>CM057349.1:409388355-419133154 GCA_030015575.1 Agapanthus africanus | reverse complement strand
CTACAATTTAGGGTTGCACATACGGATTTATCCGTAGGGGAAAACCACAGCCCCTACGGATATGGCCGTAGGACATAAAAATCCCCCGCGGGTGTAAAGGCTGCAGGTGCAAGTCTTCGCCTTAAACATGCCCCTACGGAGTAATAATTGCCCCTACGCCTTAATTCGTAGGGACAACGTATCCCTACGGATCTCTCCGTAGGGTCTGATAAATATTTTAATTTACTGGTTTATAAAATAAAATACTTGCCCTTACGGATGTATTCGTAGGGCCTGATTGGTGCCCCTACGGATATATCCGTAGGTCCAGATAAATGCCCCTACGGATAAATTCGTAGGGGCAAGTTTTACTGAGTCCATAGGGACAAAATATCAGGTATCCTGATATTTTTTCCCTACGGCTAATTGTGTAGGGGCAACTTTACACCTACGGATTCATCCGTAGATGCAATAGATGGCCCTAGGATTAATCCGTAGGGACAATATATCAAGTTTTATTTTTAAAAAGTACTTCCTATTTTTTCCCCCGCCATGTGCACAATAATATATATATATATATATATATATATATCATATAACCAAATACAGAAATATTCATAATCAACATCTCACGCATAATATATAAAAGAAATAAACAAACAGAATACAATATCAAACTAAACCATCGTGAACAAGCAAACAACCACCAATATCGTCCAAAATTTATACAATATGTATCAGATAAGTACATACATCCTTAAAAATATAATAAAGCTACTCTAGCTCGGTCCAGCTTCTCCATGGCGCATCTGTTCCTCGGTGCAGCCTTGAGTCGTCAAAAACTCGACTAATGAAGGAGCGGACTATGCGGGAGTCTGAGCGGGCTGTGGAGCTGTAGGAGTGGTCTTCGCCACCGCAGCCGAAGGAGATGCATGTGGAGCCGCGGCCGAAATAGCCTGTCGCATCTATTAAATTTTGTATGTAATAAACGAGTAAGAACGGTGTATTTGATTTTAATCGAGTTCGTATCATTATCAGGTTATTGCGAAACCCCAATCTAAGAATACTTAGGGACTTAGGCCTCGTTTGGGTGTCTAGTTTGGAAAACCGTAGTTTATTTTAATTAGATAGTTTTATATAAGTATGATCAATTAAAGCTAATTCTACAACCAAATAAGCTCAGCTACTAATATTGCATATGTTACTATCTATAATATGATATAATATATTACTATTAAGTAGTATACGTACCATCTCCTTCAACTCATCGACGGTGGTCTTCAAGACGGCAACATTGTAACAACCCTAAACTTTTTGTACAATTTTTTCAAAAAATACAGAAAGGGGTTCTTTTTCCTGAGCACAAATTATAAGTTTGTTTTGCTTCTGAACAGCAAGAAGGAGCTTGTAGCTCATTGGTAAGACCTTGCACTGCTGAACCAAAGCACCAGAGTTCAAATTCCATCAGCCACATTAATTTTTAATTAGTTTTATTTTAAATTTTTAGAAGCCCAAGAGTCTACACGTACATAATTCATAAAAACCAAGAGTCAAACATAAAACAAACTGGCCCAGGAGATAGACTAAGCGACAAAGGACACGTGGCGTCGAGACCCGGCCCGACTCGGGCCGGTGGGAAGCTTCAATCTGCCGGCACCGCCGACTGACTCAGTTCAAAACCCAGATTTTCTTGACTCGTATGCAACGTTTGGTCTACCCCATAACCCCTACACTGTTTAAATTCCCTACATTATTCCAGAGAATTAAAAATCCAATTAAACTCTTTTTAATGCATATTTTCAATGCATTTTTTTATCACACCCTAACCCTAGTTTTTGCTATAAATACCCACTCAATTTTTCACACCCTTCACACTGAAATTCATGTCCAAACTCTCAAGAAAATTCCATAGACTTTGTGTGTGCAAGTGGAGTAAGCAAAGGGCGAAGCTCCGGCGACCTTCCGACGACGATCCGAGGAGTTTCCGGCGACGAAACGACGCACCGACACCTCCAACTTCTTCATTTTCCTCTCCTCTCTACTACAATCCAGTAAGTCCTTTCTCCCCCTTTTCTTTACTATTCTAAAAACTTAGAATTCTAAAACCCGACGGAAGCGGAGTTAATCCGACTTCCGATTCGGTTTTTCCTTAAAAATCATATTTTTCTTAAACACAATAATACCAAACTCTCCCATCATGATCATTAAACATTAACAAGAAATATTTACAAATTTCATATCAAAAGAATTCCTATTTTACTTTTTATCACAATTTTACAGAAAAATACCATATAGTTTAATTCGACATAAATCTTGATAATTCCTTGCTATACCTTTAGATAGTTCACGAGGTAATGACCTACCTTCTCACAACACTCATATGTAATATAGTACGATGATCTTTGAGAACATAGTTTTGGGAAAATACAATTTTACACAAAACTAGCTCAAACTTATAAAACCTTTTCTACAAGATATGTATTTTTAACAAATCCTTGCAATATGCCGCTATAACCCATTTAGGGGAACCCGTTCGAGATGATGCATATTATCGCACATTCTCAGGCTTAGTAGTGCGAGATGCAGACCTCCGCAAGGAACATACGGTCTCGAAAGATTTAAAAATGCAAATATCTAAAGAAAATGAGAAATCTAGAAAAATAATAAATTAAATTATTTTATAAATATATATATGAATCATCAAAATATCTATTTTTGATATAGTATAAATATTCTAACTTTTCTAAATAAAAAAGAATCACTTCACATGAAAATACCATGCAATTCCATACAAGTTCAATACTTTACAATTAAATACCATGTATTATGAAAAATAGGTTTATTCACTAGAAATGTCACAATGATAAAATATACATCAATGAAAACTTTAAAGACGATAATAAAATACTTGAGGTGTATTTTGAAAATTATACAAAATTATTTTTACATAAAACCCCCTCAAGTTATACTAAATTACAATAAGGACCCTAGTAAACATAGGTTTAAGCGGGACCGGTCTCTTGAGCCTCAGGGAGCTGGAGATATGCGTGCTTGCCTATTTAAGGTAGACAACTTAACAAACGGTGTTATCAACATGGTAATCGTCTTTGAAAAAGACACAGATCCTGCCGTCCATGTGCAGCGGTTACCAATAGCACCATAACATAATTCAGGATTCAATTTCTTTTCTAATTATCTGACTCAGACTGAGTCTCAATATAATCAATCTGACTTGAATATGATTCAAGTACAAACTACAATACAACATGAATCCATATATTCAATCTGTTCAATCTATTCAATCTATATTGACTGAACCGAACCATAGATATACATCCATCCACATGATTCTCCAGTTACATCCATTTACTGATATCATGGTTTCGGCAAGTCATCCATCTATACAATTCAATTTACAAGAAAATACAATACAAACAAGATATCGCGGGGTTTATAAAGGGATAGACTGGTACGGAATATGTTAAACGTGGCACGAGGTGGTCACTTAAGACGTAATTACATCCATGTCGTTGTTCCATGGTATTATCGACGGAGCCTTGTACTCCTGATACCTTAGTCTCCGGAGAAAGTGAGACTCCTCTCGTATACACTGGCATCTTCTGTACCAAGCTACAAACAACAACGTTAACAATAGAATACAACTTTAAAAGCTACACACACACTCTCTCTCTATTCTACTTCTCCCTTATCTTTGGGACTTACCGAGCAATTGTTCGCTGACGACATTCCTTCTCTTTTTTCTTTGGAATGTTGTCAGGTGGTTTGGACCTTCAGGAGATCGAGCCCACCAGCGAGGACTTGGATCAGCTAGCCTTCGACCTGGAGCTCTAGATACTTGTACATTTCATTTCAGTATTTTCCATTTCTGTTATGCCATTGTTTAGGCAGTGCTTTTTATTCCATGTATTTACTTTTCAGATGTATTGTAAAAAGAATGTGAATAAATAAAGTTGATGTTCAATTATATCTATTGTCTCTACCTCTTGTGTATTTTTACTTATATTACTTAGATACGCTTAGCGTATTTACTTCAGAGTAAATACGTAGCGGCCTCATCGCATACTCTTCCCGTACACTGGGAAGCGGGGCGTGACAGGTTTTGTTGGCGGCCCATGCAGGTCAGAGCTGTATGGAACCCTACCATGCAGTTCAGTTCTGCGTGGACAACCTAAGCAATATAACACAAGAACCAGCAACTGAAAACATTCTTTACAATTCATACTTCTTGAATCTTATCATTCCATATATTTTGAATCTATCCTAACCCAAAATTTTCTTTCAAGGTTATGGATTCCCCAAACAACACCAGCATGAATGTCAACAACACACCTCCACTACTACCACTCACACCAGTCGTCCCTGCTTCGCTCAACGAGCAGAAGGTTCTGCTTGAGGCAATCTGTAGCCTCCTGGAAGGACAGCAGTAGCAGACTGCTATTCTGATGAATCGATCAGAGGCAGAAGCCCCTGGGGTAAAGCAATTCAGAGCTTTACACCCCAAACAATTCTCAGGAAAAGAGAGCCCATTCGATGATGAGGAATGGGCTCAGAGTATCGAGGATGACCTGGAAGCAGCACAAGTGCCAGAGATAGCTTGGGTTCATGTTGCGAAGCTACAGCTCACGAACAATGCACGGGTCTGGTGGAAGGCGGAAGAAAGCCGTCTTGACCAACCTATCTAATGGGAGACTTTCTGCGACATGTTCGATGCAAAGTACTTCCCTGAGACTACCCGCTTTGATATGGAACAGTAGTTCATCCATCTGCAACAAGGTTCAATGTGGACCAAATCTGTAGATGAGTATGATGCTGAGTTTACCATGCTCAGTAGGTAAGATATGTCTCAATGTTCGATTTTATATCACAAACTACACTGCTAACACAAGACCGTAACAGGTTTGCGGCCCATCTCATACCGACTGCTGAGATCAAATCTAGAAGATTTCAATAAGGGTTGGACCCGGAAATCCAAGCGGCATTAGCTACAGGGGATTTCCCAACCCATGATATGGCTTTGAAAGCTGCCCGAAGATATGAGGCAGTGATGAAGAAGAAGGGCAGACTCAATCTGCCGGAATTAAGCGCCCTTCCAACTAGATGGCAGGAGGAGCCTCTTCAAGGCCAACTGTTGAACCGAGGAGACCGGAAGTGACAGATAACCAGTCAAGTCCCAATTTTTGCTTTTATTGCAAGAGAGAAGGACATTTGTGGAAGGGTTGTAGGCGCGCAAAAGGCCTGTGTTTAGTTTGTGGCGCGTCCAATCATGGAATTGGAAACTGCCCTTATAGAAGTAACCCAGATCACACACCCACCAACTACCCGCAGCGGCCAGCTATCCAGGCTCCTGTACCTCGTCTTGCACTCCCAGCTCCACCACCTGCATAGCCTACTCGCCAATTCCAACAGGCAATGAGAGACATGCCTCGAGGGCAGAGAAACATGCCCCAAGGACAGAATGTGCCTCCGGCTAGGAGGAATGTACCACGGCGTCAGACTTTCATATTAGTAGTCGTAGAAGCCGAGGTTGTAGGTCAAGGTAACACTGGTAATTCTCTTTCACATTCTCAAATCCTTGTATCACTTGGTTATTCTTCATACACTACCAAATTTTCCTTGAATCCGTTACACTTTCCTTTTACAAATTTCGAGGACGAAATTTTTGTAGGGAGGGTAGAATGTAACAACCTTAAACTTTCTGTACAAATTTTTCAAAAAATACAGAAAGGGTACTTTTGTCTGAGCATAAGTTATAAGTTTGTTTTTCTTCTAAACAGTAAGAAGGAGCTTGTAGCTCATTGGTAAGGCCTTGCACTGGTGAACTAAAGCACCAGAATTCAAATCCCATCAGCCACATTAATTTTTAATTAGTTTTCTTTAAAATTTTTAGAAGCCCAAGAGTCTACACGTGCATAACTCGTAAAAACCAAGGGCCACACATAAAACAAAATGGTCCAGAAGATAGACCAAGCGATAAAGGACACGTGGCGTCGAGACCCAGCCTGACTCGGCCGACTCAGGCCGGCGGGAAGCTTCAATCGGCCGGCGCCGCCGGCCGACTCAGTTCAAAACCCAGATTTTATTGACTCGTATGCAACGTTTGGTCTACCCCATAACCCCTACACTGTTTAAATTCCCTACATTATTCCAGAGAATTAAAAATCCAATTAAACTCTTTTAATGCATATTTTCAATACATTTTTTATCACACCCTAACCCTAGTTTTTCCTATAAATACCCACTCAATTTTTCACACCCTTTACACTGAAATTCCTGTCCAAACTCTCAAGAAAATTCCATAGACTTTGTGTGTGCAAGTGTGGTTAGCAAAGGGCGAAGCTCCGGCGAACTTCCGACGACGATCTGAGGAGTTTCCGGCGACGAAACGATGCACCGACACCTCCTACTTCTTCCTTTTCCTCTCCTCTCCACTACAATCTAGTAATTCCCTTCTCCCCCTTCTCTTTACTATTCTAAAAACTTAGAATTCTAAAACCCGACGGAAGCGGAGTTAATCCGACTTTCGATTCGGGTTTTCCTTAAAAATCATATTTTTCTTAAACATGATAATACCAAACTCTCCCATCATGATCATTAAACATTAACAAGACATATTGACAAGTTTCATATCAAAATAATTCCTATTTTACTTTTTATCATAATTTTACAGAAAAATACCATATAGTTTAGTTCGACATAAATCTTATAATTCCTTACTATACCTTTAAATAGTTCACGAGGTAATGACCTACCTCCTCACAACACTCATATATAATATTGCACAATGATCTTTGGGAATATAGTTTTGGGAAAATACGATTTTACACAAAACTACCTCAAACTTATAAAAACCTTTTTCTACAAGATATGTATTTTTAACAAATCTTTGCAATATGCCGCTACAACCCATTTCGGGGATTTTTCCCCTTCGAAAGACGTGCAAGACTGACGTCTTGCCTGAAATTCGGGACAGATGCTAATTGGTGCTATCCGTCCACCTCTCCGAAGATGCCAAGTTGATTTATGGCACCATGTATCGAAGGTTTAAATGGATGCGGCCGATGTAGCAGACTTCGTCAGCCCCTGCAGTTAATTACGCTACCACATCGCGGTAACCACTTTCTCTTTCTCCAGATGGTCACTTCGTGTCGTAGGTGTTTGTTTTGTTTTTGGTTGCCCGTGGATTGTATACGGAGACTAATTTATGTTGTCGCCCGTAGGACGCGGATTAGTCCAAATACGTATCTTCTTAGATTTGGGTTTGGGGGTTGGTTTAAGGACACGTTAGTCTCATTTGAGACTAAGATCAACTTAAATGTCTGTTAAGGATACGTTAGTCTCATTTCAGACTAAGATCAACTTAACGGGATCGTTTAGATCCAACAAGAAAGCATTTAGACTCAATTGTTTAGTTTGGGAACATTACGGTCGATGACTAGTTTAAGGACATGGTGGTCCAATACCAGTTTAAGGACATGGTGGTCCAATACCAGTTTAAGGACATAGTGGTCCATAAAATGTATGACTGTCGGGACCCATCAACTCTATGAAGACGTTGAAGGATTACAACGACAAATATCAGAGGAGTTCAGAGATGTACCTTTGAACCAAGGAGTTAGTTGAAAGAGCAGATGTGCTCAGTTCAAGATGATTTGAGGACTTATGGCCAGTTTGGGCTAAGTCCAATTATGTTTGAAATATTGGCCCTTTGGGCCATTAGACATTTGTCTGGGTTCAGCCCCTCATCATTAAGCAGTGCTAAACAGAGGTTTAGGGGCGCTGACAAAATTTTGTCTTTAATTTTCTCAATTTTGAGATTCATTTGGAGGAGGGACTTTTGCCTCTGGAAAATTAGCCAATTTGGCTAATAGTAGTGTTAAACACTAGAGAACAACAGTGTTAAACACTGGAGGTAGAACTCTCAAATTAGTGTTAAACACTAAAAGACAATCAGTGTTAAACACTGGAAATATAATCTTCAATTTAGTGTTAAACACTGGAAATATAATTCCCAAATTAGTGTTAAACATTAAAGAAAGAGGGGTCACGTGTGGACACGTGAGAGCGCCCAAAAGTGGGACCAGATCCCTTTTCTTCGTTCTGCAATTAAGTGTTAAACACTTTTTCATCTTTTGAGCATCACGTATTGACACGTGATGGAGATCTATGCACTGCTCATTTAAAGTACTTTCTAAGGGGTCACGTGGGGGCACGTCAGAGCGCCCAAAGCTCATATTTCCTTTGCTTTTTCTTTCTGTGTTTTGTAGGTCATGTAGGAGCACGTGAGGCATTGCCTCAAAGCTTTCTTCCTTCTCATTTCTGGGGATCTCTTCAGGGGTCATGTGGAGCCACGTGACCTTAGTTCTTTGCATGCATGGAGATCTTTTAAGTCTCTTTATTTTTTAAGAATTAAATTCTCTGTAGGGTTAAACCCTAATTATGATTTTGGAGGAATTAAATTCCTATTGTGCAAGAATTAAATTCTTATATAGGGTTAAACCCTAATTTCCTTGTAGGGGAATTAAATTCCCATACATGTAAAAGAATTAAATTCTTGATTAGGGTTAAACCCTAGTTCTGTCCATCTTGAAGGAATTAAATTCCTGTAACTTTGGGAGAATTAAATTCTCATATAGGGTTAAATCCTAACTTTGTTTTGGGAGAATTAAATTCTCTAAACTCAATTCCCCCTCTAAGTTTTGGATCTGCATGGCAGGATCTCAACCCGATGAGAATTAAATTCTCAACTTATGGGGAGATGTGCTCTTTGCAGATCTTTAACCAGAGGAAGAACTAAGTTCTTTTGTGTAGAAGAGTTAAACTCTTAAATTTGAGAATTAAATTCTCTGTTTTAAGTTTTGATTCCCTTTCTTTTCACACCTAGGGTTTTCTTTGTTGAGAATTAAATTCTTCTCTCTTTTCTCTCTTGAGAATTAAATTCTTCTCTCTTTTTTTCTCTTAAGAATTAAATTCTCCTCTCTCTGTTCTTCTCTCAAAAAAGTAGATCCTCTTCTCTTCTTTTCTTGGCTCCTATTTATAGGAGAAAGAAAATAATCAATTTGTTTAGTCAATCTTTCATTGAAAGATTTTAATTGATTTCATAATTAATATGATCCTTTAGATCACACAATGAATTTTATTCACCGTTGGATTTTAAATCCAAAGATATTCTGTTTGTTATTTTCGGTGAGATTTAGGGGAAATCTTTTCTTGTCTAAGATCCTTCCATAAATTGGTGATTTTTAATCACCCTTGGATCTTTAATCCAACGGTCCCCATAATCTTTTTCCATTTGGAAAGATTTAGAAGCTTTTAGAATTTAATTTTATTAAACTGTAAGGCTTTCGAAGCCAGTCACGTGCTGACACGTGACCCTTGGTCACGTGTGAGCACGTGACCCCCAATTGAGTCATTTTCTCAGCGTTTATTTACGCTTCAGTTTTAACCATCACGTGTCAACACGTGACCATTGGTCACGTGTGAGCACGTGATACCTCATTGAGATATTTTCTTCAGCCATTGTTTTTATTTCTGTTTTAACTATCACGTGTTAACATGTGACCATTGGTCACGTGTGAGCACGTGACCCCCAATTGGGTCCTTCTTCAGCCATTTGTTTTTATTTCTGTTTTAACTATTACGTGTCAATACGTGACCATTGGTCACGTGTGAGCACGTGATATCTCATTGAGGTAATTCCTGATTTTTAATCAGGAAACAGTGCATATTATATTTGCTCATAACTTTTGATCCCGGATGAATTATGAAGCCCATAATATATCAAATCGAAGGGTTTTTCGAGATGCTCCCAATATCATTAGAATTTAGCTGTTTCTAATTCAGGAATTTGTCAAAAAACATCCCAGAAAATACTGGTTCGCATTTTCTTAAGCGTATCGCTGCCATTTGATACCTTGGACTCTTTGCGCGGAAATTTTTTGGCGGAAACAAATGCCCTCCACTACTTTACCCATGTAAGTATATACGTGGGTGAAGTAGTGCAGAGTTATGCATAGCGTATGACCAGTTTCGGGTTGGTATATAACTTTCAGAATCTTGATCTGAGAAGATAACGAGCGGACACAAGCGTCGTCATTTATCATTGACTCAAATCTCGACTCTTAAGAGATATAGTTCCAAACTCTCAACTCCATGAGCCGCACCCTTCCATTTCTTTATGTCTTATTCTGGCGTAAAGTAGTTTATACGCTCATGAGTAAGTTCTCCATTTCAGTGGTATGTAGCTTTGGCAAGTGTGGCTCATAGATGGTCCATCTTAACCTCTTTGTAGGGTAGTGATGGCTTAGGAGACAGGGTTAGGATCTGCCACCTAAGACTTTTCAACTTTATGAGTCGTGAGGGTCTCATAAAGACTTTTCTCCCTACGAGTCGAGAGGATCCCGCAGGTGTATTTTCTCCTTAGGGGTCTTGAGGACTCCTAAGTGTGTTTTCTCTTGAAAGTCGTAAGGATCTCACAAGAGAATTTTTCCCGCTTACAAGTCGGGAGGACTTGCAAGTGGTTGTTTCCCTCTTTGTCGATGTTCGACTTCGGAGAGTGGTACGTGAATAGTATGCAAGAGTCCATCTTGGACTGACTTACAGGGCCCCAGTGCTTAGGAAACAGGTTTTTTAATCCCCATTGCCTAAGGCTTTGCCTTACGAGTCGAGACGAATCGAGAAGTTCTCGCAAGGATGTCCTAACGTCACAGTTAACCTCTGCTCTTTACGACAAAGGTCCGTTAGGGTCTGTGGTACTAGGATTTTGTCCGTCGTACCGTCGCGTTGGCTGATGTATTCCTTGATAGGCAATCTTGCTGTTCGAGCAGCCTTGCGACTGTCGTGTCTCTGATCCCTTTGGGGGCTGGACAAGACGCCTTCAAGAAATCTTCCTAGGCAGTTTGACCGTCAGAAGAGCAAGCGTTAGGAATTTGCCATGCCACTTTTTACTTGAGGTTAGGCTCATTTTGGAGAGCCCCGATGAGTCATAACCACTCCGCGCTGGTGTGGGATGATCTCCGATAGTCTTTCAGGTTTTATATGAGTTGCCGTCAAGACCCTGAAGCTAGGAATTTGGCCTTCGCTTCGTTTGCTGGCACTGCGTCTGCTGTATCGAGACGAATGTCGCGGTTGTCTCTAAGTTACATGTGAACCGTCGAGGTTTGGAACTAGGGATTTTGCTATGGCTCCGTTGTTTGATTGTCACGTCTGAGTCCTGTTGGAGGAAGAACGCTGGGGTGATATCTCGTTTGCTGTATCGAGACGAACGTCGAGGTGGTGACTACTCCGCGCTGATGTCGGATGATCTCCGATGGTCTTTCAGGTTTTATATGAGTTGCTTTAAAGACCCTGAAGCTAGGAATTTGGCCTTCGCTTCATTTGCTTTGGCGCGTCCGAATTCTGTTGGAGGAAGAACGCCGTGGTGATATCGCGTCTACTGTATCGAGACGAACGCCGAGGTGGTGACCATTCCACTCTGATGTGGGATGATCTCCGATAGTCTTTCAGGTTTTATATGAGTTGCCTTCAAGACCCTGAAGCTAGGAATTTGGCCTTCGCTTCGTTTGCTTTGGCGCGTCCGAACCCTGTTGGAGGAAGGGCGCTGTAGTGACATCTCGTCTGCTGTATCGAGACGAACGTCGAGGTGGTGACCGCTCCGCGCTGGTATGGGATGATCTCCGATGGTATTTCAGGTTTTATATGAGTTACCGTCAAGACCCTGAAGCTAGGAATTTGGCATTTGCTTCATTTGCTTTGGCGTGTTCGGATCCTATTGGAGGAAGAACGCTGTGGTGACATCTCGTCTGCTGTATCGAGACGAACGTCAAGGTGGTGACCGCTCCGCACTGGTGTCAGATGATCTCTGATAGTCTTTCAAGTTTTATATGAGTTACCGTCAAGACCTTGAAGCTAGGAATTTGGCCTTTGCTTCGTTTGCTTTGGCGCGTCCGAACCCTATTGGAGGAAGAATGCTGTGGTGACATCGCATCTACTGTAACGACATGAATGCTGAGATGGAGCTGGGATTTTTCCGTCGCTCCACTTTGTTTCGACCGTGAGGTCTTTTGTTGACGTTTCATCTGCATCCTGCTGGACTGCGAAGGAACGCCGTTGTTGATATCGCGCCCGCTGTAACGAGACGAATGCTGAGCTGGAGCTGGGATTTTGCTGTCACTCCGTTTTGTTTCGACCATGGGGTCTTTTGTTGACGTTGCATCTGCATCCTGTTGGACTGCGAAGGAACGCCATTGTTGACATCTCGTCTGTTGTATCGAGACGAACGCTGAGGTGGAGCTGAGATTTTGCCGTCGCTCCGCTTTGTTTCGACCGTGAGGTCTTTTGTTGACGTTGCATCTGCATCCTGCTGGACTGTGAAGGAACGCCATTGTTGACATCTCGTCTGCTGTATCGAGACGGATGCCGAAGCGGAGCTGGGATTTTGCCGTCGCTCCGTTTGATGGTGTAACATCTGTGTCATGCTGGAATGAGGAGGCCCACCGTTGTTAATCTCCAGGCTGCAGATGTGGCCATTGAGATTTAGAACTAGGGACTTTGCCATGGTTCCGTTTCGTTGCGACTCTGAGGTCGATTGTTGACGTCACGTCTGCATCTGGTTGGAGTGAGGAGAAACACCGTTGGTGATCTCTAAGTTGTCGATGTTGACGTCGAGACCCTGAAGCTAGGGATCTTCCTTTACTTCATTTGTTGACATTGTGTCTGCAATATTGCGATAAATGTCGAGGTTGTCTCTACGATGTCTATGAACCGTCGAGATTTGGCTTCGCTTTCTGATGGAGCCTGTTGGGAAGGTATGGTTCCCTCTTTGTTTGTGCCTCTGGATTGTATACAGGGATCGATGTGATCTCACCTGTAGGGCAAAAAGTTTCATTCTTTCATCATTTTTTATTTTTTCCGCGATGCTCTATCATTTCAGCTTTTTATATAGCGAAAATCGCGATTGCCCAATCATTTCGGCTATTTTTCGCGGTGCCCAATCATTTCGGCTATTTTTCTTTTTACTCGCAGCTTTTTATTGCGAGTTGCCCAATCATTTCGGCTGTTTTTGTATGCATACATTTTTACTTGCTGATTTTGTTGCAAGTTGCCCCATCATTTCGGCTATTTCATATGCATTTTTTTTGGCTCGCTGATTTTTTCTCGTGAGTAGGGGATTTGGGATCTGATACCAATCTTGGCATCAGCATCGCTGCGACTGGAATATTGCCAGGAGCGAATCATCATTTGCCGTAAAAGGACTTGGAATTTAATACCGTTTTAGGCATCAGCATCGCTACCATTGGGATATTACCAGGAGCGAATCATCATTTGCCTATGTCGATGTCGAACAAAGGTGGCTTAGCAAACAGGGTTAGGATCCTGTCGACTAAGGCTTTTGATTTCATGAACCGTAAGGGTCTCATAAAGGTATTTCTCCCTACAAGTCGTGAGGATCTCATAGGTGCGTTTTCTCCTTAGGAGTCGTGAGCATTCCTAAGTGCATGGTCTCTTATAAGTCGTAAGGATCTTACAAAAGTGTTTTCTCCTTGCAAGTCGAGAGGACCTACAAGTGTTTGTTCACCGTGTGAGCATATCCCTAGTCGCTGGTGGGACTCTGTTAGGGAAATGTTCATTCGTGCCCGTGGATTGTATACAAGGGTCAATATTGAACCGTTTGTAGGGCAGCATTGGAGGTTGTGGTGACCGCTTAAGAACAGGTTCAGATCCTTGTAGCTTAAGACTTTTGAATCTTATGAGCCGTGAGGGTCCCATAAGAGGGTTCTCTTTACGAGTCGTGAGGATCTCGCAAGTGTAATTTCTCCTTAGGAGTCATGGGGACCCATAAGTGTGTTGCTCCTTTGCGAGTCGTAAGGATCTCACGCAGGTGGTTTCTCCTCACAAGGTCGAGAGGACCTTGCAAGTGTCTTTTAACGAGATTGCGCCCTTTCGGGTTTTCACAAAACTCGCCGGTAGCCTTGCTGTTTTTACTCATAGAGCCCTTTCGGGTTTTCATCCGTGCCCATTTCGTTTATGGACATACCTTTTTTTTTAACGAGTCTGCACCCTTTCGGGTTTTCACAAACATCGCTGGTAGTCCTGCTGTTTTTACTCACGGCGCCCTTTCGGGTTTTCATCCGTGCCCATTTTGCTTATGGACGTACCTTTTTTTTTAAGAGTCTGCGCCCTTTCGGGTTTTCACAAACATCGCCGGTAGTCCTGCTGTTTTTACTCACGACGCCCTTTCGGGTTTTCATTCGTGCCCATTTTGCTTATGGACGTACCGTTTTTTTTACTACCACGTCAGCCTGAAGATGCCGTGGGTTGGTAGTGGTTTAACGACGTTTCGGTCATCAGCCAGTTTTAGGACATAGTGGTCCATCGTTAGTTTAACGACGTTTCGGTCTTCAGCCAGTTTTAGGACATAGTGGTCCATCGTTAGTTTAACGACGTTTTGGTCTATCGTTGCCATATTTGAGGCGAGTTTCTAGTTTACGGACTTTTTGGTCCATGGGGCTTTCTCTATGAAAGAGCACGATGCCCCCGGCATGTCCATCTTTTTCGGAGCATGTGGTTGTGGTGGGTTCACCTTCCATTTTTCGGACAACGCGAACTTGCCCTATTGGTACTGGTCTTCAACCCAGTTTTTGAAGACGTAGCAGTTATCGATTGGATGGCCCAATACTTGGTGGTAAGGGCAGTAATTAGAATTGTTGACATCATTCAGTTGTAGCTGGTGTTTCGGCTCCGGTAGAGTGATAAGCCTGTTGCGCACTGCTAGTTCGAACAGCCTCCTTGTTTCATCCCGAGGGAATGACTAAGGACGTTTCAACTTCTTATAGAGGTGTTGCCGCTTGTTGCTTTGGCGAACAACCGGTCTAGGGCCACTCGATTGTTGTTGAGCGTTGGCGACGAAGGCCGTTCTTCCCTTTATCCTTTTTGTTCGATCCCTTATTTGCGGGTCCAAGATTCTTTCTGGGTAGCGTGCGATTGCACGGCTGAATGTTCTCGCAACTCCTCAATTCTTCGTTTCAGATATGGATTCCTTGAAGAGAGGACCGTGGGCTACTTTTTCTTCGGAGTCTCCCCCGAAGGTAAGAACTCGCGATCCTCCGGGATCAACCCTATGACAATTGCCGGCAATTCTTTTACGCTCATCTGTCGCATTTTTCCGCTGTCTACGAGCTTCACGCTTTATCCCGTTGAAGTGTTGCATGTGAGCGACATACCCTTGTCACCAACACTTAAAGGAGTTGCAGTCTTCAGTAGGATATGTGATCTTCTGATGATATAAGCAGAAGTTAGGATGTACGTCCGCTTCATCAAGATGTATACCGCCAGGAGAATTTTCTCTGAAAGAGGGAAGCTTCATCCCCATCGATATGGCTTTGGCAAATCGTTTCCTTGTCTTGATCCTGCTTTCATTTGCGTCGGATGTACTTTGATCCGGTGGGAGTGTTTCGACCCTTTCATCTAGTCGCCGGCATTTGGCTTTCTCGAATATGGCCATCTCGCGCTCTCGATCAGCTTTGCTTTTAAGACGGGCTTCGTTCAGGAATGCATCAATCATTTCGTCTGATGGTCCTAGAAATTCTGGCTCAGGATCTGCCCCCAGCTTCTCTGTATAAGGAGCTTCTTCACCATTTATTGACGAGTAAGAGATCATATGGCAGCTTGCCACATAATCTTCAGATTCATCCGACGAGTCTTCTTCATTGTCATCATCTCCGTCCTCAAGGACGTGGCTGAGAAATTCTTGGAGTGTAACTAGGGTCCGCGCCTTCTGATTATATTCTTCCAACGCGTCAATCTATTTTTGCAGGTCCGTGCGCTTGTCACCGGGCTGCACGGGCTTTTTGGTCTTCTTTTTCTTCTTCGAAGACTTTGACGGCTGGTGTGAGCGCTCTAACCATCACCACCCGTTTTTGGAGTTGGGCGTGGTTTCAGCATTCCCTCGATGATCTCGGGTTCCAGTGGATTTTTCCACCTAATTGCTGGGCACGTTTGGAGATCCTTCAGCATTCTTTTCATCTTTGCTGAAAGAACAACTTCCCATGGGGCTTCCCTTATGAATGAGCACGATGCCCCCGGCACGTCCACTTTTTTAGGCGCGTGAGGTTGTGGAGGATTCACCTTCCAATTTTCGGATAATGCAAACTTGCCTTGTTGGTATTGGTCCTCAATCCAGCCTTTGAAGACGAAGCAATCTTCGATTGGATGGCTTACTGCTTGGTGGTAAGGGCAGTAATTAGGATTGTTGACATCGCCTGGCTACAACGGATGTTTTGGATCCGGCAGATCGATGAGTCTGTTGCGCACTGCCAGCTCGAACAATTTCCTCATTTTATCTTGTGGAAACGAATAAAGACGTCCTAGTCTCTCCTCGAGGGATGGGCATGGGCGCATATTGTTTTGGCGAACAACCGGCTTTAAGTTGCTCGGCTGTTGTTGAGTATTGGCAATGAAGGTTGCTTTCCCTTTGCCCTTTTCATTCCAAGGCTCTGTCTTTGAAGAGGAAGACCTATGGCCCATCTGGTCCATTTGGGCCAGCTTGTCAATCAAGGCCTGGAAGGTGGTCGGCTTGAAGAACATCATGAATTGGGAGATGGTCGCTTGAGGGTCGAGAGTACCCACGAACATGCCCACGGCAGGAGCTTCTTCGATGCGCTGCTCGCACTTTGACCATAGATTACGCCACCGTATCGCATACTGGACCCAAGTTTCTCCAGACTTCACCCTGGCGTTGATCAATGCCGTGATCGGGATGCATTCGCTGGCGCTTGCAAACCGTTGAGTGAATAGCAACTCCATTTCTGTAAACGTTTTGACAGAGTCGTCGAGAAGCTCCGAGTACCATTCAAAAGCTGTGTCTGCTAAACTACCGACGAACTGGTGAAGTAGAAGTTTATCATCACCTCCAGTATTGCCGCAAAGAGCCCTGAACTGAGCAACATGTTGATGGGGATTGCCTGTCCCCTTGTACACATGGAATTTGGGGATAGTATATCCCGGCGGGTAACTTATTTGGTCGTACCAACCCGGATAGGGTCGTCCAGTTTTAACAACTTGGCCGGCCGCTTCATTTGCCTGGTGAACTCGTATTTGCTGGACAATATAGTCATCCAGGGTGGCCTTGGAGATAGTTTCCTCTTTGGCTGCTGAAAGAGCCGGAGGAGGATTCGATGTCTCCCCTCTGTAGTCTTCAATAATGATCGGGGGGTCTTCAACTGGAGGTTCCGGCTGTAACATCATCCCGACCATGTCTTGGAAGAGAAGTGTCATTCGCTTTATATTAGCCGCTTGTTCTGCGGCTTCTCTGTCCTTCTTTTCGAGGACTCTGCGAAGGAAGTCAGCATCGGTTTCTTGTTCATGACGCTGCTCCAATGATGCCTCCGGGCTTTCTTTTGGTCCGGTGAGCGCAATCATTGCAGTCAGCATCTCCTGAAGCTTCTGCTATTGCAGTTCTTGAGCCCTTGTTATTGATCGGGTGAGCGGTCGGTGACCCGTCGAAATGCGAATTTCTTCTTTTCCGGAAGCCATGTAGACAGTATGTACCATCATGCCCCCAGACTTGGGGCGTTTGGGCTCAATGCCTTTACGGTCTGCCGCAGCCACAGAGGCTTTCTTCGGCCTCCTTTTCTCTTGAGCAGTTGAAGTTGAGGGGGCTGTTGCGGCGGGCACCCAGGTGGTTGTCGTCCATTGTGTTCTAACAGGACGGTTCTTTTCCTTCTGAGCCTTCAGCTTCTTCTGTCGGCGGAGATAGTCCTGATCGATCACCGACTCCTGGACCCATCGCCAGACTTTGTAAACTTTGGAGGACAGCCGTTGAGGAGACTGGTCCAACTTCATTTCTGTAACATTCTCCACCGGAGGGGAAGATCTTTTCAGTACGGCGGTAGGAGAGTTCCTACGCACCTTATTCAGCAGCTCAAAGCTGTTCTCGGTTGGAACAACAGCATTAACTTCCACCGTTGGAGCTGGTAGAGTTAGCCAAGAAGGGGAGTTGCCTCCAGCCTTCCTTACTCGGCGCCAGTGGCGACGTCGAGCATGTCGATCCGTTAGGGTTGGTTCAGCGATGGGAATGGTTTTGTCTTGCCCCCTATCCAGGTGAGGGGTTATTTCTGGCGTCAGCCTCTTGAAGACCGACGTCCGTTGAGAAGCGGTATCCAGCCGATCAAAAACAGACTTCTGAGCAGGGACAGGAACTGTAGTGGGAACCGGAACAGTCAGTCTTGTAAAAACTGACCCTTTGGTAGGAGAAGCCGCCTTGACGACTTCAGGAGCAGGGATGGCTATCCTCTTCGGAACGGCCTTTTCTGGGATCGCAGGCTTCATCATGGGCCCTCCTGAATTTTGGTCCAGTCTGGCGAAGACCAAGGTGCTGGAGCTGGACGACCCGTTGAGAGGGGCCGCAGTAGCTGTAAGCCAATCGAAGACCGACTTCTTGGGAGCTTCCGGCGTTGGCACAGGAACGGTGAAGCTCGTTGGCGGGAGCATGGTCTCGAAAAACAACCCGGTGGTGGCCTGAGTGACCTGTTCCACCGGCATAGCGAAGATGGAGGCCGCTCGGGGCCCGTAAGTCACTCCTCCAGACGGGACGGAGTGAAAATTGCAGTTGCAGTTGGAACATTTCGTGCAAGTAGACGCCATTGATCTTTGCTTTCTGCACGGAGAAAGACACCAAATCTAAGTATCTCGAATCCACATGCAACCATAACAAACCGCGATTCGTTCGCGAACACGACACAC
Source organism: Agapanthus africanus (assembly GCA_030015575.1). Taxonomy (NCBI): domain Eukaryota; kingdom Viridiplantae; phylum Streptophyta; class Magnoliopsida; order Asparagales; family Amaryllidaceae; genus Agapanthus; species Agapanthus africanus. The sequence goes on along the minus strand of CM057349.1, from coordinate 419,114,416 downwards.
GAAGTGTGGAGTGGAAAGAGGAAAAGGTCCCACCGGGCGTGCCAGAATCTGTTTCCCCCCGCCCCCGAAAGACGCGCAAGACTGACGTCTTGCCTGAAATTCGGGGAAGATGCTAATTGGTGCTATGCGTCCACCTCTCCAAAGATGCCAAGTTGATTTATGGCACCATGTATCGAACGTTTAAACAGATGCGGCCGATGTAGCAGACTTCGTCAGATTCCCCCTCATTTAATGGGGTTTTGATTGTGGGGACGCTCTTCCCTGCAGGCGCAAGCCCCTGCAGTTAATTACGCTACCACATCACGGTAACCACTTTCTCCTTCTCCGGATGGGCACTTCGTGTCATGGGTGTTTGTTTTGTTTTTGGTTGCCCGCGGATTGTATATGGAGACTAATTTATATTGTCTCCCGTAGGACGTGGATTAGTCCAAATCCGTATCTTCTTAGATTTGGGTTTGGGGGTTGGTTTAAGGACACGTTAGTCTCATTTGAAACTAAGATCAACTTAAACGTCTGTTAAGGATACGTTAATCTCATTTCAGACTAAGATCAACTTAACGGGATCGTTTAGATCCAACAAAAGAGCATTTGGACTCAATTATTTAGTTTAGGGACATTGCGGTCGATGACCAGTTTAAGAACATGGTGGTCTAATACCAGTTTAAGGACATAGTGGTCCAATACTAGTTTAAAGACATAGTGGTCCAATACCAGTTTAAGGATATAGTGGTCCATAAAATGTATGGCTGTCGGGACCCATCACCTCTCTGAAGACGTTGAAGGATTACAACGACAAATATCAGAGGAGTTCAGAGATGTACCCTTGAACCAAGGAGTTGGTTGAAAGAGCAGATGTGTTCAGTTCAAGATGATTTGAGGACTTATAGCCAGTTTGGGCTAAGTCCAATTATGTTTGAAATATTGGCCCTTTGGGCCATTAGACATTTGTCTGGGTTCAGCCCCTCATCATTCAGCAGTACTAAACAGAGGTTTGGGGGCTCTGACAACATTTTGTCTTTGATTTCCTCAATTTTGAGATTCATTTGGAGGAGGGACTTTTGCCTCTGGAAAATTAGCCAATTTGGCTAAAAGTAGTGTTAAACACTAGAGAACAACAGTGTTAAACACTGGAGGTAGAACTCTCAAATTAGTGTTAAACACTAAAAGAAAATCAGTGTTAAACACTAGAAATATAATCTTCAATTTAGTGTTAAACACTAGAAACAATCAGTGTTAAACACTGGAAATATAATCCCCAAATTAGTTTAAACACTAAAGAAAGAGGGGTCACGTGTGGATACGTGAGAGCGCCCAAAAGTGGGACCAGATCCCTTTTCTTCGTTCTGCAATTAAGTGTTAAATACTTTTTCATCTTTTGAGCATCACGTATTGACACATGATGGTGATCTATGCACTGCTCATTTAAAATACTTTCTAAGGGGGCACGTGGGGGCACGTGAGAGCGCCCAAATCTCATATTTCCTTTGCTTTTTCTTTCTGTGTTTTGTAGGTCACGTGGGAGCACGTGAGGCATTGCCTCAAAGCTTTCTTCCTTCTCATTTCTGGGGATCTCTTCAGGGGTCACGTGGAGCCACATGACCTTAGTTCTTTGCATGCATGGAGATCTTTTAAGTCTCTTTATTTTTTTAAGAATTAAATTCTCTGTAGGGTTAAACCCTAATTATGACTTTGGAGGAATTAAATTCCTATTGTGCAAGAATTAAATTCTTATATAGGGTTAAACCCTAATTTCCTTTTAGGGGAATTAAATTCCCATACATGTAAAAGAATTAAATTCTTGATTAGGGTTAAACCCCAGTTCTATCCATCTTGAAGGAATTAAATTCCTGTAACTTTGGGAGAATTAAATTCTCATATAGGGTTAAACCCTAACTTTGTTTTGGGAGAATTAAATTCTCTAAAATCAATTCCCCCTCTAAGTTTTAGATCTGCATGGAAGGATCTCAACCCGATGAGAATTAAATTCTCAACTTATGGGGAGATGTGCTCTTTGCAGATCTTCAACCAGAGGAAAAACTAAGTTCTTTTGTGAAGAAGAGTTAAACTCTTAAATTTGAGAATTAAATTCTCTGTTTTAAGTTTTGATTCCCTTTCTTTTCTCACCTAGGGTTTTCTTTGTTGAGAATTAAATTCTCCTCTCTTTTCTCTCTTGAGGATTAAATTCTCCTCTCTTTTTTCTCTTGAGAATTAAATTCTCCTCTCTCTATTCTTCTCTCAAAAAAGTAGATCCTCTTCTCTTCTCTTCTTGGCTCCTATTTATAGGAGAAAGAAAATAATCAATTTGTCTAGTTAATCTTTCATTGAAAGATTTTAATTGATTTCATAATTAATATGATCCTTTAGATCACACAATGAATTTTATTCACCGTTGGATTTTAAATCCAAAGATATTCTGTTTGTTATTTTCGGTGAGATTTAGGGGAATTCTTTCCTTGTCTAAGATCTTTCCATAAATTGGTGATTTTAATCACTCTTGAATCATTAATCCAACGGTTCCCATAATCCTTTTCCATTTGGAAAGATTTAGAAACTTTTAGAATTTAATTTTATTAAACTGTAAGGCTTTCGAAGCCAGTCACGTGGTGACACGTGACCCTTGGTCATGTGTGAGCACGTGACCCCTGGTCACGTATGAGCACGTGACCCCCAATTGAGTCTTTTTCTCAACGTTTATTTTCGCTTCAGTTTTAACCATCACGTGTCAACACGTGACCATTGGTCACGTGTGAGCACGTGATACCTCATTGAGGTATTTTCTTCAGCCATTTGTTTTTATTTCTGTTTTAACTATCATGTGTTTACACGTGACCATTGGTCACGTGTGAGCACGTGACCACCAATTGGGTCCTTCTTCAGCCGTTTTTTTTTATTTCTGTTTTAGCTATCACGTGCCAACACGTGACCATTAGTCACGTGTTGGCACGTGATAGCTAAAACAGAAATAAAAAAAACGGCTGAAGAAGGACCCAATTGGCACGTGTTAGCACATAATACCTCATTGGGGTAATTCCTGATTTTTAATCAGGGAACAGTGCATAGCATATTTGCTCATAACTTTTGATCCCGGATGAATTATGAAGCCCATAATATATCAAATCGAAGGGTTTTTTGAGATGCTTCCATTATCATCAGAATTTAGCTATTTCTCATTCGGGAGTTTGTCAAAAAACAGCCCGGAAAATACTGGTTCGCATTTTCTTAAGCGTATCCCTGCCATTTGATACCTTAGACTCTTTGCACAGAATTTTTTTGGCGGGAACAAATGCCCCCCACTACTTTGCCCACATAAGTATATACGTGGGTGAAGTAGTGCAGAGTTATGCATAGCGTATGACCAGTTTCGGGTTGGTATATAACTTTCAGAATCTTGATCTGAGAAGATAACGAGCGGACACAAGCGTCGTCATTTATCATTTACTCAAATCTCGACTCATAAGAGATATAGTTCCAAACTCTCAACTCCATGAGCCGCACCCTTCCATTTCTTTATGTCTTACTCTGGCGTGAAGTAGTTTATACGCTCATGAGTAAGTTCTCCATTTCAGTGGTATGTAGCTTTGGCAAGTGTGGCTCATAGATGGTCCATCTTAACCTCTTTGTAGGGCAGTGATGGCTTAGGAGACAGGGTTAGGATCTGCCATCTAAGACATTTCAACTTTATGAGCCGTGAGGGTCTCATAAAAACTTTTCTCCCTACAAGTCGAGAGGATCCCGCAGGTGTATTTTCTCCTTAGGGGTCGTGAGGACTCCTAAGTGTGTTTTCTCTTGAAAGTCGTAAGGATCTCATAAGAGAATTTTTCTCGCTTACAAGTCAGGAAGAGTTGTAAGTGGTTGTTTCCCTCTTTGTCGATGTTCGACTTCGGAGAGTGTGACCCTTGAATAGTATGCAAGAGTCCATCTTGGACTGACTTGCAGGGCCCCAGTGCTTAGGAAACAGGTTTTTTAATCCCCATTGCCTAAGGCTTTGCCTTACGAGTCGAGACGAATCGAGAATTTCTCGTAAGGATGTCCTAACGTCACAGTTAACCTTTGCTCTTTACGACAAAGGTCCGTTAGGGTCTGTGGTACTAGGATTTTGTCCGTCGTACCGTCGCGTTGGCTGATGTATTCCTCGATAGGCAATCTTGCTGTTCGAGCAGCCTTGCGACTGTCGTGTCTCTGATCCCTTTGGGGGATGGACAAGACGTCTTCAAGCAATCTTCCTAGGCAGTTTGACCGTCAGAAGAGCAAGCGCTAGGAATTTTGCCATGCCGCTTTTTACTTGAGGTTAGGCTCATTTTGGAGAGCCCCGATGAGTCATAACCACTCCGCGCTGGTGTGGAATGATCTCCGATAGTCTTTCAGGTTTTATATGAGTTGTCGTCAAGACCCTGAAGCTAGGAATTTGTCCTTCGTTTCGTTTGCTGGCACTGTGTCTGCTGTATCGAGACGAATGTCGCGGTTGTCTCTAAGTTGCATGTGAACCGTCGAGGTTTGGAACTAGAGATTTTGCCATGGATCCGTTGTTTGATTGTCGCGTCTGAGTCCTATTGGAGGAAGAACGCTGGGGTGACATCTCGTCTGCTGTATCGAGACGAACGTCGAGGTGGTGACCACTCCGCGCTGATGTGGGATGATCTCCGATGGTCTTTCAGGTTTTATATGAGTTGCCTTCAAGACCCTGAAGCTAGGAATTTGGCCTTCGCTTCGTTTGCTTTGGCGCGTCCGAATCCTGTTGGAGGAAGAACGCCATGGTGACATCGCGTCTGCTGTATCGAGACGAACGCCGAGGTGGTGACCATTCCACGCTGATATGGGATGATCTCCGATAGTCTTTCAGGTTTTATATGAGTTGCCTTCAAGACCCTGAAGCTAGGAATTTGGCCTTCGCTTCATTTGCTTTGGCGTGTCCAAACCCTGTTGGAGGAAGGGCGTTGTAGTGACATCTTGTCTACTGTATCGAGAAGAACGTCAAGGTGGTGACCGCTCCACGCTGGTGTGGGATGATCTCCGATGGTCTTTCAGGTTTTATATGAGTTACCGTCAAGACCCTGAAACTAGGAATTTGGCCTTTGCTTCGTTTGCTTTGGCGTGTTCAGATCCTGTTGGAGGAAGAACGCTGTGGTGACATCTCGTCTGCTGTATCGAGACGAACGTCGAGGTGGTGACCGCTCCGTGCTGGTGTGGGATGATCTCCGATAGTCTTTTAGGTTTTATATGAGTTACCGTCAAGACCCTGAAGCTAGGAATTTGGCCTTTGCTTCGTTTGCTTTGGCGCGCCCAAACCCTGTTGGAGGAAGAACGTTATGGTGACATCGCGTCTACTGTAACGAGACGAATGTTGGGATAGAGCTGGGATTTGCCGTCGCTCCACTTTGTTTCAACCGTGAGGTCTTTTGTTGACGTTGCATCTGCATCCTACTGGACTGCGAAGGAACGCCGTTAGTGACATCAAGTACAAACTACAATACAACATGAATCCATATATTCAATCTGTTCAATCTATTCAATCTATATTGACCGAACCGAACCATGGATATACATCTATCTACATGATTCTTCAGTTATATCCATTTACTTATATCATGGTTTCGGCAAGTCATCCATCTATACAATTCAATTTATAAGACAATACAATACAAACAAGATATCGCGGGGTTTATAATGGGGTAGACCAGTACGGAATATGTTAAAGGTGGCACGAGGTGGTCACTTAAGACGTAATTACATCCATGTCGTTGTTCCGTGGTATTATCGACGGAGCCTTGTACTCCTGATACCTTAGTCTCTGGGGAAAGTGAGACTCCTCTCGTATACACCGGCATCTTCTGTACCAAGCTACAAACAACAGCGTTAACAATAGAATACAACTTTAAAAGCTACACTCTCTCTCTGTCTATTCTACTTCTCTCTTATCTTTGGGACTTACCGAGCGATTATTCGCTGACGACATTCCTTCTCTTTCTTCTTTGGAATGTTGTCAGGTGGTTCGGACCTTCAGGAGATCGAGCCCACCAGTGAGGACTTGGATCAGCTAGCCTTCGACCCGGAGCTCTAGATACTTGTACATTTCATTTCAGTATTTTCCATTTCTGTTATGCCACTGTTTAGGCATTGCTTTTCATTCTATGTATTTACTTTTCAGATGTATTGTAAAAAGAATGTGAATAAATAAAGTTGATGTTCAATTATATCTATTGTCTCTATCTCTTGTGCATTTTTACTTATATTTCTTAGATACACTTAGCGTATTTATTTCAGAGTAAATACGTAGCGGCCTCATTGCGTTCTCTGCCCATACACTGGGAAGTGGGGCGTGACAAACATCATGCCTAAATGTCGCTTACGGGAGGTAGGGGAAATAACCGCCGGAGTGGAGTCCAACCTCATATGGGCCCTGCTAGGACCCAGTCCCCGGCCTCTCTCCCAACCTCCGTGGTGCCCTCCGTGTGCGGCGTCTAGGACTGGGGTCAGTAGCATTGGATCGGTCTGTCCGGTAAAATCGATCCCCGATGCCTCCGCTTGCACCACCACCCGCTCCTACACCCACATTTACCATTAAAATATAAGTATATCATTTAAATTTGAACTTTTCAAAACAAAAATTTCAAACCTGTTAGAATAAATATTAACACTTACACAATACTTCTGGATAGTGGTGTCGGGGAATCGAAGCTCGCCCGTGGCGGGATCTGTCGAAGTGCCATGGACGGCAAGATACGCGGTCAGCACGCTCGGTGTACCACCCTGCACCAGGGTCTAAGCTCTCTGCAATTCGCAAAAAATTTACATATATTATAAAATAACTCTTAATATTACATTATATCAGAATAGATCTATTGTAATTTACCGATGCCTCCATGGCACGAGTAATGTTCCTCGAGCCACCTATATAAGTGGGGCGACCCCTCTCCGCCGACTTCCTATTCTCTTTATTTTGATCGGTCTGTTTCTGCACAACACATTCAGATTTAGTTTTCTAATTAAGCAACACAAAAAAATAAATTATATACTAAACAATGAATAACAATTAAATTACAAACCTGTTTGCGCTGAGAGTCGAAATATTGGCACAAGAGAGGCCATGTATCTACGTCGACTCTCGCAAAGACCGGAATATGTAGGAGAGCCGCTCTCTCTGCCTCTGGGGTCGCCATCCATAAGGAATAGCGGTCTATCTTCAGCTCGTTCCTATTGTATCGGACCTTTGATTGCATGTTCTTCATCAGGCCATGGTACAGAGCATGAATAACGAGCACTCTCTCAGGGTGATCAGGGTCGGGTATAGGCTGAAAGTCGTAATCCAGCTGCAAATACAAAAAACAATGTATTTAAATTTCAAGTGTTAAATAATAATAAATATATTGGATAAGTCAAATAAAAATATATATTAATACCGGAGCCTGATCCCAGAAGAGGGCAAATGAGCACCGATGTTAATCGTCCCACTCAACGTGAAGTGGATACTTTTTCACGAGACGGCTCTCATCCCCTATATACCGGCCGAAGCTCTCAGCATAATCGCCGGTATAGCGATAATCGGAGGAATGCTGCCTCCCCCTAGCTCTGTCAGGCCTCAGCCTGCGAGACTAATTCGGCCCTCGAGTCCCCCTCTCGAGATGGGGCTGCCCTGCATCTACAAAAAATATCAAGATAATCAATATTAAGATAAAGTAGTATTAAGAAATCAAGGTTTATTGAAAATTGAAGTGTGATATATACCTCAGGCGACACCAGCACGAGCCTGGGCCTGGGCAGCAGCACGAGCGGGATGATAGTTCCTCTGGTGAGGAACAGCCGGTGATCCGGACGTGGACGCATTCCCTCCAACTAGAAAATAAAGATTGACGATAAAATTACATGAAGTTCATGTTTATTTTTAAAGTATATATAAAATGAATAAATATTTTATATTTATTAATACTAACCTGCATACTGAGCGGAGGGTACGGAAGTGGCCCCTGCGCCAGATATGGACGCACCACCTATAATTAGACAATTAAAAATAGATTGCAAAAAGAATGTGTATATCAATAATATAACATTCTAAATCAATATGCATACACTGTAGGATATATAAACATACCCGCAGGTACGGTGGTGGCATCTGCCTGAGATGTGAAGGCACCACCTATAGCTAGACAATAAAGAAATGATTATCTAAGTAAGAGCAAAAAGAATGTGTATATATTTATGATATAACATTATAAATCAATATTCATGCACTATAGGATATATAAACATGCCTGGAAGTGCGGGAGTGGCCTCTGCCTCTGATGTGGATGCACCACCAACAGTTAGATAATCAAACATTGACTATATAAGTAATTTTGAAATAAATATGCGTGTATATCTATAATATTACATTCAAAATAAATATTCGTGCAATATACCTGGAGGTGTGGCAAAGTCCACACGGAAGGAGTCATCCGAAGGGGTCTCCGATCGGGGTGCAAGACCGGCCCTCTGAAGCTCCCTAAGTAGCTCTCCGTGCAGCAGAACCGCTTTGCCTCTGCCGGTGCCGCGACCGGTGCTCCTGCCGCCCCTAGCTTCTCCGGTCGTCGTCATCAAATCTAGACAAGAGTACAATCATTACATATGCATGCTATATATGTATAGATCGTAAAAATGTGAAGTAATAATATAACATTACTGATAACCTTTTTCTTTTCGTGGATGTATTAGACATATCAACTTGGATTTCATCATCGATATCATTTCTAACCCACGTAACTTCACGATCAGCCGAAGACAACCCGTCTTTTGAAACAGACGGTTGGAGCACTCTAAGTCTTCTCTCTTCTTCGTCCTCATCGCTATCCTCCATCGATCCTCGAATTCCGGGACATCGTAAACATCCCTGGGTTTCCAAAAGTATACGACATTCCATCCCGGATGCTTCAAGCACTGTAATTAGTATACTTGGAATGCTTGGTTCGGAAAGATAAATGGACCGTCCGACCGTAAAATCGAAGTGTGTTCATACTAGTCAATCCATATTCATCTTTCAAAGTTCTGAGATTGTTTCTCCACTTATCCGTATCGGTTCTTGTATCGTACTAAGTATATTGAAATATATAAAACGGTTCTGATCGTTCGGGATATTGGATGCCAAGTATGCAATTTAAGTATTCATAATAAATCACACCATCTGATCCTACCGTCGCAATCTCACTATTCAGAGTGGTTCGAGATATTTCTATGTCCTTAACCTCAAATTTGTTTCCAAGGACACCGAATCCTTTATAATATGCAACCTCCATACTAGGAAACTGAGCTAAATATTGTTAGTTATATGTATACCCTAGAAGTCATTGCTGTACATACGATGTATATTGTAGTGGATGCTTGGACATATATAGGGAGGACTTTCTTGCTCGACATGATAGTATGCTATCTGGTTGCACTTTGTCTTAATATGTACTCTGATTGTCTCTATGTTACATGTTGATAAAGCTCTTAGGATGAGTACTTAACTACCAGGATTATGATGCAGATCATACTAGTGGGGACAGTGTAGTCGCTAAGTATATCCTTCAAATGTTCTTATTCGTAGGTGTATTGAGACAGGGCATCGATATACCAGAGTAGACTAGCGTATAGCTTCTCGACCTATGTAGATGGGCGATGGGTGATCCCATATCCATTGGTGTTTGACATCAGAGATAGTATACGGGTGCTCAGTGGAGACTGGGTACACTGGACGGACTCACCGAGAACACCCAGATAGTATTATACCTCATGTCAGATGGCAGTTCTCTGGTGACACTGGTATAGGTTAGTCTGTAGATCCGAGATCGTCATACAGTCTTATGTGATTCCCACTGTGCTTTGATTTCCACCTTACAACGTTCAAGAGAACGTGCAAAACGGTGGCTTTTGGGTACAGTACCCGAGTCACATGGAGGCAATGAGCGATAGGAAGGGTTTCGTCTCTCCCGGTATAGGGAGTTGATGTTGCGATGTGCTCGATTGGCTATAGCAGGAAGTCCTTGGCCAAGGCTGCTTCAGAGATATACTGATAAGTGTTATCAGTAGTTTCTCGACCCGTTATGAGCCTCACATTGACATGACTTATCGAGTTACTGGGGTCTGACGTTTACCACCCCTAGACAAGATATGCGGCATATCAGATGAAGAGACCGAACTGTACGGTAGTGTTACTGATTGGATTCGCAGGAGTGTAAGCAGGCTTGCTTGTTGATCTTTTGATCGCTCAATACCCGGGTGGCCGTTACGTTTAGAAGACCGCTTACGGCTTGTGGGTGTTTGATATGATCATTACCTGCTGCCGGCGTATTGACGAGTCTTTAGAGTCCTACACAGGGGTTTTCTGGTTCAAGCGAAACGGAGTAGGAGCACATATGTGATATGTGCGGGACCGAGATTGATACGATATGAGATACCGTATTTTATTCTCACGATATGTGACATTGGTCGGGTATATGCGATATAGCCGGGTTATCGGATCAAGTGTTGATTCGATAAATTGTTACACATGATATTAGTCGGTTATAGCCGGATTATTAAATCAAGAGTTGATTTAATAATTTAATATATAATTATATATTTGACATATTACATTACATTAACTAGTATTAGCTCACTTATGATTCTTTTCTCACTTGATGTGCACATTGTATATATATGATATGTATATTTGTGTACATGTAATGTGTCGTGCTTGATGATATATGCTAGATGGGTGTATGAGACTTAAACCATATTAAGGTTAAATTAGGGTTTATTTATTTCTTAAAGAATAACAAAAGAGAGGTGACTTAGTCAAAGTTCTCAAGCTTGCTTGAAGTGTAGAAACATTGACAAAGTCAACTCTTTTGTCATTCCTTAGGATATTTCTTAACCCAGCCCTTAACCTTTGTCACGCACCGCTTCCCAAAATACGGAATACGAGGGGTAGACAAGGCCAGCCATGCTCCTACGGTCAAGGAAATGCCCTGCCGTAGTCACACTTCGGCTTCTAATTTTTCATGGTAAACAGTAAATGATGCGCAGGTAATGAGAACTGCAGTAACTGAAAGAAACAATGTAAAGAACTGACCTGAAGTGGAACAAACGAATGTAACTCTGATTAGCAAGTCAGGGTGTCTGTGATACACGCCTAATTCTGGTCCAGGCTAAATCTTCTCCTCACACTGAGCATGCATACTCAGGTCGTCAGAGCGACACAATAGTAATATAATATATAAAATCATATGACAATTTTAATAGTGATAATAGATAACAGCGGATCAATGGCAATATGGGTATGAACATGCAGTAATCAATGCAGCGGAACAGTAAAAGCAGTAAGACGATATGCCACGTATGTCAACACAGTAAGTAAGATATATCAATGCCAGTATCCCTATCAGTCTCTAAGTCTCACTGTATAGGTCACTAAGCCTATCGTCAGTCTAAGTGTGAGAGTCAACCACTCGCGAGTGTCCTCCACCCAAGGGTAGAACCCAAGGGCAAGGGACCACGGGCCCAACATGTATATCACGGTGATAATCACATACCCTGTAAATCTCCATATATCTCCCTAAATATATAAGCCGGCATGGGACTCCCGAGATTCTGTTGAACTCACACTTAAACTACCCCACACTCCGTGGTCTACATCAAACGCCAACCATAACCCTAAATACCAATCGGTCTGTGACAAGTCTGCGCGAGAACTGGAGGCAGGACCTCCATCAAGCACATCCCGACTAATACCTAAGATAAATGGCAGTGTCTGGTGCCTTATCCGTGACACCCGTGTAAGAGCTTCCATAAGTGTCCCATACCACTTATAGTCACACATACACGCATCCCACAGACGTCGACAATGCAGTAGAATAGTAAGGTTCACTGATTGTGTACAAGTACGTATCACTTTCACTTAATCACTTATACACGAACACTGACGTACTTGCCACAATCATCACTAAAATCTAACACTGGGTAAATGCACATTATCACTAGATTATCAATGCAATGACAGGTGTATGATATGATGCATAAACAATATATAAAGCATGTTTAGGATGTCCTGAATCAATAATCTACCACTTGCATAATTTATCATAAATCATACGTTTAAAATTTAGTGAGACGATGAACAGGTAATAATTAGTATGTTCAGTTATCTATCCATCGAATTTAGTTTCATACCAATCGGGTTCCAGGATCACTAGTTATAACCATTTCATTTTAAGCGTTCACGGCTGGAAATCCGGTTTCAGAATCAGAAATCCGTTTCGCAACGCATTTTAATCCCAGTTGGGATCAGATTTTAGCGATGCTACAGTTGGATGAATTCTAGTGTTTTCAGTAAGGTTTTCAACTCAACAGACGGATCGTCAATCGTGTCTGTACGTCAGGAGATATACACTATTCAATACCAATATGTCAGTTCTGATTCTGTTGGGACTGTTATGCGTCCCGATCTGCTAAATTACAGATAAAATAACAAACGATAACAAAACAGAATGAAACCACTTGTGTTGTCTAGATAACAGGTTCACCTACAATAAACAGCGGAGTTCCGCAACCTACGAGTTAAGGAAATCCTGTGGTACCCATTACGGAACAGCAAGCAACAATTGGAGTCGCTCTGGACTGCAGTCCAGAGTCCCACTCCGATCCAAATATTAACACAGGTTGAGTACAGGAATATCTGGAAACTAGTATAGGGTTATAGTTCGTCGAGTTGGGTTCGATTTGAGCCCTCGAGCGCATCGTTCCATTGTGTATATAATTTATGGTAATTTAAACGGTTTCCAGGTGCAATAAAATTCCAGTTTTATGGTTAAACTTGGGGGTAGTTGTTTTAGTCGTTAACGATCATGTTTTCCAGCGAAACTTGCACAAGGTATTCATCACTGCAAGGGCCAATGTAAGTAATCCAGTTCCGTCAATTTAGAAAAGTATTTTCTTTGGGAACACGCGTCGAACAGGTATGGCACATAATTGGTTTAAACTTGTAACTTTATAATCTATGTACTTAACGTTTGTAACTTAAGTAAATAGCATGTAAGCAAGTAAAATACTTGCCTGGAAACGTCTCGGGGTCGCACGGTAGCAGCGGCGTCATGAACGCGTGATGTACGTCGTGAAACGGATTTGCGCGAGCTTGGATCGAGATGCGGATTTTGCGTCGGAGTTGTCCGGAGTCGTTGCACGGTCACTGAAGGTTGAGGGGTGCTTGATGATCCTCTGCGAGTGTACTGGGGTCGACGACGGTCGACGGCGTCGCTCCGGCAATGGCCGCAGTGAGTGTTTGTACAGAAAATGGGTTTTGAGATAAAGAGAGGGCTAGAGAGAGAGAGATTGAGAGAGAGGAAACAGAGAAGGACAGAGAGTGAGATTGTAGAGAGAGAGAGAAACAATGAGGGAAAGAGAGAGAGGCAGTGAGAGGAAAAATGAGAAAGAGGCACAGATAGAGAGAAAAGAGCAGAGTGAGAAAGAGAGAGATTGAGGTCTGAGAAAGAGAGAGAGGGATGATGTTGACGACGATGATGGTGCGGTCGACGAGAGGCACAGGGGCTCGCCGACAAGAGGGCGCCAGGGCACCGAGCTTGAGAGCAGGGGGTTCGTTGTGCAGGGGAGGGTTCTGGGGTGGTTGGAGAAGGTGAAGGTGAGAGTTTTAGGAGGAGGTTAGGGTGAGGAGATGAAGGAGGAGGAGGTTCGTCGTCGTCGTCATCGGGGGGAAGTGGCTGCAGCTTGGAGGCAATGGGTTGAGGTTGGGTTTGCGAGAGGAGAAGGAGATGGTTGCGGGAGTGAGGGTTGAGGGAAGGCGATGGGAATGAGGGGGAGGAGAAGTGAGACGAGGCGAGCATCATGGGGGTAACGTCGCGTGAGCCGGGGCGGGGGCGAGGGAGACGGCGAAGGAAACATGCGTGGGAAAGGAGCCGTTGGGGAAGATGAGAAAACGGGTCGGGTGTGGGCTGAAGGTGGAGGGCCGGGCCGGTGAAGGGTTTAAATATATTATAGGAAAAGTGCAACGGGCCGGGCCAAGAAAAATATGAAAGAATTTAAATGTGGAAAAAGAAGCGGGCTGGGTTAAATGAATGCTGGGCCGGGGCTTAAGTAAAAATAAAATAATTATTAGTGTGAGTGCTGCTGGGCTTGGGTGGAGAAGTTTAAGGATTTTAAGTGGGGGGAGAAATAAGAAAACGGGCTGGGGAAAAATTTTGCGATTAATTGGAATAATTAAGATCTAATAGGAGTTGGGTTTTGTAGTTTAGGATAAATTTTATAAATAAGATAAATAAAATTATAAAGTAACAAAATTTAGATTTTGGTATAAAAGGGGCTGGGTATTACATCATACCACCCTTACAAAAATTTCGTCCCCGAAATTTAAAATAAACGATAAGTTATACAAACATAGGCGAAAGCTATTATATTGCAAACTAACACATAAAGATTTACTAGAGATATGTGGACGGAGAAATTTGAAGTTATAAATATGTAAGAACAAATATAAATACGGAAATATAAATAACAACAATAACGAACAATATTATTCGAGGCGTACTCGATAAGAGTCGAAACCCAAGTATGTGCATATCTAAGTCCATTAAAAGCAAGCAGTAAAATAAGTATAAGTCTCAACCATCTATCGTAGTAATCATAGGCACACTACTCGAAAAGAAAGTAATGACAATAAAGTAGTGTAAGATTTGTCGGTAGTTTAAGACATTTTAGGATATTGTATCGATCAAATAATTTTAAAATAACTTAGAAAACCCATATCGTGAAAATAAGAAACATGGGACAAAAATAGGCGCGGTGTAAGCTCGCGCTACTGAAAAAGAGAATAATAATAGTGTACTTAAAATACATAAACGGAGTAATCAATAACACGGACTCTTTGATAAATACAAAATACTGAAAACTAAATTTTTGAATAACAGTGTCCCTAAATATAGTTAGGGTAACAGGAAAAACACAAAGGAGTATAGGGCTAGCTAGGGTAATGATTACAAGGAAGTGTGGATCATACAGAAGGTCGGTATGTGGCGGCTTTAGGCTGAAGATCAAGGAGACTGGGATCGGGTCAGCACAGAAAGTAATTGTGAGCAACAAAAGGACTACAAGGTAAAAGTATGGGGGAGAAATAACGATCGGTAAATCCTATGAATCAAGAATTTCAAAAGTTAATGAACTCGGTAATTCATAAGAAAGGTCCTCCTCCCAGAAGGATCTCAAACGGGCTACAGACTAAGGATGAATGGTGGCTCATTCCAAGGATCAGGGTGTGGTACTTTCTAATCGAAACGAGGGTGAAAACTATACAATGAGTAGGGGTGGACAGTCAGGGATCTCAGCAGAAAATAAATGGGATATGGGCAATAAACAAGCATCAAGCGAACCAATAATCAAAAGGTTTACGAATTCAGAAGATTTATTTCATTCGAGAAAATTTGAAACAAGGCATTCCCAAAGACGAAAAGTGGCCCTAAACTATATACATTTTATTTGGCCAAAAAGACAACATCAAAAGAAATTCCGTCAGTCGCGGTTGTGTAGATTCAGTAGGTTGTGGTAGGCTTGCGCACTCAGGTAGGGGCGTCCATTTCCATAGCGCCTCGCGGGGGTCGCCATTGGGAGTTTTTCCACAGCAGGGTCTTGATCTACTGGTCCTTCTTCCTCGACTGGAGCTTCTTCATCGAGGTCCCATCGAGGTCTGATTCCATGTGATTCTCTTCTTCTGGATTCTCTTCCATGGGATTTTCCTCCACTGGTTTTCTTCTATCGGTTCTTCTTCGGGGTCTTCCTCTATCGGGTCCTCTTCAGGGTCTCCTTCCTCTTCGTCGAGATTGCCTATCATGTCAAACTCTGGGGCGGCTGCTCCTTCGTCCTCTGAATCGTTGTTTCCGAAATTGACCTGGGGACCGTTGATCTCATCGTCAGAACTCATCAGCGTGTGGTCTAAGGAAATGCATGATTGTGCATCCTCATCTAGATGCGGCGCTGCTCCGGGGTGGGCCATGGTCTGAAAAGAAAAAGTCATGATTGGACAGTGGAATACATCAAGGAAAAAGCTCAGGGTACGAAGTATAAGAAAATATGCAGTTGCAGGAACTGAAAGATCAGGATTAAAATACTGTGTTAATGAATAGAATTAGATAAAGAGAAAGCAAGAGAATGATACATATATTACGATTCAAATTTTATTGCATTCAACCAAAAGTTCAGCGGATACAAGATTTCAACCGGAAAGTGATATTCTTAAGAGGATGACTACATTATTACTGAAATTAGAAAACATGAAAATTCTTCTTTGTTTGCTAGACCGCTGCATTCTCGTAACGCGAGTTGAATCCCGTGTTGGGTCCGCCTTATTCTCAAAGTTCGAACTACGCAATAATCATCACTTGGTAGAAGTGAAGAGTGTTGATGAGTCTCCTCCTTATAGCTCCTTCCTTTCTGGGCAGCCGTTAATGAGGTGTTCGCTGGATCCGCAAATCAGACATTTCCCTTGGGCGCGGCGGCAATCTCTCCGAAGATGTCCTGGCTTCTTGCAATACCCACAACATGGGGTCTTCTGCTGCTTCTGTCGAGGGGAAACAAATTTGCACTTCATCTTCTTCTCTTTTCCTCGTCTAACGGGGATCCCTTTATGATTGGAGACTCCCGCTAGTGCTGGATGCACCTGCTTTCTCAGTCCTTCAACTAACAAGTCGTTTGTTCGCTCCTGGGCTTCCTTTAAACCTTGCAGTACACTCAGGATCTCAACGGTCTGATTCTGGGGAGCGGATATAGATGAAGAGTCGTTGGAAGACATGATCCTGAAACAATAATTTTTGAGGATGATATAAGTCACAAGCTGTACGAATCAAAATATAATATGGATAGGACAAAGATTCAAGAATATCAGGGGTGGTGAATTTATTATAAGTGGAGAATCAACTGTTATGACTTTAAGTCACTTAAACAGAGTACGGTAGTGCAATTGCAACAACGTAACCTTGCCAAGTCACCCGAAACTCTAACGAATGGATAGCTGAACATACGATATGAATATGGGTCAAGAATGACAAGTTTACAACCCAGACCAAGGAATGTCTTAGATTGCCAAGCTATACACGGAAAACTGCAATCCCAATCGAAGCAAAACCTGGCTCTGATACCAAATAAACCATGTCACGCCCCGCTTCCCAAAATACGGAATACGAGGGGTAGACAAGGCCAGCCATGCTCCTACGGTCAAGGAAATGTCCTGCCGTAGTCACACTTCGGCTTCTAATTTTTCATGGTAAACAGTAAATGATGCGCAGGTAATGAGAACTGCAGTAACTGAAAGAAACAATGTAAAGAACTGACCTGAAGTGGAACAAACGAATGTAACTCTGATTAGCAAGTCAGGGTGTCTGTGATACACGCCTAATTCTGGTCCAGGCTAAATCTTCTCCTCACACTGAGCATGCATACTCAGGTCGTCAGAGCGACACAATAGTAATATAATATATAAAATCATATGACAATTTTAATAGTGATAATAGATAACAGCGGATCAATGGCAATATGGGTATGAACATGCAGTAATCAATGCAGCGGAACAGTAAAAGCAGTAAGACGATATGCCACGTATGTCAACACAGTAAGTAAGATATATCAATGCCAGTATTCCTATCAGTCTCTAAGTCTCACTGTATAGGTCACTAAGCCTATCGTCAATCCAAGTGTGAGAGTCAACCACTCGCGAGTGTCCTCC
The DNA here is from genome assembly GCA_030015575.1 of Agapanthus africanus. Taxonomy (NCBI): domain Eukaryota; kingdom Viridiplantae; phylum Streptophyta; class Magnoliopsida; order Asparagales; family Amaryllidaceae; genus Agapanthus; species Agapanthus africanus. The sequence goes on along the minus strand of CM057349.1, from coordinate 419,096,706 downwards.
ACCCAAGGGTAGAACCCAAGGGCAAGGGACCACGGGCCCAACATGTATATCACGGTGATAATCACATACCCTGTAAATCTCCATATATCTTCCTAAATATATAAGCCGGCATGGGACTCCCGAGATTCTGTTGAACTCATACTTAAACTACCCCACACCCCGTGGTCTACATCAAACGCCAACCATAACCCTAAATACCAATCGGTCTGTAACAAGTCTGCGCGAGAACTGGAGGCAGGACCTCCATCAAGCACATCCCGACTAATACCTAAGATAAATGGCAGTGTCTGGTGCCTTATCCGTGACACCCATGCAAGAGCTTCCATAAGTATCCCATACCACTTATAGTCACACATACACGCATCCCACAGACGTCGACAATGCAGTAGAATAGTAAGGTTCACTGATTGTGTACAAGTACGTATCACTTTCACTTAATCACTTATACACGAACACTGACGTACTTTCCACAATCATCACTAAAATCTAACACTGGGTAAATGCACGTTATCACTAGGTTATCAATGCAATGACAGGTGTATGATATGATGCATAAACAATATATAAAGCATGTTTAGGATGTCCTGAATCAATAATCTACCACTTGCATAATTTATCATAAATCATACGGTTACAATTTAGTGAGACGATGAACAGGTAATAATTAGTATGTTCAGTTATCTATCCATCGAATTTAGTTTCATGCCAATCGGGTTCCAGGATCACTAGTTATAACCATTTCATTTTAAGCGTTCACGGCTGGAAATCCGGTTTCAGAATCAGAAATCCGTTTCGCAACGCATTTTAATCCCAGTTGGGATCAGATGTTAGCGATGCTACAGTTGGATGAATTCTAGGGTTTTCAGTAAGGTTTTCAAATCAACAGACGGATCGTCAATCGTGTCTGTACGTCAGGAGATATACACTATTCAATACCAATATGTCAGTTCTGATTCTGTTGGGACTGTTATGCGTCCCGATCTGCTAAATTACAGATAAAATAACAAACGATAACAAAACAGAATAAAACCACTTGTGTTGTCTAGATAACAGGTTCACCTACAATAAAAAGTGGAGATCCGCAACCTACGAGTTAAGGAAATCCTGTGGTACCCATTACGGAACAGCAAGCAACAATTGGAGTCGCTCTGGACTGCAGTCCAGAGTCCCACTCCGATCCAAATATTAACACAGGTTGAGTACAGGAATATCTGGAAACTAGTATAGGGTTATAGTTCGTCGAGTTGGCTTCGATTTGAGCCCTCGAGCGCATCATTCCATTGTGTATATAATTTATGGTAATTTAAACGGTTTCCAGGTGCAATAAAATTCCAGTTTTACGGTTAAACTTGGGGGTAGTTGTTTTAGTCGTTAACGGTCATGTTTTCCAGCGAAACTTGCACAAGGTATTCATCACAGCAAGGGCCAATGTAAGTAATCCAGTTCCGTCAATTTCGAAAAGTATTTTTTTTGGGAACACGCGTCGAACAGGTATGGCACATAATTGGTTTAAACTTGTAACTTTATAATCTATGTACTTAACATTTGTAACTTAAGTAAATAGCATGTAAGCAAGTAAAATACTTTCCTGGAAACGTCTCGGTGTCGCACGGTAGCAGCGGCATCACGAACGCGTGATGTACGCCGTGAAATGGATTTGCGCGAGCTTGGATCGAGATGCGGATTTTGCGATGGAGTTGTCCGGAGTCGTTACACGGTCACCGGAGGTTGAGGGGTGCTTGATGATCCTCTGCGAGTGTACTGGGGTCGACGACGGTCGACGGCGTCGCTCCGGCAATGGCCGCAGTGAGTGTTTGTACAGAAAATGGGTTTTGAGATAAAGAGAGGGCTATAGAGAGAGAGAGAAAGAGATTGAGAGAGAGGAAACAGAGAGGGACAGAGAGTGAGATTGTAGAGAGAGAGAGAAACAGTGAGGGAAAGAGAGAGAGGCAGTGAGAGGAAAAATGAGAAAGAGGCACAGAGAGAGAGAAAAGAGCAGAGTGAGAAAGAGAGAGATTGAGGTCTGAGAAAGAGAGAGAGGGATGATGTTGACGACGATGATGGTGCGGTCGACGAGGGGCACAGGGGCTCGCCGACGAGAGGGCGCTGGGGCACCGAGCTTAAGAGCAGGGGGTTCATTGTGCAGGGGAGGGTTCTGGGGTGGTTGGAGAAGGTGAAGGTAAGAGTTTTAGGAGGAGGTTAGGGTGAGGAGATGAAGGAGGAGGAGGTTAGTCGTCGTCGTCGGGGGAAAGTGGCTGCAGCTTGGAGGCAGTGGGTTGAGGTTGGGTTTGCGAGAGGAGAAGGAGATGGTTGCGGGAGTGAGGGTTGAGGGAAGGCGATGGGAATGAGGGGGAGGAGAAGTGAGACGAGGCGAGCATCGTGGGGGTAACGTCGCGCGAGCTGGGGCGGGGGTGAGGGAGACGGCGAAGGAAACGTGCGCGGGAAAGAAGGAGCCGTTGGGGAAGATGAGAAAACGGGTCGGGTGTGGGCTGAAGGTGGAGGGCCGGGCCGGTGAAGGGTTTAAATATATTATAGGAAAAGAGCAACGGGCCGGGCCAAGAAAAATATGAAAGAATTTAAATGTGGAAAAAGAAGCGGGCTGGGTTAAATGAATGCAGGGCCGGGGCTTAAGTAAAAATAAAATAATTATTAGTGTGAGTGCTGCTGGGCTTGGGTGGAGAAGTTTAAGGATTTTAAGTGGGGGGGAGAAATAAGAAAACAGGCTGGGGAAAAATTTTGCGATTAATTGGAATAATTAAGATCTAATAGGAGTTGGGTTTTGTGGTTTAGGATAAATTTTATAAATAAGATAAATAAAATTATAAAGTAACAAAATTTAGATTTTGGTATAAAAGGGGCTAGGTATTACAACCTTACACCTTGGTTAATTCTCTACATGAGTTAAGCATGATGACTTAACTCACACATGGTTACATAATTCATTTGGATGAATTATTCATGAGTTCTTCTTCTTCTTCAAGCTCCATGAAAAGCTTTCTAGCTCTAATGAAGGTATGAGAAAAAGTGTGAGAAAATCAATTCTAAAGTGAGCCCACTTCCTACTTCATCATCCTCTACTACTTGCCATTTAGTATAGGGTGTTCTTTTCACAAAGTTCTTGAACTAGTGAAGAAACAGCTTGAGTTAGTGTCTCCTCGACGTAAAACATCTTCGGCCTCGAAGTCATCGATGCAAGCATGTTCGTTTCTTTGTGGAGCCACTCTAGAGTCCGGAGTTTACGATCGTAGCAAAGAGGACTTCTACACGGAGCTATTAAAGTGAAGGACTGGTCTACAAAGATTATATTCCTTGCTCATTTCTTATTGCAAAGTAGTTTGCTTTAGTATTACATATATTTCTAGTTTACGATTCTAGTTAGGGTTAGCTAAAATGGCAAATTTTTGAATTTGGCATGGACGATGCCTCCTGAAACCTTGCTGCCGTCGTAGACAACCCTGCAGTGATATCAGAGCCATACTAGAAATAAATACGGATTTTGTTAGAATTACGAAACCGAAACGACTCCGAAACTTGAAACGGAAAACCCCAGTTTCTTTCGATTTTAAATAATGTTCAAAAAATTATTTAAATAAGTGCAAAATGATGTATGTGATACCTCATGAACACACAAGAAAACCCAACCATAGGGCTCGAACTTTGGCCAGCGACTAGGCTAGGGATTCCGGCATCGCCGGATTTCCTATGGGCAATTGGCTTGAGTTTTGTGGTGTGTTCCAGTCTCTGGGTTTTGGTGTTTCAGGTGTTGTTTATTTTGGTTAATTTTACATGTGATGTAATCTTACACTATATGCAATTCGGAGTATTTCGCATTCGTAGTTTTAACATTGTTTCGGGTTATTCACGTATTGTCTAGGCGAAGTTAAAAAGTTCGATCGAATGTCAAAAACCCATTTTTCCAAGTTTAACGTATTCGGAAAAACATGCAAGTGATTCCGTGGACCCTCTAGAAGAACGTAAACCTTAACTCGATTATGTGGCCGTCAAAACCGCCACTTGAACCCTAGGGTTTGTGGTAGTTTAGCATTGTCACATGTGAGGCGTTGATTTGACCCTTCTACGGCTGGTTCATAGGTACTGTGGCATCTTCTGGGTATTACTAAAACTGTGCTCAAGTGTTGAGCTGTCGGGAAATTGTGGGACTTTGATGAATCGATCGAAGAGTCTATCGTCGTCCAGATATTATATGATGGGATACAATATTTGGAATCCACAAGTAGTTATGAGATAACTAATTTGAATGTTATAAATCTAGCAGTTTAGTCTCATTTGATCGGTTGCTACGGGATTTTGATGTGATCAAAAGTCCGTCGCAATCACGTAGCGTACGCGGATACACTCCGGGAAAACTTAATAGATAGCCACGCCCTATAGCCCCGACCAAGTGACTGTAGGAGAACCCCGTCGCCAAAAACATCCGTTCGGGTGCTCGCGACAGCGGTGTTCCGCCTTAGTGCACTTCGTCGACGGTATCAGGGGGTGCGGCCGTCTACTAAAGTTTCCGACGAGCATTCGATCAGGATGTCGGGAATCTTGTTGAATTGCCCGACTTGTTATTGAAAAGTGTTTTCGGTATCGAGACTAAAATGCGGGGTTTATAATTGTTAGGCATGCGATGTCCAAGGAATTCATTTAGTTAGGCATGCGATGTCTAAGGTGGTTGCGGATTCCAACTGCTGTACTTTTTCACTTTCTTTTCTGCGACCGTAAGTGTAATATGTGGTGTATCACCGGTTTTGTTGCTATACGTCAACGACAATTGGGATACGCATATTTACTTACATTGATGACATGTGATGTTATGTGTTGCTGTGATATGTTATATTGGATCGTCGTGTTTGAATAGCCGGGGGTTTTATGTGAGATGAGAGTTTTTCATTTTCATTCATGTAAAATTCATTGTATGTAATATTCTTTTATTGGGGCACTTCCGGGTTGAGGATGATGTCACCATTTTATATTATTTAGTTTTCCGCATTAGGATAGACCCAAGGCGGGGAGCACAAGTAACCGGGTTCTAGGGTCCAGTGGGAGACCATCTTGAGGAGTCGAGACGTGGTCTCCTAACTCTAGAATTGGTGGGGTTGCTTGCCACTCTCATAGGGGTCTAGGGTGTGGGATTGGCTATTCATCGCGACCGTGGAATCCGTGTTTTATACAGGCTTAAAATAAAACACGGAAATCCTAGTATATACAATATTCCTCTGCTGCGATATCTGTGATGTGATCATTTGATATGTTGATATAATATATGAGATATATTATATAGACGTTGCTTATGTTTTACACCCGCGCTAGCACTGCCCCGCTCTGCCGTTAGTTACCTAACCTAACGATGCACGAGGAAACATCGAGGTGAATGCGGATAGCATAAGCGTACGTTGTATTTATCTGTGATGTTTAGGTAACTTAAAATGATGGGACTTCATTAATGAGATTAATGAAATAAAAGAAATCTAAAGATGTTGTAGAAACATGTCTCGAAAACTGGTAGCTCTAGTTCTTGTTTTGCATAGCGATATTCCTTGTAGAATATTCGGCACCTTATTCGATAAGGAAAGAGCCGAGATCCCTTCACCGGGAGTGACCTCTTTAGCAATAACTGGCAGGTGCTACAACCCTCGGTTTATCTTTTGATTGATTTTATGGTTTTTGCTTTGCATAGTGGTATTTGTGAAATATCATGCACCTTATTCGATAAGGAAAGAGCCGAGATCCCTTCACCGGGAGTGACCTCTTTAGAAAAACTAGTAAAAGCCTAAAAAACACTCCATTTTAAATCACTCGATTCTACGACGATATCAATTTCATTACGCAAAAGGTTTTCTTAAAAACCTGTCGTAGCCCTCCGTCATTTCAAATAAGTAATAGTTAGTATTCGTGCTGCGTTTGTTGGCCTTTATCAAGGCGTAGTATGCGGTAGCTGATTACTGCTTATCTGCATAAGCATATGATGTGATTGAGTTAGGGTAGTCGTGCGACCTTGTTGGCTTTTTTCAAGGGTCGTGCGGGTGGGTTTAATTCAATCAGGAAATGACGGGTTGAACTTGACTAGCATCCTATGGTTTGTTGACCTTTGTCAAGGTCATAGGAGGTTAGGGGCAAAATATTATCGGGAATTTCAAGTGTTGAAATTTGCAATGAGATTGCATACCTCCTATGAGATAGTTGGATCCCGAAACCCACTGGAGTAAGAGTTACTCCTGGGAGAGTTTTACACATTACAATTAGCCGATTAAGTAGGTATCTAGAAAGGTGTTAACGGGGTTACGCCCCTGGGAAACGAGGTTTATTTTAATTAGGTCCATGCGAAAGCACGGGGAACCTCCCTCAAAGTACCGGCACTAGCCTGGCCGAAAGATTGGCGAACTTATAGGATGTAATTAATCCTGGCTAGTCTTTCCTTTTAGGGTTTGAAGGAAGATTTGACTAAAACAGTGGGAGCCATCCTGATTAGATAAATTAATAACCAATCTAATCTTGTAAGAGCATACGCTGTCTGTTTTCTTCTCTCTCTCTACCTCCAGGTAGCGACCATGTCACGCCTTAATCAAGATAAAAATATGGATGTATTGACCGAACCCGCTTGTTATACTGAGCAGGGGAACGTTGGTCCTGCTCCAACTTATAGTTCTTATAGGACCGAGCAGGAAATAGGGGATTACCAGAATTCCCGTGCCGCCCAAACGAAGAAAGTGCATGATGATGCATCTTCTTCGGGTGTGTTCATTACAGAAAACTATTTCTCAGTATCCTTTATGTCATGGGTATGTGATACCGGATCAGGATCCCGCATATGTAATCTGTTACATGGGCTACAGATAGGTAGAGAACTGAGAACGGGTGATATGTTTCAAGAGTTGGAAACGGTGCAAGTGTTGCAGCCATGTTGTTGGCAGTTATCACCCTGTGTTACCAAATACATTGATTCTGAACGAATGTTATTAGATACCGAACCTGATATACAACATCATATCAGTATCTTTATTTAGTAAAGAAGGATATAATTTTGTATTGTTGGATAATGTTTTGAACATTTTCTATATCAAGAGTTGATCGGTTCAGGCACATTATCTAAAATCATATACGTTCTAAATCAAACAATAGTTCTTAACGTACAGAACACACGCAAGAGGAAGAGTTCAGAAATGAACGAATCCTTCTTGAGGCATTGTAGACTAGGTCATATCAATGCGACCCGACTAGCTGAAGTTATATAAAGATGCATATTTAAATCAGTTTGAATTTATATCTTGTGAAACTTTCCAGTCATGGCACAAAGATAAAATGACCATAACTCTGTTTAGTAGAAACAGAGAAAGAGTTGGTGAACTCTTGGAATTGATACATGATGATGTATATAGGTCCCCTGTCTACAAATGCCAGGACCGGTTCTTTGTACTTCATTACATTCACTGATGATCTCTCAAGATTCGCATATGTGTTCTTGTTGAAACACAAGTTTGAAACTTTTGAGAAATTCAAAGAATATAAGTTAGAAGTAGAGAACCAAAACGGGTATAAGTATTATGTCTTTTGATATGATCAGGGAGGAGAATACTTGAGCACAGATTCCTGGACTATTCTAAAGGAGAATGAGATTCTCTCTCAGCATTACTCCTTCGCATACACCACAGCACGTCGGTATATCGAGGCGGAGCAGACGCACCCTATGTGATAAGGTGTGCTCTATGATAAGTATTACTGAGTTTCCTATTTCCTTTTGGGGGTTATGCACTTGAGAAGATGCATACCTATTGAATAGGGTTCTAACCAAATCAGGTGCCTACCACTCCATATGTGATATGGTATGGGAAGAGCCCATCTCTTAAGGATGTTAAGTTTTGAGGTTGTCCGGCCTATGTCTAAAAGCAAAATCCGGGCAAGCTTGAGGCAAGGTCAGTTCTGTAGAAGTTTGTTGGATATCCCAAGCATTCGCAAGGGAATATCTTCTACCCTACTGAGGAACAAAAAGTGTTTTATTTCTGAGTATACCACCTTTTGGAAAGGGAATTTCTTGTGAAGAAATTAGTGGGCATGAGGTAGAACTGGAAAGAGTTCCAGCTATACAAACTGCAGCTGATGATTTGGTAAACCCGGAGGATTCAATAGTTCCCAGCGAACCTCAGCCTCTCCGTCGATCTAGTAGGGTTCCTCACCCACTTGAGAGATACTTAGGTTTTCTCTATAACATTGGGCGCGAGGAATGCATCATGAGATGATGACCCAACTAGTTTCGAGCAGGCCATCAAGAGTGGGGACTCTGTGAGAATGGCTGGATGCTAAGCGATCTGAGATGGAATCCATATACACCAACAAAGTATGGACTTTAGTTGCTTTATCTGAAGGGTTAAATCTCATCAGGAGCAAGTAAATCTTGAGAAGATTACTTGGTGTACATGGAAAGGTTGAGACTTTCAAAGCTAAGACTTTATGCAAAAGGTTCTCGTCATAGACCAGGTGTGGATAATGATGAAACCTTTTCTAGTGCCTATGCTTAAGTCCATCCAGATCCTACTTGCCATTGCTACATATCATGACTATGATATCTGGCGGTTGGGTGTCATGACTGCTTTTCTAAATAGTGATTTAGAAGAGAGCGTCTATAAGTACACAGCCAGAGGGCTTCGTAGAAAGTGGGAGTAGCAGAAACATGTGCAAGTTGCTTTATGGGATAAAACAAGCATCGCGGAGTTGGAACATCTGTTTTGATGTGGTAGTCAAAGAGTTTGAGTTCATCAAAATGGTAGATGAACCTTGTATATACAAAAAGATAGTAGGGAGTATGGTGATGATCCTTGTATTGTACGTGGATAACATACTCTTGATAGGGAAGGAGTTTCCTATGCTACGCTCAGTCAATCTTCTCTTATCACATGGATTCTCCATATAGGATCAAGGTGATACCTCCTAAATCCTGGATTTTGGATCTATGAGATAGAACTAAATGGATGTTAGGATTCTCACTAGGTGTAATGAGATGGTATCAATCGGTCCTGGGGAGAATCACTGGATAGCTTCCAGGGTGGTAAGGTTGACTGAATGTCAGTCACAGGCATTGTCTTTATCCTCGGTGGAGGGACGGTATGTTGGAAGAGTTCCAAGCTAGATACCGTGGCATATTAGACGATAAAGGCTGGATACATTGCTACCAAGGATGCTACTAAAGAGGTAGTCTGGATATATATTAGTTCATGAAATAAACTTTGTTCCTACCATTGTGAGACAATGGAGTTGTGGCTTTGGCCTAAGAACCCTCGTCCCATCAGTGATCCAGACATATTCTTAGGCAGTATCACCTGATCATGGAGATGGTTGATCTCCAGGGAGATCGAGGTTAGGAGAGTAGACACAGAGGAGAATAGGGCGGATCCACTCACAAAGGCCTATTCTCAGGAGAGACTTTTATGGAATGGTTGAGTATGGGATACTTAAACCACTACTGATTGTTGGGTATGGGATACTACAACAGATGACCCTAGTGCAAGTGGGAGATTGTTAGTTATATGTATGCCCTAGAGGCCATTGCTGTGCATACGATTTATATTGTAGTGGATGCTTGGACATATATAGCGAGGACTTTCTTGCTCGCCATGATAGTATACTATCTGGTTGCACTTTATCTTAACATGTACTCTGATTGTCTCTATGTTACATGTTGATAAAGCCCTTAGGATGAGTACTTGACTACCAGGACTATGATGCAGATCATACTAGTGGGGATAGTGTAGTCGCTAAGTACATCCTTCAAATGTTCCTAGTCGTAGGTGTATCGAGACAGGGCATCGATATACCAGAGTAGACTAGCATATAGCTTCTCGACCAATGTAGATGGGCGATGGATGATCCTATATCCATTAGTGTTTGCCATCAGAGATAGTATACGGGTGCTCAGTGGAGACTGGGTACACTGGACGGACTCGCCGAGAACTCCCAGATGGTATTATACCTCACGTCAGATGGCAGTTCTCTGGTGACACTGGTACAGGTTAGTCTGTAGACCCGAGATCGTCATAGAGTCTTGTGTGATTCCCACTGTACTTTGATTTCCACCTTACCACGTTCAAGAGAACGTGCAAAACGGTGGCTTTTGGGTACAGTCCCGAGTCACAAGCAATGAGCGATAGGAGGGGTTTCGTCTCTCCCGGTATATGGAGTTGATGTTGCGCTGTGCTCGATTGGCTATAGCAGGAAGTCCTTGGCCAAGGCTGCTTCAGAGATATACTGGTAAGTGTTATCAGTAGTTTCTCGACCCGTTATGAGCCTCATATCGACATGACTTATCGAGTTACTGGGATCTGACGTTTACCACCCCTAGACGAGATATGCTACATATCAGACGAAGAGACCGGACTGTACGGTAGTGTTACTGATTGGATTCGCAGGAGTGTGAGCAGGCTTGCTTGTTGATCTTCTGATCGCTCAATACCCGGGCGGCTGTTACGTTTAGCAGACCGCTTGCGGCTTGTGGGTGTTTGATATGATCATCACCTGCTGCCGGCGTATTGACGAGTCTTTAGAGTCCTACACAGGGGTTTCCTGGCTCAAGAGAAACGGAGTAGGCGCACATATGTGATATGTGCGGGACCGAGATTGATATGATATGAGATACCGTATTCTATTCTCGTGAAATATGACATTAGTCGGGTATATGCGATATAGTCGGGTTATCGGATCAAGTGTTGATTCGATAAGTTGTTACACATGATATTAGTCGGTTATAGCCGGATTATTAAATCAAGAGTTGATTTAATAATTTAATGTATAATTATATATTTGATATATTACATTACATTAACTAGTATTATCTCACTTATGGTTCTTTTCTCACTTGATGTGCACATTGTATATATGTGATATGTATATTTGTGTATATGTAATGTGTCATGCTTGATGATACATGCTAGATGGGTGTATGAGACGTAAACCATATTAAGGTTAAATTAGGGTTTATTTATTTCTTCAAGAATAACAAAAGAGAGGTGACTTAGTCAAAGTTCTCAAGCTTGCTTGAAGCTTGTAGAAATATTGACAAAGTCAACTCTTTTGTCACTCCTTAAGATATTTCTTAATCCAACCCTTAACCTTACACCTTGGTTAATTCTCTACATGAGTTAAGCATGATGACTTAACTCACCCATGATTACATAATTCATTTGGATGAATTATTCATGAGTTCTTCTTCTTCTTCTTCAAGCTCCATGAAAAGCTTTCTAGCTCTAATGGAGGTATGAGAAAAAGTGTGAGAAAATCAATTCTAAAGTAAGCCCATTTCTTACTTCATCATCCTTTACTACTTGCCATTTAGTATAGGGTGTTCTCTTCACAAAGTTCTTGACCTAGTGAAGAAATAGCTTGGGTTAGTGTCTTCTCGACGTAGATCATCTTCGGCCTCGAAGTCATCGAAGCAAGCATGTTTGTTTCTTCATGGAGCCTCTCTAGAGTCCGGAGTTTACGATCGCAGCGAAGGGGACTTCTACACGGAGCTATTAAAGTGAAGGACTGGTCTACAAAAGTTGTATTCCTTGCTCACTTCTTATTGCAAAGTAGTTTGCTTTAGTATTCCGTATATTTCTAGTTTACGATTCTAGTTAGGGTTAGCTAAACGGCAAATTTTTGAATTTGGCATGGACGATGCCTCCCGAAACCTTGCTGCCGTCATAGACAACCCTGCAAATATCTTGAACCACTCTCTAATGATGCAAACAAGTTCGGATCGTGGATCTGACAAAACAAATTTTATGACAAATACATAATGATATAAGTTTAGATTAAAACTGGTAGCAATAATATATCATTCGAACAACTTACATGATCTGCAACCCTATCGCAAAAATTAGCCTGATGATATTTTTCCAATTGTTCATCATTCAAATCAGGATGCCCCTCACGTACCTCATTAAAATGATTTCTGTTCTCAACAATAAATTATGACATTAATATTATATCATTTCATACACACAAAAACAAATAAAACAATTAATCCAAAAAACTTACTCTCTAATTTCTTCAAGACATACGCTATTGAGGAGGATAAACCAATATATCTTGTTGATAAACATAGTGTCTACTCTCTTATAATCAGCTTTACCATATGGCCCGTCCTGAATTCTCCGAGGCCGGTTAAGCTTCGTCTCAATGTTCTCGTCCACATAGCGGGAACAAAATATGGTTGCTTCATCTAGAAGATAACCTTGCATGATAGAACCCTCTGGTCGATTTCTATTGCGTATATACTTTTTTAGAGTGTAGAGGTATCTAAAGAAAAATATGTTAAATAAATAAATACAGGCATATAGGACAACAATAATTTTACAAATTTCGTGAAACGAAAAATTCCACGTACCTTTCGACCGGATACATCCATTGATATTGTACCATTCCGGCTAACTTAGCCTCAGTTGTAAGATGAACCGTCAGGTGTATTATGATATTGAAGAATAACAGTGGGAAAATATGCTTAAGCTTGCAAAGTATCAATAAAATAGAATTTTCTAGAGTCTCCAGCGTCACAACATCCAGGGTTTTAGCGCACAATTCTCTAAAAGAGTAACAAAGGTTATTGATTACTATACCAACCGATTCGGGAAGGGAAGTCCTAAGGGCTAATGGGAGAAGGTGCTCCATAATGACATGATGATCATGACTTTTCAGCCCATCGATCTTTCCTTTCACAATTTTTATCTTCTTGCTAAATAATCCTGAGAAATCTATGGGAACTTTCAAATCATGCAACACCTGCAACAACCTTTTCTTCTCCGGTTGTGACATATGTGTTAGCTATAGTGCTCTCAAGTCAATTATTTGATCGCAGGCACACGATTGCGATGATTGAGGGAGAACCTATACCGGTAGAACAGTCTTACTCAAGATAATAGTATGCTATCTGGTTTGTCTTTATCATCGTGTACATGCTTCAGGTGACATTCTAGATCACTATTATATATTGATAGAGCTCATAGGATTCTTGCTTGACTATCAGCAGTATGATAGTGATCATATACGTAGGAGTTGGGTGGTTTATAAGAACATCCTTAAAATGTCCCTAGTAGTGGGAGTTTCGAGACTGGGCATCGATACTCTAAGAGTGGACTAGTGTATACTGATCGAGACCCCGACGAAGGGCGGTGGCCGGTCTCACAAGCCATTGGTGTTAGTTTGTTCACCTAAGATGTATACAGGTGCTCATTGGGTTATGAGTACACCGGACGAACTCGCCGGGAACATACTAGTTGGTATTATACCTATTGTCAGATAGCAGTTCCCTGGTGACATGTGTATAGGTTAGTCTATCGACCTGAGATCGTCATTTGTCTCGTGTGAGTTCTCACTGTGCTTTGATTACTACCCTACCACAGCTCAAAGGAGTCGTGCAAACAGGTTTTAGTTGGGTACAGTCCTGAGCCACATGGAGGCAGTGAGCGGATCGTCAAAGGATTCATCTCTCCCAGTATGGAGGTTGATGTCGCGGAGTGCACGGGTAGCCATCACCAGAAATCCATGGCCAAGGTAGTCGAGAATTACTGATCTAGGATCAGTAGTTTCTCGGGTGGTGATGAGCTTCATACCGACACTAAATGTCGCGTTATTAGGGGTTTGACTTTATCCACCCCCTAGACTCGATATGCGATACTCATAGACGAACGGACCAGACTGTACGGATATTGTCACTGTCAGGCTCAGTAGGATTTCAGGATGAATTTGCTCGTCGGCCTCCTTTTCGCTCAATACCTGGGTAGCCGTTACATACAGCTAGTCCCACTGACGTGCTTATGGTTAAACCCGCTGCCAGCGTATTGACGAGTCTTTAGAGTCCCACACAGAGGATTTCACTGCTTCGGGCGAAACGTTGTAGAGGCCGTATGGTTTTATGGCAGGGTTCGATCAGATACGTGCACTTGTGCATGGAACATGATCGGACGGATAATACTAGTGGGCTTTGGTTTAAGCTGGATCCTAGTGTTGTATTATTGGATTATTTTCATCTAGTTGTATTCGTATTCAGTCGGAATACGGATACGGGTATGTATATACAGATGAGGGGTATTCTTGTAATTCGTTACAAGTTTACTCTAGAAGATACTTTTTCTTTTTGTTATAAACATTTAGGGTTTTAAATGTTTATTAGCCAAGATGAAGTAGAGAGTGTGTGTGATCATTTTGTCTTAATACACCCAAATATTCTCAACTCATGAAAGGGTTTGGATGGAGGTTGAAGAAGATACCATGGGAATGAAGAAGTGTGAGCTCAAGAAAAGAAAAAAGCAAGTGAGGAAATGGTGGCTGCCCCTTTTTTCTTTTGTTGTATGTTGTGTTATATTTTGTAAGCAAGTAAAGAAAACAATTTAAGAATAAATATCTAACATGCTCACTACAAATATCTCCCAATACAAATAAAGAATTCATCATGCCACCATGATCCACCACCATGAGTCACCAAGTGCATGCATGAACCATGCCAAGAATGAGTCACACTTTTCATTCCAAATAAACATTTAAAACCATAAATGTTTATAACAAAAAGAAAAGGTATCTTCTAAAGTAAACTTGTAACTAATTACAATAATACCCCTCATCCGTATATACCACTACTACAAATAAGGGTTGCCCCTACGGATAAATCCGTAGGGGAAACCCACTGCCCCTACGGATATATGCGTAGGGGCGAAAAAATACCCCGTAGGTGCAAAGGCCGCAGGTGCAAGTTGAGGCCCTGAACTTGCCCCTACGGGCAAATTCTTGCCCCTACGGATTTATGTGTAGGTCCTGTTGCCCCTACGGATTAAGACGTAGGGTATAAGATTTTATATTATTTACGGTTTATTTTAATATATTACTTGTACCTACGGACATGTCCGTAGGTCCATGTACTACCCCCTACGGATATGTGCGTAGGTACGTTTCCGTAGGGGCAAAATATCAGGATTCCTGATATTTTGCCCCTACGGATAACGCCGTAGGGGATAGGCAGTGGCCCCTACGGCTATGTCCGTTGGGGCATTCCCAACCCCCTGGCACTGAGATCAGGAGGGAAATATCAGTTACTGCTGATATTTTGCCCCTATGGATATATCCGTAGGGGTAACATGTGTGCCTACGGATTAATCCGTAGGTACATATTGTCTGTATTTTTTTTTTTAAAATGGGCTGCTTGATTTTTTCCCGCCCTGTGCACAATAATATATACATCAATTAAATCATATATTGCAGTATTCATAATCACATCTCACGCATATATATAATATACAAAAGAAACCCAAAAACTGAATATGATATAAATACAAACCAATATCAATATCGTTTCAAAATGTAGTACAATGTGTATGATATAAATAAATACATGTTTCAAAAAATAAGAACCAAAAATCTACCCTAGCTCGGTCCAGCTCCACCTCTGAATAACGATAGAATAACGCGCGCCTGCTCCTCGGTCAATAAACTCTGCAATTCGTCGCGAGCGGGAGTCTGAGCGGCATGTGGAGCTGGCGATGTGGTCTGCGCAGCCGCCGTCGAGGTAGTCGCTTGCGGAGCCGTGGCTGCGGGAGTCTGAGTGGGCGGTGAAGCTATAGGAGCTGTCTGCGGAACCGCAGCCGATGTAGTGGCTTGCGGAGCCGCAGCCGAAGGAGATGCATGTGGAGGCTCGGCCGATCTACCCTGTCGTGTCTGGACATAACGTGTGTAAGAAGCGTGTAAGAACTGTGTATTATTCGAATTCGTATCATTATTAAGTTATTTCGAAACCCTGTTTGGATATGTAGTTTGGAAAAGCGTTGTTTATTTTAATTACAGATGTATGTATGATTAATCAAACTTAAGTCTAAAACCAAATAAGCTCAAGCTACGTACTAATTATGGATATGTTGATATGTATATAATATGAAATGATATTTTACTATAAAGTAGTATACATACCAGCATCTCCTTCAACTCCTGAACGGTGGCCCTCAAGCTATCCAGTTCCTGATGGACATGCCGGTCACTGGAGACGGAAGAAGTAACCGCCGGGGTGGAGTCCAACCTCATATGGGCCCTGCTAGGGCCCAATCCCCGGCCTCTCTCCCAACCTCCGTGGTGCCCTCCGTGTGCGGCGTCCAGAACTGGGGTCAGCAGCCTCGGATCGTTCTATCCGGTAAAATCGATCCCCGAGGCCTGGGCATGCTCAACCACCCGCTCCTACACCCACATTAAGCAGTAAAGTATAAGTATAAAATTTAAACTTGAACCTTCCAAAACTAAAATTTCAAATTTGAGTAGAAAAAATATTAACACTTACGCAGTACTCCTGGGTAGCGACGTCGGGATATCGAAGCTCGCCCGTGGCGGGATCTGTCGAGGTGCCGTGGACGGCAAGATATGCGGACAGCACGCTCGGTGTACCACCTGACGCCACGGTCCGAGATGTCTGCAATATTAGAAAGTAACTCTTAATATTAGAAATATTAGAGAATAACTCTTAATATTACAGAATATTAGAGAATAACTCTTAATTTACCGATAACTCCATGGCTCGAGTAATGTTCCTCGAGCCACCTGTGTAAGTGGGGCGACCCCTCTTCGCCGACTTCCTGTTCTCCGTATTCTGAGCGGCCTGTTTCTGCACAACGCATTAACATTTAGTTTTCTAATTAAGAAACACAAATAAATAAATTATATCATAAATAATGAATTAAATTTAAAATACATACCTGTTTGCGTTGGGAGTCGAAATAAGCGCACAATAGAGGCCATGTCTCTACGTCGACTTTCGCAAACGCCGGAGTAGATAGGTGGGCCGCTCTCTCTGCCTCGGGGGTCGCCATCCACAGGGAGTAGCAGTCGGCCTTCAGCTCATTCCTGTTGTATCGGACCTTGGCCTGCATGTTCTTTATCAGGCCATTGTACAGAGCATGAAGGTCGAGCACCCTCCCCGGGTGATCAGGGTCGGCTACAGGCTGAAAATCGTAATCCAACTGAAAATACAAAAAAAAACATTGTTATTAGATTGCAAGTGTTAATAATAAATATATTGGATAGATCAAATGAAAATATATATTAATACATACCCGAGCCTGATCAAAAAAGAGGGTGAATGAGCGCTGGTGCTGCTCGCCCCACTCAACGTGAAGTGGATAGTTCTTCACGATCCGGCTCTCGTCCCCCAAATACCGGCCGAACCTCTCGGCATGAGGACCGGTATAGCGATAGTCAAGGGTAAAAAATAGGGGGAATGCTGCCTCCCCCCTAGCTCTATCAGGCCTCAGCCTATGGGACTGATTCGGGCCTCGAGTCCCCCTCTAGGGATGGAGAGGCCCTGCGTCTGCACGAAATATCAAGACAATCAATAATAAGACAAAGTTGTATTAAGAAATCAAGGTTAAACAAAAATTCAAGTGTGATATATATCTCCGGTGACTAGCGCACGAGCCTGGGCCCGAGCAGCAGCACGAGCGGGACGATAGTTCCTCCGGTGAGGAACAACCGGGGTCCCGGACCCGGACGCATCCCCTCCAACTATAAAATAAACATCGACGCTAAATTTCCATGAAGTTCATATTTATTCTATAGAGCATATGTAAAATGAATAAATATTTTAAATTTATTCATACTAACCTGCAGACGATGCGGAGGGTATGGAAGTGGCAGGAGTGGCCCCTGTGGAAGGTGTGGCCGCACCACCTATAATTAGACAATTAAAAATAGATTATATAAGTAATTGCAAAAAGAATGTGTAGATCAATAATATAACGTTCTAAATCAATATGCATGCACTATAGGATATATAAACATACCCGCAGGTGCGGTGGTGTCACCACCTACAGCTAGACAATAATAAAAATTGCTAAGTAAGAGCAAAAGGAATGTGTGTATTTATGATATAGCATTCTAAATCAATATACATACACTATATGATATATAAACATACCTGGAGGAGCGGGGGTGGCCTCTGTCCCAGATGTGGATGCATCACCAACAACTAGACAATCAAACATTGACAATATAAGTAATTTCGATATAAACATGCATGAATATCTGTAATATTACATTCAAAATGGATATGCGTGCAGTATACCTGGAGGTGTGGCCAAATAAACACGGAAGGAGGCATCCGAAGGGGTCTCCGATCTAGGTGCAAGACCGGCCCTCTGAAGCTCCCTACGGAGCTCTCCGGGCGGCAGAACCGCTCTGCCTCTGCCTCTGCCGCGGCTGGAGCTCCTGCCGCCCCTCGCTGCTCCCGACATCGTCATCAAATCTAGATAAACGGTTCGTGGACGCATTAGACAATCATTAAAAGTATTGACTATATATGATCTAGAGCGTAAAATGTGAAGTAATAATATAACATTACTGATAACCTTTTTCGTTTCGTGGGCGCATCATACATATCTACTTGGATTTCATCGTCGATGTCATTTCTAACCCACGTAACTTCATGATCGGTCGAAGACAACCCGTCCTTCGAAACAGACGGTCGAAGCACTTTAAGCCTTCTCTCTTCTTCGTCCTCATCGCTGTCCTCGTATTCTGGGACATCGTAGACATATCTAGGTTTCCATCGGCATACAACACTCCACCCTGGATGCTTCAAACACTGTGAGTAGTATACTTGGAACGCTTGGTTCGGAAAGATAAACGGATCGTCCTGACCGTAAAATCGAAGTGTGTTCACACTGGTCAATCCATATTCATCTTTCCAAGTCCCAAGACTGCTTCTCCACCTGTCCGTATCGGTTCGCGGATCGTACCAAGTACACTGGAATATATAAAAGGGTTCTGATCGTCCGGGATAGTGGATGCCGAGTATACAATTTAAGTACCCATAGTAAATCACACCGTCCGATCCTACCGTCGCAATCCCACTATTCTGAGTGGTTCTAGATGTTTCTATGTCCTTAACTTCGAATTTGTATCCAAGGACACCAAATCCTTTGTAATATGCAACCTCCATACTAGGAAATTGAGCTAAACATCTTGAATCACTCTCAAATGATGCAGACAAGTTTGGACCGTGGATCTAACAAAACAAATTTTACGACAAAATACATAATGATACAAGTTTAGATTAAAACTGATAGCAATAAAATGTTATTCGAATAACTTACATGATCTGTGACCCAATCACAAAAATTATCCTGATGGTATTTTTCCAAACGTTCTTCGTTCCAATCAGGATGCCCCTCACGTACCTCGTTAAAATGAGTTCTGTTTTCGACAAGTAATTGTGACATTAATATTATGTCATTTCATACACACACAAACACAGATATAACAATTAATCCAAAAGAACTTACTCTCTAATTTGTTCAAGATATGTGCAATTAAGCAAGATAAACCGGTATATCTTGTTGATAAACATAGTGTCTACCCTCTTATACTCGGCTTTACCATATGGCCCGTCTTGAATTCTTCGTGGTCGGTTAAGCCTTGTCTCAATGTTCTCGTCCAGATAGCGGGAACAAAATGTGGTTGCTTCATCAAGAAGATAACCTTGCATGATAGAACCCTCTAGTCGATTTTTATTGCGTATATACTTCTTAAGATTGTAGAGGTACCTAATGAGAATATGTTGAATAAATAAATACGGGCATACATGACAACAATAAATTTATAAATTGCGCGAAACGAAAAATTACACGTACCTCTCGACGGGATACATCCATCGATATTGTACTGGTCCGGCTAACTTCGCCTCAGTTGCAAGATGAACCGTCAAGTGTATTATGATATCGAAAAATAACGGTGGGAAAATACGCTCAAACTTGCAAAGTATCAACGCAATAGAATTTTCTAGTTTATCCAGCGTCGCAACCTCCAGTGTTTTAGCACACAACTCCCTGAAAAAACAACATAGGTCGTTGATTACTAGACCAACCGAGTCGGGGAGAGAAGTCCTGAGGGCTAATGGAAGAAGGTGCTCCACGATAACATGGTGATCATGACTTTTCAGCCCATCGATCTTGCCCTTCACAATTTTTATTTTCTTCCTGAATGATCCTGAGAAACCTGTGGGGACTTTCAAATCATGCAACACCTGCAGGAATCTTTTCTTCTCCGGTTGTGACATATGATAAGCGGCATTGGGAAGTACAAACTTGCCCGGTTTACCCGCTACCGGTCTAGGGTGCAATTCACTTCTTATTCCCCACTCTTGTAGATCCATCCGAGCATTCATGTTGTCTTTCGATTTCCTGTCTTTACAAATAAACAAGTTAAGTATGTGCTCTGATACTTCCTTCTCTATATGCATGACGTCCAGACAATGACGCACTGAATTTGTAGACCAGTACGGAAGCTCGAAGAAAATGCTTAACTTGTTCCAATATTGTGGTTTGACCTGTTTCGTCGGATCCATCCCGAAGGTCACGTTATTGTAACCATCCCATTGAGCAGTCACGTCCTCTCCGGATAATGGGGATGGAGCTCCAAGAAGCTCCTGATGACCATCAAAGTGAACCGTGTCTAACCTATAGGGGTGGTCTGGAGGCAGAAAACGTCGATGGCCGCAATAACAAACCTTCCTGCTAAAATTCAAAAAATTTGATGTTGTGTGTTCATGGCAATGAGGACATGCTTTGTGACCATGTACGGACCAACCTGATAGCATTCCATACGCAGGAAAGTCATTAATTGTCCACATTAAAGCCGCACGCAGTATGAAGGTTGTATTTGTGTTTGAATCATACGTCTCTACACCATCAATGAACAAAGTTTTCAGCTCCTCGATCAGAGGTCGGAGATAGATGTCGATATTGTTCCCCGGTGAGTTTGGTCCGTCGATAAGAAGAGGCATCATAAAGTATGATTGGTCCATATTGTTCCCCGGTGATGCCAAATCATTGCCTCGGCTGTTTTCTTGCACCTGAATAGCCTCTGTAGCCTCTGTGTTATGGGAAAATATCGTGCTATCTTCACAAGTATATCAGGCTTCTTATCAGAATCTTTCGGCTTATACCTGGCCTCTCCGCATGTTGGACACTCTTTCAAATCTGAATTCTCTTTCCGGTACAACACGCAATTTTTAGGACATGCTTGAATCTTCTCGCACTTTAGATCCAAATCAGACATCATTTTCTGGGCTTCGTACCAGCTTTCGGGCACATTATTTCCCAGAGGCATAGAATCTTTCAAGAACGAAAGAAGCATTATGAATGACTTGTTGCTCCATCCATTTAGGCACTTAATCTGGAAAAGTTGGACGAACCATGAGAGGGTGGAATACTTCGTATTCTCATAAATTAGTTTCCTAGCATCATTCATGAAATTGTCATATTTATCCGCACGCGGTCCTTGACCGGAAGGAATGTCATCTTCGGTACGAATAGATTCACCTAGGGCAGCCTCTACCATATCCTCCATTTCTTCTGATGGAAATAAATTTCCGTCTCCTGCCGTATTACCGAATTCTTCTTCTCCTGCCGCATTATCGTGTTCTCCTTCTTCTTCTACCGCAGTACTGCATTCTTCTCCTTCCCCATGATATTTCCAACTTGAATAAAGTCTAGTAAACCCATGTTTTACAATATGAAGCTCTGCCAATTCTACCTTCTGCCAGTACGTATTGCCACATCTATCGCACGGACAGAGAATCTTCTCTATTATGATCTTATTATGTGCGCGTGCAAATTCAAGGAAAGCAGCAACTCCTGCGACAAACTTAGGTTGCATACGTTGTTTCCAATCCACATACATCCAGTCCTTAACTCTGACGTACTCATGGGCCATGTTAGACTGAATAACATATAAATTGTAGGTTATGCTGACTATATTGAGAAATATAAGAACGGGATAGTTACTGACAAAGGAGAAAATCCATGTATATGCTTTGTGTGTGCGTTTGTCGTTGAAAAGAATAAATTATCGCACGTTATGTTAACCGATAGACGGGGACTAAGTGGCGCTTTTAGTTTCATATATGAGTATCGATGGGAATATGAAGGTTTCATATTATCATATATTGGTTTTAACCCGAACATCTCGAATCGCTCTCTAATTATGCGTTTGTATGTATGTGTTCCGGCTGTCGGGGGTAGGCTTCTATCCCATTAAGAATGTATAGAGCGAACGCCCATCACTTGTGCTTTCAACCGTTTCGAGTAAATTTCGGCAGCACCTCCCCGCTGTTCTCCGAGTACACTGTAATAGAATAGATAATCATTTCAAAGCTGTGAAACAACGTTGAAATGAACATCTAATCTATCTTTGTACACGGAGAACCAGCGGAAAGGTATCGACGAAATATCTCGAAACGGATGAAAACACAAGTGAATGAAGGCGTTTGCTTTATACATTCTTAACTTGTCCACACGGGACAAATCTATGGGTTACCATACGATTGAATTTTCTCGTCGCGTAGACTATACGACAGTTGTTAGTATCGAGCTATAATGTCCGATATTTAACAACCTTCGTATAGTTCTAGGTCACGACGAGCATCGCACGTATGTTAACCGATAGACGGGGACTAAGTGGCGCTTTTAGTTTCATATACGAGTATCGATGGGAATATGAAGGTTTCATATTATCATCGAGTATCATATATTGGTTTTAACCCGAACATCTCGAATCGCTCTCTAATTATGCATTTGTTGTGTATTCTTATTGTATGTGTGTGTTCCGGCTATCGGGGGTAGGCTTCTATCCCATTAAGAATGTATAGAGCGAACGCCCATCACTTGTGCTTTCAACCGTTTCGAGTAAATTTCGGCAGCACCTCCCCGCTGTTCTCCGAGTACACTATAATAGAATAGATAATCATTTCAAACCTGTGAAACAACGTTGAAATGAACATCTAATCTATCTTTGTACACGGAGAACCAGCGGAAAGGTACCGACGAAATATCTCGAAACGGATGAAAACACAAGTGAATGAAGGCGTTTGCTTTATACATTCTTAACTTGTCCACACGGGACAAATATATGGGTTACCATACGATTGAATTTTCTCGTCGCGTAGACTATACGACGGTTGTTAGTATCGAGCTATACTGTCCGATATTTAACAACCTTCGTATAGTTCTAGGTCACGACGAGCATCGCACGTATGTTAACCGATAGACGGGGACTAAGTGGCGCTTTTAGTTTCATATACGAGTATCGATGGGAATATGAAGGTTTCATATTATCATCGAGTATCATTTATTGGTTTTACCCCGAACATCTCGAATCGCTCTCTAATTATGCGTTTGTTGTGTATTCTTGTTGTATGTGTGTGTTCCGGCTGTCGGGGGTAGGCTTCTATCCCATTAAGAATGTATAGAGCGAACGCCCATCACTTGTGCTTTCAACCGTTTCGAGTAAATTTCGGCAGCACCTCCCCGCTGTTCTCCGAGTACACTGTAATAGAATAGATAATTATTTCAAAGCTGTGAAACAACGTTGAAATGAACATCTAATCTATCTTTGTACACGGAGAACCAGCGGAAAGGTACCGACGAAATATCTCGAAACGGATGAAAACACAAGTGAATGAAGGCGTTTGCTTTATACATTCTTAACTTGTCCACACGGGACAAATCTATGGGTTACCATACGATTGAATTTTCTCGTCGCGTAGACTATACGACGGTTGTTAGTATCGAGCTATAATGTCCGATATTTAACAACCTTCGTATAGTTCTAGGTCACGACGAGTATCGCACGTATGTTAACCGATAGACGGGGACTAAGTGGCGCTTTTAGTTTCATATATGAGTATCGATGGGAATATGAAGGTTTCATATTATCATCGAGTATCATATATTGGTTTTAACCTGAATATCTCGAGTCGCTCTCTAATTATGCGTTTGTTGTGCATTCGTGTTGTATGTGTAACATGATTTTAAACCATTGAGATCAAGATTGATAGAACTGATCATCCTACATTACAATAGCATTCATCAACCAAAAACTATTATTGCAATGGTATTCATCTATAACAATCAACAATTAAAACTACAAATGTAGGATACTGATATCATAAAACGTTATACGCAACATTGATAGAACTGATAAATAAAAAAACGAAACACAAACCGTATCAAGATTTAACAACTTTGATTATGTCATATACGCGGGCCGATATTTTCATATTAGCCAATAGCCAAAAATAGATTGCGGTCTGGATATGGCATATTGGCAGATGTTACCTATATGCATACATGCATGTTGTCTCCCCATTTTTTCATAAATCAAACCAACTACATACATCAAACTAGTCCATGCTACCAATCGGAAACTCCACTATGTCTTTGAATTATTATTTTTCCAAATAGCATTGAGCTCATATTGACATTGTCCCATCCAACAAATTTATTGTGCTTGCCTCGACCTTCATCTAGCTTTCACATGACATACACATTATATGAGTAATATAGTTATAAATTATGGTATTTTGTTGTTATCAATCCACCTAACCCTAACCCCAAGTTACTCTCTGAAAGCACATAGAACCATCCCCCCTAGTCAAGCATAGCTTTTTCTGTGCAATTGTTCTCATTCTTAATTTCTCACATTCATTACTCTCTCATTTTCTTGTCAACAAATTTGTTGTGCAATTGTTCTCATTCTTAATTTCTCACATTCATTACTCTTTCATTTTCTTGTTTTTTTCCAACTCCCCACCACTTAACCCCAACCCAGCCCCAGCCCCAGCCCCCAGCCCTAGCCCAGCCCCAACCTAACCCTAACCCCAGCGTGGCCAGCTAAACCCCAACACCAACCCTAAGGCAAACCCTAACCCCAGCCCCACCCCAGCAGTAGCCGAACCCCAACCCTAACCCTACCCCGACCCCGACCGCGACCGCGACCCCTGCCCAACCCCAACTCGCGCCGCAACCCCAGACCCAGCCATGAACCCTAAGCCCAAAATAATCCAAAAATTCTTTAATTTACCTCGAGATTTACTCACCTGAACGGCTGCTGCTGGGGCTGGGGCGACGACCTGAACGGCGGTGGCGACGACCTGAACCGCTGTGGCGACGAGAACTGCGGTGGCGACGAAACCGGCGGTGGCGACGAGGAGAACGACGGTGGCGACGACGGCGTGGCGATTTGGGGATTTTTTTCGCGCGCGATCGAGAGAGAGAGAGAAAGTGAGCGTAGGCGATCGATCTGGGCTTTTGTTAAATCGATATTTACTTGCCCCTACGGATATACCCGTAGGTCCTTTGTTTGCGGATCCGTAGGGGCAAACACCAAATTAAGAATTAATATTTTTATTCTTGGACGTCTGTGCCCGTAGGGGCAACCTTTTAGCCCTACGGATTAATCCGTAGGGCCAGGTTAAATCTGCCCCTACGGATTCCAATATCCGTAGGGGCAACCCCCTATTTTACTAGTGTACATACCCGCATCCGTATTCCGACTGAATACGAATACAACTAGACGAAAATAATCCAACAATATAACACTAGGATCCAGCTTAAACCAAAGCCCACTAGTATTATCCGTCCGATCATGATCCGTGCACAAGTGCACGTATCTGATCGAACCCTGCCATAAAACCATACGGCCTCTACAACGTTTAGCCCGGAGCAGTGAAACCCTCTGTGTGGAACTCTAAAGACTCGTCAATACACTGGCAGTAGGTTTAACCACAAGCATGTCAGTGGCACTAGCTGTACGTAACGGCTACCCAGGTATTGAGCGAAAGGGAGGCCGACGAGCAAACTCATCCTGAAACCCTACTGAGCCTAACAGTAACAATATCCGTGCAGTCCGGTCCGTTCGTCTATGAGTATCGCATATCGAGTCTACGGGGGTGGATAAAGTCAGACCCCTAATAATGCGACATTTAGTGTCAGTATGAAGCCCATCACCACCTGAGAAACTATCGATCCTGGATCAGTAATTTTTGACTACCTTGGCCAAGGATTTCTGGTGATGGCCACCCGTGCACTCCGCGACATCAACCCTCAATACCGGGAGAGACGAATCTCTTGACGATCTGCTCACTGCCTCCATGTGGCTCGGGACTGTACCCAACTAAAACCTATTTGCACGACTCCTTTGAGCCATGGTAGGGTAGTAATCAAAGCACAGTGAGAACTCACACGAGACAAATGATGATCTCAGGTCGATAGACTAACCTATACACATATCACCAGGGAACTGCTATCTGACAATAGGTATAATACCAACTAGCATGTTCCCGGCGTGTCCGTCCGGTGTACTCATAACCCAATTAGCACCTGTATACATCTTAGGTGAACAAACTAACACCAATGGCTTGTGAGACCGGCCACCGTCCCTCGTTGGGGTCTCAATCAGTATACACTAGTCTGCTTTTGGAGTATCGATACCCAGTCTCGAAATTCCCACGACTAGGGACATTTTAAAGATGTGCTTATAGACCACCCAACTCCCACGTATATGATCGCCATCATACTATTAGTAGTCAAGCAAGAATCCGATGAGCTCTATCAACATGTAATAGTGATCTGTAATGTCACCTGAAACATGTACACAATTGTTGAAGTCAAAATTTGCACCCCGGTTGACCGAGTCAAAGTCGAGGTCAACCCCCAAACTAGGTGGGCCTAAGCCCAGGTTAAGTGGGCCCATGCCCAAGTCGAGCCCACGGCCAGCCTCCCCATGCCAACAACAAAATCATGTAATAAATAATTTTTATGTAATTTTTTATATACATGAATGTATGCAAAATGGGCATAAAGCCAATATTTTGTAAGCCCATGGCTTATGTGCAAAAAAAATGGCACATGAGCCATGGAATGGGCAAAATGCCATTTTGCAAAGCCCAAAGGGCTATATGTAAATATGTAAGCCTATATAAGGCAACATGATGATGAATAAAGTAACACTTTTCATTCCCCCAAAAACTAGGGTTCTTTTGTGCCTCCTGCTTCTTCTCCAAGGTTCTAAACCTTCTCATTTCTTTTGAATTAAATCAAGAGTTTTACTCTTTCTTTTCAAAAACTAAGTAGTTTTCCACCACAAAACCCATAAAGGGGAACTCAGATCTGCCATCAGATCTCAGAAAGGAGAGATTTTTAAATCTCACATCTTTTGATCTTCAAGATCCTAACAACAGAGGAGGAAGGAGGAGACCCATCTCCAAAAAAAATCTCATCTGGGGGAGATCCAGAGCCAAAAGGAGAAACACAGCAGCCCCCTTTTGATCACTTCTAAAACTTTTTAGGAGTTTAACTCCACAAATCGGGAGCACAGCTCCCAGTGCAAGGACCGAAGTCCCCTTTCTGTTTGGCGCCTAGCGCCCAGCGCCCAGTGCGTTTGCGCCCACGTGCCGATACGTGGTGCGCCCAGCTCCCAATGCGCTTGCGCCCACGTACCGACACGTGGTGCGCCCAGGGCCCAGCGCGCTTGCGCCCACGTGCCGACACGTGGTGCGCCCAGCGCCCAGCGCGCTTGCGCCCACGTGCCGACACGTGGTGCGCCCAGTGCGCTTGCGCCTACGTGCCGACACGTGGTGCGCCCAGTGCCCAAGGCGCCTGCGCCCACGTGCCGACACGTGGTGCGCCCAGCGCCCACGTGCTGACACGTGGTGCACCCAGTGCCCAAGGCGCCTGCGCCCACATGCCGACATGTGGTGCGCCCAGCGCTTAGAGCGCTCGCGCCCAGCGCCTAGCGCCTGCGTGCCATGCACGCGAGGCACTGGCCCCCACGCATCCTTTGGATGCCCTTTCCCTTTTTATGTATATATATATAGTTATACACACACACACACATACTCTTCAACACTATCCCTCCCCAAAAAATTTTAGGCCGACGCGCTGCCCCGCACCCCGCAAGGGGGCTACTAGCCCCCTTGACCCCCAGCACGCTATCCGGGTAGCGAGACCCCCGTAAAAAACTCTGCGTGGCTCCCGATATATCCAAAACCCCCTTTCAAAACACAACACACATACACTGCACATTGAGTTCGCATGACCAGTTTAACCCGTCAATCAGAGATTCCCTCGCTCCAAAGGCGAGGGGTAATTAACGGCAGCTTAGTCCGCGGCTGCCGGAGATTCGGATCCCTACAATCATTAAACCCCGGCCTACCCTAGGCAGGGGGAATCTGTAGTACGCCTGACAAGCACGTGTGTATTCCTATCTCAATGGGGTGACGAAAAACACCCTACAGATTCTGGCACGCCCGGTGGGATCAATCTCTCCTCCCATATTTCGGGTTAAACGTTCATGCGAACTCATTCAATATACATTGATCGCCTGTACTGAAATCATGCTTCTTTGTGCAGGGGGTTAACAATTTCCAGTTGCCATCTTCGAACGCAAGTTGGTATTTTAACGGCTTTCCTTGGCCCCAGCTGGGGGCAAGGCCATCAACACCGACAAACTAATAAAGCATCTCATGCAAGCTCCAGCGGTGCCCTTGACAACTGCTCAATCGGGTATCTTCTCTAAGCTCCCCGTCAGACGACCTCTATGTCGTTAAACTGGAAACAGATGACCTCTACGTCGTTAAACTGGAAACAGACGACCTCTACGTCGTTAAACTGGAAACAGACGACCTCTACGTCATTAAACTGGAAACAGAGGACCACCACGTCGTTAAACTGGGAATGATAGACCTCTAAGTCTTTAAACTGGGAACCGCTGACCTCTAAGTCGTTAAACTGGAAATGACAGACCGCCAAGTCTTTAAACTGGGAACAATCGACCTTTAAGTCGTTAAACTGGGAATGTAAAAATATATATATATATGTAAATAAACAAAAATGTGTAAATAAAAGAAAAATAATGAAAAACCGAAATGATAGGGCAACTCGCAATAAAAATCAGCGAGTAAAATAAAGATGAAAATAAAGCCGAAATGATAGGGCAACTCGCAATAAAAATCAGCGAGTAAAATAAAGACGAAAATAAAGCCGAAATAATAGGGCAATCGCGACCTTCGCGATAAGAAAAGCTGAAATGATTGAGCAATCACGGTAAAACAAAAACAAAAACAAAACAAAACAACGGCGAATGATGAGTCGCTCTTGGAACCATATTCCAGTGTAGCGATGCAGACGCCAACTAAAATCCAATTTTTCAAAATTCTTCCGACCCTTCGGTTAGTCCCCAAATTGACTACCGTATACAATCTATGGGCTCAAATAATTCTCATCACCCTCATGCCCCCCGTAATCACCAGTTATGCGGCTGGTCTCCGCCTTTGGACTTATGCTCCATTGAGAAGACCCACTCATGTATCCTCACGATACATGGGGAGAACAAACCTTTGTGGGATCCTTACGACTCACAAAGGAGAAACACACTTGGGAGTCTTCACGACTCCTAAGGAGAAAATACACCCATGGGATCTTTACGACCCGTTGATTGATCTCAAAAACTATCTATTAACCGCAATCAAGAACGGCGTCACTTGGTAGCTGGCCGGTGAGTACGGGTCGGTCCACAGGGATGTTGTGAATCTCCTAATCGCTCTAACGAGTTAATTCCGATGGATGTTCGGATTGATTATTAAATCTAAAAACTAAATCTATCTATACTAAGATTATCTAGATCTAAATCTTGCTAGGGTTAGGTTTAGGAATGGTTTGGAAATGTAAATAAATCTCAATGCTTTCTATACCCATGTTAGGATCTAGTAGGAGTTATGGTAATTATTAACAAAAGGGATTAGAATCATCGGGAAGATGTTTTCTTCCTCTAGTTTCTTGTCCTTCCTTTATCAATCCTTACCCTAACCTCCATGGAAAACATCACAACCGGGCCTTTATACTACGGTATCACCGCTACCTCGAGGGATAGGGTGCCGTAGGGAGCGGTATGTGTATGTATGCATGGAGTCCTATGAAAAATATATAACGGGCAAGAAAGGGATGAGAAATCTCATCTCTCAAAAGCCTTCCCCAAAGCTAACCCTAACAAGCGAGGAGACTACTCGCTCATTAGGGAATTTAAAAACATTTATCTAGGGCAGAGAATGAAAAATTACCTAGGGCAAGAATTGAAATTGCCTACTTACTTTACAGATGGCTCTCTCCAAACATTTACGCAGGGTTGTCAGATCTGAATAGATGATATGAAAAGAGGCATCGATGCTTTCCAAAAGAATTCTAAATTTTATTCATAAAAAGAGGCATAGGGAGGCATAGCCTTTACAATGATTTAGAGTTCTTATATATAGAGGATAGGAAACCCTAGGTTACAATTGATCCGCATGTCTACATTTACCAAAATACCCCTAGGAAGACCCATTCAGCGCCGCACAAAATTATGGTAAAATTTTTAGCTTCTTCAGGCTCAACCCCACCGCGGAACCGCGGCCGCAGCCAGGGTTTGGCCGCGGTTCCGCGGTCAAACTGGGGAGTTGGGTTATCAAAATTCTGCTGCTGGCTCTTCTGTTCTTGTACTTACTATTCCTACAGGTCCTTTATCATATTGGCTTCTATTTCTTCTCCAGATCTCCAGTGAATACTTGTAGTGAATTTTAACTGTTTCTTCGTGTCGCTGCTGTTTCCCCCAATCAGAGCAAAGCTCTGTTTGAATTTCAAAATTCAAAATTGGAAGCAACGTGTCACGTGTCAAAAGCTGATACATCAGCGCAACGCTCAAGGCAGCGCGCCCAATCAGAGCAAAGCTCTATTTAAAACAAAATTAAAAGAAGCAACGCTTCAGTTGCGCAAGTGCTGCGCTGCGCGACACGTGCCAGCGCGGATGCGCAAGCGCAGTTGCGCTGCGCCGTGCGCTGCGCGACACGTGCCAGCGCGGATGCGCAAGCGCAGTTGCGCTGCGCTCTGCGCTGCTTGACATGTGTCACGCGTTGAGGCGTTTGCGCCAAACAAAATTAAATTCTAGTAAGATTCTTCTGTTCTTGTTAAAACAAGAAGATTGTCTTCTGTAAAACAGAAGCCCTTGGATCAAAGATCCAACTATGGGGAAAATTCTCCAAATCACTCAGAGAAGGATCTCTTTAACAAATTTAACAAATTTATGGACACTATATAAAGGCCCCTAGACCCCAAATCAAAAAAAAGAGGAGAGAACATTTTTTTTGTGAGAACTCAAGAACTTCAAACAGAGAGAACTCTGAAGAAATTTCAAGAGGAAAAAGGTAAAAACCTTTAAGATAGAAGAATTTCTTCTAATAGATCATTGATCTAAGAACAAGATCAATGATCTTCAATAAAAAACAAATAAAAATAGTGCTTTGCACTTATGAACCATTGGTTCTCTGAGATCAAAAAAAAAACAAGAAATACTTGTTTTCTTTGATCTAAATTAGATCAAAGAAAACAAACAGTGCTTTGCACTTTTTTATGAACCATTGGTTCTGGAATCTTAAAGATTCTCAAACTTATTGAAATAGTGCCTTGCACTTGCAAAAAAGTGCACTGTTGTGCTCCTGGGTTGGTGCAAGCCACCAGAGAGCGCCACGTGTCAGCATCTGACTCACTTGCGCTGTGCGCTTTTAAGATAGAGCTTTGCTCTCTGAAATTAGCTCAACTCACCAGAGCGCGCAACATGTCAGCAGCGCAAGCGCTGCGCACTACGCTTGCGTGACACGTATCACCCCCACAAGAGCTTGCGCTCATTTATTGACGCAAAGCGCCTGACAGGCCACATGGCCCTTGTCAGATAATTGATGCACTGCATCATTAAAAAGAAGGGTTCAGCCCAATTAAAAAGGCCTAACAGGCCTAATAAAATGCCATGCATTATTTTAAATAAAAGGGCAGAGCCCAAACAAAAAAGGGTCTGTCAGACCAGAATAGATGCTATGCATCATTTAAAAGGGGCACAGCCCATATAAAGGTCCAACAGAGACCAAGAATAATGCTATGCATTATTAAACATGGGCAAAGCCCTAGCACAGGTCTAATAGGCCAGAAATGAGAAATAAACTGGACTTAGCCCAATCATGGCCGTAAGTCCTCAAATTAAATTGACTGAGCATAGTTGCTCTCTTAAATCAATTTACATCCGGTTCGAGGGTACATCTCCGAACTCTTTTGACTCCTATCGTTGTAATCCTTCAACGACGTCAGAGAGGTGACGAATCCCGACAACCACACAAAAATACGGACTGTGGGGTCCTTAAACCAACGGACTTAAGCGTCCTTAAACTAAAATACGGACTGTGGGGTCTTTAAATCCATGGACTTAAGCGTCCTTAAACTACCAATGGACTGAGACGTCCTTAAACTAACATGGACCACCATGTCCCTAAAATGGAATATGGACCACCACGTCCCTAAACTGGAGTATGGACCGCAACATCCTTAAACTACCTATCGACCGCTACGTCACTAAACTAAACAATAGAGCCAATTTCTCTCTTGTCGGATCTAAACAATCCCGTTAAGTTGATCTTAGTCTCAAATCAGACTAACGAATCCTTAACGAACGTTTAAGTCGATCTTAGTCTAAATATGGCTAACGTATCCTTAAACTAAAATACCAAACCCAAATCTAAGTAAATACGGATTTGGACTAATCCACATCCTACGGGCGACGACATCACTTAGTCTCCGTATACAATCCACGGGCAATCACAAACAAAACAAACGCACACGACACGAAGTGAAATTCTGGAGAAGGAGAAAGTGGTTACCGCGATGCGGTAGCGTAACTAACTGCAGGGGCTTGCGCCTGCAGGGAAAAGTGTCCCCACAATCAAAACCCCCTCTAATGAGGGGGAATCTGACGAAGTCTGCTACATCGGCCGCATCTGTCTAAACCTCCGATACACGGTGCCATAAATCAACTTGGCATCTTCGGAGAAGTAGACGGATAAAACCATATAGCATCTGCCCCGAATCTCAGGCAAGACGTCATCACGTCTCGTCCGCCGTTTGGAGGGGAACAGATTCTGGCACGCCCGGTGGGACCTTTTCCTCTTTCCACTCCACACTTCGTGTATCGTCTTCGCGAACGAATCGCGGTTTGTTAATGGTTGCCTTTGGGTTTCAAGTTACTAAGATTTGGTCTTTTTCCTGGCGCAGAAATCAAGCATCGATGGCCTCCACCTGTGCGAAGTGCTCCAACTGCAGCTACAACTCGCGTCCTGCTTCAACTGGGGGCATAACTTACGGGCCCCAAGCTGCCTCTTTGTTCACGATGCCCGTGGAGTAGATTACTCAAGCCACCACAGGGATGTTTTTCGGAACTATGCTTCCACCAACAAGCTTCAGCACCCCTGTGCCCGTACCAGAAGCTCCTAAGAAGTCGGTCTTTGATCGACTTACAGTTACTGCGGCCCCTCTCAACGGGTCGCCCAACACCAGTGCCTCGGTCTTCTCCAGACTGGCCAAAACTCCTGCGGGCCTAAAATGAAGCTTGCAGTCCCAGAAAAGGTTATTCCAAAAAGAGTAGCCAAACCTGCTCCTGAAGTCGTCAAGGCGGCTTCTCCCACTAAGAGATCGGTCTTTACAAGACTGGCCGTCCCAACTCCTGCTCCTGCTTCTCAAAAGACATCAGTCTTCAATAGGCTGATGCCGGCAACAGCCCCACACCTGAACAGGGGGCAAGGAGAAGTTGTTTCTGTCTCTGAACCAATACCGACAACTCGTCGCGCCCGCCGACGCCACTGGCGCCGGATAAGGAAGACCGGGGGCAACTCCCCCTCTGGGATAACTCCACCAGCTCCAACAGTGGAAGTTAATGCTGCTGTTCCAACTGGGAACAGGTTTGAGCTACTGAATAGGGTACGCAGAAACTCGCCAACTGCGGTGGTCAAGAGATCTCCTACACCGGTAGAGACCGCTATGGAAGCAGAAAAGCCGGAGCGGCCTCCTCAATCGCTGTCCTCCAGGATTTACAAGACATGGCGACGAGTCCGAGAATCCGTGATCGATCCTAATTTCTCTCGCCAAAACAAGAAGTCGAAAGGTCGACAAGAAGAAAATCCCCCGGTCAAGCAACGAAAAATGACGACCACTTGGATGCCCAAAGCAACAGCCCCTTCAACCTCAACAGCCCATAAGAGAAGGAGGCCAGAGAAAGTCCCTACACCTGTGGCGAATATCAAAGGTGGTGAACCCAAACGCCCTAGGTCTGGGGGCATGGTAGTTTATACCGTCTATATGGCGTCTGGTAAAGAGGACAGCCGCATATCAACAGGTCATAGACCGCTCACGCGATCGATGACCAAAGCTCAGGAGCAACAACAAAAGCTCCAGGAGATGATGAACGCGGTGGCTGCACTCACTGGGCCAAAAGAAAGCCCTGAAACATCCTCGGATGAACGCCAGGAGCAAGAAATCGACGTCGAATTCCTTCGTCGAATATTAGAGAAGAAGGATAAAGAGGCTACTAAACAAGCAGCCAACATAAAGCGTACGAGCCTCCTGTTCCAAGATATGATGGGGATGATGATCCAACAAGATCCTCCGGCCGAAGATCCCCCGATCGTCCTTGAAGACGATAGGGGAGAGACGTCGAATCCTCTGCCAGCTCTGTCAACAACTAAGGAGGAGACAATCTCCAAAGCTGATTTGGACGAGTACATAGCCCAACAAATACGGGTTCATCATGCGACTGAAGCAGCCGGCCAAGTCGTAAAAACAGGACGACCGTATCCGAGTTGGTATGACCAGATCAAGTACCCGTCGGGCTACACAATTCCCAAGTTCCATGTCTATAAGGGGACGGGCAATCCTCACCAGCATGTTGCCCAGTTCAGGGCACTCTGCGGCAACACCGGCGGTGATGACAAGCTGTTGCTTCGCCAGTTCGTTGGAAGCTTATCAGATACAGCGTTCGAGTGGTACTCTGAGCTCCCAAACGACTCTATCAAAACCTTCACGGAGATGGAGCTGTTGTTTACTCAGCATTTTGCAAGCGCCAGTGAACGCACCCCGATGACGGCACTGATTAACGCCAGAGTGAAGCCAGGCGAGACATGGGTTCAATATGTTATACGGTGGCGGAACTTATGGTCAAAGTGTGAGCAGCGCATTGAGGAAGCTTCTGCAGTGGGTATGTTTGTGGGAACCCTTGACCCATAAGCAACAATCTCGCAATTTATGATGTTCTTCAAGCCGACTACCTTCCAGGCCTTGATTGACAAGCTAGTGCAAATGGATCAGATGGGCCATAAACCCCCTCTTCTAAAGACGGACTCCCGAATTGAAAAGGGGAAGGGAAAAGCGATCGTCGTCGCTAATGCTCAACAACAGCAGAGTAACTCGAAGCTGCTTGTTCGTCAAAATAATATGCGTCCGCTGGTACCCCTTGAAGGGAGACTAGGACGTCCTTACTCGTTTCCCCGAGATAAAATGAGAAGATTATTCGAGCTGGCATTGCGCAACCGACTCATAAATCTGCCGGATCCAAAACGTCCGTCGCAACCAAATGATGTCAATGGGCCTAACTACTGTCCCTATCACCGGGTACTGGGTCATCCGATCAAAAATTGCTACGTCTTCAAAAATTGGCTTGAAGACCAGTACCAACAGGGCAAGTTCACGTTGTCCGATAGATGGAAGGTGAATCCGCCACAACCCCACACCTCTAAAAGGATGAGTATGCCGGGGGCAACGTGCTCTCTCGTCGAAGAAGCCCCATGGGAGGTTGTGCTGTCAGCTAAGACAAAAAGAATGCTGAACGACCTTCAGGCATGCCCAGCGATCAAGTGGAAGAACCCGTTGGAACCGCAGGTCATTGAGGGGATGTTGAAGCCACGTACAACTCCAGAGATCGATTGTGGTGGCCCAAGCACTCGCAACCAGCCGTCAAAATCTTCGAAGAAGAAGAAGAAGAAATCTAAGAAGTCTGTAAAGCCTGGTAACAAGCGCACAAACTTACAAAAACAAATTGACGCGCTGGAGGAATACAACCAGAAAGCACGGACTCCCATTACACTCCAAGAGTTTCTCAACCACGTCTTTCAAGAAGAAGGTGAGGGAGAAAGTTCGTCAGATGAATCTGAAGAATACGTAGCGAGCTGCCATATGATCTCCCATTCGTTGACAGACGATGAAGAGACTCCTTGCACTGAAGAGCTGAGGGCAGACCCCGAACCAAAAATTCTGGGGCCATCAGATTAAGTAATTGACGCATTCCTTAACGAAGCTCGGTTGAAAAGTAAAACTGATCGAGAACGCGAGACGGCTATATTTGAAAGGGCCAAGCGCCAGCGACTTGACGAAAGAGCTGAAACACTCCCGTTGGAGCAAAATACATCCGCTACGGACAAAAGCAAATTCAAGATGAGGAAAAGGTTTGCTAAGGCCATATCAATGGGCATGAAGCTACCATCCTCCGAAGGAAGCATACTGGTGAAGTGGAAATGCACCCCTCCTACTGCTTGTATCATCGGAAGATCTCGCACCCCACCGAAGAGTGCAAAGCTTTCGATAGATGGTGGCAAGGATATGTTGCTCATCAATAGCATTTTAAGCGGGAGAAGCGCAAAACTCGTCGGGAGCGGAAAAATATGACCGAAGGGCTTAACAGAACTACCGGCGATTGTCGCATGGTTAACGCCGGGGGATCACAAGTGCTTACATTCGGGAGCGAATCCGACGAGGAGCTGGCCCTTAGCCCTCTCTTTAAAGAGTCCACATCGGGAAAAGAAGAAGAGCCGAAGGTCTGTGAAAATATCCGGCTGCGCAATCGTACGCTTCCCGAAAAGAATCTCGGACCCTCAAATAAAAAAGATAAAGGGAAAGAGAAGGTCCCTGAGGAGATCGCCCTGGATGACCAAGTTGTGGAGGAGCTAAGTGCCAAGGACCCGCCGAAGAGAAATAAGGTGGATTACAACGTCTTAGCACATCTGAGGAAACTACCCCCGCAGCTCAGCATTCTTGACGCCCTTTTGCTATCAAAAGAGGCGAGAGATTCGTTAATCAAGGCACTGCAGGAGCCGGAACAATTCCAAGCTTTCCTGGCTGAAGAAAAGATGAAGGATGAATTGGAGGAAGTGCACACGGCCGATGTCACTTTTGGTGATGAGGACCTTCTCCTTGGGACGTGCGAACACAATCGCCCCCTCTATGTCTCGGGATACTGCCACGATATAAAGATAGGTAAAATCCTGATCGACAATGGATCCTCCGTTAATCTCCTCAATGTGCGGGTGTTAAAAGAAATCTGCATGAGCGTCCAGCACCTTGCTCGGGACAAGATCACCATCTCCGGGTTCGATTCCCAATCATCAAAGACTCTTGGATCTGTGATACTGACGCTACGCTTTGGGCTGCTCGTCACGGACATTAAATTCCACGTCATAGATGCCAAGACATGCTACAACGCTCTGGTCGGCCGACCATAGTTACACAAGTACAACATCATCCCTTCTACACAGCATCAGTGTATGAAATATTTTAGGGATGGTCTCGAGTATACCGTGATGGGAGAACTGAATCTGTTTTCCGTAAACGAAGTCCGCAAATATGAAGATGCCAAATACTTCTTGCCGAATTTCGAAGACACGAAAAGGTGTCACAAGCCGGAGAACAAAACTAATGCTGCCATCCCTGTCTTCGACAGTGATACCGAGGAGGAAGAGGAGATAATTTATTCGGGTCCGCCCCAATACACCAAGCCGGGACCATCCGCTCCTACGTTGATCTTTGGTAGTGATTCGGAAGATGAGGTCCATGCTGTATTCTCTGCTCGACCTTCAATACAAACATCCGCTGACGAAGAGCAAAGTCTATAAGTCTCCATGGTTCCACCTAAACACCATAAAGAACTAGATGCACTTGATATCTACAGTGTAGAAGAGCTGCGGACGTTCTATATCCCTCCCAGGCGAAAAGGCGAAAAAGCAATTCTATTCTACCGCTCTGAGGAAACCAAAGTGGAGAAAGAAATCTGGCACGGCGCGGATCCTACGCTTGACAGGCTTCAGCCCATTCGTCTCCCCAGATATTATACAGAGGGCTTGAAAAGGCTATTAAAGCGTCAGGGGATATCCTTTAAACAGACCGCTCGAAAAGCCAAATTCTATGACAGGGTCTGGAACGTTCCCGGGACTCAGCACAATTTGCCTAATGGGAGAATGGAAACAATCGGGCTTGGATATATTCAGTCCAAGAAACGAGAGCTGCTCCACGGTTGCTACGTCGTGCATGACTTCGACGAAGAGGCGGATGCTCAATGGGAGGATGCTAATCCTGAACCAGTAAAAGTTCTAGATGCAAAAGTGCCCAATCCGCCGTTTGAAGAACAAATGGACAGGCTTATAAGGGAAGCTGGTCAAAAAGCCCGAGACGGCCATAACCGCGAAATGGTCATCTATGAGAAAGCCAAAACGCAACGCCTCCTCCAACAGGCCGTGAAAGATGAAAGTGCTGCTCCTTGCCAACCTGTTATAAAGAAGGCTCGACGCGGAGGCAGAAACAAGTCGAAACACGAAAAAGGCGCTCAACAGCAACGAAGCGGGACTAAGAAGCCACGCAAACGGGAATCGAACGGTTCCGATTTATCCCTCATAAGAAAAATGGGTCGAGTGTACTCTTTTCCTCGAGACAAGACGAAGAAAATACTTGACCTCGCCCTAAAACATCATATGCTTACGCTGCCGGAGTCCAAACACCCCGAACAAGCAAGCGAAGTCTCTCATCCGGACTATTGCCCTTATTACCGAGTGATAGAGCACCCTCTCGAAGACTACTTCACCTTCAAGAATTGGGTCGAAGATCAGTATCAGCTTGGCAAGTTCGCTCTGTCTGACAAGTGGAGGGTAGCACCGCCACAGAAGCACGAACCCAAGGCCACTAAAGAAGAACCAGTTCCACATTGGGATTGGAAGCGAATTCGTACTTGTCACATGATAACAATATCGAAAGAAAAGCCCGAGAACATGGATGACCTTCCCTGGTGCTTTGAAAACAGCAACGACGAGGTGATCTCAGAATTCCCACCAGCGCCGAAAGAGCTGGAAGATGGAATCCATACCACTGCAGATAACCTCAAGAAAATTGAATTGGGAATGGCGAACGACCCGCGACCGACATTCATTAGTAAGCTGCTGTCTGAAGAGAAGGTGGCTTCGTTAAAAGACCTGCTTATGCAGCATAAAGATTGCTTCGCATGGAACTATTCCGAAACACCGGGATTAAATCCAGAAATTGTTGTGCACAAATTGGCGATATCCTCGGACGTCAAGCCGGTCAAACAAGCACCAAGAAGAATGTGGCTCGAGCTTGAGATGAGTATCAACGCCGAGGTCAAGAAGCTGATCGACTCTGGCTTCATCCAGGAGGTCCAGTATCCCGAGTGGATCGCCAACATCGTTCCGGTGATGAAGAAAAATGGGACAGTGCGCATATGCGTAGACTTCCGGGATCTCAACAAAGCCTGCCCTAAGGACAATTTCCCAGTGCCAGTCACCGAACTGATGATAGACAATACGTCTACTCATGAAGTATTCTCCTTCATGGATGGCTCGTAAGGGTATAATCAGATAAAGATGCATCCCGAAGACCAGAAGCACACCGCCTTTAGGACTCCTTTGGGTATATTCTGCTACAAGGTGATGCCCTTCGGTCTAAAGAACGCCGGTGCCACTTATCAGAGAGCCATGACGCAGATCTTTGATGACCTTATACACGAAATCGTCGAATGCTATATTGACGATCTCGTGGTTAAAAGCAAATCATACGAGGAACATTTAGAGCATCTGAAGACCGTATTTCAACGCCTTCGACAATACAACTTGAAGATGAATCCTTTCATGTGTGCATTCAGAGTTTCCTCGGGCAAATTCCTGGGATTCATCGTCCGTCATCGAGGTATTGAGATAGATCCGTCGAAAATTAAGGCGATCATGGAAATGCCTCCGCCAAGAACTCTCAAACAGCTGCGGTCTCTCCAAGGGAAGCTCGCGTATAAACGGCGATTTATAGCCAACCTTTCAGGCAAGTGCCGTCCTTATAGCCACCTGATGAAGAAGGGAACCCCGTTCGTCTGGGACCAAAAATGCAAAAGCGCGCTAGACGAGATCAAGCAATACCTGCAGAACCCGCCAGTGTTGGCTGCTCCGGTTAAGGGAAAGCCCCTTATTCTTTATACCACCGCCCTCAAAGATTCCTTAGGCGCATTATGGGCGCAAGAAAACGATCAAGGGAAAGAAAGAGCACTCTACTACTTAAGTCGAGTTCTACTGGGGGCAGAAAGCAACTACTCCCCCATTGAAAAACACTGCCTGGCATTGATCTTTGCGATAATAAAGCTCAGACACTATGCGTTGGCGCATGAGGTCCGTCTCATTTCGAAGGTGGACCCTCTTAAATATTTAATGTCAAAGGCCATATTGACAGGACAACTCGCTAAATGGGCCCTGCTCTTGATGGAGTTCTTGATAACATATCAACCTCTCAAGGTAGTGAAAGGCTAGGACATTGCCGATTTCCTCGCTGAGCATCCGATACCCGCCGATTCTCCTTTGAATTACGATCTTCCAGACGAACATGCGTTTGATGCGATCGACGATGGTGATACCCGATGGGAGCTTTATTTCGATGGAGCATCCTCCATGAAGAAGCGCAAACAAAATACCCCCATAATCAAATCGGGGGTAGGACTCATCTTTGTAACTCCACAAGGAGGGATAATGCGCTTTGCTTTCTCCCTAACAGAGCCGAGGACAAACAATGAAGCCGAATACGAAGCTTTGATAGTAGGCCTTGAGATCGCCATCGACATGGGAATTGAAAACCTCCTCATATACGGAGACTCCCAGCTGGTCGTTAGTCAAGTAAACGGCGACTACCAAACGTGCAAGCCAGAGTTGGTGAAGTACGGCGAAAAGGTGCAGCAACTGTTGACCCAAATTCCCTCCTATACTTTGGAGAACATACCGCGCGTGGAAAACAGCAAAGCGGACGCGTTGGCCAAACTCGCTAAAGAATTGGCTGATGAGAACCTCGATGACGTAAGAATCGTGGTACAAAGCCGTCGGGTGCTAGCCCCAGTGGAAATATCTCCGGAATCACCCGAAAAAAAGGGAGCGACTGAGCAAATGGCTCTGCAAATAAAAGACCGGGAAAAGGCCGAGGATTGGAGGGAAGTCTTTATAGACTACTTCATGTTGGAGATAGTGCCCTCAGAGTCAATTATTGGATCGCAGGTACGTGATTGCAATGATTGCGGAGGACCTATACCGGTAGGACAGTCTTACTCGAGATGATAGTATGCTGTCTGGTTTGCCTTTATCAGTCGTGTACAGGCTCAGGTGACTGATTACCGTTACACTTTGATAGAGCCCTTAGGATCTTGCTTTACTACCAATAGTATGATGGTGATCATATACGTGAGAGTTGGGTGGTTTATAAGCATATCCTTAATTGTGGTCCCTAGTCATGGGAGTTTCGAGACAGGGCATCGATACTCCGAAGTAGACTAGTGTATACAGTCGAGACCCCGACGAGGGGCGGTGGCCGGTCTCACAAGCCACTGGTGTCAGTTGATCACCTAAGATGTATACAGGTGCTCAT
The DNA here is from genome assembly GCA_030015575.1 of Agapanthus africanus. Taxonomy (NCBI): domain Eukaryota; kingdom Viridiplantae; phylum Streptophyta; class Magnoliopsida; order Asparagales; family Amaryllidaceae; genus Agapanthus; species Agapanthus africanus. The sequence goes on along the minus strand of CM057349.1, from coordinate 419,055,355 downwards.
TGGGTTATGAGTACACCGGACAGGACTCGCCAGGAACCTGCTAGTTGGTATTATACATATCGTCAGATAGCAGTTCCCTGGTGACATGTGTACAGGTTAGTTCATCGACCTGAGGTCGTCATTTGTCCCATGTGAGTTCCCACTGTGCTTTGATTTCTACCCTACCACGGCTCAAAGGAGTCGTGCAAACAGGTAGTTTTTGGGTACAGTCCTGAGCCACATGGAGGCACGTGAGCAGATCGGCAGGGGATTCGTCTCTCCCGGTATTGGGGGTGAGATCGTGCTGTGTCTAGGAGAGCCATTACACAAAGCCTACGGCCGTGGCAGGAGATTTACTGGTAGGTACTCCAGTAGTATCTCAGGGTGTTATTAGGCTACACTCCGACACGACTTATACTGCTATTGGGGGTCTGACGTTACCAGCCCTCTAGGCAGATATGCGATACTCATAGACGAACGGACCGAACTGTATATACATTGTCACTGTTAGGCTCAGTAGGGTTTCTGGATGAGTTCGCTCATCGGCCTCCCTTAAGGTCAGCCCATGGGCAGCCGTTACGCATAGCTAGTGCCGCTGACGGTTTGTGGTTAAACCTGCTGCCAGGGTACTGATGAGTCATTAGAGTCCCCCACAGACAGTTTCCCAAGTTCGGGTGAAACGTTGTAGAGGCCGTATGGTTTTATGGCAGGGTTCGGAAAATGCACGTGCGTTTACGCACATGTCCTTTTTCGGGCAGATAATACTGGTGGGCTTTGGTTTAAGCCGGATCCGAGTATTATATTGAGTAGATATAATATCTTTGTCTCAGTTGCATTTGTATTCGGTCGTAATACAAATGCGGGTATATTTATACAGTTACGGGGTTATCCTGAAATTCGTTTCGGGATCGCTTTTGGAAGTTGCCAGTTTTCAGTTTTCTATCAGCCGTCTTTTAACATTCGGTTAAAGACGGATTTATCTTTTCTTGGATGAGGGTGAGTCATGCTTCTAGAAGGTTCTAAAAGTGGTGATTAGGCTTATGACTCATATGTTGCATTAATGGTTTTGGTGACAAGGATTAGTGACTCATTATTTCATTAATGTGTTCATACTTTGTGTTCACACTAGATATTTCTCTTATTGTCACCTCCCCCTCTCCTACACTCACCCCCCCATCTCCTTATATGTGGCCGGCCCCCTCCTCTCTCACACATACTTGCTTGATTCATTTGGTTAAAAGATTATGATAGTTTTGGGGTATATGGAAATTTCATAGCTCATTTCATTCTATCACCCGAATTAATTGGCAACTTCATTAACCGATCGTCCACGGGTTTGGACGAAGTGAGACAAAGTCTTCTACTCATTCTCTACATCAATCTTGGTCGTCTCTTTTAGCAAACTTGACGACCGAGTTGCCTCGAGTCAGAGGCGGGAGCCCGTTTAAAGAATCATTGACGTGGTGCCACCTGGATGAGAAGATCGGAGATCGATGAGATCGGAGCAACCGCAACGGAGCATGGGATGATAGTTAAAGAACGAAGGACTCGGATCGTTCGGTATAACCTTTCTACTTTCTTTACAGTTTGTTAGTTTAGCAATAATGGCAGATCCGGGTTATAGTATACGATAGCGCCAGTTAAAAAGTTTTTGTTCCGCATTTGGCGTCTGCAGACGGCCGGGGCGCTACCGTAGACTTACAGTGGTATCAAAGCCTCACCATTTTGCTTTACTAACTTGTGCTAACGCGTTTAAAACATCGATCGGACCGAATATCAAAAACTACAATTTTTCCATTCACAGTTTCTGTCGATTTTAAATCAAGTCCTAAAATTACTTTACATATCACAGAAATCTGTGCAGGGTTTTCTAAGCACGTTTTGCAAATTTGAGCACGTGACTCAACAGGATCGCCGCGGAATCGCGGTCAAACCTAGGGTTTGACCGCGCATCCGCGGCCGTTATGTTGAATCATTGACCCAAATTTGTACAGTAGCTTCTACTCTGGAAATTGGGGGTTTTGGTATATATCTTTTGGGCCCAGATTTTGTTACAGCGCAGCAGATGTTCGTGGGGCCCCCTTCGTGATATTTAGTCGATCGAAATTTAAACATATTAGTTTACAGTGCTTACATTATATCTCCGACCGGGAATGTCATTTGATCGGTAAACCGCGTCTGATTGCTATAGTTCTTTTAGACGGGTTTGCGAACGTGACATTCGCATTGATGTTCTGTGTTGTGCTGTGATGTTGCGGATTTGTCGTGGTGGATAGCAGTGTGCAATGGTAGTGCAGTTTGGATTTATTTGTACATTTGATATTGTGGGGCGAGCGTCCAACATGTGGACTGCCATCACTGCCTGTTGTATAATATTCTTTTGGGGCACGACCAGGTTGAGGTCGATGTATCTGTTGTACATATTTTTCATTTCTGTACTAGGTTTTACCCCGCGACGGAGTGCACGGATAGCTGGGTTCTGGAGGGCAACGGGTCCGCATCTTATGGCTTTGAGAGGCAAAGGGGCCTCACTCTAAAATTGGCAGACTATTCGCCGCACTCGTAGGGGGTACAGGTTGACCCAAGGAGGGGTGCTCAAGCTACCGGATTCCGTGAAGTGCAGGGTGGTCCATTCACTTTGCTGTAGGGGGCTGCCTCGCTTCAGCTTTTGGCGGGTAACTTGCCGCACCCGTAGGGGTCTAGGTTTCATTGCACAGGCTATCCACACGACCAGGGGAACGTCGGGTTTCAGCAGCGGCTCTGTGAAACTCGGGGATCCCAGATTATCTGTATTGTTCTGTAATGCTTATTACTTTTCTGTAATGTTGCATATTATCACGCCTGGAGCGATTATCGTATATTGGTATATATACTATTAGATGTTGTATATGTTTTGCACCCGCGCTAGGTCAGTCCCCGCTCTGTCGTTAGTTAAGTAACCTAACGGGTGATGACGGGACCCAGTGACGAATGCGGATGGCATATACGTACATTTTATTTTCGTTCTTTTCTGGTGTGATTTATTCATGGGACTGCGTTGATTTTGATCAATGCAAAGGAAAGCAAACCTATTTGGAGTTGTTGGAACAATTTTAAAAAGTGTTATTACAAAGACGTTACTTTTTGTTATGCATAGCGGTATTCGGTTGGAATATCCTGCACCTCATTCGACGAGGCAAGGGCCAATATCCCTTCACCGGGAATGACCCCTTGGGCAGAAGTTTGCGTCAGGGTAATAACTTCACTATAGTCGATTACATGTTGCTTTGCATAGCGGTATTCAGTGGAATATCCTGCACCTCATTCCACGAGGAAAGAACCGAGATCCCTTCACCGGGAGTGACCTCTTTAGCAAAGGTTTTCGCCACTATATTTTTATAAAAAGCTATCAGGTTCCTTCAGCGATATCAAGTTCACTACGTTAAAGGTTTTTCGCCAAAAACCAGCCGTAGCCCTCTGTCATTTCTTTTAGGTATTCAGTAGTATTCAAGCTATGTATTTTGACCAACGCCAAGGCATAGTGTTTGGTAGCTGCTGGGTATTCATTTGTTGCATAGATAGATGAGTTGGTTTGGGACAGTCGTTCTGCCATTTTGGCCAACGTCAAGGGCATGTGCGGGTGGGTTCAAATTGACAAGATAGTGACGGGTAGAACTTGGCATGTGACTTATGACATTTTGACCAACGCCAAGGTTATAAAAGCATGGGGCAAAAATCATATCGGGAGTTTCTAAAGAAACTGAAACTTGCCAAGTATGCGCATACCTTCTGGAGTATGAGTAACGTGGATGCATTCCGTCACGTTATCATGCGATGAGAGTTGGATCCCGATTCCCACTGATGAGTTGGTTTACTCTTCGGGTGATCCCGATTGATTCTTCTTTCAGGTTTGGAGGAGAATTTGACAGTACAGTGGGAGGTTTCCAGATTAAATAAAGTGGTAACCATTCTGATCTAGGTTAGAGTGCACGCTGAGTGTTTCTTTTCTCTCTCTCTCTCTGGCAGCGACCATTGACCGACCCTAGACTATGACTCAGTGACCAAGTTGACCGAACCTTCTTAAAATACTGACTTTAGGATTGTCTTAGTTGCATAAGTCATTGCCACTCCTTCTTTTACCCTTTGAATTTCTCAGAACACCCGTATTACTACGGACATCCACTTCCATTGGATAGATCCATCGTATGGTTATATACGAACTCGAAGGAACTTCTTCGAGGATGGATCCAGGTTCAGGAGAAATAGAATTGGTTTATTCAGTTGTCTTTTATTATCACCTTCTCTCAGGTTGCGAGAGCTCCTTGGTTTAGGAGAGTACACCTATTACGCTTATTGGATAGTCTTCTTCCAAACCATAGGCAGGTGCCGAAAGGTTGGGAATGAAGAAAACCAATTAGCCTAAGTAGGGTGTGCAGAAGGAAATAACTAAAGACAAAATAAAGGGATTAGAAAGAGGGCAAAGTAAATTGCGACTGTTATCATTCACGACCAAACCGCGTACTTCATCGCCACTCCTATTTCACCTTTAAAAGAATAAGGTATTATTCAGTTGTCTTTTATCATCACCTTTTCTCAAGTTGCGAGTACTCCTTGGTTTAGGAGGGTACACCTATTATGCTTACTGGATAGTCTTCTTCCAAACCATAGGCTGGTGCCAAACGGTAGGGAAGGAAGAAAACTATTTAACCTAACGATGGTGTACAGAAGAAAATGAATAAAGACAAATAAAGGGATTTGGAGAGATGGCAATAAAATATACGGTTGAAGTCATGAATTGGATTATGGAAGAGGCATTGCTAGGAATACCAGGATACCCCTACGAAACATTTTCATGTTTCAGTGCATTGTTAAAGCAAAACTGTTTTTCCCGATTAGATACTTACTCCAGGGTATGTATTTACCAGGTTTCATTCTCATATCTGTATGGTTTTACAGATGATGAGTGGGAGTAAGTTATTGGGAATTAGGTGATTATCCTCATTATATCGGAATTCGTTGTAATTGGTGATATTTGAGGAAATCGCCTGGGTACAGTTTTCAACCTACGACGCACAGGTTTTAAGTTATTAAACTCAGCAGACTTATACAGAGTATTGTATGTTGTCCAGTGTCCTTCAGGACAAAAGGGTAGGTCCTCGTACTATGTTCTGTTTACTTGTGACTTCTCTAGTTCTTAGACAAGTATTTCGTAGAAATACAAGGTCTAAGTTTTGAGAAGTTGTGGGTATAAGAATAAAGTAGAGAACCAGGTGTCACAAGTATCGGGATTCTTCAAAGAGATCGAAGATGTGGATTCTTGTGATTGGTATTCAGATGATAGTAATGGTATTGAGAAACTTGTTTCTCTTTCAGCTTACTTATAATTGAATGGATTCCTAAGTTGAGTAATGCTGATTAGCCTATTTCCATTAAGTTGATATGCACTGGAGACAGCTGCTGCATGATTTGAATCTGGTTCTAATTAAATAAGTGCCAAAGTTTCTATATTGGATATAGAATGGTTCATACCTTAACGATGTTAAGGTACGGGGAGTTGTCCGGCTTATGCTTAAAACCAGACTCTGGATAACTCAGGGCACGTTTTTGTAATGGCTGTTTGTGGGTTGACCCTGGCTATGACGAGGGTTGATATTCTACCATCTGGAAGATCAATAGTGATATTGTTCTTGACTCGCCACAGTTTTAGTAATGGATTTTTTCAGAAAACAATAGTGGGAGTATGGTAGAACTGGAAGTGATTCCAGAACCGCAAACGATTACGAAAAATTTAATAGGACCTAAACATTCAATCAGGTTTGACATTCCATTAGCCACTCCGCAGATATGGTGGGTAACCTCAGACACCCGAGAGGTACTCCGGTAGCCTCAAGGACGGTGACAGGGAGGTTCTTATCTACCCAGACTTGACACTACTGTTGTTCCAGGCTATGAGACCCGATAGGAGGGTTGTCGTAGTCAGTGGGAGCAGCGGAAGTATAGTGGGCAAGTAGCTTATGTCTATTTATAGACTTAAGCAGTTATAGCGGAGATAGATCATCTATTTTTGATGTGACAGTCATGGGTTTGACTTCATCAGAATAGGGGATAGATCTGTTACGAAGGTAGTAGGGTGTGATGTCCTGGTATTTGGATGACATACACAGAGTAGGAAGTAAAATTCCTATACTACGATCGGTTGTACTGTGGTCGTCACACAGTTGTTTCTCCAGACAGGATATGGATATAATATCAGACATTCTGGTTTCTAGATCTATGGTTTTAGATCTGGATTTGGGTAGTTTCCTAATGTGGGTACTTTGACAGTATTCTAATGGTTTTTAGAATAGATGACTCCTGGTATAGTGGTGTACCTGCAGGTAATGGAGTCACCCTCTCTAAAGGTGTCTTACAGACTAAAGAGGAGAGAGATGTGCATAATTGACGGATCACTTGCTTAGGCAATTAAGTCAATCGTGAGATGTCAAGTACCACACCAGATGTTGTTTTTGCACTAGGTGCAATAATTTTGTATTAATCCAATCCTGGAGAAACATAAGGAAGCAGTTTTAGAACATAAGTGCATGTTCTACGGATTTGATGACGGCAGCCTCCTTCGGGAGACGGTTATCATTCCAGGCTTCAAAGGTGACATGGATGACAGAGTGATTGTCAGAGTTATAGTTTTCCCTCTTACGAGGGACAGTATTATGGACAGGTGGTCCAAGAGGATACTGTGGGAGGCTTGGTGCAGGATACTGATTAGTTTCAGTGATCGATACAGTCTAAGAAGTTTGGATTTAGAGTTCATTTATGAACTGGGTCCCATCAGATATCCAGACATATTCTAAGACAGGTATTACTCAATTCGGGAGATGGCTTTCTCCGCGAATTTGAGATTAAGAGAGATATAGAAAGAAACATCTGGGCGGATCCACTCACTGAGGCTATTTCTCGAACACAATAGTTTTACAAACGGGCTTTGTGAAACTGATTAGTAGAGGAGTTGGATGTTCGGTTTCACACGGGCTGTGAGTAGTCGACATCGCAATAATTAGCCTTAAGTGCAAGTGGGAGATTGTTGGAAATAGTGCCCTCAGAGTCAATTATTGGATCGCAGGTACGTGATTGCAATGATTGCGGAGGACCTATACCGGTAGGACAGTCTTACTCGAGATGATAGTATGATGTCTGGTTTGCCTTTATCAGTCGTGTACAGGCTCAGGTGACTGATTACTGTTACACTTTGATAGAGCCCTTAGGATCTTGCTTTACTACCAACAGTATGGTGGCGATCATATACGTGAGAGTTGGGTGGTTTATAAGCATATCCTTAATTGTGGTCCCCAGTCGTGGGAGTTTCGAGACAGGGCATCGATACTCCGGAGTAGACTAGTGTATACAGTCGAGACCCCGACGAGGGGCGGTGGCCGGTCTCACAAGCCACTGGTGTCAGTTGGATCACCTAAGATGTATACAGGTTCTCATTGGGTTATGAGTACACCGGACAGGACTCGCCGGGAATTTGCTAGTTGGTATTATACATATCGTCAGATAGCGGTTCCCTGGTGACATATGTACAGGTTAGTTCATCGACCTGAGGTCGTCATTTGTCTCATGTGAGTTCCCATTGTGCTTTGATTTCTACCCTACCACGGCTCAAAGGAGTCGTGCAAACAGGTAGTTTTTGGGTACAGTCCCGAGCCACATGGAGGCACGTGAGCGGATCGGCAAGGGATTCGTCTCTCCCGGTATTGGGGGTGAGATCGTGCTGTGTCTAGGAGAGCCATTACACAAAGCCCACGGCCGTGGCAGGAGATTTACTGGTAGGTACTCCATTAGTATCTCAGGGTGTTATTGGGCTACACTCCGACACGACTTATACTGCTATTGGGGGTCTGACGTTACCAGCCCTCTAGGCAGATATGCGATACTCATAGACGAACGGACCGGACTGTATATACATTGTCACTGTTAGGCTCAGTAGGGTTTCCGGATGAGTTCGCTCATCGGCCTCCCTTAAGGTCAGTCCATGGGCAGCCGTTACGCATAGCTAGTGCCGCTGACGGTTTATGGTTAAACCCACTGCCAGGGTACTGACGAGTCATTAGAGTCCCCCACAAACAGTTTCCCAAGTTCGGGCGAAACGTTGTAGAGGCCGTATGGTTTTATGGCAGGGTTCGGAAAATGCACGTGCGTTTACGCACGTGTCCTTTTTCGGGCAGATAATACTGGTGGGCTTTGGTTTAAGCCAGATCCGAGTATTATATTGAGTAGATATAATATTTTTGTCTCAGTTGCATTTGTATTCGGTCGTAATACAAATGCGGGTATATTTATACAGTTACGGGGTTATCCTGAAATTCGTTTCGGGATCGCTTTTGGAAGTTGCCAGTTTCCAGTTTTCTATCAGCCGTCATTTAACATTCGGTTAAAGACGGATTTATCTTTTCTTGGATGAGGGTGAGTCATGCTTCTAGAAGGTTCTAGAAGTGGTGATTAGGCTTATGACTCATATGTTGCATTAATGGTTTTGGTGATAAGGATTAGTGACTCATTATTTCATTAATGTGTTCATACTTTGTGTTCACACTAGATATTTCTCTTATTGTCACCTCCCCCTCTCCTACACTCATCCCCCCACCTCCTTATATATGGCCGGCCCCCTCCTCTCTCACACACACTTGCTTGATTCATTTGGTTAAAAGATTATGATAGTTTTGGGGTGTATGGAAATTTCATAGCTCATTTCATTCCATCACCCGAATTAATTGGCAACTTCATTAACCAATCATCCACGGGTTTGGACGAAGTGAGACAAAGTCTTCTACTCATTCTCTACATCAATCTTGGTCGTCTCTTTTAGCAAACTTGACGACCGAGTTGCCTCGAGTCAGAGGCGGGAGCCCGTTTAAAGAATCATTGACGTGGTGCCACCTGGACGAGAAGATCGGAGATCGACGAGATCGGAGCAGCCGCAACGGAGCGTGGGATGATGGTTAAAGAATGAAGGACTCGGATCGTTCGGTATAACCTTTCTACTCTCTTTACAGTTTGTTAGTTTAGCAATAATAGCAGATCCGGGTTATAGTATACGATAGCGCCAGTTAAAAAGTTGTTGTTCCGCATTTGGCGTCTGTAGTCTGCCGGGGCGCTACCGTAGACTTACACTTCAAATACCATCGAATGCCCGAAGATGCGTCCTCAAAACATCGGCTTATGAAACGAGCTCTGTCCTTCGCCTTCGTCAATAATACTCTATACAAGAGGTCATTTGATTCTCTGTGGTTGAGATGTCTGGGACCTGATGAGGCAAAAAGAATCGTTCAGAAAGTTCACAACGGACTCTGCGGTTCTCACCAAGCAGGCCCGAAGATGAAGCTGAAGATCAAACGGATGGGCTACTACTGGCCCACGATGATTCAAGACTGTCTCGAATACGCGAAACAATGCCACTCATGCCAAATCCATGGAGACTTTATCCACCAGCATCCAAATCCGCTACACCCGACAGTGGCTAGCTGGCCATTCAAAATGTGGGGAACTGATGATTGTAACGATTTTCCATTGTGTGTTGGTTTTTAGAAAATTGTATTTAGAAATCACAACCAAAAATATTTGACCGCAATCAATAACGGTGTTGGATGTAGCGCGTTAGTAAGTGCGGATCGTCCACAGGGAAAGTGAGATCCGTTCAATTTCCGAATTAGATGAGTTGAAAATTTAAGGAAAAGAAAAGAAAACAATTCATGATTTGCAATTGAAGATCAAGAAAGAGAAAAATCTAGATCTAAAAGAAACATTAAAAACAAGAATTGAGATGTGTGATAATTTCCAACCAACAATCAAGATTAAAAGTATGGCTCATAGGAGTAGATCGGATCTATAGATGTGATGAGATCTAATAATTACTCATTCTTATCCATTAACGAATTGATACTAGATCGATGCAAATTCATCACGGTTTAAGGATTGTGCGAGGAAATTAGGGATTTCGCAACTCATCCTTTGTTCTTTCGATGGATCGCATTCAAATTCTAGCTTCTAGTTAATCAAATGGTCAATAGTTGTTCTCTAGTTTCGAGTGAATACGATCAAGAAAGCATCATCTCGAAACTAGGTCATTAATCATTTGATTCACTAGAATTTCCAAACATTATAGGATTTAAGAATTGTAAAAATATCTAAATCATCATCATCTAAAGATCGTCACAACTCCTACACGAGCGGAGATTACTCAAACATCATGATCACAAACACAATCACAAATTGAGATCTAATCATTATGCTTGAATTAAAAGATAAGCAAGAATATAGAAAATTCACCTTTATTTATCGACAAATTTCGTTACAACTCTCTTGAATTTACAAAAGGAAGGAACTAGATCGTCGATTTCGGCTTCGCTCGGCTCCTTGAGTCGCGGATCGGCGTGGATCTCTTACTCCGTTGAAATCCGTCGTCGCTTCTAAAGGTTGAAGGCTCTCTTGCTTGAATTGCTCTCGGGATCTTGATCTTGAGGTTGAATTGGAATTGGGGTTAGGATTTGAGGCACAAGTTGTGTCATTCAACTTGTGGGTTGAAGATGGTGGTGATTCTTGAACAACTTTTCACCCTAGCTCTAGGCTCTCTTTTATAGACTCCCAAAACCCTAGATCTAGGATTTGAATTTGAATTTTCCCTCCACAAGTTAGTTAGCACAATATTTGAATGTCCCTCCAAAAGAGCCTTCTAGAAATAGTTAGTTACGCCGAGCCTTCTAGATGCGCCACGTGGAGCTTCTGGGGTCTTCTAGAAGGTTGGGCCGTTAGCATTAGCCACGTGAGAAAAATTGAAACGCTGATCTCATCATCAGGCCGCTGATCCACGGCGCCAAGAAGGTTTGGGCCACGGATCCGCGGTCCCTTAGTGGACTTGGAGCTTTATTTTTCTGGTGTGGGCTTGGGATGACATATGGGCCTTATCCTGATATGTTTAATTTCATTTGGCCTTCTGTATCGCTACCAGATCCTCAGCTTTTGAGTTGGCGTATTTTTCAGCACTATTTTCATAATTCTGGCTCGGTTTCTGGATTTTCCTGCATCAGACCCCAAGACAAGAGTTGCGCAATACAAGGGTGATGCGATGCCATGAAAAACACACAATTTCCCTAAAAGTGCCGGTTTTAGTTTTCAGTACAAGTAATCCAGTATTTTACATGTGTTTTGCTAATATGTGCGATATGAATACCGGATACCTTTACATGAATGCAAAAGGTAGGGAAATTGCCGTGTTAGAAATGCAGTATTTTCGACTGATCAAATTCCTCCAAGCTTATTTTCGATCGTTTCGATCGAACTGTTTTATTAAAAAGAGAAGGAGAAAATAAAGAAAGAGAAAAGCACACTTTCGTAGGCAACACGATTGCACTGAGCACGTGCAACAAGCCTTTAAACCTCTAGGTGTCCCTAGTAGGAGGAGTGTTGTCTCCTGAGGGTTTTCAGCGGATTGCACCCACAAAATCCAATAATAAAAGGAAGATCATGAATATTACATTTAAAGAAAAGAATTGTAAAAGAAAAGCCTTGAAAATTAGGGTTTCCAACTAAGCTAGCTTTTCGGTTGTCATGAGCCCTATCTTAATAGTCATGAAAAGATGTTAGAAATCACGTCCTCCCTCAATAAAACATCGTCTTATTCTTCATTCCTATCTTTATTCCAAACATCGGTCATATCACCCTGCGTGTGTGTAAAGGACATCCCTACACCCGGAGAATTCAATTCAAGCTATCATACTCTTACACATCAGCCTCAGTACTTTTTAATTAGATGTGCTTACACACGTTCATGCGACCGTTAATACTTCTTGAGGTACTAACCAACCGATTACTCATGTGCTTGCTTATTTGGTGTATTTTCCTCGTCTTGCACCACCTCAGGTATAGCAGTGACTCCCAGACCAGTTGGCCTTAGGGCACTAGGTGAAAAGGCACCCTCGCTATATATTTTTTTATTATTGCCCTTGGTGATAACAAAACCAGTGTCCATTTTTCTCACCACTTTTTTCATTTTTTTTCCTTCATACAGCGACTTTAAGACAAGAGCATTTCAAGATATCCTCTACTATCCCGGGCTTTAAGACTGTGTAAGTGCGAATAGCAGGGTATCAACGTTCAAAATGTTTGGCTTTCCAGAATAGAAACTATTGTTCAGACTTATTTTTATTCTCGGATTAGTGACTTCCTCCATCTTACTAACCCTTGGGACAACAGCTCATAACTACTTATTACTAGTTCGTATAAGAAAACTTCTAATTTTCTTGGTTTTCTTAAATTTTTCTAATCTCATGGATGTAATTGTTCACTATCTAATCTTTTATTATAATAAATATTAAATATTTTTATATTTTTGAAATTTTTTTAAATTTTTATGAGTTTTGAAATTTTTTGAATTTTTATGGATTTTGAAAAAAAATTTAAATTTTTTATAGGTTTTAATATTTACAAAAAATGATGAGCCAAAAGAAAAATATTTACACAAAAATTTTATGGGTTTTGAATTTTTTTTATATTTTTATGGTTTTTAAAGAAATGTTTTGTGCTTATGCAAATGATATGCAAATGATGCAAAACTAAGCATAAACCTCCCCCAAACTTGTTTTCAACAGTGTCCTCACTGTTGCCAACCGCTATATCTACAAAATCTGTAAGCCTGGGAGGAATTTATTAGTGGGGGCAAAATATATAAGTGAAGATCCTCCCCGAAACTTACTCTTTTCACTCACCTCCATTCAAAAGACGATGCAATGATATACTGGACATGAAGGTGAGACGGAGGAATTTTAATCCAAATAAACTGGCTCCTGTAAGAACAGGAGCTCCTCCGTGGGGTCAGTGGAAAAATACGGCTTAAGTCTATGTCCATTCATTTTGAAAAATGTGCCGTTTTTAATATTTTCTACTTCTACTGCCCCGTGCGGGTATACAGACCGCACAACAAAAGGTCCCTTCTACCAAGATCGAAACTTACCCGCGTGAAGGTGTAATCGTGAATCATAAAGAAGGACTTGCTGACCAGGTGAAAATGTTTTCCTCAAAATGTTTTTATCATGAAAAACCTTGGTCCTATTCTTTATGATTACAGCATTATCATAAGCTAGTTCGCTTAGCTCATTAAGTTGCAGCTTCCGAAAGTTGCAGGTTTGGTTTAGCTCAAAATTTATTTCCTTAATAGCCCACAATGCTTTATGCTCAATCTCGACGGGTAAATGACATGCCTTCCCAAACACTATCCTATATGGAGACATCCCTAAGTCGGTTTTAAATGCAGTTCGGAATGCCCAAAGAGCATCCGTCAGTTTGGTCGACCAGTCTTTTCTATTTTTAGCAACAGTCTTCTCCAGGATAAGTTTGATCTGTCTATTCGAAATCTCAGCCTGCCCGCTTGTTTGGAGATGATAGGGTGTGGAAAGTCTGTGGTTGATTCCGTATTTCCGCATCAGAGTCTCGAAAGACCTGTTGCAAAAATGTGTCCCATTATCGCTAATGATAGCGCGTGGGTGTCCCAATCGTGAAAAGATATTCTCTTTCAAGAACTTAATGACAACTTTTCTGTCATTAGTGCGACATGGAATGGCTTCTACCCACTTTGAGACATAATCAACCGCCAGCAGTATGTACAAATTCCCAAAGGAGTTGGGAAAGGGACCCATAAAATCAATGCCCCAAACATCGAAAATTTCAACAACCAAGATGGGTTGCTGAGGCATTTCATTTCTCTGGGAAATTCTACCTGTGTACTGGCATTGTGTACAGGTTTTGCAATGCTCAAATGCGTCCTTGAATAAGGTCGGCCAATAAAATCCACATTGCAAAACCTTCTCCGCCGTCTTTTTAGGACCGAAGTGACCCCCACAGGCCTGATCATGACAAAAAAAAAGAACACTCTTGAACTCTTCTTTCAGGACACACCGGCGAATGATCTGATCAGGACAATACTTAAACAAATATGGATCATCCCAGTAAAAGTGTTTTACTTGGGATAAAAAACGGTAATTGTCCTGTTTTGACCGATCGCTGGGTATAAGTCTCGTGACAAGATAGTTCACAATATCCCTGAACCATAGTTCATTGGATACGTTCAAGAGTTGTTCATCGGGAAATGAATCATTGATCGGTAAGGTCACAGGGGAAGAAGATATGCATGAAAGATGGTCGGCTACTACTTTTTCACATCCTTTCTTATCTTTGATAACAAGATCAAATTCTTGTAACAGAAGGATCCAATGTATTAGCCGACCTTTTGCATCTTTCTTCGCCAGAAGATGTTTCAAGGCGGAATGGTCTGTGTACACAATTATTGGAGAGCCGATTAAGTAAGGCCTGAATTTTTCTAATGCAAATACAACCGCCAAAAGTTCTTTTTCGGTAGTTGTATAGTTGATTTGTGCATCATTCAGGGTCTTACTCGCATAGTAAATCACGTGTGGCATCTTTTCAATGTGATGTCCTAAGACTGCACCTACTGCAAAGTCGGATGCGTCACACATCAGCTCAAAGGAGTAGTCCCAATTTGGAGACGATAGAACGGGGGCTGAAGTGAAAGAGTGTTTAAGTGAGTCGAAGGCTGCCTCACAATCCGAGTCAAAGTGGAAGGTCGTATCCTTGGCCAGGAGAAGAGTTAAAGATCTAGCAATTTTTCTAAAGTCCTTAATGAATCTCCTATAAAAGCCCGCATGGCCGAGGAAAGATCGAATATCTTTGACGCTTTTGGGATGAGGGGGGTTTTGAATGACATCTATCTTAGCTCTGTCAACCTCAATGCCTTTCTGTGAAATGACATGTCCAAGAACAATTCCTTCTTGGACCATGAAATGGAATTTTTCCCAGTTCAAAGTTAAGTTCTTCTCTTTGCAACGAGTAAGAACAGCGTCAAGATTCGATAGGCAATCGGAAAAAGAGTCTCCAAAAATCGAGAAATCGTCCATAAAGATCTCCAGAAAATTCTCTACCATGTCAGAGAATATCCCCATCATACACCGCTGAAAGGTAGCGGGAGCATTGCATAACCCAAAGGGCATGCGACTGTAAGCAAAGGTACCAAAAGGACAAGTAAAAGTGGTTTTATCTTGATCCTTTTTGGCGATGGAGACCTGATTATAGCCAGAGTATCCGTCCATAAAGCAATAATACGCACGTCCAGCTAAGCGTTCCAGCATCTGATCAATGAAAGGTAGAGGAAAGTTGTCTTTCCTCGTGGTGGCATTGAGTTTTCTGTAATCGATACATACACGCCACCCAGTTTGGGCGCGTGTCTGAATTAACTCATTTACCTCATTGGTAATAACAGTGATGCCAGATTTCTTAGGGACGACATGTATAGGACTCACCCATTGGCTATCGGAGATTGGGTATATGATACCACTATCAAAGCATTTGACGATCTCTTTCATTACCGCTTCCTTCATGACAGGGTTCAACCGTCTCTATGGTTCTTGGGTTGGTCTGGCATCATCCATCAAGTGTATATGATGTTCGACAATCAAGGGACTAATCCCTTTGATGTCCGCCATGGTCCAACCAAATGCCTCCTTATTAGATCTCAATACCGATAAGAGTGCATTCTCTTGCTCTGATACTAGAGAAGAGGAAATGATAATCGGTAAAGATTCATTCTCACCTAAATATGCATATTTAAGGTGAGAAGGTAAAATTTTGAGATCTAATGCTGGCGGAGAAATAATAGAAGGTGGGATCATTGAATGATTTTCGGAGTCACAAAGTAGCTCACAGCCTGTAAAAAATACAGACTCGGATGGTGATGAGTCAGGAGTGGCAGACTCAAGCGCGGAAATGGTGTCCTCACTAAGATCATGTGTCAGGTCAAACAGTGATGTGGTAGTGTCGTCGAGATCTATAAAGCAAAGTTCCTCAACTCCGCAACTTTCGGGAGCAATCTCGTGGACAGAGCACACATCAAGGATATGAGCAGAGGGTTCTGATGGCTGACTTCCAATTTTGTAGATGTTTAGTTCAATGGTAATATTTCCAAATGATAAGTTCATTGAACCATTTCTACAGTTGATGACAGCATTGGAAGTGGCGAGGAATGGTCGACCCAAAATCACTGGAATTTGGCTCTGGGGGTTTGCTACAGGCTGTGTATCAAGAACAATGAAATCTACAGGGAATACAAATTCCCCGACCTTTATCAACACATCCTCTAGTTCACCCCTAGGTTTGGTGATAGATCGGTCTGCCATTTGGAGAGTGCAGTGAGCAGTGTTCAACTCTCCAATCCCTAGCTGCTCATATACAGAATATGGAAGTAGGTTAACACTTGCGCCAAGGTCTAAAAGAGCACGGTTGATGTTTTTACCCCCAATAGAAATTGATATCTTAGGACATCCTGGGTCCTTACATTTCTTTGGTAGCTGGGGGATAAAAGCAGTGCTAATGTTATTGGACATGAAGACCTTCTTTGGTGATTTGAATGATTTTCCCGTTGTGTGTTTAAGAAAATGTATATAGAAATCACAACCAAAAATTATTTGACCGCAATCAACTACGGTGTTGGATGTAGATTGTAAGTGAGTGCGGATCGTCCACAGAGAAAGTGTAATCGTTCGTCTTTTGAATTAGATGAGTCGAAACTTTAAAGAAAAGAAAACAAATAATTCATGATTTAAAGAATTGAAGTTCAAGAATTAGAAAAATCTAGATCTACTAAAAGTAAAAGATAGAATCAAGAATTGAGAGTTTGATGATTTTTCCAACCAAATATCAAGAATCTAAATGAGACTCGTAGGAATCGATCGGATCTATAGATGTGATGTAATCTTACGATGTCGTATTCTTATCTTTCGATGAATTGATACTAGATCGATGATGATCGACGAGAATTAGGGATTTCTAGTGAAACTAGGGTTTCATCATTTATCCCTTGTTCTTTCGTCGATATCATTCACATTCTAGCCTCTAGTAAATTCAAGAAACGATCGTAGATCCCTAATTTCGAGCGATAACAATCAAGAAAGCATCGCAACGAAACTAGGTCATCGATTCTTGAACTTGCTAGGGTTTACAAAACTCGTAGGACTTAAGAATCGTATTAAGATTTGTTACATCATCATTCTATTGATCGTCTCGACTCCTTTACAAGCGGAGTTTTACTCAAACATCACAACAAGAACCACAATTACAAATTGAGATCGAATCATGATGCAAGAATTTAAAGAAAACAAGATTAAAGAATTTCACCTTTTATTTATATCAACAATTTCATTACATTCGCTCAAGAACTACAAGAGGAAGAACTCGATCGTCGATTTGGCTTCGCTCATCCTCGTGAGTCGCGGATCGGCTTGGATCACTTGCTCGATTGGAGATCGGCTCCGCTCCTAAATAGTTGAAGGCTTCTCGCTTGATTGGTACTCGGGATCTTGAATTTGATTGGAATTAGGGTTAGGGTTTCGCACAAGTCTTGTCACTAGACTTGTGGAAGAAGATGAGAGAGTAGAGATTTAGGAATATGGAAGAACTCAACCACTAATGATTGATTAAAGATTAGCCTCAACCCTTAGATTTAGGCTCCTATTTATAGACATTAAAACCCTAGATCTAGGATTTGAATTTTAAGTTTCCCTCCAAAAGTTTGTTGAGGAAATTTGAATTTCCCTCCAAAAGTTAGTTAGCTAGAGAGGCTTCTAGAAGAGGTTAGTTAGGAGGGAGCTTCTAGAAATAGTTTGTTAGGAGCTTAATTAGGATTAGCTTAATTAAGATTAGGTTGCTTAATGATCTTTGCTGATCTGGCAGAAGCTTCAAGGGTTTTCTGGAGTTTGACGTATATGAAAGGAATGTGGGCCCAGAGATAAGAATTGTGCACTAAAAATTGAGCGCTGACATGGCAATACCGCCGCGGAACCGCGGCTTAAGCCGGCTCCCGCTGCGGTTCCGCGGTTTTTTGGGGGCTTTAGAGCTTGGTCTTTCTGCAGTGGTCTTAGGCTGACAATTGGGCCTTTCTTTGATATGTTTATTTTTATATTTCCTTTTGAATTGCTACCAGATCTGAAATCATTGAGTTGGCGTATTTTTTATCAGCTCTTTTGGCTTTGCTCCTGCAATTTCCTACACAAATCTCGACACAAGTGTTGCGCAATACAGGGATGATGCGATGCCATGATAATGCGGTCAATTTCCTTTATAGTGCCGGTTTTAGAGTCTAACACATGCAATCTGGTATTTCAGGACTGTTTTGCTAATATGTGTAATATGAATGCCGAACACTTCTAGATGAGTGCAAAAGATAGGGAAATTACCGTATTAAAAATGCAGTATTTTCGACTGATCAAATTCCCCCAAACTTATTTTCGATCGTCTCGAGCGAATTGTTTTATTAAAAAGAAAGAGAAAATAAAGAAAGAGAAAAAAACTAACTAGCACACTTTCATAGGCAACACGATTGCACTGAGCACGTGCAACAAGCCTTTAAACCTCTAGGTGTCCCTAGTACGAGGAGTGTTGTCTCCTGAGGGTTTTCAGCGGATTTCACCCACAAAATCCAATAATAAAAGCAAGATCATGAATATTACATTTAAAGAAAAGAATTGTAAAAGAAAAGCCTTGAAAATTAGGGTTTCCAACTAAGCTAGCTTTTCGGTTGTCATGAGCCTTATCTTAATGGTCATGAAAAGATGTCAGAAATCACGTCCTCCCTCAATAAAACATCGTCTTATTCTTCATTCCTATCTTTCTTCCAAACATCGATCATATCACCCTGCGTGTGTGTAAAGGACATCCCTACACCCGGAGAATTCAATTCAAGCTATCATACTCTTGCCAATCAGCCTCAGTACTTTTTAATTAATGAATATTTAGACGAATTTGCTCACACACTTTCATGCGACCGTTAATATTTCTTGTGGTACTAACCGACCGATTACTCATGTGCTTGCTTATTTGGTGTATTTTCCTCGTCTTGCACCACCTCAGGCATAGCAGTGACTCCCAGACCAGTTGGCCTTAGGGCACTAGGTGAAGAGGCACCCTCGCTATATATATTTTTTTATTGCCCTTGGTGATAACAAAACCAGTGTCCATTTTTCTCACCACTTTATATTTTATTCATTTTTTTTATTTCCTTCATACATCGGCTTTAAGACAAGAGCATTTCAAGGTATCATCTACTATCCCGGGCTTCAAGACGTGTGTAAGTGCGAATAGCATGGTATCAACGTTCAAAATGTTTGGCTTTCCAGAATAGAAACTATTTTTCAGACTTATTTTTATCCTCAGATTAGTGACTTCATCCATCTTACTAACCCTTGGGACAACGGCTCAAAACTACTTATTACTAGTCCGTATAAGAAAACTTCTAATTTTCTTAGTTTTCTTAAATTTTTCTAATCTCATGGATGTAATTTTTCACTATCTAAACTTTTATTATCTTATTTATGTACAAAAAATATTTTTATCTTTTGAAAATTTTTAAATTTTTATAAGTTTTGAAAAAAATGTTTTGTGCTTATGCAAATGATATGCAAATGATGCGAAAATAAGCACAAACCTCCCCCAAACTTGTTTTCAACAGTGTCCTCACTGTTGTCATCTGTTAAATCTCGAAAAACCTGTAAGCTTGGGAGGAATTTATTAGTGGGGGCAAAATATTTAAGTGAAGATCCTCCCCCAAACTTAATTTTGGCTCAAAATTTTTAAAAAAATTTCTTTTCAAGAGCCAGAAAAATGCCCCCCCCAAACTTGAGTTACGCAATGTTAAACTTTGAAAATCACATGAGGGGGTCAAAAAATCATTGGTCGATGCCAAGCTTTGCAAAGACCGAATGCTAACACCAACCATTCAAAAATTTTATCAATGCAGTGCTCTGGTTGGTGGAAGAAGAAGTGGGGAAAGGTTAAGTGGTGCAATAGAATGTGTATGCGTCTCGTTTTGGAGAGACGATGCAGTGAATATGATGGATTGCTCGCATTCTTTTTACAGTTCAGAAAAAGGGGTGGAGGTTCAATTTCATTGATTGGGAGATGATTCATCTCAACACCCGTGTCATTCAAAAATGCGAGTTCATCAGCGAAGATTTCCTCAAAAGTTCCATCCATACCCCGATGAATAATGGCATCACAAAGTGCATGGTGATCTTCAGACTGTAAGAACGGTTCATAATCATTGTTAGTTGTTGACCCGGACATCTCGGTGGAAGAGTCCGTATGTGTATGATACATAATTGGGTCAAACAATAACGTATGAAAAGAGTCAAGATCGATATCAGGAGGATCATCAAATTCACTGCTGTCGACATTCATTAAGTCGACAGAACAGACATGAGCAGTAGGTTCAGAGGGTACACTTCCCAACTTGTAAATGTTCAGCTCTATTGACCTATTCCCGAAAGATAGGGTCATAAAACCATTACGACAGTTGATTATAGCATTGGAAGTGGCCAAAAAGGGGCGACCTAAAATCACCGGAATTTGATTCCGTGGGTTCGCTACAGGCTGTGTATCAATTACAATAAAGTCCACAGGGAATATGAATTCCCCGATTTTTATTAACACATCCTTCAGTTCACCCCTAGGTTTGGTGATTGATCGGTCAGCCATCTGGAGAGTGCAATGGGTTGGCTTCAACTCTCCGATACCTAGTTGCTCATAAACCGAGTATGGAAGCAAGTTAACACTAGCGCCAAGGTCTAGTAGAGCACGGTTAATGTGTTTTTCCCCAATAGAAATGGAAATAGTAGGATATCCAGGATCCTTACGTTTCCTCGGTAATTGTTGGGGGAAAGCCGTGTCTACAGTCTTTCCCATGAAAATCTTCTTGGGCACTTGAGTCTTCCTCTTCCTAGTGCACAAGTTCTTAAGAGTTTTCGCATAGGACGGAACTTGTTGGATAGCATCTAGGAGAGGGATGTTGATGTTAACTTGCTTAAAAATGTCCATAATCTTCTCCATATGTGGACTCGATGTGTTAGCCCATAACCGATTAGGATAAGGTGCTTTAGCAATAAGCGCTGGGTCCATCATAGGAGAAGGAAGTGTGTGTGGACCCAATCCCAGAATAGAGTTGGGGATCGTCGGTGGTAGACTAGAAGAGGTGGACTGAGCTGGCGAGCCTTTTGGGAAACGGAGAATAAGCTCGTGAGAAGGCGGTGGGGTAGAAGAACTGGGGTTAGAATTAGAAGTAGAAGTAGAAGGAAAGGTCTCAGCCGGGGTGTTATTGATTGATTTATCAGTATCATCAAAATCTTCCCCAAGGTGATGGTCAAGCACTCTTCCAGATCTCAACGTGATTGCATCCACATGATGTGAATAGCTAGGATTGGGTAGAGGTTGAGCTGGAAGTTTCCCTTTCTCTCTTGCACTCATTTGATCTTTTAAACGTGCAATTTCTTCTTCCATTGATTTCATAGTCTCGCTTTGGGACACAGAGTTTCTCTTTATGTCATCAATGGAAGTCTTTATTGTCAAAAGCAAGTTCATGAATGAAGAGAATTCACCTGCACCGGTCAACTACAAAGGATTAGTCGGTGCAGGTGTGTTGACCGGATTTTGAAAATTTTGTGTTTGAAAGGGGTGCTGACTCAAATGAAGTGGTGGGTGCTGTTGTGGTGGAGGGACCCTTTGGAAATTGTTTTGGGTTGGAACCATGTTTTGAGATTGTGATTGGTTCCAAGCAAAATTTGGGTGATTCCTCCAACTCTGATTATATGTGGAAGAAAATGGATCGTTTCTAGGTCTTTGAAATGTGGCATTTGTATGCTCATGACCTTGAAACGGACATTCTTCCGTCAAGTGAGAAGGATCAGAACAGCATCCACATACAGTTTTGGAGAGTGACATTTGATTTAGGGCAGCAGCTAAATTTTTTTTTTCCATAGCGTCAAATTTCTTGTGTAAAGCTGAAATTTCAGCTCTAATTCCTATGGAAATATCATTGCCATCCCTAGACGATTGACTCACACCCTCCCACTGTAAAGATCTTTCAGCGAAATCTTCTAGAAATTTCCAGGCTTCCCCATCATCTTTGGTCATGAAGTTGTCTTGACACATGGATTCAAGGGTCTGTCTTGTGTTAGGATTAATGCCCTCATAAATGATTCGGCACAGTTCCCATCTCGGGATGCCGTGATGTGGACATTGGACTAACAGATCCTTGAAACGTTCAAGACATTTTGAAAATGTTTCATTTGGAAGCTGGGTGAATTGATAGATTTCGCTACGGACTCGAGCTGTCTTTTGATGTGGGTAGAATTTCTTAAGGAATGCTTTGACGAATTCGTCCCAATTTGAAATGGAATGTGCGGTAGTGTTATATAGCCACTTCTCGGCTAAATCGCACAAAGTGAATGGGAGAAGACGAAGACGTAAAGCATCCACAGAAAGCTGTGAAGTACCCATCATTGCGCATACATTTTCAAATTTGGTGATAAATGCATATGCGTCTTCAGTCTCAAGACCGTGAAATTTTGGTAGAAGGTTGATGTATTGGGGTTTTATTTGAAAATTTTCCCCGTTGGCTGGTGGAATGGAAAGACAGGTGGAAAGGAGACCTCGTATTGGATAGCACCTCTGTTGGAGAGAGATGCGAAGTGGATTTTGCGCACCAACGGACGGCGGAAGGGTAATGGAAAAGAAATTCGATGGAGACGGATCCATCAGTGTGGGTGTGGTGGTGGGCAAAGAAAAGGTAAGTGTAGAAATACCGACTTTAAGGTCGATCGGGGGTACGCGGACTAACAAGCACTAGAATCCCGTTGTCCAGCCTATCTTGCACTAAAAAGGGTTAGTACAAGTGGCAGCGTGAATATATAATTAGGGAAATGAATGAATAAATGCGGTGTTTGTTTTGAAAAATGGGACGGATTTTTGAAAAAATGATGCAACACAACAAATGCAACACACAAAACCCTAAAATCTAGTGGTCACCTAGGTCCGGCTCTAGACCGCTCCTAACTTCCAAAAGACAAGTCGCGGGATAAAATCCTCCACTGCCTCTTTGTCCCCCTGTGGCCAGGTAAGTGCCAAGTAAGTGGGAAGGTACTCCACTACGTAAGTAGTGGGCCTAATTAATAACCACTAGCCTTCGACACACTTGCCTTAGACACCACAAGAAAACGCGGATAAGCAATGAATTACCCACGGCCTTCTCTTGTCCTAAGTGAGTGCGACGGTCCTTAGAGTCATCTCTAGATTTCTTTTAATTAATGAGGGTAAATGCGGATGCAAGTTTGTGATTTTCGGGGCTTAGGAAGGGTAATGAACTCCCCACCTAATCTGGATTTGGTCGTGCCCCATAATATCCGTATTAATATGCAACAACCACAAAATCAAAACAAGCACAATTTAATTTTTGCTTTTTGCACGGCGCTGCGATTTTTAGCAAAGAAACCTGCACAAAATGTTAATTGGAGCAGATTTTGGAGAAGATAAGAAAGATAGAGACTTACAGAGCAAAACTTATACAGTGAAGCAGCAAGATTGCCGCGGAACCACCGCAGGAAGGGGGTGTTTGCCACGGAATCGCGGTTGGATGGCGGAATCTCTCCACAGAAATTTAGCACAATGCTTCTGTTGCTCCCTTTAGCTCTCTGGAATATTCACAAAATTTTTATCCAAGCTCCAATGATTCCAGATTTTCTCGCAATCAAATCACAACACACGTATTAGGGTTTGTGCGAGTTTAGATCTAAAAATTATAATGGAATAAATTTTTCAACTCAAATTTCAAAATACGAACAATTAGCGCACAATCCCCGGCAACGACGCCATTTGATTTGAATGCAATTTCAGATTGTGTATGTTGGAAATTGTATAGAATCACAATCAAAGAATTATTTGACCGCAATCAACTACGGTGTCGGATGCAGATTGTAAGTGAGTGCGGATCGTCCACAGGGAAAGTGTAATCGTTCGTCTTTTGAATTAGATGAGTCGAAACTTTAAAGAAAAAAAACAAACAATTCATGATTTAAAGAATTGAAGTTCAAGAATTAGAAAAATCTAGATCTAATAAAAGTAAAAGATAGAATCAAGAATTGAGAGTTTGATGATTTTTCCAACCAAATATCTAGAATCTAAATGAGGCTCGTAGGAATCGATCGGATCTATAGATATAATGTAATCTCACGATGTCGTATTCTTATCCTTCGATAAATTGATACTAGATCGATGATGATCGACGAGAATTAGGGATTTCTAGTGAAACTAGGATTTCATCATTTATCCCTTGTTCCTTCGTCGATATCATTCACATTCTAGCCTCTAGTAAATCCAAGAAACGATCGTAGATCCCTAATTTCGAGCGATAACAATCAAGAAAGCATCGCAACGAAACTAGGTCATCAATTCTTGAACTTGCTAGGGTTTACAAAACTCGTAGAACTTAAGAATCGTATTAAGATTTGTTACATCATCATTCTATTGATCGTCTCGACTCCTTTACGAGCGGAGTTTTACTCAAACATCACAACAAGAACCACAATTACAAATTGAGATCGAATCATGATGCAAGAATTTAAAGAAAACAAGATTAAAGAATTTCACATTTTATTTATATCAACAATTTCATTACATTCGCTCAAGAACTACAAGAGGAAGAACTCGATCGTCGATTTGGCTTCGCTCGTCCCCGTGAGTCGCGGATCGGCTTGGATCACTTGCTCGATTGGAGATCGACTCCGCTCCTAAAAGGTTGAAGGCTTCTCGCTTGATTGGTACTCGGGATCTTGAATTTGATTGGAATTAGGGTTAGAGTTTCGCACAAGTCTTGTCACTAGACTTGTGGAAGAAGATGAGAGAGTAGAGATTTAGGAATATGGAAGAACTCAACCACTAATGATTGATTAAAGATTAGCCTCAACCCTTAGATTTAGGCTCCTATTTATAGACATTAAAATCCTAGATCTAGGATTTGAATTTTAAGTTTCCCTTCAAAAGTTTGTTGAGGAAATTTGAATTTCCCTCCAAAAGTTAGTTAGCTAGAGAGGCTTCTAGAAGAGGTTAGTTAGGAGAGAGCTTCTAGAAATAGTTTGTTAGGAGCTTAATTAGGATTAGCTTAATTAAGATTAGGTTGCTTAATGATCTTTGCTGATCTGGCAGAAGCTTCGAGGGTTTTCTGGAGTTTGACGTATATGAAAGGAATGTGGGCCCAGAAATAAGAATTGTGCACTAAAAATTGAGCGCTGACATGGCAATACCGCCGCGGAACCGCGGCTCAAGCCGGCTCTTTTTGGGGGCTTTAGAGCTTGGTCTCTCTGCAGTGGTCTTGGGCTGACAATTGGGCCTTTCTTTGATATGTTTATTTTTATATTTCCTTTTGAATTGCTACCAGATCTGAAATCATTGAGTTGGCGTATTTTTGATCAGCTCTTTTGGCTTTCCTCCTGCAATTTCCTGCACAAATCTCGACACAAGTGTTGCGCAATACAGGGATGATGCGATGCCATGATAATGCGGTCAATTTCCTTTATAGTGCTGGTTTTAGAGTCTAACACATGCAATCTGGTATTTCAGGACTGTTTTGCTAATATGTGTAATATGAATGCCGAACACTTCTAGATGAGTGCAAAAGATAGGGAAATTGCCGTGTTAAAAATGCAGTATTTTCGACTGATCATTTGGCACTTGAGTCTTCCTCTTCCTAGTGCACAAGTCCTTAAGAATTTTCGCGTAAGCAGGGACTTGTTGAATCGCATCTAGGAGAGGGATGTTGATGTTAACCTGTTTGAACATTTCCATGATTTTCTCCATATGAGGACTCGATTTGGTAGCCCTTAACCGGTTCGGGTAAGGTGCTTTAGCAATGAGCGCTGGGTCCATCATAGGAGAAGGAAGAGGGGGTAGACGAGATCCCAAAAGAGGAGTGGGGATCGTCTGTGAAGAGCTAGAAGTGGTGGGCTGAGGTGTCGAGCCTAAAGGGAAATGGAGAATAGGCTCGCGAGAAGGTGGTGGGGTAGAAGAACAAGGAGCAGAAGTAGAAGTGTGTGTGTGAGGGAAGGTCTCAGCCGGGGTGTTGATAGGATTTTCAATATCATCAACTTCTTCCCCAACATGGTTATTCAGCACTCTTCCTGATCTCAACGTTGTGACGGCATTTACATTGTAATGCCCAGGATTCGGTAAGGGTTGAGACGGAAGTTTTCCTTTTTCTCTCGCACTCATTTCGGCCTTAAGTCGTGCAATGTCAGCTTCCATCGTTTTGATACTCTCAGCTTGGGACGCTGAGTTTTTCTTTATCTCACCGACGGAAGACCTAATCTCGGCCGACACCTCCATGAAATTTGACAGGAGTGATTTCATGGTTTGAGCGACTTGAGAGAACTCGTCAGAACAGGTCGACTGCATAGGATTAGACGGTGCAGGAGTGTTGACCTGGTTTTGGAAATTTTGTGACTGGTAGGGGTGCTGAGTGAGATGAAGTGATTGCTGTTGTGGAGGAAGGACCCTTTGGAATTGATTAGGGTTTGGAATCGTGTTTTGGGATTGGTTCCAAGCAAAATTCGGGTGATTCCTCCAACCCTGATTGTACGTGGAAGATTAAGGGTCGTTTCTAGGTCTTTGAAATGCGGCATTAGTATGCTCGAGACCTTGAAACTGAGAGTTTAATGGACATTCTTCCGTCAAATGAGAAGGATCAGAACAGCACCCACAAACAGTTTTGGGGAGCGACGTTGGGTTCAGGGAGGCTGCTAAAAATTTGTGTTCCATAGCGTCGAGCTTCTTTTGCATTGCTGCCATATCAGCTCGAACACCTATGGACACGTCTATTTAGTGTACCCTATCCCTACTCGATGGCTGGGTTCCAGTCTCCCACTGTAATGACTTTTCAGCGAACTCTTCTAGATATCTCCAAGCTTCCCCATCATCCTTGGTCATAAAGGTGCCTTACACATATTTTCAAGGTTTTGTTTAGTGGTAGGGTTACTGCCCTCATATATGATTCGGCAAAGATCCCATATCGGGATGCCGTGATGTGGGCATTGAACCAAAAGATCCTTGAATCGTTCAAAGCATTTAAAGAATGGTTCAGCTGGAAGCTGGGAGAATTGATATAGTTCGCTACGGATTCGAGCTGTCTTTTGCATAGGGTAGAATTTCTTAAGGAATGCCGCAACGAATTCTTCCAAATTCGTGATGGAATGTGCGGTGGTGTTATACAGCCATTTCTCGGCTGTATCGCACAAAGTAAATGGAAGAAGTCGTAGACGCACGGCATCCACAGAAAGTTGTGATGTACCCATCATTGCGCATACGTTTTCAAATTTGGTGATAAAAACGTACGCGTCTTCAGTCTCGAGACCGTGGAATTTGGGTAGAAGGTTGATGTACTAGGGCTTAATCTCAAAGTTATCTCCGTTGGCTGGTGGAATGGATAAGCAGGTCGAAAGAGGACCTCGCAAAGGGTAGCACCTCTCTTGGAGAGAGATGCGGGGAGGATTCTGCGCACCAACGGACGGCGGCAGAGCTGCGGTAAAGAGGTTCGATGGAGACTGATCCATCGGTGTGGGTGTGGTGGTGGGTAAAAGAAAGGTAAATGGAGAAATACCGACTTCGGAGTCGATCGAGGGGACGCGGACAAGACGGGCACTAGAATCCCGTGTCCAGCCTATCTTGCACTAAAAGGGGTTAGTACAAGTGGCAGCGTAGATTTATAATTAGAGGAAATGAAGTGAATGCGGTGTTTGTTTTGAAAAATGATACGGATTTTGAAAAGATGATGCGATCACAACAAATGCAACAAGCAACCCTAAAATTTATGGTCACCTAGGTCCAATCTCTAGACCGCTCCTAACTTCCAAAAGACAAGTCGCAGGATAAAATCCTCCACTGCCTCTTTGTTTCTCCTGTGGCCAGGTAAGTGCCAGGTAAGTGGGAGGTTCTCCACTACGTAAGTAGTGGGCCTAATTAAGTAACCACTAGGCTTTGACACACTTGCCTTAGACACCACAAAAAGAAACACGGATAAGCAATGAATTACCCACGGTCTTCTTCTGTCCTAAGTGAGCGCGACGGTCCTTAGAGTCATCTCTAGATATTTTTTAATTAATGAGGGTAATGCGGATGCAAGTTTGTGATTTTTGGGGCTTAGGAAGGGTAATGAACTCCCCACCTAATCTGGATTTGGCCGTGCCCCTTAATGTCCGTATTAATTATGCAAACAACCACAAAATAAAAAACAAGCACAATTTATTTTGCTTTTTTTTTTGCGGCGCTGCGAGTTTTGCAAAGAATCCTGCAACAAATTGTTAATTGGAGCAGATTTTAGGAAGGAGATAAGAAAGATAGAGGTTACCTGCCAAAAATTTCACAGAGAAGCCCTTAAGAAGCCGCGGAACCGCAGCATTAGGGAGCTAGGGCCGCGGAAACACGGTGACTTAGTGAAATCACTGCACGAAAATTTAACAGAGAGCTTCTGTTGATCCCCTGAGTCCTCTGGAATTCTCCAAATAATTTTCCAATTGCACAGCAAGCTCCAGATTTCCTTGCAATGAACCACAACAACTCGTTTAGTGTTTTGCGCGAGTTTTGATCTAAAAAATATTGATGGAATAAACTTTTCAACTCAAATTTCAAAAAAGGAACAAATAGCACACGATCCCCGGCAACGGCGCCATTTTGATTGTAACGATTTTCCGTTGTGTGTTGGTTTTTAGAAAATTGTATTTAGAAATCATAACTAAAAATATTTGACCGCAATCAATAACGGTGTCGGATGTAGCGCGTTAGTAAGTGCGGATCGTCCACAGGGAAAGTGAGATCCGTTCAATTTCCGAATTAGATGAGTTGAAAATTTAAGGAAAAAAAAAGAAAACAATTCATGATTTGCAATTGAAGATCAAGAAAGAGAAAAATCTAGATCTAAAAGAAACATTAAAAACAAGAATTGAGATGTGTGATAATTTCCAACCAACAATCAAGATTCGAAGTATGGCTCGTAGGAGTAGATCGGATCTATAGATGTGATGAGATCTAATGATTACTCATTCTTATCCATTAACGAATTGATACTAGATCGATGCAAATTCATCGTGGTTTAAGGATTGTGCGAGGAAATTAGGGATTTCGCAACTCATCCTTTGTCCTTTCGATGGATCGCATTCAAATTCTAGCTTCTAGTTAATCAAATGGTTAATAGTTGTTCTCTAGTTTCGAGTGAACACGATCAAGAAAGCATCATCTCGAAACTAGGTCATTAATCATTTGATTCACTAGAATTTCCAAACATTATAGGATTTAAGAATTGTAAAAATATCTAAATCATCATTATCTAAAGATCGTCACAACTCCTACACGAGCGGAGATTACTCAAACATCATGATCACAAACACAATCATAAATTGAGATCTAATCATTATGCTTGAATTAAAAGATAAGCAAGAATATAGAAAATTCACCTTTATTTATCGACAAATTTCGTTACAACTCTCTTGAATTTACAAAAGGAAGGAACTAGATCGTCGATTTCGGCTTCGCTCGGCTCCTTGAGTCGCGGATCGGCGTGGATCTCTTGCTCCGTTGAAATCCGGCATCGCTTCTAAAGGTTGAAGGCTCTCTTGCTTGAATTGCTCTCGGGATCTTGATCTTGAGGTTGAATTGGAATTGGGGTTAGGATTTGAGGCACAAGTTGTGTCACTCAACTTGTGGGTTGAAGATGGTGGTGATTCTTGAACAACTTTTCACCCTAGCTTTAGGCTTTCTTTTATAGACTCCCAAAATCCTAGATCTAGGATTTGAATTTGAATTTTCCCTCCACAAGTTAGTTAGCACAATATTTGAATTTCCCTCCAAAAGAGCCTTCTAGAAATAGTTAGTTATGCCGAGCCTTCTAGATGCGCCACGTGGAGCTTCTGGGGTTTTCTAGAAGCTTGGGCCGTTAGCATTAGCCACGTGAGAAAAATTGAAACGCTGATCTCATCATCAGGCCGCTGATCCACGGCGCCAAGAAGGTTTGGGCGACGGATCCGCGGTCCCTTAGTGGACTTGGAGCTTTATTTTTCTGATGTGGGCTTGGGATGACATATAGGCCTTATCCTGATATGTTTAATTTCATTTGGCCTTCTGTATCGCTACCAGATCCTCAGCCTTTGAGTTGGCGTATTTTTCAGCACTGTTTTCATAATTCTAGCTCGGTTTCTGGATTTTCCTGCATTAGACCCCAAGACAAGAGTTGCGTAATACAAGGGTGATGTGATGTCATGAAAAACACATAATTTCCCTAAAAGTGCCGGTTTTAGTTTTCAGTACAAGTAATCCAGTATTTTACATGTGTTTTGCTAATATGTGCGATATGAATACCGGATACCTTTACATGAATGCAAAAGGTAGGGAAATTGCCGTGTTAGAAATGCAGTATTTTCGACTGATCAACTGACATAGTCGGCCCCATCGAACCATCATCGTCTAGAGGACATCGTTTCATCCTGGCGACAACTGACTACTTCTCCAAATGGGCGGAGGCAGTACCGCTGAGGGAAATGAAGACGGAGAATATCCTCCACTTTTTCAAGACGCACGTCATTTATCAGTTTGGAACTCCGCGAAGGATCATCTCCGATAACGGACCAGCTTATAGAAACCACAAGATCAGTCGCTTCGCGCAACAGCATAATATAGACTGGAGGTATTCCTCAGTCTATAATCCGCGAGCTAACGGTCTAGCTGAGGCTTTCAACAAGACCTTGACGAAGATCATAAAGAAGACGGTGTCCCGAAATAAGAAGGACTGGCACGAGAGACTGCAAGAAACTCTCTGGGCGTATCGAACTATGTTCAAGACGGCCACGAATACAACGCCGTACGCGTTGGTATTCGGTACAGAAGTAGTACTCCCCCTCGAGATAGAGTTACCCTCTCTACGAGTGGCAGTCCACTACGAGCCGACGGACGAAGAAAATGCTCACCTTAGGCTTGAGGAGCTTGATGCCCTTGATGAAACCCGGCTCGTAGCACAACAAAACCTGGAAGCTTATAAAGCAAAGATGACGCGCTCGTATGAAAGATTGACCCGGCCGAGGACATTCCGCCAAGGCGAACTCGTGCTAGTGGTCAAAAGGCCTATGATCCCCAATCGCGCCAAGCGAGGAAAATTCGAGCCAAAGTATGAAGGCCCATACATCATAGATAAAGTCTACCAAGGTGGAGCCTATCTACTCATGGATATGCACGGTGAAAGGCCTTACAGGCCAATAAATGGCGGATTCCTAAAGAAATACTACGCTTAGCGAGTTACTGCCTAGGTCAATGATAGATGACGATGACCATGTCTGCTCGCTATCTTCCTAAGCTTGAACTCCATAAGCAGTAGCAGTCCTTAAACTAATGACGAACCGAAACGTCCTTAAACTAATGACGGACCGAAACGTCCTTAAACTAATGACGGACCGAAATGTCCTTAAACTACTACCGCAGTATCCTCAGGCTGACGAGATGAGTAAAAGAAAAAGAAAAAAAATATATTAAAAAAAATATAATAAACGGTATGTCCATAAGCAAAATGGGCACGGATGAAAACCCGAAAGGGCTTCGTGAGTAAAAACAGCAGGGCTACCGGCGAGTGTTCGTGAAAACCCGAAAGGGCGCGACCTTGTAAAAAAAGAGAGAAAATAAAAAGAATATAAAAAACGGTATGTCCATAAGCAAAATGGGCACGGATGAAAACCCGAAAGGGCTCCGTGAGTAAAACCAGCAGGACTACCGGCGAGTGTTTGTGAAAACCCGAAAGGGCGCAACCTCGTTAAAGGACACTTACAGGGTCCTCTCGACCTTGTAAGGAGAAACCACCCGCGTGAGATCCTTACGACTCATAAGGGAGCAACACACTTAGGGATCCCCACGATTCCTAAGGAAAAAATACACTTACGAGATCCTCACGACTCGTAAGGAGAACTCTCTTATGGGACCCTCACGGCTCATAAGATTTGAAAGTCTTAAGTTACAGAGACCTAAACCTGTGCTTAAGCAAACCCCCCACAACCTGTGATATTGCCCTACAAGTGGCTCAATACTGACCCTTGTATACAATCCACGGGCGCGAATAAACATTTCCCTAACCAAGTCCCATCCGTGACTGGGGATATGTACGTATGATGAACAACCCTTGTAGGTCCTCTCGATTTACAAGGAGAAAACCCTCTTGTAGGATCCTTACGACTTACAGAGGAACACACACTTAGGAATCCTCACGATTCCTAATGAGAAAATACACCTACGAGATCCTCACGACTTGTATCGCTAAGCCACCTTTGTTCGAAATCGACAGAGGCAAATGATGATTCGCTCCTGGAAAGATCCCAGTTGTAGCGGTGCTGATGCCGAAATCGGTGCCTGATTTCAGGTTTACGGTGAAAAGCCGAAAGGATGGGGAAACTTGCAATAAAAAGCAGCAAGTAAAAATGTATGCATACAAAAACAGCCGAAATAATTGGGCAACTCGCAATAAAAAGCAGCGAGTAAAAAAGAAAAATAGCCGAAATGATTGGGCACCGCGAAAAATAGCCGAAATGATTGGGCAATCGCGATTTTCGCGATATAAAAAGCTGAAATGATAGAGTATCGCGGAAATAAAACAATACAAATAAATGAAACTTCAGCCCTACAGTTGAGATCACATCGATCCCTGTATACAATCCAAGGGCACAAACAAAAAAGGGATTGCATTTCCCAAACGGGCTGCATCTAAGGGAAGTCAGATCTCAACGACCACATCTGCAGCCTGGATACCAACAGCGCGTTCCTCCTCATTCCAGCAGGACATGGACGTGACATCACCAATCGGAGCCACAGCAAAGTCCCCAGTTCCAAGACTCTGCGGTTCACAGACAACCTAGAGTCAACCAATGACCTCCGTCGCGGAAACAAGTCAACAAATGACCTCCGTCACGGAAACAAGTTAGCCAACGACCTTCGTCTCGGAAACAAGTCAGCCAACGACCTCCGTCGCGGAAACAAGTCAACCAACGACCTCCGTCTCGGAAACAAGTCAACCAACGACCTCCGTCGTGGAAACAAGTCGACCAACGACCTCCGTCGCGGAAACAAGTCGACCAACGACCTCCGTCGTGGAAACAAGTCAATCAACGACCTCCGTCACGGAAACAAGTCAACCAATGACCTCCGTCTCGGAAACAAGTCAATCAACGACCTCCGTCTCGGAAACAAGTCAACCAATGACCTCTGTCACGGAAACAAGTCAACCAATGACCTCCGTCGCGGAAACAAGTCAACAAATGACCTCCGTCACGGATAACAAGTCAACAAATGACCTCCGTCACGGAAACAAGTCAACCAATGACCTCCGTCTTGGAAATAAGTCAACCAATGACCTCCGTCTCGGAAACAAGTCAATCAACGACCTCCGTCTCGGAAACAAGTCAGCCAACAACCTCCCCATCGGAGCAATACTCCGACTCGGAAACAAGTCAACTCACCAACCACTTACGAGTCCTTTCGACTTGTAAGGGGGAAAATTCTCTTATAAGATCCTTACGACTTATAAGAGAAAACACACTTAGGAATCCTCACGATTCCTTAGGAGAAAATCCACCTACGAGATCCTCTCGATCCGTAGAGAGAAAAGTCCCTATGAGACCCTCATGGCTCATGGAGTTGAAAAGTCTTAGGCAGCAGATCTGAACCTGCGGCCTAAGCCATCGCTATCTCTTGGAGAAATCTAGATGCTTACTCTATTATCGGTCAAATGTGTTTATCAAGACAGCATGCTGACAATAAGAGAAAGGAAAAAGCAAAGAAATAATACAAGGCATCGCAAAGAAAAATGTGTATCTTTATTGAATGTAATCAAGTACAAGGTGAAGCGTACAAAAGAATAAAGAATGGATACATATTATTTAAAAAGAAAAATTTTACAAGTATATAGATACAAGGGGAATTACTGGGAAGGAAGCGTTTTGCATAACTCTAATAATTGTTCGTGCACCTCCTTCCACACTTTCTCTTGATCGGCCACCACCGCCAGATCTGCCTTCACTTGAGCCCGCTGCTGCAAGACAGATGCAAGCTGCTCCCTAACGGCCTGATAAGCAGCTTCACGGCCTGGGGTGTCACGCTCGGCGACATCAAGCTTTCGCTTCAAGTTCAGCCCATGAGAGATGTGTTCCAGGAGGCCCTCAAAGATAGCCTTCACCTCGGCAGCGTTCGCCTCAACTTCGGCACGTAGGCGAGCAGTTTCGCTTGAAGACTCGTGACACTCCTTCAGCTTTAAAGCTGCTTCTTGTTCCAAATGGTGGACGTAAGAAGCGCTTTGCTCGATCCACGCTGCTCTTTCAGTGCTCACGGCCAAAACCTCAGGGGCAGGACGCATCGACTCCAGCTGTTGCAGGCGAGCCTCGATTTCTCTGCAGTGGTTAACCCAAGACGCGACGATGCCCTCGTCATGGAAATTTACGAGTATCACCAGCATCAGGTTAACCGCCGTCACGAAGTCTGCAGCAGATGTAGGAGTCTCGACGTCGAGTTCCTCGATGTAGTCGCTCAACATGCGCAAACTATTCGTGGCGCCTTTCGAGGACGGACGTCTTAGGAAAGGGCCCGCCGGCATTGTAACACGAGGCTCGAAGGGCGCCGAGACCGGAACAACGGCTGAAAAAACAAGATATGATCAGATAACAGCTCAAGAAATAAAAAAAAAGAGTTATCAATGTAATAGCTGCTGTACCAGCTGAGGCGGGTGGCAAGGCCGGAAGGGCCGGTGGCGCGGCCAATCTTTCATCCCCTCCTTCGATTTGTAGCACTGCAGTCGGGACGACAAAAAAGTTAGAAATAATTCCATCAATGAAAAAAGAAAGATATCAATGGGAAACCATACTCACCAGCGCCACCAGAGGAAGAAGCGAATTCAGATGGGAAGGAGAAGTGTGGGAGCAACACTTGATAGAGATGATCAAAAAGCACTCCTGAAAAAACACAGCAGTACGACTTTAGTACATAAATTAGGCGGCTGAAAGATGAAACTAATAGGTTACAAATCCATACCTTCCAGCATCTTCGATGGTATAAGAGAGGGCTGAGAAGTGACCACCGCCAAGGCAGTAGTTGACGGCGCTCTCTCGAGCAGTGGAGCATCGGCGCTGGCCGCACCTGCGTTAAAAAAAATAAGGATAAACCTGTCAGAAGCGATTGTAAGATAAAAAAAGGGGGACGGTAATCCGAAATTTACCTGATAAGCCTCCAGAGGAGACGGAGGTGTCTCCCTCCTCCATCGACATAAGACCACCACCTGTGGCCTCATCCCCAGACTCCACGAGGGCCGTCGTTGTGCTCGCAAGGCCAGGAGACGCCGGAGGGCCATAGGCGGGGAGAGCTATGACCGGA
Source organism: Agapanthus africanus (assembly GCA_030015575.1). Taxonomy (NCBI): domain Eukaryota; kingdom Viridiplantae; phylum Streptophyta; class Magnoliopsida; order Asparagales; family Amaryllidaceae; genus Agapanthus; species Agapanthus africanus. The sequence goes on along the minus strand of CM057349.1, from coordinate 419,020,084 downwards.
GCGTTGCCGGACTCTTGAGAAAGAGTGGCTGGCTTTTCTCCAAGAGTCGTACCCGTCTCACCCGCTACTTCTTAAGGCTCGGCGGTCGCTATTGTCTCATCCACCGTCATCATGGGGTCGCCGGTCTCAGGCACCTCGTCCGCCGCTGCCTCGGGCTCAATTATAGCAGTTGTCTCATTTGCCTCCATCTCAGGCTCGGCATCGACGACCTTCTCAGGTACAGCTCCCTCTGCCCCCAGCTCAGGGTCGGTAACCCCAGCGACGTCATCCGCCATCGTCTCAGGCTCGACCAATGCCTCTCTCCCTGGCTCCTCAGGTTCGACAGTCTCCGCCTCCCCCTCGGTTGGGCTTGGCCCTGCAAGGTAGAACATATAAGAACCGGCAGCATTATAATTCTTACAAAATAATTCTGAAAGAAGTATTACCTGAGGTGGACTTGTCGTTAGCCTCCCTATTGGCGCGAATCGCCTGTCTATGAGCTGTAGAAAGGGCGACCGGGGGCTCTTCTGACGGAGTATCGGCACGAGGAACGGTGCTTGGGTCCGCTCCAATGGCCAAGGCAGCCCTGCATGCCTTTGCTTCGCGCCTCGACCGCTTCCTTTCCTCCAGGGCTGTCGCGATGGACCTCTTCCACTACAAAACCCACAAAGGGAAACTCAGATCTGCCATCAGATCTCAGAAAGGAGAGATTTTTAAATCTCACATCTCTTGATCTTCAAGATCCTAACAACAGAGGAGGAAGGAGGAGACCCATCTCCAAAAAAAAATCTCATCTAGGGGAGATCCAGAGCCAAAGGGAGAAACAAAGCAGCCCCCTTTTGATCACTTCTAAAACCTTTTAGGAGTTTAACTCCACAAATCGGGAGCACAGCTCCCAGTGCAAGGACCGAAGTCCCCTTTCTGTTTGGCGCCCAGCGCCCAGTACGTTTGCGCCCACGTGCCAGCACGTGGTGCGCCCAGCGCCCAGTGCGCTTGCGCCCACGTGCCGAGCACGTGGTGCGCCCAGCGCCCAGTGTGCTTGCGCCCACGTGCCGACACGTGGTGCGCCCAGCGCCCAAGGCGCCAGCGCCCAAGGCGCTTGCGCCCACGTGCCGACACGTGGTGCGCCCAGCGCCTAGAGCGTTCGCGCCCAGCGCCTAGCGCCTGCATGCCATGCACGCGAGGCACTGGCCCCCACGCATCCTTTGGATGCCCTTTCCCTTTTATGTATATATATACACACACACACACACACATACTCTTCAACACTATCCCTCCCCAAAAATTTTTGGACCGGGGCGCTGCCCCGCACCCCGCAAGGAGGATGCTAGCCCTCTTGACCCCCAGCCCACTATCCGGGTAGCGGGACCCCCGTAAAAAACTCTGCGTAGCTCCCGATATATCCAAAACCCCCTTTCAAAACACAACACACGTACACTGCACATTGAGTTCGCATGACCAGTTTAACCCGTCAATCGGAGGTTCCCTCGCTCCAAAGGCGAGGGGTAATTAACGGCAGCTTAGTCCGCGGCTGCCGATGATTCGGATCCCTACAATCATTAAACCCCGGCCTACCCTAGGCAGGGGGAATCTGTAGTACGCCTGACAAGCGCGCGCGTATTCCCATCTCAATGGGATGACGAAAAATACCCTACAACAATGATAAAGACAAACCAGACAACATACTATCATCTCGAGTAAAACTGTTCTACCGGTATAGCTCCTCCCACAATCATCGTAATCGCGTGCCTGCGATCCAATAATTGACTTGAGTGCATTATAGCCAACAATCTCCCACTTGCACTTAAGGCTAATTATTTTGGTGTCGCATACTCACAGCCCGTGTGATACCGAACACCCAACTTCTCTACTAATCAGTTTCACAAAGCTCGTTTGTAAAACTATTGCGTTCGAGAAATAGCCTCAGTGAGTGGATCCGCTCCAATGTTTCTTTCTATATATCTCTTTATCTCAAGTTCGCGGAGAAAACCATCTCCCGAAATGAGAAATACCTGTCTTAGAATATGTCTGGATATCTGATGGGACCTAATTCACAAATGAACTCCAAATCCAGCAAACTTCTTAGACTGTATCGTCCACTAAATTTAATCAGTATCCTGCGCCATGCCTCCTTCAGTATCCGGTTAGACCACCTGTCCAAACTACTACCCCTTAAAAGAGGGAAAACTATAACTCCGACAGTCACTCTGTCATCCAGGTCATCTTGGAAGCCTGGAATGATAACCGTCTCCCGAAGGAGGCTGCCGTTACCAAATCCCTTGAACATCCACTTATGTTCATATACTACTTCCGAACGTTTCACCAGGATTGGATTAATATATATACTTATTGCAGCTAGTGCAAAAACAATATCTGGTGTGGTACTTGACATCTCATGATTGACTCAATTGCCTAAGCAGATGATATGCCAATCATGCACATCTCTCTCCCCTTTAGTCTTTAAGACACCTTTAAAGAGGATGACTCCATCTCCTGCAGGTACACCACCATACCAGGAGTCGTCCATTCTAAAACACCTTTAGAATAGTATCAAAGTATCCAGATTGGGAAACTACCCAAATCTAGATCTAAAACCATAGATCCAGTAACCAGAATGCCTGATATAATATCCATATCCTATGTGGAGAAACAACTGCGTGACAACCACAATATAACCGATCGTAGTATAGGAATTTCACTTCCTACAAGGTGCTTGTCATCCAAATACCTGGACATAACACCCTAATACCTTATTAATAGATCCATCTCCTATTCTGATGAAGTCAAAGCCTATGACCGTCACATCAAAAATAGATGATCTATCTCCGCTATACCTGTTTTAGTCTATAAATAAACACAAGCTACTTGTCCACTATGCTTCCGCTGCTCCCACTGACTATAACAACCCTCTGACAGAGTCATATACACGTGTACTTCCAAAGCTAATTTAGAACGACGCTATATTCATCCTCCTGCCGGGTCTCATAGTCTAGAACAACAGTAATGGCAAGTCTGGGTAAACAAGAACATCTCTGTCACCATTTTTTAGGATACTGAAGTACCTCTCGGGCACCTGAAATTACCCACCATATCTGCGGAGTGGCTAATGGAATATCGAAACCAATTGAATCTTTAGGTTTTATTAAATTTTCAGTAATCGTTTGTGGTTCTGGAATCACTTCCAGTTCTACCATACTCCTTCTGAAAAAGTTCATTTTGCTAAAACTGTGGCGAGTCAAGAACAATATCACTATTGATCTTCCACATGATAGAAAATTACCCCTCGTCATAGCCCGGGATAACCCACAAACTGTCGTTACAGAAACGTGCCTTGAGTTATCCAGAGTCTGGTTTAAAGCATAAGCCGGACAACTCCATATACCTTAACATCGTTAAGATATGAACCATTCTATATACAATATAGAAACAGAGGCACTGATTTAATTGGAACCAGATTCAAATCATGCAGCTGTCTCCAGTGCATGTCAACTAAATAGAGAGAGGCCGATCAACATTACTCAATTTAGGAGTGTATCCAGATATGAGTAACCTGAAAGAGAAGCAAGTTCTCAAAACCATTACTATCAACTGAATACCAAACATAAGTGTCTATATCTTCGATCACCTTGAAGAATCCTGATACTTGCAACACATGGTTCTCTACTTTATTCTTACACCTATAACTTCTCAAAACTTGGACCTTGCATTTCTACGAAATACTTGTCTAAAACTGGAGAAGTCATAAGTAAATGGAATGTAATACGAACACCAGCCCCTCTATCCTAATGGGCACTGGACAACATACAATACTTTATATAAATCCTCTGAGTTGAATAACTCAAACCCTGTGCGTCGTAGGTTAAAAACTGTACTATGGTTAAGAAGAATTGCACCGCTGTTCAATACTCCTTACCCAATCATCAACTGATACAGGTAAACGTCATGGACATAATTTCAAAAAGTTATATCTCACTTTATAAAATAAACGTACAGATATATCAGTTTGAAATTGGCACATAACTACGAATATTCAAAACCAAATATTTGCCGTCAGGCAAAACCCCAGGCGATTTCCTCAAATATCACCAATTACAACGAATTCCGATATAAAGAGGATATAATCACCTAATTCCTAATAACTTACTCCCACTCATCATCTGTAAAACTATACAGATGTGAGAATCAAACCTGGTAAATACATACCCTGGAATAAGGATCTAATTTGGGAAATCAGTTTTCAATTAACAACGCATAGTGAAACTGAAATATGAAAATGTTTCGAAGGAGTAACCGGGTATTCTTAGTAATGCCTCTTCCATTATCCAGATTCATGACTGTGACCGTATATTTTCTTGCCATCTCTCTAATTCCTTTATTTGTCTTTACTCATTACCTTCTGTACACCACCCTTAGGCAAAATGGTTTTCTTACTTCCCTACCGTTCGGCATCAGCCTATGGTTTGGAAGAAGACAATCCAATAAGCGTAATAGGTGTACTCTCCTAATCCTAGGAGCACTCGCAACCTGAGAGAAGGTAAAGATAAAAGACAACTGAATAATCCTTATTATATTTCTCCTAAACCAGAATCCATTCTCGAACTGGAACAAGTTCTTTCGAGTTCGTATGTAACTATACGATGGATTATCCAATATATGTGGATCTTCGTATTAATACGGGGTGTTCTGGAGAAATACAAAGGTAAAGTAGGAGTGGCGATGATATACGCGGTTTGGTCATGAATGATAGCAGTCGCAATTTACTTTGCCCTCTTTCTAATCCCTTTATTTGTCTTTACTTATTACCTTCTGTACACCACACTTAGGCTAATTAGTTTTCTTCCTTCCCCACCTTTCGGCACCTGCCTATGGTTTGGAAGAAGACTATCCAATAAGCGTAATAGGTGTACTCTCTTCTAATCTTAGGAGCCCTCACAAGCTAAGAGAAGATAAAAGGAAAAGACAACTGAATAGTCCTATTCAATTTCTCCAGAACCGGAAACCATTCTCGAATTTGAAACAAGTTTCTTCGAGTTCGTATGTAACTATACGATAGCCATATCCAATAAGTGTGGATCTTCGTAGTGATACGGAATGTTCTGGAGAAAAGTAGAGGGTAAAATTAGGAGTGGCAATGAAGTATGCAATTCTGACAATCTAAAAGCTAGTGTGTTTTAAGAAGGTTCGGTTAACTTGATTTATGAGTTTTTAGTCTAGGGTCGGGACATGGTCGCTGCTAAAGAGAGAGAGAAAAGAAACACTCGGCATGCACTCTAACCTAGATCAGATAGTTAATCACTTTATCTAATCAGGATGTCTCCCACTGTACCCTCAAATTCTCCTCCAAACCTGAAAGAAGAATTAGTCGGGATCATCTTAAATCACCTGAGGAGAAAACCAACTCATCAGTGGGAATCAGGATCCAACTATCATCGCATGATAACTTGATGGAATCCACTCAAGTTATCACACTCCAGAAGGTATACGCATGTCTGGAAAGTTTTCTGTATGTTTGAAACCCCCGATGTGTTTTTTACCCCATGCTCTTATGACCTTGACTAAAGCCAACAAATCATAAGTCACATGTCAAGTTCTATCCGTCATTGTCCAGGTTAATTTGAACCCACCTGTACTCACCCTTGACTAAGGCCAACAAGAATGTACGACTGTCCCAAACCAACGCATCTATCTATGCAATAGAAAAGTAACAAATAGCTACCATACACTATACCTTGACTAAGGCCAACAAACATAGCATGAATACTAAGTGCTACCCGTCTGAAATGACGGAGGGCTGTGAATGGTTTTTTGGCAAAATACTTTTAACGTAATGAACTTGATATCATTGAAGGAACCGGATAGCTTTTTACAAATATATAGTGGCGAAAACTTTTGCTAAAGAGACCATTCCTGGTGAAGGGATCTTGGCTCTTTGCTCGTGGAATGAGGTGCAGGATATTCCAACTGAATACCTCGATGCAAAGAAAAAAGTAATTGACTATAGTGAAGTTATTACCCTGATGCAAACTTCTTCCCAAGAGGTCGTTCCTGGTGAAGGGATCTCGGCTCTTGCCTCGTCGAATGAGGTGCTAGATATTCATAACCGAATACCGCTGTACAAAACAAAAAGAAAATGTCCTTGTAATAACAGCTTTTGAAAATTGTTCCACCAACATCGAATAGGTCTGTTTTTCTTGCATTGATCAGAATCAACGCAGTCCCATCAATTAATCACACTAGAAAAGAACGAAAATATGATATACGTATATGCCATCCGCATTCGCCACTGGGCCCCGTCATCACCCGTTAGGTTACTTAACTAACGACAGAGCGGGGGCTGGACTAGAGCAGGTGCAAAACATATACAACATCTACTAGTATATATATAACAATATATAATAATCGTTCCAGGTATGATAAATGCAACATCACAGATAAGCAATAAGCATCACAGAACAATACAGATAATCTGGGAGCCCCGGGTTTCCTTTGAGTCGCAAGTGAAACCCTACGTTCTCCTGGTCGTGTGGATAGCCTATGCAATGAAAACCTAGACCCCTATGATCGCGGCAAGTTACCCACCAAAACCAGAAGTGAGGCAACCCCCTTCATCTAAGTGAATGGGCCACCTGGCACTTCACAGAATCTGGTAACTTGAGCACCCCTCCTTGGGTCAACCTGTACCCCCTACGAGTGCGGAGAATAGCCCTCCAATCCTAGAGTGAGGCCCCCTCCGTCTCAACGCCATGAGATGCGGGCCCGTTGCCCTTTAGAACACGGCTATCCGTGCACTCCATCGCGGGGTAATCCTAGTACAGAAAAGAAAATATGTACAATGGTAACATCAACCTCAACCCGGTCGTACCCCAAACAAATAATATACAAGCAGGCAGTGACAGTAGTCCACATGTCGGATGCTCGCCCCACGATATCAAATGTACAAATGAAACTAAACTGTACTAACATTGCATCCAAGCTATCCACTACGACGATCCAGCCAACAACACAGCACAACACAGAACATCAACGTGAATATCACGTTCGCAAACTCGTCTAAGAGAACATATAGCAATTAGACGAGTTGTACCACTCTAATGACATTCACAGTTAGTAATGTATGTACTAAAAACTATGACATTAGAATTCCGCACGTGGTTAGCAAACTAAACCAATTTCCAAAACCATGAAAAAATCAGTGAGCAAAAATTCCAAAAACCGACCGTCTAAGCCAATTTGGAAGTCCGAATCAAAACGAAATGCTCCCGAACCTTCACGGGGAGTTAGAGCAAGAAATTAACTTCGAGTCGAGGGGCCTAGAGGGGGTACCCCAACCCCGAGGCCACCACGAGGTGGCCAGGGGGTGAGGCAGACCCGAAACAGCCCAAGGTGGGGCAGTTTCGGGTCCCCACCGCCAAGACCACCTTATGGTGGTCTTAGGGAGTGGGCTCAGCCATTCGGTCCCCCTGGGGATTCCCCGGGGTGCCCATGCACCACCTCGCGGCTTCTCAATTCAAACTGTGAGCCCGCGGGGTGTGCAAATATCTCAAACTTTCAGTTTTCGGAACTGTTTTTGTCGGCAGTTTTTGCACGACAAAAACGACGGATTTCTAATGTCGCAAAGAGTTAACTAAGGCTTATGGAGTGGCTCTGATACCATGTTGGGTTACGCCAGCGCCCCGGCCATCAATCCGTGGCCAAATGCGGAACAAAAACTTTTAGAAACCAGCGCTAATGGAACCCGATTCCCGGATCGACCCATAAGCCCTAGATAACAAAACATGTAAAGAAGTTTAGAGAGGTTATACCAAATGATCCGAGTTCTTCGGTCTTCAACCTCTGTTCCAAACTCCTCACGGATTCCTTGATCAAGTTTGATCTCCGGTCTCCCCACATCGAAGAAGATCCACGTCGGGGGTTAATAATACGAGCTCCGACCTCAAAACCGAAGCAATTCGGGTATCTAGTTTGGTATAACCTCTCTAAACTCCTTTACATGTTTTGTTATCTAGGGCTTATGGGTCGATCCGAGAATCGGGTTCCGTTAGCGCTGGTTTCTAAAAGTTTTTGTTCTGCATTTGGCCACGGATTGATGGCCGGGGCGCTGGCGTAACCCAACAATATGATACACGGCATTGTAAAGTACAAACTTTCCTAGTTTACCCGCTATCGGTTTAGAATGCAATTCACTTCTAATTTCCCCGTCCTGAAGATCCATCTGAGCACGGAGGTTGTCTTTCGATTGTCCATCTTTACAAAGAAGCAAGTTGAGTACGTGCTCAGATACTCCCTTCTCTATGTGCATGATGTCCAGATAATGACGCACTAAATTTATTGAGCAGTATGGAATTTCGTAGAAAATGCTTAACTTGTTCCAGTAGGGTGGTTTGACCTGTTTTGCCGAATCTATCCCAAAAATTACATTATTGTACCCATCCCACTGAGCAGTCATGTCCTCTCCGGACAATGAGGTTGGAGGCCCAAGAAGCTCCTGATGACCATCAAAGTGAGCAGCGTCTAACCTGTAGGGATGGTCTAGTGGCAGGAAACGCCGATGACCGCGATAACAAACCTTCCTACTAAAATTCAAGAATTTCGATATTGTATATTGATGGCAATAAGGGCATGCTTTGTGACCATATACGGACCAACCGATAGCATTCCATACGCAGGAAAGTCATTAATTGTCAACATTAAAACCACACACAGTGTGAAGGTTGTATCTGTGTTTGCATCGTAAGTCTCTACATCATCAATGATTAAAGATATTAACTCATCGATCAGAGGTCGGAGATAGACGTCGATATTGTTTCCCGGTGAGTTTGGTCCGTCGATAAGAAGAGGCATCATAAAGTAGGATTGATCCATAACCAACCAAGACGACAGATTATAAACTATCATTTCAATGGGCCATGTGTTGTGGCTTCCAGGTATATAGTTGAATGGGCAGAAGCCATCACTAGCGAGTCCGAGCCTGATATTGAGAGGATCACTACTGAATATTTCGTGTCTCCTATCGAAATCCTTCCATGCTGGTGAATCTCTTGGATGACTCATTTTTCCATCTTTACTTGGAGGAGTACGGTGATGCCAAATCATTGCCTCAGCTGTTTTCTTGCACCTGAATAGCTTCTACAGCCTCTGTGTTAAGGAAAAATACCGTGCTATCTTGACAGGTATATCGGGCTTCTTATGGGATTTTTTTGGCTTATACCTGTTATCTCCGCATGATGGACACTCTTTCAAATCTGAATTCTCTTTCCAGTACAACACGCAATTTTTGAGACATGCTTGAATCTTCTCACACTTCAGACTCAAATCAGACATCATCTTATGGGCTCTATACCAGCTGTCGGGAACGTCATTTCCCGGGGGCATAGAATCTTTCAAGAACTTCAGAAGTATCGTGAATGACTTGTTGCTCCATCCATTTAGGCACTTAATCTGGAAAAGTTGGATGAACCATGAGAGAGTATAATATTTTGCATTCTCATAAAGTGGTCTTCTAGCATCATGTAAGTCTACAGTAACGCCCCGGCCGTCTGTACGAGGCCAAAATGCGGGAACGAAAATTTTTTCCAAACTAGAAACCGGCGCTATCGTATACTTTAAATCCGGATCGAACCATTAACCTATAACTAGCAACTAGAGAAGGGTTGGAAAAGCTATACCGATCGATCCGTGTCCTTCGGTCTTGGCCACCATCCCAAGCTCCTCGCGGCATCTCCAGTCTCGATCTCCTCGTCGGAAAGGGCACCACATCTTCGAGTCTTTTTACGGGCTCCCGCTTCATCCGAAGCAACTCGGACACGAAGTTCGCTAGCCGACGTGTCTAAGGCGAAGTAGAGAATGTGTGTGACAACTTTGTCTCTTGCATCCATTGTATGGATGGAGGTTGAAGATGAAGCCATTGGAGGAAATGGTGAGCTAGAGGAGGAAGAAGAAGATGAGGCTTTTTCTTTCTCATGTGTGATATGATAAAATGAGAGAGTTGGAACAAATAATACAAGAGCTAACCTCTGTACATAGCTGCCCTCTCTCTCTCCATCTTTCATTTCACACTCTAATCAATCAATTAACATGACATGTTCACCAAAAAAGAGACCATGAGTCACCAAATTGAACATGCCACATTAATTGCTTCTCATGATCACTTAAGCTCACTATTTCCACCAAACTAAACATTAACCCAAATGTTTACAACAATAAAAAGATACGGCAACATCTAAAGTAAACTCGTGACGGATCACAAGGATACCCCTCACCTGTATATACATACCTGCATCCGCATTCCGACTGAATGCGAATGCGATGAGACTAAAGTAATCCAACAAATCTAATACTAGGATCCGGCTTAAACCAAAGCCCACTAGTATGATCCGTCCGATCATGATCCGTGCACCACTGCACGTATATGATTGAACCCTGTCATATATCATACGGCCTTTACAACGTTTCGCCCGAAACTTGAAAACTGTCTGTGGGGGACTCTAAAGATTCGTCAATACTTTGGCTGTGGATTTAACCACTAGCACGTCAGAGGTACTAGCCATACGTAACGGGCTACCAGGTATTGACCAAAAGGGAGGTCGATGAGCGAACTCATCCTGACACCCTACTGAGCCTGTCAGTGACAATATCCGTACAGTCCGGTCCGTTCGTCTATGAGCATCGCATGGCGGGCCTAGGGGGTTGGTAAAAGTCAGACCCCCAAAAGCGGTACAAGTCGTGTCGGAGTGTAGCCCAGAACACCCTAAGATACTACTGGAATACCTACCAGTAAATCTCCTACCTTGGCCAAGGACTTCGTGTAATGGCTCTCCTAGACACAGCGCGATCTCACCCACAATACCGGGAGAGACGAAACCCCTGTCGATCCTCTCACTGCCTCCATGTGGCTCGGGACTGTACCCAACTAAAACCTGTTTGCACGACTCCTTTGAGCCGTGGTAGGGTAGTAATCAAAGCACAATGGGAACTCACACGAGACAAATGGCGATCTCAGGTCGATGAACTAACCTGTACACATGTCACCAGGGAACTGCTATCTGACGTCAGGTATAATACCAACTAGCATGTTCCCGGCGAGTCCTGTCCGGTGGACTCATAACCCAATGAGCACCTGTATACATCTTAGGTGAACCAACTGACACCAATGGCTTGTGAGACCGGCCACCGCCCCTCGTCGGGGTCTCGACTATATACACTAGTCTACTAATGGAGTATCGATGCCCAGTCTCGAAACTCCCACGACTAGGGACCTTTTAAGGATGTGCTTATAGACCCCAGCTCCCAAGTATATGATCGCCATCATACTGCTGGCAGTCAAGTAAGAATCCTAAGGGCTCTATCAACGTGCAATAGTGACCTGTAAGGTCACCTGAAGCAGTACACGATGATAAAGATAAACCAGATAGCATACTATCATCTTGAGTAAGACTGTCCTACCGGTATAGGTCCTCCCTCAATTATTGCAATCACGTGCCTGTGATCCAATAATTGACTCTAAGGGCACTATATCCAACAATCTCCCACTTGCACTCAAGGCTAATTATTGCGATGTCGCATACTCACAGCCCGTGTGATACCGAACACCCAACTCCTCTACTAATCAGTCTCACAAAGCCCGTTTGTGAAACTATTGCGTTCGAGGAATAGCCTCAGTGAGTGGATCCGCCCTGATGTTTCTTTCTATGTCTCTCTCTATCTCAAGTTTGCGGAGAAAGCCATCTCCCGAAATGAGCAATACCTGTTTTAGAATATGTCTGGATATCTGATAGGACCCAGTTCATAAATGAACTCCAAATCCAAACTTCTTAGACTGTGTCGTCAACTGAACTTAATCAGTATCATGCGCCATGCCTCCCTCAGTATCCGCTTGGACCTCCTATCCAAACAGCTGTCCTTCGTCAGAGGAAAAACTATAACTCTGACAGTCACTCTGTCATCCAAGTCACCTTGGAAGCCTGGAATGATAACCGTCTCTTAAAAGCGGCTGTTGTTATCATATCCCTAGAACATCCACTTATGTTCTAAAACTGCTTCCGAACGTTTCTCCAGGATAGGATTAATATCAACTTATTGCATCTAGTGCAAAAACAATATCTGGTGTGGTACTTGACATCTCATGATTAACTCAATTGCCTAAGCAAGTGATCTGCCAATCATGCACATCCCTCTCCCCTTTAGTCTGTAAGACACCTTTAGAGAAGGTGACTCCATCACCTGCAGGTACACTACCGTGCCAGGAGTCGTTCATTCTAAAACACCTTTAGAATGCTGTCTAAGTACCCAGATTGGGAAATTACCCAAATCTAGATTTAAAACAATAGATCTAGTAACCAGAATGTCTGATGTAATATCCAAGTCCTTTGTGGAAAACCACTGTGTGACAACCAAAGTATAATCGATCGTAGTATAGGAATTTCACTTCCTACTCTGTGTATGTCATCCAAATACCATGACATCACACCCTACTACCTTCTTAACAGATCCATCCCCTGTTCTGATGAAGTCAAACATATGACTGTCACATCAGAAATAGATGATCTATCTCCGCTATATCTGCTTTAGTCCATAAATAGACATAAGCTACTTGTCCACTATGCTTCCGCTGCTCCCACTGACTACGACAACCCTCTGGCAGAGTCATATACACGTACACTTCTAAAGCTAGTTTAGAACGACGCTGTACTCATCCTCCTGCCGGGTCTCACAGTCTGGAACAACAGCAATGGCAAGTCTGGGTAAACAAGAACCTCCCTGTCACCGTCCTTGAGGATATCGAAGTACCTCTCGAGTGCTTGAGGTTACCCACCATATCTGCGGAGTGGCCAATGGAATGTCAATCCAGATTGAATCTTTAGGTCCTATTAAATTTTCTGTAATCGTTTGCAGTTCTGGAATCACTTCCAGTTCTACCATACTCCCACTACTGTTTTCTGAAAAAATCCATTTTACTAAAACTGTGGTGAGTCAAGAACAATATCACTATCGATCTTCCAGATGGTAGAAAGTCAACCCTCGTCATAGCCCAGGTCAACCCATAAACTGCCATTACAGAAACGTGCCTTGAATTATCCAGAGTCTGGTTTTAAGCATAAGACGGACAACTCCCCGTACCTTAACAATGTTAAGATATGAACTATTCTATATCCTATATAGAAACAGAGGCACTGATTTAATTAGAACCAGATTCAAATCATGCAGCTGTCTCCAGTGCATGTCAACTAAATGGAGAGAGGCCGATCAGCATTACTCAACTTAGGAGTGCTTCCAATTATGAGTAACCTAAAAAAGAAGCAAGCTCTCTTAATCATTACTATCAACTGAATACCATACACAAGTATCTATATCTTCGATTACCTTGAAGAAACCTGATACTTGCAACGCCTGGTTCTCTACATTATTCTTATACCTATAACTTCTCAAAACTTGGATCTTGTATTTCTACGAAACACATGTCTAAAAACTAGAGAAGTCACAAGTAAATAGTATATAGTACGAGTACCAACCCCTTTGTCCAAATGGACACCGGACAACATACAATACTCTGTATAAGTCCCCTGAGTCTAATAACTCATTCCCTGTGTGTCGTAGGTTAAAAACTGTACTTATGGTTAAGAAGAATTACACCGCTGTTTAATACTCCTTACCTAATGTAATGCCCCAGGTGGAGTTGGGGCTGAATACCACCTACCCCGTGAAGAAGTGAGGTGTTATCCAGTATCGAGGTGGGGATGTAACCGATACGGATACACACGGGGAACCACTATAGAACAATGGGGAGTATTGAATTTCATTCCGAAAGAGGGCACGATCTGAACTATAAATGGAATTATACCCCTCTTCAATACAGAGGCGCCTTTTGGATGAATCGGAACTCCGGAGTTTGAAGAACTCCGTAGTTAAGCGTGCTCGGGCCAGGGAAGTCCTGGGATGGGTGACCTCCTGGGAAGTGGCCCCTGGTCGGGTCCGATTCACTCCGAAGAACAAAACCGTGCGGTTTCGGCTAGAGCGGACAATACTCTCTGTATTGGGGGCGGGTCATGACAGAATGGTATCAGAGCCGGTCCCTCAAAAGTAGGTCTGTGGTTCGAGGACGAACCATTGTTCTAAGTGGGGGGAATGTAATGCCCCAGGTGGAGTTGGGGCTGAATACCACCTATCCCGTGAAGAAGTGAGGTGTTATCCGGTATCGAGGTGGGGATGTAACCGATACGAATACACACGGGGAACCACTATAGAACAATGGGGAGTATCGAATTTCATTCCGAAAGAGGGCACGATCTGAACTATAAATGGAATTATACCCCTCTTCAATACAGAGGCACCTTTTGGATGAATCGGAACTCCGGAGTTTGAAGAACTCCGTAGTTAAGCGTGCTCGGGCCAGGGAAGTCCTGGGATGGGTGACCTCCTGGGAAGTGGCCCCTGGTCGGGTCCGATTCACTCCGAAGGACAAAACCGTGCAGCTTCGGTCAGAGCGGACAATACTCTCTGTATTAGGGGCGGGTCGTGACACCTAACTATCCACTGATATAGGTAAATGTCATAGACATAATTTCAAAAAGTTATATCTCACTTTATAAAAATAAACGTACAGATATATCAATTTGAAATTGGTGCATAACGACGGATATTCAAAACCAAATATTTGCCGTCCGGCAAACAACCCAGGTGATTTCCTCAAATATCACCAATTACAACGAATCCCGATATAATGAGGATGATCATCCAATTCCCAATAACTTACTCCCACTCATCATCTGTAAAACCATACAGATATGAGAATCAAACCTGGTAAATACATACCCTGGAGCAAGGGCTAATTGGGAAATCAGTTTTCTTTTAACAATACACAGTGAAAATGAAACATATAAATGTTTCGAAGGGGTATCCGGGTATTCTTAGTAATGCCTCTTCCATTATCAGATTCACAACTGTAACCATATATTTCTTTGACATCTCTCCAAATCCCTTTATATGTCTTTAGTCATTTCCTTCTGTACACCCCTTTAGGCTAAATGGTTTTCTTCCTTCCCTACTGTTCGGCACCAGCCTATGGTTTGGAAGAAGACTATCCAATAAGCATAATGGATGTACTCTCCTAATCCTAGGAGTACTTGTAACCTGAGAGAAGGTGAAGATAAAAGACAACTGAATAAACCTTATTCCTATTTCTCCTGAACCAGAATCCATCCCCGAACTGGAACAAGTTCCTTCGAGTTAGTATATAACCATACGATGGAGTATCCAAGTAACTGTGGATCTTCGTAGTAATACGGAGTGTCCTGGAGAAATACAAAGGTGAAATAGGAATGGCGATGAAATACTTGGTTTGGTTGTGAATAGCAGTCACAGTTTACTTTGCCCTCTTACTAATCCATTTATTTGTCTTTACTTAATACCTTCTGTACACCTTCGTTAGGCTAATTAGTTTTCTTCATTCCCTACCGTTCGGCACCTGCCTATGGTTTGGAAGAAGACTATCTAATTAGCATAATAGATGTACTGTCCTAATCCAAGGAGCACTCGCAACCTGAGAGAAGGTAAAAGGAAAAGACAAATGAATAGTCTTATTCATTTTCTCCAGAACCGGAAACCATCCTCGAATCTGGAATAAGTTTCTTCGAGTTCGTATATAACCATACGATGGTTTTATCCAATGGAAGTGGATGTTCGTAGTAATACGGGGTGTTCTGTAGAAAAGGGTAAAAGCAGGAGTGGCAATGAAGTATGCAACTCAGACAATCCAAAAGCCAGTGTTTTAAGAAGGTTCGGTTAACTTGGTCATTGAGTCATAGTCAAGGCTCGGGTCATGGTCGCTGCCAAAGAGAGAGAGAAAAGAAACACTCTGCGTGCACTCTAACCTAGATCAGAATGGTTATCAATTTATCCAATCAGGAAACCTCCCACTGTATCGTCAAATTCTCCTCTAAACCTTAAAGAAGAATTAGTCGGGTCACCCGAAGAGTAAACCAACTCATCAGTGGGAATCGGGATCCAACTATCACCGCATGATAACATGATGGAATCCACTCAAGTCACCACACTCCAGAAGGTATGCGCATGCCTGGCAAGTTTCAGTTTCTTTAGAAACTCCCGATGTGATTTTTACCCCATGCTCTTATGACCTTGACTTTGGCCAACAAATCATAAGTCACATGTCAAGTTCTACCCGTCATTATCCAGGTTAATTTGAACCCACCCATACCTACCCTTGACTTTGGCCAACAAAGCAGTACGACTGTCCCAAACCAACGCATCTATCTATGCAACAGAAAAGTAACAAATAGCCACCATACACTATGCCTTGACTTTGGCCAACAAACATAGCATGAATACTAAGTGCTACCCTTCTGAAATGACGGAGGGCTACGAATGGTTTTTGGCGAAAAACCTTTAACGTAATGAACTTGATATCGTTGAAGGAACTAGATAGCTTTTTATAAATATAGTGGCGAAAACCTTTGCTAAAGAGGTCACTCCCGGGGAAGGGATCTCGGCTCTTTCTCCGTAGAATGAGGTGCAGGATATTCCAGCTGAATACCACGATGCAAAGCAAAAAGTAATCGACTGTAGTGAAGTTATTACCCTGACGCAAAATTCTGTCCAAGGGGTCACTCCCGGTGAAGGGATCTCGGCCCATGCCTCGTCGACTGAGGTGCTGGATATTCATAACGGAATACCACTGTGCAAAACAAAAGAGAACATCCTTGCAATAACAGCTTTTTGAAAAATGTTCCAACAACATCAGAATAGGTTTGTTTAGCTGGCATTGATCCGAATCAATGCAGTCCCATCAATTAATCACACCACAAAAGAACGAAAATATGATGTATGTATATGCCATTCGCATTCGCCACTGGGTCCCATCATCACCCGTTAGGTTACTTAACTAACGACAGAGCGGGGACTGGACTAGCGCGGGTGTAAAACATATACAACATCTACTAGTATATATATCAATATATAATATTCGCTCAAGGCGTGATAAAATGCAACAACACAGAGAGTAATAAGCATCACAGAACAATACAGATAATCTGGGATCCCCGGATTTCATAGAGCTGCCACTGAAACCCGACGTTCCCCTGGTCGTGTGGATAGCCTGTGCAATGAAATCCTAGACCCCTATGGGCGCGGCAAGTTACCCGCCAAAACCTGAAGCGAGGCAGCCCCCTTCAACAAAGTGAATGAACCACCCAGCACTTCACGGAATCCAGTAATTTGAGCGCCCCTCCTTGGGTCAACCTGTACCCCCTACAAGTGCGGCGAATAGCCTGCCAGTTCTAAAGTGAAGCCCCCTCCGTCTCAAAGCCATGAGATGCGGGCCCGTTGCCCTCTAGAACCCGGCTACTCGTGCACCCCTCCGCGGGGTAATCCTAGTACAGAAAGTAAAATATACAACGGGTACATCGACCTCAGCCCGGTCGTGCCCCAAAAGAATAATATACAAACAGGCAGTGACGGCAGTCCACATGTCGGACGCTCGTCCCGCAATATCAAATGTACAAATACAACCAAACTGTACTACCATTGCACCAGGCTATCCACCATGACAAATCCGCAACATCACAGCACAACACAGAACATCAACATGAATGTCACGTTCGCAAATCCGTCTAAAAGAGCTATAGCAATTAGACAAAATTTACCGATCAAATGACATTTACGGTCGCAGATATAATGTAAATACTGTGAACTAACATATTTAAATTTTCGATCGACAAAATTTCCCGAAGTGGGCCCCAAGCACAATTCCCAGTACTCAAACAAATCTGGGCCCAAACAAAAAATACCAGAAACCCCATTTCCAAGTCAGAGACCACTGTGGAAAATTTGGTGCATTGTTGCTACAGTGCTGCGGCGGAACCGCGGCCAAAACGTGGGTACGGCCGCGGTTCCGTGGCGCTACAGTGATAACAGTGTACCAAATTTTCTCAGATCTCTTTAAAAAGCTTGCCTGATTTTCTGCAATACTCAAAAAAAAAATTTGACGATAAAAAAATTCGACAGAAACTTCAGAATTGGAAATGCAGTTTTGGAAAATTTCGTTTGATCGAAGTTCTAAACACGTTAGAGCAAACTAGTAAAGGTTAATGGCGTGGCTCTGATACCATGTAAGTCTACGGTAGCGCCCCGGCCGTCTGTACGAGGCCAAAATGCGGGAACGAAAACTTTTTCTAAACTAGAAACCGGCGCTATCGTATACTTTAAATCCGGATCGAACTATTAACCTATAACTAGCAACTAGAGAAGGGTTAGAAAAGCTATACCGATCGATTCGTGTCCTTCGGTCTTGGCCACCATCCCAAGCTTATCGCGGCATCTCCGGTCTCGATCTCCTCGTCGGAAAGGGCACCACATCTTCGAGTCTTTTTACGGGATCCCGCTTCATCCGAAGCAACTTGGGCACGAAGTTCGCTAGTCGACGTGTCCAAGGCGAAGTAGAGAATGTGTGTGACAACTTTGTCTCTTGCATCCATTGTATGGATGGAGGTTGAAGATGAAGCCATTGGAGGAAATGGTGAGCTAGAGGAGAAAAAGAAGAAGAGGCTTTTTCTTTCTCATGTGTGATATGATAAAATGAGAGAGTTGGAACAAATAATACAAGAGCTAACCTCTGTACATGGCTGCCCTCTCTCTCTCCATCTTTCATTTCACACTCTAATCCATCAATTAACATGACATGTTCACCGAAAAAGAGACCATAAGTCACCAAATTGAACATGCCACATTAATTGCTTCTCATGATCACTTAAGCTCACTATTTCCACCAAAGTAAACATTAACCCAAATGTTTACAACAATAAAAAGATACGACAACATCTAAAGTAAACTCGTGACGGATCACAAGGATACCCCCTCACCCGTATATACATACCTGCATCCGCATTCCGACTGAATGCGAATGCGATGAGACTAAAGTAATCCAACAAATCTAATACTAGGATTCGGCTTAAACCAAAGCCCACTAGTATGATCCGTCCGATCATGATCCGTGCACTACTGCACGTATATGATCGAACCCTGCCATATATCATACGGCCTCTACAACGTTTCGCCCGAAACTTGAAAACTGTCTGTGGGGTACTCTAAAGACTCGTCAATACTTTGGCTGTGGATTTAACCACTAGCACGTCAGAGGTACTAGCCGTACATAACGGGCTACCAGGTATTGACCAAAAGGGAGGTCGATGAGCGAACTCATCCTGACACCCTACTGAGCCTGTCAGTGACAATATCTGTACAGTCCGGTCCGTTCGTCTATGAGCATCGCATGGAGGGCCTAGGGGGTTGGTAAAAGTCAGACCCCCAAAAGCGGTACAAGTCGTGTCGGAGTGTAGCCCAGAACACCCTGAGATACTACTGAAATACCTACCAGTAAATCTCCTGCCTTGGCCAAGGACTTCGTGTAATATCTCTCCTAGACACAGCGCGATCTCACCCCCAATACCGGGAGAGACGAAACCCCTGCCGATCCTCTCACTACCTCCATGTGGCTCGGGACTGTTCCCAACTAAAACCTGTTTGCACGACTCCTTTGAGCCGTGGTAGGGTAGTAATCAAAGCACAGTAGGAACTCACATGAGACAAATGACGATCTCAGGTCGATGAACTAACATGTACACATGTCACCAGGGAACTGCTATCTGACGTCAGGTATAATACCAACTAGCATGTTCCCGGCGAGTCATGTCCGGTGTACTCATAACCCAATGAGCATCTGTATACATCTTATAGGGTTCCTAGGCACTCCCAAGAGGTCTCACAAGGCATCAACCATGCCAATTTTAAATTTTACGGTGCCGAGAAACCCTAGACTACGGATCGTTAACTAGAAATTTAGGCGAAACAACGAGCTAGTTAACAACTTAACTAAAGTGTAACGGAAATACAACCTTTGTAGATCCGGTGCTCCACCTCCATAGCTCCGTGATGATGTCTCCTCGCTGCGATCATCAGATCCCGGGCTCTAGTGTCGGCTTCATCGGAGAATGGATGGGCTAGGTCATCGATTACGACGCCGAAGATGATCTACGTCGAGGCATCACTAGATCAAGCTCCACCTTCACCAAGCCATGAAAACTTGTGAAGGAAACACCCTATACTACTTGGCAAGAGGTAGAGGATGAAGAAATAGGAAGTGGGTTCACTTTAGAATTGGATTTCTCACTTGATTTCTTCACTTGCTATTGATGAGGCAAGCTTTCTTCATGTGAAGAAGAAGAAGAAGATGAAGATAATGATATGATAAGTATATTTAAAATCAATAATAAAAATCAATACTTATCATATAATAAACCATGGTCAAGTGTAGAGAGCTAACTATAGTTAGGTGAATGGTTAGGTTAGGCATGAAACAAAAATTGTGGACTTTTTCAAAGGTTCAAGAAGTTTCAACAAAGAAACAAATATAGCCACCATTTTCCATTTGCCAAAATGAAATAAATAAATGAATAAGTAAATAAACAAAACCCTAACCACTCATATAACCATGGTTTAATCTTTACACAAACTCAAGTAAGCATGTATCATCAAACATGATATAATCAAGTGCACAAAAGTATATCACATATACAACTTGTGAACTTTAAGTGAGAAAATCCATTTAAAGTGAACCGACACTAGTTAATGCAAAGTAATATATCAAATATATAATTATACATTAAATCATTAAATCAACACTTGATTTAACGATCCGGTCATATCGCATATAACCGACTAGTATCCTATGTATCGGCTTATCGAATCAGTCTTCGATTCGATAACTAGGTTATATCGCATACAACCAATCGATACATTCATCACGAGAATAGAATACGGTATCACATACACGCATTATTCTCGGTCCCGCACATATCTCATATGCGCTCCTATTTCGTTTCGCTTGAGCCAGGAAACCTCTGTGTAGGACTCTAAAGACTCGTCAATACGCCGGTAGCAGGTGATGATCGTATCAAACACTCACAAGCCGCAAGCGGTCTGCTAAACGTAACGGCCACCCGGGTATTGAGCGATCAGAAGATCGACGAGCAAGCCCGCTCATACTCCTGTGAATCCAACCAGTAACACTTACCGCACAGTCCGGTCTGATCGTCTGATATGTCGCATATCTCGCCTAGGGGTGGTAAACGTCAGACCCCAATAGCTTGATAAGTCGTGTCGATATGAGGTCTATAACAATTCGAGAAACTACTGGTAACACTTACCAGTAAATCTCAGCAACCCTGGCCAGGGATTTCCGGTTATAGCCAATCGAACACAGCGCAACATCAACTCCCTATACCGGGAGAGACGAATCCCCTCCTATCGCTCATTGCCTCCATGTGATTCGGGACTGTACCCAAAAACCACCGTTTTGCACGTCCTCTTGGACGTGGTAAGGTGGAAATCAAAGCACAGTGGGAACCACACAAGACTCTATGACGATCTCGGGTCAACAGACTACTCTGTACCAGTGTCACCAGAGAACTGCCATCTGACGTAAGGTATAATACCATCTGGGAGTTCTCGGCGAGTCCGTCCAGTGTACCCAGTCTCCACTGAGCACCCGTATATCATCTCTGATGTCAAACACCAATGGATATGGGATCATCCATCGCCCATCTGTATGGGTCGAGAAGGTATACGCTAGTCTACTCTGGTATATCGATGCCCCGTCTCGATACACCCACGACTAGGGACCTTGAAGGATGTACTTATAGACTATCTGTCCCCACTAGTATGATCTGCATCATAGTCCAGTTAGTCAAGTACACATCCTAAGGGCTTTACCAACATGTAACAGAGAGACAATCAGTATACACGTTAAGGTAAAGAGCAACCAGATAGCATACTATCATGTCGAGCAAGAAAGTCCTCCCTATATATGTCCAAGCATCCACTACAATATACATCCTATGTATAGTAATGGCCTCTAGGGCATACATATAACTAACAATCTCCCACTTGCACTAGGGCCATCTGATAGCAGTGGTTGTAGTATCTCATACTCAACCATCCCATAAAAGTCTCTCTCTGGGAAATGGCCTTTGTGAGTGGATCCGCCGTGTTGTCCTCTGAGTCTACTCTCCTAACCTCGATCACCCTGGAGATCAACCATCTCCATGATCAGGTGATACTGCCTTAGAATATTTCTGGATCACTGATGGGACGGACGTTCCTTGTCATAAGCCACAACTCCATTGTCACACAATGGGAGGAACTAAGTTCATCTCATGAACCAATATACACCCAGACTTCCTCTTTGGTAGCATCTTAAGTAGCGATGTATCGAGCCTTTATCGTCTAGTATGTCACGGTATCTAGCTTGGAACTCTTCCAACATACCGTCCCTTTACTAAGGGTAAAGACAATGCCTGTGACTGACTTTCAGTCGTCCTTATCACTCTGGAACCCTTCCAGTGATTCTCCCCAGGATCGATTGATACCATCTCACTACAACTAGTGAGAATCCTAACATCCATTTAGATCTATCTCATAGATCCAAAACCCAGGATTTAGGAGGTATCACTTTGATCCTATATGGAGAATCATTGTGATAAGCGGAGATTGACTGAGCGTAGCATAGGAAGCTCCTTCCCTATCAAGAGTATATCATCTACGTACTCTACGAGGATCGTCACCATACTTCCTACTACCTTTTTTGTTTATACAAGGTTCATCTACCATTTTGATGATGTCAACTTCTTTGACTAATCCATCAAAACAGATGTTCCAACTCCGCGATGCCTGCTTTATCCTATAAAGCATCTTGCACACGTTTCCGCTGCTCCCACTGTCTACGAGGCTCTCTGGCTGTGTACTTATAGACGCTCTCTTCCAAAACATCATTTAGAAAAGCTGTCATGACACCCAACCACCAGATATCGTAGTCATGGTATGTAGCCGTGGTAAGTAGGATCTGGATGGACTTAAGCATAGCTACTTAGAAAAGGTTTCATCATCATCCACGCCTGGTCGATGACGAAAACCTTTAACAAGTTTAGCTTTGAAAGGCTCAACTTTTCCAAGTACACCAAGTAATCTTCTCAAGATATACTTGCTCCTTATGGGGATTTAACCCTTCAGATATAGCAACCAAAGTCCATACTTTGTTGGTGTATAAGGATTCCATCTCAGATCGCTAAGCATCCAGCCATTCTTACAGAGTCCCACTCCTGATGGCCAGCTCGAAACTAGTTGGGTCATCATCTCATGATGCAATTCTCGCTCCCACTGTCATAGAGTAACCGTAGTATCTCTCAGATGGGTGAGGAACCCTACTAGATCGGCGGAGAGGCTGAGGATCATTGGTACCTATTGAATCCTTTGGTTTTATCAAATCATCTGCTGTAGTTTGTATAGCTGGAACCTTTCCAGTTCTACAATAAAGACCTTGCCTCAAGCTTGTCCGGATTTTGCTTTTAGACATAGCCCGAACAACCCCAAATCTTAACTAACTTAAGATATGGGCTCTTCCCTTTCCATATCACATATGAAGCGGTAGGTAACTGATTTGATTCGAACCTATTCAATAGGTATGCAGCTTCTCAAGTGCATAACCCCTTAAAAGGAAACAGGTAACTCAGTAGTACTCATCATAGAGCACACCTTATCATATAGGGTGTGATTGCTCCGCCCCGATATACCATCGTGCTATGGTGTATACGGAGGAGTAATGCTGAGAGAGAATCTCATTCTCTTTTAGAATAATCTAGGGATTCCGTGCTCAAGTATCCTCCTCCTTGATCACATCAAAGGACATAATACTTATACCCATATTTTGGTTCTCTACTTCTAACTTATATTCTGTGAATATCTCAAAAGGTTCGGACTCATGTTTCAACAGGAACATATGACTGAATCTTGAGAGATTATCAGAGAATGTAACGAAGTACAAAGAACCGGTCTTGGCAAGTGTAGACAGGGGACCTACATACATCATCATGTATCATCCCAAGAGTTTACTAACTCTTTCTCTGTTTCCAGTAAACAGAGCTATGGTCATCTTATCTTTGTGACATGACTGGCAAGTTTCACAAGATGGAAATTCAAACTGATTTAAATATGCATCTAAATGTAACTTCAGCTAGTCAGGTCGCATTGATATGACCTAGTCTATAATACCTCAAGAAGGATTTGTTCATTTCTGAACTCTTCCTCTTGTGTGTGTTCCATATACTAAGAACTGTAGTTTGATTTAGAACATCAATGCTTTTAGATAACGTGCCTGAACCGATCAACTTTTGATATAGGAAATGTTCAAAACATTATCCAACAATACAAAATTTTATCGTTTCTTTACTAATAAAGAGACAGATATGATTTTGTATATCAGGTTCGGTGTCTAATAGCATTTGTTCAGAATCAATGTATTGGTAATACAGGGTGACAGTGACCAACAGACTTGGCTGCAACACTTGCCCCGTTTTCTGCCTCATGAAACTTATCACCCGTTCTCAGTTCTCTACCTTTCTGTAGCCCTATGTAACAGATTACATATCTGGGATCCTGATCTGGTATCACATACCCAGGACGTAGAGGATACAGAGAAACGGTTCTTTGTAATGAACACACCCGAAGGAGATGCATCATATGCACTTTCTTCGTTTGGGCGGCAAGGGAATTCTGGTAATCCCCAATTTCCTGCTCTGTCTTATAACAATTATAAGTTGGAGCGGGACCAATGTTCCCCAGCTCAGTATAATAAGCGGGTTCGGTCAATATTCCGTATTATTATCTTGATTAAGGTGTGATATGGTCGCTACCTGGAGAGAGAGAGAAGAAAACACTCAGCGTGCGCTCTTGCAAGAATAGATTGGTTATTATTTTATCTAATCAGGATGGCTCCCACTGGTTTTATCAAATCTTCCTTCAAACCCTAAAAGGAAAGACTAGCCGGGATTAATTACACACTACAAGTTCGCCAATCTTTCAGCCAGGCCAGTGTCGATACTTTGAGGGAGGTCCCCCGTGCTTTCGCACGAACCTAATTAATGTAAACCTCATTTTCCCAGAGGCGTAACCTCGTTAACACCTTTCTAGACACCTACTTGATCGGCTAATTGTAATGTGTAAAACTCTCCCAAGAGTAACTCTTACTCGCAGTGGGTATCGGGATCCAACTATCTCATAGAAGGTATGTAATCTCATTGCAAATTTCAACACTTGAAATTCCCGATAATTTTGCCCCTAGCGTCCTATGACCTTGACGCAGGCCAACAAACCATAGTCCGCTAGTCAAGTTCAACCCGTCATTTCCTGATTGAATTAAACCCACCCGCACGACCCTTGACGCAGGCCAACAAAGTCGCACGACTACCCTAATCCAATCTGCATCATATGCATAAGCAGATAAATACTAGTTAGCTACCGCACACTACGCCTTGACGCAGGCCAACAAACGTAGCACGAATACTAACTAGCACTTATCTGAAATGACGGAGGGCTACGACAGGTTTTTCTGAAAACCTATTGCGTAATGAACTTGATATCGTTGTAGGATCGAATGAATTTTTGAAATGGAGTGTTTTTGAGGCTTTTCCAGTTTTGCTAAAGGGGTCACTCCCGGTGAAGAGATCGTCGGCCCTTTCCTCGTCGAATGAGGTGCGGGATATATCATATATATCACTGTGCAAAGCAAAAACTCTTAAAAGCAATCAAAAGACAAACCGAGTGTGTAGCATCTGCCAGTTATTGCTAAAGGAGTCACTCCCGGTGAAGGGATCTCGGTCCTTTCCTTATCGAATAAGGTGCAGGATATATCACATATACCGCTGTGCAAAGCAAGAACTGTAGCTACCTGTTTTATTTTGAAATTCGATTCTACAACATCTTAGGTTTCTTTTATTTCATTAATCTCATTAATGAAGTCCCATTATTTAAGTACCTAAACATCACAGATAAATACGACGTACACTTATGCCATCCGCATTCGCCTCGATGTCCCCTCATGCACCGTTAGGTTAGGTAACTAACGGCAGAGCGGGGCAGGGCTAGCGCGAGTGTAAAACATAAGTAACGCCTATATAATATATCATATATACTATATACTGTATCTATCACAGAACATCACATGATCACATCACAGATATCGCAGCAGAAGAAACATATGAAATATTGGATATACTAGGACGTCCGTGTTTTCAATACGAGCCAGTATAAAACACGGATTCCACGGTCGCGATGAATAGCCAAACCCACACCCCTAGACCCCTGCGAGAGCGGCAAGCAACCGTACCAATTCTAGAGTTAGGAGACCCGGACTCGACTCCTCGAGTTGGTCTCCTACTGGACTCCAGAACCCGGTTACTTGTGCTCCCCTCCTTGGGTCTATCCTAGTGCGGAAAAGTAAATAATAAACAAAAGGTGACATCTTCCGCAACCTGGAAGTGCCCCAATAAAAGAATATTACATACAAGTTTTTACATGAATGAAAATGAAAAACACTCATCTCACATAAAAAACCCCGGCTATTCAAACACGACGATCCAATATAACATATCCAGCAACTCATAACATCACATGTCATCAACGTAAGTAAATATGCGCATCCCAATTGTCGTTGACATATAGCAACGAAACCGGCGATATCACATATTACACTTACGGTCACAGAAAAGAAAGTGTAAAACTACAACAGTTGGAATCCGCAATCTGCATAGACATCGCATGCCTAATCAAATGAATTCCTTAGACATCACATGCCTAACAATTATAAACCCCGCATTTTAGTCTCATTATTGAAAACACTTTTCAATATCAAGTCAGGCAATTCAACAAGATTCCCGACATCCTGATCGAATGCTCGTCGCAAACTTCAGTAGACGGCCGCACCCCCGACGCCGTCGACGAAGTGCACCAAGGCGGAACACCGCTGCCGCGAGCACCCGAACGGATGCTTTCGGCGACGGGGTTCTCCTATAGTCACTTGGTCGGGGCTATGGAGTGAGGCTGTCTATTAAGTTTACCCGGCGAGTATCCGCGTACGCTACGTGATTGCGACGGACTTTTGATCGCATCAAAATTCCGTGGCAACTGATCAAGTGAGACTAAAGTGCTATGTTTATAACATTCATTCAGTTATCTCATAACTTTTGTGAATTCCAATTATTGTATCACATTCCGAATAAGATAGAAAATGTTAAACTTTCCGATCGAACAATCGAACACCCAAGTTTTCCCTAAACAGCTCAACTCATGAAACAAGTCTAAAAACATTCAGTTCGTGCCTCAGTACCAACGGTCCAGCCGTAGAAGGGTCAAGCCAACGCCTCACATGTGGCACGCCGTACTGCCCCAAACCCGAAGGTTCAAAGGGCAGTTCAAGACGGTCACATAATCGAGTTAAGGTTTGTTGTCTTCTAGAGGGACCATCGCGTTACTTGCACTACTTAGAACGTCTTTAAACCTCAGAAAAATCGAACACTTGGAAATTTCCGGACAGGGGAAAAGTTGGGTATTTATATCCGGTCGAACTTTTTAACATATTCAAAAATCATCCGGAAAGACACATAGACAGAGTTTGACAATCCGATCGAATAAACGAATCCCCAAAATAACCCCAGAAAATTCAACTCTTGAATAATATTTAAAAATACCCAGAGAAGTCAGCACTGAATAAAGGAAGTTACTGTGCAAAATTGGGTGGGTGACGTCATCATACGGCCGCGGAACCGCCGCAGAAGCCAGGCTTCTGCCGCGGTTCCGTCGCACTTTGGAGGAATCATGGACACGTGTCGCACAGTAATTCTTAGGATTCCCTGCTGATTTTTCTGCATATTTTTAATTGGAAAATCCCAGTTTTTAGAAAAAGTCCAGAGAGCTATTTTGGGTTTAGGGTTTTGGTTCGATCGGGTTTCAAACGTCGTCTACACATCGCCTAAGGCTCTAGCTAGGCTCTGATACCACTGTAGGGTTCCTAGGCACTCCCAAGAGGTCTCACAAGACATCAACCATGCCAATTTTAAATTTTACGGTGCCGAGAAACCCTAGACTACGGATCGTTAACTAGAAATTTAGGCGAAACAACGAGCTAGTTAACAACTTAACTAAAGTGTAACGGAAATACAACCTTTGTAGATCCGGTGCTCCACCTCCATAGCTCCGTGATGATG
Source organism: Agapanthus africanus (assembly GCA_030015575.1). NCBI lineage: Eukaryota > Viridiplantae > Streptophyta > Magnoliopsida > Asparagales > Amaryllidaceae > Agapanthus > Agapanthus africanus. Next base: position 418,992,005 of record CM057349.1, on the reverse strand, counting down.
TCTCCTCGCTGCGATCATCGGATCCCGGGCTCTAGTGTCGGCTTCATCGGAGAATGGACGGGCTAGGTCATCGACTACGACGCCGAAGATGATCTACGTCGAGGCATCACTAGATCAAGCTCCACCTTCACCAAGCCATGAAAACTTGTGAAGGAAACACCCTATACTACTTGGCAAGAGGTAGAGGATGAAGAAATAGGAAGTGGGTTCACTTTAGAATTGGATTTCTCACTTGATTTCTTCACTTGCCATTGATGAGGCAAGCTTTCTTCATGTGAAGAAGAAGAAGAAGATGAAGATAATGATATGATAAGTATATTTAAAATCAATAATAAAAATCAATACTTATCATATAATGAACCATGGTCAAGTGTAGAGAGCTAACTATAGTTAGGTGAATGGTTAGGTTAGGCATGAAACAAAAATTGTGGACTTTTTCAAAGGTTCAAGAAGTTTCAACAAAGAAACAAATATAGCCACCATTTTCCATTTGCCAAAATGAAATAAATAAATGAATAAGTAAATAAACAAAACCCTAACCACTCATATAACCATGGTTTAATCTTTACACAAACTCAAGTAAGCATGTATCATCAAACATGATACAATCAAGTGCACAAAAGTATATCACATATACAACTTGTGAACTTCAAGTGAGAAAATCCATTTAAAGTGAACCGACACTAGGTAATGCAAAGTAATATATCAAATATATAATTATACATTAAATCATTAAATCAACACTTGATTTAACGATCTGGTCATATCGCATATAACCGACTAGTATCCTATGTATCGGCTTATCGAATCAGTCTTCGATTCGATAACTAGGTTATATCGCATACAACCAATCGATACATTCATCGCGAGAATAGAATACGGTATCACATACACGCATTATTCTCGGTCCCGCACATATCTCATATGCGCTCCTATTTCGTTTCGCTTGAGCCAGGAAACCTCTGTGTAGGACTCTAAAGACTCGTCAATACGCCGGTAGCAGGTGATGATCGTATCAAACACCCACAAGCCGCAAGCGGTCTGCTAAACGTAACGGCCACCCGGGTATTGAGCGATCAAAAGATCGACGAGCAAGCCCGCTCATACTCCTGTGAATCCAACCAGTAATACTTACCGCACAGTCCGGTCTGATCGTCTGATATGTCGCATATCTCGCCTAGGGGTGGTAAACGTCAGACCCCAATAGCTCGATAAGTCGTGTCGATATGAGGTCTATAACAATTCGAGAAACTACTGGTAACATTTACCAGTAAATCTCAGCAACCCTGGCCAGGGATTTCCGGTTATAGCCAATCGAACACAGCGCAACATCAACTCCCTATACCGGGAGAGACGAATCCCCTCCTATCGCTCATTGCCTCCATGTGATTCGGGACTGTACCCAAAAACCACCGTTTTGCACGCCCTCTTGGACGTGGTAAGGTGGAAATCAAAGCACAGTGGGAACCACACAAGACTCTATGACGATCTCGGGTCAACAGACTACTCTGTACCAGTGTCACCAGAGAACTGCCATCTGACGTAAGGTATAATACCATCTGGGAGTTCTCGGCGAGTCCGTCCAGTGTACCCAGTCTCCACTGAGCACCCGTATATCATCTCTGATGTCAAACACCAATGGATATGGGATCATCCATCGCCCATCTGTATGGGTCGAGAAGGTATACGCTAGTCTACTCTGGTATATCGATGCCCCGTCTCGATACACCCACGACTAGGGACCTTGAAGGATGTACTTATAGACTATCTGTCCCCACTAGTATGATCTGCATCATAGTCCAGTTAGTCAAGTACACATCCTAAGGGCTTTACCAACATGTAACAGAGAGACAATCAGTATACACGTTAAGGTAAAGAGCAACCAGATAGCATACTATCATGTCGAGCAAGAAAGTCCTCCCTATATATGTCCAAGCATCCACTACAATATACATCCTATGTATAGTAATGGCCTCTAGGGCATACATATAACTAACAATCTCCCACTTGCACTAGGGCCATCTGATAGCAGTGGTTGTAGTATCTCATACTCAACCATCCCATAAAAGTCTCTCTCTGGGAAAAGGCCTTTGTGAGTGGATCCGCCGTGTTGTCCTCTGAGTCTACTCTCCTAACCTCGATCACCCTGGAGATCAACCATCTCCATGATCAGGTGATACTGCCTTAGAATATTTCTGGATCACTGATGGGACGGACGTTCCTTGTCATAAGCCACAACTCCATTGTCACACAATGGGAGGAACTAAGTTCATCTCATGAACCAATATACACCCAGACTTCCTCTTTGGTAGCATCTTAAGTAGCGATGTATCGAGCCTTTATCGTCTAGTATGTCACGGTATCTAGCTTGGAACTCTTCCAACATACCGTCCCTTTACTAAGGGTAAAGACAATGCCTGTGACTGACTTTCAGTCGTCCTTATCACTCTGGAACCCTTCCAGTGATTCTCCCCAGGATCGATTGATACCATCTCACTACAACTAGTGAGAATCCTAACATCCATTTAGATCTATCTCATAGATCCAAAACCCAGGATTTAGGAGGTATCACTTTGATCCTATATGGAGAATCATTGTGATAAGCGGAGATTGACTGAGCGTAGCATAGGAAGCTCCTTCCCTATCAAGAGTATATCATCTACGTACTCTACGAGGATCGTCACCATACTTCCTACTACCTTTTTTGTTTATACAAGGTTCATCTACCATTTTGATGATGTCAACTTCTTTGACTAATCCATCAAAACAGATGTTCCAACTCCGCGATGCCTGCTTTATCCTATAAAGCATCTTGCACACGTTTCCGCTGCTCCCACTGTCTACGAGGCTCTCTGGCTGTGTACTTATAGACGCTCTCTTCCAAAACATCATTTAGAAAAGCTGTCATGACACCCAACCACCAGATATCGTAGTCATGGTATGTAGCCGTGGTAAGTAGGATCTGGATGGACTTAAGCATAGCTACTTAGAAAAGGTTTCATCATCATCCACGCCTGGTCGATGACGAAAACCTTTAACAAGTTTAGCTTTGAAAGGCTCAACTTTTCCAAGTACACCAAGTAATCTTCTCAAGATATACTTGCTCCTTATGGGGATTTAACCCTTCAGATATAGCAACCAAAGTCCATACTTTGTTGGTGTATAAGGATTCCATCCCAGATCGCTAAGCATCCAGCCATTCTTACAGAGTCCCACTCCTGATGGCCAGCTCGAAACTAGTTGGGTCATCATCTCATGATGCAATTCTCGCTCCCACTGTCATAGAGTAACCGTAGTATCTCTCAGATGGGTGAGGAACCCTACTAGATCGGCGGAGAGGCTGAGGATCATTGGTACCTATTGAATCCTTTGGTTTTATCAAATCATCTGCTGTAGTTTGTATAGCTGGAACCTTTCCAGTTCTACAATAAAGACCTTGCCTCAAGCTTGTCCGGATTTTGCTTTTAGACATAGCCCGAACAACCCCAAATCTTAACTAACTTAAGATATGGGCTCTTCCCTTTCCATATCACATATGAAGCGGTAGGTAACTGATTTGATTCGAACCTATTCAATAGGTATGCAGCTTCTCAAGTGCATAACCCCTTAAAAGGAAACAGGTAACTCAGTAGTACTCATCATAGAGCACACCTTATCATATAGGGTGTGATTGCTCCGCCCCGATATACCATCGTGCTATGGTGTATACGGAGGAGTAATGCTGAGAGAGAATCTCATTCTCTTTTAGAATAATCTAGGGATTCCGTGCTCAAGTATCCTCCTCCTTGATCACATCAAAGGACATAATACTTATACCCGTATTTTGGTTCTCTACTTCTAACTTATATTCTGTGAATATCTCAAAAGGTTCGGACTCATGTTTCAACAGGAACATATGACTGAATCTTGAGAGATTATCAGAGAATGTAACGAAGTACAAAGAACCGGTCTTGGCAAGTGTAGACAGGGGACCTACATACATCATCATGTATCATCCCAAGAGTTTACTAACTCTTTCTCTGTTTCCAGTAAACAGAGCTATGGTCATCTTATCTTTGTGACATGACTGGCAAGTTTCACAAGATGGAAATTCAAACTGATTTAAATATGCATCTAAATGTAACTTCAGCTAGTCAGGTCGCATTGATATGACCTAGTCTATAATACCTCAAGAAGGATTTGTTCATTTCTGAACTCTTCCTCTTGTGTGTGTTCCATATACTAAGAACTGTAGTTTGATTTAGAACATCAATGCTTTTAGATAACGTGCCTGAACCGATCAACTTTTGATATAGGAAATGTTCAAAACATTATCCAACAATACAAAATTTTATCGTTTCTTTACTAATAAAGAGACAGATATGATTTTGTATATCAGGTTCGGTGTCTAATAGCATTTGTTCAGAATCAATGTATTGGTAATACAGGGTGACAGTGACCAACAGACTTGGCTGCAACACTTGCCCCGTTTTCTGCCTCATGAAACTTATCACCCGTTCTCAGTTCTCTACCTTTCTGTAGCCCTATGTAACAGATTACATATCTGGGATCCTGATCTGGTATCACATACCCAGGACGTAGAGGATACAGAGAAACAGTTCTTTGTAATGAACACACCCGAAGGAGATGCATCATATGCACTTTCTTCGTTTGGGCGGCAAGGGAATTCTGGTAATCCCCAATTTCCTGCTCTGTCTTATAACAATTATAAGTTGGAGCGGGACCAATGTTCCCCAGCTCAGTATAATAAGCGGGTTCGGTCAATATTCCGTATTATTATCTTGATTAAGGTGTGATATGGTCGCTACCTGGAGAGAGAGAGAAGAAAACACTCAGCGTGCGCTCTTGCAAGAATAGATTGGTTATTATTTTATCTAATCAGGATGGCTCCCACTGGTTTTATCAAATCTTCCTTCAAACCCTAAAAGGAAAGACTAGCCGGGATTAATTACACACTACAAGTTCGCCGATCTTTCAGCCAGGCCAGTGTCGATACTTTGAGGGAGGTCCCCCGTGCTTTCGCACGAACCTAATTAATGTAAACCTCATTTTCCCAGAGGCGTAACCTCGTTAACACCTTTCTAGACACCTACTTGATCGGCTAATTGTAATGTGTAAAACTCTCCCAAGAGTAACTCTTACTCGCAGTGGGTATCGGGATCCAACTATCTCATAGAAGGTATGTAATCTCATTGCAAATTTCAACACTTGAAATTCCCGATAATTTTGCCCCTAGCGTCCTATGACCTTGACGCAGGCCAACAAACCATAGTCCGCTAGTCAAGTTCAACCCGTCATTTCCTGATTGAATTAAACCCACCCGCACGACCCTTGACGCAGGCCAACAAAGTCGCACGACTACCCTAATCCAATCTGCATCATATGCATAAGCAGATAAATACTAGTTAGCTACCGCACACTACGCCTTGACGCAGGCCAACAAACGTAGCACGAATACTAACTAGCACTTATCTGAAATGACGGAGGGCTACGACAGGTTTTTCTGAAAACCTATTGCGTAATGAACTTGATATCGTTGTAGGATCGAATGAATTTTTGAAATGGAGTGTTTTTGAGGCTTTTCCAGTTTTGCTAAAGGGGTCACTCCCGGTGAAGAGATCGTCGGCCCTTTCCTCGTCGAATGAGGTGCGGGATATATCATATATATCACTGTGCAAAGCAAAAACTCTTAAAAGAAATCAAAAGACAAACCGAGTGTGTAGCATCTGCCAGTTATTGCTAAAGGAGTCACTCCCGGTGAAGGGATCTCGGTCCTTTCCTTATCGAATAAGGTGCAGGATATATCACATATACCGCTGTGCAAAGCAAGAACTGTAGCTACCTGTTTTATTTTGAAATTCGATTCTACAACATCTTAGGTTTCTTTTATTTCATTAATCTCATTAATGAAGTCCCATTATTTAAGTACCTAAACATCACAGATAAATACGACGTACACTTATGCCATCCGCATTCGCCTCGATGTCCCCTCATGCACCGTTAGGTTAGGTAACTAACGGCAGAGCGGGGCAGGGCTAGCGCGAGTGTAAAACATAAGTAACGCCTATATAATATATCATATATACTATATACTGTATCTATCACAGAACATCACATGATCACATCACAGATATCGCAGCAGAAGAAACATATGAAATATTGGATATACTAGGACGTCCGTGTTTTCAATACGAGCCAGTATAAAACACGGATTCCACGGTCGCGATGAATAGCCAAACCCACACCCCTAGACCCCTGCGAGAGCGGCAAGCAACCCTACCAATTCTAGAGTTAGGAGACCCGGACTCGACTCCTCGAGTTGGTCTCCTACTGGACTCCAGAACCCGGTTACTTGTGCTCCCCTCCTTGGGTCTATCCTAGTGCGGAAAAGTAAATAATAAACAAAAGGTGACATCTTCCGCAACCTGGAAGTGCCCCAATAAAAGAATATTACATACAAGTTTTTACATGAATGAAAATGAAAAACACTCATCTCACATAAAAAAACCCCGGCTATTCAAACACGACGATCCAATATAACATATCCAGCAACTCATAACATCACATGTCATCAACGTAAGTAAATATGCGCATCCCAATTGTCGTTGACATATAGCAACGAAACCGGCGATATCACATATTACACTTACGGTCACAGAAAAGAAAGTGTAAAACTACAACAGTTGGAATCCGCAATCTGCATAGACATCGCATGCCTAATCAAATGAATTCCTTAGACATCACATGCCTAACAATTATAAACCCCGCATTTTAGTCTCATTATTGAAAACACTTTTCAATATCAAGTCAGGCAATTCAACAAGATTCCCGACATCCTGATCGAATGCTCGTCGCAAACTTCAGTAGACGGCCGCACCCCCGACGCCGTCGACGAAGTGCACCAAGGCGGAACACCGCTGCCGCGAGCACCCGAACGGATGCTTTCGGCGACGGGGTTCTCCTATAGTCACTTGGTCGGGGCTATGGAGTGAGGCTGTCTATTAAGTTTACCCGGCGAGTATCCGCGTACGCTACGTGATTGCGACGGACTTTTGATCGCATCAAAATTCCGTGGCAACTGATCAAGTGAGACTAAAGTGCTATGTTTATAACATTCATTCAGTTATCTCATAACTTTTGTGAATTCCAATTATTGTATCACATTCCGAATAAGATAGAAAATGTTAAACTTTCCGATCGAACAATCGAACACCCAAGTTTTCCCTAAACAGCTCAACTCATGAAACAAGTCTAAAAACATTCAGTTCGTGCCTCAGTACCAACGGTCCAGCCGTAGAAGGGTCAAGCCAACGCCTCACATGTGGCACGCCGTACTGCCCCAAACCCGAAGGTTCAAAGGGCAGTTCAAGACGGTCACATAATCGAGTTAAGGTTTGTTGTCTTCTAGAGGGACCATCGCGTTACTTGCACTACTTAGAACGTCTTTAAACCTCAGAAAAATCGAACACTTGGAAATTTCCGGACAGGGGAAAAGTTGGGTATTTATATCCGGTCGAACTTTTTAACATATTCAAAAATCATCCGGAAAGACACATAGACAGAGTTTGATAATCCGATCGAATAAACGAATCCCCAAAATAACCCCAGAAAATTCAACTCTTGAATAATATTTAAAAATACCCAGAGAAGTCAGCACTGAATAAAGGAAGTTACTGTGCAAAATTGGGTGGGTGACGTCATCATACGGCCGCGGAACCGCCGCAGAAGCCAGGCTTCTGCCGCGGTTCCGTCGCACTTTGGAGGAATCATGGACACGTGTCGCACAGTAATTCTTAGGATTCCCTGCTGATTTTTCTGCATATTTTTAATTTGGAAAATCCCAGTTTTTAGAAAAAGTCCAGAGAGCTATTTTGGGTTTAGGGTTTTGGTTCGATCGGGTTTCAAACGTCGTCTACACATCGCCTAAGGCTCTAGCTAGGCTCTGATACCACTGTAGGGTTCCTAGGCACTCCCAAGAGGTCTCACAAGACATCAACCATGCCAATTTTAAATTTTACGGTGCCGAGAAACCCTAGACTACGGATCGTTAACTAGAAATTTAGGCGAAACAACGAGCTAGTTAACAACTTAACTAAAGTGTAACGGAAATACAACCTTTGTAGATCCGGTGCTCCACCTCCATAGCTCCGTGATGATGTCTCCTCGCTGCGATCATCGGATCCCGGGCTCTAGTGTCGGCTTCATCGGAGAATGGACGGGCTAGGTCATCGACTACGACGCCGAAGATGATCTACGTCGAGGCATCACTAGATCAAGCTCCACCTTCACCAAGCCATGAAAACTTGTGAAGGAAACACCCTATACTACTTGGCAAGAGGTAGAGGATGAAGAAATAGGAAGTGGGTTCACTTTAGAATTGGATTTCTCACTTGATTTCTTCACTTGCCATTGATGAGGCAAGCTTTCTTCATGTGAAGAAGAAGAAGAAGATGAAGATAATGATATGATAAGTATATTTAAAATCAATAATAAAAATCAATACTTATCATATAATGAACCATGGTCAAGTGTAGAGAGCTAACTATAGTTAGGTGAATGGTTAGGTTAGGCATGAAACAAAAATTGTGGACTTTTTCAAAGGTTCAAGAAGTTTCAACAAAGAAACAAATATAGCCACCATTTTCCATTTGCCAAAATGAAATAAATAAATGAATAAGTAAATAAACAAAACCCTAACCACTCATATAACCATGGTTTAATCTTTACACAAACTCAAGTAAGCATGTATCATCAAACATGATACAATCAAGTGCACAAAAGTATATCACATATACAACTTGTGAACTTCAAGTGAGAAAATCCATTTAAAGTGAACCGACACTAGGTAATGCAAAGTAATATATCAAATATATAATTATACATTAAATCATTAAATCAACACTTGATTTAACGATCTGGTCATATCGCATATAACCGACTAGTATCCTATGTATCGGCTTATCGAATCAGTCTTCGATTCGATAACTAGGTTATATCGCATACAACCAATCGATACATTCATCGCGAGAATAGAATACGGTATCACATACACGCATTATTCTCGGTCCCGCACATATCTCATATGCGCTCCTATTTCGTTTCGCTTGAGCCAGGAAACCTCTGTGTAGGACTCTAAAGACTCGTCAATACGCCGGTAGCAGGTGATGATCGTATCAAACACCCACAAGCCGCAAGCGGTCTGCTAAACGTAACGGCCACCCGGGTATTGAGCGATCAAAAGATCGACGAGCAAGCCCGCTCATACTCCTGTGAATCCAACCAGTAACACTTACCGCACAGTCCGGTCTGATCGTCTGATATGTCGCATATCTCGCCTAGGGGTGGTAAACGTCAGACCCCAATAGCTCGATAAGTCGTGTCGATATGAGGTCTATAACAATTCGAGAAACTACTGGTAACATTTACCAGTAAATCTCAGCAACCCTGGCCAGGGATTTCCGGTTATAGCCAATCGAACACAGCGCAACATCAACTCCCTATACCGGGAGAGACGAATCCCCTCCTATCGCTCATTGCCTCCATGTGATTCGGGACTGTACCCAAAAACCACCGTTTTGCACGCCCTCTTGGACGTGGTAAGGTGGAAATCAAAGCACAGTGGGAACCACACAAGACTCTATGACGATCTCGGGTCAACAGACTACTCTGTACCAGTGTCACCAGAGAACTGCCATCTGACGTAAGGTATAATACCATCTGGGAGTTCTCGGCGAGTCCGTCCAGTGTACCCAGTCTCCACTGAGCACCCGTATATCATCTCTGATGTCAAACACCAATGGATATGGGATCATCCATCGCCCATCTGTATGGGTCGAGAAGGTATACGCTAGTCTACTCTGGTATATCGATGCCCCGTCTCGATACACCCACGACTAGGGACCTTGAAGGATGTACTTATAGACTATCTGTCCCCACTAGTATGATCTGCATCATAGTCCAGTTAGTCAAGTACACATCCTAAGGGCTTTACCAACATGTAACAGAGAGACAATCAGTATACACGTTAAGGTAAAGAGCAACCAGATAGCATACTATCATGTCGAGCAAGAAAGTCCTCCCTATATATGTCCAAGCATCCACTACAATATACATCCTATGTATAGTAATGGCTTCTAGGGCATACATATAACTAACACATCTTAGGTGAACCAACTGACACCAATGGCTTGTGAGACCGTCTACCGCCCCTCGTCGGGGTCTCGACTGTATACACTAGTCTACTAATGGAGTATCGATGCCCAGTCTAGAAACTCCCACGACTAGGGACCTTTTAAGGATGTGCTTATAGACCCCAGCTCCCACGTATATGATCGCCATCATACTGCTGGCAGTCAAGCAAGAATCCTAAGGGCTCTATCAACGTGCAATAGTGACCTGTAAGGTCACCTGAAGCAGTACACGATGATAAAGATAAACCAGATAACATACTATCATCTTGAGTAAGACTGTCCTACCGGTATAGGTCCTCCCTCAATCATTGCAATCGCGTGCCTGTGATCCAATAATTGACTCTGAGGGCACTATATCCAACACATCATTCATGAACTTTTCATATTTATCCGCATGTAGTCCTTGACCGGAAGGAATGTCATCTTCGGTACGAATACGATCACCTAGGGCAGCCTCTACCATATCCTCCATTTCTTTTCCTGGAAAGAAGTTACCGTCTTCTTCTGCCGTATTACCATCTTCTCATTCTTCTTCTGCCACATTACTGTCTTCTTCTCCTTCCCCATGATATAGCCAAGTTGTATAAAGTCTTGTAAAACCATATTTAACGATGTGAAGCTCTACGAATTCTACCTTTTGCCACTACTTATTCCCACATCTATCGCACGGGCAGAAAATCTTCTCTAACACGATCTTATTATGTGAGCGTGCAAATTCAATGAAAGCAGCAACTCCTGCGACAAACTTAGGCTGCATACGGTGTTGCCAATTCATATACATCCAGTCCTTAACTCTGTTGTACTCATGGGCCATGTTAGACTGTATAACATATAAATTGTAGGTCATGATGGCCATATTGAGAAATCTAAGAACGGGATGGTTACTGACAAAGAAGAAAATCCGCAGCGGCAAGTTTGTCGTTGAAAAGAATAAATTATCGATAAACAAAGTTAGATTTGAAGATATCCAAGTATGAGTTGTATTCTGTGTATGTGTGTTTCAATTTATGATTTCGCTTAAGTGTAGGGTTGTTAGTGTGTATGTGCTTTGTGTATACGTTTATTATGTATTCGTGTAGTATGCGTGTGTTTCGGCTGTCGTGGGGTAAGGCTTCTATCCCATTAAGAATGTATAGAGCAGACACCTATTCGCTTGTGCTTTCATCCGTTTCGAGTAAATTTCGGTAGCGCCTCCCCGCTATTCTCCGAGTATACTGTAATAGAATAGATAACCATTTCAATACTGTGAAACAATGTTGAAATGAACATCTAATCTATCTTTGTACACGGAGAACCGGGGGAAAAGTACTGACGAAATAACTTGAAACGAATGAAAACACAAGTGAATATAGGTGTTTGCTTTATACATTCTTAACTTGTCCACACTGGAAAAATCTATCGGTTATCATATTGAATTTTCTCGTCACATAGACTACACGAAGGTTGTTAGTACCGAACTATACCGTCGGATATTTAACAACCTTCGTATAGATCTATGTCACGACGAATATCTAACATACGTTAACCGATAGACGGGGTCTAAGTCGCGCTTTGATTTTCACATATGAGTATCGATGAGAATATAAAAGTTTCATATTATCATCGAGTATCATATATCGGTTTTAACTTGAACATTTAACATGAATATATTTTACGTTTACGTTTCGTTATTAAGGGTTCGAAGTTTTTAGTTTAGGGTAAATTTTTCTTGCGTTTACAGTATAGTTGTATGTTTACGTTATCATCGAGTATCCTACCGAAGGAACTAGTACACCCTAAACCCTAACCCTAATTAACCCAAATTAATTTAATTAACATAAATTAACCCTAATTATCACCCTAACTCAAATTATCCCTAATTAACCCAATTAAACCAAATTAACCCTAACCAACACCCCAACCCCGTAAATTATCACTAATTAACCCAATTAATCCAAATTAATCCTAATCAACACTCTAACTCAAATACACTCTATTTTACCTAATTAACCCAAATTAACTCTAGCCCAAATCCTAACCCAAATTAACCTAACCCTAATCATCACCCAAACCCCAAACCAAATTAACTCTGGCCTAAACCAAAATTAATCCTAATTAATCTAATTAACCCAAACCCCTAGCCCTAATCATCACCAACCCTATTTTACCTAATTAATCCAAACTAACCCTAAACCTAACCCTACCTAATTAACCCTAACCCTAAACCTAACCCTAAACCGAACCCTACCTAATTAACCCTGAGGGTTAGGGTAGCCCAAACCCTAGACCGAACCTTAACTCTAAGCCCTAGCAATAACCCTAAAATTAACAATAACACAAATAAAAGCATAATTATAAGTTAAAAATTGAAATTAACTCACCTTAGTAGTAGTTTTGCCGGCGTTTCTACTGTCGACGAGGTGGATGAGACTGGAGATTTCACTGTCGACGAGACACAGTCGACGGCGTGAACTCGCGGGATTCTACTATCGACGAGGAACTCGACGATGGTGTACCGGCGACGAGGAGATGCGCACGGGTGTGGTGGCAAGGAGGCGTGCGCGGGAGATCGATGACGAGGGAATTCGGAAATTTTGGGAACGATGAGGAAATTTCTGGGCTTTATATTTTTTTTATAAATAAGCCTTTGATGTCCCTACGGATTAATCCGTAGGGCCTTCTTTTGCGGATGGCCCTACGGATTAATCCGTAGGGACAATAAAAAGTTGCCCGTACGGATTTCTATACCTGTAGAGGCAACCCCATATTGTGGTAATGCCACAGCATTATTTTTTGCAAAGTGAACAGAGACAAAGTATGGCAACTGCCTAATGATGGCATTGCCCAAGGAATCAATTCTTATTGTGTCTTTGTATGCTCCTTTTTCTCCTAAAGCTTACAAAAAGAGAAAAAGAAAGGCCCATAATTTGTTTTCTTTATGAATCTCAACATAAGAAAACAAATTCTCACTAATTATGAAAAAAACTGAATGGGGATTAAGCTTTGACTCCTACCTTCAAACTTTTACTGATGATTTTGCTTTGTACGTTAGGTTTTCCCAACTTGATTCATTGGTTGTGAATTAAACTGAAGTTTAAACAATTATTTCTTTCTCATAAGGTTTGCAAAAAACATGCAAACCAGTTTTTGGTTAAGAGCATAGTGGTTCGACGCAACGACTTCTATACGAATCGCTGCACCCATTTACATGGATGGGCCGCAGCGATTGCGTAGGAATCGCTGCGCAATAGAGTAAGGGGGCACCGATTTACATAGGGGCCTTGTCCTCCATTTTGCTTCTGTTGCGTAGTGATTCCGGCGATTGCGTAGGAATCGCTGCATAGGCACTCTTTTCCCTTTTGTTAAAATAGAGTGTTGGAAGTTGGCAAGTGCTTGAAAACAATTAATTACATTAATCGAATATTAATAAACTATCTAATCCATTCTCACAAACTATATATTCTTTGAATCTCTCGTGGAAATTAGCAATAATCATTTTTCACAAATTAATTTTCGGAAGGGTATTCATAAATTTCCTATTATGCAATTAGAAATAAGCGTTATCATATGATTTTAATTGCATTCCATCGTTTCCATCAGATATATACCACCCTTCAACATAAATTTCGAGCCTGTTTTTCTTAACCGATAATAATAATCCAATCAAAATATATAACGCAGAAAAAGAAAAATAAAAGAAATATCAGAAAGCTTATTCCAAATTTACTTATCTTACCAAGTTCACATCCAATTCTTTTTTTACACATGGCAAAAAAACAATTTTGATAGTAATAAACCTCTAGAAAAAGCTCCAAAATTATTTACACTTAATTTTTAGAAAATGACCAAAAAAGAAAGTCCAGGCTATCGAGCGGTAAAAATTCTGTTTCCAAAATAAGACATCCCGAGCCTCCTCCTTTGGCCTAAAACTGAAAGAATAAATAATTTTTTTTTAAAACGTGTAAATCATAATCATCATCATTAACAAACTATTTATATTTAATTGGCGTAGTAAAAAAGGGCAAATTGGTAAAGTACACAACAACCCGCACCCCCACCAGTGACGGTGAGCTGAGCCTCTGCAGATAAAAAGGCAACCATAACCGCCCACTCACTTCCTCCCTCCTCAAACGTTCAAAAACAAAACCCCACCACTTTCTCTCTCCTCTCTCCTTCTCTCTAGAGAGAGAAACACTAACACCAAAGATAATGCTGTCGAGGCTCAACAGCTCGTCGTGGATGGACTCCCCCGACGGCGCCAGCGCCGGCGAAGAGGGCCCCATCTCCTCCGCCGCCGCCGCAGCGTGGTCCGCCTCCCCCAGCCCCGCCTCCTCCTCCGCCGCCGCCCTCCTCGACGACGCCACGTGGCTGCTCTCCCCCTCCGACCCCGGCTCCTACCTCCTCCCCCACACCTCCTTGGCGGGCCCCTCCTCCCTCTCCTCCCTCCTCGCCTCCACCTCCACCTCCTCCCCCTTCGACCCCTTCCCCCTCCCCCTCCCCCCACCCTCCTCCTCTCACGTGCTGCAGCTTCCCCAATTCGGATCCCTCGACTTCTCCGGCTTCGGATCCGCCTCCTCCTTGAACCCGCCGCCGCCGCTCTCCTTCGACTCCTTCGAGCCCACCCGGCCCAAGATCCTCCGCCCCCTCGACATCTCCCCCACTATCGGAGCTCCGCCGACCCTCTTCCAGAAGCGCGCCGCTCGGCGAAAGGGGAGCAACGACGACGACGATTTCGACGACGGGAGCGTCGACGGGTCGGGTCTGAACTCCGACTCCGACGAGCCCATACCCGATAGCGGGAAAATGGGGGAGGAGGAAGGGATCAGGAATGGGGGCGAGGGGGGTAAGGTTGAGGGGAAGGGGAAGAAGAAGGGGATGCCGGCAAAGAATCTGATGGCGGAGAGGCGGCGGAGGAAGAAGCTCAATGATAGGCTCTACCTGCTTCGCTCTGTGGTCCCCAAGATCAGCAAGGTGAGATTTTTAGCAAAGTTAGAATTTTTGGGGTTTTTTAATGAATTTTATTTATAATTTGGTACATAACTGACAGTTTTTCCTAGGATTAGCTATGATTTGGGTTAGTTCATGGGGTTTTAATGAATTTTAATATGTGGGTCTCTTATTTTTATTTTTTTTAATTTATAATTTGGTATACATTACTATAGTCTTGATTATTTTTAATGTTAATCTACAATTTGGTATTTGCTTTTGAGTAAACGGGTTATCAACTAGCTAGCTGATATTTAACCGTCAGTTAGCGTATTACATAGCCCAATCCGACCATCAAATCGACAATTTGCTCCGGTCATCTTGTTCTACACATAGAGTGATCTCTGTGTATAAAATTTTAATCGCTTTGACACCATCTATGTCTTCGATCAAGTGTCCCCAATATACGGCATTTTTATTGTGTTTAACATCCATCCATTTTTTAAATGCTTGATGCATCACTTGTAGTGCATCATATTGATCAAAATTTCACACCCAGATCACTCAATGCATATAACTAGGTGGCCGGATCGGATCGTCGATTTGACGGTTGTATTGGGTCATGTAATAGGCTAGCTGACGGTTTAATATCAGCTAGCTAGCTAGCTAGCTGATTACCCATTTCCTCTTTGCTTTTATCTGCTTTGGTTTCAAATTGTGCTATAGTTGGATTGGTGGCACTGAAGGTTAATAACAATCAGCAACTCACCTAAAATTATGGTAGATTTCACCTAAAATCATGGCACTGAATCAATGTTGCTAGAAGAATAGTTTACATTGATATTTGGATCTTCTACAAACTTGATTTTGGATGTCATTTAAATTTCGTGTAATTATGGTGAATTTTGATAGGCAAAAGTTTTGATTTATCAGTACCATCTTTACAGAATTTAAGCATTTTGGCCAAAAAGAACATGAAGGTGAGATTTTGAATGTCTTTTGTAGTTTTTGATGGAAATTGGTTAGGATGAAATTGGTTAGGATGAAATTGTCATGAGCGATGAAATTGGTTACGATAACATCGTACACGCCAAGATAGTAGCTTACTATTTACTTGTTTCGAGCTCAAAATGCTTACGTAATTAAAAATTCGTTCTGTTCAGTTCTTGCGTAATTTTTCCATTGCATGCGATTCCATTCTGTTTCGAAGGAGATAAATGGCTTTCCCCCCTGTGAATATATCAATCTTTACTTCCTCTGTTTCCAAATTAAATTTGATGTCTTTCTTTCTTTACTTGCTGCGCAAATTTATTATATACATGGTGTAATGTTTAGAGTTACAAACTGTTGTTTATTTACTGGAATAAAACAATGCTTGCGTAAATTTATTTCATTTCATGGTCCCTATAGCTTTAGATGTCAATTACCAGGCTCAATTATATCCAACTCTGCAAGTGGCAATAGACCGTTAACTTTTTACTTAAGTTCTTTTATAAGAATTTCAGTTGACTTTAATTTCTTGAATTTTTTATATGTCTGTAAAATTAATCGATATTCAACTAATTTTCGAGTAGTTTTGGTGACAGGCTGTTGGTTTCCATGTCAAGTTTTTCTCATCCAGTGTACTTTATTTTCAGTTACATAAACACAATCCCGATCTATGTTGATTTCAAAACTCACTTCATCTGGCTTTTTGTATTTATTTTTTATAATAACAAACATTTTTTCAAACTGGTTTTTTGCTTCGGTCTTTTTCTGATCCTAAGAATCTTTTTTGACCTACACACAAAAGATTTAATTTCTTACCATTTTATTTTGTAATTACGTATGTTTGTGATCTGACATATATGATTCATGTGTGTTTCCTTGATCTTATAGAGCTGACAATATAAAATTGTTTTCTAATAATTATTGCTGATATGATCATGCATTTATTATGTCTGTGGTCCCTTCATCAAGTAGGTAAAAAACTTACCATTTTGACAAATTATCTTCTTCGTTTCTCTATACAATTTAACAGCTACGGGTTTTTTTTTCCCTCCCTGCGTTTTCAAGTTTTCGATATATGTTTGAGATTGTTGATTTTTCAATCTGCTTGAATCCTATACTGCTGATCCTAAGAATATTTTTTGACCTACACACAAGATTTAATTTCTTTTACCATTTTATTTTGTAATTACATATGTTTGTGATCCGACATATATGATTCATGTGTGTTTCCTTGATCTTATAGAGCTGACAATATAGAACTGTTTTCTAATAACTATTGCTGATATGATCATGTATTTATTATGTGTCTGTGGTCCCTTCATCAAGTTGGTAAAAAACTTGCCATTTTGACAAATTATCTTCTTCATTTCTCTATAGAATTTAACAGCTACGGTTTTTTTTTCCTCCTTGCGTATTCAAGTTTTCGATATATGTTTGAGATTGTTGATTTTTCAATCTGCTTGAATCCTATACTACTGATCCTAAGAATCTTTTTTGACCTACACACAAAAGATTTAATTTTTCTTACCATTTTATTTTGTAATTACGTATGTTTGTGATCCGACATATATGATTCATGTGTGTTTTCCTTGATCTTATAGGTAAAATATCGTCATCAAGGCTAATTTCTCATATTAGTTTCTTACTTTACTTTCAAATTTCAATATAGCTGGCCTAATCTTGTGAATTAAGATAGATATTGATTGTTTTTGTATGACCAAATATTCATCATTTTGTCTTTTTACCTTTGCCTGAACAAAATCATCTCCTATATCTACAAAGCTCAAGTTTTACAATTACCCTTTCTAATAATTATCTAAACATGTGATGTCACATTTATTATATCAATGTGGTCCTTGCATCCAATTGACAAAAATTTACCCTTCAGACAGCTATCAGTTAAATGCTAGTTTCCTGTTAATTTTGTTTGTGAGTTATTACAAGCATTTATCTCTTATCTTTTTTCTTTTTTATGAACTTCTCTTTCTTTTTTGAGTATGTTAACAGTGGGGATTCTTTCCATGTTGTAACAATGAACTTATCTCTAAGATTTCATTGCCAAAGTTTTAGTTTCAAAGAATTTGTGTTTGATGGTGGCGGCGGGTATTGATCAGCTTTTGTATATGATGGCATTAACTAATTTGCAATAACTTAAACTCTGTTCTAAGATCTTACAATGTAAATTTGTATATTCTGAATATTTCCTTGTTTTTCTTTATTATTTTTCTTGATATTACAATCAACTTGACCTCAGATTGTTTCCTCTGTTTTGTGCTGGTGCCATCCTTTCTTTTTTCTTTCCTTATCCGGTTTAAATTAATATTCCATTTGCTGCTGATTTCTTTAAATTACTTATTTATAAATCTAAATTTTTTTTGGGGGGATTCCTTTTCTTTTCCTTTTCTTTTGATGTGTTGTATTTGGAAAAAAGAAAAATCATGGCGCACTCTCAAGTATGTTGGTAAGAAAGTTGTCATTGTAACTAAAATTTGGATTTTGTCGCGGTGCTATTTACATAAATAAATTATTAATTTTCTCTTTATGTAAGAAATTCCTTGCTAGATTTTTTCTCGATTTGTCAAACAGATGGATAGAGCATCGATTCTGGGTGATGCTATTGAGTACTTGAAGGAGCTCCTGCAAAGAATCAACGACCTTCATAATGAACTTGAATCGACACCTTCAAGCTCTAATTTACCCACTCCAACTGCATCAAGCTTTCATCCTTTGACTCCTACGCTTCCGACTTTGCCATCTTGTGTCAAGGAGGAGCTATGTGCGAGTTCTTTGCCAAGCCCAACTGGTCAGCCTAGGGTTAGTTTCCATCAACTTGATTTCTAAGTTTTCCACATCTTATTTACTGAAATTACAAAAGTTTTAACTTGTACTTTTTTTCTTTCTAATGTAGTGTTGAGTAGTGCATTTTGTTATATTCCTACAACAATATGTATTTATAAGTCCGCTTCCATAACTCTTCAAAATATGTTGGTGGTTGTTATTCATTTTACCATAACAAAAGTATCATCATAGTATCTTTGCTAGAAGCATATAATTCATGAGTAATTTTTTGATTTGTAACTCTCTTTTTTCTCTTCATTAGTTTCCTGAGTAGTTTTTATCCCCTTAAGATCAAATGGTTTCTAGCTTAATGTTTTTCTGCCTTAAGCTAAACTTATCAAAAATGATGTTCACCTTAAAACGAACTTAAATGCTATCCATTTGCCTTATCGTTATTATCTAGAATTCCACCTTGATACGAACTTAACACCGTCCATATGCCTTATCTTTTTATCATCTAGACTATGGTATATCTTAACCTAATGGTAATTAATATGTTGCACAATATAATTATGCAAAAAAGTTAGTTTTTAGAAGAAAACCAAGAAATCTTAATTGTCTAGATACAGCCAACCTAATAAGACGACTATATGTTTTAATTTTTATTTATCACATTTATTTTCTACGTGCAGGTGGAAGTCCGTATAAGGGAAGGCAGGGCAGTGAATATTCACATGTTCTGTGCCCGAAGGCCGGGCCTCTTGCTCTCTACGATGAGGGCACTTGATGGGCTTGGCCTTGACATTCAACAGGCCGTCATCAGCTGTTTCAATGGGTTTGCTCTGGATGTTTTCCGAGCTGAGGTATGTCACTTGCATCACTGTGCATGTTGTTGCAGTTATATTAATTTTCCCTCTCTCTGTAAGGCAGCAATCACAATAGTCTGTGTAAAAACCTTTATATTATTATTTATGGTTAAATTGGTCAAGTGATTGCCGACTTCTCTCTATCGGGCTGAAGGATAACTATGTACATCAAGCTACATACAAACTTTAAGCTGATAATGATGAGGTTAGTGCCCACGATCTTTGAAACCTGGTGTGCACTGAAACCATGTCAACAATGATGACAATGTATATCAATGGTGGCAAAATGTTCAACTAAATCCTCGCTTAGCAGCTTCAATTTGAAATCTACCGGGAATAAAGCTTGCACTGTCCTTTTGTGAACTTGTATCTCTGGAGTTAATCTCATTTTGGAGTACAATTAATGATAACTATGATACTGGTAGATAATTACTGGCATATACATCTTGCTTATTTCTTCATGCTTTAACTTATAGAGACATCACGTTGCTTATATGAAAAGTTCATTCCATTTCCTGAACTCTTGCTTCGAACCATCTATCCTTGTTGCGCCAAAAACGAATTCCGTACATCTGATCTTCTTAGTCCTTAATGGCATTTGCTAAAACTGACTTAATTATTCATTTCCTTTGCATTATTTTTTCTTTTTGCAATTTCAGCAATTAAAGGACGGGCCTGGAGCCATGCCAGAAGAAATCAAAGCAGTGCTTTTGCATTCTGCTGGCTTCCAAAACACAATGCAGTAGAAGAATGAGAAACCATTGACGGAAAATGTAGCTGATCGTTGAGGAGCTAGTTAATGCATCTTGGTTTCATTTTCCTGCCTCAAAATAAATGTTTCCATGTTGAATTGTTTCCATAAGTTTTAGTTTATGAACTGAAGTTTCTGGCTGTAGTTTCTTTCTTGTTCTTTCAAAATCTATAGAATAGCTTAGCTTTAAAGATGTCAGTGTGCTGAGATAAGGAAAATGTTACTGAACTTTGACATGTCAAATGTAATGAGAGAAGGGGAAACCTGTTGTATTAGCTTTTCTGTTGACTATGGAATATCAATTTATCAAGATAAGTTTGAGATACCATAGCAGTATGATTTGGTTTCATTCCATATATCATTCTATATATCTTTAGAACTTGTCCTTTTCTTAGGTCAAATAAAAGCAATCATTATGATTCTGCATCCTTTGATGCATAAACTCGGAGGTCTCAGCATCAATGAAGTGCCTCAAATAGCCAGACAATTATTTATAAGCCATTAATTGGTGTTCGAATTTTGTTGCACTCTACAAGGTTAAAAGGCGGCTGCTGCTGTTCTCAGAATATCTCAGAGATTCCTTTTAAGGAGTGTTAATGAATTTTGCAGGGTTCTTTTGTTTCTCTTTTTTCAGAGAGGCTTTTATTGGGATGCTGAATTCGTTGCTGACTCCCTTTATAGCTGAATGAAGAAGAAAGGGAGCTTTTGAAGGCCAAGATGATAATAGAACAACTTTATTCATTTTCTGTGTTGGCAAGAGTCACTCTAAAAGCTTATTTAATAACCCTAATCCTATAAATAATGAATATAAAATTTATCTTCTTTTATTTTCTTCAAATGATTGAAACACATTTTAGAAAATGAATGTATTTTTGCATTGTGTTTTAAGAGTAATTCCTAAAACTTGAATATTGTAAAAAATGAAAGGGAAAAAAAAGAAGATAAAGCCATATTTCTTGAAATTGAAATTAGGAAAATTGAGATCGAGTTTTCTTACTTTCTTCCAAATCTTCATGATCTTTTGCAATATCAAAGCTCATGCCTCATCTTAATTTGTTGAACTATTTGGAAAATCAGATGCAGAATGCAAATTCAAGAGGAAAATATTCATGAAGCCTCAGCTCGGCATCAAATTGCATTTGAGATCAAAAACAGTACTGAAGCCGACCAAATTCCTGTCTCATCTAAAGCTAATAAAGAGTTGTTGGTTATCCTGGGGATTAAACATTATGACAAATTGAAAAAAATCCCCCCAAATGCTATATGAAACTTAATGCAGATGGCTCGAAAAATAATATTTCAAACCTGATCTCTTGGTGAAGCAGCACTGAGAGATATGCTAACAGCAGAATTTTTTTATGGGCAAGGCACTATTCTGAAAGCTGAAGGAAGGGCAACCTTGGATGAACTTCTATAATACTACCGCTTAAGGGTAAAGAAAATCATGGTTGAGTTGGACTCTAAAATGCTAACTGAGTATATTTTTAATGGATGCAACGAAATTCATTGGACTCTTCGCTATATAGTTCAAAATATAAAAGTCACTAACCAAACTCACTGAAGCTTCTTTTCAGCATATATATATATACAGAGAAAACAATAATATGGCTGATTGGCCGGCTATAGAAGCCAACACATAGGGATATAGTTGTACATATTACAGAGATTCTATGCCAAAGAAATTGCAGATACTTAACAGGCTTGACCTATCAGAGATACCAAAGATCGGAATAATTCATTAGTTGGAATGCAAGCAGAAAATAGTTTTGTTCAGTGTTAGCATTGAACTGTTTCTTTGTAAAAATCTTTTTTTTTTCCCCATTTTGCAGCCCTTCTGCAGTTTTAAAATGACTCCAAACAGTTATATGGGCTGGTTGGGGTCCAAGATAAGTTGCAGCTTAAAAAAATAAAAAAATAAAAGTTTTCCCCTTCGGCTTTTGGGCCCATGGATGTTTCAATAAAAAAATAAACCATGTAACAAAAACCGCAGTCCACAGTAAACAAAAAGGAAATATTGAATCCAGACCGTCGATTGGACGAAAGAAGCGGGAGACTCCATTAAAAACAGGGGTCCAAACCCAACGGCGCCGCCTTCTCTTTCTCTCTCCTCGCCTCTCTCTCTCCCCTCGCGTTCCACGTCGGAGCTCGAGCTCTTCGCGAGCGGGAGAGGTGGAAGGAGCCGATTACGCAAACCCTAACCCTAATTCCCCAAAGGTATGCAGCATGCTATCATTTTCTCCATTCTTTTCACATATCTAGGGTTTCTTGGCGCAAATTTTGAGCTTTTGTTCGAGATTTCTGATACAATAAGATCACGATCCTTCAATTTTTGATCTTTTGCTCGAGATCCGGTACTTTTTTGCCCTGATGGAGCTAAATTTTGTGTCATTGCTGATTCGTGAATGCTCCGAGTATTTTTGAAATTTTTAGGTGGCTGTAGCGTTTGATGCAACTGCATAGGCATTTTTTTAAATTTAAATCTCTAACATGTTTGATGCAAAATTGCTATTAATTGGCAATTTAAGATTATATTTTCCCCACAATATGATTCTATATGGTGTGTTGTATTTAAACATATTGTGAATTCTACAAGTTTTATATCAAATCGGTGTCAATTCCCTCTGTAGGTTTTCATCGGATCAGCAGGTTGAGGTTCTAAACAGCGAACTAAATTTTGTGGAGAGACATACTTTGGAAGAATCGGTTTCTAGTTGAAACCAATGGCGGCAACAGTCCACCTCGGTTTCAGAGCTCATTGTGTCGGACTCACAAGGGAGCCACCAAGATCTCTTGCTTTCTTATGGGACTCACCAAGGCGTTTCAGTTTTGAGCCATCTTTGAGGTCAATTTGTAGAAAGAGGGAGGGGGTATGTAGAAGGAGGCGAGACTTGAAGGTTTCTTGTGAGAGAGGATCTGACATTGTTGAAAAGAATGAGACATCAAGGGAAGGAAATGAGAAGCAGCTCAGCATTGTGATGAAGTTTGGCGGGTCATCGGTGGCTTCGGCTTCAAGGATGAGAGAGGTTGCCGATCTGATCCTTAGCTTTCCTGAAGAAAGGCCGATTATTGTTCTCTCTGCTATGGGCAAAACAACAAACAAGCTTCTTTTGGTAATATGACATTACCTCTTCATAAGACCACTCTCTCTTGTGTTCCTTTGCTGTTTGTTCATTTTTTACTTTGGAGTTCAAATTAGGCTGGTGAGAAAGCTGTGTGCTGCGGTGTATCCAACACGTCAGATATTGATGAGTTGAGCTATATAAAAGAGTTGCATCTCAAGTATATCACTTCTTTCATTTCTTTTGTTCATACTTGACATGTTCTCGTCGACTGATACTTGACATTTCGTTTACAACTCTGTTCAGGACAGTCAAGGAGCTTGGACTTGATAGTTCTGTCATTTTTGGTAAGTATCTTATGCTTATTTCTGCTGGGGTATTTATGATTCATTTCTCGAGATGAAAGCAATCTTATTAGCTTTTGTTACAGAAAACTATTACATGTCGAGAAGTAATGGCTTGTTGTATAAAGCTGTGTGTTTCATCAGAAATATATAGCTATGCGTTGCTGCCAGCTTTGAAGTTAATGAACATAGGATTTTCTTTGAACCCCTCCAGTCCCCTTTCATGGCATCATCTTGTTCTGAGAATTGTGACCACCTAGCTATTAAAGGGAACTAACCCTGCTTCGATTAAGCATTGACAACCTTTACCTTTTATTTTTGTACATATCTTTAGCAAAAATAACCTTCTCTCTGTAGGCGGTTCCAAAGATTGGTTTTTCAACCTTGTTTTCTGGAGTCAACTTTTTTAATTCAAAGGTGGGTGTGCGTGTTTAAACTCTTGAAAGGCAAAATTAAGGACATTAGTGAAAGAAAGGTACATCACACCTGCAGACCTAAATATTTGACGAATCTAACTTAAATTTATTGCCCTGAAGGCTTAAACATCACAATTCTTATATAATAAGATAACCTAAATACTGTTCCCTTGGCATACTCATTGTTTGTTTAATATTTAAGTTGATCAGTTGGTTAGGTTTCTGGGACATCAATTAGTTAATTGTAATGCATGTGTAGTACATGCTGGTTAGCAATCACAAGCAACTTCTTCACTGTATATAATATAAGCCACATATTCATTTTTCGCTTCTGCTTCTAATAATGTAATATATACCTTCTCTTCTAGGTTGCATGCATCTGCAAATACCTCTTTTGGGTACCATGGAATGAATCTAAGTTTTCTTTTAGTGTTGTGATTTTTATTTTATTTTATTTTATTTTATTTTTCGGTGGGGGGGGGATCTTGGTTTTGTCATTTTATATTCTTGCGACCTTTTTTCTTTCTAATGTTGAAGAACATGATAGGGATTCTTGATTGCCCTATTCTATATATGCTGGCTTTCCCCTTAATTTGTTGAACATTGAGGATTAACTATTCTGTCATTAGAAATTTAGAACCATTTGTTTCCTTGCCCAAGTTTTACTTATTTCAATTGGTAGATTAGCGTGCCCCAAACCCTTGCATTTCTGGTTCCAGTTCAGTGATATTACGATTAAACAGTTTTTGAACTGAAACTTTATAGGTTTGCTGGATGATCTGGAGCAGCTTTTAAAAGGCATTGCTATGATGAAAGAACTAACACTCCGTACTAGAGATCACCTAGTTTCATTTGGCGAACGCATGTCTACTAGACTTTTTGCAGCATATTTAAATAAAATCGGTACTAAAGCTCGGCAGGTATATCATTAGTTCATGTGCTTCTCTTCAAAAGTTGTTGATTGCACTGTTGATGAAATTGATAAAAGTTGTATCGGTTATCATGTAATATAAGAGCTCTCAGTTCCATTAACTTGAATATTATGTTGTATAGTTTAACTTGATCTAGGACAGAAATTAACTACATTACATTTCATGCGTTTACTGTCAGGAAAGTATACATTTTCTGTATGGTTCATTAGTTCTCGCAGCTAAAGATCGTCAAGTTTTGATTGCTGTAGTTCGTATGCGATCTCGAATTGGTTTGCCTTCATCCTTCGAATTTTTGCCTATGCTATGTACTTCCACTAAAATCCTGCAGTCCTAGACTCAAGATTGCAACAGCAGCAGATCATGTTCTCTTGTATTTTAAAATTCTATTTAGTTTCTGAAAGCTGAATACATTTTTTTTTACACCTGCTGCATATCTACAATAACTGATGAGTGATACATAGGGTTTAACATTGCATCGATTTTAAGCCAGCCGTTCCTTTTAAACTTGTTCTGCCTTCTTGGAGACTTATGTGTCATTTATTGCTGCATTTACGAAAATCGCTTGCACTAGATTGATGTGATATTGATGGATAGTTGTTTTAGATGGCCTTTTTATTAGTTTTTATTCTGATGAAATAGCCTCACTGTAGTTCCAGTGGTAAAATTTGTCGTTCCAGTTCTACCTGTCAAAAAATTCTCATAGTCCTGAAATGGTCTATCATTAATTTATTGAGTACAATGTACCTCAAAAGTTTTTTTGGGAGTAATATAATATGCATACAACAAATGCTTAGTTGGACCCATTCATGATTTATCTACATTGGAATGAGTTGTCTGTCTATAACTTGCACTATCTTGTACATGGGTGTGAAAACACTTACATCGTGTAGTCATTGCCAGAAATATCAGTTGAATCCTCCTCTAATTTCAACAATTCCTGTACAAATTTAGTCGCTGAAACTGGATGTCTGTGTTATTATTTGCTGTAGCACATCTATTTTAAACTTATTAATCTGGAAAGACTGAAAGTAATTGATGTCATGTTACATATGAATTTTCTTAAGTTTAAACCATCTCCTTTATTCACTTTTCCCCTTCTGTTGTCATTCAAGATAACCAACCTGTTTTCTCCATCCATGATCTTATCCTACCTGAATATCGTATTACTTCAACGAGAGACCCAATTTTTGGAAAAATATATATGCGCCTTGCACATGGTGGATTTCGGTCAATGTTTGTCATGATCATATTACTTGCATGATAGACACACCTCACCTAATTCATCAAATTTTGCAATTTGTCTTTTTCCTGGAGTTTACAACATTATACTCTAACCATTATGACGAACCCTTATAATGTCAAATTTTTCTAGGTACACTATGTGATGAATTTTAGACACTAATGCATGGTTGAGATTGTTATCTACCCCTGCATTTTATCTGACATTTGGCATGTGATGGCTTTTGCTGATCAACGTTGTTGGTTAATGAGTTTGAGGGGCATGCATCATTGCATCTTGTATTTGATTGACATTAAAACTGGTTTAAAGCTTTAATATGTAGTGTTTAGCTGGTAAAAATATTTTTAATTTTAACATTCAAGTTATTTATTTGTAAGAATGGTGATTGAGGAATATAGAGGAGTACAAAGAGCTTCCAATGTTTTTATTTCTTTATTTAGAAAAGACTTGTGATAGGGGCTTTAAGTAGATTGCGGTGGTGGATTTTAGAAAAGAAGCAAGCATCTCATAGCTATTGCTGATGAGATTAAGCATATGCATAATGGAGCATTTAGTTGTATTACCATAGGCTTACACAAGGGTCAACATCGAGTGAAAGTCCTTGTTTCTTTGAGTTGGTTTATTGATGAAATTACTGACATTTTAGGGTGGTGTCCCATGATGCATATTGTTCATTGATGATTTTGTTTAGTTGACGTGTCTTCGAAATTAGGAAAAAACAGAAGAAGCTTTAGAATCTTTTTTTTTAATTCAAATTTAGCATTATAACAAAGAATACACCGAATTTTCTATAGCAAAATTTTAAGGAAAATGAACGTGCGGTACAAATGGATGACTAAAAAGTATCTAGGAGAGACTTTTTTTCAGCTAGGAAAAACCATTCATCATTCTGGTGAGATAGCAAGGAGGATATGATTAAAGTGTAATAGTTTAAGTGAAATGCTTTTGGAACTTATGTGATCTACAATACTACTGAAATTGAAAAGAAAACTAATTGTTATGTCTATAAGATCATTGATTTAGGAATAAAAAATCCATAAAATCCATAGCTGAACTGAGAATTTGAGATGGATGATAAGCAGGACTGTTAGAAATAGCATAAGAAACGGTTTCGTTCCTAAGAAGTTGTAGGTGGCTCTCAATCTCATAGAGGATAAAATTAGGGATAATCGATTCAAACAGTTTGGACATATGCAACATAGCTTAGCAGTCACAAAGGGTAATGAAATGTACTTGATGGAGCAATAAAGAGTAGATGTAGGCATAAACATACATGGATGGGAGCAGTTAAAAACATGTTAGTAAAAATAATCGATATGGCTCTTAAAAAGGTGAATGGAGGGAAATGATTCATGAGTCAACCCTAAAAGTATGGAGTAAGGTTTTGCTGCTGTTGTCTTTCATAGATTTGATCTAGCCTAAAAGCATGGAGTTAGGTTTCACTGTTGTTGTTGTTCATAGATTTGATCTAAATAGGATGGAAGTCTATTTTTCTCTTTGCTTTGTAGAAAAAAAATTGCCTTTGCGCCCCCCCCCCCCCAAAAAAAAATCTAGTGATTAATGGATCTAATATGATATTGTATTATATATTTTTAGTCTTTCTTCAACTAATCCATAATTGTGCCTTCAACCCTAATGGCAAAGGCAACCACTTTTTCATATTAAAGAAAACAAGTTTGGGTTTCTTTTTTTCCCCTCTGAGGAAACTGATATCTACATTGAGTTATTGTTGTTAATTTCATCATACTATTGTTGGTTCATGATACCATTTGTGCCAGTGTGATACTCATAAAAGCTTTCGAGCTTTAAATTGCTTTCATAGTGCTATTTGTCTTTATGTCATCGCTAAAATTCACATGTTACTGTTTTAACTTCCATGAGCAAATGCAGCACGTAATTTTTCTAGGGTTAAAATGTTTAAGAACTGGATGTAAGGTGTCATGGTAAGTGAAAGACGGGAGGGTAATAGGAAATAGAGGGCTATAGAGGCAATTTTACCTTTTTTCTATCATCTACTTGGTCCTGATGTATTCCCCCTCCCCCCCCCCTCCAACTTGTGTAATATGAATTCAGTTAATGTTTATTTTTTATGTAATTAAGCAGGAAAGTATGGTGCTTTTCCTATTTATGGATTTATTTATTTATTTAATCTTAGTTCACCTTTCTTAAGTAAGTCTGGCCTATCATCTGTTATTTTGTGGTTATCATGTTTCGAATTGGATCCTCCATTTGCAATTTAATTATTCTCTTCTAGCATCAGTTCTCTATAAATTTTATTAATTCTTATTTCTCTATTCTACTGTACTATCCTGCTTCTCGCTGCTAATTGCAATTTAATTATTCTCTTCTAGCATCAGTTCTCTATAAATTTTATTAATTCTTATTTCTCTATTCTACTGTACTATCCTGCTTCTCGCTGCATACACAGTATGCTCTATCTTATATAGTAAGCTCTAATCATGTGGATTGCCAAAATTTTGTGCAGTATGATGCATTTGATATTGGTTTTATAACCACAGACGACTTTACAAATGCGGATATCCTTGAAGCAACTTATCCATCTGTAGCGAAGAGATTGCATGGGGATTGGATTAGTG
This sequence comes from Agapanthus africanus, assembly GCA_030015575.1. Lineage (NCBI taxonomy): Eukaryota > Viridiplantae > Streptophyta > Magnoliopsida > Asparagales > Amaryllidaceae > Agapanthus > Agapanthus africanus. The sequence continues at coordinate 418,962,937 of CM057349.1, read as the reverse complement.
ATCTTGCAATTCCAATTGTGACTGGCTTTCTTGGAAAGGTAACTGCTCCTGAGCTTCTCTCTCTGGCCAAATGCTTAACTTGAGTTGAAGTTATTAATGTATAAATTTCCTGTGTCAGGGTTGGAAATCGTGTGCTGTGACTACCTTAGGAAGGGGTGGCAGTGATTTGACAGCCACGACAATCGGTAAAGCCTTGGGCTTACGAGAGATACAGGTCAGTTTACCTATTTGCCATCACCTTCGTTACCAGTTATATATAGCATGCCAAGCTTTTGGTATTTGAAATTATTAATTATTTGGTTTCTCCTGTTTCCTCTTGTATATCTATAATGTTGGATAATTTTCATGCCATGTTACTGTATAGAGGTACAAAAACAACAAAGATTATATCCTGCAGTTGGGGTCAGACAAGTGCTTTGGTGTATAATCTTAGTGCTTTTTGTATTGAGAGAGATAAGATTAGGGGAAATGTAATGGATTGATAGGCCTAGGCCTACCTCTCCTCTTTATATAGGCAAAGTCATTTTGCTATCACACCCCTATTAAACATCTAATTACATATAATAAACCCGTGTACATTACGGGAGATCAATGTCAACTTCCAGCAGAGCTTGAGACTCTGGGAGATCAATGTCATCCTCCAGCGGAGTTTGAGACTCTGGGAGGTCAGCAGCAGGAGGTTGAGGTTCAAGAGCTGTGCAGGCCAGACGAACATACACCTTTATAACCAGTGGTGTAGGGCCCAACAATGAGAAATCAGGGATGAGAGGTGGGTCAATAGGAACGGTACGGGTGATTCCAACATAGGTGGAGAATCGACCGACTCAGAAGGGATGCGTGACAAAAAATATGGAAAATCTAAAAGAAAGTCACTGTGCATGTCTACAGGAGTGGGATGCAAAAAAGTATGGGTGGACTCATGAAAAGTTACGCCAATCGATATAAATCGACGATGTAATTCAGGACTATAACAACGATATTCCTTTTGAGTCCGAGAATACCCAAGAAAAATGCACTTAATGGCCTTGGGATCTAATTTAGAACCTTTAGTTGTAGACAAAACAAACACATCCAAATACCTGCGGAAGGATAGAAAAAGTGACCACCGACGGGAACTGCATAGAATGAGAAATCTGTCCATATAGGACAGAGGAGGACATACGATTGATCAAATAATTAGCAGTAAGGACTGCATCCCCAAAAGGATCTAGACACTCGCATATGAAACAAAAAAGTTTAAATGACTTTTAACAAATGCATATTCTTCCTTTCTGCCATCCCATTCTGTTGGGTATAAAGACAAGTGGATTCATGAATAATACCAAGTTACCCCATATATGTTCTAAAGGGTGTACTAACATACTTCTTGGCATTATCACTCTTCAAGGTACTTACAGTGACTCCAAATTGAGTCTTAACTTCATAACAAAAGGTCTGGAAATGAGAAAACACTTCATTCTTAGATTTTATCAAATATAACCACGAAACTCAAGAAAAATCATCACTAAAGGTCACAAAGTAGCGAAAGCCTCCTTGGACAACAACAGGGCATGGTCCCAAACTTCAGAATGAACTAAATCAAAAAGTTTTTCAACTCTCTTATTAATATGAGATGGGTAGTTAGAGTGATGATACTTACCTAACTCACAAAACTCATACTCTAAACTAGACAAAGTACCAAGATAGAGAATAATACTCTTCAAGGTCTGTAGAGAAGGGTGACCAAACCGACAATGGGCATCGAAAGAAGATGTGGATGCTGTTGGGCAGGCTATGGGGCATGGATGCTTATCGATGTGGTACAACCTATCAAGCTCAGTCCTTATGCCAATCATCTGCTTCGTCCAAAACTTTTGAAAAATACATCCACCAGAAAAAAGTTGCGTTATAGTTCAAATCTCGAGTCAGCTGGGTTATAGAGAGTAAATTGAAAGGAAAGCTAGACAAAAGTATAGAGATGTAACTGTGGTGTGGCACGAACATGCCCACACCTCTATGGCAGAGGTGGTGCCATTCGCTAAGGCCACTGAAGTACACCCAGACCTGAGCTTATATTAAGACAATATGGCTCTCCTATCATATGATCTATCGCGCCCGTATCAATCACCCAACGACGACATACAGAAGTTGAAATAATAAAGCCCATATGGTTATCTCTCGCAAGACCTAAGGTGGTCACAGCTGAAGTCTGAGGTGTAGCAAATCCAGCTTGGCTACTAGAAGCAGGCGAAGTCACAAGAAACCTCAATCGAGCAATCTTCTCCTTCAAGGACTTGACGGAACTCTCGAATGATGTTGAATCCGTTGAAGTGGTGGAGGATGCGGGAGATGTGGTCCCAATATGTGCACGACTAGAAGGACGAGGAGGCTGATGATGCCTCCCATTCAACTTCCAGCAGGTACTGTGAGTATGTCCCTCCTGACGGTAGTAGTCGTAAAAATGAGGCTCTCCACGGCCTCTGCCTCCAGCTCTGCCGCCCAAACGATCTGCTCCCCCTCTTCCTTGTGGAGAGTAATATGTAGGAGAACTCTCAGACCTAATAAGTGCACTGTATTCGCCAGATGCCTGTAGGGTGTTTTTCGTCATCCTATTGAGATGGGAATACGCACGCGCTTGTCAGGCGTATTACAGATTCCCTCTGCCTGGGGTAGGCTGGGGTTTATTGATTGTGGGGATCCGAATCTCCGGCAGCCGCGGACTAAGCTGCTGTTAATTACCCCTCGTCTTTGGAGCGAAAGAACCCATGATTGACGGGTTAAACTGGTCATGCGAACTCAATGTGCAGTGTGCGTGTGTTGTGTTTTAAAAGGGGTTTTGGATATATCGGGGGCTCCGCAGAGTTTTACGGGGGGTCCCGCTACCCAGATAGCGGGCTAGGGGTCAAGGGGTCTAGCAACCCCCCCTCGTTAGAAATTTTTTCTAACGGGAGAAGTATATTTAGTGTGAAGTGCATAAAAAATGGTGGGAGGAGCATCTTAAAGACGCGTGCGTGGCACGTGGGCGCATGGTGCCCATGGGCATATGCCTAGCGCTTGGCGCCCGCTGGTCAAGTGCGCAGCATGTGGGCGCTGGGCGCCAGCGGGTCACGTGCGCAGCACGCGACCGCGAGGCGCCCGCGGGTCATGCGTGCTGCATGCGACCACTGGGCGCTGAGCGGGTCGCGTGGGGCGCACGTGGGCGCTTAGCCCCCGTAGGTCACGTGCGCTGCACGGGACCGCTGGGCGCTGAGCGGGTCACGTGGGGCGCACGTGGGCGCTTAGCACCCGCGGGTCACGTGCGCTGCACGCGACCGCTGGGCGCCAGCGGGTCACGTGCAAAGCACGCGACAGCTGGAAATACCAGCGGGAAGGGGCTTAGCCCCTAGGTTGGAGAGTTGAACTCTCAAGGGGTTTTAGAGTTGAACTCCTAACAGAAATTTAATTTATGGAGTTAAACTCCAACAGATCTAGAATAGAGTTAAACTCCTAAGAATTTTTGGCTCTTCTTTCGAGCCTTGGATCCTTCCAACATGGGATTTTTGGAGATGGATCTTCTTCTTCCACTCGGTTGGCCGGGGAGTGAGATTCAAAATCTCCCATTTCAAAGATTTGATGGGAGATCCGAGCTCCCCTTTGTGGGTTTTGTGGTGAAAAACTACTTTTTAAGAAAGGAAGAGTTAAACTCTAGATTTAATTCAAAAAGAGGAAGAAGGTTTTAGACCCTTAAGAAAGGTAAAGGAGGCATAAACCCTGGATTTTTGAGAGAATGAACAACGTATATTTTATTCATCATCATGTTGCCTTTTATAGGCTTACACATTTACATATAGCCCCTTGGGCTTTACAAAATGGCATTTTGCCCATCTCATGCCTCATGTGCTCATTTTTTTTGCACATAAGCCATGGGTTTTACAAAAATTTGGCTTTATGCCCATTTTGCTTACATTCATGCATAAAAAATTACATCAAAATTATTTATTACATGATTTTTATTTTAGCATGGAGGAGGGTCGGCCGCTTCATGTTCGGACTCGACCTGGGCATGGGCCCACTTGATCTAGACTTGGGCCCACTTGGCTTGGGGTTGACCTTGACTTTGACTTGGTTAGCCGGGGTGCAATTTTCGACCTTAACAAAGTGCCTCCATCAATAAATGCACACCACATATGTGGGTCGTGTGCATGAAATTGATGGATCATCTTTTATGTGGAGGCGACTTGATTTGGTTCCCGCTTTTTGGGAAGCCGGCACTGCCCTTTTTACGACATGGACGGTCGACGCTTGACGCGTCTCCGAAACGGAGTGTCCGTAGTAGACGTTTTCCTGGCACGGAGCGATTTGGTTCCCAATTTGTGGGAAGCCTGCACTACCATTTTTACGATATGGACGGTCGACGCTTGACGCGTCTCCGAGATGGAGTGTCTGTGGTAGACGTTTCCCTGGCTCGGAGTGATTTGGTCGACGTGTCCCCGGCACGGAGTGTCGCTGGTCGACGTTTCCCCGAGGTGGAGTGTCTGTAGTCGACGTGCCCCCCGCACGGAGTGTCTGCTTGACGTTTTCTCGTTACGGAGTGTCTGTGTTGGACGTCTTCCCGAGACGGAGTGTCGGTATGTGACGTTTCCCCGGCACGGAGTGTCGCTGGTCGACGTTTCCCCGGCACGGAGTGTCGCTGGTCGACGTTTCCCCGGTACGAAGTGTCTGGGTTGGACGTTTCCCCGAGACGGAGTGTCTGCTTGTTGACGTGTCCCCGGCACGGAGTGTCTGTTTGTGACGTTTCCCCGGCACGGAGTGTCGCTGGTGAACGTTTCCCAGGCACGGAGTGTCGCTGGTCGACGTTTCCCCGGCATGGAGTGTCGCTGGCTGACGTGTCCCCTGTACGGAGTGTCTGGGTTGGACGTTTCCCCGGTACGGAGTGTCTGGGTTGGACGTTTCCCCGAGACGGAGTGTCTGCTTGCTGATGTGTCCCCGGCACGGAGTGTCGCTGTTGGACGTTTCCCCGGTATGGAGTGTCGCTGGTCGACGTTTTCCCGAGGCAGAGTGTCTGTAGTCGACGTGCCTCCGGCACGGAGTGTCTGCTTGACGTTTCCCCGAGGCGGAGTGTCGGCTGGTTGACGTGTCCCCAAGACGGAGTGTCTGCTTGACGTTTCCCCGTTACGGAGTGTCGGCTGGTTGACGTGTTCCCGAGACGAAGTGTCTGCTTGACGTTTTCCCGGTACGGAGTGTCGCTGGTTGACGCAGAGGTTGATGTTGGAATTGGTTGGTTTGATTTGTGTTGACATCAGCATCGCTACACTGGAATATGGTACCTAGAGCGAATCATCATTTGCCTTTGAGAGGATTTGGAGATTGTTTTTTTGTCGGCATCTGCATTGCTGCACTGGAATAATACCAGGAGCAACTCATCATTTGCCCCGGGAGGATTTAGGAATTGGTTTTTGGGTCGGCATCAGCACCGCTGCACTGGAATATGGTACCAGGAACGAATCATCATTTGCCTTTCCCTGTTGGGTAGCGATGTCTTAGGAGATATGTTTAGATCTCTATCACCTAAGACTTTTCAATTTTATGGGCCGTAAGGGTCCCATAAAAGCATTTTCTCCCTACGAGTCGTAAGGATCCCGTAAGTGCATTTTCTCTTTCGGAGTCGTGAGGACCCCCAAGTGTGTTTTTCTTTTGTGAGTCATAAGGATCCCACGAAGGTGTTTTCTTACAAGTCGTGAGGATCCCGTAAATTTGTTCTCCTCATGTATCGTGAGGACACATGAGTGGGTCTTCCTAAATGGAGCATAATTCCAAGGGCGGAGACCAGCCGTGTAACTGGTGATTACGTTTGGGCATGGGTATGATGAGAATTATTTGAGCCCGTAGATTGTATATGGTAGTCAATTTGGGGATTGGCCGTAGGGCTGGAAGAATTTTGGGAAATTGGATTTTGGTTGGCGTTTGCATCGCTACCAGGAGTGACTCATCATTCGCCGTCTAAGAGTTTGGATTTTGGTTGGCGTCTGCATCGCTGCACTGGATTATGGTACCAGGAGCGACTCATCATTCGCCGTTGGAGATTGTTTTTTGGACGGCGTCTGCATCGCTGCACTGGAATATGGTACCAGGAGCGACTCATCATTCGCCGTCGGGACATTCAGAGTTTGGTTGGCGTCTGCATCGCTGCACTGGAATATGGTACCAGGAGCGACTCATCATTCGCATTTTTTTTACCGCGATTGCTCTATCATTTCAGCTTTTCTTATCGCGAAGGTCGCGATTGCCCTATCATTTCGGCTATTTATTCGCGGTTATTTTTACTCGCTGATTTTTATTGCGAGTTGCCCCATCATTTCGGCTTTTTATTTTATTTTATTTACACATTTTTACATCCCAGTTTAACGACTTAGAGGTCGATTGTTCCTAGTTTAACGACGTGGTGGTCAGCATTCTCAGTTTAACGACGTGGTGGTTAGCATTCCCAGTTTAACGACGTGGTGGTCAGCTGTTTCCAGTTTAACGACTTGGTGGTTATCTGTTTCCAGTTTAACGACTTAGAGGTGGATTGTTTCCAGTTTAAAGATTTAAAGGTCTACTGTTTTCAGCTTAACGGCGTGGTGGTCATCTGTTCCCAGTTTAAAGACTTAGGGGTCTTTTGTGCCCAGTTTAACGACTTAGAGGTCCATCGTTCCCAGTTTAACGACTTAGTGGTCATCTGTTTCCAGTTTAACGACTTAGAGGTCATCTGTTTCCAGTTTAACGACGTGGTGGTCATCTGTTTCCAGTTTAAAAACTTAGGGGTCTATTGGATCGGGGGTTTAGAGAAGATACCCGATTGAGCAGTTGTCAGGGTACCACAGGAACTTGCCTGAGATGCCTTATTACTTTGTCGGTGTTGATGGCCTTGCCCCCAGCTGGGGCCAAGAAAAGTCGTTCAAATACCGACTTGTGTTCGAAAATTGCAGTCGAAAATCGTTAACCCCTGCACAAAAAAGCATGATTTCAGTATAGGCAATCAATATGTATATTGATTGAGTTCGCATGAACGTTTAACCCGAAATATGGGAGGAGAGATTAAGTCCCACCGGGCATGCCGGAATCTGTAGGGTGTTTTTCGTCACCCCATTGAGATGGGAATACGCACGCGTTTGTCTGGCGTACTACAGATTCCCCCTGTTTAGGCTAAGCTGGGGTTTATTGATTGTGGGGATCCGAATCTCCGACAGCCGCGGACTAAGCTGCCATTAATTACCCCCCGCCTTTGGAGCAAAATAATCTCTGATTGACGGGTTAAACTGGTCATGCGAACTCAATGTGCAGTGTGCGTGTGTTGTGTTTTGAAAGGGGTTTTGGATATATCGGGGGCCCCGCAGAGTTTTATGGGGGTACTGCTACCCGGATAGTGGGCTCGGGGCCAAGGAGGCTAGCAGCCCCCTTACAGGTGCGGGGCAGCGGCCCGTTAGAAATTTTTTCTAACGGGGAAGTATATTTAGTGTGGAGTGCATAAAAAAATAGTGGGAGGAGCGTCAAAGACGCGTGCGTGGCACGTGGGCGCATGGTGCCCACGGACACGTGAGCGCTTGGCGCCCGCTAGTCACGTGCGCAGCATGTGGGCGCTAGGTGCCAGCGGGTCACGTGCGCAGCACGCGACCGCTGGGCGCTGAGTGGGTCGCTTGGGGCGCACGTGGGCGCTTAGCGCCCGCGGGTCACGTGCGCTGCACGCGACCGCTGGACGCTGAGCGGGTCGTGTGGGGCGCACGTGGGCGCTTAGGGCCCGCGGGTCACGTGTGTTGCACGTGATCATTAGGCGCTTTAGCGCCCGCGGGTCACGTGCGCGGCACGCGCACGCGCTGAGCGCTAGCGGGTCACGTGCGCGGCACGCGATCGCTAGACGCCAGCGGGTCACGTGCAAGGCACGCGACCGCTGGAAACACCAGCGGGAAGGGGCTTAGCTCCTAGGTTGGGGAGTTGAACTCCCAAGGGGTTTTGGAGTTGAACTCCTAATAGAAATTTAATTAATGGCGTTAAACTCCAACAGATCTAGAAAGGAGTTAAATTCTTAGGAATCTTTAGCTCTTCTTTTGAGCCTTGGATCCTTCCAACGTGGGATTTTTGGAGATGGATCTCCTTCTTCTTCCACCCGGTTGGCCGGCTCTTGGGGGAAAGGGGAGTGATTCAAAATCTCCCCTTTCAAAGATTTGATGGGAGATCCGGGCTCCCCTTTGTAGGTTTTGTGGTGAAAAACTACTTTTTGAGAAAGGAAGAGTTAAACTCTTGATTTAATTCAAAAAGAGGAAGAAGATTTTAGACCCTTGAGAAAGGGGAAGGAGGCACAAACCCTGGATTTTTGAGAGAATGAAAAGTGTATATTTTATTCATTATCATGTTGCCTTTTATAGGCTTACACATTTACATATAGCCCCTTGGATTTTACAAAATGGTATTTTGCCCATCTCATACCTCATGTGCTCATTTTTTTTGCACATAAGCCATGGGCTTTACAAAAATTTGGCTTTATGCTCATTTTGCTTACATTCATGCATAAAAAATTACATCAAAATTATTTATTACATGATTTTTTTTGGCATGGAGGAGGTCCGGCCGCTTCATGTTCGGACTCGACCTGGGCATGGGCCCACTTGATCTGGGCTTGGGCCCACTTGGTTTGGGTTTGACCTTGACTTTGACTTGGTCAACCGGGGTGCAATTTTCGACCCCAACAATGCCGACTACTGGTCATCAGTGATCTCCGACTGAAAATCCGGTGAAGCGTATGATAGGTGGTCGAAAGAGTAATATCCGTCTTCCTAAATAAGGCCGGACGTGCTGACCGATATTCGAGCCGTAGCCCACCAGGAAAAATGATTACCAGAAGAGTCTCGTGTCGCCTCTTCATCTCCATGACATCACTATTGATCGGGAACAACTCCGATACAAGCTATGCAAGACGTGAAAACTCCGAGTAGAACTGATGCAATGAACAAGTTCCCTGCTGAATCTTGTACAACTGAAGTACCAAATCATAGCCTTTCGAGAGGCTCTGCTGTGACGAATAGAGCTCATGGAGCTTATCTCAAATTGTTTTCACAGATCCCAAATGAACAAAGCCATCCATCATGCGTCGCTCCATCAAACTGAGCATGAGATGACTGAGCTATGCATCATCCGCTTCCCAATCAACAGTCATCGGATCAGGAGTAGGCTTCGTCAAGTGATCGCACTTCTTCCTCCCCTTGATATACCTCTTCACTATCAGCTTTCAGCTATGGAAATTCTGATCATCAAGATTAAGGTCCACCATCTTGATGGCTAAAATATCGGTCGAGGAGATCGACTTCTCATCCACTTTCGTCTCCATCTCTACTACTCAACCAAGAACCACCCTCAATCAAGAAAGAAATAACAATTGATCTCCCGATATCCAAACAACAACCAACCACAAATCAAACACCAAACTCAATCGGATCATAATCTTCGAGAGCGCAAACTCCTCAACAACACAACCAATACAATCCATGGCAAATCAGCCCCTATCAAATCAAGAAATACCGCAAATCAGTCCAAAACTCACAACAACCGCAAGAACTTCTAATTAATTATCAAAAAATCAATCTCCCAAGCTCAGAAACTAAACCAACACCCAAATCGAACAAGAAAAGGCCAAGAACTTTGAAGATTTTGAGCTCAAAATGGAGACCCGAGGCACAGCAGATCAGATCTGAGGGAACCGTATGAAAAATCGAACTCAAGTTGCTCAAATCGAAGGGAAAAATACAAGTCGGGCCCTCATCAAGCAAACCGAAGCCAAGAAGTCATCAGATCTGGAGTCAATGAGAGAATAAGCTTCGATTTGTGTGCCTAGGGCTTGATCGACATTGATCGAGGGCATAGAAGCTTCAGCGAGGGTCAAACGAGGCTCCTTGATGATTAGCAAGCTCAGACGAGGCTCTTGAGACGAAAGATGGCTTCGATCTGAGGAATTTGAGATCGATCGGCGTTGATCCTTGTCACATGGACTCCGGCGAGATCAAGGGAAGTCGATGGAGGTTTGGCGAGGTCAGGCGAGGCTCCGGCAATGGTCGAAGGGTGGTAACAGTGGCGGTTAGGGTTAGGGTTAGGGTTTGTGTTTTTTGGGTGGTGATGACGGTGTTGAGTGATGAGGATTAGATCACTAGAAATGAGTAGCTCAGATTAGTTTGCTTTGATAAGAGAGAGAGAGAGAGAAGATTAGGCGAAATGTAATGGATAGATAGGTCTAAGCCTAATCCTCTTTATATAGGTAAAGGCATTTTGCTATTACATCCCTATTAAGTATCTAATTACATATAATAAACTCATGTACACAACGGGTATTCTAATAGTATTTAACTTTTAACAGGTATGGAAAGATGTTGATGGAGTTTTGACCTGTGATCCCAATATTTGTTCAAATGCAATGCCAGTACCATACTTGACATTTGAAGAAGCAGCTGAGCTTGCCTACTTTGGTGCACAGGTATGCTTGTGTGCTAGAATATGATGTATGATGCACAGAAAGCTGTAGAATATTTGAGCTTTGCTATTGACTTATATGAATCACTTTACTGTCATGAATGTTTGCTGCATGTTTAAGCAAAGAGCTAAAAGTGAGTGTTCATGTGCTTTAGTTTTATATATCATGAAGAACATTTCTGCAGATATTTGCATGCGGGTTAAATGGAATCACAATTCTGAAAAATGTGTGCTTCTTTCGAAACCGAACCTACAAGCTTGGTTTCATTCATACCGGTTTCTGATAATTATACCAACAACCAGCATCAATAAAGCCTATTTCAATTTGACAATCATAAAAAGAGAAATAAGTAAATAAAAAACACCGAATGGGACTTTAAAGATAGTCCCACATTGGAAACAACAAAAGTAACACATGGGTATGAAATATAAAATGGGTCACACCTCAACAAGACTTAAGTCTTATTGTTGGACCCACGTATCATTAAAAGCCCATGTGTAAAAGCCCCTCACTTCAACCCTTCTCTAACTTTAAACTCTACTTTACCACCTATTATATATAACTATCTTTGATTTAATTATTACCATAATTATTGTTTGCAGATAAAGGCCATATTCATATCATGACCTCATCCCAAACTCTTTCAGTTTATCTCATGTGCCCAATAATAATATAAACAAGCTCTTATCCAAATTTCTATAAATGCAGCAGCATAGAGAATGAAGAGGCAGATAAACGAATGATGTTGCAATCTCTCAACTATTTGATTGTGAATTACCCAATAGACACTGTAGTAATAATCTATTCTCAACAGTAATAACATAAGGATTAGTGCTCATGTCACTTATTTACCTGCTTCTCTTCTCGGTTTTCAGCTCTTGTAAAACACTATGTATGGCTGGCTGTATCTAGCAAAGTTTATAAAACTATCTTTGATTTAATTATTACCATAATTATTGTTTGCAGATAAAGGCCATATTCATATCATGACCTCATCCCAAACTCTTTCAGTTTATCTCATGTGCCCAATAATAATATAAACAAGCTCTTATCCAAATTTCTATAAATGCAGCAGCATAGAGAATGAAGAGGCAGATAAACGAATGATGTTGCAATCTCTCAACTATTTGATTGTGAATTACCCAATAGACACTGTAGTAATAATCTATTCTCAACAGTAATAACATAAGGATTAGTGCTCATGTCACTTATTTACCTGCTTCTCTAGTGCTCATGTCACTTATTTACCTGCTTCTCTTCTCGGTTTTCAGCTCTTGTAAAACACTATGTATGGCTGGCTGTATCTAGCAAAGTTTATAAAACTAAAACACTATGTACGGCTGGCTGTATCTAGCAAACAATCAATTTTTCATGTTTATTTAATGGTGGTTCATCATCTTTTTTTTTTCTTTTCCTTTATCCTGCAGGTTTTGCATCCCCAATCAATGAGGCCTGCAAGGGAAAGTGATATACCAGTTAGGGTCAAGAACTCATACAATCCTCAAGCCCCTGGCACCCTCATCACTAAAACAAGAGATATGACTGGGGTTTGAAACTCATCTTTTTGAATTAAAATATAATTTTTTTTATTAGTCCTGAACTCATCCTTCACTGACATTTTTCCAGGCTGTACTAACCAGCATAGTATTGAAATCAAATATTACCATGTTGGATATAGTGAGCACTCGAATGCTTGGCCAGTATGGTTTCTTAGCTAAGGTAGAAACTCATGTGCTCATCTTCTCATTAATTCTATTATATCATCATTTTTTAGATTGGCTTAATTGCCCCCCCCCCCTCCCCCCTCCTGCCCATATTGCAAAAATTGACCTTTTAAAAAACCTTTTGCCTCCAACTTTAACAGGCAATGGTGTTTTCCTCTTTGCCACTTTTAATTTTATAAAAAGTACCCATCGCTACCGGTCATAGTCTTTTAACTGGAGGTAATTTGAATTAAGAAAATTGGAAGTGGCAGAAAATACCAAGGCATGTTTTTGGGTTAAGGTGTAGGTTACTCAAAAGTTAAACATGTTTTCTTGCAATACAAGCAAAAGTAAGCACCTTCAATTTAGCCTTTTATAATATCAAGATCAAGATTCAAGTTATTGTCATAACTGCAGGTTTTTTCCATATTCGCTGAGTTAGATATCTCTGTGGACTGCGTGGCTACCAGTGAAGTCAGTATTTCGTTGACTTTGGATCCATCTAAACTATGGAGCAGAGAACTAATTCAGCAGGCAAGGCTCTTTGAATCGACGTCTTTCTTGAGCATCATCATGAAATTTTCTGATGTCTTAAAGCCTTTAAACTGACGGCTACCTTTTACGAACCATCAACTGAGTTCCTCAATAGAAACATTAAAATAATGAATGCTTGATTTATATTACAATCTAAGCCCAAAACTGGTGAATCTTCTTACGCTCTTAGTTCAAAAGTCAACAATGTAATAACTAAACTTAAGTGCCACGAGCTAAATTTATCCCGCACCACTATCATATCTAAATATATTTTGTTAAAATATTTACAAATATACTTTTGTTGGCAATCCAATAGTCACGACTTTTCCACATTTTCCATATAAAACATCAAGATTCAAACATATGTTGTGGCCTAATGCCTATTGAGTATTCATAATTGAGGCGTGTTCTGCGCAATATTTGATAAAGCCATTTGTTTCTCTTTAGTTGGAACTTTAACGCTTTTGTGTTTAATTGAGCAGGAACTAGATCATGTGGTAGAAGAACTAGAGAAAATTGCAGTTGTTAATCTTCTTCAGCACAGATCAATAATCTCTCTCATCGGAAATGTGCAGCATTCATCTTTGATTCTAGAGAAGGTTTCTCTCGTTTACTTCTGCTGAGAAAACCGATCATATCCCTCTTCTTTTTCATCTATTTTTCTTCCAATAATTATATATTGTTGTGATTGTTAGGCATTTAGTGTGTTTCGGAAGAACAAGATCAATGTACAGATGATCTCTCAAGGGGCATCCAAAGTAAGTAATAATTGTCCTTTTCAATTGCTTCGTTTTACCTTTTTATTTTTCTGCCATTTTTCATTGTCATTTTTTAGGGACAATTTTTTATAGCAAACCAAAAATAATTAATAATTATTAAAAAAATTACTTTCAAAAATAATTACTAGAAGAAACCACTTTTTGCCTTGTAGGCGCCACGTCAGCGCCAGCACTGGGTAGGCACCATGTCTGTGCCAGCTCAGCGCTGGCACTGGCTTGGAATAATTTTTTTATGGGCGCAATTTCAAACTGCGCCTATAGCATTTGTATAGGGTACAGTTCGAAACTGCGCCCCATACATTTGCCCTTTATATTTGTATGTGAGCATTTTCAAAATGCGTCCCATACATTTGTTATTGGCGCAGGAACTGCGCCCCATACAAATGTTATGGATGCATTTTGAAACTGCGCCCCATACAAATGTTATGGGTGCAGTTTGAAACTGCGCCCCATACAATATGGGGCGCAGTTTCAAACTGCACCCATAACATTTGTATGGGGCGCAGTTTCAAAATGCGTCCCATACAATTAATAAATGGAAAATAATATGAATCATTATTTTTGTAAGGACTTTGTATTTTTTGGGGCCCAGTTGCAAACTGCATCCCATAGGCGCGGTTTGAAGGTGCGCCCCAAAAGGATACACAATCATTCACGAAACATACTCATCCACGAGTTTTTGTTTTTCCTATGGTGCAGTTTGAAAGTGCGCCCCAAAAGAAACACAATCATTCACGGGTATGTGTTTTTCTGCGCCCCAAAAAAACACATACCCGTGAATGATTGTGTTCATTATATTAAGAGTTCAATCTCTTCCTCTCTATCTTGAATCTCACTATCTGTGCTGAACTCTCTTTCATTCGTCCAGATCTCATCGCCATCACATTTTCTGTCTTTCTCCCTCTCAGTTCTTATAGCCTCGCTCTCTCTCAATGTCGGGATTTTCATTTGCAGAATTGCCATCAATTGATGAAATTAAGAGGTGCATCCCTTACACCATGGTGAAATATGTATATATGATGATAGACTACTCTGGTTACGAAGGCATTCTCTATCGATTACGAGTGGTATGAACTGGACGATGAAGATCGATCGTGAAATCCTGCGGCTCTTGCACTTAGTCGTATTGGATGCACTCCCGTCTCCCGCTGAAGCAGTAACTCATGATCACCATAGGGAAGCAAATCGTCTTCACTTCTTTCATTCTATGGGTCTTCTTTCAGGTCGTAATATTGAGTACTCCGCAAGATCTTTTTACCGCATCTTTATACACCGTCGGACTTTGAACCACCTCGAACTCACTCGAGATTCTGCGCTAGGTGATGAGGCCATTGATGCAATTACAGAGCGGATTAATTCTGTTGCTGCGGAGCTAAGTAACGTAGAGAATTTATTTTTGAAATTTTAGTAATGAATTATGTTACTGTTCTTTATGTCTATTTTGTTTGCGTCATTCTCGTATATGTTGTGGATGGGTGTACCATGTAATATATCGTGTATGAACACGTGTTTGTGAGAGAGAATCAACGTTTGAATTAAAATGAATTAAAGTGTTATTTTGTAAAGAAATAATCAGGAAAAATCGGACAGTACCTCCTTTGTAAATTTTGAATAAAATTCATGTACAAGCATAGTAAAAATAATAGCAACCGCAGACGGAGCTAACTCAACGTCCAAACGGCGGAGACTCAACGTCCAAATGGCGGAACACAATGCACGCACAATATACTGACGCCCAAACGGTGAAGAACAATAAGCCGGAAATATTAAACAATGTAAAATAAATAATGAATTCATCGCAAAAAAATACAACACGAACACTCATGACAATCTAATGAAGTAGTCGCACCATCCCAGGTGTCCTCTTCGCTATAGGACGTCGAGACTGTGACGGTCTGGCTTCGTCGTCGGCTAGCCGTTGAGACGGCTATGGCTATGATGGTCCATGCTCGTACTCATCGGGATGCTGAGACGGCGTCGACTGTTTCCGTCTACGTCGTGCATACACGATAGGAATGGCAGGTGCAGACACAGCTGGTGGAGGCACGGATGGTGCAGGGACAGGTGGAGGAGGCACGGGTGGTAGATGCACGGCCGGTGGACGTGTGAATCTGTATCTCTTCATCACACTCCTGATCAGGGACTTGATGCTCATAAAGCAGCTCACTGGATCCCTAGTGCCACTTATACCCTCATCAGCTATATCCTCCAACACGTAAATGATATAGATCTATATTAATGGTAAATAAAATAATGAATTTCATAAAAATAAGATTTTAGTTTTAAAAGGTTTGATATAAACTTACCAAATCTCTCTCTATCGGTCATCGAGACGTATATAAGATGGGTGGAGGGGCGGCTGTGATGACGAATCTGCGGGTAATCATCCAATACCAGGAAAGGTACTGATCTATCGGTATATCTGGATGTATCTCATCGGCTATGTATTGTATCCGATTGTACCATCGACCCATCCAAATCTGATACTCCACGAGTCAAGCATCCCTAACTAACGCTCCACCCTGTCGCGGTGTCTGCTCCACCGCGTCTGGTATGTTGCTGCCTCAAACCGAACTGGCGGAGCACAGGTCTGGCACGTGCATCTGAATAACATCGTTGCAGACGATCGGCGTCTATGCACGCCAGAAGCTGACGCCTGCCAAATATAATGGATGTAGAGTGCCCATCAGGTCATGTGTGTACGGTGTCCACGTAAGTGCTGCCTCCTCCATGACATCGAACTCATTGCGGTAGAAACGGAAGCTGCGATCCGGTATCACATCCCATGATCCGGGCACATTCCACCTGCATAGAGATTACACCCAAGTTTATATTCCAAAACAAATTGAAATTTGAAATAAGCGTATAGTTTCAAATACTTACTGGCATCCATATGGCCTTTGGCCATCTAAAGCGAATCGTATCGTAATGGTCGGGCGACTAATAGAGAGATATGTCCATGATCATATCTGAAATACAATATGATAGAATTACGTTTTACGTTGAATATCAATTTAATTACGCAAAATTAGTAGAATGCGGTTTTAAGTATTGTATACCCGAGGAAACGTCAAACAACCCCCAAAACTCTTCAGCTCTATCAATGCAGCCATCCTCAGCGCGCTGTAGAGGAATGACAGAACTGCACTCCTCCACGATAAAGTGGCACACTGGTCGAGATCAGCTAAAAGTGGCAGCCAAGTAAGACTAACTCTGCTCTTGCTCCTATCCTGAAACAAGTGAATCCCAATCTGATGTAAAATGTATGCTCGTGCGTGCTACTCGATCTCCACAGGGGTAACATCCAAGGTAGGCTCAACACTAAACGCCTCCCGCAACCTACTCAAGTGGATGCTACCGCCTCTCCTTTGGCCAACAGGCGGAATCCTACCCAACAAGCTGGGACACAAGTCTGACCAATCGTAGCTGTACTCCACAGCAACCATCTCTCCGTCTATAGGCAGACCAAGCAGCACAACGACGTCCTGAAGGGTGATAGTCATCTCACCAAATTTAAAATGAAATGTGCATGTCTCTGGTCTCCATCTATCTACCAAAGCCGTAATCAAGCCTATATCGAGACGTATATACTCTAATCTGGATAGAAAATGAAAGTCCGCCTGTTGCAGCTCAGCCTGCAGACGGGCATCTCCAACTGGGATCCGGCTGCTCTGGACTGAGTGGTCAACACATGTAATCACCTAATTATTCCGCCAATTACAAAAAGAGGACTTGTATCAGTAACAAATAAATAACATATGTAAGTACGAAGTTTTACCTGTACTACTGCGGCGTTGGCCGACCTGTGGTCAGCCTGCAAATACAGAACACTCGTATCTATAGGTTCAGGATCCATAGGTATATCTGCACAATGAAAAAGTCGAGTTATATTATCTTTGAAAAAATAAGCATGTATAACAAAAAACGTATGTGTGCGTGTATGTTTGTAGATGTATGTTAGTTTTTTGTGGTTAGACGTGTGTATGTGTGTGTATATGCATATGTATTTCAAAATATAGGCAGAGATTACCAATGGCGTCGTGGGGTTGGAGGATATTTGCATCGTGCCTTGTTATGACCATTCTCATTGCAGATGCTGCATTTATTTTGTATACATCCTCGTGAATCATCCATAACACTTTTGATACGAGTAGAACGTGGTCGTCCTGCTTGTCTCCTATCGATAGGCGGTAATATCATTGGACCGTTATATGCTTCCCAATATTGGTTATCGGGTACAGGATGGAACAACGGGGCATAAGCAGTTTTGTATTTGGGAACAAAATACCACTTCGAAACAAGATCGTGATGTGTAATGTTTCCTCCACTTTCTGCTCGTGTGCATGCTGAAATTACATATGAACAAGGCAACTTTTGCAATTTAGGAATATTGCACGTACAACTGCAGTTCCTACCGTCGATGACTACGCTGTAATTTTTTTCTTTGTCAGTCACCTGCCATTCGGACTGCTGAACCTCATGATCCAAGCATGCCTGGCATCAGTAGTCTTTTTTGTTATTAATTGTTCGAACTTAGGACATAAATTTGTCGTCCACTCTTGTCCTTTCTGACGCCATGCAAAGAAGTATTTGTTCGTCCTGTAAAAAGTCTGTTCTATTAAGGTTTGAATAGGCAAAGATCGGGATCTTTTTAAGAACTCGTTAAAACTTTCTGAAGCATTCGTAGTCATCATGCAAAATCGCCTATCACCATTTTTCGAAAGAGTCTTTTTTCTTTATTTTTTAGACCACTTTCAATCCAAATATGCTCATGGACATATACGTTTAAGTTACTCTTTTAACTCTGTATAGGTCAGGTCATCTGGTGCACATGCAATTTGAGAGAACAAACTCTGCAAGATTTTGCCACTAAATCCAGCAGTTGAGAAGTTGACTCTGATATGTCGCATACAATAACGATAACTATGAGGTTCTGGCCATGATCTTCGTAGTGCTATCGGAATCCCTTTCATCCGGTCAGATATGAAGGTAATGTGTCTTCCTCGCACGGATGGAATGTAAAGATGAATGCAAGTAATGAACCACTCTTAATTTTCAGTGGTTTCACCTCCAACTACAGCATATGCCATAGGATAAAGGTCATCATTTGCATTGCCCCGGTAGCAACGAGCAAAGTCCTTTTGTATCTGCTATATAAGTGGGTCCCATCAATACTGAGAAAGGTACGATAATAAGCGAAACCATCAATGGCCGATCTGAATGCTCAAAATGCACCAGTAAAATATCTTATTCTTTCTGACATTGAAGTGTCGGTTATCTTGAAAACAGTCTCGAGATTAGTAGATTTGATGGCGGCAAGATATCGTGGCAAATGTTCATACGAATCTTCCCAATCTCCGTATATTTTAGACAATGTCTTGTTCAACGCATTCCATCCATTCATATAATTTATTTCAATGAATAATGTATCTTTTATAAGCACTTGAATCGTTTTGGAGGTCAAATCGACATCCGCTTTAACAAAAGGCAATATCTTGTTACATATGAATATAGAAGTTGCCTGTTTATGATTTGAATTCACTACAGGATTCACACAAGCATGATTACCAGCATGCTTTTTAATCTGTCAGAATCCTGTCAGTGATTTCTTTGAGATATATGCATGAAGCCTCCATGGGCAGATCGTGTCTGTTTTACAAACGACGGTATACTTGGTCGTGTTAGTCTTGATTGGTTTAAAAGAAACTCCGTGTTTAATTGACCAAACACTGACTGCCTGAGTTAACTTCTCCTTTTTCTCGAACAAATCGCCGACCTTCAAACTCAACGAATTCATTGTTAATACATGAATTAGTAATCCACTGCCTATCATTCTCATCAGTAAGGACATGTGCAATTTACATGCTATCTTTTGCTTGAATCTCGTTCTCGTCACTAGCATCATCATCACATTCATCTCCATTATGTTCCAACACCGCTGGATCTGCAGCAGATATATCGGTTAGATGTGCGGAACCAACATTAGGGACTTCCATGGTACTTGATGTTCCGGCTTCATACCGACGAAATTCTGACCTATCGTCAGCAAACAGTGTTCATCATGTATTGTATTCCGTATTGTATGGCTGCATGTGCTCGGTATTTTGGGGCATAATATTGAAGCCGAAGCTTGGCATGCAATTAAAACCAAAGTTTGCCGGTGACATGCAATTATAACTGGACGGCGGTACATAAGACCTGCAGACAAATTTATGAATACTTATTACCTATAGCATACCCCCACTATCAATAAATATTGATCCACTAAATGTATACGTATAAAGATATGCATGGTAATACTTCGTAAACTGTCAATTCACTGGCATCCCACTTGATATGCCTTCACCTACGTAATTTTGATCTATATATTGTTCATCATTAGTGGGAGACATAAATCCTGTAGAATCAGCATCCATATTGAGCATGCGTGTCATTTCTTCTTGCGGGTATTGCTCGGATACTCGAAAAGAAGGATCAGACACTTCAGAATAAGGTTCGGACAGTTGAGCGGACGTCAATATCTCCTTTTTCATAAACAGCTCGATCGATTTCGATTTCGAGGTAAGCGTGACTTGTGTTTCCCCATCATCGGATACTTCAATGGCGGTATATTCATGCTCCGTCGGCCATTTGCATATTAAGGAGATATTGAACTATATCGGATTGATTTTGGTAGTTTTGTACACTACTTGGCACAACTCGTTGTATGTGCTAGATTTCTTGACTTTAGGCATCTTAGTTTTTTCACCGACATATTCAGAAATATTATTTTTTCCAATGGTTAATTGGCCACCGAAATAGCAAATTAGATGGATGTAATTATCCGTCATTGTCCCACCTGCCAGAAATATTGACACATTTTGAGAGTTCTCATCAAACAAGCTACTTATTTATCTTCACGATTATAATCAACTAATTACATAACATTACAATAAAATCCATATTTATAGCATGTAACAAGTTGCAAAAACTTGTATCTTAATATATATCCAATTTGTTTGAATTGCTTACCAATACCAAAATTTAACCAAAATTTTAAATAAAATTAGGGTTTAGCTAACCATTGAGACGCTCACAATGGTGATGATGATGGCGAGGATGAAAGCTATTGTTCGTCCTTGAATTTCCAACAAAATCTACACAAGCGAGAGACTGAGATCGAGAGCGAGCGAGGTTGATGAGAGAGAGCAGAGAGAGGTCAGAGGATGGTGTGGGGAGAGAGAGATAGAGAGAGCGAGGGAGATGAGAGAGAGGAGAAAGAGAGTAGAGAGAGATTGAGAGAGTACCAGAGAGTGCATCCGAGAGAGATGAGTGTGAAGTGAGGAAAGAGGAAATTGGGCTCGAGTTTATTGGGAGAATGGGCGCACTTTGAAAGTGCGCACCATTATTTTTTGTATGGGTTTTTTGAAACTGCGCCCCATACAAATGTAGCGCCCATAACAAATGTATGGGGCGCAGTTTCGAACTGCGCCCCCATACAAATGTTATGGGCGCAGTTTGAAATTGCGCTTATAAAATTTTTTTATTCCATGTAGGCGCCAGCACCCGCTGGCGCCTACGAGGCAAAACATGGTTTCTTTTTGTAATTATTTTTTAAAGTGGTTTTTTGAATTATTAATTATTTTTGATGTACTATAAAAAAGACTGTCCTTTTTTTTTATCTTATTTATCCAAAGTGTTTTCCCAGAATTCCAACATATATTCATTTTATGGAATGTGACTAACAGATTATTTTTTTTTTAACATGGAACACTAACAACTTGACCACACAATTAGAAAAGCCATTACAACATATTTGAGACATCTCTAATATTTAATTGTTGTCATTCCCCATGTTGTCCACAATAAGATCGAGGAGGTCATCATTTTTCTTTCAATTTATTATTTAGATCTTTTATTACCGGATATAAAATTCACAAAAGGACAGTTTGAGAAAATGTGCTCGACCGTCTCTGATTCCACATGCCGTGCCAGTTTCATGATTATATTCTGTTCTGCAACAGGTCAACATTTCATTGGTAGTCAACGATAGTGATGCGAAGCAATGTGTTAGAGCTCTCCATTCCGCGTTCTTTGAAAATGGCTTCGTTTCTGAAGCAGAAGCTGATCTTTCAAGTAATGGATCCGCGGTGCATGCATAGTCGGTTAAAAAAAAACTAACCCATGAGACTAACCGATGGTTCTATTGGATGCATCAGCAGAAGCAGCATTGCTGTTTAAACTGTAGTAATATTGCTGTTACTTTTTCTTTTTCATTTTTAACCCTTCTGTGTTGTTCGTTGAGTATATCCTTCTTGGAATTAAGTGCAAGCAAGTATTGATATGCTAACTGTTTGTGTAGACGGCTGCTTTAGAACCTTTTCAGAAGTAGATCAATTCGAATTAATCTACGTCTGATATTCCAATTTTTTTGTAATGGATTATCATACTTTTCTGCTGCATATTCTAGTTCATTGCTTGTTATTTATTAACTGCATTTTGTTACTCCTACTTATGATGTGGTTAAATATCGTCTTCTATAATTATTTGGTCCTTACCCTTGTATGATGGTATTAATATAAATGCTAAAGACCAATTTGTTTCGGGAGTAATTTGTCGAACAGGTTAAAATAGCAAAGAGCAGAATATCAAATGTTTCGGGCTTAAATGTATGAAACCAACCTCGCGATTGGTCCAAAAGCAGTAAACCCTCTTAACGTTGGAAAACCTCTGCTTTACCTCTCTCACTTAATTAGATTTTTCATCAAAATTTACATGACTTGACCAAAATGCCTTTGCAACTAAAAATATATAAAACTAGCATTTAGAGAGTCGAAAGTGTGATATTTTCATCTAGTCATGAAAATCTTGGATGGAAATTTTAACGGAAGTATAGTGAGGGGTAAAGTACATGTTTTCAAATATTATGCAGGTTTGTAGCTTTTGGGCCAAACGGAGCGGGTTTCTTGCGGTTATGCCAATGTTTCTTTAGGAGTGAAATGCATTGTAGTGAAAAGTAAATGTTGGAGGTTTGTGTTTGATGGGGCAATAAAAAAAAGGCTAAAATACTGGAATAATTCTTTACTTCTGTCTGAAAAACAGAAATCTCTTTAGACTTGAAAATATGCATTTTACTTCATAAATTTAACATCATTAGTTTTTGAGGTGTATATTTCCTAAAACGACCCTCAAACCTTTCTCCTTCAAATTCTCAATCTTCTCTGTAAATTTTTCTCCATCCGAACTTTTTCTAATAATTTCTTTCTTAATATCTCTAATTCAAAATATCACATACCTTCTCTCAAATCCTCCAAAGTGTGAGCATGGATTTAAAAAGTTATGGATTTTTAAAAAGATGAAAAAAGAAAAGAAAATATTATGTCAGTCAATTAAATATATTAGAGGGGCATTTTTTATATTAAAAAGGTTTTTGGATGGAAAAACTAACGACGATAGCATTTTGGGGGTAAAATGCATGTTTTTCAGGTTTAGAGGGTTTCCTACTTTTCTATCAAAAGTGAGGTGTTCCCAGCATTTTAGCCATAAAAAGTTAGTTGGAGAATAAAAATGGTGGGAGTTGGGATCTCAAGTACCTCCTATTGCTTGCCCATACTATTAGAAATAGAATCTAACAGTGGATAATAGGATAAAACAGGAGGCATATGTTTGTATTTTTCATATTGATGATGTGTGGCAAGGATTTATATAGCAGAAAAAACGGGCAGAGACCGCTAGCAGAGGCTCCTGGTTCGGGAGCTAGGATACTTACAAGTGAGAAGGTAATTTAAACAGAAACAAAAAGAGCATGAACAATCGGATGTGAGCGAAAAGCTCCAACTCCGATCTCCTACTTTTAACTTTCCGCACAAGTACGGCGAAACAAACAAGCCCTAATTCCTCTTTTAAGATGGCTCTCTCATTTCCGAGACATTGACGGATCTTGTTGGGTGTTAGAAGGAAGGAAGCAACAGTAACTTCCAGTTCTCAGCTTAATATAATAAACGCGTTCTTTTTAATCCATTTACATGCCTAAACAAATATGTTAATTCTTGCTCTGAAATTACAATTTATCTATCTACACATGATCAATATATTTCCAGTCCTTCTCATTTCATCTTTCATCAATACAATTCTTTAGAATATAAAATTTTAACTGATATGTCAATTGGAACCCATCTTATGTTTGAGCATAATAAAATTAGCAGAGATGTTTATCTAGCATTCCGAAAATTGCAAAAATTCTGCTTCAATTGTCAGCACCAGAGAAAGCCTTCTGTGTATAGTCCCCATTCCTATAGTCTCCATCGACATTGCTTAGCCGTTTGAATAACCTGCGAGTGTGTTTTATGTTAGCATACACACATAATGTTTTCAAAAGACTTGTTTTCTATTCTTAGAGAAAATGTAGTATAATTTATAAAGATTTGTCGGATTCTGATATATTTATAAGAAATTAAAAATACCCAAAATGTTAGTTTTGACCAGCGAAGAAAATTCAACAGAAAAAATTATAATTGTTCTGATATGATATAGACAACTAATTTATTTATTTTGATTGACTTTTTTGAAATAAATTACGGTGGTAGTCTTGTTGATTAGTGTGATAAATGGTTGGCTAAATTTTAACTTAATACTGTAAACTTTATCTACGTTCTCCCGAACTACAACGAACTTCTAAAATTATGCAAATCCACTGCAAATTTTCATTTGTATCATAAAACTACCTAACATGGCTAATATAAGTTTAACAAAAAGATAAAATGAGCACAAAAATTATTGCCCAAATTAAAATATATTGTTAGAAAAAATAAAATATTAAATTATGATAATATTATTAGCTAAATTTTTTGTTTAAGATTTTTTGTTTAATATTATAGAGATTATAGTTTTTGTATAAGAAGTAGCTTAAAATTTTTAGTTAAGATAATAAAGATTTTTCAAAAAATATTTAAAATATTCAATATATTAAATTTTGAAAACTTAAAAAGTTCAATGAAAAACCTTTAAAATCTATATTATTTTAATTAATTATTTAAAAAACCTTATCAGATATTTGCCATAATTAATTGAGAAAATAAAAATGTTATTATTGTATATTATTATATCCTAATTACCAAAAATTTCAATAAATTTGCTTATAAAAATGGTATAGATAGATAATGATAATAGTTTGATAAAAAGTAACCTCGGTTAACATAAAATCAGTTTATTTTTTAGGGTAAATTGTCAAAAAGCCCATGGCCTGCTCAGAACTCGTCTAAAAACCTCTGGGCTTTTTGGCCTTGTTAAAAAACCCATGGGCCCTATAAAATCCTCCGGAATACAATTCCCAGCTTGTATTTTCTTATAACCACAAAAAAAACCGTTGTCCATGTAGGCTAACAATCGTTTACATATAGATTTAAGGCAGTTATAGTACAAAGAAGTTGCCTGCAATATCTAGAAACTTGCATGTAAGTTCTTAGTGCCCTCGCCGCGGTAGCCGATGTCGATACGGAATCGAAAAACAAAAATTATCAAGAGTGCAATAGAAACTAATCCCTAGAAATTTTTCCAAACACGAAAACTAGCAAACTTTCTTACAAGGTTTATAAATACAACCTTCGACGTGTGTCCACTCAATTGTGGATGACCCCTCCAAGCTCCTTATAGGCCATCGGGAACAAGCTTAAATGGCAACCGCCCTTACCGAAGATGATCCACCCGAGAGAACCAATCCAAACTCCAGCTTCACCTAATGAAGCAACCGACGCTCCAAACTCGCTCGGAATGAGGAGTGGGTATGTAGGAATTTTCCACTATCATTTTCTCACAAATAGAAAGCACAAGAGAGCAAGTGAAAAAAGAGGAGGAGGTGAAGAAGTGGCCATGACAAGAAAACAGCTAAGTGCCGTGTATGTTGAGAAAAGAATGGCTATAAATTTTACAATCATGGAAAAATAATCACAACATTTTTCAATAAACAAATTGAAACCCATTCGTCTTTACATACCTGCAACCATTCTCAATGCCGTCTCACCCCCACCTCATTTGCAAATGATTTTCCTACAAGAAAACCATATAATGAGGTGTCCATCTTCTAGAAGATATTCCGTAGAAATACGGAATACAACTCAGTATAAGTATCGGAAGACATATACACGTATCCATATAAGAATACGAATAGCCAAGAGAGAGAAAATAAATAGTGAACAATAATACTAGAATATATATATTAAATCAAAACCTGATTTAATAATCCGGCTTAATCCTAAACCACTAGTATTATCAACTGTCCGATTAAAGTCCACATAGTATATACACGTATTTAATTAGACTCCTGTATGCACAATATACGTTATCTACATCATATCACTTGATCCGGGAAAACTCTCTGTGTGGAACTCTAAAAACTCGACAATACGCTGGCAGCGATTATTGGATAAATCCATAACCACAAACACGTCAACGACACTAGCTGTACGTAACGGCTATTCAGGTATATGTCGAAAGGGAGGTCGACAATCAAGTCCGACCGTATCCTATTGAGCCTGAATGTGACAATATTCATACAGTCCGATTTTGTCGTCTAAGAGTATCGCATATCGGGTTTACGGGGTGGATAACGTCAGACCCCTAATAACCCGAAAAGTCGTGTCAGAGTCAAGCTTATCACCAACCGAGAAACTATTGAACTCATTTCGGTAAATCCTATCCACCATGCCCATGGATTTAGGGTGATGGCCAACCGAACACAGCGCGATATCGACTCCTAATACCAGGAGAGACGAATCCCCGACAATCGCTCACTGCCTTCATGTGGCTCGGGACCGTACCCAACTAAAACCTATTTGCACGAATCTTTTGAGCCGTGCTAGAGTAGTAATCAAAGTACAGTGGGAACTCACACAAGATAAATGACGATCTCAGGTCAAAAGGCTAACATGTACTTACGTCACTAGAGAACTTCCATCTGACGATAGATATAATACCATTTAGAAGTTCTCGGTGGGTCTGTCCAGTGTATTCATCTCCAGTGAGCACCTGTATACTTTCTTAGGCGACACAACTCCAATGGCTTGTGAGACCGGCCACCGCCTCTCGTCGGGGTCTAGAAACGTATACACCAGTCTACTCTGGAATATCGATGCCCAGTCTCGATACTCCCATAACTAGGGACATTTAAGAATGTGCTTATAGACTACCGAACTCTTACGTATATGATTGCCATCATAATGTTGGTAGTCAAGCAAGAATCTTACGGTTTTTATCATTATATATTAGCGACGCGTGATAATAAGTAAAACATATACCCATAATTGACAAAGACAAACCAGAACCCATACTATCATTTCGAGTAAGACTGTTCTACCTGTATAGGTCATCCGTCAATTATCATAGTCGCCTGCCTGCAATTACAATAATTGCATTAAGGGAACTATATCCAACATTGCCTGTAATATCTAAAAACTTGCCTGTAATATCTATAATGTTTTCATTTTTCCCACCAAAACTTTAATTTCCTACCAAAAACCTCTAAAATATCTTTTTGTGTGTTATCTAAGTAGTTGACTGTAATATCTAACTGGTTTCCTGTAATATCTAAGCATTTTCTTGTAATATCTAAGTACTGTATGTAATATTTAAGTAGTTGCATGAGTTACCTGTAATATCTAAACGGTTGCCTATAAAATCTAAGCACCGTCCAAGAGAGGGAGGGGTATTTTTCTAATTGCGTTTAAAATAGAATGCAAGGTCTAAATGAAATACAGGTCGGAGGTTTTTTCATAAAGATTTTGAATAGTACCCTTCCCAACAATTTTAAAAATACTAAGGGTTTTCAGACAACTCCCGAGCGGGCCGGAGGCTTTATAACAATTTGCCTAAAATTTTAATGGTGAAATTTCAGAAGGAAATATAAAATATGAAAATTAAAGAGAGTTTTTAAAATAAAATGGGAATTTGACGAGAGATATAAAAAATTCTTAAATAAAAATCTTAACTAACTCGATTTATATTTTAATAAACTATTTTATTTTATAGAAATAAAGTTTGATTTTTGATTTTAAATTGAAATAACCGATACATATGATTATTTCAAATGGACCGCAAAGTAAAAATTAATTGAGAATTGAAATTAGTTCTAGAGAAATATTTTTTTATTTTTTGGAAAATAAGTCATAGCTTTATTTAAAATAAGCAAATATTAGAGCATACACCATCAAGTTCCTAGTACAACAGAGAAGGAAGCTCTGGAAAAGTCCGAAAGCCGTACAAAGACAGCGTAAGACTAATTTTCGCAATCGAATGTGCTGCTTTGTTACTGGATCTTTACATGCTTCACCGTAATATGTGGGTTATCACGTATAAGTTGACTGCAATCGTAGATAATGTGGGCAATCGACCAAGGAGGGATCGGGTTTTGCTTAAATTTATCGAGTTAACGATGTTGATACTATTCTACCTCTAAGAGGAGAGAGAATCTCCTCCTCATATATTTTACACAGTTAGATGGTTTGATCTAATGGTGGAGAATATGAGATGATGTTATCACCATTTATAATGGGATTTTATCACTAACTATCTATATACATCCCACCGTTAAATCAGAAATCTAAACTAAGAGATTCCTTCTCCTTCTGAAAGTAGAATAGTTCAACTCTTAGTTAAAATGCGACGGACTAAAAATTTCATCAATTTGATAAGTAGTAGTATAAACAGATAAATAATGATAATAGTTTGATAGAAAATAATATCGGTGAACATAAAATTTGATTAAATTTTGCTTGAAATTTTTTGTAAGGAGAAATATGAAATATCTAATAGATTTGAGTGAGAAATATAAATCATGAAGATTAAAGACAGAAATTTTAAAATAAGAAGGAATTTGATTAGGGATATAAAAAACGCTAAATAAAAACCACAACTAACTTAATTTATATTTTAATAAACTACTATATAAAAATAAAGTTTGAATTTTAATTTTAAACTGAAACGTTTGATACAGTAGTTTCCATATGACTATTTCAAATGGACATTAGTTTTATTTAAATAATAATTTTATTAGAGATTAAATTAGTTAAGATATGATGACGAAAAATTTCATTAATTTGCTTATAAGTGTGGTATAGATATAGATATAGAAGATATAAATAGATATAGATCAATAAACTTTTAGATGAAAAATTATATAAGGATAAATATGAAATATCTAATAGATTTGAGAGAGATATATAAATTAAAGAGAGAATTTTTAAAATAAGATGAAATTTGATGAGCGACATAAAAAAACATAAATAAAAATCTCCACCGACTCAATTTATATTTTAATAGAAAACTATACAAAAATAAAGTTTGATTTTTAATTTTAAACTAAAACGGTATATATGATAGGTTTCATAAGATTATTTCAAATAGACCATAATTATTTTTTAAAAAAATAATTTTATAAGAGATAAAAATTAGTTAAGATATGATGGACGAAAAATTTCATCAATTTGCTTATAAAAGTAATATAAATAGATAGATAGATAATGATAATAGTTTGACAGAAAATAACATAGGTTAACATAAAATCGGGTTAACTTTTGGATGAAAAATAATAAAAGGGAGAAATATGAAATATCTAATAAATTAAATTTGAGTGAGAAATTTAAATTATGAAGATTAAAAAGAGAATTTTTAAAATAAGAGGGAATTTGATAAACAGTATAAAAAATCCTAAATAAAAATCTCGACTAACTTAATTTATATTTTAATAAACTACTGTAAAAATAAATAAAGTTTTGATTTTTAATTTTTAATTCAAATGGTTGATGTGATAAGTTTAATATGATTATTTCAAATAGACTGTAAATATTTTAAAGAATAATTTTATTTGAGATAAAAATCAGTTAAGATATGACGGACGAAAAATTTCAGTTTAGACTAGGCATCTATACTCCAGTTTTGACTAGTGTGTACGTTTCCTGATCCCGTTGGAGAACGATAGCTGATTCCACAGCTATTGGTGTTTAATACCGAGGATTGTATACAAGTGTTTATTAGGTTATGAGTTACACTGGACGGACTCACCGAGAACTCCTAAATGGTATTATACCTATTGTCAGATAGCAATTCTCTGGTGACATGAGTACAGGGTAGTCTATAGACTTGAAATCGTCATAGTGTCTTGTGTAGTTCCCACCATGCTTTGATTACTATCTTACAACGGCTTTAAAGAACCGTGCAAACAGGTTTTAGTTGGGTACAGTCCTGAGCCATATGGAGGCAGTGAGCGATCGAAAGGGAATCGTCTCTCCCGGTATAGGGAGTTGATGTAGCGATGTGCACAATTGGCTATAATTATAAGTCCCTGGTCAGGGCAGATTAGATTTACTGATAAGTATTATCAGTAGTTTCTCGATTAGTTATGGGCTTGACATCGGTACGAATTATCGGGTTATTGAGGGTCTGAGGGTTTCCGCGTCGCAAACTTGGTCTACGACACTGTTATACGAAGAGACTGGACTATACGGTGACTGTCACTGATAGGCTATGCAGGGAACGGATGAGCTTGCTTGTTGACCGGCTTTTCGTTCAATATCTGGGTAGCCGTTACGTGCAATTAGGACCACTGACGTGCTTGTAGGTTAACCCGATAGGAAATTGATCTGAAAGTGTTTCAGAACAATCAGATATGATCTTAATCTACTGCCAGAGTATTGTCGAGTTTTTAAAGTCCCACACAGAAAATTTCCCAGCTCAAGTAAAACGATTTAGTGTGCGTATAGTGATACATATGGGTGTTCAACTAAACACGTGTATGTGATACACATGTATTAGTTGGACGTTTGATAATACTACCCGGTTTATAATAAAGCCGGATTATTAAATCAAATTTTGATTTAATAATTACACACACACACACTAGTATTATGTTATTTATTATCTTTTTCCACTCTCTTCTATTATTTATATATGATATAAATATTAGTTAATGTATTTATGAAATGCATTATTCTTTTTCTTTTTTTCTGGGAGTTTATTTTTTATGCTATGTGATGGCATGAGGGAGGAGGGGGTATACCTACGCCATTGTGTTTGACATGTGGAGGAGAGAGGAGGGGAAGTAATGTAAGTTGAGATATCTCATTTTCCTTAAGTGATTATTCATTTTATTCCATCCTCTCTCTCATCCCTCTCCCTCTTCATTCTCTTGAAAGAAAAAGGAAAAGGACATAAAAGAATAAGAAAGAAAAAGAGAGTAAAGCTTACTACATCTTCTTGTTTCCAAGTCCTAGCAACATGAGGAGGCAAGTTACTTCACAAAGGAGCATCCTGAAGTGAAGTTGGAGCTTGGGTGAGGGATCTCTCGCGTGGATCATCTTCGGCAAGCCAATTGGTGACCAAGCACGATCCAGAGCACTCGGAGCTTAGACAGGGTCTTCCGCAAATGGGCAGACACACTACAAAGGTTGTAGCATACAAAACCCCTAGTTTAGCTTTTACTATTTCTCTTTTGGTTTGCAAGTTTCATATTTTTGGGTGATTTCTTGGTTGTGGATGTTTGTGCCAGTCTAGAAAACTTTTGTTATGCATAGTTGTCGCTTTCATTTCATCTACTAGAGAGCACAAGACTCCTAACAGTGGTATCAGAGCCGTCCCATAAGGCTTTAACTTGCTATAGACGACGCTATAGGTTTGGATCAAGAAAACTTTTCGTTTCTAGTTTCCAATTTTAAGCCTCTGTTGTATTTCAAAATCGTCACCTGAAATTTTTTTGATAGGTGCCATTTTACTGGTATTGTCTTGAAAATGATATGGTTGAAGCACATGGCAGATTCACTTTGCCCAGACTAACCAGGCCGGCCTTCTGGCCGCCTGGGTCGGCCAGGGAACAGTGAATCTCTCCCATGCTTCTTCTACAGGATTAACTACATGGAAAGTATATTTTTTTATGTTTAAAAAATTCCCATATTTTGATTTGATCATTGATTGATCTAGATTTATGTATAGTAGTTAACCGCAATCAGAACAGTGTCGCGTGTAGCTAGACCGAGGTGAGTACGGGTCGTCCTCAGGGAAACGTTGAACCTTTTATTCTTACTTTAGGCGTGTTGAAAAAGAGAGAGGAAGAATAAAGAATGGTGAAGAATGGTTGTAGGTTCTAGATCTACGTTAAACACGGATGCAAAATATAGATCTAGATTAACTACGGATATATGTTTTATAGTAGAAGAGGGCTTGTACGGTTCATTGGGATTTAGTAGTTATGGATGATTAATTAAAAATTACTCTTTTTATTCTTTAATAGATTTAAAACTAGAACGACAGTGATACATGTAGATTAGGGTTTGTGGAGGGACAAGGGTTCCTACTCTTAACCCCTATCTCGACATGGAACTCCGTTCATATCTAGCCTTTACCAAAACAATAGTTAATCTAATCTCTAATCGTGGTCGCGATTATCAATGAATTGATAGCGCGCCCAATTAGGATGTTAACTATTCTTTTGATAAAATTTATAAACTTTATAGGACTTAAAAAGAGTTTAAGGATCTTCATCATCCATTAACCTACTCTTATCCCATGAACCCTGACAAGCGGTGAATTATTCGCGCATGTTGAGAGAAGAAGAAATGGAGAGGAAAATCATATTAAAACTACAAAGAAATAAAATAAGAAAACAATTACCTTTATTAATCAACAAAAATCATTTACACTTTGTTCCCTTAGAAAATGATTACAAAATGCTAGTTTGCTTCTCGATCTCTTCTAAGGAGGTAGATGAACAGTTGATGATCAGCCTGGATGCGTAAGCCTGTCGTGGACTTCGTGATCTTTTCAGCTTGATGATTTTTCCAAGAGCCTCTCGGTCCTTATTTATAGTCCCAGAGCCAGAACCTTAGTCTCCTAATTTGGAAACCAGTAGTTATGATCTAAACAGCAAAATCCCAACTCCCAAATCTTTCAATACACGGCGGATCCGCGGCCAATAGATGGGTTTGGCCGCGGATCCGCGGCCTTACAGGTGGATCATAGGATTTGATCTTCTGGAACTCTATTTTTATGACACGTGGTGATCTTTTTAATCTCTGGAAACTGAAAATCTTTTCTACGTCACTGTCAGACTTGATTTCTTTAGTTTACTTTCTTAATTAGGCAGGTTTGTTCTAACAGCTTTGATTTCCTTGATTTCAGCCCTGAAAATTCTGCACAACAAACTCAACAAATAATATTAGTAGAGATATTAACTTAACCATTAAGACTCGGTCAAAGGTATTTAATAAAGTAAGCATATTTTAAATGGGCCAAATGTTACATGAATATTATATGCTTATTTTTTCCTACTAAATATTAATTATAATATATAAACACATGAAAATAGTATTTTTACAGATAAACCCTCACATGTATCATATATTATAATAAACACCTTTTATTATATAGAAATAGTAGGAAAAATGTCATATTAAATGTGCAGTTTTATCAACTGAACAAATACCCCCAAACTTATGTTTGATTGTCCCGAGCAAGTTAGTTTATTCAAGAGAAGGAGAAAAAGAAAGGAGAAAGCTAAGCATACTTTCATAGGCAACACGATTGCACTGAGCACGTGCAACAAGCCGTTAAAGCTCTAGGTGTCCCTAGTAGGAGGAGTGTTGTCTCCTGAGGGTTTTCAGCGGATTACACCCAGAAAATCCTATAATAAAAGAGAGATGGTGAAAGTTACATATAAAGATAAGAACTATAAAAGAAAGAACTTGAAAATAAGAGTTTTCAACTACACCAGTTTTTCAGTTGATATGAGCCCTATCTTAATGGTCATGAAAAAAATATTAGAAATCATATCATCCCTCAATAAAACACCGCCTTTAGTTTTCCTCCCTATCTTTCCTCCAAATATTGATCATATACCCCTACGTGTGTGAACTAGACATCCCTACACTCGGAGAATTCAATTCAAGCAATCATACTCTTGTCCATCTACCTTAGTACTTTTTAATTGATATTTATATGGAATATGCTCACACATTTTTCATGCGACCGTTAATACCTTTTGAGGTACTAACCGACCGATTACTCATGTGCTTACTAATTAGGTGCTTCTCCTCGTCTTGCACCGCTTAAGGCTTAGCAGTGACTCCCAGACCAGTTGGTCTAAGGCACTAGGTGATGAAGCACCCTCGCTATATTTTTTTATCGCTGCCGCGATGATAACAAAACCAGTGTTCATTTTTCTTCACCATTTTATATTTTATTCATTTATAATTTCCTTCATACTTTGGCATTTAGACAAGAGTATTTTAAGGTATCCTCTACTATCCCGAGTTTCAAGACGTGTGTAAGTGCGTATAGTAGGGTATCAACGTTCAACTGTTTGGTTTCAAGAATAGGAACTATTTTTCAGACTTATTTTTATCCTCAGATTAGTGACTTCTTTCATCTTACTAACCCTTGGGACAACGGCTCATAACTACTTATTACTAGTTTCGTTTAAGAAAACTTCTAATTTTCTAGGTTTTCTTAAATTTATCCAATATTTTGGATGTAATTTTTCACTATCTAATCTTTTATTATAAAAGAAAATTTTTAAATTTTTTTTTGAAAATGTTGTGCTTATGCAAAGTATGATGCAAATTGATGCGTAAATAAGCACAAACCTTCCTCAAACTTGTTTTCAATAGTGTCCTCACTGTTGTCATCTGTTAAAACTCAAAAACCTGTAAGCTTGGGAGGAAAAATTTATTAATGGGGACATGAAATATGAACATGAAAATCCTCCCCCAAACTTATTTTTGGCTCATAATCTTATAAAAAATTTCTTTCAAGAGCCAAAATATCCACCCCAAACTTAAGTAAAATCGTATTAAGCATTTAAAATTATTTGGGGGGGGGGTTAAAATAATTGGTCAAACTAAAGCCTTGCAAAGACCAAAAGTCAACACCAACCATTCAAAAATTTTATCGATGAAGCACCAAGGTTGGTGGAAGAACATGTCGCCTATTGATGTGAAGAAGTGGGGAGGAGATAAGAGGTGTAATGGAAAAGGTTTACGTCTCGGTTTGTAGAGATGAAACAATGATGATGGATTACTTGCATTCTTGTTATCGATATGAAGAAGTGGTGATGGTTCAACTTCTTTGTATTGAGGTTGATTCATCACACCACCCGTATTTTTTAAGAATGCGAGTTCTTCAGCGAAAATTTCTTCAAAACTTTCATCGATAGCCCGAATAATAATTTCATCGAAAAGAACGGGATGATACTCGGACTCCATAAAAGGTCCATATTCAGCATTTGCTGTTGGCCCGGACAACAAAGTAATAGTGGAGTCGAGATCAGTATCGTGAAGCTCTTCAATTTCGCTGCTGTCAGAATCTATTGTTTCGACAGAACATACATGAGCATAGGGTTCGGAGGGTTCACTTCCCAACTTGTAAATGTTAAGCTCAATTGACTTCTTCCCAAAGGATAGGGTCATAGAGTCGTTTCTACAATTGATTACTGCGTTGGAAGTAGCAAGAAAAGGTCGACCTAAAATCACCGGAATTTGGTTTCGTGGGTTTGCTACAGGTTGTGTATCTATAACGATAAAGTCCACAGGAAATATAAATTCCCCGACTTTGATTAACACATCCTCTAGCCCACCCTTAGGTTGGGTGATAGATCGATCGGCCATCTGAAGAGTGCAATGCGCCGGTTTTAACTCTCCGATCCCTAATTGCTCATAAACAAAATACGGAAGCAAGTTAACACTAGCACCTAAATCGAGTAGAGCACGATTGATATTTTTACCCCCAATAGAAATAGAAATTGTAGGACTTCCGGGGTCCTTTTGTTTCTTGGGTAGTTGTTGTGTAAAAGCAGTGCTCACATTACTCGTAAGGAAAACTTTTTTAGGTACTTGAACTTTTCTCTTCCTAGTGCACAAGTCCTTTAGGACTTTCGCATAAGACGGAACTTGTTGAATAGCATCTAGGAGAGGAATGTTTATGTTAACTTGCTTAAAAATTTCCACAATTTTCTCCATTTGTGGACTTCGTCTGTTGCCCCTTAACCTGTTTGGATAAGGTGCTTTATCAATAAGGTTTGGGTCCAAAATTGGAGAGGATTGTGGGGATGGAATGGATCCCAGAATTGGAGTGGGGATCGTTTTAGATAGATTTGTGGAAGTGGGCTGAGAGATCGAGCCTTGGGGAAAACGGAGAATAGGCTCGGAAGAAGGTGGGAGACTAGACGAATTAGGGGAAGAAGTAGAAGCCGGGGTTTCAATTGATTCCTCATCATCAATCTGTTCACCCATTTTATTGTTCAACACTCTTTCTGATTTCAACGTGGTAACAGCACTCACATTATGACTTTGTGAGTGGCCAGGATTCGGTAAGGGCTGAGACGGAAGTTTCCCTTTCTCTCTAGCAATCATTTCGGCGTGTAATCGTGCAATTTGGGCTTCTATTGATTTAATACTCTCACCGTGGGAGGCAAAGTCTTTCTTTATGGAATCAATAGAAGACCTCATATCAGCCGACATTTGGATCAAATGTTTCATAAACAAATCCAAAGTTTGTGCGAGTGAAGAGGGGTTATCGGTACCGGTCGTTTGGAAAGAATTATTGGTTGGGTTTTGAAAATTTTGTGACTGAAAGGGGTGCTGACTCTGTGGTGGTGGTTGCTGTTGCTGTGGAGGAGTTCTTTGATAATTACCTTGGAACTGGTTTTGATTTTTATTTTGGTTTTGGTTCCAAGCAAAGTTAGGATGATTCCTCCATCCCTTATTGTACGTGGAAGAATAAGGATCGTTTCTAGGTCGCTGCTGAAAAGCAGCATTAGTTTGCTCGTGACCTTGAAACGGTGCATTCATAGGACATTCTTCCGTTAAGTGTGATGGATCAGAACAGCAACCACATACGGTTTTGGGAAGCATGTATTGGTTTAGGGAGGCTGAAGAGATTCTGTTTTCTATAGCGTCGAGTTTCCTTTGTATCGCGGCCATTTCGGCTTTCATTTCGATGGAAACCTCGAGCTGATGAATACCTTCCCTAGATGATATAGGTCTAACACTTTCCCATTGTAAAGTATGTTCAGCGAAATTTTCTAGGAATTTCCAAGCTTCACCATCATCTTTCGACATGAATTGACATTGACACATGGTTTCAAGCATCTGTTTCGTTGCGGGATCAATACCTTCATATACAATTCGACACAGATCCCATCGGTGGATTCTGTGATGAGGACATTAGACAAGCAGATCCTTGAACCGTTCAAAGCATTTCCAAAATGGTTCATTGGGAAGCTGGGTAAACTGATTGATTTCTCTCCTAACACGGACGGTCTTATGATTGGGATAAAATTTCTTAAGGAATGCTACAACGAATTCATCCCATTTAGAAATAGAATGTGCGGCAGTATTA
The DNA here is from genome assembly GCA_030015575.1 of Agapanthus africanus. Lineage (NCBI taxonomy): Eukaryota > Viridiplantae > Streptophyta > Magnoliopsida > Asparagales > Amaryllidaceae > Agapanthus > Agapanthus africanus. The sequence goes on along the minus strand of CM057349.1, from coordinate 418,926,113 downwards.
TAAAGCCATTTCTCGGCTAGATCGCACAAAGAAAAAGGGAGAAGACGTAAACGCACAGCATCCATAGAAAGTTGTGACGTGCCAATCATTGCACATACGTTTTCGAATTTGTTTATAAAAACGTATGCGTCTTCGGACTCAAGCCCGTGAAATTTCGGCAACAGTTTGATAAATTGGGGTTTGATTTCAAAATTATCCCTATTGGCTGGTGGAATAGAAAGACAAGTAGGAAAGGGACCACGTGAAGGGTAGCATCTCTCTTGGAGAAATATACGCGGTATATTCTGCGCACCTGTGGGTGGCAGCAGCGTGGTATCATGAAAATTTGATGGATAACCGTCCATCTCGGTCGTGGTGGGTGGTGGGGAAAAGGAAAACGAAGAAGTATCGATTTCGGAGTCGATAGAAGAAACGCGGATAAGACGGGCACTAGAATCCCGTGTCCAGCCGAGCATGCACTAAGCGGGTTTAGCACAAGTGGCAGCGTGTGTGTGATTGGTTTGTTTTGAAAGGTGTGTCGGACTTAAGACAAATCACATAAAAATGCACAATCAACCCTAGAACTAAGGTTATCTAGGTCAAGTCTCTAGACCGCTCCTAGACTTCCAAAGGACAACCCGCAGAATCAATCCTCTATCACCTCTTTACTACCCTTGCGGCTAGGTAAGTGCCAGGTAAGTGGGAGGTATCCGCTATACGAATCACTGAAAATAGCGGGCCTAATTAAGTAACCACTTGCCTTAGACACACTTTCCTAGACACCACAACAGTAATGCGGATAAGCGATAGATTACCCACGACCTTCCTCTGTCCATATTGAGCGCAACAGTCCTTAGAGTCTTGTCTAGATATTTTTTAAAATTAATATAGGGTTGATGCGGATGCTCGTTTTGTGATTTGCGGGGCCTAGGAAGGGTGATAAAATTCCCACCTAAGCTGAATTTAGTCTTTACCCCTTAAAGTCTGTATTAAAATATGCAAAACAAACCAATTACTAAACTTTGCAAAAAGATTTTTGAGCGGTGATATTTTGCAAAGAATCCTGCAGAAAAAATATTTTATTGGATTTCAGAGGAGAGAGAAAGATATATAGAAGATACCAGAGAAGTTTTCAACCCTAAATCCCCTAGAAAGCCGAGGTTCCGCCGCCAATGTGCTCTTTGTGCCGCGGTTCCGCCGCCGACTAGGAAGATCTGATGAAGATTTTTGCTACGCGGCCTCCTTTGCTCCTCTGGATCTTGATGAATGTCTCTAACTCTCTGTTTCCTCAATTCTGTGACTCCAGATTCCCTCGCAAAATTCACACAATAATCGTTAAATATACAATTTGCAGTTTTGTTTATTTTTATGATATAGATTGAATAAGAATTCAACACGAATAGTAAGAAAAAAATTACGCACATATCCCCGGCAACGGCGCCATTTGATTGATCTAGATTTATGTGTAGTAGTTAACCGCAATCAGAACGGTGTCGCGTGTAGCTAGACCGAGGTGAGTACGGATCGTCCTCAGGGAAATGTTGAACCTTTTATTCTTACTTTAGGCGTGTTGAAAAAGAGAGAGGAAGAATAAAGAATGGTGAAGAATGGTTGTAGGTTCTAGATCTACGTTAAACACGGATGCAAAATATAGATCTAGATTAACTACGGATGTAAGTTTTATAGTAGAAGAGGGCTTATAGGGTTCATTGGGATTTAGTAGTTATAGATGATTAATTAAAAATTACTCTTTTTATCTTTTAATAAATTTAAAACTAGAACGACAGTGATGCATGTAGATTAGAGTTTCTGGAGGGACAAGGGTTCCCACTCTTAACCCCTATCTCGACATGGAACTTCGTTCATATCTTGCCTTTACCAAAACAATAGTTAATCTAATCTCTAATCATGGTCGCGATTATCAATGAATTGATAACGCGCCCAATTAGGATGTTAACTATTCTTTTGATAAAATTTATAAACTTTATAGGACTTAAAAAGAGTTTAAGGATTTTCATTATCCATTAACCTACCCTAATCCCATGAACCCTAACAAGCGGTGAATTACTCGCGCATGTTGGGAGAAGAAGAGATGGAGAGGGAAATCATATTAAAACTACAAAGAAATAAAATAAGAAAACAATTATCTTTATTAATCAACAAAAATCATTTACACTTTGTTCCCTTAGAAAATGATTACAAAATACTAGTTTGCTTCTCGATCTCTTCTAAGGAGGTAGATGAACAGTTGATGATCAGCCTGGATGCGTGAGCCTGTCGTGGACTTCGTGATCTCTTCAGCTTGATGATTTTTCCAAGAGGCTCTCGGTCCTTATTTATAGTCCCAGAGCTAGAACCCTAATCTCCTAATTTGGAAACCAATAGTTATGATCCAAACAGCAAAATCCCAACTCCCAAATCTTTCAATACGCGGCGGATCCGCGGCCAATAGGTGGGTTTGGCCGCGGATCCGCGGCCTTACAGGTGGATCACAGGATTTGATCTTCTGGAACTCTATCTTTATGACACGTGGTGATCTTTTTAATCTCTGGAAACTGAAAATCTTTTCTACATCACTGCCAGGCTTGATTTCTTTAGTTTACTTTCTTAATTAGGCAGGTTTGTTCTAACAGCTTTGATTTCCTTGATTTCAGCCCTGAAAATTTTGCACAACAAACTCAACAAATAATATTAGTAGAGATATTAACTTAACCATTAAGACTCGGTCAAAGGTATTTAATAAAGTAAGCATATTTTAAATGGGCCAAATGTTACATGGATATTATATACTTACTTTTTCCTACCAAATGTTAATTATAATATATAAACACATGAAAATAGTATTTTTACAGATAAACCCTCACATGTATCATATATTATAATAAACACCTTTTATTATATAGAAATAGTAGGAAAAATGTCATATTAAATGTGCAGTTTTATCAACTGAACAATCATCATTGTGTTTATAGGTGGTTCGGAAAGTTTTTTGATCGAAACTGTAGTATCGTATTTGTTCCGCATTTATAGAGATGTGTTGTTAAACGTCGCCTAATTGATGTGTGATCAATTAGATGAGCTTGCACATTAGATATTTGTGATGTTGGTTTGATTGGAATGTTTCAGATCGTCGTGATGAATAGCCCATCATGTGGATGTATGTAATACAAAGTTATTGTATGTAATTCATTATTCATTTCATTGCCAAATGTATATTCTTTTATCTGGATGAGCAGCCGACATGTGGTTGTCGTTGCCGTTGTATGTTTTATTATTTGTCAGAACGCGATCAGCTTGCAATCGTGTTTACCGCTGTATATATAATACGGGTTTTACCCAGTAGAGAAGCGCTCGGGCTGCTGAATTCTAGAGTACAGTGGGTGGCCATCTTAAGGAGTTGAGACTGGGCCGCCTCATTCTAGAATAAGCGGTTTTCTCGCCGCGCTTGTAGGGGTATAAGATTGACCTGCGAAGAAGTGCTCGAGTTGCCGGATTCTAGGAAGTGTTAGGTGGCCCATTCACGGTGTTGAGACGGGTTGCTTCGTTTTCTAGGATTGGCAGATGGCTCACCGAGCTCGTAGGGGTTTTGGTTTGGTTATGTATTGACTATTAACGCGAACGGAGAATGTCGCGTTTCGTTTACAGCTTAAACGAAACGCGGGATTCCTAGAAAATCTGAATATTCTATTTTTGTGATGTTTAACGCATGCTTGTAATATGATTACCTGCCTGTGATGTTATTTACCGCATGCTTGTAATGTGATTATCTACATATGATGATGATGATGATGATGGGGTGTGTGTGTGTATTGATATATATGATATATAAATAATTTTTTTTATATGTTTTGCATCTGCGCTAGTCCTGCCTCTGCTCTGCCGTAAGTTAAGTAACCTTATGGTGAAGACCCGAGACCCTGTGGCGAATGCGGACGGCATATAAAGTATTCTATTTTTATTTTCATATCATACTTTCTGTAATGGTGTGGGAAGATATTACATAATATGTATTATTATCTAAATGATGGGATTGTCTTAATTGGATTAATGCAAAGGAAAACATACTTAAAATACGTTGTTGGAACCAATTAATTTTTTTCCAAAAGAAACTATAGCTGTTTACTTTTGCTTTGCATTGAGATATTCGGTTCGGAATATCATGCACCTCATTCGATGAGGAGGAGCCTTGATCCCTTCACGAGAGAGTTCGCTCTTAAGCAAAAGTTTATATTACTATAAACTAGCAAAACCATTCGGTTCCTTCAATGATATCAAGTTCATTATGTTAATGGATTTTGTTCCCGTCAAAATTTGGTGCTTGAAACTTAAGCTTCACAAAGGCAAAAAAACGCTGAGGTGAAAGTGTCAGGCCAGGCTGTGCATGCGCATCACGTGCAAAACCCGAGGCACAAGCCGCCAATCCCAGGCGCAAGCGCACCACGTGCAAGGCACGGAGCGCAAGCGCATGCTTCAATCGGAACTTAAACTGAATTTGGAAAAATATTTCCCCTGTCTTTCTTAAACGAAAAGATATTTTCTTGTTAACAAGAAATCTCTTTGGATCAATAATCTAACGATGCTTAAACATCATCGGTTAATCTTAAGATCAATTGAGATCTTTCAAATGAGAGATTCTCTCAACTTGATTAACAATCTTCTCTTATATAAAAAGGAGAGGGGGAGATTAATCTCTATATAGAGAATTCCTCCCAAAAAGTGAAGATAATAGAGACTTAAGGATCTGCCAAGATCTTCATCTTCCTCCTCAATCAAGCCCTAAAAAAAAGAAAAATAGGGTGAATACTCCCCATAAGGTGAAGCAAAGAGACATAAGTCTCTTCAAGTTCTTCTCCTTCCTCAAAACTCTAGGTAAGGAGATTAATCGCCATTAAAAAGAAGCTTAAACTTCAATAAGAACTTAAGATCTTTCTCTGGATCGAAAATCCTTGAGTCAAATCTCCTCCATGTAGAGAACTTAAGTTTTCATGGAGGGATTTTCGATCTCAAGATCAGAGATTTGGAGGAAAACTTAAATCTTGATCCACCAAGAATCATGAACAAGGGCCCAAGATCATAAAAAATTGATCTTGTTGATTTTTAATGGCCAAAACCCAATAAACAGAAGCTTAAGCTTCACGATACTTTGAAAGGTTAACCTTTCTGGAAGAAGACAGAGATTAATCTCCAAAACCCAAGCCACGCCACGTGATATGCACGCGAGCATGTGCCAAAGTCATGCGCAGTGTTGTGCGCCAAAGCCGTGCGCAAGAGACAAGAAAATTGTGCCAGAGCTTTAAGATCTATGTTGGGCTGTGCTACATGAAATACACGTGCATGCGACAAGTGCCAAGAATGATAGACAGTGTCACGCCCCGCGTCCCAGAGTGCGCTAAGATCGGCACGTGACAGAGCCAATCATGTTACCTGTGGCTAAGAAACATCCCTCCACAGTCACATTATGGCTGTCTTTAAGATATCAAGAACAGTAAAAATAAATAAACTATCTAGTACATGCCTATCTGCCAGAATAAACAAGTCAAGAAATATAAATGTGCGGAAGCAATAAATCCAATAAGCAATAACATCTGGAAAGTACGTCCCAAATACGGGCTCACAACAGGAAATGAAAGTACAGAAATAAAACTAAACTAAACTAGATACTAGCAGGATCCTCACTGCTCGGCCTGACGACGGAAGTACTCCTGATCAGCCTGCGAAAGAGATAGAGGATCTGGGCCATGCAAAACCCAGACATCAGTGCGTCATAATATGAAACAATAAAATATAATCAGGAGGTAACAAGATATGCCGGCATTATGAACAGTAACACGAATATGGAACAGTGAAGTGTATGTGCATGCGGTTAGTAGTCTATGCTACTGGGTTAATTACTCTCAAGTCTTTGAAATCAATTTAATGAATCGTCGATATAACTCAATAGTATCCCGTGCATCCCGGGACCACGGTCCAAACTCTCGGGGCTGAATCCGAGAAGTGCCGCTAAGCACAAACAGGAAACATGTACAGACGAATGATGTCAGCGACATCATCCCGGGACTGGCCTAGCCCCCAAAACTGATCAGTATAAGCATCGAACTGTTGAGTTACAAGTCAGGTTTCATAATTTATTTCCCCTTACCCCCATGGTTATGTGTTCAAGTCAGATATTGATAAATCTGGAGCTAATGCCAACACAGGATCAAGCAGGTACAGGTTTGTCTATGCAGACAACAGGATACGTCCGTCAGGACAACAAGTCAGGATTGTCGGTATTAGAAACAGGATCAGGTAATATGTCAAGTAGTGGTATATCAGGTCATGACAGGTAGTGCACAGGTATCAAATGGATGCTCATAATAAAACTGTAGCGAGTACGGGTGCACGATAAAAGTACGGATGCACAGTAAAACACGGATGCACAAATATCTATCAGGGATTACATCTACAACTCCATGACCACGCATAATGCACATTATCAAGCATGGGGTGTTAATATAATAGTAACATGAAATAATGTGATCTGGCATGCGACTAGATATATAATAAATGATACGGATGCGAACGGATATCGAAAAACGGTAAAATTGTAACATGGATGCTCAATACCATAAACATGCAATATTCTTATTAATATAGATGCGAGTATAATAATATAGCCTGTATCAAGCTAACTTGCATGCAACCAGATATGTAATTAATGATATGGATGCGTACGGATATCCGAAAACAGTAAAACAATACTATGGATGTACAATGCATTCAATATGTGATATTTTTATTCATATGGATGCAAAATATGTATCATAGCATGTAGCAAGGTAAACTTACCTGATCGGATCTCACGACGGGGTGTATACGCAGCGTCCGACGTCGGGTAAACGTCGCAATGTACACACGCGCACACGGGACAGGTCCAGGTAAAGTAAGAAGGTGACCACGCTGGTAGGGGATGTCCACTGGGTTGCCCGGATCGTCGGCAACGGCACGGCTCCGGCGATCACCGGAATCAAGAATCGAGAAGAAGAGAGAAGAATAAGAAGATGAAAAGAAATGGGCTGGGGTGGCTCTGGTGTGGTGCTCTGGAGTTGTCTTGGGGTCAGAGGAGTTGGCAAGGAGCGACGACGATGAAGGATCACTGGCGGGGGGGTGCCGGAGATGGGAGGCCTGGGTTGCGGGTGCGCAGGGATCTTGGGTTCGCTCGTGGGTGCTGGTGCAGGGTCGAAGATGGAGAAGAGGGGTGGTTGCTGAGGAGGTTCTGATGAGGGTGACAGGGTGGTAACAGCAAGGCGGTCACCGGTAGTGGGTGCAGGCACGGGTTCTTGGTGTTGGGGTCGTAGGCTTGTGCAGGGTTTGGAAGCTCGGGAAAGGAGAAAAGAGAAAGGTGATGAGGTGGTTGAGGAGAGGAGGAGAGGTCGACGACAACGAGGGCGTCGGGGTGAGGCGGCGACGAGCGATGGGTTCTTGGGTTCGTCGTCGGGGTTCCGCAGCGGGGAAGGAGTGTCATTGGGAGGTGAGGAGTGGAGGAGAGAAGGAGAAGAGGGAGGCATCGACGGTTGAGCGGCAACGGGCGACGGCCGCGAGCGAGGGCAGGGGCATGAAGGCGAAGGTGGGAGTCGGGAACGAAAAAATTATGAATGAGTAAGAAGAGAGAGGATGTGGGGAACAGTGGGTTTAAAAAAATAGGTTAAAAAAATATAGGTTAAATAAAATAAAAGAATTATATATAGATATAGTGTGGGCTGAGATCCGGGAGTTAGATTGGTTAGGAAAATCTTTTAGGAATATTTCAAATGGAATAAGAAATATATTTTGTTTTAAATGGTATATAAATAGTTTTAATATAAAAGAATATAATATTGAGTATATTTGGGTTTTTGGATAATATAAAAAAATAGTCCAAAACATGCCCGGGTCGGGTCTAAAATTACGGTTTGAAAATATGGATAATATACATAGTGACCAAAACCAGAATAGGATATCCGGGTAACGAAAATACATACCCCCAAGAACGGATACACATAGCGTGCACGTAGCTATCCAAACGAGTCCGTTTCACTGAAGGGGACGAGAACAAGATGTATGGATGTCACCACAGGGTTTGGGGGTATGATACAGGTCATGTTAGATATTTTAAAAATATTTTATTTGACTTTATTTGTTATACTAAAAAAAATGCAGATGCCAGATATAACGCCAGTATGCAGTATAAACAATATTAAAAGTGCACGGATTCTCTAACTAGCCGGGATAAATCATAAACAGGAATCAGGATGTGTTTCCAGCAAGCGGGTCGGGTCGGATGTAAAGACGGATACCAATACACTATTCGCACCCAAAACACAATAAATCAAGAAATAGCCATAAATAAAGAAATACTCAAAATAGAACTGGTATAAATGAACTTGGGTGTTACATTATACCCAACCACAAAAAGAATTTCTTCCTCAAAATTCTTGGAACAAGTAAAGACAAACAAACATGAATCTACGAGAAGATGTGTGGAAACTTCTGTCGAATCTCGTCTTCTCGTTCCCAAGTCGATTCTCCGTGCGAGCGATTCCCCCAAGAAACAAGTACGAGAGGGATAACCTTGTTCTTGAGGACCTTTTCTCTTCGATCGACAATCGACATCGGTCGTTCCTCGTAAGTCAAATCCTCTCTTACAGTCAGCTCCGAATGATCTAGTATGTGCGTCTCATCTCGAACATACTTAGGGAGTTGAGATACATGAAACACGTCATGAACATTCGCCAAAGATGGTGGTAAAGCCAATCGATAAGCTACTTCTCCAACACGCTCAATAATCTTGAAAGGCCCCATGAATCGAGGACTAAGCTTGCCTCGACTCCCAAAATGAATCACTCCTCTAGTCGGTGATATCTTCAAGAATACAAGATCACCAACAACGAACTCTAGGGGTCTTCTCGATATATCGGCCTAACTCTTCTGCCGATCCTGTGATACCTTCATATGATTCAGGATAGTAATAACCTTCTCTACTGTTTGCACGATCAAATTTGGTCCCAACAATCTTCGTTCTCCAATATCGTCCCAACAAACGGGTGAGCAACACTTGCGACCATATAATGCTTCGAATGGAGCCATCTGAATAGTCGCCTGAAAGCTGTTATTGTAAGAAAACTCCACCAAGTGTAGATGATCCTCCTATGAACCCTTGAAGTCCAACATGTAAGCTCTCAACATATCTTCAAGAGTTTGGATCGTTCTCTCCGACTTGCCATCTGTCTGGGGATGATAAGTAGTGCTAAACTTCAAACGCATCCCCAGACTTTCTTGTAAGCTCCTCCAGAAGTGATAAGAATCGGGTATCATGATCAAAAACGATGCTCACAGGTACTCCATGCAATCTTACAATCTCCTGCATGTACTGCTCTGCTAATGCTTCCGTCGACTGACCAACTCGAAACGGTACGAAATGAGCAGCCTTGGTCAGTCGATCAACAATCACCCAAATTGCATTGTTGCCCTTTGGACTCCGCGGTAAAGCTGTCACGAAATCCATGGTTATGTATACCCACTTCCATTGGGGAATCGGAAGTGGTTGCAATAAATCAGCTACCCTTTGATGTTCAGTTTTAACTTGCTAACACACCAAGCACCTCGCTACAAAGCGGGCAATCTCCCTTTTCATGCATTCCCACCAGAAATGCCGTCGTAGATCATGGTACATCTTCGTGCCTCCTGGATATACGGAATATGCGGAACTGTGTGCCTCCTTCATAACTTCTTCGCGAATGTCTCCTTTTGGCACACACAAATGGTTACCATATCACAACGAACCATCTTCATGAAACAAGTCTGTTCGAAGTCCCGCATCAACCTGTTCTCGAAACTTCTGCAATCTTGGATCGTGCAACTGCGTTGCTTTAATATTATTGATCAATGACGTCTGTACTTGCAGCTGCATCAATTGTCCTGAAGAATGCGGTAACACGATCTCCAAATCGAATCTCCGAAAATCATCGATAAGTTCTCTCAGTGCTGTCAACATCCGAATTGCTGGCAACCGACTAAGTGCATCCGACACTACATTAACTTTCCCCGGATGGTTCTTGAGATCAAGATCATAGTCAGCCATCAGCTCCAACCATCTACGCTGCCTCATGTTAAGCTCTTTCTGTGTGAACACGTACTTTAGGCTTTTGTGATCGGTGAATACTTCGACCCTTTCATCTAATAAATAGTGTCTCTAAATCTTTAAAGAGAAAATCACTGCTGCAAGCTCCAGATCATGAGTTGGGTAATTCTGCTCATGGGTCTTCAGTTGTCTCGATGCGTAGGCTATAACCTTCCCATGCTGCATCAAAACACATCCCAAACCTTTCCCAGATGCGTCACTGTGAATCACTAATCCTTCGGAACCGTCCGGTATGGTCAAAATAGGAGCGGTTATCAATCTTTGCTTCAACGCCTAAAAGCTGACGCACAACTATTCGTCCATACGAACGGTACCTCCTTTCGCGTAAGCTTTGTCAAAGGCTCAGCTAAGCGAGCAAAATTCTCCACGAACCTTTTGTAATATCCGGAAAGTCTAAGAAAACTTCTGATCTCCGCTACGTTCTTCGGAATCGGTCAATCTTGAACTGCTGCAATCTTTTCAGGATCAACGACGATTCCATCTCCAGATACGACGTGCCCTAAAAACTTCACTTCTTCAAGCCAAAACTCGCACTTGCTCATCTTTGCATACAATCTTTCATGCCTCAATGTCTGCAGTGCGATCTTCAAGTGTTCTGCATGCTCTTCTAGGCTCTTCGAGTAGACCAAAATATCATCGATGAACACTACTATAAACTGGTCCAAGAACGGTGAAAAGATTTGGTTCATCAAGTCCATAAATATCGCCGGTGCATTCGTGACTCCGAATGGTATCACTAAATACTCGTAATGTCCATATCGAGTTCGGAACGCAGTCTTGCAAATATCCTCTGATTTAACTCGAACTTGATGATATCCGGATCGCAAATCCAGCTTCGAGAATACCTTCGCGCCACTGAGTTGCTCGAACAATTTGCCAATGCGAGGGATCGGGTACTTGTTCTTAATAGTCACCCGGTTTAATTCTCGATAATCGATGCACATCCTCCTTGTGCCATCTTTCTTCTTGACTAGAAGAGCTGGAGCTCTCCAAGGTGAATTGCTGCTGCGAATCCAACCCTTCTCTAGCAATTCGGTAATCTGCTTCTTGACTTCTTCCAACTCCACTGGTGCCATCGGATAGTACGCCTTTGAGATTGGCGCTGCACCAGGAAGAAGATCGATCGTGAACTCCACATCTCGTTTTGGCGGTAAACCTGAGATGTCCTTGAACACGTCCATGAACTCCAAACTACAGCCGGCGCTTCCTTCTTATCCACTTCCATCGACGAAAGAACGGCGCTCGTCGGCCTAGCCCTAAACTCGACTGGTCCAACAAAACTGCTACCTCCAGCAAAAACAAACTCCGGATGTCCGGAAATCTGGAAAATCACTTTCTTTGCCCTACAATCAATGTGAGTGTGGAAAGTGCTGAGAAAGTCCATTCCCAAGATGACATCATAACTACCGGTATCAATCACCAAGAAATCTGCAAATAACTCCCGTCTGCAAATAACAACTGAACAATCCTTGCACTCGCTACTAGATATGATCTTCCCATTCCCAGTGTGTATGTCCCTACAACTAGATAGGGTCGTGCAAGAAATCGAGTGTGCAGCAATAAACTTGGACGACATAAAACAATGGATGCACCAGAATCGAATAATGCTAATGCGGGAAAATCATGAACAAGTAGGATACCTGAAACAACTTCTGAAGCCTTGGCCTCTTCGGCCGTCAGAGTAAAGGATCGAGCTTGATTAGGTCCCTGAGTTATCTGCTTCTGCCTCTGCGGTGGCTTCTGAACATCATCCTTCAAATGAAGCTTCGACGGACAAACACTGACAGTATGGTCAGCTGACCCGCAAACCAAACAGAGTCCAAGTATCCTTCGACACTCCTTCTGCACGTGTCCGGGGAGATGGCAGTACCCACAAATCGTCCTTCCCTTTTTCTCGGGTACGACTGGCTTCTTCATCGGTACAACGCCACGTCTGTTCACCGGGATAGCTCTGCGAAAAGGCGCTCGGTTCAGCGTAAAAGCCGGCTTCCGTACCACAACTGCCTGCTGCTTACCCCCTATCTTCACTGATAAGCTCTGCTGCTCTCTGGCTGCTTTAAGAACTTGCGAGAAAGTGGTCAATCCCAGAGATATAACGTGCCTCTGGATTTCCACATCCAAACTGCGCATAAACCTTCATGCCCTAACAGCATCGTTGGCAACCAAAGGTCCCACGAATCGACTGAGCCGTAACCACTCAGCCGCATGCCCATCCACCGCCATTCTGCTTCAAATTGATAAATCTTTCTTCCATTTCCTTCCGTGCAGTCTGCGGAAAGAACTTCTCCAAGAAACTCTGCGAGAAAGTTGCCCAACTGATCGGCTTGGGCAAACGGGTCTCTTCCACAAGCCACCACTCACGGGCATATTCCACCAATTGGATGCGTACAACATCTACTCTCTGGTCCTCCGGAATTTGTGCTGCAACGAGCAGATTTTCCGTATCGACTAGCCACTACTCCGCTGGCAACGGCTCCTCCAAACCAGTGAAAATGGACGGACCAAGTCTCCTGAAATCCGCCACGGTACCCACACGCTGTACTGGTTGGGTTGCAACAGTGTTTACGGACTGCTGGACAGTCCGCAAACCCTCCTGAAAAGCTTCGGCTTGCCGTTGATTTATCTCGGTTTGCCGCTTCTGGTTCTCCAGCATCCCACGAATTACTCCAAGCAATGCGGCGTCATCAACATGCCTCTGGTACGATCACAGTTCTCTATCCGCCATGATCCTGAAACCAAGACACTGAAGAGGATCAGTATGATAAACAAGATTCAAAACTTGCGATAAAACATAAACTGGTAAGTAATGAAACCGAGAGAAGCAAGGTAATATCACGACCATAAATCAAGGAATGAATCAAGACTAGGACTCCAGGTTACTTAAATAGAGTACCGCATTGTAACTATACTGCAGTTCATAGTTACAATCACATAACTCCGTTCAAGTCGTCCAAATCCTAGTATCAGAATCGAAATAATAAGTAGGGAGAAACAATAGGGAACCAAAAGGTTTCAAGTCGAGATGCACAGTTGTTTGCATATCGTCAAGACAAGGGTCAAGAGAAAGATATGATTCAAGAATCACGATAATAATGTGGCAGGACATGCTCCTAATTACAGATTTTCTGATTCGTGTATTGGGTCCAATACCCAATTACAAAAGAATCAAACCCGATTAACCTAAATCCTATGGCTCTGATACCAAACAAACCCTGTCACGCCCCGCGTCCCAGAGTGCGCTAAGATCGGCACATGACAGAGCCAACTATGCTACCTGTGGCTAGGAAACATCCTTCCACAGTCACATTACGACTGTCTATAAGATATCAAGAACAGTAAAAATAAATAAACTATCTAGTACATGTCCATCTGCTAGAATAAACGAGTCAAGAAATATAAATGTGCGGAAGCAATAAATCCAATAAGCAATAACATCTGGAAAGTACGTCCCAAATACGGGCTCACAATAGGAAATGAAAGTACGGAAATAAAACTAAACTAAACTAGATACTAACAGGATCCTCGCTGCTCGGCCTGACGGTGGAAATACTCCTGATCAGCCTGCGAAAGAGACAGAGGATCTGGGCCATGCAAAACCCAGACGTCAGTGCGTCATAATATCAAACAATAAAATATAATCAGGAGGTAATAAGATATGCATGCATGAGTATGAATAGTAATGAGTGTATAACAGTAACCCGAATATGGAATAGTGAAGTGTATGTGCATGCGGTGAGTAGTCTATGCTACTGGGTTAATTACTCTCAAGTCTTTGAAATCAATTTAATGAATCGTCGATGTAACTCAATAGTATCCCGTGCATACCCGGGACCACGGTCCAGACTCTCGGGGCTGAATCCGAGACGTGCCGCTGAGCACAAACAGGAAACATGTACAGATGAATGATGTCAGCAACATCATCCCGGGACTGGCCTAACCCCCAAAACTGATCAGTATAAGCGTCGAACTGTTGAGTTACAAGTCAAGTTTCATAATTGATTTCCCCTTACCCCCATGGTTATGTGTTCAAGTCAGGTATTGATAAATCTGGAGCTAATGCCAACATAGGATCAAGCAGGTACAGGTTTGTCTATGCAGACAACATGATACGTCCGTCAGGACAACATGTCAGGATTGTCGGCATTAGAAACAGGATCAGGTAATATGTCAAGTAGTGGTATAACAGGTCATGACAGGTAGTGTACAGGTATCAAATGGATGCTCATAATAAAACTGTAGCGAGTACGGGTTCACGATAAAAGTACGGATGCATAGTAAAACATGGATGAACAAATATCTATCAGGGATTATATCTACAACTCCATGACTACGCATAATGCACATTATCAAGCATGGGGTGTTAATATAACAGTAACATGAAATAATGTGATCTGGCATGCTACTAGATATATAATAAATGATACGGATGCGAACGGATATCGAAAAACGGTAAAACTGTAACATGGATGCACAATACCATAAACATGCAATATTCTTATTAATATAGATGCGAGTATAATAATATAGCCTGTATCAGGCTAACTTGCATGCAACCAGATATGTAATTAATGATATGGATGCGTACGGATATCCGAAAACAGTAAAACAATAATATAGATGTACAATGCATTCAACATGTGATATTTTTATTCATATGGATGCAAAATATGTATCATAGCATGTAGCAAGGTAAACTTGCCTGATCGGATCTCACGACGGGGTGTATACGCAGCGTCCGATGTCGGGTAAACGTCGCAATATACACACGCGCACACGGGACAGGTCCAGGCAAAGCAAGAAGGTGATCACGCTGGCAGGGGATGTCCACTGGGTTTCCCGGATCGTCGGCAACGGCACGACTCCGGCGATCACCGGAATCAAGAATCGAGAAGAAGAAAGAGAAAAATAAGAAGAAGAAAAGGAATGGGCTGGGGTGGCTCTGGTGTGGTGCTCTGGAGTTGTCTTGGGGTCAGAAGAGTTGGCAAGGGGTGACGACGATGAAGGATCGCCGGCGTGAGGGTCCCGGAGATGGGAGGCCTGGGTTGCGGGTGCGCAGGGATCTTGGGTTCGCTCTGGGCTGCTGGTGCAGGGTCGAAGATGGAGAAGAGGGGTGGTTGCTGAGGAGGTTCTGATGAGGGTGACAGGGTGGTAACGGTAAGGCGGTCGCCAGCGGTGGGTACAGGCGCGGGTTCTTGGTGTTGGGGTTGTGGGTTTGTGCAGGATTTGGAAGCTCGAGAAAGGAGAAGAGAGGAAGGTGATGAGGTGGTTGAAGAGAGGAGGATAGGTCGACAATGATGAGGGCGTCGGGGTGAGGCGATGACGAGCGATGGGTTCTTGGGTTCGTCGTCGGGGTTCTGCAGCGGGGAAAAAGAGTCGTTGGGAGGTGAGGAGTGGAGGAGAGAAGGAGAAGAGGGAGGCGTCGACGAGGTCGACGGTTGAGCGGCGACGGGCGACGGCCACGAGCGAGGGCAGGGGCGTGGAGGCAAAGGCGGGAGGCAGGAAGGAAAAAAATTATCAACGAGGAAGAAGAGTGAGGACGTGGGGAACAGTGGGTTTAAAAAAATAGGGTAAAAAAATATAGGTTAAATAAAATAAAAGAATTATATATAGATATAGTGTGAGGCTGAGATCCGGAAGTTAGATTGGTTAGGAAAATCTTTTAGGAATATTTCAAATAGAATAAGAATATATTTTGTTTTAAAATGTTATATAAACAGTTTTAATATAAAAGAATATAATATTTAATATATTTGGGTTTTTGGCTAATAGAAAAAAATAGTCCAAAACATGCCCGGGTCGGGTCTAAAATTACGGTTTGAAAATACGGATAATATACATAGTGACCAAAACCACAATAGGATAACCGGGTAACGAAAATGCATACCCCCGAGAACGGATACACGTAGCGTGCACGTAGCTATCCAAACGAGTCCGTTTCACTGAACGAGACGAGAACAAGATGTATGGATGCCACCAAAGGGTTTGGGGGTATGATACAGGTCATGCTACATATTTTTAAAATATTTTATTTGACTTTATTTATTATACTAAAAAATGCAGATGCCAGATATAATGCCAGTATGCAATATAAACAATATTAAAAGTGTACGGATCCTCATAACTAGCCGGGATAAATCATAAACAGGAATCAAGACGGGTTTCCAGTTTCAGGTCGGATGCATAGACGGATAACAATATACTATTCGCACCCAAAACACAATAAATCAAGAAATAGCCATAAATAAAGAAATACTCAAAATAGAACTTGTATAAATGAACTAGGGTGTTACAGACTGCGCCAGCGCCACGTGATATGCACGTGCGCTTGAGCTGTGCCAAGCCGATGTTTGCACTGTGCGCCACGTGATATGCACATGAGCATGTGTCCGAGCCACAAGACGATACTCGAGCCATGAGCCACGTATTAATTTTATATGCACCAAGCATGTTGGTGTCAAACAGACCCAATTCATAGCCCCAAATTAGCTAAATCCTGAAACTTAAGCTTCATTGATCTTAAAATCAATTGAGCACATATGCTCAAAATATCTAAGTTGATCTTAGTCTCAAATAAGACTAACGACCCTTAGATAAAACCCAAATAAAATAAAAACCAAGACACGACACATGAAGATAAAAACCTGGAGTGCAGAAAGTTTTTATCGTTTGTAATAACGTAATTAACTACAGCGGTTTGTGCTTGCAGAAAAAATACTACCCTACAATCAATAAACCTCTCATCCTGAAAGGGAATCTGAATGTCGGCTGCATTGGTCGCATCTATCCAAACCTCCGATATACGGCGCTATAAATCAATTAGCATTTTCGGAGAGGTGGATGGATCAAACTTATGCATCTGCCTCCAAATTCAGGCAAGACGTTTAATCCCAGCCCGCCTTTTGTTTTCGGTGGTAAACAAATTCTGGCACGCCCGATGGGACAATTTTTCTCTTTTTACTCCACAATTCATGTGTCGTGTTTTCGCGAACAAAATCACGGTGGTTTATGATTGCTCTTGGATTCCGAAAGAGACCGAAGCCGGTGTTTTCTCCCTATGCAGACTTCAATGCCATTCTACAACTCCAAGACCCTCATTCCTCAGCTGATCTTCTCTGGGCAAATTATGGCCTTATTGATCGGCATCCCAACAGCCCAACTCATATAAGAATGGAACGGGCTTCAATTCGAGCAAATGCATCCACTTCTCCCTACCATTAGTTCTACAACACCAAAGGAGGAGGCCTGAAAGAAGTCAGTCCTCGATAGGCTGAAAACAAACTCCGCAGGCCCTTCCTAGAAGCCTACAAAACCAGAAAGCTCGGTCTTCTGTTATTAATATAATTAGTTTAGATATTAGTTATGGATTGTTAGATATTAGATATGAGTTGGTAGATCAGCTAAGATATGAGGGATGGTCAATGACCCTATATATATTTGCATATAGAACTCATTTATTATTAAATAAATACAGATATTTCTTCTTGATTCTTATCATAGTATCAGAGCTTTGAAAAGAATCAATAAGAAACCCTAATTTTCAACAAAAAAAGAAAAAATCCACCTCTCGGCCCTAACCGCCCCTCCTTCTCTGCTCTAGCCGTCCCCTTCTTCTCCACGCCTTCTTCAGCTCCCTCCAGCACTCCTCGAAGCTTCCTCAACACCCTCCAACAGCCTTCGACAGCCTGCAACAGACCCCTCCAGCCCTCCGGTACCTTCGAAACACCCTCGCACATCCTTCGATCTCCCCATCGACCGCCCCTACACCTCGCACGCCTCCACCAACGTCACCCTAGAACTCACTCTCACCTCTAGCACCCTCGTCCTCAATATCAACGCTGTCATCATGGATCTTCCATTCGACTCCTTCCCTCGAAGCCCTCGTCTCATGAGGATAGCTCTCTCTCTCTCTCTTGATGGATTCTATCGACTTGATCTCGACTTTAAGATGTTATTGATCTTGCCTTGTGCAGCCATTGATCTCGACCCATGTACCTTCATCAATCTTGACCCATGTACCTTCATCGATCTCAACTTCCTCCTAAGACTCTGATCTGGCCTCGACGTGGTGATTTTCTTCAGTTTGCTTACTGTATCTGAGCTCCACGTGGTGTTTACTTCAGTTTGGTTGATTGCTCTATTGATGGATTGGTTTAATTATTTTTCGTGGCTCGGTTAATTTGGCCTTTTGGTTTTTCTTAAGCTTCTTTTTGTTATACAACCTGTTCTTATGATCTACCTCTGCGTC
Organism: Agapanthus africanus; assembly: GCA_030015575.1. Taxonomy (NCBI): domain Eukaryota; kingdom Viridiplantae; phylum Streptophyta; class Magnoliopsida; order Asparagales; family Amaryllidaceae; genus Agapanthus; species Agapanthus africanus. The sequence continues at coordinate 418,907,730 of CM057349.1, read as the reverse complement.
ATTCATCATGGATTCTGATTCAGTTTCAATTACTGCACATGGGCGTTCCCTATTACTGCTTGTGCTCATGGTCCCTATACTCGTGGTCATGGCTGTGCTGGCCATTATTGTTCTTATTGCGGTACACTAACCATCATGTAGACTGGTGTTAGGAGAAGCATAGCTATCCTGATGATACACCTATAGCTCTCCAGACATTCACACCAGTTGCTATTGCCCGATCTTTCTCTTCTGCAGGCAATTTACTTTTATCCAGTTGTAACCTTTTGAAAATTTTGAAATAAATAAAATTAATTAATTAAATAATAAAATGTTAAACTAAAAAGTTATTAAAACCAAATAAGACAATTTCATAAGATGTATGTAAAAAAAATTAAATTAAAATTTTAGTATGCCACATAAATAAATTATAAGGGTTTTAATGTGAATTTTAACTTCATTTTAATAAAAAGGGTGTTTTATAAAAACATAAGTTGTGAAGGGTTTTTATATAAATTTTAGAATATTGTGCAAATTTGAATTGTTTAAGGGTGTAAATGAAAAAATGGTAGAAAACATTTTTAGTTCAGAATTTTATTACAAATTAAAAACAAATTGATGAGATAATGCAAGGACACCTCCAACTTGCATACACACACACACACAACACCTCCTCCTTGCATGAGGATGGCACCCTTTGGCCTTTGACACCTCCTCCTACACCTCACCCTTCCCTCTTCTCATATATATGTTATGTTCAGATCATTTAACTAATTTATAATCTGAAAATTTAAAGAAAGAAAAAGAAAACTAAAGAGAACAAGGAAGAACAAGAGAAAGGAGAAGAAAAGAAATAAGTTAGGATTTTCCTCACCATCAAGTTAGGACAAGGAGCTTGTGCATCTTGAAGGGTGTTCTTCCAGCAAGTTATTTGTAGGTAAAATCCTTAACCACGGTAGGGATTTAATTCTGTAGCTAGTTCAAAATTTGAAATCAAAGTGTCTAGGATATCGTATTTTTAGGCAAAATCGAGTCTGTTTGAATCTGCTTTAGTTTAGAGAAAAGTTAACTGAACTAAACAAGGTCTAAATGATGTACGTTGAATCTAGAGCAAACCATAGGAGCACGAACCAGAAGGCTCGGTTTTGGGCCGGGGACCAATAGGCCAATTCCGGCGTCGCCGGATTTTTGGGTTGTTTTGGTATTTTGGGTTGTTGGGTAGGTCTCTGTGTAGAATTTTGGTCATTTTGGTATTGTTTAATCAAGTTACTTTAACTATATATAAAATCTTAAAGATAATATCGGAAAGGGTATCTAAAAATCCAAAATACGACACGGTTAAGACGTATCGCGATTTGTTTTCTGTCGCGATGCAGAGTTGGGTTAAATTTCAGTGAGGTTGAGTGTTAGATTGTTTGCAAAAGACGTACGTAGTGTAGTTAGCACGTACAACTTGTGTTTTCTTGATTTTTCCGTATCGGAATATAGCCGTTTTCTTATACAAGTTAAATTTAATATTAGATTTGAGTACGGAAGTTTCAGAGGCAGCAAGGAAAGGAAAAAGATTGGCGATTCCTGAGTAGATACGACGTATTTTCGGTGAGTAGACTAAATATCTACCGGAGAATTGTGTAAAGATGGCGTGATACGCCCTTATTTTGTTAAATTGAAAGAATTACTTTATATGCGAAGTTAATAACATGCATTCATATATACATTATATATCATCATGTTAAGAGTAGTTAGAACACTGCACAGTTATCGATGAGTTATGCCGCACGTGCATATCTTTACATGTTACACTACACCTTGTCGATATTAATATGTCACTTTTATATTAAATATTCATCTTGTTAAATATGATTCTTATCTTACCTTAATTATTAACAATAGTGGTAACTTGCATAAATGACATCATGTTTATCATTCGAGTATTCTAAGTTGATATAAGAAGCTTTTGTATTATTGGGAAATTTATGGTTTGGGTTTTCCTGTACTATTAAATAAATCCAGTGATTTCATGATTGATGTGACATATCCACCATGAGATGTTTTATGATTTGGTTTTATTCCGGACCGAGTGGGGGAGCTATACGGTCGCGGATTTATACGTTATCCAGACTGAGTGGGTGAGATATACAGTTGGATACATGGTGGACCCGGTCGAAATCGAGGGGCAGGATAGTCATATTTGAGGCGGGGGAGCCTAGCGAGGATACTCGATACCAGAGATAGTTGTGAAATACGGTGGATATCTAAATGATATCGACCGGTCTTATTGATTTCAGGATCGTTCGAGGAATGATGCCTGAGAGAAATGGAAGTTTTGTGTCGATGATGGACACGAAAAGATGAATTTTATTGGAAATAAATGATGAGATTTCAGTTTGGTTATGTAATTCGTAATACAGATTCATGCTTTCCATATGCTATCATACATTATACTTGTTCTCATTTCAGTTAGTATGATCGTCATATTTATATTATCAGCCGTTGTATATTAGTTTTATTCACTGAGTTGGCAACTCACCCCCGTTGTGCCACAGTTCCTTGCAGGGGTAGAGTGGACGGTTAGTAGTAGTGCAGATCCACTTTTGCAGCTTTTATCGCATCTTTTGATAGGTGGGTTACATATGTAGTACCCTTCTCTTTTGATATTGTATTTTTGATCTAGAAAATCTCCATCAGACGTGTATTTTGACTTAGAGTGAGAGATGGTTATAAGTATATTAATTGACAGATGGGATCGTTTAGTTCTATAAATTGTTATTTCTTTTACTTATGTCTGAAATTCTTATTGGGGTCATACGTTTGGATAATTATTTCTACTATTGATATTGTTGATCCCAACTAGGGATACAACCAAACTTAACACTTTATACTTGTTTTTATATTTTAATTTCATAACAACTGTGATTTTTACTTAAAAGCTAAATTTTTATAAAGAATTCCGCAAAAAGAATTTTGATCTTGGTTTTCGGCTTACTCGGGTTGTGTATATATGTTTAGATATTATACAATCTAAGTGCCGGTCACATCCAAAGTTTGGGTCGTGACAAAGTTGGTATCAGAGCCTAGGATTAACCTTACGGAATCGAGTAGTGAGTTAAGATAAGTTGACGTGAGTCCGTGATTTAGGATGACCTTTGGTTTGATGGAGTAGATGATTTAGTACGAGTGCAGTACCGTACGTATGTTCCGCGGCATATTTACGTTACCATACTCAGCCTAACTAATCTTAGAATGTATATCTTGATTTGTCCTTCCTTTGACTCTCTGTTATTGATTGTTCTTATTCATAAGCCTTATCAACTCTCGTTTCTTGTTCCAGTTGCTATGGCTACACAAGCTAGGCGAGCCGCAGCCAGGGATGCAGCTAGGGCGACTCCGCCTGTGACGGCGACTGATACACCGAACGTTCCGGCGGTGCATGAGCATGTTGATCATTCTCCTCCAGATCGCATGACTAGGATAGAGAAGGGCATGTTAGGATTACAGCGAGTGGTAGGACAGTTAGCTGAGGCCACTCGAGTACAGAGACAGGATCCGGCACCGGTCATGGCAGAGTCCGAGGTACAGCCCACGCAGACGGTAGCACTTGTAGATACGAGGGTGATGGAGGTATCGCTTTCAGAGTTTATGAGATTGAGACCTCCGGTATTTACAGGGACCGATGTAGCGGAGGATCCTCAGTCCTTTCTTAGTAGGATGACGAGGATTGGCAGATCATTGCGATGTTCTGATGCGAGGTCAGTTGAGCTGACTAGTTTTCGTTTGGAGAGACTTGCACAGGAGTGGTGTGAGTCGATGGAGAGAGAGCGAGCTACGGGTCTTCCTCCGATGTCGTGGACCGAGTTTTCCGACGTCTTTCTTGCCAGATTTCTTCCATAGAGTGTGAGGGATGCTCGAGGTAGCAGTTTTGAAGCGTTGCGGAAATCTTTGTGTATGTCGGTGGAAGATTATGATTTACCCAGTTGTAGCGCTATGCCCCATACTTAGTACCTACGGAGGAGCTTCGGGTGAAGAGGTTCATAAGGAGTCTGGACACGCAGTTGTATCTGGCTATAGGCTCCCAGCATTTTGATACGTATGCGCAGGCCATGGATGCAGTGATACGAGTGGAGGAGCGTTTGAGCGAGGCAGTGGTTGTTTCGGAACCAAAGAGGAGTAGACCGTTTGGGCCGATGACGAGGCAGTTTAGCGGAGGTAGAGGCAGGTACACTCCAGGCCGTAGTTTCGGACGAGGTTAGACCCAGGGCCAAATGTTCAGTTCTTATCCCGAGGATCAGAGGACCCCATCTATATGTTTTACTTGCGGACTTCCAGGACATTTTGCGCGGGATTGTAGATCCCAGGGAGGGACCGTTGTTTCACAGGCTGCTTTACCCCTCCACCTTCTATGCCGATGGCTTTACTTCCTCCCCCAGTTGGCACTATGCGCCAGGCAGTTGCACCACGAGGTCGAGGCATTACAGGACGCTCTCAGAAGGGTCGAGGAGATAGAGGTAGAGGATGACAAGATGCGGGCAGGGGCCAGGCATGGGTTTTTGCGCTGACTCCACAGGATGCCCAGGTATCAAATGCAGTTGTGATAGGTACTCTTGTAGTATGTTCCTTAGAAGCCCATATTTTATTTGATCCCGGTTCTACACATTTTTACGTATCTTTCCGTAGGGCTAAAAGGTTGCCCCAACGGGCACAGATGTCCAAGAATAAAAGTATTAATTCTTAATTTGGTGTTTGCCCCTACGGAGCCGCAAACAAAGGACCTACGGGTATATCCGTAGGGGCAACTAAATATCGATTTAACAAAAGCACAGATCGATCGCCTACGCTCACTTTCTCTCTCTCACTCGATCGCGCGCGAAAAAAATCCCCAAATCGCCACGCTGTCGTCGCCACCGTCGTTCTCCTCGTCGCCACCGCTGTTCTCGTCGCCACCGCCATTCTCGTCGCCACCGCGGTTTAGGTCGTCGCCACCGCCGTTCAGGTCGTCTCCCCAGCCCCAGCAGCAGCCGTTCAGGTGAGTAAATCTTGAGGTAAATTAAAGAATTTTTTGATTATTTTGGGCTTAGGGTTCATGGCTGGGTCTGGGGTTGCACGCGCGAGTTGGGGTTCGGCAGGGGTCGCAGTCGCGGTCGGGGTCGGGGTCGAGGTTAGGGTTAGGGTTGGGGTTCGGCTGCTGCTGGGGTGGGGCTGGGGTTAGGGTTTGCCTTAGGGTTGGTGTTGGGGTTTAGCTGGCCGCGCTGGGGTTAGGGTTAGGTTGGGGCTGGGCTGGGCTGGGGCTGGGGGCTGGGGCTGGGGCTGGGTTGGGGTTAAGTGGTGGGGAGTTGGAAAAAAACAAGAAAATGAAAGAGTAATGAATGTGAGAAATTAAGAATGAGAACAATTGCACAACAAATTTGTTGACAAGAAAATGAGAGAGTAATGAATGTGAGAAATTAAGAATGAGAACAATTGCACAGAAAAAGCTATGCTTGACTAGGGGGGATGGTTCTATGTGCTTTCAGAGAGCAACCTGGGGTTAGGGTTAGGTGGATTGATGACAACAAAATACCATAATTTATAACTATATTACTCATCTAATGTGTATGGCATGTGAAAGCTAGATGAAGGTCGAGGCAAGCACAATAAATTTGTTGGATGGGACAATGTCAATAGGAGCTCAATGCTATTTGGAAAAATAATAATTCAAAGACATAGTGGAGTTTCCGATTGGTGGCATGGACTAGTTTGATTTATATAGTTGGTTTGATTTATGAAAAAATGGGGAGACAACATGCATGTATGCATATAGGTAACATCTGCAAATATGCCATATCCAGACCGCAATCTATTTTTGCCTATTGGCTAATATGAAAATATCGGCCCGTGTATATGACATAATCAAAGTTGTTAAATCTTGATACGGTTTGTGTTTCATTTTTTTATTTATCAGTTCTATCAATGTTGCGTATAAGGCTTTATGATATCAGTATCCTACATTTGTAGTTTTAATTGTTGATTGTTATAGATGAATACCATTGCAATAATAGTTTTTGGTTGATGAATGCTATTGCAATGTAGGATGATCAGTTCTATCAATCTTGATCTCAATGGTTTAAAATCATGTTACACATACAACACGAATGCACAACAAACGCATAATTAGAGAGCGACTCGAGATATTCAGGTTAAAACCAATATATGATACTCGATGATAATATGAAACCTTCATATTTCCATCGATACTCATATATGAAACTAAAAGCGCCACTTAGTCCCCGTCTATCGGTTAACATACGTGCGATGCTCGTCGTGACCTAGAACTATACGAAGTTTGTTAAATATCGGACAGTATAGCTCGATACTAACAACCGTCGTATAGTCTACGCGATGAGAAAATTCAATCGTATGGTAACCCATAGATTTGTCCCGTGTGGACAAGTTAAGAATGTATAAAGCAAACGCCTTCATTCACTTGTGTTTTCATCCGTTTCGAGATATTTCGTCGGTACCTTTCCGCTGGTTCTCCGTGTACAAAGATAGATTAGATGTTCATTTCAACGTTGTTTCACAGCTTTGAAATGATTATCTATTCTATTACAGTGTACTCGGAGAACAGCGGGGAGGTGCTGCCGAAATTTACTCGAAACGGTTGAAAGCACAAGTGATGGGCGTTCGCTCTATACATTCTTAATGGGATAGAAGCCTACCCCCGACAGCCGGAACACACACATACAACAAGAATACACAACAAACGCATAATTAGAGAGCGATTCGAGATGTTCGGGTTAAAACCAATATATGATACTCGATGATAATATGAAACCTTTATATTCCCATCGATACTCATATATGAAACTAAAAGCGCCACTTAGTCCCCGTCTATCGGTTAACATACGTGCGATGCTCGTCGTGACCTAGAACTATACGAAGGTTGTTAAATATCGGACAGTATAGCTCGATACTAACAACCGTCGTATAGTCTACGCGACGAGAAAATTCAATCGTATGGTAACCCATAGATTTGTCCCGTGTGGACAAGTTAAGAATGTATAAAGCAAACGCCTTCATTCACTTGTGTTTTCATCCGTTTCGAGATATTTCGTCGGTACCTTTCCGCTGGTTCTCCGTGTACAAAGATAGATTAGATGTTCATTTCAACGTTGTTTCACAGCTTTGAAACGATTATCCATTCTATTACAGTGTACTCGGAGAACAGCGGGGAGGTGCTGCCGAAATTTACTCGAAACGGTTGAAAGCACAAGTGATGGGCGTTCGCTCTATACATTCTTAATGGGATAGAAGCCTACCCCCGACAGCCGGAACACACACATACAACAAGAATACACAACAAACGCATAATTAGAGAGCGATTCGAAATGTTCAGGTTAAAACCAATATATGATCCTTGATGATAATATGAAACCTTCATATTCCCATCGATACTCATATATGAAACTAAAAGCGCCACTTAGTCCCCGTCTATCGGTTAACATACGTGCGATGCTCGTCGTGATCTAGAACTATACGAAGGTTGCTAAATATCGGACAGTATAGCTCGATACTAACAACCGTCGTATAGTCTACGCGACGAGAAAATTCAATCGTATGGTAACCCATAGATTTGTCCCGTGTGGACAAGTTACGAATGTATAAAGCAAACGCCTTCATTCACTTGTGTTTTCATCCGTTTCGAGATATTTCGTCGGTACCTTTCCGCTGGTTCTCCGTGTACAAAGATAGATTAGATTTTCATTTCAACGTTGTTTCACAGTTTTGAAATGATTATCTATTCTATTACAGTGTACTCGGAGAACAGCGGGAAGGTGCTGCCGAAATTTACTCGAAACGGTTGAAAGCACAAGTGATGGGCGTTTGCTCTATACATTCTTAATGGGATAGAAGCCTACCCCCGACAGCCGGAACACATACATACAAACGCATAATTAGAGAGCGATTCGAGATGTTCGGGTTAAAACCAATATATGATAATATGAAACCTTCATATTCCCATCGATTCTCATATATGAAACTAAAAGCGCCACTTAGTCCCCGTCTATCGGTTAACATAACGTGCGATAATTTATTCTTTTCAACGACAAACGCACACACAAAGCATATACACGGATTTTCTTCTTTGTCAGTAACTATCCCGTTCTTATATTTCTCAATATAGTCAGCATAACCTACAATTTATATGTTATTCAGTCTAACATGGCCCATGAGTACGTCAGAGTTAAGGACTCGATGTATGTGGATTGGAAACAACGTATGCAACCTAAGTTTGTCGCAGGAGTTGCTGCTTTCCTTGAATTTGCACGCTCACATAATAAGATCATAATAGAGAAGATTCTCTGTCCGTGCGATAGATGTGGCAATAAGTACTGGCAGAAGGTAGAATTGGCAGAGCTTCATATTGTAAAACATGGGTTTACTAGACTTTATTCAACTTGGAAATATCACGGGGAAGGAGAAGAATGCAGTACTGCGGTAGAAGAAGAAGGAGAACATGATAATGTGGCAGGAGAAGAAGAAGAATTCGGTAATACGGCAGGAGACGGAAATTTATTTCCATCAGAAGAAATGGAAGATATGGTAGAGGCTGCCCTAGGTGAATCTATTCGTACCGAAGATGACATTCCTTCCGGTCAAGGACCGCGTGCGGATAAATATGAAAATTTCATGAATGATGCTAGGAAACCAATTTATGAGAATGCGAAGTATTCCACCCTCTCATGGTTCGTCCAACTTTTCCAGATTAAGTGCCTAAATGGATGGAGCAACAAGTCATTCACAATGCTTCTTTCGTTCTTGAAAGATTCTATGCCTCCGGGAAATAATGTGCCCGAAAGCTGGTACGAAGCCCAGAAAATGATGTCTGATTTGGGTCTAAAGTGCGAGAAGATTCAAGCATGTCCTAAAAATTGCGTGTTGTACCGGAAAGAGAATTCAGATTTGAAAGAGTGTCCAACATGCGGAGAGGCCAGGTATAAGCCGAAAGATACTGATAAGAAGCCTGATATACCTATGAAGATAGCATGATATTTTCCCATAACACAGAGGCTACAGAGGCTATTCAGGTGCAAGAAAACAGCCGAGGCAATGATTTGGCATCACCGTGCTCCTCCAAGCGAAAATGGAAAAATGAGCCATCCAAGAGATTCACCGGCATGGAAGGATTTCGATAGGAGGCACGCAATATTCAGTAGCGATCCTCGCAATGTCCGGCTCGGACTGGCTACCGATGGCTTCTGCCCATTCAACTATATGGCTGGAAGTCACAGTACATGGCCCGTTGTAATGATAATTTATAATCTGTCGCCTTGGTTGGCTATGGACCAATCATACTTTATGATGCCTCTTCTTATCGACGGACCAAACTCACCGGAAAACAATATCGACGTCTATCTCCGACCTCTGATCGAGGAGCTGAAAACTTTGTTCATTGATGGTGTAGAGACATATGATTCAAACACAAATACAACCTTCATACTGCGTGCGGCTTTAATGTGGACAATTAATGACTTTTCTGCGTATGGAATGCTATCAGGTTGGTCCGTACATGGTCACAAAGCTTGTCCTCATTGCCATGAACACACAACATCAAAATTTTTGAATTTTAGCAGGAAGGTTTGTTATTGCGGCCATCGACGTTTTCTGCCTCCAGACCACCCCTATAGGTTAGACACGATTCACTTTGATGGTCATCAGGAACTTCTTGGACCTCCATCCCCATTATCCGGAGAGGACGTGAGGTTCGGCCGGTATTTGGGGGACGAGAGCCGGATCGCGAAGAACTATCCACTTCACGTTGAGTGGGGCGAGCAGCACCAGCGCTCATTCGCCCTCTTCTTTGATCAGGCTCGGGTATGTATTAATATATATTTTCATTTGATCTATCCAATATATTTATTATTAACACTTGCAATCTAATAACAATGTTTTTTTTTGTATTTTCAGTTGGATTACGATTTTCAGCCTGTAGCCGACCCTGATCACTCGGGGAGGGTGCTCGACCTTCATGCTCTGTACAATGGCCTGATGAAGAACATGCAGGCCAAGGTCCGATACAACAGGAATGAGCTGAAGGACGACTGCTACTCCCTGTGGATGGCGACCCCCGAGGCAGAGAGAGTGGCCCTCCTATCTACTCCGGCGTTTGCGAGAGTCGACGTAGAGACATGGCCTCTATTGTGCGCTTATTTCGACTCCCAACGCAAACAGGTATGTATTTTAAATTTAATTCATTATTTATGATATAATTTATTTTTTTGTGTTTCTTAATTAGAAAACTAAATGTTAATGCGTTGTGTAGAAACAGGCCGCTTAGAATACGGAGAACAGGAAGTCGGCGAAGAGGGGTCGCCCCACTTACACAGGTGGCTCGAGAAACATTACTCGAGCCATGGAGTTATCGGTAAATTAAGAGTTATTCTCTAATATTCTGCAATATTAAAAGTTATTCTCTAATATTTCTAATATTAAGAGTTACTTTCTAATATTGCAGACATCTCGGACCGTGGCGTCAGGTGGTACACCGAGCGTGCTGTCCGCATATCTTGCCGTCCACGGCACCTCGACAGATCCCGTCACGGGCGAGCTTCGATATCCCGACGTCGTTACCCAGGAGTACTGCGTAAGTGTTAATATTTTTTCTACCCAAATTTGAAATTTTAGTTTTGGAAGGTTCAAGTTTAAATTTTATACCTATATTTTACTGCTTAATGTGGGTGTAGGAGCGGGTGGTTGAGCAGGCCCAGGCCTCGGGGATCGATTTTACTGGACAGAACGATCCGAGACTGCTGACCCCAGTTCTGGACGCCGTACACGGAGGGCACCACGGAGGTTGGGAGAGAGGCCGGGGATTGGACCCTAGCAGGGCCCATATGAGGTTGGACTCCACCCCGACGGTTACTTCCTCCATCTCCAGTGACCGACATGTCCATCAGGAACTGGATAGCTTGAGAGCCACCGTTCAGGAGTTGAAGGAGATGCTGGTATGTATACTACTTTATAGTAAAATATCATTTCATATTATATACATATCAACATATCCATAATTAGTACGTAGCTTGAGCTTATTTGGTTTTAGACTTAAGTTTGATTAATCATACATACATATGTAATTAAAATAAACAACGCTTTTCCAAACTAGATATCCAAATAGGGTTTCGAAATAACTTAATAATGATACGAATTCGAATAATACACAGTTCTTACACGCTTCTTACACACGTTATGTCCAGACGCGATAGGGTAGATCGGCCGAGCCTCCACATGCATCTCCTTCGGCTGCGGCTCCGCAAGCCACTACATCGGCTGCGGTTCCGCAGACAGCTCCTGTAGCTCCACCGCCCACTCAGACTCCCGCAGCCGCGGCTCCGCAAGCGACTACCTCGACGGCGGCTGCGCAGACCACATCGCCAGCTCCACATGCCGCTCAGACTCCCGCTCGCGACGAATTGCAGAGTTTATTGACCGAGGAGCAGGCGCGCGTTATTCTATCGTTATTCAGAGGTGGAGCTGGACCGAGCTAGGGTAGATTTTTGGTTCTTATTTTTTGAAACATGTATTTATTTATATCATACACATTGTACTACATTTTGAAACGATATTGATATTGGTTTGTATTTATATCATATTCAGTTTTTGGGTTTCTTTTGTATATTATATATATGCGTGAGATGTGATTATGAATACTGCAATATATGATTTGATTGATGTATATATTATTGTGCACAGGGCGGGAAAAAATCAAGCAGCCCATTTTTTAAAAAAAAATACAGACAATATGTACCTACGGATTAATCCGTAGGTATATATGTTGCCCCTACGGATATATCCGTAGGGGCAAAATATCAGCAGTAACTGATATTTCCCCCCTGATCTCAGTGCCAGGGGGTTGGGAATGCCCCTACGGACATATCCGTAGGGGCCACTGCTCTCCCCTACGGCGTTATCCGTAGGGGCCAAATATCAGGAATCCTGATATTTTGCCCCTACGGAAAGGTACCTACGCATATATCCGTAGGGGGTAGTACATGGACCTACGGATATATCCGTAGGTACAAGTAATATAAAAAAAACCGTAAATAATATAAAATCTTATACCCTACGGCTTAATCCGTAGGGGCAACAGGACCTACACATAAATCCGTAGGAGTAAGAATTTGCCCGTAGGGGCAAGTTCAGGGCCTCAACTTGCACCTGCGGCCTTTGCACCTACGGGGTATTTTTTCGCCCCTACGCATATATCCGTAGGGGCAGTGGGTTGCCCCTACGGATAAATCCGTAGGGGCAACCCTTATTTGTAGTAGTGTTTGCACTTTCTCTCTGGAAAGAGTCGTCGTTGTTAGAGTTATCGTTAGTGGTAATTACTCCGGTGGGAGATTCTTTTATAGCTCGACACGTATTCAGGTCATGTTCTGTATGTATTGGCGATAGAGATTCGCTAGTTGATCTGATTCTCCTAGATATGTTAGATTTTGATATACTTCTCGGTATGGATTGGTTGGCCGCTTGTCATGCCTATGTAGATTGTCGGGGGGAAAGCGGTTAGATTTTGTTTTCTAGGTGAACCGATATTTGTTGTGCAGGGGGACTGTAATATAACTCCTGCCAACATGATTTCTGCTCTTTGTGCAGGACGACTCTTAAAGAAGGGTTGTCATGGGTTCTTGGCATTTGTTCAGGACTTAGGAGTCGACGAGATTCCATTGGACCGGGTTCCGATCGCACGAGAATTTCCGGATGTGTTTCCTGATGAATTACCAGGATTACCGTCCGATCGCGATATTGAATTTTGCATTGACTTGATTCCGGTTGCGGGGCCTATTTCTATTCCACCCTATCGGATGGCTCCGACGGAGTTGAAAGAACTCAAAAGCCAGTTGCAAGAGTTGTTAGATAGAGGACTAGTTCATCCCAGTGTATCGCCGTGGGGAGCTCCTGTCTTATTTGTAAAAAAGAAGGACGGTAGTATGAGACTGTGCATCGACTACCGACAGCTGAATCGCGTCATTGTGCGAAATAGGTATCCACTCCCTTGTATCGATGATTTGTTCGATCAGTTACAGGGAGCTGGAGACTTCTCAAAGATTGATTTGCGGTCAGGATATCACCAGTTGAAGGTTCGGAAGGATGATATTCCGAAAACTGCTTTTCGCACACGATATGAGCACTATGAGTTTCTGGTGATGTCGTTCGGACTCACCAACGCCCCAGCAGCTTTCATGGATATGATGAACCGTATCTTTAGGCCCTTCCTTGATCAGTTTATTATAGTATTCATTGATGACATTCTCGTTTATTCCCGGAGCTGAGAGGAGCACGAGCAGCATTTTCGTATCACGTTACAGACTTTGAGGGAGCATCAGCTATTTGCTAAATTCTCCAAGTGTGCTTTTTGGCTGGATAGTGTAGATTTCTTGGGACACGTAGTTAGTAGAGCTGGGATACGTGTGGACCCAAAGAAGATTGAAGCAGTACAGCACTGGCCCAGACCCGTGTCAGTTACAGAGGTTTGGAGTTTCTTAGGTCTGGCAGGTTATTACCGATGGTTTGTGCAGGATTTTTCTCGGATCGCTGCACCGTTGACCGGATTGACTAGGAAGGAGGTTCCCTTTCTTTGGACAGATACATGTGAGCAGAGTTTTCAGCAGTTGAAGACGCGCTTGACGACTGCACCTGTCTTATCTTTACCTTCCGGGTCAGGTGGTTTTGTTGTGTATTGTGATGCATCTCGAGTGGGTTTAGGCTGTGTATTGATGCAGCACGGCAGGGTTGTAGCTTATGCTTCTCGACAGTTGAAGAGGCACGAGCAGAACTACCCCACTCATGATTTGGAGATGGCTGCTGTAGTTTTTGCACTGAAGATTTGGAGGCATTACTTGTATGGAGAGTCGTGCCAAATCTTCATAGATCATAAGAGCTTAAAGTATATTTTTCAGCAATGGGATCTGAATCTAAGGCAGCGTCGATGGATGGAACTCGTGAAAGATTACGATTGTGAGATTTTGTATCATCCAGGCAAAGCGAATGTTGTAGCAGATGCTTTGAGTCGGAGACCTGGAGGTAGCTTATCTCATTTGCGCATCTTGCAGAGACAGTCTTCTACAGACTGGCAGATTTTATGTGATAGCCGTATACAGTTTGAGTTCACATCGGCAGGAGGATAGTTAGCACATGTTCGCACCCGACCTCAGTTATTGGATCGTATTCGAGAGGCACAGCCCACAGATACTTGTATGACGGAGATTATGGATCAGGTTAGGCAGGGCAGAGAGTCGGAGTTTGTGATTGATGACTGTGGAGTATTACGTTTTGGGTCTCGTCTTTGTATACCAGATTCAGATGGGTTGAGGCGTGAGATCTTAGAGGAGGCCCATCGATCAGCGTATAGTATTCATCCTGGTTCCACCAAGATGTATCATGACTTGAGAGATATTTATTGGTGGGAAGGAGTGAAGAGGGACGTTGCGGAGTTTGTTTCGAGATGCTTGACTTGTCAGCAAGTCAAGGCCGAGCACCAGAGGCCGGCAGGAGAGTTACAGCCCTTGCCCATCCCGGAATGGAAATGGGAACAGATTTCTATAGATTTCATTGTGGGTCTACCCAGGACTAGCAGAGGGTATGATTCCATTTGGGTGATTGTAGATAGATTGACAAAGGAAGCTCACTTTCTTCCGGTGAAGACGACGTATGGGTTTGCACAGTATGCTCAAATTTATATCGATGAGATTGTACGTTTACATGGAGTTCCGACGGGCATAGTATCAGATCGAGATACCAAGTTTACTAGTAGGCTATGGCAGAAACTTCAAGAAGCTCTCGGTACGCGATTGAGTTTTAGTACAGCTTTCCACCCACAGACAGATGGTCAGTCAGAGCGGACTATTCAGACTTTAGAGGATATGCTTCGAGCATGCAGCCTTGATTTCGGTGGTAGTTGGGATCGTCACCTACCTTTGATAGAATTTTCGTACAACAACAGTTTTCAGGAGACGATCTAGATGGCACCCTTTGATGCTTTATATGGGAGAAAATGTCGATCACCCGTTTTCTGGACGAAACTGAGCGAGAGTAGCATTTTGGGACAGTAGATTGTACAGGAGACTACAGAAAAGATTCAGCGGATACGAGACATAATGAGAGCGGTCCAGTGCAGACAGAAATCATATGCAGATCGACGACGTCGTAGACTCGAGTTTGATATGGGAGATCATGTGTTTCTTCGTGTATCCCCGATGAAAGGTGTGATGCGTTTCGGGAATGTTCCCCTCCGAACATAGAGACGCGACCGCGTAGGTCCGTCTTGCCTAAAATTCGGGGCAGATGCTAATTGGTGCTATCCATCCACCTCTCCGAAGATGCCAAGTTGATTTATGGCACCATATATCGAAGGTTTAAACGGATGCGGCCGATGTAGCAGATTTCGTCAGATTCCCCCTCATCTGAGGGGTTTTTGATTGTGGGAACGCTCTTCCCTACAGGCGCAAGCCCCTGCAGTTAATTACGCTACCGCATCGCGGTAACAACTTTCTCCTTCTCCAGATGGTCACTTCGTGTCGTGGGTGTTTGTTTTGCGTTTGGTTGCCCGTGGATTGTATACAGAGACTAAATTATGTTGTCGCCCATAGGGAATGGACTAGTCCAAATCCGTATCTTTCTTAGATTTGGGTTTGGGGGGTTTGGGTTTAAGGATACGTTAGTCTCATTTGAGATTAAGATCGACTTAAACGTTCGTTAATGATACGTTAGTCTTACTTTAGACTAAGATCAACTTAACGGGATCGTTTAGATCCGACAAGAGAGCAGTTAGGCTCTATTGTTTAGTTTAGTGACATTGCGGTCGATAATTAGTTTAAGGACATTACGATCCATTGTTAGTTTTAAGACATTGCGGTCGAGGTTAAGGACATCATAGTCCGTGAGTTTAAGGACCTCACAGTCCGGTGTTAGTTTTAAGACATTACGGTCGAAGTTAAGGACATCATAGTCCGTGAGTTTAAGGACCTCACAGTCCGATATTAGTTTTAAGACATCACGGTCGAGCCTAAGGATATCATAGTCCGTGAGTTTAAGGACCCCACAGTCCAATGTTAGTTTTAAGACGTCACGGTCGAGGTTAAGGACATCATAGTCCATGAGTTTAAGGACCCCACAGTCCAATATTAGTTTTAAGACATCACGGTCGAGGTTAAGGACATCATAGTCCAGTTTAAAGACGTCATAGTCTGTGAAATGTATGGTTGTCTGGACCCGTCACCTCTTTGAAGACGTTGAGGAATTACAACGACGAATATCAAAGGAGTGAAGAGATGTACCCTTGAACCAAGGTGAAATAAATGATCTGCAGCCCAGTTTGGAACTAAGACCAATTGATTATATTATGAGCACAATAGCTCAGTTTAGTCTGAATTGAGGACTTATGGCTAATTTGGGCTAAGTCCCATCAAGTTAAAATGTTTAACATTCGTTTTGGGCTGTTAAGCATTTGTTTGGGCTTGGTCCTTTTAACAATGCGGAGCATTGATTTAAATTCTGACAATGTTTGTCTTTTATTGAGTGCTAAGCATTCATCATAGCTCTGGGACCTATCCAAAGAACAATTTATGTTCTGTCCAAGCGCACATAAAAGTATATAGCGCGCTTGGCACTAGCGCCAGTTGATGAGCGCAGTGCGCTATGGTTAAAGCGCTAATGCGCTTGGCGCTTTGCGCCAGATGTTAAGCGCTGATGCGTTTAGCGCTTTGCGCTAGGTGAAGAGCGCAGATGCGCTTAGTGCTTTACGCTAAATGAAGAGTGCTGATGCGCTATAATTGAAGCGTTGAGGCACTTGGTGCTGGTGCCATATAATGAGCGCGAAGTGCTTTTAGTAGTGCAGCGCACACGTGAGCAACCCGTGGTGCGCTTAGCGCTAGCCAATGAGTGCAGTGCGCTATTGTTTGAAGTGCTATGGCACTGCAGCACTTTTTGCTAGGTGAAGAGCACTAAGGCACTTTTAAATTAGGAGCGCTAAGGCTCTTCTTAGGTTAACTTTACACTCTGAAGATTATCTTCTTTGATAAAAGACTTTGTCTCAAGATTCCAAGAACAAAGTTCTTAACTTATAGGAGATACTTCAATCTCTTTTTGATGAAAGGCTTTGCCTTTATGGATCTGTGATCCTAAGAGAATTGAATAATTCTCCCCCTCCCTTTTTAATGAGATGTTCATGATCTCAGAAAGACAATTTGTCTTATAGAAGTAAGCACTTCTTTATTTTATGATAAGATCTTTTTGATCTCTTTATAAAAGACCTTGGTCTTTGTAGATCTATGATCTTTTAAGAAGAGAATTCTTCTCTTTAATTATGAGATGGTTTCATCTCTTTGTTCATCACCATTCTTTTTATCTTGAAGAAAATCTTCTTTTTCCGAGAGCTATTTCTTCTTCTTGAGATTTTCTCAAAGTTTATGGGCGGGGTTCCTCTTTTTTTTTAGACTTGAAGTCTTGGGTCCTTTATATAGGGGAAGCTGATTTGTTGAATCAGTTAAAGAGATTTATTCTCCAATTGATTTGGGAATTTCCCCACCGTTGGATCCTTGATCTAAGGGCTTCTGATTTACAGAAAATAATCTTCTTGTTTTAACAAGATTGAGAAATCTTTCCTTCTTTACAGAATTTGTTCTGTATTTTAGTGATTTTTTAATCACCATTGGATCATTGATCCAACGGTATTCCAAATTCAGGGCACAATCTTTTCTGTTTGGAAAGATTTAACAGAATTTTATTCTTGTTAACTGATGATTTAATCATATCTGTTGGATATTTGATCCAACGATGAGGAACATTTAGTTCCAGCGCTAGCGCTTAAGCGCTCTGCCCATGGTGCGCTTTGCCCATGGTGCGCTAATTGAAGCGCAGCGCTCCTAGAGCTAGCGCACACGTACTTTCCACGTGGTGCGCTACTTGGAGCGCAGCGCACCTAGAGCTAGCGTCTATGTGCTTTGCATGGGGTGCGCTAGTTGTAACGAAGCGCTTTTATAAAAGCACAGCTTTAATTCAAATTTTGAATTCTGAACAGAGTTTTGCTTTAATTGGGGAAACAAATGCCCCCCCACCGGTGCACTCATGGGGCCCACACGTAGGTGCAGCGGTGGAAACATCTCGACTAGTGCCTATAAATAGGACCCTTGGCCCTTGAGATGACTTCTGTTCATCTTCAATCTTTCTTGAAAATTTATTTTCTTCTTCAGAGCGCAGCTCTTCTTCTTAGGAACTTTTAAGGACAGAACTTTGTCGGATTAGGTAAAAGATTAAATCTTTTTGAGATATCTTTTAGGGTTTCACCCATTAACAGAGCTTTGCTCTTCATAGATCTTTGATCTAAAGAAAATTCTTTTTAGGGTTTTATTAATAGAGCTTTGCTCTCTTGGAATCATAAATCTAAAAGGATCTTGCTTATGATTTCTTAATCCATTAATGGAGCTTTTCTCCTTTCAGATCATATAGAAGGACTCTTAAGAGTTTGTTCATAGATCATGAAGATCAAATTAAAATTATATTTTCGATAGATTATTCCATCACCTTTTCAGAGCAAGGCTCTTCTTGAGGAATTTTATTCCTTCCTCATTGGACTTTGACAGATGTCTGTCTAGTGAAGAGCGCTGCTCTCAATGGGAGTTTTACTTCTCTGCCCGAGGGATTTCTCATTTAATGAGAATCTTTTGAGGATTTCCTCATTTAATGTCAGCCTCATCCAATGATGAGGCTGTTTTATTAATGATGAACTATCATCTAGATTTTGTGGGTCCCCTTTGGTCCCCTTTAACTGCATTGCAGTGCGGTACGGATTTATAGTACGTCTTAACAGAATTTAATTTATAGCATTGGTGGCTGAAAAATTCCTTCTTTTCTGCGCAGGTATTATGTCTTCCGACACCTCCTTCCTATTCATTCGTTCAGAAGGCGGATTTCCTGAGGCACCCATTGACGGAGAGGTTTTCGCGCTGATAAAAGACCATGACCCAGAGCATAAGAGTCCTCATCTATGGGGTAGATGGTATGATCAAATTATCATGGGCCGACGGAGCTTTTCCTGCGTGACACCCTCGGAGCCTATTTCAGCGATTGCTTATGCAAATGCGTCTCCGATAAATTACACTGTAGAGGAGGTCAACTGGACTTCAGAAAGTTTCCTTCGGCCTTCTATTGCCACAATACCCATGCAGCCGCCGGTGGCTTTGGACATCCTAGGGCGACGCATATGTCAGGGCGAGTCTCGCCCCTGGGGACAGCCGTACAATGCAGGACTAACTCCCCGTCACCCAGCCGGGTATTTTTAGTGGGCCCGGTATATTCTATCGGTGAGGAAGCCACAATTGATGAGCTCGGATTGTATCCCGCCGTTTATGCTTCTTTGTTTCAATATTCCACACCCCTACATGGTGGGTCAGGGCATTTCTGGAACAGTGGAACATCCCAACCCACACCTTCCTTCTATCAGATCGAGAAGTCTCCATTTCTTTAGAGGAGTTTGCAGAGGTCTCGGGTTTACCCGTTAGGGGGGAACATTATGAGGAATTGCTTCCCCCGAACAAGTATGTTTTCGCCACCAAATTAGTGGTAATAGGTCTTACTCCCGAGAATGCTATTCAACACAAATTTCCGAGCTTAATAAAGGTGTTGAATATGTACGAGAACCTTTCTCTTGCATCCGAAGGTCGTGGAGTTAGTTTTACTGCTTTTATCGCTGATTTTCTCCGCCCGAAAATATTGAAGGAAGAAGTTGAGAAATTCGCCAGTCTTGATGACCCCTTCGGCTTGGGTTTAGGCAATCTACCAGCGGTGGAGGCGGATCAGAAGAGCTTTTTTCTACCTGATACCCAGGTCATCCCTTTTGCAGAACTGGCGGCTCCTGGGATTGACGAAGAAGCATTCTTTTTAGGGTTCCTCGGGCTGTGGCTGAGTTGGTTCGCGCTTCCCATGCACCCTCGCCGTATGAGGCCGTCCGTCTTCTATCCTGCGCATCGGATGGTTGCTGGGATACAAGTGGCTGTGGGGATTGCTGGGTTAGCCCATATGTATCATGGCCTCAGCTTGGCGGCTGATACCACTGAGCCAGGGGTGCAGTCGGTAAACTTCCCGATGCATTATTTCACGTCATGGCTCGAGTTACACGTGCTAGGTGTCTTTGGCATCCATAAGAGGCCGGGTTTTTATGACAGGTGCAGGTTCCCTCGGATCATGCGACTGGTCGGCGCTTCTATCGTGACTCCGACGCAACGGGAAGCTAGAGGCTTGCTTCTTCGCCCACACACGGTTGGGGCTGGCATGTCCTTTACTGATAAAGTTCTGACCATCGGCCAAGAGTCGGGGAAGATGGTGCTGCCACTGCAGGACATATTTAAAGATGGGGCCTCTATATTGAAAGCTCGGGAGATCCTTCATTTATATTCCATCAAACCGGGTTTCTTAGTGTTCAGGCAAAATGATGCGGCATTATTCATAAGATACAATCCGCACCGGTTCATCCAGCAGCTAAGTTACAATTAGGGCGTCCCACTTGAAGCCTTCTTGGCCGAACCTGATGTTACCGAAGAGGGAATGCAGAGTGCACTGCATCATTTTATGCACTTGAACACAGGGTCCAACTTCTTTATCAGCGAACCAATTTGCGTCCCAAAGGCTCTTAATGCGTACGTGGTATGGTATCAGCATTCAATGGGCACCGTCATCAGGGAAGAGAAGCGATTGTTACTCGATCGCAAGGGTGCAGTGCCGGCTGGTGATCGAAATGTTCCTCTGAAGCGACGGAACATTGTTCATCCTTCCCTGAGAGAGGTCACTATAGTTGAGCCTCCACACGTGTTAAGCCCTACGTGTGGGTTGCCCCCACCCAGCATGCCTGAAAAAGAGATGGCTGTCGCGTCCCCCGAGTCAGACGTAGGAAAAGAAATTGGGACTCGTCATCCAAAGGCGTCTTCCAAACGCAAACTCGTTTTATCGGCCACCGGTGCCCATCCTCAGAAAAAAAGAAACAAGTACTTTCTTTGGACACCATATTAGGCTCGACGCCCCCTGCTCCGTTTTGCGAAGGCATGAGCGAATATGGGACCAACGAGGGTTTATTCGGGATGCTTGATGATACCGACTTGGAGGTCGCCATTGAAGCTTCCAAACAATCGGCCGCCCTCGAAAAGGAATTAGCAGCCCTTGCGCAGTCAGGTATATTCTATCCTTATCTCTCATCTGTTTATTTAACTCTTTTTTATATACTTTGACTGATGCCTCCTGTTTTAACAGGTGTCTCTACAGAAGAAGCCATTGCTGCTTCGCTTAAAACCTTTGAAGAGGAGGAAAGGCTTCGTGCCTCATTGCCAACAGAGGCTTCGCTTGAACGACCGATGATGGATACCGTAATGGCTCCGGAGGTAAAACCTAGCCCTAGTGATAATATCTCTTTGGCGAAGGTCTTTGAGAAGCCTCCCCTCCCTGTCAAAACCGAGAAGCAGCCCAAAAAACAAACGGCAAGGGGAAAGAAGCGATCTTCTAGAGCCATTAGCTCTAGGCAAAATGGGGGAAGAAGACTGCTGCTAGTCCACCAGACGACAGTCTTCTTTTTCCTGGTTCATCCGTCGAGGAAGCTACACAACTAGCTAAGGCTATAAGACGTTCTCAAGATGAGTCAGAGAACGTAAGAATTCCGAAAAAGCCCTACCCAGCCTTCATTTTTTATGAAGACCTTTCGTGGATCCGGCAACGATTCATCGGCCCTTTGGAGGAATGGGGCGAAAGGGCCCTTAAACATGCTGCTTCGGAGGACGCTGCGGATGCGCTTTCATTGTGGACTGGTGGCCACGAGTCTACCCTTGAATCTCGGCGAGCACACCTCGTTGAGAAGGAGTGTCGGCTTGAGCGAGCCATACAGAAAGCTTCCTTGTGCATCGGTATATTCCGGTATTTCTTTGTAATACTTCATATCGTCTGCGTTTGTATATATGTATTCTTATCCTTGTGTGAACTGTGCAGAGACTTCGGCGATGGGGGATGTTCCTATGGGTTTACTGACCGTAGAGCCTGCTGATACCCCTAGTGAAACACTGCTCAGTGTGGAGGGGGCTGATGAAACTGTCCCTCCTGCGATGGAGCTTCCCTTGGTGATTCTTGCTCCCCAGGTGATTGCTCCTCCGGAAGAGGCATCTTCATTGGCTGCGGGTTCAATGGATATCCCTGGGGACGGCCCGGAGACTGCGGGACAGGTAATCAAGGCCACCATCCTTCTATTGGATCCCGTAGCGATGGTCACTGCTCCTCCACCGGAAGTTACTATACCGGTTCACCTCCCCGATGATGTGTCTGGGGGCACGGAGGAGGCCGCCGAAGCTACTATTACTCCAACCCAAAGTGGGAGGAGCATCGAAGGTATTGTTCCATCTTTTATTTTAACGATCTCTTCATTATTTGAACTTTTATGTCTTTTCAGAGCTACAGGAATTGGCGGCGTCCATCGCTGGCCTGTCTCCCAGGAAGTCTTTCCAGCGTCTGCTGGAACTGGCTGCTCCACAGGCGATATCCCCTCAGCGCATCATTCTATCTTCTGGACAAGGTTAGCATTGTTCGCTCCTTTCTCGATGTTGTTACTTCTTTATGTAACAATATTCATGTCTTCTATAGTTCTGGAGGCTGATGAAGAGGTTGAGGTCCTCGATGGGCCCGGAGATCTTCCAGACTCTTCTCGTATAAAAGTGGGTAAGTAAAGTTTCGACGCCTTTACATCTGTCCCCTGTTTGCAACCTTCGCTGATCATTTATCAATTTTTAACAGCTCTGCCTATTGTTACCGCGTTGGAGACTCGCATTCTCATGCCGCCTGACCCTTATACGCTGCGTGCATCCGAACGTATGGCCAAGTCAAGCCTTCACTCATTGTTAGAGTTAATCGAAGATCTTCGTGTTGGTAGCTCGCTCACAGCCGAAGAATTTGCCGCGGAAACCAACGGTTCTCTCCCCTTTCTTGCCATTTATCATAGTGCAGCATTTGTGCAAGTTTGGGTCGAATTCTGTCGTCGAGTGGAGGCTTGCTTGCATAGTCTTGAATGCGCACGCCATCCTTCGGAGGTGGTGGCTGTGAAGACAAGTTTGTAGGAGTTGATTAAGCGGTACGCCGCTAATACGCTTTCCTGTGAAAAGAGGTTCCGCTGAAAGTTCTCAGAGAGGAAATTGGCTTCAACCACGCTAGGGGAGCTTCAAGCCGAACTTACGTCTAAGACCACCCGCGCATATAAACTTTGGCAAGAGCTTCAAGCCGTAATCAAGGACGTGGTGGCTGTTGATAAAGCTGTTATCTTTACCCGGACGATGGTTGATGCTTATAAAGCTACTGAGCATGAGCTTGAAAGCTGGCTTGCCTCGCATCAGGCCCAACAGTCGGAAGCGGAGGCCCGTCTCGCAACCATAGCCAATTTTGAAGCTGAGACCTAAGAAAGGAAGGATGAACTGATGAACCTTTTGAATCATCCGCCAGCTTGAAGAATTGTATATTTTTTATTCTTCTTTTGTACATACTCCTGAATGAGAGTATTTTTGGTTCTTTCATAAATTGTACTTTGTATTTATTTTGGTTCATGAATAAAAACATATTTTTCTTCTCAATGGTGTGTCCTTTTTTATTGAATGTATTCTGTGGATAGTCTATCTTGGTCTCCTTGCAGGACAACGATGGCTTAGGTTTTAGGGTTAAGATCTGCTTCCTAAGACCTTTCAACTTTATGAGCCGTGAGGGTCTCATAAAGAATTCTCTCCCTACCGGTCGAGAGGATCCCGTAGGTGTAATTTCTCCTTAAGAATCGTGAGGATTCCTAAGTGTGTTTTTCTCTTGCGAGTCGTAAGGATCTTACAAGAGAATTTGCTCCCTTACGAGTCGTGAGGACCCGCAAGTGATGGGTGAAGTTGTCATCATCCACATTTCACGGAATCAGAAATTGCTCTGGATGCTTCCCATGGGTTCACTGCCGTGTTCTGTAAGGACAAGACTCTGCTCTGGACGTTTTCCAGGATACCATAGTTTAAAGACCTCACGATCGAGGTTAAGGACATCATAGTCCATGGATTTAAGGACTCCATAGTTCGTTGCTTAGTTTTAAGACATCACGGTCGTGGTTAAGGACATCATAGTCCATGAGTTTAAGGACCTCACAGTCCAATGTTGGTTTTAAGACATCACGGTCGAGGTTAAGGACATCATAGTCCGTGGATTTAAGGATTCCACAGTCCAATGTTAGTTTTAAGACATCACGGTCGAGGTTAAGGACATCATAGTTCATGGGTTTAAGGACCCCACAGTCCGTGAAATGTGTGGTTGTCGGGACCCGTCACCTCTTTGAAGTCGTTGAGGAATTACAACGACAAATATCAAAGGAGTGAAGAGATGTACCCATGAACCAAGGTAAAATTAGTTTAAGGACATTACGGTCCATTTGTTAGTTTTAAGACATCACGGTCAAGGTTAAGGACATCATAGTCCGTGAGTTTAAGGACCTCACAGTCCGATGTTAGTTTTAAGATATCACGGTCGAGGTTAAGGACATCATAGTCCGTGGATTTAAGGACTCCACAGTCCATTGTTTAGTTTTAAGACATCACGGTCGAGGTTAAGGACATCATAGTCCGTGAGTTTTAAGGACCTTGCAGTCCAATGTTAATTTTAAGACATCACGGTCGAGATTAAGGACATCATAGTCTGTGAGTTTAAGGACCTCACAGTCCAATGTTAGTTTTAAGACATCACGGTCGAGGTTAAGGACATCATAGTCCGTGAGTTTAAGGACCTCACAGTCCATGAAATGTGTGGTTGTCGGGATCCGTCACCTCTTTGAAGTCGTTGAGGAAGTACAACGACAAATATCAAAGGACTGAAGAGATGTACCCTTGAACAAAGGTAAAGTTAGTTTAAGGACATTATGGTCCATTTGTTAGTTTTAAGACATCACGGTCAAGGTTAAGGACATCATAGTCCGTGAGTTTAAGGACCTCACAGTCCGATTTTAGTTTTAAGACATCACGGTCGAGGTTAAGGACATCATAGTCCGTGAGTTTAAGGACTCCACAGTCCGATGTTTGCTCTGGATGCTTCCCACGGGTTCACTGCCGTGTTCGGCGAGGACCAGGCTCCGCTCTGGATGCTTCACACGGGGTCATTGCCGTGCTCTGTGAGGACCAGGATCCGCTCTGGACGTTTTCCACGGGGTCAGAAGTGACATAATCTGCGTTCCACGTAGCCAGGAATTTTGCTCTAGATGCTTCCCACGGGTTCACTGCCGTGTTCGGCGAGGACTAGGCTCCGCTTTGGATGCTTCACACGGGTTCACTGCCATGCTCTGCGAGGACCAGGATCCGCTCTGGACGTTTTCCACGGGGTCAGAAGTGACATAATCCGCATTCCATGTAGCCAGGAATTTTGCTCTAGATACTTCCCACGGGTTCACTGCCGTGTTCGGCGAGGACTAGGCTCCACTCTGGATGCTTCACACGGGTTCACTGCCGTGCTCTGCGAGGACCGGGATCTGCTTTGGATGTTTTCCACGGGGTCAGAAGTAACATAATCCGCGTTCCACGTAGCCAGGAATTTTCCTCTAGATGCTTCCCACAGGTTCACTGCCGTGTTCGGCGAGGACTAGGCTCCGCTCTGGATGCTTCACACGGGTTCACTGCAGTGCTCTGTGAGGACCAGGATTCGCTCTGGACGTTTTCCACGGGGTCAGAAGTGACATAATCCTCGTTCCACGTAGCCAGGATCTTTGCTCTAGATGCTTCCCACGGGTTCACTGCCGTGTTCGGCGAGGACTAGGCTCCGCTCTGGATGCTTCACACGGGTTCACT
This sequence comes from Agapanthus africanus, assembly GCA_030015575.1. Lineage (NCBI taxonomy): Eukaryota > Viridiplantae > Streptophyta > Magnoliopsida > Asparagales > Amaryllidaceae > Agapanthus > Agapanthus africanus. The sequence continues at coordinate 418,881,904 of CM057349.1, read as the reverse complement.
GCCGTACTCTGCGAGGACCAGGATCCGATCTGGACGTTTTCCACGGGGTCAGAAGTGACATAATCCGCGTTCCACGTAGCCAGGAATTTTGCTCTAGATGCTTCCTACGGGTTCACTGCCGTGTTCGGCGAGGACTAGGCTCCGCTCTGGATGCTTCACACGGGTTCACTGCCGTGCTCTGCCAGGATCAGGATCTGCTCTGGCCATTTTCCACGGGGTCAGAAGTGACATAATCCGCGTTCCACGTAGCTAGGAATTTTTGACTTTATCCGCACTTCACGGGGTCTGACTCTCGGTCATCTGTGCACCGCCGAGTCATGGAACTGGGAGTTGCCGCGGTTCCGCTTTGTCTGATGCCGTGTCTGTTGTAATGCAACGAATGTTGAGATGATCTCTAGGCTGTCTGTGAACCATCGAGATTTGGCTTCTTCTTCTGATGAAACCTGGGGAAGAAGGGTGTGGTTCCTTCTTTGTTTGCGCCCCTGGATTTTATACAGGGATTGTTGTAATATCACCTGTAGAGCATAAATTTCGTTTTTATTTTTCAATTCTTTCCGCGATACTCTATCATTTCAGCTTTTATATCGCGAAGGTCACGATTACCCAATCATTTCGGCTATTTTTCGCGGTGCCCAATCATTTCGGCTATTTATTTTATTTTTACTCGCTACTTTTTATTGCGAGTTGCCCAATCATTTCGGCTATTTCACATGCATACATTTTTACTTGCTGATTTTGTCACAAGTTGCCCCATCATTTCGGCTATTTCGTATGCATGGGTGGCTCGCTGGCTTTTTTGCCGCAACTTTGGATTTAGACACCGATTTCGGCATCAGCACCGCTACAACTGGTATATTTCTAGGAGCGAATCATCATTTTCTTCTGTCGATGTCGAACAAAGGTGGCTTAGCGATTAGGGTTAGGATTCTGTCGACTAAGGTTTTTAACTTCATGAGCCGTAAGGGTCTCATAAAAGTATTTCTCCCTGCGAGTCGTGAGGATCTCGTAGGTGTGTTTTCTCCTTAGGAGTCGTGAGGATTCCTAAGTGCATGTTCTCCTATAAGTCGTAAGGATCTTATAAGAGGGTTTTCTCCTTATAAGTCGAGAGGACTTACAAGGGTTGTTCACCATATGGATATATCCCTAGTCACGGATGGGGCTTTGTTAGGGAAATGTTTATTCGCGCCCGTGGATTGTATACAAGGGTCAGCATTGAGCCGCTTGTAGGGCAGTATCGGTGGTTGTGGGGACTGCTTAAGAACAGGTTCAGATCCCTTTAGCTTAATACTTTCAAATCTTATGAGCCGTGAGAGTCCCATAAGAGAGTTCTCCTTACGAGTCGTGAGGATCTCGCAAGTGTAATTTCTCCTTAGGAATTGTGGGGATCTCTAAGTGTGTTGCTCCCTTGTGAGTTGTAAGAATCTCACGCGGGTGATTTCTCCTTACAAAGTCGAGAGGACCTTGCAAGTGTCTTTTAACGAGATTGCGCCCTTTCGGGTTTTCATAAAACTCGCCGGTAGCCCTGCTGTTTTTACTCACGGAGACCTTTCGGGTTTTCATCCGTGCCCTTTTCGCTTATGGACATACCGTTTTCTTTTTTTTTCCTCTCTCTTTTTTTTATTTTTAACGAGGCTGCGCCCCTTCGGGTTTTCATAAAACTCGCCGGTAGCCCTGCTGTTTTTACTCACGGAGCCCTTCCGGGTTTTCATCCATGCCCATTTTGCTTATGGACATATCGTTTCCTTTTTTTATTCTTTTTTTATCAGCTTTGGGATGCTGCGATCCACCGTAGTCTATCGACATCTCGGTCAGTTGCAAGTTTTAGGACATTGCGGTCCGTTGTTAGTTTAAGGACGTTTCGGTCCGTTGTTAGTTTAAGGACGTTTCGGTCCGTTGTTAAGGAAGCCGGCTTCTACCTATAGAGTTTGGGCTTAGGAAGATAGCGAGCGGACATAGTCGTCGTCATCCATCATTGACCAAGGCCATGACTCGTCAAGCGTAATATTTCTTCAGGAAGCGACCGTTTATTGGCCTGAAGGGCCTTTCGCCATGCATGTCCATGAGTAGATAGGCTCCACCCTGGTAGACTTTGTCTATGATGTACGGGCCTTCATAGTTTGGCTCGAATTTCCCCCGCTTGGCGCGATTGGGGATTATAGGTCTTTTGACCACTAGCACGAGTTCGCCTTGGCGGAACGTTCTTGGCCTAGTCAATCTCTCATATGAACGCGTCATCTTTGCTTTTTAAGCTTCCAGATTTTGTTGCGCTATGAGCCGGGTTTCATCAAGGGCAGCGAGCTCCTCAAGACGAAGGTGAGCATTCTCTTCATCCGTTAGCTCATAATGAACTGCCATTCGTAGAGAGGGTAACTCTATATCGAGGGGGAGTACCGCTTCTGTACCGAATACCAATGTGTATAGAGTTGTGTTCGTGGCCGCCTTGAACGTAGTTCGATACGCCCAAAGAGCTTCATGCAGTCTTTCTTACCAGTCTTTCTTATTTCGTGACACCTTCTTTTTCATAATCTTCATAAATGTCTTGTTAAAAGCCTCAGCCAGACCGTTAGCTCGAGAATTATAGACTGAGGAGTATCTCCATTCTATGTTATGCTGTTGTGCGAAGCGGCTGATCTTGTAGCTTCTGTAGGTTGGTCCGTTATAGGAGATAATCCGTCGCGGAGTGCCAAACCGATAAATGACGTGTGTCTTGAAGAAATGGAGGATATTCTCCGTCTTCACCTCCCTCAGCGGTACTGCTTCTGCCCATTTGGAGAAGTAATAGTTGTCGCCAAAATGAACCGATGTCCTTTGGACGATACTGGTTCGATGGGGCCGATTATGTCAGTTCTCCACATTTCGAACGGCCAGCTAGCTACTGTCGGATGTAGTGGATTTGGATACTGATGGATAAAATCTCCGTGGATCTGGCACGAGTGGCATTGCTTCGCATACTCAAGGCAGTCTTGGATCATCGTGGGCCAATAATAACCCATCCGTTTGATCTCCAGCTTCATCTTCGGCCCGGTTTGGTGAGAACCGCAGAGTTTGTCGTGAGTTTCTTGGATGACCCTTTTTGCCTCTTCAGGTCCCAGGCATCTTAGCCATAAAGAGTCAAATGATCTCTTATACAGGGTATCATTGACGAAGGCGAAAGATAGAGCTCGCTTCATGAGCTGATGTTTTGAGGACGCATCTTCAGGCGTTCAACGGGATTTGAAGTAGTCTATAAAGACTTCTCTCCAATCCTCAACCTTTTCTTGGTCTTTTATTTGTAGAGCCGCTGGCTTGGTTATTCCTTTTTCCTTGGACGTCTCTGGAAATATTTCTGCCGGTGCGAGGTTTCGACGGCTTTGAACAACAATCCTCACGTCATCGAGGTTTTCGTCAGCCAGTTCTTTAGCGAGCTTGGCTAATGCATCCGTCTTGCTATTTTCCGCATGTGGTATGCTTTCCATGGTGTAGGAAGGTATTTGGGTCAGCAGTTGCTGTACCCTCTCGCCGTACTTCACCAGTTCTGGTTTGCACGTTTGATAGTCGCCGTTTACTTGACTAACGACCAACTGGGAGTCTCCGTATATGAGGAGGTTTTCAATCCCCATGTCGATGGCGATCTCGAGACCTGTTATCAAAGCTTCATACTCGTCTTCATTGTTTGTCCTCGGCTCTGTTAAGGAGAAGGTAAAACGCATTATCCCTCCTTGTGGAGTTACGAAGATGAGGCCTATCCCCGATTTGATTATGGGGGTGTTTTGTTTGCGTTTCTTCATAGAAGATACTCCATCGAAGTAAAGTTCCCACCGGGTATCACTCCCGTTAATCGTGTCAAACGCATGCTCGTCTGGCAGTTCGCAATTCAGGGGAGAATCGGCAGGTATCGATGCTCAGCAAGGAAGTCGGCGATGGCCTGACCTTTCACTGCCTTAAGAGGCTGATAGGTTATTGAGAACTCCATCAAGAGCAGGGCCCATTTAGCGAGTCGTCCCGTTAATATAGCCTTTGACATCAAATATTTGAGAGGGTCCACCTTCGATATGAGGCGGACTTCATGCGCCAACGGATAGTGCCTGAGCTTCGTTATCGCGAAGATCAACGCCAGGTAGTGTTTTTCGATGGGAGAATAATTGCTTTCTGCCCCCAGTAGAACTCGACTCAAATAGTAGAGGGCTCTCTCCTTCCCTTGGTCGTTTTCTTGTGCCCATAATGCGCCTAAGGAATCTTCGAGGGCTGTTGTATAAAGAATAAGGGGCTTTCCCTTGACCGGAGCGGCCAGCACTGGCGGATTCTGCAGGTATTACTTGATTTCGTCCAGTGCGCCTTGGCATTTGTGATCCCGGACGAACGGGGTTCCCTTCTTCATCAGGTGACTGTAAGGACGACACTTGCCTGAGAGATTGGCTATAAATCGCTGAATATACGCGAGCTTCCCTTGGAGAGATCGCAATTGCTTGAGAGTCCTTGGCGGGGGTATTTCCATAATTGCCTTGATCTTTAATGGATCTATCTCGATGCCTCGATGTCGGACAATGAATCCTAGGAATTTACCTGAGGACACCCCGAACGCGCATTTGAGAGGGTTCATCTTCAAGTTGTATTGCCGAAGGCGTTGAAACACGATCTTCAGGTACTCTAGATGTTTCTCGTATGATTTGCTTTTAACCACGAGGTCGTCGATATAGCACTCGACAATTTCATGTATGAGATCATCGAAGATCTTCGTCATGGCCCTCTGATAGGTGGCACCGGCGTTCTTTAGACCGAAGGGCATCACCTTGTAGCAGAATATACCCAAAGGGGTCCGGAAAGCAGTGTGCTTCTGGTCTTCGGGATGCATCTTTATCTGATTATATCCGGACGATCCGTCCATGAAGGAGAAGACTTCGTGGGTAGACTTATTGTCTATCATTAGCTCAGTAACCGGTACTGGGAAGTCGTCTTTCGTGCAGGCTTTATTGAGATCCCCAAAGTCCACACATATGCGCACTGTCCCATTTTTCTTCATCACCGGGACGATGTTGGCGATCCAGTCAAGATACTGGACCTCTTGGATGAAGCCAGAGTCGATCATCTTCTTGACCTCGGCATTAATGCTCATCTCAAGCTCGAGCCGTATTCTTCTCAGTGCTTGTTTGATCGGCTTAACGTCCGGAGATATTGCCAACTTGTGCACGGCAATCTCTGGATCTAATCCTGGCATTTCGGAATAGTTCCATGCGAAGCAATCTTTATGCTGCATGAGCACGTCCTTTAGCGTAGCCACCCTTTCTTCAGACAGTAACTCACTGACGAAAGTTGGCCGGGGTCACTTGCCGTCCCCAAATCAATTTTCTTGAGGTTATCTGTAGTAGTATGTATCCCATCCTCCAGTTCTTTTGGCGCCGGTGGAAATTCTGAGATTACCTCGTCATCATTGTTTTCGAAGCACCGGGGGAGGTCATCTATATTCTCGGGCTCTTTTCTGACAGCGTTATCACGTGACAGGTACGAGCTCGCTTCCAAGACCGATGTTGATTCGGCTCTACTCTTGTGGATTTGGGTTCATGCTTCTGCGGCGGAGTTACCCTCCAGCTGTTGGATAAAGCGAACCTACCGAGCGGATATTGGTCTTCGACCCAGTTCTTGAAGGTGAAGCAGTCTTCGAGTGGGTGTCCTATTGCTCTATGATAGGAGCAATAATCCAGATGAGAGACTTCGCCAGCTTGTTCGGGGTGCTTGGACTCCGGGAGGATAATCATTTGATGTTTTATAGTAAGATCAAGTATCTTCCGTGTTTTGTTCTGAGGAAAAGAATATGCTCGACTCATCTTCTTTATAAGAGACGAATCTAGATTACTCGATTCCTGATCGCATGGCTTCTTAGACCCGCTTTGTCGCTGTTGAACGCCTTTCCCGTTCTTAAATTTGTTTTTGCCTCTGCGTCGGGCCTTTTGCACAACGGGTTGACAGGGAGGAGCATTTTCATTTTTCGCGGCCTGTTGAAAAAGGCGTTGCGTCCTGGCTTTCTCGTAAATGGCCATTTCGCGATTATGGTTGTGTCGAACCTTTTGACCCGCTTCCCTTATAAGCTTGTCTATTTGTTCTTCGAACGATGGACTGGGCATTTTCACATCGGGAGCTCTTTCTGGTTCAGGGTTAGTATCTTCCCACAGAGCATCTCCCTCTTCATCAAAGTCATGTACGACGTAGCAGTCGCGGAGTAGCTCCCGTTTCTTGGATCAGACATACCCAAGTCCGGTCGTTTCCATCTTCCCGTTGGGCAACTTTCGCTGAGTTCCAGGGACGTTCCAGATCCTGTTATAGAACCGTGCTTGTCGAGCAGTTTGTTTAAGGGGTACACCTTTGCATCTCAAGAGTCTCCTTAGTCCGTCTGTGTAATATCTGGGCAAACAGATGGGCTAGAGTCTGTCGAGTGTGGAATCTGCACCGTGCCAGATTTCTTTCTCCACTTTAGCCTTTTCACCTTTTCGCCTGGGAAGGACGTAAAATGTTTGTAGCTCTTGCACGCTATAAGCTTCAAGTGCGTCGAGATCTTTGTAATGCTCCCGCGGAATCATGGTAATTTGCAAACTCTGATTATCACCAGCGAATGCTTGTATTGGTGGCCGAGCGGAGAATATAGCATGGACCTCATCTTCTGAGTCGCTGCCAAAGATAAGCATAGGAGCGGACGGTTCCGGCTTGTTGTACTGGGGTGGCCCTGAATAAACTATCTCTTCCTCTTCCTCGGTATCACTCCCGAAGACCAGAATGGTGGTGATAGTTTTGTTCTCCGGTTTGTGACATCTTTCTGTGTCCTCAAAATCTGGTAAGAAGTATTTTGCATCTTCGTACTTTCGGACTTCGTTCACAGAGAATGGGTTCAACTCTCCCGTCACGGTATACTCGAGACCATCCTTGAAGTATTTCATACACTGATGTTGTGTCGAAGGGATGATGTTGTACTCGTGTAACCAAGGCCGGCCGAGCAAAGCATTGTAACATGTCTTGGCATCGATGACGTGAAATTTAATATCTGTGACGAGTAGTCCGAAGCGCAGCATCAGTATCACAGACCCGAGGGTCCATGATGACTGAGAGTCGAACCCGGAGATGGTGATCTTATCACGAGCGAGGTGCTGAATGCTCATGCAGATTTCCTTCAACACTCGCACGTTGAGGAGATTGACGGAAGACCAGTTGTCGACCAGGATTTTGCCTATCTTTATATCGTGGCAGTACCCTGAGACATATAGGGGACGGTTGTGCTCGCACGTCCCAAGGAGGAGATCTTCGTCGCCGAAGGTGATATCGGCTGTGTGCACTTCTTCCAGCTCGTCCTTCATCTTTTCTTCGGAGAGGAAAGCTTGGAATTTTCCTGGCTCTTGTAGTGCCTTGATCAATGAATCTCTCGCCTTTTTGGATAACAGAAGGGCGTCAAGAATACTGAGCTGCGAGGGTAGCTTCCTCAAGTGTGCCAGAACGTTGTAGTCCACCTTGTTCTTCTTTGGCGGGTCTTTAGCAGTCAGTTCTTTCGTGATCTGGTCATCTAGGGCGATGTCTTTAGAGACCTTCTCTTTTCCCTTATCTTTTCTGTTCGCTGGTCCGACATTCTTTTCGGGCAGCGTACGACTGCGCAGCTGAATTTTTTCACAGGCCTTCGGTTCTTCCTCCTTCCCCAAGGTGAATTCTTTAAAGAGAGGGCCAAGAGCCATCTCTTCGTCAGAGTCGCTTCCGAAAGTGAGAACCTGTGATCCTCCGGTGTTAATCATGCAACAATTGCCGGTGATTCTTTTATGCTCCTCGGTCGTATTTCTTTGCTCCCGACAAGTTTTGCGTTTCATTCGCTTGAAATTCTGCTGGTGAGCGACATACCCTTGCCACCATCTTTTAAAAACGTTGCACTCTTCGGTGGGGTGCGCAATCTTTCGATGATATAAGCAGTAGTTAGGATGCATTTCTGCTTCATCAAGAATGTTTCCTTCGGAGGGTGGTAGCTTCATCCCCATTGATATGGCTTTAGCAAAACTTTTCCTCATCTTGAACTTGTTTTTATCCGCGACGGATGTTCCTTGATTCGGCAGGAGTGCCTCGACTCTTTCGTCTAGTCGCCGGCGTTTGGCTCTTTCAAATATGGCCATCTCACGCTCCCGATCGGCTTTACTTTTCAGATGAATCTCATTCAGGAAGGCGTCGATCATTTCGTCTGTCGGCCACAGAAGTTCCGGTTCAGGCCTTGCCCCCAGTCTTTCGGTGCAAGGTGCTTCTTCCTCGTCTGTCGACGAGTGAGAGATCACATGGCAACTTACCACGTAATCTTCAGATTCATCCGACGAGTCTTCTCCATCATCTTCGTCCTCAAGGACGTGACCGAGGAACTCTTGGAGTGTGATTGGTGTCCGCGCCTTCTGGTTATACTCTTCCAACGCGTCGATCTGTTTCTGCAGGTCCGTGCGCTTGTCGTTAGGCTTCACGGGCCTTTTAGATTTCTTCTTCTTCTTCGAAGATTTCGACGGCTGGGTGTGAACACTTTGGCTATCACCACCAATCTTTGGCATTGGGCGCGGCTTCAGCATCCCTTCGACGATCTGGGGTTCCAGCGGATTCTTCCACCTGATCGCCGGGCATGTCTAGAGATCATTCAGCATCCTTTTGGTTTTGGTCGAAAGAACCACCTCCCATGGAGCTTCTTCAACAAAAGAGCATGTTGCCCCCGGTGTGTCCGTCTTCTTAGGAGTGTGCGGTTGTGGTGGGTTTACTTTCCACTTCTCAAACAGCGCAAACTTGCCTTGTAGGTATTGATCCTCGATCCATCCCTTAAAGACGAAGCAATCTTCGATCGGATAGTTTACCGTTTGGTGGTAAGGGCAATAATTGGGATTATTCACTTCGCTGGGTTGCGGTGGTCGCCTTTGATTCGGCAAATTGATAAGCCTGTTGCGCATTGCCAGCTCGAACAGACTCTTCATTTTATCCCGCGGAATGAGTAAGGGCGCTTCATTTTCTCATTGTAATAACGCCGTCTCTCCTCCAGTTGATCCGTTAGTCTCGGAGCACTGGGCTGCTGTTGGGTGTTCGCAACGAAGGTGGCCTTCCCTTTACCCTTCTCGTTCCACGGCTCCGGTTTCGGAGGAGACGGTCTGTGACCCATCTGATCCATCTAGGCTAGCTTGTCGATTAAAGCCTGGAATGTGGTTGGTTTGAAGAACATCATGAACTGCGAAATAGTTGCATGAGGGTCTAAGGTGCCCACAGCCCACTGCTGGTGCTTCTTCGATGCGCTGCTCGCACTTTGACCACAGATTCCGCCATCGGATTGCGTATTGAACCCAAGTTTCGCCCGGCTTCACCTTGCATTGATCAATGCCGTTATTGGAGTGCGTTCACTAGCACTCACGAATCGCTGGGTGAATAACAACTCCATCTCTGCGAAAGTTTTGACGGAGTCGTTTGGAAGTTCGGAGTACCACTCAAACGCCGTTTCCGACAAGCTGCCGACGAATTGACGGAGCAAAAGCTTATCGTCACCACCAATATTGCCGCAAAGAGCCCTGAACTGAGCGACATGTTGATGAGGATTGCCTGTCCCCTTGTATACGTAGAATTTGGGGATCGTGTAGCCCGGCGGGTACTTTATCTGATCATACCAGCCTGGATACGGTCGCCCAGTTTTAACAACTTGGTCGGCCGCTTCATTTGCCTGTTGAACTCTTATTTGCTGGGCAATATAGTCATCCAGGGTGGCTTTGGAGATTGTCTCTTCTTTGGCTATCGACAGAGCTGGCAGAGGGTTTGATGTTTCTCCTCTATCATCTTCAATTATCACTGGAGGATCTTCGGCTGGAGGATCCGGCTGTAACATCATCTCGACCATGTCTTGGAAAAGAAGTGCCATTCGCTTTATGTTAGCCACTTGCTCTGCGGCTTCTTTGTCCTTCTTTTCGAGGACTCTGCGAAGGAAGTCAGCATCAGTTTTTTGTTCGTGACGCTGCTCCGCGGATGTTTCCGGGCTTTCTTTTGGTCCGGTGAGTGCGGCCATCGCAGTCAGCATCTCCTGAAGCTTCTGCTGCTGTTGTTCTTGAGCTCTGGTGAGGGATCGGGTGAGTGGTCGGTGGCCCATAGAAACGCGGCTATCCTCTTTCCCGGATGCCATATAGACGGTATGCACCACCATGCCCCCAGACTTAGGGCGTTTGGGCTCAGTGCCTTTGACATTTGCCTCAGGCATGGGGACTTTCTCCGGCCTCCTTCTTTTATGAGCGGTCGAAGTTGAGGGGGCCATTGCAGTGGGCACCCAAGTGGTTGTCGTCCGTTGTGTTTTGACAGGACGGTGCTCTTCCTTCTAAGCCTTCAGCTTCTTCTGTCGGCGGAGATAGTCCTGATCCACCACCGACTCTCGGACTTGTCGCCAGATCTTGTAAACTTTGGAAGACAGCCGTTGAGGGGACTGCTTCGGCTTTATTTCTGTGACAGTCTCCACCGGTGGCAGAGATCTTTTCAGTACGGCAGTGGGCGAATTCCTGCGTATTCTGTTCAGCAGCTCAAAACTGTTCCCGGTTGGGACAGCAGCATTAACTTCCACCGTTGGAGCTGGTGGCGTTAACCCAGAGGGGGAGTTTCCCTCAGCCTTCCTTACTCGGCGCCAGTGGTGACGTCGAGCATGTCGAGCTGATGGAGTTGGTTCGGTGATGGGGATGGCTTTGTCTTGCCCCCTGTCCAGATGAGGGGTTATTGCTGGCGTCAGCCTGTTGAAGACTGATGTCCTTTGAGAAGCAGTATCCAATCGGTTGAAAACAGTCTTCTGAGCAGGGACAGGAACCGTAGCGGGAGCCGGAACAGTCAATCTTGTAAAGACCGACCCTTTGGTAGGAGAAGCCGCCTTGACGACTTCAGGAGCAGGGATGGCTATCCTCTTCGGAACAACCTTCTCTGGGATTGCAAGCTTCATTGTGGGCCCACAGGAATTTTGGCCCAGTCTGGCGAAGACCGAGGAGCTGGAGTTGGACGACCCGTTGAGAGGGGCCGCAGTAGCTGCAAGTCGATCGAAGACCAACTTCTTAGGAGCTTCTGGTACGGGCACGGGGGTGCTGAAGCTCATCGGCGGAAGCATGGTTCCGAAAAACAATCCCGTGATGGCTTGAGTGACCTGTTCCACGGGCATCGTGAACAGGGAAGCCGCTTGGGGCCCGTAGGCTACGCCCCCAGTTGAGGCAGGACGTAGGTTGCAGTTGCATGTGGAACACTTTGAGCAGGTGAACCCCATTGATCCTTTGCTTTCTGTACCAAGCAAAACGCCAAATCTTAGTACCTCAAAATCCAAGGGCAACCATTGGAAAACCGCGATTTGTTCACGAACACGACACATAAAGTGTGGAGTGGAAAAGGGAAAAGTTCCCACCGGGCGTGCCAGAATCTGTTCCCCTCCGAACACAGAGACGCGGCCGCGTAGGTCCGTCTTGCCTAAAATTCGGGGCAGATGCTAATTGGTGCTATCCGTCCACCTCTCCGAAGATGCCAAGTTGATTTATGGCACCATATATCGAAAGTTTAAATGGATGCGACCGATGTAGCAGACTTCGTCAGATTCCCCCTCATCTGAGGGGTTTTTGATTGTGGGGACGCTCTTCCCTGCAGGCGCAAGCCCCTGCAGTTAATTACGCTACCGCATCGCGGTAACAACATTCTCTTTCTCCTGATGGTCACTTCGTGTCGTGGGTGTTTGTTTTGCGTTTGGTTGCCCGTGGATTGTATACGGAGACTAAGTTATGTTATCGCCCGTAGGGCGTGGACTAGTCCAAATCCGTATCTTTCTTAGATTTGGGTTTGGGGGGTTTGGGTTTAAGGATACGTTAGTCTCATTTGAGACTAAGATCGACTTAAACGTTCGTTAAGGATACGTTAGTCTTACTTTAGACTAAGATCAACTTAACGGGATCGTTTAAATCCGACAAGAGAGCAATTATGCTATATTGTTTAGTTTAGTGACATTGCGGTCGATAATTAGTTTAAGGACATTACGGTCCATTGTTAGTTTTAAGACATTACGGTCGAGGTTAAGGACATCATAGTCCGTGAGTTTAAGGACCTCACAGCCCGGTGTTAGTTTTAAGACATTACGGTCGAAGTTAAGGACATCATAATCCGTGAGTTTAAGGACCTCACAGTCCGATATTAGTTTTAAGACATCACGGTCGAGGTTAAGGACATCATAGTCCGTGAGTTTAAGGACCCCACAGTCCAATGTTAGTTTTAAGACGTCGCGGTCAAGGTTAAGGACATCATAGTCCAGAGTTTAAGGACCCCACAGTCCAATATCAGTTTTAAGACATCACGGTCGAGGTTAAGGACATCATAGTCCATGGGTTTAAGGACCCCACAGTCCGTTATTAGTTTTAAAACATCACGGTCGAGGTTAAGGACATCATAGTCCAGTTTAAAGATGTCATAGTCTGTGAAATGTATGGTTGTCGGGACCCGTCACCTCTTTGAAGACGTTGAGGAATTACAACGACGAATATCAATGGAGTGAAGAGATATACCTTTGAACCAAGGTGTATTAAATGATCTGCAGCCCAGTTTGGAACTAAGACCAACTGATTATATTATGAGTACAATAGCTCAGTTTAGTCTGAATTGAGGACTTATGGCCAATTTGGGCTAAGTCCTATCAAGTTAAAATGTTTAACATTCGTTTTGAGTTGTTAAGCATTTATTTGGGCTTGGCCCTTTTAACAATGCGGAGCATTGATTTAAATTCTGACAATGTTTGTCTTTTATCGAGTTCTAAGCATTCATCATAGCTCTGGGACTTATCCAAAGAACAATTTATGTTCTGCCTAAGCGCACATAAAAGTTTATAGCGCGCTTGGCACTAGCGCCAGTCGATGAGCGCAGTGCGCTATGGTTAAAGCGCTAATACGCTTGGTGCTTTGCGCCAGATGTTAAGCGCTGATGCGTTTAGCGCTTTGCGCTAGGTGAAGAGCGCAGATGCGCTTAGAGCTTTACGCTAAATGAAGAGTGCTGATGCGCTATAATTGAAGCGTTGATGCACTTGGTGCTGGTGCCATATAATGAGTGCGAAGCGCTTTTAGTAGTGCAGCGCACACGTGAGGAGCATGTTGTGCGCTTAGCGCTGAGCGCTAGCCAATGAGCGCAGTGCGCTGTTGTTTGAAGTGCTATGGCACTGCAGCGCTTTGTGCTAGGTGAAGAGCACTAAGGCACTTTTAAATTAGGTGCGCTAAGGCTCTTCTTAGGTTAACTTTGCACTCTGAAGATTATCTTCTTTGATAAGAGACTTTGTCTCAAGATTCCAAGAACAATGTTCTTAACTTATAGGAGATACTTCAATCTCTTTTTAATGAAAGGCTTTACCTTTATGGATCTGTGATCCTAAGAGAATTGAATAATTCTCCCCCCCTTTTTAATGAGATGTTCATGATCTCAGAAAGACAATTTGTCTTATAGAAGTAAGTACTTCTTTATTTTATTATAAGATCTTTTTGATCTCTTTATAAAAGACCTTAGTCTTTGTAGATCTATGATCTTTTAAGAAGAGAATTCTTCTCTTTAATTATGAGATGGTTTCATCTCTTTGTTCATCACCATTCTTTTTACCTTGAAGAAAAATCTTCTTTTGCCGAGAGCTATTTCTTCTTCTTGAGATTTTCTCAAAGTTTATGGGGGGGTTCCTCTTTTTTTTTAGACTTGAAGTCTTGGGTCCTTTATATAGGGGAAGCTGATTTGTTGAATCAGTTAAAGAGATTTATTCTCCAAGTGATTTAGGAATTTCCCCACCGTTGGATCCTTGATCCAAGGGCTTTTGATTTACAGAAGATAATCTTCTTGTTTTAACAAGATTGAGAAATCTTTTCTTCTTTACAGAATTTGTTCTGTATTTTAGTGATTTTTTAATCACCATTGGATCATTGATCCAACAGTATTCCAAATTCAGGGCACAATCTTTTCTGTTTGGAAAGATTTAATAGAATTTTATTCTTGTTAACTGATGATTTAATCATATCCGTTGGATATTTGATCCAACGATGAGGAACATTTAGTTCCAGCGCTAGCGCTTATGCGCTCTGCCGTGGTGCGCTTTGCCCATGGTGCGCTAATTGGAGCGCAACGCTCCTAGAGCTAGCGCACGTGCTTTGCATGTGGTGCGCTACTTAGAACGCAGCGCACCTAGAGCTAGCCCCTATGTGCTTTGCACGGGGTGCGCTAGTTGTAGCGAAGCGCTTTTATAAAAGCGCAGCTTTAATTCAAATTTTTAATTCTGAACAGTGCTTTGCTCTAATTGGGGAAACAGGGAAAAAGGGGAAGCTCAGCCCCAGATATGTTGGACCTTACGAGATTCTGGAGAGAGTGGACGCTGTAGCTTATCGTTTAGCACTTCCACCGAGTTTTCCCGATGTGCATCTGGTGTTTCACGTTTCGATACTTCGTAAGTATCTTCACTATCCTTCTCACGCGATCCAGCATCAGATCTTACAGCTTGAGCCAGATTTATCCTATACAGTGCAACCAATCGCTATTTTAGACGGCAAGCAAAGAAACTAAGATCAAGGGTATTTCTATCTGTAAAGGTTTTTTGGCAAGGAAAGAATCGCGAGGAGATTACTTGGGAGACCGAAGGTGCGATGCAAAAGAAATTTCCACATCTTTTTGAAGGTACGTTTAGTTAAGTTTTAAATTCGGGGACCAAATTTTCTTAAGGGGGGAATATTGTAGCCTTCTGAAAATTTTGAAATAAATAAAATAAATTAATTAAATAATAAAATGTTAAACTAAAAAGTTATTAAAACCAAATAAGACAATTTCATAAGATATATGTAAAACAAATTAAATTAAAATTTTAGTATACCACATAAATAAATTATTATGGTTTTAATGTGAATTTTAGCTTCATTTTAATAAAAATGGTGTTTTATAATAACATAAGTTGTGAAGGGTTTTTATATAAAGTTTAGAATATTGTGCAAATTTGAATTGTTTAAGGGTGTAAATGAAAAAGGGGTAGAAAACATTTTTAGTTCAGAATTTTATTACAAATTAAAAACAAATTGATGAGATAATGTAAGGACACCTCCTACTTGCATGCGCACACATATACAACACCTCCTCCTTACATGAGGATGGCACCCTTTGGCCTTTGACACCTCCTCCTACACGTCACCCTTCCCTCTTCTCAAATATATGTTATGTTCAGATCATTTAACTAATTTACAATCTGAAAATTTAAAGAAAGAAAAGAAAACTAAAGAGAACAAGGAAGAACAAGAGAAAAGAGAAGAAAAGAAATAAGTTAGGATTTTCCTCACCATCAGGACAAGGAGCTTGTGCATCTTGGAGGGTGTTCTTCCAGCAAGTTATTTATAGGTAAAATCCTTAATCACAGTAGGGATTTAATTCTGTAACTAGTTCAAAAATTTGAAATCAAAGTATCTAGGATATCGTATTTTTAGGCAAAATCGAGTCTATTCGAATCTGCTTTAGTTTAGAGAAAAGTTAACTGAACTAAATAAGGTCTAAATGATGTATGTTGAACCTAGAGCAAACCATAGGAGCACGAACCAGAAGGCTCGGTTTTGGGCCGGCGACCAATAGGCCAATTCCGGCGTCGCCGGATTTTTGGGTTGTTTTGGTGTTTTGGGTTGTTGGGTAGGTCTCTGTGTAGAATTTTGGTCATTTTGGTATTGTTTAATCAAGTTAGTTTAACAATATATAAAATCTGAAAGATAATATCGGAAAGGGCATCTAAAAATCCAAAATACGACATGGTTAAAACGTATCGCGATTTGTTTTCTGTCGCGATGCAGAGTTGGGTTAAATTTCAGTGAGGTTGAGTGTTAGATTGTTTGCAATAGACGTACGTAGTGTAGTTAGCACGTACAACTTGTGTTTTAATATTAGATTTGAGTACGGAAGTTTCGGAGGCAGCAAGGAAAGGAAAAAGATTGGCGATTCCTAAATAGATACGACGTATTTCCGGTGAGTAAACTAAACATCTACCGGGGAATTGTATAAAGATGGCGTGATACGCCCTTATTTTGTTAAATTGAAAGAATTACTTTATATGCGAAGTTAATTACATGCATTCATATATACATTATATATCATCATGTTAAGAGTAGTTAGAACACTGCACAGTTATCGAAGAGTTATGCCACACGTAGACATCTTTACATGTTACACTACACCTCGTCGATATTAATATGTCACTTTTATACTAAATATTCATCTTCTTAAATATGATTCCTATCATACCTTAATTATTAACAATAGTGGTAACTTGCATAAATGACATCATGTTTATCATTCGAGTATTCTAAGTTGATATAAGAAGCTTTTGTATTATTGGGAAATTTATGGTTTGGGTTTTTCTGTACTATTACATAAATCCAGTGATTTCATGATTGATGTGACATATCCACCATGAGATGTTTTATGATTTGGTTTTATTCCGGACCGAGTGAGGGAGCTATACGGTCGCGGGAGACTGAGTGGGGGAGATATACAGTTGGCTACATGGTGGACCCGGTCGAGACCGAGGGGCAGGATAGCCGCATTTGAGGCGGGGGAGCCTAGCGAGGATACTTGATACCGGAGATAGTTGTGAAACACGGCGGATATCTAGATGATATCGACCGGTGTTATTGATTTCAGGATCTTTCGAGGAATGATGTCTGAGAGAAATGGAAGTTTTGTGTCGATGATGGACACGGAAAGATGAATTTTATTGGAAATAAATGATGAGATTTCAGTTTGGTTATGTGATTCGTAATACAGATTCATACTTTCCATATGCTATCATACATTATACTTGTTCTCATTTCATTTAGTATGATTGTCATATTTACATTATCAGCTGTTGTATATTAGTTTTATTCACTGAGTTGGCAACTCACCCCCGTTGTGCCACAGTTCCTTACAGGGGTAGAGTGGACGGTTAGCAGCAGTGCAGATACACTTTTGCAGCTTTTATCGCATCTTTTGATAGGTGGGTTACATATGTAGTAACCTTCTCTTTTGGTATTGTATTTTGGATCTAGAAAATCTCCATCAGACGTGTATTTTGACTTAGAGTGAGAGATAGTTATATCTATATTAATTGACAGATGAGATCGTTTAGTTCTATACATTGTTATTTCTTTTACTTATGTCTGAAATTCTTATTCGGGTCATACGTTTGGATAATTATTTCTACTATTGATATTGTTGATCCCAACTAGAGATGCAACCAAACCTAACACTTTATACTTGTTTTTATATCTTAATTTCATAACAACTGTGATTTTTACTTAAAAGCTAAATTTTTATAAAGAATTCCGCATAAAGAATTTTGATCTTGGTTTTCGGCTTACTCGGGTTGTGTATATATCTTTAGATATTATATAATCTAAGTGCCGGTCACATCCAAACTTTGGGTCGTGACACCAGTGCTGAGTGGGGACTGTTGCGTTGTCTCCTCTCCTCTATAGATCCTGCTAACCTTTCTACTTCCATCAGGTATATCGTTCTTTTCTCATTCTAACTCGTGGGTCGCTGATTCCGGTGCCTCACATCACATGTCTCGTGATAGACCGTGTGATCTTCTTTCTAGTCCTCACAAGTTGATTTCCACGACCAATAGTGATACAACACATATTTCTGGCTCTGCTGATTCACTTATTTCATCTTTGCACCTGAAAAATGCTTTAATTGTGCCATCTTTAAAACAGAACTTGCTTTCTATTTGTCAGCTTACAAATGATTCTAACTGCTCCATAACTTTTTATCCATCTCACTTTATAATACAGGATCTTCTGACGAAGCAGCGGATTGGTGGGGGGACATGAACAGAATAGACTATACTGCGTTGATCATCTTTCCGTACGTCTGCAGCTATTTCTACTATCTAGTGGTATCGGTGACTTGGTCATCCTCCTTTTTCTTTTCTACATAATTTGTTGTCTTCTCTTGAAATATCAGAATTCAATTGTGAATCATGTATTCTTGATAAACACCATCGCTCCTCTTTTCCTCCAGTTAATAAAAGATATGATTTACCCTTTGCGCTAGTTTACTCTGATATTTAGGGTCCGTTTAAAATTCCTAGTGTGTTTGGTTATAGATATTTTATGACTTTTATCGATGATCATTCACATATGACTTGGTTGTATCTTCTGCATAATAGGTCTGAACTTCTGTCTACTTTTAAAATCTTCGTAGCTGAGATTACTAATCATTTTGGTGTTCTGGTAAAACTTCTTCATTCAGATAATGCTAAGGAGTATATTAGCATGGAGTTTAATGCATTTTGTCTGACCCAGGGTATATTGCATCAAACTTCATTTTCTTATACTCTTCAACAAAATGGGATTGCTGAACGGAAGAACTGGCATTTGCTTGAGGTAGCTCGTTCTCTTGTTTTGCATATGCATGTCTCTAAACGATTATGGAATTTTGCGGTCTTAGCTGTATGTTTTTATATCAATTGCATGCCTTCTCCGGTCCTAAGCAACCGATTCCCTTTCTCTATTTTATTTCTACAGGGTAACCCTTTCCCTGTTTCTCCTAAAGTGTTTGGTTGTCTATACAATCCTCATATACTAGGTCCTCATGTAGACAAGCTAGATCCTTGAGCTACAGGTTTGGTGTTTATAGGTTACTCATGATCCCAGAAAGGATAAGTTTGTTTTGATCCTGTCTCATCTAAAGTTTGTACTTCATGTGATGCAATCTTCTTAGATCAAGCATATTTTCCACCAACTGTTAAGGACCCCACTCCTACTATTCTTGTTCCTTACCTACCTTCCACAGAGCTTGATTCTTTTGTTCAACCTGTACGACCCGTTTTTAAGCCTGTAGCCTCTTTTCCATAGGTGTATCACCGTCGTAACAAAGTTGTCCCACCCTTCCTACTACTATTTCTTATAACAATTCTTCTGCAGGTATTCCTATACATTCCATTGTTCTTGATTTTCCATGGCGCTATCTTCATAAGAATATCATTCTCTTCCTATTCCTTTACGCAAGGGTAAGCGTTCATATACTACTGCACATCCGATTTCTAATTTTGTTTCCTATCATAGACTGCCACAATTTTCTTGTCAGTTTGTTTTTTCCTTGTCTGCCATCACTCTTCCTTCATCTATTCAGGAAGCTATTCAGCACCCAAGTTGGCATGCAGCTATATTAGAGAAGATTGCCGTACTGCGTTCTAATCAAACTTGTAAATTGCTACCTCCGCTTCCAAATAAGAAGGTTGTCGGCTATAGATAGGTCTTTGCTGTCAAGCATAATACCGATAGAACGATTGACCATCTCAAAGCTCGATTAGTGCCCAAAGGTTTTACTCAGCAGTTTGGGTTGGATTATGTTGATATTTTTTCGCCAGTTGCCAAATTGATCTCGGTTCGTGTTCTTATATCCTTGCCTCTTTCTAAGGCATGATCACTTCATCAGCTTGATGTAAAGAATGCCTTTCTTAATAGAGATCTTTTGGAGACTATTTATAAGCAGCAGCCTCTTGGCTTTGAGTGGCCGGAGAAGTCTATGGTTTATCTTCTACATAAATCGTTATACCTTAAAGCAGTCACCACGTGCCTGGTTTGAAAAGTTTAGTGCGGTTCTACGAAAAATTAGCTTCAAACGCAGTCACGCTGACACATCTCTCTTTACACAAAATCGTCCTCAGGGCAGTGTATTTGTGCTAGTATATATTGATGATATTATCATTACTGAAGATGATTCTCAGCGCAAGTATGCACTTGATTTTCTATCTGAGACAGGATTTCTGGGATGTAGACCAGTAAACACTCCAGTGGATTTCTCAGTCAAGCTATCTCGATTGAGCTCTCTCTCAGATCCTCCACTACCTGACTCAGGACGATATCGACGTCTAGGTTGGAAACTTATTTACCTCACTGTCACTCATCCTGACATTGCCTTTGTCGTTGGCACAGTGAGTCGGTATATGCAGAATCCTTTGACCTCTCACCTCAAGGAAGTTGAGCATATTCTCAGATATATCAAAGGTTCTCCAGGACAAGGCCTTCTCTACAAACCATCATCTACGCTGTCGTTCACAGCCTTTGCGAAAGCTGACTTTGTCGGATCTATTAATGATCGTTGTTCTACTAGTGGCTAGTGTGTATTCTTAGGAGGAAACTTAGTTACATGGAAGAGTAAGAAGCAAAATGTAATGGCTCGTTCTTCTACCGAGGTTGAATATAGATCTATAGGACATACATTTGATAATTTGGTATGGCTCACATCCCTTCTGACAGATCTTAGGGTCCCTTCTTCTCTTTCGACTACACTCTTCTGTGATAACAAGGCCACGATCTACATTGCTGAGAATCTAGTTTTTCATGAGCGGGCCAAGCATATCGAAATAGATTGCCACTTCATTAGTAACATGGTGACAGATAAAGTGGTTGCACTCCAACATTTATCCTCTCGGACTCAACTAGCAGATATTCTCACCAAACCTTTTTCTCGACCGGTTTTCACTCGTATTTTGTCCAAGCTTGGCGTGATTGACATCTACGCTCCAGCTTGTAGGGGAGTGTTATGAATATAATTAGTTTAGATATTAATCATGGATTGTTAGATATTAGTTATGAGTTGTTAGATCAGTTAAGATATGAGAGATGGTCTATGACCCTATATATATTTGCATGTAAAACTCATTTATTATTAAGCCAATAAAAATATTTCTTCTTGATTCTCTTCATCTTCCATAGGCTGAATTCAAGCCCGTAGGCCGAAGCCTGCACAACCAGAAGGCTCAGTCTTCAAGAGGCTGGCATCAAGCTCCACAGGCCCAGCAAAGAAGCCTGTGAAGTCCAAAGCTCGATCTCTAAAAGGCAGGCTCATGTTGCTCCCGAAGTGCCAAAAGACGCTTCACCTCCAAGAAAGTTTGTCTTCTACAGGCTAGCACCTCAAGCTCCTGCTCTGCCAAAGACGTCAGTCTTCGAGTGACTGACACCTGCGGAAGCTCCGAAGCAATACAGGAGGCATGTCTATGAGCTCCTAAAATTGAAGAAGCTCCTGTTTCAAGACGCGCTCGACGTCGTTACTAGCGTCGGCAAAGACTGGCTGGGGGCATCTCCCCATCCAGGCTAACTCCACCGATGCCTACTATCGATGCAGCTGTCTCGACCAAAAACAGTTTCG
Organism: Agapanthus africanus; assembly: GCA_030015575.1. Classification (NCBI taxonomy): domain Eukaryota; kingdom Viridiplantae; phylum Streptophyta; class Magnoliopsida; order Asparagales; family Amaryllidaceae; genus Agapanthus; species Agapanthus africanus. The sequence continues at coordinate 418,860,769 of CM057349.1, read as the reverse complement.
AGCCGCTCAGAAGGGTAAGACGAAACTCGCCTACCGCCGTCTTAAAGAAGTCTCCACCACCTGTGGGGGCATAAAAGAAGCAAAAGCAAATGCTTAAACCTAAACTCTCCTCAACGGTCTACAAAGTCTGGAAGAAGTTAATGGCTCTATTATCAACAGCAATCCATCATCAAAATTTGAGAAGCTCAGGAATCTGCTAAAGGCCGAAGACTCAGCTTCCAAGTCCAAAGTGGCCCTTCTTAAAAAGCAAAGGCCACAAAAATCTCCATCGCCTAAGGAAAATATTAAAAGGTGAAATCTCTAAAGCTTCACGCAGAAGGCCGAAACAGTCTATACTGTGCGGATGATACACCTAAACGGAAGCAAAAACAACGCTTCCACCAGTCATCGACCCCAAACTCAGACTTTTACTTGAGCTCAAAGGCAGCAACAGCTGCAAGAAATGGCATCTTAAGCAGCAGCACTCGTCAGCCTATGCCCAAGACGCGTCCGGAAGACGAACAAGAAGATCTTGAGAGATGAGGGTCTAAAGTCGACTCTTTGAAACGTGCTTTCGATAAGAAAAGCAAAGAAACGGCGGATATGGATGCTAATATGAACAAAATTGCCATCCTCATGTAGAAGATGTGTGGGATGATGGCCCAATCGTCAGAACCGCCGGTCGAAGAACCGCCCGTGGTCCCTGATAATGAGAAGGGGTATCACAAACTCTCTTCATGCCCCTTCAACCTCAAAAGATGAAACGGTCTCGAAGGCTCAGATCAACGAGTACATAGCCCAGCAGGTCAAACACCTCACAGCCAGCAAAGAAAACGCCAAGTTGTTTAAGACCTGTCGTCGATATCTAGCATCATACGACCAGAAGCAATACCCTCCAGGATATATGATCCCGAAATTCAATGTCCTCAAAGGAATAGGAATCCCCACCAGTATATTGCACAGTTCAAAGCAATGTATGGTAACACCGGAGGTGATAATAAGCTACTCCTCTGGCAGTTCGTCAACAGTTTGGCGGATATTGCCTTAGAATGGTAATCGGAGCTCCCAAATGACTCCGTAAAATCCTTCGCTAATATAGAACTGCTCTTCACACGGAGGTTCGTTAGTGTGAGCAAGCATAGCACTATCTCTGCTTTGATCAATGAAAAGAGGAGATCGAATGAAACACTGGTGCAATATGCGGTTCGTTGGAGAAATCTCGCATTAAAGTGTGAGCAGCCGATCACCGAAGCTCTAGCCGTCAAAATGTTCATAGGAACTCTAGATCCAAGATCGCTAGTTTATCCTTTCTTTTCTTTCGCCAAACCCATCACATACTAAGAGTTCCTTGATAAGCTAGTTCAATTGGAGCGAATCAACCACTAAGTTGTTAAACTGGGAGCAAAAAAAGGGGGATAGTCTATAAGCAAAAGGGACACGGATTAAAACCCGAAAAGGTTCTGTGAGTAAAAACAATAGGACTGCCAGTGAGTCTGTGAAAACCTGTGAGGCCGCAAACTCGTAAAAAAGGTTTCGACCAAGTCCCACCAGAGGCGAGCAATTCTCCCAGCATGGTGAACATCACTTGTGAGTTCTCTCGACTTGTAAGGAGAAAATACTCTTGTGAGATCCTTACGACTCACAAAGGGAAAAGACACTTAGGAGTCTCCACGACTCCTAAATACAAAAAGACACTTAGGAGTCCCCGTAATTTCTAAGAAGAAAATGCACCTATGAGCTCCTCTCGACTCAAGGGAAAAACACATTTATAAGACCCTTGCGGCTCATAAAATCGAAAATCCTTAGGTGACAGGGACCTAAACCTATTGCCTAAGTCATCGATGCCCTGCGGCCTGTCTTCAAATTGACTACCGATCCATAGGCAAATCGCAATTGCATCAAAACATCCTACATTGGCAAACCAAGCTACCCGCGAGGAAAAGACCCATTCATGCGTCCTTATGACAAATGAAGGGAAAAAGACACTTAGAAGTCCTCACGACTCCAAAGGAGAAAATCCACTTACGAGATCCTCTCGACTCATAAGAAGAAAATATTTTTATGAGACCCTTACAGATCATAAAATTGAAAAGCCTTAGGTGACAGGAATCTAAACCTGTCTCCTAAGCCATAACTATCCTACGGCCAGTCTCCAAATTGACTATCGTACACAATCCACGGGCTACCCAAAGGCTAAGTTGCCCCCTTAAAAATATGTTCTACCCTGCGGCCTGTCACCAAATTGACTACCGTATACAATCCATAGGCGAACTGCAAAAAAGTTGTATCAAAACATTCTACATTGGCAAACTAAGCTACTAGTGAGGAGAAGACACACTCATGTGTCGACACGACACATGAGTAGAAAATACTCTTGTGAGATCCTTACGACTCACAAGCGGAAACGATTAGGAGTCCTCATGACTCCTAAGGAGAAAATACACCCACGAGATCCTCTCGACTTATAGAAAGAAAGCACTTTTATGAGACCCTCACGGCTTATAAAAATTTGAAAAGCGTTAAGTGATAAGGACCTAAATCTATCTCCTAAGCCATCAATGTCCTACGGCCAGTCTCCAAATTGATTACCGTATACTATCCATAAGCAACTTGCGATAAAACTGCGCTCAAAATGACCCACATTGGCAAACTAAGCTACCAATATAGAAAAGACCCATTCGTACGTTCTTACGACTCTTGAAGGGAAAAGACACTTAGGGGTCCCTACGACTCCTAAGAAGAAAATACACCTACGGGATCCTCTCGACTCGTAGGGAAAAAATAATTTTATGAGACCTTTACGGCTCATAAAAATTGAAAAGTCTTAGGTTAAGAGGATCTAAACCTATCTCTTAAGCCACCTCTATCCTACGGCCAATCTTCAAATTGACTACTGTATACGATCCATGGATGAATCGCAACAAAATTGCATCAAAACACCCTCCGTTGGCAACCCAAGCTACCAGCGAGGAAAAGATCCACTCGTGCGTCCTTATGACACATGAAGGGAAAAGACACTTAGGGGTCCCTATAACTCCTAAGGAGAAAATACACCTACGGGATCCTATTGACTCGTAAGGAAAAAATACTTTTATAAGATTCTCATGGATCATAAAATTGGAAATCCTTAGGTGACGGGGATCTAAAGCTGTCTCCTAAGCCCTCTATGCCATGCGGCCTATCACCAAATTGACTATCGTATACGATCCATGGGCGAATCACAACAAGGTTGCATTGAAACATCTTACGTTGGAAAACCAAGATACCAGCGAGGAGAAGACCTACTCATGTGTCCACATGACACATGAGGAGAAAACACTCTTATAAGATCCTTACGACTCACAGGGAAAACACACACTTAAGAGTCTACATGGCTCCTGAGGAGAAAATACACCTACGAGATCCTCTCAACTCATAAGGAAAGGAAATACTTTTATGAGATCCTCACGGCTCATAAAAATTGAAAAACCTTAGGTGACAGGAATCTAAACCTGTCTCCTGAGCCATCGTTGCCCTACGGTCAATCTCCAAATTGACTACTGTACACAATCTATGTGCTACCTTAAGGCTAAGTTGCCCCCCAAATATATATTGCCCTACGGCAGGTCTCCAAATTGAATACTGTACATAATCCATGGGCTACCCACAGTAAAGTTGCACCTCCAAGTCCTACAGGTGAACGATACTCCCTAAAAAGATCGATACCCTGCGGCCTGTCACCAAATTGACTATCGTATACAATTCATAGGCTACCCGTGACAAAATCGCTGCCAAGACCTCCTTTATTGGCCAACCAAGATACCAACGAGGAGAAGACCCACTCATGTATCCTCACGACCCATGACGAGAACGATGCAAAAAAGGTACGTCCATAAGCAAAAAGGGCACGGATGAAAACCTAAAAGGTCTTCGTGAGTAACAATAGCAGAATTACCCGCAAGCTTGTAAAAACCCGAAAGGACACGAACTCGTGAAAAGAAAGAAACTGCCTTACAAGTAGTTCAACCCCGACTCTTGTATACGATCCATGGGCACACAAAATATATGTCTCCACAAAGTCCCACCAAAGTCGAGCAATACTCCCAATATGGTGAACGACACTTGTTAGATCCTCTTAACTTGTAAGGAGAAAAAAATCTTATAAGATCCTTACGATTTAAAAGAGAAAACCTACTTAGGAGCCCTCACGACTCCTAAGAAGAAAACACACCTATGAGATCTTCTAGACTCATAGGAAGAAAATAACTTTGTGAGACCCTTACGGCTTATGAAGATTGAAAAAGTCTTAAATGACATGGACCTAAACCTGTCTTTTAAGCCACCATTGTCCAACGGACAGCGGCAAATGATGAATTGCTCCTGATATACATGCTTCAGTGTTAGCAATGCTAATGCTGGCCCAGGTTCCAAACTATCGACCTCTAAGTCGTTAAATTAGGAAATGAAAAAAAAGAAAAAAAAAGAAATAGCCGAAATGATTGGACAACTCTCAATAAAAAGTAGCAAATAAAAAATAAATAGCCAAAATGATGGTGCAGCTTGCAATAAAAACCAGCGAGTAAAAAAACCGAAATGATTGGGCACCCACGATAAGAAAAGCTGAAATGATAGAGCAATAGCGGTAAAAGTAAAAATAAAAAAATTCTACCCTATAAGTAGTTCGATCCCGACTCTTGTATACAATCCACGGGCACATACAAATGAAAAAGCAATGTGTTCCACCATATTCAACCGAATAAAGAATGGAGTCTTAACGGCAATACATACAGCCTAGAGACTATCTGGACGTCTCGCTTACTCCAACAAGATACAGATGCAACGGCATGAAAGCTCAAAGGAGCAAAAGAAAAAGCGGAGTGATAGCAAATTCCTAACTCCAGGTCTCGATGGCAGCACATACATGCCTAAATACCATTAAATGTCATCTCAGCTCAGAAAGGTGCAGTTATGACTTCTCTAGGACATAAAAAGTCTGAGCTCAAGGTAAAGCGTCATGGTGACGCCTAACGCAGAATCTCCAATGGCCATCTATACACTCATCTAAGAAAATTACTTGAAACGTTGTATCTTCGCTTAAGAAGGGATTGGGGGATACGGCAAGTGCATGGCTACTCGAATAGCTATCCGAGGGAACGCAAACTGAGAAAAACTAAGCTAACGCATTGGTGCGATGGATTACACCCAGTACCACCAACTGTTTACCGCCGAAAACCGGGAAGACAGACGTCTTGCCTGAATTTAGGGGTAAATGCTATTTGGATTTATCCGTTCACCTCTCCGAAGATGCCAAGCTGATTTATGGCACCGTGTATCGGAGGTTTGGACGGATGAGGCCGTTGTAGCAGATTTCATCAGATTCCCCCTCTTTTGCGAGGGGTTTTTGATTGTGAAGACGCTCTTCCTTGCAAGCGCAAGCCCCTGCAGTTAATTACATTACCGCGTAGTGGTAACCACTTTCTCCTACTCCAGAAGGTCACTTCGTGTCGTATTTGTTTGTTTTATTTTTGGTTGCCCATGGATTGTATACGGAGTCTAATTTATGTTGTCGTCCATAGGGCATGGATTAGTCTAAATCCGTATATTCTTAGATTTGGGTTTGGGTTGATTTAAGGAACGTTAATCTTATTTGAGACTAAGTTCAACTTAAATGTTTTTTGAGGATACGTTAGTCTAATTTTAGGCTAAGATCTACTTAACAGGATTTTGGTATTGTTCAGACCCAACAAAAGAGCATTTGGGCTCTATTGTTTTAGTTTAAGAACGTTGCGGTCCATATCTAGTTTAAGGACGTTGCGATCCAGGGAGTTGTTGGTTATCGGGACCAGCCACCTCTCTGATAATATTGAAGAATTACAATGACATATATCAGAGGTGTGGGGAGATATACCCTGGAACCAATGAATATTCGTCAGAAGCTTGGTAGTCTTGTTTGGGACTAAGACCACTCTGGAAAATAAAGAGCCCATGTGCTCGGTTGATTAGGAGTTTGGCCAAACTTGGGCTCAGCCCAGTCATTTCATTTTTGAATAAAGTGTTAAACACTTGCTTATGAGTGTAGAGCACTTTATGCTGAATAGCGCCCACGTGAGGGGCACGTGGGGCACTTGACGCTGAGCACCAACCACTGAGCGGTAAGCACTCTTTACTAAGCGGCGCCCACGTGAGGGACACGTGAGGCGCTTGGTGCCAGGCGCCAGGCGCCAGGCGTTGGATACTGGTTTATGAGTGCAGGGCACTTTATGCTGAATCGCGCCCACGTGAGGGGCACGTGGGGAGTTTGATGCTGAGCGCCAACCACTGAGTGCTAAGCACTCTTTATTAAGCGGCGCCCATGTGAGGGGCACGTGAGGCGCTTGGCGCTGAGCGCCAACCACTGAGTGCTAAGCACTCTTTATTAAGCAGCGCCTACGTAAGGGGCACGTAAGGCGCTTGGCGATAATTTTTCTTCGTGTATTATGTTCTGAAGAGTTCAATTCTCTGTCCTTCTCTGGATCTTCGATCCCTAAGAAAAAATTCATCCCCATGAGAATTAAATTCTCATTTGTGGCAGACTTGTCTCATGGATCTCTGATCCAGGAAAAGAACTATGTTCTATTATGAGAGTTAAACCCTTAGATATGCAGACGAGATACTCTGATCTCTCTTACTTTTATTTATCTTGAACAAAGTTCTTCTTCTTTCTTCTCTCTTAAAGCTTTCTTTTTTGCTTACTTTTATTTTTGAACTTGAAGTTTATTGGGGGGATTTCCGCTGTACAAGACTTGAAGTCTTGGGTCCTTTATATAGTGGAGGCAAGTTTGTTGATTTAGTTAAAGAAATCTCTTATTGAGAGATTCTTAATTGATTTGGGGATTTTATCCACCGTTGGATCTTTGATCCAAGGACTTCTGTTTTACAGAAGATATTTTTTTTGTTTTTAACAAGATTGGGGAAATATTTTTCCATACAGAGTTTATTCTGTAGCTTGATGATTTTTAATCACTATTGGATTTTTAATCCAACGGCGCTCTATTTACAGAGAATGATCTTTCTTGTATAGAAAGATTTGACGAATATTTCATCAACAGAATTTAATTCTGTATTTTGATGATTCATCATCTCCGTTGGATTTTTAATCCAATGGCAGAGAACTTTTAGTTATAACGCTGGCACCCTCGTGCAAGGCGCGTGAGGCGCTGCCTCAGAGTTTTTAACGTTCTAACGCCGGCGCTCTCGTGCAAGGCACGTGAGGCGCCGCCTCAGAGTTTTTAACTCTCGGCGCCGGCGCCCTCGTGCAAGGCACGTGAAGCGCTGCCTTTGAGTTTTACTCTTATTTAATAGATTTCTTTTTGTGCTTTGCACATTGGCGCCCACGTGAGGAGCACGTGAGCGCCATCATAAGATTTAATTCTATCCGAGACAGTACCTACATGCTTTGCATATGGAGCTTTCCCTTTATTTTTATTTTATTGTTATTATTTTATAAGGGAGCAAGTTTTGAGCCAAAATTTTTGCGGGAACACCAACCTAACGGACTTCTACGCTATAAGGGGTTATATATGTTTAATGTTAAGCCGGGTTTATTTATCAAAGAAGGATAAGCCGAACGCTTTGAGACGAGTACATAAACTAAGGCAGGTCATTTTAGCACAAAGAAGTGCTACTCAAAAAAATAGTGTCTTTTATTCACATGATAAAAGTGAAGAAAAGATACACCTTTGTGGGAACCTTACGACTCATAACGGGAAAAGACACTTAGGGGTCTTCACGACTTCTATGGAAAAAAAATACTCCTATGAGATCCTCTCGACTCATAGGAAGAAAATGTTTTTATGAGACCCTCATGGCTCATAAAATTGAAAAGCCTTAGGTGATAGGAATCTAAACCTGTCTCTTAAACCATTGCCCTGCGATTTGTCACCAAATTGACTACCGTATACGATCCATGGGCTATTCGCAACGAAGTTGCACCCAAACATCCTCCATTGGCTAACCAAGCTATTAATGAGGAGAAGAAACCACTTACGTGTCTTTTCGACTCGTTAGGAGAAAACACTCATGTGAGATCCTTACAACTGATAAGGAAAAACACACTTAGGGACCCTTATAATTCCTAAGGAGAAAATACACCTACGAGATCCTCTCGACTCGTAGGGAGAAAATAATTTTATGAGACCCTTACGACTCATAAAAATTGAGAAGCCTTAGATGACAGGGACCTAAACCTGTTTCCTAAGCCATCGAATCTCTAGCGGTGCATTACTTTGCACTACTTAACTCACGTACATACCTACGTAGGCAAATTAGTGGGGGGCATTTGTTCCTGCCAAAATTTGGTGCCTGAAGCTTAAGCTTCACCAAGGAAAAAAAAAACGCTGAGGTGAAAATGTCAAGCCAGGCTGTTCATGAGCACCATGTGCAAAGCATGAGGCACAAGCCGCCAATCCCATGCTCAAGCACACCACATGCAAAGCACATGGTGCAAGCTGCTAAGCTTTATGCGCAAGCGCACCATGTGCAAGGCACGGAGCGCGAGTGCATGTTCGATTGAAGCGCATGCTTCAATTAGAGCTCTATTTAAGAAAATATTTTCCTTATCCTTCTTAAACGGAAAGATATTTTCTTGTTAACAAAAAATCTCTTTGGATCAATTATTCAACGATGGTTAAGCATCATCGGTTGATCTTAAGATTAATTGAGATCTCTCACATGAGAGATTCTCTCTACCTGACAATCTACTCTGCTATAAATAGGAGAGGGAGAGATTAATCTCCATATAAAGAATTCACCCCATAAGGTGAAGAAAATAGAGATTTAAGGCTCTTCCAAGATCTTCATCTTCCTCCTTAATCAAACCCTAAAAAAGGAAAAATAAGGAGAATACTCTCCATAAGGTGAAGAAAAGAGACTTAAAGCTCTGCAAGTTCTTCTCCTTCCTCAAAACCCTAGGTAAAGAGATTAATCTCCATTAAAACGAAGATTAAGCTTCATTAAGATCTTAAGTTCTTTCTCTGGATTGAAAATCCTTGGATCAAATCTCCTCCTTGTCGAGAACTTAAGTTCTCATGGTGAGATTTTCGATCTCAAGAAATGAGATTTGGAGGAAAACCAAAGTCTTCCTCCATCAAGAATCATGAATAAAAACCCAAGATCATAAAAAATTGATCTTTTTGATTTTTAATGGCCAAAAACCCATTAAACAGAAGCGTAAGCTTCATGATACTTTAAAAGGTTAACCTTTCTAGAAGAAAACAGAGATTAATCTGTAAAACCCTAGCCGCGCCACGTGGTATGCCTGTGAGCATGCGCCAAAGTCATGCCCAGTGTCGTGCGCCAAAGTCGTGCGCAAGCGATAAGAAAGTTGCGCTCAAGCTTAAACTCTATGTTGGGTTATGCCACGTGAAATACACGTGCATGCGCTATGCGCCAAGAATGATAGGCAGCATCAGCGCCACGTGATATGCACATGCGCTTGAGCCGTACCAAGCCAATGTTCCCACCGTGCGTTATGTGATATGCATGTGAGCGTGTGTCCGAGCCGTGAGCCATACGCCAAGTATGTTGATGTCAGAGGACCTAATTCTTAGCCCTAAATCGGCTAAGTCCTAAAGCTTAAGTTTCATTGATCTTAAGATCAATTGAGGTCATATGCTCAAAACATCTAAGTTGATCTTAGTCTCTGTAGAGTGTTTTTCGTCGCCCTATTGAGATATGAATGCGCTTGCTTGTTAGGTATATACAGATTCCCCCTGCTCTGGATAGGCAGGGATTTATTGATCGTGGGAATCTAAATCGCCAGCAGCCGCGGACAAAACCGTCGTTAATTACACTCTGAAACGAAGGAACCTCTGATTAATGGGTCGCACAAATCATGCGAACCCAACGTGCAATATGCGCATGTTATGTTTTGAGGGTGCTTTAGGCACATCGGGGGCCTCGCAAAGTTTACGGGGAAAAGAGTAGGGAGTACTTGCGATGACGCAAGAAAAAGTTTGGCGCATATGCCCGTGTATTGCACGGGCACTGGCGTTGTTGATGCATGCGGATTGGCGCATGCGCCAACCGTAGATTGGCACTGGCTCAAGCAGGATGCTTAAGCTTCAGATTATGGAACTTGAGCTCCTAGGGGTTTCCCTAAGGGAAAAACCAAAAAGGGGGTTCTCTAAGATGGGGTCACCCTCAAACTTCTCCTATTTGGCCCACAAATGTCCTCTTGAATCTTCAAATCTTCAGATTTTCGATCTTGAATGGTGAAAAGGGGGTCCCTTTTCCCTTCTCCAAGCCTTGGATCTTATCAAAAATCGGTTTTTAGAGGTGGGGTCTCCTCCTTCTTCCTCTTCTCTTTTTGGATCTTGAGGATGAAGAGGAAGCGATGCAAAATCACTCCTTTTTGAGATTTGATGGAGGATTCACTCTCTTTTCAATGGGTTTATGGCTAAAATCTATTTAGTTTTTGAAAAAGAGAGATTAAGCTCTACATTTAATTGAAAAATGAAGAAGAAAAAGAACTTGAAGAGAGAGAGAAAAGGGAGGCACAAACCCTTGAAAAATATGGGGGAATCAATTATTTTGATCACTTCATAATGTTTGTCTTATATAGGCTACACATTTTATGCATAGCCCCTTGGGCTTTACAAAATGGCATTTGACCCAAACCCATGCCCAGTGCTCATTACATTTTGCACATGAGCCATGGGTTTTTACATATTTTAAATTTTTGCCTATTTAATTTACAATTTAACATTTATTTGCATATAAAAGCTATTTATTATAGATATCTTCTTTTGTCCTCTTCGCCGGCCGGATTTGCTTGGGCTTGAGACGGTTTGGGCGTAGGCCCAACTGTTTGGGGCCGTACCCAGGTTAATCGAACCCGGGTCCACTTGTGCGTTGATTTTGACCCGTTTACTTTGACTTTGACTTCGTCAATGAGGTGTAATTTTTGACCCCAACAGTCTCAAATAAGACTAACGATCCTTAAATAAAACTCAAGTAAAATAAAAAACAAGACACAACACATGAAGCTAAAAACCTAGAGTGCAGAAAGCTGTTATCGTTCGAGATAACGTAATTAACTGCAGGGGTTTGCGCCTGCCGGAAAAATGCGTCCCCACTATCAGTAAACCTCTCGCCTTGAGAGGGAATTTGAAATTTAGCTGCATCGGTCACATTTATCCAAACCTCTGATATACGACGCTATAAATCAACTTAGTATTTTCGGGGAGGTGTATGGATCAAACTTATGCATCTACTCCTAAATTCATGCAAGACGTTCAATCTCAGCTCGTCTTCTGTTTTCGACGGTAAATAATTTTCTTCAAAACCAACCGTAGCCCTCTATCGTTTCAGGAAATAGTACTTGGTATTCGTGCTGCGTTTGTTGACCATCGTCAAGGTGTAGTGTACGGTAATTAAGTGGTGCTTCTTGCTTGCATGTGATGCGATTAGTCAGGACAGATGCATAGCCTTGTTGAACTTTGTCAAGAGCTCATGCGGGTGGGTATAAATTAATCATGAAATGACGGGTAGAACATGACTAGCGAGTTATGGTTTGTTAACCTTCGTCAAGGACATAAGCTGTTAGGGGTAAAAACTAATATCGAGAGTTCTAAATGTCGAAACTTGCAATTGTTGACATCCATGTCACACGATCATCAATTTCGATTATTTAGTTCAAAACCTTATTTAAACGAATTCATAAGTTACTGATGACGTTTCCAAGTTTATGTCTTGAATACAGCATACACGGTATATCCAACATCAAGCAAGTTTTCCTACAAATGCGATATGCTCTCAAAACGGTAATATGGCATGACAACTTGATGCAAGCAACAACGTGATGCAAGCCAAATCAAGATTTAATCACGTATCAACGCAACAAGTCAAGAAAATGAAGCTGATCGAAGAAATAAAACGAAAATAGAAGTTATAAGCGTTATATATGTGTTTAGTGATGATCTCATAATGTTAGAAATCTCATTCCAATACATTCTTAATTCTCAAAACGTCTCCCTCTCTTTTAGAGGCGTCTAACATATCCGTTAGAATTCAAATTGCCAATGTTTCAAAACAGTTTTCATTCATGTCAGAAAACAGACGTCTGTAGAACAAATAACAAGATTCTTCATTCTGTACTTCTCAGAGACGGCTATAAATACATCTCTAGAAGGATTTTATTCCTAGAGAAGACGTCTCCACCAGACTTCTCTATGGACAGTTTTGGCAGTTTATTTGAAATTTGAATTTCGAATCGACTGGACACTTGCACCGTTTTCAGTCCTAATTGTCTCCAATGGTCATTAACTGTTTTATGATAGTTTTTGGAAGTTCTGGGCAGTTAGAATAACTTCCCATATCGATTCCTATAAATACCCATGGGATCTCACTTTTTCATTAACAATTCATTACAAATCTTTTTGAGAAAAACTTTTTTGTTCTTTGCGCTCTCACTTGTCTAAAATCTTTCATTTCCACTGAGCCAAACTTGTTCTATTCTCTCAAATCAATCCTTGTGCAATATGGATGATAATCTATTAAAATCATAGGATTGAGAGTGAGTGTTATCGTTTGTAATAACGATTTGTAAACCCACGAGAAAGGGTGTTTCTCAACTTACGAGAAGGGATGCTTCTCATTACTTAAATTGTACGTATTTGGAGTGGAGAAAGAGATCATCCTAGAAAGACGTGAATTAGAGAGGAAAATACGACTTTCTTAGAGAATCATGGGCTAGAGAGGAAGAAAACTTGTTTTTTAGGGAATCGCAAGCTCAAGAGTGTAATTCTTGTGAAGAGAGATTGTTGTTCTTCACATCTCTGTGAAGAAGGATTCGTGTTCTTCACAACCATAGTACAGAAATCTTGAGAAGGTGTTTTAGGTGGGGACTAAACACAGGAGCGTGGTGAATCCTAGTCAACAAATCACTGTATTTGCAATTTCCTTTACTCTTTTTACTTTTCAGTATTTGTGTTGATTGCCACTTTAAGTTTCTTGTTTAAACTTGTTTAAATATTTTCTGCAGAAACTTAGTAATCACTTAGATATATTAATTAGAATTTTTAAATTTGCCATAGGACGTAAAGTAGACTTATTCACCCCCTCTCTAAGGCCGTTTTCAGCAATGTGATTGCATATCTTCTATGTGATAATTTGGATCTCGATTTCCACTGTGAGTAATAGTTACTCTCGGGAGATTTTCTCTTCACAACTAGCTAACCCATCATATGTCTAGAAATGTATTAACGGGATTATGCCTATGTGAAAACGAGATTATTAAATTGGTTCCGTGCGAAAGAATGGGGGACCTCTCTCGGAGTACCAACACTAGTATTGCTGAACGGTTAGCGAACTTGTAAGGTGTACATAATCCCAGCTAGCTCTCCTTTTAAGGTTTGAAAGAGAATTCGACGAAACAGTAGAAGCCATCCTAATTAGATAGATTAATAAACCAATCTAATCTTGATAAAGTGCACGCTGAGTGCTTCTTCTCTCTCTCCCTGTGTGTGTGTGTGTGTGTGTGTGTGTGTCTGTAGCAGTGATCCATGACTGACCTTAAACTAAACTCGTAAACTAAGTTAACCGAACCTTTTTACAATCATTGGTTTTGGAATGTCATGATTGTCCTAATTCACGACGAAGTCGCATATGTCCTTTTCCCTCCTACTTCCAGTTTTGATTTTCCAGAGCCCTCTGTATCACATACAGGGATTCATATTGCTTGGAAATGACATCTTGTATAGTTAGATACGAACTCAAAGAAATTATTTCAGTCCGAGAATGGCAACTGGTTCTAGAGAAAGTGAAGTGTTCATTTGTCTCTCCCTTCACCTTATCTCAAATTCGAGATCTCCTTAAATAAGGAGAATATACCAGTTACGCTTGTTGAGTAGTTTTCTTCCAATCTCAAGGCTTGAGCTGAAAGGAAGGGTAAGAAGAAAATCAACTAGCCTAAATTAGGTATACAGAAGGGAAGACGGAGAGACATAAAAAGGGGCTGTCATGAGAAAAGGAAATTGCAACTACTATCATGAGCCTGAGCAATGAAAGAGGCATTATTAGGAGTACCCGACCACCCCCTTGAAACATTTTATTATGTTGCAGTTTTCCTGTGTGGTTATAACTGAAAACTGTTTCTCGACTAATTCTGACTCCTGGATACGAGGATACCGGATTAGAATCCCACATCCATAAGACGTTACAAATGCTGAGAAAAAGTAGAGTATTGAGAAACAGTAATTTGATCCTCAATGTCGGAAATTGGAGCAATTGTTGCTATTGGGTAAAATCACCTGGTTTTGCCTAACGGCGAATATTTGGTTTTGAATAACCGTTATTATGTACCAATTTTTAACTTGAATATCCGTCTCTTTATTTCATAAAGTGGGATATAGTTTTTGAAAAATATGTTATGAACATTTACCTTTATCATTTAATGCTTAGGTATAGTGCATAAACATAATAGTATATACATTCTTAACCAAAATATAGTTTTCAACTTATAACACACGAAGTTTGAGTTATTGAACTTATCGGACTTATACATATTGATGTATGTTGTCCGATATCCATATGGAAAAGGGGCTTGTACTCATACTTCATTCCGATTACCTATGATTTCTCTGCTTTTTAGACACGCATTCTTGTTGAAATGCGAAGTCCAAACATTTTGAGAAGTTCATAGGGTATAAGAAAAAATTAGAGAACCAGATGTTGAAAGTATCAAGATTTTTCGAAGTGGTCGAAAATGTGGATACTTATGCTCGGTATTCCGTATCGAGAATTTGATTCTCTCTCATATTACTCCTCCGAGGGTGCGCTCCATAATGAGTAATGCTAAGTGGCCTTTTTTATTTAGGGATATGCACTGGAAACAGCTGCCTTGGACAAACCTTAGCCACTCCGCAGATTTTAGTAGGTGACCTTAGCCACCCGAGAGATACTTCGGTTTTCTCGTAAAAGGTGACAGTGAGGTTTGCATCATGGTGATGATAGCCCTACTAGTTATGAGCAGGCCATACGAAGTGGTGACTTCCGACTAATGACTGAATGCATTTATATCCAAGTTAGACTCCATGCACTCCAGCAAATTATGGACTTTGTCGGATACTCTTAAAGGGGTAAAACTCATAAGGAGCAAGAAGATTTTTCGAGATCAGTGTAGATGGAAAGGTAGTAACCTAATAAGGCAAGACTTGTAGTAAAATATTTTCATCAAATACCCGGTGTGGATTGTGATGAAACTTTTATATCAGTGTCTGTGCTGAAGTCCGTATGAATATAACTTGTTACCGTTGTTTTTCATTACTATGATATTTGGCAGGTGGATGAATATAATGTCTTTCTAAATAGGAATTTAGAATTGTACGTGTATATGACTCTGCCAGAGGGTTATCGTAATCAGTGGGAGCAGCGGAAAATGTCCAAATTGCTTTAGTCTATTCATAGACTAAAGCAGGCATTGTAGAGATGGATCATTTGTTTTTAATGTTACGGTCAAAATGTTTGACTTCGTCAAAACAATAGATGAACCTGGTATTTGTAAGAAGGATGTAGAGAGTACTATCTTATTCCTCATATGGTATGTGGATGACATACTCTTGATAGAAAGTGATATTTCTATAGTACAATCGGTCAAACTATGGTTGTTATAGATATTTCTCTATATAGGATTTGAGCAATATATATCATTAGATCTTGTTGGTAAACGCTCGTGTTCGCGCTGCAAACTAGTGGCTATACGGAATACAAAACGAAATTTTTTGAAACTTGAGCACGAACTACTACAACCTAGAATCGAATCCAAACACTGAACTAGAAACTATATGAAGGAGTTCAGCTACTAGGTTAGTGATAACAACCTTTGTAGTCGTGTCCTTCGTCTTCTTTCCACTTCCTTATCTCCTTAGATCATCGGGAACGAGCTTAGGAGTCAGTCTTTCTTACCGAAGACGATCTACCATGAATGAAACCTAGCTAAAGCTCTAGCTTCACAAATGAAACGGCTAGTGATCAAAACTTGCTAGGAATTTATCACTAGATTGATATAGTGACTAATCTCTAATTTTTCTCTCATAATCCTTTTCCAAACTCAACTTAAGAAAAACCAAAAGAGAAGGAAGAAGGAAACTTGGGTGTAAAATGATCAAGCATGGCAACTCAAGAAAATCCTCCATCATCTCTTTTCTCTTTCTCTCTTTTCTTTTTAATGTGAGAGTGATTGGGGTTGTGACTCACCATGATGAGTCACAAGCTCACATCCTTCTAACATTTAAAAGAAGAAATGATAAGAGAAAGAGGCCACCTCATATGCACACATATACATATGTATATGTATATATATCAATATATACAAATACACTTATACAAGTATATGCTACAAATACATATACCCGTATTCGTATCAAAACATGAATACCGTATTCGTATAAAATACGAATACCCGTATTTGTTCTAATATACAAATACCCGTATTTATATCAAGACAAAAATACATGTATTTATACAAATACCCATATTCGTATAAATACCGTATTCTGTCAAAATACGAATACCGAAAAGAGAAATACTAAAAGAGATATATAATACTAGCTCATATTTAATCAAAAATGTGATAACCAAGTACATAACAAAATACGTACACTACATTGTTCCCCCAATATTTAACCTAATAAAAGAGCAAAACTCTATTGGAACTTATTGAGGCAGCGCCTCACATGTTCTCCAAGAGGACGCCAGCGCCAGAGCCAATCTTATAGGATTAAATCCTATGGTGGCGTCTCACGTGCTCCTCATACGGGCGCCAATGTGTAAGGCACAGAAGAATTTATTATATAAGAGTTAAACTTTTAGATGGTGCCGCACGTGCTCCTCACGCAGGCGCCAAGGCACAAAGCACATAAGTACATATCATAAGAATTAAATTCTTAAGTGACACCCACGTGCATAACACGTGAGCGCCAACGCCCAAGTTCATATCAGTAGAATTAAATTCTACGTTTCCCTAACAAAAAGTTGGGATACTCACTGTTAAATATAGCTGTTGGATCAAAGGTCCAACGGAGATGGTAAATCATCAAAATTTAGAATCAAATTTTATTAGGAGAAAACATCTCCCATATCTTTCTAAATAAGAAAGATACTCTCAGTTGGATCAATGATCCAATAATAGAATAAAATTCTATTTTGGGAATATATTCCCTTAATCTTCCAAACAAAAACATTGCTCTATTTAAAACAGAGAACCTTTGGATTAAAAATCACCACTTAACAGAATAAATTCTGTATATGGGAAAATATTTCCCCAATCTTGTTAAAAACAAGAACAAAATATTCTGTGAAAACAAAAACACTTGGATCAAAGATCCAATAGTGGGTAAAATTCCTCAAAACGATTTTGAGACTAATTAAATCAATTGGAATCTCTCAATGAGAGATTTTCTCAAAACCAATTAACAATCTGCCTCCACTATATAAATGCCCTGAGACTTTAAGTCTCAAAAGGAGGGACACACTCACAAAAGATAGAAAATACCCCCCATAAGGTTATGAAAAATACATAAAGCTTTCAAAAACAATAGAGAATTCAACCCTCAGAGAGGAAGACTTTCCTTTCAAAAAAAACCCAGGTAAAAGAAATTCAGAGATCAAAATATCTTATTTTACCTATTTTAAGGGTTTAACCCTTCTAAAAGAACTTAGTTCTTTCTCTGGATCAGAGATCCACAAGACAAGTCTCCCACAAGTTGAGAATTTAATTCTCATCGGAAGGATCTTATTCTTGAGAATCAAAGATTCAGAAAAAAAAAAAATAGGTCCAAAAGAAAAAAGAACGTATAAAAGAACTTAGTTCTTAAAGAAAAACCTGATCCCGGATCTTCAAAAAACGAAGATCTTGGTGATCATTAATGGTCAAAGTGCCATTAACAGAGATCTAATCTCTAAAAAAGGAAAAAAAGATTAGCGCCTCACATGCTCCTCACGTGGACGTCCCCTTTTAACAGCGCCTAGCGCCTCATGTGAAAAACACGCGGGCACCCAAAACGGAAGGCCAGCGCCTCACGTGAAACACACGTGGGCGCTGAATAAAAGTGCTCAACACTCCATATGCAGCCGAAGATAGCTAAGTGCTTAGCACCAATTAGGCAGCGCCGCACGTGCTCCTCACATGGGCGCCATACAAAAAGTGCTGAGCACTTCATATATAACCAAAACGGCTGAATGCTTAGCACTGATTGAGCAGCGCCCAGCGCCGCACGTGCATCTCACGTGGATGCCATATAAAAAGTGTTTAGCACTTCACTTTTACTCAAAATGACTAAAAGTGTTCAACATTTATGGGGAAGCGCTCATAACTGAATACTTCATATGACATACATGTGAGCGTCAGAGCTCAAATAAGTGCTTAGCATTTTTATATGAAAAGAAAAGGGCTGAACAAATAGAGCCCAAATAAATGCTTAGCACTTTTGAATAAAAAAAAAAGGCTAAGTAGATTTAGCCCAAATTGGCTAAGTCTCTGAAATTTTCTTGCAGCTGAGCCCAAATGCTCTTTTACTGGATCTTAAATAAAAACGATTCTTGAAATTTTGCTAAGTTGATCGTAGTCTCAAATTAGACTAACGCATCCTTAGCAAGAATAAATTGAGCATAAATGCTCACCCATTTAAGTTGATCTTAATCTCAAACCAGATTAACGGTCCTTAAATAAATCTAAGCCCAAATCTAAAATATACGGATTTAAACTGATCAGCGCCCTATGGGTGACGACATAAATTAGTCTCCGTATACAATCCACGGGCAACCTAAACAAACAAAAACATACATGACACGAAGTGAACTACCGGAGCAGGAGAAAGTGGTTATCGCATTGCGGTAACGTAATTAACAGCAGGGGCTTGTGCAGTAGGGAAGAGCGTCCCCACAATCAAAAACCCCTCATAAAATGAGGGGGAATCTAATAAAGTCTGCTACAACGGTCGCGTCTGTCCAAACCTCCGATATATAGTGCCATAAATCAACATGGTATCTTCGTAGAGGTGGACGGATAAATCCAAATAGCATCTGCCCCTAAATTCAGGCCAGACGTCCCAACGTCTTGGTTCGGTCTTTCGGCGATGAATAGATTCTGGCATGTCCGGTGGGACCTTTTCCTCTTTCCACTCCACACTTATTTTATCATGTTTCGCGAGCGAAATCGCGGTTCGCAATGGTTGCCCTTTAATTTGGTGTACTAAAATTTGGTGTCTTGCTCCTGTGCAGAAGAAGAAAATCGATGGTTTCCCACTGCACCTCTTGCAGCAACAACTCTCGCTCCACCCCGACTGGAAGAGTGACCTACGGGCCCAACGCGGCCTCCATCTTCTCAATGCCGGTGGGGCAAGTAAAACAAGCCACTACTGGGTTGTTCTTCGGGACCATAATCCCACCAATGGGTGTCGGTGCCTCAGCGCCGTAGGAAGAAGCTCCCAAGAGATCGGTCTTCGATCGACTAGAGACCACAACGGCCCATCTCAATGGGTCGTCCAAAGCTGACGTCTTAGTCTTCAACAGGCTGGGTAAGAACCTAAATGGGCCTACAAAGAGGCTCGTGACACCTGAAGGGGCTACCCAAAAATGGATAGCCCTCCCAACTCCTGCTACTGGCGAAGTCGTCAAAGATGTTCCCCTACCAGAAAGTCAGTCTTCGAAAGATTGGCTGGCCATCCTCAAACCCTTCCAAGGACGTCAGTCTTCAATAGGCTGGCACCAACAACAGCCCCTCAGCAAAACTGGGGGCATGAAGAACCCGCTTCCAAATCTGAGGCGGTCCCGTCTGCAAGACATGCTTGACGTCGTCAGTGGCGCCGAGTGAGAAAAGTTGGGGGCAATTCTCCCTCTGGACTTACCCTACCAGCTCTAATGGTGGAAGTTGATGCTGTTGTTCCAACCGAGAACAACTTTGATTAGCTCAGGACGGTACTGATTGATCTGTATTTAAACAAGTGTGTGTAGTAACCGCAATCAATAACGGTGTCGCGTATAGCAAGACCGTGATGAGTATGGATCATCCTCAGGGATATGTGGAATGTTTTAATTTTTCTTTAGACGTGTTGATTAGGAAAAGGAAGAAGAATGGATAATAGTGAAGAATAGTTATAGAATCTAGATCTACGTTAAACACGGATGTAAAATATAGATCTAGTTTAAAGACGGATGTAGATTTTATATCAGAAGAGGGCTTGTAGGGTTCGTTAGGATTTAGTAATCCTGGATGACTAATAAAGATGACTCCTTTTATCTTTTGATAGATTTAAAACTAAATTGATAATGATGAATGAAAATTAGGGTTCTTGGAAGAAACTAGGGTTTCTACACTATTGACCCTTATCCTTTCATTGATCTCTATTCATGTCTAGCCCTTAACAAAACAATTGTTAATCTGATCTCAAATCGCGGTCGAGACTAGTAATAAATTGGTAGCGCGCCCGATAAGGATGTTAACGATTCTTTTGCTAAACTTTATAAACTTCATAAGACGTAAAAGAAGTTAAAATATTTTCTCATCCATTGATCTACCCTAATCCTACGAACCCTATCAAGGGGAGAATTACTCACGCATGATGGAGATAGAAGAACGGATAGAGATGAAATTCATAATGTAACTAAATAATTAAACTAATTAAACTAAAGATCTACCTTTATTAATCGACTTCACAAGTACAGACTTCAAGTTTAGATTACAAAAGGAAGAAGAAGTTGCTCTCGATCTCTACCTTATCGGATGTAGATGTTCCGTCGAATCTCACGTCGCTTTATCACGTCGAATCTTGTACCTGTCTTGGATCACTTGTTCTTTGACGGTGATTTGCTTGTGTAAAAGATTAATGATTTCTAAGTTTAAATCTCGGTCCTTTATATAACCCCAAAACCAGAAACCAAAGATCCCAAGAATTAGGGTTAGTTGTAGGAAATCCAACCTGAAAATCCTAACTCCTGATTCGGTGAATCGGCTGCGGATCTGCCGTATATTGCAGGGTTTGGCCGCGGATCCGCGGTTTGTTGGTGAGATCTTGGGTGCAAATTTCTGGGGCTTTATTCTTGTGACACATGGAGATTTAGTTGATATCTGGAACATGAAAATATTTCCCAAGTCTCTGCTAGTATTGATTCTTCGATTTTCTTTAATATTTCGGTAGATTTTTTATTTCCAACATCTCAACATCTCGATCTTCTGAGCTGAGCCAAAGTATGCACCATATCTTAAAGAATAATGTTGATAATATTTGGTATTTTTGAGATATTATCTTAACCAATTTGATATGATATTATATTTTAAGAATATTGATTAAGGATATTTGATATGATATGCGTATTTAAATTATCAAAATATTATATAAATATTATATACATATATTTTCCTTCATAATATTAATTATAATATATAAACATATGAAAATAGTATTTTTACAGATAAACCCTCATATGTGTCATATTTATAATAAACACCTTTACGTCTTTAAGAAAAGTAAGGAAAATGTCATATCAAAAGTACGATATTTTCGACTGAACAAATAACCCCAAACTTAACTTTGATCGTCCCGAGCAAACTATTTATTCAAGAGAGGGAGAAAAAGAAAAAGAAAAATCTAAGCAGCACACTTTCGTAGGCAACACGATTGCACTGAGTACATGCAACAAATCGTTAAACCTCTAGGTGTCCCTAATAAGAGGAGTGTTGTCTCCTGAGGGTTTTCAGCGGATTACACCCACAAAATCCTATAATAAAAGAAAGATACTGAAAGTTACATACAAAGATAAGAACTATAAAAGAAAAAACTTGAAAAAAGAGTCTCCAACCAGTTTTTCAGTTATCATGAGCCATGTCTTAATAGTTGTGAAAAGATATTAGAAATCACATCATCCTCAATAAAACATCGTCTTTAGTTTTCCTCCCTATCTTTCCTCCAAACATTGATCATATACCCCTACGTGTATGTAAAAAGCATCCCTACACTTAGAGAATTCAATTCAAGCTATCATACTCTTGTCCATCTTCCTTAATACATTTTAGGTGGTGAATATTTTAGATAGAATTGCTCACACATTCTTCATGCGACCGTTAATACTTCTTGAGGTACTAACCAACCGATTACAAAATGTGCTCGCATATTAAGGCATAATTCATCGTTTTGCAACACCTAAGGCTTAGCAGTGGCTCCCAAACCAGTTGGTCTAAGGCAATAGGTGATAAAACACCCTCGCTATATTTTTTTTATGCGCCTTAAGCAATTACAAAAGCAGTGTTCATTTTTTCTTCCCCACTTATATTTTATTTTATTTTCCTTCATACTAAGGCTTTTAGATAAGAGCATTTCAAGGTATCCTCTACTATCCTAAGTTTCAAGATGTTTGTAAGTGCGTATAGTAGGGTATCAACGTTCAAATGTTTGGACTTAAGAATATGGACTATTTTTCAGACTTATTTTATCCTCAGATTAGTAATTTCTTTCATCTTACTAATCCTTGGGACAACGGCTCATAACTACTTATTACTAGTTTCGTTTAAGAAAACATCTAATTTTCTTGCTTTTCTCAAACTATTCCTATCTTTCATATTTTTTATTTTTTTTGCTTATATATAGTATGATGCAAAATAATGCGTGAATAAGCAAAAACCTCTTCCAAACCTGTTTGCAGCAGTGTCCTTACTGATATCATCTATCAAGCTTAAAAAAACTGTAGACTTGGGAGGAAAAGTAAGGGGGACAAGAAATAATGAAAGTGAAATTCTCCCCCAAACTTATTTTTGGCTCACAATTTTGTAAAAATTTTCTTTCAAGAGCCAAAATATATCCCTCCCCCCAAAGTTGAATAAAATCGTATTAGGCATTTAAAATTATGAGGGAGGTTAAAGTTATTGGTCTATACAAAGCTTTACAAAGACCAAAAGTCAACACCAACCATTCAAATATTTTATCGATGTAACACACTGGTTGGTAGAAGAACATTTCACCTATCGACGTGAAGAAATGGGAAGGGGATAAGGGGTAGAATAGAACGTATTTATGTCTCGGTTTATAGAGACGAAACAGTGATGGTGGATTACTCGCATTCTTGTTATTGATAAGAAGAAGGGATGGTAGTTCAACTTCTTTGTGTTGAGGTTGATTCATTACAATACCCATGTTCTCTAAGAATGCAATTTCTTCAGCGAAAATTTCTTTAAAGCTTTCAACGATATCCCGAATAATAATCTCATCGGAAAGAACGGGATGATACTCAGACTCCATAAAAGGTTCATATTTAGCATTAGATGTTGACCGGACAGCTCGATAGAAGGGTCCGTATGTGTATAATAAATAGCAGAGTCAAACAACAATGTACTAGCGGAGTCAAGATCAGTATCGTGAAGCTATTCAAATTCACTGCTGTCGGAATCTATCGCTTCGACAAAAAATACTTGAGCATAGGGTTCAGAGGGCTCACTTCCCAACTTGTAAATGTTAAGCTCAATTGACATATTCCCGAAAGATAGGGTCATAGAGCCATTTCGACAATTGATTATTGCGTTGGAAGTCGTAAGAAAAGGTCGACCTAGAATCACCGGGATTTGGTTTCGGGGGTTTGCTACAGGCTGTGTATCTATAACGATAAAGTCTACAGGGAATATAAATTCCCCGACTCTGATTAACACATCATTTAGCTCACCCCTAGGTTGGGTGATAGATCGATCTGCCATCCAGAGAGTGCAGTGAGCCGATTTTAACTCTCCAATCCCTAATTGCTCATACACAGAATATAGAAGCAAGTTAACACTAGCGCCTAAATCGAGTAAAGCACGATTGATATCTTTACCCCTAATAGAAATAGATATGGTAGGACTTCCGGGGTCCTTTCGTTTCTTGGGTAGTTGTTGGGTAAAAGCAGTGCTTACATTACTCGCTAAGAAAACTTTTTTAGGCACTTGAGTTTTTCTCTCCCTAGTGTATAAGTCCTTTAGAATTTTTGCATAAGACGGAACTTGTTGAATAGCATCTAGGAGAGGAATGTTTATGTTAATTTGCTTAAAAATTTCCATAATCTTCTCCATTTGTGGACTTGGTCTGTTGCCCCTTAATCTGTTTGGATAAGATGCTTTATCAATAAGGGTTGGGTCCAACATTGGAAAGGATTGTGAGGATGGAATGGATCCCAGAATTGGAGTTGGGATTGTTTTAGTTTGACTTGAGAAAGTGGGGTGAGTGTTCGAGCCTTGCGGAAAACGGAGAATAGGCTCGAAAGAAGGTGGTGGACTAAACGAAGTAGGAGAAAAAGTAGAAACCGGGGTATCATTAATATCATTAACGTGTTCACCCACTTGGTTATCCAGCACTCTTCCTGATCTCAAGGTGGTAACAACACTCACATTATAACTTTTTGAGTGACCAAGATTAGGTATAGGTTGAGATGGAAGTTTTTCTTTTTCTCTCGCACTCATCGCAGTATTTATTTGTGCAAGTTGTGCCTCTATCGTTCACCATGGGAGGTGGTGGTCTGTGTTAATGATTGGATAGAAGACTTTATTTCATCCGTTGAATGTTCAATAAACATATCAACGCTTCATTCGAGTGCAGATGAGTTTTTGTTACCGGCCAATTGGAAAGAATTATTATAAGGTGTAGAATTGTTGGCCGGATTTTGAAAAGGTTGCGAATGAAAGGGGTGCTGACTGTGTGGGTGTGGTTGCTGTTGCTGTGGAGGAAGTCTTTGATAATTGCTTTGGAACAGGTTTTGATTTTGGTTCCAAGAAAAATTAGGATGATTCCTCCATCCCTGATTATATGTGGAAGAATAAGGATCGTTTCGAGGTCGTTGCTGAAAAGTAGCATTAATTTGTTTTTGACCTTGAAACGGTGGATTCAAAGGACATTCATCCGTTAGATGTGATGGGTTGGAACAGCAACCACACACAGTTGGGGAGCGTAAATTGGTTTAGGGGGCTGAAGAGACTTTTTTTTTCTATAGCATCGAGTTTCTTTTGTATCGCGTCCATTTCGGTTTTCACTGCGATGGAAATATCGAGCTAATGGATACCTCCCCTAGACAATGTAGGTCTAACACTTTCCCACTGTAAAGTTCGTTCAACGAGATTTTCCATAAATTGCCAAGCTTCACCATCATCTTTAGACACGAAATGACATTGACACATAGTTTCAAGCATCTGTTTTGTTGTAGAATCAACAACCTCATATACAATGCGACAAGTCCCATCTATTGATTCCGTGATGAGGGCATTGTAGAAGAAGATTCTTAAACCGTTCAAAGTATTTCCAAAATGGTTCATTAGGATGTTGGGTAAACTGGTTAATCTCGCTTCGAACGCGGGCAGTCTTATGATTGGGATAAAACTTCTTAAGGAATGCTACAACGAATTCATCCCATTTGGCAATAGAATGTGAGGCAGTATTATAAAGCCATTTTTCTGTTAGATTGCACAAAATAAAAGGAAGAAGATGTAAGCGCATAGCATCCACAAACAGTTGTGACGTACCCATCATTGCGCATACATTTTCGAATTTGTTTATAAAAACGTATGCGTCTTCGGATTCAAGCCTGTGAAATTTGGGCAACAGTTTGATGAAGCGGGGTTTAATTTCAAAATTATCCCCATTAGCTAGTGGAATAGATAGACAGATAGGAAGGGGTCCACGCATGGGGTAACATCTTTCTTAGAGAGAGATGCGCGGTGGATTCTGGGCATCGACGGGTGGTGGCAGAGGTGTGTTGGTAAAATCTAATGGAGAACCGTCCATCGTGGATGTGGTGGGTGGAGGGAAAAAGAAGATGAAGAAGCACCGACTTCGGAGTCGATAGCCGAAACGCGGACAAGACGGGCACTAGAATCCCATGTCCAGCCGAGCATGCACTAAGCGGGTTTAGCGTAAGTGGCAGCGTGTATGTGATTTAAAAATGGTTTGTTTTTTCTAAAAAGTGTCGGATGTGAGACAAATCACATAAAAATGCACAATCAACCCTAGAACTAAAGTCACCTAAGTCAAGTCACTAGACCGCTCCTAGACTTCAAAAAGACAAAGCCGCAGGATCAATCCTCTACCATCTCTTTATTACTCTTGTGGCCAGAAAAGTGCCAGGTAAGTGGGAGGTATCCGCTATACGAATCACCGAAAATAGCGGACCTAATTAAGTAACCACTTGCCTTAGACACACTTACCTAGACACCACAAAAGTAATGCAGATAAGCGATAGATTACTCAAGACCTTCCTCTGTCCTTATTGAGCGCGACAATCTTTAGAGTCTTGGTTTAGATATTTTTTAATTAATATAGGATGATGCGGATGCTCGTTTTGTGATTTATGGAGCCTAGGAAGGGTGATGGTATCCCCACCTAATCTGAATTTGGTCTTTTCCCCTTAAAGTTCGTATTAAAAATAAAACAAAACACGCAAAAAGATTTTTGAGCGGCGATATTTTGCAAAGAATCCTGCAAAAAAATATATTATAAGATTTTCGGAGGAGAGAGAAAGAGATAGGAAAGTTACCAGAGAAATTTGGATGCAGAATTCCCCAACTCCGCCGCCCAACCACCGCAAAATGCACCCTTTTGCCGCGGTTCCACCGCTATTTAGGGGGTTCTTTGTAAAACAAATCTACAATACCTTTCTAGCTCCTGGACCTCTCTGAATGTCTCTGAATCTTGATTTCCTTTCTTTAGTGTCTCCAGATTCCCTCGCAAAAATCGCACACTAATCGTTAAATATGCAAGATATGGTTTTGTTTTAATTTATGATACGAATCGAATAAGAATTCAACACAAATAGTAAGAAAAAAATATTACGCACGTATCCCCTGCAACGGCGCCATTTGATTGGTTATGTATTTAAAGAAGTGTGCGTAGTAACCGCAATCAATAACGGTGTCGCGTGTAGCTAGACCGAGAAGAGCACGGGTCGTCCTCAGGGATATGTGGAATCTTTTAATCTTTCTTTAGACATGTTGATTATGAAGATGAAGAAGAATAGATAATAGTGAAGAATAGTTCTAGAATCTAGATCTTCGTTAAACACGGATGTAGAATATAGATCTAGTTTAAAGACAAATGTAGATTTTATATCAGAAGAGGGCTTGTAGGGTTCGTTAGGATTTAGTAATCCTGGATGACTAATAAAGATGACTCCTTTTATCTTTTGATAGATTTAAAACTAGATTGATAGTGATGAATGAGGATTAGGGTTCTTGGAAGAAACTAGGGTTTCCACACTATTGACCCTTGTCCTTTCATTGATCTCTATTCATGTCTAGCCTTTAACAAAACAATTGTTAATCTGATCTCAAATCGCAGTCGAGACTAGAAATAAATCAGCAGCGCATCCGATAAGGATGTTAACGATTCTTTTTCTAAACTTTATAAACTTCATAAGACGTAAAAGAAGTTAAAATATTTTTTCATCCATTGATCTACCCTAATCCTACGAACCCTATCAAGCGGAAAATTACTCCCGCATGATGGAGATAGAAGAACGGATAGAGATGAAATTCATAATATAACTAAATAATTAAACTAATTAAACTAAATATCTACCTTTATTAATCAACTTCATAAGTACAAACTTCAAGTTTAGATTACAAGAGGAAGAAGAAGTTGCTCTCGATCTCTGCCATGTCGGATGTAGATGTTCCGTCGAATATCACGTCGCTTTATCACGTCGAATCTTGGACCTGTCTTGGATCACTTGTATTTTGACGGTGATTTTCTTGCGTAAAAGATTGATGATTTCTAAGTTTAGACCTCGGTCCTTTATATAGCCCCAAAACCAGAAACCAAAGATCCCCAGAATTAGGGTTAGTTGTAGCAAATCCAACCTAAAAAACTTAACTCCTGATTCAGTGAATTGGCCGCGGATCCACCGCATATTGCATAGTATGGCCGTGGATCCACGGTTTGTTTGTGAGATCTTGGGTGGAAATTTCTGGGGCTTTATTCTTATGACACATGGAGATTTAGTTAATGTCTGGAACTTGAAAATATTTCCTGAGTCTCTGCCAGTATTGATTCTTCGATTTTTTTAAATATTTCGGTAGATTTTTTTATTTCCGACATCTCAACATCTCGATCTCCTGACCTGAGCCAAAACTTACACCATATCTCAAAGAATAATGTTAGTAATATTTGGTATTTTTGAGATATTATCCTAACCAATTTGATGTGATATTATATTTTAAGAACATTGATTAAGGATATTTGATATGATATGCATATGTAAATTATCAAAATATTATATGCATATATTTTCCTTCATAATGTTAATTATAATATATAAACATATGAAAATAGTATTTTTACAGATAAACCCTCATATGTGTCATATTTATAATAAACACATTTAGGTATTTAAGAAAAGTAAGGAAAATGTCGTATCAAAAGTGCGATATTTTCGACTGAACAGGTACGCAAGAACTCTCCAACAGTGGTGCTAAAGAAATCGCCCCCGCCTGCAGAAGCCACAGTGCAGGAAAAGCCGGAGCGCCCCCATCAACGGCTCTCCTCCCAAATTCACAGGGTCTGGCGAAAAGTCCAGGACTCCGTGATTGATCAAAAATACTCTCGCCAACCGATGAAATCGAAGGCTCGACAAGCGAAAGATCATCCCTCCGACATACAACGAGGGACTTCTTCTTCACAGGCGCCTGTTATAACGGCTCCTTCAACTTCGACCTCCCATAAAAGGATGAGGCCGGAGAAAGTCCCACCGCCTGCGGCAAATTCTAAAGGCGATCGACTCAAATGCCCTAAGTCTGGGGGCATGATCGTACATATGGTCTACATTGCTTCCGGAAAAGAAGAAAGTCGTGCTTCCGTAGGATATCGACCGCAAACTTGGTCGCTGACAAAAGCTCAGGAGCAACAACAAATGCTCCAGGAGATGCTGACCAAAATGGCTGCACTTACCAGGCAGAAAGAAAGTACGGACACAACAGCCGAACAACGCCAGGAGCAGGAGACCGATACAGAGTTCCTGCGAAGGGTGGTTGAAAGAAAGGACAAGGAAGCTGCTGAGTAGGCTGCTAATATAAAGCAGATGGCTCTCTTGTTCCAGGATATGGTTGAAATGATGATCCAGCTAGAACCCCCAGCCGAGGATCCGCTGATAATCATCGAGGATGACAGAGGGGAAACATCAAACCATCTTCCGGCCTTATCGGCAACCAAGGAGGAAACAATCTCCAAGGCTGCTCTTGATGATTATATCGCTCAACAAATATGAGCTCATCAAGCTAATGAAGCCGTAGGCCAAATCGTCAGAACTGGGCAACCGTATCCAGGCTGATATGACCAAATTAAATACTCGCCGGGATATACGATTCCCAAATTCCATATGTACAAAGGGACAGGAAACCAACACCAGCACATCGTGCAGTTCAGAGCCCTACGCGGCAACACTGGTGGCGACGACAAACTATTGCTTCGCATGTTCGTTGGCAGCCTATCAGAGACGGCCTTTGAATGGTATTCAGAGTTCCCAAACGACTCCGTGAGAACATTCACAGAGATGGAATTGTTGTTCACACAGCGATTCGCCAGCGCAAGCGAGCGCACCCCGATCATGACATTAATCAATGCCGGGGTAAAGTCAGGTGAAACCTGGGTCCAATATGCGATCCGATGGCAGAACCTATGGTCTATGTGTGAACATCACATTTAAGAATGCCCCGCCGTGGGCATGTTCATCGGGACCTTTGATCCTCAAACGACTGTGTCCCAGTTCATGACGTTCTTCAAACAAATGACCTTCCAGGCTCTGATCGATAAACTGACCCAAATGGACCAGATGGGCCATGGGACTTCCTCCTCAAGTAAGGACCTTTGAAACGCCAAGGGTAAAGAGAAAGCGACCTTCATCACCAACGCCCAACAACAACCGAGTGGCCGAAAACCGACTGCTCGCCAAAACAACGCACGTCTATGCCTATCCCTGGAAGAAAGGCTATGACACACTTATTCGTTTCCCCGCCATAAGACGAGGAGACTATTTGAGTTGGCAATGCGAAACAAACTCATCACATTGCCAGACCCACGATGTCCACCGCAACCCGGCAACGTCAACAACCCCAACTACTGCATCTATCACAGAATGGTGAGTCACCTAATTGAGAATTGCCATGTCTTCAAGAACTGGGCCGAGGACCAGTATCAACAGGGGACGTTCATGCTGTTTGAGAATTGGAGGGTGAACCCACCATAGAAGCACACTCCTAAAAAGGTAGATGCGCCGGGGGCATCATGCTCGCTCGTGGAAAAAACTCCATGGGAAGTCGTTCTTTCAGTTAAAACCAAGAGAATGCTGAAAGATCTACAGGCATGTCCGGCAGTCAGGTGGAAAAGACTACTTGAACTTGAAATCATCAAAGGGATGCTGAAACCGCGTCCTGTACCGAAAATTGTTGACAAAGGGCAAAATCCCCAAGTCAAGCCTTCAAAGTCTTCGAAGAAAAAGAAGAAGGCCAAGAAGCTTGTGCAGCCTGCCGAGTATGACGACAAGTGCACAGACCTACAAAAGTACATTGACGTGCTGGAAGAGTAAAACCAGAAAGCGCGGAAACCGGTCACGCTTGAAGAGTTCCTCAAGCATATTTTTTAGAACGAAGACAGTGACAATGATGAGGGAAATGACTCATCAGAAGAAACTGAAGACCATGTAGCAAATTACCACATGGTCTTCCATTCGTTGTTAAATGACGAAGAAACTCCCTCAGCGTCAGAAAACAACGCAGAGGAACTGGGGGCAGAATCGGCACTAAAATCCATGGAACGGCCAGAAGATCCGATCTGTAGGCTGTTAAACAAAGCCTTTCGAAAAAGCAAAGCTGACCGAGAACGCAAAACAGCCATATACGATAAGGCTAAGCGTCAGCGTCAGGATGAAGAAGCTGCGTAAAGGTGGAGTCGTAAAGTACTCCAACCAAACCAAGGCATACCTGCGACAAATAAGAGCAAGATCAAGGCAGAGAAGTGGTTCGCCAAAACCTTGTTAATGGGAATGAAGCTGCCACCTCTCGTAGGAAACACTCCTGGGGTTATATGCCTCGATGGAGAGGATTCACATCCAAACTACTGCCTATATCATCGGAGGGTTGTCCACCCCACCGAAGAATGCAGTACCTTCAAGAAATGGTGGAAAGAATATTTTGCTCATCAAAAACACTTCAAAAGGATGAAGCGCGAAGTTCATCGATGGCAAAAGAGTACGACAGATGCGCGTGAAAAAACAACTGGCAACTATCATATGGTTGGTGTTCCCTTATAAAAAAGAGAGAAGAAAAGCGATGGGAAAATTTCCCACTAATAGAGCATCACGTGCCCACACGTGAGCGCCTACGAACAAAGATTATAGACGCTGCGCTTAACAATTGACATGCTGAAATTGAGCCAAACATGCAAATACGTGAGTTTCTATATACAAAGTATATAGGCACCATATTAAAATAAATAGTAGGCCAGAGAAGCTCATGTGTTAGCACGTGATGCCCTATTAGGCTGTTGCGTATAAACAAACAAGTTTAACTTAGTCGGGGTCACGTGCTACACGTGAGTGGTCCTAAACATCGTCCAAGCTGATAGAATTAAATTCTAAATAAAGGGATCAAAACCCTATTTGGAAAATATTTCCTTAAATCTTTCTAAACAAGAAAGATTACTCTCTGTAAAACAGAGCACCGTTGGATTAGAAGATCCAATGGTGATAAAAAATCATTTATCTACAGAAAAAATTCTGTATGGGAAAATATTTCCCTAATCTTGTTAAAAACAAGAAAAATTCTTCTGTAAAACAGAAGTCCTTAGATCAAAAATCTAACGGTAGATAAAATCCCTAAATCAATTAAGATCTCTCAATGAGAGATTTCTTTAACTAAATCAACAAACTTGCGTCTGCTATATAAAGGACCCAAGACTTCAAGTCTTGTAGAGAGAAACCCCCCCATAAGCTTCAAACTTAAAAAAGAAAAGAGAAGAGAGAGAACAAAAAAAAGAAGAGAATTCAATTCTCTAAAGAAGAAGATCTCTCTTTTAGAAAAAAGAAATCCTAGGTAAGAAGAAAGACACAGAGATTATCTTATCTCTTCCTTAAGGGTTTAACCCTTCAAAAAAAAGAACTTAGTTCTTCTTTTGGTAGAGGTCTGCAGAAGCAGATCTCCCCACAAGTTGAGAATTTAATTCTCATCAGGGAGATTCTGTTATGCAGACTCAAAATTTAGGGGAAAGAACTAAGTTCGAAGAATTTAATTCTTCCAAAAGTATACAGAAATTTAATTCCTCTGATAAAACTAGGATTTAACCCTGCAAAAGAATTTAATTCTTATAAAACAAGAGACCTAAAAATTCTCAAAACTCAGATTAAAATCTTTGTGCATGTAAAAGAAAAGACTGGGGATTCATTAGTGTTCGACGTTAAAACAAAGGCTCATGTGTTCCCACGTGAGTGCCTCTGAGGAACAAAAAGGAAGGACTGAGATCGAATCACGTGCTCTCACGTGACCCCAAATAGTTGCTTAAATAGAAAAAGGAAACAATCCAAAGACAACACTCACTTTTGAGCACCTCATGTGTTCGCACGTGAGTATTATATGAGCTAATTGCTTAGCACTTATAAAAGGAAGAGAGAACAAACCCAAAGAAGCAGTGCCCAACTCTGAGGCGCCTCACGTGTCCACACGTGATGGCCATAAGACTTAAGTGTTTAATACTTGCATATATAGACGGGGATTGAACCCAAGGGCACAGCACCAACTTTTAGGCGTCTCAGGTGCCACACGTGAGCGTCCCAAATTTCAGTGTTTAACACTGTTTTAGAGATTCACGTGAGAGCACGTGAGCATCGAGCATATATTAGTGTTTAACACTATAAGAAGCTAACTTCAACCCCA
Organism: Agapanthus africanus; assembly: GCA_030015575.1. NCBI lineage: Eukaryota > Viridiplantae > Streptophyta > Magnoliopsida > Asparagales > Amaryllidaceae > Agapanthus > Agapanthus africanus. Next base: position 418,827,912 of record CM057349.1, on the reverse strand, counting down.
AATTGCGTAAGTCTTCCCGAGATTAAAACATCTTGGATCTCCAAATAGACTGAGCCTCTATGCTCATGACCTCCCAAACAAATTGACCAGAATGATATCAATCACACATCTCTTAAGTCAATCTTAGTCTCCCAAAAATGGCTAATGATTCTTATAAGGTCCACCATGATCTTTCCCCTCAATCTGAAATTTGGTTCAAAAGTACATCTCTCCACACCTCTGATACATGTCGTTGTAATTCTTCAATGTCTTCAGAGAGGTGGAGGGTCCCGACAACCAACAGCTCTTTAGTGCACTCCCAAACCGATGAGCACATCCCAATACGGACCGCAACGTCCTTAAACTACAACAGACCGCAACGTCCTTAAACTAGCTATGGACCGTAATGTCCTTAAACTAACGATGGACCGAAACGTCCTTAAACTAATGACGGACCAAAATGTCCTTAAACTAAAGCAATAGAGCCCAAATGCTCTTTTGTTGGGTCTGAATGATCCCAAAATTCGGTTGAGTAGATTTTAGTCTAAAATTAGACTAACGTATTCTCAACAAACATTTAAGTTGATCTTAATCTCAAACGAGATTAACGATCCTTAAATCAAACCAAACCCAAATCTAAGAATATACGGATTTGGACTAATCCACACCCTACGGGCGATAACATAAATTAGTCTCCGTATACAATCCATAGGCAACCAAAAATAAAACAAACACATACGACACGAAGTGACCTTCTGGAGTAGGAGAATGTGGTTATCGCGATGCGGTAACGTAATTAACTGCAGGGGCTCGCGCCTGAAGGGAAAAGCGTCCCCACAATCAAAAACCCCTCACAGCAAAGGGGAATCTGACGAAGTCTACTACAACGGCCGCATCCGTCCAAACCTCAGATACACGGTGCCATAAATCAACTTGGCATTTTCGGAGAGGTGGACGGATAAAACCAAATAGCATCTGCCCCAAAATTCAGGCAAGATGATCCATCCCGGTTTGTCTCCATTTTCAGCGGCAAACAGATTCCGGCACGCCCAGTGAGACCTTTTCCTCTTTCCACTCAACAGTTCGTGTGTCGTGTCCACGAACAAATCGCGGTTTAATATGGTTGCCCTTGGATTCAAGGTACTAAGATTTGGTGTCTAGCTCCTATGCAGAAGAGAAGAGAAATCAATGGCTTCTAACTGCACCTGTAATAGCAACTCCCGCTCCATCCCCGCCGGAGGAGTGACTTATGGGCCCCAAGCGGCCTCCATCTTTACAATGCTAGTGGAACAGGTGACTCAGGATACCACTGGACTATTCTTTAGGACCATGATCCCACCAGCAAGCTTCAGTGCCCCAGTGCCATCACAGGAATCTCCAAAGAAGTCGGTCTTCGATCGGCTTGCAACCACCGCGACCCCTCTCAACGGGTCATCCAAGTCTACAGCGTCAGTCTTCGACAGGCTGAGCCTAAGCTCAAGTGGGCCTGCAAAGAGGCTCGCAATACCTGAAGGGGTTATCCGGAAGCGGATAGCCATTCCAGTTCCAGCAGATGAAGTCGTCAAATGGGCTTCTCCTGCTAAAGGATCGGTCTTCACAAGATTGGTCGTTCCAACTCCTGCTTCCGACAAAGTCATCAAGACTACTTCCCCTACCAAAAGGTCAGCCTTCGAAAGATTGGTCATTCCATCTCAACGGATGTCAATCTTCAACAGGCTGGCACCAGCAGCAGCCCTTCATCAGAACAAGGGGCAAGACGAAGCCACTCCCACAACAGAGGCAATCCTATCTACAAGGCATGCTCGACGTCGCCACTGGCACAGAGTGAGGAAAACTGAGGGCAACTCCCCCTCTGGACTTACTCCACCAGCTCCAATGGTGGAAGTTGACGCTGCTGTTCCAACTGGGAACAGCTTTGATCCACTCAGCACTCCAACCGCTGTACTGAAGAGGTCGCCTCCGCCTGCTGAAAACATGACACAGGTAAAGCTGGAGCAGCCCCCTCAGCGACTGTCCTCCAAAATCCACAGGGTCTGGTGGAAAGTCCAAGACTCTGTAATTGAAAAAAATTACACTCACCGACTAGAAAAAAAGAAGGCTCGGTAGGAGGAGGACCACCCCGCCGTCATACCACGGAAGGTATCGTCCACATGGGTACCTGCTACAACGGCCCCCTCAATTTCGACCTCCCATAAGAGGAGAAGGCCGGAGATGATCCCCATGCCTGCGGTAAATTTCAAAAGCAGTGGACCCAAACGCCCCAAGTCCGGGGGCATGGTAGTACACACGGTGTACATGGGTTCCGGAAAAGAGGAAAGTCGTACTTCCACGGGTCATCGACCACTCACACAGTCTGTAAAAAAAAGCTCAAGAGCAGCAGCAGAAACTCCAAGAAATGCTAATGAAGATATCACCACTCACTGGGAAAAAAGAAAGCCCGGAAGTATCGTCTGAACAGCGCCGGGAGCAGGAGACTGATACAGAGTTCTTGCAAAAGGTGCTGGAAAGGAAGGAGAAGGAGGCCGCGGAACAGGTCGCTAATATAAAATAGATGGCGCTTCTGTTCCAAGACATGGTTGGGATGATGATCTAGCCGGAACCTCCAGCCGAAGACCCTCCGATAATTATCGAAGACGACAGAGGGGAAACGTCAAATCCTCCACCGGCTTTCTCAGCAGCCAAGGAAGAAACAATTCCAAGGCCGCCCTTGACGACTACATAGCTCAACAAATACGAGCTCATCAGGCAAGTGAAGCGGCTAGCCAAGTCGTCAAAACTGGACGACCTTAACAAGGCTGGTATGATCAAATCAAGTACCCGCCGGGATATACGATCCCTAAATTCCACGTGTATAAGGGGACAGGAAATCCCTATCAGCACATCGCTCAGTTCAGAGCTCTATGAGGCAATATTGGAGGCGACGACAAATTGCTGCTTCACCAGTTCGTCGGCAGCTTGGCAGAGACAGCATTTGAATGGTACTCGGAGCTTTCGAATGACACCATCAAAACATTTACAGAAATGGAGCTACTGTTCACGCAGCATTTCACAAGCGCAAGTGAGCACACCCCGATCACCACATTAATCAATGCCAGGGTGAAGCCGGGAGAAACCTGGGTTCAATACGCAATTCGGTGGCGGAACCTACGGTCAAAATATGAACAACGCATAGAAGAAGCTCCTACCGTGGGTATGTTTGTAGGGACCCTTGATCCTCAGGCGACTATATCCCAATTTATGATGTTCTTCAAGCCGACCATCTTCCAGGCCTTGATTGACAAGCTGGCCCAAATGGACCAGATAGGCCATAGGCCGTCCTCTTCAAAAATGGATCTCTGGAATGAAAAGGGCAAAGGAAAAGCGACATTTATTGCCAACACTCAACAATAACCAAGTGACCCGAAACCGGTTGCTCACCAAAGAAACACAAGACGATCTCTCAAAGAGAAGTTAAGACGTCATTACTCATTTCCCCGGGAGAAAACGAGGAGACTGTTCGAACTGGCGGTGCGCAACAGGCTCATTACTCTGCCGAATCCGAGACGCCCACTGCAGCCTGGTGACATCAACAGTACCAACTACTGCCTCTACCATAGAGTAATAGGCCATCCAACCGAAGATTTCTATGTCTTCAAAAACTGGGTTGAGGACCAATACTAGCAAGGCAAATTCACGCTATCCAAAAACTGGAAGGTAAACCCGCCACAGCAGCACGCTCCTTAAAAGTTGGATACGCCGGGGGCAACGTGCTCATTTGTAGAAGAAGCTCCGTGGGAAGTTGTCCTTTCGGCTAAAACTAAAAGAATGCTGAAAGATCTTCAAGCATGCCTGGCAATCAGGTGGAAAAGCCCGCTAGAGCCCGAGATCATTAACGGGATGCTAAAACCGCGCCCAACACCGAAAGTTGGTAGCGATGGGCAAAACACCCAGGTCAGGCCTTCAAAGTCTTCAAAGAAAAAGAAGAAGCCCAGGAAGCCCGTGCAATTCGACGACAATCGTACGGATCTGCAAAAATACATCGACGCACTGGAGAAATACAACCAAAAGACGCGGACCCCGGTCACACTTGAAGAGTTCCTCAAGCATATTCTTGAGAACGGAGATAGTGACATTGACGAGGGAGACAACTCGTCACAATAACTCGAGGATTATGTGGCGAGTTGCCACTGATCTCTCATTCGTCAGTGAATAGCAAAGACGCTCCATCAGTGTTAGAAAATAATGTAGAGGAGCTGGGGGAAGGATCGGCGTTAAAATCCCTAGAACCGTCAGACGACCTGATCGATAAACTGCTGAACGAAGCCCTTCAAAAGAGCAAAGCTAATCGAGAGCGTGAAACGGCCATATACATAAAGGTCAAGTGTTAGCGTCAGGATGAAGAAGCTGGGGCGAGGAAGAGTCACAAGGTACTCCAACCAGATCAAAGCACACCCGCGGCAGACAAAAGCATGTTTAAGATGGGGAAACGGTTCGCCAAAGCCCTATCAATGGGGATGAAGCTGCCACCTGTCAAAGGAAATGCTCCCGAGAGTACGTGCCTCGATGAAGCGGATGTACACCTAAACTACTGTTTATACCATCGGAGGATCACACACCCTACCGAAGAGTGCAGTGCCTTCAAGAAGTAGTGGCAGGGATACATGGCCCATCGACAACATTTCAAGAGGATGAAGCGCGAAGCTCGTCGACAGTAAAAAGGTGCGACAGATGAGCGTGGAAAAACGACTAGCAATTGTTATATGGTTGATAACAGTTCGACAAAAGGGAAAACTCAAGTTCTCACATTCGGGAGCGATTCTGAGAAAGAAATAACTCTCGACCCTCTCTTCAAAGAATCTACCTCTGGAAAAGAAGAACAGGCGAAGAAATGCGACAACATTCAGCTACGTAACCGCACGCTCCCTGAGAAGAACTTTGAGCCTACAAAAAAGAGTTCGAACAAAAGAGACAAGGGGAAGGAAAAGTCCCTAAGGAAATTGCCCTCGATGATAGAGTCGTTAAAAAGCTTGCAGCCAAAGAACTGCCTAAGAAAAACAATGTGGATTACAATATTCTGGTACATCTGAGGAAGATACCCTCACAACTGAGCATATTGGATGCTCTTCTCTTGTCCAAAGAGGTACACGATTCTCTAATCAAGGTGCTGGAAGAGCCTGATCAGTTCCAAACTTTCTTTGCGGAAGAAAAGATGAAGAATGAGCTGGCAGAGGTTTATACAGCTGACATCATATTCGGCGATGAAGATCTCATCCTCAGAACGTGCGAGCACAACCGTCCTTTATGTGTCACCGGGCACTGCCATGACATCAAGATAGGGAATATTCTGGTCGACAACGGGTGTCCGTCAACCTTCTCAACGTGAAGGTGCTAAAGGAGATCTGCATGAACGTTCAACACCTGGCCCGGGACAAAATTACTATCTCTGGGATCGACTCGCAGTCATGACAGACGCTTGGGTCCGTAATACTGACACTACGTTTCGGGATGCTCGTTACTGACATCAAGTTTCATGTCATCGACGCCAAGACTTGCTACAACGCTCTACTCAACAAGCCTTGGTTACACGAATACAACATCATTCCTTCTATACAGCATCAGTGTATATAGTACTTCAAAGGCGGGCTCGAGTACACAGTTACAGGGGAGCTAAACCCATTCTCCGTAAATGAAGTTCGCAAATATGAAGACACCAAGTACTTCCTACCAGGCTTCGAGGACACAGAAAAATGTCATAAACCAGAGAATAAACAAAAATTCGTCGCCACTATCCCGATCTTTGGGAGCGATACCGAGGAGGATGAAGAGATAGTCTACTCGGGGCAACCTCAAGGCAGGCCAGGACCATCTACTCCTATTTTGGTCTTTGGCAGTGACTCTGAAGACGGGGCCAACACAGTGTTCTCCGACCGCGCGTCAATGCAGACCTTCGCTGAAGCTGATCAGAGTTTGCAAATCACCATGGTTCCGCAGCAGCATTACAGGGAACTTGATGTGCTCGATACATACGGCGTGGAAGAGCTGCAGACCTTCTACGTTCCTCCTAGGCGGAGAGATGAAAAGACGATCCTCTTTTATCAATCCACGGAGACCAAAATGGAGAAAGAAGTATGGCTTAGTGCCGAACTTACGTTTGACAGGCTTCAACCGATCCATCTGCCCAGATACTACGCACAGGGATTGAGAAGGCTATTAAGATGCCAAGGCATACCCTTCAAACAGAATGCTCAACAAGCCGGGTTCTACAACAAGATTTAGGACGTACTCGGGACTCAGCGAAAGATGCCCAACAGGAGGATAGAGACGATGGGACTTGCATACGTTCGGTCCAAGAAACGGGAGCGATTCCATGGCTGCCATGTTATAAATGATTCCGGCGGAGAAGGGAATGCCCTTCCAGATAGCGCTAATGCTGAAACAGAGCTAAATCCCACCGTACGAATACCAAGTCCGTCATTCGAAGAACAGATTGACAAGCTAATAAGAGAAGTGGGTCAAAAGGTTCGGAATGACCACAGCCGTGAAATGGCCATTTACGAGAAAGCCAGGACGCAGCGTCTCACTCAGCAGTCTATGGAAAGAGAAGACTATGACGCCCTTCATCCTAAACCTGCTGTGCGCTCTCGTGGCATGGAAAAAGTCCGATGTAGAGGCAACAACAAGGTCAAGAATGGGAATGACGTTCAAAAACAGCGAAGCGGATCCAAGAAGTCAGGAGATCGAGAAAAAGTCAGCTAGAATCCGGCTTTTATGAAAAAAGATGGGTCGGGACTACTCTTTCCCTCAAGACAAGACAAGGAATATATTCAACCTTGTCATGAGGCATCAAATGATGACGTTCCTGGAGTCTCGGCACCCTGAGCAAATAAATGAGGTCCATCATCCGGCTTACTGCTCCTACCACCGAGCAATAGGACATTCTCTTAAAGATTGCTTCACCTTCAAAGACTGGGTCGAAGACCAGTATCCGCAAGGTAGGTTTCCTCTGTCCGACAATTGGAGGGTAGCCCCACCATGAAATCATGAGCCAAAGGCAACCTACAATACGAGGGCAAGTCCAGTAAATATCGAGCTTGGAAACGAGCTCGTACCTGTCACATGATAACATTCTCAAAGGAGGGAGAGCATAAGAACGTGGACGACCTCTCCCAGTGCTTCGCAAATGAAGATGAGAACGAGGTGATCTCAGAATTTCCACCGGCGCCAAAAGAGCTGGAGGATGGGATACACACCACAGCAGACAACCTGAGGAAAATCGAATTGGGGACGACAAACGATCCGAGGCCAACGTTCGTCAGTAAGCTGCTGTCTGAAGAGCAGGTGGCTACACTAAAAGACGTGCTTATGCAGTATAAAGACTGCTTCGCATGGAACTATTCCGAGATGCCGGGATTAGATCCGGAGATAGCTGTGCATAAAATGGCGATATCACCGGACGTCAAGCCAGTCAAACAGGCGCCAAGAAGAATGCGGCTCGAACCTGAGATGAGTATCAATGCCGAAGTCAAGAAGTTAATTGACTCCAGCTTCATCCAAGAAGTTCAATACCCCGACTGGATCACCAACATTGTCCCAGTGATGAAGAAAAATGGGTCGGTGCGCGTATGCGTGGATTTTCGAGACCTCAATAAAGCTTGCCCGAAAGATGACTTCCCCATGCCTGTGATCGAGCTTATGATCGATAGCACATATACTTATGAGGTTTTCTCCTTCATAGATGGATCTTCATGCTATAATCAAATAAAGATGCATCCCGAAGACCGAAAGCATACTGCCTTCCGAACTCCGCTGGGCATATTCTGCTATAAAGTAATGCCCTTCGGTCTGAAGAATGCTGGCGCTACCTACCAGAAGGCCATGACGAAGATCTTCGATGACCTCATACATGAGATTGTTGAATGTTATATCGACAACCTCATGGTGAAAAGAAAATCGTACGAGGAGCACTGGGAGCATTTGAAAATAGTGTTTCAGCGTCTTCAAAAATATAATCAGAAGATGAACCCTATGAAATGCGTGTTTGGAGTCTCCTCAAGAAAATTTCTAGGATTCATCGTACGACACCGAGGCATCGAAGTAGACCCATAAAAGATCAAGGCGATTATGGAAATGCCCTTGCCAAGAAATCTTAAGCAATTGCGGTCTCTCCAAGGGAAGCTCACATATATCCAATGGTTTACAGCTAACCTCTCTGGCAAATGCCGCCCCTACAGCCATCTAATAAAGAAGGGGACCCCGTTTGTTTGGGATTGTAAATGCCAAAATGCACTGGACGAAATCAAGCAATATCTGCAGAACCCACCGGTACTGGCCTCTTCGGTCAAAGGAAAGCCTCTCATCCTGTACACAACAGCCCTTTAAGGTTCTTTAGGCGCACTATGGACACAGGAGAACGACCAGGGGAAGGAGAGAGCTCTCTATTATTTGAGTCGAGTCCTTCTGGGGGCAGAAAACAACTACTCCCCAATTGAAAAGCATTGCCTAGCACTGATCTTCGCAATAACGAAGCTCAGGCACTATGCCTTGGCACATGAGGTCCATCTCATATCAAAGGTGGATCCTCTCAAATATTTAATGTAAAGAGCCATACTAACAGGAAGGCTTGCCAAATGGGCCCTCCTCTTAATGGAGTTCTCGATAATATATCGACCTCTCAAGGCAGTAAAAGGCCATGCCATCGCCGACTTTCTCACTGAGCATCCGATACCAGCTGGTTCTCTCTTAAATTGTGAATTGCCAGACGAACACACGTTCGACACAATCGAAAGGAAGACGGAGGAAAATAATGTCCAATGGGAACTCTACTTCGACGGAGCGTCCTCCTTGAAGAAGCGAAAGCACAACACCCCCATAATCAAAGCTGGGGTAGGCCTTATCTTCGTAACTCCATAAGGAGGGATATGCGTTTTGCCCTTTCCATAACGAAGCCAAGAACAAACAACGAAGCGGAATATGAAGCTTTAATAGCAGGTCTCGAGATCGCTATCGACATAGGAATCAAAAACCTCCTCATACATGGAGACTCACATTTGGTCGTTAGCCAAGTAAATGGCGATTATCAGACGTGTAAACCTGAGTTGGTAAAATATGGCGAAAGGGTGCAGCAACTGCTGACTCAAATTCCACCATACGTCCTGGAAAGAATACCGCGGGCGGAAAATAGCAAGGTGGATGCGTTAACCAAGCTCACTAAAGAACTGGCCGACGAAAACCTCGATGATGTAAGGATCATTATGCAAAGCCGCCGGATTCTCGTGCCGGCAGAGATATCTCGAGAGACGTCTGGAGAAGAGGATGTGACCAAACAAGCGGCCTTCCAAGTAGAGGATGAAGAAAAGGCTAAGGATTGGAGAGAAGTCTTCATAGACTACTTCAAATCCCATCGAACACCCGAAGACGCGTCATCAAGACATCAGCTCATGAAACGAGCTCTATCCTTCGCTTTCATCAATGATACTCTATATAAGAAGTCGTTCGACAGTTTGTGGCTAAGCTGCTTGGGACCGGAAGAAGCAAGGAGGGTCGTCCGAGAAACTTATGATGGACTCTACGGTTCTCATCAGGCCGGACCAAAGATGATGTTGAAGATCAAGAGAATGGGTTACTATTGGCCCACGATGATTCAGGACTGCCTCGAATATACGAAACAGTGTCACTCGTGCCAAATTCTTGTGGACTTCATCCACTAGCATCTGAATCTACTACACCCAATATTAGCTAGCTGGCCGTTCAAAATGTGGGGAACTGATAAAATCGGGCCTATCGAACCAGTATCATCCAAGGGACATCGGTTCATATTGGAAACAACCGATTACTTCTCTAAATGGGCAGAGGCAGTACCGCTAAGGGAGGTGAAGACGGAGAACATCCTCTATTTCTTCAGGACACATGTCATCTACCGGTTCGTCACTCCGCGACGAATCATCTCAGATAATGGGCCGGCCTACAGAAGCCATAAAATCAGCCGCTTCGCACAGCAGCATAATATAGATTGGAGATAATCTTTGGTCTATAATTCCGGAGCTAACGGTCTAACTGAGGTTTTCAACAAGACCTTGACGAAGATCATAAAGAAAACAGTGTCCAGAAACAAAATGGACTAGCACGAAAGACTGCATGAAGCTTTCTGGGCGTATCGAACCACATTCAAAACGGCCACGAATACAACGCCATTTGCATTGGTATTCGGCACGAAAACGGTACTTCCCTTGGAGATAGAGCTACCCTCTCTACGAGTAGCAGTTCGATACGAGCTGACGGACGAAGAAAATGCCCATCTTCGACTTGAGGAGCTCGATGCTCTCGATGAAACTCGTCTCATGGCGCAGCAGAACCTGGAAGCTTACAAAGCAAGGATGACACGCTCATACGAAAGACTGACCAGGCCGAGAACATTCCGCCAAGACGAGCTCATGCTAGTCGTAAAAAGACCTATGATCCCCAACCGTGAAAAGCGGGGGAAATTCGAGCCAAACTACGAGGGTTCGTACATCATAGACAAGGTCTACTAAGGTGGGGCCTACTTTCTCATGGATATGAATGGTGAAAGACCCTTCCGGCCAATAAACGGCCGTTTCCTTAAGAAATACTACGCTTGACAAGTCACGACTCATGTTAATGATAGATGACGACTCTCGTGTCCGCTCGCTGTCTTTCTGAGTCCAGACTCCATAAATAGTATCTGGTAGAAACTTCGCCTTGAAGCTGGCCCCGGACCGAGATGTCCCTAAACTAATAATGGACCGAGATGTCCCTAAACTAACAATGGACCTTGATGTCCCTAATGTAAGTCTACGGTAGCGCCTCGGCCGTCGATCCGAGGCCAAAATGCGGAAATGAAAACTTTTTCTTAACTTGAAACCGGCGCTATCGCAGACTTTAATCCCGGATCGAACCATTAACCTACAACTAGCTAACTAGAGAAGGCTTAGAAAAACTATACCGATCGATCCGTGTCCTTCGGTCTTTGGCCACCAACCCAAGCTCCTCACGGTATCTCCGATCTCCGGTCTCCTCGTCGGAAAGGGCACCATATCTTAAAATCCTTTTACGGGCTCCCACTTCGTCCGAAGTAACTCGGACATGAAGTTTGCTTGCCGACGTGTCCAAGGTGATGTAGAGAATGTGTGTGATCACTTTGTCTCTTGCATCCATTGATTCTCAACGCATGAGAGTATATGGATGGAGGTTGAAGATAAAGCCATTGGAGGAAATGGTGAGCTAGAGGAGGAGGAAGAAGAAGAGGCTTTTCTTTCTTGTGTTGTATGATGAAAAATAAGAGTGAGAGCAAGAATAATACAATAGCAAACCCTCCCTTTTGCTGCCCCCTCTCTCTCTCTTCTCATCATATCAACACTTAAATCAATCACTAAACATGACATGGTTCAAAGAATAAGACCATGAGTCACCACCCTTGTCCATGTCATAATTAATGCACCTCATCATGAATTAAGCTCACTATTTCCACCAAAGTAAACATTAACCCAAATGTTTACAACAATAAAAATATACGGCAACATCTAAAGTAAACTCGTGACGGATCACAAGAATACCCCTCACCTGTATATACATACCTGCATCCGCATTCCAACTGAATGCGAATGCAATGAGACTAAAGTAATCCAACAAATCTAATACTAGGATCCGGCTTAAACCAAAGCCCACCAGTATGATCCGCCCGATCATGATCCGTGCACTACTGCACGTATATGATCGGACCCTGCCAAATATCATACGGCCTCTACAACGTTTCGCCCGAAACTTGAGAAACTGTATATGGGGGACTTTAAAGACTCGTCAATACTTTGGCTGTGGATTTAACCACTAGCACGTCACTGGTACTAGCTGTACGTAATGGGCTACCAGGTATTGACCCAAAAGGGAGGTCGATGAGCGAACTCATCCTGACACCCTACTGAGCCTGTTAGTGACAATATCCGTACAGTCCGGTTCGTTCGTCTATGAGCATCGCATGTCGGGCCTAGGGGGTTGGTAAAAGTCAGACCCCCAAAAGCGGTACAAGTCGTGTCGGAGTGTAGCCCAGAACACTCTGAGATACTACTGGAATACCTACCAGTAAATCTCCTGCCTTGGCCAAGGACTTCGTGTAATGGCTCTCCTAGACACAGCACGATCTCACCGCCAATACCAGGAGAGACGAAACCCCTGCCGATCTGCTCACTGCCTCCATGTGGATCGGGACTGTACCCAACTAAAACCTGTTTGCACGACTCCTTTGAGCCGTGGTAGGGTAGTAATCAAAGCACAGTGGGAACTCACACGAGACAAATGACGATCTCAGGTCGATGAACTAACCTGTACACATGTCACCAGGGAACTGCTATCTGACGTCAGGTATAATACCAACTAACATGTTCCCGGCGAGTCCTGTCCGATGTACTCATAACCCAATGAGCACCTGTATACATCTTAGGTGAACCAACTGACACCAATGGCTTATGAGACCGTCCACCGCCCCTCGTCGGGGTCTCGACTGTATACACTAGTCTACTAATGGAGTATCGATGCCCAGTCTTGAAACTTCCACGACTAGGGACCACTTTAAGGATGTGCTTATAGACTACCCAACTCTCACGTATATGATCGCCATCATACTGCTGGTAGTCAAGAAAAAATCCTAAGGGCTCTATCAATGTGCAATAGTGATCTGTAAGGTCACCTAAAGTTGTACACGATGATAAAGACAAACCAGATAGCATACTATCATCTTGAGTAAGACTGTCTTACCGGCATAGGTCCCCCCTCAATCATTGCAATCACATGCATGGGATCCAATAATTGTCTTTGAGGGCACTATATCCAACACCTAAACTAACAATTGACCGCAATGTCTTTAAACTAAATACATCGCCTCAAGCACAGCGATAATGGAATGCAAGTCCACAAGTCCCAACGGTAAGAGCCGCCACTCAAATCCCGTTGGCTACATAGCTATCACGGTGGTGAAGTCCCCCCTAAGTGCTATTGGCGAACGAAGGGGTAAAAAGACGGTACGTCCACAAGCGAAATGGGCACAGATGAAAATCCGAAAGGGCTCCGTGAGTAAAAACAGCGGGGTACCGACGAGTTTGTGAAAACCCAAAAGGGCGCAATCTCGCTAAAATAAAGACACCTGCAAGGTCCTCTCGACCTTATGAGGAGAAAACAACTGCGTGAGATGCTTACGACTCACAAGGGAGCAACACACTTAGGGATCCCCACGATTCCTAAGGAGAAATTACACTTACGAGATCCTCATGACTCGTAAGGAAATTCGCCCCTGTGAGACCCTCACAGCTCATAGGATTCAAAAGCCTTAAGATACAGGGACCTGAACCTATTCTTAAGACATCACACTCCCCAAGTTGCCTTACAGGTGGTCCAATATTGGCCCTTGTATACAATCCATGGGCACAAATAAACGCTCCCTCGCCTAGTTCTACCAATGGCGCGAAATTTCCCCATTTGGTGAACAACAATTGCAGGTCCTCTCGACTTGCAAGGAGAAAATACTTTTGCGAGATCCTTATGACTTACAAGAGAAGATATCACTTAGGAGTCCTCATGACTCCTAAGGAGAAAATACACCAGCGGGATCCTCACAACTCGTAGGGAGAAAATACTTTTATGAGACCTTTACGGCTCATAAACTTAAAAAACCTTAGTCGACAGGATCCTAACCTTGTTTGCTAATCCACCTTTGTTCAAATCGACAAAGAAAAATAATGATTCGCTCCTGGCAATATCCCAGTTGTAGCGATACTGATGCCTAAATCGGTATCAAATTCCAAGTCCTTTCTGATTCGCTCCTGGCAATATTCCAGTCGCAGCGATACTGATGTTAAGATTGGTATCAAATCTCGAGTCCATACTTGCAATAAAAATCCGTAAGCAAAAATGATGCATATGAAATAGCCGAAATGATGGGACAACTCGCAATAAAAATCAGCGAGCAAAAAATATGCATATGAAATAGCCGAAATAATGGGGCAACTCGCAATAAAAAAACAGCGAGTAAAACTAAAAATAGCCGAAATGATTGGGCACCGCGATAAAAAGTCAAAATGATTGGGCAATCGTAACTTTCGCAATATAAAAGCTGAAATGATCGAGCATCGCGGAAAGAAACAAAAAAAATGAAACTTCTATCCTGCAGGTGAGTCCACATTGACCCTTGTATACAATCCACGGGCACAAACGAAAAGGGAACCATATTTTCCCACCAGGCTTCATCAGAAAGAGAGCTAGGTCTTGACGGCAACATCTACAGCCTAGAGATCAACAACGGCGTTCCTTCTCACTCCAGCAGGATGCAGATGCAACGTCAACAACCGACCCCAGGGTCAAAACAACGGAGCCATGACAAAGTCCCTAGTTTCAAGCTTCGACGGGTCACCAACAACCTAGAGATAACCCCAACATTCGTTGCAATATAGCAGACACAATGTCAACAAACGAAGTGAAGGAAGATTCCTGGCTTCATGGTCTTGACGGCAACATCTACAGCCTAGATATCAACAACGGCGTTCCTCCTCACTCTAACAGGATACAGATGCAACATTAACAACCGACCCAAGGGTCAAAACAATGGAGCCAAGGCAAAGTCCCTAGTTCCAAGACTCGACGGTTCACAGACAACCTAAAGACAACCTCGACATTCGTCGCAATATTGCAGGCACAATGTCAACAAATGAAGCAAAGGAAGATCCCTAACTTCAGGGTCTTGACGGCAACTCAAATAAAACTTGAAAGACTATCGGAGATCATTCCACACCAGCGCGGAGTAGTTATGATTCATCGGGGCTCCCAAATTGAGCCTAACCTTAAGTAAAAAGCGACATGGAAAATCCCTAACGCTTGCTCTTCCGACGGTAATATGACCCGGGAGATTATTTGAAGACGTCTTGTCCAGCCCCCGAAGGGATCAGAGACACGACAGTCGTGAGGCTACTCGAATAGAAAGATTGCATATCGGGGAATACATCAGCCAACGCGACGGTACGATGGACAAAAACCCTAGTACCACAGACCTTAACGGACTTCTATCAGCAGAGGTTAACTGTGACGTTAGGACATTCTTGCGAGAACTTCTCGATTCGTCTCGACTCATAGGGAAAACAATGTTCATGCGAGAACTTCTCGACTCGTCTCGACTCGTAGGGAAAGAGCCTTAGGAAATGGGGATATCATCCTGTTTCCTAAGCACTGGGGCCCTGCAAGTAGGTCCAAGATGGACTATTGTACACCATCCTCTCGACTTGTAAAGATCCTTACGAGGGAAAAAACCACTTACGAGTCCTCTCGACTTGTAAAGGGGGAAAATTCTCTTGTGAGATCCTTACGACTCTTAAGAGAAAACGCACTTAGGAGTCCTTATGACTCCTAAGGAGAAAATACACCTACGGGATCCTCTCGACTCATAGGGAGAAAAGTCTTTATGAGACCCTCACGGCTCATGAAATTGAAAAGTCTTAGGCGGCAGATCTGAACCTGTTTCCTAAGCCATCGCTGCCCTACAAGGAAATCAAGATGGACTATCTACGGGCCACATTTGCCAAAGTTATATACCACTGAAATAAAGAAGCTACTTATGAGTCCTCAAGATTCGTAAGGAAAAAAATATATCCAAGCGAGATCCTGGCGACTCAAGGAGGCGATGAACGCTTAGAAATCCTCACGATTTCTAGGGAGGATGTCCTCTCCCGATGGTAATATGACCTGGGAGATTATTTGAGGATGCCTTGTCTAGCCCCGAAGGGAGCAGAGACACGATAACAAGATAGCGTATCAGGAATGCCTTAGTACCACACACCCTAACGGACCTCTGTCGTAAAGAGCAAGGGTTAACTATGACGTTAGGACAGGTTTGCCTATAAGCCCAAGGGAGGTAAACTAAACAAACTCCGAAATGAGTATATAAACTACTTCACGTCCAGTCAAGATAGAAAAGGCGCAACCCACGAGCACCAACCATATACTGTGCAAGGCAGTAAGGAGAGTATTTGGTTCACGCCCTACTAAGCATGCATTCACAACTGCGTGCCTGCTTAAATGGAAATGGTGTCCAAAACGTGCTAATTTATGTATGACACTACAATGGCGCTCGTACTTACCAAAAATTCCTAAGGGTAAAAAGTATAAAGCTCATGTACAGAAGCGGGATACACGTACGAATATATAATGAACATAAAATATTCAACAGGCAATAATAAGAAAAATACACTGAAACAAATATACTACTCTACAGGGAAGAGATCACCAAATATGGGATCAGAGATACAAGGGTTAACAAAACAATAAATAAAGTTCTCCAATTCTCTTTCTGCCCTTTCTACCATGTCGAAGTGGCGGTTTTCGCGAGAAGTTGCTCCCCATCGATTAGCGCCATGCTCATCGGTGAAGGCAGACATGATGGCCTGCCGAGCTTGTATCTGACTCGGTAAATGAACCGAATGATCCTTCAGAGGCTGAGTAATCAAGTGGGCCTCGTGGAAACACTCAATCTTGTCCTCCGCAGCATCGAGAATCGCCGGAGTCATCTGTGCTGGATGAGGAGGGATATCGGCAAGCATAGTCACATAATTCGCAAATTATTCACCGAATTCGCGAATAATTCGCGAACTTTTTATTAGCCGACTTAATCGGCGGGCCGAATAATTCGTGAATTATTCGTGAATTATTCCCGAATTATATGAAAAAACAGCGAATAATTCAAAAAAACATCAAATAATTCACAAAATCAAAACCTAGCGTCTCATATATTAATTTCTAGCTCGAAATCCTTCTTGAACATTTCCAGAACACTTACCGAATCTTTTCCGAATACCTGCCAATTTTTTCCGAATAGTTCTTCGAATCTGAATTTTTGACCTCGCCGAATTATACCCGAACGACGAATTTGTGACTATATCAGTAAGCACGGATAAGAAGATCATCCGGAGCCAAATGGAACCCATAGGAAGAGGAGAGCCCCTACAAGCTAGGAGCTCGTACAATACCGCGTCACATTGGTCATCAGTAAGAAGAGGATCCGCTAACCGCCCAGCAAAGCGAGGAATAATCTCCTCGATAGGTACCTCCCAGGGTTGCCGATGAGCGTGGGGAAGGTTGCAAGCCATAATTCTTGGTTTGTTTCTAAAAAATGATCACCCTAAGGTCGGAATGGGTCTCTCTCTGTGAAGAAAGAGGAAGACGTAGCTTCAGGTTATAAAGAGAAGAATTCAAGTCTAGATACGGAAAATTTTGTGCATGGTGGAACTATTTCCAAGGCCGGAAAAGGGGACATGGGGAACAAGATAGTCGACCCATAGGAAACAGATAAGAAGGTGAACCAATCCAAGCAGTTCACGAAAGGTGGAAAAGGTGACAGCGTTGCACTCACGTGCAAGCCACGTGAGAACAACGCTGTGAGGGCATTTGTTCCCTTATAAAAAAGAGAGAGAAAAGAAAAAAAAGAGAGAAAAAGTGATGGGAAAATTTCTCCTTAATAGAGCATCACGTGCCCACATGTGAGCGCTTATGAACAAAGATTATTGGCGCTGCGCTTAACAATTGACAGGCTGAAATTGAGCCTCACGTGCAAACACGTGAGCATCTATATACAAAGTATATAAGCGCCATATTAAAATAAATAGCAGGCCAGAGAAGATCACGTGTTAGCACGTGATGCCCTATTAGGTTGTTGCGTATAAAAAAACAAGTTTAACTTAGTGGGGGTCACATGCTACACGTGAGTGGTCCTAAACATTGTCCAAGCTGATAGAATTAAATTCTAAATAAAGGGATCAAACCCTTATTTGGAAAATATTTCCTTAAATCTTTCTAAATAAGAAAGATCACTCTCTGTAAAACAGAGCACAGTTGGATTAAAAGATCCAATGGTGATAAAAAATCATTTATCTACAGAAAAAATTCTGTATGGGAAAATATTTCCCTAATCTTGTTAAAAACAAGAAAAATATTTTCTGTAAAACAGAAGTCCTTAGATTAAAAATCCAACTGTGGATAAATCCCTAATTAAGATCTCTCGATGAGAGATTTCTTTAACTAAATCAACAAACTTGCTTCTACTATATAAAGGACCCAAGACTTCAAGTCTTGTAGACAGAAACCCCCCATAAGCTTCAAACTTAAAAAAGAAAAGAGAAGAGAGAGAACAAAAAAAAGAAGAGAATTCAATTCTCTAAAGAAGAAGATCTCTCTTTTAGAAAAAAGAAACGCTATGTAAGAAGAAAGACACAGAGATTATCTTATCTTTTCCTTAAGGGTTTAGCCCTTCAAAAAAAAGAACTTAGTTCTTCCTCTGGTTGAGGTCTGCAGAAGAAGATATCCCCACAAGTTGAGAATTTAATTCTCATCGGGGAGATTCTGTCAGCAGACTCAAAACTTAGGAGAAAGAACTAAGTTCGAAGAATTTAATTCTTCCAAAAGTATACAGGAATTTAATTCCTCTGATAAAACTAGGGTTTAACCCTGCACTTATAAAACAAGGGACCTAAAAATTCTCAAAACTCAGATTAAAATCTCTGTGCATGCAAGAGAAAAGACTGGGAATTCATTAGTGTTCGACATTATAATAAAGGCTCACGTGTTCCCACGTAAGCGCCTCTGAGGAACAAAAAGGAAGGACAGAGATCGAATCACGTGTTCTCACGTGACCCCAAACAGTTGCTTAAATAGAAAAATGAAACAATCCAAAGACAGCACTCACTTTTGAGCACCTCAGGTGTTCGCACATGAGTATTATATAAGTTAAGTGCTTAGCACTTATAAAAAGAAGAGAGAACAACCCAAAGAAGCAGTGCCCAACTCTGGAGCGCCTCATGTGTCCACACGTGATGGCCATAAGACTTAAGTGTTTAACACTTGCATATATAGACGGTGATTGAACCCAAGGGCACAGCACCAACTTTTAGGCGCCGCACGTGCCACACGTGAGCGTCCTAAATTTCAGTGTTTAACACTGCTTTAGAGATTCAAGTGAGAGCACATAAGCACCGAGCATATATTAGTGTTTAACACTATAAGAAGTCAACTTCAGCCCCAAATTGGCTATGTCTTCCTGAGATTAAAATATCTTGGATTTCCAAATAGACCGAGCCTCTATGCTCATGATCTCCCAAACTAATTGACCAGAATGCTGTCCATCACACATCTCCTAAGTCAATCTTAGTCTCCCAAAAATGACTAATGATTCTTATATGGTCCACCATGATCTCTCCCCTCAATCTGGAATTTGGTTCAAGGGTACATCTCTCCACACCTCTGATACATGTCGTTGTAATTCTTCAACGTCTTCAGAGAGGTCGAGGGTCCTGATAACCAACATCTCTTTAGTGCACTCCCAAACCGATGAGCACATCCCAATACGGACCGCAACGTCCTTAAACTACAACGGACCGCAACGTCCTTAAACTAGCTATGGACCGTAATGTCCTTAAACTAACGATGGACCGAAATATTCTTAAACTAACAACGGACCGAAACGTCCTTAAACTAAAACAGTAGAGCCCAAATGCTCTTTTGTTAGGTCTGAATGATCCCAAAATCCTGTTAAGTAGATCTTAGTCTAAAATTAGACTAACATGTACTCAACAAACATTTAAGTTGATCTTAATCTCAAACGAGATTAACGATCCTTAAATTAACCCAACCCCAAATCTAAGAATATACGGATTTGGACTAATCCACGCCCTACAGGCGACAACATAAATTAGTCTCCGTATACAATCCACGGGCAACCAAAAATAAAACAAACAAATACGACACGAAGTGACCTTCTGGAGCAGGAGAAAGTGGTTATCGCGATGTAGTAACGTAATTAACTGCAGGGGCTTGCACCTGCAGGGAAGAGCATCCCCACAATCCAAAACCCTTCACAACGAGGGGGAATCTGATGAAGTTTGATACAAAGGCCGCATCCGTCCAAACCTCCGATACACGGTTCCATAAATCAACTTGGTATCTTCGGAGAGGTGGACGGATAAAACCAAATAGTATCTGCCCCCAAATTCAGGCAAGATGATCCATCCCGGTTCATCTCTGTTTTCAGCGGTAAACAGTTAGTACCAGTTCAGAAGTGGAAAAACCCGAAGTTCTTACTTTCGGGAGTGATTCTGAGAACGAAATACCCCTCACCCCTCTCTTCAAAGACTCCACCTCCAAAAAAGAAGAGGAGGAGAAGAACTGCAAGAATATTTAGCTGTGTAACCGCACGCTATCTGAAAAGAATTTCGGACCTACAAAAAAAGGTTCGAGCAAAATAGACAAAGGGAAAGAGAAAATCTCTAAGGAAATTGCCCTCGACGATGGTGTTGTCAAAGAGCTCGCAGAAAGGGACCCGCTTACGAAGAATAAGGTGGATTACAATGTCCTAACACATCTGAGGAAAACACCTTCACAGTTGAGCATATTGGATGCTCTACTCTTATCCAAAGAGGCATGAGATTCTTTGATCAAAGCATTACAAGAGCCCGATCAGTTCCAAGCTTTTCTTGCAGAAGAGAAGATGAAGGACAAGCTGGCAGAGGTTCACACAGCTGTCATTACATTCAGCGATGAAGATCTCCTCCTTGGTACGTGCAAACATAACCGCCCATTATACATCACCGGGTACTGCCACGACATCAAGATAAGGAAAATCCTTGTCGACAACGGATCCTCCGTCAACCTTCTCAACATGAGGGTGCTGAAGGAAATTTCCATGAACATTCAACACTTGGCCCGAGACAAAATTACTGTCTCCAGGTTCAACTCACAGTCATCACGGATGCTTGGGTCTGTAATACTGACGTTACGCTTCGGGTTGCTCATCACTGACATCAAATTTCACGTCACTGACACCAAGACTTGCTATAATTCTTTGCTCGGCAGGCCCTGGTTGCATGAGTACAACATCATCCCTTCTACACAACATCAGTGTATAAAGTATTTCAAGGATTGTTTAGAATGCACCGTCACAGGAGAGCTAAATCCGTTCTCCGTAAATGAGATTCGGAAATATGAAGACGCAAAGTACTTCCTACCAGACTTCGAAGACACGGAGAGGTGTCATAAGCCAGAGGATAAACAGAAGTCCGTCGCCACTATCCCGATCTTTAGGAGCGATTCCTAGGAAGATGAAGAAATATTCTACTCGGGGCAACCCCAGAAAGAAAACAACAGGCCCGGACCATCTACCCTTATTATGGTTTTTGGCAGTGACTCTGAGAACGAGGCCAACACAGCATTCTCCATCCGCCCGTCAGTGCAAACCCTCGACGAAGTAGATCAGAGTGTGCAAATTATAATGGATCAACCTCGGCATTACAAAAAACATGATGCGCTCCATACATACAGCGTACAAGAACTACAGACTTTCTACGTCCCTCCCAGTCGAAGAGGTGAAAAGTCGACCCTCTTCTACCAATCTACGAAGACCAAAATAGAAAAAGAAGTCTGGCATAGTACCGATTTTGCACTCGACAGGCTTCAACCAATCCGTCTGCCAAGATACTACGCGGAGGGATTGAAAATACTATTAAGATGCTAAGGTGTACCCTTCGAACAAACTGTTTGACAAGCCCTTTTCTACAAAAAGATTTGGGATATTCTCAGGACTCGGCGAAAGATGCCCAACGGGAAGATGAAGACAACGGGGCTCGGATACGTTCGGTCTAAGAAATGGGAGCAGTTCCACAGCTGCCGTGTCATAAACAGCTCCAGCCAAGAGGAAAACGATCTTCCGAATGGCTGTGACATTGGAACAGAGCGAAATCCCGCTCTAAAAACATTAAGTCTGTCATTCGAAGAATAAATAGAGAAGCTAATAAAAGAATCTTGTCGAAAGAGCCGAGACAATCACAGCCACGAAATCGCCATTTATGAAAAGGCCAGGACGCAGCGCCTCAATCAGCAATCCGCGGAGAAGGAAGATTATAGTGTTCTTCATCCCTGGCCCCCTGTATGTCCTCGCGAAGGGGGAAAATCCCGAAATAAAGGCAAAAATAGGGTAAGGAATGCAAACAACATTCAAAAACAACGAAGCGGATCCAAGAAACCTTGCAATCGAGAAAAGGTCGATTGGAATGCGTCCTTTATAAAGAAGATGGGTCGAGAATACTCTTTCCTCCAAGACAAGACAAGGAAAATATTCAACCTTGTCATGAAGCACCAAATGATGACACTTCCGGAGTCTCGGCACCCCGAACAAATAAACGAGGTCCATCATCCGGATTATTGCTCCTACCACCGAGCAATAGGTAATCCCCTCGAAGACTGTTTCACCTTCAAAGACTGGGTAGAAGACCAGTATCAGCAAGGCATGTTCACTTTGTCCAACAGCTGGAGGGTAAACCTGCCGCAAAAGGATGAGCCAAAGAGGACCTATACCGTGAAGATAGGACCAGCTTAACCATAAAAAGGGAAGCGGACTCGTACCTGCCATATGATAACACTCTCAAAAGAGGAAGGACACGAGATTATGGATGACCTCCACATGTATTTCGCAAATGAAGACGAGGATGAGGTGATCTCAGAGTTTCCACCAGCCCCAAAGGAGCTGGAAGATGGGATACACACTACAGCGGATAACCTAAGGAAAATTGACTTAGGGTCGGAAAAAGATCCGAGGCCAACATTCGTCAGTGAGCTACTATCTGAAAAACGGGTAGCCACGTTGAAGGACGTGCTTATTCAATATAAAGACTGCTTTGCATGGAACTATTCCAAGATGCCAGGTTTAGATCCAAAGGTGGCAGTACATAAATTGGCCATATAACCGGACATAAAGCCAGTCAAGCAGGCGCCAAGAAGAACGAGGCTCGAACTTGAGATGAGTGTCAACGTTGAAGTCAAGAAACTAATCGACTCCGGCTTCATCCAAGAAGTTCAATACCCTGACTGGATCACTAACATCATTCCAGTGATGAAGAAGAATGGGATGGTGCGCATCTGCGTGGACTTTCGGGACCTCAACAAAACTTGCCCGAAGGTTGACTTCCCAGTACCTGTTACCGAGCTGATGATCGATAACACGTCTACCCATGAGGTCTTCTCCTTCATGGATGGATCTTCAGGATACAATCAAATAAAAATGCATCCTGAAGATCAAAAGCATACCGCCTTCCGGACCCCGCTGGGCATATTTTTCTATAAAGTGATGCCCTTCGGTTTAAAGAACGCCGGCGCTACCTACCAAAAGGCCATGACAAAGATCTTCGATGACCTCATACACGAGATCGTAGAATGCTACATTGAGACCTAGTGGTAAAGAGCAAATCTTATGAGGAGCATTGTGAGCACCTTAAAATAGTGTTCCGACGTTTTCGGAAGTATAATCTGAAGATGAATCCTCTAAAATGCACATTTGGAGTCTCCTCGGGAAAATTCTTTGGATTAATCATACGGCACCGGGGTATAGAAATCGACCCTTCGAAGATCAAGGCGATTATGGAATACCTACGCCGAGAACCCTCAAACAACTGCGGTCTCTTCAAGAAAAGCTCGCTTATATCCGGTGGTTCTTAACCAACCTCTCCAGAAAATGTCGTCCCTAAAGTCATCTGATGAAGAAGGGGGCCTCGTTTGTCTGGGATCGAAAGTGCCAAAATGCACTAGACGAAATCAAGCAATACCTGCAAAATCCGCCGGTATTGGCTGCTCCGGTTAAGAGAAACCCCCTTATCATATATACAACGGCTCTTGAGGGTTCTCTAGGCGTGCTATGGGCACAAGAGAACAATCAAGAAAAGGAGAGAGCTCTATACTATTTGAGTCGAGTTCTCCCGGGGGCAGAAAATAACTACTCCCCCATTGAAAAGCATTGCCTGGCACTGATATTTGCAATAACGAAGCTCAGACATCACGCCTTAGCACATGAGGTCCATCTCATATCAAAAGTGGATCCTCTCAAATATTTGATGTCAAGGGTTATATTAACAGGAAGGCTTGCCAAATGGGCTCTCCTCCTGATGGAATTCTCGATAACGTATCGACCCCTCAAAGCATTGAAAGGCCAAGCCATTGCTGACTTTCTCGCGGAGCATCCGATACCAGCTGACTCCCCCTTAAATTGTGAGTTTTCGGATGAACATGTGTTCAACACAATCGAAGGAGAGAAAGAAGAAAATGATTTCCAATGGGAACTCTACTTCGATGGAGTGTCTTCCATAAAGAGGCGAAAGCAAAATGCCCCCATAATCAAAGCTGGAATGAGCCTTATTTTCGTGACTCCGCAAGGAGGGATATTGCGTTATGCCCTCTCATTAACAGAGTCAAGTACTAATAACGAAGCTGAATATGAAGCTTTGATAGCAGGTCTCGAGATCGCTGTCAACATGGGAATCAAAGACCTCCTTATATATGGAGACTCCCAGCTGATCGTTGGCCAAGTAAATGGCGACTATCAGACATGAAGGCCAGAGCTAATAAAGTATAGCGAAAGAGTGCAGCAACTGCTGACACAAATCCCCTCCTACATCCTGGAGAGTATACCGCGTGCAGAAAACAGCAAGGCGGATGCATTGGCCAAATTGGCTAAAGAACTGGCCGATGAAGATAACGATGACGTAAGGATCATCGTGCAAAGCCGTCGTGTTCTCGCGCCAACAGTTATATCTTCGGATGACTTAGCAGAGCCATCAGAAAGAAAAGAAATGACCGAACAAGCAACCCTACAAATAGAGGACGAAGAAAAGGTCAAGGATTGGAGAGAAGTCTTCATAGACTACTTCAAATCCCAACGAACGCCCAAAAATGCGTCGTCTAGACATCGGCTCATGAAACGAGCTCTGTCCTTTGCCTTCGTCAATGATACTCTATATAAGAGATCTGTTGACTATCTGTGGCTAAGATTCCTGGGACCAGAAGAAGCGAAGAGAGTCGTTCAAGAAATTCACGACGGACTCTGCGGTTCTCACAAAACTGAGCCAAAGATGAAGCTGAAGATCAAAAGAATAGGTTACTATTGGCCCACAATGATTCAGGACCGTCTCGCATATGCAAAGCAGTGTCGCTCGTGCCAAATCCATGGGGACTTCATTCACCAACATCCCAATCCGCTACATCCAACAGTAGCTAGTTGGCCATTTGAAATGTGGGGAACCGATATAATTGGCCCCATTGAACCGGCGTCGTCCAAAGGACATCGGTTTATATTGGCAACGACCGACTACTTCTCTAAGTGGGCAGAAGCAGTACCACTAAAGGAGGTGAAGATGGAGAATATCCTCCATTTCTTCATGACACATGTCATCTATCGGTTCGGCACTCCACGACGAATTATCTCGGATAATTGGGCAGCTTATAGAAGCCATAAAATCAGCCACTTCGCACAACAGTATAAAATAGATTGAAGGTACTCTTCAGTCTACAATTCTCGGGCTAACGGTTTAGCTGAAGCTTTCAACAAGACCTTGATGAAGATTATAAAGGAAACGGTGCCCAGAAACAAAAGAGACTGGCACGAAAGGCTACATAAAACTCTCTGGGCGTACCGAACAACGGTTAAAACAGCCACGAATACAACACCTTACGCGTTGGTATTCGGCACGGAAGTAGTGCTTCCCCTGGAAATAGAACTCTCTTCTCTACGAGTAGCAGTTCGATACGAGCTGACAGATGAAGAAAATGCACATCTTCGGCTTGAGGAGCTCGATGCCCTTGACGAAACTCGTCTTATAGCACAGCAAAATCTGGAGGCTTATAAGGCAAGGATAACACGGTCATACGAAAGACTGACCAGGCCGAAAATATTCCGCCAAGGCGAACTCGTGCTAGTCGTCAAAAGAACATTGATCCCCAATCGTACAAAACGGGGGAAATTTGAGCCGAACTATGAAGGCCCGTACATCATAGACAAAGTCTACCAAGGTGGAGTCTACCTGCTCATGGATATGCATGGCGAAAGACCCTTCCGGCCAATAAATGGCCGATTCCTCAAAAAATACTACGCTTGATGAGTCACGACTTAGGTTTATGATAGATGATGACGCTCGTGTCTGCTCGCTATCTTCCTGAGTCAGAACTCTGAGAATAGTATGTAAAGAAACTCTGTCGCCTCAAACATGGCGATGAAGGACCGAGATGTCCTTAAACTAGAAATTCACCTCAAACATGGCAATAACGGACCGAGATGTCCCTAAACTAACCTCGCCTCAAAAATGGCGACATTGGACTAAGAAGTCCTTAAGCTAAGTATCCTCCTCAAATATGGCGACATCGGACCGAGAAGTCCTTAAACTAATTATCCGCCTCAAATATGGCAACAATGGACCGAGAAGTCCCTAAACTAACAATGGACCGAGATGTCCCTAAACTAGAAGATCACCTCAAATATTGTGACATTAGACCGGGATGTCCCTAAACTAAAATTTCGCCTCAAATATGGCGATAATGGACCGGGATGTCCCTAAACTAAAATTTCGCCTCAAACATGGCAATAATGGTCCCGAATGTCCCTAAACCAGCACATCGCCCCCAAATACGGTGACATGCTCCCTTGAGATCTATATTGCAATCGAAGTCCTAACGGCGAAGGTTGCAACTCAAGTCTCACTGGCTAGATAGCTACTCCAGCGATGAAGCCACCCCTAAAACCCACCGGCAAATAGGTGGGTCACGTGCGACGAAACTACTTTTGAGAGTTTCGCCATTAAAAAAAAGGTATGTCCAAAAGCGAAATGGGCACAGATGAAAACCTGAAAGGGCACCGTGAGCAAAAACAACAGGACCGCCGTCGAGTTTATTAAAACCTAAAAGGGCACAATCTCGTTTAAAAAAACGGTATGTCCATAAACAAAATAGGCACGGATGAAAACCCAAAAGGGCGCCGTAAGTAAAAAATAGCAGGACTGCCGGCGAGTTTGTGAAAACCCAAATAGGGCGCAAACTCATAAAATAAAAAATTCACGTGCACTTGCAAGGTCCTCTCGACCTTGTGAGGAGAAAATACCTGCGTGAGATCTTTATGACTCACAAAGGAGAAACACACTTAGGAGTCCTCACGATTCCTAAGGAAAAATTATACTTACGGGATCCTCATGACTCATAAGGAGAATTCCCCTTATGAGACCTTCACGGCTCATAAGATTCAAAAGCCTTAAGCTATAGGGATCTGAACCTATTCTTAAGCCGCCACATCCTCCAAGTTGCCCTACAGGCGGTTCAATATTGATCCATGTATACAATCCATGGGCACGAATAAATATTCCCTCACTAAGTTCCACCAACGACGAGAAATGTCCCCGTATGGTGAACGACACTTGTAAGCCCTCTCGACTTATAAGGAGAAAACACTTTTGCAAGATCCTTACGACTTACAAAAGAAAATATCACTTAGGAATCCTCATGATTCCTAAGAAAAAAATACACCTACGAGATCCTCACGACTTGTAGGGAGAAATACCATTATGAGACCCATATGGCTCATAAAGTCAAAAGGCCTTGGTCGACAAGATCCTGACCCTATTTGCTAAGCCACCTTTGTTCAAATCAGCAAAGGCAAATGATGAGTCGCTCCTGGTAATATTCCAGTCGTAGAGATGTCGATGCCTAAACAGGTGTCAAACTCCAAGTCCTTTCACGACAAATGATGATTTGCTTCTGGCAGTATTCCAGTTGTAGCGATGCTGATGCCAAGGTTGGTATCAGATTCCAAACTCGAAATAAAAAACAACAGAGAGTAGCAAAAATATGCATATAAAAATAGCCGAAATATTTGGGCAACTCGCAATAAAAAGCAGCGAGTAAAAATATAAAAAAAATAGCCGAAATGATTGAGCAATCGTGACTTTTGTGATATGAATAGTTGGAAAGATAGAGCATCGCGGTAATAAAAAATAAAATAAAATAAAATTTCCTCTGCCCTGCAAATATGTCCATATTGATTCTTGTATACGATCTCTGGGCACAAACAAATGAAAAGGGAACCATACTTTCCCACCAGGCTCCGTCAAAAGGAGAACTAGATCTTGACGACAATATCTACAGCCTAGAGATCAGCTCAACGTTCTTATCATTCCAACATGGTGCAGATATGACGTTAACAAAGGTCTAAGGAGCCAAATCAAAATGGAGTAACGGCAAAATCCTAGCTCCAACTTGGCGTTCTTTTTCATTCCAGCAGGATGCAGACGCAATGTCAACAAAAGACCCAAGGATCGAAACAAAAATGGAGCCATGGAAAAATCCTAGCTCCAAATCTTAACGGTTCATATACAACCCAGAGACTATCTCGACGTTCCTTCTCATTTCAGCAGGATGCATACACAACGTCAACAAAAGACCCAAGGGTCAAAACCAAAAATGGAGTAACGGCTAAATCCTAACTCCAAGTCTCGACGGCACATATACAACTTAGAGACCATCCCGACGTTCCTCCTCATTTTAGCAAGATGCGAATGCAGCTATCAAATGAAAATGGAGCAATGGCATATTCTCAACTCCAGACTTCAACTGCGATACATACAGCATGGAGGTCCTACTAGATGTCTGCCCTACTTTAGCAAAGAATCGGTGCGACATCGTCAAAACAAAAAAATTAAGAAACGACATATTCCCAGCTTCGGGTCTTGAAAGCAACTCATATAAAGCCTAAAAGACCATCGGAGATCATCCCACACCAGAGCGGAGTGGTTATAACTCATCGGGGCTCTAAACTGAGCCTAACCTCAAGTAAAAAGCATCATGGAAAATTCCTAACGTTTGCTCTTCCGACGGTAATTTGGCCTAAGGAGATTACTTGAAGACGTCTTGTCCAGCCCCTGAAGGGATTAGAGACACGACAGTCGCGGGGCTACTCGAACAACGGCTTAAAGACTGCATATCGAGGAATACATCAGCCAACGCGACGATACTACGGACTAAAACCCGAGTACCACAAACCTGATGGACCTCTGTTGTAAAGAATAGGGGTTATCTACATACAACGTTTGGACAAGTTTGCCTGTAAACCCAAGGGAGGTAAACTAAAAAACTCTGAAATGGGTACATAAACTAGAAACTCCGAAGCGAGTGAATAAACTACAAACTCTGAAATGAGTACATAAACTAGAGACTCTGAAACGAGTGAATAAACTACAAACTCCGAAATGAGTACATAAACCAGAGACTCCGAAACGAGTGAATACACTACAAACTCCGAAATGAGTGCATAAACCAGAGGCTCCGAAACGAGTGAATAAACTACAAACTCCGAAATGAGTGCATAAACTAAAGACTCCAAAACGAGTGAATAAACTACAAACTCTGAAATGAGTGCCTAAACTACTTCGCGCCAGATTAAGACATCAAGAAACAGAAAGGCGCAACTCATAGGCCTCGGGGTTTAGAACTACATTTCTTAAGGATCGAGATCTAAGTTAACAATAGATGATGACGTTGGTGTCCGCTCACTATCTTCTTAGCTCAAAAATCTAATAAAAATTGTGTATGCCAGCTCGAAACCAGCCATATGCTATGAATTACTTCACTCACGACCATGAGCAACGTGGTAGGGGGAAGCATTTGTTCACATCAGTCCAGTGTTCACCTATAGCTAGATGCATGCATCAGAAACTTCTAAGATTAAAATACGAAGTATATGTGCAGAGACAAGATGCCCACATGGATATTTACTGGAGACAAAACATTCAACAGTCAACAATAAAGCAGAACATTTAAATAAGTACTTTATTCTGTAAGAAACAGATTACCGAACACGGGATCAAAAGTACAAGGGTTTAAAAAACTAAGAATAAAATTTTCTAAGCCCCTCTCTGCCTTCTCCACCATGTCGAAGCGGCGATCTTCATGATGATATGCACCTCATCAGTCAGCGCCGTGCCCATCAGCGAAGGCAAACATGATAGCCCGCTGAACCCGTATCTGGCTTAGCAACTGAACAGAACGATCCCTCAGAGGATGGGTAATCAAATGTGCCTCATGAAAGCACTCAATCTTGTCCTTCGCCGTGTCGAGCATCGCTAGAGTTATCTCCGCTGGATGAGGAGGGATGCCAGCAAGTACAGACGAGAAGATCATCTGGAGCTAAATGGAGCCGATAGGAAGAGGAGAGCCCCTACGAGCCAGGAGCTCAAACATCACCGTGTCACATTGGTCATCTGTAAGAACAGGATCCACTAATCGCGCAGCAAAACAAGCAACAATTCCCTCGATAGGTACCTCTCATGGTTGCCGACAAGCGTGAGGACAATTGCAAGCCATGACTCTTGGTCTGTTAAAAATTGTTCTCTCCTTATGAAGAAGAAGATCGTTGCTTCAGAATATAAAGAGAAGCAGTTAAATTTAGGCACAAAAAATGTTGTG
Source organism: Agapanthus africanus (assembly GCA_030015575.1). NCBI lineage: Eukaryota > Viridiplantae > Streptophyta > Magnoliopsida > Asparagales > Amaryllidaceae > Agapanthus > Agapanthus africanus. The sequence goes on along the minus strand of CM057349.1, from coordinate 418,797,654 downwards.
CATGGTGGAACTATTTCCAAGGCCTGAAAAAAGGGCATGGGAAAAGAAAGAGTTGACTCATGAAAATCAAAGCCAGAATGTGAAGTGATTCCTTCAGCAGTGCCTCACGTGCATGACACGTGAGCGCCAGCGCTAATTCTTTTTAGAATTAAATCTATCAACAGCGTCCTATGTGCATGATACGCAAAGCGCCGGCGCTGATTCTTTTCAGGATTCGAAACAGCGCCTTACGTGCATGACACATGAGCGCCGGTTCTAGTTTTATATATATAACAACACCTCATGGAGGCATATATGAACATTGGCGTAAAGTAAAGGGGGAGCTGCGTCATTCATACTTCGAAAAAATTTATGCATTGGTGATAAGGAGAATAAAAAAAGGGGAAGTAAATATCATCAAAATATTTACAATGGCAAGACGCTGAATTCCGGACACGGATTCATGAACTTAGACGCAAGTTTGAGTAAAGTGCTTCTAGCTTCGTTGACCATCTTCTTATGCATTTTCTCATGAATGCAAGCGTCGGGATCTCTGCTGATGTCGTCCATCCTCTGGTACGCGAATATTATCGTCTTCTGTTGGAAGACATGATGCAAAACAGCGAAACGATCATCTCTCCGCTTCTTTGAGATTAGGCCCATCAGATATACTGAATGCATCTTGTTTTCAGCATTATCAAGTTCCTCGAGTGGCATAGTGTCACGATCAAGAATTGGCCCGTGACCGGCATGAGAATCACACAACGTCTAAAGGCATAACGTAATTCAAGTAAGCCAAAAACCAGAAATCTAAACCTTTTTTGCGGAAAATAATGGAGGTGCAGTTTTAAAATACAGGTATAATGAAATCAAGTTTTTCCTTAAATGCATAGATAATGTTATATGAAAATACAAGTGAATTATACTAGTTGAAAACATTTTTCGTCCTTAAAAAATTTGGACAGCACCTCCCTTGTATATTTTGATCCAAAACCACATACATACAAATAAAAGGCATTCTCAAGCGGGAGCTAGCTCTTCGCCAAATGGCGGAATCACAACCATAAAATAAACCAGTAAATATACGACGCATGATTGAGAGTGATTTTATGCGTGCGTGCGCTTTTAAAAGATAAATCAAAGAATAGTTAACCGCAATCAAGAACGGCGTCGCTTGGTAGCTAGCCGGTGAGTACGGGTCGGTCCATAGGGATTTTATGTATTTTCTATTTGTTCTAACGAGTTAATTCCAATTGTGGTAGATTGGATTATCACTAAAAACTGAAATGAGTTTGATTAGGATTAAAATCTTGCTAGGGTTAGGTTTAGGTTAAATTTGGAAATTCAATATTTCTCACCGCTTTCTATGCCCTAATTAAGATCTATTTAGGTGTTAAGGTAATAATTAACAAAGTGGATTAGTACCATCGGGAAGAAACTAGGTTTCTTCCTCTAGGTCCTTGTCCGTCCTTTCTTAACTCTTACCCTAACCTCTATGGAAAACATACACAACCGGTCTTTTAAACTACGGTATCATCGCTACCTCTTGGGATAGGGTGCCGTAGTGAGCGGTGTGTGTATGTATGCATAGAGTCATATTTAAAATGTATGATGGGCAAGAAAGGGGTGAGAGATTTTCATCTCTCAAACCTCTCCTATTTCTAACCCTAACAAGTGAGAAACTATTCACTCATTAGGGAATTGTTAAAAGATTTCATTTTTATGATTATTTTTAATAACCTAATTATCTAATCTACGGCAGATAAATAAAATTTAAACTAGGGCAGATAAATAAAAGTTATATTAGGGCAGAAAGTAAAATTAAACTAAGGCAAGAAAAGAAAACTTACTTTTTACTTTTTATTTGATGCACTCTTCAAACATTACAGGAATTGAAATTCTGAATTTTATAAATAAAATGAGGCATAGGAAGAGGCATGCTCCAAAAAGAGCTGTAGGGTTCCTATTTATAGATTATAGAAACCCTAGAGTTACATCTGATCCCTATCTGCATTTACAAAATTACCCTAAAAAGCCTAGTCAACGCACCGCCGCCATCGACTTTTTTAGCACCGACAGGCGCTCATCATGGCCGCGGATCCACGGCCATATGGTGGGGACTTTGGCTTCTGTTTCCCTGGTTATTTTCATGTTGCTTTTACTTGACTTTTCTTCCCTTTGGTTCTTCAGAATATTTTCTAGTTTCTTCCAGATTTCCACAGTGCATAATGTTGTGGACTTTTACTGTTTGCTTCGTGTTGAAGTCTTGAATCTTGTGCTGCCTTTGTGCAATTGAACTGTTTGCTGATCTTCATTTGTTCCTCAAACTGTAGGCATGATCAAGATTCTTCTATTTGTTGGTCGTAGTCTCACTTTTGCAACGTCTTAATGAATAAGAATGGGGAATATGATAATGCAAAATTATGATATGAACAAATACCCCCAAAATTATCTTTTGCTCGTCCTTGAGCAAAACTAGTTTTATTCTCGAAAAAAGACCTAACCTCACTTTCCCAGGGAAACGCGATTGCACTGAGCTCGTGCAACAAGCCATTAAACCTCTAGGTGTCCCTAGTAGGAGGAGTGTTGTCTCCTGAGGGTTTTCAGCGGATACTACCCACAAAATCCTATCAATTTGGCCTATTGACTTTTATTCTTCAATTCGGTTTTCTAGCAAAAAATTCTATTATCTTTAACTCAGAAATTATCAACCCCAATTTTTCACGCTTCCTTATCATTTAACTTAAGATTGTATATGTTTTGTAAATTTACTTAGCTTTTAGCATCTTTTAAGTTTTCCTTCTAAGGTTCCATCTCAACTTAAGAATTTCTATCATCTCTACTAAAGACATAAGTCCTATTTTTCATTCCTATCTCTCATCCAAACCCCAATCACATACCCCTACGTGTGTGTATGTATCACCCCTACAATTGGAAATTCAATTCAAGCTCTTATACTCTTGTCCATCATCCAAAGTACTTTTTAATTGGTGAATTTTTAGATGAAATTGCTCACGCATTCTTCATGCGACCGTTAATACTTCTTGAGATACTAACGACCGATTACAAAATGTGTTTGCACATTAAGGCGTAATTTATATTCTTGTATCACCTAAGGCTTTAGCAGTGACTCCCAAACCAGTTGGTCTAAGACACTAGGTGATAAAGCACCCTCGCTAAATATTTTTCTATTTATGAAGCCTTAAGTAATTACAAAAACCAGTGTTCATTTTTTTATCTCTTTATTCACATTTGTATTTTTATTTTATTTTCCTTCATACTAAGGACTTTAGAAAAGAGCATTTCAAGGTCTCCTCTACTATTCCAAGTTTCAAGGTTCGTGTTTGTGCAATTTGTAGGGTATATATTTTCAGAATTCAGACTTAAGCTTAGAGATTATTTTTCATACTTACACTTTAATAAAAATATCAATACTCTTCCCTTATTTTTGACTTAGCCCAAGAAATGAACTCAAAATTTGCTTATTTCTAAGTAAACTATAAAGACATATATTTTCTACCGTTAAATTTTAAGAAAGGTTATTTTTAGGGTTTTTAATTTACTAAGTCTAGGATCTAGTTTTTCCTAGCTAGCTAGTTAACCTTCTTGTCAAATTCAAGTCAATTATGGCCAAAATTGAATTTTTCAATTTTTATAATTTTTAAAAATTTTCAATTTTTATGGGTTTTAAAATAAATATGCAAATGCAAAAATATACATATGAATGTGAAGGAGGAAAGCTTACCAAGCACACCCCCAAACTTAAACTTGACAGTGTCCTCACTGTCATGCCACACCAAGAGGGTCAAAAATGTCGGTATTCCCCTGTTTATTTTTTTTATTTCTTTTTTATTGTTAACAGAAAAACAAAACAAAATATATATACAAAATGGACCCCCCCAAACTTAAGTGAGGCAGTGTTTCCACTGTTTAAGCGTTAAAATTCAGAGTTAGGGAGGAGAAAAACACAGTATCAAGCTATACAAGGCCTTACACAGGCCAAAATTTAGCACCAACCATTCAAAAATTTTATCGTTATAATGGTGTGGTTGGTGAAAGAATGGAGTGTAGAGAAAAGAAATGAGAAACACACGAGACCATATGGGAAGAAAGATGGAATATGGTCTCGGTATATTAGGAGAAGAATGGCGGAAGAGAGAAAGAAGTGTAGTACGAACTTGAGGGTGCAAATTTAGTGAATAAATTAGCATAAATTGTGATGACCGGTGTGTTAAAAGCGATTGTGCTAATCTATCAATCCGTCAAGAAATAGGGTAAAATCCCTCAAGATTCGCGAGAAAACATGGGTACGTTGAACTTGGTAAACCAGCCATTGAAAATTGAAGCGTGACGGATTCTTGCGCGGTCGAAACGATCGAAAGGACGAAGGGGAGTGATTTCAGAAGGGTCTCATTCTCACCGAAGTAAGCATATGTAAGGTGAGATGGCAACAGCTTGAGTTCGAGTTTCAGAGGTGAAACAATTGAAGGTGAAATTGGTGAAACTGTCTCGAACTCGAAGGATTCCATCAATGGTTCGAAATGACTGTAAGCAACCGAGTCTGATGGTTCAACTAACTCATCTGAAAATTCAAAGGACTCAAACTCGGGCGGTGAGTCTTCAAAATCGTCCGAAAAAGTGAAATACTCGTAATCGTTATCGGTTGTGAGAACTGTGTCAGATTCAAAGAGGAACGCACTAGTGGCGTCAAAACTGCTGTGATCGAACAGAAATTTTTCAAGCTCACAGTCCTCCTGCGTGATCTCTTGCGCGATCGGAACAATGGAACGGATGAAGGGGTGATTTAGGAAGTATAACAGTTAAAGGTTCAGGAGGATGAATTGGAAAATCCGACTCATCAAACAAAACTGGTTCATCCTCAATACTATCCTCAATACTCTCCTCAAAAGTTATCTCATCCATGCAATTATCATTAAAATCAAGACGCATATGAAGTTCGGTAGAAACATTTAATGACTCGGGATGATGAATTCGAGAGAAAAATTCAGTCAAATCTGCAGGTTCATCATCCAAATTATTCCCTGCGTCAATATCCTCAATCAAGGGAAAATCAATTTTTTCGGACACCTCATCAAAAGCATGGATATTCATCAATTCAGGTTCTAGATTGCAGGTGTAGAGGTCGAAAGGATTGGTGATGGTTTCACTCGAAAGGGACCCTTCACAATCTGGCAAATCAAGCACTACAAAGTCGCACAACTCATTAAACGTTTTATTTTCAACTGGTGAATCATTTTGGACACTTAATAGACATTCAAAACCGGAGTTGTGGGATTCAATTGGTGATGGGTAGATTTGATTTGGAAGGGTGTATAGCTCACTCTCTCCACTCAAATTCTCGATCTGTCCAACCGCCTCATCATACATTGGAATTTTTGGAGCTAGTTGGAAACTAACTACCGGGTCACTAGGTTGCATAAGGACGGCAATGGACGCATCCAAATTCCTCATCTGTTGGTTTGTCGCTATAATATAAGCTTCCAATGACTGTTCCAGACTAGACATGGATTGTGAAGGGGTTTCAGTAAAAGATTCAAAATTGTTTGAATACGTGAAACTCCCAAATGGTTGTGTAGAAGCAATGTCTAGGGAAGGTGCGAAAGTCGGGTAGGACTGGTAGGAATTGAATGGTTTGACAGGAGTAGGATCAACATTTGGATAAAAAGGTGAATGGACTTGTTGATCCCAAGAACTAGAAGTGTTGAAAGGAATGAAAGATCGGTTACGAGATTGTTCAATATGTTCAGCAATAGACATGGGTTTCGGAATTACAACAGAACTCGAAAAAAGAGTATCAACGTAAGAAGGTGGTGAAGGTTGAAATGGTTGATACAAAGTGGATTGCGGATTCGAACTGTTTCTCCTAGACGCTTCTATTCAATCTTTCAAAGAAATTTTGGGCATGGAAAGGTCGTCCGTAATTCGACCAAAACAATTCGCGTAGGAAGCAATGTTTGGATGAGGGTACCAAAGTTCGGCAAGAGTTTTGCGAGGTGGGGTACCCATGATGTAAGAAAAGAGAAGGAAAAGAATGTGGGTGCAAGTGGGGTGCAATGGATTTCTAGCGACAAATTGGCAAGTTTTTGTAAAAAAATTTTGTTTTGTGTTTTTTTTATAAGGAGCTTTTTGCAAAAAAAAATTCAATAAAAAGCTTAGACACACATTCAAGCAATCACAATATGCACAATCAAGCCTAGATCTAGGGTCTCGTAGGTCAACTAGACTGCTCCTAACTGTTCCAAAGGGCAAGTTGTGAGGACCTCAAATCGCCTCTTCACCGCCAATTGTGGCCAGGTAAGCACAAGTAAGGAAAGGAGGGATCCGCTCACAAATCTGTAAGTCCGCGGCAGCGCTCCGGCCGTCTAACAGACGCCAATATGCGGAACAAAACTTTTACGACTGGCGCTATCGCGTACTTTATCTCGGATCGTCCATTAAAGCTAAACTAACAAATTGTAAAGAGGGTAGAATTGTTATACCGAATGATCCGAGTCCTTCGGTCTTCAACCATCATCCCACGCTATGTTGCAACTGATCCGAACTTGCCCGATCTCCGGTCTTGTCGTCAAGGTGGCACCACGTCGACGGATCTTTAAACGGGCTCCCGCCTCTGAACCGAGGCAACTCGATCGTCAAGTTTGCCAAAAGAGACGACCAAGATGAAGTAGAAAATGAATAGAATACTTTGTCTCGTTATTTCTAAGACTAAGGACGAACGGTTAAAAGAAGTTGCCATTTGGAATCGGGTAAATGGAAATTGGGCTATGAAATTTCCATACACTAGTATCATAATCTTTTCTAATGAAAATGAATCAAAAAAATCCTCTCTCCACAAATAAGTGGCCGGCCAATATATATAGAGAAGGGAGGTAAGTGTAGGAGAGATCAAGTGGTGACCATTAGCTTTCATCCTTATCATGTCATTAAAGAAAGAACGAATCATCAAAATGCATTAAGTGTAAAAGCATGAATCATGAAGCCTTGTCATCAACTCATTAATGCAATAGAATGAGTCACTAACCTAGTCACTAATCATGAAGCTTCCACACACAATGACTCACCCAAAGAAGAAATGATAATTCCGCATTTAACCGAATGTCAAAATACGGCTGATAGAAAACTGGAAACTGGCAACTTCCAAAAGTGATCCTGAAACGAATTTTAGGATAACCCCGTATCAGTATAAACATACCCGCATTTATATTACGACCGAATATAAATGCAACTGAGACAAAGATATTATATCTACACAGTATAATACTGGGTTCCAGCTTAAACCAAAGCCTACCAGTATTATCTGCCCGAAAACTGACACGTGCGAAAATGCACGTACATTTTCCGAACCTTGCCATAAACCCCTACGGCCTCTACAACGTTTCGCCCGAACTTGGGAAAGTGTCGGTGGGGGACTCTAATGACTCATCAACACACTGGCACTGGGTATAACCACTAGCACGTCAGAGGTACTGGCTGTACGTAACGTTTTGCCTATGTATTGATTGGAAGGGAAGCTGACGAGCGAACTCATCTATAAACCCTACTGAGCCTGACAGTGACAATATCCGTACAGTTCGGAACATTCGTCTATGAGTATCGCATATTAGGCCTAGGGGGTCGGTAAACGTCAGACCCCCAATAGCTGCATAAGTCGTGTCAGAGAGCAGCCCAGAACACCCTGAGATACTACTGGTATACCTACCAGTATATCTCCATTACCCTGGCCAGGGATTTCGTGTAATGGCTCTCCTAAACACAGCGCGATCTCACCCCCAATACCGGGAGAGACGAATCCCCGAAGATCCGCTCACTTGCCTCCAATGTGGCTCGGGACTGTACCCAAAATATACCTGTTTGCACGACTCCTTTGACCCGTGGTAGGGTATAAATCAAAGCACAGTGGGAACTCACACGAGACAAATGACGACCTCAAGTCGATGAACTAACATGTACACATGTCACCAGGGAACTGCTATCTGACGATATGTATAATACCAACTAGCATGTTCTCAGCGAGTCCTGTCCGGTGTACTCATAACCCAATGAGCACCTGTATATATCTTAGGTGATCCAACTGACACCAGTGGCTTGTGAGACCGGCCACCGTCCCTCGTCGGGGTCTCGACTGTATACACTAGTCTACTCTGGAGTATCGATACCCTATCTCGAAACTCCCACGACTAGGGACTCTTTTAAAGATATGCTTACAGACCCCAGCTCCCACATATATGATCGCCATCATACTGCTGGTAGTCAAGAAAGAATCCTATGGGCTCTATCATGATGATAAAGACAAACCAGATAGCATACTATCATCTCGAGTAAGACTGTTTTATCGGTATAGGTCCTCCCTCAATCATTGCAATCACGTACCTGCGATCCAATAATTGACTTAGAGGGCACTATATCCAACAAAATCGCCGTGAGACGGGACTTTTAAAGTTACCTTTCCCCACATGTCTAGCCTAGGCACCACAAAGTCTGGTTTAGATAAACGATCGATGCCTACAACTATTCCTTTGTCCTATTGAGCGCGACAGTCCTTAGGCTGAGTCTAATCTTTTTTTAATTAACTCGATGGTCAATGCAATATGCTTTTTTTCTGATTTTTGGGGTCCTAGGAAGGGTAATGAAATCCCCACCCAATCTGTATTGGTGTTTAAGCCCCTTAAAGTCAATTTTAAAGATGCAAAGCAGTAAACACAATCAAACACTTGCCAAAATTTTTTTTTTTTATTGCGGCGTAAAGAATCCTGCACAAGATCAAGTTATTGGAGAAGGGAGAGAAGTTTTTGCGCAAAGAACCCTGCAGGAAATTTTTTTCAGAGGAGATAAGGGGGTTCAGAAAAAGAAAAGAGAGCTCACATAGGGGTTTTGGTCTGCTGACGTCAGCAGACCGCGGCGGTTCCGCGGCTAAATGAAGGAAATAGCGGTGGTTCTGCGGTTTCTTTGTCGGTTCAAATCTCCAATTTCTTCTGTTTCTCTATTGTTGTTCTCCTCTGTTGGTTCGGATCTGCTGTTTGCTGTTTTGATCTCTGGATTTTTCCAGATCTGAATCTATTCGTCGATCCTGCATAATTCAAAAGAATACCCTTCAAAAAATAACAAGATGATAAATTTTTATATTTTTTTAATTTTTCAGTTTTTATTATTTTTCAATTTTTATATTAACCCGAAATTACAAAAAGAAAATAACTACGCCGTCCCCGGCAACGGCGCAATTTGATTGTGAGAAGCTTTTATGCGTGCGTGCGCTTTTAAAAGATGAATCAAAGAATAGTTAACCGCAATCAAGAACGGCGTCGCTTGGTAGCTAGCCGGTGAGTACGGGTCGGTCCACAGGGATTGTGTATTTTCTATTTGTTCTAACGAGTTAATTCCAATTGTGGTGGATTGGATTATCACTAAAAACTGAAATGAGTTTGATTAGGATTAAAATCTTGTTAGGGTTAGGTTTAGGTTAAATTTGGAAATTCAATATTTCTCACCGCTTTCTATGCCCTAATTAAGATCTATTTAGGTGTTAAGGTAATAATTAACAAAGTGGATTAGTACCATCGGGAAGAAACTAGGTTTCTTCCTCTAGGTCCTTGTCCATCCTTTCTTAACTCTTACCCTAACCTCCATGGAAAACATACACAACCGGTCTTTTAAACTACGGTATCACCGCTACCTCTTGGGATAGGGTGCCGTAGTGAGCGGTGTGTGTATGTATGCATAGAGTCCTATTTAAATGTATGATGGGCAAGAAAGGGATGAGAGATTTTCATCTCTCAAACCTCTCCTATTCCTAATCCTAACAAGTGAGGAACTATTCACTCATTAGGGAATTGTTAAAAGATTTCATTTTTATGATTGTTTTTAATAACCTAATTATCTAATCTACGGCAGATAAATAAAATCTAAACTAGGGCAGATAAATAAAAGTTATACTAGGGCAGAAAGGAAAATTAAACTAAGGCAAGAAAAGAAAACTTACTTTTTACTTTTTATTTGATGCACTCTTCAAACATTACAGGAATTGAAATTCTGAATTTTATAAATAAAATGAGACATAGGAAGAGGCATGCTCCAAAAAGAGCTGTAGGGTTCCTATTTATAGATTATAGAAACCCTAGGGTTACATCTGATCCCTATCTGCATTTACAAAATTACCCTAAAAAGCCTAGTCAACGCACCGCCGCCATCGACTTTTTTAGCACCGACACGCGCTCATCATGGCCGCGGAACTGCGGCCAAAATCCCTGTTTGGCCGCGGATCCGCGGCCATATGGTGGGGACTTTGGCTTCTGTTTCCCAGGTAATTTTCATGTTGCTTTTACTTGACTTTTCTTCCCTTTGGTTCTTCAGAATGTCTTCTAGTTTCTTCCAGATTTCCACAGTGCATAATATTGTGGACTTTTACTGTTTGCTTCATGTTGAAGTCTTGAATCTTGTACTGCCTTTGTGCAATCGACCTGTTTGCTGATCTTCGTTTGTTCCTCAAACTGTAGGCATGATCAAGATTCTTCTATTTGTTGGTCGTAGTCTCACTTTTGTAACGTCTTTTCATCCTTTTCACTGTTTTGTTCCGAGAACCTGTAACATGCAACTATGTAGCAGACATGGATCAAAAGCACATGTTTATTTGTAAAATGAATAAGAATGGGGAATATGATAATGCAAAATTATGATATGAACAACGCACAACGGTGAAGATCAAACCCAACAAGAACAATAAATAAAGTAAGATATCAAAAACCTCAAAAGAAGCGAACAAACACCCATCGCTCTAAATCTCGCAACACAAGTGTGCCTAGGTCTATCAATATACAAAAACTAGTTTCTGATTTGATGGAACTTAACTAGATATAATAGAATATAAAAGTACAAGGGCGGTCACGATCCAATTTCTGTCCCACCTGTAGGGTGTTTTTCATCACCCCATTGAGATAAGAATACGCGCGCGCTTGTCAGGCGCATTACAGATTCCCCCTGCGTGGGGTAGGCTGGGGTTTATTGATTGTGGGGATCCGAATCTCCGGCAGCCGCAGACTAAGCTTCTGTTAATTACTCCTCGCCTTTGGAGCGAGAGAACCTCCGATTAACGGGTCAAACAGGTCATGCAAACTCGATGTGCAGTGTACGTGTGTTGTGTTTTGAAAGGGGTTTTGGATATAAAAGGGAAAGGGCATCCAAAGTATGCATGGGAGAAAGCGTCAGTGCCTCACGTGCGTGGCACGCGGGCGCTTGGGTGCTCGGGCGCTAGGGCACTAGCGCATTGGGCGCTAGCGCCTCACGTGCTAGGCACGTGGGCACTTGGGTGCTCGGGCGCTGGGGCACTAGCGCATTGGGCGCTAGCGCCTTACGTGCTAGGCATATGGGCCCTCGGGCGCTAGCGCTTTGAACGCTAGCGCCACACGTGCCAGGCACATGGGCGCTCGGGCGCTAGCGCCATATGTGCCAGGCATGCCATACGTGCCAGGCACATGGGCGCTTGGGCACTAGCGCCTCACATGCCATGCACGCGGGCGCTCGGGCGCTAGCGTTTTGGGTGCTAGCGCCTCACGTGCCAAGCACGTGGGCGCTCGGGCGCTGGGCGGCAAAAGGGACTTGGTCTCTACACTGGGAGTTGTACTCCCAGAAATAAGTACTTATTATTGTGTATGTATGTGTGTGTGTGTGTGAGTGAGGAGTTAAACTCCTAAGATATTTTTGAAGCTGATGAAGGGGATTCTCCCATTGAGCCCTGGATCTTCCCCCAAAGTGGGGTCTTTGGAGATGGATCTCCTTCTTCCTCCTCTGTTGGTCGGCTCTTGGATAACAAGAGGGGTGAGATTTTAAAAATCTCTCCTTTTTAAGATCTGATGGAAGATCCAAGCTCTCCTTTGTGGGTTTTGTGGTGAAAAACTATTTAGTTTTGGAAAAGGAAGAGTAAAACTCTTGATTTAATTCAAAAGAAAGAAGAATGTTTTAGAACCTTGAGGAAGGATAAAGAACACAGATCTTGATTTTTTTTGGGAGAGAGAAAAAGTTGTTGAGATATTTTCATTATCTTTGCCTTTATAGGCTATACACTTTATATATAGCCCATTGGGTTTTACAAAAATGGCATTTTGCCCATCCCATGCCTCATGTGCTATTTCTTTTTGCATATAAGCCATGGGCTTTACAAAAATTTGGCTTTATGCCCACTTTTCTTACATTTATTCAGAAAAAAAAAGGAAATACACCAAAAATTTTTATTACAAAATTTTTATTTTGGCATGACGGAAGGCCAGACGCTTCGTGTTCGGGCTCGACCCGGGCATTGGCCCACTTGACCTGGGCTTGGGCCAACTTTGCTTGGGGTTGACATTGATTTTGACTTGGTCAATCGGGGTGTAAATTTCGACCCCAACAAAGTGTCCCCCATCAATAAATGCACACAGCATATGTGGGTCGTGTGCATGAAATTGATGGATCTTCTTTCATGTGGAGGCGACTTGATTTGATTCCCGCTTTTTGAGAAGCTGGAACTGCCCTTTTTACGATAGGGACGGTCGATACTTGACGTGTCTCCGAGATGGAGTGTCTGGTTGACTTGATTCCAAGATGGATCATAATTCCGACGAGGAGGTCGTTGCTGCCCTTTTAGCGACGTGTACGGTCGGTGCTGCCCTTTTAGCGACGTGGACGGTCGATGCTGCCCTTTTAGCGACGTGGACAGTCAGTGATGCCCTTTTAGCGACTTGGACGGTCGGTGCTGCCATTTTATCAACGTGGACGGTTGGTGCTGCCAGTTTTGCGACGTGGACGGTCGGTACTGCCCTTTTTGCGACGTGGACGGTCGATGCTGCCCTTTTAGCGACTTGGACGGTCGATGCTGCCATTTTAGCGACGTGGATGGTTGGTTCTACTCTTTTTGCGACTTGAATGGTCGATGCTGCCCTTTTAGCGACGTGGACGGTCGATGCTACCATTTTAGCAACGTGGACGGTCGGTTCTACACTTTTTACGACTTGGACGGTCGATGCTGCCCTTTCAGTGACGTGGACGGTCGATACTGCCCTTTTTGCGACTTGGACGATCGAAGCTGCCCTTTTAAAGACTTGGACGGTCAATGCTGCCATTTTTGTGACGTGGACGGTCGGTGCTGCCATTTTAGCGGCATGGACGGTCGATTCTGCCCTTTTTGCCACTTGGACGGTCGATGCTGCCCTTTTAGTGACATGGACGGTCGATGCTGCCCTTTTTACGACTTGGGCGGTCGATGCTACCCTTTTAGCGACTTGGACGGTCGATGCTTCCCTTTTTGCGACGTGGACTGTCGGTACTGCCATTTTAGCGACGTGGACGGTCGATGCTGCCGTTTTGCGACGTGGACGGTCGATGCTGCCATTTTAGTGACTTAGACGGTCGGTTCTGCCCATTTTGCGACGTGGATGGTCGATGCTGCCATTTTAGCGACTTGGACAGTCGGTTCTGACCTTTTTGCGACTTGGACGGTCGATACTGCCCTTTTTATGACTTGGACGGTCGATACTACCCTTTTAGCAACGTGGACGATCGATGCTGTCTTTTTTGCGACTTGGACGGTCGGTGCTACCCTTTTAGCGACGTGGACGGTCGATACTGCCATTTTAGCGATGTGGACGGTCGATGATGATTTGAATTGCTCCACTTTCTGCGGTGTCGGGATTTGACCTGTTTCCGAGGTGGAGCATGATTCCGCCAGGGAGGTTGTTGGTTATCTTGCTGACTTGATATGGTTTGGGTTGACATCAGCATCGCTATACTGGAATATGGTACCAGGAGTGAATCATCATATGTCATGACAGGGTTTGGGGATTTTGGTTTTGGTTTAGCATCAGCATCGCTGCACTGGAATATGGAAGATTTCCCTCGTTCCCAGTTTAACGACTTTAGGGGTCATCTGTTCCCAGTTTAACGACTTAGAGGTCATTTATTCCCAGTTTAAAGACTTAGTGGTCTATTGGATTGGAGTTTGGAATTTTGGTCTTAGGGTAGGCATCAGTGTTGATAACACTGAAGCACATGTGCCAGGAGAAATTCATAATTTGCCTTTTCCCGTTGGGGAGCGATGGCTTAGGAGACAGGTTTAGGTCCCTATCACCTAAGACTTTTCAATTTTATGAGCCGTAAGGGACCCATAAAAGCATTTTCTCCCTACGAGTTGAAAGGATCCCGTAGGTGTACTTTCTCCTTAGGAGTCGTGAAGGCTCCTAAGTGTGTTTTTTCTTTGTGAGTCGTAAGGATCCCACGAAGGTGTTTCCTTACGAGTTGAGAGGATCTCGTAAGTTTGTTCTCCTCATGTATTGTGAGGACACATGAGTCGGTCTTCCCAAATGGAGCATAAGTCCAAGGGTGGAGACCGGCCGCTGGACTGGTGATTGCGGTGGGGTATGGATATGATGAGAATTATTTGAGCCCGTGGATTGTATACGGTAGTCAATTTAGGGACTAACCATAGGGCCAGGAGAATTTTGAGAAATTGGATTTTGGTTGGCGTCTGCATCGCTGCACTGGAATATGGTACCAGGAGCGACTCATCATTCGCCTGTTTGGGGACTTGGAATTTGGATCTTTTTTGGCATCAGCATTGCTGCACTGGAATAAAGCCAGGAGAAACTCATCATTTACCCCGGGAGGAATTGGTATTTCATTTTTGGGTCGGCATAAACACCGCTAACACCGAAGCAATGCCAGGAGCGACTCATCATTTGCCGTTGGGAAAACTTGGGATTTGGGTTTTTGGTCGGCATCAGCACTGCTAACACTGAAGCGAAATGCCAGGAGCGACTCATCATTTGCTGTTGCCCGTTGGGGAGCGATGGCTTAGGAGACAGGTTTAGATCCCTATCACCTAAGGCTTTTCAATTTTATGACCCGTAAGGGTCTCATAAAAGCATTTTCTCCCTACGAGTCGAGAGGATCTCGCAGGTGTATGTTCTCCTTAGGAATCATAGGGATTCCTAAGTGTGTTTCTCCTTTGTGAGTCGTAAGGATCTCACGCAGGGGTTTTCTCCTCATAAGGTCGAGAGGACTTTGCGAGTGTATTTTATCTCTTTTCATGAGTTTGCGCCTTTTCGGGTTTTCACAAACTCGCCGGCAGTCCTGCTGTTTTTACTCAAGGAGCCCTTTCGGGTTTTCATCCGTGCCCGTTTTGGTCATGGACATACCGTTTTTTTTTCCCGCTGGTGGGACTTTAAAAGTAGTCTTACCGGCAGGACTTGGGAGAGATAGGGATCGTTTACGCCCGTGGATTGTATACGGTTTTACAGGATGTATGATCTAGACCGTAGGGCTGGTGTGCTCAATTCGCCTGCGACTTGGAGCATTCACGCGTAGTATTTCTTGAGATATCGGCCATTGATGGGTGGCATTTGCCTTTCTCCCTCGGCATTTATCAGTTGGTAGGATCCTCCGTCAAACACTTTCTCGATGACGTATGGTCCTTCTCAGTTTGGCTCGAATTTTCCCTTGGCATGTCGATTGGGGATGATCGGTCTTTTGAGGACCAACACCAATTCACCTTTCTTGAAAGCGCGGAGATGGGTTATCTAGTCATAGCCCGTGACATTTAGGCTCAATACAGCTCCAGATTTTACTGTACCGCGAGCCTTTTTTCTTCGAGGGCGTCGAACTCTTCAAACCGAAGGAGCACATTTTCCTTCTTCGTCAGCTCGTGCTGAACGGCCATTCTTAAGCTTGGAACTTCGACTTCGAGGGGGAGGACCGCTGATTGTTTGCATATGAAGAACCGCCTCCACTCCAAAGAGCAATGAGTATAGAGTGGACTGAGTTGGACTACGGTGCGTGGTACGATATGCCTACAACGCCTCGTAAAGTTTGAGATTCCAGTCTCTCTTGTTGGCTGAAGCATTTTTCCTCAGGAGCTTGCATAGAGTCTTATTGAAGGTTTCGGCTAGCCCATTGGCTCTTGGATTATAGATGAAGGAATATCTCCAGTCTATCTTGTGCTGAGTAGCGAACCTTGAGACTTTGAAACTCTTGAAAGAAGGCCCGTTGTCGGAAATGATTCTTCTTGGTGTACCGAAGCGGTATAGAATATTATGCTGGAAGAACGTCAGAATATTTTCTGTCTTGATTTCTTTTAGCGGGACAGCTTCAGCCCATCTGGAGAAATAGTCAGTTGCGGCCAATATGAACCGGTGGCCTTTGGATGACGGAGGATCAATTGCGCCGACAATGTCGGTGCCCCAAACTTCGAAAGGCCATGACGCCACCGTAGGATGCAACGGATTAGGATGCTTGTGAATGAAATCACCGTGAATTTGGCAGACATGACATTTCTTTGCATGCTCTCCGCAATCCCGTATCATGGTGGGCCAGTAATTCCCAAGCCGTTTAATTTGAAGTCGCATCTTAAGGCCAGATTGGTGGGCACCGCAAACGCCAGAGTGAACTTCTTTCATGACCTTTTGGGATTCGGCCAATGACAGACACCTGAGCCAGAGTTGGTCATATGACCTGCGGTATAGCGTGTCATTTACAAACACGTATCGGAGAGCTCTCTTCTTCAGCTGAATCCTCGCAGATTTTCCCTCGGACAGCTTGTCTTATCGGAAGTACTCTGTGAAGGGTTTTCTCCAATCGGGCTCGTCTTGGATGATCGAAGCTTCTTCGGCAGGATTTTTCTCTTATTCTACGCTTTCTTCTTCACACAAAGAGGCTGGAGGCAGAATTTGCCAGCTTCTGACTGTGATTAGAATTTTGTCCATGTCAGGATCAGCTAGCTCTTTAGCTAGGCGAGCGAGTATGTCGGCTTTTTCGTTCAACGCTCTAGGAACTCTCGTTAGTTCAATATGAGTGAACCGTTTCATGAGTTCCACCACTCAGCTTCTGTACTAAGCTAACTTGGGTTTGTATATCTTATAGTCACCGCTTACTTGGTTGACGATAAGCTAGGAGTCACCGTAAACCCGTAGCCGAAGGATTTCCATTTCTATGGCGAGCTCCAGACCAACTATCAGAGCTTCATACTCAGTCTCATTGTTTGTGCAAGGCTCGGTGAGAGCAAAAGAACATCGTAGGGTTCTCATCGATGGCGTGATGAACACCAATCCTATCCCTGCTTTTATCTGCGGGATGCTTGATTTGCCGGAGCTCCTCATTGATGAGGCTCCATCGAAGTAGAGCTCCCAACATGGCTCACTATTCTCGAGGTGCAATATTTGTTCATCGGGTAATTCACAATTTAGCGGCGACTCTTCTGGTATAGGATGAGCAGCGAGGAAATCGGCGAGGGCTTGCCATTTTATTGCTTTCTGAGGAGTATAAACTATGTCAAACTCAAGCAGCATGACAGCCCATCTTGCCATTCTGCCAGCTAGGCTTGCCTTGGTCATTAAGTGCTTGAGCGGGTCGACCTTGGAGATCAGCATAACCTGATGAGCGAGCAGATAGTGCCTCAGCTTCTTTACAGCGAATATCAGAGCCAGGCATTGCTTTTCGATCGGGGAATAGTTGTGTTCCGTCCCGACTAGAGTTCGACTGAGGTAGTAGAGGGCATTTTTTTCCCTCCTCGTTGTTCTGGTCAAGGAGTGCACCGAGTGATTCATCTAGCGCGGCAGTAAAGAGAATCAGCGGTTTATTTGAAATAGGATCAGCAAGCACTGGAGGGTGCAACAGGTACTGTTTGATGCTTTCGAACACTTTTTGACATTCGGCATCCCAGACAAAAGGAGCTCCTTTCTTCATAAGCCTTGAGAAGGGCCTACATCTCCCCGATAAATTTGAGATAAACCTTCGTATATAAGCAAGCTTGCCTTGAAAAGATCTTAGCTGCGTCAGACTATTTGGATGGGGCATCTCCATGATGGCCTTTATCTTGGATGGGTCAACTTCTATCCCCCGATGTCGGACTATGAAGCCCAGGAATTTTCCCGATGACACGCCAAAAGCGCACTTCAGAGGATTCATTTTCAGATCGTACTCCCTCAGTCTGGTGAGAACAGTCCTAAGATCTTGGATGTGATCGGCCTTGGCTTTAGTCTTGACGACCAGATCATCAACATAGCATTCGACGACTTTATGAATTAGGTCCTCAAAGATATTGGTCATTACCTTTTGGTATGTAGCACCTGCGTTCTTCAGTCCGAACAGCAACACCTTGTAGCAATATATTCCGATCGGGGTTCAAAATATTGTGTGCTTCTCATCCTCAGACGACATCTTGATCTGATTATATCCAGACGAGCCATCCATGAAGGTGAACAGCTCATAATTTGAGGTGTCATCGACCATCATTTCCATGACCGGAAGGGGGAAGTCGTCTTTAAGGCATCCTTGTTGAGGTCCCTCAAATCGACACAAACTCGGATCTGCCCATTTTTCTTCTTCACTGGGACTATGCATGTGATCCAGTCCATATATTTCTTTTCTCTGATGAAGCCGGCATCGATGAGTTTCTTGGTTTCCTCGATGACCTTTTCTTCCAGTTCCCTTCTCATTCTTTGAGGAGCTTGTTTGACTGGCTTAGCATCAGGAGATATAGCCAGCTTATTCACGGCGACTTCAGGGGAGAGGCCAAGCATTTCTTTGTACGTCCACGCGACGCAGTCGGCGAACTCATGCAGCAGGGCAATTATCTGCTCTTTCATTTCCTCTGACAAGAGTGAGATGATGTAGGTCGGACTTGGATTATCGGGCGTTCCTAAGTCAATCTCGGTTAACTCGTCAAAGGTTGCTTATCCGCCATCTTCGAGCTCTTGAGGAGCTTCTTCTGGCTCGGCTATCTTGTCATCATCATTTAAACTTTCGCTGTCTTCACCAACATAGATCATATAGCTTGCTTTGGAATCAGATTGAATGAAGCCTATGCCCCGTCTATCTGGAATTTTTCCATCGATGAGTGCTCGGACCTGAGGCGGTTGCCATAGCCCTTCATAAAACTTTGTTTCGGACTCCGTTTGATATAATCGGTATCCGCACCTTTTGAAGTATTCCCGCATCTCAGGCGCATAGTATCTTGGATTGAGGACAGCCCTTATGCCTCTCTCATAGGGAAGGAATGCGACAGACAAATCGTCCGGGTGCACAACAGGATTTGACCCATAAAACAGGATGCTCTTCTGTCCACTTTTCCTCCCGGGAACGTAGAAAGTTTTCAGCTGGTCTACGGTAGAGACTGACAATGCATCGAGCTCTTTGCACATCCGCTCCGGCACCTTTGTGACGGCTAGGAGCCCTTCTGCAATTTCGAAGGTCTCTCGTAGTTTCGCTTGTTGCATGGGGGTCCAATCTGCACAGCTGTTGCACGGCAGGTCCTCTTCCTCTGACTCTTCAGTGTCGCTGCCAAGATGAGGGCGGACTTTGCTGCTAGATGGGCCTTCAGTATCAGATTCGTCCGTATTGCTACCGAAACGAGGGCGAGTTTTACGGAAGGACGGACTTCCAGCATCGGACTTATCAGTGTCGCTACCGAAACGCGGGCGCACATGGGCGTTTTTGATTTTGAAAGTGACAGCCTGCTCAGATTTGCTTTTGAGTCTTGGGGCCGCTCTATCGTTAGTCAGTTGTGGCTTAGCATTTTGGTGGTTCATAAAGTACCGAGAATCTTCATATCGGACTTCATGCACACCGAACGGCTGGATTTCTCCATCAATGCGTCTTTCTTCGCCATTTCTAGAATACTTCATGCATTGATGGAGAGTTGACGGAACGATGCCGTAATCGTGAAGCCACAGTCGTCCCAAGAGAATTTTATAAGACGTGACAGCGTCGATCACGTATATCTTAGCTTCAGTTTGCAGATCCCCAAATTTGATTGGCAAAGCTATAGACCCCAAAACTTGCTGGCAGTTTTGATTGAAACCTTGAATAACAATCCTTTACCTTGATAGGTGTCGGACGTCCATTGACAAACTCTTCAGAGTCCGCAAGTTCATGATGTTCACTGAAGACCCCGGATCAATCAATATGCGATTAATCCGATCTCCGTCGCTGTATCCGGTCACATAAAGCGGCCGATTATGCTCAGCCGTTCCCAGTAGCAAGTCTTCGTCCTTAAACGTGACTGCGGAAGTATGCAGAGCGTACTGGGCTTCTTTCATATTAATTTCCGCAAAGAGAGCCTGATACCGCTCAGGGTTTTGTAGAGCATGAATGAGAACATCTCTAAGCTCTTTAGATAGATACAAGGCATCGTAGATGCTAAGGAGAGATGGAAGCTTTCGGAGATGAGCCAAAATATTATAGTCTACTGGGGAAGGACTCGAATCTTCATGAGCAAGTTCTCTGCCATCTTCTTCATTAGCGACTTGTTTTTCCTTCCCTTTTGGGACGTTACCCTGATTTGGCGATTGAGCCCTACCGCTTCTGAGCTGGATTTGGTTGGCCTTAGTGGCGATCTCTTCGTCCTCTTCGGGAAAACAGAGCTCCTCCTCAGAGTTGCTGCCCAGGTAGATGGCGTAGCAGGTCACTATAGGGATCTCTTCATTGGAGTCTTCTTCTAACTCCTCCAGAATCTCAGCCGCTTCTACAGGGAAGAACTCTTTCAATTGAATTAGAGTTCTTTCCTTCTGTTCATAGTCTTCGAGGGAATCAATATATTTTTGAATGGTCGATCTCCCTGCAGACTCTTTTTCATGTCGAGATGCACTTCTCTTCTTCTTGAGCTTTTTGGATTTTGACCCTGATGGAGCCGAATTGGTAGCTGGTACGGTAGGCTTCTACTGCCCTTCCCATTCCGTTCTGAGCTCTTTCCGAAGTAGCTTTAGCATCTTCTTCATCTTATTAGATATGTGCATACTCCATGGAGATTGCGGTGAGTCAATTTCATTTCTCAGGGCAGCGGGTTCAGCTATCTGTGTTAGTGTATATGCCCTAGGGGCCATTATTGTATCATACTAGGTTGTATATTACTTAATGGAAGCTTGGGATATTCACAGTTGTATTGACAGTCTTGCTAAAAATGGTAGTATGCTACTTGGTTTGTGTCTATTTTAATATGTGCATATGTTTCTTGTAACATATCATTTATACATATTAGTAGAGCCCATAGGATCTTTGCTTGATTACCAGCGTTGTGATGGCAGTCACACTAGTGGGGGCTGGGTAGTCTATAAGAAACATCCTATACTTGTCCCTAGTCGTAGGATTATCGAGACAGGGCATCGATACTCCGGAGTAGACTAGTGTCTACGCTTCCCATCCCAGTTGGGGAGATGGTCTGTCCCATAGCCATCAGTATGTCGTACTGGAGATAGTATACAGGTGCTCGTTGGGTTACGGGTACACCGGACAGGACTCGCAGGAGAACTGACTGGATGGTATTATACCTAACGTCAGATAGCAGTTCTCAGGTGACATGTGTGCAGATAGTCTGTTGACTTAAGGTCGTCATTTGTCTCGTGTGAGTTCCCACTGTGCTTTGATTACTACCCTACCACGGCTCAAAGGAGTCGTGCAAACAGGTTTTAGTTGGGCACAGTCCCGAGCCACATGGAGGCAGTGAGTGACTGTTAGGGATTCGTCTCTCCCGGTATATGGAGTTGATATCGTACTGTGATCGGTTGGTCATTACCATAAGTCCCTGGCCAGGGCTGATTGAGAATTACTGGTGGACTAATCAGTAGATTCTCGGATGGTCTTGAGACATACCGGCACGACTTGAACGGTTATTAGGGGTCTGACGGTTACCACCTCCCTAGACCATACATACGATACTCTTAGATGAACAGACCGGACTGCGCGGATATTGTTACGGACAGGCTCAGTAGGAGTTCGGATTGGTTTCCTCATCGGCCTTCTTATCGACATCTACCTGGGGACCGTTACGTACAGCTAGTGCCGCTTGCGGTCTGTGGTTAAACCCACTGCCAGCGTAGTGTCGAGTCTTTAGAGTCCCACACAAAGAGTTTCCCTGCTCCAGGCGAAACGATATAGAGGTCGTATGGTTTTAAGATAAGGGTTCGGACGCATACGCGTTTAAACGCACGTACGACGTTCGGACAGTTTTTACTAGCCGGCTTTGGTTTAAGCCAGATTCTAGTATCGGGTTATTGGATTTATACAGTCTAAATGTTTTTCCGTGTTTTCACGGATAGGAGGGGCATTCTTGTAATTTGACGGGAAGCTTCTAGAAGAGTGATGACTTGAAGGTTTAGGTGGCATAAGCAATTAATGATCTAGTGACCCATTTAGATGAATCATTCAAGTGAGTTAATGAAGCATTTATTGCTTAATGACTCACTTGATGATTCATTGCATTTATTTAATGAAGCACGATGATAATGCATTTTGATTTATTCATTTGATAATTTCTTATGCTTCATAATATATTAAAAGTGAGAAACTTTTTCATTCATAACTTATGCTCACCTTCTCTCTCCTCAAGCTCTCTCTTGAAATCCTAATCCTCCCCTCTCATGTGTTGAGATCAAGGATTAGATAGACTAATTAATCCATAATCTCACTCTATATCACCTAGGTCACTTTGATTAGCAACTAAAGAAATCTAGTTATCTCAAGTTAGAGATCAAGCTTGGAGTAGGAGCTCTCGGGTGGATCGTCTTTGACTCGAGGAGGCCGTTGAGGTGCCGACGTTCCAAGGAGCCTACGAGGAGTGGAGGACAGCGATGAAGACCCGAAGGACAAGTAACGTGAGGTATAACTTCGAATCCGAGTAGTTAAACCTCTTGTAGTATGTAAGTAACGGTTTAGACACGATTCATGCACTCAAGTCCATGTTACGAAGCTTTGATAATCGTTTTTCATATATTCCGCCTCCCCGCAAGTTCGTGGGGTGCGTGACATGGATTTACAGTAGTGGTATCAGAGCCAACTAAACCATTACTAGCTTGTTAGCAACTAATTAGAACTTCGATCGTCGGAAAAACGCGAAAACGAAACCCCTGATACCCTCAGTTTCTGTTAATTTTAAACGTGTCGAAAAAAATATTTGATATGCCTTAAAATTCACAGCAGGGAAATATAAGAATTCTGGGAAAATACAAGACTGCAACTCGGTTAGATGGCCGTGGATCCGCGGCAAAATAGTGCTTTTGGCCGCGGATCCACCGCCGAGTCAACTCCGAGTTGACTCGGATTTGCGCAGTAATTCATATTTTTTGGTTTTTTGTTTTCCAGCATATTCTGTTTCTGCCCAGGTTACTTCTGTGCTGGTTTGCTTTTGGGGTAGACACGAAAAAAGGTAGTCGATCGATGTTCTAAGTTATTTTCTAATTGGGTTTTTATCTGTAATGTTTAATGTGTTCGTAAACCTCCCCTAACTTCTAGTATGTCGGTTGGCAGGGGGTTGCACATTTCTGTAATGTTTACTGTTTGTGTATATGAACTTAATTGGAATATTGTGATGATTAGCCGGGGTTTGAGATGTGTTTTATATTCATTCATTCGATATAAATTGTAATATGATGTAATATTCTTTTGCGGGGCACATCCAGGTTGCGGTTGTAGCCACCGTTGTATTATTTCTTTTTAATGTTTTTGCTCTTAGGATAGACCCAAGGTGGGGTGCACAAACTACCGGGTACTTTGAAGTGTTTAGTGGCCTACTCACGTTGTTGAGGGAGACCGCTTCACTTCGGGTATTTGGCAGGTAGTTTTTCGTACCCGTAGGGGTCTAGGGTGGGGTAATGGCTATTCATCACAACTGTGTAATCCGTCTTTTGTTACAGGCTCAAAGCAAACACGGATTGCTTGTATATCCAATAAAGTTCATCTGTGATCTGGAATGCCTATTATTGCGTCTGACGAATGTACAATATCTATATATGATAGCCATTAGACATCACTTATGTTTTACACCCGCGCTAGCCCAGCCCCCGCTCTGTCGTTAGTTAAGTAACCTAACGGGTGATGACGGGACCCCGTGGCGAATGCGGATGGCATAAGAGGACATGGTATTTTCATTGTTTTCTACAATGATAGGATAAATGATGGGACGCATTATTATAATGCAAAGAAAATAAACCAAAATTAAGTCATTGGAACAAATTTAAAAGAAACCACTCGGTTATTTTAAAAGAGCAGAATTTTTTAATTACGGAGCTTTAACCACTCCTTTTAAAAATTATCAGGTTCCTTTGATTATATCAAGTTCACTACGTTCACGGTTTTGCCAAAACCATTCGTAGCCTTCCGTCATTTCATTTGGGTATTCAGTAGTATTCAAGCTATGTATTTTGGCCCTTAGTCAAGACATAGTGTTTGGTAGCTGCTGGGGTATTCATTTGTTGCATAGATAGATGCGTTGGTTTAGGACAGTCGTATTACTTTTCTTAGCCCTTAGTCAAGAGTATGTACGGATGGGTTCAAATTAACAAAGATAATGATGGGTGGAACTTGGCATGTGACTTATGACATGTTGGCCCTTAGTCAAGGTCATAAGAGCATGGGGCAAAAATCCACATCGGGAGTTTCTAAAGAAACTGAAACTTGCTAGTGTTGCAAACCATTTGGAGTTTGATGAATGTTGGTAGGATTCCTTCAACATTATCATACGATGATATTTGAATCCCGATCCTACTGTGAGTATATACTACTTATCAGGAGATTCGTCACTTAACGATCAATGCTATAAACCAAGTAGGTGCCTAGAAAGGTGTCAGCGGGGTTACGCCCCCAGAGAAAAGAGGTTCATTAATTAAGGAACTTCGCGAAAGCGTTGGAAAACCTCCCTCGAAGTATCGACACTGGCCTGGCTGAACGGTTAAGCAAGTATTGTACAGTGAGAATAGTCCTGGCTAATTCTTCTTTTATGATTTGAGGAAGGATTCGAGAAACAGTGGGAGCCATCCTGTTTAGATAAATTGAAAACCACTCTAAACTTGCAAGAGCATCATGCTAAAGTGTTTTCTTCTCTCTCTCTTAATTGCAGCGACCTTGTGACCACGACTAGGTTACATCTAGATAACAAATTGACTGAATCTGACTTATATGACTGGCAAAGGTCTGTCCAGATGTCCATTGCCTATGACAAGATGGACCACCCTATTACTACTCAAGATCCCGCCGTCCCTGGTCCAGCTTCCACCGTCGCGGATATAGATATCCGTAAGACAAGGGAAAAGGATAAAGCGAAAGCCAAGTGCCTCGTGTTGGCTTCAGTTGATGGTGTATACCAGAAGCAGTACGAGAAGATGGACTTAGTTTCCATCTTTCTCCATAATAAAGATTTATATGGAGAGCAATCTCATATCACAAGATATGAGACCTTGAACGAATTAATTCAAGCGAGGTTGGCTGTCGGGTCATCTGTAGGGGACAACGTCCTTGCAATGACTAGCTATATTGATAAGCTCACGGACCTGAAGACCACGTTGGAGAACGGGTCAGATACTGACTTGATTCTACAGTCTCTGCCTTCTACCCTGAAGGAAACCAGGGAAGTAGAAGGAAAGAGAAAGGCAAAAATTTCGGGACTGGATGTAGTAAAAGAGGGACGTTCCTATTGTTATGGGATTGGGCATTGGCAGAAGGATTGCAGGGCTTTGAAAGCCAGTAGCCAGGATACGAAGCATGTTGTGGCTTCAGCCTCAAGTGTGTTTGTAATTGAGAACTGTTTGTCAATTAACTCTACTTCCTGGGTACTAGATACCGGAGAAGGATCTCATATCTGTAATTCATTACATGCTTTAAGAAACCGTAGAGTTATAAAGATAGGTGATTGGTCTCTCACAGTTGCAAACGGAATAACTGTGAACGCTGAATACGTGGGAGAATATCGCCTAGGTTTGACAAGTGGGCAAATATTGATTCTACGTAACTGTCTGTATGTACCTAGTATGACCTGTAATATCATATCAGTGTCCTCACTTTCGAGAGAGGGATATGATTTTACATTCGTAAGCGATGTAGTTCACATCCACCTAAATCAAGTTCTGATTGGGTTCGGTACATTAGATAACGGTATATACGTATTGAGTCAAGCTCAAGTTTTCAATGTCCAGAACACACTTAAAAAAAGTCTCCAGAAACAAATTAGGTTTTCTTATGGCATTGTAGACTAGGTCGCATCAATGAAACACGATTAACTAAGTTACATAGAGAAGGATATTTGAATCCGTTCGAATATCAATCATATGCTACTTGTGAATCTTGTCTCATGGGAAAGATGACAAAGACTCCGTTTACTGGACACGGAGAAAGAGCGAGTGAGCTCTTGGGACTTGTACACAATGACGTGTGCGGTCCAATGTCTACACATGCGTGAGGTGGTTATTCATACTTCATTACTTTTACGGATGATTTCTCTAGGTATGGATATGTCTTCTTAATGAAGCATAAATCCGAGGCCTTTGAGAAATTCCAAGAATACAAGAATGAAGTGGAAAAACAAACAGGCAAAAGTATCAAAACACTGAGATCTGATCGAGGTGGTGAATACTTAAGTGCCGAGTTCCTGGGTTACTTAAAAGAGAATGGAATTCTCTCTCAGCTTACTCCTCCATACACACCACAACACAATGGTGTATCGGAAAGAAGGAATCGAACCCTATTGGATATGGTTCGTTCCATAATGGGTAAGGCTGAGTTACCGCGATCTTTATGGGGTTATGCACTAGAATCAGCTGCATATCTTTTGAACTAGGTTCCCACCAAGACTGTGCCTACCACACCATATCAGATGTAGAGTGGGAAGAAACCCTGTCTAAAACATTTTAAGACACGGGGATGTCCAGCTTTTGTAAAAAAGCAGCATACGGACAAGCTCGAGGCACGCTCAGTACAGTGTAAGTTTGTGGGATATCCAAAGCACTCCAAGGGATATTATTTCTATTACGCAGAGGAACAAAAGGTTTTTTTTCTCGTAATGCCCATTTTCTAGAATATTAATTTTTAGAAAAGGAAACAAGTGGGAGTGAAATAGAACTGGAAGAAATTCCAGAACCACAAACTACTACTGAAAGTTTGATAGAACCAGAAGTTCAAGAAGAACAGGACATTCCCGCACCCCTCCGCAGGAGTAGTAGGCCGTCTCATCCGCCTGAGAGATACTACGGTTTTCTCATAGACGGGGATCGAGAAGATTGCGTCATTGATAATGATGACCCTACTAGCTTCCAGCAAGCCATTCAGAGTGGCGACTCGGTAAAATGGCTGGATGCAATGCGGACCAAAATGGAATCCATGTACACTAACAAAGTATGGACTTTGGACATTGCTCCAGATGGGGTAAAACCCGTAGGATGCAAATGGATCTTCAGAAAGAAGATTGGTATAGATGGACAGGTTGAAACCTATAAGGCTAGACTTATTGCAAAGGGTTTCCGTCAAAGACCTGGTTTGGACTATGACGAAACCTTTTCTCTAGTGGCTATGCTCAAATCCATTCGGGTCCTTCTTGCTATTGCTGCCTTCCACGATTATGAGATCTGGCAGATGGACGTAAAGACGGCCTTTCTAAATGGAAATTTGGAAGAGAGCGTCTATATGGATCAGCCAGAGGGATTCATTCAGAGTGGGAGCAGCGGTAAAGTATGCAAGTTGCTTAAGTCCATTTATGGACTAAAGCAAGCATCGCGGAGTTGGAACATCTGTTTTGATGATGCTGTCAAAGAATTTGACTTTATCAAAAATCCAGATGAACCATGCATATACAGAAAGATTGTAGGGAGAGCTGTAGTATTCCTCGTCTTGTACGTGGATGACATTCTCCTAATAAGAAATGATATTTCTATGTTACAGTCAGTCAAAAGATTCTTGTCACAGAAGTTCTCCATGAAGGACCTGGGAGATGCCACATACATTCTGGGGATCCAGATCTATCATGATAGATCTAAAAGGATGTTGGGACTTTCGCGGTCCAGGTACATAGACACCATATTGAAAAGATTCAGTATGGAAGATTCCAAGCACGGTAACCTACCGGCTTGTCATGGAATCACCCTCTCCAAAGAGATGTCTTCCAAGACTGATTTGGAAAGGGATCGCATGTCGATTATATCATACGCTTCTGCGGTAGGCTCTATAATGTATGCGATGTTATGTACCAGACCAGATGTAGCATACGCATTGAGCGTTGTAAGCCGGTATCAGGCAAACCTAGGGGAGAAGCACTGGATAGCAGTAAAGAACATTCTCAAGTACCTGAGGAGGACTAAGGAGATGTTCTTGGTGTTTGGCGGAAAAGACCTCCAGATTGAGGCCTTTGCCGACTCCGGCTTCCAGACTGACAAGGATGACTCCAGGTCCATGTCGGGTTATATCTTTACCCTCAATGGAGGGCCGGTCTGTTGGAAGAGTTCCAAGCAGGAGACCGTTCCTAACTCAACAATGGAAGCGGAGTACATAGCTGCTTACGATGCCGCAAAAGAAGCTGTCTGGATGAAGAAGTTCCTCATAGAACTTCAGGTGGTTCCTACCTGTGTTGGTCCAATACCTCTGTATTGTGACAACAACGGCGCTATAGCTTTAGCGAAGGAACCCAGGTCCCATCAGAAGTCCAGACACATCTTAAGGCGGTATCACCTGATCAGGGAGATCGTAGATCGCCGGGAGATCGAGGTGAAAAGAGTAGAGACGGAGAATAACATTGCTGATCCATTCACAAAGGCCATTCCTTAGACGCAGTTCGAGAGGCTATTCGAGATGATAGGTCTACGATATGCCAGCTTATGGCCCTAGTGCAAGTGGGAGATTGTTAGTGTATATGCCCTAGGGGCCATTATTGTATCATACTAGGTTGTATATTACTTAATGGAAGCTTGGGATATTCACAGTTGTATTGACAGTCTTGCTAAAAATGGTAGTATGCTACTTGGTTTGTGTCTACTTTAATATGTGCATATCTTTCTTGTAACGTATCACTTATACATATTAGTAGAGCCCATAGGATCTTTGCTTGATTACCAGCGTTGTGATGGAAATCACACTAGTGGGGGCTGGGAAGTCTATAAGCAACATCCTATACTTGTCCCTAGTCGTAGGATTATCGAGACAGGGCATCGATACTCCGGAGTAGACTAGTGTCTACGCTTCTCATCCCAGTTGGGGAGATGGTCTGTCCCACAGCTATCAGTACGTCGTACTGGAGATAGTATACAGGTGCTCGTTGGGTTACGGGTACACCGGACAGGACACGCAGGAGAACTGACTGGATGGTATTATACCTAACGTCAGATAGCAGTTCTCAGGTGACATGTGTGTAGATAGTCTGTTGACTTAAGATCGTCATTTGTCTCATGTGAGTTCCCACTGTGCTTTGATTACTACCCTACCACGGCTCAAAGGAGTCGTGAAAACAGGTTTTAGTTGGGCACAGTCCCGAGCCACATGGAGGCAGTGAGTGACTGTTAGGGATTCGTCTCTCCCGGTATAGGGAGTTTATATCGTACTGTGATCGGTTGGTCATTACCATAAGTCCCTGGCCAGGGCTGATTGAGAATTACTGGTGGACTGATCAGTAGATTCTCGGATGGTCTTGAGACATACCGGCACGACTTGAACGGTTATTAAGGGTCTGACGCTTACCACCTCCCTAGACCATACATACGATACTCTTAGACGAACAGACCGGACTGTGCGGATATTGTCATGGACAGGCTCAGTAGGAGTTCGAATGGGTTTTCTCATCGGCCTTCTTATCGACATCTACCTAGGGACCGTTACGTACAGCTAGTGCCGCTTGCGGTCTGTGGTTAAACCCACTGCCAGCGTAGTGTCGAGTCTTTAGAGTCCCACACAAAGAGTTTCCCTACTCCAGGCGAAATGATATAGAGGTCGTATGGTTTTACGACAAGGGTTCGGACGCATACGCGTTTAAACGCACGTACGACGTTCGGACAGTTTTTACTAGCCGGCTTTGGTTTAAGCCAGATTCTAGTATCGAGTTATTGGATTTATACAGTCTAAATGTTTTTCCGTGTTTTCACGGATAGGAGGGGCGTTCTTGTAATTTGACGGGAAGCTTCTAGAAGAGTGATGACTTGAGGGTTTAGGTGGCATAAGCAATTAATGATCTAGTGACTCATTTAGATGAATCATTCAAGTGAGTTAATGAAGCATTTATTGCTTAATGACTCACTTGATGATTCATTGCATATATTTAATGAAGTATGATGATAATACATTTTGATTTATTCATTTGATAATTTCTTATGCTTCATAATATATTAAAAATGAGAAGCTTTTTCATTTATAACTTATGCTCACCTTCTCTCTCTTCAAGCTCTCTCTTGAAACCCTAATCCTCCCCTCTCATGTGTTGAAATCAAGGATTAGATAGACTAATTAATCCATAACCTCACTCTATATCACCTAGGTCACTTTGATTAGCAACTAAAGAAACCTAGTTATCTCAAGTTAGAGATCAAGCTTGGAGTAGGAGCTCTCGGGTGGATCGTCTTTGACTCGAGGAGGCCGTTGAGGTGCCGACGTTCCAAGGAGCCTACGAGGAGTGGAGGACAGCGATGAAGACCCGAAGGACAAGTAACGTGAGGTATAACTTCGAATCCGAGTAGTTAAACCTCTTGTAGTATGTTAGTAACGGTTTAGACACGATTCATGCGCTCAAGTCCGTGTTACGAAGCTTTGATAATCGTTTTTCATATATTCCGCCTCCCCGCAAGTTCTTGGGGTGCGTGACATGGACTTACAGTCTGCTCCCAGAAGGCTTCAACTTCTGTCTGTATAAAGTTGGTGGTTGCAACTTGATTGTTCACCAACACACTTTTTGTCACGCCCCGCTTCCCAGAGTACGCAGGATTGGGCACGTAACATAGCCAACCATGCTACCTGTGGGTAGGAAGTATCCATCCACAGTCACACTACGGTTGTAAGGATATCAAGAACAAGATAATGAACTAATCTAACACATGTCCAAATCCATAATAACAAGAATCAATAAACAATAAGTGCGGAAGCAAATGATCCAATACAATAAATAAACAGTACGTCCCATAATGCGGGCTCACATCTGGAAATGGAATGAAAATAAATAACTAAGCCCTAAGGAACACACAGTTCAGCCTGCTGGCTGAAGTACTCCTGCTCGGTCGTCGACAGTGGTACGGAATCTGGGCCATGCAAAACCCAGACGTCAGCGCGTCATGACAACAAGTATAGTATAAACATGGTAATAAACAAAGCAGGTATGAACATGAATAAAGCAGTACTATGGATTAACAATGCAGAGTACTGTGCAGTGGTGGCTAAACTGTCCTATCAGGTTTCTACTCTATAGTCTTTGAAATCAATTGATGAATCGTCGATGTAACTCAATAGTATCCCGTGCGTGCCCGGGACCACGGTCAAGGTCCTCGGGGCTGAATCCGAGACGTGCCGCTAAGCAGTAAAAGTAGTAGGATGGATGAGTGATGTCAGCATCATCACTCCCGGACTGGCCAAGCCCGTAAGACTGATCAGAACAAGTATCGAACTGTTGAGTTACAAGTCGGTTTCACCTTTGATTTCCCCATACCCCCAAGCTATGTATGTCAGGTCGGGTATTCAGTAGTCAAGGACTAATGCCAACACAAGATTAGGTAAAAGTAGGTCTGTCTGGATAGACGACAGGAATGGTCAGGTTTGTCGGCATTAGGCATGAAATCAGGTAACAGGTCAGGTCATTTTCCAACAGGTTGAGTCGATATGTACAGGGTGTCATGTCCGGTGTATCAGTACATGTGTCAGGTGTATCAATATCGGTCAATATGTAATGCAATCAAATGTATGCTGATAACAGGTATAGTAACGAATAAGGAACAACAGCAGGAACAGCAAATAATAATATTATTCCATGTAAACACAGTAATGCTTTGTATTCTCTTATTAACAGGTTCGAGCACCCTTGGGGTGCAATAATCACAGTGTAGCGCAATATTAATAACAGCAGGCAATAAATATATAAGTGTGCGACTATTATCCTCTAAATATTAAAATGATTAGCAGGTAGTTGTAATTAAGGTTAGGTGGCAAAATACGATTTAGGTGGCAGTATTATAATATACATCATATTTCATCCAATGAGATAAGTAGCAATACTAGTTAATATAGCAAGTTTGTGAGTCAAACATTTAATTAGTTTAACGTAGCATGTAGCAAGAAATCTTGCCTCGACGGTTTCGTAAACCGGAAAGCACGGTGCGATGTCGGCAGAAAACACGAGACGGGTGCACGGGCCACGGATCGAGTCCCAACAGCGAACAACGGGACCACACGGACCAGGGTACTTCGCTGGAGCGTCGGGTCCAAAAGACGGCACGGCCGGAATCCGGCAACAGTCAAAACAACGAAGTTAGCAAACACGATACATGCGGGCAAACGACTAGCGAGGGGGTTTTGCACCAAAGGAAGTAAAGTGATGCTTACAGAGAAGAACCAGGGGCAACCACGACGGGCTCGACGGCGCTGGAACGCCGGCGAGGCAGCGACGGCGGCTGCGAAGGTTGGACAGCCTCGGGGTTCACTGGAGAGGGTGGTGTGACGAGTAGAGGAGGGTGGTGGTCGGCTCTGGTGATCGAGGGGGAAAGGAGGTGGTCGGAGGTGGCGCGGGTGACGTCGACGAGGGTCGACAGCGCGTTTTCCGGCGAACTGCAGAGGGTGGTAGGGTTGTGGTTATGGATTCTGTGGTCCGGCGAGGGGAGGAGGAAGGCGACGACGAGGTCGGGACGAGGAGGAAGAGAGGGAGTCTCAGGCGTCGTTGGTGACGGGAGGCGGCGTCGACGGCGAGATCTGCGGCCGGTATGGCGTCGGGGATGGGTGCAGGCGCGGAAAAGAACGGAGGAAGGAGGTTGGAGGGTGCGGCTAGGCTGAGGAGGTGTTGACGGCGACGGCGAGGTCGCGGGGAGGTCGGCGGCGAGGTCACGACGAGGTTAGGGTTAGGGTTCGGAGGTTGTTCTCGTGATGGAGGAGGCGGCTGCGTAAGAAAATATATATAGGTAGGAAGAGAGAGAGAGAGATTGGTTAGAGAGAGAGAGGGAGATTAGTTACAGGAGAGATATAGAGAGATCTTTGGGAGATAGAGAGAGAGTGAGATTAGAGAGAGAAAGAGAGAGAGAGAGAGAGAGAACGGGGGCCCACGAGGGTACAGTCCCTCGCGATGATTGGCTGGGAAGAAATTAAAAGGAAAATTTGAAATGATTTAACGGTTAAAAGAAGATATATTCGTATATTTTTAGTTTTAGGATATTTAATTAAATGGGCCTTTTTGGCGCTAAATGAAACATTTCCAAATCGCGCCCGGGTTGCGCCTAAATGTTCCAAATTCAAATTATAGGATTTTAAGCGAGTTCCAAATTTTGAAAAGAGGTGTTTTATGATTAAAATGCATGCCCCCAAGTCGGACACTTGCACGCGCACGTAGTCGTCCAAACTTGCCCGTTTCACCGAACGGGACGGAATCTCGACACGCGGACGCTACCACGCGACTAGTGGCGACGAGTAGGCCAACATGGATATTTTTAATTTCATTTTAGGAGTTAAAATTTGTTATGTGCCAAAATGACTTAACCGGTTAAAATTTAGCAATAAACACCAAACAATCAGGATAATTGGAATGAGCAATATATAACCCTCAACTAGTAATATAAATAGTATTATTGGGCTCGGGTGTTACACTTTTGGACAGCCCGATCTCTCCAGCCTTGTACTGCTTATCAACCCGGTCTTTGAAGATATAGCAATCCTCAATTGCATGGCTCGCTACTCTGCGGTATGAGCAATACAGGGGATTATCGGTCATTTTTGCTTCGTGGGGTCTCTTCGACTCCGACAATTGTAAACCATTGTTCAAGGTATCTTTGAATATCTTGCGGACCTTGTCCCTTCTGAAAGAGTAAACCTTGTTATTTTTCTCCCCTAAGGAAAGCCCTTCTCCTCCCAGTGTTGGGATACGGCAGCGCCCCGGCCGTCTTTCCGAGGCCAAACGCGGAACAGTAACTTTTTACGAACTGGCGCTAACCGCATCCGAATTCCGGATCGTTCTATTAAGCGTAAACTAGTATACTATAAAGTGGGTTTAGAGATTATACCGATCGATCCGTGTCCTTCGGTCTTTAACCTCTGCCCCTAGCACGTTGTGGTTGCGTCGACGAAGCTCGCTCTCCGATCTCGATCGATCTACGGTCTCCTCCTCACCGAAGACTGCACCACATCAACGAATCTTTATACGGGCTCCCACTTCTGAACCGAGGCAACTCGGACACGAAGTTTGCTAGCCGACGTGTCCAAGGTTGAAGTAGAGTAAGTGTAGAATACTTTGTCTCGAGTAAATGAAGTTGCCTTTTGGAGGGAAGATCAAATGAGCTTTGGAATTGAGCTTGGGGATTTTTGCAAATGAAATAAATCCAATTCCTCACACTCAACAAGGATTTTTGGGCTGCCCAAGAGAAGTGCTCGGCCAAGAGCAAGAGGGTGAGTGCAAGCAAGTGAGAATGGTAAGAATATGAAAAATATCACACTAAGAAATATCCTAACTTTTCCAAAAAACAATCAATGCAAAGAAATGAGTCATGCTCATCTAGAAACCACATGAAAGCTCCACAGGCTACTGGAGAACCAGCCACCACAGAAAACCCCTTCACTTATTAAAGGCACATTTGCAAAAGGCCCCCTCCACCAACTAGAATTCAGCCAAAGAACAATAGAATAGGAATTTGGCCGAAGAAAAGAAACAAATTGGAAACTTCAAAAAGCGATCCCGTAACTAATTACAGGATAACCCCGCAACTGTATATACATACCCGCATTTGTATTTCGACCGAATACAAATGCAACGAGACAAAATCTACACAGTATAATATTAGGATCCGGCTTAAACCAAAGCCCGCTAGTATTATCTATCCAAACCGTGACACGTGCACAAGTGCACGTGTACGTTCGAACCCTGCCATAAAACCATACGGCCTCTACAACGTTTCGCCCGAACTGGGAAACTTTTTGTGGGGGACTCTAAAGACTCATCAATACTCTGGCAGTGGGTTTAACCACAAGCCGTCAGTGGTACTAACTGTACGTAACGGCTGCCCATGTACTGAGTGTAATGGTCGAGATTTCTAATAAAATAACTTTCATTTTGAATTCCTAGAGTCGAGTGGTTATTTACATATTTTTTTTGAGTAAAGGAATGTTTTTAATAATTTTTTCTGAACATTGAATAGGATTAAAAGAATTTTCTAATTCTACTTATTCTTTTTATAGGCATAAAATGTTTTAATAAAATTTTATAATACCTTAAAA
The DNA here is from genome assembly GCA_030015575.1 of Agapanthus africanus. Classification (NCBI taxonomy): domain Eukaryota; kingdom Viridiplantae; phylum Streptophyta; class Magnoliopsida; order Asparagales; family Amaryllidaceae; genus Agapanthus; species Agapanthus africanus. The sequence goes on along the minus strand of CM057349.1, from coordinate 418,762,509 downwards.
TAATCTACATATTTTTATTATCAATTAAAGTAATTAAGTCGTAATTAAAAATATTTTAAAGATAAACTAGATATTATATAATTATGATGACTAGCTAACAATTTAGAAATGGATGTATTATTTGTTTTTAGCCCAAAATTATTTTTATAGTAAATATAATAATAAAAAATATTTTCTGGAATTTTTCCATAATTTTCCCATGTTTTTAACTATTTTTAACAATTTTTGGAAGCCAAATCCAATTTTTAAAATAATAAACAGAAATATTATTTTTATAAAAAAAATAATAATAATAAAATAAGCCCCTTTAACCTGGACCGTTGGATCACAAGATCCAACGGCCCAGAACCCGCTGACGGCGCCCACGTGGTGGGGACAACGCGAAAGCGCGTGATCCCCACACGCGCGGGCGCGTGGAGACACGTGGCATGGCGGCGGGGGCCGACGGTGTGATCTGGGCCGTTGGATGCAGATCCAACGGCCACGAAACGTGGCGGCGGGCGCAATCATTAACAGAATGATTCGCGATGATTGGCCGGCATGATTTCCCGTGCGAGTTAACTACTTTTTTGGATTTTATTGTTACCATTTGAACCCTATAAATAGGCACTTTAAACCTAAATTTCTCACACCACCGAACTCCAAAAATTCTGAAAAAAATACCGGTGCCTTCGTATCGACGACGCGGACGCTACGGATACATCCAATCACCAAGGAAAAATCGGGACGCGGAGCTTTTGCGGAATTTTGTACCATCCTATGTCTTCCACCGTCTACGTCCAAACTCTAAACAAAGGTAGGATCCGCCTCTCTCCCCTTTTCCTGTCACCTTCTTCTATCTAAATTCCAACTTCTCATCATCAACCCATATTTAAAATGTTGTTATAATAATTGTGCATACCTTTTTCCTTGTACTCTCAATAATAATAATGTTAACCCCCATTTAAAACGGTGTTTAAATTTCCTCTATACATAGAAGTATATTGCATACCCAAAACACCTGGAATTTAATATGCTTAATGTCGTGAATTGTCATTCCACCTCTGACTTACCCACACTATAAAATGATCTCGTAATAGGTTACTTCCACAAGATACCCTCGTTTAATTTAAATATTATATTTGTTTAAAATGTCTGTAAGAAATAAAGATATGTGAAATAAATATTTTAGATACAGTATACGTATATTTTACTTACAAATAGTTTTAAAAACCCTCAACTTTTTAAGAAAGAAAATATTAAATTTAAATAACGATATTTTTTTTAAAAAGGGAATATTTAGTATCTTTTAAAAGGTAATTTTAAGATAACACCAATCTAGAATAAAGGAACGGTTGTAGGCATCGATCGTTTATCTAAACCAGACTTTGTGGTGCCTAGGCTAGACAAGTGAGAAAGGTAACTTTAAAAGGCCCGTCTCACGGTGATTCGTGAGCGGGTCCCTCCTTTCCTTATTTGTGCTTACCTGGCCACAATTGGCGGTGAAGAGGCGATTTGAGGACCTCATAACTTATCCTTTTGGAACATTAGGAGAAATTAGATTTTCAAATAAAAAACCTCTTGCTAAAGATTTTCAAATAAACACCTCGTCCTTTTATCGAAAGGATATTTTCTATAACACATTATGCTTTTCCAAAATAATAAATATCTTAAATATCATGGTTTTTGTTAGAAGTAATAAAGGATAATTAAACACTATTATTTCTTTTTAACTAAGTTTTCCCTAAGATGTGACGAAGTACTTTACGAACTTTAGAAAATAAAACGAGTGGTTGTGGAAGGCCATATTAAACGAGATGAATAAACTTTCTAAAATTCCAGTTTATGACAACATGACATATACAAAATATGATACGGTTAGGGTTAGAAGACACGGACATAGGTATGGAATACTTACGAAGATCCCGATTATTTTGGGTGAACAGTCCAAAGTGTGGACGACTATACAAACATGAAAATCCCAATATTCCGGGTGAACAGTCCAAAATGTGGATGACTATACAATGTGGAAATTCCATGCCTAGAAGTATACGCACTAACTCTAGACCACTACACTGAATAACGGGAATGGGTAGTTTGATTAGGCAAGGATAATTCGGAACTCGGATTCCCCTACTACTCGATCATGATCCCAGGAAGTGAAACGGTACATTTCACTTCCCTAGTTGTTGTTCCGTGGCCACAACGGAATAATCTCGAGTATCTGGACCCTGTCAACAAACTAATACAAACTATTACCTTCATCTACACATAACTTACAACATATGAAACCTACTCATATTCACATATCCAATCTGTACTTAACCTCATACCTTTATACTCATGTACATCATATTCATTATACACACATATTCGTTTCTATACATTTACTATCTTATGAGGTAATCATACCCGAGTATAACTCGCTGACGGACTTTCTCTCTTTTACCCGTTTGGAATGTCCGTTAGATGGGGATGAGTTTTATGAAGAAGATCTAGGCGAGGAACCAACCAACGAAGATTTTGCAGAGATGGCATCGGAGGATTAATTAGTTTTCTTGTTGCCCACTCGTTTAGGGTTTTGTTTCCTTTGATGTAATTAAACCAATTAGTTTGCTTTGCTCTTTCTTTGGAATGTAATAAAGTTGGTTAATGGAAATAAATGCTTTTCGCTTTATTATTTTATTTTTGTACACAACCCTGCATACTATGATTCTTCTTACGCTTAACGTTACTGTATTGAATAGAACACCTTCAATGCAGTTAGGTTGCGGACCGTGCCACGCCACTCTTCACCTTATTTGGGAAGTGGGGCGTGACAGGTTTTTGTGGTGGCCCATGCAGGTCAGTCTTGTGTACTAAAATGAAACTGTTAACCGACTTATTATATTTGTGAATCCAATCCGTTTGTATCAATTTCATAAAGTTTTCCCATTCCTCGTCCTTTCCTTGACATCTTTGTATCCTGACCATGACCGTCCTTCTCAGGCCATGGCACATCTTCCGGATGAGGACAGTATGTCAGTCATCACCTTTGAAGCTACGCTTGGGTTTTCGGATGACGAAGTGATAGGTCCCCAAATAAATATCCCCAAGGACGATATGGAAGAAGACGAAGAGGAAGATCCCGTTGAGGAAGAGGAAGATCCCGTTGAGGAAGAGGAAGTTGAGGAAGAGGAAGAGGAAGATCCCGTTGAGGAAGAAGAGGAGCCCGAAGTGGAGGCTCCCGCTGAGGAAGAAATCCCAGTGGAAGAAGAAGAACCAAGAGAATACGGGCCACACATGTGGTTCATTGGGAAGACCCTCTATATTCGGGGGCATGCTTATCGATGTGTTCGTCGTACCCCTCCGCAACTCTACCGCCGGGATGTACCAGGCTCTCCTTTCTTTTACAGTTTTGCAAGAAAGATCAACAAGCGCCGAGCCAATAACGCGCAGTTTCCGCCTCCAAATTGATGGACGAATGGCATCTGTTTAGCTCTTAGTTTTTAGTGAGCAGAATAAAATGTGTATAGAAGTAGGATCCTATTTAAATAATTCCTTGTAGTCCCGTTGGCATTTTTAATAAAATCTTGATTTCGACAATTGCACTCCCGTGTCTCTTTTTTTTTATTATTCCTTACTAGTTTCCCTCTGGCATGAATCGTTACTCCTCCTGCAAGTTACTATTCTATGTCTTTCACCTACGGTTTTAGCCTAACCCCTTCTGATTCAGATACCCATGGCTAGACGACACCATCACCGCAACCGAAGGGGAAATGGAGACATTGAACCCACTACTCAAAACGCAGCGATGCTACAAATGCTGCAAGGACTACTGGAGCAACAGCAGCAGCAGATAGCTGCCCTACATCAAGAGCTGCGCGAGAGTGGGCAGCAACAAGCAGAAGTTTTAAAGCAGGCACTGGTCCCAGTTCCTCAAGGAGCGGCGGGAGTGAAACAGTTCAGATCACTCCACCCTAAGGCTTTTTCAGGAAAGGAAACTCCTTTAGAAGCTGAAGAATGGCTCAAAGGAACAATCAACGACCTCAGTGCCGCCCAAATCCCGAAGGACGCGTGGGTGAACGTTGCCAAACTACAACTCACTGATAATGCCTGAATATGGTGGGAGGCCAAGGAAAGCAGGTTGAAGGAGCCCGTCGACTGGGAAACATTCAAACGACGGTTCGATACTCAATACTTTCCCGCCGTAGCACACCTAAAAATGGAATGGGAGTTTGTACAGTTCCAACAGGGGAGTATGTGGGATAAATCGGTGGACGAGTACGCTTCAGAGTTCGCGAGATTAAGTCGGTTTGCGCATCACCTGGTGGCAACTCCGGAACTGTATGCCAAAAGATTCCGGCAGGGGTTGGATCTGAAGACGCAGTCCTCCATGTCTTCTGCCACCTTAACAACTTATGATGAAATCCTAGAGGCGGCACGAAACTTCGAAAACCTTCAGAGACGCATAAAGAAGGATGATCGATTGACTGGCATTAAGCAACCAGCCCAGCAAGTTCTTAGAGGAGCCTCTTCCAGATTTCACACGAGGCAACAACCTAAGAGACCAACAGGACCAGCTACTTTCAGGAAACCAGCAGTCACATGCAACCATTGCGGCAAAGTCGGACACTTCATGAAGGATTGCCGCTATTTGAACAAGCTCTGTATAATCTGTGGGTCTCCGGAACATGCCATAGGGGATTTTCCACAGAGAAGACGACCATTACTCCCGGACAGCAGACCAGCCAATCTTGGAGCGCCTCAACAGGGAGCCTGGCCACCACCCGCTAATAAACCGAACGGGCAAGGAACAGCAGCAAGAGGACCACCCTTACCCCAACAGAAGCGAGTTTTTCAGCAAGCTCAGCGCAACGGACCGAAGCGTCAGGCCTTTACTATGACCGCAGAAGAGGCTGAAGCAACTGGTGAAGTAATTACAGGTATCGCTGTTTTGACTAGCATATTTCCAAGTTCACTCCCATCTTGCATACATATCTTGTTAGGCTCTTTCCTAATCTTCTTTCACCTATAACTTAGGTATCCTCCTAGTAGCCTCTTTACCTGCACTCACACTTTTTGACTCTGGTGCGTCGCATTGCTTTATGGCACAAAAGTTTGTGACCACCAACTCCATCCCCGTAACACCTCTCATCACCAAGTGGAACGTCAACACGGGAAACGGTGTGATCAAATCCACTTCAGGATACGATCTGTGCCCCGTGGTAGTCTGCGGGCGAAGTTTCTATGCCAACTTTATGGTAATAGATATACCCAATTTCGACGTGGTCTTGGGTATGGACTGGTTGAGTACTTTCTATGCTACTATCGACTGTCGTCAAAGGAGGGTAGTGTTTGAAATCCCTGACCATCCGCTGTTCATATTCGAGAGTGGAAGTAAGTCCTTGGACCCAGCAACCTACCGAGCTGTACCGAGAAAGGAAGAGACTTTGTACGTCGTACAAAGGGAGGAAAGGATGCCGATGGTCGTACGAGAGTTTGAAGATGTATTTGCAGAAGTGTCGGGTTTACCGCCGGATCGGGCGTTTGAGTTCGCCATAGACTTGGTACCAGGAACTCAACCCATATTGAAGGCACCGTATCGAATGGGGCCAGCAGAATTGAAGGAGCTTCGGGCGCAAGTGGAGGACCATCTCAATAAGGGGTTCATTCGGCCCAACTCGTCACCTTGGGGTGCCCCAGTTCTTTTAGTACCTAAGAAGGATGGAACTAAGCGGATGTGCATCGACTATCGGGAATTAAATAAAGTAACAATCAAGAACAAATATCCCTTGTCACGGATAGATGACCTGTTCGATCAGCTGGAGGGAGCTCGAGTGTTCTCCAAGTTGGATTTACGAACAGGCTACCATCAACTCAAGGTGAAAGCGTCTGACATACCCAAGACGGCTTTCAGGACTAGGTATGGACATTATGAATTCCTAGTGATGCCTTTTGGAGTAACCAATGCCCCCGCAGTCTTTATGAACTTGATGAATCAAGTGTTTTACGAGCAATTAGACAAGTTTGTAGTTGTCTTCATCGACGATATTCTAGTATATTCTAAGAATCAAGAAGAACACGCAGAACACTTGCGTGCGGTGCTCGAAACCTTGCGACAACACCAACTTTATGCAAAGCTCAGCAAATGCGAGTTTTGGTTAGAGCAGGTGGCATTCCTGGGACACGTGGCATCAGGCGAAGGGATTTCAGTGGATCCAGCCAAGATTGTCGCGGTACAGGCATGGCCGATACCAAGAACTGTTACCGAGATCAGGAGCTTTTTGGGACTTGCTGGGTATTACCGTCGTTTCATCAAGAACTTCTCCAAAATTGCGGAACCACTGACGACTTTGACTCGGAAAGATGTACCGTATGTATGGTCCGAGGGTTGCGAGGAAGCATTCGCAGAGTTGAAGACCCGTTTAACCTCTGCACCCATTCTTACGATTCCCGACAGGACTGGAGGATTCGACGTACATTGCGACGCCTCGGGAAAAGGCTTGGGATGCGTTTTGCACCAACATGGTAGGGTAGTGGCCTATGCGTCCAGACAATTAAAGGTGCATGAGCGAAACTACCCAACGCACGATTTAGAACTTGCCGCAGTTGTTTTCACACTAAAGATTTGGAGGCACTATTTGTTAGGTGAGAGGGTAGATATTTACACCGACCACAAGAGCTTGAAGTATATCTTCACCCAGAAGGAACTCAATATGAGGCAGAGGAGATAGCTGGAATTAATGGCAGATTTTGACGTAAATGTGCAATACCATCCGGGAAAGGTGAATGTAGTCCAGGATGCTTTGAGTCGTCAACCCATGATTTCGAGTCTGACTACTCATTGGAGGAATCGCCAAGATCTTAATGAACTAGAGACCGAGTTGTTAATGCCCGGAATGTGTACATCCTTCATGAATTTGCAAATTCACTCAACATTAGTCGAACGGATCAAGACCGCTCAAATGGAGGACCCGAAGTTGCGAAGGATCAAAGAACAAGTGGACGCCAATCTGCGGACGGATTTCATCATACACGAAGATGGTTCTTTGAGATATGGAAGCAGAGTCTGTGTACCTAAGGGGGAGATGAGGGAGGAATTATTAAAAGAGGCGCATAGTTCTCCCTACTCTGTTCATCCGGGAGGAACAAAGATGTACAAGGACCTCAGGCAAAACTATTGGTGGCATGGGATGAAGCGGGAGATAGCCAAGAGTATATCCAAATGTCTCGTTTGCCAACAAGTAAAAGCTGAACACCACAGGACGGCAGGTCTATTACAGCCGTTACCAATACCCGAATGGAAATGGCAAAACATTACTATGGATTTTGTGACCGCACTCCCTCGCAGCTCTAAGGGAAACGACGTTGTATGGGTGATTGTGGACCGACTCACCAAGTCGGCGCATTTCATTCATTTTCGAGTGGGTCAATCAACCGAAAGCCTTGCAAAAAGGTATATGGAGGAGATTGTCAGATTGCACGGCGTACCGATTTGCATCGTGTCCGACCGAGATACGCGTTTCAGATCTCAGTTTTGGCAAAGCCTACAAGAGAGTCTGGGCACGAATCTGAGTTTCAGTACCTCCTACCATCCTCAGACCGATGGCCAATCAGAAAGGGTTATTCAAATTCTCGAAGACATGCTCCGGGCCTGTATGCTGGATTTTAAAGGATCTTGGGAAGATCACCTGCACTTGGTAGAGTTTGCTTACAACAATAGCTACCAGTCTAGTATCGGCATGGCGCCTTTCGCCGCTTTGTATGGACGAAAGTGTAGGTCACCGTTAAGTTGGGACGATATTGGGGATCGAGAATTTCTAGGCCCCGAGATGATTGTCGAGACAGTGGAAGTGATAAGAACCATCAAAGAACAATTACGCATAGCACAAGATCGGCAGAAGCATTGGGCGGATACAAATAGAAGGCCACTAGAGTTCCAACCAGGAGAACACATGTTTCTGAAGATTTCTCCTAACCGGGGAGTGATACGTTTTGGGAAACGCGGAAAACTCAGCCCACGGTTTATAGGTCCCTTCGATATTCTCGAACGAGTTGGAGAGGTTGTGTATCGTTTAGCCTTACCCCCTTCTCTGGAGGACGTACACAACGTTTTTCATATCTCTCAATTGAGGAGATATGTCAGCGATCCCGGTCACATTTTGGATCATTCTGAAATCACCGTGGGAACTGACCTAACCTATGAACAACAGCCGGTGGAGATCCTTGATCGGAAGGAAAAGATCTTGAGAGACAAGACGATCAGATTGGTTAGGGTCATGTGGAGGAAGGACTCTCCCGGAGAATCCACATGGGAAAGAGAAGACGAGATGAAAGAACGACATCCTCACTTATTTGAAGTTTCCTTTATGTAATTTTTTTTTCCTTCTCTCCCTCCTTTTGACCTACCTTCTGAATTTCGGGGACGAAATTATTCTAAGGAGGGTAGATTGTAATAGTCAAGATTTCTAATAAAGTAACTTTCATTTTGAATTCCTAGAGTTGAGTGGTTATTTACATATTTTTTTTGAGTAAAGGAATGTTTTTAATAATTTTTTCTGAACATTGAATAGGATTAAAAGAATTTTCTAATTCTACTTATTCTTTTTATAGGCATAAAAAGTTTTAATAAAATTTTATAATACCTTAAAATAATCTACATATTTTTATTATCAATTAAAGTAATTAAGTCGTAATTAAAAATATTTTAAAGATAAACTAGATATTATATAATTATTATGACTAGATAACAATTTAGAAATGGATGTATTATTTGTTTTTAGCCCAAAATTATTTTTATAGTAAATATAATAATAAAATATATTTTCTGGAATTTTTCCATAATTTTCCCGTGTTTTTAACTATTTTTAACAATTTTTGGAAGCCAAATCCAATTTTTAAAATAATAAATAGAAATATTATTTTTATAAAAAAATAATAATAATAATAATAATAAGCCCCTTTAACCTGGACCGTTGGATCACAAGATCCAACGGCCCAGAACCCGCTGACGGCGCCCACGTGGTGGGGACCACACGAAAGCGCGTGATCCCCACACGCGCGGGCGTGTGGCGACTCGTGGCATGGCGGCGGGGGCTGACGGTGCGATCTGGGCCGTTGGATGCAGATCCAACGGCCACGAAACGTGGCAGCGGGCGCAATCATTAACAGAATGATTCGCGATGATTGGCCGGCGTGATTTCCCATGCGATTTAACTACTTTTTTGGATTTTATTGTTACCATTTGAACCCTATAAATAGGCACTTTAAACCTAAACTTCTCACACCACCGAACTCCAAAAATTCTGAAAAAAATACCGGTGCCTTCGTATCGACGACGCGGACGCTACGGCTACATCCAATCGCCAAGGAAAATTCGGGACGCGGAGCTTTTGCGGAATTTTGTACCAGCCTATGTCTTCCACCGTCTACATCCAAACTGTAAACAAAGGTAGGATCCGCCTCTCTTCCCTTTTCCTGTCACCTTCTTCTATCTAAATTCCAACTTCTCATCATCAACCCATATTTAAAAAGTTGTTATAATAATTGTGCATACCTTTTTCCTTGTACTCTCAATAATAATAATGTTAACCCCCATTTAAAACGGTGTTTAAATTTCCTCTATACATAGAAGTATATTGCATACCCAAAACACCTGGAATCTAATATGCTTAATGTCGTGAATTGTCATTCCACCTCTGACTTACCCACACTATAAAATGATCTTGTAATAGGTTACTTCCACAAGATACCCTCGTTTAATTTAAATATTATATTTGTTTAAAATGTCTGTAAGAAATAAAGATATGTGAAATAAATATTTTAGATACAGTATACGTATATTTTACTTACAAATAGTTTTAAAAACCCTCAACTTTTTAAGAAAGAAAATATTAAATTTAAATAATGATATTTTTTTTAAAAAGGGAATATTTAGTATCTTTTAAAAGGTAATTTTAAGATAACACCAATCTAGAATAAAGGAACGGTTGTAGGCATCGATCGTTTATCTAAACCAGACTTTGTGGTGCCTAGGCTAGACAAGTGAGAAAGGTAACTTTAAAAGGCCCGTCTCACGGTGATTCGTGAGCGGATCCCTCCTTTCCTTACTTGTGCTTACCTGGCCACAATTGGCGGTGAAGAGGCGATTTGAGGACCTCATAACTTATCCTTTTGGAACATTAGGAGAAACTAGATTTTCAAATAAAAAACCTCTTGCTAAAGATTTTCAAATAAACACCTCGTCCTTTTATCGAAAGGATATTTTCTATAACACATTATGCTTTTCCAAAATAATAAATATCTTAAATATCATGGTTTTTGTTAGAAGTAATAAAGGATAATTAAACACTATTATTTCTTTTTAACTAAGCTTTCCCTAAGATGAGATGAAGTACTTTACGAACTTTAGAAAATAAAACGAGTGGTTGTGGAAGGCCATATTAAACGAGATGAATAAACTTTCTAAAATTCCAGTTTATGACAACATGACATATATAAAACATGATACGGTTAGGGTTAGAAGGCGCGGACCTAGGTATAGAATACTTACGAAGATCCCGATTATTTTGGGTGAACAGTCCAAAGTGTGGACGACTATACAAACATGAAAATCCCAATATTCCGGGTGAACAGTCCAAAATGTGGACGACTATAAAATGTGGAAATTCCATGCCTCGAAGTATACGCACTAACTCTAAAGCTCTACACTGAATAACGGGGATGGGTAGTTTGATTAGGCAAGGATAATTCGGAACTCGGATTCCCCTACTACTCGATCATGATCCCGGGAAGTGAAACGGTACATTTCACCTCCCTAGTTGTTGTTCCGTGGCCACAACGGAATAATCTCGAGTATCTGGACCCTGTCTAACAAACTAATATAAACTATTACCTTCATCTACACATAACTTACAACATATGAAACCTACTCATATTCACATATCCAATCTGTACTTAACCTCATACCTTTATACTCATGTACATCATATTCATTATACACACCTGTTCGTTTCTATACATTTACTATCTTATGAGGTAATCCTACCCGAGTATAACTCGCTGACGGACTTTCTCTCTTTTACCCGTTTGGAATGTCCGTTAGATGGGGATGAGTTTTATGAAGAAGATCTAGACGAGGAACCAACCAACGAAGATTTTGCAGAGATGGCATCGGAGGATTAATTAGTTTTCTTGTTGCCCACTTGTTTAGGGTTTTGTTTCCTTTGATATAATTAAACCAATTAGTTTGCTTTGCTCTTTCTTTGGAATGTAATAAAGTTGGTTAATAGAAATAAATGCTTTTCGCTTTATTATTTTATTTTTGTACACAACCCTGCATACTATGATTCTTCTTACGCTTAACGTAACTGTATTGAATAGAACACCTTCAATGCAGTTAGGTTGCGGACCGTGCCACGCCACTCTTCACCTTATTTGGGAAGTGGGGCGTGACACTGAGTGAAAGGGAATCCGATGAGCAGACTCATCCTGGAATCCTACTCAGCCTACGTGTGACAATATCCGTACAGTCCGGTCCGTTCGTCTATGAGTATTGCATATCGGGCCTAGGGAGCTGGTAAACGTCAGACCCCCAAAAGCGGTATAAGTCGTGTCGGAGTGTAGCCCAGAACACCCAGAGATGCTACTGGAATACCTACCAGTAAATCTCGCTTACCATGGCCATGGATTTTGTGTAATGGCTCTCCAGACACAGCACGATCTCACTCCCAACGTAGGGAGAGACGAATCCCCTGCCGATCCGCTCACTGCCTCTATGTGGCTCGGGACTGTACCCAACTAAAACCTGTTTGCACGACTCCTTTGAGCCGTGGTAGGGTAATAATCAAAGCACAGTGGGAACTCACATGAGACAAATGACGATCTCAGGTTAGACTAACCTGTACACATGTCACCTGGGAATTGCTATCTGACGACAGGTTTTAAAAACCAGCTAGCATGTTCCCGGCGAGTCCTGTCCAGTGTACTCATAACCCAATGAGCACCTGTATACATATTAGGTGAACCAACTGACACCAATGGCTTATGAGACCGGCCACCGCCCCTCGTCGGGGTCTCGACTGTATACACTAGTCTACTCCGGAGAATCCATGCCCTGTCTCGAAACTCCCACGACTAGGGACCACTTTTAAGGATGTGCTTATAGACTACCCAACTCTCACGTATATGATCGCCATCATACTGCTGGTAGTCAAGCAAGAATCCTATGGGCTCTATCAACGTGCAATAGTGATATATATCATGTCACCTAAATCAGTACACGATGATAAAGATAAACCAGATAGCTTACTATCATCTCGAGTAAGACTGTCCTACCGGTATAGGTCATCTCTCAATCATTGCAATCATATGCCTGCGATCCAATAATTGACTTTGAGGGCACTATATTCAACAATCTCCCACTTGCACTTTAGGCTAATTATTGCGATGTCGCATACTCACAGCCCGTATGATACCGAACACCCAACTCCTCTACTAATCAGTGTCACAAAGCTCGTTTGTATAACTATTGTGTTCGAGAAATAGCCTCAGTGAGTGGATCCTCTCTGATGTTTCTTTCTATTTCTCTCTTAATCTCAAGTTCACGGAGAAAGCCATCTCCCGAAATGATCAATACCTGTCTTAGAATGTGTCTGGATATCTGATGGGATCTAGTTCACGAATGAACTCCAAATCCAAACTTCTTAGACTGTATCGTCAACTGAACTTAATCAGTATCCTGCGCCATGCCTCCCTGAGTATCCTCTTGGACCACCTGTCCAAACTACTGCCCCTCGTCGGAGGGAAAACTAAAACTCTGACAGTCACTCTGTCATCCAGGTCACCTTGGAAGCCTTGAATGATAACTGCCTCCCGAAAGAGGCTGCCGTTATCAAATCCTTAGAACATCCACTTATGTTCTAAAACTGCTTCCGAATGTTTCTCCAGGATTGGACTAATATCAACTTATTGCATCTAGTGCAAAAACAACACCTGGTATGGTGTGGTGCTTGACATCTCATGATCAACTCAATTGCCTAAGCAAGTGATCTGCCAATCATGCACATCTCTCTCCCCTTTAGTCTGTAAGACACCTTTAGAGAGGGTGACTCCATCACCTACTGGTACACCACCATGCCAGGAGTCATCCATTATAAACACCTTTAGAATGCTGTCTAAGTACCTAGATTAGGAAACTACCCAAATCTAGATCTAAAACTATAGATCTAGTAACCAGAATGTATGATATAATATCCATATCCTATATGGAGAAAACACTGTGTGACAACCACATTATAACCGATCGTAGTATAGGAATTTTACTTCCTACTCTGTGTATGTCATCCAAATACCAGGACATCACACCTTACTACTTTCTTATCAGATCCATCCCCTATTTTGATGAAGTCAAAACCCATGACTGTCATATCTCTATCTCCGCTATATCTGCTTTAGTCTATAAATAGACATGGGCTTCTTGTCCACTATGCTTCCGCGGCTCCCACTGACTACGACAACCCTCTGGCAGAATAATATACACGTGCACTTCTAAAACTAGTTTAGAACGACGCTATACTTATCCTCCTGCCGGCTCTCATAGTCTAGAACAGCAGTAATGGCAAGTCTGGGTAAACAAGAACCTCCCTGTCACCGTCCTTGAGGCTACCGGAGTACCTCTCGGGTGTCTGAGGTTACCCACCATATCTGCGGAGTGGCTAATGGAATGTCAAACCTGATTGAATCTTTAGGTCCTATTAAATTTTCCGTAATCGTTTGCGGTTCTGGAATCTCTTCCAGTTCTACCATACTCCCACTACCGTTTTCTGAAAAAATCCATTTTACTAAAACTGTGGCGAGTTAAGAACAATATCACTATTGATCTTCCAGATAGTAGAAAGTCAACCCTCATCAAAGCTAGGGTCAACCCACAAACTGCCATTACAGAAACGTGCCTTGAGTTATCCAGAGTCTGGTTTTAAGCATAAGCCGGACAACTCCATATACCTTAACATCGTTAAGATATGATCCATTTTATATACAATATAGAAACAGAGGCACTGATTTAATTGGAACCAGATTCAAATCATGCAGCTGTCTCCAGTGCATGTCAACTAAATGGAGTGGGGCCGATCAGCATTACCCAATTTAGGAGTACATCCAATTATGAGTAACCTGAAAGAGAATCAAGTTCTCTAAACCATTACTATCAACTGAATACCATACACAAGTATCTACATCTTCGATCACCTTGAAGAATCCCGATACTTGCTACACCTGGTTCTCTACTTTATTCTTATAGCTATAATTTCTCAAACTTGGACCTTGTATTTCTACGAAACACATGTCTAAAACTAGAGAAGTCACAAGTAAACAGAATATAGTACGAGGACCAACCCCTTTGTCCTAATGGACACTGGACAGCATACAATACTCTGTATGAGTCCTTTGAGTTGAATAACTCAAACCCTGTGCGTCGTAGGTTGAAAACTGTACCCAAGCGATTTCCTCAAATATCACCAATTACAACGAATTCCGATATAACGAGGATGATCACCAAATTCCCAATAACTTACTCCCACTCATCATCTGTAAAACTATACAGATGTGAGAATCATACCTAGTAAATATATACCCTCGAGCAAGGACTAATTGGGAAATCAGTTTTCTATTAACAATACACAGTGAAACTGAAACATGAATATGTTTCGAAGAGGTATCCGGGTATTCCTAGTAATGCTTCTTCCATTATCCAGATTCATGACTATAACCGTGTATTTCCTTTGCCATCTCTCCAAATCCCTTTATTTGTCTTTAGTCATTACCTTCTGTACACCATCGTTAGGCTTAATGGTTTTCTTCCTTCCCTACCGTTCGGCACTAGCCTATGGTTTGGAAGAAGACTATCCGATAAGCATAATAGGTGTACTCTCCTAATCCTAGGAGCACTCGCATCCTAAGAGAAGGTGATGATAAAAGACAACTGAATAAACCTTATTCTATTTCTCCTGAACCAGAATCCATCCCCGAAATGGAACAAGTTCCATCGAGTTCGTATATAACCATACGATGGATTATCCAAATAACTGTGGATCTTCGTAGTGATACGGGGTGTTCTGGAGAAATACAAAGGTGAAGTAGGAGTGGCGATGAAATACTTGGTTTGGTCGTGAATAGCAGTCGCATTTTACTCTGCCCTCTTTCTAATCCCTTTATTTATCTTTACTTATTACCTTCTGTACACCACCATTAGGCTAATTAGTTTTTTTCATTCCCTACCTTTCGGCACCTGCCTATGGTTTGAAAGAAGACTATCCAATAAGCGTAATAGGCGTACTCTCCTAATCCTAGGAGCTCTCACAACCTGAGAGAAGGTAAAAGGAAAAAGACAACTGAATAGTCCTATTCAATCTCTCCAGAACCAGAATTCATCCTCGAATCTGGAACAAATTCCTTCGAGTTCGTATATAACCATACGATGGATTTATCCAATGGAAGTGGATGTTCGTAGTGATACGAGGTGTTCTGGAGAAATGCAAAGGGTAAAAGAATGAGTGGCAATGATGTATACAACTCAGACAATCCAAAAGCCAGTGTTTTAAGAAAGTTCGGTTAACTTAGTCACTGAGTCATAGTCTAGGGTCGGGCCATGGTCGCAGCCAAAGGAGAGAGAAAAGAAACACTCTGCGTGCACTCTAACCTAGATCAGAATGGTTATCACTTTATCTAACCAAGAAACCTCCCACTGTATTCTCAAATTCTCCTCCAAACCTGAAAGAAGAATTAGTCGGGATCACCCGAAGAGTAAACCAACTCATCAGTGGGAATCGGGATCCAACTATCATTGCATGATAACGTGACGGAATTCACTCATGTTATCACACTCCAGAAGGTATGCGTATGCTTGGCAAGTTCCAATTTCTTTAGAAACTCCTGATGTTTATTTTTATCCCTGGGACCCAAGTGACCTTGATTGAGCCAACATATCAAAGGATCCTAGCCAAGTTCAACCCGTCATTATCTTGATTGCATTAGACCCACCCGCACGAGTCCTTGACTAAGCCAAAATGACCGCACGACTGTCCTAACCAATCGCATATCCATGCAACAGAAAAGCACTACATAGCTACCAAACACTACGCCTCGGCTAAGCACGACATACGTAGCACGAATACTAAGCAATACTGATCTGAAATGACGGAGGGTTACGAATGGTTTTTGGTGAAAAACCTTTTACCGTAATGAACTTGATATCGTTGAAGGAACTGCATAATTTTTACAAAATATAGTGGTAAAAACTTTCGCTAAAAAGGTCACTCCTAGTGAAGGGATCTCGGCTCTTTCCCCGTAGAATGAGGTGCAGGATATTCCTAACTGAATACCATGATACAAAGCAAAAGTAATTGGCTATAGTGAAGTTATTACCTTGACGCAAATCTCTGTCCAAGGGGTCACTCCTGGTGAAGGGATCTCGGCCCTTGCCTGGTCGAATGAGGTGTTGGATATTCTAAACTAAATACCACTATGCAAAACAAATGAAAGCGTCCTTGCAATAAAAGATTTTTGAAAATTGTTCCAACAACATCTGTATAGGTCTGTTTTCTTTGCATTGATCCGAATCAACGCAGTCCCATCAATTAATCACACCAGAAAAGAACAAAAATAAAATGTACGTATATGCCATCCGCATTCGCCTCTGGGTCCCGTCATCACCCGTTAGATTACTTAACTAACGACAGAGCGGGGACTGGACTAGCGCGGGTGTAAAACATATACAACATCTACTAGTATATATATCAATATATAATAATCGCTCCAGGCATGATAAAATGCAACATTACAGAAAAGTAATAAGCATCACAGAACAATACAGATATATTGGGAGCCCCGAGTTTCATAGAGCCACAAATGAAACCCGACGTTCCCCTGGTCGTGTGGATAGCCTGTGCAATGAAAACCTATAGACCCTACGAGTGAAGCGAATAGCCCGCCAATCCTAGAGTGAGGTCCCCTCCCTCTCAAACCCATGAGATGCGGACCCATTGCCCTCCAGAACCCGGCTATCCGTGCACTCCACCACGGGGTAAACCTAGTACAGAAAAGAAAATATATACAACGGGTACATCGACCTCAACCCAGTCGTGCCCCAAAAGAATATACAAGCAGGCAGTGACGGCAATCCACATGTCGGACGCTCGCCCCGCGATATCAAATATACAAATATCAAAACTGCACTACCATTGCACAGGAGCTATCCACCACGACAAATCCGCAACATCACAGCACAACACAGAATATCAACGTGAATGTCACGTTCACAAAACCCGTCTAAAAGGACTATAGCAATTAGACAAGTTTTACCGATCGAATGACATTCACGATCACAGATGGTAATATAAAGCACTGCAAAACTTTAAACAATGTTAGAAAATATTGACTCCGAAATAACCCCCGAATAGCCCAAATAAACTGATCAAATTTTATCCAAAATGGGCTAAATAAACAACTCCACAGGATCAACTTCCCAGAGGCTGGAGCACACCCCAAACACCAACATTATTGGCCAAATTTGGATCGGCCTGGCCGGAAAAACTAGGTAGGTGGCCGGCCAAAATCCGATGCCCTGGGTCCATGTTTGGGCTGTGTTCATGTGGTCTCCCCAGCGGTCTTCTGCACCTGTTTAAAAGTTTTCCTGAGACCTTTTAAAAATAACAGAAACTGATGATACCGTGGCGTCATTTGGGTTTGTTCCGGTTTCAATACTTTAACACTGTCTAAAACAACTAGTTAACGGTTAATAGTTTGGCTCTGATACCATGTTGGGACACGGCAGCGCCCCGGCCGTCTTTCCGAGGCCAAATGCGGAACAAAAACTTTTTACGAACTGGCGCTAACCGCATCCGAATCCCGGATCATTCCATTAACCGTAAACTAGTATACTGTAAAGTGGGTTCAGAGATTATATCGATCGATCCATGTCCTTCGGTGTTTAACCTCTGCCCCTAGCATGTTGCGGTTGCGTCGATGAAGCTCGCTCTCCGATCTCGATCGATCTACAGTCTCCTCCTCGTTGAAGACAGCACCATATCAGCGAATCTTTATACAAGCTCCCACCTCTGAACCGAGGCAACTCGGATACGAAATTTGCTAGCTGGCGTGTCCAAGGTTGAAGTAGAGTAAGTGTAGAATAATTTGTCTCGAGTAAATGAAGTTGCCTTTTGGAGGGAAGATCAAATGAGCTTTGGAATTGAGCTTGGGGATTTTTGCAAATGAAATGAATCCAATTCCTCACTCAACAAGGATTTTTGGGCTACCCCAGAGAAGTGCTCGGCCAAGAGCAAGAGGGTGAGTGCAAGCAAGTGAGAATGGTAAGAATATGAAAAATATCACACTAAGAAATATCCTAGCTTTTCCAAAAAACAATCAATGCAAAGAAATGAGTCATGCTCATCTAGAAACCACATGAAAGCTCCACAGGCTACTGGAGAACCGGCCACCACAGAAAACCCCTTCACTTATCAAAAGCACATTTGCAAAAAGCCCCCTCCACCAACTAGAATTCAGCCAAAGAACAATAGAATAGGAATTTGGCCGAAGAAAAGAAACAAACTGGCAACTTCAAAAAGCGATCCCGTAACTAATTACAGGATAACCCCGCAACTGTATATACATACCCGCATTTGTATTTCGACCGAATACAAATGCAACGAGATGAAATCTACATAGTATAATACTAGGATCTGGGTTAAACCAAAACCCGCTAATATTATCTGTCCAAACCGTGACACGTGCACAAGTGTACATGTACGTTCGAACCCTACCAAAAAACCATACGGCCTCTACAACGTTTCGCCCGAACTGGGAAACTTTCTGTGGGGGACTCTAAAGACTCGTTAATACTCTGGCAGTGGGTTTAACCACAAGCCGTCAGTAGTACTAGCTGTACGTAACGGCTGCCCATGTACTGAGTGAAAGGGAAGCCGATGAGCGAACTCATCCTGGAACCTACGGTGCCTATGTGTGACAATATCCGTACAGTCCGGTCCGTTCGTCTATGAGTATCGCATATCGGGCCTAGAGAGCTGGTAAACGTCAGACCCCTAAAAGCGGTATAAGTCGTGTCGGAGTGTAGCCCAGAACACCCAGAGATACTACTAGAATACCTACCAGTAAATCTCGCTTACTATGGCCATGGATTTTGTGTAATGGCTCTCCAGACACAGCACGATCTCACTCCCAACGTAGGGAGAGACGAATCCCCTGCCGATCCGCTCACTGCCTCCATGTGGCTCGGGACTGTACCCAACTAGAACCTGTTTGCACGACTCTTTTGAGCCGTGGTAGGGTAATAATCAAAGCACAGTGGGAACTCACATGAGACAAATGACGATCTCAGGTTAGACTAACTTGTACACATGTCACCTGGGAATTGATATCTGACAACAGGTTTTAAAAACCTGCTAGCATGTTCCCGGCGAGTCCTGTCCAGTGTACTCATAACCCAATGAGCACCTGTATACATCTTAGGTGAACCAACTGACACCAATAGCTTGTGAGACCGTCCACCGCCCTTCGTCGGGGTCTCGACTGTATACACTAGTTTACTCCGGAGTATCGATGCCCTGTCTTGAAACTCCGACGACTAGGGACCACTTTTAAGGATGTGCGTATAGACACCCAACTCTCGCGTATATGATCTCCATCATACTGCTGGTAGTCAAGCAAGAATCCTATAGGCTCTATCAACGTGCAATAGTGATATATATCATGTCACCTAAATCAGTACACGGTGATAAAGATAAACCAGATAGCTTACTATCATCTCGAGTAAGACTGTCCTACCAGTATATGTCCTCCCTCAATCATTTCAATCACGTGCCTACGATCCAATAATTGACTTTGAGGGCACTATATCCAACACCAAGCAATGGCTTTCGAGGCTGGTTGGTTTTGGAATCGCCTGCCTTTCGCTTGTCTTCATTGTCGGACGTATTGAAGACATTGGTACTGCTAAAACTCCCGCTTCTACGGTTGTCGTCCCGCTTGCTTTTCCAAGTCTTGTCTCTCTGAGAGTCCGGGATAGACTCTTGTTTCGAGCGTTCCAGTATTTGGACTTTCATGGTTAGCTCTTGAAACGTCTTGAGGCTTGCTGTACACAAGAATGGGACCATCCAATTGCTGAGGTTCCCAATTAGAAGGCTGACGGACTGGTCCTGCTCCAGTGGCGGTTCGCACTTGACTGTGAGATTATGCCATCGGGCGATAAAGTCGGTGTTGCTTTCATTCTTCCCCGGCTTGGTCCTCACAAGGTCGGCAATGGAGATTTTATCACTGACACTCATGAACCTTTGCCGAAACAGAGACTCCATTTGGGCAAAGGTAATGACGGACCCGTCTGGTATACTCGCATACCAGTCAAAAATGACACCTGTCAGGCTGTTGACAAACTGACGAAGAAGGAGAGCATCATTGCCCCATGTATTTCCTCACGATGCTTTAAAGTGGGCGACGTGCTGATTTGCATTTCCCGTCCCGTCAAATTTTCCGAACTTAGGAATGACGTAGCCGCTCGGGAACTCGATCAGATCGTACTGTGCGGGATATGGCCGCCCACTACTGCCAATTTCTTTCCGAGCTTCAACTTCAGCCACCAATGTTTTAACCCTGCTGGTGACCAAATCCATTATCCGATCTTGTGTTAGCGGGATAGTAATATCTGGGGCCAAGGCGTCCCCAGAAACGGAATGTGGCCGGCTTTTGTGCGGCTCGACCAATCTTGGACCCAAAGGGACAGGCATCGGCCGCTTCGGATTATCATCATCCGGCTCATGAGTAGCAACTTGTGCTTGATTGGGAGGCGCTCGAGCAATTTGAGCCGTAAGCTGCATCACAACGTTTGTTAAGTCGTCAATTTTCGAATAGAGCTTGGCCATCTCTTTATCTTTGCTCCTGAGCTGTTTTCGAAGCTCTTGAAGCAGCTATTGCTCTGCGGTCCTGGGGCGGAAAGTCGGCTCTTCCTCGCTGTCCGAGCTTGACTCTACATGGACTGAGGGGTCATTCTTCCTATCATCCTCATCGAGAGAGTTTTCATCATCCGGCGGAGGCGGTTGTTCCTGGGAAGCGGCAACCACATTCAAGCCAGATTGGGCTTGGGATGTGGTGGCCCCATCCTTACTTTTGCTGTGAAGGTTGTCGCTGGAGCGCCCACCCGCCATATAGACCGTATGGATAACATATCCAGCCGTCTTTTTATTATCGGCGCCTGATTACACGGATCGCTGTCTTGACCCTCCTGTTTTGGTAACAGGCAGTCGACTGAAAGCGGCTGACCTGGCCGGACTCTTGAATGGTGCTGACACTTCTTTTTTGGTTTTGCACCGCTGTTTTCGTGTGGCACAGAGCGCCTGATAGACTCTTGAAGAGACAGTGTCATACTTTTTCTATTGGGCCCGGGACACGTCTCTTTGTTGCGATGTTTGGACCGTTGTCTTCTTGATTCTAGCGGTCATGGCATTTTTCTGAACCCACTTCAGAGGTTCGAAGGAATTGCTGATTTTTACGGCCGACTCAGCCGTCGTCGCGGAGTAACTCTGCTCTTGGAACCTCACAAGATTCCACATGGCCGAAGTCCTGTCCCTCTTGTTGGCTCGATACCTGAGCCGCTTCTGCCTTAACTTTTCTGTTTTAAGCACTTGGCAGACTTCGGCTCTTCGGGAAGACGCCGTAGACCGAGTGATAGAGAGGCCAGAGAAGACGCCCGATCGTGCATTTATTGGAGTCATCACTTGAGCTCGTCCGCAACGTTTGATGTTGCCCTTTGTACCAGAAGTCTTGCCCCCAGCTGGAGCGCCAGAGAGTCGTTCAGACACCGTCTTAAGTTTCGGTTGTGGTGCCTTAGCGATCACAACATTCGGCCTTTTGCCCCTTGAGACCGGCTTGGCCACCTATTTTGCCAGGATTTCTGCCAGATGAGCGTTTCCGGCAGGGTAGATGATGACGGAACTAAACTGGTAGGGCAGTTCCTCCCACTGTCGACTGAGGCTTACGGGGAGAACTACACGAGTATTGATCTTGATCACATACGGAATCGGGGTCGCATCAGAAGCTGGATCCATCTTAGGAGACATTGTCGTTGAAAGTTGATTGCTGCACGGAAAAAAAACATTATTTCAGTACAAACATCAGCATATATGTTAAATGAGTTCGCATGAACGCTTGACCCGAGATATGGGAGGAGAGAAGGGTCCCACCGGGCCTGCCAGAATATGTAGGGTGTTTTTTGTCACCCCGTTGAGATGGGAATACGCGCGCTTGTCAGGCGCATTACAGATTCCCCCTGCCTGGGGTAGGCTGGGGTTTATTGATTGTGGGAATACGAATCTCCGGCAACCGAGGACTAAGCTGCCATTAATTACCCCTCGCCTTTAGAGCGAGAGAACCTCCCATTAACGGGTCAAACAGGTCATGCGAACTCGATGTGCTGTGTATGTGTGTTGTGTTTTGAAAGGGATTTTGGATATATCGGGGCCCCGCAGAGTCTTTGTGTGTGTGTGTGTGTGTATATACATACATACATATATATATAAGGGAAAGGGCATCTAAAGGATGCGTGGAAGAAAGCGCCAGCGCCTCACGTGCGTGGCACACGGGCGTTTGGGCACTCTGGCGGTGGCGCTATCACCTTGGGCTCTAGCGCTTTGGGCGCTAGTGCCTCACATGCCAGGCACATAGCGCTCGGGCGCTAGGGTGCTAGCGCCTCACGTGCTACATACGTGGGCGCTCGGGCGCTCGCGCTTTGGGCGCTTGGGCGCTAGCGCTTTGAGCGCTAGCGCCACACGTGCTAGGCACGTGGGTGCTCGGGTGCTAGCGCCACACGTGCCAGGCACGTGGACGCTCTGGCGCTAGCGCCTCATATGCCATGCACGCGGGCGCTCAGGCGCTAGCGCCTCACGTGCCACGCACGCGGGCGCTCGGGCGCTAGCGCTTTGGGCGCTAGCGCTTTGGGCGCTAGTGCCTCACATGCCAAGCACATGAGCGCTAGGACGCTAGCGCCTCACGTGCTAGGCACGTGGGCGCTCGCGCTTTGGGCGCTTGAGTGCTAGCGCTTTTAGTTCAAGCGCCACGCATGCCAGGCACGTGGGCACGTAGGCGCCCGGACGCTAGCGCTTTAGGCGCTAGCGCCTCACGTGCCACGCACGCGTGCGCTAGCACCTCACGTGCCAAGCACGTGGGCGCTCGGGCGCTGGGCGGCAAAAAGGACTTGGTCCCTGCACTGGGAGTTATACTCCCAGAAAGAAATACTTATTATTTTGTGTGTGTGTGTGTATGAGGAGTTAAACTCCTAAGATATTTTTGAAGCTGATGAAGGGGCTTCTCCTATTGAGCCCTGGATCTTCCCCCAAAGTGGGGTCTTTGGAGATGGGTCTCCTTCTTCCTCCTCTGTTGGCCGGCTCTTGAATAACAAGAGGGGTGAGATTTTAAAAATCTCTCTTTTTTAAGATCTGATGGGAGATCCAAGCTCCCCTTTATAGGTTTTGTGGTGAAAAACTATTTAGTTTTGGAAAAGGAAGAGTAAAACTCTTAATTTAATTCAAAAAAAAAGAAGAAGGTTTTAGAACCTTGAGGAAGGAGAAAGAGCACAGATCTTGATTTTTTTTGGGAGAGAGAAAAATTTGTTAAGATATTTTCATTATCTTTGCCTTTATACGCTATACACTTTACATATAGCCCCTTGGGCTTTACAAAAATGGCATTTTGCCCATCCCATACCTCATGTGCTATTTCTTTTTGCTCATAAGCCATGGGCTTTACAAAAATTTGGTTTTATACCCACTTTTCTTACATTTATTCAAAAAAATAAAATAAAATAAAGGAAATACACCAAAATTATTTATTACAAAATTTTTGTTTTGGCATGCAGAAGGCCGGACGCTTCGTGTTCGGGCTCGACCCGGGCATTGGCCCACTTGACCTGGGCATGGGCCCACTTGGCTTGGGGTTGACTTTGATTTTGACTTGGTCAACCGGGGTGTAAATTTCGACCCCAACACCACTTACCGAAACAAACACCCTGAAGGAACTGTGTGCCAGCGATACCGCAACTGATCCAAACTGTGGCACAACGGGGGTAAGTTGCCAACTCGTGAGTAGAAAACATCAGCAGGTAGAAATCAAATAAAATAATGATTCCTAGGTCATACTATATCATGAAGGTAATACTATAATATCTAGGGTGACCATGTATGCGTATATGTCAACAAAAGAGCCAATGCCAATGACATGTAAAAACAACATCTCAAATCATATGCCTGTATGCATGTAGATATCATCCACGTGTGTCCATCAACGACACATCAATATCATGGAAACCTGAGTGTCCAACATCGACACTCAAAAACATCATGAAACCCGTGTCCAGTATCGATGCGTAAATCCTCATATATCCAAGCGACGCATGCTCAGATCGGCCCTCATATCAATCTCACGACTCCGGACGATATCCTTCGGATAACCACCGGATCCAACCTATCATCGGTAGGTAGTGCTCCCTCCTATCAGGCTCATCGTCTACATCTCGAGCTTCTTGCCCCGGGGTATCATACCAGGTCCACCATGTACCCGCAGACGGCTCGTCCACCTCCTCGAATCGGGTACTCGAAAAAGCTCAGAACTGAGAAAACTCATGGTGGACACAATTATCATATCAAAAGAAACCGCGTTTTTAAAACAATACACAATTCCTTTTGAAATATAACCACGGTTCTCGAATCCAAAGATCTCATAAAAAAAGCATCTCAATGCAGGTAACCATAAAGTACGATGTATGAAAACATATAACAGTAATATAAGCATGTCAAGTATATCAAGCAAGCATGTCCTATGATAGTACTGAATAATGAATGTACTTTACAGTTAAGAATAATATCGTGATATAGCAATTCTACTGTGCAATTGGCATAGCCATTATCGATGATGAATGTGTGAGCCGGCAAATCTGTGTAAGTGTAACATGCCCATCATCGGTAATAGTGTAGGTGTACTAGCAGATGATATCAATAAGCGGTAAATACTGGGAACCTAACACGTATGTCACGAGGGATAAACCAACACAAACACGAACGATAATAAGGTATATAACTACGCATGAACCATACGGTCTGTTTAAATGATACGAATCATAGTTTTGAAAGTGGGGGTTACGGTGTTTTTAAGGAAAAGATACCATTTGAAAATCTGCAGCGTCCCTTGAGGTTTTCATTTAAAAATGTGCCACGCCCCACTTCCCGGTGTACGGGCAGAGGACGCGACGAGGCCGCTACGTATTTACTCTGAAGTAAATATGCTAAGCGTATCTAAGCAATATAAATAAAAATGCACAAGAGACAAAGACAATAGGTATAACTGAACAGCAACTTTATTTAATAACATTCTTTTACAGTACATGGAAAAGTAAATACATCTGAATGAAAATAATGCCTAAACAGTGGCATAAAAGAAATGGAAAGTGCTGAAATGAAATAAGTACAAGTGGCTACAGCTCTGGGTCTTCGGTGTTCTGCTCAAGAGCCTGCTCCGAATGCTCCTGAATGGTCTCGTGCTCTAGTGCGTCCGATCCACCTGACAACATTCTAAAGAAGAAAGGGAAGGAATGTTGATTGATACGATTTCCGATTGTGTATAATGAGAAAATTATAAAGAAATCACAACCAAAAATATTTGACCGCAATCAATAACGGTGTCGTATATAGATTTCGTTAGCAAGTGCGGATCGTCCACAGGGATTGTGCGATTCGTTCGTATTTTGTTTTGTTTGAATTGAAAATTTAATAAAAAAGAAAAGCAAAAACGATTCAAGATTTATATCGATGAATTTCAAGAATCAACTAGATCTAATCAAGAATTAAGAAAGCGTTAAACATCAAGAATCAAGAAGAATAGAATTCCAATCGATTTAAGTTTCAAGATTTGAAGTAAAGCTCGTAAGAATCGATTAGATCGTAGATGTGAAGAAGATTCAAGAATACGATTTCTTATCCATTAACAAGTTGATGCTAAATCGATGTAGATTCATCGAGGATCAAGGATCTTGCGAAGAATTAGGGTTCCTCATCCTATCCTTTGTCCATTCGATGAATCACATTCACTAGATAGCTTCTAGGAAATCGAATGATCAATCGTTGATCTCTAGATCATGCGAAAGGAATCAAGAACGCATTCGCATCGATCTAGATCATCGATCATTCGATTTTCAAGAATTTACAATTGTTATAAGACTTAAGAAAACGTTAAAGATTCATCAACATCATCATTCTACAATCGTTTCGATTCCTCCATGAGCAGAGTTTTACTCAAGCATCATCACGAAGAATACATTCAAGAATTGAATAAGAATCATAATGCTCGAATTGAAAATAAGCAAGTTTAAAGAATCTTCACCTTTATTATATCAACAATTAGTTACAACTCTCAAGAACTACAAGAGGATGGAACTTTGATCATCGATTCTAGCATCGCTCGGCTCCTTGAGTCGTGGATCGGCTTGGATCTCGTGCTCCGTTGAAGTCCGGCTTCGCTTCTAAAGGATCGATGAAGACTTGCTTGGGTTGCACTCAAAGGATCTTGAATTTGGGCTTTGGATTAGGATTAAGGTTTAAGGCACAAGTTTTGTCACTAAACTTGTGGGAGAAATGGGGGAGATGATGAACCAACTAATGATTGATTCCCTTAACCCTTAGATCTAGGCTCCTTTTTATAGACTTCCAAAACCCTAGATCTAGGATTCAAAATTTGAATTTCCCTCCAAAAGTTTGTTAGCTAGAGAGGCTTCTAGAAGTAGTTAGTTAGAGGGAGCTTCTAGAACTAGGTTGTTAGGAGCTTAATCAAGATTAGCTTGCTTAATGATCTTTGCTGATCTGGCAGAAGCTTAGAGGGAATTCTGGAATTTGACATGTCATGATGAGGTGTACACACAGAGATAGGAGTACTGCAGCAAAAACTGAGTGCTGACGTGGCATAGGCGCCGCGGATCCGCGGCACGTGCCTCCTTATGCCGCGGATCCGTGGTCACGTGAGGGGTATAGGGCATCATCTTTCTACTGTTGCCTCCTTTTGAGTTCTTGGTAGTTTCCTGATATGCTGAATCTCTGAATTCATTCTAGATCATTGCCAGATTCCAATTCCTTGAGTTGGCGTATTTTTTAGCCGTCTTTGTTGTGTAATTTTAACCGATCTTCTGTAATTTCCTGCACAGACTTCGAAACACAAGTTGCGATATGCAAGAATGATGCGATGCTGTGAAATACAGTCAATTTTCCTTATAGTGCCGGTTTTAAAGTCTAACACATGCAATCTGGTATTTCAGGACTGTTTTGCTAATATGTGCAATATGAATACCGAACACCTCTAGATGAATGCAAAAGATAGGGAAATTGCCGTGTTAAAAATGCAGTATTTTCGACTGATCAAATGTCGTCAGCGAACAATCGCTCAGTAAGTCCCAAAGATAAGGGAGAAGTAGAATAGACAGAGAGAGAGTGTGTGTGTGTAGCTTTTAAAGTTGTATTATATTGTTATAATTTTGTATTTAGTGTTAACGCTATTGTTTGTAACGTGGTACAGAAGAGGCCAATGTATACGAAAGGAGTCTCCATATGCCAGAGACTAAAGGAAATGGAATACAAGGCTCCGTTAGAATGCCCGGAACAACGGCGATTGTATTCAGGTTAGGTGTCTTAATGGTTGCAGTCTCGTACCACTTTTAACACCTTCCGTACCAATCTACCCCTTATAAACTCCGTGAAGTCTTGATTGTATTGTTTGTATTGTATTGAAATTTGTATTGTCTTATAATATAGATTGTATAATTGGATGACTTGCCGAAACCATGATATCAGTAAATGGATGGAACTGGAGAATCATGGATGTGACTGGAGAATCATGTAAATGGAAGTATATCCATGGTTCGGTTCGGTCAATATAGATTGAATATATGTATTTATGGAATCATTTTGTATTGTAGTATTGTAGATTGTACTTGAATCATATTCAAGTCAGATTATTTATAATGAGACTCAGTCTGAGTCAGAACAATTAGAAAAGAAATTGAAGTCTTGAATTATGTTTTGATACTATCGGTAACCGCTGAACATGGGTGGCAGGATTTGTGTCTTTTTCAAAAACGATTACCGTATTGATAACACCGTTTGTTAAGTTGTCTACCTTAAATAGGCAAGCACCAATATCTCCGACTCCCTGAGGCTCAAGAGACTGATCCCGCTTAAACCTATATTTACTAGGGTCCTTATAGTAATTTAGAAAACTTGAGAGGGGTTTATGTAAAAATAATTTTGTATAATTTCAAAATACACCTCAAATATTTAATTATCGTCTTAGAATTTTCATAGATGTAGATTTTATATATGTGACATTTCTAGTGAAAAAAACTTAATTTCATAATACATGGTATTTATCTGTAATATTGAATTTGTATGGAATTGCATAGTATTTTCATGTAAACTGATTCTTTTGATTTAGAAAATTTGGAATATTTATACTATATCAAAAATAGATATTTTAATGATACATATGTATATTTATTTATAAAAATAATTTTAATTTATTATTCTTTTTTCTAGAAATCTCATTTTCTTAAGATATTTGTATTTTTAAATCTCTCGAGACCGAATGCTCCTTGCGGAGGTCTGCATCTCGCACTACTGAGCCCGAGGATGTGCGATAATCTGCACTATCCCGAACGGGTTCCCCAAATGGGTTGTAGCGGAGCTTTGCAAAGACTTGTTGAAAATACATAATCTTGTGAAAATGGTTTTTATAAGTTAATGTTAGTTTTGTGTAAAACGGTATTTCCCCGAATTTATATTTCCCAAAAGATATCGTGCTATGTTGCATTTGAGTGTTGTGAAGAGATAGGTCATTACCTCGTGATCTATCTAATGGTATAGCAAGATTTATGATGTTTTAAAGTCGAAACTAAACTACGTGGTACTTTACTGAAAAAGTGCGATAAAAATTGAAATATACATTCTTTTGAAATGGAATTTGTTCCTTATGTTTTGTTAATGATTAATAGTCAAGATGTAAGAGTTTTGTATGGTTGTGTTAAGGAAAATTGAACTTTACAAAGAAAACCGAATCAGAAGTCGGATTTAACTCCGCTTTCGTCGGGTTTTAGTAAAAGAAGTTTTAAGAATAGAATAGAGAAGAGGGAGGTAGTACTTACGGGTTTAAGGTCAAGAGAAGAGGAAGAGGAGGACGTAGAAGGTACCGGTGCGTCATTTCGTCGCCGGGAGCTTCTAGAGTCGTCGTCGGAATTTCGCCGGAGCTTTACCATTCGCTAACTCCACTTGCACACTAAATTTCTAGAGAGTTTTCTTGAGAGTTTGGATAGAATTTGTGAGTGAGGGGGGGTGTTTAGGGATGGTATTTATAGGAAAAGATTAGGGTTAGGGTAGGTGAAAGGGTGAAAAAAATGTATTAAAAAAAAGTTTAATGGGGTTTTAAATCTCTCTGTTATTGTGCAGAGGAATTAAATATAACAGGGGTTATGGGGATACCAAGAGGCACACGAGTCATGAAGGCTAACTCGGGTTTGGAGCCGAGTTGGCCGGCCTCGCCGGCCCGATCCCGGCGAGTCGGGCTCCGTATTGGCGCCACATGTCGCTCGTCTCTTGGTCTACCCCCTGGGTTCATTTGTTTTTAGTGTGACTTTTGGGTTTACGGGTTAAGCATATGTAGACTCTTGGGATTCTAAAAATATTAAAAGAAATCAATATAAAAAATAATGTGGGTGATGGGATTTGAACTCTGGTGCTTTGGTTCAGCAGTGCAAAATCTTACCAGTGAGCTACAAGCTCCTGCTTGTTATTAAAAAGCAAAACAAACTTATAACTTGTGCTCAGAAAAAAATACCCCTTTCTGTATTTTTTTTTTTTTGAAAAATTTGTACAGAAAGTTGTACATGAAGTTTAGGGTTGTTACAAAGTGCATACGATTCGTCGGTTTTGGAAATAAGTATAGTTCAGGTGGAATCTTAACGTCGGCGATCCAGCCTCATAGTATCCGATATGGCAATATTCTTGATTATTGTCCTCAAATCATGAGCGCGGATCAATCATCCGGTATAACTCATCGCGTATGGTAATCCATCGTACGGTGGCAACAAACAGAATAGGGATCTATCGTCATGTTCATCGATGAGGGTACGGATCTATGGTCTCGTACGGCATGTCATCTTTGATTCTCATCCATATATATATAATACATCAATCTCATGTCATCGCTATATTAATCTCATTATATATCTTGGTACATGTATTTGTGCATCTATACCACCTCACATCCTCATATCAATCGTATCCGCTCAAATCATCTTATATCTTTATAATCTCGCATCATCTCTTTTAATCATACCCGTAGGTTCATACTTAAGTTACTCCAAACTATAATTCATATATCGGTTCTTTTCATTATTAGTTGCGGGGGTGCTATACGCTATCCACCCGGCTTCCCCCGTAGATATAAATCTACTCGCTTGCTAAATTCATTGCTTAATCGAAGTCGATATGCTTCGTCGTCTCGGAAGTCCACGCGAAGGTACTACAAATCAACACACATCATAATGTTATTAAAACCAAGTCCGGAAAACCGATATGGCACAGGAAGTGCTCAAAGGTTAGAACCTATATCCCACGCATGCAAAAACAGCCGAATAACCATCGTTGTTGACGTACAAACATCCAACGACGAAATATAATAGCAAATACCAAAACCCAAGTTTCAGAAATCGGAAAACACGAAATCAGCGACAAATGAAATCACTCCCAAATTCTACCCTAGGTCAAACTAGGACATTTTGTATATAGGGTTGGTTTACATATCAGATAACAAAGTCACTCACCAAAATACACACCCTAACCTACAGGTCTGGCCATAATTTGCGGACTCATGCAATAAATCTGCGGCCTGGCATTGGGTTTTGGGTCTCAGGTTTCAGGGTTGCTTCAAGGTTGCCTGCACGTATCACTATGAAGGGAACTTATTTTATGGGTCTCTCGGGTCATCCCGGATTTCAAAATATCCTCACAAACTGTCAAGATTCCAATGTCGGGCAAATTCTAAGTTCTTGGTTTAGGGTTCTAGTCTTCTAGTTGTCCAGAATATCATCACTAAGGGTTTGTAAAGACTCACTAAACCTCAATAGCCACTTTACAAGTCAAGTCTCCCACTAAACATGAACCTAGAAAATTCAAAGATCACAAATCTCACTAAATCGAACTCTAAACTACACTAGAATATCAGGAAACAAATTACAAGATGAGAAAGGAAGGTTATATCTCTTGGAAGCAACTCAAGAAAAACCCTAGATACTCCAAGTGCTCAAAATCCAAATTTGATTCAACCATGGGGTGTAGGGTGAGATTATGTCATTTTTAATGAAGGTGTTATGATGTTTTGATGAGGTTTTGGAGATGATACATAGAGGTAGAGGAGGGTGAAGGAGGAGATGAAGAAGATGAAGAAATGGTAAAGTGAAGAAATTGAATGAAGAAGTCAAGAGGTAGGAGCCATACCCTCTCTTTCTCTCATGCCCATACTCATCATGTTGCCCCCCCTCCCCACTCTCTCTCTTTAATCATCATGTCACCTTTTTCTTTTCTTTTCTCTTTTTCTCTCATATAAAACCAAACATAAATACAAATGAAACCAACATGTAACAAAATACGACATGTCATGGTGCACTAACCATAGCTAATTAAAAATACGGATTTGGTTTAATCATGATTAGTAGTGCACTAATCAAGTTTAATTTAAACTTGCATATAATTAATTATAAAATACCCAAATCTAATAATTACCATTTTATTAAATAATACAATATAAATCTCAAATTATTTTCCAAATATCGGTATTTAGTTATACCATTTTACTAAAACCGCAATTAGCAAATTGAATAGTTTTCATGAAAATATTATTTTAATATTTAAATTCCAAAAATAATATTTTATTTTTTCTGAAATGTTACAATCTTCCCCTCATAAATAAATTCGGTCCCCGAATTTAAATTTAAACCCCCATATACTAAAACATTTCAATAAACTGTTTAAATTAACGGGGCTCCGAAATCACGGAACACTCAAAAATATCACAGCGTATCGAGTGCGCATGAAAACGAATGCGAAACTCAAAATCGAACTCCGTCAAGCGTCACGCAATCACTAGAGTTCTAAAGGAAATGCAAATCTCGAAATCCGCTGCTGAAATCCAATATACTATAGTCAAAATCATAATACGTATATAGTACGCATCCTTTTAAAATCCTCTAAAAACTGAATAGCACATGAAAAATCTTTTCTGAATTGCCGTGCAATGCGTAACTCACGGTACAAGTGGAAGACGCTCGTTTGTAAAGTAGTAAATATACGTTCATATATGTTTTTGCTCAATTATACGTTCCGCCATTTTGAAATATCCCAAAAGGTTCTCCTTATAAAAGTTCGTGTCACTCACGGACACGTAGGAAATAGTGAGACTATAACTCCTTTTTGAAAACCTCTTAATAAATTTTTATGCATGCAAAAGTACTCATGTACTGTCCTCAGATCAGTCCTACTCGGCTACTATATAATAAGTACCAAATATCAAAATATAATGCTCAAGAGTAAAGTCGGCCTCAAAAAGCTTATCCAACATCATGTGTGTCTGGTGCGTCCCCAAATCCAATTCAAAAACAAATGCCACGAATGTGCACAAAAGAAAAAACTAAGTGCAACGGGTGTGCACGAAAGCATCTGTCAAGTGCAGCTGGTGTGCATGACAACAACATTAAGTGCATCTAGAGTGCACGAAAATCTCAACCAAGTGCAACTAACATGCACAAATAAAAAATCTCAATCAAGTGCACCTAGTGTGCACAAAATCTCAACCCATACGCCCAGTATGCACGAAAATCCAAATCGAGTGTGTCAGGTCCGCACAAAAACATCTAATGCAGTAGGGTGCACGACAACAAGCGTCACGTGCATACGGTGCACTAAAACATAACTCTAGTGCAATAAATGCATGAAAATAAATATCAGGTGCTCTAGGTACCTGAGTACTCGTCAATGTACCAAAATCGCACAAAAACAACATCGAGCGTGTCAAGGTGTATAAAATCATAAACGTATGCAACTGTGTGCACAAAACACGTATCAATACACTGCATGCACATGGGAGCTATACCGAGTGCATAAGTCAAGTCAAAGTGCATATAACATGCACGAAATCAAATCGACTGTAAAAAATAAATAGAATCATAAATGCGTGCAATCAAATGCACAAAATCGATATCAAGTGCAACAACTGTGCACAAATCATAAACCAATGTAACGATGTATAAAACATAAATCAAGTGCAATAACTGTGCACAAAATGTAAATATCCAGTAGTTGCAGCCATGGTGCACGAAAACAAATATCACGAAACCCAAAGTCCAAGCGATAAAAATGTAATACTCGGGTCACAAAATGCAAATCGCAATAAATGATATTAAGGTACACCTCATTCAATGTCGAAAAATGACGGTGCACACAAGGCTAGCAGAACAAGAACATCCGTTTGCCTCCTGCTCACGGTCTGGCATCCTTTGTCTCTGGGTCCCTGTTTTCTTTCTGGATTACCAATCCCACCATCTTTCTGCTCGTCGGCCCGGTTGGGTATAATGACGGAACAGTTGCGCTCTGGCACTCCTCTGATCAACTCTTGGCTAATTAACATGACCATTCGCAAAACAACACATTACTGATGGTGGCATCTAGCCCTCTGAATAAGCGCGATACAACTTATCCTTGGTGCAGATCTTTATCGCTGCGGCATCCTGGAAGAACCTTCTTAGGGTCTCTTCCAATCTCACCTATGCCGAACTATACGAACGTTAGCACTCTTTACTTAAATCTTTTCTCATTTCTGGACAGCTGCATCCTTAGCATGGCTTTCCTTTGGAATTTGGCCGTATCCAACACCTCTGCATACATATCCGTCCTCAGGTATCAACGGGGAGTAACAACGGCTCGTTAATATCTCGCACGAACCTCAACGGGGAGTAACAAAGGATGTGTTAGTTATATGTATGCCCTAGAGGCCATTACTGTACATAGGATGTATATTGTAGTGGATGCTGGGACGTATATAGGGAGGACTTTCTTGCTCGACATGATAGTATGCTATCTGGTTGATCTTTACCTTAACGTGTATACTGTTTGTCTTTCTGTTACATGTTGGTAAAGCCCTTAGGATGTGTGCTTGACTACCTGGACTATGATGCGGATCATACTAGTGGGGACATGGAAGTCCATAAGTACATCCTTCAAAGTCCCTAGTCGTGGGTATATCGAGACGGGGCATCGATATACCAGAGTAGACTAGCGTGTACCTTCTCGACCCATACAGATGGGCGATGGATGATCCCATATCCATTGGTGTTTGACATCAGAGATGATATACGGGTGCTCAGTAGAGACTGGGTACACTGGACGGACTCGCCGAGAACTCCCAGATGGTATTATACCTCACGTCAGATGGCAGTTCTCTGGTGACACTGGTACAGATTAGTCTGTTGACCCGAGATCGTCATAGAGTCTTGTGTGGTTCCCACTGTACTTTGATTTCCATCTTACCACGTCCAAGTGGGCGTGCAAAACGGTGGTTTTTGGGTACAGTCCCGAGTCACATGGAGGCAATGAGCGATAGGAGGGGATTCGTCTCTCCCGGTATAGGGGGTTGATGTTGCGCTGTGTTCGATTGGCTATAACAGGAAATCCCTGGCCAGGGTTGCTGAGATTTACTGGTAAGTGTTACCAGTAGTATCTCGAATGGTTATAGACCTCATATCGACACGACTTATTGAGCTATTGGGGTCTGACGTTTACCACCCCTAGGCGAGATATGCGACATATCAGACGATCAGACCGGACTGTACGGTAGTGTTACTGGTTGGATTCACTGGAGTGTGAGCGGGCTTGCTCGTCGATCTTCGGATCGCTCAATACCCGGGTGGCCGTTACGTTTAGCAGACCGCTTGTGGCTTGTGGGTGTTTGATATGATCATCACCTGCTGCCGGCGTATTGACGAGTCTTTAGAGTCCTACACAGAGGTTTCCTGGCTCAAGCGAAACGAAATAGGAGCGCATATGAGATATGTGCGGGACCGAGAATAATACCAGTATGTGATACTGTATTCGATTCTCGCGATGTGACATTGATCGGTTATATGCGATATAGCCGGGTTATCGGATCAAGTGTTGATTCGATAAGTTGTTACTAATGATGCTAGTCGGTTATATGCGATATGACCGGATCGTTAAATCAAGTGTTGATTTAATGATTTAATGCATGATTATATATTTGATATATTACTTTGCATTAACTAGTATCGGTTCACTTTAAATGTATTTTCTCGCTCGATTGTGCGCATTACATATGCGATATGATTTTGTGCACTTGTTTGTATCATGTTTGATGATGCAAGAATGCTAGGGTTTGTGTAATGAAGTAAACCTAAGTTAAATAAATAATTAGGGTTTTCTTTTATTCATTCATTTATCTTTTCATTTGGATTTAAAAGATAAATGAGAAAAAGAAAACAAAAGGGTTTCTTTCATGAAGCTAAGTGAAGCTTCATGAAGCTTTGACCATTCTAACCCTTTTGTCTTCATCTATTAAACCCTAACCATTTATTTAACTATGGTCAACTCTCTACACTTGACCATGGTAAAAGTTATGATAAGAATGGATTTTTCTTTTCTATTTTATTAATATTCTTATCATAACCTTCTTCTTCTTCTTCATCTTCTTCTTTGAAGAAGCTTGAGGTCATCAATGGTGGATTGATGATTTGAGTGAGAAATCCAATTCTAAAGTCTACCCACTTCCTATTTCTTCATCCTCTACCTCTTGCCAAGTGGTAGAGTGTGTTTCCTTCACAAGTTTTCACGGTTTGGTGAAGGTGGAGCTTGATCTAGCGATGCCTCGACGTAGATCATCTTCGGCATGGACATCGACGACCTAGCTTGCCCATTCTCCGACGAAGCCGACGCTTGAGCCCGGATTTGGTTTGGACAGCGGAGAGGACCTCGTTGCGGAGCTATAGAGGTGGAGCACCGGATCTACAAAGGTTGTATTTCCGTATCTTGTAGTTAAGTGTTAACTAGTTAGCTTGTTCGCCTAGTTTTCTAGCAAACGATCCGTAGTCGGGTCTCTCGGCACCTAGAATTTTTGAAAATGGCATGTTCGATGCCTTGTGAGACCTCACTATTGTGCCTAGGAACCCTACAGTGGTATCAAAGCCTAGCTAGAGCCTTAGGCGAAGTCTAGACGGAATTTGAAACCCGGACGAACCGAAAACCCGAACCCAAAATTGCTCTCTGGACGATTTCTGAAATCTGGTCTTTTTCAAAATTAAAAATATGCAGAGAACACATCACAAACATCTAAGAGTTACTGTGAAATTTGACAGTCCAATTCCACTAAGGCAGCGCGGATCCGCGGCATGAGCAATAGCTCATGCGGCGGTTCCGCGGCCGTACGGCCACACTATTTAAATTGTTTTGCACAGTAACTGTTAGTTTCCAGTGGTGATTTTTCTGGGAATTTTTAATATTTTTTCAAGAGTTGAATTTTCTGAGTTGTTTTGGGGATTCGGTGTTTCGATCGGGGTATCAAATTTTGTCTATTTGGCTTTCCGGATAATTTTTAGAATATGTTAAAAAGTTCGACCGGATATAAATACCCAATTTTTCCCCTGTCGGGAAATTTCCAAGTGTTGGATTTTTCTGAAGTTTAACGACGTTCTAAGTAGTGCAAGTAACGCGATGGACCCTCTAGAAGACAACAAACCTTAACTTGATTATGTGACCGTACTGAACTGCCCTTTGAACCTTCGGGTTTGGGGCAGTACGGCGTGCCACATGTGAGGCGTTGGCTTGACCCTTCTACGGCTGGACCGTTGGTACTGAGGCATGAACTGAATGTTGCTAGACTTGTTTCATGTGTTGATCTGTATCGGGAAAAGTTGGGTGTTCGATTGTTCGATCGGAAAGTTTGACATTTTCTATTTATCCGGAATGGGATACAATAATTGGAATTCACAAATAGTTATGAGATAACTAAATGAATGTTATAAACGTAGCAATTTAGTCTCACTTGATCGGTTGCCACGGAATTTTGATGTGATCAAAAGTCCGTCGCAATCGCGTAGCGTACGCGGATACTCGCCGGGTAAACTTAATAGACAGCCTCACCCCATAGCCCCGACCAAGTGATTGTAGGAGAACCCCGTCGCCAAAAGCATCCGTTCGGATGCTCCCGGCAGCGGTGTTCCGCCTTGGTGCACTTCGTCGACGGTGTCGGGAATCCTGTTGAATTGCCCGACTTGATATTGAAAAGTGTTTTCGATAATGAGACTGAAATGCGGGGTTTATAATTGTTAGGCATGTGATGTCTAAGTAATTCATTTGGTCAGGCATGCGATGTCTGAGATGGTTGCGGATTCCAACTGTTGTAGTTTTACACTTTCTTTTCTGTGACCGTAAGTGTAATATGTGATATCGCCGGTTTCGTTGCTATATGTCAACGACAATTGGGATGCGCATATTTACTTACGTTGATGACATGTGATGTTATGTGTTGCTGGATATGTTATATTGGATCGTCGTGTTTGAATAGCCGGGGGTTTTTATGTGAGATGAGTGTTTTTCATTTTCATTCATGTAAAAACTTGTATGTAATATTCTTTTATTGGGGCACTTCCAGGTTGCGGAAGTTGTCACCGTTTGTATATTATTTACTTTTCCGCACTAGGATAGACCCAAGGAGGGGAGCACAAGTAACCGGGTTCTGGAGTCCAGTGGGAGACCAACTCGAGGAGTCGAGTCCGGGTCTCCTAACTCCAGAATTGGTAGGGTTGCTTGCCGCTCTCGTAGGGGTCTAGGGGTGTGGGTTTGGCTATTCATCGCGACCGTGGAATCCGTGTTTTATACTGGCTCGTATTGAAAACACAGACATCCTAGTATATCCAATATTTCATATGATTCTTCTGCTGCGATATCTGTGATGTGATCATGAGATGTTCTGTGATAGATACAGTATATAGTATATATGATATATTATATAGACGTTACTTATGTTTTACACCCGTGCTAGCCCTGCCCTGCTCTGCCGTTAGTTACCTAACCTAACGGTGCACGAGGGGACATCGAGGCGAATGCGGATGGCATAAATGTACGTCGTATTTATCTGTGATGTTTAGGTACTTAAATGATGGGACTTCATTAATGTGATTAATGAAATAAAAGAAACCTAAGATGTTGTTGAATCGAATTTCAAAATAAAACAGGTAGCTACAGTTCTTTCTTTGCACAGCGGTATATACGATATATCCTGCACCTTATTCGATGAGGAAAGGACCGAGATCCCTTCACCGGGAGTGACTCCTTTAGCAATAACTGGAAGATGCTACACACTCGGTTTGTCTTTTGATTGCTTTTAAGTGTTTTTGCTTTGCATAGTGATATATATGATATATCCCGCACCTCATTCGACGAGGAAAGGACCGACGATCCCTTCACCGGGAGTGACTCCTTTAGCAAAACTAGAAAAGCCTCAAAAACACTCCATTTTAAAATCATTTGATTCTACAACGATATCAAGTTCATTACGCAATAGGTTTTCAGAAAAACCTGTCGTAGCCCTCCGTCATTTCAGATAAGTAGTAGTTAGTATTCGTGCTGCGTTTGTTGGCCTTTGTCAAGGCGCAGTGTGCGGTAGCTAACTGGTGTTTATCTGCTTATGCATATGATGCAGATTGAGTTAGGGTAGTCGTGCGACCTTGTTGGCCTTTGTCAAGGGCCGTGCGGGTGGGTTTAATTCAATCAGGAAATGACGGGTTGAACTTGACTAGCATCCTATGGTTTGTTGGCCTTTGTCAAGGTCATAGGAGGTTAGGGGCAAAATATTATCGGGAATTTCAAGTGTTGAAATTTGCAATGAGATTGCATACCTTCTATGAGATAGTTGGATCCCGATACCCGCTGCGAGTAAGAGTTACTCCTGGGAGAGTTTTATACATTACAATTAGCCGATCAAGTAGGTGTCTAGAAAGGTGTCAACGGGGTTACGCCTCTGGGAAAACGAGGTTTACATTAATTAGGTTCGTGCGAAAGCACGGGGGACCTCTCTCAAAGTACCGACACTGGCCTGGCTGAAAGATTGGCGAACTTGTAGTGTGTAATTAATCCCGGCTAGTCTTTCCTTTTAGGGTTTGAAGGAAGATTTGATAAAAAGCAGTGGGAGCCATCCTGATTAGATAAAATAATAACCAATCTATTCTTGCAAGAGCACACGCTGAGTGTTTTCTTCTCTCTCTCTCCAGGTAGCGACCATATCACGCCTTAATCAAGATAATAATACGGATTATTGACTGAACCCGCTTGTTATACTGAGCTGGGGAACGTTGGTCCCGCTCCAACTTATAATTGTTATAAGACAGAGCAGGAAATTGGGGATTACCAGAATTCCCGTGCCGCCCAAACGAAGAGAGTGCATGCTGATGCATCATCTTCGGG
Source organism: Agapanthus africanus (assembly GCA_030015575.1). Taxonomy (NCBI): domain Eukaryota; kingdom Viridiplantae; phylum Streptophyta; class Magnoliopsida; order Asparagales; family Amaryllidaceae; genus Agapanthus; species Agapanthus africanus. The sequence continues at coordinate 418,722,934 of CM057349.1, read as the reverse complement.
TATGTTCATTACAAAGAACTGTTTCTCAGTGTCCTTTACGTCCTGGGTATGTGATACCAGATTAGGATCCCAGATATGTAATCTGTTACATAGGGCTACAGATAGGTAGAGAACTGAGAACGGGTGATAAGTTTCATGAGGCAGAAAACGGGGCAAGTGTTGCTGCCAAGTCTGTCGGTCACTGTCACCCTGTATTACAAATCCATTGATTCTGAACGAATGCTGTTAGATACCGAACCTGATATACAAAATCATATCAGTCTCTTTAGTAGTAAAGAAATGATAAAATTTTGTATTGTTGGATAATGTTTTGAACATTTCCTATATCAAAAGTTGATCGGTTCAGGCACGTTATCTAAAAGCGTTGATGTTCTAAATCAAACTACAGTTTTTAGTATACAGAACACACACAAGAGGAAGAGTTCAGAACTGAACGAATCCTTCTTGAGGCATTGTAGACTAGGTCATATCAATGCGACCCGACTAGCTGAAGTTACATGTAGATGCATATTTAAATCAGTTTGAATTTACATCTTGTGAAACTTGCCAGTCATGTCACAGAGATAAGATGACCACAGCTCTGTTTATTGGAAACAGAGAAAAAGTTAGTGAACTCTTGAGATGATACATGTTGATGTATGTAGGTCCCCTGTCTACACATGCCAAGACCGGTTCTTTGTACTTCATTACATTCTCTGATGATCTCTTTAGATTCAGACATATGTTCCTGTTGAAACACAAGTCCGAACCTTTTGAGATATTCACGGAATATAAGTTAGAAGTAGAGAACCAAAATACGGGTATAAGTATTATGTCCTATGATGAGATCAAGGAGGAGAATACTTGAGCACGGAAATCCTGGACTTTTCTAAAGGAGAATGAGATTCTCTCTCAGCATTTCTCCTCCGTATACACCATAGAACGATGGTATATCGGGGAGGAGCAATCACACCCTATATGATATGGTGTGCTCCATGATGAGTATTACTGAGTTACCTATTTCCTTTTGGGGAATTATGCACTTGAGAAGCTGCATACCTATTGAATAGGTTCGAATCAAATCAGTTGCCTACCACTCCATATGAGATATGGAAAGGGAAGAGCCCATGTCTTAAGCCAGTTAAGATTTGGGGTTGTCCGGCCTATGTCTAAAAACAAAATCTGGACAAGCTTGAAGCAAGGTCTGTAATGTAGAACTGGAAAGGTTCCAGCTATACAAACTACAGCAGATGACTTGATAGAGCCAAAGGATTCAGTAGATTCCAATGAACCTCAGCCTTTCCGCCGATCTAGTAGGGTTCCTCACCCACCTGAGAGATACTTCTGTTTCTCTATGACAGTGGGAGCGAGGATTACATCATGAGATGATGACCCAACTAGTTTCGAGCTGGCCATCAGGAGTGAGACTCTGTAAGAATGGCTGGATGTTTATCGATCTGAGATGGAATCCTTATACACCAACAAAGTATGGACTTTAGTTGCAATATCTGAAGGGTTAAATCCCCATCAGGAGCAAGTATATCTTGAGAAGATAACTTGGTGTACATGGAAAAGTTGAGACTTTCAAAGCTAGACTTGTTAAAGGTTTGCATCATTGACCAGGTGTGGATCATGATGAAACTTTTTCTGAGGATCTATGCTTAAGTCCATCCAGATCCTACTTGCCACGGCCACATACCATGACTACGATATCTAGTGGTTGGGTGTCATGACAGCTTTTCTAAATGATGTTTTAGAAGAGGGAGTCTATAAGTACACAGCCAAAGTGCTTCGTAGACAGTGGGAGCAGCGGAAACGTGTACAAGATGCTTTATAGGATAAAGCAGGCATCGCGGAGTTGGAACATCTGTTTTGATGGATTAGTCAAAGAAGTTAACATCATCAAAATGGTAGATGAACCTTGTATAAACAAAAAGGTAGTAGGGAGTATGGTGACGATCCTCGTAGAGTACGTGGATGACATACTCTTGATAGGGAAGGAGTTTCCTATGCTACGCTCGATCAATCTCCGCTTATCACAATGACTCTCCACATAGGATCAAAGTGATACCTACTAAATCCTGGATTTTGGATCTATGAGATAGATCTAAATGGATGTTAGGATTCTCACTAGTTGTAGTGAGATGGCATCAGTTGATCCTGGGGAGAATCACTGGAAGGGTTCCAGGGTGATAAAGACGACTGAATGTCAGTCACAGGCATTGTCTTTACCCTCAGTGGAGGGACGGTATGTTGGAAGAGTTCCAAGCTAGATACCGTGACATACTAGACGATAAAGGCACGATACATCGCTACTTAAGATGCTACCAAAGAGGCTGTTTGGGTGTATATTGGTTCATAAGATGAACTACGTTCCTACCATTGTGTGACAATGGAGTTGTGGCTTATGCCAAGGAACGCCCGTCCCATCAGTGATCCAGACATATTCTAAGGCAGTATCACTTGATCATGGAGATGATTGATCTCCAGGGTGATCGAGGTTTGGAGAGTAGACTCAGAGGACAACACAGCGGATCCACTCACAAAGGCCTGTTCCCAGAGAGAGACTTTTATGGGATGGTTGAGTATGAGATACTACAACCACTGCTATCAGATGGCCCTAGTGCAAGTGGGAGATTGTTAGTTATATGTATGCCCTAGAGGCCATTACTGTACATAGGATGTATATTGTAGTGGATGCTGGGACGTATATAGGGAGGACTTTCTTGCTCGACATGATAGTATGCTATCTGGTTGATCTTTACCTTAACGTGTATACTGTTTGTCTTTCTGTTACATGTTGGTAAAGCCCTTAGGATGTGTGCTTGACTACCTGGACTATGATGCGGATCATACTAGTGGGGACATGGTAGTCCATAAGTACATCCTTCAAAGTCCCTAGTCGTGGGTATATCGAGACGGGGCATCGATATACCAGAGTAGACTAGCGTGTACCTTCTCGACCCATACAGATGGGTGATGGATGATCCCATATCCATTGGTGTTTGACATCAGAGATGATATACGGGTGCTCAGTAGAGACTGGGTACACTGGACGGACTCGCCGAGAACTCCCAGATGGTATTATACCTCATGTCAGATGGCAGTTCTCTGGTGACACTGGTACAGAGTAGTCTGTTGATCCGAGATCGTCATAGAGTCTTGTGTGGTTCCCACTGTGCTTTGATTTCCATCTTACCACGTCCAAGTGGGCGTGCAAAACGGTGGTTTTTGGGTACAGTCCCGAGTCACATGGAGGCAATGAGCGATAGGAGGGGATTCGTCTCTCCCGGTATAGGGAGTTGATGTTGCGCTGTGTTCGATTGGCTATAACAGGAAATCCCTGGCCAGGGTTGCTGAGATTTACTGGTAAGTGTTACCAGTAGTATCTCGAATGGTTATAGACCTCATATCGACACGACTTATTGAGCTATTGGGGTCTGACGTTTACCACCCCTAGGCGAGATATGCGACATATCAGACGATCAGACCGGACTGTACGGTAGTGTTACTGGTTGGATTCACTGGAGTGTGAGCGGGCTTGCTCGTCGATCTTCGGATCGCTCAATACCCGGGTGGCCGTTACGTTTAGCAGACCGCTTGCGGCTTGTGGGTGTTTGATATGATCATCACCTGCTGCCGGCGTATTGACGAGTCTTTAGAGTCCTACACAGAGGTTTCCTGGCTCAAGCGAAACGAAATAGGAGCGCATATGAGATATGTGCGGGACCGAGAATAATACCAGTATGTGATACTGTATTCGATTCTCGTGAAGTGACATTGATCGGTTATATGCGATATAGCCGGGTTATCGGATCAAGTGTTGATTCGATAAGTTGTTACTAATGATGCTAGTCGGTTATATGCGATATGACCGGATCGTTAAATCAAGTGTTGATTTAATGATTTAATGCATGATTATATATTTGATATATTACTTTGCATTAACTAGTATCGGTTCACTTTAAATGGATTTTCTCGCTCGATTGTGCGCATTACATATGCGATATGATTTTGTGCACTTGTTTGTATCATGTTTGATGATGCAAGAATGCTAGGGTTTGTGTAATGAAGTAAACCTAAGTTAAATAAATAATTAGGGTTTTCTTTTATTCATTCATTTATCTTTTCATTTGGATTTAAAAGATAAATGAGAAAAAGAAAACAAAAGGGTTTCTTTCATGAAGCTAAGTGAAGCTTCATGAAGCTTTGACCATTCTAACCCTTTTGTCTTCATCTATTAAACCCTAACCATTTATTTAACTATGGTCAACTCTCTACACTTGACCATGGTAAAAGTTATGATAAGAATGGATTTTTCTTTTCTATTTTATTAATATTCTTATCATAACCTTCTTCTTCTTCTTCATCTTCTTCTTTGAAGAAGCTTGAGGTCATCAATGGTGGATTGATGATTTGAGTGAGAAATCCAATTCTAAAGTCTACCCACTTCCTATTTCTTCATCCTCTACCTCTTGCCAAGTGGTAGAGTGTGTTTCCTTCACAAGTTTTCACAGTTTGGTGAAGGTGGAGCTTGATCTAGCGATGCCTCGACGTAGATCATCTTCGGCATGGACATCGACGACCTAGCTTGCCCATTCTCCGACGAAGCTGACGCTTGAGCCCGGATTTGGTTTGGACAGCGGAGAGGACCTCGTTGCGGAGCTATGGAGGTGGAGCACCGGATCTACAAAGGTTGTATTTCCGTATCTTGTAGTTAAGTGTTAACTAGTTAGCTTGTTCGCCTAGTTTTCTAGCAAACGATCCGTAGTCGGGTCTCTCGGCACCTAGAATTTTTGAAAATGGCATGTTCGATGCTTTGTGAGACCTCACTAGAGTGCCTAGGAACCCTACAGGATGTACTTGCCGACTACCTCTGGCCCACTAGTATGATCCGCATCATAATCCTGGTAGTCTAGTACTCATCCTAAGGGATTTATCAACATGTAATAGAGAGATAATAAATGTACTTGTTAAGATAAAGTACAACCAGATAGCATACTATCATGTCGAGCAAGAAAGTTCTCCCTATATATGTCCAAGCATCCACTACAATGTACATCACATGTACAGTAATGGTCTCTAGGGCATACATATAACTAACAATCTCCCACTTGCACTAAGGCCATTTGTTGTAGTATCTTATACTCAACGTCCTATAGAAGTCTCTCTAGGGTAAGGCCTTTGTAAGTGGATCCGCCGTGTTATCCTTCACGTCAACTCTCCTGACCTCGATCCCTAAGAGATCAACCATCACCCTTATCAGGTAATACTTTCCTCAGAATATATCTGGATCGCTGATAGGACAGGTGTTCCTAGGCCAAAGCCACAACTCCATTGTTGTCACAATAACACTTATTGGACGCTCAATGGTAGGAACCATGTTCATCTCATGAACAAGTAATGTCCAGACAGCCACTTTGGTAGTATCATTGGTAGCGATGTATTCAGCCTTTATCGTCTAGTATGTCACGGTATCTTGCTTAGAACTCTTCCAACATACCGTCCCTCCACTGAGGGTAAAGAAAAAGCCTGTGACTGACTTTCAGTCGACCTTATCACTCTGGAAGCTCGAACCAAGAACATTCATTTAGTGCTTCTCAAGTACTTAAAAATGTCCTTCACAGCTTTCCAGTGATTCTCCCAAGATCCAATTGATCCCTGATCACTACACCTGGTGAGTCATCTATATCTGGTCTGGTACATAACATCGCATACATGATAGAGCCTACTGCCGAAGCATAGTGTATCCCTTGCACGCGAGCTCTCTCTAAATCAGTCTTGGAAGACATCTTTTTGGAGAGAGTGATTCCTCAGTAAGTGGGCGAACCACCATACTTAGAATCTTCCATACTAAACCCTTCAGTATGGTGTTAATGTACCTGGATTTAGGACACTCCCAACATCCACTTAGATCTATCACCATAGATCATAATCCATAAGATGTAGTAGGTATCATCCAGATCTTCTATTGAGAATCCTCGTGATAAGAAGAGCTTGACCGAGTGTATCATAGGAAACCATTTCCTATCAAGAGTATGTCATCTACGTACAATATGTGTAAGACAACCTCACTCTCTACAACATTCTTGTATATACAAGGTTCATCTACCATTTTGATGAAGTCAAACTCTTTGACTGCCACTTCAAAACAGATATTCCAACTCCGCGATGCGCGTATTGATCCTGATGGACTTAAGCATAGCTTTGAAAGTCTCAACTTTTCTATTTACACCAAGAATCTTCTCAAGATCCATTTGCTCCCAATGAGTTTTACCCCTTCAGGTGCAACATGCAAAGTCATACTTTGTTGGTGTACATGGATTCCATCTTTGATCGCATAGCATCCAGTCATTTCACAAAGTCTCCACTTGTGATGCCCTGTATGAACCTAATTGGGCCATCATCTACCATGATGCAATCCTCGCTCCCACTGTTACCGAGAAGACCGTAGTATCTCTCAAGTGGATGAGGAACCCTACCGGATTCACGGAGAGGTTGAGGCTTGTTGGAGACTATTGAATCCTTTGGTTTCACCAAATTATCAGCTGTTAGTTTGTCTAGCTGGAACTCTTTCCAGTTCTATCTCATGACCACAAATTTCTTCATAAGAAATTTCTTTTCTAAATAGGTGGCATGCTGAGAAACAAAACACCTTTTTCTTCTCAGTGTGGTAGAAGATATTCCCTTGCAAATGTTCAGGATATCCAACAAATTTATACAGAACTGACCTTGCCTCGAACTTATCCGGATTTTTCTTTTCAACATAGGCCGGACAACCCTATATCTTAACTCGTTTAAGACATGGTCTCTTCCTATTCCATATCTCATATGGAGTGGTAGGCACTGATTTGGATGGAACCCCATTCAATAGGTATGCAGCTTCTCAAGTGCATAACACCCAAAAGAAAACAGATAACTCAGCAGTATTCATCATAGAGCGCACTATATCTCATAGGGTGCGATTCCTCCGCCCCGATACACCGTTGTTCTGTGGTGTATTCGAAGGAGTAAGCTGGGAGAGAATCTCATTCTCCTTTTAGAAAATTCAGGAACTCCATGCGCAAGTATTCTCCTCCTCGATCACATCGAAGGACTATAATACTTATACCCGTCTGGTTCTTAACTTAAAGCTTATATTCCTTGAATTTCTCAAAAGTTTCAAACTTTTGTTTCAATAGGAACATATGTCCAAATCCTGAGAGAAGATCAGTGAATATAATGAAGTACGAAGAACCAACCTTAGCATTTATAGACATAGGACCGTATACATCATCATGTATCCGTCCCAAGAGTTCAGTAACTCTTTCTCTGTTTTGGGTAAACGGATTTTTAGCCACGCTACCTTTGTGACAAGACTGGAAAGTATCATAAGATGTAAATTCGAACAGATTTTCATATTCATCCTTATGTAACTTAGTTGGTCGTGTCGCATTGATATGACCTAGTCTACAATACCACAAGAAGGATTCGTTCATTTCTGAACTATTCCTCTTGTGTGTATTCTAGATACTTTGAACTGTGGTTTGATTTAGAACATATATGCCATTAGATAACGTGCATGATCCAATCAACTCTTGATTCAGTAAAATGTTCACAACATTATCCTTTATACAGAATTATATCCTTCTTTAACTTAATAAAGAATATGATGTAATGTTGTATATCAGGTTCGGTATCTAATAACATTTGTTCAGAATCAATATATTAATACAAGGTGATATTTGCCAACTGACTTGGCTGCAACAATTGCACCATTCTCTAACACTTAGAGACATATCACCCAATCCCAGTTATATACCTTTCTATAGCCCATGTAACAGATTACATTAGTGGGATCCTAATCCGGTATCTCATACCAAGAACGTAGAGGATACTGAGAAACAGTTCTTGGTAATGAACACACCCAAAGAATATGCATCAACATGCTCATTCATCGAATTGGGTGGCATGGGAATCCAGATATTCCCCTATTTCTTGCTCGGACTTATAACAATTATAAGATAGAGCGGAACCAACGTTCCCCAGCTCAGTATAATAAGTAGGTTCGGTCAATGCATTCATATTATTATCTTGATTAAGGCGTAACATGGTCGCTACCAGAAGAGAGAGAGAGAAGAAAACACTCTTCGTGCGCTCTTGCAAGATCAGATTGGTTATTATTTTATCTAATCGGGATGGCTCCCAATGTTTTTATCAAATCTTCCTTCAAACCCTAAAAGGTAAGACTAGCCGGAATTAATTACACCCTACAAGTTCGCTAATCTTTCGGTCAGGCCAGTGTCGGTACTTTGAGGGAGGTTCCCCGTGCTTGCGCACAGACCTAATTAAAATAAACATTGTTTTCCCAGGGGCGTAACCCCGTTAATACCGTTCTAGACACCTACTTGATCGGCTAATTGTAATGTGCAAAACTCTCCCAGGAGTAACTCTTACTTGCTGTGGGTATCGGGATCCAATTATCTCATAGAAGGTATGCAATCTCATTGCAAATTTCAACACTTGAAATTCCCGATAATACTCTGCCCCTAGCGTCCTATGACCTTGACGAAAGCCAACAAACCACGGTCCACTAGTCAAGTTCAACCCGTACATTTCATGATTGAATTAAACCCACCCGCACGACCCTTGACGAAAACCAACAAAGTCGTACGACTACCCTAATCCAATCACATCACATGCTTAAGCAGATAAGCGTTAATCAACTACCGCACACTACACCTTGACGAAAACCAACAAACGTAGCACGAATACTAAATACTACTTATCTGAAATGACAGAGGGCTACGACAGGTTTTTAAGAAAACCCTTTGTGTAATGTACTTGATATCGTTGTAGAATCGAGTGATTTTGAAAAGGAGTGTTTTTTAGGCTTTTACTAGTTTTGCTAAAGAGGTCACTCCCGGTGAAGGGATCTCGGCTCTTTCCTTATCGAATAAGATGAAGGATATTTCACAAATACCACTATGCAAAACAAAACTATAGAAGCAATCAAAAAACAAACCAAGTGGGTTGTAATATCTGCCAGTTTCGCTAAAGAGGTCACTCCCTGTGAAGGGACCTCGGCTCTTTCCTTATCTAATAAGGTGATGGATATTCTACAAGGAATACTGCTATGCAAAGCAAGAACTAAAGCTACCAATTTTTAAAACAAGTTTCTACAACGTCTTTAGGTTTCTTTTATTTCATTAATCTCATTAATGAAGTCCCATCAATTTTATGCTTCCTAAGCATCATAGAATAAATGAAAGCAGCAATATTTATTATATATCATATATATAATATAGGCATTCATCTCAGAACATATCAAGTGATCACATCACAAAATATCAGCAACAGAAGAACACATATGAAATATTGGATATACTAGGAATTCCGTGTTTTAATTAAGCCTATAAAAAACGCGGATTCCACGGTCGTGATGAATAGCCAAACCCACATCCCTAGACCCCTATGAGAGCGGCAAGTAACCCTACCAATTCTAGAGTTAGGAGACCCGGTCTCGACTCCTCGAGATGGTCTCCCACTGGACCCTAGAACCTGGTTACTTATGCTCCCCTCCTTGGGTCTATCCTAATGCGGAAAAATAAATAATATACATCAATAGTGAGATCATCCTCAACCCGGAATTGCCCAAATAAAAGAATATTACATACAAGCTTTTACATGAATGAAAATGAAAAACTCTCATCTCACATAAAAAATTCCGGCTATTCAAAACATGATGATCCAATATATCATATCACAGCAACACATAACATCACATGTCATCAACGTAATTAAATATGCGTATCCCAATTGTCGTTGATATATAACAACGAAACCGGCGATACACCACATATTACACTTACGGTCGCAGAAAAGAAAGTGAAAAACTACAACAATTGGAATCCGCAACCACCTTAGACATCATAAACCCAATGTATCACATACTTTGGATTTCATGCCTAACCAAATGAATTCCTTAGACATCATATGCCTAATAATTATAAACCCCGCATTTTAGTCTCGATATTGAAAACACTTTCCAATAACCAGTCGGGTAATTCAACAAGATTCCCGATAACTTGATCGAATGCTCGTTGGAAACTTTAGTAAACGGTCGCACCCCCGATGCCGTCGACGAAGTGCACTTAGGCGAAACACCGCGGCCGCGAGCACCCGAACAGATGCTTTTGGCAACGGGGTTCTCCGACAGTCACTTGGTCGGGGCTATGGAGCGTGGCTATCTAGTAAGGTTACCCGGCGAGTATCCGCGTACGCTATAATTGCGATGGACTTTTGATCCACATCAAAATTCCGTGGCAACCGATCAATGAGACTAAATTGCTAGATTTATAAAATTCAAACTAGTTATCATATAACTAATATGTGGATTCCAAATATCGTATCACAATCACAGATAGCTAGACGATGTTAAACTTTTCGATCGAATAAGCAAACATCCAAAATTTCTCAAAGAGCTCAACACTTGAGCGGAGTTCAAGAAGTACCCAGAATATGCCACAGCACCTATGAACCATCCGTTAAAGAGTCGACCCATGCCTCACTCATGTCGCCGCGGAACTGCCGTAAACCCTAGGGTATAACCGCGTTCCGTGATCCAAAAAGTCAAGTTAGGGTATCGTTCTTCTAAAGGGTCCACAGAATCGCTTCCATGATTTTCTGAAGATTTTAAATTTTGAAAAAATCCAACTCTTGGAAAATTTCCAGCGGGCAAAAATATGGGTTATTGATATCCGTTTGAACTTTTTAACGTCGTCTAAATAACCCGAATATATGTTAGAATTACGTCTACGAAACACTCCGAATTGCCTTTACAGAAAGTTAACACCACATGCAAATTTAGCAAAAACTAGCAACACCTGAAACACCAAAACCCAGAACCTGGAACACCATGAAATTTTAAAGTCAAAATACCCTGACTGGGTCGGCCTCCTCGGTTTTGTTGGTGATGTGCTCGGCCAAAAACCGAACAGATGACTTCAAGTTTTCACAGTGTTCATGTTATATCACATACAACATTCTGCAGTTGCTAAAAAAATTTTTAGATGCTATTTAAAATTCGACAGAAAATGGATTTTATGGTTTCAAGTTTCGGAGTAGTTTCGGTTTCGTAATCTAACAAATATCGTTTAAATCTCTAGCTTGGCTCTGATACCACTGTTGGGTTCCTTAGGGTGGCAGCAAGGTTTCGGGAGGTATCGTCCATGCCAATATCAAAAATTTGCCGTACTAAAGAACCCTAACCCTAGAATCTTAACTAGAGATTTAAACAATGCAACATGCAAACAACTTTGCATACAAAGTGAATGAGGAATACAACCTTTGTAGACCGGTCCTTCACTTCTAAAGTTCCGTGTAGTAGTCCCTTCGCTCCAAGTAGTGAACACCCGAACTCTAGTAGGGGTTCACATAAAGAAATGAACTAGCTTGCTCGAAGTCTTCGAGGCCGAAAATGATCTACGTCGAGAAAACTCAAGCCCATGCTATCTCTTCACTAATGGTAGATTAGTGAAGAAAACACCCTAAACTAAATGGCTAATATAGTAGAGAATAATGAAGTAGGAAATAAGCTCACTTTAGATTTAATTTTCTCACAATATTTTCTCACTTAGAAAAAGCTAGCAAGCTTTTTCTCAAATGAAGAAGAAGATGGAGATGGAGATGAGAATGAACTCATGAGGTGAGAATAGCAATCATGGGTGAGTTAGTTTCATACACTAACTCATGTAGAGAATAAACTATGGCTAACAATAATGGTTAGGTTAATAAATATCTACAAGTAAAACAAAACTATTGGACTAAGTCAAAGATACTTCAAGCTTCTCCAAGCTTCCAAGCATGATAATTTCCAACTAATATTGAATTACTTTAAATAAATAAAACCTCACATTATTGTAAGCATGGTGTGAGTCTCATAAAACCATGTAGCATGTGGCATCAAGTATGACACAAAATAATGTACATTAATATATATCACATATATACCAAGTGTACACTAGTGAGAAAAAAGAAATGTTTAGTGAGAAAATATTAGTTAATGTAAGTTAATATATCATATATATAATTATACATTAAATTATCAAATCAACACTTGATTTAATAATCCGGCTATATCAGATACAACCGACTAATATCAAATATAACATCTTATCGAATCAACACTTGATCCGATAACCCGGGTATATCTCATATAACCGACTGATATCACATATCGCAAGAATAGAATGCGGTATCACATACGCGCATTAATCTTGGTCCCGCACATATCACATATGTGCTCCTACTTCGTTTCGCATGAACCAGGAAACCTCTGTGTAGGACTCTAAAGACTCGTCAATACGCCGGCAGTAGGTGATGATCATATCAAACACCCACAAGCCTTAAGCGGACTGCTAAACGTAACGGCCACCTGGGTATTGAGCGATCAGAAGATCAACAAGCAAGTCTACTCATACTCCTACGTATCCAATCAGTAACACTACCGTACAATCCGGTCTCTTCGTCAGATATGCCGCATATCTAGGCCTGGGGGTGGTAAACGTCAGACCCCAATAGCCTGATAAGTCATGCTGATGTGAGGCTCATAACGGTTCGAGAAACTACTGGTACCACCTACCAGTAGATCTCAGCAACCTTGGCCAGGTATTTTCTGTTATGGCCAATCAAGCATAGCGCAACATCAACCCCCAATATCAGGAGAGACAAAATCCCTTCCTATCACTCATTGCCTCCATGTGACTCAGGACTGTACCCAAAAACCACCTTTTTGCATGTCCTCTTGAACGTGGTATGGTGGAAATCAAAGCACGGTGGAAATCACAAAAGACTCTATGACGATCTCGGGTCGACAGACTAACCTGTACCTGTGTCACCGGAGAACTGCTATCTGATGATAGGTATAATACCATCTAGGAGTTTTCGGCGAGTCCGTTCAGTGTACCCAGTCTCCACTGAGCACCCGTATACCTTCTCTGATGTCAAACACCAATGGATATGGGATCATCCATCGCCCATCACATGGGTCGAAAAGCGTATACGCTAGTCTACTCTGGAATATTGATGCCCTGTCTCGATACTCCCACGACTAGGAGCAATTGAAGGATGTACTTGCCGACTACCTCTGCCCCACTAGTATGATCCGCATCATAATCCTGGTAGTCTGGTACTCATCCTAAGGGCTTTATCAACATGTAATAGAGAGACAATAAGTGTACGTGTTAAGATAAAGTGCAACCAGATTGCATACTATCATGTCGAGCAAGAAAGTCCTCCCTATATATGTCCAAGCATCCACTACAATGTACATCATATGTACAGTAACGGCCTCTAAGGCATACATATAACTAACAAGGTCAAGCCTAAACTCGAACCAAGGTTAAACCTAACGCTCTGATACCAACTTTGTCACGACCCGGAAATTTGGCACGTGACCGGCACGAGAATCCCGCAACGTCTAAAGGCGTAACATAATTCAAGTAAGCCGAAACCCAGAAATCTAAACCTTTTTGCGGAAAATAGTGGAGGTGCAGTTTTGAAATAAAGGTATAATGAAATCAAGTTTTTCTTTAAATGCATAGATAATGATATATGAAAATGCAAGTGAATTATACTAGTTGAAAACATTTTTCGTCCTTAAAAAAATTTGGGCAGCACCTCCCTTGTATATTTTGATCCAAAACCACATACATACAAATAAAAGACATCCCCAAGTAGGAGCTAACTCTTCACCAAATGGCAGAATCACAACCATGAAATAAAGAAGTAAAAATACGATGCACAACGGTGAAGATCAAACCTAGAAAGAACAATAAATAAAACAAGATATCAAAAACCTCAAAAGAAGCGAATAAACACCCTTCACTCTAAGTCTCAAAACACAAGTGTGTCTAGGTCTATCAATATACAAAAACTAGTTTCTGATTTGATAGAGTTTATCTAGATACAATAGAATATAAAAGTATAAGGATGGTCACGATCCAATTTGTATCCCACCTACCAAAGAAAACACCCTGAAGGAACTGTGTGCCAGCAATACCGCTACTGATCCAGGCGGTCAAACCTGCAAGAAAACTGTGGAACAACGGGGGTAAGTTGCCAACTCGTAAGTAGAAACCATCAGCAGGTAGAAATCGAATAAAACAATGATTCCTAGGTCATACTATATCATGAAGGTAATATTATGATATCTAGGGTGACCATGTATGCGTATATGTCAACAAAAGAGTTAATTCCAATGACATTTTAAAACAACATCTGAAATCATATGCCTGTATAAATGTGGATATCATCTACGTGTTTCCATCAACGACACATTAATATCATGGAAACCTGAGTGTCCAATATCGATACTCGAAAACATCATGAAACTCGTGTCCAGTATCGACACGTAAATCCTCATATATCCAGGTGATACATGTTCAGATCGACCCTCATATCAATCTCACGACTCCGGCCGATATCCTCCGGATAACCGCCGGGTCCAACCTATCACCGGTAGGTATTGCTCCCTCCTTTCTGGCTCATCGTCTACATCTCGAGTTTCTTGCCCCTGGGTACCATACCGGGTCCACCATGTACCCGCAAATGGCTCATCCACCTCCTCGAATCGGGTACTCGAAAAAGCTCAGAACCGAGAAAACTCATGGTGGACACAATTATCATATCAAGAGAAACCGCGTTTCTAAAACAATACACAATTCCCTTTGAAATATTACTACAGTTCTCAAATCCAAAGATCTCATAAAAAAAGTATCTCAATGCATGTAACCATAAAGTACGATATATGAAAATATAGAACAGTAATATGAGCATATCAAGTATATCATGCAAGCATGTCCTATGATAGTGCTGAACAATGAATGTACTTTACAGTTAAGAATAATATCGTGATATAGCAATTCTACTATGCAAGTAGCATAGCAATTACCGATGATGAATGTGTGAGCCAGCAAATCTATGTAAGTGTAACATGCGCATCATCGGTAATAGTGCAGGTGTACTAGCAGACGATATCAATAAACGGTAAATACCGGGAACCTAACACGTATGTCACGAGGGATAAACCAACACAAACATGAACGATAATAAGGTACATAACTACACATGAACCGTACGGTCAGTTTAAATGATACGAATCGTAGTTTGAAAGTGGGAGATACGGTGTTTTGAGGAAAAGACACCATTTGAAAATCCGTAGCATCCCTTGAGATTTCTATTTAAAAGTGTATACGATTCATCGGTTTTGGAAATAAGTATGGTTCAAGTGGAATCTTAACGTCGGCGAACCAGCCTCATAGTATCCGATATGGCAATATCCTCGATCATTATCCTTAAATCACGAGCGCGGATCAATCATCCTGTATAACTCATCGCGTACGGTAATCCATCGTACTGTGGCAACAAACAGAATAAGGATCTATCATCCTATTCATCGATGAGGGTACGAATCTATGGTCTCGTACGGCATGTCATCTTTGATTCTCATCCATATATATATAATACATCAATCTCATGTCATCGCTATATTAATCTCATTATATATCTTGGCACATGTATTTGTACATCTATCCCGCCTCACATCCTCATATTAATCGTATCCGCTCATATCATCTTATATCTTTATAATCTCACATCATCTCTTTTAATCATACCCGTAAGTTCATACTTAGGTTTCTCCAAACTATAATTTATATATCGGTTCTTTTCATCATTAGTTGCGGGGGTGCTATACGCCATCCACCCGACTTCCCCCGTAGATATAAATTTACTCACCTGCTAAACTCATTGCTTAGTCGAAGTTGATGTGCTTCGTCGTCTTGGAAGTCCACGCGAAGGTACCTACTGTTAGTGTTTATGCCCTAGAGGCTATTACTGTATCATACTAGTTTGTATATTACTTAATGAAAGCTTGGGATATTCACAGTTGTATTGACAGTCTTGCTAAAAATGGTAGTATGCTACTTGGTTTGTTTCTACTTTAATATGTGCATGTGTTTCTTTTAACATATCGCTTATACATATTAGTAGAGCACTTTAGATCTTTGCTTGATTACCAGCATTGTGATGGCAGTCACACTAGTGGGGGCTGGGTAGTCTACAAGCACATCCTTTTTCAGGTCCCTAGTCGTAGGATTATCGATACAGGGCATCGATACTCCAGAGTAGACTAGTGTATACGCTTCTCATCCCAGCAAGGGAAATGGTCTGTCCCACAGCCATTAGTACGTTGTACTGGAGATAGTATACAGGTGCTCGTTGGGTTTCGGGTACACCGGACAGGACTCGCAGGGAACTGTTGGTTGGTATTATACCCGTCGTCAGTTAACAGTTCCCAGGTGACATGAGTACAGCATAGTCCGCAGACTTGACACTGCTGTTTCGTCTCGAGTGTGTTCCCACTATTCTTAGATTGCTACCCTACCACGGCTCAAAGGAGTCGTGCAAACAGGTAGCAGTTGGGTGCAGTCCCGAAGCACTTGGAGGCAGTGGCGGTTAGATAGGATTCGTCTCTCCCGGTATTGGGAGTTGATATCGCGCTGTGTTTGGAGAGCCATTAAGCGAAGTCCCTGGTCAGGGCAAACGAGATTTACTGGTAGGATTTCCAGTAGCTTCTCAAGGTGTAATGGGCTTCGCTCCGATACGACCTATACAGCTTTTAGGGGACTGACGCTTGCCGCCCCCTAGGCCCGATATGTGATAGTCTTAGACGAACAGACCGGACTGTACGGAGATTGTCACATCAGGCTCAGTAAGAGTTCGGATGGGTTTCCTCATCGGCCTTCTTATCGACATCTACCTGGGACCGTTACGTACAGCTAGTACCGCTTGCGGCCTGTGGTTAAACCCACTGCCAGCGTAGTGTCGAGTCTTTAGAGTCCCACACAGAGAGTTTCCCTGCTTCAGGAGAAACGATATAGAGGTCGTATGGTTTTACGATAGGGTTCAGACACATACGTGTATTTATGCGCGTACGATATTCGGACAGTTTTTACTAGCAGGCTTTAGTTTAAGCCAGATTCTAGTATTGGATTATTGGATTTATACAGTCTCAGTATTTCCGTGTTTTCACGGATGGGAGGGGCATTCTCATAATTAGTCGAGAAGATTCTAGAAGAAAGATGAGGTGGAGAGCTTAGGTGGAATTTGCATTAAATGGATTAGTGACTCATGGAGTGATTCATCCAAATGAGTTAATGAAGCATTTATTACTTAATGACTCGTGAGATGATTCATCCAAAGTGAATTAATGAAGCATGGTTGATATTATTATATGTTATTCATTTAGATAATTATCATGCTTCATATATTCACAAATGAGTTATAATTCATTTCATTCTCACTTACACATTCTCTCTCCTCAAGCTCTCTCTCTTCAAAGACCTGACCCTAATCCTCTCATGTGTTGAGATCTCAAGGGTTAGCAAGACTAATAGATCCCTAATCCATCTCTACATCCTTTAGGTTACTTTGATTAGCAATCATAGCAACCTAGTTACCTCAAGTGAAAGGTTAAATCTTGGAGAAGGAGCTCTCGGGTGGATCTTCTATCACATCGAGGAGGCCGACGAGGAGGTGAAAAAAAAGGACTAGAATCTTGAGGTATAATCATCTATCATAGTAGTTAATCACTTCTAGATAGTTGTTAGTTAGGGTTTAGCAAAGATCCGTAAAGTTAGTCGATTTTAACTCAAACAAAATGATTGTTTTACCTATTCCGCCTCCCCGTATCATGTGGGGTGTCTAACGTCGACTTACAGCGGTATCAGAAACTAGCTAAACCATAACTAACATGTTAGCAAAATCGTTAGAAATTCGATCGCAAAACGAACCCGAAAATACGACGTTTTCACCATGTTTCTGCCGATTTTAAAACGGGGTCTAAAAATTTTTCAGGGACCCTTAAAAATACAATTAGGGTTTTTTAAGAATTGTGAAGAAATTTGGGACTGTGAATCGGCCGTACCACCATGGAACCGCCGCCGATCCAAGCGATCCGCCACGAATCCACGGCCGAGTTGACTCCAAGTCAACCCAAATTTGCTCAGTTATTCTTCTGTGTTGATGTGTTTTCTGGGATGATTTGTTTCTGCTCAGGTTTTATGTGCACAGAGAATTGTTTGGAGTAGATTCATTTGTGTTGCTTAATCAAAATTCTAAGATGTTTGGCTAATTTGATTATATCTGTGTTGTGTTTAATGTGTTCGTAAACCTCCCCTAACTGCCAGTATGTTGGTTAGCAGGGGTTGCACATTTCTGTAATGGTTTTTACTGATTTGTGATTGTGGACTTGTTGGATTGTCGTGAATGGATAGCCGGGGATGTGAGACGGGTGTTTCTTTCATTCAAATATAAATTGTAATTTGTTGTAATATTCTTTTGCGGGGCACATCCAGGTTGAGCTTGTATCCACCGTTGTATTATTTCATTTACTGTTTTCTGCTCCAAGGATAGACCCAAGGTGGGGTGCACAAACTACCGGGTACTTTGAAGTGTTTAGTGTCATACTCACGTCGTTGAGGGAGACTGCTTCACTTCGGGTACTAGGCGGGTAGTTCGCCGTACCCGTAGGGGTCTAGAGTGGGGTTTTGGCTATTCATCGCGACTGTGTAATCCGTCTTTCTTTGCAGGCTCAAAAGGAATGCGGATTCGTAGAAAATTCAATATGTTCATCTGTGATCTGGAATGCCTATTATTGTGTCTGACAAATGTACAATATCTATATATGATATCTATTAGGCGTTACTTATGTTTTGCACCCGCGCTAGCCCAGCCCCCGCTCTGTCGTTAGTTAAGTAACCTAACGGGTGAATGACGAGGCCCAATGGCGAATGCGGATGGCATAAGAGGATGTTGTATTTTCGTTGTTTTCTGCAATGATAGGTTAATTGATGGGACGCATTATATTAATGCAAAGAAAATAAACCAAAGATGAATCGTTGGAACAATTTAAAAGAAACCACTCGGTTATTATAAAACAGAAGATATTTTTTTAATTGCGGAGCTTTAACCACTCCTTTTAAAAAGCTATCAAGTTCCTTCGGTTATATCAAGTTCACTACGTTCACGGTTCCGCCAAAACCAGTCGTAGCCCTCCGTCATTTCATATGAATGGTCAGTAGTATTCAAGCTATGTTTGTTTGGCCCTTAGTCAAGACATAGTGATTGGTAGCTGCTAGGGTGTTCACATGTAGCATAGATAGATGCGTTGGTTTGGGACAGTCGTATTACTTTGGTGGCCCTTAGTCAAGAGTATATACGGGGGGTTCAAATCAACCTGGATAATGACGGGTAGAACTTGACATGTGACTTATGATTTGTTGGCCCTTAGTCAAGGTCATAAGAGTACGGGGCAAAAATCCATATCGGGAGTTTCTAAAGAAACTGAAACTTGCTAGAGTTGCATACCATTTGGAGTTTGATAATGTTGGTAGGATTCCTTCAGCATTATCACACGATGATATTTGGATCCCGATCCTACTGTGAGTATATGCTACTTATTGGGAGATTCGTCACTTAACGATCAATGCTATAAACCAAGTAGGTGTCTAGAAAGGTGTCAGCGGGGCTACGCCCCCAGAGAAAAGAGGTTATTTAATTAAGAAACTTCGCGAAAGCGTCGTAAAACCTCCCTTGAAGTACCGACACTAGCCTGGCTGAACGGTTAAGCAAGTATTGTACGGTGAGATCAGTCCTGACTAATTCTTCTTTTATGGTTTGAGGAAGGATTGAGAAACGGTGGGAGCCATCCAGTTTAGATAAACTAAAAACCAATCTAAACTTGCAAGAGCATCATTCTAAAATGTTTCCTCTCTCTCTCTCTCTTTTAACTGCAGCGACCTTATGACCATGACTAGGTTACATCTAGATAACAAGTTGACTGAATCTGACTTTTATGACTGGCAAAAGTCTGTCCAAATGTCCATTGCCTATGACAAGCTGGACCACCATATTACTACTCAAGCCCCCGCCGTCCCAGGTCCAGTTCCCACCGTCGCGGATATGAATATCCGTCAGACAAGGGAAAAGGACAATGCGAGTGCCAAATGCCTCGTGTTGGCTTCAGTTGATGGTGTATACCAGAAGCAGTATGAGAAGATGGACTTAGTTTCCATCTTTCTCCACAACAAAGATTTATATGGAGAGTAATCTCATATCGCAAGATATGAGACCTCGAATGAATTGCTTCAAGCGAGGTTGGCTGTCGGGTCATCTGTAGGAGACGATGTCCATACGATGACTAGCTATATTGATGAGCTCACGGACCTGGAGACCACGTTGGGAAACAGGTCATATGCTGACTTATTTTCATAGTCCCTACCCTCTACTTACATCCTGAAAGAAACCAGGGAGACACCCGCTCTGCTTAATGGGGGACCTTCTTCTTCTACATCTAGGGCGAAAGCAAAGGGTGAAAAGAAGAAGACCTCCACAAAGTCGATATACTGTGTCAGTGAAGTAGAAGGAAAGGGAAGAGCAAAAGTTTCGGGACTTGGTGAAGGGAAGGAAGGATATTCCTATTGTTATGGGAACGGACATTGGCAGAAAGATTGCAGGGCTTTGGAAGCCAATAGCCAGGATTCGAAGCATGTTGTAGCTTCGGCCTCGAGTGTGTTTGTTATTGAGAATTGTTTGTCAATTAACTCTACTTTCTGGATACTAGATACCGGAGCAGGATCTCATATCTGTAATTCATTACATGCTTTGAGAAACCATAGAGTTATTAGGATAGGCGATTTGTCTCTCAGAGTTGCGAACGGAATGAGCGTGGACGCTGAATCCGTGGGAGAATATCGCCTGGGTTTGACAAGTGGGCAGATATTGATTCTACGTAACTGTTTGTATGTACCTAGTTTGACTAGTAATATCATATCAGTGTCCTCGCTTTTGAGAGAGGGATATAATTTTACATTCGTAAGCGATGTAGTAAATATCCACCTAAATCAAGTTTTGATTGGGTCCGGTACATTAGATGACGGTATATACGTATTAAATCAAGCTTAGGTTTTCAATGTCCAGAACACACTTAAAAGAAAGTCTCCGGAAATAAATCAGGCTTTCTTATGGCATTGTAGACTAGGTCACATCAATGAAACACGGTTGATAAAGTTATATAGAGAAGGATATTTGAATCCGTTCGAATATCAATCTTATGCTACTTGTGAATCTTGTCTCATGGGAAAGATGACAAAGACTCCGTTTACTGGACACGGAGTAAGAGCGAGCGAGCTCTTGGGACTCGTACACAGTGACGTGTGCGGTCCAATATCTACACATGCAAGAGGTGGTTATTCCTACTTCATTACTTTTACGGATGATTTCTCTAGGTATGGACTTCTTGATGAAGCATAAATCCGAGGCCTTTGAGAAATTCCGAGAATACAAGAATGAAGTGGAAAAACAGACAGGCAAAAGTATCAAGACACTGAGATCTGATCGAGGTGGTGAATACTTAAGTGCCGAGTTCCTGGGATACTTAAAAGAGAATGGAATTCTCTCTCAGCTTACTCCTCCATACACACCACAACACAATGGTGTATCGGAAAAGCGGAATCATGTTGTCCCTCTCCACACTCTCTCTTCAATCACCATATCACCTTTTTCTTTTCTTTCCTCTTTTTCTCTCATATAAAACCAAACACAAATACAAATGAAATCAACATGTAACAAAATGCGACATGTCATGGTGCATTAATCATGGCTAATTAAAAATACGGATTTGGTTTAATCATGATTAGTAGTGCACTAATCAAATTTAATTTAAATTTGTATATAATTAATTATAAAATACCCAAATCCAATAATTACTGTTTTATTAAATAATACAATATAAATCTCCAATTATTTTCCAAATATTGATATTTAGTTATACCATTTTACGAAAACCCCAATTAGCAAATCGAATAGTTTTCGTGAAATATATTATTTTAAAATTTAAATTCCAAAAATAATATTTTATTTTTTTCTGAAATGTTACACAGCCTCATCAAGCTCAGGAAGGGCTTCCTAAATCGACCCAACGATAATCTTCAAAAGAGCAGAACGGTGGGGGAGCAATCGACTATTATAATCGTAGAAGCGACGCATCACCTCAGTGCACTAGGCGTCACTAAACTCTTGGCCCTGGCAGCGGCCTTGGATGTGAATCTCCTCATAAGAGATAATCTCTTCAAGATCATACAGATGAGAAGCCATAATATCTAAAAAGAAAAACCAGTAAAGGGTTAGCAGTCAAAATACCAAAATCATTACAATCTAAAAGAAAAAACAGTGGTCCCCACGAAATCAAGGTAACGTCCCATCAATGATGAGACAGGCACTTATTGTAAGAATCTGAAAGGATTATCATGTAATGAAAAATTTCATTGAACAGTAGAGTTCAAAACTCCCAATGGACTCGAAGAACGTGTTCTACAACAGATTCAAATCTGGAAGAAGAACCCTAAAAAGAAAATTAGAAAAGGGAATAAAATTCCCAAAAGAATTTTTCAAAAGAAATTTTCTCAGAGCTAAGCTCTGTAGAACAAACTGGAATTGAATTCCTCTGATAGTGGGATTAAATCCCAGAAATCTTCATGGGAAATATATTGGAATTAAATTCCAGAGAAACCTTCAGAGATCAAAGTCACTAACAGGTTAAAACCCTAAGATCTCTAAGACCCATGGTCAACCCAAATAAAGTTTTTTTAAGATCTCTAAGAGATCATTCCAAGAAATGAGAAAAGCTCTGTTAATGGGTAAAAATCCAAAACAAAAAGGAAGTTTTTTTTACGGGTTGAAATTTGGTCATGATTCTTACCAAGTTTTTTAACAGAATTCAACTCTAAGAGTTTCTTTAGGGCAAATATCTAAGCTCTGAAAAGAGAATTAAATTCTCAAAGAAGAAGAAAGAAGATGATGGAACGGCAGTTATCTCAAAGGCCAAATTCCCTATTTATAAGATGTGAAGGGACGGTTTAACTCCCTAGAAGATCCATTGGTGGAAAAAAGTGACACCGTTATACGCATGTGTGAGCCACGTAGAACAACGGTGGGAGGCATTTGTTCCCCCAATATTTAACCTAATAAAAGAGCAAAGCTCTGTTGGAACTTAATGAGGCAACGCCTCACGTGTTCTCCACGATGGCACTGATGCCAGAACCAATTTTATAGGATTAAATCCTATGGTGGCGCCCCACGTGCTCCTCACGCGGGCGCCAATGTGTAAGGCACAGAAGAATTTATTACATAAGAGTTAAATTCTTAGATGGCGTCGCACGTGCTCCTCACACAGGCGCTAATGTGCAAAGCACATAAGTACCTAACATAAGAATTAAATTCTTAAGTGGCGCCCACATGCATAACACATAAGCGCCAGCACCTAAGTTCATTTCAGTAGAATTAAATTCTACATTTCCCTAACAAAAAGTTGGGATACTCTCTGTTAAACAGAGCCGTTGGATCAAAGGTCCAACGGAGATGGTAAATCATCAAAATATAGAATAAAATTCTATTAAGAGAAAATATCTCCCATATCTTTCTAAATAAAAAAGATACTCTTGGTTGGATCAATGATCCAATAATAGAATAAAATTCTATTTTGGGAATATATTCACTTAATCTTTCCAAACAAAAAGATTGCTCTATGTAAAACAGAGAACTCTTGGATTAAAAATCCAATGGTGATTAAAAATTACCACTTGACAGAATAAATTCTGTATATGGGAAAATATTTCTCCAATTTTGTTAAAAACAAAAAAGACATATTCTGTGAAAACGGAAACACTTGGATCAAAGATCCAACGGTGGGTAAAATTTCTCAAATCAATTTTGAGACCAATTAAATCAATTGGAATCTCTCAATGAGAGATTTTCTCAAAACCAATTAACAATCTGCCTCCAATATATAAAGGCCCCGAGATTTCAAGTCTCAAAAGGAGGGACGCACTCACAAAAGATAAAAAAAAAAACCCATAAGTTTCTAAAAAATACAGAAAGCTTCCAAAAACAATAGAGAATTCAGCCCTCAGAGAGGAAGACTTCCCTTTCAAAAGAAACCTAGGTAAAAGAAATTCAGAAATCAAAATATCTCTTTTTACCTATTTTAAGGGTTTAACCCTTCTAAAAGAACTTAGTTCTTTCTCTGGATCAGAGATCCACAAGTCAAGTCTCCCACAAGTTGAAAATTTAATTCTCATCGGGGGGATCTTGTTCTTGAGAATCAAAGATTCAGGAAAAAAAACTTAGGTCCAAAAGAAAAACAAAAGGAAAAAGAACCTATAAAAGAACTTAGTTCTTAAAGAAATACCTGATCTCAGATCTTCAAAAAACGAAGATCTTGGTGATCATTAATGGTCAAAATGCCATTAACAGAGATTTAATCTCTAAAAAAGGAAAAAAGATTAGCGCATCACGTGCTCCTCACGTCGGCGCCCCCTTTTAACAGCGTCTAGCATCTCACGTGAAAAACACGCGGGCGTCCAAAACAGAAGGCAGGCGCCTTATGTAAAACACACATGGTCACTGAATAAAAGTGCATAGCACTCCATATGCAGCCGAAGACAGCTAAGTGCTTAGCACTAATTGGACAACGCCATACAAAAAGTGCGAGCACTTCATATATAGCCAATACGGCTAAGTGCATAGCACTGATTGGGCAGCGCCCAGCGCCGCATTTACACCTCATGTGGACCCCATATAAAAAGTGCTAAGCACTTCATATTTAGTCAAAATAACTAAAAGTGTTCAACATTTATTGGGCAGCACTCATGACTGAATGCTTCACATAACATACATGTGAGCGTCAGAGCTCAAATAAGTGCTTAGCACTTTTATATGAAAAGAAAAGGGCTGAACAAACAGAGCCCAAATAAGTGCTTAGCACTTTTGAATAAAAAAAGGCTAAGTAGATTTAACCCAAATAGGCTAAGTCTATGAAATTTTCTTGCAGCTGAGCCCAAATGCTCTTTTGCTGGATCTTAAATTAAAATGATTCTTGAAATTTTGCTAAGTAGATATTAGTCTCAAATTAGACTAACGCATCCTTAGCAAGAACAAATTGAGCCCAAATGCTCAAACATTTAAATTGATCTTAATCTCAAACCAGATTAACGGTCCTTAAATAAATCTAAGCCCAAATCTAAAATATATGGATTTGGACTGATCCGTGCCTTACGGGAGACGACATAAACTAGTCTCCGTATACAATCCATAGGCAACCTAAACAAACAAAAACACACACGACATGAAGTGAACTGCCGGAGCAAGAGAAAGTGGCTATCGCAATGCGGTAACATAATTAATTGCAGGGGCTTACGCATGCAGGAAAGAGCGTCCACACAATCAAAAAACCCTCATAAAATGATGGGGAATCTAATAAAGTCTGGTACAACGGTCGTGTCTGTCCAAACCTCCGATATATGGTGTCATAAATCAACTTTGTATCTTCGGAGAGGTGGACGGATAAATCCAAATAGCATGTACCCCCAAATTCAGGTCAGATGTCCCAACATCTCGGTCTCGGTCTTTCGGCGGTGAACATACATCGTTTCGCCCGAGTTGGGAAACCCTCTGTGTGGGACTTTAAAGACTCAACAATACGCTAGCAGTGGGTTTAACCACAAGCATGTCGGTGGCACTAGCTGTACGTAACGGCTACCCAGGTATTGAACGAAAGGAAGGTCGACAAGCAAATGTATATGTATCCCTACTAAGTCTGAAAGTGACAGTCTCCGTATAGTCTAGTATATTCATATAAGAGTATCGCATATCGGGTCTAAGAGATGGATAAAGTCAGATCCCTAATAACGCGATAAGTCGTGTCGGTGTGAAACTCATTACACGCGAAGAAACTACTGATCCAAATCAGTAATTTTCATCCACCTTGGCCAAGGATTTCTGGTGATGGCCACCTGTGCACGGCGTGACATCCACCCCAATACCGGGAGAGACGGATCCCTGACGATCCGCTCACTGCCTCTATGTGGCTCAGAAATGTACCCAACTAAAACCTGTTTGCACGACTTAGTAGAGCCATTGTAGGGTAATAATCAAAGCACGGTGGGAACTCACACGAGACAAATGATGATCTCATATCGACAGACTAACCTGTGCTCATGTCACCAGAGAACTGCTACCTGACTATAGGTATAATACCGTCTAGCATGTTCCCAGCGAATCTGTCCAGTGTAACTCATAACCCGATAAGCACCTGTAAACTATCTTTGATGACTTACTAATGTCAACGGCTGTGAGACCGGCCATCGCCCTTGTCGGTGTCAAGAAACGTATGCACTAGTCTACTCTGGAATATCGATACCCGGTCATAATATTTCCACGACTAGGGACATTTAAGGATTTGCTTATAGACTATCCAGTTCTCACAGGTGTGATCGCCACAATAACCCAGGTTGTCAATCAAGAATCTTATTGGCTCTATCAACTTGTAATAGTGATCCGTAAAACCACATAATACAAGTACATGATGATAGAAATGAACCAGATAGCATACTATTATCTCGAGTAAGATTGTTCTATCCGTATAGGTCATCCCTCAATCATCATAATCGCATGCATGCGATTACAATAATTTCCTTGAGTGCACTATATCCAACAATCTCTTACTTGCACTTAAGGCTAATTATTGCGGTATCACATACTCACAGCCTGTGTGATACCAAACACCCAACTTCTCTACTAATCAGTTTCGCAAATCATGTTTACGAAACATTCATGTTCGAGAAATAACCTTAGTGAGTAGATCTGCTCCAATGCTTCTATTTTTCTCTCTATATCTCAATTTCGCAGAGAACAATTATCTCCCGAAATGAGCGATACTTGTCATAAAACATGTCTGGATATCTGATGGGACCAAGTTCATAAATGAACTCTAAATCCAACAAACTTCTTAGACTGTATCTTCCACTGAATTTAATTAGTATCATGCATCATGTCTACCTCAGTATCCTCTTGGACCACTGTCCAACATACTGATCCCTAGAAGAGGATAAACTTTAACTCTGACAGTCGCTCTGTCATCCAGGTCACCTTGGAAGCCTAAAATGATAACCGCCTCCTAAAGAAGGTTGTCGTTACCATATACCAAGAACATTCTCTTATGTTCATAACTGCTTCCCTATGTTTCTTCAGGATTGAATTAATATATGCTTATTGCAGCCAGTGCAAAAACAATATTTGATGTGGTACTTGACATCTCATGATTGACTCAATTGCATAAGCAAGTGATATGTCAATCATTCAAATTTCTCTCCTCATCAGTCCAAGGGACATCACTTCAGAGAGGGAAACTCCATTACCTTGGCCAAGAGTTATCTATTCTAAAATACTTTAGAATAGTTTCAATGTGCCCGAATTAGGATACATTCCAAATCTAGATCTAAAACTATAGATCTACTTATCAGAATATCTGATATTTTATCCAATTTCTGTATGAAGAAATATATATGGCAAACACAATTTAACCATTTGCAATATAGGAACATCACTTCCTATAGGAGTATGTCATCCAAAAACCAGACTCCCAGCTTAACCTTCTTACCGGGTCTATCTATCTTTCTAGATGAAGTCAAACACTATGACTGTTTCGTCAAGAATAGATGACCCATCTCCGCTATACTTATTTTAGTCTATAAATAGACATAAGCAACTGCCCACCACTCTTCCGCTGCTTCCACTGGCTAAGACAACCCTCTGGCAGAGTCATATACACGTGTATTTCTAAATTTAATTTAGAATGACGTTATAGTCATCCACTTATCAGATCTCATAGTCAATGACAGTCGTAGTGATAAACTTGGGTCATCAAAAACTCCCTGTCACCGTCTTTTAGAAGATCGTAGTACCTTTCGGGTGACTGAGGCTACCCACTAAATTTGCGGAGTGGCTAATGGATTGTCTAATCTAATTTAATCCTTAGGTTCTATTAAATATTCAGTAACCGTTTGTGGTTCTGGAATCACTTCCAATTCTACTATACTCCTACTAATATTTTCTAAAAAGAATTCATTTTACTAAAAGGTGGCGAGTCAAGACCAATATAACTATTGATCCTGCAGATGGTAGAATGTTAACCCTTGTCTAAGCCCGGCAAAACCCACAAACTGTCATTACTGAAAATGTGCCTTGATTTTATCCGGATTCTGGTTTTAAGTATAAGCCGGACAACTCCATATAGCTTAACATCATTAAAATATGAATCCATTCTATGTCTAATATAGAAACAAAGGCAGTAATTTAATTTGAACCAGATTCAAAAATTATGCAGCTGTTTCCAGTGCACAACCAAAAAGGAAAAGGTCATACAAAATTACGCATCAAGGGGCGCACCCACGGATGAGTAATCTGAGAGAGAAGCAAGTTCTCAAAATTATTACTATGACGGAATAGCTAGCATAAGTATCTATATTTTCGGTCACCTTGAAGAATCCTGATACTTCCAAGATGTGGTTCTCTACTTTATTCTTATACCTATAACTTCTCAAAACTTGGACCTTGTATTTCAACGAAATGCATGTCTAAAATCGGAAAAGTCATAAGTAAATAGAATATAGTACGAGTACCAACCCTTTGTCCTAATGAATATCGGATAACATACAATATTTTGTACAAGTCCTCTGAGTCTAATAACTCAAACCCTGTGTGTCGTAAGTTAAAAACTGCATTTTGGTTATGAAAAATTACACTGTTATTGAATGCACCTTACCTAATCATCAATTGACAAAGGTAAATGTTATCAAACATAATTTCAAAAAGTTATATCTCACTTTATAAAATAAACGTACAGATATATCAGTTTGAAATTGGTGTATAACAATGGATATTCAAAACCAAATATTTACCATGAAGCAAAAACCCAGGTGATCCTCAAAATCACCAATTACAAAGAATTCTGATTTTTTGAGGATCTAATCTTCTAAATCCCAATATTTTACTCCCACTCAGCATCTGTAACACTATACAAATCTATGAATCTAATCCGGTAAATGCATACCCTAGAGTAAAAAATTTATTAGGAAAGTCGTTTTCAATTGACATCGCACAGTATAACTGAAACATGAAAATGTTTCGAGGGGGTGGCCGGGTATTCCTAGTAATGCCTCTTCCAATATCTGACTCATGACATTAGTTACAATTTCCATTGCCCTTACTTCAATCCCTTTATATATCCTTACTCTTACTTTCTGTACACCATACTTATGCCAATTGGTTGTCTTCTTTCCTTACCTTTCGATACATGTCTAAGCTTTGGAAGAAGACTATCTAATAAGTGTAATAGGTGTACTCTCCAAATACTAACCTGAGAGAAGGTAAATAGAAAGACAACCGAATAATTCTATTCAATTTCTCCGGAACCGAAATCCATTCTCGAACTGAATTTCTACAAGTTCATGTATAACTATACGTGATGGTTATATCCATGTTATATGGATCTTCGTAGTGATATGGAATGTTCTGGAGAAAGCAAACGGTAAAGCAGAAGTGGCATGGATATGCGACTTTGTCGTGAATCGTAACAAAAAAATATCAGATTTGTAAAAAGGTTTTGATCAACTTGGTTTACGAGTTTTATTTTAAGGCGGGTCATGGTAGCTGCCAAAGAGAGAGAGAGAAAAGAAGCACTCAGCGTGCACTCTAATCTAAATTAGATTAGTTAATCACTTTATCTAATTAGGATGGCTCCCACTGTTTTCTCGAATTCTCCTTCAAACCCTAAAGGAGAACTAGTCGGGATCATTTGCACCTTATAAATTCGCTAACCGTTCAGACAGGACAGTGTTGGTACTCCGAGAGAGGCTCCCCGTATTTTCATACGAACCTAATTAAATAACCTCGTTTCCGTAAAAGCGTAACCCGTTAACACTTTCTAAACACCTAATAGGTTAGCTAATTGTGAAGTGAAAATCTCTCGAAGAGTAATACCTACTCACAATGAGAATCGGGACCCAACTATTACCTGTGATAACTTGATGGAAGCCACTCAAGTCACCACACTTCAGAAGGTATGCGCATGCTTGGCAAGTTTCCTGTATATTTGAAACTCCCGATGTGGATTTTTTACCTCAAGCATCTTATGACCTTGACGAAAGCCAAAATATCATAAGTCGCAAGTCATGTTCAACCCGTCGTTGTCTAGATTAATTTTAGACCCACCCGTACTAACCCTTGACAAAGATCAAACTAGCTGTACGGCTATCCTAATTAATGCATCTCTATGCGGCAGAAAAGTAACACATAACTACCATTCACTATGCCTTGACGAATGCCAAAATACATAGCATGAATACTAGGCGCTACCCATCTGAAATGACGGAGGGCTACGGCTAATTTTTGGCTAAAAATCTTTAACGTAATGAACTTGATATCATTGAAGGAACTCAAGTGGCTTTGAAAAAGGTGTGGTTTAGGCTCGGCTTTTAAAACTAGTAACATAAACTTTTGCTTAAGAGCGAATTCCCCGTGAAGGGATCAAGACACTTTCTTCATCGAATGAGGTGCAGGATATTCCTAACCAAATACCTCTATGCAAAGCAAAAGAATATAACTATGGTTTTGAAGAAACTGAGTAGTTTTAAAAAATGGTTCCGACAACATCAACTAGGTTTGTTTCTTTGCATTAAAACTATAATGTGATCTCATCAGTTAATAATATCACACCAAAAGAAACGAAAATAGGCCCGCACATATATGCCATCTGCATTCACCACAGGATCCCGGGTTTTCACCGTAAGGTTACTTAACTTACGGCAGGGCGGGGACAGGACTAGCGCGGACGCAAAACATATATAGCATCTACTATACACACACACACACACACACACACACACACACACCATTCGTCTCAGGCATAATAATATATCGCAAACACAGAAGCACAGCAGAAGCAAATACTATGAAATAGAGGGTATAATAAGAATTTTGTGTTTTATTTAAACCATAGATGAAACACGGATTCCACGGTCATGTAAATAGACAAACCCTAGTCCCTAGACCCCTATGAATGCGGAAAGTAGTCCCGCCAATTCTAGAATGGGATGACCCGTTCTCAACTCCATGAGATGGCCACTCGTTACTTCCTAGAACCCGGCTACTTGAGCACTCTTTCTGGGTCTATCCTAGATACTATAGATGAATCAAATATAATATAAAAGAACATATATCAAGCAGTGACGGCAGTCCACAAGTCGGATGCTCGCCCTGCAATACGAATATACAAATGTAAATATAAAACTCTCATCTCACAAAAACTTCCGACTATTCACAATGACTACCGCAACTATTCCAATCCAAATAAGTACACAGAACTAATAAGTATTTGCAATCCCGCCTAATCGACCTATAGTAATTAGACGACGTTCCCAAACACAAAGAGATAAACAATACAAAAGTTTCGAGTTTAAAACTTTCCATGTTGCCCGAATGCAAAAATAACACCAAGTAAAATCTGGGCAAAAAAGAAGTTTACTAAAATCCCCATTTTCAATACCCAAGACACTGTACAAAGATAAGCCAATATGGAGCAAGGAAGGCCGCAAATTGCGGTTTTTTGCAATTTTTTGACGGTTGATTTTCTCCAATTGGTCTCATTTGTGTACAGTGTCATATTCATGTCTCTACCAAGTTTCTGCAATACGCAAAATATTTTTTTTGAAACCAAAAATTATTTGATAGAAACTTGAAATTTGGGTTTTGAAAAACGGATATATATTCCATCGAAACTTTAAACACGTCTAAAATAGTTCTAGTATTTGGGTTTGGCTCTGATACCATATAGGTAGACACTCATGCTCACGCCGCAAACTAGCGGTCATGTGGAAGACAAAATGAAAATTTTCTAAACTTGAGCACGAACTACTACAACCTAGAATCTAATCCAAACACCAAACTAGAAACTTGTTCATACCATAATATTGCATTATTATATTCCCCATTCTTATTCGTTTTATAAATAAACAGGTGCTTTTGACGCATGTCTGCTACATGTTACAGGTTACAGGTTCTTGGATCTAAAACAGTGAAAAAGATAGAAAATGATGCAAAATAGGGACTTTGACCAACAAATAGAAGGATCTTAATCAAGCCTACACAAAAGAACAGTAAAAGGCAATGCAAGGTCCAAGATTACAAAGCGAACGGTTAAAGTCTACTACAAGTATTCACTGGAAGATCTGGAGAATATCTAGAAGCCAAATGAAGAAAAGAACCAAATAAATAGAAAGCCCAAAATTACCAGATGCTACACAAGAATTTATGAGTTGGAAATTTTACCATAATTTGGAGTCTACTTTGACTAGGTCTTCCTATGGATATTTTGGTAAATGTAGACGTGCGAATCAATTGTAACCTAGGGTTTCCTATCCTCTATAAATAGGAACTCTAAATCATTGTAAAGGCTATGCCTCCCTATGCCTCTTTTTATCAATAAAATTTAGATTTCTTTTGGAGAGCATCGATGCCTCTTTTCATTTCAGAAATTCAGATCTGACAAGTCTTGTGTTGATGTTTGGAGAGAGCCATCTGTAAACTAAGTAAGTAATTTCAATTCTTGCCCTAGGTAATTTTTCATTCTCTGCCCTAGATTAAATTTAATTCCTTGCCCTAGTTAGATAGTTAGATCTTTAATTCCTTGCCCTAGTTAAATTTAATTCAATTGCCCTAGATTAATTTAGTTTTTAGATTTAATTAATCCATTCACACCGTTCGTAATTAACTTGTAAGAGCGACTAGGAAATTCACAACATCCCTGTGAACCGACCCGTACTCACCGGCTAGCTGCAAAGCGACGCCGTTCTTGATTGCGGTAATAGATAGTTTTTGAGATCAATCAAATGGCGCCGTTGCCGGGGATGGCGTAGTTTTTTCCTCTTTGCAATTTCAGGTTAATCTAAATTAAAAAAATCATAAAACAGAAAAAGAAAAAAAAATAATAAAATTTTTATCATTTATTGTTTGAAGGGTATCCCGTGTGAATCTTTGCAGGATTGACGGATCTGGAAAAATACAGAGTACGAAAGAGAAAAAGTTACATCAAAACAGAGAGGGATTGCAAGTACAGAACAGCAGAAATTTTTTGGAGCCCTGAAGCCCCCACCAGACCGCTAAACCGCGGCCTAAGCGCGCTCCCGCCGCCCTTCCGCGGCCCTCTTGCATCATCATCGCGAAATTTTTGCACGGTTTGTTTCCTATCTCTTCCCTCTGCAAATCCCCATATATTTTCTGTCAAATCTTCTGCAGGATTCTTTGCGCTAAAAATCTTCTTCCCCTTCCAATAATTGATTTTCTGCAGGATTCTTTACGCCGCGCATAAAATAAAAATCTTTGATTGCAAGTGATTTACTGTTTTGCATATTTTAATCGGACTTTAAGGGGCTTTTGACTAATTCAGATTGGGTGGGGATTTCATCACCCTTCCCAGGACCCCAGAAATCACATAAGGCATTTGCATTGACCAATCTTTAATTAAAAAATACTAGACTCAGCCCTAAAAACTTCGAGCTCAATAGGACAGAGAACTAGTTATAGGCATCGACGGTTTATCCTAACCTGACTTTGCGGTGTCTAGGCAAGTGTGTCAAGGCAAGTGGTTACTTAATTAGGACCGCTACTTGTAGCGGGGAGCCTCCCATTTACCTGGCACTTACCTGGCCGCAATTGGCGGTGAAGAGACGGTTTGAGGTCCTATCTCTAGCCCTTGGGAACAGTTAGAAACTGTCTAGCTGACCTAGGTGACCCTAAAGTTAGGCCTGATTGTGCATTTTTGGTTGATCGAAAGTGTGTCTTAGCTCTTTTCTCGAAAATCTTTTTGCAAACAGTTCTAAATAAAGAGAAAAAGGAAAATTTTTTTTAAAAAAAAGACTTGCAACTTTTGTCGCTAAGAAATCCTTGCACCACCTACCTTCTTCATCTTCTCTTTCTTCTATCATGAGTACCCCACATCATAAATCTCTTGCCGAACTTTGGTATCCTGAACCTAATTTTGCCTCGTACGTCAATTGTTTCGGTCGATTTAAGGAAGATCCCTCCATGCCTAAAATTTCTTTAAAAGATCAAATAGAAGCATCTAGGAGAAACAGTTCGACTTTACAACCCAATTTGTGTCAACCTTGTCAACAGTCACCACCTTCGTACGTTGACACCACTTTTTCGAGTCCAGCTGTAACTCCTAAACCG
The DNA here is from genome assembly GCA_030015575.1 of Agapanthus africanus. Classification (NCBI taxonomy): domain Eukaryota; kingdom Viridiplantae; phylum Streptophyta; class Magnoliopsida; order Asparagales; family Amaryllidaceae; genus Agapanthus; species Agapanthus africanus. The sequence goes on along the minus strand of CM057349.1, from coordinate 418,688,788 downwards.
ATGTCCATTGCTGAGCATATTGCTCAATCTCGTAGCCGATCTTTCACCCCTCTCCCCTCATCTAGTTCTAGAAATCAACAAGTCCATCCACCTTTTCATCCACATGTTGATCCTAATCATGTCCAACCATCCACTTCCTACCAGTCCTACCCGACTTTTCCACCTTCACTAGACCCTGTTTCTATACAGCCTTTTGGGAGTTTCACGTATCCAAACAATTTCGAATCTTTTCCCGAAACCCCTTCACCACCCATGTCTAGTTTGGAACAGTCGTTGGCAGCTTATATTGCAGCAACAAACAAAATGACTATGAATGTGGAAGCGTCCATGGCCGCCCTAATGCAACCTAGTGAACCGGTCGCTAGTTTCCCGCTAGCTCAAAAATTTTCAATGTATGAGGAGGCGGTTGGACAGAATGAGAATGTGAGAGGATTTCCAAATCAAACCTACCCATACCCAATTGAATCCAACAACTCCAATTTTCAAACATGTGTCCAAAATGATGAGTTGTGTGATTTTGTAGTGCTTGATTTGCCAGAGTATGAAGAACCCCTTTCGAGTGAAACCGCACCTAATCCGTTTGACCTTTACACCTCCAATCTAGGACCTGAATTGATAAATATCCATGCTTTTGATGAGGTGTCAGAAAAAATTGATTTTCACTTGATTGAGGATTTAGACGCCGGGAATATTTTGGATGATGAACAAGTAGATTTGATTGATATTTTATGTCCAATTCATCATCCCGAGTCATTAAATGTTTCTTCCGAATTTCATATGCGTCTCGATTTTGATGATAATGGCATGGATGAGATAAATCTTGAGGAGAATTATGAGGATAGTATTGAGGAGAGTATTGAGGATAATATTGAGGTTGAACCATTTTTGTTTGATGTGTCGGATTTTCCAATTCATCCTCTTGAACCGTTAACTAAATCACCCTCCCTCCTTTCCATCGTTCCGACCACGCCTGATATCACGCTTGAAGACTGTGAGCTTGAAAGATTTTCCTTTGAATCTGACACAGTTCTCACAGACGAGTGTTTCACTTTTTCGGACGATGTTGATGACTCACTGCCCGAGTTTGAGTCCTTTGAATTTTCAGATGAGTTAGTTGAACCATCAGACTCGGTTGCTTATAGTCGTTTCGAACCATTAATGGAATCTTTCAAATTCGAGACAGTTTACTACGGTGAGAATGAGCCTATCCCTAATTCACTCCCTTTCGTATGTCCTATCGTTCCGACCATACAAGAGACCGTTACGCTTTCATCTCAAATACCAAGTTCGACGTACCCATGCTTTCTTGCGAATCTTGAGGGATTTGACCCCATTTCTCGACAAGTTGATAGGTTAGCGCAATTGCTTTTAACACATCGGTCATCACAAATTGTGCTAATTTATTCACTCGATTTACACCCTCAAGATCGTACTCCACTTCTTTCTCTGTTCCGCCATTCTTCTCCCCCACCGAGACCGTATCCCATTTCTACCTCCGCACGGTCTCGTGTGCTTCTCATCTGGTTTCTTTCCACTCCATTCTTTCACCAACTCGACCATTACCACGATAAGATTTTTGAATGGTTGGTGCTAACCTTTGGCTTGTGTAAGGCCAAGCTTAAATTTGGGGGGAACCTTGTTGTATATATGTATATATATTTTTGTTTTCTTTCTCTATAAATAAAAATAATAATTAAAAAAAATTCATAACATTGAAAAAAAAAATTAAATAAATAAACAGGAGAGTGCCGACATTTTGACCCTCTTGGTGTAGCATGACAGTGAGGACACTGTCAAGTTTAAGTTTGGGGGCATGCTCGGTAAGCCTTCTTCCTTTGCATTCATGTGTGCATTTTTGCATTTGCATACTTATTTTAAAACCCATAAAAATTTGAAAATTTTCAAAAATTATAAAAATTAATGTATTCAGTTTTGGCCTAATTCGACTTGAGTTTGACATATAGGTTAACTAGCTAGGAACAACTAGATCTAGACTTAGTAAATTAAAAACCCTAAAAATAACCTTTCTTAAAGTTTAACGGTAGAAAGTATATATCTTTGTAGTTTATCTAGAAATAGGCAAATTTTGAGTTCACTTCTTGGGCTAAGTTAAAGCAAGGGAAAAGTATTGATATTTTTATTAGAGTATAAGTTTGAAAAATAATTCCTAGCTGAAGTCTAGACTCTGAAAATGTATACCCTACAAATTGCACAATCACGCATCTTGAAACTTGGAATAGTAGAAGAGACCTTGAAATGCTCTAGTCTAAAGTCCTTAGTACGAAGAAAATAAAAAATAAAAATACAAGTGTGAATAAAGAGATAATAAAAAAATGAACACTGGTTTTTATGATTACTTAAGACTGCAAAAATAGAAAAATATTTAGCGAGGGTGCCTTATCACCTGGTGCCTTAGACAACTGGTTTGGGAGTCACTGCTAAAGCCTTAGGTGTTGCAAGACTAGGAATTACGCTTTAATGTGCAAGCATATCTTGTAATCGGTCGTTGGTACCTTAAGAAGTATTAACGGTCGTATGAAAGATGTGTGAGCGAAATTCATCTAAAAATTCACCTAGTAAGAAGTGCTTTGGACAACGGACAAGAGTATGATTGCTTGATTTGAATTTCCAAGTGTATGGGTGATATATACACACACGTAGGGGTATGTGATTGGGGTTTAGATAAGAGATAGGAATGAAGAATAAGACTTGTATCTTTAGTAGAGATGATAAAAATTCCTATGTTGAGATAGAACCCTAGAAAGAAAACTTGAAAAATACCGAAAGCTAAGTAAGTCTACAGAATATATATAATCTTAAATTAAATGATAAGAAAGCGTGAAGAATATGGGTGGATAATTTACAAGTCGAAGATAATAGAATTCCTTGTTAGAAAACCTAATTGGAGAATAAAAGTTAATGGGCCAAATTGATAGGATTTTGTGGGTAGTATCCGCTGAAAACCCTCAGGAGACAACACTCCTCCTACTAGGGACACCTAGAGGTTTAACGGCTTGTTGCACGTGCTCAGTGCAATCGCGTTTCCCTGCGAAAGTGCGGTTAGGTTTTTGTAGAGAATAAAAAAATAAGTTTGCTCGAGGACGAGCAAAAGATAAGTTTGGGGGTATTTGTTCATACCATAATATTTCATTATTATATTCCCCATTCTTATTCGTTTTATAAATAAACAGGTGCTTTTGACGCATGTCTGATACATGTTACAGGTTACAGGTTCTTGGATCTAAAACAGTGAAAAAGATAGAAAATGATGCAAAATAGGGACTTTGACCAACAAATAGAAGGATCTTAATCAAGCCTACACAAAAGAACAGTAAAAGGCAATGCAAGGTCCAAGATTACAAAGCGAACGGTTAAAGTCTACTACAAGTATTCACTGGAAGATCTGGAGAATATCTAGAAGCCAAATGAAGAAAAGAACCAAATAAATAGAAAGCCCAAAATTACCAGATGCTACACAAGAATTTATGAGTTGGAAATTTTACCATAATTTGGAGTCTACTTTGACTAGGTCTTCCTATGGATATTTTGGTAAATGTAGACGTGCGAATCAATTGTAACCTAGGGTTTCCTATCCTCTATAAATAGGAACTCTAAATCATTGTAAAGGCTATGCCTCCCTATGCCTCTTTTTATCAATAAAATTTAGATTTCTTTTGGAGAGCATCGATGCCTCTTTTCATTTCAGAAATTCAGATCTGAAAAGTCTTGTGTTGATGTTTGGAGAGAGCCATCTGTAAAGTAAGTAGGTAATTTCAATTCTTGCCCTAGGTAATTTTTCATTCTCTGCCCTAGATTAAATTTAATTCCTTACCCTAGTTAGATAGTTAGATCTTTAATTCCTTGCCCTAGTTAAATTTAATTCAATTGCCCTAGATTAATTTAGTTTTTAGATTTAATTAATCTATTCACACCGTTCGTAATTAACTTGTAAGAGCGACTAGGAAATTCACAACATCCCTGTGGACCGACCCGTACTCACCGGCTAGCTGCAAAGCAACGCCGTTCTTGATTGCGGTAATAGATAGTTTTTGAGATCAATCAAAACTACATGAAAGAGTTTAGCTACTAGGTTAGTAATAACAACCTTTGTAATCGTGTCCTTCGTCTTTCCACTTCCTTAGCTTTCTAGATCGTCGGGAATGAGCTTGGGAGTCGGTCTTCTTTGCCGAAAATGATCCACCTCGAAGGAAATATAGCTAAGGCTCTAGCTTCACAAGTGAAGCAACTAGTAATCAAAACTTGTTAGGAATTGATCACTAGATTGATGTAGTGCTTAATCTCTAATTTTTCTCTCATGATCCTTTTTCAAACGCAACTTAGGAAAAACTAAGAGAGAAGGAAGAAGGAAACTTGGGTGTAAAATGATCAAGCATGACAACTCATGAAAATCCTCCATCATCTCTTTTCTCTTTCTCTCTTTTCTTTTTAATGTGAGAGTGATTGGAATTGTGACTCACCATGGTGAGTCACAAGCCCACATCCTTCTCACATTTAAAAGAAGAGATGGGAACAGAAAGAAGCCACCTTATATGAACACATATACATATGTATGTGTGTATGTATACAAATATACTAAAATAAGTATATGCTACAAATACATACTCGTATCCGTATCAAAATACGAATACCTTATTCGTATAAAATACGAATACCCGTATTTGTACTAAGATACAAAATACTCGTATTTGTATCAAGACACAAATACATGTAGTTATACAAATACATGTATTCGTATAAATATTGTATTCTGTCAAAATACGAATACCGAAAAGAGATATACTAAAAGAGATATATAATACTAGCTCACATTTAATCAAAAATGTAATAACTTGATTATCTTTCAAACCGGCTAGTATTAACAAACTGTTCGATTAAAAGCACGTGTATAAAAACACATGTTTTAATCGAATCAAGTACGTAAAAAAATACGTACACTATATCGTTTCGCCCGAGCTAAGAAAACTCTCTGTGTGGAACTCTAAAAACTCGATAATACACTGGTAGTGGGTTTAACTATAAGAACGCCAGCGGCACTAGCTGTACGTAACGGCTACTCAGGTATTGAACGAAAGGAAGGCCGACAAGTTAATTTGTTTGTATCCCTACTAAGCCTGAAAGTGAGTCTCCGTACAGTCTGGTATGTTCGTCTAAGAGTATCGCATATCGGGTCTAGGGGTGAATAATATCAGACCACTAATAACATGATAAGTCGTGTCGGTATGAAGCCCATCACCCACAAAGAAACTACTGACCCAAATCAATAATTGTCATCCATCTTGGCCAAAAATTTCTGGTGATGGCCACCGTGCACAGCGCGACATCCACCCCCAATACCAGGAGAAATGAATCTCTGACGATCCGCTCACTGCCTTCATGTAGCTCGGGACTATACTAAACTAAAACCTGTTTCCACGGCTCAGTAGAGCCGTGGTAGGGTAATAATTAAAGCACAGTAGGAACTCGCACGAGACAAATAACGATCTCAGGTCAACATACTAATCTGTACTCATGTCATCAGAGAATTGCTACTTGACTATAGGTATAATACTATCTAGCATATTCCCGGCGAATCCATCCAGTATAACTCATAACAAAATGAGCACATGTATACTATCTTTGGTGACTTACTAACACTAATGGCTGTGAGACCGACCATCGCCTCTCGTTAGGGTCAAGAAACGTATACACCAGCCTACTCGGGAATATCGATGTCCGGTCTCAATATTCACAAGACTAGGGACATTTAAAGATTTACTTATAGACTACCCAGTTTTCATAGATGTGATCGCCACAATAACCCCGGTAGTCAAGCAAGAATCCTATGGGCTCTATCAATATGTAATAGTGATCTTTAATACCACATAATACCAAGTACATGATGATAGAGATGAATCAGATAACATACAATCATCTCGAGTAAGACTGTTCTACCCGTATAGGTCATCTCTCAATCATCATAATCATCTGCCTACGATTACAATAATTGCCTTGAGGACACTATATCCAAAAGACCTAGATGGATTCAGGGAGTTCCAATCTGGATACTATGACACCATTCTAAACGGGTTTAGAATGGACGACTCCTGACGCGGTAGTGTACCCGCATAAGGTAGAGTCACCCTCTCTAAAGAGATGTCTTCTAGACTGATAAGAAGAGGGACTCGCACGTATGGCAGTAACATCAATCATGCGATGTTCAGTACAAGACCAGATGGAGCTTATACAGTTGATGTAGTTAGAAGATATTAGTTCAATCATGAAGAAATATACGATAGCAGTGAAGAACATATGAGGATGTTTTTGAGTATGGTAATAGCAGCCTCCTACTAGAGGTGATTACCGATTCCAGCTTCCTATGTAACATGTATAACAGAATGTCTGTCATGAATTATAAGTTTACCCTCTTTTGTGGAGTGGTAAATTAGAAAGAGTTTCAAGCGGGGTACTGAGGTAGATAAGGCGCTGGATACTGATTATGACTCGGCAGAGAATACATCCTAAGAAGTTGTTGGATAAAATTGTTCATTTATGAACTTGGTCCCATCATCTATCCAAACATATTCTAAGGCAGGTATCGCTTGATTCGGGAGATAGTTCATCTCCACGAGATTAAGATATAGAGGGATAAATTTGGAAACATTGTAGCAGATCCACTCACTGAGGCTGTTTCTTGAACACTATTTGCGAAACTGTTAGTAGAGATATTGGGTATGCGATAGCATATGAGATATGGGTATATGATACCGCAATAATTGGTTTTAAATGCAAGTAAGAGATTATTGGATATAGTACCCTCAAGACAATTATTGTAATTGTAGGATGGTAATTACTGTAATTAAAGGAAGACTTATACGGAAAGAACAATCTTGTTCGAAATGATAGTATACGATCTGGTTTGTCTTTATCATCTATGTGAATACGTTTTACTTGTTATTACGTGTCGTTAATACATAATGATAAAGCCCGTAGAATCTTTGCTTGACTACCAGCATTAATGATAGAGATCATACAAGTGGGGCCTGGGTAGTCCATAAGCACATCCTTAAATATCCCTAGTCATAGAAGTATCGAGACTGGGCATAGCTACTCCAGTTTAGATTAGTGTGTACGTTTCCTGAATTGGTTGGAGGGCGATAGCTGATCCCACAGCTATTGGTGTTTGACACTGAGGATTGTATACAGGTGCTCATTAGGTTATGAGTTACACTGGACGAACTCACCGAGAACTCCTAGATGGTATTATACCTATCGTCAGATAGCAGTTCTCTGGTGACATGAATACAGGGTAGTCTATAGACCTGAAATCGTCATTGTGTCTTGTGTGGTTCCTACCGTGCTTTGATTACTACCCTACCATGGTTTTAAAGAACCGTGCAAACATGTTTTCGTTGGGTACAGTCCCGAGCCATATGGAGACAGTGAACGATCGGAAGTGATTTTTCTCTCCCGATATAGGGAGTTGATGTCATGCTATGCACAATTGGCTATAACCATAAGTCCCTTCCAGGGCAGATGGGATTTACTGATAAGTGTTACCGGTATTTTCTTGTTTGGTTATGAGATTGACATCGGCATGAATTATCGGGTTATTGGGGGTCTAACTGTTTTCACCTCCCAGACTCTATATGCAACACTGTTAGACGAAAAGACCGGACTGTACGGTGACTGTTATTGAAAAGCTCTGCAGAGTCTGGACGAACTTGCTTATCGACCAGCTTTTTGTTCAAAACCTAGATAGCCGTTACGTGCATGTAGTACCGCTGACATAATTGGAGGTTAACCCGAGAAGGGATTGATTTGAAAGTGTTTCAGATCAATCGGATATGATCCTAACCTACTGCCAACGTATTGTCGAGTTTTTAAAGTCCCACGCAAAGGGTTTTCCAGCTCAAGTAAAATGATGTAGTGTGCGTATAGTGATACGTGCGGGTGTTTAACTAAGCACGGGTATGTGATAGACATTTATTAGTCAAACGTTTGATAATACTCACCAGTTTATAATAAAGCCGGATTATTAACTCAAATGTTGATTTAATAATAATAATAATATATATATATATATATACTAGTATTATGTTATTTATTATCTTTTTCAACTCTCTTCTATTATTTATATATGATATAAATATTAGTTAATGTATTTATGAAATACATTAATCTTTTTTTCTTTTTTCTTTTGGGATTTGTTTTTTATGCCATGTGATGGCATGAGGGAGGAAGAGGTTTACCTACCCCATTGTGTTTGACACGTGGAGGAGAGAGGAGGGGAAGTATATGTGAGTCGAAATCTCTCATTTTCCTTAAGTGATTATTCATTTTTATTCCATCCTCTCTCTCACCCCTCTCCCTCTTCATTCTCTTGAAAGAAAAAGAAAAGGAAATAAAAGAGAAAGATAAAGAAAAAGAGAGTAAAGCTTAATACATCATCTTGTTTCCAAGTCCTAGCAAGATGAGGAGGCAAGTTACTTCACAGAGGAGCATCCTTGAGTTGGTAAAGTTGGAGTTTGGGTTAGGGATCTCTCGGGTAGATAATCTTCGACAAGCCGATCGGTGACCAAGCACGATCCGGAGCACTCGGAGCTTATACGTGGTCTTCCACAAAAGGACGGACACGCTACAAAGATTGTAGCACACAAAACCCCTAGTTTAGCCTCTTGTATTTCTCTTTTGGTTTGCAAGTTTTATGTCTTTGGGTGATTTCTTGGCTGTGGATTCGTATGCTGGTCTAGAAAATTTTTGTTATGTATAGTTGTCGCTTCCGCTTCGTCTACTAGAGAGTACAAGACTCCTAACATAAGTTGCATTACTAAATTGCATGTAACATCTATTAACTTGAATATAACATCTACTAAGTTACTTGTAACATCTACTGAGTTGTCTGTAACATCTATAACAATTGCCTGTAACTTCGAGTAAGTTGTCTGTACCAACTATAAAAGTTGTCTGTAACTTCTAAGCAGTTGCCTGTAACATCTAAATTGCATGTAATCTCTAAAACGTACCATACCTCCCACCTGTTGTCCGGTTAAGAAATCAAAGAGTTCGAAACTGGAAATCAAAACGCAGTTAGTATGGTCAAAGGGTATTGCTTTCAATGAAATACACTCCTTCAAAAAAGCATCAACGGCATCTCTATGCACCTTCCCGAGACTATCGATGTGCTCTATTAAAGGATAAGCGACAAATGTCCCATCCCCGTATACATTCGCCCGCATGCCTGCAGACAACGAAAAGAGTTTTGGTTAAGACACTAAAGGGTATTGCATACAACATTCAGACAATTTCCACACATAAGAATTATAGTTTACATGGATAGTACTGATGCATAATAGGGTCATAATATTACAAGCAACAAACAACACGGTTATGATCATTTTACAACTGTTTCCCACACTATAAGAAAAATACACCTATTTCGCCGGGGGGTTTATTTCGTCTGCTATTATCCGACGAAATAAACCCCCATTAAACAAACTCTGCCATGAAATCCTATAAAAATTGTTTTGGGTTATTCCATCAACTATGACCCGATGGAATAACCTAATTAAGTATAAAACTATCGGGTTTCATATCATCCCCTTTTTTCCAAACAAAAAAAAAATAATCCCCAAATCCCTTTCTCCTCCCATCGATGACGATCGGCCCCACTCTTTAATCTGCCGACCCCCTCCTCTTCCTCTTCCTCCTTCTCCTCTTCACTGTCGACCCCCTTCTCGCCGACCCCATCTTCCTCATGTTCCTCCAAACCGCCGACCCTCTCCTCTTCCTCTTCTTCATCCTCCTCGCTACCGACCCCATCCTCACCGACCCCCTCTTCCTCCTCCTCCTCCAAGCCGCTAACCCCCTCCTCTTCCTCTTCCTCTTCCTCCTCCTCCAACCCGCTAATCCCCTCCTCTTCCTCATCCACCTCTTTACCGACGATCATGGTAAGCCCCCCTCTCTCTCACTGTCTCTCTCACTCACTTATACACACGCTCTCTCTCACAATCGTGGTTGTCCATGTAGTGTCGTCGGCCTCCACAATCGCTGCCACCATCAGCCTCCTCTGTTCATGGAAAAATTGAAAATGTAGAAAAAAAATCCCGATCTAATCTCATCCCTGGCGGCAGCCCTCTGGCCCTCGTAGTCTCCGGCGGCATAGTGACTGGAACAAGAAACAGGATTGATAGGAACACTGTGATCGAATCAAAGGTTTTCCGGAATCAAGGAAGGAAATGTAAGCAAATATATATCTTAAGGTCACCTAAGCGGAGTACCGTATCGTAAGTATACCGCGAAACATACACACGCTACGTCACTCTGCTTAAGTCACCTACTCCATCTACCAAGGGTCATCCTATACTCAGAAAGGTAAAACCTACCGCTTTGATACCAACTTTGTCATGACCCAAAGGTACGGAACGTGACTGGCACATAAATTACGAACGTCTAAAGACATAATGTAATCTAAGTAAGCCAAAAACCCAGAAATCTAAACCATTTAAGGAAGTAGAGTGAAGGAAAAACTTAACTAAAAAGTGATTTTAGAAAAAAAAATAAAGTCACATTAAAACATTTTAAAATATCAAGTTTTCCCAAAAATTTCGGCAGAGTTTCCTTTGTAAATACTAGCCCCAAACAGGTACAACATATGAATATATATACAAATAAAGAATAAAGGCATCCCCAAACGGGAGCTAGCTCTTCGCCAAAGGCGGAATCACAACCACACGCAATATGTATCATAATAGAGCCAATAAGCATATAAAAGCACAAGGAAAATAAAACGTCCTGTCGGCTCAAATGAGCATCGACACCAGAAATAGAATACATACAAATCTCACAAGCTCACCATCTAAGTCCAATGTATAGCTGGTGGAAAACGGTAGATAAGATAGATGTAGTATACAAGATACAATAATAATACACAAAGTGGGAACCAAATATCCTCGCAACCCACCCAAGCAAACCGCAAGTCGATGCAAATGGAGTAGAGGAAGATAACACACCCACCGCTACTATGCTGACGGTTCGAACCTGCAAAGATACTGTGGCACAACGGGGGTAAGTTGCCAACTCATGAGTAGTAAGTAACATCTAATAAGACTATCGTAAGCATGCACGCAATTGCGTCACAACTTACATATATCAATATGATACGATGTACTAGAATGAATACAACATGAATGCATAATCAAACACGAAACCTGAACATGTCTGGTATAAGAAAATCTTTATTCTTATCTTAGAAAAACCTTTGTGCAATAAACCGAAGTATCATCAATGAAATCAACAGAAAATCCGTGTCAAGCAACAACACAATATATGTATATCTCAATATCTCGATATCTCAATGTCTCAATATCTCAATATCTCAATGTCTTGGGCTCCGTCAGTCCGGATCGGCCCATCTCATCAAATCTCACGACTACGGTCGGTATCCTCTGGATATCCGCCATGCCAGATATCACCGGTAGGTAGTCTGCCCCTGCCAGGATCATCGTCTACAACTCGAGTTTCTTGCCCTGGGGTACCATACCTGGCCCACCATGTACCCGAGACGGTTCATCCTACTCTCGAATCGGGCCTCAAAAACCAACAGAAATCAGGAAAACTCATGGTGGACGACACATACATCATATCACGAGAAAACCGTAACTTACATTTTTAAAATGGTAATAAGCTCTTAAAATCCTTGCGGTTTTCCCCCAAAATCAAGAAATCTCATAAGCATTGAAATCCTCAAGAAGAATCACAATAAGTAAATATGTCGGTGATGATGAATGTCTATGATACGATAGTATATACCATGCGACGTATAACCAGAAGCCATGTATGAAGTATGATGCATTGAGATATGTATATATGACTAGCCATCCTACGTATCAATCTTGATGAAATGAACACAACTACCAATTTACATATCATATATGATGCAAATATTTTAGATATAGATTTAAGCAAATTCTATAGTGTTCGTGGAATAGCAATTACCAATGGCGTGTGTGTTCGCATGAATAGTGCACGTGCGGCATGAACCAATGGTACCGGTGCAAGTGTCCTAGTAGTGACATCATATGTAAAAAGATGTGATGCATGATATGAATGGTTTGAAGCTATGCATATAGATGCAAGAACTACTAATAATCCTAACCATCGGGCTACGCATAAAGATGCAAGAACTACTAATAACCCTAACTATCGGGCGTCTTGCGCCATCCAGATGATCCCCCTATAGATGTGTACATCTACTTACCGGGACGCCTCAGCTAATTTGATCCGATCTCAGCCTTGTCTTTCCACGCCGCGTTCGATACCTCTGCATCCGATCCTAGAATCGTACACAAGTAAATAAGAGGATAGATATATGAATAGTCGCGGACACAAACAATGCAAGACAACCAACGTGCACTACTGGACGCGAACGCACTAGGTGCACAAAACGTGCTCGCGACAACGCCACAAACTACAACTAGGGTCGCTATACGTGACAACTACCAAGCCTAGAACCCGATTATACAAATCGCGCATTCACAACATACTAAATATTTTAGGGAATAGGTTAAAGATCATTCCAACCTCAAACTTACCACAAATCGATTTATTCCAAAAACCTAGTAAGCAACCATTAACCATTTTAGTGCAAATCTAGATGTTTTAACAAATCTAGTAGCCACAATATTCATTTAAAATCATAATTAGGCTACACAGTTATTAACTAAATTTTTATTCTCACCTATTTACATTAATCATGAATTTTGTTTGCAAGAATATATAATTAAGACAATTTGAAAGTAACAATTTGCAAATTAACAACTAGTTTAGACTTTTCAAGTCTTAAGATATTAAACTACACATTATAACCATAATCAAGTGATAAAACCCTAACTCGAACCTAAATCCTTCTCTTGAAATTTTTCAAACTTGCAATTAGAACCAATTTAATACTTAAATAATTTAGATTCAAGTAATTAGCTAACAAAGCAACCATAAGGTTAAGACTTATACCTTAAAAATTTTGAGATCTAACATGCAACTTGGCTTCCAAAAATGGTTTCTTGCTTCAAGATCCAAGCTAGTTTGGGCCAAAGAAAATTGGGTAAAGATTAACTATAAATTTAGTGAGAGTTTGTAAGGATTTTTGATGGAAAAATGAGAGGATTTTTAATGGAAAATGAGGTGGGGAATTGGGGAGCTACAGCAGGCCTAGGCTCGGCCAGAACATAAGAGGGAGAAGGGTGAGTGTGTGTGTGTGTGTAGAAAATTCCAAGTCAAGAAACCCCCCATCATATCCTATATTAACTTATTCATAATTATTTTATTTTTCTAATTAAAATTCATCCTAGAAATCTCTAGAAGCATGAAGACAAATTGAGAAAAAGAGAACATATTATAACTATGTTATTAAATTGTCATGGTTCACAATTGTGTGCTTAACCCTAATTTGTGATTTACACTAATTAAATGTATAAGTGAAAACTTAAAATAATATTTAAAATAATTAATTAAGAAAAATATTTAATTAAACTAGCAATTTATAAGTGACTAATTAAATACCAAATACTAGCAATTACATAGCTAAAATAGGTATGTTTAAGTTTATGTTGAAAAATAATTATAATTTATTTTTACGGAAAACATGAGTTATATTACCGATTATCGGACAATTAACCTAAACGATTTTTAAAACGTTACAATCTTCCCCCTTAAAAAAATTCGGTCCCCGAATTTAAAATCTAACTACGCGTACTCTCGAAGAGATGGGAATATTTCTTTCTCATCTCGTCCTCGGCTTCCCATGTGACCTCTTCGCCGCTCGAGCCATGCCAAAGAACCTTTACGGCCGGTATGACCTTAGACCTCAGTTTCTTCACCTGCCGATCTAGAATGACTACCGGCTGCTCGGTGTAAGAAAGCTCGCGCTCCAACAGAATTTTCTAATGCTGAATCACATGAGAGGGATCATGAAGGTACTTGCGGCGTATTGATACATGGAACACGGGGTGAACATTTGGGAAGCTGGGCGGAAGAGCCAAACGATAACCAACTACGCCGATACGCTCGAGAATCTCAAAGGGACCCACATATCCGGGACTAAGCTTCCCTTTCTTTCCGAATCTCAACACGCCCTTCATCGGTGAAGCCCTCAAGAAAACATGATTGCCCACGGTAAACTCAAGTCTGCGCCGACGTCGGTCTGCATAAGATTTCTGCCTGCTCTGGGCCACTCTCATCCTATCCCGAATCAACTGAATCTTTTCAGTCGTCTCCTGCACAATCTGTGGTCCCAAAACACTGCCCACACTGAGCTCTGTCCAACAAACGGACGATCGACATCTCCTCCCATATAACGCCTCGAAGGGTGCCATCTGAATCTCCTCCTAGGAGCTGTTATTATAGGAAAAATTTATCAAGGGTAAGTGGCGATCCTAACTGCCACAAAATCTAAAGCGCAAGCTCGGAGCATGTCCTCAAGAATCTGAATGGTCCGCTCTGATTGACCGTCGGTCTATGAATAGAAAGTTGTACTGAAACTCAATCGGGTGTCCAAAGTCTCTTAAAGTTTCTACAATAGTCGGCTGGTAAACTAGGTGCCTCCTTGGACATAATACAAGCCGGAACGCCGTGTAGTCACACAATCTCATCAACATATATCTGAGTATACTGAACGAATCCGAAAATGGTCCTTACTGGCAGAAGTGAGCTGCTTCCGTCAATCGATTTACGATCACTCAAATAGAGTCATATCCTCGACTGGTCCTAAGTAGACCTACGATAAAATCCATAGAGATCTGCTCCTATTTCCACTCCAGAATGGGCAAAGGATGTAACTCTCCAGCTGGTCTCTGATGCTTAGCCTTGACTTGCTGACAAGTCAGCATCCTGAAACAAAATCTGTGACATCTCTCTTCATCCCTTCACACTAGTAGACTTCTCTCAAATCATAATACACCTTGGTGGAACCCGAATGAACATTATATACTGACTGATGCGCCTCCTCTAAGATCTCGCGCGTCAGTCCTTCGGAATCTGGCACACACAGTCGAGTCCCAAATTGTAGTACTCCCTGATCATCGATCACGAACTCTGAATCTCTGCCCTGTCGAACCTGCTCCAAGATCTCTGACAAACGAACGTCATCAGACTATGCCTCACGGATATGATCAAATAACTGTGGATATGCACGGACACGGATAAGTTGTCCTCCGGTCGACGTAAACTCAAACTGTACTCGGCTGTCACAAAGAATTTGTTAATCTGCCATCGATTGTCTATGAACTGTGCTCAAACAAGAAAAGCTACCTCCGGACCTCCGAATCGAAGTATCTGCCACAACATTTGCCTTGCCCGGACGATAAAGAATCTCGCAGTTGTTAGTTATATGTATGCCCTAGAGGCCATTACTGTACATATGATGTATATTGTAGTGGATGCTAGGACGTATATAGGGAGGACTTTCTTGCTCGACATGATAGTATGCTATCTGGATGAACTTTACCTTAAC
Organism: Agapanthus africanus; assembly: GCA_030015575.1. Taxonomy (NCBI): domain Eukaryota; kingdom Viridiplantae; phylum Streptophyta; class Magnoliopsida; order Asparagales; family Amaryllidaceae; genus Agapanthus; species Agapanthus africanus. The sequence goes on along the minus strand of CM057349.1, from coordinate 418,673,283 downwards.
GTGTATACTGATTGTCTCTCTGTTACATGTTGGTAAAGCCCTTAGGATGTGTGCTTGACTACCTGGACTATGATGCGGATCATACTAGTGGGGACATGGTAGTCCATAAGTACATCCTTCAAAGTCCCTAGTCGAGGGTGTATCGAGACAGGGCATCGATATACCAGAGTAGACTAGCGTATACCTTCTCGACCCATACAGATGGGCGATGGATGATCCCATATCCATCGGTGTTTGACATCAGAGATGATATACGGGTGCTCAGTAGAGACTGGGTACACTGGACGGACTCGCCGAGAACTCCCAGATGGTATTATACCTCACGTCAGATGGCAGTTCTCTGGTGACACTGGTACAGAGTAGTCTGTTGACCCGAAATCGTCATAGAGTCTTGTGTGGTTCCCACTGTGCTTTGATTTCCATCTTACCATGTCCAAGAGGGCGTGCAAAACGGTGGTTTTTGGGTACAGTCCCGAGTCACATGGAGGCAATGAGCGATAGGAGGGGATTCGTTTCTCCCGGTATAGGGGGTTGATGTTGCGCTGTGTTCGATTGGCTATAACAGGAAATCCCTGGCCAGGGTTGCTGAGATTTACTGGTAAGTGTTACCAGTAGTTTCTCGAATAGTTATAGACCTCATATCGACACGACTTATTGAGCTATTGGGGTCTGACGTTTACCACCCCTAGGCGAGATATGCGACATATCAGACGATCAGACCGGACTGTACGGTAGTGTTACTGGTCGGATTCACTGGAGTGTGAGCGGGCTTGCTCGTCGATCTTCAGATCGCTCAATACCCGGGTGGCCGTTACGTTTAGCAGACCGCTTGCGGCTTGTGGGTGTTTGATATGATCATCGCCTGCTGCCGGCGTATTGACGAGTCTTTAGAGTCCTACACAGAGGTTTCCTGGCTCAAGCGAAACGAAATAGGAGCGCATATGAGATATGTGCGGGACCGAGAATAATACGAGTATGTGACACTGTATTCGATTCTCGCGATGTGACATTGATCGGTTATATGCGATATAGCCGAGTTATCGGATCAAGTGTTGATTCGATAAGTTGTTACTGATGATACCAGTCGGTTATGTGCGACATGACCGGATCATTGAATCAAGTGTTGATTTAATGATTTAATGCATAATTATATATTTGATATATTACTTTGCATTAACTAGTATCGGTTCACTTTAAATGGATTTTCTCACTCGGATTGTACACATTGTATATGTGATATACTTTTGTGCACTTGATTGTATCATGTTTGATGATACATGTTATGCTAGGGTTTTTGTGTAAAGATCAAACCATGGTTACATGATTATGGTTAGGGTTTTGTTTTATTTACTTACTTATTTATTTATTGATTTTTGGAAAATAAAAGGCAAGAGAAAAGAATGGTGGCTATTTTTGTTTTATGTTGAAGCTTCTTGAAACTTTGATCAAGTCAACCATTCTTATCTAATCCTTAACCCTAACCATTCCTACTAACCCTAGTTGAATCTCTACACTTTACCATGGTTATCTTTATGATAAGAATTATTATTCTTTTCTTTTCAAATTATTCTTATCATAACATTTCTTCTTCTTCTTCCTTGAACTCAAGAAGAAAAAGCTTTCTTCATCAATGGTGAATTGAGCAAACAAGTGAGAAATCCAATTCTAAAGTCTACTCACTTCCTATTTCTTCATCCTCTACCTCTTGCCAAGTAGTAGAGTGTGTTTCCTTCACAAGTTTTAGGGCTTGGTGAAGGTGGAGCTTGATTTAGCGATGCCTCGACGTAGATCATCTTCGGCATGGACATCGACGACCTAGCTCACTTTTTCTCCGACGAAGCCGACTCTAGAGCCCGGATTTGTTTTGGACAGCGGAGACAACTTCATTGCGGAGCTATGGAGGTGGAGAACCGGATCTACAAAGGTTGTATTTCCGTATCTCTTAGTTAATTGTTAACTAGTTAGTTTTTTCGCCTAGTTTTCTAGCAAACGATCCGTAGTCGGGTCTCTCGGCACCTAGATTTTTTGAAATTGGCATGGTTGATGCCTTGTGAGACCTCACTAGTGTGCCTAGGAACCCTACAGTGGTATCAGAGCCTAGCTAGAGCCTTAGGCGAAGTCTAGACGGAATTTGAAGTCCGAACGAACCCGAAACCCCGAATCAAACTTGCTCTCTGTCCAGATTTTAAAAATGTGGATTTTTCAAGATTAAAAATATCCAGAAAATCAAGCAGGGTTTATTATGAAATACTGTGCAAAACGGAGCCGTAACTCCGTCATGACGGCGCGGAACCGCGGCCTAAGCCCACGTGGCGCGGCGGTTCCGCGGTGAGACTGTAGATTTTTTGACTTTTCTTTGCACAGTAATTCCTATTTTCTGGAGTTGGATTTTCTGGGAATTTTTAATATTTATTCAAGAGTTGAATTTTCTGGGGCTGCTTTAGGGATTCGGTGTTTCGATCGGGGTATCAAATTTTGTCTGTGTGGCTTTCCGGATAATTTTTTAGAATATGTTAAAAAGTTCGACCGGATATAAATACCCAATTTTTCCCCTATCGGGAAATTTCCAAGTGTTGGATTTTTCCGTAGTTTAACGATGTTCTAAGTAGTGCAAGTAACGCGATGGTCCCTCTAGAAGACAACAAACCTTAACTCGATTATGTGACCGTCTTGAACTGCCTTTTGAACCTTCGGGTTTGGGGCAGTACGGCGTGCCACATGTGAGGCGTTGGCTTGACCCTTCTACGGCTGGACCGTTGGTACTGAGGCACGAACGGAATATTTTTAGACTTGTTTCATGTGTTGATCTGTATCGGGAAAACTTGGGTGTTCGATTGTTCGATCGGAAAGTTTAACATTTTCTGTTTATCTGGAATGGGATACAATAATTGGAATTCACAAGTAGTTATGAGATAACTGAATGAATGTTATAAACATAGCGGTTTAGTCTCACTTGATCGGTTGCCACAGAATTTTGATGTGATCAAAAGTCCGTCGCAATCACGTAGCGTACGCGGATACTCGCCGGGTAAACTTAATAGACAGCCTCACTCCATAGCCCCGACCAAGTGACTGTAGGAGAACCCCGTCGCCGAAAGCATCCGTTCGGGTGCTCGCGGTAGCGGTGTTCCGCCTTGGTGCACTTCGTTGCCGGTATCGGGGGTGCGGCCGTCTACTGAAGTTTGCGACAAGCATTCGATCAGGATGTCGGGAATCTTGTTGAATTGCCCGACTTGATATTGAAAAGTGTTTTCGATAATGAGACTGAAATGCGGGGTTTATAATTGTTAGGCATGCGATATCTAAGTAATTCATTTGGTCAGGCATGTGATGTCTGAGGTGGTTGCGGATTCCAACTGTTGTAGTTTTACACTTTCTTTTCTATGACCGTAAGTGTAATATGTGATATCGCCGGTTTCGTTGCTATATGTCAACGACAATTGGGATGCGCATATTTACTTACGTTGATGACATGTGATGTTATGTGTTGCTGGATATGTTATATTGGATCGTCGTGTTTGAATAGCCGGGGGTTTTTATGTGAGATGAGTGTTTTTCATTTTCATTCATGTAAAAACTTGTATGTAATATTCTTTTATTGGGGCGCTTCCAGGTTGCGGAAGTAGTCACCTTTTGTATATTATTTACTTTTCCGCACTAGGATAGACCCAAGGAAGGGAGCACAAGTAACCGGGTTCTGGGGTCCAGTGGGAGACCAACTCGAGGAGTCGAGTCCGGGTCTCCTAACTCCAGAATTGGTAGGGTTGCTTGCCGCTCTCGTAGGGGTCTAGGGGTGTGGGTTTGGCTATTCATCACGACCGTGGAATCCGTGTTTTATACTGGCTCGTATTGAAAACACGGACGTCCTAGTATATCCAATATTTCATATGTTTCTTCTGCTGCGATATCTGTGATGTGATCATGTGATGTTCTGTGATAGATACAGTATATAGTATATATGATATATTATATAGACGTTACTTATGTTTTACACCCGCGCTAGCCCTGCCCCGCTCTGCCGTTAGTTACCTAACCTAACGGTGCACGAGGAGACATCGAGGCGAATGCGGATGGCATAAGTGTACGTCGTATTTATCTGTGATGTTTAGGTACATTAAATGATGGGACTTCATTAATGTGATTAATGAAATAAAAGAAACCTAAGATGTTGTAGAATCGAATTTCAAAATAAAACAGGTAACTACAGTTCTTGCTTTGCACAGCGGTATATGTGATATATCCTGCACCTTATTCGATAAGGAAAGGACCGAGATCTCTTCACCGGGAGTGACTCCTTTAGCAATAACTGGCAGATGCTACACACTCGGTTTGTCTTTTGATAGCTTTTAGGTGTTTTTGCTTTGCACAGTGATATATATGATATATCCCGCACCTCATTCGACGAGGAAAGGACCGACGATCCCTTCACCGGGAGTGACTCCTTTAGCAAAACTAGAAAAGCCTCAAAAGCACTCCATTTTAAAATCATTTGATTCTACAGCGATATCAAGTTCATTACGCAATAGGTTTTCAGAAAAACCTGTCGTAGCCCTCCGTCATTTCAGATACGTACTAGTTAGTATTCGTGCTGCGGTTGTTTGGCCTCCGTCAAGGCGTAGTGTACGGTAGCTAACTAGTGCTTATCTGCTAGCATATGATGCGATTGGATTAGGGTATTCGTACGGCGTTGTTTGGCCTCCGTCAAGGGTCGTACGGGTGGGTTTAATTCAATCAGGAAATGACGGGTTGAACTTGACTAGCGGACTATGGGTTGTTTGGCCTCCGTCAAGGTCATAGCGAGCTAGGGGCAAAATATTATCGGGAATTTCAAGTGTTGAAATTTGCAATGAGATTGCATACCTTCTATGAGATAGTTGGATCCCGATACCCGCTGCGAGTAAGTGTTACTCCTGGGAGAGTTTTATACATTACAATTAGCCGATCAAGTAGGTGTCTAGAAAGGTGTTAATGAGGTTACGCCTCTGGGAAAACGAGGTTTACATTAATTAGGTTCGTGCGAAAGCACGGGGGACCTCCCTCAAAGTACCGACACTGGCCTGGCTGAAAGATTGGCGAACTTGTAGTGTGTAATTAATCCCGGCTAGTCTTTCCTTTTAGGGTTTGAAGGAAGATTTGATAAAAAGCAGTGGGAGCCATCCTGATTAGATAAAATAATAACCAATCTATTCTTGACAGAGCGCACGCTGAGTGTTTTCTTCTCTCTCTCTCCAGGTAGCGACCATATCACGCCTTAATCAAGATAATAATACGGAATTTTGACCGAACCCGCTTGTTTTACTGAGCTGGGGAACGTTGGTCCCGCTCCAACTTATAATTGTTATAAGACAGAGCAGGAAATTGGGGAATACCAGAATTCCCGTGCCGCCCAAACGAAGAGAGTGCATGCTGATGCATCATCTTCGGGTGTGTTCGTTACAAAGAACTGTTTCTCAGAATCCTCTACGTCCTGGGTATGTGATACCAGATCAGGATCCCAGATATGTAATCTGTTACATAGGGCTACAGAAAGGTAGAGAACTGAGAACGGGTGATAAGTTTCATGAGGCAGAAAACAGGGCAAGTGTTGCAGCCAAGTCTGTTGGTCACTGTCACCCTGTATTACCAATACATTGATTCTGAACGAATGTTATTAGATACCGAACCTGATATACAAAATCATATCAGTCTCTTTATTAGTAAAGAAAGGATATAATTTTGTATTGTTGGATAATGTTTTGAACATTTCCTATATCAAAAGTTGATCGGTTCAGGCACGTTATCTAAAAGCGTTGATGTTCTAAATCAAACTACAGTTCTTAGTATATGGAACACACACAAGAAGAACAGTTCAGAAATGAACGAATCCTTCTTGAGGCATTGTAGACTAGGTCATATCAATGTGACCCGACTAGCTGAAGTTAAATAAAGATGCATATTTAAATGAGTTTGAATTTACATCTTATGAAACTTGCGAGTCATGTCACAAAGATAAAATGACCTCAGCTCTGTTTATTGGAAATAGAGAAAGAGTTAGTAAACTCTTGGGATGATACATGTTGATGTATGAAGGTCCCCTGTCTACATATGCCAGGACTGGTTTTTTATACTTCATTACGTTCTCTGATAATCTCTCAAGATTCAGTCATATGTTCCTGTTGAAACATGAGTCCGAACCTTTTGAGATATTCACAGAATATAAGCGAGAAGTAGAGAACCAAAATACGGGTAAAAGTAGTATGTCCTATGATGAGCTCAGGGAGGAGAATACTTGAGCACGGAAATACTGGACTATTCTAAAGGAGAATGAGATTCTCTCTCAGCATTACTCCTCCGTATACACCATAGCACGATGGTATTTCGGGACGGAGCAATCACACCCTATATGATATGGTGTGCTCTATGATGAGTAATACTGAGCTACCTATTTCCTTTTGGGTGTTATGCACTTGAGAAGCTGCATACCTATTGAATAGGGTTCGAATCAAATCAGTTGCCTACCACTCCATATGAGATATGGTATGGGAAGAGCCCATGTATTAAGTCAGTTAAGATTTGGGGTTGTCCGGCCTATGTCTAAAAGCAAAATCCGGACAAGCTCGAGGCAAGGTCTGTTATGTAGAACTGGAAATGTTCCAGCTATACAAACTACAGCAGATGATTTGATAAAACCAAAGGATTCAGTAAAATCCAACGAACCTCAGCCTCTCCGCCGATCTAGTAGGGTTCCTCACCCACCTGAGAGATACTCCTGTTTCTCTATGACAGTGGAAGCGAGGATTGCATCATGAGATGATGACCCAACTAGTTTCGAGCTGGCCATCAGGAGTAAGACTCTGTAAGAATGGCTGGATGCTTAGTGATCTGAGATGGAATCCTTATACACCAACAAAGTATGGACTTTGGTTGCTATATCTGAAGGGTTAAATCCCCATCAGGAGCAAGTATATCTTGAGAAGATTACTTGGTGTGCATGGAAAAGTTGAGACTTTCAAAGCTAGACTTGTTAAAGGTTTGCATCATTGACCAAGTGTGGATCATGATGAAACTTTTTCTAAGGATCTATGCTTAAGTCCATCCAGATCCTACTTGCCACGGCTACATACCATGACTACGATATCTGGTGGTTAGGTGTCATGACAGCTTTTCTAAATGATGTTTTAGAAGAGAGAGTCTATAAGTACACAGCCAGAGGGCTTCGTAAACAGTGGGAGCAGCGGAAACGTGTGCAAGATGTTTTATATGATAAAGCAGGCATCGCGGAATTGGAACGTCTGTTTTGATGAAGTAGTCAAAGAGTTTGACATCATCAAAATGGTAGATGAACCTTGTATAAACAAAAAGGTAGTAGGGAGTATGGTGACGATCCTCGTAGAGTACGTGGATGACATACTCTTGATAGGGAAGAAATTTCCTATGCTACGCTCGATCAATCTCCGCTTATCACTAGGATTCTCCATATAGGATCAAAGTGATACCTGCTAAATCCTGGACTTTGGATCTATGAGATAGATCTAATTGGATGTTAGGACTCTCACTAGTTATAGTGAGACGGTATCAACCGATCCTGGGGAGAATCACTGGAAGGGTTCCAGGGTGATAAAGACGACTGAGTGTCAGTCACAGGAATTGTCTTAACCCTCAGTAAAGGGACGGTATATTGGAAGAGTTCCAAGATAGATACCGTGACATACTAGACGATAAAGGCAGGATACATCGCTACTTAAGATGCTACCAAAGAGGCTGTTTGGGTGTATATTGGTTCATGAGATGAACTATGTTCCTCCCATTGTGTGACAATGGAGTTGTGGCTCATGCCAAGGAACGTCCGTCCCATCAGTGATCCAGACATATTCTAAGGCAGTATTACCTGATCATGGAGATGGTTGATCTCCAGGGGATCGAGGTTTGGAGAGTAGACTCAGAGGACAACACAGCGGATCCACTCACAAAGGCCTTTTCCCAGAGAGAGACTTTTATGGGATGGTTGAGTATGAGATACTTCAAACCACTGCTACAGAAGGCCCTAGTGCAAGTGGGAGATTGTTAGTTATATGTATGCCCTAGAGGCCATTACTGTACATATGATGTATATTGTAGTGGATGCTAGGACGTATATCGGGAGGACTTTCTTGCTCGACATGATAGTATGCTATCTGGATGAACTTTACCTTAACGTGTATACTGATTGTCTCTCTGTTACATGTTGGTAAAGCCCTTAGGATGTGTGCTTGACTACCTGGACTATGATGCGGATCATACTAGTGGGGACATGGTAGTCCATAAGTACATCCTTCAAAGTCCCTAGTCGAGGGTGTATCGAGACAGGGCATCGATATACCAGAGTAGACTAGCGTATACCTTCTCGACCCATACAGATGGGCGATGGATGATCCCATATCCATCGGTGTTTGACATCAGAGATGATATACGGGTGCTCAGTAGAGACTGGGTACACTGGACGGACTCGCCGAGAACTCCCAGATGGTATTATACCTCACGTCAGATGGCAGTTCTCTGGTGACACTGGTACAGAGTAGTCTGTTGACCCGAGATCGTCATAGAGTCTTGTGTGGTTCCCACTGTGCTTTGATTTCCATCTTACCACGTCCAAGAGGGCGTGCAAAACGGTGGTTTTTGGGTACAGTCCCGAGTCACATGGAGGCAATGAGCGATAGGAGGGGATTCGTCTCTCCCGGTATAGGGGGTTGATGTTGCGCTGTGTTCGATTGGCTATAACAGGAAATCCCTGGCCAGGGTTGCTGAGATTTACTGGTAAGTGTTACCAGTAGTTTCTCGAATAGTTATAGACCTCATATCGACACGACTTATTGAGCTATTGGGGTCTGACGTTTACCACCCCTAGGCGAGATATGCGACATATCAGACGATCAGACCGGACTGTACGGTAGTGTTACTGGTCGGATTCACTGGAGTGTGAGCGGGCTTGCTCGTCGATCTTCAGATCACTCAATACCCGGGTGGCCGTTACGTTTAGCAGACCGCTTGCGGCTTGTGGGTGTTTGATATGATCATCGCCTGCTGCCGGCGTATTGACGAGTCTTTAGAGTCCTACACATAGGTTTCCTGGCTCAAGCGAAACGAAATAGGAGCGCATATGAGATATGTGCGGGACCGAGAATAATACGAGTATGTGATACTGTATTTGATTCTCGTGATGTGACATTGATCGGTTATATGCGATATAGCCGAGTTATCGGATCAACTGTTGATTCGATGAGTTGTTACTGATGATACCAGTCGGTTATGTGCGACATGACCGGATCATTGAATCAAGTGTTGATTTAATGATTTAATGCATAATTATATATTTGATATATTACTTTGCATTAACTAGTATCGGTTCACTTTAAATGTATTTTCTCACTCGGATTGTACACATTGTATATGTGATATACTTTTGTGCACTTGATTGTATCATGTTTGATGATACATGTTATGCTAGGGTTTTTGTGTAAAGATCAAACCATGGTTACATGATTATTGTTAGGGTTTTGTTTTATTTACTTACTTATTTATTTATTGATTTTTGGAAAATAAAAGGCAAGAGAAAAGAATGGTGGCTATTTTTGTTTTATGTTGAAGCTTCTTGAAACTTTGATCAAGTCAACCATTCTTATCTCATCCTTAACCCTAACCATTCCCACTAACCCTAGTTGAATCTCTACACTTTACCATGGTTATCTTTATGATAAGAATTATTATTCTTTTCTTTTCAAATTATTCTTATCATAACATTTCTTCTTCTTCTTCCTTGAACTCAAGAAGAAAAAGCTTTCTTCATCAATGGTGAATTGAGCAAACAAGTGAGAAATCCAATTCTAAAGTCTACCCACTTCCTATTTCTTCATCCTCTACCTCTTGCCAAGTAGTAGAGTGTGTTTCCTTCACAAGTTTTAGGGCTTGGTGAAAGTGGAGCTTGATTTAGCGATGCCTCGACGTAGATCATCTTCGGCATGGACATCGACGACCTAGCTCACTTTTTCTCCGACGAAGCCGACTCTAGAGCCCGGATTTGTTTTGGACAGCGGAGACGACTTCATTGCGGAGCTATGGAGGTGGAGAACCGGATCTACAAAGGTGGTATTTCCGTATCTCTTAGTTAATTGTTAACTAATTAGTTTTTTCGCCTAGTTTTCTAGCAAACGATCCGTAGCCGGGTCTCTCGGCACCTAGATTTTTTGAAATTGGCATGGTTGATGCCTTGTGAGACCTCACTAGTGTGCCTAGGAACCCTACAGCAGTCATAGTCTTTCACTAGCTCTATCCATGGGCGTTGTCTCAAATTCAAATCTCGCTGCTGAAAGTTGTAGTGTCTCCAGATCTTAAGTGTAAAACCACCGCAGCCATCTCTAAGTCATGAGTGGGATAATTCTGCTCGTGATTCTTCAACTACCGAGAAGCGTAGGCGACGACCCTACCATGCCGCATCAACACACAGCCTAAACACACTCGAGAAGCATCACAGTAGACAACAAAGCCGCCTGAACCTGATGGCAAGGATAAAACTGTGCAGTCATCAAATGCGTCTTCAACTACTGAAAGCTCTGCTTGTATGCCTCAGTCCAAAGAAAAGAAACTCTTTTCCGGGTCAACTCGGTCAACGTTGCAATAATACAAGAAAAATCCTGTACGAAACGTCGATAGAATCCGGCCAAACCTAAAAAGCTGCGAACCTCCATCACTGGCACAGGTCTGGGCTGTAGGGTTCCTAGGCACACTAATGAAGTCTCACAAGGCATCAACCATGCCAATTTTAAATTTTACAAGTGCCGAGAAACCCTAATATGGATCGTTAACTAGATATATAGGCTATGCGATGCAAGTTAACGACTTTAACTAAAGGAAAGAAGCTACAACCTTTGTAGATCCGGTCCTCCACGTCCTAGGCTCCGTGATGAGGTCCCTCCGCTATCCAAATCAAATCCATGACTCTAGCATCGGCTTCATCGGAGAAAAGGGCGGACTTGGTCGTCGGTTTGATGCCGAAGATGATCTACGTCGAGGCATCACAAGATCAAGCTCCAACTTCACCAAGCCTTGAAAACTTGTGAAGGAAACACCCTATACAACTTGGCAAGAGATATAGGATGAAGAAATAGGAAGTGGGTTCACTTTAGAATTGGATTTCTCACTCATTTTCACTAGTTGCCATTGAAGCTATCAAGCTTTCTCTTCTTGAAAAAGAAGAAGAAGAAGAAGATGATATATGATAAGTTATTCAAAAAGAAAATAAAAATGAATACTTATCATGTCTTCAACCATGGTTTAGTGTAGAGATTTAACTAAGGTTAGATGAGTGGTTAGGGTTAGAGAAGAGACAAGAATAGTGGACTTGTTCAAAGCATCAAGAAGCTTCAACAAGCAAACAAAACAAGCCACCATTCTCTTTTCTTCTTTTCTAAAATAAATAAATAAATAAATAGATAAAAGAATAAGTAAATGAAATGAAACCCTAATCACTAACTAACCATGGTTTAATTCTTTACACAAACCCAAGCTAGAATGTATCATCAAACATGATACAATCATGTGCACAAAAAATATATCACATATACAATGTGCATTTCAAGTGAGTAAATCCATTTAAAGTGAACCAATACTAGTTGATGCAAAGTAATATATCAAATATATAATTATACATTAAATCATTAAATCAACACTTGATTCAATGATCCGGTCATGTCGCATATAACCGACTAGTATCCAATGTATCGGCTTATCGAATCAATCCTTGATTCGATAACTAGGTTATATCGCATACAACCATTCGACACATTCATCGCGAGAATGAAATACGGTATCACATACACGCATTATTCTCGGTCCCGCACATATCTTATATGCGCTCCTATTTCGTTTCGCTTGAGCCAGGAAACCTCTGTGTAGGACTCTAAAGACTCGTCAATACGCCGGCAGCAGATGATGATCATATCAAACACCCGCAAGCCGCAAGCGGTCTGCTAAACGTAACGGCCACCCGGGTATTGAGCGATCAGAAGATCGACGAGCAAGCCCGCTCACACTCCTATGAATCCAACCAGTAACACTTACCGTACAGTCCGGTCTGTTCGTCTGATATGTCGCATATCTCGCCTAGGGGTGGTAAACGTCAGACCCCAATAGCTTGATAAGTCATGCCGATGTAAGGTCCATAACTATCATGAAACTACTGATAACTCTTACCAGTGCATCACTGCAACCCTGGCCAGGGATTCCCTGTTATGGCCAGTCGAGCATAGCGCAACATCAACCCCCAATACTGGGAGAAACGAATCCCCTCCTATCGCTCATTGCCTCCATGTGAATCGGGACTGTACCCAAAAACCACCTGTTTGCACGACTCAGTAGAGCCGTGGTAGGGTGGAAATCAAAGCACAGTGGGAGACACACAAGACTCTATGACGATCTCGGGTCAACAGACTAAGCTGTACCAGTGTCACCAGAGAACTGCCATCTGACGTGAGGTATAATACCATCTGGGAGTTCTCGGCGAGTCCGTTCAGTGTACCCAGTCTGCACTGAGCACCCGCATACCATCTCAGATGTCAAACACCAATGGATATGGGATCATCCATCGCCCATCACATGGGTCGAGAAGATATACGCTAGTCTACTCTGGAATATCGATGCCCCGTCTCGATATTCCCACGACTAGGAACAATGAAGGATATACTCATTGACTACCCAGGCCCCACTAGTATGATCTGCATCATAGTCGTGGAAGTCGAGTACACATCCTAAGGGCTTTATCAACATGTAACAGAGAGACAGTAAGTATACATGTTAAGATAAAGAGCAACCAGATAGCGTACTATCATGTCGAGCAAGAAAGTCCTACCTATATATGTCCCAACATCCACTACAATATACATCCAATGTACAGTAATGGCCTCTAGGGCATACATATAACTAACAATCTCCCACTTGCACTAGGGCCATCTGTAGCAGTAGTTGTAGTATCTAATACTCAACCATCCCCTAAAAGTCTCTCTTTGGGAAAAGGCCTTTGTGAGTGGATCCGCCGTGTTGTCCTCTAAGTCTACTCTCCGAACCTCGATCACCCTGGAGATCAACTATCTCCATGATCAGGTGATGCTGCCTCAGAATATGTCTGGGTCACTGATGGGACCAGGGTTCCTAGGCCAAAGCCACAGTTCCATTGTCATACAATGGTAGGAACCTAGTTCATCTTATGAACCAATATACACCCAAACTGCCTCTTTGGTAGTATCTTTAATAGCGATGTTACCAGCCTTTATCGTCTAGTTTGCCACGGTATCTAGCTTGGAACTCTTCCAACATACCATCCCTTTACCGAGGGTAAAGACAATGCCTGCGACTGACATTCAGTCGTCCTTATCACCCTGGAACTTTTCCAGTGATTCTCCCCAGGATCGAGGAGGTATCACCTTTATCCTATTTGGAGAATCCTTGTGATAAGCGGAGATTGACCGTGCTTAGCATAAGAAACTCCTTCCCTATCAAGAGTATGTCATCCACGTACTCTACGAGGATCTTCACAATACTCCCTACTTCCTTTTTGTTTATACAAGGTTCATATACCATTTTGATGAAGTCAAACTCTTTGACTAACACATCAAAACAGATGTTCCAACTCCGCGATACCTGCTTTATCCTATAAAGCATCTTGTACACGTTTCCGCTGCTCCCACTGTCTTCGAAGCCCTCTGGCTGTGTACTTATAGACGTTCTCTTCTAAAACATCATTTAGAAAAGCAGTCATGGCACCCAACCGCCAGATATCGTAGTCATGGTATGTAGCCGTGGTAAGTAGGATCTGGATGGACTTAAGCATAGCCACTTGAAAAGGTTTCATCATTATCCACGCCTGGTCGATGATGAAAAGCTTTAACAAGTCTAGCTTTGAAAGTCTCAACTTTTCCATCTACACCAAGTAATCTTCTCAAGATATACTTGCTCCTGATGGGGATTTAACCCTTCAGATATAGCACCCAAAGTCCATACTTTGTTGGTGTACATGGATTCCATCTCAGATCGCTAAGCATCCAGCCATTCTTACAGAGTCCCTACTCTCGATGGCCTGCTCGAATCTTAGTTGGGTCACCATCTCATGATGCAATCCTCGCTCCCACTGTCATCGAGAAACTGAGGTATCTCTCAGGCGGATGAGGAACCCTACCAGATCGGCGGAAAGGCTGAGGTTCGTCGGAAACTATTGAATCCTTTGGTTCTGTCAAATCATTAGCAGTTTTGTACAGCTGGAACCTTTCCAGTTCTACAGAACTGTCCTTGCCTCGATCTTGTCCGGATTTTGCTTTAGACATAGGCCGGACAATCCCAAATCTTAACTTACTCAAGAGGTGGGCTCTTCCCATACCATATCTCATATGGAGTGGTAGGCACTGATTTGATTCGAACCTAATTCAATAGGTATGCAGCTTCTCAAGTGCACAACCCCAAAAGGAAATAGGTAACTCAGTAGTACTCATCATAGAGCACACTATATCCAATATGGTGCGATTGCTCCACCCCGATACACCGTTGTGCTGTGGTGCATTCAGAGGAGTAATACTGAGAGAGAATCTCATCTTCTTTTAGAATAGTCCAGGAATTCCATGCACAAGTATTCTCCTCCCTGATCTCATCATAGGATATAGTACTTATACCTGTACTTTGGTTCTCTACTTCTAACTTATATTCTGTGAATATCTCAAAAGGTTCGGACTTGTGTTTCAACAGGAACATATGTCTGAATCTTGAGAGATCATCAGAGAACGTAGTGAAGTATAAAGAACCGTCCTGGCATGTGTAGACAGGAGACCTTACATACATCATCATGTATCAGTCCCAAGAGTTCATTAACTCTTTCTCTGTTTCCAGTAAACGGAGCTATGGTCATCTTATCTTTATGACATGACTGGCAAGTTTCACAAGATGTAAATTCAAACTGATTTAAATATACATCTAAATGTAACTTCAGCCAGTCGGGTCGCATTGATATGACCTAGTCTACAATGCCTCAAGAAGAATTCGTTCATTTCTGAACTCTTCTTCTTGTGTGTGTTCTGTATACAAGGAACTGTAGTTTGATTTAGAACATCAATGCTTTTAGATAACGTGCCTGAACCGATCAACTTTTGATGTAGGAAATGTTCAAAACATTATCCAATTATACAAAATTGTATCATTTCTTTACTCATAAAGAGACTGATATGATTTTGTATATCAAGTTCGGTATCTAATAGCATTTGTTCATAATCAATGTATTGGTAATACAGGGTGACAGTGACCAACAGACTTGGCTGCAACACTTGCCCCGTTTTCTGTCTCATGAAACTTATCACCCGTTCTCAGTTTTCTACCTTTTTGTAGCCCTATGTAATAGCTTACATATCTGGGATCCTGATCCGGTATCAAATACCCAGGATGCAGAGGATACTGAGAAACAGTTCTTTGTAATGAACACACCCAAAGGAGATGCATCATATGCACTTTCTTTGTTTTGGGCGGCATAGGAATTCTGGTATTCCCCTATTTCCTGCTCTGTCTTATAACAATTATAAGTTGGAGCGGGACCAACGTTCCCCAGCTCAGCATAACAAGCGGGTTCGGTCAATACATCCATATTATTATCTTGATTAAGGCGTGATATGGTCGCTACCTAGAGAGAGAGAGAAGAAAACACTCTGCGTGCGCTCTTGCAAGATCAGATTGGTTATATATTTTATCTAATCAGGATGGCTCCCACTGTTTTTATCAAATCTTCCTTCAAACCCTAAAAGGAAAGACTAGCCGGGATTAATTACACTCTACAAGTTCGCTAATCTTTCAGCCAGGCCAGTGTCGGTACTTTGAGGGAGGTTCCCCGTGCTTTCGCACGGACCTAATTACAGTAAACCTCGTTTTCCCAGAGGCGTAACCCCGTTGACACCTTTCTAGACACCTACTTGATCGGCTAATTGTAAAGTGCAAAACTCTCCCAGGAGTAACAATTACTCGCAGTGGATATCGGGATCCAACTATCACATAGAAGGTATGCAATCTCATTGCAAATTTCAACACTTGAAACTCCCGATAATGGTTTTTACCCCTAGCACTTATGACCTTAACTATGGTCAACAAATCATAAGCACTAGTCAAGTTCTACCCGTCATTTCGTGATTAATTAGACCCACCCACATGACCCTTAACTAAGGTCAACAAAGTCACGCGACTGTCCTAACTAATCGCATCATATGCGGTGTAGGAAGACATCACTTAGCTACCGTACACTGTGCCTTAACTAAGGTCAACAAACACAGCGCGAATACTAAGTACTCTACTTCCTAAAATGACGGAGGGTTGCGAATGGTTTTTATGAAAACCTTTAACGCTTTGAACTTGATCTCGTTGCGGAATCAAATGGTTTTAAAATGGAATGTTTTTCGAAGCTTTTCTAGTTTTGCTAAAGGGGTCACTCCCGGTGAAAGGATCGTCGGCCCTTTCCTCGTCGAATGAGGTGCGGGACATATCATATATATCACTGTGCAAAGCGGAAACTATAGAAGCGATCAAAAGACAAACCGAGTGTGTAGCATCTGCCAGTTATTGCTAAAGGAGTCACTCCTGGTGAAGGGATCTCGGTCCTTTCCTCATCGAATAAGGTGCAGGATGTTCTATAATGAACACCGCGATGCAAAGCAAGAACTGTAGCTACCTGTTTTGTTTTGAAATTCGATTCCACAACATCAATTAGGTTTATTTTCTTTCATTAATCTCATTAATGAATATTCCATCATTTAAATCCACCTAAACATCACAGATAAAGATAACGTACGCTTATGCCATCCGCATTCGCCTCGATGTCCCGTCTGCACCGTTAGGTTAGGTAACTAACGCCAGAACGAGGCAGGGCTAGCGCGGGTGTAAAACATAAGCAACGTCTATATAATATATCATATATACTATATATAATATCTGTCACAGAACATCACATGATCACATCACAGATAAATCACAGCAGAAGAAACATATGAAATATTGGATATACTAGGACGTCCGTGTTTTCAATACGAGCCAGTATAAAACACGGATTCCACGGTCGTGAATAGCCAATCCCACACCCCTAGACCCCTACGAGAGCGGCAAGCAACCCTACCAATTCTAGGGTTAGGAGACCCGGACTTGACTCCTCGAGATGGTCTCCCACTGGACCCTAGAACCCGGCTACTTGTGCTCCCCTCCTTGGGTCTATCCTAATGCGGAAAATAAATAATATACAAAAGGTGACATCTCCCGCAACCTGGAAGTGCCCCAATAAAAGAATATTACATACAAGTTTTTACATGAATGAAAATGAAAAACACTCATCTCACATTAAAAAAACCCGGCTATTCAAACACGACGATCCAATATAACATATCCAGCAACACATAACATCACATGTCATCAACGTAAGAAAATATGCGCATCCCAATTGTCGTTGACATATAGCAACGAAACCGGCGATATCACATATTACACTTACGGTCACAGAAAAGAAAGTGTAAAACTACAACAGTTGGAATCCGCAACCTCTTTAGACATCGCATGCCTAATCAAATGAAATACTTAGACATCGCATGCCTAACAATTATAAACCCCGCATTTTAGTCTCATTATCGAAAGCACTTTTCAATACCAAGTCGGGCAATTCAACAAGATTCCCGACATCCTGATCGAATGCTCGTCGCAAACTTTAGTAGGCGGCCGCACCCCCGACACCGTCGACGAAGTGCACCAAGGGGGAACACCGCTACCGCGAGCACCCAAACGGATGCTTTCGGCGATAGGGTTCTCCTACAGTCACTTGGTCGGGGCTATGGGGTGAGGCTGTCTATTAAGTTTACCCGGCGAGTATCCGCGTACGCTACGTGATTGCGACGGACTTTTGATCACATCAAAACTCTGTGGCAACCGATCAAGTGAGACTAAACTGCTATATTTATAATATTCATTCCGTTATCTCATAACTACTTGTGAATTCCAATTATTGTATCACATTCCGGATAAATAGAAAACGCTAAACTTTTCGATCGAACAATCAAACACCCAAGTTTTCCCGATACAGCTCAACACATGAAATAAGTCTAACAGCATTCAGTTCGTGCCTCAGTACCAACGGTCCAGCCGTAGAAGGGTCAAGCCAACGCCTCACATGTGGCACGCCGTACTGCCCTAAACCCGAAGGTTCAAAGGGCAGTTCAAGACGGTCACATAATCGAGTTAAGGTTTGTTGTCTTCTAGAGGGACCATCGCGTTACTTGCACTACTTAGAACGTCGTTAAACTACGGAAAAATTCAACAATTGGAAATTTCCCGGCAGGGGAAAAAGTGGGTATTTATATCCGGTCGAACTTTTTAACATATTCTAAAAATATCCGGAAAAACACACTGACAAAATTAGACAATCCGATCGATACACCGAGTCCCCAATACAACCCAGAAAATTCAACTCTTGAAAAAATATTAAAAATTCCCAGAAAAACCAGCACTGCAAACTAAGAATTACTATGCAAAATTCAACGCAAGAAGAGATCACATGGCCGCGGAACCGCCGCATTAGCCATGCTAATGCCGCGGTTCCGCCGCACTTCGGTGGATTCAGGGGTACGGACTTCTCAGTAATTCTTATAATCTCCTTCTGGCTTTTCTGCATATTTTTAATCTGGATAAAACCTAGTTTTTCAAAATTGTCCAGAGAGCAAATTTGGGTTTGGGTTTTGATTCGATCGGACTTCTAATTCCGTCTACGCATCGCCTAAGGCTCTAGCTAGGCTCTGATACCACTGTAGGGTTCCTAGGCACACTAATGAAGTCTCACAAGGCATCAACCATGCCAATTTTAAATTTTATAAGTGCCGAGAAACCCTAATACGGATCGTTAACTAGATATATAGGCTATGCGATGCAAGTTAACGACTTTAACTAAAGGAAAGAAGCTACAACCTTTGTAGATCCGGTCCTCCACGTCCTAGGCTCCGTGATGAGGTCCCTCCGCTGTCCAAATCAAATCCATGACCCTAGCATCGGCTTCATCGGAGAAAAGGGCGGACTTGGTCGTCGGTTCGATGCCGAAGATGATCTACGTCGAGGCATCACAAGATCAAGCTCCAACTTCACCAAGCCTTGAAAACTTGTGAAGGAAACACCCTATACAACTTGGCAAGAGGTAGAGGATGAAGAAATAGGAAGTGGGTTCACTTTAGAATTGGATTTCTCACTCATTTTCACTAGTTGCCATTAAAGCTATCAAGCTTTCTCTTCTTGAAGAAGAAGAAGAAGAAGAAGATGATATATGATAAGTTATTCAAAAAGAAAATAAAAATGAATACTTATCATGTCTTCAACCATGGTTTAGTATAGAGATTTAACTAAGGTTAGATGAGTGGTTAGGGTTAGAGAAGAGACAAGAATAGTGGACTTGTTCAAAGCATCAAGAAGCTTCAACAAGCAAACAAAACAAGCCACCATTCTCTTTTCTTCTTTTCTAAAATAAATAAATAAATAAATAGATAAAAGAATAAGTAAATGAAATGAAACCCTAATCACTAACTAACCATGGTTTAATTCTTTACACAAACCCAAGCTAGAATGTATCATCAAACATGATACAATCATGTGCACAAAAAATATATCACATATACAATGTGCATTTCAAGTGAGTAAATCCATTTAAAGTGAACCAATACTAGTTGATGCAAAGTAATATATCAAATATATAATTATACATTAAATCATTAAATCAACACTTGATTCAATGATCCGGTCATGTCGCATATAACCGACTAGTATCCAATGTATCGGCTTATCGAATCAATCCTTGATTCGATAACTAGGTTATATCGCATACAACCATTCGACACATTCATCGCGAGAATGAAATACGGTATCACATACACGCATTATTCTCGGTCCCGCACATATCTCATATGCGCTCCTATTTCGTTTCGCTTGAGCCAGGAAACCTCTGTGTAGGACTCTAAAGACTCGTCAATACGCCGGCAGCAGATGATGATCATATCAAACACCCGCAAGCCGCAAGCGGTCTGCTAAACGTAACGGCCACCCGGGTATTGAGCGATCAGAAGATCGACGAGCAAGCCCGCTCACACTCCTATGAATCCAACCAGTAACACTTACCGTACAGTCCGGTCTGTTCGTCTGATATGTCGCATATCTCGCCTAGGGGTGGTAAACGTCAGACCCCAATAGCTTGATAAGTCATGCCGACGTAAGGTCCATAACTATCGTGAAACTACTGATAACTCTTACCAGTGCATCACTGCAACCCTGGCCAGGGATTCCCTGTTATGGCCAGTCGAGCATAGTGCAACATCAACCCCCAATACCGGGAGAGACGAATCCCCTCCTATCGCTCATTGCCTCCATGTGAATCGGGACTGTACCCAAAAACCACCTGTTTGCACGACTCAGTAGAGCCGTGGTAGGGTGGAAATCAAAGCACAGTGGGAGACACACAAGACTCTATGACGATCTCGGGTCAACAGACTAAGCTGTACCAGTGTCACCAGAGAACTGCCATCTGACGTGAGGTATAATACCATCTGGGAGTTCTCGGCGAGTCCGTTCAGTGTACCCAGTCTACACTGAGCACCCGCATACCATCTCAGATGTCAAACACCAATGGATATGGGATCATCCATCGCCCATCACATGGGTCGAGAAGATATACGCTAGTCTACTCTGGAATATCGATGCCCCGTCTCGATATTCCCACGACTAGGAACAATGAAGGATGTACTCATTGACTACCCAGGCCCCACTAGTATGATCTGCATCATAGTCATGGAAGTCGAGTACACATCCTAAGGGTTTTATCAACATGTAACAGAGAGACAGTAAGTATACATGTTAAGATAAAGAGCAACCAGATAGCGTACTATCATGTCGAGCAAGAAAGTCCTACCTATATATGTCCCAGCATCCACTACAATATACATCCAATGTACAGTAATGGCCTCTAGGGCATATATATAACTAACATGGGCCAATGTTGAACAGCCTCGATCTTCTTCGGTTCCATACGCACCATCTCTCGTAACTATGTGACCCAAGAAGTCAACACCATCCAACCAGAAAACATACTTGGATAATTGAGCGAATAGCTAGCGCTCTCTTAAATTCTGCAACAAAATCCACAAATGCTGCCCAGGCTCCCCTCGGCTCCGGGAGTATATTAAGGTGTCATCAACAAACACAATGATAATTGATCAAGAAACGAACTGAATATGCGGTTCATCCAATCCATAACGCTGCTGGGGCATTGGTGAGCTCGAACGAAATCACCAAGACTCATAACGCCCGTAACGTGTGTGAAAAGCAGTCTTCGGAATATCATTCTCTTGAACCTGCAACTGATGGTAACCTGATCACAAGTCAATTTTCGAGAAATGTCCCGCACCCTAGAGCTAATCGAACAAATCTTCAATACGAGGTAAGGGATATCTGTTCCGCACAGTCACTCGATTCAGCTGATGATAATCGATGCACCAACACCAACTGTCGTCCTTCTTCTTGACGAACAGGACAGGAGCTCCCCAAGATGACGCACTCGGACGAACAAGCCCTTTATCCAACAAATCTTGTAACTGATCCTTCAGTTCTTTACGCTCCGCCGGGTCCATCCGATATAGCGGTATAGAAAAAGGCTCCGTGCCGGGAATCAAGTAAAAGCAAAACTCAATATCGCGCTCTGGCGACAAATCAAGCAACTTGTCAGGAAAGACATCTTGAAATTCCCTCACAATCGGGACCTGATCTAACGGGACCTCTGTGGCTCTAACATCACCAAAATACGTCAAGAATTCCCGACATCCTTTTCCTCAAGAGCTGACTAGCACGAAAAGAAGAAATCAAATCGAGAAGGGTGGCGCTGAGGTCTCCCTGAATAACAAGAACTGGCCCATCCGGAAAACTAAATCTGACTGCCTCCTCACGGCAGTCCACGGACGCATAACACGTGGCTAACCAATCCATGCTCAAAAGAACATCAAGGTCTAACATATCGAGAAGAATCAAATTGACAGGAGAATCCCTATCTCCGATACGAACACAACAAACATGAACGAAAACATTTCGAGCGACAAAAGAATAGCTTACAGAAGAAATCACAACAAGCGGCTGATTTAACAAGGACAACTCTCGGTCCAATCTCGGTATAAAGTGCGTAGATACAGGTTCAAACAACAAAAGAAATACGCGCATCAAAATAAAATACTGAAATAACACTTGTCACGACGTCTACCTATCCGCCTCTGAGATGGCATACCGGTACGAATCCGTTTCGGTCCAGAAATGACCGAAGTCTCAGAAATGCGCTCTTCTAGCAGTGAGGCCGTGTCCATAGCAGCGACGTAAGTGTCGAAAGATTAGGCACCAATAGCAAGAAATAACTGCATATTCAATCCCCACACAAACCTCTTTATCTATTTCTCTTCAGTGTCCACCGGGTAAGGACCATATCGGACCGCTAAGTAAACTGAATGTCGTACTCGAACACTGTCATCCCTAGAGTCTTGCGCAAAGGCTCAAAATTATGAGCTTGGGCCTTTCGAACGCTCTTCGAAAGGAAACGAGCAAGAAATACAGCTGTGAACTCATCCCAAGTCATAGGAGGTAGATCTGCAGCTCGGTCTTTCTCAACCGACTCGCACCACGTCTGAGCAAGACCCTCTAGACGAAAGCTCATAAGCTCAACCCATCTCTCGTCAGAACATCTCAGTGAACGATAAATCCTAGCCATCCTATCGAGGAATGTCTGCGGATCCTCCGCCGCATATGTGCCGGTAAAAACTGGAGGCTTCAGCCTCAAAAACTCCTGTAAGGATACGGAAATAATCTCGGTAATAATAGAAACAGCTGCCTAAGCAGCAGGTATAATCATAGTCCCTGCAGTAGGAGGGACATCATCGGCTCTCGGAGCTCGGCTAACCTCAACTAACAATCCAACCATCTGTCACAAGTCCTGAATACTCGACTCTAACCTAGCCATCCGTCCTGGAGAAGGCGGATCATTCGTCCCTAAAGGGTAGGCGTACCGCCCTGATCGGCCCTCGTCTCAAACAAGCCCGCTCTAATCTCATCTCTGGCGGCAGCCCTCTGGCCCTCGTAGTCTCCGGCGGCATAGTGGCTGGAACAAGAAACAGGATTGATAAGAACATTGCGATCGAATCAAAGGTTTTCCGGAATTAAGGAAGGAAATACAAGAAAATATATATCCTAAGGTCACTTAGGCGGAGTACCGTATCGTAAGTATGCCGCGGAACATACACACGCTACCTCACTCTGCTTAAGTCACCTACTAAATCTACCAAGGGTCATCCTATACTCAGAAAGGTAAAACCTATCGCTTTGATACCAATTTTGTCATGATCCGAAGGTACGAAACGTGACTGGCACTTAAATTACGAACGTCTAAAGGCGTAACGTAATCTAAGTAAGCCAAAAACCCAGAAATCTAAACCATTTAAGGAAGTAGAGTGAAGGAAAAAACTTAACTAAAAAGTGATTTTAGAAAAAAATAAAATAAAGTCACATTAAAACATTTTAAAATATCAAGTTTTCCCGAAAATTTTGGCAGAGTTTCCTTTGTAAATACTGGCCCCAAACGGGTACAGCATATGAATATATATACAAGTAAAGAATAAAGGCATCTCCAAGCGGGAGCTAGCTCTTCGCCAAAGGTGGAATCACAACCACACGCAATATGTATCATAATAGAGCCAATAAGCATATAAAAGCACGAGGAAAATAAAACGTCCCGTCGGTTCAAGTGAGTATCGACACTAGAAATAGAATACATACAAATCTCACAAGCTCACCATCTAAGTCCAATGTATAACTGGTGGAAAATGGTAGATAAGGTAGATGGAGTATACTAGATATAATAATAATACACAAAGTGGGAACCAAATATCCTCACAACCCACCCAAGCAAACCGCAAATCGATGCAAATGGAGTAGAGGAAGATAACACACCCGCCGCTACTATGCCGACGGGTCGGACCTGCAAAGATACTGTAACACAACAGGGGTGAGTTACTAACTCGTGAGTATTAAGTAACATCTAATAAGGATATCGTAAGCATGCACGCAATTGCGTCACAACCTACATATATCAATATGATATGATGTACTAGCATGAATACAACATGAATGCATAATCAAACATGAAACCTGAACATGTCTGGTATGAGAAAATCTTTATTCTTATCTTAGAAAAACCTTTGTGCAATAAACCGAAGTATCATCAATGAAATCAACAAAAAATTCGTGTCAAGTATCGACACAATATATGTATATCTCAATATCTCAATGTCTCAATATCTCGATATCTCAATGTCTTAATATCTCAATATCTCAATGTCTCGGGCTCCGTCAGTCCGGATCGGCCCATCTCATCAAATCTCACGACTACGTTCGGTATCCTCCGGATATTCGCCGTGCCAGACATCACCGGTAGGTAGTCTGCCCCTGCCATTCTCATCGTCTACAACTCGAGCTTCTTGTCTCGGGGTACCATACCGGGCCCACCATGTACCCGAGACGGTTCATCCTACTCCTTGAATCGGGTCTCAAAAACCAACAGAAATCAGGAAAACTCATGGTGAACTACACATACATCATATCACGAGAAAACCGCAACTTACATTTTTAAAATGGTAATAAGTTCTTAAAAACCTTGCGGTTTTCCCCCAAAATCCAGAAATTTCATAAGCATTGAAATCCTCAAGAAGAATCACAATAAGTAAACATGTCGGTGATGATGAATGTCTATGATACGATAGTATATACTATACGACGTACAACCAGAAGCCATGTATGAAGTATGATGCATTGAGGTATGTATATGTGACTAGCCATCCTACTTATCAATCTTGATGAAATGAACACAACTACCAATTTACATATCATATATGATGCAAATATTTTAGATACTGATTTAAGCAAATTCTATAGTGTTCGTGGCATAGCAATTACCAATAGCGTATGTGTTCACATGAATAGTGCACGTGCGGCATGAACCAATGGTAATGGTGTAAGTGTCCTAGGTAGTGACATCATATGTAAAAAGATGTGATGCATAATATGAATAGTTTGAAGCTACGCATATAGATGCAAGAACTACTAATAATCCTAACTATCGGGCTACGCATAAAGATGCAAGAACTACCAATAACCCTAACTATCGGGCATCTTGCGTACATCTACTCACCGAGACGCCTCAGCTAATCTGATCCGATCTTAGCCTTGTTTTTCCGTGCCACGTCCGACGCCTCTGCATCCGATCTTAGAATCGCACACAAGTAAATAAGAGGATAGATATATGAATAATCGCGGACACAAATGATGCAAGACAACCAACGCGCACTACTGGACGCGCACGCACTAGGTGCACAAAACGCGCTCGCGACAACGCCACAAACCACAAGTAGGGTCGCTATACGTGACAACTATCAAGTCTAGAACCCGATCATACCAATCACGCATTCACAACACACTAAATATTTTAGGGAATAGGTTAAAGATCATTCCAACCTCAAACTTACCACAAATCGATTTATTCCAAAAACCTAGTAAGCAACTATTAATCATTTTAGTGCAAATCTAGATGTTTTAACAAATCTAGTGGCCACAATATTCATTTAATATCTTAATTAGGCTACACAATTATTAACTAAATTTTTAATCTCACCTATTTACATTAATCATGAATTTTGTTTGCAAGAATATATAATTAAGACAATTTGAAAGTAACAATTTGCAAATTAACAACTAGTTTAGATTTTTCAAGTCTTAAGATATTAACTACACATTATAACCATAATCAAGTGATAAAAGCCTAACTCGAACCTAAATCCTTCTCTTGAAATTTTTCAGACTTGCAATTAGAACCAATTTAATACTTAAATAATTTAGATTCAAGTAATTAGCTAACAAAGCAACCATAAGGTTAAGACTTATACCTCAAAAATTTTGAGATCTAACATGCAACTTGGCCCCCTAAAATGGTTTCTTGCTTCAAGATCCAAGCTAGTTTGGGCCAAAGAAAATTGGGTAAAGATTAACTATAAATTTAGGGAGAGTTTGTAAGGATTTTTGATAGAAAAATGAGAGGATTTTTGATGGAAAATGGGGTGGGGAATTGGGGAGCTGCAGTAGGCTTAGGCTCGGCCAGAACATGAGAGGGAGAGGGGTGAGTGGGTGTGTGCGTGTGTGTGGAAAATTCCAAGTCAAGAAACCCCCCATTATATCATATATTAACTTATTCATAATTATTTTATTTTTCTAATTAAATTCATCCTAGAAATCTCTAGAAGCATGGAGACAAATTGAGAAAAAGAGAACATATTATAAACTTGTTATTAAGTTGTCATGATTCACAATTGTGTGCTTAACCCATTCTAATTTATGATTTACACTAATTAAATGTATAAGTGAAAACTTAAAATAATATTTAAAATAATTAATTAAGAAAAATATTTAATTAAACTAGCAATTTATAAGTGACTAATTAAATACCAAATACTATCAATTACATAGCTAAAATAGGTATGTTTAAGTCTGTGTTGAAAAATAATTATAATTTAGTTTTACGGAAAACACGAGTTATATTACTGATTATCGGACAATTAACCTAAACGATTTTTAAAACGTTACACTTTTTATCTCCTTTATATACATACGGCTTTTAGATATGCAAAATTTAAATTATGTATTCAATATCTTGACTGTGATAAATTTAATTCTGTCTATAGCTATGTAATTTTGATTAACTGTTTCTTGAAATTGTTATGTATATGTATGTTACATTAGATATTTTTCAGGATATGAGTTTGCGTTGTGGTCGTGGACGTGGACAGACTGAGGAGGACGTGGTATCCAATTCTTCCAGTCGGGGTCCTGGGAAAAGGGACCCCA
Source organism: Agapanthus africanus (assembly GCA_030015575.1). Lineage (NCBI taxonomy): Eukaryota > Viridiplantae > Streptophyta > Magnoliopsida > Asparagales > Amaryllidaceae > Agapanthus > Agapanthus africanus. Next base: position 418,646,319 of record CM057349.1, on the reverse strand, counting down.
CATAGGAAAATGATATATTGGGTCGCCCGTGAGACGACCCAAAGATCTATTGGATATAGGTGCCCTCAAGGCTATTATTGTAATTGTAGGAAGACCTATATGGATAGAAAAATCTTACTCGAGATAATAGTATGCTATCTGGTTTATCTTTATCATTTGTGTGTGTATGTTTTACTTGTATTGCGTATCGCTAATACATGATGATAAAGCTCATAGGATCTTTACTGGATTACCAGGATTATGATGAAAATCATAATAGTGGGGCCTAGTAATCTATAAGCATATGCTTAAATGTCTCTAGTCATGAGAGTATCAAAACAGAGTATCGGTGCTCCAGATTAGATTGGTGTATACGTTTCCTGACCCAGTTGGAGGGCGATAGATGGTCCCACGGCTATTAGTGTTTGACACCGAGAATTGTGTACAAGTGCTCAATGGAGAATGAGTTACACTGGATGGACTCACCGAAAACTCCTGGATGGTATTATACTTATTGTCAGATAGCAGTTCTTTGGTGACATGAGTACAGGGTAGTCCCTTAACCTGAAATCGCCATAGTGTCTTATATATGTTCCACGGCTTTAAAGAGTCGTGCAAATAAGTTTTAGTTGGGTACAGTCCCGAAGCACATGGAGACAGTGAGCGGTCGAGGGGATTCATCTCTCCTAGTATAGGAAATCAATATCGCGCTATGCAAGACATGACTATAACCAGAAGCCCGCAATCGTAGCAGTTGAGATAAACTGATAAATGTTATCAGCTGTATCTCTGATGGTTATAAGTCCTCTGTCGGCATGACTTATTGGGTTATTGGGGGTCTGACAGATTCCACCTCCTAGACCCGGTATGCGACACTCTCTGACAAGAGACCGGACTGTACGGTGACTATCACTGATAGGCTCTGATTGTATTCGGATGAGTTTGCTTGTCGACCTTTCTTTTAATCAATACATGGGTAGTCGTTACGTATAGTTAGTGTCGCTGTCGTACTTGTAGGTTATCCCTTGAGAGGATTGATATGAAAGTGTTTTAGATCAATCGAATATGATCCTAACCTATTGCCAGCGTATTGATTGAGTCTTTAGAGTCTCACGTAAAGGTTTTTCCCACTCAAGCAAAACGATGTAGTGCGCGTATGGCGATACGTGCGGGGATTCGATTAAATACGTGTATTGGATATATGTATGTTAATCGAACGTTTTTAATACTAGCCAGTTTAGGTTTAAACCGGATTATTAAATCAAGTTATGATTTAATATATATATATATATATATATATATATATATATATATATAAACTTATAGAATGACACCTCATTTCCTATTTAAATGAAAAAGAAAAATGGAAAAGAAAATGCGGCATGAAAGAATAGTCAAAAGTATGGAATGAAAGTATGGTTGGATTATTTTAAAGATAAATGGTTTTGTATAAGAATGATTCTCTCTCTCTCCTCATTCTTTCAAGCACATGATCTATCCTCTTCTTCTTCATTTCAAGTAGGGAGCAAAATGAGAGTGGAAAATTAGTGTGAGTTAACTACATCTCCTAATCTAATGGATTAGAAAACCATTAGATTAGGTTTCTTCACATAGATTAGTCTAGTGGTGGATGAAGCATGATTTGGGGTTTCCTCGGTATGGATCATCTTCAGCGAGGAGATTAGCTTGCAAGCTCAATCCAAATGCGACGGAGTTTAATACAGGTCTTCCACGATTGGATGGACACGCTACAAAGATTGTAGCCATCTAAACTCGCCTCTAGATTGCTTGTTTGCAATTATTAGTAAATGTGATCTTGTTGTTTATGGAATCGGTGCATGCTTTCGTAAAAAATTTGTTTTACGTTTCCGCTAGGTCCACAAGTCTCGCAACCCTTACACCGATTCCATCAAGATAGAGGTGCATATGTCTGCGACTAGGGATTTCGTTGAGCCCGGGGCAAAATAGCTAAAAAATTCTGTGTCTCGATCTGCAACAACGAAAAACGCATACCGCGTTGTGTGAAAATCAAGTTTGGTTATGTATCGGTGGATTGGTCGGCGAAAGCACTGAAGAGAAGCAAATGGCCTTAGATGAGATTTTGGTAAAGTTTTTTAATTAAGCATTCGTTTATTACTTTTGCATTTATATGTATGATAATGAAACCTTTTCGATGTCTCTTTGTAGGCGCGTTTTTCCGTTGTCTGGTGGATTGATAGCTGTCTTGTACCTCAGCATATCGTCCAAGACCGACTGTTTATATACATGTCATGGAGTTGGCATGATCATAAACACACGGTCTACAAGAAATGAAGGGACGCTGCTACCAATAAGACGAAATGGGCGGCGAAACCCGTTACTTGGACAGACGAGTACTGGGCCATCATGATTCAACACTTCAGTTCCGATGAATTTAAGGTACGTATATTGCTTAAACTGTAAAAGTATTAGATATTAATCCTTTATTAGTATGATATGTTATATCATATCTAAATGGCAGACGAGAAACGAGCAGGGATCAGTGGCACAGAGCCATAACACTGATCATTGGTTGGACGGAGGGATGAACTCTTCCCAGTATGGAGTTGCTCATGTAAGATCAAATCAAATATTCTGAATTTTTCTATTTTGTAAACATGATCTAAATCGAATTTTTATTTAAATGGCAGACGAGACAAACGGGAGAACTTCCAGTCGTGTGGACATTTATGGTTTGGGTTTTGCGCGTCACTCCGATTTCCCCAGGCCACAGGAGACGACTGAGCATTACGTAAGTATACTCCTATACAAGTTTATGTTAGTTATTTAAATTACTTAATTTCGTTTTCAATAATTGACTTAACATGGTTCATACTGTAATTTCGTGCAGCAAGAGATAAGCAGAGAGTGATGAGCATGTGGCGGCGTTTGTTGAGAAGCATGGCTGAGATCCTACTCCCGTTGAGCTTCATGGGATTAATGAGGATGTCATTCAGCAACACAACCGAGATCAGCACGGGAGTGTTCGTCTTAGTGGCCAAGGCATTTCGCCTACAGTATTTCACGCCTATCAGGGTCCGGAGTTGCATTCTCTACAGATACGCGTTGGGATATTCATTTAGGATCCCACGCCCCCTATGGCCCTCGCGTCCCCTGCGGACTCATCTGCATCTCCGTCCACTCCGGTATTCTATAGAGAAGACTCGTCTCCTCATACTCCTGCGGGTTCTCGAGCACTCGTCTTCTTGTCTCCTTCTGCATCTAGACTTTCGTCGGTTTCGGGTTCACGAAGGAGGATGTTCGAAGAAGAAGCCTAAGAGGATCTTAAGGCAAGGATAGAGATCATCCAGAGCTTGAAGCGTCAAGGGAAGAAAGTTCCAAATGTAAGTTTGATAATTCTTAGTTTCAATACAATTTTCATGTTATTATCGATAATATTTTGTACTAATACTTGTATATTGATAACACTATAGTACCTATACGATTTCAATGCATTTCCAGACCACGCCCAGTGAGCTCGAGATGGAATGGAAAAGCACAAAACGCGCGCGCAACGACGAATCACTCCACTTCGTACAATTTTACGTTTTATGAAGATGTAAAATACGATTATAATAAATGAATTGAGTTTGTAATTGAATTGATATTGTTATTGAATTGAATTAAATTGAATTGAATTCGTTTTAAGAATTTGTTTGTATATCAGTAATTGAATTGAATTGAGTTGTGGTTGTTTGTATTGAATTGATTGTATCAAATGTTTGAAAACCACACAAAATCTGCTCTATTTTTTTCACTGTATACAACTTATTCCGTCGGGTATATTCCGACGAAATAACTTATTTCGTCGAAACATACCTGACGAAATAAGTTGCAAACAGGAAAAAAATTCGGTTTTTCCGACCTTATTCCGTCGGGTATATTCCGATGAAATAAAGTTTAATTCGTCGTAATTTATTTCGTTGGACATCAGCCAACGAAATAAACTTATTTCGTCGGGTACCCTTTTATTTCGTTCTTGTAGTGCCACGTGGAGACTTAGAATCTTCCACCTTTATATTTTAAATTGTTATGACCACATTTATTACATTTAGATTAATATTTATTTGACCACATTTATATTTTAAATTGTTGTGATTTGTGATATATGTTTAAGTAGATTGAAAATTAGCAAGAATTAGTTAAAATCCCTATACACAAACCAACCCCCCCCCCCCAAAAAAAAACTGTAGGATTGTAGTTTGATATTTCACAAATATCATAACATAAATAGTGATTAAATAAGACAGATATTAACACCGTGTGACCAAGAGAAAGTTTAACTTGAATTAGACCTACAAAATGACAAGGCATTCATACTAAAATTAATCCCGGTAACAAATCACTGCATGCTACAAGCTTTACTACAAAATTTATTTGTATTGGCATTCACATTGTCCATATTAGTTCATTGCCAACCCATTTTCATTAATATTCACTAAAACATTTTGTACCCAACAAATCAATTATAGATGGAAATAAAAGTATTACCGGTATTCCCACCATCCAAGACTTAGTTGCTGCAATGATAGATTTAGAAGTACCATTTAATCCTTTCCCGTCATCACCGTAAGCTCCAAGGAAATAAGCACTCAAGAACCATCATGTTTAAAAATACCACATCGATGCTGATTGAAACGATTTTCCGTTGTGTGTTGGTTTATAGAAAATTGTATTTAAAAATCACAACCAAAAATTATTTGACCGCAATCAAGTACGGTGTCGAATGTAGATCGTTAGCGAGTGCGGATCGTCCACAGAGAAAATGATCCGTTCAATTTCCGAATTAGATGAGTTGAAAATTTAAGGAAAAGAAAAGAAAACAATTCATGATTTGTAATTGAAGATCAAGAGTAAGAAAAATCTAGATCTAAAAGAAACATTAAAAATAAAAATTGAGATGAGAGATAATTTCCAATCAACACTCAAGATTATAAGTATGGCTCGTAGGAGTAGATCGGATCTATAGATGTGATGAGATCTAATGATTACTCATTCTTATCCATTAACGAATTGATACTAGATCGATGCAAATTCATCGAGGTTTAAGGATCGTGCGGGAAAATTAGGGATTCCGCAACTCATCCTTTGTCCTTTCGATAGATCGCATCCAAATTCTAGTTTCTAGTTAATCAAATGGTCAATAGTTGTTCCCTAGTTTCGAGTGAACACGATCTAGAAAGCATCATCTCGAAACTAGGTCATTAATCATTTGATTCACTAGAATTTCAAAGCATTATAGGATTTAAGAATTGTAAGAATATCTAAATCATCATCATCTAAAGATCGTCACAACTCCTACACGAGCGGAAATTACTCAAACGTCATGATCACAAACACAATCACAAATTGAGATCTAATCATTATGCTTGAATTAAAAGATAAGTAAGAATATAGAAAATTCACCTTTATTTATCGACAAATTTCGTTACAACTCTCTTGAATTTACAAAAGGTAGGAACTAGATCGTCGATTTTGGTTTCGCTCGGCTCCTTGAGTCGCGGATCGGCGTGGATCTCTTGCTCCGTTGAAAATCCGGCGTCGCTTCTAAAGGTTGAAGGAATTCTTGCTTGAATTGATCTCGGGATCTTGATCTTGAGGTTGAATTGGGGATTGAATTTAGGGCACAAGTTGTGTCACTCAACTTGTGGAGGAAGAAGATGGTGATTCTTGAACAATTTGCACCTTAGATCTAGGCTCTCTTTTATAGACCTCAAAATTCTAGATCTAGGATTGAAATTTGAAATTTCCCTCCACAAGTTTGTTAGCCAAAGATTCAAATTTCCTCCAAAAGTTTGTTACAAGATCCTTCTAGAAATAGTTTGTTAAGCCGAGCCTTCTAGATGCGCCACGTGGAGTTTCTACAATGTTCTGGAAGTTTTGGCCGTTATTTTAGAGCATGCGAGGAAATTTGAGGAGCTGATGACGTCATAACGCCGCGGTTCCGCGGCGCAAGCAGGCTCCCGCCGCGGAACCGCGGCGCTTTGGAGGCCTTAGGGCTTGATTCTTCTGGTGTGGTCTTGGGCTGAGTTTTAGGCCTGTTTCTGATATGTTAAATTTTATTTGGCCTTTTGTATTACTACCAGATCTTGTCTCTTGGAGTTAGCGTATCTTTTATCAGCTCTTTTCCAAATTTTGGGCCTTGCTTCTTGAATTTCCTGCACAATTTCACTGAGATAAGAGTTGCGCAATACAAGGATGATGCGATGCCATGAAACACAGCCAATTTCCCTTAAAGTGCCGGTTTTAAAGTCTAACACATGCAATCTGGTATTTCAGGACTGTTTTGCTGATATATGCAATATGAATACCGAACACTTCTAGATGAGTGCAAATGATAGGGAAATTGCCGTGTTAAAAATGCAGTATTTTCGACTGATCAAATTCCCCCAAACTTATTTTCGATCATCTCGATCGAACTGTTTTATTAAAAGGAGAAGGAGAAAATAAAGAAAGAGAAAAGCACACTTTCGTAGGCAAGGAAGATCATGAATATTACATTTAAAGACAAGAATCATAAAAGAAAAGCCTTGAAAATTAGGGTTTCCAACTAAGCTAGCTTTTCGGTTGTCATGAGCCCTATCTTACTGGTCATGAAAAGATGTCAGAAATCACGTCCTCCCTCAAAAAAACATCGTCTTATTCTTCATTCCTATTTTTCTTCCAAATATCGATCATATCACCCTGCGTGTATGTAAAGGACATCCCTACATCCGGAGAATTCAATTCAAGCTATCATACTCTTGCCCATCAGCCTCAATACTTTTTCGATTAATGAATATTTAGACGAATTTGCTCACACACTTTCATGCGACCGTTAATACTTCTTGAGGTACTAACCGACCGATTACTCATGTGTTTGCTTATTTAGTATATTTTCCTCGTCTTGCACCACCTTAGGCATAGCAGTGACTCCCAGACCAGTTGGCCTTAGGGCACTAGGTGAAGAGGCACCCTCGCTATAAATTTTTTATTGCCCTTGGTGATAACAAAGACCAGTGTCCATTTTTCTCACCACTTTATATTTATTCATTTTTTTTTATTTCCTTCATACATTGGCTTTAAGACAAGAGCATTTCAAGATATGCTCTACTATCCCGGGTTTTAAGACGTGTGTAAGTGCGAATAGCAGGGTATCAACGTTCAAAATGCTTGGCTTTCCAGAATAGAAACTATTTTTCAGACTTATTTTTATCCTCAGATTAGTGACTTCTTTCATCTTACTAACCCTTAGGACAACGGCTCATAACTACTTATTACTAGTTCGTATAAGAAAACTTCTAATTTTCTTGGTTTTCTTAAATTTTTCTAATCTCATGGATGTAATTGTTCACTATCTAATCTTTTATTATCATAAATATTAAATATTTTTATATTTTGAAAATTTTTAAATTTTTTATGAGTTTTGAAATTTTTTGAATTTTTATGGATTTTGAAAATTTTTAAATTTTTATAGGTTTTTATGGGTTTTGAAAAACTATTTACAAAAAATGATTAGCCAAAAATATGTACACAGAATTTTTATGGGTTTTGAAAATTTTTAAATTTTTATGGTTTTTAAAGAAATGTTTTATGCTTATGCAAATGATATGCACATGATGCAAAACTAAGCACAAACCTCCCCCAAACTTGTTTTTAACAGTGTCCTCACTGTTGTCAACCGCTATATCTACAAAACCTGTAAGCCTGGGAGGAATTTATTAGTGGGGGCAAAATATATAAGTGAAGACCCTCCCCCAAACTTATTCTTGGCTCAAAATTTTTGTAAAAATTTTCTTTCCAAGAGCCAGAAAACTTGTCCCCCCCCCAAACTTGAGTTATGCAATGTTAAGCTTTGAAAATCACATGAGGGGGTCAAAAATCAGTGGTCGATACCAAGCTTTGCAAAGACTGACAATCAACACCAACCATTCGAAGATTTTATCAATGCAGTGCTCGGGTTGGTGGAAGAAGAAGTGGGGAAAGGGTAAGTGGTGGAACAGAATGTGTGTGCGTCTCATTTTGGAAAGACGATGCAGTGAATGTGATGGATTGCTCGCATTCTTTTTACAGTTCAGAAGAAGGGGTGGAGGTTCAATTTCATTGATTGGGAGATGATTCATCTCAACACCCGTGTTATTCAGAAATGCGAGTTCATCAGCGAAGATCTCCTCAAAGGTTTCATCAATACCCCGAAGAATAATGTCATCACAAAGTGCGGGATGATCTTCAGACTCTAAGAACGGTTCATAATCAGTGTTAGTTGTTGACCCAAATATCTCAGTGGAAGAGTCCGTATGAGTATGATACATAGTTGGGTCAAACAACAACGTATGAAAAGAGTCAAGATCGGTATCAGGAGGATCATCAAGTTCGCTGCTGTCGACATCCATTAAGTCGACAGAACAGACATGAGCAGTAGGTTCAGAGGGTACACTTCCCAACTTGTAAATGTTCAGCTCTATTGACCTATTCCCGAAGGATAGGATCATAGAACCATTACGACGGTTGATGATAGCGTTGGAAGTGGCCAAAAAGGGGAGACTTAAAATCACCGGAATTTGATTCCATGGGTTCACTACAGGCTGTGTATCAAGTACAATAAAATCCACAGGGAATACGAATTCCCCGATTTTTATTAACACGTCCTCCAGTTCACCCCTAGGTTTGGTGATTGATCGGTCAGCCATCTGGAGAGTGCAATAGGTTAGCTTCAACTCTCCGATACCTAGTTGCTCATAGACTGAGTATGGAAGCAAGTTAACACTAGAGCCAAGGTCTAGTAGAGCACGATTGATGTGTTTTTCCCTGATAGAAATGGAAATCGTAAGATATCCAGGATCCTTACGTTTCCTCGGTAATTGCTGGGGAAAGGCTGTGTCTACTGTTTTTGCCATGAAAATCTTCTTGGGCACTTGAGTCTTCCTCTTCCTAGTGCACAAGTTCTTAAGAGTTTTCGCATAGGACGGAACTTGTTGGATGGCATCTAGGAGAGGGATGTTGATGTTAACTTGCTTAAACATGTCCATAATCTTCTCCATATGTGGACTCGATGTGTTAGCCCTTAACCGATTAGGATAAGGTGCTTTAGTAATAAGTGCTGGGTCCATCATAGGAGAAGGAAGTGTGTGTGGACCTGATCCCGAAATAGAAGTGGGGATCGTCTGTGGAGGAGTAGAAGAGGTGGGCTGAGGTGTCGAGCCTAGAGGGAAATGGAGAATAGGCTCGCGAGAAGGCGGTGGGGTAGAAGAACAAGAATCAGAAGCAGAAGCGTGTGTGTGAGGAAAGGTCTCAGCCGGGGTGTTGATAGGATTTTCAATACCATCAACTTCTTCTCCAACATGATTATCCAGCACTCTTCCAGATCTCAACGTGGTGATTGCATTCACATGATGTGAATAGCCAGGATTGGGCAAAGGTTGAGCTGGGAGTTTTCCTTTCTCTCTTACACTCATTTCGGCCTTAAGTCGTGTAATCTCAGCTTCCATCGTTTTGATACTCTCAGCTTGAGACGCTGAGTTTTTCTTTATCTCACCAACGGAAGACCTAATCTCGGCCGAAATTTCCGTGAAATTTGACAAGAGTGATTTCATGGTTTGAGCGAATTGAGAGAACTCGTCATAACAGGTCGACTGCATAGGATTAGAAGGTGCAGGAGGGTTGACCTGGTTTTGGAAATTTTGTAACTGGTAGGGGTGCTGGGTGAGTTGAAGTGGTTGCTGTTGTGGAGGAAGGACCCGTTGGAATTGATTAGGGTTTGGAACCGTGTTTTGGGATTGGTTCCAAGCAAAATTCGGGTGATTCCTCCAACCCTGATTATATGTGGAAGAAAAAGGGTCGTTTCCAGGTCTTTGAAATGCGGCATTGGTATGCTCGAGACCTCGAAACTGAGAGTTTAATGGACATTCTTCCGTCAAGTGAGAAGGATCAGAACAGCACCCACAAATAGTTTTGGGGAGCGACATTGGGTTTAGGGAGGCTGCTAAGAATTTGTGTTCCATAGCGTCGAGCTTCTTTTGCATTGCTGCCATCTCAGCTCGAACACCTATGGACACGTCAATTTGGTGTACGCCACCCCTACTCGATGGCTGGGTTCCAGTCTCCCACTGTAGTGACTTTTCAGCGAACTCTTCTAAAAATTTCCATGCTTCCCCATCATCCTTGGTCATAAAGGTGCCTTGACACATGTTTTCAAGGTTTTGTTTAGTGGTAGGGTTACTGCCCTCATATATGATTCGGCAAAGATCCCATCTCGGGATGCCGTGATGTGGGCATTGAACCAAAAGATTCTTGAATCGTTCAAAGTATTTTGAAAATGGTTCAGCCGGAAGCTGGGAGAATTGATATAGTTCGCTACGGATTCGAGCTGTCTTTTGCATAGGGTAGAATTTCTTAAGGAATGCCGCAACGAATTCTTCCTAATTCGTGATGGAATGTGCGGTGGTGTTATACAGCCACTTCTCGGCTATATCGCACAAGGTAAATGGAAGAAGTCGTAGATGCATGGCATCCACAGAAAGTTGTGATGTACCCATCATTGCGCATACGTTTCAAATTTGGTAATAAAAACGTACGCGTCTTCAGTCTCGAGACCGTGGAATTTGGGTAGGAGGTTGATGTACTGGGGCTTAATCTCAAAGTTATCCCCATTGGCTGGTGGAATGGATAAGCAGGTCGAGAGAGGACCTCGCAAAGGGTAGCACCTCTCTTGGAGAGAGACGCGGGGAGGATTCTGCACACCAACGGACGGCGGCAGAGCGGCGGTAAAGAGGTTCGATGGAGACGGATCCATCGGTGTGGGTGTGGTGGTGGGTAAAAGAAAGGTAAATGGAGAAATACCGACTTCGGAGTCGATCGAGGGGACGCGGACAAGTCGGGCACTAGAATCCCGTGTCCAGCCTATCTTGCACTAAAAGGGGTTAGTACAAGTGGCAACGTGATTTATAATTAGGGGAAATGAAGTGAATGCGGTGTTTGTTTTGAAAAATGATACGGATTTTGAAAATATGATGCGATCACAACAAATGCAACAAGCAACCCTAAAATCTATGGTCACCTAGGTCAAAGCTCTAGACCGCTTCTAACTTCCAAAAGACAAGTCGCAGGATAAAGTCCCCCACTGCCTCTTTATCCCTCTGTGACCAGGTAAGTGCCAGGTAAGTGGGAAGGTACTCCACTACGTAAGTAGTGGGCCTAATTAATAACCACTAGCCTTCGACACACTTGCCTTAGACACCACAAGAAAACACGGATAAGCAATGAATTACCCACGGCCTTCTTCTATCCTAAGTGAGCGCGACGGTCCTTAGAGTCATCTCTAGATATTTTTTAATTAATGAGGGTAATGCGGATGCAAGTTTGTGATTTTTGGGGCCTGGGAAGGGTAATGAACTTCCCACCTAATCTGGATTTGGACGTGCCCCTTAATGTCCGTATTAATTATGCAAACAACCACAAAATCAGAAACAAGCACAATTTTATTTTGCATTTTGCGGCGCTGCGATTTTTGCAAAAAAGCCTGCAACAAATTGTTAATTGGAGCAGATTTTAGGAAGGAGATAAGAAAGATAGAGGTTACCTGCTAAAAATTTTACAGAGAAGCCCTCAAGAAGCCGCGATTCCGCCGCGGGAGTCAACTAATGCCGCGGTTCCGCCGCGCCTCAAGCTCCTCTCTGCACAGAAAAATTTTGTACTATTCCTTTTCAACTCCTGAGCTCTCTGGAATTCTCTAAATAATTTTCCAATTTCACAGCAAGCTCCAGATCTCCTTGCAATTAACCACAACAACTCGTTTAGTATTTTGCACGAGTTTTGATCTAAAAAATATTGATGGAATAAACTTTTCAACTCATCAAATTTCAAAAAATGAACAAATAGCACACGATCCCCGGCAACGGCGCCATTTGATTGAAACGATTTTCCGTTGTGTGTTGGTTTATAGAAAATTGTATTTAAAAATCACAACCAAAAATTATTTGACCGCAATCAACTACGGTGTCGGATGTAGATCGTTAGCAAGTGCGGATCGTCCACAGGGAAAGTGAGATCCGTTCAATTTCCGAATTAGATGAGTTGAAAATTTAAGGAAAAGAAAAGAAAACAATTCATGATTTGTAATTGAAGATCAAGAGTAAGAAAAATCTAAATCTAAAAGAAACATTAAAAACAAGAATTGAGATGAGAGATAATTTCCAATCAACACTCAAGATTATAAGTATGGCTCGTAGGAGTAGATCGAATTTATAGATGTGATGAGATCTAATGATTACTCATTCTTATCCATTAACGAATTGATACTAGATCGATGCAAATTCATCGAGGTTTAAGGATCGTGCGGGAAAATTAGGGATTCCGCAACTCATCCTTTGTCCTTTCGATAGATCGCATCCAAATTCTAGCTTCTAGTTAATCAAATGGTCAATAGTTGTTCCCTAGTTTCGAGTGAACACGATCTAGAAAGTATCATCTCGAAACTAGGTCATTAATCATTTGATTCACTAGAATTTCAAAGCATTATAGGATTTAAGGATTGTAAAAATATCTAAATCATTATCATCTAAAGATCGTCACAACTCCTACACGAGCGGAGATTACTCAAACATCATGATCACAAACACAATCACAAATTGAGATCTAATCATTATGCTTGAATTAAAAGATAAGCAAGAATATAGAAAATTCACCTTTATTTATCGACAAATTTCGTTACAACTCTCTTGAATTTACAAAAGGTAGGAACTAGATCGTCGATTTCGGCTTCGCTCGGCTCCTTGAGTCGCGGATCGGCGTGGATCTCTTGCTCCGTTGAAAATTCGGCGTCGCTTCTAAAGGTTGAAGGAATTCTTGCTTGAATTGATTTCGGGATCTTGATCTTGAGGTTGAATTGGGGATTGAATTTGGGGTACAAGTTGTGTTACTCAACTTGTGGAGGAAGAAGATGGTGATTCTTGAACAATTTGCACCCTAGATCTAGACTCTCTTTTATAGACCTCAAAATTCTAGATCTAGGATTGAAATTTGAAATTTCCCTCCACAAGTTTGTTAGCCAAAGATTCAAATTTCCCTCCAAAAGTTTGTTACAAGATCCTTCTAGAAATAGTTTGTTAAGTCGAGCCTTCTAGATGCGCCACGTGGAGTTTCTACAATGTTCTGGAAGCTTTGGCCGTTATTTTAGAGCATGTGAGGAAATTTGAGGAGCTGATGACGTCATAACGCCGCGGTTCCGCGGCGCAAGCAGGCTCCCGCCGCGGAACCGCGGCGCTTTGGAGGCCTTAGGGCTTGATTCTTCTGGTGTGGTCTTGGGCTGAGTTTTGGGCCTGTTTCTGATATGTTAAATTTTATTTGGCCTTTTGTATCACTACCAGATCTTGTCTCTTGGAGTTAGCGTATCTTTTATCAGCTCTTTTCCAAATTTTGGGCCTTACTTCTTGAATTTCCTGCACAATTTCACCGAGACAAGAGTTGCGCAATACAAGGATGATGTGATGCCATGAAACACAGCCAATTTCCCTTAAAGTGCCGGTTTTAAAGTCTAACACATGCAATCTGGTATTTCAGGACTGTTTTGCTAATATGTGCAATATGAATACCGAACACTTCTAGATGAGTGCAAATGATAGGGAAATTGCCGTGTTAAAAATGTAGTATTTTCGACTGATTAGATGCCCATCAAATTAAAGGACTACAAAAATCCAAATGAACTTATCTGAAAACACTCACAATCAAAACGGGAGGTTTTCGGTTCAAATCTCCCCAATTGCAGTGGCATAGGGATTCCCAACCAAAATAGAACGTTTCGTTATCATAGGCACACCATGCAATGGCCAATATTTGTGGTGTGTTCTGGTTTCAAAATTTAATTAATATCATTATGTTTTCAAATCTCCCCAATTGCGATGGTTTCATTCTGTTTACTCAGATTGCGAAGTTGTTATTTATGTTTGGGTAAGTGTGGTTAGGATGCAACAATTTAAAAGGACGATTAGTAGTTGTTTAAATACTTCAGCAAATAATCGCACCAAAAAGAATTAAATGGTTAGATCGCCGCATATATTATCCTATGTAAAGTAGTGGGTGAATAACGATTGGATCAGTCGCGTATGCGATGCACATAGTACTATCCAACATTCGATATCCAAACTTAAAACAAAATCTCAGTTCTTTCCTTTTTCTCTCTGACAGCAACTTTCTGTATGTTATAACTGTTATCAGCATGATTTTCCATGATTAGATATCGTTTCGAATGCTAGGCTTTGAACCAATGCCCACAATGCCAACAACAAGCAAACAGACAAACAAATAAGATGCTACAAAAACAAGAAAGACTTTCATGGAGATTAGCTTTATAACCAGAGATGAACAAACCAGCGATAAAAGGGTTAGTGGTCCGAAGCGTCTCGAAGTCAACAATAGAGAATCCATGGCTAAGCCTCCCAATCGCAGAAAACAGAACAAAGACAACACATCTCCTGCTAAGAGCCCTAGAAAAAGAATCAAACAAAAACCATATTTTAATGGCAATTTGGGGGCAAAAAATCGATCAAAATTAGAGTTCCTAAAGAGGAATTACGCTGAAGAGACCAACTTGAAGGGAGCCATATCGGGCTTCTCGAATTGGATGACACCTTCAAGAGGGACCCCGTCGTCTCCCACAAACACTGAGCCTCCCTTCGCCTCGTTGAACGTCAGAGGCGAGAGGGGGCGGACGGCGGCAGGCCCGGCCTCACCGCTGTTGGCAATGACAAGGGTCGTGAAGGGGTTCCTGGTGTTAGGATTGGGGAACTTGGAGCGGGATTTGGAGAAGAGAGGGGGATTAGAGTTTGGATTGGAGAAGGGGAGGATCGATTTCGATGAGAGAGCTCCTTCATTGGGCGCTTGCGTAAGCAGCTGGCAACGACGACGAGAAGCGAATTGGGCTCTCTGAGATCGAGCGAGCGAGCGAGAGAGAGAAATTTTAAACGTTTGTAAATGAATGGAGGTGTTTTCGTCCATCCACAAAATTATAATACCCAGGCCTTACTTGGTATTGGGCAAAGAGGTGTTTAGACAAAGATTTTTAAAAGTAAGTCCCTTCTTTCTAATTAGAAAATACAAGAGAGTTTTTGCCATGTTTTACTTGGGCCGGATTTTCAACAATTTACCCTATTATTAGATTGATTTGAATCAAATCAATCTAATAATGTGATAAATAACCTAATAAACTACATACATAAATCAGTTATGATACACCAACCTCGTTCTTCGGTTAAGAGCAAACATAATAGTTAAAAAACTATAGGAGGAAGGATGAGCGAGGGAAAAGGTGGAAGAATCTGCTGTGTGTGTGTGTGTGTGTGAAAAAGAGAGAGAGATGGATATGTGTGTTTGGGGTGAGGGGGGGAGAGGGCGGCGGCCAAAACTCTACTATTTTCAGAGTATAGCTAAATGGGGTTTCGAGCCCTCAAAACTTATAAACTTTTTGAAACCGTAGTTTGGAAAACTCCATTTTGGTTGCCAAACGAACCATGGCTACAGATTTTAGAGTTTAGTCTCGGAACCCCACCGTAACCGTGATGCCAAACTAGGCCTCGGTATCTTCAACAATATATGCCCCTTCTCTTCCTTTTCAAACAGCAAAATCCCAATGAAACCATACCCAACCCCCGCCCCCCCAAGCCTATCCCCTACTTGATTATAATAATAATTCTAATGATCCCCTAGTCTTCAGGCTATAGCCCCAGATACACTGCATTCAACTATTCTAGGAAAACCTTTTCAAAGTCTATGGATCCATTAAAAAACACACACACATGGCCCAATGGGTCCCACAAGTTCCCAAATCAAGACCAACCACAACAATGTTCTCATTAGCTGCCACTTGCTAATTAGAGGTCCAATGCTGCTCCTTTGCCTCTTACAAAAAAGGAAACAAATGGATTTAGGGTTAGTCATGGGTCACACCCCACCCTTTTGTGAGACAGCGGGAATATCATTAATAGTAATCCCACCTTGTAAAGCAATCAACTTGGAGATTCCATATTCACTCCATTCCAAAACAAACCAAACAACGCAACGTTCCACAAAATCTCTTTTGCTCATGCCCATTAGATTTCTCCCTATTCAAAACTTCTTCCCAAAAGACAAGGACACATGGCCAGTCATTAGCCACAAGATAAATTGATAGCTACCCAAAAAGAGAGCGCGAGGGACCCATGTCATGTGATGACAGAAATATTAAGATATGTCATTTGATGACAGAAATATTAAGATAGTATCTGAATGCGTGGAAGATTAAAAAAAGGAAGCATTAAGATGGGGCAAAGTAAGAAGCAAGGTGGGCATTAATTATATTGGGCAAGAGCTATTTACATGGGTGATGGGGAGATGCATAAACCCTAGCTACTAGAAAATAAAAAGCAAAGGAAGCATATACAAGATCTACTAAATTTTGCCAAACCAGCGTACATAAGTAAAAAAAAAAAAGTACTATCTTAACTCCAATGGCTCCTCAAACCCTAAGCCTAAAAGGTCAACAAACCACGAAGCAGACATTGGTGGAGCTTACACCCAACCTGCCAGGGAAAAAACCTATCATACATTTGTACCGATTTTTCGGCGGTTCCTGCGGCAACCTGCAACATGTAGCAAAGGATCTGTTCAGTATTTAAATTAAATTTTCCTACGTATCTAAAACAAGGACGATGACTTTTTTAGATAAACTGCAGGAAAACAAACTACTTGCTTTGCATATATACCAGCTTTTGCTTATGGTATTTTTTTTGAAGTTTACAACGCTGCTTCTTTAGATAATTCATTGACATTGGTTTTAAAATACGGTATATTTTGGAAAGAAAAAGGTTGCAGTAACAGAAAGGAGTAACTAACGCGCTACGTTTTAAAACCGATGGTGGTATCATGCTAAAATGAGGGGGTTTCCTGCAATTTAGCCATCATTTTCTACCGCAAAACCATAATTCCATCACAGATTTTGTATGAGAAATGTCCACTACCGAGTTCGTATACTTACATCTGCTAGCTTTTCTCATGACTGGCTGTTGATGTTGGCAAGGGGCTTTACATTTCTCTCAATTTCTCCGGCAACACTTGAAATCTCTTTGCTTCTCGGGTTCAGCATTCCCCAGTTCATCTTTTGAACCTCCTCTTTAGTATAAATACAAATCTTGCGCACCATGCTACAGAACTCTCTGTAAAGGACCAAGATATTAGCGGGCCACAGAATGAGAGATTCATAACCTAAAAGAATATAGTTGGAAGATACTCACGGCCATGGATCGTCTCCGACGAGCATCATATCACCCTCGCTATCAGTGTATACAACCATCCAGCTTTTGTTGGGAGACATAAGTTCACCCTCGAACTCAAACATCCGATCTAATTCTTGAATAAGTTCATCATAGCCATTGAACCTCGAAAGATCCACAGATCTCCCAAGAGCAATTCCCAGCTTATGTACCTGAAGAGATGACAGTAGCCAAATCCGAATCATCAGAGTTCGCACAAATGTAATAGTAAGAGTCCGTTCAACAACAGTACTATAATCATGGGTTTATCTCCGAATGAGAACAAATATCAGAACATTTGATACAGGAGAGAAATTTCAAACAATTAACAATAAAGAAAACTGAAGCTTCAAGTTTTATCAATAATTATGTAAACAAAATGCTGTTAGTGTGTATAAAAGCTATTTCGCAAGCATGTGGTATAAAATGCCCCCTATTTATATGCATTTTTTCTAGGGGTGTGATTGGTTATTGAAGTGGGAATGTGACTTTTAAGAGTCTTATAGTTGTGCACATAATTCCCTATAATAAATATTCAACCTTCAATCCGTGTCCCTAACTTCTCATCAGTCGACAAAAATGTTGAGGACGCTAACTACTCCAAATAAGTTACTAGTATCTTCATCGGTCATAGTTTCCTTGAATAGAAATTTGGCACTACTTAATATTTTGCTTGCAGCTGATGTGAAAAGGCTTAGACGATGATGATAAATTATGGTCTACGCAAAAACATTTAGAGAGAAAAAAAAATTGTGTTCCTGTCAGCTATCACTCACACCCAATACCAAAAATCCAAACATTACACACCCACTTAGTGCATACACAAGAGAAGTCCCTAAAGTTTCTTCAATCTTGGATGTCTTAGGACTGATGACACGTTGATGAGTGAAGTCATGGCGGCTGTGCCTTGTAACAAAAACATCTTCCCATCAAATAATTACCAACATGTACAAAAGATGAATACCAAGATATCAATCAGAGAACGGCTAAAAAGACGTACCTTGGTGCAACTCCTTGTTGAACTACCCAAAGACTTGGTTGGGATGTCTTTAGCAGCCTGTACTCTATGCTGACCCTTGTCCCACTCGCTACCTGTTGAAGCAGATTCAAGGGACTTGCTGCTTTTGACTAGCTCCAAGGGTTGGCTAACCTCTAGAACCTCTGATGCCTGATGCAATGATTCGGGCTCATAGGTAGGATTCAAATGTGAAGGTCCAAGATCAGATAATGGAGGCTTGTTGTTGATATTAAACCCAAAAATTTTCCAAGTGCTGCTCCCTGATGAAGCCGCATTCTTATTGGGTGGAGCTACTACAGGCTGATGCCTCACTAATTGTGTTTGTGAGTAATCCATCTGAGTATTTGAAGGCATATGTGTGAACCAGTTTGGAATATTTAGGTTTGGCTCTAAATTTAGACGCCGCTGGCCTGAAAGCAAGCTGAGATGACTTTCTTGATCAAGAAATTGATTCTCTGAAGATTTCGTATCGCCTGAATTGTGTTTGAAATATGGCGAAGTGAACCTGTGAGTGTCACTTGGTGTTTGAAACCCTATAAGCATGTCGGTGCATGTTGGTTCAGGTCTTCCCATTTGAATCCAATTATCGCTGCAAAATTTTCTAGGGGTAGGAGTTACATTTCTGTCTTCGTTGTGTGATGGAGGCGGCCACACATTGAGCTTAGGAGCGAGCTCTGATTCATTACCATCTGCATAGTTGCTTCTCAAGATTGAGATATCTTGACGTGATTGAGAAATGTCTCCCGTGACTTTCAATGAGCGTACGCAGCATTCATAATTTCCTAGTTAGTTTGCAATATCACGAATTTGTAACATTGAAAATTTAGTTCTATAGAAAATTACCTTCTCGAGTAAGAACTGAAGAATCAGGAGAGGAGGAAATCACATGCGTTCTAGGCCTTTTTGGTCTAGGAACTGGAAGGGGATTTACTGGAGGAGCCAAAGCAGGCTCTATTTTCCATGGAGAAACTCTTTCAGGTCGAGGAATGGAAGAGGTTTCATCCCATCTCACCTAATTCAAGATAAATTGCAAAATCCACATCATGATGCAAAGCCCATGGCATAAACTAGAGAGGGAATTTTTTTTTTTAAATGTCCTGATACCTTAAGGCATCTCCATTTTGTTCTGGGCCACTTGCTATTATCGAAATCTCCAATGCCCACTATGGTGCCTGTGAACCTTGACAAGGAGATAAGTGGAGCATATCAGAAACAAAAGACTTGTACTAAATTGGAAGTTTTTCCAAATTTTCTTATCGATGACCTAGAGAAAGAAGATTAACATTGTGATGCTAACTATACCTCTGCTCTGGGGCCTCTTCACCTTCAAACCTCATCTTGAATCTCATGCCTATAGAGTGGTTGTTTTTGAGAGACTCCATATATTGATCATATGGAACAATGAATTCAGATGGACTTGTCCTGTAGTATCACGTCAATTATAAGAAGGAAATCTAATGCAAACGAAGGATTATTACAGTTCCGCAAATATAAACAAACAAAAAATTATAAAAATACATTATCTATTTTCATCTCTGACCAACGACATACATATCAGGAGTATTTAACCTTCACATAATTGTGACGTTTAATCATGATTAAATTGAATTGTAAAAGATATGCAATATGTTTACAATTGCTGTCCTAGAAAATGTTTATGATAACACTTGTGTAGGGGGAGCAGCTTAAGCACTAAGTATGCACTTGGGACAGCTTTTAATTATTGAAGACTATAATGTGGCGAGAGAACCTTAAATAAAGTATATGATGTGAAAGGCATCCCCAAGCTTTGCAAGGTTCTTAATTAGAATGCAGCCAAGATACAAATGCCAAGTACAAAGCATAACCATATAAGTTCATGCATACTGCACTAAACATTAAAGAGCAACAGCACGCACCTTGGCTTGTAGTAAACAGTGAACAGCGTTCCGGTACTGACAGCGTGCCATGCAGTGGCAAGCACACCTAGATGCATACTGTCGCTAGATATGACAGAAGACGGAACATTTGCCTGTTGCCTCATCGCACGTCGCACTCCAACACGTAGTTCACCACTTTCTCCCCTGTGTGATACATTCTATTGAGTGTAAACACAAGCAACCTCCACCGGAAATTGATAAATATTTCATACCTTAGAAAAATAAAGGCATCCCCAGCAACAAGCCTCTTGGAACTAACGAAGACGCTCCAACCACTTTGAAGTAGATGCCTCCTTGGCTGGCCTGCAATATTCATGATCAAATAACAAAAGTTTATTTCAATGTATGCATCTATACACAGATATATACGCAAACTGAGGGTAAAAAGTGGACAACCGAAGAACCAATAGCATCATTTCACATTGTTTTTAAAGACGCCGTTGAATTGAGGTTCCAGCCTCATTTCTACTTTTCCCAAAATGGGGAGCAATAATATGCAATTCAAAGTATGCAAAGACATCGACACATCCAAACATTTACATGCTATTGCTATACCATACATGTAAAAAGGATTCAATAAGCAATTTTTAGAATGGCAAATCAATTCTGATATTGGCAACCATCAAAGAACCTCTGAATAAAGAACATTAGCTTCGAAATAGAATTCTCCATAAGGACTTTACGACGAAAACATCCCAACAGTTTTAGGTGCATCATTAAGCATGATTACCTCGAAAAATGTGGCGGAATCGCCACTCAACCCCATGCAAGTCCTTTGCAGCTAGTTCTTGTGTTGGAGGGTTTTTGCTCATGTCCTGATCCAAGAACAAAAACATAATAGAGGCTCAACGTACAGCTGATCAACCTGACAACAGTGAGAAATATATGGAAATATAAGTTTAAAACGATAATAGGCTAATGTCCTACCAATGGTGGGAGACACTCATCCGCATGGCGTCTCAACACTGAGAACCCGCCATGGGTGCTTGTATCTGAAGCTGTAAGCGTCTTGCAAAAGGAGTGAACATGAGGCCTTTGTGGTGGAGGAGGCTGAGGTTCCTTCTCCACGGCATTCTCATCTTGCTGATATTTACCCAAATTTACATGTCAATACACCCAAAAACTCTCTATAATTGTAATAAAAAGGTTAAGTTCCATGATAAGCATCATACATTTGGTTCCGGGAGCAAGGTCACTTGTGCGAAAACCTCATCAGTATCAGGTTCAGCCTACAAGAAATTAACCTTCTATATCAACCTTGAACAAATCTCCGAAAATTCCTAGTGTTTGGTGAGTGATATCAGCTATGGAGATTTCACGAGAAATGTGAGATTATACCTTCAAATGGATGTTCATTACACGGCAAAGAATCTTGGATGGGAGGTCATAAACAGGCATCTGATGGTCTGCAACCTGATTTGTGGAGGCCTCCACCTGGATAACCCAAAGAGATCATAATTAATACAAATAATTTTATTTTTTTCAATTAAAAAAAATAATATGTATATCAAACAACAAGGTAGAGCTATTGTGCTCTGGGCCGTAACTATTTTGACCTCTAAGATTAGGAATCGAGCAACCAAAAGAAGAAATTTGGTATGAAAAAGCCGTAGACTTCGTATTTTTGATAAGAAAATCAACAGCTCAAAGGTTGGATGACAGAATTGCTGTGTTAAGTTCAAAATGAACTAAATGGAGAGAGAAATGAGCCCTAAAGAAAGAAAAAACTTTTAAAACTTGAGAAGTATGAGGAACCATAGAATTGGAACTGCCCAAAATTTTGAGAAAAAATATAAGAACTTTTGAGAAGATGCAACAAAATTCTTGAAAAAAAATTCAAAAAAATATGTGAGAAAACTAGTGATTGGGGCCACTAACTAGATCAAGAGGTGCGAAAAAGATGGAATTTTATGTGATAGAGAGAAGCAAGCATAGAAACCATAAAATTAATCCAACAAAAAAAGCCTAAATTTTATAAAATCCAAAGGGATAATTAAAGTTTTCCATTAAACGAAAGGCATCTGTTCTCATTGAAGTTAAAATTGAAAGAAGCGAGAAAAATCCCCTTCTGACAAATCAAATCGACCCACATAACCCTAAAATTCACAACTTTCACAGCAAACAGAACAAATCAGGGCCAAACAAACTTCAAAATGTCGTTACCTGCTCTATATGACCCTGGGGGAAGTAAAACACGAGCTCTCCCACTCTCGGCACCGTCACCAACGGCCCCGCACACGAATGCCACAGTTCATTGTAGAGATCATCCTCAGCATCTAAAATGAGCAAAATCCAACACAAAAAACAAACCAATAATCCCCCAATTTTGAATCTTTTTGAATTCAAACCACCAAAACTCCTTCAAGCACCGGCGCAAAACCCCTAACCTTTTGCTATGGGTCTCCGATCGCTAGACACAGAGGAGGAGAAGCTGTTCCCGCCATTTCCCTTCACTGAGACCTCAGAAGACGCCATCGCCGAGCGAATCTCTCGAGGCAGCAAGATAATCCAACGCCCGATCTGAGACTTGGTTTTGGAACGCGCTAGCAGAAACCCTAATTCAGCGATTCGATCGAGATCAGAGTTCTCAAACCCTTTTTTTTTTTCTCTCTCGCTTTCTCTCTCTGCTTTCTTCGATCTTTTGTGTTGTGTTGTGTTTTGTTTGGAGAGGTGCGAAAGGTGCTTCTTACAAGCCTTTTCAACCCGGTTCGCATTGGTTTAGTGAACCGGTTTTTTTTCTTATGGAATTTATATGATGAATTTATTTTTTTGTTTATTTGTGAACATTTACTTAGCAAAATGGGTGAGTTTTTTAAGGTGGGTGATATTTTGTGCCAAGTTAGGAGCAAATTTAAATTTTTAGGGAATACTGTGATGTGATCTTGCTTGGTTATTATAGATTGTGTGTATCTGGCCTTATTTTCTGTTGTGCTGCTAAGATATTCAATAAATAAAACTAACTGTCGTTTTAGTCTACAAAAGTTTCGATGATTTAAAAAATATCACAGAACTTTTTTTTTGCTTTCTATCTTTGTTTATAAGCATTAAAATCTAATTGTAAGTATAGTAGATGATGATGCTCAATATCGGCGACCTCCAGGATCAGGACACGTCCTCAGAACTTAGCAGAAAAGACCCACAAGAGCCGACCAAGCCACCCTGTACCCGACCTGCAAACACAAGCTGGCCCTCTTCAGGGCCCCTGCAAATTGGCCTCCTCGGCCACGTAGCCCTCGCCGGGCTGCCACGAGACGTGGACTCCTTGGCCTCCTCGCTCGTCCCGAGCTCCAAGCCGTGGCCATCTTCCTCGGCCATCCGACCAATGTCACCGCTCACAGGCGTAACCGCCGCTCCGCGAATCTCGCCATGCGCAGATCCTACGCCAGCAACATCCCGCGTTCCACGGCATCAATCCCCATTAATGGGCGATCTGCTTTCTACGCGGGCGTGACGTCGAGGGCTTAACTGCCGGCGAGATCCTCGCACCTGCTGCTGCGTGCCACCACCGCTATATAACCCCCCATCACAGAGGGGTCAAGTAAGCCATTCTTTACTCTTTAAGTCATTACTCTGCTCGGATCCCATCACTAACTTGATCGTCGGAAGGTCCTTGGTGGTACCAAACCACCCCGGAACTTCTTTGCAGGTACTCGGCACCGAACTCCTCATATCACCTCATCCACCAAAAACCATTGAGACCCACACGCAACGGAAGATAACCACCTATGTCTACCAGGAGATCAGCGGAAGACAACATCTGACGGAGACCCGAAAAGGACCTCTATCAGTTGGCGCCGTCTGTGGGAACAATAACTCCACAAAACACAAAGTTGGCCTTCCCATCTCTCCCCTCATGGCAAGCAGCCATCCTGAAGATCCCGGTACCAGCCGCCGTCTTCCGCTCACCGATGGCGGGGAGGAACCTCCTCCGATGACCGTCAATGCCCCCGCAGGCCAGATAAATCGACTACAATCCCTAGTCTAATTGTAAGTATAGTAGACTTTACAAACAAAATGTATGGTTGTAATATAGTAATTCTTATATTATATTGACTTTTGATGAAAAAATCATCTCATTATGGAAGGTTTTGGTTTCAAAGAAAATTTACATATGGTGGAAAATGGCTCTCCTATTGGAATGGTGAAGGAATGTAAGCGCACATCGTGCGTTTACAAAAGAACAATTTTTTGCATTAAGCAATTTTTTAAAAATATTTATAAGAATACATGGCTTTCAAAAAATATTATAAATAGGCAACTATGCGCCACGTCGGTGCTGGCACAACGGTGGTAATGACTTCTTTTATAAATAAAATTATAGGGCGCACTTTCAAAGTGCGTGCGTCCATACATTTGGGTTTGGACCAGTTGAAATGTATGGACGCACTTTCAAAATGCATCGATATGCCCTATCGAGAAAAGAGAGAGAGAGAGAGAGAGAGAGGTTCGAGAAGATCGAGAGAAGAGAGTGAGAGAGGATCCAGAGAGAGAGAGAGGGGGAGAAGGGAGAGAGAGAGAAGTCCAAGATAGACAGAGGAGAGATCGAGATAAAGAGAGAGAGATGTAAATATTTTGCATGGGGCACATTTTTAAAGTGCATCCCACGCATTTGCAAGGCCCCTTGTAAATTTTTTTTAAAAAAAACGTCAGTAATATTGCTTAGCTGGCGCCGACGTGACGTTTATATGGACAAAAGCGGCTTGTTTTTGAAAATACTTCCGAAAACGACCTTAAATGCCTAAGGCAAAAAATTGTCAAAATGAAGGAGCCAGGTCAGAGATGACCAAGCAAAGGAACATTATTTGTATCCCAATTGCTTAATAAGGTCTCGATATTTCATCATTGCCGCATTTTAATATCTTCTTATCTCAACATCTCTATACTTTAAATGTGCCGGATCTATTTTGTGTCAGTTTTATCCCGATCATCATGTAACCAGCAATTGTTAAAAAAGGTTTGCAATTAATAACCGACGCAAAATAAATATGGCGATAAAGAAAATGTATATATTTTCTAAACCTCGGTTTATTTGTAAGCACGGGAGAAAATCTTCTTCCTTAAAATCATCATAACCATACTAAAAGTCTATATTGTCTTGTGTATGATGCATTACATGATACATATGACCTTTATAAATACTGTTTATGTAATATTATTTTTTGTCATGATCAAAATAATTTATAATTAAGGGCCTCAAATAGCCTATTGATGGAGACATAGCATCGAGTCGGTTATTCTCTTAACGAGAGATTAACTAATTTATCCCATATGTTATATAAAAAAATTTAAAATTTTTATGCTGTCTTGGCTTGTAAAATGTTTTTTTATATATATCATGATTTGGACTTTTTGATGAAGTTTATGTGGGTGCCATGCCGCCTCAGATCAAAATCACGGCTTCATAAAATGGACTTAAGTTTTTAATTGCTTTATAAAATTGTGTTCTTTTAATGTTTTATTATTTTCTTAACATGAGATAGCTACATCTTTCTTTGGAAGAGTACAGAATTATAAAATGAAAAGTCATGTAGCTACTCTGATCCACATGTGCTTGTGTATATATACAGAGAATAATGGAGGAAAGAGCCATGGAAGGGGATTTCCTCATGTGGCGTCGAAAAAATACAATCTCCATCATTTTTTCCGACGATCGGTATCCATCACCATCATCGTTATCATCTAAGATGTGCATACACCAAATTTCATATGATTCCACAACTTTTTCACCGTTGAATTAGCAATGTAAAAAGTTTTATTGTCGGTAAACCATTGATTTTGCACCAACTAAATCAACGGTGAAAAAATAGTATAATCACATGAAATTTGGTGTATCCACATCTTAGATGATAAAAATGGAGGTGATGTATGCCGATCGTCGAAAAAAATAATAGAGGGTGCATTTTTCCGACGGACCTTTCCTCCATTAATCTCATATATACATATATATATACACACGCACTAGATTTTGTGCACGTGCATTCCACGTGTTGATTAAAAATTGGTTTTTTGGAAAGAAATAGAGATGTGGAGGTTTATTTGATGATAATTAAAAAATTAATTTTTTCGGAGAAGAGAGGGGGATGTGGATGTTTCTGGATTACGTGTAGGTCTTTTTGGTAATACGGAGGCTTGAGAATGTAGGTTTATCTCATTTTTTTTCTTTTTTACTAGAAAAAAGGAGAGGGATGGACCTCTATGCAAAGGGTATTTGCCTTATATATAGAAGAAGAATATATATATAGAGAGAGAGGGGTTAATGGAGGAAAGATGCCTTAGGACGGAATTTCCTCCTATGGCGTCGGAAAAATACATCCTCCATGATTTTTTTCGACGATCGGCATACATCACGTCCATCTTTATCATCTAAGATGTGGATACACCAAATTTCAAGTGATTATACCATTTTCTCACCGTTGATTTAGTTGGTGCAAAATTAACGGTTTACCGACAATAGAACATTTTACATTGCTAACTCAACGGTGAAAAAGTGGTGGAATCACATGAAATTTGGTGTACCGATATCTTAGATGATAACGATGATGATGATAGATGCCGATCATCAGAAAAAACGGTGGAGGTTGTATTTTCTCGACGCCATAGAAGGAAATCCCCTCTAATGGCCTCTTTCCTCTATTATTTTCGCATATATATATATATATATATATATATATATATATATATACTATGTCCTCTTTTATCCATTATATATTATATATATATATATGAGAGAGAATAATAGAGGAAAGAAGGTATAGGAGGGAATTTCCTCCTATGGCGTTGAGAAAATATACCCTCCACCGTGTCTTCCGACGATCGGAATCCATCATCTTCATCGTTACCATCTAAAATGTAGGTACACCAAATTTCATATGATTCTACAACTTTTTCGCCGTTGATTTAGCAATGTAAAAAGTTCTATTGTCGGTAAGCCGTTAATTTTGAACCACTAATTCAACGGTGAAAAGGTTGCAGAATCACATGAAATTTGATGTACCCACATCTTAGATGATGACGATGAAGATGATGGGTGCCGGTCGTCGGAAAAAACGATGGAGGTTGTATTTTTTCAACGCCATATGAGGAAATTCCCTCCTATGGCATCTTTCCTCCATTATTCTCTCTCCCTCTCTCTCTCTCTCTATATATATATATATAAAGATATATATATATATAGGGAGAAATGATATGGAAAATTCTAGATAAACAATTAATTGTTTTTATAATTGATTTTTAGGAAAGAGAGAGATGAGGTGGAAGGCTTGAGAGGTGAGAGAGATGATGTGGAGGGCTTGAGAGGTGAGAATTTTTCTCATTTTCTCTAGAAAAAGGAGAAGGGTGGATCTCTAACCAAGGGTATTTGCATTATACACACGCGCGCACACACACACACACTAGAATTTGTACACGTGCGTTGCACGTGTTTAAAAAAATTGAGAAGGAAAGAAAGAAATGTGGAGGGTTTTAGAGTCTTAGTTATTTATTTATTTTCAAAAAGGGGG
This sequence comes from Agapanthus africanus, assembly GCA_030015575.1. Taxonomy (NCBI): domain Eukaryota; kingdom Viridiplantae; phylum Streptophyta; class Magnoliopsida; order Asparagales; family Amaryllidaceae; genus Agapanthus; species Agapanthus africanus. The sequence continues at coordinate 418,618,628 of CM057349.1, read as the reverse complement.
AGAGATGAGGTGGAGGGCTTGAGAGGTGAGAGAGATGATGTGGAGGGCCCAAGAGATGTGAAATTTTCTCATCTTTTCTTTTTTTCAAGAAAAAAGAAGAAAGATGGACCTCTGACCAAGGGTATTTACATTATATATATATATGGAGAGATGATATGGAAGGTTCTAGATGTATATAGAAGAGATAAATATATATATTTGGAGAGAAGAAATGGAAGATTTTAGATAAATAATTAATTGTTTTTTAGAAGAGAGAGAGATGATGTGGAGGGCTTGAGAGGTGAGAGAGATGATGTGGAGGGCTTGAGAGGGTATGGATTTTTCTTATTTTTTCTATTTTTCTAGAAAAAAGGAGAAGGGTGGACCTGTAACCAAGGGTATTTGCATTATATATATATATATATATATATATATATATATATATATATATATGAGAGAGAGATGATATGGAAGGTTCTAGATAAATAATTAATTGTTTTTTAAGGAAAGAGTGTGTGTGTGTACACACACACACACATACTGGGAGAGATGATATGAAAGATTTTAGATAAACAATTAATTGTTTTTTAGGAGAGTGAGAGATGACGTAGAGGGCTTGAGAGGTAAGGATTTTTCTCATTTTTTCTAGAAAAAATGAGAAGGGTGGACCTCTAATCTAGGATATTTGCATTATATATATGTATGTATGTATGTATATATATATATATATATATATGTATGTATGTATATATATATATATTGGGAGAGATGATACGGAAGGTTCTAGATAAACAATTAATTTTTGAGAAGAGAGAGAGAGAGAGAGAGAGTGTGTGTGTGTATATTAGGAGAGATGATATGGAAGGTTCTAGATAAACAATTAATTATTTTTTAGGAAAGAGAGAGATGAAGTGGAGGACTTGAGGGGCGAGAGAGATGATGTGGAGGGCTTGAGAGGTAAGGATTTTTCTCATTTTTTTCTATTTTTCTAGAAAAATGAGAAAGGTGGATCTCTAACCAAGGTTATTTGCATTATACACACACACACACTGGAATTTATGCACGTGCGTTGCACATGTTTAAAAAATTTGAAAAGGAAAGAGAGAAAAATGTGGAGGGTTCTAAAAACTTATTTATTTATTTATTTTTAAAAAAAGGGGAGGGATGAGACGGAAGGCTTGAAAGGTGAGAGAGATGATGTGGAGGGCTTGAGAGTTAAGAATTTTTCTCATTTTTTCTAGAAAAAAGGAAAAGAGTAGACCTCTAACCAAAGGTATTTGCGTTATATATACTAGAATTTATGCACGTGTGTTGCACGTGTTTAAAAAAAATTTGAGATGGGAGAGAGAGAAATATGGATATTTCTAGAGTTTTATTTATTTATTTATTTTAGAAAAAGGGGAGGGATGGAGTGGAGGGCTTGAGAGATGAGAGAGATGATGTGGATGGCTTGAGAGGTAAGGATTTTTCTCATTTTTTCTGTTTTTCTAGAAAAAAGAGAATGGCGGTCCTCTAACTAAGCGTATTTGCATTATATATATATATATATATATATATATATATATATATAGAGAGAGAGAGAGAGAGAGAGAGAGGAAAGAGGCCATAGGAGGGAATTTCCTCTTATGGCATCGAAAAAATACGCCCTCCATCGTATTTTCCGATGATCGGAATCCATCATCTTTATCGTTATCATCTAAGATATGGGTACGCCAAATTTCATGTGATTCTACAACTTTTTCACTGTTGAATTAGCAATATAAAGAGTTCTATTGTCGGTAAACCGTTAATTTTGAACCCACTAATTCAACAGTGAAAAGGTTGTAAAATCACATGAAATTTGGTGTACCCATATCTTAGATGATAACGATGAAGATAATGGGTGCCGATCGTCTGAAAACAGGATGGAGATTGTATTTTTTTCGACGCCATAGGAGGAAATTCCCTCCTATGGCATCTTTCCTCCATTATATATATATATATATATATATATATATATATATATATATATATATATTGAGAGAGATGATATAGAAAGTTCTACATAAACAATTAATTGTTTTTTAGGAGACAGAGAAAGTGAGATGATGTGGAGGGCTTGAGAGGTGAGAGTGATGATGCGGAGGACTTGAGAGGTGAGGATTTTTCTCTTCTTTTCTATTTTTCTAGAAAAAAAGAATAAGGGTGGACCTCTAACCAAGCGTATTTACATTATATATAGAGATATATTTATATTAGAATAATGGAGGAAAGAGGCTATAGGAGGGGATTTCCTCCTATGGCATCGAAAAAATACAACCTCTACCATTTTTTTCGACGATCGGCATCCATCATCATCATCGTTATCATCTAAGATGTGCATACACCAAATTTTATGTGATTCCACCACTTTTTCATCGTTGAATTAGCAATGTAAAAGGTTCTATTATCGGTAAACCATTAATTTTGCACCAACTAAATCAATTGTGAAAAATGGTATAATCACATGAAATTTTTTGTATCCATGTCTTAGATGATAAAGATGGAGGTGATGTGTGCCGATTGTCGAAAAAAATCATGGAGGGTGCATTTTTCCGACGCCATAGGAGGAAATTCTCTCCTATAACACCTTTCCTCCATTAAACCCCCCTCTCTCTTTCTCTCTCTCTCTCTCTCTCTATATATATATATATATATATATATATATATAATGGAGGAAAGATGTCATATGAGGGAATTTCCTCCTATGACGTCGAAAAAATACACGCTCCCTCATTTTTTCCGCCGATCAGCACCCACCATCTTTATCGATATCATCTAAGATGCGGGTACACCAAATTTCATGTGATTCTACAACCTTTTCACCGTTGATTTAGCAATGTAAAAAGTTCTATTGTCGGTAAACCGTTAATTTTGAACCCACTAAATCAACGGTGAAAATGTTGTAGAATCACATGAAATTTGGTGTGCCCACATCTCAGATGCTAACAATGAAGATGGTAGGTGTCGATCGTCGGAAAAAATAAGGGAGAGTGTATTTTTTCGATGCCATAGGAGGAAATTCCTTCCTATGGCCTCTTTCCTCCATTAACCTCTCTCTCTTTCTCTCTTTCTATATATATATATATATATATATATATATTGTAAAAGGAAAGCAATATGCCCCGCTTTTCATTTAACGGCGATTTAACAAAACTACATCAAATAACGTCCGAAAAGAAGAAAAAAAGCAGAAAAGGAAAACAAAAGGTAACACATCCCCCTAAAAAAAAGACAATTCTTATCTTGTTGGTTCATAGTGCCTTCGCCGCAGCAGCTGCGATCGATGCGGCACCGAAAAACGAAAATTTTCAAGAGAGCGCTAAAAACTAATCCCTAATGATTGTTCCAAATGCTAAACTAATAAACAAGCATGCAATGGTTTAGAGATTACAACCTTTGATGCATGTCCACTTAATCTTGAAAGACCCCTCCAAACTCCTCGTAGGCCGTCGGGAACAAGCTTGAGAGGTGATCGTCCTTACAGATGATTATCCACCCGAGAGGACCGATCCAAACTTCAACTTCACCTAGTGAAGCAACCGACGCTCCAAACTTGTTAGGAATGGAGAGTGGGGATGTAGCAATTTTCCACTATCATTTTCTCACTAATTTATAAGCTTAAGAGAGTAATCAAGAAGGAGGAGAAGGACGTGAAAAGGCTCTCATAAGCGGTCGAAATCTCGTTACTAACTATCATGAGGGCCCATGATTCCATACCCCTGAATTACAGCCTGTTGGGTTTGAGAACTCTTGAGATTTGGTTGCACAAACCTTGAACTCACGTTAGTTACTTTTATCATTTTAGAGACCTTTTTGGACCTTTACATTCTCTTCATGTTCACTATACCTACACTCCACGACTATATTATACTTGTTTGCCATACTGATATATTTGACACACATTACCATGCACGCTACTATACTTGTTTACATGTTCATGATTTATATACATCACGCCATCTTTTTGGGGACTTACCGAGCGTTGGTTCGATGACGGACATTCTACCCATCTTTCTTTCTTGAAATGTTCATCAAGTGGCATTGAGACAGAGGAGATAGAATCGGTCAAAGATGAGTACAACTAGTTCGCATCACAACCGAACGTCTAGTTTCATTCGGCTTTTCATTTCATTTCAGCTTATTTATGCATGCCTCTTTATTAAGGCTTATCATGTTATCGTATCTTGTATTCAGAGATTTTGTCAATTGTGAATCTTGAATGCAATAAATCAAAGTTGGATTTCATTCTTTTGTTTATTCTTGCTACTTTATGTTGCTTATAGAGGCTTAGCGTATTTATTTTGAGAAATGACCTTCTCGGAATAAATACGTCGCGGGCCTCGTCACGTGCCGTTACCACTCTTTTGGAAAGCGGGACGTGAAATAATCAATGAGCTAAGTGTTGTGATTGAGGAGAATAGAATGACTGCAAATTTTTTACAACCATGTAAAAAATATCACAACATTTTTCAATAAATAAATGAAGCTCATTCCCCTCTACATGTCCTTAATCATGCTCAATTCCATCTCACCCTCCACCTCATTTCCAAATGATTTTCTAAAAAAAATCATATAATGATGTGTCCTTTTTTAGAACATATTCCGTATAAATGCGGAATACAACTCGGTATACATACCAAAATACATATACGCGTATCCATATAAAAATACGAATAGCCAAGAGAGAGAAAATGAATAGTGAAAATAATATTAGAATATATATATATATATATATATATATATATTATTAAATCAAAACTTGATTTAATAATCCGGCTTAATTTTAAACCGGCCAGTATTGTCAACTGTCCGATTAAAGTCCGTGTAGTCTGTACACATATTTGTTAGTTATATGTATGCCCTAGAGGCTATGTATGCCCTAGAGGCTATTATTGTACATACGATGTATATTATAGTGGATGCTTGGACATATATAGAGAGGATTTTCTTGCTCGACATGATAATATGCTATCTGGTTGCTCTTTATCTTAACATGTATACCAATTGTCTCTCTGTTACATGTTGATAAAGCCCTTAGGATGAGTACTAGATTACCCGGATTATGATGTAGATCATACTAGTGGGGCCAGGGTAGTCGGTAAGTACATCCTTCAATTATTCCTAGTCGTGGGAGTATCGAGACGGGGCATCGATATTCCAGAGTAGACTAGCGTATACGCTTCTCGACCCATATGATGGGTGATGGATGATCCCGCATCCATTGGTGTTTGACATCAGAGAAGGTATACGGGTACTCAGTGGAGACTGGGTACACTGAACGGACTCGCCGAGAACTCCTAGATGGTATTATACCTCACGTCAGATAGCAGTTCTCTGGTGACACTGGTACATGTTAGTCTGTCGACCCGAGATTGTCATAGAGTCTTGTGTGATTCCCACTGTGCTTTGATTTCCACCTTATCACGTTCAAGAGATCATGCAAAACGGTGGTTTTTGGGTACAGTCCCGTGTCACATGGAGGTAATGAGCGATATGAGGGGATTTCGTCTCTCCCGGTATTAGGGGTTGATGTTGCGCTATGCTCGATTGGCCATAACAAGAAATCCCTGGTCAGAGTTGCTGAGATCTACTGGTAAGTATTATCAGTAGTTTCTCGAACCGTTATGAGCCTCACATCAGCATGACTTATCAGGCTATTGGGGTTTGACGTTTACCACTCTCAGGCTGTGATATGCGACATATCAGACGAAGAGACCGGACTGTACGGTAGTGTTACTTATTGGATTCATAGAAGTATGAGCAGGCTTGCTTGTTTATCTTCTGATCGCTCAATACCCGGGTAGCCGTTACGTCCAGCTAATACCGCTGACGGCTTGTGGGTGACTGATATGATCATCACTTACTGTCGGCGTATTGACGAGTCTTTAGAGTCCTACACAGAGGTTTCTTGGTTCAGGCGAAACGAAGTAGGAGCACATATGTAATATGTGCGGGACCGAGATTAATACGTGTATGTGATACCGTATTCTATTCTCGCAATATGTGATATCGATCGGTTATGTGATATAGCTGGGTTATCGAATCAAGTGTTGATTCGATAAGTTGATACATATGATATTAGTCGATTATATGTGATATAGCCGGATTATTAAATCAAGTGTTGATTTAATAATTTAATATATAATTATATATTTGATATATTTGCTTACATTAACTAATATTAGCTCACTTAAGAATTTTTTTCTCACTTGTGCATTTAGTATATATGTGATATATATTAATGTACACTCTTTTGTGTCATGCTAGATAATACATGCGACATGGGTGTATGAACTCACACCATGCTCATCTTAATGATGGGTTTTATTTATTTAAAGTAAATCAAAATTAGTTAGAAATTAGTCACATGGTTCAAGTTTAGTGGAAGCTTGTAAAACTCATTGACTTAGTCCACTAATTTTGTCTTACATTAGATATTTATAAAACCAACCATTATCAATTTGCCATGGTTTAGTCTCTACATGGGTTAGTATATGATATTAACTCACCCATGGTTGCCATTCAACACTCGACTTTTTCCATTGTTGCTTTTCTTCATCTCCTTTCTCAAGCTCTCTAGCTTTTTGGGAGGTGAAGAAAATGAGTGAGAAAATAATTTCTAAAGTGAGCAAAATTCCTACTTCATCAACCTCTTCTAGACTAGCCATTTATATTGGGTTGTTTCTTCACTAGGTCATCACTTAGTGAAGAGGTAGCTTGGGTTAGTGTCTCCTCGACGTAGATCATCTTCGGTCTCGAAGACTTTAAGCAAGCTTGTTCCTTTCATCTTGTGGAGCCTTTCTAGAGTCCAGGAGTTCACTACTTAGAGCGAAGAGACTACTACACGGAGCTATTGAAATGAAGGACCGGTCTACAAAGGTTGTATTTCTTGTTCACTTAGATGTAAAGATGTTTACATTCTTGTTTCGTCTAATTCTCTAGTTAAGATTCTAGGTTAGGGTTCTTTAGTGCGCCAAATTTTTGAAAACGGCATGGTTGATGCCTTCCGAAACCTAGTGGTCATGCCAGGGAACCCGGCAATATTTAATCGGACACATGTATGTACCAACATAATTCATCTATATCATATCGCCTGAACCGGGAAAACTCTCTGTGTGGGACTATAAAGACTCGACAATACGCTGGCAGTAATTACTGGATAAATCTAAAACTATAAGCACGTCAGCAGCACTAGCTGTACATAACGGCTACCAAGCATATGCTGAAAAGGAGGTCGACAATCAAGTCTGTTCGTACCCTACTAAGACTGAATGTAACAATCTACATACAATCCGATTTCTTCGTCTAAGAGTATCTTATACCTGGTCTAGGGGGTGGATAATGTCAGACCCTTAATAACCCAATAAGTCGTGCCGGAGTTAAGCTCATCACCAACCGAGAAACTACTGAACTCCTAGTAGTAAATCTTATCCACCGTGATCACAGATTTAGGGTGATGGCTAACCGAACACAGCGCAACATCGACTCCTAATATCAGGAGAAACGAATCGCCGACAATCGCTCAATCCCTCCATATGGCTCAGGATTATACCCAACTAAAATCTGTTTGCACAACTCTTCTTGAACCGTGGTAGGGTAGTAATTTAAGTAAAGTGGAAACTCACACGAGACAAATGACGATCTCAGATCAAAAGACCAACCTTTACTCATGCTACTAGAGAACCTCCATCTGACGATAAATATAATACCATCAAGAAGTTCTCGGCGAGTCCGTCCAGTGTACTCACCTCCAGTGAGCACCTGTATACTATCTTAGGTGACACAACACCAATGGCTTGTGAGACCGACCACCTCATCTCGTCGGGGTCTCGAAACGTATACACCAGTCTACTCCGGAATTTCGATGCCCAGTTTCGATATTCACACGACTAGGGATATTTAAAGATGTGTTTATGGACTACCCAACTCTCACGTATATGATCGCCATCATAATGCTGGTATTCAAGCAAGAATCTTACGGGTTTTTATCATTATGTGTTAGCGACACGTAATAACAAGTAAAACGTATACACATTAATGATAAAGAAAAATCAGATAGCATACTATCATCTCGAGTAAAATTGTTCTACATGTATAGTTCCTCCCTCAATTATCATAATCACGTTCCTGAAATTACAATAATTGCTTTAAGGGCACCATATTCAACAATCTCCCACTTGCACTTAAGGCTAATTATTGCGATATCGCATACCATATCCCGTGTGCTACCAAATATCCAATTTCTCAACTAATCAGTTTTATAAACTGTGTTTGTGAAACATCCATGTTCAAGAAAAAAGCCTTAGTGAGTGGATTCGCTACAATATTCCAACTTCTCTCTCTATGTCTCAACTTCGCGGAGATCAACAATCTCCCGAACTAAATGATACCCGCCTCAAGAATTTTTCTGGATACTTGATGGGACCAAGTTCATAAATGAACAACTTTATATAACAAAATTCTTGGGTTGTATCCTTCATTGAGTCATAACCAGCATTCTGCACCATGCCTATCTCAGTATCCCTATTGGAACTCCATCCAATATACTGCTCCTCAGTAAAGGGTAACCTCAAAAACTCTGACAGCATCTCTCTCATCTAGGCCATCTTGGAAGCTTGAACCGATAACCGCCTCCCGGAGGAGGCTGCCGTTATCATATATCAAGAACATTCTCTTATATTCTTAACTGTTTTCCTTTGTTTCTCCAGGATTGGATTAATATCTACTTACTACGACAAGCGCAGAAGCAACATTTGGTTAGGTACAAGACATTGTATGATTGACTCAACTGCCTAAGCAAATGATATGTCATTCATACCAGTCCTTCTCCTCATCAGTTTAGAAGACATCTCTTTAGAGAGGGTGACTCCATCACTTGCGGGTACACTACCACGCCAGAAGTCGTCCATTCTAAAGCATTTTTAGAATGGTGTCAAAATACCCGGATTAGGACACTTCCCAAATTTAGATCTAAAACCATAGATCTAGCTACCAGAATCCCTGATATATTATCCATATCCAATATGGAGAAAACACCTTATAACAACCAAAGTTTGACCGATTGCAGTATTGGAACACCACTTTCTATCAGGAGTATGTCATCCAAATCCCAGGACATAACTCCCAACATCCTTCTTACTAAGTTCATCCGTTGTTTTGATGAAGTCAATCACCTTGACTGTCACATCAAAATAAATGATCCATCTCCGCTACGCATACTTTAGTCTACGAATAGATATAAGCGATTTGCACACCTTCCACTGCTCTCACTGACTACGATAACCCCCAGGCAGAGTCATATACACGTACACTTCTAAATTCCCATTTAGAAAAATGTTTTAGTCATCCACCTGCCAAATATCATAGTCAAGAATAGCAGCAGTGCCAAGTCATATCTATATGGATTTCAGTATAGACACTGAAGTAAAAATCTCATCACAATCCACAACGGGTATTTAATGAGAATCTTTACAACAAGTTAAGCCTTATTAGGTTAATACCATTGCACATGCATAGATCTCGAAAGATCTACTTGCTCCTAATGGGTTTTACCCCTTCAGGAGCACCCAGCAAAGTACAAAATCCATAATTTGCTGAAGTGCATGGAGTCCAACTTGGATATAAAGTATCTGCTCACCTGCAAGTTACCACTTCTTATGACCTGGAGATAACTAGTAGGGCCATCATCACAATGATGTTGACTTCCCTATCACCGTCTACGAGAAAACCGAAGTATCACTCAAGTGGTTGAGAGTACCTACTAAATCTGCGGAGTGGCTAATGGTTTGTCAAGTCCAATTGAATCTCCAAATTCTACTAAAATTCTAGTAACCGTTTGTGGTTCTGAAATCACTTCCAGTTATACTATACTCTCATTAGTTTCTTTTGCAAAACGATTCCTTTTATAAAAGTTGGCGGGTCAAGAATAATGTAACTATTGATCTTGAAAATGGTAGAAAGAAAATCCTAGCAAATGCGTAGGATAAACCACAAACTACCATTACCGAAGCGCGACTTGAATTTTTTCGGATTCTGCTTTTAAACAGAAACCGGATAACTCTATATCTTAACAACCTCAATATATGCAATCAATCTATGTCCATATAGAATCAAAGGCATTAGATAGAACCAGATTCAAATGTCATACAACTATTTTCAGTGCATATCACCAAATGGAAAAAGTCTAATACAACATTACTCATCAAGGAGCGCACCCACGGATGAGTAACCTATGAGAGAATCAAGTTATCAATATTACCATGATAGAATACCTAACATAAGTATCATATCTTCAATCACTTCGAAGAATCCAAATACTTCCAACGTATGGTTTTCTACTTTATTATTATACCCATAAACTTCTCAAAATCTTTGGATCTTGCATTACAATGATGCATATCTAAAAACAGAGAATTTATAGGTAAACTGAATGAAGTAAGATTACTAACCCCTTATCCCGAAAGACACTGGACAATATACATTACCATGTATAAGTGCCAAGAGTAGACTAACTCAAGGTTCGTGTATTGTAGATTGAAAACTGTATTTTGATCAAGAATGTCTTACACCGTTATTCAATGCACCTTACCTTATTTTCAACTAATAAAGGTAAATGTTTAGAACAAAATTTTCAAAATTTATATCTTACTTTATAAAAAAAAGATACAGATATTCAAATTTAAAAATTGGTGTATAACAACAGTTATTCAAAACCAAATATTTGTCGTTAGGCAAAACCAGGCGATTTAATCCAATATCAGACATTGAGGATCAAATCGCCCTTTTCCTAATATTCCACTCCTACTTAGTATCTGTAACACCGTACATATGTGAGATCCAAATCCGGTACATACATATCCTGGAGTGAGAATTAATTGGGAAAACAGTTCTCATTTACAAGTACACAAAAATTCTGAAACATAAATGTTTCAAAAAGGTGGTCGGGCATTCCTAGTAATGTCTCTTCCACTATTCAGATTCATAACAGTAGTCGCAATTTTTTTGTCCTCACTCCAACCCTTCAAATGTCTCTACATCTTACCTTCTGTAAACCACATTTAGCCTAATTGTTTTTTTCTTTCCCTACCTTTCGGTATGTTTTGGAAGAAGACTATCCAATAAACGTAATAGGTGTACTCTCCTAATACAAGGAGTTCTCGCAACCTAAGAGAAGGTAAAAGGAAGTGACAACCGAATAGTTATATTCAATATCTCCAGAATCAGTGGCCATTCTCAACCGAAATAACTTCTTCGGATTCGTATGTAACAATACGCTAGCCGTTCCAGACAATATGGATCATCGTAGTGATACGGAGTGTTATGGAGAAATGCAAAGTGAAAATAGGAGTAGTAGGGAAATATGCGTCTTTGTCGTGAATCATGACAATCCCAAGCCAAAGTGTATAAAAAGGTTCAGTTAACTTGGTTAATGAGTTTTAGTTTAAGGTAAGTCATGGGTCGTTGTAACCAGAGAGAGAAAAGAAGCATTCAGCGTACACTCTATCAAGATTAGATTGGTTATCACTTTATTTAATCAGGATGGCTCCCACTATTTTCTCGAATTCTCCTTCAAATCCTAAAAGGAGAACTAGTCGGGTTCATTTACACCTTACAAGTTTGCTAACCGTTGAGCCATGCCAGTGTTAGTACTCTGAGAAAGGTCCTCCGTGCTTTCGCACGGACCCAATTAAATAACACCGTTTCCGCAGAGGTGTAATCTCGTTAACACTTTCTAGACACCTAATAAGTTAGCTAATTGTGAAGTGAAAATCTCCCGAGCAGTAACACCTACTCATCAGTGGGAATCGAGACCCAACTATCATTGTGTGATAACCTCGACAGAAGTCGACCAAAATTACCACACTACAGAAGGTACGTGCAAACTTGTTATGTTTCCCTTATATTTGAAACTCCCGATATGGTTTTTGCCCTAAGCGTCTTACGACTTTGATGGAGGCCAACAAATTATAAGTCGCAAGTCAAGTTCTACCCGTCATTATCCTAATTAATTTATACCCACCTGTGCGCGCTCTTGACGGAGGCCAACAAGCCTGTACAACTGTCCTAGATTAATGCATATCTATGCTGCAGAAAAGTAACACATAACTATCGCACACTATGTCTTGATGGAGACCAACAAATATAGCATGAATACTAAGCGCTACCTATCTGAAATGACGGAGGGCTACGACTGGTTTTTGGCGAAAAACCTTTAATTTAATGAACTTGATATCGTTGAAGGAACTCGAGTGGCTTTGAAATGGAATGATTTAGGCTCTACTTTTAAAACTAGTAATATAAACTTTTACTTAAGAGCGAACTCCCCGTGAAGGGATCAAGGCTCTTTCCTCATAGAATGAGATGCAGGATATTCCTAACCGAATACCTCTATGCAAAATAAAAGAATATGACTGTTGTTTTGAAGAAAACCGAGTAGTTCAAAAATTTTGGTTCTGACAACATCATATACGTTTATTTTCCTTGCATTAAAGATATAATGCAGTCCTATCAAAATAAGTTTCTAAGCCACACAAGAAACAACCAAAATAGCATGCTTTTATATACCATCTGCATTCACCACAGGGTCCCGGGTCTTCACCGTAAGATTACTTAACTTAAAGCAGGGTGGGGACCGGGCTAGCGTGGATGCAAAACATATAGAAGTATCTACTATATATATATATATATCTATCATCGCAGGTAAGTAATAGCATCACAGCAGATAATAACCATCATAGGCATGCGAATAACAATATGGAATAATAGATAAACTAGGTGCCCCACATTTCATTTGAGCCGTAAATAAAACGTGACGTTCTCCGGATGTGTGGATAGCCCGTACAATATCGATCCTAACCCTATATGAGCACGGCGAGCCACCCGTCAATCCTAGAAATAGGCAGCACGATCTCAACTCCATGAGAAGGCTACCCTCTAAATTCTAGAATCCAGTGACTCCTGCGCTCCTCTGCGAGGTAATCCTAGTACAGAAAAGAAATATATACAACGGTGACATCGACCGCATCCTGGTCGAGCCCCAATAAAAGAATATACATAATACGGAAGCGGGGCCACATGTTGGAGCTCATCTCGAACAAATGAATACAATATTATAAATCAAAACTGTACAAGCGAACACACGAGGGTCTATCCATCACGACAATTCAGCTAAACCATCACACACACACACACACACATATCATAAAAACAAGTAACACAAACAAGTGTGCAATCCCATCTAATTGAACAAATAGCAATTAGACGACATTTAACAACACACATACAAACTACGAACATAAACGATATTAGAATTTCGACGAAAAACAGTCTCGAAATGTCCCAATGTGAAAACTACACTAACTGAAATATGAGGCAAAACAAACAATACCACAAATCAAGTTTTTAACATTCCAAGCTACTGAAAAAAATACAGGGACTTTTGGCAAATTTTGCACTGCCGTAACCGCACAACCGGCGGCTAAAACATGGCCAAATTTCCTCGAATTTTATGCCATGTTTTTTTAAAAGACAAGTCTTCTGTAGTTGTTTAAAAAATTTTAAGCAAAGTTTTAAAATGGACAGTGGCTTGGAATCAGAAACTAGTTACGGGAAAAAATTCGGTCTAGAAATTAAAAAATCGTCTTAAACTAGTTTCTAGTGTTTGGGTTGGCTCTTATACCATTGTTGGTTCCTAGTGCTCTCGCCGCGGCAACGGCGGCCGATGCAGAACCGAAAAACGAAAATTTTCAAGAGAGCGCTAGAAACTAATCCCTAATGATCGTTTGTAACGACTCTAAAATCTCTGTACAAAATTTTTCTTGTTAATATACAAAAAAGAGTATTACTATATGAGTTTGAGTTATAAGTCAATTTTGTTAAATAAAAGCAAGAAACAATTTGTAGCTCACTGGTAAAGTCTCTACACCGCTGTGACGTAGCCTGTGTGTTCGATTCCCATCAGACATAATTATTTTTCTGATTTTTCTTTTTAACTTTTTGAAGCCCAAAAGATTGCACGTGCAATACATGAGGAAATGAAAAGTTCAGAAAAATCAAACATGTGAAAAATGGTGTAAACACAAAGTTAATCTGGTGGCATGAATCTCGAGGCATTTGCCTCAGATCCGACCAATCAAACATGCCCTAGAGATGGCGGGGACGGTTGCATTAGCTCCAATGAGCTCCGTGCTTTGCACACTCATCTCTTCAACTCCCCTCAACTCTTCTGCACTGTTTGATTTTCCTGCAATCAAATAGAGACCTTTCATTTCACCATTTAACATCATTTTTAATACTTTTTAATCCAAAATTTTAATTCTCAAACCCTAATTCTCCACTATAAATATCACCCCATACTTTGGATCAGCACCATTCTGAAAATTTTGGCAAAAACTCTCTCAAAAGTTCCTAAGTGCAAGTGGAGTAAAGTGGAGTTAGCGAGCAAGCTTCTTCCGTCGAAAATTGAAGCCGATTCCGGGGCACCCGCGACACCACGAAATTCATCCCCTCTTCCTTAATCTCTTCTTGATATATTCAAACCGTAAGTCCCTCCCAACTCTCCTCCTTTTCATTGAAATTCATCTTTAAATCTTATATCAGTAAAGTGGAGTTATTATCGATACTCTTTTCTAAACCCTAAAACTTCCTTTTTCCTGTATATATTGATCAACCTAATTTTACCACATTACTTGTAACCTTAAATACCAATATTTAGAATCAAATTTAATCAAGAATCTCATGTGAAACAATCATAATTGAATTTTTTCATTAAAATACCTTGAACTTTATTATCACATATTTTCCTTTTTGTTAAAACTATAATTTTAGGAAAAACTTCACGGAGTAACGACCTACTCTAAACGTACACTTGAGTTTCATAGCACGATGTCTATTTGCATGTATATTTGTTTCGAAAAATAATCTTTATAATAAAATACCACATACTTTAAAACTGGGTTTATTTTAAATCGGTATTTCGTATTTCTTTGCAATTATGCATCTACAACCGTTGTTAAGGGACCCGCTAATAAATGGTGCAGATTATCGCACATCCTGGGGATAGTAGAGCGAGATGCAGCACTCCTCGCGGAGTATTCGATCTCGAAAAGATTATAAAATACGGTTTTTAAGAAATGTGAATTTCTAAATAAAACTAATTTTTAAAATTAAAAATTATATAAAATTAAAAATCCATATTTTCATTATATTATGAAACTATATTTTTATAAAAAATGAAAGATTAAAAAATGTCAATAAAATACCATTAAGTTACTAAAAAGAACTAGTTTTTAATAAAATACCATAAATTTTTAAAAGCTAGGTAATTATCATTAAAATACCCCAATACTTAAAATACATGTTCATGAAAACCCTAAGTAATACAAATCACCCTCGAGCTTTTATTTTTAACTATATTAAAATATATTTTTCATAAAACCCCCTCGAGATATACAAAACAATATTTTAAGGACGTTAGTAAATATAGGTTTAAGCGGGATCAATTCTCTTGAGCCCCAGGGAGCCGGAGAAAGTGAGTGCTTACTTATTCAGGTTAGAAAACTAAACAGGAGTTATCAATGGCAATTATTTTGGAAAAATACACAAATCCTGCCGTCTATATGCAGCAGTTGCCGATGACTTCCGAACCTAAGAATTCAAGAGTTAAACCAGTTTATAAGTGTCTGACTCAGTCTGAGTCCAACCTCAAACCTGAATCCAAAATATAATATGAATACTTGATCATGAACATGAATACTCGAATTCAAACATCAAATTCAAACTTGCATACTTGACTTGACTTGACCGAACCATGGTTATAACTTGACATGATCTCAACATGACTATTTGAACACATGATTACATCCTAAACATTTTGTATCCATGGTTTCGACCAAGACCTGTAAACATAATCTATACAAAACATGACGTGGGGCTAAAGGAGTAGATTTGTACGAAACGTATATCGTGGTATGAGAGGTCACTTAAAAGACACCTACATGAATTCACATGCCGTTGTCCCGTGGGTTATGACGGGGCCTTGTACTACATGTTACCATAGTTCACGGGGTAAGATGGACTCCTCTCATATATATGAATACCTTTCTTATCAAACTACAAACAACCACGTTAGAATAACTATCATATACCAGTAATCGGTTATATACAACTTTACCTGTTCATTTCACTTTATATACCATCTTCTCTTTCTTCTTTTGGGACTTATCGAGAGTTAGTTCGCCGACAACATTCTTTTCTATTTCTTTCTTTGGAATGTTCGTCAGGAGGACCGGACTCTGAGAAGATAGAGCTGAGACAGGAGGACTTGGACCAGTTTACCGTTCAGCCTGACTACTAGTTCCTCTGTACTTACTTTCTGTATGCCATTGTTTAGGTATTTGCTTTTGATTATTGAACCTTTTATTTCAAATAGTTGTATGTAAAATTGAATGTAAATAAAGTTGCTATTTCATTTTATTTTCTTGTCATTCTTGTTCATTTTTATATAATGCTTAATTACCCTTAACGTATTTATTTTATAGTAAATACGCAGTGGCCTGCCACGTCACCGTTTCATAGTAAATACGTTAAGGCTATCAAGAGCCTATTAGAGGGTCAGCAGCAGCAGACTGCTATCTTCATGCACTGCCCCAAAGCCGAGGCACCCGGAGTCAAGCAGTTTCGGGCACTGCACCCAAAACACTTCTCGGGAAAAGAGAGCCCACTTGAGGCAGAAGAATGGGCTTAAGCAATCGAAGATGATCTGGCAGCCGCTCAAGTGCCAGATGTTTCCTGGGTAAAAGTTGCTAAGTTGCAACTGACTGACAATGCAAGAATCTGGTGGAAGGCTGACGAAAGCCCACTCACACAGTCAATTGAGTGGAAGACGTTTCGCGATCTGTTCGATGTGAAGTTCTTCCCTGAGATTGCTCGATTTGAGAAGGAGCAACAGTTCATCCACCTGCAACAAGGTTCTATGTGGGTAAAATCGGTGGATGAATATGATGCTGATTTATCATGCTTAGCAGGTAAAGAATTCGTATCAAATACTGTTCCGTTAAAACACATCTCTATCCTGATATCAATATCTTATCAGGTTCGCGGTACATTTGATCCCGACCGATGAGATTTGGGCTAGACGATTCCAACAGGGCTTAGACCCGGAGATTCAGGCGGCGTTAGCGACAAGCGACTATCCGACTCATGAACTTTCCTTGAAGGCAGCTCGCCGTTATGAAGCTGTGGTGAAGAAGAAGGGAAAGCCCCAAACAGCTGTAATCAAACGCCCTGCCACACAGATGACAGGAGGAGCCTCTTCTAGGCCGACCTTTGCACCTAAGAGATCGGGAGGATCATTTAACTGGTCCAGTCCAGATTTCTATTTCTACTGCAAGAGAACTGGACACCTGGCGAAGGACTGCATGCTTGCAAATGGCCTGTATTTGGTTTATGGCGCATCTACTCATTCTAAAAGCATGCCCATATCGTTTCAACACAGCACCGGCACCCAAACCCGCAATCACAGCCCCGCAGTGGCCAGCCACTCAGGCTCCTGCACCCCGCCTAGCTCTACTTGCACCAGCTCCACGTGGACCTCCTGCATAGCCTCAACATCAATTCCATCTGGCACAAAGAAACGTGCCTCAAGGGCACAGAAACGTGCCTCAAGAACAGAGGAATGTGCCTCCATCAAGGAGGAATGTACCAAGACATCAGGCTTTTACAATGATGGTCAAAGAGGCCGAAGCTACAGGACAAGTCATCACTGGCAATTCCCCCATCCTTTCAAATCTTTTCAATCCTGGTGTATCACTGTATTTTTTCCTGTATCTAAACCCAACCTCACACAACTTAGGTACTATACTAGTATCCATCCTTCCTGCACTCACACTTTTCGACACTGGAGCTTCACACCGCTTCATGTCAAGACCCGAAAAGTACGGAACATGACCGGCACTTAAATTACGAAATGTCTCGAGGCGTACGTAACCTAAGTAAGCCAAAACCCAGAAATCCAAACCAAGTAAAGCAGTAGAGTGAAGGAAAACCATTTTAAAAGCAAGAAGTTTAACAACATAAGCCGAAATATGTATTTTTAAAATCACAAGTCTTTTTAAAAAATTTCGGCAGAGTTTCCTTTGTAAAAACTGACCCCAAAAGGGTACAAACCTGATAAAGCATATATAATGGATAAAGGCATCCCCAAGCGGGAGCTAACTCTTCGCCAACCGGCGGACAAAACCACATAATGCAATATAATATACAACGCCGAAGGGCGAGGATCAAAACTAAAAAGGAAACTCAAAACAACATGAAATCCATAATAATACAAGTGCGGCTCTAAGGTCGAAATAATATACACTGGTCTTCTATATCTATCAAATATACAAGTCTGGTTGATGGAGTTTTACTAGATACAATTGAATAATAATTATACAATGGTGGTCCTGATGCAAAAGAACCCACCTACCAAAGCAATCACCCGGAAGGAACAGTGTACCGGCAAAACTGCAACGAAACCTGTGCGGCAAGACCTGCAAGAAACTGTAGCACAACGGGGGTGAGTTGCCAACTCGTGAGTAGAAAATATTTACGAGTAGAACTCGCATGCATGACGCTATCCTAGGTTATATCAAGTAATATCCTCAAATAAATATCCTGGTCCATCTACGTATAAGTGTAACACTACATGCTCATGTCAGTCCCTCAGATAGCAACATATCAGATATATGATGTATGAATGCATGACGAATGGAAACAGAATACATCATGAAATCAACGGAGAAGTCAGTGTCAAATATCGACACAAAACATAAATCTGTACCCAGCATCGGCATGTAAATCCTCAAATATATTAGGCTCCGTATCATCTGCGGGATCGGCCCGCGGGCTCCGGCAGTACGGATCGGCCTATATCCATCTCATGACTCCGGTCGGTATCCTCCGGATAACCGCCAGGTCCAAATGCTATCACCGGTAGGCAGTCTGCCTCCTGTCAGGCTCATCATCCACTATGAAAAATCAATCTCGCCCCGGGGTACCATACCGGGTCCACCATATACCCGAGACGGTTCCTACGCCCTCTCGAATCGGGTCTCGAAATCCATCTGATAACCGAGAAAACATCATGATGGACAATACTCATCATATCAAGGAAAAGCGCATTTTTTCTTAATAAAAGAGGGAGAGAGAGAGAAGTTTATATATATTTTTTCGGTTTCCCCCCAAATCCAGAAAACTTATGGAATCCGAAATCCAAAAATCGAGAGTAAGTAAACAGTGAATATCGGCATAAATCTCCGTAATGCTGCATGACCAATGAGTATATATGAATGCAACTGCTATCATGCAATGAATGCAATAGTTAAACCAGCATATGAAGTTATAACACGTTGCAACTATCCGCTAGCAAGTTATGTCAATAAATAGTATTTTCTAAAGTGTACGTGACATGGCAATTATCGATGATGATGTGTGTGAGCCGGCAAGCAAGTGTAGTGGAACATACGCATCATCGGTAACGGTGCTGGTGTCCTGACAGCAGGGTTTTCATGATAATTACATATAATATATGTACAAGCATGCAATGAGATGAAACATCATGAATATACCGAAAGTGATGTGGTAACAGCAACACTGAAAATATACCTACCCAATATCCGAGTCATACAGTTTGGTATATAAACATACTCACGATTCCCCACTTTTGAAAATGAGTATGACTCGAGCCCAGTCAAAAGGGTAAGGGAATCCGCCTAAGTCTGAGTCGATCTATATATATAAATCTAGTAGTCGGTGATCTCGCCTCAACAGTATCACGTACGATAGAATAAATAATATGACGTTCTCGAGTCAAGAGTGCGGATCTATCCTCATAACTATCTCTCGTACGGTAAATCTATCGTACGGCATCCTAAATCTGGGTACGGGTCAAATATAACATTTATCCCATTACTCATATGATATCCTTATCATCACATATCGTGAACAGGGGGTACTGATCTAAGTCTAGTACAATACTAATATCATCAACAAAATCATGATCTGGCTACTGATCTACAGCCTCATACAATCCGATGTCATCAACACCTATCATCATATAGGAGTATACATCACCCAAGCGATCCATTATAAGTATCTTATCATATCTTATCTCATATCTCGATCACATGTCAACTATCATATATATCATCAACATAGTATCGTCGTCCAACGACCCGCTATAATATCATGACATATCTCGATCACACATTAAATATCTCACGGTATCATGCCCGATCAGATCGACCCATTCCCAAGTATCATATAACATTCTCGTCATCCAAGCATATGAATATACCAAGATAAATATGTCCCCAATACGCACAACGAAGTCAAAGTATGCGAGTATGTGTATGTGCATGTATGCAAATCTTTTACTCTAGGGTTTCGGGACCAAGAAATCGACTAGAGTCCTTTCATCCATTCTCGCTAACACTAACCCCTAATCTCCTAAAACTTTTCTTGCTAAGGTTCATATCACCTCCTAACATATAAAAGTATATATATCATATCCCATCATTTCTCACAACTTTGCAGGGGTTCTATACGCCATCCACCCGACTTCTCCCCGTAGATATAAATCTACTCACCTTGATCTTCATTCTCTGGAGTCGATGACGCCACGCTCATCCTCGTCGTCTCGAAGTCCACGTGAGGTACCTACACATCATAACGTATCGTATTGCATTAAAATCCAAATCAAAGCCAAAACGACACGCTAAAAGCCTATAGGTTCAAACCTACGGACTACGCCTTCAAAACCACCAAACAACTCTGGATATCGTCGTACAAACGTCAAACCATCGAGTTAAAACCAAATTCCTAAAATCCAGAATTCAAAATACGCAAAACAGAAACCCGAATCAAAACAGCAACTCATGAAACTAGTCCCAGATTTTACCCTAGGCCAAATTATCCAATTTTGCATATGTGGAGGGTTTAGATTACAGATACTGGAGCCACAGACGAAGCACGAACAAAAATGGAGGGACCTAGTCCGTAAATTGCAGCCTCCTGGGTTAAATCTGCGGTCGGTTTAGGGAAGTAAGGGCTAGGGTTTCAGTGGGGGGTCCTAGGTTGCCTGCATGCATCACTATCCTTGCTAAATAATTTTTCAGGTCCCCGAGTGTTAGCAGATTTCCAAATACCATCAAAATTCACCGTTTTTCCGATGTCGGGTTTTCTAAATTCATACTCCGGGGTTCTAGTCTCTGGTTTAGGTCTCCAATCAATCACTGCAGGGGTTTTAAGGTCACTACTGCACTCAATTTCACCTTTGGATTAAATTCAAAACCCTAACCTCATCTAGGGATTTTCTAAGTTCACAAAACCACTCGATATCGATACTAAACGTATATGGATACATAAGAAATTGAAATGCTAATCTAAAGGTGCAGAAATTATCTCATTTGGCAACTCAAGAATTTTATTGAGTTGCCCAAAGTCCTCAAAATTCGATTTTTCTTGGTCCAATGTGCTTCCCTTGAGCTTGTGCATGCTTTTTGTGAAAAGGAGATGGGCTTTTGGGTTTGTTTTGGGGGTGTTTTGAGGGTTTGTAGTGGAGGGGAGGGAGGAGGTGTTGCCATGAGAGAATGAGGGAGGAGAAAGATGAAGATAATGAAGAGAAAAGATGAGCCATAACTATGGTTAACCCCTTACCCTCTCTCTTTCATGCCCATGCTTTACTCCAATGATTATGTCTCCTCAAGTCATCATTTCCTTCTTTTTTCCTTTTCTTTTCTTTTCTAAAGCAAACAACCATGCATGATAAATGAAGAAAAGACCATGATAAAATGTAGCAAGTGTTAAAATAACTTGGTGCATGTCATGTGCACAAAACACGCTTAATACGCGATTAGCGATATCTAATCGCGATTAGCGTTAAAAGTGCATATAAATAATCATAAAAATTCATAATTTGTATAAATCACATAAAACACCCTCTTTTCAGTAATTTCCGTAATTTTCCGAATTTTTCCCAATTTATCGGTATTTAATTATACCGTCTTATTAAAATATTCAATATTTTCTTATTTAATTATAAAAATTACCAAAAATAATATTTTATTTTTCTGAAATGTTACACTTCATGTCCCAACGATTCGTGAGAACGCATGCGATTCCCGTGAAGCCACTCATTTCAAGATGGAATGCCAGTTCCGGGAATGGAGTCTTAAAAGAAACTATGGGGTTTGATCAGTGTCCAGTTGTAGTTTGCGGACGAGAATTCTACGCAAATTTTAAAGTATCGGACATACCAAATTTCGATGTTGTGTTGGGAATGGATTGGCTGGGAGTATTCTATACTACTATTGACTACCGTCAAAAGAGAGTAGTATTTGAGATACCAGATTACCTAGTCTTCTATTTCAAAAGTGGAGATAGAACATTGGAGGCAGGAAGATGTAAGTGCACGGCGGCGCCCCGGCCGTCAACCCGACGGCCAAATGCGGAAACGGTGATAAACTTTAATTTTGCGGACTTAGCAAACCGGCACCACCGCGCACTAAACACCCGGATCGAACCATTAACAAGTCTAAGCTAACTAGAAGAAGGGAAAGAGATGTACCGACTGATCCGAGTCCTCCGGTCTTCATCTCCACTCCGATCTCGTCGCGGGATCTCCGGTGGTCGCCTCCTCGCCGGAAGGGCACCACGTCGCCTGTATCTTTTACGGGCTCCCACCTCAATACCGAGGCAACTCGGGCGCGAAGTTGGCTGGCCGACGCGTCCAAGATTTGCTGTAGAATAATGTAGAATCGTTGTCTCTTTGGGGTTTTGTATAGTTGCCATGATGGAGGAATATGTGCACAAGAATTTTTCTATGGATCAAAGCTTGCTGGAAAATAAAGTGGAGCTTGCAATCCCCAAAAATGAGCTCGGCCAAAGTTGATTTTAGCTCACTGGAAAAATGCAACTTGGGGTGAAGCAAATATATATATAAATTAAACCTTGCATATGAATTCTTCAATTCACAGCACACACACACACAAAGAGGGGCCCACGAAATTCACCATGAAGGAAAAAACACACAGCACCCTCATAACACAATGAAGCCTCAATATTAATTAACATTATAATAATCCCTCATGAAAAACACTCCAGCACACCCTCACAAAAATTCTCCTGCACACTAATAAATTAATCCCATCCAAATTAAAATCTCACTCCATGACCAGAACAGTGGCCGGCCAAATCCAAACCCAATTTCCAACACAAAATACATCAAAACCCATACTCAATCAAGTCATAATTAATGCAAGGGATGGAGCATGGCAATAGACAAAAAACCCCTCCACAAGATATTATTTGCAAACTGCAAATAATCCCCTCCATCGGAAAAGTCCGGCCGGGAAAGAACAAAGGAAAACCGGCCGGAACGGAATGCAAACTGGCAACTCCAGAAAACTGGTCCCGTAATAAATTACAGGAAAACCCCGATACTGTGCATACACACCCGCATCTGCATTCCGTCCGGATACAAATGCAAAAAGACAAAACTACATTATCAAATACTAAGATCCGGCTTAAGCCAAAGCCGGTTAGTAAAAACCGTCCGATCACGATCCGTACAATACCGCACGTATCTGATCGAACCCTGCCATATCTCCATACGGCCTCTACAGCGTTTCGCCCGAAAGCTTGAGTAACTGAAAGTGTGGTGGACTCTAAAGACTCGTCAATACTATGGCTGTGGTTTTAACCACTAGCACGTCAGAGGTATAAGCCAATACGTGACGGGCCACCAGCTATTGACTAAATGGGACGTCGATGAGGAAGCTCACCCCGACACCCAACTGAGCCTGTCAGTGACAATATCCGTGCAGTCCGGTCCGTTCGTCTATGAGTATCGCATGGCGGGCCTAGGGGGTTGGTAAAAGTCAGACCCCCAAAAGCGGTACAAGTCGTGTCGGAGTGTAGCCCAGAACACCCTGAGATACTACTGGAATACCTACCAGTAAATCTCCTTGCCTTGGCCAAGGACTTTGTGTAATGGCTCTCCTAGACACAGCACGACCTCACCCCCAATACCGGGAGAGACGAACCCCTGAAGATACGCTCACTGCCTCCATGTGGCTCGGGACTGTACCCAACTAAAACCTGTTTGCACGACTCCTTTGAGCCGTGGTAGGGTAGTAATCAAAGTACAGTGGGAACTCACACGAGACAAATGACGATCCCCAGGTCGATGAACTAACCTGCACACATGTCACCAGGGAACTGCCATCTGACGTCTGGTATATGACCAACTAGCATGTTCCCGGCGAGTCCTGTCCGGTGTACTCATAACCCAATGAGCACCTGTATACATCTTAGGTGATCCAACTGACACCAGTGGCTTGTGAGACCGGCCACCGCCCCTCGTCGGGGTCTCGACTGTATACACTAGTCTACTAATGGAGTATCGATGCCCGGTCTCGAAACTCCCACGACTAGGGACCTTTTAAGGATATGCTTGTAGACCCCCAGCTCCCATTTATATGATCGCCCTCATACTGCTGGTGGTCAAGCAAGAATCCTAGGGGCTCTATCAACGTGTAATAGCGACGTGTCAGGTCACCTAAAACAGTACACGATGATAAAGGTAAACCAGATAGCATACTATCATCTCGAGTAAGACTGTCCTACCGGGATAGGTCCTCCCTCAATCATTGCAATCACGTACCTGTGATCCAATAATTGACTCTGAGGGCACTACCTCCAACAATCTCCCACTTGCACTCAAGGCTAATTATTGCGATGTCGCATACTCACAGCCCGTGTGATACCGAACACCCAACTCCTCTACTAGTCAGTCTCACAAAGCTCGTTTGCGGAACTATTGCGTTCGAGGAATAGCCTCAGTGAGTGGATCCGCTTTGTAGTTTCTTTCCATGTCTCTCTATATCTCATGTTCGCGGAGAAACCCATCTCCCGAAATGAGCAATACCTGTCTTAGAATGTGTCTGGATGTCTGATGGGACATAGCTCATAAATGAACTCCAAATCCAAACTTCTTAGACTGTATCGTCAACTGAACTTAATCAGTATCCTGCGCGCCATGCCTCCCTCAGTATTGCCTTGGATCACCTGTCCAAAATACTGCCCCTCGTCAGAGGGAAAACTATAACTCTGACAACCTCCTTGTCGTCCATGTCACCTTGGAAGCCTGGAATGATAACCGTCTCCTGAATGAGGCTGTCGTTATCATATCCCTAGAACATCCACTTATGTTCTAAAACTGCTTCCGACTGTTTCTCCAGGATTGGATTAATGTCAACTTATTGCATCTAGTGCAAGAACAACATCTGGTGTGGTACTTGACATCTCATGATTGACTCAATTGCCTAAGCAAGTGATCTGCCAATCATGCACGTCCCTCTCCCCTTTAGTCTGTAAGACACCTTTGGAGAGGGTGACTCCATTACCTGCAGGTACACTACCGTGCCAGGAGTCGTCCATCCTAAATACTCTTAGAATGCTGTCAAGTACCCTGATTGGGAAACCACCCAAATCTAGATCTAAAACCATAGATCCAGTAACCAGTATGTCAGATATAAAATCCATTTCCTTTGTGGAGAAAACAATGTGTGACGACCAAAGTATAACCGATTGTAGTATAGGAGTTTCTTTTCCTATTCTGTGTATGTCATCCAGATACCAGGACATCACACCCTACTACCTTCTCAACAGATCCATCCCCTTTTCTGATGAAGTCAAACCCATGACTGTCACGTCAGAAATAGATGATCTATCTCCGCTACTGGTGCTCCAGTCTATAAATAGACATAAGCTACCTGTCCACCAATGCTTCCGCTGCTCCCACTGACTACGACAACCCTCTGGCAGAGTCATATACACGTACTTCTAAAGCTAGTTTAGAACGACGCTATACTCATCCTTCCGCCGGGTCTCGCAACCTGGAACAACAGCAATGGTAATTTTGGGTAAACAAGAACTTCCCTGTCACCGTCCTTGAGGCTACCAGAGTACCTCTCGGGTGCCTGAAGTTACCCACCTTATCTGCGGAGTGGCCAATGGAATGTCAATCCAGATTGAATCTTTAGGTTCCTTATCAAATCTTCAGTAATCGTTTGTGGTTCTGGAATCACTTCCAGTTCTACCATACTCCCACTACTGTTTTCTGAAAAACTCCATTTTTAATAAAACTGTGGCGAGTCTAGAACAATATCGCTATTGTTCATCCAGATGGTAGAAAATCAACCCTCGTCATAGCCTGGGTCAACCCACAAACAGCCATTACAGAAACGTGCCTTGAGTTATCCAGAGTCTGGTTTTAATCATAAGCCGGACAACTCCCCGTACCTTAACAATGTTAAGATATGAACTGTACTATATCCAATATAGAACCAGAGGCACTGATTTAATTGAACCAGATTCAAATCATGCAGCTGTCTCCAGTGCATGTTTACTAAATGGAAAGAGGCCGGTCAGCGTTACTCAACTTAGGAATGCTTCCAATTATGAGTAACCTGAAAGAGAAACAATTTCTCTTTATCATTACTATCAACTGAATACCATACACAAGTATCTACATCTTCGATCACCTTGAAGAATCCCGATACTTGCTACACCTGGTTCTCTACTCTATTCAAATACCTATAACTCCTCAAAACTTAGACCCTGTGTTTCTACGAAACACATGTCTAAGAACTAGAGAAGTTAAAAGTAAACATAATATAGTATGAGGACCAACCCCTCTGTCCTAATGGACACTGGACAACATACAATACTCTGTATAAGTCCGCTGAGTCTAACAACTCTTTCACTGTGTGTCGTAGGTTGAAAACTGTACTTATGGTTAAGAAGAATTACACCGCTGTTTAATGCTCCTTACCTAACCATCCACTGATATAGGTAAATGTCATAGACATAATTTCAGAAAGGTATATCTCACTCTATGAAAATAGACGTACAGATATATCAATTTGAAATTGGTGCATAACTGTGGATATTCAAAACCAAATATTTGCCAACCGGCAAACAGCCCAGGTGATTTCCTCAAATATCACCGATTACAACGAATCCCGATATAATGAGGACAATCACGTAATTCCCAATAGCTTACTCCCACTCATCATCTGTAAAACCATACAGATGTGAGAATCATACTTGGTAAATACATACCCTGGAGCAAGTGTCTAATCGGGAAATCAGTTTTCCTTTAACTGTACACAGTGAAACTGAAACATTGAAATGTTTCGATGGGGTATCCTGGTATTCTTAGTAATGCCTCTTCCAGATTCACGACTGTAACCGTATAATTCTTTGCCACCTCTCCAAATCCCTTCATATGTCTTTAGTCTTTACCTTCTGCACACCCTTTTAGGCCAAATGGTTTTCTTCCTTCCCTACCGTTCGGCACCAGCCTATGGTTTGGAAGAAGACTATCCAATAAGCATAATAGTTGTACTGTCCCAATCCTAGGAACACTCGCAATGCGAGAGAAGGTGAGGATAAAAGACACCTGAATGTACTTTATTCCTATTTCTCCTGAACCAGGATCCATCCCCGAACTGGAACAAGTTCCTTTCGAGTTCGTATATAACCATACGATGGATTATCCAATAAAATGGGATCTTCGTAGTGATACGGAGTGTCCTGGAGAAATACAAAGGTGATTTAGGATTGGCGAAGAAATACTTGGTTCGGTCGTGAATAGCAGTCGCAATTTACTTTGCCCTCTTACTAATCCCTTGTTTTGTCTGAACTTAATACCTTCTGTACACCGTTTAGGCTAACTGGTTTTCTTCATTCCTTACCGGTCGGCACCAGCCTATGGTTTGGAAGAAGACTATCCAATTTGCGTAATAGGTGTACTACTCCTAAACCAAGGAGTACTCGCAACCTGAGAGAAGGTGAAAAGAAAAGACAACTGAATAATCCTATTCGTTTTCTCCAGAACCGGAAACCATCCTCGAATTCCTTCGAGTTCGTATCTAACCATACGATGGTTTTGTCCAATGGAAGTGGACGTTCGTAGTAATACGGGGTGTCCTGGAGAAAAGGGTAAAAGTAGGAGTGGCAATGAGGTCTGCAACTCTGACAATCCAAAAGCCAGTGTTAAGAAGGTTCGGTCAACTTGGTCACTGAGTCAAAGTCTTAGGGTCGGGTCAATGGTCGCTGCCAGAGAGAGAGAGAAAAGAAACACTCAGCGTGCACTCTATCCTAGATCAGAATGGTTACCAATTTATCTAATCTGGAAACCTCCCACTGTACCTCAAATTCTCCTCCAAACCTGAAAGAAGAATTAGTCGGGGTCACCCGAGGAGTAAACCAACTCATCAGTGGGAATCGGGATCCAACTCTCATCGCATGACAACGTGACGGAATCCGCTCACGGTATCACACTCCAGAAGGTATGCGCATATCTGGCAAGTTTCAGTACTTTTGAAACTCCCGATGTGATTTCTGCCCCATGCTCTTATGACCTTGACTTTGGCCAACATATCATAAGTCACATGTCAAGTTCTACCCGTCATTCTCCAGGTTAATTTGAGTCCACCCGTACATACCCTTGACTTTGGCCAAAATGGCAGCACGACTGTCCCAAACCAACGCATCTATCTATGCTGCATATGAATACCCCAATAGCTACCAATCACTGTGCCTTGACTTTGGCCAACATACACAGCTTGAATACTATTGACCACCCATATGAAATGACGGAGGGCTACGAATGGTTTCTGGCGAAAACCTTTAACGTAATGAACTTGATATCGTTGAAGGAACGGATAGCTTTTTAGAAAATATAGTGACGAAAACCTTTACTAAAGAGGTCACTCCCGGTGAAGGGATCTCGGCTCTTTCCCCGTAGAATGAGGTGCAGGATATTCCAAATGAATACCACGGTGCAAAGCAAAAGTAATCGGCTATAGTGAAGTTAATGCCCTGACGCAAACTTCTGTTCAAGGGGTCACTCCCGGTGAAGGGATCTCGGCCCTTGCCTCGTCGACTGAGGAGCAGGATATTCCAAATGAATACCACGATGCAAAACAAAAGTGAACGTCCTTGCAATAACAGCCTTTTGAAAAGTGTTCCAACAACATCAGAAAAGGTTTGTTTTTAAACTTGCATTGATCCGAATCAATGCAGTCCCATCAATTGATCACACCAAAAAGAACGAAAATATACTGATGTACGTATATGCCATCCGCATTCGCCACTGGGTCCCGTCATCACCCGTTAGGTTAGCTAACTAACGGCAGAGCGGGGACTGGACTAGCGCGGATGAAAAATATATACAACATCTACTAATATATATACCAATATATAGTATTTCGCTCAAGGCGTGAATAAAATGCAACATCACAGAAATGTACAGTATCACAGAACAATACAGATATCTGGGATCCCCGGGTTTCACAGAGCCACTACTGAAACCCGACGTTCCCCTGGTCGTGTGGATAGCCTGTGCAATGAAATCCTAGACCCCTACGGGCGCGGCAAGTTACCCGCCAAAACCTGAAGCGAGGCAGCCCCCTTCAGCGCCATGAATGGACCACCCAGCACTTCACGGAATCCGGCAACTTGGGCACCCCTCCTGGGTCAACCTGTACCCCCTACGAGTGCGGCGAATAGCCCGTCAATCCTGGAGTGAAGCCCCCTCCGTCCCAATGCCATGAGATGCGGGCTTGTTGCCTTCTAGAACCCGGCTATCCGTGCACCCCTCCGCGGGGCAATCCTAGTACAGAAAGTAAAATATACATACAACGGGTACATCGACCACAACCCGGTCGTGCCCCAAAATAATAATA
The DNA here is from genome assembly GCA_030015575.1 of Agapanthus africanus. Classification (NCBI taxonomy): domain Eukaryota; kingdom Viridiplantae; phylum Streptophyta; class Magnoliopsida; order Asparagales; family Amaryllidaceae; genus Agapanthus; species Agapanthus africanus. The sequence goes on along the minus strand of CM057349.1, from coordinate 418,588,833 downwards.
CAAACTGGCAGTGACGGCAGTCCACATGTCGGACGCTCGCCCCGCAATATCAAATGTACATAATACAACAAAACTGTACTAGCATTGCATCCAGGCTATCCCCCACGACCGATCCGCAACATCACAGCAAATACATAGAACATCAACGTGAAAGTCACGTTCGCAAATCCGTTTAACCGGGCTATAGCAGTTAGACCGGATTTACCGATCGAGTAACATTCACGGTCGCAGATATAATGTAAATACTGTGAAAAATGTGTTTAAAATTTTCCGATTGATCAAACTTAACAAGTGGGCCCCCAATCAAAACTGTAGCAACCACAGAAAACCTGGGCCCAATTTTAATATTCCAAAAACCACATTTATCATTCAGGAACATACTGCAAAAATTTGGGGGGGTGAACAGTTAAATCCGCGGCGGAAGCGCGGCCAAAACAGGGGTTTGGCCGCCCTTCCGCGGTGGTCTAATGAGATCGTGGCACCAAAATTTTACAGTAACCTTAGAATTCCCTGCACATCATTCTGAGACAACCTGAAAAATTTTTGGACTCAAAAAAAAAAAATTCGACAGAAACTGATGTGCATGAAATACGGGTTTTTGGACTTTTTGATCGATCGGAAATGCAAACACATTACACTAAGCTAGACTAAGTTAATGGCGAGGCTCTGATACCACTGTAAGTGCACGGCGGCGCCCCGGCCGTCAACCCGACGGCCAAATGCGGAAACGGTGATAAACTTTAATTTTGCGGACTTAGCAAACCGGCACCACCGCGCACTAAACACCCGGATCGAACCATTAACAAGTCTAAGCTAACTAGAAGAAGGGAAAGAGATGTACCGACTGATCCGAGTCCTCCGGTCTTCATCTCCACTCCGATCTCGTCGCGGGATCTCCGGTGGTCGCCTCCTCGCCGGAAGGGCACCACGTCGCCTGTATCTTTTACGGGCTCCCACCTCAATACCGAGGCAACTCGGGCGCGAAGTTGGCTGGCCGACGCGTCCAAGATTTGCTGTAGAATAATGTAGAATCGTTGTCTCTTTGGGGTTTTGTATAGTTGCCATGATGGAGGAATATGTGCACAAGAATTTTTCTATGGATCAAAGCTTGCTGGAAAATAAAGTGGAGCTTGCAATCCCCAAAAATGAGCTCGGCCAAAGTTGATTTTAGCTCACTGGAAAAATGCAACTTGGGGTGAAGCAAATATATATATAAATTAAACCTTGCATATGAATTCTTCAATTCACAGCACACACACACACAAAGAGGGGCCCACGAAATTCACCATGAAGGAAAAAACACACAGCACCCTCATAACACAATGAAGCCTCAATATTAATTAACATTATAATAATCCCTCATGAAAAACACTCCAGCACACCCTCACAAAAATTCTCCTGCACACTAATAAATTAATCCCATCCAAATTAAAATCTCACTCCATGACCAGAACAGTGGCCGGCCAAATCCAAACCCAATTTCCAACACAAAATACATCAAAACCCATACTCAATCAAGTCATAATTAATGCAAGGGATGGAGCATGGCAATAGACAAAAAACCCCTCCACAAGATATTATTTGCAAACTGCAAATAATCCCCTCCATCGGAAAAGTCCGGCCGGGAAAGAACAAAGGAAAACCGGCCGGAACGGAATGCAAACTGGCAACTCCAGAAAACTGGTCCCGTAATAAATTACAGGAAAACCCCGATACTGTGCATACACACCCGCATCTGTATTCCGTCCGGATACAAATGCAAAAAGACAAAACTACATTATCAAATACTAAGATCCGGCTTAAGCCAAAGCCGGTTAGTAAAAACCGTCCGATCACGATCCGTACAATACCGCACGTATCTGATCGAACCCTGCCATATCTCCATACGGCCTCTACAGCGTTTCGCCCGAAAGCTTGAGTAACTGAAAGTGTGGTGGACTCTAAAGACTCGTCAATACTATGGCTGTGGTTTTAACCACTAGCACGTCAGAGGTATAAGCCAATACGTGACGGGCCACCAGCTATTGACTAAATGGGACGTCGATGAGGAAGCTCACCCCGACACCCAACTGAGCCTGTCAGTGACAATATCCGTGCAGTCCGGTCCGTTCGTCTATGAGTATCGCATGGCGGGCCTAGGGGGTTGGTAAAAGTCAGACCCCCAAAAGCGGTACAAGTCGTGTCGGAGTGTAGCCCAGAACACCCTGAGATACTACTGGAATACCTACCAGTAAATCTCCTTGCCTTGGCCAAGGACTTTGTGTAATGGCTCTCCTAGACACAGCACGACCTCACCCCCAATACCGGGAGAGACGAACCCCTGAAGATACGCTCACTGCCTCCATGTGGCTCGGGACTGTACCCAACTAAAACCTGTTTGCACGACTCCTTTGAGCCGTGGTAGGGTAGTAATCAAAGTACAGTGGGAACTCACACGAGACAAATGACGATCCCCAGGTCGATGAACTAACCTGCACACATGTCACCAGGGAACTGCCATCTGACGTCTGGTATATGACCAACTAGCATGTTCCCGGCGAGTCCTGTCCGGTGTACTCATAACCCAATGAGCACCTGTATACATCTTAGGTGATCCAACTGACACCAGTGGCTTGTGAGACCGGCCACCGCCCCTCGTCGGGGTCTCGACTGTATACACTAGTCTACTAATGGAGTATCGATGCCCGGTCTCGAAACTCCCACGACTAGGGACCTTTTAAGGATATGCTTGTAGACCCCCAGCTCCCACTTATATGATCGCCCTCATACTGCTGGTGGTCAAGCAAGAATCCTAGGGGCTCTATCAACGTGTAATAGCGACGTGTCAGGTCACCTAAAACAGTACACGATGATAAAGGTAAACCAGATAGCATACTATCATCTCGAGTAAGACTGTCCTACCGGGATAGGTCCTCCCTCAATCATTGCAATCACGTACCTGTGATCCAATAATTGACTCTGAGGGCACTACCTCCAACAGAAGATACCGTGTTGAACCGAAGAATGCAGAAGTGTTTTCTCTACCGGCAGAAGAAGAAAAGCCCGAAGTAGTTTGAGGGTTCGAGGATGTGTTCCCTGAAGATATATCAGGTTTGCTTCCCGATCGAGCTTTTGAGTTTAATATTGATTTATAACCTGGTGCACAACCTGTAATCAAAGCTCCGTATCGGTTAAGTTCAGAAGGATTGAAGGAGATCCGCATTCAGTTGGATGACCTTCTGAAAAAAGGTTGGATTCGTCCCAGTTTTCAAGCTGGGGATCTCCAGTATTACTCGTGAAGAAGAAGGAAGGTTCATACAGGATGTGTGTGGATTATCGAGCTCTGAGCGAAGTGACGATTGGGAATAAGTATCCACTACCGCGTATCGATGATCTTTTCGATTGTTAAGTGGGACTTGTTTATTTTCAAAACTAGATCTTCGTTCGGGATATCATCAGGTGAAGGTCAAAGAGTCCGACATTCCGAAGACGGCGTTTAGGACTCGATATAGTCATTATGAATATCTCGTAATGCCATTTAGAGTGACCAATGCACCTGCCATCTTTATGAACCTGACGAACTAAGTTTTCCGAGAGTACTTAGACAGGTTCGTTGTCATCTTCATCAACGACATCCTGGTGTATTCAAAGAATCGGAAAGGACACGCCGAGCAATTACGGATTGTCCTGGAGACATTGCGACAATATCAGCTCTACGCTAAGTATAGCAAATGTGAATCAAGTCGGATTTCTTGGACATATCATTTCAGGTAAAAGAATCTTTATAGATCCAGTTAAGGTGTCAACTGTCAGCGAGTGGCCGATACCAAAGACGATGAAAGATATACGGAGTTTTTTGGGATTAGCAGGATACTACTGACGATTCATTGAAGGCTTCTCAAAGATTGTAGCATCCCTGACCGAGCTCACACGTAAAGATGAAGCATTCGTGTGGTCAGAAGCATGTGAAAAATCTTTTGTAGAACTCAAGTCAAGTTAACCTCTCCTTCTATCCTCGTAATACCAGATCAACCTAGAGGATTCGTTATGCATTGTGATGCGTATGGTAAAAGATTAGGATGTGTTCTATATCAGCATAGAAAAGTTGTGGCTTTTGCATCAAGATACCTAAAGGTACATGAGCGCAACTATCCAACACATGATCTGGAGTTGGCAGCCGTCATCTTCGCACTTAAGATTTGGCGCCACTACCTCTTAAGAGAACAAGCGGATATATACATTGACCACAAGAGTCTGAAGCATGTATTTACTCAGAAGGAATTAAACATGCGGCAAAGAATATGACTAGAACTCATGGCGGACTTTGACATTAACCTACAGTATCATCCTGGGAAGGTGAACGTAGTTCCTGATGCACTTAGTTGCCAGCTATTAGCAATGAACCTCACCGCTCAGTGGAAGCTACAACAAGAATTGCACGGATTGGAGATCGAAGTAGTTATGCTAGGTAATGCTTCTTATTTGATGAACTTACAAGTCCAGTCCACTCTTGTCAATCAGATCAAGGCAGCTCAAGTAAATGATGCCAAGCTACAAAAGATCCGAGAACAAGTAGAAAGTGGACTTCGAACTGACTTCATTATCCACTAAGATGGATCCTTACGATATGGAAGTCGATTATGTGTACCAATCGGCCCTGCTCGAGAAGAGTTGATGAAAGAAGTAGCTAGAAGCGTAGCCAAGTGTTTGGTATGTCAGCAAGTTAAGGCTGAACATCACAGAACTGCTGGTCTACTTCAGCCGTTACCAATCCCAGAATGGAAATGGCAGCATATTACCATGGACTTCATGACTGACTTCCCTCGCAGCACTAAGGGTAACGACGCAATATGGGTTATTGTGGATCGACTCACCAAGTCGGCTCACTTTATTCCATTTCGAGTTGGCCAATCAATCGAGATATTAGCAAAGAAGTATATGGAGGTAAGCATAAATCTAAAGTAAGATTTAAACCTTCAAGATGTACCATATTTGATACCCATAAACTCGTGCAAGATATCGTGAGATTAAATGGAGTACCAGTTTGCATCGTCTCCGATCGTGATACAGGATTCCGATCACAATTTTGGCAGAGTCTGCAAGCTAGTCTGGGAACGAGTCTGAATTTCAGCACGACTTATCATCCACAAATAGACGGACAGTCCGAGCGAACAATTCAGATTCTGGAAGATATGCTAAGAGCCTGTATGTTAGACTTCAGAGGTTCATGCGAAGATCACCTACACCTTCTGGAGTTTTCATACAATAACAGCCATCAGGCAAGTATTGGAATGGCACCATTCACGGCAGTTTATAGACAGAAGTGTCGTTCACCGTTAAGTTGGGACGACGTTGGAGATCGTGATCTCCTTGGACCAGAGATGATCGTGGCAACTGTGGACGTGGTTTGCACGATCAGGGAAAGGATGCGCATAGCCCAAGACCGATATAAGTATTGGGCAGATGCAAAGCGTCGACATCTGGAACCTGGAGACCATTTATTCCTGAAGATCTCTCCAATCTAAGGAGTGATCCGTTTTGAAAAGAGGGGTAAACTCAGTTCAAGAAACATAGGACCGTTCGATATACTCGAACGAGTTAGAGAAGTGGCATACCGTTTAGCACTACCACCTTCATTGGAAGGAGTGTACAACGTGTTCCACATATCCCAGCTCTGATGATATGTGAGCGACCCCAGCCACATATTCGATCACTCAGAGCTCACAGTACAATCTGACCTAACCTGCGAGCAACAACCAGTTGAGATTCTGGACCTATAGGTAAAGACATTGCGGAATAAGGAAGTAAACTTGGTCCGAGTGATGTGGAGAAATGATTCGCTATAAGAATCAACATGGGAACGAGAAGAAAATATGAGTGTAAGATAACCTTATTTATTTGAAAATTAGTCCCTATGTAAATGTAAATTTCGAGTACGAAATTTTTATAAGGAGGGTAGAATGTAACGATTCAAAAATCTCCGTACAGAAATTTTCCTGTTAATATATAAGAAAAGAGTATTACAGTCTGAGTTTGAGTTATAAGTCAGTTTTTTTAAATATAAGCAAGAAATAACTTGTAGCTCACTGGTAAAGTCTCTACACTGCTGTGACGTAGCCTGTGTGTTCGATTCCCATCAGACACAATTATTTTTCTGATTTTTCTTTTTAACTTTTTGGAAGCCCAAAAGGTTGCACGTGCAAATGAAAAGTTCAGAAAAATCAAACATGTGAAAAATGGTGTAAACACAGAGTTAATCTGGTGGCATGAATCTCGAGGCATTTGCCTCAGATCCGACCGGCCAAACATGCCCTAGGGCCGGCGGGGATGGTTGTATTAGCTCTAATGAGCTCTGTGCTTTTCACACTCGTCTATTCAACTCACCTCAACTCCTCTGCACTGTTTTGTTAGTGTATATGCCCTAGAGGCCATTACTGTATCATACTAGTTTGTATATTACTTAATGGAAGCTTGGGATATTCACAGTTGTATAGACAATCTTGCTAAAAATAGTAGTATGCTACCTGGTTTGTTTCTACTTTAATGTGTACATGTGTTTCTTTTAGTATATCACCTATACACATTAGTGGAAGCCCTTAGGATCTTTGCTTGATTACCAGCGTTGTGATGGCAGTCACACTCGTGGGGGCTGGGTAATCCACAAGCACATCCTTATTCAGGTCCCTAGTCGTAGGACTATCGAGACAGGGCATCAATACTCCGGAGTAGACTAGCGTATGCGCTTCTCATCCCAGAAGGGGAGACGGTCTGTCCCACAGCCGTCAGTACGTTGTACTTGAGATAGTATGCGGGTGTTCGTTTGGTTACGAGTACACTGGACAGGACTCGTCGGGAACTGTTGGTTGGTACTATACCTATCGTCAGTTATTAGTTCCCAGGTGACATGAGTACAGCTTAGTCCGCTGACTTGACACTGTCACTTCGCCTCGAGTGTGTTCCCACTGCACTTTGATTACTACCCTACCACGGCTCAAAGGAGTCGTGTAAATAGGTAGTAGTTGGGTGCAGTCCCGAAGCACTTGGAGGCAGTGACGGTTAGATAGGATTCGTCTCTCCTGGTATTGGGAGTTGATATCGCGCTGTGTCATGGAGAGCCATTACACATAGTCGTCCCTGGCCAGGGCAAGTGAGATATACTGGTAGGTTTCCAGTGTTATCTCAGGGTGTTCTGGGCTACACTCCAACACGACTTGTACCGCTATTAGGGGACCGACGTTTACCGCCCTCCTAGGCCCGCCATGCGATATTCTCAGACGAACAGACCGGACTGTACGGAGACTGTCACATTCAGGCTCAGTAGGAGTTCGGATGAGTTCATCTCGTCAGTCTTCTTATCGGCATCTACCTGGAGGCCGTTACGCACAGCTAGTGCCGCTTGTGGTCTGTGGTTAAACCCATTGCCAGCGTAGTGTCGAGTCTTTAGAGTCCCACACAGAGAGCTATTCTCCTTTAGGCAAAAGAGTAGAGGTCACATGGTTTTACGACAGGGTTCGGTCACATCCGCGCACTTGTGCACGTTTGGTGTCCGGGCAGTTATTACTAGCGGGCTTTGGTTTAAGCCAGATCCTAGTATACGTTTTGGGATTGGTTTTATCTCGTTTGTATTCATGATCCTCGAAACGCGGATGCGGGTGTGTATGCACGGTTGACAGAGACAGAGGTAGAGGATTCTCATTAGGGTTGTTGACTGTTGACTTTTGCTAAACCCTAATGAGAATAAGAAATATGATTAATAATAATATTAATTAAGTATTATTGTGCCATGGTTGGGTTGAAAGGTTGACTTTGTTGACTTGTTGACTTTGTTGACCGGTTGACTAGTTTGGACTTGTTGACCATCATCGTGACAATTGCTATCATTTCATGGCTATGACTTTTTCTTGCTTGTTGGTTTGCAAAATGCATTAAATGCATGAAACGATAATGCCATTGACATGAACCATCACAAGATGCTTAATTATTGTTATTATAATGATTATTTTGTTTTTTGAGAGCATGGTTGCAAAAGTCTTCTCTTATTCTATCATATTGATTCTCTCTCATCCTCAAGCTCTTCCTCTTCCTTTTGCTCTTCGTCTTGCTCATGGTTCTATTGTCTCATAAGTTGAGAAACAAGAACCATAGAGATAAAACCCAAAACACTTCTCTACTCATCCTAGTGTACAAGGTCTAGCAAGCCAAGTATTCTAGTTTCCTCTAGATTGAGGTTGGAGCCAAAGGTAGAAGCATTCGGGTGGATCCATCTTCGGCACAAGGAGACGACGAGGTGAGGCCGATCCGATCACCACAAGGAGTCGAAGAGAAGGAGTTCAAGTTAAGGTATAACTCCTAACATAGTAGTTAAACTCTTAGTTAGGTTGTTAGATAGTTTGTTTAGCAAAGATCCATTTTTAGAGTCCATGTACCTCCACCGAAAAAATCGTTTTTCACCATTTCCGCATCCCCGAAAGAACCGGGAAGGGTAACGTGGACTTACATTGGTATCAGAGCCTAGCTAAACACTATCCAACATGTTAGCAAAGTAACTAGAAGTTCGATCGGAAAAGAAAATCAAAAAACACGCCCGAGACATAAACTTTCTGTCGATTTTTTTACTGCTCAAAAAATTATTTAACACATCTGAAAAATCGTCTCAGGGTTTTTAGTAAACACAGCAGAAAAACGATCCAGTGAACCGACCGACTCACCGCGGAACCGCGGCAAGAACAGCTTCTTGCCGTGGATCCGCGGCCGAGTTGACTCGGCCGTGGATCGGTTTTCCTGCAGTGTTTTTGTAGGGGTGTTTTGGGATTTTTACAGTATATTGTTTCTGCCCAGATTTTCCAGAAAACAAAATTTGTTTTTGGGGTGGTTACAAATCCGTATTTTGATCGAACTTCTATAAACTTTAGCTAACGGATTATATCTGTGATGTGATATATGTATTGAACGTCTGCTAATCGCTATACGTCGATTAGTTGGGGTTATACATATTTATGATCTGTAATGTTGATGGTTTGTGTATATGAATTCATTAGATTGTCGCGGATGAATAGCCAGGGGGTTGTGAGATGAGAGTTTTATTTATCTTTCAATTCATGTAATTTGTAATTGATGTAATATTATTTATATGGCCGCACATCCAGGATGAGGTTGTAGCCGCCATTGTATAATTTTTTTTACTGTTTTTGCTCCTAGGATAGACCCAAGGAGGGGGTGCACAAACTACCGGGTACCTCAAAGTGCCGAGTGGCCTACTCACGTTGTTGAGGGAGGTTGCTTCACTTCGGGTATTTGGCGGGTAGTTTGCCTCACCGGTAGGGGTCTAGTGTGGGGTATTGGCTATTCATCGCAACCGTGTAATCCGCTTCTCGTTACAGGCTCGAACGAAATGCGGATTCCTAGTATATCTAATGTGTTCATCTGTGATCTGGAATGGCTATCATTGCATCTGACGAATGTATATATCTATATATGATATCTATTTAGGCGTTGCTTATGTTTTGCATCCGCGCTAGTCCAGCCCCCGCCCTGTCGTTAGTTAAGTAACCTAACGGGTAATGACGGGGCCCCGTGGTGAATGCGGATGGCATAAGCGTACGTCATATTTTCGTTGTTTTCTGCAATGGTAGGATTAAATGATGGGACACATTAAAATTAATACAAGAAAATAAACCAAAGTAAAGTCGTTGGAACACTTTCAAAACCACTCGGTTCTTTTCAAAACCAACTTTTAAACGCGGAGCTTGAACCACTCCTTTTAAAAGCTATCTCGTTCCATCGATTATATCAAGTTCACTACGTTCACGGTTTTGCCAAAACCATTCGTAGCCCTCCGTCATTTCATATGGGTAGTCAATAGTATTCAAGCTGTGTTTGTTGGCCAAACTCAAGGCACAGTGTTTGGTAGCTATTGGGTATTCATATGCAGCATAGATAGATGCGTTGAATTGGGACAGTCGTACTGCCTTGTTGGCCAAAGTCAAGGGTAGGTACGGGTGGGTTCAAATTAACCTGGAGAATGACGGGTAGAACTTGATATGTGACTTATGATTTGTTGGCCAAAGTCAAGGTCATAAGAGCATGGGGCAAAAATCCACATCGGGAGTTTCTAAAGAAACTGAAACTTGCTAGCGCTGCATACCATTTGGAGTGTGATGATTCTGGTAGGATTCCTTCAGTTTTGTCACGCGATGATATTTGGATCCCGAGCCTACTGTGAGTATATGCTACTCCTCGGGAAATTTCTCACTTAACGATCAATGCTATAAACCAAGTGGGTGTCTAGAAAGGTGTTAGCGGGGCTACGCCCCCAGGAAAAAGAGGTTCTTAAATTAAGGAACTTCGTGAAAGCATTGAAAAACCTCCCTCGAAGTACCGACACTGGCCTGGCTGAACGGTTAAGCAAGTATTGTACGGTGAGATTGATCCCGACTAATTCTTCCTTTTTGGTTTGAGGAGGGATTCGAGAAACAGTGGGAGCCATCCTGTTTAGACAAATTAAAAACCACTCTAAACTTGCAAGAGCATCATGCCGAGTGTTTCTTCTCTCTCCCTCCTAATTGCAGCGACCAATTGTCATGACCAGACTTAAGTTACTTCTAGATAAAAATATACTGACAGGGCCAAACTACAAAGATTGGCTCAGGAATGTCAAAATGGCAATCACTTACGACAAGCTGGGGTATCTCCTTACCACCAAAGCTCCCCCTGTCCCAGGTCCCACCTCCAGCGTCGCGGATATCGAAATCCGTAAGACCTGGGAGATCGACTGCACGAAGGCTAAGTGCCTCGTGCTTGCCTCTATGGACAATGAACATCAGAGGAGGCACGAGAATATGGACCTAGAATCCATATTTCTTCATACAAAAGATCTGTATGGAGAGCAATCCCGTATCGCCAGATACGAAGTCTCGAAAAAGTTGTTTTCGGCGAGATTGGCCATCGGATCATCCGTAGCGGAACACGTGCTTAAGATGATTGGCTTGATTGAAGAGCTCGCGGACCTTGGGACCACGTTAGAGAATGAGCTCTATATAGACTTGATTCTCCAGTCCCTTCCTTCCACTTATGCCCAGTTTATCCTGAACTTCAACATGCAAGGAAAGGAGGTTGAACTTTCCGAACTTCTGAACATGTTGAGGAGTGCAGAGGGCACCCTACAGAAAGGTAGGGATACATCTGTAAGTCCATGCTACCTCTTCCGGTACTTTCGGGCATGCGGAATTTGGTGAAAAACAATTTTCTAGAGGCGGTAACATGGACTCAAAACCGGATCTTGGTTAAACATCTAACTAACAACCTAACTAGGAGTTGTTAACTACTCGGTTAGGGGGTTATACCTTTCTTTCTTGAACTCCTTCGTCTTCAAGCCTCGATGGTTGTCCGGATCGGCTTCACCCCGTCGTCTCCTTGCGCCGAAGATCGATCCACCTGAAAGCTTCTACCTTTGGCTTCTTCTTCGGTCTTTGAAGAAACTAGTTCACTTGGTTTGCTAAACCTTATGAACTAGAGTGAGTAGAGAAGAGTGTGTTGGGATTTTCTCTATGGTTCTTGGTTCTCAACACATGAGACAAGTGAACCATAGACTAAAGAGAGGGAGAGCAAGAGGAAGAAGATGAGAGCTCAAGAACAAGAGAGAGAATCAAAATGATAGAATGAGAAAAACTTTTCTCACTTGGCTCTCATAATCCAAAACCATCATCACAAAAATAGTAATCAAGTATTGTGTAAATGGTTTAAGTCAAAATGGCTATATCATTTCATGCACTCATATTGCACAAGAGAACAAGCAAGTGAAAAGTCTTTGCCATGAAATGATAGCCATTGTCATCATGATGGTCAACTAGTCCAACCTAGTCAACCGGTCAACAAAGTCAACAAGTCAACAAAGCCAACCCCTCAACAACCATGTCACCACAATACTTAATTAATATTATTGTTAATCATATATCATATTCTCATTAGGGTTGAGCAAAAAGTCAATAGTCAACAGTCAACGGTCAACAACCCTAATGAGAATCCTCTGCCTCTGTCTCTCCGTCAACTGTGCATACACACCCGCATCCGCGTTCCGAGGAACACGAATACAAACTGGATAAAACCAATCCCAATACGTACACTAGGATCTGGCTTAAACCAAAGCCCGCTAGTGTAAACTGTCCGGACACTAAACGTGCACAAGTGCACGGATGTGACTGAACCCTGTCGCAAAACCATGCGACCTCTAATCTTTTGCCTAAAGGCGAATAGCTTTCTGTGTGGGACTCTAAAGACTCGACACTACGCTGGCAGTGGGTTTAACCACAGACCGCAAGCGGCACTAGCTGTGCGTAACGGTCCCCAGGTAGATGCCGACAAGAAGACTGACGAGGTGAAACCCATCTGAACTCCTACTGAGCCTGAATGTGACAATCTCCGTACAGTCCGGTCTGTTCGTCTGATACATGGCAAGACGGGCCTAGGGGGACGGTAAACGTCAATCTCCTAATAGCGGTACAAGTCGTGTCGGAGTGAAGCCCAATACACCCTGAGATAACACTGGAAGCCTACCAGTATATCCCGCTTGCCCTGGCCAGGGACTACTCGTGTAATGGCTCTCCTAGACACAACGCGATGTCAACCCCCAATACCGGGAGAGACGAATCCTGTCTAACCGTCACTGCCTCCAAGTGCTTCGGGACTGCACCCAACTACTACCTGTTTGCACGACTCCTTTGAGCCGTGGTAGGGTAGTAATCAAAGTACAGTGGGAACACACTCGAGGCGAAGTGATAGTGTCAAGTCAGCGGACTAAGCTGTACTCATGTCACCTGGGAACTGATAACTGACGATAGGTATAATACCAACCGGTCAGTTCCCGACGAGTCCTGTCCAGTGTACTCGTAACCTAACGAGCACCCGCATACTATCTCCAGTACGACGTACTGATGGCTGTGGGACAGACCATCTCCCACACTGGGATGAGAAGCGCATGCGCTAGTCTACTCCGGAGTATCGATGCCCTGTCTCGATAGTCCTGCGACTAGGGACCTGCATAAGGACGTGCTTATAGATTACCCAGTCCCACTAGTGTGACTGCCATCACAACGCTGGTAATCAAGCAAAGATCCTAAGGGCTCCACGAATGTGCATAGGTGATATACTAAAATAAACACATGTACACATTGAAGTAGAAACAAACCAAGTAGCATACTACTATTTTGAGCAAGATTGTATATACAAGGTGAATATCTCAAGCTTCCATTAAGTAATATACAAACTAGTATGATACAGTAATGGCCTCTAGGGCATATACACTAACAATCTCCCACTTGCACTAAGGCCATGTACTGGCGTATCGAAGACCTATCATCTCGATCAGCCGCTCGAACTGAGTCTGGGGCAAGGCCTTGGTGAATGGATCTGCAGTGTTATCTTCTGAAGCAACCCTCCGAACCTCGATCTCCTGGCGATCCACGATCTCCCTGATCAGGTGATACCGCCTCAAGATGTGTCTGGATCTCTGATGGGACCTGGGTTCCTTCGCTAAAGCTATAGCCCCGTTGTTGTCGCAATACAGAGGTATTGGATCAACAATGGACGGAACCACCTGAAGTTCTTTCAAGAACTTCCTCATCCAGACAGCTTCTTTTGCGGCATCAGATGCAGCGATGTATTCCGCTTCCATCGTCGAGTCTACAACGGTTTCCTGTTTGGAACTCTTCCAACACACCGCCCCTCCATTGAGGGTGAAGACAAAACCCGACATGGACTTGGAATCATCCTTGTCACTCTGGAAGCTGGAGTCAGTAAAGGCCTCGATCTGGAGGTCTTTTCCGCTATACACCAAGAACATCTCCTTAGTCCTTCTCAGGTACTTGAGAATGTTCTTTACCGCTATCCAGTGTTTCTCCCCAGGGTTTGACTGATACTGGCTTACCACACTCAGTGCATAAGCTACATCCGGTCTGGTACACAACATCGCATACATTATAGAGCCTACCGCAGAAGCGTAGGGTATAATAGACATGCGATCCCTCTCCAAATCAGTTTTGGGAGACATCTCTTTAGAGAGGGTGATCCCGTTGTTAGTTATATGTATGCCCTAGAGGCCATTACTGTACATAGGATGTATTTTGTAGTGGATGCTGGGACGTATATAGGGAGGACTTTCTTGCTCGACATGATAGTATGCTATCTGGTTGAACTTTACCTTAACATGTATACAGATTGTCTCTCAATTACATATTGGTAAAGCCCTTAGGATATGTACTTGACTACCTGGACTATGATGCGGATCATACTAGTGGGGACATGGTAGTCCATAAGTACATCCTTCAAAGTCCCTAGTCGTGGGTGTATCGAGACGGGGCATCGATATACCAGAGTAGACTAGCGTGTACCTTCTCGACCCATACAGATGGGTGATGGATGATCCCATATCCATCGGTGTTTGACATCAGAGATGATATACGGGTGCTCAGTAGAGACTGGGTATACTGGACGGACTCGCCGAGAACTCCCAGATGGTATTATACCTCACGTCAGATGGCAGTTCTCTGGTGACACTGGTACAGAGTAGTCTGTTGACCCGAGATCGTCATAGAGTCTTGTGTGGTTCCCACTGTGCTTTGATTTCCATATTACCACATCCAAGAGGGCATGCAAAATGGTGGTTTTTGGGTACAGTCCCGAGTCACATGGAGGCAATGAGCGATAGGAGGGAATTCGTCTCTCCCGGTATAGGGGGTTGATGTTGCGCTGTGTTCGATTGGCTATAACAGGAAATCCCTGGGCAGGGTTGCTGAGATTTACTGGTAAGTGTTACCAGTAGTTTTTCGAACAGTTATAGACCTCATATCGACACGACTTATCGAGCTATTGGGGTCTGACGTTTACCACCCCTAGGCGAGATATGCGACATATCAGACGATCAGACCGGACTGTACGGTAGTGTTACTGGTCGGATTCACTGGAGTGTGAGCGGGCTTGCTCGTCGATCTTCAGATCGCTCAATACCCAGGTGGCCGTTACGTTTAGCAGACCGCTTGCGGCTTGTGGATGCTTGATATGATCATCATCTGCTGCCGGCGTATTGACGAGTCTTTAGAGTCCTACACAGAGGTTTCCTGGCTCAAGCGAAACGAAATAGGAGCGCATATGAGATATGTGCAGGACCGAGAATAATGCGTGTATGTGATACCGTATTTCATTCTCGCGATGAATGTATCGATTAGGTTATATGCGATATACCCTAGTTATCGAATCAAGGGTTGATTCGATAAACCGATGCATTGCATACTAGTCGGTTATATACGATATGACCGGATCGTTAAATCAAGTGTTGATTTAATGATTTGATGCATAATTATATATTTGGTATATTGCTTTGCATTAACTAGTATCGGTTCACTTTAAATGGATTTTCTCGCTCGGATGTGCGCATTAAATATGCGATATGATTTTGTGCACATGTTTGTATCATGTTTGATGATACATGGTTTTTGGTTAAGTGTATAGAATTAAACAAAGGTTAAGATGATGGTTAGGGTTTATTATTTGTTATTCATTTATCTTATTTAATTATCCATTTATTTATGATAAATGAATAAAAGAAAATGAAATGAAATGGTTGCTAATTTTGGATTCTAGTTGAAGCTTCTTGATCTTTTGACTAAGTGACCATTTTGTCTCTAGCTTGACCCTAACCATTCCTTTAACCATGATTAGCTCTCTACACTTTACCATGGTTCACTTATGATAAGAATGGATTATTCTTTTCATTTTTACATAATTCTTATCATAATAAATTAGCTTCTTCTTCTTCTTCCTTCAAGTGAAGAAAAGCTTGACCATCAATGGCAACTTGATGAAATGAGTGAGAAATACAATTCTAAAGTCTACCCACTTCCTATTTCTTCATCCTCTACCTCTTGCCAAGTAGTAGAGTGTGTTTCCTTCACAAGTTTCTTGACTTGGTGAAGTGAGAGCTTGATCTTGCGATGCTTCGACGTAGATCATCTTCGGCATGGACATCGACGACCTAGCTCGCCTATTCTCCGATGAAGTCGACGCTAGATCCCGGATTTGATTTGGACAGTGGAGAGGACCTCATCTCGGAGCCGTGGAGGTGGAGGACCGGATCTACAAAGGTTGTATTTCCGTTTCTCATTAGTTAAGTGTTAACTAGTTAGCTTTTTCGCCTAAACATCTAGCAAACGATCCGTAGTTGGGTCTCTCGGCACCGTTAAAATTTTAATTTGGCTTG
Source organism: Agapanthus africanus (assembly GCA_030015575.1). Classification (NCBI taxonomy): domain Eukaryota; kingdom Viridiplantae; phylum Streptophyta; class Magnoliopsida; order Asparagales; family Amaryllidaceae; genus Agapanthus; species Agapanthus africanus. The sequence continues at coordinate 418,572,605 of CM057349.1, read as the reverse complement.
TTCGATACCTTATGTGACCTCATTACGGTGCCTAGGAACTCTACAGTGGTATCAGAGCCTAGCTAGAGCCTTAGGCGAAGTCTAGACGGAATTTGAAGTCCGAACGACCCGAAAACCCAAACCGGAATATGCTCTCTGGACTTTTTCCGAAAATGTGGATTTTTGTGTATTAAAAATGCCTAAAAATTCAATAAATAATTATAAGAATTACTGTGCAAACTCAGGCGAAAGAATCATCCAACAGAGCGCGGAACCGCGGCAGAAGCCCAGCTTCTGCGGCGGTTCCGCGGCTAGGTAGTGACGTCATCACATATTTTCTGCACAGTAATTCCTATTTAATTATTCTGGATTTTATGGGAATATTTTAAATAGATTCCAGAGTTGAATGTTCTGGGTTGTTTTGGGGATTCGGTATATCGATCGGAGTATCAAATTTTGTCTGTGTGGCTTTCCAGATAATTTTAGAATATGTTAAAAAGTTCGACCGGATATAAATACCCAATTTTTCCCCTGTCGGGAAATTTCCAAGTGTTGGATTTTTCCGAAGTTTAACGATGTTCTAAGTAGTGCAAGTAACGCGATGGTCTCTCTAGAAGACAACAAACCTTAACTCGATTATGTGACCGTCTTGAACTGCCCTTTGAACCTTCGGGTTTGGGGCAGTACGGCGTGCCACATGTGAGGCGTTGGCTTGACCCTTCTACGGCTGGACCGTTGGTACTGAGGCACGAACTGAATGTTGTTAGACTTATTTCATGTGTTGAGCTGTATCGGGAAAACTTGGGTGTTCGACTGTTCGATCGGAAAGTTTAACATTTTCTATTTATCCGGAATGGGATACAATAATTGGAATTCACAAGTAGTTATGTGATAACTGAATGAATGTTATAAACGTAGCAGTTTAGTCTCACTTGATCGGTTGCCACGGAATTTTAATGTGATCAAAAGTCCGTCGCAATCACGTAGCGTACGCGGATACTCGCCGGGTAAACTTAATAGACAGCTTCACTCCATAGCCCCGACCAAGTGACTGTAGGAGAACCCCGTCGCCGAAAGCATCCGTTCGGGTGCTCGCGGTAGCGGCGTTCCGCCTTGGTGCACTTCGTCGACGGTATCGGGGGTGCAGCCGTCTACTGAAGTTTGCGACGAGCATTCGATCAGGATGTCGGGAATCTTGTTGAATTACCCGACTTGATATTGAAAAGTGTTTTCGATAATGAGACTAAAATGCGGGGTTTATAATTGTTAGGCATGGGATGTCTAAGTAATTCATTTGGTCAGGCATGCGATGTCTTAGGTGATTGCGGATTCCAACTGTTGTAGTTTTACACTTTCTTTTCTGTGACCGTAAGTGTAATATGTGATATCGCCGGTTTCGTTGCTATATGACAACGACAATTGGGATGCGCATATTTACTTACGTTGATGACATGAGATGTTATGTGTTGCTGGATATGTTATATTGGATCGTCGTGTTTGAATAGCCGGGGGTTTTTATGTGAGATGAGTGTTTTTCATTTTCATTCATGTAAAAACTTGTATGTAATATTTTTTTATTGGGGCGCTTCCAGGTTGCGGAAGTTGTCACCTCTTGTATATTATTTACTTTTCCGCACTAGGATAGACCCAAGGAGGAGGGCACAAGTAACCGGGTTCTGGAGTCCAGTGGGAGACCAACTCGAGGAGTCGAGTCCGGGTCTCCTAACTCTAGAATTGGCAGGGTTGCTTGCCGCTCTCGTAGGGGTCTAGGGGTGTGGGTTTGGCTATTCATCGCGACCGTGGAATCCGTGTTTTATACTGGCTCGTATTGAAAACACGGACGTCCTAGTATATCCAATATTTCATATGTTTCTTCTGCTGTGTTTTATCTGTGATGAGATCATGTGATGTTCTGTGACAGGTATTATATATAGTATATATGATATATTATATAGACGTTACTTATGTTTTACACCCACGCTAGCCCTGCCCCGCTCTGCCGTTAGTTACCTAACCTAACGGTGCACGAGGGGACATCGAGGCGAATGCGGATGGCATAAGTGTACGTCATATCTATCTGTGATGTTTAGGTATTTAAATGATGGGACTTCATTAATGTGATTAATGAAAGAAAAGAAACCTAAGATGTTGTAGAATCGAATTTCAAAATAAAACAGGTAGCTACAGTTCTTGCTTTGCACAGAGGTATATGTGATATATCCTGCACCTTATTCGATGAGGAAAGGACCGAGATCCCTTCACCGGGAGTGACTCCTTTAGCAATAACTGGCAGATGCTACACACTCGGTTTGCTTTTGACTGCTTTTTGGGTTTTTGCTTTGCACAGTGATATATACGATATATCCCGCACCTCATTCGACGAGGAAAGGACCGACGATCCCTTCACCGGGAGTGACTCCTTTAGCAAAACTAGAAAAGCCTCAAAAACACTCCATTTCAAAATTCATTCGATCCTACAACGATATCAAGTTCATTACGCAATAGGTTTTCAGAAAAACCTGTCGTAGCCCTCCGACATTTCAGATAAGCTGTATATAGTATTCGTGCTGCATTTGTTGGCTTTCGTCAAGGTGCAGTGTGCGGTAGCTATATGCTGCTTATCTGTTAGCATATGATGCGATTGGATTAGGGTAGTCGTGCGGCTTTGTTGGCTTTCGTCAAGGGTCGTGCGGGTGTGTTTAATTCGATCAAGAAATGTACGGGTTGAACTTGACTAGCGGGCTATGGTTTGTTGGCTTTCGTCAAGGTCATAGCACGTTAGGGGCAAAATATTATCGGGAATTTCAAGTGTTGAAATTTGCAATGAGATTGCATACCTTCTATGTGATAGTTGGATCCCGATACCCGCTGCGAGTAAGTGTTACTCCTGGGAGAGTTTTATACATTACAATTAGCCGATCAAGTAGGTGTCTAGAAAGGTGTCAACGGGGTTACGCCTATGGGAAAACGAGGTTTACATTAATTAGGTTCGTGCAAAAGCACGGGGGACCTCCCTCAAAGTACCGACACTGGCCTGGCTGAAAGATTGGCGAACTTGTAGTGTGTAATTAATCCCGGCTAGTCTTTCCTTTTAGGGTTTGAAGGAGGATTTGATAAAAAGCAGTGGGAGTCATCCTGATTAGATAAAATAATAACCAATCTATTCTTGACAGAGCGCACGCTGAGTGTTTTCTTCTCTCTCTCTCTCCAGGTAGCGACCATATCACGCCTTAATCAAGATAATAATACGGATTATTGACCGAACCCGCTTGTTATACTGAGCTGGGGAACGTTGGTCCCGCTCCACCTTATAATTGTTATAAGACAGAGCAGGAAATTGGGGATTACCAGAATTCCCGTGCCGCCCAAACGAAGAGAGTGCATGCTGATGCATCATCTTCGGGTGTGTTCTTTATACAGAACTGTTTCTCAGTATCCTTTACGTCCTGGGTATGTGATACCAGATCAGGATCCCAGATATGTAATCTGTTACATAGGGCTACAGAAAGGTAGAGAACTGAGAACGGGTGATAAGTTTCATGAGGCAGAAAACGGGGCAAGTGTTGCAGCCAAGTCTGTCGGTCACTGTCACCCTGTATTACCAATACATTGATTCTGAACGAATGTTGTTAGATACCGAACCTGATATACAAAATCATATCAGTCTCTTTATAAGTAAAGAAATGATAAAATTTTGTATTGTTGGATAATGTTTTGAACATTTCCTATATCAAAAGTTGATCGGTTCAGGCACGTTATCTAAAAGCATTGCTGTTCTAAATCAAACTACAGTTCTTAGTATACGGATCACACACAAGAGGAAGAGTTCAGAACTGAACAAATCCTTCTTGAGGCATTGTAGACTAGGTCATATCAATGCGACCCGACTGGCTAGAGTTACATAAAGATGCATATTTAAAATAGTTTGAACTTACATCTTGTGAAACTCGCCAGTCATGTCACAAAGATAAAATGACCATAGCTCCGTTTAATGGAAACAGAGAAAGAGTTAGTAAACTCTTGGGATGATACATGTTGATGTATGTAAGGTCCCCTGTCTACATATGCCAGGACTGGTTCTTTGTACTTCATTATATTCTCTGATAATCTCTCAAGATTCAGACCTATGTTCCTGTTGAAACACAAGTCCGAACCTTTTGAGATATTCACAGAATATAAGTTAGAAGTAGAGAACCAAAATACGGGTATAAGTATTATGTCCTTTGATGAGATCAAGGAGGAGAATACTTGAGCACGGAAATCCTGGATTATTCTAAAGGAGAATGAGATTCTCTCTCAGCATTACTCCTCCGTATACACCATAGCACGATGGTATATCGGGGCGGAGCAGATACACCCTATATGATATGGTGTGCTCTATGATGAGTATTACTGAGTTACCTATTTCCTTTTAGGGGTTATGCACTTGAGAAGCTGCATACCTATTGAATAGGTTCGAATCAAATCAGTTGCCTACCACTCCATATGAGATATGGAAAGGGAAGAGCCCATGTCTTAAGCTAGTTAAGATTTGGGGTTGTCCGGCCTATGTCTAAAAGCAAAATCCGGACAAGCTCGAGGAAAGGTCTGTTATGTAGAACTGGAAGTGTTCCAGCTATACAAACTACAGCAGATGATTTGGTACAACCAGAGGATTCAGTAGAAACCAACGAACCTCAGCCTCTCCGCCGATCTAGTAGGGTTCCTCACCCACCTGAGAGATACTTCTGTTTCTCTATGACAGTGGGAGCGAGGATTACATCATGAGATGATGACCCAACTAGTTTCGAGCTGGCCGTCAGGAGTGAGACTCTGTAAGAATGGCTGGATGTTTAGTGATCTGAGATGGAATCCTTATACATCAGCAAAGTATGGACTTTGGTTGCTATATCTGAAGGGTTAAATCCCCATCAGGAGCAAGTATATCTTGAGAAGATTACTTGGTGTACATGGAAAAGTTGAGACTTTCAAAGCTAGACTTGTTAAAGGTTTGCATCATTGACCAGGTGTGGATCATGATGAAACTTTTTCTAAGGATCTATGCTTAAGTCCATCCAGATCCTACTTGCCACGGCTACATACCATGACTACGATATCTGGTGGTTGGGTGTCATGACAGCTTTTCTAAATGATGTTTTAGAAGAGAGCGTCTATAAGTACACAGCCAGAGGGCTTCGTAGACAGTGGGAGTAGCGGAAACGTGTGCAAGATGCTTTATAGGATAAAGCAGGCATCGCGGAGTTGGAACATCTATTTTGATGGATTAGTCAAAGAAGTTGACATCATCAAAATAGTAGATGAACCTTGTATAAACAAAAAGGTAGTAGGGAGTATGGTGGTGATCCTCGTAGAATACGTGGATGACATACTCTTGATAAGAAAGGAGTTTCTTATGCTACGCTCGATCAATCTCCGTTTATCACAAAGATTCTCCGTGTAGGATCAAAGTGATACCTACTAAATCCTAGGTTTTGGATCTATGAGATAGATCTAAATGGATGTTAGGATACTCACTAGTTGTAGTGAGAAGGTATCAACCGATCCTGGGGAGAATCACTGGAAGGGTTCCAGGGTGATAATGACGACTGAATGTCAGTCACAGGCATTGTCTTTACCCTCAGTAAAGGGACGGTATGTTGGAAGAGTTCCAAGTTAGATACCGTGACATACTAGACGATAAAGGCAGGATACATCGCTACTTAAGATGCTACCAAAGAGGCAGTCTGGGTATATTGGTTCATGAGATGAACTATGTTCCTCCTATTGTGTGACAATGGAGTAGTGGCTTATGCCAAGGAACGCCCGTCCCATCAGTGATCCAGACATATTCTAAGGCAGTATCACTTGATCATGGAGATGGTTGATCTCCAGGGTGATCGAGGTTTGGAGAGTAGACTCAGAGGACAACACAGCGGATCCACTCACAAAGGCCTGTTCCCAGAGAGAGACTTTTATGGGATGGTTGAGTATGAGATACTACAACCACTGCTATCAGATGGCCCTAGTGCAAGTGGGAGATTGTTAGTTATATGTATGCCCTAGAGGCCATTACTGTACATAGGATGTATTTTGTAGTGGATGCTGGGACGTATATAGGGAGGACTTTCTTGCTCGACATGATAGTATGCTATCTGGTTGAACTTTACCTTAACATGTATACAGATTGTCTCTCAATTACATATTGGTAAAGCCCTTAGGATATGTACTTGACTACCTGGACTATGATGCGGATCATACTAGTGGGGACATGGTAGTCCATAAGTACATCCTTCAAAGTCCCTAGTCGTGGGTGTATCGAGACGGGGCATCGATATACCAGAGTAGACTAGCGTGTACCTTCTCGACCCATACAGATGGGTGATGGATGATCCCATATCCATCGGTGTTTGACATCAGAGATGATATACGGGTGCTCAGTAGAGACTGGGTATACTGGACGGACTCGCCGAGAACTCCCAGATGGTATTATACCTCACGTCAGATGGCAGTTCTCTGGTGACACTGGTACAGAGTAGTCTGTTGACCCGAGATCGTCATAGAGTCTTGTGTGGTTCCCACTGTGCTTTGATTTCCATATTACCACATCCAAGAGGGCATGCAAAATGGTGGTTTTTGGGTACAGTCCCGAGTCACATGGAGGCAATGAGCGATAGGAGGGAATTCGTCTCTCCCGGTATAGGGGGTTGATGTTGCGCTGTGTTCGATTGGCTATAACAGGAAATCCCTGGCCAGGGTTGCTGAGATTTACTGGTAAGTGTTACCAGTAGTTTCTCGAACAGTTATAGACCTCATATCGACATGACTTATCGAGCTATTGGGGTCTGACGTTTACCACCCCTAGGCGAGATATGCGACATATCAGATGATCAGACCGGACTGTACGGTAGTGTTACTGGTCGGATTCACTGGAGTGTGAGCGGGCTTGCTCGTCGATCTTCAGATCGCTCAATACCCGGGTGGCCGTTACGTTTAGCAGACCGCTTGCGGCTTGTGGATGCTTGATATGATCATCATCTGCTGCCGGCGTATTGACGAGTCTTTAGAGTCCTACACAGAGGTTTCCTGGCTCAAGCGAAACGAAATAGGAGCGCATATGAGATATGTGCGGGACCGAGAATAATGCGTGTATGTGATACCGTATTTCATTCTCGCGATGAATGTATCGATTAGGTTATATGCGATATACCCTAGTTATCGAATCAAGGGTTGATTCGATAAACCGATGCATTGCATACTAGTCGGTTATATACGATATGACCGGATCGTTAAATCAAGTGTTGATTTAATGATTTGATGCATAATTATATATTTGATATATTGCTTTGCATTAACTAGTATCGGTTCACTTTAAATGGATTTTCTCGCTCGGATGTGCGCATTAAATATGCGATATGATTTTGTGCACATGTTTGTATCATGTTTGATGATACATGGTTTTTGGTTAAGTGTATAGAATTAAACAAAGGTTAAGATGATGGTTAGGGTTTATTATTTGTTATTCATTTATCTTATTTAATTATCCATTTATTTATGATAAATGAATAAAAGAAAATGAAATGAAATGGTTGCTAATTTTGGATTCTAGTTGAAGCTTCTTGATCTTTTGACTAAGTGACCATTTTGTCTCTAGCTTGACCCTAACCATTCCTTTAACCATGATTAGCTCTCTACACTTTACCATGGTTCACTTATGATAAGAATGGATTATTCTTTTCATTTTTACATAATTCTTATCATAATAAATTAGCTTCTTCTTCTTCTTCCTTCAAGTGAAGAAAAGCTTGACCATCAATGGCAACTTGATGAAATGAGTGAGAAATTCAATTCTAAAGTCTACCCACTTCCTATTTCTTCATCCTCTATCTCTTGCCAAGTAGTAGAGTGTGTTTCCTTCACAAGTTTCTTGACTTGGTGAAGTGAGAGCTTGATCTTGCGATGCTTCGACGTAGATCATCTTCGGCATGGATATCGACGACCTAGCTCGCCTATTCTCCGATGAAGTCGACGCTAGAGCCCGGATTTGATTTGGACAGCGGAGAGGACCTCATCTCGGAGCCGTGGAGGTGGAGGACCGGATCTACAAAGGTTGTATTTCCGTTTCTCATTAGTTAAGTGTTAACTAGTTAGCTTTTTCGCCTAAACATCTAGCAAACGATCCGTAGTCGGGTCTCTCGGCACCGTTAAAATTTTAATTTGGCATGTTCGATGCCTTGTGTGACCTCATTAGGGTGCCTAGGAACCCTACACCCGTGACAAGCCGGTAGGTTACCGCGCTTGGAATCTTCCATACTGAATCTTTTCAGTATGGTGTCGATGTATCTGGACTGTGAAAGTCCTAATATCCTCTTGGATCTATCACGATGGATCCGGATCCCCAGGATGTATGAGGCATCACCCAGGTCTTTCATGGAGAACCTGTGTGACAAGAACCCCTTGACAGATTGTAGCATAGGAATGTCATTTCCTATTAAGAGAATGTCATCCACGTATAAAACGAGGAATACTACAGTTCTCGCTACAAATCTACTATAGATGCATGGTTCATCTGGATTTTTGATAAAGCCAAATTCCTTGACCGTCTCATCAAAACAGATGTTCCAACTCCGCGATGCCTGCTTTAGTCCATTGATGGACTTAAGCAACTTGCACACCTTTCCGCTACTCCCACTCTGAATGAAACCCTCTGGTTGGTCCATATAGACACACTCCTCTAAATTTCCATTTAGAAAAGCAGTCTTTACGTCCATCTGCCAGATCTCATAATCGTGGAAGGCAGTAATGGCAAGAAGGATCCGAATGGATTTCAGCATAGCCACTGGAGAAAAGGTTTCGTCATAGTCCAAACCAGGTCTTTGACGAAAACCCTTTGCAACAAGTCTAGCTTTATAGGTCTCAACCTGTCCATCTACACCAATCTTCCTTTTGAAGATCCACTTGCATCCTACGGGTTTTACCCCGTCTGGAGCAATGTCCAACGTCCATACCTTGTTGGTGTACATGGACTCCATTTCGGTCCGCATTGCATCCAGCCATTTTACCGAGTCAACGCTCTGAACGGCCTGCTGGAAGCTAGTAGGCTCATCATAATCTATGATGCAATCCTCTCTATCCCCGTCTATGAGAAAACCGCAGTATCTCTCGGGCGGATGAGACTGCCTACTACTCCTGCGGAGCGGCGTAGGAATGTCCTGTTCTTTTGAACCCTCTGGTTCCACTAAGCTTTCAGTAATAGCTCATGGTTCTGGAATTTCTTCCAGTTCTACTGCGCTCCCACCAATTTCCTTTTCTAAGAACTGGTGTTCTAGAAAGTGGGCATGACGAGAAACAAAAACCTTTTGTTCCTCTTCGCAGTAGAAGAAATATCCTTTGGAGTTCTTTGGATATCCCACGAACTTGCACTGTACTGAGCGTGCCTCGAGCTTGTCCGCATGCTGCTTTTTGACAAAAGCTGGACTTCCCTATGTCTTAATGTAATTAAGATAGGGTCTCTTCCCACACCACATCTCATATGGCGTAGTAGGCACAGTCTTAGTAGGAACTCGGTTCAAAAGGTATGCAGCTGATTCTAGCGCATACCCCCAGAATGATCGCGGTAACTCAGCGTTACTCATCATGGACCGTACCATATCCAATAGGGTTCGGTTTCGTCTCTCCGATACACCGTTATGTTGCGGAGTGTATGGAGGAGTAAGCTGAGAGAGAATTCCGTTCTCTTTTAAATAGTCCAGGAACTCGGCACTTAAGTATTCTCCACCTCGATCCGATCTTAGAATCTTGATACTTTTGCCGGTTTGTTTTTCTACTTCATTCTTATATTCCTGGAATTTTCCAAAGGCTTCGGACTTATGTTTCATCAAGAAGACATAACCGTACCTTGAAAAGTCATCCGTAAAAGTAATGAAGTAAGAATAACCGCTTCGCGCATGTGTAGACATTGGACCGCACACGTCACTGTGTACGAGTCCCAAGAGCTCGCTCGCTCTTACTCCGTGTCCAGTGAACGGAGTCTTTATCATCTTTCCTTTGAGACAGGATTGACAAGTGGCATACGATTAATATTCGAACGGATTCAAATATCCTTCTGTATGTAACTTCGTCAACCTTCTCTCATTGATGTGACCCAGTCTACAATGCCATAAGAAAGTCTGATTGATTTCCGGAGACTTTCTTTTGTGTGTATTCTGGACATTGAAAATCTGTGGTTGGTTTAATACGTATATACCATTGCTCAATGTACCTGACCCAATCAAAACTTGATTAAGGTGAATGTTTACAACATTACTTACAAACGCAAATTCATAACCTTCTTTAGAAACTAAAGATACAGAAATGATATTACAAGTTGCGTTGGGTACAAAAAAAACAATTACACAAAACCAAAAGATGTCCATCTGACATTCCCAGGTGATAGTCCCCCACGGCCTTAGCATCCATGCTAGCTCCGTTTGCAACACTGAGGGTCATGTCACCTGCCTTCAAAACCCTACGGTTTCTCAATGCCTGCAAAAAATTACAGATATGAGATCCTGATCCGGTATCCAATACCCAGGAAGTAGAGTTTATTGAAAGACAGTTTTCAATAACATACACACCTGAAGCTGAAGCCGCAACCTGCTTCAATTCCTGTGTCCTGGCTTTCCAAGCCCTGCAATCATTCTTCCAGTGTCCTTTCTTATGACAATAGAAGCATTCTTCCTTATCCACAAGCTTTCCCGCTTTCTTTGTTGCTTTTGCTTTTCCCTTCGTATCCACTTTACTAACACCGCCCCTTGGTTTGGCGGGGGCTTTCTTCTTCTTTCCCTTGGCTTTCGCCTTGGACCTAGAAGAGGAAGATCCTCCTACAAACAAAGTGGATGTTTCCCTACCTTTCTGTAGGGTGCCCTCTGCACTCCTCAGCATGTTGAGGAGTTCTGAAAGTTCAACTTCTTTTTCTTGTAAGTTGAAGTTCAGTATAAACTGGGCGTAAGTGGAAGGAAGGGGCTGGAGAATCAAGTCAGTATAGAGCTCATTCTCCAACGTGGTCCCAAGTTCCGCGAGCTCCTCAATGAAGCCAATCATCTTAAGCACGTGTTCCGCTACCGATGATCCGATGGCCAACCTTGCCGAAAATAACTTCTTCGACACTTCGTATCTTGCGATACGAGACTGCTCTCTATACAGTTCTTTTATATGGAGAAATATGGATTCGAGGTCCATATTCTCGTGCTTCCTCTGATGTTCGTTGTCCATAGAGGCAAGTACGAGGCACTTGGCCTTCGCGCAATCTAGTTTCCAGGTCTTACGGATTTCCTTATCCGCGACGCTGGTTTTGAGACCTGGGACAGGGGGAGCTTTGGTGGTAAGAAGATACCCCAGCTTGTCGTAAGTGATTGCCATTTTGACATTCCTGAGCCAATCTTTGTAGTTTGGCCCTGTCAGTATGTTTTTATCTAGAAGTAACTTAAGTCCAGTCATGTCGATTGGTCGCTGCAATTAGGAGAGAGAAGAAGAAACACTCAGCATGATGCTCTTGCAAGTTTAGAGTGGTTTTTAGTTTGTCTAAACAGGATGGCTCCCACTGTTTCTCGAATCCATCCTCAAACCAAAAAGGAAGAATTAGTCAGGATCAATCTCACCGTACAATACTTGCTTAACCGTTCGGCCAGGCTGGTGTCGGTACTTCGAGGGAGGTTTTCCAACGCTTTCGCGAAGTTCCTTAATTTAAGAACCTCTTTTCCCTGGGGGCGTAGCCCCGCTAACACCTTTCTAGACACCTACTAGGTTTATAGCATTGATCGTTAAGTGAGAAATTTCCCGAGGAGTAGCATATACTCACAGTAGGATCGGGATCCAAATATCATCGCGTGACGAAACTGAAGGAATCCTACCAGAATCATCACACTCCAAATGGTATGCAACACTAGCAAGTTTCAGTTCTTTTGAAACTCCCGATGTGGATTTTTGCCCCATGCTCTTACGACCTTGACTTTGGCCAAAATATCATAAGTCACATGTCAAGTTCTACCCGTCATTCTCCAGGTTAATTTGGATCCATCCGTATCTACCCTTGACTTTGGCCAAAATGGCAGTACGACTGTCCCAAACCAACGCATCTATCTATGCTACACATGAATACCCAATAGCTACCAATCACTATGCCTTGACTTTGGCCAACATACATAGCTTGAATACTATTGACTATTTATGTGAAACGACGGAGGGCTACGAATGGTTTTGGCGAAACCGTGAACGTAGTGAACTTGATATAGTCGATGGAACGAGATAGCTTTTAAAAGGAGTGGCTCAAACTCCGCATTTAAAAGTTAGTTTTGAAAAGAACCGAGTGGTTTTTCGAAAGTGTTCCAACGACTTTTACTTGGTTTATTTTCTTGCATTAGTTCTTTTAATGCGTGATATTCTTGCATTAGTTCTTTTAATGCGTCCCATCAATTAATCCTACCATTGCAGAAAACAACCAAAATATGACGTACGCTTATGCCATTCGCATTTGCCACGGGGCCCCGTCATTACCCGTTAGGTTACTTAACTAACGACAGAGCGGGGGCTGGGCTAGCACGGCTGTAAAACATAAGCAACGCCTAAATAATATCATATATAGATATATTGCAGTGATAGACATTTCAGATCACAGATGAAAACATTGGATATACTAGGAACCTGCAATTCGTACGAGCCTGTAACGAAAAGCAGATTACACGGTCGCGGTGAATAGCCAATACCCCACCCAAGACCCCTACGGGTGCGGCAAACTACCCGCCAAGTACCCGAAGCGAAGCAACCTCTCTCAACCCCGTGAGTAGGCCACTCGGCACTTCGGCATACCCGGTTGTTTGTGCACCCCCTCCATGGGTCTATCCTAGGAGCAAAAACAGTAAAAAGAAATTATACAATGACGGCTACAACCCCGACCCGATTGTGCGGCCATACAAATAATTATTACATCAATTTACAAATTTACATGAATTGAAAGAAAAGAAAACTCTCGTCTCACAACCCCCGGCTATTCACTCGCGACAATCCAATGAATTCATATACACATTCCAATAACATTACAGATCACAGATTTGTATAATCCCCACTAATCGACATATAGCGATTAGCAGACGTTCAATACAAATATCACATCATAGAAAAACCCTTCAGCATAAGTTTTTTAGTAGTTCGATCAAAAATACGGATTTATAGGCCCCAAACACAAAATTTTCGTTCTGGAAAATCTGGGCAGAAAATACATATACCAAAAATCCAAAACGACCCCAGAAATAACACTGCACAAAATTTGGACCTCGGCCGAGTCAACTCGGCCGCGGAACCGCAGCGGGAGCGTGCTCCCGCCGCGTTTCCGCGGCGCTTTGACCGGTTCGTGGGACCAAATTTGGTGGGTGTTTAATAAAAACCCTGAGCCGATTTTTAAGATGAAATTTATCAATTTTACAGAACTTTAAAAATCGACAGCAACTTTGAATTTTCGGGTTTATTTCGGGACTTTTTCTCCGATCGAATTTCTAGCTACTATGCTAACATGTTAGATAGAGTTTAACTAGGCTCTGATACCACTGTAAGTCCATGCTACCTCTCCCGGTACTTTCGGGCATGCGGAATTTGGTGAAAAACAATTTTCTAGAGGCGGTAACATGGATTCAAAACCGGATCTTGGTTAAACATCTAACTAACAACCTAACTAGGAGTTGTTAACTACTCGGTTAGGGGGTTATACCTTTCTTTCTTGAACTCCTTCGTCTTCAAGCCTCGATGGTTGTCCAGATCGGCTTCACCCCGTCGTCTCCTTGCGCCGAAGATCGATCCACCTGAAAGCTTCTACCTTTGGCTTCTTCTTCGGTCTTTGAAGAAACTAGTTCACTTGGTTTGCTAAACCTTATGAACTAGAGTGAGTAGAGAAGAGTGTGTTGGGATTTTCTCTATGGTTCTTGGTTCTCAACACATGAGACAAGTGAACCATCGACTAAAGAGAGGGAGAGCAAGAGAAAGAAGATGAGAGCTCAAGAACAAGAGAGAGAATCAAAATGATAGAATGAGAAAAACTTTTCTCACTTGGCTCTCATAATCCAAAACCATCATCACAAAAATAGTAATCAAGTATTGTGTAAATGGTTTAAGTCAAAATGGCTATATCATTTCATGCACTCATATTGCACAAGAGAACAAGCAAGTGAAAAGTCTTTGCCATGAAATGATAGCCATTGTCATCATGATGGTCAACTAGTCCAACCTAGTCAACCGGTCAACAAAGTCAACAAGTCAACAAAGTCAACCCCTCAACAACCATGTCACCACAATACTTAATTAATATTATTGTTAATCATATATCATATTTTCATTAGGGTTGAGCAAAAAGTCAATAGTCAACAGTCAACGGTCAACAACCCTAATGAGAATCCTCTGCCTCTGTCTCTCCGTCAACTGTGCATACACACCCGCATCCGCGTTCCGAGGAACACGAATACAAACTGGATAAAACCAATCCCAATACGTACACTAGGATCTGGCTTAAACCAAAGCCCGCTAGTGTAAACTGTCCGAACACTAAACGTGCACAAGTGCACGGATGTGACTGAACCCTGTCGCAAAACCATGCGACCTGTCGCAAAACCATGCGACCTCTACTCTTTTGCCTAAAGGCGAATAGCATTCTGTGTGGGACTCTAACGACTCGACACTACGCTGGCAGTGGGTTTAACCACAGACCGCAAGCGGCACTAGCTGTGCGTAACGGTCCCCAGGTAGATGCCGACAAGAAGACTGATGAGGTGAAACCCATCTGAACTCCTACTGAGCCTGAATGTGACAATCTCCGTACAGTCCGGTCTGTTCATCTGATACATCGTAAGGCGGGCCTAGGGGGGCGGTAAAGGTCAGTCCCCTAATAGCGGTACAAGTCGTGTCGGAGTGAAGCCCAATACACCCTGAGATAACACTGGAAGCCTACCAGTATATCCCTCTTGCCCTGGCCAGGGACTACTTGTGTAATGGCTCTCCTAGACACAACGCGATGTCAACCCCCAATACCGGGAGAGACGAATCCTGTCTAACCATCACTGCCTCCAAGTTCTTCGGGACTGCACCCAACTACTACCTGTTTGCACGACTCCTTTGAGCCGTGGTAGGGTAGTAATCAAAGTACAGTGGGAACACACTCGAGGCGAAGTGATAGTGTCAAGTCAGTGGACTAAGCTGTACTCATGTCACCTGGGAACTGATAACCGACGATAGGTATAATACCAACCGGTCAGTTCCCGACGAGTCCTGTCCAGTGTACTCGTAACCTAACGAGCACCCGTATACTATCTCCAGTACGACGTACTGATGGCTGTGGGACAGACCATCTCCCACACTGGGATGAGAAGCGCATGCGCTAGTCTACTCCGGAGTATCGATGCCCTGTCTCGATAGTCCTGCGACTAGGGACCTGCATAAGGATGTGCTTATAGATTACCCAGCCCCACTAGTGTGACTGCCATCACAACGCTGGTAATCAAGCAAAGATCCTAAGGGCTCCACGAATGTGCATAGGTGATATACTAAAATAAACACATGTACACATTGAAGTAGAAACAAACCAAGTAGCATACTACTATTTTGAGCAAGATTGTATATACAAGGTGAATATCCCAAGCTTCCATTAAGTAATATATAAACTAGTATGATACAGTAATGGCCTCTAGGGCATATACACTAACAACATCCACTTTGTTTGTTGGAGGATCTTCCACTTCTAGGTCCAAGGAAAAAGCCAAGGGAAAGAAGAAGAAAGCTCCCACCAAACTAAGGGGCGGTGTTAGTAAAGTGGAAACGAAGGGAAAAGTAAAGGCAACAAAGATAGTGGGGCAGCTTGTGGGAAAAGAAGAGTGCTTTTATTGTCATAAGAAATGACACTGTAAAAAGGATTGCAGGGCTTGGAAGGCCAAGAACCAGGATCCGAAGCAAGTTGCGGCTTCGGCTTCAGGTGTGTATGTTATTGAAAACTGTCTATCAATAAACTCTACTTCCTGGGTATTGGATACCGGATCAGGATCTCATATCTGTAATTCTTTCCAGGCACTGAGAAAGCGTAGGGTTTTGAAGGCAGTTGATATGAACCTCAGAGTTGCAAACGGAGCTGGCATGGATGCTGAGTCCGTGGGGGACTATCACTTGGGAATGTTAGATGGACATGTTTTGGTTTTACGGGATTGTTATTTTGTTCCCAATGCAACTTGTAATATCATATCTGTATCTTTATTATCTAAAGAAGGTTATGAATTTGCATTTGTAAACAATGTTGTGAACATTCACCTTAATCAAGTTTTGATTGGGTCAGGTACATTAAGCAATGGTATATACGTATTAAACCAACCACAGATTTTCAATGTCCAGAATACACACAAAAGAAAGTCTCCAGAAATCAATCATGCTTTCTTATGGCATTGTAGACTGGGTCACATCAATGAGAGAAGGTTGACTAAGTTACATACAGAAGGATATTTGGATCCGTTCGAATATCATTCATATGCAACTTGTCAATCCTGTCTCAAAGGAAAGATGACAAAGACTCCGTTTACTGGACACGGAGTAAGAGCGAGCGAGCTCTTGGGGCTCGTACACAGCGATGTGTGCGGTCCAATGTCTACACATGCGTGAAGCATTATTCTTACTTCATTACTTTTACGGATGACTTCTCAAGGTACGGATATGTCTTCTTAATGAAACATAAATCTGAAGCTTTTGGAAAATTCCAGGAATATAAGAATGAAGTAGAAAAACAAACCGGCAAAAGTATCAAGACATTGAGATCTGATCGAGGTGGTGAATACTTGAGTGCCGAGTTCCTGGATTACTTAAAAGAGAATGGAATTCTCTCTCAGCTTACTCCTCCATACACTCCGCAACATAACGGTGTATCGGAGAGACAGAACTGAACCCTATTGGATATGGTACGTTCCATGATGAGTAATGCTGAGTTGCCGCGATCATTCTGGGGATATGCACTGGAATCAGCTGCATATCTTTTGAACCGAGTTCCAACTAAGACTGTGCCTACCACACCATATCAGATGTGGTGTGGGAAGAAACCCTATCTTAAGCACATTAAGACATGGGGATGTCCAGCTTTTGTCAAAAAGCAGCATGCGGACAAACTCGAGGCACGCTCAGTACAGTGCAAGTTTGTAGGATATCCAAAGAACTCTAAGGGATATTTCTTCTATTGCGAAGAGGAACAAAAGGTTTTTGTTTCTCGTCATGCCTGCTTCTTGGAAACTGAGTTTTTGGAAAATCAGATAAGTGGGAGCGCAATAGAACTGGAAGAAATTCCAGAACCACGAGCTATTACTGAAATCTTAGAAGAACCAGAGGGTTCGAAAGAACAGGACATTCCTACGCCGCTCCGCAGGATTAGTAGGCAGTCTCATCTGCCCGAGAGATACTACGGTTTTCTCATAGACGGGGATATAGAGGATTGCATCATTGATAATGATGAGCCAACTAGCTTCCAGCAGGCCATTCAGAGCGTTGACTCAGTAAAATGGCTGGATGCAATGTGGACCGAAATGGAGTCCATGTACACCAACAAAGTATGGACTTTGGACGTTGCTCCAGATGGGGTAAAACCCGTAGGATGCAAGTGGATCTTCAAGAGGAAGATTGGTGTAGATGGACAGGTCGAGACCTATAAGGCTAGACTTGTTGCAAAGGGTTTTCATCAAAAACCTGGTTTGGACTATGACGAAACCTTTTCTCCAGTGGCTATGCTGAAATCCATTCGGATCCTTCTTGCCGTTGCTGCCTTCCACGATTATGAGATTTGGCAGATGGACGTAAAGACCGCTTTTCTAAATGGAAATTTAGAGGAGTGTGTCTATATGGACCAGCCAGAGGGTTTATTTAGAGTGGGAGCAGCAGAAAGGTGTGCAAGTTGCTTAAGTCCATCTATGGACTAAAGCAGGCATCGCGGAGTTGGAACATCTGTTTTAATGAGACAGTCAAAGATTTTGGCTTTATCAAAAATCCAGATGAACCATGCATCTATAGTAGATTTGTAGCAAGAACTGTCGTATTCCTCGTTTTATACGTGGATGACATTCTCTTGATAGGAAATGACATTCCTATGCTACAATCTGTCAAAGGGTTCTTGTCATACAGGTTTTCCATGAAAGACCTGGGTGATGCCTCTTACATTCTGGGGATCCGGATCCATCGTGATATATCCAAGAGGATATTAGGACTTTCACAGTCCAGGTACATCGACACCATACTGAAAAGATTCAGTATGGAAGATTCCAAGAGCGGTAATCTACCGGCTTGTCACGGGATCACCCTCTCCAAAGAGATATCTCCCAAGACTGATTTGGAAAGGGATCGCATGTCTATTATACCCTACGCTTCTGCGGTAGGCTCTATAATGTATGCGATGTTGTGTACCAGACCAGATGTAGCTTATGCACTGAGTGTGGTAACCCGGTATCAGTCAAACCCTAAGGAGAAGCACTGGATAGCGGTAAAAAACATTCTCAAGTACCTGAGAAGTACTAAGGAGATGTTCTTGGTGTATGGAGGAAAAGACCTCCAGATCGAGGCCTTTCCTGACTCCAGCTTCCAGAGTGACAAGGATGATTCCAAGTCCATGCCGGGTTATGTCTTTACCCTCAATGGAGGGGCGGTGTGTTGGAAGAGTTCCAAACAGGAAACCGTTGCTGACTCGACGATGGAAGAGGAATATATCGCTGCTGCTGATTCCGCAAAAGAAGCCGTCTGGATAAGGAAGTTATTGACAGAACTTCAGGTGGTTCCGTCCATTGTTGATCCAATACCTCTGTATTGCTACAACAACGGAGCTATAGCTTTAGCGAAGGAACCCAGGTCCCATCAGAAGTCCAGACACATCTTGAGGTAGTATCACCTGATCAGGGAGATCGTGGGTCGCCAGGAGATCGAGGTTCGGAGGGTTGCTACGGAAGATAACACTGCTGATCCACTCACGAAGGCCTTACCCCAGACTTAGTTCGAGCGGCTGATCGAGATGATAGGTCTTCGATACGCCAGTACATGGCCTTAGTGCAAGTGGGA
Organism: Agapanthus africanus; assembly: GCA_030015575.1. NCBI lineage: Eukaryota > Viridiplantae > Streptophyta > Magnoliopsida > Asparagales > Amaryllidaceae > Agapanthus > Agapanthus africanus. Next base: position 418,553,564 of record CM057349.1, on the reverse strand, counting down.
GATTGTTAGTGTATATGCCCTAGGCCATTACTGTATCATACTAGTTTGTATATTACTTAATGAAAGCTTGGGATATTCACAGTTGTATAGACAATCTTGCTAAAAATAGTAGTATGCTACTTGGTTTGTTTCTACTTTAATATGTACATGTGTTTCTTTTAGTATATCACCTATACACATTAGTGGAAGCCCTTAGGATCTTTGCTTGATTACCAGCGTTGTGATGGCAGTCACACTCGTGGGGGCTGGGTAATCCACAGGCACATCCTTATTCAGGTCCCTAGTCATAGGACTATCGAGACAGGGCATCGATACTCCGGAGTAGACTAGCGTATGCGCTTCTCATCTCAGCAGGGGAGACGGTCTGTCCCACAGCCGTCAGTACGTTGTACTTGAGATAGTATGCGGGTGCTCGTTAGGTTACGAGTACACTGGACAGGACTCGTCTGGAACTGTTGTTTGGTACTATACCTATCGTCAGTTATCAGTTCCCAGGTGACATGAGTACAGCTTAGTCCGCTGACTTGACACTGTCACTTCGCCTCGAGTGTGTTCCCACTGCACTTTGATTACTGCCCTACCACGGCTCAAAGGAGTCATGCAAATAGGTAGTAGTTGGGTGCAGTCCCGAAGCACTTGGAGGCAGTGACGGTTAGATAGGATTCGTCTCTCCTGGTATTGGGAGTTGATATCGCGCTGTGTATACATATAGTCATCCCTGGCCAGGGCAAGCGAGATATACTGGTAGGTTTCCAGTGTTATCTCAGGGTGTTCCGGGCTACACTCCGACACGACTTGTACCGCTATTAGGGGACTGACGTTTACCGCCCCCTAGGCCCGCCATGCGATATTCTCAGACGAACAGATCGGACTGTACGGAGACTGTCACATTCAGGCTCAGTAGGAGTTCGGATGAGTTCACCTCGTCAGTCTTCTTATCGGCATCTACCTGGGGGCCGTTACGCACAGCTAGTGCCGCTTGCGGTCTGTGGTTAAACCCATTACCAGCATAGTGTCGAGTCTTTAGAGTCCCACACAGAGAGCTATTCGCCTTTAGGCAAAAGAGTAGAGGTCACATGGTTTTACGACAGGGTTCGGTCACATCCGCGCACTTGTGCACGTTTGGTGTCCGGGCAGTTATTACTAGCGGGCTTTGGTTTAAGCCAGATCCCAGTATACGTTTTGGGATTGGTTTTATCTCGTTTGTATTCGTGTTCCTCGGAACGCGGATGCGGGTGTGTATGCACAGTTGACAGAGACAGAGGCAGAGGATTCTCATTAGGGTTGTTGACTGTTGACTTTTGCTAAACCCTAATGAGAATAAGAAATATGATTAATAATAATATTAATTAAGTATTATTGTGCCATGGTTGTGTTGAAAGGTTGAATTTGTTGACTTGTTGACTTTGTTGACCGGTTGACTAGTTTGGACTTGTTGACCATCATCATGACAATAGCTATCATTTCATGGCTATGACTTTTGCTTGCTTGTTGGTTTGCAAAATGCATTAAATGCATGAAATGATAATGCCATTGACATGAAGCATCACAAGATGCTTAATTGTTGTTATTATTATGATTATTTTGTTTTTTGAGAGCATGGTTGCAAAAGTCTTCTCTTATTCTATCATATTGATTCTCTCTCATCCTCAAGCTCTCCCTCTTCCTCTTGCTCTTCCTCTTGCTCTTGGTTCTATTGTCTCATGAGTTGAGAAACAAGAACCATAGAGATAAAACCCAAAACACTTCTCTACTCATCCTAGTGTACAAGGTCTAGCAAGCCAAGTATTCTAGTTTCCTCTAGATTGAGGTTGGAGCCAAAGGTAGAAGCATTCGGGTGGATCCATCTTCGGCACAAGGAGACGACGAGGTGAGGCCGATCCGATCACCACAAGGAGTCGAAGAGAAGGAGTTCAAGTTAAGGTATAACTTCTAACATAGTAGTTAAACTCTTAGTTAGGTTGTTAGATAGTTTGTTTAGCAAAGATCCGTTTTTAGAGTCTATGTTACATCCACCGAAAAAAATTGTTTTTCACCATTTCCGCATCCCCGAAAGAACCGGGAAGGGTAACGTGGACTTACATGTTTGATTTCCCTGCAATCAAACAAAGACCCTTAATTTCACCATTTAACATCATTTTTAATACTTTTTAATCCAAAATTTTAATTTCCAAATCCTAATTCTCTACTATAAATACCACCACATAGTTTGGATCAACACCATTCGGAAAATTCTAGCAGAAACTCTTTCAAAAGTTCCTAAATGCAAGTGGAGTAAAGTGGAGTTAGCGAGCAAGTTTCTTTCGTCGAAGATCGAAACCGATTCCGGAGCTCCCGCAACACCACGAAGTTTATCCCTTCTTCATTAACCTCTTATTGATATATTCAAACTGTAAGTCCCTCCCAATTCTTTTCCTTTTCATTGAAATTCATCTTTAAATTTTATATCGGTAAAGTGGAGTTATTACCGATACTCTTTTCTAAACCCTGGAAACTTCTTTTTTCCTTTATATATTAATCAACCTAATTTTACCACATTACTTATAACCTTAAATACCGATATTTAGAATCAAGTTTAACCAAGAATCTCATGTGAAACAACCATAATTGAACTTTTTCATTAAAATACCTTGAACTTTATTATCACCTTTTTTCCTTTTTGTTAAAACTATACCTTTAGGAAAAACTTCACGGGGTAACGACTTACCCCATATGTACACTTTGGTTTCATAGCATGATGCCTACTTGCCTGTATATTTTTTCGAAGAATAATCTTTACAATAAAATACCACATACTTTAAAACCGGGTTTCTTTTAAATCGGTATTTCATATTCCTTTGCAATTATACATTTACAACCCTTGTTAAGGGACCCGCTAATGGATGGTGCAGATTATTGCACATCTTGGGGATAGTAGAGCGAGATGCAGCACTCCTCGCGGAGTATTCGATCTCGAAAGGATTATAAAATACGGTTTTTAATAAATGCGAATTTCTGAATAAAACTAATTTTTAAAATTAAAAATTATATAAAATTATAAATCCATATTTTCATTATATTATGAAACTATATTTTATAAAAAATTGAAAGATTAAAAAATATCAATAAAATACCATTAAGTTACTAAAAAGAACCGGTTTTCAATAAAACACCATAAACTTTTAAAAGCTAGGTAATTATCATTAAAATACCCCAATACTTAAAATCATGTTCATGAAAACCCTAAGTAATACAAACCACCCTCAAGGTTTTATTTTTAACTATATTAAAATATATTTTTCATAAAACCCCCTCAGGATATACAAAACAATATTTTAAGGACGTTAGTAAATATAGGTTTAAGCGGGATCAATTCTCTTGAGCCCTAGGGAGCCAGTGAAAGTGAGTGCTTGCCTAATCAGATTAGAAAACTAAACAAGAGTTATCAATGGCAATTATTTTGGAAAAATACACAAATCCTGCCGTCTATATGCAGCAGTTGCCGATGACTTCCGAACCTAAGAATTCAAGAGTTAAACCAGTTTATAAGTGTCTGACTCAGTCTGAGTCCAACCTCAAACCTGAATCCAAAATATAATATGAATACTTGATCATGAACATGAATACTCGAATTCAAACATCAAATTCAAACTTGCATACTTGACTTGACTTGACCGAACCATGGTTATAACTTGACATGATCTCAACATGACTATTTGAATACATGATTACATCCTAAACATTTTGTATCCATGGTTTCGGCCAAGACCTGTAAACATAATCTATACAATACATTACGCGGGGCTAAAGGAGTAGATTGGTACGGAACGTATATCGTGGCACGAGAGGTCCCTTAAAAGATACTTACATGAATTCACATGCCGTTGTCCCGTGGGTTATGACGGGGCCTTATACTACATATTACCATAGTCCATGGGGTAAGATGGACTACTCTCGTATATATGAATATGTTGGATATAGTGCGCTCAAAGTCAATTATTAGATTGCAGGCACGTGATTGCAATGATTGAGGTATGATCTATGCCGGTAGAACAGTCTTACTCGAGATGATAGTATGCTATCTGGTTTGTCTTTATCATCGTGTACATGCTTTAGGTGACATTACAGATCACTATTACACGTTGATAGAGCCCATAGGATTCTTGCTTGACTACCAGCAGTATGATGGCGATTATATGCGTGAGAGTTGGGTAGTCTATAAGCACATCTTTAAAAGGTCCCTAGTCAAGGGAGTTTCGAGACAGGGCATCGATACTCCAGAGTAGACTAGTGTATACAGATCGAGACCCCGACGAGGGGCGATGGCCGGTCTCACAAGCTATTGGTGTCAGTTGGTTCACCTAAGATGTATACAGGTGCTCATTGGGTAATGAGTACACCGGACAGACTCGCCGGGAACATGCTAGTTTGTATTGTACCTATCGTCAGATAGTAGTTCCCTGGTGACATGTGTACAGGTTAGTCTATCGACCTGAGATCGTCATTTTTCTCATGTGAGTTTCCACTGTGCTTTGATTACTACCCTACCACGGCTCAAAGGAGTCGTGCAAACAGGTTTTAGTTGGGTACAGTCCCGAGCCACATGGAGGCAGTGAGCAGATCGGCAGGGGATTCGTCTCTCCTGGTATTGGGGGTGAGATCGCGTTGTGTTTAGGAGAGCCATTACACAAAGTCCCTGGCCAGGGCAAGCGAGATTTACTGGTAGGTATTTCAGTAGTTTCTCAGGTTGTTCTGGGCTACACTCCGACACGACTTATACCGCTATTGGGGGTCTGACGTTTAGCAGCCCCCTAGGCCCGATATGCGATACTCATAGACGAACTGACCGGACTGTACGGATATTTTCATTGACAGGCTCAGTAGGGTTTCAGGATGAGTTCGCTCATCGGTCTCCCTTTTGCTCAATACCTGGGCAGCCGTTACGTACAGCTAGTGCCACTGACGCGCTTGTGATTAAACCCACTGCCAGCGTATTGACGAGTCTTTAGAGGCCCCCACAGAAAGTTTTCCCAAGTCCGGGCGAAACGTTGTAGAGGCCGTATGGTTTTATGGCAGAGTTCGATCATATACATGCACTCGTGCACGGATCATGATCGGACAGATCATACTAGTAGGCTTTGGTTTAAGCCGGATCCCAGTATTAGATTGTTGGAATATTTTCGTCTCGTTGTATTTGTATTCAGTCGGAATACGGATGCAGGTATGTATATACGGATGAGGGGTTTTCTTGTGATCCGTTACAAGATTACTTTTGAAGTTGTCAATTTTTTTTCTCGACTTAAACATTTGGATTAATGTTTAATTTTTTGAAATATGAGTGAGGGAATATTCATGGCTGATTTTTTCTTGTGCCGGGAATTTTCGAAAGTCAGGTGCATGCATTTAGGTGAGTCATGCTTTGTTGCATTTTTTCTTGTCAAGTTAAGATATTTGCATGGATATTTTGTAGGATTTGTGGCTGTTGATTTGTTAAAAGGTTTTGAGGTGTTGCTTAATTTAATGAACACCTCACCACTTCATAGAAATTCCACAGTGAACCTTTTTCAAATTTTGGCCGAGTCCAAAAATTCAAAAGCAAGCTCATTTTTCCTTAACCTAAAATCTATGCTCACTTCTTCACTTTACCAAGTGGAAACTTCATTTAGCTCCACCCAAATCATTGGGTGCTTTGAGACAAAGTATTCACATACTATCTCTAATTCACCTTGGACATCTCGGTTGGCAAACTTGATGTCCGAGTTGTTTCGGTTTAGAAGTGGGAGCCCGTATAAAGAATTCTCGACATGGAGCCACTTTGACGAGCGAGATCGGAGAGCGAACTTCGTTAAGGCAGCCGCAACTAGCAAGGGACATGGATTGAAGACCGAAGGACATGGATCGATCGGTATAATCTCTAAACTCCCTTTTACAGATAACTAGTATAGGGTTAATGGCACGATCCGGGTTTTAGGGTTACGTTAGCGCCAGTTCATAAAAGTTTTTGTTCCGCGTTTGGTCTTGGATTGACGGCCGGGGCGCTGGCGTATCCTTACATGGTATCAGAGCTAACCCATTAACCGTTACTAGTTGTTTAGACGATGTTAAAATATCGAAACCGAAACAACCCCAAATCAATACCAACTGGTATTCCATTCTCTGTCAATTTTTCCGAGTCTTCTAAAAAATTTTCAGCAACTGCAGAAGACTACTTGTTTGACCACTAGAACACACACCAAACCCGAGCCCAAAATTCCACATTTGGACCGGCCACATGCAAGATAATTCCGGCTTGGCCGGTTTTTCTGGGGAGTCAGGACTTGGATTTTGGTGTTGTTTAGTCTCTGGAATACTGGTTCAATGGTATTGTTTGTTTAGCCCAGTTTGGATATGGTTTTATCTAGTTGTTTGGGGCTATTCGGGGGTTATTTCGAAGTCGATATTTTCTAACATCGTTTAAAATTTACAGTACTAACATTATTATCTGCGACCATGAATGCCATTCGATCGGTATAACTTGTCTAATCGCTATAGTTCTTTTAGACGGGTTTGCGAACGTGACATTCACGTTGATATTCTGTGTTGTGCTGTATTGTTGCGGATTCGTCGTGGTGGATAGCTTGCGTGCAATGTTAGTACAGTTTGGATTTATTTGTACATTTGATATCGCGGGGCGAGCGTCCGACATGTGGACTGCCGTCACTGCCTGTTTGTATATTATTATTTTGGGCACGACCGGGTTGAGGTCGATGTCACCATTGTATATATTTTCTTTTCTATACTAGAATTACCCTACGGTGGAGTGCACGGATAGCCAGGTTCTAGAGGGCAACGGGCTCGCATCTTATGGCTTTGAGATGGAGGGGGCTTCACTCTAGAATTGGCGGGCTATTCACCGCACTCGTAGGGTGTAAGGTTGGCCCAAGGTGGGGTGTTCAAGTTACCGGATTCTGTGAAGTGCTGGGTGGTCTATTCACTTTGCTGAAGGGGGCTACCTCGCTTCTGGTTTTGGCGGGTAACTTGCCGCACTCGTAGGGGTCTAGGTTTTCATTGCACAGGCTATCCACATGACCAGGGGAACGTCGGGTTTCACTTGCGGCTCAAAGGAAACTCGGGGCTCCCAGATTATCTGTATTGTTCTGTGATACTTGTTACTTTTCTGTGATGTTGCATTTATCACGCCTAGAGCCATTATTATATATTGATATATATACCAGTAGATGTTGTATATGTTTTACACCCGCGCTAGTCCTGACCCCACTCTGTCGTTAGTTAAGTAACCTAACGGGTGATGATGGGACCCAGTGGCGAATGCGAATGGCATATACGTACATCATATTTTTGTTCTTTGTGGTGTGATTAATTGATGGGACTGCATTGATTCAGATCAATGCAAGGAAAACAAACCTATTCGATGTTGTTGGAATATTTTTCAAAAAGCTGTTATTACAAAGACGTTCTCTTTTGTTTTGCACAGAGATATTCAGTTATGAATATCCAGCACCTCATTCGACGAGGCAAGGGCCGAGATCCCTTCATCGGGAGTGATCCCTTGGACAGAAGTTTGCGTCAGGGTAATAACTTTACTATAGTCGATTACTTTTTGCTTTGCATCGCGGTATTCAGTTGGAATATTCTGCACCTCATTCTACGGGGAAAGAGCCGAGATCTTTTCACCGGGAGCGACCTCTTTAGCAAAGGTTTTTGCCACTATAAATTTATAAAAAGCTATCCGGTTCCTTCAATGATATCAAGTTCATTACGTTAAAGGTTTTTTGCCAAAAACCATTCATAGCCTTCCGTCATTTCAGACGGGTAGCACTTAGTATTCATGCTATGTTTGTTGGCCTTAGTCAAGGTATAGTGTATGGTAGCTATTTGTTACTTTTCTATTGCATAGATAGATGCGTTGGTTTGGGACAGTCGTACAACCTTGTTGGCCTTAGTCAAGGGCGAGTACGGGTGGGTTCAAATTAATCTGGACAATGACGGGTAAAACTTGACATGTGACTTATGATTTGTTGGCCTTAGTCAAGGTCATAAGAGCATGGGATAGAAATCACATCGGGAGTTTCAAACATATAGAAAACTTGCCAGATATGCGCATACCTTCTGGAGTGTGATAACGTGAATGGATTCCATCACGTTATCATGCGATGATAGTTAGATCCCGATTCCCACTGATGAATTGGTTTACTCCTCGGGTGATCCCGACTAATTCTTCTTTTAGGTTTGGAGGAGAATTTAAGGATACAATGGGAGATATCCTGATTAGATAAAGTGATTAACCATTCTGATCTAGGTTAGAGTGCACGTAGAGTGTTTCTTTTCTCTCTCTCTTTGGCAGCGACTATGTCCTGTCCCTAGACTATGACTCAGTGACCAAGTTAACCGAACTTTCTTAAAACACTGGCTTTTGGATTGTCTAAGTTGCATACATCATTGCCATTCCTTCTTTTACTCTTTGCTTTCTCCGGAACACTCTCTATCACTACGAACATCTACTTCCATTGGATAAATCCATCGTATAGTTACATACGAATTCGAAGGAACTTGTTCCAGATTCGAGGATGAATTCTGGTTCTGGAGAGATTGAATATGACTATTCAGTTGTCTTTGCCTTTTGCCTTCTCTCAGGTTGTGAGGGCTCCTAGGATTAGGAGAGGGCACACCTATTACGCTTATTGGATAGTCTTCTTCCAAACTATAGGCATGTGCCGAAAGGTAGGGAATGAAGAAAACCAATTAGCCTAAGTGTGGTGTACAGAAGGTAATAAGTAAAGACAAATAAAAGGATTAGAAAGAGGGCAAAGTAAAATGCGGCTGTTATCATTCATGACCAAACCGTATATATACGGTTATAGTCATGAATCGGATAGTGGAAGAGGCATCAATAGGAATACCCAGATACCCCTACGAAACATTTTAATGTTTCAGTATCATTATGCGTTGTTAATTGAAAACTGATTTCCCAATTTGACCCTTGCTCTAGGGTATGTATTTACCAGGTATGATTATCACATCTGTATGGTTTTACAGATGATGAGTGGGAGTAAATTATTGGGAATTAGTTGATCATCTTTATTATATCGGGATTCGTTGTAATTGGTGATATTTGAGGAAATCACCTAGGGTTGTTTGCCTGATGGCAAATATTTGGTTTTGAATATCCGTTATTATGCACCGATTTCAAACTGATATATCTGTACGTTTATTTTATAAAGTGAGATATAATTTTTTGAAATTATGTCCATGACATTTATCTATATCAGTTGATGGCTAGGTAAGGAGCATTCAACAGCGGTGTAATTTTTCTTAACCATAAGTACAGTTTTCAACCTACGACACATATGGTATAAGTTATTAACTCAGGGGACTTATACAAAGTATTGTATGTTGTCCAGTATCCATTAGGACAGAGGGGTTGGTCCTCGTACTATATTTTTTTTACTTGTGACTTCTCCAGTTTTAGACATGTGTTTCGTAGAAATACGAGGTCCAAGTTTTGAGAAGTTATAGGTACAAGAATTAAGTAGAGAACCAGGTGTCGCAAGTATCGGGATTCTTTAAGGTGATCGAAGACGTAGATACTTGTGTTTAGTATTCAGTTGATAGTAATGGTTTTGAGAACTTGATTCTCTTTCAGGTTACTCATATCTGGATGCACTCCTAAGTTGAGTAACGCTGATCGGCCTCCTTCCATTTAGTTGACATGCACTGGAGACAACTGCATGATTTGAATTTGGTTCCAATTAAATCAGTGCCTCTATTTCTATATTGTATATAGAATGGTTCATATCTTAACGATATTAAGGTACGGGGAGTTGTCCGGCTTATGCTTAAAACCAGACTCTGGATAACTCAAGGCACATTTCTATAATGGCTGTATAATGGCTGTTTGTGGGTTAACCCGGGCTTTGACTAGGATTAGCTTTTAACCATCAGGAAGATCAATAGTGATATTGTTCTTGACTCGCCACAGTTTTAGTAAAATGGACTTTTTCAGAAAACAGTAGTGGGAGTATGGTAGAACAGGAAGTGATTCCAGAACCGCAAACGATTACTGAAAATTTAATAGGACCTAAAGATTCAATCAGGTTTGACATTCCATTAGCCACTCCACAGATATGGTGGGTAACCTCAGGCACCTGAGAGGTACTTTGGTATTCTCAAAGACGGTGACAGGGAGGTTCTTATTTACCCAGACTTGACACTACTATTGTTCCAGACTATGAGACCCGGCAGGAGGAGGAGTATAGCGTCGTTCCAAACTAGCTTTAGAAATGCATATGTATATAACTCTGCCAGAGGGTTGTCTTAGTCAGTGGAAGCAGCGGAAGCATAGTGGATAAGTAGCTTGTGTCTATTTATAGACTAAAGTAGATATAGCGGAGATAGATCATCTATTTTTGATGTGACAGTCATGGACTTTGATTTCATCAGAATAGGAGATGGATCTGTTAAGAAGGTAGTAGGGTGTGATGTCCTGGTATTTGGATGACGTGCACTTTATAGGAAGTAAAATTCCTATCCTACAATCGGTTACACTTTGGTTGTCACACAGTGGTTTCTCCACATAGGATTTGGATATTATATATGGCATTCTGGTTACTAGATCTATGGTTTTAGATCTAGATTTGGGTAGTTTCCCAATCTGGGTACTTAGACAGTATTCTAAAGGTATTTTAGAATGGACGACTCCTAGCACGGTTGTATACCTGCAGGTGATGGAGTCACCTTCTCTGAAGATGTTTTACAGACTAAAGGGGAGAGGGATGTGCATGATTGGCATATCACTTGCTTAGGTAATTGAGTAAATCATGAGATGTCAAGTACCACACCAGATATTGTTTTGCAAGAGATGCAATAAGTTTATATATATATTAATCCAATCCTAGAGAAACATTCGGAAGCAGTTTATGAACATAAGTGGATGTTCTAGGGATTTGATAACGACAGCCTCCTTCGGGAGACAGTTATCATTCCAGGCTTCCAAGGTGACCTGGATGACAGAGTGACTGTCAGAGTTATAGTTTTCCTTCCGACGAGGGGCAGTAGTTTGGACAGGTGGTCCAGGCAGATACTGAGGGAGGCATGACGCAGGATACTGATTAAACTCAGTTGACGATACAGTCTAAGAAGTTTGCTGGATTTGGAGTTCACTTGTGAACTAGGTCCCATCAGATATCCAGACATATTCTAAGACAGGCATTACTCAATTCGGGAGATGGCTTTCTCCGCGAACTTGAGATAAAGAGAGACATAGAAATAAACATCAGAGCGGATCCATTCACTGAGGCTATTTCTCGAACGCAATAGTTTCATAAACAAGCTTTGTGAGACTAATCAGTAGAGAAGTTGGGTGTTCGGTATCACGGGCTGTGAGTATGCGACATCGCAATAATTAGCCTTAAGTGCAAGTGGGAGATTGTTGGATATAGTGCCCTCAAAGTCAATTATTGGATCACAGGCACGTGATTGCAATGATTGAGAGATGATCTATGCCGGTAGAACAGTCTTACTCGAGATGATAGTATGCTATCTGGTTTGTCTTTATCATCGTGTACATGTTTCAGGTGACATTACAGATTACTATTACGCGTTGATAGAGCCCATAAGATTCTTGTTTGACTATCAGCAGTATGATGGCGATCATATACGTGAGAGTTGGGTGGTCTATAAGCACATCCTTAAAAGGTCCCTAGTCGAAGGAGTTTCTAGACAGGGTATCGATACTCCAGAGTAGACTAGTGTATACAGATCGAGACCCCGACAAGGGGCGATGGCTTGTCTCACAAGCCATTGGTGTCAGTTGGTTCACCTAAGATGTATACAGGTGCTTATTGGGTTATGAGTACACCGGACGGACTTGCCAGGAACATACTAGTTGGTATTGTACCTATCGTCAGATAGCAGTTCCCTGGTGACATGTGTACAGGTTAGTCTATCGACCTGAGATCGTCATTTGTCTCGTGTGAGTTCCCACTGTGCTTTGATTACTACCCTACCATGGCTCAAAAGAGTCGTGCAAACAGGTTTTAGTTGGGTACAGTCCCGAACCACATGGAGGCAGTGAGCGGATCGGCAGGGGATTCGTCTCTCCCGGTATTGGGGGTGAGATCGCACTGTGTTTAGGAGAGCCATTACACAAAGTTCCTGGCCAGGGCAAGCGAGATTTACTGGTAGGTATTCCAGTAGTTTCTCAGGGTGTTCTGGGCTACACTCCGATACGACTTATACCGCTATTGGGGGTCTGACGTTTACCAGCCCCCTAGGCCCGATATGCGATACTCATAGACGAACGGACCAGACTGTATGGATATTGTCACTGACAGGCTTAGTAGGGTTTCAGGATGAGTTCGCTCATCGGCCTCCCTTTTTCTCAATACCTGGGTAGCCGTTACGTACAGTTAGTGCCACTGACGTGCTTGTGGTTAAACCCACTGCTAGCGTATTGACGAGTCTTTAGAGTCCCCCATAGAAAGTTTTCCCAAATTCGAGCAAAACATTGTAGAGGCCGTATGGTTTTATGGCAGGGTTCGATCATATACGTTCACTCGTGCACGGATCATGATCGGACGGATCAGACTAGTGGGTTTTGGTTTAAACCGGATCCTAATATTAGATTGTTGGAATATTTTCTTCTCATTGTATTCGTATTCAGTCGGAATACAGATGCATGTATGTATATACGGATAAGGGATTTTCTTGTGATCCGTTACAAGATTACTTTTGAAGTTGCCAATTTCTTTTCTCGACTTAAACATTTGGATTAATGTTTAATTTTTTGAAATATGAGTGAGGGAATATTCATGGCTGATTTTTTCTTGTGCTGGGAATTTTCGAAAGCCAAGTGCATGCATTTGGGCGAGTCATGCTTTGTTGCATTGATGTTTTTTTTGTCAAGTTAAGATATTTAGTTAAGATATTTGCATGAGATATTTTGTAAGATTTGTGGCTATTGATTTGTTAAAAGGTTTTGAGGTGTTGCTTAATTTAATGAACACCTCACCACTTCAAAGCAATTCCACAGTGAACTGTTTTCACATTTTGGCCGAGCCCAAAATTTCAAAAGCAAGCTCATTTTTCCTTAGCCTAAAATCTGTGCTCACTTCTTCACTTCACCAAGTGGAAACTTCATTTACCTCCACCCAAATCATTGGATGCTTTGAGACAAAGTATTTACACACTATCTCAACTTCACCTTCGACATCTCGGTTGGCAAACTTGATATCCGAGTTGCTTCGGTTTAGAAACGAGAGCCTGTATACAGAATTCTCGACGTGAAGTCACTTCGATGAGCGAGATCGGAGAGCGAACTTTGTTGGGGCAGCCGCAACTAGCAAGGGACAGGGATTGAAGACTGAAGGACACGGATCGATCGGTATAATCTCTAAACCCCCTTTTACAGATAACTAGTATAGGGTTAATGGCATGATCCGGGCTTTAGGGTTATGTTAGCGCCAGTTCATAAAAGTTTTTGTTCCGCGTTTGGCCTCGAATTGACGGCCGGGGCGCTGGCGTATCCTTACAGAATACCTTCCTTATCAAACTACAAACAATCACGTTAGAATAACTATCATATACCAGTAATCGGTCATTTACAACTTTACCTGTTTATTTCACTTTATACACTATCTTTTCTTTCCTCTTTTGGGACTTACCGAGCATTAGTTCGCTGACGACATTCTTTTCTGTTTTTTCTTTGGAATGTTCTCCAGGAGGACCGGACTTTGAGGAGATAGAGCCGAGCCAGGAGGACTTGGACTAGCTTATCGCTCAGCCTGATTACTAGTTCCTCTGCACTTACTTTCTGTATGCCATTGTTTAGGTATTTGCTTTTGATTATTGTATCTTTTATTTTAAACAATTGTATGTAAAGTTGAATGTAAATAAAGTTAATGTTTCATTTTATTCTCTTGTCATTCTTGTTCATTTTTATATATTGCTTAATTACGCTTAACGTATTTATTTCATAGTAAATACGTTGCGGCCTGCCACGTCACTGTTTCCGTCTACTGGAAAGCGGGGCGTGACATCGTTCCAATCACTAAACTAGTAAACAAACATGCAATGGTTTAGGAATTACAACCTTTAATGCGTGTCCACCTAATCGTGGAAGACCCCTCCAAGCTCCTAATAGGCCGTTGGGAACAAACTTGAGAGGCGACCGTCCTTTCTGAAGATGAACCATCCAAGAGAACCAATCCAAGTTCCAGCTTCACCTAGTAAAGTAACCGATACTCCAAGCTCGCTAAGAATGGAGAGTGGGGTTGTAGGAATTTTCCACTGTCATTTTCTCTCTAATTTATAAGCTCAAGAGAGCAATCAAGAAGGAGTAGGAGTTGAAGAGGCTCACATAACCAATGAGCTAAATGTTGTGAATGATGAGAATAGAATGGCTACAAATTTTTTACAACCATGTAAAAAAATATCACTACATTTTTCAATAAAAAATGATGCTCATTCCTCTTTACATGTCCTTAATGATGCTCAATACCATCTCACCCTCCACCTCATTTCCAAATGATTTTCTAAAAAGAAAATCATATAATGAGGTGTTCTTCTTCTAGAACATATTCCATATAAATACAGAATACAACCTAGTATATGTACCGAAATATATATAAGCGTATCCGTATAAAAATACGAATAGCTAAGAGAGAGAAAATGAATAGTGGACAACAATACTATAACATATATCAAATATATATATATATATTATTAAATCAAAACTTGATTTAATAATCCGGCTTAATCCTAAACCGGCTAGTATTATCAATCGTCCGATTAAAGACTGTGTAGCCTGTATATATCTTTAATCGGAAACATGTATGTATCAACATACGTCATCTACATCATATCGTCTGAACCGGAAAAACGCTCTGTGTGGGACTCTAAAAACTCGACAATATGCTGACAGTGATTAGTGGATAAATTCATAATCATAAGTACATCAGCAGCACTAGCAGTATATAACGGCTACATAGGTATATGCCGAAAGGGAGGTCGATAATCAAGTTCGTCCGTACTCTACTGAGCCTAAGTCATTAAAAATCCGTTTTTTATTTGTTCCGTGTGGCACTTTGCTCCATGAGCAAGAACCGGGTCTCGACATTCTCCCCACTTTTGAACAATGGTTCGTCCTCGAACCACAAACCTACTATTGAGGGACCAGCTCTGATACCATTCTGTCACGCCCTACCTCCAATACAGAGAGTGTTGTCCGCTCTAGCCGAAGCCGCACGGTTTTGTCCTTCGGGGCGAACCGGACCCGACCAGGGGCCACTTCCCAGGAGGTCACCCATCCCAGAACTTCCCTGGCTCGAGCACGCTTAACTACGGAGTTCTCAAGCTCCTGTAGTACCGGTTCACTTAAAAGGCGCCTCTGTAATTGAGGGCGGTATCATTACATTTATAGTATAGATCTGCCCCCTTTCGGAATGTATTCCGAAGAGTTCCCATTGTTCTACAGTGGGTTCCACGGACTCAAGAGGTGGCCTCCATGGATTCAAGAGGTGGCCCCCGCCCACTTAATACGACGCTTGGCATGGCACTTTGTTCCGTGTGACACTTTGCTCCGTGAGCAAGAACCGGGTCCCGACAGGATTTATGGGGTGGATAATGTCAGACCCCTAATAAATCGATAAATCGTGCCGGAGTCAAGCTCATCACCAACCAAGAAACTACTGGACTCTTTTCAATAAATCTTATTCACCGTGGCCACGGACTTAGGGTGATGGCTAACCGAACACAACGCGACATCGACTCCTAATACCAGGAGAGACGAATCCCCGACAATCGCTCGTTGCCTCCATGTGGCTCGGGACTGTACCCAATTAAAACCTGTTTTCACGACTCCTCTTAAGCCGTGGTAGGGTAGTAATCTAAGTACAGTAGGAACTCACACTAGAAAAATGACGATCTCAGATCAAAAGACAAATCTGTACTCATCTGACGTAGATATAATACCGTCTAGAAATTCTTGGCGAGTTCATCCAGTGTACTCACCTCTAGTAAGCACCTGTATACTATCTTAGGTGACACAACACCAATGGCTTGTAAGACCGGCCACAACCCTTTATCGGGGTTTCGAAACGTATACACCAGTCTACTCCGGAATTTCGATGCCCAGTTTTGATACTCCCACGACTATGGACATTTAAGGATGTGTATGAACTATCCAGCTCTCACGTATACGATCGCCATCATAATGCTAGTAGTCAAGCAAGAATCCTACGGGATTTATCATTATGTATTAGCTACACGTAATAACAAGTAAAACATATATACATCAATAATAAAGATAAACCAGATAGCATACTATCATCTTGAGTAAGATTGTTCTACATGTATAGGTCCTCCCTTAATTATCATAATCGCGTTTTTACAATTATAATAATCGCCTTGAGGGCACTATATCTAACAATTCTCTTAAAAAATAAATAGCCACCATCTCCCATATAACCATCCTTTGGAACCATCACTGATCAACGCTGTCCTTCTTCGAATCACACTGCTTCATCTTCCACCATGTGGGAAGCGAAAGTCCCCAAGCCAGCAACTGATTCCTCGTCCTCTGCCTCGGTCTTTGCCTTTTTCTTGACCCTCTTTTCAGCACCACCTGTTCAGAATTTAATGATTGCTTCAGTCATGTTTTGAATACTCAAAATAGATTTCTTAGAACTTTTAAAAATTCTATTATTCCTCTCTAACCAAATACTCTAACATAGCAGAAAGCATAATTTCCCACCCCCTAATTTCCCTCTATCCAGCCCAATTCCCCCATCACTACTACAGTATCCGTATGCCTTTATGGATAAATCCGTAAGGGCAACTAGTAGTCCCCAAAGATTAATCCATAGGGACTCAAAATACATTCGTAAGTTCAAAGGTCGCAAGGGCAAGTCTTTGCCTTGAACATGACCCTACGGAGTAAACCTTGCCTCTACGGCTTAATGGGTAGAGGCAGTTATCCTTACGGATTACTCCATAGGGACAAAATATTTTTTAAATTTTTTGTTAAAAAAATTAAAAAATTGTACTTACGGAGTTATACGTAGGGGATAATTAATGCCCTTACGTCTAAATCCGTAGGAGTAAGTTTTGCCTATATTTCTAAGATCATAGAACCGAATATCAAATATTCTGTTATTTTTTCCCTACGGATTAATCTGTAGGAATAATACGTGTTCGTATGGATTAACCCGTTGGTGCAACAGTTGCCCCTACGGATTAATCCGTAGGGACAAAATATCAAGATTTTTAAAAAAAAGAGCTTCTTGTTTTTTTCCCATCCTGTGCACAATAATATATATTATATAACCAAATACAGAAATATTCATAAACAATATCGCACGCATAATATATAAAGAAATAAACATACACATTATGAAATCAATCTAAAATCATCATAAACATCCAAACAACTACCGATATCATCCAAAACATATAATATGTATCAAATAAGTATATACATCCTCAAAAATATAAATAAACATGTCCTAGCTCCATCCAGCTCCTCCACTTCTAATAAACGCTGAAATCTGGCGCATCTGCTCCTCGTTGCAGCCATGAGTCGATAAAAACTCGACTAATGAAGGAGTGGTCTGTGCAGGAGTCTGAGTGGTCTGTGCAGGAGTCATAGGAGTGTCCTGTGTAGCCGCAGCTGAGGTAGTGACTTATAGAGCCACAGCCGAAGGAGTGACATGTAGAGCCGCAGTCGAAATAGCCTGCTGAGTCTGTAAAATTTTGTGTTTGTGCAATAAACGAGTAAGAACGGTGTACTAGATTTAGTTGAATTCGTATCAATATCGGATTATTGCGAAACCACAAATTTATATATGTTTTGTTGAGATTCCACTTGTCCCATTGAAATTCATATGCTATGTATGAGAATTTATACATGTTGAAATTCCACACATTCAGGGCTTCGTTTTCCCCCCAATCTAAGAATACTTAGGGCCTTAGGCCTAGTTTGGATATCTAGTTTGGAAAACTATAGTTTATTTTAAGTGGAGGCAGAAATGATGCCTACTCTAACTTATAAGGTCTTATCTCTCCTTAATTGTTTAGCTTTGATAGGATGCTAGGTTTTGGAGTTATCTAATTTCGAAAACAATGTTTTCTTCTCAAGTTTTGAGCTTGGATAATCATAACTTTTTAAACTCCAAAATGAAGAAAGATGTGGCATGGTCAGGATTATAGAGTTCAGTTTAGATAGTTTTATGTAAGTCTGATTAATCAAGCTTAAGTCTAAAACCAAATAAGCTCAGGCTACTGTTCTCCTCCGAACACAGAGACGACAACCGCGTAGGTTCGTCTAGCCTGAATTTGGGGGCAGATGCTATTTGGTTTTATCCGTCCACCTCTCCGAAGATGCCAAGTTGATTTATGGCACCATGTATCGGAGGTTTAGACGGATGCGGCTGTAGAAGACTTCGTCAGATTCCCCCTCGTTTGAGGGGTTTTTGATTCTGGGGACGCTCTTCCCTGCAGACGCAAGCCCCTGCAGTTAATTACGCTACCGCATCACGGTAACCACTTTTTCCTTCTCCAGATGGTCACTTCATGTCGTGTGTGTTTGTTTTATTTTTGGTTGCCCGTGGATTGTATACGGAGACTAATTTATGTTGTCGCCTGTAGGGCGTGGATTAGTCTAAATCTGTATTTTCTTAGATTTGGTTTTGGGTTGGGTTTAAGGATCGTTAATCTCATTTGAGGCTAAGATCAACTTAAACATTTGTTAAGGATACGTTGGTATAATTTTAAACTAAGATCAACTTAACCATTTGTTAAGGATACGTTAGTCTAATTTTAGACTAAGATCTACTTAACAGGATCATTTAGATCCAACAAAAGAGCATTTAGGCTTTAATGTTTTAGATTAAGGACTTTGCGGTCCAGAAGTTTAAGGACATCATAGTCCATGGAGTTTAAGGACATCATAGTCCATGAGTTTAAGGACCCCACAGTCCGTAGTAGTTTAGAAACATCATAGTCTGTAAAGTTTAAGGACATCATAGTCCATGAGTTTAAGGACCCCACAGTCCGTAGTAGTTTAGAGACATCATAGTCTGTAAAGTTTAAGGACATTATAGTCCACGAGTTTAAGGACCCCATAGTCCATGGAATGTCTGGTTGTCGGGACCCGTCACCTCTCTGAAGACGTTGAAGGATTACAACGACAAATATCAGAGAAGTGAAGAGATGTACCCTTGAACCAATATTGGTTGGAAGATCTGTAGTCCAATTTGGAACTAAGATCAAAGATTTGTGAGCATATGGGCTCAATTGGTCTGAATTAGGGATCTGTGGCCACTTTGGGCTTAGCTTATTTAATTAAAATGTTGAACATTTAACAATGCTGAGTATTGGTTTGGGCTCTGACAATCTTTTTGTCTTTTATTGAGTGCTGGGTGTAAGTCCGTGTTGCCAATCCCGGTGCTTACGGGAGGCGGAAAACATAATAAAAAACGGATTTTTAATGACTTAGGCAACATGGACTATGCTTGTGAGGATCTTTGCTAAACATAAACTAGCTAACCCTAACTACAAAGTAGCTAAGTGATGAAAGGTTATACCTTTGGTCTTTAGTCCTTCTCTCCTTGCTCCTAGGTATGGTAGAAAGAGTTCACCTTGCTTGTCTTCTCCCGTCAAAGAAAGATCCACTTGAAAGCCACCACCTTTAGCTTCAACTCCAAGCTAGGAGTAACTAGAGTGCAAGAAATGCTAAGACTTGAACCCTAGAAGTGAGAAGAGAAGATCAAGAGAGGGTTTTTCTCAAGCTTTTTGTTTCTCAACACATGAGAGGGAGAGAGCTTGAGGGAGAGGATGAGCAAGAGAGAGAAAGTAAATGATAGAATGAGAAAATAATAGAGCTCTTCTCACTAATATGTGTGAATTAATTTAATTGAATAATTAGCTAGATAATTATCATGGTAAATCATGACATGACCATTATCATTTCAAATTGCAAAGATCAAAAAGCATCTTCCAAAAGAAATTATGATGGTCAAAGTGTCAACCTTGGTCAACAAGTCAAAGAAGTCAAAAGGTCAATAACCACAACCATGGATAATTATCAAACTAATTACTAATTAACAATAACACACACATAAATATTAGGGTTAATAAAATGACAATAGCCATTAACCCTAATCAAGGTCCTCTCCCTCAATCTCAAGCAACTGTGCATACGCACCCGCATTCGTGATCCGAGGAACACGAACACAATGAGAAAAACCAATCTCTAATCATATACTAGGATCCGGCTTAAACCAAAGCCCGCTAGTATAAACTGTCCGGACAGCAAACGTGCACAAGTGCGCGGATGCGAACGAACCCTGTCGCAAAACCATGCGACCTCTACTCATTTTGCCTAAAGGCGAATAGCTCTCTGTGTGGGACTCTAAAGACTCGACACTACGCTGGCAGTGGGTTTAACCACAGACCGCAAGCGGCACTAGCTGTACGTAACGGTCCCCAGGTAGATGTCGATAAGAAGACTGACGAGGTGAACCCCATCTGCACTCCTACTGAGCCTGTATGTGACAATCTCCGTACAGTCCGGTCTGTTCGTCTGATACATCGCATGGCGGGCCTAGGGGGGCGGTGAACGTCAGTCCCCTAATAGCGGTACAAGTCGTGTCGGAGTGTAGCCCAGAACACCCTGAGATAACACTGGAAACCTACCAGTATATCTCGCTTGCCCTGGCCAGGGACTACTCGTGTAATGGCTCTCCTAGACACAGCGCGATGTCAACCCCCAATACCGGGAGAGACGAATCCTGTCTAACCGTCACTGCCTCCAAGTGCTTCGGGACTGCACCCAAAAACTACCTGTTTGCACAGCTCCTTTGAGCCGTGGTAGGGTAGTAATCAAAGTGCAGTGGGAACACACTCGAGGCGAAGTGACAGTGTCAAGTCAGCGGACTAAGCTGTACTCATGTCACCTGGGAACTGATAACTGACGATAGGTATATTACCAACCAACAGTTCCCGACGAGTCCTGTCCAGTGTACTCGTAACCTAACGAGCACCCGCATACTATCCCAAGTACGACGTACTAACGGCTGTGGGACAGACCGTCTCCCACACTGGGATGAGAAGCGCATACGCTAGTCTACTCCGGAGTATCGATGCCCTGTCTCGATAGTCCAACGACCAGGGACCTGTATAAGGATGTGCTTATAGATTACCCAGCTCCCACGAGTGCGAGCGCCATCACAACGCTGGTAATCAAGCAAAGATCCTAAGGGCTCTACTAATATGTATACCAGCAATATGTTAAAAGAAACACATGCACATATTAAAGCAGAGACAAACCAAGTAGCATACTACCATTTCGAGCAAGATTGTATATACAACTGTGAATATCCCAAGCTTCCATTAAGTAATATACAAACTAGTATGATACAGTAATGGCCTCTAGGGCATATACACTAACAATCTCCCACTTGCACTAAGGCCATGTACTGGCGTATCGAAGACCTATCATCTCGATCAGCCGCTCGAACTGAGTCTGGGGTAGGGCCTTTGTGAATGGATCTGCTGTGTTATCCTCTGATGCAACTCTCCGGACCTCGATCTCCTGGCGATCTACGATCTCCCTGATCAGGTGATACCGCCTTAAGATGTGTCGGGATTTCTGATGGGACCTGGGTTCCTTCGCTAAAGCTATAGCCCCGTTGTTGTCGCAATACAGATGTATTGGGTCAACAATGGACGGAACCACCTGAAGTTCTTTCAAGAACTTCCTCATCCAGACAGCTTCTTTTGCGGCATCAGATGCAGCGATGTATTCCGCTTCCATAGTCGAGTCAGCAACGGTTTCCTGTTTGGAGCTCTTCCAACACACCGCCCCTCCATTGAGGGTAAAGACAAAACCCGACATGGACTTGGAATCATCCTTGTCACTCTGGAAGCTGGAGTCAGCAAAGGCCTCAACCTGCAGGTCTTTTCCGCCATACACCAAGAACATCTCCTTAGTCCTTCTCAGGTACTTGAGAATGTTCTTTACTGCTATCCAATGTTTCTCCCCAGGGTTTGACTGATACCTGCTTACCACACTCAGTGCATAAGCCACATCCGGTCTGGTACACAACATCGCATACATTATAGAGCCTACCGCAGAAGCGTAGGGTATAATAGACATGCGATCCCTCTCCAAATCAGTCTTGGGAGACATCTCTTTGGAGAGGGTGATCCCGTGACAAGCCGGTAGATTACCGCGCTTGGAATCTTCCATACTGAATCTCTTCAGTATGGTGTCGATGTACCTGGACTGCGAGAGTCCTAATATCCTCTTGGATCTGTCACGGTAGATCCGGATACCCAGAATGTAGGAGGCATCACCCAGGTCTTTCATGGAGAACCTGTGTGACAAGAACCCCTTGACAGATTGTAGCATAGGAATGTCATTTCCTATTAAGAGAATGTCATCCACGTATAAAACGAGGAATACTACAGTTCTCGCTACAAATCTACAATAGATGCATGGTTCATCTGGATTTTTGATAAAGCCAAATTCTTTGACCGTCTCATCAAAACAGATGTTCCAACTCCGCGATGCCTGCTTGAGTCCATAAATGGACTTGAGCAACTTGCACACCTTTCCGCTGCTCCCACCCTGAATGAAACCCTCTGGCTGATCCATATAGACACACTCTTCTAAATGACCATTTAGAAAAGCTGTCTTTACGTCCATCTGCCAAATCTCATAATCGTGGAAAGCAGCAATGGCAAGAAGGATCCGAATGGATTTCAGCATAGCTACTGGAGAAAAGGTTTCGTCATAGTCCAAACCAGGTCGCTGACGAAAACCCTTTGCTACCAGTCTAGCTTTATAGGTCTCAACCTGTCCATCTACACCAATCTTCCTTTTGAAGATCCACTTGCATCCTACGGGTTTTACCCCATCTGGAGCAATGTCCAACGTCCATACTTTGTTGGTGTACATGGACTCCATTTCGGTCCGCATTGCATCCAGCCATTTTACCGAGTCGACGCTCTGAATGGCTTGCTGGAAGCTAGTAGGCTCATCACAATCCAGGATGCAGTCTTCTCTATCCCCGTCAATGAGAAAACCGTAGTATCTCTCGGGCGGATGAGACTGCCTACTACTCCTGCGGAGCGGCATAGGAATGTCCTGTTCTTTTGAACTTTCTGGTTCCACTAAACTTTCAGTAATAGTTTGTGGTTCTGGAATTTCTTCCAGTTCTATTGCGCTCCCACTTATTTCTTTTTCTATGAACTGATGTTCTAGAAAGTGGGCATGGCGAGAAACAAGGACTTTTTGTTCCTCTTCGCAATAGAAGTAATATCCCTTGGAGTTCTTTGGATATCCCACAAACTTGCACTGTACTGAGCGTGCCTCGAGCTTGTCCGCATGCTGCTTTTTTACAAAAGCTGGACATCCCCATGTCTTAATGTGATTAAGATAGGGTTTCTTCCCACTCCATAACTCATATGGTGTGGTAGGCACAGTCTTAGTGGGAACACGGTTCAAAAGATATGCAGCTGTTTCTAGCGCATACCCCCAGAAAGATCGCGGTAACTCAGCGTTACTCATCATGGACCGTACCATATCCAATAGGGTTCGGTTCCGTCTCTCCGATACACCGTTATGTTGCGGAGTGTATGGAGGAGTAAGCTGAGAGAGAATTCCATTCTCTTTTAAATAGTTCAGGAATTCGGCACTTAAGTATTCTCCTCCTCGATCCGATCTTAGGATCTTGATACTTTTGCCTGTTTGTTTTTCTACTTCATTCTTATATTCCTGGAATTTTTCAAAAGCCTCGGATTTATGTTTCATTAAGAAGACATAACCGTACCTTGAAAAATCATCCGTAAAGGTAATGAAGTAAGAATAACCGCTTCGCGCATGTGTAGACATTGGACCGCACACGTCGCTGTGTACGAGTCCCAAGAGCTCGCTCGCTCTTTCTCCGTGTCCAGAAAACGGAGCCTTTGTCATCTTTCCTTTGAGACAGGATTGACAAGTTGCATACGATTGATATTCGAACGAATCTAAGTATCCTTCAGTATGTAACTTAGTCAATCTTCTCTCATTGATGTGACCCAGTCTACAATGCCATAAGAAAGTTTTATTAATTTCTGGAGACTTTCTTTTGTGTGTATTCTGGATATTGAAAATCTGTGGTTGGTTTAAAACGTATATACCGTTGTTCAATGTACCTGACCCAATCAACACTTGATTAAGGTGAATGTTCACTACATTACTTACAAATGCAAATTCATAACCTTCTTTAGATAATAAAGATACAGAAATGATATTACAGGTTGCATTTGGTACATAATAACAACTACGCAAAACCAAAAAGTGTCCATCTGATAATCCCAGGTGATAGTCCCCCACGGCCTCAGCATCCATGCTAGCACCGTTCGCAACTCTGAGGGTCATGTCACCTGCCTTCAAAACTCTACGCTTTCTCAACGCCTGCAAAGAATTACAGATATGAGATCCTGATCCGGTATCCAATACCCAGGAATTAGAGTTTATTGATAGACAATTTTCAATAACATACACACCTGAAGCTGAAGCTGCAACTCGCTTCAAATCCTGTGTTCTGGCTTTCCAAGCCTTGCAATCTTGTTTCCAGTGACCACTTTTATGACAATAGAAGCATTCTTCCTTCCCCACCAGCTTCCCCGCTACCTTTGTTGCTTTACCTTTTCCTTTCGTATCCACTTTACCGACACCGCCTCTTGGTTTGGCGGGGGCTTTCTTCTTCTTGCCCTTGGCTTTCGCCCTGGACCTAGAAGAGGAAGATCCTCCTACAAACAAAGTGGATGTCTCCCTACCCTTCTGTAGGGTGCCCTCAGCAGTCCTCAACATGTTCAGAAGCTCGGCAAGTTCAACCTCCTTTCCTTGCATGTTGAAGTTAAGAATGAACTGGGCGTAAGTGGAAGGAAGGGACTGGAGAATCAAATCGGTATAGAGTTCATTCTCCAACGTGGTCCCAAGGTCCGCGAGCTCCTCTATGTAGCCGATCATCTTAAGCACGTGGTCCGCTACCGATGATCCGACGGCCAACCTTGCCGAAAAGAGCTTCTTCGACACTTCGTATCTTGCGATACGAGACTGCTCTCCATACAGTTCTTTTGTATGGAGAAATATGGACTCTAGGTCCATATTCTCGTGCCTCCTCTGATGGTCATTGTCCATCGAGGCTAGTACGAGGCATCTGGCCCTCGCGCAATCTATCTCCCATGTCTTACGGATTTCAACATCCGCGACGCTGGAGGTGGGACCTGGGACAGGGGAAGCTTTGGTGGTAAGTATATACCCCAGCTTGTCATAAGTGATAGCCATCTTGACATTCCTGAGCCAATCTTTGTAGTTTGGCCCTGTCAATATGTTTTTATCTAATAGTAACTTAAGTCCGGTCATCTTGAATGGTCGCTGCAATTAGGAGAGAGAAAAGAAACACTTTAGCATGATGCTCTTGCAAGTTTAGAGTGGTTTTTAGTTTGTCTAAACTGGATGGCTCCCACTGTCTCTCGAATCCCTTCTCAAACCGTAAAGAAAAGGATTAGCCGGGATCATTCTCACCGTACAATACTTGCTTAACCGTTCAGCCAGGCCAGTGTCGGTACTTCGAGGGAGGTTTTCCAACGCTTTCGCGAAGTTCCTTAATTAAGTAACCTCTTTTCCCTGTGGGCGTAGCCCCGCTAACACCTTTCTAGGCACCTACTAGGTTTATAGCATTGATCGTTAAGTGAGAGTTTTCCCGAGGAGTAGCATATACTCACAGTAGGATCGGGATCCAAATATCATCGCGTGATAAAACCGAAGGAATCCTACCAGAATCATCACACTCCAAATGGTATGCAAATCTAGCAAGTTTCAGTACTTATGAAACTCCCGATGTGGATTTTTGCCCCATGCTCTTATGACCTTGACTTTGGCCAAAATATCATAAGTCACATGTCAAGTTCTACCCGTCATTCTCCTGGTTAATTTGGACCCACCCGTACCTACCCTTGACTTTGGCCAAAATGGCAGCACGACTGTCCCAAATCAACGCATCTATCTATGCTGCACATGAATACCCAAACGCTACCAATCACTATGCCTTGACTTTGGCCAAAATACATAGCTTGAATACTTTTGACCATTCATGTGGAATGACGGAGGGCTACGAATGGTTTTGGCGAAACCGTGAACGTAGTGAACTTGATATAATCGATGGAACGAGATAGCTTTTAAAAGGAGTGGTTCAAGCTCCGCGTTTAAAAGTTTAGTTTTGAAAAGAACCGAGTGGTTTTCAAAGTGTTCCAATCGACTTTTCCTTGGTTTATTTCTTGCATTAGTTCTTTTAATGCGTCCCATCATTTAATCCTACCATTGCAGAAAACAACCAAAATATGACGTACGCTTATGCCATTCGCATTCGCCACGGGGCCCCGTCATCACCCGTTAGGTTACTTAACTAACGACAGAGCGGGGGCTGGGCTAGCGCGGCTGTAAAACATAAGCAACGCCTAAATAGTTATTATATATAAATATATAGCAATGATAGACATTACAGATCACAGATGAATATATTGGATATACTAGGAATCCGCAATGCGTTCGAGCCTGCAACGCAAAGCGGATTACACGGTCGCGGTGAATAGCCAATACCCCACCCAAGACCCCTACGGGTGCGGCAAACTACCCGCCAAGCACCCGAAGCGAAGCAACCTCCCTCACCACCGTGAGTAGGCCACTCGGCACTTCGAGATACCCGGTAGTTTGTGCACCCCCTCCATGGGTCTATCCTAGGAGCAAAAACAGTAAAAAGAATTATACAATGACGGCTACAACCCAGACCCGGTTGTGCGGCCATACAAAGAATATTATTACATCAATTTACATGTTACAAATGAATGAAAGAAAAACAACGCTCATCTCACATCCACCCCGGCCATTCACCCGCGACAATCCAATCCATTCATATCCACAAACCAATAACAATCACAGATCATGTATAACCCCGACTAATCGTCTTATAGCGATTAGCCGACGTTCAATACATGCAAGCATTACAGATATAACCGATGTAGTTAAAGTGTAGTGAAGTTCCGAAAAATACGGATTTATAGGCCCCCAAAAGTAAATTTTAGTTCTGGAAAATCTGGGCACATATAATATATCCTAAAAATCCTAAAACCAACCCAGAAACATGCTGCACCAAAAACGATACAGAGAGGGGACAAGATGGCCGCGCTTCC
Organism: Agapanthus africanus; assembly: GCA_030015575.1. Taxonomy (NCBI): domain Eukaryota; kingdom Viridiplantae; phylum Streptophyta; class Magnoliopsida; order Asparagales; family Amaryllidaceae; genus Agapanthus; species Agapanthus africanus. The sequence continues at coordinate 418,526,348 of CM057349.1, read as the reverse complement.
GCGGCAAGAGCTTCCTTATGCCGCGGAAGCGCGGTCCTGTAGACTCCTCTCTGGTTCGTCTTTGGTGGTGTTTCACACAAAACCCTGAGATAATTTTTGAAGTATAACGTTTTTCATTTTGACCAGAAAAAAAATTAACAGAAACTAGGGTTTTTCGAGTTTGGTTTTTCGATTTTCCGGTTTCGAAACTTCGTTACACTTAACTACTTAGCTAGTTTAGGTTTAGTTAGTCTCTGATACCACTGTAAGTCCGTGTTGCCAATCCCGGTGCTTACGGGAGGCGGAAAACATAATAAAAAACGGATTTTTAATGACTTAGGCAACATGGACTATGCTTGTGAGGATCTTTGCTAAACATAAACTAGCTAACCCTAACTACAAAGTAGCTAAGTGATGAAAGGTTATACCTTTGGTCTTTAGTCCTTCTCTCCTTGCTCCTAGGTATGGTAGAAAGAGTTCACCTTGCTTGTCTTCTCCCGTCAAAGAAAGATCCACTTGAAAGCCACCACCTTTAGCTTCAACTCCAAGCTAGGAGTAACTAGAGTGCAAGAAATGCTAAGACTTGAACCCTAGAAGTGAGAAGAGAAGATCAAGAGAGGGTTTTTCTCAAGCTTTTTGTTTCTCAACACATGAGAGGGAGAGAGCTTGAGGGAGAGGATGAGCAAGAGAGAGAAAGTAAATGATAGAATGAGAAAATAATAGAGCTCTTCTCACTAATATGTGTGAATTAATTTAATTGAATAATTAGCTAGATAATTATCATGGTAAATCATGACATGACCATTATCATTTCAAATTGCAAAGATCAAAAAGCATCTTCCAAAAGAAATTATGATGGTCAAAGTGTCAACCTTGGTCAACAAGTCAAAGAAGTCAAAAGGTCAATAACCACAACCATGGATAATTATCAAACTAATTACTAATTAACAATAACACACACATAAATATTAGGGTTAATAAAATGACAATAGCCATTAACCCTAATCAAGGTCCTCTCCCTCAATCTCAAGCAACTGTGCATACGCACCCGCATTCGTGATCCGAGGAACACGAACACAATGAGAAAAACCAATCTCTAATAATATACTAGGATCCGGCTTAAACCAAAGCCCGCTAGTATAAACTGTCCGGACAGCAAACGTGCACAAGTGCGCGGATGCGAACGAACCCTGTCGCAAAACCATGCGACCTCTACTCATTTTGCCTAAAGGCGAATAGCTCTCTGTGTGGGACTCTAAAGACTCGACACTACGCTGGCAGTGGGTTTAACCACAGACCGCAAGCGGCACTAGCTGTACGTAACGGTCCCCAGGTAGATGTCGATAAGAAGACTGACGAGGTGAACCCCATCTGCACTCCTACTGAGCCTGTATGTGACAATCTCCGTACAGTCCGGTCTGTTCGTCTGATACATCGCATGGCGGGCCTAGGGGGGCGGTGAACGTCAGTCCCCTAATAGCGGTACAAGTCGTGTCGGAGTGTAGCCCAGAACACCCTGAGATAACACTGGAAACCTACCAGTATATCTCGCTTGCCCTGGCCAGGGACTACTCGTGTAATGGCTCTCCTAGACACAGCGCGATGTCAACCCCCAATACCGGGAGAGACGAATCCTGTCTAACCGTCACTGCCTCCAAGTGCTTCGGGACTGCACCCAAAAACTACCTGTTTGCACAGCTCCTTTGAGCCGTGGTAGGGTAGTAATCAAAGTGCAGTGGGAACACACTCGAGGCGAAGTGACAGTGTCAAGTCAGCGGACTAAGCTGTACTCATGTCACCTGGGAACTGATAACTGACGATAGGTATATTACCAACCAACAGTTCCCGACGAGTCCTGTCCAGTGTACTCGTAACCTAACGAGCACCCGCATACTATCCCAAGTACGACGTACTAACGGCTGTGGGACAGACCGTCTCCCACACTGGGATGAGAAGCGCATACGCTAGTCTACTCCGGAGTATCGATGCCCTGTCTCGATAGTCCAACGACCAGGGACCTGTATAAGGATGTGCTTATAGATTACCCAGCTCCCACGAGTGCGAGCGCCATCACAACGCTGGTAATCAAGCAAAGATCCTAAGGGCTCTACTAATATGTATACCAGCAATATGTTAAAAGAAACACATGCACATATTAAAGCAGAGACAAACCAAGTAGCATACTACCATTTCGAGCAAGATTGTATATACAACTGTGAATATCCCAAGCTTCCATTAAGTAATATACAAACTAGTATGATACAGTAATGGCCTCTAGGGCATATACACTAACACTGGGCACTCATCATAGCTCTGAGGCTTTGTTATTTAAATGACAATTTATGTTCTCTTAGCGCACACGTGAGGAGCACGTGGCGCGCTTGACGCTATGCACCAGATAATGAGCACAGTGCGCTTCTGTCAAGTAGCGCACACGTGAGGAGTACGTGGCGCGCTTGGCGCTATGCGCCAGCCGCAAAGCGCTTCTGTCAAGTAGCACACACGTGAGGAGAACATAGCGCACTTGGCGCTATGCGCCAGCCGCAGAGCGCTTCTGTCAAGTAGCACATACGTGAGGAGCACGTGGAGCGCTTGGCGCTATGCGCCAGATAATGAACGCAATGCGCTTCTTTAAATTTGGAGCGCTAAGGCTCTTTTTAGGCAACTTTGCGCCCTGAGAATTAAATTCTCTTTCTTATAAGAGACTTTGTCTCATGGATCTAAGAACAAAGTTCTTATCTTTTATAGGAGATATTTCAATCTCTTATGTTTTTGGTGAAAGACTTTGCCTTTATGGATCTATGATCCTAAAAGAATTGAATTATTCTCCCCCATTTTATAATAAGATATTATAATCTCTGAAAGACAATTTGTCTTATAGATCTATGATTTGAAGAACATTAAATTCTTCCCCTTATTTTTTATGATGAGATACTTTGATCTCTGTTGTGAAAGACCTTGGTCTCATAGATCTATGATCTTAGAAAAAGAAGTAAATTCTTCTTTTAATATAAAGTGATTTCGTCTCTCTGTTCTTGTTTACCTTGAAGAAAATTTTCTTCTTCTGAGAGCTTGCTCTTTGTTTTTGAAATTTCTCAAAGTTTAGGGGGGGGGGTTCCTCTCTATCAGACTTGAAGTCTTGGAGCCTTTATATAGGGCAAGCTGATTTGTTGAATCGGTTGAAGAGATCTTTTCTCTAATTGATTTGGGGATCTCCCCACCGTTGGATCTTTAATCTTAGGCCTTCTGTTTTACAGAAGGTAATCTTTTTATTTTTAACAAGATTGGGAAATCTTTTCCCATAAAGAATTTATTCTGTATTTTGGTAATTTTAATCACCATTGGATCTTTGATCCAACGGTGCTCTGATTTACAGAGCACAATCTTTCCTGTTTGGAAAGATTTTGAGGAATGTTTCATTAATAGAATTTTATTCTGGTCAACTGATGATTTTTAATCATGTTCGTTGGATCTTTGATCCAACGGTTGGTAACATTTAGTTCCAGCGCTAGCGCTCTCGTGCTTTGCACGTGATGCGTGATTGGTAGAGATTTTACGATCAAAAATATAATTACCGCAATCAGAAACGGCGTCGCTTCGCAGCTAGCCGGTGAGTGCGGGTCGATCCACAGAGACGGGTAAATTTCTTTAGTGTGTCTTAACGAGTTGATTCTATTTGTAGTTTTGGTTTTATAAAAATCTAGATCTAAAACTTAATTAATCTAATTTAAATTCTTGCTAGGGTTAGGCTTAGAGGAAGTTTTGGAGATTGATGTTTCTGTTGCGCCACGGCAGCGCCCCGGCCTCTTACTCGAGGCCAAAATGCGGAATCAAAAAATTTTCCTTGCTCGGAAACCGGCACTACCGCGGACAAAGACCCGGATCGAAACCATTAGCCTATACTAGCTAACAAGAGATGGGAAAAGAAGTATACCGAGTGATCCGAGTCCTCCGGTCTTCTCTTCATCATCCCGATCTCCCGCGGAAAGCCTTTGCTCCACATTGTCGCCTCCTCGCCGGAAAGGGCACCACATCGCCTTCGTCTTTTACGGGCTCCCGCCTCAATACCGAGGCAACTCGAGCATGAAGCCGGCAACTCGACATGCCCAAGAAGTGCTGTAGAATGTAGTGTAGATGATGCTAGTCTCATTTGGGGTTTGTAGTTGCCATGATGGAGGAATCAAGGTGATATGAACTTGGGGATTTTTGAGGCAATGAAAAATGATATGAAACAATAATTTTCCCACACCCTCATCAAAAAGGAAATGATCCATCATCTCCAAAAGAAGTGGCCGGCCAAGTCTTTTATGGAAATGGTGAAGGGAAAATCTAATACAAGGGAGGTGAGTGTAGGATCAAGAAGGAGGTGACCATATCCAAAGTCAACCAAACATCAACCATACTCACATCAAGTCAAACCCATACCCTTTCAATCACACAAAGCATGGTTGAAAGATATCATAATAAACACTTTTGCAAGAAACCCCCCCACAAAGTGTTATTTGCAAAACTGCAAATAACCCCCTCCATCGGAAAAGTCCGGCCGGGAAAGAACAAAGGAAAACCGGCCGGAACGGAATGCAAACTGGCAACTCCAGAAAACTGGTCCCGTAATAAATTACAGGAAAACCCCTATACTGTGCATACACACCCGCATCTGTATTCCGACCGGATACAAATGCAAAGAGACAAAATCTACACTGTACTAGACTAGTACCGGCTTAAACCAAAGCCGGCTAGTAAAATCCATTCGATCCTGATCCGTGCAATACCGCACGTATCTGATCGAACCCTGCCATATTACTATACGGCCACTAGTACAAAACTGTCCGATCCTGACCCGTGCAATACCGCACGTGTCTGATCGGACCCTGCCATATCTCCATACGGCCTCTACAGCGTTTCGCCCGAAAGCTGAGTAACTGAAAGTGTGGTGGACTCTAAAGACTCGTCAATACTATGGCTGTGGATTTAACCACTGGCACGTCAGAGGTATAAGCCAATACGTGACGGGCCACCAGCTATTGACCAAAAGGGACGTCGATGAGGAAGCTCACCCCGACACCCAACTGAGCCTGTCAGTGACAATATCCGTACAGTCCGGTCCGTTCGTCTATGAGTATCGCATGGCGGGCCTAGGGGGTTGGTAAAAGTCAGACCCCCAAAGGCGGTACAAGTCGTGTCGGAGTGTAGCCCAGAACGCCCTGAGATACTACTGGAATACCTACCAGTAAATCTCCTGTCTCGGCCGAGGGCTTTGCGTAATGGCTCTCCTAGACACAGCGCGACCTCACCCCCAATACCGGGAGAGACGAACCCCTGCAGATCCGCTCACTGCCTCCATGTGGCTCGGGACTGTACCCAACTAAAACCTGTTTGCACGACTCCTTTGAGCCGTGGTAGGGTAGTAATCAAAGCACAGTGGGAACTCACACGAGACAAATGACGATCTCAGGTCGATGAACTAACCTGTACACATGTCACCTGGGAACTGCTATCTGACGTCTGGTATAAGACCAACTAGCAGGTTCCCGGCGAGTCCTGTCCGGTGTACTCATAACCCAATGAGCACCTGTATACATCTTAGGTGAACCAACTGACACCAGTGGCTTGTGAGACCGGCCACCGCCCCTCGTCGGGGTCTCGACTGTATACACTAGCCTACTAATGGAGTATCGATGCCCAGTCTCGAAACTCCCACGACTAGGGACCTTTTAAGGATGTGCTTATAGACTACCAGCCCCCACGTATATGATCGCCATCATACTGCTGGTCGTCAAGCAAGAATCCTAGGGGCTCTATCAACGTGTAATAGCGACATGTCAGGTCACCTAAAGCAGTACACGATGATAAAGATAAACCAGATAGCGTACTATCATCTCGAGTAAGACTGTCCTACCGGGATAGGTCCTCCCTCAATCATTGCAATCACGTGCCTGTGATCCAATAATTGACTCTGAGGGCACTAACTCCAACAATCTCCCACTTGCACTCAAGGCTAATTATTGCGATGTCGCATACTCACAGCCCGTGTGATACCGAACACCCAACTCCTCTACTAGTCAGTCTCACAAAACCCGTTTGCGAAACTATTGCGTTCGAGGAATAGCCTCAGTGAGTGGATCCGCAGGGATGTTTCTTCCTATGTCTCTCTATATCTCATGTTCGCGGAGAAAACCATCTCCCGAAATGAGCAATACCTGTCTTAGAATATGTCTGGATGTCTGATGGGACCTAGCTCATAAATGAACTCCAAATCCAAACTTCTTAGACTGTATCATCAACTGAAACTAATCAGTATCCTGCGCCATGCCGCCCTCAGTATTGCCTTGGACCACCTGTCTAAAATACTGCCCCTTGTCAGAGGGAGAACTATAACTCTGACAACCTCCTTGTCGTCCATGTCACCTTGGAAGCCTGGAGTGATAACCGTCTCCTATAAGAGGCAGCCGTTATCATATCCCTAGAACATTCACTTATGTTCTAAAACTGCTTCCTACTGTTTTTCCAGGATTGGATTAATATCAACTTATTGCATTTAGTGCAAGAACAACATCTGGTGTGGTACTTGACATCTCATGATTGACTCAATTGCCTAAGCAAGTGATCTGTCAATCATGCGTATCCCTCTCCCCTTTAGTCTGTAAGACACCTTTAGAGAGGGTGACTCCATTACCTGCAGGTACACTACCGTGCCAGGAGTCGTCCATTCTAAATACTCTTAGAATGCTGTCAAAGTACCCTGATTGGGAAACCACCCAAATCTAGATCTAAAACCATAGATCTAGTAACCAGTATGTGTGATATAATGTCCAAGTCCCTTGTGGAGAAAACACTGTGTGACGACCAAAGTATAACCGATCGTAGTATAGGAATATTACTTCCTACCACCTTCTCAACAGATCCATCCCCTATTCTGATGACGTCAAACCCATGACTGTCACATCAGAAACAGATGATCTAACTCCGCTATATCTGCTTTAGTCTATAAATAGACATAAGCATGAAGTCCACCAATGCTTCCGCTGCTCCCACTGACTACGACAACCCTCTGCCAGAGTCATATAGACGTGCACTTCTAAAGCTAGTTTAGAACGACGCTATACTCATCCTCCTGCCGGGTCTCGCAGCCTGGAACAACAACAATGGCAAGTGTGGGTAAACAAGAACTTCCCTGTCACCGTCCTTGAGGCTACCGGAGTACCTCTCGGGTGCCTGAAGTTACCCACCTTATCTGCGGAGTGGCCAATGGAATGTCAAATCAGATTGAATCTTTAGGTTCCTTATTAAATCTTCAGTAATCGTTTGCGGTTCTGGAATCACTTCCAGTTCTACCATACTCCCACTGCTGTTTTCTGAAAAATCCATTTCTTTTAAAAATGTGGCGAGTCTAGAACAATATTTCTATTGATCTGCCAGATGGTAGAAAATCAACCCTCGTCATAGCCTGGGTCAACCCACAAACAGCCATTACAGAAACGTGCCTTGAGTTATCCGGAGTCTGGTTTTAAGCATAAGCCGGACAACTCCCCGTACCTTAACATCGTTAAGATATGAACTGTTCTATATCCAATATAGAACCAGAGGCACTGATTTAATTGAACCAGATTCAAATCATGCAGCTGTCTCCAGTGCATGTCAACTAAATGGAAGGAGGCCAATCAGCGTTACTCAACTTAGGAATGCTTCCAATTATGAGTAACCTGAAAGAGAAGCAAGTTCTCATTACTTTCAACTGAATACCATACACAAGTATCTACATCTTCGATCACCTTGAAGAATCCCGATACTTGCAATACCTGGTTCTCTACTGTATTCTTATACCAATAACTCCTCAAAACTCAGACCCTGTGTTTCCACGAAGCACATGTCTAAGAACTAGAGAAGTTAAAAGTAAACAGAATATAGTATGAGGACCAACCCCTCTGTCCTAATGGACACTGGACAACATACAATACTCTGTATAAGTCCGCTGAGTCTAACAACTCTTTCACTGTGTATCGTAGGTTGAAAACTGTACTTATGGTTAAGAAGAATTACACCGCTGTTTAATGCTCCTTACCTAACCATCCACTGATATAGGTAAATGTCATCGACATAATATCAAAAGGTATATCTCACTCTATGAAAATAGACGTACAGATATATCAATTTGAAATTGGTGCACAACAGCGGATATTCAAAACCAAATATTTGCCGACCGGCAAACAACCCAGGTGACTTCCTCAAATATCACCGATTACAACGAATCCCGATATAATGAGGATAATCACCCAATTCCCAATAACTTACTCCCACTCATCATCTGTAAAACCATACAGGTGTGAGAATCATGCCTGGTAAATACATACCCTGGAGTAAGTGTCTAATCGGGAAATCAGTTTTCTTTTAACATTACACAGTGAAACTGAAACATTGAAATGTTTCGGTGGGGTATCCTGGTATTCCTAGTAATGCCTCTTCCATTATCCAGATTCACAACTGTAACCGTATAATTCTTTGCCACCTCTCCAAATCCCTTTATATGTCTTTAGTCATTACCTTCTGTACACCCCTTTAAGCCAAATGGTTTTCTTCCTTCCTTACCGTTCGGCACCAGCCTATGGTTTGGAAGAAGACTATCCAAAAAGCATAAAGGGTGTACTGTCCTAATCCTAGGAGCACTCGCAACGCGAGAGAAGGTGAAGATAAAAGACACCTGAATGTACTTTATTCCTATTTCTCCTGAACCAGAATCCATCCCCGAACTGGAACAAGTTCCTTTCGAGTTCGTATATAACCATACGATGGAATATCCAATAAACTGTGGATCTTCGTAGTGATACGGAGTGTCCTGGAGAAATACAAAGGTGATTTAGGATTAGCGAAGAAATACTTGGTTTGGTCGTGAACATCAGTCGCAATTTACTTTGCCCTCTTACTAATCCCTTTATTTTGTCTGAACTTAATACCTTCTGTACACCGTTTTAGGCTAACTGGTTTTCTTCATTCCCTACCGGTCGGCACCAGCCTATGGTTTGGAAGAAGACTATCCAATTTGCGTAATAGGTGTACTACTCCTAAACCAAGGAGTACTCGCAATGAGAGAAGGTGAAAAGAAAAGACAACTGAATAATCCTATCCGTTTTCTCCAGAACCAAAAACCATCCTCGAAGTCCTTCGAGTTCGTATCTAACCATACGATGGTTTTGTCCAATGGAAGTGGACGTTCGTAGTAATACGGGGTGTCCTGGAGAAAAAGGGTAAAAGTAGGAGTGGCAATGAGGTCTGCAACTCTGACAATCCAAAAACCAGTGTTAAGAAGGTTCGGTCAACTTGGTCACTGAGTCATAGTCCAAGGTCGGGTCAATGGTCGCAGCCAGAGAGAGAGAAAAGAAACACTCAGCGTGCACTCTATCCTAGATCAGAATGGTTACCACTTTGTCTAATCTGGAAACCTCCCACTGTACCTCAAATTCTCCTCCAAACCTGAAAGAAGAATTAGTCGGGATCACCCGAGGAGTAAACTAACTCATCAGTGGGAATCGGGATCCAACTATCATCGCATGATAACTTGACGGAATCCACTCAAGTCACCACACTCCAGAAGGTATGCGCATGCTTGGCAAGTTTCAGTTCTTTTGAAACTCCCGATGTGATTTTTACCCCTAGGACCCAAGTGACCTTGACGAATAATCAACAAATCAAAAGGTCCTAGTCAAGTTCAACCCGTCATTATCTTGATTGCGTTAAACCCACCCGCACGACCCTTGACGAATAATCAACAAAGTCGCACGACTGTCCTAACCAATCCACATATCCATGCAACAGAAAGCATTACAGAGCTACCGCACACTACGCCTCGGCGAATAGCAACGACAAACGTAGCGCGAATACTAAGCAATACTAATCCGAAATGACGGAGGGCTACGAATGGTTTCTGGCGAAAACCTTTAACGTAATGAACTTGATATCGTTGAAGGAACTGGATAACTTTTATAAAAATATAGTGACGAAAACCTTTACTAAAGAGGTCACTCCCGGTGAAGGGATCTCGGCTCTTTCCCCGTAGAATGAGGTGCAGGATATTCCAACTGAATACCACGATGCAAAGCAAAAGTAGTCGGCTATAGTGAAGTTAATGCCCTGACGCAAACTTCTGTCCAAGGGGTCACTCCCGGTGAAGGGATCTCGGCCCTTGCCTCGTCGACTGAGGAGCAGGATATTCCAAATGAATACCACGATGCAAAACAAAAGTGAACGTCCTTGCAATAACAGCTTTTTTTTTTTTTAAAAATGTTCCAACAACATCAGAATAGGTTTGTTTAAACTTGCATTGATCCGAATCAATGCAGTCCCATCAATTGATCACACCACAAAGAACGAAAATATACTGACGTACGTATATGCCATTCGCATTCGCCACTGGGTCCCGTCATCACCCGTTAGGTTAGCTAACTAACGGCAGAGCGGGGACTGAACTAGCGCGGATGTAAAACATATACAACATCTACTAATATATATACCAATATATAGTATTTCGCTCAAGGCGTGAATAAAATGCAACATCACAGAAATGTACAGCATCACAGAACAATACAGATATCTGGAAGCCCCGGGTTTCACAGAGCCGCTGCTGAAACCCGACGTTCCCCTGGTCGTGTGGATAGCCTGTGCAATGAAATCCTAGACCCCTACGGGCGCGGCAAGTCACCCACCAAAACCTGAAGCGAGGCAGCCCCCTCCAGCACCGTGAATGGACCACCCAGCACTTCACGGAATCCGGCAACTTGGGCACCCCTCCTGGGTCAACCTGTACCCCCTACGAGTGCGGCGAATAGCCCGCCAATCCTGGACTGAAGCCCCCTCCGTCTCAATGCCCTGAGATGCGGGCCCGTTGCCTTCCAGAACCCGGCTATCCGTGCACCCCACCGCGGGGCAACCCTAGTACAGAAAATAAAATATACATACACCGGGTACATCGACCGCAACCAGGTCGTGCCCCAAAAGAATAATACAAACAGGCAGTGACGGCAGTCCACATGTCGGACGCTCGCCCCGCAATATCAAATGTACATAATACAACAAAGCTGTACTAGCATTGCATCCAGGCTATCCCCCACGACCGATCCGCAACAACACAGCATAAACATAGAACATCAACGTGAAAGTCACGTTCGCAAATCCGTCTAACCGGGCTATAGCAGTTAGACCGGATTTACCGATCGAGTGACATTCACGGTCGCAGATATAATGTAAATACTGTGAAATAATGTGTTTAAAATATCCGATCGATCAAAAAATTAACAAGCGGGCCCCAAAAGAAAACTGTAGCACTCACAGAAATAACTGGCCCAATTTTAATATCCCAAAAGCCCTATTTTCAGCCCGTAAGACAACTGGAGAAAAATTACCAAGTGGGCCCACCATAGTGCGGCGGAAGCGCGGCAGAATGGTGGGTATTGCCGCGCTTCCGCTCTTTGAGTATGGGATCACTTTGTCGTTTTTTCCCAGAGTTCTTAGAACTACTTACACATCTTTCTGAGACCACCTGAAAAATTTTTAGACACCAAAAAAATTCAACAGAAACTGATGTGAACTAAAATACGGTTTTTGAGATTTTGGTCGATCGGATAAGTAAAACGCATTAGAACAAGCTAGATAAGGTTAATGGCGTGGCTCTGATACCATGTTGCGCCACGGCAGCGCCCCGGCCTCTTACTCGAGGCCAAAATGCGGAATCAAAAAATTTTCCTTGCTCGGAAACCGGCACTACCGCGGACAAAGACCCGGATCGAAACCATTAGCCTATACTAGCTAACAAGAGATGGGAAAAGAAGTATACCGAGTGATCCGAGTCCTCCGGTCTTCTCTTCATCATCCCGATCTCCCGCGGAAAGCCTTTGCTCCACATTGTCGCCTCCTCGCCGGAAAGGGCACCACATCGCCTTCGTCTTTTACGGGCTCCCGCCTCAATACCGAGGCAACTCGAGCATGAAGCCGGCAACTCGACATGCCCAAGAAGTGCTGTAGAATGTAGTGTAGATGATGCTAGTCTCATTTGGGGTTTGTAGTTGCCATGATGGAGGAATCAAGGTGATATGAACTTGGGGATTTTTGAGGCAATGAAAAATGATATGAAACAATAATTTTCCCACACCCTCATCAAAAAGGAAATGATCCATCATCTCCAAAAGAAGTGGCCGGCCAAGTCTTTTATGGAAATGGTGAAGGGAAAATCTAATACAAGGGAGGTGAGTGTAGGATCAAGAAGGAGGTGACCATATCCAAAGTCAACCAAACATCAACCATACTCACATCAAGTCAAACCCATACCCTTTCAATCACACAAAGCATGGTTGAAAGATATCATAATAAACACTTTTGCAAGAAACCCCCCCACAAAGTGTTATTTGCAAAACTGCAAATAACCCCCTCCATCGGAAAAGTCCGGCCGGGAAAGAACAAAGGAAAACCGGCCGGAACGGAATGCAAACTGGCAACTCCAGAAAACTGGTCCCGTAATAAATTACAGGAAAACCCCTATACTGTGCATACACACCCGCATCTGTATTCCGACCGGATACAAATGCAAAGAGACAAAATCTACACTGTACTAGACTAGTACCGGCTTAAACCAAAGCCGGCTAGTAAAATCCGTTCGATCCTGATCCGTGCAATACCGCACGTATCTGATCGAACCCTGCCATATTACTATACGGCCACTAGTACAAAACTGTCCGATCCTGACCCGTGCAATACCGCACGTGTCTGATCGGACCCTGCCATATCTCCATACGGCCTCTACAGCGTTTCGCCCGAAAGCTGAGTAACTGAAAGTGTGGTGGACTCTAAAGACTCGTCAATACTATGGCTGTGGATTTAACCACTGGCACGTCAGAGGTATAAGCCAATACGTGACGGGCCACCAGCTATTGACCAAAAGGGACGTCGATGAGGAAGCTCACCCCGACACCCAACTGAGCCTGTCAGTGACAATATCCGTACAGTCCGGTCCGTTCGTCTATGAGTATCGCATGGCGGGCCTAGGGGGTTGGTAAAAGTCAGACCCCCAAAGGCGGTACAAGTCGTGTCGGAGTGTAGCCCAGAACGCCCTGAGATACTACTGGAATACCTACCAGTAAATCTCCTGCCTCGGCCGAGGGCTTTGCGTAATGGCTCTCCTAGACACAGCGCGACCTCACCCCCAATACCGGGAGAGACGAACCCCTGTAGATCCGCTCACTGCCTCCATGTGGCTCGGGACTGTACCCAACTAAAACCTGTTTGCACGACTCCTTTGAGCCGTGGTAGGGTAGTAATCAAAGCACAGTGGGAACTCACACGAGACAAATGACGATCTCAGGTCGATGAACTAACCTGTACACATGTCACCTGGGAACTGCTATCTGACGTCTGGTATAAGACCAACTAGCAGGTTCCCGGCGAGTCCTGTCCGGTGTACTCATAACCCAATGAGCACCTGTATACATCTTAGGTGAACCAACTGACACCAGTGGCTTGTGAGACCGGCCACCGCCCCTCGTCGGGGTCTCGACTGTATACACTAGCCTACTAATGGAGTATCGATGCCCAGTCTCGAAACTCCCACGACTAGGGACCTTTTAAGGATGTGCTTATAGACTACCAGCCCCCACGTATATGATCGCCATCATACTGCTGGTCGTCAAGCAAGAATCCTAGGGGCTCTATCAACGTGTAATAGCGACATGTCAGGTCACCTAAAGCAGTACACGATGATAAAGATAAACCAGATAGCGTACTATCATCTCGAGTAAGACTGTCCTACCGGGATAGGTCCTCCCTCAATCATTGCAATCACGTGCCTGTGATCCAATAATTGACTCTGAGGGCACTAACTCCAACAGTTTCCTCACCGCTTTCAATGCCGTATTTTAGATCCATTAGGTGTTATAGTAATTATCGATAAAGTGGATACGACTCTTTTGGGAAGATGTTTTCTTCCTCTAGATTCGTATCCTTCCTTTATCGTTAATTACCCTAACCCCCATGGAAAACGCGCGCAACCGGCCCTTTATACTGCGGTTCACCGTTACCTCGAGGGGTAGGGTGCCGCAGGGAGCGGTTGTGCGCGCATGCATGGAGTTCTTAATGGGTTAGTTTAATATGGCATTGAAAGGGGTGAGAGATCTCATCTCTCAACCCTTTCCCTAAGGCTAACCCTAACAAGCGAGGAGACTACTCGCTCATTAGGGGATGAAATAACATTAAAAGAATAAAAGAAAAACACTTACTAATGGTGATGGCTCCCTCCAAGCGATAAAGAACAGATCTGAATGTCACTTCCAGAATTTCTGAATTTTATTTATTGAAAAGAGGCATACAATTTTTAGATATAAAATTACAATTTATAGGAAAATAGGAAACCTAGGGTTACAGACTCTCGCGCATGTGAATTTACAGATTTGACCCCTGAGAATCCCAACACCAGAACCGTCGCACCGACGCATCAAATTTCCACCGACAAGCTCTCTGGAAGGCCGCGGATCCGCGGCGCCAGCATGGGTTTGGCCGCGGATCCGCGGCCAAACTAAGGAATTGGGCTTTGTGATTTTTGGGGCTTTTTCCTTGGCTCTTTGGGCTTCTGTTTTTACTCTTCTTTTCTCTGTTGAACTTCTGGATCTTCTCCAGATTTTTAGTGAAGACTTGTATTGGGCTTTTTAACCGTTTCACTTGACTTTTTGGACCTTGCACTGTTCTTCGACTAGGCTTGACTGAGATCCGTCTAATTGTTGGTCAAAAGTCCCTTTTTCTGTTGTTTTGTGTCTTTCTCACTGTATTTGCTCCAGAAACCTGTAACCTGTAATATGCAACAAATGTGCGTCAAGAGTACCTGTTTATTTATAAAAAGGATAAGAATAGGGGAATGATAAATGCAATATTATGGTCTGAACAAATACCCCCAAACTTACCTTTTGCTCGTCCTCGAGCAAACTTATTATTTTATTCTCTAAAATCCTAACCGCACTTTCGCAGGGAAACGCGATTGCACTGAACACGTGCAACAAGCCGTTAAACCTCTAGGTGTCCCTAGTAGGAGGAGTGTTGTCTCCTGAGGGTTTTCAGCGGATTACACCCACAAAATCCTATCAACTTGGCCCATTGACTTTTGTTCTCCAATTAGGTTTTCTAATAAGGAATTCTATTATCTTCTACTTGTAAATTATCCACCCATATTCTTCACACTTCCTCATCATTTGACTTAAGATTATATATATCCTGCAGATCTACTTAGCTTTCGGCATTTCTTAAGTTTTCCTTCTAGGGTTTTATCTCCACTTAGGAATTTCTATCAACTCTACTAAAGATACAAGTTCTATTCTTCATTCCTCTCTCTTATCTAAATTCCAATCACATACCCCTACGTGTGTGTATAGATCACCCCTACACTCGGAAATTCAATTCAAGCAATCATGCCCTTGTCCATTGTACAAAGTACTAATTAGTTGGTGAATTTAAATGAAATTTGCTTACACATCCTTCATGCGACCGTTAATACTTCTTGAGGTACCAACGACCGATTACAAAATGCGCTTGCACTTTAAAGCGTACTTCCTAGTCTTTGTAACACCCAAGGCTTTAGCAGTGACTCCCAAACCAGTTGGTCTAAGGCACTAGGTGATGAAGCACCCTCGCTAAATATTTTTCTATTTTTGCAGCCTTAAGTAATCACAAAAACCAGTGTCCATTTTTTTCTTTATTCACACTTTTTCATACTAAGGACTTTAGACAAGAGCCTTTCAAGGTCTCTTCTACTATTCCAAGTTTCAAGGTGCGTGATTGTGCAATTTGTAGGGTATACGTTTTCAGAATCTAGACTTAAGCTAGGAACTATTTTTCAAACTTATACTCTAATAAGAACATCAATACTCTTCCCTCATTTTGACTTAGCCCAAGAAGTGAACCCAAAATTTGCCTATTTCTAAGTAAACTACAAGGCATATACTTTCTACCGTTAAACTTTAAGGAAGGTTACTTTTAGGGTTTTTAATTTACTAAGTCTAAGATCTAGTTGTTCCTAGCCAGTTAACCTATCTGTCAAACTCTAGTCAAATAAGCCAAAATTGAATACAATAATTTTTATAATTTTTGAAATTTTTGAAATTTTTATGGGTTTTTTCAAATAAATATGCAAATGCAAAAATATGTACAAATGAATGCGAAGGAAGAAGACGTACCGAGCATACCCCCAAACTTGAACTTGACAGTGTCCTCACTGTCATGCTAAACCAAGAGGGTCAAAATACCGATACTCCCCTGTTTATTTATTTATAATTTTTTTTACTGTTAAGAAAAACAAAAATATATACAAAAAGACCCTCCCCCAAACTTCAATTAAACTATGTTAGACAATACTGCCCAACTTTGCATCGACCAAAAGTCAACACCAACCATTTGAAAAATTTATCAGTAAAGAGTATTGGTTGGTGGAATAATAAGTTGTGGCGGTCCGCAAAGAATTGGGAAAGGTAGAAGTAGTGGTAAGGGAGGTGTGGAGGTAAATATACAGGTGATGGTGATGCATCGAAACGAGAATGGAAATGATCAGCAATCAGTGGAGTGTTGGCATTCTCGTACCTTATTAAAAGAAATGGGGGTATTTCAACTTCTAAGGGAGGAAGTTGGGTCACCATAATACCCCCAAGATGTTCCCGTGTGTCCTCTATTGACATGGCATCATCCATCAATTGTGTATGATATTCAATTATGAGGAAACTGATCTCCTCGATGTCCGCCATAGTCCTACCGAAAACTTGCCGCCTATCTTGTAAGACCGTTAAGAGGGCATTCTCTTGCTCGAGGGCTAGAGAGGCCGATATGATAATGGGAAAGGTCTCATTCTCATCTATGTAAGCATATCTAAGGTGAGACGGCAAGGACATTAGTTCGAGTTTCGGAGGCGAAAGAATCATTGCGGAATCTACCTCGAACTCAAAGGACTCCAACACAGGTTCGAAATCACTACAAACAACCGATTCGGATGGTTCGACTGACTCATCCAAAAATTCAAACGACTTATATTCGGGCTGTGAGTCATCATCATCCAAAAAAGTGAAGCATTCATAATCAACATCGGTTGTATCAACGGTAGTAGGCTCAAGGAGGGACGCACTAGTGGCGTCAAAACTGTTTTCATCAAATAGAAATCTTTCAAGCTCGCAGTCCTCCTGCGTGATTACGTAAATAGAGCAAACTTCTCGTGTACTAGTTTTAGGCACGGGGGGCAGACTTCCCATCTTATAAATATTGAACTCACTAGACCTCTTTCCGAAGGATAGGGTCATGGAGCCATTGCGACAATTTATTACGGCATTGGAAGTGGCCAAAAATGGTCGACCGAGAATCACCGGAATTTGGTTTATTGGGTTAGCAACAGGTTGTGTATCCATAACAATAAAATCAACGGGGAATATGAACTCCCCAACTTTGATCAACACATCCTCTAGTTGACCCCTTGGATAGGTGATTGATCGATCAGCCATTTGGAGAGTGCAACGAGTGGGTTTCAACTCTCCAACCCCTAATTGTTCGTACACGGAGTAGGGAATCAGGTTAACACTAGCCCCAAGATCTAAAAGTGCTTGATTAATTTTCTTATCCCCAATTGTAATTGAAATCGTAGGACAGCCGGGGTCCTTTCGTTTTTGGGGTAAGGTTTGATGGTGGTTAATAGCATTGCTCACTGCACTAGCCACTAGCACTTTCTTGGGTACTTGAGATGCTTTTCTCTTTGAAGTGCATAATCCCTTTAAGATTTTCGCGTATGAAGGGACTTGTTGGATAGCATCCAAGAGAGGTATATTTATGCTAACCTGCTTAAATATCTCCACAATCTTCTCCACTTGTGTATTTGGTTTATTAGGACTCAACCTGTTTGGAAATGGTGCATTTTGAAAATTAGTTGAGTCAAAAGTTTGTGGAGTAGAATGTGGAATAGGAACGGATCCCAGTGTGGATGTGTTCGTGTTGTTAGAAATGGGTCCGTTCGAGTCAGAAGAAGTAGAGCCGTGTGAAGGGTGGAGAATAGGCTCTAAAGAAAAAGGTGAAGAAGGAAGTGAAGAAAATGAAGAAGGGGAAGAAGAACCACCGGCGGGGATGTCATCATTAGTTTCCACATTATTTTGCAACTCTCTTCCGGATCTCAACGTTGTCACCGCATTTACATTGTGATTGTGATATGCGTTTTGTGGGTGACCGGGATTGGGCAATGGTTGAGATGGAAGCTTTCCCTTTTCTCTCTCGCTCAACGCAGCAGTTAATTGTGCAATTTGTGCCTCAATAGATTTGATACTTTGATCGTGTGAGGCATTGTTATTCATTAAAGACTGCACATAACTTTCAAATCTTGCTGCGGATTCTGTAGTTTGCTTGAGAAATGCTTCAAGACTTTTCTCGAGCGAGCTAACCTTATCATCATTAGGTTGAACCAAATTGTTCGTTTGATTTGTATAAGGTTGTTGTTGGAAAGGTTGCTGGTTTTGAGTTTGTAAAGGTGCTTGTTGTTGTTGTGGAGGAGCTCTTTGAAAATTGTTATTCCCTTGGACTTGTTGATTTTGGTTCCAAGCGAAATTTGGGTGACTCCTCCACCCCTGATTGTATGTCGAAGAGTACGGATCATTTCTTTGTCGTTGCTGAAATGCAGCATTGACTTGATCCTGTCCTTGAATGGGTGCATTATAAGGACACTCTTCGGTTAAATGCGATGGGTTCGAACAACAAGCACAAACAGTTCGTGTGGGTAGAGTAGGGGCAGGAGAAGACGATGAGATTTTGGTCTCAATGGCTTCTAGCTTTTTCATAAGTGAGGCCATCTCGGCCTTCATAGCTATCAACATATCTATTTGATGTATGCCTGCCCTAGATTGACCACTAGAAGAAGATGATGTGGTCTTGGTACTCTCCCATTGAATTGTTTGCTCACTTAGGTCCTCAAGAAACTGCCAAGCTTCGTCGCTAGACTTGGAGAGAAAATGACCTTGACATATTTTTTCTAGCAACTGCTTCGTTGCTGCGTTCAATCCCTCGTATAATGTTTGGCAAAGTTGCCAATTTTCTATCCCATGATGAGGACATTGAACGAGTAGGTCCTTAAATCTCTCGAAGCACTTCCAAAATGGTTCGGAAGGAAGCTGTGAAAATTGTATAATCTCGTTTCTGATTCTAGCAGTTTTGTGGTGAGGATAGAACTTTTTCAGAAAGGCTCTCACAAACTCGTCCCAATTTCTAATGGAGTGTGATGCGGTGCTATATAGCCACTTCTCGGCTAGGTCACATAAGGTGAAAGGAATGACCCTTAGCCTTATTGCGTCATCACTTAATTGGGTTGTCTTCATCATGCTGCAAACGTTTTGGAATTTATTAATGAAAATATATGCATCTTCGGATTCCAAACCATGAAACTTAGGCAGCATATTGATGAAGTGTGGTTTTATTTCAAAATTATCCCCATTCGCCGGTGGGGGTGAAAAACATGTGGGTAAAGAAGTGCGGACGGGGTAGAAGAGATCCTGGAGCGCAACTCGTGCGGGCGCTACAACAGGCGGTAGATTCGGGTTATTCGCACCTGGCGGAGGTGGAATCATTCCCGTCGGCAAGGTATCGTTGCGGTTGAATCCCGACATACCTTCGAAAGAAGAATTTGAATGTGGAGGTAAGGAAGTGGACGGAAGATCGACGAAGGGTTCGTCGAAGGGTTCGTCGGTCGGTACCAACGAAACACGGACTAATCGGGCGTTAGTATCCCTAGTCCAAAATGACATACACTAAAGGGTAGTGCAGTCAAAAAAAAAAGAAAAACAGAATGTGGGGGTAAGATAACGTCAGTGAGAAGAAGTGGTGGAAGTGAGTTTCAAGTTTCTTCGCGACAAGTTGCAAGTTTTTGAAAAGATTTTTCTTTATTTTTTTTTTATTTGTGAGTTTTGCAAGGAGGTTTTTTTTTGAAAACGGACTCGTGACACAACTGAATCAACCACACATGCACAATCAGGCCTAGATCTAGAGTCGCCTAGGTCTACTAGACAGCTCCTAACTAGGGCTAGAAATAGACCTCAAACCGCCTCTTCACGGACAAATACGGCCAGGTAAGTGGGAAGGAACCACCACTACAGTGGGCCTAATTAAAAACCACTAGCCTAGACACCGCAATGTCGGTTAGGATAAACGGCTGATGCCTACCCTAGTCCTTTTCTTATTGAGCTCGCTGTCCTTAGGTCTGAGTCTAATCTTTTTTTAATTAAAAGTGGTTGATGCAAAATGCTTAGGTGTTTTCTGGGGTCCTGGGAAGGGTGATGAAATCCCCACCCAATCTGAGTTTGGTCAAATAGCCCCTTAGAATCCGGTTAAATTATGCAAAACAAATAAAATTTCACTTGCAATCAGAATTTTTTAGCGCGGCGCAAAGAAACCTGCAGAGATCTGTTATTTAGAAGGGGGAGAAAGACTCTTTACGCAAAGAATTCCTGCAGAAAACTTTTTACAGAGAGATATATGGAGGTTGACAGAGGGGAGAAGGAGAAGTCAAACCAGCAAAATTTTATGCGCTGACGTGGCAGGATGAGCGCGGATCCGCGGCGGGAACGCTGTTTACGCGGCGGAAGCGCGGTCAGGGGGTAGGATCTTTCTCTGGAAAAATTTATGTAGTTCTGCACTTTCAATTGCTCTCTGTTCTTATGTACCAAATTTTTATTTGCCCTCTGTAAAATTCCAGATCCTTGATTCTTCGCTGTTCCTGCAAGATCCAAAAGATACACCCTTCAAACAGATCAAATTTGATTATTTTTTTATTTTTTTTATATTTTCAGATTTTTATAATTTTTAAAATTTATATCAACCCGAAAATTCACAAAAAGAAAGATTACGCCGTCCCCGGCAACGGCGCCATTTGATTGGTAGAGATTTTACGATCAAAAATATAATTACCGCAATCAGAAACGGCGTCGCTTCGCAGCTAGCCGGTGAGTGCGGGTCGATCCACAGAGACGGGTAAATTTCTTTAGTGTGTCTTAACGAGTTGATTCTATTTGTAGTTTTGGTTTTATAAAAATCTAGATCTAAAACTTAATTAATCTAATTTAAATTCTTGCTAGGGTTAGGCTTAGAGGAAGTTTTGGAGATTGATGTTTCCTCACCGCTTTCAATGCCGTATTTTAGATCCATTAGGTGTTATAGTAATTATCGATAAAGTGGATACGACTCTTTTGGGAAGATGTTTTCTTCCTCTAGATTCGTATCCTTCCTTTATCGTTAATTACCCTAACCCCCATGGAAAACGCGCGCAACCGGCCCTTTATACTGCGGTTCACCGTTACCTCGAGGGGTAGGGTGCCGCAGGGAGCGGTTGTGCGCGCATGCATGGAGTTCTTAATGGGTTAGTTTAATATGGCATTGAAAGGGGTGAGAGATCTCATCTCTCAACCCTTCCCCTAAGGCTAACCCTAACAAGCGAGGAGACTACTCGCTCATTAGGGGATGAAATAACATTAAAAGAATAAAAGAAAAACACTTACTAATGGTGATGGCTCCCTCCAAGCGATAAAGAACAGATCTGAATGTCACTTCCAGAATTTCTGAATTTTATTTATTGAAAAGAGGCATACAATTTTTAGATATAAAATTACAATTTATAGGAAAATAGGAAACCTAGGGTTACAGACTCTCGCGCATGTGAATTTACAGATTTGACCCCTGAGAATCCCAACACCAGAACCGTCGCACCGACGCATCAAATTTCCACCGACAAGCTCTCTGGAAGGCCGCGGATCCGCGGCGCCAGCATGGGTTTGGCCGCGGATCCGCGGCCAAACTAAGGAATTGGGCTTTGTGATTTTTGGGGCTTTTTCCTTGGCTCTTTGGGCTTCTGTTTTTACTCTTCTTTTCTCTGTTGAACTTCTGGATCTTCTCCAGATTTTTAGTGAAGACTTGTATTGGGCTTTTTAACCGTTTCACTTGACTTTTTGGACCTTGCACTGTTCTTCGACTAGGCTTGACTGAGATCCGTCTAATTGTTGGTCAAAAGTCCCTTTTTCTGTTGTTTTGTGTCTTTCTCACTGTATTTGCTCCAGAAACCTGTAACCTGTAATATGCAACAAATGTGCGTCAAGAGTACCTGTTTATTTATAAAAAGGATAAGAATAGGGGAATGATAAATGCAATATTATGGTCTGAACAAATACCCCCAAACTTACCTTTTGCTCGTCCTCGAGCAAACTTATTATTTTATTCTCTAAAATCCTAACCGCACTTTCGCAGGGAAACGCGATTGCACTGAACACGTGCAACAAGCCGTTAAACCTCTAGGTGTCCCTAGTAGGAGGAGTGTTGTCTCCTGAGGGTTTTCAGCGGATTACACCCACAAAATCCTATCAACTTGGCCCATTGACTTTTGTTCTCCAATTAGGTTTTCTAATAAGGAATTCTATTATCTTCTACTTGTAAATTATCCACCCATATTCTTCACACTTCCTCATCATTTGACTTAAGATTATATATATCCTGCAGATCTACTTAGCTTTCGGCATTTCTTAAGTTTTCCTTCTAGGGTTTTATCTCCACTTAGGAATTTCTATCAACTCTACTAAAGATACAAGTTCTATTCTTCATTCCTCTCTCTTATCTAAATTCCAATCACATACCCCTACGTGTGTGTATAGATCACCCCTACACTCGGAAATTCAATTCAAGCAATCATGCCCTTGTCCATTGTACAAAGTACTAATTAGTTGGTGAATTTAAATGAAATTTGCTTACACATCCTTCATGCGACCGTTAATACTTCTTGAGGTACCAACGACCGATTACAAAATGCGCTTGCACTTTAAAGCGTACTTCCTAGTCTTTGTAACACCCAAGGCTTTAGCAGTGACTCCCAAACCAGTTGGTCTAAGGCACTAGGTGATGAAGCACCCTCGCTAAATATTTTTCTATTTTTGCAGCCTTAAGTAATCACAAAAACCAGTGTCCATTTTTTTCTTTATTCACACTTTTTCATACTAAGGACTTTAGACAAGAGCCTTTCAAGGTCTCTTCTACTATTCCAAGTTTCAAGGTGCGTGATTGTGCAATTTGTAGGGTATACGTTTTCAGAATCTAGACTTAAGCTAGGAACTATTTTTCAAACTTATACTCTAATAAGAACATCAATACTCTTCCCTCATTTTGAATTAGCCCAAGAAGTGAACCCAAAATTTGCCTATTTCTAAGTAAACTACAAGGCATATACTTTCTACCGTTAAATTTTAAGGAAGGTTACTTTTAGGGTTTTTAATTTACTAAGTCTAAGATCTAGTTGTTCCTAGCCAGTTAACCTATCTGTCAAACTCTAGTCAAATAAGCCAAAATTGAATACAATAATTTTTATAATTTTTGAAATTTTTGAAATTTTTATGGGTTTTTTCAAATAAATATGCAAATGCAAAAATATGTACAAATGAATGCGAAGGAAGAAGACGTACCGAGCATACCCCCAAACTTGAACTTGACAGTGTCCTCACTGTCATGCTAAACCAAGAGGGTCAAAATACCGATACTCCCCTGTTTATTTATTTATAATTTTTTTTACTGTTAAGAAAAACAAAAATATATACAAAAAGACCCTCCCCCAAACTTCAATTAAACTATGTTAGACAATACTGCCCAACTTTGCATCGACCAAAAGTCAACACCAACCATTTGAAAAATTTATCAGTAAAGAGTATTGGTTGGTGGAATAATAAGTTGTGGCGGTCCGCAAAGAATTGGGAAAGGTAGAAGTAGTGGTAAGGGAGGTGTGGAGGTAAATATACAGGTGATGGTGATGCATCGAAACGAGAATGGAAATGATCAGCAATCAGTGGAGTGTTGGCATTCTCGTACCTTATTAAAAGAAATGGGGGTATTTCAACTTCTAAGGGAGGAAGTTGGGTCACCATAATACCCCCAAGATGTTCCCGTGTGTCCTCTATTGACATGGCATCATCCATCAATTGTGTATGATATTCAATTATGAGGAAACTGATCTCCTCGATGTCCGCCATAGTCCTACCGAAAACTTGCCGCCTATCTTGTAAGACCGTTAAGAGGGCATTCTCTTGCTCGAGGGCTAGAGAGGCCGATATGATAATGGGAAAGGTCTCATTCTCATCTATGTAAGCATATCTAAGGTGAGACGGCAAGGACATTAGTTCGAGTTTCGGAGGCGAAAGAATCATTGCGGAATCTACCTCGAACTCAAAGGACTCCAACACAGGTTCGAAATCACTACAAACAACCGATTCGGATGGTTCGACTGACTCATCCAAAAATTCAAACGACTTATATTCGGGCTGTGAGTCATCATCATCCAAAAAAGTGAAGCATTCATAATCAACATCGGTTGTATCAACGGTAGTAGGCTCAAGGAGGGACGCACTAGTGGCGTCAAAACTGTTTTCATCAAATAGAAATCTTTCAAGCTCGCAGTCCTCCTGCGTGATTACGTAAATAGAGCAAACTTCTCGTGTACTAGTTTTAGGCACGGGGGGCAGACTTCCCATCTTATAAATATTGAACTCACTAGACCTCTTTCCGAAGGATAGGGTCATGGAGCCATTGCGACAATTTATTACGGCATTGGAAGTGGCCAAAAATGGTCGACCGAGAATCACCGGAATTTGGTTTATTGGGTTAGCAACAGGTTGTGTATCCATAACAATAAAATCAACGGGGAATATGAACTCCCCAACTTTGATCAACACATCCTCTAGTTGACCCCTTGGATAGGTGATTGATCGATCAGCCATTTGGAGAGTGCAACGAGTGGGTTTCAACTCTCCAACCCCTAATTGTTCGTACACGGAGTAGGGAATCAGGTTAACACTAGCCCCAAGATCTAAAAGTGCTTGATTAATTTTCTTATCCCCAATTGTAATTGAAATCGTAGGACAGCCGGGGTCCTTTCGTTTTTGGGGTAAGGTTTGATGGTGGTTAATAGCATTGCTCACTGCACTAGCCACTAGCACTTTCTTGGGTACTTGAGATGCTTTTCTCTTTGAAGTGCATAATCCCTTTAAGATTTTCGCGTATGAAGGGACTTGTTGGATAGCATCCAAGAGAGGTATATTTATGCTAACCTGCTTAAATATCTCCACAATCTTCTCCACTTGTGTATTTGGTTTATTAGGACTCAACCTGTTTGGAAATGGTGCATTTTGAAAATTAGTTGAGTCAAAAGTTTGTGGAGTAGAATGTGGAATAGGAACGGATCCCAGTGTGGATGTGTTCGTGTTGTTAGAAATGGGTCCGTTCGAGTCAGAAGAAGTAGAGCCGTGTGAAGGGTGGAGAATAGGCTCTAAAGAAAAAGGTGAAGAAGGAAGTGAAGAAAATGAAGAAGGGGAAGAAGAACCACCGGCGGGGATGTCATCATTAGTTTCCACATTATTTTGCAACTCTCTTCCGGATCTCAACGTGGTCACCGCATTTACATTGTGATTGTGATATGCGTTTTGTGGGTGACCGGGATTGGGCAATGGTTGAGATGGAAGCTTTCCCTTTTCTCTCTCGCTCAACGCAGCAGTTAATTGTGCAATTTGTGCCTCAATAGATTTGATACTTTGATCGTGTGAGGCATTGTTATTCATTAAAGACTGCACATAACTTTCAAATCTTGCTGCGGATTCTGTAGTTTGCTTGAGAAATGCTTCAAGACTTTTCTCGAGCGAGCTAACCTTATCATCATTAGGTTGAACCAAATTGTTCGTTTGATTTGTATAAGGTTGTTGTTGGAAAGGTTGCTGGTTTTGAGTTTGTAAAGGTGCTTGTTGTTGTTGTGGAGGAGCTCTTTGAAAATTGTTATTCCCTTGGACTTGTTGATTTTGGTTCCAAGCGAAATTTGGGTGACTCCTCCACCCCTGATTGTATGTCGAAGAGTACGGATCATTTCTTTGTCGTTGCTGAAATGCAGCATTGACTTGATCCTGTCCTTGAATGGGTGCATTATAAGGACACTCTTCGGTTAAATGCGATGGGTTCGAACAACAAGCACAAACAGTTCGTGTGGGTAGAGTAGGGGCAGGAGAAGACGATGAGATTTTGGTCTCAATGGCTTCTAGCTTTTTCATAAGTGAGGCCATCTCGGCCTTCATAGCTATCAACATATCTATTTGATGTATGCCTGCCCTAGATTGACCACTAGAAGAAGATGATGTGGTCTTGGTACTCTCCCATTGAATTGTTTGCTCACTTAGGTCCTCAAGAAACTGCCAAGCTTCGTCGCTAGACTTGGAGAGAAAATGACCTTGACATATTTTTTCTAGCAACTGCTTCGTTGCTGCGTTCAATCCCTCGTATAATGTTTGGCAAAGTTGCCAATTTTCTATCCCATGATGAGGACATTGAACGAGTAGGTCCTTAAATCTCTCGAAGCACTTCCAAAATGGTTCGGAAGGAAGCTGTGAAAATTGTATAATCTCGTTTCTGATTCTAGCAGTTTTGTGGTGAGGATAGAACTTTTTCAGAAAGGCTCTCACAAACTCGTCCCAATTTCTAATGGAGTGTGATGCGGTGCTATATAGCCACTTCTCGGCTAGGTCACATAAGGTGAAAGGAATGACCCTTAGCCTTATTGCGTCATCACTTAATTGGGTTGTCTTCATCATGCTGCAAACGTTTTGGAATTTATTAATGAAAATATATACATCTTCGGATTCCAAACCATGAAACTTAGGCAGCATATTGATGAAGTGTGGTTTTATTTCAAAATTATCCCCATTCGCCGGTGGGGGTGAAAAACATGTGGGTAAAGAAGTGCGGACGGGGTAGAAGAGATCCTGGAGCGCAACTCGTGCGGGCGCTACAACAGGCGGTAGATTCGGGTTATTCGCACCTGGCGGAGGTGGAATCATTCCCGTCGGCAAGGTATCGTTGCGGTTGAATCCCGACATACCTTCGAAAGAAGAATTTGAATGTGGAGGTAAGGAAGTGGACGGAAGATCGACGAAGGGTTCGTCGAAGGGTTCGTCGGTCGGTACCAACGAAACACGGACTAATCGGGCGTTAGTATCCCTAGTCCAAAATGACATACACTAAAGGGTAGTGCAGTCAAAAAAAAAAGAAAAACAGAATGTGGGGGTAAGATAACGTCAGTGAGAAGAAGTGGTGGAAGTGAGTTTCAAGTTTCTTCGCGACAAGTTGCAAGTTTTTGAAAAGATTTTTCTTTATTTTTTTTTTATTTGTGAGTTTTGCAAGGAGGTTTTTTTTTGAAAACGGACTCGTGACACAACTGAATCAACCACACATGCACAATCAGGCCTAGATCTAGAGTCGCCTAGGTCTACTAGACAGCTCCTAACTAGGGCTAGAAATAGACCTCAAACCGCCTCTTCACGGACAAATACGGCCAGGTAAGTGGGAAGGAACCACCACTACAGTGGGCCTAATTAAAAACCACTAGCCTAGACACCGCAATGTCGGTTAGGATAAACGGCTGATGCCTACCCTAGTCCTTTTCTTATTGAGCTCGCTGTCCTTAGGTCTGAGTCTAATCTTTTTTTAATTAAAAGTGGTTGATGCAAAATGCTTAGGTGTTTTCTGGGGTCCTGGGAAGGGTGATGAAATCCCCACCCAATCTGAGTTTGGTCAAATAGCCCCTTAGAATCCGGTTAAATTATGCAAAACAAATAAAATTTCACTTGCAATCAGAATTTTTTAGCGCGGCGCAAAGAAACCTGCAGAGATCTGTTATTTAGAAGGGGGAGAAAGACTCTTTACGCAAAGAATTCCTGCAGAAAACTTTTTACAGAGAGATATATGGAGGTTGACAGAGGGGAGAAGGAGAAGTCAAACCAGCAAAATTTTATGCGCTGACGTGGCAGGATGAGCGCGGATCCGCGGCGGGAACGCTGTTTACGCGGCGGAAGCGCGGTCAGGGGGTAGGATCTTTCTCTGGAAAAATTTATGTAGTTCTGCACTTTCAATTGCTCTCTGTTCTTATGTACCAAATTTTTATTTGCCCTCTGTAAAATTCCAGATCCTTGATTCTTCGCTGTTCCTGCAAGATCCAAAAGATACACCCTTCAAACAGATCAAATTTGATTATTTTTTTATTTTTTTTATATTTTCAGATTTTTATAATTTTTAAAATTTATATCAACCCGAAAATTCACAAAAAGAAAGATTACGCCGTCCCCGGCAACGGCGCCATTTGATTGGTAGAGATTTTACGATCAAAAATATAATTACCGCAATCAGAAACGGCGTCGCTTCGCAGCTAGCCGGTGAGTGCGGGTCGATCCACAGAGACGGGTAAATTTCTTTAGTGTGTCTTAACGAGTTGATTCTATTTGTAGTTTTGGTTTTATAAAAATCTAGATCTAAAACTTAATTAATCTAATTTAAATTCTTGCTAGGGTTAGGCTTAGAGGAAGTTTTGGAGATTGATGTTTCCTCACCGCTTTCAATGCCGTATTTTAGATCCATTAGGTGTTATAGTAATTATCGATAAAGTGGATACGACTCTTTTGGGAAGATGTTTTCTTCCTCTAGATTCGTATCCTTCCTTTATCGTTAATTACCCTAACCCCCATGGAAAACGCGCGCAACCGGCCCTTTATACTGCGGTTCACCGTTACCTCGAGGGGTAGGGTGCCGCAGGGAGCGGTTGTGCGCGCATGCATGGAGTTCTTAATGGGTTAGTTTAATATGGCATTGAAAGGGGTGAGAGATCTCATCTCTCAACCCTTTCCCTAAGGCTAACCCTAACAAGCGAGGAGACTACTCGCTCATTAGGGGATGAAATAACATTAAAAGAATAAAAGAAAAACACTTACTAATGGTGATGGCTCCCTCCAAGCGATAAAGAACAGATCTGAATGTCACTTCCAGAATTTCTGAATTTTATTTATTGAAAAGAGGCATACAATTTTTAGATATAAAATTACAATTTATAGGAAAATAGGAAACCTAGGGTTACAGACTCTCGCGCATGTGAATTTACAGATTTGACCCCTGAGAATCCCAACACCAGAACCGTCGCACCGACGCATCAAATTTCCACCGACAAGCTCTCTGGAAGGCCGCGGATCCGCGGCGCCAGCATGGGTTTGGCCGCGGATCCGCGGCCAAACTAAGGAATTGGGCTTTGTGATTTTTGGGGCTTTTTCCTTGGCTCTTTGGGCTTCTGTTTTTACTCTTCTTTTCTCTGTTGAACTTCTGGATCTTCTCTAGATTTTTAGTGAAGACTTGTATTGGGCTTTTTAACCGTTTCACTTGACTTTTTGGACCTTGCACTGTTCTTCGACTAGGCTTGACTGAGATCCGTCTAATTGTTGGTCAAAAGTCCCTTTTTCTGTTGTTTTGTGTCTTTCTCACTGTATTTGCTCCAGAAACCTGTAACCTGTAATATGCAACAAATGTGCGTCAAGAGTACCTGTTTATTTATAAAAAGAATAAGAATAGGGGAATGATAAATGCAATATTATGGTCTGAACAATGCGCTGCTTAGAGTGCAGCGCACTTAGCGCTAGCGCTTACGTGCTTTGCACATGGTGCGCTGCTTAGAGTGCAGCGCACTTAGCGCTAGCGCTTACGTGCTTTGCACATGGTGCGCTGCTTAGAGTGCAGCGCTCTTAGTGCTAGCGCTCACGTGCTTTGCACGTAGTGCGCTGCAGTGCTCTTAGCGCTAGTGCTCATGTGCTTTGCACGTGAGCGCTGCCTCAGTGTCTTTGACTCTCAGCGCTGCTTCATTTCAAAATTTGAAATTTGAACAGAGTTTTACTCTGATTGGGGTAAACAAATACCCCCCCACCGTTGCGCTCACGTGGCTCACACATGAGTGCAGCGGTGGTAGCATCTGCGCTCTTAGATCAATTTAGAAGTTGAAACGGCTCTTAGTGCCTATAAATAGGACCTTTGGCCCTTTAGATGATTTCTGTTCATCTTCTCACTTTTTCTTCTGAGAATTATTTCTCTTTCAGAGCATAGCTCTTTTGCTTTAAGAATTTTCTTAGGGACAGAACTCTGTCAAAAATTTAGGTAAAGATTAAATCTTTCTAAGGTTTCACCCATTAACAGAGCTTTGCTCTTTTCAAATCATATAGATTTGTTAATCTTTCATGAAAACTCTTAGAGTTTGTTCAGAGATCTTGAAGATCTCGGATTTTTTGATTCATTAAAAAGCTTTGCTTTAAGTTTTCCGATGGGTTATTCTATCATTTTACAGAGCATGGATCTTCAAGATTTTTCTTGAGGAATTTTATTCTTTTCATAATTGATTTTGACAAGTGTCACTCTTGTCTGCAGAGCGTTGCTCTCGAGGAGTTTAATTCCTTGACTCGAGGAGTCTCTTATTAAATGAGAATCCTTTTTAGGATCCCCCCTTAATTGCTCAAATTTGAATCTGTTGGGTGTTTTAATCAGCACTTATTTTCTTCATGTGGATATCAAGAGTTGTCTGAATCCCCGTGTTTTGATCAGTCTGTCCGTTAAACTCCCACTGGTTTTCATTTTCAGGTGCTATAGCCGCTTATTTGTATGACCTTGATGAAATTATTTCTTATGGGGATATTCGCGCATTAGGCCGCTGCCAAAATCAGGAGTTCACCAACGCTCTGTCATAACCCGAAATTGGCACGTGACGGCCCTTAAACTACGCAACATCTACAGGCCTAACGCAATTTAAGTAAGTCGAAAACCCAGAAATCTAAACCATTAAAAGTAGTAAAAGATAAGAACATCGTTTAAACTTTTGAAAATCTCAATCAAATTCTTTAAAGTCAAATTTAGTTTCTTAAAAATTTTGGCAGCACCTCTTTTGTAAAAACTAACCCCGAAAACGGATACAACAAGAATATAAGTAAAACATCCCCAACGGGAGTAAAATACATGCCTAAAGGCGGAAAACAACCACCATAATAGATATACGACGCCGTAGCGAAGAAACAGAAAAAAAGACGATATAAATAAAACTGCATAAAAGATCTCTAAGTCACAAAATAATATACAATATCGTCCTCACATCAGTCTCTAAGTCAATACATGATAGTGGTAAATGGAGAGTACAGGATACAATGAATATACAATAAGCGACATCGGATAACCGCAAAACCTACCTAAGCAAAAGCGCACACAGTCAGCCGAAGCGGTATCCGTTGCAAAAGATGATATGAAAGGTGGAAGCCCAGCCAACGACTGCTCTGAGGGACAACCTGCAAAACCCTGTGGCATAACGGGAGTGAGTTGCCAACTCGTGAATAGTAAATAACATATGCAGGTAATCTCAAGTATGCACGTACAGCGCGAATCTAATGCATGCAAGCTGATAGCAATAAATGGCAATATGTATGCAAGAGTCATGTAAGGTACTCTATCTGGTAGTACGAATAAATGAAGCAATGCATATAAAATAACAGCATGTAAATGCAACAGTTATGAAAGGTACTCTATCAGGTACTACTAATACATGAAAAAGTGCATATAAAATAGCAGTATGTAAATGCAACAGTCATGAAAGGTACTACTAATACATGAAACAGTGCATATAAAATAGCAGTATGTAAATGCAACAGTCATGAAAGGTACTCTATCAGTTACTACTAATACATGAAACAATGCATATAAAATAAATGCGGAGTATGGGATAAAACATGTCATCCCCACGGAATCCTAACCTCGTGGCAGGACCAAATTCCATCAAGAAAATCTAAAATCCCAAAATTTCCTCAAATCAGCCCCCAAATTGGCCCTCATATCCTGTAAGTCTCATATATCCTGAATGTCCAATATCAAGTAAATCTCAATAACCAGTATCCAATATCGAGTAAATCTCATATAACCAGTATCCACTATCGAGTGAATCTCATATAACCAGTATCCAATATCGAGTGAATCTCATATATCCAGTATCCAATATTGAGTGAATCTCATCTATCCAGAGTGAGTATATTTGCAAGATTATTATGATGATGTATATAAATTAGATATGTGTAACCTTGTCATTCTTACATCGGGCACATAGGCCCCTCATATCGGGCACATAGGCCCCTCATATCGAGCACATAGGCCCCGAGCACATAGGCCCCTCTCATCGAGCACATAGGCCCCGAGCACATAGGCCCCTCACATATATAATGAATAAGTATATTAGCATAGATCATTATGAAGGTATACATATATAATAGCGTCCCATACCACTGATACACACACACACGATGGGTATATATATATATATATATATATATATATATATATATATATATATATATATATATATATATAAGCGTCCCATACCACTGATATATATACGCAGGAGTAAAACAATCCAGAAAATATCATATGAAAACATATCTCAATGCAAAATCCATGAAATATGATATATGCAACATGAAACAGTAGTGTAAGCATATAAGGAAAAACCGCTACATACGCCCCGAGCACATAGGCCCCTTTCATCGAGCACATAGGCCCCGAGCACATAGGCCCCTCACATATATAATGAATAAGTATATTAGCATAGATCATTATGAAGGTATACATATATAATAGCGTCCCATACCACTGATACACACACACACGATGGGTATATATATATATATATATAAGCGTCCCATACCACTGATATATATACGCAGGAGTAAAACAATCCAGAAAATATCATATGAAAACATATCTCAATGCAAAATCCATGAAATATGATATATGCAACATGAAACAGTAGTGTAAGCATATAAGGAAAAACCGCTATTTAACTGCAACAAGTTATTAAGTATATCATGCGGTTCCTAATTTCTCCGAAACCAAACGCAACATCATAAAAAGGTGAACATGTAGCTATAACCAGGTATGCATAACCATGTCGGTATAGCAAGATCTGTGTATCTACCTATCAGTAATAATGTAATACCCTCCAGGTATATGTGTAGCTATAACAAAGTATACGGGTGTTGTCAAATATGTATGCATAAGCAAGTGTGAAATGCAAGTATGGAGATACACAATATGTATGCATACAAGGAACGGAATCATATCTAATTGTCAATGATGAAGTAAGCTAAACGATGTATGGTTCATAGCAGTTCTATAGTGCGAGTATCATGGCAATTACTAACAGAGTGTGTGTAGCATACAATTAGTGCTCGTGCAGCAATAACCGTTAATAACAGTGAGGTGTCCACTAGGTACTAATCGAGTATAACAATATAATGGCACGTAGTGATGCTCATGCAAAATCAACATATACGAATGTGGATAAGCGGCTACAAAATCCTATCGAGCCCTGACACATAACGCCATATGGGCGATTTCCCCGTAGATGTTAAATCTACACACCGGTAATCTCAAGCTAGGGATATCCGACCACCTGCTTACCCTTCTTCGCGGCGTCCGAAATCCCCGCTTGCGATCCTAGAATTTACACAAAGAAACACACACATAAGGCTAAATCCTGAAAAAACGTGATGTCAAGACAATACAAAAAACTAGCGTCGCGAGCTAAACGCATGAAATCAATACGCTAAACGTGTGTGTGCTAAACCCAGAACTACCCCGATACGCTGTGATGCGCAGAACACACCAGACCCAAACTCGAAGCGTACGTGTCGCGCAAGTCACAAAACACTAATTAAGGTAGTTGGTTCTAGATTTTTACCTGGAACAAAAATAAGAAAATAAACAACACCAAACACAGCCAAACACTCACAGACACCTCCTTGCATAGAACCAACCCCCAAATCCCTCAGGTGGCCGGCGAGCTCTGATGGGGAGGGAATGTCGCCGGATTTTTGGGGGTGAAACGGGCTCGAAAACTTACACACTACTCTAAAAACCTTGCACATTAATCTGCATAAGTTTGCTAATCAAGAAAACCACCAAAGATATAGCAGATTTACCGTATCCTATAACTTGGTCTAAAAAAGTTTTTAAAAACACTAATTTGGTACAAAAAGGTATTTTAGTGCATACTGAAACAAAGATTTGGTTTAAACAGCACAAAAAGCACCTAACTAAGTTAATCAAGCCTTAAAAACTCTAACTTACCCTAATCTTCATTTAAACCTCAAAATTAGCACTAAAACTCATAAAAACACTAATTTAAGCTAATTAAACTACAAGTTTAGCAAGGAGGTGATTAAGATGGGCTTAATACCTCACAATAGGTCAAGTAGTGGCACAACTTGCTGGCCTTGCCCCTAGAGTTCAGATTTTGCTCTAAAACCAACAAAGGAGTGATCTTGGAATGATAAATGTGAGGTTGGTGTGATGGTAGATGGGCTTTAATGAAGATTTGAGATTAGAAATGATGAGAAGAAGGAGAGAATGAGTGGGAGGCTGCAGGAGCTGCTGCTGCTGCTAAGAGAGAGAGAGAGTGTTGTGCAAAGTCAAAGCTCCCCATGCCCATTAAATGCACCATGCCTCTCATTTCTTTTCTTTTCCCTTATTTTATTATTAGTTTTAGTTTTATTTAAAAAAAGAATGGAAATGAAAATTTTGAATGAAGAGGGAAAAGAAGAATGTGCTACAATATGTGTTAAGTTGTGCATGCAAGTTACACTAAATTGCTTAGGAAAAATGATTAAGAAAATTTTCTTATTAAGTAAACACTAAACTTAATAATTAATAAAACACAACTATATATATAATTACATATTTTCAAAATTAAAGTTCGATTTATTCCAGTTTATGTGGAATTTATTTATTATGAGATTTTATGAAAAACACGCATTATCGCTAATTAACACGAAATTAATCTAAACGAATTTCAAAGCGTTACAATCTTCCCCCGTTAAAGAAATTCGGTCCCCGAATTTAAAAATATAGCTTTGCGTACCTTCAAAAAGATGGGGATATTTGTCACGCCCCGCTTCCCACAGTACGCTAGATTGGGCACGTGACATAGCCAACCATGCTACCTGTGGGTAGGAAGTATCCATCCACAGTCACATTACGGCTGTAGAGATATCAAGAACAAGATAAAACTATCTAAAACATGTCCATAATCCAGAATAACAGGAGTCAATAATAAATAAATGCGGAAGCAAATGATCCAATACAAATAACTGAAAAGTGTGTCCCATAATGCGGGCTCACATCAGGAAATAAATGCAGGAAATAAAACCAACTACTACTGAACTCACAGCTCAGCCTGCTGGCTGAAGTACTCCTGCTCGGACTGCAACAGCGGTACGGAATCTGGGCCATGCAAAACCCAGACGTCAGCGCGTCATGTCATCAAGTAATATAATATGAACAGTGTAGCAGGCAATGTAATATAAACATGAATACAGGAAGAATAACAATAATATGAATCATACCAGTACAGGGTAGCGTGCAGTGGGTAAACTAAACTGTTCTATCAGGTTTTCTATTCCAAAGTCTTTGAAATCAATTGATGAATCATCGATGTAACTCAATAGTATCCCGTGCATGCCCGGGACCACGGTCAAGACCCTCGGGGCTGAATCCGAGACGTGCCGCTAGGCAGTAACAGGTAGCAGGATGGGCGAGTGATGTCAGCATCATCACTCCGGGGCTGGCCTAGCCCGTAAGACTGATCAGAACAGGTATCGAACTGTTGAGTTACAAGTCAGGTTTCACCTTTGATTTCCCCATACCCCCAAGTTATGTATGTCAAGTCAGGTATTCAGTAGTCAAGAACTAATGCCAACACAGGATCAGGTAAAAGCAGGTTTGTCTGGATAGACAACAGGAACGGTCCATGAGGACTACATGTTATGTTTGTTGGCATTAGACACAAGATCAGGTAACAGGTAAAGCCATGGTACATCAGGTCCAGCCAGGTAATGTATAAAGGTGTCATGTCATGTCAAGAGTGTACGGTACCATGTCATATCAAGTAGGAAGTGTAACAGGTCATGTCAGGAAGCACAAGATGTCATGTGGGTGCTCATAATCAAACTAACATAAGCATGTGTATAAATAAACAAGCATGAGTACTATCAGAACAATAAACCGGAACATGTAATATGATATGCAAATAGATATAATTTCAAGGATATGGATGCACAGTTATCGATTAGGGTTACATTTATAGTTCCAATATTAATTAGGATGCAATTTATTAAACATGGAGTGTTAATATCATATTATTATGTAGTAATGTGATTTATGGATGCAATTATATGTATCTTAAATGCGATGGATACAAACGGGTATCCGAAAAGTTATAAAACTATAAAATGGTAATGTGAGATGTACAACTAAGCAATATGTGATATAAATATTGATATAATAATATTAATATGGATAGCATATTCAAAGCGATTAATAACTATAAAAGTGGTATTGATTAACCATGCACAAGAAAGTTCCCTTCAGAAATTCAGCGTCACCCTAATTTGTAAAATAGCTTAAAAATAACAAACGTTCTCCAAAAGGGACGTGTCTTATACCAAAACAAAGATAATTCAATAAGGTTTTCAGTTTTATAAGTATAAGCATCTCAGGTTGTCCCTACAAAAAGTTATGAACATTCGAAGTTGAAAGTTTGCTGCTGGAATTTCCCTAGACAGCAGTTTAGAGACATTTTCATTTGCATTTTACGTTATCTAAACAATTTATTTTGCAAGTAAATATTTCATAGAGTTATAGTATTCTGAGTTAGTTTCGTAACGAACTAAAGAACGTATACTAATGATTTTTCTATGATTTATAATGAATTTTATACGGTAAGGTGTACAGTAAATTTCAGATTTGTCGTATCCGCTTTTTCAACGACGTTTCATGTGTAAACTATAATATTTTAAATATATAATATCATAAAATGCAGATTATAAACTAATTAAAGATAATAATAAGAAATATTACGACGATTTATATTTTAATTGATATGGATGCAGTATAATGTAATCTAGTATGTCACAAGATAAGTTTTCATGATCTAGATTTAATATGATATAAACGGATGCAAACGGAACATCGAAACGTTATAAAATTAAACATGGGGCACTAGATTTAAACTATAGGTATGGTATTTATTTAAATAGGTATAAAATGAATTATATAGCATGTAGCAAGATTAACTTGCCTCGATGGGTCGCGAATCGGGAAAACGGAACGTTAACCGTCGGCGGGGAAAACTCGCGACGGGCGCACGGTTCACGGAATGAACCCAAACGACGAACAAAGGAACCACACGGGTCGGGGTACCTCGCTGGAACGTCGAGAAACGTCACCGGCACGACGGAATTCCGGCAACAAAAGAACAGTTAAAAAAAATGAGAAACGAGACATGAAGCAAGAAGAGAAAGAATGATAAAGAGAAGTACGAGAGAATATATGAGAGAGAGAGAGAAAAAGTGGAGAGAGAGAGAGAGAGGTGCAGGTGGGGGCCCACGGAATTAAAAGGAACGCGATTGGCTAAAGGAGAATCGTTAGTTAGGGATAAATATTAATTAAAGATTCAAAACATTTTAAGGAACAGTAGGATATATATATAGGTTAATTTAAAGATTTAAAAGATAGGTAATGAACAGTAAGATATCAGGTTAGTTAGAAAAAATATATGCGACGGTTTTAATAATATTAAAATTTGGGATTTTGGCGCAAAATAAAACATTTCCAAATCGCGCCCGGGTCGAGTCCAAAAATTTGAAATTGAAATAATAGGATTTTAAGCGGGATCCAAATTTTAAAATTAAGTGTTTTATGATTAAAAAGCATACCCCCAAAACGGACACATGTACGCGCGCGTAGCCGTCCAAACTCGCCCGTTTCACTGAACGGGACGAGAACACAATACACGGACGCTACCACGAGGTTAGGGGTGTCAAGTAGGCCAAGATGAATATTTTCAATTTTATTTTAGATGCCAAAATTTGTTATATGTAGAAATAACTTTGCCGGGTAAATTTTACAGTAAGCAACAAACAAGCAAGTTAAATAAAATGAGTACCATATTATGCTCAAACAGTAACTGAAAATAGTAGCATTGGGCTCGGGTGTTACATTATACCCAACTACAAAAAGAATTTCGTCCTCGAAATTCCAAGAATACAAAGATAGATAACTATAAGAAAAGGTGATGAAACTTCTGCCGGATTTCATCTTCTCGTTCCCAAGTGGACTCTCCATGCGAGCGATTACTCCAAGAAACAAGCACAAAGGGGATAACCTTGTTCTTAAGAACCTTTTCCCTTCAATCCACGATTTCAATCGGTCGCTCCTCAAAAGTCAAGTCTTCTCGTACTGTTAGCTCCGAATGATCCAAAACGTGTGTTTCATCTCGAACATACTTACGGAGTTGAGATACGTGAAACACATCATGCACATTTGCCAAGGACTGCGGTAACGCCAAACGATACGCTACCTCACCAACACGCTCCACGATCTCAAGGGTCCAACGAATCGAGGACTAAGCTTTCCTCGACTTCCAAAACGAATCACCCCTCTAGTCGGTGATATCTTCAAGAATACCAAATCACCCACGGTGAACTTTAGAGGTCTTCTTGACGTATCTGCCCAACTCTTCTGTCGGTCCTGTGCTGCCTTCATATGATTTCTGATAGGGTTAACCTTCTCAACTGTCTGCACAACCAAATCTGGTCCCAATAATGTTCGTTCACTGACATCGTCCCAAAAAACAGGTGAACGGCATTTACGACCATACAAAGCTTCAAATGGAGCCATCTGAATAGTTGCCTGAAAACTGTTGTTGTAAGACAACTCCACCAAAAGTAGATGATCCTTCCAAGACTCCTTGAAGTCCAACATGCATGCTCTCAACATATCCTCAAGAGTTTAGATCGTTCTCTCCGACTGACCATCAGTTTGAGGATGATAAGCTGTGCTAAACTTCAATCGAGTCCCCAAACTTTCCTGTAAACTCCTCCAGAAGTGTGATAAGAACCGAGTGTCCCGATTGGACACGATGCTCACCGGTACTCCATGCAATCTTACAATCTCCTGCATATACCGCTCTGCCAAAGTCTCTGTTGATTGACTAACCCGAAAAGGAATAAAGTGAGCTGCCTTGGTCAATCGGTCAACAATTACCCATACTGCATTGTTGCCTTTTGGACTCCGCGGTAAAGCCGTCACGAAATCCATGGTTATATATTCCCACTTCCACTGAGGAATCGGAAGTGGTTGCAATAAACCAGCAACCCTTTGATGTTCAGCCTTAACTTGCTGACACACCAAGCACTTTGCCACAAAGCGAGCAATCTCCCGCTTCATGCCCTCCCACCAGAAATGCTGTCGAATATCTCGGTACATCTTTGTGCCTCCTGGATGTACAGAATAAGCTGAACTGTGTGCCTCCTTCATAAGCTCTTCACGAACATCACCCTTTGGCACACACAAACAGCTACCATACCTCAACGAACCATCTTCGTGGATCAATAAATCTGTTCGTAGCCCGGCTTCAACCTGCTCTCGAAACTTTTGCAGTTTAGGATCCTGCGATTGAGCTGCTTTAATATTCTCGATCAAAGACGAATGTACTTGCAGCTGCAACAACTGTCCCGTAGAACGCGGTAGCATAACCTCCAAGTCAAATCTTCGAAAATCTGCGACGATCTCCTTCTGCGTAGTTAACACCTGAATTACTGGTAACCGACTAAGCGCATCCGGCACAACATTAACCTTCCCCGGATGGTACTTAAGATCAAAATCATAGTCAGCCATCAGCTCCAACCATCTACGCTGCCTCATGTTAAGCTCCTTCTGTGTGAACACATACTTCAAGCTCTTATGATCTGTAAAAACTTCGACTCTTTCGCCCAAAAGGTAGTGTCTCCAAATCTTCAAAGCGAAAATCACAGCCGCAAGCTCCAAGTTATGAGTTGGATAATTC
Organism: Agapanthus africanus; assembly: GCA_030015575.1. Taxonomy (NCBI): domain Eukaryota; kingdom Viridiplantae; phylum Streptophyta; class Magnoliopsida; order Asparagales; family Amaryllidaceae; genus Agapanthus; species Agapanthus africanus. Next base: position 418,486,591 of record CM057349.1, on the reverse strand, counting down.
TTCTCATGGGTCTTCAACTGTCTCGATGTGTATGCTACAACCTTCCCATGCTGCATCAAAACACATTCCAATCCTTTCCCAGATGCGTCGCTGTGAATCACCAATCCTCCGGAATTGTCTGGCACGGTCAGAATAGGGGCGGTTATCAACTTCTGCTTCAACGTCTCGAAAGCTAACACACACTTATCCGCCCATACAAAAGGTACCTCCTTGCGCGTAAGCTTGGTCAACGGCTCTGCCAGACGAGCAAAGTTCTCCACAAATCTGCTGTAGTATCCGGCTAATCCAAGGAAACTTCTTATCTCAGCAACATTCTTTGGAATAGGCCAATCTCGAACTGCTGCAATCTTTTCTGGATCGACGGCAATGCCATCGCCAGACACAACATGCCCCAAAAACCTTACTTCCTCCAGCCAAAACTCGCACTTACTCATCTTCATATACAATTTCTCCAATCTCAACGTCTGCAGTGCGATCTTCAAATGCTCAGCATGCTCTTCAAAACTCTTCGAGTAAACTAGAATATCGTCAATGAATACCACAATGAACTGATCTAAGAACGGTGAAAAGATTCGGTTCATCAAGTCCATGAATACTACCGGCGCATTCGTTACTCCGAAGGGCATCACTAAGTACTCGTAATGTCCATACTGAGTTCGGAACGCCGTCTTGCAAATATCTTCTGTTTTCACTCGGACCTGATGATATCCGGATCGTAAATCCAGCTTCGAGAATACCCTCGCGCCACTAAGCTGCTCAAAAAGTTCTCCAATGCGAGGGATCGGGTACTTGTTCTTGATAGCCACCCGGTTTAATTCTCGATAGTCGATGCACATCTTTCTTGTGCCATCCTTCTTCTTTACTAGAAGAACTGGAGCTCCCCAAGGCGAATTACTGCTTCGAATCCAACCCTTTTCAAGCAATTCAGCAACCTGTTTCTTTACTTCTACCAACTCTACTGGCACCATTGGATAATACACTTTAGATACTGGCGCTGCACCAGGAATAAGATCAATTGCGAACTCCACGTCGCTCCTCGGCGGTAAACCCGATATATCTTCAAACACGTCCATAGAATCACGAACAACAGCCGGCTCTTTACTTTCATCACTTCTATTGATGCAAGAATATTGTTTGTCGGCCTAGCCCTAAACTCGACCGGCCCTACCGAACTGCTTCCTTAACGCAACTGCTGTCCAGCGAAACTACTGAGTCTCGTCCATTCTGCTACATGCACATCTACGGGTGCTCCCTTCTGCTTTAGTCCGATGAACTTCTCTTCCATTTCCTCCCGTGCAGTCCGCGGGAAGAACTTCTCCAGGAAACTCTTAGAAAAATCCGCCCACTTGATCGGCTTGGGCAAGCGGGTCTCCTCAATAAGCCACCATTCTCGGGCGTAGTCCACTAGCTGAATGCGTACCACAACAACTTTTTTGTCATCTGGAATCTGTGTCGCAAAAAGCAAGTTCTCTGTGTCAACAGCCACTGCTCCACTGGCAACGGCTCCTTTAAACCAGTAAATGTAGACGGACCCAACCGCCTGAAATCTGCTACGGTCCCTACTCGGTCAACTGGTATAGCTCCAACATTGTTCACAGACTGCTGAACGATCTGCAAACCTTCCCGAAACGAGTCCGCTTGCTGCTGGATCAGCTCGGTCTGTTTCTTTGATTCTCCAGCATTCCTCTTATCACTCCAAGCATGGCGGCTTCGTCCACACGCCTCTGGTATGTCTTTAATTTCTTACCGGCCATAATCCTGAACTCAAAATACCCAACATTAGCATGATGATAGATTTTGAATATAGATCAAGGCTAGAACTCCAAGATACTTAAATAGAGTACCGCATTGTAACTATGCCGCGGTATCATAGCCACAATTACATAACTCCATCCAAGTCGCCTAAGTCCTAGAGATAACAAGGAATCAGGTTTTCGAATCGATATGCAAAGAAAGTTTGCACATCGTAAAAGATATAATCAGGAAGAATGTGATTCAAGAATGGTAAAATGGTCAAGGTGGCAAGACATGTTTCCTAAACACGGGTATTCTGATTCGTGTATTGGGTACAATACCCAACTACAAAAGAATCAACCCGGCTCTGATACCAAAAGAACCATGTCACGCCCCGCTTCCCACAGTACGCTAGATTGGGCACGTGACATAACCAACCATGCTACCTGTGGGTAGGAAGTATCCATCCACAGTCACATTACGGCTGTAGAGATATCAAGAACAAGATAAAACTATCTAAAACATGTCCATAATCCAGAACAACAGGAGTCAATAATAAATAAATGCGGAAGCAAATGATCCAATACAAATAACTGAAAAGTGTGTCCCATAATGCGGGCTCACATCAGGAAATAAATGCAGGAAATAAAACCAACTACTACTGAACTCACAGCTCAGCCTGCTGGCTGAAGTACTCCTGCTCGGACTGCAACAGCGGTACGGAATCTGGGCCATGCAAAACCCAGACGTCAGCGCGTCATGTCATCAAGTAATATAATATGAACAGTGTAGCAGGCAATGTAATATAAACATGAATACAGGAAGAATAACAATAATATGAATCATACCAGTACAGGGTAGAGTGCAGTGGGTAAACTAAACTGTTCTATCAGGTTTTCTATTCCAAAGTCTTTGAAATCAATTGATGAATCATCGATGTAACTCAATAGTATCCCGTGCATGCCCGGGACCACGGTCAAGACCCTCGGGGCTGAATCCGAGACGTGCCGCTAGGCAGTAACAGGTGGCAGGATGGGCGAGTGATGTCAGCATCATCACTCCGGGGCTGGCCTAGCCCGTAAGACTGATCAGAACAGGTATCGAACTGTTGAGTTACAAGTCAGGTTTCACCTTTGATTTCCCCATACCCCCAAGTTATGTATGTCAAGTCAGGTATTCAGTAGTCAAGAACTAATGCCAACACAGGATCAGGTAAAAGCAGGTTTGTCTGGATAGACAACAGGAACGGTCCATGAGGACTACATGTTATGTTTGTTGGCATTAGACACAAGATCAGGTAACAGGTAAAGCCATGGTACATCAGGTCCAGCCAGGTAATGTATAAAGGTGTCATGTCATGTCAAGAGTGTACGGTACCATGTCATATCAAGTAGGAAGTGTAACAGGTCATGTCAGGAAGCACAAGATGTCATGTGGGTGCTCATAATCAAACTAACATAAGCATGTGTATAAATAAACAAGCATGAGTACTATCAGAACAATAAACCGGAACATGTAATATGATATGCAAATAGATATAATTTCAAGGATATGGATGCACAGTTATCGATTAGGGTTACATTTATAGTTCCAATATTAATTAGGATGCAATTTATTAAACATGGAGTGTTAATATCATATTATTATGTAGTAATGTGATTTATGGATGCAATTATATGTATCTTAAATGCGATGGATACAAACGGGTATCCGAAAAGTTATAAAACTATAAAATGGTAATGTGAGATGTACAACTAAGCAATATGTGATATAAATATTGATATAATAATATTAATATGGATAGCATATTCAAAGCGATTAATAACTATAAAAGTGGTATTGATTAACCATGCACAAGAAAGTTCCCTTCAGAAATTCAGCGTCACCCTAATTTGTAAAATAGCTTAAAAATAACAAACGTTCTCCAAAAGGGACGTGTATTATACCAAAACAAAGATAATTCAATAAGGTTTTCATTTTTATAAGTATAAGCATCTCAGATTGTCCCTACAAAAAGTTATGAACATTCGAAGTTGAAAGTTTGCTGCTGGAATTTCCCTAGACAGCAGTTTAGAGACATTTTCATTTTCATTTTACGTTATCTAAACAATTTATTTTGCAAGTAAATATTTCATAGAGTTATAGTATTCTGAGTTAGTTTCGTAACGAACTAAAGAACGTATACTAATGATTTTTCTATGATTTATAATGAATTTTATACGGTAAGGTGTACAGTAAATTTCAGATTTGTCGTATCCGCTTTTTCAACGACGTTTCACGTGTAAACTATAATATTTTAAATATATAATATCATAAAATGCAGATTATAAACTAATTAAAGATAATAATAAGAAATATTACGACGATTTATATTTTAATTGATATGGATGCAGTATAATGTAATCTAGTATGTCACAAGATAAGTTTTCATGATCTAGATTTAATATGATATAAACGGATGCAAACGGAACATCGAAACGTTATAAAATTAAACATGGGGCACTAGATTTAAACTATAGGCATGGTATTTATTTAAATAGGTATAAAATGAATTATATAGCATGTAGCAAGATTAACTTGCCTCGATGGGTCGCGAATCGGGAAAACGGAACGTTAACCGTCGGCGGGGAAAACTCGCGACGGGCGCACGGTTCACGGAATGAACCCAAACGACGAACAAAGGAACCACATGGGTCGGGGTACCTCGCTGGAACGTCGAGAAGCGTCACCGGCACGATGGAATTCCGGCAACAAAAGAACAGTTAAAAAAAATGAGAAACGAGACATGAAGCAAGAAGAGAAAGAATGATAAAGAGAAGTACGAGAGAATATATGAGAGAGAGAGAGAAAAAGTGGAGAGAGAGAGAGAGAGGTGCAGGTGGGGGCCCACGGAATTAAAAGGAACGCGATTGGCTAAAGGAGAATCGTTAGTTAGGGATAAATATTAATTAAAGATTCAAAACATTTTAAGGAACAGTAGGATATATATATAGGTTAATTTAAAGATTTAAAAGATAGGTAATGAACAGTAAGATATTAGGTTAGTTAGAAAAAATATATGCGACGGTTTTAATAATATTAAAATTTGGGATTTTGGCGCCAAATAAAACATTTCCAAATCGCGTCCGGGTCGAGTCCAAAAATTTAAAATTGAAATAATAGGATTTTAAGCGGGATCCAAATTTTAAAATTAAGTGTTTTATGATTAAAAAGCATACCCCCAAAACGGACACATGTACGCGCGCGTAGCCGTCCAAACTCGCCCGTTTCACTGAACGGGACGAGAACACAATACACGGACGCTACCACGAGGTTAGGGGTGTCAAGTAGGCCAAGATGAATATTTTCAATTTTATTTTAGATGCCAAAATTTGTTATATGTAGAAATAATTTTGCCTGGTAAATTTTACAGTAAGCAACAAACAAGCAAGTTAAATGAAATGAGTACCATATTATGCTCAAACAGTAACTGAAAATAGTAGCATTGGGCTCGGGTGTTGCAATATTTCTTCCTCATCTCGTCCTCGGTCTTCCAGGTGACCTCCTCGCTGCTCGGGCCACGCCAAAGGACCTTCACGGACGGCAAGACCCTTGACCGAAGTTTTCTCCACTTGCCGATCCACCAACATTATCGGTTTTTGGTGAACGAAAAGATTGCGTCAAAGCTAAATGGTCTGGTGCAGAATCATGTGAGAAAGGTCATGAAGATATTTGCAAAATATCGACACAAGGAAAACGGGGTGAATACTCAATAATCTGGGCGGAAGTGCTAATTTATAGGTAACGGTACCAACTCGCTTGAGCATCTCAAAAGGACCTACAATCTGGGACTAAGCTTCCCAAAACTCAACACGCCATTCATCGGAAAAATCCGTATGAATACATGATCTCCCACTACGAACTCAAGTCTGCGACCATCACGGTCGGCACAAGACTTCTGTCTGCACTGGGCTGCTCTCATCCTGACCTGAATCAACTGGATCATCTCCGAAGCCTCTCGACTAGCTGAGGTCTAAAAATCCTACTCACGCAGAGTCAGAAAAATAGACTGGCGATCGACACCACCTAACAACAAGCCTAAAGGTTGCCAAATGGAATGTCTCCTAATAACAGCTATCGAAGGAAAACCCTATCAATGGCAAGTGACGATCCCAACTGCCAACAACCAGTTAGTACGTACGCACAAGCATATCCTCTAGAGTCTGTATAGTTCACTCTAACTGACCATCGGCCAACGGATGGAAAGCGGAGCTAAAACTCAACCAGTACCCAAGGCTTCCAGAAGCTTCTGTTAAAGACGGCAAGCGAACTGATGCCTCTATTGGACACAACGCATGAAGGAACTCCGTACAAACGCATAAACTTAACAAGGAACTACTGAGCAAACTGAGTATAACCGGACAACAAACACCCTAAAGGAGTCACACCCTTGACATGACCTGGGTAGACACCACAACAAAATTCATGGAGATCTGCTCCCATTCCCACACCGGAACGGTAAAAAGGTTGCAACTCTCCAGCCGGTCTCAATGCTCAACCTTAGCTCGCAACAAGACAGACATATCGAAATGAAATCCAAAATTTCACTCTTTATCCCTGCCCACCCGTAACTATCTCACAAGTCACGTCACATAATGGTGGAACTTGGACGAACACAGAAAGCTGACTTATGTGCCTGCTCTAGGATCTCGCGTCTTTACCTATCAGTATCAGGTACACACAAATGCGTCCCTAAACGTAGCACGCCCTGGTCATAAATCAAGGACTCCGAATCTTTACCCGGCCGAACATGCTCTAGAATTTCAGACAAACTAGCATCGGCGGGCTGTGCCTCGCGAAAGCGATTAAGGAAAAGTGGATGGGCGCGGACATGAGCAAGCTGTCCCCTCAGTAGAGGCGAACTTAAGCTGTACTCAACGATCACACACGAACTGTAAATCTGCCGAAGACTGTCTTAGAACTGCGCACAACTGGGACAAGCTAACCCTAGGCCTACGACTCCAGCATCAGCTACCACAATCGCCTTGCCACGGGTAACGAGGATCTCACAAACACAATCCTTCACAAGCTCCATCCAACGGCCCTGTCTCAACTCAGATCCCGCTGCAGGAAGATGTACATTAAGCTCTGGTGGTCCGTGAAAATCTGACACGACTCTCCGAACAAGTAGTGTCTCCCAATTTTCAATGCAAGACCACCGCAGCCATCTCCTGATCATGAGTGGGATATCCTGCTTGTACTTCCCCTACTGTCGGGGAGCATAAGCGATAACTCTATCATGCTACATCAGTACACAATCGAGCCCCACTCGTGAAACATCACAGTAAACAACAAAGTAGCCCGATCCAGAAAACAAAGAAAGAACTGGTGCAGTTGTCAACCGAGTTTTCAACTGCAGAAAACTCTGCACGCATGCCACAGTCTAAGAAAAGAAACTCCCTTCCTGGTCAACCCGGTCAACGGTGCAGCGCTACACAAGCAATCCTGCACGAAACGGCGGTAAAAACCGGCTAAGCCCAAAAGCTGCGGACCTCCGTCCCTGCTACAAGTCTGGGCCAAAGCTGTACGGCCTTGATTTCCCTCGGGTCCGTATGAAAACTGTCTCCCGTAACCACATGACCTTAGGAAGTCAACAAAATCAAGCCTGAAGGAACACTTCGAGAATTTAGCAAATCGCTGGGGCTCTCCCAATGTCTGCAAAGCAAATCCTCAAGTGCTGCTCAAGTTCCTCACGACATATTGGAATAGACCAGAATGTCATCAATAACACAACAATCAACTGGTCGAGGAACGACCTGAAGAAATCTGGTTCATCACATCCTTGAATGCTTCTAGGGCATTGGTGAGTCCAACGACACCACCAAAAACTCATAAATCCATAGCGTGCACAAAAGCAGTCTTCGGAATGCCATCACTCCGAGCCCGCAAGCAATGATGACCTGATCCCAAACAAACTTAGAAAATGTCTCGTACTCTGAAGCAAGTCGAACAAATCGTCAATGAGAGGTAAAGGATACCTATCCGCACCGAAACTCGGTTCAATTAACGATTAATCAACACACAACCTCAAACTTCCATCTTTCTCCTGACGAAAAGAATAGGAGCTCTCCAAAGCGAAACACTTGGACGAATAAGTCTCCCCTATCTAGCAACTCTGCAGCAGATTCTTAAGCTCCCTAAACTCCGCCGGCTTTTCTGGAACAACGTCGGAAAACTCTCGCACGATAGGAACCCGGTCCAACAAATCCACTGTGGCTCCGGTATCACAAATAGAGGGTAAGAATCCTCGACATCTTCTCCTCAAAACCGACTAGCGAAAAAAAGGCTGAACTCAAGCTGTGAGGGGCGGCACCACAGTCCTCCCACACACAACAAGAACTGACTCGCCGGGAAAACAAAACTTGACTATTTCCTCGCGGCAGTCAACAGACGCATAACACGTAGCTAACCAGTCCGTGCCCAGGAGAACGTCGAATCCAACATCTCTAGAAGGATCAAAACGACGGAAGAATCTCTATCTCCTATCCGATTGGCACACGACCGAAATGCGTGTCGCGCAACAAAAGAATCGCTGACAGAAATTAACACAACAAATGGCCGATCTAGCTAGCACGACTCTCGGCCCAACCACGTCACAAAGTGTGTAGAACAAACGAGTGCATAGATCCCGAATAAAACAAACCTACGAACCAAAAGAACATACGAAATAAGAATACCTGTAAACTCTGCACTAGACGCCCGCGCGTCCCGATGAGTAGAAGCAAACTCTCGTGTCTGCCCTCTTTCCGCAACTGGCTGAACTCCTCATCTGCCAAACTGTCCACTCTGAGTGAACCCTCTGCGTCCCCGACCTCTCTGAACACGAGCCTGACGCGGTGTTAAGGAACAATTCCTGATGAAGTGATGAAGGCTCCTGCATCGATATCATCCTCTCCATGGCTGCTGACCCTCTTGGGGATATGAGCTAAAAGACTGTCCTCGTCCCAAGCCTCCGCTACTCCCGCGACGTGCATGAAACCTATCACGGAGACTGAACCTCTGTCTTTGGGCTGGTACACCTGCACAAGCCCTCCTCTGTTCCGGAACTCTCAAAGTCTCTGGAAGACGTGCCTCGTCAACTAAGGCTGCATCCACTGGTGATGTGTAAGTAACACTATGCTATGTGCTTATCGCAAGGAACAACTGGGTAACAGGGGTGGCAACCTCCTGTCGCTGTGCTCTACTGGTCTCAACCAACGATCTTATCGTCTGGCGCAAGTCCTGCATCACAGCCACAAGCCTAGCGATACGATCTGTTGAAGGAGGAACCATCTGCTCCTGTGCAGCGGGAGTACCGTCCTGGTCAGTCCTCGCCCCAAACGAGTCAACTCTGACCTCGGATCTCGCTGCATCACTCTGAGTCCTCATAGTCATCGGCGGCAAAGGCTATAAATGGAAAAAGGATTCGATAAGAACACGGAAATCGAATCACAAGGATATGTATCATCAAGGAAGAAATTTCAAGCAATTAGTACTTAGGTCACTTTAGGCGGAGTACTGTGTCGTGAGTATGCCGCGGACATACACACACTACGTTACTCTGCTTAAGCTACCTACTCCATCATACCAAGGTCATCCTACACTCCAAAAGGTAAAAACGTAGCGCTCCGATACCAACTTTGTCACAACCCGAATTCGCACGTGACGGCCCTTAAACTACGCAACGTCTACAGGCGTAACGCAATTTAAGTAAACCGAAAACCCAGAAATCTAAACCATTAAAAGTAGTAAAAGATAAGAACATCGTTTAAGCTTTTGAAAATCTTAATCAAATTCTTTAAAGTCAAATTTAGTTTCTTAAAAATTTTGGCAGCACCTCTTCTGTAAAAACTAATCTCGAAAATGGGTACAACAAGAATATAAGTAAAACATCCCCAACGGGAGTAAAATACATACCTAAAGGCGGAAAACAACCACCACAACAGATATACGACGCCGTAGCGAAGAAACAGAAAAAAGACGATATAAATAAACTGCATAAAAGATCTCCAAGTCACAAAATAATATACAATATCGTCCTCACATCAGTCTCTAAGTCAATACATGATAGTGGTAGATGGAGAGTACAGGATACAGCGAATATATAATAAGTGACATCGGATAACCGCAAAACCTACCTAAGCAAAACTGCACACAGTCAGCCGAAGTGGTATCCGCTGCAAAAGATGATATGAAAGGTGGAAGCTCTGCCAACGACTGCTTTGAGGGACAACCTGCAAAACCCTGCGGCACAACGGGGGTGAGTTGCCAACTCGTGAATAGTAAATAACATATGCAGGTAATCGCAAGTATGTACGTACAGCGCGAATCTAATACATGCAAGCTGATAGTAATAAATGGCAATATGTGTGCAACAGTCATGTAAGGTACTCTATCTGGTACTACGAATACATAAAGCAATGCATATAAAATAACAGCATGTAAATGCAACAGTCATGAAAGGTACTCTATCAGCTAATACTAATACATGAAACAATGCATATAAAATAGCAGTATGTAAATGCAACCGTCATGAAAGGTACTTTATCAGGTACTACTAATACATGAAACAATGCATATAAAATAGCAGTTTGTAAATGCAACAGTCATGAAAGGTACTCTATCAGGTACTACTAATACATGAAACAATGCATATAAAATAAATGGGGAGTATAGGATAAAACATGTCATCCCCACGGAATCCTAATCTCGTGGCAGGACCAAATTCCATCAAGACAATCTAAAATCCCAAAATTTCCTCAAATCAGCCCCCAAATTGGCCCTCATATCCTGTAAGTCTCATATATCCTGAATGTCCAATATCAAGTAAATCTCAATAACCAGTATCCAATATCGAGTAAATCTCATATAACCAGTATCCATTATCGAGTGAATCTCATATAACCAGTATCCAATATCGAGTGAATCTTATATATCCAATATCAAATATCGAGTGAATCTCATCTATCCAGAGTGAGTATATTTGCAAGATTATTATGATGATGTATATAAATTAGGTATGTATAATCTTTTCATTCTCATATCGAGCACATAGGCCCCTCACATCGAGCACATAGACCCTGAGCACATAGGCCCCTCTCACATCGAGCACATACGCCCCGAGCACATAGGCCCCTCTCACATCGAGCACATTGGCCCCAAGCACATAGGCCCCGATCATCGAGCACATAGGCCCCGAGAACATAGGCCCCTCACATATATAATGAATAAGTATATTAGCATAGATCATTATGAAGGTATACATATATAACAGCGTCGCATACCACTGATATATATATATATATACATACCACTGATATATATATATATATATATATATATATATATATATATATATATATATATGATGGGTATACATATATATATCAGCGTCCCATACCACTGATATATATACGCAGGAGTAAAACAATCCAGAAAATATCATATGAAAACATATCTCAATGCGAAATCCATCAAATATAATATATGCAACATGAAACAGTAGTGTGAGCATATAAGGAAAAACCGCTATTTAACTGCAACAAGTTATTAAGTATATCATGCGGTTCCTAATTTCTCCGAAACCAAACGCAATATCATAAAAAGGTGAACATGTAGCTATAGCCAGGTATGCGTAACCATGTCGGTATAGCAAGACCTGTGTATCTACCTATCAATAATGATGTAATACCCTCCAGGTATATGTGTAGCTATAACAAGGTATACGGGTGTTGTCAAATATGTATGTATAAGCAAGTGTGAAATGCAAGTATGGAGATACACAAAATGTAGGCATACAAGGAACAGAATCATATCTAATCGTCAATGATGAAGTAAGCTAAACGATGTATGGTTCATAGCAGTTCTATAGTGCGAATGTCATGGCAATTACTAACGGAGTGTGTTTAGCATACAATTAGTGCTCGTGCAGCAATAACCGTTACTAACAGTGCGGTGTCCACTAGGTACTAATCGAGTATAACAATATAATAGCACGTAGTGATGCTCATGCAAAATCAACATATATGAATGTGGATAAGCGGCTACAAAATCCTATCGAGCCCTGACGCATAACGCCATGTGGGTGATTTCCCCGTAGATGTTAAGTCTACACACCGGTAATCTCAAGCTAGGTATATCCGACCACCTGCTTACCCTTCTTTGCGGCGTCCAAAGTCCCCACCTGCGATCCTAGAATTTACATAAAGCAACACACACATAAGGGTAAATCCTGCAAAAACGCGATATCAAGACAATACGAAAAACCAGCGTCGCGAGCTAAACACATGAAATCAATATGCTAAACGTGTGTGTGCTAAACCCAGAACTACCCCGATACGTTGTGATGTGCAGAACACACCAGACCCAAACTCGAAGCGTACGTGTCGCGCAAGTCACAAAATACTAATTAAGGTAGTTGGTCCTAGATTTTTACCTGGAACAAAAACAAGAAAATAAACAACACCAAACACAGCCAAACACTCACAGACACCTCCCTGCACAGAACCAACCCTTAAATCCTTCAGGATGCCGGCGAGCTCGGATGGGGAGGGAATGTCGCCGGATTTTTGGGGGTGAAACGGGCTCGAAAACCTACACACTACTCTAAAAACCCTGCATATTTATCTACATAAGTTTGCTAATCAAGAAAACCACCAAAGATATAGCAGATTCACCGTATCCTATAACTTGGTTTAAAATGTTTTTAAAAACACAAATTTGGTAAAACAAGGTATTTTAGTGCAAACTGAAACAAAGACTTGGTTTAAACAGCACTAAAAGCACCTAACTAAGTTAATCAAGCCTTAAAAAACCCTAACTTACCCTAATCTTCACTTAAACCTCAAAATTAGCATTAAAAATTACAAAAACACTAGTTTAAGCTAATTAAACTACAAGTTTAGCAAGGAGGTGATTAAGGTGGGCTTAATACCTTACAATAGGTCATGTAGTTGCACAACTTGCTGGCCTTGCCCCTAGAGTTCAGATTTTGCTCAAAAACCAACAAAGGAGTGATCTTGGAATGATAAATATGAGGTTGGTGTGATGGTAGATGGGCTTTAATGAAGATTTGAGGTTAGAAATGTTGAGAAGAAGGAGAGAATGAGGGGGAGGCTACAGGAGCTGCTGCTACTGCTGCTGCTGCTGAGGTGCAAGGGGGAGAGAGAGAGAGTGTGTTGTGCAAAGTCAAAGCTCCCCATGCCCATTAAATGCACCATGCCTCTCATTTCTTTTCTTTTCCCTTATTTTCTTATTAGTTTTAGTTTTATTTAAAAAAAGAATGGAAATAAAAATTTTGAATGAAGAGGGAAAAGAAGAATGTGCTACAATATGTGTTAAGTTGTGCATGCAAGTTACACTAAATTGCTTAAGAAAAATGATTAAGAAAATTTTCTAATTAAGTGAACACTAAACTAATTAATAATTAATAAAACACAATTATATATAATTACATATTTTCACAATTAAAGTTCGATTTTTTCCAGTTTATGTGGAATTTATTTATTATGAGATTTTATGAAAAATACGCATTATCGTTAATTAACACGAAATTAATCTAAACGAATTTCAAAGCGTTACACGCTTAGTGCGAAGAAAATCATGCGTCGCTTTGATGAATTTAATGGTCGACTACTTCCTCGTTGTTCCGCTTTTTTGAAGCTTATTGTGAGAGTGATCTGAGAAGCACTTTCTTTATTCTATGCTGGCATGCCGCTTAAGGTATTGGATGATACCGAAGATAAGGCACACTCAATGTATCTGATGGGCCTAATCTCAAAGAAAAAGCGAGATTATCTTGTTGATATTCTGCATCAAACTTTCCAACAGGCGACGATTATCGCTGCCTATCGAAGGATGGAGGACATCAGTGAAGATCCTGACGCTTGCGAGCGTGAGAGGAAACATACGAGAATGGTCAGAGAGGCCAGAAATATTTTAGATGGCCTTACTCTTGAATTTCTTAATCCATGTCCTGGATTTGATGTCTTGCTATTGTAAACATTTTAATGATGCTTTTGTTTACTGTTTTCATCAATGTAAGAATTTTCTGAAGTATGAATGGCAATTTCTGTGTTTCCGTTCTTTTATTTTCTGCGTTAAACCTTTTCATATATACATGAATGGACGTGCTCTGAATGCTTAACTAAATGCGAATCGAATGTTCTTTTTATTGTCTAGCATGGTATGTGGTTGATGCCTGTAGGTTATGCCTTTTGTTTTGACTTGGCGCGAAGCAGTTTGCGCGTTCTTGAGTAGCACCTCCATTTTTCTAGCATGTAATTTCGGCAAAGGTGGTCTGTAGATGAGAACAATGCATCTTGCACTCTTTGCAGGGTAGCGATGGCTTAGGAAACAGGTTCAGATCTACCGCCTAAGACTTTTCAATTTTATGAGCCGTGAGGGTCTCATAAAGACTTTTCTCTCTACGAGTCGAGAGGATCTCATAGGAGTATTTTCTCCTTAGGAATCGTGAGGATTCCTAAGTGTGCTTTCTTTTGAGAGTCGTAAAGATCACACAAGAGAATTTTCCCTCTTACAAGTCGAGAGGACTCATAAGTGGTTGTTTCCCTCCTTGTCGAGATTCGACTTTGGAGAGTGTGGTCCGTGAATAGTATGCAAGAGTCCATTTTGTAGGGTTCCTAGGCACTCCCAAGAGGTCTCACAAGGCATCAACCATGCCAATTTCAAAATTTACGGTGCCGATAAACCCTAAACTACGGATCGTTGGCTAGATGTCTAGGCGAAAATGAAACTAGTTAACAACTTAACTAAAGTTTAAACGGAAATACAAGCTTTGTAGATCCGGTGCTCCACCTCCATAGCTCCGCAACGAAGTCCCCTAAAAGTCTCTCTCTGGGAACAGGCCTTTGTGAGTGGATCCGCTGTGTTGTCCTCTGAGTCTACTCTCCTAACCTCGATCTCCCTGGAGATCAACCATCTCCATGATCAGGTGACACTGCCTTAGAATATGTCTGGATCACTGATGGGACGGACGTTCCTTGGCATAAGCCACAACTCCATTGTCTCACAATGGTTGGAACGTAGTTCATCTCATGAACCAATATACACCCAAACATCCTCCTTTGTAGCATCTTAAATAGCGATGTATCCTTCCTTTATCTTCTAGTATGCCACGGTATCTAGCTTGGAACTCTTCCAACATACCGTCCCTCTACTGAGTGCCTTTGACTGACATTCAGTCGTCTTTATCACCCTGGAACCCTTCCAGTGATTCTCCCCAGAATCGGTTGATACCGTCTCACTACAACTAGTGAGAGTCCTAACATCCAATTAGATCTATCTCATAGATCCAAAAACCCAGGATTTAGGAGGTATCACTTTGATCCTATATGGAGAATCATTGTGATAAGCGGAGATTGATTGAGCGTAGCATAGGAAACTCCTTCCCTATCAAGAGTATGTCATCCACGTACTCTACGAGGATCGTCACCATACTCCCTACTACCTTCTTGTTTATACAAGGTTCATCTACCATTTTGATGATGTCAAACTCTTTGACTACTCCATCAAAACAGATGTTCCAACTCCGCGATGCCTGCTTTATTTTATAAAGCATCTTGCACACGTTTCCGCTGCTCCCACTGTCTACGAGGCCCTCTGGCTGTGTACTTATAGACGTATTCTTCTAAAACATCATTTAGAAAAGCAGTCATGACACCCAACCGCCAGATATCGTAGTCATGGTATGTAGCCGTGGTAAGTAGGATCTGGATGGACTTAAGCATAGCCACTTGAAAAGGTTTCATCATAATCCACGCTTGGTCGATGACGAAAAGCTTTAACAAGTCTAGCTTTGAAAGTATCAACTTTTCCATTTACACCAAGTAATCTTCTCAAGATATACTTGCTCCTGATGGGGATTTAACCCTTCAGATATAGCAACCAAAGTCCATACTTCGTTGGTGTACATGGATTCCATCTCAGATCACTAAGCATCCAGCCATTCTTACAGAGTCCCACTCCTGATGGCCAGCTCGAAACTAGTTGGGTCATCATCTCATGATGCAATCCTCGCTCCCACTGTCATAGTGAAACCGAAGTATCTCTCAGGTGGGTGAGGAACCTACTAGATCGGCGGAGAGGCTGAGGTTCGTTGGAATCTACTGAATTCTTTGGTTCTATCAAATCATCAGCTGCAGATTGTATAGCTGGAACATTTCCAGTTCTACATTACATACTTTGCCTCGAGCTTGTCCGGATTTTGCTTTCAGACATAGGCCGGTCAACCCCAAATCTTAACTTGCTTAAGACATGGGCTCTTCCCTTTCCATATCAGATATGAAATGGTAGGCAACTGATTTGATTGGAACCCTATTCAATAGGTATGCATCTTCTCAAGTGCATAACTCCCAAACAGGAAATAGGTAAATCAGTAGTACTCATCATAGAGCACACCTTATCATATAAGGTGTGATTGCTCCGCCTCGATATACCATCGTGCTATGGTGTATTCGGAGGAGTAATGCTGAGAGAGAATCTCATTCTCCTTTAGAAAAGTCCAGGATTTCCGTGCTCAAGTATTCTCCTCCTCGATCTCATCAAAGGACATAATACTTATACCTGTTATTGGTTCTCTACTTCTAACTTATATTCTGTGAATATCTCAAAAGGTTTGGACTTGTGTTTCAACAGGAACATATGTCTGAATCAGAAGAGATCATCAGAGAATTTAATGAAGTACAAAGAACCGGTCCTGGCATGTGTAGACAGGGGACCTACATACATCAACATGTATTATCCCAAGAGTTCACTAACTCTTTCTCTGTTTCCAATAAACAGAGCTGTGGTCATCTTATCTTTGTGACATGACTGGCGAGTTTCACAAGATGTAAATTCAAACTAATTTAAATATGCATCTAAATGTAACTTCAGCCAGTCGGGTCGCATTGATATGACCTAGTCTACAATGCCTGAAGAAGGATCCGTTCATTTCTGAACTCTTCCTCTTCTGTGTATTCCATATACTAAGAACTGTAATTTGATTTAGAACATCAATGCTTTTAGATAACGTGCCTGAACCGATCAACTTTTGATATAGGAAATGTTCAAAACATTATCCAACAATACAAAATTTTATCATTTCTTTACTTATAAAGAGACTGATATGATTTTGTATATCAGGTTCGGTATCTAACAACATTCGTTCAGAATCAATGTATTGGTAATACAGGGTGACAGTGACCAACAGACTTGGCTGCAACTCTTGCCCCGTTTTCTGCCTCATGAAACTTATCACCCGTTCTCAGTTCTCTACCTATCTGTAGCCCTATGTAACAGATTACATATCTGGGATCCTGATCCGGTATCATATACCCAGGACGTAAAGGATACTGAGAAACAGTTCTGTATAATGAACAAACCCAAAGATGATGCATCAGCATGCACTCTCTTCGTTTGGGCGGCACGGGAATTCTGGTAATCCCCAATTTCCTGCTCTGTCTTATAACAATTATAAGTTGGAGCGGGACCAACGTTCCCCAGCTCAGTATAACAAGCGGGTTCGGTCAATATTCCGTATTATTATCTTGATTAAGGCGTGATATGGTCGCTACCTGGAGAGAGAGAGAAGAAAACACTCAGCGTGCGCTCTTTCAAGAATAGATTGGTTATAATTTTATCTAATCAGGATGGCTCCCACTGCTTTTTATCAAATCTTCCTTCAAACCCTAAAAGGAAAGACTAGCCGGGATTAATTACACACTACAAGTTCGCCAATCTTTCAGCCAGGCCAGTGTCGGTACTTTGAGGGAGGTCCCCCGTGCTTTCGCACGAACCTAATTAATGTAAACCTCGTTTTCCCAGAGGCGTAACCCCGTTAACACCTTTCTAGACACCTACTTGATCGGCTAGTTGCAATGTGTAAAACTCTCCCAGGAGTAACAATTACTCGCAGCGGGTATCGGGATCCAACTATCTCATAGAAGGTATGCAATCTCATTGCAAATTTCAACACTTGAAATTCCCGATAATATTTTGCCCCTAGCAGCTATATGACCTTAACATAGTCAACAAATCATAAGTGCTAGTCAAGTTCAACCCGTCATTTCCCGATTGAATTAAACCCACCCGCACGACCCTTAACATAGTCAACAAAGTCGCACGACTACCCTAATCCAATCGCATCATATGCTTATGCAGATAAGCACTAATTAGCTACCGCACACTACGCCTTAACATAGTCAACAAACGTAGCACGAATACTAACTAGTACTTATCTGAAATGACGGAGGGCTACGACAGGTTTTTCTGAAAACCTATTGCGTAATGAACTTGATATCGTTGTAGAATCAAATGATTTTGAAAATGGAGTGTTTTTGAGGCTTTTCTAGTTTTGCTAAAGGAGTCACTCCCGGTGAAGGGATCGTCGGTCCTTTCCTCGTCGAATGAGGTGCGGGATATATCATATATATCACTGTGCAAAGCAAAAACTCTTAAAAGCAATCAAAAGACAAACCGAGTGTGTAGCATCTGCCAGTTATTGCTAAAGGAGTCACTCCCGGTGAAGGGATCTCGGTCCTTTCCTTATCGAATAAGGTGCAGGATATATCATATATACCTCTGTGCAAAGCAAGAACTGTAGCTACCTGTTTTATTTTGAAATTCGATTCTACAATATCTTAGGTTTCTTTTATTTTATTAATCACATTAATGAAGTCCCATCATATAAGTACCTAAACATCACAGATAAATACGACGTACACTTATGCCATCCGCATTCGCCTCGATGTCCCCTCGTGCACCGTTAGGTTAGGTAACTAACGGCAGAGCGGGGCAGGGCTAGCGCGGGTGTAAAACATAAGTAACGCCTATATAATATATCATATATACTATATACTGTATCTATCACAGAACATCACATGATCACATCACAAATATCGCAGCAGAAGAAACATATGAAATATTGGATATACTAGGACATCCGTGTTTTCAATACGAGCCAGTATAAAACACGGATTCCACGGTCGCGATGAATAGCCAAACCCACACCCCTAGACCCCTACGAGAGCGGCAAACAACCCTACCAATTTTGGAGTTAGGAGACCCGGACTCGACTCCTCGAGTTGGTCTCCCACTGGACTCCAGAACCCGGTTACTTGTGCCCTCCTCCTTGGGTCTATCCTAGTGCGGAAAAGTAAATAATATACAAAAGGTGACATCTTCCGCAATCTGGAAGTGCCCCAATAAAAGAATATTACATATAAGTTTTTACATGAATGAAAATGAAAAACACTTATCTCACATAAAAACCCCCGGCTATTCGAACACGACGATCCAATATAACATATCCAGCAACACATAACATCACATGTCATCAACGTAAGTAAACATGCGCATCCCAATTGTCGTTGACATATAGCAACGAAACCGGCGATATCACATATTACACTTACGGTCATAGAAAAGAAAGTGTAAAACTACAACAGTTGGAATCCGCAACCATCTCAGACATCGCATGCCTGACCAAATGAATTACTTAGACATCACATGCCTAATAATTATAAACCCCGCATTTTAGTCTCATTATCGAAAACTCTTTTCAATATCAAGTCGGGTAATTCAACAAGATTCCCGACATCCTGATCGAATGCTCGTCGCAAACTTCAGTAGACGGCTGCACCCCCGATACCGTCAACGAAGTGCACCAAGGCGGAACACCGCTACCACGAGCACCCGAACAGATGCTTTCGGCGATGGGGTTCTCCTACAGTCACTTGGTCGGGGCTATGGGATGTAGCTGTCTATTAAGTTTGTCCGGCGAATATCCGCGTACGCTACGTGATTGCGACGGACTTTTGATCGCATCAAAATTCCGTGGCAACCGATCAAGTGAGACTAAAGTGCTATGTTTATAACATTCATTCAGTTATCACATAACTTTTGTGAATTCCAATTATTGTATCCCATTCCAGATAAACAGAAAATGTTAAACTTTTCGATCGAACAGTCAAACACCCAAGTTTTCCCGATACAGCTCAACACATGAAATAAGTCTAACAACATTCAGTTCGTACCTCAGTACCAACGGTCCAGCCGTAGAAGGGTCAAGCCAACGCCTCACATGTGGCACGCCGTACTGCCCCAAACCCGAAGGTTCAAAGGGCAGTTCAAGACGGTCACATAATCGAGTTAAGGTTTGTTGTCTTCTAGAGGGTCCATCGAGTTACTTGCACTACTTAGAACGTCGTTAAACTACGAAAAAAATCCAACACTTGGAAATTTTCCGGCAGGGGAAAAGGTGGGTATTTATATCCTGTCGAACATTTTAACATATTCTAAAATTTATCCGGAAAACCACACAGACCAAATTTGATACTCCGATCGAAACACCGAATCCCCAAAACAATCCTAGAAAATTCAACTCTTGAATAAATATTAAAAAATCCAAGAAAATCCAGCACCTGAAACCATGAATTACTGTACAAAAATTATAGGACAATACAATAATAAGGCCGCGGAACCGTCGCATAAGCAGGGCTTATGCCGCGGTTCCGCCGCGCTCTGGAAGCTTCAATGGAAAAATTTTGTATCGTAATTCTTAGGTTTTCCTGCTGAATTTTTTACGAATTTTTAATTTGGAAAAATCCACGTTTTCAGAAAAAGTCCAGAGAGCACTTTTGAGTTGGGGTTTCGGGTTCGTTCGGGTTTCAAACTTCGTCTGGACTTTGCCTAAGGCTCTAGCTAGGCTCTGATACCACTGTAGGGTTCCTAGGCACTCCCAAGAGGTCTCACAAGGTATCAACCATGCCAATTTCAAAATTTACGGTGCCGAGAAACCCTAAACTACGGATCGTTGGCTAGATGTCTAGGAGAAAATGAAACTAGTTAACAACTTAACTAAAGTTTAAACGGAAATACAACCTTTGTAGATCCGGTGCTCCACCTCCATAGCTCCGCAACGAAGTCCCCTCGCTGTCCAAATGAATTCCCGGGCTCTAGCGTCGGCTTCGTCGGAGAAATGGCGAGCTAGGTCGTCGATGTCCATGCCGAAGATGATCTACGTCGAGGCATCGCTAGATCAAGCTCAAACTTCACCAAGTCATGAAACTTGTGAAGAAAACACCCTATACTACTTGGCAAGAGGTAGAGGATGAAGAAATAGGAAGTGGGTTCACTTTAGAATTGGATTTCTCACTCTTTATCATCACTTGTCATTGATGGAGGCAAGCTTTCTTCACATGAAGAAATGAAGAAGAAGAAGAATATTGTTATGATAAGTTAATTCCAAAATAGAAAGTAAATCAAAACTTATCATAATTCTAACTATGGTTATGTGTAGAGCATTGACCAAGGTTAAAGGAATGGTTAGGGTTAAGGATGAGATAGGAATGGTGGACAAGGTCAAAGCTTCATGAAGCTTCAACTAAACAACAAATAAAGCCACCATTCTTTTCTCTTTTCCATTTATTTTCCAAAATGTATAAACAAATAAATAAATGAATAAATAAGTAATGGAAAAATAAAACCCTAATTATATGTTTAACCATGGTTTAATTCTTTACACTTAACCAAGTAAACATGTATCATCAAACATGATACAATCATGTGTACAAAAGTATATCACATATACAATGTGCACAATCCGAGTGAGAAAATCCATTTAAAGTGAACCAATACTAGTTGACGCAAAGTAATATATCAAATATATAATTATGCATTAAATCATTAAATCAACACTTGATTTAACGATCCGGTCATATCGCATATAACCGACTAGTATCCTATGTATCTGACGTAAGGTATATTACCATCTGGGAGTTCTCGGCGAGTCCGTCCAGTGTACCCAGTCTCTACTGAGCACCCGTATATCATCTCTGATGTCAAACACCAATGGATATGAGATCATCCATCGCCCATCTGTATGGGTCGAGAAGGTACACGCTAGTCTATTCTGGTATATCGATGCCCCGTCTCGATATACCCACGACTAGGGACTTTGAAGGATGTACTTATGGACTACCATGTCCCCACTAGTATGATCCGCATCATAGTCCAGGTAGTCAAGTACAGATCCTAAGGGCTTTACCAACATGTAACATGGAGACAATCAGTGTACACGTTAAGGTAAAGATCAATCAGATAGCATACTATCATGTCGAGCAAGAAAGTCCTCCCTATATATGTCCCAGCATCCACTACAATATACATCCTATGTATAGTAATGGCCTCTAGGGCATACATATAACTAACACATTTTGGACTGACTTGCAGGGCCCCAGTGCTTAGGAAACAGGTCCTTATCCCCATTGCCTAAGGCTTTTCCTTACGAGTCGAGATGAATCGAGAAGTTCTCGCAAGGATGTCTTAACGTCACAGTTAACCTCTGCTCTTTACGACAGAGATCCGTTAGGGTCTGTGGTACTAGGGTTTTCTGTCCGTCGTACCGTCGCGTCAGCTGATGTATTCCTCGATAGGCAATTTTGCTGTTCGAGTAGCCTTGCGACTGTCGTGTCTCTGATCCCTTCAGGGGCTGGACAAGATGTCTTCAAGCAATCTTCCTAGGTGATTTGACCGTCGGAAGAGCAAGCGTTAGGAATTTTGCCATGCCGCTTTTTACTTGAGGTTAGGCTCAGTTTGGGGAGCCCCGATGAGTCATAACCACTCCGCGCTGGTGTGGGATGATCTCCGATAGTCTTTCAGGTTTTATATGAGTTACCATCAAGACCCTGAAGCTAGGAATTTGTCTTTTGCTTCGTTTGCTAGCATTGCGTCTACTGTATCGAGACGAATGTTCCGGTTGTCTCTAGGTTGTCTGTGAACCGTCGAGGCTTGGAACTAGGGATTTTTCCATGGCTCCGTTGTTTTGCTGACGTTGCGTCTGCTGTAACGAGACGAATGTCGAGGTGGTCTCTATGTTGTTTGTGAACCGTCGAGATTTGGAACTAGGGACTTTGCCGTGGGTCCGCTTTGCTGACGTTGCGTCTGCTGTATCGAGACGAATGTCGAGGTGGTCTCTAGGTTGTTTGTGAACTGTCAAGATTTGGAACTAGGGACTTTATCGTGGCTCCGCTTTGCTGACGTTGCGTCTGCTGTATCAAGACGAATGTCAAGGTGGTCTCTAGGTTGTCTGTGAACCGTTGAGATCTGGAACTAGGGACTTTGCCATGGCTCCATTTGGTGGATGTTGCGTCCGTATCCTACTGGAATGAGGAGAACCGCCGTTGATGATCTCTAGGCTGTAGATATCGCCGTTGAGATTTGACTCTTCGTTTGAAAGAGCTTGGTGGGATGATATGATTCTCTCTTTGTTTGTGCCCCTGGATTATATACAAGGATCAATGTGATCTCACCTGTAGAGCAAAAAGTTTTATTTTATTTTTGTTTCCTATCATTTTAGCTTTTTGTATCACGAAAGTCGCGATTGCCCAATCATTTCGACTATTTTTCGCGGTGCCCAATCATTTCGGCTATTTTTTTTACTCGCTGCTTTTTATTGCGAGTTGCCCAATCATTTCGGCTATTTTGTATGCATATATTTTACTTGCTGATTTTGTTGCAAGTTGCCCTACCATTTCGGCTATTTCATATGCATTTTTGGCTCGCTGATTTTTATCGCGAGTGCAGAATTTGGAATCTGGTGCCAGTCTTAGCATCAGCATCGCTGCGACTGGAATATTGCCAGGAGCGAACCATCATTTGCCGTGAAAGAACTTCGAATTTGATTCCGATTCAGGCATCAGCATCACTACAATTGGGACATTGCCAGGTGCGAATCATCATTTGGTTTTGTCGATTCGTACAAAGGTGGCTTAGCAAACAGGGTTAGGATCCTGTTGACTAAGGCTTTTGACTTAATGAGCCGTAAGGGTCTCATAAAGGTGTTTCTCCCTACGAGTCGTGGGGATCTCGTAAGTGCGTTTTCTCCTTAAAAATCGTGAGGATTCTTAAGTGTATGTTCTCTTATAAGTCGTAAGGATCTTACAAGAATGTTTTCTCCTTATAAATCGAGAGGACTTACAAGGGTCGTTCACCGTGTGAGCATATCCCTAGTAGCTGGTGGGACTTTGTTAGGGAAATGTTTATTCGTGCCCGTGAATTGTATACAAGGGTCAATGTTGAACCGCTTGTAGGGCGAAATCGGGATGTATGGTGGCTTAAGAACAGGTTCAGATCACTGTAGCTTAAGGCTTGTGAATCTTATAAGCCGTGAGGGTCTCATAGGGGAATTCTCTTTACGAGTCATGAGGATCTCGTAAGTGTGTTTTCTCCTCAGGAATCATGGGGATTCCTAAGTGTATTTCTCCCTTGTGAGTCGTAAGGATCTCACGCAGGTATTTTCTCCTTACAGGGTCGAGAGGACCTTACAAGTGTTTTTTAACGAGATTGCGCCCTTTCGGGTTTTCATAAACTCACCGGTAGCCCTACTGTTTTTACTCACGGAGCCCTTTCAGGTTTTTCATCCGTTCCCTATCTCGCTTATGGATGTACCGTTTTTTTTCTATTTTTTTTATTTTTACGTCAGCCTTGGGATGCTGCGGTCCGAAGTAGTTTATAGATGTCTCGGTCAGTAACTAGTTTAAAGACATTCCGGTCCATCTTTAGTTTAGAGACGTTTCGATCCGTTATTAGTTTAGGGACATTTCGGTTAGTAACTAGTTTAAAGACATTCCGGTCTATCGTTAGTTTAGGGACATTTCAGTCCGTTGTTAGTTTTAGGACACTGCGTTCCATCGCTAGTTTAGGGACATTTCGGTCCGTCCCACGAATACTACTGTAACATTTTAAAAAAATAAAATATTATTTTTGGGAATTTTTATAATTAAATAATAAAATATTGAATATTTTAATAAGACGGTATAATTAAATACCGATAAATTGGGAAAAATTTGGAAAATTATGGAAATTACTAAAAAGAGGGTGCTTTATGTGATTTATACAAATTATGAAATTTTACGATTTATTATACACTAATTCTGTGCTAATCGCGATTAAAAATCGCTAATCAGGCTTTAAGCGTGTTTTGTGCACATGACATGCACATGTCATTTTAACACTTGTTATATTTTTCCTACATGATTTTTGGGTGTATGGTTATTTGTTTTGGGTTTCCTATTGCAAAGAGAAGAAAAGAAAAGAAAAGAAAAGAAAAAGGTAAAACATTATTATATGAAGCATGGGCATGAGAGAGAGAGAGAGAGGGTGAGGGGTCAAAGTTAGGTCTTGGCCATTCCTTCTTTTCTCATTTTCTTCATCATCCTTACCTCCTCCTCTCTCATGGCAGCACCCCCTTTTCCCTCCTCTTCAAAACCCTTACTTCATCATCAAATCTCCATCAAAACCCCACTCCCACTTCACAAAAAATGTGCACAAGCTCTCAAGCTACCCTTTGGACCAAGAAAGTTTGAGTTTTGGCGCTGTAGAGGATTCATGAGTGCAAAATAAGGTAATTATTCCATCATTAGTGTAGAATTTCCATTGCTTTAGCATCCATGTTAAATTAGAATCGATATTGTGTGGTTTTGGGGACTTTGAAAACTTTAAGTTGAGGATTAGGGTTTGAGTTGAACCCAAAGGTGAAATTAAGGTTAGTAGAGGCTATACAACCCCTGTGGTGATTGATTGGAGACCTAAACCAGAGACTAGAACCCATTTTAGCAAACTTAGAAACCCGACATCGGAAGAATTTTGGATTCTGTGAGTGTATAACGAAATCTGCTAACACCCGGGTGACCTGAAAATTATTTTGCAAAGACAGTGATACATGCAGGCAACCTAGGACCCCCACTGAAACCCTAGCCCCTACCCTCTCCTCTAGGCCGCAAATAAATTCATTCTGGCTGCAATTTGCGGCCAGAGCAGTGTGGAATTGATTCGTATTTGTTCTGTGGTTTTATCTCCAGTAAACTAGACCCTTGGCATATGCAAAATTTGCTGATTTCACCTAGGGTAAAATCTGGGATCATTTTCTTATGTTGGCGCATTGTTTTACGACTTGTTTTAACATGGATTTTGGTATTTGATAATTTATTTCGGTCGTGTGGCGTTTGAACGTCAACGACTAGGGTTATTGGTCGTGTTTGCATGCGAGGCTATAGGTTTTTACCTATGAGCGTAGCGTGTGCCGTTTTGGGTTTTTCCGATTGGATTTTAATACGCATTGCGATTGGATTATATGTGTAGGTACCCCACGTGATGTCGAGACGTTGAAGATGAAGATGGCAACATCGGCATCGGTACACAAGAAGCAAGGTGAGTAGATATATATCTACGGGGGAAGTCGGGTGGATGGCATATAGCACCCCCGCAGTTTGTAGTATAGTTATGATATATATATATATATATATATATATATATATATATATATATGGGTATATATGTGGTTTATGATACGTGGATGATTATCAAGATATGATTATGTGTTCATGGTTAGTTTGGTGTTTTTAGATGTGAACTAGCACAGCTTCTTTGTCGTGAAACCTAGAATAGGTTTACACCCACACGCACACACCTGCATTCATTCTATTACCTGTGCGTATATGGGGATATGTATATATATACACACACACACACATGGGTATGGGACTATGTACACACACACACGTATACATATACACGGATTATGAGGATAGTACTTGGGATTGGAGATGAGTCGATGAGATTGGGCTTGAGGCCGGGAGATCGTGATGTGATATGGTTCGTATTTGAGATACGACGTGATGTTTTAGCGGGTCCTTTCGATGTAGTGTTTTCAAACACACACATGCATATGCATATTGTTGGGTTAGCATAGCACCTCATGAAGGGTTTGGAAGCATCACATGAACCAAATATGTAGTCTTTAGGGTGCTAAGCTAATGAACAAAGAATCGTTCCTAGAATCGATTAGGGTTTCAAAATTTTCATATCGACATATGAAAGAAATGCTAGGGTTTAGAGAGTACAACCTTTGTAGCTCCCTACGCTAGACTCCTCGGCTACTCGGGGTTTGAAAGAACTCCGCTTGAACTCCTCGACGTCACCGATGATCCACCCGGAGTCCGCTTTGTCCAAGCTTGCGACTTTTTCCGATCAAGTGAACGAAATCGAGTCAACACTCCAAACAAGTGGGCTAGGCTTGTGTAGAATGGTGTTGTGGTTCTCTTTCTCACTTCAAAATCCTAACTTGTTGATTATATAGCTCACTACAAAAATCTAGAGAGCTATGAAGGAGGAGGAAGAAGATAATGGCAATATTAGAAGATGATAAGTTTTTCTCATACTAAAGCAAAATGAAAATATATTAATATATATATTTAAATCTATCATCTCAAACCATGGTTGAATCATTATTGTACTAGGGTTAAAACACAAAAGGAAACTTAACCTAAGGTTAAGTGGTGGGTGAGAATGGTTAGGTCAAAAGAAGTGTGTAGAACAAATCAATAATGCACCTTTTCTTTCCTTTTATGTTTTAGTATAAATACAATAATAATTCATAAAAAATACCATGGTGTGAGTCTTATATTGCCACCATTTTCATATACATCCAACCATGATAAATGTATGTATGCATGTATGTATGTATACACATCCATATGTGCATGAAACTAGAAAGAAAGAAAACATGCATGCATGCATACATCCATCCAACACAAGAAAGGAATTCAAGTGAGAAGCTAATGGTTAAATGATAAATCAACACTTGATTTATCAATACGGCCATATCGCATACGACCCCTACCAAAAGCATGCCGCCCGATCAATATACGGTATTCTATACGCGCATTTTAATCGGGTCCATGCGCATATCGCATACGCGCACCACAACGTTTCGCCTGGACTAGGAAACTCCATTGTGGGACTCTGAGACTCGTCAATACGCCGGTAGTGGGTGATGATCATATCAAGCACCCCCAAGCCGCAAGCGGTCAGCTAAACGTAACGGCCACCCGGGTATTGAGCGATCAGAAGAGAACAAGCGAACCTGCTACAACTCCCGTCGAGCCGATCGGCGACACTTCCCGTACAGTCCGGTCTCCTCGTCTGATATGTCGCATATCAAGTCTAGGGGTGGTAAACGTCAGACCCCAATAACTGATAAGTCGTGCCGATGTGAGGCTCATAACGGGTCGAGAAATTACTGGTAACACTTACCAGCAAATCTCTGATCAGCCCTGGCCAGGGACTTCCCTGTTACGGCCAATCGAGCACAGCGCAACATCAACCCCCAATACCGGGAGAGACAAAACCCCTCCTATCGCTCATTGCCTCCATGTGACTCGGGAATGTACCCAAAAACCACCGTTTTGCACGCCCTCATGGACGTGGTAAGGTGGAGATCAAAGCACAGTGGGAATCACATAAGACTCTATGACGATCTCGGGTCTACAGACTAACCTGTACAAGTGTCACCTGAGAACTGCCATCTGACGTGAGGTATAATACCATCTGGGAGTTCTCGACGAGTCCGTCCAGTGTACCCAGTCTCCACTGAGCACCCGTATACCATCTCTGATGTCAAACACCAATGGATATGGGATCATCCATTGCCCATCTCATGGGTCGAGAAGCGTATACGCTAGTCTACACTGGTATATCGATGCCCCGTCTCGATACACCCACGACTAGGGACCTTGAAGGATGTACTTATGGACTACCATGTCCCCACTAGTATGATCTGTATCATAGTCCAGGTAGTCAAGTACACATCCTAAGGGCTTTACCAACATGTAACTATAAGACAGTTTAAAGAGACTAGTATACATGTTAAGATAAAGAGCAACCAGATAGCATACTATCATATCGAGCAAGAAAGTCATCTCTATATATGTCCAAGCATCCAATATAATAGACATCATCTGTACAATACTGGCCTCTAGGGCATACATACAACTAACACATATGTGGTATCAGTATTGTACTAGACGTAGATCAGTATCCCCGATCATGATATTTGATAAAGAGGATACCAGATGAATAATGTGATTGATGTGACATTGACCCGTACCCAGATTTGGGATGCATTATGACGGATTTACCGTATGAGCTATATTGATGTTAGATCCGCACTCTTGACTCGAGGATGTCATATTGTATTAGGGTATCGTATGGGATACTATTGATGCGGGACCACCGACTATTATTATATATATGTATCGACTCAGATGTTAGACGGTTTCCCTACCTTTCGATCAGCCTGTTAGTTTAGCCCGGTAGTTTACTTGTAAATGTTGGATTAGACTCGAGTCATACCTATTTCAAAACTAACGAATCATGAGTATTTTGAAGACAGGCCAGGGGGATTCTACGGATATTTCAAAGGACGCATCTTTTCTTAAAATACCGTAGCCCTTATTTTCAAAACACCACGATTCGTGTTATTTCAAATGGCAAAACTGTATGACTCATATTTATATAAATGCAGATTAGTTATCATTGTTTTTATTGTTCAGCTCCCGCATATTCTTGCTGTTCCCATCGCATCACATTCTTATATTGTGTTTTCATATTCCATTATTGAGATCGTGCCATCAGGACACCAGCACCATTACCGATGATGCGTATTTTCAACATATACTTACTTGCCGGCTCACACACATCATCATCGGTAATTACCATGTCACGAACACTTTAGAGAATATTACTCATTGACATAGCTTGTTAATTGATAGTTTGACAGGGTATTAGCGTACTCGTCTTTATGTGCTAGTTCAGACATTACAGTTATTACTTGTTACTGCATGCATATTATTATTCACTGTTATGCAGTATTATGGAGTTTTATTCCGATATTCACTGTTTACTTGCTATTGATGATTGGATTTCGGATTTTCATGTGATTTCCTGGATTTGGGAGAAAACCGCAAGAATATATATATAAACTTCTCTCTCTCTCTCTCTTTAAAATGAAAAGTGCGGTTTTCTCGTGATGTATGAGTCGTCCACCATGATATTTTCTTGGTTATGAGATGGATTTCGAGACCCGATTCGAGGAGTTGGATGAATCGCCTGCGGGTATATGGTGGACCCGGTAAGGTACCTCGGGGCAAGAAGCTCGAGGTGTAGACGATGAACCCCGCAGGGGCAGACTGCCTACCGGTGATTTTACCTGGTGTGTCGGATATCCGTAGGATACCGTTCGTGGTCGTGTGATTGATGATAGGGGCCGATCCGGACTGATGGAGCCCTAGATAGTGATATTTGAGACACTGAGATTTGAGATTTAAGATATTAAGGTATTGAGATTTGATGATACAGGTCAATCCGGATAGCCGGAGCCTGAGATATTGAGATATTGGGATTTATGTTTTGTGTCGATGCTAGACACTGTTTATGTTGATTTCATTGATGATATCTCATTTTAATTATACAGAAATCTCACTAAATTATGAAAGCAGTTTCTTCATTTACATGTATTATGTTTTCATGCATTCATACCTTATTCATATGATATGTTGTTACCTGAGGCACTGACACGAGCACATGGGATTACACTTATGTATAAATGTTTACCCTTGTCACCTTTTCTCGCTTCAGACTTATCATTTGAGGTTATATATATGTATATTGATCGTATTGATCTAGGATTGTGTCATACATACGATTTCTGCTCGGTGATGTTTTCTACTCACGAGTTGGCAACTCACCTCCGTTGTGCCACAGTTTCTTGCAGGTTTTGCCGTACATGGTTCGTTATGGCTTTGTTGGCATACTGCTTCCTTTCTGGGTGATTTGCTTTGGTAGGTGGGTTCACTTGCATCGTGACCACCATTATACCTTGTATATTATTTATTTCAGTTGTATCTAGTAAACTCCATCAACCGGACATGTATATTTTATTGACTTAGCGACCAGTGATATATATTCTTTCGACCTTAGAGTCGCGCGTTGTATTATTATGGGTTTCATGTTGTTTAGGGTTTTCCTTTCAGTTTTGATCCTCGCCCTTCGGCGTTGTATATTATATTGCTTGCGTGGTTGTGGCCGTCGATTGACGAAGGGCTAGCTCCCGCTTGGGGATGCCTTTATCATTCATGTATATATTTATCATGTTGTACTTCTTTCGGGGCCAGTATTTACAAAGGAAACTCTGCCGAAATTTTTAGAAAAGACTGGTGATTTTAAAAATGTATATTTCGGCTTATGTTGCTAAACTATTTGATTTAAATTGATTTTTCTTCCACTCTACTGCTTTACTTGGTTTTGATTTCTGGGTTTAGGCTTACTTAGATTACGTACGCCTCGAGACGTTTCGTAATTTAAGTGCCGATTATGTTCCGTACTTTTCGGGTCGTGACAAAATTAGTATCAGAGCGTTAGGTTTTACCTTCGGAGTGTAGGATGACCCTTGGTTGATGGAGTAGGTAGCTTGAGTAGAGTGACGTACCGTACGTATGTTCTGCAGCATATTTACGATACGCTACTCCGCTTAAGAAGCCTTAGGATGTATATTTTCTTGCACAGTATTATATTCCTTCCTATGATCTAGCCTCATCGGTACCAGTTATGGTTTTGTTACCACGATTGTACGGGCAGAGAGAGCTACGGCTAGAGTTGCAGTCAGCACGAGCTCGTCACGGATGAGGACTGACCAGGGCGTGATTCCAAGGACATACGATTTGTATAGATGCGCCATGTAATTGTGTTTTCGCGCCATGAGCGTTTGATGGATCGCTGTTATGAGATTTCTCAGGCGTGCAGATTTGCACCAGAGGATTGAGCCACTGATAGAGGCCAGCTAGAATGTGATGACCATCGATGTATCGCTTATTCATGATGATTGAGGCACTGTTCAGCGTGCAGATGAATGAGCCAGTTGTTGCTGCAAACGACGAGATATTGCCCCAGATGTTGGAGTTATTGCAGTACGAGTTGTACTTAGAGATATGATAGAAGGTCGCTAGTTACCCAAGGATGAATGACTAGGACATGTGGTTCATTCGCTTACCCCGATGCGAGGTCATCAGATAGATTGATTTCAGCTAGAGATGACTTCACGTAGATACGTTGAGAGTCGATAGAGGCGATCGAATGTCAGAAACCCATATTCCAAGTTTAAAGTGTTCGGAAAGACATGCAAGCAATTCTATGGACCCTCTAGATGAATGAAACCCTAACTCGACATAATGACCATGTGAAAGCCTTTGAACCTTAGGGTTTGCGGCAGTTCCGCGGTGCCATTAGTGAGGCTTGGGTTTGCCCTTCTACGGCTGGTCCACCGATACTGTGGTATGTACTCGATACTATTAAACTGTACCCAAGATGTTAAGCTCTTGGGGGATTATGAGGTTTTGACGAATCGATCGAATGATTCGACTTCATTCGGATGCTATGTGGTGAGATGCATTTCTTGGGAGACTCCAGATATGAGTATAGCCGTTGGAGCACAGTCCATGCAGCCACGAAGAGATGAGTCCGGAGCAGTCGACATTAGATAAAAGTGGAGTAAGAGATTCGTACGAGATCTTGATGAGATGACGTTCCACTCCGCCGGCATCAGAGATGTGATACGCATGCAGAGGCGTTGTATATGGATATATCTTTCAGAAGGAGTCGCGATGAGTATGCAGCCGTTCCGGAATAAGAAACAGATTTAGTGAAGGGTGATAACTTCCGGACAGTTCGGCAGAGACGAGATTTGGGAAAGACCTCAACAGGATCTTTCTGGAATGATGCACGAGAAGACTTGGACCCAAGAGTGGTCATTTTACGTACACCAGCAGGCCAGAGTTCGGCATCGTTGACGAGACATGTTATGAGTGACTATGACAGTTGGCCAGAGACTCTTAGAGGATGTGTTTGAGCGGGACTATTCCGCCATACTTGATTTCGGTATTTTGGGCGATCTATTCGCATGATTGAGTTTTGATGACTGAGTTTCATGATATTTGTTTTCATGCACTATGGCTGCACCTACCGAGTAATTATGATTTATGCACAGTTATTGCACTCAATATCGTTTTTGTGCCTTGGCTGCACATGTTTATGACTTCATGGATTTTATACAGTTGAGTTGATTTTGTGCATATGGTACGCACATGATTTGGTTTTTGCACTCGGTATAGTTCAAATATGCTTGCAGTGTATTGATACGTATTTATGCACCGCAGTTGCACTGGACTACGATTTGATATCATTTGAGATATGGATTTTTTTTGTGATACACGATATTTGTTTTGTGCACCTTGTGCACCTGATTGGATTTTTGCGTATGTTCGGCGCTTGATATTGGATTTCGTGATTTCGATCATATTGGATGCACACGATTTAGATTTTTATTCATGCATGATGGATGAAACTGATTTGGATTTTCGCGCATGTTGGGCGCATGTTATGAGATGCGATTTTGGTGCACACCAGATGCACTAAATCGGGATTCTTTGTGCATATCAGATGCACCTGATTTTGCTGTTAGGCACACACGTTGCCTCTGATAGGTGTTTCGTGCACACCCGTTGCACTTAGATGTTGTTTCTGTGCACATGTATAACACATATATGGATTTTGATTCCCGTGTGTACCAGACGCACGTAGCATTCATATGCACATTTTGGGATTGATTTCTTATGGAGCAGTACGTTTTTATGATATTTATTATTATTTTCATACTGAGCAGGACTAGTCAGAGGACAGTACCTAGATGTATTTTGCATGCATTGATAGTTATCGAAGGGATTTCCAAAAAGAGAGCTATAGTCTCAGTATTTACCTACGTGTCTGAGATGACACGAAATGTTTAAAACAAGGAAACCCTTCTAAATTGTTTTCAAAAACGGTGGTACGTGCATGTAAACAAAGGATATATATATATATATATATATATATATATATATATATATATATATATATATATATAGAGAGAGAGAGAGAGAGTTATTTTCTTACTAGAGACGTCCGCCACTGTGCAGTGTTATGCGCATCGCACAGCGACTTAAAACGGTTTGGCATGCATTTCCGTTAGGTGTTTATATGTATAGTGTCGATGTATATCATATTGATTTTCGTATTGGATTTAGACATTGATGTCTTCCCTATTACCGATGATTGCTGGATGCTTGACGGAGTTTGGTTTTTGAGTTATCTGCTCATTATTCATGCGCATGCATTGCGCTATAATACGTTTTATGTATTGATGATTTCGGAGCCCCGACGACTTAGACTTTTTACTGAAATGTTTTAGTATTGAGGGGTTTAAATTTAAATTCGGAGACCGAATTTCTTTAAGGGGGAAAGATTGTAACATTTAAAAACAAAAATAAAATATTATTTTTGGGAATTTTGTAATTAAATAATAAAATATTGAATATTTTAATAAGGCGGTATAATTAAATACCGATAAATTGGGAAAAATTTGGAAAATTATGGAAATTACTAAAAAGAGGGTGCTTTATGTGATTTATGCAAATTATGAAATTTTACGATTTATTATACACTAATTTTGTGCTAATCGCGATTAAAAATCGCTAATCGGGTTTTAAGCGTGTTTTGTGCACATGACATACACATGTCATTTTAACACTTGTTACATTTTTCCTACATGATTTTTGGGTGTATGGTTATTTGTTTTGGGTTTCCTATTGCATAGAGAAGAAAAGAAAAGAAAAAGGGAAAACATTATTATATGAAGCATGGGCATGAGAGAGAGAGGGTGAGGGGTCAAAGTTAGGTCTTGGCCATTCCTTCTCTTCTCATTTTCTTCATCATCCTTGCTTCCTCCTCTCTCATGGCAGCACCCCTTTTCCGTCCTATTCAAAACCCTCACTTCATCATCAAATCTCCATCAAAACCCCACTCCCATTTCACAAAAAATGTGTACAAGCTCTCAAGCTACCCTTTGGACCAAGAAAGTTTGAGTTTTGGCGCCGTAGAGGATTCATGAGTGCAAAATTAGGTAATTATTCCATCATTAGTATAGAATTTCCATTGCTTTAGCATCCATGTTAAATTAAAATCGATATTGTGTGGTTTTGGGGACTTTGAAAACTTTAAGTTGAGGATTAGAGTTTGAGTTGAACCCAAAGGTGAAATTAAGGTTAGTAGAGGCTATACAACCCCTGTGCTGATTGATTGGAGACCTAAACCAGAGACTAGAACCCATTTTAGCGAACTTAGAAACCCGATATCGGAAAATTTTTGGATTCTGTGAGTGTATAACGAAATTTGCTAACACCCGGGTGACCTGAAAATTATTTAGCAAAGACAGTGATACATGCAGGCAACCTAGGATCCCCCACTGAAACCTTAGCCCTTACCCTCTCCTCTAGGCCGCAAATAAATTCATTCTGGCCATAATTTGCGGCCAGAGCAATGTGGAATTGATTCGTATTTGTTCTGTGGCTTTATCTCCAGTAAACTAGACCCTTGGCATATGCAAAATTTGCTGATTTCACCTAGGGTAAAATCTGGGATCATTTTCTTGTGTTGGCGCATTGTTTTACGACTTGTTTTAACATGGATTTTGGTATTTGATAATTCGTTTCCGTCGTGTGGCGTTTGAACGTCAACGACTAGGGTTATTGGTCGTGTTTGCATGCGAGGCTTTAGGTTTTTACCTATGAGCGTAGCGTGTGCCGTTTTGGGTTTTTCCGATTAGATTTTAATATGCATTGCGATTGGATTATATGTGTAGGTACCCCACGTGATGTAAAGATGTTGAAGATGAAGATGGCGACATCGGCATCGGCACACAAGAAGCAAGGTGAGTAGATATATATCTACGGGAGATGTCGGGTGGATGGCGTATAACACCCCCGCAGTTCGTAGTATAGTTATGATATATATAGGTATATATGTGGTTTATGATACGTGGATGATTATCAAGATATGATTATGTGTTCATGGTTAGTTTGGTGTTTTAAGAAGTGAACTAGCATAGCTTCTTTGTCGCGAAACATAGAATTGGTTTACACCCATACGCACACATCTGCATTCATTCTATTACCTATGCATATATGGGGATATGTATACACACACACACATGGGTATGGGACTATGTATACACACACACACACACACGTATACATATACACGGATTATGAGAATAGTACTTAGGATTGGAGATGAGTCGATGAGATTGGGCTTGAGGCCGTGAGATCGGTGATGTGATATAGTTAGTGTTAGTGTATATGCTCTAGAGGCCATTACTGTATCATAATAGTTTGTATATTACTTAATGGAAGCTTGGGATATTCACCTTGTATATACAATCTTGCTCAAAATAGTAGTATGCTACTTGGTTTGTTTCTACTTAAATGTGTACATGTGTTTATTTTTATTATATCACCTATACGCATTAGTGGAGCCCTTAGGATCTTTGCTTGATTACCAGCGTTGTGATGGCAGTCACACTAGTGGGGGCTGGGTAATCTATAAGTACATCCTTATGCAGGTCCCTAGTCGCAGGACTATCGAGACAGGGCATCAATACTCCGGAGTAGACTAGCGCATGCGCTTCTCATCCTAGTGTGGGAGATGGTCTGTCCCACAGCTATCGGTACGTCGTACTGGAGATAGTATGCGGGTGCTCGTTAGGTTACGAGTACACTGGACAGGACTCGTCGGGAACTGACCGGTTGGTATTATACCTATCGTCAGTTATCAGTTCCCAGGTGACATGAGTACAGCTTAGTCCGCTGACTTGACACTGTCACTTCGCCTCGAGTGTGTTCTCACTGTACTTTGATTACTACCCTACCACGGCTCAAAGGAGTCATGCAAACAGGTAGTAGTTGGGTGCAGTCCCGAAGCACTTGGAGGCAGTGACGGTTAGACAGGATTCGTCTCTCCCGGTATTGGGGGTTGACATCGCGCTGTGTGTAGGAGAGCCATTACACGAGTAGTCCCTGGCCAGGGCAAGCGGGATATACTGGTAGGTTTCCAGTGTTATCTCAGGGTGTATTGGGCTTCACTCCGACACGACTTGTACCGCTATTAGGGGACTGACGTTTACCGCCCCCCTAGGCCCGCCATGCGATGTATCAGATGAACAGACCGGACTGTACGGAGATTGTCACATTCAGGCTCAGTAGGAGTTCAGATGGGTTTCACCTCATCAGTCTTCTTGTCGGCATCTACCTGGGGACCGTTACGCACAGCTAGTGCCGTTTGCGGTCTGTGGTTAAACCCACTGCCAGCGTAGTGTCGAGTCTTTAGAGTCCCACACAGAAAGCTATTCGCCTTTAGGCAAAAGAGTAGAGGTCGTATGGTTTTGCGACAGGTCGCATGGTTTTGCGACAGGGTTCGGTCACATCCGTGCACTTGTGCACGTACAGTGTCCGGACAGTTTACACTAGCGGGCTTTGGTTTAAGCCAGATCCTAGTGTACCTTTTGGGATTGGTTTTATCCAGTATGCATCCGTGTTCCTCGGAACGCCGATGCGGGTGTGTATGCACAGTTGACGGAGAGACAGAGGCAGAGGATTCTCATTAGGGTTGTTGACGGTTGACCGTTGACTATTGACTTTTTGCTCAACCCTAATGAGAATATGATATATAATTAACAATTATATTAATTAAGTATTATGGTGATATGGTTGTTGAGGGGTTGACTTTGTTGACTTGTTGACTTTGTTGACCGGTTGACTAGGCTTGACTAGTTGACCATCATGATAACAATAGCCATCATTTCATGGCAAAGACTTTTGCTTGCTTGCTCTCTTGTGCAAAATGAGTGCATGAAATGATATGGCTATTGTTGCTTAAACCATCACATAATACTTGATTGCTATGATGTGTTATGATGGTTATGGATTATGAGAGCCAAAGGAGAAAAGTCTTCTCTCATTCTATCATTCTCATTCTCTCTCTTGTTCTTGAGCTCTCATCTTCCTCCTCTTGCTCTCCCTCTCTTGAGTCTATGGTTCACTTGTCTCATGAGTTGAGAACTAAGAACCATAGATAAAATCCCAAACAAACTCTTCTCTACTCACTCTAGTTCACAAGGTTTAGCAAACCGAGTGAACTAGTTTCTTCAAAGTTCGAAGAAGGAGCCAAAGGTAGAAGCTTTCAGGTGGATCTATCTTCGGCGTAAGGAGACGACGGGGAGAAGCCGATTCGGACAACCATCGAGGCTTGAAGACGAAGGAGTTCGAGATAAGAAAGGTATAAACCCCCTAACCGGTAGTTAACAACTCCTAATTAGGTTGTTAGTTAGATATTTAACAAAGATCCGGGTTTTGAGTCCATGTTACCACCTCTAG
This sequence comes from Agapanthus africanus, assembly GCA_030015575.1. Lineage (NCBI taxonomy): Eukaryota > Viridiplantae > Streptophyta > Magnoliopsida > Asparagales > Amaryllidaceae > Agapanthus > Agapanthus africanus. The sequence continues at coordinate 418,448,702 of CM057349.1, read as the reverse complement.
AAAATTGTTTTTCACCAAATTCCGCATGCCCGAAAGTACCGGGAGAGGTAGCATGGACTTACAGTGGTATCAGAGCTTAGTTAAACTCTATCTAACATGTTAGCAAAGTAGCTAGAAGATCGGTCAAAGAAAAAGTCCCGAAATGAACCCCGATATCATGCTTGCTGTCGAATTTTTCCTCTGTTCCAAAAATGATAAATCATACTTTAAAATTCGGCTCAGGATTTTTATAACAAACTGACAAAATTTCGTCCACTGAACCGATCAAAGCGCCGCGGAAACGCGGCGGGAGCGTGCTCCCGCCGCGGTTCCGCGGCCGAGCTGACTCGGTAGTGGGAAATTTTGGTTGCAGTTTGTTCAGTGGGGTATTTTGGGATTTTTGGAATATGTATTTTCTGCCCAGATTTTCCAGAACGAAAATTTTGTGTTTGGGGCCTGAAAATCCGTATTTTTGATCGAACTTCTAAAAGACTTAAGCTGAGGGGTTTTCTGTGAAGTGATATTTGTATTGAACGTCTGCTAATCGCTATATGTCGATTAGTGGGGGTTATACAAATCTGTGATCTGTAATGTTATTGGAATGTGTATATGAATTCATTGGATTGTCGCGGGTGAATAGCCGGGGGTTGTGAGACGAGAGTTTTCTTTTCTTTCAACTCATGTAAATTTGTAAATTGATGTAATAATTATTTGTATGGCCGCACAACCGGGTCGGGGTTGTAGCCGTCATTGTATAATTTCTTTTTACTGTTTTTGCTCCTAGGATAGACCCATGGAGGGGGTGCACAAACTACCAGGTATGCCGAAGTGCCGAGTGGCCTACTCACGGAGTTGAGGGAGGTTGCTTCGCTTCGGGTACTTGGCGGGTAGTTTGCCGCACCCGTAGGGGTCTTGGGTGGGGTATTGGCTATTCATTGCGACCGTGTAATCTGCTTTTCATTACAGGCTCGTACGAATTGCGGATTCCTAGTATATCCAATGTGTTCATCTGTGATCTGAAATGGCTATCATTGCAGTATATCTATATATGATATTATTTAGGCGTTGCTTATGTTTTACAGCCGCGCTAGCCCAGCCCCCGCTCTGTCGTTAGTTAAGTAACCTAACGGGTAATGACGGGGCCCCGTGGCGAATGCGAATGGTATAAGTGTACGTCATATTTTGGTTGTTTTCTGCAATGGTAGGATTAAATGATGGGACGCATTAAAAGAACTAATGCAAGAATATCACGCATTAAAAGAACTAATGTAAGAAAATAAACCAAGTTAAAATCGTTGGAACACCTTCGGAAAACCACTCGGTTCTTTTCAAAACTAACTTTTAAATGCGGAGCTTGAGCCACTCCTTTTTAAAACCTATCTCGTTCCATCGATTATATCAAGTTCACTACGTTCACGGTTTAGCCAAAACCATTCGTAGCCCTCCATCATTTCAGTTAAATATTCCATAGTATTCAAGCTATGTATTTTGACCTCAAGCCAAGGCATAGTGATTGGTAGCTGCCGGATATTTATCTGTTGCATAGATAGAATGCGTTGGTTTGGGACAGCCGTACTACCATTTTGGCCTACGTCAAGGGTAGGTACGGATGGGTTCAAATTAACCTGGATAATGATGGGAAGAACTTGACATGTGACTTATGACATTTTGACCTCACGCCAAGGTCATAAGAGCATGGGGCAAAAATCCACATCGGGAGTTTCAAAAGAACTGAAACTTGCTAGTGTTGCATACCATTTGGAGTGTGATGATTCTGGTAGGATTCCTTCAGTTTTGTCATGCGATGATATTTGGATCCCGATCCTACTGTGAGTATATGCTACTCCTCGGGAAATTTCTCACTTAACGATCAATGCTATAAACCAAGTAGGTGTCTAGAAAGGTGTTAGCGGAGCTACGCCCCCAGGGAAAAGAGGTTATTTAATTAAGGAACTTCGCGAAAGCGTTGGAAAACCTCCCTCGAAGTACCGACACTGGCCTGGCTGAACGGTTAAGCAAGTATTGTACGGTGAGATTGATCCTGACTAATTCTTCCTTTTTGGTTTGAGGAGGGATTCGAGAAACAGTGGGAGCCATCCTGTTTAGACAAACTAAAAACCATTCTAAACTTGCAAGAGCATCATGCTGAGTGTTTCTTCTCTCTCCTAATTGCAGCGACCAATCGACATGACTGGACTTAAGTTACTCCTAGATAAAAACATACTGACAGGGCCAAACTACAAAGATTGGCTCAGGAATGTCAAGATGGCAATCACTTACGACAAGCTGGGGTATCTTCTTACCACCAAAGCTCCCCTTGTCCCAGGTCCCAAAACCAGCGTCGCGGATAAGGAAATCCGTAAGACTTGGGAATTAGACTGCGCGAAGGCCAAGTGCCTCGTGTTTGCCTCTATGGACAATGAACATCAGAGGAGGCACGAGAATATGGACCTGGAATCCATATTTCTTCATACAAAAGAACTGTATGGACAGCAATCTCGTATCGCAAGATACGAAGTGTCGAAGAAGTTATTTTCGGCAAAATTGGCCGTCGGATCATCGGTAGCGAAACACGTGCTTAAGATGATTGGCTATATTGAGGAGCTCGCGGACCTTGGGACCACGTTGGAGAATATGCTCTATACGGACTTGATTCTCCAGTCCCTTCCTTCCACTTACGCCCAGTTCATACTGAACTTCAACTTACAAGAAAAGGAAGTTGAACTTTCAGAACTCCTCAACATGCTGAGGAGCCCAGAAGGCACCCTACAGAAAGGTAGGGAAACATCTACTTTGTTTGTAGGAGGATCTTCCTCTTCTAGGTCCAAGGCGAAAGCCAAGGGAAAGAAGAAGAAAGCCCCCGCCAAACCAAGGGGCGGTGTTAGTAAAGTGGATACGAAGGGAAAGGCAAAAGCAACAAAGAAAGTGGGTAAGCTTGTGGATAAGGAAGAATGCTTCTATTGTCATAAGAAGGGACACTGGAAGAATGATTGCAGGGCTTGGAAAGCCAGAACACAGGATCTGAAGCAGGTTGCGGCTTCAGCTTCAGGTGTGTATGTTATTGAAAACTGTCTTTCAATAAACTCTACTTCCTGGGTATTGGATACCGGATCAGGATCTCATATCTGTAATTCTTTGCAGGTGTTGAGAAACCGTAGGGTTTTGAAGGCAGGTGACATGACCCTCAAAGTTGCAAACGGAGCCAGCATGGATGCTAAGGCCGTGGGGGACTATCACCTGGAAATGTCAGATGGATATGTTTTGGTTTTGCGTAATTGCTTTTTTGTACCCAACGCAACTTGTAATATCATTTCTGTATCTTTGGTTTCTAAAGAAGGTTATGAATTTGCGTTTGTAAGCAATGTTGTAAACATTCACCTTAATCAAGTTCTGATTGGGTCAGGTACATTAAGCAATGGTATATACGTGTTAAACCAACCACAGATTTTCAATGTCTAGAATACACATAAAAGAAAGTCTCCGGAAATAAATCAGACTTTCTTGTGGCATTGTAGACTGGGTCACATCAATAAGAGAAGGTTGACGAAGTTACATACAGAAGGATATTTGAATCCGTTCGAATATCAATCGTATGCCACTTGTCAATCCTGTCTCAAAGGAAAGATGACAAAGACTCCGTTCACTGGACACGGAGTAAGAGCGAGCGAGCTCTTGGGACTCGTACACAGCGACGTGTGCGGTCCAATGTCTACACATGCGCGAAGCGGTTTTTCTTACTTCATTACTTTTACGGATGATTTTTCAAGATTCGTACATGTCTTCTTAATGAAACATAAGTCCGAAGCCTTTAAAAAATTCCAGGAATATAAGAATGAAGTAGAAAAACAAACCGGCAAAAGTATCAAGATCCTAAGATCGGATCGAGGTGTTGAATATTTGAGTGCCGAGTTCCTGGACTATTTAAAAGAGAACGGAATTCTCTCTCAGCTTACTCCTCCATACACTCCGCAACATAACGGTGTATCGGAGAGACGGAACCGAACCCTATTGGATATGGTACGGTCCATGATGAGTAACGCTGAGTTACCGCGATCATTCTGGGGGTATGCGCTAGAATCAGCCGCATACCTTTTGAACCGAGTTCCCACTAAGACTGTGCCTACCACACCATATGAGTTATGGAGTGGGAAGAAACCCTATCTTCAATATCTGAAGATCTGGGGATGTCCAGCTTTTGTCAAAAAGCAGCATGCGGACAAACTCGAGGCACGCTTAGTACTGTGCAAGTTTGTGGGATACCCAAAGAACACCAGGGGGTATCTTTTCTACCACGCAGAGGAACAAAAAGTCCTTGTTTCTCGTAATGCCCACTTTCTAGAACACCAGTTCTTAGAAAAGGAAATTAGTGGGAGCGCAGTAGAACTGGAAGAAATTCCAGAACCACGATCTATTACTGAAAGCTTAGTGGAACCAGAGGGTTCAAAAGAACAGGACATTCCTACGCCGCTCCGCAGGAGTAGTAGGCAGTCTCATCCGCCCGAGAGATACTACGGTTTTCTCATAGACGGGGATAGAGAGGATTGCATCATAGATTATGATGAGCCTACTAGCTTCCAGCAGGCCGTTCAGAGTGTTGACTCAGTAAAATGGCTGGATGCAATGCGGACCGAAATGGAGTCCATGTACACCGACAAAGTATGGACGTTGGACATTGCTCCAGATGGGGTAAAACCCGTAGGATGCAAGTGGATCTTCAAAAGGAAGATTGGTGTAGATGGACAGGTTGAGACCTATAAAGCTAGACTTGTTGCAAAGGGTTTCCGTCAAAGACCTGGCTTGGACTATGACGAAACCTTTTCTCCAGTGGCTATGCTGAAATCCATTCGGATCCTTCTTGCCATTGCTGCCTTCCACGATTATGAGATCTGGCAAATGGACGTAAAGACCGCTTTTCTAAATGGAAATTTAGAAGAGTGTGTCTATATGGACCAACCAGAGGGTTTCATTCAGAGTGGGAGCAGCGGAAAGGTGTGCAAGTTGCTTAAGTCCATCTATGGACTAAAGCAGGTATCGCGGAGTTGGAACATCTGTTTTGATGAAACGGTCAAGGAATTTGGCTTTATCAAAAATCCAGATGAACCATGCATCTATTGTATATTTGTAGCGAGAACTGTAGTATTCCTCGTTTTGTACGTGGATGACATTCTCTTAATAGGAAATGACATTCCTATGCTACAATCTGTCAAGGGGTTCTTGTCACACAGGTTCTCCATGAAAGACCTGGGTGATGCCTCCTACATCCTGGGGATCCGGATCCATCGTGATAGATCCAAGAGGATATTAGGACTTTCACAGTCCAGGTACATCGACACCATACTGAAAAGATTCAGTATGGAAGATTCCAAGCGCGGTAACCTACCGGCTTGTCACGGGATCACCCTCTCTAAAGAGATGTCTCCCAAGACTGATTTGGAGAGGGATCGCATGTCTATTATACCCTACGCTTCTGCGGTAGGCTCTATAATGTATGCGATGTTGTGTACCAGACCGGATGTAGCTTATGCACTGAGTGTGGTAAGCCGGTATCAGTCAAACCCTGGGGAGAAACACTGGATAGCGGTAAAGAACATTCTCAAGTACCTGAGAAGGACTAAGGAGATGTTCTTGGTGTATGGCGGAAAAGACCTCCAGATCGAGGCCTTTGCTGACTCCAGCTTCCAGAGTGACAAGGATGATTCCAAGTCCATGTCGGGTTTTGTCTTTACCCTCAATGGAGGGGTGGTGTGTTGGAAGAGTTCCAAACAGGAAACCGTTATAGACTCGACGATGGAAGCAGAATACATCGCTGCATCTGATGCCGTAAAGGAAGCTGTTTGGATGAGGAAGTTCTTGAAAGAACTTCAGGTGGTTCCGTCCATTGTTGATCCAATACCTCTGTATTGCGACAACAACGAGGCTATAGCTTTAACGAAGGAACCCAGGTCCCATCAGAGATCCAGACACATCTTGAGGCGGTATCACCTGATCCGGGAGATCGTGGATCGCCAGGAGATCGAGGTTCGGAGGGTTGCTTCAGAAGATAACACTGCAGATCCATTCACCAAGGACTTACCCCAGACTCAGTTCGAGCGGCTGATCGAGATGATAGGTCTTCGATACGCCAGTACATGTCCTTAGTGCAAGTGGGAGATTGTTAGTGTATATGCCCTAGAGGCCATTACTGTATCATAATAGTTTGTATATTACTTAATGGAAGCTTGGGATATTCACCTTGTATATACAATCTTGCTCAAAATAGTAGTATGCTACTTGGTTTGTTTCTACTTAAATGTGCACATGTGTTTATTTTTATTATATCACCTATACGCATTAGTGGAGCCCTTAGGATCTTTGCTTGATTACCAGCGTTGTGATGGCAGTCACACTAGTGGGGGCTGGGTAATCTATAAGCACATCCTTATACAGGTCTCTAGTCGCAGGACTATCGAGACAGGGCATCGATACTCCGGAGTAGACTAGCGCATGCGCTTCTCATCCCAGTGTGGGAGATGGTCTGTCCCACAGCCATCGGTACGTCGTACTGGAGATAGTATGCGGGTGCTCGTTAGGTTACGAGTACACTGGACAGGACTCGTCGGGAACTGACCGGTTGGTATTATACCTATCGTCAGTTATCAGTTCCCAGGTGACATGAGTACAGCTTAGTCCGCTGACTTGACACTGTCACTTCGCCTCGAGTGTGTTCCCACTGTACTTTGATTACTACCCTACCACGGCTCAAAGGAGTCGTGCAAACAGGTAGTAGTTGGGTGCAGTCCCGAAGCACTTGGAGGCAGTGACGGTTAGACAGGATTCGTCTCTCCCGGTATTGGGGGTTGACATCGCGCTGTGTCTAGGAGAGCCATTACACGAGTAGTCCCTGGCCAGGGCAAGCGGGATATACTGGTAGGTTTCCAGTGTTATCTCAGGGTGTATTGGGCTTCACTCTGACACGACTTGTACCGCTATTAGGGGACTGACGTTTACCGCCCCCCTAGGCCCGCCATGCGATGTATCAGATGAACAGACCGGACTGTACGGAGATTGTCACATTCAGGCTCAGTAGGAGTTCAGATGGGTTTCACCTCATCAGTCTTCTTGTCGGCATCTACCTGGGGACCGTTACGCACAGCTAGTGCCGCTTGCGGTCTGTGGTTAAACCCACTGCCAGCGTAGTGTCGAGTCTTTAGAGTCCCACACAGAAAGCTATTCGCCTTTAGGCAAAAGAGTAGAGGTCGCATGGTTTTGCGACAGGTCGCATGGTTTTGCGACAGGGTTCGGTCACATCCGTGCACTTGTGCACGTACAGTGTCCGGACAGTTTACACTAGCGGGCTTTGGTTTAAGCCAGATCCTAGTGTACCTTTTGGGATTGGTTTTATCCAGTATGCATCCGTGTTCCTCGGAACGCGGATGCGGGTGTGTATGCACAGTTGACGGAGAGACAGAGGCAGAGGATTCTCATTAGGGTTGTTGACGGTTGACCGTTGACCGTTGACTATTGACTTTTTGCTCAACCCTAATGAGAATATGATATATAATTAACAATTATATTAATTAAGTATTATGGTGATATGGTTGTTGAAGGGTTGACTTTGTTGACTTGTTGACTTTGTTGACCGGTTGACTAGGCTTGACTAGTTGACCATCATGATAACAATAGCCATCATTTCATGGCAAAGACTTTTGCTTGCTTGCTCTCTTGTGCAAAATGAGTGCATGAAATGATATGGCTATTGTTACTTAAACCATCACATAATACTTGATTGTGTAGGGTCCCTAGGCACTCTCAAGAGGTCTCACAAGGCATCGAACATGCCAATTTCAAAAATTATGGTGCCGAGAGACCCTAGTGTACGGATCGTTTGCTAGATTTCTAGGCGAAAAGTAAACTAGTTAACACTTAACTAAGAGATACGGAAATACAACCTTTGTAGATCCGGTCCTCCACCTCCATGGCTCCGAGATGAGGTCCTCTCCGCTGTCCAAATCAAATCCGGGCTCTAGCGTCGGCTTCGTCGGAGAATGGGCAAGCTAGGTCGTCGATGTCCATGCCGAAGATGATCTACGTCGAGGCATCGCTAAATCAAGCTCCACCTTCATCAAGTCTTGAAAACTTGTGAAGGAAACACACTCTACTACTTGGCAAGAGGTAGAGGATGAAGAAATAGGAAGTGGGTAGACTTTAGTTTTGGATTTCTCACTCTTTTCCAACAATCACCATTGATGGAGCTTGGTTTTCTTCAAAGAAGAATGAAGAAGATGAAGAGCAAGAAGAAGATAAGTATTATGATAAGAATAAAAGAATAAATAAAAATCCATTCTTATCATAATTCTTACCATGGTTAGGTGTAGAGAATTAACTTGAGTTAATTGAATTGGTTAGGGTTAAGCATGAGACAAAATGGTGACTAAGTCAAAAGTTCATGAAGCTTCATGAAAGAAAACAAAAGAAGCCACCATTCTATTTTATGCATTTTATTTTCCAAAAATAAAAACAAATGAATAAATGAATAATCAAATAAAAATCCTAACCATTTCTTTAACCAAGGTTTAATTCTTTATACAAACCCTAATTTGCATGTATCATCAAATATGATACAAACAAGTGCACAAAATCATATCGCATATGCAATGCGCACAACCGAGCGAGAAAATCCATTTAAAGTGAACCGATACTAGTTAATGCAAAGTAATATATCAAATATATAATTATGCATTAAATCATTAAATCAACGCTTGATTTAACGATCCGGTCATGACGCACATAACCGACTGGTACCATTAGTAACATCTTATCGAATCAACACTTGATCCGATAACCCGGCTATATCGCATATAACCGATCAATGTCATATCGCGAGAATCGAATACAGTATCACATACTCGTATTATTCTCGGTCCCGCACATATCTCATATGCGCTCCTATTTCGTTTCGCTTGAGCCAGGAAACCTCTGTGTAGGACTCTAAAGACTCGTCAATACGCCGGCAGCAGATGATGATCATATCAAGCATCCACAAGCCGCAAGCGGTCTGCTAAACGTAACGGCCACCCGGGTATTGAGCGATCTGAAGATCGACGAGCAAGCCCGCTCACACTCCAGTGAATCCGACCAGTAACACTACCGTACAGTCCGGTCTGATCGTCTGATATGTCGCATATCTCGCATAGGGGTGGTAAACGTCAGACCCCAATAGCTCAATAAGTCATGTCGATATGAGGTCTATAACTGTTCGAGAAACTACTGGTAACACTTACCAGTAAATCTCAGCAACCCTGGCCAGAGATTTCCTGTTATAGCCAATCGAACACAGCGCAACATCAACTCCCTATACCGGGAGAGACGAATCCCCTCCTATCGCTCATTGCCTCCATGTGACTCGGGACTGTACCCAAAATCCACCGTTTTGCACGCCCTCTTGGACGTGGTAAGATGGAAATCAAAGCACAGTGGGAACCACACAAGACTCTATGACGATCTCGGGTCAACAGACTACTCTGTACCAGTGTCACCAGAGAACTGCCATCTGACGTGAGGTATAATACCATCTGGGAGTTCTCGGCGAGTCCGTCCAGTGTACCCAGTCTCTACTGAGCACCCGTATATCATCCCTGATGTCAAACACCAATGGATATGGGATCATCCATCGCCCATCTGTATGGGTCGAGAAGGTATACGCTAGTCTCCTCTGGTATATCGATGCCCCGTCTCGATACACCCACGACTAGGGACATTGAAGGATGTACTTATGGACTACCATGTCCCCACTAGTATGATCCGCATCATAGTCCAGGTAGTCAAGTACAGATCCTAAGGGTTTTACCAACATGTAACAGAGAGACAATCAGTATACACGTTAAGGTAAAGTTCAACCAGATAGCATACTATCATGTCGAGCAAGAAAGTCCTCCCTATATACGTCCTAGCATCCACTACAATATACATCATATGTACAGTAATGGCCTCTAGGGCATACATATAACTAACAATCTCCCACTTGCACTAGGGCCATCTGTAGTAGTGGTTGTAGTATCTCATACTCAACCATCCCATTAAAAGTCTCTCTCTGGGAACAGGCCTTTGTGAGTGGATCCGCTGTGTTGTCCTCTGAGCCTACTCTCCTAACCTCGATCTCCCTGGAGATCAACCATCTCCATGATCAAGTGATACTGCCATAGAATATGTCTGGATCACTGATGGGACCGGCGTTCCTTGGCATAAGCCACAACTCCATTGTCACACAATGGGAGGAACAAAGTTCATCTCATGAACAAATATATATCCAGACTGCCTTTTTGGTAGCATCTCAAATAGCGATGTATCCAGCCTTTATCGTCTAGTATGTCACGGTATCTAGTTTGGAACTCTTCCAACATACCGTCCCTTCACTGAGGGTAAAGACAATGCCTGTGACTGACATTCAGTCGTCTTTATCACCCTGGAACCCTTTCAGTGATTCTCCCCAGGATCGATTGATACCGTCTCACTACAACTAGTGAGAATCCTAACATCCATTTAGATCTATCTCATAGATCCAAAATCCAGGATTTAGTGGGTATCATTTTGATCCTATTTGAGAATCCTTGTGATAAGCGGAGATCGACCGAGCGTAGCATAGGAAACTCCTTCCCTATCAAGAGTATGTCATCCACGTACTCTACGAGGATCACCACCATACTCCCTACTACCTTTTTGTATATACAAGGTTCATCTACCATTTTGATGATGTCAAACTCTTTGACCGCTTCATCAAAACAGATGTTCCAACTCCGCAATGCCTGCTTTATCCTATAAAGCATCTTGCACACGTTTCCGCTGCTACCACTGTCTACGAAGCCCTCTGGCTGTGTACTTATAGACGTCCTCTTCTAAATCATTATTTAGAAAAGCAGTCATGGCACCCAACCGCCAGATATCGTAGTTATGGTATGTAGCCGTGGCAAGTAGGATCTGGATGGACTCAAGCATAGCTACTTGAAAAGGTTTCATCATTATCCGTACCTGGTCAATGATGCAAACTTTTAACAAGTCTAGCTTTGAAAGTCTCAACTTTTCCATGTACACCAAGTAATCTTCTCAAGATATACTTGCTCTTGATGGGGATTTAACCCTTCAGATATAGCAGCTAAAGTCCATACTTTGCTGGTGTATAAGGATTCCATCTCAGATCACTAAGCATCCAGCCATTCTTACAGAGTCTTACTCCTGATGGCCAGCTCGAAGCTAGTTGGGTCATCATCTCATGATGCAATCCTCGCTCCCACTGTCATAGAGAAACAGAAGTATTTCTCAGGTGGGTGAGGAACCCTACTAGATCGGCGGAGAGGCTGAGGTTCGTTGGTTTCTACTGAATCCTCTGGTTGTACCAAATCATCTGCTGCAGTTTGTATGGCTGGAACATTTCCAGTTCTACATTACAGACCTTGCCTCGAGCTTGTCCGGATTTTGCTATCAGACATAGGCCGGACAACCCCAAATCTTAACCATCTTAAGATATGGGCTCTTCCCTTTCCATATCACATATGAAGTGGTAGGCATTGATTTGATTCGAACCCTATTCAATAGGTATGCAGCTTCTCAAGTGCATAACTCCCAAAAAGGAAATAGGTAACTCAGTAGTACTCATCATAGAGCACACCTTATCATATAGGGTGTGATTGCTCCGCCCCGATATACCATCGTGGCATGGTGTATACGGAGGAGTAATGCTGAGAGAGAATCTCATTCTCCTTTAGAATAGTCCAGGATTTCCGTGCTCAAGTATTCTCCTCCTTGATCACATCAAAGGATATAATACTTATACCCGTATTTTGGTTCTTCACTTCTAACTTATATTCTGTGAATATCTCAAAAGGTTCGGACTTGTGTTTCAACAGGAACATATGTCTGAATCTCGAGAGATCATCAGAGAACGTAATGAAGTACAAAGAACCGGTCTTGGCATATGTAGACAGGGGACCTTTTATACATCAACATGTATCATCCCAAGAGTTTAGTAACTCTTTCTCTGTTTCCAGTAAACGGAGCTATGGTCATCTTATCTTTGTGACATGACTGGCGAGTTTCACAAGATGTAAATTCAAACTGATTTAAATATACATCTTTATGTAACTCTAGCCAGTCGGGTCGCATTGATATGACCTAGTCTACAATGCCTCAAGAAGGATTCGTTCATTTCTGAACTCTTCCTCTTATGTGTGTTCCATATACTAAGAACTGTAGTTTGATTTAGAACATCAATACTTTTAGATAACGTGCCTGAACCGATCAACCTTTGATATAGGAAATGTTCAAAACATTATCCAACAATACAAAATTTTACCGTTTCTTTACTAATAAAGAGACAGATATGATTTTGTATATCAGGTTCGGTATCTAATAACATTCGTTCAGAATCAATGTATTTGAAATACAGGGTGACAGTGACCAACAGACTTGGCTGCAACACTTGCCCCGTTTTCTGCCTCATGAAACTTATCACCCGTTCTCAGTTCTCTACCTTTCAGTAGCCCTATGTAACATATTACATATCTGGGATCCTGATCTGGTATCACATACCCAGGACGTAGAGGATACAGAGAAACAGTTCTACATAATGAACATACCCGAAGATGATGCATCAGCATGCACTCTCTTCGTTTGGACGGCACGGGAATTCTGGTAATCCCCAATTTCCTGCTCTGTCTTATAACAATTATAAGTTGGAGCGGGATCAATGTTCCCCAGCTCAGTATAACAAGCGGGTTCGGTCAATAATCCATATTATTATCTTGATTAAGGCGTGATATGGTCGCTACCTGGAGAGAGAGAGAAGAAAACACTCAGCGTGCGCTCTGTCAAGAATAGATTGGTCATTATTTTATCTAATCAGGATGGCTCCCACTTCTTTTTATCAAATCTTCCTTCAAACCCTAAAAGGAAAGACTAGCCGGGATTAATTACACATTACAAGTTCGCCAATCTTTCAGCCAGGCCAGTGTCGGTACTTTGAGGGAGGTCCCCCGTGCTTTCGCACGAACCTAATTAATGTAAACCTCGTTTTCCCAGAGGCGTAACCCCGTTGACACCTTTCTAGACACCTACTTGATCGGCTAATTGTAATGTATAAAACTCTCCCAGGAGTAACTCTTACTCGCAGCGGGTATCGGGATCCAACTATCTCATAGAAGGTATGCAATCTCATTGCAAATTTCAACACTTGAAACTCCCGATAATATTTTGCCCCTAGCTCGCTATGACCTTGACGAATGCCAAACAACCCATAGTCCACTAGTCAAGTTCAACCCGTACATTTCTTGATCGAATTAAACCCACCCGCACGACCCTTGACGAATGCCAAACAATGCCGTACGAATACCCTAATCCAATCGCATCATATGCTCAAGCAGATAAATACTAGTTAGCTACCGTACACTACGCCTTGACGAATGCCAAACTACCGCAGCACGAATACTAACTAGTACATATCTGAAATGACGGAGGGCTACGACAGGTTTTTCTGAAAACCTATTGCGTAATGAACTTGATATCGTTGTAGGATCGAATGAATTTTGAAATGGAGTGTTTTTGAGGCTTTTCTAGTTTTGCTAAAGGAGTCACTCCCGGTGAAGGGATCGTCGGTCCTTTCCTCGTCGAATGAGGTGCGGGATATATCATATATATCACTGTGCAAAGCAAAAACTCTTAAAAGCAATCAAAAGACAAACCGAGTGTGTAGCATCTGCCAGTTATTGCTAAAGGAGTCACTCCCGGTGAAGGGATCGTCGGTCCTTTCTTCGTCGAATGAGATGCGGGATATATCATATATATCACTGTGCAAAGCAAGAACTGTAGCTACCTGTTTTATTTTGAAATTCGATTCTACAACATCTTAGGTTTCTTTTATTTCATTAATCACATTAATGAAGTCCCATCATTTAAATACCTAAACATCACAGATAGATATGACGTACACTTATGCCATCCGCATTCGCCTCGATGTCCCCTCGTGCACCGTTAGGTTAGGTAACTAACGGCAGAGCGGGGCAGGGCTAGCGCGGGTGTAAAACATAAGTAACGTCTATATAATATATCATATATACTATATATACTGTATCTATCATAGAACATCACATGATCCCATCACAGATATCGCAGCAGAAGAATCATATGAAATATTGGATATACTAGGACGTCCGTGTTTTCAATACGAGCCAGTATAGAACACGGATTCCACGGTCGTGATGAATAGCCAAACCCACACCCCTAGACCCCTACGAGAGCGGCAAGCAACCCTGCCAATTCTAGAGTTAGGAGACCCGGACTCGACTCCTCGAGTTGGTCTTCCACTGGACTCCAGAACCCGGTTACTTGTGCTCCCCTCCTTGGGTCTATCCTAGTGCGGAAAAGTAAATAATATACAAACGGTGACAACTTCTGCAACCTGGAAGCGCCCCAATAAAAGAATATTACATACAAGTTTTTTACATGAATGAAAATGAAAAACACTCATCTCACATAAAAACCCCCGGCTATTCAAACACGACGATCCAATATAACATATCCAGCAACACATAACATCACATGTCATCAACGTAAGTAAATATGCGCATCCCAATTGTCGTTGACATATAGCAACGAAACCGGCGATATCACATATTACACTTACGGTCACAGAAAAGAAAGTGTAAAACTACAACAGTTGGAATCCGCAACCTCCTCAGACATCGCATGCCTGACCGAATGAATTCTTTAGACATCGCATGCCTAACAATTATAAACCCCGCATTTTAGTCTCATTATCGAAAACACTTTTCAATACCAAGTCGGGTAATTCAACAAGATTCCCGACATCCTGATCGAATGCTCGTCGCAAACTTCAGTAGACGGCTGCACCCCCGATACCGTCGACGAAGTGCACCAAGGCGGAACACCGCTACCGCGAGCACCCGAACGGATGCTTTCGGCGACGGGGTTCTCCTACAGTCACTTGGTCGGGGCTATGAGGTGTAGCTGTCTATTAAGTTTATCCGGCGAGTATCCGCGTACGCTACGTGATTGCGACGGACTTTTGATCACATCAAAATTCCGTGGCAACCGATCATTCGAGACTAAATTGCTACGTTTATAACATTCATTTAGTTATCTCATAACTTATTGTGAATTCCAAGTATTGTATCCCATTCCGGATAAATAGAAAATGTCAAACTTTCCGATTGAACAATCGAACACCCAATTTTTCCCGATACAGATCAACACATGAAATAAGTCTAACAACATTCAGTTCGTGCCTCAGTACCGACGGTCCAGCCGTAGAAGGGTCAAGCCAACGCCTCACATGTGGCACGCCGTACTCCCCCAAACCCGAAGGTTCAAAGGGCAGTGCAAGACGGTCACATAATCGAGTTAAGGTTTGTTGTCTTCTAGAGGGACCATCGTGTTACTTGCACTACTTAGAACGTCGTTAAACTACGGAAAAATCCAACACTTGGAAATTTCCCGACAGGCGAAAAATTGGGTATTTATATCCGGTCGAACTATTTAACATATTCTAAAATTTATCCGGAAAGCCAAATAGACAAAATTTGATACCCCGATCGAAACACCGAATCCCCAAAACAACTCCAGTAAATTCAATTCTTGAAACAGTATTAAAAATGCCCAGAAAATACAAACAACAGAGGTATGAATTACTGTGCAAAGAACTGTCTCTAATGCCTTCAATGCGCCGCGGAACCGCCGCTATAGGGGGGTCAACGCCGCGGTTCCGCGGTCAACCTGGGGAATTAGTGGCTCGTTTTTCATGGTAATTCATACAATACCCTGCTGAATTTTTTAAGCACTTTTAATTTGGAAAAAACCCAGAATTTAGAAAAAGTCCAGAGAGCTATTTTGGGTTCGGATTTTGATTCGATCGGACTTCAAATTCCGTCTACGCTTCGCCTAAGGCTCTAGCTAGGCTCTGATACCACTGTAGGGTTCCTAGGCACCCTATGGAGGTCTCACAAGGCATCGAACATGCCAATATAAAAATTTACGGGTGCCGAGAGACCCGACTACGGATCGTTTGCTAGAAAACTAGGCGAAACAAGAACTAGTTAACACTTAACTAAGAGATACGGAAATACAACCTTTGTAGATCCGGTCCTCCACCTCCATGGCTCCGAGATGAGGTCCTCTCCGCTGTCCAAATCAAATCCGGGCTCTAGCGTCGGCTTCGTCGGAGAATGGGCAAGCTAGGTCGTCGATGTCCATGCCGAAGATGATCTACGTCGAGGCATCGCTAAATCAAGCTCCACCTTCATCAAGTCTTGAAAACTTGTGAAGGAAACACACTCTACTACTTGGCAAGAGGTAGAGGATGAAGAAATAGGAAGTGGGTAGACTTTATTTTTGGATTTCTCACTCTTTTCCAACAATCACCATTGATGGAGCTTGGTTTTCTTCAAAGAAGAATGAAGAAGATGAAGAGCAAGAAGAAGATAAGTATTATGATAAGAATAAAAGAATAAATAAAAATCCATTCTTATCATAATTCTTACCATGGTTAGGTGTAGAGAATTAACTTGAGTTAATTGAATTGGTTAGGGTTAAGCATGAGACAAAATAGTGACTAAGTCAAAAGTTCATGAAGCTTCATGAAAGAAAACAAAAGAAGCCACCATTCTATTTTATGCATTTTATTTTCAAAAAATAAAAACAAATGAATAAATGAATAATCAAATAAAAACCCTAACCATTTCTTTAACCAAGGTTTAATTCTTTATACAAACCCTAATTTGCATGTATCATCAAATATGATACAAACAAGTGCACAAAATCATATCACATATGCAATGCGCACAACCGAGCGAGAAAATCCATTTAAAGTAAACCGATACTAGTTAATGCAAAGTAATATATCAAATATATAATTATGCATTAAATCATTAAATCAACGCTTGATTTAACGATCCGGTCATGACGCACATAACCGACTGGTACCATTAGTAACATCTTATCGAATCAACACTTAATCCGATAACCCGGCTATATCGCATATAACCGATCAATGTCATATCGCGAGAATCGAATACAGTATCACATACTCGTATTATTCTCGGTCCCGCACATATCTCATATGCGCTCCTATTTCGTTTCGCTTGAGCCAGGAAACCTCTGTGTAGGACTCTAAAGACTCGTCAATACGCCGGCAGCAGATGATGATCATATCAAGCATCCACAAGCCGCAAGCGGTCTGCTAAACGTAACGGCCACCCGGGTATTGAGCGATCTGAAGATCGACGAGCAAGCCCGCTCACACTCCAGTGAATCCGACCAGTAACATTACCGTACAGTCCGGTCTGATCGTCTGATATGTCGCATATCTCGCCTAGGGGTGGTAAACGTCAGACCCCAATAGCTCAATAAGTCGTGTCGATATGAGGTCTATAACTGTTCGAGAAACTACTGGTAACACTTACCAGTAAATCTCAGCAACCCTGGCCAGGGATTTCCTGTTATAGCCAATCGAACACATCGCAACATCAACTTCCTATACCGGGAGAGACGAATCCCCTCCTATCGCTCATTGCCTCCATGTGACTCGGGACTGTACCCAAAAACCACCGTTTTGCACGCCCTCTTGGACATGGTAAGATGGAAATCAAAGCACAGTGGGAACCACACAAGACTCTATGACGATCTCGGGTCAACAGACTACTCTGTACCAGTGTCACCAGAGAACTGCCATCTGACGTGAGGTATAATACCATCTGGGAGTTCTCGGCGAGTCCGTCCAGTGTACCCAGTCTCTACTGAGCACCCGTATATCATCCCTGATGTCAAACACCAATGGATATGGGATCATCCATCGCCCATCTGTATGGGTCGAGAAGGTATACGCTAGTCTACTCTGGTATATCGATGCCCCGTCTCGATACACCCACGACTAGGGACATTGAAGGATGTACTTATGGACTACCATGTCCCCACTAGTATGATCCGCATCATAGTCCAGGTAGTCAAGTACAGATCCTAAGGGCTTTACCAACATGTAACAGAGAGACAATCAGTATACACGTTAAGGTAAAGTTCAACCAGATAGCATACTATCATGTCGAGCAAGAAAGTCCTCCCTATATACGTCCTAGCATCCACTACAATATACATCATATGTACAGTAATGGCCTCTAGGGCATACATATAATTAACAGATTGCTATGATGTGTTATGATGGTTATGGATTATGAGAGCCAAAGGAGAAAAGTCTTCTCTCATTCTATCATTCTCATTCTCTCTCTTGTTCTTGAGCTCTCATCTTCCTTCTCTTGCTCTCCCTCTCTTGAGTCTATGGTTCACTTGTCTCATGAGTTGAGAACCAAGAACTATAGATAAAATCCTAAACAAACTCTTCTCTACTCACTCTAGTTCACAAGGTTTAGCAAACCAAGTGAACTAGTTTCTTCAAAGTTCGAAGAAGGAGCCAAAGGTAGAAGCTTTCAGGTGGATCTATCTTCGGCGCAAGGAGACGACGGGGAGAAGCCGATTCGGACAACCATCGACGCTTGAAGACGAAGGAGTTCGAGATAAGAAAGGTATAAACCCCCTAACCAAGTAGTTAACAACTCCTAGTTAGGTTGTTAGCTAGATGTTTAACAAAGATCCGGGTTTTGAGTCCATGTTACCACCTCTAAAAAATTGTTTTTCACCAAATTCCGCATGCCCGAAAGTACCGGGAGAGGTAGCATGGACTTACAGTTAGTATTTGAGATACGACGTGATGTTTTAGCGGGTCCTTTCGACGTGGTGTTTTTAGACACACGCATGCATATGCATATGTGGTATCAGTATTGTACTAGACGTAGATCAGTACCCCCGATCATGATATTTGATAAAGAGGATACCCGATGAATAATGTGATTGATGTGACTTTGACCCGTACCCAGATTTGGGATGCCGTACGACGGATTTACCGTACGAGCTATATTGATGTTAGATCCGCACTCTTGACTTGAGAATGTCATATTGTATTAGGGTATCGTATGGGATACTATTGAGGCGGGATCATCGACTATTATTATATATATGTATCGACTCAGATATTAGGCGGTTTCCCTACCTTTCGATCAACCTGTTAGTTTAGCCCGGTAGTTTACTTGTAAATGTTGGATTAGACTCGAGTCATACCTATTTCAAAACTAACGAATCGTAAGTATTTTAAAGACATGTCAGGGGGATTCTACAGATATTTCAAAGGACGTATCTTTTCTTAAAACACCGTAGCCCTTATTTTCAAAACACCACGATTCGTGTTATTTCAAATGGCAAAACTGTATGACTCATATTTATATAAATGCAGATTAGTTATCATTGTGTTTATTGTTCAGCTCCCGCATATTCTTGCTGTTCGCATCGCATCGCATGCTTATATTTTGTTTTCATATGCCATTATTGAGATCATGCTGTCAGGACTCCTGCACCATTACCGATGATGCGTATATTCCACATACACTTACTTGTCGGCTCACACACATCATCATCGGTAATTGCCATGTCACGAACACTTTAGAGAATATTACTCATCGATATAGCTTATAAACTGATAGTTCGACATGGTATTAGCATACTCGTCTTTATGTGCTAGTCAGACATTGCAGTTATTACTTGTTACTGCATACATATTATTATTCACTGTTATGCAGTATTATGGAGTTTTATGCCGATATTCATTGTTTACTTGCCATTGATGATTGGATTTTGGATTTTCATGAGATTTCCTGGATTTGGGAGAAAACCGCAAGAATATAAATATAAACTTCTCTCTCTCTCTCTCTCTCTCTCTTTAAAATAAAAAGTGCGGTTTTCTCGTGATGTATGAGTCGTCCACCATGATGTTTTCTCGATTATGCGATGGATTTCGAGACCCGATTCGAGGAGTTGGATGAACCGTCTGCGGGTACATGGTGAACCGTCTGCGCGTCGGATATCTGGAGGATACCGTTCGTGGTCGTGCGATTGATGATAGGGGCCGATCCGGAATGACGGAGCCCTACATAGTGAGATTTGAAACACTGGGATTTGAGATATTAAGGTATTGAGATTTGATGATACAGGCCAGTCCGGATAGCAGGAGCCTGAGATATTGAGATATTGGGATTTATATTTTGTGTCGATGCTAGACACTGTTTATGTTGATTTCATTGATGATACCTCGTTTTAATTATACAAAAATCTCACTAAGTTATAAAAGCAGTTTCTTCATTTACATGTATTCTGTTTTCATGCATTCATACCTCATTCATATGATATGTTGTTACCTGAGGCACTGACACGAGCACATGGGATTACACTTATGTATTGATGTTTACCCTTGTCACCTTTTCTCGCTTCAGACTTATCATTTGAGGTTATATATATGTATATTGATCGTATTGACCTAGGATTGTTTCATACATACGATTTCTGCTCGGTGATGTTTTCTACTCACGAGTTGGCAACTCACCCCCGTTGTGCCACAGTTTCTTGCAGGTTTTGCCGTACATGGTTCGTTACGGCTTTGCTGGCACACTGCTTCCTTTCCGGGTGATTTGCTTTGGTAGGTGGGTTCACTTGCATCGTGACCACCATTATATCTTGTATATTATTTATTTCAGTTGTATCTAGTAAACTCTATCAACCAGACATGTATATTTTATTGACTTAGAGACTAGTGATGTATATTCTTTCGACCTTAGAGTCGCACGTTGTATTATTATGGATTTCATGTTGTTTAGAGTTTTTCTTTCAGTTTTGATCCTCTCCTTTCGGCGTTGTATATTATATTACTTGCGTGGTTGTGGCCGTCGATTGACGAAGAGCTAGCTCCCGCTTGGGGATACCTTTTATCATTCATGTATATATTTATCCTGTTGTACTCCGTTCGGGGCCAGTATTTACAAAGGAAACTCTGCCGAAATTTTTAGAAAAGACTGGTGATTTTAAAAATGCATATTTCGGCTTATGTTGCTAAAGTACTTGATTTAAATTGGTTTTTCCTCCACTCTACTGCTTTACTTGGTTTTGATTTCTGGGTTTTGGCTTACTTAGATTACGTACACCTCGAGACGTTTCGTAATTAAAGTGCCGGTCATGTTCCGTACTTTTCGGGTCGTGACAACTACTTATAGAGTTTTGGGCTTGGGAAGATAGCGAGCGGACATAGGCATCATCATCTATCATTAACCTAGGCCGTAACTCATTAGGCGTAATATTTTTCAGGAACCGGTCGTTTATTGGCCTGAAGGGTCTCTCGCCATGCATATCCATGAGCAGGTAAGCCCCACCTTGGTAGACTTTGTCTATGATGTACGGGCCTTCATAGTTCGGCTCGAATTTCTCCCGTTTAGCGCGATTAGAGATCATAGGTCTCTTGACCACTAGCATGAGTTCGCCTTGGCGGAATGTTCTTGGCCTAGTCAATCTCTCGTATGAGCGCGTCATTTTTTCTTTGTAAGCTTCCAAGTTTTGTTTCGCCATGAGCCGGGTTTCGTCAAGGGCATCAAGCTCCTCAAGCCGAAGATGAGCATTCTCTTCGTCTGTTAGCTCATAATGAACCACTATTCGTAGAGAGGGTAACTCTATCTCCAAGGGAAGTACTGCTTCAGCGCCGAATACCAATGCATACGGTGTTGTGTTTGTAGCCGTTTTGAACGTGGTTCGATACGCCCATACAGCTTCATGCAGCTTCTCGTGCCAGTCCTTTTTATTTTTGGACATCGTCTTTTTCACGATCTTCGTTAAGGTCTTGTTGAAAGTCTCAGCTAGGCCGTTAGCTCGGGGATTATAGACCGAAGAGTATTTCCAGTCTATATTATGTTGTTGTGTGAAGCGGCTGATTTTGTGACTTCTGTAGGCCGGCCCGTTATCGGAGATAATCCGTCGGGGAGTGCCGAACCGATAGATGCCGTGTGTCTTGAAGAAATGGAGGATATTCTCCGTCTTCACTTCTCTTAGAGGTACTGCTTCGGCCCACTTAGAGAAGTAATCGGTTGTCGCCAATATGAACTGATGTCCTTTGGACGATGCTGGTTCAATGGGCCCGATTATGTCAGTTCCCCACATCTCGAACGGCCAGCTAGCCACCGTTGGATGTAGCGGATTTGGATGCTGGTGGATAAAGTCCCCGTGAATCTGGCATGAGTGGCACTGCTTCGTGTATTCGAGGCAGTCTTGGATCATTGTGGGCCAATAGTAGCCCATCCTTTTGATCTTTAGTTTCATCTTCGGCCCGGCTTGGTGAGAACGCAGAGTCCGTCGTGAGTTTCTTGGACGACTCTCTTTGATTCTTCACGTCCCAGGCATCTTAGCCATAAAGAGTCGAACGATCTCTTATACAGAGTATCATTGACGAAGGCAAAAAACATGGCTCGTTTCATGAGCTGATGTCTTGAGGACGCATCTTCAGGTGTTCGACGGAATTTGAAGTAGTCTATAAAGACTCCTCTCCAATCCTTATCCTTTTCCTGATCTTTTATTTGTAGGGTCGTCGGCTTGATCGCTCCCTTTTCTTCGGACGACTCCGGAGATATTTCTGCCGGTGCAAGAACCCAACGGCTCTGTACCATGATCCTTACGTCATCGAGGTTTTCGTCATCCAGTTCTTTAGCGAGTCTGGCTAACGCATCCGCTTTGCTATTTTCCTTGCGCGGTATGCTTTCCAGGGCATAGGAAGCGATCTGAGTCAGCAATTGCTGCACTCTCTCACCGTACTTTACCAACTCTGGTTTGCACGTTTGATAGTCGCCATTTACTTGACTAACGACCAGTTGGGAGTCTCCGTATATAAGGAGGTTTTCAATTCCCATGCCGACAGTGATCTTAAGACCTGCTATTAGAGCTTTATATTCGGCTTCATTGTTTGTCTTCGGCTCTGTCAAGGAAAAGGCAAAATGCATTATCCCTTCTTGTGGAGTCACGAAGATGAGGCCCACCCCACATTTGATTATAGGGGTGTTGTGCTTCCGCTTCTTCATGGAAGATGCCCCGTCGAAGTAGAGTTCCTACCGGGTGTTACTCTCTCCTTTCTCCCCATCGATTGTGTCAAACGCGTGCTCGTTTGGCAATTCGCAGTTCAAGGGAGAGTCGGCAGGTATTGGATGCTCAGCGAGGAGGTCGGCGATGGCCTGGTCTTTCACTGCCTTGAGAGGACGATATGTTATCGAGAACTCCATCAAGAGGAGGGCCCATTTAGCGAGTCGTCCCGTTAATATGGCTCTTGATATCAAATATTTGAGAGGATCCACTTTTGATATGAGATGGACTTCATGCGCCAAAGCATAATGCCTGAGCTTCGTTATCGCTAAGATCAACGCCATGCAGTGTTTTTCAATGGGGGAGTAATTGTTTTCTGCCGCCAAGAGAACTCGACTCAAATAGTAGAGGGCTCTCTTCTTCCCTTGGTCGTTCTCCTGTGCACATAGCGCGCCTAAAGAACCCTCAAGGGCGGTTGTGTACAGAATGAGGGGCTTTCCTTTGATCGGAGCGGTCAGTACCAGCAAATTCTGCAGGTATTTCTTGATTTCATCTAGTGCATTTTGGCATTTGCAATCCCAGACGAAATGGGCGCCCTTCTTCATCAAGTGACTATAGGGACGGCATTTGCCGAAAAGATTGGCTATGAACCGCCGAATATATGCGAGCTTCCCTTGGAGAGACCGCAGTTGCTTGAGAGTTTTTAGCGGAGGCATTTCCATGATCGCCTTGACCTTTGATGGTTCTATTTCGATGCCCTGGTGTCGTACGATGAATCCCAGGAATTTGCCTGAGGAAACTCCGAACGTGCATTTGAGAGGGTTCATCTTCAAGTTGTATTTCTGAAGACGTTAGAACACTATTTTTAGATGCTCCCAATCCTCTTCGTGCGATTTGCTTTTTATCACGAGGTCGTCGATATAGCATTCGACGACTTCATGTATGAGGTCATCGAAATTCTTCGTCATGGCCCTCTGATAGGTAGCGCTGGCGTTCTTCAAGCCATAAGGCATCACTTTGTAATAGAATATGCCCAGAGGAGTCCGAAAAGCGGTATGCTTCTGGTCTTTGGGATGCATCTTTATTTGATTGTACCCTGATGAGCCGTCCATGAAGGAGAAGACTTCGTGAGTGGACGTGTTGTCTATTATCAGCTCGGTGACCGGTACGGGAAAGTCATCCTTCGGACATGCTTTGTTGAGGTTTCGAAAGTCTACGCAGATGCATACTGTCCCATTTTTCTTCATCGCTGGGATGATATTGGCGATCCAGTCAGGATACTGAACCTCTTAGATGAAGCAGGAGTCGATTAGCTTCTTGACCTCAGCATTGATGCTCATTTCAAGTTCAAGCCACATTCTTCTTGGCGCTTGTTTGATTGGCTTGATGTCTGGAGAAATCGCCAATTTGTGGACGGCCATTTCTGGATCTAATCCTGGCATCTCGGAATAGTTCCATGCAAAGCAGTCTTTATACTGCATAAGCACGTCTTTGAGCGTAGCCACCTTTTCTTCAGACAACAACTCACTGACGAACGTCGGCCGTGGGTTGTTTGCCGTTCCCAAGTCGATTTTTCTGAGGTTATCTGCAGTAGTGTGTATCCCATCTTCCAGCTCTTTTGGCGCCGGTGGAAGTTCTGAGATCAACTCATCTTCATCCTCATTTTCGAAGCACCAAGAGAGGTCATCCATATCCTCTTGTACTCCTTCTCTTGTCAGTGTTATTACGTGACAGGTGCGAGATCGCTTCCAATACCGATGTTGATCCGGCTCTACTTTCGCTGCATACGTGGCTTTCGGTTCATGCTTCTGTGGCGGGGTTACCCTCCAACTGCTGGATAAAGCGAACCTGCCTTGCCGATATTGGTTTTCTATCCAGTCTTTGAATGTGAAGCAGTCTTCGAGAAGATGTCCTATCGCTCGGTGATAAGAGCAATAGTCTGGGTGAGAGACCTCGCATGCTTACTCGGGGTTCTTGGACTCCGGGAGTGTCATCATCTGATGTTTTATGACAAGATTGAATATCTTCCTTGTCTTGTCTTAGGGAAAAGAATATGCCCGACCCATCTTCTTTATAAGAGACGGATCCCGGCTGCTCGATTTTCGATCGCGTGGCTTCTTGGACTCGCTTCGTTGCTGTCGAACGTTTTTTCTGTTCTTCATTTTGTTTTTGCCTTTGCGTCGAGTCTTCTTTGTGGCGGGCTGGCGACGAAGGGCATCGTCATTCTCCGTAGCCTGCTGAAGGAGGCGCTGCGTCCTGGCTTTCTCGTAGATGGCCATTTCGCGGCTATGATCATCCCGGACTTTTTGACCCGCTTCTCTTATTAGCGTGTCCATCTGTTCTTCAAACGACGTACTTGGCATTCTCATAGTGGGACCTCGTTTTGGTTCAGGGTTAGCGTCTTCTAACCGAGCATCTCCTTCTTCATCGAAGTCATGTATAACGTAGCAGCCATGGAATCGCTGCCATTTCTTGGATTGAACATATCCAAGCCCGATCGTTTCCATTCTCCCGTTGGGCAATTTTCGCTGAGTTCCGGGGACGTTCTAGATCCTGTTGTAGAACTGAGCTTGTCGAGCAGTCTGTTTGAAGGGTACGCTTTGGCGTCTTAATAGCCTTGTTAATCTTTCTGTGTAGTATCTGGGCAGACGGATGGGTTGGAGCTTGTCAAGCGTAGAATTGGCGCCATGCCAGATTTCTTTCTCCACTTTGGTTTCAGCGGACCGATAAAAGAGGATCGCCTTTTCATCTTTTCGCTTGGGAGGGACATAGAACATCTGCAGTTCTTGCACACTGCAGGTATCAAGTACGTCGAGTTCTTTGTAATGCTCTTGCGGAACCATGGCGATCTGCAAACTTTGATCATCTCCAGTGAAGGCTTGCACTGATGGACGAGCCGAGAATATTGCATTGACCTCATCTTCAGAGTCGCTGCCGAAGACCAGAATAGGGGTGGATGGCCTCGGCTTGTTGTATTGGGGTGTCCTTGAATAGACTATCTCTTCTTCCTCTTCGGTATCGCTCCTAAAGACCGGAATAGTGGTGATAGCTTTCTTCTTATTCTCCGGCTTATGGAACTTTTCCGTGTCTTCGAAGTCTGGTAAGAAGAATTTTGCGTCCTCGTATTTGCGGACTTCATTCATGGAAAATGGGTTTAGCTCCCCTGTCACAGTATATTCGAGACCATCTTTGAAGTACTTCATACACTGATGTTTTGTAGAAGAGATGATATTATACTCGTGTAACCAAGGCCTGCCGAGCAAAACGTTGTAGCAAGTCTTGGCATCAATGACGTGGAACTTGATATTCATGACGAGCAGCCCAAAGCGTAACGTCAGTATCACAGACCTGAGTGTCTGTGATGACTGAGAGTCGAACCCGGAGATAGTGATTTTATCCCGAGTGAGGTGTTGAACGCTCATGCAAATCTCTTTCAACACCCTTACATTGAGAAGGTTGATGGAGGATCCATTATCGACCAGGATCTTCCCTATCTTAATGTTATGGCAATACCCGGAGACATATAGGGGATAGTTGTGGTCACACGTTCCGAGGAGTAGGTCTTCATCGCCGAAAGTGATGTCAGCTGTGTGCATTTCTTCTAGCTCGTCCTTCATCTTTTCTTCGGTAAGGAAAGCTTGGAATTGGTCAGGCTCTTGTAGTGCTTTGATCAAAGGATTTCTCGCCTCTTTGGATAGCAGGAGGGCGTCGAGAATGCTTAGCTGCGAAGGTATCTTCCTCAGGTGTGCTAGAACGTTGTAATCTACCTTGTTTTTCTTGGGCGGTCCTTGGCTTCCAGCTCTTCAATGATTCGGTCATCGAGGGTGATATCTTCAGGAACTTTTTCCTTCCCTTTATCATTTTTACTCGACCCCTTGTTTGTGGGCCCAAGATTCTTTTCGGGTAGCGTGAGATTATGCAGCTGAATGTTCTCACAGGTCTTCATCTCTTCTGCTTTAGAGATGGATTCCTTGAAGAGAGGACCGAGGGCTACTTCTTCATCCGAATCACTCCCGAAAGTAAGAACTTATGATCCCTTGTTATCAACCATGTGACAGTTGCCAGCAGTTCTTTTGCGCTCATCTGTCGCGCTCTTCCGTTCTCGACGCGTCTTGCGCTTCATTCGCTTGAAATGCTGCCGGTGGGCAACATATCCTTGCCACCAGTTTTTAAAGGCGTTGAACTCTTCAGTAGGGTATGTAGTCCTCCGATGGTACAAGTAGTAGTTTGGATGTGCGTCTGTTTCATCGGGATGTATTACACTAGGAGTGTTTCCTTCGGAAGGTGGCAGCTTCATCCCCATCGACATGTCTTTGGCGAATCGTTTCCATATCTTGCACCTGCTTTTGCTGGCGGCAGATGTGGTTTGATCTGGTGGGAGTGTTTTTACCCTTTCGTCCAGTCGCCGGCGTTTGGCTTTTTCGAATATGGCCAGCTCGCGCTCTCGATCAGCTTTGCTTTTCTGACGGGCCTCATTCAGGATTACGTTAATCATCTCGTTTGACGGTCCTAGGTGTTCCGGTTCGGGATCTGCCCCTAGTTTCTCTGCATCCGGAGCTTCTTCACCGTTTATTAACGAGTGAGAGATCACGCGGCAGCTTGCCACATAATCCTCAGATTCATCTGATGAGTCTTCTCCCTCATCTTCATCGCCATATCCATTTTCAAGAATATGGTTGAGGAATTCTTGGAGTGTGACCGGAGTTTGCG
This sequence comes from Agapanthus africanus, assembly GCA_030015575.1. Classification (NCBI taxonomy): domain Eukaryota; kingdom Viridiplantae; phylum Streptophyta; class Magnoliopsida; order Asparagales; family Amaryllidaceae; genus Agapanthus; species Agapanthus africanus. Next base: position 418,421,042 of record CM057349.1, on the reverse strand, counting down.
CCTTCTGGTTATATTCTTCCAGCACGTCAATATGTTTTTGCAGGTCCGTGCGCTTGTCATTAGGCTTCACGGGCTTTTTGGTCTTCTTCTTCTTCTTTGAAGACTTTGATGGCTGGGCATGGGCGTTTTGACTATCATCACCAACTTTCAGCATTGGGCGCGGCTTCAGCATCCCCTCAATAACCTCGGGTTCCAGCGGACTTTTCCACCTGATCGCTGGGCATGCTTGGAGATCCTTCAGCATTCTTTTCGTTTTGGCTGAAAGAGCGATTTCCCAGGGAGCTTCTTCTATAAAAGAGCACAATGCCCCCGGCATGTCCACCTTTTTAGGAGCGTGCGGCTGAGGCGGGCTTACTTTCCAATTCTCGGACAATGCGAATTTGCCTTGTTGATATTGGTCTTCAATCCACCCTTTAAAGACGAAGCAATTTTCGATCGGATGGCCTACTGCCCGGTGGTAGGGGCAGTAATGAGGATTGTTGGCCTCACCGGCTTGCAACGGGCGTTTCGGATCTGGCAAGGTGATGAGCCTGTTGCGCACTGTCAATTCGAACAGTCTCCTCATTTTATCCCGGGGGAACGAATAAGGACGTCCCGGTCTCTCTTCGTGCGTGAACGCACGTTGTTTTGGTGAACAACCGAGTTTAAGTTGCTCGGCTGTTGTTGAGTATTGGCGACAAAAGTCGCTTTCCCTTTACCCTTTTCGTTCCGCGGTTCTGTCTTTGAAAAGGAAGGCTTATGACCCATCAGTCCAGAGGGTGAACTGCCCCCAGCTTTCCTCACTCGGCGCCAGTGGCGACGTCGAGCATATCGTGCGGCCGGGATTACCTCCGCTGTTGGATGAACTTCTTCATGCCCCCTGCTTTGAGGAGAGGCTGTTATTGGTGCTTGCCTGTCGAAGACTGATGTCTGTTGAGAAGGGATAGTTAGTCTGCAAAAGCCGAATTTCGACCAGGGGAAGCGGTCTTGGTGATTTCGCTTGGGGTGGGAATCGGAACGGCCAGTCTTGTGAAGACCGACCCCTTAACAGGAGAAGCCGCTTTGAGGACTTTAGGACCAGGAATGGCTATCCGCTTTGGGATAACGCCTTTTGGTATTACAGGCTTTTTCACGGGCCCACCTGAGCTTTGGCCTAGTCTGTTGAAGACTGAGGCGCTGTACTTGGGCGACCCATTGAGAGGGGCCACGGTAGTTGTAAGCCGATCAAAGATCGACTTCTTTGGAGGTTCGTGCGACGACATTTGAACGTTGAAGCTCGTTGGTGGGATGATGGTCCCGAAGAATAGCCCAGTGGTGGCTTGGGTCACTTGTTCCCCCGGCATTTTGAAAAGGGAGGCCGCTTGGGGCCCGTAGGTTACTCCTCTAGATGAGGCGGAATGGGAGTTGTTGCTGCAGCTGGAACAGTTAGAGGCCATTGATGTTCTTTTTTCTGCACGGGAGAAAAACCAAATCTTAGTACCTCAAACCTAAGGATAACCATATCAAACCGTGATTTGTTCGCGAACACGACACACAAAGTGTAAAGTGGAAAGAGTAAAAGGTCCTACCGGGCGTGCCAGAATCTGTTCTCCTCCGAACACAGAGACGACGACCGCGTAGGTTCGTCTAGCCTGAATTTGGGGGCAGATGCTATTTGGTTTTATCCGTCCACCTCTCCGAAGATGCCAAGTTGATTTATGGTACCATGTATCGGAGGTTTAGACGGATGCGGCCGTTGTAGCAGACTTCGTCAGATTCCTCCTCGTTTGAGGGGTTTTTGATTGTGGGGACGCTCTTCCCTGCAGGCGCAAGCCCCTGCAGTTAATTACGTTACCGCATCGCGGTAACCACTTTCTCCTTCTCCAGATGGTCACTTCATGTCGTGTGTGTTTGTTTTATTTTTGGTTGCCTGTGGATTGTATACGGAGACTAATTTATGTTGTCGCCCATAGGGCGTGGATTAGTCCAAATCCGTATTTTCTTAGATTTGGTTTTGGGTTGGGTTTAAAGATCGTTAATCTCATTTGAGGTTAAGATCAAGTTAAACATTTTTTAAGGATACGTTATTCTAATTTTAGACTAAGATCAACTTAACTATTTGTTAAGGATACGTTAGTCTAATTTTAGACTAAGATCTACATAACCATTTGTTAAGGATACGTTAGTCTAATTTTAGACTAAGATCTACTTAACAGGATCATTTAGATCCAACAAAAGAGCATTTGGGCTCTATTGTTTTAATTTAGGGACTTTGCGGTCCAGAAGTTTAAGGACATCATAGTCCATGAGTTTAAGGACCCCACAGTTCGTAGTAGTTTAGAGACATCATAGTCTGTAAAGTTTAAGAACATCATAATCCATGAGTTTAAGGACCCCACAGTCTGTAATAGTTTAGAGACATCATAGTCTGTAAAGTTTAAGGACATTATAGTCCATGAGTTTAAGGACCCCACAGTCCGTGGAATGTCTGGTTGTCGCGGCCCGTCACCTCTCTAAAGACGTTGAAGAATTACAACGACAAATATCAGAGGAGTGAAGAGATGTACCCTTGAACCAATATTGGTTGGAAGATCTGTAGTCCAATTTGGGACTAAGATGAAAGATTTGTGAGCATATGGGCTCAATTGGTCTGAATTAGGGATCTGTGGCCACTTTGGGCTCGGCCTATTTAATTAAAATGTTGAACATTTAACAATGCTGAGTATTGATTTGGGCTCTGACAATCTTTTTGTCTTTTATTGAGTGCTGGGCACTCATCATAGCTCTGAGGTTTTGTTATTTAAAAAACAATTTATATTCTCTTAGCGCACACGTGAGGAGCATGTGGCGCGCTTGACGCATGCGCCAGATAATGAGTACAGTGTGCTTCTGTCAAGTAGCGCACACGTGAGGAGCTCGTGGCACGCTTGGCGCTATGCGCCAGATAATGAGCGCAGTGCGCTTCTATCAAGTAGCGCACACGTGAGGAGCACGTGGCGCGCTTGGCGCTCTTCGCCAGCTGCAGAGTGCTTCTGTCAAGTAGCGCACACGTGAGGAGCATGTGGCACACTTGGCGCTATGCGCCAGATAATGAGCGCAGTGCGCTTCTTTAAATTTGGAGCGCTAAGGCCTTTTTTAGGCAACTTTGCGCCCTGAGAATTAAATTCTCTTTCTTATAAGAGACTTTGTCTCATGGATCTAAGAACAAAGTTCTTATCTTTTATAGGAGATGTTTCAATCTCTTATGTTTTTGGTGAAAGGCTTTGCCTTTATGGATCTATGATCCGAAGAGAATTGAATTATTCTCCCTACTTTTATAATGAGATATTATAATCTCTGAAAGACAATTTGTCCTATAGATCTATGATCTGAAGAAGATTATGTTCTTCCCCTTATTTTTTATGATGAGATACTTTGATTTCTGTTGTGAAAGACCTTGGTCTCATAGATCTATGATCTTAGAAAAAGAAGTAAATTCTTCTTTTAATATAAGGTGATTTCGTCTCTTTGTTCTTGTTTACCTTGAAGAAAATTTTCTTCTTCTGAGAGATTGCTTTTTGTCTTTGAAATTTATCAAAGTTTATGGGGAGGTGGGTTCCTCTCTATCAGACTTGAAGTCTTGGGGCCTTTATATAGGGCAAGCTGATTTGTTGAATTAGTGAAGAGATTTTTTCTCTAATTGATTTGGGAATTTCCCTACCGTTGGATCTTTGATCGTAGAGCTTCTGTTTTATAGAAGGCAATCTTCTTGTTTTAACAAGATTGGGAAATCTTTTCCCATACAGAATTTATTTTGTATCTCGGTGATTTTAATCACCATTGGATCTTTGATCCAACGGTGCTCTGATTTACAGAGCACAATCTTTCCTGTATGGAAAGATTCTGAGGAATGTTTCCTTAACAGAATTTTATTCTGGTCAACTGATGATTTTTAATCACGTTCGTTGGATATTTGATCCAACGGTTGGGAACATTTAGTTCCAGCGCTAGCGCTCTCGTGCTTTGCATATGATGCGCTGCTTAGAGTGCAGCGCACTTAGCGCTAGCGCTTACCTGCTTTGCACGTAGTGCACTGCTTAGAGTGCAGCGCTCTTAGCGCTAGCACTCACGTGCTTTGCATGTGGTGCGCTGCAGTGCTCTTAGCGCTAGCGCTCATGTGCTTTGCACATGTGCGCTGCCTCAGAGTCTTTGACTCTCAGCGCTGCCGCTGTTATGAAGCGCTGCTTCATTTCAAAATTTGAAATTTGAACAGAGCTTTGCTCTGATTGGGGTAAACAACTACTAATATTGCATATGCTGTTATCTATGATATAATATTTTTCTAATAAGTAATATACATACCAACATCTCCTTCAACTCCTCGACGACGGTTTTCAATGCAGCAACATCATGCTCCAGACGTCGCTCATAGAGGGTAGGGGAAATAATTGCCGGAGTAGAGACCAGCGTCATATAGGCCCTGCTAGGACCAAGTCCCTAACCTCTCTTCTAACCACCGTGATGCCTTCCGTGTGCGGTGTCTAGGACTAAGGTCAATATGATTGGATCAGTCTGTCCACTGAAATCAATCTCTGATACCTCCGCCTGCTCTACCACCCACTTCTACACCCATGTTAAGTATTAAAACATAAGTATAAAGTTTAAATTGAACTTATCTAAACAAAAATTTCATTTGAATTAGAATAAGTATTAACACTTACGCAATACTCCTGGGTAACAGTATCGGGGCATCGAAGCTTGCCCGTGGAGGGATCTGTTGAGGTATCATGTACAGCCAGATACGTGGTCAACACGCTTGGTGTACCACCCTACACCAGGGTCTGAGCTCTCTACAATTCACCAAAAATTTACATATATTATAAAATAACTTTTAATATTGTATTATATCAAAATAGATATATTGTAAATTACTGATACCTCCATGGCATGAGTAATGTTTCTCGAGCACCTGTGTATGTAGGACGACCCCTGTTCGTGAATTTCCAATTCTCCTTATTTTAATCGGCCTGTGTCTGCACAACACAATCAGATTTAGTTTTCTAATTAAGCAACACAAAAAAATAAATTATATAATAAACATTGAATTAAATTTAAATTACAACCTTCTTGCGCTCAGACTCATAATACTGGCACAAGCGAGGCCATGTATCTACATCGACTCCGATAAAGGCCGGAGACTGTAGGAAAGCTGCTCTCTCCACCTCAGGGGTCGCCAACCATAACCTGTAGAAATCGAACTTCAACTCATTCTTATTACATCAGACCTTAGTTTGCATGTTTTTCATGAGGCTCAGGTAAAGAGCGTGAAGATCGAGCATGTTTCCCCACTAAAAGAGCAAAGCTCTGTTCTAAACTCAAGAGGCAGCGTCTCACGTGTCTGCCACGAGGGCGCCGGCGCCAGAGTTAAAAACTCTCCTATAAGTAGCGCCCATGTGCAAAGCACACAAAATTCAAGAGGCAGCGCCTCACGTGCCTGCCACGAGGGCGCCAGCCCCAGAGTTAAAAACTCTTATTGGCGCCGCACGTGTATAGCACATGAGTGCCGGCGCCTAACAGAATTAAATTCTACTCTTTGTTAAACAGAGCCGTTGGATCAAAAATCTAACGAAGGTGATAAATCATCAGAATGTAGAGTTAAATTCTGTTGAGGAAATATTTCTCAAATCTTTTTAAACAAGAAAGATTGCCCTCTGTAAAACAGAGTACCGTTGGATTAAAAATCCAATGGTGATTAAAGAATCACCGATCTATAGAATAAATTCTGTGTGGGAAAATATTTCCCTAATCTTGTTAAAAACAAGAAAAATACCTTTTGTAAAACAGAAGCCCTCGGATCAAATATCCAATGGTGGGTAAAATCCCCAAATCAATCAGGATCTTTTAATGAGAGGTTTCTTCAACTAATCAACAGACTTGCCCCTACTATATAAAGGACCCAAGACTTCAAGTCTAATATAGAGGAACCCCCCATAAGCTTTGAGTAAAAAAAGCAGAAAGCTTCAAAAAGGAAGGAAGAAGAAGATCTCTCTTCTCAGAAAAAAAACTCTAGGTAAATAAAAAAAGAGAGATCAAAGCATCTCGTTTACCTATTGAAGGGTTTAACCCTTTTAAAAAGAAGAACTTAGTTCTTTCTCTGGATCTAAGATCCACAAGACAAGTCTATCACAAGTTGAGAATTTAATTTTCATCGGGACAAACTTGTTCTTAGAGATCAAAGATTCAGAAAATAACAAGGAAATTGAACTCTTCAGAACAAAATATAGAAGGAAAAATCAGCACCCATCGCTTCACGTGCCCCTCACGTGGGCGCTACAAAATAAGGAGTGCTTAGCACTCAGTGGCTGGCGCTCAGCGTCCAGCGCCTCACATGCCCCTCACATAGGCGCAACAAAATAAGGAGTGCTTAGCACTTAGTGGCTGGCGCTCGGCGCCTAGCGCCTCACATGCCCCTTACGTGGGCGCTACAAAATAAGGAGTGCTTAGCACTCAATGTTGTGGCGCCCAGCGTCCAGCATCTCACGTGACCCTCATGTGGGCGCCACAGAACATAAAAGTGCTTGACACTCATCATTCAGCGCTTAGCGCCTCACGCGCTTCATACATAGGCGCCATAAAGAGTGCTCAACACTCCATATAGAGACAAAAGAAGAGAGAGAGTAAAGTGTGAGCGTCAGAACTCACATAAGTGCACAGCACTTTTTGCAAGAAAAGGGGACTGATCCTAAACCAGTGTTTGGCACTTCTTTCAAATAAAAGAAAATTGAGTGGGTCAAGCCCAAGTTGGCTAGGTCCCTAATTCAGATCAACTGAACCCATGGGTTCATTGTTTCCTAAACATGACTCATGATATCCAAAATGATGTTCATCCCATATTTCTTAAGTTAATTGTAGTCCCCCAAAAATGGCTAATAATTCTTAGATGGTCCACCATGATCTCTTTCCTCAGACATGGGAATTGGTTCAAGGGTACATCTCTCCATACCTCTGATGCATGTAGTTGTAATTCCTCAACGTCTTCAGAGAGGTGGCGGGTCCCGACAACCAACTGCTTTTGGGTGCATTTCCCAAGCTGACATGCAGACCTTAAACCAAACCACACCCCAATTGGGTGTATCCCACATCATCGCCATACATCCCGTCACGTAACAAATATACGAGCATAAAATGGTGATCTGCGGACCGTAACGTCCTCAAACTACTACGGACTGTAACGTCCTTAAACTAAAACCTTACCTCAAAAATGGTGATCTACGGACCATAACGTCCTCAAACTACTACGGACCGTAACGTCCTTAAACTAAAACCTCACGTCAAAAATGGTGATCTACAGACCGTAACTTCCTCAAACTACTACGGACCAAAACTGTAACATTTCAAAAAGATAAAATATTAATTTTTGGGAATTTTTAATAATTTAATATTATTTTATTGAATATTTTAATATTTTGGTATTTTTAAATACAAATAAATAGGAAAAATGTTAGAAAAATTATGGAAAATTATAAAATAGGGTAAATTAGAGAATTATGCCATTTCTAAGTTTAATTGATTTGTTATATGCTAAATTAGTGCTAATCGCGATTAAAAATCGCTAATCGGTTTTTAGCATTTTTTGTGCAAAATATGCACATATCACTTTTTCACACTTGTGTTATATTTTATTGCCATGGTTGTTTTGGGGTTACTATTTATGTGAGAAGGAATTTTGGAGATAAGAAAAGAAAAAGAAAGGAAAAGGGAATATAATATGAGGTTTGGTGAGAGAGAGGTATGGTCTCATTTGACTAAACACTTAGCCATTTTTCCCTGCCCTCATTTTCCTCCCTCTCCTCCTTTCTCCTGCTGCTGCTCCTCCCTCACTTCCCTCCCCTCTTCAACCCCTCACAACACCTCTAAAACAACCCCAAAACCCAATCTCCATTTCATTAAATGTGTGCACAATCCCTAGATCTACACTTGGAGCTAAAGAAGCAAGGATTTTGGCCACTAGGGGCAACTCAAGAAAATTCTTGAGTTGCCAAATGAGGTATTTTTCTGAACCATTAGCTTAGTTATAGCATTTCCTTTACCTCCATGTCAAGATTGAATCGATATTGTGTGATATTATGGACTTGAGGATAACCTAGTTAGGGTTGTGATGAATTGTAGGTTGTAATATGAAATTGAGGTCAGTAGAGGTTATACCATCACCCTGGTGTATGAATTGGAACCCAAAACCTGAAGCTTAAACCAGAATACGGATTTTAGAAACTGATATCGGGGAATTTATGAAATCTGTGTAGTGTTTATTGAATCTGCTTTTACCCCGAGACTCTGATAATAAAATTGAGTGGATAGTGACTTGTGCAGGCACCCAGGAAGCTAACCCCAAGACCCCAGCCCCCACTTCTTCTTCCCGGCCGCCAATTTATTCCCATTGGCCGCAAATTGCGGCCTGGGTCCCACCATTTGGTCTCGTATTTGTTCTGTAGCTCCCACATGTTTAGTTTAGACCCCTGGTATATATAGATTTGTATAAAGTGACCTAGGGTGAAATCTGGGACATATTTCCTAAGTTGCTGTTTTGGATTCATGTTTCCGTATTCCGTATTTTTAATTCTGCAATTGTGGATTGTGTTTTGCCTCGACTATTTGGCGTTTATACGACGATATAGAGGATTTATTGATGGTTTTGAAGGCGTGCCATAGGTTTTCACCTATAGGCCCCTTATCGTATCGTTTTGGGTTTCGTGTGCCGTTTTAGCTTTGATTTGGTTTTAATGCGCATATACGACACTTGATGTGTAGGTACCCCATGAAGACTGCGGGACGACAAGCAAGCGCGTGGTGACATCGAAAGATGGAGACGCAAGGTGGGTAGATTATATCTACTGGGGGAAGTCGGGTGGATGGCGTATAGCACCCCCGCAGTCCGTAGTTAGTATACTATATTTTATGCTTGATAGTTATAGTGTGTCGTGGATATGATAGATTAGGTGTACTATGGATAGTGTAGGGTTAGAAGTGACTAGTGTAGTTCATAGTCGCGAACCCTAGAATAGATTTACACCTACACGCACACCCTTGCATATTCATTATACTTGCACTGTGTTGATGATATTGGATGACATTGGAGATGAGTCGATGATGTTGGGCTTTGTGCCTCAAGATCGGTGATTTGATGTGATTCGTATTTGGGATACGATACGTGATCTCTAGCGGGCCTTGGGACGTGTGCTTGCACACGCAGTATATTGATGGTATCAGTTGTACTAGACTTAGATCAGTACCCCAGATTATGTGATAGATGATAGTGATACCTGAGATGTGATGAGCTAGTGTGATATTGACCCGTACCCAGCTATTGGGATGCCGTACGACGATTTACCGTACGAGCTTTACATTGATGATAGATCCGCACTCATGACTTGAGGATGTCATATGATATACTGTATCGTATGCGATACTATTGAGGCGGGATCACCGACTATTATATCTATATATATATCGACTCAGATTTAGATGGTTTCCATACCCCTCCCGATTGGCGTGATACTTAGATCTGTAGTTTGCATAGTAGATGTTAGACTAGACCCGAGTCATACCTATTTCAAAAACTACGAATCAGGAATATCTTAAAGACAAACAAAGGGATTCTACGGATACTTTAAAAGGCGTATCTTTTCTTAAAAACACCGTACCCCTTATTTTACTAAAACCCTGATTTGTCTTATTTCAAAAGGCATAACTGCATGACACATAAATATTGATGTAGTTTCTTCACTGTGGTGTTGATTATTTGATTTCCACATATTCATGCTATTCACATTGCTTGCATATGTTTATTGCTATATTATTATCATGCTTTGTTACATGTCGCATACATCATGTTTTGATTATACGCATTGAGATATGTTGTTTCCATGATATTTCTGGATTTGGGAACCGTGGGTATTTCAAAAGAGAATATATAATTGTGTTAAAAACCCGGTTACCCTTGATATGATATTTCAGTGCGTCCACCGTGTGTTTTCTCGGTGCTGAGAGCGACATGTGAAACCCGATTCGAGGAGGCGGATGAGGCCGATTGCGGGTACATGGTGGATCCGGTATGGTACCCCGGGGCGAGAACGGTTTCGCTGTGTAGTAGACGGTGAGCCCGGCAGAGGGACTACTACTTACCGGTGATTGTATTTGAGCTCGGCGGATATCTGGAGGATACCGACCGGAGTTGAGAGATGGACATGGGATGACCCGTACTGCCGGGGCCGAGGGCCGATACCGCAGACGGAGCCCCATATGGATGAGGACATGGGATGACCCGTACTGCCGGGGCCGAGGGCCGATACCGCAGACGGAGCCCCATATGGACGAGGATTTACGTGTCGATGCTAGGCACGGGTTTCATGATGTTTTTCCATGATTTTGTTTATATCCTCATATTTGCATACATGATGCTTATTTGTCATTGGGTGACGGGTGGACGGGTTCCACGTTTATACAGACTTGATCACATACAGACTGGATTTACATTGATCATACTTCATTTGTATATATAACAGGGTATGAGGGCGCTGTTATATATACCCTTACACCAATATTAGTGGTATGGGACGCTAATATATGTGTATTGATATCCATTTGATACTGCTTCATATTTACTTCATGCAGACATACCTTATACTGATGACATGTTATTACCTGAGTACTTGGCACTACATACTTGTTTAGATGTTATTTGCCACCTTATCATGCTTCAGACGTACTCTTGTGGGTTATATTATACTGATTGTTGACCTAGGATTATGTCTTGCATTCGGTTTCTGCTTGTAGATATTCTCTATTCACGAGTTGGCAACTCACCCCCGTTGTGCCACAGTTCTTGCAGGTTTTACCGTACAGGTTTCTTGAGGCATTTCTGGCACACTACTTCCTTGCGGGTGAATTGCATTTGGTAGGTGGATTCTTTTGCATCAAGAACCACCATTGTACTTGTATTATTCTTTGTATCTAGAATTTCCATCAACCAAAACTTGTATATTGTTTCAGACTTAGATATTAGTGATGTATTATTTGACCTTAGAGTCGCGCTTAGTAGTGTTGCGGTTTTCTTGCTTTTGGAGCTTTCTTTTGAGTTTGATCCTCGCCATTCGGCGTTGTATATTATTATTGCTTGTGTGGTTGTGGCCGTCAATTGACGAAGAGCTAGCTCCCGCTTGGGGATGCCTTTTATCATTGTATATATATATTGTTCTTGTTGTACCCCGTTCGGGGCCAGTATTTACAAAAGAAGTCTGCCGAAATTTTTAGAAAAGACTTTACGTTTTTAAAATGCACATTCGGCTTAGTTATTTAAAAACCTTGACTTCAAACATGTTTTCCTTCACTTCTTTAAAACCAGTTTTCTTTATTTACTCTTAAAATGGTTTTAGATTTCTGGGCTTTTGGCTTACTTGGATCAGACGGAGTCCTATAGACTTCATTTGGTTTAAGGGCCAGTCACGTGCTCTTTCGGGTCGTGACAAAAACGTCCTTAAACTAAAACCTTACATCAAAAATGGTGATCTACGGACCGTAACGTTCTCAAACTACTACGGACTGAAACGTCCTTAAACTAAACCCTCACCTCAAAAATGGTGATCTACGGACCGAAACGTTCTTAAACTAACAACGGACCATAACGTCCTTAAACTAAAACAATAAAGCCCAAATGCTCTTTTGTTGGATCTGAATGATCCTAAAACCCTGTTAAGTAGATCTTAGTCGCAAATTGGACTAACGTATTCTTAATAAAAATTTGAGTTGATCCTAATCTCAAACATGATTAATGATCCTTAAATCAACCAAAACCCCAAATCTAAGAAATATGGATTTGGACCAATCACGCCCTACGGGCGACAACATAAATTAGTCTCCGTATACAATCCACGGGCAACCAAAATTAAAACAAACACACATGACACGAAGTGAACTTCTGGAGCAGGAGAAAGAGGTTATCGCGATGCGGTAACGTAATTAACTGCAGGAGCTTGCGCCTGCAGGGAAGAGCATCCCCACAATCAAAAACCCTCGTAAATGAGGGGGAATCTGATGAAGTTTGCTACAAACGGCCGCATCCGTCCAAACCTCCGATATACGGTGCCATAAATCAACTTGGCATTTTCGGAGAGGTGGACGGATAAACCCTAATAGCATCTGCCCCCAAATTCAGGTAAGACGGCCTACGCGATCTGTCTCTGTTTTCGGCCGTGAACAGATTCTGGCATGCCCGGTGGGACCTTTTCCTCTTTCCACTCCACACTTTGTGTGTCGTGTTCGCGAAAAAATCTTGGTTTACTATGGTTGCCCCTGGATTCGAGGTACTAAGATTTGGTATCTTACTCCTGTGCAGAGAAAAGAAGATCAATGGCTTCTAAGTGTACCTGCAACAGCAACTCCCGCTCCGCCCTGACTGGAGGAGTGACGTATGGGCCCAATGCGGCCTCTATATTTGCAATACCGGTGGAGCAGGTGACTCTGGCCATCACTGGATTGTTCTTTAGGACCATGCTCCCGCCAACAAGCTTCAGCGCCCCAATGCCAACACAGGAAGCTCCAAAGAAGTTGGTCTTCGATCGACCTACAACCACCACGGCCCCTCTCAACTGGTCGTCCAAGTCTGCAACCGCAGTCTTCAACAGGCAAAGCCAAAGCTCAAGTGGGCCCGTAAATAAGCTCGCAATACCTGAAGGGGTTATCCCGAAACGGATAGCCGTTCCAGCTCCGGTTGGTGAAGTCATCAAGATTGCTTCCCATACCAGAAGGTCGGCCTTCGAAAGATTGACCGTCCCCTCTCAACGGACATCGGTCTTTAACAGGCTAGCACCAGCAGTAGCCCTTCACCAAAGCAGGGGGCATGACGAAGCCACTCCCACAACTGAGGAAATCCCATCTGTAAGTCATGCTCAACGTCGCCACTGGCCCTGGGTGAGGAAAGCTGGAGGCAACTCCCCCTCTGGACTTACTCCACCAGCTCCAACGGTGGAAGTTGATGTTGCTGTTCCAACCGGAAATAGCTTTGAACTTCTAAGGAGGGTGAGCAAGAACTCTCCGACCGCAGTGCTGAAGAAATCTCCACCGCCTGCTGAAAACATGACGCAGGCAAAGTCGGAGCAGCCCCCTCAGCGGCTGTCCTCCTAAATCCACAGGGTCTGACGGAAAGTCCAAGATTCTTTGATCAACAAGAACTACTCTCATCAACCGAAGAAAATGAAGGTTCGACAAGAGGAAAATTATCCCTTGACCATACAGTGATGGACTTCTTTCACGCAGGCGCCGGTCACAATGGCTCCTTCGACATCGACTTCTCGCAAAAAGAGAATGTCGAAGAACCTCCCACCTCCGGCGGCAAATCCCAAAGGTGAGGGATCCAAATGCCCTAAGTCTGGGGGCATGATCGTGCACACGGTGTACATGGCTTCCGAAAAAAAGGAGAGCTATGCTTCTGTGGCTCATCGGCCACAAACTCGGTCATTGACGAAAGTTCAGGAGCATTAGCAAAAGCTCCAGGAGATGCTGACAAAAATGGCAGCAATCACCGGGCAAAAAGAAAGTCCAGAAGCAGCGTCTGAACAGCTCCAAGAACAGGAGACAGATACAGAGTTCTTGCGAAGGGTGCTGGAGAGAAAGGATAAGGAAGCCGCAGAACAAGTGGCTAATATAAAACAGATGGCGCTCCTATTCCAAGACATGGTTGGAATGATGATTCAACAAAAACCTTCAGCCGAAGATCCACCGATAATCATCGAGGAAGACATAGGAGAAACATCAAACCCTCTCCCGGCTCTATCAGTGGTCAGGGAGGAAACAATCTCCAAAGCTGCTCTTGATGATTATATAGCTCAACAAATACGAGCTCATCAGGAAAACGAAGCAGGTGGCCAAGTCATCAGAACTGGGTGACCGTACCCAGGCTGGTATGACAAAATCAAGTACCCGCAGGGATATACGATCCCCAAGTTCCACATATACAAGGGGACAGGCAACCCGCATTAGCACATCGCCCAGTTTAGAGCATTATGCGGCAATACTGGAGGTGTCGACAAATTGCTGCTTCGCCAGTTCATTGGCAGCTTGTCAGAGACAGCATTTGAATGGTACTCGGAGCTCCCAAATGACTCCGTTAAAACATTCACAGAAATGGAGCTGCTATTCATGCAGCGATTCTCCAGCGCAAGCGAGCGCACCCCGATCATGGCATTAATCAATGCCAGGGTGAAGCCAGGAGAGACCTGTGTTCAATACGCAATCTGGTGGCGGAACCTATGGTCAAAATGCGAACAACGCATAGAAGAATCTCCTACTATGGGCATGTTCGTAGGGACCCTCGATTCTCAGGCGACTGTATCCCAGTTTATTATGTTCTTCAAGCCGACCACCTTCCAAGTCTTGATCCACAAGCTGGGCCAAATGGATCAGATAGGCCATAGGCCGTCCTTTTCAAAAATGGATCATCGGAATGAAAAGGGCAAAGGGAAAGTGGCCTTCGTTGCCAACACTCAACAACAGCCGAACAACTTGAAACCGGTTGTTCGCCAAAGCAACCTGCACCTGCGCCAATCCCTTAAGGAGAAACTAGGATGTCCTTATTCGTTTCCCCGTGATAAAACGAGGATACTATTTGAACAGGCAATGTGTAACAAACTCATCACTCTGCCGGATCCAAGACGTCCACTGCAGCCTGGTGACACCAACAGTCCCAACTACTGCTCTACCACAGAGTAGTGGGCCACCCAATTGAGGATTGCTACGTCTTAAAAAACTGGGTCGATGACCAATACCAACAAGGGAAGTTTGCGCTGTCCGAAAACTGAAGGGTGAACCCACCACAGAAGCACACTCTTAAAAAGGTGGATACGCCGGGGGCATCATGCTCATTTGTAGAAGAAGCTTCGTGGGATGTTATCATTTCAGCTAAAACTAAAAGAATGCTGAAGGACCTTCAAGCATGTCCGACGATCAGGTGGAAAAGCCCTCTGGAGCCCGAGATCATTGAGGGGATGCTTAAACTGCGCCCAACACCGAAAGCTGGTAACGATGGGCAAAACACCCAGGTCAAGCTTTCAAAGTCTTTGAAGGGAAAGAAGAAGACCAAAAAGACCGTATAGCTCGACGATAAGCGCACGGACCTGCAAAAATACATCGACGCACTGGAGGAATATAACCAGAAGGCACGGACCCCAGTCACACTCGAAGAGTTTCTTAATCATATCCTTGAGAACGGAGATAGTGACGATGATGAGGGAAACGACTCGTTAGAAGAACCCGAGAATTATATAGCGAGTCACCACATGGTCTCTCACTCGTTGTTAAAAGACGAATAAATTCCCTCTGCGTTGGAAAGCAATGCAGAGGAACTGGGGGCAGGACCGGCGCCAAAATCCCTGGAACTGTCAGAAGACCCAATTGACAGGCTGCTAAACGAAACCCATCAAAAGAGCAAAGCCGACGAGAACGCAAAACGGGCATATACGAAAAGGCCAAGCGTCGGCGTTAGGATGAAGAAGCTACGGTAATGAGAAGTCATAAAGTACTCCAATCGGATCGAAGCACACCTGCGACTAACAAGAGCAGGATCAAGATAGGGAAGCAGTTAGCCAAAGCTCTGTCAATGGGAATGAAGCTTCCACTTCTCAAGGAAAACATTCCCGGGAGTACGTGCCTCGACGAAGCGGATGTACGTCCGAACTATTGCTTATACCATCAGAGGTTTACACACTCCACCAAAGATTTCAATGCCTTCAAGAAGTGCTGGAAAGGATATGTTGCCTACCGAAAACACTTCAAGCGGATGAAGCGTAAAACCCGTCGAAAATAAAGAAGCGCTACAGACGAGCAAGAAATAACGGCTGGCAACTGTCATATGGTTGATACCTGTTCGACAAAAGGAAAATCTCAAGTTCTTACATTCGGGAGTGATTCTGAGGAAGAAATAACCCTCGGATCTCTCTTCAAAGAATCCACCTCTGGAAAAGAAGAAGAGGGGAAGAACTGCGAGAATATTCAGCTGCGTAACCGTACATTGCCTGAAAAGAACCTCGGACCGACAAATAAGGGTTCGAGCTAAAAAGACAAGGGGAAGAAAAAAGTCCCTGAGGAAATTTCTCTCGATGATAGAGTCACCAAAGAGTTCGCACCCAAAGATCCGCCTAAGAAAAACAAGGTGGATTACAATGTCCTAACATATTTGAGGAATATACCTTTATAACCGAGCATATTGGATGCTCTCCTCCTGTCCAAAGAGGCACGAGATTCTCTGATCAAGGCATTACAAGAGCCTGATCATTTCCTGTTAGTTATATGTATGCCCTAGAGGCCATTACTGTACATGAGATGTATATTGTAGTGGATGCTTGGACATATATAGGGAGGACTTTCTTGCTCGAAATGATAGTATGCTATCTGGTTACTCTTTATCTTAACATGTACACTGATTGTCTCTCTGTTACATGCTGGTAAAGCCCTTAGGATGTGTACTTGACTACCTGGATTATGATGCGGATCATACTAGTGGGACAAAGGTAGTCGGTAAGTACATCCTTTAATGTCCCTAGTCGTGGGTGTATCGAGACGGGGAATTGATATACCAGAGTAGACCAGCGTATAACTTCTCGACCCATGTAGATGGGCGATAGATGATCCCATATCCATTTGACATCATAGATGGTATACGGGTGGTCAGTGGAGACTGGGTACACTGGACGGACTCGCCGAGAACTCCTAGATGGTATTATACCTCACGTCAGATGGCAGTTCTCTGGTGACACTGGTACAGGTTAGTCTGTCGACCCGAGATAGTCATAGAGTCTTGTGTGATTCCCACTGTGCTTTGATTTCCACCTTACCACGTTCAAGAGAACATGCAAAACACTGGTTTTTGGGTACAGTCCCGAGTCACATGGAGGCAATGAGCAACAGGAGGGGATTCGTCTCTCTCGGTATTAGGGGTTGATGTTGCGCTGTGCTCGATTGGCTAAAATAGGAAGTCCCTGGCCAGGGCTGTTTCTGAGGTTTACCGGTAAGTGTTATCAGTAGTTTCTCGACCCGTTATGAGCCTCATATCGGCATGACTTATCAAGCTATTGGGGTCTGACGTTTGCCACCCCCAGGCGAGATATGCGACATATCAGACGAAGAGACCGGACTGTACGGTAGTGTTACTGATTGGATTCGTAGAAGTATGAGCAGGCATGCTTGTTGATCTTCTGATCGCTCAATACCGGGGGCCGTTACGTTTTGCAGACCGCTTGCGGCTTATGGGTGTTTGATATGATCATCACCTACTGCCGGCGTATTAACGAGTCTTTAGAGTCCTACACAGAGGTTTCCTGGTTCATGCGAAATGGAGTAGGAGCACATATGTGATATGTGCGGGACCAAGATTAATGCGTCTATGTGATACCGCATTCTATTCTCACGATTTGTGACATCGGTCGGTTATATGTGATATAGCCGGGTTATCGGATCAAGTGTTGATTCGATAAATTGTTACATTTGATATTAGTCTGTTATATGAGATATAGCCAGATTGTTAAATCGAGTGTTGATTTAATAATTTAACATTAGCTAATATTAGCTCACTTAAACATTTCTTTTTCTCACAAGTGTGCATTAGTATATATGTGATATATATTAGTGTACATTTTATTGTGTCATGCTTGATACCACATGCTACATGGGTGTATGAGACTCACACCATACTAATAATAATGTGAGGGTTTATATTTATTTAAGTAAATCAAAATTAGTGTTAATTAGTCACATGCTTGGAAGCTTGGAGAAGCTTGTAGCATCTTTGACTAAGTCCACTCCTTTTGTTTTACTTGTAGATATTTATTAACCTAACCATTATTGTTCGCCATGGTTTAATCTCTACATGGGTTAGTGTATGACACTAACTCACCTATGGTTGTTATTCTCACCTCATGAGTTCATTCTCTCTTGATCACTCTTCATCTTCTTCATCCTTGAGAAAAAGCTTTCTAGCTTTTGGAAAAGTGAGAAAAATAAATCTAAAGTGAGCCCATTTCCTACTTCATCATCCTCTACTACTTGCCATTTAGTTTAGGCTGTTTGCTTCATTAATTTCACAATTAGTGAAGAGCTAGCATGAGCTTGAGTCTCCTCAACGTAGATCATCTTCGGCCTCGAAGATTTCGAGCAAGCTTGTTCATTTCTTCGGGAGAACCCTTTCTAGAGTTCGGGTGATCACAACTCGCAGCGAAAGGACCACTACACGGAGCTTTAGAAGTGAAAGACTGGTCTACAAAGGTTGTATTTCTCATTCATTTCGTTGTAAAGGTGTTTACATATAGTTTCGTCGCATTTTCTAGTAAAGATTCTATGGTTAGGGTTAACTAGAACGGAAATTTTTTGAAATTGGCATGGACGATACCGCCCGAAATCTTGTAGCCGTGCTATGGAGCCCTTCATTGGTATCAGAGCCATACTAGAAAATTAGACGATGTTTGTTAGATTACGAAACCGGAACGATTCTGAAACTTGAAACACCAAACACTAGTTTCTGTCGATTTAAAAAGGTCTTCAAAATTTTTTTTAAACAACTGCAGAATGTTGTATGTGATATGACATGAACACAGAAGAAATTCGAAGCACTTTGGCTGAATTTTGGCTGGCGATAAGAGCAAAAATTCCGGTGTGCTCGGTTCTGCATTAGAGTTTTGGCTTCAAATTTTTCCTGTGTTCCAGTCTCAGGGTTTTGGTGTTTCAGGTGTTGTTTGTTTATTCTAAGTTTACATGTGATGTGATCTTACAGTATAGGAAATTCGGAGTGTTTCGTATTCTTAGTTTTAACATTGTTTCAGGTATTCGCATGTTGTCTAGGCGAAGTTAAAAAGTTCGAACGAATGTCAAAAACCCATTTTTCCAAGTTTAACGTATTCGGAAAAATATGCAAGTAATTCTGTGAACCCTCTAGAATAATGAAACCCTAACTCGACATACAGACCGTAGAACAGTTTTGAACCTTCAGGTTGTAAGTCTACGGTACCGCCCCGGCCGTCGATCCGAGACCAAAATGCGGAAACGAAAACTTTTTCTAAACTTGAAACCGGCACTATCGCAGACTTTAATCCTGTATTGAACCATTAAGCTATAACTAGCAAACTAGAGAAGGGTTAGAAAAATTATACCGGTCGATCCGTGTCCTTCGGTCTTTGGCCACCAACCCAAGCTCCTCGCGGCATCTCCGATCTCCGGTCTCCTCGTCGGAAAGGGCACCACATCTTTGAATCCTTTTACGGGCTCCCACTTCGTCCGAAGCAACTCGGACACGAAGTTTGCTAGCCGACGTGTCCAAGGTGATGCTGAGAATGTGTGTGATCACTTTGTCTCAAGCATCCATTGATTCTCAATACATGAGAGTGTATGGATGGAGGTTGAAGATGATGCCATTAATGGAGATAGTGAGCTCAAGAAAGAAGGAGGAAGAAGAAGAGCTTTCTTTTGTTTCTTGTTGCAATGATAAAGTGAGAGTGAGATGATATAATACAAGAGCTAACCTCTCATATGGCTGCCCTTCTCTCTCTTCTTATCATTTCAACTTACAAATCAATCAAATAACGTGACACATGCACAAAGAAAGAGACCATGAGTCATCACTTGTGCATGTGTCATAATTAATGCTCCTAATCATGAATTTGAGCTCATTATTTACATTTGTAAACATTAACCCAAATGTTTACAACAATAAAAAGATACGACAACATCTAAAGAAAACTCGTGACGGATCACAAGGATACCCCTCACCTGTATATACATACCTGCATCCGCATTCCGACTGAATGCGAATGCGATGAGACTAAAGTAATCCAAAAAATCTAATACTAGGATTCGGCTTAAACCAAAGCCCACTAGTATGATCCGTCCGATCATGATCCGTGCACTACTGCACGTATATGATCGAACCCTGCCATATATCATACGGCCTCTACAATATTTCGCTCGAAACTTGAGAAACTGTCTGTGGGGGACTTTAAAGACTCGTCAATACTTTGGCTGTGGATTTAACCACTAGCACATCAGTGGTACTAGCTGTACGTAACGGGCTACCAGGTATTGACCAAAAGGGAGGTCGATGAGCGAACTCATCCTGACACCCTACTGAGCCTGTCAGTGACATTATCCGTACAGTCCGGTCCGTTCGTCTATGAGCATCGCATGTCAGGCCTAGGGGGTTGGTAAAAGTCAGACCACCAAAAACGGTACAAGTCGTGTCGGAGTGTAGCCCAGAACACCCTAAGATACAACTGGAATACCTACCAGTAAATCTCCTGCCTTGGCCAAGGACTTTGTGTAATGGCTCTCCTAGACACAACGCGATCTCACCCCCAATACCGGGAGAGACGAAACCTCAGCCGATCCGCTCACTGCCTCCATGTGGCTCGGGACTGTACCCAACTAAAACCTGTTTGCACGACTCCTTTAAGCCGTGGTAGGGGAGTAATCAAAGCACAGTGGGAACTCACACGAGACAAATGACGATCTCAGGTCGATGAACTAACCTGTACACATGTCACCAGGGAACTGCTATCTGACGTCAGGTATAATACCAACTAGCTTGTTCCCGGTGAGTCCTGTCCGGTGTACTCATATCCCAATAAGCACCTGTATACATCTTAGGTGATCCAACTGACACCAATGGCTTGTGAGACCAGCCACCGCCCCTCGTCGGGGTCTCGATTGTATACACCAGTCTACTAATGGAGTATCGATGCCCAGTCTCGAAACTCCCACGACTAGGGACCACTTTAAGGATGTGCTTATGGACTACCCAACTCTCACGTATATGATCGCCATCATACTGCTGGTAGTCAAGCAAGAATCCTAAGGGCTCTATCAATGTGTAATAGTGACCTGTAATGTCACCTAAAGCTGTACACGATGATAAAGATAAACCAGATAGCATACTATCATCTTGAGTAAGACTGTCCTACCGGTATAGGTCTTCCCTTAATCATTGCAATCATGTGCCCGCGATCCAATAATTGACTTTGAGGGCACTATATCCAACAATCTCCCACTTGCACTCAAGGCTAATTATTACGATGCCGCATACTCACAGCCCGTGTGATACCGAACACCCAACTCCTCTACTAATCAGTTTCACAAAGCCCGTTTGCGAAACTATTGCATTCGAGGAATAGCCTCAGTGAGTGGATCCACCCTAATGTTTCTTTCTATGTCTCTCTTTATCTCAAGTTCGCAGAGAAAGCCATCTCCCGAAATGAGCAATACCTGTCTCAGAATATGTCTGGATATCTGATGGGACTTAGTTCATAAATGAACTCCAAATCCAAACTTCTTAGGCTGTATCGTCAACCGAATTTAATCAGTATCCTGCGTCATGCCTCCCTCAGTGTTTGCTTGGATCACCTGTCCAAACCACTGCCCCTCGTCAGAGGGAAAACTACAACTCTGACAGTCACTCTGTCATCCTGGTCACCTTGGAAGCCTGGAATGATAACTTTCTCCTAAAAGAGGCTGTTGTTATCATATCCCTAGAATATCCACTTATGTTCTAAAACTGCTTCCGAACGTTTCTCCAGGATAGGATTAATATCACAACTTATTGCATCTAGTGCAAAAACATCTGGTGTGGTACTTGACATCTCATGATTGACTCAATTGCCTAAGAAAGTGATGTGCCAATCATGCGCATCCCTCTCCCCTTTAGTCTGTAAGACACCTTTAGAGAGGGTGACTCCATCACCTGCAGGTACACTACCGTGCCAGGAGTCGTCCATTCTAAAACACTTTTAGAATGCTGTCTAAGTACCCAGATTGGGAAACTACCCAATTCTAGATCTAAAACCATAGATCTAGTAATAAGAATGTCTGATATTACATCTATATCCTATGTGGAGAAACCACTGTGTGACAACCAAAGTATAACCGATCGTAGTATAGGAATTTCACTTCCTACTCTGTGCATGTCATCCAAATACCAGGACATCACACCCTACTACCTTCTTAACAGATCCATCCCCTATTCTGATGAAGTCAAACCTATGACTGTCACATCAGAAATAGATGATCTTTCTCCGCTATATCTTCTTTAGTCCATAAATAGACATAAGCTACTTGTCCACTATGCTTCCGCTGCTCCCACTGACTACGACAACCCTCTGGCAGAGTCATATACACGTACACTTCTAAAGCTAGTTTAGAATGACGCTATACTCATCTTCTTGCCGGGTCTCACAGTCTGGAACAACAGCAATGGCAAGTCTGGGTAAACAAGAACCTCATTGTCACCGTCTTTGAGCATACCGAAGTACCTCTCGAGTGCCTGAGGTTACCCACCATATCTGCGGAGTGGCTAATGGAATATCAAACCAGATTGAATCTTTAGGTCCTATTAAATTTTCAGTAATCATTTGCGGTTCTATAATAACTTCCAGTTCAACCATATTCCCACTACTGTTTTCTGAAAAAAAATCCATTTTACTAAAACTGTGGCGAGCCAAGAACAATATCACTATTGATCTTCTAGATGGTAGAAAGTCAACCTTCGTCATAGCCCGAGTCAACCCACAAACAGCCATTACAGAAATGTGCCTTGAGTTATCCAGGGTCTGGTTTTAAGCATAAGCCGGACAACTCCCCGTACCTTAACATTGTTAAGATATGAACTATTCTATATCCAATATAGAAACAGAGGTACCGATTTAATTTGAACCAGATTCAAATCATGCAGCTGTTTCCAGTGCATGTCAACTAAATGGAGAGAGGCCGATCAGCATTACTCAAATTAGGAGTACTTCTAATTATGAGTAACCTGAAATAGAAGCAAGTTCTCTTAATCATTACTATTAACTGAATACCTTACAAAAGTATCTACATCTTCGATCACCTTGAAGAATCCTGATACTTACAATGCCTGGTTCTCTACTTTATTCTTATACCTATAACTTCTCAAAACTTAGACCTTGCATTTCTATGAAACACATGTCTAAGAACTAGAGAAGTCACAAGTAAACAGAATATAGTACGAGTACCAACCCCTCTGTCCTCATGGACACTGGACAACATACAATACTCTGTATAAGTCCCCTGAGTCTAATAACTCATTCCTTGTGTGTCGTAGGTTGAAAACTGTATTTATGGTTAAGAAGAATTACACCTCTGTTTAATGTTCCTTACCTAACCAACCATTGATATAGGTAAATGTCATAGACATAATTTCAAAAATTTATATCTCACTTTATAAAAATAAACGTACAGATATATCAATTTGAAATTGGTACATAACAACGGATATTCAAAACCAAATATTTGCCGTCCGGCAAACAACCCAGGCGATTTCCTCAAATATCACCAATTGCAGCGAATCCTGATATAATGAGGATGATCACCCAATTCCTAATAACTAACTCCCACTCATCATCTGTAAAACCATACAGATGTGAGAATCAACCCTGGTAAATACATACCCTGGAGCAAGGACTAATTGGGAAATCAGTTTTCTTTTAACAATACACAGTGAAACTGAAACATGTAAATGTTTCGAAGGGTTATCCGGTTATTCTTAGTAATGCCTCTTTCATTATCAGATGCACAACTGTAACCGTATATTTGTTTGCCATCTCTCCAAATCCCTTTATATGTCTTTACTCATTACCTTTTGTACACCATTTTAGGCTAAATGGTTTTCTTCCTTCCCTACTGTTCGGCACCAGCCTATGGTTTGGAAGAAAACTATCCAATAAGCGTAATAGGTGTACTGTCCTAATCCTAGGAGCACTCGCAACCCGAGAGAAGGTAAAGATAATAAACAACTGAATAAAACCTTATTCCTATTTCTCCTGAACCAGAATCCATCCCCGAACTGGAATAAGTTCCTTCGAGTTCGTATATAACCATATGATGGAGTATCCAAATAACTGTGGATCTTCGTAGTGATACGGAGTGTCCTGGAGAAATACAAAGGTGAAGCAGGAGTGGTAATGAAATACTTGGTTTGGTCGTGAATAGCAGTCGCAGTTTACTTTGCCCTCTTTCTAATCCTTTTATTTGTCTTAACTTATTATCTTCTGTACACCATTGTTAGGCTAATTAGTTTTCTTCATTCCCCACCGTTCGGCACCTGCCTATGGTTGGAAGAAGACTATCCAATTAGCATAATAGGTGTACCGTCCTAATCCAAGGAGCACTCGCAACCTGAGAGAAGGTAAAAGGAAAAAAACAACTGAATAGTCCTATTCATTTTCTCCAGAACGGGAAACCATCCCCGAATTTGGAACAAGTTCCTTCGAGTTCGTATATAACCATACGATGGGTTTATCCAATGGAAGTGGACGTTCGTAGTGATACGAAATGTTCCGCAGAAAAGGGTAAAAGCAGGAGTGGCAATGAGGTATGCAACTCAGACAATCCAAAATCCAGTGTTTTAAGAAAGTTCGGTTAACTTGGTCACTGAGTCATAGTCAAGGGTCGGGTCATGGTCTCTTCCAAAGAGAGAGAGAAAAGAAACACTCTGCGTGCACTCTAACCTAGATCAGAATGGTTATCAATTTATCTAATCAGGAAACCTCCCACTGTAACCTCAAATTCTCCTCCAAACCTGAAAGAAGAATTAGTCGGGATCACCCGAGTAGTAAACCAGCTCATCAGTGGGAATCATGATCCAACTATCATCGCATGATAACGTGATGGAATCCACTCACGTTATCACACTCCAGAAGGTATGCGCATATCTGGCAAGTTTCAGTTTCTTTAGAAACTCCCGATGTGATTTTTACCCCATGCTCTTATGACCTTGACGAAGGCCAACATATCATAAGTCACATGTCAAGTTCTACCCGTCATTATCCAGGTTAATTTGAACCCACCGGTACATACTCTTGACGAAGGCCAAAATAGTAGTACGACTGTCCCAAACCAACGCATCTATCTATGCAGCAGAAAAGTAACAAATAGCTACCATACACTATACCATGACGAAGGCCAACAAACATAGCATGAATACTAAGTGCTACCCGTCTGAAATGACGGAGGGCTACGAATGGTTTTTGGCGAAAAACCTTTAACGTAATGAACTTGATATCGTTGAAGGAACCGAATAGCTTTTTATAAAAATATAGTGGCGAAAACCTTTAGTAAAGAGGTCACTCCCGGTGAAGTGATCTTCGCTCTTTCCCCGTAGAATTAGGTGCAGGATATTCCAACTGAATACCACGATGCAAAGAAAAAAGTAATCGACTATAGTGAAGTTATTACCCTGACGCAAACTTCTGTCCAAGGGGTCACTCCCGGTGAAGGGATCTCAGCCCTTGCCTCGTCGACAGAGGTGCATGATATTCCAACTGAATACCACTGTGCAAAACAAAAGAAAACGTACTTGCAATAACAGCCTTTTGAAAAATGTTCCAACAACATCAGAATAGGTTTGTTTATCTCGCATTGATCCGAATCAATGCAGTCCCATCAATTAATCACACCACAAAAGAACGAAAATACGATGTACGTATATGCCATCCGCATTCGCCACTGGGTCCTATCATCACCCGTTAGGTTACTTAACTAACGACACAGCGGGGACTGGACCAGCGCGGGTGTAAAACATATACAACATCTACTAATATATATATCAATATATAATAATCGCTCAAGGCGTGATAAAAATGCAATATCACAGAAATGTAATAAGCATCATAGAACAATACAGATAATCTGGGATCCCCGGGGTTCCTTTAAGCCGCAAGTGAAACCCGACGTTCCCCTGGTCGGGTGGATAGCCTCTGCAATGAAAACTTAGACCCCTACGGGCGCGGCAAGTTACCCGCCAAAACCTGAAGCGAGGCAACCCCCTTCAACAAAGTGAATGGACCACCCAGCACTTCACGGAATCCGGTAACTTGAGCACCCCTCCTTGGGTCAACCTATACCCCCTACGAGTACGGCGAATAGCCCGTAAATTCTAGAGTGAAGCCCCCTCCGTCTCAAAGCCATGAGACGCGGGCTCGTTGCCCTCTAGAACCCAGCTATCCGTGCACCCTACCGCGGGGTAATTGTAGTACAGAAAAGAAAAATATACACAACGGGTACATCGACCTCAGCCCGGTCGTGCACCCAAAGAATAATATACAAACCGGCAGTGAAGGCAGTCCACATGTCGGATGCTCGGCCGCAATATCAAATGTACAAATATAACCAAACTGTACTACCATTGCATCCGGGCTATCCACCACGACAAATCCGCAACATCACAGCACAACACAAAACATCAACATGAATGTCATGTTCGCAAATCCGTCTAAAAGAGCCATAGCAATTAGACAAGATTTACCGATCAAATGACATTCACGGTCGCAGATATAATGTAAGTACTGTAAACTAACATATTTAAATTTTTGATCGACAAAATTTCCCGAAGTGGGCCCCAAGTACAACTGCAGCACTCAAAATAATCTGGGCCGAAAATAAAAATTCCAGAAACCCCAATTCCAAGATAAAAACCACTGTAGAAAATTTGGTATAGAGAAGCCACAAAATGGTGGCGGAACCGCAGCCAAAACATGGGTATGGCCGCGGTTCCGCGGCGGTACTGTAGCATCATGCAACCAAATTTTCACAGATGTCTTAAAAAAGCCTGCCTGATTTTCTGAAACACTCAAAATAATTTTTCGACCACAAAAAAAATTCGACAGAAACTTCATTTTTGAAATTGCGGTTTCTGAAATTTTGTTCGATCGATGTTTTAAATACGTTAGAACAAGCTAGTAAATGTTAATGGCGTGGCTCTGATACCATGTAAGTCTACGGTAGCGCCCCGGCCGTCGATCCGAGGCTAAAATGCGGAAACGAAAAGTTTTTCTAAACTTGAAACCGGCGCTATCGCAGACTTTAATCCTGTATCGAACCATTAACCTATAACTAGCAAACTAGAGAAGGGTTAGAAAAGCTATACCGGTCGATTCGTGTCCTTCGGTCTTTGGCCACCAACCCAAGCTCCTCGCGGCATCTCCGATCTCCGGTCTCCTCGTCGGAAAGGGCACCACATCTTCGAATCCTGTTACGGGCTCCTGCTTCGTCCGAAACAACTCGGACACGAAGTTTGCTAGCCGACGTGTCCAAGGTGATGTAGAGAATGTGTGTGATCACTTTGTCTCAAGCATCCATTGATTCTCAACACATGAGAGTGTATGGATGGAGGTTGAAGATGATGCCATTAAGGGAGATAGTGAGCTCAAGAAAGAAGGAGGAAGAAGAAGAGCTTTCTTTTGTTTCTTGTTGCAATGATAAAGTGAGAGTGAGATGATATAATACAAGAGCTAAACTCTCATATGGCTGCCCTTCTCTCTCTTCTTATCATTCCAACTCACAAATCAATCAAATAACGTGACACATGCACAAAGAAAGAGACCATGAGTCATCACTTGTGCATGTGTCATAATTAATGCTCCTAATCATGATATTGAGCTCATTATTTCCATTTGTAAACATTAACCCAAATGTTTACAACAATAAAAAGATACGGCAATATCTAAAGTAAACTCGTGACGGATCACAAGGATACCCCTTACCTATATATACATACCTGCATCCGCATTCCGACTGAATGCGAATGCGATGAGACTAAAGTAATCCAAAAAATCTAATACTAGGATTCGGCTTAAACCAAAGCCCACTAGTATGATCCGTCCGATCATGATCCGTGCACTACTGCATGTATATGATCGAACCCTGCCATATATCATACGACCTCTACAACGTTTCGCCCAAAACTTGAGAAACTGTCTGTGGGGGACTCTAAAGACTCGTCAATACTTTGGCTGTGGATTTAACCACTAGCACGTCAGTGGTACTAGCTGTATGTAACGGGCTACCAGGTATTGACCAAAAGGGAGGTCGATGAGCGAACTCATCCTAACACCCTACTGAGCCCGTCAGTGACAATATCCATACAGTCCGGTCCGTTCGTCTATGAGCATTGCATGTCGGGCTAAGGGGGTTGGTAAAAGTCAGACCCCCAAAAGCGGTACAAGTCGTGTCAGAGTTAGCCCAGAACACCCTGAGATACTACTGGAATACCTACCAGTAAATCTCCTGCCTTGGCCAAGGACATCGTGTAATGGCTCTCCTAGATACAGCGCGATCTCACCCCCAATACCGAGAGAGACGAAACCCCTGCCGATCCGCTCATTGCCTCCATGTGGCTCGGGACTGTACCCAACTAAAACCTGTTTGCACGACTCCTTTGAGCCGTGGTAGGGGAGTAATCAAAGCACTGTGGGAACTCACACGAGACAAATGACGATCTCAGGTCGATGAACTAACCTGTACACATGTCACCAGGGAACTGTTATCTGACGTCAGGTATAATACCAACTAGCTTGTTCCCGGTGAGTCCTGTCCGGTGTACTCATAACCCAATGAGCACCTGTATACATCTTAGGTGATCCAACAGACACCAATGGCTTGTGAGACCAGCCACCGCCCCTCGTCGGGGTCTCGACTGTATACACTAGTCTACTAATGGAGTATCGATGCCCAGTCTCGAAACTCCCATGACTAGGGACCACTTTAAGGATGTGCTTATAGACTACCCAACTCTCACGTATATGATCGCCATCATACTGCTGGTAGTTAAGAAAGAATCCTAAGGGTTCTATCAATGTGTAATAGTGACCTGTAATGTCACCTAAAGCTGTACACGATGATAAAGATAAACCAGATAGCATACTATCATCTTGAGTAAGACTGTCCTACCGGTATAGGTCTTCCCTCAATCATTGCAATCACGTGCCTGCGATCCAATAATTGACTTTGAGGGCACTATATCCAACAATATCACACTTGCCCTCAAGGCTAATTATTGCGATGCCGCATACTCACAGCCCGTGTGATACCGAACACCCAACTCCTCTACTAATCAGTTTCACAAAGCCCGTTTGTGAAACTATTGCATTCGAGGAATAGACTCAGTGAGTAGATCCGTCCTAATGTTTCTTTCTATGTCTCTCTTTATCTCAAGTTCGCGGAGAAAGCCATCTCCTGAAATGAGCAATACCTGTCTAAGAATATGTCTGGATATCTGATGGGACCTAGTTTATAAATGAACTCCAAATCCAAACTTCTTAGACTGTATCGTCAACCGAATTTAATTAGTATCCTGCGTCATGCCTCCCTCAGTGTTCCCTTGGATCACCTGTCCAAACCACTGCCCCTCGTCAGAGGGAAAACTACAACTCTGACAGTCACTCTGTCATCCAGGTCACCTTGGAAGCCTGGAATGATAACCGTCTCCTAAAAGAGGCTGTTATTATCATATCCCTAGAACATCCACTTATGTTCTAAAACTGCTTCAGAACGTTTCTCTAGGATAGGATTAATATCACAACTTATTGCATCTAGTGCAAAAACATCTGGTGTGGTACTTGACATCTCATGATTGACTCAATTGCCTAAGCAAGTGATGTGCCAATCATGAGCATCCCTCTCCCCTTTAGTCTGTAAGACACCTTTAGAGAGGGTGACTCCATCACCTGCAGGTACACTACCGTGCCAGGAGTCGTCCATTCTAAAACACTTTTAGAATGCTGTCTAAGTACCCAGATTGGGAAACTACCCAATTATAGATCTAAAACCATAGATCTGGTAACCAGAATGTCTGATATTACATCTATATCCTATGTGGAGAAACCACTGTGTGACAACCAAAGTATAACCGATCGTAGTATAGGAATTTCACTTCCTACTCTCTGTATGTCATCTAAATACCAGGACATCACACCCTACTACCTTCTTAACAGATCCATCCCCTATTCTGATGAAGTCAAATCTATGACTGTCACATTAGAAATAGATGATCTTTCTCCGCTATATCCGCTTTAGTCCATAAATAGACATAAGCTACTTGTCCACTATGCTTCCGCTGCTCCCACTGACTACGACAACCCTCTGGTAGAGTCATATACACGTACACTTCTAAAGCTAGTTTAGAATGACGCTATACTCATCCTCTTGCCGGGTCTCACAGTCTGGAACAACAGCAATGGCAAGTCTGGGTAAACAAGAACCTCCTTGTCACCTCCTTTGAGCATACCGAAATACCTCTCGAGTGCCTGAGGTTACCCACCATATCCGCGGAGTGGCTAATGGAATGTCAAACCAGATTGAATCTTTATGTCCTATTAAATTTTCAGTAATCATTTGCGGTTCTGGAATAACTTTCAGTTCTACCATACTCCCACTACTATTTTCTGAAAAAAATCCATTTTACTAAAATTTTGGCGAGTCAAGAACAATATCACTATTGATCTTTCATATGGTAGAAAGTCAACCCTCGTCATAGCCCGGGTCAACCCACAAACAGCCATTACAGAAACGTGCCTTGAGTTATCCAGAGTCTGGTTTTAAGCATAAGCCGGACAACTCCCCGTACCTTAACATTATTAACATATGAACTATTCTATATCCAATATAGAAACAGAGGCACTGATTTAATTGGAACCAGATTCAAATCATGCAGCTGTTTCCAGTGCATGTCAACTAAATGGAGAGAGGCCGATCAGCATTACTCAACTTAGGAGTACTTCCAATTATGAGTAACCTGAAAGAGAAGAAAGTTCTCTTAATCATTACTATTAACTTAATGCCATACACAAGTATCTACATCTTCGATCACCTTGAAGAATTCTGATACTTGCAATGCCTGGTTCTCTACTTTATTCATATACCTATAACTTCTCAAAACTTAGACCTTGCATTTCTACGAAACACATGTCTAAGAACTAGAGAAGTCACAAGTAAACAGAATATAGTACGAGTACCAACCCCTCTGTCCTCATAGACACTGGACAACATACAATACTCTGTATAAGTCCCCTGAGTCTAATAACTCATTCTCTGTGTGTCGTAGGTTGAAAACTGTACTTATGGTTAAGAAGAATTACACCGCTATTTAATGCTCCTTACCTAACCATCCACTGATATAGGTAAATGTCATAGACATAATTTCAAAAAGTTATATCTCACTTTATAAAAATAAACGTACAGATATATCAATTTGAAATTGGTGCATAACAACGGATATTCAAAACCAAATATTTGCCGTCCGGCAAACAACTCAGGCGATTTCCTCAAATATCACCAATTACAACGAATCCTGATATAATGAGGATGATCACCCAATTCCCAATAACTTACTCTCACTCATCATCTGTAAAACCATACAGATGTGAGAATCAACCCGGGTAAATACATACCCTGGAGCAAGGACTAATTGGGAAATCAGTTTTCTTTTAACAATACACAGTGAAACTGAAACATGTAAATGTTTCGAAGGGGTATCCGGTTATTCTTAGTAGTGCCTCTTCCATTATCAGATTCACAACTGTAACCGTATATTTCTTTGCCATCTCTCCAAATCCCTTTATATGTCTTTACTCATTACCTTCTGTACACCCTTTTAGGCTAAATGGTTTTCTTCCTTTCCTACCGTTCGGCACCAGCCTATGGTTTGGAAGAAAACTCTCCAATAAGCGTAATAGGTGTACTGTCCTAATCCTAGGAGCACTCGCAACCCGAGAGAAGGTAAAGATAAAAGACAACTGAATAAAACCTTATTCCTATTTCTCCTGAACCAGAATCCATCCCCGAACTGGAACAAATTCTTTCGAGTTCGTATATAACCATACGATAGAGTATCCAAATAACTGTGGATCTTCGTAGTGATACGGAGTGTCCTGGAGAAATACAAAGGTGAAGCAGGAGTGGCGATGAAATACTTGGTTTGGTCATGAATAGTAGTCGCAGTTTATTTTGCCCTCTTTCTAATCTCTTTATTTGTCTTAACTTATTACCTTCTGTACACCATCGTTTGGCTAATTGGTTTTCTTCATTCCCCACCGTTCGGCACCTGCCTATGGTTTGGAAGAAGATTATCCAATTAGCATAATAGGTGTACCGTCCTAATCCAAGGAGCACTCGCAACCTGAGAGAAGGTAAAAGGAAAAGACAACTGAATAGTCCTATTCATTTTCTCCAGAACCGGAAACCATTCTCGAATTTGGAACAAGTTCCTTCGAGTTCGTATATAACCATACGATGGGTTTATCCAATGGAAGTGGACGTTCGTAGTGATACAAAATGTTCCGGAGAAAAGGGTAAAAGCAGGAGTGGCAATGAGGTATGCAACACAGACAATCCAAAATCCAGTGTTTTAAGAAAGTTCGGTTAACTTGGTCACTGAGTCATAGTCAAGGGTCGGGTCATGGTCGCTTACAAAGAGAGAGAAAAGAAACACTCTGCGTGCACTCTAACCTAGATCAGAATGGTTATCAATTTATCTAATCAGGAAACCTCCCACTGTAACCTCAAATTCTCCTCCAAACCTGAAAGAAGAATTAGTCGGGATCACCCGAGTAGTAAACCAACTCATCAGTGGGAATCGGGATCCAACTATCATCGCATGATAACGTGATGGAATCCACTCACGTTATCACACTCCAGAAGGTATGCTTATATCTGGCAAGTTTCAGTTTCTTTAGAAACTCCCGATGTGATTTTTACCCCATGCTCTTATGATCTTGACGAAGGCCAACATATCATAAGTCACATGTCAAGTTCTACCCGTCATTATCCAGGTTAATTTGAACCCACCCGTACATACCCTTGACGAAGGCCAAAATAGTAGTATGACTGTCCCAAACCAACGCATCTATCTATGCAGCAGAAAAACAAATAGCTACCATACACTATACCATGACGAAGGCCAACAAACATAGCATGAATACTAAGTGCTACGCGTCTGAAATGACGGAGGGCTACGAATAGTTTTTGGCGAAAACGAAATGAACTTGATATCGTTAAAGGAACCGGATAGCTTTTTATAAAAATATAGTGGCGAAAATCTTTGCTAAAGAGGTCACTCCCGGTGAAGTGATCTCGGCTCTTTCCCCGTAGAATGAGGTGCAGGATATTCCAACTGAATACCACGATGCAAAGCAAAAAGTAATCGACTATAGTGAAGTTATTACCCTGACGCAAACTTCTGTCCAAGGGGTCACTCCCGGTGAAGGGATCTCGGCCCTTGCCTCGTCGACTGAGGTGCAGGATATTCTAACTGAATACCACTGTGCAAAACAAAAGAAAACTTCCTTGCAATAATAGCCTTTTGAAAAATGTTCCAACAACATCAGAATAGGTTTGTTTATCTTGCATTGATCCGAATCAATGCAGTCCCATCAATTAATTACACCACAAAAGAACGAAAATACGATGTACGTATATGCCATCCGCATTTGCCACTGGGTCCTGTCATCACCCGTTAGGTTGCTTAACTAAAGACAGAGCGGGGAATGGACCGGCGCGGGTGTAAAACATATACAATATTTACTAGTATATATATCAATATATAATAATCGCTCAAGGCGTGATAAAAATGCAACATCACAGAAATGTAATAAGCATCACAGAACAATACAGATAATCTGGGATCCCCAGGTTTCCTTTGAGCCGCAAGTGAAACCCGACGTTCTCCTGGTCGTGTGGATAGCCTGTGCAATGAAATCTTAGACCCCTACGGGTGCGGCAAGTTACCCGCCAAAACCTGAAGCGAGGCTGTCCCCTTCAACAAAGTGAATGGACCACCCAGCACTTCACGGAATCCGGTAACTTGAGCACCCCTCCTTGGGTCAACCTATACCCCCTATGAGTGCGGCGAATAGCCCGCCAATTCTAGAGTGAATCCTCCTCCGTCTCAAAGCCATGAGATGCGGGCCCGTTTCCCTCTAGAACCCAGCTATCCGTGCACACTATCACGGGGTAATCCTAGTACAGAAAAGTAAAATATATACAATGGGTACATCGACCTCAGCCCGGTCGTGCTCCAAAAGAATAATATACAAACAGGCAGTGACGGCTGTCCACATGTCGGATGCTCGGCCCGCAATATCAAATGTACAAATATAACCAAACTGTACTACCATTGCATCTAGGCTATCCACCACGACAAATCCGCAACATCACAGCACAACACAGAACATCAAGTTGAATGTCACGTTCGCAAATCCGTCTAAAAAAGCTATAGCAATTAGAAAAGATTTACTGATCAAATGACATTCACGATCGCAGATATAATGTAAGTACTGTAAACTAACATATTTAAATTTTCGATCGACAAAATTTCCCGAAGTGGGCCCCAAGTACAACTGCAGCACTCAAAATAATCTGGGCCAAAAATAAAAATTCCAGAAACCCCAATTCCAAGATAAAAACCACTGTAGAAAATTTGTTACAGAGAAGCCACAAAATGATGGAGGAACCGCGGCCAAAACATGGGTATGGCCGTGGTTCCACGGCGGTACTGTAGCATCATGCAACCAAATTTTCACAGATGTCTTAAAAAAGCCTGCCTGATTTTCTGAAACACTCAAAATAATTTTTCGACCACAAAAAAAATTCGACAGAAACTTCATTTTTGAAATTGCGGTTTCTGAAATTTTGTTCGATCGATGTTTTAAATACGTTAGAACAAGCTAGTAAAGGTTAATGGCGTGGCTCTGATACCATGTAAGTCTACGGTAGCGCCCCGGCCGTCGATCCGAGGCTAAAATGCGGAAACGAAAAGTTTTTCTAAACTTGAAACCGGCGCTATCGCAGACTTTAATCCTGTATCGAACCATTAACCTATAACTAGCAAACTAGAGAAGGGTTAGAAAAGCTATACCGGTCGATCCGTGTCCTTTGGTCTTTGGCCACCAACCCAAGCTCTTCGCGGCATCTCCGATATCCGGTCTTCTCGTCGGAAAGGGCACCACATCTTCGAATCCTTTTACGGGATCCCGCTTCGTCCGAAGCAACTCGGACACGAAGTTTGCTAGACGACGTGTCCAAGGTGATGTAGAGAATGTGTGTGATCACTTTGTCTCAAGCATCCATTGATTCTCAACACATGAGAGTGTATGGATGGAGGTTGAAGATGATGCCATTAATGGAGATAGTGAGCTCAAGAAAGAAGGAGGAAGAAGAAGAGCTTTCTTTTGCTTCTTGTTGCAATGATAAAGTGAGAGTGAGATGATATAATACAAGAGCTAACCTCTCATATGGCTGCCCTTCTCTCTCTTCTTATCATTTCAACTCACAAATCAATCAAATAACGTGACACATGCACAAAGAAAGAGACCATGAGTCATCACTTGTGCATGTGTCATAATTAATGCTCCTAATCATGATTTTGAGCTCATTATTTACATTTGTAAACATTAACCCAAATGTTTACAACAATAAAAAGATACGGCAATATCTAAAGTAAACTCGTGACGGATCACAAGGATACCCCTCACCTGTATATACATACCTGCATCCGCATTCCGACTGAATACGAATGCGATGAGACTAAAATAATCCAACAAATCTAATACTAGGATCCGGCTTAAACCAAAGCCCACTAGTATGATCCGTCCGATCATGATCCGTGCACTACTGCACGTATATGATCGAACCCTGCCATATATCATACGACCTCTACAACGTTTCGCCTGAAACTTGAGAAACTGTCTGTGGGGGACTCTAAAGACTCATCAATACTTTAGCTGTGGATTTAACCACTAGTACGTCAGTGGTACTAGCTGTACGTAACGGGCTACCAGGTATTGACCAAAAGGGAGGTCGATGAGCGAACTCATCCTGACACCCTACTGAGCCTGTCAGTGACAATATCCGTACAGTTCGGTCCGTTCGTCTATGAGCATCGCATGTCGGGCCTAGGGGGTTGGTAAAAGTCAGATCCCCAAAAGCGGTACAAGTTGTGTCGGAGTGTAGCCTAGAACACCCTGAGATACTACTCGAATACCTACCAGTAAATCTCCAGCCTTGGCCAAGGATTTCGTGTAATGGCTCTCCTAGACACAGCGCGATCTCACCACCAATACCGGGAGAGACGAAACCCCTGCCGATCCGCTCACTGCCTCTATGTAGCTCGGGACTGTACCCAACTAAAACCTGTTTGCACGACTCCTTTGAGCCGTGGTAGGGGAGTAATCAAAGCACAGTGGGACTCACACGAGACAAATGACGATCTCAGGTCGATGAACTAACCTGTACACATGTCACCAGGGAACTGCTATCTGACGTCAGGTATAATACCAACTAGCTTGTTCCCGGTGAGTCCTGTCCGGTGTACTCATAACCCTATGAGCACCTGTATACATCTTAGGTGATCCAACTGACACCAATGGCTTGTGAGACCAGCCACCACCCCTTGTCGGGGTCTCGACTGTATACACTAGTCTACTAATGGAGTATCGATGCCTAGTCTCGAAACTCCCACGACTAGGGACCACTTTAAGGATGTGCTTATAGACTACCCAACTCTCATGTATATGATCGCCATCATACTGCTGGTAGTCAAGCAAGAATCCTAAGTGCTCTATCAATGTGTAATAGTGACCTGTAATGTCACCTTAAGCTGTACACGATGATAAAGATAAACCAGATAGCATACTATCATCTTGAGTAAGACTGTCCTACCGGTATAGGTCTTCCCTCAATCATTGCAATCACGTGCCTGTGATCCAATAATTGACTTTGAGGGCACTATATCCAACAATCTCCCACGTGCACTCAAGGCTAATTATTGCGATGCCGCATACTCACAGCCCGTGTGATACCGAACACCCAACTCCTCTACTAATCAGTTTCACAAAGCCCGTTTGCGAAACTATTGCATTCGAGGAATAGACTCAGTGAGTGGATCCGCCCTAATATTTCTTTCTATGTCTCTCTTTATCTCAAGTTCGCGGAGAAAGCCATCTCCCGAAATGAGCAATACCTGTCTCAGAATATGTCTGGATATCTGATGGGACCTAGTTCATAAATGAACTCTAAATCCAAACTTCTTAGACTGTATCGTCAATCGAATTTAATCAGTATCCTGCGTCATGCCTCCCTCATTGTTCGCTTGGATCACCTGTCCAAACCACTGCCCCTCGTCAGAGGGAAAACTACAACTCTGACAGTCACTTTGTTATCCAGGTCACCTTGGAAGCCTGGAATGATAACTGTCTCTTAAAAGAGGCTGTTGTTATCATATCCCTAGAACATCCACTTATGTTCTAAAACTGCTTCCGAACGTTTCTCCAGGATAGGATTAATATCACAACTTATTGCATCTAGTGCAAAAACATCTGGTGTGGTACTTGACATCTTATGATTGACTCAATTGCCTAAGCAAGTTATGTGCCAATCATGCGCATCCCTCTCCCCTTTAGTCTATAAGACACCTTTAGAGAGGGTGACTCCATCACCTGCAGGTACACTACCGTGCCAGGAGTCGTCCATTCTAAAACACTTTTAGAATGCTGTCTAAGTACCCAGATTGGGAAACTACCCAATTCTAGATCTAAAACCATACATCTAGTAACCAGAATGTCTGATATTACATCTATATCCTATGTGGAGAAACCACTGTGTGATAACCAAAATATAACCGATCGTAGTATAGGAATTTCACTTCCTACTCTGTGTATGTCATCCAAATACCAGGACATCACACCCTACTGCCTTCTTAACAGATCCATCCCCTATTCTGATGAAGTCAAACCTATGACTGTCACATCAGAAATAGATGATCTTTCTCCGCTATATCCGCTTTAGTCCATAAATAGACATAAGCTACTTGTCCACTATGCTTCCGCTGCTCCCACTGACTACGACAACCCTCTGGCAGAGTCATATACACGTACACTTCTAAAGCTAGTTTAGAA
The DNA here is from genome assembly GCA_030015575.1 of Agapanthus africanus. Classification (NCBI taxonomy): domain Eukaryota; kingdom Viridiplantae; phylum Streptophyta; class Magnoliopsida; order Asparagales; family Amaryllidaceae; genus Agapanthus; species Agapanthus africanus. The sequence goes on along the minus strand of CM057349.1, from coordinate 418,383,336 downwards.
TGATGCTATACTCATCCTCTTGCCGGGTCTCACAGTCTGGAACTACAGCAATGGCAAGTCTGGGTAAACAAGAACCTCCTTGTCACCGCCTTTGAGCATACCGAAATACCTCTTGAGTGCCTGAGGTTACCCACCATATCCGCGGAGTGGCTAATGGAATGTCAAACCAGATTGAATCTTTAGGTCCTATTAAATTTTCAGTAATCATTTACGGTTCTGGAATAACTTTCAGTTCTACCATACTCGCACTACTGTTTTCTGAAAAAAATCCATTTTACTAAAACTGTGGAGAGTCAAGAACAATATCACTATTGATCTTCCAGATGGTAGAAAGTCAACCCTCGTCATAGCCCGGGTCAACCCACAAACAGCCATTACAGAAACTTGCCTTGAGTTATTCAGAGTCTGGTTTTAAGCATAAGCCGGACAACTCCACGTACCTTAACATTGTTAAGATATGAACTATTCTATATCCAATATTGAAACAGAGACACCGATTTAATTGGAACCAGATTCAAATCATGCAGCTGTTTCCAGTGCATGTCAACTAAATGGAGAGAGGCCGATCAGCATTACTCAACTTAGGAGTACTTCCAATTATGAGTAACCTGAAAGAGAAGCAAGTTCTCTTAATCATTACTATTAACTGAATACCATACACAAGTATCTACATCTTCGATCACCTTGAAGAATCCTGATACTTGCAATGCCTGGTTCTCTACTTTATTCTTATACCTATAACTTCTCAAAACTTAGACCTTGCATTTCTACGAAACACATGTCTAAGAACAAGAGAAGTCACAAGTAAACAGAATATAGTACGAGTACCAACCCCTCCGTCCTCATGGACACTGGACAACATACAATACTCTGTATAAGTCCCCTGAGTCTAATAACTCATTCCCTGTATGTCGTAGGTTGAAAACCGTACTTATGGTTAAGAAGAATTACACCGCTGTTTAATGCTCCTTACCTAACCATCCACTGATATAGGTAAATGTCATAGACATAATTTCAAAAAGTTATATCTCACTTTATAAAAATAAACGTATAGATATATCAATTTGAAATTAGTGCATAACAACGGATATTCAAAACCAAATATTTGCCGTCCGGCAAACAACCCAGGCGATTTCCTCAAATATCACCAATTACAACGAATCCTGATATAATGAGGATGATCACCCAATTCCCAATAACTTACTCCCACTCATCATTTGTAAAACCATACAGATATGAGAATCAACCCGGGTAAATACATACCCTGGAGCAAGGACTAATTGGGAAATCAGTTTTCTTTTAACAATACACAGTGAAACTGAAACATGTAAATGTTTCGAAGGGGCATCCGATTATTCTTAGTAATGCCTCTTCCATTATCAGATTCACAACTGTAACCGTATATTTCTTTGCCATCTCTCCAAATCCCTTTATATGTCTTTACTCATTACCTTCTGTACACCCTTTTAGGCTAAATGGTTTTCTTCCTTCCCTACCATTCGGCACCAGCCTATGGTTTGGAAGAAAACTCTCCAATAAGCATAATAGGTGTACTGTCCTAATCCTAGGAGCACTCGCAACCCAACAGAAGGTAAAGATAAAAGACAACTGAATAAAACCTTATTCCTATTTCTCCTGAACCAGAATCCATCCCTGAACTGGAACAAGTTCCTTCGAGTTCGTATATAACCATACGATGGAGTATCCAAATAACTGTAGATCTTCGTAGTGATACGGAGTGTCCTGGAGAAATACAAAGGTGAAGCAGGAGTGGCGATGAAATACTTGGTTTGGTTATGAATAGTAGTCGCAGTTTACTTTGCCCTTTTTCTAATCCCTTTATTTGTCTTAACTTATTACCTTCTGTACACATCGTTAGGCTAATTGGTTTTCTTCATTCCCCACCGTTCAGCACCTGCCTATGGTTTGGAAGAAAACTATCCAATTAGCATAATATGTGTACCGTCCTAATCCAAGGAGCACTCGCAACCTGAGAGAAGGTAAAAGGAAAAGACAACTGAATAGTCCTATTCATTTTCTCCAGAACGGGAAACCATCCTCGAATTTGGAACAAGTTCCTTCGAGTTTGTATATAACCATACGATGGGTTTATCCAATGGAAGTGGACGTTCGTAGTGATACAAAATGTTCCGGAGAAAAGGGTAAAAGCAGGAGTGGCAATGAGGTATGCAACTCAGACAATCCAAAATCCAGCGTTTTAAGAAAGTTCGGTTAACTTGGTCAGTGAGTCATAGTCAAGGGTCGGGTCATGGTCGCTTCCGAAGAGAGAGAGAGAGAAAAGAAATACTCTGCGTGCACTCTAACCTAGATCAGAATGGTTATCAATTTATCTAATCAGGAAACCTCCCACTGTAACCTCAAATTCTCCTCAAAACCTGAAAGAAGAATTAGTCGGGATCACCCGAGTAGTAAACCAACTCATCAGTGGGAATCGGGATCCAACTATCATCGCATGATAACGTGATGGAATCCACTCACGTTATCACACTCCAGAAGGTATGCGCATATCTGGCAAGTTTCAGTTTCTTTAGAAACTCCCGATGTGATTTTTACCCCATACTCTTATGACCTTGACGAAGGTCAACATATCATAAGTCACATGTCAAGTTCTACCCGTCATTATCCAGGTTAATTTCAACCCACCCGTATATACCCTTGACGAAGGCCAAAATAGTACTACGACTGTCCTAAACCAACGCATCTATCTATGCGGCAGAAAAGTAACAAATACCTACCATACACTATACCATGACGAAGGCCAACAAACATAGCATGAATACTAAGTGCTACCCGTCTGAAATGACGGAGGGCTACGAATGGTTTTTGGCGAAAAACCTTTAACGTAATGAACTTGATATCGTTGAAGGAACCGGATAGCTTTTTATAAAAATATAGTGGCGAAAACCTTTGCTAAAGAGGTCACTCCCGGTGAAGTGATCTCGGCTCTTTCCCTGTAGAATGAGGTGCTGGATATTCCAACTGAATACCACGATGCAAAGAAAAAAGTAATCGACTATAGTGAAGTTATTACCCTGACGCAAACTTCTGTCCAAGGGATCACTCCCGGGGAAGGTATCTCGGCCCTTGCCTCGTCGACTGAGGTGCAGGATATTCTAACTGAATACCACTGTGCAAAACAAAAGAAAACGTCCTTGCAATAACAACCTTTTGAAAAATGTTCCAACAACATCAGAATAGGTTTGTTTATCTTGCATTGATCTGAATCAATGCAGTCCTATCAATTAATCACACCACAAAAGAACGAAAATACGATGTATGCATATGCCATCCGCATTCGCCACTGGGTCCTGTCATCACCCGTTAGGTTACTTAACTAACGACAGAGCGGGGACTGGACTAGCGCGGGTGTAAAACATATACAACATCTACTAATATATATATCAATATATAATAATCGCTCAAGGCGTGATAAAAATGCAACATCACAGAAATGTAATAAGCATCACAGAACAATACAGATAATCTGGGATCCCCGGGTTTCCTTTGAGCCGCAAGTGAAACCCGACGTTCCCCTGGTCGTGTGGATAGCCTGTGCAATGAAATCTTAGACCCCTACGGGTGCAGCAAGTTACCCGCCAAAACCTGAAGCGAGACAGCCCCCTTCAACAAAATGAATGGACTACCCAGCACATCACGGAATCCGGTAACTTGAGCACCTCTCCTTGGGTCAACCTATACCCCCTACGAGTGCGGCGAATAGCCCGCCAATTTTAGAGTGAAGCCCCCTTAGTCTCAAAGCCATGAGATGCGGGCCCGTTGCCCTCTAGAACCCAGCTATCCGTGCACCCTAACGTGGGGTAATCCTAGTACAGAAAAGAAAAATATATACAACGGGTACATCGACCTCAGCCCGGTCGTGCTCCAAAAGAATAATATACAAACAGGCAGTGACGGCTGTCCACATGTCGGATGCTCGGCCCACAATATCAAATTGTAACATTTCCAAAATAATAAAATATTATTTTCAGGAATTTTTATAATTTAATATTGTTTAATGAATATTTTAATATTCGGGTATATTTAAATACAAATAAATGGGGAAAAATTTTGGAAAATTTTGGAAAATTCTAAAATAGGGTATTTTATGGGATTATGCCAATTTAAAGTTTTTAAGACTAGTTATATGCTAATTTAGTGTTAATCGCGATTAAAAATCGCTAATTGGATTTTTAGCATTTTTGTGCAAAAATGTGCACATATCATTTTTACACTTGTTACACTTTTGTTACATTTTTTGTTGCTATGGTTCATTTGGATTCACTATTTGAGTGAGAAGAAAAGAAAAGGGAAAGAAAAAGTATGTGATGATGAGAGAGAGAGAGAACAAGTCAACCCTCACCTTTTAAACCATGCCCCCATCATTTCCCTTCTCATTTTCTCTCCCCTCTCCCATTGAGCTGCTGCTGCCCTCTCCCCCTCACTCTCCCTCTTCATAAAACCCTAGATCCACCATGAAATCCAACCCAAAACCCCATTCCCACTTCACAAAACTTATTCCCAAGCTCACTAGCTACACATTGAACCTAGCAAGATTGGATTTGGAGGACTTTGAGCAACTCAAGAATTTTCTTGAGTTGCCAAAGGAGGTAATTTCTGCACCTATTAGAGTAGTATCTCATTTCTTGTGCATCAATTCTAGTTTCATATCGATATTGTGTCATTTTGTGGACTTTAGAGATTTCTAGTTAGGGTTTAGGGTAAAACTGAAATCAAAGATGGAATTGAGGATTGTGGTGACCTTAGAACCCCTTATGTGATGCTAATTTGAACCCAAACCTGGAACTAGAACCAGAATACGGAATTACGGAACCAATATCGGAAAAACTGGAAATCTGGGAGTGTTTTGTGGAATCTGCTATCACCCCGAGACCCCAAAAATGAAACTGAGTTGGCAGTGAGATGTGCAGGTATTATAGAACCACCACACCAAACCCTAGCCCCCAGCTCCAAACAGAGGCCGCCAATTAATTCCTTCTGGCCGCAAATTGCGGCCAGAGCAGGGTGGATCTGCCTCGTTTTGCGTGCATGCCCCCATTTCCTCTATTCTTGACCCTGGGTATGTCTAGTTTTGACTGATTCCATCTAGGGTGAAATCTGGGATGATTTTCCTATGTTGGTGCATGATTTGAGACTTGTTTTAGCATGGATTTTGGTATTTGGTGTTTCGTTCCTGTCGGGTGGCGTTTGGACGTCAACGACAGGTGGATGTTGATCGTGTTTACATGCGAAGCGATAGGTTTTTACCTATGCGAGTAGCATGTGCTGTTTTGGTTTCATGTGCTTTAGCATTGTGATATACTTGTAGGTACCCCGCGTGATGTTGAGGCAAAGGAGATGAAGATGGCGACATCGGCTTTGGCACACGAGAAGCAAGGTGAGTAGATTATATCTACGGGGAGAAGTCGGGTGCATGGCGTATAGCACCCCCGCAGTCCGTGATGATGTATACGAATACGTATACACACATATATTTATTATGTGTTGTTTAGGGTTATTGATGGTAATAATGGATTATTGGTGATAAGGATGTATTGGTTGAGTAGTGCGAAACCGTAGAATAGTGGTCGCACCCACACTCACACATACACGCATACTTGCATACATTCTTTCATATATCTGTGCGCATATGGTGGTGTATATCTACACATGGGTATGGGACTATGTGTTTATATACGGGATTTGAGGATGATACGTAGGATTGAGATGAGTCGATGAGATTCGATTGAGGCCGTGAGATTTGGCGACATGACAGAGTTCGTATTGGAGATGTAATATGATGGTAGTGATGCCTGTCATGTGATGATATAGTATGATATCGACTCAGATTTAGGTGGTTTCCATACCCCTCTCTTTTGACTTGACTGTGGGTTCGTAGTTCGCATAGTAGGCGTTAGACTAGATCCGAGTCATACCTATTTCAAAACTAACGAATCGGGGATATTTTAAAGATAAGCAAAAAGGTTTATACGGATATTTAAAAAGGCGCATCTTTTCTTAAAACACCGTAGCCCTTATTTTACCAAATGCCCTGATTCGTCTTATTTCAAAAGGCAAGGTTGCATGATATATTTATTGGGGCAGGTTCTCTACTGTTGCGTTGATTATTCGATTCCGCATATTCCTGCTATTCGCATTGCTTGCATATGTTTATCGCTATATTATCATCATGCTGTCAGGACACCAGCACCATTATCGATGATGCGTATGTTCCACGTACACTATTTGCCGTCTCACACACTTCATCATCGATAATTGCCATGCCACTACACTGAAGTACTGTTGCATTCATGATATGATCTTTGCATGGTATATTGTACACTTATACCTGTATACAAACATAGATGATTCAGACTTGATTAGAGATTTAGGAACCGCAAGATGTTCTTCAAACTGATTCGTTTTAAAAGAGCGGTTCCCCTCGACATGTGCACATTACTATTCCATGTTGCATGACGTATGATATGCTTACCTTTCTTACATGTCGCATACATGATGCTTTCTGATTATACGCATTGAGATACGTTGTTTCCATGATATTTCTGGTTTTGGGAACCGTGGGTGTTTTAAAGAGAATATATAATTGTTTTAAAAACCCGGTTACCCTTGATATGATATTTCAGTGCGTCCACCATGTGTTTTCTCGGTACTGAGAGCGACATGTGAAACCCGATTCGAGGAGGCGGATGAGGCCGATTGCGGGTACATGGTGGACCCGGTATGGTACCCCGGGGCGAGAACGGTTTCGCTGTGCAGTAGACGGTGAGCCCGGCGGAGGGACCACTACCTACCGGTGATTGGTTGGACCCGGCGGTCATCCGGAGGATACTGACCAGAGTCGATAGATGGATATGGGCGTACTGCCGGGGCCGAGGGCCGATACCGCAGACGGAGCCCGTGGGCCGATCCGGACCGACGGAGCCCGATATATGAGGATTTACGTGCCGATGCTGGGCACAGTTTTCATGATGTTTTCGAGTGTCGATGCTAGGCACTCCGGTTCCATGATTTTGACGTGTCGCGAGGGACACAGATGATTTATATCCTCATATTTCCATGCACATGCTTCATGATATTTACATGCATGATGGTTATTGTCATTGGGTGACGAGTGGACAGGATCCACGTACATGCAGATTGATTACATTGATCATACCTCATATTTATGATATGCTTTTACCTGAGGCACTGGCACGAGCACTTGGCACTACACTCATGTATAGAGATTACATTGCCAGTTTAGCATGCTTCACATATATTCATATTGAGGTTTATTTATATCTGATCGTATTGACCTAGGATGGGTCATGCATTCGATTTCTGCTTGTAGATATTTTCTATTCACGAGTTGGCAACTCACCCCCGTTGTGCCCCAGTTCTTGCAGGTTTGCCGTACAGATTCCATAGCGGCATTTCTGGCACACTGCTTCCTTGGGTGACTTGCTTGGATAGGTGGGTTCTTTTGTATCAGATCCGCCATTGCTCCTGTATTATTTATTGTATCTAGAATTTCCATCAACCAAAACTTGTATATTGTTTCAGACTTAGAAAACAGTGTTGTATTATTTCGACCTTAGAGTCACGCTAGTAGTATTACGGTTTGCTGGCTGTTTTGAGTTTCTTTTTGGGTTTTGATCCTCGCCCTTTGGCGTTGTATTTTATTATTGCTTGCGTGGTTGTGACCGTCGATTGACGAAGAGCTAGCTCCCGCTTGGGGATGACTTTTATCAGTTCATATATATTATTCTTGTTGTACCCCGTTCGGGGCCAGTTTTTACAAAGGAAACTCTGCCGAAAATTTCAGGAAAAATTACACATTTTAAACTTCATATTCGGCTTAGTTATTTAAAAACTTGATTTTTAAACATGTTTTCTTTACCTCTTAAAACTAGTTTTCCCTATTTACTCCTTAAATGGTTTTAGATTTCTGGGCTTTTGGCTTACTTGGATCAGATGGAGTCCTATAGACTTCATAGGATTCAAGGGCCAGTCACGTGCTCTTTCGGGTCGTGACAAAGTTGGTATCAGAGCGCTAGGTTGACCTTGGTTCGAGTCTAAGTTTGACTATGTGGAGCCTAGGGCGCCTCTATATACGGAACTTAGACTTAGTCGAGGGGGTATTAGACCCGAACTTTCGTTGCGTAGGATGACCCTTGGTTGATGGAATAGGTGACTAAAGTAGAGTGACGTACCGTTGGTATGTTCCGCGGCATACTTACGACACGCCACTCCGCTTAAGAAACCTTAGGATGTACATTTCCTTGCACAGTATTATATTCCTTCCTATGATCTATCTTCATCGATACTGGTTGTGGTTTTGCTGCCGCGATTGCACGGGCAGAGTGAGCTACGGCTCGAGTTGTCAGCATGAGCTCGTCGTGGACGAGGGCTGACCAGGGCGTGATTCCCGAGGCATACGGTTGCATTGAGGCTTCGTATTTTGTGTTTCCGCACTATGAGCGTTTGACAGATCGCTGTTGCGAGATTTCCCGGGTGTGCTGATCGGCACCAGAGGATTGAGTTACTGATAGAGGCCAGCTAGGATGTGATGACCGTTGATATGTCGCTTATTCATGACAGTGAGTCGCTATTCACCGAGGATGAATAACTAGGACATGTGGTTAGTTTGCTTACCCCGATGCGAGGTCATTAGGTAGATTGATTCCAGCTAGAGGCGACTTCACGCAGATTCGTTGAGAGTCGATTGAGACGATCGAATGTCAGGAGCCTACTTTCCAAGTTTAAAGTATACGGAAAGACATGCAGGTGATTTTATGGACCCTCTAGAAGAATGAAACCCTAACTCGACTTAATGACCGTGTGAAAGCCTTTGAACCTCAGGGTTTGCGGCGGTTCCTCGGCGCCATTAGTGAGGCTTGGGTTTGCCCTTCTACGGCTGGACCACCGACGCTGTGGAATGTACTCGATACTATTAAACTGTACCCGAGATGTTGAGCTCTTGGGGGATTATGAGGTTCTGACGAGCCGATCGGACGATTCGACATCATTCGGATATCATGTGATGGGACACTGCTTGGGAGACTCCAGATACGAGCGTAGCCGTTGGAGCGCAGTCTGTGTAGCCATGATGAGATGAGTCCGAATCAGTCGATTTTGGAGCAAGGTGGAGTAAAGAGTTCGCACGAGATTTCGACGAGATGACGTTTCACTCCGCTGACATCAGAGATGCGATATGCACGCTGGGGATGTGTTCGGCTAGATATCTTCTACTGAGTGATGAAGATACCGAGTTCGTGATTTCGAGTCCGTGTTAGAGACTTTGGATGGACCGTAGCCGAGGACATTGCAGTGCGCAGATAAAGGCGCGACGTCGAATGGTCGATGATACAGACAAGTGGGACAAGAGGTTCGTGCGAGACGCTGATGAGCTGTCATTACTTCCCGTCGAGACCAGAGGCCTGATATGCTTACAGAGGCATTGAGATGCGACCAGCTTTCGAGGAGATGTTGTACTAAGGGTGCAGATGTTCAGAAAGCGAGGAAAGATTACGCCAGAGTACCAGCCTCCTTACAGTTTGGCTTAGGCAAGATCAGAAGAGACCTTGAGTAGGATTCCTTCCAGTACACTGCTGCTATAAGATTTGCACCAGGAGTAGATGCGTGATGTGCATTCAGAGGGCCGGAGGCCGACGCCAGTGACATATTGCTTTACGAGCAGTCGTGAGGATTGACCGAGAGATTTCCAAAGAAGTGCCAGAACGGAATCGTTCCTGTCAGCACACCTGACCGGGCCGATGAGCCGATGGATTGCGAGATTGGTAATCTACAGGAAAGATCAGGAACCAGAGGCAGAGGACGCCAGCCGCGAGCAAGAGGCAAGTAGATATCTTGCGCCGCTAGCATCGGATGTTCCGGTACCTTCTCGACCCTGAAGAAGGATATACCGACGACGGTATTCATGATTTTTGATTTTGGTGATTTGACTATCACGTATCCGTTGCTTTGGATTTCGGTATTTTGGGCGATTTATTCGCATGATTTCGTCTTGATGACTGAGTTCCATGATATTTGATTTGTGCACCATGGTTGCACTTACTGGGTATTTATACCTTGCACATAGTTATTACTCTTGAGGTGTTGATTGAGATTTCATGCCTATTTTATGCCAGTGATTTGATTTACGCTTCCAGCATAGTTTCATGCACTTTTAGTGTTTTGATTTGATTTGTGCACGCTGATGCACCCGGTTGTGAGATTTCCTTTGCGGTACACTTGATTTTGATTGAGCCGCATTATATCGTCGATTTTGACCCTGATACTGATGATTGATTCTTGCACTCCGTGCTTTTGGTTTGACTTACGCATGTTCGGCGGTTGCTATTGGATTTCGTGATTCCGTGCATGTTGAGTGCGCAGGGTTTAGATTTTCATTCGTGCACGATGGATGCACCGATTTGGATTTTCGCGCATGTTGGGCGCATGTTTTGAGATACGATTTTGGTGCACACCCGATGCACTAAATCGAGATTTCTTCGTGCATGTCAGATGCACCGGATTTTTGGCTGTCAGGCGCACACGTTGCCTATGACAGATGCTTCGTGCACACCCGTTGCACCTAGATGTGTTTTTGTGCACCTGTTTAGCACATATATGGATTTTGATTTCCGTGCGCACCAGACGCACAGGGTGGTGTTATGTGCATTTTTGAGATTTATTCCTTTTGGAGCAGTACATTTTTATGATATTGGATATTTGTTTTCATACCGAGCAGGACTAGTCAGAGGACAGTACCTGGATATATTTTTGCATGCATCGATAGTTATCGAAGGGATTTCCAAAAAGCGAGCTATAGTCTCAGTATATACCTACGTGTCCGGTATGACACGAAACGTTTTAAAAACAAAGAAACCCTTCTGATTGTTTTCAAAACGGCGGAACGTGCTTATTAAACAAAGAATATATATATACATATATAGTTATTTTCTTATGAAAAACGTCCGCCACTGTGCAGTGTTAGGCGCATCGCACAGCGACTTAAAAAGATTTGGCATGCATTTGCATCAGCTGTTCACATGTATAGATTGGATGTCTACATGTGTAGTTCTGATCCATATCATATCGGTTTTGTATTGGATTTGACATTGTTTCTTTACCTTGACTCCGATGATTGCGAGATGCTTGACGGAGTTTCGATTTTGAGTTATCTGCTCATTACTCATGCGCATGCATTGCGCTGTGACGTTTTATGTATTGATTATTTCGGAGCCCCGATGACTTGGAATTTGTATCGAAATGTTTTAGTACTTGGGGGTTTTAAATTTAAATTCGGGGACCGAATTTCTTTAAGGGGGGTAGATTGTAACATTTCCAAAATAATAAAATATTATTTACGGGAATTTTTATAATTTAATATTATTTTAATGAATATTTTAATATTCGGGTATATTTAAATACAAATAAATGGGGTAAAATTTTGGAAAATTTTGGAAAATTCTAAAATAGGGTATTTTATGGGATTATGCCAATTTAAAGTTTTTAAGACTAGTTATATGCTAATTTAGTGTTAATCGCGATTAAAAATCGCTAATTGGATTTTTAGCATTTTTGTGCAAAAATGTGCATATATCATTTTTACACTTGTGTTACATTTTTTGTTGCCATGGTTCATTTGGATTCACTATTTGAGTGAGAAGAAAAGAAAAGGGAAAGAAAAAGTATGTGATGATGAGAGAGAGAGAGAACAAGTCAACCCTCACCTTTTAAACCATGCCCCCATCATTTCCCTTCTCATTTTCTCTCCCCTCTCCCATTGAGCTGCTGCTGCCCTCTCCCCCTCACTCTCCCTCTTCATAAAACCCTAGATCCACCATGAAATCCAACCCAAAACCCCATTCCCACTTCACAAAACTTACTCCCAAGCTCACTAGCTACACATTGAACCTAGCAAGATTGGATTTGGAGGACTTTGAGCAACTCAAGAATTTTCTTGAGTTGCCAAGGAGGTAATTTCTGCACCTATTAGAGTAGTATCTTATTTCTTGTGCATCAATTCTAGTTTCATATCGATATTGTGTCATTTTGTGGACTTTAGAGATTTCTAGTTAGGGTTTAGGGTAAAACTGAAATCAAAGATGGAATTGAGGATTGTGGTGACCTTAGAACCCCTTATGTGATGCTAATTTGAACCCAAACCTGGAACTAGAACCAGAATACGGAATTACGGAACCGATATCGGAAAAACTGGAAATCTGGGAGTGTTTTGTGGAATCTGCTATCACCCCGAGACCCCAAAAATGAAACTGAGTTGGCAGTGAGATGTGCAGGCATTATAGAACCACCACACCAAACCCTAGCCCCCAACTCCAAACTGAGGCCGCCAATTAATTCCTTCTGGCCGTAAATTGCGGCCAGAGCAGGGTGGATCTGCCTCGTTTTGCGTGCATGCCCCCATTTCCTCTATTCTTGACCCTGGGTATGTCTAGTTTTGACTGATTCCATCTAGGGTGAAATCTGGGATGATTTTCCTATGTTGGTGCATGATTTGAGACTTGTTTTAGCATGGATTTTGGTATTTGGTGTTTCGTTCCTGTCGGGTGGCGTTTGGACGTCAACGACAGGTGGATGTTGATCGTGTTTACATGCGAAGCGATAGGTTTTTACCTATGCGAGTAGCGTGTGCTGTTTTGGTTTCCGATGTGATTTTCATGTGCTTTAGCATTGTGATATACTTGTAGGTACCCCGCGTGATGTTGAGGCAAAGGAGATGAAGATGGCGACATTGGCTTTGGCACACGAGAAGCAAGGTGAGTAGATTATATCTACGGGGAGAAGTCGGGTGGATGGCGTATAGCACCCCCGCAGTCCGTGGTGATGTATACGAATACGTATACACACATATATTTATTATGTGTTGTTTAGGGTTATTGATGGTAATAATGGATTATTAGTGATAAGGATGTATTGGTTGAGTAGTGCGAAAGCCTAGAATAGTGGTCGCACCCACACTCACACATACACGCATACTTGCATACATTCTTTCATATATCTGTGCGCATATGGTGGTGTATATCTACACATGGGTATGGGACTATGTGTTTATATACGGGATTTGAGGATGATACGCAGGATTGAGATGAGTCGATGAGATTCGATTGAGGCCGTGAGATTTGGCGACATGACAGAGTTCGTATTGGAGATGTGATATGATGGTAGTGATGCCTGTCATGTGATGATATAGTATGATATCGACTCAGATTTAGGTGGTTTCCATACCCCTCTCTTTTGACTTGACTGTGGATTCATAGTTCGCATAGTAGGCGTTAGACTAGATCCGAGTCATACCTATTTCAAAACTAACGAATCGGGGATATTTTAAAGATATGCAAAAAGGTTTATACGGATATTTAGAAAGGCGCATCTTTTCTTAAAACACCGTAGCCCTTATTTTACCAAATGCCCTGATTCGTCTTATTTCAAAAGGCAAGGTTGCATGATATATTTATTGGGGCATGTTCTCTACTGTTGCCTTGATTATTCGATTCTGCATATTCCTGCTATTCGCATTGCTTGCATATGTTTATCGCTATATTATCATCATGCTGTTAGGACACCAGCACCATTATCGATGATGCGTATGTTCCACGTACACTATTTGCCGGCTCACACACTTCATCATCGATAATTGCCATGCCACTACACTGTAGTACTGTTGCATTCATGATATGATCTTTGCATGGTATATTGTACACTTATACCTGTATACAAACATAGATGATTCAGACTTGATTAGAGATTTAGGAACCGCAAGATGTTCTTCAAATTGATTCGTTTTAAAAGAGCGGTTCCCCTCGACATGTGCACATTACTATTCCATGTTGCATGACGTATGATATGCTTACCTTTCTTACATGTCGCATACATGATGCTTTCTGATTATACGCATTGAGATACGTTGTTTCCATGATATTTCTGGTTTTGGGAACCGTGGGTGTTTTAAAGAGAATATATAATTGTTTAAAAAACCCGGTTACCCTTGATATGATATTTCAGTGCGTCCACCATGTGTTTTCTCGGTACTGAGAGCGACATGTGAAACCCGATTCGAGGAGGCGGATGAGACCGATTGTGGGTACATGGTGGACCCGGTATGGTACCCCGGGACGAGAACGGTTTCGCTGTGCAGTAGACGGTGAGCCCGGCGGAGGGACCACTACCTACCGGTGATTGGTTGGACCCGGCGGTCATCCGGAGGATACTGACCAGAGTCGATAGATGGATATGGGCGTACTGCCGGGGCCGAGGGCCGATACTGCAGACGGAGCCCGTGGGCCGATCCGGACCGACGGAGCCTGATATATGAGGATTTACGTGCCGATGCTGGGCACAGTTTTCATGATGTTTTCGAGTGTCGATGCTAGGCACTCCGGTTCCATGATTTTGACGTGTCGCGAGGGACACAGATGATTTATATCCTCATATTTCCATGCACATGCTTCATGATATTTACATGCATGATGGTTATTGTCATTGGGTGACGAGTGGACAGGATCCACGTACATGCAGATTGATTACATTGATCATACCTCATATTTATGATATGCTTTTACCTGAGGCACTGGCACGAGCACTTGGCACTACACTCATGTATAGAGATTACATTGCCAGTTTAGCATGCTTCACATATATTCATATTGAGGTTTATTTATATCTGATCGTATTGACCTAGGATGGGTCATGCATTCGATTTCTGCTTGTAGATATTTTCTATTCACGAGTTGGCAACTCACCCCCGTTGTGCCCCAGTTCTTGCAGGTTTGCCGTACAGATTCCATAGCGGCATTTCTGGCACACTGCTTCCTTGGGTGACTTGCTTGGATAGGTGGGTTCTTTTGTATCAGATCCGCCATTGCTCCTGTATTATTCATTGTATCTAGAATTTCCATCAACCAAAACTTGTATATTGTTTCAGACTTAGAAAACAGTGTTGTATTATTTCGACCTTAGAGTCGCGCTAGTAGTATTACGGTTTTCTGGCTGTTTTGAGTTTCTTTTTGGGTTTTGATCCTCGCCCTTTGGCGTTGTATATTATTATTGCTTGCGTGGTTGTGACCGTCGATTGACGAAGAGCTAGCTCCCGCTTGGGGATGACTTTTATCAATTCATATATATTATTCTTGTTGTACCCCGTTCGGGGCCAGTTTTTACAAAGGAAACTCTGCCGAAAATTTCAGGAAAAATTACACATTTTAAAAATTCATATTCGGCTTAGTTATTTAAAAACTTGATTTTTAAACATGTTTTCTTTACCTCTTAAAACTAGTTTTCCCTATTTACTCCTTAAATGGTTTTAGATTTCTGGGCTTTTGGCTTACTTGGATCAGATGGAGTCCTATAGACTTCATAGGATTCAAGGGCCAGTCACGTGCTCTTTCGGGTCGTGACACAAATGTACAAATATAACCAACCTGTACTACCATTGCATCCAGGCTATCCACCACGACAAATCCGCAACGTCACAGCACAACACAGAACATCAAGGTGAATGTCACGTTCGCAAATCCGTCTAAAAGAGCTATAGCAATTAGACAAGATTTACCGATCAAATGACATTCACGGTCACAGATATAATGTAAGTACTGTAAACTAACATATTCAAATTGTCGATCGACAAAATTTCCCGAAGTGGGCCCCAAGTACAACTGCAGCACTCAAAATAATTTGGGCCAAAATTAAAAATTCCAGAAACCCCAATTCCAAGATAAAAACCACTGTAGAAAATTTGGTATAGAGAAGCCTCAAAATGGTGGCGGAACCGCGGCCAAAACATGGGCATGGCCGCGGTTCCGCGGCAGTACTGTAGTATTATGCAACCAAATTTTCACAGATGTCTTAAAAAAGCCTGCCTGATTTTCAGAAACACTCAAAATAATTTTTCGATCACAAAAAAAATTCGACAGAAACTTCAATTTTGAAATTGCGGTTTCTGAAATTTTGTTCGATCGATATTTTAAATACTTTAGAACAAGCTTGTAAAGGTTAATGGCGTGGCTCTGATACCATACGGTAGCGCCCCGGCTGTCGATCCGAGGCTAAAATGCGGAAACGAAAACTTTTTTTAAACTTGAAACCGGCGCTATCGTAGACTTTAATCCCGGATCGAACCATTAACCTATAACTAGCAAACTAGAGAAGGGTTAGAAAAGCTATACCGGTTGATCCGTGTCCTTCGGTCTTTGGCCACCAACCTAAGCTCCTCGCGGCATCTCCGATCTCCGGTCTCCTCATCGGAAAGGGCACCACATCTTCGAATCCTTTTATGGGCTCCTGCTTCGTCCGAAGCAACTCGGACACGAAGTTTGCTAGACGACGTGTCCAAGGTGATGTAGAGAATGTGTGTGATCACTTTGTCTCAAGCATCCATTGATTCTCAACACATGAGAGTGTATGGATGGAGGTTGAAGATGATGCCATTAATGGAGATAGTGAGCTCAAGAAAGAAGGAGGAAGAAGAAGAGCTTTCTTTTTTTCTCTTGTTGCAATGATAAAGTGAGAGTGAGATGATATAATACAAGAGCTAACCTCTCATATGGCTGCCCTTCTCTCTCTTCTTATCATTTCAACTCACAAATCAATCAAATAATGTGACACATGCACAAAGAAAGAGACCATGAGTCATCACTTGTGCATGTGTCATAATTAATGCTCCTAATAATGATTTTGAGCTCATTATTTCCATTTGTAAACATTAACCCAAATGTTTACAACAATAAAAAGATACAGCAACATCTAAAGTAAACTCGTGACGGATCACAAGGATACCCCTCACCTGTATATACATACCTGCATCCGCATTCCGACTGAATACGAATGCGATGAGACTAAAATAATCCAACAAATCTAATACTAGGATCCGGCTTAAACCAAAGCCCACTAGTATGATCCGTCCGATCATGATCCGTGCACTACTGCACGTATATAATCGAACCCTGCTATATATCATACGGCCTCTACAACGTTTCGCCCGAAACTTGAGAAACTGTCTGTGGGGGACTCTAAAGACTCGTCAATATTTTGGCTGTGGATTTAACCACTAGCACGTCAGTGATACTAGCTGTACGTAACGGGTTACCAAGTATTAACCAAAAGGGAGGTCGATGAGCGAACTCATCCTGACACCCTACTGAGCCTGTCAGTGACAATATCCGTACAGTCCGGTCCGTTCGTCTATGAGCATCGCATGTCGGGCCTAGGGGGTTGGTAAAAGTTAGACCCCCAAAAGCGGTATAAGTCGTGTCGGAGTGTAGCCCAGAATACCCTGAGATACTACTGGAATACCTACCAGTAAATCTCCTGCCTTGGCCAAGGACTTCGTGTAATGGCTCTCCTAGACACAGCGCGATCTCACCCCTAATACTGGGAGAGACGAAACCCCTGCTGATCTGCTCACTGCCTCCATGTGGCTCGGGACTGTACCCAACTAAAACTTGTTTGCACGACTCCTTTGAGCCGTGGTAGGGGAGTAATCAAAGCACAATAGGAACTCACACGAGACAAATGACGATCTCAGGTTGATGAACTAACCTGTACACATGTCACCAGGGAACTGCTATCTGACGTCAGGTATAATACCAACTAGCATGTTCCCTGCGAGTCCTGTCCGGTGTACTCATAACCCAATGAGCACCTGTATACATCTTAGGTGATCCAACTGACACCAATGGCTTGTGAGACCAGCCATCGCCCTTCGTCGGGGTCTCAACTGTATACACTAGTCTACTAATGGAGTATCGATGCCCAGTCTCGAAACTCCCACGACTAGGGACCACTTTAAGGATGTGCTTATAGACTACCCAACTCTCACGTATATGATCGCCATCATACTGCTGGTAGTCAAGCAAGAATCCTAAGGGCTCTATCAATGTGTAATAGTGACCTGTAATGTCACCTAAAGCTGTACACGATGATAAAGATAAACCAGATAACATACTATCATCTTGAGTAAGACTGTCCTACAGGTATAGGTCCTCCCTCAATCATTGCAATCACGTGCCTACGATCTAATAATTGACTTTGAGGGCACTATATCCAACACAGGTTTGCAGCAGTTTCGCGGTGCCATTAATGAGGCTTGGGTCTGCCCTTCTACGGCTGGTTCATAGGTACTGTGGCATGTTCTGGGTATTATTAAACCGCGCTTAAGTGTTGAGCCGTCGGGAAATTGTGAGACTTTAATGAATCGATCGAAAAGTTTAACATCGTCCGGATATCATGTGATGGGATACAATACTTGGAATCCACAATAAAACTAATTTGAATTTTGTAAATTTAGCTATTTAGTCTCATTTGATCGGTTGCCGCGGGATTTTGATGTAATCAAAAGTCCGTCGCAATCATGTAGCATACGCGGATACTCGCCGGGTAACCATATTAGATAGCCACGCTCCATAGCCCCGACCAAGTGACTGTAGGAGAACCCCGTTGCTAAAAGCATCCGTCCGGGAGCTCGTAGACGCGGTGTTCCACCTAAGTACACTTCGTCGACGGTATAGGGGGGCGTCTACTACAGTTTCCGACGAGCATTCGATCAGGATGTCGGGAATCTTGTTGAATTACCCGACTTGATATTGAAAAGTGTTTTCGATATCAAGACTGAAATGCGGGGTTTATAATTGTCAGGCATGTGATGTCTAAGGAATTCATTTGGTTAGGCATGAAATCCAAAGTATGTGATATTTTGGGTTTATGATTTCTAAGGTTATTATGGATTCCGAATGTTGTAGTTTGATATTTTCTTTTTTGTGACCGTAAGTGTAATATGTGGTGTATCGACAGTTTTATTGCTATATGTCAACGACAATTGGGATACGCATATTTACTTACGTTGATGACATGTGATGTTATGTGTTGCAGTGATATGTTATATTGGATCATCGTGTTTTGAATAGCCAGGGGTTTTATATGAGATGCGAGTTTTTATTTTCATTCATGTAAAATTCATTGTATGTAATATTCTTTTATTGGGGCACTTCCGGGTTGAGGAGATGTCACCATTATTGTATATTATTTACTTTTCCGCATTAGGATAGACCCAAGGAGGGGAGCACAAGTAACCGGGTTCTAGAGTCCAGTGGGAGACCATCTCGAGAAGTCGAGTCTGGGTCTCTTAACTCTAGAATTAGTAAGATTGCTTGCCGCTCTCGTAGGGGTCTAAGGATGTGGGTTTGGCTATTCATCACGACCGTGTAATTCTTGTTTTATACAGGCTTAATATAAAACCCGGAAATCCAAGTATATCCAATATTTCATATGTTGTTTTCTGCTACGATATTCTGTGATGTGATCACTTGATATAATGAGATAGATACTGTATATAGTATATATGATATATTATATAAACGTTGCTTATGTTTTTCACCCGCGCTAGCCCTGTCCCGCTCTGCCGTTAGTTACCTAACCTAATGGTGCATAACAGGACATCGATGCGAATGCGGTGGCATAAGCGTACGTTGTATTTATTTGTGATGCTTAGGTAACTTAAATGATGGGATATTCATTAATGAAATTAATGAAAGAAAAGAAACCTAAAAGATGTTGTAGAAACTTGTTTTAAAAACTGGTAGCTCTAGTTTTTGCTTTGCATAGCGGTATTCCTTGTAGAATATCCAGCACCTTATTCGATAAGGAAAGAGCCCAGATCTCTTCACCGGGAGTGACCTCTTTAGCGAAACCAGCAGATGCTACAAACTCGAATTGTCTTTTGATTGCTTTTATAGTTTTTGCTTTGCATAATGGTATTTGTGAAATATCCTGCACCTTATTCGATAAGGAAAGAGCCGATATCCCTTCACCGGGAGTGACCTCTTTAGCAAAACTAGTAAAAGCCTAAAAAACACTCCTTTTAAAATTCACTCGATTCTACAATAATATCAAGTTCATTACGCAAAAGGTTTTTTTAAAAACCTGTCGTAGCCCTCCGTCATTTCAGATAAGTACTTCATAGTATTCGTGCTACGTTTGTTAGCCTCCGTCAAGGCGTAGTGTGCGGTAGCTATTTATGCTTATCTGCTAAAGCATATGATGCGATTGAGTTAGGGTAGTCGTGCGACTTTGTTTGCCTGCGTCAAGGGTCGTGCAGGTGGGTTTAATTCAATCAAGAAATGCACGGGTTGAACTTGACTACTGAACTATGGTTTGTTGGCCTGCGTCAAGGTCATAGCCTGCTAGGGGCAAAATTATCGGGAATTTCAAGTGTTAAAATTTGCAATGAGATTTCATACTTTCTATGAAATAGTTGGATCCTGATACCCACTGCGAGTAATAGTTTAGCCGATCAAGTAGGTGTCTAGAAAGGTGTCAACGGGGTTACACCTTTGAAAAAACAAGGTTTATTTTAATTAGGTCCGTGCGAAAGCACGGGGAACCTCCTTCAAAGTACCGGCACTGGCCTGACTGAAAGATTGGCGAACTTGTAGGGTGTAATTAATCCTGGCTAGTCTTTCCTTTTAGGGTTTGAAGGAAGATTTGATAAAAATAGTGGGAGCCATCCTGATTAGATAAAATAATAACCAATCTAATTTTACAAGAGTATACACCGAGTGTTTTCTTCTCTCTTTCTCTCTAGGCAGTGACTATGTCACGCTTTAATCAAGATAATAATATGGATATATTGACCGAACCCGCTTGTTATACTGAGCTGGGGAACGTTGGCCTCGCTCCAACTTATAATTGTTATAAGACCGAGCAGGAAATAGGGGATTACCACTATTCCTGTGCTGCCCAAACGAAGAAAGTGCATGATGATGCATCTTCTTCGGGTGTGTTCATTACCAAGAATTATTTCTCAGTATTCTCTACGTCCTGGGTATGAGATACCGGATCAGGATCCCATATATGTAATCTGTTACATAGGCTACAGTGAGGTAGAGAACTGGGAATGGGTGATAAGTTTCAAGAGTTGGAAATGATGCAATTGTTGCAGCCAAGGTGTTGGCAGTTATTACCCTGTATTACCAAATACATTGATTCTGAAAGAATATTATTAGATACCGAACCTGATATACAACATTATATCAGTCTCTTTATTTACTAAAGAAGGATATAATTTTGTATTGTTGGATAATGTTTTGAACCTTTCCTATATCATCGGTTCAGGCACGTTATTTAAAAACATAGACGTTCTAAATCAAACTACAGTTCTCAACGTACAGAACACACACAAGAGGAAGAGTTCAGAAATGAATGAATCCTTCTTGAGGCATTGTAGATTAAGTCATATCAATATGACCCGACTAGCTAAGTTACATTAAGATGCATATTTAAATCAGTTTGAATTTACATCTTGTGAAACTTGCCAGTCATGTCAAAAAGATAAGATGACCATAGCTCTGTTTATTGGAAACAGAGAAAGAGTTAGTGAACTCTTGGGATTGATACATGATGATGTATGTAGGTTCCCTGTCTACACATGCCAAGACTGGTTCTTTGTACTTCATTACATTCACTGATGATCTCTCAAGATTCGGACATATGTTCCTGTTGAAACACAAGTCTTAAGCTTTTGAGAAATTCAAAGAATATAAGTCTGAAGTAGAGAACCAAACGGGTATAAGTATTATGTCCTACGATGTCATCGGGGAGGAGAATACTTGAGCATGGAGTTTCTGGGCTATTCTAAAGGAGAATGAGATTCTCTCTCAGTATTACTCCTCCGTATTCACCACAGTACAACGGTGTATCAGGGCGGAGTAATCGCACGCTATTAGATATGGTGCGCTCTATGATGAGTACTACTGAGTTACCTGTTTCCTTTTAGGGAGTTATGCACTTGAGAAGTTGCATATATATTGAATAGGATTCCAACCAAATCAGGTGCCTACCACTCCATATGTGATATGGTATGGGAAGAGCCCATGTCTTAAGTAAGTTTAGATTTGGGGTTGTCCGGCCTATGTCTAAAAGCAAAATCCGGACAAGCTCGAGGCAAGGTCAATTTTGTGGAAGTTTGTTGGATATCCCAAGCATTCGCAAGGAATATCTTCTACCGCACCGAGGAACAAAAGGAGTTTTATTTCTCGGCATGCCACCTTTTTAGAAAAGGAATTTCTTGTGAAGAAATTTGTGGTCATAAGGTAGAACTGGAAGGAGTTCCAGCTATACAAACTACAACTGACGATTTGGTAGAACCGGAGGATTCAATAGCTCCCGACGAACCTCAGCCTCTCCGCCGATCTGGTAGGGTTCCTCATCCGCCTAAGAGATACTTCGGTTTTCTCTATGACAGTGGGAGCGAGGATTGTATCATGAGATGATGACTCAACTAGTTTCGAACAGGCCATCAAGAGTGGGGACTCTGTAAGAATGGCTGGATGCTAAGTGATCTGAGATGGAATCTATGTGCACCAACAAAATATGGACTTTGGTTGCTATATTTGAAGGGTTAAACCCCCATCAGGAGCAAGTATATCTTGAGAAGATTACTTGGTGTAGATGGAAAAGTTGAGACTTTCGAAGCTAGACATGTTGTAAAAGGTTCTCGTCATCGACCAGGTATGGATTATGATGAAACTTTTTCTAGTGCCTATGGTTAAGTCCATTCGGATCCTACTTGCCATTGCTACATACCATGACTACGATATCTGGCGGTTGGGTGTCATGACTGCTTTTCCAAATACTAATTTAGAAAAGAGCGTCTATAAGTACATAGCCAGAGGGCTTCGTAGACAGTGGGAGCAGCAGAAATGTGTGCAAGTTGCTTTGCAGGTTAAAGTAGGTATCGCGGAGTTGGAACATCTGTTTTGATGTGGTAGTCAAAGCGCTTGATTTCATCAAAATGATAGATGAACCTTGTATGTACAAAAAGGTAGTAGAGAGTATGGTGGTCTTCCTCGTATTGTACGTAGATGACATACTCTTGATAGGAAAGGTGTTGCCTATGCTACACTCGGTCAATCTCCTCTTATCACAAGGATTTTCCATATAGGATCAAGGTGATACCTCCTAAATCCTGGGTTTTGGATCTATGAGATAAATCTAAGTGGATGTTAGGATTCTCACTGGGTGTAGTGAGATGGTATCAATCGATTCTGGGGAGAATTACTGGAAAGCTTCCAGGGTAGTAAGGTCGACTGAATGTCAGTCACAGGCATTGTCTATACCCTCAGCGGAGGGACGGTATGTTGGAAGAGTTCAAAGCTAGATACCGTGGCAAACTAGACGATAAAGGCTGGATACATCACTATCAAAGATGCTACCAAAGAGGCAGTCTGGGTATATATTAGTTCATGAGATGAATTTCGTTCCTACCATTGTGTGACAATGGAGTTGTGGCTTATGCCTAGGAACCCCCGTCCCATCAGTGACCCAGACATATTCTAAGGCAGTATCACCTAATCATGGAGATGGTTGATCTCTAGGGAGATCGAGATTAGGAGAGTAGACTCAAAGGACAACACGGCGGATCCACTCACAAAGGCCTTTTCCCAGAGAGAAACTTTTACGGGATGGTTGAGTATGAGATACTACAACCACTGCTATATGACGGTCCTAGTGCAAGTGGGAGATTGTTAGTTATATGTATGCCCTAGAGGCCATTACTGAACATGAGATGTATATTGCAGTGGATGCTTAGACATATATAGGGAGGACTTTTTTGCTCGACATGATAGTATGCTATCTGGTTACTCTTTATCTTAACATGTACACTGATTGTCTCTATGTTACATGTTGGTAAAGCCCTTAGGATGTGTACTTGACTATCTGGATTATGATGCAGATCATACTAGTGGGACAAAGGTAGTCAGTAAGTACATCCTTTAAGGTTCCTAGTCGTGGGTGTATCGAGATGGGGCATCGATATACCAGAGTAGACTAGTGTATAGCTTCTCGACCTATGTAGATGGGCGATGGATGATCCCATATCCATTGGTGTTTGACATCAGAGATGGTATACGAGTGCTCAGTGGAGATTGGGTACACTGGACGGACTCGCCAAGAACTCCTAGATGGTATTATATCTCACGTCAGATGGCAGTTCTCTGGTGACACTGGTACAGGTTTGGCTGTCGACCCGAGATCGTCATAGAGTCTTGTGTGATTCCCATCGTGCTTTGATTTCCACCTTTCCACGTTCAAGAGAATGTGCAAAATGCTGGTTTTTAGGTACAGTCCCGAGTCACATGGAGGCAATGAGTGATAGGAGGGGATTCGTCTCTCCCGGTATTGGGGGTTGATGTTGCGCTATGCTCGATTGGCTATAACAGGAAGTCCCTGGCCAGGACTGTTTCTGAGATTTACTAGTAAGTGTTATCTGTAGTTTCTCGACCCGTTATGAGCCTCATATCGGCATGACTTATCAAGCTATTAGGGTCTGACGTTTACCACCCCCAGGCGAGATATGCGATATATCAGACGAAGAGACCGAATTGTACAGTAGTGTTACTGATTGGATTTGCAGGCGTATGAGCAGGAATGCTTGTTGATCTTCTAATCGCTCAATACCTGGGTGGCCGTTACATTTAGCAGACTGGTTGCGGCTTGTGGGTGTTTGATATGATCATCACCTACTGCCGGCGTATTGACGAGTCTTTAGAATCCTACACAGAGGTTTCCTGGTTCATGCGAAACGGAGTAGGAGCACATATGTGATACGGGACTGAGATTAATGCGTGTATATGATACCGCATTCTATTCTCATGATTTATGACATCGGTCGATTATATGTGATATAGCCGGGTTATCAGATCAAGTGTTGATTCGATAAGTTGTTACATTTGATATTAGTCGGTTATATGAGATATAGCCGGATTTATAAATCAAGTGTTGATTTAATAATTTAATGTATAATTGTATATTTGATATACTAGATTACATTAGCTAATATTAGCTCACTTAAACATTTCTTTTTCTCACAAGTGTGCATTAGTATATATGTGATATATATTAGTGCACATTTTATTGTGTCATGCTTGATGCCGCATGCTATATGGGTGTATGAGACTCACACCATACTAATAATAATGTGAGGGTTTATATTTATTTAAGTAAATCAAAATTAGTGTTAATTAGTCACATGCTTGGAAGCATGGAGAAGCTTGTAGCATCTTTGACTAAATCCACTCCTTTTGTTTTACTTGTAGATATTTATTAACCTAACTATTATTGTTAGCCATGGTTTAATATCTACATGGGTTAGTGTATGACACTAACTCACCTATAGTTGTTATTCTCACCTCATGAGTTTATTCTCTCTTGATCACTCTTCATC
This sequence comes from Agapanthus africanus, assembly GCA_030015575.1. Lineage (NCBI taxonomy): Eukaryota > Viridiplantae > Streptophyta > Magnoliopsida > Asparagales > Amaryllidaceae > Agapanthus > Agapanthus africanus. Next base: position 418,358,075 of record CM057349.1, on the reverse strand, counting down.
TTCTTCATCCTTGAGAAAAAGCTTTCTAGCTTTTGGGAAAGTGAGAAAATATTGTGAGAAAAATAAATCTAAAGTGAGCCCATTTCCTAATTCATCATCCTCTATTACTTTCCATTTAGTTTAGGGTGTTTGCTTCACTAATTTCACATTTAGTGAAGAGGTAGCATGAGCTTGAGTCTCCTCGACATAGATCATCTTCGGCCTCGAAGACTTCGAGCAAGCTTGTTCATTTCTCCAGGTGAACCCTTTCTAGAGTTTGGGAAATCACAACTCGCAGCGAAGGGACTACTACACGGAGCTTTAGAAGTGAAGGACCGGTCAACAAAGGTTGTATTCCTCATTCACTTAGTTGTAAAGGTGTTTACAGATAGTTTCGTCGCATTTTCTAGTAAAGATTCTATAGTTAGGGTTAACTAGAACGTCAAATTTTTGAATTGGCATAGACGATGCCTTTCGAAACCTTGCAACCATGCTATGGAGCCCTTCAGTTCCAAGCTTTCCTTGCAGAAGAAAAGATGAATGACGAGCTGGCAGAGGTTCATACAACTGACATCATATTCGGCAATGAAGATCTCCTTTTCGGAACGTGCGAGCACAACCGTCCTCTATATGTCACCAGGTACTGCCATGACATTAAGATAAGGAAGATGCTGGTCGATAACGGGTTCTCCGTCAACCTTCTCAACGTGAAGGTGCTGAAGCAGATTTGTATGAACGTTCAGCCCCTGGCTCGGGAAAAAATTACCATCTCGGGGTTTGACTCGCAGTCATCATGAACGCTTGAGTCCGTAATATTGACGTTACGCTTTGGGCTGCTCGTCACCGACATCAAATTCCATGTCATTGACGCCAAGACCTGCTACAATGCTCTGCTCGGCCGGCCTTAGTTACACGAGTACATCGTCATCCTTTCTACATAACTCCAGTGTATGAAGTACTTCAAAGACGGCTTCGAGTACACAGTTACAGGGGAGCTAAATCCATTCTCCATAAATGAAGTCCGCAAATATGAAGACGCCAAGTACTTCCTACCAGACTTCGAAGACACGGAAATATGTCATAAACCGGAGAACCAACAAAAAGCCGTCGCCACTATCCCGGTCTTTGGGAGCGATACCGAGGAAGATGAAGAGATAGTCTACTCGGGGCTATCCCAAGGAAACATGCCTGGATCATCTACCCCTATTTTGGTCCTCGGCAGCGACTCTGAGGACAAGGCCAATGAAGTGTTCTCCATCCGCTCGTCAATGCAGACCTTCGCTGGAGCTGATAAGAGTTTACAAATTACCATGGTTCCACAACGACATTACAGGGAACTTGATGCACTCAATACGTATGACGTGCAAGAGCTTCAGACCTTCTACGTCCCTCCTAGGCGAAGAGGTGAAAAGGCGATTCTCTTCTATCGATCTTCGGAGACCAAAGTGGATAAAGAAGTCTGGCGTGGGGCTGAACTTGCGCTTGACAGGCTTTAGCCAATCCGTCTGCCTAGATATTACGCAGAGGGATTGAAAAGGCTATTAAGATGCCAAGGCGTACCTTTCAAAGAAACCGCTTGACAAACCCAGTTCTACAACAAGATTTGGGACATTCCCAGGACTCAGCGAAAGATGCCCAACGGGAGGATAGAGACGACCGGGCTTGGATACATTTGGTACACGAAACGGGATCGATTCCATGCCTACCGTGTCATAAATAACTCCGATAGAGAAGGGAAGCAGGTCAAAAGGTTCGGGATGACCACAGCCATGAAATGGCCATTTACGAGAAAGCCAAGACGCAGCGTCTTACTTAGCAGTCTGCGGAAAGAGAAGACTACGATGCCCTTCTTCCTCAGCCCGCTGTTCGCTCTCGTGGCAAGAAAAAAGCCCGACGCAAAGGCAACAACAAGGTGAAGAATGATAATGACGTTCGAAAACAGCAAAGCGGATTCAAGAAGCCATGCGATCGAGAAAAGGTCAGCTGGAATCCATCGCCGATGAAGAAGATGGATCGGGAATATTCCTTCCACCGAGACACGACAAGGAAAATATTCGACCTTGTCATCAAGCATCAAATGATGATGCTCCTGGAATCTCGGCACCCCGAACAAATAAATGATGTGCATCACCCGGCTTATTGCTCCTACCACCAAGCAATAGGACATCCTCTTGAAGACTGATTCACCTTCAAAGACCGAGTCGAAGATCAGTATCAGCAAGGTAGGTTTTCTCTATCCAGCAGTTAAAGGGTAACCCCACCACGAAAGCATGAGCCAAAAAATTCCGAATGGAACAATTTTGAATGCGAGGGTAAGTCCAGATCAACATCGAGCTTGGAAACGAACTCGCACCTGCCACGTGATAACATTCTCAAAAGAAGGGGAGCATGAGAATATGGACGACCTCTCTCAGTGCTTCGCAAATGAGAATGGGGATGAGATGATCTTAGAATTTCCATCGGCGCCAAAAGAGCTGGAATATGGGATACAAACTACGGCGGATAACCAAAGGAAAATTGACTTAGGGATGGAAAACGATCCAAGGCCAACGTTCGTTAGTGAGCTGCTATCTGAAAAGCAGGTGGCCACTTTAAAGGACGTGCTTACGCAATATAAACACTGTTTCTCATGAAACTATTCCGAGATGCCGGGACTAGATCCAGAAATAGCGATACATAAACTGGCTATATCGCCGGACGTTAAACCAGTCAAGCAAGCGCCAAGAAGAATGTGGCTCGAACTTGAGATGAGTATCAACGCTAAAATCAAGAAACTAATTGACTCTGGCTTCATCCAAGAAGTTCAATATCCCGACTGGATTGCCAACATTGTTCCAGTGATGAAGAAAAATGGAACAATGCGCATCTGCGTGGACTTTCGGGATCTCAACAAAGCTTGTCCGAAGGACGACTTCCCAGTGCCTGTTACTGAGCTGATGATTGATAACATGTCCACTCATGAGGTGTTCTCCTTCATGGATAGATCTTCAGGCTACAATCAAATAAAAATGCATCCCGAAGACCAAAATCATACTGCCTTCCGGACTCCGCTGGGTATATTCTGCTATAAAGTGATGCCCTTCGATCTGAAGAACGTTGGTACTACTTACCAGAGGGCCATGACGAAGATCTTCAATGACCTCATCCATAAGAATGTTGAATGCTACATCGACGACCTCGTGGTGAAAAGCAAGTCATACGAGGAACACTGGGAACATCTAAACATAGTGTTTCAACGCCTTCGGAAATATAATCTGAAGATGAACCCTTTGAAATGCGCGTTCGGAGTCTCCTCAGGAAAATTCCTAGGATTCATCGTACGACACCGAGGCATCGAAATAGACCCATCAAAGATTAAGATGATTATGGAAATGCCCACGCCAAGAACTCTCAAACAACTGCGGTCTTTCCATGGAAGGTTGCGTATATCCGGCGGTTCATAGCCAACCTCTCCGGCAAATGCCGCCCTTACAGCCATCTAATGAAGAAGGGGACCCCGTTCATTTGGGATCGTAAATGCTAAAGTGCATTGGACGAAATCAAGCAATATCTACAAAACCCGCCGGTACTAACCGCTCCGGTCAAGGGAAAGCCCCTCATCCTATATACAACAGCCCTTGAAGGTTCTTTAGGCGAGCTATGGGCATAGGAAAACGATCAAGAAAAGGAGAGAGCTCTCTACTATTTGAGTCGAGTTCTCTTAGGGGCAGAAAACAACTACTCCCCCATCGAAAAGCATTGCCTGGCACTAATCTTTGCGATAACGAAGCTTCGACATTATGCCTTGGCACATGATGTCCATCTCATATCAAAGGTGGTTCCTCTCAAATATTTGATGTCAAGAGCCATACTAACAGGAAGGCTTGCCAAATGGGCCCTCCTCTTGATGGAGTTCTCGATAACGTATCGATCCCTCAAGGCAGTGAAAGGCCAGGCCATCATCGCCTTTCTCGCTGAGCATCCGATACCAACCGACTCTCTCTTAAATTGCGAATTGCCAGACGAACACGCGTTCGACACAATTGAAGGGGAGAGGGAAGGAAATAATGCCCGATAGGAACTATACTTCGACGGAGCATCTTCCTTGAAGAAGCGAAAGCAAAGTACCCCATAATCAAAGCTGGGGTGGGCCTTATCTTCGTGACTCCACAAGGGGGGATAATGCGTTTCGCCCTCTTCTTAACAGAGACAAGAAAATACAACGAGGCTGAATATGAAGTTTTGATAGCGGGTCTTGAAATTGCCGTCGACATGGGAATCGAAGATCTCCTTATATATGGAGACTCCCAGCTAGTCGTTAGCCAAGTAAATGGCGACTATCAGACGTGTAAACCGGAGTTGGTAAAATATGGCGAAAAAGTGCACCAACTGATGACTCAAATCCCCTCCTACATCCTGGAAAGCATACCACGGGCGGAAAATAGCAAGGCGGATGCGTTAGCCAAGTGTTTACCGCCAAAAGCCAGGAAAGATGAACGTCTTGCCTGAATTTGGGGGCAGATGCTATTTGGGTTTCTCCGTCCATCTCTTCGAAGATGCCAAGTTGATTTATGGCACCGTGTATCGGAGGTTTGGACGGATGCGGCCATTGTAGTGGACATTGTCAGATCCCCCTCGTTATGATGGGTTTTTGATTGTGGGGACGCTCTTCCTTGTAGGCGCAAGCCCCTGTAGTTAATTACGTTACCGCGTAGCGATAACCACTTTCTCCTGCTTCAGATGTTCACTTAGTATCGTGTGTGTTTGTTTTATTTTTGGTTGCCCGTGGATTGTATACGGAGACTAATTTGTGTTGTCGCCCATTGGGTGTGGATTAGTCCAAATCTGTATTTTCTTAGATTTAGGTTTGGTTTGATTTATGGATCGTTAATCTCCTTCGGGATTAAGATCAACTTAAATATTTGTTGAGGATACGTTAGTTTAATTTTAGACTAAGATCTACTCAGCAGGATTTTTGGGATCATTCAGACCCAAGAAAAGAGTATTGGGCTCTATTGCTTTAGTTTAAAGACGTTGCGGTCCATAGATCACCATTTTTGGTATGAGGGTTTAGTTTAAAAACATTGCGGTTCACAGCTAGTTTAAGGACATTACGGTCCATAGCTAGTTTAAGGACATTGCAGTCCGTTGTGATATGCTCATGGGTTTGGGAATGCACCCAAGAGTTGTTGGCTGTCGGGACCCTCCACCTCTCTGAAGACGTTGAAGAATTACAACGACATGTATCAGAGGTATAGAGAGATGTCCCTTGAACCGAATTCCAGATTGAAGGGAAAGATCATGGTGGAATGAACACTGTTTTAGATACCATCTGTTAGGAGATCATTAGTCAATTTTGGAACTAAGATCGATTTGGGGAGACCTGAGTATAGGAAGGCTCGGTTGATTGATGATCAAAAGGGTTTTGGCCTTGGGAGATTTAGCTAATTTGGGCTAAGGTTGGCCTCTCATAGTGTTAAACACTAATATCTGCTCGACGCTTATGTGCTCCCGACTCTAAAGCAGTGTTAAACACTGAAATTTGGAGCGCTCACGTGTGGCACGTGAGGTGCCTGAGAATTGGGTACTGATTCTTTGGGTTTATTCCCTCTTTCCTTTATAAGTAGTAAGCATTATTGGGGGTCACGTGGGATCACGTGAGGCGCCCCAAAATAGGAGCCGTCTTTGGATTTGTTCCCCTTTTCCTTTTGAAAGTGCTAAGCACTATTAAGGAGTCACGTGGGATCACGTGAGGCACCCCAGAATAGGCACTGTCTTTGATTTATTCCCCTTTTCCTTTTGAAAGTGCTAAGCACTATTAGGGGGTCACGTGGGATCATGTGAGGCACCCCAAAATGGGAGCTGTCTTTCGATTTGTTCCCCTTTTCCTTTTGAAAGTGCTAAGCACTATTAAGGGATCACGTGGGATCACGTGAGGCACTCCATAATGGGAACTGTCTTTGATTTATTCCCCTTTTCCTTTTGAAAGTGCTAAGTACTATCAGGGGGTCACGTGGGATCATGTGAGGCCCCCCAAAATGGGAACCGTCTTTGATTTATTCCCTTTTTCTTTTATAAGTGCTCAGCATTTGTTTTAAGGGGTCATGTAGAAACACGTGAGTCGATCTCAGTTGTTTTTTTTATGTAGGGTTAAACCCTAGTTTTGTCAGAGGAATTAAATTCCTATATCTTTTGGAATAATTAAATTCTTCAAACTTAGTTCTTTTCTCGAAGTTTTGGGACTGCATGACAGAATCTCCTTGATGAGAATTAAATTCTCAACTTATGGGAAGATCTGTTTCTGCAGAGCTCAACCAGAGTAAGAACTAAGTTCTTTTTTGGAAGAGTTAAACTCTTGTAATGGCGAAGAGGAGATAAAATGATCTCTAGGTCTTTTTTTACCTAGGGTTTCTTTTCTTAAAAGAGAACTCCTCCTCTTTTTTTGTTCCTCAAATCTTATGGGGGGTCTCCTCTCTTTTTGACTTAGAGTCTCGGGTCCTTTATATAGTAGATGTAGGTTTGTTAATTTAGTTAAGGAAATCTCTCGTTGAGAAATCTTAATTGATTTGGGGATTTTATCCACCGTTCGATCTTTGATCAAAGGACTTCTGTTTTACAGAAGACATTTTTCTTGTTTTTAACAAGATTGGGAAAATATTTTCCCATACAGAGCTTATTCTGTAGCTTGGTGATTTTTAATCACCATTGGATCTTTAATCCAACGGTGCTCTGTTTTACAGAGTGTAAACTTTCTTGTTTAGAAAGATTGGGAAAATAATTTCCCATACAGAGCTTATTCTGTAGCTTGGAGATTTTTAATCACCATTGGATTTTTAATCCAATGGTGCTCTGTTTTACAGAGCGTAATCTTTCTTATTTAGAAAGATCTAAGGAAATATTTCCCAAATAGGGTTTTGATCCCTTTTATTTAGAATTTAATTCTATCAGTTTGGAAGCTGATTAGGAACCCTCACGTGTAGCATGTGACCCCCATAGTATTAAACTGGTTTGTTTATATGTAGCAATCCCAGAGAAAGGCATCGCGTGTTGGCACGTGAGCTGATGTTCAGGAATGTCACGTGTGGCACGTGACCCCTACGAAGTTAAGCCTAACAAAGAGCATCACATGCTGACACGTGAGCTTCTCTGGCCTGTTATTTGTTTTAGGAAGGCGCCTATATACTTTGTATATAGATGCTCACGTGTTTGCACGTGAGGCTCAATTTTAGCCTTAATTGTTAAGCACAATTCCTATAATGTTTGCTCCAAGGCGCATCATGTGTGGGCACGTGATGCTCCATTAGGGGAATTTTTCCCATCGCTTTTTATTTATTATTTATTTTTTATAAGGGAACAAATTCCCCTATAACGTTGTTCTCACGTGGCTTGCACGTGAGTGCAACGCTGTCAGCTTTACAGTCGTTGGATTGCCTAGGGGAATGGGGGAGGTGAACCGCCCTTGTCACGTTTTATAAATGCAAGGGTTTTGTCCTTGGGAAGCCACTTTTCTATCATCTTCTTCTTTTCTTGTCTTCTTTGAGAATTTAATTCTCTTCTTAAGAGCTTAGTTCTCTGCCCATTGCAATTCCTGAGTTAAACTCTGTCAGAAAAAGAAACCCTTTTTAGGTGAAGATCTTGAACAACAAAGAAACTCTTTTCTTAAAAAAAATTTTCCTGGATTTTAAATCCACCATAAGAGCCTTGCTCTCTTCTGAAACCCATCTCTTAGAGATCAAAAGACGTGATCTTTGAGTAGTAAACCTCAATGTCTTGGGCATTCCCCCTCTGATTTTTTGATGGATTCATGGCATTTTTACTTTTCGTTTCCTCATCATGGGGGTTTCTGGAATTTAATTCCACCGCATAAAAGGAATTTAATTCCTCACCGAAGAGCTTAACTCTTAAATATCAAAAGGGCCCTTCAGGAATTTCATTCCCTGGTGTTCTTGAGAACATTTTCATAGGGTTTTTCCCTTATTTGCACGAATTTAAATTCGTTGGGTATTTTAACAGAATTTGTTTTCTCTATGATGATTTCAAGAGTTGTTTAAACTCCCGTGTCTGTTTAATGAGAATCCTTTTTTGATTCTCATAATGATTGTCCCGTCTCATCATTGGTGAGCCGCCAAGTTGATTTTGTGGGGTCCGTTAGTTTTGCAATCAGTGGTCCCATGGAGAACAAACTCTCTGTTGTTTCCTTTTGTTGTTATATATATATATATGTTTCATTAACGGTTTTTCTTTTTCTTATTTCAGGAACAATGACTTCTCTTCCCTACTTTCCTTTTACTCGCTCGGACGTTGTTTTCCCGCAATCGCCGTCGGATGAGGAGGCTATGGCAATGATCAGGGCCCATGACAGGGACTGTACTAGTTTGCTCCTATGGGGAGTTTGGTATGGGCACATCATCCGGGGCCGCCGCAACTTTACTTGTGAGATGCCAACAGAGCCTCTCCGCCTAATATCGCTGATGGAGCGTCCGCAGACCGCTTATGCGGTGGAGGTGGCTAATTGGACTCCTGCAGGCCGGCTTGAGCCGTCAACAACTGGGATACCCAACTAGCCCTTGCCTGCCATAGATATCTTAGGGCGCCGCATCTGTCAAGGTGAAGCCTAACCCTGAGGACAAGTTTATAAGGTAGGGCTTACCCCTCGCTACCCAGTCGGCTATCTTCCTTGGGCTCGATATGTTCTCTCCGCCCACCGTGCACGGTTGCCAAAGGTTGGGTTATATCAAGCGGTGTATGCATCTTTTTTTCATTACCCAGCTCCTCATGTATGGTGGGTTAAAGCTTTCCTGAACCAATGGAATCTTCCCACCAACACCTTCTTGCTAGGGGATCATGAGGTCTCGATTTCACTGGAAGAGTTCTGCGAGATCTTCGGGTTGCTGATCAGGGGAGAGCATTATGAAGAGTTGTTGCCTCCCGATGAGTATGTGTTCACGACCGTGCTTGCTACGCTTGATGGCTTGATGACTGAAAACGCCGTCCATCATAAGTATCCCAGTCTAATCAAGACTCTGGGTATTTTCGAGAAGCCGTTCACGGAGTCAGAAGGACAGGGCGTCACCTTTAAGAGCTTCATCACCTGTTTTCTCCGTGAAGATGTTTTATCAAAAGAGGCTCCAAAATTTGTGAACATTAACGACCCTTTGGGTTTGGGCTAAATAAGCTGCCGGCCAAAGAAGAGGACTTGCCGCAGTTTTACATTCCGGCCTCATCGGCCGTGCCCTTCGATGCAATTGCGGCCCCTGGCATGGACGAAGAGACCTTCTTCATCGGCTTCATCAGTTTTTGGCTCAGTTGGTTCGCCATGTCGACGCATCGACGCTTCATGAAAGCCTCCGTCTTCTACCCCGCTCATCGCGTAGCCGAAGGGGCACGGTTGGCCGTTGGCATTGCGGGACTGTCGCATCTTTATCATGGATTAAGTGTTGCGGCCAACACTTCAACCCCAGGTACAGATGTCATGAATTCTTCCCTCCACTACTTCACGTCGTGGATTGAGATGCATGTACTGGGAGCGTTCGCAGCACATTGGCGGCCAGATTTCTATGACTCCTACACCTTCCCACGGGCTATGAGGTTGGTGGATTCTTCTGCTCCCGATCTGACCCAGCTAGAAGCCCTCCGCATGCTGCTTAACCCGTACTCCAACGAGGGCGGGATGGTTTTTAGCGATCGAGTCCTCTTTACTCCCGCGGGGCCTATCCAGCAGCTGTTTGATCTATCGAAAGGTGGAGCGTCGTCTTTAAAGCCTAAGGAGATCATGCACCTATACTCGATTAGGTCGGGCTACTTAGTATTCCATCAAAATAACGCTGCCCTTTTTATATGGTACAATCCGCATCGCTTTGCCCAACAATTGGAATCTAATCAGGGTGTCCCTTTCGAGACGTTCATAGTAGAGCCCACTCCGTCTCTAGACGTCACGCGTGATGTCGTCCATCACTTTATGCGGCTAAACACTGGCTCTCATTTCATGATCCCGGAGGCTGACTATATTTCAAGGTGTGTGGGGTCTTTCACGAGTTGGTATCGTCATCGAGTTGGTTTCATCATTGCTGAGGAGAGGCGGGTACTCTTTGAATGTCGATCTTCAGCTCCGGCTCAATCCACTGGCGTTCCGTTGCGGCCGCGGACAGTGGTTCGTCCTCTATTTAGGGATAGCGGCGTGGTACTTATCCCCAATGCTGCAGAAACATAATCGACTCCCCGCACCGTTGGTATTCCAGTATGCACTAGAACCCAAGCAAAGGCTTCCAATGAAGCGCCATCGATAGTGTCATCATTGGCGGCGCCACCAATGGCAGTATCATCCATAGTGGTATCGCCAAAGGGGAATACCAGAAGCGAGGTTGGCCAACGTCGCGCCAAAGTGCCGAAGGGAAGAAAGCGTTCTTCTGCTAGCGCTAGCACAAGCTCTAAGAGGAGGAAAAGATCGGTCGCCGGCTTACTGGACACCTTGCTTGAGTCTGAGCCATTCATTCAGGACGAACCGATAGCTATGGAGGAGTCAGACGCCGGTCTTATTTACCCTGGCTCGTCCGCCGAGGAAGCCGCGTAATTGGCTGAAACTTTAACGCGCTCGCAGGATGAGACCAAGAATGTGCACATCCCGAAAAAGCCCTACCTCCCGGTTATCTTCTACGAAGATCCTCCATCGCTACAGAGAGTACATATGGGTCCTCTACGAACAGAAGATGAAAGTGCTTTCAAGCAACCCATCACGACTGCTTCTGAAGATGAGCTAGCACCGAAGACCGGTGGGCATGAATATGCATTTGAAGCCCCGCAAGCACATTTCCGCAGGAAGGAACGATGGCTCGAAAAAGCCATACTAGAAGCACCTTGGCGTATCGGTATGCGTGTTTTCCGTATTTTTCTTTTGGCAAGTAATTTGTATAGCTTTTTATATCTTCTTATCTTTGTGAAAACTTTTCAGGGACTTCAGCAACGAAAGAGGATTTGAGCCCAGGTCGTGCCATGATGTAGATTCTATAGATGTCTTCCATGACGCATCGGCAGGTGCAGAAGAGATCACTACAGCTGCCGTTCCTGTTGTGGAACTTCCGGTGGTGACTCTTGTTCCTTCGGTGTCCATTTCTCTAGCGGAGGTGACCCCATTGGCCGCGGACCCTATGGATGTCTCTAATGATGCACCGAAAGGTGTAGAAGAGATTGTCGAAGCTGTTAGTTCTATCTTGGATCTTTCGGTGATGACCTCCACTTCTTCAGCGTCTGTACTTTCCGTAGAGGCGACCTTGCCGGTCGTAAACCCAATGGATCCTTCTGGTGGCATCTTGAAGATTGTAGGAAAGACCACCAAGGCCACTGTTCCCTCTTTGGAGCCTGAAGTGGTGGCTGTTGTTCCGCAACTGGAAGCTACTACGCCAGCAAATATCCCCGGTGATATGCCTAAGGGCGTGGAGGAGGCTGCCGAAGCTGCTATCCCTCCAGTTCAAGGTGAGCGGAGCATCGAAGGTAATATTTTACATTTCATTTTAATGATCCCCTCGTTATCTGAACTCTTCTTTCCTTCAGAATTGCGGGAATTGGCAACTTCTATAGTGGACCTATCTCCCAGGAAGTCCTTCCAGCGCCTGCTTGATATGGCTGCCCTATAGGCGATATCCCCGCAAAGCATCGTCCTTTTATCTGGGCAAGGTAGGTATTCTTTGACCCCTTTGCTTTATTATCATTTTTTATAACGATGCTAATATGCCCTTTGCAGTTCTGGAAGCTGATGACGAAGTGGAGACCTTGATAGGCCTGGGGATCTTTCAAACCCCTCTTGTATGACTGTGGGTAAGTAAAGCTTTACCCTTGGCATTGTTTTGTTTATTCCATGTTTGCCAGTCTCGCTGACTATTCATAAATCTTGAATGGTTTGCCAGCTCTGGCTCCGTTAGAGTCCCGAATCTCTATGCCACCGGGCCCATATGCCCGACGTGCGTCTGAAAGGATGGCGAGACAAAGCATTTACTCTTTGTCGGCCCTTATTGAAGATCTTCGTGCTGGTAATTCTGTTACGGCCGAAGAATTTGCTGCCGAAGCCAATACTTCTTTGCTCTTCCTTGCCACTTATCATGACGAAACATTGGTGCATGTTTGGGTTGAGTATTGTCGTCGAGTGAAGGTTTGCTTACATGATCTTGGGTGCATACGCCTTCCTTTTGAGCTCCTAACTGCAAAGGTGAGCCTACAGGGGTGGATTGAGCGGTGTGCCGCTAATCTACAGTCTTGCGAGAAAAGGCTCAACCGAAAATTTTCGGAGAGGGAGCTAGCCTCAAATGCTTTAGGGGAACTCTAGGCTCAACTCACTATCAAGACTACCCATGCGTATGAAATTTGGTGGGTGCTTCAAGAAGCTATCACAGAGGTGGTAGCTCTTGATAAAGCCGTTATCTTTACCCGTGAGATGGTTGAAGCTCATAAAGTTGCTGAAAAGGAGCTTGAAAGTCGGTTCGCTTCGTATCAGACTCAACAGTCTCAAGCAAAGACCCGTCTTGTGGCAATAACAAAGCTTGAAGCCGAGGCCCAGCGGAAAAACGATGAACTGACGAGCTTATTGCACCATCCGCCGGCTTATAGATTTTTTGTATATTCTCCCTTTTTTGTATTTACTCCTGAATGAGAGTATCTTGTATTCATTTTTATTATTTTATGAAATGTACTTTGTATTCATTTGGATTCATGAATAAAAGACATATTTTATTTCATACCGGCGTGTCCCTTTAGCAAATGCGTCTTGTAAATAGTCTATCTTGATCTCCTTGCAGGGCAGTGATGACTTAGGAAACAGGTTCAGATCTGTCGCCTAAGACTTTTCAACTTTATGAGTCGTGAGGGTCTCATAAAGACTTTTCTCCCAACAAGTCAAGAGGATCCCGTAGGTGTATTTTCTCCTTATGAGTTGTGAGGACTCCTAGTCGTAAGGATCTTACAAGAGAATTTTCCTCTTTACAAGTCGAGAGGACTCGTAAGTGGTTTTTTCCCTCCTTTCGATATTCGACTTTGTATAGTGTGGCCCGTGAATAGTATGCAATAGTCCTTCTTGGACCGATTTTTCGGGGCCCCAGTGCTTAGGAAACAGATCCTTATCCCCATTGCCTAAGCCTTTTCCCTACGAGTCGAGACGAGTCGAGAAGTTCTCGTAGGAACATTATTTTCCCCACGAGTCGAGACGAATCGAGAAGTTCTCGCAAGGATGTCCTAACATCACAGTTAACTCCTGCTAATAGAAGTCCGTTAGGGTCTGTGGTACTAGGGTTTTTACCCGTCGTACTGCCGCGTTGACCGGTGTATTCCTCGATACACAATCTTGCTATTCGAGTAGCCCCGCGACTGTCGTGTCTTTGATCCCTTCGGGGGCTGGACAAGACGTCTTCAAATAACCTTCCAGGTGATACTACCGTCGAAAGAGCAAGCGTTAGGGATATTCTATGTCGCTTTTTACTTGAGGTTAGGCTCATTTTAGGATCCCTGATGAGTCATGACCACTCCGCACTGGAGTGGGATGATCTCCGATAGTCTTTCATGTCTCATTTGAGTTGCCATTAAGACCCTGAAGGTAGGGATCTTCCTTTGTTTCGTTTGTTGACATTGTGTTTGCAATATTGCAATGAATGTCGCTGTTGTCTCTGCGTTGTCTGTAAGCCATCGAGATTTGGAACTAGGGGACTTTGCCATTGTTCTGTTTGTTGATGTCGCGTCTGCATCCTGCTGGAGGGAGGAAGAACGTTGTTGTTGATCTCTAGGCTGTGGATGTTGCCGTTGAGACTTGGAACTAGGGACTTTGCCATGGGTTCGAGGTAGTCTCTAGGTTGTCTGTGAACCGCCGAGATTTGGAACTAGTGGACTTTGCCGTGGCTCTGAGGTAGTCTCTAGGCTGTTTGTGAATCGTCGAGATTTAGAACTAGGGGAATTTGCCGTGGCTCCGAGGTAGTCTCTAGGCTGTCTGTGAACCGTCGAGATTTTGAACTAGGGGACTTTGCCATGGCTCCGTTTTGCTGACGCCGTATCTTCTTCTGGTTGGAACGAGAAGAAACGCCGTTGTTGATTTCTAGGCTGTAGATGTAGCCATCGAGATCTGGCTTCCCTTTGCTGAAGCCTGGTGGGACAATGTGGTTTCCTTTTCATTTGTGCCCATTGATTGTATACAGGGGTCAATGTGATCTCACCTACAGGGCAAAAGTTTCATTTCATTTTTTATTTCTTTCCGCGATGCTCTATCATTTCAGCTTTTACATCGCGAAAGTCACGATTGCCCAATCATTTCGGCTATTTTTTCGCGGTGCCCAATCATTTCGACTATTTTTTCTTTTCTTTACTCGTTGCTTTTTATTGCGAGTTGCCCAATCATTTCGGCTATTTTTATATGCATATATTTTACTCACTGATTTTTGTTGCGAGTTGCCCTATCATTTCGGCTATTTCATATGCATTTTTGGCTCGCTGATTTTTTTTGCTGCGAGTATGGAACTTGAGATCTGATACCAATCTTAGCATCAGCATCGCTGCGACGGGCCAGGAGCGAATCATCATTTTCCATGAAAGTGTTAGTGATATTTATGCCTTAGAGGCCATTACTGTACATACGATGTATATTGTAGTGGATGCTTGGACATATATATGGAGGACTTTCTTGCTCGACATGATAGTATGCTATCTGGTTGCTCTTTATCTTAACGTGTACATTGATTGTCTCTATGTTACATGTTGATAAAGCCCTTAGGATGAGTACTTGACTACCAGGACTATGATGCAGATCATACTAGTGGGGACAATGTAGTCACTAAGTACATCCTTCAAATGTTCCTAGTCGAGGGTGTATCGAGACAGGGCATCGATATACGATAGTAGACTAGCGTATAGCTTCTCGAACCATGTAGATGGGCGATGGATGATCCCATATCCATTGGTGTTTGACATCAGAGACAGTATAAGGGTGTTCAGTGGAGATTGGGTACACTGGACGAACTCGCCGAGAACTCCCAGATGGTATTATACCTATCGTCAGATGGCAGTTCTCTGGTGACACTGGTACATGTTAGTCTGTAGACCCTAGATCGTCATAGAGTCTTGTGTGATTCCCACTGTGCTTTGATTTCCACGTTACCACATTCAAGAGAATGTTCAAAATAGTGGCTTTTGGGTACAGTCCCGAGTCACATGGAGGCAATGAGCGATAGGAGGGGTTTCATCTCTCCTGGTATAGGGTGTTGATGTTGCGCAGTGCTCGACTGGCTATAACAGGAAGTCCTTGGCCAAGGCAGCTTCAGAGATATACTGGTAAGAGTTATCAGTAGTTTCTCGACCCGTTATGAGCCTCATATCGACATGACTTATTGAGTTACTAGGGTCTGACGTTTACCACCCCTAGACGAAATATGCGACATATTAGACGAAGAGACCGGACTGTACGGTAGTGTTACGACTGGATTCACAGGAGTGTGAGCAGGCTTGCTTGTTGATCTTCTGATCGCTCAATACCCAGATGGCCGTTACGTTTAGCAGACCGCTTGCGGCTTGTGGGTGTTTGATATGATCATCACCTACTGCCGGCGTATTGACGAGTCTTTAGAGTCTTACACAGGGGTTTCCTGGCTCAAGCGAAACGGAGTAGGAGCACATATGTGATATGTGCGGGACCGAGATTAATACGATATGAGATACCGTATTCTATTCTCGCGATTAGTGACATTGATTGGTTGTATGCGATATAGCCGAGTTATCGGATCAAGCGTTGATTCGATAAGATGTTGCATTTGATATTAGTCGGTTATATGTGGTATAGCCGGATTATTAAATCAAGAGTTGATTTGATAATTTAATGTATAATTATATATTTGATATATTATATTACATTAACTAATATTTAGCTCACTAATGATTTCTTTTCTCACTTGATGCGCACATTGTATATATGTGATATGTATATTTGTGTATATGTATTGTGTCATGCTTGATGATACATACAAGATGGGTGTATGAGACTTATACCATGCTAGGGTTAAATTAGGGTTTTGATTATTTCTTAAGTTATTACAAAAGAGAAAAAGACTTGGTCAAAGTTTTCAAGCTTGGAGAAGCTTGTAGAACTTTCTCAAGGTCAACTCTTTTGTCATTCCTTAGGATATTTTTGCTTAACCCAACCTTTAACCATAGCCTTGGGTTTATTCTCTACATGAGTTAGGCATGATAGCTTTAACTCAACCATGGGTGCAATAATTCATTTGGATAAATTATTGAGATGAGTTCATCTTCTTCTTCTTCCTCATCCTCAAAAGCTTTCTAGCTCTAATGGAGTTATGAGAAAAAGTGTGAGAAAATCAATTCTAAAGTGAGCCCACTTCCTACTTCTTCATCCTCTACTATTTGCCATGTAGTATAGGGTGTTCTCTTCACAAAGTTCATGACCTAGTGAAGGAATAGCTTGAGTTAGTGTCTCCCCGACGTAGATCATTTTCGGCCTCAAAGTCTTCGAAGCAAGCACGTTCTTTTCTTCGTGGAGCCTCTCTAGAGTCCGAAGTTCACGATCGCAGTGAAGGGGACTACTACATGGAGCTATTTGAAGGGAAGGACCGGTCTACAAAGGTTGTATTCCTTGCCCACTACTTATAGCAAAGTGTTGCATATGTTTTCCGTATATTTCTAGTTAACGATTCATGGTTAAGGTTAGCTAGAACGAAATTTTTTTGGATTTGGCATGGACGATGCCTGCCGAAACCTTGCTGCCATCGTAAGTAACCCTATAGTGGTATCAGAGCCATACTAGAAATTAATACGGATTTTGTTAAGATTACGAAACCGAAATTCTCCGAAATCTCCATCGTCAAAACCTGCTTGCTGTCGATTTTTAAAAGTTGTCAAAAAAATTTGCAAACAAGTACAGAGTGATGTATGGGATATATTATGAACACACACAAAATTTCAGGGCATTTGGTGAAAATTGGGCCGAGCCCTACCCCCCATATCGGCCAAAACCGAGCCCCCTCCCCTGAAATTTTGCCTATGTTCCAGTGACTTGGTTTTGATATTTCAGATGTTGTTTATTTTGGCTAATTTTGCATGTGATGTAATCTTACATTATAAGAAATTGGGAATGTTTCATATTCGTAGTTTTAACATTGTTTCGGGTGTTTCACATATTGTCTAGACAATGTTAAAAAGTTCGATCGAATGTCAAAAACCCATTTTCAAGTTTAACGTATTCGGAAAAATATGCAAGTGATTCTGTGGGCCCTCTAGAAGAACGTAAACCTTAACTCGATTATGTGGCCGTCAAAACCACCACTTGAACCCTAGGGTTTGTAGTGGTTTAGCGTTTCACATGTGAGGCGTTGGTTTGACCCTTCTACGGATGGTTCATAGGTACTGTGGTATCTTCTGGGTATTATTAAAACTGTGCTCAAGTGTTGAGCTGTCGGGAAATTGTGGGACTTGATGAATCAATCGAAGAGTTTAACGTCGTCCGAATATTATGTGATGGGATACAATATTTTGAATCCACATGTAGTTATGAGATAACTAATTTGAATGTTATAAATCTAGCAGTTTAGTCTCATTTGATCGGTTGCCACGGGATTTTGATGAGATCAAAAGTCCGTCGCAATCACGTAGCGTACGCGAATACTCACCGGGTAAACTTAATAGATAGCTACGCCCCATAGCCCCGACCAAGTGACTGTAGGAGAACCCCGTCGCCAAAAGCATCCGTTCGGGTGCTCGCGGCAGCGGTGTTCCGCCTTAGTGCACTTCGTCGACGGTATCGGGGGTGTGGCCGTCTACTAAAGTTTCCGACGAGCATTCGATCAGGTTGTCGGGAATCTTATTGAATTGCCCGACTGGATATTGAAAAGTGTTTTCGAGATCGAGACTAAAATGCGGGGTTTATAATTGTTAGGCATGTGATGTCTAAGGAATTCATTTGGTTAGGCATGCGATGTCTAAGGTGGTTGCGGATTCCAACTGTTGTAGTTTTTCACTTTCTTTTCTGCGACCGTAAGTGTAATATGTGGTGTATCGCCGGTTTCGGTGCTATATGTCAACGCCAATTAGGATACGCATATTTACTTATGTTGATGACATATGATGTTATGTGTTGCTGTGATATGTTATATTGGATCGTCGTGTTTTGAATAGCCGGGGGTTTTATGTGAGATGAGAGTTTTTCTTTTTCATTCATGTAAAATTCATTGTATGTAATATTCTTTTATTGGGGCACTTCCAGGTTGAGGATGATGTCACCATTGTATATTATTTACTTTTCCGCATTAGGATAGACCCAAGACCGGGAGCATAAGTAACCGGGTTCTAGGGTCCAGTGGGAGACCATCTCGAGGAGTCGAGACCGGGTCTCCTAACTCTAGAATTGGTAGGGTTGCTTGCCGCTTTCGTAGGGGTCTAGGGGTGTGGGATTGGCTATTCATCACGACCGTGAAATCCGTGTTTTATACAGGCTTAAAATAAAACACGGAGATCCTAGTATATCCAATATTTCATATATGTTCTTCTACTGCAATGTTCTGTGATGAGATCATATTACTGCCTGAGACGAATGTTTATATTATATATATGAGATATAACTTGTATATTGTTGATTTCGTTTCAAATGTGATGCTTGTGAAGCATAATATTTATGGGATTTCATTAATGAGATTAATGAAATAAAAGAAACCTAAAGATGTTGTAGAAACTTGTCTCGGAAAACTGGTAGCTCTAGTTCTTACTTTGCATAGCGGTATTCCTTGCAGAATATCCAGCACCTTATTCGATAAGGAAAGAGCCGAGATCCCTTCACCGGGAGTGACCTCTTTAGCAAAACTAGCAGATGCTATAAACTCGGTTTGTCTTTTAATTGCTTTTTTAGTTTTTGCTTTGCACAGTGGTATTTGTGAAATATCCTGCACCTTATTCGATAAGGAAAGAGCCGAGATCCCTTCACCGGGAGTGACCTCTTTAGCAAAACTAGTAAAATCCTCAAAAACACTTCTTTTCAAAATCACTCGATTCTACGACGATATCATGTTCATTACGCAAAAGGTTTTCTTAAAAACCTGTCGTAGCCCTCCGTCATTTTAGATAAGTACTAGTAAGTATTCGTGCTACATTTGTTGACCTTAGCCAAGGCATAGTGTGCGGTAGCTAATTAGTGCTTGTCTGCAAAAAATATGATGCGATTGAGTTAGGGTAGTCGTGCGACTTTGTTGACCTTAGCCAAGGGTTGTGCGGGTGGGTTTAATTCAATCGGGAAATGACAGGTTGAACTTAGCTAGCACTTATGATTTGTTGACCTTAGCCAAGGTCATAAATTGCTAGGGGTAAAATATTATCGGGAATTTCAAGTGTTGAAATTTGCAATGAGATTGCATACCTCCTATGAGATAGTGGGATCCCGATACCCACTGCGAGTAAGAGTTACTCCTGGGAGATTTTACACATTACAATTAGCCGATCAAGTAGGTGTCTAGAAAGGTGTCAACGGGGTTACACCCCTGGAAAAACGAGGTTTATTTTAATTAGGTCTGTGCGAAAGTACGGGGAACCTCCCTCAAAGTACCGGTACTGACCTGGCTGAAAGATTGTCGAACTTGTAGGGTGTAATTAATCCCGGCTAGTCTTTCTTTTTAGGGTTTGAAGGAAGATTTGACAAAAACAGCGGGAGACATCCTGATTAGATATATTAATAACCAATCTAATCTTGCAAGAGCATACGCTGAGTGTTTTCTTCTCTCTCTCTCCAGGTAGCGACCATGTCACGCCTTAATCAAGATAATAATACGGATGTGTTGACCGAACCCGCTTGTTATACTGCGCTAGGGAACGTTTGTCCCGCTCCAACTTATAATTGTTATAAGACAGAGCAGGAAATAAGGGATTATCAGAATTCCCGTGCCGCCCAAACGAAGAAAGTGCATGATGATGCATCATCTTCGGATGTGTTCATTATAGAGAACTGTTTTCTCAGTATCCTTTACGTCCTGGGTATGAGATGCCGGATCAGGATCCCACATATGTAATCTGTTATATGGGCTGCAGAAAGGTAGAGAACTGAGAAAGGGTGATAAGTTTTAAGAGTTAAAAATGGTGCAAGTGTTGCAGCCAAGTCTGTTGGCAGTTATCACCCTGTATTACCAAATACATTGATTCTGAATGAATGTTATTAGATACCGAACCTGATGTACAATATCATATCAGTCTCTTTATTTAGTAAAGAAGGATATAATTTTGTATTGTTGGATAATGTTTTGAACATTTCCTATATCAAGAGTTGATCGGTTCAGGCACGTTATCTAAAAGCATATACGTTCTAAGTCAAACCACAGTTCTTAATGTACAGAACACACACAAGAGGAAGAGTTCAGAAATGAACGAATTCTTCTTGAGGCTTTGTAGACTAGGTCATATCAATGCGAACCGACTAGCTAAGTTACATTTAGATGCATATTTAAATCTGTTTGAATTTATATCTTGTGAAACTTGCCAGTCATATCACAAAGATAAGATGACCATAGCTCCGTTTATTGGAAACAAAGAAATAGTTAATGAACTCTTGGGATTGATACATGCTGATGTATGAAGGTCCCCTGTCTACACATGTCAGGACTGGTTCTTTGTACTTCATTACATTCACTGATGATCTCTCAAGATTCGCACATGTGTTCCTGTTGAAATACAAGTCTGAACCTTTTGAGATATTCAAAGAATATAAGTCAGAAGTAGAGAACCAATACGGGTATAAGTATTATGTCCTATGATGAGATCAGGGAGGAGAATACTTGAGCACGGAATTTCTGGACTATTTTAAAGGAGAATGAGATTCTCTCTCAGCATTACTCCTCCGTATACACCACAGCACGTAGGTGTAACGGGGCGGAGCAAACACACCTTATGTGATAAGGTGTGCTCTATGATGAGTACTACTGAGTTGCCTATTTCCTTTTGGGGTTATGCACTTGAGAAGTTGCATACCTATTGAATAGGGTTCCAATAAAATCAGGTGCCTACCACTCCATATGCGATATGGTATGGGAAGAGCCCATCTCTTAAGGATGTTAAGATTTGGGGTTGTTCGGCCTATATCTAAAAGCAAAATCCGGACAAGCTCGAGGCAAGGTCAGATCTGTGGAAGTTTGTTGGATATCCCAAGTATTCGCAAGGGAATATCTTCTACCATACTGAGGAACAAAAGGTGTTTTGTTTCTCAGCATGCCACCTTTTGGAAAGGGAATTTCTTATGAAGAAATTAGAGGTCATGAGGTAGAACTGGAAGGAGTTCCAGCTATACAAACTAAAGCTGATGATTTGGTAGAACTGGAGGATTCAATAGTTTCCAACGAACCTCAGCCTCTCCGCCGATCTGATAAGGTTCCTAATCCACCTGAGAGATACTTCGGTTTTCTCTATGACAGTGAGAGCGAGGATTGCATCATGAGATGATGACCCAACTAGTTTTGAGCAGGCCATCAGGAGTGGGGACTCTGTGAGAATGACTGGATGCTATGCGATTTGAGATGGAATCCATATACACCAAAAAAGTATGGACTTTGGTTGCTTTATCTGAAGGGTTAAATCCCCATTAGAAGCAAGTATATCTTGGGAAGATTACTTGGTGTACATGGAAATGTTGAAACTTTCAAAGCTATGCTTAAGTCCATCCGGAACCTACTTTCTATTGCTACATACCATGACTACGATATCTGGCGGTTGGGTGTCATGACTGCTTTTCTAAATGATGATTTAGAAGAGAGCGTCTATAAGTACATAGCCAGAAAGCTTCGTAGACAGTGGGAGCAGCGAAAACGTGTGCAAGTTGCTTTATGAGTTAAAGCAGGCATCGCGGAGTTGGAACATCTGTTTTGATGTGGTAGTTAAAGCGTTTGACTCCATCAAAATGGTAGATGAACCTTGTATATACAAAAAGATAGTAGGGTGTATGGTGGTGATCCTCACATTGTACGTGGATGACAAACTCTTGATAGGAAAGGAGTTTCCTATGCTACGGTCGGTCAATCTCCTCTTATCACAAGGATTCTCCATATAGGATCAAGGTGATACCTCTTAAATCCTGGGTTTTGGATCTATAAGATAGATCTAATTGGATATTAGGATTCTCACTAGGTGTAGTGAGATGTATCAATCGATCCTGGGGAGAATTACTGGATAGGATACAGGGTGGTAAGGACGACTGAATGTCAGTCATAGGCATTTTCTTTACCCTCAGTGAAGAGACGGTATGTTGGAAGAGTTCCAAGCTAGATACCGTGGCATACTAGATGATAAAGGATAATACATTGCTACCTACGATACTACCAAAGAGGAAGTCTGGATGTATAAAAGTTCATGAGATGAACTTTATTCCTACCATTGTGTGATAATGGAGTTGTGGCTTTGGCCTAGGAACCCCCGTCCCATCAGTGATCCAGACATATTCTTAGACAGTATCACCCGATCATGAAGATGGTTGATCTCCAGGGAGATCGAGGTTAGGAGAGTAGACACAGAGGACAACAGCGCGGATCCACTTACAAAGGCCTATTTCCCAGTAAAGACTTTTATGGGATAGTTGAGTATGAGATACGTCAACCACTGCTGATTGTTGGGTATGAGATACTACAACAGATGGCCCTAGTGCAAGTGAGAGATTGTTAGTGATATGTATGCCCTAGAGGCCATTACTGTACATACGATGTATATTGTAGTGGATGCTTGGACATATATATGGAGGACTTTCTTGCTCGACATGATAGTATGCTATCTGGTTGCTCTTTATCTTAACGTGTACATTGATTGTCTCTATGTTACATGTTGATAAAGCCCTTAGGATGAGTACTTGACTACCAGAACTATGATGCAGATCATACTAGTGGGGACAGTGTAGTCGCTAAGTACATCCTTCAAATGTTCCTAGTCGAGTGTGTATCGAGACAGGGCATCGATATACCAGAATAGACTAGCGTATAGCTTCTCGACCTATGTAGATGGGCGATGGATGATCCCATATCCATTGGTGTTTGACATCAGAGACAGTATACGGGTGCTCAGTGGAGACTGGGTACACTGGATGGACTCACTGAGAACTCCCAGATAGTATTATCCCTATCGTCAGATGGTAGTTTTTTGGTGACACTGGTACAGGTTAGTCTGTAGACCCGAGATTGTCATAGAGTCTTGTGTGATTCCCACTGTACTTTGATTTCCACCTTACCACGTTCAAGAGAACATGCAAAACGGTGGCTTTTGGGTACAGTCCCGAGTCACATGGAGGCAATGAGCGATAGGAGGGGTTTCGTCTCTCCCGGTATAAGGAGTTGATGTTGCGCAGTGCTCGATTGGCTATAACAGGAAGTCCTTGGCCAAGGCAGCTTTAGAGATATACTGGTAAGTGTTATCAGTAGTTTCTCGACCCGTTATGAGCTTTATATCGACACGACTTATCGAGTTACTAGGGTCTGACGTTTACCACCCCTAGACGAGATATGCGACATTTTAGACGAAGAGACCGGACTGTACGGTAGTGTTACTGACTGGATTCGCAGGAGTGTGAGCAGGCTTGCTTGTTGATCTTCGGATCGCTCAATACACGGATGGTCGTTACGTTTAGCAGACCGCTTGCAGCTTGTGGGTATTTGATATGATCATCACCTACTGCCGGCGTATTGATTAGTCTTTAGAGTCCTACACAGGGGTTTCCTGGCTCAAGCGAAACGGAGTAGGAGCACATATGTGATATGTGCGGGACCGAGATTAATATGATATGAGATATCGTATTCTATTCTCACGATTAGTGACATTGATCGGTTGTATGCGATATAGCTGAGTTATCTGATCAAGCGTTGATTCGATAAGATGTTGCATTTGATATTAGTCGGTTATATGTGATATAGCCGGATTATTAAATCAAGAGTTGATTTGATAATTTAATGTATAATTATATATTTGATATATTATATTAGATTAACTAATATTTAGCTTACTAATGATTTCTTTTCTCACTTGATGTGCACATTATATATATATGTGATATGTATATTTGTGTACATGTATTGTGTCATGCTTGATGATACATACAAGATGGGTGTATGGGATTTATACCATGCTAGGGTTAAATTAGGGTTTTGATTATTTCTTAAGTTATTGCAAAAGAGCAAAAGACTTGGTCAAAGTTTTTAAGCTTGGAGAAGCTTGTAGAACTTTCTTAAGGTCAACTTTTTTTTCATTCCTTAGGATATTTTTCCTTAACCCAACTTTTAACCATAGCCTTGGGTTTATTCTCTACATGAGTTAGGCATGATATCTTTAACTCAACCATGGATGTAATAATTCATTTGGATGAATTATTGAGATGAGTTCATCTTCTTCTTCTTCTTCCTCCTCAAAAGCTTTCTAGCTCTAATGGAGTTATGAGAAAAAGTGTGAGAAAATCAATTCTAAAGTGAGCCCACTTCCTACTTTTTCATCCTCTACTACTTGCCATGCAGTATAGGGTGTTCTCTTCACAAAATCATGACCTAGTGAAGGAATAGCTTGAGTTAGTGTCTCCCCGACGTAGATTATCTTCGGCCTTGAAGTCTTCGAAGCAAGCATGTTCTTTTCTTCATGGAGCCTCTCTAGAGTCCGGAGTTCGCGATCGCAGTGAAGGGGACTACTACATGGAGCTATTTGAAGTGAAGGACCGGTCTACAAAGGTTGTATTCCTTGCTCACTACTTATAGCAAAGTGTTTGCATATGTTTTCTGTATATTTCTAGTTAACGATTCATGGTTAGGGTTAGCTAGAACGACAAATTTTTGAATTTGGCATGCACGATGCCTCCCGAAACCTTGCTGCCGTCGTAGGTAACCCTACAGAAAGGACTTAGAATTTGATACTGATTTATGCATCTGCATCGCTACAACTGGGATATTGGCAGGAGCGAATCATCATTTGCCTTTATCGATTTGGACAAAGGTAGCTTAGCAAACAGGGTTAGGATCCTGTCGACTAAGGCTTTTGACTTCAGGAGCCATAAGGGCCTCATAAAGGTATTTCTCCCTACGAGTCGTGAGGATCTCATAGGTGTGTTTTCTCCTTAGGAGTTGTGAGGATTCCTAAGTGTGTGTTCTCTTATAAGTCTTAAGGATCTTACAAGAGTATTTTCTCCTTATAAGTCGAGAGGACTTACAAGTGTCGTTCACCACATGAGGACATTCCTCGTCATTGGTAGGACTTGGTGGGAGAAACGTTTATTTGTGCCCGTGGATTGTATACAAGGGTCAATATTGAACCGCTTGTAGGGCAACTTGGGGAATGTGATGACTTAAGAACAGGTTCATATCCCTGTAACTTAAGGCTTTCGAATCCTATGAGCCGTGAGGGCCTCATATGAGGGATTCTCCTTACGAGTTGTAAGGATCTCGTAAGCGTAATTTCTCCTTAGGAATCATGGGGATCCCTAAGTGTGTTGCTCCCTTGTGAGTCATAAGAATCTCACGCAGGTGTTTTCTCCTTATAAGGTCAAGAGGACCTTACAAGTGTGCATGAATTTTTTTTACGAGTCTGCGCCTGTGCGGGTTTTCATAAGCTCGCCGGTAGTCCTGCTATTTTTACTCACGGAGCCCTTTTAGGTTTTCATCTGTACCCATTTCGCTTGTGGACGTACCGTTTTTTTACCCCTCTGTTCGCCAATGGAATTTATGGGGGACTTCTCCACCAAGGCAGCTGTGCAGCCGACGAGACTTAAGTTGCAATCCTCGCCGCTGGGACCTGTGGACCTGGATTCCACAGTCGCCGTGTTTGAGACGGCGTATTTAGTTTAAAGACATTGCGGACCATTTTCAGTTTAAGGACATGTCGGTCCACTGTTAGTTTAAGGACATCTCGGTCCACTGTTAGTTTAAGGACATCTCGGTCCATCGTTATTTTCGAGGCGAGCTTTTGCCGGATACTACTTATAGAGTTTGGGCTCAGGAAGACAGCGAGCGGACATGTGCGTCGTCATCCATCATTAACTTGAGCCGTGACTCGTCAAGCGTAGTATTTCTCCACATAATTCTCGGGTTCTTCTGAAAAATCGTCTCCTTCATCAAGTCACTATTTCCGTTCTCAAGAACAAGCTTTAAGAACTCTTCCAGTGTGACCGGGGTCCATGCCTCTTGGTTGTATCCTCCAGTGCATTAATGTATTTTTGCAGACCCGTACGATTGTCGTCGAGCTGCACGGGCTTCTTGGCCTTCTAATTTTTCTTTGAAGACTTCGAAGGCTTGGCCTGGAGGTTTTGCCCATCGTTACTAACTTTCGGCGTTGGGCATAGTTTCAACATCCCGTCAATAATCTCAGGCTCCAGCAGGCTTTTCCACCTAATCACAGGACATGCTTGAAGATCTTTCAGCATTCTTTTAGTTTTAGTCGAAAGGACAGCTTCCCATAGAGCTTCCTCCACAAATGAGCATGATGCCCCCGGCGTATCCACCTTTTTAGGAGCGTGCTGCTGTGGCGAGTTTACCTTCCAGTTTTCGGACAGCACGAACTTGCCCTGTTGGTACTAGTCTTCGACCTAATTTTGAAGACGTAGCAATCTTCGATTGGGTGGCCCACTATTCGGTGGTAGGGACAGTAATTGGGATTGTTGACATCACCCGATTGCAGTAGGCGTCTCAGATCCAGCAGAGTGATGAGCCTGTTGCGCACCGCCAGTTCGAATAGTCTCCTCGTTTTATCCCGGGGGCACGAGTAAGGACGTCTCAACTTATCTTCGAGGGATCGTGGTTTGTTGTTTTGGTGAGCTACCGGTTACGGGTCACTAGGTTGTTGTTGAGCGTTGGTGACGAAGTTCGCTTTCTCTTTGCCCTTTTCATTCCGAAGATCTGTTTTTGAAGAGGACGGGTTATGGCCCATCTGGTCTATTTGGACCAGTTTGTCAATCAAGGACTGGAAGGTGGTCGGCTTGAAGAACATCATAAACTGGGATATAGTTGCCTTAGGATCAAGGGTCCCCACGAACATGTCCACAACATGAGCTTCTTCTATGCGCTGTTCACACTTTGACCATAGGTTATGCCACTGAATCGCGTATTGAACCCAGGTCTCTCCCGGCTTCACTCAGGCGTTGATTAATGCCGTGATTGGGGTGCGCTCGCTTGCGCTTGCGAACCGTTGTGTGAACAGTATTTCCATCTCCATAAATGTCTTGACAGAGTCATTTGGGAGCTTGGAGTACCATTCAAATGCCATCTCCGATAAGCTGCCAACAAACCGGCGAAACAACAGTTTGTCGTCGCCCCCGGTATTATCGCACAAAGCTCTGAATTGAGCAACGTGTTGGTGCGGATTGCCCGTCCCCTTATACACATGGAATTTAGGGATCGTATATCCTGGCGGGTACCTAATTTAATCGTACCAGCCTGGATAAGGTCGTCCAGTTCTGACGACTTGGCCTGCCGCTTCGTTCGCTTGATGAGCTCGTATTTGTTGAGCTATGTAGTCATCAAGGGTAGCTTGGGAGATCGTCTCCTCTCTGGCTGCTGATAAAACCGGAGGAGGGTTTGATGTCTCCCCTCTGTTGTCTTCAATGATTATTGGAGGGTCTTCAGCTAGAGGATCCGGCTGGATCATCATCCCTACCATGTCTTGGAATAGAAGCGCCATTTGTTTTATATTAGCGGCTTGTTCCGCGGCCTCTTTGTCTTTCTTTTCAAGAACCCTCCATAGGAATTCGGTGTCGGTCTCCTGCTCCTGGCGTTGTTTCGACGATACTTCCAAGATTTTTTTCTGCCCAGTGAGTGCAGCTATCCTTGTCAACATCTCCTGGAGCTTTTGTTGTTGCTCCTGAGATTTTGTCATAGACCGTGTGAGTGATCAATGACCCGTGGAAGTACGGCTTTCCTCTTTCCTAGAAGCCATGTACACCGTGTGTACTACTAAGCCCCCAGACTTAGGGCATTTGGGTCCACTGCCTTTGAAATTTACCGCAGGCATGAGGATCTTCTCTGGCATTCTCATCTTATGGGAGGTCGAAGTTGAGGGGGCCGTTGCAGCAGGCACCCATGCAGATGATACTTTCCGTGGTATAACGGAGGGATGGTCTTCCACTTGCCGAACCTTCGTTTTCTTTAGCCGGCGAGTGTAATCTTTGTCAATTACAAAGTCTTGGACTTTCCGCCAAACTCTGTAGATCTTGGAGGACAACCGCTGAGGAGGCTTTTCCGGCTTCACTTGTGTCATGCTTTCAGCAGGCGGAGGAGACTTCTTCAAGATGGCAGTTGGAGAGTTCTTGCGCACCCTCCTGAGCATCTCGAAGCTATTCCCAGTTGGAACAGCAGCGTCAGTTTCCACCGTTAGAGCTGGTGGGGTGAGTCTAGTGGGGGAACTGCTCCCGGCTTTCCTCACTCAGCGCCAGTGGCGACGTCGAGCATGCCGTGCAGACGGGACTACCTTTGTCGTTGGAGCGACTTCGTCATGCCCCTTTCTTTGATGAGAGGCTGCTGTTGGTGGCAACCTGTTGAAGACCGACGTCTGTTGAGAGGGAACGTCTAACCTGCTAAAGAATGACTTTCGAATAGGGGAAGCACTTGTAACGTCCTCACCCGAAGCAGGAGTTGGAACGGCCAGTTTTGCTAAAACCGATCCTCCGGCAGGAGAAGCCCCTTTGACGGCTTTGTATGTCGAAAGAGGAATGGCTATCCGCTTCGGGATAACCCCTTCAGATATTGCCGACCTCTTTGTGGGGCCACTGGAGTTTTGGCCCTGTTTGTTAAAGATTGAGGTAGAAGACTTGGATGACCCGTTGAGAAGGGCCGTGGTAGCTGCAAGTCGATTGAAGACCGACTTCTTCGGGGCCTCTTGTGATGGCACTGAAGCGTTGAAGTTTATTGGCGGGAGCATAGTCCCGAAGGACAGTCTAGTGGTGTCTTGAGTCACCTGCTCCACTGGCATTGCAAAGATGGAGGCTTCTTAGGGCCCATAAGTCACTTCTCCAGCAAGGACGGAGTGGGAGTTGCTGTTGCAATTGGTGCAGTTGGAAGCTATCAATGTCATCTTCTCTCCTGCATGGAGCAAGACACCAACTCTTAGTACCTCAAATCCAGGGGCAACCATATTAAACCGTGATCCGTTCGCGAACACGACACACGAAGTGTAGAGTGGAAAGAGGAAAATGTCCCACCAGGCATGTCGGAATCTGTTTACCGCCGAAAGACGGGAAAGACGAACGTCTTGCCTGAATTTGGGGGCAGATGCTATTTGGGTTTATCGGTCCACCTCTCCAAAGATGCCAAGTTGATTTATAGCACCATGTATCGGAGGTTTAGACGGATGCGGCCATTGTAGCGGACTTCGTCAGATTCCCCCTCGTTGTGAGGGTTTTTTGATTGTGGGGATGCTCTTCCCTGCAGGCGTAAGCCTCTGCAGTTAATTATGTTGCCGCATAGCGATTACCACTTTCTCCTGCTCCAGATGTTCACTTCGTGTCATGTGTGTTTGTTTTATTTTTGGTTGCCCGTGGATTGTATACGGAGACTAATTTGTGTTGTCGCCCGTAGGACGTGGATTAGTCCAAATCCATTTTTTCTTAGATTTGGATTTGGTTTGATTTAAGGATCGTTAATCTTGTTTGGGATTAAGATCAACTTAAATGTTTGTTGAGAATACATTAGTCTAATTTTAGACTAAGATCTACTCAGCAGGATTTTTGGGATCATTCAAACCTAACAAAATAGCATTTGGGCTCTATTGCTTTAGTTTAAGGACGTTACGGTTCATAGATCACCATTTTTGGTATGAGGCTTTAGTTTAAGGACGTTGCGGTCCACAGCTAGTTGAAGGACATTATGGTCCATAGGTAGTTTAAGGACATTGCGGTCCGTTGTGATATGCTCATGGGTTTGGGAATGCACCCAAGAGTTTTTGGATGTCGGGACCCTCCACCTCTCTGAAGACGTTGAAGAATTACAACGACATGTATCAGAGGTATGGAGAGATGTACCCTTAAATCGAATTCCAGATTGAAAAGACAGATCATGGTGGAATGAACACTATTTTAGATACCATCTGTTAGGAGATCATTAGTCATCTTTGGAACTAAGATCGATTTGGGGAGACCTGAGTATAGGAGGGCTCGGTTGATTAATGATCAAAGGGGCTTTGGCCTTGGGAGATTTAGCCAACTTGGGCTAAGGTTGGCCTCTCATAGTGTTAAACACTAATATCTGCTCGGCGCTCACGTGCTCCCACACAAGACTCTAAAGCAGTGTTAAACACTGAAATTTGGAGCGCTCACGTGTGGTACGTGAGGCGCCTGAGAATTGGGCACTGATTCTTTGGGTTTATTCTCTCTTTCCTTTATAAGTAGTAAAGCATTATTGGGGGTCACGTGGAATCACGTGAGGCGCCCCAAAATGGGAGTTGTCTTTGGATTTGTTCCCCTTTTCCTTTTGAAAGTGCTAAGCACTATTAAGGGGTCACGTGGGATCATGTGAGGCGCCCCAGAATGGGAACTGTCTTTGATTTATTCCCCTTTTTCTTTTGAAAATGCTAAGCACTATTAGGGGGTCACGTGGGATCATGTGAGGCGCCCTAAAATGGGAGCTGTCTTTGGATTTTTTCCCCTTTTCCTTTTGAAAGTGCTAAGCACTATTAAGGTGTCACGTGGGATCACGTGAGGCGCCCCAGAATCGGAACTGTTTTTGATTTATTCTCTTTTTCCTTTTGAAAGTGCTAAGCACTATTAGGGGGTCACGTGGGATCACGTGAGGCGCCCCAAAATGGGAACTGTTTTTGATTTATACCCTTTTTCTTTTATAAGTGCTAAACATTTGTTTTAAGGGGTCACGTGGGAACATGTGAGTCGATCTCAGTTGTTTTTTTATGCAGGGTTAAACCCTAATTTTGTCAGAGGAATTAAATTCCTATATCTTTTGGAAGAATTAAATTCTTCAAACTTAGTTCTTTTCTCGAAGTTTTGGGATTGCATGACTGAATCTCCCCGATAAGAATTAAATTCTCAACTTGTGGGGGGATCTGTTTCTGCAGACCTCAACCAGAGGAAGAACTAAGTTCTTTTTTGGAAGAGTCAAACTCTTGTAATGGCGAAGATGAGATAAAATGATCTCTAGGTCTTTTTTTTACCTAGGGTTTCTTTTCTTAAAAGTGAACTCCTCCTTTCTTTTTTTGTTTCTCAAATCTTATGGGGTGTCTCCTCTCTTTTTGACTTACAGTCTCGGGTCCTTTATATAGTAGATGCAGGTTTGTTGATTTAGTACGGAAATCTCTCGTTGAGAGATCTTAATTGATTTGGGGATTTTATCCACCGTCGGATCTTTGATCCAAGGAATTCTGTTTTACAGAAAACATTTTTCTTATTTTTAACAAGATTGGGAAAATATTTTCCCATACAGAGCTTATTCTGTAGCTTGGTGATTTTTAATCACCATTGGATCTTTAATCCAACGGTGCTCTGTTTTACAGAGCGTAATCTTTCTTGTTTAGAAAAATTGGGGAAATATTTTCCCATACAGAGCTTATTCTGTAGCTTGGAGATTTTTAATCACCATTGGATTTTTAGTCCAACGGTGCTCTGTTTTACAGAGCGTAATCTTTCTTGTTTAGAAAGATCTAAGGAAATATTTCCCAAATAGGGTTTTGATCCCTTTTATTTAGAATTTAATTCTATCAGTTTGGAAGGTGATTAGTAACCCTCACATGTAGCACGTGACCCCCATAGTATTAAACTGGTTTGCTTATATGTAGCAGTCCCAGAGAAAGGCATCACATGTTGACACGTGAGCTGATGTTCAGGAATGTCACGTGTAGTACGTGACCCCCATGAAGTAAAGCCCAACGAAGAGCATCATGTGCTGACACGTGAGCTTCTCTGGCCTGCTATTTGTTTTAGGAAGGCACTTATATACTTTGTATATAGATGCTCATGTGTTTGCACGTGAGGCTCAATTTTAGCCTTAATTATTAAGCGCAATTCCTATAATGTTTGCTCCAAGGCGCATCACGTGTGGGCACGTGATGCTCCATTAGGGGAATTTTTCCCATCGCTTTTTATTTATTATTTATTTTTTTATAAGGGAACACCAAACTCGCTAAAAAACTGGCCGACGAAAACCTCAATGACGTAAGGATCATTGTACAAAGCCGCTGGATTCTCGCGCCAGCAGAAACATCTCCAAAGTCGTCTGAAAGAAAGGAAGCGACCAAACAAGCAGCCTTCCAATTAGAGGATGAAGAAAAGGCGAAGGATTGGAGAGAAGTCTTTACAGACTACAAATCTCAACGAATCCCCGAAAATGCATCTTCAAGACATCAGCTCGTGAAACGAGCTCTGTCTTTTGCCTTTGTCAATGATACTCTATATAAGAGATTGTTCGACAGTTTGTGGCTAAGGTGCCTGGGACCAGAAGAAGCAAAAATGGTCGTCCAAGAAACTCACGACGGTCTCTGCGGTTCGTATCAAGCCGGACCAAAGATGAAGCTGAAGATCAAGAGAATGGGTTGCTATTGGCCCACGACGATTCAGGACTGCCTCGAATATGCAAAGTAGTGTCACTCGTGTCAAATTCACGGGTACTTCATCCACCAGCATCCAAATCCGCTACACCCAACGGTAGCCAGCTGACTTTTTAAAATGTGGGGAACCGATATAATCGGGCCTATCGAACCAGCATCATCCAAAGGACATCGGTTCATACTTGCAATGACCGATTACTTCTCTTAGTGGGAAGAGGCAGTGCCGCTAAAGGAAGTGAAGACGGAGAACATCCTCCATTTCTTCAGGACACATGTCATCTACCGGTTTGGCACTCCATGACGGATCATCTCGGATAACGGGCCCGACTACAGAAGCCATAAGATCAGCCGCTTCGCACAGCAGCATAATATAGACTGGAGAAACTCTTCACTCTATAATCCCCGAGCAACGGTCTAGATGAGGCTTTCAACAAGACCTTGTGTTAGGACCCACCCCCAAATACAGATGGTATTGTCCGCTTTGGTCGAAACCGCACGGTTTTATCCCTTTGAATGAACTAGACTCAAGAAAGGGGGTACTTCCCAGTAAGTCACCCATCCCAGAATTTCTCTAGCTCAAGCACGCTTAACTATGGAGTTCTTCAAATTCCGGAGTTCCGATTCATCCAAAAGCCACCTCCATGTTATAGGAGTGGTATCATTCCATTTATAGTTATGGTCGTGCCCTCTTTCGGAATGGAATTCGATACTCCCTATTGTTCTACAGTTGGTCCCCGTGTGTATCCGTATCGGTTACATCCCCACTTCGATACCGGATAACATCTCACTTCTCACGTGGTAAGTGGTATTCATCCCCAACTCTACCTGGGGTATTACAATATCTATGGGGGAATCGTCTGGATGGCGCAAGGCATCCGATAGTAGGAATGATTAGTAATTCTGGTAGCAATATGCGTAGCCTCAAACCATTCATATCATGCATCGTATCCTTTTTACATATGATGTCATTACCTAGGACACTTGTACCATTACCATTGGTCCATACAGCACGTGCACTATTCATTCAAACACACACGCCTTTGGTAATTGCTATGCCACGAATACTATAGAATTTGCTTAAATCAGTATCTAAAACATTTGCATCATATATAATATGTTAACTGGTAGTTGTATATTCATTTCATTAAGATGGTTACGTAGGATGGCTAGTCATATATACATATCTCATTGCATCATAATTCATACATAGCTTCTAGTCATACATCGCATGGTATATACTATCGTATCATAGAAATCCATCATCACCGACATGTTTACATATTGTGATTCTTCTTGAGGATTTCAGTACTTATGAGATTTCTGGATTTTGGGGAAAACCGCAAGAATTTTAC
Organism: Agapanthus africanus; assembly: GCA_030015575.1. Classification (NCBI taxonomy): domain Eukaryota; kingdom Viridiplantae; phylum Streptophyta; class Magnoliopsida; order Asparagales; family Amaryllidaceae; genus Agapanthus; species Agapanthus africanus. The sequence goes on along the minus strand of CM057349.1, from coordinate 418,324,266 downwards.
AAGCTCATTATCATTTTGAAAATACTAGTTGCGGTTTTCTCGTGATATGATGTGTGTAGCGTCCACCGTTAGTTTTCTCGTTCCTTGAGCTATATCATATACCCGATTCGAGGAGGAGGGTACACCATCTGCGGGTACATGGTAGACCCAGTGCGGTACCTCGGGGTAAGAAGATCGTATAAAAAGGCGTTGAGCCCGGTAGGGGAGCACTACCGACCGGCGATGTTTGGCGCGGCGGATATCCAGAGGATACCGACCGTTGTCGTGACATTTGATGATATGGGCCGATCCGGACTGACGGAGCCCGAGATATTGAGATATTGAGATATATATATATATATTGTTTCGATTCTTGACACGGACTTTTCTGTTGATTTTACTGATAATACTCCAGATTTTACTATACAAAAGTTTTACTGAGATAAGGATACAGATCTTCTCATATCAGTTATATCTGGATTTCGTGTTGATTATCCATTTTTGTTGCATACATCCTAGTGCACCGTAGCATATTTGTATGTGTAGGGTTGTGACGCATTTGCGTGCATGCTTACGATAACCTTATTAGATATTATTTACTACTCACGAGTTGGCAACTCACCCCCATTGTGCCACAGTATCTTGCAGGTCTGACCCGTCAGCACAGTAGCGGCGGGCGTACTTCCTCATTTTGCTTCTTTTGTATTGACTTGCGGTTTGCTCATAAGTGGGTTGTGAGGATATTTTTGATCCCACCTTGTGCATTATTATTGTATCTAGTACACTCCATCTATCTTATCTACCGTTTTCCACCAGTTGTATTTGGACCTAGATGGTGAGCTTGTGAGACTTGTATATATTCTATTTCTGGTGTCGATGCTCACTTGAGCCGACGTAGTGTTTTCTTATTTCTTGTTTTCAGATGCTTATCTCATATTATAATGATATATGTATTGCATGTGGTTGTAATTCCGCCTTTGGCGAAGAGCTAGCTCCCGCTTGGGGATGCCTTTATTCATTATTTATGTATATTCTTGTTTTGTATAAGTTTGGAGCCAGTATTTACAAAGTAAATTCTGCCGAAATTTTTAGGAAAATTTGATGTTTTAAAATGTTTTCATGTGATTTTATTTTACCAAAATCACCTTTTTAAGTTAAGTTTTCCTTCACTCTATTTCTTTAAATGGTTTAGATTTCTGGGCTTTGGCTTACTTAGATTACATTACGCCTCTAGATGTTTTGTAATTTAAGTGCCAGCCTCGTTCCACATATCCGGGTCATGACACCTTGACGAAGATCATAAAGAAAACGGTGTCAGGGAATAAAAAGGACTGGCACGAGAGACTGCATGAAGCTCTCTGAGCGTATCGAACCACGTTCAAGACGGCCACGAATACAACGCCATTCGCGTTAGTATTCAGCACGGAAGCGGTACTTCCCTTGGAGATAGAGCTACCCTATCTACCAGTGGCAGTTCGATATGAGCTGACGGATGAAGAAAATGCCTCTCTTCGGCTTTGGCTTGAGGAGCTCGATGCCCTTGATGAAACTCATCTCATGGCGCAGCAAAAACTGGAAGCTTACAAAGCAAGGATGACACGCTCATATGAAAGACTAACCAGGTGAAGAATATTCCGCTAAGGCGAACTCGTGCTACTCATCAAAAGAGCTATGATCCCCAACCGTGCAAAGCGGGGGAAATTCGAGCCAAACTATGAGGGCCCGTACATCATAGACAAGGTCTATCAAGGTGGGCCTACTTGCTCATGGATATGCATAGCGAAAGACCCTTCTGGCCAATAAATGGCCGGTTCCTTAAGAAATACTATGCTTGACAAGTCACGCTCAGGTTAATGATAGATGACGACGCTCGTGTCCGCTCGCGGTCTTCTGAGTCAAGACTCTATAAGTAGTATCTGGCAAAATATCGCCTCGAAGCTGGCACTGGACCGAGATGTCCCTAAACTAACAACGGACCGAAATGTCCTTAAACTAACCATCGCCTCCAAACACGGCGACCACGGACCGAGATGTCCCTAAACTAACCATCGCCTCCAAACACGGCGGCAGTGGACCGAAATGTCCCTAAATTAGTACTCCGCCTCAAACATGGCGCATCATCCAAAATACGGCGATATCTTCTCTTGGGATCTATGTTGCAATCAAAGCTCCAAAGGCAAAGACTGCAACCCAAGTAAAAAAAAGGTACGTCCACAAGTGAAATGGGTACGGATGAAAACGTGAAAGGGCGCTGTGAGTAAAAAAAGCAGGGATACCGGAGAGTCTGTGAAAACCCGAAAGGGTGCAATCTCATGGTTAAAAAAAAGGTATTTCCACAAGCGAAATGGGCACAGATAAAAACTTGAAAGGGCACCGTGAGTAAAAACAGCAGGGCTACCGGCAAGCTTGTGAAAACTCGAAAGGACGCAATCTCGTAAACTTTTAACTTATGAGATCCTCTCGACTCGTAAGAAGAACTCCCCCTATGAGACCCTCATGGATCATAGGATTCAAAGCCTTAAGCTACAGGGACTGTAACATTTCAGAAAAAATAAAATATTATTTTTGGGAATTTTTATAATTAAATAATAAATATTGTGAATATTTTGAATATGCGGTATAATTAAATACCGATAAAATGGAAAATATTTGGAAAATTATAGGAATTACAGAAATGAAGGTGTTTTATGTGATTGAGGCAAATTATGAATTTTTATATTTAATTATATTCTATTTTTATGCTAATCGCGATTAAATATCGCTAATCGTGCATTAAACTTGTTTTGTGCACATGACATGTTTTTTCTATCATGGCTTCTCTTTATTTTCTTCATTTGGTTTGGTTTTAAAAGATAAAAGAGAAGAGAAAAGAAAATAAAAAGAAATAAACAATAAAGCATGTGCATGAGAGAGAAGAGAGAAACCGACAGTTGCCGGTCCCAAGTCCGGATGAGAAAGGGTGAGGGTTGTGGTAGGCTTGTAACAGCCAACGTAAAACTTTGTCACATTCTATGACATGAGAGAGAAGAGAGAGAGGTGAGGGGTCAAGTTGACCAAGCCCATTTCTTATTTGTTTTCCTTCATCATTTCTTCTCCTCATCTCACCATGGCTGCCTCCTTCTTCCCTCTCCTTCAAAACCTCACAAACACCCTCAATCCCTCATCAAAACATCATCCCCACTTCATTAAAAACATGTACAAGCCCACTACAAACACTTTGGACCAAGAAAATTGGATTTTGAAGACTTGGGGCAACTCAAGAAATTTCTTGAGTTGCCAAATGAGGTAATCCTTTAACCATTAGTGTAGTATTTAGTTTACTTTAGCTTCCTTGCATGTTTAGAAGTGTTTTGATATGGTTTAGTGATCTTTGGAAATTTCTAGTTAGGGTTTTATGGGATTCATGAATTGAGATAGTGTAATTGAGTTAGTAGTGACCTTAAACCCCCTTAGTGATAGTATTTTGGACCTAAAACCAGAGACAAACCCCAATTCACGAACTTTGAAATTCTGTCGATATCGTATTTTGTGAAAATTGTGATGAGAAAATGGTATCTGCTAACACTCGGGACACCTAAAAATTATTTAGCAAACACTGTGAGTCATGCAGGCACCCAGGAAGGTACCATAGAGACTCGAGCCCAAACCCCCTCACTTTGGCCGCAATTTTATTCTTCCTGGCCGCAAATTGCGGCCAGGCTAGGGCAGAATGCCTCAGTGTTTGGTCCAAGGCTTTTATTTCAGTAAACTTGACCCTTACCATATGCAAATTTGGCTAATTTGATCTAGGGTAAAATCTGGGACCATTTTCATGAGTTACTGCCTTGTATTTTGTGATATTTATGAAATGAAGTTTTGATATTGTGTTTTTATCGGTCGATTTACGTTTATACGTCAATCGTCGAGAGTTGTTGGTTATTTGTACATGCGTAAACGATAGGTTTTTACCTATGTACGTTTCGTGTATCGATTTGGTTTTCGTGCGTGATTTCGATTTACGATATCTTGTGTGTTTATATGTAGGCACCCCCACGAGGATTTCGAGACGACGAGGAGAGCGTGGCGTCATTGACTCCAGCAAGCGAAGATCAGGTGTGTAGATATATATCTACGGGGGAAGTCGGGTGGATGGTGTATAGCACCCCTGCAGTTCGTAGTGTAGTATACGAATACGTATACATATACATATATATATATATGTATATATATATATAATTATGTTTATTGTGAGACTAGATGATTATCTAGATACATCTTAGGAGATCATGGATTAAATTATAGTATAGTTGGATGATAGTGTCATTAGTTAGTGTTAGTCGCGAACCCTAGAATAAGGATTACACCCACACGCGCGCGCACACACACACGCACACACTTACATTGTTTTACTTATGCGTATATGGGGATACATACATATATATAGACATATAGGTATGTGAATATGTGTGTGTGTGTGTGTGTGTATGTATACATATACTTAGATATGAGGATAGTACATGGTATTTGGAGACGAGTCGATGAGATTGGGCGTGAGGCCATGAGATCGGTGATATGACATGGTTCGTATTATGAGATACGACATGATTAGTATAGCGGGTCCTTAGGCGATGTGTTTTCATACACACGCACATATATATGTAGATGGTATCAGTATGTACTAGACTTTAGATCAGTACCCAGATCATGATATGATGATAAGGATACCAGATAAAAGATGATAAATGTGATATTCGACCCGTACCCAGATTGGGATGCTGTACGAGCTATATATTGATGATAGATCCGCACTCTTGACTCGAGAATGTCATGTTATATATTATATCATATGTGATACTATTGAGGCGGGATCATCGACTATTATAAGTTGTATATATATCGACTCAGATTTAGGTGGTTTCCTTACCTTGTCGATTAGCCTGTTAGTTTAGTCCTGAAATTTACTTGTAGATGTTAGACTAGACTTGAGTCATACCTATTTCAAAACTAACGAATCGTAAGTATTTTAAAGACAGGACAAGAGATTCTACGGATATTTCAAAGGACGTACCTTTTCTTAAAAACACCGTAACCCTTATTTTCCAAACACCACGATTCATGTTATTTCAAATGGCAAAACTATATGACTCATATGTATATTGATGTAAATTCCTTATTGTTGCGTTATCATTCATGTTCTGCATATTCATGCTGTTCGCATCGCATTGCATGCTTATATTGTGTTTTTCATTAGTTATTATCAAAATTATGCTGTTAGGACACCAACACCATTACCGATGATGCGTATGCTCCACATACACCTGCTTGCCGGCTCACACACATCATCATCGGTAATTGCCATGTCATGCACACTTTAGAGAATATTGATTCATTGATATCGCTTGTTAGCTGATAGTTCCGATATATTATTAGTGTGCTAGTTTAGATATTGCATTTATTTACTGTGTTATCTCATGCATGTATATTCATATATTTAATTGCCATGCGATAGTTTGGGCCAGTCCGGATTGCCGGAGCCCAATATTCATTATTTATTTACACCGTGAATTATGATTTTGGATTTTCATGTGATTTCTAGATTTAGAGAAACCGCAAGGATTTTATAAACTGATTATCATTTTAAATGAAAGTTGCGGTTTTCTCATGATATGATTTGAGATATGTCCACCATGAGTTTTCTCGGCTCTTGAGCGATATCATACACCCGATTCGAGGAGGAGGAGGAACCGTCTGTGGGTGCATGGTGGACTCGGTGCGGTACCCCGAGGCGAGAAGGTCGCTGATGATGGCGTTGAGCCTGTGAAAGGGGAGCACTATTGACCGGCGATTGTATTGTGACTCGACGGATATCCGGAAGATACCAATCGGAGTACATGCCGGTCCGAATAGCCGGAGCCCGTGGTTTTGAGATTTGATGATATGGGCTAGTCCGGATAGCCGGAGCCCTAGATATTGAGATTCAAGGATACATGCCAGTCCGGATTGCCGGAGCCTTTGATATTGAGATATTGAGATTTATATTTTGTGTCGATTCTTGACACTGATTCTATATTGATTTCATTGATTATACCTCGATTTAAACATACAGAAATCTCACTAAAATAAGAAAACAGTTTTCCCATACATGATGCATTCTGTTTTCATTATATTTCTTTCATACCTTATGTTTATGATATGTTACTACCTGAGGCACTGACACGAGTACTTGGTATTATACATATGTATAGATGTTTACCCATGCCATATTTAGATGCTTCAGACTATATCATTTGAGGATATTTATTTTATGATCATATTGATCTAGGATTGAGTCATACATATGATTTCTGCTCGGTGATGTTTTCTACTCACGAGTTGGCAACTCACCCCTATTATGCCACAGTTCTTACAGGTTTTGCCGTACAGGTTTCGTTGCGGCTTTGCTGGCACACTGCTTCATTTCGGGTGATTGCTTTGGGAGGACTTGTATCGTGACCACCATTGTACATTTATTTATTCATTTGTATGTAGTAAATTCCATCAACCAGAAATGTATATTTATTTGACTTAGAAGACTAGTGTATATTATTTCGACCTTAGAGTCGCGCATTGTATTTTATGGGTTTTCTTGCTAATTTTGAGTTTCCTTTTGGGTTTTGATCCTCTCCCTTCGGCGTTATATATTATATTGCTTGCGTGGTTGTGGCCGTCAATTGACGAAGAGCTAGCTCCCGCTTGGGGATGCCTTTATTCATATTATGCATGTTGTACCCTTTTGGGGCCAGTATTTACAAAGGAAACTCTGCCGAAATTTTCAGAAAAGACTTGAGATTTTAAAACGCAATACTTCGGCTTATGTTATTTAAACCACTTTCTTTAAAGATAAGTTTTCTTCACTTCTTCTTTAAAATGGTTTAGATTGCTGGGATTTTTGGCTTACTTGAATTAGATGGGGTCCTATAGACTTCATATGATTTAAGTGCCAGTCACGAGCTATTTCGGGTCGTGATAGGGACTTGGACATGTTTTTAAGCCGTCGTATCCCCCAAGTTGCCCTACAGGCGGTACAATGCTAGCCCTTGTATACCCACTAGCACAAATAAACGTTTCCCCCACCAGGTTCCACCAATCACGAGGAATGTCCTCATATGGTGAACGACATTTGTAAGTCCTCTCGACTTATAAGGAGAAAATACTCTTATGAGATCCTTACGACTTATAAGAGAAAATACCATTTAGAAGTCATCACGACTTCTAAGGAGAACATACACCTACGAGATCCTTATGACTCGTAGGGAGAAATACCTTTATGAGACCCTCACGGCTCATAAAGTCAAAAAGTCTTAGTCAGTAGGATACTAACCCTGTTTGCTAAGCCATATTTTTTCAAATCAGCAAATGCAAATGATGATTCGCTCCTGGCAATATTTCTGTCACAGCGATGCTGATGCCTGAACAGGTGTTAATTTCAAGTCCTTTCACGGCAAATGATGCTTCGCTCCTGGCAATATTCCAATCGCAGCGGTGTTGATGCCAAGATTGGTATCAGATCTCAAGTTCCATACTCGCAAGAAAAATCAGCGAGCAAAAATAAATGCATATAAAAATAGTCGAAATGATGGGGAAACTCGCAATAAAAATCAGCGAGCAAAAAAATATATGCATATAAAAATAGCCGAAATGATTGGGCACCGCGACAAAAAGCCGAAATGATTGGGTAATCGCGAATTTCGCGATATAAAAAGCTGAAATGATGGAGCATCGCGGAAAAAATGATGAAATTTTTGCCCTACAGGTGAGTCCACATCGACCCCTGTATACAATCCATGAGCACAAACGAAAAGGGAACCACATTTTCTGACCAGGCTCCATCAGATGGAGATTCGGAACTCGATGGAAACATCTATGGCCTAGAGATCAACAACGGCGTTTCTTCTCACTTCAACATGATGCAGACGTAAAGTAAAAAAACCGGAGCCATGGCAAAGTCCCTTGTTCAAAATCTCGATGGTTCACAGACAACCTTGAGATCAACAACGGTGTTTCTTCTCACTCCAACAGAATGCAGACGCGACGTCAACAAGAGACCCCAGGGTCAACAAAACGGAGCCATGGCAAAGTCCCTAGTTCCAAATCTCGACGGTTCACAGACAACCTAGAGACCATCTCGACATTCATCTCGTTATAGCAGACGCAATGTTAACAAAATGGAGCCATGGCAAAGTCCCTAGCTCCAAATCTCGACGGTTTATAGAAAGCCTAGTGATCAATAACGGCGTTTCTTCTTACTTCAACAGGATGCATAAACGACATCAACAAGCGATCCCAGGGTCAACAAGATGGAGCTATGGTAATGTCCCTAGTTCCAAATCTCGACGGTTCACAAACAACCTAAAGATCAGCTCGACATTCGCTTCATTACAGCAGACGCAGTGTCGATAAAGGAAGTGAAGGTCAAATTCCTAGCTTCAGTGTCTTGATGGCACTCAAATAAAACCTGAAAGACAATCCGAGATCATCCCATACCAGCGCGGAGTGGTTATGACTCATCGGGGCTCCTAAACTGAGCCTAACCTCAAGTAAAAAAAAAGCATTATGGAAAATTTCTACCGTTTGATCTTCCGACGGTAATATAACTTAAGGAGATTACTTGAAAATGTCTTGTCCATACCCCGAAGGGATCAGAGACACGACAGTCGCGGGGCTTGTCGAACAGCAGCGTAAAGTATGCATATCGGGGAATGCACCAGCCAAAGCGACGGTACGACGGACAAAAACCCTTGTACCATAGACCCTAATGGACCTCTGTCGTAAAAAGAAGGGGTTAACTGTGACGTTAGGACAGGTTTGCCTACAAGTCCAAAGAAGGTAAACTACAAAGTTCGAAATGAGTCCATAAACTAGAGACTCCGGGATGAGTGAATAAACTACAAACTCTAAAATGAGTATATAAACTACTTCACACCAGATCAAGACATCGAAGAAAAGAGAAATGACAGTATGAAATAAAATATGTCTTTTATTCATGAATTCAAGTGAAAACAAGATACATTTCATAAAGGGATCAAAATGAATACATGTTATTCATGAATCAGAAGTTTACAATCAGTACAAGCAAGGGGGTACAATGACACTTATTAAGGAGGAGGCGTCTTCAACAAACTGACGAACCGCTCGTGCGCTCCCCTCAATTCCTTCCGTGTTCAGCTACAGCAGCCAACTTCGCTTCGATTTGAGTCCGTTGCTGCAAGCAGGATGAAAGATTTTCATCGATTTCTTGCTTGGCAGCTTCGCAGTTCTGCGTGACTCGCTCGGTAAAGTCAAGCTTCCTCCTTAGCATCTACCTATCCGAAATACATCGTTGGAGGTTGTCGAAAATGGCTTTTAGCTGCGCAGCATCCGCCTTAACCCGGGCATGCAATTGCACGGATTCACCGGAAGCTGCCTCATGTTCCTTTCACCTCAGGGCCGCCTCGTTTTCAAAATAGCGAATGAAAAGGATACTCTGCTCGACCTATGCAGCCCGCTGAGAGTTCGAGGTCAACTCTTCAGGAGCAAGACGCTTAAGCTCAATCTCATGCAGGCAAGCCTCGATCACTGCAATAATCAACCTAAGAACTGACGCGATCTTCATTATGGAAGTTCACGAGTGTCGCCAGTATTGGATTGACTTCGTCGGCAAAATCTGTAGCAGAAGTGAGGGCCTCGGCATTGAGATCTTCGATAAACTCGCTTAACGTTCGCCGGCTATTCGCTGCGCCCCTGGAGGATGTACGTTTAGCGAAGGGCCCTGCGGGCATGGGAATGCGAGACTCAAAAGGAGCTGAAGCCGGTGTAATCGCTACAAAATGAATTACGGTCAAATTTTAACTCGGAAGATAAAGAAAACGCCTGAGGGATGGAATCTATCGTACCGGCTGTTGCAGGCAGCAGAGCAGGGAGTATCGGAGGCGCGGCTATTCTTTCGCTTCCTCCTCCAACCTGTGATACTGTGGTCAGTATAAGGAAGGCTTAGCAACAATAAGTCTACTAAAAAAAAGGAGAAATATTAGGTGAAGAATATACTGACCAATACCAGAAGGTGGAACGATTTCCGACTGAAAGGAAAAATGCACCTGGTACAAATGGTCGAAAAGTACTCCTGCAGAGTCGCGACAATATACAATCAATACAAGTAGGATTGTATCCGTAGGGAAGCAAATAAGTGAGAAACCCATACCTTCCAGATTTGAGGAGGCGCAGAAGAAAGCAAAGGGACAGCGACCGTCAAGATGGCGGTGGGAGGCACTTCTTCAGCCGGCTCTGCTTCAGGGTTTACTGCGCCTATGCTCAAGACAAACGAAATATCATTAGAAGGGCTTAACAGGATTGAAAAACTTAAATAAAATAACCACCCAAGGAGTACTTGATAGATCAAAGACCGAAACCGCGCCGGAAGTGCCACCAAGTGTAACGGCTTCCTCTCTCTCTCTCGGGAAAATAGATCCTGCACCCATAGCTTCATCCCCTGACTCGACAAGGGCCGTCATAATGCTTGCGACACCCGCCAATACCAAGGAGCCACAAGGAGAAAGAGCAGCAGTCTGGACAGTCTCAGATTCATGAGATAGAGTGGCCACTTCCGGCTCTATAATCATCGGTGTTTCACCTGCCATACCATCGTTAGGACTCAGCCCTGCTTAAAAGAAAATACGTATGTCAGAATTCGAGGACCAAGTTCTAATAAAGGACTGGACGTTACGTTAGCTTGAAGTAGCTTTTCAGTTTCTTCCCGAGCTGCACGTGCAACCTGTCCATGGACAGTAGACAGGGAAGAAGGAACATCCACCGAAGGAATGTCAGCAGGCGGAATGCTGCTTGAGCCTGCACCTGCGGCCAAAACAGCATCGCATTCCCTCGCTGTGTGCTTCCTGCGCTTCCTATATCAGCAGTGAAAACTGACCTCCTTAAGACTTCCGACAGGAGGACTGTTCATCTCATAATTTTGCATTATTATATTCCCCATTCTTAATCATTTTACAAATAAATAGGTGCTTTTGATCCATGTCTGTTGAATAGTTGCAGGTTACAGATTCTCGGAATAATACAGTGAAAATGATAAAAAGACGCTACAAAAGTGAGACTACGACCAACAAATAGAAGAATCTTTATCATGCCGCCTACAGTTTGAGGAACAAACGAAGATCAGCAAACAGTTCGATTTCACAAAGCACGAAGGCAGCACATGATTCAAGACTTCAACACGAAGCAAACGGTAAAAGTCCACAACATTTCTTCACTGTGGAACTCTGGAAGAAACTAGAAGACATTCTGAGAAACCAAGTGAAGAAGACAGAAGAAAAATGCAACATGAAGCAACCCTGAAGAATCTAGCAAGAGAGCCCACAAGATGGCCGCGGAACTGCGGCCAAACATGCCTTCTTGCCGCGGTTCCACGGTCATACAGTGCACGTGCAGTGCACGTGTCGGTGCACGTGTGTCGGTGGGTGTCGGTGCTTTGACTCGGTCTTTAGGGTTATTTTTGTAATTCTAGATATGGATCAGATGTAAATCCTAGGGTTTCTATTATCTATAAATAGGAACCCTACAGCTCTTTTTGGAGCGTGCTTCTTTTTGGGTGCCTCTTTTGAGATGCCTCTTCCTATGCCTCTTTTTGTTTATCAAATTCAGAATTTTATTCACTGTAATGTTAGAAGAGTGTATCAAATAAAGTAAGTTTTCCCTTTCTATGCCCTAGTTAATTTATTTTCTGCCGTAGTTTAGCAATTTTATTTATCTGCCCTAGTTAATTAGTTAGAAATTTTATTTATTTGCTGTAGTTTAGATAATTAGGTTATTGAATTAAAAACAAACAAAAAAATGTCTCTTTTTATCAATTCCCTAATGAGTGAGTAGTTCCTCCCTTGTTAGGGTTAGGAATAGGAAAGGTTTGAGAGATGAAAATCTCTCACCTCTTTCTTGGCCGACATACATTTTAATAGGACTCTATTCATACATACACACACCGCTCACTACACCACCCTATCCCATGAGGTAGCGGTGATACCGTAGTTAAAGACCGGTTGTGTATATTTTCCATGGAGGTTAGGGTAAGAGTTAAGAAAGGACGGACAAAGATCTAGAGGAAAAAACCTAGTTTCTTCTCGATGGTACTAATTCACCTTGTTAACCATTACCTTAACACTTAAAAGATCTTAATTAGGTCATAGAAAACGATGAGAAATATTGACTTTCCAAACTTAATCTAAACCTAACCCTAGCAAGGTTTTAATCCTAATCAAACTCATTTCAGTTTTTAGTGTTAATCAATCCGACCCCAATTGGAATTAACTCGTTAGAACAAATAGAAAATACACAAAATCCCTGTGGAACGACCCGTACTCACCAGCTAGCTACCAAGCGACGCCGTTCTTGATTGCGGTAACTTCTTTGATTTCAAAAACGCATAAGCATTAAATCTCATAACAATCAAATGGCGCCGTTGCCGGGGAGACGGTAATCTCTTTCTTTATGTAATTTCGGGTTAAAAAAATTAATAATAATAAAAAAAAAATAAAAAAAAAATTTTAAAATTATAAAAATTGAAAAATTCTAAAACTAAAAAAAGGAAAAAAAATAAAAAATAAAAAAATTCATCTTGTTCTTTTTGAGAGGTATTGTGTGAATTGAGCAGGAAAAGAAGATAGACTGATTCAGATCTGGAAAAAGCAGTGAACAAATCAACAAACAGAACATATGAACAGACAGAGGAGAATCATAACAACAAACAGAAAATTTTTGGAGATCTAAACCAATTAAACCACCGCGGAACCGCGGAAGATTCAGAGGTTTGACCGCGGAACCACGGTCAACTGCTGACGTCAGCATCCCAAAATTCTCTGTAAGTATTTTTTTCCTCTCTTCTACTCTATGAACTCTACTGAAAATTTTTCCTGCAGGGTTCTTTGCGCAAATTTTTTTCCCCTTCTCCAATAAATTGTTTTTGTGCAGGATTCTTTGCGCTGCAAAATAAATTTTTTTTTGAAAGTGTTTTAGATTTTTGTGTGCTTACTGCTTTGCATTTTAAAACGGACTTTTAAGGGGCTATAACACCAATCAAGATTGGGTGGGGATTTCATTACCCTTCCTAAGACCCCAGAAATCACAAAAAGCATTTTGCATCAACTCTCGAGTTAATTAAAAAATATTAGACTCAGCCAATAAGGACTGTCGTGCTCATTAGGACAAAGGAAAGGTTGTAGGCATCGGTCGTTTATCTAAACCAGACTTTGTGGTGCCTAAGCTAGACAAGTAGGAAAGGTAATTTTAAAAGGCCCGTCTCACGGTGATTCGTGAGCGGATCCCTCCTTTCTTTACTTGTGCTTACCTGGCCACAATTGGCGGTGAAGAGACGATTTGAGGATCTCACAACTTGCCCTTTGGAACAGTTAGGAGCAGTCTAGTTGACTTAGGAGACCCTAGCTCTAGGCTTGATTGTGCATGCTTATCTTGTGACTGTTTGAAAGTGTGTAGTAGTCCGTACAAATTTTGCAAAAACTCTTTCTAAAAATAAAAAAAACACTTTCAAAAATTTCAAAAACCCAAAACCAAACAATTTCTATAAAAAAAATAAATTTTTTTTAAAAAAATTAAAATATAAATATAAATATAAATATAAATATAAATAAAAAAAATAAAAATCATCACATTCTTTTTCTTCTCCTTTCTTACATCATGGGTACCCCACCTCGCAAAACTCTTGCCGAACTTTGGTACCCTCATCCAAAGTTTGCTTCCTACGCGCATTGTTTTGGTCGAATTATGGACGACCTCTCCATACCAAAAATTTCTTTGAAAGATCGAATAGACGCGTCTATGAGAAACAGTTGGACTCCGCAATCCACTTTGTATCAACCGTTTCAACCTTCACCACCTTCTTACGTTGATAACCCTTTTGAGAGTCCGAAGGTAACTCCGAAACCCATGTCTATTGCTGAACATATTGAACAATCTTGTAACCGATCTTTCATTCCTTTCAACACTTCCAGTTCTTGGGATCAACAAGTCCATTCACCTTTTTATCCAAATGTTGAAACTACTCCTGTCTAACCAATCAATTCCTACCAGTCCTACCCGTCTTTCGCACCTTCCCTAGACATTGCTTCTACACAGCCATTTGGGAGTTTCCAGTATCCAAACAATTTTGAATCTTTTACTGAAACCCCTTCACAACCCATGTTTATTCTGGAACAGTTGTTGGAAGCTTATATTGTAGCGACAAATCAACAGATGAGGAATCTGGATGCGTCCATTGCCGCCCTTAATTCATCAAGACAACCTAGTGAACTGGTAGCTAGTTCCCAACTAGCTCTGAATTTTTCAATGTATAATGAGGCGGTTGGACAGATTGAGAATTTGAGCGAAGAGAGTGAGCTGTGCACCCTTCCAAATCAAACATACCCATCCCCAATTGAATCCCACAACTCCGGTTTTGAATGTTTATCAAGTGTCCCAAATGATTCACCAGTTGAAAATAAAATATTTAATGAGTTGTGCGACTTTGTAGTGTTTGATTTGCCAGATTGTGAAGAGTCTCTTTCGAGTGAAACCATCACCAATCTTTTTGACCTCTACACCTCCAATCTAGAACCTGAATTGATAAATATCCATGCTTTTGATGAGATGTCCGAAAAAATTGATTTTCATTTGATTGAGGATATTAACGCAGGGAATAATTTGGATGATGAACCCGTAGAATTGGCCGAGTTTTTCTCTCAAATTCATCATCCCGAATCATTAAATGTTTTTCCTGAACTTCATATGCGTCTTGATTTTGATGAGAATGGCATGGATAAGCTAAATTTTGAGGAGAATATTGAGGAAATTATTGAGGATAAACCAGTTTTATTTGATGAGTCAGATTTTCCAATTCATTCTGTTCTTCCTACTGACTGTGTACACCTTCCTGAACCTTTAACTGTGACCCTTCCCAAATCACTCCCCTTCGTCCTTTCCATCGTTCCGACCGCGCAAGAGACCGTATCGCTTTCATTTCCAATGTCTGGTTTACCAAGTTCGACGTACCTATGTTTGCTCACGAATCTTGAGGGATTTGACCTCATTTCTCAGTAGGTTGATAGATTAGCACAATTGCTTTTTACACATCGGTCATTACAAAATATGCTAATTTATACACACCATCTCCACCCTCAAGTTCGTATTAAACTTCTTTCTCCCAGTTTCTCTGGTTCTTCTTCTAATCTTCCTTTAATGATACCGAGTGTTAATGAATCACAATCCGATAATTCAAGTTTAATCATTCCAGAAAGCCAACTTGATTTGGATAATTTTGAAAATGAGGTAGATGAGTTTTTCGAGTCTCCTACCTCCATAATTTTTGACAAATCAAGTCTGATAAATTCTGGCACAAAACTTACTGACAGCAAAGTGTTCAAATACATCGATGAGAGTTTTGAAGAACTTTTTGCTGACGAACTTGCATTCCTAAATGACACGGATTTTGTGATTAATCAACCTCCACCTGAAGAAGTCGAACCACCACCATTTCTTTTTCCCTTCATCCATTCTTCTCCTCCACCGAGACCGTATACTGCTTCTATCCCCACATGGTCTCGTGTGTTTCTCATTTCTTTTCTCTACATTCCATTCTTTCACCAACCACACCATTATAAAGATAAATTTTTTGAATGATTGGTCCTAACCTTTGGCTTGTGTAAGGCCTTGTATAGCTTGATACTGTGTTTTTCTCCCCCTAACTCTAAACTTTAATACTTCAACAGTGGAAACACTATTTCACTTAAGTTTGCGGGGGACCTTGTTATATATATATTTTGTTTTGTTTTTCTGTTAACAATAAAGAAAATTATATAAAAAAAAATAAAACAGGGGAGAGCCGACAATTTTGGCCTTCTTGGTGTAGCCTGACAGTGAGGGCACTGTCAAGTTTAAGTTTGGGGGCATGCTCGGTAAGATTTCTTCCTTCGCATTCATGTGTATATTTTTGCATTTGCATACTTATTTTAAAATCCATAAAAATTTAAAAATTATAAAAAAAAAATTATAAAAATTGAAAAGTTCAATTTTGGCCATATTTGACTTAAGTTTGACATGACGGTTGACTAGTTAGGAAAAACTAGATCCAAAACTTAATAAACTAAAAATCCTAAAAATAACTTTCCTTTAAAATTTAACGGTAGAAAATATATGTCCTTATGGTTTACTTAGAAATAGGCAAATTTTGAGTTCACTTCTTGGGCTAAATCAAAATAAGGGAACAGTATTGAAATTTTTATTAAAGTGTAAGTCTGAAAAATAATCCCTAACCTTAAGTCTAAATTCTGAAAATATATACCCTACAACTTGCACAAACACGAACCTTGAAACTTGGAATAGTAGAGGAGACCTTGAAATGCTCTTGTCTAAAATCCTTAGTATGAAGGAAAATAAAATTATAAGTGTGAATAAAGAGATATAAAAAAAAATGAACACTGGTTTTGTAATTACTTAAGGCTGCGTAAAATAAAAAATATAGTGAGGGTGCTTTATCACCTAGTGCCATAGAGCAACTGGTTTGGGAGTCACTGCTAAAAGCCTTAGGTATTACAAGACGAGGAATTATGCCTTAATGCGCAAACACATTTTGTAATCGGTCGTTAGTACCTCGAGAAGTATTAACGGTCGCATGAAAGATGTGTGAGCAATTTCATCTAAAAATTCACCAACTAAAAGTACTTTGGATGATGGACAAGAGTATAAGAGCTTGAATTGAATTTCCAAGTGTAGGGGTGATACATACACACACGTAGGGGTATATGATTGGGGTTTGGATGAGAGATAGGATTGAAAAATAGGACTTATATCTTTAGTAGAGATGATAAAAATTCCTAATTTGAGATGGAACCTTAGAAGGAAAACTCAAAAGATACTGAAACCTAAATAAATTTACAGAACATATACAATTTTAAGTTAAATAATAAGGAAGCGTGAAAAATACAGGTTATAATTTCTGAGTTGAAAATAATAGAATTTCTTGCTAGAACACCGAATTGAAGAATAAAAGTCAATATGCCAAATTGATAGGATTTTGTGGGTAGTATCCGCTGAAAACCCTCAGGAGACAACACTCCTCCTACTAGGGACACCTAGAGGTTTAACGTTAGGCTTGTTGCACGAGCTCAGTGCAATCGCGTTTCCCGGCGAAAGTGAGGTTAGGCTTTTTTGAGAATAAACTAGTTTTGCTCGGGACGAGCAAAAGATAAGTTTGGGGGTATTTGTTCATCTTATTATTTTGCATTATTATATTCCCCATTCTTAATCATTTTACAAATAAATAGGTGCTTTTGATCCATATCTGTTGAATAGTTGCAGGTTACAGGTTCTCGGAATAATACAGTGAAAATGATAAAAAGACGCTATAAAAGTGAGACTACGATCTACAAATAGAAGAATCTTTATCATGCCGCCTACAGTTTGAGGAACAAACGAAGATGAGCAAACAGTTCGATTTTACAAAGCACGAAGGCAGCACATGATTGAAGACTTCAACACGAAGCAAATGATAAAAGTCCACAACATTTCTATATTGGGGAAATCTGGAAGAAACTAGAAGACATTTTGAGAAACTAAGTGAAGAAGACAGAAGAAAAATGCAACATGAAGCAACCCTGAAGAATCTAGCAAGAGAGCCCACAAGATGGCCGCGGAACCGCGGCCAAACATGCCTTCTTGCCACGGTTCCGCGGTCATATAGTGTACGTGCAGTGCACGTGTCGGTGCACGTGTGTCGGTGGGTGTCGGTGCTTTGACTCGGTCTTTGGGGTTATTTTTGTAATTCTAGATATGGATCAGATGTAAACGCTAGAGTTTCTATTATCCATAAATAGGAACCCTACAGCTCTTTTTGGAGCGTGCCTCTTTTTGGGTGCCTCTTTTGAGATGCCTCTTCCTATTTCTCTTTTTGTTTATCAAATTCAGAATTTTTTCACTGTAATGTTTGAAGAGTGCATCAAATAAAGTAAGTTTTTCCTTTCTATGCCCTAGTTAATTTCTTTTCGGCCGTAGTTTAGCAATTGTATTTATCTGCCCTAGTTAATTAGTTAGAAATTTTATTTATTTGCTGTAGTTTAGATAATTAGGTTATTGAATTAAAAACAAACAAAAAAATGTCTCTTTTTATCAATTCTCTAATGAGTGAGTAGTTCCTCACTTGTTAGGGTTAGGAATAGGAAAGGTTTGAGAGATGAAAATCTCTCACCCCTTTCTTGCCCGACATACATTTTAATAGGACTCTATGCATACATAAACACACCGCTCACTACAACACCCTATCCCATGAGGTAGCGGTGATACCGTAGATAAAGACCGGTTGTGTATGTTTTCCATGGAGGTTAGGGTAAGAGTTAAGAAATGACGGACAAGGACCTAAAGGAAAAAACCTAGTTTCTTCCCGATGGTACTAATCCACTTTGTTAACCATTACCTTAACACCTAAAAGATCTTAATTAGGGCATAGAAAGCGGTGAGAAATATTGACTTTCCAATCTTAACCTAAACCTAACCCTAGAAAGGTTTTAATCCTAATCATACTCATTTCAGTTTTTAGTGATAATCAATCCGACCCCAATTGGAATTAACTCGTTAGAACAAATAGAAAATACACAAAATCCCTGTGGACCGACCCGTACTCACCGGCTAGCTACCAAGCGACGCCGTTCTTGATTGCGGTAAATTCTTTGATTTCAAAAACGCATACGCAAAATCTCTCTCAATCAACGACGTCGTCATCCAAACCGAGCTCTGCCTCCGGAGCTGCTACGGCGTCCATCATCGGCTGCTTCAGCAACGCCTCCTATGGTGACTTTTGGATGGCCGTGGCCATAGTCACTGGCTCTAGAAGCTTTGCTGTATCGCCACTTGGGATTAGCACTACACTTGGAACGACTTGAGTTGTAGTCGTTCCTGTAGTAGGGCAAAGAGAAGGGTCAGATCATGAATAAAAAAAGTAAAGGCGTAATGAAATGAATTATACCAAGGCCCAAAGAAACGCGGAGCCTCTCTTCCTCCTCGAACGTCCTAAGGGAAGCCACGAGAGCCTCTTCGGTAGAAATACCTGTTGAAGAAGAAAGCGTTAATAGAAGCATAATAAAGAGAGTAGGGATATGCGCATAAGAATATAACTGAAGTATACCTGACTCCGCAATAGAGATCAACGCCGCTTCCTCGCGAGCCAGTCGGTCAGAAGCTGCGAGGTTAGCCTGTAAATCAGTATCGGTCGCAGGTGTGTCTAACAAACCTTCATTAGTGCCATATTCGCACAAGCCCTTACTGTAGGGAGCATGGGGCTCCTGGCCGAATACGACTTTGGCATAGAATAAAGACTTCTTTTTTTCTACGAACGGACACCAGCGGCCGACGATAAGAGCTTTCGCTTGACAGGCATCTTCAGGAGGCGGGTCCCGATTTCCGAACCAATACCAGATTTCGGAGACGCCACGACTACCGCAGTTGCGGGGACATTCGATTGAAGCTTCTCGGGGAAAGCTCGTGAGACCACAGCCGTAGTAGCTTCTTTTAAGGAGGGATGAATGACGGTCCTTCGCTTTAAAGGGATCAATGGATTACCAGTTGGGACTGCATCCTTGTGATCGAGCAATAGCCGCCTTTCCTCCCTGATAACAACACCCGTCGCATGCTCGGCTCGCTAATGAGAAAATGGGACCCCGTATTTAATCGCATAAAGTGGTGCAGCGGGCTGTGAATACCCTCCTCTGTAGCAGCCGGCTCGACTAAGAATGCCTCGAGAGGAACACCCTGATTATAACCTGACTGTTGAGCGAAGCGGTGTAGGTTGTACCTCATAAACAGTACCGAGATGTTCTGTCTGAATACTAAAATGCCCGGCCTGATAGAATACAAGTGCAAGATTTCCCGAGCCTTCAACGTGGAATCCCCATCTTTGAAAGTGTCACGTAGCGGTTGCACCACCTTAGTAGATTCCTTACCGATAGTCAAGACTCTATCGACAAAGGTCATGCGGTCACCAACCATGCGCGGGCGGAGGACCAGTTGCCGAGCCTCTCACTGTAACGGGTCTGACGCAGAAGCGTCAACCAGATATATGACCTGAGGAAAGTTGTAGCTATTGTAGAAGCGGGGTCGTTTGTGAACACCGAAAGCATCTAGCACGTGCATTTTGATCCATGACGTGAAGTAGTGCAACGGAAGATGTACGGGCTTTACTTTCGGTTGAGTAGTGTCTACCGCTAAGCTCAGGTCATGATATATATAAGCCAGCCCTACGATCCTAACTACCACACGCGTCCCTGCGATCATGCGGTGGGCCGGATAAAAGACAGTCGGCCCCATATAGCGAGAATGGGTTGGAAGCACAAACTAATTCAACTACAGGCCGATGAACCCCAAAAAGAACGTCTCTTCGTCGACGTCTGGAGCAGCGAGCTCTGCAAAAGGGATGATCGGAATGTCTAGAATGAAGAAATTCTTTAAATTCACCTCTGCCGTCGGAAAGTTATCCAAACTAAAATCGAACGGGTCGTCAAGCTTGGCGAATTTCGCAGCTTGTATTGACAAGACTTCTGGGCGAAGAAAGCGGGTGATGAAATCTGCAAAGCCGACTCCGTGCCCTCCAGACTCTAAGAACAAACTTTCATAAATGTTCAACAACTTGATTAGGCTTGGGAACCGGTGTTGAACAACATTATCTGGAGTAAGGCCCAACACCACTGATTTGGTGGCAAAATATACTCATCAGGGGGAAGTATCTTCTCATAATGTTCCCCTCTGACGGGTAAGCCGGAAATTTCTGCAAACTCCTCCAAGAAAATTGAGCCCCCCCCGGTCCGATAGAAGAAATGTGTGGGTTGGGATGTTTCACTGTTCCAGAAAAGCCTTGACCCACCATACATGAGGCGAAGGATATTGAAAAAGGGACGCATAGATTGTAGGATACAGCCCAAGCTTCAGCAGCAGCGACTTGTTGGCCGACAGGATATACCGAGCCCACCGCAGGTAACTGGCTGAATGGCGAGGAGTCAATTCTATCATATAAACTTGCCCCCAAGGGCATGACTCGCCTTGGCATATGCGCCGCCCCAAAATGTCCAAAGCCATCGGTGGCTGTACTGGTATTGATGCCATGGAGGGCTGAAGGAGACCCTCCGAGGTCCAGTTGACCTCTTCTACAGCATAAGTCACTTGAGGCGAATCAGTGTAATGAATTGCTAAAATTGGCTCCGAGGGCGCTGCACAAGAAAAACTGTGCCGGCCCCGGATAATCTGATTATACCATGACCCCCACAGGTGAAGATTTCTGCTTCGGGTAATGATCTTTAATAAGCGCAAAGACTTCTCGATCCACGGGCGTGTTTCCCCCAATTAGAGCAAAGCTCTGTTTGAATTTCAAAATTCAAAAGGTGAAGCAACGCTTCAGATCCCTTGTGCTACGCGCAGAGCGCCATGTGTCAAAAGCAGACACGCCAGCGCAAGGAGCGCTGCGCTCAAGGCAGCGTACCACCAATCAGAGCAAGGCTCTGTTTTAAAATTCAAATTTTAAAATAAAGGAAGGAACGCTTCAGATAATTTGCGCTCTGCGCTGCGCGCCGCGTGTCAAACAGTAGTGCGCTAGCGCAGTTGCGCTGCGCTCTGCGTGTCAAACAGTGGTGCGCTAGCGCAATTGCGTTGCGCTCTGCGCTGCGCGCCACGTGTCAAGCGTAGGCGCGCTAGCGCAGTTGCGATGCGCTCTGCGCTCCGCGACACGTGTCAAGCGCAGGCGCGCTAGCGCCAACTGCGCCGGCACTAAAATTTAAATAATAAATTATTTAATTAATCAGAATTAAAATTCTAGAAAAATCTTTCCAATCTTATTAAAATAAGAAGATTGTCTTCTGTAAAACAGAAGCCTTAGGATCAAAAATCCAACGGTGGGGAAATATCCCCAGATCAATCAGAGAAGGATCTCTGTAACTAACCTAACAAACCAATTGACCCTATATAAAGGCCCCTAGACTCCAAGTCTCAGAGATATAGACATACAGAAAAGAGAAAACTCTCTGAAAAATTTGAAAGGCAAGCCTTTGAAGAAAGAAGATCATCTTCTTCAACTTTGAAGGTAAAGAACTTGATTCTTAAAGAATAGAGATGAAAACACCTCACAAAAAGAAGAATTTCTTCTAAAAAGATCAAAAATCTAAGAACAAGATCAAGATCTTCAATATAAAAAAGAAAAAGATTATAAAGATCCAATCATAAAAGATTAAAGAAGTAATTTACTTCATCTCTAGATCTTTTGATGTATATAAAGGCATAGCCTTTTGATGAACCATTGGTTCTTGAATCTTGAGGTAGAACCTCTTTAGAACAAGAAAAACTTATTTCTTTGATCTTAATTGGATCAATATGGGCTCTGTGCTATTGTACAGTGCCTTGCACTTTTGAAATGAGTCTTTGTGCTCCTTGGATTGGCGCACTGCGCCAGAGAGCGCCACGTATCAATCATAGAAAATCTGCATTCTGCGCTCCTAAATATAGCGCACTGCGCTCTTGGAATGGCGCACTGCACCAGGACGCGCCACGTGTCAGCAGCGCACTGGCGCAGCGCACTGCGCTAACAGACTTGCGCTCACCAGAGCGTGACACGTGTCACCTCCACATGATCTGGCTCCTTGCGCTCTTTAATTGGCACAAAGCGCCTGACAGGCCACGTGGCGCACTGTCAGATTATTAAATGCTATGCATTGTTTAAAAAAGGCAGGGCCCAATTAAAAGTCTAACAGACCAATTCAAATGATGTACATGCCAATTTTAAATGCTATGCATTATTAAAAAGCCCAATGCTATACATTGTTTAAAAAGGGCAGAACCCAAGCAAAGGCCTAACAGGCCAAAGATAAATAAAATGTTGAACATTTTCAACTCGACTTACCCTAATTCTGGCCATAAGTCCTCAATATAAATTGAACTGAGCACAACTGCTCTCCCAATCAATTTACACCCGGTTCGAGGGTACATCTCTTTACTCCTCTGGCATCCGTCGTTGTAATCTCTCAACGTCGTCAGAGAGGTGACGGGTCCAGACAACCACACACTGCAATGGACTGTGGGGTCCTTAAACTCATGGACTATGATGTCCTTAACCTTGACCGTGATGTTTTAAAACTAATACCAGACTATGATGTCCTTAACCTTGACCGTGATGTCTTAAAACTAACATCGGACTGTGAGGTCCTTAAGCTCACGGACTACGATGTCCTTAACCTTGACCGCGATGTCTTAAAACTAATATCGGACTGTGAGGTCCTTAAGCTCACGGACTATGATGTCCTTAACCTTGACCGCAACGTCTTAAAACTAATATTGGACCGTAATGTCCTTAAACTACCTATCGACTGCAATGTCACCGAACTAAACAATAGAGCCCCCAATTGCTCTCTTGTCGGATCTAAATGATCCCGTTAAGTCGATCTTAGTCTAAAATTAGACTAACGTGTCCTTAACAAACGTTTAAGTTGATCTTAGCCTCAAATAAGGCTAACGTATCCTTAAATACACCCCCAAACCTAAATCTAAGAGAGATACGGATTTGGACTAATCCACGTCCTACGGGCGACAACACAAATTAGTCTCCGTATACAATCCACGGGCAACCGAACACAAAACAAACACAAACGACACGAAGTGACCATATGGAGAAGGAGAAAGTGGTTACCACGATGCGGTAGCGTAATTAACTGCAGAGGCTTGTGCCTACAGGGAAGAGCGTCCCCACAATCAAAAACCCTTCAAGCGAGGGGGAATCTGACGAAGTCTGCTACATCGGACGCATCCGTTTAAACCTTCGATACACGGTGCCATAAATCAACTTGGCATCTTCGGAAAGGTGGACGGATAGCACCAATTAGCATCTGCCCCGAATTTCAGGCAAGACGTTTGTCGCGCCGTCTTTCGGAGGGGAACAGATTCTGGCACGCCCGGTGGGTCCTTTTCCTCTTTCCACTCCACACTTCGTATGTCGTATTCGCGAACGAATCGCGGTTTGTTAATGGTTGCCCTTGGATTTCAAGTTACTAAGATTTGGTCTCTTACTTGGCGCAGAAAGTAAACAACAATGGCATTCACCTGCTCGAAGTGCTCCAACTGCAGCTGCAGCCCACGCTCCGCCTCACCTGGAGGTGTAGCCTATGGACCTCAAGCGGCATCACTGTTCACGATGCCGGTAGAGCAGATCACCCAGGCTACTACTGGATTATTTTTCGGGACCATACTACCGCCAATAAGCTTCACTGCTCCCGTACCCGCACCAGAAGCTCCTAAGAGGTCGGTCTTCGACCGACTTACAGCTGCTGCGGCCCCTCTCAACGGGTCGCCCAACACCAGTGCCTCGGTCTTCTCCAGATTGGGCCAAAACTCCTGCGGGCCTACAATGAAGCTTGCGGTCTCAGAGAAGGTTATTCCGAAAAGAGAAACCAAAGCTGCTTCTGAAGTCGTTAAGGCGGCTTCTCCTACCAAGGGGTCGGTCTTTACAAGACGGACCATCCCAGTTCCTACTCCCGCTCCTGTCACTCAAAAAACATCAGTCTTTAATAGGCTGACACCGGCAACAGCCCCTCACCTGAACAGGGGGCAAGACAAGGCCATCCCCGTCACTGAGCCAATTCCATCAGCGCGGCACGCTCGACGTCGCCACTAGCGCCGAGTGAGGAAGTCCGGAGGTAGCTCCCCTTCTGGGCTAACTCCACCAGCCCCGACGGCGGAAATTAATGCTGCTGTTCCAACCGGCAACAGCTTTGAGCTGCTAAATAAGGTGCGTAGGAATTCTCCTACTGCCATACTGAAAAGGTCCCCCCTTCCACTGGAAAAGGTTATGGAAGCAAAGCCAGAACAACCCCAATCCCCTCAACGGCTGTCCTCCAAGATCTATTGTAACGTTTTGAAAATCGTTTCGGTGAAATTTCGAAAAAACGGTAAAATAAGGAGGTTTTCGGTAAAAAGTCAAAATACAAATATCTTTATTATAAAATTAAATATACATATTCTAGCTATGTAATTGCTAGTATTTGGTGTTTATTGACCCACTGGTGAAATTTCAAATTTTCTGAAAATTTTTCCGAAATTAATTATTTTAATATTATTTTAAGCCGTCACTAATATATTTAATTAGGGAAAATTATAAATTTGAATGAGTTGAAACAAATTTTGTGCATCATAAAACATTAAATAAAATTTTATCACGTGGTTTTTGAAACGAAATCGTTTGCCAAAACGGTTTAGAAAATATCGAAGAAAAAGGCTTTTTTCGGTGAAATTAGTGTTAATGGGAATTGGGGTAATACATTATCATTTTTTTTCCCTCACCCACACTCACCCACACCCTCTCTCCCCTCTCCAAATCAGCAGCCCCAAGTGCCCCCTCATTCTCCCACTTGAATGGCTAAAAGAAAAGAAATGAAAAGAAATGAGAAGAAAAGAGTAAATATATATAAGTATTGGTTGGGTTGACTTGGACTTTCTTTGACTTGGACTTTTCTCCCCACACCTCACACTCTCCCACACCTTCCACACCTGCACTAGGCTGAGCCCCCCTTTTCTTCAGCCCCCTTCATTTCTTCACCTCTTTTCTCATCAAAAATCCACCATTTTTGCCTCAAAATCCCTACAAAAAAATCCCAAAATCCAAATCAAGCCCCTACCCATTTTTCCTTAGCCCCTATAGCATGGATCTTGGTGCAAAGATTTCAATTTGGAGGTCATGTTCTATGTTTGATCCATGGTTCTTGAGATATAATAAATCTTGGGTTTTTGCTAAATTGTTTGATTATTTCTTCAAATTAAGTTAATGAGTGGTTTAAATTAGGTTTTATTGCAAGTTTGGAAAATTCAAGAGTATGGTTTGAATTAAAAAGTAAGGGTTTGTGATTTGCAATTAGGGTTCTTATCATGTAATCATGGTTGCAAATTGGAGATTATCATCTTAAGGAAATGAAAACTTAATCTTTTTGATTGTAAATTGTTGGATGTAAATTGTCCAAATTAAGGTTTTTTTTAATCTAAACTAGGTTTTTAGAAATTATTGAAAATGTGAAATTTAAAATCTAGTTAGGGTTTTTATAAATTGATTATGGTTTTAATATGGAGATTAACATATTAATGGAATGCTAAAACTAATTTAGTTGCTAGTTTACAAATCGTTGCTTTTAAAGTGTTAAAATTGGGTAAAATTGTAAACTAGAATTTCGGGTTAATGAAAGTTATGTAAGTCTACGCTAGCGCCCCGGCCGTCTACAGACGCCAAATGCGGAATAAAAACTTTTTAACTGGCGCTATCGTATACTTTCACCCGGATCTTCCATTATTGCTAAACTAACAAACTGTAAAGAGTGTAGAAAGGTTATACCGAACGATCCGAGTCCTTCGTTCTTTAACCATCATCCCACGCTCCGTTGCGGCTGCTCCGATCTCGTCGATCTCCGATCTGCTCGTCCAGGTGGCACCACATCACTGATTCTTTAAACGGGCTCCCGCCTCTGACTCGAGGCAACTCGGTCGTCAAGTTTGCTAAAAGAGACGACCAAGATTGATGTAGAGAATGAGTAGATGACTTTGTCTCACTTCGTCCAAATCCGTGGACGATCGGTTAGTGAAGTTGCCGAAGGAATCGGGTGATGGAATGAAATGGACTGTGAAATTCCATACACCGATAAAACCTATCATAATCTTTTTTAGCAAATGAAACATCAAGTGAGAGAGTGGAGGGGGGGCCAGCCACTTATAAGAGTGGGGGGTGAGTATAGGAGAAGGGAGAGTAACCTTAAGCAAATATCATGTGTGGACAAAAAAAAATATCAAGCACAAAGATCTTAAGGAAAATAAAACCTCATTGAAATCAAAGCATGAGTCATTAACCTTGTCACCAATTTCTAGAACCTTCTAGAACCTTCTAGAAGCATGACTCACTCTCATCCAAGAAAAGATAAATCCGTCTTTAACCAAATGTTAAAAGACGGCTGATAGAAAACTGGAAACTGGCAACTTCCAAAAGTGATCCTGAAACAACTTTCAGGATAACCCCGTACCTATATAAATATACCCGCATTTGTATTACGACCGAATACAAATGCAACTGAGACAAAGATATTATATCCACTCAATATAATACTCGGATCCGGCTTAAACCAAAGCCGACCAGTATCAACTGCCCGAAAAATAACACGTGCGTAAACGCACGTGCATTTTCCGAACCCTGCCATAAAACCATACGGCCTCTACAACGTTTCGCCCGAACTTGGGAAACTGTCTGTGGGGGACTCTAATGACTCGTCAGTACCCTGGCAGTGGGTTTAACCACAAACCGTCAGCGGCACTAGCTATGCGTAACGGCTGCCCATGGACTGACCTCAAGGAAGGCCGATGAGCGAACTCATCCGGAAACCCTACTGAGCCTAACAGTGACAATGTATATACAGTCCGGTCCGTTCGTCTATGAGTATCGCATATCCGCCTAGGGGGCTAGTAACGTCAGACCACCAATAGCAGTATAAGTCGTGTCGGAGTGTAGCCCAATAACACCCTAAGATACTACTGGAGTACCTACCAGTAAATCTCCTGCCATGGCCATGGACTATGTGTAATGGCTCTCCTAGACACAGCACGACCTCGCCCCCAATACCGGGAGAGACGAATCCCCTGCCGATCCGCTCACGTGCCTCCATATGGCTCGGGACTGTACCCAAAAGCTACCTGTTTGCACGACTCCTTTGAGCCGTGGTAGGGTAGAAATCAAAGCACAGTGGAAACTCACACGAGACAAATGACGACCTCAGGTCGATGAACTAACCTGTACACATGTCACCAGGGAACTGCTATCTGACGATAGGTATAGTACTAACTAGCAGATTCCCGGCGAGTCCTGTCCGGTGTACTCATAACCCAATGAGCACCTGTATACATCCTAGGTGATCCAACTGACACCAGTGGCTTGTGAGACCGGCCACCGCCCCTCGTCGGGGTCTCGACTGTATACACTAGTCTACTCCGGAGTATCGATGCCCTGTCTCGAAACTCCCACGACTAGGGACCACAATTAAGGATATGCGTATAAACTACCCAACTCTCACGTATATGATCGCCATCATACAGTTGGTAGTAAAGCAAGATCCTAAGGGCTCTATCAAAGTGGAACATGTAATCAGTCACCTGAACATTCACACAACTGATAAAGGCAAACCAGATAGCATACTATCATCTCGAGTAAGACTGTCCTACCGGTATAGGTCCTCCGCAATCATTGCAATCACGTACCTGTGATCCAATAATTGACTATGAGGGCACTATCTCCAACAATCTCCCACTTGCACTCAAGGCTAATTATTGCGATGTCGACTACTCACAGCCCGTGTGAAACCGAACATCCAACTCCTCTACTAATCAGTTTCACAAAGCCCGTTTGTAAAACTATTGTGTTCGAGAAATAGCCTCAGTGAGTGGATCCGCCTAGATGTTTCTTTCTATATCTCTCTTAATCTCAAGTTCGCGGAGAAAGCCATCTCCCGAATTGCGTAATACCTGTCTTAGAACATGTCTGGATATCTGATGGGACCTAGTTCATAAATGAACTCCAAATCCAAACTTCTTAGACTGTATCGATCACTGAACCTAATCAGTATCTGGCACCATGCCTCCCACAGTATCCTCTTGGACCACCTGTCCATAATACTGTCCCTCTTCGTCAGAGGGAAAAACTATAACTCTGACAATTACTCTGTCATCCATGTCACCTTTGAAGCTTGGAATGATGATCGTTTCCCGAAGGAGGCTGCCGTCATCAAATCCGTAGAACATGTACTTATGTTCTAAAACTGCTTCCTTATGTTTCTCCAGGATTGGATTAATACAAACTCATTGCATCTAGTGCAAAAACAACATCTGGTGTGGTACTTGACATCTCATGATTGACTCAATTGCCTAAGCAAGTGATCTGCCAATCATGCACTTCCCTCTCCTCTTTAGTCTATACGACACCTTTAGAGAGGGTGACTCCATCACCTGCAGGTACACCACCATGCTAGGAGTCAACTATTCTAAAAACCATTAGAATATCTGTCAAAGTACCCACATTAGGAAACTACCCAATTCCATATCTAAAACCATAGATCCAGAAACCAGAATGTCAAATATTATATCCATATCCTGTCTGGAGAAACACCTGTGTGACGACCATAGTACAACCGATCGTAGTATAGGAATTTTACTTCCCACTCTGTGTATGTCATCCAGATACCATGACATCACACCCTACTACCTTCTTTAACAGATCCATCCCCTATTCTGATTGAAGTCAAACCCATGACTGTCACATCAAAATTAGATGATCTATATCCGCTATAACTGCTCAAGTCTATAAATAGACATAAGCTACTTGCCCACTATGCTTCCGCTGCTCCCACTGACTACGACAACCCTCCTACCGGGTCTCATAACCTGGAACAACAGTAGTGTCAAGTCTGGGTAGATAAGATCCTCCCTGTCACCGTCCTTGAGCCTACCGAAGTACCTCTCGGGTGTCTGAGGTTACCTACCAAATCTGCGGAGTGGCTAATGGAATGTCAAACCTGATTGAATATATAGGTCCTATTAAATTTTCCGTAATCGTTCGCGGTTCTGGAATCACTTCCAGTTCTACCATACTCCCACTACTGTTTTCTGAAAAAAAATCCATTTTACTAAAACTGTGGCGAGTCAAGAACAATATCACTATTGATCTTCCAAATGGTAGAATATCAACCCTTGTCATAGCCAGGGTCAACCCACAAACAGCCATTACAGAAACGTGCCCTGAGTTATCCAGAGTCTGGTTTTAAGCATAAGCTGGACAACTCCCCGTACCTTAATATCTTTTAAGGTACGAACTATTCTATATCCAATATAGAAACTTTGGCACTTATTTAATTGGAACCATATTCAAATCATGCAGCTGTCTCCAGTGCATATCACTTTAATGGAAAGAGGCTAATGAGCATTACTCAACTTAGGAATCCATCCAATTATGAGTAACCTGAAAGAGAAACACGTTTCTCAAAACCATCACTATCATCTGAATACCAATCACAAGAATCTACATCTTCGATCTCTTTGAAGAATCCCGATACTTGTGATACCTGGATCTCTACTTTATTCTTATACCCACAACTTCTCAAAACTTAGACCTTGTATTTCTACGAAACTTGTCTAAATACTAGAGAAGTTATAAGTAAACAGAACATAGTACGAGGACCTACCCCTTTGTCCTGATGGACACTTGGACAACATACAATACTCTGTATAAGTACGCTGAGTTAAACAACTCAAAATCTGTGCGTCGTAGGTTGAAAACTGTACCCTGGCGATTTCCTCAAATATCACCAATTACAACGAATTTCGATATAATGAGGATAATCACCTAATTCCCAATAACTTACTCCCACTCATCATCTGTAAAACCATACAGATATGAGAATGAAACCTGGTAAATACATACCCTTGGAGTAAGTGTCTAATCGGGAAAACAGGTTTTCTTTAATAATGCACTGAAACATGAAAATGTTTCGTAGGGGTATCTTGGTATTCATAGCAATGCCTCTTCCATAATCCAATTCATGACTTCAACCGTATATTTTATTGCCATCTCTCCAAACCCCTTTATTTGTCTTTAGTCGTTACCTTCTGTACACCATTGTTAGGCTAAATGGTTTTCTTCCTTCGCTACCGCTCGGCACCAGCCTATGGTTTGGAAGAAGACTATCCAGTAAGCATAACAGGTGTACCCTCCTAAACCAAGGAGTACTCGTATCTTGAGAGAAGGTGATGATAAAAGACAACTGAATAATACCTTATTCTTTTAAAGGTGAAATAGGAGTGGCGATGAAGTACGCGGTTTTGGTCGTGAATGATATCAGTCGCAATTTACTTTGCCCTCTTTCTAATCCCTTTATTTTGTCTTTACATATTACCTTCTGCACACCCTACTTAGGCTAATTGGTTTTCTTCATTCCCTACCTTTCGGCACCTGCCTATGGTTTGGAATAAGACTATCCAATAAGCGTAATAGATGTACTCTCCTAAACCAAGGAGCCCTCGCAACCTGAGAGAAGGTGATAATAAAAGACAACTGAATAAACCAATTCTATTTCTCCTGAACCTGGATCCATCCTCGAAGAAGTCCCTTCGAGTTCGTATATAACCATACGATGGATCTATCCAATGGAAGTGGATGTCCGTAGTAATACGGGTGTTCTGAGAAATTCAAAGGGTAAAAGAAGGAGTGGCAATGACTTATGCAACATAGACAATCCAAAAGCCAGTATTTTAAGATGGTTCGGTCAACTTGGTCACTGAGTCATAGTCTAGGGTCGGTCAAAGGTCGCTGCCAAAGAGAGAGAGAGAGAAAAGAAACACTCTGCGTGCACTCTAACCTAGATCAGAATGGTTATCACTTTATCTAATCCGGAAACCTCCCACTGTCCTGTCAAATTCTCCCCCAAACCTGAAAGAAGAATCAATCGGGATCACCCGAAGAGTAAACCAACTCATCAGTGGGAATCGGGATCCAACTCTCATCGCATGATAACGTGATGGAATGCATCCACGTTACTCATACTCCAGAAGGTATGCGCATACTTGGCAAGTTTCAGTTTCTTTAGAAACTCCCGATCTGATTTTTGCCCCATGCTCTTATAACCTTGGCTTTGGTCAAAATGTCATAAGTCACATGCCAAGTTCTACCCGTCACTATCTTGTCAATTTGAACCCACCCGCACATGCCCCTGACTTTGGCCAATCGGCAGAACGACTGTCCCAAACTAACTCATCTATCTATGCAACAATTGAATACCCAGCAGCTACCAAACACTATGCCTTAACTTTGGCTAAAATACATAGCTTGAATACTACTGAATACTCAAAAGAAGTGACGGAGGGCTACGGCTGGTTTTTGGCGAAAAACCTTTAACGTAGTGAACTTGATATCGCTGAAGGAACCTGATAGCTTTTTAAAATATAGTGGCGAAAACCTTTTGCTAAAGAGGTCATTCCCGATGAAGGGATCTCGGCTCTTTCCTCGTGGAATGAGGTGCAGGATATTCCACTGAATACCGCTATGCAAAGCAACTTGTAATCGACTATAGTGAAGTTATTACCCTGACGCAAACTTCTGCCCAAGGGGTCAGTCCCGGTGAAGGGATATCGGCCCTTGTCCCGTCGAATGAGGTGCAGGATATTCCACTGAATACCGCTATGCAAAACAAAAGGAAACGTCTTTGCAATAACACTTTTTAAATTTGTTCCAACAACTAAAACAGGTTTGTTTAATTTTGCATTGATCAGAATCAATGCAGTCCCATCAATAATCACACCAGAAAAGAACGAAAATAAAATGTACGTATATGTCATCCGCATTCGTCACTGGGTCCCGTCATCACCCGTTAGGTTACTTAACTAACGACAGAGCGGGGACTGGACTAGCGCGGGTGTAAAACATATACAACATCTAATAGTATATAAACCAATATACAATAATCGCTCCAGGCGTGATAATATGCAATATTACAGAAAAGTAATAAGCATCACAGAACAATACAGATAATCTGGGATCCCCGGGTTTCACAGAGCCGCTGCTGAAACCCGACGTTCCTCTGTCGTGTGGATAGCCTGTGCAATGAAACCTAGACCCCTACGGGTGCGGCAAGTTACCCGCCAAAACCTGAAACGAGGTAGTCCCCACAGCATAGTGAATGGAACACCCGGCACTTCACGGAATCCGGTAAATTGAGCACCCCTCCATGGGTCAACCTGTACCCCCTACGAGTGCGGCGAATAGTCTGCCAATTCTAGAGTGGGACCCCTCTGCCTCTCAAAGCCATGAGATGCGGACCTGTTGCCCTCCAGAACCCGGCTATCCGTGCACTCCGTCGCGGGGCAAAACCTAGTACAGTAATGAAAAATAGTACAATAGGTACATCGACCGCAACCTGGTCGTGCCCCAAAAGAATATTATACAACAGGCAGTGACGGCAGTCCACAAGTTGGTCGCTCGCCCCGCAATATCAAATGTACAAATAAACTCAAACTGTACTACCATTGCATACTGCTATCCAACACGACAAATCCGCAACATCACAGCACAACACAGAATATCAACGCGAATGTCACGTTCGCAAACCCGTCTAAAAGAACTATAGCAATCGGACGCGGTTTACCGATCAAATGACATTCCCGGTCGGAGATATAATGTAAGCACTGTAAACTAACATGTTTAAATTTCGATCGACAAAATATCA
Source organism: Agapanthus africanus (assembly GCA_030015575.1). NCBI lineage: Eukaryota > Viridiplantae > Streptophyta > Magnoliopsida > Asparagales > Amaryllidaceae > Agapanthus > Agapanthus africanus. The sequence goes on along the minus strand of CM057349.1, from coordinate 418,290,988 downwards.
TAAAGTGGGCCCCACGCAAATCTGTTGAACAGTAATAAAATCTGGGCCCAAAATATATATACCAAAAACCCCAATTTCCAACATAGAATCCACTGTAGAAAATTGAGTGAGTGGTCCCACTTTCCTGCGGCGGATCCGCGGCAAAACCCTAGCTGGGGCCGCGGATCCACGGCGGAACAGTGGAATCACTTCCTCGAATTTCTACAGTATTCCTAAAAAACCCTGCTTGATTTTCTGGTATGGTCAAAATGACATTTGGACCAGTTTGAAAATTAACAGAAACTTTAATGCTAGAAATTATGATTTTCGAAAAATCCGTTCGATCGATCTTTTAAACGCGTTAGCACAAGTTAGTATAGCAAAATGGTGAGGCTCTGATACCACTGTAAGTCTACGCTAGCGCTCCGGCCGTCTACAGACGCCAAATGCGGAACAAAAACTTTTTAACTGGCGCTATCGTATACTTTCACCCGGATCTTCCATTATTGCTAAACTAACAAACTGTAAAGAGTGTAGAAAGGTTATACCGAACGATCCGAGTCCTTCGTTCTTTAACCATCATCCTACGCTCCGTTGCGGCTGCTCCGATCTCGTCGATCTCCGATCTGCTCGTCCAGGTGGCACCACATCACTGATTCTTTAAACGGGCTCCCGCCTCTGACTCGAGGCAACTCGGTCGTCAAGTTTGCTAAAAGAGATGACCAAGATTGATGTAGAGAATGAGTAGATGACTTTGTCTCACTTCGTCCAAATCCGTGGACGATCGGTTAATGAAGTTGCCGAAGGAATCGGGTGATGGAATGAAATGGACTGTGAAATTCCATACACCGATAAAACCTATCATAATCTTTTTTAGCAAATGAAACATCAAGTGAGAGAGTGGAGGGGGGGCCGACGACTTATAAGAGTGGGGGGGTGAGTGTAGGAGAGGGGAGAGTAACCTTAAGCAAATATCATGTGTGAACACAAAAAAATATCAAGCACAAAGATCTTAAGAAAAACAAAACCTCATTGAAATCAAAGCATGAGTCATTAACCTTGTCACCAATTTCTAGAACCTTCTAGAACCTTCTAGAAGCATGACTCACTCTCATCCAAGAAAAGATAAATCCGTCTTTAACCAAATGTTAAAAGACGGCTGATAGAAAACTGGAAACTGGCAACTTCCAAAAGTGATCCTGAAACAACTTTCAGGATAACCCCGTACCTGTATAAATATACCCGCATTTGTATTACGACCGAATACAAATGCAACTGAGACAAAGATATTATATCCACTCAATATAATACTCGGATCCGGCTTAAACCAAAGCCGACCAGTATCAACTGCCCGAAAAATAACACGTGCGTAAACACACGTGCATTTTCCGAACCCTGCCATAAAACCATACGGCCTCTACAACGTTTTGCCCGAACTTGGGAAACTGTCTGTGGGGGACTCTAATGACTCGTCAGTACCCTGGCAGTGGGTTTAACCACAAACCGTCAGCGGCACTAGCTATGCGTAACGGCTGCCCATGGACTGACCTCAAGGGAGGCCGATGAGCGAACTCATCCGGAAACCCTACTGAGCCTAACAGTGACAATGTATATACAGTCCGGTCCGTTCGTCTATGAGTATCGCATATCCGCCTAGGGGGCTAGTAACGTCAGACCCCCAATAGCAGTATAAGTCGTGTCGGAGTGTAGCCCAATAACACCCTGAGATACTACTGGAGTACCTACCAGTAAATCTCCTGCCATGGCCATGGACTATGTGTAATGGCTCTCCTAGACACAGCACGATCTCGCCCCCAATACCGGGAGAGACGAATCCCCTGCCGATCCGCTCACGTGCCTCCATATGGCTCGGGACTGTACCCAAAAGCTACCTGTTTGCACGACTCCTTTGAGCCGTGGTAGGGTAGAAATCAAAGCACAGTGGGAACTCACACGAGACAAATGACGACCTCAGGTCGATGAACTAACCTGTACACATGTCACCAGGGAACTGCTATCTGACGATAGGTATAGTACTAACTAGCAGATTCCCGGCGAGTCCTGTCCGGTGTACTCATAACCCAATGAGCACCTGTATACATCTTAGGTGATCCAACTGACACCAGTGGCTTGTGAGACCGGCCACCGCCCCTCGTCGGGGTCTCGACTGTATACACTAGTCTACTCCGGAGTATCGATGCCCTGTCTCGAAACTCTCACGACTAGGGACCACAATTAAGGATATGCGTATAAACTACCCAACTCTCACGTATATGATCGCCATCATACAGTTGGTAGTAAAGCAAGATCCTAAGGGCTCTATCAAAGTGGAACATGTAATCAGTCACCTGAACATGCACACAACTGATAAAGGCAAACCAGATAGCATACTATCATCTCGAGTAAGACTGTCCTACCGGTATAGGTCCTCCGCAATCATTGCAATCACGTACCTGCGATCCAATAATTGACTATGAGGGCACTATCTCCAACAAGTTAGTGAGATTAAAAATCTACTTAGAGTTTTTATGACTTATTTAAGATATTTAGTGAATATTGTGGCCGCTAGATTCGTTCATACATCAAGTTTTGTACTAAAATGGTGATTTGTGCTTGCTAGATTTTCGGAAAAATAACTTTTTAAGTGAAATTGGGGTTTTTGTGAGTTTTAACCTATTTTATATTAAAATTAGTGTTCGTGAATGTGAAAATGAGTGTATTTGGGTTTTTCTCGATGGTCTGGCGTTTGTACGCCGATACCGAGGGTTTTTGGGTTGATTTGGGAAAGCAAACCATAGGTTTTGACCTATGTGGGATTCGTGTGTCGTTTTGGTCATGAGTCGGATTTTAATGCGATACGGTGCGTTATGATATGTAGGTACCCCATGTGGACTTCGAGACGACAAGCAAGCACGTGGCGACGTCGGCACCGGCAAGCGAGGACCAGGTGAGTAGATTTATATCTACGGGGAGAAGTCGGGTGGATGGCGTATAGCACCCCCGCAGTTCGTGGTGATGTATACGAATACGTATACACACATATATATATTGTTTTTATATTGTTTCAGTATATTGATGATAATATGGATATTTGGTGTCCTTGGATGATTTAGTGTCCCGAAACCCTAGAGTAGTGGTCGCACTACACATGCACATACCAACCCATACTTGCATACTTTCTTTTTTCATTTGTGCTTATACGGGAATATATAGTTATGTGTTCACATGGGTATGGGACTATGTGTTCACATACGGATTTGAGGCTTGGGTTTGAGATGAGTCGATGAGATTTGTATTGAGGTTGTGACTTCGGTGATATGGCAGGATTCGTATTTGAGATACGACATGACGTTGTAGCGGGTCCTTGACGTAGTGTTTCACACATGTCCATGCATACTTAGGCGGTATCAGTATTGTACTAGACGTAGATCAGTACCCCGATCATGATATTTGATAAAGAGGATACCAGGTGAATAGTATGATGAATGTGATATTGATCCGTACCCAGATTTGGGGATGCCGTACGACGGATTTACGTACGAGCTATATTTTGATGATTGATCCGCACTCTTGACTTGGGATGTCTGGTTATGGATATGATATCATTGAGGCGGGATCACCGACTATACATATACAGGTATGTATATGTATCGACTCAGATGATAGGCGGTTTCCTTACCTGTAGTCCAGCTTGTTAGCTTAGCCCTTTAGTTTAGTTTAGTTGTTAGATTAGATTCGATTCTTACCTATTTCAAAACTAACGAATCATGGGTATTTTAAAAGACAGCCCAAGGGATCCTACGGATATTTCAAAAGACGTATCTTTTCATAAAAACACCGTGGCCCCTATTTTCAAAACCCCATGATTCGTGTTACTTCAAAAGGCACCATTTGTAGGACTTATATTAGATTAATGCAGATTAGTTATAGTTGCGTCTAGTATTCAGCTCCCGCTCATTATTGTGGTTCACTTCGCATCGCATGCTTATATTATGTTTCATACTCCATTATTGATATCATGCTGTTAGGACACCAGCACCATTACCGATGATGCGTATGTACCACGTACACTTACTTGCCGGCTCACACACATCTTCATCGGTAATTGCCATGTCACGTACATCTTAGAAAATATTATTGCTTGACATAGCAAGTTAGCTAATAGTTTAGACATGATATTAGCGTACTTGCCTTATATGTTAGTTTAGACATTGTAGTTATTACCTGCTACTTCATGCATACTGTTATTCATTGTTGCCGCATTCATGGATTCTCATGCATATATTCACTATTTTACGTGTTATTGAGGTTTCGGATTCGGATTTCCATGAGATTTTCTGGATTTGGAGGAAAACCGCAAAAACATAAATAAACCTTTTCTCTCTTTTAAAATAAAAAGTGCGGTTTTTCCAGGATGTATGAGTCGTCCACCATGAGTTTGCTGATGGATTTCGAGACCCGATTCGAGGAGACGGATGAACCGTTTTGGGTACATGGTGGACCCGGTAAGGTACCCCGGGGCAAGAAGCGCGTGATGATGACGATGTGAGCCTGGCAGGGGAGCACTACCTACCGGTGATATTACCCGACGCATCGGATATCCGGAGGATGCCGTCGTGGTCTTGAGATGGATGGTAGGGGCCGGTCTGGACTGACGGTGCCCTAGATATTGTGATTGAGACATTGAGATTGAGACTTAAGATACATAGATTGTGACACAGAGATATCGAGGTATTTGGACACTTGTTTTGTGTCGATACTGGGCACTGTTTTATGCTGATTTCATATATGGTACCTCATTTCTTTTAAAATACAGAAATCTCACTTATTTATGAAACCAGTTTTATTCAGTACATGCATTCTGTTTCATGCATTCATACATCATCCATATGATATATTGCTACCTGAGGCACTGACACGGGCACATGAGATCACACTCGGTTAGATATTACCCTGGCCATTGTTATAGGCTGCATGTTATACATATATTTGAGGATATATTATGATCATTGACCCAGGTTGCGTTATTTTTGCGATTTCTTTCCGTAGATGTTTTTCTATTCACGAGTTGGCAACTCACCCCCGTTGTGCCCCAGTTTCTTGCAGGTTTGCCGTACAGGTTTCTTTACGACTTTGCGGGCATAGTTTCCTTCGGGTGATTTGCTAGTAGGTGGGTTTACTTGTATCGTACCCCCATTATATATCTTGTATATCATTATTCTGTTGTATCTAGAAGTTCCATCAACCAAACATGTATTTATTTTTGAGATAGAGACCAGTGATGTTATTCTTTCGACCTTAGAGTCGCGCGTTTTATTTCTTGTGGTTTTGAGTTTCCTTTTGAGTTTTGATCCTCGCCCTTGGCGTTGTATATTATATTGCTTGTGTGGTTGTGACCGTCGATTGACGAAGAGCTAGCTCCCGCTTGGGGATGCCTTTTTTTTTGATTTCGTATACTATTCATGTTGTATCCCGTTTGGGGGCCAGTATTTACAAAGGAGACTCTGCCGAAATTTTCAGAAAATACTTGATGTTTTTTTAAAAAAACGCATAATTCGGCTTATGCTATTAAAACTACTTGCTTTTACTTGGTTTTCCTTCACTCTACTGCTTCTTTGGTTTTGATTTCTGGGTTTTCGGCTTACTTAGATTACGTACGCCTCGAGACGTTTCGTAGTCTAAGTGCCGGTCAGGTTCCGTACTTTCGGGCCGTGACAAAGTTGGTATCAAAGCTTTAGGTTTTACCTTCGGAGCGTAGGATGACCCCTGGTTGATGGAATAGGTGACTAAAGTAGAGTGACGTACCGTAGGTATGTTCCGCGGCATATTTACGATACGCTACTCCTCTTAAGAAGCCTTAGGATGTACATTTCTTGCTCAGTATTATATTCATTCCGATCTACCCTCATCAGTACCAGTTATGGTTTTGCTGCCATGATTACGGGCAGGGAAAGCTACGGCTAGAGTTGCGGTCAGCACGAGATCGTCACGAACGAGGACTGACCAGGGCGAAATTCCGGCGACACACGATTGCGGAGATGTGTCTTTTTACTGTGTTTCCACGCCACGAGCGTTTGGCGGATCGCCTTTATGAGGTTACTCGGATGTGCTGATCGACACTAGAGGATTGAGCCGCTGACAGAGGCCAGCCAGATTTTGATGACCGTTGGTGTATTGCTTACTCATGATGATTGAGGCACGGTTCAGCGTGCAGACGAGTGAGCCAGTTGCTGCTGCGAGTGACGAGATATCGCCCCACATGTTGGAGCTATTGCGGGACGAGTTGTACTAATAGATGATAGAAGGTCGCTAGTCACCCGAGGATGAATGACTAGGACATGTGGTTCGTTCGCTACCCCGATGCGAGGTCATCAGATAGATTGATTCCAGCTAGAGACGACTTCACGCGGAGACGTTGGGAGTCGACAGAGACGATCGAATGTCAGAAACCTATTATTCCAAGTTTAAAGTAGTCGGAAAGACATGCAGGCAATTCTATGGTCCCTCTAGAAGAATGAAACCCTAACTCGACTTAATGACCGTGTGAAAGCCTTTGAACCTTCGGGTTTGCGGCAGTTCTACGGCGCCATTAGTGAGGCTTGGGTTTGCCCTTCTACGGCTGGACCACCGATGCTGTGGTATGTACTCGATACTATTAAACTGTGCCCAAGATGTTGAGCCCTTGGGGGATTATGAGGTTTTGACAATCGATTGGATGGTTCGACTTAATTCGGATGTTAGGTGGTGAGATGCATTTCTTGGGAGACTCCTGATACGAGGATAGCCGTTGGAGCTGTAAGTGCACGGCGGCGCCCCGGCCGTCAATCCGACGGCCAAATGCGGAAGCGGTGATAAACTTTAATTTTTCTTGAACTGGCAAACCGCCGCGTACTAATATCCGGATCGAACCACTAACTAGTCCTAGCTATCAACAAGAAAGGGAAGAGAGATATACCGACGATCCATGTCCTCCGGTCTTCTCATCATCGTCCCGATCTCCTGCGGAATGTCCCGTCTCCTCCTCGTCGCCGGAAGTGCACCACATCGCCTACTTCTTTTACGGGCTCCCACCTCAATGCCGAGGCAACTCGGGCACGAAGCCGGCTACTCGACGTGCCCAAGATTTGCTGTAGAATGTGTAGTAGAACTTGTGTCTCTTTTTGGGGTAGTGGAGGTTGCCATTGGTGGAGGGATTGAACAAGAAGTATATCGAGGAGCTTGGAGAACTTTTGTGCATCAAAATGAACAACATTTTTCCCACCTCATGAAATGAATCCCATCCTCCTACAAGGAATGGCCGGCCCCCCTTTTGGTGTGATTGGAGAGAGAGTAAGGTCAAGGGGGTGGGTGGAATGCAATGATGCAAGGAAGTGATGATGAAAGAAAAACAAATGATCACAAGGAAATCCACACTCCATCAACAACATCAACTCAACAAAGTCAAGCCATCATGATAGCTAGAAGTCAAGGTCAATGAGAGACTATCATGATACAACAATAAGCAAATACCCCCTCCATAAATACTTATTTGCAACAATGCAAATAAGCCCTCCTCCACCAATCTTCGGCCAATGAACGGAACAATGGAAATCGGCCGAAACGGAAAGCAAACTGGCAACTCCAGAAAACTGGTCCCGTAATAAATTACAGGAAAACCCCGATACTGTGCATACACACCCGCATTTGTATTTCGACCGAAATACAAATGCAATGAGACAAAATCTACACTGTACTATACTAGGATCCGGCTTAAACCAAAGCCGGCTAGTAATATCCGTTCGATCCTGATCCGTGCAATACCGCACGTATCTGATCAAACCCTGCCATATAACCATACGGCCTATAGTACAGACTGTCCGATCCTGATCCGTGCAATACCGCACGTATCTGATCGGACCTTGCCATATCTCCATACGGCCTCTACAACCTTTCGCCCGAAAGCTGAGTAACTGAATGTGGGGGACTCTAAAGACTCATCAACACCTTGGTTGTGGATTTAACCACTAGCACGTTAGAGGTATAAGCCAATACATAACGGGCTACCAGGTATTGACCAAAAGGGACGTCTGTGAGCGAACTCAGCCTGACACCCTACTGAGCCTGTCAGTGACAATATCCGTACAGTCCGTTCCGTTCGTCTATGAGCATCGCATGGCGGGCCTAGGGGGTTGGTAAAAGTCAGACCCCCAAAAGCGGTACAAGTCGTGTCGGAGTGTAGCCCAGAACACCCTGAGATACTACTGGAATACCTACCAGTAAATCTCCTTGCCTCGGCCGAGGGCTTCGTGTAATGGCTCTCCTAGACACAGCACGACCTCACCCCCAATACCGGGAGAGACGAACCCCTGAAGATACGCTCACTGCCTCCATGTGGCTCGGGACTGTACCCAACTAAAACCTATTTGCACGACTCCTTTGAGCCGTGGTAGGGTAGTAATCAAAGTACAGTGGGAACTCACACGAGACAAATGACGATTCCCAGGTCGATGAACTAACCTGCACACATGTCACCAGGGAACTGCCATCTGACGTCTGGTATATCACCAACTAGCATGTTCCCGGCGAGTCCTGTCCGGTGTACTCATAACCCAATGAGCACCTGTATACATCCTAGGTGATCCAACTGACACCAGTGGCTTGTGAGACCGGCCACCGCCCCTCGTCGGGGTCTCGACTGTATACACTAGTCTACTATGGAGAATCAATGCCCTGTCTCGAAACTCTCACGACTAGGGACCTTTTAAGGATATGCTTATAGACCCCCAGCTCCCACTTATATGATCGCCCTCATACTGCTGGTGGTCAAGCAAGAATCCTAGGGGCTCTATCAATGTGTAATAGCGACGTGTCAGGTCACTTAAAACAGTACACGATGATAAAGGTAAACCAGATAGCATACTATCATCTCGAGTAAGACTGTCCTACCGGGATAGGTCCTCCATCAATCATTACAATCACGTACCTGTGACCTAATAATTGACTCTGAGGGCACTATCTCCAACAATCTCCCACTTGCACTCAAGGCTAATTATTGCGATGTCGCATACTCACAGCCCGTGTGATACCGAACACCCAACTCCTCTACTAGTCAGTCTCACAAAGCTCGTTTGTGAAACTATTGCGTTCGAGGAATAGACTCAGTGAGTGGATCCGCTTTGTTGTCTCTTTCAATGTCTCTCTATATCTCAAGTTCGCGGAGAAACCCATCTCCCGAAATGAGCAATACCTGTCTTAGGATGTTTCTGGATGTCTGATGGGACATAGCTCATAAATGAACTCCAAATCCAAACTTCTTAGACTGTATCGTCAACTGAACTTAATCAGTATCCTGCGCCATGCCTCCCTCAGTATTGCCTTGGACCAACTGTCCAAAATACTGCCCCTCGTCAGAAGGAAAAACTATAACTCTGACAACCTCCTTGTCGTCCATGTCACCTTGGAAGCCTGGAATGATAACTGTCTCCCGAATGAGGCTGTCGTTATCATATCCCTAGAACATCCACTTATGTTCTAAAACTGCTTCCGACCGTTTCTCCAGGATTGGATCAATGTCAACTTATTACATCTAGTGCAAGAACAACATCTGGTGTGGTACTTGACATCTCATGATTGACTCAATTGCCTGAGCAAGTGATCTGCCAATCATGCACATCCCTCTCCCCTTTAGTCTATAAGACACCTTTAGAGAGGGTGACTCCATCTTCTGCAGGTACACTACCGTGCATGGAGTCGTCCATTCTAAATACTCTTAGAATGCTGTCTAAGTACCCAGATTGGGAGACCACCCAAATCTAGATCTAAAACCATAGATCTAGTAACCAGTATGTCTGATACAAAATCCATTTCCTTTGTGGAGAAACCACTGTGTGACGACCAAAGTATAACCGATTGTAGTATAGGAGTTTCTTTTCCTACTCTGTGTATGTCATCCAAATACTAGGATATCACACCCTACTACCTTCTCAACAGATCCATCCCCTATTCTGATGAAGTCAAACCTATGACTGTCACGTCAGAAGTAGATGATCTATTTCCGCTACTGGTGCTTCAGTCTATAAATAGACATAAGCTACCTGTCTACCAATGCTTCCGCTGCTCCCACTGACTACGACAACCCTCTGGCAGAGTCATATAGACGTACACTTCTAAAACTAGTTTTAGAACGACGCTATACTCATCCTCCCGCCAGGTCTCGCAGCCTGGAACAACAGCAATGGTAATTGTGGGTAAACAAGAACTTCCCTGTCACCGTCCTTGAGGCTACCGTAGTACCTCTCGGGTGCCTGAAGTTACCCACCTTATCTGCGGAGTGGCCAATGGAATGTCAATCCAGATTGAATCTTTAGGTTCCTTATCAAATCTTCAGTAATCGTTTGTGGTTCTGGAATCACTTCCAGTTCTACCATACTCCCACTACTGTTTTCTGAAAAAATCCATTTTTTATTAAAACTGTGGCGAGTCTAGAACAATATTGCTATTGTTCATCCAGATGGTAGAAAGTCAACCCTCGTCATAGCCTGGGTCAACCCACAAACAGCCATTACAGAAACGTGCCTTGAGTTGTCTAGTGTCTGGTTTTAATCATAAACCGGACAACTCCCCGTACCATAACATCGTTAAGATATGAACTGTTCTATATCCAATATAGAAACAGAGGCACTGATTTAATTGAACCAGATCCAAATCATGCAGCTGTCTCCAGTGCATGTCAACTAAATGGAAGGAGGCCGATCAGCGTTACTCAACTTAGGAATGCTTCCAATTATGAGTAACCTGAAAGAGAAGCAAGTTCTCTTAATCATTAGTATCAATTGAATACCATTGACAAGTATCTACATCTTCGATCACTTTGAAGAATCCCGATATTTGCTCCACCTGGTTCTCTACTCTATTCGAATACCTATAACTTCTCCAAATTCGGACCCTGTGTTTCCACGAAACACCTGTCTAAAAAGTAGAGAAGTCATAAGTAAACCGAATATAGTACGAGGACTAACCCTTCTGTCCTGATGGACCCTGGACAACATACAATACTCTGTATAAGTCCCTTGAGTCTGATAACTCATTCACTGTGTGTCGTAGGTTGAAAACTGTACTTATGGTTAAGAAGAATCACACCGCTGTTTAATGCTCCTTGCCTAACCATCCACTGATATAGGTAAATGTCGTAGACATAATTTCAGAAAGGTATATCTCACTCTATGAAAATAGACGTACAGATATATCAATTTGAAATTTGTGCATAACTGCGGATATTCAAAACCAAATATTTGCCGACCGGCAAACAGCCCAGGTGATTTCCTCAAATATCACCGATTACAACGAATCCCGATATAATGAGGATGATCACCCAATTCCCAATAACTTACTCCCACTCACCATCTGAAAAACCATACAGATGTGAGAATCGTACCTGGTAAATACATACCCTGGAGTAAGTATCTAATCGGGAAATCAGTTTTCCTTTAACATTACACAGTGAAACTGAAACATTGAAATGTTCCGATGGGGTATTCTGGTATTCCTAGTAATGCCTCTTCCAGATTCACGACTGTAACCGTATAGTTCTTTGCCACCTCTCCAAATCCCTTCATATGTCTTTAGTCATTACCTTCTGCACACCCCTTTAGGCCAAATGGTTTTCTTCCTTCCCTACCTTTCGGCACCAGCCTATGGTTTGGAAGAAGACTATCCAATAAGCATAATGGGTGTACTGTCCGAATCCTAGGAACACTCGCAATGAGAGAGGGTGAAGATAAAAGACAACCGAATAAACCTTATTCCTATTTCTCCTGAACCAGAATCCATCTCCGAACTAGAACAAGTTCCTTTCGAGTTCGTATATAACCATACGATGGAGTATCCAATAAACTGTGGATCTTCGTAGTGATACGAAGTGTCCAGGAGAAATTCAAAGGTGATTTTAGGATTGGCGAAGAAATACCTGGTTTGGTCATGAATATCTGTTGCAATTTACTTTGCCCTCTTACTAATCCCTTTATTTTGTCTTAACTTAATACCTTCTGCACACCATCGTTAGGCTAATTGGTTTTCTTCATTCCCTACCGGTCGGCACCTGCCTATGGTTTGGAAGAAGACTATCCAATTTGCGTAATAGGTGTACTATCTCCTAAACCAAGGAGTACTCGCAGCCTGAGAGAAGGTAAAAGGAAAAGACAACTGAATAATCCTATCCGTTTTCTCCAGAACCGGAAACCATCCTCGAATAATTCCCTTCGAGTTCGTATATAACCATACGATGGTTTTGTCCAATGGAAGTGGACGTTCGTAGTAATACGGGGTGTCCTGGAGAAAAGGGTAAAAGTAGGAGTGGCAATGAGGTTTGCAACTCTGACAATCCAAAAGCCAGTGTCAAGAAGGTTCGGTTAATTTGGTCTCTGAGTCAAAGTCTTAGGGTCGGGTCAATGGTCGCTGCCAAAGAGAGAGAGAAAAGAAACACTCAGCGTGCACTCTAACCTAGATCAGAATGGTTACCAATTTATCTAATCTGGAAACCTCCCACTGTACCGTCAAATTCTCCTCCAAACCTGAAAGAAGAATTAGTCGGGGTCACCCGAGGAGTAAACTAACTCATCAGTGGGAATCGGGATCCAACTATCATCACATGATAACGTGACGGAATCCGCTCACGCTACCACACTCCAGAAGGTATGCGCATATCTGGCAAGTTTCAGTTCTTTTGAAACTCCCGATGTGATTTCTGCCCCATGCTCTTATGACCTTGGCGTGAGGTCAAAATATCATAAGTCACATGTCAAGTTCTACCCGTCATTATCCAGGTTAATTTGAACCCACCCGTACATACCCTTGACGTAGGCCAAAATAGTAGTACGACTGTCCCAAACCAACGCATCTATCTATGCAACAGATAAATACCCGGCAGCTACCAAACACTATGCCTTGGCGTGAGGTCAAAATACATAGCTTGAATACTACCGAATATTTAACTGAAATGACGGAGGGCTACGAATGGTTTCTGGCGAAAACCTTTAACGTAATGAACTTGATATCGTTGAAGGAACGGATAGCTTTTTAGAAATATAGTGACGACAACTTCCGCTAAAGAGGTCACTCCCGGTGAAGGGATCTCGGCTCTTTCCCCGTAGAATGGGGTGCTGGATATTCCAACTGAATACCATGGTGCAAAGCAAAAGTAATCGGCTATAGTGAAGTCATTGCCCTGACGCAAACTTTTGTCCAAGGGGTCACTCCCGGTGAAGGGATCTCGGCCCTTGCCTCGTCGACTGAGGAGCAGGATATTCCAACTGAATACCACGGTGCAAAGCAAAAGTAATCGGCTATAGTGAAGTCATTGCCCTGACGCAAACTTTTGTCCAAGGGGTCACTCCCGGTGAAGGGATCTCGGCCCTTGCCTCGTCGACTGAGGAGCAGGATATTCCAACTGAATACCACGATGCAAAACAAAAGAGAACGTCCTTGCAATAACAGCTTTTTGAAAAGTGTTCCATCAACATCAGATTAGGTTTGTTTTTAAACTTGCATTGATCCGAATCAATGCAGTCCCATCAATTGATCACACCACAAAGAACGAAAATATACTGATGTATGTATATGCCATCCGCATTCGCCACTGGGTCCCGTCATTACCCGTTAGGTTAGCTAACTAACGACAGAGCGGGGACTGGACTAGCGCGGATGCAAAACATATACAACATCTACTAATATATATACCAATATATTATATTTCGCTCAAGGCATGAATAAAAATGCAACATCACAGAAATGTACAGCATCACAGAAACAATACAGATATCTGGGATCCCCGGGTTTCACAGAGCCGCTGAAACCCGACGTTCCCCTGGTCGTGTGGATAGCCTGTGCATTGAAATCCTAGACCCCTACGGGCGCGGCAAGTTACCCGCCAAAACCTGAAGCGAGGCAGCCCCCTTCAGCACCGTGAATGGACCACCCAGCACTTCACGGAATCCGGTAACTCGGGCACCCCTCCTGGGTCAACCTGTACCCCCTACGAGTGCGGCGAATAGCCCGCCAATCCTAGAGCGAAGCCCCCTCCGTCCCAATGCCATGAGATGCGGGCTTGTTGCCCTCTAGAACCCGGCTATCCGTGCACCCCTCCGCGGGGTAAGCCTAGTACAGAAAGTAAAATGTACATACAACGGGTACATCGACCGCAACCAGGTCGTGCCCCAAAATAATAATACAAACAGGCAGTGACGGCAGTCCACATGTCGGACGCTCGCCCCGCAATATCAAATGTACATAATACAACCACAACTGTACTAGCATTGCATCCAGGCTATCCCCCACGACCGATCCGCAACAACACAGCAAAAACAGAACATCAACGTGAAAATCACGTTCGCAAATCCGTCTAACCGGGCTATAGCAGTTAGACCGGATTTACCGATCGAGTGACATTCACGGTCGCAGATATAATGTAAATACTGTGAAATAATGTGTTTAAAATAACCGACCGATCAAAATTTAACAAGTGGGCCCCAAAATAATACTGTAGCAGTTAAAGAAATTATGGGCCCAAAATTAATGTTCCAAAACCCCTAAAATAAGCCCAGAGGCCCACTGAAAAAATCCGACCCATTGAACCTTTCATTCTGTGGCGGAAACGCGGCCCGAGGTGGGTATTGGCCGCGGTTCCGCGCTCTGACTGAAAAGTCAACGGCTCGAATTTTCCCAGAAGTCTTATGTTATCCTGTACAGTACTTTTATACAACCTGAAAAATTTTTGGGGACCAAAAAATTTCAACAGAAAACTGTCGTGAGCAAATACGGGTTTTTGGACATTTCGATCGATCGGAACTGAAAAACACATTACACAAAGCTAGACTAAGTTAATGGGGAGGCACTGATACCACTGTAAGTGCAAGGCGGCGCCCCGGCCGTCAATCCGACGGCCAAATGCGGAAGCGGTGATAAACTTTAATTTTTCTTGAACTGGCAAACCGCCGCGCACTAATACCCGGATCGAACCACTAACTAGTCCTAGCTATCAACAAGAAAGGGAAGAGAGATATACCGACGATCCATGTCATCCGGTCTTCTCATCATCGTCCCGATCTCCTGCGGAATGTCCCGTCTCCTCCTCGTCGCCGGAAGTGCACCACATCGCCTACTTCTTTTACGGGCTCCCACCTCAATGCCGAGGCAACTCGGGCATGAAGCCGGCTACTCGACGTGCCCAAGATTTGCTGTAGAATGTGTAGTAGAACTTGTGTCTCTTTTTGGGGTAGTGGAGGTTGCCATTGGTGGAGGGATTGAACAAGAAGTATATCGAGGAGCTTGGAGAACTTTTGTGCATCAAAATGAACAACATTTTTCCCACCTCATGAAATGAATCCCATCCTCCTACAAGGAATGGCCGGCCCCCCCCCCTTTGGTGTGATTGGAGAGAGAGTAAGGTCAAGGGGGTGGGTGGAATGCAATGATGCAAGGAAGTGATGATGAAAGAAAAACAAATGATCACAAGGAAATCCACACTCCATCAACAACATCAACTCAACAAAGTCAAGCCATCATGATAGCTAGAAGTCAAGGTCAATGAGAGACTATCATGATACAACAATAAGCAAATACCCCCTCCACAAATACTTATTTGCAACAATGCAAATAAGCCCTCCTCCACCAATCTTCGGCCAATGAACGGAACAATGGAAATCGGCCGAAACGGAAAGCAAACTGGCAACTCCAGAAAACTGGTCCCGTAATAAATTACAGGAAAACCCCGATACTGTGCATACACACCCGCATTTGTATTTCGACCGAAATACAAATGCAATGAGACAAAATCTACACTGTACTATACTAGGATCCGGCTTAAACCAAAGCCGGCTAGTAATATCCGTTCGATCCTGATCCGTGCAATACCGCACGTATCTGATCAAACCCTGCCATATAACCATACGGCCTATAGTACAGACTGTCCGATCCTGATCCGTGCAATACCGCACGTATCTGATCGGACCTTGCCATATCTCCATACGGCCTCTACAACCTTTCGCCCGAAAGCTGAGTAACTGAATGTGGGGGACTCTAAAGACTCATCAACACCTTGGTTGTGGATTTAACCACTAGCACGTTAGAGGTATAAGCCAATACATAACGGGCTACCAGGTATTGACCAAAAGGGACGTCTGTGAGCGAACTCAGCCTGACACCCTACTGAGCCTGTCAGTGACAATATCCGTACAGTCCGGTCCGTTCGTCTATGAGCATCGCATGGCGGGCCTAGAGGGTTGGTAAAAGTCAGACCCCCAAAAGCGGTACAAGTCGTGTCGGAGTGTAGCCCAGAACACCCTGAGATACTACTGGAATACCTACCAGTAAATCTCCTTGCCTCGGCCGAGGGCTTCGTGTAATGGCTCTCCTAGACACAGCACGACCTCACCCCCAATACCGGGAGAGACGAACCCCTGAAGATACGCTCACTGCCTCCATGTGGCTCGGGACTGTACCCAACTAAAACCTGTTTGCACGACTCCTTTGAGCCGTGGTAGGGTAGTAATCAAAGTACAGTGGGAACTCACACGAGACAAATGACGATCCCCAGGTCGATGAACTAACCTGCACACATGTCACCAGGGAACTGCCATCTGACGTCTGGTATATCACCAACTAGCATGTTCCCGGCGAGTCCTGTCCGGTGTACTCATAACCCAATGAGCACCTGTATACATCTTAGGTGATCCAACTGATACCAGTGGCTTGTGAGACCGGCCACCGCCCCTCGTCGGGGTCTCGACTGTATACACTAGTCTACTATGGAGAATCGATGCCCTGTCTCGAAACTCTCACGACTAGGGACCTTTTAAGGATATGCTTATAGACCCCCAGCTCCCACTTATATGATCGCCCTCATACTGCTGGTGGTCAAGCAAGAATCTTAGGGGCTCTATCAATGTGTAATACCGACGTGTCAGGTCACTTAAAACAGTACACGATGATAAAGGTAAACCAGATAGCATACTATCATCTCGAGTAAGACTGTCCTACCGGGATAGGTCCTCCATCAATCATTACAATCACGTACCTGTGGCCTAATAATTGACTCTGAGGGCACTATCTCCAACAGGAGCTCAGTCCATGCAGCCACGATGAGACGAGTCCGAAGCAGTCGACATTAGAGAAAATGGAGTAAGATGTCCGTACAAGATCTGGATATGATGACGTTTCCCTCCGCCGACATCAGAGATGCGATGCGCATGCCGTGGCAGAGTACTGGATATACCTTCCAGAAGGAGTCGCGATGGGTGTGCAGCCGTTCCAGAGCAAGATGCAGATATAGGAAAGGACGATGACTTCCGGACAGTTGGCAGAGACGAGACATGGAAGAGACCGTGAGTAGGATTCCTTCCAGGACACTGCTGCAATGATACTTGCACCCAGGATCAGATGTGTCACGTACATTCTGAGAGCCAGAGGCCGACGCCAGTGATATGCTGTCTTACGAGTGGTCACGATGATTGACCGAGAGATGACCAGAGAAGTGCCAGAACGGGATCATCCCCGTTAGCACACCTGACAGGGCCGATGAGCCGCTGGACCGAGAGATTGGTAATTCACAGTGAAGACCTTGACCCAGGAGTGGTCATTATTACGCACACTAGCAGGCCAGAGTTCATGATCATCGACGAGACGTCCCTCTAGTGACCGCGACAGTTGGCCCGAGATTCTTAGAGGATGCACTTGAGCGGTACTATTTCGCCATTATTGATTTCGATGGTTTTGGGTGATTTATTCGCATGATTTGATTTTGATGATTGAGGATTTACGATCTTTGCACAGTGTTGCACTTGATATCGTTTTCGTGCTTTGGTTTCACGTGGTTGTGATTTTACGGTTTTAGACATTTGAGTTGATTTTGTGCGTATGCACGCATACGATTTGGTTCCTGCACTCTGTATAGTTTATATATACTTGCAGTGCAGTGATACGCCTTTGATGCACTTAGATGCACTGGACTTCGATTTCGATTGTGATACTCGATATTTGTTTTGTGCACCTTGTGCACCTGATTTGATTTTGCGCATGTTCGACGCTTGATATTGGATTTCATGATTTCGTGCATGATGGATGCCCCTGGTTTTGGGTTTTCGCGCATGTCTTGAGATGCGATTTTGGTGCGCACCAGATGCACTAAATCGAGATTTTTTTCGTGCATGTCAGATGCACCTGATTTTGCTGTCAGGCACACACGTTGCCTACGACAGATGCTTTGTGCACACCCGATGCACTTAGATCTTGTTTCTATGCACTTGTATGGCACGTATATGGATTTTGATTGTCGTGCGCACCAGACGCACGTAGTATTCATACGCGTAATTTGGGATTGATTTCTTATAGAGCAGTACGTTTTTTTAATGATAATTGCAATGTGTTTTCGTACTAAGCAGGACTAGTCAGAGGACAGTACCTGAATGTATTTTGCATGCATTGATAGCTATTGAAGGGAATTCCAAAAAGCGAGCTACAGTCTCAGTATTTACCTACGTGTCTGATATGACGCGAAACGTTTAAAACAAGGAAAACCCTTCTAAATTGTTTCCCAAAACGGTGGAACGTATATTTCAAATAAAGGTATATTTGTATATTGTTATTTTCTTATGATAGACGTCCGCCACTGTGCAGTGTTATGGGCATTGCACAGTAACTTAAAGGATTTGGCATGCATTTCCTCCTGATATTTACGTGTATAGTTTTGAGTTATATCATATTGGTTTTGGTATTGGAATTAACATTGTGTCATTACCATGACTCCGATGATTGCGGGATGCTTGATGGAGTTTTGATTTGAGTTTTATGCTCATTTTTCATGCGCATGCGTTGCGCTACGATTTGTTTTATGTATTTATGATTTCGGAGCCCCGGCGATTTGATGGTTTTGGCGGAAATATTTTAGTATTTGGGGGAAGTTTTAATTTAAATTCGGGGACCGAATTTCTTTAAGGGAGGAAGATTGTAACGTTTTGAAAATCGTTTCGGTGAAATTTCGAAAAAACGGTAAAATAAGGGGGTTTTCGGTAAAAAGTCAAAATACAAATATCTTTATTATAAAATTAAATATACATATTCTAGCTATGTAATTGCTAGTATTTGGTGTTTATTGACCCACTGGTGAAATTACAAATTTTCTGAAAAATTTTCCGAAATTAATTATTTTAATATTATTTTAAGCCGTCACTAATATATTTAATTAGGGAAAATTACAAATTGGAATGAGTTGAAACAAATTTTGTGCATCATAAAACATTAAATAAAATTTTATCACGTGGTTTTTGAAACGAAATCGTTTGCCAAAACGGTTTAGAAAATATCGAAGAAAAAGGCTTTTTCGGTGAAATTAGTGTTAATGGGAATTGGGGTAATACATTATCATTTTTTTTCCCTCACCCACACTCACCCACACCCTCTCTCCCCTCTCCAAATCAGTAGCCCCAAGTGCCCCCTCATTCTCCCACTTGAAAGGCTAAAAGAAAAGAAATGAAAAGAAATGAGAAGAAAAGAGTAAATATATATAAGTATTGGTTGGGTTGACTTGGACTTTCTTTGACTTGGACTTTTCTCCCCACACCTCACACTCTCCCACACCTCCCACACCTGCACTTGGCCGAGCCCCCCTTTTCTTCAGCCCCCTTCATTTCTTCACCTCTTTTCTCATCAAAAATCCACCATTTTTGCCTCAAAATCCCTACAAAAAAATCCCAAAATCCAAATCAAGCCCCTACCCATTTTTCCTTAGCCCCTATAGCATGGATCTTGGTGCAAAGATTTCAATTTGGAGGTCATGTTCTATGTTTGATCCATGGTTCTTGAGGTATAATAAATCTTGGGTTTTTGCTAAATTGTTTGATTATTTCTTCAAATTAAGTTAATGAGTGGTTTAAATTAGGTTTTATTGCAAGTTTGGAAAATTCAAGAGTATAGTTTGAATTAAAAAGTAAGGGTTTGTGATTTGCAATTAGGGTTCTTATCATGTAATCATGGTTGCAAAGTGGAGATTATCATCTTAAGGAAATGAAAACTTAATCTTTTTGATAATATGTAAATTATTGGATGTAAATTGTCCAAATTAAGGTTTTTTTTTTTTTATCTAAACTAGGTTTTTAGAAATTATTGAAAATGTGAAATTTAAAATCTAGTTAGGGTTTTTATAAATTGATTATGGTTTTAATATGGAGATTAACATGTTAATGGAATGCTAAAACTAATTTAGTTGCTAGTTTACAAATCGTTGCTTTTAAAGTGTTAAAATTGGGTAAAATTGTAAACTAGAATTTCGGGTTAATGAAAGTTAGTGAGATTAAAAATCTACTTAGGGTTTTTATGACTTATTTAAGATATTTAGTGAATATTGTGGCCGCAAGATTCGTTCATACATCGAGTTTTGTACTAAAACGGTGATTTGTGCTTGCTAGATTTTCGGAAAAATAACTTTTTAAGTGAAATTGGGGTTTTTGTGAGTTTTAACCTATTTTATATTAAAATTAGTGTTCGTGAATGTGAAAATGAGTGTATTTGGGTTTTTCTCGATGGTCTGGCGTTTGTAAGCCGATGTCGAGGGTTTTTGGGTTGATTTGGGAAAGCAAACCATAGGTTTTGACCTATGTGGGATTCGTGTGTCGTTTTGGTCATGAGTCGGATTTTAATGCGATACGGTGCGTTATGATATGTAGGTACCCCATGTGGACTTCGAGACGACAAGCAAGTGCGTGGCGACGTCGGCATCGGCAAGCGAGGATCAGGTGAGTAGATTTATATCTACGGGGAGAAGTCGGGTGGATGGCGTATAGCACCCCCGCAGTTCGTGGTGATGTATACGAATACGTATACACATATATATATATATATATTGTTTTTATATTGTTTCAGTATATTGATGATAATATGGATATTTGGTGTCCTTGGATGATTTAGTGTCCCGAAACCCTAGAGTAGTGGTCGCACTACACATGCACACACCAACCCATACTTGCATACTTTCTTCTTTCATTTGTGCTTATACGGGAATATATAGTTATGTGTTCACATGGGTATGGGACTATGTGTTCACATACGGATTTGAGGCTTGGGTTTGAGATGAGTCGATGAGATTTGTATTGAGGTTGTGACTTCGGTGATATGGCAGGATTCGTATTTGAGATACGACATGACGTTGTAGCGGGTCCTTGACATAGTGTTTCACACACGTCCATGCATACTTAGGCGGTATCAGTATTGTACTAGACGTAGATCAGTACCCCGATCATGATATTTGATAAAGAGGATACCAGGTGAATAGTATGATGAATGTGATATTGACCCGTACCCAGATTTGGGGATGCCGTACGACGGATTTACGTACGAGCTATATTTTGATGATTGATCCGCACTCTTGACTTGGGATGTCTGGTTATGGATATGATATTATTGAGGCGGGATCACCGACTATACATATACAGGTATGTATATGTATCGACTCAGATGATAGGCGGTTTCCTTACCTGTAGTCCAGCTTGTTAGCTTAGCCCTTTAGTTTAGTTTAGTTGTTAGATTAGATTCGATTCTTACCTATTTCAAAACTAACGAATCGTGGGTATTTTAAAAGACAGCCCAAGGGATCCTACGGATATTTCAAAAGACGTATCTTTTCATAAAAACACCGTGGCCCCTATTTTCAAAACCCCATGATTCGTGTTATTTCAAAAGGCACCATTTGTAGGACTTATATTAGATTAATGCAGATTAGTTATAGTTGCGTCTAGTATTCAGCTCCCGCTCATTATTGTGGTTCACTTCGCATCGCATGCTTATATTATGTTTCATACTCCATTATTGATATCATGCTGTTAGGACACCAGCACCATTACCGATGATGCGTATGTACCACGTACACTTACTTGCCGGCTCACACACATCTTCATCGGTAATTGCCATGTCACGTACATCTTAGAAAATATTATTGCTTGACATAGCATGTTAGCTAATAGTTTAGACATGATATTAGCGTACTTGCCTTATATGTTAGTTTAGACATTGTAGTTATTACCTGCTACTTCATGCATACTGTTATTCATTGTTGCCGCATTCATGGATTCTCATGCATATATTCACTATTTTACGTGTTATTGAGGTTTCGGATTCGGATTTCCATGAGATTTTCTGGATTTGGAGGAAAACCGCAAAAACATAAATAAACCTTTTCTCTCTTTTAAAATAAAAAGTGCGGTTTTCCCAGGATGTATGAGTCGTCCACCATGAGTTTGCTGATGGATTTCAAGACCCGATTCGAGGAGACGGATGAACCGTTTTGGGTACATGGTGGACCCGGTAAGGTACCCCGGGGCAAGAAGCGCGTGATGATGACGATGTGAGCCTGGCAGGGGAGCACTACCTACCGGTGATATTACCCGACACGTCGGATATCCGAAGGATACCGTCGTGGTCTTGGGATGGATGGTAGGGGCCGGTCTAGACTGACGGTGCCCTAGATATTGTGATTGGGACATTGAGATTGAGACTTGAGGTACATGTTAGTGTATATGCCCTAGAGGCCATTACTGTATCATACTAGTTTGTATATTACTTAATGGAAGCTTGGGATATTCACAGTTGTATATACAATCTTGCTCGAAATGGTAGTATGTTACTTGGTTTGTCTCTGCTTTAATATGTGCATGTGTTTCTTTTAGCATATTTCTGGTATACATATTAGTAGAGCCCTTAGGATCTTTGCTTGATTACCAGCGTTGTGATGGCGCTCGCACTCGTGGGAGCTGGGTAATCTATAAGCACATCCTTATACAGGTCCCTGGTCGTTGGACTATCGAGACAGGGCATCGATACTCCGGAATAGACTAGCGTATGCGCTTCTCATCCCAGCGTGGGAGACGGTCTGTCCCACAGCCGTTAGTACGTCGTACTTGGGATAGTATGCGGGTGCTCGTTAGGTTACGAGTACACTGGACAGGACTCGTCGGGAACTGAAAGGTTGGTATTATACCTATCGTCAGTTATCAGTTCCCAGGTGACATGAGTACAGCTTAGTCCGCTGACTTGACACTGTCACTTCGCCTCGAGTGTGTTCCCACTGCACTTTGATTATTACCCTACCACGACTCAAAGGAGACGTGCAAACAGGTAGTTTTTGGGTGCAGTCCCGAAGCACTTGGAGGCAGTGACGGTTAGACATGATTCGTCTCTCCCGGTATTGGGGGTTGACATCGCGCTGTGTCCAGGAGAGCCATTACACGAGTAGTCCCTGGCCAGGGCAAGCGAGATATACTGGTAGGTTTCCAGTGTTATCTCAGGGTGTTCTGGGCTACACTCCGACACGACTTGTACCGCTATTAGGGAATTGACGTTCACCGCCCCCTAGGCCCGCCATGCGATGTATCAGACGAACAGACCGGACTATACGGAGACTGTCACATACAGGCTCAGTAGGAGTGCAGATGGGGTTCACCTCGTCAGTCTTCTTATCGACATCTACCTGGGGACCGTTACGTACAGCTAGTGCCGCTTGCGGTCTGTGGTTAAACCCACTGCCAGCGTAGTGTCGAGTCTTTAGAGTCCCACACAGAGAGCTATTCGCCTTTAGCCAAAATGAGTAGAGGTCGTATGGTTTTGCGACAGGGTTCGTTCGCATCCGCGCACTTGTGCACGTTTGCTGTCCGGACAGTTTATACTAGAGGGCTTTGGTTTAAGCCGGATCCTAGTATATGATTTGAGATTGGTTTTTCTCAGTGTATTCGTGTTCCTCGGATCACGAATGCGGGTGCGTATGCACAGTTGCTTGAGATTGGGGGAGAGGACCTTGTTTAGGGTTAATGGCTATTGTCATTTTATTAACCCTATTGCTTTTGTGTGTATTATAGTTAATTGATAATTAGCTTAATAATTGTACATGGTTGTTGTTGTTGACAATTTGACTTCATTGACTTGTTGACCTTGTTGACAACTTGACCATAATCATTTCATTTGGAAGATGCTCTTTGATCTTTGCAAAATTGAAATGATAATGGTCATGTCATGATTTACCATGACAATTTTCAAGCTAATTATTCAATTAAAATTATTCACACATATTTAGTGAGAATGGCTCACTAATAATTCACTCTCTCATATCATTTCTCTCTCTTGCTCATCCTCTCCCTCAAGCTCTCTCCCTCTCATGTGTTGAGAAACAAAAAGCTTGAGAAAAACCCTCATTTGATCTTCTCTACTCTCTTCTAGGGTTCAAGTCTTAGCATTTCTTGCACTCTAGTTACTCCTAGCTTGGAGTTGAAGCTAAAGGTCGTGGCTTTCGGATGGATCCTTCTTTGACGGGAGAAGACAAGCAAGGTGAACTCTTTCTACCATTCCAAGGAGCAAGGAGAGAAGGACTTTGAGCTCAAGGTATAACCTTTGCATCACTTAGCTACTTTGTAGTTAGCTTTAGCAAGTTTATGTTTAGCAAAGATCCTTAAAGCATAGTCCATGTTGCCTATAGTTGATAAAAATCCGATTTTTATTATGTTTTCCGCCTCCCCGCAAGCACCGGGGTGGGCAACGTGGACTTACAGTGGTATCAGAGCCTAACTAAACACAAACTAGCTAAGTAGTAAAGTTTAACGAAGTTTCGAAACCGGAAAATCGAAAAACCAAACTCGCAAAACCCCAAGTTTCTGTTAATTTTTTTCCTGGTCAAAATAAAATTTGTTATACACCAAAAATTATCTCAGGGTTTTGTGTAGAAAACCACCAAAGACGAACCAGAGAGGCGACTAAGTGGCCGCGGATCCGCGGCAATAGGAAGCTCTTGCCGCGGAAGCGCGGCCGTCTTGTCCCCTCTCTGCATCGTTTTTGGTGCAGTGTGTTTCTGTGTTGGTTTTGGGATTTTTAGGATATGTTATATGTGCCCAGATTTTCCAGAACTAAAATTTACTTTTGGGGGCCTATAAATCCGTATTTTTCGGAACTTCACTGCACTTTAACTATATCGGTTATATCTGTGATGCTTGTATGTATTGAACGTCGGCTAATCGCTATAAGTCGATTAGTCGGGGTTATACATCTCTGTGATTGTTATTGGTTTGTGGATATGAATGGGTTGGATTGTCGCGGGTGAATAGCCGGGGTGGATGTGAGATGAGCGTTGTTTTTCTTTCATTCATTTGTAACATGTAAATTGATGTAATAATATTATTTGTATGGCCGCACAACCGGGTCGGGGTTGTAGCCGTCATTGTATAATTCTTTTTACTGTTTTTGCTCCTAGGATAGACCCATGGAGGGGGTGCACAAACTACCGGGTATCTCGAAGTGCCGAGTGGCCTACTCACGGTGGTGAGGGAGGTTGCTTCGCTTCGGGTGCTTGGCGGGTAGTTTGCCGCACCCGTAGGGGTCTTGGGTGGGGTATTGGCTATTCACCGCGACCGTGTAATCCGCTTTACGTTGCAGGCTCGAACGCATTGCGGATTCCTAGTATATCCAATGTATTCATCTGTGATCTGTAATGTCTATCATTGCTATATATTTATATATAATAACTATTTAGGCGTTGCTTATGTTTTACAGCCGCGCTAGCCCAGCCCCCGCTCTGTCGTTAGTTAAGTAACCTAACGGGTGATGACGGGGCCCCATGGCGAATGCGAATGGCATAAGCGTACGTCATATTTTGGTTGTTTTCTGCAATGGTAGGATTAAATGATGGGACGCATTAAAAGAACTAATGCAAGAAATAAACCAAGTAGAAGTCGATTGGAACACTTTGAAAACCACTCGGTTCTTTTCAAAACTAAAACTTTTAAACGCGGAGCTTGAACCACTCCTTTTAAAAGCTATCTCGTTCCATCGATTATATCAAGTTCACTACGTTCACGGTTTCGCCAAAACCATCCGTAGCCCTCCATCATTTCGGTTAAATATTCGGTAGTATTCAAGCTATGTATTTTGACCTCACGCCAAGGCATAGTGATTGGTAGCTGCCGGATATTTATCCGTTGCATAGATAGAATGCGTTGATTTGAGACAGTCGTACTGCCGTTTTGGCCTACGTCAAGGGTAGGTACGGGTGGGTTCAAATTAACCAGGATAATGATGGGAAGAACTTGACATGTGACTTATGACATTTTGACCTCACGCCAAGGTCATAAGAGCATGGGGCAAAAATCTACATCGGGAGTTTCATAAGTACTGAAACTTGCTAGCGTTGCATACCATTTGGAGTGTGATGATTCTGGTAGGATTCCTTCGGTTTTATCACGCGATGATATTTGGATCCCGATCCTACTGTGAGTATATGCTACTCCTCGGGAAAACTCTCACTTAACGATCAATGCTATAAACCTAGTAGGTGCCTAGAAAGGTGTTAGCGGGGCTACGCCCACAGGGAAAAGAGGTTACTTAATTAAGGAACTTCGCGAAAGTGTTGGAAAACCTCCCTCGAAGTACCGACACTGGCCTGGCTGAACAGTTAAGCAAGTATTGTACGGTGAGAATGATCCCGGCTAATCCTTTCTTTACGGTTTGAGAAGGGATTCGAGAAACAGTGGGAGCCATCCAGTTTAGACAAACTAAAAACCACTCTAAACTTGCAAGAGCATCATGCTAAAGTGTTTCTTTTCTCTCTCCTAATTGCAGCGACCATTCAAGATGACCGGACTTAAGTTATTACTAGATAAAAATAAACTGACAGGGCCAAACTACAAAGATTGGCTCAGGAATGTCAAGATGGCTATCACTTATGACAAGTTGGGGTATGTACTTACCACCAAAGCTCCCCCTGTCCCAGGTCCCACCTCCAGCGTCGCGGATGTAGAAATCCGTAAGACATGGGAGATAGATTGCGCGAGGGCCAGATGCCTCGTACTAGCCTCGATGGACAACGAACATCAGAGGAGGCACGAGAATATGGACCTAGAGTCCATATTTCTCCATACAAAAGAACTGTATGGAGAGCAGTCTCGTATCGCTAGATACGAAGTGTCGAAGAAGCTTTTTTCGGCAAGGTTGGCCGTCGGATCATCGGTAGCGGACCACGTGCTTAAGATGATCGGCTACATAGAGGAGCTCGCGGACCTTGGGACCACGTTGGAGAATGAACTCTATACTGATTTGATTCTCCAGTCCCTTCCTTCCACTTACGCCCAGTTCATTCTTAACTTCAACATGCAAGGAAAGGAGGTTGAACTTGCCGAACTTCTGAACATGTTGAGGACTGCTGAGGGCACCCTACAGAAGGGTAGGGAGACATCCACTTTGTTTGTAGGAGGATCTTCCTCTTCTAGGTCCAGGGCGAAAGCCAAGGGCAAGAAGAAGAAAGCCCCCGCCAAACCAAGAGGCGGTGTCGGTAAAGTGGATACAAAGGGAAAGGGTAAAGCAACAAAGGTAGCGGGGAAGCTGGTGGGGAAGGAAGAATGCTTCTATTGTCACAAAAGTGGTCACTGGAAACAAGATTGCAAGGCTTGGAAAGACAGAACACAGGATTTGAAGCGAGTTGCAGCTTCAGCTTCAGGTGTGTATGTTATTGAAAACTGTCTATCAATAAACTCTACATCCTGGGTATTGGATACCGGATCAGGATCTCATATCTGTAATTCTTTGCAGGCGTTGAGAAAGCGTAGAGTTTTGAAGGCAGGTGACATGACCCTCAGAGTTGCGAACGGTGCTAGCATGGATGCTGAGGCCGTGGGGGACTATCACCTGGGATTATCAGATGGACACTTTTTGGTTTTGCGTAGTTGTTATTATGTACCAAATGTAACCTGTAATATCATTTCTGTATCTTTATTATCTAAAGAAGGTTATGAATTTGCATTTGTAAGTAATGTAGTGAACATTCACCTTAATCAAGTTTTGATTGGGTCAGGTACATTGAACAACGGTATATACGTTTTAAACCAACCACAGGTTTTCAATATCCAGAATACACACAAAAGAAAGTCTCCAGAAATTAATAAAACTTTCTTATGGCATTGTAGACTGGGTCACATCAATGAGAGAAGATTGACTAAGTTACATACTGAAGGATATTTAGATCCGTTTGAATATCAATCGTATGCAACTTGTCAATCCTGTCTCAAAGGAAAGATGACAAAGGCTCTGTTTTCTGGACACGGAGAAAGAGCGAGCGAGCTCTTGGGACTCGTACACAGCGACGTGTGCGGTCCAATGTCTACACATGCGCGAAGCGGTTTTTCTTACTTCATAACTTTTACGGATGATTTCTCAAGATTCGGACATGTCTTCTTAATGAAGCATAAATCCGAAGCTTTTGATAAGTTCCAGGAATATAAGAATGAAGTAGAAAAAAAAACAGGCAAAAGTATCAAGATCCTAAGATCGGATCGAGGAGGAGAATACTTAAGTGCCGAATTCCTGAATTACTTAAAGGAGAATGGAATTCTCTCTCAGCTTACTCCTCCATACACTCCGCAACATAACGGTGTATCGGAGAGACGGAACCGAACCCTATTGGATATGGTACGGTCCATGATGAGTAACGCTGAGTTACCGCGATCGTTCTGGGGGTATGCGCTAGAAACAGCTGCATATCTTTTGAACCGTGTTCCCACTAAGACTGTGCCTACCACACCATATGAGTTATGGAGTGGGAAGAAACCCTATCTTCAATACTTGAAGATTTGGGGATGTCCAGCTTATGTCAAAAAGCAGCATACGGACAAGCTCGAGGCACGCTCAGTACTGTGCAAGTTTGTGGGATACCCAAAGAACTCCAGGGGGTATCTTTTCTATTACGCAGAGGAACAAAAAGTCCTTGTTTCTCGTAATGCCTATTTTCTGGAACATCGGTTTTTAGAAAAAGAAATAAGTGGGAGCGCAATAGAACTGGAAGAAATTCCAGAACCACAAACTATTACTGAAAGCTCAGTGGAACCAGAAGGTTCAAAAGAACAGGACATTCCTACGCCACTCCGCAGGAGTAGTAGGCAGTCTCATCCGCCCGAGAGGTACTACGGTTTTCTCATTGACGTGGATAGAGAGGACTGCATCATAGATTGTGATGAGCCTACTAGCTTCCAGCAAGCCATTCAGAGCGTCGACTCGGTAAAATGGCTGGATGCAATGCGGACCGAGATGGAGTCCATGTACACCAACAAAGTATGGACGTTGGACATTGCTCCAGACGGGGTAAAACCCGTAGGATGCAAGTGGATCTTCAAAAGGAAGATTGGTGTAGATGGACAGGTTGAGACCTATAAAGCTAGACTGGTAGCAAAGGGTTTTCGTCAGCGACCTGGTTTGGACTATGACGAAACCTTTTCTCCAGTAGCTATGCTGAAATCCATTCGGATCCTTCTTGCCATCGCTGCTTTCCACGATTATGAGATTTGGCAGATGGACGTAAAGACAGCTTTTCTAAATGGTCATTTAGAGGAATGTGTCTATATGGACCAGCTAGAGGGTTTCATTCAGGGTGGGAGCAGCGGAAAGGTGTGCAAGTTGCTCAAGTCCATTTATGGACTCAAGCAGGCATCGCGGAGTTGGAACATCTGTTTTGATGAGACGGTCAAAGAATTTGGCTTTATCAAAAATCCAGATGAACCATGCATCTATTGTAGATTTGTAGCGAGAACTGTAGTATTCCTCGTTTTATACGTGGATGACATTCTCTTAATAGGAAATGACATTCCTATGCTACAATCTGTCAAGGGGTTCTTGTCACACAGGTTCTCCATGAAAGACCTGGGTGATGCCTCATATATTCTGGGTATCCGGATCTACCGTGACAGATCCAAGAGGATATTAGGACTCTCGCAGTTCAGGTACATCGACACCATACTGAAGAGATTCAGTATGGAAGATTCCAAGCGCGGTAATCTACCGGCTTATCACGGGATCACCCTCTCCAAAGAGATGTCTCCCAAGACTGATTTGGAGAGGGATCGCATGTCTATTATACCCTACGCTTCTGCGGTAGGCTCTATAATGTATGCGATGTTGTGTACCAGACCGGATGTGGCTTATGCACTGAGTGTGGTAAGCAGGTATCAGTCAAACCCTGGGGAGAAACATTGGATAGCAGTAAAGAACATTCTCAAGTACCTGAGAAGGACTAAGGAGATGTTCTTGGTGTATGGCGGAAAAGACCTGCAGATTGAGGCCTTTGCTGACTCCAGCTTCCAGAGTGACAAGGATGATTCCAAGTCCATGTCGGGTTTTGTCTTTACCCTCAATGGAGGGGCGGTGTGTTGGAAGAGCTCCAAACAGGAAACCGTTGCTGACTTGACTATGGAAGCGGAATACATCGCTGCATCTGATGCCGCAAAAGAAGCTGTCTGGATGAGGAAGTTCTTGAAAGAACTTCAAGTGGTTCCGTCCATTGTTGACCCAATACCTCTGTATTGCGACAACAACGGGGCTATAGCTTTAGCGAAGGAACCCAGGTCCCATCAGAAATCCAGACACATCTTAAGGCGGTATCACCTGATCAGGGAGATCGTGGATCGCCAGGAGATCGAGGTCCGGAGAGTTGCATCAGAGGATAACACAGCAGATCCATTCACCAAGGCCTTGCCCCAGACTCAGTTCGAGCGGCTGATCGAGATGATAGGTCTTCGATACGCCAGTACATGGCCTTAGTGCAAGTGGGAGATTGTTAGTGTATATGCCCTAGAGGCCATTACTGTATCATACTAGTTTGTATATTACTTAATGGAAGCTTGGGATATTCACAGTTGTATATACAATCTTGCTCGAAATGGTAGTATGCTACTTGGAGGCAGTTACGGTTAGACAGGATTCGTCTCTCCCGGTATTGGGGGTTGACATCGCGCTGTGTCCAGGAGAGCCATTACACGAGTAGTCCCTGGCCAGGGCAAGCGAGATATACTGGTAGGTTTCCAGTGTTATCTCAGGGTGTTCTGGGCTACACTCCGACACGACTTGTACCGCTATTAGGGGACTGACGTTCACCGCCCCCCTAGGCCCGCCATGCGATGTATCAGACGAACAGACCGGACTGTACGGAGACTGTCACATACAGGCTCAGTAGGAGTGCAGATGGGGTTCACCTCGTCAGTCTTCTTATCGACATCTACCTGGGGACCGTTACGTACAGCTAGTGCCGCTTGCGGTCTGTGGTTAAACCCACTGCCAGCGTAGTGTCGAGTCTTTAGAGTCCCACACAGAGAGCTATTCGCCTTTAGGCAAAATGAGTAGAGGTCGCATGGTTTTGCGACAGGGTTCGTTCGCATCCGCGCCCTTGTGCACGTTTGCTGTCCGGACAGTTTATACTAGCGGGCTTTGGTTTAAGCCGGATCCTAGTATATGATTTAAGATTGGTTTTTCTCAGTGTATTCGTGTTCCTCGGATCACGAATGCGGGTGCGTATGCACAGTTGCTTGAGATTGGGGGAGAGGACCTTGTTTAGGGTTAATGGCTATTGTCATTTTATTAACCCTATTGCTTTTGTGTGTATTATAGTTAATTGATAATTAGCTTAATAATTGTACATGGTTGTTGTTGTTGACAATTTGACTTCATTGACTTGTTGACCTTGTTGATAACTTGACCATAATCATTTCATTTGGAAGATGCTCTTTGATCTTTGCAAAATTGAAATGATAATGGTCATGTCATGATTTACCATGACAATTTTCAAGCTAATTATTCAATTAAAATTATTCACACATATTTAGTGAGAATGGCTCACTAATAATTCACTCTCTCATATCATTTCTCTCTCTTGCTCATCCTCTCCCTCAAGCTCTCTCCCTCTCATGTGTTGAGAAACAAAAAGCTTGAGAAAAACCCTCACTTGATCTTCTCTACTCTCTTCTAGGGTTCAAGTCTTAGCATTTCTTGCACTCTAGTTACTCCTAGCTTGGAGTTGAAGCTAAAGGTCGTGGCTTTCGGGTGGATCCTTCTTTGACGGGAGAAGACAAGTAAGGTGAACTCTTTCTACCATTCCAAGGAGCAAGGAGAGAAGGACTTTGAGCTCAAGGTATAACCTTTCCATCACTTAGCTACTTTGTAGTTAGCTTTAGCAAGTTTATGTTTAGCAAAGATCCTTAAAGCATAGTCCATGTTGCCTATAGTTGATAAAAATCCGATTTTTATTATGTTTTCCGCCTCCCCGCAAGCACCGGGATGGGCAACGTGGACTTACAGTACATAGATTGTGACACAGAGATATCGAGGTATTTGGACACTTGTTTTGTGTCGATACTGGGCACTGTTTTATGCTGATTTCATATATGGTACCTCATTTCTTTTAAAATACAGAAATCTCACTGATTTATGAAACCAGTTTTATTCAGTACATGCATTCTGTTTCATGCATTCATACATCATCCATATGATATATTGCTACCTGAGGCACTGACACGGGCACATGAGATCACACTCGGTTAGATATTACCCTAGCCATTGTTATAGGCTGCATGTTATACATATATTTGAGGATATATTATGATCATTGACCCAGGTTGCGTTATTTATGCGATTTCTTTCCGTAGATGTTTTTCTATTCACGAGTTGGCAACTCACCCCCGTTGTGCCCCAGTTTCTTGCAGGTTTGCCGTACAGGTTTCTTTACGGCTTTGCGGGCATAGTTTCCTTCGGGTGATTTGCTATTAGGTGGGTTTACTTGTATCGTACCCCCATTATATATCTTGTATATCATTATTCTGTTGTATCTAGAAGTTCCATCAACCAAACATGTATTTATTTTTGAGATAGAGACCAGTGATGTTATTCTTTCGACCTTAGAGTCGCGCGTTTTATTTCTTGTGGTTTTGAGTTTCCTTTTGAGTTTTGATCCTCGCCCTTGGCGTTGTATATTATATTGCTTGTGTGGTTGTGACCGTCGATTGACGAAGAGCTAGCTTCCGCTTGGGGATGCCT
The DNA here is from genome assembly GCA_030015575.1 of Agapanthus africanus. NCBI lineage: Eukaryota > Viridiplantae > Streptophyta > Magnoliopsida > Asparagales > Amaryllidaceae > Agapanthus > Agapanthus africanus. Next base: position 418,258,165 of record CM057349.1, on the reverse strand, counting down.
TTTTTTTTTATTTCGTATACTATTCATGTTGTATCCCGTTTGGGGGCCAGTATTTACAAAGGAGACTCTGCCGAAATTTTCAGAAAATACTTGATGTTTTTTTTTAAAACGCATAATTCGACTTATGCTATTAAAACTACTTGCTTTTAGTTGGTTTTCCTTCACTCTACTGCTTCTTTGGTTTTGATTTCTGGGTTTTCGGTTACTTAGATTACGTACGCCTCGAGACGTTTCGTAGTCTAAGTGCCAGTCAGGTTCCGTACTTTCGGGCCGTGACATCTATAAAGTCTGGCGGCAGGTCCGAGACTCAGTGATCGATCCAAATTTCTCGCACCAGCACAAGAAGCTGAAGGTCCAACAGGAAGTAAGCCATCCTGCTAAGCCACGAAAAGCTATCTGGGTGCCCACCTCGACGGCCCCCTCAATTTCTACCACCCAGAAGAGGAGGCCAGAGAAAGCCCCTGTAAACGTGGCAGACCGCAAAAACACCAAGCCCAAACGCCCCCAGTCTGGGGGCATGGTGGTCCATACCGTTTACGTGGCATCTGGGAAGGAAGATAGCCGCGCTTCCACGGGCCACCGACCGCTTACCCGATCCATCACAAGAGCCCAGGAACAACAGCAGCAGAAGCTCCAAGAGATGCTAACTGCAGTGGCCGCACTCACCGGACCAAAGGAGTGCCCGGAGGCATCATCGGAGCAACGCCGCGAACACGAGACCGATACTGAATTCCTTCGTAGAATGCTTGAAAAGAAGGACAAGGAGGCTGCAGAACAAGCAGCTAATATAAAGCAGATGGCTCTTTTATTTCAAGACATGGTCGGGATGATGATACAGCCGGATTCCCCAGTCGAAGATCCTCCGATTATCCTTGAAGATGATAGAGGAGAAACGTCAAATCCACCTCCAGCCCTTTCAACAGCCAAGGAGGAAACAATCTCCAAGGCCGCCCTGGATGACTATATTGCTCAGCAAATAAGAGTTCATCAGGCAACTGAGGCAGTCGGCCAAGTCGTCAAAACGGGGCGACCATATCCGGGCTGGTATGATCAGATAAAATACCCGCCGGGCTACACGATCCCGAAATTCCATGTCTACAAGGGGACAGGCAATCCCCACCAACATGTCGTCCAGTTCAGGGCTCTTTATGGCAACACCGGCGGCGATGATAAGCTCTTGCTCTGCCAATTCGTCGGCAGCTTATCGAAAACGGCGTTTGAGTGGTACTCCAAGTTTCCAAACGACTCTGTCAAAACTTTCGCAGAGATGGAGCTGCTATTCACTCAGCGATTCGCGAGCGCCAGTGAACGCACCCCGATAATAGCTTTGATCAATGCAAGAGTGAAGCCGGGCGAGACATGGGTTCAATATGCAATCCGATGGCGAAACTTGTGGTCGAAGTGCGAACAGCGCATCGAAGAAGCACCAGCGGTGGGCATGTTCATGGGTACTCTAGATCCTCATGCAACTATTTCACAGTTCATGATGTTCTTTAAACCGACCACGTTCCAGGCCCTAATCGACAAGCTGGCGCAGATGGATCAAATGGGTCACAGACCGTCTCCCCCGAAGCCGGAACCTCGAAATGACAAGGGTAAAGGGAAGGCGACATTCGTTGCGAACACCCAACAGCAACCCAGTGCCCCAAAGCTAGCGGATCAACTAGAGGAGAGACGACGCTATTACAATGAGAAAATGAAGCGTCCTTACTCATTCCCACGGGACAAGACGAAGAGGCTGTTCGAGCTGGCTATGCGCAACAGGCTTATCAGTTTGCCGAATCCCAGGCGACCGCCGCAACCCAGCGAAGTGAATAATCCCAACTACTGCCCTTACCACCAAACGGTAAGTCACCCGATCGAGGATTGCTTCATCTTTAAGGGATGGATCGAGGATCAATACCTACAAGGCAAGTTCACGCTGTCTGAAAAGTGGAAAGTAAACCCGCCACAGCCGCACACTCTAAAGAAGACGGACACACCGGGGGCAACGTGTTCTTTTATTGAAGAAGCTCCATGGGAGGTTGTGTTGTCAACCAAAACCAAAAGGATGCTAAATGATCTTCATACATGCCCGGCAATCAGGTGGAAGAATCCGTTAGAACCCCAGATCATCGAAGGGATGTTGAAGCCGTGCCCAACTCCAAAGATTGGTGGTGATGGCCCAAGCACCAATACCCAGCCGTTAAAATCTTCAAAGAAGAAGAAGAAGAGATCCAAGAAGCCCGTGAAGCCTGGCGACAAGCGCACAGACCTGCAGAAAAAGATCGACACGCTGGAAGAGTATAATCAGAAGGCGCGGACTCCAATCACGCTCCAAGAATTCCTCAGCCACGTCCTTAAAGGCAAAGATGATGGAGAAAGCTCGTCGGATGAATCTGAAGATTACGTAGCAAGTTGTCATGTGATCTCTCACTCGTTTACAGACGATGAAGGAACTCCTTGCACCGAGAAGCTGGGGGTAGAACCTGAACCAGAACTTCTGGGGCCATCAGATGAAATAATCGACACATTCCTCAATGAAGCTCTCCAGAAAAGTAAAGCTGATCGGGAGCGCGAGACGGCCATATTTGAAAGGGCCAAACGCCGGCGGCTAGACGAAAGAGTTGAGACACTCTCGTCAAATCAAAAGACATCCGTTGCGGATAAAAATAAATTCAAGATGAGAAAAAGGTTTGCTAAAGCCATATCAATGGGAATGAAGCTACCGCCCTCTGAAGGAAACAGTCCCGGTGAAGCAGAGATGCATCCTAGCTACTGCTTATATCATCGCAAGATTTTGCATCCCACTGAGGAGTGCAATGCTTTTAAAAGATGGTGACAGGGATATGTTGCTCACCGGCAACATTTTAAGCGGATGAAACGCAAAATTCGGCGAGAGCAAAGAAGTGCGACTGAGGAGTATAAAAGAGACACCGGTAACTGTCGCATGGTCAACACCGGGGATCGCAAATTTTCACCTTCGGAAGCGAATCTGATGAGGAAATGTCTCTTGACCCCCTCTTTAAAGAATCCGCATTGGGAGAAGAGGAGGAATTGAAGACCTGTGAAAACATCCATCTGCGCAATCGCACGCTTCCAGAAAAGAATCTCGGATCTACAAATAAAAAAGATAAGGGAAAAGAAAAGGTCTCCGAGGATATCACTCTAGACGACCAAGTCATGAAAGAGTTGACCGCCAAGGACCCGCCAAAGAAGAACAAGGTAGACTACAACGTCCTGGCGCACTTGAGGAAATTTCCCTCACAACTCAGCATTCTCGACGCCCTTTTACTATCCAAAGAAGCGACAGATTCGTTGATCAAGGCGCTACAAGAACCAGACTAATTCCAACCTTTTCTCACAGAAGAAAAGATGAAGGATGAACTGGAAGAAGTGCGCACGGCCGATATTACCTTCGGCGATGAAGATCTCCTCCTTGGGACGTGCGAGCACAACCGTCCCCTCTATATCTCAGGATACTATCACGATATCAAGATAGGCAAAATCCTGGTCGACAATGGGTCTCCCGTCAATCTCCTCAATGTGCGAGTGTTGAAGGAAATCTGCATGAGCGTCCAACATCTCGCTCGCGATAAAATTACCATCTTGGGTTTAGATTCCTAGTCATCACAGACTCTCGGATCTGTGATACTGACGCTGTGATTCGGGCTACTTGTCACGGATGTTAAATTTCATGTCATTGAAGCCAAGACATGCTACAACACTTTGCTCGGCCGGCCTTGGTTACACGAGTACAATATCATCCCTTCTACACAATATCAGTGTATGAAATACTTTAAGGATGGTCTCGAGTATACCGTAACAGGAGAGCTGAATCCCTTTTCCGTGAATGAAGTCCGCAAGTATGAAGATGCGAAATACTTCTTGCCATATTTCGAAGACACGGAGAGATGTCATAAACCGGAGAACAAGGCTATCGCCACCATTCCTGTCTTCGGGAGTGATACTGAAGAAGAGGAAGCGATGGTTTATTCGGGTCTACCTAAGTACAATAAGCCAGGATCGTCCGCTCCTATGTTGATCTTTGGCAGCGACTCGGAAGATGAGGTCCAAGCTATATTTTCTGCTCGGCCTCCAATACGAACATTCGCTGATGAAGAACAAAGTTTGCAAATTGCCATGGTTCCGTCCAAACATCATAAAGAACTGGACGCGCTTGATACCCACAGTGTGGAAGAGCTGCAGACGTTCTATGTTCCTCCCAGACGAGAAGGCAAAAAGGCAATCCTATTCTACCGCTCCGGGGAAACTAAAGTGGAAAAAGAAATCTGGCACGGTGCGGATCCTACACTTGACAGGCTCCAGCCCATCCGTCTGCCTAGATATTACACAGAAGGCTTGAAAGAGCTATTAAAGTGCCAAGGGATACCCTTCAAACAGACCGCTCGAAAATCTAAGTTCTACGACAGGGTCTGGAACGTTCCCGGAACTCAGCGCAAGTTGCCCAATGGGAGAATGGAAGCAATCGGGCTTGGATATATTCGATACAAGAAACGGGAGCTACTCAGTGACTGCTGTGTTGTGCATGACTTCAATGAAGAAGGAGATGCTCAATGGGAGAATGCTAATCGTGGACCAGAAAAAGTCCCGGACGCAAAAATGCCCAGTCCGTCGCTCGAAGAACAAATTGACAAACTTATAAGGGAAGCAGGTCAAAAGGTTCGAGATGATCATAATCGTGAAATGGCCATCTACGAGAAAGCCAGGACGCGACGCCTTCTTCGATAGGCTGCGAAAGATGAAAATGCTCCTCCCTGTCAACCTGTGGTGCAAAAGGCCCGACGCAGAGGCCGAAATAAGTCAAAGAGAAGAAAAGGCGTTCGACAGCGACAAAGCGGGACCAAGAAGCCACGCGATCAAGAACTGAGCGGTCCGGATTTGTCCCTTATGAAGAAGATGAGTCGAGCATACTCTTTTCCTCAAGACAAGAAAAAGAAGATACTTGACCTCGCTATAAAATATCAAATGATTACACTTCCGGAGTCTAAACACCCCAAGCAAGCAGGCGAAGTCTCTCACCCAGACTATTGCTCTTATCACCAAACAATAGGACACCCTCTCGAAGTCTGCTTCACCTTCAAGAACTGGGTCGAAGATCAATATCAGCTTGGCAAGTTCGCTCTATCCGACAGTTGGAGGATAACTCCGCCGCAGAAGCATGAACCCAAAGCCACGATAGTAAAACTAGATCCACATCGGTCTTGGAAGCGAGCTCGTACTTGTCATATGATAACGCTATCAGAGGAAGAGACCGAGAATATGGATGACCTCCCCTGGTGCTTCGAAAACGATGATAATGATGTGATCTCAGAATTTCCACCGGCGCCGAAAGAGCTGGAAGATGGAATACACACTACTGCAGATAACATCAAGAAAATTGATTTGGGGATGACGAATGACCCGCGGCCGACATTCGTCAGTGAGCTATTATCTGAAGAAAGGGTGGCTGCGCTAAAAGACGTGCTTATGCAGCATAGAGATTGCTTCGCATGGAGCTATTCCGAAATGCCAGGATTAGATCCAGAGATTGCGGTCCACAAATTGGCGATATCCCCGGACGTCAAGCCAATCAAACAAGCACCGAGAAGAATGCGGCTTGAGCTTGAGATGAGCATTAATGCCCAAGTCAAGAAGCTGATCGACTTCGGGTTTATCCAGGAAGTTCAGTATCCTGATTGGATCGCCAACATTGTCCCAGTGATGAAGAAAAATGGGACAGTGCGCATATGCGTGGACTTCCGGGATCTCAATAAAGCCTGCCCAAAAGACGACTTCCCAGTGCCAGTTACCGGGATGATGATAGACAATACGTCCACTCACGAAGTTTTCTCCTTCATGGATGGATCGTCAGGATACAATCAGATAAATATGCATCCCGAAGACTAGAAGCATACCGCTTTTCGGACCCCTTTGGGAATATTCTGCTACAAGGTGATGCCCTTCGGTCTAAAGAACGCCGGTGCCACCTATCAGAGGGCCATGACGAAGATTTTCGATGACCTTATACATGAAATCGTCGAATGCTATATCGACGACCTCGTGGTGAAAAGCAAATCATACGAGGAACATCTCGTACATCTGAAGATCGTATTTCAATGCCTTCGGCAATATAACTTGAAGATGAACCCACTCAAATGCGCGTTCGGGTTGTCCTCAGGTAAATTCCTAGGATTCATCGTCCGGCACCGAGGTATCGAGATAGATCTATCAAAGATCAAGGCGATTATGGAGATGCCCCCGCCAAGGAATCTCAAGCAATTGCGGTCTCTCCAAGGAAAGCTCACGTATATTCGGCGATTTATAGCCAATCTCTCCGGAAAGTGCCGTCTTTACAGTCACCTGATGAAGAAGGGAACCCCGTTCGTCTGGGATCACAAATGCTAAGACGCGCTGGACGAAATCAAGCAGTATCTACAGAACCCGCCAGTGCTGGCTGCTCCGGTCAAAGGAAAGCCTCTCATTCTGTATACAATAGCCCTTGAAGGTTCTTTAGGCGCATTATGGGCACAAGAGAACGACCAAGGGAAGGAGAGAGCCCTCTACTATTTGAGTCGGGTTCTCTTGGGGGTAGAAAGCAATTACTCTCCCATCGAAAAACACTTCCTGGCATTGATCTTCACGATAACGAAACTCCGGCACTATGCATTGGTGCATGAAGTCCGTCTCATATCGAAGGTGGATCCTCTCAAATATTTGATGTCAAAGGCCATATTGACAGGGCGACTTGCTAAGTGGGCCATGCTCTTGATGGAGTTCTTAATAACTTATCAGCCTCTTAAGGCAGTGAAAGGCCAGGCTATCGCCGATTTCCTCGCTGAACATCCGATACCAGCCGATTCTCCCTTGAAGTGCGAACTTCCAGATGAACATGCGTTTGACACGATCGACGGAAGTGGTACCCGGTGGGAACATTATTTCGATGGAGCAACTTCCATGAAGAAGCGCAAACAAAACACGCCTATAATCAAATCAGGGGTAGGCCTTATCTTCGTGACCCTGCAAGGAGGGATAATGCGCTTTGCTTTCTCCTTAACAGAGCCAAGGACGAAAAATGAAGCCAAATATGAATCTTTGATAGCAGGTCTCGAGATCGCCATCGACATGGGAATTGAGAACCTCCTCGTATATGGAGATTCCCAACTGGTCGTCAGTCAAGTAAATGGCGACTACCAAATATGCAAACTAGAGTTGGTGAAATACGGCGAAAAGGTGCAGCAACTGTTGACCCAAATTCCTTCCTACACTCTGGAAAGCATACCGCGTGTTGAAAATAGCAAAGCGGATGCACTAGCTAAGCTTGCTAAAGAACTGGCCGATGAGAACCTCGATGACGTGAGGATCGTTGTGCAAAGCCGTCCGGTTCTTGCTCCGGCAGAAATATCTCCGGAATCATCCGAGGAAAAGGAAGCGACTGAGCAGATGGCCCTGCAAATAAAAGACCAGGAAAAGGTTGAGGATTGGAGAGAAGTCTTTATAGACTACTTCAAATCCCGTCGAACGCTTGAAGATACGTACTCAAAACATCAGCTCATGAAGCGAGCCCTATCTTTCGCCTTCGTCAATGATACTCTGTACAATAGGTCATTTGATTCTCTGTGGTTGAGATGCCTGGGACCTGAAGAGGTGAAGAGAGTCATTCAAGAAGTTCATGACGGACTCTGCGGTTCTCACCAAGCCGGACCGAAGATGAAGCTGAAGATTAAACGGATGGGTTATTATTGGCCCACGATGATCCAGGACTGCCTCGAATATGCGAAGCAATGCCATTCGTGCCAAATCCATGGGGACTTTATCCATCAGCATCCAAATCCACTACACCCGACAGTGGCTAGCTGGCCATTCAAAATGTGGGGAACTGATATAATCGGCCCCATCGAACCAGCATCGTCCAGGGGACATCGATTCATTTTGGCGACAACTGAATACTTCTCCAAATGGGCAGAAGCAGTACCGCTGAGGGAAGTGAAGAAGGAGAATATCCTCCATTTCTTCAAAACGCACGTCATTTATCGGTTTAGAACTCCGCGACGGATCATCTCCGATAACGAGCCAGCCTATAGAAGCCATAAGATCAGCCGCTTCGCACAACAGCACAACATAGACTGGAGATACTTCTCAGTTTATAATCCCCGAGCTAACGGTCTAGCTGAGGCTTTCAACAAAACCTTAACAAAGATCGTGAAGAAGACAGTGTCCCGAAATAAGAAAGACTTGCACGAAAGACTGCAAGAAGCTCTCTGGGCGTACCGAACTACGTTCAAGACGGCCATGAACACAACCCCGTACGCGTTGGTATTCTATACAGAAGCAGTACTCCCCCTCGAGATAGAATTACCTTCTCTATAAGTGGCAGTCCATTACGAGCTAACGGGCGAAGAGAATGCTCGCCTTCGGCTCGAGGAGCTCGATGCCCTTGATGAAACCCGGCTCATAGCGCAAAAAAATCTGGAGGCTTATAAAGCAAAGATGACGCGCTCTTACGAAAGATTGACCAGGTCGAGAACATTCCGCCAAGGCGAACTCGTGCTACTGGTCAAAAGACCTATGATCCCCAATCGTGCCAAGCGAGGAAAATTCGAGCCGAACTATGAATACCCGTACATCATAGACAAGGTCTACCAGGGTGGAGCCTATCTACTCATGGACATGCATGGCGAAAGACCTTTCAGACCGATAAACGGCCGCTTCCTGAAGAAATACTACGCCTAACGAGTTACGGCCTAGGTCAATAATAGATGACGACGACTATGTCCACTCGCTATCTTCCTAAGCCCAAAACTCTATAAGTAGTAGCTAGCTAGCGGACCGAAACGTCCTTAAACTAACGACGGACCACTACGTCCTAAAACTAGCTGTTGACCGAGACGTCGAGAAACTATGGTGGATTGTAGCATCCTAAAGCTGATACAAAAAAAAAGAAAAAAACGGTATGTCCATAAGCAAAATAGGCACGGATGAAAACCCAAAAGGGCTCCGTGAGTAAAAACAGCAGGGCTACCGTCGAGTGTTTGTGAAAACCCGAAAGGGTGCAACCTCGTTAGAAAAAAAAAGAGAAGAATAAAAAAAAGAAAAAGAAAACGTTATGTTCATAAGCAAAGTGGGCACGGATGAAAACCCGAAAGGGCTCCGTGAGTAAAAACAGCAGGTCTACCGGCGAGTGTTTGCGAAAACCTGAAAGGGCGCAACCTCGTTAAAAGACACTTATAGGGTCCTCTCGACCTTGTAAGGAGAAACCACCCGCGTGAGATCCTTACGACTCACAAAGGAGCAACACACTTAGGGATCCCCATGATTCCTAAGGAGAAATTACACTTGCGAGATCCTCACGATTCGTAAGGAGAATTCTCTTATGGGACCCTCACGGCTCATAAGATTTGAAAGTCTTAAGTTATAGAGACCTGAACCTGTTCTTAAGCAACCCCCACAACATTCGATACTACCCTATAAGCGGCTCGATACTGACCCTTGTATACAATCCACGGGCGCGAATAAACATTTCCCTAACCAAGTCCCATCCGCGACTAGGGATATGTTCGCACGGCAAACAACCCTTGTGAGCCCTCTCGACTTATAAGGAGAAAACACTCTTGCAAGATCCTTACGACTTGCAAGAGATCATACACTTAGGAATCCTCTCGATTCCTAAAGAAAAACGCACCTACGAGATCCTCATGACTTGTAGGGAGAAATACCTTTGTGAGACCCTTACGGCTCATAAAGAACAAAGCCTTAGTCGACAGGATCCTAGCCCTGTTCACTAAGCCACCTTTGTTCGATATCGACAGAGGCAAATGATGATTCGCTCCTGGCAATATCCCAGTTGTAGCGGTGCTGATGCCGAAATCGATGTCTAATCCCAAGCTTGCAGCGAAAAGCCAGCACGCCATACATGCATACGAAATAGCCGAAATGATGGGGCAACTTGCAGACAAAATCAGCAAATAAAAAAAGATGTATGCATGTAAAATAGCCGAAATGATTGGGCAACCCGCAATAAAAAGCAGCGAATAAAAATAAAATAAATAGCCGAAATGATTCGGCACCGCAAAAAATAGCCGAAATGATAGGGCAATCGTGACCTTCGCGATATAAAAAGCTGAAATGAAAGAGCATTGCGGAAAAGAATAAAATAAATAAAAATGAAATTTACGCCTTACAGACGATGTTACATCAATCCCTGTATACAATCCAGGGGCGCAAACAAAGAAGGAATCGCACTCCTCCTCCCCCAGGTTTCATCAAAAGAAGAAGCCAAATTTCGATGAGTCACAGATAGCCTGGAAATTATCTCAACATTTGTCCCAGCAGACACAACATCAAGCAAAGCGGAACAGCGACAATTCCCGGTTCTATGACTCGACGGTGTACAGATGACCGAGAGTCAAATCCTAACTCGGTGAAATGCGGATATAATCAGCAAAATTTCTGGTCACGTGGAACACAGATAACGTCACTTCTGACCCTGTGGAAAACGTCCAGAGCGGATCCTGGTCCTCACAGAGCACGGCAGTGAACCCGTGTGAAGCATCCAGAGCGAAGCCTAGTCCTCTCCGAACACGACAGTGAACCCGTGGGAAGCATCTAGAGAAAAATTCCTGGTTACGTGGAACACGGATAATGTCATTTCTGACCCCGTAGAAAACATCCAGAGCGAATCCTGGTCCTCGCAGAGCACGGCAGTGAAGCCGTGTGAAGCATCCAGAGCGGAGCCTAGTCCTCGCCGAACACGGCAGTGAACCCGTGGGAAGCATCTAGAGCAAAATTCTTGGTTACGTGGAACGCGGATAACGTCACTTCTGACCCCGTGGAAAATGTCCAGAGCGGATCCTGGTCCTCGCAGAGCACGGCAGTGAACCCGTGTGAAGTATCCAGAGTGGAGCCTAGTTCCCGCCGAACACGGCAGTGAACCCATGGGAAGCATCTAGTGCAAATTCCTGGTTACGTGGAACACGGATAACGTCACTTCTGACCCCGTGGAAAACGTCCAGAGCGGATCCTGGTCCTCACAGAGCACGGCAGTGAACCCGTGTAATGTAAGTCGACATTGTACACCCCACGAGTTGCGGGGAGGCGGAAATATGAAAAGCAATCTTTTTCTTTAAACTAACATCGACTAACCGACAGGATCTTTGGTAAACTATAACTAACACTAACATAGGAGTGATTAGCTACTATGAAAGAAGATTATACCTAATGAACCAAGTCCTTCTTCTTCTCGTTAACCACCTCCTCGTCGGCCTCCTCTTTGTAATAGACGATCCACCCGAGAGCTTCTACTCCAAGCTTTGCCTCTAATCTTGAGGTAACTAGGTTTCTCAAAGTGCTAATCTAAGCAACCTAGGTAATATAGAGTGTGATTATGGATTAATATGTCTTGCTAACCCTTAATCTCAACACATGAGAGGGTAGGGTTAGAGTTTGAAGAGAGAGAGCTTGAGGAGAGAGAAGGTGAGAGTGAGAATGAAATGAAATAATATCTCATCTTGAATATATGAAGCATGATGATTTATTAAATGAATAAATCAAATGATTTATCAACCATGCTTCATTTATTCACTTTGTGTGATTCGTCCCATGAGTCATTAGATCAATAAATGCATCATTAACTCCATGGATGAATCACACAAATGAGTCACTAAATCAATAAATGCAAATACCACCTTAGCCCCCAAGTCATCATACTTCTAGAAGCTTCTCGCCAAATTACGAGAACGCCTCTCCTATCCGTGAAAACACGGAAAAACTTTAGACTGTATAAATCCAATAATCGGATACTAGAATCTGGCTTAAACCAAAGCAGGCTAGTAAAAACTGTCCAAACATCGTACGTGCATAAATGCACGCGCGTGTCCGAACCCTGTCGTAAAACCATACGACCTCTATATTGCTTCGCACGGAGCAGGGAAATTCTCAGTGTGGGACTCTAAAGACTCGACTACTACGCTGGCAGTGGGTCTAACCAAAGACCGCAAGTGACACTAGCTGTACGTAACGGTCCCCAGGTAGATGTCAATAAGAAGGCCGATGCGGAAACCCATCCGAACTCCTACTGAGCCAGATGTGACAATCTCCGTACAGTCCGGTCTGTTCGTCTAGGACTATCGCATATCGGGCCTAGGCGGCGGCAAGCGTCAGTCCCCTAAAAGCGGTATAAGTCATGTCGGAGCGAAGCCCATTACACCTTGAGAAACTACTGGAAAACCTACCAGTAAATCTTGCTTGCCTTGGCCAGGGACTTTGCGTAATGGCTCTCTAGGCACAGCGCGATATCAACTCCCAATACCGGGAGAGACGAATCCTGTCTAACCACTACTGCCTCCAAGTGCTCGGGACTGCACCCAACTGCTACCTGTATACACGACTCCTTTGAGCCGTGGTTGGGTAGCAATCTAAGAACAGTGGGACACACTCGAGGCGAAGTAGCAGTGTCAAGTCTGCGGACTATGCTGTAATCATGTCACCTGGGAACTGTTAACTGACGACGGGTATAATACCAACCAACAGTTCCCTGCGAGTCCTGTCCGGTGTACCCGTAATCCAATGAGCACCTGTATACTATCTCCAGTATGACGTACTGATGGCTCTGGGACAGACCATCTCCCCAACTGGAATGAGAAGCGTACACACTAGTCTACTCCGGAGTATCGATGCCTTGTCTCGATAATCCTATGACTAGGGACCTGAAAAAGGATGTGCTTATAGACTACCTAGCCCCCATTAGTGTGACTGCCATCACAACGCTGGTAGTCAAGTAAGATCCTAAGGGCTCTATCAATACGTACACACATATTAAGATAGATAAAACCAAGTAGCATACTACCATGTTTAGCAAGACTGTTAATATAACTGTGAATATCCCAAGCTTCCATTAAGTAATATACAAGCTAGTATGATACAATAATGGCCCCTAGGGCATATATACTAACAATCTCCCACTTGCACTAGGGCCATGTACTGGTATATCGAAGACCAATCATCTTGAGTAGCCTCTCGAACTGAATCTGAGGTAAGGCCTTTGTGAATGGATCAGCAATGTTCTCCTCTATAGCAACTCTCCAGACCTCGATCTCTCGGCGATCTATGATCTCTTTGATCAGGTGATACCGCCTTAAGATGTGTCTGGACTTCTGATGGGACCTGGGTTCCTTCGCTAAAGCTATAGCTCCGTTGTTGTCGCAATACAGAGGTATTGGATCAACAATGGTAAGAACCACCTAAAATTCTGTGAGGAACTTCTTCATCCAGACCGCTTCTTTTGCGGCATCGCAAGCAGCAATATACTCCGCTTCCATCGTCGAGTCAGCAACGGTGTCCTGCTTGGAGCTCTTCCAGCACACCGCCCCTCCATTGAGGGTAAAGAAATAACCTGACATGGACTTGGAGTCATCCTTATCACTCTGGAAGCCGGAATCAGCAAAGGCCTCGAGCTTGAGGTCCTTTCCGCCGTAAACCAAGAACATCTCCTTAGTCCTTCTCAGGTACTTGAGAATGTTCTTTACTGCTATCCAGTGCTTCTTCTCTGGGTCTGACTGATACCGGCTTACCACGCTCAGTGCGTAAGCTACATCTGGTCTGGTGCACAACATCGCATACATTATAGAGCCTACCGCAGAAGCGTAGGGTATAATAGACATGCGTTCCCTCTCCAAATCAGTTTTGGGAGACATCTCTTTGGAGAGGGTGATTCCATGACAAGCCGGTAGATTACCGCGCTTAGAATCTTCCATACTGAATCTTTTCAGTATATTGTTGATATACCTGGACTGCGAAAGTCCCAACATCCTCTTGGATCTATCACGATAGATCCGGATCCCCAGAATGTAAGAGGCATCACCCAGGTCTTTCATGGAGAACCTGTGTGATAAGAATCCTTTGACAGATTGTAGTATAGGAATGTCATTTCCTATCAATAGAATGTCATCCACATACAAGACGAGGAATACGACAGTTCGTGCTACAATTTTACTATATATACATGGTTCATCTAGATTTTTGATAAAGTCATATTCTTTGACCGTTTCATTAAAACAGATGTTCCAACTCCGCGATGCCTGCTTTAGTCCATAAATGGACTTAAGCAACTTGCACACTTTCCTGCTGCTCCCACTCTGATTGAAGCCTTCTGGCCGATCCATATAGACGCACTCTTCCAAATTACCATTTAGAAAAGCCGTCTTTACGTCCATCTGCCAGATCTTATAATTATGGAAGGCGGCAATAGCAAGAAGGACCCGAATGGATTTGAGCATAGCCACTGGAGAAAAAGTTTCGTCATAGTCCAAACCAGGTCTTTGACGAAAACCCTTTGCAACAAGTCTAGCCTTATATGTTTCCACCTGTCCATCTACACCAATCATTCTCTTGAAGATCCATTTGCATCCTATGGGTTTTACCCCATCTGGAGCAAAGTCCAAAGTCCATACTTTGTTGGTGTACACAGACTCCATCTCGGTCTGCATTGCATCAAGCCATCATACCGAGTCGCCGCTCTGGATGGCCTGCTGGAAGCTAGTAGGTTCATCATTATCAATGATGCAATCCTCTCCATCCCCATCTATGAGAAACCCGTAGTATCTCTCAGGCGGATGAGACGGCCTACTACTCCTACGGCTGGGTGCGGGAATGTCCTGTTCTTCTTGAACTACTGGTTCTACCAAACTTTCAGTAGTAGTTTGTGGTTCTGGAATTTCTTCCAGTTCTATTTCGCTCCCACTTGTTTCCTTTTCTAAAAACTGATGTTCTAGAAAATGGGCATTACGAGAAACAAAAACCTTTTGTTCCTCTGCGTAATAGAAATAATACCCCCTGGAGTTCTTTGGATATCCCACAAACTTACACTGTACTGATCGTGCCTCGAGTTTATCCGCATGCTGCTTTTTAACAAAAGCTGGACATCCCCATATCTTTAGATACTGAAGATAGGATTTCTTCCCACTCCACATCTGATATGGCGTGGTAGGCACAGTCTTGGTAGGAACTATGTTCAAAAGATATGCTGCTGATTCTAGCGCATAACACCAGAAAGATCACGGTAACTCAGCATTACTCATTATGGAACGTACCATATCCAATAAGGTTCGATTCCATCTCTTCGATACACCGTTATGCTGTGGAGTGTATGGAGGAGTAAGCTGAGAGAGAATTCCTTTCTCTTTTAGGTAACCTAGGAACTCGGCACTTAAGTATTCACCACCTCGATCAGATCTCAGTGTCTTGATACTTTTGCCGGTTTGGTTTTCTACTTCATTCTTATACTCTTGGAATTTCTCAAAAGCCTCGGATATATGTTTCATCAAGAAAATGAATCCGTACCTAGAGTAATCATCCGTAAAAGTAATGAAATACGAAAAACCACCTCTTGCATGTATAGACATTGGACCACATATATCGTTGTGTATGAGTCCTAAGAGCTCGCTCGCTCTTACTGCATGTCCAGTGAATGGAGTCTTTGTCATCTTTCCTTTAAGACATGATTGACAAGTGGCATAAGTTTGATATTCGAACGAGTCCAAATATCCTTCTCTATGTAACTTAGTTAACCTTGTCTCATTGATGTGACCTAGTCTACAATGCCATAAGAAAGCCTTATTTAAATCTGAAGACTTTCTTTTTAGTGTGTTCTGGACATTGAAAATCTGTAATTGGTTTAAAACATATATACCTTTATCCAGTGTACCGGACCCAATCAAACCATGATTAAGGGGGATGTTAACAACATTGCTTATAAACGTGAAATCATAACCTTTATTTGATAACAAGGAAACTGATATGATATTACACGTTAAACTGGGTATACAAAAACAGTTATGCAAAACCAAAATATGTCCATTCGTCAATCCAAGGTGATAATCCCCTACAGACACAACACTTACGCTAGCTCCGTTAGCAACTTTCAGGGTCATATCACCAACCTTTAGCACTCTACGGTTTCTCAGTGCCTGCAATGAATTGCATATATGAGATCCTGATCCGGTATCCAATACCCAGGAAGTAGAGTTGATTGACAGACAATTCTCGATTACAAACACACCTGAAGTCGAAACCACAGCTTGCTTCGGTTCCTGGTTCTTGGCGTTCCACGCCTTACAATCTTTCTTCCAGTGCCCTTTCTTATGACACTGGAAGCACTCATCCTTTGCCACTACTGCCACCGCAATCTTTTTCTTTCCCTTCACTCCCACCTTACTAACACCTCCTCTAGGTTTGGTGGCGGCCTTATTCTTCCTTCCTTTGGCCCTAGCCTTGGACCCGGAAGAAGAAGCACCGTGAACAAACATAGCGGGTGTTTCCCTTGCCTTCTGCAAGGTGCCCTCTGCACTCCTCAAAATTTTAAGGAGTTCTGGAAGTTCAACTTCTTTTCTTTGAATGTTGAAATTCAGAATAAACTGGGCGTAGGTGGAAGGAAGGGACTGGAGAATCAAGTCTGTATAGAGCTCGTTCTCCAAAGTCGTCCCCAGGTCTGAGAGCTCTTCTATATAGCCAATCATCTGTAGGACATGTTCTCCTACAGTCGATCCGACGGCCAACCTCGCCTGAAACAGGTTCTTCGAGGTCTCGTATCTTGCTATACGAGATTGCTCCCCATACAGATCCTTTGTATGGAGAAATATGGATTCAAGATCCATATCTTCGTGCCTGATCTGATGTTCATTATTCATCGAGGCAAGCACGATGCACTTGGCCTTCGCACAATCTAATTCCCAAGTTTTGTGGATTTCCTTATCCGCAAGACTGGATTTAGGACCAGGGATAGCAGGTGCCTTAGT
Source organism: Agapanthus africanus (assembly GCA_030015575.1). Lineage (NCBI taxonomy): Eukaryota > Viridiplantae > Streptophyta > Magnoliopsida > Asparagales > Amaryllidaceae > Agapanthus > Agapanthus africanus. The sequence goes on along the minus strand of CM057349.1, from coordinate 418,241,396 downwards.
GGTAAGGACATACCCCAATTTGTCATAAGTCAAAGCCATTTTGACATTCCGCAGCCAATCTTTATAGTTTGGCCATGTCAGTGTATTTTTCTCTAATAGTAACTTAAGGCCTGTCATGTTTTGGGTCGCTGCAATGAGAGAGAGAGGGAACACTTTAGCATGATGCTCTTGCAAGTTTAGAGTGGTTTTTAGTTTATCTAAACTGGATGGCTCCCACTGTTTCTCGAATCCCTCCTCAAACCAAAAAGGAAGAACTAGCCAGGACTATTCTCACCGTACAATACTTGCTTAACCGTTCAGCCAGGCCGATGTCGGTATTTCGAGGGAGGTTTTCCAACGCTTTCGCGAAGTTCCTTAATTAAATAACCTCTTTTCTCTGGGGGCGTAGTCCCACTGACACCTTTCTCGACACCTACTTGGTTTATAGCATTGATTGTTAAGTGACGAATCTCCTGATGAGTAGCATATACTCACAGTAGGATCGGGATCCAAATATCATCGTATGATAATGCTGAAGGAATCCTACCAACATTCATCAAACTCCAAATGGTATGCATCTCTTTGCAAATTTCAGTTTCTTTAGAAATTCCCGATATAAATTTTTGCCCCATGCTCTTATGACCTTGGCGTTAGGTCAAAATGTCATAAGTCACATGTCAAGTACTACCCATCATTATCTTGTTAATTTGAACCTATCCGTACATATCCTTGACGTTCGGCCAAAATGATAATACGACTGTCCCAAACTAACTCATTTATCTATGCAACAAATGAATACCCAGCAGCTACCAAACACTATGCCTTGGCGTTAGGTCAAAATACATAGCTTGAATACTACTGAATACCCAAATGAAATGATGGAGGGCTACGAATGGTTTTGGCAAAACCGTGAACGTAGTGAACTTGATATAACGAAGGAACCTGATAGCTTTTTAAAAGGAGTGGTTAAAGCTCCGCAATTAAAAATATCCTCTATTTTAAAATAACCGAGTGGTTTCTTTTAAACTGTTCCAACGATTCAACTTTGGTTTATTTTCTTTGCATTAATATAATGCGTCCCATCATTAACCTATCATTGCAGAAAACAACGAAAATACAACGTCCTCTTATGCCATCCGCATTCGCCACTGGGTCCCGTCATCACCCGTTAGGTTACTTAACTAACGACAGAGCGGGGGCTGGGCTAGCGCGGGTGTAAAACATAAGTGACGTCTAAATAACTATCATATATAGATATTGTACATTCGTCAGACACAATAATAGGCATTCCAGATCACAGATGAACCTTATTGGATGTACAAGCAATCCACGTTTCTTTTGAGCCTACAATGAAAGACGGATTACACAGTTGTGATGAATAGCCATTACCCTACCCTAGACCCCTACGGGTACGGCAAACTACCCGCCAAGTACCCGAAGTGAAGCGGTCTCCCTCAACAACGTGAGTAGGCCACTAAACACTTCAAAGTACCCGGTAGTTTGTGCACCCCACCTTGGGTCTATCCTAGGAGCAAAAAAAACAGTAAAATGGAATAATACAATGGTGGCTACAACCGCAACCTGGATGTGCCCCGTAAAAGAATATTACAACATATTACAATTACATCGAATGAATGAATATAATAACCCATCTCAAACCCCGGCTAATGATCACAACAATCCAATAAAGTTCATAATCACGAACAGTAAAATCATTACAGAAATGTGCAGCCCCCTGCCAACCGACATACTAGCAGTTAGGGGAGGTTTACGAACACATTATACAATTCACAGATATAATCTAATTAGCCAAACATCGTATAATTTCGATCGAGCAAACACATTAGATTCTACTCCAAAAACTTCTCTGTGCACCTGAGGCTTGAGCAGAAAATAAACATTCCAGAAAAAACAAAAACATCACAGAAGAGTTTCTGGGGAAATTTGGGTTGAATCGGCCCCAACTCGGCAGCGGATCCGCGGCCGATCGCTTGGATCGGCCGCGGTTCCGCGGCGTCGTGGCCGATTCAGGAACCCAATTTCCTCCAGAATTCTTATATTTCCCGGCTTGTAATTTTAGAGGTCGCTGAAAAAATTTTAGATCTCGTTTTAAATTCGACAGAAACTTGGTGATTTCGATGTTTTTTCCGATTCTTTTTGCGTTCGAAATTCTAACGACTTTGCTAATAAGTTAGTTATGGTTTAGCGAGGCTCTGATACCACTGTAAGTCGACGTTGTACACCCCACGAGTTGCGGGGAGGCGGAAATATGAAAAACAATCTTTTTCTTTAAACTAATATCGACTAACCGACAGGATCTTTGCTAAACTATAACTAACACTAACATAGGAGTAATTAGCTACTATGAAAGAAGATTATACCTAATGAACCAAGTCTTTCTTCTTCTCGTTAACCACCTCCTCGTCGGCCTCCTCTTTGTAATAGACGATCCACCCGAGAGCTTCTACTCCAAGCTTTGCCTCTAATCTTGAGGTAACTAGGTTTCTCAAAGTGCTAATCTAAGCAACCTAGGTAATACAGAGTGTGATTATGGATTAATATGTCTTGCTAACCCTTGATCTCAACACATGAGAGGGTAGGGTTAGGGTTTGAAGAGAGAGAGCTTGAGGAGAGAGAAGGTGAGAGTGAGAATGAAATGAAATAATATCTCATCTTGAATATATGAAGCATGATGATTTATTAAATGAATAAATCAAATGATTTATCAACCATGCTTCATTTATTCACTTTGTGTGATTCATCCCATGAGTCATTAGATCAATAAATGCATTATTAACTCCATGGATGAATCACACAAATGAGTCACTAAATCAATAAATGCAAATGCCACCTTAGCCCCCAAGTCAACATACTTCTAGAAGCTTCTCGCCAAATTACGAGAATGCCCCTCCTATCCGTGAAAACACGGAAAAACTTTAGACTGTATAAATCCAATAATCGGATACTAGAATCTGGCTTAAACCAAAGCCGGCTAGTAAAAACTGTCCGAACAACGTACGTGCATAAATGCACGTGCGTGTCCGAAACCTGTCGTAAAACCATACGACCTCTATATCGTTTCGTCCGGAGCAAGGAAACTCTCTGTGTGGGACTCTAAAGACTCGACTACTATGCTGGCAGTGGGTTTAACCACAGACCGCAAGCGGCACTAGCGGTACGTATCGGTCCCCAGGTAGATGTCGATCAGAAGGCCGATGCGGAAACCCATCCGAACTCCTACTGAGCCTGATGTGACAATCTCCGTACAGTCCGGTCTGTTCGTCTAGGACTATAGCATATCAGGCCTAGGGGGTGGCAAGCGTCAGTCCCTTAAAAGTGGTATAAGTCGTGTCGGAGCGAAGCTCATTACACCTTGAGAAACTACTGGAAAACCTACCAGTAAATCTCGCTTGCCCTGGCCAGGGACTTTGCGTAATGGCTCTCTAGACACAGCGCGATATCAACTCCCAATACCGGGAGAGACGAAACCTGTCTAACCACTACTGCCTCCAAGTGCTTGGGACTGCACCCAACTGCTACCTGTTTGCACGACTCTTGTAAGCCATGGTAGGGTAGCAATCTAAGAACAGTGGGACACACTCGAGGCGAAGTAGCAGTGTCAAGTTTGTGGACTATACTGTACTCATGTCACCTAGGAACTGTTAACTGACGACGGGTATAATACCAACCAACAGTTCCCTGCGAGTCCTGTCCGGTATACCCGTAACCCAACGAGCACCTGTATACTATCTCCAGTACGACGTACTGATGGCTGTGGGACAGACCATCTCCAAAACTGGGATGAGAAGCGTACACACTAGTCTACTCCGGAGTATCGATGCCCTGTCTCGATAATCCTACGACTACGGACCTGAAAAAGGATGTGCTTGTAGACTACCCAGCCCCCACTAGTGTGACTGCCATCACAACTCTGGTAGTCAAGCAAGATCCTAAGGGCTCTATCAATACGTACACACATATTAAGATAGATAAAACCAAGTAGCATACTACCATGTTTAGTAAGACTGTTAATATAACCGTGAATATCCCAAACTTCCATTAAATAATATACAAACTAGTATGATACAATAATGTCCCCTAGGGCATATACACTAACATGTGAAGCATCCAGAGCGGAGCCTAGTCCTCGCCGAACACAGCAATGAACCTGTGGGAAGCATCTAGTGCAAATTCCTGGTCACGTGGAACACGGATAATGTCACTTCTGACCCCGTGGAAAACGTCCAGAGCGGATCCTGGTCCTTGCAGAGCACGGCAGTGGACCCGTGTGAAGCATCCAGAGCGGTGCCTAGTCCTCGCCAAACACGGCAGTGAACCCGTGGGAAGCATCTAGAGAAAAATTTCTGGTTACGTGGAACGCGGATAACGTCATTTCTGACTTGTGGAAAACGTCCAAAGCGGATCCTAGTTATCGCAGAGCACGGCAGTGAACCCGTGTGAAGTATCCAGAGCGGAGCCTAGTCCTCGCCGAACACGGCAGTGAACCCGTGGGAAGCATCTAGAGCAAAATTTCTGGTTACGTGGAACGCGGATAACGTCACTTCTAACCCCATGGAAAACGTCCAGGGCGGATCCTAGTCCTCGTAGAGCACGGCAGTGAACCCGTGTGAAGCATCGGAGTGGAGCCTAGTCCTCGCCGAACACGGTAGTGAACCCGTAGGAAGTATCTAGTGCAAATTCCTGGTTACGCGGTGTAAGTCCACGTTACCCGTCCCCGGTTCTTTGGGGTTGCGGAAATGGTGAAAAACGATTTTCTACGGTGGGGTAACATGGACTCAAAAACGGATCTTTGTTAAACTAACTATCTAACAACCTAACTAAGAGTTTTACCTACTCGGTTAGGGGGTTATACCTTAACTTGAACTCCTTCTCTTGGACTGCTTGTGGTGGTCGGATCGGCCTCACCTCGTCGTCTCCTTGTGCCGAAGATGGATCCACCCGAAAGCTTCTACCTTTGGCTCCAACCTCAATCTAGAGGAAACTAGAACACTTGGTTTGCTAGACCTTGTATACTAGGATGAGTAGAGAAGTGTTTTGGGTTTTATCTCCAAGGCAAATGGTTCTCAACACATGAGAGGTTTTTGCCTTGATCTAGAGAAAGAGGGAGAGCAAGAGGAAGAGGAGAGCTTTTGCATGAGAGAGAAAGCAAATGGTGGAATGAGCAAGACTTTTACAACCATCCTCTTCATAATCCAAAATATTCATAACAAAAAATAATAATTGAGTATTATCTGATGGTTCTTATCATATCAAATGGAAATATCATTTCATGCATTAAATGCAACTTGTGAACAAACAAGCAAGAAAAGTCTTTGCCATGAAATGATAGCCATTGTAATGATGATGGTCAACAAGTCCAACCTAGTCAACCGGTTAATCAAGTCAACAAGTCAACAAAGTCAACCTTTCAACCCAACCATGGCACAATAATACTTAATTAATATTATCATTAATCATATTTCTTATTCTTATTAGGGTTTAGCAAAAGTCAACAGTCAACAACCCTAATGAGAATCCTCTGCCTCTGTCTCGGTCAACCGTCAATACACACCCGCATCCGCGTTCCGGGGAACACGAATACAAATGAGATAAAACCAATCCCAAAACGTATACTAGGATCTGGCTTAACCCAAAGCCCGCTAGTAATAACTGCCCGGACACTAAACGTGCACAAGTGCACGGATGTGACCGAACCCCGTCGCAAAACCATGCAACCTCTACTCTTTTGCCTAAAGGCGAATAGCTCTCTGTGTGGGACTCTAAAGACTCGACACTACGCTGGCAGTAGGTTTAACCATAGACCGCAAGCGGCACTAGCTGTGCGTAACGGCCCCCAGGTAGATGCCGATAAGAAGACTGACGAGGTGAACTCATCCGAACTCCTACTGAGCCTGAATGTGACAGTCTCCGTACAGTCCGGTATATTCGTCTGAGAATATCGCATGGCGGGCCTAGGGGGCGGTAAACGTCAGTCCCCTAATAGCGGTACAAGTCGTGTCGGAGTGTAGCCCAGAACACCCTGAGATAACACTAGAAACCTACCAGTGTATCTCGCTTGCCCTGGCCAGGGACGACTGTGTGTAATGGCTCTCCTTGACACAGCGCGATATCAACTCCCAATACCGGGAGAGATGAATCCTGTCTAACCGTCACTGCCTCCAAGTGCTTTGGGACTGCACCCAACTACTACCTGTTGGCACGACTCCTTTGAGCCGTGGTAGGGTAGTAATCAAAGTACAGTGGGAACACACTCGAGGCGAAGTGACAGTGTCAAGTCAGCGGACTAAGCTGTACTCATGTCACCTGGGAACTGATAACTGATGATAGGTATAGTACCAACCAATCAGTTCCCGACGAGTCCTGTCCAGTGTACTCGTAACCTAACGAGCACCCGCATACTATCTCAAGTACGACGTACTGACGGTTGTGGGACAGACCGTCTCTCCTGCTGGGATGAGAAGCGCATACGCTATTCTACTCCGGAGTATCGATGACCTGTCTTGATAGTCCTACGACTAGGGACCTGTATAAGGATGTGCTTGTGGATTACCCAGCCCCCATGAGTGTGACTGCCATCACAACGCTGGTAATCAAGCAAAGATCCTAAGGGCTCCACTAATGTGTATAGGTGATATACTAAAAGAAACACATGTACACATTAAAGTAGAAACAAACCAAGTAGCATACTACCATTTTGAGCAAGATTGTCTATACAACGGTGAATATCCCAAGCTTCCATTAAGTAATATACAAACTAGTATGATACAGTAATGGCCTCTAGGGCATATACACTAAAAATCTCCCACTTGCACTAAGGCCATGTACTGGCGTTTCGAAGACCTATCATCTCGATCAGCCGCTCGAACTGAGTCTGGGGCAAGGCCTTCGTGAGTGGATCAGCAGTGTTATCTTCCGTAGCAACCCTCCGAACCTCGATCTCCTGGTGATCCACGATCTCCCTGATTAGGTGATACCGCCTCAAGATGTGTCTGGACTTCTGATGGGACCTGGGTTCCTTCGCTAGAGCTATAGCCCCATTGTTGTCGCAATACAAAGGTATTGGATCAACAATGGATGGAACCACCTGAAGTTCTATCAAGAACTTCCTCATCCAGACGGCTACTTTTGCGGCATCAGCAGCAGTGATATTTTCCGCTTCCATCGTCGAGGCAGCAACGGTTTCTTGTTTGGAACTCTTCCAACACACCGCCCCTCCATTGAGGGTAAAGACAAAACCCGACATGGACTTGGAATCATCTTTGTCACTCTGGAAGCTGGAGTCAGCCAAGGCCTCGATCTGGAGGTCTTTTCCGCCATATACCAAGAACATCTCCTTAGTCCTTCTCAGGTACTTGAGAATGTTCTTTACCGCTATCCAGTGCTTCTCCCCAGGGTTTGACTGATACCGGCTTACCACACTCAGTGCATAAGCTACATCTGGTCTGGTACAAAACATCGCATACATTATAGAGCCTACCGCAGAAGCGTAGGGTATAATAGACATGCGATCCCTTTCCAAATCATTCTTGGGAGACATCTCTTTGGAGAGGGTGATCCCATGACAAGCCGGTAGGTTACCACGCTTGGAATCTTCCATACTGAATCTTTTCAGTATGGTGTCGATGTACCTGGACTGTGAAAATCCTAATATCCTCTTGGATCTATCACGATGGATCTGGATCCCCAGAATGTAAGTGGCATCACCCAGGTCTTTCATGGAGAACCTGTATGACAAGAACCCTTTGACAGATTGTAGCATAGGAATGTCATTTCCTATTAAAAGAATGTCATCCACGTATAATACGAGGAATACGACAGTTCTTGCTACAAATCTACTATAGATGCATGGTTCATCTGGATTTTTGATAAAGCCAAAATCTTTGACTGTCTCATCAAAACAGATGTTCCAACTCCGCGATGCTTGCTTTAGTCCATAGATGGACTTAAGCAACTTGCACACCTTTCCGCTGCTCCCACTCTGAATGAAACCCTCTGGCTGGTCTATATAGACACACTTCTCTAAATTTCCATTTAGAAAAGCGGTCTTTACGTCCATCTGCCAAATCTCATAATCGTAGAAGGCAGCGATGGCAAGAAGGATCCGAATGGATTTCAGCATAGCCACTGGAGAAAAGGTTTCGTCATAGTCCAAACCAGGTCTTTGACGAAAACCCTTTGCAACAAGTCTAGCCTTATAGGTCTCAACCTGTCCATCTACACCAATCTTCTTCTTGAAGATCCACTTGCATCCTACGGGTTTTACCCCATCTGGAGCAATGTCCAAAGTCCATACTTTGTTGGTGTACATGGACTCCATTTCGGTCCGCATTGCATCCAGCCATTTTACCGAGTCAACGCTCTGAATGGCCTTCTGGAAGCTAGTAGGCTCATCACTATCAATGATGCAATCCTCTCTATTCGCGTCTATGAGAAAACCGTAGTATCTCTCGGGCGGATGAGACTGCCTACTACTCCTGCGGAGCGGCGTAGGAATGTCCTGTTCTTTTGAACCCTCTGATTCTACTAAGCTTTCAGTAATAGCTCGTGGTTTTGGAATTTCTTCCAGTTCTACTGCGCTCCCACTTATCTGATTTTACAAAAACTCAGTTTCCAAGAAGCAGGCATGACGAGAAACAAAAACCTTTTGTTCCTCTTCGCAATAGAAGAAATATCCCTTGGAGTTCTTTGGATATCCCACAAACTTGCACTGTACTGAACGTGCCTCGAGTTTGTCCGCATGCTGCTTTTTGACAAAAGCTGGACATCCCCATGTCTTAATGTGCTTAAGATAGGGTTTCTTCCCACACCACATCTGATATGGTGTGGTAGGCACAGTCTTAGTTGGAACTCGGTTCAAAAGATATGCAGCTGATTCTAGTGCATATCCCCAGAATGATCGCGGTAACTCAGCGTTACTCATCATGGAACGTACCATATCCAATAGGGTCCGGTTCCGTCTCTCCGATACACCGTTATGTTGCGGAGTGTATGGAGGAGTAAGCTGAGAGAGAATTCCATTCTCTTTTAGGTAATCCAGGAACTCGGCACTCAAGTATTCACTACCTCGATCAGATCTCAGTGTCTTGATACTTTTGCCGGTTTGTTTTTCTGCTTCATTCTTATATTCCTGGAATTTTCCAAAGGCTTCGGATTTATGTTTCATTAAGAAGACATATATGTACCTTGAAAAGTCATCCGTAAAAGTAATGAAGTAAGAATAACCGCTTCGTGCATTTGTAGACATTGGACCGCACACGTCGCTGTGTACGAGTCCCAAGAGCTCGCTCGCTCTTACTCCGTGTCCAGTGAACGGAGTCTTTGTCATCTTTCCTTTGAGACATGATTGACAAATTGCATATGATTGATATTCGAACGGATCTAAATATCCTTCTGTATGTAACTTCGTCAACCTTCTCTCGTTGATGTGACCCAGTCTACAATGCCATAAAAAAGCCTGATTTGTTTCTGGAGACTTTCTTTTGTGTGTATTCTGGACATTGAAAATCTGTGGTTGGTTTAATACGTAAATTCCATTGCTTAATGTACCTGACCCAATCAAAACTTGATTAAGGTGAATGTTTACAACATTGCTTACAAATGCAAATTCATAACCTTCTTTAGATAATAAAGATACAGATATGATATTACAGGTTATATTGGGTACAAAATAACAATCACGCAAAACCAAAACATGTCCATCTGACATTCCCAGGTGATAGTCCCCCACAGACTCAGCATCCATGCCAGCTCCGTTTGCAACTCTGAGGGTCATATCACCTGCCTTCAAAACCCTACGCCTTCTCAGTGCCTGCAAAGAATTACAGATATGTGATCCTGATCCGGTATCCAATACCCAGGAAGTAGAGTTTATTGAAAGACAGTTTTCAATAACATACACACCTGAAGCCGAAGCCGCAACTTGCTTCGGATCCTGGTTTCTGGCCTTCCAAGCCCTCACTACTACAATATGGGTTTGCCCCTACGGATTTACCCGTAGGGGCAAACAACTGCCCCTACGGATATATCCGTAGGGGCGAAAATATAACCTGTAGGTGCAAACGCCGTAGGTGCAAGTTGAAGCCCTGAACTTGCCCCTACGGGCAAAAACTTGCCCCTACGGATTTCTGTGTAGGTCTATGTTCACCTACGGAGTTGGCCGTAGGGGGAAAAAGTTATTTTATTTACGGTTTTTTTAAATATATTAGCTGTTCCTAAGGATATATCCGTAGGGGATATTACTTTCCCCTATGGATACATGCGTAAGTACTTATCCGTAGGGGCAAAATATCAGGAATCCTGATATTTTGCCCCTACGGATATATCCGTAGGGGATTTTGTTTGCCCTTACGGTTATATCCGTAGGGGCAAGCCCAACCTCCTGATACTGAGATCATGGGGGAAATATCAGTTAATGCTGATATTTTGCCCCTACGGTTTAAACCGTAGGGGCAACATGTGTACCTACGGATTAATCCGTAGGTACACATTATCTGATTTTTTTAAAAAAAAGGGCAGCCTGATTTTTTCTCGCCCTGTGCACAATAATATATATATCAATAAAATATAAAATTAATCGCAGTATTCATAATCACATCTCACGCATATAATATACAAAAGAAACCCAAATACTGAATATGATATAAATATAAACCAATATCAATATCGTTTCAAAATGTAGTACAATATGTATGATATGAATAAATACATGTTTCAAAAAAAAAGAATCAAAAAGCTACCCTAACTCGGTCCAGCTCCACCTCTGATAAACGATAGAATAAGGCGCGCCTGCTCCTCGGTCAATAAACCATGCAATTCGGCGCGAGCGGGAGTCTGAGCGTCCTGTGGAGCTGGCGATGTGGTCTGCACAGCCGCCGTCGAGGTAGTAGCTTGCGGAGCCGCGGCTGCGGGAGTCTGAGCGGGCGGTGGAGCTATAGGAGCCGTCTGCGGAACCGCAGCCGATGTAGTGGCTTGCAGAGCCGCAGCCGAAGGAGATGCATGTGGAGGCTCGGCCGGTGTACCCTGTCGCGTCTGGACCTAACGTGCGTAAGAAGCGTGTAAGAACTGTGTATTATTCGAATTCGTATCATTATCAAGTTATTTCGAAATCCTATTTGGATATCTAGTTTGGAAAACCGTTGTTTATTTTAATTACATATGTATGTATGATTAATCAAACCTAAGTCTAAAACCAAATAAGCTCAAGCTACGTACTAATTATGGATATGTTGATATCTATAATATGACATGATATTTTACTATAAATTAGTATACATACCAGTATCTCCTTCAACTCCTGAACGGTGGCCCTCAAGCTCTCCAGTTCCTGCTGGACACGTCGCTCACTGGAGACGGAGGAAGTAACCGTCGGGGTGGAGTCCATCCTCATATGGGCCCTACTAGGGCCCAGTCCCCGGCCTCTCTACCAACCTCCGTGGTGCTCTCCGTGTGCGGCGTCCAGAACTGGGGTCAGCAGCCTCGGATCGCTCTGTCTGGTAAAATCGATCCCCGAGGCCTCGGCCTGCTCAACCACCCGCTCCTACACCCATATTAAGCAGTAAAGTATAAGTGTAAAATTTAAACTTGAACCCTCCAAAACTAAAATTTCAAATATGGGTAGAATAAATATTAACACTTACGCAATACTCCTGGGTAGCGACGTCAGGATATCGAAGCTCGCCCGTGGCGGGATCTGTCGAGGTGCCGTGGACGGCAAGATATGCGGACAGCACGCTCAGTGTACCACTTTGCGCCACGGTCTGAGCTGTCTGCAATATTAGAAAATAACTCTTAATATTAGAAATATTAGAAAATAACTCTTAATATTGCAGAATATCACAAAGGTCGGTCTATTGTAATTTACCGATAACTCCATGGCTCGAGTAATATTCCTCGAGCCACCTGTGTAAGTGGGGCGACCCCTCTTCGCCGACTTCCTGTTCTCTGTATTCTGAGCGGCCTGTTTCTGCACAACGCATTAACATTTAGTTTTCTAATTAAGGAACACAAAAAAATAAATTATATCATAAACAATGAATTACATTTAAAATACATACTTGTTTGCGTTGGGAGTCGAAATATTCGCACAATAGAGGCCATGTCTCTACGTCGACTCTCGCAAACGCCGGAGTAGATAGGAGGGCCGCTCTCTCTGCCTCGGGGGTCGCCATCCACAGGGAGTAGCAGTCGGCCTTCAGCTCATTCCTGTTGTATCGGACCTTGGTCTGCATGTTCTTCATCAGGCCATTGTACAGAGCATGAAGGTCGAGCACCCTCCCAGGGTGATCAAGGTCGGGTACAGGCTGAAAATCGTAATCCGACTGAAAATACAAAAAAAACATTGTTATTAGATTGCAAGTGTTAATAATAAATATATTGGATAAATCAAATAAAAATATATATTAATACGTACCCGAGCCTGATCAAAGAAGAGGGCGAATGAGCGCCGGTGCTGCTCGCCCCACTCAACGTGAAGTTGATAGTTCTTCACGAGCCGGCTCTCGTCCCCCATATACCGGCCGAACCTCTCGGCATGAGGACCGGTATAGCGATAGTCAAGGGTAAAAAAGAGGGGGAATGCTGCCTCCCCTAGCTCTGTCAGGCCTCAGCCTATGGGACTGATTCGGGCCTCGAGTCCCCCTCTGAGGATGGAGAGGCCTTGCGTCTGCAAGAAATATCAAGACAATCAATATTAAGACAAGGTTGTATTAAGAAATCAAGCTTAAATGAAAATTGAAGTGTGATATATACCTCCGGTGACTATCGCACGAGCCTGGGCCTGGGCAGCAGCACGAGTGGGACGATAGTTCCTCCGGTGAGGAACAACCGGGGTCCCGGATGGGGTCGCATCCCCTCCAACTATAAAATAAACATTGACGCTAAATTTCCATGAAGTTCATATTTATTCTATAGAGCATATGTAAAATGAATAAATATTTTATATTTATTCATACTAACCTGCAGACGATGCGGATGGTATGGAAGCGGCAGGAGTGGCCCCTGCGAAAGATGTGGACGCACCACCTATAATTAGACAATTAAAAATAGATTATATAAGTAATTGCAAAAAGAATGTGTAGATCAATATTATAACGTTCTAAAACAATATGCATGCACTATAGGATATATAAACATACCCGCAGGTGCGGTGGTGTCACCACCTACAGCTAGACAATAATAAAAATTGCTAAGTAAGAGCAAAAGGAATGTGTGTATATTTATGATATAGCATTCTAAATCAATATACATGCACTATATGATATATAAACATACCTGGAGGAGCGGGAGTGGCCTCTGTCCCAGATGTGGACGCAAACAATTAAAAATAGATTATATAAGTAATTGCAAAAAGAATGTGTAGATCAATAATATAACGTTCTAAATCAATATGCATACACTATAGGATATATAAACATACCCGTAGGTGCGGTGGTGTCACCACCTACAGCTAGACAATAATAAAAATTGCTAAGTAAGAGCAAAAGGAATGTGTGTATATTTATGATATAGCATTCTAAATCAATATACATGCACTATATGATATATAAACATACCTGAAGGAGCGGGAGTGGCCTCTGTCCCAGATGTGGACGCATCACCAACAACTAGACAATCAAACATTGACAATATAAGTAATTTTTACATAAACAGGCATGAATATCTGTAATATTACATTCAAAATGGATATGCGTGCAGTATACCTGGAAATGTGGCAAAATCTACACGGAAGGAGGCATCCAAAGGGGTCTCCGATCTGGGTGCAAGACCGGCCCTCTGAAGCTCCCTACGAAGCTCTCCGGGCGGCAGAACTGCTCTGCCTCTGCCTCTACCGCAGCTGGAGCTCCTGCCGCCCCTCGCTGCTCCCGACATCGTCATCAAATCTAGATAAACGGTTCGTGGACGCATTAGACAATCATTAAAAGTATTGACTATATATGTATAGAGCGTAAAATGTGAAGTAATAATATAACATTACAGATAACCTTTTTTCGTTTCGTGGGTGCATTATACATATCTACTTGGATTTCATCGTCGATGTCATTTCTAACCCACGTAACTTCATGATCGGTCGAAGACAACCCGTCCTTCGAAACAGACGGTCGGAGCACTTTAAGCCTTCTCTCTTCTTCGTCCTCATCGCTGTCCTCGTATTCTGGGACATCGTAGACATCTCTGGGTTTCCATCGGCATACAACACTCCACCCCGGATGCTTCAAACACTGTGAGTAGTATACTTGGAACGCTTGGTTCGGAAAAATAAACGGATCTTCCTGACCGTAAAATCGAAGTGTGTTCACACTGGTCAATCCATATTCATCTTTCCAAGTCCTAAGATTGCTTCTCCACCTGTCCGTATCGGTTCGCGTATCGTACCAAGTACACTGGAATATATAAAAGGGTTCTGATCGTCCGGGATAGTGGATGCCGAGTATACAATTTAAGTACCCATAATAAATCACACCGTCCGATCCTACCATCGCAATCCCACTATTCTGAGTGGTTCTAGATGTTTCTATGTCCTTAACTTCAAATTTGTATCTAAGGACACCAAATCCTTTGTAATATGCAACCTCCGTACTAGGAAATTGAGCTAAACATCTTGAATCACTCTCAAATGATGCAGACAAATTCGGATCGTGGATCTAACGAAACAAATTTTACGACAAATACATAACGATACAAGTTTAGATTAAAACTGCTAGCAATAAAATGTTATTCGAATAACTTACATGATCTGTGACCCAATCACAAAAATTATCCTGATGATATTTTTCCAATTGTTCTTCATTCTAATCAGGATGCCCCTCACGTATCTCGTTAAAATGAATTCTGTTTTCGACAAATAATGGTGACATTAATATTGTATCATTTCATACACACACAAACACAGATATAACAATTAATCCAAAAAAACTTACTCTCTAATTTGTTCAAGACATGCGCAATTAAGCAAGATAAACCGGTATATCTTGTTGATAAACATAGTGTCTACCCTCTTATACTCGGCTTTACCATATGGCCCGTCTTGAATTCTTCGTGGTCGGTTAAGCCTTGTCTTAATGTTCTCGTCCAGATAGCGGGAACAAAATGTGGTTGCTTCATCAAGAAGATAACCTTGCATGATAGAACCCTCTGGTCGATTTTTATTGCGTATATACTTCTTAAGAGTGTAGAGGTACCTAATGAAAATATGTTGAATAAATAAATACGGGCATACAGGATAACAATAAATTTATAAATTGTGCGAAACGAAAAATTACACGTACCTCTCGACGGGATACATCCATCGATATTGTACCGGTTCGGCTAACTTCGCCTCAGTTGTAAGATGAACCGTCAAGTGTATTATGATATCGAAGAATGACGGTGGGAAAATACGCTCAAACTTGCAAAGTATCAACGCAATAGAATTTTCTAGTTTATCCAGTGTCACAACCTCCAGTGTTTTAGCACACAACTCCCTGAAAAAACAACATAGGTCGTTGATTACTAGACCAACCGAGTTGGGGAGAGAAGTCCTGAAGGCTAATGGAAGAAGGTGCTCCACGATAACATGGTGATCATGAATTTTCAGCCCATCGATCTTGCCCTTCACAATTTTTATTTTCTTGCTGAATGATCCTGAGAAACCTGTGGGGACTTTCAAATCATGCAACACCTGCAGGAATCTTTTCCTCTCCGGTTGTGACATATGATAAGCGGCATTAGGAAGTACAAACTTTCCCGATTTACCCGCTACCGGTCTAGGGTGCAATTCACTTCTTATTCCCCACTCTTGTAGATCCATCCAAGCATTCATGTTGTCTTTCGATTTCCCGTCTTTACAAAAAAGCAAGTTAAGTATGTGCTCTGATACTCCCTTCTCTATATGCATGATATCCAGACAATGACGCACTGAATTTGTAGACCAGTACGGAAGCTCGAAGAAAATGCTTAACTTGTTCCAATATGGTGGTTTGACCTGTTTCGTTGGATCCATCCCGAAGGTCACGTTATTGTAACCATCCCATTTAGCAGTTACGTCCTCTCCGGACAATGGGGATAGAGGTCCAAGAAGCTCCTGATGACCATCAAAGTGAACCGTGTCTAACCTATAGGGGTGGTCTGGAGGCAGGAAACGTCGATGGCCGCAATAACAAACCTTCCTGCTAAAATTCAAGAATTTCGATGTTGTGTGTTCATGGCAATAAGGACATGCTTTGTGACCATGTACGGACCAACCTGATAGCATTCCATACGCAGGAAAGTCATTAATTGTCCACATTAAAGCCGCACGCAGTATGAAGGTTGTATTTGTGTTTGCATTATATGTCTCTACACCATCAATGAACAAAGATTTCAACTCCTCGATCAGAGGTCGGAGATAGACGTCGATATTGTTCCCCGATGAGTTTGGTCCGTCGATAAGAAGAGACATCATAAAGTATGATTGGTCCATAGCCAACCAAGGCGACAGATTATAAATTATCATTACAACGGGCCATGTGCTGTGACTTCCAGCCATATAGTTGAATGGGCAGAAGCCATCAGTAGCCAGTCCGAGCCGGACATTGCGAGGATCGCTATTGAATATTGCATGCCTCCTATCGAAATCCTTCCATGCCGGTGAATCTCTTGGATGGCTCATTTTTCCATCTTCACTTGGAGGAGCACGGTGATGCCAAATCATTGCCTCGGCTATTTTCTTGCACCTGAATAGCCTCTGTAGCCTCTGTGTTATGGGAAAGTATCGTGCTATCTTCACAGGTATATCAGGCTTCTTACCAGAATCTTTCGGCTTATACCTGGCCTCTCCGCATGTTGGACACTCTTTCAAATCTGAATTCTCTTTCCGGTACAACACGCAATTTTTAGGACATACTTGAATCTTCTCGCACTTTAGACCCAAATCAGACATCATCTTCTGGGCTTCGTACCAGCTGTCGGGCACATTATTTCCCGGAGGCATAGAATCTTTCAAGAACGAAAGAAGTATTGTGAATGACTTGTTGCTCCATCCATTTAGGCACTTAATCTGGAAAAGTTGGACGAAGCATGAGAGGGTGGAATACTTCGCATTCTCATAAATTGGTTTCCTAGCATCATTCATGAATTTTTCATATTTATCCGCACGCGGTCCTTGACCGGAAGGAATGTCATCTTCGGTACGAATAGATTCACCTAGGGCAGCCTCTACCATATCCTCCATTTCTTCTGATGGAAATAAATTACCGTCTTCTCCTTCTGCCGCATTACAGAATTCTTCTTCTTCTCCTGCCGCATTATTGTGTTCTCCTTCTTCTTCTGCCGCAGTACTGCATTCTTCTCCTTCCCCTTGATATTTCCAAGTTGTATAAAGTCTAGTAAACCCATGTTTTACAATATGAAGCTCTGCCAATTCTACCTTCTGCCAGTACTTATTGCCACATCTATCGCACGGACAGAGAATCTTCTCTATTATGATCTTATTATGTGCGCGTGCAAATTCAAGGAAAGCAACAACTCCAGCAACAAACATAGGTTGCATACGTTGTTTCCAATCCACATACATCCAGTCCTTAACTCTGACGTACTTATGGGCCATGTTAGACTGTATAACATATAAATTGTAGGTTATGCTGACTATATTGAGAAATATAAGAACGGGATAGTTACTGACAAAGGAGAAAATCCGTGTATATGCTTTGTGTGTGCGTTTGTCGTTGAAAAGAATAAATTATCGCACGTATGTTAACCGATAGACGGGGCTAAGTGGCGCTTTTAGTTTCATATATGAGTATCGATGAGAATACGAAGGTTTCATATTATCATATATTGGTTTTAACTTGAACATCTCGAATCACTCTCTAATTATGCGTTTGTTATGTATTCTTGATGTATGTGTGTGTTCCGGCTGTCGGGGGTAGGCTTCTATCCCATTAAGAATGTATAGAGCGAACACCCATCACTTGCGCTTTCAACCGTTTCGAGTAAATTTCGGCTGCACCTCCCCGCTGTTCTCCGAGTACACTGTAATAGAATAGATAATCATTTCAAAGCTGTGAAACAACGTTAAAATGAACATCTAATCTATCTTTGTACACGGAGAACCAGCGGAAAGGTACCGACGAATTATCTCGAAACGGATGAAAACACAAGTGAATGAAGGCGTTTGCTTTATACATTCTTAACTTGTCCACACGGGACAAATCTATGGGTTACCATACGATTGAATTTTCTCGTCGCGTAGACTATAAGACGGTTGTTAGTATCGAGCTATACTGTCTGATATTTAACAACCTTCGTATAGTTCTATATCACGACGAGCATCGCACGTATGTTAACCGATAGACGGGGACTAAGTGGCGCTTTTAGTTTCATATATGAGTATCGATGAGAATACGAAGGTTTCATATTATCATATATTGGTTTTAATTTGAACATCTCGAATCACTCTCTAATTATGCGTTTGTTGTGTATTCTTGATGTATGTGTGTGTTCCGGCTGTCGGGGGTAGGCTTCTATCCCATTAAGAATGTATAGAGCGAACACCCATCACTTGTGCTTTCAACCGTTTCGAGTTAATTTTGGCAGCACCTCCCCGCTGTTCTCCGAGTACACTGTAATAGAATAGATAATCATTTCAAAGATGTGAAACAACGTTGAAATGAACATCTAATCTATCTTTGTACACGGAGAACCAGCTGAAAGGTACTGACGAAATATCTCGAAACGGATGAAAACACAAGTGAATGAAGGCGTTTGCTTTATATATTCTTAACTTGTCCACACGGGACAAATCTATGGGTTACCATACGATTGAATTTTCTCGTCGCGTAGACTATACGATGGTTGTTAGTATCAAGCTATACTGTCCGATATTTAACAACCTTCGTATAGTTCTATGTCACGACGGGCATCGCACGTATGTTAACCGATAGATGGGGACTAAGTGGCACTTTTAGTTTCATATATGAGTATCGATGAGAATATGAAGGTTTCATATTATCATATATTGGTTTTAACTTGAACATCTCGAATCACTCTCTAATTATGCGTTTGTTGTGTATTCTTGTTGTATGTGTGTGCTCCGGCTGTCGGGGGTAGGCTTCTATCCCATTAAGAATGTATAGAGCGAACACCCATCACTTGTGCTTTCAACCGTTTCGAGTAAATTTCGGCAGCATCTCCCCGCTGTTCTTCGAGTACACTGTAATAGAATAGATAATCATTTCAAAACTGTGAAACAACGTTGAAATGAACATCTAATCTATCTTTGTACACAGAGAACCAGCGGAAAGGTACCGACGAAATATCTCGAATCGGATGAAAACACAAGTGAATGAAGGCGTTTGCTTTATACATTCTTAACTTGTCCACACGGGACAAATCTATCGGTTACCATACGATTGAATTTTCTCGTCGCGTAGACTATACGACGGTTGTTAGTATCGAGCTATACCGTCCGATATTTAACAACCTTCGTATAGTTCTATGTCACGACGAGCATCGCACGTATGTTAACCGATAGACGGGGACTAAGTGGCGCTTTTAGTTTCATATATGAGTATCGATGAGAATATGAAGGTTTCATATTATCATCGAGTATCATATATTGGTTTTAACTTGAACATCTCGAATCACTCTCTAATGATGCGTTTGTGTGTATTCTTGTTGTGTGTGTAACATGATTTTAAACCATTGAGATCAAGATTGATAGAACCGATCATCCTACATTGCAATAGCATTCATCAAACAAAAACTATTATTTCAATGGCATTCATCTATAACAATCAACAATTAAAACTAAAAATGTAGGATACTGATATCATAAAGCGTTATACGCAACATACGAACTCACATGACTGAAACATGCATCAAAAAAATATGTTCATCCAAAAGAAAGGCCACTGTCAACAAATATAGACAAATACGTTATAAAAACAGTAACTAATTAACAAGTTGATTAGCATCTGGATTAAGAAAATGATAGGAAAAACAATTGACTATGATCTATAATTACAAGTCTATTACCATGACTCTTGACTAACAAAGGTGACTTTTCGTCCTCGGTAGCTTGATAATTGGGATTTCATGGCGAATAAAAATATGCATATGCCGTTTGACCGGGAACTTCAATAGGAAACTCAATGAGGTCGGGTGTACTGAAGTACGCTTTGTATTTCGCTATATCTGGTGATGAAGCCCAAGCCCTAGCTAGCCCCAGCCCCACCCCAACCGAACCCTATCGAAGGTAAAGAACGTCCTTACACTTTCATATTTCTATTAATGATGCAAGTCTCCACCATGTCAAATTCTTGCAATATCATTCTTTTTAGAGTATGTATAATTTAATAGATAGAATTTTCAAAGTTGGGCAACCAAGAAAAAGTAACAAGGGATTTTACATACATGCCAAAGCTTTGATTATTTATTTATTTATTTTCCATTTCATATTAGTACTTTTATATGTTTGATGATGGCAAGAAATACAAATTATATTAGAACATTGTACATACCTAATTTCAACTTGAAATCGGTTTTTTCTTTTATCAGTACTCATTGACATATAGTAACAAACAATGTTTCATTAGAAGGACCCAAGGTTTTCTCAATCAACAATAATTTTAGTAATCAAACTAGGCTAAAATTGCTGGAAATTCCTCTCAGGTTTGCCAAATTCAGCAAACCCCAACCCATCCTAACCCTAACCCCAGACCCAGACCCAGCCCAGCCCCACCCCAACCCCAACCTAACCCAAGCCCCAGCCCCAGCCCCAGCCCCAGCCCCTCCCAGCCCCAACCTAACCCTAACCCCAGCCCCAGCCCCAGCTAAACCCCAACCATAACCCTAAGCCAAACCCTAACCCCAACCCCAGCCCCAGCCGAACCCCAACCCTAACCCTAACCCCAACCCCAACCCCAACCCCAACCGCAACCCTTACCGAACCCCAACTCCAATCGCAACCCCAGCCCCAGCCATGAACCCTAGCCCTAAATAATAAAAAATTTGTTTAATTTAGTTGAAGATTACTAACCTGAACGGCGGTGGCGACGACGAGAACGGTGGTGGCGACGACGAGAACGGCGGTGGCGACGACGAGAACGGCGAGAATGATTTGGGGATTTTGGTTCACGCGCGATCGAGAGAGAGAGAAAGAGATAAGGGGCGTAGGCGATCTGTGCCCTTTATTAAATCGCTATTTAGTTGCCCCTACGGATTTGTCCGTAGGTCCTTGGTTTGCGGCTCCGTAGGGGCAAACACCAAATTAAGAATTAATATTTTTATTCTTGAACGTCTTGGCCCGTAGGGGCAACCTTCTAGCCCTACGGATTAATCCGTAGGGCCAACATAAATCTGCCCCTACGGATTTCAATATCCGTTGGGGCAACCCCCTATTTTAGTAGTGCCTGCAATTCTTTTTCCAGTGTCCTTTCTTATGACAATAGAAGCACTCTTCCTTTCCCACAAGCTGCCCCGCTATCTTTGTTGCCTTTGCTTTTCCCTTCGTTTCCACTTTACTAACACCGCCCCTTGGTTTGGCGGGGGCTTTCTTCTTCTTTCCCTTGGCTTTCGCCTTGGACTTAGAAGAGGAAGATCCTCCTACAAACAAAGTGGATGTTTCCCTACCTTTCTGTAGGGTGCCCTCTGCACTCCTCAGCATGTTGAGGAGCTCCGGAAGTTCAACTTCTTTTCCTTTCAAGTTGAAGTTCAGGATAAACTGGGCGTAAGTGGAAAGAAGGGACTGGAGAATCAAGTCCGTATAGAGCTTATTCTCTAACGTGGTCCCAAGGTCCGTGAGCTCTTCAATGAAGCCAATCATCTTAAGCACGTGTTCCGCTACCGATGATCCGATGGCCAATCTCGCCAAAAATAACTTTTTCGAGACTTCGTATCTAGCGATACAGGATTGCTCTCCATACAGTTCTTTTGTATGAAGAAATATGGATTCTAGGTCCATATTCTCATGCCTCCTCTGATGTTCATTGTCCATAGAGGCAAGCACGGGGCACTTGGCCTTCGCGCAATTGATCTCCCAGGTCTTACAGATTTCCTTATCCGCGACGCTGGAGGTGGGACCTGGGACAGGGGGAGCTTTGGTGGTAAGGAGATACCCCAGCTTGTCGTAAGTGATTGCCATTTTGACATTCCTGAGCCAATCTTTGTAGTTCGGCCCTGTCAGTATATCTTTATCTAGAAGTAACTTAAGTCCGGTCATGATGATTGGTCGCTGCAATTAGGAGAGAGAGAAGAAAAACTCAGCATGATGCTCTTGCAAGTTTATAGTGGTTTTTAGTTTGTCTAAACAGGATGGCTCCCACTGTTTCTCGAATCCCTCCTCAAACCAAAAAGGAGGAATTAGTCGGGATCAATCTCACCGTACAATACTTGCTTAACAGTTCATCCATGCCAGCGTCGGTACTTCGAGGGAGGTTTTCCAACGCTTTCGCGAAGTTCCTTAATTTAAGAACCTCTTTTCCCTGGGGGCGTAGCCCTGCTAACACCTTTCTAGACACCCACATGGTTTATAGCATTGATCGTTAAGTGAGAAATTTCCCGAGGAGTGGCATATACTCACAGTTGGATCGGGATCTAAATATTATCGCGTGAAAAAACTGAAGGAATCCTACCAGAGTCATCACACTCCAAATGGTATGCAGCGCTAGCAAGTTTCAGGTTCTTTTGAAACTCCCGATGTGGATTTTTGCCCCATGCTCTTATGACCTTGACTTTGGCCAACAAATCATAAGTCACATGTCAAGTTCTACCCGTCATTCTCCAGGTTAATTTGAACCTACCCGTACCTACCCTTGACTTTGGCCAATAAGGCAGTACGACTGTCCCAAACCAACGCATCTATCTATGCTGCATATGAATACCCAATAGCTACCAAACACCGTGCCTTGACTTTGGCCAACAAACACAGCTTGAATACTATTGACCATTCATATAAAATGACGGAGGGCTACGAATGGTTTTGGCGAAACCGTGAACGTAGTGAACTTGATATAATCGATGGAACGAGATAGCTTTTAAAGGGAGTGGTTCAAGCTCCGCGTTTAAAAGTTGGTTTTTGAAAAGAACCGAGTGGTTTTGAAAGTGTTCCAACGACTTTACTTTGGTTTATTTTCTTGCATTAATTTTAATGCGTCCCATCATTTAATCCTACCATTGCAGAAAACAACGAAAATATGACGTACGCTTATGCCATCCGCATTCGCCACGGGGCCCCGTCATTACCCGTTAGGTTACTTAACTAACGACAGAGCGGGGGCTGGACTAGCGCGGATGCAAAACATAAGCAACGCCTAAATATATATCATATATAGATATATACATTCGTCAGATGCAATGATAGCCATTCCAGATCACAGATGAACATATTGGATATACTAGGAATCCGCATTCCGTACGAGCCTGTAACGAAAAGCGGATTACACGGTCGCGGTGAATAGCCAATACCCCACCCTAGACCCCTACGGGTGCGGCAAACTACCCGCCAAATACCCGAAGTGAAGCAACCTCCCTCAACAACGTGAGTAGGCCACTCGGCACTTCGAGCTACCCGGTAGTTTGTGCACCCCCTCCTTGGGTCTATCCTAGGAGCAAACAGTAAAAAGAAATTATACAATGGCGGCTACAACCTCATCCTGGATTTGCGGCCATACAAATAATATTACATCAATTTACATATTACATGAATTAAAAGATAAAGAAAACTCTCATCTTACAACCCCCCGGCTATTCATCAGCGACAATCCAATGAATTCATATACACATACCATCAACATTACAAATCACAGATATGTATAACCCCCACTAATCGACGTATAGCGATTAGCAGACTTTCAATACATATATCACATCACAGATATAACCCGTTAGCTAAAGTCTTTAGAAGTTCGATCAAAATACGGATTTTTAACCACCCCAAAAACAAATTTTGCTTTCTGGAAAATCCGGGCAGAAAAATCATACCCCAAAAATCCCAAAACACCCCAATAAATACACTGCAGCAAAACAGATCCACGGCCGAGTCAACTCGGCCGCGGATCCGCGGCAAGAAGCTCTTCTTGTCGCGTTTCCACGGTGAGTTGGTCGGTTCAGTGCATCGTTTTTCTGCACTGTTCACTAAAAACCCTGAGCCGATTTTTGGTATATGTCAAATAATTTTTACAACAGTTTAAAAATCGACAGAAAGTTTAAGTCTCGGGCATGTTTTGTGACTTTTTCTCCGATTGAACTTCTAGTTACTTTGCTAACATGTTAGATAGTGTTTAACTAGGCTCTGATACCACTGTAAGTCCACGTTACCCGTCCCCGGTTCTTTGGGGTTGCGGAAATGGTGAAAAACGATTTTCTACGGTGGGGTAACATGGACTCAAAAACGGATCTTTGTTAAACTAACTATCTAACAACCTAACTAAGAGTTTTACCTACTCAGTTAAGGGGTTATACCTTAACTTGAACTCCTTCTCCTGGACTCCTTGTGGTGGTCGGATCGGCCTCATCTCGTCGTCTCCTTGTGCCGAAGATGGATCCACCCGAAAGCTTCTACCTTTGGCTCCAACCTCAATCTAGAGGAAACTAGAACACTTGGTTTGCTAGACCTTGTATACTAGGATGAGTAGAGAAGTGTTTTGGGTTTTATCTTCAAGGCAAATGGTTCTCAACACATGAGAGGTTTTTTCCTTGAACTAGAGAAAGAGGGAGAGCAAGAGGAAGAGGAGAGCTTTTGCATGAGAGAGAATGCAAATGGTGGAATGAGCAAGACTTTTACAACCATCCTCTTCATAATCCAAAATAATCATAACAAAAAATAATAATTGAGTATTATGTGATGGTTCTTATCATATCAAATGGCAATATCATTTCATGCATTAAATGCAACTTATGAACAAACAAGCAAGCAAAAGTTTTTGCCATGAAATGATAGCCATTGTAATGATGATGGTCAACAAGTCCAACCTAGTCAACCGGTCAACCAAGTCAACAAGTCAACAAAGTCAACCTTTCAACCCAACCATGGCATAATAATACTTAATTAATATTATCATTAATCATATTTCTTATTCTCATTAGGGTTTAGCAAAAGTCAACAGTCAACAACCCTAATGAGAATCCTCTGCTTCTGTCTCGGTCAACCGTGCATACACACCCGCATCCGTGTTCCGGGAAACACGAATACAAATGAGATAAAACCAATCCCAAAACGTATACTAGGATCTGGCTTAACCCAAAGCCCGCTAGTAATAACTGCCCGAACACTAAACGTGCGCAAGTGCACGGATGTGACCGAACCCCGTCGCAAAACCATGCGACCTCTACTCTTTTGCCTAAAGGCGAATAGCTCTCTGTGTGGGACTCTAAAGACTCGACACTACGCTGGCAGTGGGTTTAACCACAGACCGCAAGCGGCACTAGCTGTGCGTAACGGCCCCCAGGTAGATGCCGATAAGAAGACTGACGAGGTGAACTCATCCGAACTCCTACTGAGCCTGAATGTGACAGTCTCCGTACAGTCCGGTCTATTCGTCTGAGAATATCGCATGGCGGGCCTAGGGGGCGGTAAATGTCAGTCCCCTAATAGCAGTACAAGTCATGTCGGAGTGTAGCCCGGAACACCCTGAGATAACATTGGAAACCTACCAGTGTATCTCGCTTGCCCTGGTCAGGGACGACTGTGTGTAATGGCTCTCCTTGACACAGCGCGATATCAACTCCCAATACCGGGAGAGACGAATCCTGTCTAACCGTCACTGCCTCCAAGTGCTTCGGGACTGCACCTAACTACTACCTGTTTGCACGACTCCTTTGAGCCGTGGTAGGGTAGTAATCAAAGTACAGTAGGAACACACTCGAGGCGAAGTGACAGTGTCAAGTCAGCGGACTAAGCTGTACTCATGTCACCTGGGAACTAATAACTGATGATAGGTATAGTACCAACCAATCAGTTCCCGACGAGTCCTGTCCAGTGTACTCGTAACCTAACGAGCACCCATATACTATCTTAAGTACGACGTACTGACGGCTGTGGGACAGACTGTCTCCCTTACTGGGATGAGAAGCGCATACGCTAGTCTACTACGGAGTATCGATGCCCTGTCTCGATAGTCCTACGACTAGGGACCTGTATAAAGATGTGCTTGTGGATTACCCAGCCCCCACGAGTGTGACTGCCATCACAACGCTGGTAATCAAGCAAAGATCCTAAGGGCTCCACTAATGTGTATAGGTGATATACTAAAAGAAACACATGTACACATTAAAGTAGAAACAAACCAAGTAGCATACTACCATTTTGAGTAAGATTGTCTATACAACGGTGAATATCCCAAGCTTCCATTAAGTAATATACAAACTAGTATGATACAGTAATGGCCTCTAGGGCATATACACTAACACGTGGAACACGGATAACGTCACTTCTGACCCCGTGGAAAACGTCCAGAGCGGATCCTGGTCCTCGCAGAGCACGGCAGTGAACCCGTGTGAAGTATCCAGAGTGGAGCCTAGTCCTCGCCGAACACGGCAGTGAACCCGTGGGAAGCATCTTGTGCAAATTCCTGGTCACGTGGAACACGGATAACGTCACTTCTGACCCCGTGGAAAACGTCCAGAGCGGATCCTGGTCCTCGCAGAGCACGGCAGTGAACCCGTGTGAAGTATCCAGAGCGGAGCCTAGTCTTCGCCGAACATGGCAGTGAACCCGTGGGAAGCATCTAGTGCAAATTCCTGGTCACGTGGAACACGGATAACGTCACTTCTGACCCCGTGGAAAACGTCTAGAGCGGAGCCTGGTCCTCGCCAAACACGACAGTGAACCCGTGGGAAGCATCCAGAGCAAACATCGGACTGTGGAGTCCTTAAATCCACGGATTATGATGTCCTTAACCTTGACCGTGATGTCTTAAAACTAACAATCAAACAAAATGATTTTAAGCTGATTTTACCTTGGTTCAAGGGTACATCTCGTCACTCCTTTGATATTTGTCGTTGTAATTCCTCAACGTCTTCAAAGAGGTGACGGGTTCCAGTAACCACACATTTCGCGGACTGTAGGGTCTTTAAACTCACGGACTATGATGTCCTTAACCTTAACCGTAATGTCTTAAAACTAATATTGGACTGTGAGGTCCTTAAACTCATAGACTATGATGTCCTTAACCTCGACCGTGATGTCTTAAAACTAACATTGGACTGTGGAGTCCTTACATCTACGGACTATGATGTCCTTAACCTCGACCGTGATATCTTAAAACTAACATTAGACTGTGGAGTCCTTAAATCCACGGACTATGATGTCCTTAACCTCGACCATAATGTCTTAAAACTAACATTGGACTGTGGAGTCCTTAAATCCATGGACTATGATGTCCTTAATCTCGACCGTGATGTCTTAAAACTAACGCCGGACTGTGGAGTCCTTAAATCCATGGACTATGACGTCCTTAACGTCGACCGTAATGTCTTAAAACAAGCGTTGGACTGTGAGGTCCTTAAACTCATGGACTATGACGTCCTTAACCTCGACCGTGATGTCTTAAAACTAACAACGGACTGTGGAGTCCTTAAATCCACGGACTATGATGTCCTTAACCTTGACCGCGATGTCTTTAAACTACGGTACCCCGGAAAGTATCCGCAGCAACCCCCGACTCCGTGAAATGCGGATAAGGGCAACTTCACCCATCACTTGAGGGTCCTCATGACTCGTAAGGGAGTAAATTCTCTTGTGAGATCCTTACGACTCTCAAGAGAAAACACACTTAGGAATCCTCATGATTCCTAAGGAGAAAACGCACCTACGAGATCCTCTCGACCTGTAGGGAGAAAATACTTTATGAGACCCTCACGGCTCATAAAGTTGAGAAGTCTTAGGTGACAGACCCTAACCCTGTTTTCTAAGCCGTCGCCACTCTACAAAAAGCATAAGATTGACAGTTATATACTATCTACGGATCGTACTTGCTAAAATTGCAAGGAAAACAACACAGCAAGAAAGAAGAAAGCAGAGAAATGACACAAGACATTATGAAGAATGTATATCTTTTATTCATGAATTCGATTGAGTACAAGATACATTGTGTTAAAGAATAAAAGAAACAAATACATTTTATTCACAATTGCAAACGATACAAAATGTTCATGGAGAAGGAAGCGTCTTCAACAAATCCGCAAGTTGCTCTCGCACTTCCTTCAGCGCCTTCTCCTGATCGGCTGCCGCGGCCAACTCCGCTTCCACCTGGGCCCGCTGCTGCAAATAGGATGAAAGTTGTTCTTCAACGGCTCGCTGAGCTTTTTCATGACCTTGGGAATCACGCTCAACGGTATCGAGCTTCTGCTTTAATGTTAACCCGTCGGAGATACTTTGCAGAAGGCCCTCAAAGATAACTTTCACCTGGGCAGCATTCGCGTCGACCTCAGCGCGCAGTCGAGCAGACTCGCTTAAGGTTCCTCTGCATTTCCTCCGCTTTAAAGCCACTTCTTGTTCAAGATGGCGGAAATAAGAAGCGCTCTGCTCGATCCATGCCGCCCGTTGAGTGCTCGCGGCCAAAATCTCGAGGGCAGGACGCATAAGCTCCAGCTGATGCAGGCGGGCCTCGATCTCCCTACAGTGATTAACCCAAGACTCGACGACGCCTTCATTATGAAAATTTACAAGTGTCACCAGCATCGGATTAACCTCCACAGCGAAATCTGCGGCGGATGTAGGAGCTTCTGCGTCAAGCTTCTCGACGCATCCGCTCAGCATACTCAAACTCATCGCAGCACCCTTTGAGGATGGACGCCCAAAGAATGGGCCTGCCGGCATCATAATGCGGGACTCGAAAGGAACTAGAACCGGAGCGATAACTGCAAAACAAATCACAATCAGATGACAGACTTAAAAATACAGGAGACTCATGAACAATGGAGTTTACTATACCAGCTGCAGCAGGCGGCAAGGCCGGAAGGACCGGTGGCGCAACCGATCTTTTATCTCCTCCTTCGATTTGTAGCACTGCAATCAGAGCAAGGAAGAATCAGAGACAATTTCATTATTGGAAAAAGAAAGAGCATTAATTGAAAACTATACTCACTAGCGCCACTAGATGAAGCAAGCTCCGACGGGAAGGAGAAGTGTGGACGCAGCACCTGGTACAGGTGATCAAAAAGCACTCCTGCAAAGACGCAATAGTACAACATCAGTACATAAATTATGCAGCCAAGATAAGACTGATGGGTCATAAATCCATACCTTCCAGCATCTGCGATGGTACGAAGGAGGGTAGAGAGGTGGCCACCGTCAGGGCGGTAACTGACGGCGCACCCTCGAGTAAAGGGGCATCAGCACTAGCCGCACCTGCGTTAGAAACAAGATAAGCCCTGTCAGGAAGGAATGCAGAATAAAAAGAAGGTCGGTAGCCCAAAATTTACCTGATGAGTCGCCAGCTGAAACGGCGGCGTCTCCCTCCTTCATTGGCATGGGTTCACCTCCCGTTGCCTCATCGCCAGACTCTACAGGAGCCGTCGTCGTGCTCGCAAGGCCAGGAGACGGCGAAGGACCATAAGCAGGGAGAGCGATGATCGGGGCGGTGATTGACTCTTGAGAAAGAGCGGCCGTCTCATCCTCAGCGATCATGCCCGTTTCGCCCGCTACCCCCTCGGGCTCGGCGGTCGCAGCCGTCTCGTCCACCACTTCCATAGGTTCATCGGTCGCAGCCGCTCCATCCGCTGCTATTTTAGGCTCGGTCGTAGCAGCCGTCTCATCTGCCACCACCTCGCGCTCAGCAGTGGTGGGCGTCTCGGGCACAGTAGTCGTGACTGTCTTGTCGGCCACTAGCTTAGGCCCGGCGACTACGACTACACCGCCTACCGTCACTTCGGGATCAGCTGTTACCTTCTCTACCGTCCCCTCAGGCTCGACGGTCGCCGCCGCTCCTTCAGTAGGACTCGGCCCTGCAGGACAAGATGTATGAGAACTGATAGTTTTACAACTTTTGAAACAAAGCCTCGAAAAGCACATTACCTCAGGTGGATTGACCGTTGGCTTCCTGAGCTGCACGCGCCGCTCGTCTATGAGCAGTAGACAAGGCGACCGGGGGCTCCTCTGAAGGAGTAGCAGCGGGAGTAACGGCGCTTGAGCCCGCTCCCACGGCCAAAGCAGCGCTACGCTCCTTCGCTGCGTGCCTCAAGCACTTCCTCTCCTCCCGGGCCGTCACGAC
Organism: Agapanthus africanus; assembly: GCA_030015575.1. Lineage (NCBI taxonomy): Eukaryota > Viridiplantae > Streptophyta > Magnoliopsida > Asparagales > Amaryllidaceae > Agapanthus > Agapanthus africanus. The sequence goes on along the minus strand of CM057349.1, from coordinate 418,211,232 downwards.
AGACCTCTTGGAAGCCTCCTTCAGCATGGCGTCGTCGTTCGCGTTCAGAGTTGCCTTCAGAGCCTTCAAGGCATCCATCATCGGCTTTTTAAGTAGAGACTCTCACGGCAACCCCGAAGAGGCCGGGACTTCGGTAGCTGGCCCGGGAATAATTCCTGTGTCGGCTCACGAGGCAGGTCTTGTGGTCCCTGCAATGAGACAAAGAAAAGGTTAGATTGGCCATAAAAAGGAGAATAAAAACTCAATGAGCCGAGACGTACCAACACCCGATAGAGCGCGTTTCCTTTCCTCCTCCTCGAAGGTTTTGAGAGAAGCAGCGATGGCTTCTTCGGTAGAAATGCCTGTTTAAAAAAAAGGAAAAGCGTTAGTCAAAAACAATAATAAAAGTACGATGAAATGACGAAGAATACATCTGGTGATTACCTGACTCCGCGAGTCTCGCCAACCACGCGTCGCGCCTTGCCAATCGCTCAGAAGCTGCGATGGCGGCCACCAGATCAATATCTTCTGGCTCTACGAAGAAACCTTCGTTGGTTCCATACTCACTTAAGCCTTCAGTAAGAGGGGCCTGAGGCTCTAAGCCAAGGACGGCATCAAGAGAAAGAACCGACTTCTTCTTCCTCTTTTGCGCGCGAACCTCGGACGCACCCAAAATCAACTTACGTTTCTTGGGCACCTTAGGACGGCGAGTCCCGATGTCCGAGCCCACGCCGGATTCAGGTGAAACCACATTCATCGTCTCCACCGGAGCATGGGGCGCTAGGGGCACGTCCACGGTATCACGGGGCAATCCGCGCGGGGGCTTAGCACACGCGGAGGCTCATCTCCAGCATCTCCTCTCAGAGGAGGAATGACAGGGATCCTCGGCCTCAGGGGAGCTTTGCGGTCGCTGCCGGGGGGTGCACCCTTACGGTCAATCAGCAGTCGCTTCTCTTCCCGAATAACAGCACCCATCGCGTGCTGATACCAAGTCCCGTACACGTTGAGGGCCCTTGGAATGCAACTTGGCTCGCTAATGAAGAAGTGGGAGCCCGTGTTCAGCCGCATAAAATGATGTAGTGCACTCCGTATCCCCTCCCTGGTGGCCGCAGGCTCTTCCAAAAATGCCTCCAGTAGGACCCCTTGGTTATAACTTAACTGCTGGACGAAGCGATGAGGGTTGTACCTCATAAAAAGTGCCATATCATTCTGCCTGAACACCAGGATGTAGGGTTACTAGGCACACTCAAGAGGTTCCACAAGGCATCAACCATTCCAAAATCAAATATTATGTGCCGAGAAACCCTTAGCAAGATCGTTAACTAGAAATTAGGCGAAACAAACGGCAAGCAAATCACATTTACACTAAGTGAATGGAAATACAACCTTTGTAGATCTGGTCCACCACTTCTTTAGCTCCGTGATGACGTCCCTTCGCTGCGATCACTAGGATCCCGAACTCTTACGATGGTTTCGTCGGAGAAATGAGCGGGCTAGGTCGTTGACTACGATGCCGAAGATGATCTACGTCGAGGCAACTCTAACTCAAGCTCCACCTTCACTAGGTCATGGAACTTGTGAAGATAACACTCTCTACTACATGGCAAGTGGTAGAGGATGAAGAAATAGGAAGTGGGTTCACTTTGGATTTGGATTTCTTACTTGGAATCATCACTTAGAATTTTCTAGCTAGGTTTTTTCTTTCTTCATAAAGAAGAAGATGAAGAAAGAAAAGAAAAATGAATAATAAATTAGAAAATTCAAGTGATGCTTATCATTTAGCAACCATGGGTGAGTTAACTTGTGTAGAGAATAAACTAGGGTTTAGTTAAATGGTTAGGTTTAGGATAAAAACAAAATGGTAGACTTTCAAAGATGCTTTGAAGCTTCAAGATGCTTCAAGCAAGAAAAATAAAGAAAAGCACCATTTTGTTTTTACAAAATGAATAAAGAAAATAAAACCCTAAACACTAACCATTAACTAAACATGGTTAAAAGCAAACACACCCAAGTTTGCATGTATCATCAAACATGATACAAACTAGTGCACAAAACTATATCATATATACAATGTGCACATTCAAGTGAGAAAATAATCTTAAGTGAACCAATACTAGTTAATGTAAAGTAATGTATAAAATATATAATTATACATTAAATCATTAAATCAACACTTGATTTAATGATCCGGTCATACTGCATATAACCGACTAATATCAAGTGTATCAATGTATCGAATCAACACTTGATTCGGTAACCCGGCTATATCATATATAACCGTCCAATGATACAAATCGCGAGAATAGAATACAGTATCACATACTGGTATTATTCTCGGTCCCGCACATATCTCATATGCGCTCCTATTTTGTTTCGCTTGAGCCAGGAAACCTCTGTGTAGGACTCTAAATACTCGTCAATACGCCGGCAGCAGGTGATGATCATATCAAACACCCACAGGCCGCAAGCGGTCTGCTAAACGTAACGGCCACCCGGGTATTGAGCGATTAGAAGATCAACGAGCAAGCCCGCTCACACTCCCGTGAATCCAACCAGTAACACTTACCGTACAGTCCGGTCTCGTCGTCTGATATGTCGCATATCTTGCCTAGGGGTGGTAAACGTCAGACCCCAATAGCTCGATAAGTCGTGTCGATATGAGGTGTATAACAGTTCGAGAAACTACTGGTAACACTTACCAGTAAATCTCAGCAACCCTGGTCAGGAATTTCCGGTTATAGCCAATCGAACACAGCGCAACATCAACTCCCTATACCGGGAGAGACGAATCCCCTCCTATCGCTCATTGCCTCCATGTGAATCGGGACTGTACCCAAAAACCACCATTTTGCACGCCCTCTTGGACGTGGTAAGGTGGAAATCAAAGCACAGTGGGAATCACACAAGACTCTATGACGATCTCGGGTCAACAGACAACTCTGTACCAGTGTCACCAGAGAACTGCCATCTGACGTAAGGTATAATACCATCTGGGAGTTCTCGGCGAGTCCGTCCAGTGTTCCCAGTCTCCACTGAGCACCCGTATATCATCTCTGATGTCAAACATCAATGGATATGGGATCATCCATCGCCCATCTGTATGGGTCGAGAAGGTATACGCTAGTCTACTCTGGTATATCGATGCCCCGTCTCGATACACCCACGACTAGGGACCTTGAAGGATGTACTTATGGACTACCATGTCCCCACTAGTATGATCCGCATCATAGTCCAGGTAGTCAAGTACACATCCTAAGGGCTTTACCAACATGTAACAGAGAGACAATCAGTGTACACGTTAAGATAAAGAGCAACCAGATAGCATACTATCATGTCGAGCAAGAAAGTCCTCCCTATATATGTCCCAGCATCCACTACAATATACATCCTATGTACAGTAATGGCCTCTAGGGCATACATATAACTAACACAGGAAGCCCGGCCGGATGGAGTATAAGTGAAGAATCTCCCGGGCTTTCAATACGGAGGCCCCATCCTTGAAACTATCACGCAACGCCAACACCGACTTGGAGGTCTTCGGGCCGATGGTCATGACCTTGTCCATGAAAGAAATGCCTGCTCCGACCGTACGCGGACGAAGAAACAACCCCTAGCCTCCCGCGGAGGCGGATTCACAATAGAAGCGCCGACCAGCCGCATGACTCTCGGGAGTCTGCACTTCTCGTAGAACGAGGGCCTCTTGTGAATACCAAAAACCCCGAGCACATGCATTTCCATCCATGAAGTAAAATAGTGCATCGGGAAATTGGCGGGTTGCACCCCTGGTTCATTTGCATCTGCCGCTACGCTGAGACCATGGTACAGGTGAGCCAACCCAGCGATTCCAATCGACAATTGTATACCAGCCACCATCCGATGCGCTGGGTAGAAGACGGACGGCCTCATGTAGCGCGGGTGCATGGGGAGCGCAAACCAGCATAGCCATAACCCCAGAAACCCGAGAAAGAAGGTCTCCTCGTCGATGCCCGGAGCGGCGATTTCCGATAAGGGGACGACTGCAGCATCAGGGAGGTAAAAACCCTTTTGGTCGTCTTCCAATGCTGGTCGACGATCCAAGCCAAAGCCGAAGGGGTCGTCGAGCTTGGCAAATTTTTCGACCCGCTGTGATAGAATCTCCGGTCGAAGAAAGTGGGCGATAAAGTCGACGAAACTAACTCCCCGGCCTCCCGGTTCTAAGTAGAGACTTTCATACATATTCAGCACCTTTACCAGACTTGGGAACTGGTGCTAAATAGCATTTTCCGGCGTTGGGCCCATTACCAACGGCTTGGTGGCGAAGACATATTCGTCAGGAGGAAGTAGCTCCTCATAGTGCTCCCCCCTCACCGGAAGACCGGAAATCTCAGCAAATTCTTCCAGGGGGATGGAGACTTCCCTGTCCGTTAGAAGAAAGGTATGGGTGGGGATGTTCCATTGTTCCACGAACGCCTTAACCCACCACGTCGGAGGATCAGGGTACTCGAACAATGAGGCATAGACTGCGGGGTACAGACCAATCTTCATCAAATGCGGCTTCTTCACTGACAAGATATACCTGGCCCACTGCAAATACCCGACCGATTGTCGAGGGGTCAATCCGATGTTATAAGGTTGTCCCCAAGTGTGCGACTCACCCTGGCATATGCGCCGCCCCAGAATATCCACGGCTGCCGGCGGCTGCACGGGTATGGCAGCAATCGAAGGTTGAAGAAGATCCTCCGAATTCCAATTTACGACCTCCACGGCATAGTTCACCGGGGGTACATCTGTATATAGGATCGATGAGATCAGCTCTGACGGTGTCGCACAAGAGAAGCTTCGGCGACCCTTGATAATCTCACTGTACCACCTACCCCACAGGTGAAGGTTCTTATATTCAGGGTCGTAATCCTTAATGAGAGCGAGAACCTCCCGGTCCACCGGCGCCTCAGGGAATCCTCCCTCTGAGCGGAAAAACGGGAATGAAAGATCAGTAGACATTTTGCCTGCAAGGAAAAGCGAAATTCAGTTATCAGTATCATAATTTAATTTTAAAATCCCGACGCTGGGTACTTTAAAATTTATACCACACTGCAATGCAGTGGAGAGGGGACCAAAGGGGGACCCACAAAATCCAGATGACAATGCATCGGTTAATAAGACAACCTCATCATTGGATTAGACTGTCAATTAATGAGGAAATCCTCAAAGAATATTCTCATTAAATGAGAAATCCCTTGAGACAAGGAGAAAATCTCCCTTTTCAGAGCAAAACTCTGTCACAAAGTGACACTTGTCAAACTCTGGTCACAAGGGAATAAAATTCCTTAAAGAGCCTAGCTCTGTAATAATGATGGAAAAATCCATCAAAGGAAGAACTAAGTCCTAAAAATTAAAGTTCTGGGATCTTAAAGATCCATGAAAAAACTTTTAAGAGTTCATCATCAGAAGATCAAAAAATCTATATTCTGTCAATGAGCAAAGCTCTGTTCATGGGTTAAGAAACCCTGAAACAAATTCTTGAGAGCAAAGCACTGTTTATGAAACCCTAAAGGGGATTTCTTTAGATCAAAAGATCTATAAGAGCAAGGCTCTATTAATTAAAGTTGATTTAATTAAGTTTAAATTTTTACCAAAAATTTTCTAGAGTTCTAACTCTGAAGTTCTTGAAAACGAGAGCAAGGCTCTGAAAATAACAATCTTGAGAAGATGATAATCATCTGAGGAGGACCAAGGGTCTTATTTATAGGCGCTAAAGCGCCTCTTTAACTCCTGAGTTGATCCAACGGTCTGGATGTTGCCACCACTGCACTCACGTGTGCGCCACGTGAGCGCAACGGTGGGGGGGCATTTGTTTTCCCAATTAGAGCAAAGCTCTGTTTGAATTTCAAAATTCAAAAGGTGAAGCAATGCTTCAGATCTCTTGCGCTGTGCGCAGAGCGCCACGTGTCAAAAGCAGACACGCCAGCGCAAGGAGCGCTGTGCCCAAGGCAGCGCACCCCCAATCAGAGCAAGGCTCTGTTTTAAAATTCAAATTTTAAAATAAAGGAAGCAACACTTCAGATAATTTGCGCTCTGCGCTGTACGGCATGTGTCAAGCGCAGGCAGTTGCGCTGCGCTCTGCACATGTCAAGCGCAGGCGCGCTAGCGCCAACTGCGCCAGCACTAAAATTTAAATAATAAATTATTTAATTAATCAGAATTAAAATTCTAGAAAGATCTTTCCAATCTTATTAAAATAAAAATATTGTCTTCTGTAAAACAGAAGCCTTAGGATCAAAGATCCAACGGTGGGGAAATATCTCCAGATCAATCAGAGAAAAATCTCTGTAACTAACCTAACAAACCAATTAGCCCTATATAAAGGCTCCTAGACTCCAATTCTTAGAGATATAGACATACAGAAAAGAGAAAACTCTCTGAAAATTTGAAAGGCAAGCTTTTGAAGAAAGAAGATCATCTTCTTCATGTTTGAAGGTAAAGAACTTGATTCTTGAAGAATTGAGATGAAAACACCTCACAAAAAGAAGAATTTCTTCTAAAAGGATCAAAGATTTAAGAACAAGATCAAGATCTTCAATATAAAAAAGAAAAAGATCATAAAGATCCAATCATAAAAGATAAAAGAAGTAATTTACTTCATCCCTGGATTTTTTGATCTATATAAAGGCACAGCCTTTTGATGAACCATTGGTTCTTGAATCTTGAGGTAGAACCTCTTTAGAACAAGAAAAACTTGTTTCTTTGATCTTAATTGGATCAAGATGCGCTCTGCGCTATTGTACAGTGCCTTGCACTTTTGAAATGAGCCTTTGCGCTCCTTGGATTGGCGCACTACGCCAGAGAGCGCCACGTGTCAATCACAGAACAATCTGCGCTCCTAAATATAGGGCACTGCGCTCTTGGAATGGCCCACTGCACCAGGGCACGCCACATGTCAGCAACGCACTAGCGCAGCGCACTGGCGCAGCGCACTGCGCTAACAGACTTGCGCTCACCAGAGCTTGACACGTGTCACCTCCACATGCTCTGGCTTCTTGCGCTTTTTAATTGACGCAAAGTGCCTGACAGGCCACGTGGCGCACTGTCAGATTATTAAATGCTATGCATTGTTTAAAAAGGGTAGAGCCCAATTAAAAGTCTAACAGACCAATTCAAATGCTGTACAGGCCAATTTTAAATGCTATGCATTATTAAAAAGCCCAATGCTATGCATTGTTTAAAATGGGCAGAGCCCAAGCAAAGGCCTAATAGGCCAAAGATAAATAAAATGTTGAACATTTTCAACTGGACTTAGCCCAATTCTGGCCATAAGTCCTCAATATAAATTGAACTGAGCACAACTGCTCTCCCAATCAATTTACACCTGGTTCGAGGGTACATCTCTTTACTCCTCTGGCATCCATCATTGTAATCTCTCAACGTCGTCAGAGAAGTGACAGGTCCCGACAATCACACACTGCAATGGACTGTGGGGTCCTTAAACTCATGGACTATGATGTCCTTAACCTTGACCTTGATGTCTTAAAACTAATACCGGACTATGATGTCCTTAACCTTGACCGTGATGTCTTAAAACTATTATCGGACTGTGAGGTCCTTAAGCTCACGGACTATGACGTCCTTAACCTTGACCGCGATGTCTTAAAACTAACATCGGACTGTGAGGTCGTTAAGCTCACGGACTATGATGTCCTTAACCTTGACCGCAACGTCTTAAACTAACATTGGACCGTAATGTCCTTAAACTACCTATCGACCGCAATGTCACTAAACTAAACAATAGAGCCCCCAATTGCTCTCTTGTCGGATCTAAACGATCCCGTTAAGTCGATCTTAGTCTAAAATTAGACTAACGTGTTCTTAAAAAATGTTTAAGTTGATCTTAGACTCAAATTAGGCTAACGTATCCTTAAACACCCCCCGAAACCCAAATCTAAGAAAGATACGGATTTGGACTAATCCACGTCCTACGGACGACAACACAAATTAGTCTCCGTATACAATCCATGGGCAACCGAACACAAAACAAACACACACGACACGAAGTGACCATATGGAGAAGGAGAAAGTGGTTACCGCGATGCGGTAGCGTAATTAACTGCAGGGGCTTGCGCCTGCTGGGAAGAGCGTCCCCACAATCAAAAACCCCTCAAGCGAGGGGGAATCTGACGAAGTCTGCTACATCGGACGCATCCGTTTAAACCTTCGATACACGGTGCCATAAATCAACTTGGCATCTTCGGAGAGGTGGACGGATAGCACCAATTAGCATCTGCCCCGAATTTCAGGCAAGACGTCTGTCGCGCAGTCTTTCGGAGGGGAACAGGGCGCGTCAGCAAAGGCGCTCTCTGAACGTACAAAAGGGAAGGAAGAGTCGAAAGCCATAGCACCTGCACGAAAGGAGAAGGTTCAGCTATTGACGTTACGTTCAGAACTTTAATGCTCTTTGATACCTAAAAATTTTGTAATGCTTTGCAGTGCAAAAGAAAGAGACAAGGGGGCCCACAAAATTAAGGTAACGCCCCATCATTGATGGGGCAGTCACTCATTAAGAATAGAATCCTAAATGGATTCTTATTTAATGAGAAATATCATTAGTCTAAGGAGTTAAACACCCTCGAGAGCTGTGCTCTGCAAACAGATTTCACATCTGTCAGAAAAATTAAGGGGCAATAAAATTCCCCAAAATTTCTTAGAGCCATACTCTGTAAAACAATGGGGTAATATTCTAGAACCCTCAAAAGCAAAGCTTTTTTTTAACAGGGTAAAACCCCAAGATCTTTAGGATCTGCAAGAAAAATCCTAAAAACTCTAAGAGTTCTTCATGAAAAATGAGCAAAGCTCTGATTAACGGGTTAAGAAACCCTAAAACACATTTTTAAGATCTACGATCTAAGAAGAGCAAAGCTCTGTTAATTGGTTTGATCATAATCCTTACCAAGTTTTTGGCAAAGTTCTGACTCTAAAAGAGTTTATTTGGGCAGAGATCTAAGCTCTAGAAAGACAATTAAATTCTTAGAAAGGAGAAGTTTAGGAAAGATGAACAATAGTCATCTCAAGGGCCAAAGGCCCTACTTATAGGAACAGGAAGATGGTTCCACTTCCGAGAATATCCAACGGTGGAAAAGATGTCACCGCTGCACTCACGTATGAGCCACGTGAGCGCAACGGTGGAGGGGCATTTTTTTCCAACTAAAAGAGCAAAACTCTGTTCAAAACTCAAGAGACAGCACCTCACGTGTCTGCCACGAGGGCGCCGCGCCAGAATTAAAAACTCTCATATGAGCAGCGCCTGTATGCAAAGCACACAAAACTCAAGAGGCAGCACCTCACGTGCCTACCATGAGGGCGCCAGCGCCAGAGTTAAAAACTCTTATTGGCGCCGCACGTGCACAGCACGTGAGCGCCGGCGCTTAACAGAATTAAATTCTACTCTCTGTTAAACAGAGCCGTTGGATCAAAGATCCAACGGAGATGATAAATCATCAGAATGCAGAATTAAATTCTGTTGAGGAAATATTCCTCAAAATTTTCTAAACAAGAAAAATCGCCCTCTGTAAAACAGAGCACCGTTGGATTAAAAATCCAATGTTGATTAAAGAATCATCGATCTACAGAATAAATTCTGTGTGGAAAAATATTTCCCTAATCTTGTTAAAAACAAGAAAAATACTTTCTGTAAAACTCAAGCCCTTGGATCAAAGATCCAATGGTAGGTAAAATCCCCAAATCAATTAAGATCTCTCAATGAGAGATTTCTTCAACTAATCAACAGACTTGCCCCTACTATATAAAGGACCCATGACTTCAAGTCTAATATAGAGGAACCCCCATAAGCTTTGAGAAAAAAAGCAGAAAGCTTCAAAAAGGAAGAAAGAAGAAGATCTCCCTTCTCAGGAAAAAAAATTCTAGGCAAATAAAAAAAGAGAGATCAAACTATCTCGTTTACCTATTGAAGGGTTTAACCCTTTTAAAAAGAAGAACTCCGTTCTTTCTCTGGATCTAAGATCCACAAGAAAAGTCTCTCACAAGTTGAGAATTTAATTCTTATCGGGTTGAACTTGTTCTTAGAGATCAAAGATCCAGAAAAGAACAAGGAAATTAAACTCCTCAGAACAAAATATACATGGAAAAATCAGCACCCGGTGGTGCGGCGCCCAACGCCCAGCATCCCACATGACCCTCATGTGGGCGCCACAGAACATAAAAGTGCTTGACACTCATCATTCAGCTCCTAGAGTCTCAGGTGCTTCATACGTGGGTGTCATAAAGAGTGCTCAGCACTCCATATAGAGAAAAAGAAGAGAGAGTGTAAAATGTGAGCGTAAGAACTCACATAAGTGCTCAGTACATTTTGCAAGAAAAGGGGACTAAGCCCAAACCAGTGCTTAGCACTTCTTTGAAATAAAAGAAAATTGAGTGGGTCATGCCTAAATTGGCTAGGTCCCTAATTCAGATCAACTGAGCCCATGGGTTCATTGTTTCCCAAACATGACTCATGATATCCAAAATGACGTCCATCCCATATTTCCTAAGTTAATCTTAGTCCCCCAAAAATGGCTAATGTTTTTAGATGGTCCACCATGATCTCTTCCCTCATATACGGGAATTCGTTCAAGGGTACATCTCTCCATACCTCTGATGCATGTCGTTGTAATTCCTCAACGTCTTCAGAGAGGTGGCGGGTCCCGACAACCAATTGCTTTTGCGTGCATTTCCCAAGCTGACATGCACACCTTAAATCAAACCACACCCTAATTGGGTATATCCCACACCATCGCCGTACATCCGATCACGTAACAAATACACGGGCATAAAATGGTGATCTACGGATCGTAACGTCCTGAAACTACTATGGACCGTAACGTCCTTAAACTGAACCTCGCCTAAAAAATGGTGATCTACGGACCGTAACGTTCTTAAACTACTACGGACCGTAACGTTCTTAAACTAAAACATCATCTCAAAAATGGTGATCTACGGACCGTAACGTCCTCAAACTACTACGGACCGAAACATCCTTAAACTAAACCCTCACCACAAAAATGGTAATCTACGGACCGAAACGTTCTTAAACTAACAACGGACCGTAACGTCCTTAAACTAAAATAATAGAGCCCAAATGCTCTTTTGTTGGATCTGAGAGGTCCTAAAACCCTGTTAAGTAGATCTTAGCCGCAAATTGGACTAATACTTAACAAAAATTTGAGTTGATCTTAATCTCAAACATGATTAATGATCCTTAAATCAATCAAAACCCAAAATCTAAGAAATACAGATTTAGACTAATCCACGCCCTACGGGCGACAACAAAAATTAGTCTCCGTATACAATCCACGGGCAACCAAAAATAAAAAAAACACATGCGACATGAAGTGAACTTCTGGAGCAGGAGAAAGTGGTTATCGTGATGCGGTAGCGTAATTAACTGTAGGGGCTTACGTCTGCAGGGAAGAGCGTCCCCATAATCAAAAACCCTTCGCAAACGAGAGGGAATCTGACAAAATCTGCTACAAACAGCCGCATCCGTCCAAACCTTCGATATACGGTGCCATAAATCAACTTGGCATCTTCGGAGAGGTGAAAGGATAAATCCAAATAGCATCTGTCCCTAAATTCAGGCAAGACGACCTACGCGGCCTGTCTCTGTTTTCGGCGGTGAACAGAGCACTCTATCAGGGTGATCAGGGTCAGTTATAGGCTGAAAGTCATAATCCAATTGCGAATACAAGAAAATAATGCCTTTAAAATATAAGTGTTAAATAATAGTAAATTTATTTGATAAGTCAAATGAAAATATATATATTAATACCCGAGGCTGATCCCAAAAGAGGGCAAAAGAGCGCCGGTGCTAATCGCCCCACTCAACTTGAAGAGAATACTTCTTTTGAATGCGGCTCTCATCCCCCATATACCGGCTGAACTTCTCGGCATTATCGTCGGTGTAGCGATAATCGGGGGTAAAGAAGAGAGAGAATGGTGCATTACGCCTAGCTCTATTGAGCCTCAGCCAGTGGGACTGATTCGGCCCTCGAGTCCTTCTCTCAGGTTGTGGCTATCCTGAATAAACAAAATAAATAGATATAAAAAAAATATCAAGACAAAACGGTATTTAAAATTCAAGAATTAATGAAAATTGAAGTGCGATATATACCTCTGGCGACAGCAGCATGAGCGGGACGATAGTTCATCCGGTGAGGAACCACCGGTGACCCACACGTGGATGCATCCCCTCCAACTAGAAAATAAACATTGACGATAAAATTACATGAAGTTCATGGTTATTCTTAGAGGATATGTAAAATGAAAAAAACTAAGTTTCATAAAAATAAAGGCTGACTACATCCACTAAAACAGTAAAACTAATTGAAAGCTTAAATTATTTGCATTATGAAAATAGAGATAAATGCAAACCCTAAATTTAAAGTGGTGGTTGTTAGTCAAATTTAGGCCTTTTGGATAGGTTAGTGTGTCCAAATCATCGTCTCTTTTGTGAAAAATATCTTATAGTTAAGAATTATAGTTAAGAATACTAACCTGCAGACTGAGCTGAGGGTACGGAAGTGGCGGGAGTCGTCTCTGTCCCGGATGTGAAGGCACCACCTACAATTAGACAATCAAAAATTGATTATATAAATAATTGCAAAAAGAATGCGTGTATATCTATAATATAACATTCTAAATCAATATGCATGCAATATAGAATATATAAACATACCTGCAGGTGCGTGTGTGGCCTTTGCCTCGGATGTGGAGGCACCACCTACAACTAAACAGTTAAAAATTGACTATATAAGTAATTTTAAAATGAATATGCGTGTATATCTATAACATTACATTCAAAATGAATATGCATGCAATATACCTAAAGGTGCGGCAAAGTCCACACGGAATGAGTCATCTGAAGGGAATACAGATTAGGATGTAAGACCAGCCCTCTGGAGCTCCCTACTTAGCTCTCCGGGCAGCAGAACCGCTATGCCTCTGCCTCTGCCGCTGCCCCAGCCAGTGCTCCTGTCGTCCCTCGCTGCTCCTGTCGTCGTCATCAGACCTAGATAAAAGTACAATCATTACATATGCATGCAATATATGTATAGATCAAAGAAAATGTGAAGTAATAATATAACATTACTGATAATCTTTTTCGTTTTGTAGACACATTAGACGCCTTGGGAATATCTACTTGGATTTCATCATCAATATCATCCCTAACCCACGTAACTTCACGCTCAGTCGAAAACAACCCGTCTTTAGAGACAGATGGTCGAAGCACTCTAAGTCTTCTCTCTTCTTCATCTTCACTGCTGTCTTCCATACGATCCTCGAATTCTGGGACATAGTAAACATCCATGCGTTTCTAACGGCATACGACACTCCATCCTGCATTCTTCAAATATTGTGAGTAGTGTACATGAAACGCTTGTTGCTGAAAGATAAATGGATCGTCCTAACCGTAAAATCAAAGTGTGTTTACACTAGTCAATCCATATTCATCTTTCCAAGTTCTGAGATTGTTTCTCCACTTATTCTTATCGGTTTGTGTATCGTACCAAATATACTGAAATATATAAAACGGTTCTGATCATCCGGGATATTGGATACCAAGTATGCAATTTAAGTATCCATAATAAATCAAACCATCCGATCCTATGGTTGCAATCCCACTATTATGGGTGGTTCGAGATATTTCTATATCCTTAACTTGAAATTTGTATCGAAAGACACCGAATCTTTTATAGTATGCTACTTCTATGCAAGGAAACTGAGCTAAATATCTTGAGTCTTCTCTGATGATGCAAACAAGTTTAGATCGTGGATCTAACAATTTTTTTTTGCAGAAAATACATAATGATATAAGTTTAGATTAAGACTTGCCGCAATATCATATTATTCGAACAAGTTACATGAACTGCAACCCAATTGCAAAAATTATCCTGATGGTATTTTTCCAATCGTTCATCATTCCAATCAGGATTCCCCTTACGTACTTCATCAATATGAATTCTGTTTTGAACAATAAATTATGATATCAACATTATATCATTTCATACACACACACACACACACACAAATATAACAATTAATCTAAAAAAACTTACTTTATAATTTCTTCAAGATATACACTATTGAGGAGAATAAACCGATATATCTTGTTGATAAACATGGTATCAACTCTCTTATAATCAGCTTTACCATATGGCCTGTTCTGAATTCTCTGAGGTCGGTTAAACTTCATCTCAATGTTCTCTTCCAGATAGCGGGAACAAAATGTGGTTACTTATTTAGAAAATAACCTTGCATGATAGAACTCTCTGATCGATTTATATTGCGTATATACTATTTTAGAGTGTAGAGCTACCTAAAGAAAAATATGTTAAATAAATAAATATGAGCATATAAGACAACAGTAATTTTGCAAAATGCGTGAAACGAAAAAGTCAACGTGCTTTTTGATGGGATACATCCATCGATATTGTACCGATCCGGCAAAATTAGCCTCGGTTGCAAGATGAACAGTCAGGTGTATTTTGATACCGAAGAACGATGGCGTAAAAATACACTCAAGCTTGCACAGTATCAAGGAAATCGAATTTTCTAGATTTCCTAGTGTCACAACATCCAAGGTTTTAACGCACAGTTCCCTAAAAAAGTAACAAAGATCATTGATTACTAGACCAACCGATTCGGGAAGGGAAGACCTGAGGGCTAATGGGAGAAAGTGCTCCATAGTAATATGGCGATCATGACTTTTTAGCCCATCGATCTTGCCTTTCACAATCATTATTTTCTTACTAAATGATCCTGAGAAACCTGTGGGAACTTTCAAATCATGCAACACCTGCAGGAGCCTTTTCTTCTCCAATTGTGACATATGATATGCGGCATTAGAAAGTACAAACTTGCCTGGTTTACCTGCTATTGGTTTAGAATGCAATTCACTTCTAATTTCCCAGTCCTGAAGATCCATTCGTGCACGGATGTTGTCTTTTGATTTTCAGTCTTTACAAAGAAGCAAGTTAAGACGTGTTCGAATACTCCCTTCTCTATGTGCATGACATCCAGACATTGGCGCACTAAAGTTGTTGATCAGTACGGAAGCTTATAGAAAATGCTTAAATTTTTCCAGTATGGTGATTTGTCGTGTTTTGCCGGATCTATTCTGAAGGTCACGTTATTATAACCATCCCACTGAGAAATCACGTTCTCTCCGGATAATGAGGCTGAAGGTCCAAGAAGCTCCTGATGACCATTAAAGTGAGCATTGTCTAACCTGTAGGGATGGCCTAGTGGCAGGAAACGCCGATGACCACAATAACAAATCTTCCTGCTAAAATTCAACCATTTCGATGTTGAATCTTGATGGCAGTAAGGGCATTCTTTGTGACCATGTATGGACTAACCTGATAGCATTCCATATGCAGGAAAATCATTAATTGTCCACATTAAAGCCACACGCATCGTGAAGCTTGTATCCGTGTTTGCATCGTAAGTCTCTACACCATCGAAGATAAAGATTTTAACTCATCGATCAGAGATCGAAGATAAACATTGATATTGTTTCTCGGTGAATTTGGTCCGTCAATAAGAAGAGGTGTCATAAAATAGGATTGATCCATAGTCAACCACGGCGACAGATTATAAACCATCACTACAATGGGACATGTGCTGTAGCTTCCAGCCATATAGTTGAATGGACAGAAACCATCACTAGCCAGAATCCTTCCATATCGATGAATCTTTTGGATGACTTATTTTTCCAGCTTTGTTTGGAGCAGCACGGTGATGTCAAATCATTGCCTTGGCTGTGTTCTTGCACCTGAATAGCCTTTGCAGTTTCTGTGTTATCGAAAAGTATAGTGCTATCTTGACAGATATATCTGAATTTTTATCAGATACTTTCGGCTTATATCCGGCCCCTCCGCAGGTTGGATACTCTTTCAAATCTGAATTCTCTTTCCAGTACAACACACAATCTTTAGAACATGCATGAATCTTTTCATAGTTCAGACCCAAATCAGACATCATCTTCTGGATTTCGTACCAGTTCTTGAGCATGTTTTTTTCCGGGGGTATAGAATCTTTCAGGAATTTCCGATATCATGAATAACTTGTTGCTCCATTCATTTAGGAACTTAATCTGGAAAATATAGACGAATCATGATAGGGTAGAATACTTTGCATTCTCATAAATTGGTCTTCTATCATCATTCATGAACTTTTCATACTTATCTGCACGCGGTCCTTAATCGGAAGGAATGTCTTCTTCGATAGGATTACTATCACTGAAGGCGGCCTCTACCATATACTCCATTTCTTCTCCTGGAAAGAAGTTATCGTCTCTTCTTCTTCTTCCTCCGCATTACCGTCTTCTCCTTCTTCTTCCGCCGCATTACCGTCTTCTCCTTCCCCATGATATAACCAAGTTGTATAAGGTCTAGCAAAACCATATTTAACGATGTGAAATCTATGATTTCTACCTTCTACCAGAACTTATTCCCACATCTATCGCACAGACAGAGTATCTTCTCTAACACAATCTTATTATATGCGCGTGCAAATTCAATGAAAGAAGCAACTCCTATGACAAACTTAGATTGCATGCGTTGTTGCCAATCAATATACATCCAGTCTATAACTTTGATGTACTAATGGGTCATTTTAGACGGTATAACATATAAATTGTTAGTTATGGAAGTTGGTTTTTTATGATGACTACATCGAGAAATTTAAGAACGAGATGGTTATTGTCAAAAAAGATAATGGGAAGGGCAAGTTTGTCGTTGAAGAAGATAAATTATCGATTAATAAAGTTATGTTTGAAAATACCCAAGCATGAGTTGTGTTCTGTATATGTGTGTTTCAATTTAGGATTTCGTTTAGGTGTAGAGTTGTTGGTGTGTATGTGCTTTATGTATGTGTGCGTTGTGTATTTATGTTCTATGTATGTGTTTCAACTGTCGGGGGTAAGACTTTTATCCCATTAAGAATGTATAGAGCAGGCACCCATTCGCTTGTGTTTTCATTTGTTTCGAGAAAATTTTGGCAGCACCTCCCCGCTGTTCTCCAAGTACACTATAATCGAATAGATAATCATTTCAATGCTGTGAAACAATATTGAAATAAACATCAAATCTATCTTTGTACTCGGAGAACCAGCGGAAAAGTATCGACGAAATAATTCGAAACGAATGAAAACACAAGTAAATGCAGGTGTTAGCTTTATACATTCCTAACTTGTCCAAACTAGAAAAATCTATCGCTTATTATACGATTGAATCTTCTCGTCATATAGACTACACGACGGTTGTTAGCACCGAACGATACCGTCCGATATTTAACAACCTTCATATAGTTTTATGTCACGACGAACATCGAACGTAAATTAACCGATAGACAGGGACTAAGGCACGCTTTGATTTTCAAATATGACTATCGACGAGAATATGAAAATTCCATATTATCATCGAGTATCATATATACAATTTGAATTGGTTTTACGTTTATGTTTCAATTTTAAGGGTTTGAAGTTTTTAGTTTTTGGTAAGTTTTTTAAAATTAAGGGTTTTCTTAATCAAATTTAAGATTTTGGATTTAGTTTTAGTGTTAAGTTTAAGATTTTGGATTTAGTTCTGATATTAAGTTTAAAATTAGGGTTTGGCATTATTTGATATAAGAGATCATCATCATCATTATCACACACACACACACACACACACACATATCATCATCAACATTATCACTAACACACTCACACACAAATACACACATATCATCATCAACATTATCACAAACACACACACACACATATCATCATCAACATTATCACACACACACACACATCATCATCATCATCATTATCTTTCTCTCTCACACACACGCACACTTTCTCTCTCTCACACACACACACTAAAATACCCTAACTTTAACCCTAAACCTAATTAACCCTAACCCCTTATAAATTAAAATTAACATTTCAAAATCATTACCCTAACCTTAAGCATTACCCTAATTAAAATCAATTAAAATTAACATCATCAACTAAATTAAAATTAACATTTCAAAACAAACTAATTAATTTAAAAACATTAATTAAAATAATTTTAAACAAATTTTAAAAAAAACTCACTGTCTATGATCGCTGATGAAACATAGGAAGGAGGAAGCCTGCAGCATTGATATTGCGGCGTCGATGCTGAGGAAGAGGAGGAAGAGGAGGTTGTAGCATCGATACTGAGGAAGAGGAGGAAGGCTGGGGCGTCGAAGGAGGCTGCGACGGGGAGGAGGAGGTGGAGGATGTTCGGAAGCCTCGCGATGGTCGATTGGGGTCGATTGATCGACGGGGAGGAGGTTAGGGTTTTTTTGGTGTCGACAAGGAGGAAGAGGAGGCAACGACGGAGAGGAGGAGGTGGAGGAAACTTCGAGGTAGAGACGACAGAGGATGCGGCGGTTGATTGCAGCCTTGGAGACGGCGGTGAAGGAGCATGACGGTTGATTGAGGGCAGTGGAGGAGGGGTAGATGGAGATTGGGAGCAATCGAAGGGGAAATTTTTTGGTGTGGGGAAAAGGATAAAGATAATTTTCTGTTTTATTATTTTTAAAATACCCTAACTTTGCCCCTACGGTTCTACCCGTAGGGGTTTCTCTTGCGGCGTCGTAGGGGCAATTACAAATGTGAATTTTTAATAATTTTTTATATGTATATGTCTCTACGGCTTTAACTGTAGGGACATTGTTTGCCCTTATGGTGGTAATGTTCATTTCAGATTTTTGCACTTTTATACCATCTATTCTTAATTTCATTGCATATAGGTAGGTGCTTTTGATCCGTGTTTTCTATATAATTATAGATTACAGGTTCTTAGTCCAGAACAATGCAAATCATGCACATTTATTACAAATTCAGGACAACTGTCGACAAACGAATAAAAATACGGGTTCCAGTCATCCACATCCGTCAGGTGCCATATACCGGTACAAGGAATAAGATAAAGCGATAGTCATTCATGTCAAGAACAAGCACAAGACACAAGGTAGGCAGCGCAGAGTTCGAGGGAGATCCATGACACAAAAATCAAATGAATTAATGGAGAGAAAAGTGAAAAGTTGTCATTTTGGACTGTTGAAAATCTGAGAATATTTTGGAAAGATTTTGCGAATGTGAACCTATTAAACAGAAGAAGAGAGCAACACGAGAAAGCACAAGAAATACAAAGAGTCAATTCTAAGGTTTGACCGCGGATCAACAAAGTTTTGGGTGGTTTGACCGCGGATCAGCGGCTATGACGTGGCCAAATATGACGAATTTTTATGGGTGTTTGGGTCATTGTACAAGGGTTTAGAAAAAGACTCTAGGGTTTCACTTCAGTGCCTATAAATACTCCAGATCAGAGGCAAATAAACGATGTATATTTTCCCTAGGTTTAATTTTAATTTTGTATAGATTTCTTCTCCTTCTTCATCATTCCTCCATTAAAATTATATGAGAGCTTTTTCAGTGGATGATAAATGAAGTTTGAGAGTTTATGTTCATGTCTTGCCTTAATTATTAACTAGTTTTTATTTACTTACTCTTATTTTCTTATTAGTGTAAATTGTTATTTATTGGTTTTCATTTCTTCATTTTCTTCTATTCTATTTTGTTTATCATTGTAACCAAGAAACTCAAGTGTGATTCTTGTTTAGGTGAGATCCCAAGTAGTTAGTTACTATCTTCTATCTCATTTCTTTCTATCTTATCTACTTGTTTTATTTTTTTTATAATGAGTGAGTAGTTTTCCCGGTTGTTAGGGTAGAATAAGAAAAGTTTGAGAGAAAGAAATCTCGCTCACTCTTTCCTTTGCCTAACAGCTTGAGTTGAACTCCTGTTAAAGTATCCACAATCCACTTCCTACGACACCCTATCCTCTATGATAATGGTGACACCCTAGTGAGACTGGTTGTGGTTGGATTGACCGGAGGTTATGGCTAAGAGCCAAGAACGGACGAACAAGAACCAAAAGGAAGGTACTAAGTGTTGGAAAGCCTATCTTATACCCGCACATATCTTTCCTGGTCGTGCTAATCCCCGTTGTTTCCAATTACCATTACATCAATATCAAGAGAGACAAATGAAAGAAGTGAGCAAATTCCTAACTCAAACTAACCTAATCCTAACCCTAACAAGCTTTCCTTAACATACATATCCGAACACATGATTAGCATTGAACAAAATTGGACAAACATGACTTAACTTGTTAAAAACATACAGAAAAAGACTCTCATCTCTCCGTGGATCGATCCGTACTCAATCGGTTAGCTACCATGCAAACCCGTCTTGATTGCAGAATAGGAATTTAAAAACATGGTGAATAAATACTTTTAATTAAATGGCGCTGTTTCCGGGGAGATGGTAATTTATTTCTTTTTGTAGTTTCGGGTTAATTTGTGAATATAAAAAACCATAAATATCATCTTGTTATTCTTTGATTCTTTTTGTGCGAGTGTGCAGGATAGGAAGAAGACGAAGTTCAAAGCTAAAGTTGTGGAAAGTTAGACCCACATCTCACGCGTACACCGCGGCGGATGAAGACAAAACCGTAC
Source organism: Agapanthus africanus (assembly GCA_030015575.1). NCBI lineage: Eukaryota > Viridiplantae > Streptophyta > Magnoliopsida > Asparagales > Amaryllidaceae > Agapanthus > Agapanthus africanus. The sequence continues at coordinate 418,190,691 of CM057349.1, read as the reverse complement.
CAAAATCTGGAACCAATATAGTACACCAGTTAAGAATCAGATGCTGAAAAATAGAAGACCAAAATCAAAGGAGTGCACCTAAGAAATTTAGAGTCCAAACTCCAAATTTCCACCACGTTTCCGCGGCCATTTAAGAGGATTTGACCGTGGTTTCGCGACCTCAACTTCGCTTGAAAGCCTAAATTTTTTTTATGAGCACTTCAATCTTCAAGAAAACCCCTCTGAGCTCCACTGAATTGCCTTTTCTGCAGTATTCTTTGTGCAAACTCTATCCCCATTTCCATTAAATTGTTTTTATACAGAATTCTTTGCGCCTCCACCCAATAAATTTTTGCAAGTGTATTAGATTTTGAATGTTATTGTTTTGAAAATATAATATGGACTTTAAGGGGCTATAACACAAATTCAGAGTTGGTGGGGTTTCATCGCCCTTCCTAATACCCAAAAAATCAATATAAGGGGACTCATACCAAGACGGTTCCTGCTACAATGGTTCCTCCTGAAGCCAAAGCGGCTTCTCACAAAAAAAGGAGGTCTAATAAGGCTCAAGCGCCCGAGGCAAACTCTAAAAGCCAAAACTCCAAACATCCCAAGCCTGGGGGCATGGTAGTTCATACAGTCCACATGGTAAACTCCAAATACGAAGTTCATGTTTCTATTAGTCACGGACCGCATATTCGGTCTCTGACAAAAGCTCAACTGCGACGTGAAAAGCTACAGGAGATGCTTGCTCAGGCAACAACACATGCTTGTCCACCGCCTAACGAAAATCCTAAGGACGCACCCAAAGAAAGAGTAGGAAAGGAGTCGGATATTAACTTCCTAAAGCGCGCTCTAAAATAGAGAGATGAAGAAGCGGCAGAAATGTCCGTTAAAATGAACCAGATGACCCTTCTGATCCAGAATATGGATGGAATGATGGTACAATCGGAACCACTGACAGATGAACTGCCGGTAGTCGCTTTTAAAGACAAGGGTGATATTTAAAATTCTCTGCAAGTCTCATCAATGGCCGAAGAGAAAATGATTCCAAAAACAAAGATGGACGAATATGTCGCTTAGCAAATCAAACCTCACTATGTTAGCAGAGCTGCAAATAGGTCAATCAATACTGGTCGACCATATCCGGCCTGGTATAATCAAATACAATATCTGCCAGAGTACACATTTCCAACGTTCTACATATACAAAGAAACTGGGAATACTCGCCAGCACATTACACGATTTAAATCCATGTGCGGAAATACCGGAGGAAATGATATATTGCTCCTCCGACAGTTCGTCAGCAGTCTGGCGGGCATCGCCTTGGAATGGTATGCAGAACTCCTAAATGATTCGTGAAGACCATCGATGAGATGGATATGCTCTTCTGTCAGAGATTCACTAGCAAAAATGAACACACTACCATGATGGCGTTGGTCAACGAAAGGGTTGGACTGAATAAAACCTGGGTTCAATATGTTACCGATGGCGAAATCTCTGGTCAAAATGCGAACAACGCATCGACGAGGCTGCGGCCGTGGGAATGTTCATAGCCACTCTTGACCCAAATTCGAAGGTGTTCCTATTTATGGCCCTCTTCAAGCCGACGACCTTCCAAGAGCTTATGGATAAAATGACTCGATTGGATCAGATGGGTCATGACCCGTCATCATCCGATGAAGATAAATGAAAAGCGAAGGCAAGATGGTGTTTGTCGTCAACGCTCAACAAAAAAATGAGTGGCTCTGAAGCAACCTGTCGCTAAAATAGCGAAGGCGTAGGTACTCGCTCCCCCCAAGATATACACAAAGGGGTATTTCTCACTGGCGGAAGAATCTCTACGTGGGATGGTCCCTTCTTCTCAAAAAAGAAAGGATATCAAGGGACCTACAAGCGGGTCCTGCAATCAAGTGGAATATCCCACTTGAACCAAAAAACCATGGGAGGGATGTGAAATCTATGTCCCAGTCCGAATCAGACGATGAGGGGAAAAACCCTTATGTCAAGTTCATTCTTCCAGGGAAGAAGAATACTCGGCAGAAGGAATGACGTGATATCTTGTTCCTTTGTATATGAAGAAAATGCTCCATCAGTATCGGAAAGTGACATTGATGAGCAGGGGGCAGGTGCCGTGTAAAATACTCGGTACTTCCCGCAAAACAACCCAATGGGCACGATGATAGATGATGCACTCCAAGAAGGTGAAGATAGTCTAAGGCGTGAAGTGTCCATGCAAACAAAGGATAGGCAGTAGCGCCTCAACAAACAAGAGTTGGAAAGGATGTGTTATGCAACTCTCCGACCGAATGATAAAATAGACCAAAACGTCTCTAAACTAACGCATTCCCCCAAAAAACGGGAATGTTGGACCGAAACGTTCTTACACTAACAACGGATTAAAACGTCCTTAAACTAATATTCGTCCCAAATATAGGAATGTTGGAGCGAAACGTCCTTAAACTAATATTTGTCCCCAAAATAGGAATGCTGGACCGAAAAGTCCTTAGACTAAAAATTCGCCTCAAATATGACAATAATGGACCGGAATGTCCCTAAACTAGCGCGTCGCCTCAAATACGGTGATATGCTCCCTTAAAATCTATATTGCAATTGAAGTTCCAACGGCAAAAATTGCAACTCAAGTCCTACCGGCTACATAGCTACTCCAGTGGTGAAACCACCCCTAGGTTCCACCAGTAAATAGATGGGTCACCTGTGACGAAACTACTTTCGAGACTTCCATCGCTCGCAAAAAAATGGTATGTCAAAAAGCGAAATGGACACGGATGAAAACCCGAAAGGGTGCTGTGAGTAAAAACAACAAAACTGCCGGCGAGTTTATGAAAATCTGAAAGGGCACAATCTCGTTTAAAAAATGGTATTTCCACAAATAAAATAGGCTGGGATGAAAACCCGAAAGGCCGCCGTGAGTAAAAAACAACAGGACTGCCGGCGAGTTTGTGAAAACCCAAAAAGTGTGCAAACTCAGAAAATAAAAAAAATTCATGTGCACTTGCAAGGTCTTCTTGACCTTGTGAGGAAAAAACCCTGCGTGAGATCCTTACGACTCACAAAGGAGCAACACACTTAGAAACCCCATGATTCCTAAGGAGAAAATACACCTACGAGATCCTCACGACTCGTAGGGAGAAATACCTTTATGAGACCCTTACGGCTCATAAAGTCAAAAGGCCTTAGTCGACAGGATCCTACCCCTGTTTGATAAGCCACCTTTGTTCAAATCAACAAAGTCAAATGATGAGTCGCTCCTGGCAATATCCAGTCGTGGCGATACTGATGCCCAAAGAAGTAACAAACTTCAAGTCCACTTGAGGCAAATGATGATTCGCTCCAGGCAATATCCCAGTTGCAGCAATGTTGATGCCTAAACAGGTGTCAAACTCCAAGTTCTTTCACGACAAATGATGATTAGCTCTTGGCAATATTCCAGTTGCAGCGATACTGATGCCAAGATTGGTATCAGATCTCAAGTCCCTGACTTGTAATAAAACTCAGCGAGTCAAAAAAATGCATATGTAATAGCCGAAATGATGGGGCAACCCGCAATAAAAATTAGTGAGCAAAAAATATGCATATAAAAACAGCCGAAATGTTTGGGCAATTCGCAATAAAAAGCAATGAGTAAAAATATTTTAAAAATAGCTGAAATGATTGGGCACCGCGGATAAAAATGTCAAAATGATTGGGCAATCGCGACTGTCGCGATATGAAGAGATGAAAAGATAGTGCATCACGGCAATAAAAAAATAAAAAATAATAAAATTTGCTCTGCCCTGCAAGTATATCCATATTGACTCTTATATACGATCCATGGGCACAAATTAAAGAAAGGGAACCATATTTTCCCATCAGACTCCGTCAAAGGGAGAGCCAGATCTTGATGACAACATCTACAACCTAAAGATATGCTCAACGCTCTTCTCATTGCAACAGGGTGCAGACGTGACGTCAGCAAAACTCCAAGGAGCCAAATCAAAAAAGAGTAATAGCAAAATCCCAGCTCTAACTCGACATTCCTTCTCGATGCAGACGCAAAATCAACAAAAAAAAGTGGAGTGATGGCAAAAATCTTAGCTCCAGCTCAACGTTCTCCTTATTCCACCAGGGTGCGGGCGTAACTGTCAAATGAAATTGGAGCAATGGTATATTCCTAGCTCCGGACCTCGATGGCGATATATACAGCATAAAGGTCATTTGTATGTCTATCCAACTTCAGTAAAGAATCGGTATGACATCACCAAAATAAAGTGGAGCAACGGCATATCCCGAGCTCCAGATATCGATGGCAACATCTACAGCCTAGAGCTCAGCCTAACGTTCCTTCTTAGTGTAGACGCGATGTCAACAAAGACCCAACGGTCGAACAAAAAAGGAGTAATGTTCCTAGCTCTAGTTCGATGTTCCTTCTTAATGAAAACGCAACGTCAACAAAAGACCCAAGGGCCAAAACAAAAAATGAGTGATAGCAAAATCCTAACTCCAGCTCGACGAGCTTCTCATGCCAGCAGGAGGCAGACGCAACGTCAACAAAGGCTCCAAGGAGCTAAATCAAAAAGGAGTGACGGCAAAATCGTAACTCCAGCTCGACGTGCTTCTCATGCCAGCAGGATGTAGACGCAACGTCATCAAAGACCCAAGGGTCAAACAAAAAAGGAGTAAAGGAAAAATCCCAGCTCCAGATTGACGTTCCTTCTCTATGCAGATGCAGCATCAACAAAGATCCTGTAAGTCCACGTTACCCACCCCGGTGCTTACGGGGAGGTGGAATAGGTAAAATGGATTTTCAACACAAGGTAACATGGACTAAAATTAGAGGATCTTTGCTAAACAAAAACTAACAAAACTAACTAAAAGTTTTAGCTACTAGGTTAGATGGTTATACCTAGTTCTTGAATTCCTTCTCTTCTTGTTGTGGTCCTCCTTGTCGCTAGCTCCTTGGAGTGGTGTAGACGGCTCCTCCTCGTAGTCTTCTCTTTGCCAAAGAAAGATCCACCCGAAGGCCTCTACCTTGAGCTCCTACCTCAACCAAGAGGTAACTAGAGTGCTTGGCTTGCTAAACTAAGAACCCTAGAATGAGTAGAGAGATGTCTTGATGGTTTTATCTCACAAAGCTCATATTTTTCAACACATAAAAGAAGAGAGCTTTGAGAGAGGAAGAGGGAGAGCAAAGCATGAGAGAGGAAGAGGGAGAGCAAAGCATGAGAGAATAAGCAAGCAAAACACAACCATGCTCTCATATGAGAATAATAATAATAATAATAATAATAATAATAATAATAATAATAATAATAATAACTAAAGAAAATTATGGTGGTTAGTTGAAATGACCATTATCATTTCACATTTAATGCAATTTGCAAGAATCAAGAAGCATCTTGCAAAAGAAATGATCATGGTCAAATGGTCAACAAAAGTCAAATGGTCAACCCAACCTCAACCATGGCACAATTATCCTTAATTAATATTATTAATCATATTTCTCATTCTCATTAGGATTTAGAAAAAGTCAACAGTCAAAAACCCTAATGAGATTCCTCTGCCTTTGTCAACTGTGCATACACACCCGCATCCGTGTTCCGAAGAACACGAATACAATGAGAAAAAACCAATCCCAAAACAAATACTAGGATCTGGCTTAAACCAAAGCCCGCTAGTAATAACTGCCCGGACACCAAAGGTGCATAAGTGCGCGTATGTGAACGAACCCAGTCGCAAAACCATACGACCTCTACTCTGTTTTGCCCAAAGACGAACAACCCTCTGTGTGGGACTCTAAAGACTCGACACTACGCTGGCAGTGGGCTTAACCACAGGCCGCAAGCGGTACTAGCTGTACGTAACGGTCCCCAGGTAGATGCCGATAAGAAGACCGATGAGGTGAACCCATCCGAACTCCTACTGAGCCTGAATGTGACAATCTCCATACAGTCCGGTCTGTTCGTCAGAGTGTATCGCATGCCGGGCCTAGGGGGACGGTAAACGTCAGACCCCTAATAGTGGTACAAGTCGTGCCGGAGTGTAGCCCAGAACACCCTGAGAAACTACAGGAAACACTACCAGCAAATCTCGCTTGCCCTGGCCAGGGACTTTGTGTAATGTCTCTCCTAGACACAGCATGATATCAACCCCAAATACCGGGAGAGACGAATCCTATCTAACCGCTACTGCCTCCAAGTGCTTCGGGGCTGCACCCAACTACTACCTGTTTGCATGACTCCTTTGAGCCTTGGTAGGGTAATAATCAAAGTACAGTGGGAACACACTCGAGGCGAAGCAGCAGTGTCAAGTCGACGGACTAAGCTGTACTCCTGTCACCTGGGAACTGTTATCTGACAATAGGTATAGTACCAACCAACAGTTCCCAGCGAGTCCTGTCCAGTGTACTCGTAACCTAATGAGCACCCGCATACTATCTCCAGTACGACGTACTAATGGCTGTGGGACAGACCATCTCCTCTGCTGGGATGAGAAGCGCATACGCTAGTCTACTCCGGAGTATCGATGCCCCGTCTCGATAATCCTACGACTAGGGACTTGTATAAGGATGTGCTTGTAGATTACCCAGCCCCACTAGTGTGACTACCATCACAACGCTGGTAATCAAGCAAAGATCCTAAGGGCTCCACTAATATGTATAAGCGATATGCTAAAAGAAACACATGCACATATTAAAGTAGAAACAAACCAAGTAGCGTACTACCATTTTGAGCAAGATTGTCTATACAACTGTGAATATCCCAAGCTTCCATTAAGTAATATACAAACTAGTATGATACAGTAATTGCCTCTAGGGCATATACACTAACAATCTCCCACTTGCACTAGGGCCATGTACTGGCGTATCGAAGACCTATCATCTCGATCAGCCGCTCGAACTGAGTCTGGGGTATGGCCTTCGTGAATGGATCTGCAGTGTTATCTTCTGTAGCAACCCTCCGAACCTCGATCTCCCGGCGATCCACGATCTCCTTGATCAGGTGATACCGCCTCAAGATGTATCTGGACTTTTGATGGGACCTGGGTTCCTTTGCTAAAGCTATAGCCCCGTTGTTGTCACAATATAGAGGTATTGGATCAACAATGGACGGAACCACCTGAAGTTCTGTCAAGAACTTCTTCATCCAGACAGCTTCTTTTGCGGCATCAGATGCTGCGATATATTCCGCTTCCATCGTCGAGTCAGCAACGGTTTCCTGTTTGGAACTCTTCCAACACACCGCCCCTCTATTGAGGGTAAAGACATAACCCGACATGGATTTGGAGTCATCCTTGTCACTCTGGAAGCTGGAGTTAGCAAAGGCCTCGATCTGGAGGTCTTTTCCGCCGTAAACCAAAAACATATCCTTAATCCTTCTCAGGTACTTCAGAATGTTCTTTACCGCTATCCAGTGCTTCTTTCCAGGGTTTGACTGATACCGGCTTACTACACTCAGTGCATAAGCTACATCTGGTCTGGTACACAACATCGCATACATTATAGAGCCTACCGCAGAGGCGTAGGGTATAATAGACATGCGATCCCTTTCTAAATCAGTTTTGGGAGACATCACTTTGGAGAGGGTGATCCCGTGACAAGCCGGTAAATTACCGCGCTTGGAATCTTCCATACTGAATCTTTTCAGTATGGTGTCGATGTACCTGGACTGTGAAAGTCCTAATATTCTCTTGGACCTATCACGATAGATCCGGATCCCCAGAATGTAATAGGCATCACCCAGGTCTTTCATGGAGAACCTGTGTGATAAGAACCCTTTGACAGATTGTAGCATAGGAATGTCATTTCCTATCAAGAGAATGTCATCCACGTATAAAACGAGGAATACGACAGTTCGTGCTACAATTTTACTATAAATACATGGTTCATCTGAATTTTTGATAAACCAAATTCTTTGACCGTCTCATCAAAACAGATGTTCCAACTCCGCGATGCCTGCTTCAGTCCATAAATGGACTTAAGCAACTTGCACACCTTCCCGCTGCTCCCACTCTGAATGAAACCCTCTGGCTTGTCCATATAGACACACTCCTCTAAATTTCCATTTAGAAAAGCGTTTTTTACGTCCATTTGCCAAAGCTCATAATCGTGGAAGGCAGCAATGGCAAGAAGGATCCGAATGGATTTGAGCATAGCCACTGGAGAAAAGGTTTCGTCATAGTCCAAAGCAGGCCTTTGACGAAAACCCTTTGCAACAAGTCTAGCCTTATAGGTTTCAACCTGTCCATCTACACCAATCTTCCTTTTGAAGATCCATTTGCAGCCTACGGGTTTTACCCCTTCTGGTGCAACGTCCAACGTCCATACTTTGTTGGTGTACATGGACTCCATCTCGGTCCACATTGCATCCAGCCATTTTACCGAGTCAGTGCTCTGAATGGCCTGCTGGAAGCTAGTCGGCTCATCATTATTAATGATGCAATCCTCTCTATCCCCGTCTATGAGAAAACCGTAGTATCTCTCGGGCGGATGAGACTGCCTACTACTCCTGCGGAGTGGCGCAGGAATGTCCTGTTCTTTCGAACCTTCTGGTTCTACTAAGCTTTCAGTAATAGCTTGTGGTTCTGGAATTTCGTCCAGTTCTATTGCGCCCCCACTTATCTGATTTTCTAAAAATTCAGTTTCCAAGAAGCAGGCATGACGAGAAACAAATACCTTTTATTCCTCTGCGTAATAGAAGAAATATCTTTTGGAGTTCTTTGGATATCCCACAAACTTGCACTGTACTAAGCGTGCCTCGAGTTTGTCCGCATTCTGCTTTTTTACAAAAGCTGGGCATCCCCGTGTCTTAATGTGTTTAAGATAGGGTTTCTTCCCACTCCACATCTGATATGGTGTGGTAGGCACTGACTTAGTTGGAACTCGGTTCAAAAGATATGCAGCTGATTCTAGTGCATATCCCCAGAAAGATCGCGGTAACTCAGCGTTACTCATCATGCAACGCACCATATCCAATAGGGTTCGGTTCAGTCTCTCCGATACACCGTTATGTTGTGGAGTGTATGGAGGAGTAAGCTAAGAGAGAATTCCATTCTCTTTTAAATAATCCAAGAACTCGGCACTCAAGTATTCACCACCTCGATCAGATCTCAGTGTCTTTATACTTTTGCCAGTTTGTTTTTCTACTTCATTCTTGTATTCCTGGAACTTTTCAAAGGCTTCAGATTTATGCTTCATTAAGAAGATATGTCCATACCTTGAAAAATCATCCGTAAAAGTAATGAAGTAAGAATAACCACTTCGCGCATGTGTAGACATTGGACCACATACATCGCTGTGTACGAGTCGCAAGAGCTCGCTCGCTCTTACTCCGTGTCCAGTGAACAGAATCTTTGTCATCTTTCCTTTGAGACATGATTGACAAGTTGCATATGATTGATATTCGAACGGGTCCAAATATCCTTCTTTATGCAACTTAGTTAACCTTGTCTCATTGATGTGACCCAGTCTACAATACCATAAGAAAGCATGATTTATTTCTGGAGACTTTCTTTTGTGTGTATTCTGGATATTGAAAATCTGTGGTTGGTTTAATACGTATATACCGTTGCTTAATGTTCCCGACCCAATCAAAACATGATTAAGGTGAATGTTTACAACATTGCTTACAAATGCAAAATCATAACCTTCTTTAGATATTAAAGATATAGATATGATATTACAAGTCGCACTGGGTACAAAATAACAGTCGCGTAAAACCAAAACAAGTCCATCTGTCAATCCCAGGTGATAGTCCCCCACGGACTCAGCATCCATGCCTGCTCCGTTTGCAACTCTGAGGGTCATATCACCTGCCTTCAAAACTCTACGCCTTCTTAGTGCCTGCAAAGAATTACAGATATGAGATCCCGATCCGGTATCCAATACCCAGGAAGTAGAGTTGACTGATAGACAGTTTTCAATAACTTACACACTTGAAGCGAAGCCACAACTTGCTTCGGGTCCTGGTTCTTGGCCTTCCAAGCCCTGCAATCTTTCTTCCATTGTCCTTTGTTGTGACAATAAAAGCACTCTTCCTTTCCCACAAGCTGTCCTGCTATCTTTTCTACCTTTGCCTTTCCCTTGGCTTCCACTTTACTAACACCACCCCTTGGTTTGGTGGGGGCCTTCTTCTTCTTTCCTTTGGCTTTCGTCTTGGACCTAGAAGATGAAGCTCCTCCAACAGACAAAGTGGGTATTTCCCTAACTCTCTGTAGGGTGCCCTCTGCACTCCTCAACAGGTTGAGGAGTTCCGGAAGTTCAACTTCTTTTCCTTGCAAGTTGAAGTTCAGGATAAACTGGGCGTAAGTGGAAGGAAGGGACTGGAGAATCAAGTCAGTATAGAGCTCGTTCTCTAACATGGTCCCAAGGTCCGCGAGCTCTTCAATGTAGCCAATCATATTAAGCACGTGTTCCGCTACAGATGATCCGACGGCCAATCTCGCTGAAAACAACTTTTTTGAGACTTCGTATCTGGCGATACGGGATTGCTCTCCATATAGTTCCTTAGTATAGAGAAATATGGATTCAAGGTCCATATTCTCGTGCCTCCTCTGATGTTCATTGTTCATTGAGGCAAGCACGAGGCACTTGGCCTTCGCGCAGTCAATTTCCCAGGTCTTACGGATTTCTTTATCCGCGATACTGGATTTTGGACCTGGGACAGCGGGGGCTTTAGTGGTAAGGAGATACCCTAACTTGTCATAAGTGATTGTCATTTTGACATTCCTGAGCCAATCTTTATAGTTTGGCACTGTCAGTATATTCTTATCTAGTAGTAACTTAAGGCCGGTCATAATGTTTGGTCGCTACAATTAGGAGAGAGAGAAGAAACACTTTAGCATAATACTCTTGCAAGTTTAGAGTGGTTTTTAGTTTGTCTAAACAGGATGGCTCCCACTGTTTCTCGAATCCTTCCTCAAACCATAAAAGAAGAATTAGTCGGGATCAATCTCACCGTACAATACTTGCTTAACCGTTCATCCAGGCCAGTGTCGGTACTTCGAGGGAGGTTTTACGACTCTTTCGTGAAGTTCCTTAATTAAATAACCTCTTTTCCCTGTGGGCGTAGCCCCGCTAACACCTTTTTAGACACCTACTTGGTTTATAGCATTGATCGTTAAGTGAGAAAGTTTCCCGAGGAGTAGCATATACTCACAGTAGGATCGGGATCCAAATATCATCATGTGACAAAGCTGAAGGAATCCTACCAAAATCATCACACTCCAAATGGTATGCAACACTAGCAAGTTTCAGTTTCTTTTGAAACTCCCGATGTGGATTTTTGCCCCATGTTCTTATGACCTTGACTTTGGCCAACAAATCATAAGTCACATGTCAAGTTCTACCCGTCATTATCCAGGTTAATTTGAACCCACCCGTATCTACCCTTGACTTTGGCCAACAAGGCAGTACGACTGTCCCAAACCAACGCATCTATCTATGCTACATATAAATATCCAATACCTACCAATCACTATGCCTTGACTTTGGCCAACATACATAGCTTGAATACTATTGACTATCCATACGAAATGACGGAGGGCTACGAATGGTTTTGGCGAAACCGTGAACGTAGTGAATTTGATATAATCGAAGGAACTTGATAGCTTTTAAAAGGAGTGGTTTAAGCTCCGTGTTTTTAAAAGTTTTCTGCTTTGGAAAAAACCGAGTGGTTTCGAAATTATTCAAACGATTTAATTTTGGTTTGTTTTCTTTGCATTAATTTAATGCGTCCTATCAATTAATCCTACCATTGTAGAAAACAACGAAAATATGACGTACGCTTATGCCATCCGCATTCGCCACTGGGCCCTGTCATTACCCGTTAGATTACTTAACTAACGACAGAGCGGGTCTGGACTAGCGCGGATGCAAAACATAAGCAACACCTACTAGATATCATATATAGATATATACAGTCGTCAGATACAATGATAGCCAATCTAGATCACAGATGAACACATTGGATATGCTAGGAATCCGCGTTTCGTTTGAGCCTGCAACGAAAGACAGATTACACGGTCGCGATGAATAGCTAAACCCCACCCTAGACCCCTACGGGTGCGGAAAACTACCTGCCAGGTACCCGAAGTGAAGCAACCTCCCTCAACAACGTGATAGGCCACTCGGCACTTCAAAGTACCCGGTAGTTTGTGCACCCCACCTTGGGTCTATCCTAGGAGCAAAAACAATAAAAGAAATAATATACAATGGCGGCTACAACCTCAACCCGGATGTGCGGCCATAAAAAATAATATTACATCAATTTACAATTTACATCAAATGAAAGATAAATAAACTCTCATCTTACAAACCCTGGCTATTCATCCGCGACAATCCAACAAGTTCATATACACAATCCAACATCACGGATAACAGATATGTACAACCCCCACTAATCGACGTATAGCGATTAGTCGATGTTCAGCACATATATCACATTACAGATATAACCAATTTAGCTAACGTTTATAGAAATTTCGATCAATATTTCAATTTGAAACTACCCCAAATACAATACTGTTCTCTGAAGAACCTGGGCAGAAACAAATCATCTTAAAAATCATAAAACATCATTCTGAACACACTGCAGGAAAAACGAGTCGCGACCGAGTCGACTCGGCCGCGGATTCGCGGCGAAACGCTTGGTTTCGCCGCGCTTCCACGGCGGTCTAATCAAGTCAGGGGCTCGTTTTTCTTGGTTGTTCCTAAAAAACCCTGCACGTATTTTTCAGGTGTGTGGAAATATTTTTATACCTGTTTTTAAAAACGGCAGAAAGTACAAGATTTTGATGTATTTTGCGATTTTTTTCCGGATCGAACTTCTAAACACTTTGCTAACATGTTAGTTGTTGTTTGGCCTGGCTCTGATACCACTGTAAGTCTATGTTACCCATCCCGGTGCTTACGGGGAGGCGGAATAGGTAAAAAACGGATTTTAACACAAGGTAACATGGACTAAAATTAGAGGATCTTTGCTAAACAAAAACTAACAAAACTAACTAAAAGTTTTAGCTACTAGGTTAGATGGTTATACCTAGTTCTTGAACTCCTTCTCTTCTTGTTGTGGTCCTCCTTGTCGCTAGCTCCTTGGAGTGGTGTAGACGGCTCCTCCTCGTCGTCTTCTCTTTGCCGAAGAAAGATCCACCCGAAGGACTCTACCTTGAGCTCCTACCTCAACCAAGAGGTAACTAGAGTGCTTGGCTTGCTAAACTAAGAACCCTAGAATGAGTAGAGAGATGTCTTGATGGTTTTATCTCACAAAGCTCATGTTTTTCAAACATGAAAGAAGAGAGCTTTGAGAGAGGAAGAGGGAGTGCAAAGCATGAGAGAGAAAGAGCAAGAGAGAATAAGCAAGCAAAACACAACCATGCTCTCATATGAGAATAATAATAATAATAATAATAACTAAAGAAAATTGTGATGGTTAGTTGAAATAACCATTATCATTTCACATTTAATGCAATTTGCAAGAATCAAGAAGTATCTTGCAAAAGAAATGATCATGGTCAAATAGTCAACAAAACTCAAATGGTCAACAAAAGTCAAATGGTCAACCCAACCTCAACCATGGCACAATTATCCTTAATTAATATTATTAATCATATTTCTCATTCTTATTAGGGTTTAGAAAAAGTCAACTGTCAAAAACCCTAATGAGATTCCTCTGCCTCTGTCAACTGTGCATACACACCCGCATCCGTGTTCCGAGGAACACGAATACAATGAGACAAAACCAATCCCAAAACAAATACTAAGATCTGGCTTAAACCAAAGCCCGCTAGTAATAACTGTCCGGACACCAAACGTGGACAAGTGCGGGTATGTGAACGAACCCTGTCACAAAACCATGCGACCTCTATTCTATTTTGCCCAAAGGCGAACAACCCTCTGTGTGGGACTCTAAAGACTCGACACTACGCTGGCAGTGGGTTTAACCACAGGCCGCAAGCGGTACTAGCTGTACGTAACGGGCCCCAGGTAGATGCCGATAAGAAGACCGATGAGGTGACCTCATCCGAACTCCTACTGAGCCTGAATGTGACAATCTCCGTACAGTCCGGTCTGTTCGTCTGAGAGTATCGCATGTCGGGCCTAGGGGGCGGTAAACGTCAGACCCCTAATAGCGGTACAAGTCGTGCCGGAGTGTAGCCCAGAACACCCTGAGAAACTACTGGAAACACTACCAGCAAATCTCGCTTGCCCTGGCCAGGGACTTTGTGTAATGGCTCTCCTAGACACAGCGCGATATCAACCCCAAATACCGGGAGAGACGAATCCTATCTAACCGCTACTGGCTCTAAGTGCTTCGGGACTGCACCCAACTACTACCTATTTGCATGACTCCTTTGAGCCGTGGTAGGGTAGTAATCAAAGTACAGTGGGAACACACTCGAGGCGAAGCAGCAGTGTCAAGTCGACGGACTAAGCTGTACTCCTGTCACCTGGGAACTGTTATCTGACGATAGGTATAATACCAACCAACAGTTCCCAGCGAGTCCTGTCCAGTGTACTCGTAACCTAACGAGCACCCGCATACTATCTCCAGTACGACATACTAATGGCTGTGGGACAGACCATCTCCCCTGCTGGGATGAGAAGCGCATACGCTAGTCTACTCCGAAGTATCGATGCCCCGTCTCGATAATCCTACGACTAGGGACCTATATAAGGATGTGCTTGTAGATTACCCAGCCCCACTAGTGTGACTGCCATCACAACGCTGGTAATCAAGTAAGGATCCTAAGGGCTCCACTAATATGTATAAGCGATATGCTAAAAGAAGCACATGCATATATTAAAGTAGAAACAAACCAAGTAGCATACTACCATTTTGAGCAAGATTGTCTATATAACTGTGAATATCCCAAGCTTCTATTAAGTAATATACAAACTAGTATGATACAGTAATGGCCTCTAGGGCATATACACTAACAGATCCAAGGAGCCAAATCAAAAAGGAGTGACAGCAAAATCCTAACCCGCTTCTTATGCCAGCAGGATGTAGACGCAACGTCATCAAAGACCCAAGGGTCAAACAAAAAAGGAGTAATGGCAAAATCCCAGCTCCAGCTTGACGTTCTTTCTCGGTGCAGATGTGACATCAACAAAGGATTCAAGGAGCCAAATCAAAAAGGAGTGACAACAAAATACTAACTCCAGCTCGACGTAATTCTCATGTCAGCAGGATGCAGATGCAACGTCAACAAAAGACCCAATGGTCAAAGCAAAAATGGAGTCACAGCAAAATCCTAGCTCCAAATCTTGACGGTTCATATACAACCTAGAGACTATCTCGACATTCCCCATCATTTTAGCAGGATGCGGACATAACTATCAAATGAAATTGGAGCAATAGTATATTCCTAGCTTCGGACTTCAATTGCAATACATACAGAATAGAGGTCCTACATATGTCTACCCTACTTCAGCAAAGAAACGTTACGACATCGTCAAAACAAAATGAAGTGACGACATATTCCCAGCTTCGGGTCTCGATGAAAACTCATATAAAGCCTAAATGACTATTGGAGATCATCCCACACCAGAGCAGAGCGGTTATGACTCATCGGGGCTCCAAATTAAGCCTAACCTCAAGTAAAAAGCGCTATAGAAAATTTCTAATGCTTGCTCTTCCAACGGTAATATGACCTAAGAAAATTACTTGAAGACGTCTTGTCCGGCCTCAGAAGGGATCAGAGACACGACAGTCGCGGGGCTACTCGAACAGCAGCTTAAAGACTGCATATCGAGGAATACATCAGTCAATGCGACGGCACCACGGACTAAAACCCTAGTACTACAAACCTAACAGACCCCTGTCATAAAGAATAGGGTTATTTATATACCACGTTAGGCTACACCTGTGAGTTCCTTTCGACTCATCTCGACTCGTAGAGAAAAACATCTTTATGAAACCCTCACGACTTATGAAGGTGAAAAGTCTTAGGCGACGGGGATATTAACCAGTTTCCTAAGAACTGTGGCCCTATAAGTAGGTCCAAATTGACTATTGTATACTATCCACGTGCCACATTCTCCAAAGTCGAATACCGATAAAGAGAAGAAACCACCTGTGAGTGCTCTCGACTCGTAAGGGGAAAATTATGTTGTGAGATCCTTGTGACTCTCGAGAGAAAACGCACTTAAGAGTCCTCACGATTTCTAAGGAGAAAATACTCCTACGAGATCCTCTTGACTCGTAGGGAGAAAGTCTTTATAAGACCCTCACGACTCATAAAGTTGAAAAGTCTTAGGCGGCAGATCTAAAGCTGTTTCTTAAGCCATCGTTACTCTACAAGGAGGTCAAGATGGACTCTTGTGTACTATTTACGGGCTACATTCTCCAAAGTTACATGCCAATGAAATGAAGAAGCTATTTACGGGTCCTCATGACTCGTAAGGGAAAAAATACCCGAGTGAGATCCTTACGACTCACGGAGGTGATGAACACTTAGGAATCCTCACGATTTCTAAGGAGAATGTGCACCTATGAGATCCTTATAACTCATAGGGAGAAAAACCTTCTTGAGACCCTTACGGCTCATGAAGATGAAAAAATTCTTAGGCTACAAGGACCGTAAACTTGTCTCCTAAACTATCAATTCTATGGCCATGCATAACTCTGTTCTACTTCACCCATGTACATACTTACGTGGTCAAAGTAGTGGGGGCATTTTTTCCCGCCAAAATTTTTGGCTAAAAGCTATTTGTTCCCTTATAAAAAAAAAGGGAGAGAAAAGAAAGAGAAAAATAATTCTCACAATTTGGCATCACGTGTTAAACATATGAGAGTTTATATGAAAAGCAATAAGCGCTGAAAACAAATAACAAAAAGGCCAAACTGGCATCACGTGTTAAATACATGAGCGCTCATATGGAAAGCATATAAATGCTGAACATAAATAACCAAAGGCCAAACAGACATCACGTGTTAAACATGTAGGCGCTTATATGCAAAGCATATAAGCGCTAAAAATAAATATTTAAGGGCCAAACTGGCCTCACGTGTTAAACACGTGGGCGCTTATATACAAAGCATATGAGCGCTGAATAAAATAAACCTAAGGGACAAACTGGCCTCACGTATTAAACACGTGGACGCTTATATGCAAAGCATATGAGCGCTGAATAAAATAAACCTAAGGGCCAAACTTGCCTGACGTGTTAAACATGTGGGCGTTCATATGCAAAACATATGAGCGCTGAATAAAATAAACCTACAAGCCAAACATGCCTCACGTTTTAAACACGTAAGCGCTCATATGCAAAGTATATGAGCGCTGAAAATAAATAACCAAAAGCTAAATAGGTCTCACGTGTTAAACACATGAGCGCTTATATGCAAAGCATATGAGCGTTGAAAGTAAACAGGCTAAAATCCACATTAGGGGTCACGTGTTAAACACGTGAGTTCTCTTGCCGCAATCTTTGGCAGCGCTCACATGTAAAGCACGTGAGCGCCCCAATTTAAAATGCTCTCATCTGATAGAATTAAATTCTATATGATATAATTAAATTCTATTTGGGAAATATTTTCCCTGGTCTTTCTAATATGGAATGATCTTTCTCTAAGAGAGAATCTTGGATTTAAAATCCAATGGTGATAAAATATCACCAATTAAACCATCTGATAAAATTAAATTCTATGTGGGAAATATTTTTTCTAATCTTTCTCAAACTAGAAAGATCTTCTCTGTTAAACAGAGAACCCTTGAATCAAAATTCTAACGGTGATTATAAATCACCCATCAATTATCTGATAGAATAAAATTCTATGTTAGGAAAATATATTCCTAATCTTGTTAAACTAACAAAATATTCATATGATAGAATAAAATTCTAATCTTGTTAAACTAACAAGATATTCATATGATAGATTAAAATTCTATCTTAGGAAAATATTTCTTAATTTTTTTATACAAATAAGAATTTTTCTCTGTTAAACAGAAAGCCTTTGTATTAAAAATCCAACGGTGAATAAAATTCACCGATTGATCTAAAAGACCATTTTGATTGATTATGAAATTAATCATGCTCTCTCAATCTGATATTTTCTCAACAAATTGATTCTTTTTCTTCTCCTATAAATAGGAGCAGAGAGAAGAAGAAGAGGGAAGAAAAAAAGGAGAGTAGTGCCCCCACAAACTTCTGTAAAAATACAGAAGGCTCTCAAAACAATAGAGAATTTAATTCTCTCAAAGAAAAAAATTTCCCTTCTAAAAACCCTAGGTAAAGAAAAAAGAAGAGATCAAAATATCTCATTTACCTAACATACCATATCTAAGGATTCAACCCTTCTCAAAGAACTAGTTTTTTCTCTAGATCTGAGATCCACAAGACAAGTCTCCCACAAGTTAAGAATTTAATTCTCATTGGGAAGACCTTGTTCTTGAGAATTAAAGATTCAGGAAAGAACAGAGAAGAGCATAAAGAAGATGGAGTCCATAATACTCCAGGAACTTAGTTCCGTTAAATCAAGAACTTGGTTCTTTAAAAATCTGATCCAAGATCCTCAAAATAGTGATCTTGATGGTTGTTAATTGTCAAAATACCATTAACAGAGGTCTAACCTCTTTTGAAACCCTGAACTTGGAAAACATGGAGTCCTTAATACTCCAGGAACTTAGTTCCGTCAAATCAAGAACTTAGTTCTTAAAGAATCTGATTCCAGAACATCAAAATAGTAATCTTGGTGATCGTTAATGGTCAAAATACAATTAACAGAGATTTAAATTGTCTAAAAATATCAACAGAAATTAAATCTCCAAAAGAACTCAGCGCCTCATGTGAAAAGCACGTGAGCGCTCAAGGCTAAGTTACATAACGTCTCACGTGAAACGCACATGAGCGTCTGAAAAAGTTAGTGCTTAGCACTACTGCAGCGCCTCACGTGAAACACACATGAGCGCCACAAAAAACTAGTGTTTAGCACTAATGCAGCGCCTCACGTGAAACACACGTGCACGCCACAAAAAACTAGTGTTTAGCACTATTTCAGCGCCTCATGTGAAACACCCGTGAATGTTGTATAACTGAGTGCTTAGCACTGCTGGGTGTTAAAAAAACCCAATTTTAGCCCAAATTAGCTAAGAATATATTTGTGATATCCAAATTGATCTTAGTCTCAAACATGACTAATGATCTCTCATCGATGATATCCAAAATAATATTCATTCCATATCTCCTAAGTTAGTCTTAGTCTCAAATATGACTAACGATTCTTAGGTCCATCACCATTTTTTCCTTCAATTATGGGATTTGGTATAAGGGTACATCTTTTCACACCTATGATATATGTCATTGTAATTACTCGACGTCTTCAGAGAGGTGGCGAGTCCCGACAACCAACAACAATTTCTCATCCTAACTTGATATAAAATTTCATCAAGATAGGGAATTATACACCCCATATTGATGCACTTCCAAACTGACGTGCACACCTTGATTGCACCCCAAATTGGGTGTATCACATGTCACTATCATTCGCTCTGCCACGTAACAAATACATATACGCGCAACATGAATGATGGACCGAAATGTCTCTAAACTAAAATTTCGCCTCAAACATGTCGATAATGGACTGTGATGTCTTTAACCTAAAATAATTGAGCCCAAATGCTCATATGTTTTAAGTCGATCTTAATCTCAAATCAGATTAATAGTCCTTAAATAAACCAAAGCCTAAATGTAAAATATACGGATTTGGATTAATCCGTGCCCTACTAGTGACGACCCAAATTAGTCTCCGTATACAATCCACGGGCAATCAAAAACAATAAAAACTGTAACAATCCTATTTTTTTCTATACCAAAATTTTTCAAATATTTTTTTCAAAAATCCACAAAGGGGTATTTTAGCATGAGCACAAGATATAGGTAATTATTTTGTTTTTAATTACAAGCTACAAGAATGTAATAACTCCATTTTTAGTGTATAAGAAATTACTTTAAATTTATGTATACTAGGAGTATTTATTCTTGCTGCTATCAGTTTAAGTAATTAAATACCACAATAATTACAAGAATGGGCTTGTAGCTCATTGGTAATACCTTGCACTGCTGAACCAAGCCACCAGAGTTCAAATCTCATGCCCCACATTATTTTTATAATTATTTTATTTTAAATTTTTGGAAAGTCAACAGTCAAACAGCCATAACTCTCAAAATTTATACTGAACCCAAAAAGTTAAATATACCAAATTTTCCCCCAGGAGATGACCCACCCGATGGTACCCCGACTCGGCCAAGTCGGCCGGCGCCGCCGGTCGGACTCGGCCGGACGGCCGAGTGCGCCGGCCGACTCGGCCGGACGGCCGAGTCGTCAACATGGAATTTCTCCGTGTTGACCTGGTCTTACCCCCTGTATACACTAATTTCTTAGATCGGTTACCGAATGCTCATTAAGCCTCTTTTAATGAATTTTTATATTTTTTAAATATTTTTTAATTAAAACCCTAACCCTAGCCTAGCCCTATATAAACACCCCCACCCTCTACCCTTTCACCCTACATTCCTAAATCCACTCTCTAAAAATCTCAAGAGAACTCGGTACATTAGAAAACGAGCTAAAGGCGAAGCGTTGCCGAAATCGACGACGAATTTCGGCGATCGTACTAGGACCCTTCACGACGTTTCGACGCACCGACAACCCACTACCTTCCTAGCACTCTCTAGCTTGTCCAAACCCGTAAGTCTCCCTCTTTCTATCTTCCTTTTCTTTTAAGAAAAATACGACTTTTTAAAACCCGACGGAAATCGGAACAAACCGATTTACGATTCGGTTTTTCTATCAAAACTCACTTGTCACAAATTACATAATGCTTAAACATATTCATGTTGACTATTAATCACTTAAAAATCAAATTGGATAAAGTTTTTCACATGAAATGATAACGTTTCTATTTATCGTATTTCTTTCACTTAAATACCACAATGTTTAGTTATCACATTTAACCCTTAACAATTGCTATACCTTAACGTAGATCACGTGGTAATGACCTACCTCCACACACACGCAAATACAACCCTAATTGATATCATCAAAACTTAGAATACGAAAATACAAGACTTTACATTAAAATACCCTTTTCTTTATAAACCTTTTCTGAAAGTTCTAAGTTGTATACAATTTTAATGCAATACCTTTTAATAGGAAAATACGATATGTCATGGACATCGATCGTTTATCTAAACTGATTTTGTGGTGTCTAGGCTAGGCAAATGAGCTTGGGTAACTTTAAAAGGCCTGCCTCACGATTCGTGAGCGGATCCCTCCCTCCTCACTTGTACTTACCTGGCCGCAATTGACGGTGAAGAGGCGATTTGAGGCTTCTAATGATGTGTCATTTAGACCATTTAGAAATAGGCTAGTTGGCTTAGGAAACCCTAGAATCTAAAATACGGAAATTTACACCTTTTACAAATAAATACCTTAACTTTATAAAACCATTTTTTTCTAAATGATTAGTATTTATTAAATCTTTGCAAAGCGCCACTACAACCCACCTTTGGGGAACTCGTTAGGGATAGTACGGTTTATCGTGCACCCTCTTGCTTAGTAGTGCGAGATTCAGACCTCCGCAAGGAGCATTCGGTCTCGAAACGTTTAAAATACGATATTTAAGAAAAAACGAGATTTTGGAGAATAAAATATTTATTTAAAATTATTCTTGTATTAACATATATATAATTATCATTTAAACGCCTATTTTGTTATAAGATAAAGTTTCCACCTTTTCCTAAAAAATTACAAGATTAAGAGTTAAATTAAAATACCATGAATTTTCAAATAAATCAATGTTATAATTTAATACTTTTATTAGGATATATTCACTAGAATAATATAAATAAAATTTACACTCATTATAACAATAAAGACGAATAATAAATACTTGGGGTGTATCTTGAAAACTATACAAAAGTATTTTTATATAAAACGCCCTCAAGTTTTATAAATTACAATAAGGACCCTAACAATTATAGAACTTCAAATTACATTTCTTTTAGTCTGACTATTTCTGACTTGAATATGATTCAAGTCAATCTATATTCTTTAATATTCCAACTTATTATGAATACATGAATCCCAGAATCCTGTTAACAATCATTACAACTTGACTGAATCAAACCATGGATATACATCGATTATTCCGTTATTCCATTTACCTGATTATGCAGTTACAATCTGTTTACTGATATCATGGTTTTGATCAGTCATCCAACTTATACAATACAATACAACAATACAATCATGACACTACGGGGTTTAAGGGGTAGACTGGTACGGAATATGTTAAAGGTGGCACGAGGTGGTCACTTAAGACGTAATTACATCCATGCCGTTGTTCCGTGGTATTATCGACGGAGCCTTGTACTACAGGTTACCAAGGTCCCCGGTGTAATTGGGACTCCCTCGTATACACTGGCATCTTCTGTACCAGGCTACAAACAACCACGTTAATACAATATTACAATATTATAATACAACATTAAAAACACACACTCTCTCTCTCTCTTACTTTCTGTCTATTTCTCCCTTATCGTTGGGACTTACCGAGCGACCTGTTTGCTGACGACATTCTATTTCTTTCTTCTTTGAATGTCGTCAGGTGTTTTGGACCCAGCAGAGATCGAGCTCACCGGTGAAGACTTGGAGCAGTTTCACGAAGATCCCGAGCTCCAGATATTGTACCTTGTTCTTTTCAGTATTTCCATTTCCTGTTATGCCACTATTTAGGCATCGCTTTCCATTTCAGTTGTATTTACTTTTCATGCATTGTACAAAAGAATGTTATTAATAAAGTTGCTGTTATTTCTATATCTTTTGTCTCTTGTGATTTACTTTATATTGCTTAGATACGCTTAGCGTATGTACTTCTAAGTATATACGTAGCGGACCTCGTCGCGTCCTCTTCGCCGTACACCGGGAAGCGGGGCGTGACAGTTTTGTTGGTGGCCCATGCAGGTCAGAGCTGTATGAATCCCTATCATGCAGTTCTGGTCTGCGTGAACAACCTAAGCAATATAACACAAGAATCAACAACAAAAACATTCTTTACAATTCATGTTCATTGAATCTTGCAGTTCCATATTCCTTGAATCTTATCATTTCATGTATTTGAATCTGTCCTAACCCAAATTTTTCTTCAAGGTTATGGATTCCCCGAACAACACCAGCACCAACGTCAGCAACACCCCTCCAGCACTATCTCTTGCACCAGCTGTTCCTGCACCACCCACCGAGCAAACAATGCTATTTGAGGCGATCCGCAGCCTTCTTGAGGGACAACAACAACTTCTGAACCGACCTGAGACCGACGCACCGGGAGTAAAGCAATTCAGGGCTTTACATCCGAAGCAGTTCTCTGGAAAAAGAAGCTCTCTTGAAGCGGAAGAATGGGCACAAGGCATTGAGGATGATCTGGCCGCAGCACAAGTGCCATACGTCGCTTGGGTCCGTGTAGCGAAACTACAACTCACGGACAACGCTCGCAACTGGTGGAAGGCGGAAGAAAGCCGTCTGGTACAGCCGATTGAATGGAAGACTTTTCGTGAAAAGACGCGAAATACTTTCCAGCGACTGCCAGGTTTGCAATGGAGCAGCAGTTTATTCATCTACTACAGGGTTCAATGTGGGACAAATCAGTAGATGAATACGATGCTGAATTCACCATGTTAAGCCGATTCGCAGCACACTTGATACCGACGGACGATATCAGAGCCCGTCGCTTTCAACAAGGACTGGACACGGAGATTCAAGCTGCCCTAGCCACGGGAAAATTTCTGACTCATGAAGATGCTCTGGAAGCTGCCCGCAGTTATGAGGCAGTGATAAAGGCAAGGGGCAGACCTCAGTCTGCAGGAGTGAAACGTCCTGCCACTCAAATGGCAGGAGGGGCCTCTTCAAGGCCAGCTGTTGAATTCAGAAGACTGGAAGAAGTTAAAGATCAGTCAAGACCCGATTTTTGGTTTTATTGCAAGAGGGAAGGACACTTGTGGAAGGACTGTAGGCGCGCAAAAGGCCTATGCTTAGTTTGTGGCGCGTCCAATCACGGAATTGGAAACTGTCCTTATAGACGCAACTCAGTACACACACCCGCCAACTACCCGCAGCAGCTAGCTATCCAGGCTCCTGCAACTCGTTCTGCACTCCTAGCACTACCTCCACGTAGATTCCCTGCTCAGCCAAATCGTCAATTCCATCAGGCACTGAGAAACATGCCTCGAGCACAAGGGAATATGCCTCCAGCTAGGAGAAACGTGCCACGGCGACAGGCTTTCACCTTAACAGCCATAGAACCTGAAACTATGAACCAAGGTACCCCAGGTAACTCCCTCACAACTTTGACCAAAACTTCTTTAATTCTTTGGTTCTGTCACCAAACTGTTACACTTTCCTTTTACAAATTTCGAGGACGAAATTTTTATGAGGAGGGTAGAATGTAACAACCCTATTTTTTTCTATACCAAAATTTTTCAAATATTTTTTTCAAAAATCCACAAAGGGGTATTTTAGCATGAGCACAAGATATAGGTAATTATTTTGTTTTTAATTACAAGCTACAAGAATGTAATAACTCCATTTTTAGTGTACAAGAAATTACTTTAAATTTAATGTATACTAGGAGTATTTATTCTTGCTGCTATCAGTTTAAGTAATTAAATACCACAATAATTACCAGAAGGGGCTTGTAGCTCATTGGTAATACCTTGCACTGCTGAACCAAGCCACCAGAGTTCAAATCCCATGCCACACATTATTTTTATAATTATTTTGTTTTAAATTTTTAGAAAGTCAACAGTCAAACAGCCATAACTCTCAAAATTTATACTGAACCCAAAAAGTTAAATATACCAAATTTTCCCCCAGGAGATGACCCACCCGATGGTACCCCGACTCGGCCCGACTCGGCCAAGTCGGCCGGCACCGCCGGCCGGACGGCCGAGTCGTCAACACGGAATTTCTCCGTGTTGACCTGGTCTTACCTCCTGTATACACTAATTTCCTAGATCGGTTACCGAATGCTCATTAAACCTCTTTTACTCCCAAATTTAATGAATTTTTAATGAATTTTTATATTTTAAAAATATTTTTTAATTAAAACCCTAACCCTAGCCTAGCCTTATATAAACACCCCTACCCTCTACCCTTTCACCCTACATTCCTAAGTCCACTCTCTAAAAATCTCAAGAGAACTCGGTACATTAGAAAACGAACTAAAGGCGAAGCGCTGCCGAAATCGACGACGAATTCCGGCGATCGTACAAGGACCCTTCACGACGTTTCAACGCACCGACAACCCACTACCTTCCTAGCACTCTTTAGCTTGTCCAAACCCGTAAGTCCCCCTCTTTCTATCTTCCTTTTCTTTTAAGAAAAATACGACTTTTTAAAACCCGACGGAAATCGGAACAAACCGATTTCCGATTCGGTTTTTCTATCAAAACTCACTTGTCACAAATTACATAATGCTTAAACATATTCATGTTGACTATTAATCACTTAAAAATCAAATTGGATAAAGTTTTTCACATGAAATGATAACGTTTCTATTTATCGTATTTCTTTCACTTAAATACCACAATGTTTAGTTATCACATTTAACCCTTAAAAATTGCTATACCTTAACGTAGATCACGAGGTAATGACCTACCTCCACACACACGCAAATACAACCCTAATTGATATCATCAAAACTTAGAATACGAAAATACAAGACTTTACATTAAAATACCCTTTTCTTTATAAACCTTTTCTGAAAGTTCTAAGTTGTATACAATTTTAATGCAATACCTTTTAATAGGAAAATACGATATGTCATGGACATCGATCGTTTATCTAAACTGACTTTGTGGTGTCTAGGCTAGGCAAGTGAGCTTGGGTAACTTTAAAAGGCCCGCTTCACGATTCGTGAGCGGATCCCTCCCTCCTCACTTGTACTTACCTGGCCGCAATTGACGGTGAAGAGGCGATTTGAGCCTTCTAATGATGTGTCGTTTAGACTATTTAGAAATAGGCTAGTTGGCTTAGAAAACCCTAGAATCTAAAATACGGAAATTTACACCTTTTACAAATAAATACCTTAACTTTATAAAACCATTTTTTTTCTAAATGATTAGTATTTATTAAATCTTTGCAAAGCGCCACTACAACCCACCTTTGGGGAACTCGTTAGGGATAGTACGGTTTATCGTGCACCCTCGAGCTTAGTAGTGCGAGATTCAGACCTCCGTAAGGAGCATTCAGTCTCGAAAGGTTTAAAATACGACATTTAAGAAAAAACGAGATTTTGGAGAATAAAATATTTATTTAAAATTATTCTTGTATTAACATATATATAATTATCATTTAAACGCCTATTTTGTTATAAGATAAAGTTTCCACCTTTTCCTAAAAAATTACAAGATTAAGAGTTACATTAAAATACCATGAATTTTCAAATAAATCAATATTATAATTTAATACTTTTATTAGGATATATTCATTAGAATAACACAAATAAAATTTACACTCATTATAACAATAAAGACGAATAATAAATACTTGGGGTGTATCTTGAAAACTATACAAAAGTATTTTTATATAAAACCCCCTCAAGTTTTATAAATTACAATAAGGACCCTAACAATTATAGAACTTCAAATTACATTTCTTTTAGTCTGACTTGGGTTTGAGTCTGACTATTTCTGACTTAAATATGATTCAAGTCAATCTATATTCTTTAATATTCCAACTTATTATGAATACATGAATCCCAGAATCCTGTTAACAATCATTACAACTTGACTGAATCAAACCATGGATATACATCCATTATTCCGTTATTCCATTTACCTAATTATGCAGTTACAATCTGTTTACTGATATCATGGTTTTGATCAGTCATCCAACTTATACAATACAATACAACAATATAATCATGACACTACGGGGTTTAAGGGGTAGACTGGTACGGAATTTGTTAAAGGTGGCACGAGGTGGTCACTTAAGACGTAATTACATCCATGCCGTTGTTCCGTGGTATTATCGACGGAGCCTTGTACTACAGGTTACCAAGGTCCCCGGTGTAAGTGGGACGCCCCTCGTATACATTGACATCTTCTGTACCAGGCTACAAACAACAACGTTAATACAATATTATAATATTATAATACAACATTAAAAGCTTTCTCTCTCTCTCTCTCTCTTTCTTACTTTCTGTCTATTTCTCCCTTATCGTTGGGACTTACCGAGCGACCTGTTCGCTGACGACATTCTATTTCTTTCTTCTTTGAATGTCGTCAGGTGTTTTGGACCCAGCAGAGATCGAGCCCACCGGTGAAGACTTGGAGCAGTTTCACGAAGATCCCGAGCTCCAGATATTGTACCTTGTTCTTTTCAGTATTTTCATTTCCTGTTATGCCACTGTTTAGGCATCGCTTTCCATTTCAGTTGTATTTACTTTTCATGCATTGTACAAAAGAATGTTATTAATAAAGTTGTTGTTATTTCTATATCTTTTGTCTCTTGTGATTTACTTTATATTGCTTAGATACGCTTAGCGTATGTACTTCTAAGTATATACGTAGCGGACCTCGTCGCGTCCTCTTCGCCGTACACCGGGAAGCGGGACGTGACAAAAACAAACACGACACGAAGTGAACTTCCAAAGCAGGAGAAAGTGGTTATCGTAATGTGGTAATGTAATTAGATTTAGGGGCTTGCGCCTGCAGAGAAGAGCGTCATCACAATCAAAAACCCCTCATAAATTGAGTGAGAATCTGATAAAGTCTGCTCGAACGACCGCGTCTGTCCAAATCTCCGATATACGGTACCATAAATCAACTTGGTATTTTCGGAGAGGTAGACAGATAAATCCAAATATCATCTGCCCACAGAATTCAGGCCAGACGTCCTAACGGCTCAGTCCCTGTCTTCCGGCGGTGAACATACTTATTATTATTATACGGTTTATACATATAATCTGTATATCGTTAATTAGTTAACAATAACAACTTTATAATTACAGTTATAATGGTTATGCAAATTTAATCTATAACTAGTGTAACACCCTAGTCCGTTGTACATACCTGATCCGATTATTTTAATTATCGTGTGGCTATTTTCTTGATTTTATTCGTTTTGGATGCAGATAGTGTTTCGGCATCTGTGCTTAGTATCCGACCCGACCCGCATGCTTGAAACCTGTCTTGACTCCTATTTACGTATTATTCCGGCTAGTTATGAGGATTCGTGCACTCTATATCCTGTTTACCTGTATCATATATCGGGCATCTGCATTTTTTAATAATACAAATAAAGTCAAATAAAACATTTTAAAAATATCTAGCATGGCCTGCATCATACCCCTGACCCTGTGGTTGCATCCGTATATCGTGTTCTCGTCCCGTTTAGTGAAACGAACTCGTTTGGATCACTACGTACACGCTACGTGTATCCGTTCTCGGGGGTATGCATTTTGTTTAACCGGATATCGATTTTTGGTTTTGGTTGACATGTATATTATCCGTATTTTCAAACTGTAATTTTAGACCCTACCCGGACGTATTTTGGAATATTTTTGTATTACCCAGAAAACTCAAATTTAACTAATATTATATTCTTATAATATTAATTCTTATATACGTTTCTTTAACAAAAAATATATATTTTAATATTCTAAACCAATCCTAACTCTCACCTCATCCTCTCTCTGCATATTATATATATTTTTTAACAAAAAATTATGTTTTTATAATCGAATCCTAACTCAAATCTCTGCCCCTCTCTCTCTTTTTTACTATATATATAATAATAATTCTTTATTTTTCAAACCCTATTCTCACCCCTACATCCCTCTCTCTCCTCGCCTCATCTTCGTTCCCGCCTCTGCGAAACCTAAACCCTAACCTATGCCCGACCAAAGCCCGCATCCCCGACTTTCCCACGACAGTCCCGACCTCACCTTCACCACCTCCACCTTCTCCTCCTCCATCCCCGACGCCCCAGCAGCAACCTGACGAACCCACGCACCCATCATCTCCGGAGCCTGACCTCATCGTCGTCGCAACCCATCGCCACCGTGACAACCCTCTTTTCCTCTTCTCCTCCTCCTCTCTTCCCTTCAACACCCGAGCTCTTCCCTGCACAAGAACCCCTGCACAACCCATTACCCCTGTCATGTCCTGCTTCCCAGAGTGCGCTAAGATCGGCACATGACAGAGCCAACCATGCGACCTGTGGCTAGGAAACATCCCTTCACAGTCACATTACGGCTGTATAAAAGATATCAAGAACAGGAAAATATATAAAACTATTTAATACATGTCCATCTGCCAGAATAAATGAGTCAAGAAATATAAATGCGGAAGCAATAAATCCAATCAACAATAACATCTGGAAAGACGTCCAAAATACGGGCTCACATCAGGGAATATAACCGCGGAAAGGAAACTAACTAAACTAAATACTAACACGATCCTCACTGCTCGGCCAGAGGGCGAAAATACTCCTGATCAGCCTGCGAAGGAGAAAGAGGATCTGGGCCATGCAAAACCCAGACGTCAGTGCGTCATAATATCCATAATAATAAGCAACCAGGATGTAATAAAATATGCAGGCATGAATTATAAATAGTAACATGAATGTAATAAGTAAACACAGATATAGAACAGTGAAGAGTATCAGTATATGTGACGTGCAGTGATCAATCTAAACTGTGCTACTGGGTTATCTATTCTAAAGTTTGTTTGAAATAAATTAGTGTACTCCTCTATGTAACTCAAAAGAATATGTCCCGTTATCCCCCGGGACCATGGATAAGGTAGTGGGAGTCATGAATGACTCTGTCCCGTTATCCCCCGAGACCACAGATCAAGTAAGAATCATGAATGATTCTGTCCCGTTATCCCTCGGGACCACGGATCAAGTAATACCCTTTTGAGCTACACTTCAGTTACACTTTTGATTTCCCCATACCCCCAGTGTTATGTGTTCAAGTTAGGTATTGATAAATCTGGAGTTAATGCCAACACAGGATCAAGCAGGTACAGGTTTGTCTATGCAGACAACAGGATACGTCCATCAGGACAACATGTCAGGGTTGTCGGCATTAGAAACAGGATCAGGTAACATGTCAAATAGTGGTGTATCAGGTCGTGACAGGTAGTGCACAGGTATCAAACGGATGCTCATAATAAAACTGTAGCAAGTACGGGTGCACGATAAAAGTACGGATGCACAGTAAAACACGGATGCACAAATATCTATCAGGGATTTCATCTGCAACTTCATGACTATGTAGGATGCACATTATCAAACATGGGGTGCTAATATAATAGTAACATGAAATAATATGATCTGTAGATGAAACTATACATATAATAAATGATACGGATGCACACGGGTATCCGAAAACAGTAAACATTAATATGGATGTACAAAGCAATCAACATGTGATATTTTTATTCATATGGATGCAAAATATATAACATAGCATAAAGCAAGATAAACTTGCCTGAACGGATCACACGAAGGGGTGCACACGCTGCGTCTGACGTCGGGTAAACGTCTCAATGCACACATGGCACACGGGACAGGTCTAGGCAAGGCAAGAAGGTAACTACGCTGGCTGGGAATGTCCACTGGGTCGCTCGGATCGGCAGCGGCGAGCACGGCTCCGGCGATCACCGGAAAACCAGATCAAGAAAAGAAAAAGAGAAAGAAAGAAGAAGAAGAAAGAAGAGAAGAACAGAGAAGAGAGGGGATGGTTTGGTGTACAGGGTTCAGAGAGGAAGACGAGAGGGAGATGATGAGGTTGTGGGTCACCGGAGATGGTGTTTCACGGCCATGGCAACAAGGGTTGCGG
Source organism: Agapanthus africanus (assembly GCA_030015575.1). Lineage (NCBI taxonomy): Eukaryota > Viridiplantae > Streptophyta > Magnoliopsida > Asparagales > Amaryllidaceae > Agapanthus > Agapanthus africanus. The sequence goes on along the minus strand of CM057349.1, from coordinate 418,159,863 downwards.
GCAGCTGCAGGGTGTTAGGGTTCTGTGCAGGGGAGGAACTCGGGGTTGGCTTGGGGTGTTGGTGAGGAGGAGGGAAGGTGATGGTGGTGGTGATGAGGCCGACGAAGAAGATCGGCGGCGAGGGCGACGTGGGTGCAGACAAGGTCGGAGTTGTGGGTTCTTGGGTTCACTTTAGGGGTTTGGGAGCTCGGGAAAAGAGAAGAGAAGAAGGTGGTGAGGTGGTCGAGGAGAGGAGGAGAGGTCGACGACGGTGAGGGCGTCAGGGTGAGGCAAGGGTGAAGGGTTGCCGGGTTCTCGTGGAGGCTGCAGTTTAAAGAAGATGGGGAAAAAAGAAGGTGACAGTTGCGAGAGTTGTGATGACGGGATCCTCGTGGGTTTAAAGAAGAGAGAGAGGGTTGCGAGAGGAGAGAGAGAGAGATCGAGAGGAGAGAGAGACTATTGAGATTGGATTTTAAGATTTGAAAATATATATATAATATAGATATTTGGTTAAGAAGTATACTTTTAACTGTTAATAATAGTAAACAGTTAATATACAGAATTTAATATTAAGAAAATTTTGAGTTTTCTGGCTAATACAAACTTACTCCAAAACACGCCCGGGTCGGGTCTAAAATTATGATTTGAAAATACGGACAATATACGTAGCAATAGAAACCAAAATTGGATATTCGGATCATGAAAAGTATACCCCCAAGAACGGATACACGTAGCGTGTACGTAGCGATCCAAACGGGTTCGTTTCATCGAACGGGACGAGAACTCGAGGTGCGGATGCTACTACAGGATCAGGGGTATCATGCAGGCCATGCTATATATTTTTAAAATATTTTACTTGACTTTATATGTTATAACGAAAAATATGCAGATGCTAGATATAATGCAAGTATGCAGAATATACAACATGAAAGTGCACGGATTCTCATAACTAGTCAGGAATCAAGACAATTTCCAGGAAGCAGGTCGGATCGGATGCAAATATAGATGTCAAATACACTATTCGCGCCCAAAACAAAATAAATCAAGAAAAGACCATAAATAAAGAAATACTCAAAGTAAAACTGGTATAAATGAACTAGGGTGTTACATTATACCCAACTACAAAAAGAATTTCGTCCTCGAAATTCCTGGAAAAAGAAAAGGAAAACAAGCATGAACCTAGGAAAAGAGGTGTGGAAACCTTTGTCGAATCTCGTCTTCTCGTTCCCAAGTTGATTCTCCATGCGAGCGATTCCCCCAAGAAACAAGTACGAGAGGGATAACCTTGTTCTTGAGGACCTTTTCTCTTCGATCAACAATCGACATCGGTCGTTCCTCAAAGGTCAAATCCTCCCTTACAGTCAGCTCTGAATGATCTAGCATGTATTTCATCTCGAACATACTTATGGAGTTGAGATATATGAAACACGTCATGAACATTCGCCAAAGACGGTGGTAAAACCAATCGATAAGCCACTTCTCCAACATGCTCAATAATCTCGAAAGGCCCCACGAATCGAGGACTAAGCTTTCCTCGACTCCCAAAACGAATCACTCCTCTAATTGGTGATATCTTCAAGAATACAAGATCATCAACAGCGAACTCTAGAGGTCTTCTCGATGCATCGGCCCAACTCTTCTGCCGATCCTGTGCTGCCTTCATGTGATTCCGGATAGTATTAACTTTCTCTACTGTTTGCACGACAAGATCGGGTCCCAATAATCTTCGTTCTCCAATATCGTCCCAACAAACAGGTGAGCGACACTTGCGACCATATCATGCTTTGAATGAAGCCATCTGAATAGTCACCTGAAAGCTGTTATTGTAAGAAAACTCCACCAAGTGTAGATGATCCTCCCACAAACCCTTGAAGTCTAACATGCAATCTCTCAACATGTCTTCAAGAGTTTGGATAGTTCTCTCTGACTGGCCATCTGTCTGAGGATGATAAGCGGTGCTAAACTTCAATCGCGTCCCCAAACTTTCCTGTAAACTCTTCCAGAAGTGTGATAAGAATCGGGTGTCACGGTCGGAAATGATGCTCACAAGCACTCCATGCAATCTCATAATCTCCTGTATATACCGTTCTACTAACGCTTCCATTGACTGACCAACTCGAAATAGTATGAAATGAGCTGCCTTGGTCAATCGATCAAGAATCACCCAAACTGTATTATTGCCCTTTGGACTCCGCGGTAAAGCTGTCACGAAATCCATGGTTATATGTTCCCACTTCCATTGAGGAATCAGAAGTGGTTGTAATAAACCTGCAACCCTTTGATGTTCAGCCTTAACTTGCTGACACATCAAGCACTTCGCTACAAAGCAGACAATCTCCATTTTCATGCCTTCCCACCAGAAATGTTGTCGTAGATCACGGTACATCTTCGTGCCTCCTGGATGTATGGAATATGCGGAACTATGTACCTCTCTCATAACTTCATCACGAATGCCTCCTTTCGGCACACAAAAACGGCTACCATAACGCAACGAACCATCTTCATGAATCAACAAGTCTGTTCGAAGTCCCGCTTCAACCTGTTCTCGAAACTTCTGCAACCTTGGATCTTGTGATTGTGCTGCTTTAATACTCGATCAACGACGACTGTACTTGCAGCTGCATCAACTGTCCTGAAGCATGTGGTTGCACGATCTCCAACACTAATCTCCGAAAATCCTCGATAAGCTCCTTCTGTGCAGTCAACATCCGAATTGGTGGCAACTGACTAAGCGCATTCGGCACTATATTAACTTTCCCCGGATGGTACTTAAGATCAAGATCATAGTCAGCCATCAGTTCCAACCATCTACGCTGTCTCATGTTGAGCTCTTTCTGCGTGAACACGTACTTTAAGATTTTGTGATCGGTGAATACTTCGACCAGTTCGCCCAATAAGTAGTGTCTCCAAATCTTCAAAGCGAAAATCACAGCTGCAAGCTCCAAATCATGAGTTGGGTAATTCTTCTCATGGGTCTTCAACTGTCTCGATGCGTAGGCTATAACCTTCCTATGCTGCATCAAAACACATCCCAAACCATTCCAAGATGCGTCGCTGTGAATCACCAATCCTCTGGAACCGTCTGTCATGGTCAAAATAGGAGCGGTTATCAACTTTTGCTTCAACGCCTCAAAAGTTGACACACAACTATCCGTCCATACGAACGGTACCTCCTTTCGCGTAAGCTTGGTCAAAAGCTCAGCTAAGCGAGCAAAATTCTCCACGAATCTTTTGTAATATCCTGCAAGTCCAAGAAAACTTCTGATCTCTGCTTCGGTCTTCGGAATCGGCCAATCTTGAACTGCTGCAATCTTCTCAGGGTCAACGGCGATTCCTTCTCCGGATACGACATACCCCAAAAACTTCACTTCTTCAAGCCAAAACTCGTATTTGCTCATCTTTGCATATAATTTTTCTTGCCTCAATATCTGCAGTGCGATCTTCAAGTGTTCAGCATGCTCTTCTAGGCTCCTCGAGTAGACCAGAATATCATCGATGAACACCACTATAAACTGGTCTAAGAACGGTGAAAAGATTCGGTTCATCAAGTCCATAAATATCGCCGGTGCATTCGTGACTCCTAATGGCATCACTAAATACTCATAATGTCCATATCGAGTTCGGAATGCAGTCTTGCAAATATCCTCTGATTTAACTTGAACTTGATGATATCCGGATCGCAAATCCAGCTTCGAGAATACCCTCGCGCCAGTAAGTTGCTCAAATAATTCGCCAATGCGAGGGATCGGGTACTTGTTCTTAATAGTCACCCGGTTAATTCTCGATAATCGATGCACATCCTCCTTGTGCCATTTTTCTTCTTGACTAGAAGAACTGGAGCTCCCCAAGGTGAATTACTGCCGTGAAGCCAACCCTTCTCTAGCAATTCGGTAACCTGCTTCTTTACTTCCTCCAACTCCACTGGTGCCATTGGATAGTACGCCTTTGAGATTGGCGCCGTATCAGGAACAAGATCGATCGTGAACTCCACATCTCGTTTTGGCGGTAAACCCGAGATGTCCTCAAACACGTTCATAAACTCTCGAACTACAGCTGGTGCTTCCACCTTATCAACTTCCATCGACGAAAGAACGGCGCTTATCGGCCTAGACCTAAACTCGACTGGCCCGACAGAACTTCTACCTCCAGCAAAAACAAACTCCGGATATCCGGAAATCTGGAAAATCACTTTCTTTACCCTACAATCAATGTGAGCTTGGAAAGTGCCGAGAAAATCCATTCCCAAGACAACATCATAACTGCCGATATCGATCACCAAGAAATCTGCAGATAACTCTCGTCTGCAGATAACAACTGAACAATCCTTGCACTCACTACTAGAAATGATCTTCCCGTTCCTAGTGTATATGTCCCAACAACTAGACAGGGTCATGCAATAAATCAAATGTGCAGCAATAAACTTGGACGACATAAAACAATGGTATGCACTAGAATCGAATAATGCTAATATGTGAAAATCATGAACAAGTAGGATACCGAAAACAACTTCATCTGAAGCCAAGATACTGAAGAAGATAAGCATGGTAAACAGGATTCAAGCTTGTGATAAAACATGAACTGGTAAGCAATGAAATCGAGAGAAGCAAGGTAATATAACAATCATAAAACAAGGAAATGAATCAAGACTAGGACTACAAGTTACTTAAATAGAGTACCGCATTGTAACCATGCTGCAGTTCATAATTACAATCACATAACTCCGTTCAAGTCGCCCATATCCTAGTATCAGAATCAAAAGAATAGGAAAGGATAACCAATAGGGAACCAAAAAGATTTCAAGCCGAGATGCAAAGTTGTTTGCATATCGTCAAGACAAGGGTCAAGAGAAAGATATGATTCAAGAATCACGATAACAATGTGATCAGACATGTTCCTAATCATGGGTTTTCTGATTCGTGTATTGGGTCCAATACCCAACTACAAAAGAATCAAACCCGATTAACCTAAATCCTATGTCTCTGATACCAAACAAACCCTGTCACGCCCCGCTTCGCAGAGTGCGCTAAGATCGGCATGTAACAGAGCCAACCATGCTACCTGTGGCTAGAAAACATCCCTCCACAGTCATATTACGGCTGTTTATAAGATATCAAGAACAGGAAAAATATATAAAACTATCTAATACATGTCCATCTTCCAGAATAAATGAGTCAAGAATATAAATGCAGATGCAATAAATCCAATCAACAATAACATCTGGAAAGACGTCTCAAATACGGGTTCACATCAAGGAATAAAACCGCGGAAAGGAAACTAATTAAACTAAATACTAACACGATCCTCACTGCTCGGCCTGACGACGAAAATACTCCTGATCAGCCTGTGAAGGAGACAGAGGATCTGGGCCATGCAAAACCCAGACGTCAGTGCGTCATAATATCAATAATAATAAGCAACCAGGATGTAGCGAGATATGCAGGCATGAATTATAAATAGTAACATGAATATAATAAGTAAACACGGATATAGAATAGTAAAGAGTATCAGTATATGTGACGTGCAGTGATCAATCTAAACTGTGCTATTGGGTTATCTATTCTAATGTTTGTTTGAAATCAATTAGTGTACTCCTCCATGTAACTCAAAAGAATATGTCCCGTTATCCTCCGGGACTATGGATCAGGTAGTGGGAGTCATGAATGACTCTGTCCCGTTATCCCCCGGGACCACGGATCAAGTAAGAATCACGAATGATTCTGTCCCGTTTTCCCCCGGGACCACGGATCAAGTAATACCCTTTTAAGCTACATTTCAGTTACACTTTTTATTTCCCCATACCCCCAGTGTTATGTGTTCAAGTCAGGTATTGATAAATCTGGAGCTAATGCCAACACAGGATCAAGCAGGTACAGGTTTGTCTATGCAGACAACATGATACATCCGTCAGGACAACATGTCAGGATTGTCGGCATTAGAAACAGGATCAACTAACATGTCAAATAGTGGTGTATAAGGTCATGACAGGTAGTGCACAGGTATTAAACGGATGCTCATAATAAAACTGTAGAAAGTACGGGTGCACGATAAAAGTATGGATGCACAGTAAAACACGGATGCACGAATATCTATCAGGGATTTCATATGCAACTTCATGACTATGTAGGATGCACATTATCAAGTATGGGGTGCTAATATAACAGTAACATGAAATAATATGATCTGTAGATGCAACTATACATATAATAAATGATACGGATGCACACGGGTATCCGAAAACAGTAAACATTAATATGAATGTATAATGCAATCAACATGTGATAATTTTATTCATATGGATGCAAAATATATAACATGGAATGAAGCAAGATAAACTTGCCTGAACGGATCACACGACGGGGTGCGCACACTGCGTCCGACGTCGGGTAAACGTCGCAATGCACACATGGCACACGGGACAGGTCCAGGCAAGACAAGAAGGTAACCACGCTGGCTGGGAATGTCCACTGGGTCGCTCGGATCGGCAGCGGAGAGCACGGCTCCGGCGATCACTAGAAAACCATATCAAGAAAAGAAAAAGAGAAAGAAAGAAGAAGAAGAAGAAAGAAGAGAAGAACAGAGAAGAGAGGGGATGGTTTGGTGTACAGGGTTCAGAGAGGAAGACGAGAGGGAGATGACGAGGTCATGGGTCACCGAAGATGGTGTTTCATGGCTATGGTAGCAAGGGTTGCGGGCAGCTGCAGGGTGTTAGGGTTCTGTGCAGGGGAGGAACTCGGGGTTGGCTTGGGGTGTTGGTGAGGAGGAAGGAAGGTGATGGTGGCGGTGATGAGGCCGACAAAGAAGATCGGCGGCGTTGGGCGACGTGGGTGCAAGCGAGGTCGGAGTTGTGGGTTCTTGGGTTCACTTTAGAGGTTTGGGAGCTCGGGAAAGGGAAGAGAAGAAGGTGGTGAGGTGGTCGAGGAGAGGAGGAGAGGTCGATGACGGTGAGGGCGTCAAGGTGAGGCAAGGGTAAAGGGTTGCTGAGTTCTCGTGGAGGCGGCAATTTAAAGAAGAGGGGGAAGAAGGAAGGTGACAGTAGCGAGAGTTGTGGTGACGGGATCCTCGTGGGTTTAAAGAAGAGAGAGAGAGAGAGAGAGAGGAGAGAGAGAGACTATTGAGATTGGATTTTAAGATTTGAATATATATATATATATATATAATATATAGATATTTGGTTAAGAAGTATACTTTTAACTGTTAATAATAGTAAACCGTTATAATATAAAGAATTTAATAGTAAGAAAAATTTGAGTGTTCTGGCTAATACAAACTTACTCCAAAACACGCCTGGGTCGGATCTAAAATTATGGTTTGAAAAAGCGGACAATAAACGTATAAATCGAAACCAAAATAGGATATCCGGGTCACGAAAAAGCATACCCCCAAGAACGGATACACGTAGCATGTACATAGCGATCCAAACGAGTCCGTTTCACCGAATAGGACAAGAACACGAGGTGCAGATGCTACCAGAGGGTCAGGGGTATCATGCAGGCCATGCTATATATTTTTAAAATATTTTACTTGTCTTTATATGTTATAACGAAAAATATGCAGATGCCAAATATAATGCAAGTATGCAGAATATACAACATGAAAGTGCACGGATTCTCATAACTAGTCAGGAATAAATCACAAACAGGAATCAAGATACTTTCCAACAAGCGGGTCGGGTCGAATGCAAATACAGATGTCAAATACACTATTCGCACCCAAAACACAATAAATAAAGAAAAGACCATAAATAAAGAAATACTCAAAATAGAACTGGTATAAATGAACTAGGGTGTTACAACCCCGACCCCTTACAAACCTACGACCCCAACAAGAACCCATCACTTGATACTTAACCCACGCCTGCACCTTGCCGCCGGTCATCTCACCATCTTGACCTCGACTTCACCCACACTACTCCCTCTTCTTACCCCTCTCTCTAACCCGACGACCCATACCCTGCACACCCGAAACCCCACGACCAAGAACCAGAACCTCGCCGGAAAACCCATGCCTCTCGTCGTCACCCCCTCGCCTCTGTTCTAGAACCCTCGATCTAACCCCAGAGGACCTCAGTCTTCTTCTTCTTCTTCTTTCTCCTCTTACTTTTCTTGGTTTTGTATATTCCGGTGATTGCCGGAGCCGTGACCGTCGCCGATGATCCGGGCGATCCAGTGGACGTTCCCAGCCAGCATGGTCACTTTCTTGCATTTCCTGGTTCTGTTCTGTATGCGCGTGTGTACATTGCGACGTTTGTTCGACGTCGGACGCAGCGTATGCACCCCGTCGTGAGATCCGATCAGGCAAGTTTATCTTGCTACATACTATGTTATTATATTTGCATCCATATGAATAAAAATATCACGTGTTTACTGCATTGTGCATCCTATGTTACAGTTTTACAGTTTTTCGATACGTATACCCGTACGTATCCATACCATTTATTACATATCTAGTCGTATGCAAGTTTATCTTGCTAAATGCTATGTTACTATATTTGCATCCATATGAATAAAAATATTACATGTTTATTGCATTATGCAACCGTGTTACCGTTTTAATGATATCCGTCCACATCCGTATTGTTTATTACCTATTTAGTTGCATGCTGGAACCCGATCACTTCATGTTATTGCTAGATTCATATACCATGCTTGCTAGTATGCATAATATGACTCATGGACTCATTATATATCATCACTGATTACTATTTGTGCATCCGTGCTTTTACCGTGTTTTGATACTTGCTAGAGCATTACTTTGAGCATCCGTGTGTTACATATGCACTACCTGTCATGACTTGATACACTACTGCTTGACTTGATACCTGATCTTATTACTAATGCCGATAATCCTGACTTGTTGTCCCGACGGACATATCCTATTGTCTATTTAGACAAAACCTGTACCTGCTTGATCCTGTGTTAGCATTAGTTTCATATTTATCAATATCTGACTTGAACAAATAACCTTAGGGTAAGGGGAAATCAAAACCCTTTCTTTTAACTCGACAGTTCGATACTTATACTGATCGGTTTTGGGGGCTAGGCCAGTCCCGGGATGCTGCTGCTGACATTATTCGTCTGTACATGTTTCCTGTTTAGTGCTTAGTGGCACGTCTCGGATTCAGCCCGAGAGTTTGGATCGTGGCCCCGGGTATGCACAGGATACTATTGAGTTATATCGACGATTCCATTAAATTGATTTCATAAAATTTAGAATAGATAACCTGGTAGTACAGTTTAGATTACTCATTGCACTTCATGTACCTTTTTACACCGCACTGTTTCATATCCATTTACTTGATATATTCATGTTATCATTTATATTTCACGCCTGCATATCTTGTTGCATCCTGGCTATATTTTATTGTTTGATATTATGACGCACTGACGTCTGGGTTTTGCATGGCCCAGTTCCTTTATCTCTTTCGCAGGCTGACCAGGAGTATTTCAGCCGTCAGGCCGAGCAGTGAGGATCGTGTTAGTGTTTAGTTTAGTTAGTTTTATTTCCACAGTTTTATTTCCTGATGTGAGCCCGTATTTGGGACATATTCCAGATGTTACCGTTTATTGGATTTATTGCTTCCGCATATATATTTCTTGACTCCTTTATTTTGGCAGATGGACATTTACCAGTTAGTTTTATATGTTTATTGTTCTTGATATCTTATAGACAGACGTAATGTGACTGTGGAGGGATATTTTCTAGCCACAGGTAGCATGGTTGGTTCTGTCACGTGCTGTAGTTAGCGCACTCTGAGAAGCGGGCGTGACAACTAGTGATTATAACAAACTATTCTAGTTTAGTCAATCGATAAATCAAAGTGTAGGAATTAATATGGTTATTTTTCTTTACACTATTTATAGCACCTAGATAACGGTTACGACCGTATTTCATTATGATCTGTTCGCACGATATTATCATAAGTAAACACTTTATTTAATTGAATACACTATTATTGACATGCTTGTGACCTACCAGACTATTATTATTTTGTTATCATGTTAATACCTGTTACCTGTAATATTTACCGATACCAATAATCATGACTTGTTGTCCTAATGAACGTGACATGTTGTCCAGATAGACATAATCTGTACCTGCCTTTTCCTGTATTAGCATTAGATAGATATTATATTTATACCTGACTTGGAAAATGAAATCTGGAGAAATGGGGAAATCAAAAGTGTAACTGAAGTGTAACTTAAAAGGATATTACCTGTTTCCGTGGTTCCAGGGGTAACGGAATAGAATCATTCTTGATTCATACATCTTGCATCCGTGACCCCGGAGGGTAACGGGATATATCTTGGTCCGTGGTCCTGGGAGGTAACAGGATATATACTTTTAAGTTACATAGAGGAGTACATTCATTGGTTTCAAATACCTGTAAGATAGTTAACCTAGAAGCACAGAGCTTAGGATATACATGGCATGTTTGACTACATAGGTCTTACTTGTTATATCACTAGTGAGTTTTGCTGTTTATACTCTTGATATCTCACTCTTGCATATGGTATACTATATCACATATTGCTTATATTAGTATTATTATGATATTTATGATACACTGATATCTGGGTTTCGTATAGCCCAGATCCTTTGATCTTAGCCTAGGAGGACCGTGAGTATCTTGACAAGATTGCGGATCAGTGAGGAGTATTCCACCGATATAGTTCTTATTGTGATTTAAGTATTCTTGTTCTTCCTTGGACCTTTGTTACTTCCGCTATCATTTCGTGTTATCGTTTCTTCTGGTAATTGGACATGTGATAGATAGATTTTTAGTTTGTAGTTATTGATTACTGATTGACAGCCGTAATGTGACTATAGAAGGATATTTTTATACCGTAGGTAGCATAGTTGGCCGAATTACATCCCAAAATTTTAGGAAGCGAGGCATGACAAGATTCTTTTGAAAAAAGACTCATTTACCGACATAATACCCTTAAGGAAAGTAGATGTCGTCGCCATGTTTTTATTTGGTGCGTTTACCGTCCTAAACTTATTACCATCAGCTTCTTTAATGCTAACCACTCATCCCTTCCTGTTACCTGCCACCCGCCTCCACCACCACCTGCCCAGTAGAGCCTTATTCATATCCTTAATGTTTTTCATGCCCAAACCTCTTCCTTCTTTCAGTCTACAAATATTCCCCCATCTAACCAAATGGTATTTCTTTTTCTTCAATGACGCTCCTCTCCACAAAAAATTCCATCGAATTTGAACAATCATTCTAACCATCCATCCTAGGAGTAAGTAAAAGGCTATATAATATTGCGGAACGACTAACAATACTGAATTTAACAAAGTCACCCTCCCACCTATGAAAGACACTAACCCTTCTAGCCCTCCAATTGATTTTGCAGCCTGTAAATCAATGGCAACTGGTCCGACTACTTCAACATTCCGGGTGTAATACCAAGTTTCTGTTGACTCAAACTCCCGTATTTTAATAAAATAATAATTTCAAAACATTTTCCTCAATATTCCTTTTATTTTTCCATATATCATTTGATTGTTTTTACTTATTCCTTTCCCTAACTAATTATTAAAACCTTAACCTTAGCTAGCCCAAGCCCACCAAACCCCAAGGCCTACTCGGTTTCCATTGTACTCAAACTCCTGTATTTTAATAAAATAATAATTTCAAAATCATTTTCCCAAACATTCCTATTAATTTTCCATATGTTATTTTGATTGTTTCTAATTATTCTTTTCCCTAACTAATTACTAAAACACCAACCTTAGCCAGTCTAAGCCCACCAAACCCTAAGGCCTAAACCCCTATATCCTAAACCCATACCCAGCTCTCTCTTTTTCTTTTCCTTTCCCCTCACAAATTTTAGCCGGCCCTCTTCTTCTCTCTTCCAATTGTTGCTTTCATTTTGAATCCAAAACAAATAAAAATTGAAAATACTCAATTAATCTCCATTAATCCCCATTAATTGCTCTCTCTAATCTTAATAATCTCATTCTCTCCCTTTTTTGAAAATCCCCAAAACTCACACTCTCGCTCTCTCTCATTCTCTCTTTCCCATCAAAACATTTTCCATTCTTCTTCCTCAAAACCCAGGCAACCCCTCCCCGACATCACCTCATCGATACCTCCACCGAACCCAATTCCAGCAGCGCACTCCTACCGTTGCCTTCTCCTTCGCCGATCGTTTCACTGCCGGCAACGTCCTCAAGCACCAGCACTACTGTTCACACCTGTTTAAGTGCACACCATGCATACAAGCACACTTCATGAAATTTGATTTAATCAACTTATGCACCTATATACATGCGCATAAGTTAAAAGTGATTCAATTGGTTTGCGCACCTATGTAAGTTCTCACATATAGGCTAATGCACAACACGTGCAAATATGCTAATGATGGGCTCTTGCAACCAAAGTAAACTTCAGCACAAAAATGAACAAAGAAGTGCGAAGGTAAAAGAAAAGAAGCTTTTCATTGATACGTCAAAAGAAAGATTACATACTAATACCGAAAAGTAAAAGACAAATAAAAGCAAAGGTTGTTACATCGTCCGGAATTTTAGAGAGGCAATAGATTGACCAAGTTATAAGGAAGAATGAAGTCATAAACAGACTCCGACAAAGACTTGAAAGCCTTATCCTCCATCACCATACGCGTCTGTTCACCTCTATCATTTGCAGACAAGATCTCCCACTGTTGGAAGATTACATGCAGCAGGGTGGTTGCACGGTCTCTCGGCCCTTTGGAGATAAAGCTCATTAGGAAAACTGAATGCGCCTTATTCGCGGCTTAATCAAGAGAAGGGATGGGCATTACATCCATAGCCCCAGGAATGGTATTATAGATGACTTGAAATATCAACTGGAGTAAGGTGGAGCGTCGATGAAGCTTTTGCCTACTGTGAGCCTCAAAACGACGAACTACGTTTTCATACTAAGCATCGGTAAAAGACGACTCATAAAGGTGGATGTCAGCATGGGAAAAAATCTCCCTAATTGTGTAAAAACGGTCAGCCGTGACACCTGAAAGAAAAGGAGTGGAAAGGCGTCGGTTCACTGAAAGGACGGACTAAAAATATCTAACTTCAATATTAAAGGTTGATTAAGGTTAAACTCAGGTAACATCCTTAAAGTAAAAGAAACGCTTAAGTTTTATCTTAAGTTAAGTGCGCAACAAAAAAGGTGCGCTAGATAAGTTAAATGCCCAACATAAAGGTTAACAACACTATTTGCACAATCATGAGAAGACGTATAGGAACTTATGTTAAATGAGATGTGATGAGTGAAAAATAAGGGTTGGACATTTCTAACTAGGGTAATAGAATTTCTAGATTTGATACTAAAACCTTAGGATTAGAATCAAGAGTTTCCTCACGAAACTAGCATGACGAGATTTTGTGGGTGTAATTCGCTGAAAACCCTTAGGAAACAAAACTCCTCCTACTAGGGACACCTTGAGGTTTAATGGCATGTTGCACGGGCTTAGTGCAATCGTGTTCTCTGCGAAAGTGGGGTTAGGATTTTGTTTTGTTCAGGACAAGCAAAAGATAGATTTGGGGGTATTTGTTCAGCATGATTTATTAAATTTTAATACCGCTTATTTTCTATCATTTTGTCAATAAACAATACTTTTAATCTGTGTTTGCACATTTGTACAGATTACAGATACACATGCAAAAAAATTTGAGACGGTACACAACATGAACAGAAACGACGGGTTTTCAGCCAGGATTGTAAATAGAATAGAATACAGATCAAATCAAATGAGTTTGCAACAAATAAAGCAGTGTATAAATAATTCATTGATTTTGGTCCAACATGATCAAGTGTGAACCATCATGTCGTGCAAGTAAGCATGAGCCATCATTAAGTTGCAAACACCATCATAGTGTCATGCAAGTGGATGTGCAAGTGAAATATTTTAAAAAGAATTGATATGAAGTGTGAACACAATACCATTTGATCACTTCCCTCTCTGTTCATAGCTCCAGATTTCACCCATGTGTGAATTAAATGAAATTGCGACTACAGGGAGATGCTCTTGTGACCAAACGACTAATGTACCAAGATGGGCCCCAGATTCTATAAAATGGCCGCAAATTTATTCCTCTTGGCCTCAAATTGCAGCCAAGTAAGAGACAAATTGGCTCGTCCAAGTTTGGTGGATCCCTTGTTGTTTATTTAGTCCACTTGTATATACAACTTTTGATTTTGAGTTGCCTATATATAGCAGATTTTAGATTAAGTTCTGCATTAGATTCTTGAACTGAAAAACAGATTGTAATGCTTGCTTACTTCTTCCCCTTGCAAGCTCTCATTTGAGATCTCGGAATATGGAGGTTGAAGTTGTAGGATATCTTATACTTAAGTCCTTCCAAATGTGAATAAAGAATTTCACTTGTTTTTTTTACGTACTTATTTTCTTCATATTCTTCTCTTGTGTTTTATTTTCTATTGTTGTGATATTTGTGTAATATTTTGGTTGTGGTGATGGTGAGAATGTGAGATGAATGACCTTGCCTTCCTCCTCCTCTTGTGATGTTTAATGTGCTTAAAATGGGATTGTAAGTTTAGGATTACCTATTGGTTTTCGTTTGATATGGTATTTTGATTTCATGGTTACTTGGTAATCTCATTACATACCATATTCTCTCCAAGTTTCCCTTAGGCAATGTTAAGCTTAGAATCATACTAGTTTTAAGGTTGCCAAGTGTTTAGATAGGGTATTTTGTTAACAAGTTGCTTGACAACCTTCTTCATTCATATATCCTATACTATCATCACTCACTTAACAAGTTTAATGCTAAACCACTTGCTCTCATGTGTTAATTCGTGTATTTGTTGACGATTTATACTTGCTAACCCTTGTGCTTGGTTTGATACTTCATACTTGGACATACAAACGGTAAGTGAGAACAATACGGATTCGTTTCGTTCCTAACGTTGCACTTCGATGTCTTGATGTCTTGTGCTTCGCGAATGCTTTGACAAGCCATACTTCATGCCAGAATCAATACAAGGACTGAAAAACTCATGATCAAGGAAGCATGAAGAATTCGCGACGATTCAACCATCTAAACTGGAGCCACGGCCATTTTTCTTAACTTTGTTCTATAATTTCGTATTTTCTTAGTTCTCGTGACAAACTAAATTCTTTCTCCTTGAACCTTTAACGATAACTCCTAATCACCAATTCCTTGTGGATCGACCCGTACTTACTGGCTCGCTACAATGCGCTGTGCACTTAAGATTTATAAATTTTAAAACAAGACCGAGCTCGTGTGCACCGCATTTCTAAAAACCTTTCTTTCAAAACCACATAAGCACATGCGGGTAAAGTCCCAACAAGTTTTTGGCGCCATTGCCGGGGAGGCGATAGTCATTAGGGATTGTTATTTCTGGTTCAATTGTATATACAAAACTAACTTTAACAAAAAAAATTCAAAAACGAAACAAAAACAAACAAAAACAACTTTTCTAACTTCTGTTCTCTGTCTTTTTGATCTGCTTTCACTCGGATTTTAATTGTAAAATTTTGCATATAAAATCGAGACACTAAAAGGATAAGAAGCACAAGGTACAAATTTGGAGCACCAACTTTAATAGTTGGCCGCCAAAAAATTCTATTTGGCGCAAATTGCGGCCAATCTTTCTCCATTTGTCCTAAATTTTTGGTGTTTGCTTCTTTGAATTATTTTTGATCCATTTTATACTTTAAATTTCATAATTGTTTGTGTGCAGAATATTGTCCATATATATCGCATTTTACACTAAATATCGTATTTTTTGACATTTTCATATTTTGATGGAATTACAAGTAGCGATTATGTGGAGGAAGGTTCATTTTCAATAACAAAGTGAAGTGCAGTGCCAAAAATCTGGGTAGTTTGACCCATGTATGTGAACCTTTCAAGATATCGGATCTACACAACGGGGGTTTCTTAAACCCAAAATCATATTGGTACGTATTTTTCTAATTCTTTCTTTCTCAAATCTGACAGAATTCTTCGCAAAATTTGCCGTTAATAGAATAGAGAACTAACCTGTATTTATTACAGCGCTTTAGCCCATATGGAAAAAAGATGTGATTGATTGTTTAAATTTTTTATTGATTACACATTTGCATCTTAATATGGACATAAGAGCAAAGAATCCAACAAGATATGGTAAATGATTTCATCACCTTTTTCCGTGGCCCACAAATCACAAAACTGTATTTTCGCATATCCACAGTAATTTTAAAATCAATTAGAACTATGAATTTAAGGATTCACGCTCAATAGGGCAAGTTAATTGTGTTTAGAACACCACTTAATGTTATATTGTTCATGAGGTGTTTAGGCAAGTGTTCCCGGTGTAACCGCCAAAAGAAAAAGGGTTATTCTAATTAAGGAATTTGCAAAAGCGTTGGACAACCTTCTCTTACCTTTACACCTACCTGACTTCGTGATCCGTATATTTTGAGCATGTTTCTCGACACAGTTTTACTTCAACAAACAGGTTTTTGGGCAGGTCTAGTTGACTTAGCATAATATAGACTGCTAGGGTGTGATATTTTTTGTTTTTATGCTTTTGTGAGTGCTTGCTGATATGGGTGATACACAGTTCGATTCGATTCTTCACGATCCATATTCTTTTATTTATACTCATACCTAATTCTTTTGTTCAAATTGCAAATATTCTTTCCACATTTTTTAAAACTGTCATTTCGTAGGAGGTGGCCAACCGTACCAGAATTTTGATATCGGTCACACACCTAACACTTTTGAACCCAATCCCACTTCAAATATCGAGAAATTGATTGAAAATTTAGAAAAAGAGATCGACAGGATGAATGCTTTAGCATCGCTACCATCACAACCCTCCCTTCCTAAAACTATTGACACATCAATAGGGTATAATAGTGTGATGGATGTTAGGTTGACCACTTTAGAGAAAAATTTAGAAGTGATGATTGCAGTCGAGAATCAAATAGTTTCGATAATAGCCATGTTCATAGAACAATCTAATCAATTGTTTCATACTCAAACTCAATAATTGGATACAATCGATGAACAAGTGAAACATTTAGCTGTGTAGATTCTAAGGAGTGAACACAGTCAACTAGAAACAAATACTACCAATATCTTGAAAGTCTACCTTAACATCACCATGAGGTTCTTGAGGCATCAAGCATGCCACATTTTAATTTTTATTAGGTGCTAAGTTAGACTAACAAGATCATTACTAGATTATTAGGGTTAGTCTTTGTGATGTGATTAACTCAAGAGAAGTAAAGAGCATACAACCTTTGTTGTTCTAATCCTTCTCTTCTATAGCTCTGGGTTGAAGTCTACGCGAATCTACTAGGTTCCTCTTCGAGGTTAACGAACCTCCTTCGTGATCTTTGAGCCAAAGACGATCCACCCGAAGTTCCTCTAGCCCAAACTAACTCTATACTAAACTCCTTTAGTGTAGCAAACACACTACACAAAATTACTAGTTTAGTGTGGGATGGTGAAGTAGGGGATGTTAAAAGCTCACAAGATTGTGTTCAAGCTTCATGATTCACATCTCATGTGAGGGTTGAAGCTTGAACCATGGCAATTAAGGAAGAAGATGAAGCTAGAGAGCAACCATGGGAGCAACTCAAGAAAAATGGCTAAGTGTTGAGACTGAGCAAAGAATGAATGGCAACTCTTGACCCCCACTCATTCAAGCATGAAATTTTGCAATATAAAATTGCAACCATGCTTGAATAGTGAGTCAAGATGAATAAACTATGAATAAAGCCCATGCTTGCAACCATGCTATCATTTTCCACCTCTTTTATATTTTTCTCAAAGATAGAAATCATGCCATGCTTCATTATTATATATATATATATATATCACACACACACACACATATATATATATATATAAAATGAAGAATAATTAGTGAGCTAATGATATTAGTTAAGATATAATTATATTACATAGAATATATATCACATTATTAAATCAACACTTGATTTAATAATCTGGTTATATCACATATGACCGACTAATATCATTCATCTGTATATCACATTATCAAATCAACACTTGATTCGACAATCTGGTTATATCACATATAATCGAACCGTTAACAGATAACTCCCAGATTACAATACGGTATCACATACTCATATTTAGTCAGGACCACGCACATATCAACATATGTGCCCTACTTCGTTTCGTTCGAACCAGTAAACTTCTGTGTGGGACTCTAAAGACTCGTCAATACGCCAGCAGTAGGTGATAATCACATCAGTCACCCACAAGCCGTCAGCGGTACTAGCTGGACGTAATGACTACCTGGGTATTAAGCGATATGAAGATCAACAAGCAAGCCCATCCATACTCTCAATGAAGCTAATCAGTAACATTATTGTATAGTCCGGTCTCTTCGTCTGATATGTCGCATATCATGTCTAGGGGTGGTAAACGTCAGTCCCCAGTAACGTGATAAGTTATGCCGATGTCTGGCCTATAACGGTTTGAGAAACTACTGATAACTCTTATCAATAAATCTTAGTAGCAGCCATGGCCAGAGACTTCCAGTTACAGCCAATCGAGCATAGCGCAACATCAACCCTCAATACCGGGAGAGACGAAACCCCTCCTATCGCTCATTGCCTCTATGTGACTCGGGACTGTACCAAAAATCCACCTGTTTGCATGACTCCTTTGAGCCGTAGTAGGGAGGAAATCAAAGCACAGTGGGAGCCACACAAGACTCTATGACGATCTCGGGTCTACAGACTAATCTGTACCAGTGTCACTTGAGGACTGCTATCTGACGATAGGTATACTACCACATAGGAGTCCTCGGCGAGTCCTGTTCGGTGTACCCATTCTCCAATGATCGCCTGTGTACAATTTTTGATGTCACACACCAATGGTTGTGGGATCAACCATCGCCCTCTAATGGACAAGAAACGTACACACTAGTCTACACTGGAATATCGATGCCCTGGTCTCGATATTCCGACGACTAGAAACTGATTAAAGGATATACTTGTGGACCACCCTGGCCCCACTAGTATGATTTCATCATAATCCTTGTAGTCAAGTACATATCCTAAGGGCTTTATCAACATGCGAGAGCAAGACAGTAACGAATACC
The DNA here is from genome assembly GCA_030015575.1 of Agapanthus africanus. Taxonomy (NCBI): domain Eukaryota; kingdom Viridiplantae; phylum Streptophyta; class Magnoliopsida; order Asparagales; family Amaryllidaceae; genus Agapanthus; species Agapanthus africanus. Next base: position 418,140,779 of record CM057349.1, on the reverse strand, counting down.
AGTCAACATGTCAAGATAAAGAGTAACCAGATAGCATACTATCATGTCGAGCAAGAAAATCCTCTATATATATATGTTCAAGCATCCACTATAATATATATCACATGTACAATAATGGCCTCTAGGGCATACATATAACTAACATATCTGTCATCTAGGAAGTCATCTGAGTAAGATAAATGATCAAACAGATTTTGAAGTTTCATAGATGATGATGATATAATTGATTTTACCAGGGGTTATCAGGAAAAGCAAGAAAACCCTCTAAGTCAGTCCGACGCTACCCTTCAGGTACCAAATAGGTCTCCTATCACTTATGATCTTGAGGATGATTTAGCCAATATACTACTTGAAGATGAGATTCTTACACCGACAGATTTTAGTGATAAAATTTTAGAGGAAGAAACCTGTGAATTTGATGGGTATGGTGTCGATATAGTGTTCGATATAATTCACAATCAGGAACCCACAACTTTAGTATCACTGGTCGGTATGGGTTTGGACGAAACGTTAAAGTGGGAACCTATATTTTTGAATGATATTAACCTACCCTTAAGTCAGTGTATTGAAGGAGAACTTGAACTGGAAGATGTGAGCTGTAATGACGAGAATATGATTATGGAGGATTATAGGGAGGAAGATAATCTTGAGAAACATTATTTCATGCCAAGTTTTGAGGTGATATTTGCGGATGAACTTGATATTCTTTGTGAGTTTGTAATGACTCTGAAACCCCTATACAGAATTATATTTTTAAATCTATAGAAAAGGGTATTTCAGCCTGTATAGGAGTTATAAGTTATTTTTGTTTAATAAAAATAAGAAGCAACTTGTAGTTTACTGGTAAAGCCTCTACACTGCTGCGACATAGCCTGTGTATTCGAATCCTATCAGATCCAATTAATTTTTTTAGATTTTTCTTTTTAATTTTTCGGAAGCCCAAGAGTTGCACGTGCAATTCACGGAGAAACGAAAAGTTTCAGAAAAATCAAACATGCGCAAAAAGAAGTAAACAGTGATTAATGCTTATGGCATGAATCTCGAGACGATTGGGCCAGATCCTGTTAGGAATATGTAAGCCCTAGAGGCCATTATTGTATATTATAGTGGATGCTTGGACATATATATAGAGGACTTTCTTGCTCGACATGATAATATGCTATCTGGTTGCTTTTTATCTTAACATGTACACTTGTATTTATATACTGTCTCTCTGATACATGTTGATAAAGCCCTTAGGATGTAGGCTTGACTATCTGGACTATGATGCAGATCATAATAGTGGGGCTTGTATATTCCTCAAGCACATCCTTTAATAGTTCCTAGTCGAGAGAATATCGAGACAGGGCATCGATATTACAGAGTAGACTAGTGTATACGTTTCTTGACCTTATATGGGACGATGGTTGATCCCACAGCCATTGGTGTCTGACATTAAAGATTGTACAGAGGTTCTCATTAGAGAATGGGTACACCGAACAAGACTCGCTGAGAACTCCTAAATGGTACCATACCTATTGTCGGATAATAGTTCTCTGATGACATTTGTATAGATTAGTCTGTAGACCCGAGATCGTCATAGAGTCTTGTGTGGTTCCCACTGTGCTTTGATTTCCTTCCAACCACGGCTCAAAGGAGTCGTACAAACAGGTGGATTTTGGATACAGTCCTGATTCACATGGAGGCAATAAGAGATAGGAGGGGTTTCGTCTCTTCCAGTATTGGGAGTTGATGTTGCGCTATACTCGATTGGCCATAACAGCAAGTCCCTGGTCAGGTATGATAATATTTACTGGTAAGTGCTATCGGTAGTTTCTCGAAAGGTTATAAGCCATACATCGGCATGATTTATCAAGTTACTGGGGTCTGACGATTCCACCCCCAGACTCGATATGTGACATATCAGATGAAGAGACCGGACTGTACGATAAGTGTTGCTTATAGGCTTTACGGGAGTTTGGGCAAGCTTGCTTATTGATCTTCTATTTGTTCAATACCTGGGTAGCCGTTACGTCCAGCTAGTACTGCTGATGGCTTATGGGTATATGATGTGATCATTACCTACTGCTGGCGTATTAACGAGTCTTTAGAGTCCCACATTGAGGTTTCCTAGCTCAAGCGAAACAAATTAGGGCACATATGGAGATATGTGCGGGAGCTTGATCAAATACGAGTATGTGATACCATATTCTAATCTCGCGATATTTGATATCGTTTAGGTTGTATATGATATAATTGGATTATTGAATCAAGTGTTGATTTAATGATTTGATTTATGTATATGTATTTGATATTGGCCGGTTATATATGATATGACCGGATTATTGAATCAAGTGTTGATTTAATATCTAATATTGAATATTAGTCGGTTATATGTGATATGACCGGATTATTAAATCAAGTGTTGATTTAATAATGTGATATATATAGATAAATGTTATTAGTCGGTTATATATGATATAACCGGATTATTGAATCAAGTGTTGATTTAATAATTTGATATATATTTATATATTTGATATGTGTATGTGTGTATTAACTAATATTATTGCTCACTTTACTTTTTGTTCTCTTTATATATAATTATATATATGTGTGATATATGTATTTATATATAATTGGTTTTTTTATCATGGTTGATGATACAAAGAATATGGATGTATGAGAATCACACAAGAGAGTAGGATAAATGAAATGATTTATATCTTGAGAAAAGAAAACAAGTGGAGAATGAGTCATGGCTTTGGATGCATGGAGAAGCATTGAGATGCCATGACCCATCTCTTATTCTTGTCATTTTCTTAGATATTTTGATCTTTTCATATCTAATCTTATCTCCTGTGACAAGGTTCATTCCATCACTCACACATCCAAGTTCATCTCCTTCTCTTAAGCTCTCTCTAGAGTTTTTCTTGAGTTGGAAAAAGAAAGAGAAAAAGATTTTTAAAGTGAGCAAAATTCCTACTTCATCAACCAACACTAATCTAGCCCATTAGTTTAGCTTGTTTACTTCACTAATACTTTGATTAGTGAAGAGTGAGGTTGAGTTAGAGAGACTTTAAGGTGGATCATCTTCGGCATCGAAGGCTTGGTGCAAGCTGGATCCTTTCACAAGTGGAGTCAAAGAAGAGTTCTACGGACTACTACTTGGAGGTTTAGAAGTGAAGGACTTGGTCTACAAAGGTTATAAACTTTCTTCACTTAGTTTAGAAATTGTTTTCTTGCTTTAAAACCTAACTGTTCTAGTTCAATTCTAGGTTAGTATAACTTAGACCTCTAGATTTTTTTAAAATTGTATACTTGATGCTCTTTAAAACCTAGTAGAGATGCTAAGAAATACTTTCATGATATCAAAACCAAACTAGAGGCTTAGGAAAGCATTAGACGAAGTTAAAGTATTCGATTGAAGTTTTAAACCCGTATTTTGGATAGTTTCTGTCCAATTTTTCAAATATTGAAATTTTCACAATTAAAAATGCTTAAAAATCATGCAGGTAAAATAATGAAGGCTCAAGAAATACGAGAACGTGACTCCACAATTTGGCGGCTGAACCGCCGCAAATGCCATGTATTTGCGGCGCTTCTGCCGCGCAATAGTGGAGTTAGGATCTCGATTTTCTTGTGCTACTTCATTTTCATATTTTGGACTTTCTGGGTATTTTTGATGAGGCTAAAGTTGTTGAGATCTCTGTGAATTGTTATTGTTTGAAATATCGATCGAAATATTTAATATCGTCTAAATTGCTATAGTTGTGTGATACAATTTTTGGAATCCACATTGATTAGTTTTGCGAAAACTAGTTAACGATTAGTATAACTAGCATTTTAGTCTCATTTGATGGATTTCCACGGAGTTTCAATTCGGATCAAAACTCCGTTGCAATTTCGTATTGTACACGAACACTTATCGGGAGACACTACTAGATAGCCATGCCCTAAGCCCCGACTAAGAGACTATAGGAGAATCCTGTGGCCAAAAGTATCCACTCGGGTGCTCGCGGCCACGGTGTTCCCCCCAAGTGCACTTCGTTGACGGCATCGGGGATGCCGCCTTCTACTAAAGTTCCTGACGAGCATTCGATCATTTAATCGAGAATCTTGTTGAATTACCCAACTTTTATTTGAAAAGTGTTTTCAATTCGAGGTTTAAATGCAAGGTTTATAGGGTTAGGCATGAAATCCGGAACATGTGATAATCCGGGTTTATGTTGTCTAAGGATGATGTGTATTCTAATTATTGTAGTTTTCATTTCTTTTCTGTAACTGTAAGTGTAATATGTGGCCGTATCCTCGATCTCGTTGCTCAACGATATTAGGGATACACATTTACTTATGTGGATGACATGTAATGTTATTGTGTTGCTTGTGATAAGTTATATTGGATCGTCGTGATTGAATAGCCGGGGGGTTTTGCGTGAGATGAGAGTTTTTCAATTTTCATTCATGTAAAAAATTAGTATGTAATATTCTTTTATTGGGACACTCCCGGGTTGAGGTTGTGGTCTCCATTTGATGTATATTATTTACTTTTCCATATTAGGATAGACCCAAGGCGGGGAGCACAAGTAATCGGGTTCTAGAGTTCAGTGGGAGGCCATCTAGAAGAATCAAGACCAGGTCGCCTAACTCTAGAATTGGCAGGGTTGCTTTCCACTCTCGTACGGGTCTAGAGATGTGGGCTTGGCTATTCATCACAACCATGGAATCCGTGTTTTTCATTATTGGCTTAATCTAAAACATGGACCTCCTAGTATATCCTATATTTCATATGTCTGCTTCTGCTGATTCTACGATATGATGTTATCATATAAACTGCATGAGATGAATGCTACTTATATATATATGATATACTAGTGGAGACTATATATGTTTTGCATCCGCGCTAGTCCTGATCCCGCCCTGCCGTAAGTTAAGTAACCTTACGGTAAAGACCCGGGTCCCTATGGCGAATGCGGATGGCATATATATGTGTTTTATTTTCATTTCTTCTGTGATATTTAGGAAACATAAATGATGGGACGCCATTAATGAGATTAATGAAAAGAAAAGAAACCTTAAAATGTTGTAGAATAAAATTTTTCAAAAAGGAAGTTCTAGTTCTTGTTTTTCATAATGGTATTCCATTATGAATATGCAGCACCTCATTCGATGAGGAAAGAGCCTAGATCTCTTCACCGGGAATGACCACTTTAGAAAAACTGGCATATGCTACAACCTACTTGGTTTGTTTTGAAAATTACTCGATTTTAAAAGCGGAGCTTAAACCACTACTTTTCAAATCGCTAGATTCTACAACGATATCAAGTTCATTACGTTAAAGGTTTTCTTCAAAACCAGTCGTAGCCTTCCACCATTTTAGATAAGGACTATTTAGTATTTGTGCTGCGTTTGTTGGCCTCCGTCAAGGCGTAGTGTTCGGTAACCGATTAGTGCTTATCTGCTGCATATGATGCGATTGGATTAGGGTAGTCGTACGACCTTGTTGGGCTCTGTCAAAGGTCGTGCGGGTGGGTTTAATTCAATCATGAAATGACGGGTTGAACTTGACTAGCGTCCTATGGTTTATTGGCATCAGTCAAGGTCATAGGTCGTTAGGGGTAAAAACAGATATTAGGAATTTCAAGTGTTGAAATTTGCAATGAGATTGCATACCTTCTATATGATAGTTGAATCTGATACCCACTGTAAGTAAGTGTTACTCCTGAGAGAGTTTTCCACTTTACAATTAGATGATCCAGTAGGTGTCTAAGAAAGGTGTTTACGGGATTATGCCCCTGTGGAAACGAGGTTATTTAATTAGTTCCATGCAAAAGCATGGGGAGACTCTCTCGGAGTACCAAAACCTGCCTGGCTGAATGATTAGCGAATTTGTAGGGTGTAATTAATCCCGGCTAATCTTACCTATTAGGGTTTGAAGGAAGTGGAGGGTGTTTTTCGTCACCCTATTAAGATAGGAAATATACGTCGTTTGTCAGGCGTACTATAGATTCTCCTTGTCTAAGGTAGGTGGGGGCTTATTGATTGTGGGGATCCGAATCTCTGGCAGCTAAGGACTAAGCTGCCGTAATTACCCCTCACCTTTGAAGCGAAGGAACCTCCGATTGACAGGTCAAACTGGTCATGCGAAATCAATGTGCAGTGTGCATGTGTTGTGTTTTGAGGGGTCTTCGGTATATCGGTGGCCTCGCAGAGTTTACGAGGGTACCATCGCATCACGTGTTGTGGAGTGTGTATATATATATAAAAAAAATGGAAAATAGCGTCCAAAGGACGCATGGGTACCAGCGCCCCACGTGCCCAGCACGCAGGCGCTGGGCGCTGGGCGCCAGTGCCTTATGTGTTTGGCATGTGGGTGATTAATCTATTTTTGAATAAGTGTATTCGCAAAATTAACCGCAATCAAGACAGTGTCACTAGTACCAAGCCGAAATGAGTACGAGTCGTCCGCAGGGAAACGTGAACTTTCTTCTTGATTTAGACGAGTTGATAAAAGATTGGTTGATTGGTTGTAGAACTATTTGAACGTATGTAAAGTTTATAAGAAAAAGGGCTTATAGGGTTCATAAAACTTGGTTGTAATGGATGAATGATTAAAAATTACTTTTTTTTTATCTTTTAATAGTTTAAAACTAGATCGATAGGGATGAATGCAGATTAGGGTTTTTGGAAGAAACTAGGGTTTCCCTACTATTAACCCTTGTTCTTGCATTGATCTCTGTTCTCCGCCGAAAGACACGACCGGGATGTTGGGACGTCAAGGCCTGAAATTCGAGGGAAGATGATAATTGGTGTTATCCGTCCACCTCTCCGAAGATACTAAGCTGATTTATGACACCATGTATCGAAAGTTTAAACGGATACGAACGATATACTAGACTTCGTCAGATTCCCCCTCGTTGAGGGGTTTTTGATTGTGGGGACGCTCTTCCCTGCAGGCGCAAGCCCCTGCAGTTAATTACACTACCGCATCGCGGTAACCACTTTCTCCTTCTCCAGATGGTCACTTCGTGTCGTGGGTGTTTGTTTTGTTTTTGGTTGCCCGTGGATTGTATACGGAGACTAATTTATGTTGTCGCCCGTAGGGCATGGATTAGTCCAAATCTGTATTTTCTTAGATTTGGATTTTGGGTTGGGTTTAAGGATACGTTAGTCTCATTTGAGACTAAGATCAACTTAAACGTGCGTTAAGGATACGTTATTCTAATTTTAGACTAATATCAACTTAACGGGATCGTTTAGATCCAACAAAAGAACATTTGGACTCTATTGTTTAGTTTAGAGATATTGCGGTCCATAATTAGTTTAAGGACGTTACGATCCAATGTTAGTTTAAGGACATTACGGTCCAAGGTTAAGGACATCATAGTCCATGGGTTTAAAGGGACCCCACAGTCCGAGGTTAAGAACATCATAGTCCGTGGGTTTAAAGGGACTCCACAGTCCGAGGTTAAGGACATCATAGTCCGTGTGTTTAAAGGGACCCCACAGTCCGAGGTTAGGGACATCATAGTCCATGAAATGTATGGTTGTCCGGACCCGTCACCTCTCTGAAGACGTTGAAGGATTACAACGACAAATATCAGAGGAGTAAAGAGATGTACCCTCGAACCAATTTTAGTTGAGAGATCTGTAGTCCAATTTGAGACTAAGATCAAAAGATTTGTGAGCATATGGGCTCAGTTAATCTGAATTGAGGACTTATGCCCAATCTTGGGCTAAGTCCAATCGAGTTAAAATGTTCAACATTTATTTTGGGCTGTTGAGCATTTGTTTGGGCTTGGCCCTTTTAATAATGCTGAGCATTGACTTGCATTCTGACAATGTTTTTTCTTTTATTGAATGCTGAGCATTCATCATAGCTCTGGGCTTATTAAAAAACAATTTATGTTCTATCAGCGCAGCACATGGTGCGCTTGGCGCTTTGCGCCAATCAAAAAGCGCAGTGCGCTTCTGCTTAGTAGCTCACACGTGAAGGACACGTGGTGCGCTTGGCGCTGAGCACCAGTCTATGAGCGCATTTCGCTGATTTATGAGTGCAAAGCGCTATTTGTTCAGTGGCGCACACGTGGTGCGCTTGGCGCTGAGCGCTAGTCCATGAGCGCTTAGCGCTAGTCCAAGAGCACAAAGTGCTAGTTCAAGAGCGCAAAGCGCTAACTGTTAAGTGGCGCACACGTGAGGAGCACGTGGTGCGCTTGGCTCTAAGCGCCAGTCCAAGAGCGCAAAGTGCTAGTTCAAGAGCGCAAAGCGCTAACTGTTAAGTAGCGCACACGTGAGGAGCACGTGGTGCGCTTGGCGCTAAGCGCCAGTCCAAGAGCGCAAAGCGCTATCTGATGATCTGAGAAATAAATTCTCGTTTGTAAGAGACTTTGTCTCAGGATTCTAAGAACAAAAGTTCTTTTTTTGTAGGAGATGTTTTAATCTCTTATATTGATGAAAGGCTTTGCCTTTATGGATCTATGATCCTTTAAGAGAATTGAATTATTCTCCCCCCTTTTTATAATGAGATGTTCATGATCTCTTTGAAAAAGACCTTAGTCTTATAGATCTATGATCTGTGAGAAAGAAGTAAATTCTTCTTTTTATTTTATGATGAGATCCTTTGATCTCTTTATGAAAGACCTTGGTCTTATAGATCTATGATCTTTAAAGAACTAAATTCTTCTTTTTAATTATGAGATGATTTCATCTCTCTGTTCATTTTTTTACCTTGAAGAAACTCTTCTTTTTCTGGGAGCTTGGCTCTTCTCTCTAAGATCTCTCAAAACTTATGGGGGGGTTCCTCTCTTTGTTTCTCTATCTCTTTTACTTTTTGGACTTGAAATCTTGGGGCCTTTATACAGGACAAGCTGATTTGTTCAATCAGTTAAGAAGATCTTTTCTCCAATTGATTTGGGGATTCCCCACCATTGGATCTTTGATCCAAGGGCTTCTGATTTACAGAAAGAAATTTTCTTGTTTTTAACAAGATTGGGAAATCTTTTCCATACAGAATTTATTCTGTATTTTGGTGATTTGTAATCACCATTGGATCATTGATCCAACGGTGCTCTGATTTACAGAGCACAATCTTGTTGTTTGGAAAGATTTTGAGCAATCTTTCCTTAACAGAATTTAATTCTGATTAATTAATGATTTATCATTATTATTGGATTTTTGATCTGACGGTGGGGAGCTTTTAGTTCCAGCGCTAGCGCACCCGTGCTTTGCATGTGGTGTGCTTCTTAGAACGCAGTGCACCTAGCGCTAGCGCACCCGTGCTTTGCATGTGGTGCGCTGCTTAGAGCGCAGCGCACCTAGCGCTAGCGCATACATGCTTTGTACGTGATGTGCTGCTTAGGGTGTAGCGCACTTGGCGCTGCTTCTGAAGCGTTGCTTCATTTCAAATTTTGAATTTTGAATAGAGCTTTGCTCTGATTGGGGGAAACAAATGCCCCCCCACCGTTGCGCTCACGTGGCCCATACGTGAGTGCAGCGGTTGCAGCATTTGCACCCTTGGATCAACTCAGAAGTTGAAACGGCATCTCAGTGCCTATAAATAGGACCCTTGGCCCTTGAGATGATTTCTATTCATCTTCTTCCTTCTGAGAATTTTTATTCTCTTGCAGAGCATAGCTCTTTGTCTTAAGAACTTCTTTTAAGGACAGAACTCTATCAAAACTTAGGTAAAGATTAAATCTTTTAAAGGATTATTTAAGAATCTAGGGTTTCACCCATTAACAGAGCTGTGCTCTTCATGGATCTTTGATCTAAAGAAAACCCCTTTTAGGATTTCATTGACAGAGCTTTGCTCTCTTGAACCCATAGATCTAAAGAGATCTTTCTTAGGGTTCCTTAACCCATTAACGAGGCTTTGCTCTTTTCAAATCACATAGATTTATTAATCTTTCATAAAGAACTCTTATGAGTTTGCTCATGGATCTTAAAGATCATGGAATTTTATTCCATTAAAACTTTACTTTAAGTTCTCTGATGGGTTATTCCATCATTTTTATAGAGTAAGGCTCTTAGAATTCTCTGGGAATTTTCTATTCACCACGTAATTGATTTTGACAGGTGTCATTCCTGTCTGCAGAGCGTTGCTCTCGAGGAGTTTAACTCCTAGACTTGAAAAGCCTCTCATTAAATAAGAATCTTTCTTTAAGATTTTTTTATATTATTTTTTATTATTATTTACACAAATTTAAATTTGTTAGGTGTCATAACCAGAACTTGTTTTCTCGATAGGGATATGTTCATATCAGATTTTTGCATTTTTATACCGCCCAATTTTTATCATATTGCTTATCGGTAGGTACTCTTGAGCCGTGTTTGCTAGTCAATTACAGGATACAGGTTCTCGGCTCTAAACGATGAAATTCATGGAAAAGCACGACAAAATCCGGGTTCCTGCCAACCACAGATAAAATACGGGTCTCCGCTCTTTATCTATATGTTGCCACACACCAGTTTGAGAGACAAAATGGCAAAACAATGTCATTTTCATGCACAAGGCTCAATGGCAACACAAGATCCAAGAAATCTACGCGGAGCTCGAGGAAATCATGACAAAAAGATCCACATCCAATCACCTTTTGATTTGCTGAAATTCTGGAGAAAATGTGGAGAGATTCTAAGAAAAAAAGTGTACCAAACTGAGACAAATATCAACACTAAGAAGCACAGAAAATACGAGCAGCCAATTCCTCTAAAGCGCCGCGGTTCCGCGGCATTAGCATGCTTAGGCCGCGGAACCGCGGCCGTACGGCCTCCTCAGTTGACGAAATTTCAGGGGTATTTTGGTCTTTTCATGTAGAGGCAGAATTTTGCCCTAGATTTCCAGTTCCCTGCCTATAAATAGCCCAGAACCTTGTGAAGACAAGGCTGCTTAATCTTGTATTTTAGGTTTTAGAATACTTGTTGTTCTTCTTCCTCTTCTCATCTCTTCTCCATTGAAAAACTTGTAGTGAGCTTTTGTGAGTGAAGAATGATGAATAAAGAAGTTCATTTTGTTATTCTACTTTTCTTGCTCTTGTTATGTTAATTGCTTGTAATCTTTAATTGATAATTTAGTTGTTGTTATTTATTGTTGTTTCTTTCTTTTCTCTTTTCCTTTATCCTTAAAACAACCATGATGCTTACGCTTGATCCTTGCCAAGGTGAGGTCGCAAATAGCTAGTTGTTATCTTCTAATCTCTTTCTTTCTATCTTCCTCTTTTGTTTTATTTTCTTTTCGTTATGATGTGTGAATAGTTTCCATACTTGTTAGGGTAGGATAAAAGAAGTTTGAGAGAAGAAAATCTCTCTCACTCTTTCCTTGCCCAACATCTTAAATCGACTCCCGTTAATTGAACCACAATCCGCTCCCTACGGCACCCTATCCTACATGATAGCGGTGATTCCGTAGTGAGACCGGTTGTGGTTGAATTAACCGGAGGTTATGGCTAAGAGCCAAGAACGGACGGACAAGCACCAAAAGGAAGAACTTAAGCGTTGGAAAGCCTAGCTTATACTCGCAAGTTCCTTCCTAGTCGTGCTAATCCCCGTTGTTGCCGATTACCGTAATACCGATATTAAGAGTGGCAACGAAAGAAGTGAGTGACTCCAAACTCAAACTAACCTAATCCTAACCCTAACAAGCTCTCTTTACATATCATTTTAACACTTAGTTAATCACAAACAAATCTGGACTTTTGGACTTAACTCGTTAAAGCACATAGAAAAAGATTCCCATCTCCCTGCGGACGACCCGTACTCAACCGGCTAGCTACAACCGAAACCGTTTTGATTGCGGTAATTAACTAAACTTGAACACGCAGAAACTCTAACAATCAAATGGCACCATTGCCGGGGAGACTGTAGTTTATTTCTTTGTGTAATTTCGGGTTAACTTGTGAATATAAAGCTAACCGAAAAACAAAACAAACAAAAAAATATACATTGTAAAAAGAAACCATCTTGTTATTTTTGATTAGTTTTTGTGCAAGTGTGCAGGATAACACGAAGTTCGAGTTCAGTGCCAAAGACGTGGGATATACGAAGTTCGAGTTCAGTGCCAAAGACGTGGGAAGATAGACCCATATTTCGCGGCTACACCGCGACAGATTCAAGACGGATAAAACGGTCTACTGAAAGATTCTGGAGCAGTTTCAGTGAGCAAATCCAGATTCAGGGTCTTAAAAACAGCAGAGGACACGCAAAACAACCCACACCAGAAAACTGAAGCCCCAACTCCCCATTACTGTAGCGGAACCGCGGCATAAGCAAGCTTAGGCCGCGGAACCGCGGCCGTTTAGAGGATTTAATGTGCCAAAATTTTTGTAAGTCCTCCTGATCTCTCACCCACTCCTATGAACTCCAATAAACTGTGTTTTCTGCAACATTCTTTGCGCAAATTCTCTTCCCCCTTCCAATAAACTGTTCTTGTGCAGGATTCTTTGCGCCGCGCTTAAAAAATAAAAAAATTGTTTGCAGTTGATTTGTTACCGCTTTGTATTCATTAATCCGGACTTTAAGGGGCTTGAAACCAATCCAGATTGGGTGGGGATTTCATCACCCTTCCCAGGACCCCAGAAATCATAAAAAGCATATGCATTGACCATTGTTAATTAAAAAATACTAGACTCAGACCTAAGGACTTCGCGCTCAATAAGACAGAGGACTAGTTACAGGCATCGGCCGTTTATCCTATCCTGACTTTTGCGGTGCCTAGGCAAGTGTGTCGAAGGCAAGTGGTTACTTAATTAGGACCACTACTTACGTAGTGGGGAGCCTCCCACTTACCTGGCCGCGATTGTTGGAGAAGAGGCGGTTTTAGGTCCTGTTTCTAGCCCTTTGGAACAGTTAGGAGCTGTCTAGCTGACCTAGGTGACCCTAGATCTAGGTATGATTGTGCATATCTTGTTTGTGATTGCTTAAAGCCGTAAGTCCATACATATTTCTGTAAAGCTCTTTCTAAAAAAAAAGGAAAAAATCAAAAACTTTTATAAAAACTTGCCCTTTGTCGCCATTATCCCATTTTCACCCTCCACCCATCGTATTTCTCCATTGACGTTTTCTTACCCTCACCTTCTCCGCTTTGACTATACTAAACTCGTTTAGTGTATATCCGCTTGGACTCGGGACACTAGCGCCCGCCTAGTCCACGTTACGTTAGTCGCTACCGACTACGCGATCGACTCTAACGTCGAAACTCCGTCCACGCCTCTTTCACCCTTACCTTTGCCGGCCAACACCGACGTTGACCGGAATTCTGTTCATACATCTTCACCTTCACCATCACCGACCTCTTCTTCCGCGATGTCAGGATTTAATCCAAACATCTCTTTGACTACCCCAGGTTTGACTCCACCTCCTATGGAGGCAAATAACCCACCACCACCGCCTGTTGTAGCGCCACCGCGAATTGCGCTCCAGGATCGTTTCTATCCCACCCGTTCTGCACTTCACACCTGTCTTCTCTTCCACCGGCCAATGGGGATAATTTTGAAATTAAGCCCCACTTCATTAACATGCTTCCGCGATTTCATGGGCTTGAATCTGAAGATGCCTATATCTTCATCAACAAATTTCAAAACGTTTGTGCCATGATGAAAACCACACAGCTGTCGGACGATGCTATATGTCTACGGGTCATTCCGTTCACTTTATGCGATCTTGCTGAAAAATGGCTGTATAGCACCACTTCCCACTCCATAACCAGTTGGGACGAGTTTGTTAAAGCGTTTCTCAAAAAATTCTATCCGAATCATAAAACCGCAAGGATCCGTAATGAAATCAACCAATTCTCCCAGCTTCCTTCTGAACCCTTCTGGAAGTGCTTTGACCGGTATAAAGACCTTCTTGTTCAGTGTCCTCACCATGGTATCGAGAAATGGCAACTTTGCCAAACCTTATACGAGGGCCTGAACCCAGCAACTAAGCAGTTGTTGGAAACCATTTGTCAGGGCCACTTCCTATCGAAATCTGACGAGGAAGCGTGGCAATTCTTTGACGACCTTACGGAGTAAACGCTACAATGGGAGAGCACCAGACCGACTTCTTCTTCTTCTTCTATCTCCAATTCTACCGGTCAGTCTAGGGTAGGAATTCACCAACTTGATGTCTCTATTGCGATGAAAGCTGAAATGGCTGCAATCACGAGAAAGCTTGAAGCGATAGAGAGCAAATTTTCTTCTCCTGCTCCTACCCCTGTTCTTCCCTTTGTACCATTTGCGCTTGTTGTTCCGATCCTTCTCACTTAACCGAAGAGTGTCCTTACAATCCACCATCGCAAGGATAGGATCAGGTTAATGCTGCATTTCAGCAAAGACCGAGGAATGATCCATACTCTTCCACCTACAATCCCGGTTGGAGGAACCACCCCAATTTCACCTGGAATCAGAATCAGCATCAATTCCAAGGCAACAATTTCCAAAGGCCCCCTCCGCCGCAACAACAAGCGCAATAACAAACTCAACATCAGTTTCAGCAGCCCTTCCAACCCCAACCTTTTCAAAATCAGACGAACAACTTTGCACCCAACAATTCTTTTCCCCAAAACAATTTTGTTCCATCAAACAACGATAAGGTTTCCTCGCTCGAACGAAGTCTGGAGGCGTTCGTTAAACAATCGACACAATCCACCGCCAACATCCAGTCTTCCATTCAGTCCTTGGTGCAACACACTGCCGCTCACGGGCAAAGCATCAAAACCATCGAGGCCCAGATTGCACAGCTGAATGCGGCCTTAAGGGAGCGAGAGAAGGGGAAGCTCCCGTCCCAGCCACTCCCAAATCCCGGTAACCCACATAATGTACATGTTTCTCTTGAACAACAGAATCATAATGTGAGTGCCGTGACCACATTGAGATCGGGAAGGATGCTGCAAAACAACATTGGCACACGAATCGACGATGACACCCCGGTCGCTGTTGCTTCTTCTTCTTCTTCTTCTTCTTCGTCTTCTGAGCCTATTCTCCATTCGTCAAAAGGCTCCTCTTCTTCTTCTTCTGCTCTGAACGGACCCAATTCTCACTCCACAAAAACACCAGTTCTGGGATCCGTTCCAACTCCACAATCTCCTCCTCCAGCATTGGACTCAACCAATTTTAAAAACGTTCCGTTTCTAAACCGGTTGAAGTCCACCAAACAAAATCCACAAATGGAGAAGATTCTGGAGTTATTTAAGCAGGTTAACATTAACATTCTTCTTTTAGATGCTATCCAACAAGTCCCGTCCTACGCGAAAATCCTAAAGGACTTGTACACGAAAAAGAGGAAGTCTCAGGTACCAAAGAAAGTTTTCTTGGCTAGTGTTGTGAGTGATGCTCTTACCCAATCTTTACCACAAAAACGGAAGGACCCTGGCTGTCCTACGATTTCTATTACCATTGGGGATAAGAACATCAACCGCGCACTATTAGATCTTGGTGCCAGTGTTAACCTGCTTCCGTACTCAGTATACGAGCAATTAGGCGTAGGAGAGCTGAAACCCACACACTGTACTCTCTAAATGGCCGACCGATCGATCACCCATCCTAGGGGTGAGCTAGAGGATGTGTTAATCAAAGTCGGGGACTTCATATTCCCCGTTGACTTCATTGTATTAGACACACAGCCTGTAGCTAACCCCCGGAATCAAATTCCGGTGATACTCGGTCGCCCATTCCTTGCAACCTCAAATGCTGTGATCAATTGTCGCAATGGTTCGATGAACCTCTCTTTTGGAAACATGACAATTGAACTCAACATTTTTAGGTTGGGGAATCAGTCCTCCGAACCTAATACTCATATACTGGACGTTTGCTCAATCCAAGAGATCACCCTTGAAGAGTGTGAATTCGAGGAGTTTCTGTTCGATCACGATAATCTTAACGCCACTAGTGCGTTCCTCCTCGAACCTGCTGCTGTTTCTGCACCCGACAATGACTACGAGTGTTTCACTTTCACGAACGATCTTAGCCACTCACCACCCGAGTTTGAATCCTTCGAATTTCTGGATGAGTTACCTGAACTATCCAACTCGGTCGCTTACACTCATTTTGAACCTTTGCTGGAGTCCTTTGAGTTCGAGACCTCTTCACCAATCTTGCCTTCCATCGTTTCACCTCCAACGCTCGAACTCAAGCATTTACCGTCTCACCTTAAGTACGCTTACTTGGGTGAGAACGAGACCCTCCCGATTATCATCTCGGCTTCTCTAGCTCCCGAGCAAGTGAAAGCCCTTCTTGCGGTCTTGCACAGCAATAGGCAAGCTTTTGGCTGGTCCATGGCGGACATCAAGGGGATTAGTCCCCTGATCGTTGAACATCACATTCATCTGATGGATATTGCCAAACCAGCCAGGGATCCACAAAGACGTCTCAACCCAGTCATGAAAGAGGCTGTGAAGAAGGAGATCGTCAAATGTCTGGATAGTGGTATCATTTACCCTATCTCTGATAGCCAGTGGGTTAGCCCCATTCACGTTGTCCCCAAGAAATCAGGTATAACGGTCATCACAAACGAGGCGAACGAGTTAATCCCTACTCACACCCAAACCGGGTGGCGAGTATGCATCGATTACAGAAAACTCAACGCCGCAACATGGAAAGACCACTTTCCGCTACCTTTCATTGACCAAATGCTTGAATGATTGGCCAGACACGAGTACTACTGCTTTCTTGATGGCTACTCCGGCTATAATCAAATTCCCATCGCCAAAAAAGACCAGGACAAGACCACATTCACTTGTCCTTTCGGCACGTTCGCATATCGTCGCATGCCTTTTGGGTTATGCAATGCACCCGCTACCTTCCAGCGGTGTATGATGGGAATCTTCTCAGACATGGTGGAAAATTTTCTGGAGATCTTCATGGACGATTTCTCCATCTTCGGCGATTTCTTCAACGAGTGTTTGCTGCATCTCGACGCTGTCCTTACCCGATGTAAGGACAAGAACCTCACTTTGAATTGGGAGAAATGCCACTTCATAGTGCGCGAAGGTATTGTCTTAGGACATATCATCTCGCAAAATGGCATAGAGCTTGACAAAGCAAAGATTGAGGTCATTTCCAATCTACCTCCTCCCAGATGCGTCAGAGACATCCGAGCCTTCCTTGGCCATGCCGGTTTCTATAGACGGTTCATCAAGGACTTTAGCAAGATTGCTAGGCCCTTGACTCTTTTGCTGGCCAAGGACACGCCATTCGACTTCAATTCGAGCTGTGTGACTGCATTCGAGTCATTAAAAAGCTCACTCACTTCTGCTCCCGTTCTTTCTTCACCTGACTGGACGCACCCGTTTGAGATTATGTACGATGCATCCGACTTTACCATTGGTGCTGTCTTTGGACAACACATCAACAAGATGCCGCACGTAATCTATTATGCGAGCCGAACCCTGAACGACGCCCAACTCAATTATACAACAACTGAGAAGGAATTCTTGGCTGTTGTATTCGCTTTAGAAAAGTTCAGGCCCTACCTCATCGGCTCTCCAGTCATTGTCTACACAGATCATTCTGCTCTGCGCCATCTTTTTGCGAAGAAAGATGCAAAATCTCGGCTAATACGTTGGATCCTCTTGCTTCAAGAGTTTGACCTTGTCATTAAGGACAAACGAGGATGTGAAAACGTAGTTGCCGACCATCTCTCACGACTTCCTTCTTCGCCTTCGCTTCCAATTCCGATCAACGACGTTTTCCCGGATGAACAGCTCTTGACAGTATCTTGCGAACCCTGGTTCGCAGATATTGTGAACTATTTGGCCACAGGATTACTATCGACCGAATGGTCAAGTCAGGACAGACTTCGCTTCTTATCCCAAGTAAAACACTTTTACTGGGACGAACCCTATCTGTTCAAGTACTGTCCTGACCAGATTATTCGTCGGTGTGTCCCTGACGAGGAATTCAAGAGTGTGCTGTCGTTTTGCCACGATCAAGCATGTAGCGGGCATTTTGGCCCCAGAAAGACAGCTGAGAAAATCTTGCAATGTGGTTTCTACTGGCCACAACTCTTCAAAGACGCTCATGACTATTGCAAGACTTGCTCCCGGTGCCAACACTTGGGCCGGATATCCCGGAGGAACGAGATGCCGCTCCAACCGATCTTGGTTGTGGAGATTTTCGATATTTGGGGGATAGATTCCATGGGGCCGTTTCCCAGCTCTTTCGGGAACTTGTACATCCTTCTAGCTGTTGATTACGTCTCTAAGTGGGTCGAGGCTGTGCCGAGCCGGACTAACAATTTCTTAAAGAAAACATTTTCTCCCGGTTTGGGCACCCCCGAGCGATCATTAGCGACAATGGAACTCATTTCTGCAATAAGACTTTCGAGGCCTTGATGCGGAAATATTCCAATAATCATAAGCTATCCACGCCCTACCACCCCCAAACCTGTGGGTAAGACGAAGTTTCAAATCGGCAAATCAAGCAAATACTGGAGAAGACGGTTTCCAAGAACCGTAAGGATTGGTCACTGAAACTCACTGATGCCCTTTGGGCATTTCAAACCGCTTATAAGACCGATCTTGGCATGTCTCCCTATCGGCTTGTGTACGGAAAGGCTTGCCACCTACCTGTCGAAATAGAGCATCGCGCATTTTGAGCGATAAAGGAGCTGAATCTGTCTCTCGAAGATGCGGGCAGCCATCGGAAGCTGCAACTGAACGAATTAAGCGAGCTTAGGGATGAGGCTTACGATAACGCGGTTGTCGTTAAGAACCGAACGAAGGTGTTTCACGATAAACACCTTTTGCGCAAAACTTTCGTACCTGGTCAGCAGGTACTGCTTTACGACACCTGGCTACACTTCCATCCAGGAAAGCTCAGATCTCGCTGGAAAGGGCCGTATTTTGTGCGGAATGTGTATCCGCATGGCGCTGTGGATTTGGAGAATCCAAAGGAAGGTTCATTTTTCAAGGTGAACGGACACCGACTAAAACCGTACCTTAGCGCCGAACCAACAGAGGAGCTCATGCTCTTACAGGAACCGGTTTACCCTGAATAATCTTCCTCTGCATACCTCCAAACTTCGGTTATCCAGCCAAGAACAGTGGACACTGTTCCAAATAAGTTTGGGGGTCTGTATATACCATTTTTGTATATATTTGTGGATATTCTTTTCCATTTTTGCTCTTTTTCTTTTTCTTTAAAAACAAAAAAAAATAATTGTGTATCGCTAACCGACAATTTTGACCCTTCAATGATCTCTTCATGCAAAGACAGTGAGGACACTGTCCAGTTTAAGTTTGGGGGTACGCTCGGTACGCATTTCTTACCTTCGCATTCATATGTATATTTTGCATCTGCATATTAAAATCCATAAAATCCATAAAAATCAAAAAACTTTCTAAAAACATAAAAACTTTTTTGTCAAGTTAGCTAGTGGGAGAACTCTGATTCAACATTTCGACGGTTTTGTTTCATAAGATAAGAATAACTAAATCTTATTTTTAGATTTTGAAAACCTGAAAGATAACTCTCCTTTGAAGTTAACTATAGCTGATATACGTCTTTACATCACACTACACGTGTCGTGAGTTTTGGAAATTAGATGACAAGTCTTTTATGTCTAAAAACTTTTAAATGGATAAATGATTTTTTAAGGATCAAATAGGTTTGTTCTGAAATAAGTAATATCAAGAATAGTTTATGAAGTGAAGTGAATATGAAGGGATATTATTGATGCCTTAATTGGAACTAAGTCTGAAAAATAACCCATCTGAAACTTGATTGGAATGATTACACACCGAACCCACTAAACACGTCTTTTATCCAAAAAAATAATTGAACTGCCGGTTATGTCTCCGTCATATTGAATCATCATGATTTTCACGCCAAACTGTCTTTTGTTTTTGGACCTAGGTAACTTGAGTAATTAAGTCTGCTGGGGTGTTTCTACACCTAATGCCCTAAAGCCAACTGGTTTGGGTGCATTGGCCCAAAGCTCGCTAAGAAGCCTAGAAAGTCCAGATTAAAACAAAATCAAGCAAGTGTTCTCTCCGAGTTAAAATTCCTAACGGTTCTTTGTGTGAGAATAATCTTGATAAAAGACAGGCTTTTATAAAAAAAAATTAGCGGAGATATGAATGTTTTTTTCTATGATAAAGACTATTGCACGTTCACAGAGGTGTGTATGAAATGAAAACAAGAAAAAGGTGGAGTGAAAAATAAGACCTAGTTTCCTGTTAGGGAAGATAGAAATTCTGAAGTTAAAGCCTTAATGGAAAACGAAGTTTGAAAAATGCTTAACTCTTTATAAAACTTATGTGATCTTTTTAAAAATTTGTATCCGGGCTTAATTGTGTGATATGATGACTTTATTCGATCATTTTGGAACTTAACGACACTATCTGCACTGCACATAAAGACATATAAAATCTGTGGTTAAATAAGAAGCGAGGTGTGAAAAATAAAGGTTCGATAGTCTAGACTTAGGATAATAGAATTGTCATTTTCTGAAACAAAACTTTAGGGTTTGAATCATAGTTATTTTGCAAAACTAGCTTGACCGGATTTTATGGTTAGTATCCGCTGAAAACCCTCAGGAGACAACACTCCTCCTACTAGGGACACCTAGAGGTTTAACGGCATGTTGCACATGCTCAGTGCAATCGCGTTCCCTGCGAAAGTGAGGTTAGGAATTTTTGTGAATAAATTGGCTTTGCTCAGGACGAGCAAATGATAAGTTTGGGGGTATTTGTTCATATCAGATTTTTGCATTTTTATACCGCCTAATTTTTATCATATTGCTTATCGTTGGTACTCTTGAGCCGTGTTTGCTAGTCAATTGCAGGATACAGGTTCTCGGCTCTAAACGATGAAATTCATGGAAAAGCACGACAAAATCCGGGTTCCTGCCAACCACAGATAAAACACAGGTCTCCATTCTCTATCCGTATGTTGCCACACACCAGTTTGAGAGACAAAATGGCAAATCAATATCATTTTCATGCACAAGGCTCAATGGCAACACAAGATCCAAGAAATCTACGCGGAGCTCGAGGAAATCATGACAAAAAGATCCATATCCAATCACCTTTTGATTTGCTGAAATTCTGGAGAAAATGTGGAGAGATTCTAAGAAAAAAAGTGTACCAAACTGAGACAAATATCAACACTAAGAAGCACAGAAAATACGAGCAGCCAATTCCTCTAAAGCGCCGCGGTTCCGCGGCATTAGCATGCTTAGGCCGCGGAACCGCGGCCGTACGGCCTCCTCAGTTGACGAAATTTCAGGGGTATTTTGGTCTTTTCATGTAGAGGCAGAATTTTGCCCTAGATTTCCAGTTCCCTGCCTATAAATAGCCCAGAACCTTGTGAAGACAAGGGTGCTTAATCTTGTATTTTAGATTTTAGAATACTTGTTGTTCTTCTTCCTCTTCTCATCTCTTCTCCATTGAAAAACTTGTAGTGTGCTTTTGTGAGTGAAGAATGATGAATAAAGAAGTTCATTTGTTATTCTACTTGTCTTGCTCTTATTATGTTAATTGCTTGTAATCTTTAATTGATAATTTAGTTGTTGTTATTTATTGTTGTTTCTTTCTTTTCTCTTTTCCTTTATCCTTAAAACAACCATGATACTTACGCTTGATCCTTGCCAAGGTGAGGTCGCAAATAGCTAGTTGTTATCTTCTAATCTCTTTCTTTCTATCTTCCTCTTTTGTTTTATTTTCTTTTCGTTATGATGTGTGAGTAGTTTCCATACTTGTTAGGGTAGGATAAGGGAAGTTTGAGAGAAGGAAATCTCTCTCACTCTTTCCTTGCCCAACATCTTAAATCGACTCCCGTTAATTGAACCACAATCCGCTCCCTACGGCACCCTATCCTACATAATAGCGGTGATTCCGAAGTGAGACCGGTTGTGGTTGAATTAACCGGAGGTTATGGCTAAGAGCCAAAAACGGACGGACAAGCACCAAAAGGAAGAACTTAAGCGTTGGAAAGCCTAGCTTACACTCGCAAGTTCCTTCCTAGTCGTGCTAATCCCCGTTGTTGCCGATTACCGTAACACCGATATTAAGAGTGGCAACGAAAGAAGTGAGCGACTCCTAACTCAAACTAACCTAATCCTAACCCTAACAAGCTCTCTTTACATATCATTTTAACACTTAGTTAATCACAAACAAATCTGGACTTTTGGACTTAACTCGTTAAAGCACATAGAAAAAGATTCCCATCTTCCTGTGGACGACCCGTACTCAACCGGCTAGCTACAAGCGAAACCTTTTTGATTGCGGTAATTAACTAAACTTGAACACGCAGAAACTCTAACAATTAGGATATCAAGAGTCGTTTAAATCCTTGTGTCTGTTTTTAATAAGGATTCTCTTAATCAGTCTGTCCACTAACTCCTGCTGATTTTTCAGACGTTATGAATGCTCATATGTATGATCTCGACGAAGTTATTTCTTACGGAGACATTCGCGCAATCGGCCGTTCTCAAAACCAGGAATTCACAAACGCCCAATGTGCTGAAATTATGGGTCGCTTTGATGCATACAATGGTCGACTGCTTTCTCGTCATTCCTCTCTCTTGAAGCTTATTGTGAGAGCGATCTGGGGAGCACTTCCTCTATTCTATGCCGGCATGCTGCTTAAGACATTGGACGACGCCGAAGATAAGGTGCACTCGGTGTATCTGATGGGCTTAATTTCAAAGAAAAGGCGAGACAACCTTGTTGATATCCTGCATCAAGCTTTTCAGCAGGCAGCGATACTCGCTGCCTATCGAAGGGTGGAGGACATCAGTGGGGATCCTGACGCTTGTGATCATGAAAGGATGCACACGAAGATGGTCCAAGAGGCCCGAAAATTTTTGGATGGCCTCGCTTTTGAATTTCTCAATCCATGCCCTGGATTTGAAGTTTTGCCTTTGTAAACATTTTAATGGCGTTTTTGTTTACCGCTTTCATTAGTGTAAGAATTTTCTGAAGTATGAATGGCAAGCTTTTCCATTTCCATGTGTTTATCTTATGCATTAAACCTTTTCGCTCATGCATGAGTGGGTGCGCTTTGAATGCTTAACTGAATGCGAATCAAATGCTCTCCTTCCTGTCGCTCTTTTCTTTGATGTGTCATTGCAATGTGATTTTAGCAAGTATGGCCTGTAGATGATAGAGAGCACTCCATCTTGAACTCTCAGAGAGATAGTGATAGCTTAGGAAGCAGGTTCAGATCTGCTGCCTAAGGCTTTTCAACTTTATGAGCCGTGAGGGTCTCATAAAGACTCTTCTCCCTACGAGTCGAGAGGATCTCGCAGGTGTATTTTCTCCTTAGGAATCATGAGGATTCCTAAGTGTATGTTCTCTTATAAGTCGTAAGGATCTTATAAGAGAGTTTTCTTCCTTACCAGTCGAGAGGACCCGTAAGTGATTGATGGGGTTGACATTATCTGCATTTCACGGAGTCAGGGGTTGTTCTGGGCGTTTCCCAGGGGTCAGGATTGACTTTAGCCGTGTTCCATGGGACCAGGATTTTCTCTGGACGCTTCCCACGGGGTCAGGATTGACATTAGTCGTGTTCCGCAAGGACCAGGATCCACTCTGGACGCTTCCCACGGGTCAGGATTGACATTAGCCGTGCTCCACTAGACCAGGATTTGCTCTGGACGCTTCCCACGGGGTCAGGATTGACATTAGCCATGTTCCGCATAGACCAGGATCCGCTCTGGACGCTTCCCACGGGGTCAGGATTGACATTAGCTGTGTTCCGCAAGGACCAGGATCCGCTCTGGACGCTTCCTACGGTGTCAGGATTGACATTAGCCATGTTCCACTAGACTAGGATTTGCTCTAGATGCTTCCCACGGGGTCAGGATTGACATTAGCCATGTTCCGCAAGGACCAGGATCCACTCTGGACGCTTCCCATGGGGTCAGGATTGACATTAGCCGTGTTCCACAAGGACCAGGATTTGCTCTAGACTCTTCCCACGGGTTCAGGATTGATATTAGCCATGTTCCGCTAGACCAGAATTTGTTCTGGATGCTTCCCATGGGGTCAGGATTGACATTAGCCGTGTTCTGCAAGGACCATGATCCGCTCTGGAAGTTTCCCACGGGTCAGGATTGACATTAGCCGTATTCCGCAAGGACCAGGATTTGCTCTGGACGCTTCCCACGGGGTCAGGATTGACATTAGCCGTGTTCCGCTAGACCAGGATTTGCTCTGGATGCTTCCTACGGGGTCAGGATTGACATTAGCCGTGTTCCACTACACCAGGATTTGCTCTGGATGCTTCCTACGGGGTCAGGATTGACATGAGTCATGTTCCCCAAGGACCAGGATCCGCTCTGGACGCTTCCCACGAGGTCAGGATTGACATTAGCCGTGTTCCACAGGACCTGGATTTGTTATGAACGCTTCCCACGGGGTCAAGATTGACATTAGCCGTGTTCCGCAAGGACCAGGATCCGCTCTGGACGCTTCCCACGGGGTCATGATAGACATTAGCCGTGTTCCACTAAACCAGGAAAGGTTGACTTCATTCGCATTTCATGGATTCGGGGGGTTGACTCTCAATTGTCTGTGCATCGTCGAGTCATGGAGCCGGGAATTGCCGCGGTTCCGCTTTGCTGATGTTGCGTCTATTGTAATGAGACGGATGTTGAGATGATCTCCAGGCTGTCTGTAAACCGTCGAGACTTGGCTCTCTTTCGGATGGAGCCTGGGGGGGAAGGTATGATTCCCTCTATGTTTGTGCCCCTGGATTGTATACAAGGATCAATGTGATCTTACCTATAGGGCAAAAAGTTTCATTTTATATATTTTTCTTTCCGCGACACTCTATCATTTCAGCTTTTATATCACGAAAGTTGCGATTGCCCAATCATTTCGGCTATTTTTCGCGGTGCCCAATCATTTCAGCTATTTGTTTTATTTACTCGCTACTTTTTATTGCGAGTTGCCCAATCATTTCGGCTATTTTGCATGCATATATTTTTACTTGCTGATTTTGTTGCAAGTTGCCCCATCATTTCGGCTATCTCATATGCATTTGTGGCTCGTTGGCTCTTCGTTACGAGTTTGGGATTGGACACCGATTTCGCCATCAGTATCGCTACAACTGGGATATTGCCAGGAGCGAATCATCATTTGCCTCTGTCGATGTCGAACAAAGGTGGCTTAGCGAACAGGGTTAGGATCCTGTCGACTGAGGTTTTTAACTTCATGAGCCGTAAGGGTCTCATGAAGGTATTTCTCCCTACGAGTCATGAGGATCTCGTAAGTGTGTTTTCTCTTTAGGGATCGTGAGGATTCCTAAGTGTATGTTCTCTTATAAGTCGTAAGGATCTTACAAGAGTGTCTTTTGCCATATAAGCATATCCCCAGTCTCTGGTGGGACTTTGTTAGGGAAATGTTTATTCGCGCTCGTGGATTGTATACAAGGGTCAATACTGGACCACTTGTAGGGCAATATTGGAGGTTGTGATGGCTTAAGAACAGGTTCAGATCCCTGTAGCTTAAGGCTTTTGAATCCTATGAGCCGTGAGGGTCTCAAAGGGGAATTCTCCTTACGAGTCGTGAGGATCCCGCAAGTGTAATTTCTTCTTAGGAATCGTGGGGATCCCTAAGTGTGTTTCTCCCTTGTGAGTCGTAAGGATCTCACGCAGGTATTTTCTCCTCATAAGATCGAGAGGACCTTGCAAGTGTCTTTTAACGAGATTGCGCCCTTTCGGGTTTTCACAAAACTCGCCGGTAGCCCTGCTGTTTTTACTCACGGAGCCCTTTCGGATTTTCATCCGTGCCCATCTTGCTTATGGACATACCATTTTCTTTCTTTTTTTAATATTTTTTTTATATATAATTTTTTTTGTCAGCCTTGGGATGCTGCAGTCCGTAGTAGTTTATCGACATCTCGGTCAACAGTCAGTTTTAGGACATAGTGGTCCATCGTTAGTTTAAGGACGTTTTGGTCTTTAGCCGGTTACTACTTATAGAGTTTGGGCTTAGGAAGATAGCGAGCGGAGATAGGCGTCATCATCTATCGTTGACCTAGGCCGTGACTCATCAGACGTAATATTTTTTCAGGAATCGACCGTTAATTGGCCGGAAAGGTCTTTCACCATGCATGTCCATGAGTAGATAGGCTCCACCCTGGTAAACTTTGTCTATGATGTACGGGTATTCATAGTTCGGCTCGAATTTCCCCCGCTTGGCACGATTGGGGATCATAGGTCTCTTGACCACTAGCACGAGTTTGCCTTGGCGGAATGTTTTTGGCCTAGTCAATCTCTCGTATGAGCGCGTCATCTTCGCTTTGTAAGCCCATGAGCCGGGTTTCATCAAGGGAATCGAGCTCTTCAAGCCGAAGGTGAGCATTCTCTTCGTCTGTTAGCTTGTAGTGAACTGCCACTCGTAAGGAGGGTAACTCTATCTCAAGGGGGAGTACCGCTTCTGTGCCGAATACCAACTCATAGGGCATTGTGTTTGTGGCCATTTTGAACGTAGTTCGATACGCCCAGAGAGCTTCATGCAGTCTCTCGTGCCAGTCCCTCTTATTTCGAGACATCGTCTTTTTCACGATCTTCGTCAAGGTTTTGTTAAAAGCCTCAGCCAGACCATTAGCTTGGGGATTGTAGACCGATGAATACCTCCAGTTTATGTTATGCTATTGTGCAAAGCGGCTGATCTTGTGGCTTCTATAGGCTGGCCCGTTATCGGAGATAATCCGTCGCGGAGTGCCGATCCGATAAATGACATGTATTTTGAAAAAATGGAGGTATTCTCCGTCTTCACTTCCCTCAGTGGTACTGCTTCTGCCCATTTGGAGAAGTAATCAGTTGTCGCCAAAATGAACCGATGTCCTCTAGACGATACTGGTTCGATGGGCCCGATTATGTCAGTTCCTCACATTTCGAACGGCCAGCTAGCCACTGTCAGATGTAGCGGATTTGGATGTTGATGGATAAAGTCCCCATGGATCTGGCACGAGTGGCACTGCTTCGCGTATTCGAGGCAGTCTTGGATTATCGTGGGCCAATAATAACCCATCCATTTGATCTTCAGCTTCATCTTCGGCCCGGCTTGGTGAGAACCGCAGAGTCCGTCGTGAGTTTCTTGGATGACTCTCTTTGCTTCTTCAGGTCCCAGGCATCTTAGCCACAGAGAATCAAATGATCTCTTATACAGCGTATTATTGACGAAGGCAAAAGATAGAGCTCGTTTTATGAGCTGATGTCTTGAAGACACATCTTCAGGTTTTCGACGGGATTTTAAGTAGTCTATAAAGACTTCTCTCCAATCCATAGCCTTTTCTTAGTCTTTTATTTGCAGGGCCGTTTTCTCGGTCGCTCCCTTTTCTTCAGAAAATTCCGGAGATATTTCTGCCGGTGCAAGAACCCGACGGCTTTGCACAACAATCCTCACGTCATCGAGGTTCTCGTTGGCCAGTTCTATAGCGAGTCTGGCCAATGCATCCACCTTGCTATTTTCCGCATGCGGTATGCTTTCTAGGGTGTAGGAAGGAATTCGAGTCAGCGGCTGTTGCACTCTCTCACCGTACTTTACCAATTCTGGTTTGCACGTTTGATAGTCACCGTTTACTTGGCTAACGACCAGCTGGGAGTCTCCGTATATGAGGAGGTTTTCAATTCCCATGTCCGCGGCGATCTCAAGACCTGCTATCAAAGCTTTATATTCGGCTTCATTGTTTGTCCTCGGTTCGGTTAAAGAGAAAGCAAAGCGAATTATCCCTCCCTGTGGAGTCACGAAGATGAGGCCCACCCCGGATTTGATTATGGGGGTGCTTTGTTTGCGCTTCTTCATGGAAGATGCTCCATCGAAGTAGAGTTCCCACTGCAAACGCGTACTCATTGGGCAGTTTGCAGTTCAAAGGAGAATCGGTAGGTATTGGATGCTCAGCGAGGAAGTCAGCGATGGCCTGGCCTTTCACTGCCTTGAGGGATCGGTATGTCACCGAGAATTCCATTAAGAGTAGGGCCCATTTAGCGAGCCGTACCATTAATATGGATTTTTATATCAAGTATTTGAGAGGATCCACCTTTGATATGAGGTGGACCTCATATGCCAAAGCATAGTGTCTGAGCTTCGTTATCGCGAAGATCAACGCCAGGCAGTGTTTTTCGATGGGAGAATAATTGTTTTCTGCCCCTAGGAGAACTCGACTCGGATAGTAGAGAGGTCTTTCTTTCCCTTGGTCGTTTTCTTGTGCCCATAATGCGCCTAGAGAACCCTCAAGGGCGGTTGTATACAGAATGAGAGGCTTTCCCTTGACCGGAGCAGTCAGCACCGGCGGATTCTGCAGGCATTACTTAATTTCGTCCAGTGCGCTTTGGCATTTGCGATCCCAGACGAACGGAGTTCCCTTCTTCATTAGGTGACTGTAAGGACGGCACTTGCCGGAAAGATTGGTTATAAATCGCCAGATATATGCGAGCTTTCCTTGGAGAGACCGTAGCTGCTTGAGTGTTCTTGACGGAGGCATTTCCATAATCGTCTTGATCTTCGATGGGTCTATCTCGATGCCACGGTGTCGGACGATGAATCCCAGAAACTTTCCTGAGGACACTCCGAATGCGCATTTGAGAGGGTTCATCTTCAAGTTGTATTTCCGCAGACACTGGAACACGATCTTCAGATGCTCTAAATGTTCCTCGTATGATTTGCTTTTAACTATAAGGTCGTCGATATAGCATTCGATGATTTCATGTACGAGGTCATCGAAGATCTTCGTCATGGCCCTCTGATAGGTGGCACCGGCGTTCTTTAGACCGAAAGGCATCACCCTGTATCAGAATATGCCCAAAGGGGTCCGGAAAGCGGTATGCTTCTGGTCCCCAGGATGCATATTTATCTGATTGTATCCTGACGAGCCGTCCATGAAGGAGAAAACTTCGTGAGTGGACGTATTATCTATCATCAGCTTGGTGACTGGTCCTGGAAAGTCGTCCTTTGGGCAAGCTTTGTTGGGATCCCGAAAGTCCACACATATGCGCACTGTCCTATTTTTTCTTTATCACCGGGACGATATTGGCGATCCAATCAGGATATTGAATCTCTTGGATGAAGCCGGAGTTGATTAGCTTCTTGACCTCGGCATTGATGCCCATCTCAAGCTCGAGCCGTATTCTTCTCGGTGCTTGTTTGATCGGTTTGATGTCTGGAGAAATCGCCAATTTATGGACATCAATCTCTGAATCGAGTCCCGGCATCTCTGAATAGTTCCATGCGAAGCAGTCTTTATACTGCATGAGCACGTCTTTTAGCGTAGCTACCCTTTCTTCAGACAACAGCTCACTGACGAATGTCGGCCGTGTAAGTCCATGCTACCTCTCCCGGTACTTTCGGGCATGCAGAATTTGGTGAAAAACAATTTTCTAGAGGTGGTAACATGGACTCAAAACCCGGATCTTTGTTAAACATCTAACTAACAACCTAACTAGGAGTTGTTAACTACTCGGTTAGGGGGTTTATACCTTTCTTATCTCGAACTCCTTCGTCTTCAAGCCTCGATGGTTGTCCGAATCGGCTTCTCCCCGTCGTCTCCTTGCGCCGAAGATAGATCCACCTGAAAGCTTCTACCTTTGGCTCCTTCTTCGAACTTTGAAGAAACTAGTTCACTCGGTTTGCCAAACCTTGTGAACTAGAGTGAGTAGAGAAGAGTTTGTTTGGGATTTTATCTATGGTTCTTGGTTCTCAACTCATGAGACAAGTGAACCATAGACTCAAGAGAGGGAGAGCAAGAGGAGGAAGATGAGAGCTCAAGAACAAGAGAGAGAATGAGAATGATAGAATGAGAGAAGACTTTTCTCCTTTGGCTCTCATAATCCATAACCATCATAACACCTCATAGCAATCAAGTATTATGTGATGGTTTAAGCAACAATAGCCATATCATTTCATGCACTCATTTTGCACAAGAGAGCAAGCAAGCAAAAGTCTTTGCCATGAAATGATGGCTATTGTTATCATGATGGTCAACTAGTCAAGCCTAGTCAACCGGTCAACAAAGTCAACCCCTCAACAACCATATCACCATAATACTTAATTAATATAACTGTTAATCATATATCATATTCTCATTAGGGTTGAGCAAAAAGTCAATAGTCAACGGTCAACGGTCAACCGTCAACAACCCTAATGAGAATCCTCTGCCTCTGTCTCTCCGTCAACTGTGCATACACACCCGCATCCGCGTTCCGAGGAACACGGATGCATACTGGATAAAACCAATCCCAAAAGGTACACTAGGATCTGGCTTAAACCAAAGCCCGCTAGTGTAAACTGTCCGGACACTGTACGTGCACAAGTGCACGGATGTGACCGAACCCTGTCGCAAAACCATGCGACCTGTCGCAAAACCATGTGACCTCTACTCTTTTGCCTAAAGACGAATAGCTTTCTGTGTGGGACTCTAAAGACTCGACACTACGCTGGCAGTGGGTTTAACCACAGTCCGCAAGCGGCAATAGCTATGCGTAACGGTCCCCAGGTAGATGCCGACAAGAAGACTGACGAGGTGAAACCCATCTGAACTCCTACTGAGCCTGAATGTGACAATCTCCGTACAGTCCGGTCTGTTCATCTGATACATCGTATGGCGGGCCTAGGGGGCGGTAAACGTCAGTCCCCTAATAGCGGTACAAGTCGTGTCGGAGTGAAGCCCAATACACCCTGAGATAACACTGGAAACCTACCAGTATATCCCGCTTGCCCTGGCCAGGGACTACTCGTGTAATGGCTCTCCTAGACACAGCGCGATGTCAACCCCCAATATCGGGAGAGACGGATCCTGTCTAACCGTCACTGCCTCCAAGTGCTTCGGGACTGCACCCAACTACTACCTGTTTGCACGACTCCTTTGAGCCGTGGTAGGGTAGTAATCAAAGTACAGTGGGAACACACTCGAGGTGAAGTGACAGTGTCAAGTCAACGGACTAAGCTGTACTCATGTCACCTGGGAACTGATAACTGACGATAGGTATAATACCAACCGGTCAGTTCCCGACGAGTCCTGTCCAGTGTACTCGTAACCTAACGAGCACCCGCATACTATCTCCAGTACGACGTACTGATGGCTGTGGGACAGACCATCTCCCACACTGGGATGAGAAGCGTATGCGCTAGTCTACTCCGGAGTATCGATGCCCTGTCTCGATAGTCCTGCGACTAGGGACCTGCATAAAGATGTGCTTATAGATTACCCAGCCCCCACTAGTGTGACTGCCATCACAACGCTGGTAATCAAGCAAAGATCCTAAGGGCTCCACTAATGCGTATAGGTGATATAATAAAAATAAACACATGTACACATTTAAGTAGAAACAAACCAAGTAGCATACTACTATTTTGAGCAAGATTGTATATACAAGGTGAATATCCCAAGCTTCCATTAAGTAATATACAAACTAGTATGATACAGTAATGGCCTCTAGGGCATATACACTAACAATCTCCCACTTACACTAAGGCCATGTACTGGCGTATCGAAGACCTATCATCTCGATCAGCCGCTCGAACTGAGTCTGGGGTAAGGCCTTGGTGAATGGATCTGCAGTGTTATCTTCTGAAGCAACCCTCCGAACCTCGATCTCCTGGCGATCCACGATCTCCCTGATCAGGTGATACCGCCTCAAGATGTGTCTGGATCTTTGATGGGACCTGGGTTCCTTCGCTAAAGCTATAGCCCCGTTGTTGTCGCAATACAGAGGTATTGGATCAACAATGGACGGAACCACCTGAAGTTCTTTCAAGAACTTCCTCATCCAGACAGCTTCCTTTGCGGCATCAGATGCAGCGATGTATTCCGCTTCCATCGTCGAGTCTACAACGGTTTTCTGTTTGGAACTCTTCCAACACACCGCCCCTCCGTTGAGGGTAAAGACAAAACCCGACATGGACTTGGAATCATCCTTGTCACTCTGGAAGCTGGAGTCAGCAAAGGCCTCGATCTGGAGGTCTTTTCCGCCATACACCAAGAACATCTCCTTAGTCCTTCTCAGGTACTTGAGAATGTTCTTTACCGCTATCCAGTGTTTCTCCCCAGGGTTTGACTGATACCGGCTTACCACACTCAGTGCATAAGCTACATCCGGTCTGGTACACAACATCGCATACATTATAGAGCCTACCGCAGAAGCGTAGGGTATAATAGACATGCGATCCCTCTCCAAATCAGTCTTGGGAGACATCTCTTTAGAGAGGGTGATCCCGTGACAAGCCGGTAGGTTACCGCGCTTGGAATCTTCCATACTGAATCTTTTCTGTATGGTGTCGATGTACCTGGACTGTGAAAGTCCTAATATCCTCTTGGATCTATCACGATGGATCCGGATCCCCAGGATGTAGGAGGCATCACCCAGGTCTTTCATGGAGAACCTGTGTGACAAGAACCCCTTGACAGATTGTAGCATAGGAATGTCATTTCCTATTAAGAGAATGTCATCCACGTACAAAACGAGGAATACTACAGTTCTCGCTACAAATCTACAATAGATGCATGGTTCATCTGGATTTTTGATAAAGCCAAATTCCTTGACCGTTTCATCAAAACAGATGTTCCAACTCCGCGATACCTGCTTTAGTCCATAGATGGACTTAAGCAACTTGCACACCTTTCCGCTGCTCCCACTCTGAATGAAACCCTCTGGTTGGTCCATATAGACACACTCCTCTAAATTTCCATTTAGAAAAGCGGTCTTTACGTCCATTTGCCAGATCTCATAATCATGGAAGGCAGCAATGGCAAGAAGGATCCGAATGGATTTCAGCATAGCCACTGGAGAAAAGGTTTCGTCATAGTCCAAGCCAGGTCTTTGACAGAAACCCTTTGCAACAAGTCTAGCTTTATAGGTCTCAACCTGTCCATCTACACCAATCTTCCTTTTTAAGATCCATTTGCATCCTACGGGTTTTACCCCGTCTGGAGCAATGTCCAACGTCCATACTTTGTTGGTGTACATGGACTCCATTTCGGTCCGCATTGCATCCAGCCATTTTACTGAGTCAACGCTCTGAACGGCCTGCTGGAAGCTAGTAGGCTCATCATAATCTATGATGCAATCCTCTCTATCCCCGTCTATGAGAAAACCGTAGTATCTCTCGGGCGGATGAGATTGCCTACTACTCCTGCGGAGCGGCGTAGGAATGTCCTGTTCTTTTGAACCCTCTGGTTCCACTAAGCTTTCAGTAATAGCTCGTGGTTCTGGAATTTCTTCCAGTTCTACTGCGCTCCCACTAAATTCCTTTTCTAAGAACTGGTGTTCTAGAAAGTGGGCATTACGAGAAACAAGGACTTTTTGTTCCTCTGCGTGGTAGAAAAGATACCCCCTGGTGTTCTTTGGGTATCCCACAAACTTGCACAGTACTGAGCATGCCTCGAGTTTGTCCGCATGCTGCTTTTTGACAAAAGCTGGACATCCCCAGATCTTCAGATATTGAAGATAGGGTTTCTTCCCACTCCATAACTCATATGGTGTGGTAGGCACAGTCTTAGTGGGAACTCGGTTCAAAAGGTATGCGGCTGATTCTAGCGCATACCCCCAGAATGATCGCGGTAACTCAGCATTACTCATCATGGACCGTACCATATCCAATAGGGTTCGGTTCCGTCTCTCCGATACACCGTTATGTTGCGGAGTGTATGGAGGAGTAAGCTGAGAGAGAATTCCGTTCTCTTTTAAATAGTCCAGGAACTCGGCACTCAAGTATTCACCTACCTCGATCCGATCTTAGGATCTTGATACTTTTGCCGGTTTGTTTTTCTACTTCATTCTTATATACCTGGAATTTTCCAAAGGCTTCGGACTTATGTTTCATTAAGAAGACATGTCCGAATCTTGAAAAATCATCCGTAAAAGTAATGAAGTAAGAAAAACCGCTTCGCGCATGTGTAGACATTGGACCGCACACGTCGCTGTGTACGAGTCCCAAGAGCTCGCTCGCTCTTACTCCGTGTCCAGTGAACGGAGTCTTTGTCATCTTTCCTTTGAGACAGGATTGACAAGTGGCATACGATTGATATTCGAACGGATTCAAATATCCTTCTGTATGTAACTTCGTCAACCTTCTCTCATTGATGTGACCCAGTCTACAATGCCATAAGAAAGTCTGATTTATTTCCGGAGACTTTCTTTTGTGTGTATTCTGGACATTGAAAATCTGTGGTTGGTTTAAAACGTATATACCATTGCTTAATGTACCTGACCCAATCAGAACTTGATTAAGGTGAATGTTTACAACATTGCTTACAAACGAAAATTCATAACCTTCTTTAGAAACCAAAGATATAGAAATGATATTACAAGTTGCGTTGGGTACAAAAAAGCAATTACGCAAAACCAAAACATGTCCATCTGACATTCCCAGGTGATAGTCCCCCACGGCCTTAGCATCCATGCTAGCTCCGTTTGCAACCCACAATTAGGTGAAGACCAGGCTCTTCGACGACCTCACGTCAACATCTGCCTTCCCGAACTGAGATTTCGTTTTCTCCTTGGTCCCCGAACCCCCTCTCTCTGAAGACTCGCTTGTTCGGAAAAGCATTGAATGAACTGTCTTTCTTTTGGCTTTTGGCTTGAGGATCATGTCACCTGCCTTCAAAACCCTACGGTTTCTCAACGCCTGCAAAGAATTACAGATATGAGATCCTGATCCGGTATCCAATACCCAGGAAGTAGAGTTTATTGAAAGACAGTTTTCAATAACATACACACCTGAAGCTGAAGCCGCAACCTGCTTCAGATCCTGTGTTCTGGCTTTCCAAACCCTGCAATCATTCTTCCAGTATCCCTTCTTATGACAATAGAAGCATTCTTCCTTATCCATAAGCTTACCCACTTTCTTTGTTGCTTTTTCCTTTCCCTTCGTATCCACTTTACTAACACCGCCCCTTGGTTTGGCGGGGGCTTTCTTCTTCTTTCCCTTGGCTTTCTCCTTGGACCTAGAAGAGGAAGATCCTCCTACAAACAAAGTGGATGTTTCCCTACCTTTCTGTAGGGTGCCCTCTGCGCTCCTCAGCATGTTGAGGAGTTCTGAAAGTTCAACTTCCTTTTCTTGTAAGTTGAAGTTCAGTATGAACTGGGCGTAAGTGGAAGGAAGGGACTGGAGAATCAAGTCCGTATAGAGCTCATTCTCCAACATGGTCCCAAGGTCCGCGAGCTCCTCAATGTAGCCAATCATCTTAAGCACGTGTTCCGCTACCGATGATCCGACGGCCAATTTTGCCGAAAATAACTTCTTCGACACTTCGTATCTTGCGATACGAGATTGCTCTCCATACAGTTCTTTTGTATGAAGAAATATGGATTCCAGGTCCATATTCTCGTGCCTCCTCTGATGTTCATTATCCATAGAGGCAAGCACGAGGCACTTGGCCTTCGCGCAGTCTAATTCCCAGGTCTTACGGATTTCCTTATCCGCGACGCTGGTTTTGGGACCTGGGACAGGGGGAGCTTTGGTGGTAAGAAGATACCCCAGCTTGTCGTAAGTGATTGCCATCTTGACATTCCTGAGCCAATCTTTGTAGTTTGGCCCTGTCAGTATGTTTTTATCTAGGAGTAACTTAAGTCCAGTCATGTCGATTGGTCGCTGCAATTAGGAGAGAGAAGAAACACTCAGTATGATGCTCTTGCAAGTTTAGAATGGTTTTTAGTTTGTCTAAACAGGATGGCTCCCACTGTTTCTCGAATCCCTCCTCAAACCAAAAAGGAAGAATTAGTCAGGATCAATCTCACCATACAATACTTGCTTAACCGTTCAGCTAGGCCAGTGTCGGTACTTCGAGGGAGGTTTTCCAATGCTTTCGCGAAGTTCCTTAATTAAATAACCTCTTTTCCCTGGGGGCGTAGCCCCGCTAACACCTTTCTAGACACCTACTTGGTTTATAGCATTGATCGTTAAGTGG
The DNA here is from genome assembly GCA_030015575.1 of Agapanthus africanus. Classification (NCBI taxonomy): domain Eukaryota; kingdom Viridiplantae; phylum Streptophyta; class Magnoliopsida; order Asparagales; family Amaryllidaceae; genus Agapanthus; species Agapanthus africanus. Next base: position 418,104,972 of record CM057349.1, on the reverse strand, counting down.
GAAATTTCCCAAGGAGTAGCATATACTCACAGTAGGATCGGGATCCAAATATCATCGCATGATAAAACTGAAGGAATCCTACCAGAATCATCACACTCCAAATGATATGCAACACTAGCAAGTTTCAGTTCTTTTGAAACTCCATATGTGGATTTTTGCCCCATGCTCTTATGACCTTGGCGTGAGGTCAAAATGTCATAAGTCACATGTCAAGTTCTTCCCATCATTATCCAGGTTAATTTGAACCCATCCGTACCTACCCTTGACGTAGGCCAAAATGGTAGTACGGCTGTCCCAAACCAATGCATTCTATCTATGCAACAGATAAATATCCGGCAGCTACCAATCACTATCCTTGGCGTGAGGTCAAAATACATAGCTTGAATACTACCGAATATTTAACTGAAATGATGGAGGGCTACGAATGGTTTTGGCTAAACCGTGAACGTAGTGAACTTGATATAATCGATGGAACGAGATAGCTTTTAAAAAGGAGTAGCTCAAGCTCCGCATTTAAAAGTTAGTTTTGAAAAGAACCGAGTGGTTTTCCGAAAGTGTTCCAACGATTTTAACTTGGTTTATTTTCTTGCATTAGTTCTTTTAATGCATGATATTCTTGCATTAGTTCTTTTAATGCGTCCCATCATTTAATCCTACCATTGCAGAAAACAACCAAAATATGACGTACGCTTATGCCATTCGCATTCGCCACGGGTCCCCGTCATTACCCGTTAGGTTATTTAACTAACGACAGAGCGGGGGCTGGGCTAGCGCGGCTGTAAAACATAAGCAATGCCTAAATAATATCATATATAGATATACTGCAATGATAGCCATTTCAGATCACAGATGAACACATTGGATATACTAGGAATCCGCAATTCGTACGAGCCTGTAACGAAAAGCAGATTACACAGTCGCGGTGAATAGCCAATACCCCACCCAAGACCCCTACGAGTGCGGTAAACTACTCGCCAAGTACCCGAAACGAAGCAACCTCCCTCAACTCCGTGAGTAGGCCACTCGGCACTTCGGCATACCCGGTAGTTTGTGCACCCCCTCCATGGGTCTATCCTAGGAGCAAAAACAGTAAAAAGAAATTATACAATGACGGCTACAAACCGGTTGTGCGTCCATACAAATAATTATTACATCAATTTACAAATTTACATGAGTTGAAAGAAAAGAAAACTCTCGTCTCACAACCCCCGGCTATTCACCCGCGACAATCCAATGAATTCATATACACATTCCAATAACATTACAGATCACAGATTTGTATAACCCCTACTAATCGACATATAGCGATTAGCAAACGTTCAATACAAATATCACATCACAGAAAAACCCGTCAGCTTAAGTCTTTTAGAAGTTCGATCAAAAATACGGATTTTCAGGCCCCAAACACAAAATTTTCGTTCTGGAAAATCTGGGCAGAAAATACATATTCCAAAAATCCCAAAATACCCCACTGAACAAACTGCAACCAAAATTTCCCACTACCGAGTCAACTCGGCCGCGGAACCGCGGCGGGAGCACGCTCCCGCCGCGTTTCCGCGGCGCTTTGATCGGTACAGTGGACGAAATTTTGTCAGTTTGTTATAAAAACCCTGAGCCGAATTTTAAAGTATGATTTATCATTTTTGGAACAGAGAAAAAATTCAACAGCAAGCATGATATCGGGGTTCATTTCGGGACTTTTTCTTTGACCGATCTTCTAGCTACATTGCTAACATGTTAGATAGAGTTTTACTACGCTCTGATACCACTGTAAGTCCATGCTACCTCTCCCGGTACTTTCGGGCATGCGGAATTTGGTGAAAAACAATTTTCTAGAGGTGGTAACATGGACTCAAAACCCGGATCTTTGTTAAACATCTAACTAACAACCTAACTAGGAGTTGTTAACTACTCGGTTAGGGGGTTTATACCTTTCTTATCTCGAACTCCTTCGTCTTCAAGCCTCGATGGTTGTCCGAATCGGCTTCTCCCCGTCGTCTCCTTGCGCCGAAGATAGATCCACCTGAAAGCTTCTACCTTTGGCTCCTTCTTCGAACTTTGAAGAAACTAGTTCACTCGGTTTGCTAAACCTTGTGAACTAGAGTGAGTAGAGAAGAGTTTGTTTGGGATTTTATCTATAGTTCTTGGTTCTCAACTCATGAGACAAGTGAACCATAGACTCAAGAGAGGGAGAGCAAGAGGAGGAAGATGAGAGCTCAAGAACAAGAGAGAGAATGAGAATGATAGAATGAGAGAAGACTTTTCTCCTTTGGCTCTCATAATCCATAACCATCATAACACCTCATAGAAATCAAGTATTATGTGATGGTTTAAGCAACAATAGCCATATCATTTCATGCATTCATTTTGCACAAGAGAGCAAGCAAGCAAAAGTTTTTGCCATGAAATGATGGCTATTGTTATCATGATGGTCAACTAGTCAAGCCTAGTCAACCGGTCAACAAAGTCAACAAGTCAACAAAGTCAACCCCTCAACAACCATATCACCATAATACTTAATTAATATAATTGTTAATCATATATCATATTCTCATTAGGGTTGAGCAAAAAGTCAATAGTCAACGGTCAACGGTCAACCGTCAACAACCCTAATGAGAATCCTCTGCCTCTGTCTCTCCGTCAACTGTGCATACACACCCGCATCCGCGTTCCGAGGAACACGGATGCATACTGGATAAAACCAATCCCAAAAGGTACACTAGGATCTGGCTTAAACCAAAGCCCGCTAGTGTAAACTGTCCAGACACTGTACGTGCACAAGTGCACGGATGTGACCGAACCCTGTCGCAAAACCATGCGACCTGTCGCAAAACCATGCGACCTCTACTCTTTTGCCTAAAGGCGAATAGCTTTTTGTGTGGGACTCTAAAGACTCGACACTACGCTGGTAGTGGGTTTAACCACAGACCGCAAGCGGCACTAGCTGTGCGTAACGGTCCCCAGGTAGATGCCGACAAGAAGACTGACGAGGTGAAACCCATCTGAACTCCTACTGAGCCTGAATGTGACAATCTCCGTACAGTCCGGTCTGTTCATCTGATACATCGCATGGCGGGCCTAGGGGGCGGTAAACGTCAGTCCCCTAATAGCGGTACAAGTCATGTCGGAGTGAAGCCCAATACACCCTGAGATAACACTGGAAACCTACCAGTATATCCCGCTTGCCCTGGCCAGGGACTACTCGTGTAATGGCTCTGCTAGACACAGCGCGATGTCAACCCCCAATACCAGGAGAGACGAATCCTGTCTAACCGTCACTGCCTCCAAGTGCTTCGGGACTGCACCCAACTACTACCTGTTTGCACGACTCCTTTGAGCCGTGGTAGGGTAGTAATCAAAGTATAGTGGGAACACACTCGAGGCGAAGTGACAGTGTCAAGTCAGCGGACTAAGCTGTACTCATGTCACCTGGGAACTGATAACTGACGATAGGTATAATACCAACCGGTCAGTTCCCGACGAGTCCTGTCCAGTGTACTCGTAACCTAACGAGCACCCGCATACTATCTCCAGTACGACGTACTGATGGCTGTGGGACAGACCATCTCCCATACTGGGATGAGAAGTGCATGCGCTAGTCTACTCCGGAGTATCGATGCCCTGTCTCAATAGTCCTGCGACTAGGGACCTGCATAAGGATGTGCTTATAGATTACCCAGCCCCCACTAGTGTGACTGCCATCACAACGCTGGTAATCAAGCAAAGATCCTAAGGGCTCCACTAATGCGTATAGGTGATATAATAAAAATAACACATGTACACATTTAAGTAAAAAGAAACCAAGTAGCATACTACTATTTTGAGCAAGATTGTATATACAAGGTGAATATCCCAAGCTTCCATTAAGTAATATACAAACTAGTATGATACAGTAATGGCCTCTAGGGCATATACACTAACAGGCCGTGGGTCACATGTCATCCCCAAGTCAATTTTCTTGAGGTTATCTGCAGTAGTATGTATTCCATCTTCCAGCTCTTTTGGCGCCGGTGGAAACTCTGAGATCACCTCATCATCATTGTTTTCGAAGCACCAGGGGAGGTCGTCCATATTCTCGGGTTCTTCCTCTGACAGCGTTATCACATGACAGGTACGAGATCGCTTCCAAGACCGATGTTGATCGGGCTCTACTCTCATGGCTTTCGGTTCATGCTTCTGCGGTGGGGTTACCCTCCAACTGCTGGATAGAGCGAACCTGCTTTGCCGAAACTGGTCTTCTACCCAGTCTTTGAATATGAAGCAGTCTTCAAGACGATATCCTATCGCTCGGTGATAAGAGCAATAATCCGGGTGAGAAACCTCGGCTGCTTGCTCGGGGTGCTTGGACTCTGGGAGGGTAATCATTTGATGTTTTATAGCAAGATCAAGTATCTTCCTTATCTAGTCTTGGGAAAAAGAATACGCTCGACCCATCTTCTTTACAAGAAACGAATCCAGGCTGCCCAATTCTCGATCGCGAGGCCTCTTGGGCCCGCTTTGCCGCTGTCGAATGCTTTTTTCTTTCTTGGGTTTATTTCTGCCTCTGCGTCGGGTTTTTTGTATGACGGGCTGGTAATGAAGGGCATCGTCACTTTCTGCAGCCTGCTGAAGGAGGCGCTACGTTCTGGCTTTCTCGTAGATGGCCATTTCGTGATTATGGTCGTCTCAAACCTTTTGACCCGCTTCCCTTATAAGCTTGTCCATTTGTTCTTCGAATGACGTGCTTGGCATTTTCACGACGGGAGCTCGTCTTGGTTCAGGGTTAGCATCTTCCCACAGAGCATCTCCTTCTTCATCAAAGTCATGTATGACGTAGCAGCCGCGGAATCGCTCCCGTTTCTTGGTTTGAACATATCCAAGCCCGCTTGTTTCCATTCTCCCGTTGAGCAACTTTCGTTGAGTTCCGGGGACGTTCCAGATCCTATTATAGAACTGGGCTTGTCGAGCTGTCTGTTTGAAGGGTACGCCTTGGCGCCTTAATAGTCTTTTTAATCCGTTTGTATAGTATCTGGGCAAACGGATGGGCCGGAGCCTGTCAAGTGTAGAATCCGCACCATGCCAAATTTCTTTCTCCACTTTGGTTTCCCCGGATCGGTAGAATAGGATCGCCTTTTCACCCTTTTTCCTGGGGGGAATATAGAATGTTTGCAGTTCTTGCACACTATAGGTTTCAAGTGCATCGAGCTCTTTGTAATACTCTTGCGGAACCATAGCAACTTGCAAACTTTGATCTTCATCAGTGAAGGCTTGTATCGACTGTGATGACTGGGATGACTGGGAGTCAAACCCGGAGATGGTGATTTTATCACGAGCGAGGTGCTGAACGCTCATGCAGATTTCCTTCAACACTCTTACATTGAGGAGATTGACGGAGGACCCATTGTCAACCAGGATTTTGCTTATCTTGATATCATGACGGTATCCGGAGACATAAAGGGGACGGTTATGCTCGCACGTCCCGAGAAGGAGATCTTCATCGCCGAAGGTAATATCCGCTGTGTGCACTTCTTCCAACTCGTCTTTCATCTTCTTTTTGGCATGGAAAGCTTGGAATTGCTCGGGCTCTTGTAGTGCCTTGATCAAAGAATCTCTCGCCTCTTTGGACAACAGAAGGGCGTCAAGAATGCTTAGCTGTGAGGGTATCTTCCTCAGATGTTCCAGAACGTTGTAATCCACCTTACTTTTCTTAGGCGGATCCTTGGTTGTCAGCTCTTCGACGGCTTGGTCATCGAGGATGATATCCTCAGGGACCTTTTCTTTTCCCTTATCCTTTTTGTTCGACCCCTTGTTCACGGGTCCGAGATTCTTTTCAGGTAATGTGCGATTGCGCAACTGAATGTTCTCGCAGCTCTTCGGTCTTTCCTCTTTTCCCGAGGTGGATTCTTTAAAGAGTGGGCCAAGAGTCATTTCTTCGTCAGAGTCCCTCCCGAAGGTGAGAACTTGCGATCCCCCGTAGTCAACCATATGACAGTTGCCGGCAGTTCTTTTGCGCTCCTCGGTCGTATTTCTTTGTTCCCGACGAGTTTTGCGTTTCATCCGCTTGAAATGTTGTCGGTGAGCAACATATCCCTGCCACCAGCTTTTAAAAGCGTTGCACTCTTCGGTAGGGTGTGCAATCTTTCGATGATATAAGAAGTAGCTAGGATGTATATCCGCTCCATCAGGAGTGTTTCCTTCGGTGGGTGGCAGCTTCATTCCTATCGATATGGCTTTGACGAACCTCTTCCTCGTCTTGAACCTGCCTTTATTTGCGGCAGATATACTTTGATCTGGTAGGAGTGTTTTAACCCTTTCGTCCAGTCGCCGGCGTTTGGCCTTTTCAAATATGGCCATTCCGTGCTCTCGATCAGCTTTGCTTTTCAAAACAGCTTCGTTTAGAAATGCATCAATCATCTCGTCTGATGGTCCTAGGAGCTCCGTTTCGGGATCTCCCCCAGTTTCTCTGCATCAGGAGCTTCTTCCTCGTCTATCGACGAGTGAAAGATCACATGGCAGCTTGCCACATAATCCTTAGGTTCATCCGACGAGTCTTCTCCATTGTCATCATCTCCGTCCTCAAGGACGTGGTTGAGAAACTCCTGAAGCGTGACCGGGGTCCGCGCTTTCTGGTTATATTCTTCCAGCGCGTCGATATATTTTTGCAGGTCTGTGTGCTTGTCACCAGGCTTCACGAGTTTTTTGGTCTTCTTTTTCTTCTTCGAAGACTTCGATGGCTGGGTATGGGCGCTTTGACTATCACCACAAATCTTTGAAGTCAAGCACGGCTTCAGCATTCCCTCGATGACCTCGGGTTCCAGCGGACTTCTCCATTTGATCGCCGGGCATGTTTCGATATCCTTCAGCATTCTTTTGGTTTTGGCTGAAAGAGCGACCTCCCACGGAGCTTCTTCGACAAAAGAACATGATGCCCCCAGTGTGTCCCCCCTTTTAAGAGCGTGTGGTTGAGGCGGGCTTACTTTCCAATTCTCGGACATGGCGAACTTGCCCTGTTGATATTGATCTTCATCCAGCCCTTGAAGACGAAGCAATTCTCAATTGGATGGCCTATCGCTTGATGATAGGGACAATATTTGGGATTATTAGCCTCACCAGGTTATAGTGGGTATTTTGGATCTGGCAAGGTGATGAGCCTGTTGCGCACTGCCAGCTCAAATAGTCTTTTCGTTTTATCCTGGGGAAACGAATAAGGGTGCTTCAGCTTCTCATTAAAGAATCGCTGCCTATCCTCCTGGCGAGCAATTAATCTTGAACCACCGGGTTGCTGCTGAGCATTGGCGATGAAGGTCGCTTTCGCTTTTCCCTTTTCATTTCGACGTTCCTCCTTTAAAGAAGAAGGTCTGTGACCCATCTGGTCCATTTGGGCCAGTTTGTCAATCAAGGCTTGAAAGGTGGTGGGCTTGAAAAACATCATAAATTGGGAGATGGTCGCCTACGGATCAAGAGTACCCAAGAACATGCCTACCGCAGGCACTTCTTCGATCCGCTGCTCGCATTTTGACCATAAATTTTGCCACCGTATTGCATATTGGACCCATATTTCTCCAGGCTTCACCCTGGCATTGATCAATGCCGTTATTGGGGTGCGTTCACTAGCACTCGCGAATCACTGGGAGAATAGTAGCTCCCTCTCTGCAAAAGTTTTGACAGAATTGTTCGGGAGTTCAGAGTACCATTCGAACGCTGTCTCCGACAAGCTGCCAACAAATTCGCAGAGCAGAAGTTTATCATCACCTCCAGTGTTTCCGCACAAGGATCTGAATTGAGCGACGTGCTAATGCGGATTTCCCGTCCCCTTATATACGTGGAATTTGGGGATCGTATACGCCGGCGGGTACCTTATTTGGTCATACCAGATCGGATAGGGTTGTCCAGACTTAACGATCTGTCCAAACGCTTCATTCGCCTGGTGAGCTCGTATTTGCAGAGCAATGTAATCGTCTAGAGCGGCCCTGGAGATGGTCTCCTCCTTGGCTGCTAAAAGGAGGAAGGTTCGATGTCTCTCCTCTGTCATCTTCAATGATAATCGGGGGGTCATTAGCTGGAGGTTCCGGCTGAACATCATTCCGGCCATGTCTTGGAATAAAAGATCCATTCGTTTTATGTTGGCCGCCTATTCCGCGGCCTCTTTTTCTTTCCTCTCGAGCATTCTTCGGAGGAATTCAGCATCAGTTTCTTGTTCCTGACGCTGCTCTGAGGTCTCTGGATTTTCTTTCGGCCCAGTGAGTGCGACCATTGCAGTCAGCATCTGCTGAAGTTTTTGCTGCTGTTGCACCCGAGCCTTTGTTATCGATCGGGTAAGCGGTCGATGACCCATAAAAGCATGGCTTTCCTCTTTTCCGGAAGCCATATAAACGGTATGTGTTACCATGCCTCAATACTTGAGGCGTTTAGATTCAGCGTCCTTGTGGTTCGCTGCGGTCAAAATGGCTTTCTCCGGCCTCCTTCTCTTATGGGCGGTTAAAGTTGAGGGAGCCGTTGCAGCGGGCACCTAGACGGATGACGTCTTTTGTGGTACCATGGGATGGCTCTTTTCTTGCCGAGATTTAATCCTCTTTGGTCGGCGAGAATAGTCGTGGTCAATCACCGACTCCTGGACCTGTCGCCAGACTTTGTAAATTTTGGAGGAAAGCCGCTGAGGGGGCTGCTCCAGTTTCTTTTTTGTAGCATTCTCCACAGGTGGAGGAGATCTTTTCAGTATGGCAGTTGGAGAGTTCTTGCGAACCCACCTAAGCGGTTCAAAGTTGTTCCTAGTCGGAACAGCAGCATTGATTTCCACCATGGGAGCTGGCGGAGTCAGTCCAGAAGGGGAGCTACCCCCAGCCTTCCTTACTCGGCGCCAGTGACGACGGCGAGCATGTCGTACGGATGGGATTGTCTCAGCTGTAGGGGTGACTTCATTATGCCCCCTGTTTTGGAGAAGGGTTGTCGCCGGCGTCGGCCTCTTAAAGACCGATGTCCGTTGAGAAGCAATGTCCAATCTGTCAAAGACAAACCTCTGGGCAGGGGAAGCAGCTTTGAGGACTTTGCCTAGAGCGGGAGCCAGAATGGCCAGCCTTGTGAAGACTGACTTCTTGGCAGAAGAAGCCTCTCTAATGATTTCGTCCGCTTGAGCCGGAATGGCTATCCACTTTGGGATGGCTGCTTCAAGTATCGTGGGCTTGTTGGCGTTCTGGCCTAGTCTGTTGAAAACTGAGGCATTAGATTTAGGCGACCCGTTGAGAGGGGCCGCGGCAGCGGTAAGTCGATCAAAGACCGACTTCTTTGGGGCTTCTTGCAACAACAGCGGGACATTGAAGTTCATGGGTGGGATTATGGTCCTAAAGATAGTCCAGTGGTGGCCTGAGTCACCTGGTCCACCGGCATTGTAAAAACGGAGGCCGCCTGAGGCCCGTAGGTCACTCCTTCTGTGGGGACGGAGTGAGAGTTATTGCCATTGTTGCAGCTTGTGCAGTTGAAAGCCATTTGATCTTCTGTTTTTCTGCACAGAGCAAGACACCAAATCTTAATATCTCGAATCTAGGGGCAACCATGTCAAACCAAGATTGGCGTGCCAGAATCTGTTCTCTGCCGAAAGACGCGACCAGGACGTTGGGACGTCAAGGCCTGAAATTCGAGGGCAGATGCTAATTGGTGTTATCCATTCACCTCTCCGAAGATACCAAGCTGATTTATGACACCATGTATCGAAGGTTTAAACGGATGCGACCGATATAGCAGACTTCGTCAGATTCCCTCTCGTTGAGGGGTTTTTGATTGTGAGGACGCTCTTCCCTGCAGGCGCAAGCCCCTGCAGTTAATTATGCTACCGCATCGCGGTAACCTCTTTCTCCTTCTCCAGATGGTCACTTCGTGTCGTGGGTGTTTGTTTTGTTTTTGGTAGCCCGTGGATTGTATACGGAGATTAATTTATGTTGTCGCCCGTAGGGCGTGGATTAGTCCAAATCCGTATTTTCTTAGATTTGGGTTTTGAGTTGGGTTTAAGGATACGTTAGTCTCATTTGAGACTAAGATCAACTTAAACGTTCGTTAAGGATACATTAGTCTAATTTTAGACTAAGATCAACTAAACGAGACCGTTTAGATCCAACAAAAGAACATTTGGACTCTATTGTTTAATTTAGGGATATTGCGGTCCATAATCAGTTTAAGGACGTTACGGTCCAACGTTAGTTTAAGGACATTACGGTCCAAGGTTAAGGACATCATAGTCCGTAGGTTTAAAGGGACCCCACAGTCCGAGGTTAAGGACATCATAGTCCGTGGGTTTAAAGGGACCCCACAGTCCGAGGTTAAGGACATCATAGTCCGTGGGTCTAAAGGGACCCCACAGTCCGAGGTTAGGGACATCATAGTCAATGAAATGTATGGTTGTCGAGACCCGTCACCTCTCTAAACACGTTGAAGGATTACAACGACAAATATCAGAAGAGTAAAGAGATGTACCCTCGAACCAATTTTGGTTGAGAGATCTGTAATCCAATTTAAGACTAAGATCAAAAGATTTGTGAGCATATGGGCTCAGTTAATCTGAATTGAGGACTTATGTTCAATCTTGGGCTAAGTCCAATCGAGTTAAAATATTTAACATTTATTTTGGGCTGTTGAGCATTTGTTTGGGCTTGGCCCTTTTAATAATGCTGAGTATTGACTTGCATTCTGACAATATTTTGTCTTTTATTGAATGTTGAGCATTCATCATAGCTTTGGGCTTATTAAAGAACAATTTATGTTCTATCAGCGCAGCACATGGTGCGCTTGGCGCCAATCAAAAAGCGCAGTGCGCTTCTGCCGAGTAGCGCACACGTAAGGGACACGTGGTGCGCTTGGCGCTGAGCACCAGTCTATGAGCACATTGCGCTGATTTATGAGCGCAAAGCACTATTTGTTCAGTGGCGCACACGTGGGGAGCACGTGGTGCATTTGGCGCTGAGCGCCAGTCCATGAGTGCTTAGCGCTAGTCTAAGAGCGCAAAGTGCTAGTTCAAGAGCGCAAAGCACTAACTGTTAAGTGGTGCACACGTGAGGAGCATGTGGTGCGCTTGGCGCTAAGCGCCAGTCCAAGAGCGCAAAGTGCTAGTTCAAGAGCACAAAGCGCTAACTGTTAAGTAGCGCATACGTGAGGAGCACGTGGTGCGCTTGGCGCTAAGCGCCAGTCCAAGAGCGCAAAGCGCTATCTGATGATCTGAGAAATAAATTCTCGTTTGTAAGAGACTTTGTCTCAGAATTCTAAGAACAAAAGTTCTTATTTTGTAGGAGATGTTTCAATCTCTTATATTGATGAAAGGCTTTGCCTTTAAGGATCTATGATCCTTTAAGAGAATTGAATTATTCTCCCCCTTTTTTTATAATGAGATGTTCATGATCTCTTTGAGAAAGACCTTAGTCTTATAGATCTATGATCTGTGAGAAAGAAGTAAATTTTTCTTTTTATTTTATGATGAAATCATTTGATCTCTTTGTGAAAGACCTTAGTCTTGTAGATCTATGATCTTTAAAGAAGTGAATTCTTCTTTTTAATTATGAGATGATTTCATCTCTTTGTTCATTTTTTTACCTTGAAGAAACTCTTCTTTTTCTAGGAGCTTGGCTCTTCTTTCTGAGATCTCTCAAAACTTATAGGGGGTTCCTCTCTTTGTTTCTCTCTCTCTTTTTCTTTTTGGCCTTGAAGTCTTGGGGCCTTTATATAGGGCAAGCTGATTTGTTCAATCAGTTAAGGTGATCTTTTCTCCAATTGATTTGGGGATTCCCCACCATTGGATCTTTGATCCAAGGGCTTCTGATTTACAGAAGGCAATCTTCTTGTTTTTAACAAGATTAGGAAATCTTTTCCATACAGAATTTATTCTGTATTTTGGTGATTTTTAATCACCATTAGATCATTGATCCAACAGTGCTCTGATTTACAGAGAACAATCTTGTTGTTTGAAAATATTTTGAGGAATCTTTCCTTAAAAGAATTTAATTCTGATTAATTAATAATTTATCATTGCTTAGAGCGCGACGCATTTAGCGCTAGCGCACCCGTGCTTTGCACGTGGTGCGCTGCTTAGAGCGCGGCGCATTTAGCGCTAGCGCACCCGTGCTTTGCACGTGGTGCGCTGCTTAGAGCGCAGCGCATCTAGCGCTAGCACACCCGTGCTTTGCATGTGGTGCGCTGCTTGCAGCGTACCTAGCGCTAGCGCATACGTGCTTTGCACGTGATGTGCTGCTTAGGGCGCAACGCACTTGGTGCTGCTTCATTTCAAAATTTGAATTTTGAACAGAGCTTTGCTCTGATTGGGGGAAACAATCTCTATTCATGTCTAGCCCTTATCAAAACAAGTGTTAAATGGATCTCGAATCATGGTCGTGACTATCAATAAATTGGTAGCGCATCCGATAAGGATATTAACATTTATTTTGCTAAAGTTTATTTATAGACATTAAAATGTTTAAAAGAAGTTAAGCGACATTATCATCCATTGATCTACCCTATCCTACAAACCCTAGCAAGCTACGAATTACTCGCTCATAGTTTGAGATCTAGAAGAAAGGTTAAAGAATGAAAACATGATGTAAGTGCAGAAAGTAAGTGCAGAAAGTAAGTACGGAAATTAAATGCGGAAAGTAATTGCAAAAAGACTAATAAAAACAATACCTTTATTAATAAACTATTTCATACAACTCTCTGTTTCAAAAGTAGATTACAATGAACCTTAGTTTTTACTCTCGCTCTCTCTCTCTCTCTTGTTGGAAGTTATGATTAGCTGACGATCACCTGGATGCATGGATCTCTTTGGACCTCTTGATCACTTCGGTTGATGAATTTGAATATGAAGCTCTCGGTCTCTTGAATAGTCACTAAACCAGAAAACCTAGATTCCCTATGTGAATATATACTGTTAAGATCCATACTACAAAATATCGCATCCCAACTCCACCAAACCGCTGCAGATCCGCCGCAAATGTTACCTTTTGCCGCCCTTCCGCCGCAAAATTGTGGAATTAGGTTTTGGTATTTTTTTCTGGTGTTTTGTATTGATATTTGGAGATCCTATCAATGTCTGGATTCTGAGAATAATACTCTGAGTCTCTGCCGTTGCTAGATCTCTCAATTTGCTTCCATATTCTGGCAGATTTGATTCCGACATCCCGATTTAATTCAGATCTCTTGGATTCCATACCTGAGCTAATGTCTGCACAATATCTCATGTCATAGTGTTAGTAGTATTTAGTATTTTTGAGATATTATCCTAACCATTTTATATGATATTAAATATTAAGAATATTGATTTGAAATATTTGATTTGCTACGCATATTTTAATTAAAAAGATTTCATTTAAATATTATATGCGTATATTTTCCCTCATTATGTTAAATATAATGTAGAAACATATGATAATATTTTTTTTATAAATAAACCCATATATGTTCTATATTTACAAGAAACACATTTTAGTACTTAACAATAGTAGGGAAAATGTTAATACAAATGTACAATATTTTAGACTAATCAAATACCCCCAAACTTAATTTTGATCGTCCCTAGAAAACTAGTTATAAAAGAGAAAAAGAAAAATAGAAAGAAAAACCTAGCACACATTCGTAGGCAACACGATTGCATTTAGCACGTGCAACAAATTTTTAAACCTCTAGGTGTCCCTAGCAGGAGGAGTGTTGTCTCCTGAGAGTTTTCAGCGGATTACACCTGCAAAATCCTATAATAAAAGAAAGAAGATGAAAATTACATACAAAAATAAAGAACATATAAAATAAAGAACTTGAAAATAAGAGTTTCAAACTATACTACTTTTTCAGTAGCCATGAGCCCTATCTTAATGGTCATGAAAAGATATCAGAAATCACATCATCCATCAATAAAACATCGTCTTTAGTTTTCCTCTCTATCTTTCTTCCAAACATCGATCATATACCCCTACGTGTGTGTAAAAGTCATCCCTATATGTAGAGAATTCAATTTAAGTTATCATAATCTTGTCCATCTTCCTTAGTACCTTTTAGTCAGTGAATAGATGGAATTGCTCACACATTCTTCATGCGACTGTTAATACTTCTTGAGGTACTAACCAACCAATTACCCAATGTACTCACTCAATTAGGCGTAATTAGCAATATCCTAATCTTACAACACCTAACACTTAGCAGTGGCTCCCAAACCAATTGGTCTAAGGCACTAGGTGATAAAGCACCCATGCTATATTTTTTTATGTTGCATTAAGTAATTACAAAACCAGTGTTCATTTTCTTCACCATTATATATATATATATATATATATATATATATATATATTTTATCCTCGGATTAGTAATTTCTTTCATCTTACTAACCCTTAGGACAACAGCTCATGATTACCTATTACTAGCTTCGTTATAAAATATCTAATTTTCTTGTGTTTTGTAAATCTCTTCTTATCTTTCATATGTATTTTTCACTTTCTAATTTTTATTATCAAAATTTTTTAATGCTATTATAATGCAAAAAATGATGTGTAAATAAGCACAAATCTCCCCCAAACCTATTTGCAGCAGTGTCCTCACTGATATTAACTTTTAAGCTCCAAACCTGAAGACTTTGGAGGAAAATTTCTCAATTATTAGCAAAAGGGGGACAAAAAGTCAATGACAGTGAAATCCTCCCCCAAACTTATTTTTGGCTCATAATTTTAAAAGTTTCGTTTTTCTTTCAAGAGCCAAAAATATTTCTCTCCACCCTTCAAATTTGAGTAACACGGTTTTAAGCATTTAAAATTATAAAGAGGGGTGGTAAGGTTATTGGTCGATGCAAAGCTTTACAAATACCAAAAGTCAACACCAACCATTCGAAAATTTTATCGATGTAACAACATGGTTAGTGGAAGATCATAGACGTGAAGAAGTGGGGAGATAAGAGGCGGAATCGATCGAGTTTAAGTCTCGATTGGTAGAGACGAAACAGTGATGGTGAACGAAAACGAGAATGTGAATGATTTGGAATGGGTGGAATAGCTACATTCTCGTATGGGATAAGAAGGGGTGGTGGTTCAACTTTTCCGGCCTCAAATGGTGGCGCACGAGTTTCCAATGGAGGTTTATTCATCACAATATCCAAGTCTTTAAGAAACGCGAGTTTTTCGGTGAAAATATTTTTGAAACTTTCATCGATGATGATTCCATCGGAAAGAAAAGAATCAGTGGAATAAACAGATTCTCTACGAAAACTGAAAGTTTCAAGGTAAATTTTTTTCGCGCCAGAATTCAACACACTTGATTTGTTATAAATTATAGGGGTAGGAGCCTCGAAGAGCCCATCCACCTTATTTTCAAAAGTGTTTAAATCACGTAGTCTTCCAAGAATCATAGAACTCGACATATCGTAGTGTGATTCATCAAAACTCAGTGGAATAGAAAGAAGATTAGAAGAACCAACGAAAGTGGGTGATGAAATGGGTAAACAAACTTGTGTGTCGAGCTTTGATGAACCAGATATGGGAAATGAAGGCCGAATATTGTTCTACTTCTTGGTTAGGTCGGTGGTAAAAATAGGATCGGTTAATTTTATAGGAAGATGTTCGTATTCAATAGAAGGGATATGATGGGTAGGAGAATCCAACTCATCCAATATAACGGGTTCATCTTCAACGATATTCTCAGCACCGCTCTCACTAATACTTTCGGTCAAATCAAACAAATAGGTATTCAAGAATTCATCAATTATACTATCCTCGATCGATAAATCACTTGGTTCACTTGAAGGAGTTGGAAGGTTTAAAATATCAAGTGTAGTCGAATAAGGATCGGTTTGATTTGAAATGGTGTCTAGCTCTCTTTCACACTTACTATTAGCAAAGTCAAATATGTTATTCTCGGGCATCTCATTACTTAGACTATGAAGCGGTTGAACATCGAAAATATTTGGTTGGGGTGCAGAATAGAAGGTGTCGAGGTCAACAAAATTGGTTTTGGTTTGACTTTGAGGGCTCTCTTGTTCTTTTTCACTACTCAATTCCAACTCTACTTCAAGACTACACATTCCAATGAAGGATTCTCTTTGAACCGTGGAACTTTCTAATTCATTTTTAGAAGCACTGTCTAGATAAGATAAAGAAGATGAGTATGGTTGGGAAGTGTCTAATTGTTGGCTATGGGCAAGTTCAACGTGTTCATCAATTGACATGCGTTTATGGTTTGCCGCATTAGCCTGAAGTGAAATGTTAAGAAGAGATGCCTTTACTTATTAGATATGGGTGAGTTCAATTTGTTCCGCAATCGACACGTGTTTCTGATTTGTCCCGTTAGCCTCAAGATAAGTGTCAACATGAGAGCATGTGAAGGTTTGGTACTGTGGATAAGAATTAGAAGGGTGAACCCAAATTTCATAACCAGGATTAGGATCAACATGGGGATATGAAGAATATTGAGATTGGTTGGCTAGTTAGAGACTGGTAATTGCTATTTGTTCAGCAATGGTCATGGGTGTAAAAGATGTCATATTCGCCTCAAAACGAGTATCAATATTTTCATAAGGGGATGATGGTGTTTGTTGTCCTAACGGTTTTGGATTAGTGAAAGGATTGAAATTTTGGCTTTCAGCTTTTGCAATATACTCAACGATGGACATGCGTTTCGCAGTTCTCTCACTCGCCTTGAACGGATTATCAACATAAGAAGATGTGGAATTTGGACGCGGTTGATAGGACCTTAAGTGGGGTATCCAACTGTTCTTTTCCGCTTGTTCTATCATATCTCTTAAAGACATGGTAGAGTCGGAGTTTGTACCGAAGAAGTTATGAAAACAAGATATATCTGGTTCTGGATAGCAAAGCTCGATAAGAGTTTGTCTATTTGGGTTACCCATTATAAGAAAAAGAGGGTGATGGTAATAATTTGAGCTCTTTTTGGATTTTGGAAATTTTTTTTCTTTGAAAGAGGGACTTGAGGCCTGACTCAACAAATCATAGAATGCATAATCAATCCATAGACTAGGGTTTCCTAGGTCAAGTCACTAGACCGCTCCTAGACTTCTAAAGATCAAGTTGCAGGATCGATCCTCTACCATCTCTTTATCCCGACAAGTTCGCCAATCTTTCGGCCAGGCCAGTATCGGTACTTTAAGGGAGGTTCCCCGTGCCTTTGCATGGACCTAATTAAAATAAACCTCATTTTCCTTGGGGCGTAACCCCGTTAACACCTTTCTAGACACCTACTTGATTGGCTAATTGTAATGTGTAAAACTCTCCCAGGAGTAACTCTTACTCGCAGTGGGTATCGGGATTCAACTATCCCATAGAAGGTATGCAATCTCATTGCAAATTTTAACACTTGAAATTCCCGATAATATTTTGCCCCTAGCAACTTATGACCTTGGCTAAGGTCAACAAATCATAAGTGCTAGCCATGTTCAACCCGTCATTTCTTGATAGAATTAAATCCACCCGCGCGACCCATGGCTAAGGTCAACAAAGCCGCACGACTACCCTAACTCAATCGCATCTTACACTGCAGATAAGCACTAGTTAGCCACCGAACACTACGCCATGAAGAAGGCCAAACTACCACAGCACGAATACTAAGTAGTACTTATCTGAAATGACAGAGGGCTATGACAGGTTTCTAAGAAAACCTTTTGCGTAATGAACTTTATCTCGTTGTAGAATCGAGTGATTTTATAAAGGAGTGTTTTTGAGACTTTTACTAGTTTTGCTAAAGAGGTCACTCCCGGTGAATGGATCTCGGCTCTTTCCTTATCGAATAAAGTGCAGGATATTTCATAAATATCACTATGCAAAGCAAAAACTATAGAAGCAATCAAAAGACAAACCGAAGGTTGTAGCATCTGCCAGTTTTTGCTAAAGAGGTCACTCCCGGTGAAGGGATCTCGGTTCTTTCCTTATCGAATAAGGTGCTGGATATTCTACAAGAAATACCGCTATGCAAAGCAAGAACTAGAGCTACTAGTTTTTAAAACAAGTTTCTATAACATCTTTTAGGTTTCTTTAATTTCATTAATCTCATTAATGAAGTCCTATCATAATATGCTTCCCAAGCATCACATATGAAACGAAAGCAACAATATATAATATATATCATATATATATATATAATATAGGCATTCGTCTGAACATATCACAGTGATCATATCACAGAGCAGCAGAAGATAACAAATGAAATATTGGATATACTACGATTTCCGTGTTTTAAATTAAACCTGTATAAAACACGGATTCCACGGTTGCGATGAATAGCCAAACCCACATCCCTAGACCCCTATGAGAGCGGCAAGCAATCCTACCAATTCTAGAGTCAGTAGACCCGGTCTTGACTCCTCGAGATGGTCTCCCACTGGACCCTAGAACCCGGTTACTTGTGCTCCCCGCCTGGGGTCTATTCTAATGCGGAAAAGTAAATAATATACATCAATGGTGACATCATCCTCAACCCGGAAGTGCCCCAATAAAAGAATATTACATACAAGTTTTTACATGAATTAAAATGAAAAACTCCCATCTCACATAAAAAACCCCGGCTATTCAGAACATGACGATCCAATATAACAAATCACAGCAACATATATCATCACATGTCATCAACATAAGTAAATATGCGTATCCCAGTTGTCGTTGACATATAGCACCGAAACCGGCGATACACCACATATTACACTTATGGTCGCAGAAAAGAAAGTGAAAAACTACAATAGTTGGAATCCGCAACCACCTTAAACATCATAAACCCAATGTATCACATATTTTGGATTTCATGCCTAACCAGCTGAATTCCTTAGACATCACATGCCTAACAAATATAAACCCCGCATTTTAGTCTCGATATTGAAAACACTTTCCGATAACCTGTATGCTAATTCAATAAGATTCCCGATAACCTGATCGAATGCTCGGCGGAAACTTTAGCAGACGGCCGCACCCTCGATGCCGTTGATGTAGTGCACTAAGGCGGAACACCGCTACCGCGAGCACCCGAACGGATGCTTTTGGCGATGGGGTTCTCCTACAGTCACAAGGACGGGGCTATGTGGTGTGGCTATCTAATAATGTTATCTGGAGTGTATCCGCGTACGCTACGTGATTGCGATGGACTTTTGATCAACATCAAAATCCCGTGGCAACCGATCAAATGAGACTAAACTGCTAGATTTATAAAATTCAAACTAGTTATCTCATAACTATTTGTGGATTACAAGTATTGTATCCAATCACATGATATCTAGACGACATTAAAATTTTCGATCGATTAATCAAGGTCCCACAATTCCCCGAGAGGTCAATACTTGAGCACAGTTTAATAGAACCCAGAACATACCACAGTACCTATGCACTAGCCGTAGAAGGGCAGACCCAAGCCTCACTCATGTCGCCACGGAACTGCGGCAAACCCTAGGGTATGACCGCGGTTCCGCGAACCAAAAAGTCGAGTTAGGGTTTCATTCTTCTAGAGGGTTCACAGAATTACTTGCATGTTTTTCCGAATAAGTTAAATTTGGAAAATAGGTTTTTGACATTCGGTCGAACTTTTTAACTTTGCCTAGACAACATGTGAATACCCGAAACATTGTTGAAACTACGAATTGCTTATAGTGTAAGATTACATCACATGCAAAATTAACAAAAACAAACAACATCTGAAACACCAAAACTTAGAGACTGGAACACAGGAAAAATTCGAAGCCAAAACTCCAGTATAGAACCGAGCACACCGGAATTTATGCTATTGTCGCCGGCCAAAATCCAGCCAAAGTGCTTCAAATTTCTTCTGTGTTCATGTCATATCACATATAACATTCTGCAGTTGTTTAAAAAAATTTTAGATGACTTTTTAAAATCGACAGAAACTAGGGTTTCGTGATGCAAGTTTTGGAGTAGTTTCGGTTTCGTAATCTTAACAAAATCCGTCTAATTTTCTAGCATGGCTTTGATACCACTGCAGGGTTGTCTAGCATGGAAGCAAGGTTTCGGGTGGCATCTTCCATGCCATATTAAAATTTTAGCCGTTTTAGTTAACCCTAACATAGAATCGTTTACTAGAAAAGCGACGAATCGATATGCAAACTACTTTGCAACTAAAGTGAACAAGGAATACAACCTTTTTAGACTAGTCCTTCACTTCAATAGCTCCATGTAGTAGTCCCTTCGCTGTGATCATGAACTCCGGACTCTAGAGAGGCTCCTATGAAGAAATGAACAAGCTTGCATCGAAGTATTTGAGGCCGAAGATGATCTACGTCGAGAAGACACTAACCCAAGTTATCTCTTCACTAATTGTAGAATTAGTGAAGTAAACACCCTATACTAAATGGCAAGTAGTAGATGATGATGAAGTAGGAAGTGGGCTCACTTTAGATTTGATTTTCTCATATATTTTCTCCATTTTCCATTGAAGCTAGAAGGCTTGAAAGGAAGAATAAGAAGAAAACACTCATGATCATTATTCAAAAGATAATTGCAACCATGGGTGAGTTAAGCATCATATGCTAACCCTTGTAGAGACATAACTATGGTTAGGATAATTGGTTGGGTTAATAAATATCTAAGGCAAAACAAAAGAGTGCACTTGGTCAATGATCACTACAGGCTTCTACAAGCTATCATCCATGACAAAATACCACCATTTTGTAATTACCAAAATGAATAAAAACCCTAATAATTATCATAAGCATGTGTATGTCTCATACACCCATCTTGCATGTATCATCAAACATGACACAGTCATGTACACAAATATACATATCACATATATACAATATGCACATCACTAAGTGAGAAAAGAAATCTTAAGTGAGCTAATACTAGTTAATGTAAATTAATATATCAAATATATAATTATATATTAGATTATCAAATCAACTCTTGATTTAATAATCCGACTATATTATATATAACCGACTAATATCTTATGTAACATCTTATCGAATCAACATTTGATCCGATAACCCGGCTATATCGCATATAACCGACCGATGCCACAAATTGCGAGAATAGAATACGGTATCACATATCGTATTAATCTCGGTCCCGCACATATCACATATGCGCTCCTACTCTGTTTGTCTTGAGCCAGGAAACCTCTGTGTCGGACTCTAAAGACTCGTCAATATGCCGGCAGTAGATGATGATCATATCAAACACGCATAAGCCGTAAGCGGTCTGCTAAACGTAACGGCCACCCGGGTATTGAGTGATCAGAAGATCAACAAGCAAGCCTGTCCATACTCCTGCGAATCCAATCAGTAAAACTACCGTATAGTCCGGTCTCTTCGTCTGGTATGTCGCATATCTCGTCTAGGGGTGGTAAACGTCAGACCCCAGTAACTCGATAAGTCGTGCCGATGTGAGGCTCATAACGGGTCGAGAAACTACTGATAACACTTACCAGTATATCTCTGAAGCAGACCTGGCCAGGGACTTCCTGTTATAGCCAATCGAGCGCAGCACCACATCAACCCCCAATACCAGGGGAGACGAAACCCCTCCTATCGCTCATTGCCTCCATGTGATTCGGGACTGTACCCAAAAGCCACCATTTTGCACGTTCTCTTGAACATGGTAAGGTGGACATCAAAGCACAGTGGGAATCACATAAGACTCTATGACGATCTCGGGTCTACAGACTAACCTGTACCAGTGTCACCAGAGAACTGCTATCTGACGATAGGTATAATACCATTTAGGAGTTCTCGGCGAGTCCGTTCAGTGTACCCAGTCTCCACTGAGCACCCATATACTATCTCTGATGTCAAACACCAATGGATATGGGATCATCTATCGCCCATCTGTATGGGCCGAGAAGCTATACACATGTCTACTCTGGTATATCGATGCCCTGTCTCGATACACTCACGACTAGGAACATTTGAAGGACATACTTACCGACTACTCTGTCCCCACTAGTATGATCTGCATCATAATCCTGGTAGTCAAGTACTAATCCTAAGGGCTTTATCAACATGTAATAGAGAGACAATAAGTGTACATGTTAAGATAAAGAGCAATCAGATAGTATACTATCATGTCGAGCAAGAAAGCCATCCCTATATATGTCCAAGCATCCACTGTAATATACATCGCATATACAGTAATGGCCTCTAGGGCATACATATAACTAACAATCTTCCACTTGCGCTAGGGCCATCTGTTGTAGTATCCAATACCCAACAATCAGCAGTGGTTGTAGTATCTCATACACAACCATCCCATAAAAGTCTTTTTTGGGAAAAAGGCTTTGTGAGTGGATCTGCCATGTTGTCCTCTAAGTCTACTCTCCTATCCTCGATGTCCCTGGAGATCATCCATCTCCATGATCAGGTGATACTGCCTCAGAATATGTCTGGATAACTGATGGGACATGGGTTCCTAGGCCAAAGCCACAACTCCATTGTCACATAATGGTAGGAACGAAATTCATCTCATGAACTTATATACACCCAGACTCCTTCTTTGGTAGTATCATTGGTAGCGATGTATCCAACCTTTATCATCTAATATGTCACGGTATCTAGCTTGGAACTCTTCCAACATACCTTCCCTCCACTGAGGGTAAAGACAATACCTGTGACTGACATTCAGTCGACCTTATCACTCTGGAAACTATCCAGTGATTCTCCCCAGGATCGATTGATACCATCTCACTACACCTAGTAAGAATCCTAACTTCCACTTAGATCTATCTCATAGATCTAAAACCCAGGATTTAGGAGGTATCACCTTGATCCTATATGGAGAATCCTTGTGATAAGAGGAGATTGACCAAGTGTAGCACAGGAAACTCCTTTCCTATCAAGAGTATGTCATCCACGTACAATACGAGGATCACCACCATACTCCCTACTACCTTTTTATATATACAAGGTTCATCTACCATTTTGATGAAGTCAAACACTTTGACTACCACATCAAAACAGATGTTCCAACTCCGTGATGCCTGATTTAACCTGTAAGGCAACTTGCACACGTTTCCGCTGCTCCCACTGTCTATGAAGCCCTCTGGCTGTGTACTTATAGACGCTCTGTTCTAAATCACTATTTATAAAAGTAGTCATGACACCCAACCGCCAGATATCGTAGTCATGGTATATAGCGATGGCAAGCAGGATCCGGATAGACTTAAGCATAGGCACTAGAAAAGGTTTCATCATTATCCATACCTGGTCGATGACGACAACCTTTTGCAACAAGTCTTAGTTTTGAAAGTCTCAACCTTTCCATATACACCAAGTAATCTTCTCAAGATATACTTGCTCCTGATGGGGATTTAACCCTTCAGATAAAGCAACCAAAGTCCATACTTTGTTGGTGTACATAGATTCCATCTCAGATAGCATAGCATCCAGCCATTCTCACAGAGTCCCCACTCCAGATGGCCTGCTCGAAACTAGTTGGGTCATCATCTCATGATGCAATCCTTGCTCCCACTGTCATAGAAAAAACCGAAGTATCTCTTAGGTGGGTGAGGAACCCTACTAGATCGGCGGAGAGGCTGAGGTTCGTTGGGAACTATTGAATTCTCCGGTTCTACCAAATCGTCAGCTGTATTTTGTATAGCTGAAACTCCTTCCAGTTCTACCTCATGATCACTAATTTCTTCACAAGAAATTCCTTTTCTAAAAAGGTGGCATGCTGAGAAACAAAACACATTTTGTTCCTCGGTGTGGTAGAAGATATTCCCTTGCGAATACTTGGGATATCCAACAAACTTCCACAGAACTGACCTTGTCTCGAGCTTGTCCGGATTTTGCTTTTAGACATAGGCCGACGGACAACCCAAATCTTAAATTACTTAAGAGATGGGCTCTTCCCATACCATATCGCATATGGAGTGGTAGGCACCCGATTTGGTTGAAACCCTATTCAATAGATATGCATCTTCTCAAGTGCATAACTCCCAAAAGAAAATAGGCAGCTCAATAGTACTCATCATAGAGTGCACCATATCACATAGGGTGCGATTTCTCCGCCCTGATACACCGACGTGCTATGGTGTATACGGAGGAGTAATGCTGAGCGAGAATCTTATTCTCCTTTAGAACAGTCCAGGAACTACGTACTCAAGTATTCTCCTCCCTGATCACATCAAAGGACATAATACTTATACCTGTTTTGGTTATCTACTTCTAACTTATATTCTTTGAATTTCTCAAAAGCTTCAGACTTGTGTTTCAACAGGAACATATGTCCGAATCTTGAGAGATCATCAGTGAATGTAATGAAATACAAAGAACCGGTTCTGGTATGTGTAGACAGGAGACTTACATACATCATCATGTATCAATCACAAGAGTTTACTAATTCTTTCTCTGTTTCCTATTAAACGGAGCTATGGTCATCTTATCTTTGTGACATGACTTGCAAGTTTCACAATATGTAAATCCAAACTGATTTAAATATGCATCTAAATATAATTTAGCTAGCTGTGTCGCATTGATATAACCTAGTCTATAATGCTTTAAGCAGGATTCATTCATTTCTGAACTCTTCCTCTTGTGTGTGTTCTGTACGTTAAGAACTACGGTTTGATTTAGAACGTATATGCTTTTAAATAACGTTCCTGAAGCGATCAACTCTTTGATATAGGAAATGTTCAAAATATTATCCAACAATACAAAATTATATCCTCTTTACTTAATAAAGAGACTGATATGATGTTGTATATCAGATTCAGTATCTAATAACATTCGTTCAGAATCAATATATTTGGTAATACAGGGTGATAACTGCTAACAAGCTTGGCTGCAATACTTGCACCGTTTCCAACTCTTGAAGCTTATCACCCATTCCCAGTTCTCTACCTCTCTGTAGCCTATGTAACATCTTATATTTTCGGGATCCTGATCCAGTATCACATACCCAGGATGTAAAGAATACTAAAAACAGTTCTCGGTAATGAACACACCCGAAGAAGATGTATCATCATGCACTTTCTTCGTTTGGGCGGCATGGGAATCCTGGAAATCCCATATTTCCTGCTTGGTCTTATAACAATTATAAGTTGGAGCGGGACCAACGTTCCCCAGTTCAGTATAACAAGCGGGTTCGGTCAATACATCCATATTATTATCTTGATTAAGACGTGACATGGTCGCTACCTAGAGAGAGAGAGAGAAGAAAACACTCAGCGTATGCTCTTACAAGATTAGATTAGTTATTATTTTATCTAATCAGGATGGCTCCCACTGTTTTAGTCAAATCTTCCTTCAAACCCTAAAAGGTAAGACTAGCCAGGATAAATTACACCCTACAAGTTCGCCAAACTTTTGGCCAGGCCAGTGTCGGTAGTTTGAAGGAGGTTCCCCGTGCATTCGCACGGACCTAATTAAAATAAACCTTGTTTTCCCAGGGGCGTAACCCCGTTAACACCTTTCTAGACACCTACTTGATCGGCTAATTGTAATGTGTAAAACTCTCCCAGTAGTAACTCTTACTCGCAGTGGGTATAGGGATCCAACTATCTCATAGAAGATATGCAATCTCATTGCAAATTTTAACACTTGAGATTCCCGATAATATTTTGCCCCTAGCAACTTATGATCTTGGCTAAGGTCAACAAATTATAAGTCCTAGCCAAGTTCAAACCGTCATTTCTTGATTGAATTTAACCCACCCGTGCGACCTTTGGCTAAGGTTAACAAAGCTGCACGATTACCCTAACTCAATCGCGTCTCATGCTGCAGATAAGCACTAGTTAGCTACCGAACACTACGCCTTGACGAAGGCCAAACTACCGCAGCACGAATACTAAGTAGTACTTATCT
Organism: Agapanthus africanus; assembly: GCA_030015575.1. Taxonomy (NCBI): domain Eukaryota; kingdom Viridiplantae; phylum Streptophyta; class Magnoliopsida; order Asparagales; family Amaryllidaceae; genus Agapanthus; species Agapanthus africanus. Next base: position 418,079,234 of record CM057349.1, on the reverse strand, counting down.
GAAATGACGGAGGGCTACGACAGGTTTTTAAGAAAACCTTTTGCGTAATGAACTTGATCTCGTTGTAGAATCGAGTGATTTTATGAAGGAGTGTTTTTGAGGCTTTTACTAGTTTTGCTAAAGAGGTCACTCCCAGTGAAGGGATCTCGGCTCTTTCCTTATCGAATAAGGTGCAGGATATTTCACAAATACCACTATGCAAAGCGAAAACTATAGAAGCAATCAAAAGAAAAACCGAGAGTTGTAGCATCTGCCAGTTATTGCTAAAGAGGTCACTCCCGGTATAGGGTTCTCGGCTCTTTCCTTATCGAATAATGTGCTGGATATTCTACAAGAAATACCGCTATGCAAAGTAAGAACTAGAACTACCAGTTTTTAAAACAAGTTTCTACAACATCCTTTAGGTTTATTTTATTTCATTAATCTCATTAATAAAGTCCCATCATAATATGCTTCCCAAGCATCACATATGAAAGGAAAGCAACAATATATAATATATATCATATATATATATAATATAGGCATTCTTCTGAACATATCACAGTGATCACATCACAGAGCAGCAGAAGATAACATATGAAATATTGGATATACTAGGATTTCCGTGTTTTAAATTAAGCCTGTATAAAACACGGATTCCACGGTCGCGATGAATAGCTAAACCCACATCCCTAGACCCCTACGAGAGCGGCAAGCAACCCTACTAATTCTAGAGTTAGATGACCCGGTCTCGACTCCTCGAGATGGTCTCCCACTGGACCCTAGAACATGGTTACTTGTGCTCCCCGCCTTAGGTCTATCCTAATGCGGAAAAGTAAATAATATACATCAATGGTGACATCATCCTTAACCCGGATGTGCCTCAATAAAAGAATATTACATACAAGCTTTTATATGAATGAAAATGAAAAACTCTCATCTCACATAAAAAAAAACCCCGGCTATTCAGTACACGACGATCCAATATAACATATCATAGCAACACATAACATCGCATGTCATCAACGTAAGTAAATATGCGTATCCCAGTTGTCATTGACATATAGCATCGAAACCGGCGATACACCATATATTACACTTATGGTCGCAGAAAAGAAAATGAAAAACTACAACAGTTGGAATCCGCAACCACCTTAGACATCATAAACCCAATGTATCACACTTTGGATTTCATGCCTAACCAGCTGAATTTCTTAGATATCACATGCCTAAAAATTATAAACCCCGCATTTTAGTCTCGATATTGAAAACACTTTCCAATAACTTGTCGGGTAATTTAACAAGATTCCCGATAACCTGATCGAATGATCGTCGGAAACTTTAGCAGACGGCCGCACCCCTCGATGCCGTCGATGAAGTGCACTAAGGCGGAACATCGCTGCCTCGAACACCCGAGCGGGTGCTTTTGGAGATGGGGTTCTCCTATAGTCACAAGGTTGGGGCTATAGGGCATAGCTATCTAATAATGTGGCGAGTATCCGTGTATGCTACGTGATTGCGATGGACTTTTGATCAAAATCAAAATCCCGTAGTGTCACGCCCCGCTTCCCAGTGTACAGCGAAGAGGGCGCGACGAGGCCCGCTACGTATATACTCAGAAGTACATACGCTAAGCGTATCTAAGCAATATAAAATAAATACACAAGAGATAAGATTTAAAAGAGCAGCAACTTTTATTTATTAACATTCTTTGTACAATGCATGAAAGGAAATACAACTGGAATAAAAGATGCCTAAACAGTGGCATAACAGGAAAAGAAAAGTACTGAAAAGAAAAGTGTACAATGAACTACTGTGCAGGGTCTTCAGTAAACTGCTCCAAGACTTCTTGCGATGGCTCAACTTCTGCCGGGTCCAAACCACCTAACGACATTCAAAGAAGAGAGAAACAGATTGTCGTCAGCGAACAAATCGCTCGGTAAGTCCCAAAGATAAGAGGAGAATAGATAGAGAGTAAGAGAGAGAAAGAGTGTCTGTTACAGTTGTATTACATTGTTATATTATTGTAGTATTGTGTTGACGCTGTTGTTGTGGCTTGGTACAGAAGGATGCCAGTGTATACGAGAGGGGTCTCAGTATGCCAGAGACCAGGGCAAATGGAAGTACAAGGCTCCGTTATACAACCCGGAACAATGGCAATTGGATTCATATTAGGTGTCTTAATCTTACCGTCTCGTGCCACCTTTAACACCTTCCGTACCAATCTACCCCTTAAACCCCGCGATGCCTTGTTTGTATTGATATCTTGTAAATTGTGTTGGTTGTATGATTGATTGACTGACTGACCGAAACCATGATATCAGGAAACGGTTATAACCGTAGAGTCATGTAAATGGAATACTGGGAAACATGTAAAAGGAATATATCCATGGTTCGGTTCAGTCAAGATGTATAGCTGATAATTGTGTTCATGGATTCATGTGTTCATATTGACTTAGAAACTTGTAGATTATAGATTGACTTGAATCATATGCAAGTCAGATTAATCAGACTCAAACCCGAGTCAGAAAATCAGAAATGTGAATCGAAGTCTTATAAATGCTAGGGTCCTTAGGGTAATTTATAAAACTTGAGGGGGTTTTATGTAAAAATACTTTTATATACTTTTCAAAATACACCTCAAGTATTTATTACTCGTCTTTAGAGTTGTAATGAGGGTGGATTTTATATTGTGACATTTCTAGTGAAAATATCCTAGTTTTATAAATAAGGGTATTTATCTGTAATATTGATTTGTTTGAAGTTCATGGTATTTTAGTGTAAAATATATTCTTTGTGATTTTTAGGAAAATATGGAAAATTTATATTATAATAAAATAGGTATTTAAAAGATAAATATACATATGTTTATACAAAAATAATTTTAATAGATATTTTATATTTCAAAAATCTCATTTTCTTAAGATGTCGTATTTTAAACCTTTCGAGACTGAATGCTCCTTGCGGAGGTCTGAATCTCGCACTACTAGCCCGAGGGTGCGCAATAAACTGCACGATCCCGAACGGGTTCCCCAAGGATGGGTTGTAGCGGCGCTTTGCAAAAATTGTAAAATACTAATTCTTTAGAAAACGGTTTTATAAAGTAAAAGGTGTTTTCTTGAAAAGTGTAATTTTTCGTATTTTAGATTCTAGGGTTTCCCTAAGCTAACTAGCCTATTTCTAAAAGGTCTAAACGACAAGTCGTTAGAAACCTCAAATCGCCTCTTCACCGTCAATTGTGGCCAGGTAAGTACAAGTGAGGAGGGAGGGATCCGCTCACGAATCGTGAGGCGGGCCTTTTAAAGTTACCCAAGCTCACTTGCCTAGCCTAGACACCACAAACTTAGTTTAGATAAACGATCGATATCCACAACTTATCGTATTTTCCTAGTAAGAAGTATTTATTTAAAAATGTAACAAATCTAAACCTTTAAGAATGGTTTTATGAAGATTATGGTATTTTAATGAAAATTTCGTTTTATCGTATTCTAAATTTTTATGATATCATTTTAGGGTTTGCATTTGCGTGTGTGTGGAGGTAGGTCATTACCTCGTGCTCTATTTTAAATGTATATTAAGGTTAAGGGGTTAAATGTGAAATTGAAACTTCATGGTATTAAAGTGAAAATACGGTAAATTGAAAAGGTTATCATTTCATGTGTGAAAACTTATTCGAATTGATTTTTACAAGTTTAGTGGTCAAGATGAAGGTGTTTAGGAATGATTGAATTGATTGAAAGAAGGAAAATAAACATTATTGAAAAAGAATACGATATTGCAAAAGTTATCATTTCATGTGAGAAATTTTGTCCAAATTAATTGTTATGTGATTAATAGTCAACATGGATAACTTTAGGTATTATGGAATTAGTGACAAGTGAGATTTTATAGGAAAACCGAATCGGAAATCGGTTTGTTCCGATTTCCGTCGGGTTTCATAATTCCGTATTTTTGAGAAGTAGAAAGGAGAAAAGAACGGGAATTACAGGTTTCGATCTATACTAAAGAGTATAGAGGAACTAGGTGAGTGGCCGAGGTGTTGTTTCGTCGCCAGTTGTTTAAAAAAAAACGTCGCCGGAATTCCGTCAGCGCTTCGCCGTGAACTCGATTTCAAAGTACACCTTTCTTATAAAAATTTTGAGAGAGTAAATCTAGGGTTTTGGGATGAGAGGGTAGAGGGTAGGGGGTCTATTTATAGAGTAGGCTAGGGTAGGATAGATGAAGGGTTTTTTTTTATTTTAAAAAAAGAAAAAATTAAAGAAAAATCATTAAAATTTGTATTAAATAGGATGTATTTATCAGTAGGGAACCGATCTATTAAAATGGAGTAAACAGGGGGTTATAGAAGACGAAAAGGCAAAATTTTCGTGTTGGGGACTCGGCCGTCCGGCCGAGTCCGGCCGGCGGCGCCGGCCGAGTCCGGCCGGTCTGCCGGCCGAGTCGGGCCGAGTCCGGTTGTCGACGGGCGTGGGTTCGCCTGATGTAGGCTTTTGTATACTCACATTTTAGGGTTCAGTTCAACTTTTGGGAGTTATGGCCTGTGGACTGTTGGGCTTCCAAGAATTTTAAAAGAAAAATAATCTAAAAATAATGTGGGGCATGGGATTCGAACTCTGGTGGCTTGGTTCAGCAGTGCAAGGTGTTACCAATGAGCTATAAGCACCTTCTTGTAATTATGGTGTTATTTAATTACTTAAAATGATAGCAGCAAGAGTAAATACTCCAAGTATACATTAAATTTTAAAGTAATTTCTTGTATACTAAAAATGGAGTTATTTCATTCTTGTAGCTTGTAATTAAAAACAAAATAATTACCTAAATCTTGTGCTCAGGCTAAAATACCCCTTTGTGTATTTTTGAAAAAATATTTGAAAAATTTGTATAGGAAAAAGTGTATAAGAAAATTATGGTTGTTACGCGTAGCAACCGATCAAATAAGACTAAAGTGCTAGATTTATAAAATTTAAACTGGTTATCTCATAACTATTTGTGGATTCCAAGTATTGTATCCAATCACATGATATCCGGACGACGTTAAACTTTTCGATCGATTTATCAAAGTCCCATAATTCCCCGAGAGCTCAACACTTAAGCACGGTTTAATAATACCCAGAACATGCCACAATATCTATGCACCAGCCGTAGAAGGGCAGACCCAAGCCTCACTCATGTCGCCACGGAACTGCGGCAAACCCTAGGGTATGACTGCGGTTCCGCGATCCAAAAAGTCGAGTTAGGGTTTCATTCTTTTAGAGGGTTCACAGAATTACTTGCATGTTTTTCCGAATACGTTAAATTTGGAAAATAGGTTTTTGAGATTCGATCGAACTTTTTAACTTCGCCTAGACAACATGTGAATACCCGAAACATGGTTAAAACTACGAATACGAAACACTGCGAATTGCTTATAGTGTAAGACTACATCACATGCAAAATTAACAAAAACAAACAACACCTGAAACACCAAAACCCAGAGACTGGAACACAGGAAAAATTCGAAGCCAAAACTCCAGTATAGAACCAAGCACACCGGAATTTATGCTATTGTCTCCGGCCAAAATCCAGCCAAAGTGCTTCAAATTTCTTCTGTGTTCATGTCATATCACATATAACATTCTGCAGTTGTTTAAAAAAAAATTTAGATGACTTTTTAAAATCGACAGAAACTAGGGTTTCGTGATGCAAGTTTCGGAGTAGTTTCGGTTTCGTAATCTTAACAAAATCCGTCTAATTTTCTAGCATGGCTTTGACACCACTGCAGGGTTGTCTAGCACAGCAGCAAGGTTTCGGGAGGAATCTTCCATGCCATATTAAAATTTTAGCCGTTTTAGCTAAGCCTAACATAGAATCGTTTACTAGAAAAAGCGACGAATCGATATGCAAACTACTTTGCAACTAAAGTGAACAAGGAATACAACCTTTGTAGACCGGTCCTTCACTTCAATAGCTCCGTTTAGTAGTCCCTTCACTGCGATCATAAACTTCGAACTCTAGAGAGGCTCCCATGAAGAATTGAGCAAGCTTGTATCGAAGTCTTCGAGACCGAAGATAATCTACATCGAGGAGACACTAACCCAAGCTATCTCTTCACTAATTGTAGAATTAGTGAAGCAGCGAATAGAAGATGCTCAGCTCCGCACTACATAGGGATTGGCACGCTACACCGTATACTAAATGGAAAGTAGTCGATGATGATGAAGTAGGAAGTGGGCTCACTTTAGATTTGATTTTCTCACATATTTTCTCCATTTTTCATTGAAGCTTGAAAGTTTGAGAGGAAGAAGAAGAAGAAAACTCTCATGATCATTATTCAAAAGATAATTGCAACCATGAGTGAGTTAAGCATCATATGCTAACCCTTGTAGAGACATAACTATGGTTAGGATAATTGGTTGGGTTAATAAATATCTAAGGCAAAACAAAAGAGTGCACTTGGTCAATGATCACTACAGGCTTCTACAAGCTATCATCCATGACAAAATGCCACCATTTCGTAATTACCAAAATGAATAAAAACCCTAATAATTATCATAAGCATGTGTATGTCTCATACACCCATCTTGCATGTATCATCAAACATGACACAATCATGTACACAAATATACATATCACATATATACAATGTGCACATCACTAAGTGAGAAAAGAAATCTTAAGTGAGCTATTACTAGTTAATGTAAATTAATATATTAAATATATAATTATACATTAGATTATCAAATCAACTCTTGATTTAATAATCCGGCTATATCACATATAACCGACTAATATCTTATGTAACAACTTATCAAATCAACACTTGATCCGATAACCCGGCTATATCGCACATAACCGACTGATGTCACAAATCGCGAGAGTAGAATACGGTATCACATATCGTATTAATCTTGGTCTCGCACATATCACATATGCGCTCCTACTCCGTTTCGCTTGAGCCAGGAAACCTCTGTATAGGACTCTGAAGACTCGTCAATACGCCGGCAATAGGTGATGATCATATCAAACACCCACAAGCCGCAAGCGGTCTGCTAAACGTAACGGCCACTCGGGTATTTAGCGATCAGAAGATCAACAAGCAAGCCTGTCCATACTCCTGTGAATCCAATCAGTAACACTACCGTACAGTCCAGTCTCTTCGTCTGATATGTCGCATATCTCGTCTGAGGGTGGTAAACGTCACACTCCAGTAACTCGATAAGTCGTGCTGATGTGAGGCTCATAACGGGTCGAGAAACTACTGATAACACTTACTAGTATATCTCTGAAGCAGCCCTGGTCAGGGACTTCCTGTTATAGTCAATCGAGCACAGCGCAACATCAACCCCTAATACCGGGAGAGATGAAACCCTTCTTATCGCTCATTGTCTCCATGTGATTCGGGACTGTACATGTGAAGATAAAGAGCAACCAGATATCATACTATCATGTCGAGCAAGAAAATCATCCCTATATATGTCCAAGCATCCACTACAATATACTTCGCATGTACAGTAATGGCCTCTAGGGTATACATATAACTAACAGGTTTAAGATCAAGAAGAAAGGTTAAAGAATGAAAACATGATGTAAGTGCAGAAAGTAAGTGTGGAAATTAAATGCGGAAAGTAATTGCAAAAAAACTAATAAAAACGCTACCTTTATTAATCAACTATTGTATTTACAAATCCTTTGAAGGTAGATTACAAGAACCCTAGTTTTTGTTCTCGCTCTCTATCTTGTTGGGGGTAGATGACTAGCTGATGATCACCTGGATGCGTAGATCACTCTGGACCTCTTGATCTCTTCGGTTGATAATTTTGAATGTGAAGCTCTCGATCTCTTAAATAGTCATTAAACTAGAAACCCTAGATTCCCTATGTGAATATATGCTTTTAAGATCCATACTACAAAATATCATATCCCAATTCCACCAAACCGTCGTAGATCCGCCGCAAATGTTACCTTTTGCCGCCCTTCCACCACAAAATTATGGAATTAGTTGGATTACGGTGCGTGGTACGATATACCCATAATGTCTCGTGAAGTTTAAGATTCCGGTCTCTCTTGTTGGTTGAAGATTTTTTCTCAGAAACTTGTATAGAGTTTTTATTGAAGGCTTCGGCTAGCCTATTGGCTCTTGGATTATAGATGGAGGAATATCTCTAGTCTATCTTATGCCGAGTAGCGAACCTTAAGATTTTGAAGCTCTTGAAAGAAGGCCCGTTGTCAGAAATGATTCTTCTTGGTGTATTGAAGCGATATAATATATTATGCCAGAAGAATGTCAGAATATCTTTTGTCTTGACTTCTTTTAGTGGGACGGTTTCAACCCATCCGGAGAAGTATTTTGTTGCAGCCATTATGAACCGGTAACCTTTGGATGATAGAGGATCAATTGGGCCAACTATGTCGGTGCCCCAAACTTCGAAGGGCCATGATGCCACCGTAGGATGCAATGGATTGGGATGCTTGTGAATGAAATCACCTTGAATTTGGCAGAGATGACATTTCTTTGCATTCTCTTCGCAATCCCTTATCATGGTGGGCCTGTAATATCCAAGCCGTTCGATTTGAAACTGCATTTTGGGGCCAAATTGGTGAGGTTCGTAGACGCCGGAGTGAATTTCTTTCATGACTTTTTGGGCCTCGGCCGATGACAGACATCTGAGGCAGAGTTGGTCATATGATCTGCGGTATAGCCTATAGTTTACAAACACGTATCAAAGAGCTCTCTTCTTCAGCTAAATCCTCGCAGATTTTTCTTCGGGAAGCTTGTCGTATCGGAGGTACTCTATGAAGGATTCTCTCCAATCGGGGTCGTCTTGAATGATCAGAGCTTCTTCGGCAGGATTGTTCACTTGTTCTACACTTTATTCTTCACGCAAAGAGAGTGGAGGTAAAATTTGCTGGCTTCTGACTGTTATCAGAATTTCATCCATATCGGGACCAGCCAGCTCCTTGGCTAAGCGAGTTCAATTTGGATGAACTATTTCATATGCTCCACCACCAGGCTTCTGTACCAAGCTAACTCGGGTTTGTATATTTTATAGTCGCCGCTTACTTGGTTAACAACAAGCTGGGAATCACCGTAGACTCATAGCCGAAGGATTTCCATTTCTGTGGCGAGCTCCACACCAGCTATCAAAGCCTCGTACTCAGCCTCATTGTTTGTACGAGGCTCGGTGAGAGCAAAAGAACGTCGTAGGGTTCCTATCGATGGCATGATGAACACCAATCCTATCCCTACTTTTATCTGTTGGACGCTTGATTTGCTGGAGATCATAATAGATGAGGCTCCATCGAGATAAAGCTCCCAACATGGCTCGTCATACTCGAGGTGCAGCACTTGTTCGTTGGGTAACTCGCAATTGAGAGGTGACCCTTCTAGTATGGGATGAGCAGCAAGGAAGTCGGCGAGGGCTTACCCTTTTATTGCTTTCTGAGGAGTATAGGTTATGTCAAATTCAAGCAGCATGATAGCCCATCTTGCCATTTTATCAGCTATGCTTGCTTTGGTCATTAAGTGTTTGAGCGGGTCGACCTTGGAGATCGGCATAACCTTATGAGCGAGAAGATAGTGTCTTAGCTTTTTCACGGCAAATATCAGGGCCAGGCATTTCTTTTCGATCGGGGAATAGTTATTTTCCACCTCTACTAACGTTCGACTGAGGTAGTAGAGAGCATTCTCTTTTCCCTCCTCATTGTTCTAGGTAAGGAGTGCACTGAGTGAATCATCTAGCGCGACAATATAAAGGATCAACGGTTTATTTGGAATGGGAGCAACATGCACTGGAGGGTGCAGCAGGTCCTGTTTGATATTTTCGAATGCTTCTTGACATTTGGCATCCCAGACGAAAGGAGCTCATTTCTTCATGAGCTTCGAGAAGGGCCTGCATCTTCCCGATAGGTTCGAGATGAACCTTCGTATGTTAACGAGCTTTCCTTGAAAGGATTTTAGCTGCGTCAGATTCTTTGGAGGAGGGATCTCTATGATGGACTTTATCTTTGATGGGTCGACTTCGATTCCCCGATGTCGGACGATGAAGCCCAAGAATTTTCCTGATAACAAGCCAAAAGCGTACTTTAGAGGATTTATCTTTAGATCGTATTCCCTCGGTCTGGTGAAAACGGTTCCGAGATCTTGGATGTGATCGACCTTGGCTTTATTCTTGAAGACCAAATCATCAACATAACATTCGACGACTTTATGGATTAGGTCATCAAAGATATTGGTCATTGCCCTTTGATATGTAGCAACTACGTTCTTTAATCTGAATGGCATCACCTTGTAGCAGTATATTCCGATCGGGGTTCGGAATACTGTGTGTTTCTCATTCTCGGGCGACATCTTGATCTGATTGTATCCAGATGAACCATACATGAAGGTGAATAGCTCGTAATTTGAGGTGTCGTCGACCATCATTTTCGTGACCGGTAGCGGGAAGTCGTCTTTAGGGCATGCCTTGTTTAGGTCCCAGAAATCAACGCATACTCGTATATGTCTATTCTTCTTTTTCACTGGGACGATGCATGAGATCCAGTCCGCATATTTCTCCTCTCTGATGAAACCGGCATCGATGAGTTTCTTGGTTTCCTCGATGAACTTTTCTTCCAGCTCCCTTCTCATTCTCCGAGGAGCTTGTTTGACTGACTTAGCATCAGGAGATATAGCCAATTTATGCACGGCCACTTTAGGGGAAAGGCCAGGCATTTCTTTGTACGTCCATGCGAAGCAGTCGGCGAACTCATGCAGCAGATCGATTATCCGCTCTTTCATTTTCTCTGACAAGAGCGAGCTGATATAGGTCGGCCTTGGATTATCGGACGTTCCCAAATTAATCTCGGTTATCTCGTCGAAGGTTGCTTGTCCACCATTTTTGAGCTCTCGAGGGGCCTCTTCTGGCTCGGCTAGCTCGTCGTCATCCTTTGACACCTCGCTGGCTTCACCAACATGGATCATGTAGAATGCTTTAGCATCAGGTTGAATGAAACCTATGCCCCGTCTATCTGGAATTCGTCCATCGATAAGTGCTCAGACCTGAGGTGGATGCCATAGCCCTTCGTAAAACATCGATTTGGAGTCCATTTGATATAGCCGACATCCACACTTTTTAAAGTATTCCCGCATCTCGGGCACATAATATCTGGGATTGAGGACGACCCTTATGCGTCTCTCGTATGGAAGTCATGTCACCAAAAAATCGTCCGGGTGCACGACAGAGTTTGACCCATATAACAGGATGCCCTTCTGTCCACTTTTCCTTCCAGGAACGTAGAAAGTTTTCAGTTGATCTACGGTAGAGACTGACAATGCATTGAGTTCTTTGCATATCTGCTCTGGCATCCTTGTGACGGCTAGGGACCCTTTCGTAACTTTGAAGGTCTCTCGTAGGTTTGCTTGTTGCATAGGGGCCCAATCTGTATAGCTGTTGTAGGGCAGGTTCTCTTCCTCCGACTCTTCAGTGTCGCTGCCTAAACGAGGGCAAATTTTGTTGTCAAATTGGCCATCAATATCAAACTCATCTGTATCGCTACCAAGATGAGGGCAGTTTTTATGGACAGACGAACTTCCAACATTAGACTCATTAGTGTCACTGCCGAAATGCAGACGTGCTTGGGGTTTTTTGCTTTTGAAAGTGACAGCCGTCTTTGATTTGCTTTTGAGTTTCATGGCCGTTTGTCTTTGGTCAGTCGTGGCTCGGTATTTTGGGAATCTACGAAGTACCGAGAATCTTCATATCGGACTTCGTGCACACCGAACGGCTGGATGTCTCCGTCAATGTGTCTTTATTTGTCATTTTTAGTATACTTCATGCATTGGTAGAGAGTTGATGGAACAATGCCGTAATCATGGAGCCATGGCCGTCCCAATAGAATTTTATAAGACGTGTTGGCATCGATCACGTATATCTTGGCTTCGGTTTGTAGGTCCCCGAACCTGATCGGCAGAGCTATGGATCCCAGAACTTGCTGGTAATTTTGATTGAAGTCTTGAATGATAATCCTTTCCCTTGATAGGTGTCGGACGTCCATTGACAAACTCTTCAGAGTTTGCAAGTTCATGATTTTTACTGAAGATCCCGGATCAACCAATATGCGATTAATCCAATCTCAGTCACGTACAGCGGCCGGTTATGCCCAGCTGTTCCTAGTAGTAGGTCTTCGTCCTTAAACGTGACCGCGGCGGTATGCAGAGTGTACTGGCTTCTTTCATATTAATTTCCGCAAAACGAGCCTGGTACCGCTCGGGGTTTTGTAGAGCATGAATGAGTACATCTCCAAGCTTCTTAGATAGGACTAAGGCATCATAGATGCTCAGGAGAGACGGAAGCTTCCAGAGATGAGCCAAGATATTGTAGTCCACTGAAGAAGGACTTGAATTTTCATTAGCGACTTGTTTTTCCTTCCCTTTTGGGGCGTTGCCTTGATTTGGCGGTAGAGCCTTGCCGCATCTGAGATGGATTTGGTTGGCCTTCATGGCGAGCTCCTCATCCTCTCTTCCTCAAAGTCGCTGCCAAGATGGATGGAGTAGCAGCTCACTATTGGGATCTCTTCATTGGAGCCTTCTTCTAACTCCTCCAGAACCATAGTCGCTTCTACAGGGAAGAACTCCTTCAATTGAATTAGAGTTCCTTCCTTTTGTTCATAGTCTTTGAGAGAATCGATATATTTTTGAATGGTCGATCTCCCTGCAGACTCTTTTTCGCATCGAGCTGCACTTTTCTTCTTCTTGAGCTTTTTAGATTTTGAGCCTGATTGAACCGAATTGGCAGCTGAAATTGTAGGCTTCTTCTGCCCTTCCTATTTTGTTCTGGGCTCTTTGCAAAGTAGTTTTAGCATCTTCTTCGTCTTATTAGATATGTGCGTACTCTACGGAGGCTGTGGTGAGTCGGTTTCATTTCTCAGGGCAGCGGGTTCAACTATATGCTCCCAGAAGGCTTCAGCTTCTGTCTGTATAAAGTTAGTGGTTGCAACTTGATTATTCACCAACACACATTAGATAGCTTGATCTCTCCAGTCTTGTACTGCTTCTCAACCCAGTCTTTGAATTTATAGCAATCCTTGATCTCATAGCTCACTATTCGGTGGTACGGGCAATATAGAGGATTGTTAGTCATTTTTACTTCGTGAGGTCTCTTCGACTCTGGCAATTGTAGACCGTTGTTCAAGGCATCTTTTAATATCTTTCAGACTTTGTCCCTCCTGAAATAGTAAACCTTGTTCTTTTTCTCCTCTAGGGAAGGCCCTTCTTCTCCCAGCATTGGCTTTCGAGACCGGTTGGATTTGGATTCGCCTTCCTTTCGCTTGTCTTCATTATCGAATGCATTAAAGACATTGGTATTGCTGGAATTCCCGCTTCTACGGTTGCCGTCTCTCTTGCTTTTCCAAGTCTTGTCCCTCTGAGAGTCCGGGGCAGACTCTTTCTTCGAACGTTCCAATATTTGAACTCTCTTGGTCAGCTCCTGAAACGTCTTGAAGCCTGCTGTACACAAGAATGGGACCATCCAATTGCCGAGGTTCATAATGAGGAGGCTGACGGACTGGTCCTGCTCTAGCGGCGGTTCACACTTGACAGTGAGGTTGCGCCATCGGACAATAAAGTTCGTTTTGCTTTCATTGTTTCCCAGCTTGGTTCTCACAAGGTCAGCAATGGAGATCTTATCACTGAAACCCATGAACCTTTTGCCGAAACAATGACTCCATTTGGGCAAAAGTAATGACAGACCCATCTGGTATGCTCGTGTACCAGTCGAAAGCAACACCAGTCAGGCTATTGACAAACTGACGAAGAAGGAGCACATCATTGCCCCCTGTATTTCCGCACGGCGCTTTAAAGTGGGCGACGTACTGATTTGAGCTTCCCATCCCGTCAAATCATCCGAACTTAGGAATGACGTAGCCCCTCGAGAACTCGATCAGATCGTACTATGCGGGATATAGCCCCCCACTACTGCCGATTTCTTTCTGAGCTTCGGCTTCGGCTACCAATGTTTTAACCTTTCTAGTGACTAAATCCATTATCCGATCTTGTGTTAGCGGGATGGTGATATCTGGGGCCAAGGCGTCCCGAGAAGCGGAGTGTGGCCGTCTTTCGTGCAGCTCGCCCAATCTTAGACCTAAGGGGACAGGCATCGGTTGCGTCAGGTTGTCATCACCTGGCTCATGAGTAGAGACTTGTGCTTGATTGGGAGGCGCCCAAGAAATCTGAGCCGTGAGCTGCATCACAACATTCGTTAGGTCTTCAATTTTTGAATAGAGCTTGGCCATCTCTTTATCTTTGCTCCTGAGTTGTTTTTGAAGCTCTTGAAACACCTCTTGCTCTGCGGTCCTGGGGCGGAAAGTCGGCTCTTCCTCGTTGTCCGAGCTTGATTCCATATGGACTAAGGGGTCATTCTTCCTATCGGCCTCATCGAGGGGGTTCTCATCATCCAGCGGAGGCAGCTGATCATAGGAAGTGGAAACCACATTCAAGCCAGATTGAGCTTAGGATTTGGTGGCCCCATCCTTGCTTTTGCTGCGAAGGTTGTCGTTAAGGTGCGTGCTTGCCATATAGACCGTATGGATAACATATCCATCCATCTTTTCATTATTGGCAGCTGATTTTGCGGACGGATGTCGTGGCCCTTCTTTTTTGGTAACGGGAAATCGACTGAAGCCGGTTGGCCTGACTGGGTTTTTGAATGATGCGGGCGCTTCCTTTTTGGCCTTTCCTTGATGTTTTCATGCAGCACAGAGCACCTAATAGACTCTTAAAGAGACGGTGTCACGCTTTCTCTGTTGGGGATGAGACACATCTCTCTGTAGTATCATTCGGACTGGTTTCTTCTTGATTCTGGCGGTCATGGCGTTTTTCTAAACCCACTTCAGGGGTTCGAAGAAGTTGCTGACTTTTATGGACGACTATTTAACTTGGCCGGAGCCCTGGCCTTTTTGTTGGCTCTATATCTGAGCCGCTTCTGCCTCAATTTTTCCATTTTGAGTACTTGGCAAGCTTTGGCCCTTCGGAAAGACATCGTGGACCAATTGACAGTGTAACGCTTCAAAAATCGTTTAGGTAGTTTTTCGATAATCGGTAAAAAAAAGCAGTATTTTTCGTAAAATGTCAAAATAATTATTTTTCAATATAGGCCTAATTATACAAAATTTAAATAAGAAATTGCTAGGAATTGGTTAATTAATTGTCACTTAAAAATTTCTAGTCATTTAAATTTTTTTCCTCAATTAATTATTTTTAATATTATTTTAAGTTTTTAAATATACAATAAATTAGTGATAAATACAAATTTAAATGGGTAAATTACATAGTTAAGAACCATTATAAACTAAATTTTAGTAGTAACAAAATGTTAGCAAGACTTTCCAAGACTTGTAGTTTCTATGGTTTAAAATGATTTAAAATGAAATTTAAATAAGAAAATGATGTGATATGCATTAAATGAACTTGAGAGAGACGTTTTCTATGGAATTTTCCACACACTTCCCTCACTCTCCCCACTCCCCACCTCTGGCCGAGAATCCCAGCTGCAGCCCCCCATTTTTCCCCCATTTCTTTTGCTTCTAAATTCATCAAAATTCCATTAAAAATCCACAAAATCCTTCACTAATTCAAAACAAATCCTTATGCTATCCTTTCTCAAACCCAAATTTGTTTAAAACATGGAGAAAGGAGGTGTCTTGGAGGCTAGTGCAAGCTAGGGTTCAAACTTGTGAGACAAAATTTCTAATCTAAATTGTTAAATTGTAGTTTATACATGCTAATTTAGAATTTAAAAGTGTTAATTTGGTTGTTATTGCTTGTTTAATGAAATTCAAGAAAAGGGTTGATTTTGTAATTAAGGTTTGAAGTTTTGTAAATGGGTTAAAATTAGTGTAGTGGCTATCTAGTGGGTTAGTTTAGATGTTTGTGTTGGATTGTGATAACTTTATCGCTAATCTACGATGGTTACGCCAATTTTCAATCTTAGTGCTTACTAGGTTTTTTATAAAATTAAGTGGTGAATTAATTGCGATGTCTTGACGATAGTATTAGCATCTCCTACGACATTTAGGGTGTGCGAATGCGAAATTTGGTTTAATCGGGTTTTAGTTTTGGCGGTTGCTCCGAAATGATGATTTTAGTTAAGGTTTAGTGATTGTCGTGTGTGTTCCGCGCACCTAGTGCGCGTTGTGCCTAACTTGTGGACGTTGATCGTTTTATTTTATGACTTTGCGTCGTTTTAGAAATATGTAATCTTATGTTGTGTGTTATGAAATTTTAGGATCGGTTGCGGAAATATCAGACGCAGCGCGCAAAAGCAAAGCGGTGGTTGGATCAGATTACCGAGGCGTCTGGGTGAGTAGATGTATACATCTATAGGAAAATCATCTGGATGGCGCGAGGCGCCCCATAGTTAGGATCACTTTATTACTTGCAAACTATATGCATAGTTAGTTAGTTAACCATCTCATTCATATGCATATCTTTCTAGTTATTCGTCTACCGGCATTGCATGGTTATCTATATACCTATGTGTGATATCACCCCTTAGGACACTTACACCATTACCATTGGATCATGTTGCATGCGCACTATTCATGTGAACACACACGCCTTTGGTAATTGCCATGCCACGAGCACTGTAGAACCTGTTTAGTTTAGTATCAAACACTTACATCATACATGATACATTGAATTGCATAGCATGTATATACCTCACTTCATTATCATACTTATATAGATTCCTAGCCATAAATCACATTGCATACCCTTCATATCATAAGTATTTATCATATACAACATGTTAGGTATTTTGATTTTCTTAAGGATTTCAGTATTGATGAGATTTCTGGATTTTGGGGAAAACGGCAGGAATTTATTAAAAGTTTATTATCATCATTTTTAATAAAAAGTTGTGGTTTTATCGTGATGTATGTGTCGTCCACCATAAGTTTTCATATTTTCTGTTGGATTTCGAGACCCGATTCGAGGAGTAGTTGAACCATCTCGGGTACATGGTGGGCCCGGTATGGTAATCCGGGGCAAGAAGATCGAGTTGTAGATGATGAGCCTGGCAGGGGAAGGCTACCTACCGGTGATGTCTGGCACGGCGGATATCTGGAGGGTACCGACCGTCGTCGTGAGATTGATGATATGGGCCGATCCAGACTGACGGAGCCTGAGGTATTGAGACATTGATATAGTGAGACATCGAGACATATATATTTCCATATTTGGTGTCGATGCTTAACACGGTTTTTGGATGATTTCATTGATGGTACCTTAGCTATTGTACAGATATTTTTTCTAAGTTAAGAATGCAGAGATCATCGTATTTAAACACTTAAAGATTTCGTATTGATTTTGCATTCATGTGCATACATATTAGTGGCATCACATCATATTTAGTCATACCAGTTGTGACGCATTTGCATGCATTCTTACGATAGCCTTATTAGATGTTATTTTCTACTCACGTGCTGGCAACTCACCCCCGTTGTGCCACAGTGTCTTGCAGATCGGACCCGTTAGTCTCGTAGCAGCGGGCGTATCTTTTCATTGGCTTCTTTTGCTCAGACTCACGACATTGCTCTTAGGTGGGTTGCGATGACACTTTTGTCTTTTTGTACTATTATTGTATCTAGTATTCTCCATCTACCACTTCTTATTTTGTATATACGACCTAGAGATGAGACCGAGATATTTGTGTATATGTTGTTTCTCTGAGGTCGAGCTCACTTGAGCCGACGTTGTGTTTTTCTTATTTTTGCATTTCTTTATGCTTATTTGCTTGATATTACATATATATTGCGTGTGGTTGTGATCCACATTGGGCGAAGAGCTAGCTCCCGCTTGGGGATGCCGTTATATCATTACAGGTTTTATATCTTGTTGTACCCATTTTGTGGACTAGTATTTACAAAGGATACTCTGCCGAAATTTTAGGTAAATTATGACATTTTAAAAAAGGGGTTAATATAACTTAATTGGTTTTAAAATCATTTTCATAAAACGATTTTCCTTCACTCTTGTTGATTTTGGTTTAGATTTTCTGGGCTTTTGCTGACTTAGGTTACGTTACGCCTTTAGACGTCTCGTAATCTAAGTGCCAGTCATGTTCCGTACCTTCGGGTGGTGACAAAGTTGGTATCAGAGCGTAGGTTTTACCTTTCTGAGTGTAGGATGACCCTTGGTAGATGGAATAGGTGACTTAAGCAGAGTGGCGTAGCGTGGGTATGTTCTGCGGCATACTTACGATACGGTACTCTGCCTAAGTGACCTTAGGACATAATTGCTTGTAATTCCTCTTTGATTCCATGCATCCTTGATTCAATGGCAATGTTCTTATCTCTCCTGTTTCTTATTCCAGCTTTGATGCCGCTAAAGACTACGAGAGCTCAGCGAGCTACCGCTAGGGATGAGCTTCGAGCGGGTTCGTCTGAGGCGAGGATCGAGCGGGATGATACGCCTACCCCTCAGGGTCAGATTGATCCACCTTCTCCATACCGTATTGCTACATTAGAGGCCGGTATGCAGGAGTTGCGACAGATGATGGGATCTTAAGTTGAGGCCAGTCGGGCATAGAGATCCGAGGACGTTCCTTCCACCGCACAGACCATGATTGTACCTGTTGCCCAGACTGTTGCTCCTGCTACTACTGCGATTATCTCCGTATCATTACAGGAGTTTATGAGGCTGAGACCTCCATCTTTTACTGGTACGGATGCGACAGAGGACCCGTAGGCATTTCTCGATAGGATGACTAGGCTTTGCCGTTCGTTGAGGTGTTCTAATGATAGATGGGTGGAGTTTACGAGTTTTTGTCTGGAGAGCCTTGCTCAGACGTGGTACGATTCAGTAGAGAGAGGCCAAGCTGCAGTTCTACCTTCTATGACTTAGGACGAGTTCACCGCTGCATTTCTTGGCCGTTTTCTTCCGGAGAGTGTCTGAGATGCTCGAGCCCGTAGTTTTGAGTCTTTGCGCAAGACTCCTGGGATGACAATGTCCGAGTATGATATACAGTTTACTCAGTTGTCCCAATATGCTCTGTACCTAGTAGACACTGAAGAGAAAAGGGTAAAGAGGTTTGTGTGAGGACTTGATACACAGTTATTCCTTGCCATCGGCACCCAGCACTTTGACACATACGCAGCCGCGATGGATGCAGCCTTACTTTTGAAGGAGCGTATTTCTGAGACTCCGGTCGTTTCTTGGCCAAAGCGGATTCATACTGATATGCCAGCCCAGCGGTAGATGGGTAGACACCGTGATAGATTCTTTCCGGGAGATGGTGGCGGCAGAGGATTGAGACGGGGTCAATTATTTGGTTCTTATCCGCAGACCCAGTAGTCGTCGCCAGGATGTTTTCGGTGCGGGAGTCAGTGCCATCGTATCAGAGATTGTACCATGGGGCGCCAGGGCACGGCGCCAGTGCCACATGTGACCTTACCACTTTCACCACCTCCTCAGAGAGCTCTACTTCCTACCCCTGATGACGCTCCACGCCAGGCAGATGCTCGTAGAGGTCGTGGGCGTGGCGGTCCTGTTCAGAGAGGACGAGGCAACAGAGGCAGAGGACAGCCAGCTATTGGTGGTGGATAGGCCCGAGTATTCGCTTTGACTCCTCAGGATGCACAGGCATCCAATGCTATTGTGACAGGTACTCTGCCAGTATGTTCTTTTGATGCACAGGTATTATTTGATGTAGGCTCCACACCTTCTTATGTATTCACATACTTTGCACCGAGGTTGGGCCGAGAGTCTTCTTCGTTAGATCAGCCGCTTATTGTTATTACTCCGGTAGGCGAGTCGTTTGTTGCTCGTTTTGTGTACCGATCGTGTCCTGTTCGTATCGGGGAGAGGGATTCTTCAGTTGATTTGATTTTCCTCGATATGCTAGACTTCGACGTTCTTCTTGGTATGGACTGGCTAGCCACCTGTTATGCATCCGTGGACTGCCGTGAAAAGGCAGTCAGGTTTAGCTTTCCTGGTGAGCCGGTTCTTGTTATTCAGGGAGATCGTAGCATTACCCTTCCCAGCTTGATTTCTTCTCTTCACGCTGGTCAGCTCTTGCGGAAAGGGTGTCAGGGATTATTAGCCTATGTTTGTGATACTAGCGCCACAGAGGTTCTGTTGGACCAGATCCCTGTTGTGAGAGAGTTTCCTGATGTATTCCGTAACGAGCTGCCTGGTCTGCCGCCAGAGCGCGAGATTGAGATCTGCATTGACTTGATCCCCGGAACGGGGCCTATCTCTATACCGCCCTATCGGATGGCCCCGGCAGAGCTTAGAGAGCTGAAGGATCAGTTGTAGGACTTGCTGGATAAAAGGCTTATCCGACCGAGTGTGTCACTTTGGGGTGCTCCCGTCCTGTTTGTTAAGAAGAAGGACGGCAGTGTGCGCTTATGCATTGATTCGTCAACTGAACCGGGTTACTGTGCGGAACAGATATCCCTTACCCCGCATTGACAACTTATTTGATCAGCTCCAGGGTGTGGGGTATTTCTCGAAGGTTGATTTACGGTCAAGTTATCACCAGTTGCGGATTCGGAAGGAGGATATTCCGAAGACCGCTTTCCGTACACGATATGGTCACTATGAGTTCTTGGTGATGTCGTTCGGGCTCACTAATGCCCCGGCAGCATTTATGGACTTGATGAACTGATCACACGCTTTTGGCGTGTCGGATGTTCAAAGTTCTAAAGTTTACCGCGATCAGGACGGTGTCGCTATGCAGCTAGCCGGTTGAGCACGGGTCGATCCACAGGGAGAAGGTTGTATGTCCTTTCTTGTTTTAGATGAGTCAATAAAGAATGAGTATATGTTTGTTCAATCTAACCTATGTGTATTATTTGCAAGTATAAAGTTGTTAAGAAAAGATACGATAATGTAAGCTAAAGAAATCCGTACTCAAAACCTTTGAGCCGAGTCTTGACCAATTGAAGCTAGAGCAATCGGCAACAACGTGGATTAGGGGTTTAAGCGCGGTATTCGTGGAATCCGGCTTATTTACCCTTGTCCGTCCGTTCTTGTCTCTTGCTTTTGCCTCCGGCCAAACCGAACGCAACCGGTCGCGGTTAGGAATCACCGTTACCTTGTTAGGGTAGGGTGCCTAACGGAGCGCTTGCGTATTGTTTGGGCGGAGTTCAATGGAAAATAACGGGAAAAGGAAATGAGCAAGGAAGTATTAACTTACAATATCGGATTGATTCTTAACAACAAAAATAATTACAACCATTCACAAAAGAACCAAAAAGAGCAAAAGAAAAGTACAAAGAAAAGAAAAGATTACAAGTAATTAAGTGCATGAATATAAATTGCAAGAAAGTAAAGCAAGGTAATAAAAGCAAGTAATAAATAAGCAATAAAAAGAAATAGAAACTAGAACTCAAGACAAGCATGGGATCAATAGCCAACCCTTAAACTTGCAAGCTCAATCAAGAGGTTGCAAGATCAAGAGAAGGGTAGAGAACGCATGTGAAATGAAGTGTTAATTCCATAAGAAAATAAGACCCTTGAGATCAATAACAAACTCTTAACTTTTCAAGCTCAATGAAGAGGTTGAAAGATCAAGAGAAAGCAAGAATCTCAACGGGAAGTTAAACAAAAGAGAATGATACAAAAGCCCTCATCTTCATTGATCTTCCACTCAAAAAGCTCTCACTACAATTTTCATGGAGAAAGAATGAAGAAGAAGAAGAAAAAGACTAAAACCTAACAAAAAGAGGCAAAAGAATGGACATGAAAATTGGACCCTTGGCTTAGCTCAGTTCTGGAGTATTTATAGGAGGGGAATGGGAAACCTAGGGCAACAATCTGCCCATAAACAAGATTACCAAACAGCCCCCAAAAGTTGACCCAGCAAGGAGACCAAATGGCCGCGGTTCCGCGGCCTAAGCCTGCTTAGGCCGTGGAAACGCGGCCGTATAGGGGAATTAGGTCATGTGATTTTGTCGTTTTCCCTGGTTCCATTTTGTCTGCTGTGTGGTATATGACTTTTCTCATAAACTCTTAACAATTATTCCAGAATTTTAGTAGAACAAAAAGGTGATGTGATGTGGATCTTTTGCCATGGTTTCCTCGAGCTCCGCGTAGATTTCTTGGATCTTGTGTTGACATAGAGCTTTGTGCATGACATGACATTCGATTTGCCATCTTGTCCCTTAAACTGGTATGTGGCAACACACGGATAGAGAGCGGAGACCCGTGTTTTATCTGTTGTTGGCAGTAATCCGGAATTTGTCGTACTTTTCCATGATATTCACTGTTCAGAGCCGAGAACCTGTATTCTGCAATTATGTAGCAAACACTGATTAAAAGCACCTACCTATAAACACACGAGCATAAGAATGGGCGGTATAAAATGCAGTATTCTGATATGAACAAATACCCCCAAACTTAACTTTTGCTCGTCCCGAGCAAAACCAATTATTCACAAAAAAGTCCTAACCGCACTTTCGCCGGGAACGCGATTGCACTGAGCGCGTGCAACAAGCCGTTAAACCTCTAGGTGTCCCTAGTAGGAGGAGTGTTGTCTCCTGAGGATTTTCAGCGGATACTACCCACAAAATCCCGTCAAGCTAGTGTCATAAGTTAACGTCGATTCTACTCCTACAGTTTAGTATTTACGTTAGAAACTCTATTATCCTAAGTTAGAAATATTCAACCCTTATTTTTCACACCTCCTATCTATTTAGCCTTAGATCATATACGTTCCAAAAAAGTTTAAAAAGATATTGGTTCTCCTGAGTTTTCCTTCTAAAAGTGTGGCCTTAAATCAGGGATTTATATCAACTTTACAGAAAACACAAGTCTTATTCTTTATTTCTATCTTTTATCCAAACATCGATTGTATACCCCTACGTGTGTGTATATTTGCACCCCTACACTCAAGAATTCAATTCAAGCTATAATACCCTTACCTTAATACCAAATACTACTTCTTTTCATTAAAGATGGACGGATTTGCTCACACACCTTTCATGCGACTATTAATGCTTCTTGAGGCACTAACAGCCGATTACTAAATGTGTGAGCTTAAAGCGTAAATAGCAGTTTCCAGGTCTTGACTTTATTCTATTTTTTTCTTTTTCTTTTTCTTTTTCAAGACCGGATATATTTTTCTACATGCTCTTTTGGTGTTTAGCTTTAAATACCGTTTTTTTCTTTCATACTAGGTTTTCAGGCAAGAGTATTTCTAGGTATCCTCTACTATCCCAAGTTTCAAGGTGCGTGTAAGTGCAATTTGTAGAGTATATACTTTCTAAATTTGAACTCGAGAAAAGAAACTATTTTTTAGACTTATCCTTCAGTAAAGCATCAATACTTTCCCTTCATTTTGACTTAACTCAAGAACTGAACTCAAGATTACCTATTTCTCAAAAAAAACTGTAAGGACGTATACTTACCAAAGTTAGACAGAATGAGGGTTATTTTTAGGGTTTTCAATCCCTAAGCCTAGAATTTAGTTATTTCTATCATATCAACTAAACTTTCGGAATAAAGATCTAAGTTACCCTATTAGCTAACTTGACGACAAAGTTTTTATATTTTTGAAATTTTTTTAATTTTTGTGGGTTTTTAATAAGGTATGCAAATGCAAAATATACAAATGAATGCGAAGGAAGAAAGCTTACCGAGCACACCCCCAAACTTAAACTTGATAGTGCCCTCACTGTCAGGCTATACCAAGAGGGTCAAAATTGTCGGCGCTCCCTAGAAACAAATTATATACAAAAAGGGAAAACAAAAAGTATATACAAAAAAGGAGTCCCCCCCAAACTTAAGTAAAACAGTGTTTCCACTGTTTAAGCGTTGAAGTTCAGGATTAGGGGGGAAAGAGAATAGTATCAGGCTGTAGAAGGCCTTACTCAGGCCAAAAGTGAGCACCAACCAATCAAAGATCTTATCATGATAAAGCAGTGGTTGGTCAAAGAAGGCATAGAGAAAAGAGATGGAGAATACGCGAGACCATATGGAGATAGAAGCGGGATACGGTCTTGGGATATGAGAAGAAGAAGAATGGCGGAAGGGAAAAAGAAGTGGAGTACGAACTTGAGGGTGCAAATGGAGTAAATAGATTAGCACAATTTGTGATGACCGATGTGTGAAAAGCGATTGTGCCAATATATTTACCCGTCGAGAAATGGGGTCAAATCCCTCAAGATTCGTGAGAAACCATGGGTACGCCGAACTTGGTAAACCAGACATATGAAATGAAAGTGAGACGGGTTCTTGCAAGGTCGGAACGATGGAAAGGATGGAGGTAGGTGATTGAGGAAGGTTATCGGTTAAAGGTTCAGGAGGGTGTACACAGTCAATGAAAGGAACAGGATGAAGTGGAAAATCCGACTCATCAATTAAAACTGGTTCATCCTCAAAGCTATCCTCAAAATTCTCCTCAAAATTTAGCACATCCATGCATTTCTCTTCAAAATCCAGACGCATATAGGGTTCGGGAAAAACATTTAATGACTCGGGATGATGATTTGAAGAGACAAACTCAGCCAAATCTACGGGTTCATCATCCAAAATATCCCCAGCGTCAATATCCTCAATCAAGTGAAAATCAATATTCTCAGACACCTCATCAAAAGCATGGATATTAATCGATTCTGGTTCTAAGATGGAGGTGTAGAGGTCAAAAGGATTAGGATTGGTTTCACTTGGAAGTGACCCTTCACAATCGGGTAAATCAAACACTACAAAGTCGCACAACTCATTAATCATTCTATCTTCAATTGATAAATCATGTGGGATACTCGATAGAATTTCAAGACAGGAGTTGTGGGATTCAATTTGGGATGGGTAGGTTTGATTTGGAAGGGGGTACATCTCACTCTCTCCACTCAAATTCTCAGCCTGGCCTGCCGCCTCATCATACATTGGAAAATTAAGAGCTAGTTGGAAACTAGCTACCGGATCAGTATGTTGTACGAGAGCGGCCATGGACGCATTCAAATCCATCATCTGTTGACTTGACGCTACCCTAAAGTCTTCCAAAGACTGTTCTAGACTAGACATTGGTTGTGAAGGGGTTTCAGTAAAAGATTCAAAGTTGTTTGGATACTGAAAACTCCCAAATGGCGGTTCTGATGCAATGTCTAGGGAAGGTGCAAAAGTAGGGTAGGATTGGTAGGAATTGAATGGCTGGACAGGAGCAGGATCAACATTTGGATAGGAAGGTGAATGGAATTGTTGATCCCAAGAATTTGAAGCGGTGAAAGGAGTGAAAGATCGGCTACGGGATAGTTCAATTCGTTCAGCAAGAGACATTGGTCTCGGGGCTACAACTGGATTTTCAAAAGGTGTATCAACGCAAGAAGGGGTGAATGTTTGAAATGGTTGATACGAAGTGGATTGCGGGGTCCAGTTGTTCGTCCGACGCGTCTATCCGATCTTTCAAAGAAATTTTTGGCATGGATGGATCGTTCGAAGTTCGGCCAAAGCAAGAACCGTAAGAAGTAATGTCTGGTTGTGGGTACCAAAGTTCGGCAAGAGTTTTGCGAGGTGGGGTACCCATGATATGATGAGAAAAGGGAAGAAAGGAAGAGAAAAGGAGGGAAAAAAGAATGTTGAATTTTTTTTTTTTTAGATATTAACAAAAGAATGAAATATACACAAAAAAAATATGGACAAAAACAATCACGACACAAAAATACCACACACCTAATCGTTCTAGGGTTCACCTAGGTCAACTAGACCTGCTCCAGAACTTGACTGTCGAAGTAAAACTGTGTCGAGAAACGGGCTTAAGATACACTGATCACGAGGCCAGGTAAGTGCATAGATAAGGGGAGGTTTTCCAACGCTTTCGCGAAGTTCCTTAATTAAATAACCCTTTCTCTTTTGGCGGTTTCGCCGTTAACACTTTCCTAGACACCCCGTAAACAATATACCGTTAAGCGAGGTTCTAAACACAGTTAACTTCTCCTAGTGAGCGCGAAGTCCTTAAGGCTTAAAGTCTAATTTCTTTTAAAATTTGTGCGGGTAAACGTTATGCTCAATTTCGTGATTTGTGGGCCACGGAAAAGGTGATGAAATCCTTTACCATATATTGTGGGGTTCGCTTGCCCTTAAGTCCGTATTAATTGATGCAATGCGCAATTCAATAAAAATTCTATAAAGAATCAAAAAATCGTTTTTTAGTTTAAACGCGGCACTGCAACAAATACGGGTTAGTCAATTTTTAGCGTTAGTTAGCGAACTTGCAAAGAATCCTGCAAAGAATAGTATATTGGACGCGTCGGATTTGAGAAGAAGGTGTTAGTAAAGTACGTACCGTTAAGTTTTTGGGTTAGGAAACCCCCGTTGAATCAAATCCGGTAAGCTTGAAAAGTTCGCTTGCGCGGGTCAAACTACCCGGATCTTTGGCACTGTACTTTGCAATCACCTTAGCCTTGAATGTACACTTTGCTCCCCACAATCGCAGTTTGCAAATCCGCAAAAATCTGCGCTCTTGCCCACAAAAATGATCCAAAAAAAACAAAAAGATTTTTTATTTATTTATAAATATATACAAAAAGAATATTAACCCGAATAACAAGAAAGAAAATACGCTACCGTCTCCCCGGCAACGGCGCCATTTGATCGCACGCTTTTGGCGTGTCGGATGTTCAAAGTTCTAAAGTTTACCGCGATCAGGACGGTGTCGCTATGCAGCTAGCCGGTTGAGCACGGGTCGATCCACAGGGAGAAGGTTGTATGTCCTTTCTTATTTTAGACGAGTCAATAAAGAATGAGTATATGTTTGTTCAATCTAACCTATGTGTATTATTTGCAAGTATAAAGTTGTTAAGAAAAGATACGATAATGTAAGCTAAAGAAATCCGTACTCAAAACCTTTGAGCCGAGTCTTGACCAATTGAAGCTAGAGCAATCGGCAACAACGTGGATTAGGGGATTTAAGCGCGGTATTCGTGGAATCCGGCTTATTTACCCTTGTTCGTCCGTTCTTGTCTCTTGCTTTTGCCTCCGGCCAAACCGAACGCAACCGGTCGCGGTTAGGAATCACCGTTACCTTGTTAGGGTAGGGTGCCTAACGGAGCGCTTGCGTATCGTTTGGGCGGAGTTCAATGGAAAATAACGGGAAAAGGAAATGAGCAAGGAAGTATTAACTTACAATATCGGATTGATTCTTAACAACAAAAAATAATTACAACCATTCACAAAAGAACCAAAAAGAGCAAAAGAAAAGTACAAAGAAAAGAAAAGATTATAAGTAAGTAAGTACATGAATATAAATTGCAAGAAAGTAAAGCAAGGTAATAAAAGCAAGTAATAAATAAGCAATAAAAAGAAATAGAAACTAGAACTCAAGACAAGCATGGGATCAATAGCCAACCCTTAAACTTGCAAGCTCAATCAAGAGGTTGCAAGATCAAGAGAAGGGTAGAGAACGCATGTGAAATGAAGTGTTAATTCCATAAGAAAATACGACCCTTGAGATCAATAACAAACTCTTAACCTTTCAAGCTCAATGAAGAGGTTGAAAGATCAAGAGAAAGCAAGAATCTCAAGGGGAAGTTAAACAAAAGAGAATGATACAAAAGCCCTCATCTTCATTGATCTTCCACTCAAAAAGCTCTCACTACAATTTTCATGGAGAAAGAATGAAGAAGAAGAAGAAAAAGACTAAAACCTAACAAAAAGAGGCAAAAGAATGGACATGAAAATTGGACCCTTGGCTTAGCTCAGTTCTGGAGTATTTATAGGAGGGGAATGGGAAACCTAGGGCAACAAGCTGCCCATAAAAAAGATTACCAAACAGCCCCCAAAAGTTGACCCAGCAAGGAGACCAAATGGCCGCGGTTCCGCGGCCTAAGCCTGCTTAGGCCGCGGAAACGCGGCCGTATAGGGGAATTAGGTCATGTGATTTTGTCGTTTTCCCTGGTTCCATTTTGTCTGCTGTGTGGTATATGACTTTTCTCATAAACTCTTAACAATTATTCCAGAATTTTAGTAGAACAAAAAGGTGATATGATGTGGATCTTTTGCCATGGTTTCCTCGAGCTCCGTGTAGATTTCTTGGATCTTGTGTTGACATAGAGCTTTGTGCATGACATGACATTCGATTTGCCATCTTGTCCCTTAAACTGGTATGTGGCAACACACGGATAGAGAGCAGAGACCCGTGTTTTATCTGTTGTTGGCAGTAATCTGGAATTTGTCGTACTTTTCCATGATATTCACTGTTCAGAGCCGAGAACCTGTATTCTGCAATTATGTAGCAAACACTGATTAAAAGCACCTACCTATAAACACACGAGCATAAGAATGGGCGGTATAAAATGCAGTATTCTGATATGAACATGAACCGTGTATTCAGGCCGTATCTTGATCAGTTCATCATTGTTTTCATTGACGACATCTTGGTTTATTTTCGGAGTCGGGAGGAGCACGAGCAGCACTTGTGTATCACATTACAGACTTTGAGGGGGCATCAGTTGTTCGCTAAATTTTGCATGTGCACATTCTGGCTTGACAGTGTCGACTTCTTGGGTCATGTGGTGACGAGAGATGGTATTTGTGTGGACCCGAAGAAGATCGAGGCAGTTCAGCGTTGGCCCAGACCGGTATCAGTTACAGAGGTTCGCAGCTTTTTAGGTCTGGCCGGCTATTATCGACGTTTTGTCCAGGATTTCTCCCGTATTGCTGCACCGTTGACTGGGTTGACCCGGAAGGGGGTTCCTTTTGATTGGACCGAGGCATGTGAGGATAGCTTCAAGCAGTTGAAGACTCGTCTGACTACTGCACCAGTGTTATCATTGCATTCAGGATCAGGCGGTTTTGTGGTTTATTGTGATGCTTCTCGAGTGGGGCTGGGCTGTGTATTGATGCAGCACGACAGAGTTATCGCATATACTTCTCAACAGTTGAGGAAACACGAACAGAACTACCCCACTCATGATTTAGAGATGGCTACAGTGGTGTTTGCACTAAAGATCTGAAGACATTACCTATACGGCGAGTCGTGCTAGATATTCACCGACCACAAGAGATTGAAGTATATCTTTCAGCAGCGAGATCTGAATCTTAGACAATGTCGTTGGATGGAGTTGGTAAAAGACTATGACTGTGAGATTCTATACCATCCGGGCAATTTGAGTAGGAGGCCCGGAGGTAGCCTATCTTGTTTGAGCGTAGTACAGATGCAGTCGACGGCGGATTGGCAGGTTTTATGTGACAGCCGAGTGCAGTTCGAGTTTACTCCTACAGGGGGATAGCTGGCCATTTCAGAGCACGCCCACAGTTACTTGACCATATCTGCGAGGCACAGTCCGATGATGCCCGTATTTTAGAGATTATCGAGCAGATTCGGCAGGGCAGAGTTTCCGAGTTCGTGATTGATGATCACGGGATACTTCGATTTGGGACTCGACTGTGCATACCAGATTCTGAGGGAATGAGGCGTAATATTCTTAAGAAGGCACATAGATCAGTGTACAGTGTGCATCCAGGTTCCACCAAGATGTACCATGATTTGAGAGAGGTTTACTGGTGGGACGGGATGAAGAAGGATGTTATAGACTTTGTATCGAGATGCCTGACTTGTCAGAAAGTCAAGGCCAAGCACCAGAGGCCAGCCGACGAGTTACAGCCTTTGCCCATTCCTGAGTGGAAGTGGGAACAGGTCTCCATGGACTTCATTGTGGGTCTACCCAGGACCAGTCGAGGGTACGACTCTATTTGGGTGATTGTAGATCGACTGACGAAAGCGGCTCACTTCCTGCCAGTGAAGACCACTTTTGGATTTGCTCAGTACGCCCAGGTTTATATTGATGAGATCGTGCGACTGCATGGCGTTCCGACTTTCATCGTGTCCGACCGAGGCACCCAGTTTACCAGCCGATTATGGCAGAAACTTCAGGAGGCTTTAGGCGCCCGATTGAGTTTTAGCACAGCTTTTCATCCACAGACTGACGGTCAGTCTGAGCGTACTATTCAGACTCTTGAGGACATGCTCAGAGCTTGTGTTTTAGATTTCGGTGGTAGCTGGGATCGTCATTTGCCCTTGATCGAGTTCTCCTACAATAATAGCTTCCAGGAGACGATTCAGATGGCACCTTTTGAGGTTTTATATGGGAGGTGATGTCGATCGCCCGTATATTGGATAGAGCTCAGGGAGAGCAGTATTTTGGGGCCGCAGATCGTACAGGAGACGACCGAAAAGATGCAGCTAATTCGGGATAGGATGAGAGCGGCCAGAAGTAGGCAGAAATCATATGCTGACAGACGCCGTCGCCGACTCGAGTTCGCTGTTGGCGATCATGTTTTCCTGAGGGTCTCTCCGATGAAGGGCGTGATGAGATTTGGGCAGAAAGGAAAGCTTAGTCCTTTCGAGATCATAGAGCGTGTCCGTTCGGTGGCTTATCGGTTGGGTCTTCCGCCCAGCTTCCCAGATATTCACCCCGTGTTCCATATTTTGATACTCCGTAAGTACCTTCATAACCCTTCCCATGCGATTCAGCACCAGACAATCCATCTGGAGCGCGATCTTTCATTCACCGAGCAGCCGATGGTCAGTTTAGATCGGCAGGTGAAGAAATTGAGGTCGAAGGTTATACCGTCCGTCAAGATTCTTTAGCGTGGCCCGAACTGCGAGGAGGTCACCTTGGAGACCGAGGACGAGATGAGGAAGAAATATCCCCATCTTTTTGAAGGTACGCGTGGTTAAATTTTAAATTCGGGGACCGAATTTCTTTAAGGGGGGAAGATTGTAATGCTTCGAAAATCGTTTAGGTAGTTTTTCGATAATCGGTAAAATAAACAGTATTTTTCGTAAAATGTCAAAATAATTATTTTTCGATATAGGCCTAATTATACAAAATTTAGATAAGAAATTGCTAGGAATTGGTTAATTAATTGTCACTTAAAAATTTCTAGTCATTTAAAATTTTTTTCTTAATTAATTATTTTTAATATTATTTTAAGCTTTTAAATATACAATAAATTAGTGATAAATACAAATTTAAATGGGTAAATTACATAGTTAAGAACCATTATAAACTAAAATTTAGTAGTAACAAAATGTTAGCAAGACTTGTAGTTTCTATGGTTTAAAATGATTTAAAATGAAATTTAAATAAGAAAATGATGTGATATGCATTAAATGAACTTGAGAGAGACTTTTTCTATGGAATTTTCCACACACTTCCCTCACTCTCTCCACTCCCCACCTCTGGCCGAGAATCCCAGCTGCAGCCCCCCATTTTTCCCCCATTTCTTTTGCTTCTAAATTCATCAAAAATCCATTAAAAATCCACAAAATCCTTCACTAATTCAAAACAAATCCTTATGCTATCCTTTCTCAAACCCAAATTTGTTTAAAACATGGAGAAAAGAGGTGTCTTGGAGGCTAGTGCAAGCTAGGGTTCAAACTTGTGAGGTAAATTTCTAATCTAAATTGTTAAATTGTAGTTTAAACATGCTAATTTAGAATTTAAAAGTGTTAATTTGGTTGTTATTGCTTGTTTAATGAAATTCAAGAAAAGGGTTGATTTTGTAATTAAGGTTCGAAGTTTTGTAAATGGGTTAAAATTAGTGTAGTGGCTATCTAGTGGGTTAGTTTAGATGTTTGTGTTGGATTGTGATAACTTTATCACTAATCAACTATGGTTACGCCAATTTTCAATCTTAGTGCTTGCTAGGTTTTTCATAAAATTAAGTGGTGAATTAATTGCGATGTCTTGACGATACTATTATCATCTCCTACGACATTTAGGGTGCGCGTATGCAAAATTTGGTTTAATCGGGTTTTAGTTTTGGCGGTTACTCCGAAACGATGATTCTAGTTAAGGTTTAGTGATTGTCGTGTGTGTTCCGCGCACCTAGTGCGCGTTGTGCCTAACTTGTGGACGTTGATCGTTTCATTTTGTGACTTTGTGTCATTTTAGAAATATGTAATCTTATGTTGTGTGTTATGCAATTTTAGGATCGGTTGCGGAAACATCGGACGCGGCGCGCAAAGGCAAAGCGGTGGTTGGATCAGATTAGCAAGGCGTCCGGGTGAGTAGATGTATACATCTATGGGGAAATCGTCTGGATGGCACGAGGCGCCCTATAGCTAGGATCACTTTATTACTTGCAAACTATATGCATAGTTAGTTAGTTAACCATCTCATTCATATGCATACCTTTCTAGTTATTCGTCTGCCGGCATTGCATGGTTATCTATATACCTATGTGTGATATCACCCCTTAGGACACTTACACCATTACCATTGGATCATGTTGCACGCGCACTATTCATGTGAACACACACGCCTTTGGTAATTGCCATGCCACGAGCACTGTAGAACCTGTTTAGTTTAGTATCAAACACTTGTATCATACATGATACATTGAATTGCATAGCATGTATATACCTCACTTCATCATCATGCTTATATAGATTCCTAGCCATAAATCACATTGCATACCCTTCATATCATAAGCATTTATCATATACAACATATTGGGTATTATGATTTTCTTGAGGATTTCAGTATTGATGTGATTTCTGGATTTTGGGGAAAACCGCAAGAATTTAAAAAAAGCTTATTACCATCATTTTTAATAAAAAAGTTGCGGTTTTCTGGTGATGTATGTGTCGTCCACCATGAGTTTTCATATTTTCTGTTGGATTTCGAGACCCGATTCGAGGAGTGGATGAACCGTCTTGGGTACATGGTGGGCCCGGCATGGTACCCCGGGGCAAGAAGTGTTTGATATAGTGCCCTCAAAGTCAATTATTGGATCGCAGGTACGTGATTGCAATGATTGAGGAGGACCTATACCTGTAGGACAGTCTTACTCGAGATGATAGTATGCTATCTGGTTTGTCTTTATCAGTCGTGTATAGGTTCAGGTGACTGATCACGATTACACGTTGATAGAGCCCTTAGGATCTTGCTTGACTACCAACAGTATGATGGCAATCATATACGTAAGAGTTGGGTAGTCTATAAGCACATCCTTAAAAGTGGTCCCTAGTCGTGGGAGTTTTGAGACAGGGCATCCATACTCCGAAGTAGACTAGTGTATACAGTCGAGACCCCGACGATGGGCGGTGGCCGGTCTCACAAGCCACTGGTGTCAGTTGGATCACCTAAGATGTATACAAGTGCTCATTGGGTTATGAGTACACCGGACAGGACTCGCCAGGAACCTGCTAGTTGGTATTATACCTATCGTCTGATAGCAGTTCCCTGGTGATGTGTACAGGTTAGTTCATCGACCGGAGGTCGTCATTTGTCTCGTGTGAGTTCCCACTGTGCTTTGATTTCTATCCTACCACGGCTCAAAGGAGTCGTGCAAACAGGTCTTTTTTGGGTACAGTCCCGAGCCACATGGAGGCAGGTGAGCGGATCGGCAGGG
This sequence comes from Agapanthus africanus, assembly GCA_030015575.1. NCBI lineage: Eukaryota > Viridiplantae > Streptophyta > Magnoliopsida > Asparagales > Amaryllidaceae > Agapanthus > Agapanthus africanus. The sequence goes on along the minus strand of CM057349.1, from coordinate 418,045,942 downwards.
GATTCGTCTCTCCCAGTATTGTGGGTGAGATCGTGCTGTGTCTAGGAAAGCCATTACACCAAGTCCTTGGCCAAGGCAGGTGAGAATTACTGGTATGTACTCCAGTAATTTCTCAGGGTGTTCAGGGCTTGTCTCCGACACGACTTATACCGCTATTGGGGGTCTGACGTTACCAGCCCCCTAGGCCGAATATGCGATACTCATAGATGAACGGACCGGACTGTATGTATATTGTCACTGTTAGGCTCAGTAGGGTTTCGGGATGAGCTCGCTCATCGGCTACTCTTGAGGTCAGTACATGGGCAGCCGTTACGCACAGCTAGTGCCGCTGACGGCTTGTGGTTAAACCCACTGCCAGGGTATTGACGAGTCATTAGAGTCCCCCACAGATAGTTTCCCAAGTTCGGGCGAAATGTTGTAGAGGCCGTATGGTTTATGGCAGGGTTCGGAAAATGTACGTGCGTTTACACACGTGTCATATTTCGGGCAGATAATACTGGTGGGCTTTGGTTTAAGCCGGATCCATGTATTATACTTTGTAGATATAATATCATTGTCTCAGTTGCATTTGTATTCGGGCGTAATACAAATGCGGGTATATTTATACTGTTACGGGGTTATCCTGAAATTCGTTTCGAGATCGCTTTTAGAAGTTGCCAGTTTCCAGTTTTCTATCGGCCGTATTTAAACATTCGGTTTAATGCGGATTTATCTTTTCTTCATAAGGGTGAGTCATGAGGGTGAGTCATGAGAGTGCTTCTAGAAGATTCTAGAATTGGTTACTAGGTTAGTGAGGTGTTATATGATTCATTGGTTGCATTAAATAGATGATGATGTGTTTAAGTGACTTATTCTCTTGCATTAACTCTTCTTTGTATTTGCTTAAGATCTTTTGCTTATGCTCACCCCTTTTGCTCCTACACTCACCCCTCCTCTCACTCATATATGGCCAGCCCCTCCCCTCCTCCTCACTCACACACTTGGTTGAAAAGATTATGATAGATTTGTGTATGGAAATTTCATAGCTCCTTTTATTCCATCTCCCGATTCAAATGGCAACTTCATTAACCGTTCGTCCATGGCTTTGGACGAAGTGAGACAAAATGTTCTACTCATTCTCTACATCAATTTTGGTCATCTCTTTTAGCAAACTTGATGACCGAGTTGCCTCGGGTCAAAGGCGGGAGCCCATTTAAAAATCCGATGACGTGGTGCCACCTGGACGAGCAGATCGAAGATCGACGAGATCGGAGCAACCGCGACAGGAGCGTGGGATAATGGTTAAAGGACGAAGGACTCGGATCGTTCGGTATAAACTTTCTACCCTCTTTACAGTTTGTTAGTTTAGCGTTAATGGCAGATCCGGGTTATAGTATGCGATAGCGCCAGTTATAAAAGTTTTTGTTCCGCATTTGGCATCAGATTGACGGCCGGGGCGCTACCGTAGACTTACATGGTATCAGAGCCGCGCCATTAAGCTTTACTAACTTGTTTTAACGCGTTTAAAATATCGATCGAACGGAATTTCAAAAATCGCAATTTTCTGAGAAAAGTTTCTGTCGATTTTAAAAACAGGTCTAAAAATCATTTTGAGCATCTCAGAAAATCGAGCAGGCTTTTCTAAGAATTCTGGTGAAATTTGGTCAACTGAAGCTTCCAAACCGCCGCGGAACCGCCGCACAAACCCTAGTTTGGCCGCAGTTCCGCCGCCGTTTTAAAGCTACAGTAAACAATTTTTCTAAAGTGGGTTCTTCATGCAAAATTGTGGTTTCTGGAATATATCTTTTGGGCCCAGTTTTTGTTACTGTACAGCAGATGTATGTGGGGCCCACTTCGGGAAATTTAGTCGATCGAAATTTAAACGTGTCAGTTTACAGTACTTACATTATATCTCCGACCGTGAATGTCATTTGAGCGGTAAACCGTGTCTAATTGCTATAGTCCTTTTAGACGGGTTTGCGAACATGACATTCGCGTTGATGTTCTGTGTTGTGCTGTGATGTTGCGGATTTATCGTGGTGGATAGCAGTGTGTAATGTTAGTGCAGTTTGGATTTATTTGTACATTTGATATTGCGGGGCGAGCGTCCAAGATGTGGACTGCCGTCACTGCCTGTTTGTATAATATTCTTTTGGGGCACGACCGGGCTGAGGTCGATGTACCCGTTGTACATATTTTTCATTTCTGTACTAGGTTTTACCCCGCGACGGAGTGCAGGGATAGCCGGGTTCTGGAGGGCAACGGGTCCATATCTCATGGCTTTGATAGGCAGAGGGGCCTCACTTTAGAATCGGCAGACTATTCGCCGCACTCGTAGGGGGTACAGGTTGACCCAAAGAGGGGTGCTCAAGTTACCGGATTCCGTGAAGTGCAGGGTGGTCCATTCACTTTGCTGTAGGGAGCTGCCTCGCTTCAGGTTTTGGCGGGTAACTTGCCGCACTCGTAGGGGTCTAGGTTTCATTGCACAGGCTATCCACATGACCAGGGGAACGTCGGGTTTCAGCTGCGGCTCTGTGAAACCCGGGGATCCCAGATTATCTGTATTGTTCTGTGATGCTTATTACTTTTCTGTAATGTTGCATATTATCACGCCTGGAGCGATTATTGTATATTGGTATATATACTAGTAGATGTTGTATATGTTTTGCACCCGCGCTAGTCCAGTCCCCGCTCTGTCGTTAATTAAGTAACCTAACGGGTAAAGACGGGACCCAGTGACGAATGCGGATGGCATATACGTACATTTTATTTTCGTTCTTTTCTGGTGATTAATTGATGGGACTGTGTTGATTCTGATCAATGCAAAGGAAAACAAACCTGTTTGGATGTTGTTGGAACAGTTTTAAAAAGTGTTATTACAAAGACGTTTTCTTTTGTTTTGCATAGTGGTATTCAGTGGAATATCCTGCACCTCATTCGACGAGGCAAGGGCCGAGATCCCTTCACCGGGAGTGACCCCTTGGGCAGAAGTTTACATCAGGGTAATAACTTCACTATAGTCGATTACAAGTTGCTTTGCATCGCTGTATTCAGTGGAATATCCTGCACCTCATTCCACGAGGAAAGAGCAGAGATCCCTTCACTGGGAGTGACCTCTTTAGCAAAGGTTTTCGCCACTATATTTTTAATAAAAACCTATCAGGTTCCTTCAACGAGATCAAGTTTATTACGTTAAAGGTTTTTCACCAAAACCCAGCCGTAGCCCTCCGTCATTTCTTATGGATGGTCAGTAGTATTCAAGCTATGTTTGTTGGCCTCCGTTAAGGCATAGTGTTTGGTAGCTGCTGAGTGTTCATTTGTTGCATAGATAGATGAGTTGGTTTGGGACAGTCATATTACCTTGTTGGCCTTCGTCAAGGGTATGCACGGGTGGGTTCGAATTAACAAGATAATGACGGGCAGAACTTGACATGTGACCTATGATTTGTTGGCCTTCGTCAAGGTCATAAGAACATATGGTAAAAATGATATCGGGAGTTTCTAAAGAAACTGAAACTTGCCAGGCATGCGCATACCTTCTGGAGTGTGATAACGTGAGTGGATTCCGTCACATTATCATGCGATGAGAGTTGGATCCCGATTCCAACCGATGAGTTGGTTTACTCTTCGGGTGATCCCAATTGATTCTTCTTTCAGGTTTGGAGGAGAATTTGACAGTACAGTGGGAGGTTTCCTGATTAGGTAAAGTGATAACCATTCTGATACAGGTTAGAGTGCACGCAGAGTGTTTCTTTTCTCTCTCTCTTTGGCAGCGACCTTTGACCGACCCTACACTATGACTCAGTGACCAAGTTGACCGAACCTTCTTAAAATACTGGCTTTTGGATTGTCTAAGTTGCATAAGTCATTGCCACTCCTTTTTTTACCCTTTGCATTTCTCAGAACACCCCGTATTACTACGGACATCCACTTCCATTGGATAGATCTATCGTATGGTTATATACGAACTCGGAGGGACTTCTTCGAGGATGGATCAAGGTTCAGGAGAAATAGAATTGGTTTATTCAGTTGTCTTTTATTATCACCTTCTCTCGGGTTGCGAGGGCTCCTTGGTTTAGGAAAGTACACCTATTACGCTTATTGGATAGTCTTCTTCCAAACCATAGGCAGGTGCCGAAAGGTAGGGAATGAAGAAAACCAATTAGCCTAAGTAGGGTGTACAGAAGGTAATATGTAAAGACAAAATAAAGGGATTAGAAAGAGGGCAAAGTAAATTGCAACTGTTATCATTCACGACCAAACCGCGTACTTCATCGCCACTCCTATTTCACCTTTAAAAGATTAAGGTATTATTCAATTGTCTTTTATCATCACCTTCTCTCAAGATGTGAGTACTCCTAGGTTGAGGAGGGTACACCTATTATGCTTACTGGATAGTCTTCTTCCAAACCATAGGCTGGTGCCGAACAGTAGGAAAGGAAGAAAACCATTTAGCCTAACGATGGTGTACAGAAGGTAACGACTAAAGACAAATAAAGGGATTTGGAGAGATGGCAAAGAAATATACGGTTAAAGTCATGAATTGGATTATGGAAGAGGCATTACTAGGAATACCAGAATACCCCTACGAAACATTTTCATGTTTCAGTTACACTGTGCATTGTTAAAGGAAAACTGATTTCCCGATTAGATACTTACTCCAGGGTATGTATTTACCAGGTTTCATTCTCACATCTGTATGGTTTTACAGATGATGAGTGGGAGGAAGTTATTAGGAATAAGGTGATCATCCTCATTATATCGGAATTCGTTGTAATTGGTGATATTTGAGGAAGTCGCCTGGGTTGTTGCCGGCAGGCATGTATTTGGTTTTGAGTATCCGTTATTGTGCACCAATTTCAAAATGATATATCTGTACGTTTATTTTCATAAAGTGAGATATAACTTTTTGATATTATGTCGATGACATTTACCTATATCAGTTGACGATTGGGTAAGGAGCATTGAACAACGGAGTAGTTCTTAACCATAAGTACAGTTTTCAACCTACGATGTACAGGTTTTGAGTTATTCAACTCAGCGGACTTATACAGAGTATTGTATGTTGTCCAGTGTCCATCAGGACAAAGGGGTTGGTCCTCGTACTATGTTCTGTTTATTTATGACTTCTCGAGTTCTTAGACAAGTGTTTCGAAGAAATACAAGGTCTAAGTTTTGAGAAGTTGTGGGTATAAGAATAAAGTAGAGAACCAGATGTAGCAGGTATCGAGATTCTTCAAAGAGATCGAAGATGTAGATACTTGTGATTGGTATTCAGATGATAGTAATGGTTTTGAGAAACTTGTTTCTCTTTCAGATTACTCATAATTGGATGGATTCCTGAGTTGAGTAATGCTGATTAGCCTCTCTCCATTAAGATATGCACTGGAGACAGTTGCATGATTAGAATCTGGTTCCAATTAAACCAGTGCTAAAGTTTCTATATTGGATATAGAATTGGATATAGAATGGTTCATATCTTAACGATGTTAAGGTACGGGGAGTTGTCCGGCTTATGCTTAAAACCGGACTCTGGATAACTCAGAGCACGTTTCTGTAATGGCAGTTTATAGGTTGACCTGGGCTATGTTGAGGGTTGACTTTCTACCATCTGGAAGATCAATAGTGATATTGTTCTTGACTCGCCACAGTTTTAGTAAAATGGATTTTTTCAGAAAATAGTAGTGGGGGTATGGTAGAACTGGAAGTGATTCCAGAACCGCAAACGATTACGGAAAATTTAATAGGACCTAAAGATTCAATCAGGTTTGACATTCCATTATCCACTCCGCAGATATGATGGGTAACCTCAGACACCCGAGAGGTACTCCGGTAGCCTCAAGGACGGTGACAGGGAGGTTCTTGTTTACTCAGACTTGACACTATTGTTGTTCCAGACTATGAGACCGGGCAGGAGGTTAAGTATAGCGTCATTCTAAACTAGCTTTAGAAGTGCACGTATATATTATTTTGCCAGAGGGTAGTTGTGGTCAGTGGGAGCAGCGGAAGCATAGTGGGCAAGTAGCTTATGTCTATTTATAGACTTGAGTAGTTATAGCGGAGATAGATCATCTAATTTTGATTTGACAATCATAGGTTTAACTTCATCAGAATAGGGGATGTATCTGTTAAGAAGGTAGTAGGATGTGATGTCCTGGTATTTGAATGACATACACAGAGTAGGAAGTAAAATTCCTATACTTCGATCGGTTATACTGTGGTCGTCACACAGTTGTTTCTCCATACAGGATATGGATATAATATCAGACATTCTGGTTTCTAGATTTATGGTTTTAGATCTAGATTTGGGTGGTTTCCCAATGTGGGTACTTTGAGAGTATTCTGATAGTTTTTTAGAATAGATGACTCCTGGCATGGTGGTGTACCTACAGGTGATGGAGTCACCCTCTCTAAAGGTGTCTTATAGACTAAAGGGGAGAGGGATGTACGTGATTGGCAGATCACTTAGTTAGGCAATTGAGTCAATCGTGAGATGTCAAGTACCACACCAGATGTTGTTTTTGCACTAGATGCGATAAGCTTGTATTAATCCAATCCTGGAGAAACATAAGGAAGCAGTTTTAGAACATAAGTGCATGTTCTACGGATTTGATGACGGCAGCCTCCTTCGGGAGACGATTATCATTCCAGGCTTCAATGGTGACATGGATGACAGAGTGATTGTCAGAGTTATAGTTTTCCCTCTGACGAAGGGGGCAGTATTATGGACGGGTGGTCCAAGAGGATACTGTGGGAGGCATGGTGCAGGATACTGATTAGGTTCAGTATCGATACAGTCTAAGAAGTTTGGATTTGGAGTTTATTTATGAACTAGGTCCCATCAGATATCCAGATATATTCTAAGACAGGTATTACTCAATTCGGGAGATGGTTTTCTCCGCGAACTTGAGATTAAGATAGACATAGAAAGAGACATCGGGACGGATCCACTCATTGAGGCTATTTCTCGAACACAAGAGTTTTACAAACGGGCTTTGTGAAACTGATTAGTAGAGGAGTTGGGTGCTCGGTATCACAGGGGCTGTGAGTATGCGACATCGCAATAATTAGCCTTAAGTGCAAGTGGGAGATTGTTGGATATAGTGCCCTCGAAGTCAATTATTGGATCGCAGGTACGTGATTGCAATGATTGAGGAGGACCTATACCTGTAGGACAGTCATACTCGAGATGATAGTATGCTATCTGGTTTAACTTTATCAGTCGTGTATAGGTTCAGGTGACTGATCACGATTACACGTTGATAGAGCCCTTAGGATCTTGCTTGACTACCAACAGTATGATGGCGATCATATACGTGAGAGTTGGGTAGTCTATAAGCACATCCTTAAAAGTGGTCCCTAGTCGTGGGAGTTTCGAGACAGGCATCGATACTCTGGAGTAGACTAGTGTATAAAGTCGAGACCCCGACGAGGGGTGGTGGACGGTCTCACAAGCCACTGGTGTCAGTTGGATCACCTAAGATGTATACAGGTGCTCATTGGGTTATGAGTACACCGGACAGGACTCACCGGGAACCTGCTAGTTGGTATTATACCTATCGTCAGATAGCAGTTCCCTGGTGACATGTGTACAGGTTAGTTCATCGACCTGAGGTCGTCATTTGTCTCATGTGAGTTCCCACTGTGCTTTGATTTCTACCCTACCACGGCTCAAAAGAGTCGTGCAAACAGGTCTTTTTGGGTACAGTCCCGAGCCACATGGAGGCAGGTGAGTGGATCGGCAGGGGATTCGTCTCTCCCGGTATTGGGGGTGAGATCGTGCTGTGTCTAGGAAAGCCATTACACCAAGTCCTTGGCCAAAGCAGGTGAGAATTACTGGTAAGTACTCCAGAAGTTTCTCAGGGTGTTCAGGGCTTGTCTCCGACATGACTTATACCGCTATTGGGGGTCTGACGTTACCAGCCCCCTAGGCCGGATATGCGATACTCATAGACGAACGGACCGGACTGTATGTATATTGTCACTGTTAGGCTCAGTAGGGCTTCGGGATGAGCTCGTGCATCGGCTACTCTTAAGGTCAGTACATGGGCAGCCGTTACGCACAGCTAGTACCGCTGACGGCTTGTGGTTAAACCCACTGCCAGGGTACTAACGAATCATTAGAGTCCCCCACAGATAGTTTCCCAAGTTTGGGCAAAACGTTGTAGAGGCCGTATGGTTTATGGCAGGGTTCGGAAAATGCACGTGCGTTTACGCATGTGTCATATTTCGGGCAGATAATACTGGTGGGCTTTGGTTTAAGCTGGATCCATGTATTATACTTTGTAAATATAATATCTTTGTCTCAGTTGCATTTGTATTCGGGCGTAATACAAATGCGGGTATATTTATACTGTTACGGGGTTATCCTGAAATTCGTTTCGGGATCGCTTTTGGAAGTTGCCAGATTCCAGTTTTCTATCGACCTTATTTAAACATTCGGTTTAATGCGGATTTATCTTTTCTTCATGAGGGTGGGTCATGAGGGTGAGTCATGAGAGTGCTTTTAGAAGATTCTAGAATTGGTGACTAGATTAGTGAGGTGCTATATGATTCATTGGTTGCATTAAATAGATGATGATGTGTTTGGTGACTCATTCTTTTGCATTAACTCTTCTTTTTATTTTCTTATGATCTTTTGCTTATGCTCACCCCTTTTGCTCCTACACTCACCCCTCCTCTCACTCATATATGGCCTGCCCCTTCCCTCCTCCTCACTCACACACTTGGTTGAAAAGATTATGATAGATTTGTGTATGGAAATTTCATAGCTCCTTTTATTCCATCTCCCGATTCAAATGGCAACTTCATTAACCGTTCGTCCATGGCTTTGGACGAAGTGAGACAAAGTGTTCTACTCATTCTCTACATCAATCTTGGTCATCTCTTTTAGCAAACTTGATGACCGAGTTGCCTCGGGTCAGAGGCGGGAGCCCATTTAAAGATCCAATGACGTGGTACCACCTGGACGAGCAGATCGGAGATCGACGAGATCGGAGCAGCCGCAACAGGAGCGTGGGATGATGGTTAAAGAACGAAGGACTCGGATCGTTCGGTTTAAACTTTCTACCCTTTTTAAAGTTTGTTAGTTTAGCGTTAATGGCAGATCCGGGTTATAGTATGCGATAGCGCCAGTTATAAAAGTTTTTGTTCCGCATTTGGTGTCAGATTGACGGCCGGGGCGCTACCATAGACTTACAAGAAGATCGAGTTGTAGACGATGAGCCTGGCAGGGGAAGACTACCTGCCGGTGATATCTGGCACGGCAGATATCCGGAGGATACCGACCGTTGTCGTGTGATTGATGATATGGGCCGATCCGTACTGACGGAGCCCGAGGTATTGAGACATTGATATAGTGAGACATTGAGACAGATATATTTCCATATTTGGTGTCGATGCTTGACCCGGTTTTCAGTTGATTTCATTGATGGTATCTTAGTTATTGTACTGATATTTTTTCTAAGTTAAGAATGCAGAGATCATCGTATTTAAACACTTAAAGATTTCATATTGATTTTGCATTCATGTGCATACATATTAGTGGCATCACATCATATCTAGTCATACCAGTTGTGACGCATTTGCGTGCATTCTTACGATAGCCTTATTAGATGTTATTTTCTACTCACGAGCTGGCAACTCACCCCCGTTGTGCCACAGTGTCTTGCAGGTCAGACCCGTTAGCCTCATAGCGGTGGGCGTATCTTTTCATTGGCTTCTTTTGCTCAGACTCGCGACATTGCTCTTAGGTAGGTTGCGAGGACACTTTTGTCTTTTTGTACTATCATTGTATCTAGTATTCTCCATCTACCACTTCTTATTTTGTATATGCGACCTAGTGATGAGAATGAGAGATTTGTGTATATGTGGTTTCTCTGAGGTCGAGCTCACTTGAGCCGACGTTGTGTTTTTCTTATTTTTGCATTTCTTTATGCTTATTTGCTTGATTTACATATATATTGCGTGTGGTTGTGATCCACCTTGGGCGAAGAGCTAGCTCCCACTTGGGGATGCCATTATATCATTACAGGTTTTATATCTTGTTGTACCTATTTGGGGGCTAGTATTTACAAAGGAGACTCTGCCGAAATTTTTGGTAAACTATGACATTTTAAAAAAGGGGTTAATATAACTTAATTGGTTTTAAAATCGTTTTCATAAAAAGGTTTTCCTTCACTCTTGTTGATTTTGGTTTAGATTTTCTGGGCTTTGGCTGACTTAGGTTATGTTACGCCTTTAGACGTCTCATAATCTAAGTGCCAGTCACGTTCCGTACCTTCGGGTCGCGACAGACAGAGAGTCCAGCAAATATGCCTGCTTGTGCACTTGTTGGAGTCGTCGCCTGAGCTCGTCCGAAACGTTTGATGAGGCCCTTTGTACCGGCAATCTTGCCCCCAAATAGAGCATCAGAGTGTCGTTCAGACACCGTCTTATATTTGGGTCGTGGTTCCTTAGCGATCACAACATTCGGCCTTTTATCCCTTGAGACCGTCTTGGCCACCTGTTTTTCTAGGATTTCTGCCAGATGTGTGCTTCCGGTAGGGTAGATGATGATGGAACCAAACTGGCGGGGCAGTTCCTCCCACTGTTGACTGAGGCTTGCGAGGAGAACCACGCGAGCATTGAGCTTGACCACATACGGGATTGGGGTCACGTCAAAAGCTACATCCATCTTAGAAGACATTGTCATTGAAAATTGATTGATGTACGAAAAAACATTATTTCAGTATAAACATTGGTATATATGTTAAATGAGTTCACATGAACACTTGACCCGAGATATGAGAGGAGAGAAACGTCCCACCGGGCGTGCCAGAATCTCTAGGGTGTTTTTCGTCATTCCATTGAGATGGGAAATACGCGTCGCTTGTCAGGCGTACTACAGATTCCCTTTGCCTAGGGTAGGTAGGGGTTTATTAATTATGGGGATCCGACTCTCCGGCAGCTTGGGACTAAGCTGCCGTTAATTACCCCTCTCCTTTGGAGCGAAGGAACATCCGATTGACGAATCAAACTGGTCATGCGAACTCAATGTGCAGTGTGCGTGTATTGTGTTTTGAGGGGTATTGGATATATCGGGAGCCTCGCAAAGTTTACGGGGGTACCAGCGCCTCACGTGTTATGGAGTGTGTGTGTGTGTGTATAAGGGGAAAATAGCGTCCAAAGGACGTGTGGATACCAGCACCTTACGTGCCCAGCATGCGGGCATTGGTTGCCAGCGCCTCACGTGTTTGGTATGTGGGCGCTGGGAGCTAGCGCCTCACGTGCATGGCACACGGGCGTTAGGCATGGACGCTGGGCGCCGGGGCCTCACGTGCTTGGCACGCAGGCGCTGGGCGCCAGCGGGAAAAAGGGGCTTAGCCCCTATACTGGGAGTTGTACTCCCAATTGACTTTTGGAGTTAAACTCCTAAAAAAAGGACAAAAGGGCTTAGCCTCTGTACTGGGAGTTGTACTCCTGATTGAATTTTGGAGTTGAACTCCTAAAAGAAAGATTTATTATATATATATATATATATATATATATATATATATATATATATATATTTGTGGAGTTAAACTCCCAAGAGATTTTGGGAGATGATGAAAGGGGACCCATTTCTTCTCTCTTGAGCCCTGGGTTTTCTCTTGAGCCTTGGATCTTTTCTAAAATGGGATTTTTGGAGATGGGTCTCTTTCTTCATCCTCTCTGTTGGCTGGATCTTGGAGGAAAATGGGGGTGAAGCTTAAAAACACCATTTTTGGGGATTTGATGGGAGATCTGAGTTTCTCTTTAAGGGTTTTATGGTGAAAAACGGTTTCTTTTTGGAAAAAAAGAGTTAAACTCTTGATTTAATTCAAAAGGGAAAGAAGGTTTAGAACAAGGAGAAGGTGGCACAGAAACCCTAACTTTTGAGGGGGAATGAAAAGCCCTTCTTGATTTTTCATCATGTTTGCCTTTATAGGCTACACTTTATATATAACCTCTTGAGTTTTAGCAAATGACACTTGTGCCACCCCATACCTTATGTGCTTATCTATTTTTGCACATAAGTCATGGGGTTTACAAAATTTTGGCTTTTTGCCTATTTTACATACATTTATTTCTATATATATATAAAGAAGAATTACACTAAATCAATTTATGGCTTCATTCTTTTTGTCATGGGGCCGGTTCCTTCCATGCTAGGGCTTGTCCTGGGCTTGGGCCCACTTGGCTTAGGGTTGACTTTGATTTTGACTTGGTCAACCGGGGTGTAATTTTTGACCCCAACAGGAAGATTTGATAAAAACAGTGCTAGCCATCCTGATTAGATAAGATAATAACCAATCTAATTTTACAAGAGGATACGCTAAAATGTTTTCTTCTCTCTCTTTCCAGGTAGTGACCATGACATGCCTTAATCAAGATAATAATATGGATGTATTGACCGAACCCGCTTATTATATTGGGCTGGGGAACGTTGGTTCCGCTCTATCTTATGACTGTCATAAGGCCGAGTAAGAAACAGGGGAATGCAAGGATTCCCATGCAACCCGAACGAAGAAAGAGCATTTTGATGCATCTTCTTGTGTTAGTTATTGAGAACTGTTTCTCAGTCTGCTCTACGTCCTAAGTATTAGATACCAGATTTGGATCCCACATTTATAATATGTTACAAGGGTTAAGAAGAAGTAGAGAACTGGGAAAGAGTGCTATGTCTCTCAGAGTAAGGAATGAAGCAATTGTTGCTGCCGAAACTGTCAACGAATATCACCTAGTATTACCAAATGGTAACACACTGATTTTGAACGACTGTTATTACGTACCGTCGATGATGTGCAATATAATATCCGTTTCTTTATTAGATAAAGAAGGATATAACTTTGCATTAGAGAAAAATATTATGAACATTTTCCTAAATCAAGTGTTAATTGGGTTTGGTACGTTGTATAACGGTATATACGTTTTAAATCAAAATATAGTTCTAAATATACAGAACACACATAAGAGGAAAAGTTCAGAAATAAACGAAACCTTCTTGTGGCATTGTAGACTTGGTAAAATCAATGCGACAAGACTAGCCAAGCTGCATAAGGATGGATATTTGAATCTATTCGAATTTACATCTTATGAAACTTGCCAGTCATGTCTCAATGGCAAGATGACCAAAACTCCGTTTATAGGACACGGAGAAAGAGCTACTGAACTTTTGGGACTGATACAAAGTGATGTATGCGGTCCTATGTCTACACATGTCAAGAATAGTTCATCATACTTCATTACATTCACCGATGATCTTTCAAGATTCGGACATGTGTTCCTGTTGAAACACAAATCTGAAGCTTTTGAGAAATTCAAGGAATATAAGTGCGAAGTAGAGAACTAGACGGGTAAAAGTATTAAAATCCTTCGATCTAATTGAGGAGAAAAATACTTAAGTACGGAATTCCGAGATTATCAAAAAGAGAATGGGATTCTCTCTCAGCTTACTCCTCCGTATACACTACAGCACAATGGAGTATCAGAGCGGAGGATTCGCACCCTATTAGATATGGTGCGCTCTTTGATGAGTGCTGCTGAGTTATCTATTTCCTTTTGGAGTTATGCACTTGAGATAGCTGCATACCTATAGGCTTCCGACCAAATCAGTGCCTACCACTCCATATGAGATATGGGAGAAAAAGAGACCATGTATTAATTTCATTAAGATATGAGGTTGTCCGGCTTATGTTAAAAAGCAAAATCCGTACAAGCTTGAAGTAAGGTCTGTTCTGTGTAAGTTTGTTGGATATCCCAAATATTCGCGAGGGTATATCTTTTACCACACCGAGGAACAAAAGGTGTTTGTTTCTCAGAATGCCACCTTTTTAGAAAAGGAATTTCTTGTGAAAGAAATTAGTGGTAATGAGGTAGAGCTGGAAGAAGTTCCAGATACACAAACTATAATAGAAGATTTGGTAGAACTGAAGGATTCAATAGTTCTCGACGAACCTCAGACACTCTGCAGATCTATTAGGGTTCCTTATCCACCTGAGAGATACCATGGTTTTCTCATAGACGGTAGGAGCGAGGATTTCATCATAGAAAATGATGACCCAAGTAGTTTCGAGCAGGCCATCACAAGTGGGGACTCTGTGAAATGGCTTGGATGCTATGCGATCTGAGATGGAATCCATATACACCAACAAAGTATGGACTTTAGAAGTTGCTCCTGAAGGTGTAAAACCCATTAGGAGCAAGTGGATCTTTAAGAAGAAACTTAGTGTAGATGGAAAAGTTGAGACCTTCAAAGCTAAACTTGTAGCAAAAGGTTTTCGTCAACGACCAAGTGTCGACTATGCTGAAACCTTTTCTACAGTGGCTATGCTTAAGTCCATCAGGATCCTACTTGCCATTGCTGCATACCATGACTATGAAATCTGGCAGATGGATGTCAAGACCGCTTTTCTAAATGGTGATTTAAAAGAAAGCGTGTATATGACACAGCCAGAGGGCTTCATAGACAGTGAGAGCAGCGGAAAGGTGTGCAAGCTGCTTAAATCAATCTACGAATTAAAGCAGGCATCGTAGAGCTGGAATATCTGTTTTGATGTGGCAGTCAAAGAGTTTTACTTCATCAAAAATGTAGATGAGTCGTGTATATATAAAAAGGTTGTAGAGAGTAAGGTTGTCTTCCTCGTATTGTACGTGGATGACATACTCTTGATAGGAAATGATATTCATATGCTGCACTCGGTCAAACTATTCCTATCACATAAGTTCTCCATGAAAGATCTGGGTGATGCCTCTTACATCCTGAGGATAAAGATCTATAGAGATAGATCTAAAAGAATGTTGGGATTGTCCCAATCCACGTACATAGACACCATACTAAAGAGATTTAATATGGAAGATTCTAAGTGTGGTAATTTACCCGCTTGTTCAGGAATCACTCTCTCCAAAGAGATGTCCCCCAAGATTGATTTGGGGAGGGCTCGCATGACCGTGGTACCCTATGCTTCTGTAGTTGGGTCTATCATGTACACAATGTTATGTACCAGACCGGATGTAGCTTATGCACTAGGTGTGGTAAGTAGGTATCAATCAGACCTAGGGGAGAAGTACTGGATAGCTGTGAAGAACATTCTTAAGTATTTTAGAAGGACTAAAGAGATGTTCTTGACGTATGGTAACGGTGAACTCCAGGTGGAGTCTTTTACCGATTCGAGCTTCCAAAGTGATAAGGACGACAACAAGTCGGTCTTGGGTTTTGTCTTTACCCTCGATGGAGGGGAAGTATGTTGGAAGAGTTCCAAGCAAGATACCTAGCAGACTCGACGATGGAGGCTGAATACATCGCTGCCAACGATACTGCCAAAGAGGCTGTCTGGATGAAGAAGTTCATTATTGAACTTGGTGTGGTTCCATCAATTGAAAATCTAATACCTTTGTATTATGATAACAATGGAGTTGTGGCTTTGGCCAAGGAACCTCGGTCCCATCAGTGATCCAGACATATTCTGAGGCGGTATCACCTGATCCGGCAGATCGAGGTCAGGAGAGTTGATACAAAGGACAACACGATGGATCCACTCATGAAGACCCTTCTCCGGACGCAGTTTGAGAGGCTTTTTGGGATGTTGGGTATGAGATACTATAATAACTGTCCTTAGTGCAAGTAAAAGATTGTTAGAAATATATATGGCCTAGAGGCCATTATTGTTTATTATAGTGGATGCTTGGACATATATATAGAGGACTTTCTTGCTCGATATGATAGTATGGTATCTGGTTGCTTTTTATCTTAACACGTACACTTGTATTTATGTACTGCCTCTCTCATACATGTTGATAATGCCCTTAGGATATAAGCTTGACTACCAGGACTATGATGCAGATCATACTAGTGGGGCTTGTGTAGTCCACAAGCATATCCTTTAACAGTTCCTAGTCGAGGGAATATCGAGACAGGGCATCGAAATTCCAGAGTAGACTAGTTTGTACGTTTTTTGACCTTGTATAGGACGATAGTTGATCCCACTGCCATTTGTGTTTGACATTAAAGATTGTACACAGGTGCTCATTAGAGAATGGGTGCACCGAACAAAACTCGCCAAGAACTCGTAGATGGCACCATACCTATCGTTAGATAGCAGTTCTCTGGTGACACTTGCACAGATTAGTCTGTAGACCTGAGATCGTCATAGAGTCTTATGTTGTTCCTACTGTGCTTTGATTTCCTTCCTACCACGACTCAAAGGAGTCGTGCAAATAGGTGGATTTTGGGTACAGTCCCGAGTCACATGGAGGCAATGAGCGATATGAGGGGTTTCGTCTCTCCCGGTATTGGGAGTTGATGTTGCGCTATGCTCAATTGGTTATAACAATAAGTCCCTGGCCAGGGATGATGAGATTTACTGATAAGTGTTATCAGTAGTTTCTCAAAAGGTTATAGGCCATACATCGGTATAACTTATTAAGTTACTGGGGTCTGACAATTCCACCCCAAGACTCGATATGCGACATATCAGACGAAGAGACCGGAATGTACGATAAGTGTTGCTTATAGTTTTTACAGAAGTTTGGACAAGCTTGCTTGTTGATCTTCTATTCTTTCAATAGTTGGGTAGCCGTTACGTCCAGCTAGTACCTCACAGAGGTATCTGATGTGATCATTACTTGCTGCTGGCGTATTGACGAGTCTTTAGAGTCCCACACAGAGGTTTCCTAGATCAAGCAAAACGAAGTCGGGCACATATGGAGATATGTGCGGGAGCTTGATTAAATATGGGTATGTGATACCATATTCTAATCTTGCGATATTTGATATCGGTTAGGTATTATATAATATAACCAGATTATTGAATCAAGTGTTGATTCAATGATTTGATTTTTGTATATGTATTTGATATTGGCCGGTTATATATGATATGACCGGATTATTGAAGCAAGTGTTGATTTAATATGTAATATTGAATATTAGTCGGTTATATGTGATATGACCGGATTATTGAATCAAGTGTTGATTTAATAATGTGATATACATAGATAAATGATACTAGTCGGTTATATATGATATAACCAGATTATTGAATCAAGTGTTGATTTAATAATTTGATATATATATATATATGTATATTAACTAATATTATTGCTCACTTTACATTTTCTTCTCTTTATATATAATTATATATGTGTGTGTTATATGTATTTATATATAATTAGTTTTGTATCATGGTTGATGATACAAGGAACATAGTGTAGGGTTACTAGGCACACTAACAAGGCTCTACAAGGCATCAACCATGTCCGTTTAAAAAATTTATGTGCCTAAAAACCCTAAGCAAGATCTTGTACTAGAGTTTAGGCGATACTAAAGGCAAGTAAACAACTTTACTCTAAAGGGAACACGAAATACAACCTTTGTAGATCGGTCCTCCACTTCATTTGCTCCTTGTTAAAGTCCCTTCGCTGCGATCAAGGTTCTCCCGGGCTCTTGCATGGCTTCACGACGCGAAGGATGCGACCTTTCTTGAAGTCTCCGAGGCCGAAGATGATCTACGTCGAGGGAATTCCGACTCAAGCTCCTACTTCACTAACTAGAGAATTAGTGAAGTAAACACCCTAAACTAAAGAGCTAGTCTAGTAGAGAATGGAGAAATAGGAAGTGGGTTCTCTTTAGAATTTTTTTTCTCACTTTAGATCAAACCCTAGTTTTCTTTTTCCTTTTGTTCAATGAAGAAGATGATGAACAAAAGAAAGTGAAGAGGATAATGATCAAGTGTGAAGGCTAACCATGGTGAGTGAGTATCATATACTAACTCTTGTAGAGCCAAAACCATAGTTTATCTAAATGGTTAGGTTAATAAAAAATCTAAGGTGAAGACAAAGGTAGTGGACTTTGTCAAAGCAAAGTAAGCTTCCACAAGCTTCATGCCCTTTCCAAAATTCCACCAATTTTGTAATTACCTTAAATAATTATTAACTACCATCTAATATAGTATGGTGTATATCTTACACACCCATGTTTAGTGTATCATCAACCATGATACAAAAGAAAACACTTTAATATATATATCACACACACACACACACACACACACACACACACACACATATATATATATATATATTCAAGTGTTCACATGTGAGAAAAACCCTAAAGTGAACAAGTGTTAGCAAGTGTAAATTAGTATATCTAATATACAATTATACACTTAATTATTAAATCAACTCTTGACTTAATAATCCGATCATATCTCATATAACCGGCTAACATCCATTGTATCGACTTATCGAATCAACACTCGATTCGATAACCCGGCTATATCATATATAACCGACTGATACATAAAGTCGCGAGAATAGAATACGGTATCACATACACGCATTATTCTTGGTCCCGCACATATCACATACGTGCTCCTATTTCGTTTTTCCTGAGCCAGTAAAATCTCTATGTAGGACTCTAAAGACTCGTCAATACGCCGACAGTAGGTGATGATCACATCACGCACCCACAAGCCGTCAGCTGTACTAGCTGGACGTAATGGCTACCCGGGTATTGAGCGATCAGAAGATCAGCAAGCAAGCCCGCTCCAACTTCTGTAAAAGCCTGTCGGTAACACTTCCCGTACAGTCCGGTCTTCTCGTCTGATATGTCGCATATCAAGTCTAGGGGTGGTGAACGTCAGACCCCAATAACCGATAAGTCATGCCGATGTGAGGCTCATAACGGGTCGAGAAACTACTGGTAACACTTACCAGTAAATCTCTAAATCAGCCCTGGCCAGGGACTTCCCTGTTATGGCCAATCAAGCACAGCGCAACATCAACCCCCAATACCGGGAGAGACGAAACCTTTCCTATCGCTCATTGCCTCCATGTGACTCGGGCCTGTACCCAAAAACCACCGTTTTGCATGCCCTCATGGACGTGGTAAGGTGGAAATCAAAGCACAGTGGGAATCACACAAGACACTATGACGATCTCGAGTCTACAAACTAACCTGCACAAGTGTCACCAGAGAACTGCCATCTGACGTGAGGTATAGTACCAACTGGGGGTTCTCAGTGAGTCCGTCCAGTGTACCCAGTCTCCACTGAGCACCCGTATACCATCTCCGATGTCAAATACCAATGGATATGGGATCATCCATCGCCCATCTCATGGGTCGAGAAGCGTATACGCTAGTCTACTCTGGTATATCGATGCCCCGTCTCGATACACCCACGACTAGGGACCTTGAAAGATGTACTTATGGACTACCATGTCCCCACTAGTATGATCCGCATCGTAGTCCACGTAGTTAAGTACACATCCTAAGGGCTTTACCAACATGTAACTATAAAACAGTATAAAGAGACAAGTATACATGTTAAGATAAAGAGCAACCAGATAGCATACTATCATATCGAGCAAGAAAGTCCTCTCTATATATGTCCAAGCATCCAATATAATATACATCATCTGTACAATACTGGCCTCTAGGGCATACATACAACTAACAATCTCCCACTTGCACTAGGGCCAGCTGCTGTAGTATCGCATACCGAGCATCCCGAAGAGTCTCTCAAACTGTATCTGGGGAATGGCCTTCGTGAGTAGATCCGCTGTGTTGTTCTTCATGTCAACCCTCCTGATCTCGATCTCCCGGCGATCAACTATCTCCCGGATCAGGTGATACCGCCTCAGAATATGCCTGGATCGCTGATGGGACCTGGGTTCCTTGGCCAAAGCCACCGCTCCATTGTTATCGCAATACAAAGGTATTGGATGCTCAATGGATGGAACCACTCCAAGTTCAGTGATGAACTTCTTGATCCAGACAGCCTCTTTGGCAGCATCGTTGGCAGCGATGTATTCAGCCTCCATCGTCGAGTCTGCCACGGTTTCCTGCTTGGAACTCTTCCAGCTAACCGCCCTTCCGTAAAGGGTAAAGACAAATCCCGACTGCGACTTAGAGTCGTCCTTATCACTCTGGAAGCTCGAATCGGTAAAGGACTCCACTTGGAGTTCTCCGTTACCATACACCAAGAGCATCTCCTTAGTCTTTCGCAAGTACTTGAGAATGCTCTTCACAGCTGTCCAGTGACTCTCTCCAGGATCAGTTTGATACCTACTCACTACACTTAGTGAGTATGCTACATCGGGTCTGGTACATAGCATCGCGTACATGATAGAGCCTACTGCCGAAGCATAGGGTATCCCTTGCATGCGAGCTCTCCCCAAATCAGTCTTGGGAGACATCTCTTTGGAGAGAGTGAGCCCTGAGATCGTGGGTAAAAACCCACGTTTGGACTCTTCTATACTAAACCTCTTTAGTATGGTGTTAATGTACCTGGATTGGGACAATCCCAATATCCTTTTAGATCTATCTCTATAGATCCTAATTCCCAATATGCAGGAGGCATCACCAAGATCTTTCATTGAGAATCTTTGTGATAAGAAGAGCTTCACCGATTGCAGCATAGGAATGTAATTTCCTATCAAGAGTATGTCATCCACGTACAATACGAGGAAGACAACCTTACTCTCTGCCACCTTCTTGTAGATACAAGGTTCATCTACGTTTTCGACGAAATCAAACTCTTTGATAACGACGTCAAAGCAGATGTTCCAACTCCGTGATGCTTGCTTTAATCCATAAATGGATTTAAGCATCTTGCACACCTTCCCGCTGCTCCCACTATCTACGAAGCCCTCTGGCTGAGTCATGTACACGCACTCTTCTAAATCACCGTTTAGAAAGGCGGTCTTAAAATCCATTTGCCAGATTTCGTAGTCATGGTATGCAGCGATGGCAAGCATGATCCAGATGGATTTAAGCATAGTCACTGGAGAAAAGGTTTCGTCATAGTCCACACCTGGTCTTTGACGAAAACCCTTTGCAACAAGTCTAGCTTTGAAAGTCTCCACTTTCCCATCTACACCAAGTTTTTTCTTAAAGATCCACTTGCTCCTAATGGGTTTTACCCATTCAGGAGCAACTTCCAAAGTCCATACTTTGTTGGTGTACATGGATTCCATCTCGGACCGCATTGCATCCAGCCATTTCACTGAGTCTCCACTCATGATGGCCTGCTCGAAGCTAGTTGGGTCATCATCAACCATGATGCAATCCTCGCTCCCACCATCCATGAGAAAACCATAGTATCTCTCAGGTGGGTGAGGAACCCTACTAGATCGGCGGAGTGGCTGGGGTTCATCGGGAAATACCGAATCCTCTGGTTCCACCAAATCTTCTGTTGCATCTTTTGTAGCTGGAACCTCTTCCAGTTCTACCTCATGACCGCTAATCTCTTTTGCAAGAAATTCCTTTTCTAAAAAGGTGGCATGCCGAGAAACAAACACTCTTTGTTCCTCAGTGTGGTAGAAGATATACCCTTGTGAATTCTTGGGATATCCTATAAATTTGCATAGAACAGACCGTGCCTCGAGTTTTTCCGGATTTTGTCGTTTGACATAGGCTGGACAACCCCATATCTTTACATAGTTAAGACATGGTCTCTTCCCTTTCCATATCTCATATGGAGTGGTAGGCACAGATTTGGTGGGGCCCATATTCAATAGATATATGGCTGTTTCTAGCGCATACCCCCAGAAGGAAATAGGTAACTCAACTGTGCTCATCATAGAGCGCACCATATCTAATAGGGTGCGGTTCCTCCGTTCTGATACACCGTTGTGCTGTGGTGTATATGGAGGAGTCAGCTGAGAGAGAATCCCATTCTCTTTTAGGAAGTCCAGGAATTCATTGCTCAAGTATTCACCTCCTCGATCAGATCGAAGGATTTTAATACTTTTTCCGGTTTGGTTCTCGACTTCTTGTTTATATTCTCTAAATTTCTCAAAAGCATCAGACTTGTGTCTTATCAAGTACACATGTCCGTATCTTGAGAGATCGTCAGTGAATGTAATGAAGTATGAAGAACCATCCTTGGCATGTGTAGACATGGGACCGCATACATCACTATGTATCAGTCCCAAGAGTTCAGTAACTCTTTCTCCGTGTCCCGTAAACGAAGTTTTGGTCATCTTGCCTTTGAGACATAACTAGCAAGTGTCATAAGATGAAAATTCGAACGGTTTCAAGTATCCATCCTTATGCAACTTAGCTAGCCGTGTCGCATTTATATGACCAAGTGTACAATGCCACAAGATGGATTCGTTCAGTTCTGAACTCTTCCTCTTGTGTGTGTTTGTTATGCTCAGAACTGTTGATTGATTTAGAACATAAATGCCATTGCACAACGTGCCTGACCCAACCAACTTTTGGTTAAGGAAAATGTTCATAAGATTATCCTGTAATAAAAAATTATATCCCTCTTTACGTAGTAAAGAAACCGATATAATGTTGCATATCAGGTTCGGCATGTAATAGCATTCGTTCAGAACCAATGTATTACCAGTTGGCAATACAAGGTGATATTCCCCGACGGTTTTAGCTGCAACAATTGCACCATTTCTAACCCTTATGTCTTTATCGCCTTCTCCAAGTTCTCTACCTTTTCTAAGCCCATGTAACTGATTACATATATGGGATCCTGATCCGGTATCTAATACCCAGGACGTAGAGTAAATGGAGAAACAGTTCTCTGTAACGAATACACCCGAAGAAAATGCATCAACATGTACTTTCTTCATTCGGGTGGCATGGGAATCCTGGTATTCCCCTATATCCTGTTCAGTCCTATAACTCTTATAAGAAAGAACGGAACCAACGTTCCCCAGCACAGTATAACATGCGGGTTCGGTCAATACATCCATATTATTATCTTGATTAAGGCATGAAATGGTCGCTACCTGGAGAGAGAGAGAAGAAAACACTTTAGCGTATGCTCTTGCAAGATCAGATTGGTTATTATTTTATCTAATCAGGATGGCTCCCACTGTTTTTATCAAATCTTCCTTCAAACCCTAAAAGGAAAGACTTGCCGGGATTAATTACACCCTACAATTTCGCCAATCTTTCAGCCAGGCCAGTGTCGGTACTTTGAGGGAGGTTCCCCGTGCTTTCGCACGGACCTAATTAAAGTAAACCTCGTTTTCCCAGAGGAGTAACCCCGTTGACACCTTTCTAGACACCTACTTGATCGGCTAATTGTACTGTGTAAAATTCTCCCAGGAGTAACAATTACTCGCAGTGGGTATCGGGATCCAACTATCTCATAGAAGGTATGCAATCTCATTGCAAATCTCAACACTTGAAATTCCCGATAATATTTTGCCCCTAACGTGCTATGACCTTGACGAAAGCCAACAAACCATAGCCCGCTAGCCAAGTTCAACCCGTACATTTCTTGATTGAATTAAACCCACCCGCACGACCCTTGACGAAAGCCAACAAAGCCATACGACTATCCTAATCCAATCGCATCATATGCAGCAGATAAGCAGCATATAGCTACCGTACACTACACCTTGACGAAAGCCAACAAATGCAGCATGAATACTATATACAACTTATCTGAAATGACGGAGGGCTACGACAGGTTTTTCTGAAAACTTATTGCGTAATGAACTTGATATCGTTGTAGAATCAAGTGAAATTTTTAAATGGAGTGATTTTGAGGCTTTCATTAGTTTTGCTAAAGAGGTCACTCCGGGTGAAGGGATCTCGGCTCTTTCCTCATCGAATAAAGTGCAGGATATATCATATATATCGCTATGCAAAGCAAAACTCCAAAAGCAATCAAAAAAAAACCGAGTGTTGTAGCATCTGCCAGTTTTGCTAAAGAGGTCACTCCTGGTGAAGGGATCTCGGCTCTTTCCTCATCGAATAAGGTGCAGGGTATATCATATATACCGCTATGCAAAGCAAAACTGTAGCTACCCATCTTTTAGGTTTCTTTTCTTTCATTAATCACATTAATGAAGTCCCACCATTTAAGTCACCTAAACATCACAGATAAATACGATGTACACTTATGTTATCCGCATTCTCCTCGCTGTCCTCTCGTGCACCGTTGGGTTAGGTAACTAACGGCAAAGCAGGGCAGGACTAGCGCGGGTGTAAAACATAAGTAATGTCTATATAATATATCATATATACTATATACAGTATTTATCACAGCACATCACATGATCACATCACAGATATCGCAGCAGAAGAAACATATGAAACATTGGATATACTAGGACGTCCGTGTTTTATTTTGAGCCTCTATAAAACACGGATTCCACGGTCACGACGAATAGCCAAACCCACACCCCTAGACCCCTACGAGAGCGGCAAGCAACCCTACCAATTCTAGAGTTAGGAGACCCGGACTCGACTCCTCGAGTTGGTCTCCCACTAGACTCCAGAACCCGGTTACTTGTGCTCTCCTCCTTGGGTCTATCCTAGTGCGGAAAAGTAAATAATATACAAATGGTGACAACGACCTCAACCCGGAAGTGCCCCAATAAAAGAAGATTACATACATTTAATTTTACATGAATGAAAAATAAAAACTCTCATCTCACATAAAAAAAACCCCGGCTATTCAGAACGCGACGATCCAATATAACATATCCAGCAACACATAACATCACATGTCATCAACGTAAGTAAATATGCGCATCCCAATTGTCGTTGACATATAGCAACGAAACCGGCGATATCACATATTACACTTACGGTCGCAGAAAAGAAAGTGTAAAACTACAACATTTGGAATCCACAATCTCTTTAGACATCGTAAATCCGAAATATCACATATTTCGCATTTCATGCCTAACTGTATGAATTCCACATATTGTATCAAATTCCAGATAAATAGACAGTATTAAACTTTCCGATCGAATAATCAAATACCCAAGATTTCCTAAATAGCTCAACATTTGAGCGGAGTTCAAAAATTCCAGAATACGTCACAGTAGCAACGGTCCAGCCGTAGAAGGGTCAAACCAACGCCTCACATGTGGCACGCCGTACTGCCCCAAACCCTAAGGTTCAAAGGGCAGTTCAAGACGGTCACATAATCGAGTTAAGGTTTGTTGTCTTCTAGAGGGTCCATCGCGTCACATGCACGTATTTCCGAAAGATTTAAACCCGAGAAAAATTCAACACTTGAATGTTTTTCGTGCTGAGAAAAATTGAGTTAAGGATATCCGTTCGAACATTTTAATACTTTCTAAATTATCCGGAAAAAGCATGAAATTAAAATTCCGATCGAATCATTGAATCCAAAACAATCTCCAGAACATACAACACAAGATTCAGATTAAAAATATCCAAAAATATCAACAAGCAGTTATATGCATTACTGTACAAAAACCATGCATTGATATATGTGTACGGCCGCGGAACCACGGCCCAAGCAGGCTCTGGCCACGGTTCCGCGGTGGAAACAACTGTTCACTGCATCGTTTTTTACAGGGGTTCTTAGATTTACCTGCTGAATTTTTTACATATTTTTAATTCTAAAAATAACAAAGTTTTAAAAAATGTCCAGAGAGGGTTGAAAATCCGTATTTTTCGGTTCGATCGGAGTTTTAACTTCGTTAAAGCGACGCCTAAAGCTCTAGCTTGGCTCTGATACCACTGTAGGGTTACTAGGCACACTAACAAGTCTCTACAAGGCATTGACCATGTCCGTTTAAAAAATTTATGTGCCTAAAAACCCTAAGCAAGATCTTGTACTAGAGTTTAAGCGATACTAAAGGCAAGTAAACAACTTTACTCTAAAGGGAACACGAAATACAACCTTTGTAGATCGGTCCTCCACTTCATTTGCTTCTTGTTGAAGTCCCTTCGCTGCGATCAAGGTTCTCCCAGGCTCTTGCATGGCTTCACGACGCGAAGGATGCAACCTTGCTTGAAGTCTTCGAGGCCGAAGATGATCTACGTCGAGGGAATTCTGACTCAAGCTCCTACTTCACTAACTAGAGAATTAGTGAAGTAAACACCCTAAACTAAAATTATAGTCTAGTAGAGGATGGAGAAATAGGAAGTGGGTTCTCTTTAGAATTTTGTTTCTCACAATCTTTCTCACTTTAGATCAAACCCTAGTTTTCTTTTTCCTTTTGTTCAATGAAGAAGATGATGAACAAAAGAAAGTGAAGAGGATAATGATCAAGTGTGAAGGCTAACCATGGTGAGTGAGTATCATATACTAACTCTTGTAGAGCCATAACCATAGTTTATCTAAATGGTTAGGTTAATAAAAAATCTAAGGTGAAGACAAAGGTAGTGGACTTTGTCAAAGCAAAGTAAGCTTCTACAAGCTTCATGCCCTTTCCAAAATTCCACCAATTTTGTAATTACCTTAAATAATTATTAACCACCATCTAATATAGTATGGTGTATGTCTTACACACCCATGTTTAGTGTATCATCAACCATGATACAAAAGAAAACACTTTAATATATATATCACATATATACATATATATATATATATATATATATTCAAGTGTTCACATGTGAGAAAAACCCTAAAGTGAACAAGTGTTAGAAAGTGTAAATTAGTATATCTAATATACAATTATACACTTAATTATTAAATCAACACTTAACTTAATAATCCGGTCATATCTCATATAACCGGCTAACATCCATTGTATCGACTTATCGAATCAACACTCGATTCGATAACCCGGCTATATCATATATAACCGACCGATACATAAAGTCGCGAGAATAGAATACGGTATCACATACACGCATTATTCTCGGTCCCGCACATATCACATACGTGCTCCTATTTCGTTTTGCCTGAGCCAGTAAAACCTCTGTGTAGGACTCTAAAGACTCGTCAATATGCCGGCAGTAGGTGATGATCACATCACGCACCCACAAGCCGTCAGTGGTACTAGCTGGACGTAACGGCTACCCGGTTATTGAGCGATCAAAAGATCAGCAAGCAAGCCCGCTCCAACTCCTGTAAAAGCCTGCCGGTAACACTTCCCGTACAGTCCGGTCTCCTCGTCTGATATGTCGCATATCCAGTCTAGGGGTGGTGAACGTCAGACCCTAATAACCGATAAGTCATGCTGATGTGAAGCTCATAACGGGTCGAGAAACTACTGGTAACACTTACCAGTAAATCTCTAAATCAGCCCTGGCCAGGGACTTCCCTGTTATGGCCAATCGAACACAGCGCAACATCAACCCCCAATACCGGGAGAGAAGAAACCCCTCCTATTTCTCATTGCCTCCATGTGACTCGGGACTGTACCCAAAAACCACCGTTTTGCACGCCCTCATGGACGTGGTAAGGTAGAAATCAAAGCACAGTGGGAATCACACAAGACTCTATGACGATCTCGGGTCTACAGACTAACCTGCACAAGTGTCACCAGAGAATTGCCATCTGACGTGGGGTATAGTACCAACTGGGAGTTCTCGGCGAGTCCGTCCAGTGTACCCGGTCTCCACTGATCACCCGTATACCATCTCTGATGTCAAACACCAATGGATATGGGATCATCCATCGCCTATCTCATGGGTCGAGAAGCGTATACGCTAGTCTACTCTGGTATATAGATGCCCCGTCTCGATACACCCACGACTAGGGACCTTGAAGGATGTACTTATGGACTACCATGTCCCCACTAGTATGATCCGCATCATAGTCCAGGTATCAAGTACACATCCTAAGGGCTTTACCAACATGTAACTATAAGACAGTATAAAGAGACAAGTATACATGTTAAGATAAAGAGCAATCAGATAGCATACTATCATATCGAGCAAGAAAGTCCTCTCTATATATGTCCAAGAATCCAATATAATATACATCATCTGTACAATATTGGCCTCTAGGGCATACATACAACTAACACATAGATATATGAGAATCACACAAGAGAGTAGAATAAATGAAATGATTTATATTTTGAGAAAAGAAAACAAGTGGAGAATGAGTCATGGCTTTAGATGCTTGGAGAAGCATTGAGAAGCCATGACTCATCTCTTATTCTTGTCATTTTCTTAGATATTTTGATCTATTCATATCTAATCTTATCTTTTGTGACATAGTTCATTCCATCACTCACACATCCAAGTTCATCTCCTTCTCTTGAGCTCTCTCTAGGGTTTTTCTTGAGTTGGAAAAAGAAAGAAAAAAAGATTTCTAAAGTGATAAAAATTCCTACTTCATCAACCTACACTAATTTAGCCCATTACTTTAAGTTGTTTGCTTCACTAATATTTTGATTAGTGAAGAGTGAACTTGAGTTAGAGAGATTTCAAGGTGGATCATCTTCGGCATCGAAGACTTGGTGCAAGCTCGATCTTTTCTCAAGTGGAGTCAAAGAAGGGTTTTAAGAACTACTACTTGGAGCTTTAGCAGTGAAGGACTTGGTCTAAAAAGGTTCTAAACCCTCTTCACTTAGTTTAGAAATTGTTTTCTTCTTTCAAAACCCTATTGCTCTAGTTCGATTCTAGGTTAATATAGCTTAGACCTCTAGATTTTTTAAAATTGTATACTTGATGCTCATTAAAACCTAGTAGAGGTGCTTAGAAATACTTTCAGGTCCGACTGCCCGTTTTGCCAATATGGCCGCCGCCGACGGTCTCGATGTGCCCAATCCCCTCCGTACTTTGCACACACCCCTTCAATTCCCCTCAACTCCTCTGCACTGTTTGATTTTCCTTCAATCAAACAGAGACGATTCAATTCACCATTTAACATTCATTTTAATTCTTTTAATCCAATCTTTAATTTCCAAACCCTAAATTCTTCACTATAAATACCACCCCATGCCCTATCTCCCCTTTATTATGAAAATTTCTATCAAAATTCCCCTAAAAGTTTCTAAGTACAAGTGAAGTCAAGTGGAGTTAGCAACCAAACTCCCTTCGTTGAAGATCGGAGTCGTCTCCGGAGTTTCTGCGACTCCACAAACCCCCCCCCACTCTTCTTTAACCTCTTCCTAACGCTACATAACGAGTAAGTCTTTTCCCCCTCTCATTCTTTCAACAAAAATCGCACTCTAAAAATATATCGGTAAAGTGGAGTTAACTTCGATATATGTAATTTTAACCTTGGTACTCCCTTTTTTAAGCAAAATAAGTCAAACTAACTTTCTCACACCACACGTAACCTTATTTGCAATTGTTTAGATTTTAGTTTAGTAAAGTTTTCATGAGAAATACTCATATAACGAACTTTTCAGAAAAATATCATGAACTTTAGTATAACCCTTAATTTAATAATTGTTAAAAATACCTTTAGGAAAACTTCACGGGGTAACAACCTACCTCACATGAACACTATGGTTGTATCGCACATTGTTCTAAATATATGGCTAATTTAAAGAATATGTTTTACATTAAAATACCACATTTTTCAAAAAGGTTTTTTTTAAATGATATTTTAAATTCTTGGAAATTATGCCTCTACAATCCTCGTTAGGGGGACCGTTAATGGATGGTGTGGATTATCATACATCCTAGAGACAGTAGAGCGAGATGCAGAACCCCTCATGGAGTATTCGGTGTCGAAAGGAAATAAAAATACGGTTTTTAAGAAATACGAATTTTTTAACCAAAACTAAATTTTGGAAAATTATATAAAACTGTGAATTTGTATTTTTTAAAAAAACATATTATAAAACTATATTTTTAAAATGAAAGATTAGAATTTTTAATAAAATACCACCAAGTCTACAAAAATAGTAGTTTTCATAAAAATACCATAAACTTTCAAAAATCTAGGTTTTATCACTAAAATATCACAACAATTAAAATTCATGTTCATGGCATCCTTAAATATTATAAATTACCCTCAAGGTTTATTTTTAAA
Source organism: Agapanthus africanus (assembly GCA_030015575.1). Taxonomy (NCBI): domain Eukaryota; kingdom Viridiplantae; phylum Streptophyta; class Magnoliopsida; order Asparagales; family Amaryllidaceae; genus Agapanthus; species Agapanthus africanus. The sequence continues at coordinate 418,016,285 of CM057349.1, read as the reverse complement.
CTATATTAAAGTATTTTTCATAAAACCCCATCGAGATATGCAAACAATATTCTAATAACTCTAGAATTAATATAGGTTTAAGCGGTATCGTTTCTCTTGAGCCCCGGGGAGCCGGAGAAAGTGAGTGCTTGTCTATTCAGGTTAGACAACTTAACGGAGTTTTCAATAGCAATTATCTTGGAAAAAGACATAAATCCTGCCGTCCATGTGCAGCAGTTGTCGATTTCTCCTGAACATAAATTTTTTAACAGTTTAAAAAAATTCATATGAAAAAGACTTGAACTCGAATCCAAATTCGAATCTAAACTTGAATCTAAACTCGAATTCTAACCCAACCCGAATCTAAACTTGAACTTGAACTCGAACTCAATCTACTTGAACTAACTTGACTTAACCCAAGATTGCAATTGACATGACTCGTATTTTACTCGACCCACTCGACTTCATTATTTCACTTTTTGCAATCTATGGTTTCGATCAAGTCATATTATAATTAACAATCAAATCAACTAAGGCTATCTTACGATTATAATATATATTATACTCAGGGTGCTTGGGATAGTTTCTTGTGTGAATCTAACGGAGCATCAAGAGTCCCGCATTAACCACTTTTTTTTATTTTACTCGAATATCAGTCGGGTTGACTCATCCACGGTCTAGAGCCCCGATGCTAACACATGAAATGGGCCCGTGTTTTCTTGTTCCTGGGGTCCCAATCTTGAGCTCGTGAATACTTCTACGGCTGCGTTGACATTCACACTTGGAACTTAACATTAACAAAATGACCATATAAAGACATATAGTACATATTCACCCATGAACATATACTCTTACTCGTTATCTATATATTCTACATTTGTCATTTTCTTTACTCTTACTTCATCCTTGGTGTTTGGAATATGTATGCCTTAGAGGCCATTATTGTTGATATAGTGGATGCTTGGACATATATATAGTGGACTTTCTTACTCGACGTGATAGTATACTATCTGGTTACCTTTATCTTAACATATAGACTGGTATTTCTATACTGTCTGTCTTTTATATGTTGATAAGGCCCTTAGGATATGTACTTGACTACCAGGATTATGATGAGATCATACTAGTGGGGCCAGGGTGGTCCAAAATTACATCCTCTAACTGTTCCTAGTCGAGGGGATATCGAGACAAGGTATCGTTGTTCCAGAGTAGACTAGTGTGTACATTTCTTGTCCCTTGTAGGGCGAGAGTTGATCTCACAACCATTGGTGTGTGACATCAAAGATTGTACACAGGTGCTCATTAGAGAATGGGTACACTGAACGGACTTGCCGAGTACTCCTAGTTGTTAGTATACCTATCGTCAGACAACAGTCCTCTGGTGACACTAGTATAGGTTAATCTGTAGACCCGAGATCGTCATAGAGTTTTGTGTGGCTCCCACTGTGCTTTGATTTCCTCCCTACCATGCTCAAAAGGAGTTGTGCAAATAGGTGGATTTTGGGTACAGTTCCGAGTCACATGGAGACAATGAGCGATAGGAAGGGTTTCGTCTTTCCCGGTATTGGGAGTTGATGTTGCTCTATACTTGATTGGCTATAACTGGAAGTCCCTGGCCAAGGCTGCAGCTGAGATTTACTGATAAGAGTTATCAGTAGTTTCTCGAACCATTGTAGGTGATACATCGGCATGACTTATCACGTTACTGGTGTCTGACGTTTACCACACCTAGACATGATATGCGACATATCAGACGAAGAGATCGGACTGTACAGTAGTGTTACTGATAGGCTTTATGGAGAGTATGGATGAGCTTGCTTGTTGATCTTCATATCGCTCAATACCCGGATAGCCGTTACGTCCAGCTAGTACCGCTGACGGCTTGTAGGTGACTGATGTGATCATCACCTACTGCTAGCGTATTGATGAGTCTTTAGAGTCCCACACAGAAGTTTCCTGGTTCAAGCGAAACGAAATAGGGCACATATGTTGATATGTGCGTGGGCCTGATTAAATACGAGTATGTGATACCGTATTGTAATCTGGCAGTTATCTGTTATCGGTTAGGTTATATGTGATATAACCAGATTATCGAATCAAGTGTTGATTTGATAATATGATAAATAGATAAATGATATTAGTCGGTCATATGTGATATAACCGGATTATTAAATCAAATGTTAATTTAATAATCTGATGTATAATTATATTTGATATAATTATATATTAACTAATATTATTAGCTCACTAATAGCTTTATTAATATATATATATATATATATATATATATATATTAATGTATATTTGATATATATATATATATATTAATGTATATTTGATATATATATATATATTAATGTATATTTAATATATATATATATATATATATTATTAAATGAAGCATGGTTGTTTTTCTATTTTGAGAAAATAGAAAAATGAGATGTAATTGAGGAGATATTTTGGGTATGGTTCAAGGCATGGTGTTTTCATTTGTTTACTCATATTCTTTACACTATTGAAGCATGGTACATTTGTTTATTGATTTATCATTCATGCTTCAATAACGTGTGAAAATAATGAGGGGCCATTCATTCTTCACTTGGTCATTTTCTTATGCCTTAGCCATTTTTCATGAGCTCTAGTTCTCTCTTGCTCTCCAAAAATTCTTACCTCATCTCCATGCTCAAAACCCTCACATGTGATGTGAATCATTGAGCTTGTGATATCCTTAGTGAGCTTTCAAAACCCCTACTTCATCATCCTACACTTGACTAGCGATCAAGTGTAGCGTGTTTCTTACACTAAAAGAGTTTAGTGTACAGCTAGCTTGAGCTAGAGGGACTTTGGGTGGATCGTTTTCGGCGCGAAGATCACGAAGGAGGTCCGTTCAACTAGAAAAGGAACCTAGTGGAGTCGTGTGGACTACTACACGGAGCATGTGAAGTGAAGGTCTTGATCTTCGAGGGTATAACCATCTTCACTTCTTATACTTTACATATCATCATAGGTTTAAACCCAAAATATTCTAGTATAGATCTTGGTGAGTCTAACTTAGCACATAAAAAAATTAAAATTTGGCATGCTTGATACCACTAGAACCTCATGGCGGTGCTAGGGTAGACTTTCATGGTATCAGAGCCAGGCTAGAACATTTGGGTAGGTTTTTACGATGTTAAGTATTCGATCGGTTTCGAAACGCCCGATTTTTCATAATTTCTGTCGAATTTTTCAAATGTTGGAATTTTCGTAATTAAAAATATTCAAAAAACCATCCAGGGTTTTCTATGGAGCCCCAAGAAGTTGGAGCTCCAATTTGTCTAAAGCGCCGCGGAACTACGGCCAAACCCTTGTTTGGCCGCGGTTCCACCGCCGTTTTGGAGTATTGTGGGACCAAATTTCTTGTGCTGCTCCATGGTTACATTTTACACTCTTTGGGTATTTTTAATATTTCTCAAGTTGTTGAGCTCTCTGGAATTTGTGGAGTTTGATAAACCGATCGAAAAGTTTAACATTGTATAGATCTTGATGATATGTGATACAATTGTTAGAATCCAAATAATTAGTTTTGTGAAAACTAGTTATTATATTATAAACCTAGTGTATTAGTCTCAGTTAATCGGTTGCCACGGTGTTTTGATTCGGATCAAAACTCTGTCGCAATCGCGTATTGTACGCGAACACTCGCCGGGTAACTCTAGTAGACAGCCACGGCCCATAGTCGCGACCAAGGGACTGTAGGAGAACCCCGTTGCCAAAAGCACTCACTCAGGTGCTTGCGGCCTCGGTGTTCCGCCTTAGTGCACTTCGTCGACAGCATCGGGCGTGCAGCCATCTGCTAAAGTTTCCGACGAGTATTCAATAATATAGTCAGGAATTCTGTTGAATTGCCCTAATTTAAAAGTGTTTTCAATTTGAGACTAAAATACATGGTTTATAGGTTAGGCATGAAATCCGGAATATGAGATATTCTGGGTTTATGATGTCCAAGGATATACGGATTCTAGTTATTGTAGTTTTTCATTTTATTGTCTACGACCGTAAGTGTAATATATGGGGTATCTCGATCTCGTTGCTATATGTCAACGAGTTTTCGGGATACGTATATTTACTTATGTTGATGACATGTGATATTATGTGTTGCTGTTAATATGATTTATTGGATCGCAGTGTAAGAATAGCCGGGGGGATTTATGTGAAATGAGAGCTTTTATTTTTATTCATGTAAAGTCTTTATGTAATATTCTTTTATTGGGACACTTTCGGGTTGAGGATGATGTCACCATTGATGTATATTATTTAGTTTTCTGCATTAGGAGAGACCCAAGGCGGGGAGCACAAGTAACCGGGTTCTAGAGTCCAATGGGAGACCATCTCAAGGAGTTGAGACCGGGTCTCCTAACTTTAGAATTGGTAGGGTTACTTTCTGCTCTTGTAGGGGTCTAGGGATGTGGGTTTGGTTATTCATCATGACTATGGAATCCTTGTTTTACATTACTGGCTAAATTTAAAACATGGAAATCCGAGTATATCCAATATTTCATATGTTGCTTCTGCTACTTGGTTCTGTGATGTGATCATATAACTGCGTGAGACGAATGTAATATTATATATATGATATATAATAAACGTTGCTTATATTTTGCATCCGTGCTAGTTCAGCCCCCGCTCTGCCGGTAGTTAAGTAACCTAACGGTGCATGATGGGGCCCAGTGGCGAATGCGGATGGTATAAGCGTACGTTCTATTTTTGTTTCATTTTTCTGTAATGTTTAGGAAACATTAAATGATGGGACTTCATTAATGAGATTAATGAAAAGAAAGAAACCTAAAGATGTTGTAGAATCAAATTTTCAAAAAGGATAGCTCTAGTTTTTGCTTTGCATAGTGGTATTCCTTGATGAATATCCAGCATCTCATTCGATGAGAAAAGAGCCGAGATCCCTTCACCAGGAGTGACCTCTTTAGAGAAACTAGCAAATGTTATAACCCACTCGGTTTTGTTTTTGATAGCTTATCTAGTTCTTGCTTTGCATGGTGTTATTCATGAATATCCAGCACCTCATTCGATGAGAAAAGAACCGAGATCGCTTCACCGGGAGTGACCTTTTTAGCGAAATTAGCAAAAGCCTCAAAAACACTCCTTTTCAAAATCACTAGATTCTACAACGATATTATGTTCATTACGCTTATGGTTTTCTTAAAAACCTGCGTAGCCCTCTGTCATTTCAGATAAACACTATTTAGTATTCATGCTACGTTTGTTGACCATAGCCAAGACGTAGTGTGCGGTAGCTAATTAGTGCTTGTCTGCAGCATGTGATGCGATTGGATTAGGATAGTCGTACGACTTTGTTGACCTTAGCCAAGGGTCGTACAGGTGGGTTTAATTCAATCAAGAAATGACGGGTTGAACTTGCCCAGCGCTTATGATTTGTTGACCATAGCCAAGTTCATAAGTTGCTAGGGGCAAAAGACATTATCGGGAATTTCAAGTGTTGAAATTTGCAATGAGATTGCATACCTTCTATATGATAGTTGGATCTCGATACCCACTGCGAGTAAGAGTTACTCCTGGGAGAGTTTTGCACTTTACAATTAGCTAATCCAGTAGGTGTCTAGAAAGATGTCAATGGGGTTATGCCTCTTGAAAAACGAGGTTTATTTTAATTAGGTCTGTGCGAAAGCACGGGGAACCTCCCTCAGAGTACCGACACTTGCCTGGCTGATCGGTTAGCGAACTTGTAGAATGTAATTAATCCCGGCTAATCTTACCTTTTAGAGTTTGAAGGAAGATTTGATAGAAAACCGTGGGAGCCATCCCGATTAGATAAAATAATAACCAATCTAATCTTGCAAAGAGTGCACGCAAAGTGATTATCCTTCTCTCTCTCCTGGTAGCAACCAATGTCACGCCTCAATCAAGATAATAATATGGATACATTGACCGAACCCACTTATTATACTGAGCTAGGTTCCACTCTATCTCATGATTGTCATAAGTCTAAGCAAGGAATAAGGGAATATCTGGATTCCCACACCACCTATACGAAGAATAAGCATTTTGATGCATCATCTTCGGGTGTGTTCGTAACCGAGAACTGTTTCTTAGTTTGCTCTACATCCTGGGTATTGGATATCAGATCAGGATCCCACACATGTAATTTGTTACATGGGCAGAAAGGTAGAGAACTGGGAAAAGGTGATATGTCTCTAGTAGTAGGGAATGGTGCAATTGTTGCAGCCTAAATAGTTGGCGAATATCACCTAGTGTTACCAACTGTAATACAATGGTTCTGAACGACTGTTATTTCGTACCAAAAATATTGTGAATGTTTTCCTAAATCAAGTGTTGATTAGGTATGGTACGTTGTATAACGGTATATACGTTCTAAATCACAATACAGTTCTAAGAATACAGAACACACACAAGAGAAACAATTCAGAAATGAACGAAGTATTCTTGTGGTACTGTAGATTAGGTCATATCAATGCGACAAGACTAGCTAAAGTTGCATAAAGATGTATATTTGAATCCGTTCGAATTTACATCTTATGAAACTTGACGGTCATGTCTCAAAGACTAGGTGAACAAATCTCCATTTACTGGAAACGGAGAAAGTGCTACTGAACTCATGGACAGATACATAGTGATTTATGCGGTCCTATGTCTACACATGCCTGGAATGGTTCCTCCTACTTTACTACATCCACCGATGATCTCTCAAGATACGGACATGTGTTCCTGTTGAAATACAAATCTAAATCTTTTGAGAAATTCAAGGAATATAAGTACGAAGTTGAGAACCAGATAGGTAAAAGTATTAAGTCCTTCGATATGATCAGAGAGGAGAATACTTGAGCACAGAATTCTGAGACTATTTAAAAGACAATGAGATTCTCTCACAGCCTACTCCTCTGTATATACCACAGCACAACGGTATATCGGGATGGAGGAAACGCACCCTGTTAGATAAGTCATTGCCTGAGTCCTCTGGGGGTGTTGTGTTGTTAGGGAGCCCCGTCCAACAATCTGGGATAGTAGGGGTAGAGGCATAACTTCACATCCAACCGACGTACCTTTCCGTCAAGCGTTGTAGTCAAATCAATCTCTTGTGTAAAGCTAGTCACTTCGCTAGTGTTTGAAGAATCTTCCTTGCGCTAAGTCTTCCTTGGCTCTCCCCTATATCTTTTGTTTGAGATGAGCTCCCGGCTTTGAGCAGAGCCAGTAGCAGATATAGGATCAGAGAAAGACCTCCTTATGGTGCGCTCTATGAAGAGTATTGCTGAGTTGCCTATTTCTTTTTGGGGTTATGCACTTGATATAGCTGCATATCTATTGAATAGAGTTCCGACCAAATCCGTTGCCTACCACACTATATGAGATTTGGAATGGGAAGAGACCATCTCTTAAATGAGTTAAGATATGGGGTTGTCCGGCCTATATTGAAAAGCAAAATCTGGACAAGCTTAAGGTAATGTCAGTTCTGTGCAAGTTTGTAGGATGTCCCTAACATTCGTGAGGGTATATCTTCTACCATACCGAGAAACAAAAGGTGTTTGTTTCTCAACATGCCACCTTTTCAGAAAAGGAATTTCTTGTGAAAAAAATTAGTGGCAATGAGGTAGAACTGAAAGAAGTTCCAGCAACACAAACTATAACTGACGATTTGGTCAAACCGGAGGATTCAACAGTCCCCGACGAACCGCAGCCACTCTGTAGATCAAGTAGGGTTTCTCATCCACCTGAGAAATACTGCGGTTTTCGCATAGACGGTGGGAGCAAGGATTGCATCATGGAAGATGATGACCCAACCAGTTTCGTGCAGGCCATCACAAGTAGAGACTCTGTGAAATGGCTGGATGCTATGAGATCAAATATGAAATCCATGTACACCTACAAAGTATTGACTTTGAATGTTGCTCCTGAAGGGGTAAAACCCATCGGGAACAAGTGGATCTTTGAGAAAGATAATTTGGTGTAGATGGAAAAGTTGAGACTTTCAAAGCTAGACTTGTTGCAAAAGGTTTTCGTCAACGACCAGGTATGGAATATGATGAAACCTTTTTTCCTGTCGCTATGCTTAAGTCCATCAGGATCCTACTTGCCACTGCTACATACCATAACTACGAAATCCGGCAGATTGCATGTCTAAACCGCTTTTCTAAATGGTGATTTAGAAAAGAGCTTGTATATGACACTGTCAGAGAGCTTCATAGACAGTGGGAGCAGCGGAAGCGTGTGCAAGCTGCTTAAATCCATCTACGGATTAAAGCAGGCATCGCGGAGATGGAACATCTGTTTTGATGAAGCTGTCAAAGAGTTTGACTTCATCAAAAATGTAGATGAACCATGTATATATAAGAAGGTTGTAGAAAGTAAGGCTGTCTTCCTCGTATTGTACGCGGATGACATACTCTTGATAGAAAACGATGTTCCTATGCTATACTCGGTCAAGCTCCTCTTATCACATAAGTTCTCCATGAAAGATCTAAGCGATTCCTCTTACATCCTGGAGATATAGATCTATAGAAATAGATCTAAATGGATGTTGGGATTTTCCCAATCTAGGTATATAGACACCATGCTAAAGAGGTTTTGTATGGAAGATTCTAAGCGTGGTAATGTACCCGCTTGTTCAGAAATCACTCTCTCCAAAGAGATGTCTCTCAAGACTGATTTGGAGAGGGTTTGCATACAAGAGATACCCTATGCTTCGGCAGTCGGGTCAATCATGTATGTGATGTTGTGTACCAGACCGGATGTAGCTTACTCACTAGGTGTAGTGAGTAGGTATCAATAATATCTAGGGAAGAAATAACTGGACAGCTGTGATGAACATTCTTAAGTACTTAAGAAGCACTAAAAAGATGTTCATGGTGTATGGTAACGGTGAACTCCGGGTGGAGTCCTTTACCGATTCGAGCTTCCAGAGTGATAAAGACGACTGAAGGTCAATCTCGGGTTTTGTTTTCACCCTCAGTATAGGTACGGTATGTTGGAAGGGTTCCAAGCTATATACCGTAGCAGACTCGTTGATAGAGGCTGATTACATCGCTACCAACGATGCTTCCAAAGAGGCTGTCTGGATGGATAAGTTCATAAGATGAACTTGGTTCCTACCATTGAGTATCTAATGCCTATGTATTGTGATAAAAATGGAGTTATGGTTTTGGTCTAGGAACCTCGGTCCCATCAGCGATCCAGACATATTCTTAGACAGTATCACCTGATCAGAGAGATAGTTGATCTTCGGGAGATCAATGTTAGAAGAGTTAACACAGAGGATAACACAGCGGATCCACTCACAAAGGCCAACCTCCAAATGCGATTCGAGAGATTTTTGGGATGTTGGGTATGAGATACTACAACAACTGGCCTTAGTGCAACTGGGAGATTGTTAGGAATATGTATGCCTTAGAGGCCATTATTGTTGATATAGTGGATGCTTGGACATATATATAGAGGACTTTCTTGCTCGACATGATAGTATGCTATCTGGTTACCTTTATCTTAACATGTAGACTGATATTTTTATATTGTCTATATCTTACATAGTGATAAAACCCTTAGGATATATACTTGACTATCAGGATTATGATAAGATCATACTAATAGGGCCAGGGTGGTCCAAAAGTACATCCTTTAACTATTCCTAGTCGAGGGGATATCGAGACAGGGCATTGATGTTCTAGAGTAGAATAGTGTGTACGTTTCTTGTCTCTTGGAGGGCGATGGTTGATCCCATAACTATTGGTGTGTGACATCAAAGATTGTCCACAGGTGCTCATTAGAGAATGGGTACACCGAATGGACTCTCCGAGGACTCCTAGTTGATAGTATACCTATCGTCAAATAGCAGTCCTCTGGTGACACTAGTACAGGTTAGTCTGTAGACCCGAAATCGTCATAGAGTCTTGTGTGGCTCCCACTGTGCTTTGATTTCCTCCCTACCACGCTCAAGAGTAGTTGTGCAAACAGGTTGATTTTGGGTACAGTCCCGAGTTACATGGAGGTAATGAGCGATAGGAGGGGTTTCGTCTCTCTCGGTATTGGAGGTTGATGTTGCTCTATGCTCGATTGACTATAACTGGAAGTCCCTGGCCAGGGATGCAGTTTAGATTTACTGATAAGAGTTATCAGTAGTTTCTCGAACAGTTGTAGGCCAGACATCGGCATGACTTATTACGTTACTGGGGTCTGACGTTTACCACCCCTAGACATGATATGCGACATATCAGACGAAGAGACCGGACTGTACGGTAGTGTTGCTGATAGGTTTTACGGAGAGTATGGATGAGCTTGCTTGTTGATCTTCATATCGCTCAATACCCGGGTAGCCGTTACGTCCAGCTAGTACCGCTGACGGCTTATAGGTGACTGATGTGATCATCACCTACTGTTGGCGTATTGACGAGTCTTTAGAGTCCCACACAGAAATTTCCTGGTTCAAGCGAAACAAAGTAGGGCACATATGTTGATATGTGCGTGGGCCTGATTAAATACGACTATATGATACCATATTGTAATCTAGCAGTTATCTGTTATCGGTTAGGTTATATGTGATATAATAAGATTATCGAATCAAGTGTTGATTTGATAATGCGAGAAATAGAAAAATGATATTAGTCGGTCATATGTGATATAGCCGGATTATTAAATTAAGTGTTGATTTAATAATTTGATGTATAATTATATTTGATATAATTATATATTAACTAATATTATTAGCTCACTAATAGCTTTATTAATATATATATATATATGAATGTATATTTGATATATATAAATATATATATTATTAAATGAAGCATGGTTGTTTTTCTATTTTGAGAAAATAGAAAAATGATGTGTGATTGAGGAGATATTTTGGGTATGGTTCAAGGCATGATATATTCATTTTTTTACTCATTTTCTTTGCACTATTAAAGCATGGTGCATTTGTTTATTGATTTATCATTCATGCTTCAATAATGTGTGAAAATAATAAGTAACCATTCATTCTTCACTTGGTCATTTTCTTATGCCTTAGCAATTTTTCATGAGCTCTAGCTCTCTCTTGCTCTCCAAAAATTCTCACCTCATCTCCAAGCTCAAAACCCTCACACGTGATATGAATCATTGAGCTTGTGAGATCCTTAGTGAGCTTTCAAAACCCCTACTTCATCATCCTACACTTGACTTGTGATCAAGTGTAGCGTGTTTCCTATACTAAAAGAATTTAGTGTAGTGCTAGCTTGAGCTAGAGGGACTTCGGGTGGATCATCTTCGGTGCGAAGATCACGAAGGAGGCTCGTTCAACTAGAAGAGGAGCCTAGTGGAGTTGTGTGGACTACTACACGGAGCATGTGAAGTGAAGGACTCGATCTTCGACGGTATAGCCATCTTCACTTCTTATAGTTTACATATCATCATAGGTTTAAACCCTAAATATTCTAGTATAGATCTTGGTGAGTCTAACTTAGCACCTAAAAAAATTAAAATTCGGAATGCTTGATGACACTAGAACCTCATGGCGGTGATAGGGTAGACTTTCACTTGGGACTTACTGAGCGCTAGTTCGCTGACAGGCATTCCACCCACTTTTCTTCTCGTGGAATGTTCGTCAGATACAGTCGAGACTGAGGAAGTGGAGGCCACAGAGGAGGAATACAACCGGATCGCTACTCAGGACTAGCTCAGCTTCATTTTTCTTCTGTTTATGTATACCACATGTTTAAGCATTTTCTTTTATTATATTTACTTTCCAGCTGAAACTCATGTAATTGTAAATATTGGAAATTGATGTAAATAAAGATATTTGTTGAAAAAAATATATAGTCTCCATTTATTCTTGCATTGTGTATTATTGTTTCAATATGCTTAGTATATTTATTTTTGGGAATAACCATCTCTGGATAAATATACCGTGGACTTGCCACTTCACCGTTTCCATCTACTGGAAAGCAGAGCGTGACAGAGTTTGAGTCATGATCACTTTAGGAACATCCTATGGAGCTTTCTTTTGCTGAACTTTTTTATGATGGACTCCATTTTTAAAACATGGTTGACCTTAAAACTCAATACGTGATTCATTCGGACAACAATTCTTTGACTCCTTCAAAACTTCGTCTTCATTTTCAGTGCCCGTACCCTTTACTAATATCTAACCATACCACTAACATTTACATTTTCTTTTTTATATACTTTTCCTTTTTCTTGCCCTGGCCTTATATTGACAATTTTTGAATGGCTGGTATTAATTTCTGGACTAACGCAATCTCTTAACTTGTTAATACTGTAATTAGCTCTTAGATTTTTCTTTTTGTGAATAAAAACTCACCATGATATTTAAGTCTAGCAACCGGAGACGGGGGAAACGATGAGGACATTGTAAAACTCAGGTTTGGGGGTGAGCACTTCGTTTACTTTTTGTGCATCGTGTGTAAATTCTGCATTGCAAATATATTGAAAACCCCATAAAAATTTAAAATTTTTCAAAACATAAAAACTTTTTCATCAAGTTAGCTAGCAGGGAAACTTAAACTAGAAGTCTGACGGTTCAGTTGATAAGATAAAAATGACCGAATCCTATTTTTATAGATTGAAAACCCGAAAGATAACCCTCCTTTGAGTTTAACCATAGCTAATAAACATCTTTTCATCACTCTACATGTGTCGTAAGCTTTTGAAAATTAGATAACAAGTTTGAAATGTCTTAAAACTTTTGAAAAATCATTAAAATTCTTTAGGATCAAACATATTTGTTCTGAAATAGGTAATATCAAGAATAGTTCATAAAGTATAGTGAATATGAAGGATATTATTAAAAGCTTTAATAAAGGCTACAAGTCTGAAAAATAACCCATCTGGAATCTTATTGGAGTGATTACACACCTTATCCATACGAACACGTCTTTTGGATGAAAACGAAAAACTGACTATATCTCCGTTTGCACTACTTTCAGAATTTTTTAAACACAACAAAAATGAGTCTTTTGTTTTGTGGCCTTGATGATTTGGGAAATTAAGTTCTAGGGGTGCCTCTACACCTAATGCCCTAAAACCATCTGGTTAGGGAGTCATTGACCCAAAACTCGCTAAGTCTCTAATCGCTAAATAAAACAAGTCAAGCAAGTGTTCTCACCTAGTTAAAAGTCCTCATGCTTTTTTGTGGGAGAATAATATTGGCAAGGACGAGTTTTTGATTATAATAGTTTTTTAGCGAAGATATGAAATTTTCATTTGTAAGATTATAAGACTTTTTGCATGATCATGAAAGGTGTGTATGAACGATGATGATGAAGGGTAGGAGTAAAGAATAAGACTTGGTTTTCTGTTAAAAATGATAAAAATTCTGACTTGAAACTTAACTGGAGAATGAAACTTGAGAAAATCTTAAGTCTTTTCAAACTCGTGTGATCCTTTAGAAGTCTTTCCTGGCCCGTATTTGTGACATGATGACCTTAAGCGAAGTATTTAAAACTTAATGATACTATTCACACAATCACGTGAAGACGTATAGGAACATATATTAAATGAGATGTGAGGAGTGAAAAATAAGGGTTGGATGTTTCTGACTAGGATAATAGAGTTTCTAGATTTGATACTAAAACCTTAAGATTAGAATCGACAGTTTCCTTACGAAACTAGGTTGACGGGATTTTGTAGGTGTAATTCACTGAGAACGCTCAGGAGACAAAACTCCTCCAACTAAGGACACCTAGAGATTTAACGGCTTGTTGCACGGGCTCAGTGCAATCGCATTCCCTGCAAAAGTGTGGTTAAGATTTTGTTTTGCTCGACGAGTAAAAGATAAGTTTGGGGGTATTTGTTCAGCACGATTTATTTATAAGTCGATATCTCACACCCCACATGATTTGTGGGGATGCGGAATTAGCAAACAATAATTTTGTAGCAAGCAACATCGACCTAAACCTAGGATCGTATCGGAAACCCTAACTAGCAATACTAACAAAGGTTCTAATATACTATAAAGTGATTTATACCTTCGTGTCCAAGTCCTTCGGGTCTTCTTATGCTCTTCTTAAGATCCTCGAGTGTACGGATCGAGCATGGTAATCGGCCTCCTCGTGTCGAATAAGATTCACCTGAGAGTCTATGGTTCAAGCTCTAACCTCTAGAATGAGGTAACTAATGTACCTAGCTTGCTAATCTAGGTAGCTTAGGAGATGTAGAGAATGTTTATTGGATCATTTTATCTCATTAACCCTAGGATTCTCAACTCATGAGTGTGTTTAGGGTTTGAGGAAGAAGAAGAGAGCCAAGGATAAAAGTGAGTGTTCAAGTGAGAATGATTGCTAGAATGGCTAAGTGTTGATGGCTATGAACCATATAATATCAATAATAATCACAATAATTCAACCATGCTTCAATAGTCATCCAAAGTGAATGAGTCACCCAAGTAGCCATGCTTCAATCATGTCCTAAATAACACCTCATTTCTCCACCTCATTATCTATTTAAATAAACGGATTAATCACAAATGAGGTGTCTTCTTCTAGAAGCACTCTTTTGAAAATTACAAGAATACCCCTCACCATATATACATACCCATATTCGTACCACGAATACCAAGAGACAAAAATAATCCAATATTATAATACTATAATGCGACTTAATCCTAAGCTCACTAATATTATTTGTCTGATCAAAAATACGTGTATCTAGTACACGTATATGATCGAAACCCTGCACGTAAAACCATATGGCCTCTATATCATTTTTACTGAACTAGGAAAACCCTCTGAGTGGGACTCTAAAGACTCGACAGTATGCTGGCAGTGGGTTTAACCTTAAACTCGTCAGTGGCACTAGCTGTACGTAACGGTTACCCAGGTATCTGTCGAAAAGAATGCCGATGAGCAAACTCGTCCGAACTCCTACTGAGCCTGTCCGTGACAATCTCCGTATAGTCTGGTCTATTCGTCCGAGAGTATCGCATGCCGGGTCTAGAGGGTGGAAAACGTTAGACCCATAATAACTTGACAAGTCATGTCGATATGGCTCAAGACCATCCGAGAATCTACTGATCTAACTATCAGTAATTCTCAATCCACCCTGTCCAGGGACTTATGGTGTTGGCCAACCGAACACAGAGCGACATTGACTCCCTATACCGGGAGAGACGAATCCCCAACAGTCACTCACTGCCTCCATGTGGCTTGCGACTGTACCCAACTAAAACTTGTTTGCAAGACTCAGAAGAGGCGTGTTAGGGTAGTAATTAAAGCACAGTGGGAACTCACACGAGACAAATGACGACCTCAGGTCGATAGACTATCTGTACTCATGTTACTTGAGAACTGCTACCTGATGATAGGTATAATACCATCTAACCAGTTCTCGGCGAGTCTATCCAGTGCACTCACCCCCAGTGAGCACATGTTTACAATCTTAGGTGCACCTCACCAATGGCTACGGGACCAATCCATCGCCCCTCGTCAGGATTTAGATTTATGTACACTAGTCTACTCTGGAGTATCGATGCCCAGTCTCGATACTCCTACGACTAGAGACATTTAAGGATGTGCTTATCGACTTCCTATCTCCCACAAGTATGATTGCCATCACAACGCTGGTAGTTAAGAAAGAATCCTACGAGCTTTATCAACATGTAAATAAGATATGAAATACTAAGTATAACACATCACATGTTAAGATAAAGACAAACCAAATAGCATACTATCATATCGAGCAAGATTGTCCTGTACATATATATCTCTAGCATCCTATAGAATGAAGGCCTCTAGGGCCTACATATCCAACATTATTACATTTTAATACCGTTCATTTCCTATCATTTTGTCAATAAATAGTACTTTTAATCTGTGTCTGCTGATAAGAACATATTACAGGTACACAGGAAAAACACTGGAAACGGTACACAACATGAACAGAAATGACGGTTTTTCAGCCGGAATAGCAAACAGGACAGAATACAGACAAAATCAAATGAGTTTGTGATAAATAAAGCAGTGTACAAATAATTCATTGATTTTGGTCCAACATGATCAAGTGTGAACCATTATGTCATGCAAGTAGGCATGAGCCATCTTCAAGTGGGCATGAGCCATCATCAAATTGCAAACACCATCATAGTGTCATGCAAGTGGATGTGCAGGAGGAATGTTTTAAAAAGAATTGATGTAAGGTGTGAACACAATACCACTTGATCACTTCCCTCGCTGTTCAAAGCTCCAGATTTCACCCATGTATGAATTAAATGAAATTACGACTACAGGGAGATGCACTTGTGACCAGAAAACTAATGTACCAAGGTGGGCCCAGACTCTACAAAATGGCCGCAAATTTATTCCTCTTGGCCATAAATTGTGGCCAAGTTAGAACCAAATTGGCTCGTCCAAGTTTGGTGAGTCCCTTATTGTCTATTTGTTGGGATACCTACAACGGCAGCAAGGTTTCGGGAGGCATCACCCATACCAAGTTTAAATTTTTGCCAATATAGATAACCCTAACCCTAGATCTTTAACTGGAGAATCAAACATAAACACTAAGTAAACAACTTTACTTCTAAGGGTTAGGGATTACAACCTTTGTAGTCCATTCCTTCGCTTCATAAGCTCCGAGTTGAGATACATTCGCTGCGATCATCAAGTTCCCGAGCTCTCGAGAGGCTCCATGAGGTGAATGATGCATCTTCTTCAAAATCCAAGACGATCTAGCTTGAGGAAACTCAAACCCAAGCTCTCACTTCACTAATGAGGTATTAGTGAAACAAATACCCTAATCTAAGTGGCTAGAATAGATGAGGATGATGAAGTAGGAATTTTGCTCTTTTTAGTTTTCTTTATCTCACTTTAATTCATCACAAATGAAAAAGCTAGTGAGCTTTTGTGAGAGGAAGAAGAAGATGAATTGTGATGAATGAATTGTGTGAGGTTAGAAATGCAACCATGGGTTAAGCATGTCATGCTTAACCCTTGTAGATAATAAACCATAGGCTTGGGTTAAGAGGTTAGGATAACAAATATCTAGATATTATCTAAAGGGTGGACTTTAGTCAACACAAAGAAATATCTTATCTTTAATCCACAATTTAGAAATAACTAAAAAGAAAATGTTAACCGTAATTTAAACCCTAGCATGGTTTAATCTCATAACCTTAGTTGCATGTGTAACCTTAACATGTTACAATATTATATATCACATATATAATATATAATGTAACAAAAGAAAATAATACAATTAACATATATCACATATATATCAATGTATCATCAAGGGAGAAAAAGAATCATTTAAGTGAGCTTATATTAGTTAATGTAATGTAATATATCAAATATATATTTATACATTAAATTATCGAATCAACACTTGATCTGATAATCCGGCTATTTTGCAAATAACCGATTAATATAGCATGTATCAGTTCATCGAATCAACACTTGATTCTATGACCCGGCTATATCACATATACCCGGCCTCACTAATATGATCTGCATCATAGTCCTAGCAGTCAAGTACACATCCCTTAGGCTTTATCAACATGTGAGAGTAAGACAATAAACCAATACAAGTCAACATGTTAAGACAAAGTGAAACCAGATAGCATACTATCATATCGAGCAAGAAAGTCCTCTCTCTATATATCCAAGCATCCACTATAATATACATCATACTTACAACAATGGCCTCTAGGGCATATACATAACTAACAATCTCCCACTTGCACTAAGGCCAGCTGTTGTAGTATCCCATACCCAACATCCCGAAGAGTCTCTCAAAGTGTATCTGGGGTATGGCCTTCGTGAGTGGATCCACAGTGTTGTCCTTTGTGTCAACTCTTCTGACCTCGATCTCTCGGCGATCAACTATCTCCCGGATCAGGTAATACTGCCTCAGAATATATCTGGATCTCTGATAGGACCTGGATTCCTTGGCCAAAACCACAGCTCCATTGTTATCACAATACAAAGGTATTGGACGCACAATGGACGGAACCACTCCAAGTTCAGTTATGAACTTCTTCATCCAGACAGCCACTTTGGCAGTATCATTGGCAGCGATGTATTCAGTCTCCATCGTCGAGTCTTCCACGGTTTCTTGCTTGGAACTCTTCCAACAAACCGCCCCTCCATTGAGGGTAAAGACAAATCCCGAGTGCGACTTAAAGTCGTCCTTATAACTTTGGAAGCTCGAATCGGTAAAGGACTCCACCTAGAGTTCTCCATTACCATACACCAAGAACATCTCCTTAGTCCTTCTAAAGTACTTGAAAATGTTCTTCACAGCTGTCCAGTGATTCTTTCCAGGATCTGCTTGATACCTACTCACTACACTTAGTGAGTATGCTACATCGGGTCTGGTACATAGCATCGCGTACATGATAGAGCCTGCTACCGAAGCATAGGGTATCTCTCGCATGCGAGCTCTCTCCAAATCAGTCTTGGAGACATCTCTTTGGAGAGAGTGAGTCCAGAGATCGTAGGTAAATACCTATGGTTGGATTCTTCCATACTAAACCTCTTTAGTATGGTGTCAATGTACTTGGATTAGGACAATCCCAGTATCCGCTTAGATCTATCTCTATAGATCTTAATTCCCAAAATGTAGGAGGCATCACCTAGATCTTTTATTGAGAATCTATGTGATAAGAAGAGCTTGACCGAGTGAAGCATAGAAACATCATTTCCTATCAAGAGTATGTCATCCACGTACAATACAAGGAAGACAACCTTACTCTCTGCAACCTTCTTATAAATACAAGGTTCATCTACGTTCTTGATGAAGTCAAACTCTTTGACTACCATATCAAAACAGATGTTCCAACTCCGTGATGCCTGCTTTAACCCGTATATGGATTTAAGTAGCTTGCACACCTTTCCGCTGCTCCCACTATCTACGAAGCCCTCTGGCTGAGTCATGTGCACGCACTCCTCTAAATCACCATTTAGAAAAATGGTCTTAACATCCATCTGCCAGATTTCGTAGTCATGGTATGCAGCGATGGCAAGTAGAATCCTGATGGACTTAAGCATAGCTATTGAGAAAATGTTTCATCATAATCCACACCTGGTAGTTGACGAAAACCCTTTGCAACAAGTCTAGTTTTGAAAGTCTCAACTTTTCCATCTACACCAAGTTTCTTCTTAAAGATCCATTTGCTCCTAATGGGTTTTACCCCTTCAGGAGCAACTTCCAAAGTCCATACTTTGTTGGTGTACATGTATTCTATCTCAGATTGCATTGCATCCAGCCATTTCACAAAGTCCCCACTCGTGATGGCCTGCTCAAAGCTAGTCGGGTCATCATCTTCCATGATGCAATCCTCGCTCCCACCGTCTATGAGAAAACCGTAGTATCTCTCAAGTGGATGAGGAACCCTACTAGATCGGCGGAGAGGCTGGGGTTCATCGGGAACTACTGAATCCTCTGGTTCTACTGAATCCTCTGGTTCTACCAAATCTTCTGTTGTAGTTTGTGTAGCTGGAACTTCTTCCAGTTCTACCTCATTGCCACTGATTTGTTTCATAAGAAAACCCTTTCTAAGAAGGTGGCATGACGAGAAATAAACACTTTTTGTTCCTCGGAGTGGTAGAAGATATACCCTTGCGAGTTTTTGGGATATCCTACAAACTTGCACAGGATAGACCTTGCCTCGAGTTTGTCCGGATTGGGCCTTCTGACATAGGCCGGACAACCCCATATCTTAACATAATTAAGAGATGGTCTCTTCCCCTTCCATATCTAATATGGAGTGGTGGGCACTGATTTGGTAGGAACCATATTCAATAGATGTATGGTTGTCTCAAGCGCATACCCCCAAAAGGAAATAGGCAACTCAGCAGTGCTCATCATATAGCGCACCATATCTAATAGGGTGCGATTCCTCCGCTCCGATACACCATTGTGCTGTAGTGTATAGGGAGGAGTAAGCTGAGAGAGAATCTCATTCTCTTTTAGATAGTCTAGAAACTCATTGTTCAAGTATTCTCCTCCTCGATCAGATCGAAGGATCTTAATACTTTTACCCATTTGGTTCTCGACTTCGTTCTTATATTCTCTGAATTTCTCAAAAGCTTCAGACTTGTGTTTCAACAGGAACACATGTCCGTATCTTGAGATATCGTCAGTGAATGTAATGAAGTATGAAGAACATGTTAGTTGTATGTATGCCCTATAGGCCAGTATTGTACAGATGATGTATATTATATTGGATGCTTGGACATATATAGAGATGACTTTCTTGCTCGATATGATAGTGTGCTATCTAGTTACTCTTTATCTTAACATGTACACTTGTCTCTTTAAACTGTCTTATAGTTACATGTTGATAAAGCCCTTAGGATGTGTACTTGACTACCTGGACTATGATGCAGATCATACTAGTGGGGACATGGTAGTCTATAAGTACATCCTTCAAGGTCCTTAGTCGTGGGTGTATCGAGACAGGGCATCGATATACCAGTGTAGACTAGCGTATACGCTTCTCGACCCATGAGATGGGCGATGGATGATCCCATATCCATTGGTGTTTGACATTAGAGATGGTATACGGGTGCTCAGTGGAGACTGGGTACACTGGACGGACTCGCCGAGAACTCCCAGATGGTATTATACCTCACGTCAGATGGCGGTTCTCAGGTGACACTTGTACAGGTTAGTCTGTAGACCCGAGATCGTCATAGAGTCTTGTGTGATTCCCACTGTGCTTTGTTCTCCACCTTACCACGTCCATGAGGGCGTGCAAAATGGTGGTCTTTGGGTACAGTCCCGAGTCACATGGAGGCAATGAGCGATAGGAGGGGTTTCGTCTCTCCCGGTATTGGGGGTTGATGTTGCGCTGTGCTCGATTGGCCGTAACAGGGAATTCCCTGGCCAGGGCTGATCAGAGATTTGCTGGTAAGTGTTACCAGTAGTTTCTCGACCCGTTATGAGCCTCACATCGGCACGACTTATCGGTTATTAGGGTCTGACGTTTACCACCCCTAGACTTGATATGCGACATATCAGACAAACAGACCGGACTGTACGGTAAGTGTTACTGGTTGGATTCACAGGAGTGTGAGCGGACTAGCTCGTCGATCTTCTGATCACTCAATACCCGGATGGCCGTTACGTTTAGCAGACCGCTTGCGGCTTGTGGGTGCTTGATATGATCATCATCTGCTACCGGCATATTGACGAGTCTTTAGAGTCCTACACAGAGGTTTCCTGGTTCAAGTGAAACGAAATAGGAGTGCATATGAGATATGTGCAGGACCGAGAATGATGCGAGTATGTGATACCGTATTTCATTCTCGCGATGAATGTTTCGATTGGTTATATGCGATATAGCCTAGTTATCGAATCGTAGATTGATTCGATAAGTCGATACATTGGATACTAGTCGGTTATGTGCGACATGACCGGATCATTGAATCAAGTGTTGATTTAATGATTTAATGTATAATTATATATTTGATATATTACTTTGCATTAACTAGTATTGGTTCACTTTAATAGGATTTTCTCACTTATAGTTCACAAGTTGTATATGTGATATACTTTTGTGCACTACGATGTGTCATGTTTGATGATGCATGTAAATTGGTTTTGTGTTAAGACTTAAACCATGGTTATGATAATAGTTAGGGTTTTGATTTATTTACTTATTTATTTATCAATTCTTTTTTGATAAATAAATAAATGATAACAAAATGGTTTCTTTCATGAAGCTTGATGAAGCTTCATGAAGCTATGACTAAAGTGACCATTTTGTCATCATCCTTAACCCTAACCATTCTCACTTGACCATGGTCTATTCTCTACACTTAACCAAGGTTAGAAGATGATAAGTATTGATTTTTATTATTCTTTTAACAACACTTATCATATTCTTTCTTCTTCTTCATCATCTTCTTCTTCAAGAAAAGCTTAAGTCCATCAATGGCAACTTGAGCTAAAGTGAGAGAAATCCAAATCTAAAGTGAACCCACCTCCTATTTCTTCACCCTCTACCTCTTGCCAAGTTGTTTTGGGTGTTTTCTTCACAAGTTTCACAACTTTGTGAAGTCGGAGCTTGAACTTGTGATGCCTCGACGTAGATCATCTTCGGCACGAAGCCGACGACCTAGTCCGCCCAATTCTCCGATGAAGCCGACGTTTGAGTTCGGGATTCGAGATAGACAGCGAGAGGACGCCTACGTGGAGCTAAAGAATTGGAGAACCGGATCTACAAAGGTTGTAGCCTCTCTCCTTTAGTTAAGATGTTAACTAGTTTACTGTTTCGCCTAAATTTCTAGTTGACGATCTAGTCTAGGGTTTCTCGGCACCATAAAATTTGAAATTGGCATGGTTGATGCCTTGTGAGACCTCATGAGAGTGCCTAGGAACCCTACAGTGGTATCAGAGCCTAGCTAGAGCCTTAGGCGAAGTCTAGACGGAGTTTGAAGTCCGATCGACCCGAAACCCCAACTCAAATATTGCTCTCTGGACTTTTTCTAAAAAATGGGATTTTTCCATATTAAAAATTCTTAAAAATATCAGCATGAAGATATAAGAATTATGGTGCAAAACGAGCTCATGATGCGTCTAAACCGCCGCGGAAACGCGGCAGAAGCATGGCTTCTGCCGCGGTTCCGCCGCCTACTGTTCACAATGCGCAATAATTTTTGCACAGTAATTCCTCTTTTCTGGTGCTGAGTTTTATGGGAATTTTTAATATTTATTCAAGAGTTGAATTTTCTGGGATTGTTTTGGGGATTCGGTGTTTCGATCGGAGTATCAGATTTTGTCTATGTGGCTTTCCGGATAAATTTTAGAATATGTTAAAAAGTTCGACCGGATATAAATACCCAATTTTTCCCCGGTCGGGAAATTTCCAAGTGTTGGATTTTTCCGTAGTTTAACGACGTTCTAAGTAGTGCAAGTAACGCGATGGACCCTCTAGAAGACAACAAACCTTAACTCGATTATGTGACCGTCTTGAACTGCCCTTTGAACCTTCGGGTTTGGGGCAGTACGGCGTGCCACATGTGAGGCGTTGGCTTGACCCTTCTACAGCTGGACCGTTGGTACTGAGGCACGAACTGAATGTTGTTAGACTTATTTCATGTGTTGAGCTGTATCGGGAAAACTTGGGTATTCGACTGTTCGATCGGAAAGTTTAACATTTTCTGTTTATCTGGAATGTGATACAATAATTGGAATTCACAAACAGTTATGAGATAACTGAATGAATGTTATAAATCTAGCGGTTTAGTTTCACTTGATATTGAAAAGTGTTTTCGATAATGAGACTAAAATGCGGGGTTTATAACTGTTAGGCATGTGATGTCTAAGTATTTCATTTGATTAGGCATGTGATGTCTAAAGAGGTTGCGGATTCCAACTGTTGTAGTTTTACACTTTCTTTTCTGTGACCGTAAGTGTAGTATGTTCATATCGCCGGTTTCGTTGCTATACGTCAACGACAATTGGGGTATGCATACTTACTTACGTTGATGACATATGATGTTATGTGTTGCTGGATATGTTATATTGGATCGTCGTGTTTGAATAGCCGGGGGTTTTTATGTGAGATGAGTGTTTTTCATTTTCATTCATGTAAAAACTTGTATGTAATATTCTTTTTATTTGGGGCACTTCCAGGTTGCGGAAGTTGTCACCTTTTGTATATTGTTTACATTTCCGCATTAGGATAGACCCAAAGAGGGGAGCACAAGTAACCGGGTTCTAGGGTCCAGTGGGAGACCATCTCGAGGAGTCGAGTCCGGGTCTCCTAACCCTAGAATTGTCAGGGTTGCTTGCCGCTCTCGTAGGGGTCTAGGGGTGTGGGATTGGCTATTCATCACGACCGTGGAATCCGTGTTTTATACTGGCTCGTATTGAAAACATGGACGTCCTAGTATATCCAATGTTTCATATGTTTCTTCTGCTGCGATATCTGTGATGTGATCATGTGATGTTCTGTGATAGATACAGTATATAGTATATATGATATATTATATAGACGTTACTTATGTTTTGCACCCGCACTAGCCCTGCCCCGCTCTGCCGTTAGTTACCTAACCTAACGGTGCACGAGGGGACATCGAAGCAAATGCGGATGGCATAAGTGTACGTCGTATTTATCTGTGATGTTTAGGTACTTAAATGATGGGACTTCATTAATGTGATTAATGAATGAAAAGAAACCTAAGATTTTGTAGAATCAAATTTTAAACAAAACAGGTAGCTACAGTTCTTGCTTTGCATAGCGGTATATATGATATACCCTGCACCTTATTCGATGAGGAAAGGACCGAGATCCCTTCACCGGGAGTGACTCCTTTAGCAATAACTGGCATATGCTACACACTCGGTTTGCTTTTGATTGTTTTTGAGTTTTGCTTTGCACAGTGATATATATGATATATCCCGCACCTCATTCGACGAGGAAAGGGCCGACGATCCCTTCACCGGGAGTGACCCCTTTAGCAAAACTAGAAAAGCCTCAAAATCACTCCATTTCAAAACTTCATTTGATTCTACAACGATATCAAGTTCATTACGCTCATGGTTTTTATGAAAAACCTGCGTAGCCCTCCGTCATTTCAGATAAGTACTAGTTAGTATTCGTGCTGCGGTAGTTTGGCCTCCGTCAAGGCGCAGTGTACGGTAGCTAACTAGTGCTTATCTGCTTGCATATGATGCGATTGGATTAGGGTATTCGTACGGCGTTGTTTGGCCTCCGTCAAGGGTCGTGCGGGTGGGTTTAATTCAATCAGGAAATGACGGGTTGAACTTGACTAGCGGACTATGGGTTGTTTGGCCTCCGTCAAGGTCATAGGACGCTAGGGGCAAAATATTATCGGGAATTTCAAGTGTTGAAATTTGCAATGAGATTGCATACCTTCTATGAGATAGTTGGATCCCGATACCCACTGCGAGTAAGAGTTACTCCTGGGAGAGTTTTACACATTGCAATTAGCTGATCAAGTAGGTATCTAGAAAGGTGTCAACGGGGTTACGCCTCTGGGAAAACGAGGTTTACATTAATTAGGTTTGTGCGAAAGCACAGGGGACCTCCCTCAAAGTACCGACACTGGCCTGGCTGAAAGATTGGCGAACTTGTAGTGTGTAATTAATCCCGGCTAATCTTTCCTTTTAGGGTTTGAAGGAAGATTTGATAAAAAGCAGTGGGAGCCATCCTGATTAGATAAGATAATAACCAATCTGATCTTGCACGAGCATACGCTAAAGTGTTTTCTTCTCTCTCTCTCCAGGTAGCGACCATTTCATGCCCTAATGAAGATAATAATATGGATGTATTGACCGAACCCGCATGTTATACTGTGCAGGGGAACGTTGAACCCGTTCTATCTTATAAGTGTTATAAGAATGAACAGGAAACAGGAGAATATCTGAATTCTCAAGCCGCCCAAAAGAACATGCATGTTGATGCATCTTCTACAGGTGTGTTAGTTATTGAGAACTGTTTCTCAGTTCACCCTACGTCCTGGGTATTAGATACCGGATCAGGATCCCACATATGTAAACAGTTACATGGGCTACGAAAAGGTAGAGAACTGGGAAAAGGTGATCATTCCGTTCAAGTTGGGAATGGGGCAAATGTTGCAGCCAAAGCAGTTGGCGAATATCACCTTGTATTACGAAGTGGTGATACACTGATTCTAAATGAATGCTATTATATACCGAACATGATGTGCAACATTATATCAGTTTCTTTATTAAGTAAAGAAGGATATAATTTTGTATTACAGGGTAATGTTATGAACATATTCCTAGATCAAAAGTTGGTTGCATCAGGCTCGTTGTATAATGGCATATTCATTCTCAATCAAAATACGGTCCTCAATTTACAAAACACACACAAGAGGAAGAGTTCTGAACTAAACGAATCTTTCTTGTGGCATTGTAGACTGGGTCACATCAATGTGACACGACTTGCTAAGTTGCATAAGGATGGATATTTAAATTCATTTGAATTTTCATCTTATGACACTTGCCAGTCATGTCTCAAAGGCAAGATGACCAAAACTCCGTTTACAGGACACGGAGAAAGGGTTACCGAACTCTTGGGACTAATACATAGTGATGTATGCGGTCCCATGTCTACACATGCCAGGGATGGTTCTTCTTACTTCATTACATTCACTGACGATCTCTCTAGATTCGGATATGTGTTCCTGATGAAACACAAATCAGAAGCTTTTGAGAAATTTAGAGAATATAAACAAGAAGTAGAGAACCAAACGGGCAAAAGTATTAAGATCCTACGATCTGATCGAGGAGGAGAATACTTAAGTAACGAATTCAGAGATTATCTAAAAGAGAATGGGATTCTCTCTCAGCTTACTCCTCCTTATACACCACAGCACAACGGTGTATCGGAGCGGAGAAATCGCACCCTATTAGATATGGTGCGCTCTATGATGAGTACAGCTGAGTTACCTATTTCCTTCTGGGGATATGCACTGGAGACTGCTGCATACCTACTGAATAGAGTTCCGACCAAATCAGTGCCTACCACTCCATATGAGATATAGAATGGCAAGAGACCATGTCTTAATTTTATTCAGATATGGGGTTGTCCGGCCTATGTTAAAACACAAAATCCGGACAAGCTCGAGGCAAGGTCTGTTCTATGTAAGTTTGTTGGATATCCCAAACATTCGCGAGGGTATATCTTCTACCACTCCGAAGAACAAAAAGTGTTTGTTTCTCGACATGCCACTTTCTTAGAAAGAAGTTTTCTTATGAAGCAGATAGGTGGCATTGAGGTAGAACTGGAAGAGGTTCCAGCGACACAAACTATAACAGAAGACTTGGTAGAACCAGAGAATTCAGTAGAACTCGACGAACCCCAGCCTCTCCGCCGATCTAGTAGGGTTTCTCGTCCACCAGAGAGATACTACAGTTTTCTCATTGACGGTGGAAGCGAGGATTGCATCATGGAGGATGATGACCCAACTAGCTTCGAGCAGGCCATCACGAGTAGGGACTCAGTGAAATGGCTGGATGCTATGCGGTCCGAGATGGAATCCATGTACACCAACAAAGTATGGACTTTGGACGTTGCTCCTGAAGGGGTAAAACCCATTGGGAGCAAGTGGATCTTCAAGAAAAAACTTGGTGTAGATGGGAAAGTGGAGACTTTCAAAGCTAGACTTGTTGCAAAAGGTTTTCGTCAAAGACCAGGTGTGGACTATGACGAAACCTTTTCTCCAGTGGCTATGCTTAAATCCATCCGGATCATGATTGCCATCGCTGCATATCATGATTACGAAATCTGGCAAATGGATGTTAAGACCGCCTTTCTAAATGGTGATTTAGAAGAGTGCGTGTACATGACTCAGCCAGAGGGCTTCGTAGATAGTGGGAGCAGCGGGAAGGTGTGCAAGCTGCTTAAATCCATTTATGGATTAAAGCAAGCGTCGCGGAGTTGGAACATCTGCTTTGACGTCGTTATCAAAGAGTTTGATTTCGTCAAAAACCCAGATGAACCTTGTATCTACAAGAAGGTGGCAGAGAGTAAGGTTGTCTTCCTCGTATTGTACGTGGATGACATACTCTTGATAGGAAATGATATTCCTATGCTGCAATCGGTCAAGTTCTTCTTATCACAAAGATTCTCGATGAAAGATCTTGGTGATGCCTCCTGCATATTGGGAATTAGGATCTATAGAGATAGATCCAAAAGAATATTGGGATTGTCCCAATCTAGGTACATTGACACCATACTAAAGAGGTTTAGTATGGAAGAATCCAAGCGTGGGAACTTGCCCACGATCTCTGGAGTCACTCTCTCCAAAGAGATGTCTCCCAAGACTGATTTGGAGAGAGCTCGCATGCAAGGGATACCCTATGCTTCGGCTGTAGGCTCTATCATGTACGCGATGCTGTGTACCAGACCTGATGTAGCATACTCACTAAGTGTAGTGAGCAGGTATTAAGCTGATCCTGGAGAGAGTCACTGGACAGCTGTGAAGAGCATTCTCAAATACTTACGAAGGACTAAAGAGATGCTCTTGGTGTATGGTAACGGAGAACTCCAAGTGGAGTCCTTTACCGATTCGAGCTTCCAGAGTGATAAGGACGACTCTAAGTCGCAGTCGGGTTTTGTCTTTACCCTTTACGGAGGGGCGGTTAGCTGGAAGAGTTCCAACCAGGAAACCGTGGCAGACTCGAGGATGGAGGCTGAATACATCGCTGCCAACGATGCTGCTAAAGAGGCTGTCTGGATCAAGAAGTTCATTACTGAACTTGGAGTGGTTCCATCCATTGAGCATCCAATACCTTTGTATTGCGATAACAATGGAGCGGTGGCTTTGGCCAAGGAACCCAGGTCCCATCAGTGATCCAGGCATATTCTGAGGCGGCATCACCTGATCCGGGAGATAGTTGATCGCCGGGAGATCGAGGTCAGGAGGGTTGACACGAAGAACAACACAGCGGATCCACTCACGAAGGCCATTCCCCAGATACAGTTTGAGAGACTCTTCGGGATGCTCGGTATGCGATACTACAGCAGCTGGCCCTAGTGCAAGTGGGAGATTGTTAGTTGTATGTATGCCCTAGAGGCCAGTATTGTACAGATGATGTATATTATATTGGATGCTTGGACATATATAGAGATGACTTTCTTGCTCGATATGATAGTGTGCTATCTGGTTACTCTTTATCTTAACATGTACACTTGTCTCTTTAAACTGTCTTATAGTTACATGTTGATAAAGCCCTTAGGATGTGTACTTGACTACCTGGACTATGATGCAGATCATACTAGTGGGGACATGGTAGTCTATAAGTACATCCTTCAAGGTCCCTAGTCGTGGGTGTATCGAGACAGGGCATCGATATACCAGTGTAGACTAGCGTATACGCTTCTCGACCCATGAGACGGGCGATGGATGATCCCATATCCATTGGTGTTCGACATCAGAGATGGTATACGTGTGCTCAGTGGAGACTGGGTACACTGGACGGACTCGCCGAGAACTCCCAGATGGTATTATACCTCATGTCAGATGGCAGTTCTCAGGTGACACTTGTACAGGTTAGTCTGTAGACCCGAGATCGTCATAGAGTCTTGTGTGATTCCCACTGTGCTTTGATCTCCACCTTACCACGTCTATGAGGGCGTGCAAAACGGTGGTCTTTGGGTACAGTCCCGAGTCATATGGAGGCAATGAGCGATAGGAGGGGTTTCGTCTCTCCCGGTATTGGGGGTTGATGTTGCGCTGTGCTCGATTGGCCGTAACAGGGAAGTCCCTGGCCAGGGCTGATCAGAGATTTGCTGGTAAGTGTTACCAGTAGTTTCTCGACCCGTTATGAGCCTCACATCGGCACGACTTATCGGTTATTGGGGTCTGACGTTTACTACCCCTAGACTTGATATGCGACATATCAGACGAACAGACCGGACTGTACGGTAAGTGTTACTGGTTGGATTCACAGGAGTATGAGCGGACTAGCTCGTCGATCTTCTGATCGCTCAATACCCGGATGGCCGTTACGTTTAGCAGACCGCTTGCGGCTTGTGGGTGCTTGATATGATCATCATCTGCTACCGGCGTATTGACGAGTCTTTAGAGTTCTACACAGAGGTTTCCTGGTTCAAGCGAAACGAAATAGGAGTGCATATGAGATATGTGCAGGACCGAGAATGATGCGAGTATGTGATACCGTATTTCATTCTCGCGATGAATGTTTCGATTGGTTATATGTGATATAACCTAGTTATCGAATCGTAGATTGATTCGATAAGTCGATACATTGGATACTAGTCGGTTATGTGCGACATGACCGGATCATTGAATCAAGTGTTGATTTAATGATTTAATGTATAATTATATATTTGATATATTACTTTGTATTAACCAGTATTGGTTCACTTTAATAGGATTTTCTCACTTATAGTTCACAAGTTGTATATGTGATATACTTTTGTGCACTACAATGTGTCATGTTTGATGATGCATGTAAATTGGTTTTGTGTTAAGACTTAAACCATGGTTATGATAATAGTTAGGGTTTTGATTTATTTACTTATTTATTTATCCATTCTTTTTTGATAAATAAATAAAAGATAACAAAATGGTTTCTTTCATGAAGCTTCATGAAGCTTTGACTAAAGTGACCATTTTGTCATCATCCTTAACCCTAACCATTCTCACTTGACCATGGTCTATTCTCTACACTTAACCAAGGTTAAAAGATGATAAGTATTGATTTTTATTATTCTTTTAACAACACTTATCATATTCTTTCTTCTTCTTCATCATCTTCTTCTTCAAGAAAAGCTTAAGTCTATCAATGGCAACTTGAGCTAAAATGAGAGAAATCCAATTCTAAAGTGAACCCACCTCCTATTTCTTCACCCTCTACCTCTTGACAAGTTGTTTTGGGTGTTTTCTTCACAAGTTTCACAACTTTGTGAAGTCGGAGCTTGAACTTATGATGCCTCGACGTAGATCATCTTCGGCACGAAGCCGACGACCTAGTCCGCCCAATTCTCCGATGAAGCCGACGTTTGAGTTCGGGATTCGAGATGGACAGCGAGAGGACGCCTACGTGGAGCTAAGGAAGTGGAGAACCGGATCTACAAAGGTTGTAGCCTCTCTCCTTTAGTTAAGATGTTAACTAGTTTACTGTTTCGCCTAAATTTCTAGTTGACGATCTAGTCTAGGGTTTCTCGGCACCATAAAATTTGAAATTGGCATGGTTGATGCCTTGTGAGACCTCATGAGAGTGCCTAGGAACCCTACAGAACCATCCCTGGCATGTGTAGGTATGGGACCACATATATCACTATGTATCAGTCCCAAGAGTTCTGTAACTCTTTCTCCGTGTCTACTAAATGGAGTTTTGGTCATTTTGCCTTTGAGACATGACTGGCAAGTGTCATAAGATGAAAATTCGATGGATTCAAATATCCATCCTTATGTAACTTAGCTAGTCGTGTCGCATTGATATGACCTAGTCTACAATGCCACAAGAAGAATCCGTTCATTTCTGAACTCTTCCTCTTATGTGTGTTTTGTACATTAAGAACCGTAGTTTGACATAGAACGTATATGCCATTATTTAACGAGCCTGATCCAATCAACTTTTGATTCAGGAAGATGTTCATAACATTATCCTGTACTACAAAATTATATCCTTCCTTACTCAATAAAGAAACTGATATAATATTGCATATCAGGGTCGGAATGTAATAGCATTCGTTCAGAATCAATGTATTACCATTTGGCAACACAAGGTGATATTCGCCAACAGCCGTGGCTGCAACATTTGCACCATTCCCTACTCTTATGGAATGATCACCCTCTCCCAGTTCTCTATCTTTACGTAGCCCATGTAACATATTACATATATGGGATCCCGATCCGGTATCTAATACCCAGGACGTAGAGTGAACTGAGAAACAGTTCTCGATAACTAACACACCCGAAGAAGATGCATCAGCATGCTTGTTCTTCGTTTGGGTGGCATGAGAATCTGGATATTCTCTTATTTTCTGCTCTGACTTATAATAATTATAAGTTGAAGCGGGACCAACGTTCCCCTGCTCAGAATAACAAGCGGGTTTGGTCAATACATCCATATTATTATCTTGATTAAGGCCTGGCATTGCCGCTACCTGGAGAGAGAGAGAAGAAAACACTTTAGCGTATGCTCTTGCAAGATTAGATTGGTTATTAACTTATCTAATCAGGATGGCTCCTACTGTTTTCATCAAATCTTCCTTCCAACCCTAAAAGGTAAGACTGGCCGGGATTAATTACACCTTACAAGTTCGCCAATCTTTCAGCCAGGTCAGTGTTGGTACTTTGAGGAAGGTTCCCCGTGCTTTCGCACGGACCTAATTAGAATAAACCTCATTTTCCTAGAGGCATAGCCCGTTAACACCTTTCTAGACACCGACTTGATCGGCTAATTGTCATGTATAAAACTCTCCCACGAGTAACTCTTACTCGTAGTGGGTATCAGGATCCAACTATCTCATAGAAGGTATGCAATCTCATTGCAAATTTCAACACTTGAAATTCCCGATAATGCTTTTACCCCTAACGTGCTATGACCTTGACGAATGCCAAACAACCCATAGTCCGCTAGTCAAGTTTAACCTGTACATTTCTTGATTGAATTAAACCCACTCGCATGACCCTTGAAGAAAGCCAAATAACGCTGTATGAATACCCTAATCCAATCGCATCATATGCAGTAGATAAGCAGTAAATAGCTACCGCACACTACGCCTTGACGAAAGTCAAACTACCGTAGCACGAATACTAAATAATACTTATCTAAAATGACGGAGGGCTACGCGGGTTTTTCAGAAAACCATGAGCGTAATGAACTTGATATCGTTGTAGAAGTAAGTGATTTTTAAAATGGAGTGTTTTTTAGGCTTTTACTAGTTTCGCTAAAGAGGTCACTTGATTGTGTATGTCAAAAACTATCTCTATTACCGCAATCAAGAACGGCGTCGCATGAAGCTAGCCGGTGAGTACGGGTCGGTCCACAGAGATGTTGTGAATTTCCTAATCGCGCTAACGAGTTAATTCCAAAGGGTGTTCGGATTGATTATTAAATCTAAAATCTAAATTAATCTATATCTAAGTCTTGCTAGGGTTAGGTCTAGGTTAAGTTTAGAAAGTCTATAAATCTCACCGCTTTCTATACCCATATGAAGATCTAATTAGGTGTTATGGCAATTATCAATAAAGGGGATTAGATCCATTCGGGAAGGTGTTCCTTCCTCTAGGTTCTTGTCCTTCCTTTAGAGATCCTTACCCTAACCTCCATGGAAAACGCGCGCAACCGGGCCTTTATACTACGGTGTCATCGTTACCTCGAGGGGTAGGATACCGTAGGGCGCGGTGTGTGCGTGTATGCATGGAGTCCTATTGTAAATATTTGATGGGTAAGAAAGGGATGAGAGATCTCATCTCTCAAAAGCCTTCCCCAAAACTAACTCTAAACAATTTTATCTACGGCGAGGAATTAAATCTACCTAGGGCAAAGAATTGAAATCTAAACTAGAGCAAGGAATTAAATCTACTTACAGATGTATCTCTCCAATCATCAACGCAGGTTTGTCAGATCTGAATCCATGAATTGAAAAGAAACACCGATGCCCTCCATAAAGAGATCTAAATTTATTATTAAAAGGAGGCATAAGGTTTACGATAATTAGAGTTCATATTTATAAAGAATAGGAAACCCTAGGTTACATCTGATTCGCATGTTTGAAATTACAAAAATAGCCCTTATGTTGACTAGTCAGCGCCGCACCAAAAATATGGTAAAAATTATTTTTTCTGTCTACGCAATACGGCCGCGGAACCGCGGCCACAGCCAAGGTTTGGCCGCGGTTCCGCGGCCAACTTGAGGTCTTGGGCTCTGCAAAATTCTGTGTTGGCTCCTTCTGACTAGTACTTCCCACTTTTACAGGTCTTTTCTCAGATTGGCTTGTACATATTCTCCAGATCTCCAGTGAACAATTTTAGTGGACTTTACCCGTTCGCCTCGTAATCTTGGACCTTGCGCTGCCCTTTGTTCTTTGTAAACTGATCTTTGTGTAGGCTTTATCAAGATCCTTCTCCTTGTTGGTCAAAGTCTCTCTTTTGCATCATCTTCTGCCTTTTTCACTTTTTTCTGTTCAAGAACCTGTAACATGTAACATGTAGCAGACATGCGTCAAAAGCACCTGTTTATTTATAAAAAGAATAAGAATGGGGAATATAATAATGCAATATTCTGGTGTGAACAAATACCCCCAAACTTATCTTTTTGCTCGTCCTCGAACAAACTTATTTTTTATTCACTAAAATCCTAACCGCACTTTCGCAGGGAAACGCGATTGCACTGAGCACGTGCAACAAGCCGTTAAACCACTAGGTGTCCCTAGTAGGAGGAGTGTTGTCTCCTGAGGGTTTTCAGCGGATACTACCCACAAAATCCTATCAATTCGGCTTTTTCGACTTTTGTTCTCCAATTAGTTTTTCCAACAAGGAATTCTATTATCTTCTACTTGTAAATTATACACCCACATTCTTCACACTTCCTCATCATTTAACTTAAGATTATATATGTTCTGCAGACCTACTTAGCTTTTGGCATTTCTTAAGTTTTCCTTCTAGGGTTCCATCTCCACTCAGGAATTTTTATCAACTCTATTAAAGATACAAGTTTTATTCTTCACTCCTTTCTCTCATCTAAACTCCAATCACATATCCCCACGTGTGTGTATAAATCACCCCTACACTTGGAAATTCAAATCAAGCAATCATACCTTTGTCCGTTGTCCAAAGTACTTATTAATAGGTGAATTTTTAATTGAATTTTGCTTACACATCCTTCATGCGACCGTTAATACTTCTTGAGGTACCAACAACCAATTACAAGATATGTTTGCACTTTAAAGCGTAATTCCTAGTCTTGCAACACCCAAGGCTTTTAGCAGTGACTCCCAAACCAGTTGGTCTAAGGCACTAGGTGATGAGACACCCTCGCTAAATATTCTTCTATTTTTACAGCCTTAAGTAATCACAAAAACCAGTGTTCATTTTTTTCTTTTCTTTATTCACTCTTTTTTTTTCTTCGTACTAAGGATTTTAGACAAGAGCATTTCAAGGTCTCCTCTACTATTCCAAGTTTCAAGGTGCGTGATTGTGCAAATTGTAGGGTATATATTTTCAGAATCTAGACTTAAGCTAGGAACTATTTTTCAAACTTATACTCTAATAAGAACATCAATACTTTTCCTTTGTTTCGACTTAGCCCAAGAAGTGAACTCAAAATTTTCCTATTTCTAAATAAACTATAAGGCATATACTTTCTACCGTTAAACTTTAAAGAAGGTTATTTTTAGGGTTTTTAATTTACTAAGTCTAAGATCTAGTTGTTCCTAGCCAGTTAACCTATTTGTCAAACTCAAGTGAACTAGCCAAAATTGAATACATTAATTTTTATATTTTTTGAAATTTTTTCAATTTTTATGGGTTTTCAAATAAGTATGCAAATGCAAAAATATGTACAAATGAATGCGAAGGAAGAAGACGTACCGAGAATACCCCCAAACTTGAACTTGACAATGTCCTCACTGTCATTCTACACCAAAAGGGTCAAAATGCCGGCACTCCCCTGTTTATTTATTTATCATTTTTTTTTATTTTATTGTTTTGAATTTTTTTTTAATCTTTTCATAGAAAAAGAAAACAAAATATATATATATATACACATATATACAACAAGGTTCTCCCTAAACTTAAGCTTGGCCTTACACAAGCCAAAGGTTAGCACCAACCATTCAAAAATCTTATCGTGGTAATGGTATAGTTGGTGCAATAATGGGGTGTAGATGAAAGAAATGAGAAACACGCGAGACCGTGTGGAAAGAAGAATGGTAGAATATGCTCTCGGTGGGGGAGAATAATGGCGGAAAGGAGAAAGAAGGGTCGCGCGATTTTGAGGGTGTAAATCGAGTGAATAAATTAGCGCAATTTATGATGACCGATGTGTTAAAAGCGATTGCGCTAACCTATCAACCCGTCGAGAAATGGGATCAAATCCCTCAAGATTCGCAAGAAACATGGATACGCCGAACTTGGTATTGGAGATGAAAGCGTAACGGTCTCTTGTACGGTCGGAACAATGGGAAAGACGAAAGGAAGTGAGCTAGGGATAGTATCATTCTCACCGTAGTAAACTGTCTCGAACTTGAAAGATTCCATTAATGGTTCGAAACTACTGTTGGCAACCGAGTCAGATGGTTCAACTAACTCATCTGAAAATGTAAAGGACTCAAACTCGGGCGGGGAGACATCAACATCGTCCGAAAAAGTGAAACACTCGTAGGTGTTATCGTCTGTGAGAACTGTGTCAGATTCAAAGGAAAAGTTTTCAAGTTCACAGTCGTCAAACGTGGTCGGAACGATGTAAAGGAGAGAAGGTGATATAACAGTCAAAGGTTCAGGAGGATGAATTGGAAAATCAGACACATCAAACAAAAATGGTTCAAGCTCAATATGATCCTCAAAACTCTCCTCAATACTATCTTTATAATTCTCCTCAAAATTCAACTCATCCATGCCATTATCATCATAGTCAAGACGCATATGAGATTCGGGAGAAACATTTAATAACTCGGGATGATAATTTCAAGATAAAATCTCAATTAAATCGACAGGTTCATCATCCGAAATATTCCCAGTGTCTATATCCTCCATCAAGTGAAAATCGATTTTCTTAGACACCTCATCAAAAGCATGGATATCTATCGATTTAGGTTCTAGATGGGAGGTGTAAAGATCGAAAGGATTAGGTGCGGTTTCACTCGAAAGGGGTTCCTCACAATTTGGCAAATCAAACACTACAAAATCACACAACTCGTTTTTATTTTGAACTTGTGAATCATTTAGGACATTCGATGGAAAACTGGAGTTGTGGGCTTCAATTGGGTAAGTGTGGGTTTGATTTGGAAATCCTCTCTCATTCTCACTCTGTCCAACCGCCTCCTTATACATTGAAAAATTTGGAGCTAGCGGGAAACTAGCTACCGGTTCACTAGGTTGCATAAGGGCAGCCACGGACGCTTCCACATTCCTAGTCATTTTGTTTGTTGCTAAAATATAAGCCTCCAATGACTCTTCCAAACTAGACTTAGGTGGTGAGGGGGTTTCGGTAAAAGATTCAAAATGGTGTGGATATGCAAAACTCCCAACAGGCTGTGTAGAAGCAATGTCTATTGAAGATGGAAAGGTCGGGTAGGACTGGTAGGAAGTGGGTGATTGGACAGGGGTAGGGTCAACATATGGATAAAAAGATGAATAGTCTTGTGGATCCCTAGAACTAGATGAGTGGAGAGGGGTGAAAGATCGGCTGCGAGATTGAGCAATATGCTCAGCAATGGACATCGGCTTAGGAGTGACAGCAGGACTTGAAAAAGTGGTATCAACATATTGAAGGGGTAAAGGTTGACTTGGTTGACACAAAGTGGGTTGAAAAGTCAAACTGTTTTTCCTAGACGCCTCTATGTGATCTTTCAAAGATTTTTTAGGCAAGGAAGGATCGTCATTAAATTGACCGAACAAATTGACGTACGACGCAAAATTAGGTTCGGGATACCAAAGTTCGGCAAGTGATTTATTATGTGGGGTACCCATGTTATAAGAAGAAAGGGTGAAAGAAAGAAAGATGGGTGGTAGTGGTGCAAGGATTTGTTTGCGGCAAAAGTTTGCAAGTTTCTAAAAAGATTTTTCCTTTTTCCTTTTTCTTTTTATTTGGAAATTGTTGCAAAAAGATTTTTTTTTTTTTTGATAAAAGATATGCAACAGAAAAATATTACTTGCAATCAGTTATTATTTTAAGCGGGGCCTGAAAATCCTGCACAAGATTGTTATTTGGAAGGGAAAATATTTTAATAGCGCATGGAATTCTGCAGGAATTTCTAAAAAAATATTTCAAAAATCACAAAGAGGGAACAGAGAAGACTTACTGTGCAATTTTCAAGAGCTAAAGTCACCAAGATGCCGCGTTTTCGTGGTCTGGGGCCACCTCCCGCGGCGTTTCCGCGGTCGTTTTGCTGGATCGAGTCCCAAGAAATTTTTGACGCTCTGATTCGACAAGGTGGCCGCGGTTCCGTGGCCTAAAGCAGGTTTTGGCCGCGGAAAGGCGGCGCTTTGGGGGGTTCGAGACTCCAAAAAAAATCTAGTGTTCTATTGTTTAAAATATCTTCTGTTCCGATATCCCGTTTTCCGTTTCGCTTTCTGGAAATTTCCAGATCCGAATTTGTATATCCTGCAAAAATTCAAACAACAAAGTATCCCTTCCAAAAATAATAGATTATATATATTTTTATATTTACTTTTATTTTTTTTTATTTTTCAGATTTTTATGATTTTTTTAAATTTTTGATTAACCCGAAATTATGAAAAGGAAAGTTCTACGCCATCCCCGGCAACGGCGCCATTTGATTGTGTATGTCAAAAACTATCTCTATTACCGCAATCAAGAACGGCGTCGCATGAAGCTAGCCGGTGAGTACGGGTCGGTCCACAGGGATGTGAATTTCCTAATCGCGCTAACGAGTTAATTCCGAAGGGTGTTCGGATTGATTATTAAATCTAAAATCTAAATTAATCTATATCTAAGTCTTGCTAGGGTTAGGTCTAGGTTAAGTTTGGAAAGTCTATAAATCTCACCGCTTTCTATACCCATATGAAGATCTAATTAGGTGTTATGGTAATTATCAATAAAGGGGATTAGATCCATTCGGGAAGGTGTTCCTTCCTCTAGGTTCTTGTCCTTCCTTTAGAGATCCTTACCCTAACCTCCATGGAAAACGCGCGCAACCGGGCCTTTATACTACGGTGTCATCGTTACCTCGAGGGGTAGGATGCCGTAGGGCGCGGTGTGTGCGTGTATGCATGGAGTCCTATTGTAAATATTTGATGGGTAAGCAAGGGATGAGAGATCGCATGTCTCAAAAGCCTTCCCCAAAGCTAACTCTAAACAATTTTATCTACGGCGAGGATTTTAAATCTACCTAGGGCAAAGAATTGAAATCTAAACTAGAGCAAGGAATTAAATCTACTTACAGATGCAACTCTCCAATCATCAACGCAGGTTTGTCAGATCTGAATCCATGAATTGAAAAGAAACACCGATGCTCTCCATAAAGAGATCTGAATTTATTATTAAAAGGAGGTATAAAGTTTACAATAATTAGAGTTCCTATTTATAAAGAATAGGAAACCCTAGGTTACATCTGATTCGCATGTCTGAAATTACAAAAATAGCCCTTATGTTGACTAGTCAGCGCCGCACCAAAAATATGGTAAATATTATTTTTTCTGTCTGCGCAATACGGCCGCGGAACCGCGGCCGCAGCCAAGGTTTGGCCGCGGTTCCGCGGCCAACTTGAGGTCTTGGGCTCTGCAAAATTCTGTGTTGGCTCCTTCTGACTAGTACTTCCCACTTTTACAGGTCTTTTCTCAGATTGGCTTGTACATATTCTCGAGATCTCCAGTGAACAATTTTAGTGGACTTTACCCGTTCGCCTTGTAATCTTGGACCTTGCGCTGCCCTTTGTTCTTTGTAAACTGATCTTTGTGTAGGCTTTATCAATATCCTTCTCCTTGTTGGTCAAAGTCTCTCTTTTGCATCATCTTCTATCTTTTTCACTGTTTTCTGTTCAAGAACCTGTAACCTATAACATGTAGCAGACATGCGTCAAAAGCACCTGTTTATTTATAAAAAGAATAAGAATGGAGAATATAATAATGCAATATTCTGGTGTGAACATCACTCCCGGTGAAGGGATCTCGGCTCTTTCGTTATCGAATAAGGTGCAGGATATTTCACAAATACCACTATGCAAAGCAAGAACTATAAAAGCAATCAAAAACAAAATCGAGTGAGTTGTAGTATCTGCTAGTTTCGCTAAAGAGTTCACTCCCGGTAAAGGGATCTCGGCTCTTTCCTTATCGAATAAGGTGTTGGATATTCTATAAGGAATACCGCTATGCAAAGCAAAAACTAGAGCTACCCTTTTTATAAATTTGATTGTACAACATCTTTTAGGTTTCTTTTCTTTCATTAATCGCATTAATGAATCCCATCATTTAAGCTTTCTAAGCATCACAGAAGAAACGAAAATACAACATATGCTTATGCCATCCGCATTCGCCACAGTGTCCCGTTATGCACTGTTAAGTTACTTAACTAACGACATACCGGGGCGGGACTAGAGTGTAAAACATAAGCAACGTTTATTATATATCATATATACAATAATAAATCAGTCGTCTCACGCATATAATATGATCACATCACATAATATCAGCAGCAGAAGATAACGTATGAAATACTGGATATACTAGGAGGTCCGTGTTTTATTTTGAGCCTGTATAAAACACGGATTCCACGGTCGCGATGAATAACCAAACCCACATCCCCAGACCCCTACGAGAGCGGCAAGACCTTACCAATTATAGTGTTAGGAGACCCGGTCTTGACTCCTCGAGATGGCCTCCCACTGAACCCTAGAACCCGGTAACTTGTGCTCTCCTCCTTGGGTCTATTCTAATGCGGAAAAGTAAATAATATACAATGGTGACATCATCCTCAACCCGGAAGTGCCCCAATAAAAGAATATTACATATAAATGAATTTTACATGAATGAAAATAAAAAAAACCTCATCTCATATAAAACCCCGGCTATTCAAAACACAACGATCCAATATAACATAGCACAGCAACACATAACATCACATGTCATCAACGTAAGTAAATATACCTATCGCAATTGTCGTTGACATATAGCAACGAAAACGGCGATATACCACATATTACACTTACGGTAGCAGAAAAGAAAGTGAAAAACTACAACATTTGGAATCCACAATCACGTTAGACATCGTAAACCTAAAATATCACATATTATGAATTTCATGCCTAACTATATGAATTCCACATATTGTATCACATTACAGAAAAAGTTAGACGATGTTAAACATTCTGATCGAATCAACAAACACCTAAAATTTCCCAAAATGCTCAACACTTGAGCGTAGTTTAGAAGTATCCATCACATGCCACAGTGGTAATGAACCAGCCGTAGAAGGGTCAACCAATGCCTCACTTGTGGCACCGCAAAGCTACCACAAACCCTAGGGTTTAGTGGCGATTTTGATGGTCACAAAAGCGAGTTAAGGTTTTGTTCTTCTAGAGGGTTCACCGCATCACTTCCGTGCTATTTGAATATTTTTTAACTAAGGAAAAATCCAACACTTGAAAATTCTCCGGAAAGGGTTAAAGTGGGTATTTGATATCCGTTCGAACTTTTTAATACCGTCTAAAATAACCAAAACAAAACCTAGAATTACGAATACGAAACACTCCGAATTTCCTTTGCTAAAAGATAACATCACATGAAAAATTAGCAAAAACAAACAGCACCTAAAGTACCAAAACCCAGATCCTTAAACACTGTAAAAATTTTAGCCCCTGGGAGTCCGATCTGGCCGGTTTTTAACATGGTGAGCTCGGTCATTTTCCGAGGGAATGGGATCAAATTTTTACGGTGTTCATATTGTATCACATACATCGTCCTGCAACTGTTTGAAAACATTTTTGACACTCTGAAAAAATTTACAGAAACTAAGGTTTTACGTCGGGTATTTCGGAGTTGTTTCGGTTTCGTAATCCTACACTTATCCGTCTAATTCTCTAACTAGGTTCTGATACCACTGTTGGGATACCTTCAACGGCAGCAAAATTTCGGGAGGCATCATCCATGCAATGTTTAAATTTTTGCCATTATAGATAATCCTAACCCTAGATCTTTAACTAGAGAATCAAACATAAACACCAAGTAAACAACTTTACTTCTAAGGGTTAGGGATTAT
The DNA here is from genome assembly GCA_030015575.1 of Agapanthus africanus. Taxonomy (NCBI): domain Eukaryota; kingdom Viridiplantae; phylum Streptophyta; class Magnoliopsida; order Asparagales; family Amaryllidaceae; genus Agapanthus; species Agapanthus africanus. Next base: position 417,974,942 of record CM057349.1, on the reverse strand, counting down.
AACATTTGTAGTCCGTTCCTTCGTTTCATTAGCTCCAAGTTGAGCTCCCTTCGCTGCGATCATCAAGTCTCCGGACTCTCGAGAGGCTCCATGAGGTGAATGATGCATCTTGCTTGAAGTCTTCGAAATCCAAGACGATCTACCTTGAGGAAACTCAAACCCAAGCTCTCACTTCACTAATGTGGTATTAGTGAAGCAAACACCCTAATCTAAGTGGATAGAATAGACGAGTATGATGAAGTATGAATTTTGCTCTCTTTAGTTTTCTTTATCTCACTTTAATTCATCACAAATGAAAAAGCTAGTGAGCTTTTGTGAGAGGAAGAAGAAGATGAATTGTGATGAATAAATTGTGTGAGGTTAGAAATGCAACCATGGGTTAAGCATGGCATGCTTAACCCTTGTAGAGAATAAACCATAGGCTATGGTTAAGAGGTTAAATTAACAAATATCAAGATATTATCTAAAGGGTGCACTTTAGTCAACATAAAGAAATATCTTAACTTTAATCCACAATTTAGAAATAACTAAAAAGAAAATCCCTAATTTAAACCCTAGCATGGTTTAATCTCATAACCTTAGTTGCATGTGTAACCCTAACATGTTACAATATTATATATAATGTAACAAAAGAAAATAATACAATTAACATATATCATATATATATCAATGTATCATCAAGTGAGAAAAAGAATCATTTAAGTGAGCTTATATTAGTTAATGTAATGTAATATATCAAATATATATTTATACATTAAATTATCGAATCAACACTTGATCCGATAATGCGGCTATTTTTCAAATAACAGATTAATATAACATGTTTCAGTTCATCGAATCATCACTTGATCCGATGACCCGGCTATATCACATATACCCGGCCGATATCTCATATCACGAGAATCGAATACGGTATCACATACACGTATTATTCTCGGTCCCGCACATATCACATATATGCTCCTATTCCGTTGTGCCTGAACCGGGAAATCTCTGTGTAGAACTCTACAGAATCGTTAATACGCCGGCAGTAGGTGATGATCGTATCAAACACCCACAAGCCACAAGCAGTCAGCTAAACATAACAGCCACCCGGGTATTGAGCGATCAGAAGATCAACAAGCAAGCCTGCACACACTCCTGTGAATCCAATCAGTAAGACTACCGTACAGTCCGGTCTCTTCGTCTGATATGTCGCATATCCAGTCTAGGGGTGGTAAACGTCAGACCCCAGTAAACGATAAGTCGTGTCGATGTGAGGCTCATAACGAGTCGAGAAACTACTGATAACACTTACCAGTAGATCGCCATATCAGCCCTGGCTAGGGACTTCCAGTTATAGCCAATCGAACACTGCGCAACATCCACTCCCAATACCGGAAGAGACGAAACCCTTCCTATCACTCATTGCCTCCATGTGATTCGGGATTGTACCCAAAAGCCACCGTTTTGCATGTTCTCATGAACGTGGTAAGGTGGAAATCAAAGCACGGTAGGAATCACATAAGACTCTATGACGATCTCGGGTCTACAGACTAACATTTACCAGTGTCACCAGAGAACTGCTATCTGACGATAGGTGTAATACCATCTAGGAGTTCTAGGCGAGTCCGTTCAGTGTACCCAGTCTCCACTGAGCACCCGTATACCTTCTCTGATGTCACACACCAATGGATATGGGATCATCCATCGCCCATCATATGGGTCGAGAAGCGTATACGCTAGTCTACTCTGGTGTATCGATACCCTGTCTCGATACACCCTCGACTAGGAACAATTATAGGATGTACTCGTTGACTACCCTGGCCCCACTAGTATGATCTGCATCATAGTCCTAGTAGTCAAGTACATATCCCAAGAGCTTTATCAACATGTGAAAGTAAGACAGTAAACCAATAAAAGTCAACATGTTAAGATAAAGTGAAACAAGATAGCAAACTATCATGTCGAGCAAGAAAGTCCTCTCTATATATATCCAAGCATCCACTATAATATACATCATATGTACAACAATGGTCTCTAGGGCATATACATAACTAATACTATTTAGTCCACTTGTATATGCAACTTTTGATTTTGAGTTGTCTATATATAGCAGATCTCAGATTAAGTTCTAGGTTGGATTCTTAAACTGAAAAAAAAATTTATGCTTGCCTACTTCTTCTTTTTCCCCTTGCAAGCTCTCATTTGAGAGCTTGAAAAGTGAAGGTTGAAATTGTAAGCTATCTTGTACTCATGTCCTTCCAAATGTGAATAAAGAATTGTACTTGTTTTCTTCTACTTACTTGTTTTCTTCATGTTCTTCTCTTGTGTTTTATTTTTCTATTGTTGTGATCTTTGGGTAATTTTTTGGTTGTGGTGATAGTGAGGATGTGACTTTAATGGTCTTGCTTTCCACTTCCTCTTGTGATGTTTAATGTGCTTAAAATGGGATTGTAAGTTTAAGATTACCTATTGGTTTTGGTTTGATATGGTATTTTGATTTCATGGTTACTTGGTAACCTCATCACATACCATATTCTCTCTAAATTTCTCTTAGGTAATGCCAAGCTTAGAATCACACTAGTGTTAAGGTTGCCAAGTATTTAGATAGGGTATTTTGTTAACAAGTTGTTTGACGCCCTTCTTCATTCATATACCCTGTACTATCACTACTCACTTAGCAACTTTAATGCTAAACCACTTGCTCTCATGTGCTAATTTGTGTATTTGTTGTTGATTTATACTTGCTAACCCTTGTACTTAGTTTTATACTTCATACTTGGACATACAAACGGTAAGTGAGAACAATACGGATTCGTTTCATTACTAACATTGCACTTCGATATCTTGATGGATTGTGCTTCGTGAATACTTTGATAAGCCATGCTTCACGTTGGAATCAACACAAGAACTGAACAACTCATGATCAAGGAAGTATCGAAGAATTCACCACGATTCAACCATCTGACCCAGAGCCATGGCCATTTTTCTTAACTTTGTTCTATAATTTCGTATTTTCTTAATTCTTGTGTCAAACTCAATTATTTCTCCTTGAACCTTTAACGACAACTCCTAATCACCAATTCCCTATGGATCGACCCGTACTTGCCGACTCGCTACAACACGCCGTACACTTGTGGTTTATAAAATTTAAAACGAGACCGAGATCGCGTGCGCCGCATTTCTAAAAACCTTTCTTTCAAAACTACATAACCGTCCGCTGGTAAAGTCCTAACAGGCCTTATCAATGGCTCTCATTGCAAATCCATAGAGTCTGGCAGAAAGTCCAGGCTTATGTGCTTGATGAAAGTTACTCTCGTTTACCCAGAAAATCTAAGGTTCGATAAGAAAACGAGTGCTCCTCCACCATACAAAAGGGGACTTCTCCTAAAAGGCACTTGTCATAGTGGTTCCTTCAGCTCCAATCTCTAATAAAAGAATGAGGCCGGAGACAAGTCTACCGCCAGTGGCAAAATCCAAAGGCGAAGGCTCCAAACGCCCCAAGTCTGGGGGCATAACTATCCATACGGTAAACATGGCTAATGGAAAAGAAGAGAGCCATACTTCTGTGAGTCACAAGCCACATACTCAGTCGTTGATAAAAGCTCGGGAGCAACAGTAGAAGCTTCAAGAGATGTTGACCAAAATGGAAGCACTCACCGGATCAAAAGAAAGTCCGGACAAAGAAGCTGAATAGCACCAAGAGCAAGAAACCGATATAGAGTTCTTGCGACAAGTGCTGAAGAAAAAAGACAAAGAAGCTGCACAGCAGGCGGCCAACATAAAGTAGATGACTCTGTTATTCTAAGACAAGGTTAGAATGATGATCCAACTAGAATCACCAGCTGAATATCCTCCGGTGATTATCGAAGATGACAAAGAAGAAATATCAAATCCTCTCCAAGCCTTATCAGCGGCCAGGGAGGAAACAATCTCCAAGACAGCATTGGATGACTACATTGCTTAACAAATTAGAGCTCACCAGCCCAATGAAGCTGCCAACCAACTAGTCAAAACCGGGCGACCTAAACCGGCCTGATATGACCAGATAAAGTACCCACCGGGATATACGATTATGAAGTTCTATTTATATAAAAGAACGGGTAATCCAGATCAGTTTGTCGCACAGTTCAGAGCTCTGTGTGGCAATACTAGAGGCGATGAAAAATTATTGCTTCGCCAATTCGTCAGAAGCTTATCAGGAACAACTTTCGAATGCTAACCAGAGCTCCCAAATGACTCCGTGAAAACCTTCTCAGAAATGAAGCTGCTATTCACACAACGGTTCGCCAGCGCAAGTGAACGCACTCCGATCACGGTGTTAATCAATGCCAGGGTTAAGCCGAGAGAACTATGGGTCCAATATGCATTCCGGGTGGAATCTATGGTCCAAATGCAAACAGCGCATTAAGAAGTCTCTGGCTGGGGGAATGTGTCCTAATCCTTGACCTTCTTTAAACCCACTACATTCAAGTCGCTGATTGACAAGTTAGCATAGACGGGTCATGGCCCTTCTTCCTCAAATAAGGACCCTCGAAATAATAAGGGAAAAAGAAAAGCAGTCATTGTTGCCAACACGCAACAACAATCGAGCGGTCCAAAACCAGCTGCTTGCCAAAACAACGCACGTGTGTACCCGTCCTTAGTAGAAAGATCAGAACGTGCATGCTCGTTTCCTCGAGATAAAAAAAGAAGGTTATTTGAGTTGGCAATGCGAAATAATCTGATCACATTACCAGACCCACAGCATCCAGCACATGCCGGTGACGTCAATAACCCCAACTACTGCTCCTATCACAGGATAGTTAGCCATCCAATTTAGGATGGCTATATATTCAATAATTGGGTTGAAGACCACTACCAGCAGGGGAAGTTCGCACTGTCCGATAGCTGAAGGGTAGATCCGCCCTAAAAGCATGCTCCCAAAAGGGTGGATGCGCAAGGGGTATCCTGCTCGCTCATGAAAGTAGCTCCATGGAGAGTAATTCTTTCAGCAAAAACTAAAAGAATGTTGAAAGATCTATATGCGTGTCCGGCGATAAAGAGGAAAAGCCCGCTTGAGCCCGAAATTATAGAAGGGATGCTAAAACTGCGTCTCGCGCCAAAAGGCATTGATAAAGGAAAACTCCCCAGGTTAAGCCTTCAAAGTCTTTTAGGAAAAAGAAGTAGACCAAGAAACCTGTACAGCCTGCAGAATATGTCGATAAGCGCATAGATCTTTAAAAATATATAGACACGCTGGAAGAATATAACCAAAAGGCGCGAACACCGGTCACACTCAAAAAATTCTTCAAGCATATTCTTGAGAATGAGGACAGTGACGATGATGAGGAAGATGACTCATCAGAAGAAACAGAAGACCGTGTAGTAAGCTGCTACATGGTCTCTCATTCATCGTTATATGACGAAGAAACTCCCCAGCGTCAGAAAGTGACGGGAGGAACTGGAGGCAGAATCAGGGCTAAATTCTCTAAAATTGCTCGAAGAAGACCCGATTAAAAGGCTACTAAATGAAGCTTTTCAAAAAGGCAAAAATGACCAAGAACGCGAATCAGCCATATATGAAAAGGCTAAGTATCAGCGTCTGAATAAAAAAGCTACGGTGAGAGCGAGTCATAAAGCGCTCCGGCCAAACCAAAGCACGCATGCAACAAATAAGAGCAGGATCAAAGCTAAGAGCCAGTTTGCCAAAGCCCTATCAATGGGGATGAAGCTATCATCTCTCATGATGTAGACTCCTGCAGTCTCATATTTCGACAGTGGAGAGGGACACCCAAAATACTGTGTATCACCGAATGATCGCTCACCCCATCGAGGTGTGCAATTTCTTCAAGAAGTGGTGGTAAGGATATTTTGCCCATCGAAAACACTTCAAAAAGGAGTAGCGTGAATCATGTGCTCTTCGAGATGAGAATGGTGAAACGGCAGAAATAACTGGCACCTGTCATATGGTTGGTACTAGTTCAGAAGGAGAAAAACCTCAAGTTCTCATATTCGAAAACGATTCCGAAGATGAAATACCCCTCGACTCCCCTTGGAGAAAAAAAAAGGGAAAGATTGCGAGAACATCCAACTGCTTAACCGTATGCTTCCCAAGAAGAACCTCGGACCCAAAAATAAGGGTTCAAATAAAAAGGACAATGGGAAAGGGTAAATACCTGATGCAATTGCCCTCGATGAAGGACTGGCCAAAGAGCTCGTCGCAAAGGACCCGCCTAAGGAAAACAAGGTAGACTATAATGTCCTTGCACATATGAGAAAATACCTTCATAACTAAGCATATTGGATACTCTCTTCGTGTCGAAAGAGGCACGAGATTCTCCGATCATGGACTTACAAGAGCCTGGTCAGTTCCAAACTTTCCTTGCGGAAGAGAAAATGAAAAACGAACTGGCAGAGGTCTACGCGGCTGACATTACATTCAGCGATGAAGATTTACTCTTTGGTACATGTGAACATAATCGACAGCTTTATGTCACCGGGTACTGCCACGATGTCAAGATAGAGAAAATCCTTATCGATAACTGATGTTCCATCAATCTTCTCAACGTCAGGTTGCTGAAAAAAATATGTATGAATGTCCAGCATCTTGCTAGAGATAAAATTACCATCTCTGGGTTGGACTCACAGTTATCACGGACACTTGGGTCAGTAATACTTGCTCAATGCTTTGGACGGCTTGTCACTAACATCAAATTCCATGTCATTGACGCCAAAACTTGCTAGAACGCTCTACTCGGCAGACCCTGGCTACACAACTACAATATCATCCTTTTTACACAATATCAGTGTGTGAAGTATTTCAAAGATGGCTTGGAGTACACCATCACCGGAGAACTAAATCTATTCTCAGTGAATGAAGTGTGAAAGTATGAAGAAGCGAAGTATTTTCAGCCGAACTTCGAAGATACTGAAAGGTGCCACAAGCCGGAGAATAAGAAAAAATCCATGGTCACCATCCCGATCTTTGAAAGCAATACCGAGGAAGATGAACAAATAGTCTACTAGGGGCAACCTCAAAGGGAAAAAAATAAACCCAGGCCATCGACCCCTATCTTTTTCTTTGGCAGCGACTCCGAGGACGAGACCAATACAGTGTTCTCTATCCGCCTGACAATGCAGACTCTTGCCGAAGCGAATCAGAGTCTACAAATTATAATGCTCCACTTTGAAACTACAGAGAACTTGACGCGCTCAATACATATAGCATGCAAGAACTGAAAACTTTCTATGTGCCTCCTAGGCGAAGAGGTGAAAAAGTGGTCCTCTTCTAAAAATCTACGAAGACTAAGGTGGAAAAAGAAGTCTGACATGGTGTCAACCCCACCCTTGACATGTTCCAGCCTATCCGTACGCCAAAATATTATGCGGGTTAAAGAGCCAAGGCATACCTCTCGAACAAACGGTTCGACAAAACCTATTCTACAAAAACATTTGGGATATTCCCGAAACTCAACAAAAGAAGCCCAACAAAAAGATGGAAACAACTGGAATGGGATATGTTCGGTCCAAGAAACAGGAGCAAATCTACAGCTACTACGACATAATTAGCTCGAGTGAAGAAGAAAGCGCTCTTCTAAACGGTCTTGATGTCAAATCGGGGCAAGATCCTACCCTGAGAACATTAAGTCTGTCGCTCGAAGAGCAAATTGACAAGTTAATAAAAGAAGCTTATCAAGCGAGCCGAGACAACCACAGCCGCGAAATGACCATATATGAAAAGGCCAAGACACAACGTCTCAGTCAGCAATTAATGGAAGAAGTAGACTGAGATGCTTTTCAACCACAGCCCGCTGAGTACTTTTGTGAAAAATAAAATTTCCAAAGTAGAGGTAAAAATAAGGCGAAGAACGCAAACAACGTTCATGGAAAACAAAGCAAGTCCAAGAGGCCGTTTAATCGAGAAAATCTCGGTTGGAGCCCGTCCTTTATGAAGAAGATGGGTCGGAAGTAATCGTTCCCTTGAGACAAGACAGGAAAAATATCCAACCTTGTTATGAAACACCAAATGATGATGCTTCTGGAGTCTCGGCATTCTAAACAGATGAATGAGGTTTATCATCCGGATTATTGCTCCTATCATCGATCAATAAACTATCCCCTTGAGCACCATTTCACGTTCAAAGACTGGGTGGAGGACCAATACCAGTAAGGAAGGTTTATATTATCCGATAGCTGGAGAGTAACCCAGCCACAAAAGCACGAGCCAAAGAAGACTTATACCGTCAAGATGGGCCCAGCTCGACCACGAAAATGGAAGCGGACTCATAACTATCATATGATAACACTCTCAAAAGAGGGAGGGTACGAGAATATGATTGACCTTTTTGGATGCTTCATAAATGAAGTAGATGATGATGAGATATCATAATTTCCACCGGCACCAAAAGAACTAGAGGATGGGATACATACCACGGTGGACAACCTAAGAAAAATCAACTCAAGAACAGAAGATGATCCAAGGTCGACGTTTGTCAGTGTGCTGCTATATGAAAAACAAGTAGCCACACTGAAAGACGTGCTTATGTAATACAAAGACTGCTTCACTTGGAACTACTCTGAAATGCTAAGTTTAGATTCAGAAGTGGCGGTACACAAACAGGACATATTGCCAGACATAAAGCCAGTCAAACAGGCACCAAGAAGGATGCAACTCAAACTTGAGATAAGTATCAACGCCGAAGTCAAGAAATTAATTGACTCTGGCTTTATCCAAGAAGTTCAATATCCCGACTGGATCACTAATATCATTCCAGTGACGAAGAAAAATAGGACAGTTCACATCTACGTGGACTTTCGGGACCTCAACAAAGCTGCCCAAAAGATGACTTCCCAGTAACTGTTACCGAGTTGATGATCGATAACACGTCCACCCACGAAGTCTTCTCCTTCATGGATGGATCTTCAGGATACAACAAGATAAAGATGAATCCTGAAGACCAGAAGCATACCGCCTTCCGAACTTCATTAGGCGTATTTAGCTACAAAGTGATGCCCTTCAGTTTGAAAAACGCCGAAGCCACATACCAAAGAACCATGACAAAGATCTTCGATGACCTCATACACAAGATCGTTGAATGCTATATTGATGACCTTGTGGTCAAGAGCAAATCTTATGAGGAACATTGGAAATACCTAAAAATTGTGTTCCAACGTCTTCAGAAATATAATCTGAAGATGAACCTTCTAAAGTGTGCATTTGGTGTCTCCTCAAGAAAATTCCTAAGCTTCATTATACGCCACCGAGGTATCGAAATTGATCCCTCAAAAATCAAGGCAATTATAGAAATTTCCTCGCAAAGAACCATCAAACAACTGTGGTCTCTCCAAGAAAAGCTCGCATATATCCGACGGTTCATAACCAACCTCTCCAGAAAATGTCGTCCCTATAACCATCTGATGAAGAAGGGAACTGATCAGTCGAAAATAATGTATTTTTAACACGGCAATTTCCCTATCATTTGCACTCATTTAGAAGTGTTCGGTATTCATATTTCACATATTAGCAAATCAGTCGTTAAATATCAGATTTCATGTATTAGACTTTTAAATCGGCACTTTAAGGGAAATTGACCGCATTTCATGGCATCGCATCATCTCTATATTTGCGCAACACTTGTATCGAGATTTGTGCAAAAAATTACAGGAGCAAAGCTAAAAGAGCTGATAAAAAATACGCCAACTCAATGATTTCAGATCTGGTAGCAATCTAGAAGGAGATATAAAATTCAACATATCAAATAAAGGCACACAGTTCAGCCCAAGCATGTACCAGAAAGCCCAATCCCCAAGGCTCATAAAGCGCCGCGGATCCGCGGTGGGAGCCTTCTTGCGCCGCGGATCCGCCGCATTCTTGCCACGTCAGCAGTTGATTTTTAGGGCATAATTCCTCTCTCAGTCCCAGAAGCTCAGGAAGACATGTCAAATTCCAGAATTCTCCAAAGACTTCTACCAGATCAGCAAAGATCATTAAGCAAAGCTAATCCTATTTAAGCTCCTAACTAATCACATCTAGAAGCTTCTCCTCTAACTAACTTTTGGAGGGAAATTCAAATTTCCTCAACAAACTTTTGGAGGGAAACTTAAAATTCAAATCCTAGATCTAGGGTTTTGATGGCTATAAATAGGAACCTAGATCTAAGGGTTGAGGGGTTCAATCAATAGTTCATCATTAGTTGTTAATCTTTAGTTAGCTAATTCCCTCTTACATCATCTTCTTCCACAAGTCTAGTGACAAGGCTTGTGCGAAACCCTAACCCTAATTCCACTCCAAATTCAAGATCTTGAGTACCAATCAAGCAAGAAGCCTTCAACCTTTTAGGAGCCGAGCCGATCTTCAATCGGGCAAGTGATCCAAGCCGATCCGCGACCCACGGAGACGAGCGAAGCCAAATCGACGATCGAGTTCTTCCTCTTATAGTTCTTGAGCGAATGTAATGAAATTGTTGATATAAATAAAATGTGAAATTCTTTAATCTTGCTTTCTTTTAATTCTTGCATCATGATTCGATCTCAATTTATGATTGTAGTTCTTGTGATGATGTTTGAGTAAAACTCCGCTCGTAAAGGAGTCGAGACGATCAATAGAATGATGATGTAACAAATCTTAATACGATTCTTGAGTCCTACGAGTTTTGTAAACCCTAGCAAGTTCAAGAATCGATAGCCTAGTTTCGTAGCGATGCTTTCTTGATTGTGAACGCTCGAAATTAGGGATCTACGATCGTTTCTTGAAATTACTAGAGGCTAAAATGTGAATGATATCGACGAAAGAACAAGGGATAAGATGAAACCCTAATTTCATAAGAAATCCCCAATTCTCGATCGATCATCATCGATCTAGTATCAATTCATCGAAGGATAAGAATACGTAATTGTAAGATTACATCACATCTATAGATCCGATCGATTCCTACGAGCCTCATTTCGATTCTTGATATTTGGTTTGGAAAAATCATCAAACTATCAATCTTGATTCTATCTTTTTCTTGTTATTAGATCTATATTTTCTAATTCTTGAACTTCAAATATAAATCATGAATTGTTTGTTTTCTTTTCTTTAAAGTTTTAATTCATCTAATTCGAAAGACGAACGATTATACTTTCCCTGTGGACGATCCGCACTCACTTACAATCTACATCCGACACCGTAGTTGATTGCGGTCAAATAATTTTTGGTTGTGATTTCTATTCTATTTTCTACATACACAATGGAAAATCGTTTCAATCAAATGGCGCCGTTACCGGGGATAGTGCGCTAATTGTTCGTATTTTGAAATTTGAGTTGAAAATTTTATTCCATCTAAATTTTGTGATCTAAACTCGCACAAACTCTAATACGTGTGTTGTTATTTGATTGCGAGGAATTCTGGAATCATTGGAGCTTGGATGAAATTTTTCTGAGCATTCCAGAGAGCTAAGGGGAGCAACAGAAGCATTCTCCTAAATTTCTGTGCAGTGATCCCTTTCCCCAACCGCGTTTCCGCGGCAAAACCCCCTCTCCTGCGGCGGTTCCGCGGCAACTCTAAGTCATCACTGCACCAAACTTTCTCTGTAAGTTTCTTACCTTCTCCTCTCTCCTCTTTTTAGCTCCAACTAACATTTTGTGCAGGTTTCTTTGCAAATAATCGCAGCGCCGCAAAAGCAAAATTAAAAATTTGTGCGTGTTTTGATTTTTGGTTGTTTGCATATTAATACGGAAATTAAGGGGCACGACCAAATCCAGATTAGGTGGGGAGTTCATTATCCTTCCTAAACCCCAAAAATCACAAACCTGCATCCGCATTGACCCACATTAACTAAAAAATATCTAGAGATGACTCTAAGAACCGTCGCGCTCAATTAGGACAAGAGAAGGCCGTGGGTAATTCATTGCTTATCCGTGTTTTCTTGTGGTGCCTAAGGCGAGTGTGTCTAAGGCTAGTGGTTTTTAATTAGGCCTACTACTTACGTAGTGGAGTACCTTCCCACTTACCTGGCACTTATCCGGCCACAGGGGGACAAAAAGGCAGTGGAGGATTCTATCATGCGACTTGTCTTTTGGCAGTTAGGAGCGGTCTAGAGCCGGACCTAGGTGACCACTAGAAATTAGGGTTTGTGTGCTGCATTTGTTGTGTCGCATCATCTTTTCAAAATCCGTATCCTTTTTCAAAGCAAACACCACATTCATCATTTCCCCTAATTATAAATTCACGCTGCCACTTGTACTAACCCTTTTTAGTGCAAGATAGGCTGGACAACGGGATTCTAGTGCCTGTTAGTCCGCGTCCTTCCGATCGACCCTAAAGTCGGTACTTCTACATTTACCCTCTCTTTTACCCACCACACCTACATCGATGGATCCGTCTCCATCGAACTTCTTTTCCACTACCCTGCCGCCGTCTGTTGGTGCGCAGAATCCACCTCGCATCTCTCTCCAAGAGAGGTGCTATCCTACACGAGGTCCACTTTCCACTTGTCTTTCCATTCCACCAGCCAACGGGGAAAATTTTCAAATAAAACCCCAATACATCAACCTTCTACCAAAATTTCACGGTCTCGAGTCTGAAGACGCATACGTCTTTATCACCAAATTTGAAAATGTATGCGCAATGATGGGTACTTCACAGCTTTCTGTGGATACTTTCCGTCTATGTCTTCTCCCATTCACTTTGTGCGATTTAGCCGAGAAATGGCTATATAACACTACCGCACATTCCATTTCAAATTGGGACGAATTCGTCAAAGCATTCCTTAAGAAATTCTACCCACATCAAAAGACAGCTCGAGTCCGTAGCGAAATCTATCAATTCACCCAGCTTCCAAATGAAACATTTTCAAAATATCTTGAACGATTCAAGGATCTGTTAGTCCAATGTCCACATCACGGCATCCCGAGATGGGAACTGTGCCGAATCATCTATGAGGGCATTACTCCTTACACAAGACAGACCCTTGAATCCATGTGTCAAGGCAACTTTATGACCAAAGATGATGGGGAAGCCTGGGAATTCCTAGAAAATTTCGCAGAAAAATCTTTACAGTGGGAGGGTGTGAGTCAATCGTCTAGGGAAGGCAATGATATTTCCATAGGAGTTAGAGCTGACATTGCAGCTATACACAAAAAACTCAAGACTATGGAAAATAAATTTTTAGCAGCCACCCTAAATCAAATATCACTCTCCAAAACTGTATGTGGCTGCTGTTCTGATCCGTCTCACTTAACGGAAGAATGTCCGTTTCAAGGTCATGAGCATACCAATACTGCATTTCAAAGACCTAGAAACGATCCATCTTCCTCCACATATGATCAGGGTTGGAGGAATCTCCCTAACTTTGCTTGGAACCAATCACAATCTCAAAACACGGTTCCAACCCAACACAATTTCCAAAGGGTCCCTCCACCACAACAGCAGCCACCACTTCAATTGAGTCAACACCCCCTCTTCGTAATGCTCACCCATGATTGGTAGCCCGGATATGTGTTGGAATTCTAACAAAGAGATAGATGCCTCCCTGTCGAACATTATGAAGGTACTTGTTTGTACGTTCCACTGTTCGGAGAAAGACTTCACCCACCAAGGCCCAGTCTTAGGGTGCTCAAATAGTGAAGTATAAACTGCTGCATAAAGCCAAATGCATTCCAGCAAAGTCCTCTCCGTCGACAGGATGAACCTTGCCCAGCTGACGTAGCTAGTCAGATATCTTGGGATCATACCCATGTTATAAGGTATGCCCCATGGCCTCGCCTCGTCCTGGCTCTTCCGACGGCCCAAAAGATCTACCGGTGTCGGTGTTATCACTACTTCCGCAGACGGTTGCAACCTATTGTGAGTTGTCCGGTCCTCCACCTCCGCCATGAAGGCAGTTGGCGGAGGCTCAGTGTACTGGATAGCCCACAAAGGTTCGGAGGGTGTCTCGCATTGAAAGCTGACGGCCCTGGATTATTTGGTAGCACCATCCAGCCCATAGATGTAGACCCTGTTGCGGAGCATCATAAGCCCGTATCATTCGAAAGACCTCTGAGTCTGTCGGCTCATCCAGGCACAAGTTCTCTGAACGCTCATAGCCGAAATCTGATGGGTATGCCATTCTATCTAAAAGGCAAAAGAAAATGACAGGGCATTAAAATAACAATCGTGGAATATCCTGAATAGCGGGAGTCCTAACTACGAAATTAAAACTCCACATGGATTTCTGGGAAAAGTTTCTAAAGTGTTTAAATTTCTTCAAAGTCCTTAAACTAATTGTTCGAGTTGCTTTAAGCTATTTAGACTGAGTCCTAGGTCAAAGTTGTCCATGATTGCACGTTCAAAGGGCGCAGCCAACAAATTAAATATAAGTGCGCATTTCATAAGTGCGCACTAGACGGGTGGGTTAAGAACAAGAATTGCGCAATGCACTTACCGCTTAGAATTTAAAGAAGCAAAAGCTTCTAAAAAGGAAGCGAAAGCTTCAAGCAGGAGCGCAGGCACTGGAGAAGTAAGTGCGCAAAGAGAACAGTTCTCAAAGTGCGCAGGTAAGGATAAGAAAGTAATGCACTTCAAAGAAGAAGATGCGACTTTTTTATAGGGGTTAAAACGTCGGTTCACCTTCAGCAAATCTTAAGGTAAATCCGGAGGTTCACAATTATCGCACCCATATGTGGGTCAAGTGCGCGTAATCGATAGGGGGGCATTTGTCCGCATCTATTTAAGTGTGCACCAGGCATACAAGCACACTTCATGAAATTTGATTTAATCAGCTTGCGCACCTATATACATGCGCACATGGTAAAAGTGATTCAATTGATTTGCGCACCTATGTAAGTGCGCACATATAGGCTAATGCACAACACATGCACATATACTAATGGTGGGCTCTTGCAACAAAGGTAAACTTCAGCATAAAAATGAAAAAAGAAGTGCGAAGGTAAAAGAAAATAACATTATCATTGATACGTTAAAAGAAGGATTACAGACTGATACTGAAAAATAAAAGAAAAGGTTGTTATATTGCCCGAAAGTTCAGAGTGGCAATAGATTGACAGGGTTATAAGAATGAGTGAAGTCATAAAAAGACTCTGACAAAGACTCGAAAGCTTTATCCTCCATCACTATGCGCGTATGTTCATCTCTATCACATGCGGACAAGATCGCCCGTTGTTAGAAGATTACATGCAGCAGGACGGTTGCACGATCTCTCAGCCCTTTGGAGATAAATCCCATCAGGAAAACTGAATGCATCTTATCCGCGGCTTGATCAAGAGCAGGGAAATGCATTACATCCATAGCCCCAGAAACAGTATTATGGAGGGCTTGAAATATCAGCGGGAGTAAGGTGGAGCGTCGATGAAGTTTTCGCCCACTGTGAGCCTCAAAATGATGAAGTACGTCTTCACACTGAGTATCAGTAAAATCCGGCTCATAAAAGCGAATGTCAGCATGGGAAACAATCTCTCTAATCGTGTAAATGTTGGAGATAGTGCCCTCAGAGTCAATTATTAGGTCACAGGTACGTGATTGCAATGATTGATGGAGGACCTATCCCGGTAGGACAGTCTTACTCGAGATGATAGTATGCTATCTGGTTTACCTTTATCATCGTGTACTGTTTTAAGTGACCTGACACGTCGCTATTACACGTTGATAGAGCCCCTAGGATTCTTGCTTGACCACCAGCAGTATGAGGGCGATCATATAAGTGGGAGCTGGGGGTCTATAAGCATATCCTTAAAAGGTCCCTAGTCGTGAGAGTTTCGAGACAGGGCATCGATTCTCCATAGTAGACTAGTGTATACAGTCGAGACCCCGACGAGGGGCGGTGGCCGGTCTCACAAGCCACTGGTGTCAGTTGGATCACCTAAGATGTATACAGGTGCTCATTGGGTTATGAGTACACCGGACAGGACTCGCCGGGAACATGCTAGTTGGTCATATACCAGACGTCAGATGGCAGTTCCCTGGTGACATGTGTGCAGGTTAGTTCATCGACCTGGGGATCGTCATTTGTCTTGTGTGAGTTCCCACTGTACTTGATTACAACCCTACCACGGCTCAAAGGAGTCGTGCAAACAGGTTTTAGTTGGGTACAGTCCCGAGCCACATGGAGGCAGTGAGCGTATCTTCAGGGGTTCGTCTCTCCCGGTATTGGGGGTGAGGTCGCGCTGTGTCTAGGAGAGCCATTACACGAAGCCCTCGGCCGAGGCAAGGAGATTTACTGGTAGGTATTCCAGTAGTATCTCAGGGTGTTCTGGGCTACACTCCGACACGACTTGTACCGCTTTTGGGGGTCTGACTTTTACCAACCCCCTAGGCCCGCCATGCGATGCTCATAGACGAACGGACCGGACTGTACGGATATTGTCACTGACAGGCTCAGTAGGGTGTCAGGCTGAGTTCGCTCACAGACGTCCCTTTTGGTCAATACCTGGTGGCCCGTTATGTATTGGCTTATACCTCTAACGTGCTAGTGGTTAAATCCACAACCAAGGTGTTGATGAGTCTTTAGAGTCCTCCATATTTCAGTTACTCAGCTTTCGGGCGAAAGGTTGTAGAGGCCGTATGGAGATATGGCAGGGTCCGATCAGATACGTGCGGTATTGCACAGATCAGGATCGGACAGTTTGTACTATAGGCCGTATGGATATATGGCAGGGTTCGATCAGATACGTGCGGTATTGCACGGATCAGGATCGAACGGATATTACTGGCCGGCTTTGGTTTAAGCCGGATCCTAGTATAGTACAGTGTAGATTTTGTCTCATTGCATTTGTATTTCGGTCGGAATACAGATGCGGGTGTGTATGCACAGTATCGGGGTTTTCCTGTAATTTATCACGGGACCAGTTTTCGGGAGTTGCCAGTTTGCTTTCCGTTTCGGCCGATTTCCATTGTTCCGTTCATTGGCCGAAGATTGGTGGAGGAGGGCTTATTTGCATTGTTGCAAATAAGCTTTTGTGGAAGGGGGTCTTTGCATGTTTCCTTGTATCATGATGGTGCATCATTCTTTTGACCTTGACTTCTATCTTCATGATGGCATGACTTTTGGAAGTGATCATTAGCTTGTTGGAGTGTTGGATTTGGTGCTATCATGGTTGTTGGTGAGTAGTTGAGAGTGGGTGTGATTGTGACCATATTCTTTTTTCATGATTTCTTTTTTGCATGATAGTCTTTCCACTCTCTCCTTTTTGGAGGGCTCTCTCATTCTTTCCCCTCCCTCACCTCTCATGGCCGGCCCAAGCATTGTGGGGCTGTCCCAAATTTTTGGTGGGGATGTTTGGCTCATTTCATGTTGCAAAAATCCCACAAGTTCAATTCAAAAAGCCCCAAGTTCAATTCCTCCACAAAAGGCAATTCCACAAACCCCAAAATGAGACTTGCTCACTAGATATTCTACAGCGAACCTTGGGCACGTCGAGTAGCCGGCTTCGTGCCCGAGTTGCCTCGGCATTGAGGTGGGAGCCCGTAAAAGAAGTAGGCGATGTGGTGCACTTCCGGCGACGAGGAGGAGACGGGACATTCCGCAGGAGATCGGGACGAAGACGAGAAGACCGGAGGACTTGGATCGTCGGTATATCTCTTTCTCATCTTATAGTTAGCTAGGACTAGTTAATGGTTCGATCCGGGTATTAGTGCGCGGCGGTTTGCCAGTTCAAGAAAAATTTAAGTTTATCACCGCTTCCGCATTTGGCCGTCGGATTGACGACCGGGGCGCCGCCATGCACTTACAGTGGTATCAGAGCCTCGCCATTAACTTAGTCTAGCTTGGTTTAATGTGTTTTGCGTTTCCGATCGACCAAAATTCCAAAATCTACATTTTTTACTTGCATCAGTTTTCTGTTGAAATTTTTTGGTGTCGAAAAATTTTTCAGGTTACAGAAAAGTAATGTACTGGAAAATCTAAGAGTTCTGTGAAAATTCGATGCACTAAGTCCACTGTTGGAGCGCGGATCTACGGCAAAACACCCCTTTGGGCCGCGGATCCGCCGCACACTGTTGGGTTCCCTGCACCAAATTTCTACAGTATCTTTCTGGGGTTAAAATTGGGGTTTTGGAATATTAATATTGGGCCCAGAATTTCTTGATCTGCTACAGTAATGCTTGGGGGCCCACTTGTTAAAATTTGATTGATCGGATATTTTAAACACATTATTTCACAGTATTTACATTATATCTGCGACCGTGAATGTCACTTGATCGGTAAATCCGGTCTAACTGCTATAGCCCGGTTAGACAGATTTGCGAACGTGACTTTCACGTTGATGTTCTGTTTTTGCTGTGATGTTGCGGATCGGTCGTGGGGGATAGCCTGGATGCAATGCTAGTACAGTTGTGGTTGTATTATGTACATTTGATATTGCGGGGCGAGCGTCCGACATGTGGACTGCCGTCACTGCCTGATTGTATTATTGTTTTGGGGCACAGCCAGGTTGCGGTCGATGTACCCGTTGTATGTATATTTTACTTTCTGTACTAGGATTGCCCCGCGGAGGGGTGCATGGATAGCCGGATTCTAGAGGGCAACAAGCCCGCATCTCATGGCATTGAGACGGAGGGGGCTTCACTCTGGGATTGGCGGGCTATTCGCCGCACTCGTAGGGGGTACAGGTTGACCCAGGAGGGGTGCCCAAGTTACCGGATTCCGTGAAGTGCTGGGTGGTCCATTCACGGCGCTGAAGGGGGCTGCCTCGCTTCAGGTTTTGGCGGGTAACTTGCCACGCCCGTAGGGGTCTAGGATTTCATTGCGCAGGCTATCCACACGATCAGGGGAACGTCGGGTTTCAGCAGTGGCTCTGTGAAACCCGGGGATCCCAGATATCTGTATTGTTTCTGTGATGCTGTACATATCTGTGATGTTGCATTTTATTCACGCCTTGAGCGAAATATAATATATTGGTATATATATTAGTAGATGTTGTATATGTTTTGCATCCGTGCTAGTCCAGTCCCCGCTCTGTCGTTAGTTAGCTAACCTAACGGGTAATGACGGGACCCAGTGGCGAATGCGGATGGCATATACGTACATCAGTATATTTTCGTTCTTTCTGGTGTGATCAATTGATGGGACTGCATTGATTCGGATCAATGCAAGTTAAAAACAAACCTAATCTGATGTTGTTGGAACACTTTTTCAAAAAGCTGTTATTGCAAGGACGTTCACTTTTGTTTTGCATCGTGGTATTCATTTGGAATATCCTGCTCCTCAGTCGACGAGGCAAGGGCCGAGATCCCTTCACCGGGAGTGACCCCTTGGACAAAAAGTTTGCGTCAGGGCAATGACTTCACTATAGCCGATTACTTTTGCTTTGCACCGTGGTATTCAGTTGGAATATCCTGCACCCCATTCTACGGGGAAAGAGCCGAGATCCCTTCACCGGGAGTGACCTCTTTAGCAATGGTTTTCGTCACTATATTTTTAAAAGCTATCAGTTCCTTCAACGATATCAAGTTCATTACGTTAAAGGTTTTCGCCAGAAACCATTCGTAGCCCTCCATCATTTCAGTTAAATATTCGGTAGTATTCAAGCTATGTATTTTGACCTCACGCCAAGGCATAGTGTTTGGTAGCTGCCGGGTATTTATCTGTTGCATAGATAGATGCGTTGGTTTGGGACAGTCGTACTACTATTTTGGCCTACGTCAAGGGTATGTACGGGTGGATTCAAATTAACCTGGATAATGATGGGTAGAACTTGACATGTGACTTATGATATTTTGACCTCACGCCAAGGTCATAAGAGCATGGGGCAGAAATCACATCGGGGGTTTCAAAAGAACTGAAACTTGCCAGATATGCGCATACCTTCTGGAGTGTGATTGCGTGAGCGGATTCCGTCACGTTATCATGCAGTGATAGTTGGATCCCGATTCCCACTGATGAGTTAGTTTACTCCTCGGGTGACCCTGACTAATTCTTCTTTCAGGTTTGGAGAAGAATTTGACGGTACAGTGGGAGGTTTCCAGATTAGATAAATTGGTAACCATTCTGATCTAGGTTAGAGTGCACGCTGAGTGTTTCTTTTCTCTCTCTCTTTGGCAGCGACCATTGACCCGACCCTAAGACTATGACTCAGTGACCAAATTAACCGAACCTTCTAAACACTGGCTTTTGGATTGTCAGAGTTGCAAACCTCATTGCCACTCCTACTTTTACCCTTTTCTCCAGGACACCCCGTATTACTACGAACGTCCACTTCCATTGGACAAAACCATCGTATGGTTAGATACGAACTCGAAGGGATTTATTCGAGGATGGTTTCCGGTTCTGGGGAAAACGGATAGGATTATTCAGTTGCCTTTTCCTTTTACCTTCTCTCAAGTTGTGAGTACTCCTTGGTTTAGGGGTAGTACACCTATTACGCAAATTGGATTGTCTTCTTCCAAATCTTAGGCTGGTGCCGACCGGTAGGGAATGAAGAAAACCAATTAGCCTAACGATGGTGTGCAGAAGGTATTAAGTTCAGACAAAGCAAGGGATTAGTAAGAGGGCAAAGTAAATTGCAACAGATATTCACGACCAAACCAAATATTTCGTTACCACTCCCACATCACATTTGTATTTCTCCAGGACACTCCGTATCACTACGAAGATCCACAGTTTATTTGGATACTCCATCGTATGGTTATATACGAACTCGAATGGAACTTGTTCCAGTTCGGGGATGGATTCTGGTCCAGGAGAAATAGGAATAAGGTTTATTCGGTTGTCTTTTATCTTCACCCTCTCTCATTGCGAGTGTTCCTAGGATTGGGACAGTACACCCATTATGCTTATTGGATAGTCTTCTTCCAAACCATAGGCTGGTGCCGAACGGTAGGGAAGGAAGAAAACCATTTGGCCTAAAGGGGTGTACAGAAGGTAAAGACTAAAGACATATGAAGGGATTTGGAGAGGTGGCAAAGAACTATACGGTTACAGTCATGAATCTGGAAGAGGCATTACTAGGAATACCAGGATACCCCATCGAAACATTTCAATGTTTCAGTTTCACTATGTACTGTTAAAGGAAGACTGATTTCCCAGTTAGACACTTGCTCCAGGGTATGTATTTACCAGGTACGATTCTCACATCTGTATGGTTTTACAGATGATGAGTGGGAGTAAGTTATTGGGAATTGGGTGATCATCCTCACTATATCGGGATTCGTTGTAATCGGTGATATTTGAGGAAATCACCTGGGCTGTTTGCCGGTTGGCAAATATTTGGTTTTGAATATCCGCAGTTATGCACCAATTTCAAATTGATATATCTGTACGTCTATTTTCATAGAGTGAGATATACCTTTCTGAAATTATGTCTACGACATTTACCTATATCAGTGGATGGTTAGGCAAGGAGCATTAAACAGCGGTGTAATTCTTCTTAACCATAAGTACAGTTTTCAACCTACGACACACAGTGAATGAGTTATTAGACTCAAGGGACTTATACAGAGTATTGTATGTTGTCCAGGGTCCATCAGGACAGAGGGGTTGGTCATCGTACTATATTCGGTTTACTTATGACTTCTCTAGTTTTTAGACAATTGTTTCGTGGAAACACAGGGTCCGAATTTGGAGAAGTTATAGGTATTTGAATACCGTAGAGAACCAGGTATAGCAAGTATCGGGATTCTTCAAAGAGATCGAAGATGTAGATACTTGTCAATGGTATTCAGTTGCTAGTAATGATAAAGAGATCTTGCTTCTCTTTCAGGTTACTCATGATTGGAAGCTTTCCTAAGTTGAGTAACGCTGATCGACCTCCTTCCATTTAGTTGACATGCACTGGAGACAGTTGCATGATTTGGATCTGGTTCAATTAAATCAGTGCCTCTGGTCCTATATTGGATATAGAACAGTTCGTATCTTAACGATGTTAAGGTACGGGGAGTTGTCCGGTTTATGATTAAAACCAAACACTTGACAACTCAAGGCACGTTTCTGTAATGGCTGTTTGTGGGTTGACCCAGGCTATGACGAGGGTTGACTTTCTACCATCTGGATGAACAATAGCGATATTGTTCTAGACTCGCCACAGTTTTATTAAAAATGGATTTTTTCAGAAAACAGTAGTGGGAGTATGGTAGAACTGGAAGTGATTCCAGAACCACAAACGATTACTGAAGATTTCGTAGGAACCTAAAGATTCAATCTGGATTGACATTCCATTGGCCACTCCGCAGATAAGGTGGGTAACTTCAGGCACCCGAGAGGTACTACGGTAGCCTCAAGGACGGTGAAGGGAAGTTCTTGTTTACCCACAATTACCATTGCTGTTGTTCCAGGGTGCGAGACCCGGCGGGAGGATGAGTATAGCGTCGTTCTAAACTAGTTTTAGAAGTGTACGTGTATATGACTCTGCCAGAGGGTTGTCGTAGTCAGTTGGAGCAGCGGAAGCATTGGTGGACAGGTAGCTTATGCCTATTTATAGACTAAAGCAGATATAGCGGAGAAAGATCATCTATTTCTGACGTGACAGTCATAGGTTTGACTTCATCAGAATAGAGGATGGATCTGTTGAGAAGGTAGTAGCGTGTGATATCCTGATATTTGGATGACATACACAGAGTAGGAAAGGAAACTCCTATACTACAATCGGTTATACTTTGGTCGTCACACAGTGGTTTCTCCACACAGGACTTGGACATTATATCAGACATACTGGTTACTGGATCTATGGTATTAGATCTAGATTTGGGTGGTTTCCCAATCAGGGTACTTAGACAGCATTCTAAGGGTATTTAGAATGGACGACTCCATGCACGGTAGTGTACCTGCAGAAGATGGAGTCACCCTCTCTAAAGGTGTCTTACAGACTAAAGGGGAGAGGGATGTGCATGATTGGCAGATCACTTGCTCAGGCAATTGAGTCAATCATGAGATGTCAAGTACCACACCAGATATTGTTCTTGCACTAGATGCAATAAGTTGATATTGATCCAATCCTGGAGAAACAGTCGGAAGCAGTTTTAGAACATAAGTGTATGTTCTAGGGATATGATAACGACAGCCTCATTCGGGAGACAGTTATCATTCCAGGCTTCCAAGGTGACCCGGACGACAAGGAGGTTGTCAGGGTTATAGTTATTCCTTCTGACGAGGGGCAGTATTTTGGACAGGTGGTCCAAGGAAATACTGAGGGTGGCATGGCACAGGATACTGATTAAGTTCAGTTGACGATACAGTCTAAGGAGTTTGGATTTGGAGTTCATTTATGAGCTATGTCCTATCAGACATCCAGACACATCCTAAGACAGGTATTGCTCATTTCGGGAGATGGGTTTCTCCACGAACTTGAGATATAGAGAGACATGGAAAGAGACAACAAAGCGGATCCACTCACTGAGGCTATTCCTCGAACGCAATAGTTTCGCAAACGAGCTTTGTGAGACTGACTAGTAGAGGAGTTGGGTGTTCGGTATCACACGGGCTGTGAGTATGCGACATCGCAATAATTAGCCTTGAGTGCAAGTGGGAGATTGTTGGAGATAGTGCCCTCAGAGTCAATTATTAGGTCACAGATACGTGATTGCAATGATTGATGGAGGACCTATCCCGGTAGGACAGTCTTACTCGAGATGATAGTATGCTATCTGGTTTACCTTTATCATCGTGTACTGTTTTAAGTGACCTGACACGTCGCTATTACACGTTGATAGAGCCCCTAGGATTCTTGCTTGACCACCAGCAGTATGAGGGCGATCATATAAGTGAGAGCTGGGGGTCTATAAGCATATCCTTAAAAGGTCCCTAGTCGTGAGAGTTTCGAGACAGGGCATCGATTCTCCATAGTAGACTAGTGTATACAGTCGAGACCCCGACGAGGGGCGGTGGTCGGTCTCGCAAGCCACTGGTGTCAGTTGGATCACCTAAGATGTATACAGGTGCTCATTGGGTTATGAGTACACCGGACAGGACTCGCCGGGAACATGCTAGTTGGTCATATACCAGACGTCAGATGGCAGTTCCCTGGTGACATGTGTGCAGGTTAGTTCATCGACCTGGGGATCGTCATTTGTCTTGTGTGAGTTCCCACTGTACTTTGATTACTACCCTACCACGGCTCAAAGGAGTCGTGCAAACAGGTTTTAGTTGGGTACAGTCCCGAGCCACATGGAGGCAGTGAGCGTATCTTCAGGGGTTCGTCTCTCCCGGTATTGGGGGTGAGGTCGCGCTGTGTCTAGGAGAGCCATTACACGAAGCCCTCGGCCGAGGCAAGGAGATTTACTGGTAGGTATTCCAGTAGTATCTCAGGGTGTTCTGGGCTACACTCCGACACGACTTGTACCGCTTTTGGGGGTCTGACTTTTACCAACCCCCTAGGCCCGCCATGCGATGCTCATAGACGAACGGACCGGACTGTACGGATATTATCACTGACAGGCTCAGTAGGGTGTCAGGCTGAGTTCGCTCACAGACGTCCCTTTTGGTCAATACCTGGTGGCCCGTTATGTATTGGCTTATACCTCTAACGTGCTAGTGGTTAAATCCACAACCAAGGTGTTGATGAGTCTTTAGAGTCCCCCACATTTCAGTTACTCAGCTTTCGGGCGAAAGGTTGTAGAGGCCGTATGGAGATATGGCAGGGTCCGATCAGATACGTGCGGTATTGCACGGATCAGGATCGGACAGTTTGTACTATATGCCGTATGGATATATGGCAGGGTTCGATCAGATACGTGCGGTATTGCACGGATCAGGATCGAACGGATATTACTGGCCGGCTTTGGTTTAAGCCGGATCCTAGTATAGTACAGTGTAGATTTTGTCTCATTGCATTTGTATTTCGGTCGGAATACAGATGCGGGTGTGTATGCACAGTATCGGGGTTTTCCTGTAATTTATCACGGGACCAGTTTTCTGGAGTTGCCAGTTTGCTTTCCGTTTCGGCCGATTTCCATTGTTCCGTTCATTGGCCGAAGATTGGTGGAGGAGGGCTTATTTGCATTGTTGCAAATAAGCTTTTGTGGAAGGGGGTCTTTGCATGTTTCCTTGTATTATGATGGTGCATCATTCTTTTGACCTTGATTTCTATCTTCATGATGGCATGACTTTTGGAAGTGATCATTAGCTTGTTGGAGTGTTGGATTTGGTGCTATCATGGTTGTTGGTGAGTAGTTGAGAGTGGGAGTGATTGTGACCATATTCTTTTTTCATGATTTCTTTTTTGCATGATAGTCTTTCCACTCTCTCCTTTTTGGAGGGCTCTCTCATTCTTTCCCCTCCCTCACCTCTCATGGCCGGCCCAAGCATTGTGGGGCTGTCCCAAATTTTTGGTGGGGATGTTTGGCTCATTTCATGTTGCAAAAATCCCACAAGTTCAATTCAAAAAGCCCCAAGTTCAATTCCTCCACAAAAGGCAATTCCACAAACCCCAAAATGAGACTTGCTCACTAGATATTCTACAGCGAACCTTGGGCACGTCGAGTAGCCGGCTTCGTGCCCGAGTTGCCTCGGCATTGAGGTGGGAGCCCGTAAAAGAAGTAGGCGATGTGGTGCACTTCCGGCGACGAGGAGGAGACGGGACATTCCGCAGGAGATCGGGACGAAGACGAGAAGACTGGAGGACTTGGATCGTCGGTATATCTCTTTCTCATCTTATAGTTAGCTAGGACTAGTTAATGGTTCGATCCGGGTATTAGTGCGCGGCGGTTTGCCAGTTCAAGAAAAATTTAAGTTTATCACCGCTTCCGCATTTGGCCGTCGGATTGACGGCCGGGGCGCCGCCGTGCACTTACAGTAAAAACAACCGGCCATGACACCTGAAAGAAAAGGACTGGAAATGCGTCTGTTCACTAAAAAGGTGGACTAAAAATATCCAATTTCAAAATTAAAGGTTGATTAAGGTTAAACTTAAGTAACATCCTTGAAGTAAAAGAAACTCTTAAGCTTTATCTTAAGTTAAGTGTGCAAGCATAAGGATGCGCAAGATAAGTCAAATATCTAACTGAAAGGATGCGCAAGTTAAATCAAATCGCAAACCAAAAGAGAATGCGCAAGGCAGAGATGCACTCGCACACTTACCAAATTAGTAAGGAAGTAAAGGCTTCTAACAAAAAACAAGAGCTTCAAAAAAAGTACAACTCTAAAGGGAGTGAAAAAAAGACACTTATTTATGGGGTTTAAAAAGACGGTTCGCATTCTGGAAAGTCCCAAGATAACCAATGAATCATAACTTAACACTTGTTTGTCGCTTCGAAAACATGCGGAGAAACAAGTGTGTGGGCATGTTTGATGACAAAGTCATATGACACAGGTACACATGCAATAAGTGCGCACATTGTAAGTGCGCATATGCATGTGCAACGCACGGGCGCATTGCGCACCTAATCAATGACAGGTGCAAATATATGTGCATCCCATGAAAACCGACGCTTATTGAAAAGGGAATAAATCTTGATTGATAAGTGATCAAATCTTTAATTAACAGTAAAACATTCTGTTAGTTAAATACCTTAACCAAAAGATCTGGGATCAAAAATCCAACGGTGTGCATGTCATCCTTAATTGATATAAATCAACTAAATCTTTTTAAATCAATCTAAAATCAGATTGAAATAAAAACAGACTGAAATAAACTGAACAAATCCTAATTTCTTCTCTTTTATAAATAGAAGCCTCTTATGAAAAAATCAGGGATGAAAAATCTTCCTATAAGCTTGAAAAAATTTCAAGTCTTCTCCTTTTTCAATAAAAACTGCTTATGGTAGAAACAAAGAGAAAAACTTCTCTTTTTGGTTTTGAAAAAGCTTTTGCTTTTATATAGAAACCTTTACTTCTTTATAAATCCATGGATTCGGCATTAAAAGATCAAATGATCATGGGTCTGGACATCGTTCATAAAAGTTCATATTTTTGCTAGAGATCGATTCTAAGATCCAAAGAAAAAATAGAATGTGCACCAAAAGGAAACAAATGAAAACCAAGGTTTTTATTTCTCTGTAAATAAGAGAAGAAAGAAAAAAAAGATAAAACAGAAGTCAAGGATTCTTGTGCTTTCTGGTAGAAGTAAGTGCGCCCCTAAATTAATGCGCGCTTATTGACAAAAAAAAATTATGCCCTTGGGAAAATAATGCACTGGAGATATGCGCATCACGTGATACCCGCGTGTGTACACTTAACGAAAACAGCCTATGAAGGCATGTGCATACGTGATATCCATGTGTACGCACTTGACGAAAGCCGCCTGTGAAGCCATGCGCATTACGTGATATCCATATGTGCGCACTTCATGAAACTTGCCAATGAAGGCATGCGCGTTATGTGATACACACTTGCACAATATCCTTGAAATATAATAGTGCGCAATCATATGTAACACACATGCGCACCCTTTCAAAATGAAATAAACGGGCACATGCATCGCATATACCTACGCACTTGTACCATTAATCACTTAAACAAAGTTTAATTAAATGATGAAGCTTCCGTTGATCAAAATATCAATAAACCTAAATGATCTTTGTCTTAAAAATGACTAAAGATCCTTAATCTATATTTGTTAAGTTGATCTTAATCCAAAACAAGATTAACGAGCCTTAACTATATACTCATGGATTGATCTTAGTCTCGAAAAATTACTAATGATTCTCAGGTAACATATTCCGAACTGATGGACCTCATTCATACGAGATCTGTGTCTTAAGTTCAAACCCAAATTCACACACACACACACACACACACACACACACACGGATTTAGACTAATCTGCGCCTTATGGGTAACGACAAAAACTAGTCTCCGTATATAATTCATGGGCAACCAAAATAAACAAAATACAACACAACACAATGTGACCTACCGGAGTAAGAGAAAGTTGTTATTGCAACACAATAACGTAATTAACTATAGGTGCTTGCGCCTGCACGGAAGAGCGTCCTCACAATCAAAAACCCTTCACAAGTGAGGGGAGATCTGATAAAATCTGCTATATAGGTCGCAATTATCCAGAAATCTGATATACGGTATCATAAATCAACTTGGTATTTTCGGAGAGATGGATAAATATGATTCAAATAGCATATGCCCCCAAATTCAGGCTAAACGTCCTCCGCATCTCAGTCCAGTCTTTGGCGGTAAACAGCCACCTACTTCGTCAACCATAGCAGAGCATCCCTTCACTTCAACTCCCTCAACAATCGATCACCCCCTTCCTACCCGAGGTCCCTTCCTCCATCGCCAGTAAGATTTCATCTTTCCCGAGCAAGCCCCGCACCAAGCTCCCTTCATCCGCTACCTCCTTCGCCATCACCCTCCACTCAATCCCCCACGAGCCCTCTTCCCACACCACAAGCAACACTAACCCTGCCTCCTTTCTCTTGACCCACCCAAAGTAGACCCGACCATCTACTAGCCAAGCCAACTGAGCTCCACACCAAACTCTAGCCAGCCCAGCATTTCATCGAACATGTTTGCCTTTGCCCTCATCGCCATTGATAGCACCATCACCATCCAAGCAGTTTCCTCTATCGCCGTGGACGTCCCCATCACCGAGCCATTGGAGCACTTAACCGGGCCCACTTCGTATCATTGGTCGAGTCCAAGCCGCCATCGCCAAAGTCGTTCCATCGACGACATCATTCTCAGAATCTTCGTGTTCTTCCACCAAACCATCGTCAGGTAAGTTTAATACTTGCTAAATAATGCTACGTATCACTATACTTATAGTTATCAATATTAGTTCGGTTATTATTAAGCAACACATAGTTAAAAGTCAACACTTACCTTTATATTATATAGTTATTTTCCCTTAGATAGAACTCCTTAATTTTGGGATAAGCAGTTGGTTTTAATGATAACTAGTGATGTGTGGAAATTTGGGATCAAACGGTTAAGAGATTCAAGGAATTTGAAATGTAAAGAAGGTACAGTTGCTGAATTTTATAATTCTTATGATATATTGCATAATACTTCATGCAGAACCGACCCGCATAGGCCGCCAACAAAACCTGTCACGCCCCGTTTCCCAGTAGACGGAAACGGTGACGTGGCGGGCCGCAACGTTTTTACTAAGAAATAAATACGTTAAGCGTAATTAAGTAGTATATATATATAATACACAAGAATGACAAGAGAATTAAAATAAACAACTTTTATTAACATTTATCTTTACAATACAACTGCTTTGAAAAGGAAAGATATAATGATATAAAGGAATGCCTAAACAGTGACATACAAACTGAAAGTAAGTACAAGAGAGCTAGAAGTCCGGCTGGGCAGTGAACTGGTCCAAGTCCTCCTGACTAGGCTCGATCACCTAAGATTCCGGTCCTCCTGACAAACATTCCAAAGAAAGAAAAGACGGGAATGTTGTCAGCGAACTAGCTCACGGTAAGTCCCAAAAGAAAGAATGGAATAGAACAAATAATGTGAAATGAAACTGGTAAGTTATACAGGTATAAACTTATTATTCTAACGTAATTGTTTATAACTTGGTACAGAAGGTATTTGTGTATACGAGAGGACTCCATCTTACTCTATGGACTATGGTAACATATAGTACAAGACCCCGTCAAAACCCACGGGACAACGGCACGAGAGTTCATGTATGTGTCTTTTAAGTGACCATCTCATACCACGTTAATACATTCCGTACCAATCTACCCCGTTATCCCCGCATAATGTGTTGTACAAATTATATTACAAGTCTTGCCGAAACCATGGATACAAGTTGTTCAAGTTGACAGGTTCAGGATGTAATCTTGTAGTCATGTCAAGTTATAGTCATGGTTCGGTCAAGTCATGTCATGTATTCAGTTTTGACATTGATGTTTGAATTCAGGTGTTCAGATTCATGTTCAAGTATTCATGTTAGACTTTAGATTCATGTTTGAATTGAGCTCTGGTTTGAGTTTGGATTCAAGTTTGATTTAGACTCAGACTGAGTCAGACACTTGTAACTGATTTAGATCCTGAATTAGGTTCGGGAGTTATCGGTAACTGCTGTACATGGACGGCAGAATTTGTGTCTGTTTTCAAGACTATTACTATTGATAACTCCGTTAAGTTTTCTACCTTAAATAGGCAAGTACTCACTTTCTTCGCCTTCCTGGGGCAAGAGAATTGATCCCGCTTAAACCTATATTTACTAAAGTCCTTAAATATTGTTTTATATATCTCGAGGGGGTTTTATTAAAAAATATTTTTACTATAGTTTCAAAATAATCTCGAGAAGTTATTTATATTATTTAGGGTTTTCATGGATATGAATTTTAAGGATTTGAGGTATTTTAGTGATAATAGTTTAGCTTGGAAAGTTCATGATATTTTATTGTAAAACTTCTTTTTTATTGGTATCTTAATGGTATTTTAGTGAAACTTGTAATTCTTTCATTTAAAAAATTTAAGTTTATTATATTTTGAAAATATATGAATTTGTAATTTTATATAATTATTAAAAATTAAATTTTTTTAAGTGGAAAAATGCGTTTTATTAAAAACCGTATTTAAAACCTTTCGAGACGAATGCTCCGTGAGGAGGTCTGCATCTCGCTCTACTAGCCTAAGGATGTGTGATAATTCGCACCATCCAATAGCGGGTCCTCTAAAGAGAGTTGTAGAGGTATATTTGCAAATGAATTTAAAATACAATTTAAAAGAAATCCGGTTTTTATAGTAAATGGTATTTTCTTATAATAATGTCTTCGCAACGAAAAATATAGTATCATGCTACGAAACCAAGTGTGTATGTGAGAGGTAAGTCGTTACCTCATGAAATTTTTCTAAAGATATGTTTGTAAAAAAACTAAAAAAGGTGATATTTAAAACTCATGGTATTTAAACGAAAAACTTAAATTAAAGTTATTTTGCATGAGAATTTTAATAAAAAATTTATTCTAGATATTAAGGTTTAAGGTTACAAGTATTGTATAGAAATTTGTTTGACCAAAAGATAATAGGAATTGGAGTATAGGAGTTGGAAAGAGTGATATCGGTATTAACTCGACTTTTACCGATTTTTATAGAAAGATAAATTCAACGAGAAGAAAAGAAGATTAAAAGGGACTTACTACTTGGTTATATTAAGAAGAGGTAGAAGAAGAGATTGTTGTCATCGTGGCGTCGCGGGAGCGCTGGAATTTACTTCGATCCTCGCCGGAATTTGATCACTTGCTAACTCCTCTTTTACTCCACTTATACTTAAGAAATTTTGAGAGTTTTGGATAGAAATTTCAGAATGATATTGAGTTAAAGGGTGGGGAGGTATTTATTGTGTGGAATTAGGGTTTTGGAATTAAAATGCATTAAACAGATGATAAATGGTGAAATGAAGGGTCTCTGTTTGATTGCTCTGCAATCAAACTGTGCAGGGGTGTTAGGGGTAGGGGAAGAGTCAAGTGTGCATATCACGGGGCTCTTTGGGTAAATTCTGACCGTCGGCACCGGTCGAAATGGGCTTTTGGCCGGTCGATTGTGTGCTCTGGAGTTCTAGATTGATGCCACATGTGCTACTTAGTATTTAAACCTTTTTGCACATGTTTGGGTTTTTCTGACTTTTCATTTTTATGTGAATTGCACGTGTAAAATTTTGGGCTTCCAAAACGTTAAAAGAAAAAATTCAGAAAAAAATAATGTGTCTGATGGGGATCGAACACAAGGGCTACGTCACAGCAATACAAAGGCTTTACCAGTGAGCTACAAGTGGCTTCTTACTATTTTTTAACAAAAATTACTTATATCTCAATATCAGGCTGTATAACTCATTTTCTGTATATTAAACTGGAAAATTCCGTACAGTATTTCAGAGTCATTACAAGCACCTACGGGCACGCTCACGGACAGAGGAGAGAGCTAAGAACTCAAGAAGAAGGGCCAAGCCCTTGAAATTTCGGAGTTAAACTCCTACCTTCTCGGAATTGGAGTTTAACTCCAAAAAAAATTATTTGGAGCGAAACACCCAAAACGATTTTATATGAAGTTAAACTCCAAAAAAGAAAGAAATATTTTTAT
Organism: Agapanthus africanus; assembly: GCA_030015575.1. Classification (NCBI taxonomy): domain Eukaryota; kingdom Viridiplantae; phylum Streptophyta; class Magnoliopsida; order Asparagales; family Amaryllidaceae; genus Agapanthus; species Agapanthus africanus. The sequence goes on along the minus strand of CM057349.1, from coordinate 417,943,070 downwards.
TTCGAAAAACAAAAGGGATCTCTTGAAGTTTCAAAATTTATGTCTTGGATGATGAAAGAGGACACATTTCTTCTCTTTTGAGCCTTGGATCCTCCCAAATTTAGATTTTCGGAGACAGGCGCCCTATTTCCTCCTCTCTTTTTTGGATCTTAGAGAAGAAGGGTGATGAGATTTGAAATCTCCCCTTCAATAATTTTATGGTAGAAAACTATTTATTTTTTTAAAAAGGAAGAGTTAAACTCTTGATTTTAATTCGAAAAAAAGAGAAGAAAGAAAGTTTTAAAACCTTTGAAGAAGAAGGAGACACAAAACTCTAGAATGTTTGAGAGAATAGAACTTGTTATTGATTTTCTCATCATATTTGCCTTTTATAGGCTACACCTTTTATATATTGCCCCTTGGAATTTTCCAAATGGCACTTGTGTCTTTTCCTATACCATGTGCTAATTTATTTTTGCAAATAAGCCATGAGCTTTCACAAAATTTGCCTTTTTAGCCATTTATTTACATTTATTTCTAAAAATTACATTAAACTTATTTATTACCTCATTTTTTTGGCATGGGACCGGCCCCTTTCCTGCTTGAGCTTGACTTGGGCTCGGACCCGCTTGGCTTGGGCTCGGGCCCACTTGACGACTTTTGAGTTTGACTTTGAATTTTTGTACAAGAGGAGTGTAAATTTTTACCCCGACACCGTTGTCCCATGGGGTTTAAGGCGCCTTGTACTAAACGTGCCATTGGTCCATGGTATTTATATCGAACTACTCTCGTATACACGTATACTTTCACTGTTGAACTACAAACAAACAAACACGTTAGAATAGAATTGCCAGACTTATGATACTTGGTCATGACACATATGTTATATTACCTACATGTTCGTATTGTTTCATATCTTCGTATTACTGCTTTATAATCTCTAGTTAATACTTATTGTTCCACAACATAAGATATATTGTTGTATTATATCATGTCGCCCCGACGACCTGAGAATGCATTCTCAGAGTGAGAAGTGGATTTAGCTCAGATCAAGAACTATCTTACTTCGAGGATATTGCGGAGATCTAGACCAGCGACGTCAGTACTATCATTTTTTTTTACTCTATCTGATTAGTTGTATCTCTGATGTGATAAAATTAGTGACTGCATTTCTCATTACTTGTGCTATATTTACTACTTACCATGTAGAAGCTGAAGTATTACTACGACAGGATTATTCCTTGACCGTAGGAGCATGGATGGCCTAGTCACCCTCGTATTCCGTATTTTGGAAAGCAGGGCATGACACCGGGCTTCAAAAGTAGACCTAGATACTTGACTGGAAAGTCTTCCGCTTTGCAATTAAAAATGGACACCAGTCGCTTCTCCCAAACTAATCTTTCTCCTAAGCAAGCCACCGAGCTTTTGTGAAAATAGATGTTCAATCCTGACTAAAGCTCAAAAGAATAAAGGATCAATTTGATTATTGCAGCCTGGTTCTTGCACAACCTACTAAATAGCAATGTATCATCAGCGTACTACAAATTAATAATCTATATTCTTGTGCCCCCGGCCCCATTCCTTCCAATAACCCATTGTTCCTACATCTTTGGATCATATGTGTAAGACCATTCTCCACTAAAGTAAAATTAAGTGGTGAAAGAGGATCATCTTTTCGCAACCCACATCTACACCGAAACTCATTTATATCTTCTCCATTTATGCAGATATTGGCAGATGCCGAAGATAACCACATGTTAATCCAAATCATCCACTTTTGCGAGAATTCTTTAAGATCTAGACACTCTAAAATATATCTCCAATCCACCATGTCATAAGTTTTTTCAAAATCCAATTTAACTAGGTATCATGATTTCCCTCGCCTTCATGAATCTTGAATGACTTCATTAGCTATAGCTAAACCGTCCATGATGTACCGTCCCGCCACAAAACCGGTTTGCGTATCTTTAGTGATATCTCCCAAGACCTTACTCAACCGATTAACCAAAACCTTTGAAATAATCTTACATAAACAGTTTACTAAACTTATTGGTCCGCACTCCTTAAGATACCAAGCCTCACTTTTCTTTAGAATAAGAACCATAGTAGAACAATTGAGGCGTTTCAAATTAAGTGTGTTTTCTTCCACTGCCACAAACAAAATCAAAATATCACCTTTCACAATCTCCCAAAATGTTTGATAGAAAGAAATGGGGAATCTGTCTGGTCTGGTGCCTTATCTTCTCCCAGCTTTCAAACCACTGCTTTAACCTCCTCTTCATAGAACCATGTGTCCAACTCTTCGGTCTGTTCCCTATAAGCTTTTCCCCATCATTCTAAAATTCTATCTTCGTCGTCTATCTAACCTCCTTCTCCATACCCATAAGCTTCTTATAAAAGCCTAAAGCTACCCTTCTTATGCTATCTCCATTAGTAAAGACCTCTCCATTTTCCTCGATCGCATTGATATGATTAGACCTTCTTTTCATATTTGTCATCCTATGAAAATTGCTTGTATTTTCATGCTCTTCTTTCAACCAATTCTCCTTGGCCCTCTGACTCCAATCCAACTCTTCGATTGCTAAATCTCTTTTAACTCCACCCTCCATGATTAAGGAAAACCATGTTCTCCAAGAGTTAGATCTCGGTCTTCTTCCTGCTTCTCCATCTCTTCAATATATACTATAAGTGCTTCCTTTCTTTGTCGCTCCAATTCCCTTTGTTTCTTATCTCACTTTTTCAAAACTCGTCTCAGCCTATGCAGTTTAACCATCAGGTTACTTGCGGCATCTACATATTCATAGGGCACCTCCAGCTCTTCTAAATAAGATTACAAACATTCATATCTTCCAACTATCTTTTTTCAAACTAAAACTTTTCATACTCATACTTCTTTCATTCTTCCCATCAAAGTGCAAAATGGGCACATGGTCAGAGGTTGTTTTCGCCTATGTCCTTGTATAAGAAAGATGTTATTGAGTCTCCCAATCCAAAGACACAAGGATCCTGTCAGGCTTTGCCAAACGTACCTTATGGCTATAATTCGACCATGTGAATTTCCTATCCTTCACTGGAATTTTCAGAAAACTTAACTGATCAACCGTGTTGTTAAATAGAAGTCTATCACTGGAATTATTCAAAGTCCGCACCCATTCCTACGCATAAAGAACCACATTTTAGTCCCACCATCCACCCATGGAAACCCCCATTTTATCTTTATCTTGCCTAACTCTTCCCATAACTCATCGCGTGCTTCTCTCTTGCTCGGGCCATATACCACTGTAATCATCTGCACCCATCCATCCTGCTTTCTCTTTGTCATCGTCGTAATAGAAAAGGATCTAATGAAGGAATTCACGATCTCTAAGATATCTTCCCTAATCCCAAGCAAAATCTCTCTACGAGTGCCATCTGCCTTCTTAACCACTCACTTTACATCACTTCATCCATCCAAACTATTTAACACTCTAGACAACGGGTTACAAAGTTTGGTCTAAGACAAACCTAAGCAAGAAAAAGTCTCCTTCCTAATGACATCCCTAACCATCCTTCATTTAGAAGCCAACACTATCCCACACACATTCTAAAAGAGACAACTCATCTCAAACAAGGAAAAGAAGAGACCCTACCCCAAAATCCAGGGAACAACGTGAGACTAACCCTGAGGAATCACCTCCTCCCTATCCCCACTTAACTCACCCCCTCGGTTTGAGGAGCCACTAGGATACACCTATCCTGTTCCAACAACTGAGAAACTACCAAGTTTCTTTCTTTATGTTCAAAACATCGACCCAAGTTCACACCAATAGCATCTGATATTTCTAAAAGTTTCCCATCTAGAATAGTACCAAAAATTGCATAAGAGTTTGACTGAGTACCCGATGACGTTGCTTTGTTCTTCGCCTTCGCATTTTCCTTTGAACACTTCACTGTCTTAGATCCCACCACAAAGCCTTTTTTGCTCAAGTCTTTTACTCTTCCTACTCTCCTCCACTGTAACAACTCTGAAACCCCTGTACAAAAATTAACTTGTTTAATTTATAGAAAGGGTATTTCAACCTGATTAGGCGTTATAAATTCTTTTAACCTGATTAGGCGTTATAAATTCTTTTGTTCAATAAAAATAAGAAACAACTTTTAACTCATTGGTAAAGACTCAACACTGCTGTGACAGAGCCTTTGTGTTCGAATTCCATCAGTCCCAGTTGTTTTTAATATTTTTCTTTTTAACTTTTCGAAAGGCCAAGAGTTGTACGTGCAATACACAGATAAACGAAAAGTTTCAAAAAATCAAACAGGATAAATGAGGTTTTAATTAAAAGTTAAACACATGGCACGAATCTCGAGACAGATATCGCAAATCCAGCCACCAGAAATCGCCCCAAAACCACTATTGGCGGTCTGATCTTACCCATTCGACTCTGTGTTTCACCCGTGCACCCCTTCAGCTCTCCTCTACTCCCATGTATTGTTTGATTACTCTGCAATTAACCAAAGACCTTTCATTTTCCTCATTAATCTTATTTTAATTCTTTTTAATTCAAATTCTTTAACTCACACACCATCATACCTATACTATAAATACACCACTTCCCCTAGCTCTCACCAGTCTGAAAAATCTCTGTCAAAAATCCTCAAAATTCTTTAAGTTCAAAGAAGAGTTAAGACTAATCAAGTGGAGTTGGTGGTCGATCTCATTTGAAGACCGGAGCCACTCCCGACGATACCACGACACCACAAGACCCATTCCTTCTTCCTCTCTGCTCTCAGCGCAAAACAAGTAAGTCCCTTCCTCCTCCTTTTACATCTCTACAATTTTTTTGAAACATATCGACAAGTGGAGTTAGCTCCGATAATTGCATTTTCAACATTTTAATCCACATGATAAGAAAATTAGGTGACACTAACATCCTAACACCACTCTTGACCTTATTTAAATCATTTAGCTATTAGCGTAATTAACATTCCATGAGAAATAATCATATAACGAACTTTTTTATATAAATACCATGAACTTTAATATAACCCTTTTCGATAACTAGAGTATATATCTCTAGAAAACACACAGGGTAATGACCTACCCCATTACATACACTACGGTTTTATATTACGAAGATTTTAGATGTATGGTTAATTTAAAGAATACGGTTTTTCAATAAAATACAATCGTTTTTTCAATTAAATGTTTTTAATCGTTATTTTTAAAATCTTTTACAATTGCGTCTCTACAACCCTTTTACGGGAACCCATCTATGGATGGTGCGGGTTATCGCACGTTCTTACGATAGTTGAGTGAGATACAGAACTCCTCAAGGAGGATTCAGTCTCGAAAGGAAACAAAAATACGATTTAAAGAATACGACTTTTTCTAAATCAACTTAAAACTTTGAAAAATTATATAAAATTATGAATCAGTATTTTCAATAAAAACAGATTGTAAAAAAATATATATTTATAGAGAAAAGATTATATTTTTAATAAAATACCTCTAACTTTACAAAAAGAGTAGTTTTCATTAAAATACCATAAACTTTTAAAAACTAGGTTTCATCGCTCAAATACCACTAAAATTAAAATACATGTTCATAAAAACTGTTTAAAATATAAGTCACCCTCCAGGTTTATTTTTAAAAAATAGTAAAGTATTTTTCATAAAACCCTCTCAAGATATGCAAACAATATAAATATAATGTAAATAACAATAATAAATATTTAAGGACTCTATATTAATATAGATTTAAACGGTATCATTTCTCTTGAACCCCAGTGAGCTGGAGAAAGTGAGTGCTTAACTATTCAGGTTAAACAACACTGCAAATTAACGGAATTATCAATGACAATTGTTTTGGAAAAAGACATAAATTCTGCCATCCATGTGCAATAGTTATCCGATTACTCCTGAACTTAAAGAATTTCAACCCTTAAATCTTTTCATAAGAAATGCTTATAACTCGAATACAAACTTGAATTTAAACTCGAACTCGAACCCAAATTCGAACTCTAATCCAACTCAAACCCAAGCTTGAGTACTAACACGAACTCAATCCACTCGACTAACTTAACTCGGCCCAGAATTGCAATTGACGTGACTCGCATTCTAATTGATTTACTCAACTTCATTTTTCAACTTTTGCAATCTATGGTTTCGATCATGATATGTTATAATCAACTATAACTAAGGATATCATACATTTATAATCTATATTATACTCAGGATGTTCGGGATAGTTTTTTGTGTGAATCCAACGGGGTTTTAGGAGTCCCGTATTAACCAATTTTTTTATTTGCTCGAATCTCAGTCGGGTCGACTCCTTCACAGCTTGGGGTCCCGACACTAACACGTGAAATGCGTCCGTGTTTGCATGCTCCTGGGGCCCCATTCTTAAGCTCGTGAATACTTCTACGGTTGCGTTGATATTCACACTTGGAACTTAACGTTAACATAATGACCATATGGAGACTTATAGATACATATATCCGTATACAGATCTACACATTTTTACTGGTCATTTATATTATTTCTTTATATACTTGTCGCTTTTCATTCTTACTCTATTTTTGAGACTTACCGAGCACTAGTTCACTGACGGGCATTCTACTCATCTTTGTTTTCTTGGAATGTTCGTCAGATACGGTCGAGACAGAAGAAGTGGACGCTACAGAAGAGGATTGTGACCAGATAGCTACCTAGGATTAGCTTAACTTTCTTTTTCTTTCATCTTATATATGCCACTTGTTTAGGCATTTTCTATTATTGTATTTATTTTTTTCAGTTGAATTCATTTATCTGTAAAAATTTCAAGTTTGAATGTAGATATTTGTTGTAAAATTATACAGTCTCCATTTATTCTTGCATTATGTATTATTGTTTCAATACGCTTAGTATATTTATTTAGAGAATGATATTTTCTTAAAAAATATGTCGTGGTCTTACCACGTCATCGTTTCCATCTACTGAGAAGCTGGCGTGACACCCACAATACTATTCTCTTGCACAGATTCATCTTCTATTGCTCCCCCTACAATATTGTCTTTTTCTCTATCATTATTAGGCATAATTGAGTTATATCCCATTTGACTAGCCACCATATTAGTGTCGTGCTCCTGAAATGCCCATCCTCTTGCTACTGCCTTGGCTACCGCTTCCTTTATTCCACGCCTTATGAAAGTACCCAAGTCTGTCGAGAATACATCTTCAAGTTTCCTAATCATTATATCCTTAATTCTTTCATCTGTGACTTTATCCTCATCCTGCTCATTCTCTCAATAAAATTTAGGAATAACCTTTAGAGTATCGTCCCCCATGGTATCCACGCTTCCTCCCTCACTTAACGATTTTATTCGACCATCATCTCAACTATAACAACACCTTTCAACCGAATCTATACCCTCCTCATATGCTTCTATTTTAGATTGCTCCGCCTCTATCTGTTTTGAATTCTGCTTTCACTTTAATTCCCCCTGATGACCATAGACACCGCAACCTCATATTCATGTTGTTATTGTGAAAAATCATCTCCAATGTTCTTATTGTTATTTTTATGATCTAGATATAAAGCTTAATAATTCAACCATCTAAGAAAATCGAATGCTTTTATGGCATGTAATTTATATGGTTAAAGTTGATAAACATTTTAACTCAATATAATAACTTTGTAATCTCATAGCTATATGATGGAGGCTGTGATCTCCTTCAGATGTTATCTTCCGTTGATCTGTAGCGAGCGTTGATGGATGGCTGAGATTGAGTTTGAGAGTTGCCTCTTGATGCGTGTGGATCTTAATGGGCTTGATTTGGGAATGAAGCCGAGCCACCTGCAAGGAAGTCCCAGGGTGGTTGTACCACCGAGGACCCACTGACGATCAAGTTAGTCAAAGTATTTGGGCAGAGTAACGGCCTGTTGGGGTAAAAATTGCCTTACCTGAGTCGTTTGAAGAAGGATTTATATAGTGGCAGCCATGGGCTGGCGGGTGCGAGATTCACGCCGGCCGTTACGCCCCTGGCGTTGCGCCTGCGTGAAAGGCAGGATTCCCCATTAATGACGAGATATGCTCGTTAATGGAGGAACACGATGGCGTGGAACGCGGGATCGTAGGCAGCGGATATCTCGTGGTTGGCGAGATTCGCGGAGTCGTGGCGGAGACGCCTGTGATCTGTGCTGTGGGTCGATCGATGAGACCGAGGAAGCTAAGATCGGCAGGAGGCTCGGGAACGAGCGGGGGGCCGAAGGAGCTTGTTTCAGTGATAGCTCGGAGGCAAGCTAGGAAGGCTGAAGGAGCTCATGTGCGGGAGGGCTCGGAGGCGAGCCGATGGTTATTTGGAAGACGAGCATAGGAGAAGTCCGGAAGGCCATCGAAGGTTGGGAACATCCTTGGGAGGAAGGCCTGAGATATGCTTCCAATGTAACCTTCTTGCTCTTCTCTCGTAAGTTTTGGGACACGTCATCTGCCATGTGTCATGATCTAGGGAGTCCTCAGTACCGAGTATCATCATTAGCCCGCACTCTCGGACCGACCACTTCATGGGTCGGGTCGAGAGTGGTCTGATCGGTCGCTTAGGCCGAGTTCTTATTTGAAGACCTCGTCGGCGCGGATTCCCGAGCAATTAGTCTTATTTTTTCGATGACGTCAGCGGATCATGGGAGAGATATTGCATTGAAGAGGAAGCGCCGATACAGGCGTACGTTTGCTGAAATGCCAGGCCACGTGTTCAGTGCTGATTGGCTGACGTAACGGGCCGCCGGTGTCCTTCGCGCTTGACAGGACGCGCCCAATACATGTGCGATAGGTGGAACAATGACGGCCGTTGAATGCGAAGTGTTGTTTTGGCGGGAGATGGTCGGCACTGTAGGATGTGTTCGCCGACTGCTATAAATAGAGGTGGGATCCCCCCTAAGGTCCACACTTCGCCATAATTTCCTCAGCTCTTCGTGTGTTAGCTCGGTGCTTTTCCCCTTAGATCGAATTTCTTGCGTCCTTTCCTGGGCAGACTCCTTCCATTGCTCAGGTTAGATGTCTTCCTCTGGAGAGTCCATAGAAATAGTTCGGGTAGAGTCTAGAGAGTCTTCTGCAGCTTCCTCTTTTGCTTATTCCTCTTCCTCGTTCGAGTCGAATTCCCCCCGGGATGTTAGGGTTATTCACGCTTCCCAGGGTCAAGTGACGGGGATGGTCCCCAGAGCGGGTGTCAAGAGTGTTCGTGACGCGCCTTCCCTCCTGAGGCATGCGGACGAGCTCGCCGCCATCCGAGCTCGCTTCTACATTCCTGTCACGAACCAATTTTGGTCCGTGACCGGCACTTAGATCGTATGACATCTAAAGATGACGACACAATCCAAGTAAGCCAGAAAACCAAGATCAACAACGTATTTGCGGAATTAAGAAAATTTTAGTTTTTAAGTGACAGAAATGAGGTAGCATGTCGAATGGCTTTTAAGAAATAAATTTCAAACAACTGATCTTTAGCATTTAAAAATTCGACCGCACCTCCCTTTTTAAGTATTAAATCAAAGCAGTTATAAATTGTTTAAATAATTTGCATCCCTAGTTGGGAGCAAAATAATGCCAAACGGCGGAAATCAATATACAGTAATAATACGACGCATAAAGCGAAGATTCTATGCATAAGTAAAAGAAGCGTAATTTAACACAACAAAACGATATCACTAAGTCGAATTTAAAATATATACAAACACATCTCGTTCTAAGTCAGATATACAGGATCTGATGGAGTAATACTAGATCCAAAATACATATACCAAAATGGGAGGTTACTACGTATGTAACCCACCTAGCAAAAAGAGCGATAAAAAGCAGACGAGTGGATCCGTACTGCTGCGACGCGTCCACACAACTCCTGCAAGGAACTATGGCACAACAGGGGTGATTTGCCAACTCAGTAAATAAAACTAACATATAATGGCTGATAATGTAAGTATGACAAACTAGAGCTAATTGCAACAAAATGAATATGATGCATGATAACAAATGGAAGCATGAATATGTACTACTCAAGGTATAAATCAAAACCGAAATCTCATCAATTATTTCCAAATAAGATTCATTTTTCTGTGTCTATCATCGACACAAATCTTCTGTTTCCATCAGGCATCGTTCCCCGAATGACCCTGTCAATCAATAACACCGGTCGGTATCACCTAAATATCCGCCGTGTTCACAACTGACTCCGGTATCGAGTATCCTCGCTAGGCTCCCTGCCTAAAGTACGGCTTTCCTGCCCCTCGGTCTCGACCGGATCCACTATGAATCCAGCTGTATAGCTACCCCACTTAGCCCGGATAACGTAAAAATCCGCAACTGTATAGCTACCCCAATCGGTTCGGAATAAAACCAAATCATAAAAATAATATCTCATGGTGGACATGTCACTTCAATCATGAAGAATCACTGAATACACTTATTAGTACATGAAAACTCAAAACCAGAAATCCAAAATAATCCAATGCATCTTATATCATACTTACTAATACTTGAATATGAAACACGATAAGTATGTATAACAACATTGATGCAATTTAACTACCATTATGGATGCTTAGGGTATGATATGAATCATATTTGACATGATAAGTACTAAGTGTGTATGTGACATGTTAATATCGACAAGGTGTAGTGTAACATGTAAATATGTGTGCGTGCAACATGACTCGTCAATAATTTGTGCAGTGTTCTAGTAATCATTAAAACATGACGATTTATGAATGCATACGATGAAGTTACTAAAAATCAACTTTTATACACAAAGGAATAATTTTAATTTAACTTAAAACTACGGGCGTATTACGCCATCCATACAAAATCCCCCGATAGATGTTAATTTACTCACCGGAATACGTCGAATCTACTCAGAAATCATCAATCCATTTTCTTTCCTTACGGCCTCCGAAGTTTCCGTAGTCGAATCTCCTATTGAATTAACTTCGTATAAGAAACGGCTAAACTCCGATATGGCGAAAACATGAAAATACAAGTTTTACGTACTAACTATACTACATACTAACTATAGTAAACTATCTAGTACTTATACTAACTGGATTTTAGCCATTTGCTGTTCGTAACAAAAAACAGAGACGTGTCACGAAATATCCGTATCGTATTTTAAAATTTTAACCCCATTACAGATATTAACTTCTAAATTTCATATACTGATAAAATAACTTAAACTAGCAATACCAAACATCCTAATATATATACAGAGAGCTACCCTAAATGTTAGTTATGTATATGCCCTAGAGGCCATTATTGTACATATGATGTATATTATAGTGGATGCTTGGATATATATAGAGAGGACTTTCTTGCTCGACATGATAGTATGCTATCTGGTTGTGCTTTATCTTAACATGTTGACTTGTATTAGTTTATTATCTTGCTCTCACATGTTGATAAAACCCTTAGGATATGTACTTGACTACTAGGACTATGATGCAGATCATACTTGTGGGGCCAGGGTAGTCAACGAGTACATCCTATAATTGTTCCTAGTCGAGGGTGTATCGAGACAGGGCATCGATACTCCAGAGTAGACTAACGTGTACGCATCTTGACCCATATGATGGGCGATGAATGATCCCATATCCATTGGTGTTTGACATCAAAGACGGTATACGGGTGCTCAGTGGAGACTGGGTACACTGAACGGACTCGCCGAGAACTCCTAGATGGTATTATACCTATCGTCAGATAGCAGTTCTCTGGTGACAGTTAGTCTGTAGACCCGAGATCGTCATAGAGTCTTATGTGATTCCCACTGTGCTTTGATTTCCACCTTACCACATTCATGAGAACATGCAAAACGGTGGCTTTTGGGTACAGTCCCAAATAACATGGAGGCAATGAGCGATAGGAGGGGTTTCGTCTCTCCCGGTATTGGGGGTTGATGTTGCGCTGTGTTCGATTGGCTATAACTGGAAGTCCCTGGCCAGGGCTGCTATGGAGATCTACTGGTAAGTGTTATCAGTAGTTTCTCGGCCTGTTATGAGCCTCACATCGGCACGACTTATCGGTTACTGGGGTCTGACGTTTACCACCCCTAAACTAGATATGCGACATATCAGACGAAGAGACCGGACTGTACGTTAGTGTTACTGATTGGATTCACAAGAGTATGTACAGGCTTGCTTGTTGATCTTCTGATCGCTCAATACCCGGGTGGCTGTTACGTTTAGCTGATCGCTTGCAGCTTGTGGGTGTTTGATATGATCATCACCTACTGCCGGCGTATTGACGATTCTTTAGAGTCCTACACAGAGGTTTCCTGGCTCAGGCAAAATGGAGTAGGAGCACATATATGATATGTGCGGGACCGAGAGTAATACGTGTATGTGATACCGTATTCGATTCTCGTGATATGTGATATTGGCCGGGTATATATGATATAGCCGGGTTATCGGATCAAGTGTTGGTTCGATAAAATGGTAAATGTTATATTAGTCGGTTATATGTAATATAGCCAGATTATCGGATCAAGAGTTAATTTGATAATTTAATATATAATTATATATGTGATATATTACATTACATTAGCTAATATAAGCTCACTTAAATGATTCTTTTTCTCACTTGGATAATACATTGATATATATGTGATATATGTTAATTGTATTATTTTCTTTTGTTACATTATATATTATATATGTGATATATAATATTGTAACATGTTTGGGTTACAAATGCAACTAGAGTTTATGAGATTGAACCATGATTAGGTTTTATGGTTGGATTTATATTTATTTTGGATAAATCTTATTTGTGTGGATAATGGATGAGATATTTTCTCATAGTTGACTTAGTCCACTCTAGATATTTTTCTAGATATTTATTAACCCAACCTAAACCCTTACCCATGGTCAAGTCTCTACAAGGGTTAAGCAGGATATGCTTAACCCTTGGTTGTATTTCTAACCTTAACAATAATTCATTATTCATTCATAACTTCATCTTCTTCTTGCTCTTCACAAAAGCTTTCAAGCTTTTTGATGTGTGAAGAATTAAAGTGAGATAATGAAAACTAAAGAGGGTAAAATTCCTACTTCATCATCCTCATCTATTCTAGCCACTTAGATTAGGGTGTTTGCTTCACTAATACTTGATTAGTGAAGTGAGAGCTAGGGTTTGTGATTCTTCAAGATAGATCATCTTGGATTAGTGAAGTCTTCAAGCAAGGATGTCTCATTCACCTCATGGAGCTTCTCTAGAGTCCGGGTACTTGATAATCACAGCGAAAGGACCTCAACTCGGAACTTATGAAGCGAAGGAACGGACTACAAAGGTTGTAATCCCTAACTCTTAGATGTTAAGGTGTTAACTTGTTAGTTTTGTTTGATTCTCTAGTTAAAGTTCCTAAGTTTAGGGTTATCTTCAATGGCAAAATTTTAACTTGGCATGGATGATGTCTCGTGAAACCTTGCTGCCATTTTAGGTAACCCATAGTGGTATCAGAGCCTGACTAGAGAATTAGACGAATAGTGTAGGATTATGAAACAGAAACAACTCCGAAACACCCGATGCAAAACCCTGGTTTCTGTCGAATTATTTATGCTGTCAAAAAATTTTTCAAACAGTTGCAGAATATTGTATGAGATACAATATGAATACAGTCTAAAAACCACCCCCTGCTCAGAATTTGGCCGGCCAGAAGGCCTTAAAATCCGGCCTGCACAGATTTGTAAAGGGATTAGGGTTTGGGTTTTGGGTGGTGTTCTCATCTCTGAGTTTTGGTAATTCAGGTGTTGTTTATTTTTGCTAAAATTGCATGTGATGTTAATTTACTGCATTAACTATACGGAGTGTTTCGTATTCATAATTCTACCTTTGTTTCGGATAGTTTAGACAGTGTTAAAAAGTTCGAACGGATATCAATAACTCACATTTTTCCCTGCCGGAAAATTTCTAAGTGTTGGATTTTTCCTTAGTTAAAGAAAATTCAAATAGCTTGCAAGTGATGCGGCGAACCCTCTAGAAGAACAAAACCTTAATTCGATTTTGTGACCGTCAAAACCACCTCTAAACCCTAGGGTTTGTGGTAGTTTAGCGGTGCCACAAGTGAGGCATTGGTGGACCCTTCTACGAGTGGTTCACTGCTACTGTGGCATGTGATGGATACTTCTAAACTACGCTCAAGTGTTGAGCATTTTGGAAAATTTTGGGTATTTGTTGATTCGATCGAAATGTTTAATATCGTCTACCTTTTTCTGTAATGTGATACAATATATGGAATTCATAGAGTTAGGCATGAAATGCGAAGTATGTGATATTTCGAATTCATGATGTCTGAAGAGATTGTGAATTCCAAATGTTGTAGTTTTACATTTTTTTCTGCGGCCGTAAGTGTAATATGTGGTGTATCGCCGGTTTCATTGCTATACATCAACGACAATTGGGATACGCATATTTACTTACGTTGATGACATGTGATGTTATGTGTTGTTGTGATATGTTATATTGGATCGTCGTGTTCTGAATAGCCGGGGGTTTATATGAGATGAGGGTTTTTTATTTTCATTCATGTAAAATTTATTGTATGTAATATTCTTTTATTGGGGAACTTTCAGGTTGAGGATGTTGTCACCATTGTATATTATTTACTTTTTCGCATTAGGATAGATCCAAGGTGGGGAGCACAAGTAACCGGGTTTTAGGGTCCAGTGGGAGACCAACTCAAGGAGTCGAGTCCGGGTCTTCTAACCCTAGAATCGGAAGGGTTGCTTGCCGCTCTCGCAGGGGTCTAGGGATGTGGGTATGGCTATACATCGCGACCGTGGAATCCGTGTTTTATACAGGCTCAAAATAAAACACGAACCTCCTAGTATATCCAATATTTCATATGCTATCTTCTGCTGCTCTATGATGTGATCACTGTGGATTCTGAAACGAATAGATATATATTATATATGAGATATATAGTAAACGTTGCTTATGTTTTTCACCCGCACTAATCCCGTCCCGGTATGCCGTTAGTTAAGTAACCTAACGGTGCATAACGGAACATTGTGGCGAATGCGGATGGCATAAGCGTACGTTGTATTTTCATTTCTTCTGTGATGCTTAGGAAGCATAATTGATGGGATTCATTAATGAGATTAATGAAAGAAAAGAAATCTAAAAAATGTTGTAGAATCAAATTTATAAAAAGGGTAGCTCTAGTTTTTGTTTTGCATAACGGTATTCCTTGTAGAATATCCAGCACCTTATTCGATAAGGAAAGAACCGATATCCCTTCACTGGGAGTGATCTCTTTAGCGAAACTAGCAGATACTACAACTCACTCGATTTTGTTTTTGATTGCTTCTATAGTTTTTGCTATGCATAGTGGTATTTTTAGAATATCCAGCACCTTATTCGATAAGGAAAGAGCCGAGATCCCTTCACCGAGAGTGACCTCTTTAGCAAAACTAGAAAAATCCTCAAAAACATTCCTTTTTCAAAATCACTTGTTTCTACAACAATATCAAGTTCATTACGCTCATGGTATTCTGAAAAACCTGCGTAGCCCTCCGTCATTTCAGATAAGTATTATTTAGTATTCGTGCTACGGTAGTTTGGCCTCCATCAAGGCGTACTGTATGGTAGCTGATTAGTACTTATCTGTAGCATGAGATGCGATTGGATTAGGGTATTTGTACGGCATAGTTTAGCCTCCGTCAAGGTCATAGGACGCTAGGGGTAAAAAGCATTATCAGGAATTTCAAGTGTTGAAATTTGCAATGAGATTGCATACCTTTTATGAGATAGTTGGATCCTGATACTCACTGCGAGTAAGAGTTACTCCTGGGAGAGTTTTACACATGATAATTAGCCGATCAAGTAGGTGTCTAGAAAGGTGTTAACGAGGTTATGCCTCTGGGAAAACAAGGTTTATTTTAATTAGGTCCGTGCGAAAGCACGAGGAACCTCCCTCAAAGTGCTAACACTGACCTGGCTGAAAGATTGGCGAACTTGTAAGGTGTAATTAATCCCAGCTAGTCTTACCTTTTAGGGTTTTAAGGAAGATTTGATAAAAAGCAGTAGGAGTCATCCTGATTAGATAAGATAATAACCAATCTAATCTTGCAAGAGTATACGCTAAAGTGTTTACTTCTCTCTCTCTCCAGGTAGCGACCCTGTCAGGCCTTAATCAAGATAATAATATGGATGTATTGACTGAAGCCGCTTATTATACTGAGCAGGGGAACGTTGGCTCCGCTCCAACTTAAAATTGTTATAAGTCCGAGCAGGGAATAGGAGAATATCTGGATTCTCACGCCGTCCAAACGAAGAATAAGCATGCTGATGCATCTTCTTCGGGTGTGTTTGTTAACGAGAACTGTTTCTCAGTTCACTCTACGTCCTGAGTATTAGATACCGGATCAGGATTCCACATATGTAATATGTTATATGGGCTAAGGAAATGTAGGGAACTGAGAGAGGATGATCATTCCGTAAGAGTAGGGAATGGTGCAGATGTTGTAGCCAAAGCAATTGGTGAATATCACCTTGTATTACCAAATGGTAATACATTGATTCTGAACGAATGCTATTACATTCCAACCCTGATCCAATCTTATATCAGTTTCTTTATTAAGTAAAGAGGGATATAGTTTTGTAGTACATGATTATGTTATGAACATCTTTCTAGATCAAAAGTTGATTGGATCAGGCTCGTTAAATAATGGCATATACGTTCTAAATCAAACTACAGTTCTAAATGTACAGAACACACACAAGAGGAAGAGTTCAGAAATGAACGAATTCTTCTTGTGGCATTGTAGACTAGGTCATATCAATGCGACACGACTAGCTCGGTTGCATAAGGATGGATATTTGAATCTGTTCGAATTTTCATCTTATGACACTTGCCAGTCATGTCTCAAAGGCAAGATGACCAAAACTCCATTTAATGGACACAGGAAAAGAGTTACGGAACTCTTGGGACTGATACATAGTGATGTATGCGGTCCCATGTCTACACATGCCAGGAATGGTTCATCGTACTTCATTACATTCACTGACGATCTCTCAAGATACGGACTTGTGTTCCTGTTGAAACACAAGTCTGAAGCTTTTGAGAAATTCAGAGAATATAAGAACGAAGTAGAGATCCAAATGGGTAAAAGTATTAAGATCCTTCGATCTGATCGAGTAGGATAATACTTGAGCAATGAGTTCCTGGACTATCAAAAAGAGAATGGGATTCTCTCTCAGCTAACTCCTCCGTATACACCACAGCACAACGGTGTATCGGGGTGGAGGAATCGCACCATATTAGATATGGTGAGCTCTATGATGAGCACTGCTAAGTTGCCTATTTCCTTTTGGGGATATGCACTGGAGACAACAGCATATCTATTGAATAGAGTTCCTACCAAATCAGTGCCTACCACTCCATATGAGATATGGAATAGGAAGAGGCCATGTCTTAATTTTATTCAGATATGGGGTTGTCCGGCCTATGTGAAAACACAAAATCCGGACAAGCTCGAGGCAAGGTCTGTTCTGTGCAAGTTTATTGGATATCCCAAACATTCGTGAGGGTATATTTTCTACCACTCCGAGGAACAAAAGGTGTTTGTTTCTCGACATGCCACCTTTTTAGAAAAGGGTTTTCTCATGAAAGAAATTAATGGCAATGAGGTAGAAATGGAAGAAGTTCCAGCTACACAAACTGCAACAGAAGATTTGGTGGAACTGGAGGATTCGATAGCTCCCAACGAACCCCAGCCTCTCCGCCGATCTAGTAGGGTTCCTCATCCACCTGAGAGATACTACGGTTTTTTCATCGATGGTGGGAGTGAGGATTGCATTATGGAAGATGATGACCCCACTAGTTTCGAGCAGGCCATCATGAGTGATGACTGTATGAAATGGCTAGATGCAATGCGATCTGAGATGGAATCCATGTACACCAACAAAGTATGGACTTTGGAAGTTGCTCCTGAAAGAGTAAAACCCATTGGGAGCAAATGGATCTTTAAGAAGAAACTTGGTGTAGATGGAAAAGTTGAGACTTTCAAAGCTAGACTTGTTGCAAAGGGTTTTCATCAACGACCAGGTATGGATTATGACGAAACCTTTTCTCCAGTGGCTATGTTTAAGTCCATCCGGATCCTACTTGCCAATGCTGCATACCATGACTACGAAATCTGGCAGATGGTGTTAAGACCGCCTTTCTAAATGGTAATTTAGAGGAGTGTGTGTACATGATTTAGACAGAAGGTTTCGTAGATAGTGGGAGCAGCAGAAAGGTGTGCAAGCTGCTTAAATCCATTTACGGGTTAAAGCAGGAATCGCGGAGTTGGAACATCTGTTTTGATGTTGTAGTCAAAGAGTTTGACTTCATCAAGAATGTAGATGAACCTTGTATCTACAAGAAGGTTGCAGAGAATAAGGTTGTCTTCCTCGTATTGTACGTGGATGACATACTCTTGATAGGAAATGATGTTCCTATGCTGCACTCAATCAAGCTCTTCTTATAACATAGATTCTCAATAAAAGATCTAGGTGATGGCTTCTGCATTTTGGGAATTAAGATCTATAGAGATAGATCTAAACGGTTACTGGGATTGTCCCAATCCAGGTATATTGACACCATACTAAAGAGATTTAGTATGGAAGAATCCAAGTATGGGTACTTACCCACGATCTCTGGACTCACTATCTCCAAAGAGATGTCTCTTAAGACTGATTTGGAGTGAGCTCGCATGTAAGGGATACCCTATGATTCGGCAGTAGGCTCTATCATGTATGTGATGCTATGTACCAGACCCGATGTTGCATACTCACTAAGCGTAGTAAGTAGGTATCAAGCAGATCCTGGAGAGAATCACTGGACAGCTGTGAAGAACATTCTCAAGTACTTGAGAAGGACTAAAGAGATGTTCTTGGTGTATGGTAACGGAGAACTCCAGGTGGAGTCCTTTACCGATTCGAGCTTCTAAAGTAATAAGGACGACTCTAAGTCGCACTCGGGTTTTGTCTTTACCCTCAATAGAGGAACGGTGTGTTGGAAGAGTTCCAAACAGGAAACCGTGGCAAACTCGACGGTGTAGGCTGAATACATCGCTGCCAACGATGCTGCCAAAGAGACTGTCTGGATGAAGAAGTTCATCACTAAACTTAGTGTGGTTCCATCCATTGAGCATCCAATACTTTTGTATTGTGATAACAATGGAGCTGTGGCTTTGGCCAAGGAACCCAGGTCCCATCAAAGATCCAGGCATATTCTGAGGCGGTATCACCTGATCTGGGAGATAGTTGATCACCGGGAGATCGAGGTCAGGAGAGTTGACACGAAGGACAACACTGCGGATCCACTCAAGAAGGCCATACCCCAGATACAATTTGAGAGACTCATCTGGATGTTGGGTATGAGATACTATAACAGCTGGACTTAGTGCAAGTGGGAGATTGTTAGTTATGTATATGCCCTAGAGGCTATTATTGTACATATGATGTATATTATAGTGGATGCTTGGATATATATAGAGAGGACTTTCTTGCTCGACATGATAGTATGCTATATGGTTGTACTTTATCTTAACATGTTGACTTGTATTAGTTTAGTGTCTTGCTCTTACATGTTGATAAAACCCTTAGGATATGTCTGGTGACACTGTTACAGGTTAGTCTGTAGACCCGAGATCGTCATAGAGTCTTATGTGATTCCCACTGCTCTTTGATTTCCACCTTACCACGTTCACGAGAACGTGCAAAACGGTGGCTTTTGGGTACAATCCTGAATCACATGGAGGCAATGAGCGATAGGAGGGGTTTCATCTCTCCCGGTATTGGGGGTTGATGTTGCGCTGTGTTCGATTGGCTATAACTGAAAGTCCCTGGCCAGGGCTGCTATGGAGATCTACTGGTAAGTGTTATCGGTAGTTTCTCGACCTGTTATGAGCCTCACATCGGCACGACTTATCGGTTACTGGGGTCTGACATTTACCACCCCTAAACTGGATATGCGACATATCAGACGAAAAGACCGGACTGTATGGTAGTGTTACTGATTGGATTCACAGGAGTATGTACAGGCTTGCTTGTTGATCTTCTGATTGCTCAATACCCGGGTGGCTGTTACGTTTAGCTGACCACTTGCAGCTTGTGGGTGTTTGATATGATCATCACCTACTGCCGACGTATTGACGATTCTTTAGAGTCCTACACAGAGGTTTCCTGGCTCAGGCAAAACGGAGTAGGAGCACATATGTGATATGTGCGGGACCGAGAATAATACGTGTATGTGATACCATATTCGATTCTCACGATATGTGATATCGGCCGGGTATATGTGATATAGCCAGGTTATCGGATCATGTGTTGGTTCGATAAAATGGTAAATGTTATATTAGTCGGTTATATGTAATATAGCCGGATTATCGGATCAAGAGTTGATTCGATAATTTAATGTATAATTATATATGTGATATATTATATTACATTAGCTAATATAAGCTCACTTAAATAATTCTTTTTCTCACTTGGATAATACATTGATATATATGTGATATATGTTAATTGTATTTTTTTTTAACATTATATTATATATGTGATATATAATATTGTAACATGTTTGAGTTACAAATGCAACTAGATTTTATGAGATTGAACCATGATTAGGGTTTATGGTTGGATTTATATTTATTTTGGATAAATCTTATTTGTGTGGATAATGGATGAGATATTTTCTCATAGTTGACTTAGTCCACTCTAGATATTTTCCTAGATATTTATTAACCCAACCCAAACCCTTACCCATGGTCAAGTCTCTACAAGGGTTAAGCATGACATGCTTAACCCTTGGTTGCATTTCTAACCTTAACAATAATTCATTATTCATTCTTCATTCACAACTTCATCTTCTTCTTGCTCTTCACAAAAGCTTTCAAGCTTTTTGATGTGTGATGAATTAAAGTGAGATAAAGAAAACTAAAAAGGGCAAAATTCCTACTTCATCATCCTCATCTATTCTAGCCACTTAGATTAGGGTATTTGCTTCACTAATACTTAATTAGTGAAGTGAGAGCTTGGGTTTGTGATTCTTCAAGGTAGATCATTTTGGATTAGTGAAGTCTTCAAGCAAGGATGTCTCATTCACCTCATGGAGCCTCTTTACAGTCCGGATCTTGATGATCGCAGCGAAGGGACCTCAACTCGGAGCTTATGAAGTGAAGGAACGGACTACAAAGGTTGTAATCCCTAACTCTTAAATGTTAAGGTGTTAACATATTAGTTTTGTTTGATTCTCTAGTTAAAATTCCTAGGTTTAGGGTTATCTTCGATGGCAAAATTTTAACTTGGCATGGATGATGCCTCCCGAAACCTTGCTGCCGTTGTAGCTAACCCAACACTAAAAACCCCAACACCTGACTCCCTCAAAAAATCGGCGAGCTCGGATTTCCTCTATATGTCGCCGGCCAAACTCCGAGCAACAGGGTTCATCTTCCTAGGATTTATTCTAGGTCTAATTTATAAGATTAATGCACTGTTTGATTTTTCTAATTAACATCTAAACTATAGCAGATTCAAAATAGAGCATATTCCTATCAAAATACGATATTTCCGATATCCGATTTCTACACTTAAACAGTTACAGAACTAAAATTCTACAGAGTTTAAGATTATACCTACAGCAAGATCACTGGAAAGCTCCTTCCAAGATGCACAAGCTCTAAGCTCCTAGCTTGATGGTGGTGGTGAAATCCTTAGCACTTAGTCCTTCCTCTCTTCTCTTTTCTTTTCTTTGTTGTTCTAGGATTTCTTAAAGTTTCAATTTGTCAAATTGGATTTCAAACTGAACTATCAAGTGAGTTCAAAAGAAGAGATAAGGGTAATAAATGATAAGGCTTAGGAGGTGGTATCACAAGATGAAGTGTGATATATCCATGAAATTAGGAGGTGTAGCATGGAAGATGGTGGGGTTTTCATGCAAGGAGGAGGTGTATGCATGAAGTGTCATCTAGGTTGTGCTATACCATGAGTATAATTTTAGCTTAACCATGACCCTTGCCCCTTTGCACATAAACCCTCACATAATTTCAATTTTTCACCATTAATTAAATTTTCCATAAAACCCCTCACACTATATCATACTACATAATGAAGCTAAATTTTTCACTAAAACCCATATAAAACTCTAATGTTATAAACTAAATATTCAAATTAATTAGTTTCACACACTACTTATGAAATGTCTCATTTTGTTTCAATAAATTTTTAAATTAACATATTTGATTAATTAACTAAATTAATTTATTATCTAAAATATTTCAAAATGTTACAATATTCCTCCCTTAAGAAAATTCGGTCCCCGAATTTAAAACTTAACTATACGTAGCTTCAAAAAGCTGCGGAAATTTCTTCCGCATCGCAACCTCGGCCTCCCAAGCGATCTCCTCGCAATTCGTTCCTCGCCAAAGAACCTTTACAGTCGGAAGTACCCTTGATCTTAGTTTCTTTGCCTGTCGGTCTAGAATAGCTACTGGCTGCACTGTGTAGGATAAATCCTACTCAAGCTGTAAGGTCTGATGCAGGATCACGTGAGAGAGATCGTGAAGATACCTTCGAAGCATATACACATGAAACATTGGATGCACATCGGGAAAACTCGGTGGAAGGGCTAAACGATAAGCTACAGCACCCACTCTCTCTAGAATCTCATAGGGTCTGACATATCTAGGGCTGAGCTTCCTTTTTTTTCCGAAATGCATCACACCCTTCATCGGAGATACCCGAAGGAACACATGATCTCCCACGTCAAACTCGAGTCTACGACGGCGTCGATCGGCATATGATTTCTTTCTGCACTGGGCCACTCTTATCCGGTCCCGTATCAACTGGGTCTTTTCTGTAGTCTCTTATATTATCTGCGGTCCCAAAATACTACTCTCGCTGAGTTCTGTCCAGCAAATGGGTGATCGACACTTTTTCCCCTACAAAGCTTTGAAGGGTGCCATCTGGATCGTCTCTTGAAAACTGTTGTTGTAAGATAATTCTATCAACGGTAAGTGACGATCCCAACTGCCACCGAAATCATGACTGCAGGCTCGAAGCATATCCTCTAGAGTCTGTATAGTCCGCTCTGACTGACCATCTGTCTGCGGGTGAAAAGCTGTACTAAAACTCAATCGGGTACCTAGAGCCTCTTGAAGTTTCTGCCATAGTCGGCTGGTAAACTGTGTACCTCTATCGGACACTATGCACGTCGGAACTCCATACAATCGCACAATCTCGTCAATATAGATTTTAGCATACTGCACATATCCAAAAGTTGTCTTCACCAGAAAAAGTGCGCTATATTTGTTAATCTATCTACAATCACCCAGATGGAATCATGCCCTCTGCTAGTCTTGGGTAGATCCACAATGAAATCCATGGAGATCTACTCCCATTTCCACTCTGGAATAGGCAAGGGCTGTAACTCTCCTGCCGGCCTCTGGTGCTCAGCCTTGACTTGCTGACAAGTCAAGCATCTCGAAACAAACTCCGCAACATCTCTCTTCATCCCTTCCCACAAATAGACGTCTCTCAAGTTATGATACATTTTGGTGGAACCAGGACGAATACTATGTGCTGACCGATGGGCCTCCTCTAAGATCTCACGTTTCAATTCCTCCGAATCTGGCACCCAAAGATGAATCCCAAATCATAATACTCCACGGTCATCTATTACGAACTCAAAATCTCTACCCTGTCTAACCTGATCCCTGATCCCCGACAAGCAAGCATATGTGGGCTGTGTATCTCGGATACGATCCAATAACTGAGGACGGGTGCGAACATGAGCTAACTGTCCTCCTGTCGATGTGAACTCAAACTGTACACGGCTATCACACGGAATCTGTCAGTCTACAGAAGACTGTCTCCGCATAGTGCACAAACGAGATAAGCTACCTCCAGGCCTCCGACTCAAAGCATCTGCTACAACATTCGCTTTGCCCGGATGATAAGAATCTCGCAATCGTAATCCTTCACGAGTTCCATCCATCGACGCTGCCTCAGATTCAGATCTCTGCTGCTGAAAAATATATTTCAAGCTCTTGTGATCTGTGAATATCTGACACGACTCATCGTAAAATAATGCCTCCAAATCTTTAGTGCGAATACCACAGCAGGCATCTCCAAGTCATGAGTGGGATAGTTCTGCTCGTATCTCTTCAGTTGCCGAGAAGCATAAGCGATGACCCTGCCGTGTTGCATCAACACACAGCCTAAACCCACTCGAGAGGCGTCACAATAAACAACAAAACCACCTGACCCAGAAGGTAAGGATAAGACTGGTGCAGCCGTCAAGCGAGTCTTCAACTGCTGGAAACTCTGCTCACACGCCTCTGTCCAAAGAAATGGAACCTCCTTCCTAGTCAACCCGGTCAGCGGGGCAGCGATACGAGAAAAATCCTGCACAAAACGTCTGTAGTAACCAGCCAAACCCAAGAAACTGCGAACCTCTGTAACCGATACCGGTCTGGGCCAGTGCTGTGCCGCTTCGATCTTCTTTGGGTCCACACGTATACTATCTCTCGTAACTACGTGACCCAAGAAATCCCCATTATCCAGCCAGAAAGCACACTTGGAGAATTTAGCGAACAGCTAATGTTCTTTCATGATCTGCAATGCGATACGTAATTGCTGCTCATGCTCCTCCCGGCTCCGGGAATAAACAGGAATATCATCAATGAATACAATAATAAACTGATCAAGAAATGGCCTGAAAATGCGGTTCATCATATCCATGAAAGCTGCTGGGGCGTTGGTGAGCCCGAACGACATCACCGAAACTCATAATGCCCATATCGTGTGCGAAAAGCGGTCTTCGGAATATCATCCTTCCGAACTCTCAACTGGTGATACCCTGACCGCAATTCAATCTTCGAGAAATAGCCAGCTCCCTGCAGCTGATCAAACAAGTCATCAATACAAGGTAACGAATATCTATTTCGCACCGTAACTCGATTCAGCTGCCTGTAGTTGATGCACAGTCTCATGCTGCCATCCTTCTTTTTAACGAATAAGGCAGGAGCTCCCACGGCAATACACTTGGACGAACAAGTTCTCTATCCAACAATTCTTGTAACTGACCTTTGAGTTCCCTCAACTCCGCCAGGACCATCCGATAAGGTGGTATAGAAATAGGCCCCGCACCCTGAATCAAGTCAATGCAAAATTCGATATCGCAATCAGGCGGTAATCCTGGTAATTCAACAGGAAACACATCCGAGAATTTTTATACGATTGGAACCTGGTCCAACGGGACTTCAGTGGCTCCTACGTCCTAAACAAACGCTAAGAACCCACGACAACCCTTCTTCAAGAGCCGTCCCGCACAAAGAGTAGAAATTATATTGGCAGGAGTTATACTACAGTCTCCCAGCACAACAAAAATCGATTCGCCTGGAAAACAAAATCTGATCGCTTTCCCCCCGACAATGTACATAAGCATGACAAGCGGCCAACCAATCCATACCAAGTATTATATCAAAATCTAGTATATCCAGGAGAATCAGATCAACTAATGAATCCCTATCACCAATATGTACTGAACAAGACCTGAATACGTGTTGAGCTACAAAAGAATCTCCTACAGGAGTAATCACAACTAGCGGTAACTCTAACAACGACGACTCACTTTCCAGAGAAAGTGCAAAGTGTGCAAATACGTAAGAATGCATATAATCGGAATTAAATATGATATGTGCATCTAGGGAAAATACTGAAAGAATACCTGTTCCGACAACGTTTGACGCCTGCGCCTCGAGGAGTCAACATATAAGCTAAAGCCTGCCCTCTTCCAGCGACCAACTGTTGTCTGCCTCTGCCTCCTCATCCCCTCGAATTACGACCGTCTCGACCACGACCTCTATGGGCATTGATCTGGCGTGGAACAACAACAGGTGTAGGACGTAATGAACTCAGAGGAGGCAGTGAAGGTGGTGAAGTCACCTGTGAGACCGACGCCTCCCTCTGTCGCATCACGGGACAATTTTTGATAAAGTGATATGGACACCCACACCTGAAACATCCTTGTGAGGGCAGTTGATCATGTGGGTATAAGCAACATAACTGGTCCAAAAAGAATTTGCCACGGCTTCTACGAATATGTCTAGGAGCTGAGATATCACTACGAATCCGCCTTAGTCTTGGAACAGCCGTACGTGAAGTAATGGCCAATCTCCATGCTCGACTAATCTCTATCAAGAATCCGATCATTCGGCGCATATCCTGAATACTCTCCCATCCTAGCTATACGATCAATAAGGGGTGGATCAATTTGTCCATTAAAGATAGGCATACCGTATTGGTCTGTCCTTGTTTCAGACGAGTCCGTTCCAATCTCATTTCTGACAGCGGCCCTCTGGGCCCTCGTATTCATTGGTGACATAGTAACTGGAGTAAGAAACAGGATTGATAAGGAAATTGCAATCGAATCACAGGATACATGGAATCAAGAAAGGAAGTACGAACAAAAATTTCCTAAGGTCACTTAGGCTGAGTATCGTAGCGTAAATTGTTGGGTTTCCCTTGCACCTAGTTTAGGATTTGGTAGCATCACTCATGCCACTTTAAAATTTAGAGAGGTGCAAAGCAAGCTAACCATGAATCTTGCTAGAATTTCTAGGGTAATAAAGTTTGTATCACATACGATGAAGTAAAGAGATAGGGAACACAACCTTTGTAGTCCATTCCTTCGCTTCATAAGCTCCGTGTTGAGGTCCTTTCGCTGCGATCATCAAGAACTCCGACTCTCGTGAGGCTCCAAGAGGTGAATGATGCATCTTGCTTGAAGTCTTCATGATCTAAGATGATCTACCTTGAACAATCTTAAACCCAAGCTTACACTTCACTAAACAACTTATTAGAGAAGTGTACACCCTAATCTAAATGGCTAGAATAGATAAGGATGATGAAGTAGGAATTTTGCTCTCTTTTGTTTTCAAATTCTCACACTTATTCATCACAAATGAAAAGCTAGTGAAGGTTTTCTTTTTAAGAGAATAAAGAAGAAGAAGATGCTAATCCTTTTGTGATGAATAATGAATTATTGTTATGGTTACTTATTCAACCATGAGTTAAGCATGAAGGAATTAACTCATGTAAAGAATAAACTAGAGTTAATGGTTTGGATTGGGTTAACAAATATCTATACAAAATATCAAAGCTAAAGACAAAAGGAAAGCTTCATGAAGTTTCATGAAAAGCTAACCCAAAAGCTAACCCTAATCCAAACCCTAACTAGGTTTAATCTCTAAATCATTATTGCATTTGTAACCCTAACTTGTTACAATATTATATATCATATATACAATATATTTTGTAACAAAAAGAAAATAATACAATTAACATATATCGCATATATATCAATGTATTATCCCGTAAGAAAATGAATCAATAAAGGGAGCTTATATTAGTTAACGTAATGCAATATATCACATATATAATTATACATTAAATTATCGAATCAACACTTGATCCGATAATCCGGCTATAATACATATAACCGACTAATATAGCATGTACCTTTTCATCGAATCAACACTTGATCCGATGATCCGGCTATATCACATATACCCGGCCGATATCACATATCGCGAGAATAGAATACGGTATCTCATATTGTATTATTATCGGTCCCGCGCATATCACATATATGCTCCTACTCCGTTTTGCCTGAGCCAGGAAATCTCTGTATAGGACTCTAAAGAATCGTCAATACGCCGGCAGTAGGTGACGATCATATCAAACACCCACAAGATGCAAGTGGTCAGCTAAACATAATAGCCACCCAGGTATTGAGCGATCAGAAGATCAACAAGTAAGCATGTATATTCTCCTGTGAATCCAATCAGTAACACTACCGTACAGTCCAGTCTCTTTGTCTAATATGTCGCATATCCAGTCTAAGGGTGGTAAACATCAGACCCCAGTAACCGATAAGTCGTGTCGATATGAGGCTCATAACAGGTCGAGAAACTACCGATAACTCTTACCAGCAGCACTCCAAATCAGCCCTGGCCAGGGACTTCCAGTTATAGCCAATCGAACACAGCACAACATCAACTCCCTATACCGGGAGAGACGAAACCCCTCCTATCGCTCATTGCCTTCATGTGATTCGGGACAGTACCCAAAAGCCACCGTTTTGCATGCCCTCTTGGACGTGGTAAGGTGGAAATCAAAGCACAGTGAGAATCACACAAGACTATATGACGATCTCGGGTCTACAGACTAACCTGTACCAGTGTCACCGGATAACTGCTATCTGACGATTGGTATAATATCATCTAGGAGTTCTCGGCAAGTCCGTTCAGTGTACCCAGTCTCCACTGAGCACCCGTACACCATCTTTGATGTCAAACAACGATGGATATGGGATCATCCATCGCCCATCATATGGGTCAAGATGCGTATACGCTAGTCTACTCTGGAGTATCGATGCCCTGTCTCGATACTCTCTCAACTAGGAACAGTTATAGGATGTATTCTTTGACTACCCTAGCCCCACTAGTATGATCTGCATCATAGTCCTAGAAGTCGAGTATATATCCTAAGGGCTTTATCAACATGTGAGAGCAAGACAGTAAACTTAAACAAGTCAACATGTTAAAATAAAGTGAAACCAAATAGCATACTATCATGTTGAGGAAGAAAGTCCTCTCTATATATATCCAAGCATCCGCTATAATATACATCATATGTACAACAATGGCCTCTAGGGCATATATATAACTAACAATCTCCCACTTGCACTAAGGCCAGCTGTTGTAGTATCCCATACCCAACATCCCGAATAGTCTCTCAAATTGTATCTGGGGAATGGCCTTCATGTGTGGATCCGCAGTGTTGTCCTTCATGTCAACTCTCCTGACCTCGATCTCGCGGCGATCAACTATCTCCCGGATCAAGTGATACCGCCTCAGAATATGTCAGGACTTCTAATGGGACCTGGGTTCCTTGGCCAAATCCATAGCTCCATTGTTATCACAATACAAAGGTATTGAATGCTCAATGGAAGGAACCACACCATGCTCAGTGATGAACTTCTTCATTCAGACAGCCTCTTTGGCAGCATCGTTGGCAGTGATGTATTCAGTCTCCATCGTCGAGTCTGCCACAGTTTCTTGCTTGGAACTCTTCCAACAAACTGCCCCTCCATTTAGGATAAAGACAAATCCCGAGTGCGACTTAGAGTCGTCCTTATCACTTTGGAAGCTTGAATCGGTAAAGGACTCCACTTGGAGTTCTCCGTTACCATACACCAAGAACATCTCCTTAGTTCTTCTCAAGTATTTAAGAATGTTCTTCACAGCTGTCTAGTGACTCTCTCCTGGATCTGCTTGATACCTACTCACTACACTTAGTGAGTATGCTACATCGGGTCCGGTACATAGCATCGCGTACATGATAGAGCCTACTGCTGAAGTATAGGGTATCCCTTGCATGCAAGCTCTCTCCAAATCAGTCTTAGGAGATATCTCTTTGGAGAGAGTGGGTCCAGAGATCGTAGGTTGGTTCCTACGCTTGGATTCTTCCATACTAAACCTCTTTAGTATGGTATCAATGTACCTGGATTGGGACAATCCCAATATCTTAGATCTATCTCTATAGATCTTGATCCCCAAAATGCAGGCGGCATCACCTAGATCTTTCATTGAGAATCCATGTGATAAGAAGAGCTTGACCGAATGCAGCATAGGAACATCATTTCCTATCAAGAGTATGTCATCCACGTACAATACGAGGAAGACAACCTTACTCTCTGCAACCTTCTTGTAAATACATGGTTCATCTACGTTTTTTATGAAGTCAAACTCTTTGACTACAACATCAAAATAGATGTTCCAACTCCACGATGCCTGCTTCAACCCGTAGATGGATTTAAGCAGCTTGCACACCTTTCTGCTGCTCCCACTATCTACGAAGCCCTCTGGCTGAGTCATGTACACGCACTCCTCTAAATCACCATTTAGAAAGGCGGTCTTAACATCCATTTGCCAGATTTCGTAGTCATGGTATGCAGCAATGGCAAGTAAGATCCGGATGGACTTAAGCATAGCCACTGGAGAAAAGGTTTCGTCATAATCCACATATGGTCGTTGACGAAAACCCTTTGCAACAAGTCTAAATTTGAAAGTCTCCACTTTTCCATCTACACCAAGTTTCTTCTTAAAGATCCACTTGTTCCCAATGGGTTTTACCCCTTCAGGAGCAACTTCCAAAGTCCATACTTTGTTGGTGTACATGGATTCCATCTCAGATCGCATTGCATCTAGCCACTTCACAGAGTCCCCACTCGTGATGGCCTGCTTGAAGCTAGTTGGGTCATCATCTTCCATGATGCAATCCTCACTCCCACCATCTATGAGAAAACCGTAATATCTCTCAGGTAGATGAGGAACCCTACTAGATCGGCGGAGAGGCTGGGGTTCGTTGGGTATTACTGAATCATCTGGTTCCACTAAATCTTCAGTTGTAGTTTGTGGTGCTGAAACTTCTTCCAGCTCTACCGCTTCGGCACTGGAGTCCTTAATCAAAAGGGCTAATTTCTTTTGCAGGAAATTCCTTTTCTAAAAAGGTGGCATATCGAGAAACAAACACCTTTTGTTCTTCGCCGTGGTAGAAAAGATATCCATGTGAATGTTTAAGATATCCCATAAACTTACAAAGAACTGATCGTGCCTCGAGTTTGTCCGGATTTTGTGTTTTGACATAGGCCGGACAACCCATATCTTAACACGTTTAAGACATGGTCTCTTCCCACTCCATATCTCATATGGTGTGGTAGGTACAGATTTAGATGGAACTTGATTCAATAGGTATGCTGCTGTCTCAAGTGCATGACCCCAAAAGGAAATAGATAACTCAGCAGTGCTCATCATAGAGCGCACCATATCTAATAGGGTGCGATTCCTCCGTTCTGATACACCGTCGTGCTGTGGTGTATAAGGAGGAGTAAGCTGAGAGAGAATCCCATTCTCTTTTAGATAATCCAGGAACTCATTGCTCAAGTATTCTCCTCCTCGATCAGATCGTAGGATCTTAATACTTTTGCCCGTTTTGTTCTCTACTTCATTCTTATATTCTCTGAATTTCTTAAAGCTTCAGACTTGTATTTCAACAGGAACACATGTCCGTATCTTGAGAGATCGTCAGTGAATGTAATGAAGTAGGAAAAACCGTTCCTGGCATGTGTAGACATGGGACCACATACATCACTATATATTAGTCCTAAGAGTTCTGTAACTCTTTCTCCGTGTCCACTAAACGGAGTTTTGGTCATCTTGCCTTTGAGACATAACTGGCAAGTATCATAAGATGAAAATCCGAACGGATTCAAATATCCATCCTTATGTAACTTAACTAGCCGTGTCACATTGATATGACCTAGTCTACAATGCCACAAAAAGGATTCGTTCATTTCTGAACTCTTCCTCTTGTGTGTGTTTTGTATATTAAATACTGTAGTTTGGTTGAGAACGTATATGCCATTATTTAACGATCCTGATCCAATCAACTTTTGATTCAGGAATATGTTCATAACATTATCCTGTATTACAAAATTATATCCTTCTTTGCTCAATAAAGAAACTGATATAAGATTGCATATCAGGGTCGGAATGTAATAGCATTCATTCAGAACAAATGTATTACTATTTGGTAACACAAGGTGATATTCGCCAACTGCTTTGGCTGCAACATTTGCTCTATTTCCTACTCTTACGGAATGATCACCCTCTCCCAGTTCCCTACCTTTTTGTAGCCCATGTAACATATTACATATATGGGATCCCGATCCAGTATCTAATACCCAGGACGTAGAGTGAACTGAGAAACAGTTCTCGATAAATAACACACCTGAAGAAAATGCATCATCATGCTTATTCTTCATTTGGGTGGTGTGAGAATCCAGATATTCTCCTATTCCCTGCTCGGACTTATAACAATTATAAGTGGGAGCGGGACCAACGTTCCCCTGCTCAGTATAATAAGCGGGTTTAGTCAACACATCCATGTTATTATCTTGATTAAGGCCTGACATGATCGCTACCTGGAGAGAGAGAGAAGAAAACACTTTAGCATATGCTCTTGCAAGATTAGATTGGTTATTATCTTATTTAATCAGGATGGCTCCCACTGCTTTTTATCAAATCTTCCTTCAAACCCTAAAAGGTAAGATTAGCCGGGATTAATTACACTTTACAAGTTTGCCAATCTTTCATCCAGGACAGTGTTGGTACTTTGAGGGAGATTCCCGTGCTTTCACACAGACCTAATTAAAATAAACCTCGTTTTTCCAGAGGCATAACCCCGTAAACACCTTTCTAGTCACCTACTTGATCGGCTAATTGTCCTGTGTAAAACTCTCCCAGGAGTAACTCTTACTCACAGTGGGTATCGGGATCCAACTATCTCATAAAAGATATGCAATCTCATTGCAAATTTCAACTCTTGAAATTCCCGATAATACTTTTACCCCTAACCCCCTATGACTTTGACAAAGGCCAACAAACCATAGGAAGCTAGTCAAGTTCAACCCGTCATTTCTTAATTAAAATAAACCCACCCACACGACCCTTGACAAAGGCCAACAAGGTCGTACGACTACCCTAATCCAATCGCATCACATGCTTAAGCAGATAAGTACTGGTCAGCTACCGCACACTACGCCTTGACAAAGGCCAACAAACGCAGTACGAATACTATATAGTCTTTATCTGAAATGACGAAGGGCTACGCAGGTTTTTCAGAAAACCATGAGCGTAATGAACTCGATATCGTTGTAGAAACAAGTGATTTTGAAAAGGAGTGTTTTTTAGGCTTTTCTAGTTTCGCTAAAGAGGTCACTCCCGGTGAAGAGATCTCGGCTCTTTCCTTATCGAATAAGGTACATGATATTTCACAAATACCGCGGTGCAAAGCAAGAACTATAGAAGCAATCAAAAACTAAACCGTGAGTTTGTAGCATCTGCCAGTTTCGCTAAAGTGGTCACTCCCTGTGAAGGGATCTTGGCTCTTTCCTCATCGAATAAGGTGCAGGGTATATCACATATACCACTATGCATAGCAAGAACTGTAGCTACCCTTTTTTATAAATTTGATTCTACAATATCTTTTAGATATCTTTCCTTTTATTAATCTCATTAATAAATCACATCATTTATGCTTCCTAAGCATCACAGAAGAAATGAAAGCAGTAATATTTATATATCATCATATATATATATAGTATAAGTATTCGTCTCAGGCAGTAATATGATCTCATCACAGAATATTGCAGCAGAAGATAACATATGAAATATTGGATATACTAGGACGTCCGTGTTTTATTTCGAGCCTGTATAAAACACGGATTCCACGGTCGCGATGAATAGGCAAACCCCATATCCCTAGACCTAAGGAGGGAAGCACAAGTAACGGGGTTCTAGGGTCCAGTGGGAGGCAATCTCGAGGAGTCGAGACCGGGTCTCCTAACCCGTTGGCCAGGCTGGAATTCTTGATTAGCGGCTCGGCCAAAATCCGAGCCCCTCCCTCCGTATTTCACCCAAGTTCTTAGAATGTCCCATACTGCATTCTACACCTGTTTGAAAAAATTTTAAGGACTTTTTGCAAAATTTCCAGAGAGCAAAATGGGGTGTTCATAATATCGTATTTCGGAGTGGATTTCGTTTTCGTAATTGTTATAACATCGTATCTAGAATTCTAGTTTGGCTCTGATACCAATGTTGGGCTTCCCTTGCACCTAGTCTAGAGTTTAGTAGCATCACCCATGCCACTTTAAAATTTAGAGAGGTGCAAAGCAAGCTAACCATGAATCTTGCTAGAATTTCTAGAGTAACAAAGTTTGTATCACATACAATGAAGTAAAGAGATAGGGATTACAACCTTTGTAGTCCGTTCCTTCACTTCATAAGCTCCGTGTTGAGGTCCCTTCACTGCGATCATCAAGAACTCCGACTCTCGTGAGGCTCCAAGAGGTGAATAATGCATCTTGCTTGAAGTCTTCATGATCTAAGATGATTTACCTTGAAGAATCTCAAACCCAAGCTTACACTTCACTAAACAACTTATTAGAGAAGTGTACACCCTAATCTAAATGGCTAGAATAGATGAGGATGATGAAGTAGGAATTTTGCTCTCTTTTGTTTTCAAATTCTCATACTTATTCATCACAAATGAAAAGCTAGTGAAGGTTTTCATTTTAAGAGAATGAAGAAGAAGAAGATGCTAATTCTTTTGTGATGAATAATGAATTATTGTTATGGTTACTTATTCAACCATGAGTTAAGCATGAAGGAATTAACTCATGTAGAGAATAAACTAGAGTTAATGGTTTGGATTGGGTTAACAAATATCTATACAAAATATCAAAGCTAAAGACAAAAGGAAAGCTTCATGAAAAGCTAACCCAAAAGCTAACCCTAATCCAAACCCTAACTAGGTTTAATCTCTAAATCATTATTGCATTTGAAACCCTAACTTGTTACAATGTTATATATCACATATACAATATATTTTGTAACAAAAAGAAAATAATACAATTAACATATATCGCATATATATCAATGTATTATCCCGTGAGAAAATGAATCAATAAATGGAGCTTATATTAGTTAACGTAATGCAATATATCACATATATAATTATACATTAAATTATCGAATCAACACTTGATCCGATAATCCGGCTATAATACATATAACCGACTAATATAATATGTATATTTTCATCGAATCAACACTTGATCCGATGACCCGGCTATATCACATATACCCGGCCGATATCACATATCGCGAGAATAGAATACGGTATCTCATATTGTATTATTCTCGGTCCCGCACATATCACATATGTGCTCCTACTCCGTTTTGCCTGAGCCAGGAAACCTCTGTGTAGGACTCTTAAGAATCGTCAATACGCCGGCAGTAGGTGGTGATCATATCAAACACCCACAAGATGCAAGCGGTCAGCTAAACGTAAAATCGTCAATACGCCGGCAGTAGGTGATGATCATATCAAACACCCACATGCTGCAAGCAGTCAGCTAAACGTAACAGCCACCCAGGTATTGAGCGATCAGAAAATCAACAAGCAAGCATATACATTCTCCTGTGAATCCAATCAGTAACACTGCCGTACAGTCCAGTCTCTTCGTCTGATATGTCGCATATCCAGTCTAGGGGTGGTAAACGTCAGACCCCAGTAACCGATAAATCGTGTCGATATGAGGCTCATAACAGGTCGAGAAACTACTGATAACTCTTACCAGCAGCACTCCAAATCAGCCCTGACCAGGGACTTTCAGTTATAGCCAATCGAACACAGCAAAACATCAACTCCCTATACCGGGAGAGACGAAACCCCTCCTATCGCTCATTGCCTCCATGTGATTCGGGACTGTACCCAAAAGCCACCGTTTTGCACGTCCTCTTGAACGTGGTAAGGTGGAAATCAAAGCACGGTGGGAATCACACAAGACTCTATGACGATCTCGGGTCATAGAATAACCTGTACCGGTGTCACCGGAGAACTGCTATCTGACGATTGGTATAATACCATCTAGGAGTTCTCGGCGAGTCCGTTCAATATACCCAGTCTCCACTGAGCACCCGTACACCATCTTTGATGTCAAACACCGATAGATATGGGATCATCCATCGCCCATCATATGGGTCAAGATGCGTATACGCTAGTCTACTCTTGAGTATCGATGCCCTGTCTCGATACTCCCTCGACTAGGAACAGTTATAGGATATACTCTTTGACTACCCTGGCCTCACTAGTGTGATCTGCATCATAGTCCTAGTAGTCGAGTACATATCCTAAGGGCTTTATCAACATGTGAGAGCAAGACAGTAAACTAATACATGTCAACATGTTAAGATAAAGTGAAACCAAATAGCATACTATCATGTCGAGCAAGAAAGTCCTCTCTATATATATCCAAGCATCCACTATAATATACATCATATGTACAACAATGGCCTCTAGGGCATATATATAACTAACATAAATATGCCGCGGAACATATGTACGGTACTCTACTCATACTAAATCACCTACTCCATCAAACCAAGGGTCAACCTACCTAACGAAATTTTTAAAGCCTACTAACTTTGAATCACTATTCAATTCCGTAAGGTTAATCCTAAGCTCTGATACCAACTTTCACGACCCAATTTTGGTCCGTGACCGGCACTTAGATCGTATGACATCTAAAAATGATGACACAATCCAAGCAAGCCAGAAAACCAAGATCAACAACCTATTTGCAGAATTAAGAAAATTTTAGTTTTGAAGTGACAGAAATGAGGTAGCATGTCGAATGGTTTTTAAGAAATAAATTTCAAACAACTGATCTTTAGCATTTAAAAATTCGACCGCACCTCCCTTTTTAAGTATTAAATCAAAGCAGTTATAAATTGTTTAAATAATTTGCATCCCTAGTTGGGAGCAAAACAATTCCAAACGGCGGAAATCAATATACAGTAATAATACGCATTAAGCGAAGATTCCATGCATAAGTAAAAGAAGCGTAATTTAACACAACTAAACGATCTCACTAAGTCGAATTTAAAATATATACAAACACATCTCGTTCTAAGTCAGATAAACAGGGTCTGATGGAGTAATACTAGATCCAAAATACATATACCAAAATGGGAGGTTACTACAAATGTAACCCACCTAGCAAAAAGAGCGATAAAAAGCTGACGAGTGGATCCGCACTGCTGCTACGCGTCCACACAACTCCTGCAAGGAACTATGGCACAACAGGGGTGAGTTGCCAACTCAGTGAATAAAACTAATATATAACGGCTGATAATGTAAGTATGACAAACTAAAGATAATTGCAACAAAATGAATATGATGCATGATAACATGTAGAAGCATGAATTTGTACTACTCAAGGTATAAATCAAAACCGAAATCTCATCAATTATTTCTAAATAAGGTTCATTTTTCCGTGTCCATCATCGACACAAATCTTCTATTTCCATCAGGCATCGCTCCCCGAATGATCCTGTCAATCAATAACACCGGTCGGTATCACCTATATATCCGCCGTGTTCACAACTGACTCCGGTATCGAGTATCCTCGCTAGGCTCCCCGCCTAAAATGCGGCTTTCCTGCCCCTCGGTCTCGACCTGGTCCACCATGAATCCGGCTGTATAGCTACCCCACTCAGCCCAGATAACGTAAAAATCCGCAACCGTATAGCTACCCCACTCTATTCGGAATAAAACCAAATCATAAAAACATCTCATGGTGGATATGTCACATCAATCATGAAGAATCACTGAATACACTTAATAGTGCATGAAAACTCAAAACCAGAAATCTAAAATAATCCAATGCATCTTATATCATACTTACTAATACTTGAATATGGAACACGATAAGTATTTATAATAACATTGATGCAATTTAACTACCATTATGGATGCTTAGGGTATGATATGAATCATATTTGACATGATAAGTACTAATGTGTATGGGATATGTTAATATCGACGAGGTGTAGTGTAACATGTAAATATGTGCGCGTGCAACATGACTCGTCGATAATTTGTGCAGTGTTCTAGTAATCATTAAAACATAACGATTTATAAATGCATACGATGAAGTTACTAAAAATCAACTTTTATACACAAAGGAATAATTTTAATTTAACTTAAAACTACGGGCGTATTACGCCATCCATACAAAATCCCCCGGTAGATGTTAATCTACTCACCGGAATACGTCGAATCTACTCAGAAATCATCAATCCCTTTCCTTTCCTTGCGACCTCTGAAGTTTCCATATTCGAATCTAATATTAAAATTAACTTCGTATAAGAAACGGCTAAACTCCGATACGGCGAAAACATGAAAATACAAGTTTTACGTACTAACTATACTACGTACTAACTATAGTAAACTATCTAATACTTATACTAACTGGATTTTAACCATTTGCTGTTCGTAACAGAAAACAGAAACGTGTCACGAAATATCCATGTCGTATTTTAAAATTTTAACCCCATTAAAGATATTAACTTCCAGATTTCACATACTGATAAAATAACATAAACTAGCAATACCAAACATCATAATACATATACAGAGAGCTACCCTAAAAACCCCAACACCTGACTCCCTCAAAAAACCGGCGAGCTCAGATTTCCCCTACATGTCGCCGGTCAAACTCCGAGCAACAGGGTTCGTCTTCCTAGGATTTATTCTAAGTCCAATTTATAAGATTAAGGCACTGTTTGATTTTTCTAATTAACATCTAAATTATAGCAGATTCAAAATAGAGCCTATTCTTATCAAAATACGATATTTCTGATATCCGATTTCTACACTTAAACAGTTACAGAACTAAAATTCTACAGAGTTTAAAGATTATACCTACAGCAAAATCACTAGAAAGCTCCTTCCAAGATGCACAAGCTCTAAGCTCCTAGCTTGATGGTGGTGGTGAAATCCTTAGCACTTAGTCCTTCCTGTCTTCTCTTTTCTTTTCTTTGTTGTTCTAAGATTTCTTAAATTTTCAATTTGTCAAATTAGATTTCAAACTGAACTATCAACTGAGTTCAAAAGACGAGATAAGGGTAATAAATGATGAGGCTTAGGAGGAGGTGTCATAAGATGAAGTGTGATGTATCCATGCAATTAGAAGGTGTAGAATGGAAGATGGTGGGGTTTTCATGCAAGGAGGAGGTGTATGCATGAAGTGTCACCTAAGTTGTGCTATACCATGAGTATAATTTTAGCTTAACCATGACCCTTACCCCTTTGCACATAAACCCTCACAAAATTTCAATTTTTCACCATTAATTAAATTTTCCATAAAGCCCCTCACACTATATCATACTACATAATGAAGATAAATTTTTCACTAAAACCCTTGTAAAACTCTAATGTTATAAACAAATGAATTAGTTTCACACACTACTTATGAAATGTCTCATTTTGTTTCAATAAATTTTTAAATTAACATATTTGATTAATTAACTAAATTAATTTATTATCTAAAATATTTCAAAATGTTACAATTCCCCCCGGCTATTCGCTTCACTTGGCCGGGGAGGGAGGGAGGGCAGACCAGGTACAGGGTAAGGAGACTGCCTTGTACTTGGAGGCCTTTTGGGCCGGCATGCGTCTGCCCTTCTCCCCCGAGGTGACGGCGTTACGTTGCTTCCAATTAGCCCCGGGCCAGTTAGTGCCAAACTCATGGAGGATTCTCCTCGGGTTCCTGGTTCGGTTGAGGCTGCAGGAGATCCCTTTCAGCCTGAACGTTCTCGTTTCCTCTCTCTGCTACAAAAATCACCCCGACAATCGTAGGGACGGGCCTAGCTGGGTATATATTTCTTTTAGGAAACACAGAGAAGGGACGGCCCGGTCGGGGGTCGTAGCAGTGCCTTCTTCTATTCATGAATAGAAAGAGAAGTTCTTGTTCGTCGGGCCACCTGCATGTGAGGATTGGCATGTGCCTGTCCAGTGGTACAGGGCCACCTGCCCTCGGGTGAGGCGGTCGAATGATCCCGATGCGGTGGCAGTGTAGGAGTGGGAGCCCGTCCAACGGTCCGATGTGTTGCTGTCTAAGCAGGCCCTCAGTTGGGCTGGGCTCAACCCCGCTCAGTTTGCGGGTAAGTTGAGAGTTTATGCGACCCGTTTAAACTTATGCATTCTTCTATTTTTTCTGGCGTTGCTAACTTCTTCTTTGTATTTTTGCTTCTTTTTGTAGAGCCGATGGACTGATCAAAGTTCCGGGCTGCCCTGGCCGAGAAGAAAGGGAGGAAGGCCGGAGGCGCCAGCCCGTCACGCCTCGCTGCGAGCCCGAGGCCATCGGCGGCCGCTCCGGCCAGGTGCTCCAGCACTCCCCGGTCCTCGGAGGCCGGCCACGGGCAGAGCCGCAAATGCACTCGGGGGCAGGAACCCCGGATCTTGGAGGTGGGAGACGAGGAAGATGTTCCCATGCCCCTCTTCAAGAGGCACCATAGGACGGTGCCCCGTACCCCAGCCTCTCCGATCTTCGTGGATGAAATGGATCTTCGCTTTGATGTGCCCACAGGGCTTTCCGTCGCCGACAGCCTGCTCTCGGAAATGGAAAGGTTAGCTGGGGGCAAAATTTCTCGGGTGACCCTCAGGGCCCAAATGGTGGCCATAGCCCAGGAGGCCGTGCAGGTCAGTGTTCAACTCCCGCTCGGGTTTTTATTAAGTACTTTTTGTTTCACAAGATTAGGTGCCCCCCTTTTCTTTCTAACCCCTCATTTTGTTTCCCTCAGGTCCTCCAGCACTGCGCCCTCATCGTCAGCATGGAGGACAAGGAAATTGCCCCGACGATGCAGATCGCTGGCGAGTATACCTCACTTGAGGAGGGCTTGAGCCGAAAACTGCGCAAGGCGAAGGAGAAGATCGCTGCCCTCGAAGACCGGGTGGCGGCCAAGGATCGGGTGAACTCCAACTGCCGGGAGACCATCCGGGTTATGATGGAGTCCAACAAAGTCGTCAAGGCCAAGTTAGAGGATGCCAGAGTGCTCGCCGCCACCCTGAAGAAGACCCAGGACCCCATCAAGAAGGAGAACGAGGTGATGAAGGAGGCGGTGAGTCGCGCCGACCTCCGGGCTGCGAAGGCGGTAGAGACCTACAGAACGTCGGATCAGTTCTACGCCAACCTCGCCGAAGCCTCGGCCCTCGTTTGGCATGATGCCCTTGACGCTGTCAAGGCACTAATGCCGGAGTTTCCCGACGCTAAGCTCCGGCTTGTGTACCCCCTCGAGGGTGACGGGCAGGGGGATGCCACCGGAAGCATCGTCGAGGGGAAAGCCCCCGGTGAGGGCGTCGGGGAGAAGGCGGTCGCCCTGGCTCCTAGTTCCGAAGTCCCTGCGATGGGTGTTGACCCTCAAGTAGTCGCCCCGGCTCTCCAGGTGGCCATGGAGAAGGTCGAGGTTCTTCCCGGCCTTAAGGCCTAAGTCTCCCTGCCCTTTCCTTTTTTTTATATTTTTGTTTTCGTTTTGGGATTTTGTAGGCCTTCGGGCGATTTTGTAAGGCTGAGGAGCCCAGAATACCTTTGTAAAGACTTTGAGTTATGAATAAAGCCTTTTGCAGAAATTTTGTTTGTAGCAATGTTCCAATTTGTGGTAATGTCTTATTTTGCTCTCCTAATGAATGTCTCTTCAGCGGTCGGTCCTTTAGTTGGCGATCGCGAATCAAGTTAAATCCAGTCATTTGTCAAGTGTGCAAAGACCGGTGTAAGGTCGGCGTCTTTATGGCCCCAAAGTCGAGGTGGCAATCGCTCATTGAAGATAAGTCGAGTAGGACCGGCGACCACCGCTTTTAAGATTGGTCGGCGACACCGAGGTTAAGGTATGACCCTCAGCATAGACGGGCCAGGAGTTACCCACTAAGGATGGACCAAGCAGGGAAGCTGCTCGTTGGCCTCTAAACGAGGGCTTCGATCCCTGGCATCGGTTGGTAGTGGACTACTAGCCATGGATGGACCGAGCAGGGTAGCTGCTCGGTTGCCTCTCGGCGAGGGCTTTAATCCTTAGCGTAGATGGGTAAGAAGTTACCAGCCATGGATGGACCGAGCAGGGTAGCTACTTGGTTGCCTCTTGGCGAATGCTTTGATCCTTAGCATAGATAGGTAAAAAGTTACCCGCTAAGGATAGACCGAGCAGGGTAGCTGCTCGGTTGCCTCTTGGCGAGGGCTTTCATCCTTAGCGTAGATGGGTAAGAAGTTACCCGCTAAGGATAGACCGAGCAGGGTAGCTGCTCGGTTGCCTTTTGGCAAAGGCTTTGATCCTTGGCGTCGGTGGGTAGTGAACTACCAGCCATAGATGGACCGAGTAGGGTAGATGCTCGGTTGCCTCTTGGCGAGGGCTTTGATCCTTAGCATAGATGGGTATGAAGTTACCCGCTAAGGATAGACCGAGCAGGGTGGCTGCTCGGTTGCTTCTTGGCGAGGGCTTTGATCCTTGGCGTCGGTGGGTAGCGAACTACCAGCCATGGATGGACCGAGCAGGGTAGCTGCTCGATTGCCACTTGGCGAGGGCTTTGATCCTTGACATCGGTGGGTAGCAAACTACCAGCCATGGATGGACCGGGCAGGGTATCTGCTCCGTTGCCTCTTGGCGAGGGCTCTGATCCTTAGCGTAGATGGGTAAGAAGTTACCCGCTAAGGATAGACTGAGCAGGATAGCTGCTCGGTTGCCTCTTGGCGAGGGCTTTGATCCTTGGCGTCGGTGGGTAGCGAACTACCAGCCATGGATGGACCGAGCAGGGTAGCTGCTCGGTTGCCTCTTGGCGAGGGCTTTGATCCGTAGCGTAGATGGGTAAGAAGTTACCCGCTAAGGATAGACCAAGAAGGGTAGCTGCTTGGTTGCCTTTTGGCGATGATTTTGATCCTTGGCATCAGTGGGTAGCGAACTACCAGCCATGGAATAGACCGAGTAGGGTAGCTGCTCGATTGCCTCTTGGCGAGGACTTTGATCCTTAGCGTAGACGGGTAAGAAGTTACCCGCTAAGGATAGACCGAGCAGGGTAGCTGCTCGGTTGCCTCTTGGCGAGGGCTTTGATCCTTGGCATCGGTGGGTAGGGAACTACCAGCTATGGATAGACTGAGCAGGGTAGCTTCTCGGTTGCCTCTTAGCGAGGGCTTTGATCCTTAGCGTAGA
Source organism: Agapanthus africanus (assembly GCA_030015575.1). NCBI lineage: Eukaryota > Viridiplantae > Streptophyta > Magnoliopsida > Asparagales > Amaryllidaceae > Agapanthus > Agapanthus africanus. The sequence goes on along the minus strand of CM057349.1, from coordinate 417,900,438 downwards.
TAGGTAAGAAGTTACCCGCTAAGGACAGACCGAGCAGGGTAGCTGCTCGATTGCCTCTTGGCGAGGGCTTTGATCCTTGGCGTCGCTGGGTAGCGAACTACCAGCCATATATGGAGTGAGCAGGGTAGCTGCTCGGTGTTGCGAGGCTCTACCCGACCATCCGAGATGTGTGAATATCGGGAAGAGTGACAGTCGCGTGCGGCATATGGCAGAAACGCATAGGGGAGGCGAAGCGTTCGAAGATCTGCATCACTCCAACTTCGATTCGCCGAGAAGTACGGGATATCCGCCGTGTGGCGGTACAGTATTGGAAGGACTGAGCGAATCCTTGGATTCGCGCCCATGCGCGCGCAAATCTGGACTCTTGGGGGCAATGTGGAGGCTATAAATAGAGAGGGTGTATTGTTCATTCCTAGCTTTGCGTCCCGAAACATAAGAATGGACGAATTCCCTTTCACCATCCCCGATATTATTTCTTTCGATGATGTATACTTGTATGACCAGCTGAGCTCCGAGGAGACGCTTCAGGCGGTGGTTCGGCGCGTGGAGGACTATTTTGGCCGACTGCTTCCCCGGCGATCACCCCTGCTTCAGCTGCTGATGTACTCGATTTTGAGGGCGTCGCCGGGGCTGCACAACCCCTTGTCCAAGCAACTGAAGGATGAGGCGGTTGGCAAGTTGAGATCGCTATGCCGTTTTGGCCTGATCTCGAAGAGTCCGCGCGATCACTTGGTGGCCCTCGTCCTCGAGTGTTACCAACTGAGGCACCTCGCCAATGGGTGCTCGGCTGGAGAGTCCTCCGGCCCGTCCGTGGCTTCGAGGGTCCGCGGGCAGCACTAGAGGTAGAGGTCCGAGGTGGCAAGGGCTCGGCTGGCGGCAATTTCTATGGAGTACCATGAGCAATGCTTCCTGCACCCCCTTCTCCCGTTGTTGTAATTTCCACTGTTATGTAAGGCTGAGAACCCCATAATATCTTTTGATGAATGAATAAAGTTCTCCTTTTTATGAAGTCCTATTGTTTCTTTTTTGTCTTTTGGGTTCATTTGAGTATGTCAGCGAGACGGAATCCGTGAGCTTCGAACCGAGGAAGAGTGGAACACATAGGGGAAGATCCTTCTTATTATATATAAAAAAAACTTAGCAAAATTACATCGCTTCGTAAAGAAGAGACATGTATTTATAGGCATGCTTTTTAAATGTATAACTTGAGCTTCTCGGAGTTGTAAGGCCGCGGAAATTTGCGACCCGTTGCATCTTATAAGTGGTAGGCCCTGCCAGGCAGGACCTCGGAGATGAGGAAAGGGCCGTCCCACTTCGAAGAAAACTTATGCAACTTGCCCTGATCAACGAATTCGTTCCGCCTTAGGACCAAGTCCCCGGCCCTAAAGGCGCGATGCTTGACTCGCGTGTTATAGTAGTGGGCAGTTTGCTGTTGGTAAGCGGCGGCTCTGATTTATGCCCGGTCCCGCTTCTCCAGCAAGACGTCCAAGTTAGTCCAGAAGGCCGGAGTATTTTCTTCGTCGTCGAAGTGCTCGACCCTGTAACTGGGCAGTCTGATCTCAGCTGAAAACATCACCTTAGTACCGTAGCAGAGGCTGAAGGGGTCTCCCCGGTGGAGGTCTTCTTCGATGTGCGTAAGGCTCATAAGACCCGAGATAATTCGTCGACCCAACTGCCCTGTCGCCCTTCAAGGCGAGCTCGAAGTCCTCGAATGACGTCCCTGTTAGCGACCTCGGCTTGCCCGTTGCACTGGAGGTGTGCAATGGCGGCGAACTTCATCAGTATATGGTATTCGTTGTAGAATTCTTTAACTCTTTCGTTCTTGAAATTTGTCCCATTGTCGGTGATGATACACCTCGGGATCCCGAACTGGAATATTACGTTGTTCTGCAGGAACTTGATGGTCGTAGTAGCGTCCAGTTTTCTGATGGGAACGGCCTCGATCCACTTTGTGAAGTAGTCCACCGCGACAAGGATGTACTTATGCCCGCCCGTACCTGTAGGGAGTTGGCCTATCATGTCCATTCCCCACTGGGCAAACGGCCATGGAGAGGTCAGGATAGTAAGCTCGGTAGCCGGAAGGCGGGGTATGCTGCCATGGAGTTGGCAACTCTTGCACCTTCTGACGAGCTTCTGAGCATCATGATAAATGGTCGGCCAGTAGTACCCTTGGAGGAGCTTCTTCTGGACTAAGGTGCGGGCCCCTTGGTGTGCTCCGCCTACCCTTTCATGGATCTCACGGAGGACATAGTCGGCTTCATGGGGGTCGACGCACCGAAGCAGGGGTTGTGTGAAGGATTTCTTGTAGAGGTTCCCATTGCTCCAGATGAAATGGCGGGATTTGGCTCGGAGGCGGGGTGCCTCCCCACGATCTCCGGGGACCATACCCTCCTTCAGGAATTCGACGATGGGCTTCCTCCAATCTCGTTCCTCTTCCCGGGCCGTGTAAACTTGGAACGATGTCGCTCCGACTTCCACGCTGGGCCGCGGCAGGACCTCGAAGGGGATATTTCTCTTGTTGTTGGCCGAGTAAGAGGAAGCTAGCTTGCTCAGAGTGTCGGCCTGGGCGTTTAGGTATTGGGGGATCTGCTCCACTTGAACTTCGTCGAAGCCCTTTCACGGCCTTCTTACCTAGGCTAAGTACTTCACCATCAGGGGCTCCCGTGTTTCGAAACGGCCGGTCACTTGGCCGACGACCAGAGCGGAGTCGCTAGGATTCGGATCATCTTCATCCCCACTCTGGAGGCGATCTGCAGTCCGGCGAGCAGAGCCTCGTACTCAGCCGCATTGTTTAAGGCTTTGAATCCGAGCTTCAAAGAATATTCCATCTCTGCTTCGTTCGTGCCCTGGATGATGAGTCCGGTACCACAGCTTTCCTCGGTTGATGGCCCGTCGACGTAAAGGACCCAATCGGGAACAGAGTCGGCCCTCTCTTCGACCAAGGGTTGGGATCCAGGGACCGGCATGGGAACCGCCTCCTTGATGGGGATAGTGCATTCGATGATAAAATCGGCCAGGACTTGCGCCTTGATAGCTTGCCTCGGGCGGTACTTGATGTCAAACTGGGACAGTTCCCACCTCCACTTCTCTAAACGACCAGAAGACTCAGGGGAGGCGAGAATAGCCCCTAAGAGGTGTTCGGTGACGACGAGGATGGTGTGCGCCTGGAAGTAGTGCCTAAGTTTCCTCAAGGCCACGATGAGTGCCAGGACAATCTTCTCTATGGCCGGGTACCTTGTTTCCGCGTCCTTGAAGACGTGGCTTACATAGTAGACCAGCTTTTGGACACCCTCGACTTCTCGGACTAGCATCGAACCTGCAGATTGATCGGACACCGCCAGATACAGCGATAGATTATCTCCTTCGACTGGCCGGGTGAGTAGTGGGGGAGTCACCAGGTGCGCTTTCAATTGCTTGAAGGCGATCTGACACTCCTCCGACCATTCGAACCTTGGGATCTTCCTTAGAGCTTTGAAGAACGGGAGGCACTTTTCCCCGGATCTTGACATGAAACGACTCAGAGCGGCTACCCTCCCTGTGAGTCGCATAATTTCGACGTTAGTCTTGGGCATGACCATGTTGAGGATGGCGCTGATTTTCTACGGGTTAGCCTCGATTCCTCGATGGGTGACCATGAACCCAGGAACTTTCCACTAATGACCCCGAATGCGCATTTGGCGGGGTTCAGTTTCATCTTGTATTTGTGGAGGACATCGAAGGCCTCGCCCAGATCCTTGGCGTGATGATCTGACGAAGTCAATTTGAAGAGCATGTCGTCGACGTAAACCTCCATGTTTCTACCGATCTGAGACTTAAACATCCTGTTGAACAAGCGTTGGTACGTAGCTCCGGCGTTTTTTGAGGCTGAAGGGCATCACATTGTAGCAGTATACCCCCCGATCCGTTGTGAATACGGTGAGCTCTTCATCTGCCGGATTCATACGGATCTGATTGTAGCAGGAGAAGGCATCCATAAAGCTGAGTAGTTCGTGGCCTGCCGAACTGTCGACGAGCTGATCTATCCGAGGGAAGGGATAGTTGTCTTTCGGGCAGGCCTTGTTAAGGTCAGTGAAGTCAACACACATGCGCCACTTCCCGCTGGCCTTTTTAACCATGACTACATTGGCCAACCACTCCGAGTAAGCCACGTTTCGAATGAAGTTGGCCACGAGCAGTCTGTCAACCTCATCTTTGATCGCTTTTTGCTTGATCGAAGCGAAGCATCGTTTCTTCTGCCTGACGGGTCGGACTGCCGGGTCGACCCCAAGCTTATGTGATATTATTTTGGGGTCTATCCCGGGCATGTCGACGGGCGCCCAGGCGAACACGTCCGAGTTTCCTCTGAGGAAGTGGACCAGGTTGTCGTGCCGAGCTCCCGTTAAGAGTGACCCGATTTGGACGGTTCGTTCATTATTCCCTTCGACGAGGGGGACCTCTGTTAGCAGCTCAACCGGGGCTCTTCGGATCTCTTTATGCTCGTCCCGAGTATCCAAGGATCCCCTGAAATCATCCGTGCTCTTAAGATCATCACTTTTCTCCTCTGGCATGGACGTCGTTGTGAAGCAAATCTTTGCGGTTTGCTTATTTCCGTAGGCCCGACCTATCCCTCCTTAGTCGAGGGAAAACTTGATCGCCAGGTGGTAGGTCGATATCTGGGCCCGGAAGGAATTCAGCGTTGGGCGTCCCAAGAAGATATTGTAAGCCGATGGAATTCTGGAGATGATGAACTCCACAGGCATGATACGCATATGGCCGGTCTCCCCAACGTTAAGCAGGAGGGTGACCATCCTTTCTGCCGGGATAGAGTGATTGGTGAACCCCGACAGGACATGGGCGGTCGGCCTAAGGTCCGACGGGGTGAATCCCATACATAGGAAGCAGTCGTAGAAGAGGATGTCTGCTGAACTTCCTGAGTCGACCAATATCCTCTGCACCTCGTAACGGTGGACCCGCGCTGTGATTACCAAAGGGTCGCTGTGAGGCAGGGATATCCCGTGAAAGTCCTCGTCAGTAAAGATGATGGGCTCGACCGTTTTGACCCTCTTCCTTGGTTGGTTGCCGGTCCCTTCGACTGGCAAAGCGCGTCATTTCTCGACGGCCCCAAGCGCACCCCTGCTGATACGACCATGATTTATCCGATCATCAATTCGCCGGGAGGGGGTGGTTCTCTTGTTCTTGGTCGGCTTATCGCTTGTCCCGCAAGTATCTTGCTAAGTGCCCCGAGCGGATCAACTCCTTGATGTAGTCTCGAAGCCGTTTGCAGTTCTTGGTGGGGTATCCCTGCGACCTGTAGAAAGCGCAATAGGGGCCTCGTGTCCGTTTGGCCGCCCTGTGGCTGACCGGGGGAAGTTTGAAGAATCTCTCTCCCTTTGCCTCCACCAATAGCTTTGTTTGGGAGACGTTGAGCGGGGTGTACTCGTGGAACTTTGGGGAGTAGGGCTTCGGCCGCTCAATTTTCTTCTTATCCTCTCTTGCCTTCTTCTTCTGATCGGCCTGGCCGGTCCGAGGTAGGTTCGCATTTACCTCGGACTCTAGTTGGATCTCTTATTCAGTCGAGGCTTTTACCTCGGCCATTGTGCGTCCATGGTCTTAGGTTGCGCCAATGCAAAGGAGCGGAGCCACTCCTTGTGCGTAAGACCCAACCTAAGTGCAGTGATGACCGTCTCGTCCCGGTGCTCTGGGATCTCGAGGAGGGCGTTGTAGAAGTGGGTGGCGTATCCCTTGAAGGACTCCTTGTCCCCGCTCGTTATTGTGAAGAGATGATCGACGGTCCGCTTCAGCCGTCTGTTTCAGACGAAGTGGCCGAGAAACTGGGTGGCCAGCTCATCAAAGGTAGAGATTGAGCGTGGCGTGAGTCCTCGAAACCAATCTCGTTCAGAACGGATGAGAGTGGCTGGGAAAGCCCGGCATTGCGCGGCGTCGGAGTTGTCCTGGAAACTCATCCCTGCTGTGAACGCGTCCAAATGGTCTTTTAATTCGGACTTTCCGTCGAAGAGGGAGACCTTTGGGGGCTTGTTCCTATAGAAGACGTGGACAACGAGAAGCTCCTCGGTGAAGGGCCTCGTAAGCGAGTCGGTGGCGTATCTAGCCCCGTCGCTTGAGGGACGGCTCTCCCGATGTATGCTCTCGATCTTCTTTTCAAGGGCATCGAGTCGGCCATGGTATCCTGAGAATTCAGCACACTCAGATTTATAGTCCCTGCTGCTGCCGACCTGTGCCGAGCCGCGGTTCCGGTTCCGTTCTATAAGGTTCCGTAGGTCCCCTGGAGAAGTTGTCTTCGAGCTGCTGTGGTGAGTCTCATCCGCGCGAACCTATCGAGGGAGAGGCCGTCGGCCATGCCTGGGAGTAGGCGAGCTGACCGACACCTCATCAGGAGGGACAGAAGCGCGATGGGCCTCACGGCAGGGCGCTCTTTCATAGGACCTCAGCGTCGAGCTATGAAGTGCCCACCGCGTCATCGAGTTGGTTGCCACGGAGGACCTGTGGCCGCCGGAGATAGCGAGATGGTGCCCAGATGTGCCGGCGCTGGCAGTGTCTTTTCTCCCCATGTGTCGCTCCCGAGCTAGGGGAACGGCAACTTGTGGAGCTTGTCCCGCCGTTTGGACACGAACAAGCGCATCCACGAGGGACGCGAGCCGATCTATCCAAGCAGATAGGCATGAATGGCGTTCGGGGGAGGAAGGGATCCACCCGCGTCTCCGTTGTGGGGAGGACGGCGGCTGGAGCTTAGATCGTCGCGATGATCACTCGCCATATGTTCGAGATCGAAAGATTAACTTTCGTTGAGTGGAACTTCGTTTCCCACAAACGGCGCCAACTGATGGAGGCTGTGATCTCCTTCAGATATTATCTTCCGTTGATCTGTAGCGAGCGTTGATGGATGGGTGAGATTGAGTTTGAGAGTTGCCTCTTGATGCGTGTGGATCTTAATGGGCTTGATTTGGGAATGAAGCCGAGTTGCCTGCAAGGAAGTCCCGGGGTGGTTGTACCACCGAAGACCCTCCGACGATCAAGTTAGTCGAAGAATTTGGACAGAGTAACGGCCTGTTGGGGGTAAAAATTACCTTACCTGAGTCGTCTGAAGAGGGATTTATATAGTGGCAGCCATGGGCTGGCGAGCGCGAGATTCACGCCGGCCGTTACGCCCCTAGCGTTGCGCCTGCATGAAAGGCGGGATTCCCCATTAATGACGAGATATGATCGTTAATGGGGGAACGCGATGGCGTGGAATGCGGGATCGTTGGCGGTGGATATTTCGCGTCTGGCGAGATTTGCGGAGACGCCTGTGATATGTGCTGTGGGTCGATCGATGAGACCGAGGAAGCTAAGCTCGGTAGGAGGCTCGAGAACGAGCGGGGGGGCGAGGGAGCTTGTTTCAGCGATAGCTCGAAGGCGAGCTAGGAGGGCTGAGGGAGCTCACGTGCGGGAGGGCTCGAAGGCGAGCCAATGGTTGTTTGGAAGACAAGCATAGGAGAAGTCCGGGAGGCCATCGAAGGTCGGGAACATCCTCGGGAGGGAGGCCCCGAGATATGCTTCCAATGTATCTTTCTTGCTCTTATCTCGTAAGTTTTGGGACACCTCATCTGCCACGTGTCATGATCTGGGGAGTGCTCAGTACCGAGCATCATCACTATATGAAAATTTGTAGCAAAAATTGTCAAATGTGCTTAGTCATTGGAGGTGACCAAATTTTAAAAATGATCTCAGTTTAAAATTTAATTAGTGAAATCGTCCTTGTATCTTTTAATTTATGAAAATCTGCCTCGAAAAAATTCTGAGCTGATTACCGGCAGAATTTTTTTTTTGGCTTAGCGCTCTTGCAAATCCGGGGTTGCCAACCTCTCGGACCCATGTAAAAGCATTTATTAATCAACAAGCTGTATTTTTTGAGCTTCTCTTTGCTCTGTAGATCAAAAGGCTTATACATTTCAAGATTAGTTTCTTGTTCAACAAGTTCATCCAATTTGAGCCTTGGTTCCATGATCATATGATTGAAAACCCTAATTCAGCTATTCGATCGAGATCAGCGCTCGGACAGGTGACAAAGTTGCTTCGTACAAGCTCTCCTTTTCAACCCGTGTCGATCCGTTTTCAGTGAACAGATGATTTTTTATGGAATCAATATTTTGAAATTATTTTTTGTTTATTTGTAAATACATACTTGGCTAAGATGGGGGTGGGTTCTTTAAGTTCGGAGATATTTTGTGCTAAGTTTGGAGCAAATTTGAATTTTTGGAATATTGTGATGTGATCTTGCTTTGTCATTCAAGATGATTGTGTGTATCCAACTTATATATTGTATGTTTGTTTGTTTGTTCGTTCCGCCTTTTGATCAAGGGATATTCTCTAACACCGGTAATTAAGAGATTCAGTAAAAGTGAAACTTGCGATTTACTGGAGATGGTGACTTGTAACTCATGCTGGAGCTTGGTCTCTGCAAAAGTTTTGATGACTCTATAGTATATCAACGATCATTTTTCTACCTGTGTTGTTTATGTGCGTTAAAATGAGCAATTGTAAGCATTTTTGCGGCTGTTAAACACTCACAAACAAAATGTATGGTTGTAATGTAGCAGTTCTTATATTAACTTTTGATGATAAAATTAATGTATTATGGAAAGTTATGGTTTCCAAGGAAAATTTACATACGGTGGAAAATGGGAAAAGAGTGGCTGCTATTATGATCCAATAGCATGGGCGCTATTAGATCATCCTGTCCATACATCATACGTGCAAAGCACGTAGGATACACCAATACACAACGGCCTCCTATTTTACACCAATCTTGACCATTGACTTCAATTTTAGATAAATCTGGACCGTTAGTTCTAATAGTATGGGTGCTATTATGCTGTAATAGCAGCCTGTCCGGATCCGTGTAAAATGGCCTTCATATTGGAAAGGTAAATGTAAGTGACTTGTTGGTTTTACAAAATGAAGGAAGCCAGGTCAGAGATGGCCAAGCAAAGGAACATGTGGCAGGGGGATATGTCCTCCCATGATAGGAATAAGTGTGAGCACAAAGAAATTAAGGGGGGCGCGTCCGCACGCGAGGTCAATGGAGGAAAGAGGCCATAGGAGGGAATTTGTTTCTATGGCGTCGAAAAAATACATCCTCTCTCGTTTTTTCCGACGATCGGCACCCACCATCTTCATCGTTTTCATCTAAGATGTGCATACACAAAATTTCATGTGATTCTATAACTTTTTTTTACCGTTGATTTAGTGAGTTCAAAATTAAGGTTTACCGACAATAGAACTTTTTACATTATTAAATCAACGGTGGAAAGGTTGTAGAATCACATGAAATTTGGTGTACCCGCATCTTAAATGATAACGATGAAGCTGGTGGGCGCCGATCGGCGGAAAATATAAGGGAGCGTTATTTTGTCGACGTCATAGAAGGAAATTCCCTCCTATGGCCTCTTTCCTCCATTATTCTCTCTCTATATAGAGAGAGAGAATAATGGAGGAAAGATGCCATAGGAGGAAATTTCCTCCTATGGCGTGGAAAAAATACAACCTCCATCAATTTTTTCGACGATCGGCCCACATCATCTTCATCGTTATCATCTAAGATGTGGGTACACCAAATTTCATGTGATTCTACAACTTTTTCACCGTTGATTTAGCAATGTAAAAAGTTCTATTGTCGGTAAACCATTAATTTTGAAGCAACTAAATCAACGGTGAAAAAGTTGTGGAATCACATGAAATTTGGTGTACGCACATCTTAGATGATGATGATGATGATGATGGATGCCGATCGTTGGAAAAAATGGTGGAGGTTGTATTTTTTCCACGCCATAGGAGGAAATCCCCTCCTATGGCCTCTTTCCTCCATTAATCTCATATATATATATATATATATATATATATATATATATAACATTAAAATTATGAGATCCGGATTCGAGTTCCGGATACTCATTAATAAGGGATACTAATTTGTCCCAACTATTGTCTCAAAAAATTCTATTTATGGTGAATAACAACTTTGCATGATGTTGATGATTAGAGTTTCAAGAGAAAATATGGAGAGAGAAAGAGAGATGGGTAGAAGATATGCCCGGGTAAGCATAAGAGAGGATACAACACTAACTTAACAAGATGGGATTTTTCTTAATTCTTGTTGACTGATTCTCAACCCTCGGATTTAGACCGACGGTTCATATCTATTACCGGACTCTCCATTGCCCTCTAGGCAATGAATGACCTTGAATCCCTAGTTCCTAACCCCGCTAAATTTACTCCCTTGATAAAACCCTGTAGGTAAAACAACCCCCACCCCCCTTCCCCCACCCCCCAAAAAAAAAATTTGTTTGAATTTTTAGGTGGAAAAAAGTGATAGTGATATGAAAAATATCTATCAAATACATATCATGATTGCTTAGAATTTTTAGATAAATAAGCATGTTCTATTTTTATTTTTTAAAAATGGTGTTGAATTACCTCCCACCTATACATATTGACTTAAAATCCAATATTATTAGGGCTAATATTGGTAAAAATGTGTGAAGTTCAGATATGGATATGCGAAACTCGTAGGTCATCTTGCGGAAAAAACATCTGTATGTTTTACCTATATATGCTTTGCTGCATGTATATGCCCAAGTAGAATTTCGTAGGCATAATGCCCTATGCGTTTGCCTTTCTGGACAATCATTCGTGGTATCTTAAGGCTGCCAAAACCTTTTCGAATAACCACTATATACACAGATAATGATATGCATGCTTCTCATGGCCGCTGCAGAGGATAGCCAAGGTAACATAAAAAAAAACCGATGTTTGCATACTTACCGTAACAGCAATCCATGAAGGATTTAATTATCAAATGAGCTGCATCATGGCACATACATTAACCTGTCTGGCTCTCTTGATTACTTGAACGTGGAAACTTGTCGGTATACAGTCGATATAGATATATTGGTATATTAATTAAAACACTTGAAAAAGATGATTGTAACAGCCTACACAAAACCAGCTAGTCTAGCTTCCTCTTCATAAAGCTGGCTCATAACAAAACCCAAACCGTTCCATTTCCGCGGTTCACTAAACCTGCGATAACCATTACCGCTCTCACCTCCCCCTGAAAGATAAACTCCTCAAAGCGCTCGTAAGCAGTCAGAATAAAAGGGAGAGAGCGAGAGAAACGTGTTGCTCGAGGAAACGCCGTTGGGGGAGTGGGGAGCACACGTGCTGATTTACTACCGGACATAGGCATGGGCCCCATCTGGTGCCACGGCCCACCGGACAGGCCCGGACCGATCCGACACCAGACCCGATGACCCATTGACCCCTCACCTTCTGACCATTCCCCAATGCGAATATTTATTAATTTTTTTAGTAATAAAAAATTTCATTTGATTAATTAAATTGATAGCAATGCCTTGTTTTTTTCGCCTGTTGTATGAAAGTCCCTTTCATATTTCTCCTTGGCCAAGAAATTCGTTGCCGACTGTTTCCTTATTTTAAGCAGTTACTGAAATTTTTGGGAAGCTATGGATTTTTTTATTTGGCAATGAATTATAGTACTTTGGGTCATTCTCATGTAATTATGTAGTAATGACTGTGCTAAACTTTAATGTATTATTATGCATCATATTTTTGTGATACATCATCTTACTTTATTTTATTTTTTTTGCACTGTTCACCTTGCTTTATTAGTTATTAGGAAGCAAGTTGGCTCACTATACTACAGCTTTTGAGAAATTCCCACACCAAACTTACATGTAGTTTATCCCGTGTGGCGCTTACCCCATCCTCTCCCCTCCCCCCTCCCCCCCCCCCCAACTAATTTCTTGGCACAAACGGCCCTATGCTCATTGATCGATATCGCGAAACAAGCTCAGATTCAATGGACCTGTTTTGGTTGTTTGGATAAAATGTAGTTGCGTGCACCCACATCAAGTTCGCATGTAAGAGACAAACAGGGTGGGTGGGTCTCATCCCACTTAAATCAAAGTGGGACCCACTCTCCTATTAAAGGTTCGCTGCGGGCGGTCGCAACCTCATACTTCTCTTGATGTTTACAGTTGAATTTGAGCAATTTTTTTAGAGTTTGATCATCGACCGAAAGGGGTGTTGATGCCAATAAATTAGTTGAAAGGGTATCAATGCCACGCAGGGTAAACCGCGCAGCGTTTTCTGCACTTAACCCCCCCCCCTCCCCCCCAAAAAAAAATCTGTTTACCTTTTTTTATTTGAAAAGGTAAGTGATGAGGCTCGATATCGTGACTCCCCAGATGCAGACACGTGGCAGATGACGTGCCCCAGAACTACAAGAAGGGATCAAGGACTTCAGTAGGGATCGCATCTTGGGATTACGGACCGAGGAGTCTCTCGATCCTTGGCGACCTTCCAGACCTCTCCCGGCTCGCTCCGAGCTGTCATGGTACAAAGATGCTCGGCCTCCCGCTCGTTCCCGGGCCTCCCGCCGAGCTCATCTTCCTCGGTCTCATCCCGGCCGACCCGCAGTGCCGGTGACAGGAGCCTACGCCACGGCTCTGCGAATCTCGCCATGCGCGAGATATCCGTCGCCCACGATCCCACGTTCCACGCCATCACGATCCCCCATTAACGAGCATGTCTTGCCATTAATGCGAGATCCCGCCTATCACGCGTGCGTAACGTCGTGGGCGTAACGGCCGGCGTGATTCTAGCGCCTGCTTGCCCGTTGCTGCCACTATATAATCCCCTCTCTCAGACGATCGAGGTACGCACTTCTTTCCACTAAGCCGCTACTCTGCCCAATTTGCACCACTAACTTGATCGTCGAATGGTCCTCGGTGGAACAACCATCCCGGGACTTCCCTGCAGGTAGCTCAGCTCAACCTCAAATCCAAGCCCATTGAGATCCACACGCTAAAGGAGACAACCTTTAGATCAAATCTCAGCCGTCCATCAGCGCTCACAGCAGATCTACGGAAGATAACATCTGAAGGAGATCCAAACCTCCATCAGTTGGCGCCGTCTGTGGGAAAGACTCTTGTTCCACTCAACGAAAGTTCATCTTCCGATCCCAACTTCATGGCGAGCGATCACCGCGATGATCCAAGCGCTAGTCGCCGCCTCCCCCACAACGGAGGCGCAGATGAATCTCCTCCCCCGAACGCCATCAACGCCCTAGCAGCTCGGATAGATCGACTCGCGTCCGTCGTCGATGTGCTCGTCCGTGTCCAAACAGCAGGGCAAGCTCCCCAGGTCACCGCTCCCCCACCTCGGGACCGGGACCCCTACAGAAGGATAGAGGACTCTGCTCACGTCGGCACTACCGACCACCGTCACGCTACCTCCGGCGGCCGCAGATCCCACAGGAAAACATATTCTATGACCCGCTGGGCGTCCCACAGTTCAACACCGAGGTCCGTCGCCAGAGCGCCTCGCCCCGAGCCCCATCATGCCCCTGTCCCTCCCGAAGAGATGTCGGTCAGCTCGCCCGCACCCAGGTATGACCGACACCCCCTCCCTCGATGGGGTCGCGCGGACGGGACTCATTACGGCAGCTCAAAGACTACCTCGCCAGAGGATCTAAGGAACCTCATCGAGAGGAACCGGGGCCGCGACCCGACGCAGGTCTCCGGCGGCAGAGGCCAAAGATCAGAATGTGCCGAGTCATCGGGGTACCACGGCCGACTCGACGCTCTCGAGAAGAAAATCGAGAGCATGCATCGGAAAGGTCGTCATTCGAGCGACGGGGCTAAATACGCCGCCGACTCGCTCACGAAGTCTTTCACCGAGGAGCTTCTCGCCATCCACATCTTTTCCCGAAACAAACCCCCGAAGGTCTCGCTCTTCGACGGTAAGTCCGACCCAAAGGACCATTTAGACGCATTCATGGCCGGGATGAGTTTCCAAGACTGCTCTGATGCCGCCCAATGCCGGGCTTTCCCAGCCACTCTCATCCGCTCCGGGCGAGACTGGTTCCGAGGACTCGTGCCATACTCGATCTCGTCCTTCGATGAGCTGGCCACCCAATTCCTCAGCTATTTTGTCGGAAACAGGAGACAAAAGCGAACCGTTGACCACCTATTCACAATAAAATGCGGGGACAAGGAGACATTCAAAGGGCACGTCACTCGCTTCTACAATGCCCTCCTCGAAGTCCCGAAACACCGGGACGAGACGGTCATCACGGCACTTAGGTCGGGTCTTAGGCACAAGAAGTGGTTACGCTCCTTTGCATTAGCGCAACCTAAAACCATGACCGAGGTCAAGACCTGGACCGAATGCGAGATCCAGCTCGAATCCGAGGTGAACGCCAATTTGCCCCGGACAGAACAGACGGATCATAAGAAAAGGGCCCAAGAAGATAAAAAGAGGCTTGAGCGGCCGAAACCCTACTCCCCAAAATTTCAGGAGTACACCTTGCTCAACGTCTCCCAAACGGTACTGCTGGAAGAGGCCAAGGGTGAGAGGTTCTTCAAACTCCTCCTGGTCTCGTGCATGGCGGCAAAGCGCACCCGGAGCCCCTTCTGCGGCTTCCACAGGTCGCAAGGCCACTCCATGGAAAATTGTAAGCAGCTCCGAGATTACATCGAGGAGCTCATCCGTTCGGGGCACCTGGAGACATACTTGAGAGACAAGCGGCAGACGGACCGTGAGCAAGAGCAACGTCCCCCTCCCAGTGAGTTGGCAATCGGCCAAATCATAATCATGTCAGTGGGGGGTATGTCGGGTACCTACGAGGCTCAGCATCCTACGCCGGTCGTGGAGTCTAGCAACTGTCTGAGGAAGAAGTCCAGGGATACAGAGCCGATCGTTTTCAATGAAGAGGACCTCCACGGTATATCCCTGCCCCACAACGACCTTCTGGTGATTATGGCTCGTGTACACCAATACGAAGTGCAGAGGATACTAGTTGACTCGGGAAGCTCGGCGGATATACTCTTTTACGACTGCTTTCTGCGCATGGGGCTCATCCCGGCAAACCTGAGGCCGACCTCCCACGTCCTGTCAGCATTCATCAATCACTCCATCCCGGCAGAAGGGGTAATCACCCTGCAGTTTAACGTCAGGGAGGCTGGCCATACACAAACAGTTCCTGTAGAATTCATTGTAGAAAGAATCCCATCTGTCTACAACATCCTTCTCAGCCGCCCAACGCTGAACTCCCTTAGGGCCCAGATATCGACCTTTCACTTGGCTATGAAATTCCCGCTCGACCAAGGCGGGGTAGGTCGGGCCTACAAAGACCAGCAGACTGCAAAGGTTTGCTTCACCGCAGCATCTTCGTCTGAACGGGCGAACAACGACGTTGAGGCCGAGAGTGAAATCAGGGGTTCTCTGGACACTCAGGACAAGCAAAAGGAGATCCGAGGGACCCCGGTGGAGCCATTGACAGAGGTCCCCCTCGTAGAAGGGGACGTTGAACGTACCGTTTAGATCGGCTCACTTCTGACCGGGACTCAGTACAATGACCTAGTTGGCTTTCTCAGAAACAACGCCAACGTCTTCGCCTGGGATCCTACTGACATGCCTGGGATCGACCCCAAGATCATATCTCATAAGCTCGGGGTGGATCCTACGGCCCGACCCGTCAGGCAGAAGAAGCGAAGCTTCGCCTCGATCAAGCAGAAAGCAATTAAGGACAAGGTAGACAGGCTCCTCGCCGCTAAATTCATTCGGAATGTGCCTTACTCCGAATGGTTGGTGCAGGGTGTTTTTCGTCACTCCATTGAGATGGGAATACGCGTGCGCTTGTCAGGCGTACTACAGATTCCTCCTGCCTAGGGTAGGCCGGGGTTTAATGATTGTGGGGATCCGAATCTCCGGCAGCTGCGGGCTAAGCTGTCGTTAATTACCCCTCGCCTTTGGAGCGAGGGAATCTCCGATTGACGGGTTAAACTGGTCATGCGAACTCAATGTGCAGTGTACGTGCGTTTTGTTTTGGAAGGAGGCTTGGATATATCGGAAGCCACGCAGGGTTTTTACGGGGGTCCCGCTACCTGGATAGCGGGCTGGGGGTCAAGGGGGCTAGCAGCCCCCTTGCGGGATGCGGGGCAGCACCCCGGCCCAAATTTTTTTTGAGAGGGACGGTGTTGTAGAGTGTGTATGTGTGTGTGTGTGTGTGTGTAAAGGGAAAGGGCATCCAAAGGATACGTGGGAAAAAGCGCCAGCGCTTTGGGTGCTAGCACTTTGAGCGCTAGCGCCCCACGTGCCAGGCATGTGGGCGCTCGAGCGCTAGCGCTCTGAGCGCAAGGGCGCTAGCGCCCCACGTGTCAGCACGTGGGCGCTCGGGCGCTAGCGCTTTGGACGCTAGCGCCCCACGTGTCAGCACGTGGGCGCTCGGGCGCTAGCGCTTTGGACGCTAGCGCCCCACGTGTCAGCACGTGGGCGCTCGGGCACTAGCGCTCTGAGTGCTAGCGCCCCACGTGCTCGCACGTGGGTGCTCGGACGCTAGCACTTTGAGCGCAAGGGCGCTAGCGCTTTGAGTGCTAGCGCCCCACGTGTCAGCACGTGGGCGCTCGAGCGGCAAAAGGGACTTGGTCCCTACAATGGGAGTTGTACTCTCAGAAAGGAGCACTTATTATTATGTGTGTGTGTGTGTATGCGTGTGGAGTTAAACTCCAGGATATTTTGAAGCTGATGAAGGGGCTTCTCCCCTTGAGCCCTAGTTCTTCCCCAAAGTGGGGTTTCTGGAGATAGGTCTCCTTCTTCTTCCTGTCGTTTGGCCGGATCTTGAAGATCAAGAGATGTGGGATTTTAAAAATCTCTTTTTTTTGAGATCTGATGGTAGATCCAAGTTCCCCTTTGTGGGTTTTATGGTAAAAAACTATTTAGTTTTGAAAAAGGAAGAGTATAACTCTTGATTTAATTCAAAAGAAAGAAGAAGGTTTTAGAACCTTGAGGAAGGAGAAAGAAGCACAAGCTCTAGATTTTGAGGGGAATGAAAAAGTGTCTTTTTTTTTATTCATCATGTTGCCTTATATAAGCTTACATATTTATATATAGCCCCTTGGGCTTTGCAAAATAGCATTTTTCCCATCCCATGGCTCATGTGCCATTTCTTTTTTGCACATAAGCCATGGGCTTACAAAAAATTGGCTTTATGCCCATAAAAATTACATCAAAATTATTTTTTACATGATTTACATGGGGAGGCCGGCCACTTCATGTTCCGGCTTGACTCGGACATGGGCCCACTTGATCTGGGCTTGGGCCCACCTGGCTTGGGGTTGACCTTGACTTTGACTTGGTCAACCGGTGTGCAATTTTCGACCCCAATAAAGTGCCCCCCATCAATAAATGCACACCATATATTTGGGTCGTGTGCATGAAATTGATGGATCTTCTTTCACGCGGAGGCGACTTGCTTTGGTCCCCACTTCTTGGGATGCACTGTCCTTTTTACGACATAGACGGTCGACGCTTGACGCGTCTCCGAGATGGAGTGCCTGTAGTAGACGTTTCTCTAGCCCGGAGTGATTTAGTAGACGTGCCCCCGGCACGGAGTGTCGCTGGTCGATGTTCCCCGAGGCAGAGTGTCGGCTGGTTGACGTATCCCCGAGACGGAGTGTCTGCTGGCTGACGTGTCCCCGGCATGAAGTGTCTTGTTGGACGTTTCCCCGGTACGGAGTGTAGCTGGTCGACGTTTCCCCGAGGCGGAGTGTCTGTTGTCGATGCGCCCGCGGCACGGAGTGTCTGCTTGACGTTTCCCCGAGGCGAAGTATCGGTTGGTTGACGTGTCCCGAGACGGAGTGTCTGTTATCGATGTGCCCCCGGCACGGAGTGTCTGTTTGATGTTTCCCCGAGGCGGAGTATCGGCTATTTGACGTGTCCCTGGGACGGAGTGTCTGTTGTCGATGTGCCCCTGGCACGGAGTGTCTGCTTGACGTTTCCCCGAGGCGGAGTATTGGCTGGTTAACGTGTCCCCGAGACGGAGTGTCTGCTTGACGTTTCCCCGTTACGGAGTGTCATTGTTGGACGTTTACCCGATGCGGAGTGTCTGTAGGTGACGTTTCCCCGGTACGGAGTGTCTGTGTTGGACATTTTCCCGAGACGGAGTGTCGCTGGTCGACGTGTCCCCGAGGCGGAGTGTCTGCTTGACGTTTCCCCGTTATGGAGTGTCTGTTGTTGGACGTTTCCCCAGTACGGAGTGTCGGCTGGTTGACGTATCCCCGAGATGGAGTGTCGCTGGTCGACGTTTCCCCGAGGCGGAGTGTCGGCTGGTTGACGTATCCCCGAGACGGAGTGTCTGCTTAACGTTTCCCCATTACGGGGTGTCGCTGTTGGAATTGGTTGGATTGATTTGATTTGGGTTGATATCATCATCGCTATACTGGAATATAGTACCAGGAGCGAATCATCATCTATCATAAGAGGATTTGGGGATTTGGTTTTGGTTTGGCATCTGCATTGCTGCACTGGAATAATGCCAGGAACAACTCATCATTTGCCCCTAGAGGATTTGGGAATTGATGGCTTAGGAGGCAGGTTTAGATCCCTATCACCTAAGGCTTTTCAATTTTATGGGTCATAAGGGTCCCATAAAAGCATTTTCTCCCTACGAGCCGAAAGGATCTCGTAGGTGTATTTTCTCCTTAGGAGTCATGGGGACTCCTAAGTGTGTTGCTCCTTTGTGAGTTGTAAGGATCTCACGCGGGAATTTTCCCCTCACAAAGTCGAGAGGACTTTGCGAGTGCATTTCATCTCTTTTTCACGAGTTTGCGCCCTTTCGGGTTTTCACAAACTCGCCGGCAGTCCTGCTGTTTTTACTCACGGAGCCCTTTCGGGTTTTCATCCGTGCCCATTTTGCTTGTGGACATACCGATTTTTTTTGAATCTTCCCTGTCGGTGGGAATTTGAATGTGGTCTCGCCGGTAGGACTTGGGAGAGATTGGAACCGTTTTACGCCCGTGGATTGTATACGGTTTTGTAAGATGTATGATCCAGACCGTAGGGCCGGAAAAATTTTGGGACTTTGTTGGCGTCTGCATCGCTGCACTGGAATATGGTACCAGGAGCGACTCATCATTCGCCGTTTTGGGATTTGGAATTTGGTTGGCGTCTATATCGCTGCACTGGAATATGGTACCAGGAGCGACTCATCATTCGCCGTTTGTGGTATGGGGTTTGGAATTTGGTTGGCGTCTGCATCGCTATACTGGAATATGGTAGCAGGAGCGACTCATCATTCGCCGTTTTGGGATTTGGAATTTGGTTGGCGTCTGTATCGCTGCACTGGAATATGGTACCAGGAGCGACTCATCATTCGCCACTTTTTTGTTTGTTTTTTTATGTTTTACCGCGATTGCTCTATCATTTCAGCTTTTCTTATCGAGAAGATCACGATTGCCCTATCATTTCGGCTTTTATTCGTGGTTGCCCCATCATTTCGGCTTTATTTTCATCTTTATCTTACTCACTGATTTTTATTGCGAGTTGCCATATCATTTCGGCTTTTTATTATTTTTTGTTTTATTTACACATTTTTACATTCTCAGTTTAACGACGTAGAGGTCGATGGTTCCCAGTTTAACGACGTGGTGGTCATCTGTTTCCAGTTTAACGACTTAGAGGTCATCTGTTTCCAGTTTAACGACGTAGAGGTCATCTGTTTCCATTTTAACGACTTGGTGGTCATCTGTTTCCAGTTTAACGACGTGGAGGTCATCTGTTTCCAGTTTAACGACGTCGAGGTCATCTGTTTCCAGTTTAACGACGTGGTGGTCATCTGTTTCCAGTTTAACGACTTGGTGGTCATCTGTTTTCAGTTTAACGACGTAGAGGTCATCTGTTTCCAGTTTAACGACATGGTGGTCATCTGTTTCCAGTTTAACAACTTAGAAGTCATCTGTTTCCAGTTTAACGATGTAGAGATCATCTGTTTCCAGTTTAACGATTTAGAGGTCATCTGTTTCCAGTTTAACGACGTAGAGGTCATCTATTTCCAGTTTAACGACTTAGAGGTCATCTGTTTCCAGTTTAACGACATAGAGGTCATCTGTTTTCAGTTTAACAACTTAGAGGTCATCTGTTTCCAGTTTAACGACGTGGTGGTCATCTGTTTCCAGTTTAACGACATAGAGGTCATCTGTTTCCAGTTTAACGACTTAGAGGTCATCGGTTTCCAGTTTAACGACGTAGAGGTCATCTGTTTCCAGTTTAACGATGTAGAGGTCATCTGTTTCCAGTTTAACGACTTAGAGGTCGTCTGTTTCCAGTTTAACGACGTAGAGGTCATATGTTTCCAGTTTAACGACTTAGAGGTCATCTGTTTCCAGTTTAACGACTTAAAGGTCATCTGTTTCCAGTTTAACGACGTAGAGGTCATCTGACGGGGAGCTTAGAGAAGATACCTAATTGAGCAGTTGTCAAGGGCACCACTGGAGCTTGCATGAGATGCCTTATTACTTTGTCGGCGTTGATGGCCTTGTTTGAGTTGGGGCGCCTTCGAGACCACCACATTTGGCCTCCTGCTTTTCGAGACCGGTTTGTCTGTCACCGGGGCTTGAGGAGCTGGGATGGCGTTAGCTGACACGAACAGGATAGAGCCGAATGGTAGCGGCGGCTCTTCCTATTGTCGCCCGAGACTGGCCGGAAGGACCGTCCCGTCGTCCATCTTCATCGTGTAGAAGATGGGTGCTGAGTTCATCTTCGGAGACATTGTTGAAAGATGATTGCTTGAAAATCCTGCATAAAAGAGCATTATTTTAGAATAAATATAGATATGTATATTGATTGAGTTCGCATGAACGTTTAACCCGAAATATGGGAGGAGAGATAGGTCCCACCGGGCGTGCAGAATCTGTAGGATGTTTTTCGTCACCCTATTGATATGGGAATACGCACGTGCTTGTCAGGTGTACTACAGATTCCCCCTGCCTAGGGTAGGCCGGGGTTTAATGATTGTAGAGATCCGAATCTCCGGCAGCCGCGGACTAAGCTGCCGTTAATTACCCATCGCCTTTGGAGCGAGGGAACCTCCGATTGACGGGTTAAACTGGTCATGCGAACTCAATGTGCAGTGTACGTGCGTTTTGTTTTGGAGGGGGGCTTGGATATATCGGGAGCCACGCAGAGTTTTTACGGGGGTCCCACTACCCGGATAGCAGGCTGGGGGTCAAGGGGCTAGCAGCCCCCTTGCGGGGTGCAGGGTGCGGGGCAGCGCCCTGGCCCAAATTTTTTTTGAAAGGAACGGTGTTGTAGAGTATGTGTGTGTGTATACATACATACATATATATATACATATATATATATATATACACATATATATATAAAGGGAAAGGGAATCCAAAGGATGCGTGGGAAAAAGCGCTAGCGCTTTGAGCGTAAGAACGCTAGCGCTTTGAGCGCTAGCGCCCCACGTGCCAGGCATGTGGACACTCGGGCGCTAGCGCTTTGGGCGCTAGCGCTCTGAACGCAAGAGCGCTAGCGCCCCACGTGTCAGCACGTGGCGCTCGGGCGCTAGCGCTCTGAGCGCAGGAGCGCTAGCGCTTTTAGCGCCCCACGTGTCATCACGTGGGCGCTAGCGCTTTGAGCGCTAGCGCTTTGAGCGCTAGCGCCCCACGTGTCAGCACGTGGGCGCTTGGCAGCAAAAAGGACTCGGTCCCTGCAATGGGAGTTGTACTCCCATAAGGAGCACTTATTATTCTGTATGTGTGTGTGTGTGTGTGAGGAGTTGAACTCCTAGGATATTTTGAAGCTGATGAAGGGGCTTCTCCCTTTAAGCCCTGGTTCTTCCCCAAAGTGGGGTTTCTGGAGATAGGTCTCCTTCTTCTTCCTGTCGTTTGGCCGGATCTTGAAGATCAAGAGATGTGAGATTTTAAAAATCTCTTCTTTTTGAGATCTGATGGTAGATCCAAGTTCCCCTTTATGGGTTTTGTGGTGAAAAACTATTTAGTTTTGAAAAGGAAGAGTAAAACTCTTGATTTAATTCAAAAGAAAGAAGAAGCTTTTAGAACCTCGAGGAAGGAGAAAGAGGCACAAGCCCTAGATTTTGAGGAGAATGAAAAAGTGTCTTTTTTTTTATTCATCATGTTGCCTTATATAGGCTTACATATTTACATATAGCCCCTTGGGCTTTGCAAAATAGCATTTTGCCCTTCCCATGGCTCATGTGCCATTTCTTTTTTACACATAAACCATGGGCTTACAAAAAATTGGCTTTATGCCCATAAAAATTACATCAAAATTTTTTTTTACATGATTTGCATGGAGAGCCTGGCCGCTTCATGTTCCGGCTCGACTCGGGCATGGGTCTACTTGATCTGGGCTTGGGCCCACCTGGCTTGGGGTTGACCTTGACTTTGACATGGTCAACCAGGGTGAAATTTTCGACCCCAACAGTTGGCAAACATGGTTATAGTGAAAAAGTCAAGCGAGAAGTGGCGAATGTGCGTCGACTTCACCGACCTCAATAAGGCCTGCCCGAAAGACAACTATTCCCTATCTCGGATAGATCAGCTCGTCGACAGCTCGGTAGGACATGAGCTACTTAGCTTCATGGACGCCTTCTCCGGCTACAATCAGATCCATATATATCCGGCAGACGAAGATCTCACCGCATTCACAACGGACCGGGGGGTATACTGCTACAAGGTAATGCCTTTCGGTCTCAAAAACGCCGGAGCTACATACCAACGCTTGGTTAATCGCATGTTCAAGCCCCGGATCGGCAGGAACATGGATGTTTATGTCGACGACATGCTCATCAAATCGGTCTCGTCGGTCGACCACGCCAAGGATCCGGACGAGGCCTTCGAGGTACTCCGCAAGTTCAAGATGAAACTGAACCCCGCCAAGTGCGCATTTGGGGTCACCGGGGGAAAGTTCCTCGGTTTCATGGTCACTCACCGTGGGATCGAAGCTAACCCGGAGAAAATCAACGCCATCCTCAACATGGCCACATCTAAGACTAACGTCGAGATCATGCGGCTGACAGGGCGAGTAGCCGCTCTGTCACATTTCATGTCGAGGTATGGCGAAAAGTGCCTCCCGTTCTTCAAAGCTCCAAGGAAAATTCCGAGGTTCGAGTGGTCAGTGGAGTTCCAGACCGCCTTTGACCAAGTAAAGAGGCATCTTGCAACTCCACCTCTGCTCACCCGACCAGTGGAAGGGGACGAGCTATCGCTGTATCTAGCAGTATCCGACCAAGCAGCCGGCACAGTGCTCGTCCGTAAGATCGACAGAGTCCAAAGGC
Source organism: Agapanthus africanus (assembly GCA_030015575.1). NCBI lineage: Eukaryota > Viridiplantae > Streptophyta > Magnoliopsida > Asparagales > Amaryllidaceae > Agapanthus > Agapanthus africanus. The sequence goes on along the minus strand of CM057349.1, from coordinate 417,877,295 downwards.
CGGTATACTATGTGAGCCACATTTTCAAAGATGCAGAAGCGAGGTATCCAGCGATAGAGAAGATCTTCTTGGCACTCATCGTGGCCTCAAGGAAACTCCGGCACTACTTCCAAGCACACACCATCCTTGTTCTTACTGAGCGCCCCTTAGGGGCTATCCTCGCCGCACCCGAGTCCTCTGGCCGCCTGGAGAAGTAGACGTGGGAGCTGTCCCAGTTCGACATAAAGTACTGTCCGAGGAAGGCCATCAAAGCACAAGCCCTGGTCGATTTTGTCGTCGAATGCACTATCCCCAGCAAGGAGCCGGATGCAGCGCCGGCCCCTGCAGCTCAGCCCTCTGTCAATGGGAAGCCCGACTCAGTCCATAATTGGATCCTTTATGTCGACGGGTCCTCGACCGAGGAAGGGTGTGGTGCCGGCCTCATCATTCGGGGCCCGAACGAGGCGGAAATAGAGTATTCTCTGAAACTCGGGTTCAAGGCCTCAAATAACGCGGCGGAATACGAGGCCTTGCTGGCCGGACTGCGCATAGCCTCCGGGCTGGGCTGAAAACAATTCGGATCCGCAGCGACTCGGCCATAGTCGTTGGCCAAGTGACCAGTCATTTCGAGGCTCGGGAATCTCTGATGGTGAAGTATCTGGCTGAGGTAAGAAGACTTCGGAAGAACTTCGATGAAGTCCAGGTAGAGCATATCCCCATACAGCTCAACACCCAAGCCGACGCCTTGAGTAAGCTGGCTTCATCCTACTCGACCAACAACAAGCGTTCCATCCTCTTCGAGATTTTGCCACGGCCTAGCATAGAGGACGGGGCAACAACACTTCATGTGTACACAGCCGAGGAAGAAGACCGGGACTGGAGGAAGCCCCTCGTGGAATTCTTAAGGGAGGGTACGCTCCCAGAAGATCGGGGAGAAGCCCGCCGTCTCTGAGCCAAAGCCCGTCATTTCGTCTGGAGCAATGGGAACCTCTACAAGAAGTCCTTCACTCAGCCCTTGCTCCTGTGCGTCAACCCCCACGAAGCCGACTACGTCCTCCGAGAGATCCACGAAGGGGTCGGCGGCGCACACCAAGTGGCCCACACTTTAATTCAGAAGGCATTGCTTCAGGGGTACTCCTGGCCAACTATTCACCAAGACGCCCAGAAGCTCGTTAGGAGATGCAAAAGTTGCCAACTTGACGGAAGCATACCTCGCCTTCCGGCTATCGAGCTGACCGCCCTAACCTCACCGTGGCCATTCGCCCAGTGGGGAATGGACATGATAGGCCAGTTCCCTACTGGCACGGGCGGGCACAAGTACGTCCTTATCGCAGTGGATTACTTCACAAAGTGGATCGAGGCCGTCCCCATTAGGAAACCGGATGCCGCCACAACAATCAAGTTTCTGCTGAACAACGTGATACTCCGGTTCGGCATCCCAAGGTGTATCATCACCGACCACGGAACGAACTTCGAAAACGAAAAAGTGAAGGAATTATGCAATGAATATCATATCCTCATGAAGTTTGCCGCGGTCGCGCATCCCCAATGCAACGGGCAAGCTGAAGCCGCTAATCGGGACGTCCTCCGAGGTCTCCGGACACGCCTAGAAGGACGCCAAGGCAGTTGGGTCGAGGAGTTGCCCCGGGTCCTATGGGCCCTGCGTACGTCAAAGAATACCCCTACCGGGGAAATCCTTTTTAGTCTCTGCTACGGGACCGAGGTAATGGTCCCAGCGGAGATCAGGCTACCCAGTCACTGGGTTGAACACTTCGACGATGAAGCAAACACCTCGGCACTACGAACCAACCTGGACATCTTGTTAGAGAAACGAGACCGGGCTCAGATCAAAGCTGCCGCCTATCAACAACAGGCCGCCCGCTACTACAATGCACGAGTCAAGCGTCACCTCTTCAAGGCCGGAGATTTAGCCTTAAGGCGGAACGAGTTTGTCGACCAAGGCAGGCTACACAAATTTTCTCCAAGGTGGGACGGTCCTTTCCCCGTCTCTGAGGTCTTTCCCGGCGGAGCCTACCGCTTACAAGACGCGGATGGTCGCAAGTTTCCATGACCTTTTAACGCCGAAAAGCTCAAGATGTACCAATAGAATGAATACCTACGAGCATGCACTTCTTCTTTCGCTAAGGCAATGTACACTTTTCTCAAGTTCTTTCTGTTTATGTAATAAGAATGGAACAATAAGACATTGCAAAAAGAAGAGTTTTTATTTATTCCAAAGGGTACTATAGGCTCCTCAGCCGTACATTGAAATAAAAGAAAATTACAATAGCGGGAGAAAGGGGTGCAGGAAACATTGCTCGTGGTACTTCGAGCATATTTCAGCCAGCCGAGCCTTTGCTGCCTTGGACCTTTGCCTCTGATGCCGCCCGCGAATGTCTGCGTGACACCTCAGTCGGTAGCACTCAAGGATGAGTGCCACCGAGCTATCCCTCCGACCCGCGGAGATCAGGACGAAGTGCCGCAAAGACCTTAGTTAACCAACCGCCTCGCCCTTCAACTGCTCGGATAAGGAGTTGTAAAGCCCCGGCGACGCCCTCCAGATGAAGTACATCAACAGCTGGAGCAAGGGGGAGCACCGGGGAAGCAGCCGACCGAAATGATCCTCAATGCGGCCTATCACTAACTGTACCGTGTCCTCGGTGCAGTACTGATCGTAGAGATACACGTCCTCGAACCTTATGATGTCGGGGATGGTAAAAGGGAAGTCCTCCATTCTTACGTTTTGGAGATGGAGAAAGGAGTGATCAACAGACCCTCCATTTTATAGCCCCAATGCGCCCTCAATAGTCCAACAGTCGCTCGTTCCTTCCACAACTGTACCGCCACGCGGCGGGCGTCCTGCCTTTCTTGGCGAAATCGAAACGACACGGCTCTTGCGCTCCACCTTCCCCCACGCGTTAATGACACGTGTCGACTATGGTGGTCGCTCTTCCCGATGATCGAACGCCATGGAAGATCAGACAGAACCTCGCGACTCAACAGAGCAGCTTCATTGCTCGGCCTGTCCTTAGCAGGCCTCTTACGGCCCCTCCCGCGCTAGAGATCAAAGCCCTCACCAAGAGGCACCAGGAAGCAACCCTGCTCGGCCCGTCCTTAAGGATCAAAGCCCTCGCCAAGAGGCACCGGGAAGCAACCCTGCTCGGCCCGTTCTTAGCAGGCCCCTTACGGCCCCTCCCGCACTAAGGATCAAAGCTCTCATCAAGAGGCAATCGGGCAGCAACCCTGCTCGGTTATCACTGGCTGGTAGCTCCCTACCCACAATGCCAAAGATCAAAGCCCTCGCCTAGAGGCACCGGGCAGCAACCCTTCTCAGCCCATCCTTAAGGATCTAAACCCTCGCCAAGAGGCACCGAGCAGCATCCTTGCTCGGCCCGTCCTTAGCAGGCCTCTTACGGCCCCTCCCGCGCAAAGGATCAAAGCCCTCGCTAAGAGGCAACCGGGCTCGCCCTTGCTCGGTTATCCCTGGCTGGTAGTCCCCTATCCCACGACGTCAGGGATCTAAGCCCTCACCAAGAGGCAACCGTGCTCGTCCTTGCTCGGTTATCCCTGGCTGGTAGTTCCTTACCCCACGACGCCAGGGATCGAAAGCCCTTGCCAAGAAGCAACCGGGCTCGCCCTTGCTCGGTTATCCCTGGCTGGTAGTTCCTTACCCCACGACGCCAGGGATCGAAAGCCTTTGCCAAGAAGCAACCGGGCTCGCCCTTGCTCGGTTATCCCTGGCTGGTAGTTCGAAAGCCCTCGCCAAGAGGCAACAGGGCTCGCCCTTGCTCGGTTATCCCTGGCTGGTAGTTTCTTACCCCACAACGTCAGGGATCGAAAGCCTCGCCAAGAGGCGACCGAGCAGAAACCCTGCTCGGACCATCCTTAGCATGCCTCCCTATGCCCTCCCGCTAAGGATCAAAGCCCTCACCAAGAGGCAATTGAGCAGCTACCCTGCTCGGACATCCATGGCTGGTAGTTACTACCCACCGACGCCAAGGATCAAAGCCCGCATCAAGAGGCCATCCACGTCTAAGCGATCCCTACCTCAACTTCGGGGCCATGGAGATACCGACCCTTCACCGGTCTTTGCACACTTGGCCAATGATCGAATTCAACTCGACGTGCGATCGCCAGACGAAGAACTGACCTGACATGAAAGCTGGACCATACAAATACAAATGTTTTCCACAAACAAAAGGAAAATGTGCATGTAAAGAAACTGCAAAAAGAATTTTTATTCACAAAAATCAAGTCTCTACAAAAATATTATGGGCTCCCCAGCCTAACAAAAGTGCCCGGAGGCTTACAAAATTTTAGAGCAAAAGAGAGAAATAAGAAGACGTGGGGTTTCAAGCCTCAGGGGCGGGGACGACCTCGGCAAGCGGCGCCTCCACTGAGACCACCGGGGCGGCATATTTAGGGTCGGCACCACCGGTGGGAACTTCGGCGCCGGCAGCCGGGGAGACCGACTTACCCCTCCCACTCCCACCGGGGGCCATTTTCCCTGCATCATGTCCGGGGGCGATCCCTATGCGTCATCGTCGAGAGGGTACAAGACCTGGAGCTCGGCGTCGGGGAACTCCGACATCTGAGCCTTGACAGGGTCGAGGGCGTCGTGCCAAATGATGCCCCCGGTTCTGGCAATGTCGACAAAGAACTGATCCAACTTATTATAGCTCTCCACCGCCTTCCACGCCCGGTCCTTCGCCGCCTCGTTCTCCTTCCGGAGGGTGCTCGCCGTCTTCTTCATGGTGGCGACGAGCATCCTGGAGTCCTCCAACCGGGACTCGGCGGCTCGGGAGGCATCTCGGTACCGAGCGACCTCCCTGTTCTCGGCCTCTACCCAGTCTTCAAGGGCAGCAACCCTCTCCATCGTCGCTCCCAGCTCCTGCCTTAAACTCTTATCCCGCAAGGAGAACTCGCCCGCGGCCTGCATCGCCGGAACAATCTCCTCGTCCTCCATGTAGATGACGAGGGTGACGTGCTTGAGAACCTGAAGAAAGAAAGAGGGTCAAAAAGGGGAAGGAAGCACCCGACCACGCGGACAAAAATGCTGGATGAAGAACCAGGTGAAGTACGAACACTAACCTGCACGGTCTCTTGAGCTATCGCCGCTATTTGGGCCCGGAGAGTTCCTCGAGGGACCCGGCCTCCGGCCGACCTCTCCATATCCGAGAGCAGGCTGTCGGCAACAGAAAGCCCCAAGGGCACCTCGAAGCGAAGCTCCCCATCATCCACAAGGATCGGGGAAGCCGGGGAGCGGGGCGCCCTCCTATGAGACCTCTTGAGGGACGGTGCGGGAGAACCCTCCTCGTCTCCCACCTCGGGGGCCCGAGGCTCTTGCGCCTTAGCACGCTTTCAAACCGGCGCACGACTAGAATCGGGGGCCCGGGGCTCTCTTGGGTACCTGGGTGAAAGGGCCACCGGTGAGGCAAGAACGGACGGCGAGTGAGAAGGGCTGGCGCCTTTGGACTTCTTCCCCCTCTTCGCGTCGACCACTGCCGCGCGGAACTTGCTCATATCCATGGGTCCTGCATAAGACAAAAATATGAGGAGTCAGCGATACCAGGAAAAATGAAAAAATGCACAAGTCTAAACAGGTCGCCTGAGAGCTCCCAACTTACCCATGTACTCGGCAGGGCTGAGCCCGGCCCAACTGAGGGCCCGCTCAGACAGCAACACATCAACCCGAGGGAGGGGCTCCCACTTCGACACCGCCACCGCGTCAGGATCATTCGACCGCCTCACCCGCGGACAGCTGGCCCTTTGCCACAGGGTGGGCACAGGCCAATCCTTACCCTCGGACGGCGCGATAAAGAAAAACTTCCTCTTCCATTCATGAATGGAAGAAGGTACAACGACAATCCTAACCTGGAAGCATCCCCCCGTTGTTTTCTAAAGGAAATATATACCCAGCTCGGCTCGCCCTTGCGAGCGTCGGGGTGGTTTTTGTAGCAAAGAAAGGAAACAAGGAGGCTCAGGCTGAAAGAGATCTGACTCAATCTCAACCGGACCAGAAACCCGAGGAGGATCCTCCAGGAGTTCAGCACTAGCTGGCCTGGGACTAACCTTAAACAGTTCAATGCCGCAATCACCTCGGGGGCGAAGGGCAGACGCAACCCGGCCTAAAAGGCCTCTAGGTACAGGGCAATCTCATTGCCCCGTGCCTGATTCGCCCTCTCCCCCTCCTCGGCCAGCCGAAACGAATAGCCGAGAGGAATAAGGAAACGAGTCTTGATGTTGACAAGCTCCTCCGCACTCCTCAGCGAGGATCGCAAGCCAAGAACACCCGAGACCTGTGCTCTGGGAACCGCCCCCGTCGCACGACCCTGGGGAGCATTACCAACCCTAGCTTCCCGGGGGGACTCTGACTCAGAAGATGGAGAGGAAGAAGTGGAAGAGGAAGCTCCAGAAGACTCCCTAGAATCTACCCGGATGACATCTATAGAATCCTCAGGAGAGGACATCTAACCTGATCAAAGGGGGTATCCTCGGGAGATCAAACGCGAGGAATCCGGACTGAGGAGAAGAGCGCCGAGCTAACACAACTAGGGACGAGAAAATTAGAAAGAGGTATGGGCCCTAATGGGGATCCCACCTCTATTTATAGCCACCGGCGTGCGCATCCTACGGGTCCGATTGACTCCCGCCAAAACAACGTTCGCAACCAACGGCCAACAGCGTTCCACCTATCGCACTCCCATTGGACACGTCCCTTCGAGTGCAAGGACGCCTGCAACACGTCTCGCCAGCCAACCAACACCAGACATGTAAGCCGTCGCTACGACGAGCGTGCACACGATCCGACGCTTCCCCTTTAATGCGAGATCTCTCCCCTGATCCGCTGACGTCATCAAGAAAATACTACGCTTTGCCCGGGAATGCATGACCGACGATATCTTCGAACAAGAACTCACCTCGAATGATCGATCAGACCACTCTCGACCCGACCCAGGAGCGGGTTGAGACGAGAGTGGGGGGCTAATGATGAGGCTCGATATCGTGACTCCCCAGATGCAGACACGTGGCAGATGACGTGCCCTAGAACTATAAGAAGGGATCAAGGACTTCAGTAGGGATCGCACCTCTGGATTACGGACCGAGGAGTCTCCCGATCCTTGGCAACCTTCCAGACCTCTCCCGGCTCGCTCCGAGATGTCATGGTACAAAGATGCTCGGCCTCCCGCTCGTTCCCGAGCCTCCCGCCGAGCTTATCTTCCTCGGTCTCATCCTGACCGACCCGCAGCGCTAGTCACAGGCACCTACGCCACGACTCCGCGAATCTCACCATGTGCGAGATATCCGCCGCCCACGATCCCACGTTCCACGCCATCACGATCCCCCATTAACGAGCATGTCTCGCCATTAATGCGGGATTCCACCTATCACACGTGCGTAACGCCGTGGGCGTAACGGCCGACGTGATTCTTGCGCCTGCCTGTCTGTTGCTGCCACTATATAATCCCCTCTCTCAGACGATCGAGGTACGCACTTCTTTCCACTAAGCCGCTAGTCTGCCCAATTTGCACCACTAACTTGATCGTCGGAGGGTCCTCGGTGGCACAACCACCCCGGGACTTCCCTGCAGGTAGCTCGGCTCAACCTCAAATCCAAACCCATTGAGATCCACACGCTAAAGGAGACAACCTACAGATCAAATCTCAGCCGTCCATCAGCGCTCACTGCAGATCTACGGAAGATCACATCTGAAGGAGATCCAGACCTCCATCGGTAAGAATTTCCTACTCAAAAGATTTAATAAGAAAAGAAGAGTATGTACAAAGAACCAAGGAAAAGTGAAATTCAATTTTATTTACAGCCTTTCCTAGCTCTCGGTCAAACAATGAGAGGGGGAGTAACGGTTGTCATCTGCAAATATAAAGCACGGGTTAGAGCGACTGTTATAATGAAGGATCTTATTAAGTAAATCGCAATGCTCAAAGTTATGTAAACAAGAAGGCCCAGTGTGGTGGGGAACTTCGATATGCGCGATGAAGAGTCTGGATTTACATCGCAGCGGATCCCAATCCATAATCACAGCCGCAGAAGTATTATTTGGACCAAAAAACAAAAAGCATAGCATTAATAATTAAATAATATATTGTTGACAAGATAAGCTGGCGGTCCTTGGTTAATATGTTAACCATCACAATTAACATAACCAATGTAATTAATCTAATTAGATTAAAAACATGATAATATTATCTAAATAAACGTGCTGATGGATCTGTCTGAGACCATGGGAGGATTCAGACACAGCAAGCTAGCATCCCTGAAACCAGCAAATTGAACCATTCATTACTTATTCATAACAATCATTTGTTTATATTGAATATAATTAGGTGATTAATTAAGAGGACAGACAGGAGTGGGGGAAATGCTTTGGTGAGGGGTGGGGCCCACCATGATAGAAGCAACAGCAGCCATTGCATTTGCTTCACAGGCTTCACCCCTTCAATGGAGCGAAGGGACGTGGAGATATCCACAGAGCAAAACCATGCATATAATGTTTCGTTTTAATTTAAAATTTTGATATCATCTGGAGATTGCAGTTGGTCGATAATAATATGTAGCTTCCCTTATGGGCATAGCACAAGGTACTAGGTTGTGGGCCCACTTTTTAGAGCACCCATTTGCCTCTGGCGGGTTACCGGGTCGGCAGCTGGTCCGAACATGAACCGAGTCCGAACAGACCTATTGGCATCAAAAGTACGTTTGACATGGATTAAGTTTAGAGTTCATAAACGGATTTGGACTCGATAATAATCATTTTTTAATTTGGACATGTTAGGTAGAATCGGTAAAATATCTAATAAAAGGTAGGACAATATATTAGAACGACCTCTGAAAGTACCAAAACATGCCGTGTTGCATAGCTTGAAGTATTTTAAATTATATCTTGAAAAAAGTACATGCCGAATTCTATATAAGTGTGGTCATGCATCCTTGTTGTTTCATATCAGGGTATGTGGAATTGAAGGCCTAACCCACTTTCAATCTTCAATTCTTCAACTTAACAAACCTAACATCGAATATCTTAATACTTTTGAATTAGAGATCCGATGAAGTTATTTTAATCAATAGATGAATTTGAATGCAATACGAAAGGGCAAAAAAAAAATGATCATATTTATATCTATGCTTGGAATTTTGTTTAAGTTCCATTAAAAGACGAAGCGGATTGAACTTTTCCAAAATCCGATCTTGGTTAATTTGGTCAAACCTCGATCCAAAGAACTATATTTTAATAATCAAGTATAATACTGCGATCCTATATGTGTTTGTGAGTGTGGCATCGAAGCTTCACGAATGCCTTCCAAACCGTGATTAATTGTTCTTTTAAAATAATTCCGGAGGAATAAGTCATGATTAATTTTCGAGAAAAAGAATAGCAGTCTTTTTGGTTCAAGTAAAAAAACAAAGACAGGTCATCCACAAATTAGTGTTCATTGATCGTAATCAAGCGAAGCAATGACAGTGCATAACAAATACTCAAACAGAGTGGCTCACATTTGAGCGACTTCAATAATCACTTGCCATTTCCTAAAGTCACTTTTTAATATGGTATAATTTTACCCGGCATGTTGGAAAACAGAAGCAAACCTTAATTAAACAAATTAAGGTCTCCATCAATCTTTTATCATGGAGATTTAGGTAATCAAGTGGAAGAAAAGTAAGTTGCAACTTGGTGTTTTATTGTTGTTGTTGTGTCACCTGCAGACAATGGCACCCTTTGATTTTTGTGGTCCTTGTGTTTGACCCCACGCAACAATAGAGATAGAGAGGGCTTTGCTCTCAATAAAATTAAGCCTTCGTTTTCATGACATGATGTGAATCATGTGCTACTACCATTTTCTTTGTCTCAACTTGTTCTAACATTATAAGAGATATATATATATATATATATATATTGGCATGTTGATCTAAGTTTATACGGTCAAATTCGTGCATGTATTTTCGTTCTGCACAGTGTATCCAGTATCAGATCTCTATACGGTCACACATGAAATTAAGGGTTCAAATTGGATTGGGTTTGACCTCCGAAACCCAACATGATAATTTTGGATTTTTTCTGATCCTATACCCATTTGAACGCAATCGGACATGCGGAAAATTAGATACAAAATTTTTGGGTTGAACATAGGTTTAGTATATGACGATGCTCAATATTAGCGCAGCTGCAGATCTGGACACGTGGAAGATGACGTGTCTCAGGACTCAGAAGAAAGAGCCCACAGAGGCCGACCAGGCCACCCTACACCCGATCTGCAAGCACAAGCTGGCCCTCCTCGAGGCCCCCTGCAAATCAGCCTCCTCGGGCATTCATCTCGCCCCGAGCCGCCACAGGACCAAGACTCCTCGGCCTCCCTGCTCGTCCCCGAGCTCCCTGCCGAGGCCGTCTTCCTCGGCCCTCCAACCAACTCCACCACTCATAGGCGTAACCGCCGCTCCGTGAATCTCGCCATGCGCAGATTCTACGCCAGCAACATCCCACGTTCCACGCCATCATGATCCCCATTAGTGGGCGATCCGCTCTCTACGCGGACGTGACGTCGGGAGCGTAACTGCCGGCGAGATTCTCACGCCTGCTGCTACGTGCCACCACCATTATATAAACCCCCATCACAGGGGGGTCAGGTAAGCCATTCTGGACACTTTACGCCGTTACTTTGCTCGGATCTCATCACTAACTTGAGCGTCGGAGGGTCCTCGGTGGTACCAAACCACCCTGAGACTTTTTTGCAGGTACTCGGCGACAGCCTCCACACCTCACCTCTTCCTCTAAAAATCCATTGAGACCCATACGCAACGAAGTATAATCTACTAAGTGCACCGCGAGATCTACGGAAGACAACATCTAACGGAGGCCCGAAAAGGAGCTCCATCAGTTGGCGCCGTCTATGGGAACTTAAATTCAACAAAATACAAAGTTAGCCTTCCTATCTCCTCTCTCATGACGGACGACCATCCTGGGGATCCCAGTACCAGCCGTCGCCTTCCACTCACCGAAGGCGGGGATGAACCTCCCCCCTGACTATCATCAACGCCCTCGCAGGCCGGATAGATCGCCTGCAATCCCTTGTGGAGGCCCTCGCCCGCGTCCAAACGGCCGCGCCCGGGCCCCAGATCGCTGCTCTACCGCCTCTAGAAGACTCTGTCCCTGTCTGGACGGCCAACCACCAGCAGGCTGCATCCTCTGGCCGCCGGTCCCTCGAACCGGTGCTCCCTGAGGCCCGCTGGGCACCCCAGGGCTCCAAGCCGAGATCCGCCGCCAAGGGGCCTCGCCCCGAACCTCCTCGCGACCCTTACCTCCCTGAGGAAATGTCGGTCGCCTCTCCTATCCACGAGCGTGGCCGACCCCACATGATCGGCGGGAACGCACAGAAGGGGTCCGCCCCGGCGGCTCAAGATCTACCCCATCCCGGGACCTGAGGCACCTTATCGAGAGAAACCGGGGCCGCTCCCAGACGCAGTCCACCCGCAGCGGGGCCCGGGAATCCCGAGGCGCCGACTCCTTGAGGTACCACGGTCGGCTCAACGCCCTCGAGAAGAAGATCAAGGGCATGCGCCGTGAAGCTCACTTCTCGAGCGATGGGGCTAAGTACGCCTCCGACTCGCTCACGAAGCCATTCACCGAGAAACTGCTCACCGTGCGCGTCTCCTAGCGTAATAAGCCCCCGAAGGTCTCTCTGTTCGACGGGAAAACCGACCCAAAGGACCACTTGGATGCTTTCACCGCGGGAATGAGCTTCCAAGATCACTTCGACGCCGCCCAATGCAGGGCCTTCCCGGCCACCCTCATCGGTGCGGGTCGGGACTGGTTCCGGGGGTTCGAGCCCCGCTCAATTTCGACCTTCGACGAGCTGGCTACCCAGTTCCTCGGCCATTTCGTAGGGAACCGTCGACAGAAGCGCACGGTCGACTACCTCTTCACGGTCAAGAGCGGGGACAAGGTAACGTTCAAGGCCTATATTACCCGCTTCTACAACGCCCTCTTCGAAGTGCCCGAGCACCGGGACGAGACCGTCATAACGGCACTCAGATCTGGTCTAAGGCACAAAGAATGGTTGCGCTCTTTCGCGCTGGCTCAACCTAAGACCATGGACGAAGTCAAGTCGTGAACCGAGCGCGAGGTCCAGCTGGAGTCCGAAGTGAATGCTAACCTCCCCCGGGCTGATCGGCCCGACTAGAAGAAGAGGACTCGGGAGGAGAGGCCGGAGCGTCAGCAGCTCTACCACCCGAAGTTCCAGGAGTATACCCCTCTCAACGTCTCCCTCGCGGTGTTGCTGGAGGAGGCCCGGAATGAGGGGTTCTTTAAGTTCCCCCCGGTCCCACGTCAGGCCGCTAAGCGAATCCGGGGCCCCTACTGCGCTTTCCACCGGGTACTAGGCCACGCCACGGAGGACTGCAAACAACTGAGGGACTATATCGAGGAGCTCATCCGGTCTGGGCACCTCGCCACCTACCTAAGGGACAAACGGCAGACCTACCGCGAGCAGGAGCAGCCTCGCCCTTCCACCGACCTGACCATCGGCCAGATCATGCTTGTTTTAGCGGACAGCCAGCCTGGGGCTCAGGGAGCCCCATGCCCTATGCCAAGCGCGGAGGCCGGCAGCCCTTCAAGGAGCTCGGCCCAAGCCAACAAAGTCATCCTTTAACCTGTGCCTGTTCTTTTTTTTTAAGCAATGTAAATTCTTCCTAGAATCTACTGTTAATTCAATAAAAATCAATAGAGCATTGCGAAAAAAAAGAAAATCTTTGTTTATTCAAATGGTATTATGGGCTCCTCAGCCATACATGCAAAAAAGGGGGGAATTACAATAGCGAGGGAACGGGGTGCAGCGAGCACTGCTCGTGGTACTCGGCGAAGATCTCCGCCAACCGGGGCTGCGCAAGTTCCAGCCTCTGTTCCCAGTTCCCCCCGCGGGCATTGACCCCGAGCCTCAGCTCGTAGCATTCGCGGACGAGCGCCTCCGAGCGGGCCAGCCGATTCGCGGAGATCAAGCCGAAGCGCCTCAAAGACCGCAGCTTGCCCACGGCCTCATCGAAGAGCTGCTCCGACAGGGGGTTGTAAAGCCCCAGCGATGCCCTCCAGATGAAGTACATCAGTAGCTGCAGCAGGGAGGAACGCCTGGGGAGCAGCCGGCCGAAATGTTCCTCAATGCGCCCATGAACCAACTGCACCGTGTCCTCGGTGCGGTAGGGGTCATAAAGATACACATCTGCAGAACTGACGATTTCGGGGATAGTGAACGGAAAATCCTCCATTTTTCGATGGCCTGTCTGCGAAGGGGGAAGAACCAGTACTCCTTATATAGCCCGCTGTGCAACCCAACAGCCGCCACGCGGCGTCCATCGTGGGTTACCCAGTGGAAACGAAGCGACGCGCCCCTGTCGCTTCGCCTCCCCCCGCATTCAATGCACTAGCTGCGCGTGCCGTTGCCTCGACCGTTCCCATTCCCTGCACCTACAGCCGAACGACCAGGCTGCACCTCGTCAAGGATTCAACTCAGCAGCTACCCTGCTCAGACATCCCTGGCCGGCAGCTCCCCTGCCACAATGCCGGGGATCAAAAAGCCCTCCCAGAGGCAGCCGGGCCCGAGATTCCCTCGCTCGGCTATCCCTAGCGGGCAGCTTCCCTGCCACAGCGTCGGGGATCAGAAAGCCCTTTTAGAGGCAGCCGAGCCCGAGGTTCTCTCGCTCGGCTATCCCCCGCGGGCAGCTTCCCTGCCACAAAGCTGGGGATCAAAAAGCCCTCCCAGAGGCAGTCGAGGCCCGAGGTTCCCTCACTCGGCTATCTTTCAGGACAAAAGCCCTCGCCAGAGGCACCGGGCAGTAACCCTGCCCGGCCAAGGGTCCTTGGTGGGCTTCCTACAGCCTTATAGCTTTCCTCGCGCCAAGGGCCAAAGTCCTCCCAGAGGTAGTCGGGTCCTTGCCCGGCTGTCCCCGGCTGGTAGCTTCCTACCACAACCGACAGGGATCCTCGCTAAGAGGCACTGGGCAGTAACCCTGCTCGGTCCCCGTCTTGAAGGATCTGAAAGCCCTCCCAGAAGCAGCCGAGCCCGAGGTTCCCTCGCTCAGCTATCCCCGGCAGGCAGCTTCCCTGCCACACGCCGGGGATCAAAAAGTCCTCCCTGAGACAGTCGGGTCCTTGCCCGGCCATCAACGGCTGGTAGCTTCCTACCACCGCCCTTAAGGATCAAAAGCCCTCATACAGAGGTACCCGAGCAGCTACCCTGCTCAGTTAAACTCCGGCTCCTACCCTCTACGGCAGGGATCATAAGCCCTTACAAGGGGCGTCGGAGCGGCTACCCCGCTCAACCCCCAAGGCTGGTAGCCACCTACCCACAACTCTAAAGAACCAAGCCCTCGAAAGAGACGACCGAGCAGCTACCCTGCTCGGCCATCCTTGGCGGTTAACCCCCCTACCGCCGAGACAGATGCATGAAGCATTAGCAGGAGATGACGGCGCAGCTACCCTGCCCGGTCACCCCCAGATGACGGCCAATACTCTAAATCAGTAATGGATGTCAGGTCTGTCCAAGCCTAAACGATCTCCCCTCAACCCCGGGGCCCAGGGAGATACCTCCTCGGAGATGCTCGTCGGCAAGCGATTGCAGTCAGCTCGACGGACGATCGTTAGACAGAGAGCCAACATGACATGAAAGCACAACGGTGCAAATAAAAACATCCCGAACGAGCATTCTTCACAAACAGATGGCAGAAAGAAAAACTTTATCACAGCTAAAGAAAAATTTTATTACTACTGCCAAAGATAAGTTTTTTTACAAAGGTATTTTTTGGGCTCTTTAGCCTTACAAAAGTCAAAAGAAAAACAAAATGAAGGTAGGGGAGCGGGGGCTCTACACTTCAGGCTCGGGCGCGACCTCGAGGTCCTCGACCTCCACCACCGGGGGCGCTGGGCCCTCGGCCCCCTCCCCGCCGGGAGCTTCTCCCCTTTGCTCGTCGGCGCCCATGAGGGGGAACTCGACCCGCAGATCCGTGTCGTCGAATCCGGCATCCGAGACTTGACGGCATCAAGGGCGTCGTGCCAAATGCGGGTCGTGACCACGGCCAGGTCGTCATAAAAGTCCATCGACCCCTTGTAGCTTGCCATGGCCCTCGATCCAGCCGACTTATAGGCCTCGACCGCCGCCTCCAGCTCCTTCTGGAGGGTCATCACCATCTTCTTTAGGTTGCCAGCGAGCACCTAGGAGTCCTCGAGCTTGCCCTCAGGGATCGCGGCGGCCTCGCGATGCCGGGCGACCTCCCTTTTCCCGGCATCCACCTCTCCCTCCAAGGCGGCGATCCTCGACGACGTCGCCTTGTGCTCTCGCCTGGAGCTCTCTTGCAACGCGGCGAGCTGGCTCGCGGCCTCCACCGCCGGTGCTACCACCTCGGTCTCCATGCGAAGGGCGAGGGCCACGTGCTGGAGAGTCTGGAAAGGCATAAAAAAAGGGAGGATCAGAAATACGAAGGAAAACACTAAATCTCACCGCGCACTGGGGGCTTACCTGCACGGCTTCCTGGACGATCGACGCCAGCTGAGCTTTGAGGGTTCCCCCAGGAACCCGACCCCCGGCCGAGGTCTCTATCTCGTGGAGGAGGCTGTCCGCGACCGACAGCCCGGACGGCACCGTGAACCGGAGCCCCCCTTCCTCCACCACGGTCGGCGAAGACCGGCCCCGGAAAGGTCTCCGGGAACTCTTCTTGAGCGGCTCCGAGGGGGAGCCGATCTCCTCTTCCGAGACCGTGTCCTCCACAATCAGGGCCCGCTTCCGACCCGACGCTCTGCTGGGGCCCGGGATGGGATCCACCGCCGAGCGTCCTCACGGCACCGCCACCGGGGCGGTGGGAGCAGGGGCAGGCTGCGCCCGGGAAGAGCTCACACCCCCAGCCCTAGCAGGCTGCCTCGGTTGGCGCATAGCATTTCGGAGAACGCCGAAGTCCATGGATCCTGCACGAAACAAACACCCAACTTATCAGCAACGCGAGTAAAATATAAACCCAGAAAGTAAGCCTAACTTACCGACGAACTCGACGGGGCTAAGTCCGGCCCAGCTCAAAACCCTCTCAGACAGCAGCACGTCGTATCGAAGGATGGGCTCCCACGACGCCACTCTCACCGCGGCGGGGTCATCGAACAGGTTCCCCGGCAGACTCTTCTCCCTCGACCACTTGGTGGGCACAGCCAGTCCTCGCCCTCGGGAGGGGAGACGAAGAAAAATTTCTTCTTCCAGTCATGAATGGAGGAGGGCAAGGCCACGACCCCAGTCCCGGCAGCGACCTCGGGCCGCTTCCTAAAAGTAAAGTAAACCTACCTCGGGTCGCCAGCTCAACCGCCGGGGTTACTCTTGAAAGCAAGGGAGGAATCGAGAAGGGAAAGGCTGAAAGGAACCGCCTGCAGGTTCAGGCGGATCAGGAACCCGAGGAGGATCCTCCACGCGTTCGGCACTAACTGGCCGGGAGCCAAGCCGAAGAAATTCAGAGCGGCGATGACCTCAGGAGAGAAGGGCAAGCGCATTCCGCCCCAAAAAGCTTCCAAATACAGGGCAATCTTCCTGCCCCGTACCTGGTCCGTCCTCTCTCCCTCCTCGGCCAGACGAAGTGTGTAGCGCGGGGGAATGTGGAAGCGAGCTCGAGCATTAGCGAGCTCGCCCTCATGCCTCACCCAGCACGGGGTGCTGGGGGCTACATCTATCACCTCCTCCCTGGAGGCGGCCCCCGCCTCACGGCCTCGGGGAGAGGGCTCGGCCCCTGCTCCCCGAGGAGACTCGGACACATCTAAAGGAACCCTAACATCTACTCCTACAACGTATATTGATTCTACAGGGGAAGACATCTAACCTGGGAAATAAATTCTTCAAAGGTTGGGAACGAAAGAGGGGAGACGAGCGCCGAGCAGCTGGGGCTTGAGGAAGAGAAATATCAGAAAGTAAGGGCCCTAGGGCGGGTCCCACCCGTATTTATTACCGCATACAGCCTCATCCAATGGCGTCCATCGTTTCCCGCCGAAACAGCACCTTGCGCCCAGCGGCTCCGATCGCACCACGTGGCAGCCCAGCGATTGACCGCGTCCCATCATACGCCGTAGACCTGCGCGCGCCGCATCAGCTAACTGGCGCTCGACACGTGGACCGTCGCTTCGACTGCAGAGTGCACGAACAAGCGATTGACCGCGTCCCATCCTAGCTCCAACCAGGCTACCCTACACCCGACCTGCAAGCACAAGCTGGCCCTCCTCGAGGCCCCCTGCAAATCAGCCTCCTCGGGCATTCATCTCGCCCCGAGCCGCCACAGGACCAAGACTCCTCGGCCTCCCCACTCGTCCCCGAGCTCCCTGCCGAGGCCGTCTTCCTCGGCCCTCTGACCAACTCCACCACTCATAGGCGTAACCGCCGCTCCGCGAATCTCGCCATGCGCAGATTCTATGCCAGCAATATCCCACGTTCTACGCCATCACGATCCCCATTAATGGGCGATCCGCTCTCTACGCGGGCGTGACGTCGGGAGAGTAACTGCCGGTGAGATTCTCGCGCCTGCTGCTGCGTGCCACCACCGTTATATAAACCCTCATCACAGGGGGTCAGGTAAGCCATTCTAGACACTTTACGCCGTTACTCTGCTCGGATCTCATTACTAACTTGAGCGTCAGAGGGTTCTCGGTGGTACCAAACCACCCCAGGACTTTTTTGCAGGTACTCGGCGACAACCTCCACACCTCACCTCTTCCTCCAAAAACCCATTGAGACCCACACGCAACGAAGTATAATCTGCTAAGTTCACCGCGAGATCTACGGAAGACAACATCTGACGGAGGCCCGAAAAGGAGCTCCATCAGTATAAAACTGCAGAATCTTCAACCCGATCCAAGCTAAATCCCCATCCAATATCTATTCTATCTTCATATATAAAAATGTAACCTATGATATCTGGTTGATATAGTTTTTAGTTTAATCGATAAATTTATAATATATAATTTAATCTATTTTTTACATGGTATAAGCATTGCAGGAATATTTGTTAGAACTCCTCTCAGTCATATAATTTTGATTTTCTTTATAACAAACAATGGGCCAAGACCGGATCCTGCCAAAACTGACCCGTCTGTCTAAATCCGAAAACCAACCATACCGAATTTTCAGGTTCCGGTATAATGCGTCATAAACCAGTCGGGTTCCGACGAGTTTTAGGTCTAGGTGATAAATTTCGTGTCGGCTATAAAACCTGCCAAAACCCCACCAAGGCGGTCCCCCCCCCCACCCACCCCCACCCACCCCAACCCGATGAAATACACTCGATCTTTTCAACAGTTGCCATAATCTTGAGTTTAAGCGTACTAAAATGCCTTTTATGATGGTATAAACATGCGATCTTTTAAACCTGTGAATCAACAGAAATGGAGCTAGGATCCAAGATCAAACAAAAATTGTAGCACATGTGAGTGAATGAATGAATGAATGAATACATTGGCATCCAAGAGGCCAAGCTGAGCACGATGCCAAGTACTCCCACTGAATCGTTCACCTCTATCTGTCCTCTTCTTGTCCATAACAAGACCCAGCAAACACGCATGGGGACCTCCATTCCACTCCTCCTCTCGGTCCGTTTCATGTGGGACCCACAAAGCTTACTCAGCGTTTTTAATTATTACGGACACCGTCCATCTTTCTTTCTTTTCCCTGCGAAAGTACGCCGTCCGTCTTGATCTCCATGGTCTAATGTATTTATACGTTAACTTTCATGTATTATCAGTAAACGGTTGAACTTGCAACCCATCGAAGCAAGCGTAAGAAGCATCATGGGTGCGGTTTAAGGTATGCTGATCAACATGAACAATGGCAATCATCAGAATAATTGATGGATTCTTGATGCCAAGAGAGGGACAACATCACAATCGTTTAAAGCGTCAAAATCTAATTAGAAAACCCAATGAGAAATACCCATCAGGCCCTCAGTGGGCCGTCACAAATGGGAGACAAAACCTCAAAATGGTACACAATTGTTCAGTGATCATCACGTACGCATTGTCGTCACGGTAAATTGATGGATGACATGTCTCCATAAGACGTGGTCCCCTCTTTTGTGCACAAGATATGGACGAGGGGTGCCTCGAAGACCAAACTGGACGAGCCAGGACCACAAACCTCATGGGCCATGTGTACCCGGGTCCGGTTATGGGCCCAGTGTCATGAGTGGTCCACGAGCCAGTCCTTTTACGTTGTGCTACAAGAACGGATCATTGCGGTGAGAGGTGAGGACCACGGGCGCAGGGCAGCAGACTTCTGAGAGCTGTCATGTCAAAAGAATAGTTGCGTAGGCTCTTAAGGAACATGTTAGACTAACGTGTACCGCTTTGTCTGAAATCTGTTTCTTTTATTTCTCTCTCTCTCTCTCCCTATTTTGCCGGTTCCTCTAAAAAATTTTTTATAAAGCAACAGGTAAATATAAGCAAGTGAGAAATGAGGTGCAATTTCTATGGTGTATAATTCAGTGGATGTTTCTTTTGAGTGGGATAAAATAGCAAACTATGAAGTCATAAAAAGGTATTATTATTTCACTATAAATCAAGGAATTTTTCCTACCCTGTCGGATAGACTAAAGTTTTGCGTTTTGCGTTTGATCCATCATTGTCTCTCTTGGTCGACAAAAAAGTTTCGGAGGATGAGTACAAATTATATTGAGATGGTTTGTGCTTGACTCAACCATATAGTATGTATATGGTCGTCGCTAAAATGATACTGGGAGTTTTGCACAGCGAAGCACGTGTAATTTAAGAAAAAAAACATGGGGTGTGGAGACAGAGATCCAGAGAACAATGACTGAAAGAGGGGGATCTAAACACAGCGTTCTTTTATCGGGTGGCAAAAGGAAGACGAAGAAGGAACCTCATAAATAAGATGCAGATTGGAGATCAGGAAGTGGAGGACGAGAATGCGATTCACTCCCATGTCAGGGACCATTTCCGGAACATATTCGCCAAGGTGGATCCTAAGCGATCGAGGGCGAACTTGGGTATTTGCGATTTGCACGATGAGATTTCTGTAGAGCAGAGGGAAGAACTGGTGTCATGTCCCGCTTCCCAAAATACGTAAATTCAGGAACATAACAAAACCAACCGTACTATCTACATTAAGGAAAAATCCTCCCATAGTCACATTACGGCTGTCAATTAGTAATCAAGAACAATAATATAACTTTCTATCTCTAAACATGTCAAATAGCCACAAACGATAACAGGAAATAGTAGCGGAAACAACAAAAATCTAAACAATAACTAACCATCAATAAGAGCTATATCGGTAAAATGGTCCTCGCTGATCGGTAGTCCTGTCGAATTACTCACGTGCTAAGTCAAATATCTGGGCCATGCAAAACCTATACGTCGTTACGTCATAAATAGCATAGTAATAATAAACTGAACAGTGTGCTATGCAAAATAATGTATACGCATAAACAAAACAATCACAGGTGTTATAACAACAAGCTATAGGTATGCCACGCGTATCCTAAGGTCTGTATTTTTAAATTAACTATCCTACGGGTATTTGAAACCATTAAATGTACTCCTCCATTTAACTCAAAATTATATATCCCGTTACCCCCCGTGACCAAGGATCAAGATATATAAATCAAGAATGATTCTGTTCCGTTACCTCCCCCCCCCCAAGCACGGATCAAGTAGTAAGAATCACGAATGATTTTGTTCCGTTACCCCCGGAACCACGGATCAAGTAGTATCCTTTTAAGTTACATTTCAGTTATACTTTTGATTTCCCCATTTCCTCTGGTTTCGTTTTCCAAGTCAAGTATGAATAATATCTACCTAATGCTAATATAGGAATAGGCAAGTACATGTTATGTCTATTTAGACAACACGTCACGTCCATCAGGACAACAAGTCAGGGTTATTGGTATCGGTAAGTATCACAGGTAACAGGTATAAGCAATATAGTAATAGCAGTAGCAAGATAGCAGGTCGTAAGCATGTCAGGTATTGTATACTAAACAGGTGAATTATTTAATTGCATAAATAAATCATAATAAATATCAGGATTATAGTTGTTACAGTTATCTAGCTGTGATACCGAAAATAACGAAAATGATGTATCCATTATTAATTGTTATATATATATATATATATATATATATATATATATATAACCATATTTACAATAGCATTTCCTGACTATCAAGTATTATAAATTAATTGTATAAATTCATACTCTTCGATTTACCAATTGATCCAACTAGATTAATTTGCTAAAATTTCAGATTATAAATAGAATTTAAACAATGTTATAAACTGCAAATTATAAACTTGTTATAATTAACGACATACAGATTCTATAAATATATTATAATAATGATTAATAATACGATATCTAGATAAATAGCAAACATAGTTTGTAGCAAGTTGTAAACTTGCCTCGTATATGACGATCACGGAACAAATACGACGGAAGCAAGATCCAAGCTTGAGCTTGGCTAGGTAGCAAGGGCTCTCATCGAGTGGATTTTCGAACTGTAGATTGACACTTTTAGCATGTGGACGCATTAAGGAACTACTGGGAACTTAGACACACTAGCAAACTAATTGTAGAAGATGACAACATGAAATTCAAAAATTTATAGTTTGCTAAAGTTCCGAAACCATGAATCGAACTAAAGAGTTAGAACTTGTAAACTAAACCAAGTGAGCTAAGATAATCTATTATGTGTAGAATACTCACATCCTCAAACTTTCTTCAAGTGCTCCGGATCGCACAAGCCGGTCCTCCTTTGCCGAAGAAGATCCATCCGAAGGAAACGATCCAAGCTCCAGGTTTGCCTAGCGAAGCAACCGACGCTCCAAGATTGCTAGCAATAGTGAGTGGGGATATAGGAATTTTCCACTATATTTTCCTCTCATTTCCAAAACTCAAGTGAGTAACTAAAGAAGAAGGAGGAGGAGGTAAGGAAAATATAGGCATGAGCAAAAATGAGCAAGCATAGAAGAGCTATCAAGAATGAAAGAATGAAGAGTGTAGTATGTAGAATGGAATGGCTTCCAATTTTTTTTACAACCATGGAAAATATCTTACAACATTTTCAATAAACTAATAATGGCCATACCTCTCTACATACCTCCAACCATGCTCATGCCACCTCACCCTCCACCTCATTTGTAAATGATTTTCTAAAACGAAAATTATATAATGAGATGTCCATCTTCTAGAAGATATTCCGTATAAATACGGAATACAACCCGGTATACGTATCGAAATATAGATACGCGTATTCGTATAAAAATACGAATAGCCAAGAGAGAAAATGAATAGTGAATAATAATACTAGAATACATATATTATATATATATATATATATATATATATATAATCAAAACTTGATTTAATAATCCGACTTAATCTTAAGCCGCTAGTATTATCAACCGTCCGATTAAAGTCTGTGTAGCCTATACACATATTTAATCAGACACATGTATGTACCAACATACGTCATCTATATCATATCACCTGAACCGTGAAAACCCTTTATGTGGAACTCTAAAGACTCGTCAATACGCTGGTAGTGGGTTTAACCACAAGCACGTCGGTGGCACTAACTGTACGTAATGGCTACCCAGGTATTGAGCGAAAGGAAGGTCGACGAGCAAACTCATCCATACCCCTACTGAGCCTGTCTGTGACAATCTCCGTACAGTCCGGTCTGTTCGTCTAAGAGTATCGTATATCGGGTCTAGGGGATGGATAAAGTCAGACCCCTAATAACACGATTTTTCATGTCGGTGTGAAGCCCATCATCCACTAAGAAACTACTGATCCAAATCAATAATTCTCGTCCACCTTGGTCAAGGATTTCTGATGATGGCCACCTGTGCACAGCGCGATATCAACCTCCAATACCGGGAGAGACGAATCCCCGACGATTCGCTCAATGTGGCTCGGGACTGTACCCAACTGAGACCTATTTGCACGACTCCATTGAGCCATGGTAGGATAGTAATCAAAGCACGGTGGGAACTCATATGAGACAAATGACAATCTCAGGTCGACAGACTAACCTGTACTCATATCACCTAAGAACTGCTATCTGGCAACAGGTATAATACTATCTAGCATGTTCACGGTGAGTCCGTCCAGTGTAACTCATAACCCAATGAGCACCTATGTACTATCTTAGGTGACTAATTGACACCAATGGCTTGTGAGACCGGCCACCGCCCCTCATCGGGGTCTCGAAAGGCATACACTAGTCTACTCCGGAGTATCGATACCCAGTCCCGATACTCCCTCGACTAGGGACATTTAAGGATATGCTTATGGACCACCCATCCCCTACATATATGATCGCCATTATAATACTTGTCACGCCCCGCTTCCCAGTAGACTGAAACGGTGACGTGGCAGGTCGCAACGTATTTACTATGAAATAAATACGTTAAGCTTAATTAAGCAATAAATAAAAATGAACAAGAATGACAAGAGTATTAAAATAAAACAGCAACTTTATTTACATTCATCTTTACATACAACTGTTTGAAAATAAAAGATATAATGAGTAAAGCAGTGCCTGAACAATGGCATACAGGAAAGTAAGTGAAATGGAACTAGAAGTCAGGCTGACCGGTAAGTTGGTCCAAGTCCTCCTGACTCGGCTCTGTCTCCTCAAAGTCCGGTCCTCCTGAACATTCCAAAGAAATAAATAGAAAGGAATGTCGTCAGCAAACTAGCGCTCGGTAAGTCCCAAAAGAAGAAAGAGAAGATAGTATATTAAGTGAAACGAACATGTAAAATGTATATGGCCGATTACTAGTATATTATAACGTGGTTGTTTGTAGTTTGGTAAACAAGGTATTCATGTATACGAGAGGAGTCCATCTTACCTCATGGACTATGGTAACATATAGTATAAGGCCCCATCATAACCCACGGGACAACGGCATGAGATTTCATGTAGGTGTCTTTTAAGTGACCTCTCGTGCCACGATATACGTTCCGTACCAATCTACCCCTTTATCCCCGCGTAATGTATTATATAGATTATATTTACAAGTCTTACCGAAACCATGGATATAAAATGTTCAGGTATTCATGTTCAGGATGTAATCATGTATTCAAGTAGTCATGTCAAGTTCAAGTCAAGTTATAACTATGGTTCGGTCAAGTTAAGTCAAGTCATGTATACGTGTTTGATATTGATGTTTGAATTCGAGTATTCATGTACATGATCAAGCATTCGTGTTTGAATTTGAATTCGGGTTTGAATTGGACTCAAATTGAGTCAGACAATTGTATTGATTTAACTCTGGAATTCTAAGGTTCGGGAATCATCGGCAACTGCTGCATATGGACGGCAGGATTTGTGTCTTTTTCCAAGACAATTGCCATTGATAACTCCAGTTAAGTTTTCTAACCTGAATAGACAAGCACTCACTTTCTCCGGCTCCCTGGGGCTCAAGAGAATTGATCCCGCTTAAATCTATATTTATTAAGGTCCTTAAAATATTGTTTTATATATCTCGAGGGGGTTTTATGAAAAATATTTTAATATAATTAAAAAGTAAACCTCGAGGGTGATTAGTATTACTTTAGGGCTTTCATGACCATGGATTTTATGTATTGGGGTATTTTAGTGATAAATACTTAGCTTTGGAAAGTTTATGTTTTTTTATTGAAAAACTTGTTTTTTTGGTATCTTGATGGTATTTTATTGGTATTTGTTAATCTTTCGTTTTTAGAAAAATATAGGTTCATTATATTTTGAAAATAAGGATTTATAATTTTATATAATTTAAAATTTAGTTTTATTTAGAAATTCGTTTTTCTTAAAAACCGTATTTATATCCTTTCGAGATCGAATGCTCCGTGAGGAGGTCTGCAACTCGCTCTATTATCCCCAGGATGTGCGATAATCCGCACCATCCATTAGCGGGTGTTCTAAAGAGTGTTGTAAATGCATAATTGTAAAGGGATATGAAATATTGTTTTAAAAGATACCCGGTTTTAAATTATGTGGTATTTTATTGTAAATACTATCTTTGAACCAAAAATACGTACAATTAGGCATCGTGCTATGAAACCAAGTGTGCGTGTGGGGTAGGTCATTACCCTGTGAAGTTTTTCCTAAAGGTATTGTTTAAACGATTAGTCGAAAATGTGTGATAACAAAGTTCAAGGTATTTTAATGTAAAAGTTCAATTATGCTTGTTTCACATGAGATTCTTGGTTAAAATTGATTCTAAACATTAGTATTAAGATTACAAGTGAAGTGGTAAAATTGGTTTGACCAAATGATAAAAGAAAATGGAGTTATAAGTTTTAGAAAAGATGATATCGGTAATAACTCCACTTTTACCGATATTTGATTTAAAATGAGTATCAATGAAAAGGAGGAGAATTGAGAGGGAATTACAGTTTGAATACGTGAAAGGAAGAGTTAGGAAGGAGAGGGATGCTTTGGGGCATCACGGGGGCTCCGGAATTGGCTTCAATCTTCGCCGGAACTAACTTGTTCGCTAACTCCACTTTACTCCACCTGCACTTAAGAACATTTTAGATAGTTTTGGCTAGAATTTTCAGAATGGTGTTGAGCCAAATTGTGGGGTGGTATTTATAATGGAGAATTAGGGTTTGGAAATTAAAATTATGGATTAAAAAGCATTAAAAGGGTGTTAAATTGTGAAATGAAAGGTCTCTATTTGATTGCAGAGAAATCAAACAGTGCATAAGAGTTAATAGGAGCTGAAGAGACGTGTGTGCAAAGCACGGGGCAATTTGGCCATGATCTGACTGTCGGCGCTGGCCCTAGGGCTCATTTGGCCGGTCGATCTTAAGGCATTTGCCTCGAGATTCGTTCCATCTGATTAAATCCCCATTTACTCCATTTTCCACATGTTTGATTTTTCTGAACTTTTCATTTCCCGTGTATTGCACGTGAAATCTTTTGGGCTTCCAAAAAATTAAAAAGAAAAATCAGAAAAAATAATTGTGTCTGATGGGAATCGAACACAGGACTACGTCACAGCAATGCAAGTGCTTTATCAGTGAACTACAAGTTGTTTCTTGCTGTTATTTCACAAAAGTGACTTATAAATCAAACGCAGGCTGTAAAACTCATTTCTTGTATATTAACAGAAAATTTCCGTACAAAAATTTTAGAGTCGTTACATTCTACCCTCCTTATAAAAATTTTGTCCTCGAAATTTACATTTACATATGGACTAACTTTCAAATAGATAAGGGTATCTTACACGCATGTCTTCTTCTCGTTCCCATGTTGATTCTCCTGGCGAATCTTTTCTCCACATCACTCGGACCAAGTTTACTTCCTCGTCCCGTAATTTCTTCACCTTTCGGTCCAGGATCTCAACTAGTGGTTGCTCGTAGGTTAAGTCAGTCTGTACTGTAAGCTCTAAGTGATTGAGTATGTGGCTGGGGTCGCTCACATATCGTCATAGCTGAAATATGCGGAACACGTTGTGCACACCTTCCAATGAGGATGGTAGTGCTAACCGGTATGCCACTTCTCCAACTCGTTCGAGTATGTCGAACGGTCCTATGTATCTTGGACTTAGCTTACCCCTCTTGCAAAAGCGGATCACTCCTCTGTTTGGAGAGATCTTCATAAATACATGGTCTCCAGATTAGAACTCCAGATGTCGACGCTTTGCATTTGCCCAATGTTTCTGTCGGTTTTGGGCTATGCACATTCTTTCCCAGATCATGCGAACTACGTCCACAGTTGCCACAATCATCTCTGGTCCAAGGAGTTCACGATCTCCGATGTCGTCCTCACTTAGCGGTGAACGACACTTCCATCCATAGAGTGCTGCGAATAGTATCATTCCAATGCTTGCCTGATAGCTGTTAGTGTATGAAAACTCTATAAGGTGTAGGTGATCTTCCCATGAACCTCCGAAGTCTAACATACAAGCTCTTAGCATGTCCTCCAGAATCTGAATTGTTCGTTCAGACTTTCCGTCCATATGTGGATGATAGGCCGTGCTGAAATTCAGACTTGTTCCCAGGATAGCTTGCAGACTCTGCCAAAATTGTGATCGGAATCTGGTATCACGATCGGAAACGATGCAAACAGGTACTCCATGTAATCTCACGATCTCCTGCATGAGTTCATGGGTATCAAATAGGGTACATCTTGAAGTTTAAATCTTACTTTAGATTTATTCTTACCTCCATGTACTTCTTTGCTAACGTCTCGGTTGACTGGCCAATTCTGAATGGAATAAAGTGAGTTGACTTTGTGAGTCGATCTACAATAACCCATATTGTGTCGTTACCCTTCGTGCCGCGAGGAAGGTCAGTCACGAAGTCCATGGTAATGTGCTGTCATTTCCATTCTGGAATTGATAACGGCTGAAATAGACCAGCAGTTCTGTGATACCCAACCTTCACTTGCTAACACACCAAATACTTGGCTATGCTTCTAGCTACTTCAAGGTTCATTCCATGCTATCAGTAGTGTTGTCGTAGATCCTTATACATTTTTGTGCCACTGGGGTGTACAGAATAAGGAGAGCTATGAGCTTCTTTCATCAACTCTTCTCGAACTGGGCCGATTGGCACACATAATCGACTTCCATATCTCAAGGATCCATCTTCGTGGATGATGAAGTCAGTTCGAAGTCCACCTTCTACTTTTTCTCGGATCTTTTGTAGCTTGGCATCATTTTTTTGAGCTGCCTTGATCTGATTGACAAGAGTGAAATTGACTTATAAGTTCATCAAATATGAAGCGTTACCTGGCATAATTACTTCGATCGCCAATCCGTGCAATTCTTACTGTAGCTTCCACTGAGCGGTGAGGTTTGTTGCTAATGGCTGGCGGCTAAGTGCATCAGGAACTACGTTCACCTTCCCCGGATGATACCGTAGATTGATGTCGAAGTCCGCCATAAGTTCTAGCCATTTTCTCTGCTGCATGCTTAGTTCCTTCTGAGTAAATACATACTTCAGACTCTTGTGGTTAGTGTATATATCCACTCGTTCTCCCAAAAGGTAGTGGCGCAATCTTAAGTGCGAAGATGACGACTGCCAACTCCAGATCACATTTTTGGATAGTTGCGCTCATGAACTTTTAGTTGTCTTGATGCAAAAGCTACAACTTTTCTATGCTGGTGTAGAATACATCCTAATCCTTTACTGGACGCATCACAATGCACAACAAATCCTCCAGATTGATCTGGTGTTACGAGGATAGGAGCAGAGCTTAATCTCGACTTGAGTTCTACAAAAGCTTTTTCACATGCTTCTGACCACATGAATGCTTCATCTTTACATGTGAGCTTGGTCAGGGGTGATGCAATCTTTGAGAAGCCTTCAATGAATCGTCGGTAGTATCCTGCTAATCCCAAGAAACTTCATATATCTTTCACTGTCTTTTGTGTTGGCCATTCGCTGACAGCTGACACCTTAGCTGGATCTACTGAAATTCCTTCGCCTGAAATGATATGTCCGATAAATTCGACTTGATCTAGCCAAAATTCATACTTGCTGTACTTGGCGTGTTCCCCTCCGAACGGCGCGAGACATGGGCTGTCTTGCCTGAGATTCGGGGCAGATGCTATTTGGTTTTATCCGTCCACCTCTCCGAAGATGCCAAGTTGATTTATGGCATCATGTATCGGAGGTTTAGACGGATGCGACCGATGTAGCAGACTTCGTCAGATTCCCCCTCGCTTGAGGGGTTTTTGATTGTGGGGACGCTCTTCCCTGCAGGCGCAAGCCCCTGCAGTTAATTACGCTACCGCATCGCGGTAACAACTTCCTCCTTCTCCAGCTGGTCACTTCGTGTCGTGGGTGTTTGTTTTGTTTGTGGTTGCCCGTGGATTGTATACGGAGACTGATTTACGTTGTCGCCCGTAGGACGTGGAATAGTCCAAATCCATGTTTTCTTAGATTTGGGTTTGGGGTTTTGGTTTGAGGATACATTAGCCATATTTGAGGCTAAGATCAACTCAAACGTTTGTTAAGGATACGTTAGTCCAGTTTGAGACTAAGATCAACTTAACGGGATCGTTTAGATTCGACAAAAGAGCAATTGGCTCTATTGTTCCAGTTTAGGGACATGGTGGTCCATTGCATGTATGACCGCCGGGACCCGTCACCTCTCTGACGACGTTGAAGGATTATAACGACAGGTGTCAGAGGAGTTCAGAGATGTACCCTTGGACCAAAGTTGGTTGGGTGATCCATAGTCCAATTTGGGACTAAAGTCTGTTTGAAGGTTTAAGGATACGTTAGCCATATTTGAGGCTAAGATTAACTTAAACGGTTGTTAAGGATACGTTAGTCCAGTTTGGGACTAAGATCGACTTAACGGGATCGTTTAAATCCGACAAAAGAGCGTTTGGGCTCTATTGTTCCAGTTTAGGGACATGGTGGTCCATCTCCAGTTTAGAGACATAGTGGTCCATCTCCAGTTTAAGGACATGGGGGTCCATTGGTAGTTTAAGGACGCATAAGTCCATGGGTTTAAGGACCCCACAGTCCATATGGGTGTGTTTAAGGACGCATTAGTCCGTTAGTTTAAGGACGCATAAGTCCGCGGGTTTGAGGACCCCACAGTCCGTATTAATGTGTGGTTGTCGGGACCCGTCACCTCTCTGAAGACGTTGAAGGATTACAACGACAAATATCAGAGGAGTTCAGAGATGTACCCTTGAACCAATGAGTTGGTTGAAAGAGCAGATGTACTCAGTTCAAGATGATTTGAGGACTTATGGCCAGTTTGGGCTAAGTCCAATTATATTTGAAATATTGGCCCTCAGTTGGTCCATTGAAGGAGAGCCTTTGCCTCTAGAAACTTAGTCAATTGGGCTAAAGCTAGTGTTAAACACTAAAGACCAACAGTGTTGAACACTGGGAATAAGATTAGCAAGTTAGTGTTAAACACTAAAAGATAATCAGTGTTAAACACTGGGAACAGAGTTTTCAAATTAGTGTTAAACACTAAGCAAATCAGTGTTAAACACTGCAAATAGAGTTTTCCAAACTAGTGTTAAACACTAAGAAAATCAGTGTTAAACACTGCAGATAGAGTTTTCCAATTAGTGTTAAACACTAAGGAGGGAGGGGTCACGTACGGACACGTGAGAGCGCCCTGATTTCCCTTATTTTATTCTGCAGGTAAGTGTTTAACACTTTTAATTTCCTGGCCATCACGTGTGGGCACGTGATAGGCATCCATTCATTCGATATTAAAGGGATTCGTTAGGGGTCACGTGGGGACACGTGAGGGCGCCCTAAATGTGGAGCCAGATTTCCTTTTGGTTTATCCTCAAATCCACGAATAAGTGTTAAACACTTTTATTTTTATTTTAGAGCATCACGTGTTGACACGTGATGGGGATCTGTGCGCCAATTGTTAAAGCATTTGCTGAGGGGTCACGTGATAACACGTGAGGGCGCCCAAAGCTTTCATTCCCTTTGCTTTTTCTTTCTGCGTTTTGGGAGTCACGTGGGAGCACGTGAGGTGATGCTTCAAAGTTCTTTGCAGGGGATCTTTTCAAGGGTCACGTGGGGGCACGTGACCCTAGTTCTTTTCATGAACAGAGATCTTTTAAGAATTGAATTCTCTGTAGGGTTAAACCCTAATTATGATTTTGGAGGAATTAAATTCCTATTTGTGAAAGAATTAAATTCTTATTTAGAATAAAACCCTGATTTCTATTCAAAGGAATTAAATTCCCAGATATGTAAAAGAATTAAATTTTTATTTAGGGTAAAACCCTAATTTTATCCCAAAGGAATTAAATTCCTATAATTTTGTGACCATTGAATTCTCAAAACTTAATTCCTCCTCTATGTTTTGGATCTGCATGGCAGGATCTCAACCCAATGAGAATTAAATTCTCAATTCATGGGGAGATGTGCACTTTGCAGATCCTCCACCAGAGAAAGAACTAAGTTCTTTTCTTTATATAAGAGTTAAACTCTTTTGAGAATTAAATTCTCTTTTTAAGCCTCCCTTTTCTTACCTAGGGTTTTTCTTCTGCAGAGAATTAAATTCTCCTCCCTTTTCTTTTTTCTCTTGAGAATTAAATTCTCCTCCCTCTGTTTCTTCTCTCCCAAAAAAGTAGATCCTTTCTCTTCTCTTCTTGGCTCCTATTTATAGGAGAAGGCAGAGAATCAATTTGTTTAGCAAATTTCTCATTAAGAGATTTGATTTGTATGTTGAGAAATTTGATTTGCATTCATCATTAATCTGGGCCTTTAGATTGTTAAGTGAATTTTATTCACCATTGGATTTTAAATCCAAAGATATTCTATTTGTTATCTCGGTCAGATTTAGGGGGGAAATCTTTCCAAGTCCAAGATTTTTCCATAAATTGGTGATTTTTAATCACCCTTGGATTTTTAATCCAACGGTCCCCATAGACCTTTTCCATTTGGAAAGATTTGGAAGCTTTTTAGAATTTAATTCTATTAACTGTAAGGCTTTCGAAGCCAGTCACGTGCTGACACGTGACCCTTGGTCATGTGTGAGCACGTGACCCCCAAATTGGTTCCTTTAACAGCCGCTTGTTTATGTTGTTGTTTTAACCATCACGTGTCAACACGTGACCATTGGTCACGTGTAAGCACGTGATACCTCGTTGAGGTATTTTCTGACTTTTAGAATTAAATTCTATTTATTATTTTAGAGGCCTTAAAAGCCCATCACGTGTCTGCACGTGACCCATGGTCACGTGTGAGCACGTGATGCCCCATTGGGGTCTTTTCTGAGTTTTTATTATATTTTTTAACTCCTCCAGCGGGTTCTTAAAAGTCCATCACATGTGGACACGTAATTCCTCATAACTTTTGATCCCGGATGAATTACGAGGCCCATAATATATCAAATCGAAGGGTTTTTCGAGCCGCTTTCGATACCATCAGAATTTATCTGTTTCTCATTCGGAAGTTTGTCAAAAAACAGCCCGGAAGATACTGGTTTGCATTTCTTTAAGCGTATCGCTGCCATTTGATACCTTGAACTCCTTTGCGCAGAAATTTTTGACGGGAACAAATGCCCCCCCACTACTTTGCCCACGTAAGTATGTACGTGGGTGAAGTAGTGCAGAGTTATGCATAGCGTATGACCAGTTTAGGGTTGGTATATTACTTTCAGAATCTTGATCTGAGAAGATAACGAGCGGACACAAGCGTCGTCATTTATCATTGACTCAGATCTCGACTCTTAAGAGATATAGTTCCAAACCCTTAACTTCATGAGCCGCACCCCTCTATCTCTTCATATCTTACTCTGGCGTGAAGTAGTTTATATGCTCATGAGTAGCTTTTCCGTTTCAGTGGCATGTAGCTTTGGCGAGTCTGGCTCATAGATGGTCCATCTTGACCTCTTTGCAGAGCGGTGATGGCTTAGGAGACAGGGTTAGGATCTGCCACCTAAGACTTTTTAACTTTATGAGCCGTGAGGGTCTCATAAAGACCTTTCTCCCTACGGATCGAGAGGATCTCGTAGGTGTATTTTCTCCTTAGGGGTCGTGAGGACTCCTAAGTGTGTTTTCTCTCATAAGTCGTAAGGATCCTATAAGAGAATTTTTCCTCTTATGAGTCGAGAGGACCCGTAAGCGGTTGTTTCCCTCCTTGTCGAGATTCGACTTTGGAGAGTGAGACCCGTGGATGGTATGCAAGTGACCGTTTTGGGCCGACTTGCAGGGTCCCAGTGCTTAGGAAACAGGTTTTTTAATCCCTACTGCCTAAAGCTTTATCTCACGAGTCGAGACGAATCGAGAAGTTCTCGCAAAGACATCAATTTCCTCACGAGTCGAAACGGATCGAGCAGATCTTGCAAGAATATCCTAACGTCACAGTTAACCTCTGCTCTTTACGACAGAAGTCCGTTAGGGTCTGTGGTACTTAGGGTTTTGGCCGTCGTACCATCGCATGAGCTGATATATTCCTCGATAGGCAATTGTGCTGTTCGAGTAGCCCTGCGACTGCCGTGTCTCTGATCCCTTCGGGGGCTGGACAAGACGTCTTCAAGCAATCCTCCTTGGCAGTTTGACCGTCGGAAGAGCAAGCGCTAGGAATTTACCATGCCGTTTTTTACTTGAGGTTAGGCTCATTTTGGAGAGCCCCGATGAGTCATAACCACTCCGCGCTGGTGTGGGATGATCTCCGATAGTCTTTCAGGCTTTATATGACTTGCCGTTAAGACCCTGAAGCTAGGAATTTGGCCTTTGCTTCGTTTTGCTGGCATTGCATCCTCTGTATCGAGATGAATGTCGCGGTTGTCTCCAGGTTGCTGGTGAACCGTCGAGGTTTGGAACTAAGGATTTTGCCGTGGCTCCTTTTGGTGATGTTGCGTCTGCTGTATCGAGATGAACGTCAAGGTGGTGACTACTCCGCATTGGTTCGAGATGATCTCCGATTGTCTCTCAGGCTTTATATGACTTGCCGTTAAGACGTTGAAGCTAGGAATTTAGCCTTCGCTTCGTTTGCTTTGTCATGTGCGAATCCTGTTCGAGGAAGAACGCTGTCGTGACATCTCATCTGTTGTATCGAGACGAACGTCGAGGTGGTGACCACTCCACGCTGGTGTGGGATGATCTCTGATGGTCTTTCAGGCTTTATATGACTTGCCGTTAAGACGTTGAAGCTAGGAATTTGGCCTTCGCTTCGTTTGCTGGCATTGCGTCCTCTGTATCAAGACGAATGTCGCGGTTGTCTCTAGGTTGCTGGTGAACCGTCGAGGTCTGGAACCAGGGATTTTGCCGTGACTCCTTTCGGTGATGTTGCGTCTGCTGTGTCGAGACGAACGTCGAGGTGGTGATCACTCCATGTTGGTGTGAGATGATCTCTGATTGTCTTTCAGGCTTTATATGACTTGCCGTTAAGACGTTGAAGCTAGGAATTTGGCCTTCGCTTCGTTTGCTTTGTCATGTGCGAATCCTGTTCGAGGAAGAACGCTGTCTTGACATCTCGTCTGCTGTATCGAGACGAACGTCGAGGTGGTGACCACTCCATGTTGGTGTGAGATGATCTCTGATTGTCTTTCAGGCTTTATATGACTTGCCGTCAAGACCCTGAAGCTAGGAATTTGGCCTTCGCTTCGCTTGCTTTGGCGCGTCCGAATCCTGCTAGGGGAAGAACGCTGGGGTGACATTTCATCTGCTGTATCGAGACGATCGTCGAGGTGGTGACCACTCCGCGCTGGTGCGAGATGATCTCCGATTGTCTTTCTGGTTTTATATGAGTTACCGTCAAGACGTTGAAGCTAGGAATGTGGCCTTTGCTTTGTTTGCTTTGACTGTGTCTGCTGTATCGAGACGAATGCTGAGGTGGAGCTGGGATTTTGCCGTCACTCCGCTTTGTTTCGACCATGAGGTCTTTTGTTGATTTTGCATGTACATCCTGCTGGACTGCGAAGGAACGCCGTTGTTGACATTGTGTCTGCTGTATCGAGACAAATGCTGAGGTGGAGCTGGGATTTTGCCGTCACTCCGCTTTGTTTCGACCATGGGGTCTTTCATTGACGTTGCATCTGCATCCTGCTGGACTGCGGAGGAACGTCGTCGTTGACATCTCTTCTGCTGTAACGAGATGAATGCTGAGGTGGAGCTCGGATTTTGCTATCGCTCCGCTTGATGGTGTAACATCTGTGTCTTGTTGGAATGAGAAGGCACACCGTTGTTGGTCTCCAGGCTGTAGATGTGGCCATTGAGATATGGAACTAGGGACTTTGCCGTGGTTCCGTTTCGTTGCGACTCTAGGGTCGGTTGTTGACGTCACGTCTGTATCTGGCTGGAGTGAGGAGAAACGCCGTTGGTGATCTCTAAGTTGTTGATGTTGACGTCGAGACCCTGAAGCTCGGGATCTTTGTTTGCTTCTTTTGTTGACATTGTGTCTGCGATATTGCGACAAATGTCGAGGTTGCCTCTAGGTTGTCTATGAACCGTCGAGATTAGGCTTCGCTTTCTGATGGAGCCTGTTGGGGAAGTATGGTTCCCTCTTTGTTTGTGCCCCTGGATTGTATACAGGGATCGATGTGATCTCACCTGCAGGGCAAAAAGTTTCATTCTTTCATTTTTTTTATTCTTTCCGCGATGCTCTATCATTTCAGCTTTTTATATCGCGAAAATCGGGATTGCCCAATCATTTCGGCTATTTTTCGCGGTGCCCAATCATTTCGGCTATTTTTCTTTTTACTCGCTGCTTTTTATTGCGAGTTGCCCAATCATTTCGGCTATTTTGCATGCATACATTTTTACTTGCTGATTTTGTTTGCAAGTTGCCCCATCATTTCGGCTATTTCGTATGCATTTTTTTTTGGCTCGCTGATTATTTTTTTGCGAGTAGGGGATTTGGGATCTGATACCAATCTTGGCATCAGTATCGCTGCGACTGGAATATTGCCAGGAGCGAATCATCATTTGCCGTGAAAAGACTTGGAATTTGATACCGGTTTAGGCATCAGCATCGCTGCGACTGGGATATTGCCAGGAGCGAATCATCATTTGCCTTGAAAGGGCTTGGAATTTGATACCGGTTTAGGCATCAGCATCGCTGCAACTGGAATATTGTCAGGAGCGAATCATCATTTGCCTCTGTCGATGTTGAACAAAGGTGGCTTAGTAAACAGGGTTAAGGGTCCGGTCGGCTAAGGCTTTTGACTTCATGAGCCGTAAGGGTCTCACAAAGGTATTTCTCCCTACAAGTCGTGAGGATCTTGTAGGTGTGTTTTCTCCTTGGGAATCGTGAAGATTCCTAAGTGCATGTTCTCTTGTAAGTCGTAAGGATCTTACAAAAGGGTTTTCTCCTTACAAGCCGAGAGGACTTACAAGTGTTATTTTTTGTACAAGCATATCCCTAGTCACGGATGGGACTTTGTTGGGGAAATATTTATTCGCGCTCGTGGATTGTATACAAGGGTCAATATTGAGCCGCTTGTAGGGCCATATCGGAGGTTGTGGGGGTTGTTTAAGAACAGGTTCAGGTCTCTGTAACTTAAGACTTTCAAATCTTATGAGCCGTGTGGGTCTCATAAGAGAGTTCTCCTTACGAGTCGTGAGGATCTCGCAAGTGTAATTTCTCCTTAGGAATCGTGAGGATCCCTAAGTGTGTTGCTCCCTTGTGAGTCGTAAGGATCTCACGCAGGTGGTTTCTCCTTACAAGGTCGAGAGGATCTTGTAAGTGTCTTTTAACGAGGTTGCGCCCTTTCGGGTTTTCACAAACACTCGCCGGCAGCCCTGCTGTTTTTACTCACGGAGCCCTTTCGGGTTTTCATCCGTGCCTATTTTGCTTGTGGACATACCGTTTTTTTTATTCCTTTTTTTTCTTTTTCTTTTTCTTTTTTTTTCTTTTTCTTTTTTTAAAACGAGGTCGCGCCCTTTCGGGTTTTCACGAACACTCGCCGGTAGCCCTGCTGTTTTTACTCACGGAGCCCTTTCGGGTTTTCATCCGTGCCCATTTAGCTTGTGGACGTACCGTTTTTTTTTTGGCACGTTAGCCTGAAGATACTGCGGGTTGGGAGTAGTTTAACAACGTTTCGGTCACTTGCAAGTTTTAGGACATTGCGGTCCGCCGTTAGTTTAAGGACGTTTCGGTCCGCCGTCGCCGTGTTTGAGACGCATCTCTAGTTTATTGACTTTTCGGTCTATGGGGCTTTCCCTATGAATGAGCATGATGCCCCCGGCATATCCACCTTTTTCGGAGCATGTTATTGTGGTGGGTTTACTTTCCACTTTTCGGGCAGCGCGAACTTGCCCTGTTGGTATTGGTCTTCAACCCAGTTTTTGAAGACGCAGCAATTTTCGAGTGGGTGACCCATTATTCTGTGGTAGGGACAATAGTTAGGATTGTTAACGTCACCTGGTTGCAATGGACGCTTTGGATCTGGCAGAGTGATGAACCCGCTGCGCACTGCTAGCTCAAACAATCTCTTTGTTTTATCTTTAGGAAACGAGTAAGGACGTTTCAACTTCTCATTGAGGTATCGTGGCTTGTTGTTTTGACGACAAAACGGTCTCGGGTTACTCGGCTGTTGTTGAGTGTTGGCAACAAAAGCAGTTTTTTCCTTTTCCTTTCTTATTTCGTTTGCTCCGTTGTTTGCGGGCGCGAGATTCTTTCCGGATAGCGTGAGATCGTACGGCTGAACGTTCTCGCAACTCTCCAATTCTTTTGTTTTAGAAATGAATTCCTTGAAGAGAGGGTTGAGGGCGGCTTCTTCGTTAGAATCGCTTCCAAAGGTGAGAACTCGTGATCCCCCGGGCTCGTCCCTATGACAATTGCCGGCAACTCTTTTATGCTCATCTGTCGTATTTTTTCGCTGTCTTCGAGCTTCCCTCTTTATTCTATTGACGTGTTGTCTATGACCGACATATCCTTGCCACCAACACTTAAAGGAGTTGAAGTCTTCAGTAGGATGTGCGATCCTCTGATGATATAAGCAGAAGTTAGGGTGTACATCCGTTTCATCAAAATGTATACCACCAGGAGAATTTTCTCTGAAAGAGGGCGGCCTCATCCCCATTGATATGGCTTTAGCGAATCGTTTCCTTGTCTTGATCCTGCTTTCATTTACGGCGGATGTACTTTGATCTAGTGGGAGTGTTTCGACCCTTTTGTCCAATCGCCGGCGTTTGGCCTTTTCAAATATGGCCATCTCGCGCTTCCGATCAGCTTTACTTTTTAGATGAATCTCATCTAGAAAAGCGTCGATCATTTCGTCTGACGGCCACACGAATTCCGGCTCAGGCTCTGCCCCCAGTTTCTCAGTGCAAGGAGTTTTTTCATCGTCCGTAAATGAGTGGGAGATCACGTGACAAGTTACCCCCGGTGCGTCCGTCTTCTTTGGAGTGTGCGGCTGTGGTGGGTTTACTTTCCACTTTTCAGACAGCGTGAACTTTCCTTGTAGGTACTGATCCTCGATCCACCCCTTAAAGACGAAACAATCCTCGATCGGGTGACTTACCGTTTGGTGGTAAGGGCAATAATTGGGATCGTTGACATCGTCTGGTTGCAACGGACGCTTTGGACTCGACAAATTGATGAGTATGTTGCGCATTGCCAGCTCGAACAGTCTTCTCGTTTTGTCCTGAGGAAACGAGTAAGGACGTCCCAGTCTCTCCTCGAGGGATGGGCGTAGACACACGTTGTTTTGACGGACAACAGGCTTTAAGTTGCTCGGCCGTTGCTGAGTATTGGCAACGAAGGTTGCCTTCCCTTTCCCCTTTTCATTCTAAGGCTCTGTCTTTGAAGAAGAAGGCTTATGGCCCATCTGGTCCATTTGGGCCAGCTTGTCAATCAAGGCCTGGAAGGTGGTCGGCTTGAAAAACATCATGAACTGGGAGATGGCCGCTTGAGGGTCAAGAGTGCCCACGAACATGCCTACTGCAGGAGCCTCTTCTATGCGTTGTTCGCATTTCGACCATAGGTTTCGCCATCGTGTTGCGTATTGGACCCACGTTTCGCCTGGCCTTATCCTGGCATTAATCAGTGCTGTTATCGGGGTGCGCTCGCTGGCGCTGGCAAATCTTTGTGTAAACAATAGCTCCATCTCCGCAAATGTTTTGACAGAGTCATTAGGTAGCTCCGAGTACCACTCAAATGCCGTTTCCGACAGGCTGCCAACAAACTGGCGGAGCAGCAATTTATCATCACCTCCAGTGTTGCCGCACATGGCTCTAAATTGAGCGACATGCTGATGCGGATTCCCTGTCCCTTTATATACGTGGAACTTAGGGATCGTATATCCCGGTGGGTAACTAATTTGGTCATACCAGCCCGGGTAGGGTCGTCCGGTTCTAGCAATTTGCCCAGCCGCTTCATTTGCCTGGTGAGCTCGTATTTGCTGAGCTATATGGTCATCCAGTGCGGCCTTGGAAATGGTTTCTTCCTTGGCTGCTGAAAGAGCCGGAGGAGGATTCGATGTCTCTCCTTTGTCATCTTCAAGGACAATCGGAGGATCTTCAGCAGGAGGATCTTGCTGGATCATCATCCCCACCATATCTTGGAAGAGAAGCGCCATTTGTTTTATGTTAGCCGCTTGATCTGTGGCTTCTTTGTCCTTCTTTTCGAGGACTCCGCGTAGGTAGTCCGCGTCAGTTTCTTGTTCATGACATTGCTCTGATGATGCCTCCGAGCTTTCTTTTGGCCCGGTAAGTGCGGCCATTGCAGTCATCATTTCCTGAAGCTTCTGTTGCTGTTCTTGAGCCTTCGTCACGGATCGGGTGAGCGGTCGGTGACCCGTTGAAGCACGGCTTTCCTCCTTTCCGAAAGCCATATAAACAGTGTGCACCACTATGCCCCCAGACTTGGGGTGTTTGTGCTCAGCGCGTTTACGGTTCGCCATGTTTACAGGGGCTTTTTGCGGCCTCTTTTTATTTTGAGCGATTGACGTTGAGGGTGCCGTTGCAGTGGGCACCCAACCAGCTGTTGCTTTTTCTGGCTTGACAGAGTAGCCCTTCTCCTGCCGAACCTTCATCTTTTTCTGTCGGCGGAGATAGTTTTGATCAATCACCGACTCTTGGACCTGTCCCCAGACCTTGTAAATTTTAGAGGACAGCCGTCTAGGGGGCTGCTCCCGCTTCTTCTCTGGAGTATTCTCCACAGGTGAAGGAGTTTTCTTCAGCACCGCAGTAGGAGAGTTTCTGCGCACCTTGTTCAGCAATTCAAAGCTGTTCCCGGTTGGAACAGCAACATCGATCCCCCCCGTTAGAGCTGGCAGAGTTATCCCAGAGGGGGAGTTGCCCCCAGCCTTCCTCACTCGGCGCCAGTGGCGACGTCGAGCGTGTCGTGCGGATGGAATTGTTTCAGCTATAAGGGTGACTTCGTCGTGCCCCCTCTGGGCAGGGGAAGCAGCTTTGAGGACCTCGCCTGGAGCAGCAACCGGAATGGCTAGCCTTGTAAAAACTGACTTCTTGGAAGGAGGAGCCTTCCCGATGATTTCGTTCGCTTGAGCCGGGATAGCTATCCGCTTTGGGATGGCAGCTTCAGGTATCGCGGGTTTGCAGATGTTCTGGCCCAGTCTGTTGAAAACTGACGTATTGAAGCCGGGCAACCCTTTGAGAGGGGTCGCGGCAGTGGTAAGCCGATCAAAGACCGACTTCTTTGGGGCTTCTTGCAACGTCATTGTGGCATTGAAGCTCAACGGTGGGAGCATGGTCCCGAAGAATAATCCAGTGGTGGCCTGAGGTACCTGCTCCACTGGTATCTTGAAAAGGGAGGCCGCTTGGGGCCCATAAGTCACTCCTCCAGCAAGGACCGAGCGAGAGTTGCAGTTGCAGGCAGTGTAGTTTGAAGCCATTGATCTTCCGTTTTCTGCACGGAGCAAGACACCAAATCTTAGTACCTTGAATCCACAGGCAACCACAGTAAACCGCGATTCGTTCGCGAACACGACACACGAAGTGTGGAGTGGAAAGAGGAAAAGGTCCCACCGGGCGTGCCAGAATCTGTTCCCCTCCGAACGGCGCGAGACATGGGCTGTCTTGCCTGAGATTCGGGGCAGATGCTATTTGGTTTTATCCGTCCACCTCTCCGAAGATGCCAAGTTGATTTATGGTACCATGTATCGGAGGTTTAGACGGATGCGACCGATGTAGCAGACTTCGTCAGATTCCCCCTCGCTTGAGGGGTTTTTGATTGTGGGGACGCTCTTCCCTGCAGGCGCAAGCCCCTGCAGTTAATTACGCTACCGCATCACGGTAACAACTTTCTCCTTCTCCAGCTGGTCACTTCGTGTCGTGGGTGTTTGTTTTGTTTGTGGTTGCCCGTGGATT
Organism: Agapanthus africanus; assembly: GCA_030015575.1. Classification (NCBI taxonomy): domain Eukaryota; kingdom Viridiplantae; phylum Streptophyta; class Magnoliopsida; order Asparagales; family Amaryllidaceae; genus Agapanthus; species Agapanthus africanus. Next base: position 417,836,563 of record CM057349.1, on the reverse strand, counting down.
GTATACGGAGACTGATTTATGTTGTCGCCCGTAGGACGTGGATTAGTCCAAATCCATGTTTTCTTAGATTTGGGTTTGGGGTTTTGGTTTGAGGATACATTAGCCATATTTGAGGCTAAGATCAACTCAAACGTTTGTTAAGGATACGTTAGTCCAGTTTGAGACTAAGATCAACTTAACGGGATCGTTTAGATCCGACAAAAGAGCAATTGGCTCTATTGTTCCAGTTTAGGGACATGGTGGTCCATTGCATGTATGGCCGCCGGGACCCGTCACCTCTCTGACGACGTTGAAGGATTACAACGACAGGTGTCAGAGGAGTTTAGAGATGTACCCTTGGACCAAAGTTGGTTGGGTGATCCATAGTCCAATTTGGGACTAAAGTCTGTTTGAAGGTTTAAGGATACGTTAGCCATATTTGAGGCTAAGATCAACTTAAACGGTTGTTAAGGATACGTTAGTCCAGTTTGGGACTAAGATCGACTTAACGGGATCGTTTAAATCCGACAAAAGAGCGTTTGGGCTCTATTGTTCCAGTTTAGGGACATGGTGGTCCATCTCCAGTTTAGGGACATAGTGGTCCATCTCTAGTTTAAGGACATGGGGGTCCATTGGTAGTTTAAGGACGCATAAGTCCATGGGTTACCCCACAGTCCATATGGGTGTGTTTAAGGACGCATTAGTCCGTTAGTTTAAGGACGCATAAGTCCGCGGGTTTGAGGACCCCACAGTCCGTATTAATGTGTGGTTGTCGGGACCCGTCACCTCTCTGAAGACGTTGAAGGATTACAACGACAAATATCAGAGGAGTTCAGAGATGTACCCTTGAACCAATGAGTTGGTTGAAAGAGCAGATGTGCTCAGTTCAAGATGATTTGAGGACTTATGGCCAGTTTGGGCTAAGTCCAATTATATTTGAAATATTGGCCCTCTGTTGGTCCATTGAAGGAGAGCCTTTGCCTCTAGAAACTTAGCCAATTGGGCTAAAGCTAGTGTTAAACACTAAAGACCAACAGTGTTGAACACTGGGAATAAGATTAGCAAGTTAGTGTTAAACACTAAAAGATAATCAGTGTTAAACACTGGGAACAGAGTTTTCAAATTAGTGTTAAACACTAAGCAAATCAGTGTTAAACACTGCAAATAGAGTTTTCCAAACTAGTGTTAAACACTAAGAAAATCAGTGTTAAACACTGCAGATAGAGTTTTCCAATTAGTGTTAAACACTAAGGAGGGAGGGGTCACGTGCGGACACGTGAGAGCGCCCTGATTTCCCTTATTTTATTCTGCAGGTAAGTGTTTAACACTTTTAATTTCCTTGCCATCACGTGTGGGCACGTGATAGGCATCCATTCATTCGATATTAAAGGGATTCGTTAGGGGTCACGTGGGGACACGTGAGGGCGCCCTAAATGTGGAGCCAGATCTCCTTTTGGTTTATCCTCAAATCCGCGAATAAGTGTTAAACACTTTTATTTTTATTTTAGAGCATCACGTGTTGACACGTGATGGGGATCTGTGCGCCAATTGTTAAAACATTTGCTGAGGGGTCACGTGATAACACGTGAGGGCGCCCAAAGCTTTCATTCCCTTTGCTTTTTCTTTCTGCGTTTTGGGAGTCACGTGGGAGCACGTGAGGTGATGCTTCAAAGTTCTTTGCAGGGGATCTTTTCAAGGGTCACGTGGGGGCACGTGACCCTAGTTCTTTTCATGAACAGTGATCTTTTAAGAATTGAATTCTCTGTAGGGTTAAACCCTAATTATGATTTTGGAGGAATTAAATTCCTATTTGTGAAAGAATTAAATTCTTATTTAGGATAAAACCCTGATTTCTATTCAAAGGAATTAAATTCCCAGATATGTAAAAGAATTAAATTCTTATTTAGGGTAAAACGCTAATTTTATCCCAAAGGAATTAAATTCCTATAATTTTGTGACCATTGAATTTTCAAAACTTAATTTCTCCTCTATGTTTTGGATCTGCATGGCAGGATCTCAACCCAATGAGAATTAAATTCTCAATTCATGGGGAGATGTGCACTTTGCAGATCCTCCACCAGAGAAAGAACTAAGTTCTTTTCTTTATATAAGAGTTAAACTCTTTTGAGAATTAAATTCTCTTTTTAAGCCTCCCTTTTCTTACCTAGGGTTTTTCTTCTGCAGAGAATTAAATTCCCCTCCCTTTTCTTTTTTCTCTTGAGAATTAAATTCTCCTCCCTTTTCTTTTTTCTCTTGAGAATTAAATTCTCCTCCCTTTTGTTTCTTCTCTCCCAAAAAAGTAGATCCCTTCTCTTCTCTTCTTGGCTCCTATTTATAGGAGAAGGCAGAGAATCAATTTGTTTAGCAAATTTCTCATTAAGAAATTTGATTTGTATGTTGAGAGATTTGATTTGCATTCATCATTAATCTGGGCCTTTAGATTGTTAAGTGAATTTTATTCACCATTGGATTTTAAATCCAAAGATATTCTATTTGTTATCTCGGTCAGATTTAGGGGGGAAATCTTTCCAAGTCCAAGATTTTTCCATAAATTGGTGATTTTTAATCACCCTTGGATTTTTAATCCAACGGTCCCCATAGACCTTTTCCATTTGGAAAGATTTGGAAGCTTTTTAGAATTTAATTCTATTAACTGTAAGGCTTTCGAAGCCAGTCACGTGCTGACACGTGACCCTTGGTCACGTGTGAGCACGTGACCCCCAAATTGGTTCCCTTAACAGCCGCTTGTTTATGTTGTTGTTTTAACCATCACGTGTCAACACGTGACCATTGGTCACGTGTAAGCACGTGATACCTCGTTGAGGTATTTTCTGACTTTTAGAATTAAATTCTATTCATTATTTTAGAGGCCTTAAAAGCCCATCACGTGTCTGCACGTGACCCATGGTCACGTGTGAGCACGTGATGCCCCATTGGGGTCTTTTCTGAGTTTTTATTATATTTTTTAACTCCTCCAGCGGGTTCTTAAAAGTCCATCACGTGTGGACACGTAATTCCTCATAACTTTTGATCCCGGATGAATTAAGAGGTCCATAATATATCAAATCGAAGGGTTTTTCGAGCCGCTTTCGATACCATCAGAATTTATCTGTTTCTCATTCGAGAGTTTGTCAAAAAACAGCCCGGAAGATACTGGTTTGCATTTCTTTAAGCGTATCGCTGCCATTTGATACCTTGGACTCCTTTGCGCAGAAATTTTTGGCGGGAACATGGCGTAAAGATGATGTTGTCGCAATGTCTCCAGGACAACCTGTAAGTGATCGGTTTATTCTTTCTGATTCTTTAAATACACCAGGATGTCGTCGATGAAGATGACAACGAACATGTTTAAGTACTCTCAGAAAACTTGATTCATCAGATTCATAAAGACGGCAGGTTCATTGGTCACTCCAAATGGTATTACGAGATATTCATAATGACCATATCAATTCCTAAACGCTGTGTTCGGAATGTCGGATTCTTTGACCTTCACCTGATGATAACCCGAACGAAGATCTAGCTTCGAAAATACATAAGACCTACTTAGCTAATCGAAAAGGTCATCGATGCACGGTAGTGAATACTTGTTCTTGATCGTCACTTCGTTCAGAGCTCGATAATCTACACACATCCTGTATGAACCTTCTTTCTTCTTCACGAATAATACCGGAGATCCCCAGCTTGAAGTACTGGGACGAATCCAACCTTTCTTCAGGAGTTCGTCCAACTGAATGCGGATCTCCTTCAATCCTTCTGGACTTAACCAGTACGAAGCTTTGATTACAGGTTGCGCACCAGGTTGTAAATCGATGCTGAATTCAAGAGCTCGATCAGGAGGCAAACCTGATATATCTTCCGGGAATACATCCTCGAACTCTCGAACTATCTATGGCTTTGATTCTTCTACTTGCAATGCTGCAACCACCGCCTTCTTTGGTTTTTCTTTGTAGACGTTAGGTTCCAAGGTACGGTCTCCACTCTTAAAATAGAACACTGGATGATATGGTATTTCAAACACCACCCTCCTTTGGTGACATTCGATGGTAAAGAAGAAATTTCCTAACCATTCCATCCCCAAGATTACGTCGAAGTTCGGTATGTCCAGCACCTTGAAGTCCGTATAAAATTCTCTGGGCTTATTTGTAGCAAGCGTGCCTTAGTTTGGTCGGAGTACTTTACGGCTTATCCTCGCTACAGCTTCCTTATCCTAACGCTGACGCTTAGCCTTTTCGTATATGGTTTTCTCGCATTCTTGGTCAACTTTGCTTTTTTGAAAGGCTTCGTTTAACAGCTTATCGATCGGGTCTTCTGGCAGTTCCAGAGATTTTAGCGTCGATTCTGCCCCCAGTTCCTCAGCGTTGTTTTCTGACGCCGAGGGAGTTTAAAGACCATGTGATAACTTGTTATATAGTCTTCGGTTTATTCTGATGAGTCATTTTCCTCATCATTGTCACTGTCTTCGCCCTCAAGAATATGCTTGAAGAAATTTTCGAGCGTGACCGATGTCCGCGTCTTCTGGTTGTACTCCTCCAGCGCATCAATATACTTTTGTAGATCTACGCGCTTGTCATTATACTCGGCAGGCTGCACAGGCTTCTTGGTCTTCTTCTTTTTCTTCGAAGACTTTTAAGGCTTGAGTTGGGGTTTTTTCCCCTTGTCAACAATTCTCGGTGCGGGACGAGGTTTTAACATCCCTTCAATTATTTCAGGTTCAACTGGGCTTTTTCACTTGACTGCTGGACATGCCTGTAGATCCTTCAGTATTCTTTTGGTTTTTGCTGAAAGAACGACTTCCCATGGAGTTTCTTCCATGAGTGAGCATGATGCCCGTTGCGTATCCACTTTTTTGGGGGTGTGCTTCTGGGGTGGGTTTACCCTCCAATTATCAGACAGCGTGAATTTCCCCTGTTGATACTGATCTTCGACCCAGTTCTTGAAGACATGGCAATCTTCAATTGGGTGGCTCACCATTCTGTGATAGGAGCGGTAATTAAGATTGTTGACGTCGCCGAGTTGCGGTGGACACCGCGGGTCTGGCAATGTGATGAGTTTATTACGCATTGCCAATTCGAACATTCTCCTCGTCTTGTCGCGGGGAAATGAGTGAGCGCATCCTAGTCTTTCCTCCAAGGATGGGTGCGGACACGCGTTGTTTTAGCGAGCAGCTAGTTTTAGGCCGCTCGGCTGTCGTTGCGTATTGGCAACGAAGGTCGCCTTCCCTTTACCCTTATTATTTCGAGAGTCCTAATTTGAGGAGGAAGGCCCATGGCCCATCTGGTCCACTTGAGCCAGTTTATCTATCAGACCTTGAAAGGTTGTTAGTTTGAAGAATGTCACACAGTCGTTTGAGGATCAAGGGTCCCGATGAACATGTCCACGGCAGGGGATTCTTCAATGCGCTGTTTGCATTTAGACCACAGGTTCCGCCACCGGATTGTGTATTGGACCCAGGTTTCTCCCGGCTTTACCCTTTGTTACGACCCGAAATATTAGCTCACGACCGACACTTAAATCACGCCACGTCTAAAAGCGTAACGTAAATTAAGTAAGCCGAAGCCCAGAAATCTAAACCTTTTTAAGAAAATAAAGAGGTGAAGTTTTGAAATAAAGGTATGGTGAAAATCATAAGTTTTCTTAAATACATAAGTAATGGAATATGAAAATGCAAGTAAATTTTACTAGTTGAAAACATGTTTCGTCTTTTAAAAATTTGGGCAGCACCACCTTTGTATATTTTGATCCAGAATCATAAATACATGAGATAATATAAAGGCATCCCAAGCGGGAGGTAGCTCTTCGCCAATCGGCGGATTCACAACCACGCAAGACAAAATATAAGTATACGACACCCAACGGTGAAGATCTACATAAAAGATAATGAAATAAGCAAGACATTAAACCCACCAAGCGAACATAAACCCTCGCTCTAAGTCTCACAACCACAAGTCTCACTAAGTCTTACTAATTATACAAATACTAGTTTATGATTTGATGGAGTTAACTAGATACAACAGGATAATAAATACAAAAGGGGTATGATCCAACATGTACCACCTACCAAAGAAAATCACCCGAATGCAGCTATGTGCCAGCAATGCCGCCGCTGATCCATGCGGCCAACCTGCAAGAACTGTGGCACAACGGGGGTAAGTTGCCAACTCGTGAGTAGAAAACATCAACAGGTAGAAATCGAATAAAACAACAATTTCCTAGGTCAACTGTATCATAAAGGTAATACTATGATATCTAGGGTGACTGTATCTACGTATGTGCAAACAATATACTCAAGCCCATATGCAAGTAGATATCATCCAACCATATAATCAATGCATGTATCCATGTGGATCTCATCCATATGTCAACCAGTGACACAACAACATGCATGTAAATATCATGAAAGCATATACATGTGAATATGAGGATATCAATCAACGTGTGTCCAGCAACGACTCATCAAAATCATGGAACTTGAGTGTCCAACATTGACACTCGAAACATCATGAAACCTGTGTCCAACATCGACACGTAAATCCTCATATCTCTCTCGGGCTCCGTCAGTCCGGATCGGCCCACGGGCTCCGTCAGTCCGGATCGACCCATATCATCTCTCGACTCCGGTCGGTATCCTCCGGATAACCTCCAAGTCCAAATACTATCACCGGTAGGTAGTGCACCCCTGCCAGGCTCACCGTCTAACAATACGAGCCTTCTTGTCCCGGGTACCTCACCGGGTCCATCATGTACCCGCAGACGGTGCCTACCACTCCTCGAATCAGATTTCACATATCACACGTCTCAGAACAGAGAAAACGCATGGTGGACGTCTCGAAATATCATATCAAGAGAAACCGGGTTTTTAAAACAATACATATTTTCCTTTGAAATGACCACGGTTCTCAAATCCAGAAATCTCATGAAAACGACATATCTCGATGCGTATAATTGTAAAGCATAATGTATGCGACATATAACAGAATGTAAGCATATCCGTATATCATGCAACATGGAACAGTGATGTGAGCATGGGCATATCATCATAATGTGAGCATAGCAATATAATAACATGATGCAGCAATTCTGTTGTGTGAGTGACATAGTAATTATCGATGATGAAGTGTGTGAGCCGGCCAATCTGTGTAAATGTAACATACGCATCATCGATAATGGTGTAGGTGCACTAGCACAGGTACATGTAATGCAATGAGAGTGACATGAACGCAGTATAAAGTAAATCGTGGGCGAAATGCTATAAGGTATACGTCTCTATCACATATCCGAGTCGATGAATCTATCAATCGGCATCCAGCCTCACAACATCACGTATGGTATAATCCATCGCACAGCATCATCTAGTCAAGGGTATGGATCAATCATCATAAAACTCATCACGTACGGTAAATCATCATACGACGGCATTAAACCATCAGGGATCCTATCAACCAATATAACACTGAGGGTACGGACATAACGTCTCGTACGACATATCACTCATGATTCACAACATATATATCTATATACCTATATCCCAGGTCGCATCCATAACAATCTCATATCAGGGGACCGGTAAATGTATCAATCCTCTCATATCGACTTGTATCCGTATACCGACATATCAATCAAATCATCATATCACATCGTATATTATTTTCATCACATTTATATCCCACATCAAGTCATTTACATATATATATCCTATCTTATAAATCTCATGTCATGCTACTCTAAATCTCATACTTAATCTAGTACAACTACATATCTATAAGTCGTGATTCACATTGACTTTTCATATCCCTAAAGCTTTCATCTCATATCTCAATATATATATATATATATATATATTCAATCACTCATATCATCTCTAACTATCTTTTTAACCATATCCCTAGTTTTCTAATCTTGGTTTCTACGACTGTATCATATAGATCGGTTTCCATAAAAAACTTTCGAGGTGTTATACGCCATCTACCCGACTTCCCCCGTAGATATAGATCTACTCACCTTGATCCTTGTTCAGCCGTAGTCGGTGTGCTCCGTCGTCTCCGAATCCGCGCGAAGGTACCTACAATACATACACATATTGCAATACCATTAACATCAAGTCCGGAAAACCAATACGGCACACGGATCGCCTATAGGTTAGAACCTATAGCCTACGCATGCAAAACAACCAAAAACCCTCGTATTTGACGTAAAAATATCAAACAACCCAAAATAATATCCAATACCCAAAACCCAAGTTCCAGAATCGCAAAACACGAAAACAGCCACCTAGGAAAACCACTCCCAGATTTCACTATAGGACAAACTAGGGAATTTTGCATACTGGGTTGGTCTAAATATCAGATAACAAGACTACTGACCAAGAATCACATAAATCCACCACGATTTGTCCGCAATTTGCAGCCAAATCGAATAAATCTGCAGCCCGTTTTAGGGTAGAGGGTCTCAGGTTTCAGGGGTTTCTTCTAAGTTTCCTGCACGTCTCATGGTCAAGGGAACTTAATTTATGGTGGTCTTGGGTCACTCCAGATTCCCATATACCATCACAAACTGTTAAATATCGACATCGGGGAAATTCTGAGTTCTGGTTTTGGGTTCTAGTATCCGATCTAGGCCAGCAAGAGCATCATTAAGGTCTTGTAGACACCTACTACAGGTCATAAGTCCATATAATCAGCCAACCCTTCTCTTGAAATTTCTAACTTCACCATTTCACACTAAATCAACTTCTAAACTAAACTAGAATGTAAGAAACTAAAAACTAAACTAAATAGAAATAGATATACCTCATTTGGTCAACTCAAGAAAAACCCTAGCTTCTCAAAGTCTCCAAAATCCAAACTTGGAAGGTCCAATGTGTAAAGGATGAAGTGGGGGATCATTTTTAATGAAGAAGATATAGGGTTTTGGGAAAGAAATTGAGATGAAGTTTGGAGGTGAAGGTGGAGGGAGATGAGAAAGAAGAATGAGATGAAGAAGGAGATGGGGGTGATGATATGGTGGCTGCCCCCTCTCTCTCTTATTCTCACCCCTCACAAGTCCATGTCTCACACTCTCTCTCTCCAATCATTATCTTTTCTTTTTCTTTTTAAAACCAAATCACATAATACCCAAAAAAACACAAGAAAACTACATGTAACCAAAATGCAACATGACATGGTGCACTAGCCATGAGAAACTGTAGAAACACGGATTTGGCCTAATCGCGATTAATAGTGCACTAATCGGGTTTAATTTTAAACTTGCATATAATAAATTATAAAAATGCCAAATTCGATAAATATATTTTTAAATGAATAAATCATTTTAATCTCCAATTATTTCACAATTATTGGTATATATTTATACCATTATACGAAAACCCCAATTTTGCAAATCGGGTAGTTTTCGCGAAATATATTATTTTAATATTAAATTCCAAAAATAATATTTTATATTTTTTGAAATGTTACAATCTTCCTCCCTTAAATAAATTCGGTCCCCGAATTTAAATTTAAACCCCCAAATACTAAAACATTTCAATATTCAACTCAATCAACGGGGCTCCGAAATCACGGAAGCTATAGAAATACCACAGCGCATCAAGTGCGCATGAAAACGAGTATAAAACTCAAAATAGAACTCCGTCAAGCGTCACGCAAGTCATCGGATTTGTACGCATATCATCGGAGTTACAATAGAGATACAGATCTCGAAATCCACTACTGAAATCCTATATGCACTAGTCAAATACTATAATACGTATATAGGACGCATTTTTGAAAAATCTCCTAAAACTGAATAAAACACATGCAATTTTTTTTTCTGAATTGCCGTGTGATGCGTAATTCACGGCACAAGTGACGGATGCTCATTTGTAAGTCATAAGTATACGTTCATATATATTTTGCTAAAATATACGTTCCGCCTTTTAAAATATCCCAAAAGGTTTTTCTTTGTAAACGTTCGTGTCGCTCACGGACATGTAAGAAATAGCAAGACCATAGCTCCTTTTTGAAAACCTCTTGTTAAATTTTTAATGCATGCAAAGTACTCAGATACTGTCCTCAGATCAGTCATGTTCGGCTACTACATAGTATAGTGCCCATCATGAAAACAAGGTGCTCAAGAGCAAAATCAGCCTCAAAAGGCGTATCCAACAATCACGTGCGTCTGGTGCACACGGAAAACAAATCCAAATACAAGTGCCACAATATGCACGAAAGAAAACTAAGTGCAATGGGTGTGCACGAAAACATCTTTCCAGTGCAACGGGTGTGCACGACAACCACATCTAGTGCATCTATAATGCACAAAAATCTCAACCCAGTGCAACTAACCCGCAAAATGAAAATCCCAATCGAGTGCACCCGGTGTGCAACAAATCACATCCCAAATCATGCGCCCAACATGCGCGAAAATCCAAATCAAGTGCATCCAACATGCACGAATGAAATCTAAGTCAAGTGCATCCAACATGCACGAATAAGTGCTCAATATGCGCAAAAATCCAATCCAAGCGCGTCAAGTCCAACTAAATGCCCAGTGCGGTAAAGCGCACGAAAAACGAACGTCAAGTGCGACGCGCACAAAACATAAATTTGGTAAAACAAACTCTCAAGACATAAATCGGGTGCAACCAAGGTACGGAGTATAAATCTAGTGCAATTAATGCACGAAATACCCATCCGTTGCAACAAATGTACGAAATGCAGATCTAGTGCAACAATGCACAAAAATACTAATCTGGTGCATCAAGTGCACAAAATACAAATCTGATGCATCAAACGCACAAAATACAAATCCGGTGCATCAAACGCACGAAATACAAATACAGTGCACCAAGTACACAAAATACAAGTACAGTGCATCCAGTGCACGAAATACAAATACAGTGCATCCAGTGCACGAAATACAAATACAGTGCATCAAATGCACGGCGTAAAAACGTAGTGCAACAATTGCACAAAATACAAATCAGGTGCAACAAGTGCACGGAAACGCATTAATAACTCAAATGCGTATAAAAACAATGCCGAGTGTACCAAGGTGTATAAAATCATAAACATGTGCAACTGCGTGCACAAAACACATATCAATGCACTGTAAGCACATGTAAGCTATACCGAGCGCATAAATCAAATCGAGTACGTACCACATGCACAAAATCAAATCAACTGTATGATCCACGAAATCATAAACACGTGCAGCTAAGGCACAAAATCGACATCAAGTGCAATAAGTATGAACAAATCACAAACCGACGCAACGGTGTATAAAACGTATATCAAGTGCAATAACTATGCACAAAATGGAAATACCCAGTAGGTGCAGCCATGGTACACGAAAACAATATCATGAAACTCAATCATCAAAACTCAAATCCAAGCGATATAAGATTGATACTCGGATCACACACGCAAATCACAACAAATGACATTGAGATACTCCTCCTACAATGTCGAAAAATTATGTCGGTGCGCCCAAAACTGGCAGAGCAAGAACATCCGCGTGCCTCCTGCTCACGGTATGGCGTCCTCTGTCTCTGGGTCCTCATTTTCTCTGTGGATTACCAATCTCGCAATCCATCAGCTCGTCGGCCCGGTCAAATGTGCTAACAGAAATGATTCTGCTCTGGCACTCCTCTGGTCATCTCTCGGCCAATTAGCATGACCACTCATAAAGCAGCACGTCACTGGCGTTAGCCTCTGGACCTCTAAATACACATGACACATCTGATCCTCGGTGCAAATCTTATCACAGCAATGTCCTGGAAGGAACCTGCTCAGGGTCTCTTCCGATCTCACCTATGCTGAACTATACGGAGGCTGGTACTCTTACATAATCATCTTCTCGTCTTCTGGAAATCTGCGTTCTCAGCACTGCATTTCCTCGGAAACTGGTCGTATCCCAACATCTCAGTATACACTTCTGATCTCTAATCTCGACGGGGAGTAACCACAGCTCGTTAACATCTCGCACGAACCTCCTGTTCCACTCGTCTATATTATCGTCCACTTCGACGTCACGTCTTGTTATCTGCGTACTGCAATTGTTCTCGGCTACAGTTAATCCAGAGTCTCTCACACAGCCTCGAAATTACGAACTCGGTACTTCATCACTCTATAGAAGATCTCTAGCCGAACACGTCGTCGGGAACTCATCCCAACCATCGGAGGAATATTCCATACTCGTCCGTTCTCGATCAACTCACAACGCATCTGGGTGAGGTCTACTATCCGAAGCTGGTCCACTTACTGTCATGCCCCGCTTCCCTGAGTGCGCTAAGATCGGCACGTGACAGAGCCATCCATGCTACCTGTGGCTAGGAAGCATCTTTCCACAGTCACATTACGGCTGTCTATAAGATATCAAGAGCAGTAAAAAGAGAAATAAACTATCTAGTACATGTCCATATGCCAGAATAAACGAGTCATGAAATAAAATAATGCGGAAACAAAAGATTCAAGTACAATAATGATCTGGAATGTACGTCCCATAATGCGGGCTCACATCAGGAATGAAAATACTGAAAGGAAACTAAACTAAACTAATAACAGGTCCTCACTGCTCGGCCTGTTGATCAAAATACTCCTAGACTGCCTGCGATAAAGATAAAGGATCTGGGCCATGCAAAACCCAGACGTCAGTGCGTCATAATACCAATAATTCTAATCAACCAGGATATAATGAAATATGCAGGCATGAAGTATAAACTGTAACAAGTCATCAGTAACAAGTAAACAGTAACATGAATATAGATCAGTGAACAGGATATAAACAGGTGAAGTGCAGTGAGTAGTTTAAACTATGCTATAGGGTTATCTATTCTAAAGTTATTCGAAAGTCCTCATCGTAACCCATCGGTCTATGCCCCGTTCATTCCTCACGGGACCACGGTAACAAGATATAATAAACTGTGAGTCTATGTCCCGTTCATACCCCATGGGACCACGATAACATGATGTAATAGCCCTTTGAGTTACGTTCAGCTACATTCTTGATTTTCCCATACCCCCAAGTTATGTGTTCAAGTCAGGTATTGAATAATCTGGAGCTAATGCCAACACAGGATCAAGCAGGTACAGGTTTATCTGTAAAGACAACAGGATATGTCCGTAGGGACAACAGGTCAAGATTGTCGGTATTAGTAACAAGATCAGGTATCAAGTCAAGCAGTAGTATATCAGGTCATGTCTGGTAGTGCACAGGTGTTAAGTGGATACTCACAATCAAACTGTAGTAAGTATGGGTTGCACAAAAATCAAGTATAGAGTACTAATATAACAATAAAATGAAATAATGTGACACGGTATGCAAATAGATATAAAATCAGTGATATGGATGCACAATTATCAATTAGGGTTACATTTATAGTTCCATTACTAATTAGGATGCATTTTATTAAACATGGGGTGTTAATATAACAGTATTATGTATTAGTGTGATCTATAGATGCAGCTAGATGTATACTAGACGATATGGATGCAAACGGGTATCCAAAACTGTAAAACTTTAATATGGATCTATATTTTGATAAACATGGATGCATAATACTATACCTAGCATGTAGCAAAATGATTTAGTATGCGACTAGATGTGTAAATCATGATATTGATGCATACGGATATCATTTAACCGTAAAATGATAAACTGGTAAATACAGGATGTATAATTAAACAATATGAGATGTAAATATTCCATTGGGTGCAATATATTGTAATATAGTATGTAACCAGATAGGTTTGCATGTGCTAGATGTAAAATAACAAGTACGGATGCAGACGGATATCGAAAAACTGTAAAAGTAAACATGGGGTGCATAATTTGAAATACCAGTATTATATTTATTAAAATAGATGTATATAAAGTAATGTAGCATGTAGCAAGATAAACTTGCCTAGACGGATCACGAAACGGATATGTACGGTACGTCCGACGTCGGCAAAATGTCGCGACGCACGCACGGTACACGGGACGGGACCAAGCAATGCAAGAGGGTGATCACGCAGGTAAGGTACGTCCTCTGGGTCGTCTGGATCATCGGCATCAAGCACGGCTCCGGCAATCGCTAAAATAAGATTTCAAGAAACTAAAGAAAAGAAAAGAAAAGGAAGAAAGGGGAAGAAGAAGAGGGAAAGGTGATTGCTTACTGGGGTTGTGATGCACAGGGGTCAGGAGAGAGGTGACGACGACGAGGTCGACTGAGCTCAGGCGAGGCTAGGGCTGGCTTCAAGAAATTAGGGTTATGTTAGGGTTAGGCTCGGGTGCAGCTGGGGTTTCTTGGTGTGCAGGGATCTTGGTGAGGGGGAAGTACAGAGGAGAGGAAGAGGAGGAGATGATGATGATGGTGGTATGAAGCTGTGGTCGCCGGAGGTGAGGGGACGGTGACGAGGTGAGGGTCGTGGGTTATGGGTGTGCAGGGGTGTAGATATGGGCTCTGGAAATGGGTGAAGAAGAAGAAGATGATGACGTTCAAAATTCAAAATGAATGCTCGAGTAACGAAAATGCATACCCCCAAGAACGGATGCACGTACGTGCGCGTAGCCAACCAAACAAGTCCGTTTTACTGAATGGGACAGGAACATGATGCGCGGATGCTACCATGGGGTTAGGGGTATCATGCAGGCCATGCAATGTATTTTTAAAATATTTTACGTGACTTAAAATGTTATATTGTAAAATGAGCATGTCAGATAAAATGCCAGTATGCAGTATTTATGAATGTGCACAAGTCTATGTAACAAGTCAGGATAAATCATAATCATGAACCAAGGGGTTCAAGCAAGCGGGTCGGGTCGGATACTAATACAAATGTCAAATACACTATTCGCACCCAAAACACAATAAATCAAGAAAATACCATAAATAAAGAAATACTTGAACTGGAATTAGTATAAATGAACTAGGTTGTTAAATTATACCCAAGTACAAAAGAATTTCGTCCTCGAAATTCCAAGAACAAGGAAAGATAAACAATCAAGAATCTACAAGAACAGGTGTGGAAACTTCTGTCGAATCTTGTCTTCTCGTTCCCAAGTTGATTCTCCATGCGAGCGATTCCCCCAAGAAACAAGTACGAGAGGGATAACCTTGTTCTTAAGGACCTTTTCTCTTCGATCAATAATCGACATCGGTCGTTCCTCAAAGGTCAAATCCTCTCTTACAGTCAGTTTCGAATGATCCAGCACGTGTGTTTCATCTCGAACATATTTACGGAGTTGAGATACATGAAACATGTCATGAACATTCGCCAAAGATTGTGGTAACGCCAGTCGATAAGCCACTTCTCCAACATGCTCCATAATCTCGAAAGGCCCTACGAATTGAGGACTAAGCTTGCCTCGACTCCCAAAACGAATCACTCCTCTAGTAGGTGATATTTTTAAGAACACCAGATCACCAACTGCGAACTCTAGAGGTCTTCTCGATATATCGGCTCAACTCTTCTGTCGATCTTGAGCTGCCTTCATGTGATTTCGGATAGTATTAATTTTCTCAACTGTTTGCACGATCAAATCCGGTCCCAACAGTTTTCGTTCTCCAACATCGTCCCAATAAACGGATGAGCGACCCTTGCGACCATACAACGCTTCGAATGGAGCCATATGAATAGTCGCTTGAAAGCTGTTGTTGTACGAAAACTCCACCAAGTGTAAATGATCCTCTCAGGAACCCTTGAAGTCTAACATGCAAGCTCTCAATATTTCTTCAAGAGGTTGGATCGTTCTCTCTGACTGGCCATCTGTCTGAGGATGATAAGCTGTGCTAAATTTCAATCGGGTCCCCAAACTTTCCTGTAAACTCCTCCAGAAGTGCGATAAGAATCGGGTGTCACGGTCAGACACAACGCTCACAGGTACTCTATGCAATCTCACAATCTCCTGCATATACCGTTCTGCCAACGCTTCCGTTGATTGACCAACTTGAAATGGTATGAAATGAGCTGCCTTGGTCAATCGATCAACAATCACCCAAATTGCATTGTTGCCCTTTGGACTCTGCGGTAAAGCTGTCACGAAATCCATGGTTATATGTTCCCATTTCCATTGAGGAATCCGAAGTGGTTGCAATAAACCAGCAACCCTTCGGTGTTCAGCCTTAACTTGCTGACATACCAAGCACTTCGCTACAAAGCGGGCGATCTCCCTCTTCATGCCTTCCCACCAGAAATACTGTCGTAGATCGCGGTACATCTTCGTGCATCCAGGATGTACGGAATACGCGGAACTATGTGGCTCCTTCATAACTTCTTCCCGAATGTCTCCTTTTGGTAGACACAAATGGCTACCATACCGCAACGAACCATCTTCATGAATCAACAAGTCCGTTCGAAGTCCTGCTTCAACTTGCTCTCGGAACTTTTGCAATCTAAGGTCCTGTGACTGCGCTGCTTTAATCTTATCGATCAACGACGACTGTAATTGTAGCTGCATTAACTGTCCCGAAAAATGCGGTAGCATGATCTCCAACTCGAATCTCCGAAAGTCTTCAATAAGCTCTTTTTGTGCAGTCAACATCTGAATTGCCGGTAACCGACTAAGTGCATCCGGCACAACATTAACTTTCCCTGGATGGTACTTAAGATCAAGATCGTAGTTAGCCATCAACTCCAACCATCTACGCTGCCTCATGTTAAGCTCTTTCTGCATGACCACGTACTTTAGGCTTTTATGATCGGTGAATACTTCAACCCCTTTCGCCTAATAAGTAGTGTCTCCAAATCTTCAAAGCGAAAATTTCAGCTGCTAGCTCCAAATCATGAGTTGGGTAATTCTTCTCATGGATCTTCAATTGTCTCGATGCATAGGCTATAATCTTCCCATGCTGCATCAAAACATATCCCAATTCTTTCCCAGATGCATCGCCGTGAATCACCAATCCTCCGGAATTGTCTGGTACGGTCAGAATAGGAGCGGTTATCAATCTCTGCTTCAACGCCTCAAAAGCTAACGCACATCTATCCATCCATATGAACAGTACGTCCTTTCGCGTAAGCTTGGTCAAAGGCTCAGCTAAGCGAGCAAAATTCTCTACGAACCTTCTATAATATCCGGCAAGTCCAAGAAAACTTCTGATCTCAGCTACGTTCTTTGGAATCGGCCAATCTTGAACTGCAGCAATCTTCTCAGGATCAACGACGATTCCACTTCCAGATACAACATGCCCTAAAAACTTCACTTCTTCAAGCCAAAACTCGCACTTGCTCATCTTTGCATATAATCTTTCTTGCCTTAATGTCTGAAGTGCGATCTTCAAGTGTTCTGCATGCTCTTCAATGCTCTTTGAGTAGACCAGAATATCATCGATGAACACCACTATAAACTGGTCCAAGAACGGTGAAAAGATTCGGTTCATCAAGTCCATAAATATCTCCGGTGCATTCGTGACTCCGAATGGCATCATTAAATACTCGTAATGTCCATACCGAGTTCGGAACGCAGTCTTGCAAATCCTCTGATTTAACTCGGACCTGATGATATCCGGATCGCAAATCCAGCTTCGAGAATACCCTTGCGCCACTAAGCCGCTCGAATAATTCGCCAATACGAGGGATTGGGTACTTGTCCTTAATAGTCACCCGGTTTAATTCTCGATAGTCGATGCACATCCTCCTTGTGCCATCTTTCTTCTTGACTAGAAGAACTGGAGCTCCCTAAGGTGAATTACTGCTACGAATCCAACCCTTCTCAAGTAATTCGGTAACCTGCTTCTTGACTTCTTCCAGGTGCAGAGGTATAAGCCAATACGTGACGGGCCACCAGCTATTGACCAAAAGGGACGTCGATGAGGAAGCTCACCCCGACACCCAACTGAGCCTGTCAGTGACAATATCCGTACAGTCCGGTCCGTTCGTCTATGAGTATCGCATGGCGGGCCTAGGGGGTTGGTAAAAGTCAGACCCCCAAAAGCGGTACAAGTCGTGTCGGAGTGTAGCCCAGAACGCCCTGAGATACTACTGGAATACCTACCAGTAAATCTCCTGCCTCGGCCGAGGGCTTTGCGTAATGGCTCTCCTAGACACAGCGCGACCTCACCCCCAATACCGGGAGAGACGAACCCCTGAAGATCCGCTCACTGCCTCCATGTGGCTCGGGACTGTACCCAACTAAAACCTGTTTGCACGACTCCTTTGAACCGTGGTAGGGTAGTAATCAAAGCACAGTGGGAACTCACACGAGACAAATGACGATCCTCAGGTCGATGAACTAACCTGTACACATGTCACCTGGGAACTGCTATCTGACGTCAGGTATAAGCCCAACTAGCAGGTTCCCGGCGAGTCCTGTTCGGTGTACTCATAACCCAATGAGCACCTGTATACATCTTAGGTGAACCAACTGACACCAGTGGCTTGTGAGACCGGCCACCGCCCCTCGTCGGGGTCTCGACTGTATACACTAGTCTACTAATGGAGTATCGATGCCCAGTCTCGAAACTCCCACGACTAGGAACCTTTTAAGGATGTGCTTATAGACCCCAGCTCCCACGTATATGATCGCCATCATACTGCTGGTCGTCAAGCAAGAATCCTAGGGGCTCTATCAACGTGTAATAGCGACATGTCAGGTCACCTAAAGCAGTACACGATGATAAAGAGAAACCAGATAGCATACTATCATCTCGAGTAAGACTGTCCTACCGGGATAGGTCCTCCCTCAATCATTGCAATCACGTGCCTGTGATCCAATAATTGACTCTGAGGGCACTATCTCCAACAGGATAGTATGCCTTTGTGATTGGCGCTGCACCAGGAACAAGATCGATCACAAACTCCACATCTCGTTTTGGCGGTAAACCCGAGATGTCCTCGAATACGTCCATAAACTCTCGAACTACAGCTGGCACTTCCTCCTTATCAACTTCCATTGTCGAAAGAACACTGTTGGTCGGCCTAGCTCGAAACTCAACTGGCCCGATAGAACTGCTTCCTCCAGCAAAAACAAACTCCGGATGTCCGGGAATTTGGAAAATCACTTTCTTTGCCCTACAATCAATGTGAGCGTGGAAAGTGCCGAGAAAATCCATTCCCAAGACAACTTCAAACAACGGGATACACCAGAATCAAATAATTCTAATGCAGGAAAAACATAAACAAGTAGGATACCATAAATGACTTCACCTGAAGCCAAACACTGAAGAAGATAAGCACGGTAAACAGGATTCAAGCTTGTGATAAAACATGAACTGGTAAGCAAGAGAAGCAAGGTAATATCACGATCATAGAACAAGGAAATGAATCAAGACTAGGACTCCAAGTTACTTAAATAGAGTACCGCATTGTAACCATGCTGCAGTTCATAGTTACAATCACATAACTCTGTTCAAGTCGCCCAAATCCTAGAGAGAAACAATAGGGAACCAAAAGTTTCAAGTCGAGATTCAAAGTGGTTTTCATATTGTCAAGGCAAGGATCAAGAGAAAGATATGATTCAAGAATCATGATAACAATGTGGCAGGCCATGTTCCTAATCATGAGTATTCTGATTCATGTATTGGGTCCAATACCCAACTACAAAAGAATCAAACCTGATTAATCTAAATCCTATGGCTCTGATACCAAACAAACCCTGTCACGCCCCACTTTCCAGAGTGCGCTAAGATCGGCACATGACAGAGCCAACCATGCTACCTGTGGCTAGGAAGCATCTCTCCACAGTCACATTACGACTGTCTATAAGATATCAAGAACAGTAAAAAGAGAAATAAACTATCTAGTACATGTCCATATGCCAGAATAAATGAGTCATGAAATAAAATAATGCGGAAGCAAATGATTCAAGTACAATAATGATCTGGAATGTACGTCCCATAATGCGGGCTCACATCAGGAATGAAAATACTGAAAGAAAACTAAACTAAACTAATAATAGGTCCTCACTGCTCGGCCTGTTGATCAAAATACTCCTGGACTGCCTGCGATAAGGATAAGGGATCTGGGCCATGCAAAACCCAGACGTCAGTGCGTCATAATACCAATAATTCTAATCAATGAGGATATAATGAAATATGCAGGCATGAAGTATAAACTTTAACAAGTCATCAGTAACATGAATATAGATCAGTGAACAGGATATAAACAGGTGAAGTGGAGTGAGTAGTTTAAACTGTGCTATAGGGTTATCTACTCTAAAGTTATTCGAAATCAATTAATGTAGTCCTCATCGTAACCCATCGGTCTATACCTCGTTCATTCCCCACGGGACCACGGTAACAAGATATAATAGACTGTGAGTCTATGTCCCGTTGATACCCCACGGGACCACGGTAACATGATATAATAGCCCTTTGAGTTATGTTCAGCTACATTCTTGATTTCCCCATACCCCCAAGTTATGTGTTTAAGTCAGGTATTGAATAATCTGGAGCTAATGCCAACACAGGATCAAGCAGGTACAGGTTTATCTGTAAAGACAACAGGATATGTCCGTAAGGACAACATGTCAAGATTGTCGGCATTAGTTACAAGATCAGGTATCAAGTCAAGCAGTAGTATATCAGGTCATGTCAGATAGTGCACAGGTGTCAAGTGGATACTCACAATCAAACTGTAGTAAGTATGGGTTGCACAAAAATCAAGTATGGAGTACTAATATAATAATAAATGGAAATAATGTGACACGGTATGCAAGTAGATATAAAATCAATGATATGGATGCACAATTATCAATTAGGGTTACATTTATAGTTCCATTACTAATTAAGATGCACTTTATTAAACATGGGGTGTTAATATAACAGTATTATGTATTAATGTGATCTTTAGATGCATTTAGATGTATACTAGATGATATGGATGCAAAACTGTAAAACTTTAATATGGATCTATATTTTGATAAACGGGTAACATTTTATTCACATGGATGCATAATACTATTCCTAGCATGTAGCAAAATGATTTAGTATGCGACTAGATGTGTAAATCATGATATTGATGCATACGGATATCATTTAACCGTAAAATGATAAACTGGTAAATGCAGGATGTACAACTAAACAATATGAAATTTAAATATTCCATTGGGTGCGGTATATTGTAATATAGTATGTAACCAGATAGGTTTGCATGTGCTAGATGTAAAATAACACGTACGGATACAGACGGATATCGAAAAACTGTAAAAGTAAACATGGGGTGTATAATTTGAAATACCAGTATTATATTTATTAAAATAGATGTATATAAAGTAATGTAGCATGTAGCAAGATAAACTTGCCCAGACGGATCACGAAACGGATATGTACGGTACATCTGACATCGGCAAAATATCGCGACGCACGAACGGCACACGGGACGGGTCCAAGCAACGCAAGAGGATGATTACGCAGGTAAGGTACGTCCTCTGGGTCGTCTGGATCGTCGGTGTCAAGCACGGCTCCGGCGATCGCTAAATCAAGATTTCAAGAAACTAAAGAAAAGAAAAGAAAAAGAAGAAAGAGGAAGAAGAAGAAGAGGGAAAGGTGATTTCTTACTGGGGTTGTGATGCACAGGGGTCAGGAGAGAGGTGACGACGACGAGGTCGACTGAGCTCAGGCGAGGCTAGGGTTGGCTTCAAGACATTAGGGTTATGTTAGGGTTAGGCTCGGGTGCAGCTGGGGTTTCTTGGTGTGCAGGGATCTTGGTGAGGGGGGAAGTACAGAGGAGAGGAAGAGGAGGTGATGATGATGGTGGTGGTATGAAGCTGTGGTCGCCGGAGGTGAGGGGACAGCGACGAGGTGAGGGTCGTGGGTTATGGGTGTGCAGGGGTGTAGATATGGGCTCTGGAAATGGGTGAAGAAGAAGATGATGATGACGTTCAAAATTCAAAATGAATGCTCGGGTAACGAAAATGCATACTCCCAAGAACGGATGCACGTACGTGCGTGTAGCCATCCAAACAAGTCCGTTTTACTGAACGGGACAGGAACAGGATGCACGGATGCTACCACGGGGTTAGGGGTATCATGCAGGCCATGCGATGTATTTTTAAAATATTTTACGTGACTTAAAATGTTATATTGTAAAATGCGCATGTCAGATAAAATGCCAGTATGCAGTATTTATGAATGTGCAAAAGTCTATGTAACAAGTCAGGATAAATCATAATCATGAACCAAGATGGGTTCAAGCAAGCGGGTCGGGTCGGATACTAATACAAATGTCAAATACACCATTTGCACCCAAAACGCAATAAATCAAGAAAATACCATAAATAAAGAAATACTTGAACTGGAATTGGTATAAATGAACTAGGGTGTTACACTTACTGATCTCCCATCGGATCATCCAACAAACAACATTATCTCTGGATCGATGTACTCTAGATCTGAATAAGATTCTTCACACTGGAAATCTTCAACTCAACTGGGCCTGCGTCGGCGCACCAATCAGACAAATCATCTTAGTCGCTTGACTCAACTCAAGATAGACTAGCTGTCTATCATCGCATCTCTGCCTGAAAGTTCCAGCGATCTCAGCTTGTAAGCTCTGGAAGCGACATCCCATCAATCTCAGCAGTAGCTGGGTCATCTGTATGCAAGGTAGACGACATCATAATTTTTGAGGTAGGCTGTACATCAACAGTCCTCTCACAACAGGCAGCCTCTAGCAATGGCCCGATCATCCGGCGCAAAACCGTACACTCGCCTCAAACGACAGGTCACAACACAAACACTAAATCGATACATTCCCATGTCACCAGAAAACACAATGGTCAGTCCTCGTCCATGACGAGCTCGCCCTGACCGCATCACTAGCAGCAGCTTAATCTGCGCTCAAACCATGGTGACAGGGACCTCAAGCATGTATCGATGAAGACGGATCACGGGATGAAAGGAATCAACAGATCTCAAACTATGCACATCATAAGGTTTCTTAAGTGGAGTATCGTATCGTAAATATGCCGCAGAACATACGTACGGTACGTCACTCTACTCAAGCTACCTACTCCATCAATCAGGGTCAGCCTATGTAACGAAAGTTCGGGTCTAATACCCCCCTGTTCAAGTCTAAGTTCCGTAAGGTCAAGCCTAGATTCCGAAATATATATACGCCCTAAACTCCGTATAGTCAAACATAGACTCGAACCAAGATTAAACCTAGCGCTTTGATACCAACTTTGTCACGACACGAAATATTAGCTCTTGACCGACACTTGAATCACGCCACGTCTAAAAGCATAACGTAAATTAAGTAAGACGAAGCCCAAAAATCTAAACCCTTTTAAGAAAATAAATAGGTGAAGTTTTGAAATAAAGGTATGGTGAAAATCATAAGTTTTCTTAAATACATAAGTAATAGAATAGAAAATGCAAGTAAATTTTACTAGTTGAAAACATGTTTCGTCTTTTAAAAATTTGGGCAGCAACTCCTTTGTATATTTTGATCCAGAACCATAAATACATGAGATAATATAAAGGCATCCCCAAGCGGGAGCTAGCTCTTCGCCAATCGACGGATTCACAACCACGCAAGACAAAGTATAAGTATACGACACCCAACGACGAAGATCCACACAAAAGATAATGAAATAAGCAAGACATTAAACCCACCAAGCGAACATAAACTCTCGCTCTAAGTCTCGCAACCACAAGTCTCACTAAGTCTTACTAATTATACAAATACTAGTTTCTGATTTGATGGAGTTAACTAGATACAATAGGATAATAAATACAAAAGGGGTATGATCCAACATGTACCACCTACAAAAGCAAATCACCTGAATGCAGTTATGTGCCAGCGATACCGCTGTTGATCCATGCGGCCAACCTGCAAGAACTGTGGCAAAACGGGGGTGAGTTGCCAACTCGTGAGTAGAAAACATCAATAGGTAGAAATCGAATAAAACAATGATTTCCTAGGTCAACTGTATCATAAAGGTAATACTATGATATCTAGGGTGACCGTATCTACGTATGTACCAACAATATACTCAAGCCCCTATGCAAGTGGATATCATCCAACCATATAATCAATGCCTGTATCCATGTGGATCTCATCCACGTGTCAACCAGTGACATAACAACATGCATGTAAATATCATGAAAGCATATGCATGTGAATATGAGGATATCAATCAACGTGTGTCCAGCAACGACACATCAAAATCATGGAACCTCAGTGTCCAACAACGACACTTGAAACATCATGAAACCCGTGTCCAACATTGACACGTAAATCCTCATATCTCTCTCGGTCTCCGTCAATCCGGATCGGCCCACAGGCTCCGTCAGTCCGGATCGACCCATATCATCTCTCGACTCCGGTCGGTATCCTTCGGATAACTGCCGAGTCCAAATACTATCACCGGTAGGAAGTGCTCCCCTGCCAGGCTCACCATCTAACAATACGAATTTTCTTGCCCCGGGGTACCTCACCGGGTCCACCATGTACCCGCAGACGGTGCCTACCACTTCTCGAATCGGGTTTCACATATCACACGTCTTAGAACCGAGAAAACGAATGGTGGAGGTCTTGAAATATCATATCAAGAGAAACCGGGTTTTTAAAACAATACATACTTTCTTTTAAAATGACCACGGTTCTCAAATCCAGAAATCTCATGAAAACCACATATCTCGATGCGTATAATTGTAAAGCATAATGTATGCGACATATAATAGAATGTAAGCATATCCGTATATCATGCAACATGGAACATTGATGTGAGCATGGGCATATTATCAAAATGTGAGTATAGCAATATAATAGCATGATGCAACAATTCTACTGTGTGAGTGACATAGCAATTATCGATGATGAAGTGTGTGAGCCGGCCAATCTGTGTAAGTGTAACATACGCATCATCGATAATGGTGTAAGTGTACTAGCACAGGTATATGTAATGCACTGAGAGTGACATGAACGCAGCATAAAGTAAATCGTGGGCGAAATGATATAAGGTATACGTCTCTATTACATATCCGAGTCGATGAATCTATCAATCGGCATCCAGCCTCACAACATCACGTATGGTATAATCCACCGCACAGCATTATCTAGTCAAGGGTATGGATCAATCATCATAAAACTCATCACGTACGGTAAATCATCGTACGATGGCATTAAACTATCAGGGATCCTATCAACCAATATGACACTGAGGGTACAGACATAACGTCTCGTACGGCATATCACTCATGATTCACAACATATATATCTATATACCTATATCCCAGGTCGCATCCATAACAATCTCATATCAGGGGACCGGCAAATGTATCAATCCTCTCATATCGACTCGTATCCGTATACCGACATATCAATCAAATCATTATATCACATCGCATATTATTTTCATCACATTTATATCCCACATCAAGTCATTTACATATATATATCCTATCTTATAAATCTCATGTCAGGCTACTCTAAATCTCATACTTAATCTAGTACAACTACATATCTATAAGTCGTGATTCACATTGACTTTTCATATCCCTAAAGCTTTCATCTCATATCTCAATATATATATATATATATATATATTCAATCACTCATATCATCCCTTACTATCTTTTTAACCATATCCCTAGTTTTCTAATCTAGGTTTCTACGACTGTATCCTATAGATCGGTTTCCATCAAAAACTTGTGGGGGTGCTATACGCCATCCACCCGACTTCCCCCGTAGATATAGATCTACTCACCTTGATCCTTGTTCAGCCGTAGTCGGTGTGCTCCGTCGTCTCCGAATCCACGTGAAGGTACCTATAATACATATACATATCGTAATACCATTAACATCAAGTTCGAAAAACCAATACGGCACACGGATCGTCTATAGGTTAGAACCTATAGCCTACGCATGCAAAACAACCAAAAACCCTCGTCGTTGGCGTACAAACATCAAACGACCCAAAACAATATCCAATACCTAAAACCCAAGTTTCAGAATCGTAAAACACGAAAACAGCCACCTAGGAAAACCACTCCCATATTTCACTATAAGACAAACTAGGGAATTTTGCATACTGGGTTGGTCTAGATATCAGATAACAAGACTACTGACCAAGAATCACATAAATCCACCACGACTTGGACGCAATTTGCGGCCAAATCAAATAAATCTGCGGCCTATTTTAGGGTAGTTGGTCTCAGGTTTCAGGGGTTTCTTCTAAGTTTCCTGCACGTCTCATGGTCAAGGGAACTTAATTTAAGGTGCTCTCGGGTCACTCCAGATTCCCATATACTATCACAAACTGTCAAATATCGACGTTGGGGAAATTCTGAGTTCTGGTTTTGGGTTCTAGTATCCGATCTAGGCCAGCAAGAGCATCACTAAGGTCTTGTAGACTCCCACTACAGGTCATAAGTCCACATAATCACCCAACCATTCTCTTGAAATTTTTAACTTCACCATTTCACACTAAATCAAATTCTAAACTAAACCAGAATGCAAGAAACTGAAAACTAAACTAAATGGAAGTAGATATATCTCATTTGGGCAACTCAAGAAAAACCCTAGCTTCTCAAAATCTCCAAAATCCAAACTTGCAAGGTCCATTGTGTAGAGGATGAAGTGGGATCATTTTTAGTGAAGTGGGTGTAGGGTTTTGGGAAGGAAATTGAGATGAAGTTTGGGGGTGAAGGTGGAGGGAGATGAGGAAGAAGAAGGAGATGAAGAAACTAATGGGGGTGATGATATGGTGGCTGCCATCTCTCTCTCTCTCTCTCTTTCTCTTATTCTCACCCCTAACAAGTCCATGCCCTACACACACACTCTCTCTCTCTCTCTCCAATCATTCTCTTTTCTTTTTCTTTTCCTTTTAAAACCAAATCACATAATACCCCAAAACAACACAAGAAAACAACATGTAACCAAAATGCAACATGACATGGTGCACTAGCCATGGGAAACTGTAGAAATACGAATTTGGCCTAATCGCGATTAGTAGTGCACTAATCAGGTTTAATTTTAAACTTGCATATAATAAATTATAAAAATCCTAAATCCGATATATATATTTTTAAATGAATAAATCATTTTAATCTTCAATTATTTCACAATTATTGGTATATATTTATACCATTTTACGAAAACCCCAATTTCGCAAATTGGGTAGTTTTCGCGAAATATATTATTTTAATATTAAATTCCAAATTAATATTTTATATTTTCTGAAATGTTACACCCTTGCATTGATTAATGCCGTGATCGGAGTGCGTTCTCTTGCGCTTGTAAGTCTACGTTACCCATCCCGGTACTTACGGGGAGGCGGAATAGGTAAAAGACAAATTTTTATCACAAGGTAACATAGACTTTCTTGAGGATCTTTGCCAAACCATTTCTAACAAACAACTGGAGGTTCTATCTACTATGCTTAGGAGATTATACCTCATGCAATAAGTCCTTCGGGTCTTCTCCGATGTCCTCCTCGTCTCCGAAGGCTCCATGGGTCAATCCGGATCGTGGCTTCTTCAACGACCTCCTTAAGTCGGAGATGATCCACCCGAGAGTCTGTAGTCCGAGCTCCACCTCAAGAATCGAGGTAACTAGGAAAACAAGTATGCTAAGCTTGATGTCCTAGATGATGTAGAGGAAGAAGATGAATTTGTTTGTCTATTTAAATCCTAATTTTCTCAACACATAAGAGCTATAGGATTTTCTAGTGAGGAGAAAGAAGAAGAGAGTATGAGAGCTCTCTTTTGATGAGAGAGAATGAGCAAGAGATAATGATCCATAAGAAAAATAATTACCATTCTTTTGTCATGATAAATTGTGATGGTTACAATTGATTTGACCATTATCATGTCAAGTTAAATCCAAGCCATAAGAAGAGTCTAGAGCTCACAAAAAATATCCAAGTCAACAATGGTCAAGTAGGTCAAATGGTCAAAGCAATTAGCCATAACACAATTATCATTAAAAGGATTAGTAATATTTTCCTCCGCCTCATAAAGGTTCTGACCAAGTCAATGGTCAAAACCCTAATAAGGCATCTCCTTCTTCGCTCCTCACAACCGTGCATACACACCCGCATCCGCATTCCGTAGAATACGAATGCATAGAAGACAAAACTAATCCATCTATACAATACTAGGATCCGGCTTAAACCAAAACCTACCAGTATTGTCTGCCCGAATATCATACGCATACAAGTGGACGTAAGTGATCGTAGCCTGCCGTAAAACCATACGGCCTCTACACCTTTTGCCCAGTGCAGGGAAACTCTCTGTGTGGGACTCTAAAGACACGACACTGCGCTGGTAGTGGGTTTAATCACAGACCGCAAGCGGCACTAGCTGTACGTAACGGTCCCCAGGTAGATGTCGATAAGAAGACTGACGAGGTAAACCCCATCTGAACTCCTACTGAGCCTGAATGTGACAATCTCCGTACAGTCCGGTCTGTTCGTCTATGAGTATCGCATGTCGGGCCTAGGGGCGGTAAACGTCAGACCCCTAATAGCGGTACAAGTCGTGCCGGAGTGTAGCCCAGAACACCCTGAGAAACTACTGGAAACACTACCAGTAAATCTGGCTTGCCCTGGCCAGGGACTTTTTGTAATGACTCTCCTAGACACAGCGCGATATCAACCCCAAATACCGGGAGAGACGAATCATGTCTAACCGTTACTGCCTCCAAGTGTTTCGGGACTGCACCCAACTACTACCTGTTTGCACGACTCTTTTGAGCCGAGGTAGGGTAGTAATCAAAGTACAGCAGGAACACACTCGAGACGAAGTAGCAGTGTCAAGTCGACGGACTAAGTTGTACTCCTGTCATCTGGGAACTGCTATCTGACGATAGGTATAGTACCAACCAGTAGTTTCCAATGAGTCCTGTCCGGTGTACCCGTAACCTAACGATCACCTGCATACTATCTCCAGTACGACGTACTAATGGATGTGGGACAGACCATTTACCCTGCTGGGATGAGAAGCGTATACGCTAGTCTACTCCAAAGTATTGATGCCCCGTCTCGATAATCCTACGACTAAGGATCTGTATAAGGATGTGCTTGTAGATTACCCAGCCTCCACTAGTGTGACTTCCATCACAACGCTGGTGATCAAGCAAAGATCCTAAGGGCTCTATTAATATGTATAAGCGATATGCTAAAAGAAACACATGCACATATTAAAGTAGAAACAAACCAAGTAGCATACTACCATTTTGAGCAAGACTGTCTATACAACTGTGAATATCCCAAGCTTCCATTAAGTAATATACAAACTAGTATGATATAGTATTAGCCTCTAGGGCATATACACTAACAATCTCCCACTTGCACTAAGGCCATGTACTGGCGTATCGAAGACCTATCATCTCGATCAGCCGCTCGAACTGAGTCTGGGGTATGGCCTTCGTGAATGGATCTGCAGTGTTATTCTCCGAATCTACCCTCTTCACCTCGATCTCCCGGCAATCTACGATCTCCCTGATAAGGTGGTACCGCCTCAAAATGTGTCTGGACTTCTGATGGGACCTGGGTTCCTTCGCTAAAGCTATAGCGCCGTTGTTGTCGCAATACAGCGGTATTGGATCAACAGTGGTTGGAACCACCTGAAGTTCTGTGAGGAACTTCTTCATCCAGACAGCTTCTTTTGCGGCATCGCAAGCAGCTATGTACTCCACTTCCATCGTCGAGTCAGCAACGGTTTCCTGCTTGGAGCTCTTCCAACAGACCGCCCTTCCAACAGACCGCCCTTCCATTGAGGGTAAAGACATGACCCGACATGGACTTGGAGTCATCCTTGTCACTCTGGAAGCTGGAGTCAGCAAAGGCCTCGATCTGGAGGTCTTTTCCACCATATACCAAGAATATCTCCTTAGTCCTTCTCAGGTACTTGAGAATGTTCTTTACTGCTATCCAGTGTTTCTTCCCTGGGTCAGCCTGATACCGGCTTACAACGCTCAATGCGTATGTTACATCTGGTCTGGTACATAATATCGCATACATTATAGAGCCTACCGTAGATGCGTAGGGTATAGATAACATGCGAGCCCTTTCTAAATCAGTCTTGGGAGACATCTCTTTGGAGAGGGTGATTCCGTGACAAGCCGGTAGATTACCGCGCTTTGAATCTTCCATACTGAATCGTTTCAGTATGGTGTCGATGTACCTGGACTGCGAAAGTCCCAACATCCTCTTAGATCTATCACGATAGATCTGGATCCCCAGAATGTAGTTGGTATCAACCAGGTCCTTCATGGAGAACCTCTGTGACAAGAATCCTTTGACTGACTGTAGGGTATGAATGTCATTTCCTATCAAGAGAATATCATCCACGTACAAGACGAAGAATACAACATTTCTTCCTAAAATCTTACTATATATGCATGGTTCATCTGGATTTTTGATAAAGTCGAATTCTTTGACAGTATCATCAAAGCAGATGTTCCAACTCCGTGATGCCTGCTTTAGTCCATAAATAGACTTAAGTAAGTTGCACACTTTACCGCTGCTCCCACTCTGAATGAAACCCTCCGGCTGATCCATGTAGACGCACTCTTTCAAATTACTGTTTAGAAAAGCCGTCTTTACGTCCATCTGCCAGATCTCATAATCATGGAAGGCAGCAATGGCAAGAAGGATCCGAATGGATTTGAGCATTGTCAGTGAAGAAAAGGTTTCGTCATAGTCCAAACCAGGTCTTTGACGAAAACCCTTTGCAACAAGTCTAGCTTTATAGGTTTCAACCTGCCTATCTACACCAATCTTCTTTCTGAAGATCCATTTGCAGCCTACGGGTTTTACCCCTTCTGGAGCAATGTCCAAAGTCTAAACTTTGTTGGTGTACATTGACTCCATTTCGGTCCGCATTGCATCCAACCATTTTACTGAGTCACCGCTCTGAATGGCATGCTGGAAGCTAGTAGGCTCATCATTTTCAATAATGCAATCCTCTTGATCCTCGTCTATGAGAAAACCGTAGTATCTCTCGGACGGATGAGACTGCCTACTACTCCTATGGAGTGGCACTGGGGTGTCCGGTTCTCCTGAAACTTCTGGTTCTATCAAGCTTTCAGTAATAGCTTGTGGTTCTGGAATTTCTTCCAGCTCTATTGCGCTCCCACTTATCTGATTTTCTAAAAATTCAGTTTCCAAGAAGTAGGCATGACGAGAAACAAAGAACTTTTGCTCCTCTGCGTAATAGAAAATATACCCTTTGGAGTTCTTTAGGTATCCCACAAACTTACACTGTACTGAGAGTGCCTCGAGCTTGTCCGCATGCTGCTTTTTAACAAAAGCTGGACATCCCCATGTTATAAAGTGTTTAAGACAGGGTTTCTTTCCACTCCACATCTGATATGGTGTGGTAGGCACCGACTTAGTAGGAACCTGGTTCAAAAGACATGTAGCTGATTCTAGTGCATAACCCCAGAAGGATCGCGGTAACTCAGCCTTACTCATCATGGAACGAACCATATCCAATAGGGTTCGATTCCGTCTTTCCGATACACCATTGTGTTGCGGTGTGTATGGAGGAGTAAGCTGAGAGAGAATTCCATTCTCTTGTAAGTAGCCTAGGAACTCGACACTTAAGTATTCACCACCTCGATCAGATCTCAGTGTCTTGATACTTTTGCCCGTTTGTTTTCCACTTCATTCTTGTATTCCCGGAATTTCTCAAAGGCCTCGGATTTATGCTTCATCAAGAAGACATGTCCATACCTTGAGAAATCATCCGTAAAAGTAATGAAATATGAATAACCACTTCGCGCATGTGTAGACATTGGACCACACACATCGCTGTGTACAAGTCCCAAGAGCTCGCTCGCTTTTACTCCATGTCCAGTGAACGGAGTCTTTGTCATCTTTCCCATGAGACAAGATTCACAAGTAGCATAAGATTGATATTCGAACGGATCCAAATATCCTTCTTTATGTAACTTCGTCAACCGTGTTTCATTGATGTGACCCAGTCTACAATGCCATAAGAAAGCCTGATTTAATTCCGGAAACTTTCTTTTAAGTGTGTCCTGGACACTGAAAACCTGAGCTTGATTTAATATGTATATACCGTTATTTAATGTACCTGACCTAATAAGAACCTGATTTAGGTAGATGCGGACCATATCGCTTACAAACGTAAAATCATATCCTTCCTTAGAGAGTAATGATACAGATATGATATTACATGCTAGACTAGGTACATATAAACAGTTACGTAAAATCAATATCTGCCCACTTGTCAATCCTAGGTGATATTCCCCTATGGATTCAGCGTTTACGCTCATTCCGTTCGCAACTCTGAGAGTCATATCACCTACCCTGATAACTCTACGGTTTCTCAAAGTCTGTAATGAATTACAGATATAAGATCCTGATCCAGTATCTAGTACCCAGGAAGTAGAGTTAATTGACATACAGTTTTCTATTATAAACACACCCGAAGCCGAAGCCACAACATGCTTCGAATCCTGGCTACTGGCTTTGCTAGCCCTGCAATCCCTCTGCCAATGTCCTTTCTCGTAACAATAGGAACGTCCCTCCTTCACCACATCTAGTCCCAAAACTTTTGTCCTTCCCTTTGTTTCTACTTCCCTGGTTTCTTTCAGGGTGTAAGTAGAGGGCAGAGACTGTAGAATTAAGTCAGTATTTGACCCATTGATTGATACGAAAGAGTGTGTTTGTAGTTAACCGCAATCAATAACGGTGTCGCGTGTAGCTAGACCGAGATGAGTACGGGTCGTCCTCTAGGAAACGTTAAATCTTTTATTCTTACTTTAGATGTGTTGAGAGAGAGGGGGAATAAAGAATATTGTGGAATGGTTTCTAGATCTACGTTAAGCAAGAATGCAAAAATATAGATCTAGATTTATTTTAGGGATGTAGATAATATAATAAGAGGGCTTGTAGGGTTCGTTAGGATTTAATAGTTATGGACGATTAATTAAAAGTTACCCTTTTTATCCTTTAATAGAT
This sequence comes from Agapanthus africanus, assembly GCA_030015575.1. Classification (NCBI taxonomy): domain Eukaryota; kingdom Viridiplantae; phylum Streptophyta; class Magnoliopsida; order Asparagales; family Amaryllidaceae; genus Agapanthus; species Agapanthus africanus. The sequence continues at coordinate 417,803,749 of CM057349.1, read as the reverse complement.
TTATAACTAGAACGACGGTGATGCGTGTAGATTAGGGTTTCTGGAGGGAAAAGGAATCCCACTCTTAACCCTTATCTCGACACGGAACTCCGTTCATATCTAGCCTTTACCAAAACAATCATTAATCTAATCTCTAATCGCGGTCGGAACTAACAAAGAATTGTTAGTGCGCCCGATTAGGATGTTAATGATTCTTTTGATAAAGTTCATAAACTTTATAAGACTTAAAAAGGGTTTAGGGATGTTCATCATCCATTAGCCTACCCTAATCCTACGAACACTAACAAGCGGAGAATTACTCGCGCATGTTGGGAGAAAAAGAGATGGAGAGAAAATGCATAATTAAACTACGAAGAAATAGAATAAGAAAAAGAAAGCTACCTTTATTAATCAACAATATTCATTACACTTTGATTCCTTAGAAAATGATTACAAAGACTAGTTTGCTTCTCGATCTCTTCCAAGAAGGTAGATGAACCGTTGATGATCAGTCTAGATGCGTGAGCCATCTGGGACTTCGTGATCGCGTCGACTTAATGATTTTTCCAAGAGGCTCTCGGTGCCCTTTTATAGTCCAAAGCCATGATCTTTTGCTTGAAAAGTTGGTAAAATATAGCAGAGATTTAAGCCACAAAATCTTAGCAAATGATCCCTCTAGATTGCCGCGGATCCGCGGCCAAAGAGGGGGTATGGCCGCAGATCCGCGACCATTTAATCTCATCCCTCCATCATTTTTCTGGGGCTTGGTCTTTGGGACATGTGGCAATCCTAGGCACCTTCAGAATTCAGAAATCTTCTCTCGGTTGCTTCCAGACTTGGTCTCCAAGTTTTAATTCTTAATTAGGCAAGTCTTCTTCAACAACTTGATTTGCTTGCTAAATTCTGCATAACAACTTGGAAAATTCTGCACAATAATCTCAAATAATATTTAGTAGACTTAGTTCTACTAGGATTTGGTCAATGAATTTATTTGCATACATTTTTCTACCAAATACTAATTAAAATATATTAACACATGGAAAATGGTGTCTTTACACATAAACCCTCATATGTATAATATATCATAATAAAGTCCTTTTTTAATATGAAAATGGTAGGAAAAATGTAATACAAATGTGCAGTTTTATCAACTGAACAAATACCCCCAAACTTATCTTTGATCGTCCCGAGCAAACTAGTTTATTTAAGAGGAGAAAAAGAAAGGAGAAAACTAAGCACACTTTCGTAGGCAACACGATTGCACTGAGCACGTGCAACAAGCCGTTAAACCTCTAGGTGTCCCTAGTAGGAGGAGTGTTGTCTCCTGAGGGTTTTTAGCGGATTACACCCACAAAATCCAATAACAAAAGAGAGATGGTGAAATTTACATGTAAAGATAAGAAGCATAAAAGAAAGACTTTGAAAATAAGAGTTTCCAACTACACTAGCTTTTCAGTTGTCATGAGCCCTATCTTAATAGTCATGAAAAAATATTAGAAATCACATCATCCCTCAATAAAACATCGTCTTTATTCTTCATTCCTACCTTTCATCCAAACATTGATCATATACCCCTACGTGTGTGTAAAGAACATCCCTACACTCGGAGAATTCAATTCAAGCTATCATACTCTTGTCCATCTACCTTAGTACTTTTTAATTTGATGAATATTTAGGGTTGCTCATACACTTTCATGCGACCGTTAATACTTCTTGAGGTACTAACCGACCGATTACTCATGTGCTTGCAAATTCGGTGATAATATTTTCCTCGTCTTGCACCACCTAAGGCTTAGCAGTGACTCCCAGACCAGTTGGCCTTAGGGCACTAGGTGAAGAGGCACCCTCGCTATATTTTTTATTGCTGCCTTGGCGATAACAAAACCAGTGTTCATTTTTTTCTTTTCACCATTTTTATATTTTCTTCATTTTCTTTTATTTCCTTCATACTTTGGCTTTTAGACAAGAGCATTTCAAGGTATCCTCTACTATCCCGAGTTTCAAGACGTGTGTAAGTGCATATAGTAGGGTATCAACATTCAAATGTTTGGCTTCCAGAATAGAAACTATTTTTCAGACTTATTTTTATCCTCAGATTAGTGACTTCTTTCATCTTACTAACCCTTGGGACAACAGCTCATAACTACTTATTACTAGTTCGTTTAAGAAAACTTCTAATTTTCTTAGTTTTCTTAAACTATTCCTATCTTTTGGATGTAATTTTTCACTTTCTACTCTTTTGTTATAAAAGAAAATATTTTAAAATTTTTGAAAATGTTGTGCTTATGCAAAATATGATGCAAATTGATGTGTAAATAAGCATAAACCTCCCCCAAAGCTGTTTACAGCAGTGTCCTCACTGATGTCATCCGTTAAGCTCAAAAACCTGTAGACTTGGGAGGAAATTATTAATGGGGCCAAGAATATATGAAAGTGAAAATCCTCCCCCAAGCTTATTTTTGGCTCACAATTTTGTAAAAATCATTTTCTTTCAAGAGCCAAAATATACCACCCCCCAAACTTGAGTTAAACAATTTTAATCTTTTAAAATCACACGAGGGGGTCAAGATTATTGGTCAATGCCAAGCTTTGCAAAGACCGAAGGTCAACACCAACCATTCAAAAATTTTATCGATGAAGCACCAAGGTTGGTGGAAGAACATGTCACCTTTTGACGTAAAGAAGTGGGGAGGTGACAAGAGGTGTAATGGAAAAGGATTGCGTCTCAATTTGGAGAGACGACACAGTGATAGTAATGATGGATTACTCGCATTATCATGATTGCCCAAAAGAAGGGGTGGAAGTCCAATTTCTTCACATTGGAGTTGATTCATCTCAACACCCGTGTCTTGTAAAAATGCAAGTTCATCAGCGAAAATTTCCTCAAAGCTTTCATCGATACCCCAAAGAATAATGTCATCAGAAAAAATGGGGTGATCGTCAGACTCTATAAAAGTTCCTCATCAGTGTTAGATGTTGACCCGGACAACTCGGTGAAAGAGTCCGTATCAAGCAACAACATATGAAAAGAGTCAGTATCATGAGGTTGATCAAATTCGCTGCTGTCGACATCAATTAATTCGATAGAACACACATGAGCATAGGGTTCGGAGGGTTCACTTCCTAACTTGTAAATGTTAAGCTCAATTGAGTTCTTTCCAAAGGATAGGGTCATAGAGCCGTTTCTACAATTGATTACTACGTTGGAAGTGGCCAAAAAGGGTCGGCCGAGTATCACCGGGATTTGATTGTGTGGGTTTGCTACAGGTTATGTATCTATAACGATAAAGTCCACAGGGAATATAAACTCCCTGATTTTGATTAACACATCCTCTAGCTCACCCCTAGGTTGGGTGATAGATCGATCAGCCATCTGAAGAGTGCAATGCGCAGGTTTTAACTCTCCGATCCCTAATTGCTCATAAACAGAATACGGAAGCAAGTTAACACTAGCACCTAGATCGAGTAGAGCATGATTGATATTTTTACCCCCAATAGAAATAGAAATTGTAGGACTTCCGGGGTCCTTTCGTTTCTTGGATAGTTGTTGTGTAAAAGCAGTGCTCACATCACTCGCAAGGAAAACTTTTTTAGGTACTTGAACTTTTCTCTTCCTAGTGCACAAGTCCTTTAGGATTTTCGCATATGACGGAACTTGTTGAATAGCATTTAGGAGAGGAATGTTTATGTTAACTTGCTTAAAAATTTCCACAATCTTCTCCATTTGTGGACTTGGTCTGTTGCCCCTTAACCTGTTTGGATAAGGTGCTTTATCAATAAGGGTTTGGTCCAACATTGGAGAGGATTGTGGGGACGGATTCGATCCCAAAACTGGAGTGGGAATCGACTTAGATAGATTTGACGAAATGGGCGAAGGGTTCGAGCCTTGGGGAAAACGGAGAATAGGCTCGGGTGAAGGTGGGAGACTAGACGAATTAGGGGAAGAAGAAGAAGCTGGGGTATCATTGGTGTCATTATCATCACACTGCTCACCCACTCGGTTATTCAGCACTTTTCCCGATCTCAATGTGGTAACAGCACTCACATTATAACTTTGTGAGTGGCCAGGATTAGGTATGGGTTGAGATGGGAGTTTCCCTTTCTCTCTCGCACTCATTGCGGCGTTTAACTGTGCGATTTGGTATTCTAATGATTTAATACTCTCACCATGGGAGGCGGAGTTTTTCGTTATGGGATCAATAGAAGACCTAATCTCAGCCGAAATTTGCATGGATTGTTTCATGAACATATCCAAAGTTTGTGCAAGTGAGTTGTCAGTACCGGCCACTTGTGGTGTAGAAATGTTGGCCAGATTTTGGAAATTCTGTGACTGAAAGGGGGGCTGATTCTGTGGTTGCGGTTGCTGTGGAGGAGGTCTTTGATAATTACTTTGTTGGTTTTGATTCCAAGCAAAGTTAGGATGATTCCTCCATCGTTGATTATATGTGGAAGAATAAGGATCGTTTCTAGGTCGCTGCTAAAAGCAGCATTAGCTTGAAACGATACATTCATAGAACATTCTTCCGTTAAGTGTGAAGGATCCGAACAGCAACCACAAACGATCTTAGGAAGCGTGACCTGATTTAGGGAGAATGATGAAAATTTGTTCTCAATAGCATCGAGTTTCTTCTGTATCGCTGCCATTTCGGCTTTTACTGCGATAGAAACATCGAGCTGGTGAATACCTCCCTTTGTTGTAGGTGGTCTTATGCTTTCCTACTGCAACGTGTGTTCATCAAGGTCTTCCAGATATTTCCATGCTTCACCGTCATCTTTAGACATGAAATTGCATTGACACATTATTTCAAGTATCTGCTTTGTCGCTGGATTAATGCCCTCATATATAATCCGACATAAATTCCATCTTTGTATTCCGTGATGGGGGCATTGGACAAGCAGATCTTTGAAATTTTCAAAGCATTTCCGAAATGGTTCATTGGGAAGCTGGGTGAACTGGTTGATCTCGCTCCTAATATGGGCAGTCTTATGGTTTGGGTAAAACTTCTTAAGAAATGCTATGACAAATTCATCCCAATTAGTGATAGAGTGTGCGGCAGTATTGTAAAGCCATTTTTCTGCCAAGTCGCACAGTGTGAATGGGAGAAGACGTAAGCGCATAGCATCTAAGGTCAATTGTGAAGTACCCATCATTGCGCATACGTTTTTGAATTTGGTGATGAAAACGTACGTGTCTTCCGACTCAAGCCCGTGAAATTTGGGCAGTAGATTGATGTAGTGGGGTTTAATCTCGAAATTATCCCCGTTAGGTGGTGGAAGAGATAGACAAGTGGGAAGAGGACCACGAATAGGATAGCATCTCTCTTGGAGAGAGATGCACAGTGGATTCTGCTCACCTGCGGGCGGTGGCAGCGTGGTGTTATAATTTGATGGAGTGCCGTTCATCTCGGTCGTGGTGTGTGGTAGGGGAAAAGAAGATGAAGAAGTACCGACTTCGGCGTCGATAGCAGGAACGCGGACAAGACGGGCACTAGGATCCCGTGTCCAGCCGAGCATGCACTAAGCGGGTTTAGTGCAAGTGGCAGCATGTGTGTGATTTAAAATTGGCTTGTTTTGAAAAATGTGGGACTCAAGACAAATCACCCTAAGATGCACAAGCAACCCTAGAACTAAGGTCACCTAGGTCCAGTCTCTAGACCGCTCCTAGACTTCCAAAGGACAAGCCACAGGATAAATCCTCTACCGCCTCCGTACTACCCTTGTAGCCAGGTAAGTGCCAGGTAAGTGGGAAGGAACCACGTCGTGGGCCTAATTAAAAACCACTAGCCTTTGTCACACTTGCCTAGGCACTACAAAAGTAATGCGGATAAACGATAAATTACCCACGACCTTCCTCTGTCCTTATTGAGCGCGACAGTTCTTAGAGTCTGGTCTAGATATTTTTTAAATTAATGAAGGGTTGATCTATATGCTCGGTTGGTGATTTGTGGGGCTTAGGAAGGGTGATGAAATCCCCACCTAATCTTGATTTGGTCTTTGCCCCTTAAAATCCGTATTAAATATGCAAAACAAAACCAATCACAAAACTTTTGCAAAAATATTTTTTTAGCGGCGCAATTTTGCAAAGAATCCTGCAGAAAATAGATTTTATTGGATTTGAGAGGAGAGAGAAGGAGTTAAGAAAGATACCAGAGAGTTTTGAAGCCCTAACCCTTCTAAACTGCCGCGATTCCGCCGCAAAAGGGTGCTTTTGCCGCGGTTCCGCCGCGTGGCAGAGGGATCACTTGATGAAATTTTTTGTATAGCCTTCTGTGCTCCTCTGGATCTCTAAAAATGTCTCTGTTTCCTGTTCTCCTTAATTTTGTGACTCCAGATCTCCTTGCAAAAATTCACGCACAAATCGTTAAATATGCAATTTGCAGTTTTGTGTTAATAATGATATGACTCGTCTAAGAATTCAACACAAATAGTAAAAATAAAAAAATTACGCACGTATCCCCGGCAACGGCGCCATTTGATTGGTGTGTGAAAAAGTGTGTTTGTAGTTAACCGCAATCAATAACGGTGTCGCGTGTAGCTAGACCGAGATGAGTACGGGTCGTCCTCTGGGAAACGTTGAATCTTTTATTCTTACTTTAGATGTGTTGAGAGAGAGGGGGAATAAAGAATATTGTGGAATGGTTTCTAGATCTACGTTAAGCAAGAATGCAAAAATATAGATCTAGATTTATTTTAGGGATGTAGATAATATAATAAGAGGGCTTGTAGGGTTCGTTAGGATTTAGTAGTTATGGACGATTAATTAAAAGTTACCATTTTTATCCTTTAATAGATTTATAGCTAGAACGACGGTGATGTAAGTCGATGTACAACACCCCAATACTTGTGGGGCGGCGGAATTTTCAAAAACGAACTTATTTAGTGAACAAACATCGACTAACCGCTTGAATCGAAGCTAAACGATAACTAACTTAAAACATAGAGTTTCTATGCTACTATGTTTAGGGATTATACCTAACGAATCGTGTCCTTCGTCTTTGTGAACTCCTCCTCCTCCTCGGCCTTCTCGAAGTAGTAGACGATCCACCTGAGAGCTTTACTCCAAGCTTAGCTTCTAAACTTGAGACAACTAAACTTCTTTAAGTGCTAATTAAAGAAGCTAGGTGAAATATAGAGAGGGTTATGGATTAAGTAGTCTTACTAATCCTTGTATTCAACTCATGAGAGGGGAGGATTAGTGTTTGAAGAGGGAGAGCTTGAGGAGAGAGAAGATGATAAAGATAATGATATGAGAATAGTGAGATAACATGATATATATCAAGCATTTCTTTTTATCAAGAAAAGAATAAGAAATGAATTTAGCAACCATGCTTGATAATATCTAGTGATGATTCACTCCATGAGTCATTAAGCATTTATCATGCATTAATGACATGGATGAATCATCCATATGACTCACTAATCACATTCATTGCATATGCCACCTAAACCTCCTTAGTCACCATCTTCTAGAAGCTTCTCGCGCAATTACGAGAACGCCCCTCCTTTCCGCAAAAATACGGAAAAACTTTAGACTGTATAAATCCAATAACCGGATACCAGTAACTGGCTTAAACCAAAGCCGACTGGTAAAAACTGTCTGAAAGTCATACGCGCGTAAACGCACGTATGCGTCCGAACCCTTATCGTAAAACCATACGACCTCTATATCGTTTCGCCTGGAGTAGGGAAACTCTCTGTGTGGGACTCTAGAGACTCGACTACTACGCTGGCAGTGGGTTTAACCACAGACCGCAAGCGGCACTAGCTGTACGTAACGGTCCCCAGGTAGATGTCGATAAGAAGGCCGATGAGGGAACCCATCCGAACTCCTACTGAGTCTGATGTGACAATCTCCATACAGTCCGGTCCGTTCGTCCAAGACTATCGCATATCGGGCCTAGGGGGCGGCAAGCGTCAGTCCCCTAATAGCGGTATAAGTCGTGTCGGAGGGAAGCCCATTACACCCTGAGAAACTACTGGAACCTACCAGCAAATCTCGCTTGCCCTGGCCAGGGACTTTGCGTAATGGCTCTCTGACACAGCGCGATATCAACTCCCAATACCGGGAGAGACGAATCCTGTCTAACCGCCACTGCCTCCAAGTGCTCGGGACTGCACCCAACTGCTACCTGTTTGCACGACTCCTTTGAGCCGTGGTAGGGTAGCAATCTAAGAACAGTAGGACACACTCGAGGCGAAGTAGCAGTGTCAAGTCTGCGAACTATGCTGTACTCATGTCACCTGGGAACTGTTCACTGACGACTGGTATAAAACTAACCAACAGTTCCCTGTGAGTCCTGTCCGGTGTACCCGTAACCTAACGAGCACCTGCATACTATCTCCAGTACGACGTACTGACGGCTGTGGGACAGACCATCTCCCCAACTGGGATGAGAAGCGTACACACTAGTCTACTCCGGAGTATCGATGCTCTGTCTCGATAATCCAACGACCAGGGACCTGAATAAGGATGTGCTTGTAGACTACCCAGCCCCCACTAGTGTGACTGCCATCACAACGCTGGTAGTCAAGCAAGATCCTAAGAGCTCTATCAATACGTATACTCACATATTAAGATAGAAAAACCAAGTAGCATACTACCATGTTTAGCAAGACTGTTATATACATGTGAATATCCCAAGCTTCCATTAAGTAATATACAAACTAGTATGATACAGTAATGGCCTTCTAAGGCATAAACACTAACAATCTCCCACTTGCACTAGGGCCTTGTACCGGCATATCGAAGACCAATGATCTCGAGTAGCCTCTCGAACTGAATCTGAGGTAGGGCCTTCGTGAATGGATCAGCAATGTTCTCTTCAGAAGCAACTCTCCGAACCTCGATCTCCTGACGATCAATGATCTCCCTGATCAGGTGATACCGCCTCAAGATGTGTCTGGACTTCTGATGGGACCTTGGTTCCTTCGCTAAAGCTATAGCTCCATTGTTGTCGCAATACAGAGGTATTGGATCAACTATGGTAGGAACCACCTGAAGTTCTGTTAGGAACTTCTTCATCCAGACTGCTTCTTTTGCGGCATCGCAAGCAGCTATATACTCCGCTTCCATTGTCGAGTCAGCAACGGTGTCCTGCTTGGAGCTCTTCCAGCACACCGCCCCTCCATCGAGGGTAAAGACATAACCCGACATGGACTTGGAATCGTCCTTATCACTCTGAAAGCCGGAATCAGCAAAGGCCTCCAACCTGAGGTCTTTTCCGCCGTAAACCAAGAACATCTCCTTAGTCCTTCTCAGGTACTTGAGAATGTTCTTTACTGCTATCCAGTGCTTCTCCCCTGGGTCTGACTGATACCGGCTTACCACGCTTAGTGCGTAAGCTACATCTGGTCTGGTACACAACATCGCATACATTATAGAGCCTACCGCAGAAGCGTAGGGTATAATAGACTTGCGTTCCCTTTCCAAATCAGTCTTGGGAGACATCTCTTTGGAGAGGGTGATTCCATGACAAGCCGGTAGATTACCGCGCTTAGAATCTTCCATACTGAATCTTTTCAGTACAGTGTCGATATACCTGGACTGCGAAAGTCCCAACATCCTCTTGGATCTATCACGATAGATCCGGATCCCCAGAATGTAAGAGGCATCACCCAGGTCTTTCATGGAGAACCCGTGTGACAAGAATCCTTTGACAGATTGTAGCATAGGAATGTCATTTCCTATCAATAGAATGTCATCCACGTACAAGACGAGGAACACGACACTTCTGGCTACAACTTTACTATATATGCACGGATCATCTGGATTTTTGATAAAGTCATATTCTTTGACTGTTTCATCAAAACAGATGTTCCAACTCCGCGATGCCTGCTTTAGTCCATAAATGGACTTAAGCAGCTTGCATACTTTCCCTCTGCTCCCACTCTGATTGAAACCCTCTGGCTGATCCATATAGACGCATTCTTCTAAATTTCCATTCAGAAAAGCCGTCTTTACGTCCATCTGCCAGATTTCATAATCATGGAAGGCAGCAATAGCAAGAAGGACCCGAATGGATTTGAGCATAGCCACTGGAGAAAAAGTTTCGTCATAGTCCAAACCAGGTCTTTGACGAAAACCCTTTGCAACAAGTCTAGCCTTATAGGTTTCCACCTGTCCATCTACACCAATCTTTTTCTTGAAGATCCATTTGCATCTTATGGGTTTTACCCCATCTGGAGCAAAGTCCAAAGTCCATACTTTGTTGGTGTACATGGACTCCATTTCGGTCCGCATCGCATCTAGCCATCGTACCGAGTCGCCGCTCTAGATGGCTTGCTGGAAGTCAGTAGGTTCATCATCATCTATGATGCAATCCTCTCTATCCCCATCTATGAGAAAACCGTAGTATCTCTCAGGTGGATGAGACGGCCTACTACTACTGCAGAGGGGTGTGGGAATGTCCTGTTCTTCTTGAACTTCTGGTTCTACCAAACTTTCAGTAGCAGCTTGTGGTTCTGGAATTTCTTCCAGTTCTACTGCGCTCCCACTCTTCTGATTTTCTAAAAATTCAGTTTCTAAGAAGTGGGCATGACGAGAAACAAAAACCTTTTGTTCCTCTGCGTAATAGAAATAATATCCCTTGGAGTTCTTTGGATATCCCACAAGCTTACACTGTACTGAGCGTGCCTCGAGCTTGTCCGAATGCTGTTTTTTTACAAAAGCTGGACACCCCCATGTCCTAAAATGTTTTAGACAGGGTTTCTTTCCACTCCACATCTGATATGGTGTGGTAGGCACAGTCTTGGTTGGAACCTGGTTTAAAAGATATGCCGCTGATTCTAGCGCATAACCCCAGAAAGATCGCGGTAACTCAGCATTACTCATCATGGATCGTGCCATATCCAATAGGGTTCGATTCGGTCTCTCCGATACACCGTTGTGCTGTGGAGTGTATGGAGGAGTAAGCTGAGAGAGAATTCCTTTCTCCTTTAGGTAACCTAGGAACTCGGCACTTAAGTATTCTCCACCTCGATCAGATCTCAGTGTCTTAATACTTTTGCCTGTTTGGTTTTCCGCTTCACTCTTGTATTCCAGGAATTTCTCAAAGGCCTCGGATTTATGTTTCATTAAGAAAACATGTCCATACCTAGAGAAATCATCTGTAAAAGCAATGAAGTAGGAATAACCACCTCTCGCATGTGTAGACATTGGACCACATACATCGCTATGTATGAGTCCTAAGAGCTCGCTCGCTCTTACTCCTTGTCCAGTAAATGGAGTCTTTGTCATCTTTCTTTTGAGACAAGATTGACAAGTGTCATAGGTTTGATATTCGAACGAGTCCAAATATCCTTCTCTATGCAACTTAGTCAACCTTCTCTCATTGATGTGACCCAGTCTACAATGCCATAAGAAAGCTTTATTTAAATCTGGAGACTTTCTTTTTAGTGTGTTCTGGACATTGAAAATTTAGAGTTGGTTTAAAACATATATACCGTTATTTAGTGTACCGGACCCAATCAAACCATGATTAAGGTGGATGTTGACAACATCTCTTACAAACGTGAAATCATAACCTTTATTTGATAACAAGGAAACTGATATGATATTACATGTTAAGCTTGGTACAAAATAACAGTTATGTAAAACCAAAATGTGTCCACTCGTCAATCCTAGGTGATAATCCCCGACGGACGCAGCTCCCACGCTAGCTCCGTTAGCAACCTTTAGGGTCATATCACCTTCCTTCAGCACTCTACGGTTTCTCAGTGCCTGCAATGAATTGCAAATATGAGATCCTGATCCGGTATCCAATACCCAGGAAGTAGAGTTGATCGACAGACAATTCTCAATTACAAACACACCTGAAGTCGAAGCCACGGCTTGCTTCGGTTCCTGGTTCTTGGCGTTCCACGCCTTGCAATCCTTCTTCCAGTGCCCTTTCCTGTGACAATGGAAGCACTCATCCTGGCCCACTACCGGTACCGCAAACTTTTCCTTTCCCTTCCCTCCCACCTTACTAACACCTCCTCTAGGTTTGGTGGCGGCCTTCTTCTTCCTTCCTTTGGCCCTAGCCTTGGACCCGGAAGAAGATGCACCGCTAACAAACATAGCGGGTGTTTCCCTCGCTTTCTGCAAGGTGCCCTCTGCACTCCTTAACATGTTCAGGAGTTCCGGAAGTTCAACTTCTTTTCTTTGAAGGTTGAAGTTCAGGATAAACTGGGCGTAGGTGTGAGGAAGGGACTGGAGAATAAGGTCTGTATAGAGCTCATTATCCAAAGTCGTCCCAAGGTCTGCGAGCTCTTCAATATAGCCGATCATCTTTAGGACATGTTCTCCTACCGATGACCCGACAGCCAACCTCGCTCGAAACAAGTTCTTAGAGGTCTCGTATCTTGCTATACGAGATTGCTCTCCATAAAGTTCCTTTGTATGGAGAAATATGCCATCTAGGGTCATATCCTCGTGCCTCCTCTGATGTTCATTGTTCATTGAGGCAAGCACGATGCACTTGGCTTTCGCGCAATCTAAATCCCAGGTTTTGCGGATTTCCTTATCCGCATTGCTGGATTTGGGACCAGGGACAGCAGGTGCCGTAGCGGTGAGGACGTACCCCAGTTTGTCATAGGTCAAAACCATTTTGACATTCCGCAGCCAATCTTTATAGTTTGGCCCTGTCAGTATATTTTTCTCTAAAAGTAACTTAAGTCCAGTCATTTTCAGGGTCACTGCAATTAGGAGAGAGAGAAGAAAACTCTTTAGCATGATGCTCTTGCAAGTTTAGAGTGGTTTTTAGTTTATCTAAACTGGATGGCTCCCACTGTTTCTCGAATCCTTCCTCAAACCATAAAAGAAGAATTAGCCAGGACTATTCTCACCGTACAATACTTGCTTAACCGTTCAGCCAGGCCAGTGTCGATACTTCGAGGGAGGTTTTCCAACGCTTTCGCGAAGTTCCTTAATTAAATAACCTCTTTTCTCTGGGGGCGTAACCCCGCTGACACTTTTCTGGACACCTACTTGGTTTATAGCATTGATCGTTAAGTGACGAATATCCTGATAAGTAGCATATACTCACAGTAGGATCAGGATCCAAATATCATCGTATGATAATGTTGAAGGAATCCTACCAACATTCATCAAACTCCAAATGGTATGCATCTCTTTGCAAATTTCAGTTTCTTTAGAAATTCCCGATATTGATTTTTGCCCCATGTTCTTATGATCTTGACTAAGGGCCAACAAATCATAAGTCACATGTCAAGTTCTGCCCATCATTATCCTGTTGATTTGAACCCATCCGTATATACTCTTGACTAAGGGCCAAACAAAGTAATACGAGTGTCCCAAACCAACTCATCTATCTATGCAACAAATGAATACCCCAGCAGCTACCAATCACTATGTCTTGACTAAGGGCCAAACAAACATAGCTTGAATACTACTGACCATTCATAAGAAATGACGGAGGGCTACGACTGGTTTTGGCGAAACCGTGAACGTAGTGAACTTGATATAACCGAAGGAACCTGATAGCTTTTAAAAGGAGTGGTTAAAGCTCCGCATTTAAAAATATCTGTTTTTAAAATTAACCGAGTGGTTTCTTTTAAATTGTTCCAACGATTTAAACTTTGGTTTGTTTTTCTTTGCATTATAGATAATGCATCCCATCATTAACCTATCATTGCAGAAAACAACGAAAATACAACGTCCTCTTATGCCATCCGCATTCGCCACGGGGTCCCGTCATCACCCGTTAGGTTACTTAACTAACGACAGAGCGGGGGCTAGGCTAGCACGGGTGTAAAACATAAGTGACGTCTAAATAGCTATCATATATAGATATTGTACATTCGTCAGACGCAATAATAGGCATTCCAGATCACAGATGAACTTTATTGGATTTGCAAGTAATCCGTGTTTGTTTTGAGCCTGCAACAAAAGACGGATTACACAGTTGTGATGAATAGCCAAGACCCCACCCAAGACCCCAACGTGTACGGCAAACTACCCGCCCGGCAGTTTGTGCACCCCACCTTGGGTCTATCCTAGGAGCAAAAACAGTAAAATGAAATAATACAACGGTGGCTACAACCGTAACCTGGATGTGCCCCGCAAAATAATATTACAACAAATTACATTTACATCAAATGAATTAAATAATAACCCATCACATAACCCCGGCTATACATCACAACAGTCCAACACAGTTCATATGCACAAACAGATAAAAAACCATTACAGAAATGTGCAACCCCTTGCCAACCGACATACTAGCAGTTAGGGGAGGTTTACGAACACATTACACAAACACAGATATAATCCAATAAGCAAATACTGTATAATTTCGATCGATTAAACACATTTAATTTTGCTCCAATACTGCTCTGCAAATCTGAAACCTGAGCAAAAATTAAATATTCCAGAAAATCCCAAATATCACACAGAACCAACACAGGAAAATTGGGTTCATGACTCGGCAACTCGGCGGCGGAACCGCGGCGGATCGGTGGGATCCGCCGCGTTTCCGCGGCGCTTTAGCCGAATCATGTGCCCAATTTTCTTGGGTGTTCTTCTACTGTCTTTTTAAGCTTTCTGAACCTCCCTGAAAATTTTAGGACTTCATTTAAAAATCGACAGAAACTGAAGTTTTCGGGCTTTTCCGGTTTCGTTTTTTCCATTCGAAATTCATACAAATTTGCAAGTAAGTTATTTATTGTTTAGCGAGGCTCTGATAGCACTGTAAGTCGATGTACAACACCCCAATACTTGTGGGGAGGCGGAATTTTCAAAAACGAACTTGTTTAGTGAACAAACATCGACTAACCGTTTGAATCGAAGCTAAACGATAACTAACTTAAAACATAGAGTTTCTATGCTACTATGTTTAGGGATTATACCTAACGAATCGTGTCCTTCGTCTTTGTGAACTCCTCCTCCTCCTCGGCCTTCTCGAAGTAGTAGACGATCCACCCGAGAGCTTTACTCCAAGCTTAGCCTCTAAACTTGAGACAACTAAACTTCTTTAAGTGCTAATCAAAGAAGCTAGGTGAAATATAGAGAGGGTTATGGATTAAGTAGTCTTACTAATCCTTGTACTCAACTCATGAGAGGGGAGGATTAGTGTTTGAAGAGGGAGAGCTTGAGGAGAGAGAAGATGATAAAGATAATGATATGAGAATAGTGAGATAACATGATATATATCAAGCATTTCTTTTTATCAAGAAAAGAATAAGAAATGAATTTAGCAACCATGCTTGATAATATCGAGTGATGATTCACTCCATGAGTCATTAAGCATTTATCATGCATTAATGACATGGATGAATCATCCATATGACTCACTAATCACATTCATTGCATATGCCACCTAAACCTCCTTAGTCACCATCTTCTAGAAGCTTCTCGCGCAATTACGAGAACGCCCCTCCTTTCCGCAAAAATACGGAAAAACTTTAGACTGTATAAATCCAATAACCGGATACCAGTAACTGGCTTAAACCAAAGCCGACTGGTAAAAACTGTCCGAAAGTCATACGCGCGTAAACGCACGTATGCGTCCGAACCCTTGTCGTAAAACCATACGACCTCTATATCGTTTCGCCTGGAGTAGGGAAACTCTCTGTGTGGGACTCTAGAGACTCGACTACTACGCTGGCAGTGGGTTTAACCACAGACCGCAAGCGTCACTAGCTGTACGTAACGGTCCCCAGGTAGATGTCGATAAGAAGGCCGATGAGGGAACCCATCCGAACTCTTACTGAGTCTGATGTGACAATCTCCATACAGTCCGGTCCGTTCGTCCAAGACTATCGCATATCGGGCCTAGGGGGCGGCAAGCGTCAGTCCCCTAATAGCGGTATAAGTCGTGTCGGAGGGAAGCCCATTACACCCTGAGAAACTACTGGAACCTACCAGCAAATCTCGCTTGCCCTGGCCAGGGACTTTGCGTAATGGCTCTCTGACACAGCGCGATATCAACTCCCAATACCGGGAGAGACGAATCCTGTCTAACCGCCACTGCCTCCAAGTGCTCGGGACTGCACCCAACTGCTACCTGTTTTCACGACTCCTTTGAGCCGTGGTAGGGTAGCAATCTAAGAACAGTGGGACACACTCGAGGCGAAGTAGCAGTATCAAGTCTGCGGACTATGCTGTACTCATGTCACCTGGGAACTGTTCACTGACGACTGGTATAAAACCAACCAACAGTTCCCTGTGAGTCCTGTCCGGTGTACCCGTAACCTAACGAGCACCTGCATACTATCTCCAGTACGACGTACTGACGGCTGTGGGACAGACCATCTCCCCAACTGGGATGAGAAGCGTTCACACTAGTCTACTCCAGAGTATCGATGCTCTGTCTCGAAAATCCAACGACCAGGGACCTGAATAAGGATGTGCTTGTAGACTACCCAGCCCCCACTAGTGTGACTGCCATCACAACGCTGGTAGTCAAGCAAGATCTTAAGAGCTCTATCAATACGTATACTCACATATTAAGATAGAAAAACCAAGTAGCATACTACCATGTTTAGCAAGACTGTTATATACATGTGAATATCCCAAGCTTCCATTAAGTAATATACAAACTAGTATGATACAGTAATGGCCTTCTAGGGCATAAACACTAACAGGTGATGCGTGTAGATTAGGGTTTCTGGAGGGAAAAGGAATCCCACTCTTAACCCTTATCTCGACACGGAACTCCGTTCATATCTAGCCTTTACCAAAACAATCATTAATCTAATCTCTAATCGCGGTCGGAACTAACAAAGAATTGTTAGCGCGCCCGATTAGGATGTTAATGATTCTTTTGATAAAGGTCATAAACTTTATAGGACTTAAAAAGGGTTTAGGGATGTTCATCATCCATTAGCCTACCCTAATCCTACGAACGCTAACAAGCGGAGAATTACTCGCGCATGTTGGGAGAAAAAGAGATGGAGAGAAAATGCATAATTAAATTACGAAGAAATAGAATAAGAAAAAGAAAGCTACCTTTATTAATCAACAATATTCATTACACTTTGATTCCTTAGAAAATGATTACAAAGACTAGTTTGCTTCTCGATCTCTTCCAAGGAGGTAGATGAACCGTTGATGATCAGTCTGGATGCGTGAGCGGTCTGGGACTTCGTGATCGTGTCGACTTGATGATTTTTCCAAGAGGCTCTCGGTGCCCTTTTATAGTCCAAAGCCACAATCTTTTGCTTGAAAAGTTGGTAAAATATAGCAGAGATTTAAGCCCCAAAATCTTAGCAAATGATCCCTCTAGATTGCCGCGGATCCGCGGCCAAAGGGGGGGTATGGCCGCGGATCCACGGCCATTTGATCTCATCCCTCCATCATTTTTCTGGGGCTTGGTCTTTGGGACATGTGGCAATCCTAGGCACCTTCAGAATTCAGAAATCTTCTCTCGGTTTCTTCCAGACTTGGTCTCCAAGTTTTAATTCTTAATTAGGCAAGTCTTCTTCAACAACTTGATTTGCTTGCTAAATTCTGCATAACAACTTGGAAAATTCTGCACAATAATCTCAAATAATATTTAGTAGACTTAGTTTACTAGGATTTGGTCAATGAATTTATTTGCATACATTTTTTTACCAAATACTAATTAAAATATATTAACACATGGAAAATGGTGTCTTTACACATAAACCCTCATATGTATAATATATCATAATAAAGTCCTTTTTTAATATGAAAATGGTAGGAAAAATGTAATACAAATGTGCAGTTTTATCAACTGAACACCCATTCTTCAACGTGGTCTTCAGGTCCGTGAGCTCATCAAAATAGCTAGTCTCTGTAAAGACGTTGTCCCCAACAGATGACCTGACAGCCAATCTCGCTTGAAGCAATTCGTTCGAGGTCTCATATCTTGCGATACGAGATTGCTCTCTATATAAATCTTTGTTATGGAGGAAGACAGAAACTAAGTCCATCTTCTCGTGCTGCCTCTGGTATGTACCATCAACTGAGGCCAACACAAGGCACTTGGCATTCGCACAGTCTTTTTCCGATGTCTTACGGATATCAATATCCGTGACAGTGGAAACTGGTCCTGAGACGGCAGGGGTTTGATTAGTGAAGAGGTGTCCCAGCTTGTCATGGGTAATGGACATCTGGACTGTCCTTTGCCAGTCATAACAGTCAGATTCAGTCATTTTATTATCTAGATGTAACCTATGTCTGGTCACTGGGTCGCTGCAATTAAGAGAGAGAGAAGAAAACACTTAGCATGATGCTCTTGCAAGTTTAAATTGGTTTTTAATTTATCTAAACAGGATGGCTCCCACTGTTTCTCGAATCCTTTCTCAAACCATAAAAGAAGAATTAGTCAGGATTAATCTCACCGTACAATACTTGCTTAACCGTTCAGTCAGGCTAGTGTCGGTACTTCGAGGGAGGTTTTACGACGCTTTCGCGAAGTTCTTTAATTAAATAACCTCTTTTCTCTGGAGGCGTAGCCCCGCTAACACTGTTCTAGACACCTACTTGGTTTATAGCATTGATCGTTAAGTGAAAAAATCTTCCGAGGAGTAGCAGATACTCACAGTAGGATCGGGATCTAAATATCATTGTGTGATAATGCTGAAGAAATCCTACCAACATTATCAAACTCCAAATGGTATGCAGCACTAGCAAGTTTCAATTTCCTTAGAAACTCCCGAAGTGGATTTTTGTCCCATGCTCTTATGACCTTGAATAAGGCCAACAAATCATAAGTCGCATGTCAAGTTCTACCCGTCATAGTCCAGGTTAATTTGAACCCACCCGTATATACCCTTGACTAAGGCCAACAAAGTAATACGACTGTCCCAAACCAACACATCTATCTATGCAACATATGAATACCTAGCAGCTACCAATCACTATGCCTTGACTGAGGCCAACAAACATAGCTTGAATACTATTGAATATTCATATGAAATGACGGAAGGCTACGAATGGTTTTGGCGAAACCGTGAATGTAGTGAACTTGATATAATCGAAGGAACCTGATAGAATTTAAAAGGAGTGGTTTTAAGCTCCGCGTTTTTAAAAGTTTTGCTGTTTTGAAAAAACCGAGTGGGTTTTGAAATTGTTCCAACGATTCAGCTTTGGTTTGTTTTCTTTGCATTAATTTAATGCGTCCCATCAATTAATCCTTCCATTGCAGAAAACAACAAAAATATGACGTACGCTTATACCATCCGCATTCGCCACTGGGCCCCGTCATCACCCGTTAGATTACTTAACTAACGACAGAGCGGGGGCTGGACTAGCACGGATGCAAAACATAAACAACACCTACTAGATATCATATATAGATATATACATTCGTCAGATACAATGATAGCCATTCCAGATCACAGATGAACACATTGGATATACTAAGAATCCGCGATTCGTTTGAGCCTGTAACGAAAGACGGATTACACGGTCGCGATGAATAGCCAAACCCCACCCTAGACCGTTACGCGTGCGGCTAACTACCCGCCAAATACCCGAAGTGAAGCAACCTCCCTCAACAACGTGAGTAGGCCACTCGGCACTTCAAAGTACCCGGTAGTTTGTGCACCCCACCTTGGGTCTATCCTAGGAGTAAAAACATAGTAAAAGAAATAATATACAATGGTGGCTACAATCTCAACCCGGATGTGCGACCAAAAAATAATATTACATCAATTTACAAATATTACATTGAGTGAAAGATAAAAAACACTCATCTCACATTCCCGGCTATTCATCCATGATGATCCAATAAGTTCATATACACAATCCAATATCACAGATCACAGATATGTACAACCCCCACTAATCAACGTACAGCGATTAGTAAACGTTCAGTACATATATCACATCACAGAAGATCCGATTAGCTAAAGTACTTAGAATTTCGATCGATAACTTGATTTGAAACTACCCCAAGCACAACACAGTACTCAACAAAATCTGGGCAGAAACAAACTATCAGAAAAATCACAAAATACAAATCTGGACAGACTGCAGGAAAAACGAGTTGACTCGGCGTCGACTCGGCCGCGGATCCGCGGCTAAACGCTTGGTTTCACCGCGCTTCCGCGGCGGTCTGACCGATTCACGAGCTCGTTTTTCTTGTGTGTCCTTCAAAAAGCATGCATGTATTTTTAAGGTCCCTGAAATAATTTTTGGACCAGTTTTAAAAACGACAGAAAACGTGCATTTTTGACGTGTTTTTGCGATTTCTACGGCTATCGAATTTCTAACACTTTGCTAACATGTTAGTAATAGTTTAGCTAGGCTCTGATACCACTGTAAGTCTACGTTACCCACCCCGGTACTTACGGGGAGGCGGAATAGGTAAAAAACAAATTTTTATCACAAGGTAACATAAACTTTCTTGAGGATCTTTGCCAAACCATTTCTAACAAACAGCTGGAGGTTCTATCTACTATGCTTAGGAGATTATACCTCATGCAACAAGTCCTTCGGGTCTTCTCCGCTGTTCTCCTCATCTCCGAAGGCTCCATGGGTCGATCCGGATCGTGGCTTCTTCAACGGCCTCCTTAAGTCGAAGATGATCCACCCGAGAGTCTATAGTCCGAGCTCCACCTCAAGAACCGAGATAACTAGGGCAACAAGTATGCTAAGCTTGATGTCCTAGGTGATGTAGAGGAAGAAGATGGATTTGTTTGTCTATTTAAATCCTAATTTTCTCAACACATGAGAGGTATAGGATTTTCTAGTGAGGAGGAAGAAGAAGAGAGTATGAGAGCTCTCTTTTGATGAGAGAGAATGAGCAAGAGATAATGATCCATAAGAAAAATAATTACCATTCTTTTGTCATGATAAATTGTGATGGTTACAATTGATTTGACCATTATCATGTCAAGTTAAATCCAAGCCATAAGAAGAGTCTAGAGCTCACAAAAAATATCCAAGTCAACAATGGTCAACTAGGTCAAATGGTCAACATGGTCAAATAGTCAAAGCAATTAGCCATAACACAATTATCATTAAAAAGATTAGTAAAAATTTTCGTCCACCACATAATGGTTTTGACCAAGTCAATGGTCAAAACCCTAATAAGGCATCTCCTTCTTCGCTCCTCACAACCGTGTATACACACCCGCATCTGCATTCCGTAGAATACGAATGCACAGAAGACAAAACTAATTCATCTATACAATACTAGGATTCGGCTTAAACCAAAGCCCACTAGTATTGTCTGCCCGAACATCATACGCACACAAGTGCACGTAAGTGATCGTAGCCTGCCGTAAAACCATACAGCCTCAACACCTTTTGCCCAGTGCAGGGAAACTCTCTGTGTGGGACTCTAAAGACTCGACACTACGCTGGTAGTGGGTTTAACCACAGACCGCAAGCGGCACTAGATGTACGTAACGGTCCCCAGGTAGATGTCGATAAGAAGGCCGACGAGGTAAACCCCATCCGAACTCCTACTGAGCCTGAATTTGACAATCTCCATACAGTCCGGTCTGTTCATCTATGAGGATCGTATGTCAGGCCTAGGGGCGGTAAACGTCAGACCCCTAATAGCGGTACAAGTCGTGCCGGAGTGTAGCCCAGAACACCCTGAGAAACTACTGGAAACACTACCAGTAAATCTCGCTTGCCCTGGTCAGGGACTTTGTGTAATGGCTCTCCTAAACACAACGCGATATCAACCCCAAATATCGGGAGAGACGAATCCTGTCTAACCGTTACTGCCTCCAAGTGCTTCAGGACTGCACCCAACTACTACCTATTTGCACGACTCCTTTGAGCCGTGGTAGGGTAGTAATCAAAGTACAGTGGGAACACACTCGAGGCGAAGTAGCAGTGTCAAATCGACGGACTAAGCTGTACTCCTGTCACCTGGGAACTGCTATCTGACGATAGGTATAGTACCAACCAGCAGTTCCCAACAAGTCCTGTCCGGTGTACTCGTAACCTAACGAGCACCCGCATACTATCTCCAGTAAGACGTACTGATAGCTGTGGGACAGACCATTTCCCCTGCTGGGATGAGAAGTGTATACGCTAGTCTATTCCGGAGTATTGATGCCCTGTCTCGATAATCTTACGACTAGGGACCTGTATAAGGATGTGCTTGTAGATTACCCAGCTCCCACTAGTGTGACTGCCATCACAACGCTGGTAATCAAGCAAAGATCCTAGGGGCTCTACTAATATGTATAAGCGATATGCTAAAAGAAACACATGCATATATTAAAGTAGAAACAAACTAAGTAGCATACTACCATTTTGAGCAAGACTGTCTATACAACTGTGAATATCCTAAGTTTCCATTAAGTAATATACAAACTAGTATGATACAGTAATGGCCTCTAGGGCATATACACTAACAGCGCTGGCGAACCTCTGTGTGAATAGCAGCTCCATTTCTGCAAATGTTTTCACGGAGTCATTTGGGAGCTCCGCGTATCATTCGAAGGCTGTTTCTGACAGGCTGCCAACGAACTGGCGAAGCAACAGTTTGTTGTCGCCTCCTGTGTTTCCGCACAGAGCTCTGAATTGCGCGACATGCTGGTGAGGGTTGCCTGTCCCTTTGTAAACATGGAACTTAGGGATCGTATATCCCGGCGGGTAATTGATTTGATCATACCATCCTGGATATGATTGTCCAGTTCTGATGATTTAGCCAGCTGCTTCAGTAGCTTGATGAGCTCTTATTTGTTGAGCAATGTAATCATCAAGGGCGGCCTTAGAAATTGTTTCCTCCTTGGCTGCCGATAAGACCGAAGGAGGGCTTGATGATTCCCCTCTGTCGTCGTCGAAGATTATCGGCGGATCCTCGGACGGGGATTCTGGTTAGATCATCATTCCAACCATGTCTTGGAACAAGAGAGCCATCAGCTTTATGTTGGCAGCTTGTTCAGCGGCTTTTTTATCTTTTCTCTCGAGCAGCCTTCGCAGGAACTCTGTATCGTTCTACTGCTCATGGTGCTGTTCAGCTTCTTTGTTCGGACTTTCTTTCTGTTCGGTAAGTGCTGCCATTTTGGTCAACATTTCCTGGAGCTTTTGTTGTTGCTCCTGAGCCTTGGTCGGCGACCGAGTTTGCGGTCGGTGACTCACTGAAGCACGGCTCTCTTCTTTTCCCGAAGCCATGTAGACCGTATATATTGTTATGCCCCGGCCTTGGGGCATTTAGGTCTATGTCCTTTGAAATTTGCCGCAGAGGGTAGAGATTTCTCCAGCTTCATTCTTGTAGGGTTACTAGGCACACTAATGAGGTCTCACAAGGCATCAACCATGCCAATTTCAAAAATTTCCGGTGCCGAGAAACCCTAATGCGATCGTTAACTAGAGAATAGGCGAAACATGCAAGTAGTAAACAACATTACTGCAAAGTGAAAGAGACTACAACCTTTGTAGATCCGGTCCTTCACTTCCTTAGCTCCGTGATGATGTCCCCTCGCTGCGATCATCGGATCTCAGACTCTAGTGTTGATTTCATCGGAGAAATGATCGGGCTAGGTCGTCGACTTCGATGCCGAAGATGATCCACGTCGAGGCAACACAAGATCAAGCTCCAACTTCACCAAGCCATGAAACTTGTGAAGAAAACACCCTATACTACTTGGCAAGTGGTAGAGGATGAAGAAATAGGAAGTGGGTTCACTTTGGATTTGGATTTCTCACTTGGAATCATCACTTGACATTTTTGAAGCAAGCTTTTCTTTTCTTTCCCAAGAGGAAGAAGAAGAAGAAAAAGAATAATGAATTAATTCCAAAAGGAAAATGAAGTGATGGTTATCATAATGCAACCATGGGTGAGGTTAACTCATGTAGAGAATAAACTAGGGTTAAGGGAAATGGTTAGGGTTAAGGAAAGAAACAAAATGGTCAAACCATTTCAAAGCTTCATGAAGCTTCAAGAAAAAACAAAGAATGCCACCATTTTATTTTATCCAAAATAAATAAATAAATAAATTAAAAAATAAATTAAAACCCTAACCATTTACTTAACCAAGGTTTAAATCAAACATACACCCAAGTTTGCATGTATCATCAAACATGATACAATCTTGTGCACAAAAAATATATCACATATACAATGCGCACAAACAAGTGAGAAAAACAACTTAAGTGAACCAATATTAGTTAATGTAAATTAATATATCAAATATATAATTATACATTAAATCATTAAATCAACACTTGATTTAACGATCCGGTCACATCACATATGACCGACTAATATCCAATGTATCGACTTATCGAATCAATCCTCGATTCGATAACTATATTATATCACATACAACCAATCGATACATTCATCGCGAGAATAGAATACGGTATCACATACACACATTATTCTCGGTCCCGCACATATCTCATATGCGCTCCTATTTCGTTTCGCTTGAGCCAGGAAACCTCTGTGTAGGACTCTAAAGACTCGTCAATACGCCGGCAGCAGGTGATGATCATATCAAACACCCACAAGCCGCAAGCGGTCTGCTAAACGTAACGGCCACCCGGGTATTGAACGATCAGAAGATCGACGAGCAAGCCCGCTCACACTCCTGTGAATCCAACCAGTAATACTTACCGTACAGTCCAGTCTGTTCGTTTGATATGTCGCATATCTTGCCTAGGGGTGGTAAACGTCAGACCCCAGTAGCTCGATAAGTCGTGTCGATATGAGGTCTATAATAGTTCGAGATACTACTGATAACACTTACCAGTAAATCTCAGCAACCCTGGCCAGGGATTTCCGGTTATAGCCAATCGAACACAGCGCAACATCAACTCCCTATACCGGGAGAGACGAATCCCCTCCTATCGCTCATTGCCTCCATGTGATTCGGGACTGTACCCAAAAACCACCGTTTTGCACGCCCTCTTGGACATGGTAAGGTGGAAATCAAAGCACAGTGGGAATCACACAAGACTCTATGACGATCTCGGGTCTACAGACTAACCTGTACTAGTGTCACCAGAGAACTGCCATCTGACGTAAGGTATAATAACATCTGGGAGTTCTCGGCGAGTCCGTCCAGTGTACCCAGTCTCCACTGAGCACCCATATATCATCTCTGATGTCAAACACCAATGGATATGGGATCATCCGTCGCCCATCTGTATGGGTCGAGAAGGTATACGCTAGTCTACTTTGGTATATCGATGCCCCGTCTCGATACACCCATGACTAGGGACCTTGAAGGATGTACTTATGGACTACCATGTCCCCACTATTATGATCTGCATCATAGTCCAGGTAGTCAAGTACACATCCTAAGGGCTTTACCAACATGTAACAGAGAGACAATCAGTATACACGTTAAAGTAAAGAAACCAGATAGCATACTATCATGTCGAGCAAGAAAGTCCTCCCTATATATGTCCAAGCATCCACTACAATATACATCCTATGTATAGTAATGGCCTCTAGGGCATACATATAACTAACAATCTCCCACTTGCACTAGGGCCATCTGATAGCAGTGGTTGTAGTATCTCATACTCAACCATCCCATAAAAGTCTCTCTCCGGGAAAAGGCCTTTGTAAGTGGATCCTCCGTGTTGTCCTCTGAGTCTACTCTCCTAATCTCGATCACCCTGGAGATCAACCATCTCCATGATCAGGTGATACTGCCTTAGAATATGTCTGAATCACTGATGGGATGGACGTTCCTTGGCATAAGCCACAACTCCATTGTCACACAATGGGAGGAACTAAGTTCATCTCATGAACCAATATACACTCAGACTGCCTCTTTGGTAGCATCTTAAGTAGCGATGTATCTTGCCTTTAATCGTCTAGTATGCCACGGTATCTAGTTTAGAACTCTTCCAACATACCGTCCCTTAACTGAGGGTAAAGACAATGCCTGTGACTGACATTCAGTCGTCCTTATCACCCTGGAACCTTTCCAGTGATTCTCCCCAGGATCAACTGATACCATCTTACTACAACTAGTGAGTGTCCTAACATACAATTAGATCTATCTCATAGATCCAAAATCCAGGATTTAGGAGGTATCACTTTGATCCTATATGGAGAATCATTGTGATAAGCGGAGATTGATCAAGCGTAGCATAGGAAACTCCTTCCCTATCAAGAGTATGTCATCCATGTACTCTACGAGGATCACCACCATACTCCCTACTACCTTTTTGTATATACAAGGTTCATCTACCATTTTGATGAAGTCAAACTGTTTGACTAACTCATCAAAACAGATGTTCCAACTCCGCGATGCCTGCTTTATCACATAAAACATCTTGCACACGTTTCCGCTGCTCCCACTGTCTACGAGGCCCTCTGGCTGTGTACTTATAGACGCACTCTTCTAAAACATCATTTAGAAAAGCAGTCATGGCACCCAACCGCCAGATATCGTAGTCATAGTATGTAGCCGTGGCAAGTAGGATCTGGATGGACTTAAACATAGATCCTTAGAAAAGGTTTCAACATAATCCATACCTGGTCAATGATGCAAACCTTTAACAAGTCTAGTTTTGAAAGTCTCAACTTTTCCATGTACACCAAGTAATCTTCTCAAGATATACTTGCTCCTGATGGGGATTTAACCCTTCAGATAAAAGAACTAAAGTCCATACTTTGTTGGTGTATAAGGATTCCATCTCAGATCACTAAGCATCCAGCCATTCTTACAGAGTCTTACTTCTGATGGCCAGCTCGAAACTAGTTGGGTCATTATCTCATGATGCAATCCTCACTCCCACTGTCATAGAGAAATCGAAGTATCTCTTAGATGGGTGAGGAACCCTACTAGATCGGCGGAGAGGCTGAGGTTCGTTGGTAACTATTGAATCCTTTGGTTTTATCAAATCATCTGCTGTAGTTTGTATAGCTGGAACCTTTCCAGTTCTGCATAACAGACCTTGCCTCGAGCTTGTCCGGATTTTGCTTTTAGACATAGGCCGGACAACCCCAAATCTTAACTAACTTAAGATATGGGCTCTTCCCTTTCCATATCACATATGAAGTGGTAGGCAACTGATTTGATTTGAACCCTATTCAATAGGTATGCACCTTCTCAGGTGCATAACCCCCAAAAGGAAACAGGTAACTCAGTAGTACTCATCATAGAGCGCACCATATCGAATAGGGTGCAATTGCTCCGCCCCGATATACCATCGTGCTATGGTGTATACGGAGGAGTAATGCTGAGAGAGAATCTCATTCTCCTTTAGAATAGTCCAAGAATTCCATGCACAAATATTCTCCTCTCTGATCTCATCATAGGACATAATACTTATACCCGTATTTTGGTTCTCTACTTCTAACTTATATTCTGTGAATATCTCAAAAGGTTCGGACTTGTGTTTCAACAGGAACATAGGTCTGAATCTCGAAAGATCATCAGAGAATGTAATGAAGTATAAAGAACCAGTCCTGGTATGTGTAGACAGGGGACCTTACATACATCACCATGTATCAGTCCCAAGAGTTCACTAACTCTTTCTCTGTTTCCATTAAACAGAGCTGTGGTCATCTTATCTCTGTGACATGACTGGCAAGTTTCACAAGATGTAAATTCAAACTGATTTAAATATGCATCTACAGTGTAACTTAAGCTAGTCAGGTCACATAGATATGACCTAGTCTACAATACCTCAAGCAGGATCCGTTCATTTCTGAACTCTTCCTCTTGCGTGTGTTCCGTATACTAAAGAACTGTAGTTTGATTTAGAACATCAATGTTTTAGATAACGTGCCTGAACCTATCAACTTTTGATATAGGAAATGTTCAAAACATTATCCAACAATACAAAATTTTATCGTTTCTTTACTAATAAAGAGACTGATATGATTTTGTATATCAGGTTCGGTATCTAATAGCATTTGTTCAGAATCAATGTACTGATAATACAGGGTGACAGTGACCAACAGACTTGGCTGCAACACTTGCCCCGTTTTCTGTCTCATGAAACTTATCACCCGTTCTCAGTTCTCTACCTATCTGTAACCCTATGTAACAGATTACATATCTGGGATCCTGATCCGGTATCAAATACCCAGGACGTAGAGGATACAGAGAAACAGTTCTTTGTAACGAACACACCCGAAGATGATGTATCAGCATGCACTCACTTCGTTTGGGCGGCACGGGAATACTGGTAATCCCCTATTTCCTGCTCTGTCTTATAACAATTATAAGTTGGAGCGGGACCAACGTTCCCCAGCTCAGTATAACAAGCGGTTTCGGTCAATATATTCGTATTATTATCTTGATTAAGGCGTGATATGGTCGCTACCTGGAGAGAGAGAGAAGAAAACACTCAGCGTATGCTCTTGCAAGATTAGATTGGTTATCTAATATATCTAATCAGGATGTCTCCCACTGTTTTAATCAAATCTTCCTTCAAACCCTAAAAGGAGAGACTAGCCGGGATTAATTACACGCTACAGGTTCGCCAATCTTTCAGCCAGGCCAGTGTCGGTACTTTGAGGGAGGTCCCCCGTGCTTTCGCACGAACCTAATTAATGCAAACCTCGTTTTCCCAGAGGCGTAACCCCGTTGACACCTTTCTAGACACCTACTTGATCGACTAATTGTAATGTGTAAAACTCTCCCAGGAGTAACTCTTACTCGCAGTGGGTATCGGAATCCAACTATCGCATAGAAGGTATGCAATCTCATTGCAAATTTCAACACTTGAAATTCCCGATAATATTTTGCCCCTAGCGTCCTATGACTTTGACGCAGGCCAACAAACCATAGTCCGCTAGTCAAGTTCAACCCGTCATTTCTTGATTGAATTAAACCCACCCGCACGACCCTTGACGCAGGCCAACAAAGTCGCACGACTACCTTAATCCAATCTGCATCATATGCATAAGCAGATAAATACTAGTTAGCTACAGCACACTACACCTTGACGCAGGCCAACAAACGTAGCACGAATACTAACTACTACTTATCTGAAATGACGGAAGGCTACGACAGGTTTTTCTGAAAACCTATTGCGTAATGAACTTGATATCGTTGTAGAATCAAATGATTTTAAAATGGAGTGTTTTTGAGGCTTTTCTAGTTTTGCTAAAGGGGTCACTCCCGGTGAAGGGATCGTCGGCCCTTTCCTCGTTGAATGAGGTGCAGGATATATCATATATATCACTGTGCAAAGCAGAAACTATAGAAGCAATCAAAAGACAAACCGGGGGTTGTAGCATCTGCCAGTTATTGCTAAAGGGGTCACTCCCGGTGAAGGGATCGTCGGCCCTTTCCTCATCGAATAAGGTACAGGATATATCATATATACCGCTGTGCAAAGCAAGAACTGTAGCTACCTGTTTTATTTTTGAAATTCGATTCCACAACATCTTTAGGTTTCTTTTATTTCATTAATCTCATTAATGAAGTCCCATCATTTAAGTCACCTAAACATCACAGATAAATACGACGTACACTTATGCCATCCGTGTTCGCCTCGATGTCCCCTCGTGCACCGTTAGGTTAGGTGACTAACGGCAGAGCGGGGCAGGGCTAGCGCGGGTGTAAAATATAAGTAACGTCTATATAATATATCATATATACTATATACTGTATCTATCACAGAACATCACATGATCACATCACAGATATCGCAGCAGAAGAAACATATGAAACATTGGATATACTAGGACGTCCGTGTTTTCAATACGAGCCAGTATAAAACACGGATTCCACGGTCGCGATGAATAGCCAAACCCACACCCCTAGACCCCTATGAGAGCGGCAAGCAACCCTACCAATTCTAGAGTTAGGAGACCCGGACTCGACTCCTCGAGTTGGTCTCCCACTGGACTCCAGAACCCGGTTACTTGTGCCCTCCTTCTTGGGTCTATCCTAGTGCGGAAAAGAAAATAATATACAAAAGGTGACATCTTCCGCAACCTGGAAGTGCCCCAATAAAAGAATATTACATACAAGTTTTTACATGAATGAAAATGAAAAACACTCATCTCACATAAAAAAAACCCCGGCTATTCAAACACGACGATCCAATATAACATATCCAGCAACACATAACATCACATGTCATCAACGTAAGTAAATATACGCATCCCAATTGTCGTTGACATATAGCAACGAAACCGGTGATATCACATATTACACTTACGGTCACAGAAAAGAAAGTGTAAAACTACAACAGTTGGAATCCGCAACCTCTTTAGACATCGCATGCCTAAACAAATGAATTTCTTAGACATCGCATGCCTAACAATTATAAACCCCGCATTTTAGTCTCATTATCGAAAACTCTTTTCAATATGAAGTCGGGCAATTCAACAAGATTCCCGACATCCTGATCGAATGCTCGTCGCAAACTTTAGTAGGCGGCCGCACCCCCGAAACCGTCGACGAAGTGCACCAAGGCGGAACACCGCTACCGCGAGCACCCGGACGGATGCTTTCGGCGACGGGGTTCTCCTACAGTTACTTGGTCGGGGCTAAGGGGTGTAGCTGTCTATTAAGTTTATCCGGCGAGTATCCGCGTACGCTACGTGATTGCGATGGACTTTTGATCACATCAAAATCCCGTGGCAACCGATCAATTGAGACTAAAGTGCTATGTTTATAACATTCATGTTAGTTATCTCATAACTACTTGTGGATTCCAAGTATTGTATCCCATTCCAGATAAATAGAAAATGTTAAACTTTCCGATCGAACATTCAAACACCCAAGTTTTCTCGAAACAGCTCAATACATGAAATAAGTTTAAAAACATCCAGTTCATGCCTCAGTACCAACGGTCCAGCCGTAGAAGGGTCAAGCCAACGCCTCACATGTGGCACGCCTTACTGCCCCAAACCCGAAGGTTCAAAGAGCAGTTCAAGACGGTCACATAATCGAGTTAAGGTTTGTTGTCTTCTAGAGGGACCATCGCGTTACTTGCACTACTTAGAATGTTATTAAACCACGGAAAGATCCAACACTTGGAAATTTCCCGACAGGGGAAAAGGTGGGTATTTATATCCGGTCAAACTTTTTAACATATTCAGTAATTATCCGGAAAACACACAGACAAAGCTAAACAATCCGATCGAATCACCGATTCCCCAAAACGACCCAGAAAACTCAACTCTTGAGTGCAAATTAAAAATTCCCAGAAAATACAGCACTAAAAGATAGGAATTACTGTGCAAATAAAATTACAAGAAGGTCCTATACGGCCGCGGAACCGCCGCAAATGCCATGCTTTTGCCGCGGTCCCGCGGCCATTTGGTCGAGTTAGCCGCTCGTTTTGCACAGTAATTCTTAGAAAAGCCTGCTGATTTTTCTGCATATTTTTAATTCGGAAAAATGCACAGTTTTGAAAAATGTACACAGAAGGGGTCGGATTAGGGTTTTGTGTTTCGATCGGACTTCTAATATCGTCTACGCATCGCCTAAGGCTCTAGCTAGGCTCTGATACCACTGTAGGGTTCCTAGGCACACTAATGAGGTCTCACAAGGCATCAAACATGCCAATTTCAAAAATTTCCGGTGCCGAGAAACCTTAATGCGATCGTTAACTAGAGAATAGGCGAAACATGCAAGTAGTAAACAACATTACTGCAAAGTGAAAGAGACTACAACCTTTGTAGATCCGGTCCTCCACTTCCTTAGCTCCGTGACGATGTCCCCTCGCTGTGATCATCGGATCTCGGACTCTAGTGTTGATTTCATCGGAGAAATGATCGGGCTAGGTCGTCGACTTCGATGCCGAAGATGATCTACGTCGAGGCAACACAAGATCAAGCTCCAACTTCACCAAGCCATGAAACTTGTGAAGAAAACACCCTATACTACTTGGCAAGTGGTAGAGGATGAAGAAATAGGAAGTGGGTTCACTTTGGATTTGGATTTCTCACTTGGAATCATCACTTGACATTTTTGAAGCAAGCTTTTCTTTTCTTTCTCAAGAGGAAGAAGAAGAAGAAAAAGAATAATGAATTAATTCCAAAAGGAAAATGAAGTGATGGTTATCATAATGCAACCATGGGTGAGGCTAACTCATGTAGAGAATAAACTAGGGTTAAGGGAAATGGTTAGGGTTAAGGAAAGAAACAAAATGGTCAAACCATTTCAAAGCTTCATGAAGCTTCAAGAAAAAACAAAGAATGCCACCATTTTATTTTATCCAAAATAAATAAATAAATAAATTAAAAAATAAATTAAAACCCTAACCATTTACTTAACCAAGGTTTAAATCAAACATACACCCAAGTTTGCATGTATCATCAAACATGATACAATCTTGTGCACAAAAAATATATCACATATACAATGCGCACAAACAAGTGAGAAAAACAACTTAAGTGAACCAATATTAGTTAATGTAAAGTAATATATCAAATATATAATTATACATTAAATCATTAAATCAACACTTGATTTAACGATCCGGTCACATCACATATGACCGACTAATATCCAATGTATCGACTTATCGAATCAATCCTCGATTCGATAACTATATTATATCACATACAACCAATCGATACATTCATCGCGAGAATAGAATACGGTATCACATACACACATTATTCTCGGTCCCGCACATATCTCATATGCGCTCCTATTTCGTTTCGCTTGAGCCAGGAAACCTCTGTGTAGGACTCTAAAGACTCGTCAATACGCCGGCAGCAGGTGATGATCATATCAAACACCCACAAGCCGCAAGCGGTCTGCTAAACGTAACGGCCACCCGGGTATTGAACGATCAGAAGATCGACGAGCAAGCCCGCTCACACTCCTGTGAATCCAACCAGTAATACTTACCGTACAGTCCAGTCTGTTCGTCTGATATGTCGCATATCTTGCCTAGGGGTGGTAAACGTCAGACCCCAGTAGCTCGATAAGTCGTGTCGATATGAGGTCTATAATAGTTCGAGATACTACTGATAACACTTACCAGTAAATCTCAGCAACCCTGGCCAGGGATTTCCGGTTATAGCCAATCGAACACAGCGCAACATCAACTCCCTATACCGGGAGAGACGAATCCCCTCCTATCGCTCATTGCCTCCATGTGATTCGGGACTGTACCCAAAAACCACCGTTTTGCACGCCCTCTTGGACGTGGTAAGGTGGAAATCAAAGCACAGTGGGAATCACACAAGACTCTATAACGATCTCGGGTCTACAGACTAACCTGTACTAGTGTCACCAGAGAACTGCCATCTGACGTAAGGTATAATACCATCTGGGAGTTCTCGGCGAGTCCGTCCAGTGTACCCAGTCTCCACTGAGCACCCATATATCATCTCTGATGTCAAACACCAATGGATATGGGATCATCCGTCGCCCATCTGTATGGGTCGAGAAGGTATACGCTAGTCTACTCTGGTATATCGATGCCCCGTCTCGATACACCTACGACTAGGGACCTTGAAGGATGTACTTATGGACTACCATGTGCCCACTATTATGATCTGCATCATAGTCCAGATAGTCAAGTACACATCCTAAGGGCTTTACCAACATGTAACAGAGAGACAATCAGTATACACTTTAAGGTAAAGAGTAACCAGATAGCATACTATCATGTCGAGCAAGAAAGTCCTCCCTATATATGTCCAAGCATCCACTACAATATACATCCTATGTATAGTAATGGCCTCTAGGGCATACATATAACTAACAATTCTTTTATGAGAGATTGGAGTTTAAGGATCCATTATGACAGGCACCTGCTTAGGAAAAGTCCTCCATTGTATTAAGGAGGTGTAATCTTTTTCTTGTCGAGCCTTCGATTTCTTCGGTCGACGAGTGTAATCTTTGTCAATCACAGAGTCTTGGACTTTCTGCCAGACCCTATAAATTTGCGAGGAGAGCCGCTGATGAGGCTGCTCCAGCTTTGCCTGCATTGTAACTTCTGCAGGCAGGGGTGATTTCTTTAGCACCGCTGTTGGAGAGTTTTTGTGTACTCTCCTGAGCGGATCAAAGCTGTTCCCAATTGGAACAACAGCGTCGACTTCCACCATTGGAGCTGGTGGGGTAAGTCAGAGGGGGTGTTGCTCCCAGCTTCTCTCACTCGGCGCCAGTGGCGACGTCGAGCGTGCCTCGCAGAAGGGACTGCCTCAGTTTTGGAAGCAGCTTCATCATGCCCCTGGTTTTGCCAAGGAGCTTCAATCAGTGTCAGCCTATTGAAGACCAACATCCTTGTAGATGTTTGAGGAGAGGTGGCCAGCCTTTTGAAAATTGACCGTCTGATGGGGGAAGCGCCTTTGACGGCTTCGCCTGTAGGAGGAGTTGGAAGGGCTATCCATTTTGGGGTAGCCCCTTCAGATATCACGAGCCTCTTTATGAGCCCGTTTGGGTTCTTGCTCAACCTGTTGATGACCGAGACGCCAGATTTGGATGGCCCATTAAGAGGGGCCGTTGTGGTTGCCAGCCGATCGAGGACCGACTTTTTAGGAGCTTCTTCTTGCAGCGCTAAGGCACTGAAACTCATCGGTGGGAGCATAGTACCAAAGAATAATCCAGTAGTGGCTTATGTGACTTTCTCTATTGGCATTGAGAAAATAGAGGCCGTGTTAGGCCCGTAGGTCACTCCTCCGGTTGGAGTAGAGCGAGACTTGCTATTGCATGCAGTGCATCGAGAAGCCACTGATTTTCTTGCATAGGAGCAAGATACAAAGTTTTAGTATCTTGAATCAAGGGGCAACCATAGTGAACCGTGAATTTGTTCGCGAAACACGACACTCGAAGTGTGGAATGGAAAGAGAAAAAGGTCCCACCGGGCGTGCCAGAACCTGTTCTCCGCCGAAAGACTGGACCGAGATGTTAGGACGTCTGGCCTGAATTTTAGGGGCAGATGCTATTTGGACTTCTCCATCCACCTCTCCGAAAATACCAAGTTGATTTATGGCACCATATATCAGAAGTTTGGATAGATGCAACCGTTGTAGCAGACTTTATCAGATTCCCCCTCATTTGTGAGGTGTTTTTGATTGTGGGGACACTCTTCCCTGCAGATGCAAGCCTCTGCAGTTAATTACATTATCGCGTTGTGATAACCACTTTCTCTTGCTCCAGCAGTTATTTCGTGTCATGTATATTTTTATTTATTTTGTTTGCCCGTGGATTGTATACGGAGACTATTTTATGTCGCCGCCCGTAGGGCGTGGATTTGTCCAAATCCATATTTTTTAGATTTGGGATTTTGAACTTAAGTTATATTTTTCCATTAGTTCAAAATTATTTTGTTTGGTTTAAGGACCGTTAATCTAGTTTGAGATTAAAATCAACTTAAACATATGAGCGTTTGGGTCCAATTTATTTTTAACTAAGGATACATTAGTCATATTTGAAACTAAAATCAACTTAGCAATATTTTAAGGATCCTTAAATTTTATTAAGGTCCAACAATATAGCATTTGAGCTCAACTACAAGAGACTTAGCCAATTTGGGCTTTTTCTGCTCAGTTTTTTTGTTCAAAAGTGCTAAGCACTTATTTGGGCTCTGTTTATTCAGCCCGCTTTTTATGCAAAACTGCTAAGCACTTGTTTGACGCTCTGGCTCTCACATGGGTATCATGTGAAGCCTTCAATTTTGGGCACTGCCCAATCAGTGCTAAGCACTCAGTTATATATATAATGCTAAGCACTTTTTATATGGCGTCCACGTAAAGAGCACGTGCAGCACTGGGCGCTGCCCAATCAGTGCTAAGCACTCAGCCGTTCTGGCTATATATGAAGTGCTAAGCACTTTTGTGTAGCGCCAATGTGAGGAGCATGTGAGGCGCTGGGCGCTGTCCAATCAGTGCTAAGCACTCAGCCGTTTTGGCTGTATATGAAGTGCTAAGTACTTTTGTGTGGTGCCCACGTGAGAAGAGGCGCTGGGCGCTGCCCAATTAGTGCTAAGTACTCAGCCTTTTTGGCTGTATATGAAGTGTTGAGCACTTTTATTCAGTGCTCACGTGTATTTCACGAGAGGTGCTAGCCTTCTACTTTAGGTGCCTGTGTGCTTTTCACGTGAGTCGCTAGGAGTGTTGAAAGGGCGTCCACATGGAAAACACGTGAGACGCTAATCTTTTTTCGTTTTTAGAGATTAAATCTCTGTTAATGCCATTTTTGGCGATTAATGATCATCAAGATCTCTATTTTGAAAACCTTGGATCGTTTTTTCTTCATTGGAGAACTAAGTTCTTATTTTCTTTTTATAAGAACTAAGTTCTTTATTTGGGGTTAAACTCTAATTTTTGAGGAATTAAATTCCCAGAACATATGTTCTTTTTCTTTCTTTCTTTCTTTTTAACCTAGTTCTTTTCTGAATCTTTGATTCTCAAAAACAAGATCTTCCCGATGAGAATTAAATTTTCAACTTGTGGGAGACTTGTCTTGTGGATCTCTGATCTAGAAAAAGAACTAAGTTATTTGAGAAGGGTTAAAACCTTAGATAGGTAAAAGGAGATATTTTGATCTCTGTGTTTTCTTTATCTAGGGTTATGAGGAGGAAAGTCTTCTTCTTTTATTGAGAATCAAATTCTCTGTTTTTTTTTTAAAGCTTTATGTATTTTTTTCCAAAAGCTTATGGGGGGTTCCCTCTATATGAGACTTGAAGTCTTGGGTCCTTTATATAGTGGAGGCAAATTGTTAATTAGTTTTGAGAAAATCTCTCATTGAGATATTCCAATTGATTTAATTGGTCTCAAAATTGATTTGGGAAATTTTACCCACTGTTGGATCTTTGATCCAAGTGCTTCTGTTTTACATAATATGTTTTCTTGTTTTTAGTAAGATTGGGGAAATATTTTCTTATATACAGAATTCATTCTGTCAAATGGTGATTTTTAATCACCATTGGATTTTTAATCCAATGGCTCTTTATTTTACAGAGAACAATCTATTTTATTTGTAAAGATTGAGGAAAAATATTCCTCAGAATAGACTTTAATTCTATTGTTTGATAATTTATTATCACCATTGGATCTTTGATCCAATGACTCTGTTTAACAGTGAGTATCCCAACTTTTTGTTAGGGAAATATTCTCATGTAGAATTTAATTCTACTGATATAAACTTGGGCACCGGCACTCACGTGTTGTGCACGTGGGCACCACTTAAGAATTTAATTCTTATTTATGATAAGCGCTCCTGTGTTTTGCACATTGGCGCCCGTGTGAGCTTCACGTGCGGTGCCACCATAAGATTTAATCCTAAGGGGGTGGCGTTGGCGCCCTCGTGAGGGGCACGTGAGGCACCGCCTCAACAAAATTTAACAGAGCTTAGCTCTTTTTATTATGTTTAAATATTGGGGGAACAAATACCCCCTACCGTTGTTCTCATGTGGCTCACACATGAGTGCAACGGTGCCACTTTTTCCACCGTTTGATCTTCTAGGGAGTTGAGCCGTCCCTTCACATCCTATAAATAGGGCCTTTGGCCCTTGAGATGACTGTCGTGTCATCATCTTTCTTGAGTCTTCTTCTTTCTTGAGAATTTAATTCCCATCTCAGAGCTTAGATCTCTGCCCACAGAACTTCTTCTAATTAGAGTTAAACTCTTGATTTTGTGGGGGCTATTGATTTTCCTTTAGACTGTAATGATTATAGTATTTTGATTGCGAACCCTCCACTGGTATTTCTTTTCAAGTACTATGGCTTATAATTTGTATGATCTTGAAGAGATTATCTCTTATGAGGAGATTCGCATCCAAGGTCGCTGTCAAGCCCAGGAGTTTACTGATGCCCGGTGCGCTGAGGTGATGCGTCGCTTCGACGATTACAACGGTCGATTGCTCCCCCGCCGTTCTGCTCTTTAAAAGATCGTTGTTGGGTCGATCTGGGAAGCTGTACCCGGGTGTCTTGAAGTTATGCCACTCTAAGCGCTCGATGACGCCAAAGATAAGGTACATTCAGTGTAGTTGATGAGGTTGATCTCAAAAAAATAGAGAGATAATCTCGTCGCCATCTTGCACCGCGTCTTTCAACAGAAAACAATAGTATTAGTATATCAGAGGGTGTAGAACATCAGTGGTGACCCTGACGCTTGCTTCCGAGAGAAGATGCACAAGAAGATGGTTGATGAGGCTGAATGTACATTGCTTAAGCTTGCTTTTGAGTTTGAGAATTCATGTCCAGAGTTTAGCGTTCTGCCATTGTAAACATTTTGATGATGTTTGTTTCTTTTTTTTTTTTTATCATCCTTATCACCAATGTATAAATTTCTTCAAAGTATGAATGACAAAGCTCCCCCTTTTCTTTACGCCAATGCTCGTATGTGCCTCACGTGAGGTTTATATATATATATATATATAACTAGCACCGGCGCTCACGTGTCATGCGCGTGAGGCGCTGCTACAGGATTTAATCCTGAAAAGAACTAGCGCCGGCGCTCACATGTCATGCATGTGAGGCGCTGCTACAGGTTCTAATCCTGAAAAGAATCAGCGCCAGCGCTCACGTGTCATGCACGTGAGGCGCTGCTTAGGAAATCGTTTCATCTTCTTACTCTGATTTTCATGAGTCAACTCTTTATTTTCCTACGCCCTTTTTTCAGGCCTTGGAAATAGTTGCACCATGCACAACATTTTCTGTGCCTAAATTTAAATGCTTCTCTTTATATTCTGAAGCAATGATCTTCTTCTTCTTCTCAAAGAAAGAATCATTTTTTAACAGATCAAGAGTTATGGCTTGCAATCGTCCTCATACTCGTCGGCAACCATGGGTGGTGCCTATCGAGAGAATTGTTCTTCGTTTTGCTGCACGATTGGTAAACCCCGTTCTCACAGATGACCAATGTAACACGGTGATATACGAGCTTCTGACTCGTAGGGGC
Organism: Agapanthus africanus; assembly: GCA_030015575.1. NCBI lineage: Eukaryota > Viridiplantae > Streptophyta > Magnoliopsida > Asparagales > Amaryllidaceae > Agapanthus > Agapanthus africanus. Next base: position 417,765,100 of record CM057349.1, on the reverse strand, counting down.
TCGCCTCTTCCTATCGGCTCTATTTAGCTCTGGATGATCTTCCTATTTGTGCTTGCTGACATTCCTCCTCATCCGGCGAAGATGACTCTGGCGATACTCGACGCAGCGGAGGACAAAATTGAGTGCTTTCATAAGGGAGATTTGATTACCCAGCTTCTGAAGGATCTCTATATTCGGTTGCTAAGCCAGATATGGGCTCAGCGGTCCATCATGTTTAATTTTGCTGATGGGCACGGTGCTGACCGATGGGGAGCGACTCGTCGCGAAGATCGCCGCTTCGACATGTTGGAGAAGGCTGAAAGGGCTTTAGAAAAATTTATTCATAGTTTTGTAAACCCTTGTACTTTTGATCCTGTGTTCGGTGATTTGTTTCCTGCAAATTAAATTATTTATTTAAATGTGTTTCTTTATTGTTGACTGTTGAATGTTTTATCCCCAACACACATTCATTTGTGCATTTTGCATCTGCGCATGCACTTTTACCCTTAGGGTTTTTTTAAGTGCTAACGTCACTGATGTGCTCGTGTCATGCACTGACCCTCTACACGCGTATATAAATCGGCATGCTTCCAATGCTATCTTCATTCAAGTATGCATGTATTTGCAAGTGAGCGCTTAAACAGGTGCGAATCAACTGCTGTCCTCACTGTCTTGCATAGCATACGTCTGGTTTCAGGCTGGCATGTCATACAAATATTTATTTTTTTTAGAATTTTGATCAAAGGAAGATAGCGAGCGGACACAAGCGTCATCATCTATCATCAACTCAGATCTCAATTCTTAAGAAGTGTAGTTCTGAGCCCTCTGAGACCTATGAGTTACGCCTTTCTGTTTCTTGTTCAGAGTCTCTATTTTATGTACTCGTTTCAGAGTTTGTAGTTTATTCACTCGTTTCGGAGTCTCTAGTTTATGTACTCATTTCGGAGTTTGTAGTTTATTCACTCATTTCGGAGTTTGTAGTTTATTCATTCATTTCGGAGTCTCTAGTTTATGTACTCATTTCGGAGTTTGTAGTTTATTCACTCATTTCGGAGTTTGTAGTTTATTCAATTGTTTCAGAGTCTCTAGTTTATGTATTCATTTCGAAGCTTGTAGTTTATTCACTCATTTCGGAGTTTGTAGTTTATTCACTCATTTCGGAGTTTATAGTTTATTCACTCGTTTCGGCGTATATAGTTTATTCACTCGTTTCGGAGTCTGTAGTTTACATAATCATTTCGGAGTATCTTTGGTTTACCTCCCTTGGGTTTACAGGCAAACTTGTCCTAACGTTGTATGTAGATAATCCCCATTCTTTTTACGATAGAGGTCTGTTAGGTTTGTGGTACTAGGGGTTTAGCCTGTGGTACTATTGCGTTGGCTGATATATCTCTCGATATGCAGCCTTTAAGCCGCTATTCGAGTAGCCCCGCGACTGTCGTGTTTCTGATCCCTTCAAAGGATGGACAAGACATCTTCAAGTAATCTCCTTAGGTCATATTACCGTCGGAAGAGCATGTGTTAGGAATTTTCCATGACGCTTTTTACCTGAGGTTAGCTCAATTTGGAGCCCCGATGAGCCATAACCGCTTCCTTCTGGGGTGGGATGATCTCCAATAGTCTTTTAGGCTTTATATGAGTTGCCGTCAAGACCCGAAGCTGGGAATATGCCGTCACTTCATTTTTGTTTTGACGATGTCGCGCCGATTTTTTGCTGAAATAGGGTAGACATCTGTAGGACCTCTATGCTGTATGTATTGCAATTGAAGTCCGGAGCTAGGAATATGCAATTGCTTAAATTTCATTTGATGGCTGCGTCCGCATCCTGCTGAAATGAGGGGGGAATGCTGGGATAGTCTCTAGGTTGTAAATGTACCATTAAGACTTGGAACTAGGATTTTGCAATTACTCCATTTTTTCTTGCTTTGACCCTTGGGTCCTTTTTTTATGATGACGTTGCGTCTGCATCCTGCTAGAATGAGAAGAAACACCGGGATAGTCTCTAGGTTGTATATGAACCGTCCAGAATTAGAGCTAGGATTTTGCCATTACTCCATTTTTTGCTTTGACCCTTGGGTCTTTCTTTTTCGATGATGACGTTGCGTCTGCATTCTGCTAGAATGAGAAGAAACGCCGGGATAGTCTCTAGGTTGGATATGTACCGTCAAGACTTAGAGCTAGGATTTTGCCATTAATCCTTTTTTTTGCTTTGATCCTTAGGTCTTTGTTGACGTCGCATCTGCACCCTGCTGTCATGAGAAGCATGTGGAGTCGATCTTTAGGCTGTAGATGTCGCCATTAAGATCTGGCTCTCCTTTTGGCGGAGCCTGGTAGGAAAATACGGTTCCCTTTCTTTCATTTGTGCCTATAGATCGTATACAAGAGTCAATATGGACATACTTGCAGGGCAAAAAGTTTCAATTTTTATTATTTTTTATTTCTCTCTGCGATGCTCTATCTTTTCAGCTTTTTATGTTGCGAAAGTCGCGATAGTCCAATCATTTCAGCTATTTATCCACGGTGCCCAATCATTTCGGCTGTTTTCGTTTTTACTCGCTACTTTTTATTGCAAGTTGCCCTATCATTTCGGCTGTTTTTGTTTTTACTAGCTGCTTTTTATTGTGAGTTGCCCTATTATTTCGGTTGTTTTTGTTTTTACTCGCTGCTTTTTATTGTGAGTTGCCCTATCACTTCGGCTGTTTTTTTTTACTCGCAGCTTTTTATTGTGAGTTGCCCTATCATTTCGGCTGTTTTAGTTTTTACTCGCTGCTTTTTATTGCGGGTTGCCCTATCATTTCGGTCCATTTTTTTTGAGTTAGGGATATAAAATCTCATACTAATCTTGGCATCAGTATCGCTACCACTGGAATATTGCCAGGAGCGATTCATCATTTGCCATGAGAGGACTTGGAGTTTGACACCTGTTTAGGCATCAACATTGCTACAACTGGAATGTTGCCATGAGCGAATCATCATTTGCCTTTATCGATTTGAACAAAGATGGCTTAGTAGACAGGGTTAGGATCTTGTCGACTAAGGCTTTTGACTTTATGAGTCGTAAGGGTCTCATAAAGGTATTTCTCCATATGAGTCATGAGGATTTCGTAGGTGTGTTTTCTCCTTAGGAATCGTGGGGATTCCTAAGTGCGTTTTCTCTTGTAAGTCGTAAGGATCTTCCAAGAGTATTTTCTCCTTATAAGTCGAGAGGACTTACAAGTGTCGTTCACCATATAGGGACATTTCTCGTCATTGGTAGAACTTGGCAGGGGATATATTTATTTATGCCCGTGGATTGTATATAAGGGTCAATATAGGACCGTATGTAGGGCAATATTAGGGGAATATGATGGCTTAAGAACAGATTTAGATTCTTGTAGCTTAAGGCTTTTGAATCCTATGAGCCGTGAGGGTCTCATAGGGAGGAAATTCTCTTTATGAGTCGTAAAGATCTCGCAAGTGTAGTTTCTCCTTAGGAATCGTAGGGACTCCGAAGTGTGTCACTCCTTTGCGAGTCGTAAGGATCTCACGTAGGTATTTTCTCCTCACAAGGTCGAAAGGACCTTGCAAGTGCACATGAATTTTTTTTTATGAGTTTGCGCCCTTTTCGGGTTTTCACAACTCACCGTCAGTCCTGCTATTCTTACTCACGGCGCCCATTTGGGTTTTCATTCGTGCCCATTTCACTTATGGACATACCCTTTTTTTTAACGAGATTGCGCCCTTTCGAGTTTTCACAAACTCGCCGGCAGTCCTGCTGTTTTTACTCACGGTGTCCTTTCGGGTTTTTATCCGTGCCCATTTCGCTTGTGGACATACCCTTTTTTTAACGAGATTGCGTCCTTTCGGGTTTTCACAAGCTCGCCGGCAGTCCTGCTGGTTTTACTTACGGCGCCCTTTCGGGTTTTCATCCGTGCCCATTTCGCTTGTGGACATATCCTTTTTTAACGAGATTGCGCCCTTTCGGATTTTCACAAACTCGCCGGCAGTCCTGCTGTTTTTACTCATGCCGCACTTTCGGCTTTTCATCCGTGTCCATTTCTCTTGTGACCATACCCTTTTTTTATTTGTGAGATGAAACTCTCGAGAATAGTTTCGTCACGGATGACCCACCTGTTTGGGGGTGGCTTCATTACTGGAGTAGCTGTGCAGCCAGTGGGACTTAAGTTGCAACCTTTGCCGCTATGACTTCGATTGTAATATAGATCTCAGGGGAGCATATCGCCATATTTGGGGCGATGTGCTAGTTTAGGGACATTCCGGTCCATTATCTCCATGTTTGAGGCGACTTTTTAGTTTAAGGACTTTTCGGTCCAGCATTCCCATCTTGGGGACAAACTTTAGTTTAGGGACATCTCGGTCCATTGTTAATTTAGGGACATCTCGGTCCGTTATTGGTTTAGGGACATCTCGGTTCGTTATCACCATATCTGAGGCGACGGAGCTTTTTGGTTACTACTCTCGAAATTCTGACTCATGAAGATAGCGAGCAGACAAATGTGTCGTCATCTATAATTAACCTAGGTCGTGACTCGTTAGGCGTAGTATTTTATAAGGAATCAGACGTTTATTAGCCAGAATGGTCTTTCGCTATGCATATCCATGAGCAGGTAGGCTCCACCTTGGTAGAATTTGTCTATAATGTACGGGCCTTCATAGTTTGGCTCGAATTTTCCCCGTTTTGCATGATTGGGGATCATTGGTCTTTTGACGACTAGTACAAATTCGCCTTGGTGGAATGTTCTCGGCCTGGCCAGTTTTTCATATGACCTATCATCCTTGCCTTATAAACCTTCAGATTTTGCTGTGCTATAAGGCGAGTTTCGTCGAGGGCGTCGAGCTCCTCAACCCTAAGATGAGCGTTTTCTTCATCTGGCTGCTCGCATCGAACAGCTACTCATAGAGAAGGGATTTCTACCTCCAGTGGGAGCACTGCTTTCGTGCAAAACACCAACACATATAGTGTTATATTCGTGGTCGTTTTAAACGTTGTTCTGTAGGCCTAGAGAGCTTCGTGCAGCCTTTTGTGCCAGTCTTTTTTGTTTCTGGAAACCGTTTTCTTTATAATCTTTATCAAGGTCTTATTGAAACCTCAGCTAGACCGTTGGCCTGAGAATTATAGACTGAAGAGTATCTCCAATCTATTTTATGTTGTTGTGCAAAGCGGCTGATATTATGACTTCTATAAGCTGGCCCATTATCCGAGACAATTCATCGCGGAGTGCCGAACCGATAGATGACATGGGTTCTGAAGAAATAGAAAATATTCTCCGTCTTCACCTCTCTTAGTGGTACTGCTTCTGCCTACTTAGAGAAGTAGTCGGTCGTTACCAGTATGAACCGATGTCCTTTGGACGATGCCGGTTCGATGGGGCCAATTATATCGGTTCCCCACATTTCGAACGGCCAGCTAGCCACTGTCGGGTGTAGAGGATTTGGATGTTGATGGATGAAGTCCCCGTGAATTTGATACGAGTGACACTGCTTTGCATATTCGAGGCAGTCCTGAATCATTATGAGCCAATAATAACCCATTCTTTTTATCTTCAGCTTCATCTTTGGCCCAGTTTGGTGAGAACCGCAGAGTCCGTCATGTATCTCTTGGACGACTTTCTTTGCTTCTTCCGACCCTAGGCATCTTAGCCACAGATAGTCAAACGATCTCTTATATAGAGTATCATTGACGAAGGCGAAAGACAAAGCTCGTTTCATGAGCTGATGTCTAGACGACACATTTTCGGGTGTTCGTTGGGACTTAAAGTAGTCTATGATGACTTTCCTCCAGTCTTTGACCTTTACTTCGTCCTACATTTGAAGGGTTATTTGTTCGGTTGTTTCTTTTCTTTCGGATGGCTCTATTAAGTCTTCCGAAGATATATCTGATGGTGCAAGAACCCTATGGCTTTGCACAATTATCCTTACGTCTTCGAGGTCTTCATCGGCCAGTTCCTTAGCCAACTTGGCCAATGCGTCCGCCTTACTATTTTCTACACGCGGTATACTCTCCACGATGTAAGAAGGGATTTGCGTCAGTTGCTTCACTCTTTCGCCATACTTTATCAGCTCTGGCTTGCATGTCTGATAGTCGCCATTTACCTGACTAACGATCAACTGGGAGTCTCCATATATGAGGAGGTCTTTGATTCCCATGTCGATAGCGATCTTTAGACCTGCTATCAAAGCTTTGTATTCATCTTCGTTATTAGTCCTTGGCTCTATTAAGGAAACGGCATAACGCAATATCCCTCCTTACGGAGTCACGAAGATAAGGCCCATCTCGGCTTTGATTATAGGGGTGTTTTTCTTTCACCGCTTCATGGAAGATGCTCTATCGAAATAGAGTTTCCATTGGAAATCAATTTTTTCTTCAGTTGTATCAAACGCATGTTCGTCTGGCAACTCACAATTTAAGGAGGAGTCAGCCGGTATCGGATGATCCGCAAGAAAGTCGGCAATAGCCTGTCCTTTCACTATTTTGAGGGGACGATACGTTATCGAGAACTCCATCAGGAGGAGGGCCTATTTGGCAAGCCTTCCTGTTAGTATGGCCCTTGACATTAGATATTTGAGAAGATCCACTTTTGATATGAGATGGACATCATGTGCTAAGGCGCAATGTCTGAGCTTTGTTATTGCAAAGATCAGTGCCAGGCAATGCTTTTCGATAGGGGAATAGTTGTTTTCTATCCCCAGGAGAACCCGACTCAAATAGTACAGAGCTCTCTCCTTTCCCTGATTGTTCTCTTTGCCCATAGTGCGCCTACAGAACCCTCAAGGGCCGTTGTATGTAGGATAAGGGGCTTTCCTTTAACCGGAGCGGTCAATACCGGCGGATTTTACAGGTATTACTTGATTTCGTCCAGTGCATTTTGGCATTTTTGATCCCAGACGAACGGGGTCTCCTTCTTCAGCAAATGACTGTAGGGACGGCATTTTCCGGAGAGGTTGGCTATGAACCGCCGGATATATGCGAGCATTTCTTGAAGAGATCGCAACTGTTTGAGGGTTCTTGGCATGGGCATTTCCATAATCTTCTTGATCTTTGAGGGATCGATTTCGATACCCTGGTGACGTATGATGAATCCTTGGAATTTGGCTGAGGAGACTCCAAACACACATTTTAAAGGATTTATCTTCAAATTATACTTCCGAAGATGCCGAAACACTATTTTTAGATGTTCCCAATCTTCCTCGTGAGATTTGCTCTTTACCACAAGGTCGTAGATGTAGCATTCGACAATCTCATGGATGAGATCATCGAAGATCTTTATCGCTCTCAGGTAGGTAGCACCGGTATTCTTCAAACCGAAGGGCATTACATTATAGCAGAATATGCCCAATAGGGTTCGAAAGACGGTATGCTTCTGGTCTTCAGAATGCATTTTTAGTTGGTTGTATCCTGAAAATCCATCCATGAAGGAGAATACCTCATGGGTAAACTTGTTATTGATCATCAGCTCGGTAACAGGTACTGAGAAGTCATCCTTCGGGTAAGCTTTGTTGAGGTCCCGAAAGTCCACGCAGATGCGCACTGTCCCATTTTTCTTCTTCACTAGAACAATGTTAGCGATCCAGTCGGGATATTGAATGTCACGACCCGGAAATGGCACGTGATTGGCACTTGAATCATATGAAGTCTATAGGACCCCATCTAATTCAAGTAAGCCAAAAATCCCAGAAATCTAAACCAATTTAAATAGAAGTGAAGAAAACTTAATTTAAAATAAGTGGTTTTAATAACATAAGCCGAATATGCATTTTTAAAATCTCAAGTCTTTTCTGAAAATTTCGGCAGAGTTTCTTTATAAATACTGGCCCCAAAAGGGTACAACATGTATAATATGAATAAAGGCATCCCCAAGCGGAAGCTAGCTCTTCGTCAATTGACGGTCATAACCACGCAAGCAATATAATATACAACGCCGAAGGGTGATGATCAAAACTCAAAAGGAAACTCAATAACATCAAGAAAACCCATAATAATACAACGCGCGACTCTAAGGTCGAATGAATATACACTGGTCTTCTAAGTCTAATAAATAATACAAGTCTGGTTGATGGAGTTACTAGATACAACTGAAATAAATAAATATACAATAGCGGTCATGATGCATGTGAACCCACCTACCAAAGCAATCACCCGGAAAGGAGCAGTGTGCCAGCAAAGGCGCAACGAACCTGTACAGCAAAACCTGCAAGAAACTGTGGCACAACGGGGGTGAGTTGCCAACTCGTGAGTAGAAAACATCACTGAGCAGAAATCGTATGTATGACTCATCCTAGGTCAATACGATCATAATATATGTATCCTCAATATGATAAAATCTGAAGCATGATAAGGTGGTAAGGGTAAACGTCTATGCATAAGTGTAATACCATGTGCTCGTGTCAGTGCTTCAGCTGGCAACATATCATAAATATGAGGTATCATCAATGAAATCAACATGAAATCAGTGTCAAGCATCGACACAAAACATAAATCTCAATATCTCAATATCTCATGCTCCGGCAATCCGGACTGGCATGTAACCTCGAATCTCAATATCTAGGTCTCCGGCTATCCGGACTGGCCCATCATCAAATCTTAAAACCTCAGGCTCCGGCTATCCGGACTGTCCTGCACTCCGATCGTTATCCTTCGGATATCCGTCGAGTCACAATGAAATCACCGGTCAGCAATACTCCCCTGTCTCAGGCTCAACGCCATCATCTGCGACCATCTTGCCCGGCGGTACCGTACCGGGTCCACCATGCACCCACAGACGGTTCCTCCTCCTCCTTGAATCGGGTGTATGATATCGCTCAAGAGCCGGGAAAACTCATGGTGGACATATCTCAAATCATATCATGAGAAAACCGTAATATTCTATCTTTTGAAAATGATAATCAGTTTATAAATTTTTGCGGTTTCTTCAAATCCAGAAATCTCATGGAAATCCGAAATAACAATATCAAGAGTAAATAATACTGCATACTGCGCTCCGGCTATCCGGACTGGCCCTAAAATATTGCATGACAATGAATATATGAATAAACATGAAAATCACAGTAACAAATGCTATGTCTAAACTAGCATATGAAAACAATAACATTTAGGAACTATCATCTAGCAAGCTATGTCAATGAAATAATGTTCTCTAAAGTGTACGTGATATAGTAATTACCGATGAAGATGTGTGTGAGCCGGCAAGCAAGTATACGTAGAGCATACGCATCATCGGTAATGGTGCTGGTGTCTTAACAATAGGTTTCATCATTATTCACGAAAATACATATAGACATGCAATGCAATGCGAGCAATAATATGCGGAACATAAATAATAACGCAACACGTACGAATATGAACATTAATGTATATGAGTCAAAATAGTTTTGCCATTTGAAATAACATGAATCGTGGTGTTTAGAAAATAGGGTTACGGTTTTTTTTAAAGAAAATATACGTCCTTTGAAATATCCGTAGAATCTCTTGTCCTGTCTTTAAAATACTCACGATTCATTAGTTTTGAAATAGGTATGTATCGAGCCTAGTCTGACATCTACAAGTAACTACAGGACTAAACTAACAGATTAATCGAAAAGGGTAAGGAAAGCCACCTAAGCCTGAGTCGATATATATATATATATATATATATATATATATATATATATAATAGTCGGTGATCCCGCCTCTATAGTATCACATATGATACACTATATAATATGACATTCTCGAGTCAAGAGTGCGGATCTATCATCAATATAGCTCGTACGGTAAATCCATCGTACGACATCCCAAATCTGGGTATGAGTCAATTATCACATTTATCTCAATATTTATCCGGTATCCTTATCATCACATATCGCGAACTGGGGTACTGATCTACGTCTAGTACCATACTGATACCATCTACATCTACACATATACATGTCATCTTGGGAATGGACTTTCTTGGCACTTTTCACGCTCATATTGATTGTAGGGTAAAGAAAGTGATTTTCCAGATTTCCGGACATCCGAAGCTTATATTTTCAGGAGGTAGCAGATCTGTCGGGCTAGTCGAATTTAGGGCTAGGCCGACAAGCGATGTTCTTTCGTCAATGGAAGCAGATAAGGAGGAAGCGCCAGCAATACTTCGAGAGTTTATGGATGTGTTCGAGAACATCTCTGGTTTACTGCCAAAATGAGATGTGGAGTTCGCGATTGATCTTGTCCCTGGAGCAGCGCCAATTTCAAAGGCGTATTATCCGATGGCATCGGTGGAGCTAGAAGAAGTCAAGAAATAGGTCGTCGAATTATTAGAGAAGGGTTGGATTTGCAGCAACAATTCATCCTGGGGAGCTCTAGTTCTTCTAGTCAAGAAGAAAGATGGCACGCGGAGGATGTGCATCGACTATCGGGAATTAAGCCGGGTGACTATTAAGAACAAGTACCCGATCCCTCACATCGGCGAAATATTCGATCAACTCAGTGGTGTGAGGGTATTCTCAAAGCTGGACTTGCGATCCGGATATCATCAAGTTCGAGTAAAATCAGAAGATATTTGCAAGACAGCGTTCCGAACTCGATATGGGCATTACGAGTACTTAATGATGCCATTCGGAGTCAGGAAAGCCCCAGCGATATTTATGGACTTGATAGATCGAATCTTTTTACCATATTTGGACCAATTCGTAGTGGTGTTTGTTCCCGCCAAAAATTTCTGCGCAAAAGAGTCCAAGGTATCAAATGGCAGCGATACGCTTAAGAAATGGGAACCAGTATCTTCCGGGCTGTTTTTTTGACAAACTCCCAAATGAGAAACAGATAAATTCTAATGGTATCGAAAGCGGCTCGAAAAACCCTTCGATTTGATATATTATGGGCCTCGTAATTCATCCGGGATCAAAAGTTATGAGGAATTACGTGTTCACACGTGATGGACTTTTAAGAACCCGCTGGAGGAGTTAAAAGATATAATAAAAACTCAGAAAAGATCCCAATGGGGCACCACGTGCTCACACGTGATCATGGGCCACGTGCAGACACGTGATGGGCTCTTAAGGCCTCTAAAATAATGAATAGAATTAAATTCTAAAATCTGTTCCCTGGTTAAAACTCATAAGTTACCTCAATGAGGTATCACGTGCTCACACGTGACCAATGGTCACGTGTGGACACGTGACCAATGGTCACGTGTTGACACGTGATGGTTAAAACAACAATATAAACGAGCAGCTGTTAAAGGGACCAATTTGGGGGTCACGTGCTCACACGTGACCAAGGGTCACGTGCCAGCACGTGACAGGCTTTGAAAGCCTTACAGTTTAATAGAATTAAAATTCTAAATTTCTCTAAATCTTTCCAAATGAAAAAGAATTATAGGAACCGTTGGATTAAAAATCCAAGGGTGATTAAAAATCACCAATTTATGGAAAAATCTTGGATTTGGAAAGATTTCCCCCCTAAATCTGACCGAGATAACAAATGGATATCTTTGGATTTAAAATCCAATGGTGAATAAAATTCACTTAACAATCTAAAGGCCCAGATTAATGATGAATGCAAATCAAATCTCTCAACATACAAATCAAATCTCTTAATGAGAGATTTGTTAAACAAATTGATTCTCTTCCTCCTCCTATAAATAGGAGCCAAGAGAAGAGAAGGAGGATCTACCTTGGAGAGAGAAGAAACAGAGGGAGAGAATTTAATTCTCAAGAGAAAAAAAGAAAAGAGAGGAGAATTTAATTTTCTGCAAAAGAAAACCCTAGGTAAGAAAAGAGAGGCTTCAAAAGAGAATTTAATTCTCAAAAGAGTTTAACTCTTATATAAAAGAAAAGAACTTAGTTCTTTCTCTGTTTGAGGATCTGCAAAGTGCACATCTCCCCAGGAATTGAGAATTTAATTCTCATTGGGTTGAGATCCTGCCATGCAGATCTAAAACACAGAGGAGGAATTGAGTTTTGAGAATTTAATTCTCCCAAACTCACAGGAATTTAATTCCTCTTAAAACGAAACTAGGGTTTAACCCTAATCAAGAATTTAATTCTTTTACATATCTGGGAATTTAATTCCTTTAAAAAGAAATTAGGGTTCTACCCTAAATAAGAATTTAATTCTTTCACAATAGGAATTTAATTCCTCCAGAATCAAAATTGGGGTTTTACCCTAAATAAGAATTTAATTCTTAAAGATAAGGAGACTTAAAAGATCTCTGTTCATGAAAAGAATTAGGGTCACGTGTCCCACGTGACCCCTGAACAGATCCCCCAAAATGAGAAGAGGAAAGATTTGAGGCAATACCTCACGTGCTCCCACATGACCCTCATTATATATGGAACAAAAGCAAAGGCAGAAACAATTCTGGGCGCTCTCACGTGTTACCACGTGACCCCTAATAAATGTTCTAATAAATCAGGGCATGATTATACATCACGTGCCCACACGTGATGGCTATGAAAATTAAAAGTGTTTAACACTTGTTTGCAGAACAAAATAAAGTGGATCTGGCCCCACTTTTTGATGCCATCACGTGCCTCCACGTGACTTCCAAAACGCAGAAAGAAAAAGCAAAGGAAATGAAAGCTTTGGGCGCTCTCACGTGTTATCACGTGACCCCTCAGCAAATGCTTTAACAATTGGCGCACAGATCCCCATCACGTGCCAACACGTGATGCTCTAAAATAAAAATAAAAGTGTTTAACACTTATTCGCAGATTTGAGGATAAAACAAAGGAGATCTGGCTCCACATTTAGGGCATCCTCACGTGTCACCACGTGACCCCTAATGAGCATTCTAACAGATCAGAGTGGGGTCCTTCATCACGTGCTCACACGTGATGGCCGTCAGAATTAAAAGAGTTAAACACTGATCTGCAGAATAAAATAAAGGGAATCAGGGCGCTCTCGCGTATCCACACGTGACCCCTCTCTCCTTAGTGTTTAACACTAATCTGAAGACTTTGTCCTCAGTGTTTAACACTGATTTTCTTAGTGTTTAACACTAATTTGGAAAACTTTATTTGCAGTGTTTAACACTGATTTTCTTAGTGATTAACACTAATTGGAAAACTCTGTTCCCGGTGTTTAACACTGATTTTCTTAGTGATTAACACTAATTGGAAAACTCTGTTCTCGGTGTTTAACACCGATTTGCTTTAGTGTTTAACACTAATTTGAAAGCCCTGTTGCTAACACTGATTATCTTCTAGTGTTTAACACTAACTTGCTAATCTTATTCCCAGCGTTCAACACTGTTGGTCTGTAGTGTTTAACACTAGCTTTAGCCCAATTGGCTAAGTTTTTAGAGGCAAAGCCTCTTCTTCAATGGACCAACAGAGGGCCAATATTTCAAACATAGTTGGACTTAGCCCAAACTGGCCATAAGTCCTCAAATCATCTTGAACTGAGCACATCTGCTCTTTCAACCAACTCATTGGTTCAAGGGTACATCTCTGAACTCCTCTGATATTTGTCGTTGTAATCCTTCAACGTCTTCAGAGAGGTGATGGGTCCCGACAACCACACATCAACACGGACTGTGGGGTCCTTAAACTCATGGACTTATGCGTCCCTAAACCAAGATACGGACTGTGGGGTCCTTAAACCCGCGGACTTATGCGTCCTTAAACTAACGGACTAATGCGTCCTTAAACACACCCATATGGACTGTGGGGTCCTTAAACCCACGGACTTATGCGTCCTTAAACTACCTATGGACCACCACGTCCCTAAACTGGAACATGGACCACTATGTCCTTAAACTGGTATTGGACCTCCATGTCCCTAAACTGGAGATGGACCACTATGTCCTTAAACTGGTATTGGACCACTATGTTCCTAAACTGGAACAATAGAGCCCCCAAATGCTCTTTTGTCGGATCTAAACGATCCCGTTAAGTCGATCTTAGTCCCAAACTGGACTAACGTATCCTTAACAACCGTTTAAGTTGATCTTAGCCTCAAATATGGCTAACGTATCCTTAAACCTTCAAACAGACTTTAGTCCCAAATTGGACTATAAATCCCCCAATCAACTTTGGTTTAAGAGTACATCTCTGAACTCCTCTGACATCTGTCGTTGTAATCCTTCAACGTCGTCAGAGAGGTGACGGGTCTCGACGGCCATACATATAATGGACCACTATGTCCCTAAACTAGAACAATTGAGCCCCCAAATGCTCTTTTGTCGGATCTAAACGATCCCGTTAAGTTGATCTTAGTCTCAAACTGGACTAACGTATCCTTAACAAACGTTTGAGTTGATCTTAGCCTCAAATACGGCTAACGTATCCTCAAACCAAAACCCCAAACCCAAATCTAAGAAAACACGGATTTGGACTAATCCACGTCCTACGGGCGACGACATAAATTGGTCTCCGTATACAATCCACGGGCAACCACAAACAAAACAAACACCCATGACACGAAGTGACCAGCTGGAGGAGGAGAAAGTTGTTACCGCGATGCGGTAGCGTAATTAACTGCAGGGGCTTGTGCCTGCAGGAAAGAGCGTCCCCACAATCAAAAACCCCTCAAGCGAGGGGGAATCTGACGAAGTCTGCTACATCGAACGCATCCGTCTAAACCTCCGATACACGGTGCCATAAATCAACTTGGCATTTTCGGAGAGGTGGACGGATAGCACCAATTAGCATCTGCCCCGAACCTCAGGCGAGACGCCCCATGTCTCGGCCGCCGTTCAGAAGGGAACAGATTCTGGCACGCCCGGTGGGACCTTTTCCTCTTTCCACTCCACACTTCGTGTGTCGTGTTCGCGAGCAAATCGCGGTTTGCTGTGGTTGCCTGTGGATTCGAGGTACTTAGATTTGGTGTTTTGCTCCGTGCAGAAAACAGAAGATCAATGGCTTCAAACTGCACTACCTGCAACTGCAACTCTCGCTCTGTCCCTGCTGGAGGAGTGACTTACGGGCCCCAAGCGGCCTCCCTTTTCAAAATGCCAGTGGAGCAGGTAACTCAAGCCATCGCTGGATTATTCTTCGGGACCCTGCTCCCACCAATGAGCTTCAATGCCCCAATGACATCGTAAGAAGCTCCAAAGAAGTCGGTCTTTGATTGGCTTGCTACTGCCGCGGCCCCTCTCAACGGGTCGCCCAACTTCAATACCTTAGTTTTCAACAGACTGAGCCAGAACGTCTATAAGCTCGTGATACCCGAAGCTGCCATCCCAAAGCGGATAGCCATCCCGGCTCAAGCGGACAAAATTATTGGAAAGGCTCTTCCTTCCAAGAAGTCAGTTTTTACAAGGCTGGCCATTCCGGTTGCTGCTCCAGGTGAGATCCTCAAAGCTGCTTCCCCTGCCCAGAGGGGGCACGACGAAGTCACCCTTATAGCTGAAACAACTCCATCTGCACCACTGGCCCCGAGTGAGGAAGGCTGGGGGCAACTCCCCCTCTGGGATAATTCCGCCAGCTCCAACGGTGGGGATCGATGCTGCTGTTCCAACTGGGAACAGCTTTGAATTGCTGAACAAGGTACGCAGAAATTCACCAACTGCGGTGCTCAAAAGATCTCCTCCACCGGTAGAGGCCGTCGTGGAAGCAAAACCAGAAAAGCCGGAGCAGTCTCCTCAACGGCTGTCTTCCAGGATCTACAAGACTTGGCGACGGGTCCGAGAATCAGTGATTGATCCGAATTTTTCTCATCGACAGAAAAAGATGAAGGTCTGGCAGGAAGGAAATCCCCCTGTCAAGCAACAAAAGACGACGACCATCTGGGTGCCCAAAGCAACGGTCCCCTCAGCTTCGACCGCTCACAGAAGAAGGAGACCGGAGAAGATCCCTGTGTCTTCGGCAAATCGCAAAGACACTGAATCTAAACGCCCCAAGTCCGGGGGCATGGTGGTGCACACCGTTTATATGGCTTCCGGAAAGGAGGAAAGCCGTGCTTCGATAGGTCACCGACCGCTCACCCGATCCGTGACAAAATCCTAGGAGCAACAACAGAAACTTCAAGAGATGCTGACTACAATGGCCGCACTCATCGGGCCAAAAGAAAACCCGGAGGCATCATCAGAGCAGCGTCACGAACAAGAAACCGATGCTGACTTCTTACGCAGAGTCCTCAAAAAGAAGGACAAAGAAGCCGCAGAGCAAGCGGCTAATATAAAACAAATGGCGCTTCTCTTCCAAGATATAGTAGGGATGATGCTACAACAAGATCCTCCAGTTGAAGACCCTCCGATCATTACTGAAGATGATAGAGGAGAGACATCTAATCCGCCTCCGACTCTTTCAACGACCAAAGATGAAACCATTTCCAAGGCTGCGCTGGATGACTATATAGCTCATCAAATACGGGCTCATCAAGTGAATGAAGCGGCTGCGCAAATTGTTAGAACAGGAAGACCCTATCCGGGCTGGTATGACCAAATCAGTTACCCACCGGGATATACGATCCCTAAGTTCCACGTATATAAAGGGACAGGGAACCCACATCAGCATGTCGCTCAATTCAGGGCCTTATGCGACAATACTGGAGGCGATGACAGACTGTTGCTTCAACAATTTGTCGGCAGCTTAGCAGAAACGGCATTCGAATGGTATTCGGAGCTACCTAACAACTCTGTCAAAATATTTGCGGAGATGGAGTTGCTGTTTACACAAAGATTCGCGAGTGCTAGTGAACGCACCCCGATAACAGCACTGATCAACGCTAGGATAAGGCCAGGAGAAACGTAGGTTCAATACGCAACACGATGGCGGAATTTGTGGTCAAAATGCGAACAGCGGATCGAGGAAGCACCTGCGGTAGGTATGTTCGTGGGCACTCTTGATCCGCAAGCAACCATCTCGCAATTCATGATGTTCTTCAAGCCAACTACTTTCTAGGCCTTGATTGACAAGTTGGCCCAAATGGACCAGATGGGCCATAGGCCTTCCTCTTCAAAGACAGAGCCTTGGAATGGAAAGGGCAAAGGGAAAGCAACCTTCGTTGCCAATACTCAGCAACAGTCGAGCAACTTAAAGCCGGTTGTTCGCCAAAACAACGTGCGTCCACGCCCATCCCTCGAGGAGAGACTAGGACGTCCTTACTCGTTTCCTCAGAATAAAACGAGGAGATTGTTTGAGCTAGCAGTGCGCAACAGACTCATCAACCTGCCGAGTCCGAAACGTCCGTTGCAGCCAGGCGATGTCAACGATCCAAATTACTGCCCTTACCACCAAGCGGTAAGCCATCCAATCGAAGATTGTTTCGTCTTTAAGGGGTAGATCGAGGATCAGTACCTACAAGGAAAGTTCGCGCTGTCTGAAAAGTGGAAAGTAAACCCACCACAGCCGCACACTCCAAAGAAGACGGACGCACCGGGGGCAACATGTCATGTGATCTCCCACTCATTTACGGACGATGAAAAAACTCCTTGCACTGAGAAACTGGGGGCAGAGCCTGAGCCGGAATTCGTGTGGCCGTCAGACAAAATGATCGATACTTTTCTAGATAAGATTCGTCTAAAAAGTAAAGCTGATCGGGAGCGCGAGATGGCCATATTTGAAAAGGCCAAACGCCGGCGACTGGACGAAAGGGTCGAAACACTCCCACCATATCAAGGTACATCCGCCACAAATGAAAGCAGGATTAAGACAAGGAAATGATTCGCCAAAGCCATATCAATGGGGATGAGGTCGCCCTCTTTCAGAGAAAATTCTCCTGGTGGTATACATTTTGATGAAACGGACGTACACCCTAACTTCTGCTTATATCATCAGAGGATCGCACATCCTACTGAAGACTGCAACTCCTTTAAGTGTTGGTGGCAAGGATATGTCGCTCATAGACAACACGTCAATAGAATAAAGCGGGAAGCTCGTAGACTGCGAAAAAATACGACAGATGAGCATAAAAGAGTTGCCGGCAATTGTCATAGGGACGAGCTCGGTGGATCACGAGTTCTCACCTTTGGAAGCGATTCTGACGAAGAAGCCGCCCTCAACCCTCTCTTCAAGGAATTCATTTCTAAAACAAAAGAATTGGAGAGTTGCGAGAACGTTCAGCCGTACAATCTCACGCTACCCGGAAAGAATCTCGAACCCGCAAACGACGGAGTAAACGAAATGAGAAAGGAAAAGGAAAAAACGGCATTTGTTGCCAACACTCAACAACAGCCGAGTAACCCGAGGCCGTTTTGTTGTCAAAACAACAAGCCGCGATACCTCAATGAGAAGTTGAAACGTCCTTACTCGTTTCCCAAAGATAAAACAAAGAGATTGTTCGAGCTAGCAGTGCGCAGCAGGCTCATCACTCTGCCAGATCCAAAACGTCCAATGCAACCAGGTGACGTTAATAATCCTAACTATTGTCCCTACCACAGAGTAATGGGTCACTCACTCGAAAATTGCTACGTCTTCAAAAACTGGGTTGAAGACCAATACCAACAGGGAAAGTTCGCGCTGCCCGAAAAGTGGAAAGTAAACCCGCCACAACAACATGCTCCAAAAAGGGTGGATATGCCGGGGGCATCATGCTCATTCATAGGGAAAGCCCCATAGACCGAAAAGTCAGTAAGCTAGAGATGCGTCTCAAATACGACGACGGCGGACCGAAACGTCCTTAAACTAACGACGGACCGCAATGTCCTAAAACTTGCAAATGACCGAAACGTCGTTAAACTACTCCCAACCCGCAGCATCTTCAGGCTGACGTGGTAAAAAATAAAAATAAAAAAAATAAAAAAAATGGTAAGTCCACAAGCGAGATGGGCACGGATGAAAACCCGAAAGGGCGCCGTGAGTAAAAACAGCAGGACTACCGGCGAGTGTTCGTGAAAACCCGAAAGGGCTCGACCTCGTTTAAAAAAAAAGAATAAAGAATAAAAAAAAAGAATAAAAAAAAGAATAAAAAAAATGGTATGTCCACAAGCAAAATGGGCACGGATGAAAACCCGAAAGGGCTCCGTGAGTAAAAACAGCAGGGCTACCGGCGAGTGTTTGTGAAAACCCGAAAGGGCGCAATCTCGTTAAAAGACACTTACAGGATCCTCTCGACCTTGTAAGGAGAAACCACCTGTGTGAGATCCTTATGACTCACAAGAGAGCAACACACTTAGGGATCCTCATGATTCCTAAGGAGAAATTACACTTGCGAGATCCTCACGACTCGTAAGGAGAACTCTCTTATGGGACCCTCACGGCTCATAAGATTTGAAAGTCTTAAGTTACAGAGACCTGAACCTGTTCTTAAGCACCCCCCACAAACTTCGATATGGCCCTACAAGCAGCTCAATACTGACCCTTGTATACAATCCACGGGCGCGAATAAACATTTCCCTAGCCAAGTCCTACCCGTGACTGGGGATATGTCCATACGGTGAACAACCCTTGTAAGTCCTCTCGACTTATAAGGAGAAAACCCTTTTGTAAGATCCTTACGACTTACAGGGGAACATACACTTAGCAGTCCTCACGATTCCTAAGGAGAAAACGCACCTGCGAGATCCTCACGACTCGTAGGGAGAAATACCTTTGTGAAACCCTTACGGCTCATGAAGTCAAAAGCCTTAGTCGACAGGATCCTAACCCTGTTCGCTAAGCCACCTTTGTTCGACATCGACAGAGGCAAATGATGATTCGCTCCTGGCAATATCCCAGTTGTAGCGATGCTGATGCCTAAACCGGTATCAAATTCTAAGTCCTTTCGTGGCAAATGATGATTCGCTCCTAGCAATATTCCAGTTGTAGTGATGCTGATGCTGAGATTGGCACCAGATTCCAAGTTCCACACTCGCGATAAAAAAAAAGGCGAGCCATACGTGCATACGAAATAGCCGAAATGATGGGGCAACTTGCAATAAAAATCTGCAAGTAAAAAAAATGTATGCATGAAAAATAGCCGAAATGATTGGGCAACTCGCAATAAAAAAAGCGAGTAAAAATAAAAAAATATAGCCGAAATGATTAGGCACCGCGAAAAATAGCCGAAATGATAGGGCAATCGCGACCTTCGCGATATAAAAGCTGAAATGATAGAGCATCGCGGAAAAAGAAATAAAATAAGAATGAAACTTTTTGCCCTACAGGTGATGCTACATCAATCCCTGTATACAATCCAGGGGCGGAAACAAAGAAGGAGTCGCACTCTTCCTCCCCAGGTTTCATTAGAAGAAGAAGCCGAATCTCGACGGGCCACAAATAACCTAGAGATCATCTCAACACTCGTCTCATCACAGCGGACACATTATCAAGCAAAGCGGAACAGCAGCAACTCCCAGTTCCATGGCTCGGCGATATACATATCACCAAGAGTCAAACTTCCATTCCGTGAAATGCAGATATAATCAGCAAAATTCCTGGTCACGTAGAACGCGGATAATGTCACTCTTTGACCCCGTGGAAAACGTCCAGAGCGGATCCTGGTCCTCGCAGAGCACGGCAGTGAACCCGTGTGAAGCATCCAGAGCGGAGCCTAGTCCTCGCCTAACGCGGCAGTGAACCCGTGTGAAGCATCTAGTGCAAAATTCCTGGTTACGTGGAACGCGGATAACGTCACTCTTTGACCCCGTGGAAAACGTTTTGAGTGGATTCTGGTCCTCGCAGAGCACGGCAGTGAACCCGTGTGAAGCATCCAGAGCGGAGCCTAGTCCTCGCCTAACGCGGCAGTGAACCCGTGTGAAGCATCTAGTGCAAAATTCCTGGTCACATGGAACGCGGATAACATCACTCTTTGACCCCGTGGAAAACGTCCAGAGCGGATCCTGGTCCTCGTAGAGCACGGCAGTGAACCCGTGTGAAGCATCCAGAGTGGAGCCTAGTCCTCGCCTAACGCGGCAGTGAACCCGTGTGAAGCATCTAGTGCAAAATTCCTGGTTACGTGGAACGCAGATAACGTCACTCTTTGACCCCGTGGAAAATATCCAGAGCGGAGCCTAGTCCTCGCCTAACGCGGCAGTGAACCCGTGTGAAGCATCTAGTGCAAAATTTCTGGTCACATGGAACGCAGATAACATCACTCTTTGACCCTGTGGAAAACGTCCAGAGCGGATCCTGGTCCTCGCAGAGCACGGCAGTGAACCCGTGTGAAGCATCCAGAGCGGGGCCTAGTCCTCGCCTAACGCGGCAGTGAACCCGTGTGAAGCATCTAGTGCAAAATTCCTGGTTACGTAGAAGGCAGATAACGTCACTCTTTGACCCCGTGGAAAATGTCCAGAGCGGATCCTGGTTCTCGCAGAGCACGACAGTGAACCCGTGCGAAGCATTCAGAGCGGAGCCTAGTCCTCGCCTAACGCGGCAGTGAACCCGTGTGAAGCATCTAGTGCAAAATTCCTGGTCATATGGAACGCGGATAACATCACTCTTTGACCCCGTGGAAAACGTCCAGAGCGGATCCTGGTCCTCGCAGAGCACGGCAGTGAACCCGTGTGAAGCATCCAGAGCGGAGCCTAGTTCTCGCCTAACGCGGCAGTGAACCCGTGTGAAGCATCTAGAGAAAAATTCCTGGTTACGTGGAACGCGGATAACGTCACTCTTTGACCCCGTGGGAAACGTCCAGAGCGGATCCTGGTCCTCGCAGAGCACGGCAGTGAACCCGCGCGAAGCATCCAGAGCGGAGCCTAGTCCTTGCCTAACGCGGTAGTGAACCCGTGTGAAGCATCTAGTGCAAAATTCCTGGTCACGTGGAACACGGATAACGTCACTCTTTGACCCCGTGGAAAACGTCCAGAGCGGATCCTGGTCCTCGCAGAACACGGCAGTGAACCCGTGTGAAGCATCCAGAGCGGAGCCTAGTCCTCGCCTAACGCGGCAGTGAACCCGTGTGAACCATCTAGTGCAAAATTCCTGGTCACGTGGAACGCGGATAACGTCACTCTTTGACCCCATGGAAAACGTCTAGAGCAGATCCTGGTCCTCGCAAAGCATGGCAGTGAACCCATGTGAAGCATCCAGAGCGGAGCCTGGTCC
Source organism: Agapanthus africanus (assembly GCA_030015575.1). Taxonomy (NCBI): domain Eukaryota; kingdom Viridiplantae; phylum Streptophyta; class Magnoliopsida; order Asparagales; family Amaryllidaceae; genus Agapanthus; species Agapanthus africanus. The sequence continues at coordinate 417,743,251 of CM057349.1, read as the reverse complement.
TCGCAGAACACGGCAGTGAACCCGTGCGAAGCATCCAGAGCGGAGCCTAGTCCTTGCCTAACGCGGCAGTGAACCCGTGTGAAGCATCTAGTGCAAAATTCCTGGTCACGTGGAACGCGGATAACGTCACTCTTTGACCCCGTGGGAAACGTCCAGAGCGGATCCTGGTCCTCACACCAACATGGAGTGATCACCACCGCGACATTCGTCTCGATACAGCAGACGCGATACCAGCAAACGAAGCGAAGGCCAAATTCCTAGCTTCAGGGTCTTGACGGCAAGTCATATAAAGCCTGAAAGACAATCGAAGATCATCCCACACCAGCGCGGAGTGGTCACCACCTCGACGTTCGTCTCGATATAGCAGATGAAATGTCACCACAGCGTTCTTCCCCAGCAGGATTCGGACACGCCAAAGCAAATGAAGCAAAAGGCCAAATTACTAGCTTCAGGGTCTTGACGGCAAGTCATATAAAGCCTGAAAGACAATCGGAGATCATCTCGCACCAGCACGGAGTGGTCACCACCTCGATATTCGTCTCGATACAGCAGATGAAATGTCACCACAGTGTTCTTCACCAGCAGGATTCGGACGCGCCAAAGCAAATGAAGCAAAAGGCCAAATTCCTAGCTTCAGGGTCTTGACGGCAAGTCATATAAAGCCTGAAAGATAATCGGAGATCATCTCGCACCAGCACGGAGTGGTCATCACCTTGACTTTCGTCTCGATACAGCAGACGAGATGTCACGACAGCGTTCTTTCTCCAACAGGATCCGGACACACCAAAGAAAACGAAACGAAGGCCAAATTCCTAGCTACAACGTCTTAACGGCAAGTCATATAAAACCGGAAAGACAATCAGAGATCATCTCACACCAACATGGAGTGATTACCACCTCGACGTTCGTCTCGATACAGCAGACGCAACATCACCAAAAGGAGCCATGGCAAAACCCCTAGTTCCAAACCTCGACGGTTCACCAGCAACCTAGAGACAACCACTACATTCGTCTCGATACAGAGGACGCAATGCCGGCAAACGAAGCGAAGGCTAAATTCCTAGCTTCAGGGTCTTAACAGCAAGTCATATAAAACTGGAAAGACAATCGGAGATCATCTCGCACCAGTGTGGAGTGGTCACCACCTCGACGTTCGTCTCGATACAGCAGATGCGACATCACCAAAAGGAGTCACGGCAAAATCCCTGGTTCCAGATCTCGACGGTTCAACAACAACCTAGAGACAACCGTGACATTCGCCTCGATACAGTAGACGCAATGTCAACAATAGCGTTCTTCCCCCAGCAGGATTCGGAAGCGACAAAGCAAACGAAGCGAAGGCCAAATTCCTAGCTTCAACGTCTTGACGGTAAGTCATATAAAACCGGTAAGACAAACAGAGATCATCCCACATGGAGTGGTCACCACCACGACATTCGTCTTGATACAGCAGACGAAATGTCACTACAGCGTCCTTCCTCCAACAGGATCCGGACACACCAAAGAAAATGAAGCGAAGGCCAAATTCCTAGCTCCAGGGTCTTAACGGTAAGTCATATAAAACCGGAAAGACAATCAGAGATCGTCTCACACCAATATGGAGTGATCACCACCTCGACGTTCGTCTCGACACAGCAGACGCAACATCACCCAAAGGAGTCACGGAAAAATCCCTGGTTCCAGACCTCGACGGTTCACCAGCAACCTAGAGATAACCGCGACATTCGTCTCGATACAGAAGACGCAATACCAGCAAACAAAGTGAAGGCCAAATTCCTAGCTTCAACGTCTTAACGGCAAGTCATATAAAACCGGAAAGACAATCGGAGATCATCTCGAACCAATGCGGAGTAGTCACCACCTCGACGTTCGTCTCGATACAGCAGACGCAACATCACCAAAAGGAGCCACGGCAGAATCCCTAGTTCCAAACCTCGACGGTTCACCAGCAACCTAGAGATAACCGCGACATTCGTCTCGATACAGAGGACGCAATGCCAGCAAAACGAAGCAAATGCCAAATTCCTAGCTTCAGGGTCTTAACGACAAGTCATATAAAGCCTGAAAGACTATCGGAGATCATCCCACACCAGCGCGGAGTGGTTATGACTCATCGGGGCTCTCCAAGATGAGCCTAACTTCAAGTAAAAAGCGGCGTGGCAAATTCCTAACGCTTGCTCTTCCGACGGTCAAACTGCCAAGGAGGATTGCTTGAAGACGTCTTGTCCAGCCCCCGAAGGGATCAGAGACACGGCAGTCGCAGGGCTACTCGAACAGCATGATTGCCTATCGAGGAATATATCAGCTCATGCGACGGTACGACGGCCAAAACCCTAAGTACCACAGACCCTAACGGACTTCTGTCGTAAAGAGCAGCGGTTAACTGTGACGTTAGGATATTCTTGCGAGATCTGCTCGATCCGTTTCGACTCGTGAGGAAATTGATGTCTTTGCGAGAACTTCTCGATTCGTCTCGACTCGTGAGATAAAGCCTTAGGCAGTAGGGATTAAAAAACCTGTTTCCTAAGCACTGGGACCCTGCAAGTCGGCCCAAAACGGTCTCTTGCATACTATCCATGGGCCACACTCTCCAAAGTCGAATCTCGACAAGGAGGGAAACAACCACTTACGGGTCCTCTCGACTCGTAAGAGGGAAAACTCTCTTATAGGATCCTTACGACTTATAAGAGAAAACACACTTAGGAATCCTCACGACTCCCAAGGAGAAAATACACCTACGAGATCCTCACGACTCGTAGGGAGAAAAGTCTTTATGAGACCCTCACGGCTCGTAAAGTTGAAAAGGCTTAGGTGGCAGATCCTACCCCTGTCTCCCAAGCCATCACTGCCCTGCAAAGAGGTCAAGATGGACCATCTATGAGCCACACTTGCCAAAGCTACATGCCACTGAAATGGAGAAGCTCATAAGCATATGAACTACTTCCCGCCAGAATAAGACATAAAGAGATAGAAGGGTGCGGCTCATGGAGTTAAGGGTTTGGAACTATATCTCTTAAGAGTCAAGATTTGAGTCAATGATAAATGACGACGCTTTTGTCCGCTCGTTATCTTCTCAGATCAAGATTCTGAAAGTTATATACCAACCCGAAACTGGTCATATGCTATGCATTACTCTGCACTACTTCACCCACGTATATGCTTACGTGGGCAAAGTAGTGGGGGGCATTTGTTCCCGCCAAAAATTTCTGCGCAAAAGAGTCCAAGGTATCAAATGGCAGCGATACGCTTAAGAAAATGGGAACCAGTATCTTCCGGTCTGTTTTTTTGACAAACTCCCGAATGAGAAGCAGATAAATTCTGATGGTATCAAAAGCGGCTCGAAAAACCCTTCGATTTGATATATTATGGGCCTCGTAATTCATCCGGGATCAAAAGTTATGAGGAATTACGTGTCCACACGTGATGGACATTTAAGAACCCGCTGGAGGAGTTAAAAAATATAATAAAAACTCAGAAAAGACCCCAATGGGGCATCACGTGCTCACACGTGATCATGGGCCACGTGCAAACACGTGATGGGCTCTTAAGGCCTCTAAAATAATGAATAGAATAAAATTCTAAAATCTGTTCCCTGATTAAAACTCATAAGTTACCTCAATGAGGTATCACGTGCTCACACGTGACCAATGGTCACGTGTTGACACGTGATGGTTAAAACAACAATATAAACGAGCGGCTGTTAAAGGGACCAATTTGGGGGTCACGTGCTCACACGTGACCAAGGGTCACGTGCCAGCACGTGACAGGGTTTGAAAGCCTTACAGTTTAATAGAATTAAAATTCTAAATTTCTCTAAATCTTTCCAAATGAAAAAGAATTATAGGAACCGTTGGATTAAAAATCCAAGGGTGATCAAAAATCACCAATTTATGGAAAAATCTTGGACTTGGAAAGATTTCCCCCCTAAATCTGACCGAGATAACAAATGGATATCTTTGGATTTAAAATCCAATGGTGAATAAAATTCACTTAACAATCTAAAGGCCCAGATTAATGATGAATGCAAATCAAATCTCTCAACATACAAATCAAATCTCTTAATGAGAGATTTGTTAAACAAATTGATTCTCTTCCTCCTCCTATAAATAGGAGCCAAGAGAAGAGAAGGAGGATCTACCTTGGAGAGAGAAGAAACAGAGGGAGAGAATTTAATTCTCAAGAGAAAAAAAGAAAAGAGAGGAGAATTTAATTTTCTGCAAAAGAAAACCCTAGGTAAGAAAAGAGAGGCTTCAAAAGAGAATTTAATTCTCAAAAGAGTTTAACTCTTATATAAAAGAAAAGAACTTAGTTCTTTCTGTGTTTGAGGATCTGCAAAGTGCACATCTCCCCAGGAATTGAGAATTTAATTCTCATTGGGTTGAGATCCTGCCATGCAGATCTAAAACACAGAGGAGGAATTGAGTTTTGAGAATTTAATTCTCCCAAACTCACAGGAATTTAATTCCTCCTAAAACGAAACTAGGGTTTAACCCTAATCAAGAATTTAATTCTTTTACATATCTGGGAATTTAATTCCTTTAAAAAGAAATTAGGGTTCTACCCTAAATAAGAATTTAATTCTTTCACAATAGGAATTTAATTCCTCCAGAATCAAAATTGGGGTTTTACCCTAAATAAGAATTTAATTCTTAAAGATAAGGAGACTTAAAAGATCTCTGTTCATGAAAAGAATTAGGGTCACGTGTCCCACGTGACCCCTGAACAGATCCCCCAAAATGAGAAGAGGAAAGATTTGAGGCAATACCTCACGTGCTCCCACGTGACCCTCATTATATATGGAACAAAAGCAAAGGCAGAAACAATTCTGGGCGCTCTCACGTGTTACCACATGACCCCTAATAAATGTTCTAATAAATCAGGGCATGATTATACATCACGTGCCCACACGTGATGGCTATGAAAATTAAAAGTGTTTAACACTTGTTTGCAGAACAAAATAAAGTGGATCTGGCCACACTTTTTGATGCCATCACGTGCCTCCACGTGACTTCCAAAACGCAGAAAGAAAAAGCAAAGGAAATGAAAGCTTTGGGCGCTCTCACGTGTTATCACGTGACCCCTCAGCAAATGCTTTAACAATTGGCGCACAGATCCCCATCACGTGCCAACACGTGATGCTCTAAAATAAAAATAAAAGTGTTTAACACTTATTCGCAGATTTGAGGATAAAACAAAGGAGACCTGGCTCTACATTTAGGGCGCCCTCACATGTCACCACGTGACCCCTAATGAGCATTCTAACAGACCAGAGCGGGGTCCTTCATCACGTGCTCACACGTGATGGCCGTCAGAATTAAAAGAGTTAAACACTGATCTGCAGAATAAAATAAAGGGAATCAGGGCGCTCTCACGTGTCTACACGTGACCCCTCTCTCCTTAGTGTTTAACACTAATCTGAAGACTTTGTCCTCAGTGTTTAACACTGATTTTCTTAGTGTTTAACACTAATTTGGAAAACTTTATTTGCACAGTGTTTAACACTGATTTTCTTAGTGATTAACACTAATTGGAAAACTCTGTTCCCGGTGTTTAACACTGATTTTCTTAGTGATTAACACTAATTGGAAAACTCTGTTCCCGGTGTTTAACACTGATTTTCTTAGTGATTAACACTAATTGGAAAACTCTGTTCCCGGTGTTTAACACCGATTTGCTTTAGTTTTTAACACTAATTTGAAAGCCCTGTTGCTAACACTGATTATCTTTTAGTATTTAACACTAACTTGCTAATCTTATTCCCAGCGTTCAACACTGTTGGTCTGTAGTGTTTAACACTAGTTTTAGCCCAATTGGCTAAGTTTTTAGAGGCTAAGCCTTTTCTTCAATGGACCAACAGAGGGCCAATATTTCAAACATAGTTGGACTTAGCCCAAACTGGCCATAAGTCCTCAAATCATCTTGAACTGAGCACATTTGCTCTTTCAACCAACTCATTGGTTCAAGGGTACATCTCTGAACTCCTCTGATATTTGTCGTTGTAATCCTTCAACGTCTTCAGAGAGGTGATGGGTCCCGACAACCACACATCAACACGGACTGTGGGGTCCTTAAACTCATGGACTTATGCGTCCCTAAACCAAGATACGGACTGTGGGGTCCTTAAACCCGCGGACTTATGCGTCCTTAAACTAACTGACTAATGCGTCCTTAAAACACCCATATAGACTGTGGGGTCCTTAAACCCATGGACTTATGCGTCCTTAAACTACCTATGGACCACCACGTCCCTAAACTGGAACATGGACCACTATGTCCTTAAACTGGTATTGGACCTCCATGTCCCTAAACTGGAGATGGTCCACTATGTCCTTAAACTGGTATTGGACCACTATGTCCCTAAACTGGAACAATAGAGCCCCCAAATGCTCTTTTATCGGATCTAAACGATCCCGTTAAGTCGATCTTAGTCCCAAACTAGACTAACGTATTCTTAACAACCGTTTAAGTTGATCTTAGCCTCAAATATGGCTAACGTATCCTTAAACCTTCAAACAGACTTTAGTCCCAAATTGGACTATAAATCCCCCAATCAACTTTGGTTCAAGGGTACATCTCTGAACTCCTCTGACATTTGTCGTTGTAATCCTTCAACGTCGTCAGAGAGGTGACGGGTCCCGACGGCCATACATATAATGGAGCACTATGTCCCTAAACTAGAACAATTGAGCCCCCAAATGCTCTTTTGTCGGATCTAGACGATCCCGTTAAGTTGATCTTAGTCTTAAACTGGACTAACGTATCCTTAACAAACGTTTGAGTTGATCTTAGCCTCAAATACGGCTAACGTATCCTCAAACCAAAACCCCAAACCCAAATCTAAGAAAACACGGATTTGGACTAATCCACGTCCTACGGGCGACGACATAAATTGGTCTCCGTATACAATCCACGGGCAACCACAAACAAAACAAACACCCACGACACGAAGTGACCAGCTGGAGAAGGAGAAAGTTGTTACCGCGATGCGGTAGCGTAATTAACTGCAGGGGCTTGCGCCTGCAGGGAAGAGCGTCCCCACAATCAAAACCCCCTCAAGCGAGGGGGAATCTGACAAAGTCTGCTACATCGGACGCATCTGTCTAAATCTCCGATACACGGTGCCATAAATCAACTTGGCATTTTCGGAGAGGTGGACGGATAGCACCAATTAGCATCTGCCCCGAACCTCAGGCGAGACGCCCCATGTCTCGGCCGCCGTTCGGAGGGGAACAGTGTTTGGAGGAGCCAAGAAGAGCATGCGGAACACTTGAAAATTGCACTGCAAACATGAGGCAAGAAAAGCTATATGCTAAGATGAGCAAGTGTGAGTTTTGGCTTGAAGAAGTGAAGTTCTTGGGCCATGTTGTATCTGGAGATGGAATTGTCGTTGATCCTGAAAAGATTGTAGCAGTTTATGATTGGCCGATTCCAAAGAACGTAGCGGAGATTAGAAGTTTTCTTAGGCTCGCTGGATATTATAGAAGGTTCGTGGAGAACTTCGCTCGTATAGCAGAACCATTGACTAAGCTAACACGAAAGGAGGTACCGTTTGTATGGACGGAGAAATGTGCGTCAGCTTTTGAAGTATTGAAGCAAAGATTGACCACCGCTCTTATCTTGACAGTGCCAGACGGTTCCGGAGGGTTGGTTATTCACAACGACGCATCTGGGAAAGGCTTGGGATGTGTTCTAATGCATAATAGGAAGGTTATAGCCTATGCATCAAGACAATTGAAGACTCATGAGAAGAACTACCCAACTCATGATTTGGAGCTAGCAGCAGTGATTTTCGCTTTGAGGATTTGGAGACACTACTTATTGGGTGAAAGGGTAGAAGTAATTACCAATCACAAGAGCCTAAAGTATGTGTTCACGCAGAAAGAGATCAACATGAGGAAACGTAGATGGTTAGAGCTGATGGCTGACTATGATCTTTATCTAAAATACTATCCGGGGAAAGTTAATGTAGTGTCAGATGCGCTAAGTCGGTTGCCAGCAATACGGATGTTGACTGCACAGAAGGAAATTATCGCGGAGTTTCAGAGATTCGAGTTGGAGATCGTATTACTGCATTCTTCGGGACAGTTGATTCAATTGCAAGTACAGTCGTCCTTGATTGATAATATTAAACCAACGCAGTTACACGATCCAAGGTTGCAGAAGTTTCGAGAACAAGTTGAAGTGGACTTCGAACGGACTTGCTAATTCATGAAGACGGTTCGTTACGATATGGTAGTAGTTTATGTGTGCCGAAAGGAGATATTCATGAAGAAGTTGTGAAGGAGGCTCAAAGTTCCACATATTCCGTACATCCGGGAGGCATAAAGATGTACCGAGATCTACGACAACATTTCTGGTGGGTAGGCATGAAAAGGGAGATTGCTCGCTACGTATCAAAGTGCTTGGTATGTCAGCAAGTCAAGACTGAACATCAAAGGGTAGCTGGTTTATTGCAACCACTTCTGATTCCTTAATGGAAGTGGGAACATATAACTATGGATTTTGTGACAGCTTTACTGTGGTGTACAAAGGGCAATAATGCAGTTTGGGTGATTGTTGATCGATTGACCAAAGCAGCTCATTTCATATCGTTTCGAGTTGGTCAATCGATAGAAGCTTTAGCAGAATGGTACACATAGGAGATTGCGAGATTGCATGGAGTACCTGTGAGCATCGTTTTGGATCGTGATACTCGATTCTTATCGCACTTTTGGAAGAGTCTACAGGAAAGTTTGGGGAATTGTTTGAAGTTCAGCACAGTCTATCATCCTCAGACGGATGGCCAGTCAGAGAGGACGATCCAAACTCTTGAAAATATGTTGAGAGCATGCATGTTAGATTTCAAGGGTTCATGGGAGGATCATTTGCACTTGGTGGAGTTTTCTTATAATAACAGTTTTCAGGCGACTATACATATGGCTCCATTCGAAGGATTATATGGTCGTAAGTGTCGCTCGCCCATCTCTTGGGACAATGTTGGAGAAAGAAGATTATTGGGACCGAATCTTATTGTGCAAACCATGGAGAAAGTCAATGTGATCCTAAACCATATGAAGGCGGCACAAGATCGACAAAAAATTTGGGCTGATACAGGATGAAGACCTTTGGAGTTCGCTGTTGGTGATCTTGTATTCTTGAAAATATTACCGACCAGAGGAGTGATTCGATTTGGTAGCCGAGACAAGCTTAGTCCTCGATTCGTAAGGCCTTTCGATATTATCAAGCGTATTGGAGAAGTAGCTTATAGATTGACTTTGCCACTATCCTTGGCGAGTGTTCACGACGTGTTTCATGTATCTCAACTCCGCAAGTATATTCAAGATGAGACGCACGTCCTAGATCACTCAGAGATGACAATAAGATCGGACTTATCATATGAAGAATGACCGATGGCGATTGTGGATCGACTAGAAAAGTTCCTCAAGAACTAGGTTATCCCTCTAGTACTTTTTTCATGGGGGAATCGTTCCCACGGGAATCAACTTGGGAACGAGAAAACGAGATTCGACAGAAGTTTCCACACCTCTTTTCTTATATTCATCTTTTTTGGCTTTTCTTGTTCCGGGAATTTCGAGGACAAAATTCTTTTGTAGTTGGGTATAATGTAACACCCTGATCAGTCGAAAATATTGCATTTTTAACACATCAATTTCCCTACCGTTTGCACTCATCTAAAGGTGTTCGGTATGAATATAGCACATAGTAGAAAATTGTCTGTAAAATACCAAATAACAAGTGTTATATATTATAACCGGCATTTTGAGGGAAATTGAGTTTATCATTGCACGCATGATCTTTTGTATAGCGCAATACTTGTTTCGAGAATCTGTGCAGGAAATTCCAGGTAAAAGAGCCGAAACTGTCAAAAGTGCTGATAAAAATACGCCAAGTCCAAGACTTGTAATCTGGCAGTGACCAAGAAAGTGTAAAAATATTCCAGACATAAAATAAAGGCCCATGGATCAGTACCAACACAACAAGGAAATTTGATGCACCAAAGCCTTAAAAAGGCTGCGGAACCGCGGCCGAATGGCCCTTTGTGCGGCGGATCCGCGGCCACGCCAGTAAGTCATCAGCAGTTTAACTTCTCAGGGTTCACATTTCACTGGCTAAACTTCTTCAGGCCACCTCGTTCTCCAGAAATCTCCAGAAGCTTCTGTCCGAACAGCCAAGCTAAACACCTCCAAGCTTCTCAAATAAGCTAGCTAAACCTAGAAGGTTCTTCCTAACAACCAAGCTTATCAAGAAAGCTAGCTAACTAACTAACTCTAGAAACTTCTACTCTACTACCAAGCTTGCAAGAGAAGCTAAACTAAACCTAGCTTCTAAAGGAAGCTAATCCTAATGAAGCTTCTAGGGGAAGCTAAAGGAGAAGGCTATAAAAAGGACCCAAAGGCTTCACTCTCGAGGTTGCTCGTTGTTGATCATTCCACATCAATTCACCCACAAGTTGAGTGACACAACTTGTGCACCCAAACCCTAATCCAATCACCAAAAGCCAAATTCAAGATCTCCGAGTACAAATTAAGCAAGAAGCCTTCAACCTTTTAGAAGCGACGCCGATCTTCAACCGAGCAAGTGATCCAAGACGATCCGCGACTCACGGAGACGATGCGGAGCTAATTCGACGATCGAGTTCTTTCCGCAAATTCTTGTAGTTCTTGAGCGAATTGTAACGGAATTATTGAATAATAAAAGGTGAAATTTCTTTATCTTGCTTATCTTTATATTTGAGCATTATGATTAGTTCTCAATTCTTGATTGTGTTCTTTGTCATAATGTTTGAGTAAAAACTCCGCTCGTGGAGGAATCGAGAGAATAGATAGATGATGAAGATTACAATCTTGAAACGATTCTTAATTCCTATGAGTTTTGTAAACTCTTGTAAATTGAATCATCGACAATCTAGTTTCGAGCGAGATGCGTTCTTGAATGTTTTTGCTCTTAATTAGAGATCAACGATCGATAATTCTGCTGGATATAGTGCCCTCAGAGTCAATTATTGGATCACAGGCACGTGATTACAATGATTGAGGGAGGACCTATGCCGGTAGGACAGTCTTACTCGAGATGATAGTATGCTATCTGGTTTATCTTTATCATCGTGTACAGCTTTAGGTGACCTTACAGGTCACTATTACAAATTGATAGAGCCCTTAGGATTCTTGCTTGACTACCAGCAGTATGATGGCGATCATATACGTGGGAGCTGGGGTCTATAAGCACATCCTTAAAAGGTCCCTAGTCATGGGAGTTTCGAGACTGGGCATCGATACTCCATTAGTAGACTAGTGTATACAGTCGAGACCTCAACGAGGGGCGGTGGCCGGTCTCACAAGCCATTGGTGTCAGTTGGATCACCTAAGATGTATACAGGTGCTCATTGGGTTATAAGTACATCGGACAGGAATCGCCGGGAACATGCTAGTTGGTATTATACCTGACGTCAGATAGCAGTTCCCTGGTGACATGTGTACATGTTAGTTCATCGACCTGAGATCGTCATTTGTCTCGTGTGAGTTCCCACTGTGCTTTGATTACTACCCTACCACGGCTCAAAGGAGTCATGAAAACAGGTTTTAGTTGGGTACAGTCCCGAGCCACATGGAGGCAGTGAGCGGATCGGCAGGGGTTTCGTTTCTCCCGATATTGGGGGTGAGATCGCGCTGTGTCTAGGAGAGCCATTACACGAAGTCCTTGGCCAAGGCAGGAGATTTACTGGTAGGTATTCCAGTAGTATCTCAGGGTATTCTAGGCTACACTCCGACACGACTTGTACCGCTTTTGGGGGTCTGACATTTACCAACCCCCTAGGCCCGCCATGCGATGCTCATAGACGAACGGACCGGACCGGACGGATATTGTCACTGACAGGCTCAGTAGGGTGACAAGATGAGTTCGCTCATCGACCTCCCTTTTGGTCAATACCTGGTAGCCCGTTACGTACAGCTAGTACCACTGACGTGCTAGTGGTTAAATCCACAGCCAAAATATTGACGAGTCTTTAGAGTCCCCCACAGACAGTTTTCAAGTTTCGGGCGAAACGTTGTAGAGGCCGTATGATATATGGCAGGGTCCGATCATATACGTGCAGTAGTGCACGGATCATGATCAGACGGATCATACTAGTGGGCTTTGGTTTAAGCCGGATCCTAGTATTAGATTTGTTGGATTACTTTAGTCTCATCACATTCGCATTCAGTCGGAATGCGGATGCAGGTATATATATACAGGTGAGGGGTATCCTTGTGATCCGTCACGAGTTTACTTTAGATGTTGCCGTATCTTTTTATTGTTGTAAACATTTGGATTAATGTTTACATATGGAAATTATGAGATAGAAATCATCACGAGGTGCATTTATTGTGACATATGCAAACCTAGTGACTCATGGTCTCTTTTATTGTGCATATGTCACATTATTTGATGGATTTGAGTCTTGATATGATAAGGAGAGAGAGAGGGGCTGCCATGATATGAGTTTGGTCTTGTATTTTTTCTCATAAGACTTCTCACTCTCATTATCATCATAAGACATAAGAAAAAGAAAAGGGAACTTCTTCTTCTTCCTCTTCTTCTTCTTCCTCTAGCTCACAACCTCTATTAATGGCATCATCTCTAACCTCCATCCATGCAATGGATGCAAGAGACAAAGTTGTCACAAACATTCTCTACTTCACCTTGGACACGTCGGCAAGCGAACTTCGTGCCCGAGTTGCTTCGGACGAAGCGGGAGCCCGTAAAAAAACTCGAAGATGTGGTGCCCTTTCCGATGAGGAGATCGAGACCGGAGATACCGCGAGGAGCTTGGGATGGTGGCCAAAGACTGAAGGACACAGATCAATCGGTATAGCTTTCCAACCCTTTCTCTAGTTGCTAGTTGTAGGTTAATGGTTCGATCCGGATTTATAGTATACGATAGCGCCGGTTTCTAGTTTGAAAAAGTTTTCGTTTCCGCATTTTGTCCTCGGACAGACGGCCGGAGCGCTACCGTAGACTTACATGGTATCAGAGCCACGCCATTAATCTTTACTAGCTTGCTCTAGCGTGTTTAGAATTTCGATCAGACGAAATTTCCAAAAACTGCATTTCCAATTCTGAGTTTCTGTCGAATTTTTTGTCGTCGAAAAATTATTTTGAGTATTGCAAAAAATCAGGCAGGCTTTTTAAAGAAATCTGAGAAAAATTGGTTCACTGATTCCACTGTAGCAGCGCGGAACCGCGGCCGTACCCACGTTTTGGCCGCGGTTCCGCCGCCGTACTGTAGCATCAGTCCACCAATTTTCCTACAGTGGTTTCTGACTTGGAAATGGGGTTTCTGGTAATTTTGGTTTTGGCCCAGATTATTTTGAGTACTGGGAATTGTACTTGGGGCCCACTTCGGAAAATTTTGTCGATCGAATATTTTAAACATGTTAGTTCACAGTATTTACTTTATATCTGCGACCGTGAATGTCATTTGATCGGTAAATCTTGTCTAATTGCTATAGTTCTTTTAGACGGATTTGTGAACGTGACATTCACGTTGATGTTCTGTGTTGTGCTGTGATGTTGCGGATTTGTCGTGGTGGATAGCCTGGATGCAGTGGTAGTACAGTTTGATATTATTTGTATATTTGATATTGCGAGGCGAGCGTCCGACATGTGGACTGCCGTCACTGCCTGTTTGTATATTATTCTTTTAGGGCACGACCGGGCTGAGGTCGATGTACCCGTTGTATATATATTTTACTTTCTGTACTAGGATTACCCCGCGGTGGGGTGCACGGATAGCCGGGTTCTAGAGAGCAACGGGCCCGCATCTCATGACTTTGAGACGGAGGGGGCTTCACTCTCGAATTGGCGGGCTATTCGCCGCACTCGTAGGGGGTACAGGTTGACCCAAGGAGGGGTGCTCAAATTACCAGATTCCGTGAAGTGCTGGGTGGTCCATTCACTTTGTTGAATGGGGCTGCCTCGCTTCAGGTTTTGGCGAGTAACTTGCCGTGCCCGTAGGGGTCTAGGATTTCATTGCACAGGCTATCCACACGACCAGGGGAACGTCGGGTTTCAGTAGCGGCTCTATGAAACCCGGGGATCCTAAATTATCTGTATTGTTCTGTGATGCTTATTACTCTCTGTGATGTTGCATTTGTAAGTCGATGTACAACACCCCACGACTTACTGGGAGGCGGAAATATGAAAAACGATCTTGTTCTTTGCTTAAACATCGACTAACCGCATGAATCGAAGCTAAACGATAACTAACATCAAACATAGAAGTTAACAACTACTATGTAAAGGGATTATACCTAAAGAACCGTGTCCTTCGTCTTTACGAACTCCACCTCCTCCTCGGCCTTCTCGAAGTAGTAGACGATCCACCCGAGAGCTTTACTCCAAGCTTAGCCTCTAAACTTGAGGCAACTAACTTTCTTTAAGTGCTAATCAAAGAAGCTAGGTGATATAGAGTGAGGGTTATGGTTTAATTAGTCTAACTAATCCTTGTACTCAACACATAAGAGGGGAGGATTAGGGTTTGAAGAGGGAGAGCTTGAGGAGAGAGAAGATGAACATAATAATGAAGTGAGAATAATGAGTTATGATAATATATATCAAGCATTTCTTTTATCAAGAAAAGAAAATAAAACAATTTAACAACCATGCTTGATAATATCTAGTGATGATTCATCTCCATGAGTCATTAAGTATTTATGATGCATTAATGACATGGATGAATCATCCATATGACTCAATAATCACATTCATTATATATGCCACCTAAACCTCCTTAGTCACCACCTTCTAGAAGCTTCTCGCGCAATTACGAGAACGCCCCTCCTTTCCGCAAAAATACGGAAAAACTTTAGACTGTATAAATCCAATAACCGGATACCAGTAACTGGCTTAAACCAAAGCCGACTGGTAAAAACTGTCCGAAAGTCGTATGTGTGTAAACACACGTATGCGTCCGAACCCTTGTCGTAAAACCATACGACCTCTATATCGTTTCGCCTGGAGTAGGGAAACTCTCTGTGTGGGACTGTAGAGACTCGACTACTACGCTGGCAGTGGGTTTCACCACAGACCGCAAGCGGCACTAGCTGTACGTAACGGTCCCCAGGTAGATGTCGATAAGAAGGCCGATGAGGAAACCCATCCGAACTCCAACTGAGTCTGATGTGACAATCTCCGTACAGTCTGGTCCGTTTGTCTAAGACTATCGTATATCGGGCCTAGTGGGGCGGCAAGCGTCAGTCCCCTAATAGCGGTATAAGTCGTGTCGGAGCGAAGCCCATTACACCCTGAGAAACTACTGGAACCTACCAGTAAATCTCGCTTGCCCTGGCCAGGGACTTTGCGTAATGGCTCTCTGACACAGCGCGATATCAACCCCCAATACCGGGAGAGACGAATCCTGTCTAACCGCCACTGCCTCCAAGTGCTTGGGACTGCACCCAACTGCTACCTGTTTGCATGACTCCTTTGAGCCGTGGTAGGGTAGCAATCTAAGAACAGTGGGACACACTCGAGGCGAAGCAGCAGTGTCAAGTCTGCGGACTATGCTGTACTCATGTCACCTGGGAACTGTTCACTGACGACTGGTATAAAACCATCCAACAGTTCCCTGTGAGTCCTGTCCGGTGTACCCGTAACCCAACGAGCACCTGTATACTATCTCCAGTACGACGTACTGACGGCTGTGGGACAGACCATCTCCCTAACTGGGATGAGAAGCGTACACACTAGTCTACTCCGGAGTATCGATGCCCTGTCTCGATAATCCAACGACTAGGGACCTGAATAAGGATGTACTTGTAGACTACCCAGCCCCCACTAGTGTGACTGCCATCATAACGCCGGTAGTCAAGCAAGATCCTAAGAGCTCTATCAATACGTATACTCACATATTAAGATAGAAAAACCAAGTAGCATACTACCATGTTTAGCAAGACTGTTATATACATGTGAATATCCCAAGCTTCTATTAAGTAATAAACAAACTAGTATGATACAATAATGGCCCCTAGGGCATATACACTAACAATCTCCCACTTGCACTAGGGCCATGTACTGGCATATCGAAGACCGATGATCTCGAGTAGCCTCTCGAACTGAATCTGAGGTAGGGCCTTCGTGAATGGATCAGCAATGTTCTCTTCAGAAGCAACTCTCCGTACCTCGATCTCCTGACGATCAATGATCTCCCTGATCAGGTGATACCGCCTTAAGATGTGTCTGGACTTCTGATGAGACCTTGGTTCCTTTGCTAAAGCTATAGCTCCGTTGTTGTCGCAATACAGAGGTATTGGATCAACTATGGTAGGAACCACCTGAAGTTCTGTTAGGAACTTCTTCATCCAAACTGCTTCTTTTGCGGCATCGCAAGCAGCTATATACTCCGCTTCCATCGTCGAGTCAGCAACGGTGTCCTGCTTGGAGCTCTTCCAGCACACCGCCCCTCCATTGAGGGTAAAGACATAACCCGACATGGACTTGGAATCGTCCTTATCACTCTGGAAGCCGGAATCAGCAAAGGCCTCCAACCTGAGGTCTTTTAGACCGTAAACCAAGAACATCTCCTTAGTCCTTCTCAGGTACTTGAGAATGTTCTTTACTGCTATCCACTGCTTCTCCCCTGGGTCTGACTGATACCGGCTTACCACGCTCAGTGCGTAAGCTACATCTACTCTGGTGCACAACATCGCATACATTATAGAGCCTACCGCAGAAGCGTAGGGTATAATAGACATGCGTTCCCTTTCCATATCAGTCTTGGGAGACATCTCTTTGGAGAGGGTGATTCCGTGACAAGCCGGTAGATTACCGCGCTTAGAATCTTCCATACTGAATCTTTTTAGTACAGTGTCGATATACCTGGACTGCGAAAGTCCCAACATCCTCTTGGATCTATCACGATAGATCCGGATCCCCAGAATGTAAGAGGCATCACCTAGGTCTTTTATGGAGAACCTGTGTGACAAGAATCCTTTGACAGATTGTAGCATAGGAATGCCATTTCCTATCAATAGAATGTCATCCACGTACAAGACGAGGAATACGACACTTCTGGCTACAACTTTACTATATATGCACGGTTCATCTGGATTTTTGATAAAGTCATATTCTTTGACTGTTTCATCAAAACAGATGTTCCAACTCCGCGATGCCTGCTTTAGTCCATAAATGGACTTAAGCAGCTTGCATACTTTCCCGCTGCTCCCACTCTGATTGAAACCCTCTGGCTGATCCATATAGACGCACTCTTCTAAATTTCCATTCAGAAAAGCCGTCTTTACGTCCATCTGCCAGATTTCATAATCATGGAAGGCAGCAATAGCAAGAAGGACCCGAATGGATTTGAGCATAGCCACTGGAGAAAAAGTTTCGTCATAGTCCAAACCAGGTCTTTGACGAAAACCCTTTGCAACAAGTCTAGCCTTATAGGTTTCCACCTGTCCATCTACACCAATCTTTTTCTTGAAGATCCATTTGCATCCTATGGGTTTTACCCCATCTGGAGCAAAGTCCAAAGTCCATACTTTGTTGGTGTACATGGACTCCATTTCGGTCCGCATTGCATCTAGCCATCGTACCGAGTCGCCGCTCTGGATGGCCTGCTGGAAGTCAGTAGGTTCATCATCATATATGATGCAATCCTCTCTATCCCCATCTATGAGAAAACCGTAGTATCTCTCAGGCGGATGAGACGGCCTACTACTCCTGCGGAGGGGTGCGGGAATGTCCTGTTCTTCTTGAACTACCGGTTCTACCAAACTTTCAGTATTAGTTTGTGGTTCTGGAATTTCTTCCAGTTCTATTTCGCTCCCACTTGATTCCTTTTCTAAAAACTGATGTTCTAGAAAATGGGCATTACGAGAAACAAATACCTTTTGTTCCTCTGCGTAATAGAATAGATATCCCCTGGAGTTTTTTGGATATCCCACAAACTTACACTTTACTGATCGTGCCTCGAGCTTGTCCACATGCTGCTTTTTAACAAAAGCTGGACATCCCCAAATCTTCGTATGCTGAAGATGGGGTTTCTTCCCAGTCCACATCTGATATGGAGTGGTAGGCACAGTCTTGGTAGGAGCCCTGTTCAGAAGATATGCTGCTGATTCAAGCGCATAACCCCAAAAAGATCGCGGTAACTCAGCATTACTCATCATGGATCGTACCATATCCAATAGGGTTCGATTCCGTCTCTCCGATACACCGTTATGCTGTGGAGTGTATGGAGGAGTAAGCTGAGAGAGAATTCCTTTCTCTTTTAGGTAACCTAGGAACTCGGCACTCAAGTATTCACCACCTCGATCAGATCTAAATGTCTTGATACTTTTGCCGGTTTGGTTTTCTACTTCATTCTTATACTCTTGGAATTTCTCAAAAGCCTCGGATTTATGTTTCATCAGATAAATGAATCCGTATCTTGAGTAATCATCCGTGAAAGTAATGAAATAGGAAAAACCACCTCTTGCATGTGTAGACAATGTACCACATACATCGCTGTGTATGAGTCCTAAGAGCTCGCTCGCTCTTACTCCTTGTCCAGTGAATGGAGTCTTTGTCATCTTTCCTTTGAGACAAGATTGACAAGTGTCATAAGTTTGATATTCGAACGAGTCTAAATACCCTTCTCTATCCAACTTAGTCAACCTTCTCTCATTGATGTGACCCAGTCTACAATGCCATAAGAAAGATTTATTTAAATCTGAAGACTTTCTTTTTAGTGTGTTCTGGACATTGAAAATTTGGAGTTGGTTTAAAACATATATACCGTTATTTAGTGTACCGGACCCAATCAAACCATGATTAAGGTGGATGTTAACAACATCTCTTACAAACGTGAAATCATAACCTTTATTTGATAACAAGGAAACTGATATGATATTACACGTTAAGCTTGGTACAAAAAAACAGTTATGTAAAACCAAAATGTGTCCACTCGTCAATCCTAGATGATAATCCCCGACGGACGCAGCTCCCACGCTAGCTCCGTTAGCAACCTTTAGGGTCATATCACCTTCCTTCAGCACTCTACGGTTTCTCAGTGCCTGCAATGAATTGCAAATATGAGATCCTGATCCGGTATCCAATACCCAGGAAGTAGAGTTGATCGACAGAAAATTCTCAATTACAAACACACCTGAAGTCGAAGCCACAGCTTGCTTCGGTTCCTGGTTCTTGGCGTTCCACGCCTTGCAATCCTTTTTCCAGTACCCTTTCCTGTGACAATGGAAGCACTCATCCTGGCCAACTACCGGTACCGCAAACTTTTTCTTTCCCTTCCCTCCCACCTTACTAACACCTCCTCTAGGTTTGGTGGCGGCCTTCTTCTTCCTTCCTTTGGCCCTTGCCTTGGACCCGGAAGAAGATGTACCGCTAACAAACATAGCGGGTGTTTCCCTTGTCTTCTGCAAGGTGCCCTCTGCACTCCTTAACATGTTGAGGAGTTCCGGAAGTTCAACTTCTTTTCTTTGAATGTTGAAGTTCAGGATAAACTGGGCGTAGGTGTGAGGAAGGGACTGGAGAATAAGGTCTGTATAGAGCTCATTATCCAAAGTCGTCCCAAGGTCTGCGAGCTCTTCAATATAGCCGATCATCTTTAGGACATGTTCTCCTACCGATGACCCGACAGCCAACCTCGCTCGAAACAAGTTCTTAGAGGTCTCGTATCTTGCTATACGAGATTGCTCTCCATAAAGTTCCTTTGTATGGAGAAATATGCCATCAAGGTCCATATCCTCGTGCCTCCTCTGATGTTCATTGTTCATTGAGGCAAGCACGATGCACTTGGCTTTCGCGCAATCAAATCCCAGGTTTTGCGGATTTCCTTATCCGCATTGCTGGATTTGGGACCAGGACAGCAGGTGCCGTAGCGGTGAGGACGTACCCCAATTTGTCATAGGTCAAAACCATTTTGACATTCCGCAGCCAATCTTTATAGTTTGGCCCTGTCAGTATATTTTTCTCTAAAAGTAACTTAAGTCCAGTCATTTTCAGGGTCGCTGCAATTAGGAGAAAGAGAGAAGAAAACACTTTAGCATGATGCTCTTGCAAGTTTAGAGTGGTTTTTAGTTTATCTAAACTGGATGGCTCCCACTGTTTCTCGAATCCTTCCTCAAACCATAAAAGAAGAATTAGCCAGGACTATTCTCACTGTACAATTCTTGCTTAACCGTTCAGCCAGGCTAGTGTCGATACTTCGAGGGAGGTTTTCCAACGCTTTTGCGAAGTTCCTTAATTAAATAACCTCTTTTCTCTGGGGGCGTAACCCCGCTGACACCTTTCTGGACACCTACTTGGTTTATAGCATTGATCGTTAAGTGACGAATCTCCTGATAAGTAGCATATACTCACAGTAGGATCGGGATCCAAATATCATCGTATGATAATGTTGAAGGAATGCTACCAACATTCATCAAACTCCAAATGGTATGCATCACTTTGCAAATTTCAGTTTCTTTAGAAATTCCCGATATAAGTTTTTGCCCCATGCTCTTATGACCTTGGCTTTGGTCAAAATGTCATAAGTCACATGTCAAGTTCTACCAATCATTATCTTGTCAATTTGAACCCATCTGTATATACCCTGACTTTGGTCAAATGATAATACGACTGTCCCAAACCAACTCATCTATCTTACGCAACAAATGAAAACCCAGCAGCTACCAAACACCATGCCTTAACTTTGGCCAAAATGCATAGCTTGAATACTACTGAATACCCAAATGAAATGACGGAGGGCTACGAATGGTTTTGGCGAAACCGTGAACGTAGTGAACTTGATATAACCGAAGGAACCTGATAGCTTTTAAAAGGAGTGGTTAAAGCTCCGCATTTAAAAATATCCGTTTTTAAAATTAACCGAGTGGTTTCTTTTAAATTGTTCCAACGATTAACTTTTGGTTTATTTTCTTTGCATTATAAATAATGCGTCCCATCATTAACCTATCACTGCAGAAAACAACGAAAATACAACGTCCTCTTATGCCATCCGCATTCGCCACGGGGTCCCGTCATCACCCGTTAGGTTACTTAACTAACGACAGAGCGGGGGCTGGGCTAGCGCGGGTGTAAAACATAAGTGACGTCTAAATAGCTATCATATATAGATATTGTACATTCGTCAGACGCAATAATAGGCATTCCAGATCACAGATGAACTTTATTGGATTTGCAAGCAATCCGTGTTTGTTTTGAGCCTGCAACAAAAGACGGATTACACAGTTGTGATGAATAGCCATTACCCCACCCTAGACCCCAACGGGTACGGCAAACTACCCGCCCGGCAGTTTGTGCACCCCACCTTGGGTCTGTCCTAGGAGCAAAAACAGTAAAATGAAATAATACAACAGTGGCTACAACCGCAACCTGGATGTGTCCCGCAAAATAATATTACAACAAATTACATTTACATCAAATGAATTAAATAATAACCCATAACATAACCCCGGCTATACATCACAACAATCCAACACAGTTCATATCCACAAACAGTAAAAACCATTACAGAAATGTGCAACCCCCTGCCAACCGACATACTAGCCGTTAGGGGAGGTTTACGAACACATTATACAAACACAGATATAATCCAACAAGCAAATACTGTATAATTTCGATCGATTAAACACTTTTAATTTTGCTCCAATACTTCTCTGTAAATTTGAAACCTGAGCAAAAATAAAATATTCCAGAAAATACCAAATATCACAGAGAAGCAACACAGGAAAATTGGGTTCCTGAATCGCCAACTCGGCGGCGGAATCGCGGCGGATCGGTGGGATCCGCCGCGGTTCCGCGGCGCTTTAGGCGATTCAGGGGCCCAATTTTCTTGGGTGTTCTTCTACTGTCTTTTCAAGCTTTCTGAACATCCCTGAAAAATTTTTGGACTTCATTTAAAAATCGACAGAAACTAGTGATTTCGGGCTTTTCCGGTTTCGTTTTTTCCGTTCGAAATTCATACAAATTTGCAAGTAAGTTATTTATTGTTTATCGAGGCTCTGATACCACTGTAAGTCGATGTACAACACCCCACGACTTGCGGGGAGGCGGAAATATGAAAAACGATCTTGTTCTTTGCTTAAACATCGACTAACCGCATGAATCGAAGCTAAACGATAACTAACATCAAACATAGAAGTAAACAACTACTATGTAAAGGGATTATACCTAAAGAACCGTGTCCTTCGTCTTTACGAACTCCACCTCCTCCTCGGCCTTCTCGAAGTAGTAGACGATCCACCCGAGAGCTTTACTCCAAGCTTAGCCTCTAAACTTGAGGCAACTAACTTTCTTTAAGTGCTAATCAAAGAAGCTAGGTGATATAGAGTGAGGGTTATGGTTTAATTAGTCTAGCTAATCCTTGTACTGAACACATGAGAGGGGAGGATTAGGGTTTGAAGAGGGAGAGCTTGAGGAGAGAGAAGATGAACATAATAATGAATTGAGAATAATGAGTTATGATAATATATATCAAGCATTTATTTTATCAAGAAAAGAAAATAAAACAATTTAACAACCATGCTTGATAATATCTAGAGATGATTCATCTCCATGAGTCATTAAGCATTTATGATGCATTAATGACATGGATGAATCATCCATATGACTCACTAATCACATTCATTGTATATGCCACCTAAACCTCCTTAGTCACCACCTTCTAGAAGCCTCTCGCGCAATTACGAGAACGCCCCTCCTTTCCGCAAAAATACGGAAAAACTTTAGACTGTATAAATCCAATAACCGGATACCAGTAACTGGATTAAACCAAAGCCAACTGGTAAAAACTGTCCGAAAGTCGTACGTGTGTAAACACACGTATGCGTCCGAACCCTTGTCGTAAAACCATACGACCTCTATATCGTTTCATCTGGAGTAGGGAAACTCTCTGTGTGGGACTCTAGAGACTCGACTACTACGCTGGCAGTGGGTTTAACCATAGACCGCAAGCGGCACTAGCTGTACGTAACGGTCCCCAGGTAGATGTCGATAAGAAGGCCGATGAGGAAACCCATCCGAACTCCTACTGAGTCTTATGTGACAATCTCCGTACAGTCCGGTCCGTTCGTCTAAGACTATCGCATATCGGGCCTAGGGGGGCGGCAAGCGTCAGTCCCCTAATAGCGGTATAAGTCATGTCGGAGCGAAGCCCATTACACCCTGAGAAACTACTGGAACCTACCAGTAAATCTCGCTTGCCCTGGCCAGGGACTTTGCGTAATGGCTCTCTGACACAGCGCGATATCAACCCCCAATACCGGGAGAGACGAATCATGTCTAACCGCCATTGCCTCCAAGTGCTCGGGAATGCACCCAACTGCTACCTGTTTGCACGACTCCTTTGAGCCGTGGTAGGGTAGCAATCTAAGAACAGTGGGACACACTCGAGGCGAAGCAGCAGTGTCAAGTCTGCGGACTATGCTGTACTCATGTTACCTGGGAACTGTTCACTGACAACTGGTATAAAACCATCCAACAGTTCCCTGTGAGTCCTGTCCGGTGTACCCGTAACCCAACGAGCACCTGTATACTATCTCCAGTACGACGTACTGACGGCTGTGGGACAGACCATCTCCCCAACTGGGATGAGAAGCGTACACACTAGTCTACTCCGGAGTATCGATGCCCTGTCTCGATAATCCAACGACTAGGGATCTGAATAAGGATGTGCTTGTAGACTACCCAGCCCCCACTAGTGTGACTGCCATCACAACGCCGATAGTCAAGCAAGATCCTAAGAGCTCTATCAATACGTATACTCACATATTAAGATAGAAAAACCAAGTAGCATACTACCATGTTTAGCAAGACTGTTATATACATGTGAATATCCCAAGCTTCCATTAAGTAATAAACAAACTAGTATGATACAATAATGGCCCCTAGGGCATATACACTAGCAGCATTTTATCACGCCATGAGCGAATATTATATATTGATATATATATATACTAGTAGATGTTGTATATGTTTTACGCCCGCGCTAGTCCAGTCCCCGCTCTGTCGTTAGTTAAGTAACCTAACGGGTGATGACGGGACCCAGTGGTGAATACGGATGGCATATACGTACATCATATTTTCATTCTTTTGTGGTGTGATTAATTGATGGGACTGCATTGATTCGGATCAATGCAAGCTAAACAAACCTGTTTGATGTTGTTGGAACATTTTTCAAAAAGCTGTTATTGCAAGGACGTTCTCTTTTGTTTTGCACAGTGGTATTCGGTTATGAATATCCAGCACCTCAGTCGACGAGGCAAGGGCCGAGATCCCTTCACCGGGAGTGACCCCTTAGACAGAAGTTTGCGTCAGAGTAATAACTTCACTATAGCCGATTGCCTTTTTGCTTTGCATCGTGGTATTCAGTTGGAATATCCTGCACCTCATTCTATGGGGAAAGATCCGAGATCCCTTCACCGGGAGTGACCTTTTTAGCAATGGTTTTCGCCACTATATTTTCATAAAAAGCTATCCGGTTCGTTCAACGATATCGAGTTCATTACGTTAAAGGTTTTTCGCCAAAAACCAACCATAGCCCTCCGTCATTTCAGATTAGTATTGCTTAGTATTCATGCTACGTATGTCGTGCTCAGCAGAGACGTAGTGTGCGGTAGCTCTGTAATGCTTTTCTGTCTTATGGATATGTGATTGGTTAGGACAGTCGTACGGTCATTTTGGCTCAGTCAAGGACTCGTGTGGGTGGGTCTAATGCAATCAAGATAATGACGGGTTGAACTCGGCTAGGATCCTTTGATATGTTGGCTCAGTCAAGGTCACTTGGGTCCTAGGGGTAAAAATCACATCGGGAGTTTCTAAAGAAACTGAAACTTGCCAGATATGCGCATACCTTCTGGAGTGTGATAACGTGAGTGGATTCCATCACGTTATCATGCGATGATAGTTGGATCCCGATTCCCACTGATGAGTTGGTTTACTCCTTTGGTGATCCCGACTAATTCTTCTTTCAGGTTTAGAGGAGAATTTGAGGTTACAGTGGGAGGTTTCCTGATTAGATAAATTGATAACCATTCTGATCTAGGTTAGAGTGCACGCAGAGTGTTTCTTTTCTCTCTCTCTTTGGCAGCGACCATGGCCCGACCATTGACTATAACTCAGTGACCAAGTTGACCGAACCTTCTTAAAACACTGGATTTTGGATTGTCTGAGTTGCATACCTCATTGCCACTCCTACTTTTACCCTTTTCTCCAGAACACCCCGTATTATTACGAACATCCACTTCCATTAGATAAAACCATCGTATGGTTATATACAAACTCGAAGGAATTTGTTCCAGATTCGAGGATGGTTTCCGGTTCTGGAGAAACGAATAGGACTATTCAGTTGTCTTTTCCTTTTACCTTCTCTCAGGTTGCGAGTGCTCCTTGGATTAGGACAGTACACCTATTACGCTAATTGGATAGTCTTCATCCAAACCATAGGCAGGTGCCGAACGGTAGGGAATGAAGAAAACCATTTAGCCTAGAAGGTGTACAGAAGGTATTAAGTAAAGACAAATAAAGAAATTAGTAAGAGGGCAAAGTAAATTGCGACTGCTATTCACGACCAAACCAAGTATTTCATCGCCACTCCTACTTCACCTTTGTATTTCTCCGGAACACCCCGTATCACTACGAAGATCCACAATTCATTGGACACTCCATCATATGGTTATATACGAACTCGAAGGGACTTGTTTCAGTTCGGGGATGGATTCTGGTTCAGGAGAAATAGGAATAAGGTTTATTCAGTTTTCTTTTATCTTCACCTTCTCTCAGGTTACGAGTACTTCTAGGATTAGGAAAGTACACCCATTATGCGTATTGGATAGTCTTCTTCCAAACCATAGGCTGGTGACGAACGGTAGGGAAGGAAGAAAACCATTTGGCCTAAAGGGGTGTACAGAAGGTAATGACTATAGACATATAAAGGGATTTGGAGAGATGGCAAAGAAATATACGGTTACAGTTGTGAATCTGATGATGGAAGAGGCATTACTAGGAATACCCGGATATTCCTTCGAAACATTTATATGTTTCAGTTTCACTGTGTACTGTTAAAAGAAAACTGATTTTCCAATTAGTCCTTGCTCCAGGGTATGTATTTACCAGGTTAATTCTCACATCTGTATGGTTTTTCAGATGATGAGTGGGAGTAAGTTATTGGGAATTGGGTGATCATCCTCATGATATCGGGATTCGTTGTAATTGGTGATATTTGAGGAAATCGCCTGGGTTGTTTGCCGGACGGTAAATATTTGGTTTTGAATATCCGTTGTTATGCATCAATTTCAAATTGATATATCTTTACGTTTATTTTTATAAAGTGAGATATAACTTTTTGAAATTATGTCTATGACATTTACCTATATTGGTGGATGGTTAGGTAAGGAGCATTAAACAGCGGTGTAATTCTTCTTAATCATAAGTACAGTTTTCAACCTACGACACTCGAGGAATGAATTATTAGACTTAGGGGACTTATACAGAGTATTGTATGTTGTCCAGTGTCTATGAGGACAAGGGGGTTGGTACTCGTACTATATTCTGTTTACTTGTGACTTCTCTAGCTCTTAGACATGTGTTTCGTAGAAATGCAAGGTCTAAGTTTTGAGAAGTTATAGGTATAAGAATAAAGTAGAGAACCAGGTGTTGCAAGTATCAGGATTCTTCAAGATGATCGAAGATGTAGATACTTGTGTATGGTATTCAATTGATAGTAATGATTAAGAGAACTTGCTTCTCTTTCAGGTTACTCATAATTGGAAGCACTCCTAAGTTGAGTAATGCTGATCGGCCTCTCTCCATTTAGTTGACATGCACTGGAGACAGTTGCATGATTTGAATCTGGTTCCAATTAAATCAATGCCTCTGTTTCTATATTGGATATAGAATAGTTCATATCTTAACAATGTTAAGATACGGGGAGTTGTCCGGCTTATGCTTAAAAGCAGAATCTGGATAACTCAAGGCACATTTCTGTAATGGCTGTTTGTGGGTTGACCTGGGCTATGACGAGGGTTGACTTTCTACCATCTGGAAAATCAATAGTGATATTGTTCTTGACTCGCCACAGTTTTAGTAAAATAGATTTTTTTCAGAAAACAGTAGTGGGAGTATGGTAGAACTGGAAGTGATTCCAGAACCGCAAACGATTACTGAAGATTTAATATGACCTAAAGATTCAATCTAGTTTGACATTCCATTAGCCACTCCGCAGATATGGTGGGTAACCTCAGGCACTCGAGAGGTACTTCGATAGCCTCAAAGACGGTGACAGGGTGGTTCTTGTTTACCCAGACTTGCCATTGCTGGTGTTCCAGACTATGAGACCCGGCAGTAGGATGATTATAGCGTCGTTCTAAACTAGCTTTAGAAGTGTACGTGTATATGACTCTGCCAGAGGGTTGTCATAGTCAGTGGGAGCAACGGAAGCATAGTGGACAAGTAGATTATGTCTATTTATAGACTAAAGCAGATATAGCGGAGATAGATCATCTATTTCTGATGTGACAGTTATAGGTTTGACTTCATCAGAATAGGGGATGGATCTGTTAAGAAGGTAATAGGGTGTGATGTCCTGGTATTTGGATGACATACACAGAGTAGGAAGTAAAATTCCTATATTACGATCGGTTATACTTTGGTTGTCACACAGTGGTTTCTCCACATAGGATATAGATATTATATCAGATATTCTGGTTACTAGATCTATGGTTTTAGATCTAGATTTGGGTAGTTTCCTAATCTGGGTACTTAGACAACATTCTAAAGGTGTTTTAGAATGGACGACTCCTGGCATGGTAGTGTACCTACAGGTGATGGAGTCACCCTCTCTAGAGGTGTCTTACAGACTAAAGAGGAGATGGATGTGCATGATTGGCAGATCACTTGCTTAGGCAATTGAGTCAATCATGAGATGTCAAGTACCACACCAGATATTGTTTTTGCACGAGATGTAATAAGTTGATTTTAATCCTATCTTGGAGAAACGTTCGGAAGCAGTTTTAGAACATAAGTGGATGTTCTAGGAAAATGATAACGGCGGCCTCCTTCGGGAAACGGTTATCATTCCAGGCTTCCAAGGTGACCTGGATGACAGAGTGACTGTCAGAGTTATAATTTTCCTTCTGACGAGGGGCAGTAGTTTGGACAGGTGATCCAAGCGGATACTGAGGAAGGTGTGGCGCAGGATACTGATTAAGTTCAGTTGACGATACAGTCTAAGAAGTTTGGATTTGGAGTTCATTTATGAACTAGGTCCCATCAGATATCCAGACATGTTCTAAGACAGGTATTGCTCATTTCGGGAGATGGCTTTCTCTGCGAACTTGAGATAAAGAGAGACATAGAAAGAAACATTAGGGAGGATCCACTCACTGAGGCTATTCCTCGAACGCAATAGTTTCGCAAACGGGCTTTGTGAGACTGATTAGTAAAGGAGTTGGGTGTTCGGTATCACACGGGCTGTGAGTACGCGACATCGCAATAATTAGCCTTGAGTGCAAGTGGGAGATTGTTGGATATAGTGCCCTCAGAGTCAATTATTGGATCACAGGCACGTGATTGCAATGATTGAGGGAGGACCTATGCCGGTAGGACAGTCTTACTCAAGATGATAGTATGCTATCTGGTTTATCTTTATCATCGTGTACAGCTTTAGGTGACCTTACAGGTCACTATTACACATTGATAGAGCCCTTAGGATTCTTGCTTGACTACCAACAGTATGATGGCGATCATATACGTGGGAGCTGGGGTCTATAAGCACATCCTTAAAAGGTCCCTAGTCATGGGAGTTTCGAGACTGGGCATCGATACTCCATTAGTAGACTAGTGTATACAGTCGAAACCCCGACGAGGAGCGGTGGCCGGTCTCACAAGTCATTGGTGTCAGTTGGATCACCTAAGATGTATACAGGTGCTCATTGGGTTATGAGTACACCGGACAGGACTCGTCGGGAACATGCTAGTTGGTATTGTACCTGACGTCAGATAGCAGTTCCCTGGTAACATGTGTACATGTTAGTTCATCGACCTGAGATCATCATTTGTCACGTGTGAGTTTCCACTGTGCTTTGATTACTACGCTACCACGGCTCAAAGGAGTCGTGCAAACAGGTTTTAGTTGGGTACAGTCCCGAGCCATATGGAGGCAGTGAGCGGATCGGCAGGGGTTTCGTCTCTCCTGGTATTGGGGTGAGATCGCGCTGTGTCTAGGAGAGCCATTACACGAAGTCCTTGGCCAAGGCAGGAGATTTACTGGTAGATATTCCAGTAGTATCTCAAGGTGTTCTGGGCTACACTCCGACACGATCCGTATTCATTAACGCGCTACAATTGACACCGTTATTGATTGCGGTTTAAAAATTTCTTTGATTGTGATCTTTATACATTTTCAAAACACGACACACAAAGAATCATTCAATCAAATGGCGCCGTTGCCAGGGATAGTGTGCTAATTTGTTCGTTTTTGAAATTTGAGTTGAAAAATTTATTCCATCAGAATTTTTAGATCGAAATTCGCACAAACACTAAACGATTTGTTGTGATTTGTTGCGAGGAAATCTGGAATCTGTGGAGCAAGAGGAAATTTTTTTCTGAATATTCCAGAAAGATCAGGGAGTGAACAGGAACATTTCCAGAAATTTTTGTGCAGCAATCTGATCACAAGACCGCGCATCCGTGGCCATTGGTAGCTCATTGCGGCGGTTCCGTGGTGGGACTAGGGATTCGCTGTACCAAATTTGCTTGGTGACTTTCTGACTTTCTTATCTCCTACTTGATCTGCTCCATTAACCAATTTCTGCAGGCTTCTTTGCAAAAATTCGCAGCGCCGCAAAAATAAAAATTGTGCTTGTTTGATCTTGGTTGTTTGCATTTTTAATACGGAAATTAAGGGGCAAAGACCAAATTCAGATTAGGTGGGGAGTTCATTACCCTTCCTAAGCCCCAAAAATCACAAAACTGCGTCCGCATTACCCTCATTAACTAAAAAATATCTAGACATGACTCTAAGGACCGTCGCGCTCACTTAGGATAGAAGGAGGTCGTGGGTAATCTATTGTTTATCCGCGTTTCTTTTGTGGTGTCTAAGGCAAGTAGTTACTTAATTAGGCCCACTACTTACGCAGTGGAGAACCTCCCACTTACCTGGCACTTACCTGGCTACAAGAGGGACAAAGAGGTAGTAGAGGATTTATCCTATGATTTGTCTTCTGCCAGTTAGGAGCAGTCTAGAGACTTGACCTAGGTCACCACTAGACTTAGGGTTGCTTGTGCATTTTTTGTGATTTGCATTTTTTCAAAAATCCGTATCTTTTTCAAAACAAACACCAATCCACATTTTCCCTAATTATCTTAACGCTGCCACTTGTGCTAAACCCTTTAGTGCATGCTCGGCTGGACACGTGATTCTAGTGCCCGTCTTGTCCGCGTTTCCCCCATTGACCCCAAAGTCGGTATTTCTACATTTTCTTTTTCTCACTTCCACCGCGATGGACGGATATCCATCATGCTTTAACACCACTCTGCCACTGCCCGCAGGTGCGCAGAATCCTCTATGCATTTCTCTCCAAGAAAGATGCTATCCTACACGTGTTTCCCTTCCCACCTGTCTTTCTATACCACCTTCCAACAGGGAAAATTTTGAAATCAACCCCCAATTTATCAAACTATTACCCAAATTTCACGGTCTTGAGTCTGAAGACGCATACGGTTTTATCTCCAAATTCGAAAATGTAAATGCAATGATTGGAACGTCACAACTGTCTTTGGATGCTCTGCTTTTACGTTTTCTCCCATTCACTTTGTGAGATTTAGCCGAGAAGTGACTTTATAATACAACCGCACATTCTATTTCAAAATGGGATGAATTTGTTGCAGCATTCCTTAAGAAATTTTATCCCAATCACAAGACCAGCCGTGTTCGGAGCGAAATCTTCAAATTCACCTAACTTCCCAATGAACCATTCTGGAAATGCTTTGAAAGGTTCAAGGATCTTCTTTTACAATGCCCTCATCACAGAATCTCCAAATGGGATTTGTGTCGAGTTATCTATGAGGGTATTGATATCACGACTAAACAGATGCTTGAAACCATGTGTTATTGCCAATTCCTATCTAAAGATAATGGTGAAGCTTGGAAATATTTAGAAGATTTAGCTCAAAACACTTTACAATGGGAAAGTGTTAGACCACCACCGCCTAGGGGAGATATCAATCAGATCGATATTTCCGTCACAATGAGAGCCGAAATGGCCGTAATACAAAGGAAGCTCGACGCTATAGAAAACAAAATCTTTTCAGCCTCCTTAAACCAATACACACTTCCCAAAACCGTGTGTGGCTGCTGTTCAAACCCATCACATTTGACGGAAGAATGTCCTTTGAATGTACCGTTTCAAGGTCACACTAATGCTGCATTTCAGCAAAAACCGGGAAACGATCCTTCTTCTTCCTCATATAATCATAATTGGAGGAATCACCTTGATCTATCTTGGATCCAACACCAAACTCAATACACGGATCTAAACCAGAATAACTTTCATTGGGTTCCTCCACCACAACAGCAACCACTTCAATTGAGTCAGCACCCCTACCAATCATAAAACTTTCAAAATCCGGCTAACACTTCTGCACCATATGAAAATTCTTTGCAAATGGCCGGTACTGATAATTCCTCTGCACTCGAACGAACCTTGGATACTTTCATGAAACAATCCATCCAAGGGACGGCAAGTTTTCAATCTTCCCTCGATAATATGATGAAGATCATTATCTCTCAAAGTGAGAGTATTAAATCGATGGAACACAAATTGCCCGTATAAATGCCGAAATGAGTGCTAGAGAGAAAGGGAATCTTCCATCTCAACCCCTACCTGATCCTGGACCTTCACATTACACTAATGTGGATGCATTTACCACGTTGAGATCTGGAAGAGTGCTAGACAATCATGTGGGTGAACAGATTGATGTTGAGGAATCAATTGAACCCCAGGCTTCCACTTTCACTTCCACTCCCACTTCTACTTCTTATCCTATTTTGTCTAGTTTACCGTCTTCTTCCGAGCCTATTATCCATTTTCCCAAAGGCTCGAACCCTCCACCCACTTCACTTTTTCCACCTCCACAACCTTCCCTACAAATGTTGGACCCAACACTTATTGATAGAGCTCCATTTCCAGAAAGGTTGAGGCCCAACAAACCCAATGCCCAAATGGAGAAGCTTGTGGACATGTTTAAGGAAGTTAACTTCAACATCCTTTTCCTAGATGCTATCCAACAAGTTCCGTCCTATGCGAAAATTCTTAAGAACTTGTACACTAGGAAGAGGAAGACTCAAGTGACGAAAAAAGTGTTCATGTCGAGTACTGTAGACACAGCTTTTCCCCAAAAATTATCAAGGAAACGTAAGGACCCTGGCTGTCCTACTATTTCTATTTCTTTTGGAGATAAACACATTAACCGTGCTTTACTTGACCTTGGCGCTATTGTTAACTTGCTTCCATATTCAGTTTATGAGCAACTAGGTATCGGAGTGTTAAAGCCCTCGAACATAACTCTCCAGATGGCCGACCGATCAATCACCAAAGCTAGGGGTGAACTGGAGGATGTGTTGATAAAAATTTGGGAATTTATATTCCCTGTGGACTTTATTGTACTTGATACACAGCCTGTAGCAAACCCACGGAATCAAATTCCGGTGATTCTTGGTCGCCCCTTTTTGGCCACTTCCAATTCTATAATCAACTATCGTAACGACTCTATGACCCTATCCTTCGGGAATAGGTCAATTGAGCTGAACATTTACAAGTTGGGAAGTCAACCTTCCGATCCTCATGCTCGAGTATGTTCTGTCGAATTAATGGATGTCGACAGCAGCGAATTTGACGATCTTCATGAGACTGATCTTGACTCTTTTCATATGTTGTTTGACCCAACTATGTATCATACACGTACGGACTCTTCCACCGAGTTGTCCGGGTCAACAACTAACATTGATTATGAACCGTTTTTGGAGTCTGAAGATCACCCCGCACTTTGTGATGACATTATTCTTCGGGGTATTGATGAGACTTTTGAGGAAATCTTCGCTGATGAACTCGCATTTTTGAAAAACACGGGTGTTGAGATGAATCCACCTCAAAACAAAGAAATTGAACCTCCACCCCTTCTTCTGGACTATAAAGAGAATGCGAGTAATCCATCACAATCACTGAGTCGTCTCTCCAAAACGAGATGCAAACACATTCTATCCCACCACTTATCTTTTCCCCACTTCTTCTTGGCTCCGTTCAACTTGTTCTTCCACCAACCGGTGCACTACATTGATAAAATCTTCGAATGGTTGGTGTTGACCTTCGGTCTTTGCAAAGCTTGGCATCGACCAATAAATCTTGACCCCTTCTTGTGATTTTCAAAAGATTAACATTGTTTAACTCAAGTTTGGGGGGGGAGGGTATAATCTGGCTCTTGAAAAGAAAATTTTTACTCAAAATGATGAGCCAAAAATAAATTTGGGGGAGGATTTTCACTTTAATATATTTTGCCCCCATTAATAAATTTCCTCCCAAGCTTACAGGTTTTGTGATTTAGCGGATGGCAACAGTGAGGACACTGTTGAAAACAAGTTTAGGGGAGGTTTGTGTTTATTTACGCATCATACTTTGCATAAGCACAAAACATTTAAAAACTTATAAAAATTTAAAAATTTTCAGAAGATAAAAATATTTAATAGTTAATTTTGTACATAAATAAGATAATAAAAGATTAGATAGTGAAAAATTACATCCAAAAGATTAGAAAAATTTAAGAAAACCAAGAAAATTAAAAGTTTTCTTAAACGAACTAGTAATAAGTAGTTATGAGCCGTTGTCCCAAGGATTAGTAAGATGAAAGAAGTCACTAATCTGAGGATAAAAATAAGTCTGAAAAATAGTTCCTATTCTGAAAGCCAAACATTTGAACGTTGATACCCTACTATACGCACGTACACACGTCTTGAAACTCGGGATAGTAGAGGATACCTTGAAATGCTCTTGTCTAAAGCCAAAGTATGAAGGAAATAAAAAATGAAGAAAATATAAAATGGTGAGAAAAATGAACACTGGTTTTGTTATCGCCAAGGCAGCAATAAAAAAATATAGCGAGGGTGCTTCATCACCTAGTGCCTTAGACCAACTGGTCTGGGAGTCACTGCTAAGCCTTAGGTGGTGCAAGACGAGGAAAATACACCAAATAAGCAAGCACATGAGTAATCGGTCGGTTAGTACCTCAAGAAGTATTAACGGTCGCATGAAAAATGTGTGAGCAAATCCATATATTCATCAAATTAAAAAGTACTGAGGCAGATGGACAAGAGTATGATAGCTTGAATTGAATTCTCCGAGTGTAGGGATGTCTTTTACACACACGTAGGATTAAATGATCGATGTTTGGAAGAAAGATAGGAATGAAGAATAAAGACGATGTTTTATTGAGGGATGATGTGATTTCTGACATCTTTTCATGACTATTAAGATAGGGCTCATGACAACCGAAAAGCTAGTGTAGTTGGAAACTCTAATTTTCAAAGTCTTTCTTTTACAATTCTTATCTTTATATGTAACTTTCACAGTCTTCCTTTTATTATTGGATTTTGTGGGTGCAATCCGCTCAAAACCCTCAGGAGACAACACTCCTCCTACTAGGGACACCTAGAGGTTTAAAGGCTTGTTGCACGTGCTCAGTACAATCGTGTTGCCTACGAAAGTGTGCTAGTTAGTTTTTCTGTTTTCTCCTTCTCTTTTTAATAAAACAAGTTTGCTCGAGACGATCAAAAATAAGTTTGGGGGAATTTGATCAGTCGAAAATATTGCATTTTTAACATATCAATTTCCCTACCATTTGCACTCATCTAAAGGTGTTCGGTATGAATATAGCACATATTAGCAAATTGTCTGTAAAATACCAAATAACATGTGTTCTATATTATAACCGGCATTTTGAGGGAAATTGAGTGTTTATCATTGCACGCATGATCTTTTGTATAGCGCAACACTTGTCTCGAGAATCTGTGCAGGAAATTCCAGGTAAAAGAGCCGAAACTGTCAAAAGTGCTGATAAAAATACGCCAAGTCCAAGACTTGTAATCTGGCAGTGACCAAGAAAGTGTAAAAATATTCCAGACATAAAATAAAGGCCCATGGATCAGTACCAACACAACATGGAAATTTGATGCACCAAAGCCTCAAAAGGGCCGCGGATCCGCGGCCGAATGGCCCTTTGTGGAGCGGATCCGCGGCCACGTCAGTAAGTCATCGGCAGTTTGACTTCTCAGGGTTCACATTTCACTGGCTAAAATTCTTCGGGCCACCTCGTTCTCCAGAAATCTCCAGAATCTTCTGTCCGAACAGCCAAGCTAAACACCTCCAAGCTTCTCAAATAAGCTAGCTAAACCTAGAAGGTTCTTCCTAACAACCAAGCTTATCAAGGAAGCTAGCTAACTAACTAACTCTAGAAGCTTCTACTCAACTACCAAGCTTGAAAAAGAAGCAAAACTAAACCTAACTTCTAAAGGAAGCTAATCCTAATGAAGCCTCTAGGTGAAGTTAAAAGAGAAGGCTATAAAAAGGACCCAAAGGCTTCACTCTCAAGGTTGTTCGTTGTTGATCATTCTACATCAATTCACCCACAAGTTGAGTGACACAACTTGTGCACCCAAACCTTAATCCAATCACCAAAAGCCAAATTCAAGATCTCCGAGTACAAATCAAGCAAGAAGCCTTCAACCTTTTAGAAGCGACGCCGATCTTCAACCGACAAGTGATCCAAGACAATCCGCGACTCACGGAGACGATGCGGAGCTAATTCGACGATCGAGTTCTTTCCTCAAATTCTTGTAGTTCTTGAGCGATTTGTAACGGAATTGTTGAATAATAAAAGGTGAAATTTCTTTATCTTGCTTATCTTTATATTTGAGCATTATGATTAGTTCTCAATTCTTGATTGTGTTCTTTGTCATAATGTTTGGGTAAAAACTCCGCTCGTGGAGGAATCGAGAGAATAGATAGATGATGATGATTACAATCTTGAAACGATTCTTAATTCCTATGAGTTTTGTAAACTCTTGTAGATTGAATCATCGACAATCTAGTTTCGAGCGAGATACTTTCTTGAATGTTTTCGCTCTTAATTAGAATCAACGATCTATAATTCAATTTACTAGAGGCTAGCATTTGAATGATAATCAACGAAAGGACAAGGGATGATGATGAAGAAACCCTAGTTTCTTCAATAGATCCCTAAACCTTGTTGATCGTCATCGATCTAGCATCAAATCATCAATGGATAAGAATACGTAATAACAAGTCTTCATCATTCACTATCGATTCGATCGATTCCTACGAGCCTCATTACAAATCTTGATTACTAATTCGATTTGGATATCATCAATTCTTGATTCTTGATTTTTAGTATTCTTGATATTAGATCTAGATTTTGATAATTCTTGAAATTCGCTTTTATAAATCTTGAATCGAATTCTCTTTTCTTTTCTCTTTAATTTTCAATTCATCTAAATCAATTACGATCAAATCACACTTTCCCAGAGGACGATCCGTATTCATTAACGCGCTACAATTGACACCGTTATTGATTGCGGTTTAAAAATTTCTTTGATTGTGATCTTTATACATTTTCAAAACACGACACACAAAGAATCATTCAATCAAATGGCGCCGTTGCCGGGGATAGTGTGCTAATTTGTTCGTTTTTGAAATTTGAGTTGAAAAATTTATTCCATCAGAATTTTTAGATCGAAATTCGCACAAACACTAAACGATTTGTTGTGATTTGTTGCGAGGAAATCTGGAATCTGTGGAGCAAGAGGAAAAATTTTCTGAATATTCCAGAAAGATCAGGGAGTGAACAGGAACATTTCCAGAAATTTTTGTGCAGCGATCTGATCACAAGACCGCGCATCTGTGTCCATTAGTAGCTCATTGCGGCGGTTCCGTGGTGGGACTAGGGATTCGTTGTACCAAATTTGCTTGGTGACTTTCTGACTTTCTTATCTCCTACTTGATCTGCTCCATTAACCAATTTCTGCAGGCTTCTTTGCAAAAATTCGCAGCGCCGCAAAAATAAAAATTGTGCTTGTTTGATCTTGGTTATTTGCATTTTTAATACGGAAATTAAGGGGCAAATACCAAATTCACATTAGGTGGGGAGTTCATTACCCTTCCTAAGCCCCAAAAATCACAAAACTGCATCCGCATTACCCTCATTAACTAAAAAATATCTAGACATGACTCTAAGGACCGTCGCGCTCACTTAGGACAGAAGGAGGTCGTGGGTAATTTATTGCTTATCCGCATTTCTTTTGTGGTGTCTAAGGCAAGTGTGTCTAAGGCAAGTGGTTACTTAATTAGGCCCACTACTTATGTAGTGGAGAACCTCCCACTTACCTGGCACTTACCTGGCTACAAGAGGGAGAAAGAGGTAGTAGAGGATTTATCCTATGATTTGTCTAAGGCAGGTGGTTACTTAATTAGATCTAGATTTTGATAATTATTGAAATTCACTTTTATAAATCTTGAATCGAATTCTCTTTTCTTTTCTTTTTAATTTTCAATTCATCTAAATCAATTACAATCAAATCACACTTTCCCTGAGGACGATCCGTATTCATTAACGCACTACAATTGACACCGTTATTGATTGTGGTTTAGAAATTTCTTTGATTGTGATCTTTATACATTTTCAAAACACGACACACAAAGAATCATTCAATCACACTCTAGTCATTTATACCATATTTTATTTGGGTATTTTCCTAATCTTGTGACAGTTTTCTTGTTTATTCTTGTTTTTGGGTGCGGATAGTGCATTTGGTATCTGTGACTAGTATCCAACCCGACCCGCGTGATCGAAACCCATCATACACTACTACAATAAGGGTTTGCCCCTATGGATATATCCGTAGGGGCAAAAAATTACCCCGTAGGTGCAAAGGCCACAGGTGCAAGTCTTCGCACTGAACATGCCCCTATGGAGTAATAATTGCCCCTACGCTATAATCTGTAGGGACATTTATCCCAACGGATTACTCCAAAGGGACTGATAAATATTTTAATTTATTGATTTATAAATAAAATAATTGCCCCTACGAATGTATCCATAGGGCCTGATAGTTGCCTCTACGAATACATCCGTAGGTCCTGATATTAGCCCCTACGGATAAATTCATAGGGGCAAGTTTTACTAAGTCCATAGGGACAAAATATCAGGTATCCTGATATTTTGTCCCTATGGCTAACTGTGTAGGGGCAAACTGTGTACCTACGGATTAATCCGTAGGTGCAATAGATGGCCCTACGGATTAATCCTTAGGGATATAATATCAGTTTTTTTTAAAAAAATGCCTTCATGTTTTTTCCCCGCCCTGTGCACAATAATATATACATCATATAACCAAATACAGAAATATTCATAATCAACATCTCAAGCATAATATATAAAAGAAATAGACAAACAGAATACAATATCAAACTAAATCATCGTGAACAAGCAAACAACCACCAATATCGTCCAAAATTTATACAATATGTATCAGATAAGTATATACATCCTCAAAAATATAAATAAAGCTACCCTAGCTCGGTCCAGCTCCTCCACCTTTGATAATCGCCGTAATCTGGCGCATCTGCTCCTCGGTGCAGCCCTGAATCGTCAAAAAATCAACTAATGAAGGAGCAGACTGTGTGGGAGTCTAAGCGGGCTGTGGATCTGCAGGAGCGGTCTGCGCAACCGCAGTCGAGGTAGTGGCTTGTGGAGCCGCAGCCGAAGGAGATGCATGTGGAGCCGCAGTCGAAAAAACCTGTCGCACCTGTTAACTTTTATGTGTAATAAACGAGCAAGAACGGTGTATTAGATTTTAGTCGAGTTCGTATCATTATCAGGTTATTGCGAAACCCCAATCTAAGAATACTTAGGGACTTAGACCTCATTTGGGTATCTAGTTTGGAAAGCCGTGGTTTATTTTAATTAGATAATTTTATGTAAGTATGATCAAGGCTAAGTCTACAGCCAAATAAGTTCAGGCTACTAATATTGCATATATTACTATCTATAATGTGATATAATATTTTACTATTAAGTAGTATAAGTACCATCTCCTTCAACTCTTCGACGGTGGTCTTCAAGGTGGAAACATCATGCTCTAGACGTCGCTCATGGGGAGTAGGTGAAGTAACCGCCAGAGTGGAGTCCAACCTCATATGGGCCCTGCTAGGACCCAGTCTCCGGCCTCTCTCCCAACCTCCGTGGTTCCCTCCGTATGCGGCGTCTAGGACTGGGGTCAGCAGCATCGGATTAATCTGTCCAGTAAAATCGATCACCGTTGCCTCCGCCTGCTCCACCACCAGCTCCTACACCCACATTAACCATTAAAATATTAGTATATCATTTAAATTTGAACTTTTCAAAAAAAAAATTTCAAACTTGTTGGAATAAATAATAACACTTACGCAATACTCCTGGGTAGTGGTGTCGGAGAATCGAAGCTCTCCCGTGGAGGGATCTGTCGAGGTGCCGTGGACGGCAAAATACGCGGTCAGCATGCTCGGTGTACCACCCTGCGCCAGGGTCTGAGCTCTCTGCAATTCGCAAAAAAATTACATATATTATAAAATAACTATTAATATTACATTATATCAAAATAGATCTATTGTAATTTACCGATATCTCAATGGAACGAGTAATGTTCCTCGAGCCACCTGTATAAGTGGGGCGACCCCTCTTCGCCGACTTCCTATTCTCTTTATTTTGATCGGTATGTTTCTGCACAACACATTCAGATTTAGTTTTCTAATTAAGCAAAACAAAAAATAATTTATATACTAAACAATGAATTATATTTAAATTACAAACCTGTTTGCGCTGAGAGTCAAAATATTGGCACAAGAGAGGTCATGTATCTATGTCGACTCTCACAAAGGCCGGAGTATGTAGGAGAGCCGCTCTCTCTACCTCGGGGGTCGCCATCCATAGGGAATAGCATTCAATCTTCAGCTCGTTCCTATTTTATCGGACTGTTGATTGCATGTTCTTCATCAGGCCATTGTATAGAGCGTGAAAATCGAGCACTCTCTCAAGGTGATCAAGGTCGGGTACAGGCTGAAAGTCGTAATCCAACTGCAAATACAAAAAACAATGTATTTAAATTGCAAGTGTTAAATAATAATAAATATATTGTATAAATCAAATGAAAATATATATTAATACCCGAGCCTGATCCCAGAAGAGGGCAAATGAGCGCCAGTGCTGATCGCCCCACTCAACGTGAAGTGAATACTTCTTCACAAGGCGGCTCTCATCCCCCATATACCGGCCGAACCTCTCGGCATAATCGCTGGTATAGCGATAATCGGGCGTAAATAAGAGGGGGAATGCTGCCTCCCCCTAGCTCTGTCGGGCCTCAGCCTGTAGGACT
This sequence comes from Agapanthus africanus, assembly GCA_030015575.1. Lineage (NCBI taxonomy): Eukaryota > Viridiplantae > Streptophyta > Magnoliopsida > Asparagales > Amaryllidaceae > Agapanthus > Agapanthus africanus. The sequence continues at coordinate 417,702,792 of CM057349.1, read as the reverse complement.
GATTTGGCCCTCGAGTCCCTCTCTCGGGATGGGGCTGCCTTGTATCTACAAGAAATATCAAGATAATCAATATTAAGAAAAAGTGGTATTAAGAAATCTAAGGTTTAACGAAAATTAAAGTGCGATCTATACCTCCGGTGACAGCAGCACGAGCCTGGGCCCGGGCAGCAGTACGAGCAGGACGATAGTTCCTCCGGTGAGGAACAGCGTGAGCCTGGGCAGCAACACGAGCAGGACGATAGTTCCTCCGGTGAGGAACAGCGTGGGCTCGGGCAGCAGCACGAGATTTACCATATGGCCTGTCCTGAATTCTCTGAGACCGGTTAAGCTTTGTCTCAATGTTCTCATCCAGATATCGGGAACAAAATGTGGTTGCTTCATATAGAAGATAACCTTGCATGATAGAACCCTCTGGTTGATTTCTATTGCGTATATACTTTTTTAGAGTGTAAAGCTACCTAAAGAAAAATATGTTAAATAAATAAATATGGGCATATAGGACAACAATAATTTTAAAAATTGCGTGAAACAAAAAATTCCACGTACCTTTCGACGGGATACATCCATCAATATTGTACCAGTCCGGCTAACTTAGCCTCGGTTGCAAGATGAACCGTCAGGTGTATTATGATATCGAAGAATGACGGTGGGAAAATACGCTCAATCTTGCAAAGTATCAATGAAATAGAATTTTCTAGCTTCTCCAGCGTCATAACATCAAGGGTTTTAGCACACAATTCTCTAAAAAAGCAACAAAGGTCATTGATTACTAGACCAACCGTTTCGGGAAGGGAAGTCCAGAGGGCTAATGGAAGAAGGTGCTCCATAATAACATGGTGATTATGACTTTTCAGCCCATCGATCTTGCCTTTCACAAATTTTTTCTTGCTAAATGATCCTGAGAAGCCTGTAGGAACTTTCAAATCATGCAACACCTGCAGGAGTCTTTTCTTCTCCGATTGTGATATATGATACGTGGCATTGGGAAGTACAAACTTGTCTAGTTTACCCGCGATCGGTTTAGGATGCAATTCACTTCTAATTTTCCAGTCCTGAAGATCCATCCGAGCACGGAGGCTGTCTTTCGATTTTCCGTCTTTACAAAGAAGCAAATTGAGTACGTGCTCGGATACTCCTTTCTCTATGTGCATGACGTCCATACAATGACGCACTAAATTTGTTGACCAGTACGGAAGCTCAAAAAAATGCTTAACTTGTTCCAGTAGGGTGGTTTCACCTGTTTTGCCGGATCTATCCCGAAGGTCATATTATTGTAATCATCCCACTGAGCAATCGCGTCCTCTCCGGACAATGAGGCTGTTAGTTATATGTATGCCCTAGAGGGCATTACTGTACATATGATGTATATTGTAGTGGATGCTTGGACATATATAGGGAGGAATTTCTTGCTCGACATGATAGTATGCTATCCGGTTGCTCTTTATCTTAACATGTACACTGATTGTCTCTATGTTTCATGTTGATAAAGCCCTTAGGATGAGTACTTGACTACTAGGATTATGATGCAGATCATACTAGTGGGGACATGGTAGTCGCTAAGTACACCCTTCAAATGTTCCTAGTCGTAGGTGTATCGAGACAGGGCATCGATATACCAGAGTAGACTAGTGTATAGCTTCTCGACCCATCTAGATGGGCGATGGATGATCCCATATCCATTGGCGTTTGACATCAGAGAAAGTATATGGGTGCTCAGTGGAGACTGGGTACACTGGACGGACTCGCCGAGAACTCCCATAAGGTATTATACCTAACGTCAGATGGCAGTTTTTTGGTAACACTGGTACATGTTAGTCTGTAGACCCGAGATCATCATAGAGTCTTGTGTGATTCTTACTGTGCTTTGATTTCCACCTTACCACGTTCAAGAGAACATGAAAAACGGTGGCTTTAGGGTACAGTCCCGAATCACATGGAGGCAATGAGTGATAGGAGGGGTTTCGTCTCTTCCGGTGTTGGGGGTTGATGTTGCGCTATGCTCGATTGGCTATAATAGGAAGTCCCTGGCCAGAGCTGCTTCAGAGATATACTGGTAAGTGTTATCAATATTTTCTAGACCCGTTATGAGCCTCATATCGACACGACTTATAGAGTTACTGGGGTCTGACATTTACTACCCCTAGACGAGATATGCGACATATCAGACGAAAAGACCGGACTATACGGTAGTGTTACTGATTGGATTCGCAGGAGTGTGAGCAAGCTTGCTTGTTGATCTTCTGATCGCTCAATACCCGGGTGGCCGTTACGTTTAGCAGACCGCTTGCGGCTTGTGGGTGTTTGATATGATCATCACCTACTACCGGCGTATTGACGAGTCTTTAGAGTCCTACACAGAGGTTTCCTAGCTCAAGCGAAACGGAGTAGGAGCACATATGTGATATGTGCGGGACCGAGATTGATATGATATGAGATACCGTATTCTATTCTCACGATTTGTGACATTGGTCGGTTATATGCGATATAGCAGGGTTATCGGACAAAGCGTTGATTCGATAAGTTGTTATACATGATATTAGTCGGTTATATATTATATAGCCCGATTATTAAATCAAGTGTTGATTTAAAAATTTAATGTATAATTATATATTTGATATATTATATTACATTAACTAATATTAAGCTCACTTATGATTTCTTTTTCTCACTTTGTGCACATTGTATATATGTGATATGTATATTTGTGTACATGTTTATATCACGCTAGGTTACAAATGCAACTAGGGTTTATAGAGATTAAACCATGCTAGGGTTAAGATTAGGGTTTGTTTCGCCCAATCAGAGCAAAGCTCTGTTGAAATTCAAAATTCAAAATTTTGAAGCAACGCTTCAAATCTCGGGCGCAACGCGCCACATGTCAGGCGCTGATACGTCAGCGCAGCGCCCAAGAAGGCGCGTCCAATCAGAGCAAAGCTCTATTTTAGTAAGTAAAATTAAAGGAAGCAACGCTTCAGTTGCGCAGGCACTGCGCAACGCGACACGTGTCAGCGCAGATGCGCTAGCGCAGTTGCGCTGCACTGCGCGACACGTGTCAGCGCAGTTGCGCTGCGCTGTGCGCTGCGCGACACGTGTCAGAGCAGATGCGCTGCGCTGTGCGCTGCGCGACACGTGTCACGCGCTGGAGCATTTGTGCCAAAACAGAATAAAGATTTTAATGAAATCTTTATGTTCTTGTTAAAACAAGAAGATTCTCTTTTGTAAAATAGAAGCCTTTGGATTAAAGATCCAACGGTGGGGAAAATTCCCCAAATCACACAGAGAAATATCTCTTTAACTAATTTATGGGCACTATAAAAAGGACCCCAAGCCTCAATTCAAAGGGAGGAACATTTTTTTTAAAAAAGTAGAGAACTCTGAAGAAATTTCAAGAAGAAAGGTAAAAGACCTTTTAGATAGAAGAATTTCTTCTGATAGATCTTTGATCTAAGAACAAGATCAATGATCTTTAATAAAAAAAAAAATAAAAATAGTGCTTTGCACTTATGAACCATTGGTTCTCTAAGATTAAAAAAAAATAAGAAACACTTGTTTTCTTTGATCTAAATTAGATCAAGAAACCAAATAGTGCTTTGCACTTATGAACCATTGGTTCTGGAATCTAAAAAAAATCTTAATGCTTTGCACTTGCAAACTGCGCTGTTGCACTCTTAGGAGAGCGCCACGTGTCAACTACAGAACAACTTGCGCTACGTGCTTTTGAAATAGAGCTTTGCTCTTTATAATTGGCGCAACTCACCACAGCGCGCCACGTGTCAGCAGCATAACAGCGCAGCGCACTAGCGCAGCGTACTGTGCTGTTGCGCTTGCGCTCACCAGAGCATGACACGTGTCCTCACCATAAGCGCTTGCGCTCAGTGATTGGCGCAAAGCGCCTGACAAATGCAATGCATTTCTTTTACTAAAGGGCCAGGCCCAAATCAGAGGGGCCTAGTAGGCCAAAATAAATTGCAAAGCAATAAAAGGGGGCAGAGCCCAAGCGAAATTGATGCTCTGCATCTTTTATGGGCAGAGCCCAAAAAAAAAGATAGAAGTAATGCAATGCATTATTTAAGTGTGGGCAAAGCCCTAGCACAGGTCTAATAGACCAAAAATAAATAAGGGTGTTGAACATTTTCAACTGGACTTAGCCCAATTTTGGCCGTAAGTCCTCAAATTAAATTGACTGAGCACAACTGTTCTCTTAAATTAATTTATACCCGGTTCGAGGGTACATCTCCGAACTCCTCTGACACCCATCGTTGTAATCCTTCAACGACGTCAGAGAGGTGACGGGTCCCGACGACCACACATCAATATGGACTGCGGGGTCCTTAAACTCGTGGACCGAAACGTCCCTAAACTAATATTGGACCGAAACGTCCTTAAACTAATGTCGGACCGAAACGTCCTTAAACTAATGTCGGACCGAAACGTCCTTAAACTAATGTCAGACCACCACGTCCCTAAACTGGAACATGGACCACCACGTCCCTAAACTGGAGCATGGACCGCAATGTCCTTAAACTACCTATAGACCACTACGTCCCTAAACTGGAACAATAGAGCCTCCAAATGCTCTTTTGCCGGATCTAAACGATCCTGTTTAAGTTGATCTTAGCCCCCAAACACGGCTAACGTATCCTTAAACATTCAAACGGACTATAAAACTCCAAATCAACCTTGGTTCAAGGGTACATCTCTAAACTCCTCTGACATCTGCCGTTGTAATCCTTCAACGACGTTAGAGAGGTGACGAGTCCCGATGGCCAGATATTAAATGGATTATCACATTAAGTTGATCTTAGTCTCAAACAGGACTATCGTATCCTTAACGAACGTTTAAGTTGATCTTAGCCGCAACGCGACTAATGCATCCTTAAACTAAAAACACCAAACCCAAATCTAAGTAAATACAGATTTGGACTAATCCACGTCCTACAGGCGACGACATTACTCAGTCTCCGTATACAATCCACGGGCAACCACAAACAAAACAAACACACACGACACGAAGTGAAATTCTGGAGAAGGAGAAAGTTGTTACCGCGATGCGGTAGCGTAATTAACTGCAGGGGCTTGCGCCTGCAAGGAAGAGCGTCCCCACAATCAAAAACCCCTCATGCGAGGGGGAATCTGACGAAGTCTGCTACATCGGTCGCATCCGTCTAAACCTCCAATACACGGTGCCATAAATCAACTTGGCATCTTCGGAGAGGTGGACGGATAAAACCAAATAGCATCTGCCCCGAATCTCAGCGTCAGGACATCGCAGTCTTGTGCGCCGTCCTTCGGAGGGGAACAGATTCTGGCACGCCCGGTGGGACCTTTTCCTCTTTCCACTCCACACTTCGTGTGTCGTCTTCGCGAACCAGTCGCGGTTTGTTAATGGTTGCCTTCGGATTTCAAGTTACTAAGATTTGGTTTTTTGCCTGGCGCAGAACTCAAGATTCAATGGCCTCTAATTGCACCATCTGCTCGAAGTGCCACTGCAACGGACGCTCCACCCCACTGGGAGGTGTAGCATATGGGCCCCAAGCGGCTTCCTTCCTCACTCTGCCAGTAGACCAGGTGACCCAGGCCACCACTGGCCTGTTTTTCGGAACCATGATCCCACCTACAAGCTTCTCTGAGCCAATACTTGCACCGGAAGTGAACAAGAAGTCAGTTTTCGACCGGCTTACTACTACGACGATCCCTGTCAACGGGTCATCCACTACCAAACCAACAGCCTCTGTTTTCGCCAGGCTAAATCAGAACTCTAAATTGGCTGCCCCAAGGAAGGCAATGACTGCTGCTTCAGAAGTCGTCAACGCAGCTTCCCATGTCAAAGAGTCAGTCTTTTCAAGACTGACGATTCCTGCTCCTGCCCCTGCTCGAGGATCCGTCTTCGACAGGTTGAATATCACCCCTCAAAAGACAACCTCAGTCTTTAAGAGGTTAACACCAGCGACGCTTCATTCAAACAGGGGGCAAAAAGAAGATGTTTGAATCTCCGAGCCAATCCCAACGGCTCGCCGTGCTCGATGTCGTTACTGGCAACGAGTAAGGAAGGCAGGGGGCAACTCCCCCTCAGGGCTAACTCCACCGGCTCCAGTGGTGGAAGTCAACGCTGCTATTCCAACTGGGAACAGCTTTGAACTGCTGAGGAGGGTACGGAAGAATTCTCCAACCGCTACACTGAAAAAATCTCCTCCGCCTGCGGAGAGAGTCCCAGAAACAAAGCAAGAACAGCCCCCTCAACGGCTATCTTCAAAAATTTATAAAGTTTGGCGGAGGGTTCAAGACTCTGTGATTGACCCAGACCACTTTCGTCGCCAGAAAAAGGCGAAAGTGGAAAAAGAAAAGGACCGTCCGATTAAACAGGAAAGGATGGCAGCTGCTAGGATGCCCACTTCAACGGTTCCTTCAACCTCAACGGCCCACAAAAGAAGGAGGCCAGAGAAAACTCCCGCGTCAGCGGCAAAAGCCAAAGGTGGTAAGCCTAAACGCCCTAAGTCCGGGGGCATGATAGTTCATACAGTTTATGTGGCATCGGGAAAGGAGGATAGCCGCATATCAACGGGTCATAGACCGCACACGAGGTCGGTGACCAAGGCTCAGGAGCAGCAGCAGAAGCTCCAAGAAATGATGAACGCTATGGCCGCACTTACAGGGCCAAAAGAAAACCTTGAAACGTCCTCTGGTGAACGCCAAGAGGAAGAAACCGACGCCGAATTCCTTCGTCGGATATTGGAGAAGAAGGACAAAGAGGCTGCTGAACAAGCAGCCAACATACAGCGTATGGGCCTCCTCTTCCAAGACATGATAGGGATGATGATACAACAAGATCCTCCGGCTGAAGAGCCCCCGATCGTCCTTGGAGACGATAGGGGAGAAACATCAAATCTTCCACCAGCTCTGTCGATGGCCAAGGAGGATACAATCTCCAAAGCTGATTTGGATGAGTACATCGCCCAGCAAATACGGGTTCATCATGCGACCGAAGCGGCCGGTCAGGTCGTTAAAACGGGGCGGCCATATCCAAGTTGGTACGATCAAATCAAGTACCCACCCGGTTACACAATTCCCAAGTTCCATGTCTACAAAGGGACGGGCAATCCTCATCAGCATGTTGCCCAGTTCAGGGCACTCTGCGGCAACACCGGCGGTGATGACAAGCTGTTGCTTCGCCAGTTTGTTGGAAGCTTATCAGATAAGGCATTTGAATGGTACTCTGAGCTCCCGAACGACTCTATTAAAACCTTCGCGGAGATGGAGCTACTGTTTACTCAGCGTTTTGCAAGTGCCAGTGAACGTACCCCGATGACGGCACTGATTAACGCCAGGGTAAAACCCGGTGAGACGTGGGTTCAGTACGCTATACGATGGCGGAACTTATGGTCGAAGTGTGAGCAGCGCATTGAAGAAGCTCCTGCGGTGGGTATGTTTGTGGGAACCCTTGATCCGCAAGCAACTATCTCACAATTTATGATGTTTTTCAAGCCAAATACCTTCCAGGCCTTGATTGACAAACTAGCGCAAATGGATCAAATGGGCCATAAACCCCCTCTTCCAAGGCCGTACTCCCGAAATGACAAAGGGAAAGGAAAAGCGATCGTCGTCGCTAATGCTCAACAACAACCGAGCGACTCGAAGCCAGTTGCTCGTCAAAGTAATATACGCCCCTACGTGCCCCTTGAGTGTTAGTGTATATGCCCTAGAGGCCATTACTGTATCATACTAGTTTGTATATTACTTGATGGAAGCTTGGGATATTCACAGTTGTATATACAATCTTGCTCGAAATGGTAGTATGCTACTTGGTTTGCCTCTGCTTTAATATGTGCATGTGTTTCTTTTAGCATATCGCTGATATACATATTAGTAGAGCCCTTAGGATCTTTGCTTGATTACCAGCGTTGTGATGGCGCTCACACTCGTGGGAGCTGGGTAATCCATAAGCACATCCTTATACAGGTCCCTGGTCGTTGGACTATCGAGACAGGGCATCAATACTCCGGAGTAGACTAGCGTATGCGCTTCTCATCCCAGCGTGGGAGACAGTCTGTCCCACAGCCGTCAGTACGTCGTACTTGAGATAGTATGCGGGTGCTCGTTAGGTTACGAGTACACTGGACAGGACTCGTCGGGGACTGTTGGTTGGTATTATACCTATCGTCAGTTATCAGTTCCCAGGTGACATAAGTACAGCTTAGTTCGCTGACTTGACACTGTCACTTCGCCTCGAGTGTGTTCCCACTGCACTTTGATTACTACCCTACCACGGCTCAAAGGAGTCGTGCAAACAGGTAGTTTTTGGGTGCAGTCCCGAAGCACTTGGAGGCAGTGATGGTTAGACAGGATTCGTCTCTCCCGGTATTGGGGGTTGACATCGCGCTGTGTCCAGGAGAGCCATTACACGAGTAGTCCCTGGCCAGGGCAAGCGAGATATACTGGTAGGTTTCCAGTGTTATCTCAGGGTGTTCTGGGCTGCACTCCGATACGACTTGTACCACTATTAGGGGACTGACGTTCACCGCCCCCTTAGGCCCGCTGTGCGATGTATCAGACGAACAGACCGGACTGTACGGAGACTGTCACATACAGGCTCAGTAGGAGTTCAGATGGGGCTACCTCGTCAGTCTTCTTATCGGCATATACCTGGGGACAGTTACGTACAGCTAGTGCCGCATGCGGTCTGTGGTTAAACCCACTGCCAGCGTAGTGTCGACTCTTTAGAGTCCCACACAGAGAGCTATTCGCCTTTAGGCAAAATGAGTAGAGGTCGCATGGTTTTGCGACAGGGTTCGTTCACATCCGCGCACTCGTGCACGTTTGCTGTCCGGACAGCTTATACTAGCGGGCTTTGGTTTAAGCCGGATCCTAGTATATGATTTGGGATTGGTTTTATCTCATTGTATTCGTGTTCCTCGGATCACGAATACGGGTGCGTATGCACAGTTGCTTGAGACAGAGGGAAAGGACTTTTGATTAGGGTTAATGACCATTGTCATTTTATTAACCCTAATGCTTATGTATGTATTATGGTTAATTGATATTAGTTTAATATAATTGTGCGTGGTTATGATTGTTGACCATTTGACCTTCTTGACTTGTTGACCAAGGTTGACACTTTGACCATCATCATTTCATTTGGAAGATGCTCTTTGATCCTTGCAATTTGCATTAAAAATGAAATGATAATGGTCATGTCTTGATTAAGCCATGACAATTATCTTACTAATTATCAATTTATAATAATTCACACATATATGTGAGAATGGTTGTTTATTCTCTCATTCTATCATTTTACTTTCTCTCTCTTGTTCTTCCTCTCCCTCAAGCTCTCCCCTCTCATGTGTTGAGAAACACTTGAGCTTGAGAAAAACCTCTTCTTGATAATCTTTACTCTCATCTAGGATTTTAGGACTAGCACTTCTAGCACCCTAGTTACTTCTAGCTTGAAGTTGAAGCCAAAGTTTGAGGCTTTCGGATGGATCCTTCTTCGACTCAAGAAGACGACAAAGGTGATCCCTTTCTACTACTCCAAGGAGCAAGGAGAGAAAGACATAAAGCACTAGGTATAACCATTCTACCCTTTAGCTTGTTTTTGTTTAGCAAAGATCCTTCTTTGTCTAGTCCATGTTGCCTAAAGTGATAAAAATCCGATTTTTATTCCGTTTTCCGCCTCCCCGCAAGCACCGGGGTGGGCAACGTGGACTTACAGTAGTATCAGAGCCTAACTAAACATAAACTAGCTAGGTAGTAAAGTGTATGGAAGTTCAATCGGAAAAAATCGCAAAACCGAGTTTACAAAAACCCAAGTTTCTGTTAAAATTTTTCCTGTTCAAAATAAAATAAATCGTACATCAAAAATCATCTCAGGGTTTTGTGAAGAAAGCCACCAAAAACGATCCAGTGACTCGCTCAAAGAGCCGCGGTTCCGCGGCAATAGCAAGCTATTGCCGCGCAACCGCGGCCGTTTTGGCTCGGCTCTGGGTCAAGTTTGGTGCAGTGTTCCTCTGGCATGGTTTTGGGATTTTTGAGATGGTTTATATGTGCCCAGGTTTTCCAGAAAAGAAATTTGTTTTGGGGGCCTATAAATCCGTATTTTTGATCGAACTTCAATACACTTTGACTAAAGGGTAATATCTGTGATGTTTATATGTATTGAACGTCGGCTAATCGCTATATGTCGATTAGTGGGGGTTATACATATCTGTGATCTGAGTTTGATGATGGTATGTGTATATGAATGCGTTGGATTGTCGTGGGTGAATAGCTGGGGTGGATGTGAGATGAGTGTTTCTTTTTCTTTCATTCATTGTAACATGTAAATTGAAGTATTATTATTTGTATGGCCGCACAACCGGGTCGGGGTTGTAGCCGTCATTGTATAATTCTTTTTACTGTTTTTGCTCCTAGGATAGACCCATGGAGGGGGTGCACAAACTACCGGGTATCTCGAAGTGCCGAGTGGCCTACTCACGGTGGTGAGGGAGGTTGCTTCGCTTCGGGTACTTGGTGGGTAGTTTGCCGCACCCGTAGGGGTCTTGGGTAGGGTATTTGGCTATTCACCGCGACCGTGTAATCCGCTTTTCGTTGCAGGCTCGAACGGATTGCGGATTCCTAGTATATCCAATGTATTCATCTGTGATCTGTAATGTCTATCATTGCTATATATTTATATATTATAACTATTTAGGCGTTGCTTATGTTTTACAGCCGCGCTAGCCCAGCCCCCGCTCTGTCGTTAGTTAAGTAACCTAACGGGTGATGACGGGGCCCCGTGGCGAATGCGAATGGCATAAGCGTACGTCATATTTTGGTTGTTTTCTGCAATGGTAGGTTTAAATGATGGGACGCATTAAAAGAACTAATGCAAGAAAATAAACCAAGTAAAAGTCGATTGGAACACTTTGAAAACCACTCGGTTCTTTTCAAAACTCAACTTTTAAACGCGGAGCTTGAACCACTCCTTTTAAAAGCTATCTCGTTCCATCGATTATATCAAGTTCACTACGTTCACGGTTTCACCAAAACCATTCGTAACCTTCCGTCATTCCACATGAATGGTCAAAAAGTATTCAAGCTATGTATTTTGGCCAAAGTCAAGGCATAGTGATTGGTAGCTAATGGGTATTCATGTGCAGCATAGATAGATGCGTTGGTTTGGGACAGTTGTGCTGCCATTTTGGCCAAAGTCAAGGGTAGGTGCGGGTGGGTCCAAATTAACCAGGAGAATGACGGGTAGAACTTGACATGTGACTTATGATATTTTGGCCAAAGTCAAGGTCATAAGAGCATGGGGCAAAAATCCATATCGGGAGTTTCATAAGTACTGAAACTTGCTAGCGCTGCATACGATTTGGAGTGTGATGATTCTGGTAGGATTCCTTCGGTTTTATCACGCGAAGATATTTGGATCCCGATCCTACTGTGAGTATATGCTACTCCTCGGGAAAACTCTCACTTAACGATCAATGCTATAAACCTAGTAGGTGTCTAGAAAGGTGTTAGCGGGGCTACGCCCACAGGGAAAAGAGGTTACTTAATTAAGGAACTTCGCGAAAGCGTTGGAAAACCTCCCTCGAAGTACCGACACTGGCCTGGCTGAACGGTTAAGCAAGTATTGTACGGTGAGATTGATCCCGACTAATCCTTTCTTTACGGTTTGAGAAGGGATTCGAGAGACAGTGGGAGCCATCCTGTTTAGACAAACTAAAAACCACTCTAAATTTGCAAGAGCATCATGCTAAAGTGTTTCTTTTCTCTCTCCTAATTGCAGCGACCATTCACCATGACCGGACTTAAGTTATTACTAGATAAAAACATATTGACAGGGCCAAACTACAAAGATTGGCTCAGGAATGTCAAGATGGCAATCACTTACGACAAGTTGGGGTATGTCCTTACCACCAAAGCTCCCCCTGTCCCAGGTCCCAAAACCAGTGTCGCGGATAGGGAAATCCGTAAGACATGGGAAATAGATTGCGCGAAGGCCAAATGCCTCATACTTGCCTCGATGGACAACGAACATCAGAGGAGGCACGAGAATATGGACTTAGAGTCCATATTTCTTCATACAAAAGAACTGTATGGAGAGCAGTCTCGTATCGCCAGTTACGAAGTGTCGAAGAAGTTGTTTTCGGTAAGATTGGTCGTCGGATCATCGGTAGCGGAATACGTGCTTAAGATGATTGGCTACATAGAGGAGCTCACGGACCTTGGGACCACGTTGGAGAATGAACTCTATACTGATTTGATTCTCCAGTCCCTTCCTTCCACTTACGCCCAGTTTATCCTTAACTTCAACATGCAAGGAAAGGAGGTTGAACTTTCTGAACTTCTGAATATGTTGAGGAGTACTGAGGGCACCCTACAGAAGGGTATGGAGACATCCACTTTGTTTGTAGGAGGATCTTCCTCTTCTAGATCCAGGGCGAAAGCCAAGGGTAAGAAGAAGAAATCCCCTGCCAAACCAAGAGGCGGTGTCAGTAAAGTGGATACGAAGGGAAAAGGAAAAGCAACAAAGGTAGCGGGTAAGCTGGTGGGGAAGGAAGAATGCTTCTACTGTCACAAAAGTGATCACTGGAAACAGGATTGCAAGGATTGGAAAGCCAGAACACAGGATTTGAAGCGAGTTGCGGCTTCAGCTTCAGGTGTGTATGTTATTGAAAACTGTCTATCAATAAACTCTACATCCTGGGTATTGGATACCGGATCAGGATCTCATATCTGTAATTCTTTGCAGGCGTTGAGAAAGCGTAGAGTTTTGAAGGCAGGTGACATGACCCTCAGAGTTGCAAACGGTGCTAGCATGGATGCTGAGGCCGTGGAGGACTATCACCTGGGATTGTCAGATGGACATTTTTTGGTTTTGCGTAGTTGTTATTATGTACCAAATGCAACCTGTAATATCATTTCTGTATCTTTATTATCTAAAGAAGGTTATGAATTTGCATTTGTAAGTAATGTAGTGAACATTCACTTTAATCAAGTTTTGATTGGGTCAGGTACATTGAACAACGGTATATACGTATTAAACCAACCACAGATTTTCAATGTCCAGAATACACACAAAAGAAAGTCTCCAGAAATCAATAAAACTTTCTTATGGTATTGTAGACTGGGTCACATCAATGAGAGAAGGTTGACTAAGTTACATGCAGAAGGATATTTGGATCCGTTCGAATATCAATCGTATGCAACTTGTCAATCCTGTCTCAAAGGAAAGATGACAAAAGACTCCGTTCACTGGACACGGAGTAAGAGCGAGTGAGCTCTTAGGACTCGTACACAGTGACGTGTGCGGTCCAATGTCTACACATGCACGAAGCGGTTATTCTTACTTCATTACTTTTACGGATGATTTTTCAAGGTACGGTTATGTCTTCTTAATGAAACATAAATCCGAGGCTTTTGAAAAATTCCAGGAATATAAGAATGAAGTAGAAAAACAAACAGGCAAAAGTATCAAGGCACTGAGATCTGATCGAGGTGGTGAATACTTGAGTGCCGAGTTCCTGGGTTACTTAAAAGAGAATGGAATTCTCTCTCAGCTTACTCCTCCATACACTCCGCAACACAACGGTGTATCGGAGAGACGGAACCGAACCCTATTGGATATGGTACGGTCCATGATGAGTAACGCTGAGTTGCCGCGATCGTTCTGGGGATATGCGCTAGAATCAGCTGCATACCTTTTGAACCGAGTTCCAACTAAGACCGTGCCTACTATACCATATCAGATGTGGTGTGGGAAGAGACCCTATCTTAATCACATTAAGACATGGGGATGTCCAGCTTTTGTAAAAAAGCAGCATGCGGACAAGCTCGAGGCACGCTCAGTACAGTGCAAGTTTGTGGGATATCCAAAGAACTCCAAGGGATATTTCTTCTATTGCGAAGAGGAACAAAAGGTTTTTATTTCTCGCCATGCCCACTTTCTAGAACACCAGTTCATAGAAAAAGAAATAAGTGGGAGCGCAATAGAACTGGAAGAAATTCCAGAACCACAAGCTATTACTGAAAGCTTAGTAGAACCAGAGGGTTCGAAAGATCAGGACATTCCCACGCCAATCCGCAGGAGTAGTAGGCAGTCTCATCCGCCCGAGAGATACTACGGTTTTCTCATTGACGGGGATAGAGAGGATTGCATCATAGATTGTGATGAGCCTACTAGCTTCCAGCAAGCCATTCAGAGCGTCGACTCGGTAAAATGGCTGGATGCAATGCGGACCGAAATGGAGTCCATGTACACCAACAAAGTATGGACGTTGGACATTGCTCCAGATGGGGTAAAACCCGTAGGATGCAAGTGGATCTTCAAAAGGAAGATTGGTGTAGATGGACAGGTTGAGACCTATAAAGCTAGACTGGTTGCAAAGGGTTTTCGTCAGCGACCTGGTTTGGACTATGTTGAAACCTTTTCTCCAGTAGCTATGCTGAAATCCATTCGGATTCTTCTTGCCATTGCTGCCTTCCACGATTATGAAATTTGGCAGATGGACGTAAAGACCGCTTTTCTAAATGGACATTTAGAGGAGTGTGTCTATATGGAACAGCCAGAGGGTTTCATTCAGAGTGGGAGCAGCGGAAAGGTGTGCAAGTTGCATAAGTCCATTTATGGACTGAAGCAGGCATCGCGGAGTTGGAACATCTGTTTTGATGAGACGGTCAAGGAATTTGGCTTTATCAAAAATCCAGATGAACCATGCATCTATTGTAGATTTGTAGCCAGAACTGTAGTATTCCTCGTTTTATACGTGGATGACATTCTCTTGATAGGAAATGACATTCCTATGCTACAATCTGTCAAGGGGTTCTTGTCACACAGGTTCTCCATGAAAGACCTGGGTAATGCCTCTTACATTCTGGGTATCCGGATCTACCGTGACAGATCCAAGAGGATATTAGGACTTTCACAGTCCAGGTATATCAACACCATACTGAAGAGATTCAGTATGGAAGATTCCAAGCGCGGTAATCTACCGGCTTGTCACGGGATCACCCTCTCCAAAGAGATGTCTCCCAAGACTGATTTGGAGAGGGATCGTATGTCCATTATACCCTACGCTTCTACGGTAGGCTCTATAATGTATGCAATGTTGTGTACCAGACCAGATGTGGCTTATGCACTGAGTGTGGTAAGCAGGTATCAGTCGAACCCTGGGGAGAAACATTGGATAGCAGTAAAGAACATTCTCAAGTACCTGAGAAGGACTAAGGAGATGTTCTTGGTGTATGGCGGAAAAGACCTCCAGATTGAGGCCTTTGCTGACTCCAGCTTCCAGAGTGACAAGGATGATTCCAAGTCCATGTCGGGTTTTGTCTTTACCCTCAATGGAGGGGCGGTGTTGGAACAGCTCCAAACAGGAAACCGTTGCTGACTCGACTATGGAAGCGGAACACATCGCTGCATCTGATGCCGCAAAAGAAGCTGTCTGGATGAGGAAGTTCTTGAAAGAACTTCAGGTGGTTCCGTCCATTGTTGACCCAATACCTCTGTATTGCGACAACAACGGGGCTATAGCTTTAGCGAAGGAACCCAGGTCCCATCAGAAATCCAGACACATCTTAAGGCGGTATCACCTGATCAGGGAGATCGTGGATCGCCAGGAGATCGAGGTTCAGAGGGTTGCTTCAGAAGATAACACAGCAGATCCATTCACCAAGGCCTTGCCCCAGACTCAGTTCGAGCGGCTGATCGAGATGATAGGTCTTCGATACGCCAGTACATGGCCTTAGTGCAAGTGGGAGATTGTTAGTGTATATGCCCTAGAGGCCATTACTGTATCATACTAGTTTGTATATTACTTGATGGAAGCTTGGGATATTCACAGTTGTATATACAATATTGCTCGAAATGGTTGTATGCTACTTGGTTTGTCTCTGCTTTAATATGTGCATGTGTTTCTTTTAGCATATCGCTGATATACATATTAGTAGAGCCCTTAGGATCTTTGCTTGATTACCAGCGTTGTGATGGCGCTCACACTCGTGGGAGCTGGGTAATCCATAAGCACATCCTTATATAGGTCCCTGGTCGTTGGACTATCGAGACAGGGCATCGATACTCCGGAGTAGACTAGCGTATGCCCTTCTCATCCCAGCGTGGGAGACGGTCTGTCCCACAGCCGTCAGTACGTCGTACTTGAGATAGTATGCGGGTGCTCGTTAGGTTACGAGTACACTGGACAGGACTCGTCGAGGACTGTTGGTTGGTATTATACCTATCGTCAGTTATCAGTTCCCAGGTGACATGAGTACAGCTTAGTCCGCTGACTTGACACTGTCACTTCGCCTCGAGTGTGTTCCCACTGCACTTTGATTACTACCCTACCATGGCTCAAAGGAGTCGTGCAAACAGGTAGTTTTTGGGTGCAGTCCTGAAGCACTTGGAGGCAGTGACGGTTAGACAGGATTCGTCTCTCCCGGTATTGGGGGTTGATATCGCGCTGTGTCCAGGAGAGCCATTACACGAGTAGTCCCTGGCCAGGACAAGCGAGATATACTAGTAGGTTTCCAGTGTTATCTCAGGGTGTTCTGGGCTACACTCCGACACGACTTGTACCGCTATTAGGGGACTGACGTTCACCGTCCCCCTAGGCCCGCCATGCGATGTATCAGACGAACAGACCGGACTGTACGGAGACTGTCACATACAGGCTCAGTAGGAGTTCAGATGGGGTTACCTCGTCAGTCTTCTTATCGGCATCTACCTGGGGACCGTTACGTACAGCTAGTGCTGCTTGCGGTCTGTGGTTAAACCCACTGCCAGCGTAGTGTCGAGTCTTTAGAGTCCCACACAGAGAGCTATTCGCCTTTAGGCAAAATGAGTAGAGGTCGCATGGTTTTGCGACAGGGTTCGTTCACATCCGCGCACATCGTGCACGTTTGCTGTCCGGACAACTTATACTAGCGGGCTTTGGTTTAAGCCGGATCCTTGTATATGATTTGGGATTGGTTTTATCTCATTATATTCGTGTTCCTCGGATTATGAATACGGGTGCGTATGCACAGTTGCTTGAGACAGAGGGAGAGGACTTTTGATTAGGGTTAATGACCATTGTCATTTTATTAACCCTAATGCTTATGTGTGTATTATGGTTAATTGATATTAGTTTAATATAATTGTGCATGGTTATGGTTGTTGACCATTTGACCTTCTTGACTTGTTGACCAAGGTTGACACTTTGACCATCATCATTTCATTTGGAAGATGCTCTTTGATCCTTGCAATTTGCATTAAAAATGAAATGATAATGGTCATGTCTTGATTAAGCCATGACAATTATCTTACTAATTATCAATTTATAATAATTCACACATATATGTGTGAATGGTTGTTTATTCTCTCATTCTATCATTTTACTTTCTCTCTCTTGTTCTTCCTCTCCCTCAAGCTCTCCCCTCTCATGTGTTGAGAAACACTTGAGCTTGAGAAAAACCTCTTCTTGATAATTTTTACTCTCATCTAGGGTTTTAGGACTAGCACTTCTAGCACCCTAGTTACTTCTAGCTTGAAGTTGAAGCCAAAGGTTGAGGCTTTTGGGTGGATCCTTCTTCGACTCAAGAAGACGACAAAGGTGATCCCTTTTTACTACTCCAAGGAGCAAGGAGAGAAGGACATAAAGCATTAGGTATAACCATTCTACCCTTTAGCTAGTTTCTAGTTAGCTTTAGCTTGTTTTTGTTTAGCAAAGATCCTTCTTTGTCTAGTCCATGTTGCCTAAAGTGATAAAAATCCAATTTTTATTCCGTTTTCCGCCTCCCCGTAAGCACCGGGGTGGGCAACGTGGACTTACATTGAGGATAGGATAGGACGTCCTTATTCCTTTCCCCGCGATAAAACGATGAGGTTATTCGAGCTGGCGTTGCGCAACAGACTCATAAATCTGCCGGATCCAAAACGTCCGTTGCAACCAAATGACGTCAACGAGCCCAACTACTGTCCTTATCATCGAGTACTAGGCCATCCGATCGAAGATTGCCACGTTTTCAAGAATTGGCTTGAAAACCAAAACCGACAGGGCAAGTTCGCGTTACCTGACAAATGGAAGGTGAATCCCCCACAGCCCCACACCTCTAAGGCGATGAATACGCCGGGGAAACATGCTCCGTCATTGAAGAAGCTCCTTAGGAGGTTGTATTATCAGCCAAGACAAAGAGGATGCTAAACGATCTTCAGACATGTCCAGCGATCAAGTGGAAGAATCCGTTGGAACCTCATGTCATTGAAGAGATGCTGAAGCCACGTCCAACTCCAAAGATCGATGGTGGTCGTTCAAGCACTTGCAGCCAGCCGTCAAAATCTTCGAAGAAGAAGAAGAAGAAATCTAAGAAGCCCGTGAAACCTGGCGACGAGCGCACGGACCTGCAAAAACAAATTGACGCGCTGGAGGAATACAATCAAAAGGCACGGACTCCCATTACGCTCCAAGAGTTCCTCAATCACGTCTTTCAAGAAGAAGACGAGGGAAGAAGTTCATCTGATGAATCCGAAGAATGCGTGGCAAGCTGTCATATGATTTCCCATTCGATCACGAACGATGAGGAGACTCCTTGCACCGAAAAGCTGGGGGCAGATCCTGAATCAAAAATTCTGGGGCTATCAGATGAGGTAATTGACTCATTCCTTAATGAAGCTCGGTTGAAAAGTAAAGCTGATCGAGAACGCGAGACGGCTATATTTGAAAGGGCCAAGCGCCAGCGACTTGATGAAAGAGCTGAGACGATCCCGTTGGAACTAAACACCTCCGCTACCAACAAAAGCCAATTCAAGATGAGGAAAAAGTTTGCTAAGGCCATATAAATGGGCATGAAGCTACCATCCTCTGAAGGAAATATCACTGGTGAAATGGAAATGCACCCCTCCTATTGCTTATATCATCAAAAGATTTCACACCCCACTGAAGAGTGCAAAACTTTCGATAGATGGTGGCAAGGATATGTTGCTCATCGACAACGCTTTAAGCGGGAAAAGCGTAAAACTCGTCGAGAGCAAAGAAATACGACCGAAGG
Organism: Agapanthus africanus; assembly: GCA_030015575.1. Taxonomy (NCBI): domain Eukaryota; kingdom Viridiplantae; phylum Streptophyta; class Magnoliopsida; order Asparagales; family Amaryllidaceae; genus Agapanthus; species Agapanthus africanus. The sequence goes on along the minus strand of CM057349.1, from coordinate 417,683,787 downwards.
GCTTAAAAGAACTGCTGGCGATTGTTGCATGGTTAACACCGGTAGATCACAAGTGCCTACATTCGGGAGTGATTCTGATGAAGAGCTAGAACTTGCCCCTCTCTTTAAAGAGTCCGCTTCGAGAAAAGAAGAAGAATCGAAGGTTTGCGAAAATATCCGGTTACATAATCGCACGCTGCCCGAAAAGAACCTCGGACCCTCGAACAAAAAAGATAAAGGGAAAGAAAAAACCTCTGAAGAAATCGTCTTAGATGACCAAGTGGTAGAAGAGCTAGCTGCCAAAGACCCACCAAAGAAGAATAAGGTGGATTACAACGTCTTAGCATATCTGAGGAAGCTGCCCTCACAGCTCAGCATTCTTGACGCCATTTTGCTATCAAAAGAGGCAAGAGATTCGTTGATTAAGGCGCTCCAAGACCCGGAACAATTCCAAGCATGCCTGGCCGAGGAAAAGATGAAGGATGAATTGGAGGAAGTGCACACGGCCGATGTCACTTTCGGCGACGAAGACCTTCTCCTTGGGACGTGCGAACACAATCGCCCCCTCTATGTCTCAGGATATTGCCATGATATAAAGATAGGCAAAATCTTGATCGATAACGGATCGTCTGTTAACCTACTCAACGTGCGGGTGTTGAAGGAAATCTGCATAAGCGTCCAGCACCTTACTCGGGACAAGATCACCATCTCCGTGTTCGACTCCCAATCGTCAAAGACTCTTAGATCTGTGATACTGACGCTACGCTTCGGGCTACTCATCACGGACATTAAGTTCCACGTCATAGACGCCAAGACATGCTACAACGCTTTGCTCGGCCGACCATGGTTACACGAGTACAATATCATCCCTTCTACACAACATCAGTGTATGAAATATTTTAAGGATGGTTTCGAGTATACCGTGACGGGAGAACTGAACCCGTTCTCTGTGAACGAGGTCCGCAAATACGAAAATGCCAAATACTTCTTACCGGATTTCGAAGACACAGAGAAGTGTCATAAGCCGGAGAATAAAACTAACGCCACCATCGCTGTCTTCGGCAGTGATACCGAGGAGGAAGAGGAGATGGTTTATTCGGGTCCGCCCCAACACAACAAGCCGGGACCATCAGCTCCTACGTGAACTTTGGCAGCGACTCGGAAGATGAAGTCCATGCTGTATTCTCTGCTCGACCTTCAATACGAACGTTCGCTGACGAAGAGCAAAGTCTGCAAGTCGCCATGGTGCCGCTTAAACACCATAAAGAACTGGATGCACTTAATATTTACAACGTAGAAGAGCTACAAACATTCTACATCCCATCAGGCGAGAGAGCGAGAAAGCAATTCTGTTTTACCGCTCTGAAAAACCAAGGTAGAAAAAGAAATCTGGCATGGCGCGGATTCTACGCTCGACAGGCTTCAGCCTATCCGTCTCCCTAGATATTATACGGAAGGTTTGAAAAAGCTGCTGAAACGCCAGGGGATACCCTTCAAACAGACCGTTAGAAAGGCCAAATTCTATGACAGGGTCTGGAACGTCCCTGGGACTCAACGCAAACTGCCTAACGGGAGAATGGAAACAAAAGGGCTTGGATACATCCGGTCAAAGAAACGAGAGTTACTACCCGGCTGCTACGTCGTGTATGACCTTAATTAAGAAGCGGATGCTCAATGGGAGGACGCTAATGCTAAGCCAGTAGAAGTTCCAGATGTAAAGGAGCCCAGTCCGTCGTTCGAGGAACAAATGGACAAACTTATAAAGAAAGCTGGTCAAAAATTCCGAGATGATCACAACCGTGAGACGGCCATCTACGAGAAAGCCAAGACGCAACCCCTTCTCCAACAAGCCATAAAGGATGAAAATGTCGCTCCTTGCCAACCTGTTATAAAGAAGGCTCGGCGCAGAAGCAGAAATAAGTCGAAATGCCAAAAAGGCGCTCAACAGCAACAAAGCAGGGCTAAGTGTCATGGCCCGAAAGTACGGAATATGACCGGCACTTAAACTACGAACGTCTCAAGACGTACGTATTCTAAGTAAGCCGAAAACTCAGAAATCCAAACCAAGAAAAGTAGTAGAGTGTAGGAAAACCAATTTAAATCAAGTAGTTTTAATAGCATAAGCCGAATTATGCGTTTTTAAAAAACATCAAATATTTCCTGAAAATTTCGGCAGGGTCTCCTTTGTAAATACAGGCCCCCAAACGGGATACAGCATGAATAGTATACGAAATCAATAAAAGGCATCCCCAAGCGGGAGCTAGCTCTTCGTCAAACGACGGCCACAACCACACAACAATATAATATACAACGCCAAGGGCACGGATCAAAACTCAAAAGGAAACTCAAAACAGAAAGAAATCAATAGAAATACAACGCGCGACTGTAAGGTCGAAAGAATAAACATCACTGGTCTCTATCTCTGAAATAAAATACATGTTTGGTTGATGGAATTTACTAGATACAACTGAATAATATAATACAAGGTAATATGATGGGTACGATAGCAATAAACCCACCTACTAGCAAGTCACCCGAACGAAACTGTGCCCGCAAAGCCATAATGAAACATGTACGGCAAACCTGCAAGAAACTGGGGCACAACAGGGGTGAGTTGCCAACTCGTGAATAGATAACATCTACGAATAAAAATCACATGTATGACGCAATCCAAGGTCATACGATCATAATATATCCTCAATTATATATATAACATGCAACCTATAACAAGGCTAGGGTAAATATCTAACCCGAGTGTAATCTCATGTGCCCGTGTCAGTGCCTCAGATAGCAATATATCATATGAATGAGGTATGAATGCATGAAAACAGAATACATGTAAATGAAGAACTGTTTTCATAATTTAGTGAGATTTCCTTTGTATTTTAAAATGAGGTATCATAATGAAATCAGTATAAAACAGTGCCTAGCATCGGTACAAAACGTAATCCCGATATCTCGATATCTCTATATCACAGTCTCTGTACCTCAATATCTCGAAATCTCAATGTCTCAATCACAATATCTAGGGCGCCGTCAGTCCAGACCGGCCCCTACCATCAATCTCAAGACCACGACGGTATCCTCCGGATATCCGACGCGTCGGGTAGAATCACCGGTAGGTAGTGCTCCCCTGCCAGGCTCACATCGTCATCATCACGCGCTTCTTGCCCCGGGGTACCTTACCGGGTCCACCATATACCCGAAACGGTTCATCCGTCTCCTCGAATCGGGTCTCGAAATCCATCAGCAAACTCATGGTGAACGACTCATACATCATGGGAAAACCGCACTTTTTTTTTATTTAAAAGAGAGAAAGCAGTTTATATATGTTTTGCGGTTTTCCTCCAAATCCAGAAAATATCATGGAAATCCGAATCATCAATAGGATGTAAAACTATGAATATAAGCATGAGAATCCATGAATACGGCATAACAATGAATAACAGTATGCATGAAGCGACAAGTAATAACTACAATATCTAAGCTGGCATATAAGGTATGTACACTAATATTATGTCAAACTACTAGCTATCAATCTAAGTTAAGCAATAATATTTTCTAAGGTGTACGTGACATGGCAATTACCGATGAAGATGTGTGTGAGCCGGCAAGTAAGTGTATGTGGTACATACGCATCATCGGTAATGGTGCTGGTGTCCTAACAGCATAATGTCAGCAATGCAATATGAAATAACAATGTAAGTATGCGATGCGGAGCGAGCAACCAAATGAGCGGGAGCTAAATATTAAACAATGGTGCCATTTGAAATAACACGAATCGTGGGGTTTTGAAAATAGGGGCTACGGCGGTTTTAAGAAAGGATACGTCTTTTGAAATATCCGTAGATCCCTTGACCTGTCTTTTAAAATACCCACGACCCGCTAGTTTTGAAATAGGTAGGAGTCTAATCTAATCTAACAACTACACTAAACTATACGGCTGAACTAACAAGCTGAACTACATGTAAGGAAACCGCCTATCATCTGAGTCGATACATATACATACCTGTATATGTATAGTCGGTAATCCCGCCTCAATAATATCATATCCGATACCATATCTATAATCAGACATCCCAAGTCAAGAGTGCGGATCAATCATCAATATATAGCTCGTACGTAAATCCGTCGTACGGCATCCCAAATCTGGGTACGGGTCAATATCACATTCATCATACTATTCATCTAGTATCCTCTTTATCAAATATCATGATCGGGGTACTGATCTACGTCTAGTACAATACTGATACCATCTATGTATGCATGCAGGTGTAAGAATTACTACGCCAAAAGACCCGCTAAAACATCATGTCGTATCTCAATACGAACCAAATCACATCACCGATCTCCTGGCCTCAAGCCCAATCTCATCGACTCATCTCAAATTCCAAATACTATTCTCAAATCCAGTATATGAACACATAGTCCCATACCCATGTGAACACGTAAATAAATATATATTCCCATATACGCACATATGAAAGAACGAATGTATGCAAGCATGTGTGTGCGTGCGTGTGTGAGTGCGACCACTACTCTAGGATTTCGCAACTACACTAAACCAATCCAAAAATACCAAATATCCATCTTTATCATCAATAATCTCAACAACATATAATCAATATCTATGTGTATACGTATTCGTATACATCACCATGAACTGCGGGGGTGCTATACGCCATCCACCTGACTTCTCCCTGTAGATATAAATCTACTCACCTGTATCCTGCGCGTCGGTGTCGATAAAGCCATGCTCCGTCGCCTCGGAATCCACGTGAAGGTACCTACAATGATCAACCATAGCAATGCGTATGAAAATCAAGGCAGAAAACCGATACAGCGCACAGTGTGCTCATAGGTTGGAACCTATGGCCCAAACATGCAAATCCAACAAATAACCCCTGTTGTCGATGTACGAACACCCGACAACCAAATACAAATCCAAATATCAAGAAAGTGCATTTAAAAATACGGAAAACATCGCCTAAAACACACCAAAATGCTCCCAGATTTTCCCCAGATGACAATTAACCAAAACTGCATATAGGAGGGGTCTAATTTAGTGCAAAATGAGCCCTGGAACAAAAATGGACCCATTCCCCTCTACTCTGGCCTTAAATTGCGGCCAGAATGATTAAATTTGCGGCCGTAGGTTTGAGTTAGGGGCTCGGGTCTTGGTGGTAGCTTCCTAGGTGCCTGCACGACTCACTGTCAGCTCAATTTTATTTTTGGTGACCCCGGGTTGCTCCAGATTCCAGAACACCTTCACAGATCACACAAACCGACTTGAAAAGTTTCGTAATTCCGTATTTTTGGGTTTCAGGTTGTGTTAGGCCAGTGTTTTGGTCAATATAGGGTCTAAGGTCACCATTTAAGTCCAATTGCAAAGCAACATCTCAACTTTACCCTAACCCTCTCTAAGTTGGTCCAAAATACACCAAATTACACAATATCGATATGAAACTTGAATTGAAGCTTAAGCACAAGCAATAACACTCCAATTGTGAAGAAATTACCTCATAATACCCTGATGAATCCTCAACAGCGCCAAAATGACTACTTTCTTGGTCCAAAGGCATGCTTGTGAGCTTGTGTACATTTTTTGTGAAATGGGAGTGGGGTTTTGAGATGTTTATTGAGGTGTTTTGGGGGATTTTATGATGAGGGAGAGAGGGGCAGCAGCATCAGTAGCAATGGAGGAGGAAGAAAAGAGAGATGTGTAAATAATTGGAGAGGAATGGCTCAAGACCAAGTCAACAAAACCCTCACCTTTCTCTCTCTTCACCATACCTAATATTCTAATCCAAAACCTTTTCTTTTCAAATTCCATTTTCCTTCTCTCATCAATAGTAAACCCAAAGTAACATGGTAGAACTGCACAAGTGTAAAACAAAAATGATATGTGCTTATCTTGCACAAAAATGCTAAAAAACCGATTAGCGATTTTTAATCGCGATTAACACTAAATTAGCATATAAATGATCATAAAAACTTTAAAATGGCATAATTCCATAAAATACCCTATTTTAGAATTTTCCATAATTTTTCCATAATTTTTCTCATTTATCGGTATTTAATTATAAATTTAATATTAAAATAATCAATAAAATAATATTAAATTATAAAAAAATTCCCAAAAATAATATTTTATTATTTTGAAATGTTACAATCTTCCCCCCTTAAAGAAATTCGGTCCCCGAATTTATATTTAAACCCCCAATTTCTGAAACATTTCACTAAGAAGTCCAAGTCGTCGGGCCTCCGAAATCATCAATACATAAAACGCATCATAGCGCAATGCATGCGCATGAGTAATGAGAAGATAACTCAAAAACAAAACTCCGTCAAGCATCCCGCAATCCTCGGAGTCATAGTAAAGACACAAATGTCAAATCCAATACAAAACCAATATGATACAACTCGAAACTATACACGTAAATATCTGAAGTAAATGCATGCCAAATCTTTTTAAGTTGCCGTGCGATGCACATAACACAGCACAGTGGCGGACGTCTTTATCAGAAAATAGCCATCTACTTATATATCTTTTGTTTAGTATGCACGATCCGCCGTTTTTGAAAACAATTTGGAAGGGTTCCCTGTTTTAAACGTTTTCGTGGCATATAAGACACGTATGTAAATAATGAGACTATAGCTCGCTTTTGGAAATCCATTTGAAATCTATCAATGCATGCAAAATATATTCAGGCACTGTCATTTGATCAGTCCTGCTCAGTACGAAAACCAATCGCAATATCATGAAAATGTACTGCTTCATAAGAAATCGGTCCCAAAAAGTGCATATGAAAACCCTGTGCGTCCAGTGCGCACGGAGATCAAAATCCATGAATGTGCACAAAAACAACATCAAGGTGCAACGGTTGTGCACACAACTTTGGTCATGGGCATCGTGTGTGCCTGACCGCAAAATCAGGTGCATCTGACATGCACGAAAATTCCGATTTAGTGCATCTGGTGTGCACCAACTCGCATCTCATAACAGGCGCCCAACATGCGCTACAAATCCAAACCCGGTGCATCCATCATGCATGAAATCATGAAATCCAATATCGAGTGTCGAACATGCGCAAAATCCAATCAGGTGCACAAGGTGCACAAAACAAATATCGAGTATCACAATCGAAATCAAAGTCCAGTGCATCTAAGTGCACAAAAGGCGTATCACTGCACTGCAAGCATATATAAACTATACAGAGTGCAGGAACCAAATCGTGTGCATGCATACGCACAGAATCAACTCAAATGTCTAAAACCGTAAAATCACAAGCATGTAAAACAAAAGCATGAAAACGATATCAAGTGCAACACTGTGCAAAGATCGTAAATCCTCAATCATCAAAATCAAATCATGCGAATAAATCACCCAAAACATCGAAATCAATAATGGCGGAATAGTACCGCTCAAGCGCATCCTCCAAGAATCTCGGACCAACTGTCGCGGTCACTAGTGAGACGTCTCGTCGATGATCATGAACTCTGGCCTGCTGGTGTGCGTAACAATGACCACTCCTGGGTCAACGTCTTCACTGTGAATTACCAATCTCTCGGTCCATCGGCTCATCGGCCCTGTCAGGTGTGCTAACGGGGATGATCCCGTTCTGGCACTTCTCTGGTCATCTCTCGGTCAATCCTCACGACCACTCGTAAAGCAGCATGTCACTGGCGTCGGCCTCTGGCTCTCTGAATATACGTGACACATCTGATCCTGGGTACAAGTATCATTGCAGAAGTGTCCTGGAAGGAATCCTGCTCACGGTCTCTTCCATGGCTCGTCTCTGCCAACTGTCCGGAAGTCATCGTCCATTACTATATCTGCTTCTTGTTCTGGAATGGCTGCATACTCATCGCGACTTCTTCTAGAAGGTATATCCAGTACTATGCTTCGGCATGCGCATTGCATCTCTGATGTCGGCGGAGGGGAACGTCATCATCAAGATCTCGTACGAACCTCTTACTCCACTTTTCTCTAACGTCGACTGCTTCGGACTCATCTCGTCATGGCTGCATGGACTGAGCTCCAACGGCTATCCTCGTATCTGGAGTCTCCCAAGAATGCATCTCACCACCTAGCATCCGATTGGAGTCGAACCATCCGATTGATTCGTCAGAACCTCATAATCCCCCAAGAACTCAACATCTTGAGTACAGTATAATAGTATCGAGTACATACCACAGCATCGGTAGTCCAGCCGTAGAAGGGCAAACCCAAGCCTCACTAATGGCGCCGCAGAACTGCCGCAAACCCTAAGGTTCAAAGGCTTTCATACGGTCATTAAGTCGAGTTAGGGTTTCATTCTTCTAGAGGGTCCACGGAATTGCCTGCATGTCTTTCCGAATACTTTAAACTTGGAATAATAGGTTTCTAACCTTCGATCGTCTCTGTCGACTCTCAACGTCTCCGCGTGAAGTCGTCTCTAGCTGGAATCAATCTATCCGATGACCTCGCATCGGGGTAGACGAACGAACCACATGTCCTAGTCATTCATCCTTAATGACTAGCGACCTTCTATCATCTCTTAGTACAACTCGTACTACAATAGCTCCAACATCTGGGGCGATATCTCGTCGTTCGCAGCAATGACTGGCTCACTCGTCTGCTCGCTGAACCGTGCCTCAATCATCATGAACAAGCAATACACCAACGGTCATCAAAATCTGGCTGGCCTCTGTCAGCGGCTCAATCCTCTGGTGTTGATTTGCACGTCCGAGTAATCTCATACAGCGATCCATCCAACGCTCGTGGCGAAAAACACAATCAAAAGACACATTTCTACAATCGTGTGTCGCCGGGATCACGTCCTGGTCAGTCCTCGTTCGTGACGAGCTCGTGCTGACCGCAACTCTAGCCGTAGCTCTTCCTGCCCGTAATCGTGGCAGCAAAACCAAAACTGGTACCGACAAGGCTAGATCAGGAATGAATATAATACTGAACAAGAAATGTACATCCTAAGGCTTCTTAAGTGGAGTGGCGTGTCGTAAATATGCCGCGGAACATACCCACGGTACGTCACTCTACTTTAGTCACCTATTCCATCAACCAAGGGTCATCCTACGCTCTGAAGGTAAAACCTAACGCTCTGATACCAACTTTGTCACGGCCCGAAAGTACGGAATATGACCGGCACTTAAACTACGAACGTCTCAAGGCGTACGTATTCTAAGTAAGCCGAAAACCCAGAAATCCAAACCAAGAAAAGTAGTAGAGTGTAGGAAAACCAATTTAAATCAAGTAGTTTTAATAGCATAAGCCGAATTATGCGTTTTTAAAAACATCAAATATTTCCTGAAAATTTCGGCAGAGTCTCCTTTGTAAATGAGCGGGAGCTAAATATTAAACAATGGTGCCATTTGAAATAACACGAATCGTGGGGTTTTGAAAATAGGGGCTACGGCGGTTTTAAGAAAGGATACGTCTTTTGAAATATCCGTAGATCCCTTGACCTGTCTTTTAAAATACCCACGACCCGCTAGTTTTGAAATAGGTAGGAGTCTAATCTAATCTAACAACTACACTAAACTATACGGCTGAACTAACAAGCTGAACTACATGTAAGGAAACCGCCTATCATCTGAGTCGATACATATACATACCTGTATATGTATAGTCGGTAATCCCGCCTCAATAATATCATATCCGATACCATATCTATAATCAGACATCCCAAGTCAAGAGTGCGGATCAATCATCAATATATAGCTCGTACGTAAATCCGTCGTACGGCATCCCAAATCTGGGTACGGGTCAATATCACATTCATCATACTATTCATCTAGTATCCTCTTTATCAAATATCATGATCGGGGTTCTGATCTACGTCTAGTACAATACTGATACCATCTATGTATGCATGCAGGTGTAAGAATTACTATGCCAAAAGACCCGCTAAAACATCATGTCGTATCTCAATACGAACCAAATCACATCACCGATCTCCTGGCCTCAAGCCCAATCTCATCGACTCATCTCAAATTCCAAATACTATTCTCAAATCCAGTATATGAACACATAGTCCCATACCCATGTGAACACGTAAATAAATATATATTCCCATATATGCACATATGAAAGAACGAATGTATGCAAGTATGTGTGTGCGTGCGTGTGTGAGTGCGACCACTACTCTAGGGTTTCGCAACTACACTAAACCAATCCAAAAATACCAAATATCCATCTTTATCATCAATAATCTCAACAACATATAATCAATATCTATGTGTATACGTATTCGTATACATCACCACGAACTGCGGGGGTGCTATACGCTATCCACCCGACTTCTCCCCGTAGATATAAATCTACTCACCTGTATCCTGCGCGTCGGTGTCGATAACGCCATGCTCCGTCGCCTCGGAATCCACGTGAAGGTACCTACAATGATCAACCATAGCAATGCGTATGAAAATTAAGGCAGAAAACCGATACAGCGCGCAGTGTGCTCATAGGTTGGAACCTATGGCCCAAACATGCAAATCCAACAAACAACCCCAGTTGTCGATGTACGAACACCCGACAACCAAATACAAATCCAAATATCAAGAAAGTGTATTTAAAAATACGGAAAACATCGCCTAAAACACACCAAAATGCTCCCAGATTTTCCCCAGATGACAATTAACCAAAACTGCATATAGGAGGGGTCTAATTTAGTGCAAAATGAGCCCTGGAACAAAAATGGACCCATTCCCCTCTACTCTGGCCTTAAATTGCGGCCAGAATGATTAAATTTGCGGCCGTAGGTTTGAGTTAGTGGCTCGGGTCTTGGTGGTAGCTTCCTAGGTGCCTGCACGACTCACTGTCAGCTCAATTTTATTTTTGGTGATCCCGGGTTGCTCCAGATTCCAGAACACCTTCCCAGATCACACAAACCGACATGAAAAGTTTCGTAATTCCGTATTTTTGGGTTTCAGGTTGTGTTAAGCCAGTGTTTTGGTCAATATAGGGTCTAAGGTCACCATTTAAGTCCAATTGCAAAGCAACATCTCAACTTTACCCTAACCCTCTCTAAGTTGGTCCAAAATACACCAAATTACACGATATCGATATGAAACTTGAATTGAAGCTTAAGCACCAGCAATAACACTCTAATTGTGAAGAAATTACCTTATAATACCCTCATGAATCCTCAACAGCGCCAGAATGACTACTTTCTTGGTCCAAAGGCATGCTTGTGAGCTTGTGTATAATTTTTGTGAAATGGGAGTGGGGTTTTGAGATGTTTATTGAGGTGTTTTGGGGGATTTTATGATGAGGGAGAGAGGGGCAGCAGCATCAGTAGCAATGGAGGAGGAAGAGAAGAGAGATGTGTAAATAATTGGAGAGGGATGGCTCAAGACCAAGTCAACAAAACCCTCACCTTTCTCTCTCTTCACCATACCTAATATTCTAATCCAAAACCTTTTCTTTTCAAATTCCATTTTCCTTCTCTCATCAATAGTAAACCCAAAGTAACATGGTAGAACTGCACAAGTGTAAAACAAAAATGATATGTGCTTATCTTGCACAAAAATGCTAAAAAACCGATTAGCGATTTTTAATCGCGATTAACACTAAATTAGCATATAAATGATCATAAAAACTTTAAAATAGCATAATTCCATAAAATACCCTATTTTAGAATTTTCCATAATTTTTCCATAATTTTTCTCATTTATCGGTATTTAATTATAAATTTAATATTAAAATAATCAATAAAATAATATTAAATTATAAAAAAATTCCCAGAAATAATATTTTATTATTTTGAAATGTTACACTAAGAAGCTGCGCAAACGGGAGTTGAGCATTATTGATCTATCCCTTATAAAGAAAATGGGCCGAGCGTACTCGTTTCCTCGGGACAAGACGAAGAAGATACTTGATCTTGCTCAAAAGCATCAAATGCTTACATTGCCGGAATCCAAGCACCCCGAACAAGCAAGCGAAGTCTCTGGTCCAAACTATTGCTCTTACCATCGAGTAATAGGGCACCCGCTCGAAGACTGCTTCACCTTTAAGAATTGGGTCGAAGATCAGTACCAGCTGGGCAAGTTCACTCTGTCTGACAACTGGAGGGTAGCGCCGCCACAGAAACACGAGCCCAAGGCCACGAAAGAAGAACCGGTTCCACATCGGGATTGGAAGCGAATTCGCACCTGTCACATGATTACAATATTAAAAGAAGAGCCCTAGGACATAGATGAGTTCCCTTGGTGCTTCGAAAACAGCAGCGACGAGATAATCTCAGAATTCCCACCAGCGCCAAAAGAGCTGGAAGATGGAATCCATACCACTGCAGATAACCTCAAAAAGATTGAGTTGGGGATGGCAAACGATCCACGACCGACATTCATCAGCGAGTTACTATCTGAAGAAAGGGTACCTGCGTTAAAGGATGTGCTTCTGCAACATAGAGATTGCTTCGCGTGGAACTATTCCGAAATGCCAGGACTAGATCCAGAAATTACTGTGCATAAATTGGCAATATCCCCGGACGTCAAGCCAGTCAAACAGGCACCAAGAAGAATGCGGCTCGAGCTTGAGATGAGTATCAACGCCGAGATCAAGAAGCTGATCGACTCTAGCTTCATCCAGGAAGTTCAATACCCTGAATGGATCGCCAACATCGTCCCGGTGATGAAAAAAAATGGGACAGTGCGCATATGCGTAGACTTCCGGGATCTCAATAAAGCTTGCCCGAAAGACGATTTCCCGATGCCAGTCACCGAACTGATGATAGACAACACGTCCACTCATGAGGTTTTCTCCTTTATGGACGGCTCGTCAGGGTATAATCAGATAAAGATGCATCCCGAAGACCAGAAGCACACCGCCTTCAGAACCCCTTTGCGTTTATTCTGCTACAAGGTGATGCCCTTCGGTTTAAAGAACTCCGGCGCCACCTATCAGAGGGCCATGACGATGATCTTCGATGACCTCATACACGAAATCGTCGAATGTTATATCGACGATCTCGTGGTTAAAAGCAAATCATACGAGGAACATCTCGAGCATCTGAAGACCGTATTTCAGCGCCTTCGACAATACAACTTGAAGATGAACCCTCTCAAGTGTGCATTCGGAGTTTCTTCTGGTAAATTCCTGGGATTCATCGTCCGACACCGAGGCATCGAAATAGATCCGTCTAAGATCAAGGCGATCATGGAAATTCCTCCGCCAAGGACTCTCAAACAGTTACGGTCTCTCCAAGGAAAGCTCGAATATATTCGGCGATTTATAGCCAACCTCTCTGGAAAGTTCCGCCCTTACAGTCACCTGATGAAGAAGGGAACTCCATTCGTCTGGGATCAAAAATGCCAGCGCGCGCTGGACGAAATTAAACGGTACCTGCAGAACCCGCCGGTATTGGCTGCTCCGGTCAAGGGAAAACCCCTCATTCTTTATACAACCGCCCTCAAAGGTTCCTTGGGCGCATTATGGGCACAAGAGAATGATCAAGGGAAAGAAAGAGCACTCTACTACTTAAGTCGAGTTCTACTGGGGACGGAAAGCAACTACTCCCCCATTGAAAAACACTGCCTAGCATTGATCTTCGCGATAACAAAGCTCAGGCACTATGCGTTGGCGCATGAGGTCCGTCTCATTTCGAAGGTGGACCCTCTTAAGTATTTAATGTCGAAGGCCATACTGACAGGTCGACTCACTAAATGGGCTCTGCTCTTGATGGAGTTCTCGATAACGTATCAACCTCTTAAGGCAGTGAAAGGCCAGGCCATTGCCGACTTCCTTGCTGAGCATCCGATACCTGCCGATTCTCCTCTGAGCTGCGATTTACCAGACGAACATGCGTTTGACACGATCGACGGTGGTGATACCCAATGGGAGCTTTATTTCGATGGCGCATCTTCCACGAAGAAGCGCAAACAAAGCACCCCTATAATCAAATCGGGCGTAGGGCTCATCTTTATAACTCCACAAGGAGGGATAATACGCTTTGCTTTCTCCCTAACAGAGCCGAGGACAAACAATGAAGCCGAATACGAAGCTCTGATAGCAGGCCTCGAGATCGCCATCGACATGGGAATTGAAAACCTCCTCATATACGGAGACTCCCAGCTGGTCGTTAGTCAAGTAAACGGTGACTACCAAACGTGCAAACCGGAGTTGGTGAGGTACGGCGAAAAAGTTCAACGATTGTTGACCCAAATTCCCTCTTATACTTTGGAGAACATACCGCGCGCGGAAAACAGCAAAGCAGACGCATTGGCCAAACTTGCTAAAGAACTGGCTGACGAGAATCTCAATGACGTTAGAATCATGGTACAAAGCCGTCAAGTGCTTGCCCCAGCAGAAATATCTCCGGAATCATCCGAAGAGAAGGGAGCGACTGAGCAAACGACCCTGCAAATAAAAGACAGGGAAAAGGCTGAGGATTGGAGAAAAGTCTTCATAGACTACTTTAGGTCCCACCGAATGCCTGAAGAAGCGTCCACAAGACATCAGCTTATGAAACGAGCTCTGTCTTTCGCCTTTGTCAATGATACTCTGTACAAGAGGTCGTTTGATTCTCTGTGGCTGAGATGTTTAGGACCTGACGAAGCGAAAAAAGTCGTCCGGGAAGTTCACGACGGACTCTGCAGTTCTCACCAAGCGGGCCCAAAGATGAAGTTGAAGATCAAACGGATGGGCTACTATTGGCCCACGATGATTCAGGACTGCCTTGAATATGCGAAGCAATGCCACTCATGCCAAATCCATGGGGACTTCATCCACCAGCATCCAAATCCGCTACATCCAACGGTGGCTAGCTGGCCATTCGAAATGTGGGGGACTGACATAGTCGGCCCTATAGAACCAGCATCATCTAGGGGACATCGTTTCATCCTGGCGACGACTGACTACTTCTCTAAATGGGCAGAAGTAGTACCGTTAAGAGAAGTGAAGACGGAAAATATCCTCCACTTCTTCAAGACGCACGACATATATCGGTTTGGAACTCCGCGACGGATCATCTCCGATAACGGGCCAGCTTACAGAAGCCACAAGATCAGTCGCTTTGCGCAACAGCATAATATAGACTGGAGATATTCCTCAATTTATAATCCGCGAGCTAACGGTCTAGCTGAAGCCTTCAACAAGACCTTGACGAAGATCATGAAGAAAACGGTGTCCCGAAATAAGAAAGACTGGCACGAAAGACTGCAAGAAGCTCTCTGGGCGTATCGAACTACGTTTAAAACGGCCACGAACGCAACGCCATATGCATTGGTATTCGGTACAGAAGCAGTACTCCCTCTCGAGATATAGTTACCCTCTCTACGAGTGGCAGTCCACTACGAGCTGACGGACGAAGAAAATGCTCACCTTCGGGTTGAGGAGCTTGACGCCCTTGAAGAAACACGGCTCATAGCGCAACAAAATCTGGAGGCATATAAAGCAAAGATGACGCGCTCATATGAAAAACTGACCCGACCGAGGACATTCCGCCAAGGCGAGCTTGTGCTAGTGGTCAAAAGGCCTATGATCCCCAATCGCGCCAAGTGGGGAAAATTCGAGCCAAACTATGAAGGCCCGTACGTCATAGATAAGGTCTACCAGGGTGGAGCCTATCTACTCATCGACATGCACGTTGAAAGGCCTTCCAGGCCAATAAACGGTCATTTCCTAAAGAAATACTATGCTTGATGAGCCACAGCCTAGGTCAATGGTGGATGACGACGACTATGTCCGCTCGCTATCTTCCTAAACTCAAACTCTATCAACAGTAGCCAGCCTTCTCAAAGTCGAACCGAAATGTCCTTAAACTAATAGCAGACCGAAACGTCTTTAAACTACTACCGCAGCATCTTTAGGCTGACGAGATATAAAAAAAACATATAAAAAATAAAATAAAAAAAAGGTATGTCCATAAGCAAAAGGGGCACGGATGAAAACCCGAAAGGGCTCCGTGAGTAAAAACAGCAGGGCTACCGGCGAGTGTTCATGAAAACCCGAAAGGGCGCGACCTCGTAAAAAAAAAGAAAGAAAGAAAGAGAAAAAAGAGAAAAAGAAAATAAAAATAAAAAAAAAACGGTATGTCCATAAGCAAAATGGGCACAGATGAAAACCCGAAAGGGCTCCGTGAGTAAAAACAGCAGGACTACCGGCGAGTGTTTGTGAAAACCTGAAAGGGCGCAACCTCGTTAAAAGACACTTATAGGGTCCTCTCGACCTTGTAAGGAGAAACCACCAGCGTGAGATCCTTACGACTCACAAGGGAGAAACACACTTAGGGATCCTCACGATTCCTAGGGAGAAAATACACTCGCAAGATCCTCACGACTCGTGAGAAGAACTCTCTTATGGGACCCTCACAGCTCATAAGATTTGAAAGTCTTAAGTTACAGAGACCTAAACCTGTGCTTAAGCAAACCCCCACAAACTTCCAATATTGCCCTACAAGTGGCTCAATACTGACCCTTGTATACAATCCACGGGCGCGAATAAATATTTCCCTAATCAAGTCTCATCCGAGACTGGGGATATGTTCGCATGATGAACAACCCTTATAAGTCCTCTCGACTTACAAGGAGAAAACCCTCTTGTAGGATCATTACGACTTACAGAGGAATATACACTTAGGAATCCTCACGATTCCTAAGGAGAAGATACACCTACAAGATCCTCACGACTTGTAGGGAGAAATACCTTTGTGAGACCGTTATAGCTCATGAAGTTAAAAGCCTTAGACGACAGGACCCTAACCCTGGTCGCTAAGCCACCTTTGTTCAACATCGACAGAGGCATATGATGATTCGCTCCTGGCAATATCCCAGTTGTAGCGGTGCTGATGCCGAAATCGGTGTCTAATTCCAGGTTTACGGCGGAAAGCCAGTAGGCCACACATGCAAAATAGCCGAAATGATTAGGCAACTCGCAATAAAAAGCAGCGAGTAAAAATAAAATAAATAGTCGAAATGATTGGGCAGCTCGCAATAAAAAGCAGCGAGTAAAAATAAAATAAATAGCCGAAATGATTGGGCACCGCGAAAAATAGCCGAAATGATTGGGCAATCGCGACCTTCGCGATATAAAAGCTGAAATGATAGAGCATCGCGGAAATAAAACAAAAAAAGGAAGATGATAAAACTTTGGCCCTACTGTTAAGATCACATCGATCCCTGTATACAATCCAAGGGCGTAAACAAAGAGGGAACCGTACTTTCCCAACAGGCTCCGCCAGAAGACGAAGCCAAATCTCGACGGTTCAGTCCAACTCCGAAGAAACCAGTGTCTTCAGCAAATTCCTCGACTCACGGATACAAACACTCCTTGACGAGAGCCTCCTGATCCGCGTCGACTCGCAGAGCCACCAGTGCCTCCGTGGGAAATTCTCAACTCGTTTCAAACCCCAAGGAAACAAATAATCCTTGGCGCTTGGGAAACAAATAATCCCTATCAAATTCCTCGACTCACGGATACAAACACTCCTTGATGAGAGCCTCCTGATCCGCGTTGACTCGCAGAGCCACCAGTGCCTCCGTGGGAAATTCTCGACTCGTTTCAAACCCCAAGGAAACAAATAATCCTTGGCGCTTGGGAAACAAATAATCCCTAGCAAGTTCCTCGACTCACGGATACAAACACTCCTTGACGAGAGCCTCCTGATCCGCGTCGACTCGCAGTGCCACCAATGCCTCCGTGGGAAATTCTCGACTCGTTTCAAACCCCAAGGAAACAAATAATCCTTGGCGCTTGGGAAACAAATAATCCCTAGCAAGTTCCTCGACTCACGGATACAAACACTCCTTGACGAGAGCCTCCTGATCCGCGTCGACTCGCAGTGCCACCAGTGCCTCCGTGGGAAATCCTCGACTCGTTTCAAACCCTAAGGAAAAAAATAATCCTTGGCGCTTGGGAAACAAATAATCCCTAGCAAATTCCTCGACTCACGGATACAAACACTCCTTGATGAAAGCCTCCTGATCCGCGTCGACTCGCAGAGCCACCAGTGCCTCCGTGGGAAATCCTCGACTCGTTTCAAACCCTAAGGAAACAAATAATCCTTGGCGCTTGGAAAACAAATAATCCCTAGCAAACTCCTCGACTCACGGATACAAACACTCCTTGACGAGAGCCTCCTGATTCGCGTCGGCTTGCAGAGAAACCAGTGTCTCCGCGGGAAAATTCCCGATTCGTCTCAAACTGCAAATGAAGTCTCAGGCAGCAGGGACTAAAAAACTTGCTCCCTGAACAATGGGACCCTGCAAGTCAATCCAAAAAGGTCTCTTGCATACTATTCACGGGTCTCACTCACCAAAATCGAATCTCGACAAGGGGGGAAACAACCGCTTACGGGTCGTCTCGACTCGTAAGAGGGAAAAATTCTCTTATAGGATCCTTACGACTTACAAGAGAAAATCACACTTAGGAATCCTCACGATTCCTAAGAGAAAAACCCACTTACGAGATCCTCTCGATCCGTAGGGAGAAAAATCTCTATGAGACCCTCACGGCTCATAAAGTTGAAAAGTCTTAGGCAACAGATCTGAACCTGTGGCCTAAGCCATCGCTGATTCTTAAGAAAGTCAAGATGTATGCTCTATTATCTGTTGACCATGTTTACTCATGTGGCATGCTGATAATAAAAGAAAGAAAAGGCAGAGAAATGACACAAGACTTTACAGAAAATGTGTATCTCTTATTCATAAACTTGATTGGGTACAGAATACATTGTGTTAAAGAATAAAAAAATAATATATATATACACATTCTTTTATCTACAAGCACAAACGATACAAAGAAGGATAGCTACTGAGGAGGAAGTGTCTTTAGTAAATCCACAAGTTGCTCTCGCACTTCCTTCAGCGCCTCCTCCTGAGCGGCTGCCGCGGCCACCTCCGCTTCCACCTGGGTCCGCTGCTGTAAAAAGGATGAAAGTTGCTCCTCCGCCGCCTTCTGGGCTGCTTCCTGGCTGGGTGCATCTCGCTCGACAATGTCAAGTTGTTGCCTCAATGATAACCCTTCGGAGAGACATTGCAGAAGACCCTCAAAGACAACCTTCAGCCGTGCGGCATTGACCTCCACCCGAGCGTGCAATTGGGCAGACTTGCTTGAAGTCTCACCGCGCTCCTTACGTCTTGAAATGACTTCTTGTTCGAGGTGGCGGAAGTAAGAAGCGCTCTGCTTAATTCCCGCTGTTCTTTGATTGCTGGCAGCCAAGGTCTCGGGAGTGGGACGCAGCGATTCCAACTGATACAGGCGGGCCTCGATCTCCCTGCAATGGTTAACCCAAGATGCGATGATGCCCTCATCATGAAAGTTCACGAGTATCACCAGCATCGGGTTAACCGCTGTAGCAAAATCCGCAGCAGAAGTAGGGGTCTCGACGTCGAGCTCCTCAATGTAATCGCTCAACATACGCAAGCTGTTCGCGGCACCTTTCAAAGATGGACGTCTTAGGTAAGGACCTGCTGGCATTATGATGCGAGATTTTGAAGGGCGCCGAGACCGGAATGACAGCTGAAAAGAAACAAGATGTGATCAGATAACAGTTCAGAAAATAAAAAAGGGGAGATTTATCAATGTGATAGTCGCTGTACTAGCTGAGGCAGGTGGCAGGGCCGGAAGGGTCGGCAGCGCAGCCGATCTTTCATCCCCTCCTTCGATTTGTAACACTGCAGTCGAAATGAGAAAAAAAGGGTTTAGAAGTAATTCCATCAATGAAGAAAGAAGGATATCAATGGAAATCATACTCACCAACGCCACCAGAGGAAGAAGCGAGTTCGGATGGGAAGGATAAGTGTGGGAGCAACATCTGGTAAAGATGGTCAAAAAGCACTCCTGAAAGACACAATAGTATGACTTTAGTACACAAATTATGCATCTGGAAGATAAGATTAATAAATTACAAACCCATACCTTCCAACATCTTCGAGGGTATGAGAGAGGGTTGAGAGGTGACCACCGCCAAGACAGTCGTTGAAGGCGCTCCCTCGAGCAGTGGGGCATCGGCGCTGGCTGCACCTGCGTTACAAAAAAAGAAAATTTGTCAGAAAGATTGTAAAGCAAAGTAACGAAAAACAGCAACTTGGGGTTTACCTAAGGAGCTCCCAGCTGAAACGGAGGCGATTCCCTCCTCTATCGACATGAGACCACCGCTCGTGGCCTCATCGCCTGACTCAACGGGGGCCGTCGTCATGCTAGCGCGACCAGGAGACGGCGGGAGATCGTAAGCAGGGAGGGCAATGATTGGAGCGTTGCCGGATTCTTGGAAGGAAGCGGCTGACTCTTCCCCAAGAGTCGTACCCATCTCACCCGCTACTTCTTCGGGCTCCGCCGTCTCCATCGGCTCATCCACTGTCACCACGAGGTCGCCGGCCTCAAGCGCCTCGTCCGCCAACACCCTCGGTTCAGTTGTAATGATTATTTCATCTGCCGCCACTTCAGGCTGGGCATCAATGACCCTCTCAACTGCAGACCCCTCAATCTCCATCTCGGGCCCCGAAGCCTCGGCGACGTTGCCCACCGTCGGCTCAGGCTCGGTAGGAGCCGCCTCCTCTGTTTCCTTGGGATCAACGGTTTCCACCTCCCCCTCGATCGGACTTGGCCCTGCAAGATAAGAAATATAAGGACCAACGGCATTAAAATCCTTATAACAAAAACTCTGAGAGAAATATTACCTGAAGCGGATTTACCGTTTGCGCTCCGAACTGCACGCGCCACCTCTCTGCGGGCAGTGGATAGGGCGACAGGAGGCTCTTCGAATGGAGTGTCAGCGCGAGGGACGGTGCTGGGGCCCGCTCCCACAGCCAAGGCAGCCCTGCGCGCCTTCGCCTCACGCCTCAGCCGCTTCCTTTCCTCCCGAGCTGTCACGATGGATCTTCGTAACGCTTCTTTCAAGGCGTCGTCATCCTCGTTCAGGGATGCCTCCAGAGCCTTTAGGGCATCTTTCATCGGCTCTTCAAGACGAACCTCCTGCGGTGGCCTAAAGGAAGCGGGAACATCGGCGGCTGGCGGAACATTTGCGTCGCTTCGTGGGAACGGCATTGAGGTTTCTACAATAAAAAGGGAGAGGTTAGATCGACCATAACACGAGGGTGATGAAAACTTGATGAATAGAAACTTACTAAGGCCTAAAGACGCTCTAAGGCGTTCTTCCTCCTGGAAGGTCTTGAGTGAAGCGGCAATGGCTTCCTCATCAGTGATGCCTGTTGGAAGAAAGGAAAGAAAAGTGTTACTCAAAAGCAATAAGGAAGATATGTTACAATAAAGAAAATGTGACTAGTAGTTACCTGATTGCGCAAGCTTAGCCAGCCACGCGTCATGCTTTGCCAACCACGCTGAAGTTTCGAGAGCGGCTTCCAAGTCTGTGTCATCCGGCGGCGGCATGATTAATCCCTCGTTAGCCCCATATTCGATTAGGCCCACGGCATAGGGAGCATGGGGTTCCTGGCCGAACACGATATCTGCAGCGAAGAGCGATTTCTTTTTCTTCTGCCCTCCGCCCCTAGGCTCACGTGAGATCGACTTCCGCTTAGCAGCCACCTTGGGACGACGGGTCCCGATGTCCACACCCACGCCAAACTCCGGCGAGGATACAACCACTGTCTCCACTGGAGCACGGGGCACTGCAGGTGCATCTGCGACATCAGGGAGCGACAATCCACGTGGAGGACTTTGCGCACGCGATGGTCCAGTTCTGACCTCTTTTAGAGGGGCAAGTACAGGAGTCCTCGGGACCAAAGGAGCGTTGCGATCGGTACCTGGAGGCACACCCTTACGATCGACCAACAGTCGCCTTTCCTCCTTTATAACTGCTCCTGTTGCATGATTGTACCAGTCTTTATACACATTGAGGAGTCTCGGAGCGTAAGCCGGCGCATTGATAAAAAAATGAGAGCTCGTATTCAGGCGCATGAAATGGTGCAGTGCGTTCTCCATCCCTTCTTCAGTGGCAGTGGGTTCCAGCAAGAAGGCTTCCAAGGGGACCCCTTGATCGTAGCCCAATTGTTGAGCAAAACGATGCGGGTTGTACCTCATAAAAATTGCCACATCATTCTGCCTAAAAACTAAGAAACCCGGTCTAATGGAATATAAGTGAAGGGTCTCCCGAGCCATTAAAACTGAGGCTCCATACTTAAAGACATCTTGTAATGGCCGCGTCACAGTGGTAGACATTTTTCCAATGGTCAATACCTTATCGAAAAAGGACATCCCGGCTCCAACGGTATGAGGGCGAAGGAGTAAGCCCCTGGCGTTCCACGGTGATGGGGTTACAATTGATGCACCGATCAGCTGTATAATGCGAGGAAAACCGCACTTGTCAAAGAACAAGGGCCTTTTATGCATGCCGAAGACACCCGCTGTGTGTAACTCGAGCCACGATGCAAAGTAATGCATCGGGAAGACCACGTGCAGTACCCCGGGCTCATTAGCATCCGCTGCTCGACTGAGGCCATGGTATAAGTGCGCCAAGCCAGCAATCCCAACAGCCACCTTTACCCCGATGACCATCCGGTGGGCTGGGTAAAATACAGAAGGTCGCATCCGATGAGAGTGCATTGGGATCGCAAACCAGCTCAGCCACAATCCAAGAAATCCTAAGAAAAAGGCCTCCTCATCCATTCCAGAGGCCGCAATTTCTGCAAATGACATGGTAGGGAAGTCCGGAAGAAAAAAAACCCTTTTGATCTATATCCTTCTCCGGTAGGTTGTCCACACCTAGACCGAAAGGGTCATCCAGGGTGGCAAACATGGCAGCTTCTGATGAGATGACGCTTGGACGAAGGAAACGAGAACTGAAGTCCTCAAAGTTAACTCCCCGACTCCCATGTTCGACGAAGAGGGACTCATATATGTTCAACACTTTAATCAAGCTTGGGAATTGATGTTGAACGGCATTCTCCGGTGTGACCCCCCTTACCATCGGCCTAGCACCAAAGACGTACACATCTGTCGGGAGCAGCTCCTCATAATGTTCCCCCATCACTGGTAAACCGGATACCTCCGCGAGCTCCTCCAAGGAGATTGACACTTCCCGATCCATGGCAAGGAAAGTGTGGGTAGGAATATTCCATTGCTCCAAGAAAGCCTTGAACCACTAGGTGGGGAGCGTGGGATACTGAAAGAGAGAGACGTAGACCGCGGTGTACAGTCCTAATCTTATCAACTGTGACTTCTTCATCGACAGGATGTACCGGGCCCACGGCAGATAGCCAATCAGGTGGAGGGGGATCAGACCAAGGTTATACGATTGCCCCCAAGGTCGTGCTTCACCCTGACAGATACGGCGTCCTAGGATGTCCAAAACCATAGGACGCTGAACCGGTATCGCATCTATGGCGGGATGTAGAAAGCCCTTCGATGTCCAATCCACCAACTCCAGGCATACTGCACCGAGGGTGGGGTAGCATAATGAATCGCCGAGATGGGCTCAGACGGCACTGCGCATGTGAAGCTGTGTCGACCCATAATGATCTGGTTATACTAGGACCCCCAAAGGTGAAGATTCTTGTACTCCGGGTCGTATTCTCTAATCATGGTCAGGACTTCACGGTCCGAGGGCGCCTCGGGAAATCCCTCCTCCAAGCGGACGAACGGGAATGAAGTGTCTAGAGACATGATCGCTGCAAAAAGAACAATTTAGCCGTTAGTGTTGTAATTCCAACGTTTGGCATCTAAAAAAAGAAAATGCATTAATTAAATTAAAATTAATTAGTTACACCACACAGCAGTGCAGTGAGTAAGAGACCAAAGGGGGACCCACAAAATCTGGTGACAATATGTCAGTTAATAAGACAACCTCATCATTGGATGAGATTGTCAGTTGGTCCCCAGGAAAACATTCCCATTTATAAAAAAAATAGGGGGAAGAATCCCTAGAGACAAGGAGAAAATCTTCTCTTTCAGAGCAAAACTCTGTCACAGAGTGACACTTGTCAAGCTCTGGTCCCAGGGAAATAAGATTCCTTAAAAAAGCATGGCTCTATGGTAATAATGGAAGAGGTCCATCAGAAAAAAATTTACACTTAAAAGAATTAAAAATTTTGGAATCTTGAAAGATTCATGAAAAATTTATAAAA
The DNA here is from genome assembly GCA_030015575.1 of Agapanthus africanus. Lineage (NCBI taxonomy): Eukaryota > Viridiplantae > Streptophyta > Magnoliopsida > Asparagales > Amaryllidaceae > Agapanthus > Agapanthus africanus. Next base: position 417,659,784 of record CM057349.1, on the reverse strand, counting down.
AGACTCTTCATTTTTCAAATCTAAAAGAGCTATTTTTAGATCTATGAGCAAAGCTCTGTTCATGGGTTAAAACCCATGAACAAGATCCCTGTAGATCTATAAGTTTTGAGAGCAAAGCTCTGTTTATGAAACCCCAATGGGGATCTCTTTAGATCAAAAGATCTGTGAGAGCAAAGCTCTTTGGTTAAGATTAATTTAAATTAATTTGATTTAAATTAATTTTTACTCAAAGTTTCTAACTTTGGGAATGAGCAAAGCTCTGAAGTTCTTAAGCAAGAGCAAAACTCTGTTGAAATCAAAAATCTTAAAACGGTAGGATTTTTCTAAGGGCCAGAGGTCCTATTTAAAAGGCGCTTGCTCCCCTTGAGCTCACCCCTTGATCCAACGATCAGGAGTTTGCCACCGCTGCACTCACGTGTGCGCCACGTGAGCGCAACGGTGGGGGGGCATTTGTTTCGCCCAATCAGAGCAAAGCTCTGTTGAAATTCAAAATTCAAAATTTTGAAGCAACGCTTCAAATCTCGGGCGCAACGCGCCACATGTCAGGCACTGATACGTCAGCGCTGCGCCCAAGAAGGCTCGCCCAATCAGAGCAAAGCTCTATTTTAAGCAAAATTAAAGGAAGCAACGCTTCAGTTGCGCAGGCGCTGCGCTGCGCGACACGTGTCAGCACAGATGCGCTAGCGCAGTTGCGCAGGCGCTGCGCTGCGCGACACGTGTCAGAGCAGATGCGCTAGCGCAGTTGCGCTGCGCTGTGCGCTGCGCGACACGTGTCACGCGCTGGAGCATTTGTGCCAAAACAGAATAAAGATTTTAATGAAATCTTTCTGTTCTTGTTAAAACAAGAAGATTCTCTTCTGTAAAACAGAAGCCCTTGGATTAAAGATCCAACGGTGGGGAAAATTCCCCAAATCACTCAGAGAAAGATCTCTTTAACTAATTTATGGGCACTATAAAAAGGACCCCAAGCCTCAATTCAAAGGGAGGACCATTTTTTTAAAAAAAGAAGAGAACTCTGAAGAAATTTCAAGAAGAAAGGTAAAAGACCTTTTAGATAGAAGAATTTCTTCTGATAAATCATTGATCTAAGAACAAGATCAATGATCTTTAATAAAAAACAAAATAAAAATAGTGCTTTGCACTTATGAACCATTGGTTCTCTAAGATCAAAAAAAATAAGAAACACTTGTTTTCTTTGATCTAAATTAGATCAAGAAACCAAATAGTGCTTTGCACTTATGAACCATTAGTTCTGGAATCTAAAAAAATTCTTAATGCTTTGCACTTGCAAACTGCGCTGTTGCGCTCTTAGGAGAGCGCCACGTGTTAACTACAGAACAACTTGCGCTACGTGCTTTTGAAATAGAGCTTTGCTCTCTGTAATTGGCGCAACTCACCACAGCGCGCTACGTGTCAGCAGCGTAACAGCGCAGCGCACTAGCGCAGCGCACTGCGCTGTTGCGCTTGCGCTCACCAGAGCATGACACGTGTCCTCACCACAAGCACTTGCGCTCAGTGATTGGCGTAAAGCGCCTGACAAATGCAATGCATTTCTTTTACTAAAGGGCCAGGCCCAAATCAGAGGGGCCTAGTAGGCCAAAATAAATTGCAAAGCAATAAAAAGGGGGCAGAGCCCAAGCGAAATTGATGCTCTGCATCTTTTATGGGCAGAGCCCAAACAAAAAGATAGAAGTAATGCAATGCATTATTTAAGTGTGGGCAAAGCCCTAGCACAGGTCTAATAGACTAAAAATAAATAAGGGTGTTGAACATTTTCAACAGGACTTAGCCCAATTTTAGCCGTAAGTCCTCAAATTAAATTGACTGAGCACAACTGTTCTCTTAAATTAATTTATACCCGGTTCGAGGGTACATCTCCGAACTCCTCTGACACCCATCATTGTAATCCTTCAACGACGTCAGAGAGGTGATGGGTCCCGACGACCACACATCAATATAGACTGCGGGGTCCTTAAACTCATGGACCGAAACGTGCCTAAACTAATATTGGACGAAACGTCCCTAAACTAATATTGGACCGAAACGTCCCTAAACTAATGTCGGACCGAAACGTCCTTAAACTAATGTCGGACCGAAACGTCCTTAAACTAATGTCAGACCACCACGTCCCTAAACTGGAACATGGACCACCACGTCCCTAAACTGGAGCATGGACCGCAATGTCCTTAAACTATCTATGGACCACTACGTCCCTAAACTGGAATAATAGAGCCTCCAAATGCTCTTTTGCCGGATCTAAACGATCCCGTTTAAGTTGATCTTAGCCCCCAAACACGGCTAACGTATCCTTAAACATTCAAACGGACTATAAAACTCCAAATCAACCTTGGTTCAAGGGTACATCTCTAAACTCCTCTGACATTTGCCGTTGTAATCCTTCAACGACGTTAGAGAGGTGACGAGTCCTGATGGCCAGATATTAAATAGATTATCACGTTAAGTTGATCTTAGTCTCAAACAGGACTATCGTATCCTTAACGAACGTTTAAGTTGATCTTAGCCGCAACGCGACTAATGCATCCTTAAACTAAAAACACCAAACCCAAATTTAAGTAAATACGGATTTGGACTAATCCACGTCCTACGGGCGACGGCATTACTCAGTCTCCGTATACAATCCACGGGCAACCACAAACAAAACAAACACACACGATACGAAGTGAAATTCTGGAGAAGGAGAAAGTTGTTACCGCGATGCGGTAGCGTAATTAACTGCAAGGGCTTGCGCCTGCAGGGAAGAGCGTCCCCACAATCAAAAACCCCTCAAGCGAGGGGGAATCTAACGAAGTCTGCTACATCGGCCGCATCCGTCTAAACCTCCGATACACGGTGCCATAAATCAACTTGGCATCTTCGGAGAGGTGGACGGATAAAACCAAATAGCATCTGCCCCGAATCTCAGCGTCAGGACATCGCAGTCTTGTGCGCCGTCCTTCGGAGGGGAACAAGGTTTATATTTTATCATTAAGTAATTCAAAAATTGTGGAATTAGTCATGGTTGATATTTGTTGAAAGCTTGTAGAAGCTTGTAAGCATCTTTGACTTTGTCCACTGCTTTTGTCTAGCTTAAGATATTATTTGACCTAACCTTTAACCCTAGCTCATGGTTAACTCTCTACAAGGATTAAGCATGACATGCTTAACCCTTGGTTGCATTTTTAACCACAACATGAATTCATTCATCACTTGATCACTTGCTTCTTCTTCTTCTTCCTCAAAGCTTTCTAGCTTCAATGGAGTTGATGGAAAATAAGTGAGAAAATCATTTCTAATGTGAGAAAACTTCCTACTTCATCATCCTCTACTACTTGCCATTTAATATAGGGTGTTTGCTTCACTAATTCCATAATTAGTGAAGGGATAGCTTGGGTTAGTGTCTCCTCGACGTAGATCATCTTCGGCCTCGAAGTCTTCAAAGCAAGCATGTTCGTTTCTTCAAGGGAGCCTTTCTAGAGTCCGAACTTCACGATCGCAGTGAAGGGACTACTACACGGAGCTAATGAAGTGAAGGACCGGTGTACAAAGGTTGTATTCTTTGTTCACTTTACTTACAAAGTAGTTTGCATTATATTCCGTCGGATTTCTAGTAAACGATTCTATGTTTAGGGTTAGCTAGAACGGAAAAATTTTAATTTGGCATGGACGATGCCTCTCGAAACCTTGCCGCCATGCTAGGTATCCCTGCAGTGATATCAGAGCCATGCTAGAAATTTATACAGATGTTGTTAAGATTACGAAACCGAAATACTCCGAAACTTGAAACGCCAAAATGAGGTTTCTGTCGATTTTAAATAATTGTCAAACAATTTTTTAAACAAGTACAGAGTGTTATATGGGATATATCATGAACACAGAAAAAATTTCAAGGGATTCTGCTCGGATTTGGTCGAGATCACATGTATTGGGGCCGGCCACTTTTTGTTGGAATGCCCTGAAATTTTTTGTGTGCTCCAGTGACTTTTTTTTGATGTTTCAGGTGTTGTTTGTTTTTTGCTAATTTTACATGTGACGTAATCTTACACTATAAGCAATTCGGAGTGTTTCGTATTCGTAGTTTTAAAATTGTTTCGGGTTATTCGCATGTTGTCTAGACGAAGTTAAAAAATTCGATCGAATGTCAAAACCCCATTTTTCGAAGTTTAATGTATTCGGATAAACATGCAAGTATGTCTATGAACCCTCTAGAAGAATGAAACCCTAACTCGAATTTTTGGATCGCGGAACCGCAGTCAAACCTTAGGGTTTGCCTTAGTTCCGTGGCGATATGAGTGAGGCTTGGGTTTGCCCTTCTACGGCTGGTCCATAGGTACTGTAGCATATTCTGGGTATTATAAAACTGTGCTCAAGGGTTGAGCTGTCGGGAAATTGTGGGACTTTGATGAATCGATCGAAAAATTTAACGTTCGTCCGGATACCATGTGATGGGATACAATATTTGGAATCCACAAAAGTAGTTATGGGATAACTAATTTGAATGTTATAAATCTAGCAATTTAGTCTCATTTGATCGGTTGCCACGGGATTTTGATGTGATCAAAAGTCCGTCGCAGTCACGTAGTGTACGCGGACACACGCCGGGTAACATTATTAGATAGCCATGCCCCATAGCCCCGACCAAGTGACTGTAGGAGAACCCCGTCGCCAAAAGCATCCGTTCGGGTGCTCGCGGCAGCGATGTTCCGCCTTAGTGCACTTCGTCGACGGCATCGGGGGGTGCGGCCGTCTACTAAAGTTTCTGACGAGCATTCGATCAGTATGTTGGGAATCTTGTTGAATTGCCCGACTTGATATTGAAAAGTGTTTTCGAGATTGAGACTAAAATGCGGGGTTTATAATTGTTAGGCATGCGATGTCTAAGGAATTCATTTGGTTAGGCATGAAATCCAATATATGTGATATGTTGGGTTTATGATGTCTAAGGTGGTTGCGGATTCCAATTGTTGTAGTTTTTCACTTTCTTTTCTGCGACCGTAAATGTAATATGTGGTGTATCGCCGGTTTCGTTGCTATATGTCAACTACAATTGGGATACGCATATTTACTTACGTTGATGACATGTGATGTTATGTGTTGCTGTGATATGTTATATTAGATCGTGATGTTTTGAATAGCCGGGGGTTTTATGTGAGATGAGAGTTTTTCATTTTCATTCATGTAAAATTCATTATATGTAATATTCTCTTATTGGGGCACTTCCGGGTTGAGGATGATGTCACCATTGTATATTATTTACTTTTCCGCATTTGGATAGACCCAAGGTGGAGAGCATATGTAACCGGGTTCTAGGGTCCAGTGGGAGACCATCTCGAGGAGTCGAGACCGGGTCTCCTAACTCTAGAATTGGTAGGGTTGCTTGCCGCTCTCGTTAGGGTCTAGGGGTGTGGGATTGGCTATTCATCACGACCGTAGAATCCGTGTTTTATACTGGCTTAATCTAAAACACGGAAATCCTAGTATATCCAAAATTTCATATGTTTTTATTCTGCTGCGATATTCTGTGATGTGATCATTGATTATATTCTGATACGAATGCCTATATTATATATATGAGATATAATTAATATTGTTGCTTTCATTTCATATGTGATGCTTGGGAAGCATAATAAATGGGACTTCATTAATGAGATTAATGAAATAAAAGAAACCTAAAAGATGTTGTAGAAACTTGTTTTAAAAACTGGTAGCTCTTGTTCTTGATTTGCGTAGTGGTATTCCTTGTAGAATATCCAGCATCTTATTCGATAAGGAAAGAGCCGAGATCTCTTCACCGGGAGTGACCTCTTTAGTGAAACTAGCAGATGCTACAAACTCGGTTTGTTTTTTGATTGCTTCTATAGTTTTTGCTTTGCATAGTGGTATTTGTGAAATATCCTGCACCTTATTCGATAAAGAAAGAGCCGAGATCCTTTCACCGGGAGTGACCTCTTTAGCAAAACTGGTAAAAGCCTAAAAAACACTCCATTTAAAATCACTCGATTCTACAACGATATCAAGTTCATTACGCAAAAGGTTTTCTTAAAAACCTGACGTAGCCCTCCGTCATTTCAGATAAATAATAGTTAGTATTCGTGTTGCGTTTGTTGACCTTGTCAAGGCGTAGTGTGCGGTAGCTGATTAGTGCTTATCTGCATAAGCATATGATGCGATTGGATTAGGGTAGTCGTACGACATTGTTGACCTTGTCAAGGGTCATGTGGATGGATTTAATTCCATCAGGAAATGACGGGTTGAACTTGACTTGCGGTCTATGGTTTGTTGACCTTGTCAACGTCATAGATCGTTCGGCGCAAAACATTATTGGGAATTTCAAGTGTTGAAATTCGCAATGAGATTGCATACCTTCTATGAGATAGTTGGATCCCGATACCCACTGCGAGTAAGAGTTACTCCTGGGAGAGTTTTATACATTACAAATAGCGGATCAAGTAGGTGTCTAGAAAGGTGTTAACGGGGTTACGCCCCTGGAAAAACGAGGTTTATTTTAATTAGGTCCGTGCGAAAGCGTAGGGAACCTCCCTCAAAGTACCGGCACTGGCCTGGCCGAAATTGGCAAAATTGTAGGGTGTAATTAATCCTGGCTAGTCTTTCCTTTTAGGGTTTGAAGGAAGATTTGACTAAAACGGTGGGAGCCATCCTGATTAGATAAAATTATAACCAATCTAATCTTACAAGAGCATACGCTGAGTGTTTTCTTCTCTGTCTCTCTCTCCAGATAGAGACCATGTCACGCCTTAATCAAGATAATAATATGGATGTATTGACCGAACCCACTTGTTATACTGAGCTAGGGGAAAGTTGGTCCCGCTCCAACTTATAATTGTTATAAGTCCGAGCAGGAAATAGAGGATTACCAGAATTCCCGTGCCGCCCAAACGAAGAAAGTGCATGCTGATGCATCATCTTCGGGTGTGTTCATTACCGAGAGCTGTTTTTCAGTATCCTCTACGTCCTGGGTATGAGATACCGGATCAGGATCCCATATATGTGATCTGTTACATGGGATACAGATAGATAGAGAACTGGGAATGGGTGATAAGTTTCAAGAGTTGGAAATGGTGCAAGTGTTGCAGCCAAGTTTGTTGGCAGTTATCACCCTGTATTACCAAAATACATTGATTCTGAACGAATGTTATTAGATACCGAACTTTATATACAACATCATATCAGTCTCTTTATTTAGTAAAGAAGGATATAATTTTGTATTGCTGGATAATGTTTTGACCATTTCCTATATCAAGTGTTGATCGGTTCAGGCACGTTATCTAAAAGCATATACGTTCTAAATCAAAATACAGTTCTTAACGTACAGAACACACACAAGAGGAAGAGTTCAGAAATGAACGAATCCTTCTTGAGGCATTGTAAACTAGGTCATATCAATGCGACCCGGCTAGCTAAGTTACATTAAGATGCATATTTAAATCAGTTTGAACTTACATCTTGTGAAAGTTGCCAGTCATGTCACAAAGATAAGATGATCATAGCTCCGTTTATTGGAAACAGAGAAAGAGTTAGTGAACTCTTGGGATTGATACATGATGATGTATGTAGATCCCCTGTCTACACATGCCAGGACCGGTTCTTTGTACTTCATTACATTCACTGATGATCTCTCAAGATTCGGACATATGTTCCTGTTGAAACACAAGTCTGAACCTTTTGAGAAATTCAAAGAATATAAGTTAGAAGTAGAGAACCAAAAACGGGTATAAGTATTAGTCCTTTGATGAGATCAGGAAGGAGAATACTTGAGCACGAATATCCCGGACCATTCTAAAAGAGAATGAGATTCTCTCTCACCATTACTCCTCCGTATACACCATAGCACGTTGGTATATCGGGATGGAGCAATCGCACCCTATGTGATATGGTGTACTCTATGATGAGTACTACTGAGTTGCATATTTCCTTTTGGGGGTTATGCACTTAAGAAGTTGCATACCTATTGAATATGGTTTCAACCAAATTAGGTGCCTACCACTCTATATGAGATATGGTATGGGAAGAGCCCATCTCTTAAGTAAGTTAAGATTTGGGTTGTCCGGCCTATGTCTAAATATCAAAATCCGGACAAGCTCGAGGCAAGGTCGGTTCTGTGGAAGTTTGTTGGATATCCCAAGCATTCGCAAGGGAATATCTTCTACCACACTGAGGAGCAAAAGGTGTTTTGTTTCTCAGCATACCACTTTTAAGAAAGGGAATTTCTTGTGAAGAAATTAGTGGTCATGAGGTAGAACTGGAAAGAGTTCCAGCTATACAAACTACAGTTGACGATTTGGTAGAACCGGAGGATTCAATAGCTTCCAACGAACCTCAGCCTCTCCGCCGATCTGGTAGGGTTCCTCACCCACCTGAGAGATACTTCGGTTTTCTCTATGACAGTGGGAGCGAGGATTACATCATGAGATGATGACCCAATTAGTTTCGAGCAAGCCATCAGGAGTGGAGACTCTGTGAGAATGGTTGGATGCTATGCGATCTGAGATGGAATCTATGTACACCGACAAAGTATGGACTTTGGTTGGTTTATCTGAAGGGTTAAATCCCCATCAGGAGCAAGTATATCTTGAGAAGATTACTTGGTGTACATGGAAAAGTTGAGACTTTCAAAGCTAAGGCTTGTTGCAAAAGGTTCTCGTCGTCAACCAGGTGTGGATAATGATGAAACCTTTTCTAGTGTCTATACTTAAGTCCATCCGAATCCTACTTGCCATTGCTACATACCATGACTGCGATATCCCCCGTTGGGTGTCATGACTGCTTTTCTAAATAGTGATTTAGAAGAGAGCGTCTATAAGTACCCAGCCAGAGGGCTTCGTAGACAGTGGGGGCAGCGGAAACGTGTGCAAGTTGCTTTATGAGTTAAAGCAGGTATCACAGAGTTGGAACATCTGTTTTGATGTGGTAGTCAAACAGTTTGACTTCATCAAAATGGTAGATGAACCTTGTATATACAAAAATGTAGTAGGGAGTATGGTGGTGATCCCCGTATTGTACGTAGATGACATACTCTTGATAGGAAAAGAGTTTCCTATGCTACGCTCGGTCAATCTCCTCTTATCACAATGATTCTCCATATAGGATCAAGATGATACCTCCTAAATCCTGGGTTTTGGATCTATGAGATAGATCTAAGTGGATGTTAGGATTCTCACTAGGTGTAGTGAGATGGTATCAATCGATCCTAGGGAGAATCACTGGATAGCTTCCAGGGTGATAAGGTCGACTGAATGTCAGTCACAGGCATTGTCTTTACCCTCAGTGGAGGGAAGGTATGTTGGAAGAGTTCCAAGCTAGATACCGTGGCAGACTAGACGATAAAGGCTGAATACATTGCTACCAAGGATGCTACCACAGATGTAGTCTGGATGTACACTAGTTCATGAGATGAACTACATTCCTACCATTGTGTGACAATGGAGTTGTAGCTTAGGCCTAGGAATCCCTGTCCCATCAGTGATCCAGACATATTCTTAGGTAGTATTACCTGATCATGGAGATGGTTGATCTCCAGGGAGATCGAGGTTAGGAGAGTAGACACAGAGGAGAACAGGGCGGATCCACTCACAAAGGCTTATTCCCTGGAGAGACTTTTATGGGATGGTTGTGTATGAGATACTACAACCACTGCTAATTGTTGGGTATGAGATACTACAACAGATGGCCCTAGTGCAAGTGGGAGATTGTTAGTTATATGTATGCCCCAGAGGCCATTACTGTACATACGATGTATATTGTAGTGGATGCTTGGACATATATAGGGAGGACTTTCTTGCTCGACATGATAGTATGCTATCCGGTTGCTCTTTATCTTAACATGTACACTAATTGTCTCTATGTTTCATGTTGATAAAGCCGTTAGGATGAGTACTTAACTACCAGGATTATGATGCAAATCATACTAGTGGGGATAGGGTAGTCGCTAAGTACATCCTTCAAATGTTCCTAGTCGTAGGTGTATCGAGACAGGGCATCGATATACCAGAGTAAGCTAGCGTATAGCTTCTTGACCCATGTAGATGGGCGATGGATGATCCCGTATCCATTGGTGTTTGACATCAGAGAAAGTATACGGGTGCTTAGTGGAGACTGGGTATACTGGACGGACTCGCCGAGAACTCCCATATGGTATTATACCTAACGTCAGATGGCAGTTCTCTGGTGACACTGGTACAGGTTAGTCTGTAGACCCGAGATCGTCATAGAGTCTTATGTGATTCCTACTGTGCTTTGATTTCCACCTTAACACGTTCAAGAGAACATGCAAAATGGTGGCTTTTGTGTACAGTCCCGAATCACATGGAGGCAATGAGTGATAGGAGGGGTTTTGTCTCTTCCGGTATTGGGGGTTGATGTTGCGCTGTGCTCGATTAGCTATAACAGGAAGCCCCTGGCCAGGGCTGCTTCAGAGATATACTGGTAAGTGTTATCAGTATTTTCTTGACCCGTTATGAGCCTCATATCGACATGACTTATCGAGTTACTGGGGTATGACGTTTACCACCCCTAGACGAGACATGCAACATACAAGACGAAGAGACCGGACTGTATGGCAGTGTTACTGATTGGATTCGCAGGAGTGTAAGCAGGCTTGCTTGTTGATCTTCTGATCGCTCAATACCGGAATGGCTGTTACGTTTAGCAGACCGATTGCGGCTTGTGGGTGTTTGATATGATCATCACCTACTGCCGACGTATTGACGATTCTTTAGAGTCCTACACAGAGGTTTCCTGGCTCAAGCGAAACGAAGTAGGAGCACATATGTGATATGTGCGGGACCGAGATTGATACGATATGAGATACCGTATTCTATTCTCGCGATTTGTGACATTGGTCGGTTATATGCGATATAGCCGGGTTATCGGATCAAGTGTTGATTCGATAAGTTGTTACACATGATATTAGTCGGTTATATGTGATATAGCCGGATTATTAAATCAAGAGTTGATTTAAAAATTTAATGTATAATTATATATTTGATATATTATATTACATTAACTAATATTAAGCTCACTTATGATTTCTTTTTCTCACTTTATGCACATTGTATATATGTGATATGTATATTTGTATACGTGTTTGTATCATGCTAGGTTACAAATGCAACTAGGGTTTATAGAGATTAAACCATGCTAGGGTTAAGATTAGGGTTTATATTTTATCATTAAGTAATTCAAAAATTGTGGAATTAGTCATGGTTGATATTTGTTGAAAGCTTGTAGAAGCTTGTAAGCATCTTTGACTTTGTCCACTGCTTTTGTCTAGCTTAAGATATTATTTGACCTAACCTTTAACCCTATCTCATGGTTAACTCTCTACAAGGGTTAAGCATGACATGTTTAACCCTTGGTTGCATTTCTAACCACAACATGAATTCATTCATCACTTGATCACTTGCTTCTTCTTCTTCTTCCTCAAAGCTTTCTAGCTTCAATAGACTTGATGGAAAATGAGTGAGAAAATCATTTCTAATGTGAGCAAACTTCCTACTTCATCATCCTATACTACTTGCCATTTAGTATAGGGTGTTTGCTTCACTAATTCCGTAATTAGTGAAGAGATAGCTTGGGTTAGTGTCTCCTCGACGTAGATAATCTTCGGCCTCGAAGTCTTCGAAGCAAGCATGTTCGTTTCTTCAAGGGAGCCTCTCTAGAGTCCGGAGTTCACGATTGCAGCGAAGGGACTACTACACGGAGCTAATGAAGTCAAGGACCGGTCTATAAAGGTTGTATTCCTTGTTCACTTTACTTGCAAAGTAGTTTGCATTATATTCCGTCAGATTTCTAGTAAACGATTCTATGTTTAGGGTTAGCTAGAACGGCAAAATTTTAATTTGGCATGAACGATGCCTCCTGAAACCTTGCTGCCTTGCTAGGTAACCCTACAGAGGCTGGAGGCCCAAGAAGCTCCTGATGACCATCAAAGTGAGCAGTGTCTAACCTGTAGGGATGGTCTAGTGACAAGAAACGTTAATGACCGCAATAACAAAGCTTCCTGCTAAAATTCAAGAATTTCGATATTGTATATTGATGGGAATAAGGGCATGCTTTGTGACCATGTACGGACCAATCCGATAGCATTCCATATGCAGGAAAGTTATTAATTGTCCACATTAAAGCTGCACGCAGTGTGAAGCTTGTATCTGTGTTTGCATCATAAGTCTCTACACTATTAATGAATAAAGATTTTAACTCATCAATCAGAGGTCGGAGATAGACGTCGATATTATTTCCTGGTGAGTTTGGTCCGTCGATAAGAAGAGGAATCATAAAGTAGGATTGATCCATAGCCAACCAAGGCAACAGATTTTAAACTATCATTACAACGGGCCATATGCTGTGGTTTCCAGCCATATAGTTGAATGGGCAGAAGCCATCACTAGCGAGTCCCAGCCTGACATTGCGACGATCATTACTAAATATTTCGTACCTCTTATCGAAATTCTTCCATGCTGGTGAATCTCTTGGATTGCTCATTTTTTCATCTTCACTTGGAAGTGCACGGTGATGCCAAATCATTGCCTCGGCTGTTTTCTTGCACCTGAATAGCCTCTGCAGCCTCTGTGTTATAGAAAAGTATCATGCTATCTTGATAGGTATATCGGTTTTCTTATCGGATTCTTTCGGCTTATACCTAGCCTCTCCGCATGTTGGAAACTCTTCAAATCTGAATTCTCTTTCCGGTACAACACACAATTTTTGGGACATGCTTGAATCTTCTTACACTTGAGACCCAAAAGACATCATCTTCTGGGCTCCGTACCAGCTGTCAGGCATGTTATTTCCCGGGGGCATAGAATCTTTCAAGAACTTTAGAAGCATCGTGAATGACTTGTTGCTCCATCCATTTAGGCACATAATCTGGAAAAGTTGGACGAACCATGATAAGGTGGAATACTTTGCATTCTCATAAATTGGTCTTCTAGCACCATTCATGAACTTTTCATACTTATCCGCACGCGGTACTTGACCAGAAGGAATGTCATCTTCGGTACGAATACTATCACCTAGGGCAGCCTCTACCATATCCTCCGTTTCTTCTCCTGAAAAGAAATTACCGTCTTCTTCTTCTGCCGTACTACCGTCTTCTCCTTCTTCTTCTGCCACATTACTGTCTTCTTCTTCTCCTTCCTCGTGATATAGCCAAGTTGTATATAGTCTAGTAAAACCATGTTTAACGATATGAAGCTCTATGAATTCTACCTTCTGCCGGTACTTATTCCCGCATCTATCGCATGGGCAGAGAATCTTCTACAATATGATCTTACTATGTGCGCGTGCAAATTCAATGAAAGCAACAACTCCTGCGACAAAGTTAGGTTGCATACATTGTTGCTAATCCACGTACATCTAGTCCTTAACTCTGATGTACTCATAGGCCATGTTAGACCGTATAACATATAAATTGTAAGTTATTATGACTATATTGAGAAATCTAAGAACGGGATGGTTACTGACAAAGAAGAAAATCCGTAAATACAAGTTTGTCATTGAAATGAATAAATTATCGATAAACAAAGTTATATTCGAAGATACCCAAGTATGAGTTGTATTTTGTGTATTTGTGTTTCAATTTATGATTTCGCTTAAGTTTAGAATTGTTAGTATGTATGTGCTTTATGTAGGGTTGAAAAGTATAAATCATAATTTTTTTGAAGAACTAAGTTCTTTATATAGGGTTAAACCCTAATTTTTGGAGGAATTAAATTCTCATATATTCATGTTATTTCTTTTTGTTCGTTTGAAGCACTCACGTGGGAAACACGTGAGGCTTCAAAATAGTGCTAAGCACTAACGGGTCACCAAGCTATTCTTGTGTTTTCGTAGAGATATCGATCTCCTGTTAATGAGATTTTTAGTCATGGATGATCATCAAAATTTCAGTTTTGAGGATCTTGGATCATCATCATTTTTTTGAGGAACTAAGTTCTTTATATAGGGTTAAACCCTAATTTTTGGAAGAATTAAAATTCCATATGTAGCTGTTATTTTTTTTTAACTTAGTTCTTTTCCCCTAAGTTTTGAATCTGCAGAAAAAATCTTCCCGATGAGAATTAAATTCTCAACTTGTGGGGAGATTCGCTTATGCAAATCTCAACCAAAGGAAGAACTAAGTTCTTATATGAAGGGTTAAGTTTACGGTAAAGTTGTGCGTTTACGTTATCATCAAGTATCCTACTGAAGGAACGAGTGCACCCTAAACCCTAACCCTAATTTTTGGAGGAACTAAATTCCCATATGACCCTGTTATTTCTTTTTAACTTAGTTCTTTTTGTTGGATATGTATGCCCTAGAGGCCATTATTGTATATGTATACATATGGATGCTTGGACATATATATGTACAGGACAGTCTTACTCGATATGATAGTATGCTATCTGGTTTGTCTTTATCTTAACATATGCATGTTTTACTTGCTATTACATATCTTTTATACATGTTGATAAAGCTCGTAGGATCATTGCTAGAGTATTTGCGTTGTAATGGCGATCATACTTGTGGGAGATGGGTAGTCGGTACGCACATCCTTAAATGGTCCCTAATCGTGGGAGTATCGAGACTGGGCATCGATATTCCGGAGTAGACTAGTGTATACGTTTCTAGACCCCGAAGAGGGGTGATGGTTTGGTCCCGCAACCATTGGTCTTTAGACTTAAGATCGTATACAGGTGCTCACTGGAGGTAAGTACACCAGACAGACTCACCGAGGACTTCCAGATGGTACTATACCTATCGTCAGATGGAAGTTCTCAGGTGATATGAGTACAGGTTAGTCTTTATACCTGAGATCGTCATTTGTCTTGTTGAGTTCCCACTGTGATTTGATCACTACCCTGCCACGGCTCTACTGAGTCGTGCAAACAGGTTTGGGTTGGGTACAGTCCCGAGCCACATGGAGGCAGTGAGCGATTGTTGGGGATTCGTCTCTCTCGGTATTGGGAGTCGATATCACACTGTGTTTAATTGGTCAGGACCATAAGACCTTGGCCAAGGCAATTGGGATTTACTGATAGGCTGATTAGTAGTTTCCCAGATTGGTCCCGAGCCGCATCAGCATGAATTACCAGGTTATTAGGGTCTGACGTTTACCACCCCCAGACCCGGTATGCGATACTCTCAGACGAAGAGACCGGACTTTACGGAGATTGTCACAGATAGGCTCAGTAGGGATCCGGATGAGTTTGCTCGTCGGCCTTCCTTTTCGACAGGTACCCGGGTAGCCGTTATGTACATCTAGTGCCGCTGACGTGCTTGTGGTTATGGATTTATCCAATAACTCACTGCCGGCGTACTGTCGAGTCTTTAGAGTTTCACACAGAGGGTTTCCCTGATTCAGGAGAAATGATGTAGTATCCATATTAGATACGTGCAGGGTCTCGATCGATTGATGTACTTTGTATTCGGATTTTCGATCGGACAGTTGGTAATACTAGCCGGCTCGGGTTTGAGCCGGATTATTAAATCAGGTATTGATTTAATAGTTTACATATATGTATTTCAATATGTATATTCTAGTATTACGTTCTTTGTGTTATTCTATCTCTTTGGGCATTCGCGTTTTTATCCGAATGTAGGTATGTATATACAGCAGACTGTAATCCGTATTTTATTACAGATTACCATCTAGAAGGTGGACACCTCATCATGGACTTTTCCATTTATTGATAAATGGAAATGAGGTGGAAATTAAGGAGAGGGAGGCATGGCTTCAATAGTTCACAAATGAATTCTTTATTCATTTGTGGTTACTATTGAAGCATGGCTACACTTGTTTATTGAAAGAAATTGATACACAAAACTTTGGTGTTGATTTTCTCTCACATGGATGCTTCATTATTTTTTTGAGCTCCCATTTTTGCTTCACCCTCCTTCCTCCTCTTGAGTTTCCTCCACCCTCATCATCTTCCTCTTCATGACCCTCTCATGAGTTGAGAAATAAGTGAAGAGGCAAGATAGAGATAGTAGAACACATAGAACTCCACACTACATCCTAGACAACTTGGATTAGCAACCCAAGTTCTCTAGTTGCTCCTATTGACACTTTGCTAGAAGTTAGAGCCACGGATCACATCCCTCGGATGGATCATCTACGATAAAGGAGGGCTAGAGAACAAGCTCGATCCCGGAGAACCGATGGAGCGGGAAAGGAAGATCAAGCATGTTCAAGGTAGCCACTTGGAGCACATGATGAGGAAAGAAGACTGAAGGACTTGGATCGTTTGGTGAGACTTCTTTCATAGTAGATAGCGCTACAAGTTTTGCTAGATAGGTTTATAGAAAGATTCGGGTTTTCATTGGGTTAACTTAGCGTCCTTTTTAAACTAGTAAGAAAATTTTTGTTCCGCAAACCGCCACGATTGGTGGCTCCGGCGTTAAGGTAACCCAACATAGTATCAGAGCCACCCCATAAAACTTATAATAGCTGTTTAAACATTGTTTAAAATAATTGTAATATTTCAAAAAAATAAAATATTATTTTTGGGAATTTTCATAATTTAATATTAATTTTTAATGAATATTTTAATATTTCGGTATAATTAAATACCGATAAATGGGGAAAATTCTGGAAGAAAATTATGGAAATTCTAAAATAGGTTATTTTATGGAAATATGCCATTTAAAAATTTTTATGGTTAAGTATATGCCATTTTAGTGTTAACCGCGATTAAAAATCGCTAATTGGATTTTTGGCTTTTTGTGCAAAAATGTGCACTTAACATTTTCCACACTTGTCACACTTGTTCCATGTTTTGGATTCATGGTAGCCTAGGGTTGAACCATGTTAGATGACCATGGTGGTCTAACCCAATTGGTTATGTTAATGGGGTTAACTAAGGGTTTTGGTGTTGTTTAAAGGGGATTAGGATGTTGGTTGACTTGTGTAGGGAAAGAGTGAGCCATGATGGCTTGTGTGTGCTAGCAATTAATAAGAGAGAGAGAAGGGTGGCTAATTATGTCACACCCCATCTCATTTCAAAACTTTTCACTCTATTCATTTCAAAACTTTTTACCCCTCTCACTCACATCCCTCTCACTCAAATCTACCCTCACATCTCTCACTCTCACAATTCATCATTCCCTCAACAATAACAACAGCCTGGACAGCAGCTGCAGCACCAACAAAAACCTCTGCAACAGCAACCAAAAGAAAACCAAATTGCAAGCAGCCTGAGCAGCATCATCAACTGCTGCAACAGCAGCTGATATAACACATCAGCCCCAATTTTTCATCATCAGCATCCACACC
Organism: Agapanthus africanus; assembly: GCA_030015575.1. Taxonomy (NCBI): domain Eukaryota; kingdom Viridiplantae; phylum Streptophyta; class Magnoliopsida; order Asparagales; family Amaryllidaceae; genus Agapanthus; species Agapanthus africanus. Next base: position 417,642,515 of record CM057349.1, on the reverse strand, counting down.
AGCCCCTAGCATCATTGCAACATCACCACACCACCACACCCACACTAAAACAACAACACTAACCACAACAAAAAACCCACAGCAACTGCAACCAAAAAAAAAACAACTTCAGCCAGAAAACAGTTTCAGCCACAGCTGCAACAGCAACACCAGCAGCTCAACAGTCCAGCAACAGCCCCTTTTATCCTCCTTCATCCTCTCTTCTCCTTCATCCTAGGACCCCCTTGAGGTATAATCTCGCAACCCAACTCTTTTCTTGCTCAGTTATGGGTAGTTGGCTGAAATTTAGTGTTATTATGTAGATTAGTGCTAGTTTAGGAAAATTTGAGTGAGATTTGGCCAAGTGTTGGTTTTGAATGTTAGTATAGCCTTATTAGGTGTGTTTGAGACCAGTTAACCCAAGATTTGTCTCAGGTTTCACCAAAACACGGATTTATAGAACTTTTCATGTCGGTTTGTGAGGAATTGGAGCGTGCAGGTGAATCTGGAGTGATTCGGGGCCAATACTAGAAAAGTAAACAATACTAGGGGCTTAGATAGACCACCAGGAGACCACCCTCTGCAGACGAGAGCCCAAATCCCTTGTAGGGCCGGCCTGGCCGGTTTTTAGGGGTATGTGGCCGCCCCCTGTAAAGTTAGGTGCCCAAGTTGCTTCAGTAGGTCATATTTACCCTGTACATCACCCCGGAGTTGTTTAATTGCCTTGTTTTGACCTGAAAAAAAATCTGGGACCACTTTTCTGGGTTGCTGCCATGTTTTTCATGATGTTTATAGATTTATGTTTTGGTATTTGGTGATTCGTTTCTGTCGGGTGGCGTTTGAACGCCAACGGCAGAGGGATATTGGTTGTGTTTGCACGCGAGGCTATAGGTTTTTACCTATTGGCGTAACATGTACCGTTTTGGTTTTCGACACGGTTTTCATGTGTTTTAGCGTGTGATATCCTTGTAGGTACCCCACGTGGCGTCAAGGCGTTGGAGATACAAATGGCGACATCGGCATCGGCACACATAAGCAAGGTGAGTAGATTTATATCTACGGGGAGAAGTCGAGTAGATGGCGTATAGCACCCCCGCGGTTCGTGGTGATGTATACGGATGCGTATACACACCAACAATTATTATATGTTATTTGGGATTAATGATGATGCTTAGGATGGATATTGGTGTGTTGGATTGATTTAGTGTCGCGAAACCCCAGAGTAGTGGGTGCACTACACATACACACACATACATACTTGCATACATCCTTATTTCATATGTGCTTATGGGATTCTATATAGTTATGTGTTCACATGGATATGGGACTATGAGTTCACATACGGATTTGAGGATGATACTTGGGATCGAGATGAGTCGATGAGATATGTTCTGAGGCTGTGACATCGGTGATATAGCAGGACTCATATTTGAGGTACGTCCTGATATTATAGCGGATCTTTAGACGACGATACACATCAGAGTGATATATAGTGGATGACGATGACATGTGATCGTGATATGAGATAAGACATGTTAGATATTTACAGTGGGTCATATTGAGTAATGTATCCTTCTTAGTGACGATATATGATGATGATATCAGTTTGTTTGAGGCTGTAGATCAGTAGCCAGATCATGATTAAATTGATGATATTAATGTTGTACTAGACGTAGGTCAGTACCCTGGATGATGATCTTGATAAAAGAGGATATCAGATAAATAATGTGATGAACATGATATTGACCCGTACCCAGATTTGGGGATGCCGTACGACAGATTTACGTACGAGCTATATTTTGATATTTGATCCGCACTCTTGACTTGGGAATAACCGATTATAGAGATATGGTATCGGATGTGATATTATTGAGGCGGGATCACCGACTATATATATATATATATATATATATATATATATATATATATATATATATCGACTCAGAGGTTAGGCGGTTTCCTTACCCTTCATTCAGCCTGTTAGCTCAGCCTATAGTTTAGTATAGCTGTATGATTCATGTTACATTAAATATAGATTAGTTGTCGTTGTGTCTAGTATTTAGCTCCCGCTCATTATTGTTATTCGCTCCGCATCGCATGCTTATATTATGATTCATATGCTATTGTTGATATCATGCTGTTAGGACACCAGCACCATTACCGATGACGCCTATGTACCACGTACACTTATTTGCCGGCTCACACACATCTTCATCGGTAATTGCCATGTCACGTACACTTAGAGAATATTATTGCTTGATTTATCTTGTTCACTAGTAGATTTGACATAATGATTAGTTGCTTGCCTTATATGCTAGTTTAGACATTATAGTTATTACTTGTCAGTTCATGCATACTGTTATTCATTGTTATGCCGCATTCATGGATTCTCATGCCTATATTCATGATTTTACATGCTATTGATGATTTGGACTCGGATTTCCATGAGATTTTCTGGATTTGGAGGAAAACCGCAAAACATATATAAACTGCTTTTCTCTCTTTTTAAATAAAAAGTACGGTTTTCCCATGATGTATGAGTCGTCCACCATGAGTTTGCTGATGGATTTCGAGACCCGATTCGAGGAGGGGAAGAACCGTTTCGGGTACATGGTGGGCCCGGTGCGGTACCCCGGGGAAAGAGGATCGTGTTGTTGACGTTGAGCCTGGCAGGGGAGCACTACCGACCGGTGATATTACCCGACGCGTCGGATATCCGGAGGATACCGTCGTGGTCTTGAGATGGATGGTAGGGGCCGGTCTGGACTGACGGTGCCCTAGATATTTTGATTGAGACATTGAGATTTCGAGATATTGAGGTACAGAGATTGTGATACAAAGATATCGAGATATTGAGATTTATGTTTTGTGCCGATGCTAGGCACTGTTTTATGCTGATTTCATTATGATACCTCATTTTAAAAAAATACAAAAATCTCACTAATTTATGAAAGCAGTTTTCTTCAGTACATGCATTCTGTTCATGCATTCATACATCATCCATATGATACATTGCTACCTGAGGCACTGACACGGGCGCATGGGATTACATTTGGGTTAGATATTTACCCTAGCCATTGTTATAGGCTGCTGGTTATATATTTGAGGATTATATATTATGATCGTATGACTTAGGATTGCGTCATACATGCGATTTCTGTTCGTAGATCTTTTTCTACTCACGAGTTGGCAACTCACCCCCGTTGTGCCCCAGTTTCTTGCAGCTTTGCCGTACAGGTTTCATTACGGCTTTGCGGGCACTGTTTCTTTCGGGTGACTTGCTAGTAGGTGGGTTTATTTGTATCGTACCCATCATTATACATTGTATATTATGTTTCAGTTGTATCTAGAAGTTCCATCAACTAAACATGTATTTATTTGAGACAGAGACCAGTGATGTTTATTCTTTCGACCTTAGAGTCGCGCGTTATATTTCTGTGGATTTCATGCTGCTGAGTTCCTTTTCTGTTGTGATCCTCGCCTTTAGGCGTTGTATATTATATTGCAAACTGGTTGATTTAAAAATGGTTTTTCCTTCACTCCACTACTTTTCTTGGTTTGGATTTCTGGGTTTCGGCTTACTTAGAATACGTACGCCTTGAGACGTTCGTAGTCTAAGTGCCGGTCATGTTCCGTACTTTCGGGTCGTGACAATAATGAAACCGAAATAACTCCGTAACATTGAAACCAAACTTCAAGTTTCTGTCGATTTTTCAGAGGCTTCAAAATAATTTTTAAGCAAGTGCAGAGTGATCCTTTGACTGTGAGATGAACCCTGAACAAAAACGAATCAATTCTACCAAGTTTTGGCCGGGCAAACCTTTAAAAAATCCGGTCTCATCGGTTTTCTTATGGTGGATTGCCTCGTGTTTTGGTATGTGTTCTTATCTCGTGGAGTTTGGGTTTCATGTGTTGTTTGTTTTTGCCCAAGTTCGATGTTCTGTTGTTTTTCAGTTTGGGGAAATTTGGAGTGTTTCGAAGTCGTTATATTTGACACTGTTTAATTGTTTACAGTACATTCACTTCTATCTGCGACCGTGAATGTCATTCGATCGGTATAACACGTCTAATTGCTATATGTTCTTTTAGACGAGTTTGCGAACATGACATTCGTGTTGATGTTCTGTGTTTGTGCTGTGATTGTGGTTGGATAGTTGTGGTGGATAGCATGTGGTGCAATGTTAGTGGTATAGTTAAAGATTCATTTGTATATTCATATTGCGGGGCGAGCATCCGACATGTGGGCTGACGTCTTTGCCGGGTTGAATATTATTTCTTTGGGGCACGACCGGGTTGAGGTCGATGTCACCATTTGTACATATTATTTTCATTTTCTATACTAGGATTACCCCACGGTGTAGTGCACGAATAGCCGGGTTCTAGAAGGCAACAAGCCCACATCTCATGGCGTTGAGACGGAAGGGGCTTCATTCTAGAATTGGCGGGCTATTCGTCGCACTCGTAGGGGATATTGAATGACCCACAGAGGGTCGCCCAAGTTACCGGATTCCGTGAAGTGCTGGGTGGCACATTCATTTTGTTGAAGGGGGTTGCCTCACTTCTTGGATTGGCGGGTAACTTACCGCGCTCATAGGGGTCCAGGTTTTCATTGCATGGGCTATCCATACGACCGGGAACGTTGGGTTTTATTTACGGCTCAAATGAAACCCGGGGCTCCAAGATTATCCACCTTTCTGTATTGTTGGCTGAGATTCTGTGATGTTGCTTATTATTATGCCTGGGATGAATGTTATATATACTTATATATATACTAGTAGATGTTGTATATGTTTTGCACCCGTGCTAGTCCAGCCCCCGCTCTGTCGTTAGTTAAGTAACCTAACGGGTGATGACGGAGCCCCGTGGCGAATGCGGATGGCATATACGTACATTATATTTTCGTTTTTCCTGGTGTGATAGGTTAAATGATGGGACCACATTAATTTTGATTAATGCATGAAAAGAAACCTAAAAGATGTTATTGGAACAAATTTCGAAAAACTATAGTTATATTCTTTCGCTTTGCATAGTGGTGTTCGGTTGTGAATATCCAGCACCTTATTCCAGGAGGCAAGAGCCGAGATCCCTTCGCGGGGAGTGACCTCTTAAGCAAAAGTCTATACTGTAGATTATTTGATTTTTTTCAAAAACCACATGTTTTCAAAGCGGAGCTTAAACCACTCATTTTCAAAACTGCTCAGATTCCTTCAACGATATCAAGTTCATTATGTTAACGGGTTTTTCGCCAAAAACCCAGCCGTAGCCCTTCGTCATTTCTTACAAATATCACCTAGTATTCATGCTATGTATGTTGGCCTACGTCAAGGCATAGTGAATGACATCTAGGTAATACTTGTTTGTTGCATGTATATGCGATTATTTAGGACAGTCGTACAGTTATTTTGGCCCACGTCAAGGACTTGTATGGGTGGGTCTAAATTAATCTAGGATAATGACGGGTTGAACTTGACTGATGACTTATGATATGTTGGCCTACATTAAGGTCATAAGTGTTAGGGACAAAAACCATATCGGGAGTTTCAAACATACAGGAAACTTGCAGATTTAGCATGCCTTCTGGAGTATGGTGACTAGACCGGATTCCATCTAGTACATCACACAATGATAGCTAGATCTCGATCCCACTGATGAGTAGGATTACTCTCGGGAGATTATTTCACTTAACAATCAATGCTATAAACCAAGTAGGTGTCTAGAACGGTATTAGTGGGGCTATGCCTCCAGGGAAAAGAGGTTATGTAATTAAGGAATTTCGCGAAAGCGTTGGAAAATCTCCCTCAAAGTATCGACACTAGCCTGGCTGAAAGGTTAAGCAAGTATTGTGACGTGCGATTAATCCTGACTAGTTCTTCTTTTAAGGTTTGAAGAAGAATTTGAGAAAACAGTGGGAGCTATCCTGGTTAGATAAATCAATAAACCAATATAATCTTGCAAGAGCAGGAGAGCTCTTAGGACTCATACACAATGATGTATATGGTCCAATGTCTATACATGCACGGGATGGGTTCTCGTACTTCATTACATTCACTGACGATCTCTCTAGGTTCGGATATGTGTATCTAATGAAATACAAATCTAAAGCTTTTGAGAAATTCAAAGAATTCAGAAACGAAGTAGAGAACCAGACTGGAAAAAGTATCAAGATCCTCCGATCTGATAAAGGAAGGAAGTACTTGAGAACTGAATTCAGGGACTTTCTAAAAGAGAATAGTATTCTCTCTCAGCTTACTCCTCTATATACACCACAACACAACGGCGTATCGGAGTGGAGGAACCGTACCCTATTGGACATGGTTCGCTCCATAATGAGTAATGTCGAGTTGCCTCTTTCTTTCTAGGGGTTTGCTCTTGAATCAACTGTATTCATATTGAATAGAGCACCGTCCAAATCAATGCCTACCACCCCATATGAAATATGGAGTGGGAAGAGACCATGTCTTAATTACATTATGATATAGGGGTGTCTTGCTTTTGTTAAAAAGCAGAACCCAGATAAACTCGAGGCAAGATCTGTATTATGTAAGTTTGTGGGATATCCTAAGCATTCACGGGAGTATCTGTTCTACCACACCGAGGAACAGAAGGTGTTTGTTGCTCGTCACGCCACCTTTTTAGAGTGGCAATTTCTTGCAAAAGAAATTTGTGGGAGTACGGTAGAACTGGAAGAAGTTCATGAACCATAAACTGTAACAGAGGATTTGATAGAACCCCTAGATGCTGAAATACCCGACGAACCTCAGCCATTCCGCAGATCTAGTAGGATTTCTCATCTGCCCGAGATATTCTATGATTTTCTCATAGACGGGGATCGAGAGGATTGCACTCTGGAAGAAGATGATCCTACCAGTTTCAGGAAAGCCATTATTAGTAGGGACTCTGATAAGTGGCTGGATGCTATGCGATCCTAAATGGAGTCCATGTACACCAATAAAGTGTGGACCTTGGATATTGCTCCACCTGGGGTAAAATCCGTTGGATGCAAATGGATCTACAAAAGGAAATTTGGTGTAGATGGGCAGGTGGAAATCTATAAGGCTAGACTTGTTGCAAAAGGTTTTTGTCAAAGACCGGTGTGGACTATGACGAAACCTTTTCTCCAGTGGCTATGCTTAAATCCATTCGGATCCTACTTGCCATTGCTGCCTTCCATGACTATGAGATCTAGTAGATGGACGTAAAAACGGCTTTTCTGAACGGAAGTTCAGAAGAGTGCGTTTATATGGATCAGCCGGAAGGTTTCGTAGACAGTAGGAGCAGCAGGAAAGTGTGCAAGTTGCTTAAATCCATTTATGAATTAAAGCAGGCATCGCGGAGCTGGAACATCTGTTTTGATGAAACAGTCAAGGGATTTGACTTCATGTAACATTTCAGAAATATAAATATTATTTTTGGAAATTTAATATTAAAATAATATATTTCGCGAAAACTATTCGATTTGCGAATAGTGGTTTTTCGTAAAATGGTATAAGTATATACCAATATTTGAAAATTTATCGGAGATTAAAATAATTTATTTATTATAATGATATTTATCGGATTTTGGTCAAATCTGTATTTTTTTATATTTTTCCATGGCTAGTGCACCATGTCATGTGCATGTTGTGTTTGTGTTTGTGAATTGTGAGTGGTGTGAATGAGAAAAGAAAAAAGAAAGGAAAAGAAAAGAAAAGAAAAGAAAAGAAAAGAGTTTGTTTGTGAAAGAAGTTAAGAATGAAAAACAAAAGAGATATTTATGAGAGAGTGAGTGGAAAGGGGTATTTATGAGTGAGAGAGTGAGCATAAGAGAGAGAAGGTTAGACTTGGCTGCCCCATTCTCCTTTCCCCATTGTTTTCTTCAATTCAATAGCTTCATGCTTCTTCACCTCACTACCTCCATGCATCATCTCAATTTCCTTTTCAAAACCCCTTGCCACCTTCACAATAAACATGCACAAACTCATTCTAAACCCTGTGAACCATTCAAGTTTGGATTTTGAAGACTTTGGGACACTCAAGAATTTTCCTAAGTTGCCAAATGAGGTAATCTCTTCACTTTAGATTAGTGTTTATGTCAAATATCCTAGTTTAGTTTAGAATTTGATATAATTAGGATATGTGATCTTAGAAAATTCCAAGTTGCCGTTAAGTGATAAATAGAGATTTAGTGAATGTTTTCAAGACCTTAGAGATTGCTTTGCTGGACCAGAACAGAGTTTAGAACCCGAAACACGAAGTTAGAATTTTCCCGTGTCGGTTTTGTGAAACCTAAAGGCCTACAGGGTATCTGGAGCTATCTGAGGTATTTCTAAGAAAATCAAACAAGTCTATTAACCTAGATAGACCACTAAAAGACCACCACTAAAACACAAACGCATTTCACCCTACTTAGACCGGCGAGATCGGATTTTTGGGTGATCTCGCCGGATCCCCTATCTCCTATGGTGATGTGGTTTTGCCTGTAGCTCACTTACCCTACAACCTATCCCCTGTACTTGTTTGTTTAGTCTCAATTTATCTGGGCCAAAATCTGGGAAGTACTTGAGAGTGTTTTGGGCTATATTTTCCGATATGTGAATTTGTGGTTTTGGTATTTGAGATTTGATTCCGTCGTTGGACGTTTGTATATCAACGGACGAGGGTTGTTTGGTTGATCTTTCATGCATAAGCTATAGGTTCTAACCTATAAGCAATTCGTGTACCGTATCGGTTTTCAGATATTGGATTTGATAGTATTGCGATTGTGTATTGATTGTAGGTACCTTCGTGTGGAATTCCGAGACGACGAAGCACGTCGACTTCGGCTAAGCAAGGAGTTTAGCAGGTGAGTAGATTTATATCTACGGGGGAAGTTGGGTGGATGGCGTTATGTCAATCTTATTGGCCGACTAAAGACGCTTTCTTTTTGTGCAACAGTGTACCGCGCCCCGCAACCATTGATATGGAAGATTGTGATATAAATTATAATTTGATAAAAGATATGCTACGAGCTTAAGATAACCTGATTATAGGATTTAGTAAGAGTTAGTAATATATGATATGATAAAAGTTGACACTAATGAACATATATTGGCTTGAGAATATAATATAGGTATATAAGATAACATGATGTGGGATATTGAGATGATATATATAGATGACTCGGATTGATATATGAGAATATGAAATGAGAAGTGAATCATGATAAGTATGAATTGAAAGATAACAAGTATAGGTTGATAATGATAGGATATGAGATCGAGATCGATAAACACGACACGAGATTGAGATAAAGGTGTTGTGAAATTAATAAGATATGACGTTTATACAAATATGATTTGAGGTATATGTGTATATATATTTATGAGTATAATGAGTAATATGTCGTACGAGACTTTAGATCCGTACCCTCATTATTGTATAGGTCGATAGATTCCCTATTCTATTTGATGACCGCGTACGATAGATTACCGTACGTGATGAGATGTACCGGATGATTGATCCGCACTAGTAATTTGAGGATGTTGATCGAGGATTATTGTCATATCGGATGTTATGAGGCGGGATCGTTGATATAAAGATTGCCACTTGAACCATACTTATTTTCAAAATGACGATGTGTATGTTTAAAAAGTGACCATATGATTCTTGTGTAGGTAGATATACCCATTTATTCTTCATGTTATGTTGGATTATTCCTCATGTGATACCTATCATGTTTCCAGTATTTAATATTATATGATATCATTTGCTAGTACATCTGCGCAATTACCGTTGATACACATGTTATACATACACAGATTGGCCGGCTCACACACATTCTTCATCGGTAATTGCCATGCCACTTACACAGTAGAACTGTTATATCATGAGATAAATATTAAACGTAAAAGTACATTCATTGTTCAGTACTATCACTTTATATGTTTGCATGATATACCCGATATGCTCATCGCAAGTTGACACTAATGAAAGCCGTTGCTCCGTCCAATCGGCATCACCTGCCTCCTAACCAGACTTCGACGAATCCACTCCTTTCATCGAACCGGGCATTTTAGAAGTACTACTCTATATTGCATACATCATACTTTATGGTTATATACTTGCATGATATACCCGATATGCTCATATTACTACTCAATGTTGTATACATCGTATTTTATGGTTATATGTATTGAGATACTGTTTTCATTAGATCTCTGGATTTGAGAACCGTGGTTATATTTCAAAGAATATTGCGTATTGTTTTAAAAACACAGTTTCTCTTGATATGATATTTCGAGACGTCCACCATGAGTTTTCTCAGTTCTGAGCTTGTTTTCGAGACCCGATTCGAGAAGTTGACAGATGCCGTTTGCGGGTACATGGTGGACCCGGTATGGTACCCCAGGCCAAGAAATGATTTTTGTGGTGTAGACGATGAGCCTGGCAGAGGGAACACTGCCTACCGGTGATTGTATAAAACTCGGTGGATATCCGGAGGATACCGTTTTGGAGTTATGATATGAGATGGATATGATGACCGATCTGAGGATGCGGTGCCTGAGATGAGATAGATATGAGGGCCGATCTAAGTATGCGGTACCTGAGATATGAGGATTTACGTGTCGATGCTGGACACGGGTTTTCATGATGTTTCGAGTGTTGGTGTTGGACACTCAGGTTCCATGATCTTGATGTGTCGTTGATAGACACACATGGTTGATATCCTCATATATATATATATATATATATATATATATATATATATATATATATATAGGCATATATTTTCATGATGTTCGAGTGTCAGTGTGGGACACTCAGGTTCCATGATATTGTTTGTGTCGTTGATGGACACGTGGATGATATCTACATGCATACAGGCATATGATGTCGGATGTTTATTTATATATGTCATTGCATTGATCAATTGTTGACATATATGCATACATGGTCACCCTAGATATCATAGTATTACCTTGAGTATATAGTGAACTAGGAAATCGTTGTTTTATTCGATTTCTACTTGCTAATGTTTTCTACTCACATGTTAGCAACTAATCCCCATTATGCCACAATTCTTGCATGTTTGACCGCTTGGGATCAGTTGCGGTATCGCTGGCACACAGCTTCATCCAGGATGTTTACTTTGGTAGGTGGGACACATGTTGGATCGTGCCCACTCTCGTACTGTTATATTCCATTGTATCTAGATAAATTCCATCAGATCACATCAAATCAGAGACTAGAATTGTATATTTGTAGACCTAGTCAGACTTGGGTTTTGTGCGAGACTTAGAGCGATTAGTTTATGATCGTTTTCTTGAGTTTTGATGTCTTGCTTCTTTATTAGTTCTTTCTGGGTTGATTCTTCGCCGTTGGGCGTCGTATATATATTATCGCGTAGTTGTGATTCCGCCAGTTGGCGAATAGCTAGCTCCCGCTTGGGGATGCCTATATATTGTTGTGTATATGTTTTTGGATCAAAATATATGAAGGAGGTGCTGCCCAAATTTTTAAAGACGAAACATGTTTTCAACTCTAGTATAATCCACTTTCATTTTCATGTTTCATTAGCTATGCATTTCAAGAAAAACATGATTCATTATACCTTTATTTCAAAACTGCACCCTCTCTATTTTCCGCAAAAAGGTTTAGATTTTCTGGGCTTCAGCTTACTTGATTTACGTTACGCATTTAGACGTTGCGTAATTTAAGTGTCGGTCACGTACTAAATTACGGGTCATGAAACTTCATCAAGAACGAGGATGAGCCTTGTATATATAAGAAGATTGTAGGTCGAACTGTCGTGTTCCTAGTTTTGTACGTGGATGACATTCTTTTGATAGGAAATGACATTCCTATGCTACAATCGTTCAAACTATTCTTGTCATAAAAGTTCTCCATGAAAGACTTGGGTGATGCCTCGTACATTCTGGGGATCAGGATCTACGGAGATAGATCCAAGAGATTACTCGGACTCTCGCAGTTCAGGTACATAGAGACTATACTAAAGAGATTTAGTATGGAAGATTCCAAACACGGTAACATACCCGCATTGCATGGAATCACCTTCTCCAAGGAGATGTCTCCCATGAATGACGAGGAGAGGGTTCGCATGAGCACTATACCCTACGCTTTGGAGATAGGATCTATAATATATGCGATGCTATGTACAATGCCAGATGTAGCATATGCGCTAAGCGTGGTGAGCCGGTATCAGTCGAACCCGGGCGAGGACCATTGGACAGCAGTAAAGAACATTCTCAAATACCTGAGAAGGACTAAGGAGATGTTCTTGGTTTACGGTAATGGAGACCTAAAGGTCGAGTCCTTTACCGATTCAAGCTTCCAGAGTTACAAGGATGACAGTAAGTCTGTCTCGGGTTTTGTGTTTACCCTCAACGGAGGGGCGGTGTGTTGGAAGAGCTTTAAACATGATACCGTTGCAGACTCGACGATAGAGGCTGAATACATTGCTGTAAGCGATGCCGCAAAAGAGGCGGTCTGGATGAAGAAGTTCATTAGTGAACTTCAGGTAGTTCCATCCATTGTTGATCCAATACCTTTGTATTGCGATAACAATAGGGCTATAGCTTTAGCGAAGGAACCATGGTCCCATCAGAAATCCAGGCACATCTTAAGGCGGTATCACCTGATCAGGGATATCGTAGATCACCAGGAGATCAAGGTCCGGAGAGTGGATACAAAAGACAACACTGCGGATCCATTCACCAAGGCCCTTCCTCAAGCACAGTTCGAGAGACTTTTTGAGATGTTGGATATGCGGTACGCCAACAGATGGCCCTAGAGCAGACGTTGGATACTCGGTACGCCAATATATAGCCTTAGTGCAAGTTGGAGATTGTTGGATATGTATGCCCTAGAGACCATTATTGTATATGTATACATATGGATGCTTGGACATATATATATATACAGGACAGACTTGCTCGATATGATAGTATGCTATCTGGTTTGTCTTTATCTTAACATATGCATGTTTTACTTGCTATTACATATCTTTTATATATGTTGATAAAGCCCATAAGATCATTGCTATACTACATGCGTTGTGATGACGATCATACTTGTGGGAGCTGGGTAATTGGTACACACATCCTTAAATGGTCCCTAGTCGTGGGAGTATCAAGACTGGGCATCGATATTCCGGAGTAGACTAATGTATACGTTTCTAGACCCCGACAAGGGGCGATGGTTTGGTCCCGCAACCATTGGTCTTTAGACCTAAGATCATATACAGGTGCTCACTGGGGGTGAGTACACCGGAGGGTCTCGCCGAGAACTTCCAGATGATATTATACCTATCGTCAGATGGAAGTTCTCAGGTGACATGAGTACAGGTTAGTCTTTAGACCTGAGATCGTCATTTATCTCGTGTGAGTTCCCACTGTGCTTTGATCACTATCCTACCACGGCTCTACTGAGTCGTGCAAACAGGTTTTGGTTGGGTACAGTCCCGAGCCACATGGAGGCAGAGAGCGATTGTTGGGGATTCGTCTCTCCCGGTATTGGGAGTCGATATCGCACTGTGTTTGATTGGTCAGGACCATAAGACCTTGGCCAAGGCAGTTGAGATTTACTGATAGGCTGATCAGTAGTTTTCCGGATTGGTCCTAAGCCACATCAGCATGAATTACCAGGTTATTAGGGTCTGACGTTTACCACCCCCAGACCCGGTATCCAATACTCTTAGATGAAGAGACCGGACTGTACGGAGATTGTCACAGATAGGCTCAGTAAGGATCCGGATGAGTTTGCTCGTCGGCCTTCCTTTTCAACAGGTACCCGGGTAGCCGTTACGTACAGCTAGTGCCGCTGACGTGCTCGTGGTTATGGATTTATCCAGTAACTCACTGCCGGCGTACTGTCGAGTCTTTAGAGTCCCACACAGAGGGTTTCCCTGGTTCAGGCAAAATGATGTAGTAGCCGTATTGGATACGTTCAGGGTCTCGATAGATTGATGTACTTTGTACTTGGATTTTCGATCGGACAATTGGTAATACTAGACGGCTTGGGTTTGAGCCAGATTTTTAAATCAGGTATTGATTTAATAGTTTACATATATGTATTTCGATATGTATATTCTAGTATTACGTTCTTCGTGTTATTCTATCTCTTTGGCATTCGTGTTTTTATCCGAATGCAGATATGTATATACAATAGACTGTAATCCGTATTTTATTACAGATTACCTTCTAGAAAGTGGACACCTCATCATGGACCTTTCCATTTATTGATAAATGGAAATGAGGCGGAAATTAAGGAGAGGGAGGCATGGTGAGTGGCATGGCTTCAATAGTTCACAAATGAATTCTTTATTCATTTGTGGTTACTATTGAAGTATGGCTACACTTGTTTATTGAAAGAAATTGATACACAAAACCTTAGTGTTGATTTTCTCTAACAAGGATACTTCATTATTTTTTTGAGCTCCCATTTTTGCTTCACCCTCCTTCCTCTTCTTGAGTTTCCTCCACATTCATCATCTTCCTTTTCACTACCCTCTCATGAGTTGAGAAACAAGTGAAGAGGCAAGATAGAGATAGTAGAACACATATAACTCCATACTATATCCTAGATAACTTGGATTAGCAACCCAAGTTCTCTAGTTGCTCCTATTGACACTTTGCTAGGATCTAGAGCCATGGATCACATCCCTCGGGTGGATCATATACGACAAAGGAGGACCGGAGAACAAGCTCGATCCCGGAGAACCGATGGAGTGGGAAAGGAAGATCAAGCATGTTCAAGGTGGCCACTTGGAGCACATGATTGGAAAGAAGACCGAAGGAATTGGATCGTTTGGTGAGACTTCTTTCATAGTATATAGCACTACAAGTTTTGCTTGATAGGTTTATGGAAAGATCCGGGTTTTCATTGGGTTAACTTAGCGTCGTTTTTAAACTAGTAAGAAAATTTTTCTTCCGCAAACCGTCATGATTGTTGGCTCCGGTGTTAAGGTAACCCAACACTTTTCCCCTAAGTTTTGAATCTGCAAAACAAAATCTCCCTGATGAGAATTAAATTCTCAACTTGTGTGGAGATTCGCTTCTGCAAATCTCAACCAGAGGAAGAACTAAGTTCTTATATGAAGGATTAAGTTTACGGTAAAGTAGTGCGTTTACGTTATCATCGAGTATCCTACTGAAGGAACTAGTGTACCCTAAACCCTAACCCTAATTTTTGGAGGAATTAAATTCCCATATGTCCCTATTATTTCTTTTTAACTTAGTTCTTTTCCCCTAAATTTTGAATCTGCACAACAAATTCTCCCCGATGAGAATTAAATTCTCAACTTGTGGGGTGATTTGCTTCTACAAATCCCAACCAGATGAAGAACTAAGTTCTTATATGAAGGGTTAAGTTTATGGTAATGTTATGCGTTTACGTTATCATCGAGTATCCTACTGAAAGAACTAGTGCACTTTAAACCCTAACCTTAATTTTTGGAGGAATTAAATTCCCATATGTTCATGTTATTTCTTTTTAACTTAGTTCTTTTTCCCTAAGTTTTGAATCTGCAGAACGAAATCTCCCCGATGAGAATTAAATTCTCAACTTGTTGGGAAATTCGCTTCTGCAAATCTCAACCAGAAGAAGAAATAAGTTCTTATATGAAGGGTTAAGTTTACGGTAAAGTTGTGCGTTTACGTTATCATCGAGTATCCTACTGAAGGAACTAGTGCACCCTAAACCCTAACCCTAATTTTTGGAGGAATTAAATTCCCATATGTCCCTGTTATTTCTTTTTAACTTAGTTCTTTTCCCCTAAGTTTTGAATCTGCAGAACAAAATCTCCCCGATGAGAATTAAATTCTCAACATGTGAGGTGATTCGCTTCTGCAAATCTTAACCAGAGAAAGAACTATGTTCTTATTTGAAGAGTTAAGTTTACGGTAAAGTTGTAAGTTTACGTTATCATCGAGTCTCCTACTGAAGGAACTAGTGCACCCTAAACCCTAACCCTAATTTTTGGAGGAATTGAATTCCCATAAGTCCATGTTATTTGTTTTTAACATAGTTCTTTTCCCCTAAATTTTGAATCTGCAGAACAAAAACTCCCCGATGAGAATTAAATTCTCAACTTGTGGGGAGATTCGCTTCTGCAAATCTCAACCAGAGGAAGAACTAAGTTCTTATATGAAGGGTTAAGTTTACGGTAAAGTTGTGCGTTTACGTTATCATCGAGTATCATATTGAAGGAACTTGTGCGCCCTAAACCCTAACCCTAATTTTTAGAGGAATTAAATTCCCATATGTCCCTATTATTTCTTTTTAACTTAGTTCTTTTCCCCTAAATTTTGAATCTGCAGAACAAAATCTCCCCAATGAGAATTACATTCTCAACTTGTGGGGAGATTCACTTCTGCAAATCTCAACTAGAGGAAGAACTAAGTTCTTATATGAAGGGTTAAGTTTACAGTAATGTTGTGCGTTTACGTTATCATCAAGTATCCTACTGAAAAAACTAGTGCACCCTAAATCCTAACCCTAATTAACCCAAATTATCCCTAATTAACCCAAAATTAAACCCTAATCATCACCCTAACTGAAATTATCCCTAATTTATCCAAAATTAACCTAATTAACCCAAATTACTCTAATTAACCCAAATTAACCATAATCATCACCCTAACCCCAATAAACCCTAATCAACCCAAAATTAACCCAAATATACCCTAATCAACACCCTAACACAAATACACTCTATTTTACCTAATTAACCCAAATTAACCCTTGCCCAAACCCTAACCCAAATCAACCTAACCCTAATCATCATCCAAACCCCAACCCAAATTAGCTTTACTCCAAACCAAAATTAACCCTAATTAATCTAATTAACCCTAACCCTAACCCTAATCATCACCAACCCAATTTTACCTAATTAACCCTAACTAACTCTAACCCTAACCCTACCTAATTAACCCTAGCCCTGACCCCAAACCGAACCCTAACCCTAACCTACCTAATTAACCCAAACCCTAACCCTAAACCGAAACCTAACCCTAACCCTAACCCCTAACCGAACACAAACCCTAACCCCAAACCGAACCCTAACCCTAACCTACCTAATTAACCATAACCCTAACCTTAATTAACCCCCAATTAACCTGGAACTAACCCTAACCCTAACCCTAAAATCAGCAATAACACAAATTAAGAATAATTAATACTTTTAAATGGAAATTAACTCACCTCACTTGTATTTTTGCCGGCGGATGGAGCTCGACGAGGTGGAGGAGGCCGAGGATGGAGCTCAACGATGTGGTGGCAGCAAGATGGCGACGAGCGGGAAATTTTAAGACTGTGGCGAGACTGAGGGGACGACGCGCGCGCGGGGAAGTTGATGGGAAAAATTGGGGGAGGTGTGGAAATTTCAGAGGCTGTTTTTTATAAATTACTCTTCTTTTCCCCTACGGAATAATCTGTATGGCCTTCTTTTGCGGCTCCATAGGGCCAAATAAAAGATTACATTTAAATATTTTTAAATTAATCCCTAGGGCACCGTAGGGAAACCGGATGGCCCTACGGATTACTGTAGCCGTAAGGGCAAACCCTTATTGTAGTAGTGATGGTTCTGATTACGTTATATTCTTTCTAGTACAGACGATCCATGCACAATTAGATTTGATATACACTTGTATAATATATTAAGTATCTGCATATATTTTTAAATAACACAAATTATAACCAAATATATATTTTTAATATCTAGCATGTCATATTTTCATACCCCAAATCACCTGGGTGCATCCATATATCATGTTCATGACCGGATTGATGAAACAAACTCGTTTGGATCACTACGTGATTTTACATGTATCCGTTCTTGGGGGTATGCATTTTTACAAACCGGATATCGCATTATAGTTTTAACTGATACGCATATTATCCATATTTTAAAACTAGATTTTTAGAAGAGACCTGGGTATTTTTCGGAGTATTTTTGTATTAGCTATAAAATCCTACAAAATATATTATAATATTTTTTAAAATCTAAACTATATTAACAGTTAATATTATATATATATATAACTAATAATTCTGCACAGTCTTCCTCTCTATAATTACACACACACACACACACACACACACACACACACACTTAAATTTTTTTAAACTAAATCCTCATGTATCTCTCTCTATCTTCTCTATACCTGCCTCTCTCTCGAAACCCAGCAACCTAAGAATCCTAACCCGATGCTTGAATCCTCACCGTCGACCTCCTCGTTCCCTCACCCTCGACCCCCGACCTCGACCACCTTCACCACCTCCTCTCTCCGAACACCCATAGCCACCACCTCGACCTACCCATAACCCCGACGACCCACAAATCCCCGAGCAACGCAAGAAACACCCGAACCCAAACCCTAGCCTACGCCCTCTCCATCGCCGCCGATCATCTCGTCTCCTCACCTTTGTCACCATCTCCACCTCCTCTCCATCCCCAAGAACCCAACAACCAACCCTGCATAACCCCGAGCAACTGCACAAAATCCAACCTTGCCGTTACCCTCGCCGGAGACCTCGTCGCCATCACCACCGTCACCTCCTCCTTCTCCTCACCTCTTTCTCAATCCCCGACACCATAAACCACCACCACCATCGATCCCGATTCTTCGAAAAATCCCAATACCAACCCAGCAACCTCCCCGATGCCGACGCCTGCAACTCCTCACCGCCGATCACCCTGACCTCGTCGTTTTTTCCTCTGTCCCTAGAAACCCCAAGCTAAGCCATACCCTCATTCTTCTTCTTCTCTTTTCATGCTTTCTCGACCGTCGCCAAAGTCGCACACGTTGCCGATGATCCGGACAACCCAGTCAACGTCATTGTCCAGCGTGGTCATTTCCTTGATTAGCCAAGTCCAGTCTTGTATGCGCGTGGTTGCATCGCGACGTTTATTCGACGTCGAACGCGGCGTACGTACCCCAACATGAGATCCGATCAGGCAAGTTTATCTTGCAACATGCTATGTTATAATATATCTATTTATATGAATAAAAATAATACATGTGTTATATTATACATCCAATGTTATATATTTACCGTTTTTCGATATCCATTCGCATTCGTACTAAGAATTGCATATCTAGTTGCATGCTGGAACCTCATTATATCATATTAAATTTATATTAGTGCAACATGCTATCTAGTTGCATCATACGTAGTTATGAATATGCATACAAGTTATTACAGATAGACACATATGCATCTTGATATCCGTCGTGCTTACTGTGTTAAGATATTCGTTACAGTATTACATTTGGTATCCCTCTAATATATATGCATCACATGACATGTGCACGATACACTACTTGACTCATTACTTGGATCTAGGTACTAATGCCAATAATCCTGACTTGTTGTCCTGATAGACGTTACTTGTTGTTTGCATAGACGAAAACATGTACCTGCTTGATCCTGTGTTGGCATTAGATCTACATTAGCAATACCTGACTTGAACACAAACCTGGGGGTAAAGGGAAAATCAAGAATGTAACAGAAATATAACTCAAAAGGCTATTATTACATGTTTGCCATTTTTCCGGGCGTTAC
This sequence comes from Agapanthus africanus, assembly GCA_030015575.1. Lineage (NCBI taxonomy): Eukaryota > Viridiplantae > Streptophyta > Magnoliopsida > Asparagales > Amaryllidaceae > Agapanthus > Agapanthus africanus. Next base: position 417,622,994 of record CM057349.1, on the reverse strand, counting down.
GGAATAATCCTATTTGCCGTTTTTCCGGGCGTTACGGAATATCCTGTTTGCCGTTTTTCTGGGTGTTACGGAATAATTACATGTTTGCCGTTTTTCCGGGCATTACGGAATATCATGTTTGCTGTTTTTCCGGGCGTTACGGAATAATCATGTTACCGTGGTCCCGTGGGGAATGAACGGGGTATAGACTGATGGGTTACGATGATGATTACATTAATTGATTTTGAAGACTTTAGAATAAATAACATAGAAGTCCAGTTTTAGGTTACACATCACGTATACACACATACCTCACTGTTTATATTTATGTTGTGATTTATATTCATGTTTACATATCTTGTTATATCCTGGTTTTTACTGCTATTTTTGTATTATGACACACTGACGTCTGGGTTTTGCATAGTCCAGTTTCTCTATCTCTATCGCAGGCTGAACATGAGTACTTTAGCCGTCAAGCCGAGCGGTGAGGAATTGAGTTTAGTGATGTTTAGTTTAGTTATTTTCCGCAGCTTCATTTCTTGATGTGAGCCCATATTGAGATGTATTTTCAGATGTTGTTTATTGGATATTATTATCGTTTCCGCTTATACATTTTCTTGACACTTTTATTTGGCAAATGGACATGTACTAGCTAGCTTTTATATTTTACTGTTCTTGATATCTTATAGACAGCCGTAATATAACTATGGAGGATTGATTGCTATCCACAGATAGCATGGTTGGCTCTGTCACGTGCCGTGGTTTGCGCACTCTGGGAAGCGAAGCGTGGCAGAATCGAAACTGGAGATGGTAATTTTATCTCGGGCAAGGGGTTGAACATTCATGCAAATCTTCTTTAGCACTCTTATGTTGAGCATGTTAACGGAGGATCCGTTGTCAACAAGGATTTTCCCTATCTTGATATCATGGCAGTACCCGGTGACGTATAACGGGCGATTATGTTCGCACGTACCGAGGAGGAGATCTTCATCGCTGAATGTAATGTCAGCCGTGTGGATCTCTTCCAGTTTATCTTTCATCTTCTTTTCTACGAAGAAAGTTTGGAACTAATCGGGCTCTTGCAATGCCTTGATCAGGGAATCTCGTACCTCTTTGGACAGGAGGAGAGCATCCAATATGCTCAGTTGCGAGAGTATTTTCCTTAGATGTGCTAGGACATTGTAATCCATCTTGTTTTTCTTAGACAGGTTCCTTGCTGCGAGCTCTTTTACTGCTTCTTCATCGAGGAAAATTTCCTCAGTGATTTTCCCTTTCCCTTTGTCTTTTTTATTCGAACCTTTGTTTGTAAGTTCGAGATTCTTCTCAGGCAGCGTGCGATTACACAGCTGAATATTCTTGTAGTTATTCTCCTCTTCTTTTTCGAAGGTGAAGTCTTTGAAGAGAGGGCTGAGGGGTATTTCGTCCTCAGAATCGCTCCCGAAGGTAAGAACTTAGGGGTTTTCCCCTTCTGAACTAGTACCAATTATATGACAGCTACTAGTCGTTTCTTCATGCGTGTTTGTCGCACTATTTTGTTTTCGACGAGCACGAGCTTCGCGCTTCACCCTCTTGAAGTATTTTTGGTGGGCAACGTATCCTTCTACCATTTCTTGAAGGCACTGCATTCCTCAGTGGAGTGGGTGACCCTCCGATGATATAGGCAGTAGTTTAGACATGCATCTTCTCCATCGAGGCATATGACCCCGGCAGTATTCCTTACGAGAGGTAGTAGTTTCATACCCATTGACAGGGCTTTGGCGAACCGCTTCTTTGTTTTGATCCTGCTCTTATTTGTAGCAGGCGTGCTTTAGTTTAGTCGGATTACTTTACGACTTTTCCTCGCCGCAGCTTCCTTATCCTGACGCTGATGCTTAGCCTTTTCATATATGGTTGTCTTGTGTTCTTGGTCAACTTTTCTTTTTTGAAAGGCTTCGTTTAATAGCCTATCGATCGGGTCTTCTGGCATTTCCGGGGATTTTAGCGTCGATTTTTCCCCCAGTTCCTCAGCGTTGTTTTCTGAAGCTGAGGGAGTTTCTTCGTCATATAACGACGAGTGAGTGGCCATGTGGCAACTTGCTATATAGTCTTCGGTTTCTTCTGATCAGTCATTTTCCTCATCATTGTCACTGTCTTCGCCCTCAAGAATATGCTTGAGGAACCCTTCGAGAGTGACCGGTGTCCGCACCTTCTGGTTGTGCTTCTCCAGCGTATCAATGTACTTTTGTAGATCTGTGCGCTTGTCGTCATAGTCGGAAGGCTTCTTGGTCTTCTTCTTTTTCTTCGAAGACTTTAAAGGCTTGACTTGGGGGGTTTTCCCATCGTCAACAATTCTTAGTGAGGGAAGAGGTTTTAACATCCCTTCGATTATTTCGGGTTCAAGTGGGCTTTTCCACTTGACAGCTAGACATGCCTGTAGATCTTTCAGCATTCTTTTAGTTTTTGCTGAAAGAACGACTTCCCATGTAGTTTCTTCCACGAGTGAGCATGACGCCCCCTGTGCATCTACCTTTTTGGGAGTGTGCTTCTAGGGTGGGTTTACCTTCCAGTTATCAGATGGCGTGAATTTTCCCTGTTGATACTGATCTTCAACCCAGTTCTTGAAGACGTAGCAATCTTAAATTGGGTGGCTCACCATTCTGTGATAGGAGCAGTAAATAGGGTTGTTGACGTCGCCGAGTTGCGTTGGACGCCGCGGGTCTGGCAATGTGATGAGTTTATTACGCATTGCCAATTCGAAAATTCTCCTCGTCTTGTCGTGGGAAAACGAGTAAGCGCATCCTAGTCTTTCTTCCAAGGATGGGAATGGACAGACGTTTTTTTGGCGAGCAGCTGGTTTTGGGTCGCTCGGTTGTTATTGTGTATTGGCAACGAATGCCGCTTTCCCTTTACCTTTATTATTTCGAGGGTCCTTATTTGAGGAGAAAAGCCCGTGGCCCATCTGGTCCATTTGAGCCAGTTTATCTATCAGAGCCTGAAAGGTTGTTAGTTTGAAGAATGTTATGAACTGGGACACGGTCGTTTGACGATCAAGGGTCTCAATGAACATGCCCACGGCAGGGGATTCTTCAATGCGCTGTTCGCATTTAGACCACAGGTTCCACCACCGGATCACGTATTGGACCCGGGTTTCTCCCGGCTTTACCCTGGCATTGATTAATGCCGTGATCGGAGTGCGTTCTCTCACGTTGGCTTACCGCTGTGTGAACAGCAGCTCCATTTCTGCAAATGTTTTCACGGAGTCATTTGGGAGCTCCGAGTACCATTCGAAGGCTGTTTCTGACAAGCTGCCAACGAACTGGTGAAGCAAAAGTTTGTCTTCGCCTCCCGTGTTGCCGCACAGAGCTCTGAATTGCGCGACATGGGGTTTCCTGTCCTTTTGTAAACATGGAACTTGGGGATCGTATATCCCGACGGGTAATTGATTTGATCATACCAGCCTGGATATGGTCGTCCGGTTCTGATGATTTGGCCAGCTGCTTTATTAGCTTGATGAGCTCTTATTTGTTTAGCAATGTAATCATCAAAGGCGGACTTAAAGATTGTTTCCTTCTTGGCTGCCGATAAGGCCGGAGGAGGGTTTGATGTTTTCCCTCTGTCATCGTCGACGATTATCGGCAGATTCTCGGCTGGGGGTTTTGGTTGGATGATCATTCCAACCATGTCTTGGAAAAATAGAGCCATCTGCTTTATATTGGCAGCTTGTTCAGCGACTTCTTTATCTTTTCTCTCTAGCACCCTTCGCAGGAACTCTGTATCGGTCTCCTGCTCATGGCGATGTTCAGCTTCTTTTTCCAGACATTCTTTCTGTCCGGTAAGTGCTGCCATTTTGATCAGCATTTCCTGGAGCTTCTGTTGTTGCTCCTGAGCCATGGTCAGCGATCGAGTTTGCGGTCAGTGACTCACCGAAGCACGGCTCTCTTCTTTTTCTGAAGCCATATAGACCATATGTATTGTTATGCCCCCAGCCATGGGGCATTTAGGTCTATCGCATTTGGAATTTTCCGCGGGCAGTAAACATTTCTCCAGCCTCATTTTTTTATGAGAGATTGGAGCTGAAGGAGCTGTTATGACAAGCACCTGCTTAGGAGAAGTCCTCCGTTGTATGGCGGAGGAGTAATCCTTTTCTTGTCAAGCCTTCGATTTCTTCGGTCGACGAGAGTAATCTTTGTCAATCACAGAGTTTTGGACTTTCCGCCATACCCTATGAATTTGCGAGGAGAGCCGCTGATGAGGCTGCTCCGGCTTTGCCAACACTGTAACTTCTGCAGGCGGGGGTGATTTCTTTAGACCACTGTTGGAGTGATTTTGTGTACCCTCCTGAGCGGATCAAAGCTGTTCCCGGTTGGAACAGGAGCGTCGACTTCCACCATTGGAGCTGGTGGGGTAAGTCCAGAGAGGGGGTTGCCTCCAGCTTCTCTCACTCGACGCTAGTGGCGACGTCGAGCGTGCCTCGCAGAAGGGACCGTCTCAGTTTTAGAAGCAGCTTCATCATTCCCCTGGTTTTGCCGAGGAGCTTCAATCGTTGTCAACCTATTGAAGACCAACGTCCTTATAGAAGTTTGAGGAGAAGCGGACAGCTTTTCGAAAACCGGTCGTCTGATAGGGGAAGCGCCTTTGACGGCTTCGCCTGTAGGAGGAGTTGGGAGGGCTATCCATTTTGGGGTAGCCCCTTTAGGTATCATGAGCCTCTTTGCGGGCCCGTTTGGGTTCTTGCTCAGCCTGTTAAAGACTGAGACGCCAGATTTGGATGGCCCGTTGATAGGGGCCATTGTGGTTGCCAGTCGATCGAAGACCGACTTTTTTAGAGCTTCTTCTTGCAGCGTTGAGGCACCGAAACTCACAGGTGGGAGCATAGTCCCAAAGAACAATCCAGTAGTAGCTTGTGTGACTTGCCCTACTGGCATTAAGAAAATAGAGGTCACGTTGGGCCCGTAGGTCACTCCTCCGGTTGGGGTAGAGCGAGAGTTGCCGTTGCATGCAGTGCATCAAGAAGCCATTGATTTTCTTGCACAAGAGCAAGATACCAAGTTTTAGTATCTCGAATCCGGGGGAAACCATAGCAAACCGTGATTTTGTTCGCAAAACACGACACTCGAAGTGTTGAGTGGAAAAAGGAAAAGGTCCCACCGGGCGTGCCAGAACCTATTCTCTGCCGAAAGACCGGACCGAGACGTTGGGAAGTCTGGCCTGAATTTTAGGGGAAGATACTATTTGGACTTTTCCATCCACCTCTCCGAAGATACCAAGTTGATTTATGGCACCATATATCGGAGGTTTAGATAGATGCGACTATTGTAGCAGACTTCATCAGATTCCTCCTCATTTTTAGGGGTTTTTTGATTGTGGGGACGCTCTTCCCTGCAGGGGAAAGCCCCTGCAGTTAATTTCGTTATCGCGTTACGATAACCACTTTCTCATGCTCCTCGTATGCATTTTTTTGTTTTGGTTGCCCGTAGATTGCATGCGGAGACTAGTTTATGTCGTCGCCCGTAGGGCACGGATTAGTCCAAATCCGTATACTTTAGATTTGGGTTTGGGTTTGGGTTTTAAACATAGGTTATATGTTCTTTTAGTTCAAAAATATTTTGTATGGTTTAGGACCGTTAATTTAGTTTGAGATTAAGATCGGCTTAAATATATGAGCATTTAGGCTCAATTTATTTTAACTAAGTATACGTTAGTCCTATTTGAGACTAAGACCAACTTAGTAACATTTTAAAAATCATTTTTTTATTTAAGATCCAACAACAGAGCATTTGGGTTCAGCTGCAAGAAACTTCAGAGAGACTTTTAGCCAATTTGGGCTTGGTCTGCTCAGTCTTTTCTTCTTTCTTTTTTTAAATTCAAAAGTGCTAAGCATTTATTTGGGTTTTGTTTGCTCACCCCCTTTTTTATGTAGGAGTGTTAAGCACTTGTTTGGAGCTCTGGCGCTCACATGTGTATCATGTGAAGCACTCAATTATGGGCACTGCCCAATAAGTGCTAAGCACTTTAGTCATTTTAACTGAATATGTATAGTGCTAAGCACTTTTATATGGCGTCCATGTGAGGTGCTGTATCATTTATTTTGTTGGGCGCCCACGTATATTTCACGTGAGGTGTTGGGCGCTGCCCAATCAGTGTTAAGCACTCAGCCATTTTGGCTGCATATGAAGTACTAAGTACTTTTACTCAGCGCTCACACGTATTTCACGTGAGGCGCTAGCCATCTGTTTTGAGTGCCCACGTGGGATGCACATGGGGCGTCGAGTATTTTGTTTAGGGGCACCCACATGGGAAGCACGTGAGGCGCTAAGTCCTTTGTTTTGGGAATCTTTTGAGCGCTCACGTGTTTTTCGCGTGAGGCACTGTGTTCCTTTTCTTTTTTAGAGACTGAATCTCTGTTAATGGCATTTTGACCATTAATGATCACCAAGATTTTTGTTTTGAAGATCTGGGATCAAGTTTTCTTTAAAGCCTAAGTTCTTATATTTTTTCTTTTATAAGAACTAAGTTTCTTTTTAGGGTTAAACCCTGTTTTCAGAGGATTTAAATTCCTGGGATATGTTTCTTTTCCGTATTTTCTTTTTTTCTTCTAGTTTTTTCCCTAAATTTTGAGTCTGGAGGACAAAATCTTCCCGATGAGAATTAAATTCTCAACTTGTGGAAGATTTGTCTTACGGATCTCAGATCCAGAGAAAGAACTAAGTTCTTTTGTTTTGCTTGCACTAGGCAAAGGAGATAATTTTTTATCTTTCTTCTCTTTACCTAAGATTTGAGAGAGCGAGAATCTTCTTCTTTTTTCAGGAGAATTGAATTCTCGGTTCTTCTGGAAAACTTATGGGGTCGATTCTCCCTCCGAGACTTGAAGTCTCGGATCCTTTATATAGCAAAGGCAAATTTGTTAATTCATTTGAGAAAATCTCTCATTTAAGAGATACCAATTGATTTAATTGGTCTCAAAATTTGTTCGGGGGATTTTATCCACCGTTGGATCTTTAATCCAGTGATTTTTGTTTCATAAAATATGTTTTCTTGTTCTCAACAAGATTGGGGGAATATTTTCCCATATAGAATCTAATTCTATCAAATGGTGATTTTTAATCACCATTGGATTTTTTAATCCAAGGGTGTTATGTTTAAAAGAGCACAATCTTTGTTTGTTTAGAAAGATTGGGGAAATATATTCCCAAAATAGAATTTAATTATATCATTGGATTTTTGATCCAACCGATAATTTCTTTCTCGCTTAGAAAGATTAGGAAGATATTTTTTTCCTAATAGAATTTAATTCTATCATTTGATGATTTATCATCACCATTGGATCTTTGATCCAACGGCTCTGTTTAACAGAGAATATCCTAAGTTTTAGGAAATAATTCTCATGTAGAATTTAATTCTACCTGCTTTAGTTTGGGCGTTGTCGCTCGCGTGTTATGCACGTGGGCGCCACTTAAGAATTTAATTCTTACGTATAACAGGCGCTCCTGTGCTTTGCACATTGGCGCTCACGTGAACTTCATGTGCGGCGCCACTATAGGATTTAATCCTATAAGACTGGCGCCGGCGCCGGCGCTCTCGTGGGGAGCATATGAGGCGATGCCTCATTGGAATTAACAACGCTTAGCTCTTATTATTATGTTTAATTATTAGGGGAACATTGCTCTCCTGTGTTTCTCCTTACTCTTCGAAACGCAGACGGATTATTCATTACGGGACAAGGGGAAAGATATATCGTGGTTGTTGGATTCAAGTTCGCGATAAGACATAAACTCGTAAGCAATAAAACCGAGAGAAAACAAAGTAGCACAGCGAACATAAGTCAAGAAAATGAATTGAAACAGGACTCCAGGTTACCTAAATAGAGTACTGTATTGTAACCATGCCGCGGCATATAGTTACAACCACATAACTCCATCCAAATCGCCCAAATTCTACTATCAGAATCGCGGAAATAAAAGGGGAGAAACGATAAGGAATTAAGAGGATTTCATGCAGAGATGCAATGTCATTTCCACATCATCGAGATAAAAGAGTTTAAGGGAAAGATAAAATTCAAGAATTTGAATGACAGAACAATAATGTGGCATGACATATTCCTAAAATTCTGGGTCATAAGGACAATGTATTGAGTACCATACCCAACTACAAACTGAACCAAGCCTAGCTAACCTAAAACCTATGCTCTGATACCAACAAAATCTTGTTACGCCCCGCTTCCTAAAATACATAAATTCGGGAACGTAAAAAAACCAACCATGCTACCTACAGTAAGGAAAAATCATCTCATAGTCACATTACGGCTGCCAATTAGTAATCAAGAACAATAATGTAACAATCTTTCTCTAAACATGTCCAATAGTCACAAACAATAACATGAAATAGTAGCGGACGAAATAAAGATCCAAAGAATAACTAACCATTAATAAGAGCTATATCAGTGAAATGGTCCTCACTGATCCGTAGTTCTGTCGAAGTACTCACGTGCTAAGTCAAGTATGTGGGCCATGCAAAACCTAGACATCGGTGCGTCATAAATATCATAGTAATAATAAACTGAATAGTGTGTTATGCAAAATAAGGTATGAGCATAAACAAAACAATCACAGGTGTTATAACAGCAGGCTATAGGTATGTCACGCGTATCGTAAGGTCTATATTTCTAGGTTAACTATCCTACATGTATTTAAAACCAATGAATGTACTCCTCCATTTAACTCAAAAGTATATATACCGTTACCCCCGGGACCACGGATCAAGATGTATGAATCAAGAATGATTCTATTCCGTTACCCCCCGGAACCACGGATTAGGTAGTAAGAATCATGAATGATTCTGTTCTGTTACCCCCCGGAACCACGTATCAAGTAGTATCCTTTTAAGTTACACTTCAGTTACACTTTTGATTTCCCTATTTTCTCAGGTTTCGTTTTCTAAGTCATGTATGAATAATATCTACCTAATACCCACACAGGAATATGCAGGTACAGGTTATGTCTATCTAGACAACACGTCGCGTCCATTAGGACAACAAGTCAGGGTTGTTGACATCGGTAAATATCACAGGTAACAGGTATAAGCAATATAGCAACCGCAGTAGCAAGATAGCAGGTCGCAAACATGTCAGGTATTGTGCACTAAACAGGTGAATTGTTTAATTGCATAAACAAATCAAAATAAATATTAGGATTATAGTTGTCGCAGTTATCTAGCTGTAATACCGAAAGTAACGAAAATGATGTATCCATTATTAATTGTTATATATAAAACCGTATTTACAATAGCGTTTTCCGATTATCAAGTATTATAAATTAACTGTATTAATTCATACTCTTTGATTTACCAATTGATCCAACTATATTAGTTTGCTAAAATTTCAGATTATAAATATAATTTAAATAATGTTCTAAACTGCAAATTATAAACTTGTTATAATTAACGACATACGTATTCTATAAATATATAATAATACGAAAGTTGTAGACTTGCCTCGTATATGACGATCACGGAACAAATACGACGGAAGCAAGATCCAAGCTTGAGCTCGGCTAGGTAGTAAGGGCTCTCACGAGATCCCTTATGCACATTGCAATCACTTTAACCTCATCGTCATTCCATATTTTTCTCGTCTCCTTTTTCACTAGTTTCACTTTCTCCTCATTGTTCCCATTTGGGAGAACTGGTGCACTATGGGAGACTAAATTAAATGCATACTGTTGATTAAAGATTTTGCAAGTGGGCTCTTTGGCATTCCAATGCAGAGGGGTGTTTCTTGGTTGAAATCAACGACGGCGATGGCAATGGGGTTGAGTGTTCTGTCAACGAGGATGAGTGCAGGAGAATGCGATGATGATGAAGGAGTGCTGTGTTCTGGGGCGCGGGTGAAAGAAGATGGTGATGGTGTGTTCGGCCATGGATAGGGTTTGGGTCATTGGTCAAGTACGGGAAGCAGGCGACGGCGAGAAGATGGCTAATGGGTTCTCGGTGTGTGGGTTTCTGGCGATGAAGTTGGAGTCAGTGGCGGCGTTGGATATTGGGGGTCTCGGCTGAAAGAGGTGGTGTTGGAGATGGGCTGGGTTTGAAGATGCTCGATGATGACTGTTGCGGTGACGAGGGTGAGGAATTGTTCAGGTCGAGGGCTGCGGAAGTTAATCAAGATGGCTGGAGTTGATGGTGACGAGGTAGTGGTGGTGGAGACAAGGTGCTAGAGTTTAGGAGGGCGATTGGCTCGGGACGAGCACGAGCACGAAGAAGAAAGAGTTGACGGGGTTAGGAAGGCGCCGGCGGTGGAGTCGGGGTCGTGGTGAAACGGAAAGGGGAGAGAGAGAAAGAGAGAGAGAGAGCGGAAGAGGGAGAGAGAGATGGTTTTAAAATAGGAAAATAAATATAAATAGTTTATATATTATATGTAATATATATAGTTTATATGCAACTACTAAACTATTAAAAGATATTACAAATCTCTGATCCGTCTCTACTAAATCTCACGAGAAATATATTGGAAAATAATATATACATACGTAGCTTATTTAACCATAATCTAAAGGTTAAAAATAATATATTCTAATCTAATATATATCCGGTATTTAGGATGTTTAAGATTTAGGCATAATAGATAATAGTCAATAAATAACATGATACGTTTAAATAACATGATGACAATTAGTATATGAAAATATCCCTAACTTATGATTAGCAGAAAATATATGTATATATTTTAAATAATATATATCTGTTATTTAGATTCATAAGGATTTAGTTTACGGATAATATTAATAAAATGTAATCTTGCACCATAACGGGTTTCACTCATGCGAGTTAGGTCGGATAAACACATCTACTATTCAAACCAATCACAACCCAAATAATAAATAAAATAAAATTTAAAATACTAATTAATATCATACAATCATGCTAGGGTGTTACAACTGGATAGCTGGTTCAGTGAAGATGAGATTAAGAGCGCAGTTTTCGGTCTTGGTCCTGATAAAGCTGCAAGACCGGACATCTTCTTAATGTTTTTCTTCCAACACTTTTGGGATCTCATGAAAGGAGAGATTCTTGAGCTTATCAAAGAATGGTATGAAGGAGCAAGGGAGGTATATGGGTGTAAGTCCGCGGCGGCGCCCCGGCCGTCGATCCGACGCCGGAATGCAAAAACTAAAAATACTTTGCGAACTAGCAAACCGGCACCACCGCGCACTTTTAACCCGGATCGGGCCATTAACCTAGCTACTAGCAAAATACAAAATGAGTAGAGAAGTATACCAAGCGATCCGTGTCCTTCGGTCTTCGTCTCCACTCCGATCTCCCGCAGAATCTCCGTCCGTCACCTCCTCCTCGGAAAGGGCACCACGTAGCCGAGTTCTTTTACGGGCTCCCACCTCTGGACCGAGGCAACTCGGACGCGAAGTTGGCGAGCCGACGTGTCCAAGGTTTGCTGTGGACATAGTGTAGTAGGCTATATCTCTTTTGGGGTCTTTGGAAGTTGCCATGATGGAGGTATTGAGGAGGAGAATGAACTTTTGAGAAAGAAAATGGAACTCTTAATTTTTCAAGGAATGAGATGAGAAAAACCACCACTCATATGAACCTCTCTCTCCTTCTCTTTTAGTGGCCGGCCCCTACAATGAATGGTGGTGGAAAAAAGAAATCCCCATCCAAGAGAAGAAAATGAATAATCTAATATGAAAATGGTCACACCCATTTCATATCCAAATCAACTCCACACACATCTCATTAATGCAAAAGATAAGAAAGAAAAAGAATCTCATGATGCTAGTCTTATCATAAAGCCACACATGCAAGAAAGCCCCTCACAATCAGTTATTTGCAAACTGCAAATAACCCCCTCCATCAGAAAGTCATGCCGCGAAGAAACAAAGGAAAACCGGCCGGAACGGAATGCAAACTGGCAACTTCAGAAAACTGATCCCGTAATAAATTACAGGAAAACCCCGCTACTGCATATACATGCCCGCATTTGTATTCCCTCTGAATATAAATGCAAAGAGACAAAATCTACACTGTCTAATACTAGGATCCGGCTTAAACCAAAGCCGGCTACTAAAAAACCGTCCGATCACGATCCGTGCAATACCGCACGTATCTGATCGAACCCTGCCATATCTCCATACGGCCTCTACAGCGTTTCGCCCGAAACCTGAGTAACTGTGTGTGTGGTGGACTCTAAAGACTCGTCAATACTATGGATGTGGATTTAACCACTAGCACGTCACAGGTATCAGCCATACGTGACGGGCTACCAGCTATTGACCATAAGGGACGTCGATGAGCGAACTCATCCTGACACCCTACTGATCCTGTCAGTGACAATATCCGTACAGTCCGATCTGTTCGTCTATGAGCATCGCATGGCGGGCCTAGGGGGTTGGTAAAAGTCAGACCCCCAATAGCGGTACAAGTCGTGTCGGAGTGTAGCCCAGAACACCCTGAGATACTACTGGAATACCTACCAGTAAATCTCCTGCCTTGGCCAAGGACTTTTCATGTACTGGCTCTCCTAGACACAGCGCGACCTCACCCCCAATACCGGGAGAGACGAACCCCTGCAGATCCGCTCACTGCCTCCATGTGGCTCGGGACTGTACCCAACTAAAACCTGTTTGCACGTCTCCTTTGAGCGTGGTAGGGTAGTAATCAAAGCACAGTGGGAACTCACACGAGACAAATGACTATCTCAGGTCGATGAACTAACCTGTACACATGTCACCAGGGAACTGCAATCTGACATCAGGTATAATACCAACTAGCAGGCTCCCGGCGAGTCCTGTCCGGTGTACTCATACCCAATGAGCATCTGTATACATCTTAGATGAACCAACTGACACCAGTAGCTTGTGAGACCGGCCACCACCCATCGTCGGGGTCTCGACTGTATACACTAGTCTACTCTGGAGAATCGATGCCCTGTCTCGAAACTCCCACGACTAGGGACCTTTTAAGGATGTGCTTATAGACTCCAGCTCTCACGTATATGATCGCCCTCATACTGCTGGTAGTCAAGCAAGAATCCTAGGGGCTCTATCAACGTGTAATAGCGACTCGTAAGGTCACCTAAAGCAGTACACGATGATAAAGATAAACCAGATAGTATACTATCATCTCGAGTAAGACTGTCCTACCGGCATTGGTCCTCCTCAATCATTGCAATCACGTGCCTGTGATCCAATAATTGACTCTGAGGGCACTATATCCAACAATCTCCCACTTGCACTCAAGGCTAATTATTGCGATGTCGCATACTCACAGCCCGTGTGATACCGAACACCCAACTCCTCTACTAGTCAGTCTCACAAAGCTCGTTTGCGAAACTATTGCATTCGAGGAATAGCCTCAGTGAGTGGATCCGCTTTGATGTTTCTTTCTATGTCTCTCTATATCTCATGTTCGCGGAGAAAGCCATCTCCCGAAATGAGCAATACCTGTCTTAAAATATGTCTGGATGTCTGATGGGACCTAGCTCATAAATGAACTCCAAATCCAAACTTCTTAGACTGTATCGTCAACTGAACATAATCAGTATCCTGCGCCATCCTTCCCTCAGTATCCACCTGGATGTCACGTCCCGAAAGTACGGAATATGACCGGCACTTAAACTACGAACGTCTCGAGGCGTACGTAATCTAAATAAGCCGAAAACCCAGAAATCCAAACCAAGAAAAGTAGTAGAGTGAAGGAAAACCAAGTTAAAACAAGTATTTTTAATAGCATAAGCCGAATTATGCGTTTTTTTAAAAACATCAAGTATTTTCTGAAAATTTCGGCAGAGTCTCCTTTGTAAATACTGGCCCCCAAACGGGATACAACATGAATAGTATACGAAATCAATAAAAAGGCATCCCCAAGCGGGATCTAGCTCTTCGTCAATCGACGGTCACAACCACACAAGCAATATAATATACAACGCCAACGGCGAGGATCAAAATTCAAAAGGAAACTCAAAACCACAAGAAAACCGCAGAAATATAACGCGCGACTCTAAGGTCGAAGGAATAACATCACTGGTCTCTATCTCAAAAATAATACATGTTTGGTTGATGGAATTTACTAGATACAACTGAATAATATTATACAAAGTAATATGATGGGTACGATACCAATAAACCCACCTACTAGCAAGTCACCCGAAAGGAGCAGTGCCAGCAAAGCCGTAATGAAACCTGTACGGCAAACCTGCAAGAAACTGGGGCACAACGGGGTGAGTTGCCAACTCGTGAATAGAAAAATATCTACGCACAGAAATCGCATAAATAACGCAACCTAGGCCAATGATCATAATATATCCTCAAATATATGAATAACACGTAGCCTATAACAAGGCTAGGGTAAATATCTAACCCGAGTGTAATCTCATGTGCCCGTGTCAGTGCCTCAAGTAGCAATATATCATATGAATGAGGTATGAATGCATGAAAACAGAATACATGTAAATGAAGAACCGTTTTCATAATTTAGTGAGATTTCCTTTGTATTTTTAAAATGAGGTATCATAATGAAATCAGCATAAAACAGTGCCCAGCATCGACACAAAACAAGTATCCAATATCTCGATAACTCTGTATCACAATCTCTGTACCTCAATATCTCAAAATCAATATCTAGGGTGCCGTCAATCTAGATCGGCCCCTACCATCCATCTCAAGACCACGACGGTATCCTCCGGATATCCGACGCGTCGGGTAATATCACCGGTCGGTAGTGCTCCCCTACCGGGCTCAACGTCAACAACACATTCCTCTTGCCCCGGGGTACCGCACCGGGCCCACCATGTACCCGAAACGGTTCCTCCACTCCTCGAATCGGGTCTCGAAATCCATCAGCAAACTCATGGTGGACGACTCATACATCATGGGAAAACCGCACTTTTTATTTTAAAGAGAGAAAAGGTTTATTTATGTTTTTGCGGTTTTCCTCCAAATCCAGAAAATCTCATGGAAATCCGAATCCAAAACCTCAATAACACGTAAAATAGTGAATATATGCGTGAGAATCCATGAATGCGGCATAACAATGAATAACAGTATGCATGAAGTAGCAGGTAATAACTACAATGTCTAACTATTAGCTAACAGGCTATGTCAAGCAATAATATTTTCTAAGGTGTACGTGACATGGTAATTACCGATGAAGATGTGTGTGAGCCGGCAAGTAAGTGTACGTGGTACATACGCATCATCGGTAATGGTGCTGGTGTCCTAACAGCATGATATCAATAATGGAGTATGAAACATAATATAAGCATGCGATGCGAAGCGAACCACAATAATGAGCGGAAGCTGAATACTAGACGCAACTATAACTAATCTGCATTAATCTAATATAAGTCCTACAAATGGTGCCTTTTGAAATAACACGGATCATGGGGTTTTTGAAAATAGGGGCTACGGTGTTTTTATGAAAAGATACGTCTTTTGAAATATCCGTAGGATCCCTTGGGCTGTCTTTTAAAATACCCATGATTCGTTAGTTTTTGAAATAGGTAAGAATCGAATCTAATCTAACAACTAAACTAAACTAAAGGTCTAAGCTAACCAGCTGGACTACAGGTAAGGAAACTGCCTAACATCTGAGTCGATACATATACATACCTGTATATATATTAGTCGGTGATCCTGCCTCAATAATATCATATCTGATACCATATCTATAATCAGACATCCCAAGTCAAGAGTGCGGATCAATCATCAAAATATATCTCGTATGTAAATCCGTCGTACGGCATCCCCAAATCTGGGTACGGGTTAATGTCACATTCAATCACACTATTCATCTGGTATCTTCTTTATCAAATATCATGATCCGGGACAATGTCCTACGTCTAGTACAATACTGACACCGCCTAAGTATGCATACAGGTGTAAGAATTGCTACATCAAAAGACCCGCTAAAACATCATGTCGTATCTCAATACGAACCAAATCACATCACCGATCTCCTGGCCTCAAGCCCAATATCATCGACTCATCTCAAATTCCAAATACTATCCTCAAATCCAGTATATGAACACATAGTCCCATACCCATGTGAACACATAAATATATACTCTCATATACGCATATATAAAAGAAAGAATGTATGCAAGTATGTGTGTGTGCGCGTGTGTGAGTGCGACCACTACTCTAGGGTTTCGCAACTACACTAAACCAATCCAAAAATACCAAATATCCATCTTATCATCAATAATCTCAACAACATATAATCAATTTCTGTGTATATACGTATTCGTATACATCACCACGAACTGCGGGAGTGCTATACGCCATCCACCCGACTTCTCCCCGTAGATATAAATCTACTCACCTGGTCCTCGCTAGCCGGTGCCGACGTCGCCACGTGCTTGCTTGTCGTCTCGAAGTCCACATGGGGTACCTACATATCATAACGCACCGTATCGTATTAAAATCCGACTCATGACCAAAACGACGCACGAATCCCACATAGGTCAAAACCTATGGTTGCTTTCACAAATCAACCCAAAAACCCTCGACGTCGGCGTACAAACGCCAAACCATCGAGAAAAACCCGAATACACTCATTTGCACATTCACGAACACTAATTTTGATATAAAATAGGTTAAAATTCATAAAACCCCAATTTCACTTAAAAAGTCATTTTTCCGAAAATCTAGCAAGCACAATTCGTCGTTTTTGTACAAAACATGATGTTTAAACAAATCTAGTGGCCATAATACTTATTAAATATCTTAAATAAGTCTTAAAAATAATTTCCATAATTTAATCTCATTAAATTCCATTAACCCCAAAATTCTAGTTTACAAAATACCCAATTTTTTTAACAATTTATAGCAAAAATGCACAAACAACAATTTAGCTAGGATTTTCATGAACTAAAGTATTAAACTACAACTTAAAATGTTAATAATGTTGTGAATAACCTAATTAGATTTTTCTCTTAATTATTTTCATAGCTTAAAAAAACTAGTTTGCTAAAAGGATCATAATTTGGGCAAATTAATTGTAGCAATTAACCCATTAGCTACTAGATCGGATTTTGCATGTCTTAAGAGGTTCAACTACACATTACAACCTTCAACAAGTGATTAAAACCCTAATTCTAAACTCAAACCCCTATCTTTCAATTTCAAACTTGAAATTGAAACCATAAAATTATCTAAACAAGTTAGTTTAAGGTATTAAACCAACAATTTACATATTGGGCTAAGATTTATACCTCACATTTGTAGATCTAGCTTGCAAATCTAGCCTCCCAAAATGGCCTCCATGCTCTAAGATCCAAGATAGATAGGTCAAGGAAGATGGGTTAAGCTTTAATTTGGAGTTTGTGAGGCTTGATTTTGATTTTTGATTGATTTTTTTATGGATTTTTGATGTGGGGATGAATTGGGAAAATTTGGGACAGCAACAAGGGAATTTTCGGCTGCAAAAATTTGAGGGGGGAGAGAGAGTATGGTGTGAGTGGGTGAGTGTGAAAGCAATCTCAAATGTTATACCTTTTAACTTATTACATTAATTTATTAATTTTCCTATTCTATTAATTTTAGAAGTGAAAGTGAGATGAGAAATTTGTGGAGAAAGAGGGGGGCTGTCACCTAGGTCGGCTACAAGTGAGGGAGAGAGAAGGTGAGGTATATGTGTGTTTGTATAAGTCAAAGTTCCCCATTCTTTAATTAAAGCACCATGCCTTCTTATTCTATTCATTCTCTTTTCTTTTTTTTTTTTTAAAAGAGAGGGCTGCTGGAATGTGGTGGTGGGGCCGGCCATGTGAGTGGGTGAGGATGAGAGGGTGTGTGTGTAGAGCAATGAACACTAAACACCAATACAATATGCACCAAAACCCTTTTATTTTCACAAAATAAGCTTTTTTCTTCAATATTTTCTAAACCGTTTTGGCAAACAATTTCGTTTCAAAAACCACATGATAAAATTTTATTTAAAGTTTTATGATGCACAAAATTTGTTTCAACTCATTCCAATTTATAATTTTCCCTAATTAAATGTATTAGTGACGGCTTAAAATAATAATAAAATAATTTTTTTCAGAAAATTTGAAATTTCACCAGTGGCTCAATAAACACCAAATACTAGCAATTACATAGCTAGAATATGTATATTTAATTTTTATAATAAGATATTTGTATTTTGACTTTTTACAGAAAACCCCCTTATTTTACCGTTTTTTCGAAATTTCACCGAAACGATTTTCAAAACGTTACACTGGACCACCTGTCCAAAATACTGCCCCTCGTCAGAGGGAAAACTATAACTCTGACGACCACCCTGTCGTCCATGTCACCTTGGAAGCCTGGAATGATAACCGTCTCCTAAAGGAGGCTGCCGTTATCATCTCCCTAGAACATCCACTTATGTTCTAAAATTGCTTCCGACTGTTTCTCCAGGATTGGATCAATATCAACTTATTGCATCTACTGCAAGAACAACATCTGGTGTGGTACTTGACATCTCATGATTGACTCAATTGCCTAAGCAAGTGATCTGCCAATCATGCACATCCCACTCCTCTTTAGTCTGTAAGACACCTTTAGAGAGGGTGACTCCATCACCTGCAGGTATACTACCGTGCCAGGAGTCGTCCATTCTAAATACTAATTGAATGCTGTCTAAGTACCCTGATTGGGAAACTACCCAAATCTAGATCTAAAACCATAGATCTAGTAACCAGAATATCTGATATAATATCCAAGTCCTGTGTGGAGAAATCACTGTGTGACAACCAAAGTATAACCGATCGCAGTATAGGAATATCACTTCCTACTCTGTGTATGTCATCAAATACTAGGACATCACACCCTACTACCTTCTTAACAGATCCATCCCCTATTCTGATGAAGTCAAACCTATGACTGTCACATCAGAAATAGATGATCTATCTCCGCTATATCCGCTTTAGTCTATAAATAGACATAAGCCACCTGTCCACCAATGCTTCCGCTGCTCCCACTGACTACGACAACCCTCTGGCAGAGTCATATAGACGTACACTTCTAAAGCTAGTTTAGAACGACTCTATACTCATCCTCCTGCCGGGTCTCACAGTCTGAAACAACAGCAATGGCAAGTCTGGGTAAACAAGAACCTCCCTGTCACCATCCCTAAGCATACCGAAGTACCTCTCGGTTGCCTGAGGTTACCCACCATATCTGCGGAGTGGCCAATGGAATGTCAAACCAGATTGAATCTTTAAGTTCTTATCAAATCTTCAGTAATCGTTTGCGGTTCTGGAATCACTTCCAGTTCTACCATACTCCCACTTCTGTTTTCTGAAAAAATCCATTTTTGTTAAAACAGTGGCGAGTCAAGAACAATATCACTATTGATCTTCCAGATGGTAGAAAGTCAACCCTCGTCATAGCTCGGGTCAACCCACAAACAGCCATTACAGAAACGTGCCTTGAGTTATCCGGAGTCTGGTTTTAAGCATAAGCCGGACAACTCCCCGTATCTTAACAATGTCAAGATATGAACTGTTCTATATCCAACAAAGGCACTGATTTAATTGAACCAGATTCAAATCATGCAGCTGTCACCAGTGCATGTCAACTAAATGGAAGGAGGCCGATCAGCGTTACTCAACTTAGGAATGCTTCCAATTATGAGTAACCTGAAAGAGAAGCAAGTTCTCATTACTATCAACTGAATACCATACACAAGTATCTACATCTTCGATCACCTTGAAGAATCCCGATACTTGCAATACCTGGTTCTCTACTCTATTCTTATACCTATAACTTCTCAAAACTTAGACCCTGTGTTTCTACGAAACACCTGTCTAAGAACTAGAGAAGTCACAAGTAAACAGAATATAGTACGAGGACCAACCCCTCTGTCCTAATGGACACTGGACAATATACAATACTCTGTATAAGTCCCATGAGTCTAATAACTCATTCACTGTGTGTCGTAGGTTGAAAACTGTACTTATGGTTAAGAAGAATTACACCGCTGTTCAATGCTCCTTACCTAACCATCCACTGGTATAGGTAAATGTCATAGACATAATTTCAAAAAGGTATATCTCACTCTATAAAAATAGATGTACAGATATATCAATTTGAAATTGGTGCATAACAACGGATATTCAAAACCAAATATTTGCCATCCGGCAAACAACCCAGGTGACTTCCTCAAATATCACCAATTACAACGAATCCCGATATATTGAGGATGGTCACCTAATTCCCAATAACTTACTCCTACTCATCATCTGTAAAACCATACAGATATGAGAACCAAACCTGGTAAATACATACCCTGGAGCAAGTGTCTAATTAGGAAATCAGTTTTCTTTTAACAGTACAAAGTGAAACTGAAATATTGAAATGTTTCGATGGGGTATCCTGGTATTCCTAGTAATGCCTCTTCCATTATCCAGATTCACAACTGTAACCGTATAATTCTTTGCCATCTCTCCGAATCCCTTTATATGTCTTTAGTCATTACCTTCTGCACACCACTTTAGGCCAAATGGTTTTCTTCCTTCCCTACCGTTCGGCACCAGCCTATGGTTTGGAAGAAGACTATCCAATAAGCATAATGGGTGTACTGTCCTAATCCTAGGAGCACTCGCAATGCGAGAGAAGGTGAAGATAAAAGACAACCGAATAAACCTTATTCCTATTTCTCCTGAACCAGGATCCATCCCCGAACTGGAACAAGTTCCTTTCGAGTTCGTATATAACCATACGATGGAGTATCCAATAAACTTAGGATCTTCGTAGTGATACGGAGTGTCCTGGAGAAATACAAAGGTGATTTAGGATTGGCGAAGAAATACTTGGTTTGGTCGTGAATAGCAGTCGCAATTTACTTTGCCCTCTTACTAATCCCTTTCTTTGTCTTTACATAATACCTTCTGTACACCATCGTTATGCTAATTGGTTTTCTTCATTCCCCACCGTTCGACACCAGCCTAAGGTTTGGAAGAAGACTATCCAATTTGCGTAATAGGTGTACTATCTCCTAAACCAAGGAGTACTCGCTACCTGAGAGAAGGTAAAAGGAAAAGACAACTGAATAATCCTATTCGTTTTCTCCAGAACCAGAAACCATCCTCGAATTCCTTCGAGTTCGTATATAACCATACGATGGTTTTGTCCAATGGAAGTGGAAGTTCGTAGTAATACGGGGTGTCCCGGAGAAAAGGGTAAAAGTAGGAGTGGCAATGAGGTCTGCAACTCTGACAATCCAAAAGCCAGTGTTTAAGAAGGTTCGGTCAACTTGGTCACTGAGTCATAGTCTAGGGTCGGGTAACTGGTCGCTGCCAAAGAGAGAGAGAAAAGAAACACTCAGCGTGCACTCTAACCTAGATCAGAATGGTTATCACTTTATCTAATCAGGAAACATCCCACTGTAACGTCAAATTCTTCCCCAAACCTGAAAGAAGAATTAGCCGGGATCACCCGAGGAGTAAACCAAATCATCAGTAGGAATCGGGATCCAACTATCATCGCATGATAACGTGACGGAATCCGCTCACGTTATCACACTCCAGAAGGTATGCGCATATCTGACAAGTTTCAGTTTCTTTAGAAACTCCCGATGTGGATTTTTGCCCCATGCTCTTATGACCTTGGCGAAGGTCAACAAATCATAAGTCACATGTCAAGTTCTACCCGTCATTATCCAGGTTAATTTGAACCCACCCGTACAAGCCCTTGACGAAGGTCAACAAGGCTATACGACTATCCCAAACCAACGCATCTATCTATGCAGCAGAAAAGTAACAAGCAGCTACCATACACTATGCCTTGACGAAGACCAACAAACATAGCATGAATACTACGTGCTACCCGTCTGAAATGACTTAGGGCTACGAATGGTTTCTGGCGAAAACCTTTAACGTAATGAACTTGATATCGTTGAAGGAACGGATAGCTTTTTAGAAAAATATACTAACGAAAACCTTTACTAAAGAGGTCACTCCCGGTGAAGGGATCTCGGCTCTTTCCCCGTAGGATGGGGTGCAGGATATTCCAACTGAACACCACGATGCAAAGCAAAAGTAATCGGCTATAGTGAAGTTATTGCCCTGACACAAACTTCTGTCCAAGGGGTCACTCCCGGTGAAGGGATCTCGGCCCTTGCCTCGTCGACTGAGGAGCAGGATATTCCAACTGAATACCACTGTGCAAAACAAAAGAGAACGTTCTTGCAATAACAGCTTTTTGAAAAAGTGTTCCAACAACATCAGAATAGGTTTGTTTATCTTGCATTGATCCGAATCAACGCAGTCCCATCAATTGATCACACCAATAAAGAACGAAAATAATGACGTACGTATATGCCATCCGCATTCGCCACTGGGTTCCGTCATCACCCGTTAGGTTAGCTAACTAACGACAGAGCGGGGACTGGACTAGCGCGGATGCAAAACATATACAACATCTACTAGTATATATATCAATATATAATATTCGCTCAAGGCGTGATAAAAAAAATGCAGCATCATAGAAATGTAACCAGCATCACAAAACAATACAGATATCTGGGATCCCCAGGTTTCATAGAGCCGCTACTGAAACCCGACGTTCCCCTGGTCGTGTGGATAGCCTATGCAATGAAAACCTAGACCCCTACGGGCGCGGCAAGTTACCCGCCAAAACCTGAAGCGAGGCAGCCCCCTTCAGCAACGTGAATGGACCACCCAGCACTTCACGGAATCCGGTAACTTGGGCACCCCTCCTGGGTCAACCTGTACCCCCTACGAGTGCGGCGAATAGCCCGCCAATTCTAGAGTGAAGCCCCCTCCGTCTCAATGCTATGAGATGCGGGCTCGTTGCCCTCTAGAACCCGGCTATCCGTGCACCCCTCCGCGGGGCAATCCTAGTACAGAAAGTAAAATATACATACAGTGGGTACATTGACCTCGACCCGGTCGTGCCCAAAAAGAATAATACAAACAGGCAGTGACGGCAGTCCACATGTGGGACGCTCGCCCCGCAATATCAAATGTACATATAAAACTAAACTGTACTAATATTGCAACCAGGCTATCCCCCACGACCAATCCGCAACATCACAGCACAACACAGAACATCAACGTGAATGTCACGTTCGCAAATCCGTCTAAAAGGGCTATAGCAGATAGACGGGATTTACCAATCAAGTGACATTCACGGTCGCAGATATAATGTAAATACTGTGAACTAGCATGTTTAAAATATCCGATCGAACAAATTTATCGAAGTGGGCCCCAAGCAGTACTGTAGCACTTACAGAAAATTTGGGCCCAAAAAGAATATCCCAAAACCCACATTTTTAACTCATAAACCCACTGTAAAATTTTGGTACAATGAACAGTACAAAGCGCGATGGAACCGCGGCCCAAGCATGGGTTTGGCCGCGGTTCCGCGGTGATATAGTGAGTTCAGGGGACCAAATTTTTACAGAATGCTTAGAATTATCTGCACGTGTTTCTGCAACAACCTGAAAAAATTTTGGAGCTGAAAAATTTCGACAGAAACATGAAGCATTGGAAAATACGGTTTTTGGGGATTTTTGTTCGATCGAGTTCTAAACATACTAGAGCAAGCTAGGCATGGTTAATGGCGCCGCTCTGATACCAATGTAAGTCCGCGGCGGCGCCCCGGCCGTCGATCCGACGCCGGAATGCGGAAACGAAAAATACTTTGCGAACTAGCAAACCGGCACCACCGCGCACTTTTAACCCGGATCGGGCCATTAACCTAGCTACTAGCAAAATACAAAATGAGTAGAGAAGTATACCAAGCGATCCGTGTCCTTCGGTCTTCGTCTCCACTCCGATCTCCCGCGGAATCTCCGTCCGTCACCTCCTCGTCGGAAAGGGCACCACGTAGCCGAGTTTTTTTACGGGCTCCCATCTCTGGACCGAGGCAACTCGGGCGCGAAGTTGGCAAGCCGACGCATCCAAAGTTTGCTGTAGACATAGTGTAGTAGGCTATGTCTCTTTTGGGGTCTTTGGAAGTTGCCATGATGGAGGTATTGAGGAGGAGAATGAACTTTTGAGAAAGAAAATGGAACTCTCAATTTTTCTAGGAATGAGATGAGAAAAACCACCACTCATATGAACCTCTCTCTCTTTCTCTTTTAGTGGCCGGTCCCTACAAAGAATGGTGGTGGAAAAAAGAAATCCCCATCTAAGAGAAGAAAATGAATAATCTAATATGAAAATGGTCACACCCATTTCATATCCAAATCAACTCCACACACATCTCATTAATGCAAAAGATAAGAAAGAAAAAGAATCTCATGATGCTAGTCTTATCATAAAGCCACACATGCAAGAAAGCCCCTCACAATCAGTAATTTGCAAACTGCAAATAACCCCCTCCATCAGAAAGTCCGGCCGCGAAGGAACAAAGGAAAACCGGCCGGAACGGAATGCAAACTGGCAACTTCAGAAAACTGATCCCGTAATAAATTACAGGAAAACCCCGCTACTGCATATACATGCCCGCATTTGTATTCCCTCTGAATATAAATGCAAAGAGACAAAATCTACACTGTCTAATACTAGGATCCGGTTTAAGCCAAAGCCGGCTAGTAAAAAACCGTCCTATCACGATCCGTGCAATACCGCACGTATCTGATCGAACCCTGCCATATCTCCATACGGCCTCTACAGCGTTTCGCCCGAAACCTGAGTAACTGTATGTGTGGTGGACTCTAAAGACTCATCAATACTATGGCTGTGGATTTAACCACTAGCACGTCACAGGTATCAGCCATACGTGACGGGCTACCAGCTATTGACCAAAAGGGACGTCGATGAGCGAACTCATCCTGACACCCTACTGAGCCTGTCAGTGACAATATCCGTACAGTCCGGTCCGTTCGTCTATGAGCATCGCATGGTGGGCCTAGGGGGTTGGTAAAAGTCAGACCCCCAATAGCGGTACAAGTTGTGTCGGAGTGTAAACACCCTGAGATACTGCTGGAATACCTACCAGTAAATCTCCTGCCTTGGCCAAGTACTTTTCATGTACTGGCTCTCCTAGACACAGCGCGACCTCACCCCCAATACCGGGAGAAACGAACCCCTGCAGATCCGCTCACTGCCTCCATGTGGCTCTGGACTGTACCCAACTAAAACCTGTTTGCACGTCTCCTTTGAGCGTGGTAGGGTAGTAATCAAAGCACAGTGGGAACTCACACGAGAAAAATGACGATCTCATGTCGATGAACTAACCTGTACACATGTCACCAGGGAACTGCTATCTGACATCAGGTATAATACCAACTAGCAGGCTCCCGGCGAGTCCTGTCCAGTGTACTCATAACCCAATGAGCACATGTATACATCTTAGGTGAACCAACTGACACCAGTGGCTTATGAGACCGGCCACCGCCCCTCGTCGGGGTCTCGACTGTATACACTAGTCTACTCTGGAGAATCGATGCCCTGTCTCGAAACTCCCACGACTAGGGACCTTTTAAGGATGTGCTTATAGACTCCAGCTCTCACGTATATGATCGCCCTCATACTGCTGGTAGTCAAGCAAGAATCCTAGGGGCTCTATCAATGTGTAATAGCGACTCGTAAGGTCATCTAAAGCAGTACACGATGATAAAGATAAACCAGATAGCATACTATCATCTCGAGTAAGACTCTCCTACCGGCATAGGTCCTCCTCAATCATTGCAATCACGTACCTGTGATCCAATAATTGACTCTGAGGGCACTATATCCAACAATGGGTTCAACTACTTTAACGTGGTACTGATTCCCAAGAAAGATGGTGCAGCATCTGTCAACGACTTCAGGACAATTAGTCTGGTGAATAGCATTATGGAGACCATCTTTACACTTTTAGCTAATAGGCTAGGGGTACTTTTGATATCTACTATCAAAGGTTGCCAAACGGATTTTATCTCGGGAAGATCCATCTTGGAAAGGGTGATAACAGCTCAAGAGATCATACAATCATTTAAGCGAAGACGACTGAAAGGGTATATGCTGACGCAGGATTTTGAGAAAGCATATGATAGGGTGGACTGGTGATGCGTATTGAAAATTCTGGAAAACCGGGGAATTGGGACAAAATGGTGCTCCTGGATCTCAGAATGGTTGCGCTTTGCCAAGGTGGCAATATTTGTGAATGGTACCTGTCGCGTCATGCTTTCCAAAAGAGTGGTAACGGTACATGACGAGACCCGTGACGTATTTATTCCGAGAAGATCATTTCACGAAATAAATGATGGGTTTCCTAACACCGTGGCCCCCAACCGTGGCCATTGCGGAACGAAAAACTCACGTTTTATAAAACTGGCACTAGTAAACACATCCTAGAATCTAACCAAATATTGAAACTAGCAAACTATAGGAGTTTAGCTACCGTGAAAGAGTTGTTTACCGCTGAAAACAGAGACGAACCAGGATGGATCGTCTTGCCTGAATTTGGGGCAAATGCTATTTGGATTTATCCGTCCACCTCTCTGAAGATACCAAGTTGATTTATGGTGCCGTATATCAGAGGTTTGGACGGATGCGGCCGTTGTAGCAGACATCGTCAGATTCTCCCTCGTTTGCGAGGGGTTTTTGATTGTGAGGACGCTCTTCCCTGCCGGCGCAAGCCACTGCAATTAATTACGTTATCGCATCGCGATAACCACTTTCTCATGCTCCGGAAGTTCACTTCGTGTCGTGTGTGTTTGTTTTATTTTTGGTTGCCCGTGGATTGAATACGGAGACTAATTTATGTTGTCGCCCGTGGATTAGTTCAAATCCGTTTTTCATAGATTTGGGGGTTTTATTTAAGGACCGTTAATCTATTTTGGGATTAAGATCGACTTAAACGTATGTGAACATTTGGGGGCTCGGTTGGTTTTTTTGTTAAGGATACGTTAGTCCAATTTGAGACTAAGATCTACTTAACAGGGTATTAGGATCATTTTTGTTTCAGATCCAAAAAGACAGAATTTGGGCTTTATTGTTTTAGTTTAAGGACGTTTCGGTCCCTTATCTCCATTTTGGAGGCGACGTTGTTTATTGAGGACATTTCAGTCTGTTGATCACCATTTTTTAGGTGAGATTTTAGTTTAAGGACGTTACGATCCATTGTTAGTTTAGGGACATCTCGGTCCATTGTCACCATTTTGGGGTGACGGTCTGATTTGGGTTATGCACGTCAGTTTGGCCAGTGCACCAAAAAGCTGCTGGTTGTTGGAACCCGCCACCTCTCTAAAAACGTTGAGAAATTACAACGACATAGATCAGAGGTGTGGAGAGATGTACCCTTGAACCAATTCCCGTAATTGAGGGAAAAAGGAATCGGTGGTAAACCCAGAAATCATTAGTCGTATTTTAAGACTAAGACGCCTTCAGGGGAATGTGGGACGAATATCGTTTTGGGATATCATCAGTTGGAAGATCGATAGCCGTATTCGGGACTAAGATTAGTTAAGGAAGTAGTGAACCCATGGGTTCGGTTGATCTGAATTAGGGATCTAGCCAACTTGGGCTTGGTCCACTCAATTTTCTTTTTATTTGAAAAGAAGTGTTAAGCATTTGTTTGGGCTCAGTCCCCTTTTTTCTGGAAAAAGTGCTGAGCACTTATGTAAGTTCTAACGCTCACACCTAACCATATGGGGTTTTCAGTCATGAGGATTTATCCAATAAGTGTTAAACATTTTACCATTTTTGTCTCTTTATGAAGTGTTGAGCACTCTTTATGGCGTCCATATGCGAAGTACGTAAGACGCTAGGCGCTGCCTAGTGAGTATCAAGCACTTTTTATTCTGTGGTGCCTACGTGAGGGACACGTGAGGCGCTGGGTGCCGCTCACTGAGTGTTAAGCACTCCTTTATTTTGTAGCGCCTACGTAAGAGGCACGTGGGGTGCTGGGTGCTGGGTTCCAGTCACTGAGTGCTAAGCACTCCTTTATTTTGTAGCGCCCATGTGAGAGGCACGTGGTGCACTGGGCGCTGGGCACTGAGCGACGGTCACTGAGTGCTAAGCACTCATTTATTTTTATTTACCTAATTTTCCAAGAAGTGGGTTCTTCTTCCTCGAGAACTTAATTCTCTGTTCTTTCTGAAGCTTATGGGGGGTTTTCTCCTTTTTAGACTTGAAGTCTTGGGTCCTTTATATAGTAGAGGCAAGTCTGTTGATTAGTTGAAGAAATCTCTCATTAAGAGGTCCTAATTGATTTTGGAGATTTTATCCACCGATGGATCTTTAATCCAAGGACTTCTGTTTTACAGAAAGTATTTCTTGTTCTTAACAAGATTAGGGAAATATTTACCCATACAGAATTTATTCTGCAGATCTCTATTTTACAGAGGGCAATCTTTCTTGTTTAGAAAGATTTGAGGAATATTTCCTCTAAACAGAATTTGATTCTACATCCTAATGATTTATCATCTCCGTTGGATCTTTGATCCAACGGCTCTGCTTATCAGAGAGTAGAATTTAATTCTACAAGGCACCGGCACTCACGTGCTGTGCATGTGGGTGCTAATTAAGGTTTTAATTCCCTCGTGTGCTTTCCACAAAAAAGCATGATGCCCCCAGCGTGTCTACCTTTTTAGGAGTGTGCCTCTGTAGCGGGTTCACCCTCCAGTTTTCGGACAGCACAAACTTCCCTTGTTGGTACTAGTTCTCGACCCAGTTTTTGAAGATGTAGCAATTCTCAATTGGGTGGCTCACTATTCTGTGATAGAAGCAGTAGTTGGGATTGTTGACGTCACCGGGCTGCAGTGGACATCTCGGATCCGGCAGTGTGATGAGTTTGTTGCACACTGCCAGTTCGAACAGTCTCCTCATTTTATCACGGGGAAACGAGTTGTTGCACATCACCAATCTGGCAGTATGATGAGTTTGTTGCACATCCTAGCTTCTCTTCCAGGGATTGGCCCGGGCATGCGTTGTTTTGGCGAGCAACCGGTTTCGGGTCACCCGGTTGTTGTTGAGTGTTGGCAATGAAGGCAGCTTTCCCTTTACCCTTGGCATTCCGAGGGTCTGTTTTTGAAGGTCCATGGCCTATCTGGTCCATTTGGGCCAACTTGTCGATCAGAGCCTGGAAGATAGTCGGCTTAAAGAACGTCATGAACTGGGACACAGCCGCCTAAGGATCGAGAGTCCCTATGAAAATGCCCATGGCAGGAGCTTCTTCGATACGTTGTTCGCATTTTGACCATAGGTTCCGCCACCGGATTGCGTATTGAACACAGGTCTTTCCTGGCTTCACCCTGGCATTAATTAATGCCGTGATCGGGGTGCGCTCGCTTGCGCTGGCGAACCGCTGCGTGTATAGCAGTTCCATTTCCGTGAATATTTTGACAGAGTCATTTGGGAGCTCCGGTACCATTCGAATGTTGTTTCCGACAGGCTGCCAACGAACTGGCGAAGTAGCAATTTGTCGTTGCCTCCAGTATTGCTACACAAAGCTCTAAACTGAGCCATGTGCTGATGAGGATTGCTTGTCCCTTTGTATACATGGAATTTAGGGATCGTATATCCTGGCAGGTATTTGATTTGATCGTCCCAACCTGGGTACGGTCGCTCGGTTCTGACAACTTAGCCAGCCGCTTCACTTGCCTGATGAGCTCGTATTTGTTGAGCTATGTAATCATCAAGGGCAGCTTTGGAGATCGTTTCCTCCCTGGATCACGATAAAGCTGGAAGGGGGTTTGATGTTCCCCTCTGTCGTCCTCGATAATTATCGGCGGGTCTTCCGCTGGAGGTTCTAGCTGGATCATCATTCCAACCATGTCTTGGAACAGGAGCGCCATTTGTTTTATATTAGCATCCTGTTCCGCGGCCTCCTTATCCTTTCTTTCCAGTACCCTTCGCAAGAACTCCGTATCAGTCTCCTGCTCCTGGTGCGGTTCTGATGCCAATTCCGGACTTTCTTTCTGTCTGGTGAGTGCTGCCATTTTTGTCAGCATCTCCTGGAGCTTTTGTTGTTGCTCCTGAGCTTTTGTCAATAACCAAGTTTGCGGCCGATGACCCACAGAAGCTCGGCTTTCCTCTTTTCCGGAAGCCATGTAAATTGTGTGCACTATCATGCCCCCAGAATTAGGACATTTGGGTCCATTGCCTTTGGAATTTGCCGCCGGCGGTTGTATTTTCTCCAGCCTCCTCTTTTTATGGGAGGTCGAAATTGAAGGAGCCATTGCAGCAGGCGCCTGTATGAAAGAAGTCCCTTGCTGTACGCTGGAGGGATGATTTTCCTCTTGTTGAACCTTCATTTTCTCCGGTTGACGAAAGTAGTTCTTGTTGATCACAAAATCTTGAAATTTGCGCCAGACCCTATGGATTCGAGAGGAGAGCCATTAAGAGGACTGATCCGGCTTTGCATGCGTCATGTTTTCAGCAGGAAGTGGAGATTTCTTCAGCACTGCGGTCGGAGAGTTCTTTCGCACCCTCCTAATCAGATTAAAGTTGTTCCCGGTTGGAACAACAGCGTCAACTTCCACCATTGGAGTTGATGGAGTAAGTACAGAGAGGGAGTTGCCCCCAGCTCTTCTCACTCGGTACCAGTGGCGACGTCGAGCGTGCCTTGCAGATGGGACCACCTAAGTTGTGGAAGCGGTTCCGAGGTGCCCACTGCTTTGGTGTGGGGCTACTGTTGGTGTCAGCCTGTCGAAGACTGACGTCCGTTGAGAAGGAACGACCAATCTTTTGAAGGCCGGTTTTCTGGTAGGGGAAGCACCTTTGACGACTTCACCCACAGCAGGAGTTCGGACGACTATCCATTTTGGAATAGTCCCTTCAGGTATCGCGATCCCCTTTGCGGGCCCACTTGAGCTTTGGTTCATCCTGTCGAAGATTGAAATGGCAGACTTGGACGACCCGTTGAGAGGGGCCGAAGTGGTTGCAAGTGCAAGTCGATCGAAGACCGACTTCTTGGGAGCTTCCTGTGGTGGCACTGGGGCGCAGAAACTCGCTGGGGGGAGCATGGTCCCGAAGAACAATCCAGTAGTGGCTTGAGTCACCTGCCCCACCGGCATTGAAAAGATGAAGGCCGCATTGGGACCATATGTCACTCCTCCTGTTGGGGCGGAGCGGGAGATGCTGGTGCAGCTGGAAGCCATTGATGTTCATTTCTTCTTTCTGCACAGGAGCAAGACACCAAATCTTAGTACCTCGAATCTAAGGGCAACCATAGCAAACCGCGATTTTGTTCGCGAACACGACACACGAAGTGTGGAGTGGAAAGAGCAAAAGATCCCACCGGGCGTGCCAGAATCTGTTTACCGCCGAAAACAGAGAAGAACCGGGATGGATCGTCTTGCTTAAATTTTAAGGTAGATGCTATTTGGATTTATCCGTCTACCTCGCCGAAGATGCCAAGTTGATTTATGGCGCCGTATATCGGAGGTTTGGACGGATGCGTCCATTGTAGCAGACTTCGTCAGATTCACTCTCGTTTGCGAGTGGTTTTTAATTGTTGGGACGCTCTTCCCTGCAGGTGCAAGCCCCTGCAGTTAATTACGTTATCGTATCGCGATAACCACTTTCTCCTGCTCCGGAAGTTCACTTCGCGCCGTGTGTATTTGTTTTATTTTTGGTTACCCATGGATTGTATACGGAGACTAATTTATATTGTCGCCCATAGGGCATGGATTAGTCTAAATCCGTATTTCTTAGATTTGGAGTTTTTATTTAAGGACCGTTAATCTATCTTGGGAATAAGATCGACTTAAACGTATATGAGAATTTGGGGGCTCGGTTGGTTTTTTATTAAGAATACGTTAGTCCAATTTGAGACTTGGATCTACTTAACAAGGTGTTATGGTCATTTTTGTTTCAGATTCAATAAGAGAGCATTTGGGCTCTGTTGTTTCAGTTTAAGGACGTTTCGGTCCCTTATCGCCATTTTGGAGGCGGCGTTGTAGTTCGAGAACATTTAGGTCTGTTGATTACCATTTTTGAGGTGAGGTTTAAGTTTAAGGACATTACGGTCCGTTGTTAGTTTAGGGACATCTCGGTCCATTATCGCCATTTTGGGGTGACAGTCTGATTTGGGGTGTGCACTTCAGTTTGGGCAGTACACCAAAAAGCTGCTGATTGTCGGGACCCGCCACCTCTCTGAAGACGTTGAGGAATTACAACAACGTAGATCAGAGGTGTGGAGAGATGTGCCCTTGAACCAATTCCCGTATTTGAAGGAAAAAGGAATCGGTGATAAACCCAGAAATCATTAGTCTTATTTTGAGACTAATACTTCCTTAGGGGAATGTGGGATGAATATCATTTTGGGATATCATCAGTTGGAAGATCGATAGTCGTATTAGGGACTAAGATCAGTTTGGGAAGTAGTGAACCTATGGGTTCGGTTGATCTGAATTAGGGATCTAGACAACTTGGGCTTGGTCCACTCAGTTTTCTTTTTATTTGAAAAGAAGCGCTAAGCACTTGTTTGGGCTCAGTCCCCTTTTTCTGCAAAAAGTGCCGAGCACTTATGTAAGTTCTGACGCTCACACCTAGCCATGTGGGTTTTTTAGTCATAGGGATTTGTCCAATAAGTTTTAAACACTTTATCCTTTTTGTTTCTTTATGGAGTGCTGAGCACTCTTTATGGCGCCCACGTGTGAAGCACGTGAGGTGCTAGGCGCTGCCTAGTGAGTGTCAAGCACTTTTTATTCTGTGGCGCCCACGTGAGGGACACGTGAGGCGCTGGGCGCTAGGCGCTGGGCGCTAGGCGCCGCTCACTGAGTGCTAAGCACTCCTTTATTTTGTAGTGCCCACGTGAGAGGCCCATGGGATGATGGACGCCAATCACTGGGTACTAAGCACTCTTTTATTTTGTAGCGCCCACGTGAGAGGCACGTGGGGCGCTGAGCGCCAGTCACTGAGTGTTAAGCACTACTTTATTTTGTAGCACCCACGTGAGAGGCACGTGGGGCGCTGGGCGCTGAGCGCCAGTCACTGTGTGCTAAGCACTCCTTTATTTTTATTTACCTAATTTTCCAAGAAGAGAGTTCTTCTTCCTCGAGAACTTAATTCTCTATTCTTTCTGAAGCTTATGGGGGGTTTCCTCCTTTTTAGACTTGAAGTCTTGGGTCATTTATATATTAGAGGCAAGTCTGTTTATTAGTTGAAGAAATCTCTCATTAAGAGATCCTAATTGATTTTGGGGATTTTATCCACCGTTGGATTTTTGATCCAAAGACTTCTGTTTTACAGAAAGTATTTTCTTGTTTTTAACAAGATTAGGGAAATATTTACCCGTATATAATTTATTCTGCAGATCGGTAATTTTTTAATCACCATTGGATTTTTAATCCAACGGTACTCTATTTTACAAAGGGCAATTTTTCTTGTTTAGAAAGATTTGAGGAATATTTCCTCTAAACAGAATTTAATTCTGCATCCTGATAATTTATCATCTCCGTTGGATTTTTGATCCAATGGCCCTGCTTATCAGAGAGTAGAATTTAATTTTGCAAGGCGCCGGCGCTCAAATGCTGTGCACATGGGCTCCAATTAAGGTTTTAATTCCCTCATGTGCTTTGCACATTAGCACCCACGTGAGGAGCGCGTGCGGCGCCAAAAAGAGTTTTTAACTCTGGCGCTGGCGTCCTCGTAGAAGGCACGTGAGGCGCTGCCTCTTAAATTTTGAACATAGCTTTGCTCTTTTATTGGGGGAAACAAGAGTGTTATACCTAACGACACGTGTCCTTCGGGTCTTCACTCCTCTTCTTAAGATTCTAAAGGTTTCCTGGATCAACCTTGATGGCCGGCCTACTCGGTCCTAGATGATCAATCTGAAGGTTCTTGATTCAGGCTCCTACTTCAGAAAGAAGCAAACTAATCAACCTAGTTTGTTAATCTAGTTTGCTTAGATGATGTAGTGATATTTGGTTGTAATTTTCTATCTCAAATCCCTTTGGTTCTCAACACATGAGAGTGATAAGGGAATATACAAGAGAGTGAACTTAAGAAGATGAGAGATAAGGGCAAGTGAAGAAGTATTTGTAAAGAATGGCTAAGCTCTTTTTCTATGAAGTATTTTTCCTTTTCTTAAAAACAAAACCATCTCCAATAGTATTTGCAATAAATACCAAAGCCATGCTTCATGTCATCTCACCCTTTTCCACCTTATTTTCTATTTTTAACAAAATAGAAAAATGCATGATGAGGTGTCATCTTCTAGAAGATATTTTGTATAAATACAAAATACTTTCTACTGTATATACATACCCGTATTCGTACCAGAATACGAATACCCAAGAGATAGAATAATACTACTAATATAATACTAGTATTAAATCAATATCTGATTTAACAAACCGGTTTAATCCTAAGCCTGCTAGTATCATCAACCGTCCAATCGAAAACCTGGATAAAACTAGAATATACATTTCGAAATATGTATATTTAAATTATTAAATCAATACCTGATTTAATAATTCGGCTTAATCCTAAGCTGGCTAGTGTTACCATTCGATCGGAACCCTACACGTATAAACATACGGCCACCACATTGTTTCGCCCGAAACAGAGAAACCCTCTGTGTGCGATTCTAAAAACTCGACAATACGCTGGCAGTGGGTTTAACTATAAGAACATCAGCGGCACTAACTGTACGTAACGGCTACCTAGGTACCTATCGAAAAGAAGGCCGATGAGCAAGCTCATCTGAAACCCCTACTGAGACTATCCATGACAATCTCCATACAGTCCAGTCTTTTTGTCTAAGAGTATTGCATATCAGGTCTAGGGGGTGGTAAACGTCAGACCCCTACTGACCTGATAAGTCATGTCGATTTGGCTCAAGACCGATCCGAGAAACTACTGATCTAACCATCAGTAAATCTCAATTGCCTTGACCAAGGTCTTGTGGTTCTGGCCAATCAGACACAGTGCGATATCGACTCCCAATACCGGGAGAGACGAATCCCTGACAATCACTCACTGCCTCCATGTGGCTCGGGACTGTACCCAACCAAAACCTGTTTGCATGACTCGGTAGAGCCGTGGTAGTGTAGTGATCAAAGCACAGTGGGAACTCATACGAGAAAAATGATGATCTCAGGTCTAAAGAATAACCTGTACTCATGTCACCTGAGAACCGATATCTGACAATGGGTATAATACCATCTAGAGGTTCTCGGCGAGTCCGGCCAGTGTACTCAACCCCCAGTGAACACCTGTATACAATCTTAGGAGATCACACCAATGGCTGTGGGACCAACCATCGCCCCTCGTCGGGGTCTAGAAACGTATACACAAGTCTACTATAGAATATCGATACCCGGTCTCGATACTCCTGCGACTTGGGACCTTTAAGGATGTGCTTATGGACTACCCAGCTTCCACAAGTATGATCGCCATCATAACGTTGGTAGTCAAGCAAAATCCTACGGGCTTTATCAATATGTATCTGCCATATGTGATATCGAGTATAACATATGCACATGTTAAGATAAAGTCAAACTATAATAGTATACTACTGTATCGAGTCTTTATCAATATGAGCAATCAATATAAAGCAATAAAAGAAACAAATACACATGTTCAGATAAAGACAACTCAAAATAGTATACTATATATAACTGAGCAAGATTGTCCTGTACATATATATCCTTAGCATCCTATACAATACATGTCTCTAGGGCATACATATCCAACAATAAATACGCTAAGTATTTATAAGCAATATAAAGTAACAAGAATAAACAAAAGAATGAGATCCAACTTTGATTTATTACATTCAGATTCATAATTGACAAAATATTTGAATAAAAGATACAATAACTTGATAAGCCTTAACAAAGAGGCATATATAAATAAGCTGAAATGAAATAAAAAACTGAATGAAACTAGATATCCGGTTGTGATGCGAATTGGTTGTACTCCTCTTCGACCGTTTCTATCTACTCTGTCTCAATGCCACATGATGAACATTTCAAGAAAGAAACAAAGATGGGTGGAATGCCCGTCAGCGAACTAACGCCCGGTAAGTCCCCAAAAGGATGGTGTGATGTATATAAATGAAATGAAAGGAGTAATATAATTTATAATATAACATGGATATAAATCATGAACATGTAAACAAATATAGTAGTGTGCATGGTAATGTGTATGTCAATTATGTCAACATGGCAAATAAGTATAACATGACCATGGAGTGTAGGTATAGTGAATATGAAGTGAATGTAAGTATTCTAAAAGGTCTCTAAAAAGATAAAAGTAACTAACGTGGGTTCAAATGTGAATTTCAACCAATCTCAAGAGTATTCTCGAACCCAAGGCTATCGTCCAAAAGCAAGAAATCACAGGTCTAAAAGTAATCGGGATTTCAATTATTATTGAAGTATTCCAAACCGAACAGGCTATCGTCCAGGAGTTTGGAAACATGGGCCCTTATTAGTGAATTCATGATATATCGTTTCAGCTCGGTACTACAACAGCATGATTTATACCGTTTCAGCCCGGTGCTACAGCAACATGATTTGTATTAATGGGACTCATGAGATTCTGTTGGATTCATACTCAAATTACCCCAACACTCCGCGTATACTAGATTATAATTAAACTCACAAGTCTTGTCTGAATCTATGAATATATCAAGTTTTCAAGTTTGAATTCATGTCAAGATCAAGTATTCATGTCAAGTTTTAAGTATTCATATCAAGTTCAAGTATTTATGTCATGTTGTATTCATGGTTCGGGTCAAGTCAAGTCTAGCATTTAATTGGATTATGTCAAACATATAATATCTAATTATGTCTACATGTATATGCAACAATTTAAAGATCAAAATAAACAAGGTATACATGTTCAAATAGCATGAAATGAGTCAAGTATATTATTCAAGTAACGATCATAAACAATGCTGTAAAGAAGTGTTGTGTACGACTAATCAATCAATTTCAGAATATAAACAGAAATATAGATCTAAGTGTTGTGCACGTGTGAGTTCTAGTCTCGCTTAAATAAGACTACTGGTTTTGGAGATATACCCGTTTTCATATTGTCGAGCACAACAGATCAGAATCTATTCAGCACCTTCATATATTTTTAAAATGCGGTTTGAGTTAATGTCCATCGGATTTCAGGTTACAAAAATAATTATAAAATTGTAGGTATTTCGGAGTAATTATCCAAACAAATAACTTTCGCGCGATTTGGATTCCTGAAGCTCTAGTTATAGTCATTTTAACGTCAGGATTTAAAACAAAAATTCAGATTTCTAGACAGCAACTATATGTTATATTGCAAAGCCTATATCTGATTGTTTCATGTGTTTCTAAGTAATATAATATACAAGAAATTATAGTTTTATCAATTGAGCATCTATACATCTAAATTTTGTCACGAACGGACTATTGGATATAGTGCCTTCAAGGCAATTATTGTAAACGCAGGCAATCGATTATGATGATTGAGGGAGGACCTATACGGGTAGAACAGTCTTACTCGAGATGATAGTATGCTATCTGGTTTGTCTCTATTATCATGTACATGCATTATGTGGTATTACAGATCACTATTATATGTTGATAAAGCACATATGATTCTTGCTTGACTACCAGCATTATGATGGCGATCATATACATGGGAGCAGGGTGGTTTATAAGCACATCCTTAAATGTCCCTAGTCGAGGGAGTATCTAGATTGGGCATCGATATTCCGGAGTATACTAGTGTATACTTTTCAAGACCCCGACAAGGGGCGGTGGCCGGTCTCACAAGCCATTGGTGTCAGTTAGTCACCTAAGATAGTATACAGGTCCTCATTGGGTTATGAGTTACACTGGGCGGACTTGCCGGGAACATGCTAGATGGTATTATACCTTTTGTTAGATAGCAGTGCTCAGGTGACATGAGTGCGAGTTAGTCTGTCAACCTGGGATCGTCATTTTTCTCTTGTGAGTTCCCACTGTGCTTTGATTACTACCCAACCATGGCTCAAAGGAGTCATGCAAACAGGTTTTAGTTGGGTACAGTCCCGAGCCATATGGAGGTAGTAAGAGGATCGTCGGGGATTCGTCTCTCTCGATATTAGGGGTAGATGTCGCACTGTGCATGGATGACCATCACCAAAAATCCTTGGCCAAGGTGGACGAGAATTACTGATTTGGATCAGTAGTTTCTCAGTGGGTGATGAGCTTCACACCGAAACAAAATATCGCGTTATTAGAGGTCTGACTTTATCCACCTCCTAAACCCGATATGCGATACTCTTAGACAAATAGACCGGACTGTAGGGAGATTGTCACAGATGTGCTCAGTAGGGGTACGGATGAGTTTGCTCATCGGCCTTTCTTTCGCTCAATACCTGAGCAGCCGTTATGTACAGCTAGTGCCGCTGATGTGCTTGTGGTTAAACCAACTGCCATCGTATTGACGAGACTTTAGAGTCCCACACAAAGAGTTTTTTCCGGTTCATGCGATATGATGTAGATGACGTATGTTGGTACATATATGTGTCCGATTAAATATGTGTACGGGCTACACAGACTTTAA
Source organism: Agapanthus africanus (assembly GCA_030015575.1). Lineage (NCBI taxonomy): Eukaryota > Viridiplantae > Streptophyta > Magnoliopsida > Asparagales > Amaryllidaceae > Agapanthus > Agapanthus africanus. The sequence continues at coordinate 417,584,611 of CM057349.1, read as the reverse complement.
TCGGACGGTTGATAATACTAGCAGCTTAGGATTAAGCCGGGTTGTTAAATCAAGTTTTGATTTAATAATTTATATATATATATTATTATATGTATTTTAGTATTGTTATTCACTATTCATTTTCTCTCTTAACTATTCATATTTTTATACGAATACACGTATACGTATTTCAATACGTATACCGGATTGCATTCCATATTTATACATAATATCTTCTAGAAGATGGACACCTCATTATATGATTTTCTTTTTAGAAAATCATTTGCAAATGAGATGGAGGGTGAGGTGGCATGAGCATGGTTGGAGGAGGTATGTAGAGAGGTATGGCCTTTATTAGTTTAATGAAAATGTCGTGAGATATTTTGTATGGTTGCAAAATGGTTTAGGAGCCATTCTTTCTACATGCTATTCATTCTCTTCTTCATTTTTGACTTAGCTCACTTTTTCTTGAGTTGCTCATGCCCATGTTTCTTCATCTCCTCCTCCTTCTTTAGTTTCTCGCTTGAGATTTGGAAATGAGAGAAAAAGATAGTGGAAAATTTCTACATCCCCACTCTCCATTACTAGCGACCTTCGAACGTAGGTTGCTTCGTTAGGCGATACTGGAGCTTGGATCATTTCTCTCAGGTGGATCATCTTCGGCAAATGAGGACCGGCTTGCTAGCGCGATCCGGAGCACTTGAAGAAAGCTTGAGAATGTGAGTATTCTACACATAGTAGATTAGTTTAGCTCACTTGGTTTTGTTAGCAAGTTCTAGCTCTTTAGTTCGATTCATGGTTTCGGAACTTTAGCAAACTAGAAAATTTTGAAATCCATGTTGCCATCTTCGACAATTAGCTTGCTAGTGTGCCTAAGTTCCCAGAAGTGGTATCAGAGCAAGGCTAATAGCTTGACTTGTTTACACTAATTTTGAGTTTCGATACGGAATTTTCTGAATCACATTTCCAAAAACATTGCTTGTTGTTTGAATTTCAAAGTTATTCAAAAAAAATTCTGGTTGCATTAAAATTATGTGCAGGCAAAATTAGAGCTAGGAAAAAAATTTGGGCACCTAAACCTAAAATTCGACCGCGGAACAGAAATCAAATACGCCATTTGACTGCTAAACCGCGGTCCAATTTTGGCTACAGTGCCCTAAATTTTTTCTGGGGCTCTAGTTCATGGAAATATGATTTTTGGAATATTTGGTTTTGGTCCATATTTGTTTGTGTATTGGTTTGTACTTGCGAGGCCAATGCGGAAAGTTTTAATCGATCGAAATTTTAAATTTGTGTTTTTCTGAGCATTTGTTTCTGCAACAGTGAATATCATAGCGCGGTATAATTCGATCGGTTGCTATATACACAATCAGACGAACATGATATTCACGTTGATGTTCTGTGTTGCTCTGTGATTATAGTTATGTTGGATTTGTCACGATGGATAGCCCGGTGTACGTAGTATTAGATATAGTTCTCTGTGATGTAATGTATATTCATATTGCGTGGCGAGTGTCTGACATGTGGACTGCCGTCATCGCGGCTTGTATTATTCTTTGAGGCACGTCCAGGTTGCGGACGTAGTCACCGTTGTATATTCAGCTTTTTCATTACATGCACTAGGATTACTTCGCAGTGGAGTGCTCGAGCAGCCAGGTTCTAGAAGGCAACAGGCCTCCATCTCATGGCATTGAGACCGGAGTGCCTTACTCTAGAATTGACGGGCTATTCGCCGCACTCAAAGGGGGTAAAGGATTGACCCGCGGAGGGGTACCTAAGTCACCAAATTTCGGAAGTGTTGGGTTGCCCACTCACTTCGTTGATTGGGGTTGCCTCGCTTCTGAGATTGGCGGGTGGCTTGTCGCACTCATAGTGGTCTAGAGTCTGATATTACGGGCTATCCACACGACCGAGAAAATTGCATTTCATATTTGGCTCTATTGAAATGTAATTTTCCTTGTTTTTCTGCATTTCCGTATTGTGTTTGCTTCCACTGTGATTCTGCTGTGATACTTTTGTGATGTTACTTGATATCATGCATGAGACGAATGTTCATATATATTTTATATATATATAGTAGACAGTATATATGTTTTGCATCCGTGCTAGTCCTGTCCCCGCCCTGCCGTAAGTTAAGTAACCTTACGGTGAAGACCCGAGACTCTGTGGCGAATACGGATGGCATATATGTTCGTGATTATTTTCGTTTCTTTCTGGTATGATATGATTAATTGATGGGACTGCATTAATTCTGATTAATGCAAGAAAAACAAACCTAAATGATGTTGTTAGAACCAAATTTTGAAAACTGACATTACATGCGTATCCTTTTGCTTTGCATAGCGGTATTCGGTTATGAATATCTAGCACCTCATTCGACGAGAGAAGAGCCTAGATTCCTTCATGGGGAGTGACATCTTGGGCAAAAGTTTGCGTCATTGTAATAACTTCACTATAGTCGATTCTCTTGCATTGCACAGCAGTATTCGATTAGGAATATCTAGCACCTCATTCGATGAGGAAAGAGCCTAGATCCCTTCATAGGGAGTAACCACTTTGGCAAAAGTTTACGCCACTATATATTTGTAAAACCACTCGAGTTCCTTCAACGATATCAAGTTCATTATGATAAACGTTTTCGCCAAAAACCAGCTGTAGCCCTCCATCGTTTCGAATAAGTAGCATATAGTATTCATGCGGTATTTGCTGGCCAAAGTCAAGGCATCGTGAATGATAGCTGTGTGTTGCTTATCCATAGCATAGATAAATGCATTGGTTTAGGACAGGCGTACCACTTTGTTGGTCAAAGTCAAAGGTAAGTACGGGTGGGTCTAAATTAATCTGGATAATGACGGGTAGAACTTGACTTGCGTGTTACGATTTGTTAGCCAAAGTCATGGTCATAAGCGTTTGGGGCAAAAACCATATCGGGAGTTTCAAACATAAAGAAAACTTGACAGGCATGCACATACCTTCTGGAGTGTGGTGACTTGAGTGGCTTCCATCAAGTTATCATGCGATGATAGTTAGATCCCGATTTCCACTAATGAGTAAGTGTTACTCCTCGGATGATTTTCAGATGATCCCGACTAATTCTCCTTTTAGAGTTTGAAGAAGAATTCGAGAAAATAGTGGGAGCCATCCTGATTAGATAAAGTGATTAATCAATCTAATTTGGGTTAGAGTGCACGCTGAGTGCTTCTTTTCTTTCTCTCTCTTTGGCAGCGACCATGACCTGACCTTAAACTAAAACTCATGAACCAAGTTAACCGAACCTTTTTACAAACTTTGGTTTTAGATTGTCATGATTCATGACAAAACCGCATATATCCCTGCCATTCATACTTCCCCTTTGCATTTCTCCAGAACACTCCGTATAACTACGAAGATCCATATTGCTTGGGTATTCTATCGTATAGTTGCATACAAACTCAAAGAAACTTATTTCAGTTCGAAGATAGATTCCGGTTCTGGAGAAATTGAATAGGATTATTCGGGTGTCTTTTCTCTTTACCTTCTCTCAGGTTGTGAAAGCTCCTAGTATTAGGAGAGTACACCTATTACGCTTATTGGATAATCTTCTTCCAAACCTTAGGCGGATGTCGAAAGGTAGGGAAAGTAGAAAACCAATTAGCCTAAGTGTGGTGTACAGAAGGTAAGAAGTAAAGACATATAAAGGGATTAAAGTGAGAGCAAAGGAAATTGCGAGTACTGTCAAGATTCATGACAAAGCCGCATATATCCCTGCCACTCCTACTTCCATTTTGCATTTCTACAGAACACTCTGTATCACTAAGAAAATCCATATTGCTTGGGTATGCCTTTGTAAAGTTACATACGAACTCGAAGAAACGTGTTTCTGTTCGAAAATGGATTCTGCTTCTGGAGAAATTGAATAGAATTATTCGATTTTCTTTTCTTTTTCTCTTCTCTCAGGTTGCGAGGGCTCCTAGTATTAGAAGAGTACACCTATTACGCTTATTGGATAGTTTTCTTCCAAATTTTAGGTCGGTGCCGAAAGATAGGGAAGGAAGAAAACCAATTAGCCTAAGTATGGTGTACAGAAGGTAAGAAGTAAAGACATATAAAGGGATTGGAGTGAGAGCAAGGAAATTGCGACTATTGTCATGAATCTGGATAGTGAAAGATGCATTACTAGAAATACCAGCCACTCCTTCGAAACATTTTCATATTTTAGTATTACAGTGCGGTGTTAATTGAAAACCGTTTTCCTAATTAGATTCTGACTCCAGGGTATGTATTTACCAAACTTGATTCTCATATTTGTATGGCGTTACAGATGCTGGGTGGAAGTAGAATATTGGGAATTGGGTGATTAGATCCTCAATATATCAGAATTCTTTATAATTGGTGATATTTGAGGAAATCACCTGGTTTTTGCCTAACAACAAATTTTTGGATTTGAATATCCATTGTTATGAACTAATTTCAAACGGATATATTTGTACATTTATTTAGTGAGTTATAACTTTTTGAAATTATGTTTATGACATTTACCTATATCAGTTGATGGTCAGGTAAGGTGCATTCAACAACGGTGTAATTCTTCTTAACCATAATACATTTTTCAACATACGGCGCATAAGGTTTGAGTTATTAAACTCAGAGAACTTATACAAAGTATTGTATATTGTCCGATGTCCATTAGGACAAGGGGGTTGGTATTCGTACTATATTATGTTTACTTATGATTTATCTAGTTTTAGACAAGTATTTCGTTGAAATACAAAATCCAAATTTTGTAAAGTTATAGGTATAAGAATAAAGTAGAGAACCATACATTGGAAGTATCAGGATTCTTCGAGATGATTGAAAATGTAAATACTTATGCTAGGTATTCTATCGTAAGTAATATATTTGAGAACTTGCTTCACTTTCAGGTTACTCATCCGTGGGTGCGCTCCTTGATGAGTAATGTTGCATGGCCTTCTTCCATTTAGTCGATATGCACTGGAAACAGCTGCATGTATTTTGAATCTGGTTCAAATTAAATTAGTGGCTTTGTTTATATATTGGATATAGAATGGATTCATATCTTAACGATGTTAAGGTATATGGAGTTGTCCGGCTTATGCTTAAAACCAGAATCCGGATAAACTCAAAGCGCGTTTCAGTAATAGCAGTTTGTAGGTTATCCTGGGCTTTGACGAGGGTTAACATTCAACCATTTAGAGGATCAATAGTTATATTGTTCTTGACTCGCCACCCGTTTTAATAAAATGAATTATTTTTAGAAAACATAAGTGGGAGTATGATAGAACTAGAAGTGATTCCAGAACCACAAACAATTACTGAAAATTTAATAGAACCAAAAAAATCAATTGGACTCGACATTCGATTAGCCACTCTGCAGATTTGTTGGGTAATCTCATCCAACCGAGAGGTAATCCGGTCTCCTCAAAGATGGTGACAGGGAGGTTTTGCACCCAATCGGTCGGCGAAAATGACCTTAGGGCCGGTACCGACGATCCCCCCATGGGCAATGATGACCGGGCTTTACACACAAGTCCTTTGGCCTACCCCTAACTCCCATGTACTGTTTGATTACCCTGCAATCAAACAGAAACCCTTCAATTTCCAATTTATCATCTTTTTAATGCATTTTAATTCATCTTTTTAATTCCAAAACCCTAATTTCACACTATAAATACTACCCCATGCCTTAGCCCTTCCTCATTCTGAAAATTATAGCCAAAATTTTCAAAGTTTTCTAAGTACAAGAAGAGTATAAGTGGAGTTAGCAAGAGATCGACTTCCGGCGAGGATCGAAGCAAGTTCCGGCTACCCCACGACGCCACAAAAATCAACACTCTCTCGTCTACCTTTCTTTAGGATTACTAGCTAGTAAGTCCATTCCTATCCCTTTCTTTTTTCTTGAAAAGTTCTCTTTTTCAAAACATGTCGGTAAGTGAAGTTAATACCGACCTTTTATTCTAAACCATAAAAAGTTCACTTTTTCTTACATATTTTTCATCCATATTCTTACACTATGTTTTTAATCATATAACTAATGATAAGAATAAATTTTCACTCAAAAATATCATGAAACATAATCTTAATTTAAACTTCACATATATCTCTTTTAGTATTTTTTGTTAATCATACCTTTAGAAAACTTCACGGGGTAATGACCTACTCCTCATAAACACACATGGTTACATAGCACGATTCTCTTTGAACCTATTTTTATGGCAAATACAATATATTTCATTAAAATACCATCTACTATAAAAAACGGTTTTCCTTTGAATTGTATTTCAAAACCCTTTGCAAATATGTCTCTAAAACCCTTTTTAGTGGACCAGCTATTGGATGGTGCAGATTATCGCACATCCTTGGGCTACTAGAGTGAGATGCAGACCTCCTCACGGAGCATTCAGTCTCGAAAGATTTTTAATACGATTTTTAAGAAAAACGCAATTTTATACTTAATAATAAAATTAATTTTTAATAATTACATAAATATTAAAAATCCATATATTTTCAAAATATAATAATTTTATATTTTTTTCAAATGAAAGATTTACAAGTTTCATCAAAATACCATCAAGATACCACCAAAAGTCAAGCTTTACAGTAAAATATCATGAACTATTCAAGTTAAGATAATTATCACTAAAATACCTCAAACCCTTAAAAATTCATATCCATGAAAACCCTAAATAAAATAAATAACTTCTTGAGGTTTATTTTGAAACTATATATTAAAAATATTTTTCATAAAACCCCCTCGAGTTATATAAAACATTGTTAAGGAGTTTAGTAAATATAGGTTTAAACAGGATCAATTCTCTTGAGCCTCAGGGAGCCGGAGAAAGTGAGTGCATGCCTATTTATGGTAGAAAAACGGTGTTATCAATGGTAATTGTCTTAGAAAATACATAAATCCTGCCATCCATGTGCAGCAGTTACCGATAACTCCCAAACCTAATTTAGGATCCAAATCAGTTATAAGTGTCTGACTCAAGTCTGAGTCTAAATCCTGCTTGAATTCAACTCAAACCAGAATCCAATTCAAACATGAATCCAAACTCTAACATGTATACTTGAACCTGAAGCTGAATATCAAATCTGAATACAAGACTTGACTTGACCGAACCATGGCTATAACTTAACATGACTTCTTGATTACAAGCTTACATTCTGGACCTGACTATTTGAACAACTTGTATCCATGGTATCGACAAGCCTTATAATCAATACAATACATTATGGGATTTAAGGGGTTGATTGGTGCGTAATGCATTAAAAGTGGCACGAGATGATCACAAAAAGACACCTACATGAACTCTCTTGTCGTTGTCCTGTGGTTTTGATGGGGCCTTGTACTACATATTACCATAGTCCACGGGAAAAGATGGACTTCTCTCGTATACAATGATGCCTTCTGTACCAAGCTACAAACAACTACGTTAGAATAGCAATCTTATACCTGTACACCTTAACAATTCAATTCTCTATACTTGCTATATTCCTGTCTTTCTTTTGGGACTTACCGAGCATTAGTTCGCTGATGACATTCCTGTATTTTCTTTCTTTGGAATGTTCGTTAGGAGGACCGGACTCACTCGAGATCGAGCCTAGCCAGGAGGACGTGGACCAGTTCACTGAGCAACAGGACTTCTAGCTTTTCCTTGTACTTACTTTTCATTTCATATACCACTGTTTAGGTATTGCTTTATATCTTTATACTTTCCTTTTCAAAGCAGTGTAGTGTAAAGATGAATATTAATAAAAGTTGTTGTTCATTTTATATCTTTTATCATTTCCTGTGCATTTTATATATTGCTTATTTACGCTTAACATATTTATTTCTGAGTAAATACGTCGCGTGCCTGTCACGTCTCCATCTTCGTATACTGGGAGGCGAGACGTGACAGGTTTTGTTGGTGGCCCATGCAAGCCAGTTCTGCATGGAATCCTAAGCAATATATCACAAGAATAATAAGAATCAGCAACTATACATTCTTTACATTTCAAATTCTTTGAATCCATCCTAACCTTTCTTTTTCTACCAAGGTCATGGATTCTCCCAACAACACAAGCATGAACGTTAATGGAAACACTCCACCACCTACTCTACCACCACCTTCTACCATTGCAGCTCCTATCAATGAGTAAACAGTATTGCTCGAGGCGCTCAAGAGCCTCTTAGAAGGTCAGCAACAGCAGACTGTTATCCACATGCACCGCCTAGAGATCGAGGCACCCGGAGTCAAGCAATTCCGGGCATTACACCCGAAACATTTCTCTGGGAAAGAGAGCCTACTAGAGGCAGAGGAATGGGATCAGTCTACCGAAGATGACCTGGCAACAGCACAAGTGCCAGAGATTTCTTGGATGAGAGTTGCAAAGCTGCAACTAACAGATAACGCCATAGTCTGTTGGAAGGCTGAAGAAAGCCAACTCGCCCAACCGATTGAATGGAGGACATTTCACGATATGTTCAACACGAAATACTTCCCTGAGACTACCTGTTTTGACATAGAACAACAGTTCATCCACTTACAACAAGGCTCAATATGGAGCAAATCCGTGGATGAATACGATGCTGAGTTTACCATACTTAGCAGGTAAGATATGTCTCAATATTCAATTTCCTGATATCATATACTACACTGCTAACACAAGGTCATAACAGGTTCGCGGCACACCTGATTATGATGGCTGAGATTCGGGTACGAAGATTTCAAAAAGGGTTGGACCCGGAAATCCAAGCTGCACTTGCTACAGGGGATTTCCCAACTCATGATCTTGCTCAGAAGGCTGCCCGACGCTATGAGGCAGTGGTGAAGAAGAAGGGCATACCTCAGACTGCCGGTGTGAAATGCCATGCCACTCAGATGGCAGGAGGAGTCTCTTCCACGCCAACTTTTGCACCCAGGAGACCGAAAGTAACATTTAACCGGCCCAGTCCAGACTTTTGCTTCTGTTCCAAGAGGAATGGACACCAGGTGAAAAACTGCAGGCGTGCAAATAGCCAGTGCTTAGTTTGTGGCGCATCCACTCACACCATCGGAGCTTGCCCATATCGTCTCAACCTAGCTCCCGCACCCCGACCAGCGGCCAGCTATTCAGGCTCCTGCGCCTCGTCTTGCTCTACCTGCTCCACCTCCATATGGACCTCCTGCACAGCCTTCTCTTCAGTTCCATCAGGCCCAGAGGAACATGCCTCAAGGGCAGAGGAACGTTCCCTAAGGACAAAGGAATGTGCCTCCAGCAAGGAGGAATGTACCCCGGCGTCAGGCTTTCAACATGACAGTTGAGGAAGCCGAGGCCACTGGCCAAGTTATTGCTAGTAATTCCCAATCCTTTCATCTTTTCAATCCATGTATATCTCTATATTTTTCCCTGTATCTAAGCCAACCTCACACAACTTAGGTACTATACTAGTAGCCACCCTTCCTGCACTAGCACTATTCGACACTAGAGCGTCGCACTACTTCATGTCCCAACGTTTTGTGAGAACACATGCAATTCCCGTGAAGCCACTTATTTCAAGCTGGGATGTCAGTTTCAGGAATGGAGTATTAAAGGTTGTTTGCGGAAGAAAATTCTACGCGGATTTCAAAGTACTGGACATCCTAAATTTCGATATTGTGTTGGGAATGGACTGGTTGGGAGTTTTCTATACTACGATTGACTTCCATCAAAGGAGGGTAGTATTTGAGATACCAGATCACCCAGTCTTTTATCTCAAGAGTGGAGACAGAACTTTGGAGCCAGGAATCTTCCGTGCCAAGCCAAAAGATGCAGAAGTATTTACTCTACCAGCGGAAGAAGAAAAGCCAGAAGTAGTTCGAGAGTTCGAGGATGTGTTCCCTGAAGATATAACAGGTTTGCCTCCCGATCGAGCTCTTGAATTCCGTATTGACTTACTACCTGGTGCGCAACCGGTGATTAAAGCTCCATACCGGTTAAGTCCAGAAGGATTAAAGGAGATCCATACTCAGTTGGACAAACTCCTAAAGAAAGGTTGGATTCGTCCTAGTACTTCAAGTTGGGGATTTTCAGTTTTGTTCGTGAAGAAGAAAGAAGGTTCATACATAATGTGTATAGATTACCGAGCTCTGAATGAAGTGATAATAAAAAACAAGTATCCACTACCGTGCATCGATGATCTTTTCGATCAGCTAAGTGGGTCTTGTGTATTCTCAAAGCTAGATCTTCGTTCGGATTATCATCAGGTGAAGGTCAAAGAGTCTGATATTCCTAAAAGGGCATTCAGGACTCGCTATGGTCATTACGAATATCTTGTGATGCCATTTGGAGTGACCAATGCACCTGCTATATTCATGAACCTGATGAACCAAGTTTTCCGAGAGTACTTAGACAGGTTTGTTGTTATTTTCATCGACGACATCCTGGTGTATTCAAAGAATCGGAAAGAACACGCTGAGCATTTATGGATTGTTCTGGAGACATTGCGACAGTATCAACTCTATCCCTAGTACAACAAGTATGAATTTTTGCTAGATCAAGTCGGATTTCTCGAACACATTGTTTCAGTCGAAGGAATCTCAGTAGATCCAGCGAAGGTGTCAGCTGTCAGCGAATGGCTAACACCAAAGACGGTGAAGGATATTTGAAGTTTCTTAGAATTAGCAGGATACTACCAAAGATTCCTTGAAGGTTTTTTGAAGATTGCAGCATCCCTGACCAAGCTCATACGTAAAGTTGAAGCATTCGTGTGGTCAGAAGCATGTGAACAAGCTTTTGTAGAACTCAAGTCAAGATTGACATCAGCTTCTATTCTCATAACACCAGATCAATCTGGAGGTTTCGTCGTACATTATGATGCGTCCAGTAAAGGATTAGGATGTGTTCTACACCAGCATGAAAAAGTTGTAGCTTTTACATCAAGACAACTGAAAGTTCATGAGCACAACTATCCAACACATGATCTTGAGTTGGCAGCCGTTATTTTTGCACTTAAGATTTAGCACCACTATCTTCTGGGAGAATGAGTAGATATATATACTGACCACAAGAGTCTGAAGTATGTATTTACTCAGAAGGAATTAAACATGCGGCAGAGAAGATGGATAAAACTCATGGCGGACTTCGACATCAACCTACAATATCATCCTGAGAAGGTAAATGTAGTTCCTGATGCACTTAGCCGACAGCCATTAGCAATGAATTTCACCGATCAGTGGAAACTACAGCAGGAATTACACGGAATAGAGATCGAAGTAGTTATACCAGGTAACGCTTCATATTTGTTGAAGTTACAAGTTCAGTCTACTATTGTCAATCAGATCAAGGCAGCTCAAGCAAATGATGCCGAGCTACAAAAGATCAGAGAACAAGTAGAAAGTTGACTTCGAACTGACTTCATCATCCATGAAGATGGATCCTTATGATATGGAAGTCGATTATGTGTACCACAAGGTCATGTTAGAGAAGAGTTGATGAAAGAAGCCCATAGCTCTCCATACTCAGTACACCCTGGTGGTACCAAAATGTATAAGGATCTATGGAAACACTACTGGTGGTATGGAATGAAGCGTGAAGTAGCCAGAAGCGTAGCTAAGTATTTGGTGTGTCAGCAAGTGAATGTTGAACATCATAGAACTGCTGATCTATTTCAGCCATTACCAATCACATAATGGAAATGGCAGCACATTACCATGGACTTCATGACTACTCTTCCTCGCAGCATGAAAGGTAACGATGCGGTATGGGTTATTGTGGATCGACTCACTAAGTCGGCTCACTTTAATCCCTTTCGAGTTGACCAATCTACCGAGACGTTAGCAAAGAAGTATATAGAAGTAAGCATGAATTTAAAGTAAGATTTAACTCTTTCAAATGTACTATATTGATACCCATGAACTCATGCAGGAGATTGTGAGATTACATAGAGTACCAGTTTGTATCGTCTCCGATCGTGACACCAGATTCCGATCACAGTTTTGGTAGAGTCTGCAAGCTAGAATGGGAATGAGTCTGAACTTCAGCACGGCTTACCATCCACAAACGGACGGACGGTCTGAGCGAACAATATAGATTCTATAGGACATTCTAAGAGCTTGTATGTTAAATTTCAGAGGTTTGTGGGAAGATCACCTATACCTTGTGGAGTTTTCATACAACAACAGCTATCATGCGAGCATTAGAATGACACAATTTGCAGCTCTCTATGGAAGGAAGTGTCGATCACCATTAAGTTAGGACGATATCGAAGATCATGTAATTCTTGGACCAGAGATGATCGTGGCAACTATGGACGTAGTTCGCACGATCAAGGAAAGAATGCGCATAGCCTAAGACCGACAGAAGCATTGGGCTGATGCAAAGTGTCGACATCTGGAGTTTCAACCTGGAGATCATGTTTTCTTAAAAATCTCTCCAAACCGAGGAGTAATCCTCTTTGGCAAGAGGGGTAAGCTCAGTCCGAGATATATAGGACCGTTCGACATTCTCGAACGAGTTGGAGAAGTGGCATATCGTTTAGCACTACCACTCTCATTGGAAGGAGTGCACAACGTGTTCTACATATCCCGGCTTCGAAGATATGTGAGCGAACCCAACCACATCCTTGATCACTTCGAACTTATCGTGCAGACTGACCTAACCTGCGAGCAACAACCCGTTGAGATCCTGGATAGAAAGGTGAAGACACTGCGGAACAAAGAAGTAAACTTGGTCCGAGTGATGTGGAGAAAAGATTCGCCAAGAGAATCAACGTGGGAACAAGAAAATGACATGCGTGCAAGATACCCTTACTTATTTGTAAACTAGTCCTTATGTAATTGTAAATTTTGAGGACGAAATTTTTATAAAGAAGGTAGAATGTAACGACTCTGAATTTACTGTATGAAAATTTTCAATTTAATGTACAGAAAGGAGTTTACAAGCCTGAGTACAATTTAAAAGTTAATTTTTGTTTAAGAACAGCAAGAAACAACTTGTAGCGCATTGGTAAAGTCTTGCACTGCTGTGACGTAGCACCTGTGTTCGAACCCCATCAGACACATTATATTTTTTCTGATTTTTCTTTTACACATTTTAGAAGCCCAAAAGTTTACACGTGCAATGCACATAAAAATGAAAAGTCTGAAGAAATAAACATGTGCAAAAGGGTATTTATACAGAGAGGGACACGTGTCTTCAATCCACCTGTTTTCCCTCACCAATCGGCCTGCGAAAATGACCCTAGGGCCGGTACCAACGGTCCCCCCGTAGGCAATGATGACCGGGTTTTGCATACAAGTCCCTTGGCCTACCCCTAACTCCCCTGTACCGTTTGATTACTCTGCAATCAAACAGAGACCCCTCAATTTCCCATTTATCATCTTTTTAATGCATTTTAATTCATCTTTTTAATTCCAAAACCCTAATTCCACACTATAAATACTACCCCATGCCCTAACCTTTTCTCATTCTAAAAATTATATCCAAAATTCTCAAAGTTTTCTAAGTACAAGAAGAGTACAAGTGGAGTTAGCAAGAGATCGACTTCCGGCGAGGATCGAAGAAAGTTCCGGCGACCCCGCGACGCCACGAAAATCAACACTCTCTCGTCTACCTTTCTTTAGGACTACTAGCTAGTAAGTCCCTTCTTATCCCTCTCTTTCTTCTTGAAAAATTCAAGTTTTCAAAACATATCGGTAAGTGGAGTTAATACTAACCTTTTATTCGAAACCCTAAAAAGTTCACTTTTTCTTACACATTTTTCATCCATATTCTTACACCATGTTTGTAATCATATAACTAATGGTTAGAACAAACTTTCACTCAAAAATATCATGAAACACGACATTAATTTAACTTTTACATTAAAATTCCATGAACATCACATATATCTCTTTTAGTATTTTTGTTAATTATACCTTTAGAAAACTTCACGGGGTAATGACCTACCCCTCACAAATACACATGGTTATATAGCATGATTCTCTTTGAACCTATTTTTGTGGCGAATACAATATATTTCATTAAAATATCATCTACTATAAAAAACGGTTTTCTTTTGAATTGTATTTTAAAACCCTTTATAAATATGCCTCTACAACCCTTTTTAGTGAACCCGCCATTAGATGGTGCGTATTATCGCACATCCTTGGGCTAGTAGAGCGAGATGCAGACCTCCTCACGAAGCATTCGGTCTCGAAAGGTTTTTAATACGATTTTTAAGAAAAACGCAATTTTCTACTTAATAATAAAATTAATTTTTAATAATTATATAAATATTACAAATCCATATATTTTCAAAATATAATAATCTTATATTTTTTTCAAATGAAAGAATTACAAGTTTCATCAAAATACCATCAAGATACCACCAAAAGTCAAGCTTTACAGTAAAATACCATAAACTATTCAGTTAAGGTAATTATCACTAAAATACCTCAAACCCTTAAAAATTCATATCTATGAAAACCCTAAATAAAATAAATAACTCCCCCTGGTTTATTTTAAAACTATATATTAAAAATATTTTTATAAAACCCCCTCGAGCTATATAAAACACTGTTAAGGACTTTAGTAAATATGGGTTTAAGCGGGATCAATTCTCTTGAGCCGTGTTCCCCTCCGAAAGACAGCGCACAAGACTGCGATGTCCTGACGCTGAGATTCGGGGCAGATACTATTTGGTTTTATCCGTCCACCTCTCCAAAGATGCCAAGTTGATTTATGGCACCGTGTATCGGAGGTTTAGACGGATGCGGCCGATGTAGCAGACTTCGTCAGATTCCCCCTTGCTTGAGGGGTTTTTGATTATGGGGACGTTCTTCCCTGCAGGTGCAAGCCCCTGCAGTTAATTACGCTACCGCATCGCGGTAACAACTTTCTCCTTCTCCAGAATTTCACTTCGTGTCGTGTGTGTTTGTTTTGTTTGTGGTTGCCCGTGGATTGTATACGGAGACTGAGTAATGGCGTCGCCCGTAGGACGTGGATTAGTCCAAATCCGTATTTACTTAGATTTGGGTTTGGTGTTTTTAGTTTAAGGATGCATTAGTCGCGTTGCGGCTAAGATCAACTTAAACGTTCGCTAAGGATACGATAGTCCTGTTTGAGACTAAGATCAACTTAACGTGATAATCCATTTAATATCTGGCCATCGGGACTCGTCACCTCTCTAACGTCGTTGAAGGATTACAACGGCAGATGTCAGAGGAGTTCAGAGATGTACCCTTGAACCAAGGTTGATTTGGAGTTTTATAGTCCGTTTGAATGTTTAAAGATACGTTAGCCGTGTTTGGGGCTAAGATCAACTTAAACGGGACCGTTTAGATCCGGCAAAAGAGCATTTAAAGGCTCTATTGTTCCAGTTTAGGGACGTGGTGGTCCATAGGTAGTTTAGGGACGTTGCGGTCCATGCTCCAGTTTAGGGACGTGGTGGTCCATGTTCCAGTTTAGGGACGTGGTGGTCCGACATTAGTTTAAGGACGTTTCGGTCCAACATTAGTTTAAGGACGTTTCGGTCCACATTGATGTGTGGTTGTCGGGACCCGTCACCTCTCTGACGTCGTTGAAGGATTACAACGATGGGTGTCAGAGGAGTTCGGTGATGTACCCTCGAACCGGAGGTAAATTGATTTAAGAGAGCAATCTTGCTCAGTCAATTTAATTTAAGGACTTACGGCCAAAATTGGGCTAAGTCCAGTTGAAAATGTTCAACATTTTATTTGCTTTTGCGTTGCATTTCTTTTTATTTTTATTTGGGCTTTGCCCAGAAAGGATGCAGAGCATCGATTTGTTTTGGGCTCTGCCCTTTATAAATGATGCAGAGCATCAATTTCATTTGGGCTCTGCCCTTTTATTGCTTTGCAATTTATTTTGGCTTGCTTGGTCTTTTTGATTTGGGCCTGGCCCTTTTAGGAAATGCATTGCATTTATCAGGCACTTTGCGCCAATCAGAGAGCGTAAGCGCTCGTGGTGATGACACGTGTCATGCAGCGCAGTGCGCTGCGCTA
The DNA here is from genome assembly GCA_030015575.1 of Agapanthus africanus. Classification (NCBI taxonomy): domain Eukaryota; kingdom Viridiplantae; phylum Streptophyta; class Magnoliopsida; order Asparagales; family Amaryllidaceae; genus Agapanthus; species Agapanthus africanus. Next base: position 417,568,685 of record CM057349.1, on the reverse strand, counting down.
GTGCGCTACGCTTGCGCTGCTGACACGTGGCGTGCTCTGGTGAGTTGCGCCAATTTCAGAGAGCAAAGCTCTATTCAAAAGCGCATAGCGCAAACAGTTCAGACGCTGACACGTGGCGCTCTCTGGTGGCTTGCGCCAGCCCAAGAGCGCAACAGTGCAGATTTATAAGTGCAAAGCACTATTAATTTGAGAATCTTTTAGATTCAAGAACCGATGGTTCATAAGAGAAGTGCGAAACACTATTTGATTTCTTGATCTAATTTAGATCAAAGAAAAATAAGTTTTTCTTGTTTTTCTTATCTCAGAGAACCAAAGGTTCATGAAAAGTGCAAAGCACTATTTAATTAATTAAAGCTCATTGATCTTCTTTTTAGATCTATGATCTGTTCATAAGAGAACTTTCTCTTTCGCTAAAGGTTTTTACCTTTTTGTTCTTGAGGAATTCTTCAGAGTTCTCTCTTTTTTTTTAGAAAGATGTTGATCCCCTTGAATTGAGGTCTGGGGTCCTTTTTATAGTACCCATAAATTAGTTAAATTTGGTAAAGAGATCTTTCTCTGAGTGATTTGGGGAATTTTCCCCACCGTTGGATCTTTGATCCAAGGGCTTCTGTTTTACAGAAGAAAATCTTCTTGTTTTAACAAGAACAGAAAGATTTCTTTAAATCTCCATTCTGTTTTGCGCAACTCCCCAGCGCTTGACACGTGTCGCGCAGCGCAGCGCTTGCGCAGCTGTGCTTGCGCAACTGCGCAGACACGTGTCGTGCAGTGCAGCGCTTGCGCAACGATGCTTGCGCAGTTGTGTTTGCGCAACTGCGCCGACACGTGTCGCGCAGTGCAGCGCTTGGGCAACTGAAACGTTGCTTCCTTTACTTTTTTGTTTTAAACAGAGCTTTGCTCTGATTGGTTGCGCTGCCTCGGGCGCTGCGCTGATGCGTCTGCGCCAGACACGTGGCGCCTTGCGCTCAGCACAGAGGATCTGAAGCGTTGCTTCATTTATTGAAACTTAGATTTTGGGAAAATCGGAAGCGTCGCTTCTCCTGAGATATCTTTTCATCTCCTTTTTTCAAGTCAAACTCGTATTTCCAAAATTCTGATTTCCCGGGCCTTGGAAATAATTTCATTATGCACAGAATCTTCGGCGCCTGGGTCTATATATATAATTCGAGGCTGAGCCTTTTCTTCTCTCATTTTCAGAGAACTTCTTCGATCATGGCTTGCAACCGTCCTCACGCCCGCCGACAACCGTGGGAAGTGCCGATCCGGGACATCGTTCCTCGTTTTGCTGCACGCTTGGTGGACTCCTCTTTTTCGGACGAGCAGTGCGATGCTGCAATGTACGAGCTTTTGACTCGTGTGGGGTCTCCTCTTCCCCCAGGTTCCATTTGGCTTCGGATGATCCTTGCCTCAGTGCTCGCCGACATTCCCCCTCCTCCGGCGGAGATGTCCTCGGCAATGCTTGATGTGGCCGAAGATAAGATCGAGAGCTTTTTCGAACCGCTCTTGATCACCAAAGCCCTAAGGGACTTCTCCTTCTACTTGCTGAGCCAGATACGGGCTCATCGGGTTGGCATCGCCACTTTTTCTCAGGAGTGCGGCGTCGACCGTTGGATGGCTACCCCTCGGGAAGATCGCCGCTTCGACATGATGGAGAAGACGGAGAGGGAGCTGAATAATCTTCTTTTTCTTTTTGTGAACCCTTGTCTCTCTGATCCCGTATTCGGTGATCTTTTTTAAATGTAATAACAATAATAATGAATAAGTATTTTTCTTTTTAATCAAGTACTTCATTGTCTGTTAAGGGTTCTTTTATTTTAGTTCTCTGTTGCGCTTGTGCATTGTATGATTTTAATTTGTTATTATCAAGTGCATGTAATTTTGCATGGATAAATTGCCTTTGGCACTTAGTGTAAGCCCGCGGGGGCGCCCCGGCCGTCGATCCGACGCCGGAAACGCGGAAAACAAAAACTTTTGCTAACTTTGCAAAACGGCACCACCGCGGACTTTTTACCCGGATCGGGCCATTAACCTAGCTAGCTAGCAAAAAGAAAAGAGTAGAGAAGCTATACCAAACGATCCGTGTCCTTCGGTCTTCGTCTCCGCTCCGATCTCCCGCGGAATCTCCGTCACCTCCTCGCTCGTCGGAGAGGGCACCACGTAGCCGGAATCTTTTACGGGCTCCCGCCTCTTGACCGAGGCAACTCGGGCGCGAAGTTGGCTAGCCGACGCGTCCAAGGCTTGCTATAGAATAGTGTAGTGAGATGTCTCTTTAGGGTTTATGGAAGTTGCCTTGATGGAGGGATTTGAGGAGGAGAATGAATCAAGGAGAGAAGCTTGGGATTTTTGCAAGCATAAAAGCATGAAATGAGATGAAGAATTTCCACCACTAGAAAAATGATCCTCTCATCTCTCTCCCTCAAGAATGGCCGGCCCTCTCTCTCTCTAGAATGAGATTGGAGAGAGAAAAAGAATTCTCCAAGTATAAAACTACAATGGAAAAACCAAATAAAGAAAAAGGTCACTCTCATTTCTTTTCTCAAACCATCAAGTGAAAAGCCATCAAATGGATAAGAAAGGAATATCATCATGAAGCAAGTCTCATCATAATCCACAAGTGCAAGAAAACCCTCCACAAAAGAGTTATTTGCAAATTGCAAATAACCCCCTCCAACAAGAAAGTCCGACCGAGAAGGAATGAAGGAAAACCGGCCGGAACGGAATGCAAACTGGCAACTTCAGAAAACCGATCCCGTAATAAATTACAGGAAAACCCCACTACTGCAAATACATGCCCGCATTTGTATTCCCACTGAACACAAATGCAAAGAGACAAAACTACACTATCAAATACTAGGATCCGGCTTAAGCCAAAGCCGGCTAGTAAAAACTGTCCGATCGCGATCCGTGCAATACCGCACGTATCCGATCGAACCCTGCCATATCTCCATACGGCCTCTACAGCGTTTCGCCCGAAACTTGAGTAACTGAGTGTGGTGGACTCTAAAGACTCGTCAATACTGTGGCTGTGGATTTAACCACTAGCACGTCAGAGGTATAAGCCAATACGTGACGGGCAACCAGGTATTGACCAAAAGGGACGTCGATGAGCGAACTCATCCTGACACCCTACTGAGCCTGTCAGTGACAATATCCGTACAGTCCGGTCCGTTCGTCTATGAGCATCGCATGGCGGGCCTAGGGGGTTGGTAAAAGTCAGACCCCCAAAAGCGGTACAAGTCGTGTCGGAGTGTAGCCCAGAACACCCTGAGATACTACTGGAATACCTACCAGCAAATCTCCTGCCTTGGCCAAGGACTTTTCATGTTCTGGCTCTCCTAGACACAGCACGACCTCACCCCCAATACCGGGAGAGACGAACCCCTGCAGATCCGCTCACTGCCTCCATGTGGCTCGGGACTGTACCCAACTAAAACCTGTTTGCACGACTCCTTTAAGCCGTGGTAGGGTAGTAATCAAAGCACAGTGGGAACTCACACAAGACAAATGACGGTCTCAGGTCGATGAACTAACCTGTACACATGTCACCAGGGAACTGCTATCTGACATCTGGTATATTCCCAACTAGCAGGTTCCCGGCGAGTCCTGTCCGGTGTACTCATAACCCAATGAGCACCTGTATACATCTTAGGTGAACCAACTGACACCAGTGGCTTGTGAGACCGGCCACCGCCCCTCGTCGGGGTCTCGACTGTATACACTAGTCTACTGTGGAGAATCGATGCCCTGTCTCGAATCTCCCACGACTAGGGACCTTTTAAGGATGTGCTTGTAGACCCCAGCTCCCACTTATATGATCGCCCTCATACTGCTGGAAGTCAAGCAAGAATCCTAGGGGCTTTATCAACGTGTAATAGCGACTCGTAAGGTCACCTAAAGCAGTACACGATGATAAAGATAAACCAGATAGCATACTATCATCTCGAGTAAGACTGTCCTACCGGGATAGGTCCTCCCCTCAATCATTGCAATCACGTGCCTGTGACCCAATAATTGACTCTGAGGGCACTATCTCCAACAATCTCCCACTTGCACTCGAGGCTAATTATTGCGATGTCGCATACTCACAGCCCGTGTGATACCGAACACCCAACTCCTCTACTAGTCAGTCTCACAAAGCTCGTTTGCGAAACTATTGCGTTCGAGGAATAGCCTCAGTGAGTGGATCCGCTCTGGTGTTTCTTTCTATATCTCTCTATATCCCATGTTCGCGGAGAAAACCATCTCCCGAAATGAGCAATACCTGTCTTAGAATGTCTGGATGTCTGATGGGACCTAGCTCATAAATGAACTCCAAATCCAAACTTCTTAGACTGTATCGTCAACTGAACTTAATCAGTATCCTGCGCCATGCCTTCCCTCAGTATCCACATGGACCAACTGTCCAAAATACTGCCCCTCGTTAGAGGGAAAACTATAACTCTGACAGCCACTCTGCCATCCAGGTCACCTTGGAAGCCTGGAATGATAACTGTCTCCCGAAGAAGACTGCCGTTATCATATCCCTAGAACATTCACTTATGTTCTAAAACTGCTTCCGACTGTTTCTCCAGGATTGGATCAATATCAACTTATTGCACCTACTGCAAGAACAAACATCTGGTGTGGTACTTGACATCTCATGATTGACTCAATTGCCTAAGCAAGTGTTTTGTCAATCATGCGTATCCCTCTCCCCTTTAGTCTGTAAGACACCTTTAGAGAGGGTGACTCCATCACCTGCAGGTATACTACCGTGCCAGGAGTCGTCCATTCTAAATACTCATAGAATGCGGTCAAAGTACCCAGATTGGGAAACCACCCAAATCTAGATCTAAAACCATAGATCTAGTAACCAGAATGTCTGATATAATATCCAAGTCCTATGTGGAGAAACTACTGTGTGACGACCAAAGTATAACCGATCGTAGTATAGGAATATCACTTCCTACTCTGTGTATGTCATCAAATACCAGGACATCACACCCTACTACCTTCTTAACAGATCCATCCCTTATTCTGATGAAGTCAAACCTATGACTGTCACATCAGAAATAGATGATCTATCTCCGCTATATCTGCTTTAGTCTATAAATAGACATAAGCCTGATGTCCACCAATGCTTCTGCTGCTCCCACTGACTACGACAACCCTCTGGCAGAGTCATATATACGTACGCTTCTAAAGCAAGTTTAGAACGACGCTATACTCATCCTTCCGCCGGGTCTCGCAGCCTGGAACAACAGCAATGGCAAGTGTGGGTAAACAAGAACCTCCCTGCCACCGTCCTTGAGCATACCGAAGTACCTCTCGGGTGCCTGAGGTTACCCACCATATCTGCGGAGTGGCCAATGGAATGTCAAACCAGATTGAATCTTTAGGTTCTAATGAAATCTTCAGTAATCGTTTGTGGTTCTGGAATCACTTCCAGTTCTACCATACTCCCACTACTGTTTTCTGAAAAAATCCATTTTTGATAAAACTGTGGCGAGTCAAGAACAATATCACTATTGATCCTTCAGATGGTAGAAAATCAACCCTCGTCATAGCCCGGGTCAACCCACAAACAGCCACTACTGAAACGTGCCTTGAGTTGTCCAGAGTCTGGTTTCAAGCATAAGCCGGACAACTCCCCGTATCTTAACAATGTCAAGATATGAACTGTTCTATATCCAAGAAACAGAGGCACTGATTTAATTGAACCAGATTCAAATCATGCAGCTGTCTCCAGTGCATGTCAAGTAAATGGAAGAGAGGCCGATCAGCGTTACTCAACTTAGGAGTACTTCCAATTATGAGTAACCTGAAAAAGAAGCAAGTTCTCTTAATCATTACTATCAACTGAATACCATACACAAGTATCTACATCTTCGATCAGCTTGAAGAATCCCGATACTTGCGATACCTGGTTCTCTACTGTATTCTTATACCTATAACTCCTCTAAACTTAGACCCTGTGTTTCTACGAAACACATGTCTAAGAACTAGAGAAGTTAAAAGTAAACAGAATATAGTACGAGGACCAACCCCTCTGTCCTAATGGACACTGGACAATATACAATACTCTGTATAAGTCCCCTGAGTCTAGTGACTCATTCACTGTGTTTCGTAGGTTGAAAACTGTACTTTTGGTTAAGAAGTACACCGTTGTTCAATGCTCCTTACCTAACTATCCACTGATATAGGTAAATGTCATAGTCATAATTTCAAAAAGATATGTCTCACTCTATAAAAATAGACGTACAGATATATCAATTTGAAATTGGTGCACAACAACGGATATTCAAAACCAAATATTTGCCAACCGGCAAACAACCCAGGTGACTTCCTCAAATATCATGAATCCCGATATAATGAGAAAGGTCACCTAATTCCCAATAACTTACTCCCACTCATCATCTGTAAAACCATACAGACGTGAGACTCAAACCTGGTAAATACATACCCTGGAGCAAGTGTCTAATTGGGAAATCAGTTTTCTTTTAACAGTACACAGTGAAACTGAAACATTGCAATGTTTCGATGGGGTATCCTGGTATTCCTAGTAATGCCTCTTCCATTATCCAGATTCACAACTATAACCGTATAATTCTTTGCCATCTCTCCAAATCCCTTTACATGTCTTTAGTCATTACCTTCTGTACACCCCTTTAGGCCAAATGGTTTTCTTCCTTCCCTACCGTTCGGCACCAGCCTATGGTTTGGAAGAAGACTATCCAATAAGCATAATGGGTGTACTGTCCTAGTCCTAGGAGCACTCGCAATGCGAGAGAAGGTGAGGATAAAAGACAACCGAATGAACTTAATTCATAGGTGATTTAGGATTGACAAAGAAGTACATGGTTTGGTCGTGAATAGCAGTCGCAATTTACTTTGCCCTCTTACTAATCCCTTGCTTTGTCTGAACTTAATACCTTCTGTACACCGTTTAGGCTAATTGGCTTTCTTCATTCCCTACCGGTCGGCACCAGCCTAAGGTTTGGAAGAAGACTATCCAATTTGCGTAATAGGTGTACTACTCCTAAACCAAGGAGTACTCGCAACCTGAGAGAAGGTAAAAGGTAAAGACAACTGAATAGTCCTATTCGTTTTCTCCAGAACCTGAAACCATCCTCGAAGTCCTTCGAGTTCGTATATAACCATACGATGGTTTTGTCCAATGGAAGTGGACGTTCGTAGTAATACGGAGTGTCCCGGAGAAAAGGGTAAAAGTAGGAGTGGCAATGAGGTCTGCAACTCTGACAATCCAAAAGCCAGTGTTAAGATGGTTCGGTCAACTTGGTCACTGAGTCATAGTCTAGGGTCGGGTCAATGGTTGCTGCCAGAGAGAGAGAAAAGAAACACTCAGCGTGCACTCTAACCTAGATCAGAATGGTTATCACTTTATCTAATCTGGAAACCTCCCACTGTAACGTCAAATTCTTCTCCAAACCTGAAAGAAGAATTAGCCGGGATCACCCGAGGAGTAAACCAACTCATCAGTGGGAATCGGGATCCAACTCTCATCGCATGATAACGTGACGGAATCCGCTCACGTTATCACACTCCAGAAGGTATGCGCATATCTGGCAAGTTTCAGTACTTTTGAAACTCCCGATGTGGATTTTTACCCCATGCTCTTATGACCTTGGCGTGAGGTCAAAATATCATAAGTCACATGTCAAGTTCTACCCATCATTATCCTGGTTAATTTGAACCCACCCGTACATACCCTTGACGTAGGCCAAAATAGTAGTACGACTGTTCCAAACCAACGCATCTATCTATGCAAAAGATAAATACCCGGCAGCTACCAAACACTATGCCTTGGCGTGAGGTCAAAATACATAGCTTGAATACTACCGAATATTTAACTGAAATGACGGAGGGCTACGAATGGTTTCTGGCGAAAACCTTTAACGTAATGAACTTGATATCGTTGAAGGAACGGATAGCTTTAAAAAAATATAGTGACGACAACTTTTGCTAAAGAGGTCACTCCCGGTGAAGGGATCTCGGCTCTTTCCCCGTAGAATGAGGTGCAGGATATTCCAACTGAATACCACGATGCAAAGCAAAAGTAATCGGCTATAGTGAAGTTACTGCTCTGACGCAAACTTTTGTCCAAGGGGTCACTCCCGGTGAAGGGATCTCGGCCCTTGCCTCGTCGACTGAGGAGCAGGATATTCCAAATGAATACCACGATGCAAAACAAAAGTGAACGTCCTTGCAATAACAGCTTTTGAAAAGTGTTCCAACAACATCAGAATAGGTTTGTTTAACTTGCATTGATCCGAATCAATGCAGTCCCATCAATTGATCACACCACAAAGAACGAAAATATACTGACGTACGTATATGCCATCCGCATTCGCCACTGGGTCCCGTCATCACTCGTTAGGTTAGCTAACTAACGACAGAGCGGGGACTGGACTAGCGCGGATGAAAAACATATACAACATCTACTAATATATATACCAATATATAGTATTCGCTCAAGGCGTGATAAAAGCAACACAGAAATGTATAGCAACACAGATCAATACAGATATCTGGGATCCCCGGGTTTCACAGAGCCGCTGAAACCCGACGTTCCCCTGATCGTGTAGATAGCCTGTGCAATGAAATCCTAGACCCCTACGGGCGCGGCAAGTCACCCGCCAAAACCTGAAGCGAGGCAGCCCCCTTCAACGACGTGAATGGACCACCCAGCACTTCACGGAATCCGGTAACTTGGGCACCCCTCCTGGGTCAACCCTATACCCCCTACGAGTGCGGCGAATAGCCCGCCAATTCTAGAGTGAAGCCCCTCCCGTCTCAATGCCATGAGATGCGGGCTTGTTGCCCTCTAGAATCCGGCTATCCGTGCACCCCTCCGCGGGGTAATCCTAGTACAGAAAGTAAAATATACATACAACGGGTACATCGACCGCAACCAGGTCGTGCCCCAAAATAATAATACAAACTGGCAGTGACGGCAGTCCACATGTCGGACGCTCGCCCCGCAATATCAAATGTACATAATACAAAACTGTACTACCACTGCAACCAGGCTATCCACCACGACCGATCCGCAACAACACAGTACAATCACAGAACATCAACGTGAAAATCACGTTCGCAAATCCGTCTAACCGGGCTATAGCAGTTAGACGGGATTTACCGATCAAGTGACATTCACGGTCGCAGATATAATGTAAAAACTGTGAACTAGCATGTTTAAAATATCCGATCGAACAAATTTATCAAAGTGGGCCCCCAAAAAGAACTGTAGCACTTACAGAAAACCTGGGCCCAAATAAAATATCCCAAAAGCCCTATTTTCAACACATAAGCTTACTGGGAAAATATGGTGCCACGATTCCTCTTTTCCGCCGCGCAAGCGCGGCCAAACCAGGGGTTTGGCCGCGCTTCCGCGGTCGAAGTGAGGAATCAGTGGATCGTATTTTCCCAGAATTCTTATAATTTGTTGTACATGTCTCTGCAATTACCAGAAAAATTTTAGGAGCTCAAAAAATTTTAACAGAGAACACATGTGCACAAAAATACGGTTTTCGGGTTTTTGTTCGATCGAGTACTAAACGCGCTAGAGCATGCTAGGGAAGGTTAACGGCGTGGCTCTGATACCATTGTAAGCCCGCGGGGGCGCCCCGGCCGTCGATCCGACGCCGGAAACGCGGAAAACAAAAACTTTGCTAACTTTGCAAAACGGCACCACCGCGGACTTTTTACCCGGATCGGGCCATTAACCTAGCTAGCTAGCAAAAAGAAAAGAGTAGAGAAGTTATACCAAACGATCCGTGTCCTTCGGTCTTCGTCTCCGCTCCGATCTCCCGCGGAATCTCCGTCACCTCCTCGCTCGTCGGAGAGGGCACCACGTAGCCGGAATCTTTTACGGGCTCCCGCCTCTTGACCGAGGCAACTCGGGCGCGAAGTTGGCTAGCCGACGCGTCCAAGGCTTGCTATAGAATAGTGTAGTGAGATGTCTCTTTAGGGTTTATGGAAGTTGCCTTGATGGAGGGATTTGAGGAGGAGAATGAATCAAGGAGAGAAGCTTGGGATTTTTGCAAGCATAAAAGCATGAAATGAGATGAAGAATTTCCACCACTAGAAAAATGATCCTCTCATCTCTCTCCCTCAAGAATGGCCGGCCCTCTCTCTCTCTAGAATGAGATTGGAGAGAGAAAAAGAATTCTCCAAGTATAAAACTACAATGGAAAAACCAAATAAAGAAAAAGGTCACTCTCATTTCTTTTCTCAAACCATCAAGTGAAAAGCCATCAAATGGATAAGAAAGGAATATCATCATGAAGCAAGTCTCATCATAATCCACAAGTGCAAGAAAACCCTCCACAAAAGAGTTATTTGCAAATTGCAAATAACCCCCTCCAACAAGAAAGTCCGACCGAGAAGGAATGAAGGAAAACCGGCCGGAACGGAATGCAAACTGGCAACTTCAGAAAACCGATCCCGTAATAAATTACAGGAAAACCCCACTACTGCAAATACATGCCCGCATTTGTATTCCCACTGAACACAAATGCAAAGAGACAAAACTACACTATCAAATACTAGGATCCGGCTTAAGCCAAAGCCGGCTAGTAAAAACTGTCCGATCGCGATCCGTGCAATACCGCACGTATCCGATCGAACCCTGCCATATCTCCATACGGCCTCTACAGCGTTTCGCCCGAAACTTGAGTAACTGAGTGTGGTGGACTCTAAAGACTCGTCAATACTGTGGCTGTGGATTTAACCACTAGCACGTCAGAGGTATAAGCCAATACGTGACGGGCAATCAGGTATTGACCAAAAGGGACGTCGATGAGCGAACTCATCCTGACACCCTACTGAGCCTGTCAGTGACAATATCCGTACAGTCCGGTCCGTTCGTCTATGAGCATCGCATGGCGGGCCTAGGGGGTTGGTAAAAGTCAGACCCCCAAAAGCGGTACAAGTCGTGTCGGAGTGTAGCCCAGAACACCCTGAGATACTACTGGAATACCTACCAGCAAATCTCCTGCCTTGGCCAAGGACTTTTCATGTTCTGGCTCTCCTAGACACAGCACGACCTCACCCCCAATACCGGGAGAGACGAACCCCTGCAGATCCGCTCACTGCCTCCATGTGGCTCGGGACTGTACCCAACTAAAACATGTTTGCACGACTCCTTTGAGCCGTGGTAGGGTAGTAATCAAAGCACAGTGGGAACTCACACAAGACAAATGACGGTCTCAGGTCGATGAACTAACCTGTACACATGTCACCAGGGAACTGCTATCTGACATCTGGTATATTCCCAACTAGCAGGTTCCCGGCGAGTCCTGTCCGGTGTACTCATAACCCAATGAGCACCTGTATACATCTTAGGTGAACCAACTGACACCAGTGGCTTGTGAGACCGGCCACCGCCCCTCGTCGGGGTCTCGACTGTATACACTAGTCTACTGTGGAGAATCGATGCCCTGTCTCGAATCTCCCACGACTAGGGACCTTTTAAGGATGTGCTTGTAGACCCCAGCTCCCACTTATATGATCGCCCTCATACTGCTGGAAGTCAAGCAAGAATCCTAGGGGCTTTATCAACGTGTAATAGCGACTCGTAAGGTCACCTAAAGCAGTACACGATGATAAAGATAAACCAGATAGCATACTATCATCTCGAGTAAGACTGTCCTACCGGGATAGGTCCTCCCCTCAATCATTGCAATCACGTGCCTGTGACCCAATAATTGACTCTGAGGGCACTATCTCCAACACTTAGCCCCTTCTTCTGCGCTAGCGCAACTGCGCTGACACGTGTCGCGCAGTGCACAGCGCAGCGCACAATGCAGCGCAACTGCGCTGCTACGTGTCGCACAACGCAAAGCGCAGCGCGGCGCTTCCTTTAACAGGGCTTTGCTCTAATTGGGCGCGTTTTCTTGGACGCTGCGCTGATGCGTCTGCGCCAGACACGTGGCGCCTTGCGCTCAGCGCAGAGGATCTGAAGCGTTGCTTCATTTATTAAAGTTTAAATTTTCAAAGCAAAGCTTTGTTTCTGATTGGGGGAAGATGAAGCGTTGCTTCATCTCCCGTCTTGGAATTTGAACAGAGCTTTGCTCTGATTGGGGTAAACAAATGACCCCCCACCGCTGCGCTTACATGGCCTCCAAACGCAAGCGCAACGGTGGCAGAATCCCAACCGTCGCGGCACCTTTTGGAAGTTGAAGAGGCACTCGATGCCTATAAATAGGACCTTTGGTCCCCCACAGATGCTTATCATCTTCCAAAAATTTTATTTTCAGAACCTCAGAGCTCTGCTCTTGTTTTTAAGAACTCTCAGATTTTCTTTAAAAGGAACTATTTTGGTAAGAATTAGTCTTGAATTAAATCAATTTCGATTAATAGAGCTTTGCTCTTATAGATCTTTGATCTAAAGAAACCCTTCTGGTGTTTCACCAATAGAGCCTTGCTCTCAAAAATCTATTCCAAGGTTTCTTGACCCATGAACAGAACCTTGCATCTTTGTCAAAACATAGATCTCTTTGATCTAAAAATGATGAACTTTTAAGATTCTGAATATAAATAATGAAAATTAAAAATGGAGTTTTGTATTTTAATGGACTATATCATCTTTTAATAATAGTGATCTCAGAATCTTGGGGGACTTCTTTAAATTTCCCTTATTAGGATTTTGATAGTCACTCATGTTCGTAGAGCATTGCTCTCGAGGAGTTTAACTGTCTGTGCTCGTTTTTTATCAAGAATTCACTTAATCAGTCGGTCTGCTAATTCTGTTGATCTTCTTTCACAGGAACCATGAACGCCCACATGTATGCCCTTAACGAGATCATCTCGTATGGGGACATCCGCCGACTTGGCCGTTCTCAAAATCGGGAGTTCACAAACGAGGAGTGCGCTGAAATAATGAGTCGCTTCGACGCGTACAATGGTCCACTGCTCCCCCGACGTTTCTCCCTTCTTAAGCTTATCGTGGGAGCCATCTGGGAAGCGCTTCCCCTCTTCTGTTCCGGCGTGCCGCTTAGGGCGTTGGATGCTGCTGAGGACAAGGTGCACTCGGTGTACCTGTTGAACTTTATCTCGAAGAGACGGCGAGACAGTTTTATCGATCTCTTGCACGAGGTCTTTCAACAGTCCGCCATACTTGCTGCTTATCGGAGGGTGGAAGACATCAGGGGGGACCCTGACGCTTGTGCTCACGAAAGAAAGCATACTAGGATGGTCCGCAAGGCCTGGAAAGTCATAGATAGGGTTGCTTTCGAGTTCCTCAATCCATGTCCTGGGTTCGAGGTTATTCCCTTGTAATAATGTTTTTCATTTATTGCTTTTATGAATGTAAGAACTATTGGCCATATTAATGGAAAAAATTTATCCCAGCTTGTCTTTATTTTTTGTTTTGAGTCTTTTGCTTGTGCATGAACAAGTGTGTCTCGAACGCTTGATCAAACATAAATTGGATGTTCCTTCTGTAGCTTTCTTCTTTCTCTTATTATCGGCATGCTATCTTAATAAACATGGTCGACGGATAATAGAGCCCGCATCTTGACTTTCTTAAGAAATAGCAATGGCTTAGGCCGCAGGTTCAAATCTGCTGCCTAAGACTTTTCAACTCCATAAGCCGTGAGGGTCTCATAGAGACTTTTCTCCCTACGGATCGAGAGGATCTTGTAGGTGGGTTTTTCTCCTTAGGAATCGTGAGGATTCCTAAGTGTGGTTTCTCTTATAAGTCGTAAGGATCCTATAAGAGAATTTTCCCTCTTACGAGTCGAGAGGACTCGTAAGCGGTTGTTTCCTTCCTTGTCGAAACTCGACCTTGGAGAGTGAGACCCGTGAATAGTATGCAAGAGACCATTTTGGATTGACTTGCAGGGTCCCATTTTTCAGGAAGCAAGTTTTTTAGTCCCTGCTGCCTGAGGCTTCATTTGCAAGTTGAGACGAATCGGGAATTTCCCGCGGAGACACTGGTTTCTCTGCGAGTCGACGCGAATCAGGAGGCTCTCGTCAAGGAGTGTTTGTATCCGTGAGTCGAGGAATTTGCTAGGGATTATTTGTTTCCCAAGCGCTAAGGATTATTTGTTTCCTTGGGGTTTGAAACGAGTCGAGAATTTCCCACGGAGGCACTGGTGGCTCCGCGAGTCGACGCGGATCAGGAGGCTCTCCTCAAGGAGTGTTTATATCCGTGAGTCGAGGAATTTGCTAGGGATTATTTGTTTCCTAAGCGCCAAGGATTATTTGTTTCCTTGGGGTTTGAAACGAGTCGAGAATTTCCCACGGAGGCACTGGTGGCTCCGCGAGTCGACGCGGATCAGGAGGCTCTCGTCAAGGAGTGTTTGTATCCGTGAGTCGAGGAATTTGCTAGGGATTATTTGTTTCCCAAGCGCCAAGGATTATTTGTTTCCTTGGGGTTTGAAACGAGTCGAAGATTTCCCACGGAGGCACTGGTGGCTCTGCGAGTCGACGCGGATCAGGAGGCTCTCGTCAAGGAGTGTTTGTATCCGTGAGTCGAGGAGTTTGCTAAGGATTATTTGTTTCCCAAGCGCCAAGGATTATTTGTTTCCTTGGGGTTTGAAACGAGTCGAGAATTTCCCACGGAGGCACTGGTGGCTCTGCAAGTCGACGCGGATCAGGAGGCTATCGTCAAGGAGTGTTTGTATCCGTGAGTCGAGGAGTTTGCTGAAGACACTGGTTTCTTCGGAGTTGGAATGAACCGTCGAGGTTTGGCTTCGTCTTCTGGCGAAGCCTGTTGGGAAAGTATGGTTCCCTCTTTGTTTACGCCCTTGGATTGTATACAGGGATCGATGTGATCTTAACTGTAGGGCCAAAGTTTTATCATCATTTTTTTTGTTTTATCTCCGCGATGCTCTATCATTTCAGCTTTTATATCGCGAAGGTCGCGATTGCCCAATCATTTCGGCTATTTTTCGCGGTGCCCAATCATTTCGGCTATTATTTTATTTTTACTCGCTGCTTTTTATTGCGAGTTGTCCAATCATTTCGGCTATTTTGCATGCATACATTTTTACTTGCTGCTTTTTATTGCAAGTTGCCCTATCATTTCGGCTATTTCGTATGCATGTGCGACCTATTGGCTTTTCGCTGTAAACCAATTTCGGCATCAGCACCGCTACAACTGGGATATTGCCAGGAGCGAATCATCATTTGCCTCTGTCGTTGTCGAACAAAGGAGGCTTAGCGACTAGGGTTAAGGTCATGTCGACTAAGGCTTTTGACTTCATGAGCCGTAAGGGTCTCACAAAGTTATTTCTCCCTACAAGTCGTGAGGATCTTGTAGGTGTATTTTCTCCTTAGGAATCGTGAGGATTCCTAAGTGTATGTTCCTCTGTAAGTCGTAAGGATCCTACAAGAGGGTTTTCTCCTTGTAAGTCAAGAGGATTTACAAGGGTCGTCCACCATACGAACATATCTCCAATCACGGATGAAACTCGGTTAGGGGAACGTTTATTCGCGCCCGTGGGTTGTATACAAGGGTCAGTATTGAACCACTTGTAGGGCAATATTGGAAGTTTTGTGGGGGTTTGCTTACGCACAGGTTTAGGTCTCTGTAACTTAAGACTTTCAACTCTTATGAGCCGTGAGGGTCCCATAAGAGAGTTCTCCTTACGAGTCGTGAGGATCTCGCAAGTGTATTTTCTCCTTAGGAATCGTGGGGATACCTAAGTGTGTTGCTCCTTTGTAAGTCGTAAGGATCTCACGTGGGTGGTTTCTCCTTATAAGGTCGAGAGGACCCTATAAGTGTCCTTTAACGAGGTTGCGTCCTTTCAGGTTTTCACAAACACTCGCCGGTAGCCCTGCTGTTTTTACTCACGGAGCCCTTTCGGGTTTTCATCCGTGCCCATTTTGCTTATGGACATACCGTTTTTATTTTATATATTTTTTTTACGAGGTCGCGCCCTTTCGGGTTTTCACGAACACTTACCGGTAGCCCTGCTGTTTTTACTCACGGAGCCCTTTCGGGTTTTCATCCGTGCCCTTTTTGCTTTATGGACATATCGTTTTTATTTTATATATATATATATATATATATATATATATATATATATATATATATTTATTTATTTTTAATATCTCGTCAGCCTAAGGATACTGCGGTATTAGTTTAAGGACGTTTCGGTCCGCTATTAGTTTAAGGACATTTCGGTCCGTCTTTGAGAGGCTGACTACTGCTTATAAAACTTGAGCTTAGGAAGATAGCGAGCGGGCATGGTCGTCGTCACCTATCACTGACCTAAGCTGTGGCTCATTAAGTATAGTATTTCTTTAGGAAGCGACCGTTTATTGGCCTGAAAGGGCTTTCACCGTGCATGTCCATGAGTAGATAGGCTCCACCATGGTAGACCTTGTCTATAATGTACGGGCCTTCATAGTTCGGCTCGAATTTTCCCCGCTTGGCGCGATTGGGGATCATAGGCCTTTTGACCATTAACACAAGTTCGCCTTGGCGAAATGTCCTCGGTCGGGTAAGTTTTTCATATGAGCGCGTCATCTTTGCTTTATAAGCTTCCAGATTTTGTTGCGCTATGAGCCGGGTTTCATCAAGGGCGTCAAGCTCCTCAAGCCGAAGGTTAGCATTTTCTTCGTTCATCAGCTCGTAGTGGACTGCCACTCGTAGAGAGGGTAACTCTACCTCGAGGGGGAGTACTGCTTCCGTCCTAAATACCAACGCATACGGCGTTGTGTTCGTAGCCGTCTTGAACGTAGTTCGATACGCCCAAAGGGCCTCTTGCAGTCTCTCGTGCCAGTCTCTTTTATTTCGGGACACCGTCTTTTTCATGATTTTCGTCAGGGTCTTGTTGAAGGCTTCAGCTAGACCATTAGCTCGCGGATTATAAACCGAGGAATGTCTCCAGTCTATATTATGCTGTTGCGCAAAGCAACTGATCTTGTGGCTTCTGTAAGTTGGCCCGTTATCGGAGATGATCCGTCGCGGAGTTCCAAACCGATATATGACGTGCATCTTGAAGAAGTGGAGGATATTTTCCGTCTTCACTTCTCTTAACGGTACTGCTTCTGCCCATTTAGAGAAGTAGTCAGTCGTCGCCAGGATGAAACAATGTCCCCTAAACGATGCTGGTTCGATAGGGCCGACTATGTCAGTCCCCCACATTTTGAATGGCCAGCTAGCCACCGTTGGATGTAGTGGATTTGGATGCTGGTGGATGAAGTCCCCATGGATTTGGCATGAGTGGCATTGCTTCGCATATTTGAGGCAGTCCTGAATCATCGTGGGCCAGTAGTAGCCTATCCGTTTTATCTTCAGCTTCATCTTTGGGCCCGCTTGGTGAAAACCGCAGAGTCCGTCGTGAACTTCCTGAACGACTCTTTTCACTTCGTCAGGTCCCAGGCATCTCAACCACAGAGAATCAAACGATCTCTTATACAGAGTATCGTTGACGAAGGCGAAAGATAGAGCCCGCTTCATGAGCTGATGTCTTGTGGACGCTTCTTCAGGCAATCGGTGGGACTTAAAGTAGTCTATGAAGACTTCCCTCCAATCCTCGGCCTTTTCCCGGTCTTTTATTTGCAGAGCCATTCGCTCAGTCGTTTCCTTTTCTTCAGGTGATTCCGGAGATATTTCCGCTGGGGCGAGCACTCGACGGCTTTGTTCCACAATTCTGACGTCATCGAGGTTCTCGTCAGCCAGTTCTTTAGCAAGTTTGGCCAACGCATCTGCTTTGCTGTTTTTCACGCACGGTATGTTCTCCAAAGTATAGGAGGGAATTCGGGTCAACAGTTGTTGCACTTTTTCGCCGTACTTCACCAGTTCTGGCTTGCACGTTTGGTAGTCGTCGTTTACTTGACTAACGACCAGTTGAGAATCCCCGTATATGAGTAGGTCTTCAATTCCCATGTCAATGGCGATCTCGAGGCCTGCTATCAAAGCTTCGTATTCGGCTTCGTTATTTGTCCTCAGCTCTGTTAGGGAGAAGGAAAAACGCATTATCCCACCTTGTGGAGTTATAAAGATGAGTCCTACCCCCGAGTTGATTATAGGGGCACTTTGTTTGCGTTTCTTCATGGAAGATGCTCCATCGAAATAAAGCTCCCATTGGGTATCACCACCGTCGATCGCATCAAACGCATTTTCGTCTGGAAGATCGCAATTTAAAGGAGAATCGGCGGGTATTGGATGCTCAGCGAGGAAGTTGGCGATGGCCTGGCCTTTCACTGCCTTGAGAGGTCGGTACGTTACCGAGAACTCCATCAAGAGCAGGGCCCATTTAGCGAGTCGTCCCGTCAATATGGCCTTTGACATTAAATACTTAAGAGGGTCTACCTTCGAAATGAGACGGACCTCATGCGCCAACGCATAGTGCCTGAGCTTTGTTATCGCGAAGATGAACGCTAGGCAGTGTTTTTCAATGGGGGAGTAGTTGCTTTCTGCCCCCAGTAGAACTCGACTTAAGTAATAGAGTGCTCTTTCTTTCCCTTGGTCGTTCTCTTGAGCCCATAATGCGCCTAAGGAACCTTCGAGGGCAGTTGTATAAAGAATGAGGGGTTTTCCCTTGACCAGAGCAGCCAGCACCGGCGGGTTCTGCAGGTATTGTTTGATTTCGTCTAATGCGTCTTGGCATTTGCGATCCCAGACGAACGGGGTTCCCTTCTTCATCAGGTGGCTATAAGGACGGCACTTTCCTGAAAGGTTGGCTATAAATCGCCGTATATACGCAAGCTTCCTTTGGAGAGATCGCAGCTGTTTGAGAGTCCTTGGCGGAGGCATTTCCATGATCGCCTTGATCTTTGATGGATCTATCTCAATACCTTGGTGCCGGACGATGAATCCCAGGAATTTGCCCAAGGAAACTCCGAATGCACACTTGAGCGGGTTCATCTTCAAGTTGTATTGTCGAAGGCGTCGAAACACGGTCTTCAAATGCTTGAGATGTTCTTCGTATGATTTGCTTTTAACCACGAGATCGTCGATATAGCATTCGACGATTTCGTGTATAAGGTCATCAAAGATCTGCGTCATGGCTCTCTGGTAAGTAGCACCGGCGTTCTTTAAACCGAAGGGCATCACCTTATAGCAGAATATACCCAAAGGAGTCCTGAAGGCGGTGTGCTTCTGGTCTTCGGGATGCATCTTTATTTGATTATACCCTGATGAGCCATCCATGAAGGAGAAAACCTCATGAGTGGACGTATTGTCTATCATCGGTTTGGTGACTGACACTGGGAAATCGTCTTTCGGGCAAGCTTTATTGAGATCCCGGAAGTCTACGCATATGTGCACTGTCCCATTTTTCTTCATCACCGGGACGATATTGGCGATCCATTCAGGGTATTGAATTTCCTGGATGAAGCTAGAGTCGATCAGCTTCTTGACCTCGGTGTTGATACTCATCTCAAGCTCATGCCGCATTCTTCTTGGTGCCTGTTTAACTGGCTTGACATCCGGGGATATTGCCAATTTATGCACAGCAATTTCTGGATCTAATCCCGGCATTTCGAAATAGTTCCATGCGAAGCAATCTTTGTGCTGCATTAGCAGGTCTTTTAACGCAGCCACCCTTTCTTCAGATAGCAGCTCACTGACGAACGTCGGCCGTGGGTCACTTGCCGTGGGCACCCAAGTAGCTATCGCCTTTTGTGGATTGATAGGACGGTCCTCTTCCCGCTAAAATTTCACCTTTTTCTGTCGGCGGGGATAATTTTGATCAATTACCGAGTCTTGGACTTGACGCCAGACCTTGTAGATTTTAGAGGACAGCCGTTGAGGGGGCTTTTCCGGCTTCACCTTTGTAGCGCTCTCCATAGGTGGAGGAGATCTTTTCAGCACAGCGGTCGGAGAGTTATTGTGGACCTTCCTAAGTGGTTCAAAGCTGTTTCCAGTTGGAACAGCAGCATCAATTTCCGCTGTTGGAGTCGGCGGAGTCAGTCTAGAAGGAGAGTTGCCCCCGGTCTTCCTTACTCGGCGCCAGTGGTATATCCCTAGTAGGAGGGGTGTTGTCTCCTAAGGGTTTTCAGCGGATTACACCCATAAAATCGTATAATAAAAAAGAGGTGGTGAAAGTTATATAAAGATAAGAACTATAAAAGAAAGAACTTGAAAATAAGAGTTTTCAACTCTACCAGCTTTTCAGTTACTATGAGCCCTATCTTAATAGTCATGAAAAGATATTAGAAATCGCATCATCCCTCCATAAAACATCGCCTTTAGTTTTCATTCCTACCTTTCTTCCAAACATTGATCATATACCCCTACGTGTGTTAACTGGACATCCCTACACTCAGAGAATTCAATTCAAGCAATCATACTCTTGTCCATCTACCTCAGTACTTTTTAATAGATATTTAGATGGAATTTGCTCACACATTCTTCATGCGACCGTTAATAATTCTTGAGGTACTAACCGATCGATTACTCATGTGCTTGCTAATTAGGTGTTTTTCCTCGTCTTGCAACACCTAAGGCTTAGCAGTGGCTCCCAAACCAGTTGGTCTAAGGCACTAGGTGATAAAGCACCCTCGCTATATTTTTTTTTATTGCTGCCTCGGTGATAACAAAACCAGTGTTCATTTTTCTTTTCACCATTTTATCTTTTATTCTCCACTTTTATTTTCTTCATACTTTGGCTTCTAGACAAGAGCATTTCAAGGTATCCTCTACTATCCCGAGTTTCAAGATGTGTGTAAGTGCGTATAGTAGGGTATCAACGTTCAAATGTTTGGCTTCCAGAATAGGAACTATTTTTTCAGGCTTATTTTTATCCTCAGATTAGTAATTTCCTTTATCTTACTAACCCTTGGGACAACAGCTCATAACTACTTATTACTAGTTTCATTTAAGAAAACATCTAACTTTCTTGTTTTTCTTAAACTATTCCTATCTTTTAAATATAATTTTTCACTTTCTACTCTTTTATTATCACAATTTTTTTGTATGTGCTTATATACAGTATAATGCAAAGTAAGGCGTAAATAAGCACAGGAGCCCTGAAAAACGACTTCTTGGGAGCTTCTTGCGATGGTACAGGAGCGCTGAAGCTCGTTGGCGGGAGCATGGTCCCGAAGAAGAGCCCAGTAGTGGCTTGAGTTACCTGCTCCACTGGCATAGTGAAAAGGGAGGCCGCTTGGGGCCCGTAGGTTACTCCTCCAGATGGGACAGAGCGAGAGTTGCTGTTGCAGTTAGTGCAATTTGAAGCCATTGATTTCTTGAATAGCTTGAATATTCTGCCCCCTGCGTCAACCTTAGTCTTTGGCATGTGCCAGCTGTTTGAGGACCGATTCCGTCAGCAAGGCTGCTGCTTGGGAAGCCTGCCTGTGGGCGACAGACATCTTCTGGGCTTCCTCCATCGGCGTTGAGGCACCGAGGGTGGGAGGTGGGAGCATCGACCCAAAAAGAAGCCCGTTAATTTCTTGAAAAGCCGGATTGCAGAGATTTGAGGCTGCAAGTGACCCATACTTGACTCCGCCGGGTATGACAGAACCTGAGTTGCTAGGGTGGGTGCAAATGCCATTCTTCATAGAAACGAAATGCCGGCTTCAATATCCACTCCCCTAAGGGCAACCAAAAACATACACACCGCGATTATTTGATCGCGGGAAAAACACGACACACGAAGTGTGGAGTGGAAAGAGGAAAAGGTCCCACCGGGCGTGCCAGAATCTGTTCCCCTCCGAAAGACGGCGTACAAGACTGCGATGTTCTGACGCTGAGATTCAGGGCAGATGCTATTTGGTTTTATCCGTCCACCTCTCCGAAGCTGCCAAGTTGATTTATGGCACCGTGTATCGGAGGTTTAGACGGATGCGGCCGATGTAGCAGACTTCGTCAGATTCCTCCTCGCTTGAGAGGTTTTTGATTGTGGGGACGCTCTTCCCTGCAGGCGCAAGCCCCTGCAGTTAATTACGCTACCGCATCGCGGTAACAACTTTCTCCTTCTTCAGAATTTCACTTCGTGTCGTGTGTGTTTGTTTTGTTTGTGGTTGCCCGTGGATTGTATACGGAGACTGAGTAATGGCGTCGCCCGTAGGACGTGGATTAGTCCAAATCCGTATTTACTTAGATTTGGGTTTGGTGTTTTTAGTTTAAGGATGCATTAGTCGCGTTGCGGCTAAGATCAACTTAAACGTTCGTTAAGGATACGATAGTCCTGTTTGAGACTAAGATCAACTTAACGTGATAATCCATTTAATATCTGGCCATCGGGACTCGTCACCTCTCTAACGTCGTTGAAGGATTATAACGGCAGATGTCAGAGGAGTTCAGAGATGTACCCTTGAACCAAGGTTGATTTGGAGTTTTATAGTCCGTTTGAATGTTTAAGGATACGTTAGCCGTGTTTGGGGCTAAGATCAACTTAAACGAGACCGTTTAGATCCGGCAAAAGAGCATTTAAAGGCTCTATTGTTCCAGTTTAGGGACGTGGTGGTCCATAGGTAGTTTAGGGACGTTGCGGTCCATGCTCTAGTTTAGGGACGTGGTGGTCCATGTTCCAGTTTAGGGACGTGGTGGTCCGACATTAGTTTAAGGACGTTTCGGTCCAACATTAGTTTAAGGACTTTCGGTCCACATTGATGTGTGGTCGTCGGGACCCGTCACCTCTCTGACGTTGTTGAAGGATTACAACGATTGGTGCCAGAGGAGTTCGGTGATATACCCTCGAACTGGAGGTAAATTGATTTAAGAGAGCAATCTTGCTCAGTCAATTTAATTTAAGGACTTACGGCCAAAATTGGGCTAAGTCCAGTTGAAAATGTTCAACATTTTATTTGCTTTTGCGTTGCATTTCTTTTTATTTTTATTTGGGCTTTGCCCAGAAAGGATGCAGAGCATCGATTTGTTTTGGGCTCTGCCCTTTATAAATGATGCAGAGCATCAATTTCATTTGGGCTCTGCCCTTTTATTGCTTTGCAATTTATTTTGGCCTGCTTGGTCTTTTTGATTTGGGCTTGGCCCTTTTAGGAAATGCATTGCATTTATCAGGTGCTTTGCGCCAATCAGAGAGCGCAAGCGCTCGTGGTGATGACACGTGTCATGCAGCGCAGTGCGCTACGCTTGCTCTGCTGACACGTGGCGTGCTCTTGTGAGTTGCGCCAATTTCAGAGAGCAAAGCTCTATTCAAAAGCGCATAGCGCAAACGGTTCAGACGCTGACATGTGGCGCTCTCTGGTGGCTTGCGCCAGCCCAAGAGCGCAACAGTGCAGATTTATAAGTGCAAAGCACTATTAATTAGAGAATCTTTTAGATTCAAGAACCGATGGTTCATAAGAGAAGTGCGAAGCACTATTTGATTTCTTGATCTAATTTAGATCAAAGAAAAATAAGTTTTTCTTGTTTTTCTTATCTCAGAGAACCAAAGGTTCATGAAAAGTGCAAAGCAATATTTAATTAATTAAAGCTCATTGATCTTCTTTCTAGATTTATGATCTATTCATAAGAGAACTTTCTCTTTCGCTAAAGGTTTTTACCTTTTTGTTCTTGAGGAATTCTTCAGAGTTCTCTCTTTTTTTTTAGAAAGATGTTGATCCCCTTGAATTGAGGTCTGGGGTCCTTTTTATAGTGCCCATAAATTAGTTAAATTTGGTAAAGAGATCTTTCTCTGAGTGATTTGGGGAATTTTCCCCACCGTTGGATCTTTGATCCAAGGGCTTCTGTTTTACAGAAGAAAATCTTCTTGTTTTAACAAGAACAGAAAGATTTCTTTAAATCTCCATTCTGTTTTGCACAACTCCCCAGCGCTTGACACGTGTCGCGCAGCGCAACGCTTGCGCAGCTGTGCTTGCGTAACTGCGCAGACACGTGTCGTGCAGTGCAGCGCTTGCGCAACGATGCTTGCGCAGTTGTGTTTGCACAACTGCGCCGACACGTGTCGCGCAGTGCAGCGCTTGCGCAACTGAAATGTTGCTTCCTTTACTTTTTTGTTTTAAACAAAGCTTTGCTCTGATTGGTTGTGCTGTCTCGGGCGCTGCGCTGATGCGTCTGCGCCAGACACGCGGCACCTTGCGCTCAGCGCAGAGGATCTGAAGCGTTGCTTCATTTATTGAAACTTAGATTTTGGGCAAATCGGAAGCGTCGCTTCTCCTGAGATATCTTTTCATCTCCTTTTTTCAAGTCAAACTCGTATTTCCAAAATTCTGATTTCCCGGGCCTTGGAAATGATTTCATTATGCACAGAATCTTCTGCGCCTGGGTCTATATATATAATTCGAGACTGAGCCTTTTCTTCTCTCATTTTCAGAGAACTTCTTCGATCATGGCTTGCAACCGTCCTCACGCCCGCCGACAACCGTGGGAAGTGCCGATCCGGGACATCGTTCCTCGTTTTGCTGCGCGCTTGGTGGACTCCTCTTTTTCGGACGAGCAGTGCGATGCTGCAATGTACGAGCTTTCGAATCGTGTGGGGTCTCCTCTTCCCCCGGGTTCCATTTGGCTTCGGATGATCCTTGCCTCAGTGCTCGCCAACATTCCCCCTCCTCCGGCGGAGATGTCCTCAGCAATGCTTGATATGGCCGAGGATAAGATCGAGAGCTTTTTCGAAGCGCTCTTGATCACCAAAGCCCTAAGGGACTTCTCCTTCTACTTGCTGAGCCAGATATGGGCTCGTCGGGTTGCCATCGCCACTTTTTCCCAGGAGTGCGGCATCGACCGTTGGATGGCTACCCCTCGGGAAGATCGCCGCTTCGACGTAATGGAGAAGACGGAGAGGGAGCTGAATAATCTTCTTTTTCTTTTTGAGAACCCTTGTCTCTCTGATCCCGTATTCGGTGATCTTTTTTAAATGTAATAACAATAATAATGAATAAGTATTTTTCTTTTTAATCAAGTACTTCATTGTCTGTTAAGGGTTCTTTTATTTTAGTTCTCTGTTGCGCTTGTGCATTGTATAATTTTAATTTGTTATTATCAAGTGCATGTAATTTTGCATGGATAAATTGCCTTTGGCACTTAGCCCCTTCTTCTGCGCTAGCACAACTGCGCTGACACGTGTCGTGCAGCGCACAGCGCAGCGCAACTGCGCTGCCACGTGTCGCACAGCGCAGTGCGCAGCGCTGCGCTTCCTTTAACAGGGCTTTGCTCTAATTGGGCACGCTTTCTTGGACGCTGCGCTGATGCGTCTGCGCCAGACACGTGGCGCCTTGCGCTCAGCGCAGAGGATCTGAAGCATTACTTCATTTATTAAAGTTTAAATTTTCAAAGCAAAGCTTTGTTTCTGATTGGGGGAAGATGAAGCGTTGCTTCATCTCCCGTCTTGGAATTTGAACAGAGCTTTGCTCTGATTGGGGAAAACAAGCCTCAGTGAGTCGGAGAAAGTGAGTGCTTGCATATTTAAGGTAGAAAAACTTAACGGTGTTATCAATGGTAATTGTCTTGGAAAAAGACACAAATCCTGCCGTCCATGTGCGGTAGTTACCGATAACTCCCGAACCTAATTCAGGATCCAAATCAGTTATAAGTGTCTGACTCAAGTCTGAGTCTAAATCAAGCTTGAATTCAACTCAAACTAGAATCCAATTCAAATATGAATCCAAACTCTAACATGTATACTTGAACCTGAACCTGAATAGCAAACCTGAATACAAGACTTGGCTTGACTGAACCATGGCTATAAGTTGACATGACTTCTTGATTACAAGCTTACATCCTGAACCTGACTACTTGAACAACTTGTATTTATGGTCTCGGCAAGCCTTATAATCAATACAATACATTACGAGGTTAAAGGGATTGATTGGTACGGAATGTGTTAAAAGTGGTACGAGATGATCATTAAAAGCCACATACATGAACTCTCGTGCCGTTGTCCCTTGGGTTTTGACGGGGCCTTGTACTACATGTTACCATAGTCCATGGGGAAAGATGGACTTCTCTCGTATAAACTGATACCTTCTGTACCAAACTACAAACAACTACGTTAGAATAGCAATCTTATACATGTACACCTTAACAGTTCAATTCTCTATACTTGTTATATTCCTGTCTTTCTTTTGGGACTTACCGAGCGCTAGTTCGCTGACGACATTCCTATCTTTTCTTTCTTTGGAATGTTCGTCAGGAGGACCGGACTCTCTCGAGATCGAGCCTAGCCAGAAGGACGTGGACCAGTTCACCGAGCAACAGGACTTCTAGTTTTTTCTTGTACTTACTTTTCATTTCATATGCCACTGTTTAGGCATTGCTATATATCTTTTTACTTTCCTTTTCAAAGCAATATATTGTAAAAATGAATGTTAATAAAAGTTGTTGTTCATTTTATATCTCATGTCATTTCTTGTTCATTTTATATATTGCTTATTTACGCTAACGTATTTATTTCTGAGTAAATACGTTGCGTGCCTGCCACGTCTCCGTCTCCGTATACTGGGAAGCGGGGCGTGACAAAGTATAGTGGAGATAGATCATCTATTTTGATGTGACAATCATAGAGTTTGACTTCATTAGAATAACAGATGGACCTGGTAAGAAGTTAGTAGAGAGTGATGTCCTGGTATTTGGATGACGTACTCTTTATAGGAAGTGATATTCCTATACTACTATCGGTTATACCGTGGTTGTCACAAAGTGTTTCTCCACATACGATCTGAACAAAATATCTGGGATTTAGGCGTGGTGGTGTACCCGCAGGTGATGGAGTCATCCTCTCTAAAGAGATGTCTTCTAGATTGATGAGGAGAAGGATTTGCATGAATGGCATATCACTTCTTAGGCAATTGAGTCAATCATGAAATGTCAAGTACCACACCAGATATTGCTTTTGCACTAGATGTAATAAGCATATATTAATCCAATCCTAGAGAAATATTGGGAGGCAGTTATGAATATAAGAGGATGTTCTTGGTATGGTAACGGCAGCCTCCTTCAGGAGACGGTTATCATTTTAGGCTTCCAAGGTGACCTGAATGACAGAGTGACTGTCAAAATTAAAGTTTATCCTCTTCTAAAGGGCAGTATGTTGGACAGGGGGTCCAAGCGGATACTGAGGAAGGCATGAATCAGGTTACTGGTTAAATTCATTGGAGGATACAGTCTAAGAAGTTTGTTAGATTTAGAGTTCATTTATGAACTTGGTCCCATCAGATATCCAGACAAATTCTAAGACATGTATCGCTCATTTCAGGAGATAGTTTTTCTCCGCGAAGTTGAGTTATAAAGAGATAAAGATAGAAATATTGGAGCGTATCCACTCACTGAAGCTATTTCTCGAACGCGATAGTTTCGAAAACATGCTTTGCCAGATAGATTAGTAGAGAAGTTGGGTGTTCGGTATCACACGGGCTGTGAGTATGAGACACCGCAATAAATAGACTTAAGTGCAAGTAGGAGATTGTTGGATATAGTGCCCTCAAGGCAATATTGTAATTGAAGGCAAGCGATTATGATGATTGAGGTAGGACCTATACAGGTAGAACAGTCTTACTCGAGATGATAGTATACTATCTGGTTTGTCTCTATCATCATGTACATACATTATGTGGTATTATAAATCACTATTACATGTTGATAGAGCCCATAGGATTCTTGCTTGACTACCTGCATTATGATGACGATCATATACATGGGAGCTGGGTGGTCTATAAGCACATCCTTAAATGTCCCTAGTCAAGGGAGTATCAAGACTGGGCATCGATACTCCGGAGTAGACTAGTGTATACTTTTCGAGACCCTGATGAGGGGCGGTGGTCGGTCTCACAAGCCATTGGTATCAGTTAGTCACCTAAGATAGTATGCAGGTGCTCATTGGGTTATGAGTTACACTGGACGGACTCGCCGGGAACATGCTAGATGGTATTATACATATTGTCAGATAGCAGTTCTCAGGTGACATAAGTGCAAGTTAGTCTGTCGACCTGAGATCGTCATTTGTCTCGTGTGAGTTTCTACTGTGCTTTGATTACTACCCTACCATAGCTCAAAGGAGTCGTGCAAATAGGTTTTAGTTGGGTACAGTCCCGAGCTACATAGAGGCAGTTAGCGGATCGTCGGAGATTCGTCTCTCCCAGTATTAGGGGTAGATGTCACGCTGTGCATGGGTGGCCATCACCAAAAATCCTTAGCCAAGGTGGACGAGAATTACTGATTTGGATCAGTAGTTTCTCAGTGGGTGATGGGCTTCACACCGACATAAAATATCGCGTTATTAGGGGTCTGACTTTATCCACCCCCTAAACCCGATATGTGATACCGTTAGACGAACAAACCGGAATGTAAGAAGATTGTCACAGACAGGCTTAGTACGGGTACGGATGAGTTTGCTCATCAGCCTTCCTTTCACTCAATACCTGGGCGGCCATTACGTATAGCTAGTACTGCTGACGTGCTTGTGGTTAAACCCACTGCCAGCGTATTAACGAATCTTTAGAGTCCCACACAGAGGGTTTTCCGGTTCAAGCAATATGATATAGATGACGTATGTTAGTATATACAGGTGTCCGATTAATTATGTGTACAGGCTAAACAGACTTTAATCGGACGGTTGATAATACTGGCAGCTTAGGATTAAGCCGGGTTATTAAATCAAGTTTTGATTTAATAATTTATATATATATATATATATATATATATATATATATATATATATATATATATATTATATGTATTCTAGTATTATTTTTCACTATTCATTTTCTCACTTGGTTATTCGTATTTTTATACGAATACGCGTATATGTATTTCGATACGTATATCGGGCTGTATTCCATATTTATAAGGAATATCTTCTAGAAGATGAACACCTTATTTTATGATTTTCTTTTTAGAAAATCATTTGTAAATGAGGTGGAGGGTGAGATGGCATGAGCATGGTTGGAGATATGTAGAGAGGTGTGGCCTTTATAAGTTTATTGAAAATGTTGTGAGATATTTTGTATGGTTGCAAAATGGTTTAGGAGTTATTCTTTCTATATACCATTCTTTCTCTTCATTTTTTTTGATTTAGCTCACTTTTTCTTGAGTTGCTCATGGCCATGTTTCTTCACCTCCTCCTCCTTCTTTAGTTGCTCACTTGATATTTGGAAATGGGAGAAAAATATAGTTGAAAATTTCTACATCCCCACTCTCCATTGCTAGCGACCTTGGAGCGTCGGTTGCTTCGCTAGGCGATACTGGAGCTTGGATCATTTCCCTCAGGTGGATCATATTCGGCAAAAGAGGACTAGCTTGCAAGCGCGATCCGAAGCACTTGAAGAAAGTTTGAGGATGTGAGTATTCTACACATAGTAGATTAGTTTAACTCACTTGGTTTTGTTGTTAAGTTCTAGCTCTTTAGTTTGATTCATGGTTTTGGAACTTTAGCAAACTAGAAATTTTTGAAATCCATGTTGCCATTTTCAAAAATTAGCTTTCTAGTATGCCTAAGTTCCCAGCACGGACATCGGGAGCTCAAGTTATGTCCTATTTAAAAACAGTGTGTGAATCATGACAAATTCTGTCCAGATTCGTCGCTTAATATTCTAACGCAGTTTTCTCTATTTTACGTCGGTTTTCAGTAAAAATTTAAAACTAAGAAAATCTAGATCTTTCGATGTAGATATCCAAAACATCTGAGTTTCTCAATTTAGATATCGGTATACCAAATTATGTGTCTTTGACGTTGACCGATAACTGCAGTTTTCTGTTATATGAACAGTGAATAAAAACGATGTGATTTCTAAACCGTGATGTGGTTTGATCTGAAATTTTTATAGCATGTACAAAAATATATATTCTATCATATGTAAATTTCTTGAAATTTCCAGAAGTGGGAATTAATTTATAAAAATTATTTTAAGGATAAAGGTTTTGTAAGATCGTATTTGAAAATGATAAATCTATGGTATTTATTTATAACTTTGTTTTCTTAAATGCAAAAGTAAATATAAATAATTAAAATTTCAGTGATAAATAACATGAATTAATATATATGAAGCAAACATATGATCCGGTCATGATTAACCGTCTAAAACAACAATACTTAACATGTTATTAACCATTGCATGCAAGATTTTATAACTAAACATTTATGTTTTATTCCAACCATTTTTTAATTTAACAAAAAACTTTAGCATGGGACTAACTAGTTATCTCAAAATTCAGCATGACGGAGGCATGGTAAAGGGATGAATTTAAAGTAGAGAAAAGGAGAAGGAGAGGGGACTTACATGCACAAGCCGGTATCGTCACCGAACGTGTCTATCCGACAATAGTCTCGCGTTACTAGCGAGATTTTCTTGAAAACTTCTTTGTGTTCTTCTTTTAGGACTGTAAGTGAAAAGGGAGAAGGGAGAGATAGAAAAATGTGTAGAAAAAAAAAAAGAGGATGGCAAATAAAGATGGTGTAATTGTGAATTATCTCTAATAATATATGCATTCAACATGGGAATTAAAAGAGAAATGAAAAGTCACCATTCATTTTGGGAATGAAAAATCTCATTTGTAAGTTATAAGAAGGATAAAAATTGATAAAAAATAATTGCAAAAATAGAGATTTGAACATGTGGATGTATGAAATAACAATGTAAGGACTTAATAAATGAGCTACAAGATTGTTCATGCACATATTTAACAAGAATTAAACATATGCCGTATCTTAAAAAGAAAGTGAGCTTAGATAAAAAAAATAAAAAGAAATCAAATGAAATTGTCTTAGCTTGGGTTTTGGACTTTGAAAAATTATTAAATGGATAAAATAGATAAAGTGATAAAATAATATATTTACTAAAACACAAAATATACCAAAAATAAATAATTGCAATATTTTATTAAAGAAATGATACGCGCAGGTATAGAAATTTTAAGGTCGTTACAGTACGCTATCGAGCCACTTCAAATGTAAAAGTGGCTTGCGACAGGGCGATCCATTGTCTCCTCTAATCTTTACATTGGTGGCCGACGGACTAAACAAAATGATTAATTTGGCACACGAGGCTAGGATGATTGATGGTCTGGGAAGTCTTAGAACGTCGGTCATTAATCTTCAATACGCGGATGGCGCTCTGTTATTTGGTAAGAGGGACGGAGATCAAGCCCGGAGTATGTGTTGGCTATAGTGCCCTCAAGTCAATTATTGAATCGCAGGCACATGATTATGATGATTGAGGGAAGACCTATACGGATAGAACAGTCTTACTCAAGATGACAATATGCTATCTGGTTTGTTTTTATCATCATGTACATGCATTATGTGGTATTACAGATCACCATTACATGTTGATAGAGCCCATAAGATTCTTGCTTGACTACCGGTATTATGATGGCGATCATATACGTAGGAGCTGGGTGGTCTATAAGCACATCCTTAAATGTCCCTAGTCGAGAGAGTATCGAGACTGGGCATTGATACTCCAGAGTAGACTATTGTGTATTTATTGAGACCCCGATGAGGGGCGATGGCCGGTCTCATAAGACATTGGTGTCAGTTATGTTAGTTGTATGTATGCCCTAGAGGCCAGTATTGTACAGATGATGTATATTATATTGGATGCTTGGACATATATAGAGATGACTTTCTTGCTCGATATGATAGTATGCTATCTGGTTGCTCTTTATCTTAACATGTACACTTGTCTCTTTAAACTGTCTTATAGTTACATGTTGATAAAGCCCTTAGGATGTGTACTTGACTGCCTGGACTATGATGCAGATCATACTAGTGGGGACATGGTAGTCCATAAGTACATCCTTCAAGGTCCCTAGTCGTGGGTGTATCGAGACGGGGCATCGATATACCAGTGTAGACTAGCGTATACGCTTCTCGACCCATGAGATGGGCGATGGATGATCCCATATCCATTGGTGTTTGACATCAGAGATGGTGTACGGGTGCTCAGTGGAGACTGGGTACACTGGACGGACTCGCCGAGAACTCCCAGATGGTATTATACCTCACGTCAGATGGCAGTTCTCAGGTGACACTTGTACAGGTTAGTCTGTAGACCCGAGATCGTCATAGAGTCTTGTGTGATCTCCACTGTGCTTTGATCTCCACCTTACCACGTCCATGAGGGCGTGCAAAACGGTGGTCTTTGGGTACAGTCCCGAGTCACATGGAGGCAATGAGCGATAGGAGGGGTTTCGTCTCTCCCGGTATTGGGGGTTGATGTTGCGCTGTGCTCGATTGGCCGTAACAGGGAAGTCCCTGGCCAGGGCTGATCAGAGATTTGCTGGTAAGTGTTACCAGTAGTTTCTCGACCCGTTATGAGCCTCACATTGGCACGACTTATCGGTTATTGGGGTCTGACGTTTACCACCCCTAGACTTGATATGCGACATATCAGACGAACAGACCGGACTGTACGGTAAGTGTTACTGGTTGGATTCACAGGAGTGTGAGCGGGCTAGCTCGTCGATCTTCTGATCGCTCAATACCCGGATGGCCGTTACGTTTAGCAGACCGCTTGCGGCTTGTAGGTGCTTGATATGATCATCATCTGCTACCGGCGTATTGATGAGTCTTTAGAGTCCTACACAGAGGCTTCCTGGCTCAAGCGAAACGAAATAGGAGCGCATATGAGATATATGCAGGACCGAGAATAATGCGTGTATGTGATACTGTATTTCATTCTCGCGATGGATGTATCGATTGGTTATATTCGATATAACCTAGATATCGAATCAAGGATTGATTCGATAAGCCGATACATAAGATACTAGTCGGTTATATGCGATATGACCGGATCGTTAAATCAAGTGTTGATTTAATGATTTAATGTATAATTATATATTTGATATATTACTTTGCATTAGCTAGTATTAGTTCACTTTAAATGGATTTTCTCACTTGATGTGCAAGTTGTATATGTGATATACTTTTGTGCACATGTTTGTATCATGTTTGATGATGCTTGCTCATTTGGTTAAGTGTATAGAATTAAACCATGGTTAAGTTGATGATTAGGGTTTTGCTTTTTCATTTATTTATTTATTTGTTTATTTATTTATTTGGAAAAGATAAAGATGAGAATGGTGGCTTTCTTTGTTTCTTATTGAAGCTTCATGAAGCTTTGACTTAGTCACCATTCTTGTCTCATCTTAACCCTAACCATTTGAACTAACCCTAGTTCATTCTCTACACTTAACTATGGTTAAGATTATGATAATTTTTCATTTTCTTTTTCATTTTAGAATACTTATCATAATCTTTCTTCTTCTTCATCATCTTCTTCTTCAAGAAAAGCTTAAGTCTATCAATGGCAACTTGAGCAAAAGTGAGAGAAATCCAATTCTAAAGTGAACCCACCTCCTATTTCTTCATCCTCTACCTCTTGCCAAGTAGTATAGGGTGTTTACTTCACAAGTTTCACAACTTGGTGAAGTTGGAGCTTGATCTTGTGTAACATCGACGTAGATCATCTTCGGCACGAAGCCGACGACCTAGCCCGTCCATTTCTCCGATGAAGCCGACGATTGAGTCCGGGATTCGAGATGGACAGCGAGAGGACGCCTACGTTGAGCTAAGGAAGTGGAGAACCGGATCTACAAAGGTTGTAGCCTCTCTCCTTTAGTTAAGATGTTAACTTGTTTTGTTTTTCGCCTAAACTTCTAGTCAACGATCCGTATTAGGGTTTCTCGGCACCCGTAAAATTTGAAATTGGCATGGTAGATGCCTTGTGAGACTTCATTAGAGTGCCTAGGAACCCTACAGTGGTATCAGAGCCTAGCTAGAGCCTTAGGCGAAGTCTAGACGACGTTTGAAACCCGATCGAACCGAAACCCTAATTCCCGATGTGCTCTCTGGACTTTTTTCAAAAGCTGGGATTTTTCCAGATTAAAAATGCTTAAAAATTCAGCAGGGAATTCTAAGAATTACGGTGCAAATTTTTTCAAATGAACAGTATAGTGTGCGGCGGAACCGCGGCAGAAGCATGGCTTCTGCGGCGGTTCTGATGACGTCAGCCCTCCTACTTTGCACAGTAATTCCTATTTCACAGTGCTGAGTTTTCTGGGAATTTTTAAATTGACTCAAGAGTTGAGTGTTCTGGGGTTGCATTGGGAATCAATGATTCGATCGGATTATCAAGTTTTGTCTATGTGTTTTTCCGGATAATTTTTGAATATGTTAAAAAGTTCAACCGGATATAAATACCCAACTTTTCCCCTGCAGGAAAATTTCCAAGTGTTGGATTTTTCTGTGGTTTAAAGACGTTCTGAGTAGTGCAAGTAACGCGATGGTCCCTCTAGAAGACAACAAACCTTAACTCGATTATGTGACCGTCTTGAACTGCCCTTTGAACCTTCGGATTTGGGGCAGTACGGCGTGCCACATGTGAGGCGCTGGCTTGACCCTTCTACGGCTGGACCGTTGGTACTGAGGCATGAAGTGAATGTCTTTGAGCTTATTTCATGTGTTGAACGGTTTCGGGAAAACTTGGGTGTTCGAATGTTCGATCGGAAAGTTTAATATTTTCTATTTATCCGGAATGTGATACAATAATTGGAATTCACAAACAGTTATGAGATAACTAAATGAATGTTATAAATCTAGCGGTTTAGTCTCACTTGATATTGAAAAGAGTTTTCGATAATGGGACTAAAATGCGGGGTTTATAACTGTTAGGCATGTGATGTCTAAGTATTTCATTTGATTAGGCATGTGATGTCTAAACAGGTTGCGGATTCCAACTGTTGTAGTTTTATACTTTTTTTTCTGTGACCGTAAGTGTAATATATGGTATCGCCGGTTTCGTTGCTATATGTCAACGATAATTGGGATGCGCATATTTACTTACGTTGATGACATGTGATGTTATGTGTTGCTGGATATGTTATATTGGATTGTCGTGTTTGAATAGCCAGGGGTTTTTATGTGAGATGGGGGTTTTTCATTTTTTATTCATGTAAAAACTTGTATGTAATATTCTTTTATTGGGGCACTTCCAGGTTGCGGAAGCTGTCACCCTTTTTATATTATTTACTTTTCCGCATTAGGATAGACCCAAGGAGGGGAGCACAAGTAACCGGGTTCTAGGGTTCAGTGGGAGACCATCTCGAGGAGTCGAGTCCCGGTCTCCTAACCCTAGAATTGGTAGGGTTGCTTGCCACTCTCGTAGGGGTCTAGGGGTGTGGGATAGGCTATTCATCACGACCGTGGAATCCGTGTTTTATACTGGCTCGTATTGAAAACACGGACGTCCTAGGATATCCAATGTTTCATATGTTTATTCTGCTGCGATATCTGTGATGTGATCATGTGATGTTCTGTGATAGATACAGTATATAGTATATATGATATATTATATAAACGTTACTTATGTTTTCCACCCGCACTAGCCCTGCCCTGCTCTGTCGTTAGTTACCTAACCTAACGGTGCACGAGGGGACATCGAGGCGAATGCGGATGGCATAAGTGTACGTCGTATTTATCTGTGATGTTTAGGTAACTTAAATGATGGGACTTCATTAATGTGATTAATGAAATAAAAGAAACCTAAGATGTTGTAGAATCGAATTTCAAAAATTAAAAACAGGTAGCTACAGTTCTTGCTTTGCACAGCGGTATATGTGATATATCCTGCACCTTATTCGATGAGGAAAGAACCGAGATCCCTTCACCGGGAGTGACTCCTTTAGCAATAACTGGCAGATGCTACACACTCGGTTTGTTTTTGATTGCTTCTATAGTTTCTGCTTTGCACAGTGATATATATGATATATCCCGCACCTCATTCGACGAGGAAAGGGCCGACGATCCCTTCACCGGGAGTGACCCCTTTAGCAAAACTAGAAAAAGCCTCAAAATCACTCCATTTTAAAACTTCATTTGATTCTACAACGATATCAAGTTCATTACGCTTATGGTTTTCAGAAAAACCTGCGTAGCCCTCCGTCAATTCAGATATGTAATATTCAGTATTCGTGCTACGGTTGTTTGGCATGCGTCAAGGCGTAGTGTACGGTAGCTGATTATTACTTATCTGTAGCATGAGATGAGATTGGATTAAGGTATTCGTACGGCGTTGTTTGGCATGCGTCAAGGGTCGTACGGGTGGGTTTGATTCGATCACGAATTGTACGGGTTGAACTTGACTAGCGGACTATGGGTTGTTTGGCATGCGTCAAGGTCATAGATCGCTAGGGGCAAAAGCATTATTGGGAATTTCAAGTGTTGAAATTTGCAATGAGATTGCATACCTTCTATGAGATAGTTGGATCCCGATACCCACTGCGAGTAAGAGTTACTCCTGGGAGAGTTTTACACATTACAATTAGCCGATCAAGTAGGTGTCTAGAAAGGTGTCAACGGGGTTACGCCTCTGGGAAAACGAGGTTTACATTAATTAGGTTCGTGCGAAAGCACGGGGGACCTCCCTCAAAGTACCGACACTGGCCTGGCTGAAAGATTGGCGAACTTGTAGTGTGTAATTAATCCCGGCTAGTCTTTCCTTTTAGGGTTTGAAGGAAGATTTGATAAAAACCAGTGGGAGCCATCCTGATTAGATAAGATAATAACCAATCTGATCTTGCACGAGCTTACGCTAAAGTGTTTTCTTCTCTCTCTCTCCAGGTAGCGACCATGTCATGCCCTAATAAAGATAATAATATGGATGTATTGACCGAACCCGCATGTTATACTGTGCTGGGGAACGTTGGTTCCGTTCTTTCTTATAAGAGTTATAGGAATGAACAGGATATAGGGGAATACCAGGATTCCCATGCCACCCGAATGAAGAAAGTACATGATGATGCATTTTCTTCGAGTGTGTTCGTTGCAGAGAACTGTTTCTCCATTTGCCCTACGTCCTGGGTATTAGATACCGGGTCAGGATCCCATATATGTAATCAGTTACATGGGCTTAGAAAAGGTAGAGAACTTAGAGAAGGTGATAAAGACATTAGAGTTGGAAATGATGCAATTGTTGCAGCTAAGACTGTCGGGGAATATCACCTTGTATTACCAACAGGTAATACATTGGTTCTGAACGAATGCTATTACATGCCGAACCTGATATGCAACATTATATCGGTTTCTTTATTGAGTAAAGAGGGATATAATTTTGTATTACAGGACAATGTTATGAACATTTTCCGTAACCAAAAGTTGGTTGGATCAGGCACGTTGTGCAATGGCATTTATGTTCTAAATCAATCAACAGTTCTGAGCATAACAAACACACACAAGAGGAAGAGTTCTGAACTGAACGAATCCTTCTTGTGGCATTGTAGACTGGGTCACATCAATGCGACACGACTGGCTAAGTTGTATAAGGATGGATATTTGAATC
Source organism: Agapanthus africanus (assembly GCA_030015575.1). Lineage (NCBI taxonomy): Eukaryota > Viridiplantae > Streptophyta > Magnoliopsida > Asparagales > Amaryllidaceae > Agapanthus > Agapanthus africanus. The sequence continues at coordinate 417,531,554 of CM057349.1, read as the reverse complement.
CGTTTGAATTTTCATCTTATGACACTTGCCAGTCATGTCTCAAAGGCAAGATGACCAAAACTCCGTTTACGGGACACGGAGAAAGAGTTACGGAACTCTTAGGACTGATACATAGTGATGTATGCGGTCCTATGTCTACACATGCCAGGGATGGTTCTTCGTACTTCATTACATTCACTGACGATCTCTCTAGATTCGGATATGTGTTCCTGATGAAACACAAATCAGAAGCTTTTGAGAAATTTAGAGAATATAAACAAGAAGTCGAAAACCAAACCGGAAAAAGTATTAAAATCCTTCGATCTGATAGAGGAGGTGAATACTTGAGCAATGAATTCCTGGACTTCCTAAAAGAGAATGGGATTCTCTCTCAGTTGACTCCTCCCTATACACCACAGCACAACGGTGTATCAGAACGGAGGAACCGCACTGTCACGCCCCGCTTCCCAAAGTACGCAAAATTGGGCACGTGACATAGCCAACCATGCTACCTGTGGGTAGGACGCATCCGTCCACAGTCACATTACGGTTGTAGAGATATCAAGAACAGTAAAAAAATAAACTAAACTAATACATGTCCAAATCCATAATAACAAGAATCAATAAACAATAAGTGCGGAAGCTAATGATCCAATACAATGAATAAACAGTACGTCCCATAATGCGGGCTCACATTTAGAAATGAAAAGCAATAAATAAACTAAATCCTAAGGACTCACTGTTCAGCCTGCTGGCTGAAGTACTCCTGCTCGGTCGACGACAAAGGTACGGAATCTGGGCCATGCAAAACCCAGACGTCAGCGCGTCATGATATCAAGTATATAGCATAAACATGGTAATGAGAAATGCAAGTATGAACATGAATGAAGCAGCAATAAGAAATAACAAGCAGGGTAATGTGCACTGGTGACTAAACTGTCCTATCAGGTTTTCTACTCTATAGTCTTTGAAACCAATTGATGAATCGTCGATGTAACTCAATAGTATCCCGTGCGTGCCCGGGACCACGGTCATGATCCTCGGGGCTGAATCCGAGACGTGCCGCTAAGCAGTAAAAGGTAGTAGGATAGATGAGTGATGTCAGCATCAACACTCCGGAGCTGGCCAAGCCCGTAAGACTGATCAGAACAATGTATCGAACTGTTGAGTTACAAGTCGGTTTCACCTTTGATTTCCCCATACCCCCAAGCTATGTATGTCAAGTCAGGTATTCAGTAGTCACGGACTAATGCCAACAAAGTCAAGTAGAAGTAGGTCTGTCTGGATCGACAGCAGGAACGGTTAGGTTTGTCGGCATTAGGCACGAGATCAGGGAACAAGTAATGTCATGGTACGACAGGATGGGTCGGTATGTATGTATATGTCAGGTGTATCAGGGTCAGGCCAATATGTCGTGCAATCGGGTAAGTGCTCGCAACAGGTACACAATCAATAATGAACAACAGCAGGAAACAGTATTTAACCACAATATTTCATATAACCACAGTGATGTTTATATTCTCTTATTAACGTGTTCAATCATCTTTAGGGTGCAATAGCCACAAGGTAAAACAATATCCGCAATTATAAATTAATGAACTACGTGAAATTATACTAAATATAGTAATTGTCTCATGAATGATTTAACAGTTTAAGCAGATGTGATTCAGTCGTTTTATTTAGTTAAAGCATGGATTGATGTGGGTTAATTAATTACGAGGAACTGTTGTAACGATTCCATTATAAAGATAACAGCAATAATACGATATCAAATGCCATCATTAAGTTATGGTATTAAATAGTGTGAATTAAATTGCGTGGCAAGACTAGATCTCGCACGCTCGCATGTTCAAGCAAGTATTCAGATACTTGCCCCGACGGTCTGCAAACGGGAACACGGATGCGATGTCGGCAGAAAACGCGATAAGATAGCACGGGCCACGGATCGAGTCCCAACAGAGATCAACGGAATCGCACGGACCAGGGGGCTTCGCTGGAGCGTCGGGTTCGCCAAGACAGCACGGTCGGATTCCGGCAACGACAAAAGTAGCGAAGTTAGCAATACGATAGGATATACGCGAATAACAACCAGCAAGGGGGATGATTTGCACAAAGGAAAGATAGGGGTGCTCACCGAGAGGTACCAGGGACGGCCACGACGGGCTCGACGGCAATGGGACGCCGGCGAGGCAACGGCGGCGGCGGCTGCAAGGTCTGAAGGCTTCGGGTGTGCGGGCGAGGGTGCTGCGGCGAGCTAGAGGAAAGGGTGGTCGGCTCTGGTGGTCGAGGGGGAGAGGGAGGTAGCCCTGGTGACGACGGCGAGGTCGCCGGCGCATTCTCCGGCGAACAGGGGAGGTGCAGGCGTTGGGTGAAGGGTCGGCTGCAGGTTGGTGGTCTGGCGAGGGGAGAGGAAAGGCGACGACGAGGTTGCGACGAGGAGGAAGAGAGGGAGTCGCGGCGTCGTCGGTGGCTGGAGGCGACGTCGACGACGAGGCTCTGCAGCGGTTGGTGGCGGCGTTGGGTTGGGTGCAGGTGCGGAAGTTGAACGGAGGAAGGAGGAATGGGTGCGGTGAGCCTCGTGGTGGCGAGGGCGGCGACGGCGAGGTCGCGGGGGATCGGCGGTGAGGTCGCGAGGGTTAGGGTTAGGGTTTGCTTGGGTTCGTGATGGGGAAGAAGGGTTGAGGGAGGCGGCTGCATGGGTGAAGGTTAAATAGAGGAAGAGAGAGAGAGAGAGATTGGAGAGAGAAAGAAAAAGATTGAGGGAAGAGAGAGAGTGAGACAGGGAAAAGGGTAGGTGGGGCCCACACTCGAGTTCAGCCCTCGTGATTGGCTGATCACGAGGTGGGGAAAAATATTTGAAGGGTTGGAAAGATAATCAGTTAAAGGAAAATATATATTCGTCTAAATTAAGTTTAAGATATTAAATTGAAACGGGCCCTTTTTGGCGCGAAATGAAACATTTCCAAATCGCGCCCGGGTTGCGCCCAAATGTTCCAAATTCAAATTATAGGATTTTAAGCGGGTTCCAAATTTTGAAAAGATGTGTTTAATGATTAAAATGCATGCCCCCAAGTCGGACACTTGCACGCGCGCGTAGTCGTCCAAACTTGCCCGTTTAGCCAAACGGAATGGAATCTCGACACGCGGACGCTACCACGCGACTAGTGGCGACGAGTAGGCCAACATGGACATCTTAAATTTCATTTTAGGAGTTAAAATTTGTTATGTGCCAAAATGACTTAACCGGTTAAAATTTAGCAATAAACACCAGAAAATCAGGAAAATTGGAATGAGCAATATATAACCCTCAACTAGAATATACATAGTATTATTGGGCTCGGGTGTTACACGCACCCTATTAGATATGGTGCGCTCTATGATGAGCACAGCTGAGTTACCTATTTCCTTCTGGGGATATGCGCTTGAGACAGCCATGGACCTATTGAATAGAGTTCCTACCAAATCAGTGCCTACCACTCCATATGAGATATGGAAAGGGAAGAGACCACATCTTAATTACATTAAGATATGGGGTTGTCCAGCCTATGTCAAAAGACAAAATCCGGACAAACTCGAGGCAAGATCAGTCTTATGTAAGTTTGTAGGATATCCCAAAAATTCACAAGGGTATATCTTCTACCATCCCGGGGAACAAAAGGTGTTTGTTTCTCGACATGCCACTTTCTTAGAAAAAAGTTTTCTTATGAAACAGACAAGTGGCATTGAGGTAGAACTGGAAGAGGTTCCAGCGGCACAAACTATAACAGAAGACTTGGTAGAACCAGAGGATTCAGTAGTACCCGACGAATCCCAGCCTCTCCGCCGATCTAGTAGGGTTACTCGCCAACCTGAGAGATACTACGGTTTTCTCATGGATGGAGAGAGCGAGGATTGCATCATGGATGATGATGACCCAACTAGCTTCGAGCAGGCCATCACGAGTAGGGACTCAGTGAAATGGCTGGATGCTATGCGGTCCGAGATGGAATCCATATACACCAACAAAGTATGGACTTTGGAAGTTGCTCCTGAAGGGGTAAAACCCATCGGGAGCAAGTGGATCTTCAAGAAAAAACTTGGTGTAGATGGGAAAGTGGAGACTTTCAAAGCTAGACTTGTAGCAAAGGGTTTTCGTCAAAGACCAGGTGTGGACTATGACGAAACCTTTTCTCCAGTAGCTATGCTTAAATCCATCCGGATCATGCTTGCCATCGCTGCATATCATGATTACGAAATCTGGCAAATGGATGTTAAGACCGCCTTTCTAAATGGTGATTTAGAAGAGTGCGTGTACATGACTCAGCCAGAGGGCTTCGTAGACAGTGGGAGCAGCGGGAAGGTGTGCAAGCTGCTTAAATCCATTTATGGATTAAAGCAAGCATCGCGGAGTTGGAACATCTGCTTTGACGTCGTTATCAAAGAGTTTGATTTCGTCAAAAACCCAGATGAACCTTGTATCTACAAGAAGGTAGCAGAGAGTAAGGTTGTCTTCCTCGTATTGTACGTGGACGACATACTCTTGATAGGAAATGATATTCCTATGCTGCAATCGGTCAAGCTCTTCTTATCACAAAGATTCTCGATGAAAGATCTTGGTGATGCCTCCTGCATATTGGGAATTAGGATCTATAGAGATAGATCCAAACGGATATTGGGATTGTCCCAATCCAGGTACATTGACACCATACTAAAGAGGTTTAGTATGGAAGAATCCAAGCGTGGGAACTTGCCCACGATCTCTGGAGTCACTCTCTCCAAAGAGATGTCTCCCAAGACTGATTTGGAGAGAGCTCGCATGTAAGGGATACCCTATGCTTCGGCTGTAGGCTCTATCATGTACGCGATGCTATGTACCAAACCCGATGTTGCATACTCACTAAGTGTAGTGAGCAGGTATCAAGCTAATCCTGGAGAGAATCACTGGACAGCTGTGAAGAGCATTCTCAAGTACTTGCGAAGGACTAAAGAGATGCTCTTGGTGTATGGTAACGGAGAACTCCAAGTGGAGTCCTTTACCGATTCGAGCTTCCAGAGTGATAAGGACGACTCTAAGTCACAGTCGGGCTTTGTCTTTACCCTTTACGGAGGGGCGGTTAGCTGGAAGAGTTCCAAGCAGGAAACCGTGGCAGACTCGATGATGGAGGCTGAATACATTGCTGCCAACGATGCCGCTAAAGAGGCTGTCTGGATCAAGAAGTTCATTACTGAACTTGGTGTGGTTCCATCCATTGAGCATCCAATACCTTTGTATTGCGATAACAATGGAGCGGTGGCTTTGGCCAAGGAACCTAGGTCCCATCAGCGATCCAGGCATATTCTGAGGCGGTATCACCTGATCCGGGAGATAGTTGATCGCCGGGAGATCGAGGTCAGGAGGGTTGACACGAAGAACAACACGGCGGATCCACTCACGAAGGCCATTCCCCAGATACAGTTTGAGAGACTCTTCGGGATGCTCGGTATGCGATACTACAGCAGCTGGCCCTAGTGCAAGTGGGAGATTGTTAGTTGTAAGTATGCCCTAGAGGCCAATATTGTACAGATGATGTATATTATATTGGATGCTTGGACATATATAGAGATGACTTTCTTGCTCGATATGATAGTATGCTATCTGGTTGCTCTTTATCTTAACATGTACACTTGTCTCTTTAAACTGTCTTATAGTTACATGTTGATAAAGCCCTTAGGATGTGTACTTGACTGCCTGGACTATGATGCAGATCATACTAGTGGGGACATGGTAGTCCATAAGTACATCCTTCAAGGTCCCTAGTCATGGGTGTATCGAGACGGGGCATCGATATACCAGTGTAGACTAGCGTATACGCTTCTCGACCCATGAGATGGGCGATGGATGATCCCATATCCATTGGTGTTTGACATCAGAGATGGTGTACGGGTGCTCAGTGGAGACTGGGTACACTGGACGGACTCGCCGAGAACTCCCAGATGGTATTATACCTCACGTCAGATGGCAGTTCTCAGGTGACACTTGTACAGGTTAGTCTGTAGACCCGAGATCGTCATAGAGTCTTGTGTGATTCCCACTGTGCTTTGATCTCCACCTTACCACGTCCATGAGGGCATGCAAAACGGTGGTCTTTGGGTACAGTCCCGAGTTACATGGAGGCAATGAGCGATAGGAGGGGTTTCGTCTCTCCCGGTATTGGGGGTTGATGTTGCGCTGTGCTCGATTGGCCGTAACAGGGAAGTCCCTGGCCAGGGCTGATCAGAGATTTGCTGGTAAGTGTTACCAGTAGTTTCTCGACCCGTTATGAGCCTCACATCGGTACGACTTATCGGTTATTGAGGTCTGACGTTTACCACCCCTAGACTTGATATGCGACATATCAGACGAACAGACCGGACTGTACGGTAAGTGTTACTGGTTGGATTCACAGGAGTGTGAGCGGGCTAGCTCGTCGATCTTCTGATCGCTCAATACCCGGATGGCCGTTACGTTTAGCAGACTGCTTGCGGCTTGTAGGTGCTTGATATGATCATCATCTGCTACCGGCGTATTGACGAGTCTTTAGAGTCCTACACAGAGGTTTCCTGGCTCAAGCGAAACGAAATAGGAGCGCATATGAGATATGTGCAGGACCGAGAATAATGCGTGTATGTGCTACCATATTTCATTCTCGCGATGGATGTATCGATTGGTTATATTCGATATAACCTAGATATCGAATCAAGGATTGATTCGATAAGCCGATACATAAGATACTAGTCGGTTATATGCGATATGACCGGATCGTTAAATCAAGTGTTGATTTAATGATTTAATGTATAATTATATATTTGATATATTACTTTGCATTAGCTAGTATTAGTTCACTTTAAATGGATTTTCTCACTTGATGTGCAAGTTGTATATGTGATATACTTTTGTGCACATGTTTGTATCATGTTTGATGATGCTTGCTCATTTGGTTAAGTGTATAGAATTAAACCATGGTTAAGTTGATGATTAGGGTTTTGCTTTTTCATTTATTTATTTATTTGTTTATTTATTTATTTGGAAAAGATAAAGATGAGAATGGTGGCTTTCTTTGTTTCTTATTGAAGCTTCATGAAGCTTTGACTTAGTCACCATTCTTGTCTCATGCTTAACCCTAACCATTTGATCTAACCCTAGTTCATTCTCTACACTTAACTATGGTTAAGATTATGATAAGTTTTCATTTTCTTTTTCATTTTAGAATACTTATCATATTCTTTCTTCTTCTTCTTCTTCATCTTCTTCTTCAAGAAAAGCTTAAGTCTATCAATGGCAACTTGAGCAAAAGTGAGAGAAATCCAATTCTAAAGTGAACCCACCTCCTATTTCTTCATCCTCTACCTCTTGCCAAGTAGTATAGGGTGTTTACTTCACAAGTTTCACAACTTGGTGAAGTTGGAGCTTGATCTTGTGTAACCTCGACGTAGATCATCTTCTGCACGAAGCCGACGACCTAGCCCGTCCATTTCTCCGATGAAGCCGACGATTGAGTCCGGGATTCGAGATGGACAGCGAGAGGACGCCTACGTGGAGCTAAGGAAGTGGAGAACCGGATCTACAAAGGTTGTAGCCTCTCTCCTTTAGTTAAGATGTTAACTTGTTTCGTTTTTCGCCTAAACTTCTAGTCAACGATCCGTATTAGAGTTTCTCGACACCCGTAAAATTTGAAATTGGCATGGTAGATACCTTGTGAGACTTCATTAGAGTGCCTAGAAACCCTACAAGTTAGTCACCTAAGATAGTATACAGGTGCTCATTGGGTTATGAGTACATTGAACGGACTCGCCGGGAACATGCTAGTTGGTATTATACCTATTGTCATATAGTAGTTCCTAGGTGACATGTATAGAGGTTAGTCTGTCGACCTAAGATCGTTATTTGTCTTGTGTGAGTTCCTTCTGTGCTTTGATTACTACCCTACCACAGCTCAAAGGAGTCGTGCAAACATGTTTTAGTTGGGTACAGTCCCGAGCCACATGGAGGCAGTAAGTGGATCGTCGAGAATTCGTCTCTTCCGGTATTGGGGGTTGATGTCGCGTAGTGCACGGTTGGCCATCACCAGAAATCCTTGGCCAAGATAGACAAGAATTACTGATTTGGATCAGTAGTTTCTCAGTTGGTGATGGGCTTCATACCGACACGAAATGTCGCGTTATTAGGGGTCTAACTTTATCCACCCCATAGACTCGATATGCGATACTCTTAGACGAACAGACCGGACTGTACGGAGATTGTCACGGACAGGCTCAGTAGGAGTTCGGATGAGTTTGCTCGCCGGCCTTCCTTTCGCTCAATACCTGGGTAGCCGTTATGTACAACTAGTGCCACTGACGTGCTTGTGGTTAAACCCACTGCCAGCGTATTGATGAGTCTTTAGAGTCCCACACAGAGGGTTTCTCTGCTTCGGGCGAAACGATGTCGAGGCCGTATGGTTTTACGGCAGGGTTCAATCATATACGTGCACTTGTGCACGTATCATGATTCAGACGGATAATACTAGTGGGCTTTGGTTTAAGCCGGATCCTGGTATTATATTATTGGATTATTTTTGTCTCTTTGTATTCGTATTTTTTGGAATACGGATACGGGTATATATATACGGATGAGGGGTATTCTTGTAATTTATTACAAGGTGCTTCTAGAAGAAGACACCTTATTTAATTTTTAACCATTTATGTTAAATGGTTAAATGAGGTGGAGGATGAGGTGTTCTTTGGCTTTAAATGAAGCATGGCTTTGTGGTGACTCATGGGGTGACTCATGGTTCACTATTTGGGCAAGCTTGATTTATTTGGTGTTGTGAGATATTTTGTAAGGCTTGAGAGTTTTCTTGAGTTCACAACACTTAGCCATTTTTTATGGTTGCTACACTCACTCTCATCTCCTCCAAGTTTATTTTCTTCTACCTCCACCTTAAAAGTCTCATGTAATGAGACACCTAGGGTGTTTGGAGAAAAATTAATCCATCATTAAACTCTACATCCTCTAAGTTATTTAGTTTAGCGAACTAGGTACCCTAGTTACCTCGGCTATGAGGTTGGAGCTCGAACTACAAATCCTCAGGTGCATGATCTTCGATGGAGGGAGACCGGCGATCAAGCTTGATCTTGGTGGCCTCTAGGAGCTTAGGAAGATGTAGAAGACCGAATGACTCGGATCATTCGTTATAACCATTCTAAACTCCTCTTTAGTTTGCTACTTTTAGGTTTATGGTAGATCCGGGTTATTAGGTTGTTCTAGCGCCAGTTTTGAAAATTTTTGTTCCGCAAACGGTCAAATTAGATGGCCAAAGCGCTGGCATAACCCAACAGTATGAAAGGGGTAATTTGGCTTTTTGAGGAGTGGTCTGGGTTAAAAATCAACTATCATAAAAGTTCACTCACTATGATTGGGGAAGGTGAGGAGGATCATGAGGAGTCAACAGGTATTTTCGAATGCAACACGGAGACCTTCCCGATAAAATACTTGGGTCTACCGCTTCGCCCGGGAAAATTAAAAAATTCGGATTGGACGCCGATTATTAACAGACTAACGAAAAGATTGGAAGGATAGAAAGGGCGTCTATTGCCTATTGGTGGAAAAGTGGCTCTGCTTAACGCAGTTCTTACCGTGATCCCTCTGTACTATCTCACGGTATACGACCCGCCCGTCAACATCGAGAAGCGAATCGGAAAATTGAGAAGAAATTTTCTATGAAAAGGGGGAAATAGAGAAACTGGCTACTTCTTGGTTAAATGGTTGGGGGTGTGCAAGCCTAAAGAATTGGGTGAATTGGGGGTGATAAACCTTAGGGATATGAACCAGACGCTGCTTGCTAAACGGTGGTGGAAATTATATGGTGAAGATGAGAGTAAATGGAATAGTATCATTAAGGAAAACTATCCGAGAAACGATCTATTTAGAGGAAAGCTAAAGAATGCTATGACTTGCTCAGGTTTTCGGAAAGGGGTGTATAAAAGCAAAACGATTTTCCTGCTTGGGTTGACTTTCACAGTTGGAAACGAAAAAAGAATAAATTTTTGGAAAGATGTTTGCTGTGGAGAGGTGTCGTTGTGTTTTAATTTCCTAGGATATTTGGCATAGCAAGAGATAGAAATATGAAAGTTGGGGATGTCTGGAATGGAAGGGTGTGGAGACCAACTTTCAAGCGTACTTTAGCAGCGAGGGAGAGACAAGAGTTAAGGGATCTTGGTATATTCTTAAGCGCTTGGTGTCCAAACAACCGGCGAAGGGATAGACCGAGATGGATATGGAATTGCGATAGAAAGTTCTCGGTTAAATCACTATACAAGATCGTCAATGGAGAGGGGAAACGGGAGGAAACGTCCAACCTATTTGGAAGGCAAGAGTCCCAAGCAAGATAAAAGTTTTTAGCTGGCTAGTGTCTAAGTGGGCGATGTTAATAAGAGATTTTGATAAAATGAATGTGGCAAGGCCCCTCAGCCTGCGAGGTATGCGATAATTCTGACGAAACTGTGGATCAACTTTTCTTTTCTTGTCCCTTTGCTAAAAATATGCAGTCACATTTCCGTGCTAAAAATAATATCCTTCTATACCTACATTGGTTCTAGATGTCTAGGGGAATTGGAGAAAGCATTTAGGGGGGAATAGTAAGGGGAATTGGGACATTATTATTATGGCTGTTACTTGGGGTATTTGGAAAGAGCGAAATGAGAGGATTTTTGAGGGGAAATGTAATTGTATTAGCAATGTTGTTTATCAGATATCTTCAATACTTATCAACTGGTCAAACTTGCTTGCAGATAAAACAAAGATGAAGATAAGAAAGATGATATCCAAGACAGATGGAAAAGGGAAGAGGAAGATTTGGCACGAATGGATGAGGAGCGCGATAGGGATGACTTCGACGGTGGTGCCTGAGTTGGGGTCAAGGATTTGGGAAGAGGGATGGTTTAGGTTATTTTGGGTTTAGTGTACCTCGTATGTGAGGCACCTACTTTACTTTTATTTGCTGGCATGTAATCTATTTTTAGATGAATGTTTGTAGGTCTTTTATCCTTAATGGCGATTTGGTGTATGCATTAAAACTCTTTTAATGCAACGGGATGGCTAATTATCCACATTTTTCTAAAATAAAATTATTAGGTTTTTTTGAAAAAAGTAATTGGTTCATTTTGACTAACTATTATTGCATTTGAATGATGAAGGGGTAAAAATATAAATTCATGAACTTAAGGGTATGGGTCATTGAGTTTGCAAGATTTGGAGTTGGAGTTCCATGAGAGAATTTTCTCATTTTTGCAATATCTAATTGGAAAAAATGAGAAACATTTTTCGATACCCTCTATGTTATAGTTGTAATAGTAAAGATATTTTTTCCTTACAAAATTACATTCTCAGCAAAACACTAAACATTTGATTGCAGCTCCGACCGAAGCTAGCAAAACTCATTCGATATAAATCGGAAATGCTAATGCTGGTTTTAAATTTGTCTGCGTTTGTCTTTATAGCATTTTTTAATATTCAGTGGAAAGAGCGAACAACTTCGATGCAAGACGTTGGCTTGGATTCTAAATTGTGTATTGGAACAGCTCCACATCCGAGAAAAATAAAAGGGTAGCTAGGTATAAAATATAGATTGGCCTCCCTTCCTCCTCTGTAACGACTCTGAAATTTCTGTTCAAATGTAACTTGTTCAAATGTATAGAAAGGGTATTTCAGCCTGACTAGGAGTTATAAGTTAATTTTGTTCAATAAAAGTAAGAAACAACTTGTAGCTCACTGGTTAAGACTCTCCATTGCTATGCCATAGCCTGCATGTTCGAATCTCATCAGTTCTAATTATTTTTAATATTTTTTCTTTTTAATTTTTCGGAAGCCCAAGAGTTGCACTTGCAATACACAAAGAATCGAAAAGTTTCAGAGAAATCAAACGGGATAACTGAGGAGTTAAGACCAAATAACACACATGGAACAAACTTTGAAACAGATGGCCAAGATCTGGCCGTCCGTTTCTTCCATTTGGCCGCCACTGGCTGTTGGGATGATCCCAAATTGCTCCGTGCTTCGCCCGTGCACCCCTTCAGCTCCCCTCTACTTTATTTTATTGTTTGTTTTATCTGAATTCAACCAGAGACTCTTCAATTCACCATTAACGCCATTAAAACTATTTTTAATTCATTTTTATTTCACACACTCTCTTTTTTATTACCCTATAAATATCACCACATTCCCTAGCTCTCCTCTATTTTGAAAAGTCATTAAAATTTCTCTAAATTTCTAAGTTCAAGAGAAGGGTTAAGAATAGTCAAGTGGAGTTAGCGGTCCAAGTTTCCATTGAAGACTGAAACCATTCCCGACGATACCACGATCCACGAAGACCCCCCCCCCTCTTACTCTCTTCTCAACGCTCCAAAACCCGTAAGTCCCTTCCTATCTCTTTCGTTTCACCTCAAAACGATTCTTAAAACAAAAATCGATAAAGTGGAGTTAGGTTGAATAAATTTCTTTTAAAAAACTTTATCACCTTTGTTATGAGAATATTTCACTCTAAATCCTCTAATATCACCTTAAATTATTGTTTACATTATTTGCCTTTTTATGTAATTAAAATTTCATGTGAAATAAACATAAAACGAACCTTTTCATATAAATACCATGAACTTTAAAAGTAACCTTTTTATCGAAACCTAGAAATATATACCTATAGGAAATTCACGGATTAACAACCTACCCCATCACATACACTATGGTCTCATAGCACGATATTTTAGATATATTTTTAATTTGAAACATACAAATTAAATTAAAATACAATTACTTTTATAAAATGTTTTTATCACTATTTTTAAATCCTTTGCAATTGTGCTTCTACAACCATTTTAGGTGAACCCATTCACGGATGGTGCAGGTTATCGCATGTCCTTGAGATAGTAGAGTAGGATACAGAATTCCTCACGGAAAATTCGGTCTCGAAAGGAAATAAAAATATATTTTTAAAAAGAAATACGACTTTTTAAAGCAAATTAAACTTTGGATGATTATATAAAATAATGAATTCGTATTTTCAATAAAAACAAATGGTGAAAAAATATTTTTAAATGAAAAATCAAAATTTTAATAAAATACCATCAAATTTCCAAAAGTAGTTGTCACGCCCCGCTTCCCAGTTTACGGGGAAGGAGACGTGGCGGGCCGCGATGTGTTTACTCAGAAGTAAACACGCTAAGCGTAAATAAGCAATATAAATAAATAACAAGAGATGTAATAAAACAATAACTTTTTATTTATATTCATTCTTTACATACAACTGAAAAGTAAAATACAATGATAGAAAGCGATGCCTAAACAATTGCATATGAACTGAAAGAAAACTAAGTACAAGTAGGAACTAGAACTCTGGCTCTTCTGTAAACTGCTCTAAATCGTCCTGGCCGGGCTCGATCTCCTGAGAGTCGGGTCCTCCTGACAACATTCCAAAGAAAGAAGAGAAATGAATGTCGTCAGCGAACTAGCGTTCGGTAAGTCCCAAAAGATAGAATATAATAAATAGGTAAAGAGAATAGAATAGGTAAATTATCTATTTGTTATATTAACGTAATTGTTTGTAGCTTGGCACAGAAGCTATCAGTGTAAATGAGAGGAGTCCAACTTATCCCGTGGACTATGGTAACCCATAGTATAAGGCCCCGTAGACAAAACCACGGGACAACGGCACGGATGTTCATGTAATGTCTTTTAGTGACCATCTCGTTCCACTTCTAATACATTCAGTGTCAGTCTACCCCATTAAAACCCTGTAATGTATATTGTATTGATTTTATTGATTTGTAGTTATCAGACTTACCGAGACCATGGTATAAATTATTCATGTAAACGGATCAGGATGTAAACGGCTAGGCATGTAGTTAAGTTCAAGATATAGCCATGGTTTGGTCAAGTCAAGTCATGTTGCATGTTCGTATTGTTCGGTATTCATGTTCAGGTTTAAGTGTTCATATTTGGTATATTCGATTCATGTTGAATTGGAGTTATGATTAGATTCATGTTTGGATTGTATTCAGATTAGACTGAGACTCATATTGAATCAGACACTTAAACAAAATTGGATCCTGAATTAAGTTCAGAAGTTATCGGTAACTGCTGCACATGGACGGCCGGATTTGTGTCTTTTTCAAGACAATTACCATTGATAACTCCGTTTTAGTTTTTTACCTTAAATAGGCAAGCACTCATTTTCTCCGGCTCCCCGAGGCTCAAGAGAATTGGTCCCGTTTAAACCTATATTTACTAGGGTTCTTAATGTAAATTTAATATAACTTGAGGGTTTTTTTATGAAAAATATTTTAAATATACTTTCAAAATAAATATCAAGTATTTATTTATTGTATTTAAGGTTTTCATGGATGTAACTTTTTAAAGGTGGGGTATTCTAGTGAATATATACTTAACTTGAATAGTTCAAGCTATTTTAATGTAAAGTTTGATTTGTATTGATTCTTGATAGTATTTTCATGAAACTTTATATTCTAGAAAATATGGAATTTTATTATATATTAAAAATAGATGGTTTGATAATATTTATATAATTATTAAAAATTAATTTTTATTATTAAATAAAAATTCTCGTTTTTCTTAAAAACCGTATTAAAATTCCATCGAGATCGTATGCTCCGTGAGGAGATCTACATCTCGCTCTACTAGTCCCGAGGATGTGCGATAATCCGTACCATCCCGACCGGATTCTCCAAAATGGGTTGTAGAGATATAATCGTAAGAAATGAATTAACACAATTTAAAGAAATCCGGGCTTTTAATTGTTTAAGGTATTTATTTGAAAAGTCGTATTTTGCTACAAAATATTGGTTTCAAGAGAAATCGTGCTATGTCAAGATGTGTGTATGTGAGAGATAGGTCATTATCTCGTGAGATATTCTAAACATATGCTAAAATAAATACTTAAAAGATGTCATATGTAAGGTTTGTGGTATTTAAACGAAAAACGCTAATTAAAGTTATATAACATGATATTTTAAGATGAAAATTGTTCTCAATATTTTCTTCATGATTACTAAGCAAGATATAATGATATAGATGAGTTATTCTTAAGAAAAATTATGATTGTAACGGTTTTAGAATCGAATATCGAGATAACTCCACTTCCGACATGTTTTGAAAAGAGAATTTTTTAAGGTGAAAGAATAGAATAAGAGTGGGACTTACTAGCTAGAAATAGAGAGGGGAGGTATAGAAAGAAGTTGGTCGCTTCGTGAAGTCGCGGGGTCACCGGAACTGTTTCGAATCTTCGCCGGAAAGCGACCTTGAGCTAACTCCACTTGTACTCTTTTTTGACTTAGAAAATTTTGAGAATTTTTGACAAGAAATTTCAGAATGAAGAGAGCTAAGGTATAGGGTTGTATTTATAAGATGGAATTAGGTTTTAGGAATTGAAGAGAGAATTAAAATTGCATTAAAATTGGATTTAAATCTCCATTTTTAATTCTCTGTTAATTTTCAGGGAAAACAAACAGAATAGGAGTGTGGGGGTAGGTCAAAGGGTTAGTGGGCAAAGCACGGGGGACTATCCCCCAAGGACGGCTGGCATCGCCGGCCCCTTGGCGCATCTCGTCGGTCCAATGGGGGCTTTGGGTGCTTGGATTTTGGCCATGTGTCCTCGGCTGTTCATACAACATTGTGCACATGTTATTTTCTGTCTTTTCATTTCTTACGTGTATTGCACGTGTAAACTTTTGGGCTTCCAAAAAATTTAAAATAAAAATATATGTGGTTGATGGGATTCGAACACGGAGACTACGTCACAGCAGTGCATAGTTTTACCAATGAGTTACAAGTTGTTACTTGTTAAAGAGCAGGAAAAGTAAGAACTTCAAACAAATTTAATTTATAACTTGTACTTAGGTTAGTAAACTCCATTCTGTATTTTAAGAAGAAAAATTTTATACAGAAAATTCAGGGTCGTTACAGTAGTAGTTTTCATAAAAATACTATACACTTTTAAAAGTTAGGTTTTATCACCAAAATATTATTGAAACTAAAATACATTTCTATAAAAACTCTTAATATTATAAATCACCCTCAAGATTTATTTTTAAATAATATTAAAACATTTTTATAAAACCCCCTCGACAATGCAAACAATGTAAACAATAAGAATAAATTTTTAAAGACCCTAAATTAATATAGGTTTAAACGGTATCATTTCTCTTGAGGTTAGGAGAACCGGAGAAAGTGAGTGCTTGCTTATTCAGGATAGATAACACTGCAAATTAAAGAAATTATCAATGGCAATCGTCTTAGAAAAAACACAAATTCTCCCTTCCATGTGCAGCGGTTGTTCGATTATTCATGAATTTAAAATCTTCAAAGTTAAATCTAGTAATATGAAATGTTTATAATTCGAATACAAACTCGAACCTAAAATTGAATTTAAACTCGAACTCTAATCCAAACTCGAATCTAAATTTGAATGTTAACTTGAACTCATTTTACTCGAACTAATTTGACTCGACCCAAAATTGCAACTGACATGATTTGCATTTTACTTGACTTGCTCAACTACATTATTGACTTTTGTAATCTATGGTCCGATCAGGACATGTTATAATCAACCAAGCAATCAACTAAGAATATCTAACAGTTATAATATATATTACTCGGAGTGTAGGGGATAGTTTTAGGTGTAAATCCAACGGAACTTCAGGAGTCCCGTATTAACCTACTCGAATTCTATTTACTCGAATCTCAGTCGGGTTGACTCCTCCACAGTTTGGAGTTCCGATACTAACATATGAAATGTGCCCGTGTTTCTTTGCTCCTGAGGCCCCACTCTTGAGCTTGTGAATACTTCTACAGTTGCGTCGATATTCACACTTGGAAATTAATGTTAAAATAGTGGTCATACAGAGACTTATAGTACATATACTCATGTTCATTTCCACATACTTTTACTCGTCATATACATTATTTCATGATTATTCTATACTTATCATTTTTCACTTGTACCCTATATTTAGGACTTACCGAGTGCTAGTTCGCTGACGGGCATTCCACCCATCTTTGTTTTTTTAGAATGTTCGTCAGATTCTGAGAGGCGAAAGAGGTGGGCGCTAAAGAGGAGGAGTACGACCAGATCGCGGTTCAGATTTAGACAAGTTATCATTTTCTTTCAGTTTATGTATGCCGGCTGTTTAGACATTTCTGTTATTGTATTTACTTTGCTGTTGAACTCTTGTGTCTGTAATATTTCAAGTTCAAATGTAAATAAATATATTTTATTGAAAATTTTACAGTTTCCATTTATTCTTATTTTGTGTATTATTTTTTCAATACACTTAGTATATTTATTTAGAGAATAATCTTCTCTGGATAAATATGCCGCAGGCTTACCACGTCATCGTTTCCATCTATTAGGAAGCGGGGCGTGATATCCTCCCTTCCCCCTCCCGAAAAAAAGAAAAATTGTTTTCGGCCTCAATTTGTGAAGATGGTTTATTTTTAAACTCATGAAATTTCAAAGTTGTAAAAAAAACCTTACTTTTAAAATTCGAATGCTTTAAACCAAGAATAGGTTGTACATATTATATTTAGGATATTTTTGCAAAAATTCCAGATTTATCCTCATTCTGTTCAATAAAATATACATATGATTGTTCTATCGAGAAATTAAAAAAAATATAAGTATAATTTCCTCTGGTGGCCATTGTTATCCGCTCCTTCTCCCTCGATCTTTCTCTTAATTCCTCAATTTCCTCTTCCCAATTTTCTCACTCAATTAAAACATCTCCATTTTCAAACCCCTCGTCTCTAATCCAATGATCTCTTTCCTCCATCTCCGCTCCCAATTTCCGTATCTCCATTTTCGAATCCCCAATCTACACTCCTAATCCCCTGATCTCCTTTTCTGATTTTCCATATCTTCTTCTTTTACGGCTAAAACCAAGACAAGAAATAATAAAGAGGAAAAAATAAAGAAGCCGTAGAAAACTAAGGCAAGCAATAATAAAGAAATGGCTTTTGAAAGAAGAAGGGTTTAAATTTTTTTTAGGTCGAGCAATAATAAAGAGAAAATTATAAAGAAGTAGCGGGAAACTATAGATACATAACCAAAAATCTCACTTCTAATTTTTGGGAAATTTATCTCATGTTTTATCTCAGAAAATCTGAAAATGGCATTATAGCTAATGCATACATAAATTCATATTCAAATCAGGATTTGGGTTAAAATAATGCCAAGTAAATTTTTGGTTTTTCTTACAAATCTTTAAACTTCATGGGTTTAAAAAGTAAGCCACAACTGCAAAATGGATCTAGAACCTATATTCCCAAACAAGTAAAATAAAAAGACTCATATAAAATATCTATACGATGCGCTCGCTCGCTCTCTCTCTCTCTCTCTCTCTCTCTCTATATATATATATATATATAAATAAAGAGAGAAGAAATTCATATATAACAGTTCAGAAATGGAGAGAGTGCCTGATGCAAGCGGGAATTGAACAAGAGACCTTTCACTCAAATACGAGAGATTTTACCTTTATGCTATAGAGGCACTCGTGGAACGATAAGGAGTAGTCTGATGCATGCCGAAATCTAACCACCGACTCACTACTCCACCGTGAGAGACTTTACCGCCATACTTCGACAGTGAGAGGATAGATCGAGGTGCGCGCTACAATGTATCAGTAGCAGCATCAATTGAGCTCAGTTTACCAGCGTACGTGGTTTTGTTTTGGTCCTTTTCCATGTTGCATTTGGATTGGAGTTATGTGGTGTGTCGAGTCACATGTCTAAAGTTTGCATATTTGGATGTATATGTAATAATTTTATTATGTGAAGGCCCCTGGAAAATTTTAAGTTTGCATTCGGTGCAGTTGAAAATTTTCTCTTACTTTTTTTGGGGCATATAAATCCTATCCATTCAATAACAAATCAAGTCCAGCATTAGTTGGATGGGTTGGGCCTCCTTGGCTGCTTCTGGGTCAGACACTTAGTGGGCTGGAATTAACTCCGGTATAAAATAATGTGCGCTCTGCACGTGTGTATGTGTTAACACCAGGAAAGATTTGAAAAATATTAAAATTATTTTAGTTGAACAATAGACAACTTCAAAAAGGTTTAGTTATCGATTTAAGGTTATAAAAGATTTAAAATTAGAAAAGTTAGTTATAGATTCCTTAAACATTTTTCTCAAAATTATGAGATAGAGGCTCTTAGAATCAAGAGATTTCTTATTTTATCATCAATTAATATCTAAATTAAATTGGGCTTGTCATTTGTTTCCTTTATTTTCTAGTTTTAATGGTAGAACGTCGTTACTAAAACAATGAATTTACGGATCCAAAAACCCATGATGTCCGACCATGCTTTTCAAGCTTTATGTCTGAATATAAACAAGTTATCTATTGAGGTCAACCTGTATAGAACACTAAATTACCGAAATTCACACCTACGGGTTTTAAAGGGTCTAAATATGAGTCATTTTTTCTACTGGAATAACTGTAATTGCTTGAAATTTCAAAGGCAACAAGTATAAATCTACACACAATATAGATCGGTTAACAAAATACAACGGAAAATGCTATAATTAAGCATACATAATTAATATACAAAAATAAATAAATAAATAATAATAATAATAACAATAATACAGAACATATTATACATCTGAAATTTATTTATAACCCGTGGTGGCTTCCCATTCCCGCCATTTATTTGCACTGCTACGGCAGCGGTAAGCTCACAGCTCAGCTTGGCATTTTATCGAACACTTTAATGGCGGAGAGATTCTTCGCAACGAAGCAGAGGGACGCCACGGGTTCCACCGAAACCCTAACCCTTCTCTCTGGACCTCCTTCATGGTGAGTTGCCCTCACTGCTAAATCTACCTCATTTTTTTCTCAAATTAAAACCTCTTTTATTTTGTTTTTTGCAGCGGAAAGACTTCGCTTTTGTTCCAATACGCCCTAAATTGCGCATCTGAGAGCAATGGGAAAGTAGTGGTGTTCATCTGCAATAGAAAGAGATTGGAGAGCAAACCCCCGTTTTTGTCCCAGGTAAAAATTAGATTTTGAAGTTTGAATTATTTGATGTTTTTTTTTTAAATATAAAATAAAAATCTCTTTCAGGGGATTGATCCGAGCGGCGACGTGCTTCAGAGGATTCAGATGAAGTAAGTTGGTTCATAATTGCTAAACATGTCTCATTTATCAAGAGTAAAGATACGTTGTGCAAATTTGGCCCTTATGTTAGCTTATATGTGCATCACAAAGAATGTTTCGTGATACGAGGTTTATTATTTGGGAATTGGAAACCGAATAAAAGTATTTTAGAGGGATTTGCATCTACATAGAGGTTATAGGAATGTGTACTTGGAAATTCTATAAGAATTTTTACGTGTGCAGCCAAATTTTTTTCATAAAAAAATGAGAGTATGAAAGACAAGGAACAATTTTATTTCTTTTTTTGATAGTTATTTGTTTTTAATTTTTGACGGCAAGGAATGATTTTATAATTTAAGCTACATTATAAAAAGAGATAAAAAGTGGCACCGTTTGCTAAGTCATGAATCGATGTTATTGGTGCTGATTGGAGAAATAGAACATAATGCAACTATATGTAAAGAAACCACAAGGCAATGAAATTAAAATTACCGATGAAGTCGCTAAGATTTGGCTTGGTTGACGTCCGCCAAATTCACCAGAAGACCTTAGTTAATGCAGAGATGGAGCAAAAGTTGAAAAAAGTAAATAAGGCAAAAGGGGTGGGGGGGGGGGGGGGAAGGGGGGGGGGCGCTAAAATGACTGTCCTGAAGCATATTCTTTAATGTTGAAAGTGTAAAGTATAAAATTCACACTAAATGACATAAGCTTTACAAATCATTTACCTTGTAGCGAGGTATTTTAGACATCGATATAGAAGAACATTGCCATCAAGTGCGTTATAGGTTAAAGTTGGCTTTCAAATGCAAACACGGGCCATGTTTTCAATATCTGGGAAATGTTTTCAATATCTGGGAAACACACCATTGCTTTATTTCAAATTCATCATCTGATATCATGTTATATGGTTGATTCATTCTTAGTTGCTTAACAGGTATATTGAGGATGACGATGCACTTAAGAAATACTTTGCGGCATTTCATCTCCATGGCAGTTTTCCTTCAGTTGTTATTGTTGACGATTTTGGAGATTTCTTTATCAATAGGTACTACTTCTTTTTTCTTGCATTCTGGGAATCATCACTACCCTTATCATAAATCATCCTCATGTCATGAAGCATTTGGATCTATTAGTTCATCTAAGAGCCTGGGTTTTCCTTTTGTTTTACGTATTCTTCGTTTTTGTTAAACATCGTCTATTCCTTCAGTGAACTTAGCCAATGCACGTAGTAAAACATCAACATGAAGTTAGAAAAATAGAGAAGTAGGAACAACAATTAAAAAATTATGAACATTATGCTCCTTACATGATACATATACTATTCATATAAGAGAGAGAGTCCCATACACTTGCAACAAAGTGCACTTTGGGATAACAACACATTCATCCGTTTTCTATAATCTGCTTTGAAATTTACCCAAGTCTCTTAAGAACTTTGAATTATTTCTGAAGTTTTATTAAACTTATCTCAGGACTCCTCTAATAATAAAGCCAACATCCTCCTTGTTAATCACTGACCTCTCTCTAAATTAGTCAAAATTCAATGAACAGCTATGTTATCACTTTGCAGAAATTGTCAAGATAGATATGGTAATGCAAGGGGCAGGGATCTTGCCATGGTTCGCACTCTGGCTTTGTGTCGTCATGCCATTATGCATGCAAAGTAAGCCAACCATAATCTTCATAATTTGTTTTTTCGTTATTTTTCTGAGAGAATGAATCTGTTTCAATTAGTGCAAGTTAATTATCTCCACTAAAATATCAGATCAAGGGTTTCGTACTTTTGGGAAAACCGAGTTATTAAATAATTCTACAGTTCCTTGTTTTTGGAACTTCAGTTCAGATTTTCTTTACCATGTGATCTTGATTCTAAGGACACTCATTATGAAAAATATTTATATTGCAACTTTGCTAAGACGCTCCATTACTCTTCATCTAAAATCTTTTTCTCTTTTAGTAGCGAAAAGTTGCAACCCAGGGAACATTGCAAGCTTCTCATTGCTGATACGCACCAAGGAGAGAATCCAAGATTGTTGTTCATATACAAGAGATGGATTCAATGCATATTTACAATACAAGGTATGCTTATTAGCTTTCTGCACCATGCCTAAACCCATGTCTGAAAAATGCTGTGGACCATAAATTGTTTTCGACTATTTACTCTTGATGAATGATTCTTTCTTTGAATTACTATCGAACAACGTTCCTCATTTTATTAATTACCCATCAATCCCTTTTCTGCGGGACACCAAAAATTATCAGAACCATATAATCTGTTTGTAAAAAAACTCTCTTCTAAATACAAATCGATGGCTTCAAGATATAAAGATATGAAGGAAAAAAGACAGTTAGAAGAGTCAAGAGAAAGAAATTAGTTTTTTAAACTGTTACAAAGATAAAACAATGATATATTGGTCCTCTGACAGTCACTTGACTTCTACAATTGTGCTTTTTTAAAGAGATAACTGACATATGGTATTTGATTGCAACAAAGAGTGGGATTTCATGGTATTTATCTCAAAAGGTGTAAAAGTTCATGGTGTAAAAGTATAGAAGATCACATATTAATGAGGCATCTGAGCTAGTTCATATCAGATATAAAGAGGTATTTGGGGTTGTATGAGAGATTCAAAAAAAGCTTAATAGCTGCAAAAAGTGGAACACTTTCATGGTGTGAATATTTAATCATCATTTAACCTTTTTTTATATAAAAAATATATATTTTAGTCAGTTCAAATATCTGAGCTCAAATAGCTAGGGGTTTGTTTTATCTAATCTAGCTAGAGATTGTAGCTGATGGAAATGTTTTATTTCTTGGTTAAATCAAAGCAAGGCTTCTCCTCTTAAGCGATTTCACCCTCTCTTTCATATTGAAGGTAATGGGACGGGATCTTTTCATTTGAGGACCGTAACTACTTCGAGTGAAAGAACTGAAAGGATGAAGACTGCTAAATACTCTATAGCTTTGCAATATCTGATGCTTGAAGAGATGACCGAAGAATGAGGAATAAGGAGGCATTTTTCCATACAGATGGTAAGCGATATAACTATAATTTTTGGAGCTAGTATTACTATTCAGACAATTTCTAAAGCTTAAGTAGAAGGAAAAGGAAAGTTTGTTAGACGGCTATGCTCTCATGTCTGCATATGCAATTAAATTGAATGGCTCTATACGTATGATTTTGTTATATATTGAAATTTTGTTATCAATGAAAACAATCTATACTTTGGTTGTAAAATTATGATTGCTTGAAAAGAAATGGACAGAAGAAGAAACCAAGCACATGTAGATGACCGCTATTCAATGAGCGTATAACCGCTACATGATATGATGAGAATGCAATTAATTATGATACGAATAAAAATATAGCAGTCAGTGTCATACAACTTGCAAAATTTACTATAAATCACACGTGCAAAATTAAGCAAGACAATATAAAAGGGGTAAGCGGTATATTTAATTATCTGTACATCAAAATTGGTTTCGTGTCAATTGGGTTTCAGGTTTGCTAATAATGGTCATTCCATTTTAAGTGTTTACTGTTGGAAATCCAATTTCTGAACTGGATATCCGTTTCATAACATATTTTACTCCCTGTTGGGATCATAATTAGGCGACGCTACAATTAGATAATATGTAGATTTATCTGTTATGTTTCCCACGTATCAGACGGATTAGCAATAGTTATCTTGGTTTAGTAGTTATGATCAGATTACCGATGAAGAGTGCAAGCTGAAATGACAGAAAACTGCCGAACATGTCATCCGTTTAAAATATGACTTAAATACCAAATGATACTGGAATCATTTGGAATTTAGTGAAACTGGTACCATTGGAAAGCTAAAACAATTGCCTACGCAGCGGTAATTGGCTCCGCACACTATCACAATTAAACATTAAGATTTCAGGTGTGTAAATGCATGTCAATGGGTAAGTTCCTGCTCTGGACTGCAGTCCAAGATCAGGTAAGTTCTTTGTTTTCGATATTCAGAGGATGTATATAACAGTAAACCTACACGTCGTGTTAAAGATCATGCAGTACACTTCGCAACGAACCTAGGCACGCTGCGATTGGATTTTTCTGGAATTAATTAGGAATTTAACGGTGTCAAGTATTCGATAAAACGCGAGTTTCGGTATAGAAGCTAAGACGTCACTATATGTGTGAAAACGATATCGATTTGCCACCAACTTTCTACAGAATATTTGTTAACAGTGTTAGGGTCTAAATACCATGGGTTCCGTCATTTTAGATTTTGTTTTCGCATAAAATTCGCATCGAACACCTAAGATCAATATTCGGTCATCGATTGAAACTAACGTTTTTTCTAACAAACTAAATTAGATGTTAACCACTTAATTTATACTCGTTACTAACACAGTAATAAGCCCCAGTCGGGCTCTACTCAAGTGAAACGACACGATCATGATTCGCTACACAAAATTCAAGTTTAGGTTTCGATCCAATTATATATATTTTTTATATCTAGTTATAATATAGTTTCTTTAGTTAACGCTTATTATAGCATATTAAACAAGTGAATAGGGATTTCACTTGCGGATTCATCGACCTTAGCTAGCATTTTCAGCGGTTTGCGCTAGTTTAGGCATACCGCACATTGTAAAAGAGATTCATGTATGTAGCCTAAAACATGGATTTGTCGAGGATGTGGTAGTCGCGAGTGCTTTAGTTGATTCTTACTCAAAGTGTGGCGAATGGCAATATGCCAGTAAGGCTTTCGAGGAGACAAGAGGCCGCAATACCATCCTTCTCAACACCATGATCAATATTTACTCTAATTGTGGGATGATTGATGAAGCAAGAATGATCTTCCATTCAATATCAAACAAGACTGTTTCTTATAATTTGGGATTTTGTACCATATAAAATAAACAAACTTTATTGACTAGTTTAAAAAATTAAAGGCTTAGTCAGGATCATCTCTAGTGCTGCTGTATTGGAAATGAGGCATTCAAAAGGATACAAATTTTTGAAGGATAAAATGAAATTGTGATGCGCCCTTAAAAGGCCGGCAAATTTTGCTCTTAGAATCAGACAACCATAGCATGATATAAGCAAGTGTCAAACTTGCCTGGCAACGGTCGTGATGACGGATGGCATGGTCTCGACGCACGGGCTAGGCACCACACGGCAACACCAAGGCTCGGCACGACACGACAACACCAAGGCTCGGCTTGGAGCTCGGCTGCAGAGTCGGGGAGAGCGAGACGACGGCAATGGATGCCTTGGCTTGGGCACGAGCTGGCCACCGTGCGGTGTACTGCTGAGCACATCTGGGCACGGCGAGAAGGTTGAGACGGCGATGAAGGTGGCAGGGAGTTTGCTGTCGTCGATGGGTTGGTGTTGGTTGGAACTTGTAGTGTGGGTGAAGGTTGTTTAGGGTGGAGAAGGAGGCGAGGAAGTGGTCGATGGTAGGAGGTGATGGGGGAGTGGGTCGTTGGAGATAAGGACGACGAGATGAGGTAGCCGGTGACGGTGAGATGCTGGCGGCTCCGGTGGTGGTGGAGAGGAGAGGAAGATGGTGATGAGTTCGTCGGCGGCGTGGAGAGGTTGGTGCAGCGGGCAGTGGCGGTTGAGGGTGTGGAGAGAGGAAGTAGAGGGTATTTGACGGTGGGTTTGCAGTGGGGGTGCTCGGGGGTGAGGAAGATGGTGGCAAGGCAGCGAGGGGATCGTGGAGCAGTTGTGGCGAGGGCGGGGATCTCGGGGCTAGTTGAGGGAGTGAGCTTCGTCGTTGTGGCCGTTAGGGAGCGGGTCTCGTGGGTAGCACGAGGGAGGAGACGACGGTGATGATGGGTTGGCGTTGGGGTTTGTGGCGACGTGGCCTCGTAGGTGGAGCTGTTCGTGCGGAGGACCGTTGCGAAGAGGAGGGATGAGTCGTGCGGAGGTGGCCGCGGGTCTCGTGGATAGCGCGAGGAAGGAGGAGACGAGGATTTGAGCGGGAAAAGAAAAGAGAGGGAGAAGAAGAAGGGAGTGCGGGGGAGGGGTTCGGGTCGGGTCCGGTTTGGCTGGGGAGTGGGGAAGGGTTCGTGGGCTTTTGAGTTAAGAAAAATAAAAAGGGTTTAGGGTTTGGGTTTAGGGTTTAGGTTGGGAAAATATAGAAATTGTATTTAGAAAATATAGCAAATATTAATTGTAAAAATTTAAATAGATTTTTTTTTTGGGAAAGCATTTATTTAAAATACAGAAGATATTTATAAGGGAACTGGGTATTACATCTGATGTGCACCAAACAGCAGCTCGATTCTGGTCATGATGGACGATCTGATGGTACACAAACAAAGCTCTCTGGTATTGGCTGATGAATTTAACGAAAGTGTTTTGCTATAATTTCAGGGGTTTTGAAAGTAGAATATTTCACAATATTCTATAGAATCCTGAATTGAGATCGGTGAGAATATTTTACAATATTCTCTGTTCTCAATTTAATAAAAAATTTCTGATTAGGATGGAATTCCTATTCAAATTTCTGATTAGAATAGAACAACAAAGTAGTTCTATATTTCTATTCAGTTTTTCCTTGAACTACGAAGTAGTTCGGTTTCAGTCATCTAGAACTATGAAAATGATTCTCTTTCTTTTCTCTTCGAAGAACTATGAATATGGTTCCGTCTTTCACTTTTCCAAGTAACTTTTCTTCCTGGGTTGAGCTCTCTCTATATCTAGAGCTTTAAGACCCGGCCCAAGGGTCTCATCAGTTACAATTCTTCGTAACTGATGGCCAACCCAACAATCTCTATTTAAACAGCTCGAACTGTCAAGAATAGCCCAACAGCCCATTCCTCATGTGAAGCATCCTGTAAGGTAGCCACGCAAGCGCCAATGCGACGTCCAACTAAATAGCTTAATAGGCTGCCACGTAGACGCCAACGAGCGGCTGTCACGTCCCGCTTTCCAAAATACGGGATACGAGGGATAACTAGGCCAGCCATGCTCCTACGGTCAGAAAACAATCCTGCCGTAGCCACACTTCGGCTTCTAGCATTACATGGTAGTCAGTAAACAGTACTTGAGTAAAGGAAAATCACAGTTCACAACTTTATTACATTGTAATTCAAAAGAGTTCGAGGTACATTTATTTCACAGAATAAACAACTAACCAAATAAACAAGTGCTGAGATCAAAGAAAATGGCACCGGTGATGCAGTCTAGATCTCCGCGATCTCGAAGGATAAGTCCTGCTCCTAGGCTGGATCCACTTCGTCCTCTGAGCATGCACACTCAGGTCGTCAGGACGACACACACACACACACACACACACACACACACACACACATATATATATATATAATGGGCATGCAGTATTATTAAACATGAGGAGTACAATGAATTGCAGAACATGTGTATAACAAATATCAACCGAATATGAATAGTGCAACATGAGTATCATGTCAGTGAACTAGGCAATGTATATCTCACTACTTATCGGTCATTAAGTCAATGAAATCAATTGGTGGAGAGGATACTCGTGTTTAACAAGGGTCCCGTGAATGCCCGAGACTACGGTCTACTATGCCCGGGACATAACCCTGTCAGCCGTGCCGCTAGGCCCACGACCTAAAGTATGTGTGTGTGTGTATGTGTGTGTGTATGAATATCACTGATAGCGAATGATCATCCTCTAAATCACTGTAACTCGCTAAATACGAGTTCAATTCCACCTTGATTTCCCCATTCTCCAGGTTATAGTATGCATTCATGTATTAGATAGGTTGTGAACAAATACGTATCGCTATCACTTTCAATTACTTTTCCACTTGTCACTATCACTGTCGTATTTGCCACAACGCAATCACTAACACTACTATATCGACAATGCAATTCAGTCGCTAGGTTTCAATATGAATGATCACTAAGCGGCAGGTATAACGCAAGCACGAAAATATGTAGAAACACACTGAACAGGTGTTCACTATTTCAATGACGACCAATGCCATATAACTTGTAAAATTTACGGTAAATCATATGCATAGAATCGACCAAAATAATATAAAGGGCGTATGAAGCAAACTTGATTATCTAAACAGTAAAATTTATTTCAGGTCAATCGGGGTTCAGGTTTGGGAATTATGATCATTTTAAGGCAGCGATCGATTTCTAGAATTCCAGTTTCAGAACTGAAAGCCCAACTTCGCGCGCATTTTATCAGTAATTATGTTCAGATTCAGGTATTTCCCTAGTTGAATAAAATCTAGTTCTGCCAGTTAAGTTTCCAACGCACCAAACTGATTATCAATCGCACCTCTACATCAAAAGTTATGTTCGGATTAATGTGACAATGTAATAAACATTTCTGCAGAAACTGCAGAACACAATGACATTCTAAAATACAATTTAAATATCAAACAACCGTAAAAATGCACGGGACCAATTTCAGGTGTTAGCTAATTAAGTTATCTACGCAACCATATGGGGCTCCGTGCATTTTCAGTTTTATGCAGGTATGCACAGATGCTTAAATTCATGTTTCCTACGCAGAATGCTGCCTCGGACTGCAGTCCAGAGTCGCATCCCCGGTCAAATCTCGTTGCCGTAATCTATTGATATCGAAACATAAACTAAATGGGGTTCTATATTATCGAGTCGGCTTCGATATGAGCCATAGAACGTTATGTTCCAACCAGTATTTAATTTTACAATGATTTTAGTGGGTTGACCTGCGCGGTAAACTTCAGTTTTAGCGTCGTCTTTAGGGGCGATGCTACAGAATTATAAGCATGATACATTTAACGTAAATCCTTACACTACGATCATCAATCAGTAAGGGGTTTGCCGATCATAAATTTCGGTAATTTAAGATAGGGTTTTCCCTCAAGTATCATGTCGAACACATAGGTTACGTACGATTATCAGTTAAAACATCGGTGTCGGTTAATTGATCAAGCTAGTTGTTCTTCGGTGAAAATATAAATGATGTTGTTACGGGTCAGTAAATTCCTAGTCGGGTTCCATTCAATATAATCAACTAAGAGGGTTTGCTAAAATAATTGGATTACATTTTTTTTCTAGATGTATACGTGTGTGTGTGTGTCATCTACTTTGCTTACACACACACATCTCATACATTTTCCTACCAATTAAGTTACTACACCGTGTTTATTAAACTAAGTATGCACATAGCATGAATTGAACAAGTGAAGGAGGTTCACTTGCTTAATACGACGGCAAAACGACGACGATCGCACGGACACGAGCACGACACGATCAGGACAAAGGCATGGCCACAAGCACAACACTTCACAGCTGCGACAGCGATCAACTGGCTCGGCCACGGGCTCTGGAGAAGAGGGTGCTGGGCTCTGGCTCTGGAGAAGGTCGACGGCGAGGTAGGCAGCCGGAGGTGTTCGTCGTGGCGACCACAGTGGGTTCGGGCGTCGGCTGGAGGCAGTGGGTGCAGGGGAGCTCGGGGCTGCAGGGGATCGGTGCAGTGGGCTCTGGCTCTGGCGAAGTCGGCTGAGGCGCGGAGGCGACGGGGTCAGAGCTCAGGTGAGGGCGCAGGGAATGAGAGTGTTTGTTGTTCAGAGCTCGCAGCTCGGAGGCGGGGAGCAGATGGGGAAGGAGGCGGGGATCGAGCTGGTGGTGGCCGCGGTGATGATGGTGGCAAGGTGGTCCTAGGGCTTGTTGGCGAGGTGGTTGCAGCGAGGGGAGGCGGCGTGTCGAGGGAGG
Organism: Agapanthus africanus; assembly: GCA_030015575.1. Classification (NCBI taxonomy): domain Eukaryota; kingdom Viridiplantae; phylum Streptophyta; class Magnoliopsida; order Asparagales; family Amaryllidaceae; genus Agapanthus; species Agapanthus africanus. The sequence continues at coordinate 417,501,747 of CM057349.1, read as the reverse complement.
TGCTGGTGTCGAGGCGGTGATGTGAGGTGGGGGTTCGGTTTGGAGGAGAACGAGAGAGGGAGAAAGCGCGAGAGTCTGAAAACATAGGAAGAATGAGGGAGAGAGGGTAAAGTAGAGAGAGTGACGAGGGAGTCGTGATCGTTGGGGACGTACGGGTCATGGAGAGATGGGCGCGACCATCGCGACTAGAGCGGGGAGTCGTGGGGGCACCGTTGGGGACTTGGAGCTGTTAGGGAGTGAGCAGGTCAAGTGGAGGCTTGCGCGAGGAAGTTGCGAGCGGACGTGGGTGCGGTCGTCGCGGGCGCATGAGACGCGGGGGCGTTGGAGGTGATGCGAGGGAGAAAGGCGGGAATACGAAGACGAGAGGGAGAAGAGGGAAAGCGGGTCGGGTTGGGCCGGCATGGGTTGGGCCAGCATGGGTCGGGTCGGGTAGGATTTAGGGTTTGGGTTTGGGAATTTAATTTAGGTTAGAGTTTAGGAAATTAAGATAAAGAAAATTATATAAAATTCATAAAAAAAATAGGAAAATTCAAGGAAAAAATCTGGAAAAATATACGGAAAATATAAACGGGAACTGGGGATTTACAGCGGCCAACTAGGCCACGAGCAACCACGATGCACACGCGAGCGACTTTCAACCAGACAACCTACTAGGCTGCTACGCTGGCGCCAACGAACAACCAACTAAGTTACGAGCAACCACGACACACACGTGCGCGATGTCCAACCAGACAGCCTACTAGGCTGCTACGTAAGCGCCAACGGACGGCCAACTAGACTACGAGCAACCATGATGCACATGTGTGTGACATCCAACTAGACAGCCTATTAAGCCGCCACGTAGGCGCTAACAGACGGCCAATCAGGCTACAACTAACCACGATGCACACGTGCGCGACATCCAATGAATTACTTGAAATAAATGAAAGTATTTGAACAAAAAAATTTAAACCATAAATAAAGGGTTTATAGATTTTACATATAAGAGATAAGGAACAAAAAAATAAGAAAGAAATTATGTAATATTTCATTTCGATGCTGAGGGAGACTGTGTTGATGTGCTTGAGGAAGGATAGCTATACTGATTCGGCTGTTGGAGTCGAAAATTGCACTTCGGTTGACCAAGTCAAAGTCAAGGTCAACCCCAAGCCAGGCAGGCCCAAGCCCAAGCAAGTGGGCCAATGCCCAGGTCGAGCCCGAACACGAAGCGTCCAGCCTTCCACCATACCAAAATAAAAATCATGTAACAAATAATTTTGATGTAATTTTTTATGCATGAATGTATGCAAAATGGGCATAAAGCCAATTTTTTGTAAGCTCATGGCTTATGTGTAAAACAAATGAGCACATGAGGTATGAGATGGGCAAAATGCCATTTTTGTAAAGCCCAAGGGGCTATATGTAAAGTGTATAGCTTATAAAGGTAAAGATAATGAAAATATCTCAACAACTTTTTCTCTCTCCAAAAGAATCAAGATCTGTGATCTTCTCCTTCCTCAAGGTTTTAAAAAACCTTCTTCTCTTTTTGAATTAAATCAAGTGTTTTACTCTTCCTTTTCCAAAACTAAATAGTTTTTTACCACGAAACCTACAAAGGGGAACTCAGATCTCCCATCAGATCTTAAAAATAAAAGATTTTTAAAATCTCATATTTCTTGTTCTTCAAGATCCAGCCAAAAGATGAGGAAGAAGGAGACCCATCTCCTAAAAATCCCACTTTGGGAAGATCCAGAGCTCACGGGAGAAGCCCATTTCAGCATCTCCAAAAACATCTTAGGACTTTAACTACCCTCTAATTTCTCTTTCGGGAGTTTAAATCCCATTTCTGAGGATAAAAGCCCCTTTTCCTCGCCGACGCCCAAGCACCCGAGCGCCCCGATCGCTCAAGCGCCCAGCGCCCACGTGCCGGGCATGTGGTGCGCTAGCGCTCGAGCGCACAGCACTCAAGCGCCTGGCGCTTAAGCGCCAGCGCACCACGTGTCTCAAGCGCCCAGCGCCCACGTGTCGGACACGTGGTGCGCTGGCGCTTAAGCGCACAGCGCTCAAGTGTCGGACACGTGGTGCGCTCGCGCTTAAGCGCACAACGCCTAAGCGCACAGTGCTCAAGCGCACAGCGCCCACGTGTCGGACACGTGGTGCGCCAGCACTCAAGCGCCCAGCGCTCGCGTGTTAGGCACGTGAGGCACTGGCCCCACGCGTCCTTTGGGCGCTCTTTCCCTTTTTATATATATGTATACATGTATATATATAGATACACACACTCCACAACACCGTCCCTGTTAAAAAAATTTCTAACGGGGCGCTGCCCCGCACTCCGCAAGGGGGCTGCTAGCCCCTTTGACCCCCAACCCGCTATCCGGGTAGCGGGACCCCCGTAAAAACTCTGCGTGGTCCCCGATATATCCAAAACCCCTTCGAAACACAACAATGCACATTGAGTTCGTATGACCAGTTCAACCCGTTAATCGGAGGTTCTCTCGCTCCAAATGCGAAGGGTAATTAACGGCAGCTTAGTCCGCGGCTGCCGGAGATTCGGATCCCCACAATCAATAAACCCCAGCCTACCCTAGGCCAGGGGAATCTGTAATGCGCCTGACAAGCGCGCGCGTATTCCCATCTCAATGGGATGACGAAAAACACCCTACAGATTCTGGCACGCCCGGTGGGACCTATCTCTCCTTCCATATTTCGGGTTAAACGTTCATGCGAACTCAATCAATATACATATCTATATTTATACTAAAATAGTGCTCTTTCATGCAGGTTTTCAAGCAATCAATTTTCAACAATGTCTCCAAAGATGAACTCAGCTCTCAGCACGGCTCCCATCTCCTACACGATGAAGATGGATTCCAGGACAGTCCTTCCGGTCAGTCTCGGGCGACAATGGGAAGAGCCGCCGCTACCATTCGGCTCTATGCTATTCGTGTCAGCTAACGCCATCCCAGCTCCTCAAGCCCCGGTGGCAGACAAATCGGTCTCGAAAGGCAAGAGGCCAAATGTGGTGGTCTCGAAAGCGCCCCAACTCAAACGCAAGTCGGTGTTTGAACGACTCTCCTTGGCCCCAGCTGGGGGCAAGGACATCAACACCAACAAGGCAACAAGGCGTCTCGAGCAAGCTCCGGCGGTGCCCCTGACAATTGCTCGATCGGGTGTCTTCTCTGAGCTCTCCGCTAATTGACTCACGGTGGCTTCCCAGGAAACAGATGCCCGCCAAGCCCTTAAAATTGAGAAGTTAAGGCATAAAAGGCTCAAATATAGAGCTAACTAAAGGGCTAGGGCTCCTACTAGGCTGAACCTCATAAGGTTCGAAGAGCAGGGTTACCCCACCGAAGATGAGGAAATGGCTGGATATGTGGTCCACACTGTCTACACGGTGGGCACGGGCAGCAAGAGCAAGGACGGGGCCACCACATCTCGAATCTAATCTGGCTTGAATGTGGTTGCCGCTTCCCAAGAACAGCCACCTCCGCTGGATGATGAAAACCCTCACGACGAGGATGATAGGCAGAAAGACCCCTCAGTCCATGTAGAGTCAAGCTCGGACAACGAGAAAGAGCCGACTTTCCGCCCCAGGACCGCGGAGCAAAAGCTGCTTCAAGAGCTCCGAAAGCCGCTCAGGAACAAAGACAAGGAAATGGCCAAACTCTACTCCAAAATTGACGACTTGATGAATGTCGTGATGTAGCCACGGCCCGACTTGCCTCTCAGCCGCACAATCAAGCGCAGGGCTCTGCTCGTGAACCAGGAAACGGTGTCCTAAGGCAGCCGACGCCTATTCCCTCAAATCCAAAGGTGGGCGGACCGCATGAAGGCCAGTCGCATCCTATCTCGGGAAATGTCTTGGCGGCCGATGACAGCAACCCACTAATTCAAGATCAAATCATGAATTTGGTTGCCAACAAATTCAAAACATTGGTAGCCGAAGCCGGAGAGCAAAAAGATGTCAGCAGTAGTGGGAGACCATATCCTGCTCGGTACGATCTTGTGGAGTTTCCCACTGGCTATGCCGTCCCAAATTTGAAAGGTTCGATGGGACGGGAAATGCGAACCGACACATTGCCCAATTTAAAGCATCATGCGCGAATACTGGGGGCAATGATGCGCTCCTTCTCCGCCAGTTTGTCAATAGCTTGACGGATGTTGCTTTCCATTGGTATGCAAGCATACCAGATGACTTGATCACGACGTTCGCTCAAATAGAATCCATATTCAACCAAAGGTTCATGAGTGTCAGCGATAAAATCACCATTGCCGACCTCGTAATGACAGAGCTAAAGAACAACGAAAGCAACATGGATTTTATAGTCCGATGGCTCAATCTCTCTGTCAATTGTGAACCGCCTTGGAGCAAGAGCAATCCGTCAGTCTTCTTATAGAAAATCTGAAGGACTGGATGAAACCTTTCCTGTGCACCGCAGGCCTTAAAACATTCCAAGAGCTGACCAAAAAGGTCCAAACATTGGAACGATCAAAGCCCGAGTCCGCTCAGGATCTTCAGTTCACAAACAGATCGAAACCTGGAGGGACGACAACTGATTAGTCCAAAAATTGTAGTTTACCGTAATCAGAAACGGCGTCGCTTTGCAGCTAGCCGGTGAATACGGGTCGATCCGCAGGGATGTGTAAATTTCTGTTTTTATGTTTTAACGAGTTGATTACGTTGGTTGTTTGGTTTTTCTTGTCGATTGATTTAAAACTAATTGATATGATATGAAAGAACTCGTTAGGGTTAGGTCGAAGGTAGGGGTGATGAGATCAATATTGTCACCTCTTTCAATGCCTTTGATTAAAGCTTTTTAGAAAAATCATAACAATTATTAGCAAAGGGGATTAGGATGATCGGGAAGAAACAAAGTTTCTTCCTCTAGATCCTTGTCCGTCCTTTCCTATTAATTGCTGCAATCTTCATGGACGTTATGTATGTCCGGCCTTTTATACTACGGTTCACCGTTATCTCGTAGGTAGGGTGCCGTAAGGGGCGGATCATACATAAGTGCATGAAGGTTTCATTTTGAAAATATGTTGGCATTGAAGGAGGTGAGAGATATCCATCTCTCACTCCCTCTCTTGTTCCTAACCCTAACGAGCGAGGATTTTACTCGCTCATTAGGGAATTATTTGAAAGTGACATTTTTTATGTTTATGTTTTAAAGTGTTACCTTACGACAGATTAAAAATAGCTAAAACTAGTGAACTACAGCAAACAAATGGATAAGTAGGGCAAGTAGTGAAATTAAACTAAGGCAGGAATTAAATAAATTAAAAACTTACAAGAAAAGATGATGCTCTTGATCTCTCAACAGGTCTGAACTTTTATTGATTGAAAAGAGGCATACCTTTTACAGATTTTGAGTACAATTTATAAGCAACCAGTGAAGCTAGGGTTACAGACTCTCGTAGACATGCAATTACAGATTTGCCCCCTAAAAACCCCAACACCCACACCGACACACCGACACAGAGAATTGGCACCGACACGGGCCTAAGATGGCCGCGGAACCGCGGCAATGGAGCTCTTGGGCCGCGGTTCCGCGGCCCTTTGGTGGGCTTGGCTCACCAACTTCCTGGGCTTGGTTCCTCATATCTTGGGCCTCTCATTTATATACTTATTTTCTCTGTTGGCTTCTTAATCTTTTCCAGATCCTTAGTGAAAACTTGTAAGGATCTTTTGACCGTTTCACTTTGTTTTTCGTCTCGGCTTGAGTAAGGTCCGTGTGCTGGTTGGTCAAGAGTCCATTTCCTGTAGCATATTTCGTCTTTTTCACTGTATTTGTTCCAAGAGCCTGTATCCTGTATCATGCAACAAACGAGCATCAAAAGTACCTGTTTACTTATAAAATGCATAAAAGTGGGGCGTATGAATTGCAATATTATGATGTGAACAAATACCCCCAAACTTATCTTTTGCTCGTCCTCGAGCAATCTTATTAATTTATTCTAACCTAACCGCACTTTCGCAGGGAAACGCGATTGCACTGAGCACGTGCAACAAGCCGTTAAACCTCTAGGTGTCCCTAGTAGGAGGAGTGTTGTCTCCTGAGGGTTTTCAGTGGATTACACCCACAAAATCCTATCAACTTGGTTTTTCGACTTTTGTTTTCCAATTATGTTTTCTAACAAGGAATTCTATTATCGTCGCCCCGCAGATTATCCACCCATATTCTTCACACTTCCTTATTATGTAACTTAAGATTGTACATGTTCTATAGAATTACTTAGAATTCAGCATTTCTTAAGTTCTTCTTCTAGAGTTTCATCTCCACTTAGGAATTTCTATCAACTCTATTAAAGATACAAGTTTTATTTTTCATTCCTTTCTCTTATCTAAACTCTAATCACATATCCCCACGTGTGTGTAATTTTCACCCCTACACTTGGAAACTCAAATCAAGCAATCGTACTCTCGTCCATTGTCCAAAGCACTTAACTTTCGCTTACACATCCTTCATGCGACCGTTAATACTTCTTGAGGTACCAACAGCCGATTACAAGATGCGTTAGGCCTTTAAAGCGTATTTCCTAGTTTTGCAACACCCAAGGCTTTTAGCAGTGACTCCCAAACCAGTTGGTCTAAGGCACTAGGTGATGAAGCACCCTCGCTAATTAATTTTCTAGCCCTAAGTAATCACAAAAACCAATGTCCATTTTTTTTTATTCACCCTTTTTTTTTCCATTGTGCTAAGGACTTTAGACAAGAGTAATTCAAGGTCTCTTCTACTAATCCAAGTTTCAAGGTGCGTGATTGTGCATTTTGTAGGGTACATGTTTTCAGAATCTAAACTCAAGCTAGAAACTATCTTTCGAACTTATATTTTAATAAGAATATTAATACTCTTCCCTCGTTTTGGTTTAACCCACGAAGTGAACCCAAAATTTGCCTATTCCTAAATAACCTACAAAGACATACACTTTCTACCGTTAAACTTTAAGCAAGGTTATTTTTAGGGTTTTTAATTTACTAAGTCTAAGATCTAGTTTTTCCTAGCTAGTTAACCTTTTTATCAACTCAAGTCAATTAACCAAAATTGAATACAATAATTTTTATAATTTTTGAAATTTTCTCAATTTTTATGGGTTTTTCAGTTTTCTAATTTTTTTTTTATTTTTCAAATTTTTAAATTTTTATGATTTTTATATAAAAATGCAATGCAGAAATTAAATATGCAAAAGGAAAACAAAGATATATACAATATGCAATGCGAAGGATAACTATATACATCACCCTCTAATATCCCCAAACTTGAGCAAAGCAGTGCCCTCACTGCCCGGCCCCACGTCGCGCTCGTGAGCGTGAACGTGATCTTTCCCCTCTAGCCAAAAGTGTTTAGATCCCCCTCTCAATTTCCGTCAACCGACGGTCGTGCTCTCGTGCAGTTGCCCGAAACTCATCCCGCAAAGAGTCTATTCTTCTCACCGTTCTTCGCATCAATCGCGCATGCTCCTGGGGAGTTAGTTCTTCCCCGCTCGAAGTCGAGCTCGAGCTAGGGGTGTGTGCAGGTACATTTTCTGCCGGTTCTGTTCGTGTCCAAATATCCGTAAGTCTAGAGTAGGACGACGAGATGCCCTCTAAAAGTGGTCGAACCGGGACACCGTCTATCATATATGAGTCAAATTCCTCGGCTGGGAGGAAATAACGGCAGAGTTGGGTAACGAGCATGGGACATGGATATACACTACCTCGTTTCCCCGTACCTATGGATTGGAGCAAAACCGTGCACATGTCGAACCTAGGATTTTTCGTCATTAGAGTGTGGACGACATGTAACGAAGGGGTGAAAAAGGTCGTGTTGTGAGAACTTCCAAAAATATTGTTTTGTGCCCACCGGCACACAGTTAAAACGTTTGCGAAAAGGGTCCGTGCTTGGATGCCCTTACGTGGTTCTCGTGCACAGTCATTACCCATTAATGGCATATAATCTTCAAAGCGCAGTGGGTGTTCATGTGCAGGTACACGTGGTATGAGTGTAACCTCGTGTATCATGTCCCTATCGATGCGAATTTCACGATTTCCCCAATTCAGTTTAATGTAACCTAAGTTGTCTAAGCTATTATCTTCCATGGATTCGTAAAATAGGGCAACTAGGTTAGGTAGAGCAAACGCAGATGTGTGATTATAGAGAAGGAAATTCCAGCCCCTTTGTGCGATTTCGTGTGGGAAGTATGTACCGTAAATCTCGTGTGCGAAAACAGGGGAAAAATCCCTTTCATACTGCATTTTATGTGCCATTTGGATGTTTCAGAGAAAAAGTATATGCAGGAACAGAGAGTAAAGGATCAGATTTACCTCCCCTGAAAAATTCAGGGGGTGAAGACACTAAGCGGCGGCGGTTGCGCGGCGGGAGGCGGCATCGGCGGCGGAAGCGCGGCGCTCTGGTGGAGTTGCGGCGAAATTTTTCTGTAGAGGATAGGGGGCGGCGGCTAAGGTTTTATGAGATGAAATTTTTTTAGGGTAAACACACAGGGGGCTCGGGTTCCTTTAAATAGAGGATGGGAGGATGATTTACATAAAACACCCTCTAAAACAAGGGTTTTATTTGTAAAATCAGCTCTTAATCTGCAGATTTGCAATTAGGTCCAAAAATTATTATTTTTTATAAAAAAAAAATTATTTTTTATTTTTTCATTTTTTATTTTTTATGGTATTTTGGAAATATATATACAAATAATATGCACACCCCCAAACTTATTTGAAATAGTGTCTTCAGGAAACGAAGTTTGGGGGTGAAAGTGGAGGAATATCACTCAGTGTAGATCGGCTCCTGCAAAAGCAGGAGCTCCTCCGAAGGATCCGATGTGAAGAACGGTTTTAGTCGATGCCCATTCACCTTGAATAAGGTACCGTCTTCAGGGTTCTCAAGATCAACCGCACCGTGCGGATAAACGGTGCGGACTACAAAAGGTCCTCTCCATCTGGACCGGAGCTTCCCGGGATGAAAATGTAACCGAGTGTCATAAAGTAGAACCTGTTGACCAGGTTCAAAAGTTTTTCGCAAAAGGTGTTTATCGTGGAACACCTTAGCTCGGTTTTTAGCAGTTATGGCATTATCATATGCCTCATTCCTCAGCTCCTCCAACTCATTCAATTGCAGCTTTCTGTTGCTGCCCGCATCTCCTAAAGACAAATTCAGCTCTTTGATAGCCCAAAATGCTTTATGCTCGATCTCCACTGGGAGGTAGCAAGCCTTCCCGTACACAAGCCGGTATGGAGACATACCAAGATCGGTCTTATATGCAGTACGGAAAGCCCATAGTGCATCTATCAGTTTAAGTGACCAATCCTTACGGTTTTTGGAAACCGTTTTCTCCAGGATTTGCTTTATTTGCCGATTTGAAACCTCGGCTTGCCCACATGTTTGGGGGTGATATGGCGTTGACAATTTGTGGGTGATAGAGTATTTACGCATTAAGGACTCGAAAGTCCTATTGCAGAAGTGAGAACCATTATCACTTATTATCGCCCGAGGATGCCGAAATCGAGAAAATATGTGTTCTTTAAGGAATCGAACGACAACTTTATTATCGTTCGTTCGGCTGGGCACAGCCTCGACCCACTTAGAAACATAGTCAACTGCCAACAGAATATTCACATTTCCAAAAGAGTTAAGAAGTGGTCCCATGAAATCTATACCCCAAACATCAAAAATGTCCACTACCAAAATGGGTTAGAGTGGCATTCGTTTCTCCGCGAAATCCGGCCCAAGTGTTAGCACCGGGAGCAAGTTTTGCAGTATTCAAATGCATCCTTGAAGAGTCATGGCCAATAGAAATCACACTGCAAAACTTTTTCGGCTGTCTTCTTTGGGCCAAAGTGCCCGCCACATGCTTGATCGTGGCAGAAAGACAGCACGCTCTTGACCTCACTCTCGGGCACACACCGACGAATGATTTGGTCGGAACAGTATTTAAAAAGATAGGGCTCATCCCAGTAAAAATGCTTTACTTGGGACAAAAATCGAAGCTTATCCTGTTTCGACCAATCATTAGGAATCAGGCCGGTGGCTAAATAGTTTACAATATCGGCGAACCATGGTTCGCAAGAAATGGTCAAGAGTTGCTCATCGGGAAAAACATCAGTGATTGGAAGATCGAGCGTGGGCGAAGAAGGAAGTCGTGATAGGTGATCAGCTACTACATTTTCACATCCCTTTTTGTCCTTAATGACAAGGTCAAACTCTTGCAATAAAAGGATCCAACGTATTAACCTTAACTTAGCATCCTTCTTCGCAAAAAGGTGGCGAAGAGCCGAATGATCAGTATAAACAACGACTGGAGAGCCGATTAAATAAGGTCGAAATTTTTCGAGTGCAAACACAACAGCTAAAAATTCTTTCTCTGTTGTTGTGTAATTAAGTTGGGCCTCATTTAGTGTTCGGCTAGCATAATAAATCACGTGCGGCATCTTATTAATGTGCTGTCCAAGAACAGCGCCAATAGCAAAGTCTGATGCGTCGCACATGATTTCAAAAGGTTGCGTCCAGTCGGGAGATGAGAGGATGGGCGCAGTGATGAGTGAATGTTTTAAAGACTCGAATGCTTCAGTGCATGTGGAGTCGAAAGCGAAAGTTGTGTCCTTGGCCAGTAATAGAGTCAAGGGTCTAGCAATCTTGCTAAAGTCCTTGATAAACCGTCTGTAGAACCCGGCGTGGCCAAGGAAGGCTCTAATATCTTTGACGCATTTTGGGGGAGGTAGGTTAGAAATTACTTCGATTTTAGCCCTGTCAACCTCGATGCCGTTTTGCGAGATGACATGTCCTAAGACGATGCCCTCTCGCACCATGAAATGGCACTTCTCCCAATTCAATGTTAGGTTCTTATCCCTGCAGCGGGTAAGAACAGCGTTAAGATGGCGTAAACACTCGTCGAAGGAGTCGCCAAAGATGGAGAAATCATCCATAAAAATCTCCAAGAACTTTTCAACCATGTCTGAAAAGATCCCCATCATACACCGCTGAAATGTAGCGGGCGCGTTGCATAACCCAAAGGGCATGCGACGATAAGCAAAAGTGCCAAAGGGACAAGTGAATGTTGTCTTGTCTTGATCCTCTTTGGCGATGGGGACTTGATTGTAACCGGAATAGCCATCGAGAAAGCAATAGAACTCGTGCCCTGCCAATCGCTCGAGCATTTGGTCAATGAAAGGTAAAGGAAAGTGGTCTTTCCTTGTTGCGGCATTGAGTTTCCTATAGTCTATGCAGACTCGCCACCCAGTTTGGGTGCGAGTGGGAATCAACTCATTTGCCTCATTGGTGATGACCGTAATGCCTGATTTCTTTGGCACGACGTGGATTGGGCTAACCCATTGGCTATCCGAGATAGGGTAAATGATACCGCTATCCAGACACTTGACAATTTCCTTCTTAACCGCCTCTTTCATGATGGGGTTGAGGCGCCTTTGTGGATCTCGTGCTGGCTTGGCATCATCCATTAAGTGTATATGATGTTCGACTATGAGGGGACTAATCCCCTTAATGTCCGCCATAGACCAGCCGAAAGCTTGCCGATTATTATGTAAGACCATCAAAAGAGCCTTCTCTTGCTCAAGAGCTAGAGAGGCTGATATAATGACAGGTAAGGTCTCATTATCACCTAGATAAGCATATTTTAGGTGTGTCGGCAAAAGCTTTAATTCGAGTTTAGGAGGTGAAACAATAGATGGTAACAATGGGGTAGTTGTTTCAAACTCGAATGATTCCATCAAAGGTTCGAACCGAGTGTACGCAACAGTGTCGGATGGTTCAACTAACTCATCCGAAAAAGCAAAAGACTCCAATTCAGGTGATGAGTCTTCAAAGTCATCAACGAAGGTAAAGCACTCAAAATCATTATCCGTGGTGAAAGCTGCGTCGGATTCTAGGAGGAACGCACTAGTGGCGTTAACATTGCTGTGATCGAACAAAAAATTCTCGAATTCACAGTCCTCCTCCGCGATCTCATTGATCGAGCAAACATCAAGTACGCTAGCATTGGGCTCAGCAGGCTGACTTCCTAACTTGAAAATATTGAGCTCAATTGTCATATTGCCGAAAGATAAGTTCATTGAACCATTACGACAATTGATCACTGCGTTGGAAGTAGCCAGAAATGGTCGACCAAGTATTACCGAAATTTGGTTCCGGGGGTTAGCAACAGGTTGTGTGTCCATCACAATAAAGTCAACGGGGAAAATGAAATCCCCTACTCTTATTAACACATCCTCCAGCTCTCCCCTAGGATGGGTTATTGACCAGTCAGCCATTTGGAGAGTACAGTGAGTGGGCTTAAGCTCTCCAACGCCCAATTGCTCGTACACAGAATAGGGTAGCAAATTGACGCTCGCGCCAAGATCTAATAGTGCTCTATTGATGTTCTTGTCCCCAATTGTTATCGAAATGGTAGGATACCCGGGGTCCTTTTGTTTTGGGGGAAGGGAATTTACAAAAGCATCACTAATAGCACTAGCCACAAAAGCTTTCTTTGGCACTTGCGACTTCCTCTTTTTGGTACACAAGTCCTTTAAAATTTTGGCATATGAAGGAACTTGCTGAATTGCATCCAAAAGAGGGATATTTATGCTAACCTGTTTGAACAACTCGACAATCTTCTCCATCTGAGGAGTTGGTTTATTGGATCTCAGCCGATTAGGAAAAGGAACATTTTGAAAGGTGGTTGAGTCCAATTTTTGCGGATCAGATTGTCGAGTTGGAACGGCACCCCGTGTAGATGTGTTCGTATTGTAAGAAATGGGTCCGTTCAAGCTAGAAGAGGTAGAGCTATGTGAAGGGTGGAGAATAGGCTCTAAAGAAGAAGAAGATGGTGAAGAAGATGAAGATGGCCCACCGGCAGGGGTGTCATTGTTAATGCCCACATTTTTTCGCAATACTTTTCCCGATCTCAACGTGGTCACAGCATTTACATTATGATTTTGCTGATTGTGTGCAGCATGTGCGTGACCGGGGTTGGGCAACGGTTGAGACGGAAGTTTTCCTTTTTCGCGCTCGCTCAAAGCTGCATTGAGTTGTGCAATTTGTGCCTCAATAGATTTGATGCTCTGGTCGTGTGAGGCACTATTTTGCACTAAAGATTGAATAGAAGTCTCAAGTCTTGCTGTAGACTGTGTAGATTGCTTAAGGAATGCATCTAGACTTCTTTCGAGCGAGCTAACCTTATCATTATTAGGTTGAACATAATTGTTTGGCTGGTAAGCATTGTTTGGCACAAAATTGTTCACCTGATTAGGGTAAGGTTGTTGTTGAAATTGTTGCGGTTGATATTGAGTTTGCGAGGGTGCTTGTTGTTGTTGTTGTGGAGGAGGAGGTCTTTGAAAATTATTATTATTTCCTTGGAATTGTTGATTTTGGTTCCAAGCGAAATTTGGGTGACTCCTCCACCCCGGATTATACGTCGAAGAGTACGGATCGTTTCTTTGTCGTTGCTGAAATGCAGCATTGACTTGATCTTGTCCTTGTGTAGATGCATTATAAGGACACTCTTAGGTCAGGTGCGATGGATCCGCACAACAAGCACAGACAGTTCGTGGAGGCATAGCAGGAGCAGGAGAAGACGATGAGATTTTGGTCTCGATCGTTTCTAGCTTTTTCGTAAGAGCGGCCATCTCGGCCTTCATGGCAATCGACATCTCTACTTGATGTATGCCTGCCCTAGATTGACCACTAAAAGATGATGTGGTCTTGATACTCTCCCACTGTATTGTCTGCTCACTAAGATCATCGAGAAACTGCCACGCTTCATCACTAGACTTAGAGAGAAAATGACCTTGACAGATGGTTTCTAGCAACTGCTTCGTTGCCGAGTTCAATCCCTCGTATAATGTTTGGCAAAGTTACCAACTTTCTATCCTATGATGAGGGCACTGAACTAGTAGGTCCTTGAATCTCTCGAAGCACTTCCAGAATGGTTCGGAAGGAAGTTGTGAGAATTGAATTATTTCATTGCGGATTCTGGCAGTTTTATGGTGAGGATAAAACTTTTTTAGAAAAGCTTTCACAAACTCATCCCAATTTCTAATAGAATGTGATGCGGTGCTATATAGCCACTTCTCGGCTAGGTCACATAAGGTGAAAGGAATGACCCTTAGCCTTATAGCGTCATCACTCAATTGGGTCGTTTTCATCATAGCGCACACATTTTGGAATTTATTAATAAAGATATATGCGTCTTCAGTTTCCAAACCATGAAATTTCGGCAGCATATTGATGAAATGTGGTTTAATCTCAAAATTGTCCCCATTTGCCGGTGGGGGTGAAAGACAGGTGGGTAAAGAAGTGCGGATGGGGTAAAAGAGGTCCTGGAGCGCAACTCGTGCGGGCGCTTCAACAGGCGGCTGGTTCGGGTCATTCGCACCTAACGGAGGTGGAATCCTTCCCGTCGGTAAGGTATTGTTGGGGTTGAATCCCGACATACCTTCGGTGAAAGAAGTTGAAGGTGAAGGTAAGAAAGTGGACGGATTTTCGACTTCGGTGTCGAAGGGTTCGTTGGTCGGTACCAACGAAACGCGGACTAATCGGGCGTCTGTATCCCTAGTCCAAAGTGACATACACTAAAAGGGATAGTGTAGTCAGACAAAAAAGAAAAACAGAATGTGGGGGTAAGATAACGTCAGTGAGGGAAAGTGGTGTGGTGAATTTGCAGGTTTTCTTTTTGCGACAAGTTGCAAGTTTTGAAAAGTTTTATTTATTTATTTATTTTTTATGTAGGAGTTTTGCAAAGAGGTTTTTGAAAAAGGACTCGTGACACAACTGTATCAACCACACATGCACAATCAGGCATAGATCTAGGGTCGCCTAGGTCTACTAGACAGCTCCTAACTAGGGCTAGAAATAGGACCTCGAACCGCCTCTTCACGGACAAGTACGGCCAGGTAAGTGGGAAGGAACCACTACTACAGTGGGCCTAATTAATAACCACTAGCCTAGACACCGCAATGTCGGTTAGGATAAACGGCCGATGCCTACCCTAGTCCTTTTCCTATTGAGCTCGCTGTCCTTAGGTCTGAGTCTAGTCTTTTTTAATTAATTGTGGTCGATGCAAAATGCTTTAGGTGTTTTCTGGGGTCCTGGGAAGGGTGATGAAATCCCCACCCAATCTGAGTTTGGTCAATTAGCCCCTTAAGTCCAATTAAATTATGCAAAACAAAAATTCACTTGCAATCAATTTTAGCGCGGCGCAAAAAAACCTGCAGCAAATCTGTTATTTAGAAGGGGGAAGAAGACTTTTTTAGCGCAAAGAAACCTGCAGAAAATTTTTACAGTGGAGATATGGAGGTTGCAGAGGGGAGAAAGAGGGATCTAACCATGCAAATTTTATGTGCTGACGTGGCTATATGGCGGCGGAACCGCGGTCTGGGGCACTACTATGCGGCGGAAGCGCGGCACCTTGGTGGATTCAGCCTCTGAGAAATTTTGTGCTGCTCTGTACTTGTGATTCCTCTCTGTTCTTATGTTCTCTTTTCTGTTTTGACCTTCTGTAAAACTCCAGATCCAAAAGTCTTTGCTGTTCCTGCAAGATTCCAACGAGAAACCCTTCAAACAGATAAAAATAATGAAAAGATAATTTTTGTATTTTGTATTTTCTGATTTTTATAATTTTTCAAAATTTATATCAACCCGAAATCATACAAAAAGAGAAAATTACGCCATCCTCGGCAACGGCGCCATTTGATTAGTCCAAAAATTGTAGTTTACCGTAATCAGAAACGGCGTCGCTTTGCAGCTAGCCGGTGAATACGGGTCGATCTGCAGGGATGTGTAAATTTCTGTTTTTATGTTTTAACGAGTTGATTACGTTGGTTGTTTGGTTTTTCTTGTCGATTGATTTAAAACTAATTGATATGATATGAAAGAACTCGTTAGGGTTAGGTCGAAGGTAGGGGTGATGAGATCAATATTGTCACCTCTTTCAATGCCTTTGATTAAAGCTTTTTAGAAAAATCACAACAATTATTAGCAAAGGGGATTAGGATGATCGGGAAGAAACAAAGTTTCTTCCTCTAGATCCTTGTCCGTCCTTTCCTATTAATTGCTGCAATCTTCATGGACGTTATGTATGTCCGGCCTTTTATACAACGGTTCACCGTTACCTCGTAGGTAGGGTGCCGTAGGGGGCGGATCATACATAAGTGCATGAAGGTTTCATTTTGAAAATATGTTGGCATTGAAGGAGGTGAGAGATATCCATCTCTCACTCCCTCTCTTGTTCCTAACCCTAACGAGCGAGGATTTTACTCGCTCATTAGGGAATTATTTGAAAGTGACATTTTTTATGTTTATGTTTTAAAGTGTTACCTTACGACAGATTAAAAATAGCTAAAACTAGTGAACTACAGCAAACAAATGGATAAGTAGGGCAAGTAGTGAAATTAAACTAAGGCAGGAATTAAATAAATTAAAAACTTACAAGAAAAGATGATGCTCTTGATCTCTCAACAGGTCTGAACTTTTATTGATTGAAAAGAGACATACCTTTTACAGATTTTGAGTACAATTTATAAGCAACCAGTGAAGCTAGGGTTACAGACTCTCGTAGACATGCAATTACAGATTTGCCCCCTAAAAATCCCAACACCCACACCGACACACCGACACAGAGAATTGGCACCGACACGGGCCTAAGATGGCCGCGGAACCGCGGCAATGGAGCTCTTGGGCCGCGGTTCCGCGGCCCTTTGGTGGGCTTGGCTCACCAACTTCCTGGGCTTGGTTCCTCATATCTTGGGCCTCTCATTTATATACTTATTTTCTCTGTTGGCTTCTTAATCTTTTCCAGATCCTTAGTGAAAACTTGTAAGGATCTTTTGACCGTTTCACTTTGTTTTTCGTCTCGGATTGAGTAAGGTCCGTGTGCTGGTTGGTCAAGAGTCCATTTCCTGTAGCATATTTCGTCTTTTTCACTGTATTTGTTCCAAGAGCCTGTATCCTGTATCATGCAACAAACGAGCGTCAAAAGTACCTGTTTACTTATAAAATGCATAAAAGTGGGGCGTATGAATTGCAATATTATGATGTGAACAACAATCGAAAAGGCGGAAGTTCTAACAGCATCGATTCTCTAAATAAGCAGAGAGCGGGCGGAGCAAAAACTAACAAATCTCGAGAACCAACTTTGGAGGAAAGAAGAAATAAGGTCTACTCATTCCGAAGGGACAAGATCCACAAAATTTTTAAAGATGCTCTGAAGAATGACCTGAGGCTACCAGAACCAAAAAGGCTAAGTAAAGCGAACAGGACTCATCATTCCAACTTTTGCCCATACCACCGAGTGCTGGGACACACTATTGAAGACTGTTGCATCTTCAAGGATTGGGTCGAGAAACAATACAAGGCGGGAGAAATATCATTGTCCCCTGGCTTGTTAACAAACAATCAAGCTGCGACCGCCAATTTCATACAAACGGAGACCGAAGTCCTTCAGGGACCTGATTCTCTCAGACATCTGCCTTTCTCTAAAAAGAGCGGACCAAGGCAACAAGCTAAGAGCCAAGCGAGCTACATTGCCAATGAAGAAGCAATAGACGGGTACACAACCCATACGGTCTATATAATGAAGCTCAGAGGAGCAAGTCCTCCTACGCCTTATAACCATGACAATGACGCGGTTGTTGCCATCCAATATCGGCCCGATCCAAATGATGAAGAGTTCGCTCAGGCCATTGAGCCAAGGGAACCCGTGGTTCATGCTGAATCAAGTTCAGGCGGTAGGGATGACCCCGTTGTCATATCCGGAACTGTAGAACAAGCATTATTCCAAAGGCTTCAAAGGCAACTTCAGGACAGGGATGAGAAGATAGCCAAGGTCCATTCTAAAGTCGACGAGCTGGCAAATGTCGTGGTGGATCTCACGACCCAAGTCGCCCGATTGCAATTACAGCAAAATCAAATTTTGGTTCGTGAGCTGGGGATTGATATCCGGAAGCAGCCAACCGATGCTCCCTCCAGCCCAAGAGCGGAACACCTTTGTGAAAGACGGACGCGATCAGCTTCTAGTCCCTCCGATACGTACACTGAACGTGGTAAGCGGACAGTAGGCGAACCAAAGACTTATCGTCCTCAGGGTCCAGCATCAGTAAGGGCACCTACTCCAAGGAAGAGAAAGAGAAAGTATACTCCTTCAGGAGGGATAAAGTCCGCGAAATATTCATGGACGCCTTGAACAAAGGTCTTCAACTGCCTATTCCAAAGAGGCCACATAAGATGAACATGACCGGCAATCCCATTTACTGCCCATATCATAGAATGGTGAGTCATACCATTGAAGACTGCTATGTTTTTAAAGATTGGGTGGAGAACCAATACAAACTTGGAAAAGCCTCACAGTCGTCAGATGAACCGACAAGCCACAGAGCTACGATCATCAACACAGCCCCGCCAAGATCAAAGTTCGAGGAGCTGGGATAAGAAAACCCCAGACCACCAAGTCTTTAAACTGGGAATAAATGACCACCACGTCGTTAAACTGGGAACCATCGACCTCTAAGTCGTTAAACTGGGAATGTAATATATATATATATATATATATATATGTAAATAAACAAAAATGTGCAAATAAAAGAAAAATAAAGAAAAGCCGAAATGATGGGGCAACTCGCAATAAAAATCAGCGAGTAAAATAAAGATGAAAATAAAGCCGAAATGATGGGGCAACCGCGAATAAAAGCCGAAATGATGGAGCAATCGCGATCTTCGCGATAAGAAAAGCTGAAATGATAGAGCAATCGCGGTAAAACAAAACAACAACAACAACAACAAAAACAAAAACAAAAAAAAACAAAAAAAAACAACAAAACAACGATGAATGATGAGTCACTTCTGGTACCATATTCCAGTGCAGCGATGCAGATGCCAACAAAGTCCTGAAATTCTTCCGGCCCTACGGTCTGGATCATACATCCTGCAAAACCGTATACAATCTACGGGCGTAAAACAATCCCAATCTCTCCCAAGTCCTACCGGTGAGACCACATTCAAAGTCCCACCAAAAATTTAAAAAATAATAATAAAAAAAATAAAATGAAAAAAATGAAAAAAATGGTATGTCCACAAACAAAATGGGCACGGATGAAAACCTGAAAGGGCTCCGTGAGAAAAACAGCAGGACTGCCGGCGAGTTTGTGAAAACCCGAAAAGGCGCAAACTCGTAAAAAAAGAGTTGAAATGCACTCGCAAAGTCCTCTCGACGTTGTGAGGAGAAAATTCCCGCGTGAGATCCTTACGACTCACAAAGGAGCAACATACTTGGAGGTCCTCACGATTCCTAAAGAGAAAATACACCTACGGGATTCTTACGACCCGTAGGAAGAAACTGCTTTGTGAGACCTTTACGGCTCACAAAATTGAAAAGTCTTAGGTGATAGAGACCTAAAACCTGTCTCCTAAGCCATCGTTTCCTTAAAGCAAGCGCAAATGATGATTCGCCCTGTTCCCCGCCGAAAGACGCGGACGAAGACGCGGCGAACGTCTTGCCTGAATTTCGGGGCAGATGCTAGTAGGTGCTATCTTTCCACCTCTCCGAAGATGCCAAGTTGATTTATGGCACCATGCATCGAAGGTTTAAACGGATGCGGCCGATATAGCAGACTTCGTCAGATTCCCCCTCATGGTGAGGGGTTTTTGATTGTGGGGACACTCTTCCCTGCAAGCGCAAGCCCCCGCAGTTAATTACGCTACTGCATCGCGGTAACAATTTTCTCCTTCTCCAGATGGTCACTTCGTGTCGTGGGTGTTTTTTTGTTTGTGGTTGCCCGTGGATTGTATACGGAGACTAATTTATGTTATCGCCTGTAGGGCGTGGATTAGTCCAAATCCGTATCTTCTTAGATTTGGGTTTAGGGGTTGGGTTTAAGAATACGTTAGCCTCGTTTGAGACTAAGATCAACTTAAACGTTTGTTAAGGATACGTTAGCCTAATTTTAGACTAAGATCAACTTAACGGGATCGTTTAGATCCAACAAGAGAGAAATTGGGCTCTATTGTTTAGTTTAGGGATATTGCGGTCGATTAGTTTAAGGACATTACGGTCCAACGTTAGTTTAAGGTCTGTTCCCCTCCGAACGGCGGCCGAGACATGACGTCTTGCCTGAGATTCGGGGCAGATGCTAATTGGTGCTATCCGTCCACCTCTCCGAAGATACCAAGTTGATTTATGGCACCGTATATCGAAGGTTTAGACGGATGCGTCCGATGTAGCAGACGTCGTCAGATTCCCCCTTGTTTGAGGGGTTTATTTTTTGATTGTGGGGACGCTCTTCCCTGCAGGCGCAAGCCCCTGCAGTTAATTACGCTACCGCATTGCGGTAACAACTTTCTCTTTCTCCAGATGGTCACTTCGTGTCGTGGGTGTTTGTTTTGTTGCCCGTGGATTGTTTACGGAGACTGAGTTATGTCGTCGCCCGTAGGGCGTGGACTAGTCCAAATTCGTATTATCTTAGATTTGGGTTTGGGGGTTTAGTTTGAGGATACGTCAGCCATACTTGAGGCTAAGATCAACTCAAACGTTTGTTAAGGATACGTTAGTCTCACTTTGAGACTAAGATCAACTTAACGGGATCGTTTAGATCCGACAAAGGAGCGTTTGGGCTCTATTGTTCCAGTTTAGGGACATAGTGGTCCATCGTATGTATAGCCGTCGGGACCCATCACCTCTCTGACGACGTTGAAGGATTACAACGACGGATGTCAGAGGAGTTCAGAGATGTACCCTCGAGCCAGAGTTAATTGGGGGGATTCATAGTCCAGTCTGTTTGAAGGTTTAAGGATACGTTAGCCATCTTTGAGGCTAAGATCAACTTAAACGGGACCGTTTAGATCCGACAAAAGAGCATACGGGGCTCTATTGTTCTAGTTTAAGGACATTGCGGTCCATGGGTAGTTTAAGGACGTTGCGGTCCATGGGTAGTTTAAGGACATTGCGGTCCATTGTTAGTTTTAAGACATCTCGGTCAAGGTTAAGGACGTCGTAGTCCATGGGTTTAAGGACCCCACAGTCCATTGTTAGTTTTAAGACATCTCGGTCAAGGTTAAGGACGTCGTAGTCCATGGGTTTAAGGACCCCACAGTCCGGTATGTGCTCTGGATGCTTCACACGGGTTCACTGCCGTGCTCTGCGAGGACCAGGCTCCGCTCTGGACGTTTTCCACGGGGTCAAAGAGTGACATTATCCGCGTTCCACGTAACCAGGAATTTTGCATTAAACACGGGTTTAAGGACCCCACAGTCCGTATCAATGTGTGGTCGTCGGGACCCGTCACCTCTTTGAAGACATTGAGGGATTACAATGCCAAGTATCAAAGGAGTGAAGAGATGTACCCTAGAACCGGAGTGGATTAAATAGTCCTTGGCCCAATTTGGGATCAAGACGAATTAATTATGTTATGAGTCCATTGGCCCAGTTAATCACAAATTGAGGACTTATGGCCATCTTAGGCTAAGTCCAATCAGGAGAGGCTTTGCCTCTATCCATTTAGGCCAATTGGGCCAAAGCCTAGTGTTAAACACTATAGAGCAGTCAGTGTTGAACACTGGGAATGAGGTTGACAAGTTAGTGTTTAACACTAAGAGATAATTGGTGTTAAACACCAGCAACAAGGCTTTTCAAATTAGTGTTAAACACTAAAACAGATCAGTGTTGAACACTGGCAATGAAGATCTCAGATTAGTGTTAAACACTAAGGTAGTCAGTGTTGAACACTGCAAACAAAGCTTTTTGATTAGTATTGAACACTAAGGCCCAACAGTGTTTTAACACTGGGTTCGGGAGTTTCAATTTAGTGTTAAACACTAAGGCAGGAGGGGTCACGTGGCAGCACGTGAGAGCGCCCTCCCTTCATCTATTCTGCTGAGATTATCGCATCTTTCAGAGCATCACGTGCCATCACGTGATGGGCATTCAAATGCCTATGTATTAGAGCTTCTGCCGAGGGTCACGTGGGTCACGTGGGGGGCTGCCTCAAAGGGGCTTTCTGTAGATCTCTTGGGGGGGTCACGTGGTGACACGTGACCCTGCCTCTATGTATGTTGTTTTAGAGGATCTGTTAATCTTTTCCAGGAATCAAGTTCCTCGTAGGGTTAAACCCTGACAGTAATTTCAGAGGAATTAAATTCCTACTTCCTTTCGAAGGTTTATATTCTGAATAGAGTTGGACTCTGAATTTTCTGTAGGAATTAAATTCTTCATATATGTGAAGAACTGAATAGGGTTAAACCCTAATAAAAGCTTTTAAGGAATTAAATTCCCACTTTCTTTTAAGTTATGATCAAGGGAATTAAATCCCCGCTGTTCCAACAGAACTAGGTTCTTAATTAGGGTTAAACCCTGTTTCTTTTTGTTCTGAAGGAATTAAATTCCCATAACACAGGGTCAAGCCCTAGTTTTATTTTAAAGGAATTAAATTCCTATAGTTCTGTGAGAATTAAATTCTTGTGCTGCCATTCCCTCTCTATGTTTTGGATCTGCATGGCAGGATCTCGACCCATTGAGAATTAAATTCTCAACTTCAAAGGGAGATGTGCACTTTGCAGATCCTCTATCAAAGAGAGAAGAAATATGTTCTTCTGTTTTATATATCAGAGTTAAACTCTGTTGAGAATTAAATTCTCTTTCTTTCAAAAAGCCTTCCCTTTCTTACCTAGGGTTTTCTTTTGCAGAAGATCCAAGTTCCTCGAAGTATCAAGGCTCTCTCTCTTTTTCTTCCCTCTGCGTATATATCTCTCTCTTTTTTTATCTCTCCCTTCTCTGTATCTCTTGGCTCCTATTTATAGGAGAAGCAGCCGAATCAATCAGATTTTGACGAATCTTCATTGAGAGATTTGATTTGCATCCATCATTCGTTTTGGACCTTTGGATTATTAGGTGAATTTTATTCACCATTGAATTTCAAGTCCCGGGATTCTCCTTTGTTGTTTCGGTTAGATTTAAAGGGGAAATCTTTCCAAACCCGAGATTTTCCCATAGATAGATGATATTTCATCACCTCTGAATCTTTAATTCGATTGGTTCTAGATAGTCGTTTTCCTTTGGAAAGATTTGAATCTCTTTCAGAATTTAATTCTGTTGACAAAATGGGCTTTGAAAGCCGGTCACGTGTGACCACGTGACCCATGGTCACGTGTGGGCACGTGACCCCCTTTGGAATGAGCCTTTTCCTTTCTTTTTGCGCTGTCTTCTGGTTGTTGCTTAACCGTCACGTGCCATCACGTGACCCCTGGTCACGTGTGAGCACGTGACCCTGATCTGGACTCTTTTTCCTTGACTTGATCAGGGAAACGATGTGCCTTTGAATCCGCTTTAAAATGTCACGTGCCAACACGTGACCCTGGTCACGTGGGAGCACGTGACCCTTTCTTAAGCCCTTTTTCTTTGATGTAGTCAGGAAGCTGAACTTGCTTTGCCGGTACTTTTAGGTGTCGCGTGCCCACACGTGACTGCTGGTCACGTGTAAGCACGTGACCCTCTTCTGAAGCTTTTTCCACAAGCTTTCCTGATTTTAAATCAGGAAACAAGGTCATTACGGTCGAGGTTAAGGACATCGTAGTCCATGAGTTTAAGGACCTCACAGTCCGTAGTTTAAAGACATCGTAGTCTATGAAGTTTAAGAAGTCCATAAGTTTAAGGACCCCATAGTCCGTAGTTTAAAGACATCGTAGTCTATGAAGTTTAAGGACATCGTAGTCCATGAGTTTAAGGACCCCACAGTCCATAGTTTAAAGACATTGTAGTCTATGAAGTTTAAGGACATCATAGTCCATGAGTTTAAGGACCCCACAGTCCGTAGAAATGTGTGGTTGTCGGGACCCGTCACCTCTCTTAAGACGTTGAAGGATTACAACGACAGATATCAGAGGAGTAAAGAGATGTACCCTCGAACCGGTATGAGTTGGTTGAAAGATCTGTAGTCCAGTTTGGGACTAAGATCTGTTAAATATTCGTGAGCAGATGGGCTCAGTTCGATATAAGTTGAGGACTTATGGCCAATATTGGGCTAAGTCCAATAAGATTAAAAATTTTAACATTTTAATGTTCTGGGCTGTTGAGCCTTTACTTGGGCTTGGCCCTTTTAATAATGCCGAGCATTAGATCCTGATATTTTTTGTCTTGTATTGAATGCATAGCATTCATCAGAATAATGTGTGTTTTGACAGCGCGCCACGTGGCGCACCAGGCGCTTTGCGTCAATTAAAGAGCGCATTGCGCTTCTGCCAAGTAGCGCACATGAAAAGGACACGTGTCACACTTAGCGCTAAGCGTCAGTTTATGAGCGCATTGCGCTTTCAATTTATGAGCGCGTTGCGCTAATTTAGTGGCACACCAGTGAGTGACACGTGGCGCGCTTGGCGCTGAGCGCCAGCCCATGAGCGCAGTGCGCTGCTCCAGAAGCGCAAATCGCAAGTTGCATACGTGGTTGACACGTGTCACGTTTTGGCGCTGAGCGCCGTTCCAAGGAGCGCAGAAGCGCAGTTCAAGAGTGCAAGGCACTTTTCAATAGCGCAAAGCGTATTTGATCAAATTTATGATCTGTGAACAAATTTGTGTTCTTTTTAAAGGAGGCTTCGCCTCAAGATTCAAGAACAACAGTTCTTCTTTTTGAAAGTGTTCACCGCCGGAAACCGGGAAGACGAGTGTCTTTCCTGAATTTCGGGAGCAGATGCTAATTGGTTCTATCCGTCCACCTCTCCGAAGATGCCAAGTTGATTTATGGCACCGTGTATCGAAGGTTTAAACGGATGTGGCCGATGTAGCTGACTTCGTCAGATTCCCTCTCGTTTGAGGGGTTTTTGATTGTGGGGACGCTTTTCCCTACAGGCGCAAGCCCCTGCAGTTAATTACGCTACCGCATCGCGGTAACAACTTTCTTCTTCTCCAGATGGTCACTTCGTGTCGTGGGTGTTTGTTTTGTTTATGGTTGCCCGTGGATTGTATACGGAGACTAATTTATGTTGTCGCCCGTAAGACGTGGATTAGTCCAAATCCGTATCTTCTTAGATTTGGATTTGGGGGTTGGGTTTAACGATACGATAGTCTCATTTGAGACTAAGATCAACTTAAACGTCAGTTAAGGATGCGTTAGT
Organism: Agapanthus africanus; assembly: GCA_030015575.1. NCBI lineage: Eukaryota > Viridiplantae > Streptophyta > Magnoliopsida > Asparagales > Amaryllidaceae > Agapanthus > Agapanthus africanus. The sequence goes on along the minus strand of CM057349.1, from coordinate 417,476,689 downwards.
CTAATTTTAGACTAAGATCAACTTAACGGGCTCGTTTAGATCCAACAAAAGAGAATCTGGACTCTAATGTTTAGTTTAGGGACATTGCGGTCGATTAGTTTAAGGACATTACGGTCCATTGTTAGTTTAAGAACATCTCGGTCCATTGTTAGTTTAAAAACATCACGGTCGAGGTTAAGGACATCAAAGTCCATGGGTTTAAGGACCCCACAGTCCAATGTTAGTTTAAAGACATCACGGTCGAGGTTAAGAACATCATAGTCCATGGGTTTAAGGACCCCACAGTCCGGTGTTAGTTTAAAGACATCACGGTCGAGTTTAAGGACATCATAGTCCATGAGTTTAAGGACCCCACAGTCCAGTGTTAGTTTAAAGACATCACGGTCGAGATTAAGGACATCATAGTCCATGAGTTTAAGGACTCCACAGTCCATGAAATGTGTGGTTGTCGGGACCCGTCACCTCTCTGAAAACATTGAAGGATTACAACGACAAATATCAAAGGAGTGAAGAGATGTACCCTTGAACCAAGGTTGCTTGGGAATCTGTAGTCCAATTTGGAACTAAGATCAATTAATTAGATTATAAGCACATTGGCTCAGTTAAATCTGAATTGAGGACTTATGGCCAGTTTGGGCTAAGTCCAATTAAGTTTGAAATATTGACCCTTTGTTGGACCATTAAACACTTGTCTGGGTTCAATCCCACATTATTTAGTAATGCTAAACAAAAGTTTGAGGTCTCTGATAACATTTTTATCTTTGACTGAGCATTAATATTGTAGTTATGAGTTTTACTCAATTTTGAGACTCAGTTGAAGGGGAGGCTTATGCCTCTGAAAAATTAGCCAATTTGGCTAAAAATAGTGTTAAACACTTTTAAACAATTAGTGTGAAACACTGAAAATAAAACTCTCAAATTAGTGTTAAACACTAGAAGACAACAGTGTTAAACACTGGAAATAAAATGCTCAAAGTAGTGTTAAACACTAGAAATAAGACTCTCGAATTAGTGCTAAACACTAGAAGACAATCAGTGTTAAACACTAGAAGACAATCAGTGTTAAATACTGGTAATAAACCTCTCGAATTAGTGTTAAACACTAGAGAAAAGGGTCACGTGGGGGCACGTGAGGGCGCCCAAAGGTGGGGCCAGATTTCCTTTACTTTGTTCTGTAAATAATTGTTAAACACTTTTGCTTTCTGACCATCACGTGTTGCCACGTGATGGGGATTTGTGCGTTGGTCATTAAAGCATTTATTAGGGGTCACATGGTAACACGTGAGAGCGTCCAAAGCCAACATTTCCTTTGCTTTTATTCTCTCTGTTTTGGAGGTCACGTGGGAGCACGTGAGGCATTGTCTCAAAGCTTTTTCTTTTCATTCTTTGGGGGATCTGTTTAGAGGTCACGTGGGGACACGCGATGGAGATCTTTCAAGTCTCTTGTATTTTTAAGAATTAAATTCTTTGTAGGGTTAAACCCTAATTATGTTTTAGGGGAATTAACTTCCCATATATGTGAAAGAATTAAATTCTTAGGTAGGGTGAAACCCTAATTTCATTTTAGGAGGAATTAAATTCCTATCAATTTTAGAGAATTAAATTCTCAAGTAGGGTTAAACCCTGGTTTTTGTCTGTCTTAAAGGAATTAAATTCCTATAAATTTAGGAGAATTAAATTCTCATATAGGGTTAAACCCTAGTCTTATCTTGGAGGAATTAAATTCCTATAAATTGGGAGAATTAAATTCTCATATAGGGTTAAACCCTAGTTTTATCTTTGGGAGAATTAAATTCTCTAAACTCAATTCCCCCTCTAAGTTTTAGATCTGCATGGCAGAATCTCAACCCGATAAGAATTAAATTCTCAACCTATGGGGAGATTTGCTTCTGCAGATCTTCAACCAGAGGAAGAACTAAGTTCTTTTGTAGAAGAGTTAAACTCTTAGATTGAGAATTAAATTCTCTTTTGGAAGTTTTGATCCTTTCCCCCTTTCTCACCTAGGTTTTCTTTCTTGAGAATTAAATTCTCCTTTCTTTTCTCTCTACTATTTGCCTCTAGAAAATTTCAAGATCCCAAAATTCTCTATCTTTCTTCTCCTCTTGGCTCCTATTTATAGGAGAGGGAAAAGAATTAGTTTGTTTGGTAAATCTTTCATTGAAAGATTTTGTTTGTTTTCATAACTAATATGATCCTTTACATCACTCAGTGAATTTTATTCACCGTTGGATTTTTAATCCAAAAGATATTCTGTTTGTTATTTTTGGTGAATTTTAGGGAAATCTTTCCTTGTCTAAAATCTTTCCATAAATTGGTGATTTTTAATCACACTTGGATTTTTAATCCAAAGGTCCCCCATAATCCTTTTTTGTTTGGAAAGATTTGGAGAAATACTTTCCCAGTTAGGGTCTTGGATTTCCCTTAATTAGAATTTAATTCTATCAAGTTATAAGGGTTTTCAAAGCCTATCACGTGTTGGCACGTGACCCCTTCTTATTCAGAATTTAATTCTGTACTTTAATTGGGTTGAAGGATTATTATGTGTCAATACGTGACCTCTGGTCACATGTGAGCACGTGACCCCCCTTTGGGGTCTTTCCTCAGCCACTTGTTTTACTTCTGATTGCTTAGGATTTTTAATTCTGTAAATGGATCACGTGTCAACACGTGACCTTTGGTTCACGTGTGAACACGTGATACCTTATTGGGGTAATTCCTGATTTTTAATCAGGGAACAAATGCCCCCACAGCGTTGCTCTCACGTGTCTGCACGTGAGTGCAACGCTGTCATTTTTGTGACCGTTGGATCTGTTTAGGGAATAAGGAAGATGAAACGTTTCCCATCACATCCTATAAATGCCACCGTCCCTTCAGAAGCGCCTCCACTTTGCTCATCTTCCTCCTTGTTAACTTTTCCTTTGAGAATTTAATTCTCGTTCTCAGAGCTTAGTTCTCTGTTCCAAAAATCTTCAGAGTTTAACTTTGTTCAAGAAAGACCCTTTTTTTCAGGTAATGATCTTTGAACGGCTGAAGAACTTTTACTGAAATCTCCATCGGATTTTAAATCCACACCAAGGGTTTTCCCTTTTTAACAAGAACCCATTTTTTTCTTTAAGTTCTTTAAAAAGAAAACCACCCATTCTTTTAATCAACAGACCCTTTAGGGTTTCTCTGATCTTCAGGGGTTAATGGTAGTGTTTGTCCTTTCCATGGAATTTAATTCCATCTCAAAGAGCTTTGGCTCTGAAAAAGGTTTCTGGGAATTTAATTCCCCTTTTAAAAAAAAGAAATTTAATTCCTATGAAGAACTTAGTTCTTCCCAGAGAGCCTCTTGGGGTTTTCGTACCGTGAGTTATCTCGTTGCAACCAAGAAGAAGAGGCTTGCAGTGGTGCTTTCTGGGAATTTAATTCCCTAGCTTCTGTTTGATTTATTGCAGAGCCCAAGATGGATTTCTTTTTGGGGAATGTATAGGGTCATTTGAAATCCACTGTTCATTTATTGAGAGCCTTCTTTTTGTCTCATTGTAATTGCTTTGCCTCATCATTAGCAAGCCGCCATCTTGATTTTGTGGGACCCATGTGTTTTGTAACCAGCGGTCCCATAAAATGAGTCTCCTGTCGCTTTCTTCCACTGTCTTTTTATATATATACATTTATAAACATATATATATATATACTGTTGGCTTTGCTTTAACAATTTCCCCTTATTTTATTTCAGGCACAATGACTTCCGTTCCGTACTTTCCTTTCACTCGCTCGGAGGCCGCTTTTCCTCAGTCGCCATCTGACGAGGAAGTGATGGCGATGATCAGGGCTCATGACCCGAATCGCACCAACCTGCTTTTATGGGCGACCTGGTACGGTCACATCATCCGCGGTCGAAGTTTTCTTTGCGAGATACCGACGGAGTCTACCTACTCATTCCTGCCAATGGATCCTCCAAGGACTGTTTTTGCTGTGGAAATGCCGAATTGGACCCCAATGGGACGGCTTGAGCCTTCGACGACTGGCATCCCAAACCATCCGATACCGGCTATAGATATTTTGGGGCGCCGTATTTGCCAGGGCGAAGCCCAGCCATGGGGGCAGATTTATAAGATAGGGGTTACCTCTCGACACCCCACGGGCTACCTTCTTTGGGCTCGCAACATCTTGTCCGCCCATCGCGAGCGACTGCAGAGGGTTGGGCTTTATCAGGCGATATGTGTGTCCCTCTTCCACTACCAATCTCCTCATGTCTGGTGGGTTAAGGCTTTCTTGAACCAGTGGAATCTTCCCACCAACACCTTTCTTCTTGGGGACCGCGAAGTTTCGATTTCCTTGGAAGAATTTCGCGAGATCTTGGGGCTGCCGATCAGGGGGACACTTTATGAGGAATTGCTGCCTCCCGACGAGTACGTCTTTGATACTGAGCCCACAATGCTTGACGGCCTGTCTACCGAGAACGCCGTCCGCCACAAGCGCCCGAGTTTGATCAAGACCCTGGGCATTTTTGACAAACTGTTCACCGAGTCAGAGGAGCAGGGCGTCACTTTTAAAAGTTTCATTGCTTGCTTCCTTCGCGAGGGTGTCCTATCGAAGACGGCTCCGAAGTTTGCAAACATTAACGACCCCTTTGGGTTTGGTTTAGACAGGCGGCCGACTAAGAAAGAGGACTTGTCGCAGTATTACATTCCTATCATGTCGGCGGTGTTAGTTATATGTATGCCCTAGAGGCCATTACTGTACATAGGATGTATATTGTAGTGGATGCTGGGACATATATAGGGAGGACTTTCTTGCTCGACATGATAGTATGCTATCTGGTTACCCTTTACCTTAACGTGTATGCTGATTGTCTCTCTGTTACATGTTGGTAAAGCCCTTAGGATCTGTACTTGACTACCTGGACTATGATGCGGATCATACTAGTGGGGACATGGTAGTCCATAAGTACATCCTTCAAAGTCCCTAGTCGTGGGTATATCGAGACGGGGCATCGATATACCAGAGTAGACTAGCGTATACCTTCTCGACCTATACAGATGGGCGATGGATGATCCCATATCCATCGGTGTTTGACATCAGAGATGATATACGGGTGCTCAGTAGAGACTGGGTACACTGGACGGACTCGCCGAGAACTCCCAGATGGTATTATACCTCACGTCAGATGGCAGTTCTCTGGTGACACTGGTACAGAGTAGTCTGTTGACCCGAGATCGTCATAGAGTCTTGTGTGGTTCCCACTGTGCTTTGATTTCCATCTTACCACGTTCAAGAGGGCGTGCAAAACGGTGGTTTTTGGGTACAGTCCCGAGTCACATGGAGGCAATGAGCGATAGGAGGGGATTCGTCTCTCCCGGTATAGGGAATTGATGTTGCGCTGTGTTCGATTGGCTATAACAGGAAATCCCTGGCCAGGGTTGCTGAGATTTACTGGTAAGTGTTACCTGTAGTTTCTCGAATTGTTATAGACCTCATATCGACATGACTTATTGAGCTATTGGGGTCTGACGTTTACCACCCCTAGGCAAGATATGCGACATATCAGACGATCAGACCGGACTGTACGGTAGTGTTACTGGTTGGATTCACTGGAGTGTGAGCGGGCTTGCTCGTCGATCTTCAGATCGCTCAATACCCGGGTGGCCGTTACGTTTAGCAGACCGCTTGCGGCTTGTGGATGTTTGATATGATCATCATCCGCTGCCGGCGTATTGACGAGTCTTTAGAGTCCTACACAGAGGTTTCCTGGCTCAAGCGAAACGAAATAGGAGCGCATATGAGATATGTGCGGGACCGAGAATAATGCGTGTATGTGATACCGTATTCCATTCTCGCGATGAATGTATCGATTAGGTTATATGAGATATACCCTAGTTATCGAATCAAGGATTGATTCGATAAGCCGATACATTAGACACTAGCCGGTTATATGCGATATGACCGGATCGTTAAATCAAAAGTTGATTTAATGATTTAATGCATAATTATATATTTGATATATTACTTTGCATTAACTAGTATCGGTTCACTTTAAATGGATTTTCTCGCTCGGATGTGCACATTGTATATTTGATATAGTTTTGTGCACATGATTGTATCATCTTTGATGATACATGTTAACTTGGATTTGTGTGAAGATTAAACCATGGTTGTGAGAGTGGTTAGGGTTTTGTTTATTCTCCCATTATTTATTTATTCATTTATTTGTTTATTCTTTTGGAAAATAAATGGAAAGGAGAAAAGAATGGTGGCTTAATTTGGAGTTTAGTTGAAGCTTCATGAAACTTTGATAAAGTCAACCATTCTTATCTCATTCTTAACCCTAACCATTCCCACTAACCATGATTCATTCTCTACACTTGACTAGAGTTAATATTATAATAAGTATTGTTTTTCTATTCATTTTTTAATTAACTTATCATAATATTCATCTTCTTCTTCTTCTTCTTCATCTTCTTCACTTGAAGAAGCAAGCTCCATCAATGGTGATTGATGGAAATGAGTGAGAAATCCAATTCTAAAGTCTACCCACTTCCTATTTCTTCATCCTCTACCTCTTGCCAAGTAGTAGAGTGTGTTTTCTTCACAAGTTTTTTTGACTTGGTGAAGTCGGAGCTTGATTTAGCGATGCCTCGACGTAGATCATCTTCGGCATGGACATCGATGACCTAGCCCGTCCATTCTCCGATGAAGCCGACGCTAGAGCCCGGGACTTGTTATGGACAGCGAGGAGACTTCATTGCGGAGCTATGGAGGTGGAGAACCGGATCTACAAAGGTTGTATTTCCGTATCTCTTAGTTAAGTGTTAACTAGTTAGCTTTTTCGCCTAGTTTTCTAGCAAACGATCCGTAGTCGGGTCTCTCGGCACCTAGAATTTTTGAAACGGGCATGGTCGATGCCTTTTGTGACCTCACTAGGGTGCCTAGGAACCCTACAGTGGTATCAACTTATCATAACATTTTAGCTTCTTCTTCTTCTTCCTTCAAGTGAAGAAAAGCTTGACCATCAATGGCAACTTGATGAAATGAATGTTCTGGGTTGTTTTGGGGATTCGATTGTTCGATCGGATTATCAGATTTTGTCTATGTGGCTTTCCGGATAATTTTTAGAATATGTTAAAAAGTTCGACCGGATATAAATACCCAACTTTTCCCCTGTCGGGAAATTTCCAAGTGTTGGATTTTTCCGTAGTTTAACGACGTTCTAAGTAGTGCAAGTAACTCGATGGACCCTCTAGAAGACAACAAACCTTAACTCGATTATGTGACCGTCTTGAACTGCCCTTTGAACCTTCGGGTTTGGGGCAGTACGGCGTGCCACATGTGAGGCGTTGGCTTGACCCTTCTACGGCTGGACCGTTGGTACTGAGGCGCGAACTGAATGTTGTTGGACTCATATTTCATGTGTTGATCTGTATCGGGAAAACTTGGGTGTTCGATTGTTCGATCGGAAAGTTTAACATTTTCTGTTTATCTGGAATGGGATACAATAATTGGAATTCACAAAAGTTATGTGATAACTGAATGAATGTTATAAACATAGCACTTTAGTCTCACTTGATCGGTTGCCACGGAATTTTGATGCGATCAAAAGTCCGTCGCAATCACGTAGCGTACGCGGATATTCGCCGGACAAACTTAATAGACAGCTACATCCCATAGCCCCGACCAAGTGACTGTAGGAGAACCCCGTCGCCGAAAGCATCCGTCCGGGTGCTCGCGGTAGCGGTGTTCCGCCTTGGTGCACTTCGTCGACGGTATCGGGGGTGTAGCCGTCTACTGAAGTTTGCGACGAGTATTCGATCAGGATGTCGGGAATCTTGTTGAATTGCCCGACTTGATATTGAAAAGTGTTTTCGATAATGAGACTAAAATGCGGGGTTTATAATTGTTAGGCATGTGATGTCTAAGGAATTCATTTGGCTAGGCATGAGATGTCTAAAGAGGTTGCGGATTCCAACTGTTGTAGTTTTACACTTTTTTTTTCTGTGACCGTAAGTGTAATATGTGATATCGCCGGTTTCGTTGCTATATGTCAACGACAATTGGGATGCGCATATTTACTTACGTTGATGACATGTGATGTTATGTGTTGCTGGATATGTTATATTGGATCGTCGTGTTTGAATAGCCAGGGTTTTTTATGTGAGATGAGTGTTTTTCATTTTCATTCATGTAAAAACTTGTATGTAATATTCTTTTATTGGGGCACTTCCAGGTTGCGGAAGTTGTCACCGTTTGTATATCATTTACTTTTCCGCACTAGGATAGACCCAAGGAGGAGGGCACAAGTAACCGGGTTCTGGAGTCCAGTGGGAGACCAACTCGAGGAGTCGAGTCCGGGTCTCCTAACTCTAGAATTGGTAGGGTTGCTTGCCGCTCTCATATGGGTCTAGGGGTGTGGGTTTGGCTATTCATCACGACCGTGGAATCCGTGTTTTATACTGGCTCGTATTGAAAACACGGACGTCCTAGTATATCCAATATTTCATATGTTTCTTCTGCTGCGATATCTGTGATGTGATCATGTGATGTTCTGTGATAGATACAGTATATAGTATATATGATATATTATATAGGCGTTACTTATGTTTTACACCCGCGCTAGCCCTGCCCCGCTCTGCCGTTAGTTACCTAACCTAACGGTGCACGAGGGGACATCGAGGCGAATGCGGATGGCATAAGTGTACGTCGTATTTATCTGTCATGTTTAGGTACTTAAATGATGGGACTTCATTAATGTGATTAATGAAATAAAAGAAACCTAAGATGTTGTAGAATCGAATTTCAAAATAAAACAGGTAGCTACAGTTCTTGCTTTGCACAGCGGTATATGTGATATATCCTGCACCTTATTCGATGAGGAAAGGACCGAGATCCCTTCACCGGGAGTGACTCCTTTAGCAATAACTGGCAGATGCTACACACTCGGTTTGTCTTTTGATTGCTTTTTAGAGTTTTTGCTTTGCACAGTGATATATATGATATATCCCGCACCTCATTCGACGAGGAAAGGACCGACGATCCCTTCACCGGGAGTGACTCCTTTAGCAAAACTAGAAAAGCCTCAAAAGCACTCCATTTTTAAAATCATTTGATTCTACAACGATATCAAGTTCATTACGCAATAGGTTTTCAGAAAAACATGTCGTAGCCCTCCGTCATTTCAGATAAGTAGTAGTTAGTATTCGTGCTACGTTTGTTGGTCTGCGTCAAGGCGTAGTGTGCGGTAGCTAACTGGTGCTTATCTGCATAAGCATATGATGTGATTGGATTAGGGTAGTCGTGCGACTTTGTTGGCCTGCGTCAAGGGTCGTGCGGGTGGGTTTAATTCAATCAGGAAATGACGGGTTGAACTTGACTAGCGCACTATGGTTTGTTGGCCTGCGTCAAGGTCATAGGACGCTGGGGCAAAATATTATCGGGAATTTCAAGTGTTGAAATTTGCAATGAGATTGCATACCTTCTATGAGATAGTTGGATCCCGATACCCGCTGCGAGTAAAAGTTACTCCTGGGAGAGTTTTATACATTACAATTAGCCGATCAAGTAGGTGTCTAGAAAGGTGTCAACGAGGTTACGCCTCTGGGAAAATGAGGTTTACAGTAATTAGGTTCGTGCGAAAGCACAGGGGACCTCCCTCAAAGTACCGACACTGGCCTGGCTGAAAGATTGGCGAACTTGTAGTGTGTAATTAATCCCGGCTAGTCTTTCCTTTTAGGGTTTGAAGGAAGATTTGATAAAAAGCAGTGGGAGCCATCCTGATTAGATAAAATTAAAACCAATCTATTCTTGCAAGAGCGCACGCTGAGTATTTTCTTCTCTCTCTCTCCAGGTAGCGACCATATCACGCCTTAATCAAGATAATAATACGGAATATTGACCGAACCCGCTTGTTATACTGAGCTGGGGAACGTTGGTCCCGCTCCAACTTATAATTGTTATAAGACAGAGCAGGAAATAGGGGATTACCAGAATTCCCGTGCCGCCCAAACGAAGAGAGTGCATGATGATGTATCATATTCGGGTGTGTTCATTATATAGAACTGTTTCTCAGTGTCCTTTACGTCCTGGGTATGTGATACCAGATCAGGATCCCAGATATGTAATCTGTTACATAGGGCTACAGAAAGGTAGAGAACTGAGAACGGGTGATAAGTTTCATGAGGCAGAAAACGGGGCAAGTGTTGCAGCCAAGTCTGTTGGTCACTGTCACCCTGTATTACAAATACATTGATTCTGAACGAATGTTATTAGATACCGAACCTGATATACAAAATCATATCAGTCTCTTTATTAGTAAAGAAATGATAGAATTTTGTATTGGTGGATAATGTTTTGAACATTTCCTATATCAAAAGTTGATCGGTTCAGGCACGTTATCTAAAAGCATTGATGTTCTAAATCAAACTACAGTTCTTAGTATACTGAACACACACAAGAGGATGAGTTCAGAAATGAACGAATCCTTCTTGAGGTATTGTAGACTAGGTCATATCAATGCGACCCGACTAGCTGAAGTTACATGTAGATGCATATTTAAATCAGTTTGAATTTACATCTTGTGAAACTTGCCAGTCATGTCACAGAGATAAGATGACCGTAGCTCTGTTTACTAGAAACAGAGAAAGAGTTAGTAAACTCGAAGGATGATACATGTTGATGTATGTAGGTCCCCTGTCTACACATGCCAAGACCGGTTCTTTTACTTCATTACATTCTCTGATAATATCTCAAGATTCAGACATACGTTCCTGTTGAAACATAAGTCCGAACCTTTTGAGATATTCACAGAATATAAGTTAGAAGTAGAGAACCAATACGGGTATAAGTATTATGTCCTTTGATGAGATCAAGGAGGAGAATACTTGAGCACGAAATTCCTGGACTATTCTAAAGGAGAATGGGATTCTCTCTCAGCATTACTCCTCCGTATACACCATAGCACGATGGTATATCGGGGCGGAGCAATAACACCCTATATGATAAGGTGTGCTCTATGATGAGTACTACTGAGTTACCTATTTCCTTCTGGGAGTTATGCACTTGAGAAGCTGCATACCTATTGAATAGGGTTCCAATCAAATCAGTTGCCTACCGCTTCATATGTGATATGGAAAGGGAAGAGCCCATATCTTAAGTTAGTTAAGATTTGGGGTTGTCTGGCTTATGTCTAAAAGCAAAATCCAGACAAGCTCGAGGCAAGGTCTGTTATGTAGAACTGGAAAAGTTCCAGCTATACGAACTACAGCAGATGATTTGATAGAACCAAGGGATTCAGTAGATACCAACGAATCTCAGCCTCTCCGCCGATCTAGTAGGGTTCCTCACCCACCTGAGAGATACTTTGGTTTCTTTATGACAGTGGGAGCGAGGATTGCATCATGAGATGATGACCCAACTAGTTTCGAGCAGGCCATCGAGAGTAAGACTCTGTAAGAATGGCTGGATGCTTATCGATCTGAGATGGAATCCTTATACACCAACAAAGTATGGACTTTGGTTGCTATATCTGAAGGGTTAAATCCCCATCAGGAGCAGGTATATCTTGAGAAGATTACTTGGTGTACATGGAAAAGTTGAGACTTTCAAAGCTAGACTTGTTAAAGGTTTTCGTCATCGACCAGGCGTGGATTATGATGAAACCTTTTCAAGTAGCTATGCTTAAGTCCATCCAGATCCTACTTGCTACGGCTACATACCATGACTACGATATCTGGTGGTTGGGTGTCATGACAGCTTTTCTGAATGAAGTTTAGAAGAGAGTGTCTATAAGTACACAGCCAGAGGGCTTCGTAGACAGTGGGAGCAGCGGAAACGTGTGCAAGATGCTTTATAGGATAAAGCAGGCATCGCGGAGTTGGAACATCTGTTTTGATGAAGCGGTCAAAGAAGTTGACATTATCAAAATGGTAGATAAACCTTGTATAAACAAAAAGGTAGTAGGGAGTATGGTGACGATCCTCGTAGAGTACGTGGATGACATACTCTTGATAGGGAAAGAGTTTCCTATGCTACGCTCGATCAATCTCCGCTTATCACAATGATTCTCCACATAGGATCAAAATGATACCTCCTAAATCCTGGGTTTTGGATCTATGAGATAGATTTAATTGGATGTTAGGACTCTCACTAGTTGTAGTGAGACGGTATCAACCGATCCTGGGAAGAATCACTGGAAGGGTTCCAGGGTGATAAAGATGACTGAGTGTCAGTCACAGGCATTGTCTTAATCCTCAGTAGAGGGACGGTATGTTGGAAGAGTTCCAAGCTAGATACCGTGACATACTAGACGATAAAGGCTGGATACATCGCTACTTAAGATGCTACCAAAGAGGCTGTTTGGGTGTATATTGGTTCATGAGATGAACTATGTTCCTCCCATTGTGTGACAATGGAGTTGTGGCTTATGCCAAGGAACGCCGGTCCCATCAGTGATCCAGACATATTCTAAGGCAGTATCACTTGATCATGGAGATGGTTGATCTCCAGGGAGATCGAGGTTAGGAGAGTAGACTCAGAGGACAACACAGCGGATCCACTCACAAAGGCCTATTCCCAGAGAAAGACTTTCATGGGATGGTTGAGTATGACATACTGCAACCACTGCTACAGATGGCCCTAGTGCAAGTGGGAGATTGTTAGTTATATGTATGCCCTAGAGGCCATTACTGTACATAGGATGTATATTGTAGTGGATGCTGGGACATATATAGGGAGGACTTTCTTGCTCGACATGATAGTATGCTATCTAGTTACCCTTTACCTTAACGTGTATGCTGATTGTCTCTCTGTTACATGTTGGTAAAGCCTTTAGGATCTGTACTTGACTACCTGGACTATGATGCGGATCATACTAGTGGGGACATGGTAGTCCATAAGTACATCCTTCAAAGTCCCTAGTCGTGGGTATATCGAGACGGGGCATCGATATACCAGAGTAGACTAGCGTATACCTTCTCGACCCATACAGATGGGCGATGGATGATCCCATATCCATCGGTGTTTGACATCAGAGATGATATACGGGTGCTCAGTAGAGACTGGGTACACTGGACGGACTCGCCGAGAACTCCCAGATGGTATTATACCTCACATCAGATAGCAGTTCTCTGGTGACACTGGTACAGAGTAGTCTGTTGACCCGAGATCGTCATAGAGTCTTGTGTGGTTCCCACTGTGCTTTGATTTCCATCTTACCACGTCCAAGAGGGCGTGCAAAACGGTGGTTTTTGGGTACAGTCCCGAGTCACATGGAGGCAATGAGCGATAGGAGGGGATTCGTCTCTCCCGGTATAGGGAGTTGATGTTGCGCTGTGTTCGATTGGCTATAACAGGAAATCCCTGGCCAGGGTTGCTGAGATTTACTGGTAAGTGTTACCTGTAGTTTCTCGAATTGTTATAGACCTCATATCGACACGACTTATTGAGCTATTGGGGTCTGACGTTTACCACCCCTAGGCAAGATATGCGACATATCAGACGATTAGACCGGACTGTACGGTAGTGTTACTGGTTGGATTCACTGGAGTGTGAGCGGGCATGCTCGTCGATCTTCAGATCGCTCAATACCCGGGTGGCCGTTACGTTTAGCAGACCGCTTGCGGCTTGTGGATGTTTGATATGATCATCATCCGCTGCCGGCGTATTGACGAGTCTTTAGAGTCCTACACAGAGGTTTCCTGGCTCAAGCGAAACGAAATAGGAGCGCATATGAGATATGTGCGGGACCGAGAATAATGCGTGTATGTGATACCGTATTCCATTCTCGCGATGAATGTATCGATTAGGTTATATGAGATATACCCTAGTTATCGAATCAAGGATTGATTCGATAAGCCGATACATTAGACACTAGCCGGTTATATGCGATATGACCGGATCGTTAAATCAAAAGTTGATTTAATGATTTAATGCATAATTATATATTTGATATATTACTTTGCATTAACTAGTATCGGTTCATTTTAAATGGATTTTCTCGCTCGGATGTGCACATTGTATATTTGATATAGTTTTGTGCACATGATTGTATCATCTTTGATGATACATGTTAACTTGGATTTGTGTGAAGATTAAACCATGGTTGTGAGAGTGGTTAGGGTTTTGTTTATTCTCCCATTATTTATTTATTCATTTATTTGTTTATTCTTTTGGAAAATAAATGGAAAGGAGAAAAGAATGGTGGCTTAATTTGGAGTTTAGTTGAAGCTTCATGAAACTTTGATAAAGTCAACCATTCTTATCTCATTCTTAACCCTAACCATTCCCACTAACCATGATTCATTCTCTACACTTGACTAGAGTTAATATTATGATAAGTATTGTTTTTCTATTCATTTTTTTAATTAACTTATCATAATATTCATCTTCTTCTTCTTCATCTTCTTCACTTGAAGAAGCAAGCTCCATCAATGGTGATTGATGGAAATGAGTGAGAAATCCAATTCTAAAGTCTACCCACTTCCTATTTCTTCATCCTCTACCTCTTGCCAAGTAGTAGAGTGTGTTTTCTTCACAAGGTTTTTTGACTTGGTGAAGTCGGAGCTTGATTTAGCGATGCCTCGACGTAGATCATCTTCGGCATGGACATCGATGACCTAGCCCGTCCATTCTCCGATGAAGCCGACGCTAGAGCCCAGGACTTGTTATGGAAAGCGAGGAGACTTCATTGCGGAGCTATGGAGGTGGAGAACCGGATCTACAAAGGTTGTATTTTTGTATCTCTTAGTTAAGTGTTAACTAGTTAGCTTTTTCGCCTAGTTTTCTAGCAAACGATCCGTAGTCGGGTCTCTCGGCACCTAGAATTTTTGAAACGGGCATGGTCGATGCCTTTTATGACCTCACTAGGGTGCCTAGGAACCCTACAGGAGGTATCTTTCGAGTCGATTGCAGCTTCTGGAATGGATGAGGAGACTTTCTTTGTGGGCTTTATCAGCGTTTGGCTTAGCTGGTTCGTCATTCCCATGCACCGCCGTTTCATGAGAGCCTCGGTCATCTACCATGCTTATCGCATTGCTGAGGGAATACGGCTGGCTGTAGGCATCCCGGTGCTGGCGCATCTTTATCATGGGTTGGGTGCCGCGGCTAATACTTCGACTCCAGGTGTGGATGTGGTAAACTTTTCTCTTCATTACTTCATGTCCTGGATCGGGATGCATATGTTGGGGGCCTTTTCTATGCACCAGAGACCCAAATTTTATGATGCCTACACTTTTCCGCGACTCATGCGGCTGGTGGGTGGTTCTGCTCCTGACCCGACTCAGTCTGGGGTCATTCGCGTGTTGATCGCTCCCTATGCTAGCTCGGGCGGATTGGTATTCGTTGATCGGGTTCTATCTGCTGCTTCAGGTCCGATTCAACAGCTGTGCGATTTGTCGAAAGAGGAGATACCTTCTCTGAGGCCCAGGGAAGCCATGCACCTGTACGCGATCAGGCCGGTTACCTGGTGTTTCGTCAGAACAGTGCGGCCCTTTTCATGCGGTACAACCCACACCGCTTTGCCCGACAACTTGGATATGATCAGGGCGTCCCCTTCGAGGCATTTACAGTTGCGCCCGTCCCATCACCTGAAGCCGTTCATGACGCTGTTCATCATTTTGTGAGGCTAAACACTGGTTCTTGCTTCATGATTCCTGAAGCTGACCACATCCCCCGATGCATGGGGTCCTTCACCGGCTAGTACCTTCATCGAGTCAGTCCAATTATTGCTGAGGAGAAGAGGGTGCTTCTTGGATACAGCGCTCCCATTCCAGCTCAAGCCACGGGGGTTCCGCCGTGACTGCGTGCACCGGTTCGCTTTCCTTTGAGGGACACCAGTGTTGCGCTCATTCCGGGGGCGGCGGAAGTGGACCTCATTCCCACAGCTGGTATGCTACTGGGTACTCAGGCTCAATCGAGGGCTAATAGGGCGCCGGTCGTAGTATCATCGTCCGCGGCATTGACAATGGCCGTGTCATCCTCGGTAGCACCGCCAAGCAAGGGCGTTGAAGGTGCAGTGGGTCAGTGCCGTGTCAAAGCTCCACGGGGGAGGAAACGGTCGTCTTCAGCGGTTGGTTCTGGATCCAAGCGGCGAAAGAAGACGTCTACCAATCTACTCGACTCTTTAATAGAGTCTGAGCCTATTCTTCAGGATGAACCGTTGGCTATGCACGAATCGGATGCTGGCCTACTTTTTCCGAGTTCATCTGCCGAGGAAGCCGCACAATTGGCCGAGGCTATACGACGTTCGCAAGACGAATCGGAGAACGTAAGGATTCCGAAGAAGCCCTACCCGGCCGTCATCTTTTACAAAGACCCCCCGTGGATAAGGCGACGATTCATCGGCCCTTTGGAAGAATGGGGCGAGAGGGCCCTTAAACAGGCTGTTTCGGCCGATGCCAAGGACGCGCTTTCGCTGTGGACCGGTGGCCACGAGTCCACCCTCGGACCTCGGCGAGCACACCTCCTTAGGAAGGAGCGTCGGCTTGAACAAGCCATACTGGAAGCTCCCCTGCGCATTGGTATTTTCCTGTATTTCTTTGTAATATTTCATATTGCTTGCATACATATATATGTATCCTTATCTTTGTACAATCTTTGCAGGGACTTCGGCGGCGGCAGAGGCTCTAAGTCGTGCTTTGACCGTAGAGTCTGCTGATATCCCCAGTGAAGCACCAATCAGTGTGGAGGGGGTTGATGCAACTGTTGCTCTCGCGATAGAGTCTCTTGCTGTGGTTCCCGCTCCCAAAGCACTTGCTCCCTCGGGGGAAGCACCTTTGGCAGTCGCCGTTCCAATGGATCTTCCTGAGGGCGACCCGGAGGCTAGGGTGCAGGTAGTCGAGGTTACCGTCCTTTCGTTGGAGCCCACAGCGGCAGCCGTTGCTCCTCGCTCAGAAGTCGCTGCACCGGTTCGTGTCCCCGATAATGTGCCTGAGGTCACGGAGGAGACCACTGAAACCGCTATCCCTCCAGCTCAGAATGGGAGGAGCGTCGAAGGTAGCTTCCCATATTTTAGATTAGTAATCTATCCATTGTCTGAACACTTTTGTCTTTTCAGAATTGCGCGGATTGGCGGCCTCTATTGCTGATCTGTCTCCCAGGCAGTCTTTTCAGCGCCTGTTGGAAATGGCTGCTCCGCAAGCGATGCCTCCTCAACGCATTGTCCTCTCTTCCGGGCAAGGTTAGTGTTGCTTACCCCTTTTTCACAGCATTGTTACTATTCCATAAAGTGACATTAATGTCTTTTACAGTTCTGGAGGCCGATGACGAGGTTGAGATTCTTGAAGGGCCAGGGGAGCCTTCAAATCCCTCTTGCATGACTGTGGGTAAGTAGAATCCCGACGTTGTTCCATTTGTTCTTTTGCTTACATGTTTTGCTGACTGTTTATAAATCTGAACAGCCCTGCCAGTTCTCAGCGCGCTGGAGTCACGTATCGCCATGCCACCCAGCCCCTATGCTCTGCGAGCCTCGGAACGGATGGCCAAGCTAAGCCTCGCCTCCCTGTCATCCTTAATTGAGGAAGTTCGCGTTGGCAGTCTAATCACGGCCGAAGCGTTTGCTGCTGAAGCTAACGGCTCTCTTCCCTTTCTTGCCACCTATCATAGCGAAGTAGTGGTGCAAGTTTGGGTTGAGTTTTGTCGGCAGGTGGAGGCTTGCTTGCATGTGCTTGAATGTACACGCCTTTCTTTAGAGGTTGTGGCTGCGAAGGCGGGCTTGCGGGGTCTAATTGAGCGGTGTGCGGCGAATATGATATCCTGTGAGAAGAGGCTCGGCCGCAAGTTTTCGAAGAGGGAGCTGGCTTCGAAAGCGCTGAGGGAGCTTCAAGCCAACCTTACGGTCAAGGCCAATAAAGCATATGAACTATGGCGAGTGCTTCAAGAGGCCATCAAGGAGGTGGTAGCCATCGACAAAGCCGCCGTGTTCACTCGTGAAATGGTCGAAGTCCATAAAGTCACTGAAAAGGAGCTTGAAGGCCGGCTTGCTTCCTACCAGGCCCAGCAGACTCAAGCGGGGGCTCGTCTTTTGGCGATACTGAATCACGAAGGCGAGGCCCAGTGAAAGAGGGATGAGCTGACCAATCTGCTAAATCGCCCACCGACTTAAAGACTTGTATATATTTTTTATTCTTCCTTTGTACATACTCCTGAATAAGAGTATATTTTTTTTATTCTTTCACGAATCGTACTTTGTATTCATTTTGATTCATGAATAAAAGACGTATTTTTCTTCACGATGGTGTGTCCCTTTTATTAAATGTATTCTGTGGATAGTCTAACTCAATTTCTTTGCAGGACAACGATGGCTTAGGATTCAGTGTTAAGATCTGCCTCCTAAGACTTTTCAACTTTATAAGCCGTGAGGGTCTCATAAAGAATTTTCTCCCTACCGGTCGACAGGATCCCGTAGGTGTAATTTCTCCTTAAGAATCGTGAGGATTCCTAAGTGTGTTTTCTCTTGAAAGTCGTAAGGATCTCACAAGAGAGTTTGCTCCCTTACGAGTCGTGAGGACCCGTAAGTGATGGGTAAGGTTATCATCATCCGCATTTCACGGAATCAGGGGTTGCTCTGGATGCTTCCCACGGGTTCACTGCCGTGTTCTGCGAGGACCAGGCTCCGCTCTGGACGTTTCCCACGGGGTCAGGATTGACATAAACCGCGTTCCACGTAGCCAGGAATTTGCTCTGGATGCTTCCCACGGGGTCATTGCCGTGTTCTGCGAGGACCAGGCTCCGCTCTGGATGCTTCACACGTGGTCATTGCCGTGCTCTGCGAGGACCAGGCTCCGCTCTGGACGTTTCCCACGGGGTCAGGATTGACATAAGCCGCGTTCCACGTAGCCAGTAATTTGCTCTGGATGCTTCCCACGGGGTCATTGTCGTGTTCTGCGAGGACCAGGCTCTGCTCTGGATGCTTCACACGAAGTCATTGCCGTGCTCTGCGAGGACCACGATCCGCTCTGGACGTTTCCCACGGGGTCAGGATTGACGTAAGCCGCGTTCCACGTAACCAGGAATTTTGCTCTGGATGCTTCCCACGGGTTCACTGCCATGTTCTGCGAGGACCAGGCTCCGCTCTAGATGCTTCACACAGGGTCATTGCCGTGCTCTGCGAGGATCAGGATCCGCTCTGGACGTTTCCCACGGGGTCAGGATTGATGTAAGCCACGTTCCACGTAACCGGGAATTTTGCTCTGGATGCTTCCCACGGGTTCACTGCCGTGTTCTTGCGAGGACCAGGTTCCGCTCTAGATGCTTCGCACGGGGTCGTTGCCGTGTTCTGGGAGGACCAGGATCCGCTCTGGACGTTTCCCACGGGGTCAGGATTGAAGTAAGCCACGTTCCACATGACTAGGAATTTTGCTCTTGATGCTTCCCACAGGGTCATTGCCGTGTTCTGCGAGGACCAGGCTCCGCTCTGGATGCTTCACACGGGGTCATTGCCGTGCTCCGTGAGGACCAGGATCCGCTCTGGACGTTTCCCACGGGGTCAGGATTGACATAAGCCGCGTTCCATGTAATCAGGAATTTTGCTCTGGATGCTTCCCACGGGTTCACTGCCGTGTTCTTGCGAGGACCAGGCTCCGCTCTGGATGCTTCGCACGGGGTCGTTGCCGTGCTCTGCGAGGACCAGGATCCGCTCTGGACGATCCCCACGGGGTCAGGATTAACGTAAGCCGCGTTCCACGTGACCAGGAATTTTGCTCTGGATACTTCCTACGGGGTCAATTCCGTGTTCTGCGAGGACCAGGCTCCGCTCTGGATGCTTCACACGGGGTCATTGTCGTGCTCTGCGAGGACCAGGATCCGCTCTGGACGTTTCCCACGGGGTCAGGATTGACATAAGCCGCATTCCACGTAACCAGGAATTTTGCTCTGGATGCTTCCCACGGGTTCACTGTCGTTTTCTGCAAGGACCAGGCTCCGCTCTGGATGCTTCACACGGGGTCATTGCCGTGCTTTGCGAGGACCAGGATCCGCTCTGGACGTTTCCCACGGGGTCAGGATTGACATAAGCCGCGTTCCACGCAACCAGGAATTTTGCTCTGGATGCTTCCCACGGGTTCACTGCTGTGTTCTGCGAGGACCAGGCTCCACTCTGGATGCTTCACACGGGGTCATTGCCGTGCTCTGTGAGGACCAGGATCCGCTCTGGATGTTTCCCACAGGGTTAGGATTGACATAAGCCGCGTTCCACGCAACCAGGAATTTTGCTCTGGATTCTTCCCACGGGTTCACTGCCGTGTTCTTGTGAGGACCAGGCTCCGCTTTGGATGCTTCGCATGGGGTCGTTGTCGTGCTCTACGAGGACCAGGATCCGCTCTGGACGTTTCCCATGGGGTCAGGATTAACGTAAGCCGCATTCCATGTGACCAGGAATTTTGCTCTGTGTGCTTCCTACGGGTTCATTGCCGTGTTCTTGCGAGGACCAGGCTCCGCTCTGGATGCTTCACACGGGGTCGTTGCCGTGCTCTGCGAGGACCAGGATCCGTTTTGGACGTTTCCCACGGGGTCAGGATTGACGTAAGCCGCGTTCCACGTGACCAGGAATTTTGCTCTGGATGCTTCCCACGGGGTCATTGCCGTGTTTTGCGAGGACCAGGCTCTACTCTGGATGCTTCACACGGAGTCATTGCCGTGCTCTGCGAGGATCAGGATCCGCTCTGGATGTTTCCCACGGGGTTAGGATTGACGTAAGCCGCGTTCCACGTAGCCAGGAATTTGCTCTGGATGCTTCCCACGAGGTCATTGCCGTGTTCTGCGAGGACCAGGCTCCGCTCTGGATGCTTCACACGGGGTCATTGCCGTGCTCTGCGAAGACCAGGATCCGCTCTGGACGTTTCCCACAGGGTCTGGATTGACGTAAGCCGCGTTCCACGTAACCAGGAATTTTGCTCTGGATGATTCCCACGGGTTCACTGCCGTGTTCTGCGAGGACCAGGCTCCGCTCTGGATGCTTCACACGGGGTCATTGCCGTGCTCTGCGAGGACCAGGATCCGCTCTGGACATTTCCCACGGGGTCAGGATTGACGTAAGCCGTGTTCCACGTAACCAGGAATTTTTGACTTCATCCACATTTCGCGGAGTCGGGGTTTGACTCTCGGTCATCTGTGCACCGCCGAGTCATGAAACTGGGGGCTGCCGCTGTTCCGTTTTGCTTGATGTTGTGTCCGTTGTAATGAAACGAATGTTGAGATGATCTCCAGACTATCTGTGAACCATTGAGATTTGGCTTCTTCTTCTGATGAAACTTGGAAAGGAAGGGTGTGATTCCCTCTTTGTTTGCGCCCTTGGATTGTATATAGGGATTAATGTAATATCACCTGTAGGGCATAAATTTCATTATATATATATATATATATATATATATATATATATATATATATTTTTACTTTATTTCTTTCCTCTATGCTCTATCATTTCAGCTTTTATATCGTGAAAGTCGCGATTGCCCAATCATTTCGGCTATTTTTCGCGGTGCCCAACCATTTCGGCTATTTTTCGCGGTGCCCAACCATTTCTGCTATTTGTTTTATTTTTACTCGCTGCTTTTTATTGTGAGTTGCCCAATCATTTCGGCTATTTTGCATGCATACATTTTTTTTACTCGCTGATTTTGTTGCAAGTTGCCCCATCATTTCGGCTATTTCGTATGCATGTGTGGCTCGCTGGCTTTTCGCTGCAAGCTTGGAATTTAGACATCGATTTCGGCATCAGCACCGCTACAACTGGGATATTGCCAGGAGTGAATCATCATTTGCCTCTGTCGATGACGAACAAAGGTGGCTTGGCAAACAGGGTTAGGATTCTATCGACTAAGGCTTTTGACTTCATGAGCCGTAAGGGTCCCATAAAGGTACTTCTCCCTACGAGTCGTGAGAATCTCGTAGGTGCGTTTTCTCCTTAAGAATCATGAGGATTCCTAAGTGCATGTTCTCTTATAAGTCGTAAGGATCTTACAAGAGTGTTTTCTCCTTATAAGTCGAGAGGGCTTATAAGGGGTGTTCATCGTGTAGACATATCCCTAGTCACGGATGGGACTTTGTTAGCGAAATGTTTATTCGCGCCCGTGGATTGTATACAAGGGTCAGCATTGAGCCGCTTGTAGGACAGTATCGGAGGTTGTGGTGGCTGCTTAAGAACAGGTTCAGATCCCTGTAGCTTAAGACTTTTGAATCTTATGAGCCGTGAGGGTCTCATAAGAGGGTTCTCCTTACGAGTCGTGAGGATCTCGCAAGTGTAATTTCTCCTTAGGAATCATGGGGATCCCTAAGTGTGTTGCTCCCTTATGAGTTGTAAGGATCTCACGCGGGTAGTTTCTCCTCACAAGGTCGAGAGGACCCTGCAAGTGTCTTTTAACAAGGTTGCGCCCTTTCGGGTTTTCACAAACACTCGCTGGTAGCCATGCTGTTTTTACTCACGGAGCCCTTTCGGGTTTTCATCCGTGCCCTTTTTGCTTATGAACATTCCGTTTTTATTTTTTTCTCTTTTTTTTATTCTTTTTTTTTTGTATCAGTTTTGGGATGCTGCAATCCACCGTAGTTTATCGACGTCTCAGTCAACAGCTAGTTTTAGGACATAGTGGTCTGTTGTTAGTTTAAGAACGTTTCGGTCCGTTGTTAGTTTAAGGACGTTTTGGTCCATTAGCCGGCTACTACTTATAGAGTTTGGGCTTAGGAAGATAGCGAGCGGACATAGTTATCGTCATCTATCATTGACCTAGGCCGTGACTCGTCAAGCGTAGTACTTTTTCAGGAAGCGACCGTTTATTGGCCTGAAAGGACTTTCACCATGCATGTCCATGAGTAGATAAGCCCCACCTTGGTAGACTTTGTCTATGATATACGGGCCTTCATAGTTTGGCTCGAATTTCCCCTGCTTGGCACGATTGAGGATCATATGTCTCTTGACCACTAGCACGAGTTCGCCTTGGCAGAATGTTCTCGGCCTAGTCAATTTCTCATATGAGCGCGTCATCTTTGCTTTATAAGCCTCCAGATTTTGTTGCGCTATGAGTCGGGTTTTATCAAAGGCGTCGAGCTCTTCAAGCCGAAGGTGAGCATTCTCTTCGTCTGTTAGCTCGTAATGAACTGCCACTCGTAGAGAGGGTAGCTCTATCTCGAGGGGGAGTACCGCCTCTGTGCCGAATACCAATGCGTACGGCGTTGTGTTCGTGGCCGTTTTGAACGTAGTTCGATATGTCCAGAGAGCTTCGTGCAGTCGTTCATGCCAGTCCTTCTTATTTCGAGACACTGTCTTTTTCACAATCATCGTCAAGGTTTTGTTGGAAGCCTCAGCTAGACCGTTAGCCTGGGGATTATAAACCGAAGAGTATCTCCAGTCTATGTTATGCTGTTGTGCGAAGCAGCTGATTTTGTGGCTCCTGTAGGCTGGCCCGTTATCGGAGATGATCCGTCGCGGAGTTCCAAACCAATAAATGACGTGCGTCTTGAAGAAATGGAGGATATTCTCCGTCTTCACTTCCCTCAGCGGTACTGCTTCTGCCCATTTGGAGAAGTAATCAGTTGTCGCCAAGATGAATCGATGTCCTCTGGACAATGCCGGTTCGATGAGGCCGATTATGTCAGTCCCCCACATTTCGAACGGCCAGCTAGCCACCGTTGGATGTAGAGGATTTGGATGCTGATGGATGAAGTCCCCATGAATCTGGCACGAATGGCACTGCTTCGCATACTCGAGGCAGTCCTGGATCATCGTGGGCCAATAGCAGCCCATCCTTTTGATCTTCAGCTTCATCTTTGGGCCGACTTGGTGAGAACCGCAGAGTCCGTCGTGAGTTTCTTGGACGACTCTTTTTGCTTCTTCAGGTCCCAGGCATCTTAACCACAGAGAATCAAATGACTGCTTGTACAGAGTATCATTGACGAAGGCGAAAGATAGAGCTCGCTTCATGAGCTGATGTTTTGAAGACGCATCTTCAGGCGTTCGACGGGATTTGAAGTAGTCTATAAAGACATCTCTCCAGTCGGTAACCCTTTCCTGGTCTTTTACTTGTAGAGCCATTTGCTCGGTCGTTCCCTCTTCTTCGGACGACTCCGGAGATATTTCTGCCGGTGCAAGAACCCGATGGCTTTGCTCACGTCATCGAGGTTCTCGTCAGCCAGTTCCTTAGCGAGCTTGGCTAATGCATCCGACTTGCTATTTTCCGCACGCGGTATGCTTTCCAAGGTGTAGGAAAGAATTTGAGTCAGCAACTGCTGCACTCTCTCGCCGTATTTTACCAACTCTGGCTTGCACGTTTGATAATCGTCGTTTACCTGACTAACGACCAGTTGGGAGTCTCCGTATATGAGGAGGTTTTCATTCCCATGTCGATGGCGATCTCGAGACCTGCTATCAAAGCTTCATACTCGGCTTCATTGTTTGTCCTCGGCTCTGTTAAGGAGAAGGCAAAGCGCATTATCCCTCATTGTGAAGTTACGAAGATGAGGCCTACCCCTGATTTGATTATGGGCATGCTTTGCTTGCGCTTCTTCATAGAAGATGCCCCATCAAAGTAAAGTTCCCACTGGGTATCACCCCCGTCGATCGTATCAAACGCATGTTCGTCTGGCAATTCGCAGTTCAGAGGAGAATCGGCAGGTATCGGATGCTCAGCGAGGAAGTCAGCGATAGCCTGGCCTTTCACTGCCTTAAGAGGCCGATAAGTTATCAAGAATTCCATCAAGAGCAGGGCCTATTTAGCGAGTCGTCCCGTTAATATAGCCTTTGACATTAAATATTTGAGAGGATCCACTTTTGATATGAGATGGACCTCATGGGCCAACGCGTAGTGTCTGAGCTTCGTTATTGCGAAGATCCACGCCAGGCAGTGTTTTTCGATGGGAGAATAATTGCTTTCTGCCCCCAGTAGAACTCGACTCAGATAGTAGAGAGCTCTTTCTTTCCCTTGGCCGTTCTCTTGTGCCCACAGTGCGCCTAAAGAACCTTCGAGAGCTGTTGTATACAGAATGAGAGGCTTTCCCTTGACCGGAGTGGTCAGCACCGGCGGATTTTGCAGGTATTGCTTAATTTCGTCCAGTGCGCTTTGGCATTTATGATCCCAAACGAAAGGGGTTCCCTTCTTCATTAAGTGACTGTAGGGGCGGCACTTGCCGGAAAGATTGGCTATGAATCGCCGGATATATGCGAGTTTTCCTTAGAAAGATCGCAGCTGCTTGAGTGTCTTTGGCGGGGGCATTTCCATGATCGCCTTGATCATCGACGGGTTTATCTCGATGTCTCGATGTCGCACGATGAATCCTAAGACTTTGCCTGAGGATACTCCAAACGCGCATTTGAGAGGGTTCATCTTCAAGTTGTATTGTCGAAGGCGTTGAAATACGGTCTTCAGATGCTCTAGATGTTCCTCATATGATTTGCTTTTAACTACGAGGTCGTCGATATAACATTCGACAATTTCATGTATGAGGTCGTCGAAAATCTTGGTCATGGCCTTCTGATAGGTGACACCGGCGTTCTTTAGACCGAAAGACGTCACCTTATAGCAGAATATACCCAAAGGGGTCCGGAAAGCGGTGTGCTTCTAGTCCTCGAGATGCATCTTTATCTGATTGTATCCTGACGATCCGTCCATGAAGGAGAAGACTTCGTGAGTGGATGCGTTATCTATCATCAGCTCAGTGACTGGTACTAGGAAGTCGTCTTTCGGGCAGGCTTTGTTGAGATCCCGGAAGTCCACACATATGCGCACCGTCCCATTCTTCATCATCACCGGGACGATGTTAGCGATCCAATCAGGATATTGAACCTCTTGGATAAAACCGGAGTCGATTAGTTTCTTGACCTCGGCGTTGATGCTCATCTCAAGCTCGAGCCGCATTCTTCTCGGTGCTTGTTTGATCGGCTTGACGTCCGGGGATATTGCCAATTTATGAACAGCAATCTCTGGATCGAGTCCTGGCATCTCGGAATAATTCTATGCGAAACAATCTCTATGCTGCATAAGCACGTCCTTTAGTGTAGCCACCCTTTCTTCAGACAGCAACTCACTGATGAATGTCGGTCGCGGGTCACTTGCCGTCCCCAAATCAATTTTCTTGAGGTTATCTGCAGTAGTATGTATTCCATCTTCCAGCTCTTTCGGTGCCGGTGGAAACTCTGAGATCACCTCGTCATCATTGTTTTCGAAGCACCAGGGGAGGTCATCCATATTCTCGGGCTCTCCTTTTGATTGCGTTATCACGTGACAGGTACGAGCTCGCTTCCAAGACCGATGTTGATCTGGTTCTACTCTCGCTATAGCGTCTCTTTTGGTTCATTCTTCTGTGGCGGGCTTACCCTCCAACTGCTAGACAGAGCGAACCTGCCTTGTTGATATTGGTCTTCGACCCAGTTCTTGAAGATGAAGCAATCTTCGAGAGGATGTCCTATTGCTCGGTGATAAGAGCAATAGTCTAGGTGAGAAACCTCGTTGGCTTGCTCGGGGTGCTTGAACTCCGGCAGTGTCATCATCTGATGCTTTATGGCAAGATCAAGTATCTTCCGTGTTTTGTTCTGAGAAAAAGAGTATACTCGACCCATCTTCTTTATAAGAGACGAATCCGGATTGCTCGATTCCCGATTGTGTGGCTTTTTGGTCCTACTTTGTCGCTGTCGAACGCCTTTCCCGCTCTTTGATTTATTTTTGCCTCTGCGTCGGACCTTTTGTATGACGGGTTGATAAGGAAGAGCATTGTCGTTCTCCGCGGCCTGCTGAAGGAGGCGCTGCGTCCTGGTTTTCTCGTAAATGGCCATTTCACGGTTATGGTAGTCCCGGACCTTTCGACCCGCTTCCCTTACTAGCTTGTCCATCCGTTCTTCAAACGACGGACTTGGCGTTTTGATGACAGGACCTTGTTTTGATCCAGGATCGGCGTCTCTTAGCAAAAAATCTTCTTCTTCATCGAAGTCATGTATGACGTAGCTGCCATGGACTCGCTCCCGTTTTTTGGATTGGACATATCCAAGTCCTACCATTTCCATTCTCCCATCGGGCAACTTTCGCTGAGTTCCGGGGACATCCCAAATTCTGTTGTAGAATCGAGCTTGTCGAGTAGTCTGTCTGAAGGGTACTCCTTGACGCTTTAATAGGATTTTCAAACCTTCCATGTAATATCTAGGCAGAAGAATGGGCTAGAGCCTGTCAATTGTAGAATCCGCGCCATGCCAAATTTCTTTTTCCACTTTGGTTTCCTCGGATCGGTAGAATAGGATCGCCTTTTCACCTTTTCGCTTGGGAGGGACGTAGAATGTCTGCAGTTCTTGCACATTATAAGCTTCAAGTGCATCGAGCTCTTTGTAATGCTCCCGCGGGACCATGGTAATTTGCAAACTCTGATTATTGTCAGCGAAGGCTTGTATTGACGGCCGAGCAGAAAATATAGCGTTAACCTCATCTTCCGAGTCGCTGCCGAAGATCAACGTAGGGGCGGACGATCCCGGGTTGTTGCGTCGGGACAGCCCTGAATAAACTATTTCTTCTTCCTCTTCAGTATCACTCCCGAAGACCAGAATAGTGGTGATAGCTTTGTTCTTAGGTTTGTGACATCTTTCTGTGTCCTCAAAATCTGGTAAGAAGTATTTTGCATCTTCATACTTTCGGACTTCGTTCACGGAGAATGGGTTCAACTCTCCCATCACAGTGTACTCGAGACCATCTTTGAAATACTTCATACACTGGTGTTGTGTAGAAGGGATGACGTTGTACTCGTGTAACCAAGGCCGGCCGAGCAAAGCATTGTAGCAAGTCTTAGCGTCAATGACGTGAAATTTAATATCCGTGACGAGTAGCCCGAAGCGCAGCGTCAGTATCACAGACCCGAGGGTCCGTGATGACTGGGAGTCGAAACCGGAGATGGTGATTTTATCACGAGCGAGGTGCTGAACGCTCATGCAGATTTCCTTCAACACTCTTACGTTGAGGAGATTGACGGAAGACCCATTGTCAACCAGGATTTTGCCTATCTTTATATCGTGACGGTATCCAGAGACATAAAGGGGACGGATGTGCTCGCACGTCCCAAGGAGGAGATCTTCATCGCCGAAGATGATATCGGCTGTGTGCACTTCTTCCAGCTCGTCCTTCATCTTTTCTTCTGCGAGGAAAGCTTGGAATTGCCCGGGTTCTTGCAGCGCCTTGATCAAAGAATCTCTTGCTTCTTTTGATAGCAGAAGGGCGTCGAGAACGCTGAGCTGTGAGGGTATCTTTCTCAAATGCGCCAGAACGTTGTAATCCACCTTGTTTTTCTTTGGCGGGTCCTTGGCTGTCAGCTCTTTGATGACTTGGTCATCTAGGGCGATATCCTCAGAGACTTTTTCTTTTCCCTTGTCTTTTCTATTCGTGGGTCTGAGATTCTTTTCGGGCAGCGTACGATTGTGTAGCTGAATATTTTCACAGGTCTTCGGTTCTTCCTCTTTCCCCGAGGCAGATTCTTTGAAGAGAGGGCTAAGAGTCATTTCTTCGTCGGAGTCACTCCCGAAGGTGAGAACTTGCGATCCCCCGGCGTTAACCATGCGACAGTTGCCGGTAGTTCTTTTACGCTCCTCAGTCGTACTTCTCCGCTCCCGACGAGTTGTGCGTTTTATCCGCTTAAAATGTTGCCGGTGAGCAACATATCCCTGCCACCATCTCTTAAAACCGTTGCACTCTTCGGTAGGGTGCGCAATCTTTCGATGATATAAGCAGTAGCTAGGATGCATTTCTGCTTCACCAAGAATGTTTCCTTCGAAAGGTGGGAGCTTCACTCCCATTGATACGGCTTTGGCGAACCTCTTCCTCGCCTTGAACCTGCTTTTATTTGTGGCGGATGCACTTTGATTTGGCGGGAGCGTTTCAATCCTTTCGTCCAGTCACGGGCGCTTGGCTTTCTCAAATATGGCCATCTCACGCTCTCGAGCAGCCTTGCTTTTAAGAAGAGCTTCATTCAGGAATGCATCAATCATTTCGTCTGATGGCTTTAGAAGTTCCGGCTCAGGACCTGCCCCCAGTCTCTCTGTGTAAGGAGCTTCTTCATCGTTTATCGACGAGTGAGAGATCACATGGCAACTTGCCACTTAATCTTCAGATTCATCCGACGAGTCTTCTCCATCATCTCCGTCCTCAAGGATGTGACTGAGAAATTCTTGGAGTGTGATTGGAGTTCGCACCTTCTGGTTATACTCTTCCGGCGCGTCAATCTGCTTTTGCAGGTCCGTGCGCCTGTCACCAGGCTTCACGGGCTTTTTGGTCTTCTTTTTCTTCTTCGAAGATTTTGACGGCTAGGTATGAGTGCTTTGGCTATCACCGCCGATTTTTGGAGTTGGTCGCGGCTTCAGCATCCTCTCGATGACCTCAGGTTCCAGCGGATTCTTCCACTTGATCGCCGGGCATGTCTGGAGATCGTTCAGCATTCTTTTGGTTTTGGCTGAAAGAGCGACTTCCCATGGAGTTTCTTCAACAAAAGAGCACGATGCCCCCGGTGTGTCTGTCTTCTTAGGAGTGTGCGGTTGTGATGGGCTTACTTTCCACTTTTCAGACAGCGCAAACTTGCCTTGTTGGTACTGATCCTCGATCCATCTCTTAAAGACGAAGCAAACTTCGATTGGATGGCTTACCATTTGGTGGTAAGGGCAATAATTGGGGCTATTAGCCTCGCCGAGTTGCAGTGGTCGTTTGGGATTCGGCAGATTGATGAGCCTGTTACGCACCGCTAGTTCGAACAGTCTCTTCGTTTTTTCCCGTGGGAACGAGTAAGGACGCTTCATTTTTTCATTATAATAGCGTCGTCTTTCTTCCAGTTGATCCGTTAGTTTTGGGGCACTGGGCTGCTGTTGGGTATTCGCAACGAAGGTCGCCTTCCCTTTACCCTCTTCGTTCCGCGGTTCCGGTTTCGGAGGAGACGGTCTATGACCCATCTGGTCCATCTGGGCTAGCTTGTTGATTAAGGCTTGGAACGTGGTCGGTTTGAAGAACATCATGAATTGTGAAATAGTTGCATGAGGGTCTAGGGTGCCCATGAACATGCCCACCGCTGGTGCTTCTTCGATGCACTGTTCACATTTTGACCACAGATTCCGCCATCGGATTGCGTATTGAACCCACGTCTCGCCTGGCTTCACCCTGGCATTGATCAATGCCATTATTGGGGTGCGTTCACTAGCACTCACGAATCGCTGGGTGAATAACAACTCCATTTCTGCGAAAGTCTTGACGGAGTCGTTTGGAAGTTCGGAGCACCACTCAAATGCCGTCTCCGACAGGCTGCCGACGAATTGGCGGAGCAAAAGCTTATCATCACCCCCGGTGTTGCCGCAAAGAGCCCTGAACTGAGCGACATGTTGATGGGGATTGCATGTCCCCTTGTACACATGGAATTTGGGGATTGTGTATCCCGGCGGGTACTTTATTTGGTCATACCAGCTTGGATACGGCCGCCCAGTTTTAACGACTTGGCCAGCCGCTTCATTTGCCTGGTGAGCTCGTATTTGCTGAGCAATATAGTCATCCAGAGCGGCCTTGGAAATAGTTTCCTCTTTGGCTGCTGAAAGAGCCGGAGGAGGGTTTGACGTCTCCCCTTTGTCGTCTTCGATAATGATCGGAGGGTCTTCGGCTGGAGGATCCGGCTGTAACATCATTCCGACCATGTCTTGGTAGAGAAGCGCCATTTGCTTTATATTAGCGCTTGTTCTGCGGCTTCTTTGTCCTTCTTTTTGAGGACTCTGCGTAGGAAGTCAGCATTGGTTTCTTGTTCGTGACGCTGCTCCGATGACGCCTCCGGGCTTTCTTTTGGTCCGGTGAGTGCAGCCATTGCAGTCAGCATCTCATGAAGTTTCTGCTGTTGTTGTTCCTGAGCCCTTGTTATTGATCGGGTGAGCGGTCGGTGGCCCGTAGAGGTGCGGATTTCTTCTTTTTCAGAAGCCATGTAAACAGTATGTACCATCATGCCCCCAGACCTGGGGCGTTTGGGCTCAACACCTTTGCGGTTTACCGCGGTCACAGGGGCTTTCTCCGGCCTCCTTTTTTTTTGAGCAGTTGAAGTTGAGAAAGCCGTTGCAACGGGCACCCAGACAGCTGTTGCCTTTTGTGTCTTGGCAAGATGGTTCTCTTCTTGTTGAATCTTCGCCCTTTTCTGTCGGCGAGGGTAATCTTGATCAATTACTGAGTCCCGAACCTGTCGCCAGACTTTGTAGATTTTGGAGGACAGCCGCTGAGGGGACTGCTCCGGCTTCATTTCCGCAACATTCTCCACTGATAGAGGAGATCTTTTCAGTACAGCGGTAGGAGAGTTCCTGCGCACCTTGTTCAGCAACTCAAAGCTGTTCCCGGTTGGAACAACAGCATTGACTTCCACCGTTGGGGCTGGTGGAGTTAGCCCAGAGGGAGAGTTGCCCCCAGCCTTCCTTACTAGGCGCCGTGGCGACGTCGAGCGTGTCGAGCTGTTGGGATTGTTTCAGCTTTAGGGGCGACTTCGTTATGTCCCCTGTTCTGGTGAAGGGCTGTTGCTGGCGTCAGCCTCTTGAAGACCGATGTCCGTTGAGTAACAGTATTTAATCTGTCAAAGACAGACTTTGGAGCGGGAACGGGAGCCGGAGTGGGAGCCGGGACAGTCAGTCTTGGGAAGACCGACACTTTGGCAGGAGAAGCCGCCTTGACGACTTCGGGAGCAGGGATGGCTATCCTCTTCGGAATAACCTGTTCTAGAATTGAAGGCTTCATCACGGGCCCACATGAACTTTGGCCCAATCTGGCGAAGACTGAGGCGCTGGAGCTGGACGACCCGTTGAGAGGGGCCGCGGTAGTAGCAAGCCGATCAAAGACCGGCCTCTTGGGAGCTTCTGGTGTTGGTACAGGAGCGTTGAAGCTCATCGGTGGGAGCATAGTCCCGAAGAATAAACCAGTGGTGGCCTGAGTGACCTGTTCCACCAGCATCGTGAACAGGGAGGCCGCTTGGGGCCCGTAAGCTATACCTCCGGATGAGGCGGAGCATGAATTGCAGTTGCAGTTGGAACACTTCGCGCAAGTGGACGCCATTGATCCTTCGCTTTCTGCACCAAGCAAAATGCCAAATCTCAGTACCTCAAACCCAAGGGCAACCATTAGCAAACCGCGATTCGTTCGCGAACACGACACACGAAGTGTGGAGTGGAAAGAGGAAAAGGTCCCACCGAGCGTGCCAGAATCTGTTCACCGCCGGAAACCGGGAAGACGAGCGTCTTTCCTAAATTTCGGGGGCAGATGTTAATTGGTGCCATCCGTCCACCTCTCCGAAGATGCCAAGTTAATTTATGGCACCGTGTATCGAAGGTTTAAACGGATGCGGCCGATGTAGCAGACTTCGTCAGATTCCTCCTCGTTTGAGGGGTTTTTTATTATGGGGACGCTCTTCCCTGCAGGCGCAAGCCCCTGCAATTAATTACGCTACCGCATCGTGGTAACAACTTTCTCCTTCTCCAGATGGTCACTTCGTGTCGTGGGTGTTTGTTTTGTTTATGGTTGCCCGTGGATTGTATACGGAGACTAATTTATGTTGCCGCCCGTAGGACGTGGATTAGTCCAAATCCGTATCTTCTTAGATTTGGGTTTGGGGGTTGGGTTTAAGGATACGTTAGTCTCATTTGAGGCTAAGATCAACTTAAACGTCAGTTAAGGATACGTTAGTCTAATTTTAGACTAAGATCAACTTAACGGGATCGTTTAGATCCAACAAAAGAGCATCTGGACTCTAATATTTAGTTTAGGGACATTGCGGTCGATTAGTTTAAGGACATTACGATCCATTGTTAGTTTAAGGACATCTCGGTCCATTGTTAGTTTAAAGACATTACGGTCGAGGTTAAGGACATCATAGTCCATGGGTTTAAGGACCCCACAGTCCAATGTTAGTTTAAAGACATCACGGTCGTGATTAAGGACATCATAGTCCATGGGTTTAAGGACCCCACAGTCCGGTGTTAGTTTAAAGACATCACAGTCGAGGTTAAGGACATCATAGTCCATGAGTTTAAGGACCCCACAGTCCAGTGTTAGTTTAAAGATATCACGGTCGAGATTAAGGACATCATAGTCCATGAGTTTAAGGACCCCACGGTCCATGAAATGTGTGGTTGTCGGGACTTGTCACCTCTCTGAAGACGTTGAAGGATTACAACGACAAATATCAAAGGAGTGAAGAGATGTACCCTTGAACCAAGGTTGCTTGGCGATCTGTAGTCCAATTTGGAACTAAGATCAATTAATTAGATTATGAGCACATTGGCTCAGTTAAATTTGAATTGAGGACTTATGGCCAGTTTGGGCTAAGTCCAATTAAGTTTGAAATATTGGCCCTTTGTTGGACTATTAAACACTTGTCTGGGTTCAATCCCACATTATTTAGCAATGCTAAACAAAAGTTTGAGATCTCTGATAATATTTTTATCTTTGACTGAGCATTAATATTGTAGTTATGAGTTTTACTCAATTTTGAGACTCGGTTGAAGGGGAGGCTTATGCCTCTGAAAAATTAGCCAATTTGGCTAAGAATAGCGTTAAACACTTTTGAACAATTAGTGTGAAACACTGAAAATAAAACTCTCAAATTAGTGTTAAACACTAGAAGACAACAGTGTTAAACACTGGAAATAAAATGCTCAAAGTAGTGTTAAACACTAGAAATAAGACTCTCGAATTAGTGTTAAACACTAGAAGACAATCGGTGTTAAACACTAGAAGACAATCAGTGTTAAACACTGGTAATAAAGCTCTCGAATTAGTGTTAAACACTAGAGAAAGGGTCATGTGGGGGCACGTGAGGGCGCCCAAAGGTGGGGCCAGATTTCCTTTACTTTGTTCTGTAAATAAGTATTAAACACTTTTGCTCTCTGACCATCACGTGTTGGCACGTGATGGTCAGAGAGCGTTGGTCATTAAAGCGTTTATTAGGGGTCACGTAGTAACACGTGAGAGCGCCCAAAACCAACATTTCCTTTGCTTTTATTCTCTCTGTTTTGGAGGTCACGTGGGAGCACGTGGGGTATTGTCTCAAAGCTTTTTCTTTTCATTCTTTGGGGGATCTGTTTAGAGGTCACGTGGGGACACATGATGGCGATCTTTCAAGTCTCTTGTATTTTTAAGAATTAAATTCTTTGTAGGGTTAAACCCTAATTATGTTTTAGGGGAATTAACTTCCCATATATGTGAAAGAATTAAATTCTTAGGTAGGGTGAAACCCTAATTTCATTTTAGGAGGAGTTAAATTCCTATCAATTTTAGAGAATTAAATTCTCAAGTAGGGTTAAACCCTGGTTTTTGTCTGTCTTAAAGGAATTAAATTCCTGTAAATTTAGGAGAATTAAATTCTCATATAGAGTTAAACCCTAGTTTTATCTTTGAGGAATTAAATTCCTATAAATTGGGAGAATTAAATTCTCTTATAGAGTTAAACCCTAGTTTTATCTTTGGGAGAATTAAATTCTCTAAGCTCAATTCCCCCTCTAAGTTTTGGATCTGCATGGCAGAATCTCAACCCAATGAGAATTAAATTCTCAACCTATGGGGAGATTTGCTTCTGCAGATCTTCAACCAGAGGAAGAACTATGTTCTTTTGTAGAAGAGTTAAACTCTTAGATTGATAATTAAATTCTCTTTTGAAAGTTTTGATCCTTTCCCCTTTCTCACCTAGGTTTTCTTTCTTAAGAATTAAATTCTCCTTTCTTTTCTCTCTGATATTTGCCTCTAGAAAATTTCAAGATCCCAAAATTCTCTATCTTTCTTTTCCTCTTGCCTCCTATTTATAGAAGAGTGAAAAGAATCAGTTTGTTTGGTAAATCTTTCATTGAAAGATTTTGTTTGTTTTCATAACTAATATGATCCTTTAGATCACTCAGTGAATTTTATTCACCGTTGGATTTTTAATCCAAAAGATATTCTGTTTGTTATTTTTGGTGAATTTTAGGGAAATCTTTCCTTATCTAAAATCTTTCCATAAATTGGTGATTTTTAATCACCCTTGGATTTTTAATCCAACGGTCCCCTATAATTCTTTTTTGTTTGGAAAGATTTAGAAAAATACTTTCCCAGTTAGGGTCTAGGATTTCCCTTAATTAGAATTTAATTCTATCAAGTTATAAGGGTTTTCAAAGCCTATCACGTGTTGGCACGTGACCCCTTCTTATTCAGAATTTAATTCTGTACTTTAATTGGGCTGAAGGATCATCATGTGACTTCTGGTCACGTGTGAGCACGTGACCCCCCTTTGGGGTCTTTCCTCAGCCACTTGTTTTACTTCTGATTGCTTAGGATTTTTAATTCTGTAAATGGATCATGAGTCAACACGTGACCTTTGGTTCACGTGTGAACACGTGATACCTTATTGGGGTAATTCCTGATTTTTAATCAGGGAACAGAAAGGGCTTTGCCTTTATAGATCAATGATCTGTGAATGAAGTAAATACTTCTTTTGTTTTTATGATGAGATCTTTTGATCTCTTTTATGAAAGACCTTGGTCTTTATAGATCTATGATCTTTTAAGAAGATAATTCTTCTGTTTTAATGAGATGATTTCATCTCTTTGTTCAAGAATCATTCTTCTTACCTTGAAGAAATGATTTTCTTTCAAGAGCTTGCTCTCTTTCTTTTGAGTTTTTTCAAAGTTTGTTGGGGGGTTTCTCTATATCAGACTTGAAGTCTTGGGGCCTTTATATAGGGCAAATTGATTTGTTAAATCAGTTAAAGAGATCTTTCTCTGATTGATTTGGGGATATTTCCCCACCGTTGGATCTTTGATCCTAAGGCTTCTGTTTTACAGAAGGCAATCTTCTTGTTTTTAACAAGATTCGAAAGATTTTTCCATAACAGAATTTTAATTCTGATTAATTAATGATTTATCATTATTAGATCTTTTGATCTAACGGTGGGGAATTTTTAATTCCAGCGCTAGTACACCCGTGCTTTGCACGTGGTGCGCTGCTCAAAGCGCAGCGCAGAGCGCAGCGCAGAGCGCAGCGCAGCCTGCGCTAGCGCAGCCGTGTTTGACACGTGGCGCGCAGCGCACCTAGCACTAGCGCACTCATGGTGCACTGCCTAAGGCGCAGCGCACCTGGCGCTAGCGCATCCGTGTTTGACACGTGGCGCGCAGCGCGCCTAGCGCTGGATCTGAAGCGTTGCTTCAATTTTTGAATTTTGAATTTTAAAACAGAGTTTTGCTCTGATTGGGGGAAACAAATGCCCCCCCACCGTTGCGCTCACGTGGCGCACACGTGAGTGCAGCGGTGGCAGCATCTGAGCATTTGGATCAACTCAGAATTTGAACAGGCGGTTCAATGCCTATAAATAGGACCTTTGGTCTCTTAGATGATTATCATCTTCTTTTTTTGAGAATTTTTGTTCAGAGCACAGCTCTTCTGTTTAAGAACTTTTCAAGAGTAAAAACTCTTTCCAAACTTAGGTAAAGTTTTAAATTTTTTAATAAATTAGGTGTTCCCCGCTAAAACACGGAGACGCGACCGCGCAGGTCCGTCTCGCCTGAATTTCGAGGCAGATGCTAATTGGTGCTATCCGTCCACCTCTCCGAAGATGCCAAGTTGATTTATGACATCATGTATCGAAAGTTTAAACGGATATGGCCGATGTAGCAGACTTCGTCAGATCCCCCTCATTTGAGGGATTTTTTATTGTGGGGACGCTCTTCCCTGCAGGCGCAAGCCCCTGCAGTTAATTACGCTACCGCATCGCGGTAACAACTTTCTCCTTCTCCAGATGATCACTTCGCGTCGTGTTTGTTTGTTTTGTTTTTTGGTTGCCCGTGGATTGTATACAGAGACTAATGTATGTTGTCGGCCGTAGGGCGTGGATTAGTCCAAATTCGTATTTTCTTAGATTTGGGTTTGGGGGTTGGGTTTAAGGATACGTTTGTCTCATTTGAGATTAAGATCAACTTAACAGTTTGTTAAGGACACGTTAGTCTAATTTTAGACTAAGGTCAACTTAACCATTTGTTAAGGATACGTTAGTCTAATTTTAGACTAAGATCTACTTAACAGGGTCATTTAGATCCGACAAAAGAGCATTTGGGCTCTATTGTTTTAGTTTAGGGACTTTGCGGTCAATTACCAGTTTAAAGACATGGTGGTCCAAGGTTAAGGACATCATAGTCCGTGGGTTTAAAGGGACCCCACGGTCCGAGATTAAGGACATCATAGTCCATGGGTTTAAAGGGACCCCACAGTCCGAGGTTAAGGACGTCATAGTCCATGAGTTTAAGGACCTCACAGTCCATGGAATGATTGGTTATCGGGACTCGTCACCTCTCTGAAGACGTTGAAAGATTACAACGACAAATATCAGAGGAGTTCAGAGATGTACCCTTGAACCAAAGTTGATTGAGAGATCTGTAGTCCAATTTGGAACTAAGATCAATTAATTAGGTTATGAGCACATTGGCTCAGTTAAATCTGAGTTGAGGACTTATGGCTAATTTGGGCTAAGTCCAATTAAGTTTGAAATGTTGGCCCTTTGTTGGCCTGTTGAGCATTTGTCTGGGTTCAGCCCCTCATTATTTAGCAATGCTAAACAAGAGTTTGAGGGCTCTGAGAACATTTTGACTTCGGCTGAGCACTTAAACATTATAGTTCTGGATTTTAAGGCTCATTTGAAAAGGAGATTTGCCTATGGAAAACTTAGCCAATTTGGGCTAAGCTGATTTAAAAATAGTGTTAAACACTAGAGGACATCTGGCGGTCACGTGTCCTCACGTGATGTATTTAAAACAGTGTTAAACACTGGAGACAAAATGCCCAAAATAGTGTTAAACATTAGAAAGGAAGGGGTCACGTGGGGTCACGTGAGGCGCCTGAAGATGGGGCCAGACCTCCTTTATTTTATTATCAGAATATTCAAATAAGTGTTAAACACTTTTAGTCTTCAGGCCATCACGTGTTGGCACGTGATGGGTGTCCATGTATTGATTATTAAAATGTTTATTAAGGGGTCACGTGGGGACACGTGAGGGCGCCCAAAATCAGTACTGCTTTTGGCTTTGTTCTCTTCATTTATGAGGGTCACATGTGAGCACGTGAGGTATTGCCTTCAAGCTTTTTTTCTTCTCATTTTGGGGAGTCTGTTTAAGGGTCACGTGGGAACACGTAACCTAGTTTTGTTCTCTCTTTTCTGCTTATTGAGAATGGGTGTCACGTGTTACCACGTGACCAAGTTCTTTACGTGCATGGAGAGCTTTAAGTCTCTTGTTTCAAGAATTAAATTCTCTGTAGGGTTAAACCCTAGTTCTGTTTTAGAGGAATTAAATTCCTATGTATATGGAAGAATTAAATTCTTATGTAGGGTTAAACCCTAGTTCTGTTTTGGAGGAATTAAATTCCTATGAATTTGGGAGAATTAAATTCTCATATAGGGTTAAACCCTAGTTCTGTTTTGGAGGAATTAAATTCTTATGAATTTGGGAGAATTAAATTCTCATATAGGGTTAAACCCTGGTTCTGTTTTGGAGGAATTAAATTCCTATGAATTTGGGGGAATTAAATTCTCATATAGGGTTAAACCCTAGTTCTGTTTTGGAGGAATTAAATTCTTATGAATTTGGGGGAATTAAATTCCTTAAACTCAATTCTCCCTCTAAGTTTTGGATCTGCATGGCAGAATCTCCCCAATGAGAATTAAATTCTCAACTTATGGGGAGATCTGCTTCTGCAGATCTTCAACCAATGGAAGAACTAAGTTCTTATTCAGAAGAGTAAAACTCTTAAATTGAGAATTAAATTCTCTTTGTTTTATGAAACTTAGATATCTTTCCCCTTTCTCACCTAGGGTTTCTTTTCTCTGAAGAGATCTTTTTTTTTCTCTCTTGAGAATTGAATTCTCCTCTCTTTTTTCTCTCTGTTGTTGTTATCTCCCCAAAAAAGTAGATCCCTTCTCTTCTCTTCTTGGCTCCTATTTATAGGAGAAAGAAAAGAATCAATTTGTTTTTTCAATTTTTCATTAAAAGATTTTAATTGATTTTGTAACCAACATGATCTTTTAGATCACTCAGTGAATTTTATTCACCATTGGATTTTTAATCCAAAAGATCTTTTATCTGTTATTCCTGGCAAATTTCAGGGAAATCTTTCCTTGTATAAAATCTTTTCATAAATTGGTGATTTTTAATAACCATTGGATTTTTAATCCAACGGTGCTCCATTTTACAGAGCACCATCTTTTTTGTTTGGAAAGATTTAGAGAAATATTTTTCCAGTTAGGGTTTTTGATTACCTCTTAATTAGAATTTAATTCTATTAATTCATAGATCTTTAGGAACCCATCACGTGTTGGCACGTGACCCCCTGATTAAGCATTTGACCAGAATTTAATTCTGTTGTTTTAAAGAACTCAGGAATTATCACGTGTCAGCACGTGACCCTTGGTCACGTATTGGCACGTGATGTCCCATTGGGGTTTTTCCTTATTATTTTATTATACTTTTAATTCTTTTCAGTGGGTTTAAAGGCCCATTACGTGTTGGCACGTGACCCCACTGATTAATTATTTCCAATTATTTATTTTATTCAGTGCATACAGGCTTTGCCTGTAAATGGTCACGTGTCTACACGTGATGCCCGGTCACG
This sequence comes from Agapanthus africanus, assembly GCA_030015575.1. Taxonomy (NCBI): domain Eukaryota; kingdom Viridiplantae; phylum Streptophyta; class Magnoliopsida; order Asparagales; family Amaryllidaceae; genus Agapanthus; species Agapanthus africanus. The sequence goes on along the minus strand of CM057349.1, from coordinate 417,437,144 downwards.
TGTGAGCACGTGATGCCTCATAACTTTTGATCCTGGATGAATTATGAGACCCATAATATATCAAATCGAAGGATTTTTTGAGACACTTTCGATACCATCAAAATTTAGCTGTTTCTCATTCGGGAGTTTGTCAAAATGCAGCCCGGAAAATACTGGTTCGCATTTTCTTCCTTAGATTACACGTGCATAGCATATTTGCTCATAACTTTTGATCCCGGATGAATTATGAAGCCCATAATATATCAAATCGAAGGATTTTTTGAGACACTTTTGATACCATTAGAATTTAGCTGTTTCACATTCGGAAGTTTGTCAAAATACAGTCCGGAAAATACTGGTTCGCATTTTCTTAAACGTATCGCTGCCATTTGATACCTTGGGCTCTTTTGCGCAAATTTTTTTTTTTTTGACGGGAACATTAGGGTTTTACCTATTAACAGAGCCTTGCTCTTCATAGATCTTTGATCTAAAAAAATCCCATTTAGGTTTTCATTAGCAGAGCGTTGCTCTCATGAACCCATAGTTCTAAAGAGATCTTTTCTTGGAGTTTCTTAGCCCATAAACAGAGCCTTGCTCTTTTGAATCATGTGTAGATTTCTTAATCTTTGATGAAGAACTCTTAAGAGTTTTTTCATGGATCTTGAAGATCCCAGAATTTTTAATTCATAAAAATTAATTGATTTTAATTTTCTTTTCTGATGGGTTTTTCCATCGTCATTACAGAGCCAGGCTCTTTAAGGAATTTTATTCCTTCATGATCAGAGTTTGACAAGTGTCACTCTGTCATAGAGCTTTGCTCTAAAAGAGAGATTTTCTCTTTTTCCCGAGGGATCTCTCATTCAATGAGAATTTTCTTGAGGATTTCCTCATTAATTAACAGTCTCATCCAATGATGAGACTGTTTTATTAACTATTAATTGATCCATTGTCATCTAAATTTTGTGGGTCCCCCTTTGGTCCCCTTTCCACTGCATTGCAGTATGGTACAAATTTTAAAGTACCGTTAAAATTTAAAATTAAATTATAGTACTGACAGTTGACTTCTGTCCCCTATTCTTTTGCAGGCGACATGTCTTTCGATGCCTCGTTTCCATTCGTTCGTTCAGAGGGAGGATTCCCTGAGGCACCTGTGGACCGGGAGGTCTCGCGTTTATCCGAGACCATGACCTGGAGCACAAAAAACTTCACTTGTGGGGTAGATGGTACGACCAGATTATCAGAGGTCGTCGAAACTTCTCTTGTGCGACGCTGTCAGAACTTATCTCGGCGATCCCGTATGCGGATGCACCCCCGGTGAACTATGTCGTGGAGGTTGTCAATTGGACTTCGGAGGGTCTTCTTCAATCTTCGATCGCCGCAGTACCCATGCAGCCGCCGGCGGCTTTGGATACCCTGGGGCTGCGCATATGCCAGGGCGAGTCGCGCCCTTGGGGACAACCCTACAACATTGGGCTGACTCCCCGTCATCCGGCCGGATACTTGCAGTGGGCCCGGTACATCCTGTCGGTGAAGAAATCGCAGCTGCTAAAGCTCGGTCTATACCCTGCGGTTTACGTTTCGTTGTTCCAATATTCTGCACCTCCCACATGGTGGATTAAGGCGTTCTTGGAGCAGTGGAACATCCCGACCCATACCTTCCTTCTACTGGACAGAGAGGTTTCCATTTCCTTGGAAGAATTTGCCGAGATTTCCGGTCTACCGGTCAGGAGGGAGCACTACGAGGAGTTGCTTCCTCCGGATGAATATGTTTTTGCCACCAAGCCAGTGGAGATGGGCCTCACGCCAGAGAACGCTATTCAGCACCAGTTCCCTAGTTTGATAAAGGTGTTGAACATGTATGAGAGCCTCTTCCTGGAATCCGGAGACCGGAGGGTCAGTTTTGCGGACTTCATTGCCCGTTTTCTTCGCCCGGAGATTTTGTCGCGACGAGATAAAAAGTTTGCTAAGCTCGATGATCCTTTCGGCTTTGGCTTGGACCGTCAGCCGGTACTGGAAGCTGATCAGAAGGGCTTCTTTCTTCCTGATGCTGTGATCATCCCTCTGTCAGAAATCGCCGCTCCGGGCATTGACGAGGAGGCTTTCTTTCTTGGGTTTCTTGGGCTATGGTTGAGCTGGTTCGCGCTCCCTATGCATCCTCGTTACATGAGGCCTTCTGTCTTCTACCCCGCGCATCGCATGGTTTCCGGAATACAAGTGGCCATCAAGATCGCCGGGTTAGCCTATTTATACCATGGTCTTAGCGTAGCGGCGGATACCACTGAACCGGGGGTGCATCCTGCCAACTTCCCGATGCATTACTTCACTTCATGGATGGAGATGCACGTGCTCGGGGTCTTTGGCATTCACAAGAGACCTTCGTTTTACGAAAGATGCAAGTTCCCGTGAATTATGCGGCTGGTTGACGCCTCCATCGTGAGTCCGTCATAGCGGGAAGCTAGGGGCTTGCTTCTTCGTCCGCGCACGGTCGGAGATGGTATGTCTTTCACGGACAAAGTCCTGACGATTGGCCAGGAAACTTCCAAGATGGTGCTGGCATTGCGCGACGTTTTTAAGGACGGGGCCTCCGTGTTGAAAGCCCAGGAGATTCTCCATTTATACTCTTTCAGGCCAGGCTTTCTTGTATTCAGGAAAAATGATGCGGCGCTATTCATGAGATACAACCCCCATTATTTTGCCCAGCAGCTGAGTTATAATCAGGGGGTCCCGCTGGAAGCTTTCTTGGTAGAACCCGCTGCCACCGAAGAGGGAATGCGGGGTGCGCTGCATCACTTCATGCGCTTGAATACTGGCTCTCACTTCTTTATCAGCGAGCCGAGTTGCGTCCCGAGGGCCCTTAACGTACACGTGGCCTGGTATCAACACGCAATGGGTGCTGTTATCAGGGAAGAGAGGCGGCTGCTGCTCGATCGCAAGAGTGCGCCCCCTGCCGGCGATCGCAACGTCCCTTTGATGCGACGGACCACTGTCCCCGCTCCGCTAAGAGAGGTCGCTGCAGTTGAGCCTCCACGTGTGCTAAGCCCTACACGCGGGTGGATGTACCATCGGTGCCCCGTGCTCCCACGGAGGCGGTAAATGTAGCTTCCCCCGAATCTGGCGTGGGCAGATATCGGGACTCGTCGCCCCAAAGTGCCCACCAAGCGTAAGCTTATACTTGCTGCGACTGGAGCTCGCGCGCAGAAGAAGAAGAAGAAGTCGGTCCTCTCCCTAGATGTTGTACTCGGCCTGGAGCCTCAAGCTCCTTATAACGAGGGCCTGAGCGAATATGGGACCAACGAAGGTCTCTTCATAGCGCCGGAAGATACTGATCTCGAGGCCGCTATTGCAGCTTCTGTGCGATCCGCAAGCCACCAAGCGGAGATGGCCACCCTCGTGTAATCAAGTAAACATCAGTCGCACCTTGTTATTGCATTATATCTTTATTTTTATTATCATGTCTTGACTGACATTTTTCTTTTTGTAACAGGCTTTACCACTGAAGAGGCTCTGGCGGCTTCCCTCAGGACCTTCGAGGAGGAGGAGAGGAATCGCGCTTTGTTGGGCATCGGTATGTCTCGGTTCATTGCATCTTCATCCTCCTTTCTTATGGACAATCTAACCCTTTCTCTATCTTATTGCAGGGACCACAATGCCAATCCCGCAAGGTGATGCGGAGATTCTTCCCGGGTCAATCACCGAAGTCCTGGCCTCTTCAGCACTGCCGAAAGAGGCCTTACTCAAACGACCGATGATGGAAGCCTTGAAGGCTCCAGAGGTAACCCTTGGTGCAGACGATGACGTCTTGTTGATATAGGCTTTAAGAAGATCCGCTCTGACGGCTCGAGCGGAGAGGAAGCGCAGAATGCGCGCGGTAAGGGAGCGTAGTGTTGCCTTGGCTGCGGGTGCGGGTTCTAGCACTATTACCTTTGCCCCTACTCCTTCAGAGGAATCTCCGGCTGCCTTGTCCACTGCCTACAGACGGACAGCACGTGCGGTTCGGGAAGCAAACGGAAGACCAACTCAAGGTGATGTGACATGGGGTTCCGTTGTCAAAGTTTTAAATATCGGTTCTCATATATCTTATCTTGCAGGGCCGAATCTTATCGAAGAAGTGGCGGCGACCGCTGAGCCTGGGGCAGCGGTAGAGGAGGTAGTCGTGATTGCCGAACCCGAGGCGGCGGTAGGCAAGGTGGCTGCAATTGCCGAGCTCGAGGTAGCGGCTGGTGAGACAGTCACGATTGCTGTGCCTGAGATAGCTACCATTGCCGAGCCCAAGGTGGCGATGGGTGAAACGGCTACCATTGTCGAGCTCGAGGTGGCGGCAGGTGAGATAGCTATAATTGCTGAGCCCAAGGTGGCCAGTCCCTTTCAAGAGTCGGGCACCGCCCCGATCGTCGCTCTTTCCGCCTGCGGCTCTTTGCCATCTCCTAGCATCACAAGTGTTACGACGGCTCTCGTAGAGTCAGGGGATGAGGCGACGGGAGGTGAGACCATCCCAATGGAGGAGGGAGAAGCCGTCGCTGTATCAAGTGACGCCCTCGTCGCGGTTCCGACTGGCGACTCATCAGGTAGATTTTGGGTCATTGCTTTTCTTTTTATTTTGCAATCATTTTCAATCTTTCCTGACAGTATTTATCTTGTTTCTAATGCAGGTGTGGCGAGCGCTGAGATCGCGCTATCCAAGGCAATGCCATCAGTTACCGTTTTGACGGCGACCCCTCCTCTACCTTCTCTCGCACCGTCTCAGATGTTGGAAGGTACGGATTTGTGACCCATCAATCTTACTTCTAGTCTGTATAATTTATGTTCTGACATTGCATTACTGCGTCTTTGCAGGAGTCCTTTTTGACCACCTGTATCAGGTGCTGCACCCACACTTCTCCTTCTTGTCAGAGATTAGTCCGCCTGGTGGTGTCGGTGAGTATCTTTTCTAAGCGACGTCCTCTCTTTAACGGGCAGTAACATTATTGCTAATCCCTCTTTGTATTGTTTGTAGCCGTGCAAATCGGCGGGGACGCGGCTATCGTTGCGCCACCAGTACTCCCAGCTCTGCCCCCTGTTGCAGCCAGTATAGTAGACTCTATTTTTCGTGTATTTTCTTTATTACTTGAGCCGTCATCTGATTGTGATTTGTTTTGCAGCTGTCACATCGACTCCAGCCCCATTTGAGTCTTGCGTTATAATGCCGGCCGGACCCTTTTCCAGACGTCCATCCTCGAAAGGCGTCGTGAATAGTCTGCGCATGGTGAGCGACTATATTGAGGAGTTCGACGTGGAGACTCCTACATCTGCCGCGGATTTTGCCGCGGAGGTTAACCTAATGCTGGCGACGCTTGTAAACTTTCATAACGAAGGCGTCGTCGAGTATTGGGTTAACCACTGCCGGAAGATTGAGGCCTTCCTGCATGAGCTCGAGCTTATGCGTCCTGCTCCTAAGATTCAGGTTTTGAACTCCCAGCGGGCTGCATGAGTTGAGCAGAGTGTGTCCTTCCTCCGCCATTTTGAACAAGAAGCAACCTTGAGGCGGAAGGAACGCGAGGAGGCTTCCGTTGAGTGTGTTCAATTGCGTGCCCAGGTTGAAGCGAACGCCGCGCAACTGAGAGCCGTCTTTGACACCTTGCAGTAGTGTATTTCGGACGGGCTTGTATCGAGACAGAAGCTCGACTCTATCGAGCGGATTGTGTAGAGTCGCGAAGCTTCTCAACAGGAAATCGATGAGAAGATTTCATCATGCTTGCAGCAAAGGACTCGAATCGAAGCGGAGCTGGCCGCGGTGGCTGATCAAGAAGAGGGGCTAAGAGAAGTGCGCGAGCGGCTGATCGGACTGTTGAAAGCGCTTCCCTCTCAATAAATTTTTTTGTATCAATTGTAATTTTGAATAAAATGTATTCATTCTTTCATTCTTTCATATGATGTATTTTGTACCCAATTGAATTCATGAATAAAAGATACATTTCTTTCGCAATGTCTTGTGTCATCTCTCTTCATGTCACTTTAGCAAACATAGCCCGCAGATGATAGGGTGAGCATCTTGTTTTGGCTTCTTCGAGGGGTAGTAATGGCTTAGGAAGCAGGTTCAGATCTGCTGCCTAAGACTTTTCAACTTCATGAGCCGTGATGGTCCCATGAAGACTTTTCTCCCTACGAGTCGTAAGGATCTCATAGGTGTGTTTTCCCTTATAAGTCGTAAGGATCTTATAAGAGAGTTTTTTTCCTTACGAATCGAGAGGATCCGTAAGTGTTTAATGAGATTGACGTTATCCGCATTTCACGGCATCATTGGGTGATGTATTTCCGAGGCGGGGTCATGTAGATGACGTATTTTCGCGACGGGGTCATGTGGATGACGTATTTCCGCGACGGGGTCATGTGGATGACTTATTTCCGAGACGGGGTCATATGGATGACCTATTTCCGAGACGGGGTCATGTGGATGACGTATTTCCGCGAAGGGGTCACGTGGATGACGTATTTCCGCGAAGGGGTCACGTGGATGACGTATTTCCGCGACGGGGTCATGTGGATGACGTATTTCCGAAACGGGGTCATGTGGATGACGTATTTCCGCGACAGGGTCATGTGGATGACGTATTTCCGCGACAGGGTCATGTGGATGATGTATTTCCGCGACGGGGTCATGTGGATGGCGTATTTTCGAGATGGGGTCATATGGATGACGTATTTCCGAGACGGGGTCATGTGGATGACGTGTTTCCGAGACGGGGTCATGTGGATGACGTGTTTCCGAAACGGGGTCATGTGGATGACGTATTTCCACGACGGGGTCATTTGGATGACGTGTTTCCACGACGGGGTCATATGGATGACGTGTTTCCGAGACGGGGTCATGTGGATGACGTGTTTCCGAAACGGGGTCATGTGGATGACGTATTTCCGAGACGGGGTCATTTGGATGACGTATTTCCACGACGGGGTCATTTGGATGACGTGTTTCCACGACGGGGTCATATGGATGACGTGTTTCCGAGACGGGGTCATTTGGATGACGTGTTTCCGCGACGGGGTCATATGGATGATGTGTTTCCGAGACGGGGTCATGTGGATGACGTATTTCCGAGACGAGGTCATTTGGATGACGTGTTTCCGCGACGGGGTCATGTGGATGACGTGTTTCCGCGACGGGGTCATGTGGATGATGTGTTTCCGCGACGGGGTCATATGGATGACGTTGCGTCTGTTGTAATGAGACGCATATCGAAGTGGTCTCCAGGTTGTCTGTGAACCATTGAGATTTGACTTCTTCTTTGTTTGTGCCCCTGGATCGTATACAGGGATTGATGTGATATCACCTGTAGGGCATAAATTTCATTTCATTTTTTTTCTTTCCGCGATGCTCTATCATTTCAGCTTTTATATCGCGAAGGTCGCGATTGCCCAATCATTTCGGCTGCACAATCAAGGATGGAGGAATCATCCTAACTTTGCTTGGAACCAAAACTAACAAAGCAATTATCAAAAACCTCCTCCACAGCAACCACAACCACAGAATCAGCCCCCCTTTCAGTCACAGAATTTCCAAAATCCGGCCAACATTTCTACACCACAAGTGGCCGGTACTGACAACTCACTTGCACAAACTTTGGATATGTTCATGAAACAATCCATGCAAAATTCGGCTGAGATGAGGTCTTCTATTGATACCCTAACGAAAAACTCCGCCTCCCATGGTGAGAGTATTAAATCAATAGAAAACCAAATCGCACAGTTAAACGCCGCAATGAGTGCGAGAGAGAAAGGGAAACTCCCATCTCAACCCATACCTAATCCTGGCCACTCACAAAGTTATAATGTGAGTGCTGTTACCATGTTGAGATCGGGAAAAGTGCTGAATAACCGAGTGGGTGAGCAGTGTGATGATAGTGACACCAATGATACCCCAGCTTCTTCTTCTTCCCCTAATTCGTCTAGTCTCCCACCTTCACCCGAGCCTATTCTCCGTTTTCCCCAAGGCTCGAACCCTTCGCCCATTTCGCCAAATCTATCTAAGTCGATTCCCACTCCAGTTTTGGGATCGAATCCGTCCCCACAATCCTCTCCAATGTTGGACCAAACCCTTATTGATAAAGCACCTTATCCAAACAGGTTAAGGGGCAACAGACCAAGTCCATAAATGAAGAAGATTGTGGAAATTTTTAAGCAAGTTAACATAAACATTCCTCTCCTAGATGCTATTCAACAAGTTCCGTCATATGCGAAAATCCTAAAGGACTTGTGCACTAGGAAGAGAAAAGTTCAAGTACCTAAAAAAGTTTTCCTTGCGAGTAATGTGAGCACTGCTTTTACACAACAACTACCCAAGAAACGAAAGGACCCCGGAAGTCCTACAATTTCTATTTCCATTGGGGGTAAAAATATCAATCGTGCTCTACTCGATTTAGGTGCTAGTGTTAACTTACTTCCGTATTCTGTTTATGAGCAATTAGGGATCGGAGAGTTAAAACCCGCGCATTGCACTCTTCAGATGGCCGATCGATCTATCACCCAACCTAGGGGTGAGCTAGAGGATGTGTTAATCAAAGTCGGGGAATTCATATTCCCTGTGGACTTTATCGTTATTGATACACAACCTGTGGCAAACCCACGCAATCAAATCCCGGTGATACTCGGTCGACCCCTTTTGGCCACTTCCAACGCAGTAATCAATTGTAGAAACGGCTCTATGACCCTATCCTTTGGAAAGAAGTCAATTGAGCTTAACATTTACAGGTTGGGAAGTGAACTCTCCGAACCCTATGCTCATGTGTGTTCTGTCGAATTAATGGATGTCGACAGCAGCGAATCTGATCAACCTCATGATACTGACTCTTTTCATATGTTGTTGTTTGACCCAACCATGTACTCTTCCACCGAGTTGTCCGGGTCAACATCTAACACTGATGAGGAACTTTTTATAGAGTCGGACGATCACCCCATTTTTTCTGATGACATTATTCTTCGGGGTATCGACGAAAGTTTTGAGGAAATTTTCGTGGATGAACTCGCATTTTTAAAAGATACGGGTGTTGAGATGAATCAACTCCAAGATGAAGAAATTAGACCTCCACCCCTTCTTTTGGACAATCATGATAATGCGAGTAATCCATCATTACTATCACTGTGTCGTCTTTCCAAATTGAGACGCAATTCTTTTCCATTACACCTCTTATCACCTCCCCACTTCTTCACGTCGAAAGGTGACTTGTTCTTCCACCAACCTTGGTGCTTCATCGATAAAATTTTTGAATAGTTGGTGTTGACCTTCGGTCTTTGCAAAGCTTGGCATTGACCAATAACCTTGACCCCTCGTGTGATTTTAAAAGATTAAAATTGTTTAACTCAAGTTTGGGGGTGTATATTTTGGGCTCTTGAAAGAAAATGATTTTTACAAAATTGTGAGCCAAAAATAAGTTTGGGGGAAGATTTTCACTTTCATATATTCTTGCCCCCATTAATAATTTCCTCCCAAGTCTACAGGTTTTTGAGCTTAACGGATGACATCAGTGAGGACACTGCTGTAAACAGGTTTGGGGGAGGTTTGTGCTTATTTACGCATCAATTTGCATCATACTTTGCATAAGCACAACATTTTCAAAAATTTTTAGAAATTTTTTTTTTAAACAAAAGAGTAGAATGTGAAAAAAATTACATCCAAAAGATAGAAATAGTTTAAGAAAACCAAGAAAATTAGAATTTTTCTTAAACGAACTAGTAATAAGTAGTTATGAGCTGTTGTCCCAAGGGTTAGTAAAATGAAGGAAGTCACTAATCTGAGGATAAAAATAAGTCTGAAAAATAGTTTCTATTATGGAAGCCAAACATTTGAATGTTGATACCCTACTATATACACTTACACACGTCTTGAAACTCGGGATAGTAGAGGATACCCTGAAATGCTCTTGTCTAAAAACCAAAGTATGAAGGAAATGAAAAAAAATGAAGAAAATATAAAAATGGTGAAAAGAAAAAAATGAACACTTGTTTTGTTATCGCCAAGGCAGCAATAAAAAAAATATAGCGAGGGTGCCTCTTCACCTAGTGCCCTAAGGCCAACTGGTCTGGGAGTCACTGCTAAGCCTTAGGTGGTGCAAGACGAGGAAAATATTATCACCTAATTAGCAAGCACATGAGTAATCGGTTGGTTAGTACCTCAAGAAGTATTAACGGTCGCATGAAAATGTGTGAGCAAATCTAAATATTTATCAAGTTAAAAAATACCGAGGTAGATGGACAAGAGTATGATAGCTTGAATTGAATTCTCCGAGTGTAGGGATGTCCATTTCATACACGTGGGGTTATATGATCAATGTTTGGATGAAAGGTAGGAATGAAGAATAAAGACGATGTTTTATTGAGGGATAATGTGATTTCTAACATTTTTTCATGACTATTAAGATAGGGCTCATGACAACTGAAAAGCTAGTATAGTTGGAAACTCTTCTTTTCAAGGCCTTTCTTTTATGGTTCTTATCTTTATATGTAAATTTCACCATCTTTCTTTTGTTATTAGATTTTGTGGGTGTAATCCGCTGAAAACCCTCAGGAGACAACACTCCTCCTACTAGGGACACCTAGAGGTTTAACGGCTTGTTGCACATGCTCAGTGCAATCGTGTCTGCCTACGAAAGTGTGCTTAGTTTTCTCCTTTCTTTTTTCTCCTCTTAAATAAACTAGTTTGCTCGGGACGATCAAAGATAAGTTTGGAGGTATTTGTTCAGTTGATAAAACTGCACATTTGTATTACATTTTTCCTACCATTTTCATATTAAAAAAGAACTTTATTATAATATATTATACATATGAGGGTTTATGTGTAAAAACATTATTTTCCATGTGTTAATATATTTTAATTATCATTTGGTAGGAAAATGTATGCAAATAAATCTATTGACCAAATCTTAGTAGAACTAAGCCTACTAAATATTATTTGAGATTATTGTGCAGAATTTTCCAAGTTGTTATGCAGAATTTATCAAGCAAATCAAGTTGTTGAAGAAAACTTGCCAAATTAAGAAGCAAAACTTGGAGACCAAGTCTGGAAGCAACTGAGAGAAGATTTCTGAATTATGAAGGTGCCTAGGATTGCCACATGTCACAATCACAAAGCCCAAGAAAACTCATCAAGAGATCTCCACCTTTGGCCGCGAAACCACGGCCAAACCCCCTTGTTGGCCGCGGATCCGCGGCAATCTAGAGAGATCTTTTGCTACAATTTTGGGAGATCAATCACTGCTGAATTTTACCAAGTTTCCAACCTAAAGATTCTGGCTTTGCACTATAAAAGGGCACCGAGAGCCTCTTGGAAAAGTTATCAAGCCGAAGAGATCACGAAGCTCCAGACGCTCACGCATCCAGGCTGATCATCGACTGTTCGACTACCTCCTTAGGAAAGATCGAGAAGCAACTAGTTTTGTAATCATTTCCTACGGAATAAAAGTGTAGATTGTTCAAGTTGATTAATAAAGGTAGTTCTTTTATTTAATTCTTTTTGCATTTTACATTATGTTTTCTCTCTCTGTCTTTTCATCTTCTTCTCCCAACATGCGCGAGTAATTCTCCGCTTGTTAGGATTCGTAGGATTAGCGTAGGCTAATGGATGATGAAAATAACTAAACCCTTTTTAAGTCCTATAAAATTTAGGAACTTTATCAAAAGAATTATTAACATCCTAATCGGGCGCGCTAGCAATTCTTTACTAGTTCCGACCGCGATTAGAGATTAGATTAATGATTGTTTTGGTAAAGGCTAGATATGAATGGAGTTCCGTGTCGAGATAAGGGTTAAGAGTGGGATTCCTTTTCCCTCCAGAAACCCTAATCTACACGCATCACCGTCGTTCTAATTTTAAATCTATTAATGGATAAAAAGGGTAACTTTTAATTAATCGTCCATAACTACTAAATCCTAACGAACCCTACAAGCCCTCTTATTATATTATCTACATCTCTAAAATAATCTAGATCTATATTTTACATTCTTGTTTAACGTAGATCTAGAAACCATTCTATAAAAATTCTTTATCCCTCCTCTCTTTCTCAACACATCTAAAGTAAAAGTAAAAGGTTCCACGTTTCCAGAGGACGACCCGTACTCATCTCGGTCTAGCTACGCGCGACACCGTTATTGGTTGCGGTTAACTACAAAACAAACACACTCTTTCGTGTCAAGTCAGGCAACGTAGATTGTTGGAGCTGATGGTTGATTACGATCTTGATCTTAAGTACCATCCGGGGAAGGTTAATGTCGTGCCGATGCGCTTAGTCGGTTACCAGCTATTCAGATGTTGACTACGCAGAAGGAACTCGTTGAAGAATTTCAAAGATTTGATTTGGAGGTGGTGCTACCGCATTCTTCGGGACAGTTGATGCAGCTGCAGGTACACTCATCGTTGATCGAGAACATTAAAGCAGCACAATCGCAGGATCCTAGATTGGAAAAGTTCCGAGAACAGGTTGAAGCTGGACTTCGAACTGACTTACTGATCCATGAAGACGGTCCGTTGAGATATGGTAGCTGGTTGTGTGTGCCAAAGGGAAATATTCGTGAAGAACTTTTGAAGGAGGCGCACAACTCAGCTTATTCCATACATCTTGGAGGCACGAAGATATACCGAGACATACGACAGCATTTCTGGTGGGAAGGCATGAAGCGGGAAATTGCTCGCTTTGTGGCAAAATGCTTGGTGTGTCAGCAAGTTAAGGCTGAACATCAAAGGGTTGCTGGTTTATTGCAACCACTTCCGATTCCTCAGTGGAAGTGGGAACATATAACCATGGATTTCGTGACAGCTCTACCGCGGAGTCCAAAAGGCAACAATGCAGTATGGGTGATTGTTGATCGTTTGACCAAAGCAGCTCATTTCATTCCTTTTCGGGTTGGTCAATCAACAGAAGCTTTGGCAGAACGGTACATGCAGGAGATTGTAAGATTGCATGGAGTACCGGTGAGCATCGTGTCTGATCGTGACGCTCGGTTCTTATCACACTTTTGGCGGAGCTTACAGGAAAGTTTGGGGACTCGATTGAAGTTTAGCACAGCTTATCATTCTCAAACAGATGGCCAGTCAGAGAGAACGATCCAAACTCTTGAAGATATGTTGAGAGCATGCATGTTGGTCTTCAAGGGTTCATGGAAGGATCATCTACATTTGGTGGAGTTTTCTTACAACAACAGTTTCCAGGCAACTATTCAGATGGCTCCATTCGAAGCTTTATATGGTCGCAAGTGTCGTTCACCTGTTTGTTGGGACGATGTCAGTGAACGAAGATTGTTGGGACCGGACTTGGTTGTGCAGACAGTTGAGAAAGTTAATACTATCCGAAATCATATGAAAACAGCTCAAGACAGACAGAAGAGTTAGGCAGATACGTCGAGAAGACCTCTAGAGTTCGCCGTGGATGATTTGGTCTTGAAGATATCACCAACTAGTGGGGTGATTCGTTTTGGAAGTCGAGGAAAGCTCAGCCCTCGATTCGTTGGACCCTTTGAGATCTTGGAGCGTGTTGGTGAGGTAGCGTATCGATTGGCGTTACCGTAATCCTTAGCGAATGTTCATGATGTGTTTCACGTATCTCAACTCCGTAAGTATGTTCGGGATGAAACGCATGTATTGGATCATTCGGAGCTGACTGTACGAGAAGACTTGACTTTTGAGGAGCGACCGATTGCGATTGTGGATCGGAGGGAAAAGGTTCTTAAGAACAAAGTTATTCCCCTTGTACTTGTTTCTTGGGGTAGTCGCTCACATAGAGAGTCAACTTGGAAACGAGAAGATGAAATCCGGCAGAAGTTTCCTCATCTTTTCTTATAGTCTGATTGATTGCTTATCCTTTCTTGTTTTGGAATTTCGAGGACAAAATTCTTTTTGTAGTTGGGTATAATGTAACAACCGAGTCCAGTTATACCAATTTCTGTTACTGTATGTGTTGTTTGTGGTATTTATTTCGTTTATCATGTTTGGTTGCAGAATGGCATTTCACTTTATATCCGACCCGTTTGCTTGAGCTCGTTGTTTTCTTAATTATAGACTACACCAACATTTCTTATTTTTGCATATAACCATTCAAGTTACTTAAAATAATTTAAAATATACTTGTCATGGCCTGCTTGATACCCTAACCCTGTGGTAGCGTCCTTGCATCGTGTTCTCGTCCCGTTCAGTGAAACGGACGGGTTTGGACGACTACGCGCACGTACGTGCATCCGTTCTTGGGGGTATGCTTTTTCATTACAAAATCCTTCATTTCAAATTTTGGAACTTGCTAATATTTTTCATATTTCAAATTCAAATTTTTGGACCCGACCCGGGCGCAATTCTGAAATATTTTGTATTTCCGCCAAATCCTATTTTTCTAAATCTTTTAATCAGCCAAAATATTTTTTCGGCCTATTATAAAAAATTTTAAACCAACGATATCATATTTAACACCCAGAAAATATTTATAAAATCCTTTCATATTTTTTCTCCAACCAATCGCAATTCCCCTTTTTCTCCTCGGGCCCCACGCCTCTCTCTCCCTCTCTCACCTTTCTCCTTCTCTTTCTCTATCTGCGAATACAGCCAATTCTATCTCTCCTCTTCCCTCTCTCTCTCCTCTCGATCTCTCTCTTCCTTTCTATCTCTCTCCTCTCGAATCTCCTCTCTCTCTCCCCGCGTATCTCTCTCTCTCCCCCCTTATATATTTTCTTTTCTTCCTCGTTCTCAAAGAAACCTGAACCCATCACTCGCGAACCCTAGCTTCCGTCCCCCTCTCGCCGTTGCCCTAGCACCGACGACGACTGTGCAGACCTCGTCGCCTCCTCACCCTCGTCATCACCTCCGCTCCCTTCTTCCTGACCACCCTGCACTTGCACCATGCACCGCGCACCCCTGCACCCATCTGCACCGCCGTGGGATCGCCGCCGGTGACCTGTCCCGCGTTCCTGGCCTTCGTGCACACCCCCTGTGAGTAACCTTTCTCTCCCTCATCCTTCTCTTCTTCTTCTTTCTCTTCTTCTTTATCTTAAATCTTTCATTTCTGTTAAAGTTTAGAGGATACCTCTGTAGATCGTTGGAGCTCCGTCGACGACACACCGACAACGCTGTCACCCCCTGCATTCCAGTGAGTAAGTTCCTTCATCATTCCCCTCTGTTCTCTTTCATTCTTCTTGCTTCTTTTTCCATGCATCTCTTGTCTATTGTAATGTTTACTGTTTTCTGGTTCGCCGGAATCCGACCGTGCCGGCGACGTTTCCCGACGATCCAGCGAGGACCTCTGACCCATGTGACACCACTGTTCGTCGTTTGGGCTCATTCCGTGCACCGTGCGCGCGTCGCGACTTTTCCCCGCCGACGCGTAACATTCCGTTTTTCCGTATCGCGACCTGTCGAGGCAAGTAAAACTTGTTACATGCTAATTAATATATTATATATACATTTGATGGCACTTTAAACCCGTAGTTTAACTTTAGTACCATGATTCTCCCTTTTACATGTTCGATGTCGCGTTATGTCGTTTTTTAGTTTCCAGACTTGAAACCTACCGTTTGCTTTTACTTTATTAAACCAGATAACCACATTCATATGTTTTAATCACATTTTAACTATTGACATAGCCTATGGTATTCTTGCTATAGTTTTACTCCATCGGACACCCGTGTGCATTTTAACCTGTTTTAGTTGTGTTTCATCCATTGAACCTATTTATAAATCATTGCATCCCTAAAATTTCTTAATACTTGTTAACATGATTTTAACGGCCATAATTGGCATACCGTATTTATATAATGTTGAAATCATCTCTGAAACACAAACTGATAACCGTACAGCTAAGTAGTTTAATCTGCACATATTGCTTAACCTATTACATGTGCCCATTTATTGTGTTGTTGATACCCATGCTTGTTTATTTATAATCATGATTATGTTAGTGGATTATGAGCACTCACATGATATCTTTTACACCCTGACATGACTTGTTACACACATACTACTTGACCCGACATGGTACCGTACACTACTTGACTTGACCTGATATACCATGGCTTGACCTGTTACCTGATCTTGTGTCTAATGCCAACGAACCTGACATGTAGTCCTTACGGACCGTTCCTGTTGTCTATCCAGACAAACCTGCACCTACCTGCTCCTGTGTTGGCATTAGTTCTTGATTACCTAAATACCTGACTTGAACACTTATAACTTGGGGGTATGAGAAAATCAATGATGAAACCTGACTTGTAACTCGACAGTTCGATATCTGTTCTGATCAGTCTTACGGGCTAGGCCAGCCCCGGAGTGATGATGCTGACATCACTCATCTGTACATGCTACCTTTTACTGCCTAGCGGCACGTCTCGGATTCAGCCCGAGAATCTTGACCGTGGTCCCGGGCACGCACGGGATACTATTGAGTTACATCGATAATTCATCAAATTGATTTCAACGACTTGAGAGTAGAAAACCCAATAGACCAGTTTAGTTTACTCACTGCACACTACCCTTCACTGCCATAATTTATATTGCTGTTACACCTGCTTCATCATTCATGATTATATTTTCATTGCCTGTTACCCTATTTATATTTTACTGCTTGATGACAAGACGCGCTGACGTCTGCGTTTTGCATGGCCCAGATTCTGTACCTTTGCTGCAGTCCGAGCAGGAGTACTTCAGCCAGCAGGCTGAGCAGTGAGGATTCAGTAGTAGTTAGTTCTTTTACTTTTCTGCATTTTATTTCTGATGTGAGCCCGTATTATGGGACATACATTCCAGTTATTTTGTATTGGATCTTTTGCTTCCGCATTTTTATTATTCTTGACTCATTTTATCTTGGCTTATGGACATGTATTAGATAGTTATATTTTGTTCTTGATATCTCGACAGCCGTAATGTGACTGTGGATGGATACTTCCTACCCACAGGTAGCATGGTTGGTTATGTCACGTGCCCATCTCAGCATACTCTGGGAAGCGGGACGTGACAAAATACTTCATACACTGATGTTGTGTAGAAGGGATGATGTTGTACTCATGTAATCAGGGCCGGCCCAGCAAAGCATTGTAGCATGTCTTGGCGTCAATGACGTGGAACTTGATGTCTGTGATGAGCAGCCCAAAGCGTAGTGTCAGTATCACAGACCCGAGCGTCCGTAATGACTGGGAGTCAAACCCGGAGATAGTGATCTTATCACGAGCGAGGTGTTGAACGCTCATGCAGATTTCCTTTAACACCCTCACGTTAAGGAGATTGACGGAAGACCTATTGTCAACCAGGATTTTACCTATCTTGATGTCATGGCAGTATCCGGAGACATATAGGGGGCGATTGTGCTCGCATATCCCAAGAAGGAGATCTTCATCGCCGAAGGTGATATCGGCTGTGTGTACTTCTTCCAGCTCGTCCTTTATCTTTTCTTCGGCGAGGAAAGCTTGGAATTGCTCGGGTTCCTACAGTGCCTTGATTAAAGAATCTCTTGCCTCTTTGGATAGCAGAAGGGCGTTGAGAATACTGAGCTGCGAGGGTATCTTTCTCAAGTGTGCCAAAACGTTGTAGTCCACCCTACTTTTCTTTAGCGGGTCCTTGGCTGTCAGCTTTTCGACGGCTTGGTCATCAAGGATGATATCCTCAGAGACCTTTTCTTTCCCCTTATCTTTTCTATTTGAACTACTGTTCGAGGGCCCAAGATTCTTTTCGGGTAGCGTACGGTTGCGCAGCTGAATATTTTCACAGGTCCTTGGTTCTTCCTCTTTTCTCGAGGTGGACTCTTTAAAGAGAGGGCCAAGGGTCATCTCTTTGTCAGAGTCGCTCCCGAAGGTGAGAACTTGCGATCCCCCAGCGTTGACCATGCGACAGTTGCCGGTAGTTCTTTTATGCTCCTCGGTCATATTTCTTTGCTCCCGACGAGTTTTGCATTTCATCCGCTTAAAATGCTGCCGGTGAGCAACATATCCCTGCCACCATCTTGTAAAAGCGTTGCACTCTTTGGTGGGGTGCGCAATCTTTCGATGATATAAGTAGTAGCTAGGATGCATTTCCGCTTCACCAAGAACATTTCCTTCAGAGAGTGGCAGCTTCATTCCCATCGAGATGGCTTTAGTGAACCTTTTCCTCGTCTTGAACCTGCTTTTGTTTGCGGCGGATGTATTTTGATCTGGCGGGAGCGTTTCAACCCGTTCATCCAATCGCCGGCGTTTGGCCTTTTCAAATATGGCCATCTTACGCTCTTAAGCAGCCTTGCTTTTAAGAAGAGCTTCGTTCAGGAATGCATCAATAATTTTATCTGATGGCCCTAGAAGTTCCGGCTCAAGACCTGCCCCCAGTTTTTCTGTGTAAGGAGTTTCTTCATCGTTTATCGACGAGTAAGAGATCACATGGCAACTTGCTACGTAATCTTCAGATTCATCCAACGAGTCTTCTCCATCATCTCCGTCCTCAAGGACGTGACTGAGAAACTCTTGGAGCGTGATTGGAGTCCGCACCTTCTGGTTATACTCTTCCAGCGCGTCAATCTGTTTTTGCAGATCCGTGCGCTTGTCATCAGGCTTCACGGGCTTTTTGGTCTTCTTCTTCTTCTTCGAAGACTTTAACGGCTGGATGTGAGTGCTTTGGCTATCACCACCAATTTTTGGGGTTGGGCGCGGCTTCAGCATCCCTTCGATAATCTCGGGTTCAAGTGGATTTTTCCACCTGATCGCCGGGCATGTGTGGAGATTCTTTAGCATTCTTTTCGTCTTGGCTGAAAAAGCGACCTCCCATGGAGCTTCTTCTACGAAAGAGCATGATGCCCCCGGTGTATCCGTATTCTTGGGAGTGTGTGGCCGAGGCGGGTTCACCTTCCAATTCTCGGATAATACGAATTTGCCCTGCTGGTACTGATCTTCTATCCAACTTTTGAAGATGTAACAATTCTCGATCGGATGGCCCAACATTCGGTGATAAGGGTAGTAGTTAGGATTGCTAATGTCGCCTGGTTGTGCTGGGCGTCTTGGCTCCGGCAGAGTGATGAGCATGTTGCGCAGTGCAAGCTCGAATAACCTCTTTGTCTTGTCTCGAGGAAACGGGTAAGGGCGTCTCATTTTATCTTCGAGAGATCGAGTTCTGTTATTTTGGCAGTCAACTGGTCTCGGGCCACCGGGCTGCTGTTGAGCATTGGCGACGACGATCGCTTTCCCCTTTCCCTTCTCATTTCGAGGGTCCGGCTTTGGAGGAGACGGTCTATGACCCATTTGGTCCATTTGGGCCAGCTTGTCAATCAGGGCTTGGAACATGGTTGGCTTGAAGTACATCATGAATTGGGAAATAGTTGCATGAAGGTCCAGAGTGCCCACAAACATGCCCACCGCCGGCGCTTCTTCGATGCGCTGTTCGCATTTCGACCACAGATTCCACCATCGGATTGCGTATTGAACCCACGTCTCGCCTGGCTTCACCCTGGCATTGATCAATGCCGTTATTGGGGTGCGTTCACTAGCACTCGCGAATCGCTGGTGTTTCCCCCAATCAGAGCAAAGCTCTGTTTTGAATTTAAAATTCAAAAACTGAAGCAACGCTTCAGATCCCGTGCGCTGCGCGCTGCGTGCCACGTGTCAAAAGCAGGCATGCCAGCGCCAGAAGCGCTGCGCCCTAGGCAGCGCACCCCAATCAGAGCAAAACTCTGTTTCAAAATTTAAAGTTTAAAAGTTGAAGCAACGCTTCAGATCCAGCGCTCTGCGCTGCGCGCCACGTGTCGAACGTAGGTGCGCTAGCGCAGTTGCGCTGCGCGCCACGTGTCGAACGTAGGTGCGCTAGCGCAAAGTGCGCCAGCGCTGGAATTAAAAAATTCCCCACCGTTAGATCAAAAGATCTAATAATAATAAATTATTAATTAATCAGAATTAAAATTCTGTTATGCAAACATTTTTCAATCTTATTAAAACAAGAAGATTATCTTCTGTAAAACAGAAGCCTTAGGATCAAAGATCCAACTGTGGGAAATATTCCCAAATCAATCAGAGAAAGATCTCTTAAACTGGTTTAACAAATCAATTGGCCTTATATAAAGGCCCCAAGGCTTCAAGTCTCATATAGAAAAAACCCTCTGCAAACATTGAAAAAAAACTCAAAGAACAAGAAAGGCAAGCCTTTAGCAAAAAAGAAGATCATTTCTTCAAGGTAAAGAATTAATTCTTGAACAACAGAGATGAAATCATCTCGTAAAAAGAAGAAACATCTTCTAAAAAGATCTTAGATCTATAAAAAAAACCAAGGTCTTTGATTAAAAAGAAAAGATCAAAAGATCTAATCATAAAAAAATAAAAGAAGTATTTTACTTCATTCACAGATCTTTGATCTATAAAGGCAGAGCCATTTTATAAAACAAGAACTATTTTGTTCTTGAATCTTGAGGTAAAGCCTCCTTTAAGAAGAACGTAAAATTTGTTCTTTGATCTTAAAATTGATCAGATACGCTTTGCGCTATTGAAAAGTGCCTTGCACTCATGAATTGCGCTCTTGCGCTTCTTTGACCGGCGCTCAGCGCCAAAAGCTGCCACGTGTCAACCATAGACATGATCTGCGCTTTGTGCTCCTGAAAACAGCGCACTGCGCTCTTGGGTTGGCGCTCAGCGCCAAGCGCGCCACGTGTCACTCACTGGCGCACCCATAAACTAGCGCAGCACGCTCATAAATTAAAAGCGCAATGCGCTAACAAACTAGCGCTTAGCGCTAAGCGCGACACGTGTCCTCTTCGTGTGCGCTATCCGACAGAAGCGCAATACGCTCTTTGACTGGCGTAAAAGCGCCTAGTGCGCCACATGGCGCGCTGTCAGAACATACTTTGTTCTGATGAATGCTATGCATTCAATATAAGGCAAAAAAAATGTCAGAGCCCAATGCTTAGTATTATTAAAAGGGCAAAGCCCAAATAAAGACCTAACAGGCAGAACAAAAATAAAATGTTAAACATTTTTAATTGGACTTAGCCCAATTCTGGCCATAAGTCCTCAACTTATCTTGAACTGAGCACATCTGCTCTTTCAACCAACTCACCTTGGTTCAAGGGTATATCTCTTCACTCCTTTGATATTTGTCGTTGTAATTCCTCAACGTCTTCAAAGAGGTGACGGGTCCCGACAACCACACATTTCATAGACTATGACGTCTCTAAACATTGGACTGTGGGGTCCTTAAGCCCATGGACTATGAAATCCTTAACCTCGACCGTGATGTCTTTAAACTAACATTGGACTGTGGGGTCCTTAAACCCATAGACTATGATGTCCTTAACCTCGACCGTGATGTTTTAAAACTAACATTGGACTGTGTGGTCCTTAAACTCATGGACTATGATGTCCTTAACCTCGACCGTGATGTCTTTAAACTAACAATGGACCGAGATGCTCTTAAACTAACAATGGACCGTAATGTCCTTAAACTAATTATCGACCGCAATGTCACTAAACTAAACAATAGAGCCCAATTGCTCTCTTGTTGGATCTAAACGATCCCGTTAAGTTGATCTTAGTCTAAATTAGACTAACATATTCTTAACATACGTTTAAGTTGATCTTAGTCTCAAATGAGACTAACGTATCCTTAAACCCAACCCCCAAACCTAAATCTAAGAAAGATACGGATTTGGACTAGTCCACGCCCTACGGGCGACAACATAACTTAGTCTCCGTATACAATCCACGGGCAACCAAACACAAAACAAACACCTACGACACGAAGTGACCATATAAAGAAGGAGAAAGTTGTTACCGTGATGCGGCAGCGTAATTAACTGCAGGGGCTTGCGCCTGCAGGGAAGAGCGTCCCCACAATCAAAAACCCCTCAAATAAGGGGGAATCTGACGAAGTCTGCTACATCGGCTGCATCCGTTTAAACCTTCGATATACGGTGCCATAAATCAACTTGGCATTTTCGGAGAGGTGGACGGATAGCACCAATTAGCATTTGCCCCCAGATTCAGGCAAGACGTTTGTCTTCCCGGTTTCTGGTGGTGAACAGATTCTGGCACACCCGATGGGACCTGTTTCTCTTTCCACTCCATACTTCGTGTGTCGTGTTCGCGAACCAATCGCGGTTTGCTAATGGTTGCCCTTGGGTTTCGAGGTACTAAGATTTGGCGTTTTGCTTGGTGCAGAAAGAAAAGGATCAATGGCATTCACCTGCTCAAAGTGTTCCACATGCAACTGCAACCCACGTCCTGCCTCAACTAGGGGATAACCTACGGGCCCCAAGCGGCTTCCCTGTTCACGATACCCGTGGAACAGAACACTCAAGCCACCACAGGGTTGTTTTTCGGGACCATACTCCCGCCAACGAGCTTCAACGCTCCTGTGCCGACACCGAAAGCTCCCAAGAAGTCGGTCTTCGATCGGCTTACACCTACTGCGGCCCCTCTCAACGGGTCGTCCAGTTCCAACTCCTCGGTCTTCGCCAGACTGGGCCAAAATTCCTGTGGGCCCACAATGAAGCCTGCAATCCCAGAGAGGGTTGTTCCAAAGAGGATAACCATCCCTGCTCCTGAAGTCGTTAAGGCGGCTTCTCCTACCAAAGGGTCGGTCTTTACAAGACTGGCTGTTCTGGCTCCCGCTACGGTTCCCGTCTCTGCTCGAAGGTCTGTCTTTGACAGATTGGATACCACTGCTCAAAAGACATCAGTCTTCAAGAGGCTGGCACCAGCGGTGCCTCATCTGGACATGGGGCAAGACAAAGCCAACCCCATCGCCGAACCAGCCCTAACAGCTCGACACGCTCGACGTCACCACTGGCGCCGAGTAAGGAAGGCCGGGGGTAACTCCCCTTCTGGGCTAACTCCACCAGCTCCAACGGTGGAAATTAATGCTGCTGTTCCAACCGGGAACAGTTTTGAGCTGCTGAACAAGGTACGCAGGAGTTCTCCTACCGCCGTACTGAAAAGATCCCCTCCATCCATGGAGAATGTTGCGGAAGCAAAGCCAGAACAGTCCCATCAGTGGCTGTCCTCCAAAATCTACAAAGTTTGGCGGTAGGCTTGGAACTCAGTAGTTGATCAAGATTACCCTCGCCGACAGAAAAGGGCGAAGGTTCAACAAGAAGAAAGCCATCCTGCCAAGCCACGAAAAGCTATCTGAGTGCCCACTGCGACGGCCCCCTCAACTTCGACCACTCATAAGAAGAGAAGGCCGGAGGAGATCCCCATGCCTGCGACAAATGTCAAAGGCACTAAGCCCAAGCGCCCTAAGTCTGGGGGCATAACGGTCCATACTATTTACATGGCATCCGGGAAGGAGGATAGTCGTGCTTCTACGGGCCACCGACCACTCACCCGATCCATCACAAGAGCTCAGGAACAACAACAGCAGAAGCTTCATGAGATGCTGACTGCAATGGCCGCACTCACCGGACCAAAAGAAAGCCCGGAAGCGTTATCGGAGCAGCGTTATGAACAAGAAACCGATGCTGACTTTCGCAGATTCCTTGAAAAGAAAGACAAAGAAGCCGTGGAGCAAGCAGCTAACATAAAGCGAATGACACTTCTCTTCCAAGACATGGTCGGGATGATGATACAGCCGGATCCTCCAGCTGAAGATCCTCCGGTAATAATTGAAGATGACAGAGGAGAGACATCGAATCCTCTGCCGGCTCTGTCAACAGCCAAGGAGGAAACAATCTCTAAAGCTACCCTGGATGATTATATTGCTCAACAAATACGAGTTCACCAGGCAAATGAAGCGGTCGGCCAAGTCGTCAAAACTGGGCGACCATATCCGGGCTGGTATGACCAGATAAAATACCCGTCGGGATACACAATCCCCAAATTCCATGTGTACAAGGGAACGGGCAATCCCCACCAGCACGTCGCCCAGTTCAGAGCTCTGTGCGGCAACACCGGGGGCGATGATAAGCTTTTGCTCCGCCAATTCGTCGGCAGCTTATCGGAGACGGCGTTTGAGTGGTACTCCGAACATCCAAACGACTCCGTTAAAACTTTCGCAGAAATGGAGTTATTGTTCACCCAGCAATTCACGAGCGCAAGTGAACGCATCCCGATAATATCATTGATCAATGCAAGGGTAAAGCCAGGCGAAACTTGGGTTCAATACGCAATCCGATGGCGAAATCTGTGGTCAAAGTGTGAACAGCGCATCGAAGAAGCACCAGCGGTAGGCATGTTCGTGGGCACCCTAGACCCTCATGCAACTATTTCACAGTTCATGATGTTCTTCAAACCGACCACATTCCAGGCTTTAATCGACAAGCTAGCCCAGATGGATCAGATGGGTCACAGACCGTCTCCTCCGAAACCGGAACCGCGGAACGAAAAGGGTAAAGGGAAGGCGACCTTCGTTGCGAACACCCAACAGCAGCCCAGTGCTCCAAGACTAACGGATCAATTGGAGGAGAGACGGCTCTATTACAATTAGAAAATGAAGCGCCCTTACTCATTCCCGCGGGATAAAACGAAGTGGCTGTTCGAGCTGGCAATGCGCAACAGGCTTATCAATTTGCCGAATCCAAGGCGACCACCGCAACCCAGCGAAGTGAATAATCCCAATTATTGCCCTTACCACCAAATGGTAAGCCATCCGATCGAAGATTGCTTCGTCTTTAAGGGATGGATCGAGGATCAGTAGCTACAAGGCAAGTTTGCGCTGTCTGAGAAGTGGAAAGTAAACCCACCACAAACGCACACTCCTAAGAAGACGGACACACCGGGGGCAACGTGCTCTTTTGTTGAAGAAGCTCCATGGGAGGTGGCTCTTTCGGCCAAAACCAAAAGGATGCTGAATGATCTCCAACCATGCCCGGCGATCAGATGGAAGAATCCGTTGGAACCCGAGATCATCGAGGGGATGCTGAAGCCGCGCCCAACTTCAAAGATTGGTGGTTATAGCCAAAGCGTTCATGCTCAGCCGTCGAAATCTTTGAAAAAGAAGAAGAAATCCAAAAAGCCCATGAAGCTTGGCGACAAGCGCACGGACCTGCAGAAACAGATCGACGCGCTGGAAGAGTATAATCAGAAGGCGCGGACTCCAATCACGCTCCAAGAGTTCCTCAGCCACGTCCTTGAGGACAAAGATGATGGAGAAGACTCGTCGGATGGATCTGAGGATTACGTAGCAAGTTGCCATGTGATCTCTCATTCATTACTAGACAATGAAGAAGCTCCCTGCACAGAGAGACTGGGGGCAGGTCCCGAGCCGGAACTTCTATGGCCGTCAGACGAAATGATCGACGCCTTCCTGAATGAGATTCATCTGAAAAGTAAAGCCGATCGAGAGCATAAGATGGCCATATTTGAAAGAGCCAAACACCGGCGACTAGACGAAAGAGTCGAGACACTCCCGCCAAATCAAGGAACATCCGTTGCGGATAAAAACAAGTTCAAGACGAGGAAAAGGTTTGCTAAAGCCATATCAATAGGAATGAAGCTACCACCCTCCGAGGGAAACACTCCCGGTGAAGCAGAGATTCATCCTAGCTGCTGCCTATATCACCAAAAGATGGCACACCCCACCGAAGAATGCAATGCTTTTAAAAGATGGTGGCAAGGGTATGTTGCTCACCGGCAACATTTCAAGCGGATGAAACGCAAGACTCGTCGAGAGCAAAGAAGTGCGACTGAAGAGCATAAAAGAACTACCGGTAACTGTCGCATGATCAATACCAGGGGATCGCAGGTCCTCACCTTCGGAAGCGACTCTGACGAAGAGATGGCTCTTGGCCCTCTCTTTAAGAAACCCATCCTGGGGAAAGAGGAAGAATCGAAGGTCTATGAAAATATTCAGCTGCGCAACCGTACGCTTCCAGAAAAGAATCTCGGACCCACGAATAGAAAAGATAAGGGAAAAGAAAAGGTCTCTGCGGATATCGCCCAAGATGACCAAGTCATGAAAGAGCTGACCGCTAAGGACCCGCCAAAGAAAAGTAAGGTAGACTACAACGTTCTGGCGCACTTAAGGAAGTTACCCTCGCAGCTCAGCATTCTCGACGCCCTTTTACTATCCAAAGAAGCGAGAGATTCATTGATCAAGGCGCTACAAGAGCCAGAGCAATTCCAAGCTTTTCTCGCCGAAGAAAAGATGAAGGACGGGCTGGAGGAAGTACACACAGCCGATATTACCTTCGGCGACGAAGACCTCCTTCTTGGGACGTGCGAGCACAACCGTCTCCTCTATGTCTCAGGGTACTGCCACGATATAAAGATAAGCAAAATCCTGGTCGACAATGGGTCTTCTGTCAATCTCCTCAACGTGCGAGTGTTGAAGGAAATCTGCATGAGCGTCCAGCATCTCGCTCGTGATAAAATCACCATCTCCGGTTTTGACTCCCAGTCATTGTGGACTCTCGGGTCTGTGATATTGACATTACGATTCGGGCTACTTGTCACGGATATTAAATTTCATGTCATTGACGCTAAGACATGCTATAACGCTTTGCTCGGCCGGCCTTGGTTACACGAGTACAACATCATCCTTTATACACAACATCAGTGTATAAAATACTTTAAGGATGGTCTCGAGTATACCATAACAGGAGAGCTGAACCCATTCTCCGTGAACGAAGTCCGCAAGTACGAAGATGCAAAATACTTTTTGCCAGATTTCGAGGACACGGAGAGATGTCACAAACCGGAGAACAAAGCTATCACCACCATTCCTGTCTTCGGGAGTGATACTGAGGAAGAGGAAGAGATAGTTTATTCAGGTCCACCCCAGTATAACAAACCAGGACCGTCCGCTCCTATGTTGATCTTTGGCAGTGACTCGGAAGATGAGGTCCATGCTATATTCTCCGCTCGGCCACGAATACAAACATTCGCTGGTGATAATCAGAGTTTGCAAATTACCATGATTCCGCGGGAGTACTACAAAGATCTCGGCGCACTTGAAACTTATAGCGTGCAAGAGCTACAAACATTTTACGTCCCTCCCAGGCGAAAAGGTGAACAGGAAATCCTATTCTACCGATCCACGGAAACAAGAGTGGAGAAAGAAGTTTGGCATGGCGCGGATTCTACACTTGACAGGCTCCAACCCATCCGTCTGCCTAGATATTACATAGAAGGCTTGAAAAGGCTATTGAAGCGCCAAGGGATACCCTTCAAACAGACTGCTCGAAAAGATAAGTTCTATGACAGGATCTGGAACGTTCTTGGAACTCAGCGCAAGTTGCCCAATTGGAGAATGGAAACGATTGGGCTTGGATATATTCGGTCCAAGAAGTGGGAGCTACTCCGCGACTGCTACGTCGTACATGACTTTGATGAAGAAGGAGATGCTCAATGGGAGAATGCTAACCCTGAACCAGAAAGAGCCCCCGACGTGAAAATGCCCAGTCCGTCGTTCGAAGAACAAATGGACAAGCTTATAAGGGAAGCTGGTCAAAAAGTTCGAGATGACCATAATCGCGAAATGGCCATCTACGAGAAAGCCAGGACGCAACGCCTTCTTCAACAGGTTGCGAAAGATGAAAATGCCCCTTCCTGTCAACCTGTTGTGCAAAAAGCCCGACGCAGAGGCAGAAACAAGTCAAAGAGCGGAAAAGGCATTCGACAGCGACAAAGCGGGACCAAGAAGTCACGCGATCAGGAATCGAGCGGTCCGGATTTGTCCCTTATGAAGAAGATGAGTCGAGCATACTCTTTTCCTCAAGAAAAGACAAAGAAGATACTTGATCTTGCCATAAGACATCAAATGCTTACACTTCCGGAGTCCAAACACCCTGAGCAAGATAACGAAGTCTCTCACCCGGACTATTGCTCCCATCATAAGGCAATAGGACTTCCTATTGAAGACTGCTTCACCTTTAAGAACTGGGTTGAAGACCAATATCAGCAAGGCAGGTTCGCTCTATCTAGCAGCTAGAGGGTAACCCCACCGCAGAAGCATGAACCCAAAGCCGCTCATACAGCGAGAATAGAACCAGATCAACATCGGTCGTGGAAGCGAGCTCGTACTTGTCATATGATAACATTATCAAAAGAAGAGCCTGAGGATAGGGATGACCTCCCCTGGTGCTTCGAAAGCAAAGATGACGAGGTGATCTCAGAGTTCCCACTGGCGCCAAAAGAGCTGGAAGATAGAATACATACCACTGCAGATAACCTCAAGAAAATTGATTTGGGGACGACAAGTGACCCGCGACCGACATTCGTCAGTGAGTTGCTGTCTGAGGAAAGGGTAGCTACACCTGGTGCTTCGAAAGCAAAGATGACGAGGTGATCTCAGAGTTCCCACTGGCGCCAAAAGAGCTGGAAGATAGAATACATACCACTGCAGATAACCTCAAGAAAATTGATTTGGGGACGACAAGTGACCCGCGACCGACATTCGTCAGTGAGTTGCTGTCTGAGGAAAGGGTAGCTACACTAAAAGACGTGCTTATGTAGCATAAGGATTGCTTCGCGTAGAACTATTCCGAAATGCCAGGACTAGACCCAGAGATTGCTGACCACAAACTGGCAATATCCCCGGACGTTAAGCCGATCAAACAAGCGCCAAGAAGAATGCGGCTCGAGCTTGAGATGAGTATTAACGCCGAGGTCAAGAAGCTAATCGACTCCAGCTTCATCCAAGAAGTTCAGTATCCTGATTGGATCGCCAACATCGTCCTAGTGATGAAGAAGAATGGGACGGTGCGTATCTGCGTAGACTTTCGGGATCTCAATAAAACTTGCCCGAAGGTCGACTTCCCAGTACCGGTCACCGAGCTGATGATAGACAATACGTCCACTCACGAAGTCTTCTCCTTCATGGACGGCTCATCAGGATATAATCAGATAAAGATGCATCCCGAAGACCATAAGCACACCGCTTTCCGGACCCCTTTGGGTATATTTTGCTACAAGGTGATGCCTTTCGGTCTAAAGAACGCCGGTGCCACCTATCAAAGGGCCATGACGAAGATCTTCGATGACCTTATACATGAAATCGTCGAATTCTATATCGACGACCTTGTGGTGAAAAGAAAATCATACGAGGAACATCTCGAGCATCTGAAGATCGTATTTCAACGCCTTCGGCAATACAACTTGAAGATGAACCCTCTTAAATGCGCGTTCGGAGTTTCCTCGGGCAAATTCCTAGGATTCATTGTCCGACACCGAGGCATCGAGATAGATCCGTCAAAGATTAAAGCTATTATGGAGATGCCCCCGCCAAGGACTCTCAAGCAATTGCGGTCTCTCCAAGGGAAGTTCGCGTATATCCGGCGATTTATAGCCAATCTCTCTGGCAAGTGCCGTCCTTACAGTCACCTGATGAAGAACGGAACCCCGTTCATCTGGGATCACAAATGCCAAAGCGCACTGGACGAAATCAAGCAATACCTGCAGAATCCGCCGGTGCTAGCCGCTCCGGTCAAGGGAAAGCCTCTCATTCTTTATACAACAGCCCTCGAAGATTCGTTAGGCGCATTATGGGCACAAGAGAACGACCAAGGGAAGGAGAGAGCTCTCTACTACCTGAGTCGAGTTCTCCTGGGGGCAGAAAGCAATTACTCTCCCATCGAAAGACACTGCCTGGCGTTGATCTTCGCGATAACGAAACTCAGGCACTATGCATTGGCGCATGAAGTCCGTCTCATATCGAAGGTGGATCCTCTCAAATATTTGATGTCAAAGGCCATATTGACGGGGCGACTCGCTAAATGGGCCCTGCTCTTGAAGGAGTTCTCAATAACCTATCAGCCTCTTAAGGCAGTGAAAGGCCAGGCCATCGCCGACTTCCTCGCTAAGCATCCGATACCGGCCGATTCCCCTTTGAATTGCGAGCTGCCAGACGAACATGCGTTTGATGCGATCGACGGTGGTGATACTCGATGGGAACTTTATTTTGATGGAGCGTCTTCCATGAAGAAGCGCAAACAAAGTACCCCTATAATCAAATCGGGGGTAGGCCTCATCTTCATGACTCCACAAGGAGGGATAATGCACTTTGCTTTCTCCTTAACAGAGCCGAGGACGAACAATGAAGCCGAATATGAAGCTTTGATAGCGGGTCTCGAGATCGCCATCGACATGGAAATTGAAAACCTCCTCATATACGGAGATTCCCAACTGGTTGTTAGTCAAGTAAACGGCGACTATCAAACGTGCAAACCAGAATTGGTGAAGTACGGCGAGAGGGTACAGCAACTGCTGACCCAAATACCTTCCTATACCTTGGAAAGTATACCGCGTGCGGAAAATAGCAAGGCGGACGCGTTAGACAAGCTCGCTAAGGAATTGGCCGATGAGAACCTCGATGACGTAAGAATCGTGGTACAGAGCCGTCGGGTTCTTACACCGGCAGAAATATCTCTGGAGCCGTCCAAAGAAAAGGGAGCGACCGAGCAAATGACTCTACAAATAAAAGACCAGGAGAAGGTTGAAGATTGGAGAGAAGTCTTCATAGACTACTTCAAACCCCGTCGAACGCCTGAAGATGCGTCCTCAAAATATCAGCTCATGAAGCGAGCCTTATCTTTTGCCTTCGTCAATGACACTCTGTACAAGAGATCATTTGATTCTCTGTGGTTAAGATGCCTGGGACCTGAAGAAGCAAGAAGAGTCGTCCAAGAAACTCACGATGGACTCTGCGGTTCTCACCAATCCGGGCCGAAGATGAAGCTGAAGATCAAACGGATGGGTTATTATTGGCCCACGATGATCCAAGACTGTCTTGAGTATGCGAAGCAGTGCCACTCATGCCAGATCCATGGAGACTTTATCCATCAGCATCCAAATCCTCTACATCCGATAGTGGCTAGCTGGCCGTTCGAAATGTTGGGGACTAACATAATCGGCCCCATCGAACCAGCATCTTCCAGAGGACATCGGTTCATTTTGGCGACGACTGATTACTTCTCCAAATGGGCAGAAGCAGTACCGCCGAGGGAAGTGAAGACGGAGAATATCCTCCATTTCTTCAAGACACACGTCATTTATTGGTTTGGAACTCCAAGACGAATCATATCCGATAACGGGCCAGCCTACAGAAGCCACAAAATCAGCCGCTTCCCACAACAACATAACATAGACTGGAGATATTCATCGGTCTATAATCCCCGAGCTAACGGTCTAGCTGAGGCTTTCAACAAGACCATGACAAAGATCGTGAAAAAGACGGTGTCCCGAAATAAGATGGACTGGCACGAGAGGCTCCAAGAAGCTCTCTGGGCGTATCGAACTACGTTCAAGACGGCCACGAACACAACTCCATACGCATTGGTATTCGGTACAGAAGAGGTACTCCCCTCGAGATAGAGCTTCCTTCTCTACGAGTGGCAGTTCATTATGAGCTAACGGACGAAGAGAATGCTCACCTTCGGCTAGAGGAGCTCGATGCCCTTGATGAAACCCGGCTCATAGCGCAACAAAATCTGGAGGCTTATAAGGCAAAGATGACGCGCTCATATGAAAGATTGACCAGGCCGCGGACCTTCCGTCAAGGCGAACTCATGCCAGTGGTCAAAAGACCTATGATCCCCAATCGTGCTAAACGAGGGAAATTCGAGCCGAATTATGAAGGCCCGTATATTATAGACAATGTCTACCAGGGTGGAGCCTATCTACTCATGGACATGCATGGTGAAAGACCTTTTAGGCCAATAAACGGTCGCTTCCTGAAGAAATACTACGCTTGACGAGTCATGGCCTAGGTCAATGATAGATGACGATGACTATGTCTGCTCGCTATCTTCCTAAGCCTAAACTCCATAGGTAATAGCCGGCTTCCTTTACAGCGGATCGAAACGTCTCTAAACTAACAGCGGACCGAAACGTCCTTAAACTAACAACGGACCGAAACGTCCTTAAACTAACAACGGACCACTATGTCCTAAAACTAGCCGTTGACCGAGATATCGATAAACTACGGTGGATTGCAGCATCCCAAAGCTGATACAAAAAAAAAGAATAAAAAAAAAGGAAAACGGTATGTCCATAAGCAAAATGGGCACGGATGAAAACCCGAAAGGGCTCCGTAAGTAAAAACAGCAGGGCTACCGGCGAGTGTTTGTAAATACCCGAAAGGGCGCAATCTCGTTAAAAGACACTTGCAAGGTCCTCTCGAATTTGTAAGGAGAAACCACCTGCGTGAGATCCTTACGACTCATAAAGGAGCAACACACTTAGGGATCCCCACGATCCCTAGGGAGAAATTACACTTGCGAGATCCTCACGACTCGTAAGGAGAACTCTCTTATGTGACCCTCACGGCTCATAAGATTCAAAAGTCTTAAGTTACAGAGACCTGAACCTGTTCTTAAGCAGCCCCCACAACCTCCAATACTGCCCTACAAGCGGCTCAATACTGACCCTTGTATACAATCCACGGGCGCGAATAAACATTTCCCTAACCAAGTCCCATCCGTGACTAGGGATATGTCTACACGGTGAACAGCCCTTGTAAGTCCTCTCGACTTATAAGGAGAAAGCACTCTTGTAAGATCCTTACGACTTATAAGGGAACATACACTTAGAAGTCATCACGATTTCTAAGGAGAAAACGCGCCTACGAGATCCTCACGACTCGTAGGGAGAAATACCTTTATGAGACCCTTACGGCTCATAAAGTCAAAAGCCTTAGTCGACAGGATCCTAACCATGTTCGCTAAGCCACCTTTGTTCGATATCGACAGAGGCAAATGATGATTCACTCCTGACAATATCCCAGTTGTAGCGGTGCTGATGCCGAAATCGGTGTCTAATCCCAAACTTGCAGCGAAAAGCCAGCAAGCCACACATGCATACGAAATAGCTGAAATGATAGGGCAACTTGCAACAAAATCAGCAAGTAAAAAAATGTATGCATGCAAAATAGCCGAAATTATTGGGCAACTCACAATAAAAAGCAGCGAGTAAAAATAAAATAAATAGCCGAAATGATTGGGCGCCGCGAAAAATAGCCGAAATGATTGGGCAATCGCGACCTTCGCGATATAAAAAGCTGAAATGATAGAGTATCGCGGAAAGAAATAAAATAAAAATAAAAATAAAATTTATGCCCTACAGGTGATATCACACCAATCCCTGTATACAATCCAGGGGAGCAAACAAAGAAGGAACCACGCCTTTCCTCCCCAGGTCTCATTAGAGGAGGAAGCCAAATCTCAACGGTTCACAGATAGCCTGGAGATCATCTCAACATTCGTCTCATTACAACAGACACAATATCAAGCAAAGCGGAACAGCGGCAACCCCCAGTTTTATGACTCGGCGGTGCACAGATAACTAAGAGTCAAACCCCGACTCCGTGAAATGCGGATAAAGTCAAAATTCCTGACTACGTGGAACGCGGATTATGTCACTTCTGACCCCGTGAAAAACGTCCAGAGCGGATCCTGGTCCTCCCAGAGCACGGCAGTGAACCCGTGTGAAGCATCCAGAACGGAGCTTAGTCCTCGCCGAACACGGCAGTGAACCCATGGGAAGCATCTAGAGCAAATTTCCTGGTTACGTGGAACGCGGATTATGTCACTTCTGACCCCGTGGGAAACGTCCAGAGCGGATCCTGGTCCTCGCAGAGCACGGCAGTGAACCCGTGTGAAGCATCCAGAGCAGAGCCTAGTCCTCGCCGAACACGGCAGTGAACCTGTGGGAAGCATCCAGAGAAAATTTCCTGGTTACGTGGAACGCGGATTATGTCACTTCTGACTCCGTGGGAAACGTCCAGAGCGGATCCTGGTCCTCGCAGAGCACGGCAGTGAACCCGTGTAAAGCATCCAGAGCGGAGCCTGGTCCTCGTCGAATACGGCAGTGAACCCGTGGGAAGCATCCAGAGCAAAAATTCCTGGTTACGTGGAACGCGGCAATGACCCCGTGGGAAACGTCCAGAGCGGATCCTGGTCCTCGCAGAGCACGGCAGTGAACCCGTGTGAAGCATCCAGAGCGGAGCCTGGTCCTCGCCGAACACGGCAGTGAACCTGTAGGAAGCATCCAGAGCAAATTTCCTGGTTACGTGGAACGCGGCAATGACCTGTAGGAAATGTCCAGAACGGATCCTGGTCCTCGCAGAGCACGGCAGTGAACCCGTGGGAAGCATCCAGAGCGGAGCCTAGTCTCGCCGAACACGGCAGCGAACCCGTGGGAAGCATTTAGAGCAAAATTCCTGGCTACGTGGGACGCGGATTATGTCACTTCTGACCCCGTAGAAAACGTCCAGAGCGGATCCTGGTCCTCGTAGAGCACGGCAATAACCCCGTGTGAAGCATCCAGAGCGGAGCCTGGTCCTCGCTAAACACGGCAGTGAACCCGTGGGAAGCATCCAGAGTAAACACCGGACTGTGGGGTCCTTAAACTCATGGGCTATGATGTCCTTAACCTCGACCGTGATGTCTTAAAACTAACATCGGACTGTGAGATCCTTAAACTCATGGACTATGATGTCCTTAATCTCGACCGTGATGTTTTAAAACTAACATCGGACAGTGGGGTCCTTAAACTCATGGACTATGATGTCTTTAACCTCGACCGTGATGTCTTAAAACTAACGTTGGACTGTGAGGTCCTTAAACTCATGGACTATGATGTCCTTAACCTCGACCGTGATGTCTTAAAACTAACAACGGACTGTGGAGTCCTTAAATCCATGGATTATGATGTCCTTAATCTCGACCGTGATGTCTTAAAACTAACATCGGACTGTGGAGTCCTTAAAATCCACGGACTATGATGTCCTTAACCTCGACCGTGATGTCTTAAAACTACGGTATCCTGGAAAACGTCCAGAGCGGAACCTGGTCCTCGCCAAACACGGCAGTGAACCCGTAGGAAGCATCCAGAGCAACCCCTGACTCCGTGAAATACGGATAATGACAACTTTACCCATCACTCACGGGTCCTCACGACTCGTAAGAGAGTAAATTCTCTTGTGAGATCCTTACGACTTTCAAGAGAAAACGCACTTAGGAATCCTCACGATTCTTAAGGAGAAATTACACCTACGGGATTCTCTCGACCGGTAGGGAGAAAAGTCTTTATGAGACTCTCACGGCTCATAAAGTTGAAAAGTCTTAGGAGACAGATCCTAACCCTGTTTTCTAAGCCATGACTACCTTACAAAAAGCACAAGATTGACAGTTATATACTATCTACAAACCGCACTTGCTAAAATCACAGGGCAAACAACACAGCAAGAAAGAAGAGAGCAGAGAGATGACACAAGACATTACGAAGAACGTGTATCCTTTATTCATGAATTCGATTGGGTACAAAATACATCATATGAAAGAATAAAAGAACAAATACATTTTATTCAAAATTACAAATGGTACAAAAATTTTATTGAGAGGAAAGCGCTTTCAATAATCCAGTCAGCCGCTTGCGCACTTCCCTCAGCCCCTCTTCCTGATCAGCTGCCGCGGCCAACTCCGCTTCGACCTGGGCTCGCTGCTGCAAGTAAGACGAGAGTTGTCCCTCGACGGCCCGCTGAGCTGTTTCACGATCTTGTGCATCCCGCTCAACGACGTCGAGCTTCTGCCTCAATGTTAACCCATCAGAGATACATCGCAGAAGGCCTTCGAAGATAACTTTCAACTGGGCAGCGTTCGTGTCGACCTCAGTATGCAGTCGAGCAGACTCGCTTGAAGTTTCTTTACATTCCCTTTGCTTTAAAGGCACTTCTTGTTCAAGATGGCGGAAGTAAGAAGCGCTCTGCTCGATCCATGTGGCCCGTTGAGTGCTTATAGCCAGAATCTCAGGTGCGGGACGCCTAAGCTCAAGCTCATGCAAGCAAGCCTCGATCTCCCTGCAGCGATTAACCCAAGACTCAACGACGCCCTCACCATGAAAGTTCATGAGCATCGCTAGCATAGGGTTAACCTCTATGGCAAAATCCGCAGCAAATGTGGGAGTCTCTGCGTCAAACTCCTCGATATACTCGCTCAACATGCGTAGACTGGTCACAGCACCCTTGGATGATGGACGCCTGGAAAAAGATCCTGCCGGCATTATAATACGAGACTCGAACGGGGCTGGAGTCGATGTGATTGCTGCAAAATAGATCATAATCAGATATCGGCTCAGAAAATAAAGAAAATACGCAAAAAGTAGAGTCTACCATACCGGCTGCAGCAGGGGGCAGAGCTGGGAGTGCTGGTGGCGCAACGACGGCCTTGTCCCCCCTTCAATTCATAAGGCTACAAGCAATATGAAGAAGAGTTAGCAATAATGCGACTGCTCGTTGAAGAAAAGGATGTCGTTTAGAGAAAATACTCAGCTATACCGGCAGGTGGACTAATCTCTGACAAGAAGGAGAAGTGTGGGTGCAGCACCTGATACAGGTGGTCAAAAAGGACTCCTGCAAAAAAGCGATAACGCAATGTCAGTACATGAATTATACAGCCGAGAAATAAGACCAATGGGTCACAAATCCATACCTTCCAGCATCTGTGATGGTACGAAGGAAGGTAGAGAGGTGGTCACCGTCAGAGCGGTAACTGACGGCGCTGTCTCGAGTAGCTCGACATCAGCACCAGCCGCACCTACATTAGAAACAAGATAAACCTGATTAGGAAAGATTGCAAAATAAAAAGTAGGGCGGTGACCTAAAATTTACCTAATGAGTCGCCAGCCGGAGCCGTGACGAGGGCGTCACTTGATACAACGGTGGCGTCTCCCTCCTCCATCGGGATGGTCTCACCTCCCGTCGCCTCATCCCCTGACTCCACAAGAGCCGTCGTCACGCTCGCGACGCCAGGAGACGATAAGGAACCGTAGGCGGGGAGTGCGATGATCGGAGCGGTGCCCGACTCTTGAGAAAGAGCGGCCATCTCGGACCCAGCAATCGTACCCGTTTCGC
The DNA here is from genome assembly GCA_030015575.1 of Agapanthus africanus. Taxonomy (NCBI): domain Eukaryota; kingdom Viridiplantae; phylum Streptophyta; class Magnoliopsida; order Asparagales; family Amaryllidaceae; genus Agapanthus; species Agapanthus africanus. Next base: position 417,400,438 of record CM057349.1, on the reverse strand, counting down.
TCGCCACCACCTCGGGCTCAGTAATCACAGCCGTCTTATCCACCGCTGCCTTAGGCTTGGCCGTAGTAGCCGTCTCGTCCACCGCCGCCTCAGGCTCGGCCGTGGTAGCCGTCTCACCCGCCGCCACCTTAGGCTCGGCAGTGGTAGCTATCCCGGGAATAGTAATCGTGACTGTCTCATCAGCCACTATCTCGGGCCCGGCAATTACGGTCACATCGCCTACCGTCGCCCCGGGTTCAGCAGCTACCTCCTCCGCCGCGCCCTCAGGCCCAACGGTCGCCGCCACTTCTTCAGTAAGGCTCGGCCCTGCAGGACAAGATATATAAGAACTGATAGTTTAAAACTTTGACAACGAAGCCTCAAAGCACATTACCTGGGGTTGATTTACCGTTGGCTTCCCGAGCCGCACGTGCCGCCCGTCTATGAGCGGTAGACAAGGTAACCGGGAACTCCTCTGAAAGAGTAGCAGCGGGAGTAACCGCGCTTGAACCTGCTCCCGCGGCCAAAGCAGCACTACGCTCCCTTGCTGCGCGCCTCAAGCGCTTCCTTTCCTTCCGGGCCGTCACAACAAACCTTTTAGAACCCTCCTTCAGCAAGGCGTCGTCGTCCGCATTCAGGGTTACCTCTGGAGCCGTCAAGGCTTTCGTCATCGGTTTTTTAAGTAAGGCCTCTTGCGGCAATACCGAAGAGGCCGGGACTTCGGTAGCTGGCCCGGGGAGAATTTCCACATCAGCTTGCGGGATAGGCATTGTGGTCCCTGCAATAAAACAAAGAGAGGGTCAGATTACTCGTAAGAAACGGAAACAGAAACATGGCGAACCGAAATGTACCAAGGCCTAAGGATACTCGAAGTCGTTCCTCCTCCTCAAAAGTCTTGAAAGAGGCAGCGAGAGCTTCTTCGGTGGAAATGCCTATTAAAGAAGGAAAAGCGTTAGTAAAAAAAATAATGATAGAGATATGATATGATGGCAAAAAATATGACTAATGACTACCTGAGCGCGCGAGGTTAGCCAACCCCTCTTCGCGTCTGGCCAATCGCTCAGAAGCTGCAATGGCGACCGCCAGATTAGTGTCATCTGGTGGCATAAATAGGCCCTCATTTGTCCCGTACTCGCTCAAGCCCTCACTATAAGGAGCATGAGGCTCCTGACCAAGTACGACATCGGCGGAGAAGAGCGACTTCTTTTTCCTCTTCTGTGAGCGAGCTCTGGTCGCAGCCAGCACCATCTTGCGTTTCGTAGGCACCTTGGGACGGCGAGTCCCGATATCCGAGCCCACGCCAGATTTGGGGGAAGCTACGGTTACCGTCTCCACGGGAGCACGGGGCGCTGATGGCACGTCCACAGGATCACGAGGCAATCCACGCGTGGGGCTTAGCACACGTGGAGGCTCAACTGCAGCATCTCCTCTTAGTGGAGGAGGGACAGCAATCCGTCGCTTTAAAGGGACGTTACGATCGCTGGTGGGGGGCGCACTCTTGCGATCGAGCAGCAGCCGCCTCTCTTCCCTAATGACAGCTCCCATCGCGTGTTGATACCAGGCCCCGTATACATTGAGGGCCCTTGGAATGCAACTCGGCTCGCTAATGAAGAAGTGGGAGCCCGTATTTAACCGCATAAAGTGATGCAGTGCACTCTGTATTCCCTCTCTGGTGGCAGCAGGTTCTTCCAAAAACGCCTCCAGTAAAACCCCGTGGTTATAACTCAGCTGCTGGGCAAAATGATGGGGGTTATATCTCATAAAAAGCGCCGCATCATTTTGCCTGGATACGAGAAAGCCCGGCCTAATGGAGTATAGGTGAAGAATCTCCCGGGCTTTCAACACGGAGGCCCCGTCTTTAAAGGAGTCGCGTAATGCCAGCACCGTTTTGGAAGTTTCCTGGCCGATTGTCAGGACTTTGTCCGTGAAAGACATACCGGCCCCGAACCTGTGCGGACGAAGAAGCAATCCCCTAGCCTCTCGCTGAGACGGATTCGCGATAGAAGCGTCGATCGGCTGCATAATTCTAGGGAATCTGCACTTCTCGTAAAACGAGGGTCTTTTATGAACACCAAACACTCCGAGCACGTGCATTTCCATCCACGAAGTAAAGTAGTGCATCGGGAAGTTGGCGGCTTGCACCCCCGGTTCAGTTGTGTCCGCCGCCACGCTAAGACCATGGTACATGTGGGCCAGCCCGGCGATCCCGATGGCCACTTGTATGCCAGCCACCATTCGATGTGCTGGGTATAAGACGGACGGCCTCATATAGCGAGGGTGCATGGGGAGCGCGAACCAGCACAACCACAGCCCCAGAAACCCGAGAAAGAAAGTCTCCTCGTCAATGCCCGGAGCAGCGATTTCTGACAGAGGGATAATTGCGGCATCGGGGAGATAAAAACCCTTTTGATCATCTTCCGGTACTGGTCGACGATCCAAGCCAAAGCTAAAGGGATCGTCGAGCTTGGCAAATTTTTTGCCTCGTTGCGATAGAATCTCCGGGCGAAGAAACCGGGCAATGAAGTCTGTGAAACTAACCCCCCAGCCTCCGGATTCCAAGAAGAGACTCTCGTACATATTCAGCACCTTTATCAGACTCGGAAACTGATGCGAATAGCGTTCTCTGGCGTTAGGCCTATCACCAACGGCTTGGTGGAAAAAACGTATTCATCCGAAGGAAGCAGCTCCTCATAGTGCTCCCCCCTCACCGGCAGACCGGAAATCTCAGCAAATTCTTCTAAAGAGATGGAAACTTCTCTGTCCATTAGAAGAAAGGTATGGGTTGGGATGTTCCATTGCTCCACGAACGCCTTAATCCACCATGTTGGAGGAGCAAAAAATTGGAACAACGACGCGTAAACTGCAGGATATAGGCCGAGCTTCAGCAAGTGTGTTTTCTTCGCCGACAAGATGTACCTGGCCTACTGCAAATATCCGGCCGAATGTCGGGGAGTCAACCCGATGTTGTAAGGTTGTCCCCAAGGGCGCGACTCGCCCTGGCATATACGTCGCCCTAGAGTATCCAAAGCCGCCGGCAGCTGCATGAGTATGGCGGCAATCGAAGGTTGGAGAAGACCCTCCGAAGTCCAATTGACAAGCTCCACGGTATAGTTCACCGGGGGTGCATCTGCATACGAAATCGATGAGATCGGATCTGACGGCGTCGCACAAGAGAAGCTTCGACGACCTTTGATTATCTGATCGTACCTCCTACCCCACAGGTGAAGGTTTTTGTATTCCGGGTCATAGTCTCTAATAAGCGTAAGAACCTCCCGGTCCACCGGTGCTTCAGGGAATCCTCCCTCTGAGCGGAAAAACGGGAAAGAAAGATCGGAAGACATGTCGCCTGCGAAAAAGAACGGAATTCAATTATCAGTGTCATAATTTAATTTTAAAAATCCCGACGCTCGGCACTTTAAAATTTGTACCACCCTGCAATGCAGTGGAAAGGGGCCCAAAGAGGGACCCACAAAATCCAAATGGCAATGCATCAATTAATAAGACAGCCTCATCATTGGATGTGACTGTCAATTAATGAGAAAATCCTCTAAGATTTTTCTCATTGAATGAGAAATCCCTCGGGAAAAGGAGAAAATCTTCCTTTGAGAGCAAAGCTCTACAACAGAGTGACACATGTCAAACTCTGGTCATGAAGGAATAAAATTCCTTAAAGAGCCTAGCTCTGTAATGATGATGGAAAAATCCATCAAAGATTAATTAAAATTAATTCTTGAGAATTAAAATTCTGGGATCTTAAAGATCCATGAAAAACTCTTAAGAGTTCTTCATCAAAAGATCAAAAGATCTACATATGATCAAAAGAGCAGAGCTCTGATTCATGGACTAGAAACCCTAAGAAAAGATGATCTATGGGTTCATGAGAGCAAGGCTCTGTTTATGAAACCCTAAAGGAGTTTTCTTTAGATCAAAGATCTATGAAGAGTAAGGCTCTGTTAATGGATAAAAACCCTAATTTATTAAAATTAATTTAATTTTAACTAAGTTTGGTAGAGTTCCAACTCTTGAAAGTTCTTGAACAGAAGAGCAAGGCTCTGAATAAAAATTCTTGAGAAGAAGATGATAATTATCTGAAGACCAAAGGTCCTATTTATAGGCACTGAACCGCCTCTTCAACTTCTGAGTTGATCCAAGGGCTCAGATGTTGCTGCCGCTGCACTCACGTGTGCGCCACGTGAGCGCAACGGTAGGGGGGCATTTGTATCCCCCAATCATAGTAAAGCTCTGTTTTGAATTTAAAATTCAAAAACTGAAGCAACGCTTCAGATCCCGTGCGCTGCGCGCTGCGTGCCACGTGTCAAAAGCAGGCATGCCAGCGCCAGAAGCGCTGCGCCCTAGGCAGCGCACCCCCAATCAGAGCAAAGCTCTGTTTCAAAATTTAAAGTTTAAAAGTTGAAGCAACGCTTCAAATCCAGCGCTCTGCGCTGCACGCCACGTATCAAACACTAGCGCAGTTGTGCTGCGCTGCGCGCCACGTGTCCATCACGGGTGCGCTAGCGCAGTTGCGCTGCGCTCTGCGCTGCGCGCCACGTGTCGAACGTAGGTGCGCTAGCGCAAAGTGCGCCAGCGCTGGAATTAAAAAATTCCCCACCGTTGGATCAAAAGATCTAATAATAATAAATTATTAATTAATCAAAATTAAAATTCTGTTATAGAAAGATTTTTCAATCTTATTAAAACAAGAAAATTATCTTCTGTAAAACAGAAGCCTTAGGATCAAAGATCCAACGGTGGGAAATATTCCCAAATCAATCAGAGAAAGATCTCTTAAACTGATTTAACAAATCAATTGGCCCTATATAAAGGCCCCAAGACTTCAAGTCTCATATAGAAAAAACCCTCTGCAAACTTTGAAAAAAAAAACTCGAAGAACAAGAAAGGCAAGCCTTTAGCAAAAGAAGATCATTTTTTCAAGGTAAAGAATTAATTCTTGAACAACAGAGATGAAATCATCTCGTAAAAATAAGAAACATCTTCTAAAAAGATCTTAGATCTATAAAAAGACCAAGGTCTTTGATTAAAAAGAAAAGATCAAAAGATCTAATCATAAAAAAATAAAAGAAGTACTTTACTTCATTCACAGATCTTTGATCTATAAAAGCAGAGCCCTTTTATAAAACAAGAACTTTTTTGTTCTTGAATCTTGAGGCAAAGCCTCCTTTAAGAAGAACGTAAAATTTGTTCTTTGATCTTAAAATTGATCAGATACGCTTTGCACTATTGAAAAGTGCCTTGCATTTATGAATTGCGCTCTTGCGCTTCTTGGACCGGCGCTCAGCGCCAAAAGCTGCCACGTGTCAACCATAGACATGATCTGCGCTTTGCGCTCCTGAAAACAGCGCACTGCGCTCTTGGGTTGGCGCTCAGCGCCAAGCGCGCCACGTGTCACTCACTGGCGCACCCATAAACTAGCGCAGCGCGCTCATACATTAAAAGCGCAATGCGCTAACAAACTAGCGCTTAGCGCTAAGCGCGACACGTGTCCTCTTCGTGTGCGGTATCCGACAAAAGCGCAATGCGCTCTTTGACTGGCGCAAAAGCGCCTAGTGTGCCACGTGGCGCTCTGTCAGAACATACTTTGTTCTGATGAATGCTATGCATTCAATATAAGGCAAAAAAAATGTCAGAGCCCAATGCTTAGCATTATTAAAAGGGCAGAGCCCAAATAAAAGCCTAACATGCAGAACAAAAATAAAATGTTAAATACTTTTAATTGGACTTAGCCCAATTCTGGCCATAAGTCCTCAACTTATCTTGAACTGAGCACATCTGCTCTTTCAACCAACTCACATTGGTTCAAGGGTACATCTCTTCACTCCTTTGATATTTGTCGTTGTAATTCCTCAACGTCTTCAAAGAAGTGACGGGTCCCGACAACCACACATTTCATAGACTATGACGTCTCTAAACATTGGACTGTGGGGTCCTTAAGCCGACGGACTATGATGTCCTTAACCTCGACCGTGATGTTTTTAAACTAACATTGGACTGTGGGGTCCTTAAACCCATGGACTATGATGTCCTTAATCTCGACCGTGATGTCTTAAAACTAACATTGGACTGTGGGGTCCTTAAACTCACGGACTATGATGTCCTTAACCTCGACCGCGATGTTTTTAAACTAACAATGGACCGAGATGTCCTTAAACTAACAATGGACCATAATGTCCTTAAACTAATTATCGACCGCAATGTCACTAAACTAAACAATAGAGCCCAATTGCTCTCTTGTTGGATCTAAACGATCCCGTTAAGTTGATCTTAGTCTAAATTAGAGTAACGTATCCTTAACATACGTTTAAGTTGATCTTAGTCTCAAATGAGACTAACGTATTCTTAAATCTAACCCCCAAACCCAAATCTAAGAAAGATATGGATTTGGACCAGTTCACGCCCTACGGGCGACAACATAACTTAGTCTCCGTATACAATCCACGGGCAACCAAACACAAAACAAACACCCACGACACGAAGTGACCATATGGAGGAGGAGAAAGTTGTTACCGCGATGCGGTAGCGCAATTAACAGCAGGGGCTTGCTCCTGCAGGGAAGAGCGTCCCCACAATCAAAAACCCCTCAAATGAGGGGGAATCTGACGAAGTCTGCTACATCGGCCGCATCCGTTTAAACCTTCGATACACGGTGCCATAAATCAACTTGGCATCTTCGGAGAGGTGGACGGACAGCACCAATTAGCATCTGCCCCCAGATTCAGGCAAGACGTTCGTCTTCTCGGTTTCCGACGGTGAACAGCTGGGTGAATAACAGCTCCATTTCTGCAAAAGTCTTGACGGAATCGTTCGGGAGTTCAGAGTACCATTCGAAGACCGTTTCTGACAAGCTGCTGACGAAATGGCGAAGCAGAAGTTTATCATCGCCCCCGGTGTTGCCACATAAAGCCCTGAACTGAGTGACATGTTGATGGGGATTGCCCGTCCCTTTGTATACATGGAATTTAGGGATCGTGTATCCCGGCGGGTACTTTATTTGGTCATGCTAGCCTGGATACGGTCGCCCAATTTTACCAACTTGGCCGGCCGCTTCATTCGCCTGGTGAGCTCGTATTTGCTGAGCAATATAGTCATCCAGAGCGGCCTTGGAAATGGTTTCCTCTTTGGCTGCTGAAAGAGCCGGAGGAGGGTTCGATATCTCCCCTCTGTTGTCTTCAATAATGATTGGAGGGTCTTCAGCTGGAGGATCCGGCTGTAACATCATCCCGACCATGTCTTGGAAAAGAAGCGTCATTCATTTTATGTTGGCAGCTTGTTCTGCTGCTTCTCTGTCCTTCTTTTCGAGAACTCTGCGAAGGAAGTCAGCATCGGTTTTTTGTTCATGACGCTGCTCTGATGATGCCTCCGGACTTTCTTTTAGCCCGGCGAGTGCGGCCATTTACGTCAGCATTTCCTGAAGCTTTTGCTGCTGCTCCTGGGCTTTTGTCACGGATCGGGTGAGCGGTCGGTGACCCGTCAAAGCGCGGCTTTCCTCTTTTCCGGAAGCCATGTAAACAGTATGCACCTTTATGCCCCCAGACTTGGGGCGTTTGGGCTCAGCATCTTTGTGATCCACCGTAGTCACAGGGGCTTTCTCTGGCCTCCTTCTCTTTTGAGTGGTTGATGTTGAGGGGGCCGTTGCAGCGGGCACCCAGGTGGTTGTCGTCCTTTGTAGCTTGCCAGGACGGTTCTCTTCCTGCTAAACCTTCAGGTTTTTCTGTCGGCGAGGATAATCTTGATCAATCACCGACTCCTGGACCCGTCGCCAGACTTTATAAACTTTGGAGGACAGCCGCTGAGGGGGCTGCTCCAGCCTTGTTTCTGTAACATTCTCCACCGGTGGAGGAGATCTTTTCAGTACGGCGGTAGGAGAGTTCCTGCGCACCTTGTTCAGCAATTCAAAGCTATTCCCAGTTGGAACAGCAGCATTGACTTTCACCGTTGGGGATGGTGGAGTTAGTCCAGAGGGGGAGTTGCCCCCAGCCTTCCTTACTCGGCGCCAGTGGCGACGTCGAGCGTGTCGAGCCGATGGTGTTGGTTCGGTGATGGGGATGGCTTTGTCATGCCCCCTGTTCTGGTGAGGCGTTGCTGGTACCAGCCTCTTGAAGACCGAGGTCCGTCCAGCAGCAGTGTCTAACCTGTCAAATACAGACTTTTGAGCAGGAACGGGAGCCGGAGTGGGAGCCGGAACAGTCAATCTTGTGAAGACCGACCCTTTGGCAGGAGAAGCCGCCTTGACGACTTCGGGAGCAAGGATGGCTATCCTCTTCGGAATAACCTGTTTTGGAATTGCAGGCTTCATCATGGGCCAACATGAACTTTGGCCCAATCTGGCGAAGACTGAGGTGCTGGAGCTGGACGACCCGTTGAGGGGGGCCGCTGTAGTTGCAAGCCGATCAAAGACGGACTTCTTGTGAGCTTCTTGTGTTAGTATAGGAGCGCTGTAGCTCGTTGGCGGGAGCATGGTCCCGAAAAACAATCCAGTGGTAGCCTGAGTGACCTGTTCTACCGGCATCGTGAACAGGGAGGCCTCTTGGGGCCCGTAAGCTATGCCTCCAGCTGAGGCGGAGCGTGAGTTGCAATTGCAGTTGGAACACTTCGCGCAAGTAAACGCCATAGATGTTTCGTTTTCTGCGCCAAGTAAGAAACCAAATCTTAGTACCTCGAACCCAAGGGCAACCATATCAAACCGCGATTCGTTCGTGAACACGACACACGAAGTATGGAGTGGAAAGAGGAAAAGGTCCTATCGGGAGTGCTAGAATCCGTTCCCCGCCGAAAGACGCGGATGAAGACGCGGCGAACGTCTTGCCTGAATTTCGGGGCAGATGCTAATAGGTGCTATCCGTCCACCTCTCCGAAAATGCCAAGTTGATTTATGGCACCATGCATCGAAGGTTTAAACGGATGCGGCCGATGTAGCAGACTTCATCAGATTCCCCCTCACGGTGAGGAGTTTTTGATTGTGGGGATGCTCTTCCCTGCAGGCGCAAGCCCCTGCAGTTAATTACGCTACCGTATCGCGGTAACAACTTTCTCCTTCTCCAGATGATCACTTCGTGTCGTGGGTGTTTGTTTTGTTTGTGGTTGCCCGTGGATTGTATACGGAGACTAATTTATGTTGTCGCCCGTAGGGCGTGAATTAGTCCAAATCCGTATCTTCTTAGATTTGGGTTTGGGGGTTGGGTTTAAGGATACGTTAACCTCGTTTGAGACTATGATCAACTTAAACGTTTGTTAAGAATACGTTAGCCTAATTTTAGACTAAAATCAACTTAACGGGATCGTTTAGATCCAATAAGAGAGAAATTGGGCTCTATTGTTTAGTTTAGGGACATTGCAGTCGATTAGTTTAAGGACATTACGGTCCAACGTTAGTTTAAGGACATTACGGTCCAGGTTAAGGATATCGTAGTCCATGAGTTTAAAGACCCCACAGTCCGTAGTTTAAAGACATCGTAGTCTATGAAGTTTAATGACATCGTAGTCCATGAGTTTAAGGACCCTACAGTCCATAGTTTAAAGACATCGTAGTCTATGAAGTTTAAGGAAGCCGTAGTCCATGAGTTTAAGGACCCCACAGTCCGTAGTTTAAAGATATCGTAGTCTATGAAGTTTAAGGACATCATAGTCCATGAGTTTAAGGACCCCACAGTCCGTAGAAATGTGTGGTTGTCGGGACCCGTCACCTCTCTGAAGACGTTGAAGGATTACAACGACAAATATCAGAGGAGTAAAGAGATGTACTCTTGAACCGGTGTGAGTTGGTTGAAAGATCTGTAGTCCAGTTTGAGACTAAGATCTGTTAAATATTCGTGAGCAGATGGGCTCAGTTCGATATAAGTTAAGGACTTATGGTCAATATTAGGCTAAGTCCAATAAGATTAAAATGTTTAACATTTTAATGTTCTGGGCTGTTGAGCCTTTACTTGGGCTTGGCCCTTTTAATAATGCTGAGCATTAGATCCTGATATTTTTTGTCTTGTATTGAATGCATAGCATTTATCATAACAATGTGTGTTCTGACAGCGCGCCACGTGGCGCGCCAGGCCCTTTTGCGCCAATTAAAGAGCGCATTGCGTTTCTGCCAAGTAGCGCACACGAAAAGGACACGTGTCGCGCTTAGCGCTAAGCGCCAGTTTATGAGCGCATTGCACTTTCAATTTATGAGCGTGTTGCGCTAGTTTAGTGGCGCACCAGTGAGTGACACGTGGCGCGTTTGGTGCTGAGCGCAGTGCGCTGCTCCAGAAGCGCAAAGCGCAAGTTGCATACGTGGTTGACACGTGTCACGTTTTGGCGCTGAGCGCCGTTCCAAGGAGCGCAGAAGCGCAGTTCAAGAGTGCAAAGCACTTTTCAATAGCGCAATCCTGATATTTTTTGTCTTGTATTGAATGCATAGCATTTATCAGTACAATGTGTGTTCTGACAGCGCGCCACGTGGCGCGCCAGGCGCTTTGCGCCAATTAAAGAGCGCATTGCGTTTCTGCCAAGTAGCGCACACGAAAAGGACACGTGTCGTGCTTAGCGCTAGGCGCCTGTTTATGAGCGCATTGCGCTTTCAATTTATGAGAGCGTTGCGCTAGTTTAGTGGCGCACCAGTGAGTGACACATGGCGCGTTTGGCACTGAGCGCCAGCCCATGAGCGCAGTGCGCTGCTCCAGAAGCGCAAAGCGCAAGTTGCATACGTGGTTGACACGTGTCACGCTTTGGCGCTGAGCGCCGTTCCAAGGAGCGCAGAAGCGCAGTTCAAGAGTGCAAAGCACTTTTCAATAGCGCAAAGCGCATTTGATCAAATTTATGATCTGTGAACAAATTTGTGTTCTTTTTAAAGGAGGCTTCGCCTCAAGATTCAAGAACAACAGTTCTTCTTTTTAAAAGGACTTTGCCTTTATAGCTCAATGATCTGTGAATGAAGTAAATACTTCTTTTGTTTTTATGATGAGATCTTTTGATCTCTTTTATGAAAGACCTTGGTCTTTATAGATCTATGATCTTTTAAGAAGATAATTCTTCTGTTTTAATAAGATGATTTCATCTCTTTGTTCAAGAATCATTCTTTTTACCTTGAAGAAATGATCTTCTTTCAACAGCTTGCTCTCTTTCTTTTGAGTTTTTTCAAAATTTGTAGGGGGGTTTCTCTATAACAGACTTGAAGTCTTGGGGCCTTTATATAGGGCAAATTGATTTGTTAAATCAGTTAAAGAGATATTTCTCTGATTGATTTGGGGATGTTTCCCTACCGTTGGATGTTTGATCCTAAGGCTTCTGTTTTACAGAAGGCAATCTTCTTGTTTTTAACAAGATTGGAAAGATTTTTCCATAACAGAATTTTAATTCTGATTAATTAATGATTTATCATTATTAGATCTTTTGATCTAACGGTGGGGAATTTTTAATTCCAGCGCTAGGGCACCCGTGCTTTGCACGTGGTGCGCTGCTCAAAGCGTAGCGCACTTTGCGCTAGCGCACCTACGTTTGACACGTAGCACGCAGTGCAGAGCGCAGCACAGTCTGCGCTAGCGCACCCGTGTTTGACATGTGGCGCGCAGCGTGCCTAGCGCTAGCGCACTCATGGTGCACTGCCTAGGGCGCAGCGCACCTGGCGCTAGCGCATCCGTGTTTGACACGTGGCGCGCAGCGCGTCTAGCGCTGGATCTGAAGCGTTGCTTCAATTTTTGAATTTTGAATTTTAAAACAGAGCTTTGCTCTGATTGGGGGAAACACGCTCCTCGTACCATATTCCAGTGTAGCGATACTGATGCTAAGCAAAAACCAATTCCCAAATCCTCCCGGGGCAAATGATGAGTTGCTCCTGGTATTATTCCAGTGCAGCAATGCAGATGCCAAACAAAAACCAATTCACAAATCCTCCCGGGGCAAATGATGAGTTGCTCCTGGCATTATTCCAGTGCAGCAATGCTGATGGCGACCCAAAAAAAACCAATTCCCAAATCATCCCGGGGCAAATGATGAGTTGCTCCTGGCATTATTCCAGTGCAGCAATGCATATGCCGACAAAAAACCAATCCCTAAATCCTCTCAAAGGCAAATGATGATTCGCACCTGGTACCATATTCCAGTGTAAGCGGTGCTGATGCCAAACCAAAACCAAAATCACAAGTCCTCCCGGGGCAAATGATGAGTTGCTACTGGTATTATTCCAGTGCAACAATACTGATGCTAAACAAATTACAAATTCCTCTCAAATTCAAAAGTTCCGCCGAACAAGGCAAAAATCAAACAAATCAAACCAACCAGTTCCAACATCGACCTCTGCGTCAAACAGTGACACTCCGTGCCGGGGGCACGTCGACTACAGACACTCCGTCTCGGGGACACGTCCAACAGCGACACTCCGTGCCGGGGAAACGTCAAGCAGACACTCCGTCTCGGGGACACGTCCAACAGCGACACTCCGTGCCGGGGAAACATCAAGCAGACACTCCGTGCCGGGGACGCGTCAACCAGAGACACTCCGTACCGGGGAAATGTCCAACAGCGACACTCCGTGCCGGGGAAACGTCAAGCAGACACTCTGTGCCGAGGACACGTCAACCAGCGACACGTACCGGGGAAACGTCCAACAGCGACACTCCGTGCCGGGGAAACGACAAGCAGACACTCTGTGCCGGGGACACGTCAACCAACGACACTCCGTACTGGTGAAACGTCCAACAGCGGCACTCCATGCTGAGGAAACGTCAAGCAGACACTCCGTGCCGGGGATACGTCAACCAGCGACACTCCGTAATGGGGAAACGTCAAGCAGACACTCCGTGCCGAGGACACGTCAACCAGCGACACTCCGTACCGGGGAAACGTCCAACAGCGACACTCCGTAATGGGAAATGTAAAGCAGACACTCCGTGCCGAGGACACGTCAACCAACGACACTCCGTACCGGGGAAACGTCCAACAGCGACACTCCGTGCCCGGGAAACGTCAAGCAGACACTCTGTGCCGAGGACACGTCAACCAGCGACACTCCGTACCGGGGAAACGTCCAACAGCGACATTCCGTGCCGGGGAAACGTCAAGCAGACACTCCATGCCGAGGACACGTCAACCAGCGACACTCCGTACCGGGGAAACGTCCAACAGCGACACTCCGTGCCGGGGAAACGTCAAGCAGACATTCCGTGCCGAGGATACGTCAACCAACGACACTCCGTAACGGGGAAACGCCAAGCAGACACTCCGTAACGGGCAAACGTCAAGCACGCACTCCGTACCGAGGACATGTCGACCAGTGACACTCCGTATCGAAGAAACGTCCAACAGCGACACTCCGTGTCGGGGAAACGTCAAGCAGACACTCTGTGCCGGGGACACATCAACCAGCGACACTCTGTACCGAGGAAACGTCCAACAGCGACACTCCGTGCCGGGGAAACGTCAAGCAGACACTCCGTGTCGGGGACACGTCAAGCAGACACTCCGTGCCGGGGACACGTCAACCAGCCGACACTCCGCCTCGGGGAAACGTCAAGCAGACACTTCGTGCCAGGGGCACGTCGACTACAGACACTCCGCCTCGGGGAAACGTCAAGCAGACACTCCGCCTCGGGGAAACGTCAAGCAGACACTCCGTGCCGGGGGCACGTCGACTACAAACACTCCGTGCCGGGGAAACGTCGACCAGCGATAGTCCATGCCGGGAGCACGTCTACCGCATCACTCCGGGCCAGGGAAATGTCTACCACGGACATTCCGTCTCGGAGATGCGTTAAGCGTCGACCGTCCATGTCGTAAAAAGGGCAGTGCAGGCTTCCTACAAAGCAGGAACCAAATCGCTCCGGGACAGGGAAACGTCTACCACGGACACTCCGCCTCGGAGACGCAAACGTCGACCGTCCATTTCGTAAAAAGGGCAGTGCATCTCAAAAAGTGGGAACCGAAGCAAATCGCTTCCACGCCAAAGAAGACCCATCAATTTCATGCACACGACCCACATATGTGGTGTGCATTTAATGATGGGGGTACTTTGTTGGGGTCGAAAATTGCACCCCGGTTGACCAAGTCAAAGTCAAGGTCAACCCCAAGCTAGGCGGGCCCAAGCCCAGGCAAGTGGGCCAATGTCCAGGTTGAGCCCGAACACGAAGCATCCGGCCTTCCGCCATACCAAAATAAAAATCATGTAACAAATAATTTTAATGTAATTTTTTGTGCATGAATGTATGCAAAATGAGCATAAAGCCAATTTTTTGTAAGCCCATGGCTTATGTGTAAAAGAAATGAGCACATGAGGTATGGGATGGGCAAAATGCCATTTTTGTAAAGCCGGGATGGGCAAAATGCCATTTTTGTAAAGCCCAAGGGACTATATGTAAAGTGTATAGCCTATAAAAGCAAAGATAATGAAAATATCTCAACAACTTTTTCTCTCTCCAAAAGAATCAAGATCTGTGATTTTCTCCTTCCCCAAGGTTCTAAAAAACCTTCTTCTCTTTTTGAATTAAATCAAGAGTTTTACTCTTCCTTTTCCAAAACTAAATACTTTTTTACCACGAAACTCATAAAGGGGAACTCAGATCTCCCATCAGATCTTAAAAATAAGAGATTTTTAAAATCTCATACTTCTTGTTCTTCAAGATCCAGCCAAAAAAGGAGGAAGAAGGAGACCCGTCTCATAAAAATCCCACTTTGGGAAGATCCAGAGCTCACGGGAGAAGCCCGTTTCAGCATCTCCAAAAATATCTTAGGAGTTTTAACTCCTCTCTAATTTCTCTTTCGGGAGCTTAAATCCCATTTCTGGGGCTAAAAGCCCCTTTTCCTCTCCGACGCCCGAGCGCCCCAAGGGTTCAAGCGCCCACGTGCCGGGCACGTGGTGCACTAGCGCTCAATCGCCCAACGCCCACGTGTCGGACACGTGGTGCGCTAGCGCACAGCGCCCACGTGTCGGACACGTGGTGGGCGCTGTGCTAGCACACCACGTGTCCGACACGTGGGCGCTGTGCGCTTGAGCGTTATGCGCTGTGCGCTCAAGCGCACAGCGCCCACGTGTCGGACACGTGGTGCGCTAGCGCTTAAGCGCACAGCGCATAACGCTCAAGCGCACAGCGCCCACGTGTCGGACACGTGGTGCGCTAGTACAGCGTCTAAGCACACAGCGCTCGCGTGCTAGGCACGTGAGGCGCTGGCCCCACGCGTCCTTTGGGCGCTCTTCCCCTTTTTATATATATGTATACATGTATATACATATAGATACATACACACTCCACAACACCGTCCCTGTTAGAAAAAAATTTCTAATGGGGCGCTGCCCCGCACCTTGCAAGGGGGCTGTTAGCCCCCTTGACCCCCAGCCCGCTATCCGGATAGCGGGACCCCCGTAAAAACTCCGCGTTGTCCCCGATATATCCAAAACCCCTTCAAAACACAACAATGCACATTAAGTTCGCATGACCAGTTCAACCCGTCAATCGGAGGTTCTCTCGCTTCAAATGCGAGGGGTAATTAACGGCAGCTTAGTCCGCGGCTGCCGGAGATTCGTATCCTCACAATCAATAAACCCCAGCCTACCCTAGGCCGGGGGAATCTGTAATGCGCCTGACAAGCACGCGCATCTCAATGGGGTGACGATAAACACCCTACATCGGCATACTCAAATACATCTTCGGTACAAAATTGATGATCTAACAAAGTTGAAATAGCAGTGGTAGGTTCTAACTAGGCCACGAGCAACCATGATGCACACGTGCTAAGTGCAAAGTGCAAAGCGTTGTGCGCTCAATGCGTCTTAGCCCGATCCCGATCCACGGCCCTTGGCCTATGCCCACGGTCCGACCCGGCCTAGCCCGGCCCCGAGCCTTAATCAATTAACTAATTAATTAATCTTGCATATGGAAAGATTCTAACCATTAATCTTTTTGGTAGTAAAACATTTGTCAAACCAACCGAGCTACTAGAGTTTTTGTTTAATATGTAAAATAAATAGCATATAACTAGTTTGAAACTTCACCCATTGTTTTTTTTTTACAAAAAACACCAATAAAATCCAACAATCCCCACAAGTTTCTAACTAGCATCCATGTCTTAGTCACAACGCATAGTGAAGATGTCATATGGACTTGAATCGCACTTAGACCAACTAAACTGCAATTAGGTGCATGGTGAAATGAGTCTTGAAGATGTCACGTGGCAGCCTAGTAGGTTGTCTAGTTGGACGTTGCGTTGGTGCTCACGTGGCTGCCTCGTAGGCTTTGCAGGAGGAAAATGTTATTGGGCTACTCTGGGCAGTTCGGGCTGATTGAATGGAGACTGTTGGGCTGATCATCAGTTACAAAGAGTTGTAAGTGATGAGACTCTTGTGCTGGGTCTGAGATGCACCTAACTGCATTAGTTGGTCTAAATGGGATTCAAGTCCATGTGACATCTTCACTATGCATTGTGACTAAGATCAGGATGCTAGTTGGAAACTTGTGTGGGATTGTTGGATTTTATTGGTGTTTTTTTGTAAAAAACAATTGGTGAAGTTTCAAACTAGGTATATGTTATTTATTACATATTAAATAAAGACTTCAGTAGTCCAGTTGGTTTGCCAAATGTTTTGCAACAAAAAAAGATCAATGGTTCAAATCTTACCATAAATAAGATTAATTAATTAGTTAATTAATTAATTACTCATAAGTAATAATAGTGGCTCGGGGCCGAGGCTGAACCGTGGGAGTGTGTCGTGGATCTGGATCGGGCCAATCGGGCACATTGAGTACAACACTTAGCTCGCGTCCGCCCGTTGGCGTCTACACGGCAGCCTAGTTGGACGTCGTGTTGGTGCTCGCGCGGCTGCCTCGCAGGATGCTTCGCAAAAGGAAAGGGCTATTGGGCAGTTTGGGCTGATTGAATGGAACTTAAGCTAGCCATCAATTACAAAGAGTTGTAACCTAGTTGGCCGCATGTTGGCGCCTACGTGGCATCTTAGTAGGCTGTCCAGTGGGATGTCACGTGACTACCTCGCAGGATGCTTCGCAGGTTGTTGGGCTACTCCGGGCAGTTCGGGCTGATTGAATGGAGACTGTTGGGCTGGGCATCAGTTAGAAAGAGTTGTAACCTAGTTGATGTTGGGGTCGAAAATTGCACCTCAGTTGACCAAGTCAAAATCAACTCCAAGCCAAGTGGGCCCAAGCTCAGGTCAAGTGGGCCCATGCCCGAGTCGAGCCCGAACATGAAGCGGCCGGTGTCCCCCATGCCAAGATAAAAATCATGTAATAAATAATTTTAATGTGATTTTTTATGCATGAATGGGCATAAAGCCAAATTTTTGTAAAACTCATAGCTTATGAGCAAAAAAGAAATAGCACATGAGACATGAGATGTGCAAAATGCCATTTTGTAAAGCTCAAGAGGCTATGTGTAAATATGTAAGCCTATATAAGGCAACATGATGATGAATAAAAAAGATACACTTTTCATTCCTTTAAAAAAGGTTAGGGTTTTTGTAGCTCCTTCTCCTTCCTCAAGATTCTAAACCTTCTTCTTTATTTGAATTAAATCAAGAGTTTTACTTTTCCTTTTCCAAAACTAAATAGTTTTTCACCACAAAACCCACAAAGGGGAACTAAGATCTTCCATTAGATCTCAAAAAGGAGAGATTTTTAAAATCTCATACTTCTTGTTCTTCAAGATCCGGCCAACAGAGGAGGAAGAAGGAGACCCGCTTCCAAGAATCCTATTTTGGGGAAGATCCAGGGCTCAAAGGAGAAGCCCCTTCCATCAGCTCCAAAATATCTTAGGAGTTCAACTCCTCAAAAATATATATGCATATATATACAAAATAATAAATATTTCCTTTCTAGAACACAGCTCCCAGTGCAGGGACCAAGTCCCTTCTGCAGCTGACGCCTAGCGTCCGCGTGCCAGGCACGTGGGGCGCTGGCGCCTTCTCCCGCGCATCCTTTGGATACCATTTCCCTTTTTATATATATATATATATGTATATACACACACACACACACATACTTCACAACACTGTTCCTGTTAGAAAAAAAATTTCTAACGAGACGCTGCCCCGCACCCCGCAAGAGGGTTGCTAGCCCCCTTGACCCCCAGCCCGCTATCCGGATAGTGGGACCCCCGTAAAAACTCTGCGGGGCCTCTGATATATCCAAAACCCCTTCAAAACACAACGCTGCACATCGAGTTCGCATGACCTGTTTGACCCGTCAATCGGAGGTTCTCTCGCTCCAAAGGCGAGGGGTAATTAACGGCAGTTTAGTCTGCGGCTGCCGAAAATTCGGATTCCCACAATCAATAAACCCCAGCTTACCCTAGGCAGGGGGAATATGTAATGCGTTTGACAAGCGCACGCGTATTCCCATCTCAATGGGGTGACGAAAAACACCCTACAGTATCCTGTTGGTGCCTACGTGGTGGCTTAGCAAGCTGTCTAGTTAGACGTCGTTTTGGCGTTCGCGTGGCTGCCTCATAGGAGGAAAGGGCTGTTGGGATATTCTGGACAGTTCGGGCTGATTGAATGGAGACTGTTGGGCTGACCACCAGTTACCAAGAGTTGTGACTGATAAGATCTTTGGGCTGGGTCTAAGAGCTATATATATAGAGCTCAAACCAGAGAGAAAAAGTTACTTGGAAAAGTCAATAGTTCTTCGAAGAGAAAAGAAAAGGAACTATTTTCATAGTTCGAGAGGACTAAAACTGAACTCATTCGTAGTTCATCGAAAAACCGAATAGAAATACACAACTGCTTCGTAGTTCTATTCTAATAAAAAATCTGAATAGGGATTCCATCATAATCAGAAGAATTCAATTGAATTGAAAACAGAGAATATTGTGAAATATTCTCACCGATCTCAATTCAAAATTCTATAGAATATTATGAAATATTATAGTTTCAGAACTCTTGAAAGTATAGCAAAATATTTTCGTTAAATTCATCGGCCCATAGCCAGAGAGCTCTGCTCGTGCGCCATCGAATCGTCCATCGCGGTCAGAATTGAGATGCTGGTTGGTGCATATCAGAACTCACAGTTGCTGCTCCTGGGGTAGATTGGCTTTGGGATCTTTGCACCGAAGTAAGCCGAATCTGCTTTAATCCGCGTTAATAAACACACAGCAGCTCTCGACTTGATCTAACGATAGATCGTTGCGGTATTCTTGTAGAAAATTTTAAATTTTACTGCACGTTTTTATCACCACTCCAACAATAATAACCAAGAGTACAAAATCGAAAAAAGGAAAATTTTCTAATTAAGAGTATTTAGATTTTCAAACAAATGATCTGTCCGTGTGGTTGGTGCCCTGAATTGATATACATTATGAGTGAAGGCCAGTTACATGTTCTTCCTTTCAAAAGAGTATATAGAATTCTAAAGTATGCTAATTGAATAATTGTGGATTTGGAGTAACTTGAATTCTCCTAATTTATTTGTCAGGATTCAGCTCCATTGATGAAGGGAACCTTTAAATGGGCGTCTGCTGGTCGACCAACCTTATCTATCTCTTATGTAATTTGATTTGTAGTTAGGGTGGCTGATAATCTTCACTGTCTTGAACAAATGAATTTGAATTAGTGTTCAATAGAGCATTGAAATTCTTTCTCTTGTTTCTTCCTATTTGATTTCCTCTAACGTCTTATACATGGATATTGTTTACTATATTTTTCTTTTATGCGTTTAGAGAGCACCATAATATTATTTAGAAAATTAATAAATTAACAAAATTTTAAATTGCTTGATATATTTTTCTGGTCATAGAAAAGATACTCAAGGAGGAAACTAGCTAGTATTAGGATGCTTCGGACGTATTTATCATGCTGTTTGCAAGTCTTCATATGCATAACATGATCACCTAAGGCCATACTATTTTTGCTCCTAGTGTCTGTTTGTCACCGTGTGTGTATGTATGTGATGGAGGTCCTTTTCGGATCTCCTTCAGATGTGTCTTCCGTCGATCTTCCGGTGGATTTTGGAGGTGATCTCCTCTTGCATGTGGGTCTCAATGGGTTTTGAGGAGATTGGGGATTTGAGGAGTTTAGCGTCAGGAACCTGCAAGGAAGTCCCGGGGTGGTTTGGTACCACCGAGAACCCTCCGACGATCAAGTTAGTACGAGATCCGAGCAGCGTAACGGCTAAGTGGAGTAAAAAATGGCTTACTAGACCCCTCTGTGATGGGGTTATATAGCGGTGGCAGCACGCAGCAGGCGCGAGAATCTCGCCGGCAGTTACGCTCCCGGCGTCACGCCTGCGTAAAGAGTGGATTGCCCATTAATAGAGATCGTGATGGCGTGGAACGTGGGGCATTGCTGGCGGAGAATTTGCGCGTGGCGAGATCTGCGGAGCGGCGGTTACGCCTGTGAGTGGCGAAGTTGTTCGGCCGGAGGGACCGAGGGAGACGGCCTCGGCTAGGGAGCTCGGGGGCGAGCGAGAGAACCGAGGAGTCTTGGTCTTGTGCTAGCTTGGGGTGAGCTGAGGGGCCGATTTGCAGGGGCCCTAAGGAGGGCTGGCTTGTGCTTGCAGGTCGGATACATGGGTGGTCAGGTCGGCCCCTGTGGGCCCTTTCTTCTGAGTTCTGGGACACGTCATCTGCTACGTGTCCTGATCTTGGGGATCGCCAATATCGAGCATCATCAGTATGTTTTGGGTAAGGCCAAAGATGGTCTCACCAATAATATTTAGTTGTAATTACAACATTATGAAATATTATTTGTGAATGCAAATTGGAAGAAAATCTTATGAAAGCGGCAGAATTAAGGCTTCATTGTATTTCTATTCTGTTTATAGCCTTAGCGAGAGGTTTCGCAAGAAGCCCTCATGAAATTTCACCCAGGTTTCCATTTATTTAGTTAAAATGATTGAAGACATTAACAGTAGAAGATTGATTATAAACTCAGGAAATATATTGAATTCATTAAAACGCAAAATGCTTCCAAATTTTCAGCAACAACGTGATCAATGATTTCTTGGTGAGGATCGATGGTCACTCAGGAAATGCCTTGATGATCGATGGCATTGATGGAATCTTGACAATTTTGTGTCGAGGGATCCCGCCAGATTCAAAAGCTTCTTCCATTGGATCTTCACTTCTTTCTACCCCGCAACTTCCTCCCCCACACTCTTACTTAATATCCAAAGCTATTAATATCATCATTCTTATTCAAGATTTTAAATTGTCCTTTTTAATGTCAACCATCCTATTTCCTAAACACCGCCCCCCTCCCTCTCTTCTTCACATGCACCACACGTACAAAAATGTATTTAACGCACGGCCATGTTAGACGTAGATTTTGATATTTTCACAAATTATTTATAATTAAATATTGAACTAATCCCGGTTCTTTCGATAAATGGCAACTTTGGTTTGAATAAACCCATCCAATTTCTTATATTAAGTTTTTCTACATACTAATATTATTTGCAAATTTAATGACATGGAGTTTTTGTTGAATTTCATAGCAAAATGTTTCAATGCTAATGATAAGGAGTATCTGATGAAGGTCGAAGGAAAAATCTTAAAAGCTATATTCAAATGAAGTATCAATGTTTGCGTCTTGTAAAACTGAACTTGAGATCGGTTTGAAGTTTAGCATTGAGTCGGATCTAATAGATGCTTGAATGAGTGGATAGCCATGTGGGTCAGGTGGGCCAATTTCCGTATGCCAAACCTCCTATGTTTTATGTTTTTTGGTTTGTTTAACGCGATTTTCTTCCACTTTGGAAAGAAATCCAAAGAAAGTCTTACCATAAGTGTTATGCTTCTTTTGATGACCGAGCTTATGGTGATATATAGGTACGCAACTTAAAACCAATATGTAGTGATCAAAATAGAAATTTTATGAAGACAAATTTTCTTTTGCATGCTTTTGAAAGAAGTTAACCTTTTTTGTGATGCTTGCAATAACGATTTACTGATAGTAAGACATTTTCCATAACCAAATCAATGGTCACAGAGTATCAAAATCATATAGAAATTGATATACATATCTTTTAAGGCCTTAGGCCATAAAGATCAAGATAGATAGTACCGATCATAAAAAAATTTGTGGAAAATTGAATTTTTTGATAAATGTAAGAGAAACTCTCTCGAATACATTTTATGCCCACATTTATATTAAGTTTAAGGTATTCCTTTACATATCACTAAGCTCAATTTATACCAAGTAGGGCTGTGAACCAGGTTAGATTAGACTCAAAACCAGTCCACACCCTCCCGCACTTGACGAGTTTTGAATAAATTAATTTTTAGATCGGGTGGGTTTCAAGAAATTAAAGACCCGCTCATGCCTGCACACGCACCCGCTCGCTACTTGCACCCAAACAGAACCCGCCCAAACTTACATTTAATTATTTAGTTGTAGTATTTCGTGATTGGCTATGTAATTGAATGCTAACTTTACTTTTACTCCTTTCATTAAGCAAAAATTATAGGCTATAGTGATTGATTTAAAAGTTATTGTTGTAACTTGTTTTAGCATTTGCGAGTTTTTTAATTACAATGATTTATCAACTATTATTACTATTATCACTTTAATTTTTATATCAAAAGGCAAGTCCTATGTATAAAACCCTATATTTACCGTCCGTCCAAACTAGTTAAACCCGATCCGATTTTGAACCCAAACCCAAAATCCGTTCGTACCCGTTGGTGCAGGTTTGAGAACTCATTCCAACATATGGGTACGAAGAAGTTGGAAAACCCACCCACTGTACCCGACCCGACCCATGAAGGCCCCCAGTTGCAAAAACAAAGTACAAGGCATTTATTTGTTAAACCACAGAAAGCTTAAGGTATTTTTGTGTAATCAAAGCTCAAAATATATAAACTCAAGGAGCAAGAGGCCAATAGCTCAGAGAGAGGGGGATCAACGCCATGATGAGATTACTCCAAGCTCGTTCGTCTCTGCACAGAAATCTCCGCAACCCACCTCCTCTCCTCTCCTTCTCTACATCCGAACCCATCAAGCAACCCGACCCAGACTCCGATAGCGACCCGACCTCCCTCGCCCGCGAAATCCTCAACGTTCTCACCACCGCCGGCGGAAACTGGAAGCGCCTCCTCACCAACTCCGAAGTCCCTCGCCGCCTCACCCCCGATGCCGTCGCCGCCCTCCTTACCCTCACCGGCGGCGAATGCATCCACCCCAAACTCCTCTTGGATTTCTTCTACTGGTCCTCTTCCCACCTCAACAGCAGCCCCCCTCAAAAGTTGGCGTCTTTCTCTTCACTAGCGATTTCTCTCGCAAATTCGAATCTTTTTGGCAATCTCAATGGGCTGTTGGAAAATATGATCAAAACCCATCAAAACCCTACTCTCATTTTCAATTCTGTTGCGGATTCGTTCGCAAAATCCCCGAATTCTAATAAAGCTGTGTTTGATGTATTGATTGATAGCTTTAAGAAGGTGGGTCTGCTTAAAGAGGCGTCGGAGGTTGTTTTCTCGATGAAAGGAGGCAGCTTGGCGCCGAGCTTGAGGTGTTTGAATTCGTTGCTGAAGGATTTGCTGAGGTCGAATTTGATAGGTTTGTTCTTCCAAGTGTATGATTTTATGCGTGAGTCAAATATGGGTCTTGATGCTTATACTTTTTCTAGCTTGGTTTCTGCTTATTTTAAAGTGGGGGATGCTGATGCTGCGAAGAGAGTGCTTGTGGAAATGGGGGAAAAGGGCCTTAGCCCGAACGAGGTGATTTATAACACGTTGATTAATGGGTTTTGTCGAATCGGAGCTCTTGGTGATGCATTTGATTTGAAGAAGGAGATGGTGTCCAAGGGTTTGGTAGCTAATAGTTTTACTTATGGTGCATTGATCAACGGATTGAGTAAGAATCGCAAGTCTAGCGAAGCACGGATGTTGCTCGATGAAATGTCTAAGTCGGGTTTAAACCCTGACATTGTTGTGTATACTTCTTTGATTGATGGGTTTATGAGAGAAGGTAATGTAGATGAGGCCTTTAGATTAAGAGATGAGATGGTGGCATCCGGGATTCAAGCAAACATTATCACCTATAATAATCTCATCAGAGGAGTTTGCAAAATGGGAAACATCGGCAAGGCTCATGAGCTCTTGAAGGAAATGGTGGGTTCTGGTTGGATGCCCGAAGTAATGACTTATAATCTAATAATTGAAGGGTGTTTCCAAGCAAAGGATCTCAATGGAGCTTTTCAGTTGCTCAATGAGATGAGGAGTCGGAATTTGCAACCTAATTTGTTCACTTACGGCGTGATAATTAATGGGTTATGCGCAGAAGGTAGGATTGAGGAGGCTTGTAAGACTTTGGACAATATGATCATTGTTCCGGATAGGTTCTGTTACAGTTCTCTTATAAATGGCCTTTGCAAGGCTGAGAAAATGATAGAAGCAAGGCATTACTTTGTTCAAATGAGTGAAAGAGGCCTTTTGCCCAGCACATACACATACACAGCTCTCATTAATGGGCATAGTAAGCTAGGGGAAATGAGCAAGGCCGATCGATATTTCCAAGAGATGATTTCCAAAGGTTTGAAACCAGACGTTGTCATTTGCACCACACTCATCGATGGACATTGCAAGGCTGATAATTTTGCCGAGGCCTTATCTATTTTTCATTCTGGGTTAAATAAAGGAATTTTGCCCGATGTTAAAATGTATAGTGTTCTTATTCATAATCTCTCGAAGAGAGGGAAGATGCAAGAGGCCTTAGAAGTCTTTTCAGAGCTCAAGGAAAAAGGCTGTGTGCCCGATGTATACACTTATAGCTCTTTAATAACTGGTTTTATAAAGATTGGTGAAGTAGAAAAAGCTTTCACTTTCCTTGATGAGATGTCATGCAAAGGGGTCGAGCCTAATATTGTCATATACAATGCTCTCATTGATGGCTACTACAAGTTGGGTGATTTTGAGAATGCGGCAAAACATTTCAACCTCATTATAGAAAAGGGATTGGTTCCAGATGCCATGACCTATACTATAATGATTGACGGCAATTGTAAATTAGGAAATGCGGCTGATGCGTTTATGCTATATGATGAAATGGTGACTAAGGGAATCTCCCCAGATAAGTTTGTATACAATTCTCTAATAAATGGATGCTGCAAAGTTGGAAATATGGCGAGAGCTCTCGGTTTGTTTAACGAGATGTTGGAGAAAGGATTTGCCTTGATTCTTACGTTTAACACTTTGATTGATGGTTTCTGCAAGCTTAGGAAGCTAAAAGAAGCAACCCAATTGCTTCAAGTGATGCTAGAGAAAGAAATTGCACCTAATAATATAACATATACAACCTTGATTGATGGCTACATCAAGGAAGGACAAATGGATGAAGCACGCCGGCTATTTTCGGAAATGCAACAGAACGATCTAATGCCGAACGCAATCACTTATACTTCTCTTATTGATGGATATTGTAGGGTAGGAGATAAAGTGGAGGCACTTGCGTTGTTTGAAGAGATGAAAACCAGAGGAATAATGCCGGATGAGATAACTTACAATGTTGTCTCATCGCTTTAATGAAAATATGGCTAAATAGTGTTGCATTAGTGAAAATAAATTATTACAACATGGCTTGGAGGTAGTTCCTTTCAATCTTCTCTAAATATCGGCGGCTAACTCAGGTATGTCTTGATTAACTCTTTATTTGATTTAAGTCCTTTGGCTATTAGTCCTTGCACCTAAAATGCTGACTCGTTTGATTTTCCAGCGGGGCTCCAATGATTTAAATGACATAGGTAAAAATTATGATATGTTGCAGAACCTATGCATCGAATAAGTCGGCCTCTTTTCTCGGAAAGTTCTGGTTCAGGAGAGGTGATTATACAGTAGCATTCTTTAAAGATATCTATGACATGTACCATTATTCTTGTATCTCATAAGCAACATAAATTGTTTAATATTGCTTTCTTATCATTTTTTTTACTCAAGCAAGATTGATTATTTTGCTGTAAAATTTATGTAGTTGTTAGGTTACTATTTATTTACCTATGAGCCTACAGATAGATCTGCTTTAGTTGTTGTTAGATTCTGAAAGAAATGCTAAAAGATGTTTGATGTCAGTTGATTCAAAAGTTTATACCATTAACACTTCTTGTTAAGGCTTCAATAGTTCTTTTAACTCACCATGAAGCAAACTTATGATTAATAAATTTAATTGCAATGTACTTGAAGCAAACTGTCATTTGTTTATACTATAGCTGATATATTTTATTAATAAAATAATTCGATTTTGTAACATATCCCTGGGACACCTTTTTGTTCGATTCACCTTGCAAAAATACTGGCATGGTCACGTTGGGTAATTCCACAATTTCTATAATCTTGTGAATATTTATCGGTTTGTTCATTCGAAATGCAGCTACAATTGAAATTTATAAGCTGAGTTGTGGTCTTTAATGTGTTTGATCGAGTAACATCATACTGATATAATCCTTCTTTGTACATTTCCCTTTTCCAGTATTCAGTAAAATTTACTTTACTAAAATACAGGAGTACTAGGTGAAGATGCTTCATGATTCTGACTATTGTGCACCGTATGGTTGGTATATTCTGATCACCAATAAACTAAGTTAAACACTTAACACTAAGTTTTTAACTAGAGCTCTGATTCAATATTCCGACAAACTGTTGGGATTGACTACATGAGTCATTTCTTTCGTTCAGCTTTATAATGGGTCATCTACTGTCTTAAGTACACTATCCATGTTCGTCTAGGACTTAGCTCAGCATTATTGCTCATCCTTCCCGATAACCTCCATTTCAGCCACACCTTTTTTTTCCTGACGTGTTGCTTCCATATTACCCAACATTTTGTGTGATCTGCAATGAATCAACTTTGGCTTAATATTGCCACTAATTTATCATTTTGATTATCGTAAATTTATCTCTTTTTTATCAGGATGCTTTTTTTAATAATATTTTTCTAATGGTGTGAAAATGATGTTAAATTTCTTGATACTTCTTTATGACACCGATCTGAAATCTAGTTTCAAAAAGTCAACTCCTTTGTTATGTTAATTTAGAGATTAGGTCTAGGTCTTGCTAGAAAATGTATACCTAATCCTTCCTTCATGTTCATTTGGGTTTCATTGTGTTTGGGTACTACCCAAGGTTGTAAATCGCATATGGCGGTCCATAGCGGTCGGTGGTTTCATGACGGATATCGGATATTGGTCTTTATGGCGACCTTTATATATAAATGGCTCTACAGGTGTTATGGAATAAAGTTTATTATAGAATTAGATTAAAAAATATTTCATATAAGTTTCCATACACATCAATGTTCAAAATAAAAAGAACAATTATCATCATTATCCAAAACCAAAAAACAAAAGTGTTAGCAAACAACCATAAGTTTCATGCATCATAATTCAAAAAACCAAAATGAAATAAATTTTCAACAAACAATTAAGCATCACAAAAGTAAACTCTCACCTCCATCAATATCGGAGTCGAATGTAGAATCATCATTTGTGGATGCCATGGCGTCCGCTATATCCTAACCCGCTATAAGACTATATCGGTGCATCCCGTATAACGTCCGAGAATCTAAAACGATATAGCGGTGCTATTGCTGCCGCTATGGCCGCAATTTAAAACATTGGTAATACTCTGGCCCTTACCGAAAAATTAGTTTTCAAGTTTTGACTATTCTTAAGTCATGGATTTAGTTTTTAAGTATGATTTTAGTTGCCAACAAGACTCAGGTTTTCCAAATTTTGTTTCACTTGTAACTTAATTATTATTCTTAGAGAATGAGAACATGATGATTTTATTAATATTATAATATTTTATTTATAGAGATATAGAGCATACAAAAACAAGGAAATGGAATAACCTAGAAAAGAAAAATACATAATTCAAAATTGACATAATACATAAGGTAATAGGTCAATCTAATAAGGTAATCTAAAAAGAAATAATATGAAATATAATCAATTACGATCTTTTCCTTATTTAAAACCCTTGTTCCCACCAAATTTTTTGGCCAAAGCGTGCATCTATACATGCGCACGTGGCAAGATGGCCAAGACAAATCACATGTGCGTGACGTGCAACGTACATGCGCATGAGTCAAACGACTCAGCCCAAGTTGTGCTCATCTATATATGCACATTTGGCAAGATGACCAGGTTGAATCATACGTGCGCACCTATACGTGTGATGCACGTGCGCATGTACGTTCCTTGAAATAGACGCTTCTAATAAGAAATAAATCTTGTTGATAAGGAATCAAATGCTTAATTAGAAGCAAAATCTTCTGTTAAGATCTATGATCTCCATCCAACGATGATTAAAGATCACCATTTGATTATGAACTCAATTGAGATCTCTAAATGAGAGATTCTCTCAAACTGATTGACCATGCCCTATATAAAGGACGCATAAGATTAAATCAGGGAAGGAAACCCCCATAAGCTTGAAAAAATCTCAAGTCTTCATCTTCTTCCTTCGAGAACAGGTGCGCAAGATAGAAATAGAGAGAAATAATTCTCTTTTCCTCCATTAAAAAAGCTTTTGCTTTTAGACAGAAGCCTTTGCTTCTTTTTCGAATCCATTGATTCGCTGTTAAAAGATCAAATGGTCTTAGGGTTCGTCCCCCGTTCATAAAATTTATACTTTTGCGAGAGATCAATCCTAAAATCTAAGAAAATAAGACACGCACCATAAAACACATACATGATATGAAAACAGATAAAAATCGAAGTTTTTTTGCTCCTTGGAAAGGATAAGAAGAAGAAGAAAAGAATATAAAAATAATAAAAAAAGTCATTGCTTCTCTGTGAAAGCTTTTACTTTCTGATCGAAACAAGTGCGCACCCAAACTAGTACGCACTTGTTGGATGCCGCCTATGAAGGTATGTGCGTCACGTGATATCCACGTGCGCGCACTTATTGAATATTTCCCACGGATGTGCGAGCGTCACGTGGTATGCACGTTGATTTTCAAATATATGCGCACACATATATGTGTGCACTTGTGATTTTGAATTGACAACAAGTGCAAGCCATGTGATATACACGCGAGCAGTCCACGACCGCAAGCAGGTGCGTAACACACGTGCAAAGCACGTGCGAACTCCCTTTTCAGATTAAAACAAATTTGCATGTGAGTCATATGCACTTGCGCACTTGGACAGCAAGTCTCGGCTCGACTACTTAGTTAAAATAAACTAAGTATAGAAACTTTTGATTCTTATACATGATCCATTGATCAACACATCAATGATATTCAAACTGATTTTAG
Organism: Agapanthus africanus; assembly: GCA_030015575.1. Taxonomy (NCBI): domain Eukaryota; kingdom Viridiplantae; phylum Streptophyta; class Magnoliopsida; order Asparagales; family Amaryllidaceae; genus Agapanthus; species Agapanthus africanus. The sequence goes on along the minus strand of CM057349.1, from coordinate 417,371,286 downwards.
TCTCATATATGACTAATGATCGTACATCCATATTGATCTTAGTCTCATATACAACTAACGATCTTTCATCGGTCTTTTATCTATATCATTCCAAATTGATCTTAGTCTCGTATAAGACTAACGATCATTCGTTCCAACACCATCTTTTCCTTCATATTCGGGATTTGGTTTAAGAGTACATTCTTTCCACACCTCTGATATACATCGTTGCAATCTCCTAACGTTTTCAGAGAGGTGGCGTGTCCCAACAACCAATAACTCTTTCCTCGTCCCAACTTGATGAAAAATATGAAATTTCATCAAGAGATGGAATGTCCTAATCCTCATATTGATACACCCCATATTCGATGCATTTCCGTATTGATGTGCATACCTCATTCATACGCATCCCATATAGATATGAATCTCATATTGAGCTCCGGCTTTATACATATATGTATATGTATATCTTTTAAGGGAACATAAATGTCTTCAAATTGGATCCTATCCCAATATCGGGTGCATCCCATATTACCATCGTTCACTTCGCCGCGTAACATATACATGTACGTGCAAGATGAATGTTGGACCGAAATGTCCTTAAACTAATACTTCGTTCCAAACTCGGGAATATTGGACCGAAATATCCCTAAACTAATATTGGACTGTGTTGTCCTTAAACTAATATATGTTTTGCACTGCGGACTGTCTCCATATTACTATCGTATACTATCCATGGGTTATTCATATATGATCTGATGATCAGTTGAGCCCATATGCTCAATGTTCTTAAGTCGATTTTAGTCCGATATACGACTAACGATCCTTAGATCAAACCCATATATCATATGAACTTATGGACCTCATCTATATGAGATCTACGTTCTAAGTTCAAAACCCCAAATCTAATATATATGGATTTGGACTAATCCGCGTCCTATGAGCATGACAAGATTAGTCTCCGTATACAATCCAAGGACACCCCAAAATAAACAATATAACACGACACGAAGTGATCTGCCTGGAGCAGGTGAAAGTTATCGCTTTTCGACAACGTAATTAACTGTAGGGACTTGCGCTTGCAGGGAAGAGCGTTCCCACAATAAAAAAACTTCTCATAAATGAGGGGGAATCTGATAAGTCACGCTATATCGGTCACATCTGTCCAAACCTCCGATATACGATGTTATAAATCAACATGGCATTTTCGGAGAGGTGGACAGATATGTTCCAAATAACATTTGCCCTCGTATTCAGGCTAGACGTCCGCCCGACGCCTCAGACCCGTTTTCGGCAGTAAACAGATTCTGCCACGCCTGGTGGGACATTTTTCTCTTTCCACTGCACACTTCGTGTGTCGTATTTTTCCGCGATCAAATAATCGCGGTATATATGTTTGTAGTTGCTCTTGGATGATCAGATACTGAAGCTGGCGTTTCGTCTCTTTGCAGAATGGTGTTTTCTTCCACTCACCGCAACTCGGTTCTGTCACATCTGTTGGATTCAAGTATGGGCCACTTGCAGTCTCAAATCTCTGCAATCCGGCTCTTCAAGAAATCAATGGGCTTATCTTTGGGTCTATGCTCCCATCTCTTACTCTCGGTGCCTCAACGCCGAAAGCGGAAGTCCAGAACTCTGTCTTCCATGGACCGGGTGCTCAAAGTTCAGCTTTACCGACGGAATCAGTCCCCAAACAACTGACACCTGCCAAAGACCAAGGTCGACGCAGAGAGCAGAATATTCATGCTCTTAAGGAAAACGGGGGCAGGCTCGGCAAATTCATGAGACTGAAGAAACTCCGGTCAAAAGACACGATCGACGTCAATGTGGGCGTTAAATAAGGCAAGCTGGGGGCAATTCTCCGTTCGGGTTGACTTCAACTCCGACGGCAAATGCTGCTGTTCCAACCGGGAACAACTTTGAACTGCTGCAAAGGGTCAGACAATATTCCGCTACAACAGTATTGAAAAAGTCTCCGCAAACCACGGAGATCCAAGGAGAGCAGAAACCAATTCGCTTCCTAAAAAAACTTTTCTCATCTATATATAAGGTGTGGAAGCAGGTGAAGGACTCGGTCGTCATCCGCGACTCTTTCCCTAAGTGTCAGCCAAATTCTGACAACTCCCTTTCCAAATATAAGGAGACTCATCCCAAGACGGTTCCTGTTATGAAGGTTCCTCATAATCCCAAAGTGGTTTCTTACGAAAAAGAGAAGCCCAATAAAATCTAAACGCCCGAGGCAAAATCTAAGGGTCAAGATTCCAAACGCTCTAAGCTTGGCGGCAATGATAGTTCACACAATGCATATAGTGAATTCTAAAAAGGAAAATACCACATCTACTAGTCACGGACCGCATACTCGGTCTCCGACAAAAGCTCAACCGCAACATGAAAAGTTGCAGGAGATGCTTACTTAGGTGACAACATTCGCTAGTCCATTACCTAAAGAAAATCCTGAGGACGCACCCGAAGAAAGAGTAGGTCAGGAGTCGGATATTGACTATCTGAAGCACGCTCTCAAGAAGAGAGATATAGAAGCGGTATCGATATCCGCTAAAATGAACCAGATGGCCCTCTTGGTCCAGAATATAGCTGGAATGATGGCCCGATCGGAACCAGTGGCAGATGAATTACCGGTAGTCACTCTTAAAGATAAGGGTGACATTTCAAATCCTCTGCAAGTCTCATCAACGACTAAGGAGGATGCATATATCGCTCAGCAAATCAAAACTCACTATGCCGGTGAAGCTGTAAATAGGTCGATCAAGACCGGTCGACCGTATCCGGCGTGCTGCGATCAAGTACAGTACCCGCCAGAATATATACTTCCGACGTTCCACATGTACAAAGGAACCGGAAATTCTCGCCAACACATCGTGTGATTTAAATCCATGTACGGCAATACTGGAAGAAATGATATACTATTCCTCCGACAGTGCGTCAGCAGTCTGGCGGGCACTGTCTTCGAATGGTATACGGAACTCCCAAATGACTCCGCGAACACTTTCGACCAGATGGAGATGCTCTTCTTTCAGAGATTCGCTAGTGAATGAACGCACTACTGTGACCACATTGGTCAATGAAAGGGTTATAGACCAAATGAGATTTGGGTTCAATATGTTACTCGATGGCGAAATCTCTGGTTTAAGTGCGAGCAACGCATAGACGAAGCCCCAGCCATGGAAATGTTCATAGTCGCCCTTGGCCCATATTCCAAGCTGTTCCCATATATAGCCCTCTTCAAGCCGACGACCTTCTAAGAACTCATAGATAAAATGGCTTGATTGGATCAGATGGGTCAAGACCCATCCTTTTACGATGAAGATATATGAAAAGCAGCGGCAATGCGGAGTTTGTCGCCAATGCTCAACAAAAAATGAGCGGCTCTGAACCAACATGTCGTCAAAATAGCGACAACGCGGGTTCTATCCTTCGAAAGATTAGGATTTGAATACTCGCTCCCCCGAAATATACACAGGGGCATATTGCTCGCTATTGGACGAATCTCTTCGCGAGGTAGTCCTTTCTTCAAAGAACAGAAAGGAGGTGAAGGGATCTACAAGTTAGTCCTGCAATCAAGTGGAGTAGCCCGCTTGAACCAAAAACCATGAAAGAGATATGGAATCCATGTCCTACTCCGAATTAGATGATGAAAGGAAAAACCCCAAGTCAAGTTTATTCTTCTAAGAAAGAAGAAGATACAGCAGAAGGAGTGACGTAATATCTCGTTCCTTCGTAGAAAAAGAAGATGCCCCGTCAACGTCAGTCAACAACATTGATGAGCAGGGGGCAGGTGCCGCGTAAAGTGCCCGGTATTTCTCGCAAACAACCCGATTGGTACGATGATAAAATAAACAGTCCAAGAGGGTGAAGATAGCCTAAGACGTGAAATGTCCGTGCATACAAAGGACATGCAATAACGTCTCAACAAGTAAGAGTAGGAAAGAATGAATTATGCAACTCCCCGACCGAATCATAAACCATGGATCGAAACGTTCCTAAACTAGCATTTCGTTCCAAACACGGAGATATTGGACCGAAACTTTCTTAAACTGGTATTTCGCTCCGAACAGTGAGATGTTGGACTGAAACTTCCCAAAACTAGCATTTCGCTCCGAACACGGAGATGTTGGACCGAAACATACATAAACTAGCATTTCACTCCGAGTATGGAGATGTTGGACCGAAACGTCCATAAACTAGCATTTCGCTCCGAGTATGGAGATGTTCGACCGAAATGTTCCTAAACTAATACGTCGTTCCAAACACGGGAATGTTGGACCGAAATGTCTCTAAAACTAATATGCGCCTTAAGTCGATATTGCAACCGAAGTCCCACTGACGAAGATTGCAACTCAAGTTCCCGCCAACTACACCGCTACTCCAGCAATGAAGTCACCCCCAGTCCCTCCGGCAAACAGATGGGTCACCTGCGGCGAACCTACTTTCGAGAGTTTCACCGTTCGAGAAAAACGGTACGTCCACAAGCAAATGGATACGAATGAAAACCCGAAACGCGCCATGAGTAAAAACTGCAGGATTGCCGGCGAGTTTGTGAAAACCCGAGAGGATGCAGACCCGTTAAATAAAAAATGTGTGCACTTGCAAGGTCTTCTCGATCTTGTGAGGAGAAAATACCCGCATGAAATCCTTACGACTCACAAAAGAGCAACATACTTAAGAATTCATATGATTCCTAAGGAGAAATTACACTTGCGAGATCCTCACGGTTCGTTAGGAGAATTCCCCCTATGAGACCCCCATGGCTCATGGGATTCAAAAGCCTTAAGTTACAGGGATCTAAAGATGTTCTTAAGCCATCATATCCCCTAAATTTCCCTATAAGTAATTCAATACTGACGCTTATATACGATCCACGGGCACGGACAAAATATGTCCCCACAAAGGTCCACCAATGATGAAAAAAGAGATGCATATATGGTGAACGACACTTATAAGTCTTTTCGACTTATAAGGAGAAAATACTCTTATAAGATCCTTACGACTTACAAGAGAACACATTTAGGAATCCCCACAATTCCTAAGGAGAAAATACACCTACGAGATGCTCTCGATTCGTATGGAGAAATATCTTTATGAGACCCTTATGGCTCATAAAGTCAAAAAGTCTTAGTTGACAGAGATATGAACCTGTCTTCTAAGCCACCTTTGTTCAAATCAGTAAAGGCAAATGATGATTCGTTCCTGACAATATCCCAGTGGTAGTGATGCGATTCTTGAACATGTATCAAACCTCAAGTCCTCTCACGGTAAATGATGATTCGCTCCTGACAATATTCCAGTTGTGGTGATGCTGATGCCAAGATGGGTATCAGATTCCAAGTTCCTGACTCGCAATAAAAATCAGCGAGCAAAAATATATATATATATATGAAATAGCCGTAATGATGAGGCAACTTGCAATAAAAAGAACGAGCAAAAAATATATGCATATGAAATAGCCGAAATGATAGGGCAATTCGCAATAAAAAGCAGCGAGTAAAAATAAAAAATAGCCGAAATAATTGGGCACCGCGAATAAATAGCCGAAATGATTGGGCAATTGCGACTTTTGCGATATGAAAAGCTGAAATGATAGAGCAATCGCGGATAAAAAATAAAAATAAAATAAAAATTTTCTGCCTTGCAAGCATGTCAAGACTAACGCTTATATACCATCCACGAACATAAACAGATAAAAGTGAGCAATGTGCTCCGCTGAAACGCCACCAAGACAGGAACGTTTCGGCAAACATTCGAGTCTCAACAGCGTCATATAAGCTTAAAGACTACTAAGAGCTACTTCATCTCCCGAAGGATGTAGTGGAAGAATCTCAGATAAATCAAACTGGAGCAATGGCATATTCCTAGCTACAGATCTTGACGGCAATATCTACAGCCTAGAGATCATTTCAACGTTCTTCTCATTCTGGTAGGGTGTAGACGCAACGTCATCATAGACCCAAGGGTCAAATAAAAGTGGAGCAATGACATATTCCTAACTTCATATTTCAATGTCAACATTTACAGCCTAGAAATTATCACGACGTTCCTCCTCATTCCAGCAGGGTGCGTATGCAACAGTCAAATAAAAACGGAATAATGACATTCCTAGGTCCAGATCTGGATGGCGATATGTACAGTATAGAGGTCATACGGATATCTACCTTACTTCAGCGAAGGATCGGCGCAACACCAAAGCAAAAGCGAAGTAACTGTATATGCTTAGGTTCGGGTCTTGATGGCAAGCTTCAAGACCATTGGATGTCTCCAAATTGAGCCTGACCTCAAGTAAAGCGCCACGGCAATACCAACGCCGGATCTTTAAATGGTAATGTGAATATTCTAACCAAGAAAACTACTTGAAGAAGTCCTGTCCAGCCTGAGAAGGGATTAAAGACACGACAGACGCGAGGCTACTCGAGCAGCACTCTAAAGGACGCGAGGCTACTCGAGCAGCACTCTAAAGGACTGCATGTCGAGAATATATCAGCCAACGTGATGGTACGATGGACTTAATCCAGTACCACAAACCTAACGGACTCCTGTATCGAAAGGGGTTATCTATATTTCATGTTAGGATACATCTGCGAGATCTTATCGACTCGTAGGGAAAAACACCTTTATGAGACCCTCACGGCTCATAAAGTTGAAAAACTTTAGGCAACGGTGATATAAACCTGTTTTCTAAGCCACTGTTGCCCTATAAGGAGGTCAAGACCGACTCTTGTATATTATCCACGGGCTACATTCGCTAATAAAGTGAAGAAGCCACTTACGGGTCCTCATGACTCGTAAAGAGAAAATACCCGAGTGAGATCCTTACGACTCACGGAGGTGATGGACACTTGAGAATCCTCTCGATTTCTAAGGAGAATACGCACCTATGAGATCATCTCAATTCATAGGAAGAAAAACCTTCTTGAGACCCTTACGGCTCATGAAGATAAAAAAACCTTAGACGACAAGGATTCTAAACTTGTCTCTTAAGCCATCAATTCTATGGCGATACATTGCTTTACACTACTTAACCTACGTACATATCTTACGTGGGCAAAATAGTGGGGAGCATTTGTTCCCGCAATTTTTTTGGCCAAAGCGTGCATTTGTTCCTATATTCAAGTAGTGTGCACCTATACATGCACACTTGGCAAGACGGCTAAGAAAAATCACATGTGCGTGACGTGTAACGTACGTGCGCATGAGTCAAACGACTTAGCCTAAGTTACGCGCACTTGGCAAGATGACCAAGTTGAATCACATATGCGACGTCCAAGTTGTGCGTACCTATATATGCACATTTGGCAAGATGACCAAGTTGAATCATACGTGCGCATCTATACGTGCGATGCACGTGCGCATATGTCAAAGATCATAAGCGCGCATGTACGTTCCTTGAAGAAGACGCTTCTAACAAGGAATGAATCTTATTGATAAGGAATCAAATCCTTAATTAGAAGCAAAATCTTTTGTTAAGCTTCATGATCTCCATCCAACGGTGATTAAAGATCACAACTTGATTATGAAATCAATTGAGATCTCTAAATGAGAAATTCTTTCAAACTGATTGATATTTCTCATACCCTATGTAAAGTACCCATGAGATTAAATCAGGGAAGGAAACCCTCATAAGCTTGAAAAAATCTTAAGCCTTCATTTTCCTCCAAGAACAAGTGCGCAAGGTAGAAATAAAAAGAAATAATTCTCTTTTCCTCTATTAAAAAAGCTTCTGCTTTTAGACAGAAACCTTTGCATCTTTTACGAATCCATTGATTCGCAGTTAAAAGATCAAATGATCTTAGGGTTCGTCCCCCGTTCATAAAGTTTATATTTTTGCGAGAAATCAATCTTAAAATCTAAGAAAATAAGATGCGCACCATAAAACGCAAATGTTCTGAAAATAGATAAAAATCGAAGGTTTTGCTTCTTGAAAAAGAGGAGAAGAAGAAAAGAACATAAAAATAAAAGAAACAGAAGCCATTGCTTTTATGTGAAAGGTTTTGCTTTCTGATCGAAACAAGTGTGCACCCAAACTAGTACGTACTTGTTGGATGCTGCATATGAAGGCATGTATGTCACGTGATATGCACATGCGCGCACTTGTTGAATATTTCTGACGGATGTGCGAGCGTTACGTGATATGCACGTTGATTTTCAAATACATGCGCACTTGTGATTTTGAACTGATAACAAGTGCGAGCCACGTGATATGCACGTGAGCAGTCCACAATCGCAAGCAGGTGCGTAACACGTGCAAAGCATGTGCGCACTCCCTTTTCAGATCAAAACAAATTCGCATGTGCGTCATATGCACTTGCGTACTTGGATATCAAGCCTTGGCTTGACTACTTAGTTAAAATAAACTAAATATAGAAACTTTTGCTTCTCATATATGATCCATTGATCAACATATCAATGATATTCAAACCGATTTTAGTCTTATGTATGACTAATGATCGCTCATCCATATTAATCTTAGTCTCATATACGAGTAACGATCTTTCATCAATCTTTCATCCATATCATTCCAAATTGATCTTAGTCTCATATAAGACTAACGATCATTCGTTCCAACACCATCTTTTTCCTCATATTCGGGATTTGGTTTAAGGGTATATCCTTTTCACATCTCTGATATACATTGTTGTAATCGCTCAACACCTTCAAAGAGATGACGGGTCCCAACAACCAACAACTCTTTCCTCATCCCAACTTGATGAAAATATGAAATTTTATCAAGACAAGGAATGTCCTAATCCTTATAGTGATACGCCCCATATTTATACACTTCCATATTAATATGCATACCTCGTATTCATACGCATCCCATATAGATGCGAATCTTATATTGAGCTCCGGCTATATACATATACATATATGTATATCTTTGAAGGGAAAACAAATGCCTTCAAATTGGATCGCATCCCAATATCGGGTGCATCCCATGTTACCATCGTTCGCTTCGCCACGTAATATATACACGTACGTGCAAGATGAATGTTGGATCGAAATGTCTTTAAATTAATATTTCGTCCCAAACACGGGAATGTTGGACCGAAACGTCCCTAAACTAATATTGGACCGCGATGTCCTTAAACTAATATATGTTTTGCCCTGCGGACTGTTTCCATATTGAGTACCGTATGCTATCCATGGGTTATTCATATATGATCTGATGATCAGTTGAGCCAATATTCTTACTGTACCTTAGTCAATCTTAGTCCGATATACGACTGACGATCCTTAGATCAAACCCATATATCCTATGAACTTATGGACCTCATCTATACGAGATCTAATTCCTAAGTTGAAAACCCCAAATCTAATATATACGGATTTAGACTAAGCCGCGCCCTACGGGCATGACAAAATAAGTCTCTGTATATAATCTAAGGGTAACCCCAAAATAAACAATATAACACGACACGAATTGATCTTCCTGAAGCAGGTGAAAGTTATCGCTTTCCGATAACGTAATTAACTGCAGGCGGCTTGCGCCTGCAGAGAAGAGCGCCTCCACAATCACAAACCGCTCACAAATGAGGGGGAATCTGATAAGTCGCGCTACATCAGTCGCATCTGTCCAAACCTTCTATATACGGTGTCATAAATCAACTTAGTATTTTCGGAGAGGTGGATGTATATGTTCCAAATAGCATCTACCCCCGTATTCAGGCTAGAAGTTCGCCTGATGCCTCAGACCCGTTTTCGGCGATAAACAACCCTACAACAAATTCACGGTAGCTTTTGTTAACCGAAAATTTGGATAGAATTTTGATTGACTTGAATATCTGCAAAGATGAGGATGACGAGAGCAGCATGGTCTTTGATGCATCAAGGAAGGCTGGTTTGAAGCCTCTAGTCACTTTTGTGTGATGCTAGGCGGACCGTAATCTGAAGTCTTTTGAAATTGAGACAGACTCATACCATGAAACCACTTTTGCTGAAAGGAGGTGATGCTGGAGAAGAGAGACTATGTCGGTAATAAAAATGTCATAGAAAGATACGGTGCAGACTTAAAGGAGATAGACTTGGAAAAGATCAATCATTGAAAATGTTTTATTTGAAGGAAAATATTGATAGAGGTTTTTTTAATCAGGATCATAGCTCTGATACCATCTTAGAGAATGAGAATCAGATGATTTTATTAATATTATAATACTTTATTTATAGAGATATAGAGCATACAAAAATAAGGAAACAGAATAACCCAGAAAAGGAAAATACATAGTTCAAAATTGACCTAATACATAAGGTAAGAGATCAATCTAAATAAGGTAGTCTAAAATGCAATAATTTGAAATATAATCAACCACGATCTTTTCCATCTTTAACAATTACCATATGATTCTATATAATTTCCAATTATTCAAATCCTAACAAGCTTAATCACTACCTTATTTAAAACTATAACCTTTAAGTTTTGTATAATTTATATACACAATAACAAAAGTTGTAGATGGCATGATTAAAAGAAAAATTGGGTTCCATGGTGTTATGTTGGAACTAAATAATGGACGACGACGGACGATGACGATGATGTTGATGAGATTACGTCGATTACGCTGTAATCTCCTTTTGCCCTTATGTATATATACTCAACATGGATGTAGCTTATTTCCTCTTCTAGTTCATAATTTGCTTGATTCCATCCAAAATGTGGAAAAAAAAACATGTACACCGTCATGTTCTGTTATTTTCTTTGAAGAAATTAATTAAACAACGAGGAGAACTCCTTTAATATTCAAATTTATTACCCTTCTATTGCACTGCTTCTTTGTTTTGTTTTATTTTATTTTATTTTTTGCCAGGGGTTTGACGTTCCTGTTAAATTGCATACAAGAATTTCCTCTGCAACTTCTTAAGAAACCAACTATTCAACAGTTCTTACAACGATCGACACCGTTCATTTTGATCTCCATAGTCTAAAAACGAAGTATACCAATTTCCACATTATTTAGATACTTTATACTCTTGCATCAAGTAGTTGCAAAATTAGCGGTTTTTGGACGATAGAACGTTTTGACAATTCCATACCCACAGGCAAAACTCAATGAAATTAAATTGGTGTATCCATGCTTCAAGACTTGGAGATCAAGAAAGAAGGAACCGATCGTTCCAAAATTGTGGGTATATGGTATTTTAAGAAGTTGCGTAGGAGATTTTCCTATGCATTTTCATAGGAACATTTTTCTGCTTTTGATAAGATTCAAATCAGATTAAACGAAGATGAATTGATTATAAAACGTGACATCTACACCTGCAGTAATTGAATCCAAACCCTTGAAAGGAAGCCAAAGCGATATGAAACCAACTCATACAAAGGTTTGAATTTCGATCTATGGTCAGATTTTAAAATTGCAGTGCTTCTTATTGTATTAATTTTTCATTCTTTTTTATTACTTTCCAGCACATTGTTGGGATGAATTTCGGCAATTAATGCTGAAGTTGTTTGATTATCTATAAGATGTACAACTTTCGTATGCATGTGCGCGGACAAGTGAAATTTATTTACTGCATGTTTATGTAAATTATTATTATTATTATCGAGTCGTCTGCAATCTTATAGTTTCAGTCGAATTTGGATTCAGTCAGTTCTAGGTTCTGCTAGAATCGCTTTAATAGAACAAAATATCTGTTTTTGTTGCAGGATTTCTTAGAGATCAGCTCTTTCTCTTGTTTCTCTGGTCTGTTTTGTTTGCTGCAAAAAGTTTTGCACAATTTGTTTCATGCAGTAGCATTATTTTATGAATTGAGTTCAGGATGTTGTTTGATTTGCTTCATGGAACATTTGGTATGTGTTTAATTAGAAACCAAAGTTATTGTTGTGCTGACATGAATATTGTTTTACAAGTAATTTAGGGACAATCCGGAGAAGCATGGTATTAATGTGCCGAGGTGTCTTAAGGAATGCCTTAGGGAAAGTCAAAGAATAAAATTGCATACCTCTTGCACTTGGTCATTTTGATCTATTGGATACCACTTGCAACCCATTTTCTGTTGTAAATGTTGCTTTTCCAGTATTATAGATTTATCAAATTACTGAATGAAACTACGTGAGTGTTGTCCTTAAGAAATAGTTCTGCCCCTTGGAGTGTATAGCTCGGTGTATTTAGGTATTCTAAGAATAGTTCTGCTCCTCGGAGTGTATAGCTTGGTGTATTTAGGTATTGTAAGAATAGTTTAGCACCTTTGGATCTCGTGTACCACAGTTCCGGAATCAGGAACTCGTTGAAGCATTCACAGATGATGATGGTCGCATAGAGTTAAAAGTATGAATATTGTGTGTGTGTGTGATAGAGAGAGAGAGAGGAGAGAGAGAGAGAGAGAGAGTAAGAATAGTTGAGGAGAACAATCCACTCAGAATTCATTGCAGTCCTTGGCTGAATTTTTTTATCAAAATAATACTATATAATAAAATATTTTTCAAACTAAAACCGGACCAAAACTATTTCTCAAAATAGACCTTCGTATTGCGACGTAGGAATATGTCTCGTGCGGGAGTTGGATGTGGAAGGAAAATCCTACTGAAAGTAATGTTTTTCTTTGTATAAAAACACTATTGACAGTAGCGTTTTCCTTCTAATGAAAATACTATTGTCAGTAGCGTTTTCAAACAGACATATTCAACCACCACAAGAAGTTTTGGATTGGGGTCGGGAGATTTATGCCAAATGAAAACGCTATTGCCAGTGGCGTTTTCATTTAACTGAAAACGCTACTACCAGGAGCGTTTTCAATACAAGTAAAACATTATCGTCAGTAGCGTTTTCCTTGAAATCACCCACCATCTGAGACCAAATATCCCTTAGCAATCGATATCCATGAAATATAGAATCAAATTTATAGTTAATACAACTTTTTTGATGCCAAATGGCCGCAACGGCTTCTTGCGAATACTTATGTAACCACGTTTTAAAAATAAAACGGATAGCATCCCTTTTGCATATATTAAGATCTATCCACAAATATATAATAATTTGTGCCATATAGCACTACACGTTACACTCGGCGGTAAACAAACATCACCTCGAAAGGAGGAATCACAAAAGTAATACCAAAAAACAGATCATACCTCGAAGGATGGATACTATCACAACATCAATGATAATATCACTACATGAACGATATAAGGTCTCGATACAATATAATACTACAAAATACATAATCAAATGAAAACGGGATAAAATCTCTTCTTCTTCTTCGGACGTGGTCCTGGTATCTGTGAAGGTCCTGCAATATCAATCTAAGTCAACTGCGACATAGGTGGCTGCGAAGGTCAAGACTCATCGGGCTCATCTGATGCATGCGAAGGTAAAGACTCATAGGGCTCCTTCTGTGCATGTGAAGGTCCAGTGTGACCGGTCTCCTCCTGTGCATGCGAAGGTGCAGCTTGACCGGTCTCCTTCTATATACATGAAGGTCTATCTTGGTCTGATTGTCGTGGTAAGCTGCTGCGTCTACGTACAGGAGAAAGAGGAGCTGCAACCATCGCCTCTAATCTGGTGGTCCTTCCCGTCACAGTCATAATGCAGCGGCACTTTCTGAGGGTTATCTGTTCGAACTCCCTTACTCCAGCCACGACATCGCTCGCTGGAGTTTAGATGGAGAGACGTGTAAGTGTCTATGCATATGATACCTGAAAAAAGGAAACATTTTAGTATAATGATAATATGAATCGTACTGTATGAAAATTACAAAATAGGACTACAAAGTAATAACATACCATCCTGACTATAGAATGAGCTCGAGACTGATACATAGGTCGAGCGGTCGAGGGAGCAGCATCGTCGACTCGTCTATGGTCGGGCAAGACAACGTACAAACGAGTGATCGAGCGATACCAAGTCATGTACTCCTCGCGGCGGGCCGCATCGTACGATGGGGTGTCTCGAATAACGCGAGCAACCCGTTCCACGTCCTACCGGTGTACCTGATCACAATGCACCACTCTCCAGTCCTCAGTGGCTCTATCTTTCCCATCGATCCTGTGCAGAGTACGATCATATACTCGCTCGTGAAGGATAGCCTGGTGCAAGCCGAACTGCCGCATCACCTTGTCCAGATAATAATCTTCGACGATAGCGAAGTGGATGAGTGGAGCTGTCATGCCCCGTTTTCCAAAATACGTAAATACGATACGTGGCAAAACCAACAATACTACCTATGGCGAGGAAAAATCCTTCCATAGTCACATTATGACTGTCAATCAGATATCAAGAATAGTAAATAAAAATCTAGTTAACACATGTCCAATTGCCACAATAAAATAATAACAAGAAAATAACGGAAACGGATGAGTATCCAACAAAAATAATATCCTAACTACGTCCCTTATGCGATCACAACGTTAAACCATAACTAGAAAATAAAATAAACTAATCACTAAACTAATCAGCAAAGCTCCTCACTGCTCAGCTTTCTTGTCAAAATATTCTCGATCTTCCTGCGATAAAATTATAGGAACTGGGTCATGCAAAACCCAGACGTCAGTGCGTCATAAATATCATAATAATAATAACTGAGCAATGTACTATATAGGGTGTTATGTGCAAAATAATGTATGATTATAAACAAACAATCACTGGTGATATAGCAGCAGGCTATAGATATCTCACATGTATCCTAAAATTCGTGTTTCTAAATTATCTATTCTAACGGTATTTTGAAACCAATTAATATAATTCTCATCGTAACTCAATAGTATCTCGTGCGTGCCTAGGACCACAGTCATGATTCTCAGGGTTGAATCTGAGACGTGTCGTTAGACACTAAAATAATGTCATGTATAGATGAATGATGTCAGCATCATCATTCCGGAGCTCGAATCTTGTATCGACTGATCGGTCTCTAGAAAGTAGTGAACTGTTGAGTTATAAGACGGGTTTCATTCTTGTTTTCCCCATGTTTCATGTTCTAGTCGGGTATTAATAGAATGTCCACCTAATGCCAACACAGAAACAATCGTGTACATGTCTTGTCTAGCAAGACAACAAGTCATGTCAATCAGGATAACAAGTCAATACTGTTGGTATTGGTAACCAATACAAGTAACAGGTAGGACAGTACAACTAAAGCAATGGCAAAATAACGTGTCGTACACTTGTCAGGTATTGTGTATCAACAGAAGAAATATTTACTTGCGCAACCAATCACAATAAAAGCAATAATTTATTGTCATGGTTATCTAGCTATAACGGAATTTATATATTCACCATTACTTGTTAAAATATATCTAACCATAGTATTTTACGACTGTTGATTTTTATAATTAAATTGTATCTACCAGAATAGTCGTACAAATAATTTGCATAACTTTACGGTTATAATTACTCACGTGCTAGTGTTTCTAAATAGTAAAATACAAATTATCTTTATAAAATTGCATAATGATAATAAATTGCAATATTATAAATACATGTATATATACCATAAATAGATATATTTTAGCATAGGTAAATTATAATGAAACGAGCATGTAGCAAGATAAACTTGCCTCGATCGGTATGATACAACGATGAATACGGTTACCCGCATTTCGGACACCGACAATAACGACGTAACCACGAAACAAACAAGGTCTAACCATACGATGACAGTTTAACAAATATAAATTATCCTTAATTTGTGGCTACCCAAAAGATATATGGTGATTTATATATTATATATAGATATATTATACTAGATTCACATGAATTTAATTTATCGGTAAATATTAGATATAATCTATCACCATAATGGGTTTCAGACATGCGGGTCGGGTCGGATAACTATCTCTACTATTCGAATCGATCGCAACCCAAAAGAATAAAGTAAAAGAAATACAAAGCAAGTTTTAAAATACCAATTAATATTGTAAGAACGTGTTAGGGTGTTACAGGAGTTGTGGTCAACCATATCTCATGATGAACTGAGCACAGTGGTGGTAGGGATGCAACTACATCCCCTCTGTAAGGACGCCATGATACGACATCGTCCCGGAGTGTGTTCAGCTCATCCTATAGTAATCAAGGCACTGGAATGAGCTCTCCGTCCATGTGTGTGCACCTGCCCAATATACTCCGAGTGGGGACCTTCGCTTTGCAGGACCAGTCTGGACCCATCTATTTATGACATGTGTAATACTAGGTCGTCCGAGATACAATCTCTTTCAAACCCAAAACTGTAAGAACATAGAACATCAAGTCATCTGTGTTCCACCCAGCAACGCTCGACACAACCCGCGATATAAGCAAGTAAGAACCATGCTGCCCTAACTGTACGCTCCTGCGCCCGCGGCAGTCAGATGTGTAAGCAAAGATAAATACCAGAGCGATACCATGTCGCCGGCGGAGGACGAGAATATGAGACCCCCGAAGATCGATAAAATATAATCTCTCGCATAACACTCGATCTGATGCTCTGACAAATCCTGGGTGATAGTTTTGAGAAACTACGCACGCAACCAGGTGAACCGTACGCATGAACCCTAAATCACACCATCTGCTGGCACGGCACCTAAATACTCCGCAACCAAAGCCGACCAATCATGTTGTGCCGTACCAGTTACTGCTTTTACCTCAACTGGGAGTCCTAGTACCATGCTGACATCCTGCAGTGTAAGCGTCATCTCACCAACCAGTAGATGGAAAGTATGTGTCTCAAACCTCCAGCGCTCTATCAACGCCGTCATGAGGACATGGTCTAGATGAATACTCCAAATGAGACTAATGCCATATAAGCCGATCTTTACTAACAACGGGCGTATTTGATCTATCATAGGCAGGTACTTATACGAACGGAAAGTAATGTCTTAAACTACCGTACCTGCTCAAATAGTCTCTGATCTATGCTGCAGTTGTAAAGTCACGAGTGTCCGATCAGCAGGCCCGTGTGCATCCCATGTGACCTACTGTACAACTGCTTTGTGGGTTGATCCCTACAACGACCACGGCCACGAATCGGAGCTCCACGACCACCTACAGGGGCTTGACCAACATCAGGAGGTCCACGACCACCGCGACTGCCTCGACCACCAGCAGCTCCACCAACAGGAGTTCTGGCACCACGCATTCCTGGAGGCATCAGTGGGATGGACCTGAAAAACAACGTCAACGATTATCAATATTCGCATGGAAAATTTATAATGAACATATAAAACAAATATCGACGAATAGCATTCTATATGGGTTAACAGTATATGGATTAACAGTATAAAGCAACATCTACGAATAGGATTCTATAAGTGGTTATAGTATAAAGAAGCATAATTGACTAAGATATTCAATAAAAATGCCTGCTTCATCGCATTTTAGGCAACGATGCATGTTGTGCCCTTCCTGATGACAAATATTGCATCGTGCACCCGCTATTCTATCCTGCCTCGCATCCATGTCATTGCGAATTCGTGACGACTTCGGCCGACCTTTTTTATTCCTTCGCGAAGACTCATAGAGATATAATAAGTGGACCCTGATAAGGAATTCGGTAATATTTGTCGGGAATCAGAAAGAAATTGGGTGCCCAGGTGGATGCCAAGTAATTTGATGAATAGTGTACATCGACGTAGGCACAATAATCCAATGCCCGTGATGTGCAAGCAGCTATAACATGCGAGTAAGGAAGGCGGTGAAGTTGCATTTTCCCATATGAACACATTGGCTGGTTAATAAAGTTAAAAATCTGTGTCCTGCCAGCTCTGACTCGGCCACCTACTTGCCGCGTTCTGGTCTTAACTAAAAATAATCCCCGTTGATCATGAAATATTATCATCTCATGACAGTTTGCTTTGGCTCGCCGGTTGTCTAGGATTGTTTGAACTCTTGGAGGCTGTTGAAGTCAAAAATTGCACCCTGGTTGACCAAGTCAAAGTCAAACTTAACCCCAAGCCAAGGGGCCCATGCCCGGGTCGAGTCCGAACATGAAGCGGCCGGCCCTCCTCCATGCCAAAATGAAATCATGTAATAAATATTTTTTATGTAATTTTTTATGCATGAATGTAAACAAAATGGGCATAAAGCCAAATTTTTGTAAGCCCATGGCTTATGTGCAAAAGGAAATAGGACATGAGACATGGGATGGGCAAAATACCATTTTGTAAAGCCCAAGAGGCTATATATAAATATGTAAGCCTATATAAAGCAACATGATGATGAATAAAGCATATACTTTTCATTCCCCAAAAATTAGGGCCTGTGCCTCTTTCTCCTTCCTCAAGGTACTAAAACCTTCTTCTTTCTTTTGAATTAAATCAAGAGTTTTACTCTTCCTTTATAAAACTAAATAGTTTTTCACCATAAAACCCACAAAGGGGAACTCAAATCTTCCATCAGATCTCAGAAAGGAGAGATTTTTAAAATCTCATACTTGTTGATCTCCAAGATCCGGCCAACAAAGGAAGAAGGAGACCCATCTCCAGAAACCCCACTTTGGGAAAGATCCAGGGCTCAAGGGGAGAAGCCCCCTTCATCAGTTTCAAAATATCTTAGGAGTTTAACTCCTCATATATATACATATATACAAAATAATAAGCACTCCTTTCTGGGAGTACAACTCCCATTGCAGGGACCAAGTCCCTTTGGCCTCCCGAACGCCCAAAGCGCTAGCGTCCTTGCGCTCAAAGCGATAATGCCCAAAACGCTAGCGCCCGAGCGTCCACGTGCCTGGCACGTAGGGCGCTAGCGCTCTTGCGCTCAGAGCGCTAGCGCCCAAAGCGCTAGCTCCCGAGCACCC
This sequence comes from Agapanthus africanus, assembly GCA_030015575.1. Classification (NCBI taxonomy): domain Eukaryota; kingdom Viridiplantae; phylum Streptophyta; class Magnoliopsida; order Asparagales; family Amaryllidaceae; genus Agapanthus; species Agapanthus africanus. Next base: position 417,352,596 of record CM057349.1, on the reverse strand, counting down.
ACGTGCCTGGCACGTGGAGCGCTAGCGCCCGAGCATCCACGTGCCTGGCACGTGGGGCGCTAGCGCTCTTGCGCTCAGAGCGCTAGCGTCCGAAGCCCTAGCGCCCGAGCGCCCACGTGCCTGGCACGTGGGGCACTAGCGCTCTGGCGCTCAAAGCGCTAGCGCCCGAGCGCCCACGTGTCTGGAACGTGGGGCGCTAGCGCCCTTGCGCTCAAAGCGGTAGCACCCAAAGCGCTAGCGCTTTTTCTCACGCATCCTTTGGATGCCCTTTCCCTTTTTTTATATATATGTATATATACATATACACACACATACTCCACGACACTGTCCCTGTTAGAAAAAAATTTCTAACGCGGCGCTGCCCCGCATCCCGCAAGGGGACTGCTAGCCCCCCTTGACCCCCAGCCCGCTATTCGGGTAGCGGGACCCCCATAAAAACTCTGTGGGCCTCCCGATATATCCAAAACCCCCTTTCAAAACACAACACACATATACTGCACATTGAGTTCGCATGACCTGTTTGACCCGTTAATCGGAGGTTCCCTCGCTCCAAAGGCGAGAAGTAATTAACGGAAGCTTAGTCCGCGGCTGCCGGAGATTTGGATCCCCGCAATTAATAAACCCCAGCTTACCATAGGCAGGAGGAGTGTATAATGCGCTTGACAAGCGCACGCGCATTCCCATCTCAATGGGGTGACGAAAAACACTCTACAGAGACAACATTTGTCCATCATCAACGTACTGTTGAGCCACGCGCCTTCTCTCAGTGAAATATGTATTTAACCGGTAGAATGTAAACTACACAATTGCTGTAACCGGCAAACTACGAACCCCCTTCAATACGAAGTTGAATATCTCCGATAAATTTGTAGTCATCATGCCATATCGTCTGTCTTCATCGAATGCAAGGGCCTACTTATCACGAGGTTTTTTGTCAAGCCAACCAACCATTTCTTTGTTTACATTTCTAATCTTTTTAACTCCCTTTTCAAATTTTCTTATTTGATTCTCCGTAGCAACGACCTTCAGTTTACGCATCATCCGCATATTGCTAAATTTTGTGTAAAAGTTCGCTGCGTAGTGTCGCATATAGATTTAGTGGTAAGCAAGTGGCTCGGTCCATCCGAGATGTGGATCCTGTATCGTGTTTAAAATCCCAGCATGACAATAAGATATGACACAAAACCCTGTACGGTTTGTTATGAATACCCTATACAGCTCATAAACCAACTCCAACTGTCCGTGTTCTCTGATTCAACTATGCCATATGCGAGCGGAAATAACTGATCATTTACATCTGGAACGACTACAATCAACAACGTGCCTTTATATTACCCATATAAAAACGTCTTATCGATGCTAATGACCGGCCAACAGAATTTGAAACCCTCGATGCTAGGACCGAATGCCCAAAACACCCTTCTAAACTGTTCCTTTCCCTACTCAACAGTTACAGTCACCCACTGAACAACAGTATTAAGGTTAGCAGCCTGTAATGCTACCATGAACTTAGGCAGTTCAAAATAAGACGTAGTGAAGTCCCCGAACAACATTTCTATGGCTTTACACTTAGCCCACCAAGCTTTTTTATAGCTTATAACATAACCAAATATGGCTTTAATTGTTTCAACGATGGCTTGGGGCGTTGTGTTCAAATTCACCTTTACAATATCAATAACTGCTTTTGCAACAAAATTTGAGTCAATATGCAAGTGATCTTTATTCAGTATAGGATTGGCACATGTTTGAGGCTCTTTGAGTGTCTTGATCGTGAATGGCTCGTCAATGTTCCGCCTAGAAGTATAGAGCACCAACGGACAACCTCAACTGATCTTGCACACGACCCTCCAGGCTGATGGGTTTGATTTTATAACCTTATATTGCTGATGTTTTCTAACTGAATACATCACGACTGCATGTTTTAAATCTTTCTTACATTGAAACTGTTGACCTTTGTACAGTTCCAGACCATTGCCTTCGGTAATATCGTGTGCTCCGCTATTGTTCACTACAACATCTCCAATCCAATCTGTGGAAGTAAACACGGCTGCTGGTGCACTTTGATAAGTCATATCCACTGTGTTCTGCGCAACTGGATCATCCTCATCATCATCGTCACCTACTTCATGAATGTCCTCCTCATCATCATTGTATATCAATTCATTGTTCACGCAGGCAGTTGCAAATAATTCAAAAGGATTCTCATTCAACGAATTCATAAACGTTAGCACACCACAATCTTCACCGCCAGCATGCGCTGGTGATACGACATGCTCACTTGCTAGAAATTCATCAAAAACATTCTCACTTGGCGGATTTACTTCATGCTCACTTTCCGGGACTTCATAAAAACATTCTCACTTAGCGCATTCCTTCCCGTGAGCGGAACTTCATTCTGTGATGGGAATCTAGGTTGTGGCGTGAACTGCGCTTCAGAATGCTGGCGTTTTTCAACATACAATTCCAACGTACCCACGGCGAATTTGGCGATGATACATACTCGATCATAAACTGTAGAGATTCATCGTTTACGATGTTTACAAGTTTGAAGTGTGATCTTCCCCTTACCAACATCATATCGTACCTGAATTATCAAACAACATGTTCTAGGATCGAGTACTAATTTTTCAAAAATCAACCCAAACAATTCTTCCAACGTTCCATGCCGATGAAGCCAAATTGATTCTTGAATAATAGAGTCCTTATATTCAACACCATGAGTTCTACTATTCACAATCTGTCCACCGAAATACAACCAAGCCGGAATAAGGTTGTCTTCCATAATTATGATATCGCCACCCTTCAGTAATGATAGATTTTCATCAATACACAAATGCAAACGAATATATATTACTAAACGATAATTAATTGTATAAGAGCCCTTACAACTTAGCAAAAAAACTCTCTCTACTTCACCATCTAACCAAAAAGTTAGGTATCCTTGAATATGGATTACCAATTACTTCACCATCTAACCACAACAAACTCCTCTGTTTCACTATCTACCCTCCACCGATTTAAATTTGGATTACTTCATTTCTAGATACAATGGAACTTGAGCAATTTAAAAAATTTACTGTAATTTACTATAATTTTTTCAAATAATTTTTTTTCACAATATCATGATCTGTAAAAATTCTTTACCAACAAATTTAATTTTATACAAACCTTGAATCAACGGTAGAATCAAAGACGAGAACGACGTGCGAGGGCTGTAGAGAGAGGCGCGGGGGAGGGTGGTTGTGGAGAGAGAAGCATGGGATGGCTACGAAGGGGGAGTCCCGGCGAGGGAATTTGTGGCTTGGGGATCTGCGGGCAAGATGAGGTCGCCGAAGGGGTAAGGGTGAGAGGTCAGAGGAAGGGGAGCCGGACATGGAGGGGGCAAGGAGGAGGTCGCCGGAGGGTGGTGCGGAGAAGGTCGCCGGAGGGGACTGACGAGGGGGATCCGGGCTAAGGATTTGAAAAGGGATTTTGCAGTAAAAGAAAAGATTGGGAAGAATGAGATTCGATCAGGGCTTCGATCGTATATAAAGAAGTGGACCCAAATGAAAACGCTAATGTCAGAAATGTTTCTCTCTAAATATAAACGCTACTGGCATTAGCGTTCTCATTTGCTTTAATCTACCCCAATTCGAGACTCCCCCCCCCCACAGTCCAACCCGAGACATCTGGATATGCATGTTTAGCGTTTTCATCAGGAGAAAAACGCTACTGTCGATAGCGTTTTCATAAAAAGGAAAATGCTACTGTCAATAGCGTTTTTGGAAATATTTTATTTAATAGTATTATTTTGGTAAAAAATTCTAATTGGTTGGGAGAATAAATAACAGTAAATCTAAGGCCTGAACACGGCGGGAATATAACACATGTTCTTCATTTGAAATTGAATGTAATCAAATAACTATGCACATGTTACAACAGCTAAAATCAGTACAGCTCCTAATTAAATAACACATGAGAAATAGTGCCGGGGCAAATTTTGATTTGAAGTTTTGTATCGTATACAACAATCCTGTAAAATTTTAAACCTAAATTGGATTAGGACATCAAGAAAGAAGTACTGGAGAAATCATGCAATGCATCAACCTTAGTGTCTTTGAACTATGAACCAAAGCCTAGGGCAAGCAAGGAGTGATCTGCAAGAGTTTGGGGAAACGAACTTGTATGAACCAAATCTCTCTACAACACCATTGAACTTGCTATCCACATCGCATGAATCAGAATAATGGCAAGTTCATGCAGTTTGGCACTTACGGCCATGCACCCATTTAGAATTGTACGGGTACTCCAGAGTATCGACTCAATTCTCATAGATAGTGGCCTTATTTCCACTCATTATGTGAATTCATCAAATATGTATTACGGTCATACTCATCCAACATCGATTATGTATTCATTAAGAGTTTTAACTTTTAAATCATCATGTCACCCAGTGACTTGTTATGACCCATATTAACCTGCTTCTTGAGATCTCCATTCTTGTAGGTTGGGTTACTATAATTATTGACCTATTCAGCGAGCCTCAGTCTCATCCCCTTCGGTGTTTCGTACACTAATTTTCTACCTATTGCTTTGGTCAGAGGATCTGCCGAATCTGCCAAATTCATCTCAGGCCTCACAAAATCTAAGGATATTTTTCTTTTACTTGCAGCTGGTTTACAACATTCTGTTTCAATTTAATATGCTACTTTTCCATTGCAGGTCTCATTTTAGCTTGGGCTATAGAGGCTTGGTTATCACATTTTAGCGACACAAAACAGAACTAGTCTCATCGATACATGAGTATCCGCTAAGAGATGAGTATCCGCTAAGAGGTCTCTAAATCATCCAGCTTCTGAACCTGCCTTCTAAAAGGAACCAAACTCAAATTCAATATTGGACTCCAAGAAACTGCACATCATAGTAAGCACATACGCACGGTTTGTATCGTGTGAATCAGATATTCAGTTAGCATCGAAGTATGCTTCAAATACAGGGGACCCCCCGAATTACTATTTGAAGCCCATAATATTTCGTAATTGGCAAATTTAGATTTGAAATTCTATATTATATACAACAATTTCATCTAACCAAACAACTAATTTTCCCCATTCATCCCTATGCCATAGCCCTAATTTTAGTTTGTTTAAGTTCGGATATATGGGTCCACATGGGTAAAACTAAGAGAGGTACATGGATATAAGATATATATGAGCCCCCACCAATAAGGCTTAAGTATATTAGGATGGACCCCATCTATATTGAAAGCTCATGTACACTTATATAAAAAGCACTACACTTCTCAATATTAAATATTAAAAATAACATGGTATCAGAGTGAGTCAGCAGCATATCTGAGAGATCAGTCTCATAGCACCGATAGGATTGCGTGTTTCTGATAGATTAACTCTATAAGTGTTGCGATCAATTAGGACCTTTAAAACAGTGGCTCTGAGAGAGCATTCTCAGCACAGTGAGTGCATCTGTAGTAGACTAGCTCTACAGGCAATGTGTGGTCCGTCGGGGGAAAAAAGGAAAAATGGAGGATTGAGTTATGTGGGACTGATAGTCCCACGTTGGAAAAACTAATAGAGATACATATGTATAAAATATAAAGAGTTTTTTTACTTGTAACCCTCCAAAATATAGAAAACTCCTTTCTAACCCCCGAAAACTTGGTATTTACTTTTTACCTCTCCAAAACCAATAAGTTGCATCACTTTATCCCCTTTACGATTTCCGTCAGAAAAAACCTCCTTTAATTTTAACTTTAATTTTTCTCATCTTAGTTTTACCATTAACCCGAAGACAACAAGTGAGGCAACAGAAGCATTCAACTTCTTCATAGCTACATAGGGACGTTGAAGATACTTTTGATTTCACGGCCGATTTTGAGAAAGGCGTAGCAGAAGCCTAAACCCTAATTTCAATTTGGAAAAGAAATTAAGTATTTTCAAAGAAGAAAAGTGGTTGAGATGTTTTAAAGAAAACATGATGTTATGCTGTTAAAAGTTGACGGGAATCGTAAAGGGGGTAAAATGATACATCTTATTAATTTTAGGGTGGTAAAAAGTAAATACCAAGTTTTTGGGATAGAAAGAAATTTGCTAAGTATTTTTCTGGAGAGGGATGGAAGGGCTACAGGTAAAAAAACCCAAATATAAATGGTATCCTCACCGAACAGGCTCAAGTCTCTTTTGGTGGATCACATCTATATTGATAGCCAATTTACACTTATATATGAAAAGCAATACTCCTTGAATATTAAAAACAACAACATGAAAAGAAAGGGTATGTGAAAACTAAATCTAAAGAGTGGTTGGAGAAAGTTGGTAGGGCTTTAATTGGGATTAAAGATAAAAAGGTTACAGGTTCAAGCCGTGCAAACGGTAAATGTGAAAAGATAAAGGATGACGCATCATAGCTAGGCACAAGCTCATTACAAGCATGTGTTTTATGAATGGCAGTTTGAGGTTCGACCTCATGTAGACTTATGCTTAATTCTCAAAGACGGTTAGACTGTATAATAGATGGCCGTCTTGATGGAAGCGGTCTAAAACAGCTAAAAAAGGACGAAGAAAACACTCAGTTCTGACAACTCAATAGCCAAACTACCATCAAATTTAAATTTTCAAGTAAAGATAAAGAGGAAAGAGGCACCATGATGAGATTACTCCAAGCTTGCTCTCGTCTTCAGAGAAGACTCCACAACCCATCTCCTCTACTCTCCACCTTCTCAACCTTCGAAACTGTTAACAAACCTGACCCAAACTCCCCCACTTGCAAAATCCTCGATCACTGTTCTCACAACGGCCGGTAGTGACTGGAAGCGACTCCTCACCTCCTTCTAGTCCTTTCCCTCACCGCCTCGCCCCTGATGTCGTCACAGCCCTCCTTAGCCTCACTGGCGGTGATCGCATTAACCCCAAACTCCCCTTGGATTTCTTCTACGGGTCCTCGACTTACCTCAACATCAACTCCCGCCAAAATTTAGCGTCTTCTTATCTCAAACTATTATGACAAAATTAAATAAGGAAAAATTAATAAGTAACAAGTTGTACGCTTATAACATACTATGAATATGTTTATACGCATATGACACGCATAGAATATACTGTACGTATATGACTAATATAGTATCTGATACGTGTCGTGCAAGTGTCGGTGTTCGATACGTGTCGGACACGGATACAACAACTCGTTGGAAGTGTCTGTGCAGCCTAGGTTCGGGGGTTCAGGAGAGGTGATTATAAGATAACATTCTATAAAGATATTTATGTCGTGCATCAATATTCTTGCATCTCATAAGCAACATAAAGGGTTATATTGTTTTCAATCAAAATTTAACTCAAGCAAGACTAATTGTTTTGTTATAATTTATAATATTTGTAGTTGTCAGTATACTAATGTTCAACTAGGAGCACACAACTCTGCTTGGTGCAAGTTGTTTGCTTTGCAAAATTTGACAGAAATGTTACAGAATGTTTGATGTCGGTTGATTCAATTTCAAAAGTTCATACCGTTAGCACTTCTTGTTAACTGCTTCAATGTTTCTGATAGCTGACCATGAAACAAAACTTATGATCAATTGCAATGTACTAGAAGCAAAATGTTATGTTTTTTTATTTATCTTATATATTATTTTTATGTACTGAATCAATTTGGTAACGTGGCACCTTTGAGATGTGTATACTTTCTGATTGATGTCGAAATTGGGCTTAGTTCCTGGGATTGTTGTGTGTACTTCTTTGATTTATGGGTTTATGAGAGAAGGCGATATTGGTGAGGCCTTTGTATTAAGAGATGATATGATGGCCTCCGGGGTTCGACCAAACATTACTGCCTATAATAGTTTTCATTAAAGGAGTTTGCGAATCGGAAGGGGTTGGCAAGGCACACGAGCTCTTGAGGGAAACAGATGGTTTTGGTTGAGAGCCCGATGTGAAACTTAGATGGTATCATTGAAGGGCATTTTCAGGCAAGATATCCCAATGGTTGCTCGAAGAGATGAAAAGTCAGAATGTGCTACCTATTTTGTTTACTTACAAAATGATACTTAATTGAGTTGGGCTCAGATGGTAGGATTATGAGACTTGTAGTAGTACATAGTATAGCATGATCATTGTTCCAGATGAATTCTGTTGCAATTCTCTTTCAATTGGCCTATGCAAGGCTGATGAAAGTAGCAACACATTATTTTCATAGAAATGATTGCAAGAGGACCATTTGACCCAATACATACACCTATGAAGCTCTCATTTATGGGCATAGTAAGCTTGGGGAGATGTGAGGCCATTTGATCATTGATCTTTTCAAGAGATGATTTCTTTGAAGCAAATGATTGTCATTTATTCAGATGTATAGTGGGCCAGTTCATAATCTTTCAAGTAGAGGGAAGATGCATGAGGCCATGGAAGTCTTTTCGGAGCTCGAGTTGGCATCCGAATGTGTACATTATAGCACTCTTATCTCCGGCTTTGTAAATATTAGTAAAATACAGAAACCTCTAAATTTCCATGATGAGATGTCATGCAAAGGTGTCGATCCTAATTGATGGGGTCGTAGGAGTCCTTCAGATGTTGCTTTCCATTGATCCGCTGATGACGGCGATGGGTGGCTGAGATTGGATCTGGAGGCTGTCGCTCCTGAAGTGTGTGGATCTCAATGGGTTTGAGGTTGTGGTTGCCGAGCTACCTGCAAGAAAGTCCCGGGGTGATAGTACCATCGAGGACCTTCCGACGGTCAAGTTAGACTAGAGATCCGAGCAGAGTAACGGCTTAGTGGAGTAAAAATGGCTTACTTAAACCGTCTGAAGAAGGGGTTTATATAGCGGTGGCAGCAGGCAAGGCAGGCGCGAGAATCACGCCGGTCGTTACGCTCCCGACGTCACGCCTGCGTGATGAGCGAGACCTCCCATTAATGGCGAGACAGGCTCGTTAATGGGGGATCGTGGTGGCGTGGAAAGTGGGATGTGGCCGGCGGAGATCTCGTGCATGGCGAAATTCGCGGGATGGCGGTTACGCTTGCAAGCGGTGTCGTTGGTCGGTCGATGAGACCGAGGAAGAAAACCTCAGCGGGAGAGCTCGCAGACGAGCGGGAGAGCCTAGGTATCTTGGTTCTGCGGTAGCCCGGAGACGAGCTGTGAGGCCGATGAGGCCGGTTATGCAGGGGGCTCAGAGGTGAGCCAGCGTTTGCTCGGTAGGACGAGCATAGGTGTGGTCTGGTCGGCCAGTGTAGGTCCTTTCTTGCATGCTCTTGGACACGTCATTTGCCACATGTCCTGATCAGGGAGATCACCGATATCGAGCATCATCACTAATAGTGTCCCCTGAAATGCTCTCAATGATGGATTCTGCAAGTTGGGTGATTTTGAGAGTGCGAGAAATTTTTTTAAATTCCTCTTAAGGAAGGGATTGGTTCCAAAATGCGGTGACGACAAACTAAGGTGTTATGCATAAAGTTATGAAGTGCAAAGTGGTAGCATTTTAATTAGGAGTTTGAATATTAAGAGTTGCTTTTTAATCTCATTTTTAATATGTTATATGCTTTTAATTGTTAAGAGTTATGAATCGTGACTTGTATGTATTTAAGTAGAGGATATGAAGTCCATAAATCATGTAAAAAGATTATATATAGGCTGGTTTTCTTTGTGAAAGGCAGACTTTGATATGATATTTTGACAAATCATGTAATCTTTGTAATTTGTAATTTGAACTCTGCGGAATTTTATTGTTTTTGGCAGCAGTCGGAGACTGTTTTTGGTTGCAATCGTGATTGGCTGCGATCAATCAATCCCTTTCCCTTCTACCCTTTGGCGTTCATTGCTTCTTCAACTTCATCATCCCAACCTTATTCCGGAACTTGAAAAAAAGCAATGCGTCAAAGTTCCGTGAGTATTAAACGACAACATCAAGATAAGCTACAAACAATTCAGTTTTGAAGACTGTCAAATTTCAGTCCAGAATCAGCATGAATCTGGGCCATTTTAAGAGTAGAATCATCGTCATCAGCTCTCAACCTGTTCCAACAACCCCTCATCAAGCAGTTTCAGCTCAAAACAGCTCAATTTCCGCCCTGGATGGACATTTGAACTGTTTTGTTTCTAAATCGGAGTGTTCGACACCTTACTTGCATCTATTTAACTAGTAAGCAAGTAGTAAAGGTAATCCCGAGATATGAACTGAGTTGTTTATCTTGATTAGGTAACAACATATTGATTGGTAGTTGTAATATCCTAATTTTTTTTATTAGCAAGAATGTAGATAGAAAAGTTTTGAAGGGTTTTGTGTACATAGGTAATATTTATATAGATTCTATAGCCCACAATTTCCTAATCCCTAACCCTAGCCGTATCCCTATTCTCTCTCTCTTCTCTCTCTCTCTCTCATCGAAAGCCCGCTCGAAACTACTAAAGGCGACGTCACATTGACCTCTTCAACCTCGGCAACAACTTCTGTCTGGGGGCATACCAGGCGGCGATCAATAACACGTCCCCAGCCTTTCCTACAACGACGCAATTGAGCATGACTCCCTCGTCTACAGATCCTCTATCACCCTCGGCTCTTATCAGCTGGTTGTCAACGAGATCGATTCGTCGACGCCGACGCCGACAGTGCTGTAGGCGGTGAAGCTGCTCGCGATCTATCTCTCTAGCGATAAGGTTTGCTTTCTGATCTTGATATATTTATTTTGCTTGAGATTTGTGCGATTTAGGTTTGGTTTGATTTGATTCGAGAGTTTGGAAACCCTAGTGTGATGTTGTAGATGAGTTAGAAATGTAGAAGATTGAGGAGATGTGAATGAATTAGATCATTGATTGTTCTGAGATCATCATTCGATTAATGATGATGAATTGTTGCCGTTTTAAATTAGAACTTAAGACAAATGAAAGTAATGCAACCGATCTCTTTTTGTGTTCTTTAGAAAAGTCATAATTTGGATATGTTGGAATTTGAGAGGCAGAAATATGTGGAGATATGAACAAATTAGAGCATTGCTTATTTTGACATACAATCATTTGATTTCTTTGAAAGAAGAAGTTCGAAAGCCTAAATTACTAACTTTCACTTGGTAACGTAATAAAATCATACACATGGATAAATTAGAGATACGAGGAATACCACTTGATTTTGGGTTTTTTGTAATTGGAAAGGAAGTTGTGATTGATGAGTGGAAGAACTCTGAGTGGTAATTAAAAAGAAATAGGCGTATTCGTAGGGAGTTAAAGGGATCTCTCGTATGGGATAAAATGAGATTGATTATGTGCAATGAGGACGATAAATGCTAATTATGAGGAGCAGCAAACTTATAGTCGGAGTCATGAGGGTTAGTGGTAGACCAAACCGAACGTTGATCGAGATAGTTAACAATATGTCGAATGTTAATATAATTTATAGGAGTATCTTTCGATATAGGATATACTAATTATAATATTTATATGGTTTTAGAGATCGTTTTGGAGTAGGGGACTTGAAGCTACAGGAGTTGGAACTTTTGTAAGAATTGTAAGTGATGTTACATTGTTTATCAATTTATATGATTTTCAAATCTAAAAAGTCATGTCCTATACATGTTTCACAATGCCATTAATTATTGAGAGTTACGTATGCGATAATTGTTATATGGATTGTCTTGTATGATTGGTTGTACCAACATTATATATATGCATAAAATAAATGAATGCCAATGAATGTATGCTATAACATGTTTATGTATTATATCCGATATGATTATTGTTTAAATTATCGAGCTGATATTTGTATCTAACAAGCAAAATACTGACAAATCAAAGAAAACAAGATTTTTGAGATTTTTGAAGATCTCACGATTTTAGTGTTGTGCTAAAGCATGGAAAATGTAGAAAATTCAGAGGAAAGAACTTGGATTTTTTAAAATTTTGTGATCTTTGTATTGCCAGGAGTTCCTAGACATTCGGAATCCAAGTCTTTCGAGCCTGATTTCTTTTTCCTATTAGAATTTTTTTGAAAACTTTACTGGTGTGCTATATCATTTAAAATACAATATCAAAGGAAATTGATTTTTTTAGATTTTTGAATATTTCGCTAATTTTGTGTGTTATATAGCAAGTAAAAAATGAACGGAACAGAAAAGTGATATTTTTGAAAAGTTTGCAATTTTTGTGTGATATAATAAGAAAAATATTTAAAAAATCAAATAAAATATATATTATTGAGATTTTTGAAAATTTTACGATTTTCATGTACTGACATGCAAAATATTTAAAATTTGAAAAAGACCAGAGAATTTTTAATATTTTTGAAATTCGCTATTCTCGTATGCTTTAAACTTCCAAAATATTGAAAATTCCAAGAAAACGGAAACATTTGGGATTTCTGAAGGCACTGCGATTTTCATGTGCAATAGTAAACAAAATATTGAAAAACTGAATAACACAAAATTTGAGAGTTTTGAAAATTCACGATTTTTCGTATGCTTATATCATGCAAAATATTTAAATTTAAAAGAAAACCGATTTTTTTTTAGATTTTTAAAACTTTCACTAATTTTGTGTGCTTTAATCAGTAAAAAAACGAAGAAAACAGATACGTTTGATATTTTTGAAAGGATCACGATCTTTGTGTGCTATAGGGCAAGCAAAATATTAAAAAATGAATAAAACAAATTCTATTTAGTTACTTGAAAATTTCCAGATTTTCATGTAATAACATAGAAAATATTTAAAATTTGAAGAAAACAAAGAATTTTTGGATTTTTAAAAAATTCGTGAATCTCATATACGATAAACACGCAAAATATTGAAAATTAGAAGGTAAAAGATTTTTTTTTGATTTTTGAAGATATCACGAAGCAAAATATCGAAAAGATGAAATTCAAACAAAATTTTGAGATTTTTGCATATTTCGCTAATTTTGTGTAAAACTCGAAGGAAACAGAAAAGTTAGCAATTTTTGTATGCTATAATAAGCAAAATATTAAAACACCGAATAAAACATATGCTATTGAGATTTTTTGAAAATTTCACGATTTTCATATACTAACAAGCAAAATATTTAAAATTTGAAAAAAAAATAGAATTTTTTATTTTTATAAAAAATCACTATTTTCGTATGCTATGAACATGTAAAATATTGAGAATTCGAAGAAAACAAAAAATTTTGTGATTTTTGAAGATGTCGCGATATTCATGTACTATAGCAAGCAAAATATTAAAAAACCGAAGAGCACACAAAATTTTGAAAGTTTTGAAAATTTCTCGATTTTTGTGTACTATATCATTCAAAATATAAAAATAAAAACATAGATTTATTTTTTTGAGCATTTTGAAAATTTTGCTAATTTTGTGTGTAAAAAAAGATGAGAACAAAAAAATTTGATAATTTTGAAAAGTTCACGATTGTTTTGAGCTATAGCAAGCAAAATATTGATAAACCAAATAAAACATATACTATTATGATTTTTGAAAATTTCATGATTTTTCATTTACTAATATGCAAAATATGTCAAATTTGACTAATTGAGAGAATTTTTCTGTTTTAAAAAATTCGTGAATCTTGTATGGTAAAACATGCAAAAAAATTGAAGATTCGAAAGAAACAGAAATTTTTTGGATTTTTTAAATATCGCGATTTTTATGTGCTAGATAATAAGCAAAATATTGAAAAACTGAAGACCACACAAAATTGTGAGATTTTTGAAAATTCCTCGATTTTTGTGTGTTATATGTTATGCAAAATATTGAAAAATAAAAGATAAATAAAATATTTTGAGATTTTTGACAATTTCGCTAATTTTATATGTTATAACAAGTAAAAAATGAAGGAAACTGAAAGGTTTGATATTTTTGAAAAGCTCACAATCTTTTGGTGTTGTAAAAAGAAAAATATTGAAAAACCGAATAAAACGGAAACTACTGATAATTTTGAAAATTTCACCATTTTCATGTAGTAACATGTTAAATATTCAAAATTTGACCAAAACATAGAATTTCTGAATTTTGAAAAATGAGGAACGGAAATATTTTGATATTTTTGATGATATCGCGATTTTCATGTGTTAGAGCTAGAAAAAATTGAAAAACCAAATAGCACACAAAATTTTGAGATTTTTGAAAATTTCACAATTTTCATTTGTTATCATGCAAAATAATGAAAATTCAAAGAAAACTGATTTTTTTTTGAGATTTTGAAAATTTCGTTAATATTTTGTGGCATTGCAAGTAAAAAACAAAAGGAACAAAAAAGTTTAATATTTTTGAAAAATTCGTGATATTTGTGTGCCAAATAAAATATTAAAAAACAGAATAAAATAAAAACTATTGAAATTTTTAAAATTTCGTAATTTTCATACACTAACATGCAAAGTATTTAATATTTGAAGAAAATGGAGAATTTTTTAATTTTAAAAAACTCGCAATTCTCGTATGTTATAAATATGCCAATTACTGAAAATTCAAAGGAAACAATTTTTTTTTATTTTTAAGATCTCATGATTTTCTTGTGCTAAAACAACAAAAATACTGAAAAACAGAAGGGCACACAAAATTTGAGATTTCTGTAAAATTTGTGATTTTCATGTTATATATCATGTAAAGTATTGAAAAATCAAAGAATACCTTGTTTTTTTTTAAATTTTTTTTGCTAATTTAGTGTGTTATAGCTAATAAAAACAAAAGGAACAAAAAAGTTTGATATTCTTGAAAAGTTCACGATCTTTGTATGATATAGCAAACAAAATATTGAAAAACCAAATAATATAGGTTTTATTGAGATTTTTGAAAATCTCGCGATTTCATATACCAACATACAAAATGTTTAAAAATTTAGGAAATCATAGAATTTTTGAATTTAAAAAAAAGTAGTGATTCTCGTATGCTATATATTGAAAATTCGAATGAAACAGAAGTTTTTTGGATATTTGAAGATTTCTCGATTTACATGTAATATGTAGTAAGCAAAATAATAAAAAAATCGAAAAGCACACAAAATTTTGAGGTTTCTGAAAGTTTCATGATTTTGGTGTTCTATATCATTCAAAATATTTAGGTTCTATCATCCAAATTGGGATTATGGTTGTAAACGTTGGAATCTTGGAGATTTAGTTGGAGTAGGTCCAAAACAACATATATGCAATGCAAATTTAGTAAACAGAGAAGTCGATATCACAGTGGTATAACACTGGATGAGCAAAAGATATCTCCGAGCGACCAATTTAGATATCTAGATTTTATCATTCAGAAGGATGGGGGATCGATAACGATCGTAATAGAGGAGCGTAACGAGGATTTTATACGATCATAATTTTCTGTTAAGGTTGAAAGATAAGTTTTATCGAAGCGCTATTAGGCATGCCTTATTATATAGTACGGAATGATGGGCCCCTAAAAAAAATCATGCACAGAAAATGCATAAAGCAGAGATGCACATGCTTCGTTAGATGTTTGGTAACACTAGAAAAGATAAGGTATGAAATGAGAATATTCTTGCAAAGGTTAATGTAGCACCTGTGGAGGAGAAGATGCAAGAAAACCACATAAGATGGTTTGGTCATGTGCGACGTAGACCTACGGAAGTATCAATTCGACGAATGGATATTCTTGATTTAGGCCAATTCAAATAGGCGAAAGGGAGACCCAAAAAAACGTGGATAGAAGCGATACAAAAAGATGTGGATGCCAAAAGCCTTAATGAAAATATATTGTTCGATAGGAATGAGCGGAGGCAAAAGATTCATGTACTCGACCCGGCGTGATTCTCATTGTCGGATATAGGTGCCATGAGGTAATTATTGTAATTGTACATGGACCTATATAAACAGAACAATCTTGCTCGAGATGATAGTTTGCTATCTGGTTTGTCTTTATCATTCATATGTATATGTTTTACTTGTTATTAAGTATCGCTAATACATGATGATAAAACCCATAGGATCTTTGCTGGATTATTAGACTTATGATGGGGATCATAATAATAGTGCCTGGATAGTCTATAAGCACATACTTAAATGTTTCTAGTCATGAGAGTATCGAGACTGGGTATCGGTACTCCAGAGTAGGGTAGTATATACATTTCCTGACCCGGTTAGAAGGAGATAGCTAGTCCCACAGTTATTGGTGTTTGACACTGAAGATTGTATACATGTACTCATTGGATAATGAGTTTCACTGAATGGACTCATGACTGAGAACTTTTAGATGGTATTATACCTATTATCAGATAGCATTTCTCTGGTGACATGAGTTCTTGGTAGTCTTTTAACCTGAGATCGTCATAATGTCTTGTGTGTGTTCCGACTGTATATTGATTACTACCCTACCATGCCTTTAAAGAGCCGTGCAAACAAGTTTTGGTTGGATACAGTCCCGAAGCACATGGAGGCAGTGAGTGATCGAGGGGATTCGTGTCTCCCGGTATAGCGAGTTGATGTCGCGCTATGCTTGATTGACTGTAACTATAAGTTCTTGGTCAAGGCGGTTGAGACAAACTGATAAATGTTATCAAATGAATCTCGAATGGTTATGAGTTTGACATCAGCATGACTTATTGGGTTATTGGGGGTCTGACATAATCTACCCCAGACCCGGTATGCAACACTCTCAGACGAAGAAACATGTTAGCATTTGGTACTAGGTTTGCAATAGCGGCGGAAATAACAAGCAAAAATTTGTAGAACATAGCTCCAAACACAAACCCCAAAATCATCCAAATACTAAAAGTTGTGCAACACTGGTAAGCCTGATACGGGATTTAGGGGGCTACAACCTTTGTAGCGTGTCCACTCTCCTAGCGAAAGACCCAAGCTAGACTCCCCATCGCAGAGAGGTCTATATTGCTTGGAAGACCATCTCGTATAGTTATATACGAATTCAGAGAAATTGTTTCAATCGAGGATGGCCACTAGTTCTGTAGAAAGTGAATTGTATATTGATATAATTCATTTGTCTCTACCTTCCACCTTATATCAAGTTGAGAACTCTTTCAATAAGGAGAATACACCAGTTACGCTTGTTGGATAGTTTTCTTTCAAATCTTAGACTGAACCTGAAAGGAAGGTAAGAAAGAAACCCACCAACCTGAGTATAGTGTACAGAAGGTAAGACGTAAAGACATATAAAGGGGCAGCAGTTGAAGAGAAAGGGTTGCAATTACTATCATGAGCCTGGGCAGTAGAAAATGTATTACTAAGAATACCTAGCCACCCCTTGAAGTAAAATGATACTTCGTCCTCTGGTGTGTTATTTGAAAACTGATTCTCAATGAACTCTACTTTCTGGGTATATGATACCGGATCAGGATCCCACATCTGTAAATTATTACAGATGTAGAGAAGAAATAGAGTATTGGGAATTGGTAATTTGATCCTCAAAATCGGAAATCAGAGCCAATGTTGCTATTAGGGATTGTCGCTTGGTTTTGTCTAACGACAAATATTTAGTTTTGAATAACTGTTGTTATACACCAAGTTTTAAAAATAATACCCGTCTCTTTACTTGATAAATAAAGATATAAATTTTGAAAATTATGTTGCGAACATTTTCCTTCATCAAATGTTGATTGGGAATGATGCATAGAATAACAATATAGATATTCTTAACCAAAACACAGTTCTCAATTTATAAAACACGGGTTTTGAGTTAGTAAACTCTTAGGACTTATATATAGTGATGTATGTAGTCCGATGTCCTTAAGAACAAGGGGTTGGTACTCATTCTTCATTCCGTTTACTTATGAGTACTCTAGTTTTGGATGCGCGTTCTTATTGAAACGCAAAGTCCAAACCCATTGAGAAGTTCACAGAGTATAAGAATAAAGTAGAGAACTAGACGTTAGAAGTATCAAAAAAATTTGATGTGATCGAGAATGTGAATACTTATGCTCGGTATTTCGAAGACATCTAATAGAGAATTTGATTCTCTCTTGGTTTACTCCTCCGAACATATCATAGAACTATGAAGTATCGGAGAGGAGGATACGCACCCTATATGATATGGTGCACTCTATGATGAGTAATACTGAGTTGCCTTTTTCATTTTGGGGTATGCACTGGAAACAACTTGCATCCTAACTGAATAAAGTTTTGTCTAAATCAAGTGCTGGAGATTTTATATGTCACGCTCCGCTTTCCAAAATACGGAATACGGGAGGCGACTAGGCCAGCCATGCTCCTACGGTCAAGGAAACAATCCCGCCGTAGTCACACTTCAGCTTCTAGCATTACATAGTAATCAGTAAACACAGCGTGGAAATATAGGAAACACATCACTACTTTATTACATCAAATTTCATTGTTCACAGTTTACAATAGTTCGAAAGAAAAGGAAACTACTAATCAAGGACGAATATAAGGTTGATATATGAAAAGTGGTAAGAGTACTGATGGTATGACCGTCTAAATCTCTGCAAGCTTGAATGGTAGGTCTGACTCCTGAGTGGCGTCCTCTCCAAACTCTGAATATGCATACTCAGATCGTCAGGGTGACGCAATAGCAATAATATAATAGCAATATAGTAAAGCATGAAACAAAAGGTAATAACAGTGTATGCAAGTAGTCCGTGTATCAACACGCAATGCAATTTATGATCCATGTCCCTATTGGTCGCTAGGTCAATTTGAAATCAAATTGTGGAAAAGAGTGATCATATTTAACGAGGGTCTCATGCATACCCGAGACTACGGCCCGCTGTTATCCAGGACATAACCCTATCAGCCGGACCGCTAAGTCCATAACCTAAAATATATATAAGAGTCGCTGTTCAAATGACCATCCTCTAGATCGTTAAACCTCGCTAAATAAAAGTTCCATTCCACTTCAATTTCCCCTTTTTTCCCAAGTTTCAATAACTATATGTATGTGGCTAGTTGTGTACAAGTACGCCCCAATAACTTGGTTTTATTCACTTTTTACTGCACTGTTCACTTTTACGAATCATTCACTTTTCACTGATGTACTTGACACAAATAATCTAATACCACTCACGTTCAACAATGCAATAATCGCCAAGAATAAATAAGAGCGTTCTCTATCACTAAAGATATTACGGTCGGGTAAATATGAGAATTATGTCGCGAATCAAATCATGTACAAAATGAATCACTACGTACCTTATGAGTTCAGAAAATCATATTAGATCTTACAATCGTAATTAGGCAAAATGATACAATAGAGGTATAAAGTAAACTTAATTATAGATTCAATGAAATTAGTTTCAAATCAATCGGGTTCCGGATTTGCGAATTACGGTCATTACTTTTTAAGTGCTCTCTGCTGGAAAGTCCAGTTTCTGAACTGAAGGTTCGTTTCGTAATATGTTTTACTTCCCGTTGGGATCATAATTAGGTGAATCTACAGTTCAAATATTTGTAGGGATATGAGTTAACTTTACAACGCAAAAAATGGATCAACAATAGTCATTTTAGTTTAGGAGTTATGATCAGTTTACTGATGAAGGGTGTAAACTGAATTTGCAGAAATCTGCCGTACACACTAATAGTTTAAAATGTGTTATAAATATCAAACGATACTGGAATGCAATAGGACCAGTACCATTAGAAATCTAATTCAATTCTCTATGCTTATATATATGGTTCCACACTCTTTCACTTCTAAACAAAGTGACACAGGTGTTTTGAAACAGATAAAAGTAGAGAATTCTGCTCCGTACTGCAGTCCAAAGACAAGATACTCCTCTGTTTTTGCTATCAAAATGACATTCTAACCAAAAACTATTTTCACAAATTCAAAGATTAAACAGTCCTCTTCGTTACGAGCCCAAGCATGACGCGATCCAATTTTTTTGGAATTAAATATAGATTTTACGGGACAACTTATACTGCAAAGTTCATATTTCGTATCAATCTGCGGGGCATCATTTTGTGGTTAAAACGATATCGATTTGCCACCAAATTTCTACAGCGTGTTTTTTAACAGCATTAGGGTCTGATATCATAAATTCCACCATTTTAGACTTTGTTTTCGCATAAAGTTTGTATCAAACACCTAGGTTAAGCATACACGTGTACCGATCATAATGTTATTTTCACTCGATCGATCCAAAAGATAATTCGTTCTAGAAAATTCCCCTTGATACTATCATGTTGTGATAGATCGATTATACTCAAACCGAACCACTAAAGATCATGGGGTGTAGATAAAATTTACGGTTAATTTAAGACATGAAATTGTAGTTTTAACGTATTCAAGTGAACTAGCATATATATCTAATACGTATAGCGTGTAAGCAAGTGGAGTGCACTTGCCTGCGACGAATCGACGATTACGACAGCGACGATGACACGGTCACAGCACGGCGAGTACAGCGAGCTTGGCGCTGCTACGGCGGTAACAAGGTGGTGAGAGGTGATGGCGTGGCTTTGGGGCTTGGTGGTTGGAGAGAGAAAGAGAGAGGTTAGAGAAGAAGAAAGTGAGAATAGAGAGAGAGAGAGAGAGAGAGAGAGAGTTCCGTATATTTGAAAAGAGAGAGTGAAATTTGAGTGAGTTAATAGAATTAATGGGTGATTAAAAGAGTTAATTGGAATTGATGGGGAATTATTCAGTTTGGGATTTGAGAAGTTTTGAAAATAAAGGGGGAAAACTGTTGAGCTAGAAAGAAAGAAGGGGAGGTGTTGGGCTTTGAAGTGGGTGAGAGAGTAGGGCCGGTCTGGTGTGGGCTTGGAAAAAGAGTGTTGGGTTGTGGGTTTATAGTAGAATTTTGGGTGTGGGTAGAATTTAGTTTTAGAGTATTAATTTGGTTTGGAAAAATAGAATTTAAAAGTTAGGAAAAGTAATAGGAAAATCTAGGTATAAAAATATATTAGGTTTTAGGAAAATAAATACAATAAATAAATTATAAATGGGTAAATTATTTGGAAACAACATTTTATTTAAATACGGATATTAGAGTACAAAAATGAATGGGTATTACATTATATGTGATATAGAATGCGAGCATATCTTAAATTTGTTAAGATATGGAGTTGTCTGACTTATGTTAAAAGCGCTATCTGAAAAAACTCAAGGCACTGTTCACCGCCGGAAGATGGACCGGGACGTTGGGACGTCGGGACTATATTCTGGGGGTAGATACTATTTGGATTTATCCGTCCACCTCTCCGAAGATACCAAGTTGTTTTATGGCACCGTATGTCGGAGGTTTGGACGGATGCGGCCGTTGTAGTGTAACTTCATCAGATTTTCCCTCGTTTGTGAGGGGTTTTGATTGTGGGGACGCTCTTCCCTGCAGGCGCAAGCCCCTGCAGTTAATTGCGTTACCGCATCGCGATAACCACTTTCTCCTACTCCGGATGTTCACTTCGTGTCGTATGTGTTTTTGTTTTGGTTGCCCGTGGATTGTATACGGAGACTAATTTATGTCGTCGCCCATAGGGCATGGATTAGTCCAAATCCATATATTTTTAGATCTGGGTTTGGGTTGATTTAAGGATCGTTAATTTGGTTTGAGATTAAGATCGACTCAAAACGTATGAGCGTTCGGGCTTAATTATTTTAGTTTAAGAATATCGCGGTCCATTATCGCCATGTTTGAGGAGAGGTGTTAGTTTAAGCACGTTTCAGTCTTTTATCGCCGTATTTGGGGGCGAAAATTAGTTTAAGAACATTTCGGTCCATTATCCATCTTGCGCACACGTGTATTTGTTACGTGACGAAGTGAATAATGATGATATGTAATGTGGCCAATTTGGGGCACGATCCGATTTGAGATATGCACGTCAATTTGGAAGTGCATAAACGAAAAAAGTTGTTGGTCCTCGGAACCCGCCACCTCTCTGAAAACGTTGAGAAATTACAACGACATGTATCAGAGGTGTGAAGAGATGTACCCTTAAACCAAATCCCGTATTTGAGAGAAAATGGGTTGTTGTGGACTTAAAAAAAAATTGGTCATATTTGAGACCTTGGAAATCAAGAACATATGGGCTCGATTGATTTAAAAACAAAGAGGTTTGATTTCAGGAAATTTAGCCAATTTTGAGCTGAGATCGAGTTTCCATAATTACCCAACAGTGCTGAGCACTGGGACATATAGCGCTCATGTGTAAAACACGTGGGGTGCTGGATTAGTGCTAAGCACTAGAGTTCTGTAGTACTCACGTGTGAAACACATGAGCTGTTCAGATGTGAGCGTTTTTAGTCATTTTTGACTAATCATGGAGTGCTGAGCACTCTACATGATACTCACGTAGGAAGCATGTGAGTAATGGGGTTTGGGCTTTATTTGTTCGTTTCCCTCTTTTTACAGAATTGCTAAGCACTTAGATAGAGCTCACTTGCATTTCACGTGACTGCTTCCTTTTAGGGCGACTGCCTAATTGATAAAGAAGTTTTTCTTTGCTCTTTAGGCGCCTACGTGAGAAACACGTAAAGCGGTTTTGGCAGTTCTTTTTGTTTGTTTTTTTAAACGCTTCTCGTGGGAAACACGTGAGGCTTCAATATAGTGCTAAGCACTAATCGAGTCACCAAGTTTTTCTTGTGTTTTCTTAGAGATATTGATCTTTGTTGATGACATTTTTTAGTCATTGATGATCATCAAGATTTCAGTTTTGAAGATCTTGGACCATCATTATCGTTTGTATTGAAGAACTAAGTTCTTTTTCACTTTTCTAAGAACCAAGTTCTTTATGTAGCGTTAAACCTAATTTTTGGAGGAATTAAATTCCCATATGTTCCTGTTCTTTCTTTTTAAATTAGTTTTTTCTTCTAAGTTTTGAATCTATAGAACAGAATCTCCCCGGTAAGAATTAAATTTTCAACTTGTGGGAAGATCTGCTTCTGCAAATCTCCACCAGAGAAAGAACTGAGTTCTTATATGAAAGATTAAACTCTTAGAGAGGCAAAGGAGAGATAATATGATCTCTCTGTTTCTTTACCTAGGGTTTCAACGAGGCAAGTCTTCTTTGAGAATTAAATTCTCTTTACTATCAATGGCTCACTGTATTCTTTAAAAGCTTGTGGGAAGTTCTCTCTGTATATTCTTTCTTTTTTTCCTCCGTCTTTCCCCCTTCTTTTTTCTCTATCTGTTTATAGAAGAAGAGAAAAGATCAACTTGTTAAGAAAATTTCTGATTGAGAGATCATGATTGATTTCATAATCAATCCAAAATGATCTCTTAGATCACTTGGTGAATTTTATTCACCATTGGATTTTTAATCCAAAGGCTCTCTGTTTAACAAAGAAGTTTCTTGTTTATTTAACAAGATTAGGAAATATTTTTCCTAAGATAGAATTTTATTCTATCATATGATCGGTGGGTGATTTTATAATCACTGTTGGATCCTTTATCCAAGGGTCCTCTGTTTAACAGAGAAGATCTTTCTAGTTTGAGAAAGATCAAGGAAATATTTCCCACATTGAATTTTATTCTATCAGATGGTTTATTGGTGATATTTTATCACAATTGGATTTTAAATCCAAGATTCTCTGTTAGAGAAAAATCTTTCCATATTAGAAAGATCAGGGAAAATATTTCCCAAATAGAATTTAATTCTATCACATAGAATCAGATGTGAGTATTTTTAAAATTCGGAGCGTTGCTAAAGAATGTAGCAGGAGAACTCACGTGTTTAACATGCGATCCTTAGCGTGGGTTTTGGCCAGTTTATTTTCAGCGCTCATATGGTTTGCATATGAGCACTCACGTGTTTAACACGTGAGGCATGTTTGGCCTTTAGTTTATTTTATTCAGCGCTCATATGGTTTTCATATAGGTGCTTATGTGTTTAACACGTGAGGCTTATTTAGCCTATCAATTGTTTGATTGCAGCGTCTATAGGCACTCACGTGTTTAACACGTGTTTAATACGTGAGGCTTATTTAGTCCATTAGGTGTTTTGATTGACGCGCCTATATGCTTTGCATATAGGAGCTCACGTGTTTAACACGTGAGGCTTATTTAGCCCATGAGTCGTTTTAACTGCAGCGCTTATATGCTTTACATATAGGCACTCATGTGTTTAACACGTGAGACTTGAGTAGCAGGAAATTTTCTCCCCTTTTCTCTCTTTTTATGAGGGAACAAATGGCTTCCGGAGTTGCTCTCACATGGCTTGCACGTAAGTGCAATGCTGTCCATCTTTACAACCGTTGGATTGCCTAGGGGAGCGGGGAGATGAACCGCTCCCCATCACGTCTTATAAATGGGGTGTTTGGCTCTGTAAATGATCACTGTTTCTTCATCTTCTTCCTTAACATTTTCTTGAGAATTTAATTCGCCTCTGAGAGCTTAGCTCCCTGTACATAGAACTTCAGAGTTAAACTCTGCAAAAACACTCTTTTGGGGTAAGGATCTTGAACATCGTTCACCTCTTAGAAAACCCTTTTTGTTCTTGCCTAGGATTTTAAATCCATCAACAGAGCTCTGCTCTTTTCTTGAACTAGTCTCTTAGAGATCTAAAAACTTTTTCTTTTAAGTAGACTCTGGGGTCTTGAAGATTGTTAGTTCTCCTCTTAGGGTTTTTCCTATCACCGACCTTTGAGAATCCTTGGAATTTAATTCCATTTTCTTTGTTTCCCCACCGTGAGGGTTTCTAGGATTTAATCCCATTATTAAAGGAATTTAATTCTATCTTACAGAGCTTAGATCTGAGAGATCCAGGGACTTTTGGGAATTTTATTCCCCTTCTGTTCTTGAGCATTTTTTCTTTTTTTAAGAGTTTTAATACCCCTTTTCACAGATTTGAATCTGTGGTGCATTTTAACAGAACTTGCTTTTCGAGGATGTTAGGAGTTTTTTTGAACTCCACTGTTTATTTAATGAGAATCTTTTTGGATTCTCACAAAGATTATCTTGCCTCATCATTGGTGAGCCGCCATTTTGATTTTATGGGGCCCACTGGATTTGTAGTTAGTAGTCCCATGAGACAAATTCATATATATATTTTTTATTAATGGATCCCTTCCTTTTTTTTAACGAGATCGCGCCCTTCCGGATTTTCACAAACTTGCTGGTAGCCCTACTATTTTTACCCACGACGTCCTTTCGGGTTTTCATCCGTGCCCATTTTGCCTGTGGACATACCGTTTTTTTAACGAACGATGAAACTCTCGAAAGTAGTTTCACCGCGGGTTACCTATCTATTTACTAGTGGGATTTGGGGGCGGCTTCATCGCTAAAGTGGCCGTGTAGCCAGTGGGATTTGAGTTGCAACCTCTGCCGTTGAGACTTCTATTGCTATATAGATCTCAACGAAGCATATCACCGTTTTGGAGGCGACATGCTAATTTAGGGACATCTCGATCCGTTGTCGCCTTGTTTGAGGTGAATAATTAGTTTAAGGACTTCTCGATCCGGTATCGTCGTTTTTGAGACTTAGTTTTAGTTTAAGGACATCTCGGTCTGATGTCGCCATATTTGAGGCGAGATTCTAGTTTAAGGACATCTCGGTCCATAATCGATATGTTTGAGGCGAATTTTTAGTTTAAGAACATCTCAGTCCGTTATCGCCATATTAGAAGCAGATAATTTCTAATTTAAGGACTTCTCGGTCCAATGTCGCCATATTTGAGGTGAGGTTTTAGTTTAAAGACAACTTGGTCCGTTATCGCCATGTTTGAGGCGAATTTTTAGTTTGAGGATATTTCGGTCCGTTATTGCCATTTTTGAGGCGACGGAGGTTCTTGGCATACTACTCTCAGAGTTTTTGACTCAGGAAGATAGTGAGCGGACACGAGTATCGTCATCTATCATTGACCTAAGTCATGACTCGTCAAGCGTAGTATTTTTTGAGGAACCGGCCGTTTATTGGCCGGAAAGGTCTTTCGCCATGCATATCCATGAGCAGGTAGGGTCCGCCTTGGTAGACTTTTTTTATGATGTACGGGACTTCATAGTTCGGCTCGAATTTCCCCCGTTTTGCACGATTGGGGATCATTGGTCTTTTGATGACTTGTACGAGTTCGCCTTGGCGGAATGTTCTCAGCCTAGTCAGTCTTTCATATGACCGTGTCATCCTTGACTTATAAACCTCCAGGTTTTGTTGTGCTATAAGGCGGGTTTCGTCAAGGGCATCGAGCTCCTCGAGCTGAAGATGAGCATTTTCTTCATCTGTCAGCTCATATCGAACCGCTACTCATAGAGAAGGGAGTTCTATTTCCAGGGGAAGCACTGCTTCCGTGCCAAATACCAACATGTATGGTGTTGTATTCATAGTTGTTTTGAACGTTATGCAGTATGTCCAGAGAGCTTCATGCAGCCTTTTGTGCCAGTCTCTTTTGTTTCTGAACACTGTTGTCTTTATAATCTTCGTCAAGGTCTTATTGAAAGCTTCAGCTAAACCGTTGGCACGAGTATTATAGACTGAAGAGTATCTCCAATCTATCTTATGTTGTTATGCGAAGCAGCTGATTTTATGGCTTCTGTAGAATGGCCCATTATCCAAGATAATTCGCCGCAGAGTGCCGAACCGGTAAATGACATGGGTTCTAAAGAAATGGAGGATATTCTTCATCTTCACATCCCTTAGTGGTACTGGTTCTGCCCACTTAGAAAAGTAATCGGTCGTTGCTAGTATGAACCGATATCCTTTGGATGATGCTGGTTCAATGGGGCCGATTATATCGGTTCCCCACATTTCGAACGGCCAGCTAGCTACCGTTGGGTGTAGAGGATTTGGATGCTGGTGGATGAAGTCCCTATGAATTTGGCACGATCTGCTTCGCATATTTGAGACAGTCATGAATCATTATGGGCCAATAATAACTTATTATTTTGATCTTCAGCTTCATCTTTGGCCCATCCTGGTGAGAACCGCAGAGTCCATCGTGAGTTTCTTGGACGACTCTCTTCGCTTCTTCTGGCCCCAGGCATCTTAGCCAAAGACAGTCGAACGATCTCTTATATAGAGTATCATTGACGAAGGCGAAGGACATAGCTCGTTTCATGAGCTGATGTTGAGACGACGCATTTTCAGGCGTTCGTCGAGATTTGAAGTAGTCTATGAAGACTTCTCTCCAGTCGATGACCTTTTCTTCATCCCCTATTTGAATTTAGTTGTTTCTTTTCTTTCGGATAGCTCTGTTAAGTCTTTCGAGGATATATCTGTTGGCGTGAGGATCCTGCGACTTTGCACATGATCTTTACGTCATCGAGGTCTTCGTCGGCTAATTCCTTAACCAGTTTGGCCAACGCATCCGCCTTGCTATTTTCTGCATGCGGTATACTCTCCAGAATGTAGGAGAGGATTTGTGTCAATAGTTGTTGGACTCTTTCTCCAAACTTTATCAGCTCCGGCTTGTATGTCTGATAGTCACCATTTACTTGGTTAACGATCAGCTGGGAGTCTCCATATATGAGGAGGTCTTTGATGTAGGGTTACTAAGCACTCTCACAAGGATCTACAAGGCATCAACCATACCCAATTTAAAATTTAGACGTGCCGAACAACCCTAACCAAGATCTTTAAACTAGAGATCAGGCGAAACAAAGCATGTTAAACACTTTAACACTAAGAGTTTGGGATTACAACCTTTGTAGTCCGGTCCTTCACTTCTAAAGCTCCGTGTTGAGGTCCCTTCGCTGCGATCATCGAGTATCCGGACTCTCTAAAAGCTCCACGAAGAGAAAGATGCAAGCTTGCTTCCGATCTTCGATAACTAAGATGATCTACCTTGAAGTTTCTTTAACACAAGCTCTCACTCACTAAATGAAGTGAACACCCTAATCTAAATGGCTAGGATAGATTAGGATGATGAAGTAGGATTTTAGCTCTCATTTATTATCAAATTCTCACTCTAAATCATCACAAAATGAAAACTTAGAAAGCTTTTTCAAAGCTCAAGGAAGAAGAAGAAGAAGAAGAATAGTAATCCTTTTGTGATGAATAATGAAACTCATATGTGAGGTTAGAAATGCAACCATAGTTAAGAATGAATCCTTAACTCATGTAGAGAAAACAACCATGGTAAAGGGGTTTGGGTTTGGTTAAGTAAATATCTTCACAAAATATCTTTACATGAAAACAAAAGCAAAAACTTCTAGAAGCTACTAGAAGGGTTAACCCTAATCCAAACCCTAACCATGTTTAATCTCCACAAAACATGTTGCACTAATAACCCTAACATGTTACAATATTATATATCACATATACAATATTTATTGTAACAAAATAAAATAATATAATTAACATATATCGCATATATATCAATGTATTACCCGAGTGAGAAAAAGAATTTTTTAGTGAGCTTATATTAGTTAATGTAATTTAATATATTAAATATATTATTATACATTAAATTATCAAATCAACACTTGATCCGATAATCCGGCTATATCACAAATAACCGACTAATATAATCTATATCAGTTCATCGAATCAACACTTGATCCGATGACCCGGCTATGTCACATATACCCGGCCGATATCTCATATCGTGAGAATCTAATACGGTATCACATACACGTATTGTTCTCGGTCCCGCACATATCATATATGTGCTCCTACTCCGTTTTGCTTGAGCCAAGAAACCTCTGTGTAGGACTCTAAAGAATCGTCAATATGCCGGCAGTAGGTGATGATCATATCAAACACCCACAAGCTGCAAGCGGTCAGCTAAACGTAACAGCCACCCAGGTATTGAGCGATCAGAAGATCAACAAGCAAGCCTGTACATTCTCCTGTGAATCCAGTCAGTAACACTCACGTACAGTCCGGTCTATTCGTCTGATATGTCGCATATCTCGCCTAGGGGTGGTAAACGTCAGACCCCAGTAGCTTGATAAGTCATGTCGATATGAGGTTTATAACAGTTCGAGAAACTACTGATAACTCTTACCAGTAAATCTCAGCAACCCTGGCCAGGGATTTCCAGTTATAACCAATCGAACACAGCACAACATCAACTCCCTATAACGGGAGAGACGAATCCCCTCCTATCGCTCATTTCCTCCATGCGATTCGGGACTGTACCCAAAAGCCACCTTTTTGCACGCCCTCTTGGACGTGGTATGATGGAAATCAAAGCACAGTGGGAATCACACAAGACTCTATGACGATCTCGGGTCTGCAGACTAACCTGTACAGTGTCACCAGAGAACTGCCATCTGACGTGAGGTATAATACCATCTGGGAGTTCTCGGCGAGTCCGTCCAGTGTACCCAGTCTCCACTGAGCACACGTATACCTTCTCTGATGTCAAACACCAATGGATATGAGATCATCCATCGCCCATCATATGGGTCAAGAAGCGCATACACTAGTCTATTCTGGAGTATCGATGCCCTGTCTCGGTACTCCCACTACTAGGAACATTTGAAGGATGTACTTGGCGACTACACCGTCCTCATTAGTATGATCTGCATCATAGTCCTGGTAGTCAAGTACTCATCTTAAGGGCTTTATCAACATGTAACATAGAGACAATCAGAGTACATGTTAAGATAAAGAGCAACTAGATAGCGTACTATCATGTCGAGCAAGAAAGTCCTCCCTATATATGTCCAAGTATCCACTACAATATACATCGTATGTACAGTAATGGCCTCTAGGGCATACATATAACTAACATTTGATTCCCATGTCGACAGCGATCTCGAGACCTGCTATCAAAGTTTCATATCAACTTCGTTATTAGTCTTTGGCTCCATTAAGGAAAGGACGTAACGCACTATCCTTCCTTATGGAGTCACGAAGATAAGGCCCACCCCGACTTTGATTATTGGGATGTTTTGCTTTCGCCTCTTCATGGAAGATGCTCCATCGAAGTAGAGCTCCCATTGGGAATCATTTTCTTCCTTCTCTCCTTCGATTGTGTCGAACGCGTGTTCATCCGGCAACTCGCAATTTAAGGGGTAGTCGACTGGTATCGGATGCTCGGCGAGAAAGTCGGCGATGGCCTGGCCTTTCACTGCTTTGAGAGGTCGATACGTTATCGAGAACTCCATCAGGAGGAGGGCCCATTTGGTAAGCCTTCCTGTTAATATGGCCCTTGACATCAGATATTTGAGAGGATCTACCTTTGATATGAGATGGATCTCATATGCCAAGGCATAATGTCTGAGCTTCGTTATCGCGAAGATCAATGCCAGGCAATGCTTTTCGATGGGGGAGAAATTGTTTTCTGCCCCCAGGAGAACTCAGCTCAAATAGTATAAAGCTCTCTCCTTTCCCTAATCGTTCTCTTGTGCCCATAGCGCGCCTAGAGAACACTCAAGGGCTGTTGTATATAGGATAAAAGGTTTTCCCTTAACCGGAGCGGTCAATACTGGCGGATTTTGCAGGTATTGCTTGATTTCGTCTAGTGCATTTTGGCACTTTTGATCCCAGACGAACGGGGTTCCTTTCTTCATCAGATGACTATAGGGATGGCATTTTCCGGAGAGATTGGCTATGAACCGCCGGATATACGCGAGTTTTTCTTGGAGAGATTTTTTGAGGGTCCTTGGCGTGGGCATTTCCATAATCGTCTTGATTTTTAAGGGATCGATTTCGATACCCCGCTGCCATATGATGAATCCTAGGAATTTTCCTGAGGAGACTCCAAACGCTCATTTCAAAGGATTCATTTTCAGATTGTACTTCCGAAGACGTTGGAACACTATTTTTAGATACTCCCAATTCTCCTTGTGAGATTTGCTCTTTACCATAAGGTTGTCAATGTAGCATTCGACGATCTCATGGATGAGGTCATCGAAGATCTTTGTCATGGCCCTCTGGTAGGTTGCGCCGGCGTTCTTTAAACCGAAAGGCATAACCATGTAGCAGAATATGCCCAGCGTTGTCCGGAAGGCAGTATGTTTTTGGTTTTCAGGATGCATTTTTATTTGGTTGTATCTTGAAGATCCATCCATGAAGGAGAAGACCTCATAGGTAGACGTGTTATCGATCATCAGCTCGGTAACAGGTACTGGGAAGTCATCCTTCGGGCAAGCTTTATTGAGGTCCCGAAAATCCATGCATATGCGCACCGTCCCATTTTTCTTCATCACCAGAATGATGTTAGCAATCCAGTCGGGATATTGAACTTCTTGGATGAATTCAGAGTCGATTAGTTTCTTGACCTCAGCATTTATACTCATCTCAAGTTCGAGCCGCATTCTTCTTGGCGCCTGTTTGAATGGATTTATGTCCGGTGATATGGTCGATGTATGTACCGCTACTTTTGGATCTAGACCTAGCATTTCGGAATAGTTCCATGCGAAGCAGTCTTTATATTGCATGAGCATATCTTTTAATGTGGCTATCTGTTTTTTAGATAGCAGCTCACTAACAAACGTTGGTCTCGGATCGTTTTCCGTCCCTAAGTCAATTTTCCTTAGGTTGTCCGCCGTAGTGTGCATCCCGTCTTCCAGCTCTCTTGGTGCTAGTGGAAACTCTGAGATCATCTTGTCCTCATCTTTATTTGCGAAGCACCTGAAAGGCTCATCTAGCGTCCCATGCCCTCCCTCCTTTAAGAGTGTTACCACATGGCAGGTACGTGTTCGCTTCCATTCTTGACGTTGAGCTGGTCATATCCTCGCGGTATAGGTCCTTTTTGGCTCATGCTTTTGCGGCGGGGTTACCCTCCAGCTGTCGAACAAAGTGAACCTGCCTTGTCGGTATTAGTCTTCTACCCAGTCTTTGAAGGTGAAGCAATCTTCAAGGGGATGCCCTATTGCTCGATGGTAGGAGCAGTAATCCGGATGATAGACCTCGTTTATTTGTTCAGGATGCCGAGACTCCAGGAGCGTCATCATTTGATATTTTATGACAAGGCTGAATATTTTCCTTGTCTTGTTTTGAGAGAAAGAGTATTCCTGGCCCATCTTCTTCATAAAGGACAAGTTCCAGCTGGCTTTTCCTCGATTGTACGGCTTCTTGGATCTGTTTTGTTGTTTTCAAGTGTTGTTTGCTTTCTTCGCCTTGTTTTTGCCTCTATTTCGGGATTTTCCTTCGAGGCGAGAATGTACAGCCGGCTGAGGATGAAAAACATTGTAGTCTTCTTTCTCCGCGGACTGCTGGTTGAGGCGTTGCGTCCTGGCCTTGTCACGACCCGAAAAAGGCACGTGACTGGCACTTGAATCATATGAAGTCTATAGGACCCCACCTAATTCAAGTAAGCCAAAAGCCCAGAAATCTAAAACTTTTTAGGGGAAAAATAATGGAGGTGAAGTTTTTGAAAACAACGGTATAACGGAAACAAGTTCTTTCTTTAAAAGATAAGTAATAGTAAACGAAAACACAAGGTTTATATTTAACTTAAAAGCATGTTTCGTCATTTAAAATTTCGGCAACACCTCCTTTGTATATTTTAACCCGAAAAATGGTACAAGCAATAAATAATATGCATCCCTAAGCAGGAGCTAGCTCTTCGCTAATTCGCGGAAACAACCACGCAAGATAATATAAGTATACAACGCCGAAAGGCGAGGATCAAAACTCTGAAAGAAAGCGAGAAAACTAAACATCATCCAGGAAACTAGAAACAACAATAAATGCATAAGCGCGATTCTAAGGCCGAAAGAATAACCAAATTATGGTTATCTAAGTCTACTAAATTTACAAGTTTGGTTGATGGAGCTTTTAACTAGATACAGCTGAAATAAAAAGTACTTGCGCAACGGTGGTCACGATGCAAGTGAAACTACCCACCAAGCAATCACCCGAAAGAAATGATGTGCCATCAAGCCGCAACGGAACCTGTACGGCCGAACCTGCAAAGAACCTGTCGCACAACGGGGGTGAGTTGCCAACTCGTGAGTAGAAGACATCACCGAGTGGAAATCGAGTGTATGACGATCTCCTAGGTCATACAGTACAATACAATAGTAATAATAGCACGATAACTTCTAATAACAGTAGAGATAATAATGTAGACATATGTATAAAGTCAAGCACTCGTGTCCGTGTCACAAAGCAACTACATGTCATATGCATTAGGTATGAATGCATAACAAAAAGGGTGTGTCCGGCAACGACACAGAAAAACCAGGATAAACCTGAGTGCCAAGCATCGACGCTCGAAAATATCATGAAAACCGTGTCCATCAGCGACACAAAATCCTCAAATCCCAGGCTCCATCAGTCTGGATCGGCCCATATCATTAAATCTCATGACTGCGGTCGGTATCCTCCGGATGTCCGCCGAGCCAAATATCACCGGTCGGTAGTGCTCCCCTACCAGGCTCAACGTCTCTCTATACGGCCTTTTGCCCCGGGGTACCGCACCGGGTCCACCATATATCCGCAGACGGCGTCTCTCTTCTCAAATCGGGTATGTGTACACACGTGGCTCAAAAACCGAGAAAACTCATGGTGGACGCCACACACATCATATCATGAGAAAACCGCAACTTGCATTTTTAAAATGATAATAAGTTTATAAAATTCTTACGGTTTTCCCTCAAATCCAGAAATCTCATGGAAAATCCAAAATCTCAAAATCATGAATCAATATACAGTGAATATCGGCATAAAGCCCCACAATATTTCATAACAGGATGAATATATAAATGCATGGGTTACCTAAGTAAGGAATGCAATATCTAAACTTGAATATGAGATCAAGCATACTAATAATATGTTGAAACTATCAGCTAGCAGGTTATACCAATGAAGTAACGTTTTCTAAAGTGTACGTGACATGGCAATTACCGATGATGATGTGTGTGAGCCGGCAAGCAAGTGTATGTGTAACATGCGCATCATCGGTAATGGTGCAGGTGTCCTAACAGACGGGGTTCATAATAGCTAAAGAAACACATGTGATAAATATGCAATTCAATGAGAACAAGATAAATATAATATAAAAGTGAATAGTAAACGTAACATTAATCAATATACATATCGGTGTACGAGTCATATAGTTTTAGTATTTTGAAATAGCATGAATCGTGGTTTTTAGAAAAGTAGGGGCTACGGTGTTTTTGAGAAAAGATATGTCCTTTGAAATCCGTAGCATCTCTCGGGTTGTCCTTTGGAAATACTCGCGATTCGTTAGTTTTCAAGATAGGTATGACTCGAGCCTAGTCTAGCATCTATCTAAACAACTAAAAGACTAAACTAAGGAACTAATCGGAAGGATAAGAAAATCTACATATATTCTGAGTCGATATACCTAGTAGTTGGCGATCCAGCCTCATAACCTCACGTACTGTATAATACATAGTATGGTATCCTCGAGTCAAGAGTGCGGATCAATCATCTTATATGTCTCGTACGGTAATATCCATCATACGACATCTTCAAAATCGATGGCACGGGTCAAAATCATATATACATCATCCTTTATACGGTATCATCATCGTACAAAATCATTATCAGGGGTACGGTTCTAAAGTCTCGTACATTCAAATATTATCAACTCACATATTATCATATGTATGAATACATATCTCCCAACGTTCCATTATAATATCATATCACGACTTAATCACATATCAGAATCTCACGGCATCATTCCCGATTATATCGACTCATCTTCACATATCACATACTATCCTCATCACCCGTGTATATGTATATATACACACACACACACAAACATACATACACACACATACACACAAATAAAAAATAAAAAAAATCAAGTGTGTGTGTGTGTGCGTGTGTGTGTGTCTACATATAACCTGCGATTCGCCACCCAGGTAATTATCCTATGGATAGGTCTTCCAAGATCAACCTAATCTAACCTAAGGTCTTCTAAATATCCTATTTGCTAAGTAACCAAATATCACATCCAAACTTACTAATATAGTAATACCCTATTCTACTGTTGCGGGGGTACTATACGCCATCCACCCGACTTCCCCCGTAGATATACATCTACTCACCTTGATCCTTACTTGCCATAGTCGATGACGCCACGCTCTCCTTGTCTTCCCGAACATCCATATGAAAGTATCTATAATTCAACGCATATCGTATCGACATCAAAATCAAGTCCGGAAACCGATATGGCAAACGAAACATACATATGTTAGAACCTATGGTCCATACATGCAAGAACAACCAAACAACTCCTGACGTTGACGTACAAACGTCAAACGACCGAGTCAAAACTAAAATATCCAAAAACCAAGTTTCAAAATTCGCAAAACATCGCCAGAAATCAAGTAAAACGACTCTAGATTTTTATTAATGTAAAATTAGACTTTTTTGCATACAGGGTAGGTCTAATTATCTAAAAAGTGATCTACAAACCAAGTTTCAGACCCTAAAATTGCGGCCAAATCGAATAAAACGGCGGCCAAAATATGAAGGCTTAGGTTTGGGTTTCTAGGGTAGCTTCCTAGTGGTCTGCACATCTCACTATATCTGCAAAATATTTTTCAGGGTCTCCGGATCATAGCAGATCCTAACAAGTCATCATAATTCCCACAAAAACCCAATATCGGCAAATCTAAAGTTCAAGTCTTGGGATTTAGTCTCTGGTTTTGTCCAGAATTCTAACACTAGATGGGTTGTGATCACTATCTAATCCTCAATTTCATCTTCACACATCAAGAAATCACCTAACCCTCAACTAAGAATTTTCAAAGATCACCAAACCTTCACAAATTAACTCATAACTACACTAGAACATTAGAAACACTAAAAACTTAAGTAAAGACATGGGATTTACCTTATTTGGCAACTAAGGAAAAACCAAGATGGTCCCAAGTGCTCAAAGTCCAATCTTGATTCCACTAAGGGGTTTGTAGTGAAATTGGGATCAATTTTTATGAAGGGATTGTGGGGGTTTTTGTGAGGATTTTGGTGGTGGCCATAGGTGGTAGAGGAGGTGATGGAGGATGAAAGATGAGAGAAAATGGAAGGATGAAGTGAAGAATGGTGAAGGCCGTAGTAAAAAGGCCAAGGAAGAGCGTGGAAGTTTCCTCTCTCTCTCTCTCTCTCTCACATGTCACCACTCATGTCATCTTGTCCCCTCTTCTCTTTTCTCTTTTTCATTTTAAAACACAACTATTTGGAAAAGAAAAAGGCAAGGTTCATAACTAAAAATGTAGCAAGTCATTTGCAACATGATTTGTTGCATGTCTCATGCATAACAAGATTAATGCAAAATTAGTGAAATACCAATCGAGTTTAGTAAATAACCCATTTACAAATAATTGTATAATAATTCATAAAATGCCCAAATCACATAAATACCTTCAAATCAATAATTATTATTAATTTCCCAATTATTTTCCAAATTATCGGTATATAATTATACCTATTCATTAAAACTAATCTCCATACTTTTAAAATATCCCTAATACTTATTATTTAATTACTTAAATTCCCAAAATAATATTTTATTTTTTGAAATGTTACAGGCCTTTTCATAAATAGCCATTTCGCGACTGTGGTTATCCCGAATCTTTTGACAGGCTTCTTTTATTAGCTTGTCAACTTGTTCTTCGAACGATATGCTTAACATTCTTAAAGCTGGATCTCGTTCTGTTTCAATGTCACAGCTATTTGGAAGAGTGTTCTCTTCTTCTTTAGAGCTGTTTATGACGCGGCAGCTGTAGAATCGTTCCCATTTTTTGGACCGAACGTATCCGAGCCCGGTTGTTTCCATATTCCTGCTGGGCATCTTTCGCTGGGTCCCAGGGATATCCCAAATCTTTTTGTAGAAGTGGGCTTGTCGAACAGTTTGTTCGAAGGGTACACCTTGGTATCTTAATAGCCTTTTCAATCCATCTACGTAGTATCTTGGCAGACGAATTGGCTGAAGCCTATCAAGTGTAAAATCGGCACCGTGCCAGACTTCTTTCTCTACTCTGGTCTTCGTAGATTGATAGAAGAGGATCGCCTTTTCACCACTTCACCTGGGAGGCACGTAGAAAGTCTGTAGTTCCTGTACGCTATATGTATCGAGCGCATCAAGTTCTTTATAATGCCGAGGGGGAGCCATTGTGATTTGCAGGCTCTGATCTGCTCTGGCAAGGATTTGCACCAACGGGCAGATGGAGAAAACGGCGTTAGCTTCGTCTTCAGAGTCGCTGCCAAAGACCGGAATACGAGTAAATGGTCCGGGCCTGTTGTCTTGGGGTTGCCCCGAGTAGACTATTTCTTCATCTTCCTTGGTGTCGCTCCCAAAGATCGGGATGGTGGCAACGGACTTCCGTTTATCCTCCGGCTTATGACACATTTCCGTATCTTCGAAGTCTGGTAAGAAATACTTTGCGTCTTCGTATTTCTGGACATCTTTAACGGAGAACGGATTCAGCTCCCCTGTGACGGTGCATTCCAAACCATCCTTGAAATACTTCATACACTGATGTTGTGTAGAAGGGATGATGTTGTACTCATTCAGCCAGGGCCTACCGAGCAAAGCGTTATAGTAAGTCTTGGTGTCAATGACGTGAAATTTGATGTCGGTGACGAGCAACCCAAAGCGTAGCGTCAATATTACATACCCAAGCGTCCGTGACGACTGTGAGTCGAACCCGGAGATGGTAATTTTGTTTCGGGCTAAGTGCTGAACGTTCATGCAAATCTCCTTCAGTACTTTCACATTGAGAAGGTTGACGGAGGATCCGTTGTCGACAAGGATTTTCCCTATCTTGATGTCGTGGCAGTACCCGGTGACGTATAACGGGCGGTTATGCTCGCACGTACCAAGGAGGAGGTCTTCATCGCTGAATGTAATGTCAGATGTGTGAACCTCCGCCAGCTCATCCTTCATTTTCTCTTCTGCGAGAAAAGCTTGGAACTGATAGGGCTCTTGTAATGCCTTGATCAGAGACTATCGTGCTTCTTTAGACAAGAGAAGAGCATCCAATATGCTCAACTGTGAGGGTATTTTTCTCAGATGTGCTAGGACATTCTAATCCACCTTGTTTTTCCTAGGCGGGTCCCTGACTGCGAGCTCTTTGACAACTCCATCATCAAGGGCAATTTCTTCAGGGATTTTTTCTTTCCCTTTGTCTCTTTTGCTCGAACCTTTGTTTGTAGGTCCGAGGTTCTTCTCAGGTAGCGTACAGTTACGCAGCTAAATATTCTCGCGGTTCTTCTCCTCCTCTTCTTTTTTGGAGGTGGAGTCCTTGAAGAGAGGGCTGAGGGTTATTTCATCCTCAGAATCGCTCTCGAAAGTAAGAACTTGGGGTTTTTCCCTTTCCGAATTGGTATTAACCATATTACAGTTGCCAGTCATTTTTTCACGCGTACTTGTCGCACTTTTTTGCTATCGACGAGCTTCGCGCTTCATCCTCTTGAAGCATTTTTTATATGCAACATATCCTTACCACCACTTCTTGAAGGCACTGCATTCTTCGGTGGGATGAGTGACCCTCCGATGATATAAGCAGTAGTTTAGATGTGAATCCTCTCCGTCGAGGAATATGATCCCGGGAGAGCTTCCCACGAGAGGTGGCAGCTTCATTCCCCTTGACAGGGCTTTGGCGAACCACTTCTCTGCTTTGATCCTGCTCTTATTTGTAGCAGGTGTGCTTCGGCTTGGTTGTAGTACTTTACGACTCATCCTCGCCGTCGCTTCTTCATTCTGACGCTAACGCTTAGCCTTTTCGTAAATGGCTGTTTCGCGTTCTCGGTCAGCTTTGCTTTTCCGAAAGGCTTCGTTTAACAACCTATCGATCGGGTCTTCTGACAGTTCCTGTGATTTTAGTGCCGATCCTGCCCCCAGTTCCTCTGCTTGGTTTTCTGACGTTGAGGAAGCTCCTTCGCCATTTAACGACGAATGTGAGACCATATGGCAACTTGCTACATAGTCTTCGGTTTCTTCTGATGAGTCATTTTCCTCATCATTGTCACTATCTTCGTTTTTAAGAATATTCTTGAGGAACTCTTCGAGGGTGACTGGTGTTCGCACCTTCTGGTTATACTCTTCCAATGCGTCAATGTACTTTTGTATGTTTGTACGCTTGTCGTCATATTCGGCAGGCTACACAGGCTTCTTGGTCTTCTTCTTTTTCTTCGAAGACTTTAAAAGCTTGACTTTAGGATTTTGCCTTTTGTCAACAACTTTCGATACGGGACGCGGTTTCAGCAACTCTTCGATGATTTCGGGTTCAAGTGGGCTTTGCCACCTGACTGCCGGACATGCCTGTAGATCCTTCAGCATTCTTTAGGTCTTTGCTGAAAGAACGATTTCCCATGGAGTTTCTTCCACGAGCTAGCGAGATGCCCCCCGTGCATCCACCTTTTTAGGAGTGTGCTTCTGTGGTGGGTTCACCTTCTAGTTCTCAGAAAGCGTGAACTTCCCCTATTGATACTGATCCTCGACCTAGTTCTTGAAGATGTAACAATCCTTAATTGGGTGGCTCACCATTCTGTGATAGGAGCAGTAGTTGGGGTTGTTGATATCGCCGGGTTGCGGTGGACGCCGTGGGTCTGGGAATGTGATGAGTTTGTTACACACTGCCAACTCGAACAATCTCCTCATCTTGTCGTGGGGAAACGAGTAAGCGCGTCCTAGCCTTTCTTCCAGGGATAGGCGTGGACGTGCATTATTTTGGCGAATCGTTGGTTTTGGGTCGCTCGGTTGTTGTTGAGTGTTGGCGACGAAGGCCGCTTTTCCTTAACCCTTGGCATTTCGAGGGTCCTTACTTGAGGAGGAAGGCCCGTGGCCCATCTGGTCCATTTGGGCCAGTTTATCTATCAGAGCCTAGAAGGTAGTCGACTTGAAAAATGAAATGAACTGGGATACAATCGTTTGTGGATCTAGGGTCCCGATGAACATGCCCATGGTAGGGGATTCTTCGATGCGTTGTTCGTACTTTGACCACAGGTTTCGCCACCGGATCGCATATTGGACCCATGTTTCTCCCAGTTTTACCCTGCCATTGATTAAAGCCATGATCGGGGTGCGCTCACTTGCGCTGGAGAACTGCTATGTGAACAGAAGCTCCATCTCTGTGGATCTCTTTACGGAGTCATTTAGGAGCTCCGAGTACCATTCAAAGGCTGTCTCCGATAGGCTACCAACGAACTGGCGAAGCAGCAGTTTGTCATCACCTCTAGTGTTGCCGCATAGAGCTCTGAACTGCATAACGTGCTGATAGGGGTTGCCTGTCCCCTTGTACACATGGAATTTGGGGATCGTATATCCCGGCGGGTACTTGATTTGGTCATACCATTCTGGATACGGTCGCCCAGTTCTGACAGTTTGGCCGGCCACTTCATTCGCTTGATGAGCTCGTATTTGTTAAGCGATGTAATCATCAAGAGTAGCCTTGAAGATCGTTTCCTCCCTGGCCACTGATAGAGCCGGAAAAGGGTTTGATGTTTTCCTTCTGTCATCCTTGATAATTATCGGTGGGTCTTCGACTGGGGGTTCTGGCTGGATCATCATTTCAACCATGTCCTGGAACAAGAGAGCCATCTGTTTTATGTTAGCAGCCTGCTCAGCATCTTCCTTGTCCTTTCTTTCAAGCACCCTTCGCAGGAACTCTGTATCGATCTCCTGCTCTTGGCGCTGTTCAGATGCTAGTTCCAGACTTTCTTTCTGTCCGGTGAGTGCTGCCATTTTAGTCAGCATTTCTTGAAGATTTTGTTGTTTCTCTTGAGCTTTTGTTAATGACCGAGTTTGCGGTCGATGAGCCACGGAAGCACGGCTTTCTTCTTTTCCAGAATCCATGTAAACCGTGTGCACGATTATGCCCCCAGACTTGGGGCGTTTGGGTCCATCACCTTTGGAATTTGCCGCAGGCGGTGGGATTTTCTCCGGCTTTATCCTTTTGTGGGAGGTCGAAGTTGAAAGCGCCGTTGTAACAGGCACCAGTGTAGGAGAAGTCCCTTGCTGTATGATGGAGGGATGGTCTTTCTCTTGTCAAACCTTCGATTTCTTCGGTCGACGAGAGTAGTTTTGATCAATCTCGGAGTCCTGGACTTTTCTCCAGACCCTGTGAATTTGGGAAGAGAGCATTTGATAGGGGCGCACTAGCTTTGCCTGCACTGTAACTTCCGCAGGCAGGGGCGATTTCTTTAGCACCACCGTTAGAGAGTTCTTGCATACCCTCCTGAGTAGATCAAAGCTGTTCCTTGTTGGAACAACAACATCAACTTCCACCATTAGAGCTGGCGGAGTAAGTCCAGAGGGGGAGTTGCCCCCAGCTTTCCTCACTCGGCGCTAGTGGCGACGTCGAGCGTGTCTTGCAAAGGGGACCTCCTCGGTTTTGGAAGCGGCTTCTTCATATCCATAGCTTTGGTGAAAGACTATTGCTGGTGTCAGCCTATTGAAGACTGACGTCCTTGATAGGGTTTGCGGAGGAACGACCAATCTTCCGAAGACCAATCTTCTGGTAGGGGAAGCACTTTTGATGACTTCACCTGCAGGAGGAGTTGGGAGGTCTATCCGTTTTAGGGCAACCCCTTCAGGTATGACAAGCCTCTTTGCGAGCCCGTTTTAGTTCTGGCTCAGCCTGTTGAAGACTGATACATCTGAGGTTTGACTCAGCCTGTTGAAGACTGAGGCATCAGATTTGGACGGCCCGTTGAGAAGTGCCGTTGTGGTTGCAAGTTGATCGAAGACCGACCTCTTAGGAGCTTCTTCCTGCGACGCCGGGGCGCTAAAACTCATTGGTAGGATCATGGTCCCGAAGAACAATCCGGTAGTGGCTTGAGTTACATGCCCCACCGGCATTGAAAAAATGGAGGCCGCGTTGGGCCCATAAGTCACTCTTCCAGTTGGGGCAGAGCGGGAGTTGCTGTTGCAAGTTGTGCAGTTGGAAGCTATCGATTTTTCTTCTTCTGCACAGGAACAAGACACCAAATCTCAGTACCTCGAATCCAAGAGCAACCATAGCGAACTGCGATTTTGTTCACGAAACACGATACACGAAATGTGGAGTGGAAAGAGAAAAAGCTCCTACCGGGCGTGCCAGAATCTGTTCACCGCCGGAAGACGGACCGGGACGTTGGGACGTCTGGCCTGAATTCTGGGGGCAGATGCTATTCGGATTTATCCGTCCACCTCTCTGAAGATGCCAAGTTGATTTATGGCACCGTATGTCGGAGGTTTGGACGGATGCGGCCGTTATAACTTGACTTCATCAGTTTCCCCCTCGTTTGTAAGGGGGTTTTGATTGTGGGGACGCTCTTCCCTGCAAGCACTAGCCCCTGCAGTTAATTACGTTACCGTATCGCGATAACTACTTTCTCCTGCTCCGGAAGTTCACTTCGTGTCGTGTGTGTTTTTGTTTGTTTTGGTTTTGGTTGCCCGCGGATTGTATACGGAGACTAATTTATGTCGTCACCCGTAGGGTGTGGATTAGTCCAAATCCATATATTTTTATATTTTGGTTTGGTTTGATTTAAGGATCGTTAATCTGGTTTGAGATTAAGATCGACTCAAAACGTATGAGCGTTCGGGCTCAATTATTTTAGTTAAAGACATCGCGGTCTATTATTGCTATGTTTGAGGCGAGGTGTTAGTTTAAGAACGTTTCGGTCCTTTATCGCCGTATTTGGGGGCGAATATTAGTTTAAGGACATTTTGGTCCAATATCCATCTTGCGCGCACGTGTATTTATTATGTGACAAAGTGAAAAACGGTGATATGGAATGCGCC
The DNA here is from genome assembly GCA_030015575.1 of Agapanthus africanus. NCBI lineage: Eukaryota > Viridiplantae > Streptophyta > Magnoliopsida > Asparagales > Amaryllidaceae > Agapanthus > Agapanthus africanus. The sequence goes on along the minus strand of CM057349.1, from coordinate 417,310,196 downwards.
CAATTTGGGGCATGATCCGATTTGAGACGCGCACGTCAATTTGGAAGTGCATCAACGAAAGAAGTTGTTGGTCGTCGGGACCCGCCACCTCTCTGAAGACATTGAGAAATTACAATGACATGTATCAGAGGTGTGAAGAGATGTACCCTTAAACCAAATCCCGTATTTGAGGGAAAATGGGTTGTTGTGGACTTAAGAATTTTTGGTCATATTTGAAACCTTAGAAATCAAGAACATATGGGCTCGATTGATTTAAAAACAAATAGATTTGACCTCAGGAAACTTAGCCAATTTTGGGCTGAGATTGAGTTTCCATAATTACCCAACAGTGCTGAGCACTAGGACATACAGCGCTCTGCTGGTTCCTTAGCAACCACACTATGATTTATAGGGCATCAAGTATGCAATTTTTTAAAAACCTAGAGAGCTAAGCAACCCATGCCAAAGATCTAAGAAGAAAATTAGGAGTAAGCTAGCATGTAATCAAACATTACACTAAGTGAATGAGAAATACAACCTTTGTAGACCGGTCTTTCACTTCTAAAACTCTGTGTAGAAGTTCTTTCGCTCAAAGTAGTGATTTCCCGGACTCTAGTAAAGGTTCACAAGGCGAAAGGAACAAGCTTGCATGAAGTCTTCGAGGCCGAAGATGATCTACGTCGAGGAAACTCCAACTCAAGCTATCTCTTCACTAATTGGTAATTAGTGAAGAAAACAACCTAAACTAAATGGATAATCTAGTATAAGTTGATGAAGTAGGATTTTTGCTCACTTTTGAATAATTCTTCTCACTAAATTTCTTCACTTTCCAAAAAGCTAGAGAGCAAAATTGGAATCAAGAAGAAGATGAAGAAGTGAATGGAATGATAAAATGAATGAGTGAGAATAGAAACCATGGATGAAATAATATCTCATACTAACTCATGTAGAGACTTAACCATGGTTTAAGGTAATGGTTGGGTTAATAAATATCTCAAATAAAACAAAATTAGTAGACTAAGTCAATGGTTTTACAAGGTTCCACTAAGCTCAAACCATGTGACTAATTTCCAACTAATTTTGATTTATTTTAAATAAATAAAACCCTTCATTATGATCAGCATGGTGTGAGTCTCATACACCCATGTTGCATATAGCAACAAGCATGACACAATAATATATATCACATATATATTAAGTGTACACAAGTGAGAAAAAGAAGTGCTTAAGTGAGCTAATATTAATTAATATAAATTAATATATTAAATATATAATGATACATTAAATTATTAAATCAACACTTGATTTAATAATCCGGCTATATCATATATAACCGACTAATATCATTTGTATCAACTTATCGAATCAACACTTGATTCGATAATCCGGCTATAACATATATAACTGATCGATATCACATATCGCGATAATAGAATACGGTATCACATACGCGTATTAATCTCGGTCCCGCACATATCACATATGTGCTCCTATTTTGTTTCGCCTGAGCCAGGAAACCTCTTTGTAGGTAACTAAAGACTCGTCAATACGCCGGCAGTAGGTGATGATCATATCAGTCACCCACAAGCCGTCAGCGGTACTAGATGGACGTAACGGCTACTCGAGTATTGAGCAATCAGAAGATCAACAGGCAAGCCTTCTCATACTCCTGCGAACCCAATAAGTAACACTACCATACAGTCCGGTCTCTTCGTTTGATATGTCGCATATCCAGCCTGGGGGTGGTAAACGTCAGACCCCAATAGCCTGATAAGTCATGCCGATGTGAGGTACATAACGGTTCGAGAAACTACTGATAACACTTACCAGTAAATCTCAGCAACCCTGACCAGGGATTTCCTGTTATGGCCAATCGAGCATAGCGCAACATCAACCCCCAATACCGGGATAGACGAAATCCCCTCCTATCGCTCATTGCCTCCATGTGACTCGGGACTGAACCCAAAAACCACCGTTTTGCACGTTCACTTGAACGCGATAAGGTGGAAATTAAAGCACAGTGGGAATCACATAAAACTCTATGACGATCTCGGGTCTACAGACTAACCTGTACCAGTATCACCAGAGAATTGCCATCTGACGTAAGGTATAATACCATCTAGAAGTTCTCGGCGACTCCTGTTCAGTGTACCCAGTCTCCACTGAGCGTCTATATACAATCTTTGATGTCAAACACCAATGGATGTGGGATCATCCATCGCCCATCATATGGGTCAAGAAACATATACGCTAGTCTACTCTGGAATATCGATGCCCTGTCTCGATACTTCTACGACTAGGAACAATTGAAGGATGTACTTACGGACTACCCTGGCCCTACTAGTATAATCTGCATCATAATCCTGGTAGCCAAGTACACATTTTAAGGGCTTTATCAACATGTAACAGAGAGACAATAAGTGTACATGTTAAGATAAAGATTAACCAGATAGCATACTATCATGTCGAGCAAGAAAGTCCTCCCTATATATGTCCAAGCATCCACTATAATATACATTATATGTACAATAAAGGCCTCTAGGGCATACATATAACTAACAATCTCCCACTTGCACTAGGGTCATTTGTTATAGTATCTCATACCCAACATCCCATAAAAGTCTCTCTTAGGAAAGGCCTTTGTGAGTGGATCCGTCGTGTTGTCCTTCGCGTCAACTCTCCTAACCTCGATCCCCTGGAGATCAACCATCTCTCTGATAAGGTGATACTGCCTCAGAATATGTCTGGATTGCTAATGGGACCGGGATTCCTAGGCCAAAGCCACAACTCTATTCTTATCACAATAACAGTTATTAGGCGCTCAATGGTAGGAACCATGTTCATCTCTTGAACAAGAAATATCATGACAACCACTTTGGCAGCATTGTTGGTAGCGATGTATTCAGCCTTTATCGTCTAGTTTGTCACGGTATATAGCTTGGAACTCTTTCAACATACCGTCCGTCCACTGAGGGTAAAGACAAAGCCTGAGACTGACTTTCAGTCGACCTTCTCACTCTGGAAGCTCGAACTGGTAAAGGACTCCCACTGGAGTTCACCGTTACCAAACACCAAGAACATTTCTTCAGTGCTTCTCAAGTACTTAAGAATGTCCTTCATAGCTATCCATTGATTCTCCAAAAGATCCGATTGTTTCCTGATCACTACACCCAGTGAGTCAGCTACATCTGGTCTGGTGCATAACATCGCATACATGATAGTGCCTACTGTCGAAGCATAGGGTATCCCTTGTATGCGAGCTCTCTCCAAATCAGTCTTGGGAGACTTCTTTTTGGAGAGAGTGATTTCTGAGTAAGTGGACGAACCACAACGCTTAGAATCTTCCATACTAAACCCCTTTAGTATGGTGCTAATGTACTTGGATTTGGGACACTCCCAATATCCACTTAGATCTATCTCTATAAATCTTAATCCTCAAGATGTAGTAGGTATCACCCGGAACTTTCATGGAGAATCCTCATGATAAGAGGAGCTTGACCAAGTGTAGCATAGGAAACTCATTTCCTATCAAGAGTATGTAATCTACTTACAATACGAGTAAGACAACCTTACTCTCTACAACCTTCTTGTATATACAAGGTTCATCTACCTTTCTGATGAAGTCAAACTCTTTGACCACCGCATCAAAAATAGATGTTCCAACTCCGTGATGCCTGTTTTAATCTTGATGGACTTAAGCTTAGCCACTGGAGAAAAGGTTTCATCATAAACCACACCTGGTTATTGACGAAAACCTTTTTCTACAATTCTAGCTTTGAAAGTCAAAAAATTTCCATTTACACCAAGAATCTTCTCAAGATCCACTTTCTCCCGATGGGTTTTATCCCTTCAGGTGCAACATTCAAAGTCATACTTTGTTGGTGTACATGGATTCCATCTCAGATCGCATTGCATCCAGCTATTTCACAGAGTCCTTACTCGTGATGGCGTGGCTGAACCTGGTTGGGTCATCATCTACCATGATGCAATCCTCGCTCCCACTGTTATCGAGAAAACCGTAGTATCTTTCAGGCGGATGAGAAACCCTACCAGATTCTCGGAGAGGCTGAGATTCGTTGGAGACTATTGAATCCTTTGTTTCCACTAAATCATTAGCTGTTAGTTTGTCTAGTTGGAACTCCTTCCAGTTCTACCTCATGACCACTAATTTCTTCCATAAGAAATTCCTTTTCAAAAAAGGTGGCATGCTGAGAAACAAAATGCATTTTTCTCCTTGGTGTGGTAGAAGATATGTAGGGTTACCTAGCACGACAGCAAGGTTTCGGGAGGCATCATCCATGCCATTTTCAAAAATTTGCCATGCTAAATAACCTTAACCCTAGAATCTTAACTAGAGAATTAGACAATACAATCATGTAAACAACTTTATATCTAAGTGAATAAGGAATACAACCTTTGTAGACCGGTCCTTCACTTCAATAGCTCCGTGTAGTATTCCCTTCGCTCCAAGTAGTGATCTCCCGGACTCTAGTAAGGCTCCACAAGATGAAAGGAACAAGCTTACTTGAAGTCTTCGAGACCAAAGATGATCTACGTCGAGGAGACACCAACTCAAGCTAGCTCTTCACTAATTTGGAATTAGTAAAGCTAACACCCTAACTAAATGGCTAGTCTAGTAGAGGATGAAGAAGTAGGATTTTTGCTCACTTTAGAATTTATTTTCTCACTAATTTTCTTCACCTCTCCAAAACCTAGAGAGCTCACTCTTGATGAAGAAGAAGATGAAGAGAATAATGTTGTGTGTAAGAATAGCAACCATGGGTGAGATAATATCTCATATTAACTCATGTAGAGACTTAACCATAGCTTAAGGTAATGGTTGGGTTAATAAATATCTTAAGTTAAACAAAATTAGTGGACTAAGTCAAAAGTTCCACAAGCTTCAACCATGAGCTAATTTCCAACTAATTTTTTATTTACTTTAAATAAATAAACCCTAGATTATAATGAGCATGGTATGAGTCTCATACACCCATGTAGCATGTATCATCAAGTAAGACACAAAAAGAAATACAATTAATATATATCACATATATATTAAATGCATAAGTGAGAAAAAGAAATGCTTAAGTGAGCTAATATTAGTTAATGTAAATTAGTATATCAAATATACAATTATACATTAAATTATTAAATAAACACTTGATTTAATAATCCGGCTATATCACATATAACCGACTAATATCATATGTATCAACTTATCGAATCAACACTTGATTCGATAACCCGGCTATATCACATATAACCGACCGATATCACATATCGCGAAAATAGAATACGGTATCTCATATACGTATTAATCTCGGTCCCGCACATATCACATATGTGCTCCTACTTCGTTTCTCCTGAGCCAGGAAACCTCTGTGTAGGACTCTAAAGACTCGTCTATACGCCGGTAGTATGTGATGATTATATCAGTCACCCACAAGCCGTCGGCGATACTAGCTGGACGTAACGGCTACACAGGTATTGAGCGATCAGAAGATCAACAAGTAAGCTTGTCTAGACCCCCGCAAAGCCTATTAGTAACACTACCGTACAGTCCGGTCTCTTTGTCTGATATGTCGCATATCCAGTCTAGGGGTAGTAAACGTCATACCCCAGTAACCGATAAGTCGTGCCGATGTGAGGCTCATAACAGGTCAAGAAACAACTAATAACACTTACCAGTAGATCTCCATATCAGCCCTAGCCAGGGACTTCCTGTTATGGCCAATCGAGCACAGCGCAACATCAACCCTCAATACCGGGAGAGACGAATCCCCTCCTATCGCTCATTGCCTCCATGTGACTCGGTACTGTACCCAAAAACCACCGTTTTGCACGTTCTCTTGAACGTGGTAAGGTGAAAATCAAAGCATAGTGAGAATCACCCAAGACTCTATGACGATCTCGGGTCTACAGACTAACCTGTACCAGTGTCACTAGAGAACTGCTATCTGACGATAGGTATAATACCAACTAGGAGTTCTCGGCGAGTCCATTCAGTGTACCCAGTCTCCATTGAGCACCCGTATACTATCTTTGATGTCAAACACCAATGGATGTGGGATCATCCATTGCCATCATATGGGTCAAGAAGCGTATACGCTAGTCTATTCTGGAATATCGATGCCCTGTCTCGATACACCCTCGACTAGGAACAATTAAAGGATGTACTTGTGGACTACCCTGGCCCCACTAGTATGATCTCCATCATAGTCCTGGTAGTCAAGTACACATCCAAAGGGCTTTATCAACATGTGAGAGCAAGACAGTATCACAATACAAGTCTACATGTTAAGACAAAGAGCAACCAGATAGCATACTATCATGTCGAGCAAGAAAGCCCTATATATATGTCCAAGCATCCACTATAATATACATCATATATACAATAATGGCCTCTAAGGCATACATATAACTAACAATCTCCCACTTGCACTAAGGCCAGCTGTTGTAGTATCTCATACCCAACATCCCGAAGAGTCTCTCAAATTGTATCTGGGGTATGGCCTTCGTAAGTGGATCCGCCGTTTTGTTTTTCGTGTCAACTCTACTGACCTCGATCTCCCGGCGATCAACTATCTCCCGGATCAGGTGATACCGCCTCAGAATATACCTGGATTGCAGATGGGGCCTGGGTTCCTTGGCTATAGCCACTGCTTCATTGTTGTCACAATACAAAGGTATTGGATGCTCGATGGACAGAACCACTCCAAGTTCAGTTATGAACTTCTTCATCCAGACAGCTTCTTTAGCAGCATCATTGGCAGTGATATATTCAGCCTCCATCATCGAGTCTACCACAGTTTCTTGCTTGGAACTCTTCCAACAAACCGCCCCTCCATTGTGGGTAAAGACAAATCCCGAGACCGACTTAGAGTCGTCCTTATCACTCTGGAAGCTCGAATCGGTAAAGGACTCCACTTGGAGTTCACCGTTACCATACACCAAGAACATCTCTTTAGTCCTTCTCAAGTACTTGAGAATGTTCTTCACAGCTGTCCATTGATTCTCTCCCGGATCTGCATGATACCTACTCACTACACTTAGTGAGTATGCTACATCAGGTCTGGTACATAACATAGCGTACATGATAGAGCCTACTGCCGAAGTATAGGGTATCCTTTGCATGCAAGCTATTTCCAAATCAGTCTTGGGAGACATCTCTTTGGAGAGAGTGGGTCCTGAGATCGTGGGTAAATTCCCATGCTTGGAATCTTCCATACTAAAGCTCTTTAGTATGGTGTCAATGTACCTGGATTGGGACAATCCTAGTATCTTTTTAGATCTATCTCTATAGATCTTAATTCTCAAGATGTAGGAGACATCACCTAGATCTTTCATTGAAAATCTTTGTGATAAGAAGAGCTTGACCGAGTGCAGCATAGGAACATCTTTTCCTATCAAGAGTATGTCATCCACGTACAATACGAGGAAGACGACCTTACTCTCTGCCACCTTCTTGTATATACAAGGTTCATCTACGTTTTTGATGAAGTCAAACTCTTTGACTACCACATCAAAACAGATGTTCCAACTCCGCGATGCCTGCTTTAACCCGTAGACGGATTTAAACAGCTTGCACACCTTTCCGCTGCTCACATTTTCCACGAAGCCCTCTGGCTGAGTCACGTACACGCTCTCTTCTAAATCACCATTTAGAAAGGCGGTCTTAACATCCATTTGCCAGATTTCGTAGTCATGGTATACAACGATGGTAAGTAGGATCCAGATGGACTTAAGCATAGCCACTGGAGAAAAGATTTCATCATAGTTCACACCTGGTCGTTGACGAAAACCTTTTGCAACAAGTCTAGCTTTGAAAGTCTCAACTTTTCCATCTACACCAAGTTTCTTCTTAAAGATCCATTTGCTCCCAATGAGTTTTACCCCTTTGGGAGCAACTTCCAAAGTCCATACTTTGTTGGTGTACATGGATTCTATCTCAGATCACATTGCATCCAGCCATTTCACAGAGTCCCCACTCGTGAAGGCCTGCTCGAAACTAGTTGGGTCATCATCTTCCATGATGCAATCCTCGCTCCCACCATCAATGAGAAAACCGTAGTATCTCTCAGGTGGATGGGGAACCCTACCAAATCGGCGGAGAGGCTGAGGTTTGTTGGGAACTATCGAATTCTCTGGTTCCACTAAATCTTCAGTTGTAGTCTGTGTAGCTGGAACTTCTTCCAGTTCTACCTTCTTGCCACTAATTTCATTTTCAAGAAATTCCTTTTCTAAAAAGGTGGCATTGCGAGAAACAAACACCTTTGTTCCTCGGAATGGTAGAAGATATACCCACGTGAGTTGTTGGGATATCCTACAAACTTGCACAGAACTGACCTCGCCTCGATCTTTTCCGGATTTTGCATTTTAACATAAGCCGGACAACCCTATATCTTAATATAATTAAGACATGGTCTTTTCCCCTTCCATATCTCATATGGAGTGGTAGGCACAGATTTGGTAGGGACCATATTCAATAGGTGTATGACTGTTTCAAGTGCATACCCCAAAAGGAAATAGGTAACTTAGCGGTGCTCATCATAGAGCGCATCATATCCAATAGGGTGTGATTCCTCCGCTCCAATACACCGTTGTGCTGTGGTGTATAAAGAAGAGTAAGCTTAGAGAAAATCCCATTCTCTTTTAGATAGTCACGGAATTCCATGCCCAAGTATTCTCCTCCCCGATCAGATCGTAGGATTTTAATACTTTTACCCGTCTGGTTCTCAACTTCTTGCTTATATTCTTTGAATTTCTCAAAAACTTCAGATTTGTGTTTTAACAAGAACACATGCCCGTATCTTGAGAGATCATCAGTGAATATAATGAAGTACGAGAAACCATTCCTGGCATGTGTAGACATGGGACCGCATACATCACTATGTATCTGTCCCAAGGGTTCCGCAACTCTTTCTCCGTGTCCAGTAAACGGAGTTTTGGCCATCTTGTCTTTGAGACATGACTAACAAGTTTCATAAGATGATAATTCGAACGGATTCAAATAACCATCCTTATGTAACTTAGCTGGTCATGTCGCGTTGATATGACCTAGTCTACAATGCCACAAGAAGGATTCGTTCATTTCTGAACTCTTCCTCTTGTGTGTGTTTTGTACGTTAAGAACCATGGTTTGATTTAGAACGTATAAACGGTTACATAACGCACCAAACCCAATCAACACTTGATTTAGGTAAACGTTGATAACATTACTCTCTACTACAAAGTTATATCCTTCTTTATCTAATAAAGAAATTGATATTAAATTGCATATCATATAGGGTACGTAATAACAGTCGTTCAAGATCAAAGAATTCCCATTTGGTAATACAAGGTGATATTCACCAACTGCTTTGGCTACAACACTTGCGTCATTCCTTACTTTTAAAGAATGATCACATATTCCCAGTTCTCTACCTTTCCTTAGCCCATGCAACATATTACATATGTGGGATTCCGATCCGGTATCTAATACCCAGGACGTAGAGTGTACTGAGAAACATTTCTCAGTAACTAACTCACCCGAAGAAAATGCATCAACATGCTCATTCTTCGTTTGGGTGGCGTGGGAATCCGGATATTCCCCTATTTCCTGCTCGGACTTATAACAATTATAAGTTGGAGTAGAACCAACGTTCCCTAACGTAGCGTAATAAGCAGGTTCGGTCAATACATCCATATTATTATCTTGATTAAGACCTGACATGGTCATTACCTGGAGAGAGAGAAAAGAAAACACTTAGCGTATGCTCTTGTAAAATTAGATTGGTTATTATCTTATCTAATCAAGATGGCTCACACTGTTTTTATCAAATCTTCCTTCAAACCCTAAATGGTAAGACTAGCCGGGATTAATTACACCTTACAAGTTCGTCAATCTTTCAGCCAGGCCAGCGTCGGTACTTTAAGGGAGGTTCCCCGTGCTTTTTCACGGACCTAATTAAAATAAATCTCGTTTTCCCAGGGGCATAACCCTATTATCACATTTCTAGACACCTACTTGATTGACTAATTATGATGTGTAAAACTCTCCCAGGAGTAACTCTTACTCGCAGTGGGTATCGGGATCCAACTATCTCATAGAAGGTATGCAATCGCATTGCAAATTTCAACACTTGAAATTCCCGATAATGTTTTGCCCCTAACGTCCTATGACCTTGACGAAGGCCAACAAACCATAGGGCGCTAGTCAAGTTCAACCCGTACATTTCATAATTGAATTAAACCCACCCGTACGACCCTTGACGAAGGTCAACAAAGTCGTACGAGTACCCTAATCCAATCGCATCATATGCAACAGATAAGCATTAATCAGCTACCGCACACTACGTCTTGACGAAGGCCAACAAACGTAGCACGAATACTAAGCAGTCCTTATCTGAAATGACGGAGGGCAACGACAGGTTTTTAGGAAAACCTTTTGCGTAATGAACTTGATATCGTTGTAGAATCGAGTGATTTTGAAACGGAGTGTTTTTTAGGTTTTTGCTAGTTTCGCTAAAGAGATCACTCCCGGTGAAGGGATCTCGGCTCTTTCTTCATCGAATGAGGTGCTGGATATTCTACAAGGAATACCGCTATGCAAAACAAGAACTAGAGAAGCAATCAAAAAACAAAACCGAGTGGGTTGTAGTATCTGCCAGTTTCGCTAAAGAGGTCGCTCCTGGTGAAGGGATCCCGGCTCTTTCCTCATCGATTGAGGTGCTGGATATTCTACAAGGAATACCGCTATGCAAAGCAAAAACTAGAGCTACCCTTTTTGAAAATTTGATTCCACAACATCTTTTTAGGTTTCTTTCTTTCTCATTAATCTCATTAATGAAGTCTCATCACTTATGCTTCCTAAGCATCACAGAAGAATCGAAAATACAACGTACGCTTATACCATCCGCATTTGCCACAATGTCCCGTTATGCACCGTTAGGTTACTTAACTAACGGCATAGCGGGGCGGGACTAGAGCGGGTGTAAAACATAAGAAACGTTTATTATATATCATATATATAATAATAAAGCATTTGCTTCACGCATATAAAGTGATCACATCACAGAATATCAGCAGAAGAAGTCCACATATGAAATATTGGATATACTAGGATGTTCGTGTTTTATATCAAGCCAGTAAAAATCACGGATTCCACGGTCGTGATGAATAGCCAAACCCACATCCCTAGACCCCTACGAGAGCGGCAAGCAACTCTACCAATTCTAGAGTTAGGAGACCCGGACTCGACTCCTCGAGATGGTCTCCCACTGGATTCTAGAACCCGGTTACTTGTGCTCCCCTCCTTGGGTCTATCCTAATGGTGACATCATCCTCAACCCGGAAGTACCCCAATAAAAGAATATTACATACATGTTTTTACATGAATGAAAATGAAAAAACTCTCATCTCACATAAAAAAATCCCGGCTATTCAAAACACGACGATCCAATATAACATATTGTTCACCTCCGAAAGACGCGGCAAGAGACACGGTGAGCGTCTTGCCTGAATTTCGGGGCAGATACTAATTGGTGCTATCCGTCCACCTCTCCGAAGATGCCAAGTTGATTTATGGCACCATATATCGAAGGTTTAAACGAATGCGGCCGATGTAGAAGACTTCATCAGATTCCCCCTCGTTTGAGGGGTTTTTGATTGTGGGGACGCTCTTCCGTACAGGCGCAAGTCCCTGCAGTTAATTACGCTACCGCATCGCGGTAACAACTTTCTCCTTCTCCATATGGTCACTTCGCATCGTGGGTGTTTGTTTTGTGTTTGGTTGCCCGTGGATTGTATACGGAGACTAATTTATGTTGTCACCCGTAGGGCGTGGACTAGTCCAAATCCGTATCTTTCTTAGATTTGGATTTGGGGGGTTGGGTTTAAGGATACGTTAGCCTCATTTGAGACTAAGATCAACTTAAACGTTTTGTTAAGGATACGTTAGTCTCATTTTAGACTAAGACCAACTTAACAGGATCGTTTAGATCCAATAAGAGAGCAATTGGACTCTATTGTTTAGTTTAGTGACATTGCAGTCGACTAGTTTAAGGACATTACGGTCCGTTGGTAGTTTAAGGACATCTCGGTCCACTGTTAGTTTAAAGACATCACGGTCGAGGTTAAGGACATCATAGTCCGTGGGTTTAAGGACCCCACAGTCCAATATTAGTTTAAAGACATCACGGTCGAGATTAAGGACATCATAGTCCGTGGGTTTAAGGACCCCACAGTCCAATGTTAGTTTAAAGACATCACGGTCGAGGTTAAGGACATCATAGTCCATGGGTTTAAGGACCCCACAGTCCAATGTTAGTTTAAAAACATCACGGTCAAGGTTAAGGACATCATAGTCCATGGGTTTAAGTACCCCACAGTCCATGAAATGTGTGGTTGTCGAGATCAGTCACCTCTTTGAAGACGTTGAGGAATTACAATGACAAATATCAAAGGAGTGAAGAGATGTATCCTTGAACCAAGGTGGATTATGTGATCTATAGTCCAATCTGGAACTAAGATCAATTAATTATATTATGAGCACATTGGCTCAGTTGAGTCTAAATTGAGGACTTATGGCCAACTTGGGCTAAGTCCAATTGGATTTAAAATGTTGGCTCTTTGTTGGACCATTAGACATTTGTCTAGGTTCGGGCCCACATTATTTAGCAATATTAAACAAGAGTTTGAAGGCTCTGATAATATTTCTATCTTTGATTGAGCAGTGAACATTATAGCTCTGAATTTTACTCGATTTTGAGATTCAGTTGAAGGGAAGACTTTTGCCTCTGGAGAATTAGCCAATTTGGCTAAAAGTAGTGTTAAACACTAGAGAACAACAGTGTTAAACACTGGAGATAGAACCATCAAATTAGTGTTAAACACTAAAAGACAATCAGTGTAAAACACTGGAAATATAATCCTCAATTCAGTGTTAAACACTGGAAAACAATCAGTGTTAAATACTGGAAATAAGTCCTTTAAGTTGGTGTTTAAACACTAAATAGGAATGGGTCACGTGGGGCCACGTGAGGGCACCCAAAGGTGGGGCCAGATCCCCTTTTACTTCTCTCTGCAAATAAGTGTTAAGCACTTTTTAATTTTTTGGCCATCACGTATGGGCACGTGATAGGCACTCATCCACTGATTCGTTAAGGCGTTTATTAGGGGTCACGTGGTAACACGTGAGAGCGTCCAGAGCCAACATTTCCTTTGCTTTTATTCTCTTTGTTTTGGAGGTTACGTGGGTGCACGTGAGGCATTGCCTTAAAGCTTTTTCCTTCTCATTTTTGGGGATCTTTTCAGGGGTCACGTAGGGACACGTGACCTTAGTTCTTCGCATATATGGAGATCTTTTAAGTATCTTTATTTTTTAAGAATTAAATTCTCTGTAGGGTTAAACCTAATTATGATTTTGGAGGAATTAAATTCCTATTATGCAAGAATTAAATTCTTATATAGGGTTAAACCCTAATCTCTTTTAGGAGGAATTAAATTCCTGTAAATTTGAGAGAATTAAATTCTCAATTAGGGTTAAACCCTAGTTCTGTCCATCTTGAAGGAATTAAATTGCTATAATTTTAGGAGAATTAAATTCTCATATAAGGTTAAACCCTAGTTTTATATTGAAGGAATTGAATTTCTGTAAATTTAGGAGAATTAAATTCTCTAAACTCAATTCTCCCCCTAAGTCTTAGATCTGCATGGCAAAATCTCAACCCGATGAGAATTAAATTCTCAACTTATGGGAAGGTTTGCTTCTGCAGATCTTCAACCAGAGGAAGAACTAAGTTCTTTTTGCAGAAGTGTTAAACTCTTAAATTTGAGAATTAAATTCTCTTTTTGAAGTTTGATCTTTTTCCCTTTTCTCATCTAGGGTTTCTTTTTTGAGAATTGAATTCTCTTTTCTTTTCTCTCTGCTATTTGCTTTTTTTTTAGAAAATCTCCAGATCCCAAAATTCTATATCTCTCTTCTCTTCTTGGCTCCTATTTATAGGAGAAGGAAAAGAATCAATTTGTTTAGTAAATATTTCATTGAAAGATTTTGTTTATTTTCATAATTAATATGATCGTTTAGATCACTCAGTGAATTTTATTCACCGTTGGATTTTCAATCCAAAGATATTCTGTTTATTATTTTAGGTGAGATTTAGGGAAATCTTTTCTTGTCTAAGATTTTTCCATAAATTGGTGATTTTTAATCACCTTTGGATTTTTAATCCAACGGTTCCCCATAACCCTTTTCCCTTTGGAAAGATTTAGAGAAATTTAGAATTTAATTCTATTAAGTTATAAGGCTTTCAAAACCTGTCACGTGCTGGCACGTGACCCTTGGTCACGTATGAGCACGTGACCCCCAATTGGGGTCTTTTATCAGCCGCTTGTTTATACTTTTTCTTGACAGAATTTAATTCTGTAAAGACATCACGTATCAACACGTGACCTTTGGTCACGTGTCAACACGTGATACCTCATTAAGGTAACTCCTGATTTTTAATCAGGGAACAAATGCCCCCATAGCGTTGCTCTCACGTGTTTGCATATGAGTGCAACGTTGTCACTTTTGTGACCGTTGGATCCATCTAGGGAATAGGGGAAATGAAACGTTTCCCATTACATCATATAAATGCAGGGGTCTCTTCAGAAGCGCCTCCACTCTTTCATCTTCTTCCTTGCAAACTTTTTCCTTTTGATAATTTAATTCTCCTTTCCAGAGCTTAGTTCTCTGCCTTAAATATTTTCAGAGTTTAACTCTGTTCAAAAAAGACCCTTTCTTCAGGCAATGATCTCTGAACGATCGAAGAACTTCTTGCGGAAATCTCTGTTGGATTTTAAATCCAGACCAAGGGTTTTTTTTAATCAAGAACCCATCTTTTTGAAGCTCTTAAAAAACAGAAAACCATTTAATCTTCAAATAATAGATCTCTTAGGGTTCCTCTGATCTTTAGGGATCGGTGGTGGTGTTTGTCTTTTCCATGGAATTTAATTCCATCACAAAAAGCTTTGGCTCTGAAAAATGTCTCTAGGAATTTAATTCCCTTTTTTTTCAAAAGGAATTTAATTCCTATGAAGAACTCAGTTCTTCCCAGAGAACTCCTTGGGGTTTTCTTGCCCTGAGTTGTCTTTTTGCAACCAAGAAGAAGAAGTTTGCAGTGTTTCTTTCAGGGAATTTAATTCCCTTGATTCTGTTTGATTTTTTACAGAGTCCAAGATGGATTTTTCTTAGGGGAATTTGTAGGGTTATTTGAAATCCATTGCTCATTTAGACAAGCATTCTTCTTGATTGGTTTATCCATTAAATTCTCACTGATTTTTATCTCAGATACTATGGCTGCCCATTTGTATGATCTTGATGAGATCATTTCTTACGGGAACATTCGTGCACTGGGCCGCAGCCAGAACCAGGAGTTCACCAACGCTCAGTGTGCTGAAATCATGAGCCGCTTCAACGAGTACAACGGTCGACTACTCCCTCTTCGCTCTTCTCTTTTCAAACTCATTATGAGGGCGATCTGGGAAGCGCTTCCTTTATTCTATGCAGGCATGCCGCTTAAGGCTTTGGATGATGCCGAAGATAAGGTACATTCAGTGTATCTGATGGGCCTAATCTCAAAGAAAAGGAGAACAATCTTGTTGATATCCTGCATCAAGCTTTCCAACAGGCGGCGATCTCTCTGCCTATCGGAGGGTGGAGGACATCAGCGGAGATCCCGACGCCTGCGAGCGCGAGAGGAAGCACACGAGAATAGCCGGGGAGGCCAGAAACATTTTAGACCGCCTTATTCTTGAATTCCTCAACCCGTGTCCCGGATTTGATGTCTTACCATTGTAACATTTTCTTTTATTTTTGTATAAACTTTCAAAGTATGAATGATAAGTCTTTCCTTCCGCTTTTGTGTTTGCATGCCTTCTTTATGAAATTTTGTCATATTGTTGTTGTTGCTCACATGTTTGGCATGTGAGGCACTGTTGGGGATTTTGTTCTCACACCGGCATCCATTCAAGCGTTGTTCACGCGTCACACTATTTCAATTCTCATTATGTGCCAAGGTGGGTGCTCACGTGCCCTGCATGTGGGGCTCTATTGATGGGATTGTTTAACTTCTCATGCCATATTTTCTGTGTACAACATTAAATGCAGAAAGCAAGCCTTGGAAATAGTTCTACCTCTTTGATTTCCAATGCCTTCCCTTTTTCTGGGCCTTGGAAATAGTTCCATCATACAACATTTTCCATGTACAGTATTTAATGCCTCCCTTCATAACTTGAAGCCATAACTTTTTTTTCTCTTCACAGAGAAATCCATTTACAACTTAGGGTGATTTATCTTGAGGAAACAATTAAGTGCTATGGCTTGCAACCGCCCCCACGCTCGTCGCCAACTGTGGGAGGTACCCGTCGAGGAGATGATTCTACGCTTTGCTGCGCGACTAGTGGATCCCCTCCTTACCGATGCCGAATGTGATGCAGTGACGTATGAACTCTTCATCCGTAGGGGGTTCCCTCTTCCAATGGGATCAATTTGGCTCCGGATGATTCTTCTTGCGGTGCTCGCTGACATCCCTCCTCACCCAGCAGAGATGACCCTGGTGATCCTTGATGCGGCTGAAGACAAGCTCGAGTGTTTTTATGAGGCATGCCTGATTACTCAGGCTCTGAAAGACTGCTCGGTTCATCTATTGGGCCAGATAAGAGCCCGACGGGTTATTATATCTGCCTTTGCGGATGAGCACGGCGCTGATCGGTAGGGGGCCACTCCTCATGAAAATCGTCGTTTCGATGTGCTGGAGAAGGCAGAAAGGGAATTAGAAAATTTTGTGTTTTGTTTCGTTAACCCTTATGCCGCTGACCCTTTGTTTGGTGACCTTTTCCCGGTAGCGTAGCATGTTTAAGTCCATGTACTCTGTTTATCATTGGTTGTTGCATGCTTTCTATTGAATTTTCATGTTTGTCAGATACTCGTGCGTGCGTCTTGCTTGCGTAAATGAGCTTTATATATTTTTTCTTCTATGGGAACTTTCTTTAATTGCGAGCACCATCGTTATGTTGCATGCACATCAGTGCTCTGGGTATCATTTCCTTTTAAACATTCATACAGTTGCAAATGCATGCCTGATAGGATATACATTGGAGACTTTCCTTGTTGCTTCCAACGTCAAGTGGTTTGTGCTTGTTTTATAGCGAGTATTGTCATTGAATGGAGGCTTGTTTATATAGTATTGAGTGTACGCGCCTTCCTTCAGAGGTTGTGGCCGCGAAGGCGAGCTTACGGTGTCTAATTGAGCGGTGTGCGGCGAATATGATATCCTGTAAGAAGAGGCTTGGCCGCAAATTTTCAGAGAGGGAGCTGGCTTCTAAGGCGCTGAGGGAGCTTCAGGCCAACCTTACGGCCAAGGACAATAAAGCGTATGAACTTTGGCGAGTGCTTCAAGAGGCCATCAAGGAGGTGGTGGCCATCGACAAAGCCGCCGTGTTCACTCGTGAAAGGGTTGAGGCTCACAAGGCTACTGAAAAAGAGCTTGAAGGCCGGCTCGCCTCATACCAGGCCCAGCAAGCTCAGGCGGAGGCCTGTCTTCCGACAATACTGAATCACGAAGGCGAGGCCCAGCGAAAGAAGGACGAACTGGCCAATCTGCTGAATCGCCCGCCGACTTGAAGAATTGTAGATATATATTTTTTTCTTTATACATACTCCTGAATAAGAGTATATATTTTTTTTTTCTTTCACGAATTGTACTTTGTACTCATTTTGATTCATGAATAAAAGACATATTTTCCTTCTCAATGGTGTATCCCTTTTTATTGAATGTATTCTGTGGATAGTTTATCTCGATCTCTTTGCATGACAACGATGGCTTAGGATTCAGGGTTAAGATCTGCCTCCTAAGACTTTTCAACTTTATGAGCCGTAAGGGTCTCATAAAGAATTTTCTCTCTACCGGTCGAGAGGATCCCGTAGGTGTAATTTCTTCTTAAGAATCATGAGGATTCCTAAGTGTGTTTTCCCTTGAAAGTCGTAAGGATCTCACAAGAGAATTTGCTCCCTTACGAGTCGTGAGGACCCGCAAGTGATGAGTTAAGTTGCCCTTATCCGCATTTCACGGAGTCAGGGGTTGCTCTGGATGCTTCCCACGGGTTCACTGCCGTGTTCGGCGAGGAGCAGGCTCCGCTCTGGATGCTTTGCACGGGGTCATTGCCGTGCTCTGCTAGAACCAGAATCCGCTCTGGACGTTTCCTACAGGGTCAGGATTGACATAAGCCGCGTTCCACGTAGCCAGGAATTTTGCTCTGGATGCTTCCCACGGGTTCACTGCCGCGTTCGGCGAGGACCAGGCTCTGCTCTAGATGCTTCACACGGGGTCATTTCCGTGCTCTGCGAGGACCAGGATCCGCTCTGGATGTTTCCCACGGGGTCAGAATTGACATAAGCCGTGTTCCACGTAGCCAGGAATTTCTCTCTGGATGCTTCCCACGGGTTCACTGCCGTGTTCTGCGAGGACCAGGCTCCGCTCTGGATGTTCCACACGGGGTCATTTCCGTGCTCTGTGAGGACCAGGATCCTCTCTGGACGTTTCCCACGGGGTCAGGATTGACATAATCCGCGTTCCACGTAGCCAGGAATTTTGCTCTGGATGCTTCCCACGGATTCACTGCCGTGTTCTGCGAGGACCAGGCTCCACTCTGGATGCTTCACACGGGGTCATTGCTGTGCTCTGTGAGGACCAGGATCCGCTCTGGACGTTTCCCACATGGTCAGCATTGACATAAGCCGTGTTCCACGTAACCAGGAATTTTGCTCTAGATGCTTCCCATGGGTTCGCTGCCGTGTTCGGCGAGGACTAGGCTCCGCTCTGGATGCTTCACACAGGGTCATTGCCGTGCTCTGCGAGGACCAGGATCCGCTCTGGACGTTTCCCACAGGGTCAGGATTGATATAAGCCACGTTCCACGTAGCCAGGAAGGGTTGACTTTATCCGCATTTCACGGAGTCGGGGTTTGACTCTCGGTCTTTTATGCACCGCTAAGTCATGGAACCGGGAGTTGCCGCTGTTCCGATTTGCTTGATTTTGTGTCTGTTGTAATGAGACGAATGTTGAAATGATCTCCAGGTTATCTGTGAACCGTTGAGCTTTGGCTTCTTCTTCTGATGAAACCTAGGGAGGAAAGGTATGATTCCCTCTTTGTTTGAGCCCCTGGATTGTATACAGGGATTGATGTGATATCACATGTAGGGCATAAATATCATTCATTTTTCTTTTTATTTCTTTCTGCGGTGCACTATCATTTCAGCTTTTATATCGCGAAGGTCGCGATTGCCCAACCATTTCGGCTATTTTTCGCGGTGCCCAATCATTTCGGCTATTTATTTTATTTTTACTCGCTGCTTTTTATTGTGAGATGCCCAATCATTTCGGTTATTTTGCATGCATACACTTTTACTTGCTGATTTTGTTAGTAAGTTGCCCCATCATTTCGGCTATTTCGTATGCATGTGTAGATTGCTGGCTCTTTGCTGCAAGCTTGGATTTAGACACCGATTTCGGCATCAGCACCGCTACAACTGGGATATTGCCAGGAGTGAATCATCATTTGCCTTCGTCGATGTCGAACAAAGGTGGCTTAGTAGACAGGGTTAGGATTCTGTCGACTAAGGCTTTTGACTTTATGAGCCGTAAGGGTCTCATAAAGGTATTTCTCCCTACAAATCGTGAGGATCTCGTAAGTGCGTTTTCTCCATAGGAGTCGTGAGGACTCCTAAGTGCATGGCTTCTTGTAAGTCGTAAGGATTTTACAAGAGTGTTTTCTCCTTATAAGTCGAGAGGACTTACAAGGGTTGTTCACCGTTTAGCCATATCCCTAGTCACGGATGGGACTTTGTTAGGGAAATGTTTATTCGCACCCGTGGATTGTATACAAGGATCAACATTGAGCCGCTTGTAGGGCAGTATTGGAGGTTGTGGGGGGGCTGCTTAAGAACAGGTTCAGATCCCTGTAGCTTAAGACTTTTGAATCTTATGAGCCGTGAGGGTCTCATGAGAGGGTTCTCCTTACGAGTCGTGAGGATCTCGCAAGTGTAATTTCTCCTTAAGAATCGTGAGGATTCCTAAGTGTGTTGCTCCCTTGTGAGTCGTAAGGTTCTCATGCAGGTGGTTTCTCCTTACAAAGTCGAGAGGACCTTGGAAGTGTCTTTTAACGAGATTGCGCCCTTTCGGGTTTTCACAAAACTCGCCGGTAGCCCTGCTGTTTTTACTCATAGAGCCCTTTCGGGTTTTCATCCGTGCCCATTTTGCTTATGGACATACCGTTTTTTTTTTCTTTTTTTTTATTCTAACGAGTTAAGCGCCCTTTCGGGTTTTCACAAGATTCGCCGGTAGCCCTGCTGTTTTTACTCATGGAGCCCTTTCGGCTTTTCATCCGTGCCCATTTTGCTTATGGACATACCGTTTCCTTTTTTCTCTTTTTTTAAATTTTTTTGTGCCAGCCTTGGGGTGCTGCAATCCACAGTAGTTTACCGATATCTCGGTCAATGGCTATTTTTAGGACATAGTGGTCCATTGTTAGTTTAAGGACGTTTCGGTCCGTGATTAGTTTAAGGACGTTTCTGTCCCTTGTTAGTTTAAGGACGTTTCGGTCCCTTGTTAGTTTAAGGACATTTCGGTCCCATAAGCCGGCTACTACTTATAGAGTTTAGGCTTAGAAAGATAGCGAGCGGACATAGTCGTCGTCATCTATCATTGACTTAGGCCATGACTCGTCAGGCGCAGTACTTTTTTAGGAAGCGACAGTTTATTGACCTGAAAGGTCTTTCACCATGCATGTCCATGAGTAGGTAGGCCCCACCCTTGTAGACCTTGTCTATGATATACGGGCCTTCATAGTTCGGCTCGAATTTCCCTCGTTTGGCACAATTGGGGATCATAGGTCTTTTAACCACTAGCACGAGTTTGCCTTGGCGGAATGTCCTTGGCCTAGTCAACCTTTCATATGAGCGCGTCATCTTAGCTTTATAAGCCGCGTCATCTTAGCTTTATAAGCCTCTAGATTTTGTTGTGCTATGAGCCGGGTTTCATCAAGGGCATCGAGCTCCTCAAGCCGAAGGTGAGCATTCTCTTCGTCCGTTAGCTCGTAATGGACTGCCACTCGTAGAGAGGGTAGCTCTATTTAGAGGGGAAGTATCGCCTCTGTACCGAATACCAATGCATACGGCGTTGTGTTCGTGGCCGTTTTGAACGTAGTTCGATACGCCCAGAGAGCTTCATACAGTCTTTCGTGCCAGTCCCTCTTTTTTCGGGACACTGTCTTTTTCACGATCTTTGTCAAGGTCTTGTTGAAAGCTTCAGCCAGACCGTTAGCTCGGGGATTATAGACTGAAGAGTATCTCCAATCTATGTTATGTTTTTGTGCGAAGCGGCTTATCTTGTTGCTTCTGTAGGCTGGCCCGTTATCGGAGATTATCCGTCGTGGAGTTCCAAACCGATAAATGACGTGCGTCTTGAAGAAATGGAAGAACATCTCCGTCTTCACTTCCCTCAGTGGTACTGCTTCTGCCCATTTGGAGAAGTAATCAGTTGTCGCCAAAATGAATCGATGTTCTCTGAACGATACTGGTTCGATGGGGCCAATTATGTCCCTCACATTTCAAACAGCCAGCTCGCCACCGTTGGATGTAGTGGATTCGGATGCTGATGGATAAAGTCTCCATGAATCTGGCACGAATGGCACTGCTTCGCGTATTCGAGGCAGTCTTGGATCATCGTGGGCCAATAATAACCCATCCGTTTAATCTTCAGCTTCATCTTCGGCCCGGCTTGGTGAGAACCACAGAGTCCGTCGTGAGTTTCTTGGACGACTCTCTTTGCCTCTTCAGGTCCTAGGCATCTTAGCCACAAAAAATCAAATGACCTCTTGTACAGAGTATCGTTGACGAAGGCGAAAGATAGGGCTCGCTTCATGAGCTAATGTTTTGAGGACGCATCTTCAGGCGTTCGACGGGATTTGAAGTAGTCTATAAAGACTTCTCTCCAATCTTCAACCTTTTCTTGGTCTTTTACTTGTAGAGACATTTGCTCGGTCACTCCCCTTTCCTTGGATGACTCCGGAGATATTTCTACCGGTGCAAGAACCCGACGGCTTTGTACAATGATCCTTACGTCATCGAGGTTCTCATCGGCCAATTCTTTAGCAAGCTTGGCTAATGCATCCGCTTTGCTATTTTCCGCATGCGGTATGCTTTCCAAGGTGTAGGAAGGTATTTGGGTCAGCAGTTGCTGTACTCTCTCGCCGTACTTCACCAGTTTTGGTTTGCACGTTTGATAGTCGCCGTTTACTTGACTAACGACCAGTTGGGAGTCTCCGTATATGAGGAGGTTCTCAATCCCCATGTCGATGGCGATCTCGAGACCTGCTATCAAAGCTTCATACTCGGCTTCATTGTTTGTCCTCGGCTCTGTTAAGGAGAAGGCAAATCGCATTATCCCTCCTTATGGAGTTACGAAGATGAGGCCTACCCCTGAATTGATTATGGGGATGTTTTGTTTGCGCTTCTTCGTGGAGGATGCTCCATCGAAGTAAAGTTCCTACCGGGTACCACTTCCGTCGATCGTGTCAAATGCATGCTCGTCTGGTAGTTCGCAATTCAAGGGAGAATCGGCAGGTATCGGATGCTTAATGAGGAAGTCGGCGATGGCCTGGCCTTTCACTGCCTTAAGAGGCTGATAGATTATTGAGAACTCCATCAAGAGCAGGGCCCATTTAGCGAGTCGCCCCGTCAATATGGCCTTTGACATCAAATACTTGAGAGGATCCACCTTCGAGATGAGACGGACTTCATGCGCCAATGCATAATGCCTGAGCTTTGTTATCACGAAGATCAATGCCAGGCAGTGTTTTTCGATGGGAGAATAATTGCTTTCTGCGCCCAGTAGAACTCGACTCAAATAGTAGAGGGCTCTCTCCTTCCCTTGGTCGTTCTCTTATGCCCATAATGCGCCTAAGGAACCTTCAAGGGCAGTTGTATACAGAATGAGAGGCTTTCCCTTGACCGGAGCAGCCAGCACTGGCGGATTCTACAGGTATTGCTTGATTTCGTCCAGCGCGCTTTAGCATTTGTGATCCTAGACGAACGGGGTTCCCTTCTTCATCAGGTGACTGTAAGGACGGCACTTGCCTGAGAGATTGGCTATAAATCGCCGGATATACGCGAGCTTCTCTTGGAGAGACCGCAACTGCTTGAGAGTCCTTGGCGGGGGCATCTCCATAATTGCCTTGATTTTTTACGGATCTATCTCGATGCCTCGGTGTCGGACGATGAATCCCAGGAACTTGCCCGAGGAAACCCCAAATGCGCATTTGAGAGGGTTCATCTTCAAGTTGTATCGCCGAAGGCATTGAAACACGATTCTCAGATGCTCTAAATGTTCCTCGTATGATTTTTTTTTCACCACGATGTCGTCGATATAGCATTCGACGATTTCATGTATGAGGTCATCGAAGATCTTCGTCATGGCCCTCTAATAGGTGGCACCGGCGTTCTTTAGACCGAAAGGCGTCACCTTATAGCAGAATATACCCAAAAGGGTCCGGAAAGCGGTGTGCTTCTGGTCCTCGGGATGCATTTTTATCTGATTGAATCCTGACGAGCCGTCCATGAAGGAGAAAACTTCGTGAGTGGATGTATTGTCTATCATTAGCTCGGTGATCGGTACCGGGAAGTCGTCCTTCGGGAAGGCTCTATTGAGATCCCGAAAGTCCACACATATGCGCACTGTCCCATTTTTCTTCATCACCGGGACGATGTTGGCGATCCAGTCAGGATACTGAACTTCTTGGATGAAGCCAGAGTCAATCAGTTTCTTGACCTTGGCGTTGATACTCATCTCAAGCTTGAGCCGCATTCTTCTCGGCGCTTGTTTGATTGGCTTGACGTCCGGGGTTATGGCCAGTTTGTGGACAGCAATCTCTGGGTCTAGTCCTGGCATCTCAGAATAGTTCCACGCGAAGCAATCTTTATGCTGCATAAGCACGTCTTTTAGTGTAGCCACCCTTTCTTCAGACAGCAGCTCACTGACGAATGTCGGTCGCGGGTCACTTGCCGTCCCCAAATCAATTTTCTTGAAATCATCTGCAGTGGTATGTATTCCATCTTCCAGCTCTTTCGGCGCCGGTGGAAATTCTGAGATC
Source organism: Agapanthus africanus (assembly GCA_030015575.1). NCBI lineage: Eukaryota > Viridiplantae > Streptophyta > Magnoliopsida > Asparagales > Amaryllidaceae > Agapanthus > Agapanthus africanus. The sequence goes on along the minus strand of CM057349.1, from coordinate 417,286,046 downwards.
ACCTCATCACCATCATTTCCGAAGCACCAGGGGAGGTCATCCATATCCTCGGGCTCTTCTTTTGATAGCATTATCATATGACAAGTACGAGCTCGCTTCCAAGACCTATGTTGATCTGGTTCTACTCTTGCTATATGTGCGGCTTTTGGTTCGCGCTTCTGTGGCGGATTTATACTCCAACTGCTGGATAAAGCGAACTTGCCGAGCTGATATTGATCTTCGACCCAATTCTTGAAGGTGAAGCAGTCTTCGAGAGGATGTCCTATCGCTCGGTGATAAGAGCAATAGTCTAGGTGAGAGATCTCGTTGGCTTGCTCGGGGTGTTTGGACTCTGGAAGTGTAATCATTTGATGTCTTATGGCGAGATCAAGTATCTTCCATGTTTTGTTCTGAGAAAAAGAGTATGCTCGACTCATCTTCTTTATAAGAGATGAATCTGGATTACTTGATTCCTGATCGCGTGGCTTCTTGGTCCCGCTTTGGCGCTCTCGAACGCTTTTCCCTTTTTTTGACTTATTTTTGCCTCTGCATTGGGCCTTTTGTATGACGGGTTGATAAGGAAGAGCATTGCTTTTCTCCACGGTTTGTTGGAGGAGGCGCTGTGTCCTGGCTTTTTCATAAATGGCCATCTCGCGGTTACGTTCATCCCGTATCTTTTGACCCGCTTCCCTTACTAGCCTGTCCATTCGTTTTTCAAATGACGGACTCGGCGCTTTGATGACCGGACCTTGTTTTAGTTCAGGATCAGCATCTTTTAACTGGGCGTCCTCTTCTTCATCGAAGTCATATATGACGTAGCTACCATGGACTCGTTCCCGTTTCCTGGATTGGACATATCCGAGCCCGACCGTTTCCATTCTCCCATTGGGCAGCTTTCGTTGAGTCCCGGGGACGTCCTAAATCCTGTTGTAGAATCGAGCTTGTCGAGTGGTCTGTTTGAAAGGTATCCCTTGGCGCTTCAATAGCCTTTTCAAGCCTTCCGTGTAATATCTAGGCAGACGGATGGGCTGGAGCCTGTCGAGCGTAGAATCGGCGCCATGCCAAACTTCTTTCTCCACTTTAGTTTTCGTGGATTGATAAAAGAGGATCGCCTTTTCATCTCTTCTCCTGAGAGGGACGTAGAATGTCTGTAGTTCTTGCACACTACAAGTTTCAAGTGTATCGAGATCTTTGTAATGCTCTTGTGGAACCAAGGTAATTTGCAGATTCTGATTATCGCCAGCGAAGGCTTGTATTGATGGCCGAGCGGAAAATATGGCGTTAACCTCGTCTTCCGAGTCACTGCCGAAGATCAACATGGGGGCGAACAGTCCCGGGTTGTTGCGTTGAGGCGGCCCTGAATAAACTATCTCTTCCTCCTCCTCGGTATCACTCCCGAAGACTGGAATAGTGGTGATAGCTTTGTCCTTCGGTTCGTGACACCTCTCTGTGTCCTCGAAATCTGGTAAGAAGTATTTCGCATCTTCGTATTTTCAGACTTCGTTTACGGAGAATGGATTCAAATCCTCCGTTACAGTGTACTCGAGACCATCCTTGAAGTATTTCATGCACTGATGTTGTGTAAAAAAGATGATGGTGTACTCGTGTAACCAAGGCCGGCTGAGCAAAGCATTGTAGCATGTCTTGGCGTCAATGACGTGAAATTTAATATCCGTGACAAGTAGCCCGAAGCGCAATGTCAGTATCACGGACCCGAGAGTCCGTGATGACTGGGAGTCAAAACCGGAGATGGTGATTTTATCACGAGCGAGATGCTGAACGCTCATACAGATTTCCTTCAACACTCGCACGTTGAGAAGATTAACGGAAGACCCATTATCGACCAAGATTTTGCCTATCTTGATATCGTGACAATATCCTGAGACATAAAGGGGACGGTTGTGCTCGCACGTCCCAAGGAGGAGATTTTCATCGCCGAAGGTGATATCGGCTGTGTGTACTTCTTCTAGCTCGTCTTTCATCCTTTCTTCGGCGAGGAAAGTTTGGAATTGCTCTGGCTTTTGTAGTGCCTGGATCAATGAATCTCTCGCCTCCTTGGATAGCACCAGGGCGTCGAGAATGCTGAGATGTGAGGGTAGCTTTCTCAAATGTGCCAGAACGTTGTAGTCCACTTTATCTTTCTTCGGTAGGTCCTTGGCTGTCAGCTTTTCAATGGCTTGGTCATCAAGGATGATATCCTCAGAGATATTTTCTTTTCCCTTATCTTTTCTATTTGTGGGTCCGAGATTCTTTTCTTGAAGTGTACGATTGCGCAGCTGAATATTTTCACTGGTCTTCGGTTCTTCCTCTTTTCCCGAGGTGGATTCTTTGAAGAGAGAGCCAAGAGTCATCTCTTCGTCGGAGTTGCTCCTGAAGGTGAGAACCTGGGATCCCCCGGCGTTGACCGTGCGACAGTTGCCGGTAGGTTCTTTTATGCTCCTCGGTCGTACTTCTCTGCTCCCGATGAGTTTTGCGCTTCATCCGCTTAAAATGTTGCCGGTGAGCAATATATCCTTGCCACCATCTTTTAAAAGCGTTGCACTATTTGGTGGGGTGTGCCATCTTTCGGTGATATTGGCAGTAACTAGGATGCATCTCTGCTTCACCAAGAATATTTCCTTCGGAGAGCGGTAGCTTCATTCCCATTGATATGGCTTTAGCAAACCTTTTCCTCGTCTTGAACTTGTTTTTATTCATGACGGATGTCCTTTGATTCGGCGGGAGTATCTCGACTCTTTCGTCCAGTCACTGGTGTTTGGCCTTTTCAAATATGGCCACCTCACGCTCCCGATCAGCTTTACTTTTCAGAAGAGCTTCGTTTAGGAATGCGTCGATCATTTCGTCTGACGGCCCTGGAAACTCCGGTTCAGGACCTGCTCCCAGTCTTTCGGTGCAAGGAGCTTCTTCATCGTCTGTCGATGAATGAGAGATCATATGGCAACTTGCTACGTAATTCTCAGATCCATCCGACGAGTCTTCTCCATCATCTTCGTCCTCAAGGACATGGCCAAAGAACTCTTGGAGCGTGATTGGAGTCTGTGCCTTCTGGTTATACTCTTCCAGCGCGTCGATCTGTTTCTGCAGGTCCATGCGCTTGTCGTCAAGCTTCACGGGCTTCTTGGATTTCTTCTTCTTTTTCGAAGATTTTGACAGCTGGGCGTGAACACTTTGGCTATCACCACCGATTTTTGGAGTCGGGCGTGGCTTCAGCATCCCTTCGATGATCTGGGGTTCCAGTGGATTCTTCCACCTGATCGCCGGGCATGTCTGGAGATCATTCAGCATTCTTTTGGTTCTGGCTGAAATAACGACCTCCCATGGAGCTTCTCCGACAAAAAAGCACGATGCCCCCGGTGTGTCCGTCTTTTTAGGAGTGTGCGGTTGTGGTGGGCTTACTTTCCACTTCTCAGACAGCGCAAACTTGCCTTGTTGGTACTGATCCTCAATCCATCCCTTAAAGACGAAGCAATCTTCAATTAGATGGCTTACCGTTTGGTGGTAAAGACAATAATTGGGATTATTCGCTTCGCCGGGTTGCAATGGTCGCTTTGGATTCGGCAGATTGATGAGCCTGTTGCGCATTGCTAGTTCGAATAGCCTTTTCGTTTTATCCAATGGGAACGAGTAAGGGCGCTTCATTTTCTCATTATAATAGCACCGTCTCTCTTCCAGTTGATCCGCTATCTTTGGGGTATTGGGCTGCTGTTGGGTATTCGTGACGAAGGTCGCCTTCCCTTTACCCTTTTCGTTCCGCGGCTCCGGCTTCGGAGGAGACGGTCTATGACCCATCTGATCCATCTGGGCTAGCTTATCGATTAAAACCTGGAATGTGGTCGGTTTGAAGAACATCATGAACTGTGAAATAGTTGCATGAGGGTCTAGGATGCCCACGAACATGCCCACCACCGGTGCTTCTTCGATGCGATGTTCGCATTTCGACCACAGATTCCGCCATCGGATTGCGTATTGAACCCACATCTCACCTGGCTTCACCCCGGCATTGATCAATGTCGTTATTGGGGTGCGTTCATTGGCACTTTCGAATCGCTGGGTGAACAATAACTCCATTTCTGCAAAAGTTTTGACGGAGTCGTTTAGAAGTTCGGAGTACCACTCAAATGCCGTCTCCGATAAGCTGCCTACGAATTGGCGGAGTAAAAGCTTATCATCACCACCAGTGTAGCCGCAAAGAGCCCTGAACTGAGCGACATGTTGATGGGGATTGCCTGTCCCCTTGTACACATGAAATTTGGGGATCGTGTAGCCCGGCGGGTATTTTATCTGATCATACCGGCTTGGGTACGGTCGCCCAGTTTTGACGACTTGGCCGGCCGCTTCATTTTCCTGGTGAACTCGTATTTGCTGAGCAATATAATCATCCAGGGCGGCCTTGGAAATAGTTTCCTCCTTGGCTGCTGAAAGAGCCGGAGGTGGATTCGACGTCTCTCCTCTGTCATCTTCGATGATGTTCGGAGGGTCTTCAGCTGGAGGATCCGGCTGTAACATCATCCCGACCATGTCTTGGAAGAGAAGCGTCATTCATTTTATGTTAGTCGTTTGTTCTGCCGCTTCTCTGTCCTTCTTTTTGAGGACTCTGCGTAGAAAGTCGGCATCGGTTTCTTATTCGTGACGTTATTCTGATGACACCTCCGGGCTCTCATTTGGTCCGGTGAGTACGGCCATTGCAGTCAGCATCTCTTGAAGTTTCTACTGTTGTTGTTCCTGAGCCTTTGTTATTGATCGGGTGAGTGGTTGGTGGCCCGTCAAAGTGCGGCTTTCCTCTTTTCCGGAAGCCATGTAAACAGTATGGACCATTATGGCCCCAGACTTGGGGCGTTTGGACTCAGCGTCTTTGCGATCTGCCGTAGTCATAGGGTCTTTCTCTGGCCTCCTTTTCTTTTGAGCAGTTGACGGTGAGGGGGCCGTTGCAGCGAGCGCCCAGGTGGTTGTCGTCTTTCGTGATTTTCCATGACGATTCTCTTCCTGTTGGACCTTCAGCTTCTTCTGCCGACGGGGATAGTCTTGATCCATCACTGATTCTTGGACCCGTCGCCAGACTTTGTAAACTTTGGAAGACAGCCGTTGAGGGGACTGCTCCGGCTTCGCTTCTGCGACAGCCTCCACCGGTGGAGGAGATCTTTTCAGTATGGCAGTAGGAGAGTTCCTACGCACCTTATTCAGCAGTTCAAAGCTGTTTCCAGTTGGAACGGCAGCATTGATTTCCACCGTTGGGACTGGCGGAGTTAGCCCAGAAGGGGAGTTGCCCCCAGCCTTCCTTACTCGGTGCCAGTGGCGACGTCGGGCGTGTCGAGCTGTTGGGGTTGGTTCAGCGATGGGGATGGCTTTGTCTTGCCCCCTGTTCTGGTAAGGCATCGCCGGTGCCAGCCATTTGAAGACTGACGTCCGTTGAGCGGCAGTAGCCAATCTGTCGAAGACAGACTTTTGAGAAGGAATGGGAGCCGGAGCGGGAGCCGGAGCGGTCAGTCTTGTAAAGACCGACCCTTTGGCAGGAGAAGCCGCCTTAACGACTTCAGGAGCAGGGATGGCTATCCTTTTCGGAATAACCTTTTCTAGAACTGTAGGCTTCATCATGGGCCCGCATGAACTTTGGCCCAATCTGGCGAAGACCGAGGTGCTGGGGCTGGACGACCCGTTGAGAGGGGCCGCAGTAGTTGCAAGCTGATCAAAGACCGACTTCTTAGGAGCTTCCGGTATTGGTATAGGAGCGTTGAAGCTCGTTGGCGGGAGCATGGTCCGGAAAAACAATCCAGTAGTGGCCTGAGTGACCTATTCCACCGGCATCGTGAACAGGGAATCCGCTTGAGGCCCGTAGGATATGCCTCCAGATGAGGCGGAGCGCGAGTTGCAATTGCAGTTGGAACACTTCTCGCAAGTCGATGCTTTTGATCCTTCGCTTTCTGCACCGAGCAAAACGCCAAATCTTAGTATCTCGAAACCCAAGGGCAACCATTAGCAAACCGCAATTCATTCGCGAATACGACACATGAAGTGTGGAGTGGAAAGAGGAAAAGGTCCCACCGGGCGTGCCAGAATCCGTTCCCCTCCGAAAGACACGGCAAGAGACGCGGTAAGCGTCTTGCCTGAATTTCGGGGCAGATGCTAATTGGTGCTATCCGTCCACCTCTCCGAAAATGCCAAGTTGATTTATGGCACCATGTATCGAACGTTTAAACGGATGCGGCCGATGTAACAAACTTCGTCATATTCCCCCCTCGTTTGAGGGGTTTTTGATTATGGGGACGCTCTTCCCTGCAGGCGCAAGCCCCTGCAGTTAATTACGCTACCGCATCGCGGCAACAACTTTCTCCTTCTCCATATGGTCACTTCGCGTCGTGGGTATTTGTTTTGTATTTGTTTGCCCGTGGATTGTATACGGAGACTAATTTATGTTGTCGCCCGTAGGGCGTGGACTAGTCTAAATCCGTATCTTTCTTAGATTTGGGTTTGGGGGTTGGGTTTAAGGATACGTTAGCCTCATTTGAGACTAGGATCAACTTAAATGTTTTGTTAAGGATACGTTAGTCTCATTTTAGACTAAGATCAACTTAACGGGATCGTTTAGATCTAACAAGAGAGCAATTGGACTCTATTGTTTAGTTTAGTGACATTGCAGTCGACTAGTTTAAGGACATTACGGCCCGTTGGTAGTTTAAAGACATCTCGGTCCACTATTAGTTTAATGACATCGCGGTCGAGGTTAAGGACATCATAGTCCGTGGGTTTAAGGACCCCACAGTCCAATGTTAGTTTAAAGACATCATGGTCGAGGTTAAGGACATCATAGTCCGTGGGTTTAAGGACCCCACAGTCCAATGTTAGTTTAAAGATATCACGGTCGAGGTTAAGGACATCATAGTCCATGGGTTTAAAGACCCCACAGTCCAATGTTAGTTTAAAAACATCACGGTCGAGGTTAAGGACATCATAGTCCATGGGTTTAAGGACCCCACAGTCCATGAAATGTGTGGTTGTCGGGACCCGTCACCTCTTTGAAGACGTTGAGGAATTACAACGATAAATATCAAAGGATGAAGAGATGTACCCTTGAACCAAGGTGGATTAAGTGATCTATAGTCCAATTTCGAACTAAGATCAATTAATTATATTATGAGCACATTGGCTCAGTTGAGTCTGAATTGAGGACTTATGGCCAACTTGGGCTAAGTCCAATTGGATTTAAAATGTTGGCCCTTTGTTGGACCATTAGACATTTGTCTAGATTCAGACCCACATTATTTAGCAAAACTAAACAAGAGTTTGAGGGCTCTGATAATATTTCTATCTTTGATTGAGCAGTGAACATTATAGCTCTGAATTTTACTCGATTTTGAGATTCAGTTGAAGGAAGACTTTTGCCTCTGGAGAATTAGCCAATTTGGCTAAAAGTAGTGTTAAACACTAGAGAACAACAGTGTTAAACACTGGAGATAGAACCATCAAATTAGTGTTAAACACTAAAAGACAATCAGTGTTAAACACTGGAAATATAATCCTCAATTTAGTGTTAAACACTGGAAAACAATCAGTGTTAAACACTGGAAATAAGTCTTTTAAGTTAGTGTTTAAACACTAAATAGGAATGGGTCACGTGGGGCCACGTGAGGGCACCCAAAGGTGGGGACAGATCCCCTTTTATTTCGCTCTGCAAATAAGTGTTAAACACTTTTTAATTTTTTGGCCATCACGTGTGGGCACGTGATAGGCACTCATGCACTGATTCGTTAAGGCATTTATTAGGGGTTACGTGGTAACACGTGAGAGCGCCCAGAGCCAACATTTCCTTTACTTTTATTCTGTTTGTTTTGGAGGTCACGTGGGAGCACGTGAGGCATTTTCTCAAATTTTTTTCCTTCTCATTTTTAGGGATCTTTTCAGGGGTCACGTGGGGACATGTGACCTTAGTTCTTTGCATATATGGAGATGTTTTAAGTCTCTTTATTTTTTAAGAATTAAATTCTCTGTAGGGTTAAACCCTAATTATGATTTTAGAGGAATTAAATTCCTATTGTGCAAGAATTAAATTCTTATATAGGGTTAAACCCTAATCTCTTTTAGGAGGAATTAAATTCCTATAAATTTGAGAGAATTAAATTCTCAATTAGGGTTAAACCCTAGTTCTGTCCATCTTGAAGGAATTAAATTCCTATAATTTTAGGAGAATTAAATTCTCATATAGGGTTAAACCCTAGTTTTATCTTGAAGGAATTGAATTCCTGTAAATTTGGGAGAATTAAATTCTCTAAACTCAATTCTCCCCCTAAGTCTTAGATCTGCATGGCAAAATCTCAACCCGATGAAAATTAAATTCTTAACCTATGGGGAGATTTGCTTCTGCAGATCTTCAACCAATGGAGGAACTAAGTTCTTTTTGCAGAAGAGTTAAACTCTTAGATTTGAGAATTAAATTCTCTTTTTGAAGTTTGATCTTTTTCCCTTTTCTCACCTAGAGTTTCTTTTTTGAGAATTGAATTCTCCTTTCTTTTCTCTCTGCTATTTGCTTTTTTTTTTTATAGAAAATCTCCAGATCCCAAAATTCTATCTCTCTCTTATCTTCTTAGCTCCTATTTATAGGAGAAGGAAAAGAATCAATTTGTTTAATAAATCTTTCATTGAAAGATTTTGTTTGTTTTCATAATTAATATGATCGTTTAGATCACTCAGTGAATTTTATTCACCGTTGGATTTTCAATCCAAAGATATTCTGTTTGTTATTTTCTGTGAGATTTAGGGAAATCTTTCCTTGTCTAAAATTTTTCCATAAATTGATGATTTTTAATTATCCTTGGATTTTTAATCCAACGGTTCCCCATAACCCTTTTCCTTTTGAAAAGATTTAAAGAAATTTAGAATTTAATTCTATTAAGTTATAAGGCTTTCAAAGCCTGGTACGTGACCTTTGGTCATGTGTGGGCACGTGACCCTTGGTCACGTATGGGCACGTGACCCGCAATTGGGGTCTTTTATCAGCCGCTTGTTTATACTTTTTCTTGACAGAATTTAATTCTGTAAAGACGTCACGTGTCAACACGTGACCTTTGGTCACGTGTGAACACGTGATACCTCATTAAGGTAACTCCTGATTTTTAATCAGGGAACACATATCACAGCAACACATAACATCACGTGTCATTAACGTAAGTAAATATGCGTATCCCAATTGTCGTTGACATATATCAACGAAACCGACGATACACCACATATTATACTTATGGTCGCAGAAAAGAAAATGTCAAACTACAAGATTTGGAATCCGCAATCTCCTTAAACATCATAAACCCGAAATATCACATACTTCGGATTTCATGCCTAACCAATCGAATTCCAAATATTGTATCACATTCCACAGATAGCTAGATGATGTTAAACATTCCGATCGAATCAACAAACACTCAAAATTTCCCAAAGAGCTCAACACTTGAGCACAGTTTAAAAATACTCAGAACATGCCACAGTACCTATGGACCAACCGTAGAAGGGCCAACCCTTACCTCACCTATGGCGCCACGGAACTACCGCAAACCCTAAGGTTTGACGGCGGTTCCGACGGTCATAGAATCGAGTTAAGGTTTTGTTTTTCTAGAGGGTCCATAGAATTACTTGCATGATTTTTGAATAATTTTGACTTGGAAAATTCCAACTCTTGGAAAATTTCCGGCGAGGGAGAAAATGGGTTATTGATATCCATTCGAACTTTTTAACATCATCTAAATAACCCGAAACGGTGTTAGAATTACGACTATGAAACACTCCGAATTGCCTTTACAGAAAGATAACATCACATGCAATTTCAGTAAAAATAAGCAACACCTAAAACACCAAAACCCAGAGACCAGAACACCACACCAAAACGAGCCCAAGAAGACAACATGGGGCCGGCCAGGCCGGAATTTTAGAGCATCTCACCGGGTCAATTCCGTGGATGGGGTTCGTATTCGTCTGGTGTTCATATTACATCTCATGTAATATTCTGCAATTGCTTAAAAAAATTTTAGACAACTTAAAAATTTCGACAGAAACTAGGTTTTTGTTTCGAGTATATCGGAGTTGTTTCGGTTTTGTAATTCTAGAAATATCTTCTAATTCTCTAGCTTGGCTCTGATACCACTTGTAATGTTACCTAGCATGACAGCAAGGTTTTGGGAGGTATCGTCCATGCCATTTTCAAAAATTTGCCATGTCAAACAACCCTAACCCTAGAATCTTAACTAGAGAATTAGACAATACAATCATGTAAACAACTTTACATCTAAGTGAACAAGGAATACAACCTTTGTAGACCGGTCCTTCACTTCAATAGCTCTGTGTAGTAGTCCCTTCGCTCCAAGTAGTGATCTTTCGGGAGGTATCGTCCATGCCATTTTCAAAAATTTGCCATGTCAAACAACCCTAATCCTAGAATCTTAACTAGAGAATTAGACAATACAATCATGTAAACAACTTTACATCTAAGTGAACAAGGAATACAACCTTTGTAGACCGGTCCTTCACTTCAATAGCTCTGTGTAGTAGTCCCTTCGCTCCAAGTAGTGATCTCCCGGACTCTAGTAAGGCTCCACAAGATGAAAGGAACAAGCTTGCTTGAAGTCTTCGAGGCCGAAGATGATCTACGTCGAGGAGACACCAACTCAAGCTACCTCTTCATTAATTTAGAATTAGTGAAGCTAACACCCTAAACTAAATGGCTAGTCTAGTAGAGGATGAAGAAATAGGATTTTTGCTCACTTTAGAATTTATTTTCTCACTAATTTTCTACACCTCTCAGAAACCTAGAGAGCTCACTCTTGATGAAGAAGAAGATGAAGAGAATAATGTTGTATGTGAGAATAGCAACCATGGGTGAGATAATATCTCATATTAACTCATGTAGAGACTTAGCCATGGCTTAAGATAATGGTTGGGTTAATAAATATCTAAAGTAAAACAAAATTAGTGGACTAAGTCAATGGTTCCACAAGCTTCAACCATGAGCTAATTTCCAGCTAATTTTTTATTTACATTAAATAAATAAACCCTACATTATAATGAGCATGGTGTGAGTCTCATACACCCATGTAGCATGTATCATCAAGCATGACACAAAAAGAAATACAATTAATATATATCACACATATATTAAATGCATAAGTGAGAAAAAGAAATGCTTAAGTGAGCTAATATTAGTTAATGTAAATTAGTATATCAAATATACAATTATACATTAAATTGTTAAATCAGCACTTGATTTAATAATCTGGCTATATCACATATAACCGACTAATATCATATGTATCAACTTATCGAATCAACACTTGATTCGATAACCCGGCTATATCACATATAACCGACCGATATCACATATCGCGAGAATAGAATACGGTATCTCATACACGTATTAATCTTGGTCCCACACATATCACATATGTGCTCCTACTTCGTTTCACCTGAGCTAGGAAACCTCTATGTAGGACTCTAAAGACTCGTCAATACACCGGCAATAGGTAATGATCATATCAGTCACCCACAACCCGTCAGCGGTACTAGCTGGACGTAATGGCTGCCCGGGTATTGAGCGATCAGAAGATCAACAAGCAAGCTTTTCTAAACCCCCGCAAAGCCTATTAGTAACACTACCGTACAGTCCGGTCTCTTCGTCTGATATGTCGCATATTCAGTATAGGAGTGGTAAACGTTAGACCCCAGTAACCGATAAGTCGTGCCGATATGAGGCTCATAACGGGTCGAGAAACTACTGATAACACTTACCAGTAGATCTCCGTATTAGCCCTAGCTAGGAACTTCCTGTTATGGCCAATCGAGCACAGCGCAACATCAACCCCCGATACCGAGAGAGACGAATCCTGTCTTATCGCTCATTGCCTCCATGTGACTCGGGACTGTACCTAAAAACCACTGTTTTGTACGTTCTCTTGAACGTGGTAAGGTGGAAATCAAAGCATAGTGAGAATCACACATGATTCTATGACGATCTCGGGTCTACAGACTAACCTGTACCAGTGTCACCAGAGAACTGCTATCTGACGATAGGTATAATACCAACCATGAGTTCTCGGCGAGTCCGTTCAATGTACCCAGTCTCCACTGAGCACCCGTATACCATCTTTGATGTCAAACACCAATGGATGTGGGGTCATCCATTGCCCATTATATGGGTCAAGAAGCGTATACGCTAGTCTACTCTGGAATATCGATGCCATGTCTCGATAACCCTCGAATAGGAACAATTAAAGGATGTACTTGTGGACTACCCTGGCCCCACTAGTATGATCTCCATCATAGTCCTGGTAGTCAAGTACACATCCTAAGGGCTTTATCAACATGTGAGAGCAAGACAGTATCGCAATACAAGTCTACATGTTAAGACAAAGAGCAACCAGATAGCATACTATCATGTCGAGCAAGAAAGTCCTCTCTATATATGTCCAAGCATCCACTATAATATACATTATATGTACAATAATGGCCTCTAGGGCATATATATAACTAACAAGATATACCATCGCAAATGTTCGGGATATCCAACAAACTTATACAATACTGACCTTGCCTCGAACTTGTCCGGATTTTGCTTTTCAATATAGGACGGACAACCCCATATCTTAACTCGTTTAAGACATGGTCTCTTCCCATTCCATATCTCATATGGAGTGGTAGGCACAGATTTGGATGGAACCCCATTCAATAGGTATGCAGCTTCTCAAGTGCAAAACTCCAAAAGGAAACAGGCAACTCAGCAATACTCATCATAGAGCGCATCATATCTAATAGGGTGCGATACCTCCGTACTGATACACCGTTGTACCGTGATGTATACGAAGGAGTAAGTTGAGAGAGAATCATATTCTCTTTTAAATAATCCAGGAACTCCGTGCTCAAGTATTCTCCTCCTCGATCACATCGAAAGACTTTAATACTTCTACCCATCCGGTTCTCAACTTCAAGCTTGTATTCCTCGAATTTCTCAAAAGTTTCAGACTTGTGTTTCAATAAGAACATATGTCTGTTTCCTGATTTAAAATCAGGAAAGCTTATGGGAAAAGCTTCAGAAGAGGGTCACGTGCTTACACGTGACCAGCAGTCACGTGTTGGCACGTGACACCCAAAAGTACCGGCAAAGCAAGTTCAGCTTCCTGAGTACATCAAAGAAAAAGGGCTTAAGAAAGGGTCACGTGCTCCCATGTGACCAGGGTCACGTGTCGGCACGTGACATTTAAATGCAAGCGTCAAAGGCACATCGGTTGCCTGATCAAGTCAAGGAAAAAGAGTCCAGATCAGGGTCACGTGCTCACACGTGACCAGGGGTCACGTGGTAGCACGTGACGTTTAAGCAGCAATCAGAAGACAAAGCGCAAAAGAAAGGAAAAGGCTCATTCCAAAGGGGGTCACGTACTCACACGTGACCATGGGTCACGTGGTCACACGTGACCGGCTTTCAAAGCCCATTTTGTCAACAGAATTAAATTCTGAGAGAAATTCAAATCTTTCCAAAGGAAGGCAACTATCTGGAACCAATCAAATTAAAGATTCAGAGGTGATGAAATATCATCTATCTATGGGAAAATCTCGGGTTTGGAAAGATTTCCCCTTTAAATCTAACCAAAATAACAAAGGAGAATCTCTGGATTTAAAATCCAATGGTGAATAAAATTCACCTAATAATCCAACGGCCCAAAATGAATGATGAATGCAAATCAAATCTCAATGAAGATTCGTCAAAAACTGATTGATTCGGCCGCTTCTCCTATAAATAGGAGCCAAGAGACACAGAGAAATATATACATGCGCAGAGAAGAAAAAAAAAGAAAAGGAGGAGAGCTTTGATACTTTGAAAAGACTCGGATCTTCTGCAAAAAACCTTAGGTAAGAAAGGGAAGGCCTTTTGAAAAAAAGAGAATTTAATTCTCAACAGAGTTTAACTCTGATAATGTAAAAACAGAAGAACATATTTTTTCTCTCTTTGATGGAGGATCTGCAAAGTGCACATCTCCCCTTAAGGTTGAGAATTTAATTCTCAATGGGTTGAGATCCTGCCATGCAGATCCAAAACATGGAGAAGGAATGCAAGCATGAGAATTTAATTCTCACAGAACTATAGGAATTTAATTCCTTTAAAATAAAAGTAGGGCTTGACCCTATATCATGGGAATTTAAAAAGAAACAGGGTTTAACCCTAATTAAGAACCTAGTTCTGTTGAAACAGCGGGAATTTAATTCCCTTAATCATAATTTAACAGAGGATGGAAGTTTAAACTCCTTAAAAACTTTTATTAGGGTTTAACCCTATTCAGCCCTTCACGTATATGAGGAATTTAATTCCCACAGAAAATTCAGAGTTAAACTCTATTCCAGAAAACAAAGTCTTCGAAAGGAAGTAGGAATTTAATTCCTCTGAAATTTACAGTTCGAGGAATTTAATTCCTGAAAGAAGATTAACAAAGCCTCTAAACAAAATACATGGAGGCAGGGTCACGTGTCATCACGTGACCCCCCAAGAGATCTACAGAAAGCCCCTTTGAGGCAGCACCCCACGTGACCCACGTGACCCTCGGCAGAAGCTCTAATACATAAGCATTTGAATGCCCATCACGTGATGGCACGCGATGCTCTGAAAGACACGATAATCTCAGAATAAATGAAGGGAGGGCGCTCTCACGTGCTGCCACGTGACCCCTCTTGCCTTAGTGTTTAACACTAAATTAAAACTCTCGAACCCAGTGTTAAAATACTGTTGGGCCTTAGTGTTCAACACTAAATAAAAAGCTTTATTTGCAGTGTTCAACACTGATCTGTTTTAGTGTTTAACAGTAATCTGAAAAGCCTTGTTGCTGGTGTTTAACACCAATTATCTCTTAGTGTTAAACACTAACTTGTCAACCCCATTCCCAGTGTTCAACACTGACTGCTCTGTAGTGTTTAACACTAGGCTTCGGCCCAATTGGCCTAAATGGATAGAGGCAAAGCCTCTCCTGATTGGACTTAGCCCAAGATGGCCATAAGTCCTCAATTGGTGATTAACTGGTCCAATGGACCCATAACATAATTAATCGGTCTTGATCCCAAATTGGGCCAAGACTATTTAATCCACTCCGGTTCTAGGGTACATCTCGTCACTCCTTTGATACTTGGCATTGTAATCCCTCAATGTCTTCAAAGAGGTGACGGGTCCCGACGACCACACATTGATATGGACTGTGGGGTCCTTAAACTCATGTCTAATGCAAATTCCTGGTTACGTGGAACGCGGATAATGTCACTCTTTAACCCCGTGGAAAACGTCCAGAGCGGAGCCTGGTCCTCGCCAAGCACGGCAGTGAACCCGTGTGAAGCATCCAGAGCACATACCGGACTGTGGGGTCTTTAAACCCATGGACTACGACGTCCTTAACCTTGACCGAGATGTCTTAAAACTAACAATGGACTATGGGGTCCTTAAACCCATGGACTACGACGTCCTTAACCTTGACCGAGATGTCTTAAAACTAACAACGGACCGCAATATCCTTAAACTACCCATGGACCGCAATGTCCTTAAACTACCCATGGACCGCAACATCCTTAAACTACCCATGGACCGTAATGTCCTTAAACTAGAACAATAGAGCCCCGCATGCTCTTTTATCGGATCTAAACGATCCCGTTAAGTTGATCTTAGTCACAAAGTTAGACTAACGTATCCTTAACAAACGTTTGAGTTGATCTTAGCCTCAAGTATGGCTGACGTATCCTCAAACCAAACCCCCCCAAACCCAAATCTAAGATAATACGGATTTGGACTAGTCCACGCCCTACGGGCGACGACATAACTCAGTCTCCGTAAACAATCCACGGGAAACAAAACACAAAACAAACACCCACGACACGAAATGACCATCTGGAGAAGGAGAAAGTTGTTACCGCAATGCGGTAGCGTAATTAACTGCAGGGGCTTGCGCCTGCAGGGAAGAGCGTCCCCACAATCAAAAACCCCTCAAACGAGGGGGAATCTGACGAAGTCTGCTACATCGGACGCATCCGTTTAAACCTTCGATACATGGTGCCATAAATCAACTTGGCATCTTCGGAGAGGTGGACAGATAGCACCTATTAGCATCTGCCCCGAATCTCAGGCAAGACGTGGTGTCGCGCCGTCTTTCGGAGGGGTACAAATTCTGGCACACCCGGTGGGACCTTTTCCTCTTTCCACTCCACACTTCGTGTGTCGTGACTCGCGAACCAAACGCGGTTCGCTAATGGTTGCCCTTGGGTTTCAAGATACTAAGAATTGGCGTCTTGCTTATTGCAGAAAGCAAAGGATCGATGGCTTCTACTTCCGTGAAATTCTCCAACTGCTCAGACTGCAATTGCAACCAACGCTCTGCCTCGCCAGGAGGTATAGCCTACGGACCCCAAGCTGCTTCGCTATTCACAATGCCCGTGGAACAGGTCACTCGCGCCACCACAGGATTGTTCTTTGGGACCATGCTCCCGCCGACAAACTTCACCGCTCCAGTGCTGACAACGGAAGCTCTCGAGAAGTCGGTCTTTGATCGACTTACCCCTGCCGCGGCTCCTCTCAACGAGTCGCCCAGCGTCAACGCCTCGGTCTTCTCTAGATTGGGCCAGAAATCCTTTGAACCCATCATGGGACCTACAATCTCAGAGAAGGTTGCTTCTAAGAAAGTGGCCGCTCCTGTCCCAGAAGTCGTCAAGGCAGCCTATCCGGCCAAAAGGTCAGTCTTTACAAGATTAACGGCTTCAGCTCCCGCTCCTACTGCCCAAAGGACGTCGGTCTTTGACAGGCTAATACCAACTGCGGCCCCACACCCAGATAGAGGGCAAAACGAAACCATTCTTACCGCTGACCCTACACCGTCCGCTCGACACGCTCGACGTCGCCATTGGCGCCGAGTGAGGAAGGCTGGGGGCAACTCCCCCTCCGGGTTGACTCCATCGGCCCCGGTGGCAGAGGTTAATGCTGCTGTTCCAACTGGGAACAGCTTTGAAATGCTAAATAAGGTGCGAAGGAATTCCCCTACGGCAGTACTGAAGAGGTCTCCTCCCCCGTTAAAAAAGGTTGTGGAAATGGAATCAGAACGGCCCCAATCTCCTCAACGGCTGTCTTCCAAAATCTATAAGGTTTGGCGGCAGGCACGGGACTCGATCATCGATCCGAACTTCTCCCGCCAACACAAGAAGCTGAAAATCCAACTGGAAGCTGGTCACCAGGCCAAACCCCAAAAGGCTGTGGATCAACTGACTCATAAAAGAAGGAGGCCGGAGAAGACCCCACAGCATGCAACGACGGCTAAAAGCACTGAGCCCAGACGCCCTAAGTCTGGGGGCATGGTGGTGCACACTGTTTACATGGCCTCTGGAAAAGAGGAAAGCCGCACTTCTACGGGCCACCGACCG
This sequence comes from Agapanthus africanus, assembly GCA_030015575.1. Taxonomy (NCBI): domain Eukaryota; kingdom Viridiplantae; phylum Streptophyta; class Magnoliopsida; order Asparagales; family Amaryllidaceae; genus Agapanthus; species Agapanthus africanus. The sequence continues at coordinate 417,268,658 of CM057349.1, read as the reverse complement.
TTAACCCGATCCGTGACGAAAGCCCAGGAACAGCAACAAAAGCTGCAAGAAATGATGAATGCTATGGCCGTGCTCACCGGGCCAAAAGAAAACCCAGAAACGTCCTCAGACGCACGCCGGGAAGAAGAAACCGACGCTGAATTTCTTCGCCGGACACTGGAGAAAAGGGACAAAGAGGCTGCTGAACAAGCGGCCAACATACAATGGATGGGCCTTCTCTTCCAAGATGTGATAGGAATGATGATCCAGCAGGACTTACCCGCCGAGGATCCCCCAATCGTTCTTGAAGACGACCGAGGAGAAACGTCAAATCCACCACCAGCCCTCTCAACGGCCAAGGAGGAGGCAATCTCTAAGGCTGACTTGGCTGATTACATAGCCCAGCAAATCCGAGTTCATCACGCTACTGAGGCAGCTGGTCAAGTCGTGAAAACGGGGCGGCCGTATCCGAGCTGGTACGACCAAATCAAATACCCGCAAGGCTATACGATACCAAAATTCCACGTGTATAAGGGGACCGGCAATCCCCATCAACATGTCGCCCAGTTTCGGGCCCTCTGCGGTAACACCGGCGGTGATGATAAATTGTTGCTCCGCCAGTTCGTGGGCAGCTTATCAGAAACAGCGTTCGAATGGTATTCGGAGCTCCCGAACAATTCTATCAAAACGTTCGCTGAAATGGAGTTGTTGTTCACTCAGCGATTTGCAAGTGCCAGCGAACGCACTCCAATAACTGCACTTATTAACGCCAGGGTAAAACCGGGCGAAACCTGGGTCCAGTACGCTATACGCTGGCGGAACTTGTGGTCGAGATGTGAGCAACGCATTGAGGAAGCACCTGCGGTGGGCATGTTCGTGGGAACTCTAGACCCTCACGCAACTATTTCCCAGTTTATGATGTTCTTTAAGCCAACCACATTCCAGGCCGTGATCGACAAGTTGGCTCAGATGGACCAGATGGGTCATAGACCACCTACACCGAAATCGGAACCTCGGAATGACAAGGGTAAAGGAAGAGCAACATTTGTTGCGAATGCCCAAGAGCAACCTAACGCCCCGAAACCGACGGATCAACTGGAGGAAAGACGTCGGTATTATAATGAGAAGATGAAGCATCCCTACTCGTTCCCACGGGACAAGACGAAACGGCTATTCGAGCTGGCAATACGCAACAGACTTATAAACCTGCCAAATCCAAGGCGACCGCCGCAACCCACGGAGGTGAATAACCCTAACTATTGCCCTTACCATCAGAGGGTAGGCCATCCGATTGAAGATTGCTTCGTCTTCAAAGGATGGATTGAAGACCAGTACCTCCAGGGGAAGTTTGTACTGTCCGAAAAGTGGAAGGTGAACCCACCACAGCCGCATGCTCCTAGGAAAGCGGATACACCGGGGGCAACATGTTCTTTTATTGAAGAAGCTCCATGGGAGGTCGTGCTATCAACTAAAACCAAAAGAATGCTGAGAGACCTTCATGCGTGCCCTGCGATCGAATGGAAGGACCCTCTTGAACCTCAAATTATCAAAGGGATGCTAAGGCGCCGCCCGACTACAAAGACCTACGGTAAGAGCCCAGATACTCACGCCCAATCGTCAAAATCTTCGAAGAAAAAGAAGAAGAGATCTAAGAAGTCCGTGAAGCCTGGAAAAGAGCACACGAACTTGCAGAAGCAAATCGACGCACTGGAAGAGTACAATCAAAAGGCGTGAACTCCTGTCACACTGCAAGAGTTCCTCAACCACATCTTTCAAGAGGAAGATGATGGAGAAAGCTCGTCGGATGAATCCGAAGGATATGTGGCGAGTTGTAACGTGATCTCCCACTCGTTTACCGATGAGGGGAAAACTCCTGGCACTAAAAAGCCGGAGGCAGAGCCTGTACCAGAGCGTGCATGGCCAACAGACGAAATGATCGACGCTTTTCTAGACGAGATTCGTCTAAAATGTAAAGCGGACCAGGAGCGTGAAATGACCACGTCGGAAAGAGCCAAATGCGGGCGACTGAACGGAAGAGTTGAACTACCTCCGCCAGACCGAAAGGTATCCGAAGTAGACAAGAAGATATTCAAGACGAGAAAAAGGTTTGCCAAAGCCATGTCAATGGGGATGAAGCTACCGCCCTCGGAAGGAAACACACACGATGGGGTGGAAAGGCACCCTGACTATTGCGCATATCATCGGAAAGTCTCACACCCCACGGAGGAGTGCGACGCCTTTAAGATATGGTGGCAAGGATATGTCGCTCGTCGGCAACATGTTAAACGCATGAAACGCAAGATCCGTCGGGAACGAAGAAGTACTGTCGATGGGCACAACAGAACGACTGGCAACTGTTGCATGGTTAACGCCAGGGGGTCACAAGTTCTCACCTTTGGGAGCGACTCTGATGAAGAAATGGCTCTGGGCCCTCTCTTTAAAGAATCTGTTTTGGGGAAAGAGGAGGAATCGGAGGCCTGCGAGAACATTCAGCTGCGCAATCGCACACTCCCAGAAAAGAATCTCGGGCCCGGGAATAGAAAGGATAAGGGAAAGGAAAAGGTCACTGAAGATATCACTTTAGATGACCAAGTCATGAGAGAGCTGGCTGCTAAAGACCCTCCTAGGAAGAGTAAAGTGGACTATAATATCCTCGCGTACCTAAGGAAGCTACCTTCTCAGCTTAGCATTCTCGACGCCCTCCTGTTATCAAAAGAAGCGCGAGACTCACTAATTAAGGCGTTACAGGAACCCGAGCAATTCCAAGCCTTCCTCGCCACTGAAAAGATGAAGGATGAACTGGAGGAAGTGCATACGGCCGACGTCACTTTCGGTGATGAAGACCTTCTTCTCGGGACGTGCGACCACAACCGGCCCCTATATGTCTCCGGATACTGCCATGATATCAAGATAGGCAAGATCCTGGTGGATAATGGATCCTCCGTCAATCTCCTTAATGTTCGGGTCTTGAAGGAAATCTGCATGAGCGTGCAACACCTCGCTCGTGACAAGATTACTATCTCCGGCTTCGATTCACAATCGTCACGGACTCTCGGATCTGTGATACTAACCTTACGCTTTGGACTTCTCGTCACAGACATCAAATTCCATGTCATTGACGCCAAGACCTGTTACAACGCCTTGCTCGGTCGTCCCTGGCTACACGAGTACAACATCATCCCCTCTACACAACATCAGTGTATGAAGTACTTCAAGGATGGTTTCGAGTATACCGTAACAGGTGAGTTAAACCCATTTTCCGTGAACAAAGTCCGTAAATACGAAGATGCGAAGTACTTTTTGCCAGATTTCGAGGATACAGAAAGGTGTCGCAAGCCGGAGAACAAAGCCGCCGCCACCATCCCCGTTTTCGGGAGCGATACCGAAGAAGAGGAAGAGATAGTTTATGCAGGGCCATCTCAACGCAACAACCTGAGGACGCCCGCCCCCATGTTAGTCTTCGGAAGTGACTCAGAAGATGAAGTGAACGCTGTGTTCTCCAATCGGCTGTCAATACAAGCACCCCCTGGCGATGACCATAGTTTGCAAATCACCATAGTACCGCGAGAACACTACAAGGATCTCGACGCGCTTCAGGCTCACAATGTACAGGACCTGCAAACATTCTACGTCCCCCCCAGGCGAAGGGGTGAGAAAGTGATCCTATTTTACCGATCCTCAGAGTCGAAAATAGAGAAGGAGATCTGGCATGGCGCAGATACTACATTCGACAGGCTCCAACCCATCCGTCTGCCCAGATACTATATGAATGGATTAAAGAAGCTATTGAAGCGACAAGGAGTACCCTTAAAACAGGCTGTTCGGCAGGCTTGGTTCTACAACAAGATTTGGGATGTCCCCGGGACTCAACGCAAATTGCCCAACGGGAAAATGGAAACACTCGGGCTTGGATACACAAGAGCTGGAAAACGGGAACGGACTCACAGCAGCTACCCTATATATACCTTTGATGAAGAAGAGGACACCCTGTCAGGAGATGCCAACCCTTCATTTGAAACATCGAGTCCGTCGTTTGAAGAACGAACGAACAAGCCTATCAGGAAAACGGGTCAGAGAGCTCAGGAAGACCACAACCGCGAGATGTCCATCTACAAGAAGGCCAGGACGCAACGTCTATCTCAGCGTACCGAAAAAGACAAAGACGCATATCCTCGTCAATCCGTTGTACGAAAGGCCCGACGCAGAGACGAAAATAAATCAAAAAGCGGCTCGGGTTTGTCCCTCGTGAAGAAGATGAGTCGAGCGTATTCCTTCCCCCGAGACAAGACGGAGAGATTACTCAACCTCGCTATAAAACATCAAATGATCACGTTTCCTGAGTCTAGACATCCTGAGCAAGCTAGCAAGGTCTCTCATCCGAGTTATTGCTCTTATCACCAAGCCATAGGACATCCTACCGAAGACTGCTTCACCTTCAAGAACTGGGTCGAGGACCAGTACCGACGGGGTAGATTCGCTTTATCCGACGGCTGGAAGGTAACGCCGCCGCGAAAGCATGAGCCCAAGGCCGCAAGAGCAGAACCGGGTCCACCTCAGTCCACGGAGCGGGTTCGCACTTGTTATACGATTACGATATTGGGAGAAGAGCCCGAGAACGTAGATGACCTTCCCCGGTGCTTTGAGAACAGCAATGAAGAGGTGATCTCAGAATTCCCGCCCGCTCCTAAAGAACTGGAAGACGGTATACATACTACTGCAGATAACCTCAAGAAGATTGAGTTGGGATCGGCAGACGACCCGCGACCGACATTTGTCAGCCAGCTGTTATCCGAAGAAAAGGTGGCTGCGTTAAAGAACGTGCTTCTACGGCATAAAGATTGCTTCGCATGGAACTACTCCGAGATGCCAGGATTGGATCCGGAGATTGCTGTGCACAGATTAGCAATATCCCCAGATATCAAGCCAGTCAAGCAGGCGCCAAGGAGGATGCGACTCGAGCTTGAGATGAGCATCAACGCCGAAGTCAAGAAGTTGATCGATTCTGGATTTATCCAAGAAGTCCAATATCCCGACTGGATTGCCAATATCGTCCCGGTAATGAAGAAGAATGGGACGGTACGCATATGCGTGGATTTCAGGGATCTCAATAAAGCCTGTCCAAAGGATGATTTTCCAGTACCGGTAACCGAGCTAATGATAGATAACACGTCAACTCACGAGGTTTTCTCCTTTATGGATGGTTCGTCAGGATACAATCAGATAAAGATGCATCCCGAAGACCAGAAGCATACCGCTTTCCACACCCCTTTGGGTATATTTTGCTACAAGGTTATGCCCTTTGGTCTCAAGAACGCTGGCGCTACCTATCAAAGGGCCATGACAAAGATCTTTGATGACCTCATACACGACGTCGTCGAGTGCTATATCGATGACCTCGTAGTAAAGAGCATGTCATACGAAGATCATTTAAAGCATCTGGAGACTGTATTTCGACGCCTTCGGCAATATAATTTGAAAATGAATCCCCTCAAATGCGCGTTTGGAGTCTCCTCGGGCAAATTTCTGGGATTCATCGTTCGACACCGAGGTATTGAAATAGATCCGTCAAAGATTAAAGCGATCATGGAAATGCCTCCGCCAAGAACCCTCAAGCAGTTGCGGTCTCTCCAAGGGAAGCTCGCATACATCCGGCGGTTTATCGCTAATCTTTCGGGCAAATGCCGTCCTTACAGCCACCTGATGAAAAAGGGAACCCCATTCGTTTGGGATCACAAATGTCAAGGTGCACTAGACGAGATCAAGCAGTACCTGCAAAACCCTCCAGTGTTGGCTGCTCCAGTGAAGGGAAAGCCTCTCATTCTTTACACGGCCGCCCTTGAAGGTTCTCTGGGCGCATTATGGGCACAAGAGAATGATCAGGGGAAAGAAAGAGCACTTTACTACTTAAGTCGAGTGCTGCTGGGGGCAGAAAGCAACTATTCCCCCATTGAAAAGCACTGCCTGGTATTGATCTTCGCAATAACAAAGCTTAGACATTACGCATTAGCACATGAAGTCCGTCTTATTTCGAAGGTGGACCCTCTCAAATATTTGATGTCGAAAGCCATATTGACGGGACGACTCGCTAAGTGGGCCCTGCTCTTGATGGAGTTCTCGATAACGTATCAACCTCTCAAGACAGTAAAAGGCCAGGCCATTGCCGACTTCCTCGCCGAGCACCCGATAACGGCCAATTCTCCTCTGAACTGTGATTTGCCGGACGAGCATGCATTTGATGCGATTAGCGATGGAACCACCCGATGGGAACTCTATTTCGATGGAGCGTCCTCCATAAAGAAACAGAAATAAGGTATCCCAATGATCAAATCAGGGATAGGCCTCATCTTTGCAACTCCACAAGGAGGGATAATGCGCTTCGCCTTCTCCTTAACAGAGCCGAGGACAAACAATGAAGCCGAATACGAAGCCCTGATAGCAGGCCTCGAGATCGCCATCGACATGGGAATTGAAGACCTCCTCATATACGGGGATTCTCAGCTGGTCGTTAGTCAAGTAAATGGTGACTACCAAACGTGCAAGCCGGAGTTGGTAAAGTACGGCGAAAGGGTGCAACAACTATTGACCCAAATTCCCTCCTATACTTTGGAGAACATACCGCGCACGGAAAACAGCAAAGCAGACGCGTTGGCTAAACTTGCTAAAGAACTGGCTGATGAGAACCTCGATGACGTCAGAATCGTGGTACAAAGCCGTCGAGTGCTCGCCCCGGCAGAAATATCTCCGGAATCATGCGGAAAAAAGGGAACGACTGAGCAGATGACCCTACAAATAAAAGACCATGAGAAGGCCGAAGACTGGAGGGAAGTCCTCATAGACTACTTCAAATCCCACCGAATGCCCGAAGAAGCGTCCTCAAGACATCAGCTCATGAAACGAGGTTTATCTTTCGCTTTCGTCAATGATACCCTGTACAAGAGATCGTTTGATTCTCTATGGCTGAGATGCTTAGGACCTGACGAAGCAGAAAGAGTCATTCAGGAAGTTCATGACGGACTTTGCGGTTCTCACCAAGCAGGCCCCAAGATGAAGTTAAAAATTAAACGGATGGGTTATTACTGGCCCACGATGATCCAGGACTGCCTCGAGTATGCGAGGCAATGCCACTCATGCCAGATCCATGGAGACTTCATCCACCAACATCCGAATCCACTGCACCCGACGCTGGCTAGTTGGCCATTCGAAATTGGGGGGACTGACATAGTCGGCCCCATTGAGCCAGCATCATCCCGGGGACACCGTTTTATCCTGGCGACAACTGATTACTTCTCCAAATGGGCAGAAGCAGTACCACTGAGGGAAGTGAAGACGGAGAATATTCTCCATTTCTTCAAGACGCACGTCATCTACCGGTTTGGGACCCCACGGCGGATTATCTCCGATAATGGGCCGGCCTACCGAAGCCATAAGATTAGCCGCTTCGCACAGCAGCACAATATAGACTGGAGATATTCTTCGGTTTACAATCCACGAGCTAACGGTCTAGCCGAGGCCTTCAATAAGACCTTGACGAAGATCATAAAAAAGACCGTTTCCAGGAATAAGAGAGACTGGCACGAAAGGCTGCAAGAAGCCCTTTGGGCTTATCGAACTACGTTCAAGACGGCCACGAACACAACGCCGTACGCGTTGGTATTTGGGACGGAAGCAGTGCTCCCCCTCGAGATAGAGTTACCCTCTCTACGAGTAGCAGTCCACCACGAGCTGACGAACGAAGAAAATACTCACCTTCGGCTTGAGGAGCTTGATGCCCTCGACGAAACCCGGCTCATAGCGCAACAACATCTAGAAGCCTACAAAGCAAAGATGACGCGCTCGTACGAACGATTGACCAGGCCGAGGAAATTCCGCCAAGGCGAACTCGTACTAGTGGTCAAAAGACCTATGATCCCCAATCGTGCCAAGCGGGGAAAATTTGAGCCAAACTATGAAGGCCCGTACATCATAGACAAGGTCTACCAGGGTGGAGCCTACCTACTCATGGACATGCACGGTGAAAGGCCTTTCAGGCCAATAAACGGCCGCTTCTTAAAGAAATACTATGCTTAATAAGCCACAGCCTGGGTCAATGATAGATGACGACGACTATGTCCTCTCACTATCTTCCTAGGCTCAGACTTTACAAGCAGCAGCCAGACTTCCCATATCGGCGGACCGAAACGTCCTTAAACTATCGACGGACCGAAACGTCCTTAAACTAACGTCGGACCGAAACGTCCTTAAACTAACGGCGGACCGAAACGTCCTTAAACTATCGACGGACCGAAACGTCCTTAAACTAACGGCGGACCGAAACGTCCTTAAACTATCGACGGACCGAAACGTCCTTAAACTAACGGCGGACCGAAACGTCCTTAAACTAACGGCGGACCGAAACGTCCTTAAACTAACGACGGACCGAAACGTCTATAAACTACTACCGTAACATCCTTAGGTTTACGAGATGGATAAAAAAAAAGAGAAGAAGATAAAAAAATAAAAAAAAACGGTATGTCCATAAGCAAAGTGGGCACGGATGAAAACCCGAAAGGGCTCCGTGAGTAAAAACAGCAGGGCTGCCGGCAAGTGTTCGTGAAAACCTGAGAGGGCGCGACCTTGTAAAAAAAAAGTGAAAAAGAATAAAAAAAAACGGTATGTCTATAAGCAAAATGGGCACGGATGAAAACCTGAAAGGGCTCCGTGAGTAAGAACAGCAGGACTGCCGGCGAGTGTTTGTGAAAACCCGAAAGGGCGCAACCTCGTTAAAGGACACTTACAGAGTCCTCTCGACCTTGTAAGGAGAAACCACCTGCGTGAGATCCTTATGACTCACAAAGGAGCAGCACACTTAGGGATCCTCACGATTCCTAAGGAGAAAATACACTTACGAGATCCTCACGACTCGTAAGGAGAATTCTCTTATGGGACCCTCACGGCTCATGAGATTTGAAAGTCTTAAGTTACAGAAACCTGAACCTGTTCTTAAGCAAATCCTCCACAACCTCCGATATTGCCCTACAAGAGGCTCAATACTAACCCTTGTATACAATCCACGGGCACGAATAAACATTTCCCCAGCAAAGTCCAACCCTTGTAGGTCCTGTCGACCCATAAGGAGAAAACCCTCTTGTAGGATCCTTACGACTTACAGAGGAACATACACTTAGGGATCCTCATGATCCCTAAGGAGAAAATACACCTGCAAGATCCTCACGACTTGTAGGGAGAAATACCTTTGTGAGACCCTTACGGCTCATGAAGTCAAAAGCCTTAGTCAACAGGACCTTAACCCTGTTTGCTAAGCCATCTTTGTTCAACATCGACAGAGGCAAATGATGATTCGCTCCTGGCAACGTCCCAGTTGCAGCGATGCTGATGCCGAAATCGGCGTCCAAAATCCGAGCTTATAGCGAAAAAGCTAGCAAGCCACACATGCCTACAAAATAGCCGAAATGATGGGGCAACTCGCAATAAAAAGCAGCGAGTAGAGAATAAATAAATAGCCGAAATGATTGGGCACCGCGAAAAATAGCCGAAATGATTGGGCAGTCGTGATTTTCGCGATATAAAAGCTGAAATGATAGAGCATCGCGGGAAAAGAAATAAAATAAAAATAAAATACATGCCCTACAGGTGACGCTACATCAATCCCTGTATACAATCCAGGGACGCAAACAAAGAAGGAGTCGCACTCTTCCTCCCCAGGTTTCATTAGAAGAAGAAGCCGAATCTTGACGGGCCACGAGCGACCTAAAGATCATCCCAATACTCGTCTCGTAACAACGAGCACAACTTCAAGCTAAGCGGAACAGTGGCAACTCCCAGTCCCATGGCTCGGTGGTATACATATCGCCAACAGTCAAACCTCCATTCCGTGAAGTGCGGATACAATCGATAAAATTCCTGGTTACGTGGAACGCGGATAATGTCACTTTTTGACCCCGTGGAAAACGTTCAGAGCGGATCCTGGTCCTCGCAGAGCATGGCAGTGAACCCGTGCGAAGCATCCAGAGCGGAGCCTAGTCCTCGCCTTACGCGGCAGTGAACCCGTGTGAAGCATCTAGTGCAAAATTCCTGGTTACGTCGAACGCGGATAATGTCACTTTTTGACCCCGTGGAAAACGTCCAGAGCGGATCCTGGTCCTCGCAGAGCATGGCAGTGAACCCGTGCGAAGCATCCAGAGCGGAGCCTAGTCCTCGCATAACGCGGCAGTGAACCCGTGTGAAGCATCTAGTGCAAAATTCCTGGTTACGTGGAACGCGGATAATGTCACTTTTTGACCCCGTGGAAAACGTCCAGAGTGGATCCTGGTCCTCGCAGAGCATGGCAGTGAACCCGTGCGAAGCATCCAGAGCGGAGCCTAGTCCTCGCCTAACGCGGCAGTGAACCCGTGTGAAGCATCTAGTGCAAAATTCCTGGTTACGTGGAACGCGGATAATGTCACTTTTTGACCCCGTGGAAAACGTCCAGAGCGGATCCTGGTCCTCGCAGAGCATGGCAGTGAACCCGTGCGAAGCATCCAGAGCGGAGCCTAGTCCTCGCCTAACGCGGCAGTGAACCCGTGTGAAGCATCTAGTGCAAAATTCCTGGTTACGTGGAACGCGGATAATGTCACTTTTTGACCCCGTGGAAAACGTCCAGAGCGGATCCTGGTCCTCGCAGAGCATGGCAGTGAACCCGTGCGAAGCATCCAGAGCGGAGCCTAGTCCTCGCCTAACGCGGCAGTGAACCCGTGTGAAGCATCTAGTGCAAAATTCCTGGTTACGTGGAACGCGGATAATGTCACTTTTTGACCCCGTGGAAAACGTCCAGAGCGGATCCTGGTCCTCGCAGAGCATGGCAGTAAACCCGTGCGAAGCATCCAGAGCGGAGCCTAGTCCTCGCCGAGCACGGCAGTGAACCCGTGTGGAGCATCTAGTGCAAAATTCCTGGTTACGTGGAACGCGGATAATGTCACCCTTTGACCCCGTGGGAAACGTCCAGAGCGGAGCCTGGTCCTCGCCAAGCGCGGCAGTGAACCCGTGTGAAGCATCCAGAGCAAATACCGGACTGTGGAGTCCTTAAAATCCACGGACTACGACGTCCTTAACCTTGACCGTGATGTCTTAAAACTAACAATCAACCATCCCGACTCCCTACGAATTTTGCCTTGGTTTAAGGGTACATCTCTTCACTCCTTTGATGCCCGGCATTGTAATTCCTCAACGTCTTCAAAGAGGTGACGGGTCCCTGCAACCAAACGCCGGACTGTGGAGTCCCTAAATCCACGGACTATGAGGTCCTTAACCTTGACTGCGATGTCTTAAAACTAACAGCGGACTGTGGAGTCCTTAAATCCACGGACTATGAGGTCCTTAACCTTGACCGTGACGTCTTTAAACTACGATACCTTGAGAGGTCCCTGACTCCGTGAAACGCGGATAAGGATGATCACATCCGGCACTTGCAGGCCCTCACGACCTGTAAGGAAGAAAAACTCTCTTGTGAGATCCTTACGACCCTCAAGGGAAAACCCGCTTAAGGATCCTCACGATCTTTAAGAAGAACTCACACCTATGGGATCCTCTCGACCGGTAGGGAGAAAAACTCTTTACGAAACCCTCATGGCTCGTAAAACGCAAAAGTCCTGGGAAGCAGATCTTAACCCTGAATCCTAAGTCATCGTTGTCCTGCAAGAAGATCGAGGTAGAATATCCGCAGAATACATTCAATAAAAAAGGGGACACACCATTGAAGAGAAGAATATGTCTTCATTTATAAACCTCCCTTCAACAAACAATACTCGATCTAAAGCCAGCACAAACCACCCGATACGGGAGATAACGTGGCAAGTTTCTGATCTGTATCCTATCAAGCACGCATTTGCAACTGTACGAATGTCTAAAAGGAAATGTTGCCGTAGGCACTGATGTGCATGCAACGTAACGATGGTGCTCGTAATTAAAGAAAAACAGACAGCTCATTTACGCAAGCAAGACACACGTACGACTATCTGACAAGCATGAAAATTCGACAGAAAGCATGCAAACCACCAATTATTAAAGGACTACATTGATTCAAACATACTACATCAGTGGGAAAAGATTACCAAACAAGGGATCAGAAATACAAGGGTTAACAAAGCAAAACACAAAATTCTCCAACTCCCTTTCCGCCTTCTCCAGCACGTCAAAACGGCGGTTTTCACGAGGAGTCGCTCCCCACCGGTTGGAGCCGTGCTCATCAGCGAAAGCAGACATGACGGCCCGACGAGCTCTTATCTGACTCAGTAAATGAACTGAGTGATCCTTCAGAGCTTGAGTGATTAGACAAGCCTCATGAAAGCACTCAAGCTTGTCCTCCGCCGCGTCAAGGATCGCCGAAGTCATCTCCGCTGGATGAGGAGGTATATCGGCAAGCACAGACAGGAGGATCATCCGGAGCCAAATGGAGCCCATGGGAAGAGGAGAGCCCGGACGGGTCAGTAGCTCGTACATCACCGTGTCACATTGAGCATCGGTGAGAAGGGGATCCGCCAGCCGCGCAGCGAAGCGAGGAATTATCTCCTCAAGGGGCACCTCCCATGGTTGCCGACGAGCGTGGGGACGATCGCAAGCCATGGAGATTGATCGGGTTCTCAAAGATGACCACCTTAAGGTATGAATGGGTTTCTCTGTGAAGAAAAGAAGTAAGGCATAAGGTTCAGGTTATAAAGGGGAGCATTTAATGCCATGCACAAAAAATGTCATGCATGGTAGGACTATTCTCAAAGCCCGAAAAGAAGGGGAGAGCGTTGGGAATGAAATCCAACGACGCATTGGAATTAGGTTAGGGAAATGAAACGTCCCCATCAAGCAGATCCCTGCATACGCAACACGAGAGCACTAGCCTTTGATGGAAAATGAGGCGGCACCGCACAGACACAACAGAGAACTAAGCTCTGAGAACGAGAATTAAATTCTTAAAAGAAAGGTTTGAAAGGAAGGACATGAAAAAGTGAAAGCGCTTCTAAAAGGACGTTTCGTCTACCCTACTCCCCCAAAGCAGGTCCAGTGGTCATAAAAGGTGACAGCGTTGCACTCACGTGCGGACACGTGAGAACAACGCTGTGGGGGCATTTGTTTCCTGATTTAAAATCAGGAAAGCTTATGGGAAAAGCTTCAGAAGAGGGTCACGTGCTTACACGTGACCAGCAGTCACGTGTTGGCACGTGACACCCAAAAGTACCGGCAAAGCAAGTTCAGCTTCCTGAGTACATCAAAGAAAAAGGGCTTAAGAAAGGGTCACGTGCTCCCACATGACCAGGGTCACGTGTCGGCACGTGACATTTAAATGCAAGCGTCAAAGGCACATCGGTTGCCTGATCAAGTCAAGGAAAAAGAGTCCAGATCAGGGTCACGTGCTCACACGTGACCAGGGGTCACGTGGTAGCACGTGACGTTTAAGCAGCAATCAGAAGACAAAGTGCAAAAGAAAGGAAAAGGCTCATTCCAAAGGGGGTCACGTGCTCACACGTGACCATGGGTCACGTGGTCACACGTGACCGGCTTTCAAAGCCCATTTTGTCAACAGAATTAAATTCTGAGAGAAATTCAAATCTTTCCAAAGGAAGGCAACTATCTGGAACCAATCAAATTAAAGATTCAGAGGTGATGAAATATCATCTATCTATGAGAAAATCTCGGGTTTGGAAAGATTTCCCCTTTAAATCTAACCAAAATAACAAAGGAGAATCTCTGGATTTAAAATCCAATGGTGAATAAAATTCACCTAATAATCCAACGGCCCAAAATGAATGATGAATGCAAATCAAATCTCAATGAAGATTCGTCAAAAACTGATTGATTCGGCTGCTTCTCCTATAAATAGGAGCCAAGAGACACAGAGAAATATATACATGCGCAGAGAAGAAAAAAAAAGAAAAGGAGGAGAGCTTTGATACTTTGAAAAGACTCGGATCTTCTGCAAAAAACCCTAGGTAAGAAAGGGAAGGCCTTTTGAAAAAAAGAGAATTTAATTCTCAACAGAGTTTAACTCTGATAATGTAAAAACAGAAGAACATATTTCTTCTCTCTTTGATGGAGGATCTGCAAAGTGCTCATCTCCCCTTAAGGTTGAGAATTTAATTCTCAATGGGTTGAGATCCTGCCATGCAGATCCAAAACATGGAGAAGGAATGCAAGCACGAGAATTTAATTCTCACAGAACTATAGGAATTTAATTCCTTTAAAATAAAAGTAGGGCTTGACCCTATATCATGGGAATTTAAAAAGAAACAGGGTTTAACCCTAATTAAAAACCTAGTTCTGTTGAAACAGCGGGAATTTAATTCCCTTAATCATAATTTAACAGAGGATGGAAGTTTAAACTACTTAAAAACTTTTATTAGGGTTTAACCCTATTCAGCCCTTCACGTATATGAGGAATTTAATTCCCACAGAAAATTCAGAGTTAAACTCTATTCCAGAAAACAAAGTCTTCGAAAGGAAGTAGGAATTTAATTCCTCTGAAATTTACAGTTCGAGGAATTTAATTCCTGAAAGAAGATTAACAAAGCCTCTAAACAAAATACATGGAGGCAGGGTCACGTGTCATCACGTGACCCCCCAAGAGATCTACAGAAAGCACCTTTGAGGCAGCACCCCACGTGACCCACGTGACCCTCGGCAGAAGCTCTAATACATAAGCATTTGAATGCCCATCACGTGATGGCACGCGATGCTCTGAAAGACACGATAATCTCAGAATAAATGAAGGGAGGGCGCTCTCACGTGCTGCCACGTGACCCCTCTTGCCTTAGTGTTTAACACTAAATTAAAACTCTCGAACCCAGTGTTAAAACACTGTTGGGCCTTAGTGTTCAACACTAAATAAAAAGCTTTATTTGCAGTGTTCAACACTGATCTGTTTTAGTGTTTAACACTAATCTGAAAAGCCTTGTTGCTGGTGTTTAACACCAATTATCTCTTAGTGTTAAACACTAACTTGTCAACCCCATTCCCAGTGTTCAACACTGACTGCTCTGTAGTGTTTAACACTAGGCTTCGGCCCAATTGGCCTAAATGGATAGAGGCAAAGCCTCTCCTGATTGGACTTAGCCCAAGATGACCATAAGTCCTCAATTGGTGATTAACTGGTCCAATGGACCCATAACATAATTAATCGGTCTTGATCCCAAATTGGGCCAAGACTATTTAATCCACTCTGGTTCTAGGGTACATCTCGTCACTCCTTTGATACTTGGCATTGTAATCCCTCAATGTCTTCAAAGAGGTGACGGGTCCCGACGACCACACATTGATATGGACTGTGGGGTCCTTAAACTCATGTCTAATGCAAATTCCTGGTTACGTGGAACGCGGATAATGTCACTCTTTGACCCCGTGGAAAACGTCCAGAGCGGAGCCTGGTCCTCGCCAAGCACGGCAGTGAACCCGTGTGAAGCATCCAGAGCACATACCGGACTGTGGGGTCCTTAAACCCATGGACTACGACGTCTTTAACCTTGACCGAGATGTCTTAAAACTAACAATGGACTATGGGGTCCTTAAACCCATGGACTACGACGTCCTTAACCTTGACCGAGATGTCTTAAAACTAACAACGGACCGCAATGTCCTTAAACTACCCATGGACCGCAATGTCCTTAAACTACCCATGGACCGCAACGTCTTTAAACTACCCATGGACCGTAATGTCCTTAAACTAGAACAATAGAGCCCCGCATGCTCTTTTATCGGATCTAAACGATCCCGTTAAGTTGATCTTGTCACAAAGTTAGACTAACGTATCCTTAACAAACGTTTGAGTTGATCTTAGCCTCAAGTATGGCTGACGTATCCTCAAACCAAACCCCCCCAAACCCAAATCTAAGATAATACGGATTTGGACTAGTCCACGCCCTACGGGCGACGACATAACTCAGTCTCCGTAAACAATCCACGGGCAACAAAACACAAAACAGACACCCACGACACGAAATGACCATCTGGAGAAGGAGAAAGTTGTTACCGCAATGCGGTAGCGTAATTAACTGCAGGGGCTTGCGCCTGCAGGGAAGAGCGTCCCCACAATCAAAAACCCCTCAAACGAGGGGGAATCTGACGAAGTCTGCTACATCGGACGCATCCGTTTAAACCTTCGATACATGGTGCCATAAATCAACTTGGCATCTTCGGAGAGGTGGACGGATAGCACCTATTAGCATCTGCCCCGAATCTCAGGCAAGACGTGGTGTCGCGCCGTCTTTCGGAGGGGTACAATGTCCGAATCTTGAGAGATGGTCAGTGAATATAATGAAGTACAAGGAACCAACCCTGGCATTTGTAGACATAGGACTATATACATCACCTTGTATCAGTCCCAAGAGTTCAGTAACTCTTTCTCTGTTTCCAGTAAACGGAGTATTGGTCATTTTACTTTTGAGACATGACTGGTAAGTTTCATAGGATGTAAATTCAAACGAATTCAAATATACATCTTTACGTAACTTAGCGATTCGTGTCGCATTGATATGACCTAGTCTACAATACCACAAGAAGGATTCGTTCATTTCTGAACTACTCCTCTTGTGTGTGTTCTATATACTTTAAACTGTGGTTTGATTTAGAACGTATATGCCATTACATAACGTGTCTGATCCAATCAACTCTTGATTAAGAAAAATGTTCACAACATTATCCTGCAATACAAAATTATATCCTTCTTTAACTTAATAAAGAAACTGATGTAATGTTGTATAACAGGTTCGGTATGTAATAACATTTATTCAGAATCAATGTATTTACCATTTGGTAATACAAGGTGATATTTGCTAACTGATTTGGCTGTAACAATTGCACCATTCTCTGCACTTAGAGACATATCACCCAATCCCAGTTCTCTACCTTTGTGTAGCCCATGTAACTGATTACATATATGGGATCCTGATCCGATATCTCATACCTAGGATGTAGAGGTACTGAGGAATAGTTCTTGGTAACGAACACACCCGAAGAATATGTATCAACATGCTCATTCCTCGATTGGGTCGTGTAGGAATCCGGATATTTCCCTATTTCCTGCTCGGACTTATAACAATTATAAGATAGAGCGAAACCAACGTTCCCCAGCATAGTATAACAAGCGGGTTCAGTCAATACATCCATATTATTATCTTTAT
The DNA here is from genome assembly GCA_030015575.1 of Agapanthus africanus. NCBI lineage: Eukaryota > Viridiplantae > Streptophyta > Magnoliopsida > Asparagales > Amaryllidaceae > Agapanthus > Agapanthus africanus. The sequence continues at coordinate 417,251,541 of CM057349.1, read as the reverse complement.
TAAGGTATGTCACGGTCGCTACCAGGAGAGAGAGAGAGAAGAAAACACTCTGTGTATGCTCTTGCAAGATTAGATTAGTTATTATTTTATCTAATCGGGATGGCTCCCACTGTTTTTATCAAATCTTCCTTCAAACCCTAAAATGAAAGACTAGCCGGGATTAATTGCACCTTACAAGTTCGCCAATCTTTCGGCCAGGCCAGTGTCGGTACTTTAAGGGAGGTTCCCCTTACTTTCGTACGGACCTAATTAAAAGAAACTTCGTTTTCCTAGGAGTATAACCCTGTTAACATCTTTCTAGACATCTACTTTGATCGGCTAATTGTAATGTGCAAAACTCTCTCAGGAGTAACTCTTACTCACAATGGGTATCGGGATCCAACTATCTTATAAAAGGTATGCAATCTCATTGCAAATTTCAACACTTGAAATTCCCAATAATATTTTGCCCTAGCGTCCTATGACCTTGACGCAGGCCAACAAACCATAATCCGCTAGTCAAGTTCAACCCATACATTTCATGATTGAATTAAACCCATCCACATGACCCTTGATGTAGGCCAACAAAGCCGCACGACTACCCTAATCCAATCGTATCATATGTAGCAGATAAGCACTAAATAACCACCGCACACTATGCCTTGACGCAGGCCAACAAACGTAGCACTAATACTAAGCAGTACTTATCTGAATTGACGGAGGGCTACGACAGGTTTTTAAGAAAACCCTTTGCGTAATGAACTTGATATCCTTGTAGAATCAAGTGATTTTGAAAAGGAGTGTTATTTAGGCTTTCACTAGTTTTGCTAAAGAGGTCACTCCCAGTGAAAGGATCTTGGCTCTTTCCTCATCGAATGAGGTGCTGGATATCCATTAAGGAATATCACTATGCAAAGCATGAACCTAAAAAGCAATCAAAAACAAAACCTAGTGGGTTGTAGCATCTGCTAAGTTTTGCTAAAGAGGTCACTCCCAATGAAGGGATCTCGGCTCTTTCTTCATCGAATGAGGTGCTGGATATTCATTAAGGAATACCGCTATGCAACGCAAAAACTAGAGCTACCCTTTTTGAAAAATTCAATCTACAACATCTTTAGGTTTCTTTCTTTTCATTAATCTCATTAATGAAGTCCCATCATTTATGCTTTCTAAGCATCACAGATAAAGAAACGAAAGTAGAACGTACGCTTATGCCATCCGCATTCGCCACAGTGTCCCGTTATGCATCGTTAGGTTACTTAACTAACGGCATAGTGGGGCGGGACTAACGCGGTGCAAAACATAAGCAACGTTTATTATATATCATATATATAATAATAATATTCGTCTCATCATATAAAGTGATCACATCACAGAATATCACAGCATAAGTCAACATATGAAATATTGGATATATTAGGATGTCCGTGTTTTAAATTAAGCCAGTAAAAACACGGATTCCATGGTCGTGATGAATAGCCAAACTCGCATCCCTAGACCCTTATGAGAGCGGCAAGCAACCCTCCCAATTCTGTATTTAGGAGACCCGGTCTCGACTTCTCGAGATGATCTCTCACTGGACTCTAGAACCCAGTTACTTGTGCTCCCTGCCTTGGGTCTATCCTAATGCGAAAAAGTAAATAATATACATCAATGGTGATATCATCCTTAACCAGGAAGTGCCCCAATAAAAGAATATTACATACAAGTTTTTACATGAATGAAAATGAAAAACTCTCATCTCACATAAAAAAAAACTGCCTATTCAAACACAACGATCCAATATAATATATCCCAGCAACACATAACACCACATGTCATCAATGTAAGTAAATATGCATATCCCAATTGTCGTTGACATATAGCAACGAAACCGGCGATACACCACATATTACACTTACGGTCACAGAAAAGAAAATGAAAACTACAATAATTGGAATCCGCAACCACCTTAGACATCATAAACCCGAAATATCACATACTTCGGATTTCATGCCTAAACATATGAATTCCTTAGACATCATAAATCCGGAATATCTCATATTTCGAATTTCATGCCTAACGATTATAAACCCCGTATTTTAGTCTCGTTATTGAAAACACTTTCTAATAACAAGTCGGGCAATTCAACAAGATTCCTGACAACTTAATCGAATGCTCGTCAAAAATTTTAGTAGACGGCCGCACCCCGAAGCCGTCGACAAAGTGCACTTAGGCGGATCACCGCGGCCGCGAGCACCCGAATGGATTCTTTAGGCAACAAGGTTCTTTTACAGTCACTTGGTCGGGGATATGGGGCGTGGCTATCTAGTAACATTATCCGACGAGTATCCGCGTACACTACGTAACTGCGACGGACTTTTGATCCACATCAAAATTCCGTGGCAACCGATCAAATGAGACTAAATTGCTAGATTTATAAAATTCAAATTAGTTTTCATAAAACTAATTATTGTAGATTCCAAATATTGTATCACATTTCACAGATAGCTAGATGATGTTAAACTTTTCAATCGAATCAATGAAATCCCAAAATTTCCCAGAAAGATCAACACTTGAGCAGTGTTAAAAAATACCAAAAACATGCTACAGTACCTACGGACTAACCGTAGAAGGGCCGACCCATGTCTCAGGCATGGTGCCGCGGAACCGCCGCAAATAGCCATATTTGGCCGCGGTTCCACAATCATGTAGTCAAGATTGGGTATCGTTCTTCTAGAGTGTCCATATAATTACCTGCATGATTTTTTGAATACTTTTAACATGGAAAAATCCAACATTTTGAAAAATTTCCAGAGAATGGTGAAAATCGGGTATTCGAAGTTTGTTCGAACTTCTAACTTCGCCTAGACAACGCCTAATGCTCTAGCTTGGCTCTGATACCACTGCTGGGTTCCTTAGCAACCTCACTACGATTTATAGGGCATCAAGTATGCAATTTTTAAAAAACCTAGAGAGCTAAGCAACCCATGCCAAAGATCTAAGTAGAAAATTAGGAGTAAGCTAGCATGTAATCAAACATTACACTAAGTGAATGAGGAATACAGCCTTTGTAGACCGGTCTTTCACTTCTAAAGCTCCGTGTAATAGTCCTTTTGCTCCAAGTAGTGATTTCCTGGACTCTAGTAAAGGTTCACAAGGCGAAAGGAACAAGCTTGCTTGAAGTCTTCGAGACCGAAAATGATCTACGTCGAGGAAACTCCAACTCAAGCTACCTCTTCACTAATTGAGAATTAGTGAAGCAAACAACCTAAACTAAATGGCTAATCTAGTATAGATTGATGAAGTAGGATTTTTGCACAATTTAGAATAATTTTTTTCACTATATTTCTTCACTTTCCAAAAAGCTAGAGAGCAAAATTGGAATCAAGAAGAAGATGAAGATGTGAATGGAATGATAAAACGAATGAGTGAGAATAGAAACCATGGATAAGATAGTATCTCATATTAACTCATGTAGAGATTTAACTATGGTTTAAGGTAATGGTTTGGTTAATAAATATCTCAAATAAAATAAAATTAGTGGAGTAAGTCAATGGTTCTACAAACTTCCACTAAACTCAAACCATGTGACTAATTTTCAACTAATTTTGATTTACTTTAAATAAATAAAACCCTTTATTATGATAAGCATGGTGTGAGTTACACCCATGTTGCATGTAGCAACAAGCATGACACAATAATATATATCACATATATATTAAGTGTATACAAGTGAGAAAAAGAAGTGCTTAAGTGAGATAATATTAGTTAATGTAAATTAATATATCAAATCAATAATGATACATTAAATTATTAAATCAACACTTGATTTAATAATCAGGCTATATCACATATAACCGACTAATATCATTTGTATCAACTTATCGAATCAACACATGATTCGATAACCCGGCTATATCACATATAACCGACCGATATTACATATCGCGAGAATATAATACGGCATCACATACACGTATTAATCTTGGTCCCGCACATATCACATATGTGCTCCTACTTCGTTTCGCCTGAACCAGGAAACCTCTATGTAGGACTTTAAAGACTCGTCAATACGCCGGCAGTAGGTGATGATCATATCAATCACTCACAAGCTGTCAGCAGTACTCGCTGGACGTAACGGCTACTCGGGTATTGAGCGATCAGAATATCAACAAGCAAATCTGCTCATACTCCTACGAATCCAATAAGTAACACTACCGTACAGTCCGGTCTCTTCGTCTGATATGTCGCATATCCAGCCTGGGGGTGGTAAACGTCAGACCCAAATAGCCTGATAAGTCATGCCGATGTGAGGCCCATAATGGTTCGAGAAACTACTGATAACACTTACCAGTAGATCTCAGCAACGCTGGCCAGGGATTTCCTGTTATGTCCAATCGAGCATAGCGCAACATCAACCCCCAATACCGGGATAGACGAAATCCTCTCCTATCGCTCATTGCCTCCATGTGACTCGGGACTTTACTCAAAAACCATTGTTTTGCACGTTCTCTTTAACGTGGTAAGGTGGAAATCAACAGTGGGAATCACACAAGACTCTATGACGATCTTGGGTCTACAGACTAACATGTACCAGTGTCACCAGAGAACTGCCATCTGACGTAAGGTTTAATACCATCTAGGAGTTCTCGACAAGTCCTGTTCAGTGTACCCAGTCTCCACTGAGCACCCGCATACAATCTTTGATGTCAAACACCAATGGATGTGGGATCATCCATCGCCCATCATATGGGTCAAGAAACGTATACGCTAGTCTACTCTGGAATATCGATGCCCCGTCTCGATACTCCTACGACTAGGAACAATTGAAGGATGTACTTACGGACTACCCTGGCCCCACTAGTATGCTCAGCATCATAATCCTGGTAGTCAAGTACACATCCTAAAGGCTTTATCAACATGTAACAGAGAGACAAAAAGTGTACATGTTAAGATAAAGAGTAACCAGATAGCATACTATCATGTCGAGCAAGAAAGTCCTCCCTATATATGTCCAAGCATCCACTATAATATACATCATATGTACAATAATGGCCTCTAGGGCATACATACAACTAACAATCTCCCTTTTGCACTAGAGCCAGTTGTTGTAGTATCTCATACCCAACGTCCCATAAAAGTCTCTCTTAGGAAAGGCCTTTGTGAATGGATCTGCCGTGTTGTCCTTCGCGTCAACTCTCCTAACCTCGATTCCCTGGAGATCAACCATCTCCATGATCAGGTGATACAGCCTCAGAATATGTCTAGATTGCTGATGGGACCGGGATTCCTAGGCCAAAGCCACAACTCCATTGTTGTCACAATAACAGTTATTGGACACTCAATGGTAGGAACCATGTTCATCTCATGAACAAGAAATATCATGACAGCCACTTTGGCAACATCGTTGGTATCGATGTATTCAGCCTTTATCGTCTAGCTTGTCACGGTATATAGCTTGGAACTCTTCCAACATACTGTCCCTCCACTGAGGGTAAAGACAAAGCCTGAGACTGACTTTCAGTCAACCTTATCATTCTGGAAGCTCGAATTGGTAAAGGACTCCCACTGGAGTTTGTCGTTACCAAACACCAAGAACATTTGTTATGTGACGAAGTGAACAATGGTGATATGGAATGTGCCCAATTTGGGGCACGATCCGATTTGAGATGTGCACGTCAATTTGGAAATGCATCAACGAAAGAAGTTGTTGGTCGTCGGGCCCCGCCACCTCTCTGAAGACGTTAAGGAATTACAACGACATGTATCAGAGGTGTGATGAGATATACCCTTAAACAAAATCACATATTTGAGGGAAAATGGGTTGTTGTGGACTTAAGAATTTTTTGTCATAATTGAGACCTTGGAATTCAAGAGCACATGGGCTCGATTGATTTAAAAACAAAAAGGTTTGACCTCAGGAAACTTAGCCAATTTTGGGCTGATATTGAGTTTCCATAATTACCCAACAGTGCTCAGCACTGGGACATACAGCGCTCTGCTGGGTTCCTTAGCAACCTTACTACGATTTATAGGGCATTAAGTATGCAATTTTTAAAAAACCTAGAGAGCTAAGCAACCTATGCCAAGGATCTAAGCAGAAAATTAGGAGTAAGCTAGCATGTAATCAAACATTACACTAAGTCAATGAGGAATACAACCTTTGTAGACCGGTCCTTCACTTCTAAAGCTCCGTGTAGTAGTCCCTTCGCTCCAAGTAGTGATTTCCCGGACTCTAGTAAAAGTTCACAAGGCGTAAGGAACAAGCTTGCTTGAAGTCTTCGAGGCCGAAAATGATCTACGTCGAGAAAACTCCAACTCAAGCTACCTCTTCAATAATTGGGAATTAGTGAAGCAAACAACCTAAACTAAATGGCTAATCTAGTATAGGTTGATGAATTAGGATTTTTGCTCACTTTAGAATAATTTTTCTCACTATACTTCTTCACTTTCCAAAATGCTAGAGAGCAAAATTGGAATCAAGAAGAAGATGAAGATGTGAATGGAATGATAAAACGAATGAGTGAGAATAGAAACCATAGGTAAGATAATATCTCATACTAACTCATGTAGAGACTTAACCATGGCTTAAGCTAATGGTTGGGTTAATAAATATCTCAAATAAAATAAAATTGGTGGACAAAGTCAATAGTTCTACAAGCTTCCACTAAGCTCAAACCATGTGACTAATTTTAAACTAATTTTGATTTACTTTAAATAAATAAAACCCTTCATTATGATAAGCATGGTGTGAGTCGCATACACCCATGTTGCATATAGCAACAAGCATGACACAATAATATATATCACATATATATTAAGTGTACACAAGTGAGAAAAAGAAGTGTTTAAGTGAGCTAATATTAGTTAATGTAAATTAATATATCAAATATATAATGATACATTAAATTATTAAATGAACACTTAATTTAATAATCCAGCTATATTGCATATAACCGACTAATATCATTTGTATCAACTTATCGAATCAACACTTGATTAGATAACCCGGCTATATCATATATAACTGACCGATATCATATATCGCGAGAATAGAATACGGTATCACATACGCGTATTAATCTTGGTCCCACACATATCACATGTGTGCTCCTATTTCGTTTCTCCTGGGCCAGGAAACATTTGTGTAGGACTCTAAAGACTTGTCAATACGCCGGCAGTAGGTGATGATCATATCAGTCACTCATAAGCCGTCAGCGGTACTAGCTGGATATAACGGCTATCTGGGTATTGAGCGATCAAATAATTAACAGGAAAGCATGCTCATACTTCTGCGAATCCAATAAGTAACACTACCGTACAGTCCGATCTCTTCGTCTGATATGTCGCATATCCAGCCTGGGGGTGGTAAACGTCAGACCCCAATAGCCTGATAAGTCATGCCGATGTGAGGCCCATAACGGTTCGAGAAACTACTGATAACACTTACCAGTAAATCTCGGCAACCCTGGTCAGGGATTTCCTGTTATGGCCAATTGAGCATAGCGCAACATCAACCCCCAATACCGGGATAGATGAAATCCCCTCCTATCGCTCATTGCCTCCATGCGACTCGGGACTGTACCCAAAAACCACCGTTTTTCACATTCTCTTGAACGTGGTAAGGTGGAAATCAAAGTACAGTGGGAATCACACAAGGCTCTATGACAATCTCGAGTCTACAAACTAACCTGTACCAGTGTCACCAGAGAACTGCCATCTGACGTAAGGTATAATACCATCTAGGAGTTCTCGACGAGTCTTGTTCAGTGTACCCAGTCTCCACTGAGCACCCGTATACAATCTTTGATGTCAAACACCAATGGATGTGGGATCATCCATCGTCCATCATATGAGTCAAGAAACGTATACGCTAGTCTACTCTGGAATATCGATGCCCCATCTCGATACTCCTACGACTAGGAACAATTGAAGGATGTACTTACGGACTACCCTGGCCCCACTAGTATGATCTGCATCATAATCCTGGTAATCAAGTACACATCCTAAGGGCTTTATCAACATGTAACAGAGAGATAATAAGTGTACATGTTAAGATACAGGGTAACCAGATAGCATACTATCATGTCGAGCAAGAAAATCCTCCCTATATGTGTCCAAGCATCCACTATAATATACATCATATATACAATAATGACCTCTAGGGCATACATACAACTAACACGCTCTCGTGTGAAACACGTGGGGTGCTGGATTAATGCTAAGCACTAGAGTCCTGTGGTACTCACGTGTGAAACACGTGAGCTGTTCAGATGCAACTCATTTTTGACTAATCATGGAGTGCTGAGTACTCTGCATGATACTCACGTGGGAAGCACGTGAGTGTTGTGGTTTGGGCTTTATTTGTTCGTTTTATTCTTTTTACAGAAGTTCTAAGCACTTAGATAGAGCTCACGTGCGTTTCACGTGACTGCTTCCTTTTGGGGCGGCTGCCTAATTGACAAAGAAGTTTTTCTTTACTCTTTAGGCGCCCACGTGAGAAACACGTGAGGCGGTTTTGGCTGTTCTTTTTTTTGTTTTTTAAGCGCTTCTCGTGGGAAACACGTGAGGCTTTAAAATAGTGCTAAGCACTAATCGGGTCACCAAGTTGTTCTTGTGTTTTCTTAGAGATATAGATCTCTGTTAATGACATTTTTTAGTCATTGATGATCATCAAGATTTCAGTTTTGAAGATCTTTGACCATCATTATCGTTTGTATTGAAGAACCAAGTTCTTTTTTACTTTTCTAAGAACCAAGTTCTTTATGTAGGGTTAAACCTTAATTTTTGGAGGAATTAAATTCATATATGTTCATGTTCTTTCTTTTTAACTTAGTTCTTTTCTCCTAAGTTTTGAATCTGCAGAACAGAATCTCCCCGATGAGAATTAAATTCTCAGCTTGTGGGGAGATCTGCTTTTGCAAATCTCCACCAGAGAAAGAACTGAATTCTTATATGAACGGTTAAACCCTTAGAGAGGCAAAGGAGAGATAATATGATCTCTGTGTTTCTTTACCTAGGGTTTCAACGAGGCAAGTTTTCTTTGAGAATTAAATTCTCTTTTTTATCAATAGCTCACTGTATTATTTAAAAGCTTGTGGGAAGTTCTCTCTATATATTCTCTCTTTTTTTCTCCGTCTGTCCCCACTTCTTTCTTCTCTATCTATTTATAGGAGAAGAGAAAAGATCAACTTATTAAGAAAATCTTTGATTGAGAGATCATGATCGATTTCATAATCAATCTAAAATGATCTCTTAGATCACTTGGTGAGTTTTATTCACCATTGGGTTTTTAATCCAAAGGCTCTCTGTTTAACAGAGAAGTTTTCTTGTTTATTTAACAAAATTAGAAAATATTTTTCCTAAGATAGAATTTTATTCTATCAGATGATCGGTGGGTGATTTTATAATCACTGTTGGATCCTTGATCTAAGGGTCCTCTATTTAACAGAAGAGATCTTTCTAGTTTGAGAAAGATCAAGGAAATATTTCTCACATAGAATTTTATTCTATCAGATGGTTCATTTAGTGATATTTTATCACAATTGGATTTTAAATCCAAAATTCTCTGTTAGAGAAAAATCTTTCCATATTAGAAAGACCAGAAAAAATATTTCCCAAATAAAATTTAATTCTATCACATGGAATCAAATGTGAGTATTTTTAAAATTGGGACGCTCACATGCTTTGCATGTGAGCGCTGCCAAAGAATGTGGCAGGAGGACTCACGTGTTTAACATGCGACCCTTAGTGTGGGTTTTGGCCAGTTTATTTTCAGCGCTCATATGGTTTGCATATGAGCGTTCACGTGTTTAACACGTAAGGCCTGTTTGGTCTTTAGTTTATTTTATTCAACATCCATATGGTTTGCATAAAGGCGCTCACGTGTTTAACACGTGAGGCTTATTTAGTCTATCAATTGTTTGATTGCAGCGCCTATAGGCGCTCACGTGTTTAACACGTGGGACTTATTTAGTCCATTAGGTGTTTTAATTGCAGCGCCTATATACTTTGCATATAGGCGTTCACGTGTTTAACACATGAGACTTATTTAACTCATGAGTAGTTTTAACTGCAGCGCCTATATGCTTTGCATATAGGCGCTCATGTGTTTAACATGTGAGCCTTGAATAGTGGGGAATTTTCTCCTATTTTCTCTCTTTTATGAAGGAACAGGCACATTTCTGATTAAGATTTTATGTGTCTCTAAATTTTTCCACAAATATACAGTAAATCTATTGTAATACTTACGGATCATACCACAGAGAGGCGTTGGAAATTCTAATTAATTTTTAAAAACAAGTTAATAAAAAGGTAGATTTAATTAATAAAACTAAAATTAAGTGCATAAAAATAAAAATGCATGTAAGAAATTAAATTGCAAGTTAAATTAAAAAGCAGGTTTAAAATAATAAAGCGAGCATAGGGTGTTGAATTATCTTTACTATCATGGTTGGTTATATGATTCTATTCATTTCTAATTCCATTGTTTTAATTAATTAGCTATTAATTATATAAAAGCATAGGGTAAAATAATTTAGTAATGAAATATCAAACGAATAAGTAAGCATACTTCATACAATATAAATCGACCATATCAATCATATAAAATCATATAGAAAAGTAATTAAAACAATTAATTCTAATTAGCTAAAAAGTAATATAGTTTACTCTTCTATTAAATAACTTGTAGGTTGTCAATCTACAAATTATATTATATAATCGGTGTAACCTAGATTATCTTAGTTAATTAGATTGAATCTACCTTGATCAAAATATCATCTTATCTTCCCTACTTAGTTTTCTAAGTTGTCAATTTCATCAAACTAAGTAGTTTATCAATATTATCACCTTTCCCTAAGCCAATTCATGGGCGTCAATCTATCATCATAAAGTCTAGTTTATTTGCATGATAACAAAAAGACATAATTTTGATCAAAGAAAATTCACAATAAAAACATAGAAAAAGATTGAGAGATTAAAACATCACAATCATGATAGCAAAGTGTAATTCTAACCCTAAATAGAAATTTAGCTACTTATCTTAAAAGTAAACTGATTAAAATAATATATCTGCATAATAAAATAGAGTACTTACAATATTATAGATCTCTCCAAATAAAACCTTAAATTAAAAGCTAAAGGAGAGATATGCAACCCTAATGGTGATTATACAGTATTTATAAGGGCTATGGAAAATCTAAGGGTGGGTTACAGAAGTTACGAGAGTATACAAAAATCCCCTACAATTTTATCCCCAGATTTGGCCAGATTTATGGAAATTTCGGTCATGGCCGAAATTTGGAAAGTGCGGGCCCCAAGATTTATGGTGTTACTTTTTCCAGGCTTTGGTTATCTTGTTCCCTTCGCTGTTTTTTATAATTTGCACTCCTGCTCTGTTTATTGTTCTATAAAGTCCGCATCCAACGCATGTAGTCTGTCTTTTTGCGCACTTTCTCTTTTAACCCTGTAATCTGCAATATTTGACAAAATATATCCGGAACAACAAAAAATAGGCAAAATTAAGATAAATATGGTCATAAAATTATGCATTAAAATGCACCAATCAGTTTCAGTAATATGCAGTTTGTGGGTTGTCCCAAGCATTAGCAAGGATATAACTTCTACCATGTTCAGGATCAAAGATTGTTTTGTTTTTGACACGCCGCCTTTTTAGAAAAGGAATTTCTTGCAAAAGAAATTAGTGGGAGCATGATAGAATTGGAAGATATTTCATAACAACAAACAGTTACTGAAAATTTAGTAGAACCTGAGAATTCAATTGTTCCCGACAAACCTTAGCTACTTCGCAGATATAGTAAGTGACCTCAACCACCCGAGAGATACTACGATTTTCTCGTAGACCGTGACAGGGAGGTTTGCATCATGATTGATGATGATCTTACTAGTTATCAGCAGGTCATAGGGAGTACTGACTTCCAATTGATGGCTGGATGCCAAGATATCCAAGTTGGACTCCATGCACTTAAAAAAAGTATAGACCTTAGTGGATACTTCTGAAAGGGTAAAACCCATTAGGAGCAAGTACATCTTCCAAAAGAAGATATATGCATATGGATAGGTGGTAACCTAATAAGGCTAGACTTGAAGCAAAAGGTTTTCATCAAATACCTGGTGTGGATTGTGATGAAACATTTTCTCTAGCGTCTATACTAAAGTCCATTAATACTTGCCATTGTTGTTTTTTATGACTGTAAGATCTGGCAGGTGGATGTCTATAACGTCTTTCTAAATGGAAATTTAGAAGTGAGCGTGTATATGACTCTGTCGGAGAGCTTTGTAGTTATTGGGAGTGGCGGGAAGGTGTGCAAATAGCTTAAGTCCATTTATGGACTGAAACGGGTATCGCGGAAATGGATCATATGTTTTGATGTGACTGTCAAAAAGTTTTACTTCATGAAAGTTATAGATGAACCTGGTATTTACAAGAAATCGATAGAGAGTATTGTCACATTTCTCATATTGTATGTGGATGACATCCTCCTGATAGGAAATAATGTTCCTATGCTATAATTCGGTTAAACTATGGTTGTCACAGTTTCTCCATATAGGATTTGGATAATATATCAATCATTCTGGTGAACTAGATCTATGACATAGATATAGAAGGATTTAGGGATTGTCCCAATTCAGGTACTTTTACATCATTCTAAAGCGATTTAGAATGGAAAACTCCTAGGACGGTAGTGTGCCTGCATATCGTAGAATCACCTTCTCTAAAGAGATGTCTTTTAGACTGATAAGGAGAGGGACTCTGTTTCCCCCAATTAGAGCAAAACTCTGTTCAAATTTTCAAAATTTGAAATGAAGTGACGCTTCATAAAAGCGCCAGCGCTTTGAAGTAGCACACCACGTGCAAAGCACGAGTGCACTAGCGCTAAGTGCACCAAGAGCGCCAACGCTCGGAGGCAGCACACCACGTGCAAAGCACGAGTGCGCTAGTGCTAAACGCGCTAAAAGTGCCAGCGCTCTGAAGTAGCGCACCACGTGCAAAGCACGAGTACGTTAGCGCTGGAACTAAATGTTCCCCACCGTTAGATCAAAAATCCAATAATAATGATAAATCATTAATTGACCAGAATAAAATTCTGTAAAGGAAAGATTTCTCAAAATCTTTCCAAACAAAAAGATTGTACTCTGTAAATCAGAGCACCATTGGATCAATGATCCAATGGTGATTAAAAATCGCCAAAAACACAGAATAAATTCTGTTTAGAGAAAATTCCCTAATCTTGTTAAAAAACAAAAAGATTGCCTTCTATAAATGAGAGGCCCTTAGATCAAAGATCCAACGATGGGAAAATCCCCAAATCAATTGGAGAAAAGATCTCCTTAACTGATTGAACAAATCAGCTCTCCCTATATAAAGGCCCCAAGACTTCAAGTCTAATACAGAGGAACCCCCCCCCCTCCATAAACTTTGAGAAATCTCAGAAAGAAGAGCTAAGCTCTCGGTAAAAGAAGAAGATTTTCTTCAAGGTAAAAATGGAGAGAGAGATGAAATCATCTCATATTAAAAAAAAGAATTCACTTCTTTCTTTAAGATCATAGATCCATAAGACCAAGGTCTTTCACAAAGAGATTAAAAGATCTCACCATAAAATAAGAAAAAGAACATAATTCTTCTCACAGATCATAGATCTATAAAATGAAAGGGGGGAGAATAATTCAATTCTCTTTGATCACAGATCCATAAAGACAAAGCCTTTCATTAAAATGAGAGATTGAAACATTTCCTACAAAAGTAAGAACTTTGTTCTTAGAACCTTGAGACAAAGTCTCTTATAAAAAGAGAATTTAATTCTCAGGGCTCAAACTGATCTAAGTTGCATAAAAGAAGAGCTTCAGCGCTCCACATCTAGCGCAAAGCACTGCAGAGCCTTAGTGCTCTTAATCTAAAAGGAGCCCTAGCACTCCAAATTAAAAGAAGCGCTTTGCGTTCAAGACTGGCGTACTGCGCCAAGCGCGCCATATGCTCCTCACGTGTGCGCTACTTAACAGAAACGCCTCAGCGCTCTACATCTAGCGCAAAGCGCTGCAGAGCCTTAGCGTTCCAAAATCCAACAGAAGCGCACTGCGCTCATTGTCTGGCGCACAGCGCCACGTGCTCCTCACGTGTGCGCTACTTAACAAAAGCGCACTACGCTCATTATCTGGCGCATAGTGCCAAGCGCGCCACGTGCTCCTCACGTGTGCGCTACTCCACCAGAAGCGCAATGCGCTCATTATCCGGTGCACAGCGCCAGGCGCGCCACGTACCCCCCACGTATGCGCTAAAAGAACATAAATAAAGCCCAGAGCTATGATGAATGCTTAGCATTCAGTAAAAGACAAAAACATTGTCATAACTCAAATCAATGTTCAGCATTGTCAAATATTTAATATTTTAACTGAGTGGGCCGAGCCCAAGTAAGCCATAAACCCCTCATTCAGATTAATTGAGCCCATATGCTCATAAATCTTTTATCAGATCTTAGTCCCAAATTGGACTACAGATCTCTCAACCAAAATTGGTTCAAGGATACATCTCTTCACTCCTCTGATATTTGTCGTTGTAATCCTTCAACGTCTTCAGAGAGGTGACGAGTCCCGATAACCAAACATTCCATGGACTGTGGGGTCCTTAAACCCATGGACTATGATGTCCTTAACCTGGGACTGTGGGGTCCTTAAACACATGGACTATGATGTCCTTAACCTTGGACTGTGGGATCCTTAAACCCATGAACTATGATGTCCTTAACCTCGGACTGTGGAGTCCTTAAGCCCATGGACTATGATGTACTTAACCTTGGACCACCATGTCTTTAAATTGGTAATCGACCGCAATGTCCCTAAACTAAACAATAGAGCCCAAATGCTCTCTTGTTGGATCTAAATGATCCCGTTAAGTTGATCTTAGTCTAAAATTAGACTAACGTATCCTTAACAAAAGTTTAAGTTGATCATAGTCTCAAATGAGACTAACGTATCTTTAAACCCAACCCCAAACCCAAATCTAAGAAAATACGGATTTGGACTAATCCACGCCCTACGGGCAACAACATAAATTATTCTCCGTATACAATCCACGGGCAACCAAAAACAAAACAAACACACATGACACGAAGTGACCATCTGGAGAAGGAGAAAGTGATTACTGCGATGCAGTAGCATAATTAACTGCAGGGGCTTGCGCCTGCAGGGAAGAGCGTCCCCATAATCAAAAACCCTCAAGGAGGGGGAATCTAACGAAGTCTGCTATATCGGTCACATCCGTTTAAACCTTCGATACATGGTGTCATAAATCAACTTGGCATCTTCGGAGAGGTGGACGGATAGCACCAATTAGCATCTGCCCTCGAATTTCAGGCCTGACGTCCCAACGTCCCGGTCGCGTCTTTCGGTGGAGAACAGACTCATATGTATGACATTCCACATGCTTCGGCAGTAGGATCGATCATGCGATATCATGTACCAGACCAAATATAGCTTATGCACTATCTGTGGTAGGCATATATCAATCCAATCCTAGGAAAACTAGTGGGAGCTATAAAAAACATACTCAAGTACTTTGAAGCACTTAAGAAGTGTTCTTGGTTTTCAGTACAAGTGACTTCAAGATATAGGCATTTACTGATTTAAGCTTTCAAAGTGACATGGATGACAGAATGTCTGTCACAGGTTGTAAGTTTACCCTTTTTAAGGAGCAGTATATTGGAAGGGTTCCAAACATGATACTGGGAAAGACAAGACGCTGGATGCTGAGCATGACTCAGCGAAGGATGCAGTCTAACAATCTATTTGGATAAATAAGTTTATTTCTGAACTTGGTCCCATCAGCTATTCAGAAAAATTCTAATACGGGTATCGGTTGATTCGGGAGATAGTTAATCGCCACGAAATTAAGATAAAGAGAGAAGAAATTAGAAATATTATAGAGAATCCACACGTTGAGACCGTTTCTCAATTACAGTTTGTGAAACCGATATTAAAGAAGTTGGGGTATGTGATACTGCAATAATTGGCCTTAAGTGCAAGTGGGAGATTGTTAGATATAAGTGCCCTAAATGTGATTATTGTAATTGTCATGTCCTACTTACCAGTAGACAGAAATGGTGACGTGGCAAGTCCGCGACATATTTATCCAGAGAAGGTCATTCCCTAAATAAATATACTAAGCTTATTGAAACAATAATACACAATACAAAAATAAATAGAGATTGTAAAATTTTTCAATAAATATCCTTATTTACATTCAACTTTCAATATTTACAAATACATGAGTTTATACTGGAAAGTAAATAGAATAAGGAAAATGCCTAAATAAATGGCATATATAAAATGAAGAAAAAAGTGAAGCTGGGCTGGCCCTGAGTAGCGATCTGGTTGTAATCCTCCTCTGTGGCTTCAACTTCTTTCGTCTCGACCGTATCCGACGAACATTCCAAGAGAAGAAAAGTGGGTAGAATACCCGTCAGCAAACTAGTGCTCGGTAAATCCCAAAGATAGGTAAGAATAAAGAAAATGACAAGTGTAAAATATTTATATGACGAGTAAAAGTATATGATCATGGTAAATATATTCTATAGGTCTCTATATGGTCACTATGTTAACGTTAAGTTCCAAGTGTGAATGTCAACGCAGCTGTAGAAATATTCACGAGCTCAAGAGTGGGGCTCCAGGAGCAAGGAAACACGGGCTTGTTTCATGTGTTAGCATCGGGGCTCTAGGCTGTGGGAGAATCAACCCGACTGATATTCAAGTAAAATAAAAAAGAGGTTAATACGGGATTCCTGAAGCTCCGTTGAATTCACACAAGAAACTATCCCAAACACCCCAAGTATAATATATATAACTGGTTAATATACTGAATTGATTTGATTGATTACTCATGTCTTGATCGAAACCATAAATTGCAAAAGGTGTAGAATGTAGTCGAGTGAGTCGAGTAATATGCGAGTCATAACAATTGCAATTTTGGTTCGACTCAAGTTGGTTCGAGAAGTTTGGGTTCGAGTTCATATTCGAGTTTAGATTTGATTAGATTAGAGTTTGAGTTTGTGTTCAAGTTCAAGTTTAGATTCGAGTTTGGATTCGAGTTCATGTCTTTTTCATAGGAATTGATTTAAACTATTAAAAATCTTATGTTCTGGAGAAATCGGCAACTGCTGCACATGAACGGCAGGATTTGTGTTTTTTTCCAAAACAATTGTCGTTGATAACTCCGTTAAGTTGTCTAACCTGAATAGGCAAGCACTCACTTTTTCTGGCTCCCTGAGGCTCAAGAGAAATGATACCGCTTAAACCTATATTAATTCTAGAGTTCTTAAATTATTGTTTGCATATCTCGAGTGGATTTTATGAAAAATATATATTAATATTGTTTAAAAATAAGCTCGAGGGTGATTTGTAATATTTAGGGTTTTCATGAACGTTTATTATAATTGTTGTGGTGTTTTGGGGATAAAACCTAGATTTTCGAGAGTTTATGGTATTTTTATGAAAACTACTAATTTTGGAAACTTGGTGGTATTTTATTAAAAAATCTAATCTTTCATTTTAAAAATATAGTTTCTTAATTTGTTTTTATTGAAAATACGGATTCATAATTTTATATAATTTTCCAAAATTTAGTTTTTTATTTAGAAAAGTCGTATTTCTTAAAAACCGTATTTTTATTTCCTTTCGAGACCGAATACTCCATGAGGAGTTCTGCATCTCGCTCTACTGTCCCAAGGATACGCTCTACACCTCGCTTTCCAGTGTACGGAAGCGGAGACGTGGCGAGCCCGCAATGTATTTACTAAGAAATAAATACGTTAAGCGTAATTAAGCAATATATATATATATAATGCATAAGAATTGACAAGAGATATAAAATGAATAGCAACTTTTATTAACATTCATTTTTATATTACAACTGCTTTAAAAAAGAAAGATACAATGATATAAAAGCAATGCCTAAACCGTGGCATACAAACTGAAATAAGTATAAGATGAACTAAAAGTCCTGCTGGGCAGTGAACTTGTCACGCCCCGCTTCCCAGAGTACGCTAGATTGGGCACGTGACATAGCCAACCATGCTACCTGTGGGTAGGAAGTATCCATCCACAGTCACATTACGGCTGTAGAGATATCAAGAACAAGATAAAACTATCTAAAAACATGTCCATAATCCAGAATAACAAGAGTCAATAATAAATAATGCGGAAGCAAATGATCCAATACAAATAACTGAAAGGTATGTCCCATAATGCGGGCTCACATCAGGAAATAAATGCAGGAAATAAAACTAACCACTACTAAACTCACAACTCAGCCTGCTGGCTGAAGTACTCCTGCTCGGACTGCGACAGCGGTACAGAATCTGGGCCATGCAAAACCCAGACGTCAGCGCGTCATGTCAACAAGTAATATAATATGAACAATGTAACAGGCAATGCAGAATAAACATAAATTAAGTAATAATGTGAAACAAGCAGTGCAGGGTAGTGTGCAGTGGGTAACTAAACTGTTCTATCAGGTTTTCTAGTCTAAAGTCTTTGAAATCAATTGATGAATCGTAGATGCAACTCAATAGTATCCCGTGCATGCCCGGGACCACGGTCAAGATCCTCGGGGCTGAATCCGAGACGTGCCGCTAGGCAGTAACAGGTAGCAGGATGGGCGAGTGATGTCAGCATCATCACTCCGGGGCTGGCCGAGCCCGTAAGACTGATCAGAACAGGTATCGAATTGTTGAGTTACAAGTCGGTTTCACCTTTGATTTCCCCATACCCCCAATTTATGTATGTCAGGTCAGGTATTCAGTAATCAAGAACTAATGCCAACACAGAATCAGGTCAGGTTTGTCTGGATAGACAACAGGAACGGTCCATGAGGACTACAGGACAGGTTTGTTGGCATTAGACACAAGATCAGGTAACAGGTCGGGTCATGGTACATCGGGTCAAGTCAACAGCATACGGTACCATGTCAGGTGTATCAATATATACCATGTGTGACAATGTCAAGTCAAGATGTAACAATATCGTGGGTGTGCTCACAAACAGATATATAATCGAACAGGGTATTTAACAACATGAAATAAGCAATGGATTAAATAATAAGCATGTTTCATTTAATCACAAGAGTGCAGTAATACGATGCAGTCGTTTAATTATATTAACAAGTTTGAGCACCCTTAGCGGTGCAATAGTTTAGCTATCGATGCAATACAGCTATATCAAGCCTTTGAATACGAATGTCCGAATGTAATAGAACTACATGGGTAAGTGCTACCATCTATTAAACAGTAAAATGTGATTTAAACAGGTAAACTTGGTTATTAGGTTTAAATTGGCAAACTGTAAATTCTATGTTAACTGTAAAATGATATAATGCCATATTGCAACCAAAATGGGAAAACGACTATACCAAGTTAACTTTTATAGGTTTAGTGTGTCAAAACATATATAAATATATTGTATAGCATGTAGCAAGGGATACTTGCCTCAACGGGTCACGAACCGGGAAAAACGGAACGTAACGTCGGCGGGGAAAACACGCGACGGACGCACGGTTCACGGATTGAACCCAAACAACGAACCAAGGAACCACACGGGTCAGAGCACTCTGCTGGATTGTCGGGACACGTCACCGGCACGACCGGATTCCGGCGAACAGCGACTACAAAATTCCAGAATTTAATGCACAGCCAAAAGAGAAACAGGAAGAGGGAATGGAAGGAGGAAGAGAAGAGATAGCTTACTGGTGTTGCAGAGGGTATGACGGTGGTGAGATCGACGGCGGTGAGGCGCCGGCGAGGAAGTTGCGGCGGTTAGGGTTAGGGCTCGGGTATGAAACTTCGGTGCAGGGAAAGGAAAACGGAGAGGGAGAGGAGATGGTCGGGGGTGCTGGAGTGCGCAGGTGGTGAGGAGGGCGCTGGTGGTGGCGCGGATGGCGACGACGAGGGCCGCCGGCGAGCAGGCGGCTGCAGGGAAGACTGCAGCGGTCGCGGCTGCGCAGGGTGCGCGGGGTGGAAGGAAGAAGGTGTGGGCGAGGCGAGGCTGACGAGGCGACGGTGCTGGCGGCGATAGCGCCGGCGTCGGGGCTGCGGCGGCGATGGTGAAGGTGGCTAGGGTTGAGGCTCGCGGTAGGTTCTCGCGAGGGTGAAGTTGCGTTCTGGAAAAATTTATGAGAGGGGAATAATATATATAAGGGAGAGAGAGAAAGAGAGTTAGAGAGAGAGAGATAGGGAAAGTGGGGCCCAGGGGGATTTGGAATCTCGTGATTGGCTGAGGAAAATATTTTGCAAAGATTTAAACTGCTGTGAAAGATTTATTCTGTTAAGGATAATTGATTGATTAATGTTAACGAGATATATATATAAGGTTTTAAAGATTATATTAATTTGGGATTTTGGCGCTAAATAAAACATTTCCAAATCGCGCCAGGGTTGGATCCAAAAATTCGAAATTTAAATAATAGGATTTTAAGCGGGTTCCAAATTTTAAAATGAGGTGTTTTATGATTAAAAAGCATACCCCCAAGACGGACACCTGTACGCGCGCGTAGCCGTCCAAACTCACCCGTTTCACCGAACGGGACGAGAACTCGATACACGGACGCTACCACGAGGCTAGGGGTGTCGAGTAGGCCAAGATAGATATTTTTAATTTCATTTTAGATGCTGAAAATTGTTATATGCAGAAATCACTTTGCCAGATAAAATTTTACGGTAAGTGACAAACAGACAGGCTAAATGAAATGAGTACCATCTAATGCTCAAACAGTGACTAAAAAAATAGTAGCAATGGGCTCGGGTGTTATAGAACTGGTCCAAGTCCTCCTGGGTCGGCTCGATCTCCTAAGAGTCCGGCCCTCCTGACAAACATTCCAACGAGAGAAATAGACAGGAATGTCATCAACGAACTAGCGCTCGGTAAGTCCCAAAAGAAAGAAAGGAATATATCAAGTAATGAGAATTTGAACTGGTAAGGTGTACATGTATAAAATTGCTCTTCTGACGTAGTTTTTCGTAGCTTGGTATAAAAAATATTTATGTATACGAAAGAAGTCCATCTTACTCCGTGGACTATGGTAACATGTAGTATAATACCCCGTCAAAACCAACGGGACAACGGCACGAGAGTTCGTGTAAGTGTCTTTTAGTAATCATCTCGTGCCATGATATACATTTCGTACCAATCTACCCCGTTAACCCCGTAATGTATTGTATAGATTATATTTACAAGTCTTGCCTAAACCATGGATACAAGTTATTCAAGTAGTCAGGTTCAGGATATAATCCTGTAGTCATGTCAAGTTATAACCATGGTTTGGTCAAATCAAGTCTTGTATTCAGATTTGATATTCAGGTTCATGTTCAAGTATACATGTTAGAGTTTGGATTCATGTTTGAATTGGATTCTGGTTTGAGTTTGGATTCAAGTTTTATTTAAACTCAGACTTGAGTCAGACACTTATAACTGATTTAGATCATGAATTATGTTCAGGAGTTATCGGTAACAACTGCACATAGACGGCAGGATTTGTGCTTTTTTCCAAGACAATTACCATTGATAACACCGTTAAGTTTTCTACCTTAAATAAGCAAGCACTCACTTTCTCCAGCTCCCTGGGGCTCAAGAGAATTGATCCCGTTTAAACCTATATTTACTAAAGTCCTTAAATATAGTTTTACATAACTCGAGGGGTTTTTATGAAAATATTATTAATATATAGTTTCAAAATAATCTCGAGAAATTATTTATATTATTTAAGGTTTCCATGGATATGAATTTCAAGGTTTGAGGTATTTTAGTGATAATAGCTTAGCTTGGAATGTTCATGGTATTTTATTGTAAACCTAGACTTTTGTTGGTATTTTGATGGTGTTTTGATGAAACTTGTAATTCTTTCATTTGAAAAATATAAGGTTATTATATTTTGAAAATATATGGATTTTTTAATATTTCTATAATTATTAAAAATTAATTTTTTTTAATTAAGTAGAAAAATTACGTTTTTCTTAAAAACCGTATTAAAAACCTTTCGAGAACGAATGCTCCGTGAGAAGGTCTGCATCTAGCTCTACTATCCCAAGAATATGCGATAATTCGCACCATCCAATAGCGGGTCCCCTAAAAAGGGTTGTAGAGACTTATTTGCAAAGGAATTTTAAAATATAGTTCTAAAGAAAACCGTTTTTATAGTAAATGGTATTTTGATATAATCTTGTGTTCGTAACTAAAAATACATTCGAAGAGTATCGTGCGATGGAACCATGTGTGTATGTGAGAGGTAGGTCGTTACCTTGTGAATTTTTCTAAAGGTATGTTTAAGCAAAACAAATGAAGATCGTATATACAAAGTTCATGGTATTTTAATGTAAAAGTTAATTTAAAGTTATGTTACATGACATATTTGAGTGAAAGTTGGTTCTAAACCTTAGTTTTATGATTACAAACTTTATGTAAGGATATGAATGCCAAATATGTAAGAAAAAATGGATTTTATATAGTATAGAAGAAGATGTTGGTATTAACTCCACTTCCGACATATATTTTGAAAAAGAATTTTTAGAGAAGAAGAATGAGAATTGGAAGGAACTTACTAGTTATTTAGGTTAAGAGAAGGTAGAAGGAGGGAGGATTGTCGTCGTGACGTTGCGGGGTCGCCGGAACTTGTTTCGATCCTCGCTGTAACTTGATCGCTTGCTAACTCCTCTTCTACTCCACTTGTACTTGAGAAATTTTGAGAATTTTGACTATAATTTTGTCATGCCCTGCTTCCCGGTATACGGGGAAGAAGACATGGCGAGCCGCGACGTATTTACTCAGAAGTAAACACGTTAAGCGTAAATAAGCAATATAAGTAAAAGCACAAGAAAAGACAATAGATATAAATAAACAGCAACTTTTTATTAATAACCATTCTTTACATACAACTGAAAAGTAAAGTATAATGAAAGAAAGCAATGCCTAAACAATGGCATATGAACTGAAAGAAAAACAAGTACAAGTAGGAACTAGAACTCTAGCTCCTTTGTAAATTGCTCCAAATCATCCTGGTTGGGCTCGATCTCCTGAGAGTCGGGTCCTCCTGACAACATTCCAAGGATAGAAGATAAATGAATGTCGTTGGTGAACTAGTGCTCGTTAAATCCCAAAAGATAGAATAGAAATAAATAGGTAAAGAGCATAGAATAGATAAATTATGCGTTTGTTATATTAACATAATTGTTTGTAGCTTGGTACAGAATGTATCAGACTATGGGAAACGAAAAATACAAGGCCCCGTCAATACCCACGGGACAACGGCACCGATGTACGGTAGGTGTCTTTTAGTGTCCTTCATCGTGCCGCTTATAATACATTCCGTACTAATCTACCCCTTTAAAACCTCGTAATGTATATTGTATTAATTGTATTGATTTATAGTTATCAGATTGCCGAGACCATGGTATAAGTTGTTCATGTAAATGGATCAGGATGTAAACGGATAGTCATGTAGTCAAGTTCAAGATATAGCCATGGTTCAGTCAAGTCAAGTCATGTTGCATGTTCGTATTGTTCGGTATTCATATTTCGATTCATGTTGGATTGGAGTTATGATTGGATTCTTGTTTGGATTGTATTCAGATTAGACTGAAACTCAGATTGAGTCAGATACTTAAACAGATTTGGATCCTGAATTAGATTTTGGTGTTATCGGTAACTGCTGCACATGGACGGCAGAATTTGTCTTTTCCCAAGACAATTACCATTGATAACCCTGTTTTAGTTTTCTACCTTAAATAGGCAAGCACCCACTTTCTTCTGCTTTCTGAGGCTCAAGAGAATTGGTCCCGCTTAAACCTATATTTACTAAGGTTCTTAATATAAATTTAATATAACTTGAGGGTTTTTTATGAAAAATATTTTTAGTATACTTTCAAAATAAACCTCAAGTATTTATTTATCGTATTTAAGGTTTTCATGGATGTAACTTTTAAAAGCTGAGGTATTCTAGTGAATGTATACCTAGCTTGAATAGTTCAAGGTATTTTAGTGTAAACTTGACTTGTAATGATTCTTGATTTCATGAAACTTGTAATTCTTTTATATTCTAAAAAACATGGAATTTTATTATATATTAAAAATAGATAGTTTGATAATATTTATATAATTATTGAAAATTATTTTTTTATTATTAAATAGAAATTCTCGTTTTTCTTAAAAATTGTATTAAAATTCCATCGAGATCATATGCTCCGTGAGGAGATCTGCATCTTGCTCTACTAGTCCCGAGGATGTGCGATAATCCGCACCATCCAATAGTGGATTCCCCGAAATAGGTTGTAGAGGCATAATCGCACGGAATTTAAATAATACTATTTACAAGAAAACGGGTTTTTACAGTTCGAGGTATTTTATTGAAAAGTCGTATTTTGCCACAAGATATTGGTTTCAAGAGAATTGTGCTATGTCAAGATGTGTGTATGTGAGAGGTAGGTCATTACCTCGTAAGGTTTTCTAAAGGTATGCTAAGCAAAACTATTAAAAGATATCGTATGTAAACTTCATGATATTTAAACGTAAAATCTTAAATAAAGTTATTTTACATAGAGTTTTAAAGTGAAACTTGTTTCAAAACATTAGTTAATGACTAACAAGTAAGGTATAGTGAAATGGATGAGTGGTTATTAAGAAGAAATTGTAGTTTTCAAAGTTTTAGAAACAAAAGCCGGTATAACTCCACTTACTGACATGTTTTGAAAAGAGATCATTTTAAGGTAGGAAAAGAGGAAAAGAGGTGGGATTTACTTTCTAGAAAATTAGTGGAGAGGTATAGAAAGAAATTGGTAGTTTCGTGGAGTTGCGGAGTCACCGGAAGTGCCTCGAATCATCGCCGGAAATGGAACTAGGGCTAACTCCACTTGTACTCTTCTTTGATTTAGGAAATTTTGAGAATTTTTGACAAGAGATTTCAGAATGAAGAGGGCTAGGGTATGGGGTTGTATTTATAGGGTAAAATTAGGGTTTTGGAATTGAAGAGAGAATTAAAAATGTATTAAAAATAGGATTAAAGAGTGAATTTAAACTCTCTGGATAAATGCAGGAAAAACAAACAGAACAGAGGTAGTGGGGTAGGCCAAGGGTGTTGTGTGCAAAGCACGGGGGATTATTACCTACGGATGGCCGGCGTGGCCGGGCCTTGGGCCATTCTCGCCTGTTCGATGGGGGCATTGGCTGCTGGGATTTGAGCCACGTGTCTTAATCTGTACATATAATATTGTGCACATGTTTGATTTTCTGTCTTTTCATTTCTTACGTGTATTGCACGTGTAAACTTTTGGGCTTCCAAAAGTTTAAAAGAAAAATTCAGGAAAATAATATGTGGCTGAGGGGATTCGAACACAAGGGCTACGTCACAGCAGTGCAAGGCTTTACCACTAAGCTACAAGTTGATTCTTGCTATTCTTAAATAAAAACAATATTTAAAGTATACTCAGGCTTGCAAATACTCCATTCTGAACATTAACTTTTATAAAATTTCATACAATGAAAATAGAGTCGTTACAAATTTTCAGAATGATGAAGGGCTAGGAAATGGGGTAGTATTTATAGTGTGGAATTAAGGTTTTGGAATTAAAATGATGATAAATGAGAAATTGAAAGGTCTATGTTTGATTGCAGAGCAATCAAACAGTGCAGGGGAGTTAGGGGTAGGGGAAGGGTTTTTTGTGCAAAGCTCGGGCATCTTTTGCCACAGGCCGACCGTCGGTACCGGCCATGGGGGACATCTCGCCGGTCATTTGAGGGGAGGGGGCCGGTGGATTTGAGCCATATGTTCCTCTCTGTATTAACTCTCTTTTGCACATGTTTGATTTCTTCAGATTTTTCATTTTTATGTGCATTGCACGTGTAAACTTTTGAGCTTCCAAAAAGTTTAAAAATAAATCAGAAAAAAATTAATGTGTCTGATGGGATTCGAACACAGGGGTTACGTTACAGTAGTGCAAGGCTTTACCAATAAGCTACAAGTGGCTTCTTGCTGTTCTTAAACAAAATTATACTTATAATTTGTACTCAGGCTTGTAAACTCCTTTCTGTACATTAAACTGAAAAATTTTGTACAGTACATTCAGAGTCATTACAATTAGCGGGTCCCCTGACGATAATTGTAGAAGCGTAATTGCCAAGAATTTCAAAATACCGATTAAAAGAAACCGTTTTGAAATAGTGTGGTATTTTAATGAAAAAGTTGTTCTTTAAATTAACTATAGATCTAGAATACCGTGCTATGGAACCATAGTGTGCGTGTGGGGTAGGCCGTTACCCGTGAAGTTTTTCTAAAGGTATTTAAACTAATTATCGATAAGGGTTATACTAAAGTTCATGGTATTATAATGAAAAAGTTCGTTATATGTTTGTTTCACATGAAAATTTTTATAAACTAAAAACTAAATGATGGGAGATAAGGTTAAGATTAATATAGGATGTTAGTTTGACCTAATTGGCTTATCAAATGGAATAAAAAAATAGTTAAAAAGAAGATTATATCAGAGATAACTCCAGTTTTATCGATTTATTTTAGAAATTGTTTTGAGGTAGAAAAGGATAGAGATGAAGGGACTTACGTGTTTAGGTGGTTAGCAAGAGAGAAAAGAATCTTTCGGGTGTCGTGGCATCGTCGGAAATGCTTCGGTCGTCGAGTTTGGCTTGCTACTCCACTTAGGGTGCTTAACTCCACTTGGTACTTAAAGAGTTTGAGAGAATTTTTTGCTCGAAATTTCAGAATGGGGAAGAGCTAAGGCATGGGGTGGTATTTATAGTGAAGAATTAAGGTTTGAGAATAAAAAAATGTGAATTAAAAGAATTTAAATGGTGTTAAATGGTGAATTGAAGGGTCTCTGTTTGATTGCGGGAAAATCAAATAGTGCAGGGGAGATGAAGGAGTGTGTATATGTGCAAAGCACGGAGGAGATTGGAGCTACTTGGACCGTCGGCGCAGGCCATAAGCAAGAAATGGGCAGTCGGATTTGGCCCAATCGCCTCGAGATTCATGCCACGTGTCAAGGTGGGTGTTTACTCCTATTTGCACATATTTGATTTTTCTGAAACTTTTCGTTTTTCCGTGAATTGCACGTGCAACTCTTGGGCTTCCGAAAAATTAAAAAGAAAAATCCTAAAAATAATTGGGTCTGATGGGATTCGAACGCACAGGCTATGTCACATCAGTGCAAAGGTTTTTCCAGTGAGCTACAAGTTGCTTCTTGCTTTTATTTAATAAAAATAACTTTTAACTCTTACACAGGCCGTAATACCCTTTACTGTGAAATACAAGAAATTTATGTATAGTGATTTCGGAGTTGTTACAGTAATTGTATATGGACCTATATGGATAGAACAATTTTGGTCGAGATGATAGTATACTATCTGGTTTTTCTTTCTCATTCATGTATATATGTTTTACTTATTATTACATATTGCTAATACATGATGATAAAGCTTATAGGATCTTTGTTGGATTACCAGGATTATGATGGGGATCATAATAATGGGGTCTAGATAGTCCATAAGCACATCCTTAAATATTCCTAGTTGTAGAAGTATCGAGACTGGGTATCGGTACTCCAGAGTAGACTAATGTATACGTTTCTTGACCCAGTTGGAGGGTGATAGCTGGTCCCACAGCAGTTGGCGTTTGACACCAAAGATTGTATACATGTGCTCATTGGAGAATGAGTTTCACTGAACGGGCTCACCGAGAACTTCTAGATGGTACTATACCTATTATCATATAGCAGTTTTCTAGTGACATGAGTACAAGGTAGTCTTTTGACCTGAGATCGTCATAATGTCTTTTGTGTGTTCCCACTGTACTTTGATTACTACCTTACCACGGTTTTAAAGAACAGTGCAAACAGGTTTTAGTTGGGTACAGTCACCAAGCACATGGAGACAGTGAGCGATCGAAGATATTTGTCTCTCCTGGTATACGGAGTTGATGTTGCACTGTGCTTGATTGACTGTAACCATAAGTCCTTGGCCAAAGCGGTTGAAATAAACTAATAAGTGTTATCAGTTGTATCTCAGGTGGTTATGAATTTGACATCAGTACGACTTATTCGGTTATTGGAGGTCTGAAAGAATCCACCCCCAGACGCGGTATGCGATACTCTCAGACAAAGAGACCGGACTGTACTGATAGACACTGATTATGTACGGATGAGCATACTTATCGATCTTTCTTTAGATCAATACCTGGATAGCCGTTACATGTCGCTGAAGTGCTTGTGGGTTAATCCGTGAGGGGATTGATCTTAAAGTTCTTCAGATTCAATCTGATATGATCCTAACTTACTGCCAGCATATTGATTGAGTTTTTAGAGTCTCACATAGAAGTTTTCACCGCTCAGGCGAAAAGATGTGGTGTGCGTATGATGATACGTGTGGGGGTTCAATTAAACATGTGTATATGATACACATACATTAATCGGACGTTGTATAATACTAGCCGGTTTATTATAAAGCTGGATTATTAAATAAAGTGTTAATGTGTGTGTGTGTGTGTGTGTTTTCTAATATTATGTTCACTTTCTCTCATTTGCTATTTGTATGTGATACAAATACATGTATATGTATATGATACATATACTAATATATTGTGTATATATACTTCTGAAGTGATGATAAGTTCGGGAGTTCGATTAAATACGTGCATATGATACACATACATTAATCGGACGTTTAATAATACTAGTCGGTTTATTATCAGGACGAATTATTAAATCAAGTATTGATTTAATAATAAAACATATGTTGATATGTATTCTAGTATTATGTTTATTTCTCATTTGTTATTTGTATGTGATATAAATACATGTACATGTATATGATATATATACTAATATACTTGTGTATTTGATACACTTATCATTCTAGAAGAAATACTCCATTTCTTTAAATGAATAAAGAAATGAAGCATGTAGAGAGGTATGGTTCCAAGAATGGGCATCATTATTATTTTAATAATAATGAACCATTTGCAAAGACTTCATCATCTCTCTCGACTTGATTTTTCATTCTATCATGCTCTTTCTCTCTCCTCATTTTCTTTCATGAGAGCAAGAGAGAAAAAGAAAGAATTTTAGTGAGTGGGCTCACTACATCTCATCCTCTCATTTTCTAGCAATTTTTTAAAGCAAGTTAATTTACAAAAGTGTGTTTTTGGTGAAGTTGAAGTTTGGGTTGAGGTTTTTTTCGAAGTGGATTATCTTTGGTGAGGAGGTCCGTCTGCAGGCTCGATCCCTACGATGCAGAATCTAGCTTGGGCCTTCCACTAGGCGAGTGGACACGCTATAAAGGTCGTAACCCTCTAAATGCCATATTAAGCTTACTCGTGTTGCACAACTTTTAGTATTTGGATAATTTTGGGTTTTATATTTGGTGCTATATTCTGCAAATTTTATTGGTTATTTTCACCGCGGTCCGCAAGTGTTGCTATCCTAGCTCCAAATGCTAATACTCATGTTGGTTCATGTAACCTACCCCTTATGATTCGGATAAAAGGCTCAGTTGTTGTTGTATATCATTCAAAATATTGAATATCAAAGAAAACTGATTTTTTTTAGAATTTTGAATGTTTCGCTAATTTTGTGTACTATATAGCAAGTAAAAAATGAAGAGAAAATAAAAGTTTGATATTCTTAAAAGTTTACGATTTTGTGTGATGTAACAAGTAAAATATTGAAAAACCGAATAAAATATATATTATTGAGATTTTTCAAAATTTCACAATTTTAACATGCAAAATATTTAAAATTTTGAACAAAAACAGAGAATTATTGAATTTTAAAAAATTCACTATCCCCGTATATGCTTATACATGTAAAATATTAAAAATTCGAAGGAAACAGAGATTTTTGGGATTTTTGAAAATATTGTGATTTTCACGTAGCAAGCAAAATATTGGAAATCAAAAGAGCACACAAAATTTTGAGAGTTCTGAAAATTTCATGATTTTCGTGTACTTATTTCATCCAAAATATTTTTAAAATAAAAGAAAACTGTAATTTTTGAGTTTTTTGAAATTGCAGCTAATTTTGTGTGTTATATAGTAAGTTAAAAACGAAGAAAACAGAAACGTTTGATATTTATGAAAAGTTTGCGATTTTTATATGTTATATATAGCAAAAAAATATTGAAAAACCAAATAAAACATATTCTATTGAGATATTTGAAAAGTTCACGATATTCATATATTAACATGCAAAATATTTAAAGGTTAAATGGTAGGAAATGCCCTTAAGACATACCCCAATAGCAGAAAATACCCCTGACTTTCTAAACCCGGCACTTTCCCCCTTCGACTTTAATTGGTTCCCAAAATGCCCTTTATATAAATATTTAGTTAAAAATATTTCTTTTTCTATCTTTCTTATATACTCTCATTATTTTTCGATATTATCCACACCTTTCAAAAAATTTAAGTTTTTTTATACACCCCAAGCTTAAGTGACTGTTAAGTTTATTTGTTCGATTTAATTTATTTTTCAAATACTAATTTTACTCTCATCATCATCGTCATCGTCGTCTTCTTTATCACAACCTGACAAAATCCCACCTCCATCGTCTTTCTTCTCATCTCTTAGTCATATCCATTCTAATTCTCTTCTCTTACTCTTTGTTCTCCTAAACTCTTTGTTTCTTCTCTTCTTCTCTTCTCCTCCATTTACTTTCAAACTAAGAAAATCCTAATATAAAAAACCCCAAATTTTAGAAAATTCTAATCCAAAAGAAACCTAGAATTATGTAAATCGTAATCTAAAAAAACCAAATTAATCAACACTTACCAAATAAAACATTTAAATCAATCAAATCTTATAAGAAAATCTAATTCCATCAAGCATTTTTATCTTGGGAATTTGAAAGCATGTAAGGAATAAGAAGGAATTGTGATGATATTTATCCTTTTTTTATCGATTTCTGTGAAAATTAATCATCATATATTTTACATATAAACTTCATAAATATGAGATATTAAAATTTAAACCTACCGTTGGCGGTCCCAAGTCCGAATGAGAAAGGGTGAGGGTTGTGGTAGACTTGTGACAACCAACGTAAAACTTTGTCACATTCTATGACATGAACCATAATAAGAATATTGTTGGGGCGTCCTCTACTCAGCGACGTGCTACATCGGATCCCGGGTGTAGTGTTAAGTATGCAAGGGTTTATAGGTCATCGTCCCAAAATGGTACTCTACATCGGAACCTGGATGTAGTGACAAATAAATAAGAGTTTTATAGGATCCGTCTAACTTCTTGGAACATAAGTTACCTTATGGGTAGACTAACAGAATTAGTGGAAGTGATGATTAGGAGGAGAGTTGGTATTATGTGTTTGCAAGAAACTAAGTGAGTAGGTGAAAAGGGTAGAGTAATAGAGCCTTGCGGTTATAAGCTTTGATATACGGGTAAAGATAAAAATCGTAATGGGGTAAGCGTAATCATAAATAGACGGTTGCTTAAGAATGTAGTTGAGATTAAGAAAAAAGTGATAGAGTTTTACTGGTTAAGGTTATTCTATGTGGGGAGATTTTTAATGTTATTAGTGCTTATGCACCACAGATGGGTCTTGATGACGCTAGTAAGTGTCTATTCTGGGAGGATTTAAATGAGATGGTATAAATGATACCTAGTGGAGAGAAGTTATTTATTAGTGGTGATCTCAATGGACATGTAAGTACTAGTCGTAATGAGTTTGATACTATCTATGGACGTTTTGGTTTTGGACAAAGGAATGAAGCAGGTAACTCAATTCTAGATTTTTCCTTGTCTTATGACTTGATCTTAGCAAACACTTAGTTTAGAAAAGAGAGTCTCGCCTTATCACTCTTAGGAGCGGATCAAATGCAATTCAAATAGATATTTTTCTGACGAGAAGGATAGATAGAGATTATTGTATCGACTGTAAGGTAGTGCCAGGTGAGAGCGTAACCACTCAACATAAATTTTTAGTTCTAAATTTTCGAATTAGAAGAGAACTTAGAAAGATTAGACGTAAGGAAGAGTATAAAATTAAATGGTAGCGATTGAAAGAAGGTAACCAAAAGGTTTTTATAGATCGTGTAGTTTAAGAGGCGGATTGGTAGTCTGAAGATAATTCAGACAGAATATGGAACAAATGGCTAGTTGTATCAAGAGGGTAGGTAGATTTGGTAGATCTGTTTAATAAGATTTGGCAGACTAAAATGATACCAAATGAATGGTGGAAAAGTACCATTGTACTTATCTACAAGAATAAGAGTGACATTCAAAGTTGCTCAAACTACCGTGGAATAAAACTTATGTGTCACGCTGTGAAAGTTTGGGAGAGAGTGATTGAACACAAGCTAAGGAAGGATATTAAGATAACAGAGAATCAGTTTGGGTTCATACCTGGACGATCGACGACATAGGCTATTCATTTGCTCCGTCAACTTGTCGAGCGTTTTCGAGAGAGGCGAAAAGATTTGCATATGATATTTATTAATTTAGAGAAAGCGTATGACAAGATACCTAAAGAGGTATTATGGGGGATAATGATGAAGAAGGGGGTCCCCGTCAAGTACATTGACATAATCAAGGACATGTACGATAGAGTAGTGGCAAATGTCAGAACTTGCGACGGCCTAACGAGTGATTTTCCGATTACAATTGGTTTATATCAAGCATCTGTATTAAGTCCATTCCTGTTTACCATCGTGATGGATGAGCTTGCTAGAACTATCCAAAATGAGGTACCTTGGTGTATACTATTCGCTGATGATATTGTTCTAGTAAATGAGATGAAAGCAGAGGTTAATGCCAAATTGGAGCTATAGAGGAAAACGTTGGAATTTCGGGGGTTCAGATTGAGCAGGTCCAAGACAATATATATGTATTGCAAATTTAGCAAATAGAGCAGTCAAAACCATATTGGTATAATATTGAAAGGGCAAGAGATATCACCGAGCGATCGGTTTAGATATTTAGGTTCCATCGTCTAAAAGAATGGGGAGATCGATAGCGATGTTAATCAAAGGATCCAAGCTGGTTGGTTGAAATGGAGGAGTGCAATAGAGATTTTTTGTGATTGTAACTTTCCGTTAAAGTTGAAAGAAAAGTTTTATCGAGGTGCTATTCGACTTGCCTTATTAAATGGTACAGAATCTGGGCTCCTAAGAAGTATCATACACAGAAAATGCACATAGCGAAGATGCGCATGCTTTGTTGGATATGTGGTAACACTAGAAAAGATAAGGTGCGAAATGAGGATATTCATGCAAAAGTTGGTGCAGCTCCTGTGGAGAAGAAAATGCGAGAAAACTGGCTAAGATGGTTTGGTCATGTGCGATGCAGACTTATGGAAGCTCCGGTTCGACAAATAGATACTCTCGATATAGACAATGTCAAAAGGGCGAAAGGGAGGCCGAAGAAAACATGAGTGGAGGTGATACAAAAAGATACGGTTGCCAAAGACCTCACTGAAAGTATATTGTTCGATATGAGTGAGTGGATGCGGAGGATTTATGTGCTGGACCCAGCGTGATTCTCATGTTGGTTCATGTAGCCTACCCCATATGCTTGGAATAAAATGCTCAGTTGTTGTTGTTGCTGCTGAGATGTTAAAATTTACAAATTATACAATAATTAACTTCTAAATTAATATAAATATTTTTGAATTTGGACTTTAGACACCCGCACAAGACGACACTCCAACCATTTGGCATTGTTTAATGCTTTTTAAAAAACTAATTGAGTCATGAAGGAGATGCCTCTCCCAAGTTGGATGGTTTCAAATTAGAGCTCTGCAAAATAAAGTCATCTAAAGGAATCCAAAGAAATATTGAATATAGTAAAAAAGAAGAAGAAGAAGAAGAAAGAAATTAGGTGAAATTCATCCATGAAAAAAAAATTTAACACAGCAACCTCCTTTTTTCTTAAAGCCCTTATTGGCCTTTCCTTGTACCATCTATCCTTTTCTCCTGCCTCTTGTACTCTCCTTTTGTGTGTGTGTGTGTGTGTGTTGTGTGTGTGGAGCCAAGTTTTTTGAGAGGGGAGAAAATTAAACACAAAAGCCCATGACTTTACAGCATCCTCCTGCATGCTTCCTCATGTTCTTGCTTCTTGCATCCTTTTCTCCCATGGCCCCACCATTGCCTAACACATGCATGAGAGAGAGAGAGAGAGAGAAGAGAGAGTAGATCATTCAATTTGTGCATGAAAGATAAAAGAGAAGGGGATGATCTATCTTCTACTCATAACAAATCATTTGAAAAGGATATGGAGAGAGATAAAAAGCAGAGTAAAAACTCAAAGGAAGCAAAAGTAGGACCCGATCATTAATTGATTGTGTGAGGAGGGAGGGGGACCAGTCATCTCCCGTTCCCTCACATCCCCTCTGTACCTGACGAGTCCTTGAGAACAATATTTTCTAGTATCGAACTTGCATCCTCGAGTGTAAATCGGTAACAACTGAGCTAAGCCTAATTGGTAAGTGCCGTGGAGTTTACTGTGTAGAAAATGGCCTTTCTCCATTTTCCATTATCAGTGAGAAGAAGATATAACGAGAGCACCAATAATTAAAGAGTAATAAAGTGGTGAGGTCAGATTATCTTGGTCTGCTGTTGCTAATTAGATCATTTTCAACTATCTAATTGAGTTTAAATGAAATACAAAAGTGCCATGATAACATAAGGTCATTGTGCGTCCCAACAGTTGGCTTTTATAGGCTTTATAGCAAGCCGCTTTCTTTCCTATAAAGCTGCCTTTAATAAAGGCTAGTTGCTAATTATATAGTTCTGTAACCAAAGCAGCTATCGTACCTCCGGCCGTAAAACTTTATTATCAAAGTAGTGAGAGGTTGTCGGATAGATTTTCTTTTTTTCCTCCAATGAAAATAAGTGGCGTCCACTTGCCTTCATGATTCGGTAGTTGGATGCCTATCGTTCCGCTCGTCAGTTCCTTTATCCAGCATATTATTCCTTTAATCTCTACTATTATGATGCTATAATCTCTGACTATTTTACAGCTCACTTGAACACAAGGGGAAAAGGAGAAAAAAAGTTGGTACTTACAACAAAAATTGATTATAGAATTTCATGTCATCGACAAAATAGTAATAATGACTCCGTTCTCAACAACTTTTCAAATTTAGATTCAAACAAATGATGCCTAAATCTTCATTATAAAGTTTTCTACAACACCAACGGAAATATTTATGGAGCCAATATTTAATCAAAAAATAGATGCAGTGTCCAGCAAAAATAACTCTGAAACCAATTCAAATCTGCCTATATGACACAATTATCAAAATGGTGAAATATACATGCCAACTTTGAAAATTACCTTATGTTGGGAAATGAGGTCCCTCTCCCCTACAAAAAAGACAAATTCAAGAAGCAAGCCATACTACAAGAGTAAATGCAATGCTTCAGCTGACATTGAAACAGTGACACCAAGCCTTGAAACCAGTCATACTCCCCAAATCAAACACAGTCAACCATTTTTGGATGCTCTACTCTAGAGAAGAATATTCACACTATTATCCACACACAAAATTTGAATTCAAGATTCAATTCCAAGGCATCATCAGAAGCTATGTAGCTGGGTAAGCATAGCGACGAGTTCATCGCTTGAGGGGCGATCTGCAGGCAAATCCGATAAGCAAACGAGGGCGATTCTTATCGCCATTAGCATCTCTTCGACTTCTACTTCATCTCCTATGATGGCTTTGTCCAAGGCTTCACGAGCCTCCCCCGATTGTTGCAGATGCCTTAGCCATCGCCCAAGGCCCTCACGCCCTGGGGTCGACTCGCTTGAGAAGAATGGATCCAATGGGTCTCTCCCTGTTAGTAATACCCCTAGGATCACGCCGAAGCTATACACATCGCTCTTCTCCGTGTATCTAAGAATATTAAAACAATTTTCATCTAGATTGAATTCAAGTTTAAATGAAGGGGTCATAAGCTACTGAATACTAGAAAGTTTGCCTCAAGAAATTACATATTCAAGTCATAACAAAAACTCATAAACCAAATTAAGAACACATCTAGATTCATCCTAATTTGTTGAAAGAGTTTGCAAAATGTGATTTTTCGAGCGAGGATTGGCCAAGCCAAACCCTTGTAGCTGCTTCACGGGAAAGATTTAGTCGAGAGGGAAAGTTCATATTCAAGGAGCCGGTTAGGCCCAGTTTGGGTATGGAGTTAGGATTACTGGAGTTTGCTTTTAAATGGAGGTAGAGGGGATGCAAACTATGGTTTGCAAGCCCTAAACTCCATTTAAAAGTAAACTCCAGTTATACGTAACAAGAGATGTGTTTGGGAAAATGGAGTTTAGAAAATTTATATCAGATTGGAGTTTAGATAACTGCAGTTATCTCAAATTGCAGTTTTTTCAACTACAAAATGATTGCCAAATAGGGCAAAATTAGCATTTTGGAGTTGAGTTTTCCTACTTAAATGGAAACTCAACTTTAGAAAACTTGGCCCTAGCTTGGGAAAAAAGTTCAGTTTTCTAAACCAGAGTTTCATAAAGCTGGCAAAACTCAACTCCAAAATGCTAACTTTATCCTGTTTAGCCATCATTTTGGAGTTGAGATAACTGTAGTAACTGTAGTTATCAACTCCAATCTGATCTAAGTTATATGAAGTCCATTTTTGGATATTGGGGCTTGCAAGTTGCAACTACAGTTTGCATACCTCCTACCTCGACTTAAAAATCAACTACCGTTATCCTAACTCCATATCCAAACAGGGCCTCCACTCCATTCCCAAACAGGGCCTTATACTATTCGGCATCGAAACAAACGAATTCAATCAATGATCTATTTGGAATGATCAAAAGAATGCACTCAATCACCAAAGTTTCTCTATTAAGGTTATGTAACATTTTCTTTTTGGGTGGGGTGATGGTGGTGGTTGGGGTGGGGGGGGGGGGGGGAGATCTTAGAAGCAACAAAATAAATCAAGGTTACAATGCACTGGTTCTATTAAAGCAGAGAATCCGAATCCGTATATATGCATCTCCAATGCATATTAAAACTAGAAAGTTTGAACCATTACCTGCAACTCTGGAAGCACTCGGGCGCGACATAACACTCACACCCCACTGCGTCTGCTCGAAACGGAACAATCCCTCCCAATCCACAGTCCCCAAGCCTCGGCTCGAAACCCTCACCCAAAATCACATTCCCTGGCTTCAACCTATAATGTAAAATCCTCGATATACAATCGAAATGCAAATACCTCAACCCCTTCACTATCCCAACACCAATCCTATGCCTAACCTCCCATCCAAGACTCAATTGTCCCACTCTCACTCTCTTCATGAGATCTTCCAAGCTCCCATTAGCAAGATAATCGTACACCAAAAACAACCGATCCTGTTCTCGAACATAAGCCCTCAGGCTCATCACATTCTGATGCTTCACTCTAGCGAGCAACTCGAGCTCCGCTTGCATCCTTCTCTTCGATGAGTTTGATCTTAAAGGAGAGGCATTGGGGGTATTGAGACCAACTCGTTTCACCGCGACGACGAGGTCGTTGTCAAGAGATAATTGGAAATAGCTCGCATTGGGGCTTGAAGTGGGCAAAGGAGTTGATTGGAGTTTGTTCACAAGCGCGAGTTGCAGTGATTTGGGGGAGATTTGAGTGTAGAAACTAATCGGGCCTTTGAGAATAGGGGTGCGATTCGCAAAGAGGAAGAAGAGACGAATGAAGAAGAGCAAGAGAATTGAGGCGAAGAGGCCGGTGAATGAGCCAAAGAGGAGCCCAAGAAGGATTCGGCGAATTTGGGTTTGGGTTTTGGATTGAGGAGAAGGGTTTGAAGATTGAGAGGAGATTGGATTTGAATGTAGAGATTGAGAAAATGAAGGATTTGGATTTTGTAGCAGCATGAGAGCTAATAAAAGGAGAAAAGCAACAACTTTTCTTGGATTTTGGTTCTTCATTGTTACCAAATGAATTGGGGTGAAATGGACTAAAGAAGCAATTTTTCCCCAGCTTCAACTTTTATTCCATCAACAACACTAGGGTTTTTCTAGGGTTTCATTTCTCCATTGAAGAGGAAATGATTGGTG
Organism: Agapanthus africanus; assembly: GCA_030015575.1. Lineage (NCBI taxonomy): Eukaryota > Viridiplantae > Streptophyta > Magnoliopsida > Asparagales > Amaryllidaceae > Agapanthus > Agapanthus africanus. The sequence continues at coordinate 417,213,501 of CM057349.1, read as the reverse complement.
GAAAAGGGTAATAGAGCCCCCCCAAAAGCTAAAAGAAACAAAACCCAAGTTGGGTTTTTTCCTTGCTTTCTTCTTCTTATGACAAGTTTTGAAGTTCAAACTACTCCCAAAACTTAATTTTGAAGCAAAGGAACTCTTCAAAAATGTCAATAAGCTCAAAGAAGGAAACCAAGTTAAGATTTTGTTAAAAGAAAAGAGCAAGATATATCAATGAAGGATTCAAAAGGAGCTCTAATTTTCAAAACAAAAGCAATGACATTGTTTGAAAAATACCCATGAAGAACTCAAAACTTAGAAAATCTAACTCCTTTTTTTTCCTTCTTCTTTTTTGTGAAAATGGGTTGAAACAAGAACACTTGCAGAAGCTCTCAAGAACTCAAAACTAACCCATTTCAAAACTCAAACCTCTCTCTCTCTTCAAGGTTCTTCCTTATCTTTTCTTCTCCTTCTGCAGAGCGAAAAAGAAGAGAAAAATATAGAAGAAAAGGGGAAGGCAGAAGGGGAAAAAAAACTATGTAAATATGAGGAAATTAAATGGGAAATTGTAAAGAAAAAATAGATACGGAAAGGAAATGGAGAATTTCAAAAAAGGACAGGGGAAAAGGGTGTTGGTAAGTGTGCGTGTTCTCGTGTGAGTGTGTGGGGTACCTCTGTTGTTTCCTTCTTTCACCGTTTTTTTTAACTGAATATTTCTCTTTTATGGATTCGGGGACTCTATATTTCTTGTCTGCTATTTTAAGATTTCTAACCATTGATCTAAAATTAAAAAAAACACCATATTTACGGACGCTCCTTTTATATCTTATTCCAGTTGTTGGATTCGATTGCTCCAGAATATCAAGGATTCCAAATTTATTTTTGATAATGCGGTATGGATTTCTACCCATTACGCTGCTTCAAATATATATCAAGGGTTCATTATCTTCTAGTGATTACCAACTATTATCTTAATCAACATATATTTCAGAATATGAAGATCAAAATGGAGGATGCCTATCATCAATGCTATTAATACCCACGTTTCTCTAAAACCTAATATTAGAAATAGAGACATAAAATTGTCATGTATAATGCATCTTACAGGAGAACAAGCATGACAGATCTCAGTTGGTGTATGCATGTTGAATAAACTGATATATCAGAAAATAAATTGTATAATTAATATGAGAGAGAATTCCATATCATTTTAGAACTCCATAAGCATCATTCAATAGTCAGTTGTTAGGCTTGGCAGTACTCGTGTTTGGTTGCAGGATTCTTTATGTTTGGATCGTGGAATCCATGAATTCCATAATTTTGTGTTTGGCTGGTAGATTTGGCTTTGTATGGTTCCTTTGTTTTTTATGGGGGGTCCACCACAAAACAAGGATTTTTGAATCCTAAAAGATTTTAAGAATTTGCAAGGATTTGGCACTATTCATTATATTTTTAGATGGAACCCTGTACTTTATTTATTTAATAATCCTTTCTCTATCTATCCCTTTTTAAAATTCTCAAATCCAAATCTCACTTTCTTTTCATCAACCAAACAAAGATTACAACAACAAATTACAAAATCCAGAAATTTTCAACCGTACTATTTTGGAATCCAAATTTCATAATCTTGCAACCACACAGGCCCTTAACAATACATTACACAATGACGCTTTAGACTCAGTATCTTCAAATGAAATTCTTAATTAGAAAAAATGGTGCAATTTATAAAAGGGTGAATTTCTCTAAACTACCATGAACTTTTAGTGTTTTTGGTAAACTAACCTTGGCTTGTTTTATTATTAAAAATTAACCCGAACTTTTTCATATTTTTTTATAAAACCCATGACCGTAAAATTCATGTACTTTCCCTGTATTTCATTTCAGTATAAAGGTCTCTTTACTATGAAACACTCTACATATTTAATTTTTTTACTAATGATGTGCATGGTCATTACTTGTATTCATTTGATTAAGACGTTAAGATGTAGCAACTTTTTATTTATTTAATATAGTTTTGGTTAAAAAGTGTCTAATTTATTTTTAATAAATTATTTTGAAATTTAAAATTTTATTTTAATGCGAATAATTATTTTAATTTTTTTTTACAATTTAAATTTTTCCTAAAGTCAAAACAATTTCTAAGCCGTTTAATCTAATCCAATTAAATTTTAGTTCTTGATCTTTAAAACTCTAATCCCTAGTTCTATATATAAACCCTAAATCTCCTTAAATCCTAATTTTCTCTTATTCTCCACTGCCCTTCTCCATTTTTTATCTGCAAACCCTAATCTAAGAAACCAAACGAAAGAGGAAGACTATACTGATCACGCACGAGTCTCGATCACTTCGAGGCTATCTTTACACGCTTTAGAACGATCGTAGATCGTTCTGCCTTTTTAAGTCCGTTCTTCTTTTTTCTCCATCGATCTTAATAATCAAAGTTTAAATTTTTAAATCTCCTTACCATATATAATAATTTTCATAATATATATATATATATATATATATATATATATTGTATTGTATAGAAATATAATTACTTAATTACACATTCAGTGTATATAATAATTATATTACTCTGTATTATTGTTAAAAAAAATTCATTAATCTGATACCTACCTAACATATTATTGCTTGTTACCACTTATAAACTACTTTCTCTCTATCACATACCATGTATATATATATATTTATCTATCTTAATAATACTGTCTATTATTTGATGTAGTTACTTCTACTTCTGTACTAAACTGTAGATTTTCCTTTCTTATTGTAATACCCAGCCTCTTTTTTTACGCCTATATTTGTATTTCTTTTCACCTATAATTTGTATTTATAATTATTGATTATTTTAAAATTTCCCAACCTATTTTAGTTTATCCCCTTCCCTTTGCACCATTCCTTCGGCCCAGCCCTTGTAATTTCTCATTAGTTTATTTTATTTTATTTAAACCCTTTCCCCCTCCATTTCTCACAAAATTTCATTTAGAATATCCCAAGCCCATCTCCCATTCTTTTAAAAACTTAATCCATCTCATTAAAACCCAAAACCCATTTTTCTTTTATATCAAATCTCCGGCCCACTCCCTATATTTTTCCCATTTTGATTTTCTTTTAAATTCTCTAGCCCGTTCTTTTTCCATTCCCTTATATTTCTTTTTATTGCAAAACCCCCAGTCCATTAATTTTTCCCCACTCTATTCTTTAAGCCCAGCCTCTTCTCTTCATTTATCCTTAATTTTATTACTTGGCCCGGCCCTATTTTCATTCTCCTCACAGTTCTATTCACTTTTATTTTTCCTGCCCAACCCCGAGCCCATCTCCTCAGCCCGGCCCCATTCTTTCCTTTAATTTTTATTTGATTTTTCTATAACTGGCCCAGTCCACTCACTCCAAGCCCGCTTCGCCTCTGGCCGCACCCGTTTCCTCGACCCGACCCGCATCAGCAGTGCCTCCTTCTTCCCAACGGTAACTTTCCCCATTTTCCCGCTCGCGATCTGTAACTCACGCCGCCGCCTCCGCCGCAGTTCACGCCCACGCCCACGCCCTGGCTCGCACGACGTTACCCCCACGATGCTCGCCTCGTCTCACTTCCTCTCCCCCTCATTCCCATCGCCTTCCCTCAACCCTCACTCCCGCAACCATCTCCTTCTCCTCTCGCAAACCCAACCTCAACCCACTGCCTCCAAGCTGCAGCCACTCCCCCCCCCCCCGACGACGACGACAACGACGAACCTCCTCCTCCTTTATCTCCTCACCCTAACCTCCTACTAAAACTCTCACCTTCACCTTCTCCAACCACTACAGAACCCTTCCCTGCACAACGAACCCCTTTCTCTCGAGCTCGGTGCCCCGGCGCCCTCTCGTCGGCGAGCCCCTGTGCCCCTCGTCGACCGCACCATCATCGTCGCCAACATCATCCCTCTCTCTCTTTCTCACACCTCAATCTCTCACTTTCTCACTCTGCTCTTTTCTCTCTCTCTGTGCCTCTTTCTCATTTTTTTCCTCTCACTGCCACTCTCTCTTTCCCTCACTGTTTCTCTCTCTCCCTACAATCTCACTCTCTGTTCCCTCTCTCTCAATCTCTCTCTCTCTCTAGTCCTCTCTCTATCTCAAAACCCATTTTCTGTACAAACACTCACTGCGGCAATTGCCGGAGCGACGCCGCCGACCGTCGTCGACCCCAGTACACTCGCAGAGGATCATCAAGCACCCCTCAACCTCCAGTGACCGTGCAACGACTCCGGACAACTCCGACGCAAAATCCGTATCTCGATCCAAGCTCGCGCAAATCCGTTTCACGGCGTACATCACGCGTTCGTGACGCCGCTGCTACCGTGCGACCTCGAGACATTTCCAGGCAAGTATTTTACTTGCTTATATGCTATTTACTTAAGTTACAATCGTTAAGTACATAGATTATAAAGTTACAAGTTTAAACCAATTATGTGCCATACATGTTCGACGCGTGTTCCCAAAGAAAATACTTTTCTAAATTGACAGAACTGGATTACTTACATTGGCCCTTGCTGTGATGAATATCTTGTGCAAGTTTCGCTGGAAAATATGACCGTGAACGACTAAAACAACTACCCCCAAGCTTAACCATAAAACTGGAATTTTCTTGTACCTGAAAACTATTAAAATCACCATAAATTTTATACATACTGGAATGATGCGCTCGATGGCTCAAATCGAAGCCAACTCGACGAACTATAACCCTATACTAGTTTCCAGACATTCCTGTACTCAACCTGTGTTAATATTTGGATCGGAGTGCGACTCTGGACTGCAGTCCAGAGCGACTCCAATTGTTGCTTGCTGTTCCGTAATGAGTACCACAAGATTTCCTTAGCTCGTAGGTTACGGAACTCCGCTGTTTATTGTAGGTGAACCTGTTAGCTAGACAACACAAGTGGTTTCATTCTGTTTCGTTATCGTTTGTTATTTGATCTGTAATTTAGTAGATCGGGACGCATAACAGTCCCAACAGAATCAGAACTGACATCTTGGTATTGAATAGTGTATATCTCCTGACGTACAGAAGCGATTGAAGATCCGTCTATTGCGTTGAAAACCTTACTGAAAACCCTAGATTTCACCCAACTGTATCGTCGCTAAAATCTGATCCCAACTGAGATTAAAATGCGTTTCGAAACGGACTTCCGATTCTGTAACCGGATTTCCAGCCGTGAACGCTTAAAATGAAATGGCTATATTTGATGATCCTGGAACCCGATTGGCGTGAAACTAAATTCGATGGATAGATAACCAAACATACAAATTATTACCTGTTCATCGTCTCACTAAATTGTAACCGTATGATTTATGATAATTTATGCAAGTGGTAGATTGTTGATTCAGGACATCCTAAACATGCTTTATATACTGTTCACGCATCATATCATACACATATCATTGCATGGATAACATAGTGATAACGTGCATTTACCCAGTGTTAGATTTTAGTGATGATTGTGGTAAGTACGTCAGTGTTCGTGTATCAGTGGATAAGTGAAAGTGATACGTACTTGTACACAATCAGTGAACCTTATTATTATATTGCATTGTCGACGTCTGTGGGACACGTGTACGTGCGACTATAAGTGGTATGGGACACTTATGGAAGCGCTTGTATGGGTGTCACAGATAAGACACCAGACACTGCCATTCATCTTAGGTATTAGTCGGGACGTGCTTGATGGAGGTCCTGCCTCCAGTTCTCGCGCAGACATGTCACGGATCGATTAGTATTTAGGGCTATGGTTAGCGTTTGATGTAGACCACGGGGTGTGGGGTAGTTTGAGTGTGAGTTCAACAAAATCTCGGGAGTCCCATGCCGGCTTATATATTTAGGGAGATATATGAAGATTTACAGGGTATGTGATTATCACCGTGATATACATGTTGGGCCCGTGGTCCCTTGCCCTTGGGTTCTACCTTTGGATGGAGGACACTCGCGAGTGGTTGACTCTCACACTTGGACTGACGATAGGCTTAGTGACCTGTACAGTGAGACTTAGAGACTGATAGGGATACTGGCATTGATATACCTTACATACTGTGTTGACATACGTGACATATCATTCTACTGCTCTTACTGTTCCGCTGCATTGATTACTGCATGTTCATACCCATGTTGCCATTAATTTACTGTTATACATATCTATTACCACTGTTATAGTTGTCATATGATTTTATATATTATATTGCTATTGTGTCGCTCTGACGACCTGAGTATGCATGCTCAGTGTGAGGAGAAGATTTAGCCTGGATCAGAATTAGGCGTGTATCACAGACACCTTGACTTGCTATTCAGAGTTACATTCGTTTGTTCCACTTCAGGTCAGTTCTTTACATTGTTTCATTCAGTTACTGCATTTCTCATTACCTGCGCATCATTTACTGTTTACCATGAAAAACTAGAAGCCGAAGTGTGACTACGGCAGGACATTTCCTTGACCGTAGGAGCATGGCTGGCCTTGTCTACCCCTCGTATTCCGTATTCTGGGAAGCGGGGCGTGACATGGTTTAGTCGGTATCAGAGCCAGGTTTTGCTTCGATTGGGATGGCAGTTTTCCGTGTAAAGCTTGACAATCCAAGACATCCCTCAGTCAGGATTGTAAACTTGATATCCTTGATCCATGTTCATGTTGATTGTTCAGCTATGCATTCGCTAGGGTTTCGGGTGACTTGGCAAGGTTACGTGGTTGCAATTACACTACCGTACTCTGTTTAAGTAACTTAAAGTCATAACAGTTGACACTCCACTTATAATAAAATTCATCACCTCTGATATACTTGAATCTTTATCATATCCCCATTATATTTTGATTCGTTTAGCGTGTGACTTATATCATTCTCAAAATTGTTGTTTCAGGATCATGTCTTCTAACGACTCTTCATCTATATCCGCTCCCCAGAATCAGACCATTGAGATTCTGAGTGTACTGCAAGGTCTAAAGGAAGCCCAGGAGCGAACAAACGACTTGTTAGCTGAAGGACTGAGAAGGCAGGTGAATCAGGCACCAGCGGGAGTCTCCAATCATAAAAGGATCCCGGTTAGACGAGGAAAAGAGAAGAAGATGAAGCGCCAATTTGTTTCCCCGCGACAGAAGCAGCAGAAGACCCCCTGCTGTAGATATTGTAAGAGACCAGGACATCTTCAGAGGGATTGTCGCCGCACCCAAGGGAAATGTTTGATATGCGGGTCCAACAAACATCTCATCAACGGTTGCCCCGAAAGGAAGGAACTACAAGGAGGAGACTCGTCCACATTCCCCACTTCTGCCAAGTGAGGATTACTGCGTAGTTCGTACTTCGAGGATAAAGCGGATCCAACATAGGATTCAATTTGCGTGATGAGGATGCAACGGTCTAGTGATCAAAGGAGAATTTTTTCATGTTTTTCTACTTTCAGTAATAATGTTGTCATCTTCTTATAAATATTTCTTTCCATTTGAAATCTTGTATCCGTTGAATTTTTAGTTGAATGCAATAAAACTTTGAATCGTAATATATGTATCATTCTCTTATCTTTCCCATTATTCATACTATTCATTATAACAGCATTATTATCCTGATATTTTTCAATTCCTGCCACCGCATATCTTTCTATACTTCGTACACTAAACTATTTTCTTGATGTGTTCCGTTGTCTAATCATGACACTTTCTTTTCAGGCCATGGTCCATCCTGGAGCAGCGCCGCATCTAGATGAGGATGCACAGTCATGCGTTTCCTTAGACCACACGCTGATGAGTTCTGACGATGAGATCAACGGTCCTCAGGCCAATTTCGAAAACAACGATTCAGAGGACGAAGGAGCAGACATCCCAGCGTTTGACATGATGGGCGATTCCGACGAAGAAGAAGGAGACCCTGAAGAGAACCCGATAGAGGAAGATCCCGAGGAAGACCCAATAGAAGAAAATCCAGCGGAGGAAAACCCGGGGGAAGAAAATCCAGAAGAAGAAAATCACATGGAATCAGACCTCGATGAAGAAGCTCCGTCCGAGGAAGAAGAACCAGGAGATCAAGCCCCTGTTGTGGAAGAACTCCCAATAGCGATACCTGCAAGGCGCTGTGGAAATGGACGCCCCTACCTGAGTGCGCGAGCCTACCGCAACCTGCTGAATCTCCACAACCGCGACTGATGGGATTTCTTTTAGATGCTGTATTCCTTGGCCAAATAAAATCTGTATATAGTTTAGGGCCACATTTCGTTTTTGATGATGCTTTGTTTAAAATTTTCTAGAATGGAATAAATTGCTGAGTTCGCAAATCTTTCGATCTTCTTAGTTCACTCGCTACTTGATCATTTCTTATGTACAATTATTTCCTCTACTGAGATCTGTCCACCTCTACTCCTTACTTTGTCTTAACCCTCACTAAGATTAACTAGTACCACACTCGATCTTTTGAGGTCCACCTTCCATCCTTCGCCTATGCCTCGTTTGTAATCCTTCTGGGAGGAGAAAATTTTGGAGAAACTTCCGAGTTCGCTAACCCTTCAAATCTTGATTCATATGATGTACCGACCGCTATCCTTCCCATATTTTTCCCCTTGCAGTCCTTTGCTGCTCACCCTTATTTCCTGTACTGACCAGACCCCAATTTTTTTTGACCTTCAACTTAAATCCGTCACACTCCGACCTTAGGTATGAGCCACTTCATGGTAACCCCTACACTAGTTGTCCGATATATAATTATGTTTTCTCTATTACCCTAACTATATTTGGGACACAATTATTCGGATTTTGGTTTTCATTATTTTTGTATTTATCGAAGAGTGCGTATTATCGACTATTCCCGTTTCACGCATTTCGAGTACTCCACTACTAGCTTTCCCATTATTTTTCAGTAGCGCAACCTTACACCGCGCATACTTTCGTTACATGTTCCTTAATTTCACTATACAAGTTTTCTAAATTATTTTAAACCCATTTTATCGATACATTATCCTAAAATGTTTTAACCTGCCGATTAATTTTTCACTACTTTATTCTCGTTATTTTATTTTCGGGTTTTGTGCCTATGTTTACTATTAGAAATAGTTGTGCCTTATACTTATTATTTCGGTTGTGCTACTTTTGATATATTGATATGTGCATATATCGAGTACAACTCGAATATCATTGATCGTTGTTGTTGTTATTGCTATTCTTGTATACATGTAGTTGCCCCTGTAGTTATTCATGCCTTACGCCTACTAAGATCTATCTTTTGTATGTTGTTCTTCCATATTTATACCTTCAAATTTCTTCGTCCACGGATTCTAGTAAATCTTTATGTGTTAGGTTGCAGTATAACAGTTTTCGCTTATGTTTGTATAACTTATCATTTATTTTAAATTTCGAGGACGAAATTTTTGTAAGGGTGGTATGATATAATACCCAGCCCCTTTTTGTACGCCTATATTTGTATTTCTTTTCACCTATAATTTGTATTTATAATTATTGATTATTTTAAAATTTCCCAACCTATTTTAGTTTATCCCCTCCCCTTTGCACCATTCCTTCGGCCCAGCCCTTGTAATTTCTCATTAGTTTATTTTATTTTATTTAAACCCTTTCCCCCTCCATTTCTCACAAAATTTCATTTAGAATATCCCAAGCCCATCTCCCATTCTTTTATAAACTTAATCCATCTCATTAAAACCCAAAACCCATTTTTCTTTTATATCAAATCTCCGGCCCACTCCCTATATTTTTCCCATTTTGATTTTCCTTTAAATTCTCTGGCCCGTTCTTTTTCCATTCCCTTATATTTCTTTTTATTGCAAAACCCCCAGCCCATTAATTTTCCCCACTCTATTCTTTAAGCCCAGCCTCTTCTCTTCATTTATCCTTAATTTTATTACTTGGCCCGGCTCTATTTTTATTCGCCTCACAGTTCTATTCACTTTTATTTTTCCTGCCCAACCCCGAGCCCATCTCCTCAGCCCGGCCCCATTCTTTCCTTTAATTTTTATTTGATTTTTCTATAACTGGCCCAGCCCACTCACTCCAAGCCCGCTTCGCTTCTGGCCGCACCCGTTTCCTCGACCCGACCCGCATCAGCAGTGCCTCCTTCTTCCCAACGGTAACTTTCCCCATTTTCCCGCTCGCGATCCGTAACTCACGCCGCCTCCTCCGTCGCAGTTCGTGCCTACGCCCACGCCCTGGCTCGCGCGACGTTACCCCCACGATGCTCGCCTCGTCTCACTTCCTCTCCCCCTCATTCCCATCGCCTTCCCTCAACCCTCACTCCCGCAACCATCTCCTTCTCCTCTCGCAAACCCAACCTCAACCCACTGCCTCCAAGCTGCAGCCACTCCCCCCCCGACGACGACGACAACGACGAACCTCCTCCTCCTTCATCTCCTCACCCTAACCTCCTACTAAAACTCTCACCTTCACCTTCTCCAACCACCACAGAACCCTTCCTTGCATAACGAACCCCCTGCTCTCGAGCTCGGTGCCCCGACGCCCTCTCGTCGGCGAGCCCCTGTGCCCCTCGTCGACCGCACCATCATCGTCGCCAACATCATCCCTCTCTCTCTTTCTCAGACCTCAATCTCTCACTTTCTCACTCTGCTCTTTTCTCTCTCTCTCTGTGCCTCTTTCTCATTTTTTCCCTCTCACTGCCTCTTTCTCATTTTTTCCCTCTCACTGCCTCTCTCTCTTTCCCTCACTGTTTCTCTCTCTCCCTACAATCTCACTCTCTGTTCCCTCTCTCTCAATCTCTCTCTCTCTCTCTCTCTAGCCCTCTCTCTATCTCAAAACCCATTTTCTGTACAAACACTCACTGCGGCCATTGCCGGAGCGACGCCGCCGACCGTCGTCGACCCCAGTACACTCGCAGAGGATCATCAAGCACCCCTCAACCTCCAGTGACCGTGCAACGACTCCGGACAACTCCGACGCAAAATCCGTATCTCGATCCAAGCTTGCGCAAATCCGTTTCACGGCGTACATTACGCGTTCGTGACGCCGCTGCTACCGTGCGACCCCGAGACATTTCCAGGCAAGTATTTTACTTGCTTACATGCTATTTACTTAAGTTACAATCGTTAAGTACATAGATTATAAAGTTACAAGTTTAAACCAATTATGTGCCATACATGTTCGACGCGTGTTCCCAAAGAAAATACTTTTCTAAATTGACGGAACTGGATTACTTACATTGGCCCTTGCTGTGATGAATACCTTGTGCAAGTTTCGCTGGAAAATATGACCGTGAACGACTAAAACAACTACCCCCAAGCTTAACCGTAAAACTGGAATTTTCTTGTACCTGAAAACTATTAAAATCACCATAAATTTTATATATACTGGAATGATGTGCTCGAGGGCTCAAATCGAAGCCAACTCGACGAACTATAACCCTATACTAGTTTCCAGACATTCCTGTACTCAACCTGTGTTAATATTTGGATCGGAGTGCGACTCTGGACTGCAGTCCAGAGCGACTCCAATTGTTGCTTGCTGTTCCGTAATGAGTACCACAAGATTTCCTTAGCTCATAGGTTGCGGAACTCCACTGTTTATTGTAGGTGAACCTGTTATCTAGACAACACAAGTGGTTTCATTCTTTTTCGTTATCGTTTGTTATTTGATCTGTAATTTAGTAGATCGGGACGCATAACAGTCCCAACAGAATCAGAACTGACATATTGGTATTGAATAGTCTATATCTCCTGACGTACAGACGCGATTGAAGATCCGTCTATTGCGTTGAAAACCTTACTGAAAACCCTAGATTTCACCCAACTGTATCGTCGCTAAAATCTGATCCCAACTGGGATTAAAATGCGTTGCGAAACGGACTTCCGATTCTGTAACCGGGTTTCCAGCCGTGAACGCTTAAAATGAAATGGCTATATTTGATGATCCTGGAACCCGATTGGCGTGAAACTAAATTCGATGGATAGATAACCGAACATACAAATTATTATCTGTTCATCGTCTCACTAAATTGTAACCGTATGATTTATGATAATTTATGCAAGTGGTAGATTGTTGATTCAGGACATCCTAAACATGCTTTATATACTGTTCACGCATCATATCATACACATGTCATTGCATGGATAACATAGTGATAACGTGCATTTACCCAGTGTTAGATTTTAGTGATGATTGTGGCAAGTACGTCAGTGTTCGTGTATCAGTGAATAAGTGAAAGTGATACGTACTTGTACACAATCAGTGAACCTTATTATTATATTGCATTGTCGGCGTCTGTGGGACACGTGTACGTGTGACTATAAGTGGTATGGGACACTTATGGAAGCGCTTGCACGGGTGTCACAGATAAGGCACCAGACACTGCCATTCATCTTAGGTATTAGTCGGGACGTGCTTGATGGAGGTCCTGCCTCCAGTTCTCGCGCAGACTTGTCACGGATCGATTAGTATTTAGGGTTATGGTTAGCGTTTGATGTAGACCACAGGGTGTGGGGTAGTTTGAGTGTGAGTTCAACAGAATCTCGGGAGTCCCATGCCGGCTTATATATTTAGGGAGATATATGGAGATTTACAGGGTATGTGATTATCACCGTGATATACATGTTGGGCCCGTGGTCCCTTGCTCTTGGGTTCTCCCCTTGGGTGGAGGACACTCGCGAGTGGTTGACTCTCACATTTGGACCGACGATAGGCTTAGTGACCTGTACAGTAAGACTTAGAGACTGATAGGGATACTGGCATTGATATACCTTACATACTGTGTTGACATACGTGACATATCATTCTACTGCTCTTACTGTTCCGCTGCATTGATTACTGCATGTTCATACCTATGTTGCTATTGATTTACTGTTATACATATCTATTACCACTGTTATAGCTGTCATATGATTTTATATATTATATTGCTATTGTGTCGCTCTGACGACCTGAGTATGCATGCTCAGTGTGAGGAGAAGATTTAGCCTGGATCAGAATTAGGCGTGTATCACAGACATCTTGACTTGCTATTCAGAGTTACATTCGTTTGTTCCACTTCAGGTCAGTTCTTTACATTGTTTCATTCAGTTACTGCATTTCTCATTACCTGCGCATCATTTACTGTTTACCATGAAAAACTAGAAGCCGAAGTGTGACTACGGCAGGACATTTCCTTGACCGTAGGAGCATGGCTGGCCTTGTCTATCCCTCGTATTCCGTCTCCTGGGAAGCGGGACGTGACACTTATATTGCTATCTAAAATTATTATGTGCTTACTCCATTTCTTACTATCTATTATGTTAATTTTATACTGTCAAATCTGACAATCTTTGTGACTATTTACCATCAATATAATATTATGCCTACTACGTACTGACCACATAATTGATTATTTATAATGCATGAAACTAGTTTTCAACGAAATAAACAATAATGCCCAAACATGTGCTACTTTACTATATTAAATTACTACCAATCTTATTTGTGCCTATTATATAACACACTATAAATTACATACTGTATATAATAATATACACTGAGAGCTGTATTATATTTTAATAATTTGTACTCTACAATCTACTACTACTATTACTCTAATGCTTATTTCTTTTTATTACTTATTTGTAACACTACTCAATATATTAACTATTATAATTTGATTATTACTAATAATTACCCATCATTCTATTTATTATCACAATATGCATGCATAATATTTATAATCCATTTGTATCTATATTTAATGAATTCCATAATTATTGTCATTACTAATATTACTGATACTACTGTCCTATGATTACTATTATACTGTCTGTGTCAATATATTCTCTCTCTTTTCATACTACACCGTTAAATCTTGCGTACTCCTCTCTGGCTTTATTCGTGTGCCTCTACTATAACCTTGTCTTTTAAATATTCAATATGATACTTATTATTGTACCTTTTAATATTCCAATAATTTTATAATGCTCTGAATATTATACCAATACTTGCTTGTTACTCTACACTATGCTGTAACTATAATTCTAGCATATTACAACATATTCTATTTTTTATTTCTACCATCATTCAATAATGTATCTTTTTAACTAAAAACACAACTTTCAATACTTGTTATCTACTTGTTTCCTGCCCTTATTTACTGCTACCCTGAATTCAGCCGTTGCATTTCATATTGTTTGATATGAACCTGACATGAATCATTTGAATACCTGAATCCATGAACTGACATGAACTACTTGAATCTTGAATCTCAGAAACATGACATATATAATAGACACTAGTTTTATTGGATATATATATATAGGGAACATGACATATATAATAGACACTAGTTTTATTGGATATATATATATATATAGGGAACATGACATATATAATAGACACTAGTTTTATTGGATATATATATATATATATAAATATAAATATATATATATATATATAGGGATGCGGTAGCTCGAAAAATGGGGGTATTTCTGTATAGCATGGGATCATACTCGTTTCTTGTGGTACAGGAGAATATGGTATATTGCATTATATATAAATCTTGAATCTCGTGAATCTCGTGTTGTTGTTGTTTCGTGGGATTTACGGATTATCCTAGTTAAATAATAACACTCCCACAAATTGAGCTCATACTTATAATTAATAACACCGAAATATCGAATATTGTAATATTCTAGTTACATTGCACCGATTAATACATGCTACTTATTTGCCATGCACACTACCGTTTACTGTTCAGAGTCATTCTTATACCTAGTATTATATATATCATGATACCATTTTTTTAATAAAATGGGGATTTATCGAATTTTAGTTCGCTGACAATATTTTTGTCTTTTGTTTTCTTTTCTGAGAAATGTCGTTAGACGACAGTGGGACAGGAAAAGAGGTTAGATAAGAGATGATACCAACTGAGAAAGACAGTCAATATCTTCTTAGTCAAGACAAGCTCTAGTTTTCCTTTTCAGTTAGTATGCTTATAGGTTTAAGGCGTTTTCTTTTAACTCTTGTTTATTTATTTGAAGTCATTAGACTTTTATCAGTAAACTTGAAACTTGTAATAAATACTGATAGATGATATTTATTTATTTTAAATTCTTGTTGGTTTTATATTTATTCTGCTTAATCCGGACACTTTGCCTATTCATATCGGGAAGAGGTTCTTTTCGGTATGAATACATCACGGGCTTGTCGCTCTTGTTTTTCGTTTTTGGTAAGCGGGACGTGACACCCTCGGTCATTAGTTCTCATTTAAAATTAGCTTTTACGTTCAAAACATGTATTAATACCCAAGAACCACAAGAGGGGAAATGACCACAGATTAACGCTTTCGGGCTAAATGCGTGGGTTCCTTGGTGCATGTGTGTGTTGTGTGCATGTGTGTGATGTGTGCATGGATGCTTTGTGTGTGTTGTACGCATAGATTAAAGCTTCCATGCCAGGGCAAAAAAAAACTAAACTTATTTGAGCTCATATTTTGCTGCTTTCTCGCTGTCAAGTTAGTTTTCCCATGATTTTAATGTCTCTAATTTTATATGATTATAGGGTTATAATTTTTAATTATTATTACCGAATTTCTTGAAATTATATAGCTGAATATTTATTATGAAATTAGGCTTTTGAGTGATGCTTGGTTATGAAAGAATACAATCGTTGTTAACATCATCAGTACGTTAAATGAAATTTAACTGGTTAAAGATAGTTAACGATAATAAGACAAGTTAAGACTAGTTTAATGAAAAACACTGAAAGTTCAAGATGTTTAATGAAATTGACCTTCTATAAAATCTAACTAAAGTAAACAAGGAGTGATGTGGTAGAAAAGTACAAATTTTTTCAGTAAACCAAATT
Source organism: Agapanthus africanus (assembly GCA_030015575.1). NCBI lineage: Eukaryota > Viridiplantae > Streptophyta > Magnoliopsida > Asparagales > Amaryllidaceae > Agapanthus > Agapanthus africanus. The sequence continues at coordinate 417,197,737 of CM057349.1, read as the reverse complement.
TAAATAAGAAATATTAAAAAAAAAAACTTTCAAAAATAATTATAAAAAGAGACCACTTTTAGGCACGTTAGCGCCAGCTCGGCGTTAGCACCGGAATGAAATAAAAAAAATTATGGACGTGGCTTGAAACCGCGTCCATAGTATTTGTATGGGACACAGTTTGAAACCGCGTCCCATACATTTGTTATGGGTACAGAAACTATGCCCTTTACATCAATTTCAAATTGCGCCTCATACAAATGTTATGGGCGCAGTTTCAAATTGCGTCCATTACAAAACATAGTCTCAAATTACGCCTCATACAATTAATAAAAGCAAAATAATATGAATCGTTGTCATTATAAGGACTTTGTTTTTTTTTGGCGCAGTTGCAAACCGTGCCGCAAAACGAAACATATTCATTCACGGACGTGTTTTTTTCTATGACCCGATTTGAAGATGCGCACCAAAAGGAAACACAATCATTCATGGATATGATTTTTTCTGGAGCGCAGTTGCAAACTGCGTCCAAAAAAAGAAATATACTCATCCACGGGTCTGTGTTTTTTCTATGGCGCAGTTTGAAGGCGTGTCCTAAAAGGAAACACAATCATTCACGAATATATATTTTTCTGGGGCGCAATTGTAAACTGCGCTCCAAGAAAACATTTATCAGTGAATGATTGTGTTCATTATATTAAGACTTCAACTCTTCCTCTCTAACTCGAAATCACTATTTGTGTTGAACTCACTCACACTCTTTCAGATCTCATCGCCATCACATTCTCTGTCTTTCTCCCTCTCAGTTCTTAGTCTCGCGCTCCTCTCTTAATGTTGGGATCTTCATTTGCAGAATTGCCATCAATCGATGAAATTAAGAGGTGCGTCCTTTACACCGTGGTAAAATCTGTATATACGATGATAGACTACTCTGATTATGAAAGTATTCTCTATCGATTACGAGGGGGTATGAACTTGCCGATGAAGATCGATCGTGAAATCCTGCGGCTCTTGCACTTAACGGTATTGGATGTGCTCCCGTCTCCCCCTGAAGATATAATCCATGACCACCATGAGGAAGCAAATCGTCGTCTCCACTTCTTTCATTCTATGGGTCTTCTTTCAGGTCGCAATATCGAGTACTCCGCAAGCTTTCTTTACCGCATTTTTATGCACCATCGGACTTTGAACCATCTCGAACTCACACGAGATTCTACGCTAGGTGTTAAGGCCATTGATGCAATTACAGAGCAAATTAATTCTGTTGCTGCGGAGCTAAGTAACGTAAAGGATTTATTTTTGAAATTTTAGTGATAAATTATGGCGTTGTTACTGTTCTTTCTATCTATTTTGTTTGTGTCATTCTCGTGTATGTTGTGAATGGATGTACCATGTGTGTGTAATATATCGTGTATGAACACGTGTTTGTGTGAGAGAGAATTAACGTTTGAATTAAAATGTTGTTTTGTAAAGAAATAATCGGGAAAATCGGACACCTCCTTTGTAAATTTTGAATAAAATTCATGTACAAGTATAGTAAAATAATAGCATCCACAGACGAAACTAACTCAACGCTCAAACGGCGAAGATACAATCCATGCACAATATACGACGCCCAAACGGCGAAGAACAATAAGCTGAAAATAATAAACAATATAAAATAAATAACGAATTCATCGCAACACAATACAACACGAACACTCATGACAATCTAACGAAATCGTTGCACCATCCCAGATGTCCTTCTCTTCACTACAGGACCTCGAAGCTGTGACGGTCCGGCTTCGTCGGCGGCAGGCGGCTGAGACGACTCTGGATGTGATGGTCCATGCTCGTACTCATTGGGATGCTGAGACGGCTCCGGTTGTCTCCGTTTACGTCGTGCATACGTGATAAGAATGGCAGGTGCGGACACAGCTGGTGGAGGCACGGATGGTATATGCACGGATAGCGGGGGCACGGGTGGTGCAGGGACGGGTGGCGGAGGCATGAGTGGTGCAGGCACGGCCGGTGGACGTGTGAATCTGTGTCTCGTCATCACACTCCTAATTAGGGACTTGATATTCATAAAGCAGCTCGCTGAGTCTCTGGTGCGACAAATACACTCATCAGCTATATCCTTCAACGCGTAAATAGTATGGATCTATATTGATGGTAAATAAAATAATGAATTTCATAAAAATAAGATTTTAGTTCTAAAAGGTTTGATATAAACTTACCAAATCTTTCTCTATCGGTCCTCGAGATGTATTTGAGGTGGGCGGAGGGGCGGCTGTGATGACGAATCTGTGGGTAATCATCCAATATCAGGAAAGGTACTGATCTATTGGTATACCTGACTATATCTTATTGGCTATGTGGTGTACCCGATCGTACCATCGACCTACCCAAATCTGATACTCTACGAGCCAAGTATCCCCAACTAGCGCTCCACTCTGTCGCGGTGTCTGCTCCACCGCGCATGAAATGTGCTGCCTCAAACCGAATTGGCGAAGTATACGGTCTGGCACGTGCATCTGAATAACGTCGTTGCAGACGATTGGCGTCCGCGCAAGCTAGAACCCGACGCCTGCCAAGCATAATGGATGTAGAGTGCCCATTAGGTCATGTGTGTACGATGTCCACGTAACTGCTGCCTCCTCCATGACATCGAACTCATTGCGGTAGAATCGGAGGCTGCGATCCGGTGTTACATCCCATGATCTGGGTACATTCCAACTGCATAGAGATTACACACAAGTTAATATTCCAAAAAAAACTTGAAATTTGAAATATGCGTATAGTTTTAATTACTTACCGGCATCCATATGGCCTCTGGCTATTTAAAGCGAACTGTGTCGTAATGATCGGACGATCAATAGAGAGATATGTGCATGACCATATCTGAAATACAATATGATAGAATTACGTTTTACGTTGAATATCAATTTAATTACGCAAAATTAGTAGAATGCGGTTTTAAATATTGTATACCTGAAGAAGCGTCAAACAGCCCCCAAAACTCTTCTGCTCCATCAATGCAGCCATCCTCAGCTCGCTGTAGAGGAATGACAGAACTGCATTCCCCCACGATAAAGTGGCACACTGGTCGAGATCAACTAAAAGAGGCAGCCAAGCAAAGACTAACTCTGCTCTTACTTCTATCCGAAAATAAGCGAACCCCAACCTGATGTAAAATGTAGGCTCGTGCGTGCTGCTCGATCGCCATGGGGGTAGCATCCATGGAAAGCTCAGCACTAAACGCCTTCCGCAGCCAACTCAAGTGGATGATACTGCCTCTTCTCTGCCCAACAGGCGAAATCCTACCCAACAAGCTGGGACACAAATCTGACCAATCGTGGTCGTACTCTACAGCAACCACTTCTCCGTCTATAGGTAGACCAAACAGCACAACGACGTTCTGAAGGGTGATAATCATCTCACCAACTCTAAAATGAAATGTGCAGATTTCTGGTCTCCATCTATCTACCAAAGTCGTAATCAAGCCTCTATTCAGACGTATATACTCCAATCTGGATAGAAATTGAAAGCCTGCCCGTTACAGGTCAGCCTGCACACGGGCATCCCCAGCTGGGATCCGGCTGCTCTGGACTGAGTGGTCAACGCATGTAATCACTTGATCACTCTGCCAATTACAAAAAGAGGACTTGTATCAGTAGCGTATAAATAACATATGTAATTAAAGAAAATAAAATTTCAAAGTTTTACCTGTACTATTGCGGAGTTGGCCGAACTATGGTCAGCCTGCAAGTACAGAACATTTGTATCTATAGGTCCAGTATATTTAGGTATATTTGCACAATAAAAAAGTCGAGTTATATTATCTTTGAAAAAATGAGCATGTATAACAAAGAACATATGTGTGCGAGCATGTGTGTGTAGATGTATGTTTGTTTTTTGTGTTTGGACGTGTGTGTGTATGCATGTGTGTGTATTTCAAAATATAGGCAGAGATTACCAATAGCGACGTGGGGCTGGAGAATTTTTGCATCGTGTCTTATTATGACCATACTCATTGCAGATGCTACATTTATTTTGCCTGCGTTCTTCTCGTGAATCATCCATAACACTTTTGATACGAGTAGAACGTGGTCGTCCTGCTTGTCTCCTATCAACAGGCGGTAATATCATTAGACCATTGTATGCCTCCCAATTAGGTTATCGGGTACAGGATGGAACAACGGGGCATAAGCAATTTTATATTTGGGAACAGAATACCACTTCAAAACAAAATTGTGATGTGAAATGTTCCCCCACCCTCTGCTCGTGTGCATGCTAAAATTACATGTGAACAAGGCAACTTTTGCAACCCAGGAATATTCCACGTACAACTGTAGTTCCTACCATCGATGACTACGCCGTAATTTTTTTCCATCTTTATCAGTCATTTTCCATTCGCACTGGATGAACCTCACGATCCAAGCATGCGTTGCATCAGTAGCCCTTTTTGTTATTTGTTAGTTATATGTATGCCCTAGAGGCCATTACTGTACATAGGATGTATATTGTAGTGGATGCTGGGACATATATAGGGAGGACTTTCTTGCTCGACATGATAGTATGCTATCTGGTTACTCTTTACCTTAACGTGTACACTGATTATCTCTCTGTTACATGTTGGTAAAGCCCTTAGGATGTGTACTTGACTACATGGACTATGATGCGGATCATACTAGTGGGGACATGGTAGTCTATAAGTACATCCTTCAAAGTCCCTAGTCGTGGGTGTATCGAGACGGGGCATCGATATACCAGAGTAGACTAGCGTATACCTTCTCGACCCATACAGATGGGCGATGGATGATCCCATATCCATTGGTGTTTGACATCAGAGATGATATACGGGTGCTCAGTAGAGACTGGGTACACTGGACGGACTCGCCGAGAACTCCCAGATGGTATTATACCTCACGTCAGATGGCAGTTCTCTGGTGACACTAGTACAGAGTAGTCTGTTGACCCGAGATCGTCATAGAGTCTTGTGTGGTTCCCACTGTGCTTTGATTTCCATCTTACCACGTCCAAGAGGGCGTGCAAAACGGTGGTTTTTGGGTACAGTCCCGAATCACATGGAGGCAATGAGCGATAGGAGGGGATTCGTCTCTCCCGGTATAGGGGGTTGATGTTGCGCTGTGTTCGATTGGCTATAACAGGAAATCCCTGGCCAGGGTTGCTGAGATTTACTGGTAAGTGTTACCAGTAGTTTCTCGAATTGTTATAGACCTCATATCGACACGACTTATCGAGCTATTGGGGTCTGACGTTTACCACCCCTAGGCGAGATATGCGACATATCAGACGATCAGACCGGACTGTACGGTAGTGTTACTGGTTGGATTCACTGGAGTGTGAGCGGGCTTGCTCGTCGATCTTCAGATCGCTCAATACCCGGGTGGCCGTTACGTTTAGCAGACCGCTTGCGGCTTGTGGGTGTTTGATATGATCATCGCCTGCTACCGGCGTATTGACGAGTCTTTAGAGTCCTACACAGAGGTTTCTTGGCTCAAGCAAAACGAAATAGGAGCGCATATGAGATATGTGCGGGACCGAGAATAATGCGTGTATGTGATACCGTATTCCATTCTCGCGATGAATGTATCGAATGGTTGTATGCGATATAACCTAGTTATCGATTCAAGCGTTGATTCGATAAGTCGATACATTGAATATTAGTCGGTTATATGCGATATGACCGGATCGTTAAATCAAGTGTTGATTTAATGATTTGATGCATAATTATATATTTGATATATTACTTTGCATTAACTAGTATTGGTTCACTTAAGATGGATTTTCTCACTCGGTTGTGCGCATTGCATATGCGATATGATTTTGTGCACTTGCTTGGATCATGTTTGATGATACATGCCTTTTGGTTAAGTGTATAGAATTAAACCATGGTTAACTTAATGATTAGGGTTTTGCTTTTTCATTTAATTATTTGTTTATTCATTTTTAGATATTAATAAAAGCATAAAAGAAAAGCAAAATGGTTTCTTTATTTTATTTTCTTTCATGAAGCTTTTTGAAGCTTCATGAAGCTTTGACCAAAGTGACCACTTTGTCTTTATCTTTAACCCTAACCATTAATCTAACCTTAGTTAATTCTCTACACTTGACCATAGTTGATTATGATAAGTATTCTTTTATTTTCTATTTTCTAATTAACTCATCATATCATTTTTCTTCTTCTTCTTCCTTGAACTCAAGAAGAAAACCTTGAGGTCATCAATGGTGATTGATGATAAAGAGTGAGAAATCCAAATCTAAAGTCTACCCACTTCCTATTTCTTCATCTTCTACCTCTTGCCAAGTAGTAGAGTGTGTTTCCTTCACAAGTTTCTTGACTTGGTGAAGTTGGAGCTTGATTTAGCGATGCCTCGACGTAGATCATCTTCGGCATGGACATCGATGACCTAGCCCGTCCATTCTCCGATGAAGCCGACGCTAGAGCCCGAGACTTGTTATGGACATCGAGGAGACTTCATTGCGGAGCTATGGAGGTGGAGAACCGGATCTACAAAGGTTGTATTTCCGTATCTCTTAGTTAAGTGTTAACTAGTTTATCTTTTCGCCTAGATTTCTAGCCGACGATCCGTAGTCGGGTTTCTCGGCACCTAGAATTTTTGAAATTGGCATGGTTGATACCTTGTGAGACCTCATTAGGGTGCCTAGGAACCCTACAGTGGTATCAGAGCCTAGCTAGAGCCTTAGGCGAAGTCTAGTCGGAGTTTGAAGTCCGAACGAACCCGAAAACCCATTTCAAAATTGCTCTCTGTCCTTTTTTCAAAAACTGGGATTTTTCCAAATTAAAAATTGCTAAAAAATTCAGCAGGGAAAAATAAGAATTACGGTGCAAATTTTTTTTCATGAACAGTATAAACGGCGGCGGAACCGCGGCAGAAGCCTTGCTTCTGCGGCGGTTCCGCGGCAACAAGGTGACGTCATCCTCCCCTTTTTGCACAGTAATTCATGTTTTCAGATGCTGATTTTTCTGGGAATTTTTAATATTTATTCAAGAGTTGAATTTTCTGGAGTTGTTTTGGGGATTCGGTGTTTTGATCGGAGTATCAAATTTTGTCTGTGTGGCTTTCCGGATAAATTTTAGAATATGTTAAAAAGTTCGACCGGATATAAATACCCAATTTTTCCCCTGTCGGGAAATTTCCAAGTGTTGGATTTTTCCGTAGTTTAACGACGTTCTAAGTAGTGCAAGTAACTCGATGGACCCTCTAGAAGACAACAAACCTTAACTCGATTATGTGACCGTCTTGAACTGCCCTTTGAACCTTCGGGTTTGGGGCAGTACGGCGTGCCACATGTGAGGCGTTGGCTTGACCCTTCTACGGCTGGACCGTTGGTACTGAGGCACGAACTGAATGTTGTTAGACTTATTTCATGTGTTGAGCTGTACCGGGAAAACTTGGGTGTTCGATTGTTCGATCGGAAAGTCTAACATTTTCTAATTATCTGGAATGTGATACAATAATTGGAATTCACAAAGAGTTATGAGATAACTGAATGAATGTTATAAACATAGCAGTTTAGTCTCACTTGATCGGTTTCCACGGAGTTTTGATGTGATCAAAAGTCCGTCGCAATCACGTAGCGTACGCGGATACTCGCCGGGTAAACTTAATAGACAGCTACACCCCATAGCCACGACCAAGTGACTGTAGGAGAACCCCGTCGCCGAAAGCATCCGTTCGGGTGCTCGCGGTAGCGGTGTTCCGCCTTGGTGCACTTCGTCAACGGTATCAGGGGTGCGGCCGCCTACTAAAGTTTGCGACGAGCATTCGATCAGTTTTTTGGGAATCTTGTTGAATTGCCCGACTTGATATTGAAAACTGTTTTCGATTTTGAGACTAAAATGCGGGGTTTATAATTGTTAGGCATGCGATGTCTAAGTAATTCATTTGGTCAGGCATGCGATGTCTGAGGTGGTTGCGGATTCCAACTGTTGTAGTTTTACACTTTCTTTTCTGTGACCGTAAGTGTAATATGTGATGTCGCCGGTTTCGTTGCTATATGTCAATGACAATTATGATGCGCATATTTACTTACGTTGATGACATGTGATGTTATGTGTTGCTGGATATGTTATATTGGATCGTCGTGTTTGAATAGCCGGGTTTTTTTATGTGAGATGAGTGTTTTCTTTTTCATTCATGTAAAAACTTGTATGTAATATTCTTTTATTTGGGGCACTTCCAGGTTGCGGAAGATGTCACCGTTTGTATATTATTTACTTTTCCGCACTAGGATAGACCCAAGGAGGGGAGCACAAGTAACTGGGTTCTGGAGTCCAGTGGGAGACCAACTCGAGGAGTCGAGTCCGGGTCTCCTAACTCTAGAATTGGTAGGGTTGCTTGCCGCTCTCGTAGGGGTCTAGGGGTGTGGGTTTGGCTATTCATCACGACCGTGGAATCCGTGTTTTATACTGGCTCGTATTGAAAACACGGACGTCTTAGTATATCCAATATTTCATATGTTTCTTCTGCTGCGATATCTGTGATGTGATCATGTGATGTTCTGTGATAGATACTTTATATAGTATATATGATATATTATATAGACGTTGCTTATGTTTTACACCCGCGCTAGCCCTGCCCTGCTCTGCCGTTAGTTACCTAACCTAACGGTGCACGAGGGGACATCGAGGCGAATGCGGATGACATAAGTGTACGTCGTATTTATCTGTGATGTTTAGGTACTTTAAATGATGGGACTTCATTAATGTGATTAATGAAATAAAAGAAACCTAAGATGTTGTAGAATCGAATTTCAAAATAAAACAGGTAGCTACAGTTCTTGCTTTGCACAGAGGTATATGTGATATATCCTGCACCTTATTCGATGAGGAAAGGACCGAGATCCCTTCACCGGGAGTGACTCCTTTAGCAATAACTGGCAGATGCTACACACTCGGTTTGTCTTTTGATTGCTTTTAAGAGTTTTTGCTTTGCACAGTGATATATATGATATATCCCGCACCTCATTCGACGAGGAAAGGACCGATGATCCCTTCACCGGGAGTGACTCCTTTAGCAAAACTAGAAAAGCCTCAAAAGCGCTCCATTTTTAAAATCATTTGATTCTATAACGATATCAAGTTCATTACGCAATAGGTTTTCAGAAAAAACCTGTCGTAGCCCTCCGTCATTACAGATAAATCCTGTTTAGTATTCGTGCTGCGCTTGTTGACCTTGTCAAGGCGCAGTGTGCGGTAGCTAACCAGTATTTATCTGCTTATGCATATGATGCAGATTGGGTTAGGGTAGTCGTGCGGCCTTGTTGACCTTGTCAAGGGTCGTGCGGGTGGGTTTGATTCAATCAAGAAATGACGGGTTGAACTTGACTTGCGGTATATGGTTTGTTGACCTTGTCAAGGTCATAGATCGTTCGGGGCAAAATATTATCGGGAATTTCAAGTGTTGAAATTTGCAATGAGATTGCATACCTTCTATGAGATAGTTGGATCCCGATACCCGCTGCGAGTAAGAGTTACTCCTGGGAGAGTTTTATACATTACAATTAGCCGATCAAGTAGGTGTCTAGAAAGGTGTTAACGAGGTTACGCCTCTGGGAAAACGAGGTTTATATTAATTAGGTTCGTGCGAAAGCACGGGGGACCTCCCTCAAAGTACCGACACTGGCCTGGCTGAAAGATTGGCGAACTTGTAGTGTGTAATTAATCCCGGCTAGTCTTTCCTTTTAGGGTTTGAAGGAAGATTTGATAAAAAGCAGTGGGAGCCATCCTGATTAGATAAAATAATAACCAATCTATTCTTGCAAGAGCGCACGCTGAGTGTTTTCTTCTCTCTCTCTCCTGGTAGCGACCATATCACGCCTTAATCAAGATAATAATACGGATTATTGACCGAACCCGCTTGTTATACTGAGCTGGGGAACGTTGGTCCCGCTCCAACTTATAATTGTTATAAGACAGAGCAGGAAATTGGGGAATACCAGATTTCCCGTGCCGCCCAAACGAAGAGAGTGCATGTTGATGCATCATCTTCGGGTGTGTTCATTACAAAGAACTGTTTCTCCGTATCCTCTACGTCCTGGGTATGTGATACCAGATCAGGATCCCAGATATGTAATCTGTTACATAGGGCTACAGAAAGGTAGAGAACTGAGAACGGGTGATAAGTTTCATGAGGCAGAAAACGGGGCAAGTGTTGCAGCCAAGTCTGTTGGTCACTGTCACCCTGTATTACAAATACATTGATTCTGAACGAATGTTATTAGATACCGAACCTGATATACAAAATCATATCAGTCTCTTTATTAGTAAAGAAATGATAAAATTTTGTATTGTTGGATAATGTTTTGAACATTTCCTATATCAAAAGTTGATCGGATCAGGCACGTTATCTAAAAGCGTTGATGTTCTAAATCAAACTACAGTTATTAGTATACGGAACACACACAAGAGGAATAGTTCAGAATTGAACGATTCCTTCTTGAGGTATTGTAGACTAGGTCAGATCAATGTGACCCGACTAGCTAGAGTTAAATAAAGATGCATATTTAAATTAGTTTGAATTTACATCTTGTGAAACTCGCCAGTCATGTCACAAAGATAAGATGACCATAGCCCTGTTTATTCGAAACAGAGAAAGAGTTAATGAACTCTTGGGATGATACATGTTGATGTATAAAGGTCCCCTGTCTACACATGCCAAGACCGGTTCTTTGTACTTCATTACATTCTCTGATAATCTCTCAAGATTCAGACATATGTTCCTGTTGAAACACAAGTCCGAACCTTTTGAGATATTCACAGAATATGATTTAGAAGTAGAGAACCAAAACACGGGTATAAGTATTATGTCCTTTGATGTGATCGAGGAGGAGAATACTTGAGCACGAAAATCCTGGATTATTCCAAAGGAGAATGAGATTCTCTCTCAGCATTACTCCTCCGTATACACCATAGCACGATGGTATATCGGGACGGAGCTATCTCACCCTATATGATAAGGTGTGCTCTATGATGAGTACTACTGAGTTACCTATTTCCTTTTTGGGAGTTATGCACTTGAGAAGCTGCATACCTATTGAATAGGGTTCAAATCAAATCAGTTGCCTACCACTTCATATTTGATATGATAAGGGAAGAGCCCATCTCTCAAGTTAGTTGAGATTTGGGGTTGTCCAGCCTATGTCTGAAAAGAAAAATCCGGATAAGCTCGAGGCAAGGTCAGTTATGTAGAACTGGAAAGGTTCCAGCTATACAAACTGCAACTGATGATTTGAAAGAACCAAAGGATTCAATAGTTACCAACGAATCTCAACCTCTTCGCCGATCTAGTAGGGTTCCTCACCCACCTGAGAGATACTTCGGTTTCTCTATGACAGTGGGAGCGAGGATTGCATCATGAGATGATGACCCAACTAGTTTCGAGCTGGCCATCAGGAGTAAGACTCTGTAAGAATGGCTGGATGCTTAGTGATCTGAGATGGAATCCATGTACACCAACAAAGTATGGACTTTGGTTGCTATATCTGAAGGGTTAAATCCCCATCAGGAGCAAGTATATCTTGAGAAGATTACTTGGTGTAGATGGAAAAGTTGAGACTTTCAAAGCTAGACTTATTAAAGGTTTGCATCATTAACCAGGTGTGGATTATGTTGAAACATTTTCTAAGGATCTATGCTTAAGTCCATCCAGATCCTACTTGCCACGGCTACATACCATGACTACGATATCTGGTGGTTGGGTGCCATGACTGCTTTTCTAAATGATGTTTTAGAAGAGAACGTCTATAGGTACACAGCCAGAGGGCCTCGTAGACTGTGGGAGCAGCGGAAACGTGTGCAAGATGCTTTATAGGATAAAGCAGGCATCGCGGAGTTGGAACATCTATTTTGATGTGTTAGTCAAAGAAGTTGACATCATCAAAATGGTAGATGAACCTTGTATATACAAAAAGGGAGTAGGGAGTATGGTGACGATCCTCGTAGAGTACGTGGATGACATACTCTTGATAGGGAAGGAGTTTCCTATGCTACGCTCGATCAATCTCCGCTTATCACCATGATTCTCCATATAGGATCAAAATGATACCTCCTAAATCTTGGGTTTTGGATCTATGAGATAGATCTAAATAGATGTTAGGATACTCACTAGTTGTAGTGAGATGGTATCAGTTGATCCTGGGGAGAATCACTGGAAGGGTTACAGGGTGATAAAGACGACTGAATGTCAGTCGCAGGCATTGTCTTTACCCTCAGTAAAGGGACGGTATGTTGGAAGAGTTCCAAGCTAGATACCGTGACATACTAGACGATAAAGGCATGATACATCGCTACTTAAGATGCTACCAAGGAGGATGTTTGGGTGTATATTGGTTCATGAGATGAACTACGTTCCTCCCATTGTGTGACAATGGAGTTGTGGATTATGCCAAGGAACGCCGGTCCCATCAGTGATCCAGACATATTCTAAGGCAGTATCACCTGATCATGGAGATAGTTGATCTCCAGGGAGATCGAGGTTAGGAGAGTAGACTCAGAGGACAACACAGCGGATCCACTCACAAAGGCCTGTTCCCAGAGAGAGACTTTTATGGGATGGTTGAGTATGAGATACTGCAACCACTGCTACAGATGACCCTAGTGCAAGTGGGAGATTGTTAGTTATATGTATGCCCTAGAGGCCATTACTGTACATAGGATGTATATTGTAGTGGATGCTGGGACATATATAGGGAGGACTTTCTTGCTCGACATGATAGTATGCTATCTGGTTACTCTTTACCTTAACGTGTACACTGATTGTCTCTCTGTTACATGTTGGTAAAGCCCTTAGGATGTGTACTTGACTACATGGACTATGATGCGGATCATACTAGTGGGGACATGGTAGTCTATAAGTACATCCTTCAAAGTCCCTAGTCGTGGGTGTATCGAGACGGGGCATCGATATACCAGAATAGACTAGCGTATACCTTCTCGACCCATACAGATGGGCGATGGATGATCCCATATCCATTGGTGTTTGACATCAGAGATGATATACGGGTGCTCAGTAGAGACTGGGTACACTGGACGGACTCGCCGAGAACTCCCAGATGGTATTATACCTCACGTCAGATGGCAGTTCTCTGGTGACACTAGTACAGAGTAGTCTGTTGACCCGAGATCGTCATAGAGTCTTGTGTGGTTCCCACTGTGCTTTGATTTCCATCTTACCACGTCCAAGAGGGCGTGCAAAACGGTGGTTTTTGGGTACAGTCCCGAATCACATGGAGGCAATGAGCGATAGGAGGGGATTCGTCTCTCCCGGTATAGGGGGTTGATGTTGCGCTGTGTTCGATTGGCTATAACAGGAAATCCCTGGCCAGGGTTGCTGAGATTTACTGGTAAGTGTTACCAGTAGTTTCTCGAATTGTTATAGACCTCATATCGACACGACTTATCGAGCTATTGGGGTCTGACGTTTACCACCCCTAGGCGAGATATGCGACATATCAGACGATCAGACCGGACTGTACGGTAGTGTTACTGGTTGGATTCACTGGAGTGTGAGCGGGCTTGCTCGTCGATCTTCAGATCGCTCAATACCCGGGTGGCCGTTACGTTTAGCAGACCGCTTGCGGCTTGTGGGTGTTTGATATGATCATCGCCTGCTACCGGCGTATTGACGAGTCTTTAGAGTCCTACACAGAGGTTTCCTGGCTCAAGCAAAACGAAATAGGAGCGCATATGATATATGTGCGGGACCGAGAATAATGCGTGTATGTGATACCGTATTCCATTCTCGCGATGAATGTATCGAATGGTTGTATGCGATATAACCTAGTTATCGATTCAAGCGTTGATTCGATAAGTCGATACATTGAATATTAGTCGGTTATATGCGATATGACCGGATCGTTAAATCAAGTGTTGATTTAATGATTTGATGCATAATTATATATTTGATATATTACTTTGCATTAACTAGTATTGGTTCACTTAAGATGGATTTTCTCACTTGGTTGTGCGCATTGCATATGCGATATGATTTTGTGCACTTGCTTGGATCATGTTTGATGATACATGCCTTTTGGTTAAGTGTATAGAATTAAACCATGGTTAACTTAATGATTAAGGTTTTGCTTTTTCATTTAATTATTTGTTTATTCATTTTTGGATATTAATAAAAGCATAAAAGAAAAGCAAAATGGTTTCTTTATTTTATTTTCTTTCATGAAGCTTTTTGAAGCTTCATGAAGCTTTGACCAAAGTGACCACTTTGTCTTTATCTTTAACCCTAACCATTAATCTAACCTTAGTTAATTCTCTACACTTGACCATGGTTGATTATGATAAGTATTCTTTTATTTTCTATTTTCTAATTAACTCATCATATCATTTTTCTTCTTCTTCTTCCTTGAACTCAAGAAGAAAACCTTGAGGTCATCAATGGTGATTGATGATAAAGAGTGAGAAATCCAAATCTAAAGTCTACCCACTTCCTATTTCTTCATCCTCTACCTCTTGCCAAGTAGTAGAGTGTGTTTCCTTCACAAGTTTCTTGACTTGGTGAAGTTGGAGCTTGATTTAGCGATGCCTCGACGTAGATCATCTTCGGCATGGACATCGATGACCTAGCCCGTCCATTCTCCGATGAAGCCGACGCTAGAGCCCGGGACTTGTTATGGACAGCGAGGAGACTTCATTGCGGAGCTATGGAGGTGGAGAACCGGATCTACAAATGTTGTATTTCCGTATCTCTTAGTTAAGTGTTAACTAGTTTATCTTTTCGCCTAGATTTCTAGCCGACGATCCGTAGTCGGGTTTCTCGGCACCTAGAATTTTTGAAATTGGTATGGTTGATGCCTTGTGAGACCTCATTAGGGTGCCTAGGAACCCTATTCGAACTTAGGACATAACTTTGTCGTCCAATTTTTTCCCTCCCGATGTCGTGCAAAAAAATATTTGTTCGCCCTGTAAAAAGTCTGTCATACTAAGGCCTGAATAAGCAAAGATCGAGATCCTTTTAAGACCCTGTTAAAGCTTTCTGAAGTATTCGTAGTCATCATGCCAAATCGCCTACCGCCATCTTTCGAAAGAGCCCATATTTTTCTTCATTTTTAGATTACTTTCAATCCAAGCATCTGCTCTTGAACATATACGTTTAAATTTCTCTCTCGACTCTGTATAGATCAGGTCATCTGGTGCACATGCAATTTGAGAGAACAAAATCTGCAAGGTTTTGCCGCTAAATCCAGCAGTTGAGAAGTTGGCTCTGATATGTCGTATACAATAACGATGACTATGAGGTTTTAGCCATGATCTTTGTAGTGCAGTCAGAATCCCTTTCATCCGGTCAGATATAAAGGTAATGTGCCTTCCCCGCACGGATGAAATGTAAAGATAAATGCAAGCAATGAACCACTCCCAATTTTCAGTGGTTTCACCTCCAACTACAGTATATGCCAAAAGATAAAGGCCATCATTTGTATCGGCACCAGTAGCAATGAGCAAAGTCCCTTTGTATCTGCCGTATAAGTGGGTCCCATCAATACTGAGAACGAGATGACAATAAAAGAAACCATCAATGGCCGGTCCGAATGCCCAAAATGCACAGGTAAAATATCTCATTCTTTCTGACATTGAAACGTCGGTTGTTATCTTGAAGACAGTTCCAGAATTAGTAGATTTGATGGCGGAAAGATATCGTGGCAAATGTTCATACGAATCTTCCCAATCTCTGTATATTTTCGATAATACCTTGTTCAACGCAGTTCATGCCTTTATATAATTTATTTTAATGAATAATGTATATTTTATAAGCACTTGAATCGTTTTGGGGGTCAAATCGACATCCGCTTTCACAAAAAGCAATATCTTGTTACATATGAATATAGAAGTGGCATGTTTATAATTTGAATTCACTACAGGATTCACACACGTATGATTACCCGCATACTTCTTTATCTGCCAGAATCATGTCGGTGATTTCTTTGAGATATATGCATGAAACCTCCACGTGAAGTTCGCGTCTGTTTTACAGACGACGGTGTATTTGGTCGTGTTAGTCTTGATTGGTTTAAAAGAAATTCCGTGTTTAATTGACCAAACGCTGACTGCCTGAATTAACTTCTTCTTATTCTCAAATAAATCGCCGATCTTCAACCTACTTTCAATATCGACCGCCGAAAGCCTGTCCGTATAAAAGTTGACATTCTCCATTACCGATGTAGATAACATGTGAGCATCTGTCATGTTATCGGCAAGAGAATTTTCAAACTCAATGAAATCATTGTTAACACATAAATTAGTAATCAACTGCCTATCATTCTCATCAGGAAGAACATGTGCAATTTGTATGCTATTTTGTGCTTGAATATCGTCCTTATCACTAGCATCATCATCATCATCATCACCACTTTCATCTCCATTATATTCCAACACCACCGGATCCGGAGCAGGTATATCGGTTGGATGTGCGGAACCAAGACTGGAGACTTGCATTCCGGCTTCATACCGACAAAATCCCAACCTATCGTCTGCAAACGGTGTTCATCCCGTATTGTATTCCGTATAGTTAATATTGAAGCCGAAGCTTGGCACTGGCATGCAATTAAAACCGAAACTTGGCGCCGACATACAATTAAAACTGAAACTTGGCACTGCATGCAATTAAAACCGAAACTTGGCGCTGCATGCAATTAAAACCGAAGCTTGGTACAAAAGAACTGCACACAAATTTATGAATATTTAGTAACTATAGCATACCTCCACTATCAATAAATACTGATCCGCTAAATGTATATGCGGTATAAAGATATGCAAGCTAATACTTACTTCGTAAACTGCCAATTCACCGACGTCCCGCTTGATGTGCCTTCACCTCGTAACTTTGATCTATATAATGTTCATCATTGGTGAAAGACATAAATCCGGTAGAACCAGCATTTATATTGAGCATGCGTGTCATTTCTCCTTGCGGGTATTGCTCAGATACTCGAAAATTAAGAAGGACCAGGCACTTCAGAATAAGATTCGGTCAGTTGAGCGGACGTCAATATCTCCTTCTTCACAAACAGCTCGTTCGATTTCGATTCCGATGCAAGCATGACTTGTGTATCCTCATCATCGGACACTTCAATGACGGTATATTCATACTCCGTCGGACATTTGCATATTAAGGAGATATTGAACTCTAACGGATTGATTTTGGTAGCTTTGTACACTACTTGGCACAACTCATAGTATGTGCTATATTTCTTGACTTTAGTCATCTTTGTTTTTTCACCTACATATTCAAGAATAATATTTTTTCCAATCGTTAATTGGCCACCGAAATAGCAAATTAGATGGATTTAATTATCCATCATTTTTCCACCTACCAGAAATATTGACACATTTTGAGAGTTCTTATCAAACAACCTACTTAATTATCTTCAACTAATTATATAAAATTACAGTGAATTCCATATTTATAGGATGTAACAAGTTGCAAGAACTTGTATCCTATTCATTGATCCGTCATAAATAAAATCGGGAAAAACCCCTAATATATATCCCAATTGTTTGAATTGCTTATCAATACGAAATTTTAACCAAATTTTTTAAAAATTATTTTTAAATAAAATTAAGGTTTAGCTAACTTTCGAGATACTCACAGTGGTGATGACGATGGCGAGGATGAAGACGATTGTTCGTCCGTGAATTTCCAACTAAAGCTGCACAAGCGAGAGACTGTGAGATCGAGAAACCTGAGTGAGCGAGGAAGATAAGAGAGAGACAGAGGGGAAGAGATGAGAGAGAGAAGCCAGAGTAGGCTGGGGGAGCTCGGAGGAGGCTCAGGGGAGATGGGGAAAGGTCGGAGAAGGGAGGTGGGTGGGGGGAAGAGAGAGATAGAGAGAGCAGAGAGAGAAAGATCGAGAGAGAGGGAGGGCGAGAAATCGAGTACCCCAGAGAAAGAGAGAGAGAGTCCGAAAGAGAGATGAGAGTGAAGTGAGGAAAGAGAAAAGTAGCCGTCGAAATAAATAGAGGAATGGACGCATTTTGAAAGTGTGACCTGTTATTTTTTACTAAAATTTTTAGGGGCACAGTTTTAAACTGCGTCCATAGCATTTGTAATGGACGCATTTTGAAACTGCGTCCATAGCATTTGTAATGGACGCATTTTGAAACCGCGCTCATAGTATTTGTATGGGACACATTTTGAAACTACGCCCCATACAAATGCGTTCATAACAAATGTATGGGACGCAGTTTCAAACTGCGCCCCATACAAATTCTATGGGCGCAGTTTCAAACTGCGCCTATAAAAAATTTTTATTTCATGTTAACGCCAACGTTGAGCTGGTGCTGACGTGGCGTCTACGTGACACCTACGAGATAAAAAATAGTCTTCTTTTGTAATTATTTTTTAAAATGGATTTTTTAATAATTATTATTTAAATTTGGTTTACTATATAAAAAAATTCCTATAGAAAAATCATCCTTCAATTGTTCCTCCCAAAATTATCGGGAAATTCCAAAGAATCTTGTGTGTCAAAGAAAGAGAGAGTGACTGTGTGAGAGAGAGAGAGAGAGAAAATTGGAAGCACCGAAGCATTACCCAAAATTATCATCCTTCAATTGTTCCTCCCGCCAAATTTTGGGGAGTGCAGAGGTGGGACCCACCTGAGATAAGCGGCCCGGTCTCATTTACGGGTACGACAGCGACACGTCGATTTTCGTGCAAGCCCAGAAATTCTTTAATGTTTTTTGTTTCCCCTTCACTTTTTTGCAATTTTGCAATTTTGATATTAACATTCCGTTACATTTACTCAAAAAGCAAACGAAAAGAATTAGAAGGAAAAGAAAGAAGAATTCAGTGTTATTTTACATGTTAACCAAACAACAATCCAAATAATCATCGAATTCCCTAAGTTTAGATTTATTATCCGATTCATATAAAAATCATAGATAATAAAAATTAATCATTCAACTAGTCTGAAAAACGATTTTGAATGAAACGGATGCGAAAATTCATTTTGGTTAAGAGAAAGATGTTAATATATTTAATTACGAACGATCAGTTTAATTATGTACATTCATAATATTTAACTGCAGTAAACAATAAAAGAAACGAGGGAAACAAAACTAAATTTGGAATAATTCCCCTCGTGATGAGAGCAGAGAGAGAATTTTGGAATAATAATCAAATATAGAAAAGTGATTATGCTTTATGACAATTGGGCATTAGAATTTATGAATCTAATGCTTGTAGGATAATTATTCTTACATGAATTGATGTGAGTACCTCTCGTTAAGAGGCTGTTTGGTTGCAAGATTGTAAAGTTTGGATTGTGGAATCCTTTAAAAAATCATGGATTCATGAATTTTGTGTTTGGTTGAAAGATTTGGATTTGTAGTATTCCTTTGTTTTTTGTGCGGGTCCCACTCCAAAATCATCCTCCAAGAATCCTTAAAAAAAAAGAGTTTGGCTTGGATTTGCACTATTCATTGTACTTGTTTGGTGGATGCTGTGTACTTTTATGCATAAAAAAATCATCTCTCTATCTCTATCTTTAATTCTCAAATTCAAATCCTACTTTCTTTTTTCCAACCAAACAAGATTATAAGGATCTAAAAATCCAACGTTAGGAATCCAATACCAACCAAATACAAAATTAACTAATCCAAAAAATTTCGATTGTACTATTTGGAAATCCAAATTTCACAATCCAAAATTAACTAATCCAAAAATTTTCGATTATACTATTTGGAAATCCAAATTTCACAATCCATCAACCAAACAGCCCCCACTAAAGGTTTAACTCTTGGATTCTATATCAGTCAGCAACTACACACGCGCGCGCACACACAATATACAATTTCCTTTCTTTAACCCCCAAAGCAAAAATCAGTAATAAAATAGAAATAGGGAATAACGCAAATTTATGGGCCATACTGAATGTTAAAGACCAATGTCTTATATAATATCTCTGAGCATGCAAGCGAAATGATGCGAGTTAGAGTTTTATATCATCAAACTCTTCCCAAGTTATCTGGGATCAATAAAGCAAATGTAAATTGATAAATTACTCTCCATTCATCCTCAAATTAAAATTTACCATGAAATATACATATATACAAATTCCTCCCATAAAGAAGTTCCTAATCAATCTGAAGAAGGGAAAAGAAAAGGTTTTAGAGACTCGACCAAAACAAAAGGCAATGTACAGGGCTCACATACACCAAAACAAAACCAACACACATCTTAAATCACAATAGCAGCCCCAAAATTATATACCTCAGTTGCAACCTTCAAATGGGTAAATCAGATGACCTGATGAGAACCAAATCAACACATTATCAACTCTTCCAAACCCACAACCTCGTATAATTAATTGCTTTTGTAGCTGGAACCTATTCAAAATTTCCGTGGAGCGTAATTTTATGAGAACCAGCCCCTTTACCCTCATTTCCTACAATATTCTCATCTCTTGGCCATTTCAGGGTGCTATCTGTTTGTGTCCTCTAAGAGATCAACAGCCTCTTCGTCGACTGATGAAGATTCCATTGTGTATTGTAAGGGGTTTTTCCCGTTGTTATCAATTGCATGTGGGTTTGCACCCCTGCATGAAATATTTAAACATGGTAAATTTACACGTGCGTCAACAAGAAACCGGCTTACTTTCAAGGATGACAAGGATAGATTCATGTGGAGTAACAGAAGACATGAACTATTTATGTAACAATATCACATATTCTAAGAGACTTAAAATACGAAAAGGTAAGCCTCTTTTATCTACTCTTTCGTTTCTCTTGGATGGTAAAATGTGAGAATGGGCGAGTAGAATAAATAAATACATACATACATATGGCAGCACCATATTGATCTTTCCATGTGATATCAATTTAGATTTTCCCATGTTATGCTGGTATGGTGTAACATGTCTGCAATTATACAAAAATCCGATATTGCCCCTCCATACTCTTTTCCCCTATATACAATTACATGCACATGTCTTTGTGTGTGTATCACCCGTTTTTATACCTCGAATAATGTGTGCCTCTCCGTGTGTGAGAGAGAGAGAGAGAGAGAGAGAGTATTATAACTCGTTTGTTGGATAAAAGAAAGTAGAGCGATCTTGTGTGTCTGTGTCTGTGTGCGTGTGTCTATATATATATATATATATAAGTCCCTCACACGATGTAAACATATTTACTTAAAAGGCGTACTTCTACATATCCTCAAGTCAACCAATGAAAACATTCACTCATAAGGTTACTATTGATATTCATCTACTCCACAAGTCCACAAGGGTTCTTCCTATTTTGCCAAACATGTCTATACGTGTGGAACAGGAAGTGGGAGAGGGGGGGGGGGGGGGTTCTAGTGCTAGCATACGCTGAGTAGCCTGGATTCTGATATAGTTACAGAACATGATACTGAGTCAGATTCTCCGATACACAAATTTCCAAATATTTACGCAAAATCCGTTGGGATATGCTTTTTTGTGTGTGTTTTAACACTATATACATAATGACAAACTAATAGTTTTAGCAGATTTATTTACAAATACAATTAATTTATTCACAGTAATGCATATTTTGTTGGTGTTTACTCATTATTAATGGTTTGATACATGTAGCATTCAATATAAATTCTAGGATGTGCCGAAAAGATTATCACAAATATATTCAACGAACCTAATAGAATCTGAAACAGACAAGAGTCCAATATGGATCCTTGGGAAAAAATAGGGAATATTTTTAAATCCTTAATATATTGCCAAAGATCCAAATAGCAGCTTCAAAAAAATCATAACATACATCAGAATAAGAGAAGGAAAAGGTTTGTATTGGACAGAAACTAAGTTGGCTACTTATGTCATAAAATTAAACCGAAACTCACTAATAAATTTTGGTAGTGAAACAATGCAAATTACCTTGAAAGTAGAAGCCTAACAAAACTCTGCCTTCCTTTAATAACACAATGATGAAGTGGCGTCCTGCCTTCTGCATCAGTAGCATTCACATTGGCACCGTACTGTAACAGGAGCTCTATCATGCCAATATCTGCATTTTGGCAAGCCAAGTGAAGTAATGAGCAGCCTTCAAGGCATTCATCAATTTTATTGCTCTCATCAATCGTTCTCAATGGGCTGCATGAGCCCACGGAAGGGGCCTTGAGTTGGGAATCACCAACTATGCAGCTAGAAGTTCGATCCAACATCGAAGTTGGCTGCTCTTGAAGAAGTAGCGCTTTTGCAAGGGTTAATGAAGAGTTGGACGATGTTTGCCCATAGACAGCATTAACATCAGCATTTGAAGTTACTATGTGACGGTATAGTGCTTGCCTGTCGTTAGCACGGACACTATCGCACATATGCTGGGCCGCTAATTCATAATTGGGATCTTGTTTCTGAACAAAAACCTTCTCTGCATACTGGGCAAATAGATAAGGATATTTCAGAACAGCATTTTGAAGAACGCAGAAAACTGCTAGCAGAACAAGTCTCCCAGTATTATGTAAGAAAAGAATTGCAACTAATGTTCTAAAACAAGTATTTTCGGCCAGATCATAACGCATAAATAAATTTTTACGCAGGACAATCAAAGCATGCGGAATTAAACAGAGAAAAGACTTTAATATGCATATGATAGCAGAAAAACCCAAGAAAACTAGAAAAGGGGTTTCCAACCGAAAAAACATCTAACCACCGTTATCGACCTATTAAAGCTTGTTCTACAACGCTTGTTGCAATAATTTGAGTTATTCAGTAATTCGGAGGGGTTTCCAACCGAAAAAACATCTAACCGCCGTTCAATCGACCTATTAAAGCTTGTTCTACAACGCTTGTTGCAATAATTTGAGTTAGACCAACAATGTTTTTAATTTCTTCGTTGCCACATTCCAGGGAACAAAAACATTGAAGATGGTTTTTCGAATAAACAAAACATGATGCCTATTGTTCGATGGTATGAAACTGTTGTTTTTCCCTGCCACTCACTAGATCAAACTTTTGGATAAAGTGGTCACCAACATGGAAACAACATATGTTTAATATGATAAACACAATGCAGATAAGGGGAATGATTATATTTGATGTTGGTGATGGGATTTAAATCCAAGAACTAATACTTTTTAGGGCTATGAAGCAAACCAAAATGCTTAAGCTAGTGAATGGTAGCTTACAACTGCGAGATATATACAAAGGTAATGCTATTGAATCCAGGAAAAAGTGCCCTTCTTGAATTATCTTTTAATGAGAATGACTACTTGTTAGGTGTTGCCTTAATTCCAAATAATTTAGATGCCGCTTATGAGAAAAAATAAATAGATGTTGTCTATTGCAGTAAGCAGTCTTCATTGATTTATCCTTGAACTTGGTTGAGGTAGGGGAGACCAAAAGCTTCACATTTTCCTTTAAAGCTCAAATTATGCAATTCAAGAACATTCTTCAACAATGTAATGATGCATATTGTATGGGACAGGCTCTTCTAGGGCCCAGCCTTTTACTCAAAAAATAAATAAATGTAATAACGATGTATATTCATGCTCATATTTAGGTATACATCAAGGATGTATTTGTCATTACTGCCTCCGTTTTCGCTTGTTCACTCCTTGCATTTTCAGTTGGTGTTACGAACAAAGTCAGAAAAAGAAAAGAAACTTTTGTGCAAAAAAAAATTGCAACTTGCAGAGATATTAGATCAATTGAACTGAAGGTATACGCTACTTTGGCGTACCTTTGCTTGAATGAACTTTTCCTTTATCGAAATTGGATCGCTATGCTTGGGCTTTATAGTATATAACTGTTGATGTTTTTTATTTAAACTGCAAAAATTGCATGACAGGACATCAAGAAAAAGAACCAATGATACCTTTAAAAGAAGTATCACAAACAAAAATGTACACGGTCCACGTTATCATGTAAAATTACCTCAAACTATCTGTACAGTTTCCATTACTTGTTGAGGGTAACAATTCTTCCCAGATGGAGTTAGCAAAAGTGTTGCCCAAGGCCCGAAAGAGACTGATAACAGAAGGTTCCCATACTTTGACATCAAGTGTTAGAGATCTCACCTGGAAAAAAATGTGTATATAGAAGTATTACGACTGGAATTACAGTGGAAATTTATTTAAAAATGAGTGCACACGCGCACACTCCCCACACACCAAAGAAAACTTTCCGTTTATTATTTGGCGGAATCTTCTGACCCTATGGATGACTATAGTCTTAAATATGTAGTCCATAATTGCTAGAATCCTATGGAGCTTAATATTAATTTAAAAAGTTGATCTAATTGAACCATAACCAAACTTGGGCCTAGCAAGGCAAGAATAGACTTTAGTATAAATAGTTCATCTAATCAAACAGTTATGTAATCAATTAAAGACGAAAAGGGGTCTACGTGCATGTAGGTGCGACCATCTGTAAAACTTATGTAGCAACACCCTAGAGTATTCGCGATTATTTGATTTGAAATGGAATGCATCTCCTCTTAAATAAAGGGCTCATTTTGTGGACATCAAGTTAACTAATAGGATAGAGCTGATAGGGCGTTGCCACCTCAACGCGATGATAGGATACAGCCTACACCCTACATTCACACTACAAGTCCGATTCCTTCTAATTATATCCAATGCTAGCCCCTATATAATAGCAGAGTGACAACATAGCGTACTGGTAAAGCTTCTCACTGTCGAGCAAGAGGCAAGGTTCACAACGCGAAAAAGAGAATTCCCCTAGTCCCTATAAATTAATCTAGTTAGCAATTTCTTATGTTACTTGGATAACGATGTGTTTGTGCGATGAAGTAAGGTTGTCGTTTTCATTGACTAAAATCGTCTGATGTGGATGGATGTGATGTCCAGAGATCTAAGCAATCCAACATTCTTTTGCTGGCACAATCAACCATGGCAACCTCATCTTTTTCCTTGCAACAGGCACCCAAAAAAACACCAACTGACAGAATCCATCTACATCAAATCAACTGAATTTAGCCCCTCTAACATCCAAAAAAATCTAGAAAACTATATTCCCTTCATCCACCCCCCCCACTCCTCCCCCCCCCCCCCGCCTCCCCACCACCAAGAAAAAAAAGAAAGAAAAGAAAAGAAATTGTAATACTCCTTTCCCTTTCCTCGCTATTAAAACTCCACCATAAAACCCTAAGTTCGAGGTTTTAAAGAACATCTCCAGATCTAAACTAATTTTGGTTTCGCCTTTTGAAAGCCTAAGCAACCTAAACTCTAGATTAAATGCATATGAAACTTGAAATTCATGAAGATTGCACCCGAATCTTGCAAAGGAAAGAGGTATAAAGCTTGCTAAAGAAGAAATGTGGCTATCAAATTTTCTCAGGTATGCTCACTCTTCACATTAAATCCCCTGTTTCAATTTTCTTCGATAACTTGATACCCGTGTGCTTGGTGTCGCATTTAAGATTCGGTTTTACATACATCATGCTCATCTGTTTGCCTCAGCTAATTATTTATTGCGTTGCACATAATTGAATTTCGCCAGGGATGCATTCATCTTCAGCATTAGTCAACAAAGTTTCATTACAATTACAACATTCCTTTATCTATCATTTGGAGCAAAATTCTCATGATAACCTATTTAGTAAAGTAGAGTAGATAAAGGCTGACAAGGTTGTACAATATCCCCTTTCTGGTTATTCGTTAAATTCATACGGTTGGTTAAGTGCCGACGAATATTCAGTTGTCTTGATCCTATGAACTAATTATTTGCAAACAAAAACTAATCAAATAAAGACGATAGTCCACCTCTTGAAGAACTTGATCATTCCATAGAAGGCTACATATATGTGAGTGCAAATTGTATCCAAACCTTAGCAAGTAGCCAGCATGTAAGGATACAAGCCCCCCCCCCCCTACTTTTACTATAATATTCTATGTGAAGTTTCCAATACAAGGTCAACATTTAGTGGAGAACTCATGCCTAGAACTGCCAAACTGCTCGGACAAGATTTACAAAGGCAAATAAAATTGAAGCATCAATAGACAAACCATAATATCAAAAGTTGTGCCCCAAGTGCCAGCTCAAGGAAAAGGAAGGAATTCAAAAGGCTTTCAGTCCTTTCAAAAGTAACACAACAAGAAGATACAAATGTTGATGTGGTTTTAGTCAATGGTCATGACACACCAAACAGGTTGAAATGAATAGGACTTGAGAGGAAAGATACAAATGTTGATGCAGTTTTAGTCAATGATCATGACGCACCAAACAGGTTGAAAGGAAAGAAAAGAAAAGGAAGAGAGAGTGGAGTGACTGTATGTGTGCATATATCTGTAAATGCATTCTTAGCCATACAAGAGCAACAGGGCATTTTTTAAATTGCAATAATCTGAAAATTCCATATATAGCTACGGTTCAAAGACGTCCTTACCTTCGATATATGAACACCAAGATTGCGATGGACCCCAGAGCATTCTATACATACAAGCACCCCTAAGTTTAGAGATGCCCAATCAGGCTCAGGAGCTCCGCAATCAGCACAAACATCATTTCCACATACTTTTCTTAGCACTTCAATTGGCTTTTCATGTTTGGCATTGAACCTCTGATGCTGTGAACTTCTGGAAGTACGCTCAAACTGCCCAGAAACTAAGTTCCTCGCTAAAAAAGATGATTCGTCGACAGAGTGATCAAGATCAGATGAGCTACCAAATGAACTCTCGCTCACAGCACGGAGATGACCGCTGCTTGTAGGACTAGCAAGGAGGCGCTGAGATAAGGGTAAATTGGTATCACTACTTAACATGAAGACAGAAAATTATGTAAATCTGCTGAAGATGGAATTAACGCTAACCTGTTCTGGGGACTGAGCACTCAACAGAGAAGCAATAACACCAGTTATTTTTTCAATCCAATCCATCTGATCTATTGCACTCTCAGCCTGCATCAATAAAATGAAAATTATCCTTGTCAAGAACCACTTTACCCAAAAAGCTTATGCTGGTGGATTGCCAGATAACAGTGTATATCAAGCAAGCATGACTATACTAAACACCCCACCCCACCCACCCACCCACGCACCCAATCACTCCCATTAAATTTTTCTCCCCACACCAACATGGCCCTTTGGGCCACATGGAAAGGCCTCTAGCGGAAACACTCACTTGTAGAGGCGGAATAAATTGGTAAATAAATGTATTCTTCAATGACAGAAGCAAGGTTTGAAGTTTGAACCCAAGTCCTCTTTAAAGCTTGATGCTCTTATACCGTGTCCTGAACCACTGTACCCAAAAGCTTAAGTTGTTGGATTGTGGGATAACAATGTATATTAAGCTAACACAACACTTAACAATACACATAAAACAAGAAATTAAAAATCTCCTCTAACCTACAAGCAATAGAACCCTCAATATTACCTGCAATGTGTAGTTCTTTGTAGGTGAAATAATCCTAAAGCAGAACCTCAAATCTGACTGATCTGCATCAACCTTAATAGTCGATGTAAGAAGGTTCACAGTGTGACGAGCAACAGATTTCTCATCATGAACACCGCCATGATAGTGAGAAGAGAACCACCGGCTTAGCAAACCAGAACCATGCTCAGAGGAATTTTGAACCCTCTGGCTAGAATAATGGCTTCCAGCTCCCTATCGTTTTATATAACAACAGAGAAGGCCAAAAAAAAATAATAATAAGAGTTGTGTATATCAAGAACAAGGAAATCAAATTGTTCCAATGTAGCACAAGGAAATCTTACTTACAGATGGCCTGCTAAACTGCTTGCGATAGTAGTACAGCATTCCTCGACTATCAAGGACAAAAAACCTTCGCTTCCAGTCACCTCTCAAATTTGATGATCTCTTTGAAAGGTACCCTTGCCGAATAGTTTGAACCTGCACTATCAGACAGAAACTATGAATAAGATAAAACAAAAATTAAGAGTTAGTTGAATGCCAAGAAGAACCAATTCCAGGGGCTGTTTGTTTGTCAGAATATACTTTTGTATGCACATGATTTTGCTGCATAGAGAAATTTTCCAGTGTTTGTTTACTTGTGAAAAGGGAATGCAATTACAAAAGGTTGAGCGTTTTTTTTTTGGCTTGAAAGTTTTCTCAGAAAGTTGATTTGCAGGGCTGATACCATTTTGAAAGAGAACTGCAATAATTTTGATACAGAGCGAATCCCAAACATCACATTAATGGATGATAGTGATTGAGGTGATCAAATTTTTGTCAGAAATGTAGGGAACACTTCTGCAGAATCCTTCTACATTCTATATCTTTCACAATACAAAATATTTTAAAACAAAATCAACAGCCTGAAGAAAACACTTTTTTCCAACAGCAATCAAAACCAAGGATTTACCAAAAGATATGTAATTTCCTGTGCATGTTGCTTCTGAAAATTATCCAAGTATTTCCTATGTTTCGGATATTCAGTCTCATATTTCATTGATAATTAGTTGATAAAAGTGTAGCATAATGTATCCAAAACAATGTCAAGAAAAAATAGTACTGTTATGCGACTGGGATTATCTCGAGGAAAAATTAGTACCTTTCCCTTAACAGCAGTCTGCATCACTGCCTCTATCATTTTATGAGAACTCCTACCGACAGCTTGTATACCATCTCCATTAGGAGAATCATGTAACCCATTTGATGACCACTGACTTTCTCGATCAATTTTCCTTTTGAACTCTTGCATTCTCTCTGTAAGGGCTGCCTCTTCATAGTTAGATCTTTCTCTTGATTGTTGAGCATATGCCAGAACCTTAAATGCATTGATAATGACACGTAAATCAGTACACAATTCTCAGGCAATTCATAATTTTGATTTTGATATTGCATGTTAGGATTGCTTTGATAATTTATTTCTAACAATAAATGTGCAATTTATCATTTAGTCGTGGGAGTTACATGGCCAAATCAATACTTAATCTGGGAAGTCTAATCTTTGTAGACACACACATGCTCATCACATGTGGCTAGATTTCAGGGAAAAACTAATTGAGAGACAGACAAATTCTTGAAAGTCTCAGTAATAATGATTATTCCTCTCCTTTAAAAATGTAAACTCATTACGAAAAATTAGGATGCTAGATTGTGCTGCTCCTGCATAATTTATTCTCACATATAACACAAATATAATATTATTTATGTGAGGATCTGGCAGACAGTATGAGTTATTTAATATTATTATTAGGATTAGGGATCAAGTATTGCTGCAGCAATGAAAGGACTTCTCTCTGTACCATTACAGAAATGAACTTGTAATTTTTAACTAATTCTTCCTAGCAGCATATTTACAATAAGCTCCTCAAGATATCCAACAGCTGTTATTACTAAAAGAAAGAATAGCCTCATCCAAGAACCAACAATTACAAAGTTAAACTTAGAGAGTAAAGATTTGCATATGCTATCTTTGCAAGAATCGGCAGTCTAGTGATGCACATGATTCTGCAGAATGTTTGGAAATAATATGTTAGATTACCAACATCTACCCTGGGAAAGTGTGATCGAACTGATAATGGTTCCATAAGAAAATGGCTGAACAGAATGAGAATCTATGTAACATAATGCAATATTATAAGGTGGAAGCTAACATGCTCTGTGCTCCTAGGTCAGTCTGTAAAATTGTGGTAAGCAAAACTATGTTCTATAATGTACTTAACGTGTTTCCAGCATTTAAGGTATCATATTTTATTTATCATGCTCCATAGGTATAACATGTAAAAGATTCCAGAAAGTTGACCAATTGGTACAAAATGACTGAATGGTTAAGGATGGTTGCTAAACGCAGGGCATGTTGCAAAAGCTAAACAATGGCAAGACATATTGGAAAAACAAAGAATTAAAGTCCTCTACATCCCATTCAGATATTTTCTCAGATCAAAACGTATCATTAAGCTAATTTTAACTATGTGCAGTTGTGAACAAACACTACTAAACTTTACATCCCTATGAGTAATTTGATAGACATAACATAGAGGCAGGTAGTGCTGAAGCGCCTATAGTGGAAACAAACCTGGTTAATATATGGCTCCATCTGATGTAATAGTTCATATCCCTGCATAACATACCACAAAGGCTCCCACATAAGTGATATACTACAAACAAAACAAGTAACAAGACAACAAAAGAGTTGTAACATAATATACTTGTTTAAAATAACGAAGATGTGCATCCATTGTTCCACTAACGGCCTCCAAAAATTCAAATCTCTTTTTCGCCTCAATATTTGAAAGAGCGGTGACCTGGAAAGAATAAATAGCATGCATTATAGGTGGATATGTATTCATGAACTACCTCATTTAAGAGTAAGTGAAAAAGGACAGAAAATATTTTGGATTTATACAAAAATGCACCAACCAGATTGAACCGGGCCTGCTCAAATGAAGATCTTGCACCGTGTAGCTCCTGTTATGTCCAGAATTTGATTAAATCAACTACTAGTCAACATAGAGGCACTTGGAGTTCGAGGAAGTATAGGCAAAAGGAGGACAGTTCATTCATTTAGTAAACAATTCACTTCATTAAAAAAAATTAATGGTAATTACATCCTCCAAGACAGTGGCTACGTCAGCTCTCGTGCCCTTCTTTAAGGATAAATACTTTTCACGAGCCTGTTTCACAAAAAAGATGCTGAAAACAGTCATTCTCAATTCAAAACCAAAGCATCAGCAAAATTGACTGCTGCCTGCCAAGTAATAGTAGCTGATAACAATCATTCCTATAACTAACTGCAACTAGCTAGTGAAATGGGATCGGATTCCCATAAAGATCTCTGCAAACAGAAAATTCACATGATATTTAATAATCGTGTCTCAAATCCAGTAAGAGCAATCAAATCCAATAAGACTCCATTTGTCCTTGCTCCTAACTTGTTAGCCATGTGGTGGAAATTGTATCAGGTTGAAGGTTGTGTTTGCGTCAAGTGTGAGTCTATTTAAAGGTGGTCTGTCACCTGTGAACACTCTTAAATAAATAAGATCTCAACCTTTCAGTTAATACACCTATTTCAGAATTATGGACTGAACTTATCTTTGATGACTAGTCAAGTTATCTCAACAAAACATTTTTAAGTTCAGTGTCGACACACAACATCACCGGTGATCATAAAATGGTTGGATGAAGCTCATACCAGTTTGATAGAGACAAGGATTTCAGATATTAGAATATATTGACAACTTCTGAAGTGAAAGATATAAACTATCTGGGCAGATAATGTGACACTCATAAATGCTTTTCCTCGTTGTAGCATCCATGTGTAAATAAGATAATTTATAATAAAGAAAATGCTAATAAAGAAAATGCTAGTCAAAGTGCAAACAGGAAATCTCTAATCTATACCTGGTCATACGCAAGGCTAGCCTTGTCAAAACGTTTCCGTGCATCCTGCAAAAGGAGAATCTCTTAATAACATCTAAAGATTTTTCAAAAAGAAATTAAGTAAACAGCGAATTAGAACAGATATCATGATAGACAGTACTCTATACATGGCCTTGCAAGTTGCAAATACATCACCAATCAGCTAATTGAAGGGAAAACAAGGGATATACATGCACTATTATAGAACATAGAATGCATGCCTCATAGGGTCTTTATGCAAAAGATAGTTTGAGGTTACGATTTCGATCATATAATGTGCACCTAATATGTAGTAAAGAAAAAGGTTGGGCAGATTTGGGATTAGATGCTCCTTATTAGAAACAAATGGGCAACAAATCGGTAGGTATATATGCCTATAATTACTCTAGATTTGGTCATTTTGATAATGTTTGAGGGGCCATTTGCAAAGGTCATCATTCAAGATAAAGAAGCTCTGATTGATCAAGTTTGATTGTTTTTTACCTGGCATACTCCCAAGACAAAAAAAAAAGATATAGATAAGCCAGTTCCAAAGTGGAAGTCATCCAGGTTTCGGACCTCATCATTTGAGAAAGATCAAAGGGTGCAACAACACCGTAGTGGTAGGCTGACAGCAACCTGTTAATCCTCCCTCACACCTTACCATCCTTCTTAAGTTCTTATGCATCTCTAATCCCCCCCCCTAAACCACTCATACACGCATGCATTCTTTGCACATGACTTTCTAAGATGGATACATGCCAAAATCCAGATGACTCCTATTTTCCTGGCTTGTTTATGGACTAGCTGCTGCTGGAATCGCTCCAGGTCAAATGCATACAAACAGTTTAAGCTAGGGCAGAGGAGCAAGTTTTTTTCTTTCGCAGGGGACACACCAGTTTTCGCGATTATACTAACTCAAAATGTCATGTATGGTTATGGGTTGTGTTTTCAATCTTATTTATATGATATTTAATTCCAAATCGAAATGAAGAACAAAGACATGGGACATGCTTAATAATTAGCAAAACATGTTTTTTTCTTTTTACCTCTCTTGAATTTTAGAATTGTATGAGAAAAGCTTGCGACTCAAAAAATTTACTTTCCCAACTCTATACCCTAACAGGGTACTTAAATGTTTCTTTTTTCTGCTTCAGAGCCAATGCTGCAAATAGAATATGGTTAATGTTCTTTCATAAATGAATATCTTTATAATGTGGGAGGGCTTTGGAATGTGACTCGAGCCTAACTACCTTCAAATCCCACTTTAGACACCCAAGTCTACACCTTTAATAGCCAAGGGACCCAGATGATGCCCCGGTTTAAATATAATATGGATGTTTACTTTGTTACGTTCGTTCTACAATAACTTCGTGCGTACATATAAAGCAATAAACAAGGGAACAAATGAGAGGATAAACAAATAAAATCCCATTGAAATGCATCCAGACTCCATCTGCAGGTTTCTTTGAATTCCCCTCAGAGATTTTCTTGGGATTTCCTGCTCCTGGTGTTGGCATTCTTAATTTTGTTGACAAGGTTCCAACGTCCCCTAAGCCTTTCCTTATTGTATTTCACTTGTTCATACAACCATAAAATCACGGACAGTATAAAAAGAAGCATGTGTATAAAGCCTAAGAAATGATTACTGGCTTAGTAGGTTACAAATTGAACATAGAATAAATCTCTAAATAATAGTCACTCTAACGTAATATTATGTAGAATATCAATGTTTGGTTGACAATTAACCTCAGTTCGTCTGAACAGCTTAAGTTGAAATAGGTTCAGTCCATTGCAAATTGCTTTTGGCATAATATATATGTAAGGCAATATTTTTTAACCTCCTTAATACCTTTAACGGCTAACATTTAAAATATGAAGAGTTTAAACAAAACAAAAGATTTAAGTTTTAAAATTTAACCAAAAGGTCATGGGTTCATGATTTCTGTTAAGAATATAATTAGTTATTATATATTAGTTATAAGTATATTCAGTTAATATATATTGGTTATTAATATATTTTTTTATTAGATTGAGGTGATCTATCTCTCTATGTATAAATTTATATCGACTCTTGTTTAATTATCCCAATAAATTATTTCCTTTTGAGTATCATCCTGGTATCAAAGCGTTGAAAATAATCAAGAGGAAACCCTTAAAAAAACCTGATTTCCAAAAATATAGAATGGACTGTACTACGTTGATCACCTTCTCAATACGTCTGCAGTTGTTTCTACCATCCAGTGGTATCGGAGACTTGGTCATGCTCCTATTTCTTCTTTACGTACTATGCTGTCTTTTCTTGATTTATCAGATTTCAGTTGTGAATCATGTATTCTTGGTAAACACCATCGCTCCTCTTTTTCTCCAGTTACTAAAAGACATGATTTACCTTTTGCGTTAGTTCACTCAGATATTTAGGGTCCTTTTAAATTTACTAGTGTGTTTGGTTATAATATTTTGTGACATTTATCGATGATTATTCCCGCATGACTTGGTTGTATCTTCTGAGTAGTAGGTCTGAACTTTTTTCTACATGTAAAATCTTCATAGCTGAAATTACTAATCAATTTGGTGTTCGGGTGAAGATTCTTCGCTCAGATAATGCTGAGTATATTACCACAGAGTTTACTGCATTTTGTCAGACCCATGGTATATTGCATCAAACTTCATGTTCTTATACTCCTCAGCAAAATAGGATTGCTGAACAGAAGAACCGACATTTGCTTGAGGTAGCCTGCTCTTTTGTTTTGCATATGCATGTCCCTAAACAATCATGGAATTTTGCGGTCTTAGTTGCATGTTTTTAAATCAATTGTATGCGTTCTCCGGTATTATGCAATCAGTCCCCTTTCTCTATTTTGTTTCTACAAGGCAATTCTTTTCCTGTTCCTCCTAAGGTGTTTGGTTGTCTATATTATTCTCATATTCTAGGTCCTCATAAAAACAAGCTTGATCCTAGAGTTACCCGTATGGTATTTGTAGGTCACGATTCCAAAAAGGGTATGTTTGTTTTGATCCTGTCACATCTAAAGTTTGTACTTTTTGTGAAACGACGTTCTTAGAAGATCAAACCTATTTTCCACCACCTATCACCTATTAAGGACCCCACTCCTACTATTCCTATGCCTCACCTATCTTCCTCGGAGCTTGATTTGTCTGTTCAACTTGTGTGCCCTAGTTTTCATCCTGTAGCCCCTTATCGTTTATTATTGTCGTAAGAAAATTGTCTCACCCCCTCACCAATTATTCTTCTAACGATTCTTCGTACTCTTATACAGTCCACTGTTTTTTATTCTCCACCGCCGCTACCTTCAGTAGAATATCCTATTGCCTTACGCAAGGGTAAATGTTCCTGTACTACTGGACATCCAATTTCTAACTTTGTTTCTTATCATAGACCGACCCCATCTGCTCGTCGGTTTGTTTCTTTTCTGTCTGCTATTACCCTATCTTTCTCTGTTCAGGAAGCGCTTCAGCACCCAGGTTGGCATTCAGTTATGAAAAAGGAGATTGCCGCACTGCGCTCTAATCAGTCTTGGAAATTGGTATCTCCGTCTTCATATAAGAAAGTTGTCGATGGGTCTTTACTGTCAAGCATAATCTAGATGGAACGATTGACTGCCTAAAAGCTCAATTAGTGGCCGAAAGATTTACTCAACGGTATGGTTTGCATTATGTCAAGACTTTTTCGCCAGTTGCCAAATTGCTCTCGGTTCGTGTTCTTATATTCTTGGCTGTTTCTAAGGTATAACCACTTCTTTAGGTTGATGTGAAGAATGCATTTTTAATTACGATCTTTCAGAGACTACTTATATGGAGCAACCTCCAGGATTTGAGCGACCGGAAAAATCTATGGTTTGTCTTCTACACAAATCGTTGTACGGGTTGAAGCAGTCACCGTGTGTCTGGTTTGAAAAGTTTAGTACAGCTCCACGACAGATTGGTTTCAAACACAGTCGTGCTGACACATCTCTCTTTACACATAATCGTCTACAGGAATGGGTAATTATATTGGTGTATGTTGATGATATTATCATTACTGGAGATGATTCTGCTGGTATCTCCAAGATGAAAAAACATTTGACTTCACTTTTCCATACCAAAGACCTTGGGCCTCAGATATTTCCTTGGAATTGAAATATCACGGAATTCTGGTAGATTACAGTTTTCTCAGCGCAAGTATGCACTTGATTTTCTATCTGAGACAGGATTTCTGAGATGTAAACCAGCAAACACCCCTATGGATTTCTCAGTCAAGCTATCTCGATTAAGCTCTCTCTCGGATCCTCCACTATCTGACCCAGGACGATATCGATATCTAGTTAGAAAGCTTATTTATCTTACTGTCACTCATCCTAACATTGCCTTTGCCGTTAGCACAGTAAGTCAATATATGCAGAATATTTTGACCTCTCACCTTAAGGCGGTTGAGCATATTCTCAAATACATCAAAGATTTTCCAGGACAAGATCTTTATAAACCATCTATGTTGTCGCTCACAGCCTTTGCAGATCCTGACTTTGGTGGATCCATTGATGATCGTCGTTCCACGAGTGGCTATTGTGTATTCTTGGAAGAAAACATAGTTACATGAAAGAGTAAGAAGTAAAATGTAGTGGCTCGTTCTTCTGCAGAGGCTGAGTATAGATGTATGGCGCATTCAGTTGCTGAATTGATATGGCTTATTTCTCTTCTAACAGATCTTGGGGTTTTTTCTTCTCTTCCGACTACACTCTTCTGTGATAATAAGGATGCAATCCACATTGCCGAGAATCCAGTTTTTCATGAGCGGACCAAGTATATTAAAATAGATTGCCACTTCATTCGTGACACGGTGAAAGATAAGGTGGTTGCACTCTAACATGTTTCCTTTTTTACTCAACTAGCAAATATCCTTATAAAATCTCTTTCTTGACCGGTTTTCGTCCGTCTTCTGTCCAAGCTTGGCATAATTGACATTTATGTTCCAGCTTGCGGGGGAGTGTTAAGAATATAATTAGTTCTTATATATTAGTTATGAGTATATTTAGTTAATAGAAATTAGTTATAAATATATTTTGTTATTAGATTGAGATTTGATCTATAACTCTCTCTATATAGATTTGAATTGACTCTTGTTTAATTATCCCAATAAATTATTTTCAATTTCCAAATAAGCGCAAGCACTTATTATTAATTACACCCTATATGTTTATACTTCGACGGGTGTTAGATTGATCTTAAATCGCATCGCAGAAGGAGAGCTCATATCACAGATATTATATACTTGCAAAGAGACATAAAAATCCACTTCAAAGGATATTGTTATGTTACATTGGTTTTTGGATATATTGCACTGAATATCATAAATTGTACGAAAAAGGTGCTTTAAAAGAAAAGCTATATTTGGAGTGAATTTATCATGTAGGGAGTTTTTAATGTCAAATTGACATTATTTAGAATAAGCGGGCACTTCCACGTGGGACCAAAGCCTTCCGCACTATTTAAAACAATGGGGGTTCTCCTAAGCGGGACCCATCCTTGTTCCAATGACGGGGCGGGTGCCTCACAACCAACTTCGTTTAGGTTAAGCAGGTACCTCTTTTGAGGCACCCAACTTAAGGAAATGAGTTGCGGGTACCTCTTTTGAGGTACCCGACTCAGTAGAATGGTGGCGGGTACCTCATTTGACGTACTCGAAATTGGTTAATTTAGAGGCAAATCTCTATTTTTGACAAGTTTTGCCATCTTAGGTAGAAATAATACATTGTGCTATTTCTGAAGTTTGTTATTGATTATGTTCAAAGTTTGTTTGAGAAAACAAGGAATTTCTTCTATGTTTCAAATTTGTTTAAAGACATAAGATTGATTTTATGTCAAAAATTGATTTGAGGGCATAGAGTTTCTTCTATGTGCGGGTTTATGTTAAGAAAATGGGGTTTTCTTCTATTTTCAAGTTCGATTTGAGAAATCAGGGTTTCTCCCATTTTCAAGTTTGGAGACATAAAGTTGCCTCTGTGTCTAAAGTTTTGGATGACATAGGATTTCTCCTATGCCTATGATTGTTTCAAGAACATAGGGTTATTCCCATGTTTACAGTTCAACATGGGATTTTCCATGTTCTTTATCCAAAGACAGAAAATTGGCTGAAGGAGAACACTTTTATTTCTGACAACTTGTTAAAGTTCTCTAAATGGTCATCCCAAGTCTCTGACAGGGATTAGGATTAAAGAAGAAGGACAGAAGAACTTAATTTTTGAGTTCTTACCTCTCTTTTTCTTCTTCTTCCTCCTTGAGAAATCTTCAAGAGTTCTCACCAAAAATGCTGAATCGAGAGTTCTTGATGATAGATGCGTTTTCTGCCCGTTGAGGGAGTATATGTACGACGAGCAAGAGTAGTTATTAAACTACTCCCATGTTTTTAGGGAAGTGGGGGAAGAAATAACCCCCACTTTCCCTAAATAGTAGGCCAATCGCCTTTATTCGAGTACCTCATTTGAGGTACCCACCGCCGCTTCATTTGACCATTTGAATTGTCTTGGATGGGAGTACCAATAATAGAGGTACATGATATATGAGTCCTCAATTGAGGTACTTGCCCATGTTGACCAAGTTATGTACTAAGTGAGTTGGTGTATAAATGCTTACACATTGATTTAAAACTTGGATAAATCATGTTTTGGGGGATTTTGTCCCCTATTAAACAGGGCACCCGATATGGGTATTTGGGATCTCTAGGAATCACTATTTTGACTCCAACAAAGATATACTATACTATAATTGTTTATTCCACACTTCATTGGTTTCAACTGAAATACTTCTCGGTTTCGGCTGAAGCTTCGACCATAGAAATAAGAAACATATACCTATGCAAATTTCAACATTAAGTAGAAAGAAGGAACAAGGGAGAAATAACTTTTCCAGGCACGTAGATTACTATCAAATAAATACCATGTGTACCTTGACATCATGCAAATCAAGGTCTACAAATTGCAGCAATCTGTCGTTCAATATGTGTTCGACCTGAGTAAAAGAAAAGAAGCACACTGCTGGTCAGCAAAACACAATTGTAAACATAGAGAGAAAGGCCAAAGAGTTGGTGAAAGTAAAAGTGGTAATTTAAATTGCGTAGCGGTGATGGAAGAAATAAATAATAATACAGCAAACAGAAAAGCATTTATTTTGCAGCAGATCTATATAGGAAGTTAGGAACTTCCTTCTATACATATAACATATTTTCCATGCATCGGTAAGATGACGATACGACATCTTCAATCGTATGGAAATATGTTTACAATGACATCTAATTTTCGCAATTAAGAGAAATAAACTAGAAAAAACAAAAAAAGGCATATAAGTTGAACAGATGGCCATATAACCACACTTTTT
This sequence comes from Agapanthus africanus, assembly GCA_030015575.1. NCBI lineage: Eukaryota > Viridiplantae > Streptophyta > Magnoliopsida > Asparagales > Amaryllidaceae > Agapanthus > Agapanthus africanus. The sequence continues at coordinate 417,159,107 of CM057349.1, read as the reverse complement.
CCTTGCGACTACTAAGTCCGTACAGATTCTTGACCAGATTCATGCAGACCTCATTCTCAACCATTTGGATCTTTCAAAAACGTATACCACAAGAAACGATATATTCATAGCATATGGTAGTAAGTACCAATAAGTAAACAAGAAGTTCTAGAAGATGTCAAAAGATTCATATTTAATATGGTTGATGACAATCAAAACAGCAGGTAGCACTAGAGCATTACTTTTAGTTAAATTTTGACATGTGGAGTGCATCAAGAAGGTCCCTGGTCACATAAACACGAGCATCTGACAGTACAGCTAACCAAGAGAATTTACCTGGGATCTTAAAACTTCTTTGTAAGTTCCAATTTCTCGCAAGGCAATTGTAAATTTTGTCATCACAGGTCCTACAAAAGATTATAGCTGCATCAATAGGCTAGTAAGTTGAACATTAATACTCTATTTTGTTAATAAAAGAAACTTGATAGAAGTAAATAAATATTATGAATATGATTATTAATGCTATCTAAATTCCTGGAATGAAGAGTAATCAGCATTTGATGGAATGTTGTAACCAAGGTTTAAAATCTTGGAATTGGTATCAGTATAGTTATTGGGCCGTCATTTTTTTTTGGGATCAGAATCGGCCATCTTGGACCTATCAGCCGTTTCAGACTGAAAAATCGTATTTTAAAATAATTAGGGGGGAAAAGGTAACATTATGAAATTTTTAAGTAAATAATAAAAGCTATAACAATACAGCAAATATTTTAGCAATTAATTATGTCCAAAATGGTTGTTTTGATACTTAGTATATTTTTTATATACTATTTTGTATTCAATGCTGAAAAATAAACCGCAACCCATAAATTACCCATTAGTAAACTTAATAATAGTACCTACTAATCAAAGAATAAACCCAATATAACTTGGTATCGGACAGTATCGGTATCAGAACTCGGACAATTATTTTCTAGATCAAAATCGGCCCTCTTGTATCAAGATCGGTAGAGATTTTAAACCATGGTTGTAACTTAAAAGTGCTAATAGTAATGGTAAATAATATTATACGTAAATTTAGGGATAGGAGTTGAAAGTGAATTTGTGTCATCTGTAATTTAACAAATGACTAGAATATAATAATGAAAAAATATATATCACAATTACTGATGATAGAGTTATATTTTTTACAGAAGTTCAAATCAGTCAACTACATTACTAATTTTTAAGTCAAGTTGCTTGCTTGTTCAGCAGGAATCTACCAGCATAACTTTAGACAATGGTACATAAGCTGAATTATATGGAGCTTCCAATTAAAAGGACGAGCTATGTCTTTTTTTCTTTTTCATTTTTCTTTTTTCTTTTTTTCTTTTTTTTTCGTGGGGAGGGGGGGAGGAAGAAGAAGAGAACTTGTAAATAGGAAATTAACAGATATTCAAACATGGGATAAACCTCCAAAAGCGACACTAATGGGATCATTGCGCCCTCCACCAAACATCTCAAGGGAGCTTGCAAAAGCAATATCCCCATCATATCCCTCACCAAGGCCTTCTCTGAAAATAAAAAGAAAGCATGCATCATTAATATGGATGGACGGTGGAGTCATTGAAGAAAACATATAACCAAGACCGAGAGTCTAGTTCCTATATCACATTTATTTGGTTTTATCCATGCAACTAAAAGATAGGAAATAAAAATGTTTATTGGCTTTTATCCATGCATTTAATAGATAGGAATAAATTCTACCAAACTCAAAGCATGTGAATACAATGCTTGTTAATAAAATAGTGTTTTATAATAAAGGAGAAAATCTAAGCACCTTATGGGTAGTTAATATAAAAATAAGAAGCATCTTATAAAGAAGTTAATATACACATACGAATATTAGATGGTCAAAGACTACAAATTGCATCATGTCTCCATATTAGTGGTGGTTTGTCTTTATGATATTGGATATGACCCGCTTAAAACTTCCCAGTCCCCTTTGTTCCACTGTGGTACAATGCTGCTGCTCACGGTGGAAATGCCACAACAACAACTGAGCCTTTTATCCCAAGCATATGGGGTAGGCTACATGAACCAACATGCGAATCACGCCCGATCCAGCACATGAATCCGCCTCCACTCACTCCTATCCAACAATATACTTTCATTGAGGCCTTTGGCAACCATATCGTTTCGTATCATCTCCATCCATGTTTTCTTCGGTCTCTCTTTTGCCCTTTTGCCATTGTCCATATCGAGAGTATCTATTCGTCGAACCGGTGCTTCCATAGGTCTGCGTCACACATGACCAAACCATCTTAGCCGGTTTTCCCGTATTTTCTCCTCCACAGGTGCTACACCAACTTTTGCACGAATGTCCTCATTTCGCACCTTATCTTTTCTAGTGTTACCGCACATCCAACGAAGTATGCGCATCTCCGCTACGTGCATCTTCTGTGTATGATACTTCTTAGGAGCCCAGCATTCTGTACCATATAATAAGGCAGGCCGAATAGCGCTTCGATAAAACTTCCTTTTCAAATTTAACGGAAAGTTACGATCACACAAAATCCATCCCTGTTGCACTCCTCTATTTCAACCAACCAGCTTAGATCCTTTGATTAACATCACTATCGATCTCCCCATCCTTTTGGATGATGGAACCTAGATATCTAAACTGATCGCTCGGTGATATCTCTTGCCCTTCCAATGTTATACCAATAAGGTTTTGACTTCTCTGTTTACTAAATTTGCAGTGCATATATGTTGTCTTGGACCAGCTCAATCTGAACCCCCGAGATTCCAATGTTTGCCTCCAAAATTCCAATTTAGCATTAACCCCTGCTTTCGTCTCATTTACTAGAACAATATCATCAGCAAATAGCATACACCAAGGTACCTCATCTTGGATAGTTCTAGTAAGCCCATCCATCATGATGGTAAACATGAATGGACTTAATGCAGATCCTTGATGTAAACCAATTGTAATCGGAAAATCACTTGTTAGGCCGCCGCAAATTCTGACATTTGACACTACTCCATCGTACATATCCTTGATTATGTCAATATACTTGACGGGGACCCACTTCTTCATCATTGTCCCCCATAATACCTCTCTAAGTACCTTGTCGTGCGCTTTCTCTAAATCAATAAATATCATATGCAAATATCTTCTCCTCTCTCGAAAACGCTCGACAAGTTGACGAAGCAAATGATTAGCCTCTGTCGTTGATCATCCAGGTATAAACCCAAACTGGTTTTCTGTTATCATAATATCCTTCCTTAGCCTGTGTTCAATCACTCTCCTAAAATTTCATTGTGTGACACATAAGTTTTATTCCACGGTAGTTTGAGTAAATTTGAATGTCACCCTTGTTCTTGTAGATAGGTACATAGATACTTTTCCTTCATTCATTTGGCATTTTTTTGTCTGCCAAATCTTATTAAACAGATCTGTCAGCCATTTAACGCCTATTTCTCCTAACCATCTCCAAACCTCGATAGGAATCCCGTCAGGACCAACCGCTTTTTTTAAACTCATTCTGTTCAAAGCTTCTTTAACCTCAGGTAGTCTTATTTTATGCATAAAATCGCGATTTATATCTTGAAATTGAATGACAAGTCTATCCAAATTCTTAGTAAAGCTCTCATTGAACAATTTGTCAAAATAATCTCTCCACCTTTCCTTGATATCCACATCTCGAACTAAAACCTTCTAATTTCATTTTTGACACACTTCACCGTACATAAGTCTCTGGTCTTCCTTTCCCGCATCCAAGCAATCCGGTATATATCATTTTCAACCTCTTTAGTGTCTAATTTCTCGTACACCTCCTTATAGATCTTAGATTTAGCTTCCCGGACAGCTTTCTTAACTTCCTTTTTACCCATTTTATACTTCTCAAAACTCTCCACATCTATATTTTTCTTCAAATCTTTATAAAAATCCCTTTTTAATTTTAGTAGCAGCCTTTACTTCTTCATTCCACCATGATTTGTCCTTAGATGGTGGAGCACCACCTCTCGACTCACCAAGTAGATCTCTAGCTATCCTCTTGATACAACTAGTCATTTTGTTCCATGTTCTGTCTGAATCATCTTCCGACTGCCAATCCGCTTCTTGGACTACACGATCTATAAAAGCCTTTTGGTTACTTTGTTTCAATCGCCACCATTTAATTCTAGGCTCTACCTTACGTCTAATCTTTTTAGGTCCTCTTCTAAATCGAAAATCTAGAACTAAAAATCTATGTTGAGTGGTTACACTCGTCTGGCACTACCTTACAGTAGATACAACAACCTCTATCTATTCTTCTCGTCAGAAAAAAGTCTATTTGACTAGCACTTGATCCGCTCCTAAAAGTGATAAGGTGGGACTCTCTTTTCCTAAACCAGGTGTTTGCTAAGATCAAGTCATAAGATAAGGCAAAATCTAGAATCGAGTCACCTACTTCATTCCTTTGTCCGAAACCAAAACCTCCATGGATAGTATCAAACCCACTACGACTAGTACCTACATGTCCATTGAGATCACCACCAATAAATAACTTCTCTCCACTAGGTATACTTTACACCATCTCATCTAAATCCTCTTAGAATAGACGCTTATTAGCGTCATCAAAACCTATCTGTGGTGCATAAGCACTAATAACATTAAGGATCTCTCCACTTAGAATAAGCTTAACTAGTAAAATTCTATCACCTTTTTTCCTAATTTCAATTATATCCTCAAGCAACCGTCTATCTATAATTATGCCTACCCCATTACGATTTTTATCTCTACCCGTATACCAAAACTTATAACCCCAAGGCTCTATGACTACTCTTTTCACCTATCCACTTAGTTTCTTGCACACATAATACCAACTCTCCTAATCATCACCTCCACTAATTCTATTAGTCTACCCGTAAGGGAACCTATGTTCCAGGAAGCTAGACGGATCCTATGAAACCCTTGCTTATTTGTCACTACACCCGGGGTCCGATGTAGCACGCCGTTTCTGGACGACAACCTAGAAGCCCTTGCATACTTAACATTACACCCGGGATCCAATATAGCGCGTCGCTGAGTAGGGGACACCCCAACGATATTCTTATTATGGTTCATGTCACAGAATGTGACAAAGTTTTATGTTGGCTGTCACAAGCCTACCACAACGCTCATCCTTTCTCACGGTGGAAATGCGAATTTAGAAAAATATGTTACAGAAACATGTCTTACATTATCTGTTGTGATTAGGAATGACCAAATTAAGAGAGTTTTCAAACCTCAATTTAAGCCTCGGTTACTTGGTAAATAGTGAAGAAAATGCATGGGGTGAGGAATCATTTGCCCTGGTTAATGAGAAAGGATATGACAGTAGTAAAGGATTTCAAAAAGAGTACAGTATTGATGGACATTTAATAATGATATGGTGACTTGACAATATGAGTAAATATATCAAAGAAAGATATTGCCAACTATATACAAAACATATTTCCCTGAGCAAAACTGTCAGTTGCTCAAAGACAGGTTAAACTGATAGAAACTTGAAAGTTGGACGTGTCTTTATTTATATTTCAAATTCACAGAAAATGATTTCCTTGAGTCCTTAATTGGGCAATAAACTAAATTCTATAACAATAAGTATTTTGAGGGAGAGAATTTCAGTTTACAATATATTTAGAGGGAAGAGGTCGATTCACTTACGTGTATTTCCGACAGCCCTTGTAAAACTTCAGGCATCTTTCCCTCAAGGACTCTGCACCTTCTTCAAGTGATTGAATCTGTTTATTATCAGAAACAAATAATACTCAGTTCCATGCAAACTTGATAACTAGCGATAATAACACAAATTTTTGCTGTGATACCTATTTCCCAAGTAGGTAGACAAAGTATTTCAGGCGGAAACATACTTTGACAACTCATATTGCTCAGAGAAAAATCTTGAGGTCTAGTTTTGCACCACATGTTCCAAATCCACGGTTTTGTTTAAGTTAAAACGAAATCAGGGTCTGAAGGCAAAACAGGCTCAAGGTTTTCACTTAAGTTGAGGTACTGTTTGGTAACACGTGTTTAAGCACGAGTTATTAAAACTTTCTGAAGCTCTAAAAATGGTATTGTGGACTTTGGAGCTTCCCAAATCCTCGAATAGGAAACTCTATTTTGATTGCCAAACAAGTCAAGTTCGATTTTGAAGAGCCCACGAAACTATGGTTGCGGGTTCACCACTATCTAGCTGGCTCTCTTTCCATCGAAAACCATAATCCGGTCTCCAAGTAAGTCCTAAATCATTACTAAACGCAGCATGACGACATATAATACTGTATTCAAAAAAGTTTGTCAAATCTGACAATATAGATTTTTTTTGCTTCTTCCCTCGTAAGTTCAACCACATGCCAGCCGATAATATTGGAAACATTCAGATGACTGCAATAGGGAAGCTGCTCGTCTGGGTACTCGTTTAATGACGAAATGGAAATGCTATGAATGCGAAGCTTGGCATTATCTTGCACCTTAGATGATGGTACGCTATACGGAAAAATTTATAAAAATTGCAACAAATTGGTTCCTCTAGATGGAAGAAGGGGGGAGGAGGGAGGAGGAGGGAGGAGGGGGGAAGGAAGTCAATAGGAAATCAGAAGAGAGGAGAAAATATGCAAGGGGTGTATATATCGATGTACATAAATACAAAACAATGTGGTCCATGTTTACTCGTGATTGAATAACAGCTTTAGGAAAAATCCAAAATATCCTAATTCCTAATATATATATATATATATATATATATATATAACACAATACACAGGTCCACCAATCTATGTATCTATCTATCCATCCATCGATTTACACATCCACCTCAGTGCTCACATACATGATTCGCCCCATTATAATGAAAACTATCAGCAGTTGCAATGGAAATTCTTCCACAATCTAGTAACTAGAAGTCTCATAACAAGATCCTAACTCACTAAGACCTTATGAGATGTGCCTTCATGAAGGACAATCATATACCTCAATCTAATTTCTAGTGAGACCTTGATCCCCAGAAATTTATATCCAACAATGTCAGAGAACTCAAAGATCGCATCCACCGATACCAAAATACTGGTGAATTTTTTAGGACCTCAAGGCTCCAGGCTTCAGTACAACTAAATATAAAAAAGCGTAGTAATAATTTCAACTTTATAACCACAGCTTGAGTAATTGATAAAAGAAGAAGCTGACAAGGAGCAGCCTAGTAACAGCCCATTATTAATCTCAGCATACTTCATTCGATTTCAATGAAGAGCCAAAACACTGTTTTCTTTTTCTCAGCAAGTAAAACACCAAATTCAGAAGATGCATCCATTGACGTAATTGACCTTAATACCCTTCAATCATCCTACTCTTCATAAAATTTAAGATTCTATAATGAGAACAAAGAGAACCACAATTATGATTCAACTTTTTAAATTTGGTGTCATGGGTAACAACCAGACCTATCAAAGAAACCCAAATTCCAACAAAATTGATTCTGCAAGCTAGTCAACGTCAACACGGCAAACCCTATCTTCCGCTTCTAAAATTTAAATCAGCTAAAGATCGCATGCAGCAATAAGATGCATTGTGTTGTAAGGATTACGTATTTATGCGCAGCGGAAATCCAATACCTTTGTTTTAGGGTAGATTGAAAAAGACCATCCGACGGATACCAAATCACACGAAAAGAACCAAGGTTCGAGAACTCGGTTTCGGTTTCGGTCGCTCATAATTTTATTAGTTTCGCTGGGTTTCGGCTAGTTTTGCTAATCTCAGTTTGGGTTTCGGTTTCGACGGTAATACAACATACATAAGTGTAGATATATTAAATACTTAAATTTATGCTTCTATATTACAAGACAATGATCCTAGTATTTAAAAATTTATGCATGATGCAAAATATATTGAAAAGCGTACTTAGATAAGTATTAATATAGGGTTTGGGTTCACCTTTTTACGGTTTTCTAACAACAACTGCCTACAATGATCACAATGACAATAAAAATGGTATAAAAAATAAGTTTTCGTATCAGTCTCAGTTGGTTTCGTATCGGTCTCCACCGAGACCGATACGAAACCAACACGTATCAATGGTTTCGACCGAAACCTCGAACCTTAAAAAGAACACACCAACAAAAACACACAAGATTTACCCAGGTTCGACGGAACTAGCACCTAATCCTGCAAACCGCGATGAAAACTTCCACTATGAGAAAGAATTATAAAAGATTACACTGACTTCTCACCCACCTTTACAAAGAAATACTCTCTTACAAAATTTCTCTCTATCCGCGACCGCACTTGACAGCTCTCTCCCACTCTAATCAAATCATAAGTTATTAGAGAATTATGGATAAAAAAATCCCTAAAGAAAGTCTTATATTTATAAGGTAAATAAATGTTGGGAGATAAATCCATATTTAAATTAGAAATAAATATGAATTTAAACTAGAAATTAGGTTTAAATATAAACTAACGAGATTAGATTTAAATCCTAACCAATCCCTAACTAATCCGAATTTAAATCAAATTCAACAATCTCCGTCTTGATTCAAATTCACCATAATCTATTCGTTTTCTCAACACCTTGGAACTCCGTCCTCGTAGCCTTGTGTCCAAAGGCACATCAACAACCTCTAGGCAAAACTTGAACTTGCACCGGTACCATCCCAAAAATGCGTCTGCCGGATCTTCTAGGTACCAATCTTCATAAGAGACATTACCTTCTTCTCGGCCTGTAAGAGCACTCTCACCGTCTTTGAAACTCCCAAACCCAACATCCTCCGCATATACATAGTCCTCCTAACCGCCTCCTAGACGGTTAGCAAACTTGCCTCTACTATTGACTATGCGATACCATATTGAAGCATCGAACTCTCTGGCACTGCATCCGTGCCCAAAGTGTACCCCGTCGTCGACCACCATTTGCTCCTATCACCATACACTTTCACAATGCAACCATCAACATTGCATTTACTGAATGACGAGCCCAACCCTTCACTATTACTCAACTATCAGGGTCCACTCCACAGCCTGCCAATGCTCTCTATCAGCATCTGACCTTGGTGATAACATCGCCGAAAACCTGAAGTGCGCCTCAAAGTGAGAAGACACGGGCCGAATCTCCTCCATCCCATAGCGAGCTAGAACCTGCTCGATACACTGCTGCAACCGACGCGACTCCCCATCCATGACACTATTAACGTTACGAATCAAACATGCAGACTTTCTATCAAACTCCCGATCCTCTTGCTTTGGAGACTTGTCCCTATCCACTCCTGTACGCCGAACTGTCAACTCTGCACCAGTGGCTCTATTGGACTCTCCACCTGAATCGGAGTACCAACCACCTCATCTCTTGTAACCTAGATTGGAGCTTCGAACTCCACCTCGCTTGGCGGCATATCTGTTCTCCGTTCACCATCTGACGGAGTTTGTCTTCTTCGAAGTATTGCAAACTCAACGAATGCCACTCGACTGATTACTCCACTGTGGGTCCAAGAACACAACGATCTGTACCTTTTTGCTCCGCCTCTTAAGCCGACAAGAGAACGTCTCTTGATTCTCGGCTTCTCGATGCATCGATTTCCACGAAGCCCTGAATAATCTCTAACCCCGGTCCATAACTTCTCGGAAATTCTTATATCTACCACCGTCGATAGTAACCGATCAATAAGGAATTCGGCAATAAATAGGGCTCCAACCCGAATCTTCCTCGAAAAACCACCTGTAAGCCGTAAAGTCATGTTCTTCCTAACTGTCCGAACCGTCCGCCCTGCAATGCCATCTGACTGAGAATCTCCCAACGTGGTGTATTGATGCACGATCCTCTCCGGCATGCACAATCCTGTGAATCCCTGCGAAGCAAACCCTCCGCTTAAATCAAACCGAAAAACATCTACACGCTTCCCGAGCTGCAAATCAAACATGACCGTTCTGAACTTCTGTAAATTCTCGGCCTAAGGTTTGAGAACGTACACCCACAAGTTTCTTGAGAAGTTGTCCATGAAGGAAACATAATGCATGGCTCCACCTCGAGAACCCGGTGCCGGAACCAACTGCATCTTCTCACGGTCCTCTCGGAAATTTGTCTTGCCGAACTCTCCGCCTCCAAGTATCTGCCTCTTCCGAGACACCTCCAAACTCGTCTAAATGATATGACCCAATCATGGACGCCGCATCCTGACCGAATATGAACCGCTTGACTGGTAGAAACTTCAACAACATGTCCTACTAGTGTCTGTCCGTTAAGAAAATATAGATTCGCCGCCCTCTTCGTCTTCATGACAATCAGAAAACCAATGGAAATCCTCATGGAATCTCTATTGGCCACGCATTTGTAGCCAAATCCGTCTAAAACCTCCATAGAGACCAAGCTCCTCAAATCTAGCATGTGTCTTAACACCTGTCAACGTCCGAACTATCCCATCATGCATGCGAATCCGAACCGCGCCCACCCCAATTTTGCAAGACACATTGTTCCCTATGAAGACCGAGCCTCCAACAACCGAACGATATCTAACAAACCAACTACGATGCGGAGTCACATGGAACGAGATTTTCCGAATCCACCATTCATGAATCATGTTCGTCTAAAGTCGCACATACCGATAGAACTGAACAATCACCACCCTGATTTGAATCTTCCTCTGCGACTGCAGTGCCGAAAGAAATTTGCTCGCCCTTCTTTTTTAACTTTGGACAATCCATCTTCCAATGTCATCTTTCTTTGCAATGTCTGCACTTATCATTCACCCGGCTTCTCGACTCTTTGGAACCATTTGACCACTTCACCAAGCGGCCTCTAGCGAGCATCGTGTCGTCCGAACTTCCTTTGTCACCGATCACCTTATCCCTCAATGTCTCACTGTGCAAACTTGCCTTGAAATCTTCCTAAGATAACTTTTCTAGGCCATACACCATAGATTTGACAAACTGGCCGAACTCGGTGGTCAAAGAACACAATAAAATCATCGCCTGATCTTTATCATTGATCTTCACCTCCATATTTCGCAAGTCCATCACAATCTGGTTAAACTCATCGATGTGGTCTTTGACGGAAGTCTCTTCCTTCATCCTCAAGATGTACAACCTCTGTTTGAGGTAGAGACGGTTTGTGAGAGACTTCTTATTGTAAAGGGACTCCAGCATATTCCAAATAGTTGTTATTGTGGGCTCTTGCACGATCTCGTAAAGTGCCACGTCCGCTAGGTAAATGTGCAACAGGCTATGTGCCTTATCTACATTGCCTCCAACTCTATATATGTGGTCCCTTTCAGTATCTTGTCTTTCGCGAAGACTATCTTGTGAACGCCTTGTTTCAAATCTGCGGTCATCTTCAACTTCTGTAAACTGAAGTTATTACTACCGTTGAACTTTTCTATCTTGAAGCTCGTAGTCGTCGTCTTGCCAAAATCTCCGAATCACCCCACCTGCTCTGATACCACTTGGTGTAAGGATTACGTATCTATATGCAGCGGAAATCCAAGGCCTTTGTTTTAGGGTACATTTAGAAAGACCAACCGACGGATACCAAATCACACGAAAAGAACATACCAACAAAAACACACAAGATTTACCCAGGTTCGACGTAACTAGCACCTAATCCTGCTAACCGTGACGAAAACTTCCACTATGAGAAAAAATTATAAGAGATTACACCGACTTCTCATCCTCCTTTACAAAGAAATACCCTCTTACAAAACCTCTCTATCCGCAGCCACGCTTGGTCGCCCTCACCCACTCTAATCAAACCCTAAATTATTAGAGAATTATATATACAAAAATCCCTAGAGAAAGTCTCATATTTATAGGGTAAATAAATGGTAAGCGATAAATTCATATTTAAATTAGAGATAAATTTGAATTTAAACTAAACATTAGATTTAAATCTAAACTAAAGAGATTAGATTTAAATCCTAACTAATCCGAATTTAAATCAAATTCAACATGTTGACTATAAGAAAACGGTCCAACCGAAAATAGCTCTTAGGTACAACTTTGCTTTCCAATGTTGGAGGGCTCACTGGCTTGGATCTTGTTTACGTCATGTGAGGAAACTCCAAAACACTATAAGATAACAAATCCAGTCTTTGAGCTCCCAACACAGATAAAGATTATCCTATGAACCTATGCATCCACTAATTAAAAGGGTTAGGTGGAAGTGAAACGAGGAAGTCATCATACAATCATTGCCCTACCGTCAAAATGGGTTAGCTGTGAAGCAAGACGACATAAAATGTATGACAATTTGCCGAGCTTACACTAATACACTCTTAATTAGTGCCAGAGTTTTAGCGAGGGTTTAGTAATGATCTTAGATTAGTACTAAGTCCTCCAAATGCTAGAACAAGGCGAAAAATTATAAATTTGCTAAAAGGATTTATGTCCAGCTTTAAGCCAAAGGCAAAATGGAACACATTCCATTAGAATGTCTGTAACATCACAGCTCGCAGTAAATTCATCAAATTTGTGGGTTCAATCATCCCATTAGGACATCACTCACCAATCAAAAAGAGCCCTTCTATGCAACACGAGTAAATATCTCAAACGATCAAAGCTAACCCCCATTCAATTTCAAATTTCTGCTGCAAAATACTCGAAAGTTTTTTCAGCAACCAACGCGAGAAATGGAGCAAAATTCGCCTCCCGTTGAAACATTTCCCACTCCAAAACTATAAAAAAATCGGTGTTTTTCGGGTACCTGTTTACGAAACATAGGAGAATCATCGAGCTTGGCGAAATGCATGTTGAAAGCTTAAGATTTTCCCTCTCTTTGCACCAAATCCTCATAAAAAAACCTCGCTTTTTCAAGCAAATCGAAGGAAATCGAGCATCCAACGCATCGTCACAGCTCCGACGCGGATACAAATCCTCTACCGTTCGAAACCCGCTCCGATTCGAAACCTTCGCGCATTTCCAGCGAGATTGGGGATTTTGAGGAAAGAGAAACAGAAAGAGAAAGAGGAGAGCTGTGTTTGTTTTTTGTTTTCATTTATTTAATTTAAATAAATTTATTTTAATTAAGGACCGAATTTAGAGTTTCTATTTTTCTTTTGACTGTCGTCCAAAAATCATAATTATTTGGAATCTTAGGTTTCCAGAGGTTGTGGCTCACCGCTCACCACCGGTGAGACTCAAACTAGGCTTAATTTTGCAGGAAACCCCCTCCCTTTTACCCTATTTCAGATCAAGCTTGATGGTGCGGATCCCCTGCTGCTGCTGCCGCCTGCTATTATTTAGGGTCAGCCACACGGTAACATTTACTTCCACCGTTGGTATCTATTAGTTGCAATTACAGAGAGGAAATAACAGCAAGGATTCTGAATAGCTCGGATTTTCATGTCGTTGTTTTTACTTCTCTTCCTTTTGGAATACCATTCAATCAACATGTATTAATTTACTAAGATAAAAGAAAATAAAAGGTAAGAAAGATACATCAGGAATACATGATAGAAAGATCTTATATAATAGGGTGGTCTTATGATTAGGCATTTTGCTATTTTATTGGCATTCGGTCTTCAAATATGAATTAGGGTTTTCCATGGATGCACTTTAGATGTGGTTATAACAAAAAATACATATGCCATGGAATCAAGGATTTTCTTTTGTCATTGTTGGAGAAATTATTCCAATAGTCCCCTAGCAAACTCGGATTGGAGAAATAAAGAGATGGAATTTTTCGGATGCCCTTCGTGCAGCTTGATAGGATGCCTGATTCTTTTCATTTTATTTCTCTTCCGACTGAGCACATATGCCCGAGACACCAAAGAAATTTGCATTACCGTTGAGGTTGAAAGATTTAATATACCAATATCTTATATAATGATTTTAAATAGAAACGAGATACCATAGTTTGTTTCAATTGAGATATTTTCAAAAAACTGTAAGCAGCGACATCTATTTTCTGACTGAAACATGTTTATGCCAAAATGTAAACACAAATAAGCATCATCCCTCTTACGCGTTCTAGTTGCATCATAACAGTACACATGCACATCACTAAAGGTTCGGAAGACCATTAAAGCTTGAGTAGTTGTATCAACCATTGCCGGAGCAAGCACTTTATGTCAGGTAGGCCAAAGTTAAGGCTAAATTGCAGCAAACCACCTTCACTTTTGCATAAACGGTTAAATTGCCAGGTATGCAGCTAATTGGGCAAAAACAGGGAGCAATATGACCTTCATATTAAAATTAAGTTGGACCATAAATCACTCTTCCAAGTTCAAATAACTTTGGTAAATATGTACTAAATTTCTTTTTTCTTATAATTACTTCAAATAACATTCTACAAACTTGACATGATTAGAAATTGCTAATTAAATAAAAAAAATTCAAATGGACTATGGTTTAGTATATAGAATTTTTAAGTTTTATCACTCCTAATTCAATTAGACAACGAATTAGGGAAAAGAAAATGAAAACTAACAATTGCTTGGCTCAGAGGATTCGAACTGGAGAGAGGACGAGGGGTCGTCCCCATGAACTCACCGCTAAGTCCCCAGCTCAAGTATGGAAAATTAGTGTATATATTATATTTATTTAAAGTCTTCCATATGTATGTTTACGTCGTGCCGCTAACAAGATGGGTCGAGCATCTAACCTCGACCCATCCTAGTTCCATCCATATCAGGTATCTAAAATAATAAAATGTAGTAATCCATGCAACAAAATACTGCATAAAATAAAAGGAAAAATGAATCTGCAATTTTTGTCTTGCAAAATTACTGTAATTTTATTGCAAAAAATCTCATAAACCTTAGATCTAAGATCAAGTGCGGGTGTAATAATAAGTATGCTCATTACCAAAGGCGACAAATACTTGTTGATATTATGAATAAATTATTCGGTGTGGCAGTGTAATACATCTGGATAGGAGGTGAGAGAGGGAGGAGTTTCGGGCTGCTTCGGAGAGCATGTGAGGCCCACACTTTTATTTCTTTCCTCTTGCCCAGGTATATACGACCGATACATGGAATAATTTTTTGATATTATGAAACTGAATCGAATTGCTTCAGAATTTTCGAGATTCTCATTTTTCCCGTGAAATAAATGTTTGCGTTGTCTATTTGGTCGATGCTGGAACGTTAGAAGATGTTGTCGACCGGGCTTGATGGCAAGACACTTCCGAAAGTTTTATTGCAATAGTACATAAACAACAGCCCAACTTGCTTCCCAGTAAGGACATGTTTGGTTGCAGGAATATGGATTTGGATTTGGATTTTGGATTGTGGAATCCTCGGGTTCCATAATTTTGTGTTTGGTTGATGGATTTGGATTTGTAGGATTCCTTTGTTTTTTATGAGGGGCCACCACAAAACAAGGATTCTTGAATCCTAAAAAATTTCAAGGATTTTCAAGGATCTGACACTATTCATTGTACTTTTAGATGGGACCCGTGGTACTTTATTTATTTAATAATCCTCTTTCTATCTATCTCTCTCTAAAATCCTCAAATCCAAATCCCACCTTTTTTTCACCCACCAAACAAAGATTATAAAGATCTACAAATCCAATACTAGGAATTCAAAACCAACCAAACAACAAATTACCAAATCCAGAAATTTCAACCGTACTATTTTGGACTCTAAATTCCATAATCCTGCAACCAAACAGGCCCTAAGAATCGTTTTGCATATATACAATCGAAAATAAAGTTAAAAAATATTTTATTTATATATATTGTGAGGTACTAACTAGTATAATTTAGTTGCAAAGAAGAAACATAAGTCGCAATCTTTTTCTTTCACCCCCACCACAGACCACTGACAGTTCCGTAGGAGAGGTGGGGCCCGCAGACAACCAAAGAGAGAGGAAATGATGCCATCGCG
This sequence comes from Agapanthus africanus, assembly GCA_030015575.1. Taxonomy (NCBI): domain Eukaryota; kingdom Viridiplantae; phylum Streptophyta; class Magnoliopsida; order Asparagales; family Amaryllidaceae; genus Agapanthus; species Agapanthus africanus. The sequence goes on along the minus strand of CM057349.1, from coordinate 417,143,312 downwards.
GCTTTTGGGTCCCTTTTTGTGGGGCCCAATAACCCCCTCTTCAAACAAGACAATCCCCTCGGGCTCCGATCCGACGCCATTCATTCTTTCTAATTTTTTTTTATTATTTATATAAAAAGTTCACGGGCACCATTATATAATGCTTTTCTGCATGTGAGTAATATTTTCACCTTTGAATAAGCATAGGAGTGCAATAAGTTTACCGCTGGTAAAATTGTTGAGTTTAAGATGAAAAATAAAGAAGTTTTGTAATTTAATTCTCGTCATGGGTCGATTTCGGCTCGTTTTATGTTTTTAAAAGCAACATCATTGAAATTTAGTTCGAAGCTCTCCAACTGATTAATAAATACACTTATTTAAATTATATATTATATATATATGACATCGAATGTAAATAAACATCTATTTTCCAATGTATTATTTTTCTTTAGATGTATTTATAGTCTCCAGCATAAATTGAAATGTTTTGAGCCGAACCTTTTCGGATCGATGATCAGGTTTGGTTTTTGGATATAGTGCAATTAAATCTGCTTGCATGCCATGGTCAGATCAGTTTTCCACTTGGGGTTCTTTAGTGAAACTTGTATCGCGCCAACTAAACACCAACAACACAATACGCTCTAAAGCATATATAATCGACTGGACCGGTATGTGTTGTGTGGATTCTTTTCGGATTTTTGTGATTTCATAGTTGCATACATGTCAAACGGTTTTAGGTTGAACATGGATTCATAATCAAAACAGATAAAGTAAAAACAAAAAATAAATTAATAATCATCAAGAGTTTACAAACAAGAGGGACAGGTTTTAGGGAAACATCTGTGCAACTTTGAACTTAGTTTCCACTCATTTATTTGGGTTCAAATGATTGCTGTCAGCATACAAACGCCCTATTCTGTCGGTTTTTTCTCGGTCAATTTTGACCCGGTTTGCATACATGATCCACACTACACACATAGTTTGTTTAAGAGAAACCTAATCTTAAGATCCAACAAAGCTGACGACCAAAATCTGATTTGAGGGGTTTATTACGGTCATTAGGTTATCGGTTTCAATATAAATCAAAATCAGATTGGTTGTGCAGAAACTTGACTTTAACAGACATGTTCTAGGTGAACCGATTCATCAAGATCCATAGCCGTTTATGTCCGACCCACATCAGATGAACACATCAGGTTTGGATACCGCTGGGTTTGAATCAAAACCGATATCCAAGTCTTCCGGTGATGATGCTCGATATTGGTGATCTCCCAGATCATGATAGGTGGCAGATGACGTGTCCCGGGGCTCGCGAGAAAGGACCTACAGTGGCCGACCAGACCACTCCTGTGCCCGTCCTACAAGCAAACGTCGGCTCACCTCCGAGCCCCCGGCACAATTGGCCTCCTCGGCCTCACAGCTCATCTCCGAGCTATCATAGGCCCGAGCTTCCTCGGCCCTCACAGCTCGTCTCCGGGCTACCGCAGAACTAAGATACCTCGGCTCTCCCGCCTGTCTGCGAGATCTCCCGCCGAGGTCATCTTTCTCGGTCTCATCGACCGGCCAACGGCACCGCTTGCAGGTGTAACCGCCATCCCGTGAATCACGCCATGCGCGAGATCTCCGCCGGCCACATCCCACGTTCCACGCCACCACGATCCCCCATTAACGAGCATGTCTCGCCATTAATGGGAGGTCTCGCTCATTACGCGGGCGTGACGTCGGGAGCGTAACGGCCGGCGTGATTCTCGCGCCTGTCCTGCCTGCTGCCACCGCTATATAAACCCCTCCTTCAGACGGTCCAAGTAAGCCATTTTTTTACTCCATTAAGCCGTTACTCTGCTCGGATCTCTAGTCTAATTTGACCGTCGGAGGGTCCTCGGTGGTACAACTACCCCGGGACTTCCTTGCAGGTAGCTTGGAAACCACAACCTCAAACCCATTGAGATCCACACGCTTCAGGAGCGAAAGCTTCCAGATCCAATCTCAGCCACCCATCGCCGGCATCAGCAGATCAACGGAGGTAACATCTTGACATGATTCAGGTCGTGTCAGCTGGCGCCGTATGTGGAAAATCCTTGATTCCACAAAAACAAAAGTTCACTTTCCGATCTCAATCCAATGGCGAGCGATCATCACGACGATCCAAGCGCCAGCCGCCGCCTCCCCCTCAACGGAGGCACGGACGAACCTCCTCCGCTGAATGCCATCAACGCTCTCGCCGGCCGCATAGACCGACTCGCGTCTGTCGTGGAGGCGCTGATCCGCGTCCAAACGGTAGGGCAAGATCACCAAGTCGCCGGTCCCCCGCCTCGGGACCAGGACCCCTACAGGGCGAGAGAAGGCTCCGTCCGTGTCGGCACCGCCGGCCGCCGCCTCATCACTTCCGGCAATCGCGGTTTTCTCGGGCCGACGTACTCGAAAACCCGGTGGGCACCGCTAAGTTTGGCTCCAAGGTCCTACGCTAGAGAGTTTCGCCCCGAGTCTCGTCGCACCCATGTCTCTCCCAAGGCAGTGTCGGTCAGCTCGCCTGTTTACAGGCACGACCGGCACCCCCTCTCTCGACGAGGTTGCGCACGCGAGACTCTCCACGGCAGCTCAAAAACAACCCCATCGGGGGGCGTAAGGAACCTCACCAAAGGGAACCACGGCTCGTCGAAAATCATGGTTATGACGGGCGGGGGTACGTCGGGCGCATACGAGACTCAGCACCCCGCACCAGCCGCGGAGGCCGACAGCCGGCCGACGAAGAGGTCAAGAGAGACCGAACTGATCACCTTTGACGACGGGGACTTTCACGGCATATCCTTGCCCCACAATGACCCCCTGGTGATTACGGCTCGAGTCCATCAATACGAGGTGCACAGGATCCTGGTCGACTCGGGAAGCTCGCCAGACATTCTCTTCCACGACTGCTTCCTGTGTATGGGGCTCGCCTCGGCAGACCTGAGGCCGACCTCCCACGTCCTCTCAGGATTCACCAACCACACCATCTCGGCGGAAGGGGTAATCACTCTACAGTTCAACATCGGGGAGGCCAACCGTACGCGGACATTGCCGGTGGAATTTGTTCTCCTCCGAAAACGGGGATGCGACCGCATAGGTTCGTCTTGCCTGAATTTGGGGGCAGATGCTAATTGGTGCTATCCGTCTACCTCTCCGAAGATGCCAAGTTGATTTATGACACCGTGTATCGAAGGTTTAAACGGATGCGGCCGATGTAACAGACTTAGTCAGATTCCCCCTCGTTGAGGGGTTTTTGATTGTGGGGACGCTCTTCCCTGCAGGCACAAGCCCCTGCAGTTAATTACGCTACCGCATCGTGGTAACCACTTTCTCCTTCTCCAGATGGTCACTTCGTGTCGTGTGTGTTTGTTTTATTTTTGGTTGCTCATGGATTGTATACGGAGACTAATTTAAGTTGTCGCCCGTAGGGCGTGGATTAGTCCAAATCCGTACTTTCTTAGATTTGGGTTTAAGGATACGTTAGTTTCATTTGAGACTAAGATCAACTTAAACATATGTTAAGGATACGTTAGTCTAATTTTGGACTAAGATCAACTTAAAGGGATCATTTAGATCCAACAAAAGAGCATTTGGGCTCTATTGTTTAGTTTAGGAACATTGCGGTCGATTACCAGTTTAAGGACATGGTGGTCCAACATTAGTTTAAGGACATTATGGTCCAAGGTTAAGGACATCATGGTCCATGGATTTAAGGACCCCACAGTCCGAGGTTAAGGACATCATAGTCCGTGGGTTTAAAGGGACCCCACAGTCCGAGGTTAAGGACATCATAGTCCGTGGGTTTAAAGGACCCCACAGTCCAGTTTAAAGACGTCATAGTCTATGAAATGTATGGTTGTCGGGACCCGTCACCTCTCTGAAGACGTTGAAGGATTACAACGACATATATCAGAGGGGTTCAGAGTGTACCCTTGAACCAATTTTGGTTGAGATCTGTAGTCCAATTTGGGGCTAAGATCTGTTAAAAGATTTATGAGCATATGGGCTCAATTAATCTGAGTTGAGAACTTATGGCCGATCTTGGACTAAGTCCAATCAGATTAAAATGTTTAACATTAATTTTGGGCTGTTGAGCCTTTATTTGGGCTTGGCCCTGACAGTGTTTTTGTATTTTACTGAATGCTGAGCATTCCTCATAGCCCTGGGCTTATTAAAGAACAATTTATGTTCTATCAGCGCAACATATGGTGCGCTTGACGCTTTGCGCCAGTCAAAGAGCGCAGTGCGCTTCTGCCGAGTAGCGCATACGTGAGGGACACGTGTCGCGCTTGGCGCTAGCGCCAATTAATGAGCGCAGAGCGCTAGTTTATGAGCGCATTGTGCTAGTAGTTTAGTGGCGCACGCGTGAGGAACACGTGGTGCGCTTGGCGCTGAGCGCCAGTCCATGAGCACAAAGCGCTATTTCAAGAGCGCAAAGCGCTAACTGTTAAGTGGCGCCTACGTGAGGGACACGTGTTGCGCTTGGCGCTGAGCGCTAGTCAATGAGCGCAGTGAGCTATGTTTAGAGCGCTGAGGTTCTTTAAAATTAAGAGCGTCAAGGCTCTGCAGCGCTTTGCGCTAGATGTAGAGCGCTGAAGTGCTTCTTTTATGCAACTTAGATCAGTTTGCGTCCTGAGAATTAAATTCTCTTTTTATAAGAGACTTTGTCTCAAGGTTCTAAGAACAAAGTTCTTATTTTATAGGAGATGTTTCAACCTCTTATTTTGGTGAAAGACTTTGCCTTTATGGATCTGTGATCCTCAAGAGAATTGAATTATTCTCCCCCCTTTTATAATAAGATGTTCATGATCTCTGAAAGACAATTTGTCTTATAGATCTGTGATCTGTGAGAAGAATTATGTTCTTCTTATCATTTTGTGATGAGATCTTTTGATCTCTTTTGTAAAAGACCTTGGTCTTGATCTTCAAAGAAGTGAATTCTTCTTCTTCTTTTAATCATGAGATGATTTCATCTCTCTGTTCATCATCATTTTTTACCTTGAAGAAGATCTTCTTTCTCTAAGAGTTTGGCTCTTCTTTCTGAGATCTCTCAAAACTTATGGGGGGTGATCAGTCGAAAATATTGCATTTATAACACGACAATTTCCTTACCATTTGCACTCATCTAGAGGTGTTCGGTATTCATATAGCACATATTAGCAAAACAACTGTAAAATACCAAATTACATGTGTTATACTTTAAAACCGACATTTTGAGAGAAATTGAGTGTTTATCATGGCATTGCATCATCTTTGTATAGCGCAACACTTGTTTCGAGAATCTGTGCAGGAAATTCCAGGAGAAAAGCCAAATCTGTAAAAAAGTGCTGATAAAAATACGCCAACTCCAAGACTTGAGATCTGGCAATGAACCGAAGATAATTAAAAGATTCCACACATCAGAAGATACACCTAAAGTCAGCACAAAGCACTACAGAGAGTTTCATGCCCCAAGGACATCAAAGAGTCGCTGATCCACGGCCAGAACCCCCTTGGCGCCGTGGATCCGCGGCCACCTAGTGGTGACGTCAGCAGAAATTTGTATCAGGATTCTCCATTTCAGGCCCACACCTCATCAAGCTATGGCAATTTCCAGAAATCTCCAGAAGCTTCAGTACGAACAGCAAAGCTCCTTGTTTAAGCTAATCATGTTCAAGCTTCCAAAGCAAGCTACTTAACAAACAAAGCCTAGAAGCTTCTCCCTAACCTCCAAGCTTATGAAGGAAGCTAACCCTAACTAACTAACTCTAGAACCTTCCTCCTAACTACCAAGCTTACAAGGGAAGCTAATCTAATCCTAGCTTACAAAGGAAGCTAATCATTCTTAAGGCTATAAAAAGGACCATAGGCTTCACTTCTAAAGGTTGTTGAGAGTTCATTAGTTCTTCATCTCTTCCACCTACAAGTTGAGTGACACAACTTGTGCCTCAAAACCCTAACCCTAATCCAATCAAAAAGCCAAAGTTCAAGAACTCCGAGTACCAAATCAAGCATGAAGCCTTCGATCCTTTAGAAGCGACGTCGGACTTCATCGGAGCAAGTGATCCAAGGAGATCCGCGACTCAAGGAGCCAAGCGAAGCCAAAATCGACGATCTAGTTCCTTACTCTTGTAGATTTCGAGAGATTTGCAATGAAATTGTTGATAAATAAAGGTGAAATTCTTTTATCTTGCTTTCTTTTTAATTCGAGCATTATGATTCAATCTAGATTCTTGAATGTGTTCTTTGTGATAATGCTTGAGTAAAACTCAGCTCGTGGAAGAGTCGAGAGAGTCAATAGATGATGATGTTGATAAATCTTGAAACGATTCTTAAGTCCTATAATGTTTGTAAATTCTTGAAAATCGAATGATCGACGATCTAGTTTCGATGCGAAATGCTTTCTTGATTATTTTCGCTCGGAACTAGAGATCAACGATCGATTATTTGATTTCCTAGAAGCTATCTTGTGAATGAGATTCATCGAAAGGACAAAGGATGAGACGAGGAAACCCTAGTTTTTTCGCAAGATCCTTAAACCTCGATAAATCGTCATCGATCTAGCATCAATTCATTAATGGATAAGAAAACGTAATCGCTAGTCTTCGTCACGTCTATAGATTTAATCGACTCCTACGAGCCTCACTTCAATTCTTGAAACTTAAATCGATTGGAATTCTATCAATTCTTGATTCTTGATTTTTAATGTTTTCTTGATTTTAGATTAGATCTAGATAATTCTTGAAATTCACTTTTAAATCTTGAATTGAATTGTCTTTTCTTTTCTTTCTTTAATTTTCAATTCATCTAATTCAAATTTGAACGGATCTCACTTTCCCTGTGGACGATCCGCACTCGCTAACGCGCTATATACGACACCGTTATTGATTGCGGTCAAATTATTTTTTGGTTGTGATTTCTATACATTTTCTACATACACACCGGAAATAGATCAATCAGGGGCTTCCTCTTTTTTTTTGTATCTCCTAGACTTGAAGTCTTGGGGCCTTTATATAGGGCAAGCTGATCAGTTCAATCAGTTAAGGAGATCTTTTCTCCAATTGATTTAGCGAATTTCCCATCGTTGGATTTTTTATCCAAGGGCTTCTGATTTACAGAAGGAAATCTTCTTGTTTTTAACAAGATTGGAAAATCTTTTCATACAGAATTTATTCTGTATTTTGGTGATTTTTAATCACCATTGGATCATTGATCCAACGGTGCTCTGATTTACAGAGCACAATTTTGTTGTTTGGAAAGATTTTGAGGAATCTTTCCTTAACAGAATTTAATTTTGATTAATTAATGATTTATCATTATTATTGGATCTTTGATCTGACGGTGGGGAGCTTTTAGTTCCAGCGCTAGCGCACCCATGCTTTGCACGTGGTGCGTTGCTTAGAGCGCAGCGCACCTAGCGCTAGCGCACACGTGCTTTGCACGTGGTGCGCTGCTTAGGGCGCAGCGCACTGCTTAGAGAGCGCATCCGTGGTGCACTGGTTAGAGCGCAGCGCACCTAACGCCAGCTCACACGTGCTTTGCACGTGGTGCGCTACTTAAGGCGCATCGCACTTGGCGCTGCTTCTGAAGCGTTGCTTCATTTCAAAATTTGAATTTTGAACAGAGGTTTGCTCTGATTGGAGGAAACAAATGCCCCCCACCGTTGTGCTCATGTGGCCCATATGTGAGTGCAGCGGTGACAGCATCTACACCCTTGAATCAACTCAGAAGTTGAAACGACATCTCGGTGCCTATAAATAGGACCCTTGGCCCTTGAGATGATTTCTATTCATCTTCCTTCTTGTTTTCTGAGAATTTTTACTCTCCTACAGAGCATAGCTCTTTATCTTAAGAACTTCTTTTAAGGACAGAACTCTGTCAAAACTTAGGTAAAGATTAAATCTTTTAAAGGATTATTTAAGAATCTAGGGTTTCACCCATTAACATAGCTTTGTTCTTCATAGATCTTTGATCTAAAGAAAACCCTTTTAGGGTTTCATTAACAGAGCTTTGCTCTCTTAGAATCATAGATCTAAAGAGATCTTTCTTGGGGTTTCTTAACCCATTAATGGAGCTTTGCTCTTCATAGATCTTTGATCTAAAGAGATCCTTTTCAGGGTTTCTTAACCCATTAACAGAGCTTTGCTCTTTTCAAATCACATAGATTTATTAATCTTTCATAAAGAACTCTGAAGAGTTTGTTCGGGGATCTTAAAGATCATGGAATTTTATTCCATTAAAAAAATTAATTTTAAATTTTTCTGATGGTTATTCCATCATTTCTTCAGAGCAAGGCTCTTCAGGAATTTTTATTCCTTCATCATTAGAGTTTGACAGATGTCACTCTGTCACAGAGCACTGCTCTCAAGGGGAGATTTACTCCTTAGCCCGAGGGTTTTCTCATTAAATGAGAATCAATTGAGGATTTTCTCATTTAATTGACAGTTTTATCAAATGATGAGGCTGTTTTATTAATGATGAACTGTCATCTAGATTTTGTGGGTCCCCCTTTGGTCCCCTTTTTACTGCATTGCAGTGTGGTACAAATTTAAAGTACCTAGTTACAGAACTTGAATTGTAGCATTGTCGACTAAAAATTTGTTCTTTTCCGCGCAGATACTATGTCTTTCGACACTTCCTTCCCATTCGTCCGCTCAGAAGGCGGATTCTCCGAAGCACCCGTAGACCGAGGGGTTCTTGCGCTGATCAAAGACCATGACCCGGAGCACAAGAATCTTCATTTATGGGGTATATGGTATGATCAAATTATCAGAGGCCGCCGGAGCTTTTCTTGTGCGACACCCTCGAAGCCTATCTCTGCGATCCCTTATGCAGATGCACCCCCGATAAGTTATACGGTGGAGGAGGTGAATTGGACTTCAGAAGGACTCCTTCGGCCTTCTATGACCGCAATACCCGTACAGCCGCCAGTAGCTTTGGACACTTTAGGACGGCGCATATGCCAGGGTGAATCGCGCCCTTGGGGACAGCCCTACAACATAGGACTAACTTCCCGTCACCCGGTCGAATACCTGCAGTGGGCCCGGTATATTTTATCGGCGAAGAAATCGCAGCTGCTGAAGCTCGGATTGTACCCTGCGATCTACACTTCCTTGTTCCAGTATTCTGCGCCTCCTATATGGTGGATCAAGGCGTTTCTAGAGCAATGGAACATTCCGACCCACACCTTCCTCCTATTGGATCGAGAGGTCTCCATTTCCTTAGAGGAATTTGCCGAGGTATCTGGTTTACCCGTTAGGGGAGAGCATTACGAGGATATGCTCCCTCCGGATGAGTATATTTTTGCCACCAAATCAGTGGTAATGGGTCTTACCCCAGAGAACGCCATTCAACACCAGTTCCCAAGTTTGATAAAGGTGTTGAATATGTATGAGAGCCTCTTTCTCGAATCCGGAGGCCGCAGGGTTACTTTTACGGATTTTATCGCTCATTTTCTCCGTGAGGAAGTTTTATCACGACAAGGTGAAAAGTTTGTCAAACTTGATGATCCTTTCGGCTTTGGCTTGGATCGCCGACCAATATTGGAAGCCAATCAAAAGGATTTCTTTCTTCCAAACGTCGCGATCGTCCCCTTTTCAGAAATTGCCGCTCCGGGCATCGATGATGAAGCATTCTTTCTAGAGTTCCTGGGTTTGTGGTTAAGCTAGTTTGCGCTTCCCATGCACCCTCGCTACATGAGGCCGTCTGTCTTCTACCCCGCGCATCGAATGGTTGCCGGGATACAAGTGGCCATCGGGATTGCTGGGTTATCCCACCTGTATTACGGCCTCAGCTTGGCAGCTGATACTACTGAGCCAGGGGTGCAGCCTACCAACTTCTCAATGCATTATTTCACCTCATGGCTCGAGTTGCACCTGCTTAGGGTCTTCGGTATCCACAAAAGACCTTCCTTTTACGATAGATGTAAATTCTCTCGGATAATGCGGCTAGTCGACGCATCCATCATAAGTCCGACACCACGGGAAGCTAGGGGTTTGCTCCTTCGTCCATGCACGGTTGGAGATGGTATGTCCTTCACTGATAAAATTTTGACCGTCGGCCAGGAATCCGCGAAGACAGTGCTACCATTGCAGGACATCTTTAAAGACGGGGCCTCTGTGTTGAAAGCTCGGGAAATTCTTTATCTATACTCCATCAGGCCGGGCTTTCTCGTATTTAGGCAAAATAATGCGGCGTTATTCATGAGATACAACCCGCATCGTTTCGCCCAGCAGCTGAGCTATAATCAGGGCGTCCCGCTTGAGGCTTTCTTGGCAGAACCTACTGCTACCGAAGAGGGAATGCGAAGCGCGCTGCATCATTTTATGCGTCTGAACACAAGGTCCAACTTCTTCATTAGTGAATCGAGCTGTGTTCCGAAGGCCCTGAATGTGTATGTGGCGTGGTATCAACATTCGATGGGCGCCGTCATTAGGGAGGAGAAGCGATTGTTGCTTAATCGCAAGGGCACCGTGCCAGCTGGTAATCCAAACGTCCCTCTGAAGCGACGGACCATTGTCCGTCCTCCCTTAAGAGAAGTTGCTGCGGTCGAAGTCCCGCATGATAGGCCTGAGCTACCAATACCCCGTGCTCCCGTGGAAACGGTGACTGTGGCTTCTCCCGAGCCTGGCGTGGGTTCAGATATCGGGACTCGTCATCCCAAGGTGCCTACCAAGCGTAAGCTTGTGCTAGCGGCGACTGGCACTCGCTCGCAGAAGAAGAAGAAGAAGTCGATTCTTTCTGCAGACGTTGTACTCGGCCAGGAGCCTCATGCTCCTTATAGCGAGGGCTTAAGCGAATATGAGACCAACGAGGGTCTATTCATGGCGCCAGATGATACTGATCTGGAGGCCGCCATCGCAGCTTCCGAGCGTCTGGCTAGCCACAAAGCAGGAATGATCATCCTTGCTGAGTCAGGTAATCTTCAGTCGCATCTTTTCACTGTTCTATTTTTTTATTATCATGCCTTGACTAACACCTCGTATATAACAGGCATTTCCACTGAAGAAGCTCTCGCGGCTTCCCTCAAGACTTTTGAGGAGGAGGAGAGGATTCGCGCTTCGCTGGGCGTTGGTATATTTCGGCTCATTATGCCTTCATTTGCCTTTCTTATGGATGATCTGACCTCTTTTTCATCTTATCGCAGGGACTACCTCGACTCGGGTCATGCCCAGTACAGTGCCAATCCCGCAGGGTGATGCGGAGATGCTTCCAGGGCTAGCTATTGAAGTCCCGGCCTCCTCATTATTGCCAAAAGAGGCTTTACTTAAGCAACCGATGACGGACGCCATAACGGCTCCAGAGGTAGCTCTTGGTGTGGACGATGACGTCCCGTTGACGGAGGTCTTGAGAAGATCAGCTCTCACGGCCCGGGCGGAAAGGAAGCACAGAATGCGTGCAGCAAGGGAACGTAACGCCGCCTTGGCCGCGGGTGCAGGCTCGAGCGCTGCTACCCCTGTCCTTGCTCCTTCAGAGGATGCTTCGGCCGCCCTGTCTACCGCTCACAGACAGGCAGCACGTGTGGCTCAGGAAGCAATTGAAAGATCGACCCAAGGTAACGTAACACTGAGTTCTTTTGTCAAAGTTTTAATATTCAGATTCTCATATATCCTATCCTTCAGGGCTGAGTCTTGATAAGGAAGTGGTAGGTGAGATGGCGGCAACCGCCGCGCCTGAGGTAGCCACTCTTTCTCAAGAGTCTGGAACTGCCCTAATTGCCACTCTTTCCCCTTGCGGTTCTTTGCCGTTGCCGGGCGCTGCGAGTGTCACGACAATTCTCGTGGAGTCGGGGGATGAAGCTACGGGCGGCGAAACCATTCCGATGGAGGAAGGTGAAGCAGTCGCTGCACCCAGTGACGCCCTCGTCGCGGTTTCGACCGGCGACCCACCAGGTAGATTTTGGGTTATTGCTTTCTCTTTTATTCTGCAATCCCTTTCAATCTCTTCTGACAGTATTTCTCTCATTTCTAATGCAGGTGTAGTGAGCGTTGAGGTTGTATCACCTGAGGAAGCATCACCAATTGCTGCTTTGATGGTGGCCGCCCCTTTGCCTTCTCCCGTGTCTTCCCAAATGCTGGAAGGTACGGGTTTGTGACTTATCGGTTTCATTGTAAAAGATATACTTTATGTACCGACATTGCATTATTACACCCTTGCAGGAGTTCATTTTGATCATCTGTATCAGGTGCTACACCCACATTTTTCCTTCTGGTCGGAGATTGCTTCATCTAGTGGTGTTGGTGAGTACAGCCTCTAGCTAATATCTTTTCTTTTCTTTCACGGGCAGCCAAGTCGTTGCTAATTCTTCTTTGTTTTGACTGCAATGCTACAGATTGAAGGAGGAGATGAAAGAATAGTTGCACCACCGGTACTCCCGGCCTTGCCACCTGCCGCAGCCGGTATAGTAAACTCCATTGTTTATGTACTTTCTCTATTTCTTGAACTGTTATTTGACTGTGATTTGTTTTGCAGCTGTGACACCGACTTCAGCTCCATTCGAGTCTCGAATCATAATGCCAGCAGGCCCCTTTTCCAGACGTCCATCTTCAAAAGGCGCTGTGACCAGTCTGCTCATGTTGAGCGATTACATCGAGGAGTTTGATGCGGAGGCTACTACATTCGCTGCAGATTTTGCTGCCGAGGTTAATCCTATGCTGGCGACGCTCGTGAACTTTCACAATGAGGGCGTCGTTGAGTCTTGGGTTAATCACTGCAGGAAAATTGAGGCTTGTCTGCATGAGCTTGAGGTTGGACGCCCTGCTCCCGAGGTCCTAGCTGTGAACTCCCAGCGGGCTGTGTGGGTCGAGCAGAGCACTCCCTACTTCCGTCATCTTGAACAAGAAGCGGCCTTAAAGCTTAAGGAGTGCGAAGAGACTTCAAGCGAATCTGCCCGGCTGCACGCTCAAGTTGATGCAAACGCTGTACAGCTGAAAGCTATCTTTGAGGGCCTTCTACAATGTATTTCTGACGGGCTAACGCTGAGGCAGAAGCTTGACCTTATCGAGCAAGATGCGCAGAATCGTGGGGCAGCTCAGCGGGTCATCGATGAGCAACTTTCATCGTATTTGCAGCAACGGGCTTAGGTTGAAGCGGAGTTGGCCGCGACAGCTGACCGTGAAAAGGGTCCGAGGGGAGTGCGCGTGCAACTGATTGGCCTATTGAAAATGCTTCCCTCCCAATAGTTGTTTTTGTACCAATTAACATTTGTAACTCTTGAATAACATGTATCCATTTTTCTTCTTTCATATGATGTATCTTGTACCCAATTGAACTTATAAATAAAAAATACTTTTCTTTCGTACTATCTTGTGTTATCTCTTGCTTTCTTCTCTTTTCTGTGTTGCCGGCATGTTACCTTAGTAAGCGTAGCTTGTAGCTGATAGAGAGCATTCCGTTTTGAACTCTTCGAGAGGTAGTGATGGCTTAGGAAGCAGGTTTAGATCTGCTACCTAAGGCTTTTCAACTTTATGAGCCGTGAGGGTCTCATAAAGACTATTCTCCCTACGAGTCGAAAGGATCTCGTAGGTGTATTTTTCTCCTTAGGAATCGTGAGGATTCCTAAGTGTGTTTTCTCTTGAGAGTCGTAAGGATCTCACAAGAGAGTTTTCTTCCTTACGAGTCGAGAGGACCCGTAAGTGATTGATGGGGTTGACATTATCCTCATTTCACGGAGTCAGAAGTTGCTCTGGGCGTTTCCCATAAGGTCAAGATTGACTTCAGCCGTGTTCTACGGAACCAGGATTCACTCTGGACACTTCCCACGGGGTCAGGATTGACATAGCCATGTTCCGCAAGGATCAGGATCCGCTCTGGACACTTCCCACGGGTCAGGATTGACATTAGCCGTGTTCCGCTAGACCAGGATTTGCTCTGGACGCTTCCCACGGGGTCAGGATTGACATTAGCCGTGTTCCGCAAGGACCAGGATCCGCTCTGGACGCTTCTCACGGGGTCAGGATTGACATTAGTCGTGTTCCACTAGACCGGGATTTGCTCTAGACGCTTCCCACGGGGTCAGGATTGACATTAGTCGTGTTCCGTAAGTACCAGGATCCGCTCTGGACGCTTCCCACGGGGTCAGGATTGACATTAGCCGTGTTCCGCTAGACCAGGATTTGCTCTGGATGCTTCCTACGGAGTCAGGATTGACATTAGCCGTGTTCCGCAAGGACCAGGTTCCGCTCTGGATGCTTCCCACGGGGTCAGGATTGACATTAGCCGTGTTCCGCAAGGACCAGGATCTGCTCTGGACGCTTCCCACGGGGTCAGGATTGACATTAGCCGTGTTCCGCAAGGACCAGGATCCGCTCTGGACGCTTCCCACAGGGTCAGGATTGACATTAGCCGTGTTCCGCAAGCACCAGGATCCGGTCTGGACGCTTCCTATGGGTCAGGATTTGACATTAGCCGTGTTCCACTAGACCAGGATTTGCTCTAGACGCTTCCCACGGGGTCAGGATTGACATTAGCCGTGTTCCACTAGGACCAGGATCCGCTCTGGACGCTTCCCACGGGGTCAGGATTGACATTAGCCGTGTTCCACTAGACCAGGATTTGCTCTGGACGCTTCCCACGGGGTCAGGATTGACATTAGCCGTGTTCCACTAGACTAGGAAGGGTTGACTTTATCCGCATTTCACGGAGTCGGGGGTTGACTCTTGGTTGTCTATGCACCGCCGAGTCATAGAACTGGGAATTGCCGCGGTTCCGCTTTGCTGATGTTGCGTCTGTTGTAATGAGACGAATGTTGAGATGATATCCGGGCTGTCTGTGAACCGTCGAGACTTGGCTCTCTTTCGGATGGAGCCTAATGGGAATGTATGGTTCCTTCTTTGTTTGTGCCCTTGGATTGTATACAGGGATCGATGTGATCTTATCTGTAGGGCAAAAAGTTTCATTTTATATATTTTTCATTTCGCGATGCTCTATCATTTCAGCTTTTATATCGTGAAAGTCGCGATTGCCCAATCATTTCGGCTATTTTTCGCGGTGCCCAATCATTTCGGCTATTTGTTTTATTTACTCACTGTTTTTTTATTGCGAGTTGCCCAACTATTTCGGCTATTTGTTTTATTTACTCGCTGTTTTTTATTGTGAGTTTCCCAACCATTTCTGCTATTTTGTATGCATATATTTTTACTTGCTGATTTTGTTGCAAGTTGCCCTATCATTTCGGCTATTTCATATGCATTTGTGGCTCGCTGGCTTTTCCGCTGCGAGTTTTAGGATTTGACACCGATTTCGGCATCAGCATCGCTACAACTGGGATATTGCCAGGAGCGAATCATCATTTGCCTCTGTCGATATCGAACAAAGGTGGCTTAGCGAACAGGGTTAGGATCCTGTCGACTATGACTTTTGACTTCATGAGCCGTAAGGGTCTCATAAAGGTATTTCTCCCTACGAGTCGTGAGGATCTCGTAGGTGCGTTTTCTCCTTAGGAATCATGAGGATTCCCAAGTGTATGGCTTCTCATAAGTCGTAAAGATCTTACAAGAGTGTTTTCTCCTTATAAGTCGAGAGGACTTACAAGGGCTGTTCACCGTGTAAACATATCTCCAGTCGCGGGTAGGACTTTGTTAGGGAAATGTTTATTCGCGCCCGTGGATTGTATACAAGGGTCAATATTGAAACGGTTGTAGGGCAAAATTAGGGTGTATGACTGCTTAAGAACATGTTCAGATCCCTGTAGCTTAAGGCTTTTGAATCTTATGAGCCGTGAGGATCTCATAAGAGGGTTCTCCTTACGAGTCGTGAGGATCTCGTAAGTGTAATTTCTCCTTAAGAATCGTAGGGATTCCTAAGAGTGTTGCTCCCTTGTGAGTCATAAGGATCTCACGCAGGTATTTTCTCCTCGCAAGGTCGAGAGGACCTTGCAAGTGTCTTTTAACGAGATTGCGCCATTTCGGGTTTTCACAAACTCGCTGGTAGTCCTGCTGTTTTTACTCACGGAGCCCTTTCGGGTTTTCATCCGTGCCCATCTTGCTTATGGACATACCTTTTTTTTTGTCAGCCTTGGGATGCTGCGGTCCGTAGTAGTTTATCGACGTCTCGGTCAACAGCCAGTTTTAGGACATAGTGGTCCATTGTTAGTTTAAGGACGTTTCGGTCTGAAAGTCGGCTACTACTTATAGAGTTTGGGCTTAGAAAGATAGCGAGCGGACATAGGCGTCGTCATCTATCGTTAACCTAGGCCGTGACTCATGAGACGTGGTATTTTTTCAGGAATCGTCCGTTTATTGGCCTAAAAGGTCTTTCGCCATGCATGTCCAAGAGTAGATAGGCTCTACCTTGGTAGACCTTGTCTATGATATACGGACCTTCATAGTTCGGCTCGAATTTTCCCCGTTTGGCACGATTGGGGATCATAGGTCTCTTGACCACTAGCACGAGTTCGCCTTGGCGGAATGTTCTCGGCCTAGTCAATCTCTCGTATGAGCGCGTCATCTTTACTTTGTAAGCCTCCAGGTTTTGTTGCGCCATGAGCCGGGTTTCATCAAGGGCATTGAGCTCCTCAAGCCGAAGGTGAGCATTTTCTTCGTCTGTTAGCTCGTAATGAACCGCCACTCGTAGAGAGGGTAACTCTATCTCGAGGGGGGGTACTGCTTCTGTGCCGAATACCAATGCATACGACGTTGTGTTCGTGACCGTTTTGAACGTAGTTCGATACGCCCAGAGAGCTTCATGCAGTCTCTCGTGCCAGTCCCTCTTATTTCGAGACACCGTCTTTTTCACGATCTTCGTCAAGGTCTTGTTAAAAGCCTCAGCTAGACCGTTAGCTCGGGGATTGTAGACCGAAGAGTATCTCCAGTCTATATTATGTTGTTGTGCGAAGCGGCTGACCTTGTGGCTTCTGTAGGCTGGCCCGTTATCGGAGATAATTCGTCACGGAATGCCGAACCGATAAATGACACGTGTCTTGAAGAAATGGAGGATATTCTCCGTCTTCACTTCTCTTAGCGGTATGGCTTCTGCCCACTTAGAGAAGTAATCAGTTGTCGCCAGTATGAATCGATGTCCTCTGGACGATGCTGGTTCAATGGGCCCGATTATATCAGTTCCCCACATTTTGAACGACCAGCTAGCCACCATTGGATGTAGTGGATTTGGATGCTGGTGGATAAAGTCCCCGTGGCACGAGTGGCACTGCTTCGCGTATTCAAGGCAGTCCTGGATCATCGTGGGCCAATAGTAGCCCATCCTTTTGATCTTTAGTTTCATCTTCGGCCCGACTTGGTGAGAACCGCAGAGTCCGTCGTGAGTTTCTTGGACGACTCTTTTTGCTTCTTCCGGTCCTAGGCATCTTAGCCATAAAGAGTCAAACGATCTCTTATACAGAGTATCATTGACGAAGGCGAAAGACAGAGCTCGTTTCATGAGCTGATGTCTCGAGGATGCATCTTCAGGAGTTCGACGGGATTTGAAGTAGTCTATAAAAACTTATCTCCAATCCATAGCCTTTTCCTGGTCTTTTACTTATAGGGTCGCTTGCTCGGTCGCTCCCTTTTCTTCGGCCGACTCCGGAGATATTTCTGCCGGTGCAAGAACCCGACGGCTTTGCACAACGATCCTTACGTCATCGAGGTTTTCGTCGGCCAGTTCTTTAGCTAGCTTGGCTAATGCATCCGCCTTACTATTTTCCGCACGTGGTATGCTTTCCAGAGCATAGGCAAGGATTTGAAGCAGGTTGAAGAACTATTGGAGAAGGGATTTATTCGGCCAAGCGCTTCACCATGGGGTGCACCAGTTCTGCTAGTAAAAAAGAAGGATGGATCGCTGCGAATGTGTATAGATTATCGGGAACTGAACAAGGTCACAATAAAGAACAAGTACCCAATCCCGCGCATTGACGACCTATTCGATCAGCTAAGTGGAGCCAAGGTATTCTCGAAGTTGGACCTCCGTTCTGGATATCATCAAATCAGAGTAGCAGCCGAGGATGTATGCAAGACGGCGTTCAGGACCCGATACGGACATTACGAGTTCCTTATGATGCCGTTCGGTGTTACCAATGCCCCAGCAATATTCATGGACTTGATGAACAGGGTGTTCGCAAAATACTTGGACACGTTTGTCGTTGTGTTTATCGACGACATACTTGTCTACTCGAAGACCAGGGAAGAGCACGCTGAACATTTGCGCACGGTTCTACAAATTCTTCGGGAAGAGAAACTGTATGCGAAGTTAAGCAAGTGTGAATTCTGGCTCGACAAGGTTCAGTTTTTGGGACATATCGTTTTGGGCGAAGGCATCTCGGTGGACCCGGCAAAGATAGAATCTGTCAGAGATTGGCCAACGCCGAAGTCAGTGGCTGAGATCAGGAGTTTTCTGGGATTGGCAAGTTATTATCGGAGATTCGTCCAAGATTTCTCAAGAATCCCTGAACCATTGACGAGGCTGACATGGAAGGACGTACCGTTTACATGGACAGAGGAGTGCACTCAGGCATTTGACACACTGAAGCAGAAGTTAACCACGGCGCCTATTCTTACAGTACCAGATGATTCCGGTGGTTTGGTGATACACAGTGATGCCTCAAGGAAGGGATTAGGCTGTGTTCTAATGCAGCACGGCCGAGTGGTTGCTTACGCCTCTCGACAACTGAGAAACCACGAGAAGAACTATCCTACGCATGACTTGGAGTTAGCAACGGTAGTCTTTGCGTTGAAAATTTGGAGGCACTATCTTTTGGGTGAGAAGGTGGAGGTGTACACAGATCACAAAAGTTTGAAGTATGTTTTCACTCAGAAGGAACTAAACATGAGGCAGCGCCGATGGCTAGAGCTGATGGCAGATTATGACTTGGACCTTCAGTATCACCCGGGGAAGGTGAATGTTGTACCAGATGCGCTCAGTCGCAAGCCAGCGGTCATGATGTTGACCGATCAGAGGAGCATTATTGAGGATTTCCAGAGACTTGAACTTGAAATCGTTACGCCGAACGCACTCAGTCAACTTTGGCAACTACAGGTGCAATCTTCTCTGGTGGATCGCATCAAAGCTGCACAAGCGGATGATCCCCGATTGCAAAAGTTCAGAGAACAAGTGGAAACCGGAATGAGAACGGACTTGATTATACATGAAGATGGATCTCTGAGATTCGGTAGCAGACTCTGCGTACCCAAGGGAAATGTTCGAGAAGAAGTATTGGCTGAAGCACATAGTTCAGCTTATTCTGTGCATCCGGGAGGTACAAAAATGTATCAAGACCTAAAGCAGCACTTTTGGTGGAACGGAATGAAGCGGGAAATTGCGAGGTTCGTATCCAGGTGCTTGGTATGTCAGTAGGTGAAGGCGGAACATCAGAGGACAGCAGGATTGTTACAACTACTGTCGATACCTGAATGGAAGTGGGAGCACATTACTATGGATTTTGTGACGGCCTTACCACGGAGCCCTCGGGGCAATAACGCCATTTGGGTTATCGTCGATCGCCTCACGAAAGCTGCACACTTCTTACCTTTCCAAGTGGGACAGTCGACAGAATCACTGGCAGAAAGATATATGCAGGAGATTGTACGACTTCACGGTGTTCCAGTCAGCATTGTGTCAGACCGGGACACCAGATTCTTGTCACACTTTTGGAAGAGCCTACAGGAGAGTTTGAGAACCCGCCTTAAATTCAGCACAGCGTATCACCCATAGACGGATGGACAATTCGAGCGTACGATTCGGACGCTCGAGGATATGTTGAGAGCCTGTATGTTGGACTTTCAGGGTTCCTGGGAGGACCATCTGCATCTAGTCGAGTTCTCTTACAACAATAGTTATCAGGCTAGTATTCAGATGGCTCCTTTTGAAGCACTATACGGGCGGAAGTGTCGATCTCCGGTATGTTGGGATGATGTGGGAGAACGAAGATTACCGGGCCCCGAACTCATTGTTTAAACAGTCGACAAGGTCCAAATGATCAGACAGCGTATCAAGGCGGCTCAGGATCGATAGAAGAGTTGGGCAGATACCAGCAGGAGGGCACTAGAGTTCGAAGTCGGAGATCATGTGTTCTTGAAGATTTTCCCTACTCGTGGAGTTATCAGGTTCGGAGGTCGGGGAAAGCTTAGTCCCCGTTTTATCGGACCTTTTGAGGTGGTAGAGCGAGTAGGAGAGGTGGCCTATCAACTTGCCTTGCCTCCATCGCTAGCTGGTGTGCACAATACCTTCCACGTGTCACAGTTGCGGCGTTATGTTCGGGATGAGAGCCATGTCCTGAACCATTCGGAGCTAGTTTTGGGTACCAATTTATCGTACGAGGAGCAGCCTACTACCATCCTCGACCGCAGAGAGAAAGTGCTGAAGAATAAGATCATTCCTTTAGTCCGAGTGTCTTGGGGCGGTCGTTCCCCAGGAGAATCCACCTGGGAGCGGGAGGAAGATATCCGTGATCATTATCCACATCTCTTTATTTAGTACATTGTCTCCTTGTATCCTTGTTAAATTTCGAGGACGAAATTTTGTTAAGGGGGGTATGATGTAAATCCCCGTTACCATCTTAATAAAAGTTTTTCCTTTTTTCTAAATCCCTGAGATTTACTTTTCCTCGTATATTTTTGAAGAAGGTGGTTGCTTGACTCCCAATATTTATATTTTTCCAAACCCTAAAAGTTAAAACCCAAGATTTGAAATCAAAGCTAAATTAAGCAAAAACCAAAATTTTAACAATAAAACCCCAAACCCAAACTATATTCAAGCCCACTCACCATTTTCTAAATAAAATCCTTATAAAAAAAAAACCCAACCCGTTTCTTTTTTCCTTAGCCCACTAAGGATTTTTAAATAAATCCTTTAATTAATTACCCGGCCCGTTCTCCCCTCAGCCCACTAAATATTTATTTTAAAGGGAATTATTTTTAAACCCCAAGCCCACTTCTTTGGCCCGCTCCTGTGCATCTCCCCCAACGGCTCTCCCCCATTCCCGCGCGCGATCCACTTCCTCCGCCGCGCCTCGTGCCCACGCCCACGCCCCCGTTCTCGCAACGTTTCACCCACGATTGCAACCTTCGTTCTCTTCCTCACACCCTCACCTCTCTTCTCTGCCATTTTTCAAATTTTCCCCACTTCTCTCCATCCTCCAAAAAACCAACCGAGCACCCAACTTCCCTCGAACCCACTGCACCCTCCACCGCCGGCG
This sequence comes from Agapanthus africanus, assembly GCA_030015575.1. Taxonomy (NCBI): domain Eukaryota; kingdom Viridiplantae; phylum Streptophyta; class Magnoliopsida; order Asparagales; family Amaryllidaceae; genus Agapanthus; species Agapanthus africanus. The sequence continues at coordinate 417,122,221 of CM057349.1, read as the reverse complement.
ATCACCCCATCACTTCGCTCGACCCCACGACGACGATAGCCCCTCATTCACCCTCCTTCTCCCTCTACGACTCCACCCTCCATCTCCCTCTACGACTCCACCCTCCATCAACCCAACTCACCTGCACACTAACCCTGCACCGAGCTCGGCCACCTTGCACCCTCGGCGCCGGCGAACTCCCCACCACATCGCCGACCACCCTACGACCTCCTCGTCATCAGCATCAACACCCACACACACACCCTACACCTACACAACCGAGCTTCTCTCTCTCTCTCCCTCCAACTGCCAAACGTAAATCGATATCCCCACACTGCGAACTCACTGTTGCTATCCGCCGGAGCACCGTCGTCAACCCCAGCAAGTCCCAGGCCAACCACAGAGCACCACCTCCGCTTCCAGCGGGCACTTGACGGCTCCGGGCAACTCCGACGCAAATTCCGTATCTCGAGCCAAGCTCGCGCAATCCGTTTCACGGCGTACATCACGCGTTCGTGACGCTACTGCTGCCGTGCGACCCCGAGACGTTTCCAGGCAAGTGTTTACTTGCTACATGCTAATATAGTTGTGGTACAAACCTAAATCATATAGTTTATAAATTTACCGATTACCGATATATTATGTGACCTATGTGTTCGATGCTAGTCTCCAATGAAAATAATAGTTTAATTTGACAGAAATAGATGTTTTCTGTTGGCCCTCATAATGATAAATATCGTGTATAAAAATCACTGGAAAATACGATTGTTAGTGACTAAAATTGATACCCCCAAATATGCCGTTAAAACTAGAATTTTTCTCGTATCTGAAAATGAATAAAATCACCGTAAATTATATACATATTGGAATGATGCGTTCGAGGGCTTAAATTGAAGCCGACTCGACAAACTTTAACCCTATGTAAACTTCAAATGATTTCTGTTCTGTAACTGCGATGATATTTAGATCGGAGTGCGACTCTGGACTGCAGTCCAGAGCGACTCTGATTATTGTGTACTGTCCCAAATTGTGTGTCACTGTGCTTCCTGAAGTCGTATGTTATGGAACTCTGCAGTAGATTAAAGATAATTCTGTTAGCTAAACAAAACAAGTGGTTCCATTCTGTTTCATTGCCGTTTGCTATTTTAAACTGTATTTCAAAGGGCAGAACGTATAACTGTCCATAACAGATTCAGAAGTGATATACTGATGTTAAACTGTGTGAAACTTTCAACGTACAGACGCGATTCAGGATCCGTATATTGCGTTGAATACTCTATTGGAAACCCTAGATTTCATTCAACTGTAACATCGTTAAAATCTGAACCCAACTGGGTGCAATTAGTATCGCGAAACGGATGTTCAGTTCTGAAGCTGAATTTCTAGCCGCGAGCACTTAAAATGAAACGGCTGTATCTTGAAGATCGAAATTCCGATTGAACTGAAACTAATTTTGATGAATTGCTGACTGAGCGTTCTATTTATCTTACTTGTATCATTTTGCTGAATTCTTAACATATTAATTTATGCAATTTATGTAAGTTAATGACATGCATGTTGATTCATAACATACATAGCTTATTGATAGCATACATACATATATCGTATCCCATTTGCCATATGCTTAGTGTTAGTGCGTGTTAAAGTCAGTGGACATTGCATTATCGTGCGTGGTTGATGTTGATTTAGGTGTGACGAGTACACCAATGGAAAGTGAATATTCGTGACAGTGATCGATACAGTGAACAGTGATAAAACCGTGCCATTGGTATACTTGTATACGACTAAATCAAGATCATAAATAGTGTAAACCTGGGGATAAAGGGGAAATCGAAGTGGAAAGAGAATCGTATTTAGCGGGACCGTGTTTTAGAGGATGATCATTCGAGCAGTGATATATATAGTAGGTAGGATCTAGCGATCCGGCTGACAGGGTTATGTCCCGGGCATGTGGGCCGTTGTCTCGGGTATGTACGAGACTCCTGTTAAACATGATCCTCCTTCCACTATGCGATTTCAAATATGACCTAGAGACCGATAGGGACACAGAACATATTCTGCATCATATAGTGACATAGTGATTACATGCAACGTTCTTACACTATTATTACCTCATTTACCTGTTTCATCTTATTTATAATAATATTGTTATTGTGTCGCTCTGACGACCTGAGTATGCATGCTCAGATCCCGTGGAAGGACCAGCACAGGAGACAGATCTACCTTTCGAGTTCACGGAGATATAGTCTGGTGTACTTCCTATCTTTACTGCTTTCCATAAAGTGATCGTGAGATTGAACTTAGTTAGTAATTGTTCTTATTATCTGTAATTTGTGAACAATGGAATTTTAATATAATAAATTAGTGATGTGATTCCTTTACTACTGTGCTTTATTTACTGATTACCATGTAATGCTAGAAGCCGAAGTGTGACTACGGTGGGATGTTTTCCTGACCGTAGGAGCATGGCTGGCCTAGTCATCGCTCGTTTTCCGTATTTTGGGAAGCGGGGCGTGACACATATCCTCGGGTTATTCTTCTGACAGCGTTACCACGTGACAGGTGCGAGATCGCTTCCAAGACCGATGTTGTTCTGGTTCTACTCTCGCTGCATACGTGGCTTTCGGTTCATGCTTCTGCGGCGGGGTTACCCTCCAACTGCTATATAGAGCGAACTTGCCTTCCTGATACTGGTCTTCTACCCAGTCTTTGAATGTGAAGCAGTCTTCGAGAGGATGTCCTATCGCTCGGTGATAGGAGCAATAGTATGGGTGAGAGACCTTGTCTGCTTGCTCGGGGTGCTTGGACTCCGGGAGGGTAATCATCTGATGTTTTATGACAAGATCAAGTATCTTCCTTGTCTTGTCTTGGGAAAAAGAATACGCTCGACCCATCTTCTTTATAAGAGACGAATCCTGGTTGCTCGATTCTTGATCGCGTGGCTTCTTGGACCCGCTTTGTCACTGTTGAACGCTTTTTCCGTTCTTGGGTTTACTTTTGCCTCTGCGTCGGGTCTTTCGTATGACGGGCTGGCGACGAAGGGCATCATCATTTTCTGCAGCCTGCTGAAGGAGGCGCTGCGTTCTGGCTTTCTCGTAGATGGCCATTTCGCGATTATGGTCGTGTCGAACCTTTTGACCTGCTTCCCTTATAAGCTTGTCCATTTGTTCTTCGAACGACGGGCTTGGCATTTTCATGACGGGAGCTCGTTTTGGTTCAGGGTTAGCATCTTCCTACAGAGCATCTCCGTCTTCATCAAAGTCATGTATGACGTAGCAGCCGCGGAATCGCTCCCGTTTCTGGGATTGAACATATCCAAGCCTGATCGTTTCCATTCTCCCGTTGGGCAACTTTCGTTGAGTTCCGGGGATGCTCCAGATCCTGTTATAGAACTGGGCTTGTCGAGCAGTCTGTTTGAAAGGGTACGCCTTGATGCCTCAACAGTCTTTTTAGTTCGTCTGTGTAGTATCTGGGCAAACGGATGGGCTGGAGCCTGTCAAGTGTAGAATCCGCACTATGCCAAATTTCTTTCTCCACTTTGGTTTTCCTGAATCGGTAGAATAGGATCGCCTTTTCACCGTTTCGCCTGGAGGGGACATAGAATATCTGCAGTTCGTGCACACTATAAGTTTCAAGTGTGTCGAGCTCTCTGTAATGCTCTTGCGAAACCATGGTAACTTGCAAACTTTGATCTTCATCAGCGAAGGCTTGTATCGATGGCCGAGCAGAGAATACGGCATTGACCTCATCTTCCGAGTCGCTGCCGAAGACCAGAATAGGGGTGGACGGTCCCGGCTTGTTGCATTGGGGCGGCCCTGAATAAACTATTTCTTCTTCCTCCTCGGTATCACTCCCGAAGATCGGAATAGTAGTGATAGCTTTGTTCTTATCCTCCGGTTTGCGACATCTTTCTGTGTCTTCAAAATCTGGCAGGAAGTACTTGGCATTCTCATATTTGCGGACTTCGTTCACGGAGAATGGGTTTAGTTCCCCTGTCACAGTATACTCGAGACCATCCTTGAAATACTTCATACACCGATGTTGTGTAGAAGGGATGATGTTGTACTAGTGTAACCAAGGCCGGCCGAGCAAAGCGTTATAGCAGGTTTTAGCGTCAATGATGTGAAACTTGATGTCAGTGACTAGCAGCCCAAAGCGCAGCGTCAGTATCGCAGACCCGAGCGTCCGTGACGACTGGGGGTCAAAACCGGAGATGGTGATTTTATCACGGGCGAGATGCTGAACGCTCATGCAGATTTCCTTCAACACTCTTACATTGAGGAGGTTAACAGAGAACCCACTGTCAACCAGGATTTTGCCTATCTTGATATCATGACAGTATCCGGAGACATAAAGGGGACGGTTATGCTCGCATGTCCCGAGAAGGAGGTCTTCATCACCAAAGGTGATGTCAGCAGTATGCACTTCTTCCAGCTCGTCCTTCATCTTTTCTTCGGTGAGAAAAACTTGGAATTGTTCGAGCTCTTGTAACACCTTGATCAGAGAATCTCTTGCTTCTTTTGATAACAAGAGGGCATCGAGAATGCTTAGCTGCGAAGGAAGCTTCCTCAAGTGTGCCAGAACGTTGTAACCCACCTTGTTTTTCTTTGGCGGGTCCTTGGCTGTCAGCTCTTTGACGACTTGATCATCTATAGCGATGTCCCCAGGGATTTTTTCATTCCCCTTATCTTTTCTATTCGACCCACTGTTCGCGGGCCTGAGATTCTTTTTGGGCAGCGTACGATTGCGCAGCTGAATGTTCTCACAGGTTTTCATTTCTTCCATTTCTGACATGGGTTCTTTGAAGAGAGGGCCAAGGGCTATTTCTTCATCAGAATTGCTCCCAAAGGTGAGAACCTGCGATCCCCCAGCGTCTACCATGTGACAGTTGCCGGCTGTTCTTTTATGCTCGTCAGTCGTGCCCCTCTGTTCCCGACGAGCCTTGTGCTTCATTCGCGGAATGTGTTGTCGGTGGGTAACATATCCTTGCCACCAGTTTTTAAAGGCCATGCATTCTTCAGTAGGGTGTGCAATCCTCTGATGGTACACGCAAAAGTTAGGATGTGTGTCTGCTTCATCAAGATGTATATCGCCAGGATAATTTCCTCTGAGCGAGGGCAATTTCATTCCCATTGACAGGGCTCTGGCGAACCTTTTCCTCATCTTGAACCTGCTTTTATTTGCGGCGAATGTATTTTGATCTGGTGGGAGTGTTTCAACCCTTTCGTCCAGTCGCCGGCGTCTGGCTTTTTCAAATATGGCCATCTCGCGCTCCCGGTCAGCTTTGCTTTTTAAAAGAGCTTCGTTTAGGAATGCATCAATCATTTCTTCCGATGGTCCTAGAAGTTCAGGCTCAGGATCTGCCCCTGGTTTCTCTGCATCCAGAGCTTCTTCACCGTTTATTAACGAGTGCAAGATCACATGACAACTTGCCACATAATCCTCAGGCTCATCCGACGAGTCTTCTCCATTGTCATCATCTCCGTCGTCAAGGACATGGCTGAGAAATTCTTGGAGTGTGACTGGGGTCCGTGCCTTCTGGTTATATTCTTCCAACGCGTCAATCTGTTTTTGCAGGTCCGTGCGCTTGTCACTAGGATTCACGAGCTTTTTGGTCTTCTTCTTCTTCTTTGAAAACTTTGACGGCTCGGTATGGACGCTTTGACTATCACCACCAGTTTTTGGAGTTGGGTGCGGCTTCAGCATTCCCCCGATGATCTCGGGTTCTAGCTGATTTTTCCACCTGATTGCCGGGCATGTTTGGAGATCCTTCAGCATTCTTTTTGTTTTGGCTGAAAGAGCGACTCCCATGGAGCTTCTTCGACCAAAGAGCACGATGCCTCCGGTGTGTCCCCCCTTTTAAGCGTGCGGCTGCTGCGAGCTTACTTTCTAATTCTCAGACAGTGCGAACTTGCCCTGTTGGTATTGGTCTTCGATCCAGTCTTTAAAGACGAAGCAATCTTCAATTGGATGGCCTGTCGTTTGGTGATATGGGCAATAATTGGGATTATTAATCTCACCGGGTTGCAATGGGCGTTTTGGATTCGGTAAATCAATGAGCATGTTGCGCACCGCTAGGTCGAACAATCTCCTCGTTTTGTCTCGGGAAAACGAATTAGGGCGCTTTATTTTCTCATTATAGAATCGCCGTCTCTCGTCTAGGCGATCAGTTAATTTTGGACCACTGGGCTGCTGTTGAGCATTGGCGACGAAGCTTGCTTTCCCTTTCCCTTTTTCATTCCGCGGCTCCGGCTTTGAAGAGGAAGGCCTGTGGCCCATCTGGTCCATTTGGGCCAACTTATCAATCAAGGACTGGAAAGTGGTCGGCTTGAAAAACATCATGAATTTGGAGATGGTCGCTTGAGGGTCAAGAGTGCCCACGAACATGCCCACCGCAGGCGCTTCTTCGATGCGCTGCTCGCACTTCGACCATAAATTCCGCCATCGTATTGCACCCACGTTTCGCCTGGCTTTACCCTGGCGTTAATCAATGCTGTGATCGGGGTGCGCTCTCTAGCGCTTGCGAATCTCTGTATGAACAGCAGCTCCATCTCCGCAAATGTCTTGATAGAGTCATTTGGAAGTTCAGAATACCACTCGAACGCCGTCTCCGACAAGCTGCCAACAAACTGGCGGAGCAGAAGTTTATCATCACCTCCAGTGTTGCCGCACAAGGCTCTGAATTGAGCGACGTGCTGATGCGGATTTCCCGTCCCCTTATATACGTGGAATTTGAGGATCGTATATCCCGGCGGGTACCTTATTTGGTCGTACCAACCCGGATAGGGTCGTCCCGTTTTAACAATCTGCCCGGCCATTTCGTTCGCCTGATGAGCTCGTATTTGCTGAGCGATGTAATCATCTAGAGCGGCCTTGGAGATGGTCTCCTCCTTGGCTGCTGAAAGAGCCGGAGGAGGGTTCGATGTCTCCCCTCTGTCGTCTTCAATGATAATCGGGGGGGTCTTCAGCTGGAGGTTCCGGCTGTAACATCATCCCGGCCATGTCTTGGAACGAAAGAGCCATTCGTTTTATGTTGGCCGCCTGTTCCGCGACCTCTTTTTCTTTCCTCTTGAGCATTCTTCGGAGGAATTCAGCATCAGTTTCTTGTTCTTGACGCTGCTCTGAGGTCTCTGTATTTTCTTTCAGCCCAGTGAGTGCGGCCATTGCAGTCAGCATCTCCTGAAGTTTTTGCTGCTGTTGCTCCGGAGCCTTTGTTATCGATCGGGTAAGCGGTCGATGACCCGTAGAGGCACAACTTTCCTCTTTTCCGGAAGCCATATAAATGGTATGTGTTACCATGCCCCTAGACTTGGGGCGTTTAGATTCAGCGTCCTTACGGTTCGCCGCGGTCACAGGGGCTTTCTCCGGCCTCCTTCTCTTGTGAGCGGTTGAAGTTGAGGGAGCCGTTGCAGCGGGCACCCAGACGGATGAAATCTTCTGTGGTACCACGGGATGGTTCTTTTCTTGCCGAGCTTTAATCTTCTTTGGTCGGCGAGAGTAGTCCTGGTCAATCACCGATTCCTGGACCTATCGCCAGACTTTGTAAATTTTGGAGGACAGCCGCTGAGAGGGCTGCTCCGGCTTCTTTTCCGTAGCATTCTCCACAGGTGGAGGAGATCTCTTCAGCACGGCAGTCGGAGAGTTCTTGCGAACCTTCCTAAACGGTTCAAAGCTGTTCCCAGTTGGAACAGCAGCATCGATTTCCACCGTTGGAGCAGGCGGAGTCAGTCCGGAAGGGGAATTGCCCCCAGCCTTCCTCACTCGGCGCCAGTGGTGACGTCGAGCATGTCATGCGATTAGAGTTGGTTCAGCTGTAGGGGTGACCTCCTCATGCCCCTGTGTTGGCCAGACGTTGTCGTCGGCGTCAGCTTCTTGAAGACCGATGTCCGTTGAGAAGCAATGTCCAATCTGTCAAAGACAGACCTCTGGGAAGGGGGAGTAGCTTTGAGGACTTCGCCTGGAGCGGGTGCCGGAGCAGTCAGTCTTGTGAAGACCGACCCTTTGACAGGAGAAGCCGCTTTGACGACTTCGAGAGCAGGAATGGCTATCCTTTTTGGGATAACCCTTTCTGGTATCACAGGCTTCTTCACGGGCCCGTTGGAGGTTTGGCCCAGTCTGTCAAAGACTGAGGCGTTGGAGCTGGACGACCCATTGAGAGGGGCCGCAGTAGTTGTGAGTCGATCAAAGACCGACTTCTTTGGGGCTTCTTGCGACAGCAGTGGGGCACTGAAGCTCATCGGTGGGAGCATGGTCCCAAAGAATACCCCAGTGGTAGCCTGAGTTACTTGCTCCGCCGGCATCTTGAACAGGGAGGCCGCTTGGGGCCCGTAGGTTACACCTCCAGATGAGGCAGAACGGGAGTTGCAGTTGCAGTTGGAGGCCATTGATGTTCTTTTTTCTGCACGGGTGCAAAACCGAATCTTAGTACCTCGAACCCAAGGGCAACCATATCAAACCGCGATTCGTTCGCGAACATGACACACGAAGTGTGGAGTGGAAAGAGGAAAAGGTCCCACTGGGCGTGCCAGAATCTATTCTCCTCCGAAAATAGGGACGCGACCGCGTAGGTTCGTCTTGCCTGAATTTGGGGGCAGATGCTAATTAGTGCTATCCGTCCACCTCTCCGAAGATGCCAAGTTAATTTATGACACCGTGTATCGAAGGTTTAAACGGATGCGGCTGATATAGCAGACTTCGTCAGATTCCCCCTCGTTGAGGGGTTTTTGATTGTGGGGACGCTCTTCCCTGCAGGCGCAAGCCCCTGCAGTTAATTACGCTACCGCATCGCGGTAACCACTTTCTCCTTCTCCAGATGGTCACTTCGTGTCGTGTGTGTTTGTTTTGTTTTTGGTTACCCGTGGATTGTATACGGAGACTAATTTAAGTTGTCGCCCGTAGGGCGTGGATTAGTCCAAATCCGTACTTTCTTAGATTTGGGTTTGGGGTTGGGTTTAAGGATACGTTAGTCTCATTTGAGACTAAGATCAACTTAAACGTATGTTAAGAATACGTTAGTCTAATTTTAGACTAAGATCAACTTAACGGGATCATTTAGATCCAACAAAAGTGCATTTGGGCTCTATTGTTTAGTGTAGGGACATTGCGGTCGATTACCAGTTTAAGGACACGGTGGTCCAACATTAGTTTAAGGACATTATGGTCCAAGGTTAAGGACATCATGGTCCATGGATTTAAGGACCCCACAGTCCGAGGTTAAGGACATCATAGTCCGTGGGTTTAAAGGGACCCCACAGTCCGAGGTTAAGGACATCATAGTCCGTGGGTTTAAAGGACCCCACAGTCCAGTTTAAAGACGTCATAGTCTATGAAATGTATGGTTGTCGGGACCCGTCACCTCTCTGAAGACGTTGAAAGATTACAACGATATATATCAGAGGGGTTCAGAGATGTACCCTTGAACCAATTTTGGTTGAGATCTGTAGTCCAATTTGGGGCTAAGATCTGTTAAAAGATTTATGAGCATATGGGCTCAATTAATCTGAGTTGAGAACTTATGGCCGATCTTGGGCTAAGTCCAATCAGGTTAAAATGTTTAACATTAATTTTGGGCCGTTGAGCCTTTATTGGGCTTGGCTCTAACAGTGTTTTTGTATTTTACTGAATGCTGAGCATTCCTCATAGCCCTGAGTTTATTAAAGAACAATTTATGTTCTATCGGCGCGACACATGGTGCGCTTTGGCGCCAGTCAAAGAGCGCAGTGCGCTTCTGCCGAGTAGCGCATACGTGAGGGACACGTGTCGCGCTTGGCGCTAGCGCCAATTAATGAGCGCAGAGCGCTAGTTTATGAGCGCATTGCGCTATTAGTTTAGTGGCGCACATGTGAGGAGCACGTGGTGCGCTTGGCGCTGAGCGCCAGTCCATGAGCGCAAAGCGCTATTTCAAGAGCGCAAAGCACTAACTGTTAAGTGGCACCTACGTGAGGGACACGTGTCGCGCTTGGCGCTGAGCGCTAGTCAATGAGCACAGTGAGCTTTGTTTGGAGCGCTGAGGCTCTTTAAAATTAAGAGCGTCAAGACTCTGCAGCGCTTTGCGCTAGATGTAGAGCGCTGAAGTGCTTCTTTTATGCAACTTAGATCAGTTTGCGCCCTGAGAATTAAATTCTCTTTTTATAAGAGATTTTGTCTCAAGGTTCTAAGAACAAAGTTCTTATTTTATAGGAGATGTTTCAACCTTTTATTTTGGTGAAAGGCTTTGTCTTTATGGATCTGTGATCCTCAAGAGAATTGAATTATTCTCCCCCCTTTTATAATAAGATTTTCATGATCTCTGAAAGAAATTTGTCTTTTAGATCTGTGATCTGTGAGAAGAATTATGTTCTTCTTATTATTTTGTGATGAGATCTTTTGATCTCTTTTGTAAAAGACCTTGCCCTTGATCTTCAAAGAAGTGAATTCTTTTTTTTAATCATGAGATGATTTCATCTCTCTGTTCATCATCATTTATTACCTTGAAGAAGATCTTCTTTCTCTGAGAGCTTGGCTCTTCTTTCTGAGATCTCTCAAAACTTATGGGGGGTTCCTCTCTTTTTTTCTGTATCCCCTAGACTTGATGTCTTTGGGCCTTTATATAGGGCAAGCTGATCAGTTCAATCAGTTAAGGAGATATTTTCTCCAATTGATTTGGGGAATTTCCTATCGTTGGATCTTTGATCCAAGGGCTTCTGATTTACAGAAGGCAATCTTCTTGTTTTTAACAAGATTGGAAAATCTTTTCATACAGAATTTATTTTGTATTTTGGTGATTTTTAATTACCATTGGATCATTGATCCAACGGTGCTCTGAATTACAGAGCACAATTTTGTTGTTTAGAAATTTTTTGAGGAATCTTTCCTTAACAGAATTTAATTCTTATTAATTAATGATTTATCATTATTATTGGATCTTTGATCTGACGGTGGGGAGCTTTTAGTTCCAGCGCTAGCGCACCCGTGCTCTGCACGTAGTGCGCTGCTTAGAGCGCAGCGCACCTAGCGCTAGCGCATCCGTGCTGTGCACGTGGTGCGCTGCTCAGGGCGCAGCGCACCTAGCGCTAGCGCACACGTGCTTTGCACGTGGTGCGCTGCTCAGGGCGCAGCGCACCTAGCGCTAGCGCACACGTGGTGCACTACTTAGAGCGCAACGCACCTAACGCTAGCATACACGTGTTTTGCACATGGTGCGCTACTTAAGGCGCAGCGCACTTGGCGCTGCTTCTGAAGCGTTGCTTCATTTCAAAATTTGAATTTTGAACAGAGATTTGCTCTGATTGGGGGAAACAAAATTCATCGTAGCGAGAACTCCATCGGCCTACAACATTCTCCTCGGCCGCCCCACGCTGAACTCCCTTCTGGCCCAGATATCGACCTATCACCTGGCGATGAAGTTCCCGCTCGACCAGGGCGGGATAGGTCGGGTCTATGGAGACCAGTGAATTGCAAAGGTTTGCTTCACTGCAACATTTTCATCAGAGAGACCGGTCGACGCTGTCGAAGGTGAGGGTGACATCAGGGGTTCTCTAAACACTCGAGACGAGCAAATCGAGGTCCGTGGGACCCCGGTGGAGCCTCTGACAGAGGTCCCTCTCGTAGAAGGGGACGACGAAAAACTCGTTCATATCGGGTCGCTTCTGACAGGAACTCAGCGAGATGACCTGGTCCATTTCCTCAGAAACAACTCCGACGTGTTTGCCTGGGCGCCTGCTGACATGCCTGGGATCGACCCCAAAGTTATATCTCACAAGCTCGGGGTTGATCCTACGGCCCGACCCGTCAGACAGAAAAAGCAAAGCTTTGCCTCGGTCAAACAAAAGGCTATCGAGGACGAGGTGGATCGGCTCCTCACCGCCAACTTCGTTCGGAACGTGCCCTATTCGGAGTGGCTAGCAAACGTAGTCCTAGTCAAGAAATCAAGCGGGAAGTGGCGCATGTGCGTCGACTTCACCGACCTTAACAAGTACTGCCCCAAAGACAACTATCCCCTACTTCGGATAGATCAGCTCGTTGACAGCTCGGCAGGACACGAACTATTGAGCTTCATGGATGCCTTCTCCGGCTACAATCAGATCCGTATGAATCCGGCAGACGAAGATCTTACCGCATTCACAACGGACCGGGGGGTATACTTCTACAAGGTGATACCCTTTGGCCTCAAGAACGCCGGGGCTACATACCAACAGTTGGTCAACCGCATGTTCAAGCCACAGATCGGCGGGAACATGGAAGTTTACGTCGACGATATGCTCGTCAAATCGGTCTCGTCGACCGACCACTCCCAGGACCTGGGCTAGGCCTTCGAGGTACCCCGCAAGTTCAAGATGAAGCTAAACCCCGCCAAGTGCGCATTCAGGGTCACCGGGGGAAAGTTCCTCGGTTTTGTGGTCACCCACCATGGGATCGAGGCCAACCCGGAAAAAATCGATGCTATCCTCAACATGGCCGCGCCCAAGACCTACGTTGAGATCATGCGGCTAACCGGGCGGGTAGCCGCTCTGAGCTGCTTCATGTCTTGGTATGGAGAAAAGTGCCTCCCGTTCTTCAAAGCTCTAAGGAAAATTCCGAGGTTCGAGTGGTCAGAAGAGTGCCAGACCGCCTTCGACCAGTTAAAAAGGCACCTTGCGACGCTACCGCTACTCACCCGTCCGATTGAAGGAGACGAGCTATCGCTGTATTTGGCAGTATCCGACCAAGCAGCAGGCTCAGTGCTCGTTCGGGAGGTCGACGAAGTGCAGAAGCCGGTATACTACGTGTGCCACGTCTTTAAAGACGCAGAGACGAGGTATCCGGCCATAGAGAAGATCGTCCTTGCCCTCGTAGTGGCCTCAAGGAAGCTACGACACTACTTCCAAGCGCACACTATCCTCGTTCTCACCGAGCGCCCGCTGGGGGCTATCCTCGCCTCACCTAAATCCTCAGGCCGCCTAGAGAAGTGGAGGTGGGAGCTGTCCGAGTTTGACATAAAATACTGCCCGAGGCAGGCCATCAAAGCATAAGCCCTGGTCGACTTTATCGTCGAGTGCACCATCCCCAACAAAGAACCGAAGCCCGCGCCGACCCTCGCAGATCAACACCCGATCGTGGGGAGACCCAACTCGGTCCCTGAGTGGGTCATCTACGTCGACGGGTCCTCAACCGAGGAAGGCTGTGGCGCCGGCCTTATCATTCAGGGCCCGAACGAGGCAGAAATGGAATATTCCCTGAAGCTCAGATTCAAGACTTCAAACAACGCGACATAGTACGAGGCCTTGCTGGCTGGACTGCGCCTGGCCTCCGGACTGGGGCTGAAAACAATTCGAATCCGCAGTGACTCAGCCCTAGTCGTTGGTCAAGTGACCGGCCACCTCGAGGCTCAGGAACCTCTAATGGCGAAGTATCTGGCCGAGGTAAGAAAACTTCGGAAGAGCTTCGATGAAGTCCAGGTAGAGCAAATACCCAGACAGCTCAATACCCAAGCCGACGCCCTGAGCAAGCTGGCTTCATCCTACTCGGACAACAACAAGCGATCTATCCTCTTCGAGACCTTGCCACGGCCCAGCGTGGAAGACGGGGCGACAATACTTCACGTGTACACGACGCAGGAAGACGACAAAGACTGGAGGAAGCCCCTCGTGGAATTCCTAAGGGATGGAGCGCTCCCAGGGGATCGGGGAGCAGCCCGCCGTCTCAGGGCCAAAGCCCATCACTTCGTCTGAAGTAATGGGAACCTTTACAAGAAATCCTTCACTCCCCTGCTCCGGTGCGTCGACCTCCACGAAGCCGACTACGTCCTCCGTGAAATCCATGAAGGGGTCGGCGGCGCACACCATGGGGCCCGAACCTTAATCCAGAAGGCATTGCTCCAGGGGTACTATTGGCCAACTATTCACGAGAACGCCCAGAAGCTCGTCAGGAGATGCAAAAGCTTCCAACTCTATGGAAGCATATCTCGCCTCCCGGCCACCGAGCTGACCGTGTTGACTTCCCCGTGGCCGTTCGCCCAGTGGGGATTGGACATGATAGGCCAGTTCCCTACCGGCGCTGGCGGGCATAAATATGTTCTCGTCGCGGTGGATTACTTCACAAAGTGGATCGAAGCCGTCCCTATCAGAAAACCGGACGCTGCCGCGACTATCAAGTTCCTACAGAACAACCTGATACTCCGCTTCGGCATCCCGAGGTGTATCATCACCGACCACGGGACGAACTTCGAGAACGAGAAGGTGAAAGATTTCTGCAACGAATATCATACCTCATGAAGTTCTCCGCGGTCGCACACCCCCAATGCAACGGGCAGGCCGAAGTCGCCAACCGGGATGTCCTCCGGGGTCCCCGGACCCGTTTGGAGGGGCGCCAAGGTAGTTGGGTCGAGGAATTGCCCCGGGTCTTATGGGCCCTGCGCCTGTCAAAGAAGACCCCCACCAGGGAAACCCCTTACAGCCTCTGCTAGGGGACCGAGGCGATGGTCCCGGCGGAGATCGGGCTACCTAGTCACCGGGTCGAATACTTCGACGGCGAAGCAAACACCACGGCACAGCGGACTAACCTGGACATCTTGCTGGAGAAACGGGACCGAGCTCAAATCAGGGCTGCCGCCTATCAGCAGTAAACTGCTCGATACTACAACGCGCGGGTCAAGCGTCGTTCCTTCAAGACTGGAGACCTGGTCCTACGGCGAAACGAGTTCGTCGATCAAGGCAGGCTGCATAATTTCTCCCTGAAATGGGACGGTCCTTTCCTCGTCTCCGAAGTACTTCCCGGTGGAGCCTACCGCTTACAGGACGCGGATGGCCGCAAGTTTCCACGGTCTTACAACGCTGAGAAGCTTAAGCTGTACCAATGAAACGGATACCTACGAGTGTGTACCTCTCCTTTCTCAAAGGTAATGTAAATTTTTCTAAAAGTTCTTTCTGCTTAAATAATAAGAAGGGAACGCTAAAGCATTGCAAAAAGAGAAATCTTATTAATTCAAAAAGGTACTCTGGGCTCCTCAGCCTTACAAAAAGGGGGGTTACAAAAGAGGCGAAACGGGATCGAGAAAGTACTCCTGGTGATACTTAGAGTAGATCTCTGTCAATCGGGCCCTAGCCGCTGCAGCCCGCTCCTGCCGACGCTGCATGCGGACTCGGGACGCCACGGAAGCACCCGACTGACTACCCACTGAGCCTTGACCCACGATGTACCTTATCTTGAAACATTCAAGAATCAGAAGCAAGGATCGGTTGTGCCTGGCCTTCGAGATGAGGCCGAACAGGAAGATCGAATGCACCTTATCAAGCGCCTCGTTCAGAAGCTCCTCAGTGAAGGGGTTGTCCAACCCCAGGGACCTACTCCAGATCGCGTACATCAGGAGCTGGAGCAAGGACGACCGCCGAGGGAGGAGACGGTCGAAGTGATCCTCGAGGCACCGAACCACTCCCCGGCACCCCCCTCCTTGGACCGTGATTGGTCATACAAGGAGACATCACCAAGGGTGATAATCTCTTCGATCAAATACACGTGCCTAGTCATCTCGAAAGCGGTGCCAAAGGAACTGCCATCTCCTTCCCTACTTGTAACTTCAAGCAGAATCTCTAAGGACCTGGATTCTCGGCCATGCCAGCGCGAATCTTGGGAATCGCAACAACTACCCCAATGCCACGCTGCCACGTGACGAAACTGGCACGACATTCCAAAACGCTTCGCATTCTCTACGCGCTCGTGGCACGTGTCACCCGCGGCTATCCATCTTCCCAAAGCCCTCACGAAGAGGCAGCCCAGCAGCTACCCTGCTTGGCTATCCTTGGCTGGTAGCTCGCCTACCCCACAACGCCAGGGATCAAAGCCCTCACCAAGAGGCGACCGAGCGGCTTCACTGCTCGGTTCATCCTTGGCAGGCCTCCCACGGCCCCTCCAGCGCCAAGGATCGAAGCCCTCACCAAGAGGCAGCCCTGCAGCTATCCTGCTCGGCTATCCCTGGCTGGTAGCTTCCCTACCCCACAACGCCAGGGATCAAAGCCCTCACGAAGAGGCAGCCCAACAGCTACCCTACTCGGTTATCCCTGGCCGGTAGCTTGCCTACCCCACAACGCCAGGGATCTAAGCCCTCACCAAGAGGCGACCGAGCGGCTTCACTGCTCGGTTCATCCTTGGCAGGCCTCCTACGGCCCCTCCAGCGCCAAGGATCGAAGCCCTCACCAAGAGGCAACCCTGCAGCTACCCTGTTCGGCTATCCCTGGATGATAGCTTCCCTACCCCACAACGCCAGGGATCAAAGCCCTCGCAAGAGGCACCGGGCAGCAACCCTGCTCGGCCATCCTTAAGGACAAAAAGCCCTCGCCAAGAGGCACCGGGCAGTAACCCTGCTCGGCCATCCTTAGTAGGCCACTTACGGCCCCTCCCGCGCTAAGGATGAAAAGCCCTCAAAAGAGGCAACCGGGCCCGCCCTTGCTCGGTTATCCCTGGCTGGTAGCTCCCTACCCCAACAAACCAGGGATCAAAGCCCTTGCCAAGAGGCAACCGGGCCCGCACTTGCTTGGTTATCCCTGGCTGGTAGCTCCCTACCCGAACAAACCAGGGATCAAAGCCCTCGCCAAGAGGCACCGGGCAGTAACCCTGCTCGACCCGTCCTTAAGGATCAAAGCCCTCGCAAGTAGCAACTGGGCCCGCCCTTGCTCGGTTATCCTTGGATGGTAGCTCCCTACCCCAACAAACCAGGGATCAAAGCCCTCGCCAAGAGGCACCGAGCAGCTACCCTGCTCGGCCCCATCCTTAGTAGGCCACTCACGGCCCCTCCTGCACTAAGGATCAAAGCCTTCGCAAGAGGCAACCGGGCCCGCCCTTGCTCGGTTATCCCTGGCTAGTAGCTCCCTACCTCAACAAACCAAGGATCAAAGCCCTCGCCAGGAGGCACCGGGCAGTAACCCTGCTCAGCCGTCCTTAGTAGGCCAATCACGGCCCCTCCCGCGCTAAGGATCAAAGCCCTCGCCAAGAGGCACCGAGAAGCTACCCTGCTCGGCCGTCCCCCGCAGGAAATTCAATACCTTAAAACTCTAAGGATTGAATCCCTTGCCTAGAGGCGCCAGGCAGCTACCCTGCTCGGTCGATCATCAGCATGCCTCTCCAAGCTTCCCACGCTAAGGAACGTGACATCATCAAGAGGCATCCGGTTCTACGTCTAAGCAATCTCCATCTCGACTTCGGGGCCATGGAAATACTGTCTTCGCACCGATCTTTGCACACTTGGCAAACAAACAGATTCAACTCGATGTGTGATCACTAGACAAAGAATCGACATAAAACGAAGGCGGTGTTGCGCAAATACGAGTGCTTACCAACAAAGAAAAATACGAGCACAAACACTACTGCAAAAACAAAAATCTTTATTCACAAAGCCAAAGTCTTTACAAGGGTATTGTGGGCTCCCCAGCCTTACAAAATGCCCGGAGGCTTACAAAGGAGAGCAGAGGAAAAGCCAAGAAGTTCGGGCCGCGAGCCCGGCCTAGGCCTCGCTTCCCTCATCACTGTCGACCGGGGGCATGACCACTGAAAGTGGGACCCGAGCTCGAAGCTCACCGTCGGCAAACTCTGGAAGCTGCTCCTTGACGGCATCAAGAGGTTTGTTCTATGCAATGGCGGAGGCCTCGCCGAGGTCAACGTAAAACTGGTCCAACCCCTTGTAATCGGCCGCCGCCTTTCTAGCCCAGATCTCGGCAACCTCCGCCGTCTGAAGCGCCGCCTCGGCATCCCGCCTACTGGCATCCCTCTCCCTCTTCATGGCGGCAAAGCGGTCGGCCAGTTCCACCAACTTCGCCTCGATGGCTTGGTGGGACTCGCTCAGGCGGCGACAGGACTCCCGACACTCTGAAACGGTGGGCTCCGCGGCTTCCGACCGGGCTTCAAGGACAGCCATCCTCTCCCTCTCCAGACGCAGCTCGAGTCTCAGATCTTCGGCCTCCGAAGAAGACTCTTCTGCTGACCTCGCAGCATGGAAGGCCCCCTCGGCCTCCATACGAGTAACGAGGGTGCAGTGCTGAAGGACCTGGAGAAAAACGGCAGAGAGACTTAGAGACACTCGAACTAAGAAGAGGGCGCTCAAAACAACACATGAGGGAGTACATACCTGAACCGTCTCCTATGCGATAGCCGCTATTTGGGCCCTGAGGGTCCCCCGAGGCATCTGGCCCCCGACCGACTTCTCCATACCAGCAAGAAGGCTGGCAGCGACGGAAAGACCCGACGGGACCACGAAGTGGGCGTTCCCCTCCTGCACGGGAACCCCCGCAGGAATCTCCGACGGTAGCGCACGTGAGATTGTCCTCTTCCTCTTAAGGGGAACCCCATCTTCGTCCTCTCCTGCATCCCTCGTCTGGGGCTCGGGGACCCGTGGACGCCTTTGGCCTCCGCCGGGGGAATCATCGGGAGCTCGTAACGAGGCTGATGGCCCCGCCATCGGCGACACATTTGGTGTGGGACTCGATTCAGCCGGAAGCATGGCCGCACCGGCGGCCCCCCTCCGGGGCAAGTACCGGGGGCACCTTGAGTCCCGGATCGATCCATCGGTCCTGCCAAAGGGAGAAGCAGGCCCAACTCAGAAGGAGAAGAAACAGGAAAAAGGAAAAGAAGACATCTAACCTGATGGGAAGAAATCCTCGAGAAGAGAAAACGCAAAATCCGACCTAAAAGGGGAGAGCGCCGAGCTAACAAGACTCAGAATGAGGAATATGCGAAGAGAGAGAGAGAGAGATCCCGAATCGGGCCTCCCCTCGATTTATACTGCCGGCGTCCTCATCCAACGGCGACGGTCGACTCCCGCCAAAACAGTTCACTGCGCTCGACGGCCACGATCGCTCCACCTGTTGCAAGCGCGGCATCCCATCGGACGCCAGAAGCCTGCGGCACGTCACATCAGCCAACCGGCACCCGACATGTGGTCTGTCGCCTCGGCAAAAGTGCACACGATCCGGCGCACCCTCTTTAATGCGGAAATCTCGCCCTTATTCGCTGGCATCACCCATAAAAAAACAGCCGATTGCCCAGGGACACGTCCGACGATATTTTCGAAAAGGAGCTCACCTCGGGTGACCAGGCAAACCACTCTCGACCCGACCCGTCAGCTGGTTGGGACGAGAGTGGGGGGCTAATGATGATGCTCGATATCGGTGATCTTCCAGATCATGACACGTGGCAGATGACGTGTCCCGGGGCTCACAAGAAAGGACCTACAATGGCCGACCAGACCACTCCTGTGCCCGTCCTACAAGCAAACGCTGGTTCACCTCCGAGCCCCCAGCACAATTGGCCTCCTCGGCCTCACAGCTCATCTCCGAGCTATCACAGGCCCGAGCCTCCTCGGCCCTCACAGCTCGTCTCCGGGCTACCGCAGAACCAAGATACCTCGGCTCTCCCGCTCGTCTGCGAGCTCTCCCGCCGAAGTTATCTTCCTCGGTCTCATCGACCGACCAATGGCACCGCTTGCAGGCGTAGCCGCCATCCCGCGAATCTCGCCATGCACGAGATCTCCGCCGGCCACATCCCACGTTCCACGCCACCACGATCCTCCATTAACGAGCCTGTCTCGCTCGTCACGCGGGCGTGACGTCGGGAGCGTAACGGCCGGCGTGATTCTCGCGCCTGCCCTGCCTGCTGCCACCGCTATATAAACCCCTCCTTCAGACGGTCCAAGTAAGCCATTTTTTTTACTCCACTAAGCCGTTACTCTGCTCGGATTTCTAGTCTAACTTGACCGTCGGAGGGTCCTTGGTGGTACAATCACCCCGGGACTTCCTTGCAGGTAGCTCGGCAACCACAACCTCAAACCCATTGAGATTCACACGCTTCAGGAGCGACAACTTCCAGATCCAATCTTAGCCATCTATCGCCGCCATCAGCAGATCAACGGAAGGTAACATCTTGGCGCGATCCAGCCCGCGTCATCCGGTAAGTTCTGGAATTTACAAATTGACAAAGGATATTTCAATAATAATTGACTCAAAGGCCCCCCATACAGCCAAAAATAAGTCCTTGTTGTCAAATATCTTGCTAGATATGAGAAGGGGCTTTCTTACAAATATCCACCTTTTCAAGATGTGGATGGCATATTCCATTAAGGATTGGATTAATAAGTGAAAACGACACATTATCTCTAATCTAATTCCCCACTTAATGATATCACGCAAGTATTAGCTTGCATAATTGAGATATGATCCCATATGAAAACAAAAGCTATTATGTAGGAGATGACAAATTTTGAACCCACAACCTTTTTTTTCACGCTGTGGGGCCCTGAAATTTTCCTTTTTGCAATAGTCACCTCATAGAATATTGAGCTATCCATTCTTTTCTTTTATCTTCTTCTCTTTTTTCTTTAACCTTTTCTCTTTAAGTCCACTGTTTTATTCTTCTTCTTTTCCCCTCATACTCTTTATAGCCTACTGTTCGGGTGCCCATAGCATGCCAACCCGAGGTTGAGTTCATCATAGACTCAATCAAAATATTTTCTAGTTTGAAATAATAACGCATGTTTTCAATACTATGTTGTAATATTCTATATCCGTAATCTTCCAAAGAGTCACAAAACACACCAAGTGCCGCAGCAGAAAATTTATCAGGATCGCGTGCAAACAAACCACTTGAAAAAGACTAACCGGATAATTTACCAAAATAATGCAAATTATCAAAAATACATACCAAACAACACAAACACAAGATTTGTAAGTTGTTGTGGCCTTATGGCCCAAAATTTTAAACCCGACCCGGTTGTTAGAGAGAAACGAGAGATTTCTCGCTCACAACCCCCTCAAGCGTGAAGATCGTGGCGAGAGTGGAAGATCGTCTCGTTGAGAAATATTTGGGCAGTTCGGAGGGCATAGAGCAGAGAAAGCGGCCTATATTTTGTAAGGGGATCCATCTCCTCTAATCAATTGATCATCGACATCCTCTCTTCCGGAGCCCCAAATTCAAATCCCTCTTCTTTTCACTGGCATCAGAGCTCTGCGACAATGCTCTCCGTCCCTAGCTACTCCACCAACGACTTCGGCCCTGGCTTTCTCCGAGATCATCTACCACCATTGACAACCACTAACAACGAGCCCTAGTCCTGGCTGGAACCCTGCTGTGACGCCCTCTCCAACAACAACTCGGCCCCATTTCCGACGAACTCGGCCCCATCTCCGACGAACTCGGCTCCATCTCCGACGAACTCGGCTCCATCTCCGACGAGATCGATCCTATCTCGACGCGGCCGCAACTCCGAACCTATCTTCGTGCCCTAGCTTCTCCTTCCGGCACGATTTTTTTTTTTTGGGCTTGGTATCCCAATTTGTTTCCTTCTTTCTTGTACTATATTTTTTAGCCATAACATGCTACTCCTTTCGGCCATTACATATAGCTAAGTCGTAATTTTATTTCTACATAACAACTCTTGTTTTATTTTATTTCTACGGTACAACTCTTAACATTATTTTATTTTTCTAGAAGAACTCTAGAATTATTTTATTTCTACAGAACAGCTCTACAGAACAACTCAAAAACAATTTAATGGCTTCATGTTATAATCAATCCTTTAGCTCTAGCTCTGTTATCTTATGTCCATGGTAATTTAAAATAGTTGCCAATATTTACTGTCTGTTATATAATCATCGCCAGCCTGTTAGTATCAAAGTTTTACTGTTTCATACAATGTTTTAATTGCCTACTAGTATCAAATTTTGTTGCCGCAAGTATCTTTTTTTAACCAGTTACAATTTTTAGATTACCAATTAATTCTACCTGATTATTAGTAAAAAACTGTAGATTAAAGTTTTTTCGTTGCCTACATGTTAGAAATTTTTTTTAACCATTTTACATGCCATCCATTATTATTGATTTTGGATAAATTAGTTTAACATGGTGTAATTATTTGCATGCTGCTTGATATTTTTAGATCAATTAGATATTGCATAATAATATTTTTTTAAAATAAAATTTATTTTCATGCTTAAATTGTTTAATAGTTTGTGTATAATTTTTTTAAATGTTCTT
Source organism: Agapanthus africanus (assembly GCA_030015575.1). Lineage (NCBI taxonomy): Eukaryota > Viridiplantae > Streptophyta > Magnoliopsida > Asparagales > Amaryllidaceae > Agapanthus > Agapanthus africanus. Next base: position 417,100,270 of record CM057349.1, on the reverse strand, counting down.
TTTGCAACAATTAGTTTTGTTTTTTCCACCAATCCATATTCATTCCGTTTTGAACTGTCATACGGTACTTAATCGACATGGCTAGTAAACTCATTACTTTTGAACTTGCAAAAATAGAACGTCTTAATGGTACCAGCTATGACATGCGGTATAGGAAGATTAAATGTAGGTTAATTCATGACAATCTAGATAGTGTTCTTGAAATCGCCGCTCCAACTCTCAATGATCATCCCACTGATATTCAGAAAAGAAATTAAATATGGATTAATTCATGACAATATAGATAGTGTCCTTCTTAAGTTCTTATGCATCATCCCCCCAACCCCCACCCCAAACCATTCATACACGCGTGCATTCTTTGCACGTCTTTCTAAGATGGCTCCTATTTTCCTTGCTTGTTTATGGACCAGCTGTTAGGAATATGTATATCTTAGAGACCATTATTGTATATTATAGTGGATGCTTGCACGCGCGCGTGCGCATACACATATATATAGAGAGGACTTTCTTGCTCAACATGATAGTATGCTATCTGATTACTCTTTATTTTTACATGTACATTTGTTCTAGTTTACTATTTCATTGATAAATGTTGATAAAGTACATTTGTACATTTGTCCTTAGAATGTTTGCTTGGTTACCAGGACTATGATGTAGATCATACTAGTAGGGCTTGTGTAGTCCACAAGTACATCCTTAATTGTTCCTAGTCGAGAGAGTATCGAGACATGCTATCGATATTCCAGAGTAGACTAGTGTGTACATTTCTTGACCCTGTATAGGGCGATGGCTGATCCCACATCCATTGGTGTCTGACATCAAATATTGTACACGGGTGCTCATTGGAGAATGGGTACACCGAACGAACTCGACGAGAACTCCTAAATAGTACTATACCTATCATCAGATAGCAGTTCTCCAGTGACACTTGTACATGTTAGTCTGTAAACCCGAGATCATCATAGTGTCTTGTGTGGTTCCCACTGTGCTTTGATTTCCTCCCTACCACGACTCTACTGAGTCGTGCAAACAGGTGGTTTTTGAGTACAGTCCCGAATCACATGGAGGCGGTGAGCAATAGGAAGGGTTTCGTCTTTCCCGGTATTAGGAGTTGATGTTGTACTATACTCGATTGGCTATAATAGCAAGTCCCTGATTAGGGCTGATGAGATTTACTGATAAGTGTTATCAGTAGTTTCTCGATTCGTTATAGGCCACACATCGGCATGACTTATCGAGTTATTGGGGTTTGACGATTCCACCCCCCAGACTCGATATGCTACATATCAGACGAAGAGACCAGACTGTACGGTAAGTGTTGTTTATAGGCTCTACAGGAGTTTGGACAAGTTTACCTGTTGATCTTCTATTCGTTCAATACCTGGGTAGCCGTTATGTCCGGCTAGTACCGCTGACGGGTTGTAAGTGTTTGATGTGATCATTACCTACTGCTAGCGTTTTGGCGAGTCTTCAGATTCCCACATAGAGGTTTCCTAGTTCAAGCAAAACAAAATAGGGCATGTATGGAGATATGGGCGGGAGCTTGAATAACTACGTATGATGTCGTATTCTAATACAGTGTTAATTAATATTAGCCGGATTATATGAGATATAACCGGATTATTGAATGAAGTGTTGATTTAATAATTTGATATATATTTATATACATGATGTATATTTATAACTAATATTATGCTCACTTATGATTTTCTTCTCTTTATATATATTTATATATTTGATATAAATATATATTCATTTGTGTCATGGTTGATGATACATGGAAGATGTATGTATGAGAATCACATTGGAGTATATGATAAGGAGATAATGATCACTTATATGAATAACTGAAATGAGAAAATGAGTCATTACTTTGGAACAAAGTAGAAGCATGACTCATTTTCTATTTTCATTTTGAATTCATATAAGTTTATCATTTTAGACTTATCCTAATCCAAAGCTCGTTCTCATCCTCATTTTCATCTTCTTCACTTCTTCTCCTGTGTTACTATTCATTCAAGAGAAAAAGAAAAAGAAAAGATTTTTATTGAGCAAAAACCCTACTTCATCAACTTAAACCATTCTAGCAATTTAGTTTAGGTTGTTTACTTCACTAATACTTTGATTAGTGAAGTGTGAGCTTGAGTGTGAGTTGTCTCAAGGTGGATCATCTTTGATGAAGAAGACTTTGAGTAAGTTCATTCTTTTCTTCAAGTGGAGTCCTAGAAGGAGTTTAAGGGACTACTACAAGGAGCTATTGAAGTGAAGGACTTGGTTACGAAGGTTGTAGTTTCTTTTCACTTAGATTAGAATTTTAGTTTGCTAACTTTCTAACCCTAATCCTTTAGTGTGATCTTGTAAGTAGACCCATCTCTCTAGAAATTTTAAAATTGCATACTTGATGTTCTTAAAACCCTAGTAGAGGTGCAAGCATCTACTTTCATGGTATCAGAGCCAAACTATTGTTTTAAAGTTGTTATTGTAATTTTTAGAATCAAGTTAATCCAATTTTTGAAAAACTAGTTTTTGAAATCGCCTAAAAATAAACTTTTCGCTTGCACCAAAGCCACCAGATTTTTGGTTCGGACCAAAAGTTTTGTATACTATCTTGACTATCCAATACCCCAACAATTTGTGCTCGGTTTGACCCCAAAACAGGGCCGAACCGAGTACAAATCAGCCCCGGATGGGGCCTAGACAGCCACTGGATCAGCCCCGTTTCGGGGCTGTTCCAGTGCAATTTCAGCCCCTATCCGGAGCTATTTCTGCCCCAGATTCGGCCCTGCTTCGGGGCCAAATCAAGGCTCAAAAGGTGTGGGCAGTTTGGTGGTTAACGGGTTCCGATTCAGATTTTTTTCTGAACTCGTTTCGAAGCTAAAAGTGTGGATTTTTGGGCTATGGCATGTTGTTATGATATTATGCGATAATATGAACTTGATGCCTATTGGATTAAGGATTCTAAATATTATGATTCTAGTGTTTCTTTTCTTCGACCGTAAGTGAAATATGTGGTATTCCAAATCTCGTTACTATACGTCAACGAGATTAAGGGTACACATATTTACTTACGATGATGATCGTTGATGGCTACTTATTCGTGTGAAATATTGTGATCGTCGTGATTGAATAGCCGGGGGTTATGTGAGATGAGTGTTTTTAATATTCATTCATGTAATTTAATTTGTGTGTAATATTCTTTTATTGGGGCACATCCGGGGGTGAGGATGTAGTCACTTTGATATATATTATTTACTTTTCCGCATTAGAATAGACCCAAGACGGAAGGCATAAGTAGCGTATATTATTTACTTTTCCGCATTAAAATAGACCCAAAATGGAAGGTATAAGTAACCGGGTTTTAGAGTCCAGTGTGTGGCCATCTCGAGGAGTCGAGACTTCGAGCAAGCTCGTTCCTTTCTTCAAGTGGAGCCCTAGAAGGAGTTCAAGAGACTACTATAATGTAACGACTCTAAAATTCCTATATCTTCGTATTAATAAAATACTGTATTTGTATATTTTTATTTCCATGTTATTAGTTATATTTAATCCCTTCATCTATTTTTCGCATCTAAGTATTTTCTAAAACTCATTTCTTTTTACCCAAACTTATTCTTTAAGCCCAATTCCATTCTTTTCATTTCCAATCTCTTAGGCCTAAAAAGCCCATTTTCTTTTCAAGCAACCGCATATATTTAATTCTAATTAAATATGTGCATGTACAATCTTGTAGCTCATTGGTAAGACTTTGAATTGCTAAACCAAGCCACCAGAGTTCAAATCCCATACCCCACATTATTTTTTAATATTGATTTTTTTAAACCTTTAGAATACCAAGGGTTTATACGTGCATATCTCACAAAAACCCCACTACACCCAAAAATGTAACATTGCCAGAAAATAGATGAACCGTCGGGGGGAGGGATTCCGGCCGGAAATCGGCCAACTCGGCCTCGACTCGGCCGACTCAGTCCTCCGACCGAGTCACGGCCGAGTCGGACGATTCCGGCGACGACCCCAACATGAAAATTGTGTCTTTTCACATTCCCTACACACCTGTATAATTTATTTCCTCAGACCATTTTCAGAGCTCTTTTAAAGCCTCATTTACTCCATTTTTAATACATTTTAATATATTTTTACATTTTTTTCAATTAAACTCTTCATCTACCCTAACCCTAGACTAACCCTATAAATACCACCCCTAAACACTACCCCCTCACCCCAAAACTGTGAGCCAACTCTCAAGAAATCCCTTGAAACCCTAGTGTGCAATCGAAGTGAGCGAAAGGCGAAGCTCCGGCGGATTTTCCGGCGACAACCGTAGGAACTCCCGGCGACGAAACGACGCACCGTCAACTCCTCTAGTCTCCCCTTCCTCTCTTTTAAAGTCCTAAATCCGTAAGTCCCAATTTCTCTCCTTTACTCTTTTCTAAAAATACGAACTTCCAAAACCCGACGGAATCGGAACAAATCCGATTTCCGATTCGGTTTATTTCTAAAACTCTCACTTTTTTTTGATACAATCTTACTAAAACCAATTCATGTTTACTATTAAATACTAACTAATCATATTGAACAAGTTTTATATCAAAAGTAATTGCTATTTCCATTTTACCGTATTTTTTTCATTAAAATACCATATAGTTTCTTTTCTACATTTAAACCATCAAAACCTTGCTATGCCTTTAAGTAGATCACGAGGTAATGACCTACCTCCTCACACACTCATATGAAACATAGCACACTACCCTCGGGAACATAGAATATGGGAAAACGACACCTTTTCATTTAAATACCTTTTAATAATAAAACCATTTTCTAAACGATTTAGTATTTATACAAATCTTTGCAAAGCACCGCTACAACCCATTTGGGGAACCCGTTCGGGATGGTGTGGATTATCGCACATCCTTGGGCTTAGTAGTGCGAGATGCAGATCTCCGCAAGGAGCATTCGGTCTTGAAAGATTTAAAATACGAAAATCTAAAGAAAATGAGATTTCTAGAAATATTATATATATTAAAAATTATTTTCATATAAATATATGTATATATATCCTTAAAATATCTATTTTGTAATAATATAAATATTCCACTTTTTTCTAAAAATATCACAAGAATCATTTTGCACTAAAATACCATGAATTCCCTACAAATCAATATTACAAATAAATACTTTTATTTATGAAATTAGGATATTTTCACTAGAAATATCACAATATAAAATCTACATTCATTACAACTCTAAAGACGATAACTAAATACTTGGGGAGTATTTTGAAAAGTATATAAAAGTATTTTTACATAAAACCCCCTCAAGTTCAATAAATTACCCTAAGGACCCTAGTAAACATAGGTTTAAGCGGGACCAATCTCTTGAGCCTCAGGAAGCCGGAGAAGTGGGTGCTTGCCTATTTAATGTAGACAACTTAACAACGATGTTATCAAAACGGTAATCGTCTTTGAAAAAGACACAAATCCTGCCGCCCATGTGCAGCGGTTACCGATAACATCAAAAAAATCAGGACTTCAATTTACTTTTCTAATTGTCTGACTCAGAGTGAGTCTCATTATAATCAGTACAATCTACAATCTACAATATTACAATTCAATATGAATTCATGAATCCATATATTCAATATGTTCAAACTATTCAATCTGTATTGACTGAACCGAACCATAGATATACTTCCATTTACATGATTCTCCAGTTACATCCATTTACATGATTCTCCAGTTACATCCGTTTACTGATATCATGGTTTCGGTCAGTCATCCAATTATACAATTTATACAGTTACAATACAAGACAAACAATACAATCAAAACACTACGGGGTTTAAGGGGTAGATTGGTACGGAAGGTGTTAGAAGTGGCACGAGACAATAAGATTAAGACACCTAACCTATATTCCGTTGCTGTTGTACCGTGGCCCAACGGTTCCTTGTACATTCCGTTTGCCCTGGTCTCTAGTATATAGGGACCCCTCTCGTATACACTGGCATTCTTCTGTACCAAACTACAAACAACAGCGTTAACATAATATTATAACAATATAATATAATTTTAAAAGATACCTTCTTACTCTATCTATTTTATTTCTCCCTTATCTTTGAGACTTACCGAGCGATCTGTTCGCTGACAACATTCTCTTTCTTTCTTCTTTGAATGTCGTCAGGTGATCTGGACACGTCAGAGATCGAGCCCACTGCTGAAGACTTGGACCAATTCAGTGAAGACCCCGAGCTCTAGTTCATTGTACACTTTCCATTCAGTACTTTTCATTTCTGTTCTGCCATTGTTTAGGCATTGCTTTTTATCAGTTGTATTTACTTTCCATGCATTGTACAGAAAGAATGTGAATAAATAAAGTTGTTGTTTTGATTATATCTTGTCTCTTGTGCATTTACTTTTATATTGCTTAGATACGCTTAGCGTATTTACTTCACAGTAAATACGTAGCGGCCCAGTCGCGTCCTCTGCCCGTATACTGGGAAGCGGGACGTGACATATAAGGAGCTATAGAAGTGAAAGACTTGGCTACAAATGTTGTAGTTTCTTTTCACTTAGATTAGAATTTTAGTTTGCTCACTTTCTAGCCCTGATCCTTTAGTGTGATCTTGTAAGTAGATTTAGCCCTCTAGAAATTTTAAAATTGTATACTTGATGTTCTTAAAAGCTAGTGGAGATGCTAGCATCTACTTTCACTAGCTGCTGCCAGAATCGCTCCAGGTCAAATGAATATAGACAGCAAGTTTTTTTCTTTCGCAGGGGACACACCTGTTTTCACGATTATACTAACTCAAAATGTCATGTATGGTTATGGGTTGTGTTTTCATTCTTATTTATTTGATATTTAACTCCAAATCGAAATGAAGAACAAAGACATGGGACATGCTTAATAATTAGTAAAACATGCTTTTCCTTTTACCTCTCCTAAACTTTAGAATTGTATAAGAAAAAGCTTGCAACTCAAAAAATTTACTCTGGTTTTCCCAACTCTATACCCTAACAGGGTACTTAAATGTTTCTTTTTTCTGCTTCAGTGCCAATGCTGCAAATAGAATATCGTTAATTCTATTTCATAAATGCATATATCTTTATAATGTGGGAGGGCTTTGGAATGTGACTTGAGCCTAACTACCTTCAAATCCAACTTTAGACACCTAAGTCTACACCTTTAATCGGGAACGGAGCCCGGATTCTAAGGTTGTGGGGTCGAGCTAAATTAGAGGAAATGGTCATGAGATTATTCAAGTTATATAAGTTAGCACCGTAGCACGGTTACAATACGTTAAGTAATGTAACTATGATAGTTTGATCAAATTAGTGTCTTTTATTTGAAAGAAATGGGTTTGATTATATAATTTTCTAAGTTAAAAATTGTTAAGATATCTACAATGCAAACAAATTCTTTTTGAATTTTTAAATTAGAACAAGCATACTAATTTGGAACCACTGCTATTTTTCTCCCTGCTATTATGGTGCTCTGGGAGCATTCTGACCGCACATCATACGTGCAAAGCACGTGAAAAAACACCAACACCAAATCCCTTGTTTTATACTGTTTAGCAGCCGATCTTGATCGTTGATTTTAAGATCGAAAAATTCTAAACTGTTGATCTTAATAGCAAAGAATAGCAGGAAGTGAAAATAGCAGGACACCGGATCCCAAGCATACATATCAACTAACAATCATCTCCTACTATTAAGATGCAAGCATTGATGTGCTACTATTCTCTACTAGTAAATAAATTGAAAAAAGGTCCTTCGAAAGACACAATAGAAAATGTATCGTATACAATATATGATGAAAATGAGACAATTAGACTATCCAATCAAAAATATGAACTTTTGAATGTAAGAGATGAGTACGAATAACATGCAATCAATTAAGTTATACTTTGAAATTCTTTTTATTCTGAATTCCCTTTTTTAATTTGTACTCTAGATACACATGTATATAATTAGACATGTTTGCAAATATGTTATGTTTTATAAGAATTTGGAAGTATTTATCCCCACTTTGGTTATATTATTAATTGCAATTAAATATGATCTTGAATTACATTTATAAGGATATATAAGTATGAATATTATAATGAGATTTAGTATCTAATAAGAGATGGGTTGAGTAATTGTTAGTCAGGATTTTTATTGTTAAGGTAGAAATTATAGGAGGCGGTTACTTTTTTCAACAATTTTACGCATGATTTATCGGAGGAGGACACAGAAAATATAGGGAGGTGAGTGGGGACGATCACCCCTGTATATCCCCCTTGCCTCCGTCCTTACCTTTAATGACCAAGGTAGCCAGATGTTGTCCCATTTTAAATATAATATAGATGTTTACTTTGTTACGTTCCAACTACAACATATAAAGCAATAAACAAGGGAACATATGACAGGATAAACAAATAAAATCCTATTGAAATGCATCCAGCTTCCATCTGCAGGTTTCTTTGAATTCCCCTCAGATATTTTCTTGGGATTTCCTGCTCCCGGCGTCGGCATTCTTACCTTTGTTGACAAGGTTCCAACGTCACCTAAGCCTTTCCTTATTGTATTTCACTTGAACATTCATACAACCATAAAATCATGGATAGTATAAAAAGAAGCATGTGTATAAAGCCTAAGTGATGGAGGCCGGAATCTCCTTCAGATGTTGTCCTCCGTTGATTTTGCTGCCAGCAGGGCTGAGCGGTTGAGAGTCGGTGTGAAAATTGAGTGTGTGAGTCTCAATGGATTGTTGGTTGTTGCTGACACCAAGCTACTTGCAAGGGAAGTCCCGGGGTGGGAAACCACCGTAGGACCCTCCGACGATCAAGTAAGTACCGAGGAGTAATTAGGCAGAGTAGCGGTATCTTGGAAGTGAGTCCAATGTACCTGAGTCGTCTGGAGGAGGGGGTTTATATACGGGTCGCATTGAAGCGAGATGATGCGAGATTCTCTCCATCTGTTATGCCCCTGCGTCATGTTCACGTTGATGGCGGGATATGCTCATTAATGACGAGATAGGCTAGCGTAGTATGCGGGACGTGGAGTGGTGGAGATCTTGTAGTGGCGAGATACACGGAGCCGTTATGGGGGTTCTTAGGCTCCATGCTCCCGGCCAGACAGGGAGGCTGAGGAAACTCAGCTCTATGACAGCTCGGAGACAAGCGAGGAGGCTGAGAAAGCTCAGCTCTATGACAGCTCGGAGACGAACGGGGAGGCTAAGGAAGCTCAGCTATAGGATAGCTCGGAGACGAGATAGGGAGCTGAGAAAGCTCAACTTATGATTGCTCGGAGACGGGCAATGGCTGGTGGTCAGGCGAAGAGGGAAGGTACTCTGAGGAGGTCTCCAAAATGTCGGATGCAACCTCGAGTCAAGGCGCTAAGGAGTGTCCTTTTTCGGCATGATTTATTACATTTTAATACCGCTCATTTCATATCATTTTTTTAATAAACAGTGCTATTACATCTCTTTCTGCTCATTAGTACAGATTACAGATACACAGGTAAAAACACTGGAGACGGTACACAACATGCACAGAAACGACGATTTTTAGCCGTAACTGCAAACAGAACAAAATACAGATCAGATCGAATGAGTTTGCAACAAATAAGAGTTGTGTACAAATAAATATGATTTTTGGTCCAACATAACCAAGTGTGAAACATCATGGAACAAGTGAGCATGAGCCATCATGAATCAAGTGGGCATGAACCATCATGAGACATCAACTTGCAAACACCATCATGGTGTCTTGAAAGTGGATACACAAGTGGCTTGGAAAAGTGGGTGTGCAAGTGGATTGTGTGATAAAAAGAATGGATGTGAAGTGTGAACACACACCCACTTGATCACTTCCTTCTATATACATTTCTCCAGATTACATTCAGGTGTGAATTAAAAGAAATAACAACCACAGAGAGATGCTCAAGAGACCAGAAGACCATAGATCAAAGATGGGCCCCACTCTCCAAAATGAGGCCGCAAATAAATTCATCTTGGCCGCAATTTGCGGCTAAGTTGGAGCCAATTTGGTTCGTTCAAATATGGCGGGTCCCTGGTGGTCTTGTCAATCCAGTGTCATATGCAACTTTTGATATTTTGTTGCCTATATATAGCAGGTCTCAGATTAAGTTCAGGGAGGTTTTTGGAATGATAATAGTGTGTGATACTTGATAGCTTCTTCTTCTTCCCTCTTTGAGCTCTCACTTGAGTGCTCCATTAAGGAGGTTGAAGTTTATACCTACCTTGTAGCTCAAGCCCTCCACTTTTGTGAATAAAGAACTTGCACTTCCTTTTGCTTTAACTCTTTGTTATTGTGTTTTCTTATGTGTTATTCCTTTTGTGTTGTTGATTTTCTTTTATATGATGTTTGAGTGATCTTTGTAGTTATGGTGATGGTGAAGATGTGAGATGAATGGATTTGCCTTCCTCCTCCTCTTATGAATGTTTAAAGTGCTTAATTATGATTGCAACCTTAACATTGCTAAATGGACGTGTTTGATATGGAATGTTGATTTTGATGGTTACTTGTAACCTTTATCACATACCTTATTCTCTCATGATCACCATTTGCAAGGTTAAGGTTAGAATCAATTTTGTGTTAAACTTGTTAGGTAGTTTAGATATGGCATGTTGCTTATGTTTCTTGACACCTTTCATCAAGCATATACCATATACTCTCACCCGTCTACTTAGCAAGAGTAATGCAAACTTTTACTTCTTATTTGCAAATTGATGTGTATTGATGTCGTATGCTTTCTAACCCTTGTACTTAGTGTTGATGCATCATGCATGGACATAAAAATGGTAAGTAAGCATGTAACAGAATCATTTCATGTCTTGCGTCGAATATCGGCAACTTGATGATTTGTGCTTCGCAAATACCTTGACAAACCATGCTTCATGTCAGATCCAACACAATGACGGGACAACTCATAATCAAGGGAGTGACGAAGAAATCGCCGCCATTCAACCATCCGAACCAAAGCCACGGTCACTTTTCTTAATTTGTTCTATAATTCTGTATTTTTTTATTTTTGTGACAAAACCTAAATTCTTTCTTCTTGAACCTCTAATGACAACTCTTAATAACCAATTCCTTTTGGATCGACTCGTACCTGCCGGCTTGCTTCAATGCGCCATGCACTTGCAGTTTATAAATTTTAAAACGAGACCAAACTCGTGTGCGCACTATTCCTAAATCCTTTTCTTTTCAAAACCATAAAAGTGCGCGCGGGTAAATTCCCAAGAGTCCTCAATGCATCGTACATACTCCATCTCCGTAGCCCACAGGAATCTGGCGGGCTTACGTGGATGGCACATCACCTGCTCCATGTAATCTGGGGAATTCCCATTTACGATCATCATCATTAGTCCCCCACTCTCATTCCAACCTATTCATAGGTCGGGTCGAGAGTGGTCTGCTCAGTCTTCAATGTTCAGCTTGGAGCCGAGGATTCTTTATAAGGGGTTGTTTGGGAACGACATGGTGCTTGGCGGCTGTGTCTTTTCGATTCCTGGGTCCATGTGGAGGTTCACGAAGCGCCTTAATTTTTGCGCGTATCCTCGATGATGTCAGCGGATCGGCAAAACGGTGGTACCATAAATGGGACGTCACTTCGCTTGCTAAGGCTGTTGATCTTCGAGCCACGTAGCCGCGATAGAGTGGTGGACTGCGAGACGTCGTATCTGTCGGTCGGGTCTGCATGAGGGATGAAACGTTTAATGATTAGTTGCCACGTGGCGTCCTCATGGTCGTGGGGTGCGACGCTTCGTTGCGGCGGGAACGGCTTTGGGCCGTTGGATGATATATGCCGAGTGTATAAATAGGGGATGCCATTCCTTGGCAGACATTTTGCTTTAGTTGTCTCCTGCCATCTGAAGATTGCCCGGTGCACCATTGCTTAGGTCAAACCCTCAGCCCAAAACCATTTTTCGGCCAATCTTTCATTGAATCAGGTTAGATGTATTCTTCCAAAGTTTCCATTAATGTAGTTGGGGTCGAGTCAGGCGATAAGGCTTCAGCTTCTGAAGCCGAGTCCAGTTGGTCGTCTTCCTCCTCTTCGGCTTCCGACAGCCGAGGAATTTCTCCTTCCTCTTCGTGTTCTTCTTTCGCGTTGGGCTCGCCCTCAAAGGGGTGGCGACGCCCTTGTACTTCGTTATCGGGTGGCGAAGAGGGCCCCCAAGGCGTGCATCGAAAATACTCGTGATGCGCTCTTGATGTTGAATCGCCCGGACGAGCTTTCCGATATCCGGGCTCGCTTCTACATCCCCCTGGCTATTCAATTCGTCTGGCCAGGGAGGGTGAGAGGGCAGACTAGGTACAGAGCAATGAGATTGCTTTATACCTAGAAGTGTTCCGAGCAGGGATACGTCTGCCCTTCTCATCCGAGATTTTTGCCGTACTCCATTGCTTCTGTCTTTCCCCAGGCCAGCTGGCGCCGAACTCGTGGAGAATCCTCCTCGGGTTTCTAGTCCGGTTGAAGATTGATCGGATCCCCTTCGACTTAAGTCTTCTTCTTACCTTTCTTTGTTACAAAAATCATCCCGGTGCCCGCAAGGATGAACCGAGATGGGTGTATCTCTCTTTTTAAGAAACATAAGGGTAGGGCGGCCGGATCAGGGGCAGTGGTCGTCTTTTATTCCATCCATGAGTGAAAGGAGAAGTTTGTGTTTGTCGGTCCTCCGGAGGGAGAGGATTGGCCGGTGCCCACCAAATGGCACAGGACGGATTGCCCACGGGTTAGGCAGTCTAACGCCCCGAAAGCAGGGGTAGTGTCGCAGTGGGAGTCGATCCAGCGGGCCGATGTCCTGCTTTCCGAGCAGGCTTTGAGCTCGGCGGGACTCGGTCCCACACGCTTCGGGGATAAGTTACGGTTTCGCCGATTGATTTAGGCTTGGCATGATATTGTCGTTCCTGTTGCTGACTTTTTTCTTCCATTTTATTCTGTAGAGCCAATGGATCATTCGAAGATCATGGCTTCCATGGCTGCCTCTCCCGTCCCGGAGGAACGTCACAGCGGAGAGCAGAAGCATGCCCGTGATCCGGCACCCCGGGCCAGGACAGAAGTGCCGTCCTCTGCCGAGTCTCCGCTCAAGAGGCAAAAGAGAGTGGTTTCCCGGCCACTCTCGGCCGGGATACAGGTGCAGGAAGGCGACTTCTGCATCGAGGTTCCTTTGGGGCTCTGTGTGGCTGACAGTTTGCTGGCGGACATGGAGAAGACGGCAGAGGCCAAGATTCCACAGGGCGCCATGAAGCCCCAAGTGGCGGCGATAGCTCAGGAGGCCGTTCATGTTGGTAATTTTCTAAAAATTCCCAAGTGTTTTTTTCTTTGTTTAGCTTCTAAAAATGATTCGTGTTTTTCTGCAGGTCCTCCAGTATTGCGCCCTTCTTGCCACTATGGAGGCCGAGGATGTGGCTTTGGCGATAAAAAAAGGTCGGAGAGACTTCCTCACATGAGGAAGAGCTCCTTGCCAAGCTGAAGGAGGTGAAGGACAAGGCGGTCTCCCTGGACTCAAGGTTGGTCGTGGAGGGCCTGACGGTCGCGAAGCTGAAGGAGTCTCACTGGCTCCTTACCGAATCTAACCGGGCTATTCAGACCAAGATTGAGGAGGTCAACAGGCTCTATGACGCCATGAAGAGGCAGAGAGACTTGTTCAAGAGGGATGCTCAGGCGGCCCATGAGGCGGCGAAGTGTGCCGAGGGACGGAAATGGCCGTGGAGGAGTATAATGGCTCCGACCAATTTTATGTCGACTTTGTCGACTTTGCGGCCGTCGGGTGGCACAACGCCCTCGATATCGTTAGAGAAGCGATGCTTGGGTTCGACGACCAGGAGCTTCGTGCAAGATATCCCCTTTCCGAGGAAGTGCCCCAAGGTGGCAGCGCCGAGCCGGCGGGAGAAGGCAAGGCCCCAGGAGGAAGCGCCAAGCTTGCGGTCATAATCGAGGCTCCTGGAGGAGGCGCCGAACATGGGGACGGCAGGGAGGTCCCGGCCATGAAGGTGGTTTGAAGCCACCGTCCGCCTCGTTCTCTATTTCCCCTCCTCTTTTTTTGTAGCCTTCGGGCATTTTGTAAAGCTGAGATGCTTATAATACCTTGTATAAAATTTGGAATATCAATAAAGTATTTTTTTATCTCGTCTTTGATGTGCCTGGCTGTAATACTTCCGTTCTTGTTTATTTACAAGTGTGGGTAGATCGGTGTCCCTCCTCCCCCCGGAGTCAGAGGTGACGTGGGATAAGCGAACACCAAATATGAACACAAAGTACAAATATATCGGTGTCCCTCCTCCTCCCGGAGTCGAGATGACGTGGGACAAGCGAACACCAAATATGAACACCAAGTATAAATAAATCGGTGTCCCTCGGATTTGAGTATGGCTGGGGTTCCTCGTAACGAGCGAACTCGAGCTTTATTCAGTTGGGTCCTATCAGGAGTTTGTCTGCTTCGTGATCGTGCGCCGAATAGTGGTCGGCATACAGACGTTGATGCAGACGCATCGGATAGGAAGAATCCGAATCACCTCGAGACGTCTGGTCCACAGCATAGCCGGGCAAGAAGCAGCCCGTTGAGGATGGGCCGAGCAAGAAGCTACTCGGCTGCCTCATGGTGAGGGCTTTGGATCTGCAGCGTAGCCGGGCTAGAAGCTTCCTGCTGCGGATGGGCCGAGCAGGAAGCTACTTGGCCGCCTCGTGGTGAGAGCTTTAGATCCACAGCGTAGCCGGGCAGGAAGCTGCCTGCTGTGGATGGGCCGAGCAGGAAGCTACTCGGCCGCCTTGTGGTGAGGGCTTTGGATCCGCAGCGTAGTCGGGAGGGAAGCTGCATGCTGTGGATGGGCCGAACAGGAAGCTACTCGGCTACCTCGTGGTGAGGGATTTAGATCCGCAGCGTAGCTGGGCAGGAAGCTGCTAGCTGTGGATGGGTCGAGCAGGAAGCTACTCGGCCGCCTCGTGGTGAAGGCTTTGGATTCATAGTGTAGCCGGGCAGGAAGCTGCCTGCTGCGGATGAGCCGAGCAGGAAGCTACTCGGTGAGGGCTTTGGATCCACAGCGTAGCTGGGCAGGAAGCTGCCTGCTGCAGATGGCCGAGCAGGAAGATACTCGGCCACCTCGTGATGAAGGCTTTGGATCCACTACATAGCCGGGCAGGAAGCTGCCTGCTGCGGATGGGCCGAGCAGGAAGCTACTCGGCCGCTTCGTTGTGATGGATTTGGATCCGCTGCGTAGCCGGGCAGGGAGTTGCCTGCTGCGGATGGGCCGAGCAGGAAGCTACTCGGCCGCCTCGTGGTGAGGGCGTAGCTTATAAACTAAAATAACTTTAGTTGACATAAAAAGAGTAATTATTCGAAAGAGTACAAGTTCATCTGTATAATTTAAGCTTTTCGGCGTTATATGGCCGTGGAAAGTCACGCCCCCATGAATCCTGGAGGCGGTAGGCTCCGCCGGGCAATATCTCAGTGACGAGGAAGGGACCATCCCACTTCGGGGAGAATTTATGAAGCTTCCCTTCGTCCCCGAACTCGTTTCGATGTAGGACTAAGTCTCCTGCCTTGAAAGCTCGATGTTTAACCCGGGCATTGTAATACCGGGCGGTTTGCTGCTGATATGCGGCCATTCTTATTTATGCACGATCTCTCCTTTCCAATAGGATATTTAGGTTGCTTCAAAGTGCCAAGACATTGGCCTCGTCGTCGAAGTGTTCGACTCGATAGCTGGGAAGGCCGATTTCTTCGAGGACCATTGCCTCGGTACCATAACAGAGACTAAACAAGGTTTCCTCTGTGGGTGTTTTTCTTGATGTTCGCAATGCCCATAACACCCATGGCAGTTTCTCGACCCAGCCGCGCTGTCTTCCTTCCAGGCGGGCTCTGAGGCCCCGGATGACATCTCGGCTCGCTACCTCAGCTTGCCCGTTGGATTGGGGATACGTGACCACGGAGAACTTCATTAATATGTGATAGTCGCTACAAAATTCCTTGACTTTGTCATTTTCAATGTTGGTTCTGTGGTAGGTGACGATGCACCTTGGGATTCTGAATCGGGTAATTATATTATTCTGCAGGAACTTCATCATAGAGGTAGCATCCGGTTTCCTGATCGGCATGGTTTTGACCCACTTCGTAAAGTAGTCCACGACGACAAGGATGTATTTGTGTCCACCCGTGCCGGTGGGGAGTTGTCCGACCATGTCCGTGTAGGATTCCTAGGCACACTAAGGAGGTCTCACAAGGCATCAACCATGCCAATTTCAAATTTTACGGGTGCCGAGAAACCCTAATACGGATCGTTAACTAGATATATAGGCGACAAATGAAACTAGTTAACAACTTAACTATAAGAACGGAAATACAACCTTTGTAGATCCGGTCCTCCACCTCCATAGCTCCGCAATGATGTCTCCTCGCTGTCCAAAACGGATCCCGGGCTCTAGAGTCGGTTTCATCGGAGAAATGGGCGGGTTAGGTCATCGACAACGATGCCGAAGATGATCTACGTCGAGGCATCACAAGATCAAGCTCCCACTTCACCAAGTCATGAAACTTGTGAAGAAAACACCCTATACTACTTGGCAAGAGGTAGAGGATGAAGAAATAGGAGGTGGGTTCACTTTAGATTTGGATTTCTCACTCTTTTTCATCAATCACCATTGATGGAAACTAGGTTTTCTACTTCAAGAAGAAGAAGAAGAAGATGAATAACATGATAAGTTTTTTCAAAAAGAAAATAAAATGTATACTTATCATAATCCAACCATGGTCAAGTGTAGAGAATAAACTAAGGTTAGGTCAATGGTTAGGGTTAAGCATGAAGACAAAAATGGTGACTTAGTCAAAGCTTCATGAAGCTTCAACATACATCCAAAGAAAGCCACCATTTTTCTTTTCTTTTGCCAGAAATAAATAAATAAATAAATGAATAAAAAGATATGAAAAACAAAACCCTAATCATTAACTTAACCATGGTTTAATCTTTACACTTAACCAAGTTAACATGCATCATCAAACATGAAACAAGTGCACAAAAGTATATCACATATACAACTTGTGCAATTCAAGCGAGAAAATTCATTTAAAGTGAACCAATACTAGTTAATGCAAAGTAATATATCAAATATATAATTATGCATTAAATCATTAAATCAACACTTGATTCAATGATCTGGTCATGTCGCACACAACCGACTAGTATACAATGTATCGTTTTATCGAATTAATCCTTGATTCGATAACTAGGTTATATCGCATACAACCATTCGACACATTCATCGCGAGAATGAAATACGGTATCACATACACGCATTATTCTCGGTCCCGCACATATCTCATATGCGCTCCTATTTCGTTTTGCTTGAGCCAGGAAACCTCTGTGTAGGACTCTAAAGACTCGTCAATACGCCGGCAGCAGGTGATGATCATATCAAACACCCACAAGCCGTAAGCGGTCTGCTAAACGTAACGGCCACCCGGGTATTGAGCGATCAGAAGATCGACGAGCAAGCCCGCTCACACTCCTGTGAATCCAACCAGTAACACTTACCGTACAGTCCGGTCTGATCGTCTGATATATCGCATATCTTGCCTAGGGGTGGTAAACGTCAGACCCCAATAGCTCGATAAGTCGTGTCGATATGAGGTCTATAACAATTCGAGAAACTACTGGTAACACTTACCAGTAAATCTCAGCAACCCTGGCCAGTTATTTCCGGTTATAGCCAATCGAACACAGCGCAACATCAACTCCCTATACCGGGAGAGACGAATCCCCTCCTATCGCTCATTGCCTCCATGTGATTCGGGACTGTACCCAAAAACCACCGTTTTGCACGTCCTCTTGGACGTGGTAAGATGAAAATCAAAGCACAGTGGGAACCACACAAAACTCTATGACGATCTCGGGTCAACAGACTACTCTGTACCAGTGTCACCAGAGAACTGCCATCTGACGTAAGGTATAATACCATATGGGAGTTCTCGGCGAGTCCGTCCAGTGTACCCAATCTCCACTGAGCACCCGTACATCATCTCTGATGTCAAACACCAATGGATATGGGATCATCCATCGCCCATCTGTATGGGTCGAGAAGGTATACGCTAGTCTACTCTGGTATATCGATGCCCCGTCTCGATATACCCACGACTAGGGACTTTGAAGGATGTACTTATGGACTACCATGTCCCCACTAGTATGATCCGCATCATAGTCTAGGTAGTCAAGTACACATCCTAAGGGCTTTACCAACATGTAACAGAGAGACAATCAGTGTACACGTTAAGGTAAAGATCAACCAGATAGCATACTATCATGTCGAGCAAGAAAGTCCTCCCTATATATGTCCAAGCATCCACTACAATATACATCCTATGTATAGTAATGGCCTCTAGGGCATACATATAACTAACAATCTCCCACTTGCACTAGGGCCATCTGACAGCAGTGGTTGCAGTATCCCATACTCAACCATCCCATAAAAGTCTCTCTTATGGGAAAAGGCCTTTGTGAGTGGATCCGCCGTGTTGTCCTTTGAGTCTACTCTCCTAACCTCGATCACCCTGGAGATCAACTATCTCCATGATCAGGTGATGCTGCCTCAGAATTTGTCTGGATCACTGATGGGACGGACGTTCCTTGGCATAAGCTACAACTCCATTGTCACACAATGGGAGGAACTAAGTTCATCTCATGAACAAATATACATCCAGACTGCCTCTTTGGTAGCCTCTTAAGTAGCGATGTATCGAGCCTTTATCATCTAGTATGCCACGGTATCTAGCTTGGAACTCTTCCAACATACCGTCCCTTTACCAAGGGTAAAGACAATGTCTGTGACTGACATTCAGTCGTTTTTATCACCCTGGAACCCTTCCAGTGATTCTCCCCAGGATCGGTTGATACCATCTCACTACAACTAGTGAGAATCCTAACATCCAATTAGATCTATCTCATAGATCCATAATCCAGGATTTAGGAGGTATCACTTTGATCCTATATGGAGCATCATTGTGATAAGCGGAGATTGACCGAGCGTAGCATAGGAAACTCCTTTCTTATCAAGAGTATGTCATCCACGTACTCTACAAGGATCATCCCCATACTCCCTACTACCCTTTTGTTTATACAAGGTTCATCTACCATTTTGATGATATCAAACTCTTTGACTAACACATCAAAACAGATGTTCCAACTCCGCGATACATGCTTTATCCTATAAAGCATCTTGTACACGTTTCCGCTGCTCCCACTGTCTACGAAGCCCTCTGGCTGTGTACTTATAGACGTTCTCTTCTAAATCATTATTTAGAAAAGTAGTCATGGTACCCAACCGCCAGATATCGTAGTCATGGTATGTAGCCGTGGCAAGTAGGATCTGGATGGACTTAAGCATAGCCACTGAAAAAGGATTCATCATTATCCACGCCTGGTCGATGATGAAAACCTTTAACATGTCTATCTTTGAAAGTCTCAACCTTTCCAAGTACACCAAGTAATCTTCTCAAGATATACTTGCTCCTGATGGGGATTTAACCCTTCAGATATAGCAACCAAAGTCCATACTTTGTTGGTGTATAAGGATTCCACCTCAGATCACTAAGCATCCAGCCATTCTTACAGAGTCTCACTCCTGATGGCCAGGTCGAAACTAGTTGGGTCATCATCTCATGATGCAATCCTCGCTCCCACTGTCATAGAGAAACCGAAGTATCTCTCAGGCGGGTGAGGAACCCTACTAGATCGGCGGAGAGGCTGAGGTTCGTTGGTAACTATTGAATCCTTTGGTTTTATCAAATCATTTGCTGTAGTTTGTATAGCTGGAACATTTCCAGTTCTACATAACCGACCTTGCCTCGAGCTTGTTCGGATTTTGCTTTTAGACATAGCCCGGACAACCCCAAATCTTAACTAGCTTAAGACATGGGCTCTTCCCATTATCATATCACATATGAAATGGTAGGCAACTAATTTGATTTGAACCCTATTCAATAGGTATGCAGCTTCTCAAGTGCATAACTCCCAATAAGGAAATAGGTAATTCAGTAGTACTCATCATAGAGCACACCTTATCATATAGGGTGAGATTGCTCCGCCCCGATATACCATCGTGCTATGGTGTATACGGAGGAGTAATGCTGAGAGAGAATCTCATTCTCCTTTAGAAAAGTCCAAGAACTTCGTGCTCAAGTATTCTCCTCCTTGATCTCATCAAAGGATATAATACTTATACCCGTATTGGTTCTCTACTTCTTGCTTATATTCTGTGAATATCTCAAAAGGTTCGGACTTGTGTTTCAACAGGAACATATGTCTGAATCTAAAGAGATTATCAGAGAATGTAATGAAGTACAAGGAACCGGTCTTGGCATGTGTAGACAGGGGACCTTGCATACATCAACATGTATTATCCCAAGAGTTCACTAACTCTTTCTCTGTTTCCAGTAAACGGAGCTATGGTCATCTTATCTCTGTGACATGACTGGCAAGTTTCACAAGATGTAAATTCAAACTGATTTAAATATGCATCTAAAATGTAACTTCAGCCAGTCGGATCGCATTGATATGATCTAGTCTACAATGCCTCAAGAAGGATTCGTTCATTTCTGAACTCTTCCTCTTTTGTGTGTTGAATATACTAAAGAACTGTAGTTTGATTTAGAACATCAATGCTTTTAGATAACGTGCCTGATTCGATCAACTTTTGATATAGGAAATGTTCAAAACATTATCCAACAATACAAAATTATATCCTTTCTTTACTAATAAAGAGACTGATATGATTTTGTATATCAGGTTCGGTATCTAATAACATTCGTTCAGAATCAATGTATAAGTAATACAGGGTGACAGTGACCAACAGACTTGGCTGCAACACTTGCCCCGTTTTCTGCCTCATGAAACTTATCACCCGTTCTCAGTTCTCTACCTAGCTGTAGCCCTATGTAACAGATTACATATCTGGGATCCTGATCTGGTATCATATACCCAGGACGCAGAGGATATTGAGAAACAATTCTTTGAAACGAACACACCCGAAGATGATGCATCAGCATGCACTCTCTTCGTTTGGGCGGCACGGGAATTCTGGTAATCCCCAATTTCCTGCTCTGTCTTATAACAATTATAAGTTGGAGCGGGACCAACGTTCCCCAGCTCAGTATAACAAGCGGGTTCAGTCAATATTCCGTATTATTATCTTGATTAAGGCGTGATATGGTCGCTACCTGGAGAGAGAGAGAGAAGAAAACACTCAGCGTATGCTCTTGCAAGATCAGAACGGTTATTATTTTATCTAATCAGGATGGCTCCCACTGCTTTTCATCAAATCTTCCTTCAAACCCTAAAAGGAAAGACTAACCGGGATTAATTACATACTTCAAGTTCGCCAATCTTTCAGCCAGGCCAGTGTCGGTACTTTGAGGGAGGTCCCCCGTGCTTTCGCACGAACCTAATTAATGTAAACCTCGTTTTCCCAGAGGCGTAACCTCGTTAACACCTTTCTAGACACCTACTTGATTGGCTAATTGTAATGTGTAAAACTCTCCCAGGAGTAACAATTACTCGCAGTGGGTATCGGGATCCAACTATCTCATAGAAGGTATGCAATCTCATTGCAAATTTCAACACTTGAAATTCCCGATAATTTTGCCCCAAGCGATCTATGACCTTGACTGAGTCAACAAATCATAGACCACAAGTAAAGTTCAACCCGTCATTTCTCGATTGAATTAAACCCACCCGCACGACCCTTGACTGAGTCAACAAGGCCGCACGACTACCCTAATCCAATCGCATCATATGCTTTGCAGATAAGCACTAATCAGCTACCGCACACTACGCCTTGACTGAGTCAACAAACACAGCACGAATACTAACTAGGACTTATCTGAAATGACGGAGGGCTACGTCAGGTTTTTAAGAAAACCTTTTGCGTAATGAACTTTATATCGTTGTAGAATCAAATGATTTTAAAATGGAGTGTTTTTGAAGCTTTTCTAGTTTTGCTAAAGGAGTCACTCCCGGTGAAGGGATCGTCGGTCCTTTCCTCGTCGAATGAGGTGCGGGATATATCATATATATCACTGTGCAAAGCAGAAACTCTTAAAAGCAATCAAAAGACAAACCGAGTGTGTAGCATCTGCCAGTTATTGCTAAAGGAGTCACTCCCGGTGAAGGGATCTCGGTCCTTTCCTCATCGAATAAGGTGCAGGATATATCACATATACCGCTGTGCAAAGCAAGAACTGTAGCTACCTGTTTTATTTTGAAATTCGATTCTACAATATCTTAGGTTTCTTTTCTTTCATTAATCACATTAATGAAGTCCCATCATTTAAGTACCTAAACATCACAGATAAATACGACGTACACTTATGCCATCCGCATTCGCCTCGATGTCCTCTCGTGCACCGTTAGGTTAGGTAACTAACGGCAGAGCGGGACAGAGCTAGCGCGGGTGTAAAACATAAGTAACGTCTATATAATATATCATATATACTATATAAAGTATCTATCACATAACATATCACATGATCACATCACAGATATCGCAGCAGAAGAAACATATGAAATATTGGATATACTAGGACGTCCGTGTTTTCAATACGAGCCAGTATAAAACACGGATTCCACGGGCGTGATGAATAGCCAAACCCACACCCCTAGACCCCTACGAGAGCGGCAAGCAACCCTACCAATTCTAGAGTTAGGAGACCCGGACTCGACTCCTCGAGTTGGTCTCCCACTGGACTCCAGAACCCGGTTACTTGTGCTCCCCTCCTTGGCTCTATCCTAGTGCGGAAAAGTAAATAATATACAAAGGGTGACATCTTCCGCAACCTGGAAGTGCCCCAATAAAAGAATATTACATACAAGTTTTTACATGAATGAAAAAATGAAAAACACTCATCTCACATAAAAAACCCCGGCTATTCAAACACGACGATCCAACATAACATATCCAGCAACACATAACATCACATGTCATCAACGTAAGTAAATATGCGCATCCCAATTGTCGTTGACATATAGCAACGAAACCGGCGATATCACATATTACACTTACGGTCACAGAAAAGAAAGTGTAAAACTACAACAGTTGGAATCCGCAACCTCTTTAGACATCGTATGCCTAATCAAATGAATTCCTTAGACATCGCATGCCTAACAATTATAAACCCCGCATTTTAGTCTCATTATCGAAAACACTTTTCAATATCAAGTCGGGCAATTCAACAAGATTCCCGACATCCTGATCGAATGCTCGTCGCAAACTTCAATAGACGGCTGCACCCCCGATACCGTCGACGAAGTGCACCAAGGCGGAACACCGCTGCCGCGAGCACCCGAACGGATGCTTTCGGCGACGGGGTTCTCCTACAGTCACTTGGTCGGGGCTATGGAGTGAGGCTGTCTATTAAGTTTACCCGGCGAGTATCCGCGTACGCTACGTGATTGCGACGGACTTTTGATCACATCAAAATTCCGTGGCAACCGATCAAGTGAGACTAAACTACTAGATTTATAACATTCATTCAGTTATCTCATAACTGCTTGTGAATTCCAATTATTGCATCCCATTCCAGATAAATAGAAAATGTTAAACTTTCCGATCGAACATTCATACACCCAAGTTTTCCCGAAACATATCAACACATGAAATAAGTTCAAAGACATTCACTTCATGCCTCAGTACCAACGGTCCAGCCGTAGAAGGGTCAAGCCAACGCCTCACATGTGGTACGCCGTACTGCCCCAAACCCGAAGGTTCAAAGGGCAGTTCAAGACGGTCACATAATCGAGTTAAGGTTTGTTGTCTTCTAGAGGGACCATCGCGTTACTTGCACTACTTAGAACGTCTTTAAACCACAGAAAAATCCAACACTTGGATATTTTTCCGGCAGGGGAAAGATTGGGTATTTACATCCGGTCGAACTTTTTAACATATTCCAAAATATCCGGAAAAACACATAGACGAGATTAGAAAAATCCGATCGAATCATCGAAGCCCCAAAGCAACCCAGAAAATTCAACTCTTGAATAAATATTAAAAATTCCCAGAAAATACAGCACCTGAAAAGATGAATTACTGTGCAAACATTACAGGCAACACTCATCATTTGGCCGCGGAACCGCCGCAGAAGCCATGCTTCTGCCGCGGTTCCGCCGCACTATTAACATATCATGAGTCGAATTTTGCACCGTAATTCTTATAATTCCCTGCTGAATTTTTTAGCAATTTTTAATCTGGAAAAATCCCAGTTTTTGAAAAAAGTCCAGAGAGCAAGAAATTTTAGGGTTTCGGGTTCGTTCGGGTTTCAAACTTCGTCTACGCATCGCCTAAGGCTCTAGCTAGGCTCTGATACCACTGTAGGGTTCCTAGGCACACTAAGAAGGTCTCACAAGGCATCAACTATGCCAATTTCAAATTTTACGGGTGCCGAGAAACCCTAATACGGATCGTTAACTAGATATATAGGCGACGAATGAAACTAGTTAACAACTTAACTATAAGAACGGAAATACAACCTTTGTAGATCCGGTCCTCCACCTCCATAGCTCCGCAATGATGTCTCCTCGCTGTCCAAAATGGATCCCGGGCTTTAGAGTCGGCTTCATCGGAGAAATGGGCGGGCTAGGTCATCGACAACGATGCCGAAGATGATCTACGTCGAGGCATCACAAGATCAAGCTCCCACTTCACCAAGTCATGAAACTTGTGAAGAAAACACCCTATACTACTTGGCAAGAGGTAGAGGATGAAGAAATAGGAGGTGGGTTCACTTTAGATTTGGATTTCTCACTCTTTTTCATCAATCACCATTGATGGAAACTAGGTTTTCTACTTCAAGAAGAAGAAGAAGAAGATGAATAACATGATAAGTTTTTTCAAAAAGAAAATAAAATGTATACTTATCATAATCCAACCATGGTCAAGTGTAGAGAATAAACTAGGGTTAAGTCAATGGTTAGGGTTAAGCATGAAGACAAAAATGGTGACTTAGTCAAAGCTTCATGAAGCTTCAACATACATCCAAAGAAATCCACCATTTTTCTTTTCTTTTGCCAGAAATAAATAAATAAATAAATGAATAAAAAGATATGAAAAACAAAACCCTAATCATTAACTTAACCATGGTTTAATCTTTACACTTAACCAAGTTAACATGCATCATCAAACATGATACAATCAAGTGCACAAAAGTATATCACATATACAACTTGTGCAATTCAAGCGAGAAAATCCATTTAAAGTGAACCAATACTAGTTAATGCAAAGTAATATATCAAATATATAATTATGCATTAAATCATTAAATCAATACTTGATTCAATGATCTGGTCATGTCGCACACAACCGACTAGTATATAATGTATCGTTTTATCGAATCAATCCTTGATTCGATAACTAGGTTATATCGCATACAACCATTCGACACATTCATCGCGAGAATGAAATACGGTATCACATACACGCATTATTCTCGGTCCCACACATATCTCATATGCGCTCCTATTTCGTTTTGCTTGAGCCAGGAAACCTCTGTGTAGGACTCTAAAGACTCGTCAATACGCCGGCAGCAGGTGATGATCATATCAAACACCCACAAGCCGCAAGCGGTCTGCTAAACGTAACGGCCACCCGGGTATTGAGCGATCAGAAGATCGACGAGCAAGCCCGCTCACACTCCTGTGAATCCAACCAATAACACTTACCGTACAGTCCGGTCTGATCGTCTGATATGTCGCATATCTTGCCTAGGGGTGGTAAACGTCAGACCCCAATAGCTCGATAAGTCGTGTCGATATGAGGTCTATAACAATTCGAGAAACTACTGGTAACACTTACCAGTAAATCTCAGCAACCCTGACCAGGGATTTCCGGTTATAGCCAATCGAACACAGCGCAACATCAACTCCCTATACCGGGAGAGACGAATCCCCTCCTATCGCTCATTGCCTCCATGTGATTCGGGACTGTACCCAAAAACCACCGTTTTGCACGCCCTCTTGGACGTGGTAAGATGGAAATCAAAGCACAGTGGGAACCACACAAGACTCTATGACGATCTCGGGTCAACAGACTACTCTGTACCAGTGTCACCAGAGAACTGCCATCTGACGTAAGGTATAATACCATCTGGGAGTTCTCGGCGAGTCCGTCCAGTGTACCCAGTCTCCACTGAGCACCCGTACATCATCTCTGATGTCAAACACCAATGGATATGGGATCATCCATCGCCCATCTGTATGGGTCGGAAGGTATACGCTAGTCTACTCTGGTATATCGATGCCCCGTCTCGATATACCCACGACTAGGGACTTTGAAGGATGTACTTATGGACTACCATGTCCCCACTAGTATGATCCGCATCATAGTCCAGGTAGTCAAGTACACATCCTAAGGGCTTTACCAACATGTAACAGAGAGACAATCAGTGTACACGTTAAGGTAAAGATCAACCAGATAGCATACTATCATATCGAGCAAGAAAGTCCTCCCTATATATGTCCAAGCATCCACTACAATATACATCCTATGTATAGTAATGGCCTCTAGGGCATACATATAACTAACAGTCCATCCCCCATTGAGCGAATGGCCAAGGGGAACTTAATGACGTCAATTCGGTAGCAGGTAGCCGAGGAATGCTGCTAAAGAGTTGGCAGGTCTTGCACCTTCTGACCAGTTTTTCTGTGTCTTGGTGCATAGTTGGCCAGTAATACCCCTGCAACAGTGTCTTTTGAACTAGACCGCGGGTCCCCTCGACTCCTTCATGTATCTTTCGGAGAACGTAATCTGCTTCGTCGGGATCGACACACCGGAGTAGATGTTGGGTGTATGACTTTTTTTATAGGTTTCCCTTACTCCACACGAAGTGACGAGCTTTTATACGGAGCCGGCGTGCCTCAATTCGGTCCTCGGGGAGTACTCCATCCTTGAGGAACTCAACTATGGGATTTCTCCAATCCAGGATATCCCCCTGAGCAGTGTAGATTCGGTGTATAACCTCTCCATCTTCGATGCTGGGTCGTGGCAGGACTTCGAAGAAGATGTTTCTCTTGTGATTTTCCAAATAAGAAGATGCGAGTTTGCTTAGCATGTCGGCTTCGGCGTTCATGGTCCTGGGAATCTGTTCTATTTGGACCTCGTCGAAATTTCTCCGAAGCCTTTTTACCTCCGCTAGGTATTTCATCATCAGGGACTCCCGAGCTTCGGAACGTCCGATCACCTGTCCGATGACCAGCACGGAGTCGCTGCGGATCTTGATTGTCTTTATTCTCACCCTGGAGGCGATTCGTAGCTCAGCCAATAAGGCTTCGTATTCCGCGGCGTTGTTCGACCCCTTGAAGCCGAGCCTCAGAGAGTACTCCATTTCTGCTTCATTCGGACCACGGATGACCAACCCAGTTCCACTCCCATCCTCTATGGAGGAGCTGTCCACGTAGGGCACCCAATCCAGAATTGGGCCGAGCGTCTCCTTAATTGAGGCTCGTGGGTCAGTGGTAGCGATCGACACTCCTTCTTTATTGGGAATGGTGCATTCGACCACGAAATCGGTTAGGGCATGTGCTTTGATAACTTGCCTTGGTCGGTACCCGATGTCGAATTGGGACGTCTCCCATCTTCGTTTCTTTAAGCGGCCCGATGATTTGGGGGAACCGAGAATATTCCTCAAGGGTCGCTCGGTGAAAAAAATGATTGTGTGAGCCTGGAAATAGTGCCGGAGCTTCCTGGAGGTGACGACGAGCGTCAGGACTATCTTTTCTATGGCCGGGTATCTGGTCTATGCGTCCTTGAAAACGTGGCTGACGTAGTAGACTGGTCTTTGTATTCCTTCGGATTATCTGATGAGTACGGAGCCGACAGGTTAGTCGGAAACGGCCAGATAAAGAACAGCTCGTCCCCTTTAACTGGTTTGGTGAGAAGCGGGTGGTGGTGGTGGTCGCCAAATGAGTCTTGAGCTACTCGAAAGCGACTTGACGCTCTTCGGACCACTCGAACCTGAGGATCTTCCTTAAGGCTTTGAAGAAAGGTAGGCACTTCTCTCCGGATCTGGATATGAAGCGACTCAAAGCGGCCACCTTGCTCGTGAGCCGCATGATATCAACATTGCTCTTGGGCGTTGCCATGTCAATGATGGCTCTAATCTTCTCTGGGTTTGCTTCGATTCTCCGGTGGGTGACCATGAATCCAAGGAATTTCCCACTCGTGACAATGAATGCACACTTGGATGGATTCAGTTTTATTTTGTACTTTCGCAGGACATCGAATGTCTCGTCGAGGTCTGTAGTATGTTCAGCTGACATGGCGGATTTCACGAGCATGTCATCAACGTAAACCTGCATATTTCTCCCGACTTGCGGCTTGAACAGCTTGTTGACCAACCGCTGGTATGCCGCCCCAGCATTTTTAGGACGAAAGGCATTACCTTGTAGCAGTAGACTCCTTGATTGGTGGTGAATGCAGTTAGCTCTTCATCTGTCCGATTCATCCGGATTTGATTATAATCGGAGAAAGCATCCATGAAGCTCAACAGCTCATGACCGGCCGAGCTGTCAACTAACTGATCTATCCGAGAGAGTGGGTAGTTGTCTTTGGGGCAGGCCTTGTTTAGATCGGTGAAATCGATGCACATGCACCATTTCCCGTTTGCCTTCTTGACCATGACTACATTTGCTGGCCAAGCCGAGTAGTCCAGATTTCTGATGAAATTGGCCGCGAGCAGTCGGTTCACCTCCTTCTCTATTGCCTTTTGTTTTATTGGCGTGAAACTTCTTTTCTTTTGTCGGACCGGCCGGGCTTTCCAGTCGACCCCTAGCTTGTGAGAGACCATCTTGGGGTCGATCCCGGGCATGTCCGCAGGAGTCCAAGCGAATACATCGGAGTTGCTCCGAAGGAACTGGGTTAGGCTATCCAGAGCATCCCCTGTCAAGAGTGAGCCGATATAGATAGTTCGGCTATCGTCTCTCTTCTTGAGAGGAACTGTTTACCACTGAAAACAGGGACGAACCGGGACGGATCGTCTTGCCTGAATTTAGGGGCAGATACTATTTGGTTTTATCCGTCCACCTTTCCAAAGATACCAAGTTGATTTATGACACCATATATCGGAGGTTTGGACAGATGCGGCCGTTGTAGCGGACTTCATCAGATTCCCTTTCGTTTTATTAGGGGGTTTTAATTGTGGGGACGCTCTTCCCTACAGGCGTAAGTCCCTGTAGTTAATTACGTTACCACATTGCGATAACCACTTTCTCCTGCTCCGGCAGTTCACTTCGTGTTGTGTACATGTTTTGTTTTGTTTTTGGTTGCCTGTGGATTGTATACGGAGACTAGTTTATATGGTCGCCCGTAGCGTGCGGATTATTCCAAATTGGTATATTTTTAGATTTGGGCTTGGTTTTATTTAAGAACCGTTAATTTAGTTTGAGATTAAGATCAACTTAAATATATATGAGCATTTGGGGCTCAGTTTGTTTTTGACTAAGGATAGTTAGTCCAATTTAAAACTAAGATCAACTTAGCAAGATTTTGAGGATCATTTTTATTTCAGATCCAATAACAGAGCATTTGGGCTCGGCTACAGGAAAGACTTCAGAGACCTAGCTAATTTGGGGGCTTGGTCTGCTTAGTCTTTTATTTTATTTAAAAAGTGCTAGGCACTTATTTGGGCTCTGTTTGTTCAGCCCCCCTTTCCTTTCATGCCGAAGTGCTAAGCACTTATTTGACCTCTGACGCTCACATATATGACATGTGAAGTATTCAGTAATGGGCGCCGCCCAATGAGCGCTGAGCACTTAGCCCTTTTGGCTGTTTGCGGAGTGCTATGCACTTTTGTTCAGCGCCCACGTGATGAGCACATGCGGCGCTGGCTTTCTGTTTTAGGCGCCCACGTGTCTTTCATGTAAGGCGCTGGGCACTGTTAAAAGGGGTACCCACGTGGGAAGTACGTGAGGCGCTAGTCTTTTTTTCTTTTTAGAGATTAAATCTCTGTTAATATTTTCAGAGAGGTTAAACCTCTATCAATGGTGCTTTGGCTATTAACTCTCGCTAAAATCACTATATTTGAGGATTTTAGGTTGAGTTTTTAAAGAACTAAGTTCTCGATTTAAAGGAACTAAGTTCCTGAAGTATTATGGACTCCATGTTCTTCATGTCCAACCTTGTTCTTCCCTGAATCTTTGATTCTCAAGAACAAAATCTTTCCGATGAGAATTAAATTCTCAATTTGTGGGAGACTTGTCTTGTGGATCTCAGATCCAGAGAAAGAACTAAGTTCTTTGAGAAGGGTTAAACCCTTAGATATGTTAGGTAAAGAAGATGTTTTTTATCTCTTCTTTTTTCTTTACCTAAGGTTTTTAGGACGAGGAAAGTCTTCTTTTTTCTCGAGAATTGAATTCTTTGTTCTCTCAAGAGCTCACTGTATTTTTACCAGAGCTTATAGAGGGGTTTTCCTTCTGAGACTTGAAATCTCGGGTCCTTTATGTAGTAGAGGAATATTGTTAATTGGTTTTGAGAAAATCTCTCATTGAGAGATTCCAATTGATTTAATTGGTCTCAAAATTGATTTGGGGAATTTTACCCACCGTTGGATTTTTGATCCAAGGACTTCTGTTTTTTACAGAATATGTTCTCTTGTCTTTAATAAGATTGTGGAAATATTTTCTCATATACAGAATTTATTCTGTAAAATAGTGATTTTTTAATCACCATTGGATTTTTAATCCAAGGGTTCTTTGTTTTATAGAGAGCAATAAAATAGAATTTTAATCTATTATTGGATCATTGATCCAACCGAGAGGATCTTTCTTATTTAGAAAGATATGGGAGATATTTTCTCCTAATAGAATTTGATTCTATATTTTGATGATTTATCATCTCCGTTGGATCTTTGATCCAATATCCAAACTTTTGTTAGGGAAATGTAGATTTTAATTCTACTGATATGAACTCGGGCGCTGGCGCTCACGTGTTATGCACGTGGGCGCCACTTAAGAATTTAATTCTTATGATAGGTACTTATGGGCTTTGCACATTGGCGCCTGTGTATGGTGCACATGCGGCGCCACCAAAGGATTTAATATTATAAGATTGGCGCTGACGCCCTCGTGAGGGGCACGTGAAGCGTTGATTCAACCAAATTTTAACAGAGCATAGCTCTTTTATTATGTTTAAATATTAGGGGAACAGGCACTTCTGTGCTTTGCACATTGGCGCCCACGTGAACTTCACGTGCAGCGCTACCTGAGGTGATAGTTACATACTTTGCATGTGGGTGCATGTATTTAACATGTGGATGTTTCCCTTTATTTTTATAAAGGAACAACAAGCTCTAAGCCAAAAATTTTTGGCGGGAACAAATTCCCCTCACTACTTTTCCCACGTAAGCTTATACGTGGGTTAAGTAGTGCGAAATAATACATTACCATAGAATTGATGGATTAGGAGACAATTTTAGGATCCCTGTCGTCTAAGAATTTTTCATATTCATGAGCCATAAGGGTCTCAAGCAGGTTTTTCTCCCTATGAGTCATGAGGATCTCATATGTGCATATTCTCCCTAGAAATTGTGAGGATTTCTAAGCGTCTTTCACCTTAGTGAATCGTAAGGATCTCACGTAGGTATTTTCTCTTTACGAGTTGAGGGGACCCGCAATTGGCTTATTCACTTCATTGGCATGTAACTCTGACGAATGTGGCCCGCGGATAGTATACAAGAGTCAGTTTGGACCCTCTTGTAGGGCAGCGATGGCTTAGGAAACATGTTTAGATCTATCGCCTAAGACTTTTCAACTTTATGAGCCGTGAGGGTCTCATAAAGACTTTTCTCCCTACGAGTCGAGAGGATCTCGTTGGAGTATTTTCTCATTAAAAGTCGTGAGGACTCCTCAGTGCGTTTTCTCTTAAGAGTCGTAAGGATCTCACAAGAGAATTTTTCCCTTACGAGTCGAGAGGACTCGTAAGTGGTTTCCCCTCCTCGTCGGTATGCGACTTCGGAGAATGTGGCCTGTGGATAGTATACAAGAGTCATTTTGGACCTACTTGTAGGGCCATAGTGCTTAGGAAATAGGTGATATTCCCAGCTTAAGGCTTTTCACCTTCATGAGCCGTGAGGGTTTCATAAAGATGTTTTTCCCTACGAGTTGAGATGAGTCGAGAGGATCTCGCAGGTGTATCCTAACGCGAAATATAGATAACCCATATTCTTTACGACAGGGATCCGTTAGGTTTGTGGTAATAGGGTTTTAGTTCGTGGTGCCGTCGCATTGAGTGATGTATTCCTCGATATGCAGTCTTTAAGCTGTTGTTCGAGTAGCCCCGCGACTGTCGTGTCTCTGATCCCTTCTGAGGCTGGACAAGACATTTTCAAGTAATCTCCTTAGGTCATATTACCGTCGGATGAGCAAGCGTTAGGAATTTGCCACGACGCTTTTTATTTGAGGTTAGGCTCAATTTGGAGCCTCGATGAGTCATAACCACTCCGCTCTGGTGTGGGATGATCTCCGATAGTCTTTTAGGCTTTATATGAGCTGCCTTCAAGACCCGAAGCAGGGAATATACCGTTGCTTCATTTTTTTAACGATGTCGCGCCGATTCTTTGCGGAAGTAGGGTAGACATCTGTAGGACCTCTATGTTGTATGTATTGCAATTGAAGTCCGAACCTAGGAATATGCCATCACCCCACGACTGTCGTGTTTCTGATCCCTTCAGAGGCTGGATAAGACGTCTTCAAGTAACCTCCTTAGGTTATATTATCGTTAGAAGAGCAAGCGTTAGGAATTTGCCATGACGCTTTTTACTTGAAGTTAGGCTCAATTTGGAGCCCCGATGAGTCATAACCGCACCCTTCTGGGGTGGGATGATCTCCAATGGTCTTTCGGGTTTTATATGAGTTACCGTCAAGACCCGAAGCTAGGGATATGCCGTCACTTCGTTTTTTGCTTTGACGATGTCGCGCCGATTCTTTGCTGAAGTAGGGTATACATCTGTAGGATCTCCATGCTGTATGTATCGCAGTTGAAGTCCAGAGCTAGGAATATGCCGTTGCTCCATTTTTGTTTTGACCCTTGGGTCTTTTGTTGACGTTGCGTCTACATCCTGCTGGAGTGAGAAGGAACGCCGGGATAGTCTCTAGGTTGTATATGAACCATCAATACTTAGAGCTAGGATTTTGTCGTGACTCCATTTCTATTTGACCCTTGGGTCTTTGTTGACGTCGTGTTTGCACCCTACTGGCATGAGGAGAACGTCGGGGTGATTTCTAGGTTTTAGATGTTGCCATTAAGATCTGAAGCTAGGATTTTACCGTCACTTCACATTTATTTGATTGTTGCGTCCGCATCCTGTTGAAATGAGGAAATTGTCGAGCTGGAGCTAGGATTTTTGCCATCACTCTACTTTTATTTGTTGATGTTGCGTCTGCCCCGAGAGGGAACGTCGAGTTGGAGCTGGTATTTTGCCATTACTCCTTTTTGATTTCGACCCTTGGGGGTTTTGTTGACGTTACGTCTGCATCCGGCTAGAATGAGAAGGAACGTCGAGATAGTCTCTGAGTTGTATATGAACCGTCAAGACTTGGAGCTAGGATTTTGCCATGGCTCCTGTAACAACCCTAAATTTCTTATACAAGTTTTTACAAAAAAATTTCAAAAATCCATAAAGGGGTATTTATTGCCTAAGCATAAGATAAGTAATTAATTAACTATTTAATTACAAGAAGGAGCTTGTAGCTCATTGGTAATACCTTACACTGCTGAACCAAGCCACCAGAGTTCAAATCCCATACCTCACATTATTTTTAATATTATTTTGTTTTGAATTTTTTAGAAGTCCAACAGTCAACATGTGATAACTCCCAAAATATCCACTACACATGAAAAACTAAATATACCAGAGGCTACATCAGGCGACCCCCTAGCTACCCATCGGCCGAATCGGCCGGCGGACCGGCCGACCCGGGCCAGCGCCGCCGGCCGGACTCGGTCGGATGGCCGAGCCCCCAACAGGAAAAATGTGACTCTTCCCCTCCCCTACCTCCCTACACACTCCATTTATTTGGATCAGTTCCAGAGACTGTTGAATTCCCCATTTACTCTATTTTTAATGAATTTTTAATGTATTTTTATTTTTTTTAATTTAAACCCTTCATCTATCCTAACCCTAGCCTACCCCTATAAATACCAACCCTACACACTACCCCCTCACCCCAAATCTCTGAGCCAACTTTCAAGAATTTTCAAGAAACCTTGTGTACTTTGAAAACGAGCAAGAAGCGAAGCTACGACGAGTTTTCCGGCGAACTTCCGACGACCATCCTAGGAGCTCCCGGCAACGAAACGACGCACCGGTGACTCCTCCCGATCCATCTTCCTCTCCTTGTTGTCCTAAACCCGTAAGTCCCATTTCTATCTTCCTTTTTCTTTCTAAAAATACGGAATTACAAAACCCGACGGAATCGGAACAAATCCGATTTCTGATTCGGTTTCCTTATAAAACTTCACTTTTCTTTAATACAATCATGCTACAACCACTACATGTTGACTATTAAACACTAATCAACCATATTGATCAAGTTTCATATCATAAAGTAATTGCTATTTCATTTTATCGTATTTTTCATTTAAATACCATATAGTTTCAATTCTACATTTAACATCACAAAACTTTGCTATACCTTTAAGTAGATCACGAGGTAATGACCTACCTCCTCACATACTCATATGCAACATAGCACAATACCCTTGGGAACATAGAATACGAGAAAAACGATATCTTTACAAATAAATACCATAATTAATAAAACCGTTTTTCCTTAATGATTAGTATTTATACAAATCTTTGCAAAGCGCCGCTACAACCCATTTGGGGAACCCGTTCAGGATGGTACGGATTATCGCATATCCACGGGCTTAGTAGTGCGAGATGCAGACCTCCGCAAGGAGCATTCGGTCTCGAAAGATTTAAATACGACATCTTAAGAAAACGAGATTTCTAGAATATTATATATATACTAAAATTATTTTCATATAAATATATGTATATGTAACATAAAAATATCTATTTTGAATTATTATAAATATTCCATTTTTTTCTAAAAATATCACAAGAATCAATTTACCTTAAAATACCTGAATTCCATACAAATCAATATTACAAATAAATACCTTTATTTATGAAATTAGGATATTTTCACTAAAAATATCACAATATAAAATTTACGTTCATTACAACTCTAAAGACGAATATTAAATACTTGGGTTGTATTTTGAAAAGTATATAAAAGTATTTTTACATAAAACCCCCTCAAGTTCTATAAATTACCCTAACGACCCCAGTAAATATAGGTTTAAGCTGGACCAATCTCTTGAGCCTCAGGGAGCCGGAGAAGTGGGTGCTTGCCTATTTAAGGTAGACAACTTAATAATGGTGTTATCAATACGGTAATCGTCTTTGAAAAAGACACAAATCCTGCCGTCCATGTGCAGCGGTTACCGATAACATCAAAACAATCAGGATTTCAATTTACTTTTCTAATTGTCTGACTTAGTTTGAGTCTCAGTATAATCTGACTTGAATATGATTCAAGTATAATCTACAATTTACAATATTACAATTCAACATGAATCCATGAATCCATTATTCCATATATTAAATCTATCAACTTGACTGAACCGAACCATGGATACATTCCATTTACATGATTATACAGTTACATCCATGATTCTACAGTTACATACATGATTCTCCACTTACATCTGTTTACTGATATCATGGTTTCGGCTAGTCATCCAAACATACAATCTATATTACATGACAATTCAAGTTGCAATACAATACAACAATACAATCAAGATAATACGGGGTTAAGGGGTAGACGGTACGGAAGGTGTTAAAAGTGGCACAAGACTGCAAGATCAAGACAACTAACCTGAATCCAATTGCCGTTGTTCCGGGTTGTATAACGGAGCCTTGTACTTCCATTTGCCTCTAGTCTCTGGCATATAGAGACTCCTCTTGTATACATTGGCATCCTTCTGTACCTAGCTACAAACAATATCGTTAATACTAAATACAATATTATAACAATATAATACAACTTTAAAAGCTACATTCTTATTTTATCTATTCTATTTCTCCCTTATCTTTGGGACTTACCGAGCGATCTGTTCGCTGACGACATTCTCTTCCTTTCTTCTTTGAATGTCGTCAGGTGACCTGGACCCGTCAGAGATCGAGCCCACTGCTGAAGACTTGGACCAGTTCAGTGAAGACTCTGAGCTCTAGTCATTGTACACTTTCCATTTCGGTACTTTTCTTTTTCTGTTATGCTATTGTTTAGGCATTGCTTTTTATTTCAGTTGTATTTACTTTCCATGTATTGTACAGAAAGAATGTGAATAAATAATGTTGTTGTTTTATTTATATCTTGTCTCTTGTGCTTTACTTTTATATTGCTTAGATACGCTTAGCGTATTTACTTCACAGTAAATACGTAGCGGCCCCGTCGCGTCCTCTGCCCGTATACTGGGATGCGGGGCGTGACAGCTCCTTTTTTGTTCGACCCTTGGGTCTTTGTCGACGTCGCTTCTGCACTAAGAAGGAACGTCGGGCTGATCTCTAGGCTGTAGATATTGCCATCGAGATCTGGAGCTAGAGATATGCCGTTGCTCCACTTTATTTTGGTGATGTCATACCGATTCTTTGCTGAAGTTCGGTAGACATCCAAATGGCCTTTATGCTGTATGTATCGCCATCCAGGTCTGAAGCTAGGAATATACCATTGCTCCAATTTCATTTGACAGTTACGCCCACACCCTGCCGGAATGTGGAGAACGTCGTGTTGGAGCTTGGATTTTTGCCATCACTCCACTTTTGTTTGTTGACGCTGCGTTTGCACCAAGAAGGAACGTCGTGTTGGAGATGGGATTTTGCCATTACTCTTTTTTGATTTGGCTCCTTAGAGCTTTGCTGGCGTCACGTCTGCACCCTGTTGGAATGAGAAGAGCGTCGAGCCGATCTTTAGGCTGTAGATGTTGCCATCAAGATCTGGCTCTTCCTTTGACGGAGCCTGGTGGGAAAATATGGTTATCTTTCTTTCATTTGTGCCCATGGATTGTATACAAGAGTCAATATGGATGTACTTGCAGGGCAGATGAGATTTTATTTTATTTTATTTTTTATTGCCGCGATGCTCTATCTTTTCGGCTTTTCATATCGCGAAAGTCGCGATTGCCCAATCATTTCGGCTATTTTTCGCGTTGCCCAATCATTTCGGCTATTTTTTTAAATATTTTTTACTCGCTGCCTTTTATTGCGAGTTGCCCAAACATTTAGGCTGTTTTTATATGCATATTTTTTGCTCGCTGATTTTTATTTGCGAGTTGCCCCATCATTTCGGCTATTTCATATGCATTTTTTTTCTACTCATTACTGTTTTATTGCGAGTTAGGAATCTGATACCAACCTTGGCATCAGCATCGCTACGACTGAAATATTGCCAGGAGCGAATCATCATTTGCCTTGAAAGGACTTGGAGTTTGACACCTGTTTAGGCATCAGCATCACTACAACTGGAATGTTGCCAGGAGAAAATCATCATTTGCCTTTGTCGACTTGAACAAAGATGGCTTAGTAAACGGGGTTGGGATCCCGTCGACTAAGACTTTTTGACTTTATGAGCCGTAAGGGTCTCATAAGGTTATATCTCTTTACGGGTCGTGAGGATTTCGTAGGCGTATTTCACCTTAGGAATCGTGGGGATTCCTAAGTATATGTTCTCTTATAAATCGTAAGGATCTTATAAGAGTATTTTCTCCTTATAAGTCTAGAGGACTTACAAGTGTCGTTCACCACATGGCGACATTTCTTGCCATTGGAGAAATTTGGTGCGGGAATATTTATTCGTGCCTGTGGATTGTATACAAGGGTCAATATTGGACCGTCTGTAGGGCAACACCAGGGGAATATAACGGCTTAAGAACAGCTTTAGATCCCTGTAGCTTAAGGCTTTTGAATCTTACGAGCCGTGAGGTTCTCATAAGGGGAATTCTCCTTACAAGTCGTGAGGATCTCGTAAGTGTATTTTTTTTCTTATATATATATGTTTTTTTTATGAGATTGCGCCCTTCCGGGTTTTCACAAGCTCACCGGTAGTCCTGCTGTTTTTACTCATGGCGCCCTTTCGGGTTTTCATCCGTGCTCATTTTGCTTATGGACATATCGTTTTTTTAACGAGATTGCGCCCTTCTGGGTTTTCACAAGCTTGCCGGTAGTCCTGCTGTTTTTATTCACGGCGCCCTTTCGGGTTATCATCCGTGCCCATTTCGCTTGTGGACATACCTTTGTTTTTCGAACGATGGAACTCCCGAAATTAGTCTCACCACAGGTGACCCATCTGTTTGCCAGTGGGACTTGGGGATGGCTTCATCGCTGGAGTAGCTGTGTTGCCAGTGGGACTTGAGTTGCAACCCTCGCCATTGAGACTTCGATTGCAATCTAGATCTCAAGGAAGTGTATCACTGTATTTTGGGGCGATGCGCATGTTTAAGGACGCTTCGGTCTTATATCGCCCTATTTGAGGCGAAATCTTAGTTTATGGACTTTTCGGTCCGATGTCGCAATATTTGAGGCGAAGTTCTAGTTTAGGGACATCTCGGTCCTTTGTTAGTTTAGGGACTTTTCGGTCCATTGCCATCGTTTTTGAGGCGTGGTTTTAGTTTAAGGACATCTCGGTCCGTTGTTAGTTTTGGGACTTCTCGGTCCGTTGTCTCCGTTTTTGAGGCGAGGTTTTAGTTTAAGGACATCTCGGTCCGTTGTTAGTTTTGGGACTTCTCGGTCAGTTGTCACCATTTTTGAGGTGAAGTTTTAGTTTAAGGACATCTCGGTTCGTTGTTAGTTTAGGGACTTCTCGGTCCGTTGTCGCCATTTTTGAGGCAAATTTATAGTTTAAGGACATCTCGGTCCGTCATCACCATGTTTGAGGTGACGGTTTTTTTTTGCATACTACTCTCAGAGTTTTTGACTCAGGAAGATAGCGAGCGGACACAAGCGTCGTTTACTATCATTGACCCAAGTCATGACTCGTTAGACGCAGTATTTTTTGAGGAATCGGCCGTTTATTGGCCGGAAGGGTCTTTCGCCATGCATATCCATGAGCAGTTAGGCTCCACCATGATAGACTTTGTCTATGATGTATGAGCCTTCATAGTTTGGCTCGAATTTCCCCCGTTTTGCACGATTGGGATCATTGGTCTTTTGACGACTAGCACTAGTTCGCCTTGGCGGAATGTTCTCGGCCTGGTCAGTATTTCATATGATCGTGTCATCCTTGCCTTATAAGCCTCCAGGTTTTGCTGTGCTTTAAGACGAGTTTCGTCAAGGGCATCGAGCTCCTCAAGCCGAAAATGAGCATTTTCTTCATCTGTCAACTCGTATCGAACTGCTACTCGTAGAGAAGGGAGCTTTATTTCCACGGGAAGCACTGCTTCCGTGCCGAATACCAACGCGTATGGTGTTGTATTCGTAGCCGTTTTGAACGTTGTTCGGTACGCCCATAAAGCTTCATACAGCCTTTCGTGCCAGTCTCTTTTGTTCCTGGACACCGTTTTCTTTATAATCCTTTGTCAAGGTCTTATTGAAAGCTTCAGCTAGACCAGTGACACGAGGATTATAGACTTAAGAGTATCTCCAATCTATTTTATGTTGTTGTGCGAAGCGGCTGATTTTATGGATCCTGTAGGTCGGCCCATTATCCGAGATAATTTATCACGGAGTGCCGAACCGGTAGATGACATGGGTTCTGAAGAAATGGAGAATATTCTCCGTCTTCACCTCCCTTAGTGGTACTGCTTCTGCCCACTTAGAAAAGTAATCGGTCGTTGCCCGTATGAACCGATGTCCTTTGGACGATGCTGGTTCAATAGGGCCGATTATATCGGTTCCACACATTTTGAATGGCCAGCTAGCTACTGTTGGGTGTAGTGGATTTGGATGCTGGTGGATGAAGTCCCCATGAATTTAGCACGAGTGGCACTGCTTCGCATATTCGAGGCAGTCCTGAATCATCGTGGGCAAAAAATAACCCATTCTTTTGATCTTCAACTTCATTTTTGGCCCAGCTTGGTGAGAACCGCAGAGTTCGTCGTGGTTTTCTTGGATGACTTTCTTTGCTTCTTCCGGCCCCATGCATCTTAGCCATAGACAGTCGAACGATCTCTTATATAGAGTATCATTGACGAAGGCAAAGAACAGAGCTCGTTTTATGAGCTAATGTCTAGACGACGCATTTTTGGGCGTTCATTGGGATTTGAAGTAGTCTATGAAGATCTCCCTCTAATTTTTGACCTTTTCGTCGTCCCTCATTTGAAGGGTCACTTGTTTGGTCGTTTCTTTTCCTTCGGATGGCTCTGTTAAGTCTCCCGAAAATATTTCTGTTGGCGCGAGTATCCTGCGGCTTTGCACGTCATCGAGGTTTTCGTCGGCTAATTTCTTAGCCAATTTGGCCAACGCATTCGCCTTGCTGTTTTCCGCACGCGGTATACTCTCCAGGATGTAGGAGGGGATTTGCGTCAGCAGTTGCTGCACTCTTTCACCGTACTTTATCAGCTCTGGCTTGCACGTTTGATAGTCTCCATTTACTTGGCTAACGATCAGCTAGGAGTCTCCATATATGAGGAGGTCTTTGATTCCCATGTCGACAGCGATCTCGAGGCCTGCTATCAAAACTTCATATTCAGCTTCGTTGTTAGTTCTTGGCTCCAT
This sequence comes from Agapanthus africanus, assembly GCA_030015575.1. Lineage (NCBI taxonomy): Eukaryota > Viridiplantae > Streptophyta > Magnoliopsida > Asparagales > Amaryllidaceae > Agapanthus > Agapanthus africanus. The sequence goes on along the minus strand of CM057349.1, from coordinate 417,059,518 downwards.
TAAGAAGAGGGCGTAATACAATATCCTTTCTTACGGAGTCATGAAGATAAGGCCCACCCCGGCTTTGATTATGGGGGTGTTTTGCTTTCGCCTCTTCATGGAAGATGCTCCATCGAAGTAGAGTTCCCACCGGGAATCATTTTCTTCCTTCTCTCCTTCGATTGTGTCGAACGCATGTTCATCCGGCAACTCGAAATTTAAGGGGGAGTCGGCTGGTATCGGATGCTCGGCGATGGCCTGACCTTTTACTGCTTTGAGAGGTCGATACGTTATCGAGAACTCCATCAGGAGGAGGGCCCATTTGGCAAGCCTTCCTGTTAATATGGATCTTGACATCAGATATTTGAGAGGATCCACCTTTGATATGAGATGGACCTTATGTGCCAAGGCGTAATGTCTGAGCTTCGTTATCGCGAAGATCAGTGCCAGGCAATGCTTTTCAATGGGGGTGTAGTTGTTTTCTGCCCCCAGGATAACTCGACTCAAATAGTACAAAGATCTCTCCTTTCCCTGATCGTTCTCTTATTCCCATAGCGCGCCTAAAGAACCCTCAGGGGTTGTTGTATATAGGATAAGGGGTTTTCCCTTAATCGGAGTGGTCAATACCGGCGGATTTTGTAGGTATTGCTTGATTTCGTCTAGTGCATTTTGGCATTTTTGATCCTAGACGAACGGGATCCCCTTCTTCATTAGATGACTGTAGGGACGACATTTTCCGGAGAGGTTGGCTATGGACCGCCGAATATATGCGAGCTTTTCTTGAAGAGATCGCAACTGTTGAGAGTTCTTGGCGTGGGCATTTCCGTAATCGTCTTGATCTTTGAGGGGTCGATTTTGAGACCCTGGTGCCATATGATGAATCCTAGGAATTTTCCTGAGGGGACTCCAAAGTCCAAACGCGCATTTCATTGGAATCATCTTCTGATTGTACTTTCGAAGACGTTGGAGCACTATATTTAGATGTTCCCAATATTCCTCGTAAGACTTGATCTTCACCACCAGGTCGTCGATGTAGCATTCGATAATCTCATGGATGGGGTCATCGAAGATCTTCGTCATGGCCCTCTGGTAGGTAGCACCAGCATTCTTTAAACCGAAAGGCATCACCTTATAACAGAATATGCCCAGCGGAGTCCGAAAGGCGGTATGTTTTTGGTCTTCAGGATGCATTTTTATTTAGTTGTATCCTGAAGATCCATCCATGAAGGAGAAGACCTCATGGGTAGACGTGTTATCGATCATCAACTCGGTAACAGGTACTGGGAAGTCATCCTTTGCGCAAGCTTTGTTGAGGTCCCGAAAATCCACGCAGATGCATACCGTCCCATTTTTCTTCATTACCGGAACGATGTTAGCGATCCAGTCGGGATATTGAACTTCTTGGATGAAGCCGGAGTCGGTTAGTTTCTTGACCTCAGCATTTATACCCATCTCAAGTTCGAGCCGCATTCTTCTTGGCGCCTGTTTGACTGGCTTTATGTCCGGTGATATTACCAGTTTATGTACTGCTACCTTTGGTTCTAGACCCGGCATTTCGGAATAGTTCCATGCGAAGTAGTCTTTATACTGCATGAGCACGTCTTTTAACGTGGCTACCTGTTTTTTAGATAGCAGCTCACTAACAAACGTTGGCCTCGGATCGTTTTCCGTCCCTAAGTCAATTTTCCTTAGATTGTCCGCCGTAGTGTGTATCCCGTCTTCCGGCACTTTTGGTGCTGGTGGAAACCCTGAGATCACCTTGTCCCCGTCTTTATTTGTGAAGCATTTAAAGGGGTCATCTATAGTCTCGTGCCCTCCCTCCTTTGAGAGTGTTATCACATGGCAGGTACGGGTTCGCTTCCATCCTTGATGTTGAGCTAGTCCTATCCTCGCGGTATAGGCCCTCTTTGGCTCATGCTTCTGCGGTGGGGTTACCCTTCAGCTGTCGGATAAAACGAACTTGCCTTGTTGATACTGGTCTTCGACCCAGTCTTTGAAGATCAAGCAGTCTTCAAGGGCATGGCCTGTTGCTCGGTGATAGGTGCAATAATCCTGGTGATGGACCTCCTTTATTTGTTTGGGGTGCCGTGACTCCGGGAGCGTCATCATTTGGTGCTTCATGATAAAGTTGAATATTTTCCTTGTCTTGTCTTGATGGAAAGAGTATTCTCGACCTATCTTCTTTATAAAAGACGGGTTCCAACCAATTTTTTCTTGATAGCGCGACTTCTTAGATCTGCATTGTTGTTTACGAACGTTGTTTGCGCTTTTTGTCCTGTTTTGGTCTCTATTTTGGGATTTTTCCTTTTTGCGAGGACACACAGCAAGCTGGGGATAAAGGGCATTGTAGTCTTCTTTCTCCGCAGGTTGCTGATTGAGGCGCTACGTCCTGGCTTTTTTTTATAGATAGTCATTTCGCGGCTGTGGTTGTCTCGAATCTTTTGACAAGACTCCTCTATTAGCTTATCCATTTGTTCTTCGAGCGACGAACTTAACGTTCGTAGAGCGGGATTTCGCTCTGTTTCAATATCACGGCCAATTGGAAGAGCATTTTCCTCTTCTCTGGAGCTTTTTATGACGCGGCAGCTGTGGAACTGCTCCCGTTTCCTGGACCGAACGTATCCGAGCCCGGTTGTCTCTATCTTCCTTTTGGGCATCTTTTTCTGGGTCCCAGGGATATCATAAATCTTTTTGTAGAATCAGGCTTGCCGAATAGTTTGTTTGAGGGGTACACCTTGGCATCTTAACAGCCTTTTCAATCCCTCTGCGTAGTATTTTGGCAGACGGATTGGTTGAATCCTGTCGTGTGCAAAATCGGCACCGTGCCAGACTTCTTTCTCTACTCTGGTCTCTGTAGATTGGTAAAAGAGGATCGCCTTTTCACCTCTTCGACTGGGAGGGACGTAGAAAGTCTGTAGTTCCTGTACGCTGTATGTATCGAGCGCATCAAGTTCCTTGTAATACCGAGGCGGAACCAATGTGATTTGCAGGCTCTGATCTACTTCGTCGAGGGTTTTCACTGACGGGCGGATGGAGAACACTGCATTGACCTCGTCCTCAGAGTAGCTGCCAAAGACCAAAATGGGAGTAGATGGTCCGGGCTTGTTGTCTTGGGGTTGCCCCGAGTAGACTATTTCTTCATCTTCCTCGGTATCTTTCCCAAAGATCGGGATTGTGATGATGGACTTCTGTTTATCCTCCAGTTTACGACATCTTTCCGTGTCTTCGAAGTCTGGTAGAAAGTACTTTGCGTCTTCATATTTCCGAGCCTCGTTTATGAATGGGTTAAGCTCTCCCGTGGCGGTGTATTCTGAGTCGTCATTGAAATACTTCATACACTGATGTTGTGTAGAAGGGATGACGTTGTACTCATGTAATCAGGGCCTACCGAGCAAAGCGTTGTAGTAAGTCTTGGCGTCAATGACGTGAAATTTGATGCCAGTGACGAGAAACCCGAAACGTAACGTCAGTATTACGGACCCAAGCGTCTGTGACGACTGTCAGTCGAACCCGGAGATAGTAATTTTTGTAGGGTTCCGTAGGGCGGCAGCAAGGTTTCGGGAGGCATCGTCCATGCCGTTTTCAAATTTTTGCCGTACTAAAGAACCCTAACCCTAGAATCTTAACTAAAGATATAGATGAACAAGCAATGTAAACAACTTTACATCTAAGTGAATGAGGAATACAACCTTTGTAGACCGGTCCTTCACTTCTAAAGCTCCGTGCAGTAGTCCCTTCGCTCCAAGTAGTGAACACCCGAACTCTAGTAAGGGTTGACATGAAGAAATGAACAAGCTTGCTCGAAATCTTCGAGGCCGAAGATGATCTACGTCGAGGAGACTCAAGCTCATGCTACCTCTGCACTAATGGTAGATTAGTGAAGCAAACACCCTAAACTAAATAGCTAATATAGTAGAGAATGATGAAGTAGGAAATGGGCTCACTTTAGATTAATTTTTCTCACAATATTTCATCACCTTTTCAAAAGCTAGAAAGCTTTTCCAAGAGGAAGAAGAAGATGAAGTGGAGATGAAAAATAAAACTCATGAGGTGAGAATAGCAACCATGGGTGAGTTAGTGTCATACACTAACCCATGTAGAGAATCAACCATGGCTAAGGATAATGGTTAGGTTAATAAATATCTACAAGTGAAACAAAATTAGTGGACTTGGTCAATGGTTCCACATGCTTCTACAAGCTTGTAGCCATGACAAATATCCAACCAATTTTGATTTATTTTGATAAATAAAACCCCCTCATTATATCAAGCATGGTGGGAGTCTCATACACCCATGTAGCATGTGGCATCAAGCATGACACAAATAAAATGTACATTAATATATATCACATATATACTATATGTACACAAGTGAGAAAAAGAAATGTTTAAGTGAGCTAATATTAGTTAATGTAAGTTAACATATCAAATATATAATTATACATTAAATTATCAAATCAATACTTGATTTAATAATCCGGCTATATCATATACAACCGGCTAATATCAAATGTAACAATCTATCGAATCAACACTTGATCCGGTAACCCGGCTATATCACATATAACCGACCGATATCACATATCGCGTGAATAGAATGCGGTATCACATACGCGCATTAATCTCGGTCCCACACATATCACATATGTGCTCCTACTTCGTTTCACATGAACCAGGAAACCTCTGCGTAGGACTCTAAAGACTCGTCAATACGCCGACAGTAGGTGTTGATCATATCAAACACTCACAAGCCGCAAGCGGTCTGATAAACGTAACGGCCATCCGGGTATTGAGCGATCAAAAGATCAACAAGCAAGCCTGCTCATACTCCTGCGAATCCAATCAGTAACACTACCGTACAGTCCGGTCTCTTCGTCAGATATGTCGCATATCGCAGCCTGGGCTGGTAAAACGTCAGACCACAATAGCCTGATACGTCATGCCGATTCAAGGTCCATAACGGTTCAAGAAACTACTGATAACATTTATCAGTAAATCTCAGCAACCCTGGCCAGGGATTTCCTGTTATGGCCAATCGAGCATAGCGCAACATCAACTCCCAATACCGGGAGAGACGAATCCCCTCCTATCGCTCATTGCCTCCATGTGACTTGGGATTGTACCCAAAAACCACCTTTTTGCACGATCTCTTGAACGTGGTATGATAGAAATCAAAGCACAGTGGGAATCACACAAGACTCTATGACGATCTCGGGTCGACAGACTAACCTGTACCAGTGTCACCAGAGAACTGCTATCTGACGATAGGTATAATACCATATAGGAGTTCTCGGCGAGTCCGTTCAGTGTACCCAGTCTCCACTGAGCACCCGTATACCTTCTCTGATGTCAAACACCAATGGATGTGGGATCATCCATCGCCCATCATATGGGTCAAGAAGCGCATACGCTAGTTTACTCTGGAGTATCGATACCCTGTCTCGATACTCCCACGACTAGGAACATTTGAAGGATGTACTTTCCGACTACCTCTGCCCTACTAGTATGATCTGCATCATAGTCCTGGTAGTCAAGTACTCTTCCTAAAGGCTTTATCAACATGTAATAGAGAGACAATAAGTGTACATGTTAAGATAAAATGCAATCAGATAGCATACTATCATGTCGAGTAATAAAGTCCTCCCTATATATGTCCAAACATCCACTACAATATACATCACATGTACAGTAATGGCCTCTAGGGCATACGTATAACTAACAATCTCCCACTTGCACTAAGGCCATTTGTTGCAGTATCTCATACTCAACGTCCTATAGAAGTCTCTCTAGAGAAAGGCCTTTGTGAATGGATCCGCTGTGTTATCCTTTGCGTCAACTCTCCTTACCTTGATCCCTTGGAGATCAACCATCTCGCTGATCAGGTGATACTGTTCTCAGAATATGTCTGGAATGCTGATGGGACCTGCGTTCCTAGGCTAATGCCACAACTCCATTGTTGTCACAATAGCAGTTATTGGACGCTCAATGGTAGGAACCTTGTTTATCTCATGAACAAGAAATGTCCAGACAACCACTTTGGTAGTATCGTTGGTAGCGATGTATCTAGCTTTTATCGTCTAGTATGCCTCGGTATCTAGCTTGGAACTCTTCCAACATACCGTCCCTCCACTGAGGGTAAAGACAATGCCTGTGACTGACTTTCAGTCGTCCTTATCACTCTGGGAGCTCGAACCAAGAACATTCATTTAGTGCTTCTCAAGTACTTAAGAATGTCCTCCACAGCTGTCCAGTGATTCTCCTACGATCCGATTGATTCCTGATCACTACACCTAGTGAGTCATCTACATCTGGTCTGGTACATAATATCGCATACATGATAGAGCCTACTGCCGAAGCATAGGATATCCTTCGCACACGAGCTCTCTCCAAATCAGTCTTGGAAGACATCTTTTTGGAGAGAGTGATTCCTGAGTAAGTGGACGAACCACTACGCTTAGAATCCTCCATATTAAACCCTTTTAGTATGGTGTTAATGTACCTGGATTTGGGACACTCCCACATCCACTTAGATCTATCACCATAGATCATAATCCACAAGATGTAGTAGGTGTCATCCAGATCTTCTTTTGAGAATCCTCGTGATAAGAGGAGCTTGACCAAGTGTAGCATAGGAAACTATTTCCTATCAAGAGTATGTCATCTACGTACAATACGTGTAAGACAACCTCACTCTCTACAACCTTCTTGCATATACAAGGTTCATCTACCTTTTTTATGAAGTCAAACACTTTGACTGCCACATCAAAACAGATGTTCCAACTCCGCGATGCGTGCATTGATCCTGATGGACTTAAGCATAGCTTTGAAAGTCTCAACTTTTCCATCTACACTAAGAATCTTCTCAAGATCCACTTTCTCCTGATGGGTTTCACCCCTTTAGGTGCAACATTCAAAGTCACACTTTGTTGGTATGCATGGATTCCATCTTTGATTGCATAGCATCCAGCCTTTTCACAGAGTCCCCACTCGTGATGGCCTGCATGAATCTAGTTGGGCCATCATCTACCATGATACAATCCTCCCTCCCACTGTCACCGAGAAAACCGTAGTATCTCTCAAGTGGATGAGGAACCCTACCAGATTTGCGGAGAGGCTAAGGTTCGTTGGAGACTATTGAATCCTTTGGTTTCACCAAATCATCAGCTGTTAGTTTGTCCAGCTGGAACTGCTTCCAGTTCTACCTCATGACCATAAATTTCTTCACAAGAAATTCCATTTCTAAAAAGATGGCATGCTGAGAAACAAAACACCTTTTGCTCCTTAGTGTGGTAGAAGATATTCCCTCGCAAATGTTTGAGATATCCAACAAACTTATGCAAGTCTGACCTTGCCTCGAGCTCGTCCGGACTTTGCTTTTCAACATAGGCCGGACAACCCCATATCATAACTCGTTTAAGACATGGTCTCTTCCCATTCTATATCTCATATGGAGTGGTAGGCTCTGATTTGAATGGAACCCCATTCAATAGGTATGCAACTTCTCAAGTGCATAACACCAAAAAGGAAACAGGTAACTCAGCAGTACTCATCATAGAGCGCACTATACCTCACAGGGTGCGATACCTCCGCCCCGATACACCGTTGTGCTGTGGTGTACTCAAAGGAGTACGCTAAGAGAGAATCCCATTCTTCGTTTAGAAAATCCAGGAACTCCATGCGTAAGTATTCTCCTCCTCGATCACATCGAAGGACTTTAATACTTCTACTCGTCTGGTTCTTAACTTCAAGCTTATATTCCTTGAATTTCTCAAAAGTTTCAGACTCGTGTTTCAACGGAACACATGTCCGAATCTTGAGAGATCGTCGATGAATATAATGAAGTACAAAGAACCAAGCCTGGCATTTGTACACATAGGACCGTATATATCATCATGTATCCATCCCAAGGGTTCAGTAACTCTTTCTGTGTTTCTTATAAACAGAGTATTGGTCATTTTACCTTTGAGACATGACTGGCAAGTATTATAAGATGAAAATTCGAACGGATTCAAATATTCATCCTTATGTCACTTAGCTAGTAGTGTCGAATTGATATGACCTAGTCTACAATGCCTCAAGAATGATTCGTTCATTTCTGAACTACTCCTCTTGTGTGTGTTCTATATACTTTGAACCGTGGTTTGATTTAGAACTTATATGCCATTACATAACGTGCCTGATCCAATCAACTCTTGATTCAGGAAAATGTTCACAACATTATCCTCCAATACAGAATTATATCTTTTCTTTAACTTAATAAAGAATCTGATGTAATGTTGTATATCAGGTTCGGTATCTAATAACATTTGTTCAGAATCAATGTATTTACCATTTGGTAATACAAGGTGATATTTGTCAACTGACTTGGCTGCAACAATTGCACCATTCTCTACCCTAGAGAACAATAACCTATTCTCAGTTCTCTACCTGTCTGTAGCCCATATAACATATTACATATGCGGGATCCTGATCCGGTATCACATACCCAGGACGTAGAGGATACTGAAAAACAGTTCTCGGTAATGAACACACCCGAAGAAGATGCATCAACATGCACTTTCTTCGATTGGGTGGCATGGGAATCAGGATATTCCCCTATTTCCTGCTCGGACTTATAATAATTATAAGATAGAGCGGTACCAACGTTCCTTAGCTCAATATAATAAGCGGGTTCGGTCAATGCATCCATATTATTATCTTGATTAAGACGTGATATGGTCGCTACCAGGAGAGAGACAGAGAAGAAAACACTCTGCGTGCGCTCTTGCAAGATCAGATTGGTTATTATTTTATCTAATTAGGATGGCTCCCACTGTTTTTATCAAATCTTCCTTCAAACCTTAAAAGGTAAGACTAGCCGGGATTAATTACACTCTACAAGTTCGCCAATCTTTCGGTCAGGCCAGTGTCGGTACTTTGAGGGAGGTTCCCCGTGCTTTCGCACGGACCTAATTAAAATAAACCTCGATTTCCCAGGGGCGTAACCCCGTTAACACCTTTCTAGACACCTACTTGATCGGCTAATTGTAATGTGCAAAACTCTTCCAGGAGTAACTTTTACTCGCAGTGGGTATCGGGATCCAACTATCTCATAGAAGGTATGCAATCTCATTGCAAATTTCAACACTTGAAATTCTCGATATTATTCTGCCCCTAGCGACTTATGACCTTAACATGGTCAACAAATCATAAGCGCTAGCCAAGTTCAACCCGTCATTTCCTTATTGAATTAAACCAACCCGTACAACCCTTAACATGGTCAACAAAATCGTACGACTACCCTAATCCAATCGCATCATATGTTTAAGCAGATAAGCACTAATCAGCTACTGCACACTACGCCTTAACATGGTCAACAAACGTAGCACGCATACTAAATAGTACTTATCTGAAATGACGGAGGGCTACGACAGGTTTTTAAGAAAACCTTTTGCGTAATGAACTTGATATCGTTGTACAATTGAGTGAATTTTAAAAGGAGTGTTTTAGAGGCTTTTACTAGTTTTGCTAAAGAGGTCACTCCCGGTGAAAGGATCTTGGCTCTTTCCTCATCGAATGAGGTGCAGGATATTTCACAAATACCACTATGCAAAGCAAAAACTATAGAAGCAATCAAAAGACAAACCGAGTGGGTTGTAGCATCTACCAGTTTCGCTAAAGAGGTCACTCCCGGTGAAGGGATCTTAGCTCTTTCCTTATCGAATAAGGTGCTGGATATTCTATAAGGAATACCACTATGCAAAGCAAGAACTAGAGCTACCAGTTTTTAAAACAAGTTTCCACAACATGTTTAGGTTTCTTTTTCTTTCATTAATCTCATTAATGAAGTCCCATCATATATGCTTCCTAAGCATCACATAAGAAACGAAAGCATCAATATTTATTATATCTCATATATATAATATAAGCAATCGTCTCAACATATAAAGTGATCACATCACAGAATATCAGCAGCAGAATAACACATATGAAATATTGGATATACTAGGAATTCCGTGTTTTAAATTAAGCCAAAAAACGCGGATTCCACAGTCATGATGAATAGCCAAACCCACATCCCTAGACCCCTACGAGAGCGGCAAGCAACCCTCCCAATTCTAGAGTTAGGAGACTCGGTCTCGACTCCTCGAGATGGTCTCCCACTGGACCCTAGAACCCGGTTACTTGTGCTCCCCGCCTTGGGTCTATCCTAATGCAGAAAATTAAATAATATACATCAATGGTGACATCATCCTCAACCCGGAAGTGCCCCAATAAAAGAATATTACATACAAGCTTTTACATGAATGAAAATGAAAAACTCCCATCTCACATAAAAAACCCCGGCTATTCAAAACACGACGATCCAATATAACATATCACAGCAACACATAACATCACATGTCATCAACGTAAGTAAATATGCGTATCCCAATTGTCGTTGACATATAGCAATGAAACCGGCGATACACCACATATTACACTTACGGTCGCAGAAAAGAAAGTGAAAAACTACAACAATTGGAATCCGCAACCACCTTAGACATCATAAACCCAATGTATCACATACTTTGGATTTCATACCTTACCAAATGAATTCCTTAGACATCACATGCCTAACAATTATAAACCCCGCATTTTAGTCTCGTTATTGAAAACACTTTTCATTAACCAGTCGAGTAATTCAACAAAATTCCCGACATCCTGATTAAATGCTCGTCGGAAACTTTAGTAGACGGCCGCACCCCGGATGCCGTCGACGCAGTGCACTAAGGCGGAACACCGCGGCCGCGAGCACCCGTACGGATGCTTTTGGCGACGGGGTTCTCTTATAGTCACTTGGTCGGGGCTATGGGGCGTGTCCATCTAGTAAGGTTACCCGGCGAGTATCCGCGTACACTATGTAATTGCGACGGAATTTTGATCCATATCAAAATTCCGTGGCAACCGATCAAATGAGACTAAACTGCTAGATTTATAAAATTCAAACTAGTTATCACATAACTAATTATTGTGGATTCCAAATATTGTATCACAATCACAGATTGCTAGACGATATTAAACTTTTCGATCGAATAAACAAACACCCAAAATTTCCCAGAGAGCTCAACACTTGAGCGGAGTTCAAAATGTACTCAGAACATGCCACAGCTCCCATGAACCATCCGTAGAAGGGCCGACCCATGCCTCACTCATGTCTCCACGGAATTGCCGCAAACCCTAGGGTATTACCGCGGTTCCGCGATCCAAAAAGTCGAGTTTGGGTATCGTTCTTCTAGAGGGTCCACAGAATCGCTTGCATGATTTTCTGAAGATTTTAAACTTTGAAAAAAATCCAACTCTTGGAAAATTAAAAGCGAGGGAAAATATGGGTTATTGATATCCGTTCGAACTTTTTAATGTCGTCTAAATAACCCGAATAGATGCTAGAATTACGACTACGAAGCACTCCGAATTGCCTTTGCACAAAGATAACATCACATGCAAATTTGGCAAAAACAAGCAACACCTGAAATAACAAAACCCAGAGCCTGGAACACAGTAAAAATTTCAAGCCCAGATTGCATTGTGGGACCGACCTACTCGGTTTTATTGCCTATGTGGCCGGCCATTTTTCGGCGACGAGGGTTGAAATTTGTACTGTGTTCATGTTATATCTCATGCAACATTCTGCAGTCACTAAAAAATTTTTAGAGGCCATTTAAAATTCGACAGAAACTAGGATTGTGTATCGGGTGTTTCGGAGTTGTTTTGATTTCGTAATTCTAACAAACATCGTCTAATTCTCTAGCTTGGCTCTGATACCACTGTAGGGTTCCGTAGGGTGGCAGTAAGGTTTCGGGAGGTATCGTCCATGCCGTTTTCAAATTTTTGCCGTACTAAAAAACCCTAACCATAGAATCTTAACTAGAGATATAGACGAACATGCAATGTAAACAACTTTACATCTAAGTGAATGAGGAATACAACCTTTGTAGACCGGTCCTTCACTTCTAAAGCTCCGTGTAGTAGTCCCTTCGCTCCAAGTAGTGAACACCCGAACTCTAGTAAGGGTTCACATGAAGAAATGAACAAGCTTGCTCGAAGTCGTCGAGGCCGAAGATGATCTACGTCGAGGAGACTCAAGCTCATGCTATCTCTTCACTAATGGTAGATTGGTGAAGCAAACACCCTAAACTAAATGGTTAATATAGTAGAGGATGATGAAGTAGGAAATGAGCTCACTTTAGATTAATTTTCTCACAATATTTCATCACCTTTTCAAAAGCTAGAAAGATTTTCCATGAGGAAGAAGAAGATGAAGTGGAGATGAAAAATGAAACTCATGAGGTGAAAATAGCAACCAAGGTTAGTTAGTGTCATACACTAACCCATGTAGAGAATCAAAGGATAATGGTTAGGTTAATAAATATCTACAAGTGAAACAAAATTAGTGGACTTGGTCAATGGTTCCACAAGCTTCTACAAGCTTATAACCATGACAAATATCCAACCAATTTTGATTTACTTTGATAAATAAAACCCCCTCATTATATCAAGTATGGTGTGAGTCTCATACACCCATGTATCATGTGACATCAAGCATAACACAAATAAAATGTACCTTAATATATATCACATATATACTATATGCACACAAGTGAGAAAAAGAAATGTTTAAGTGAGCTAATATTAGTTAATGTAAGTTAACATATCAAATATATAATTATACATTAAATTATCAAATCAACACTTGATTTAATAATCCGGCTATATCACATACAACCGGCCAATATCAAATATAACAATCTATCGAATCAACACTTGATCCGATAGCCCGGCTATATCACATATAACTGACCGATATCACATATCGCGAGAATTGAATGCGGTATCACATACGCGCATTAATCTCGGTTCCGCACATATCACATATGTGCTCCTACTTCGTTTCGTATGAACCAGGAAACCTCTGTGTAGGACTTTAAAGACTCGTCAATACACCGGCAGTAGGTGATGGTCATATCAAACACCCACAAGCCGCAAGCGGTCTGCTAAACGTAACGGCCACCCGGGTATTGAGCGATCAGAAGATCAACAAGCAAGCCTGCTCATACTCCTGCGAATCCAATCAGTAACACTACCGTACAGTCCGGTCTCTTCGTCAGATATGTCGCATATCGCAGCCTGGGGTGGTAAAACGTCAGACCCCAATAGCCTGATAAGTCATGCCGATACAAGGTCCATAACGGTTCAAGAAACTACTGATAACACTTACCAGTAAATCTCAACAACACTGGCCAGGGATTTCCTGTTATGGCCAATTGAGCATAGCGCACCATCAACTCCCAATACCGGGAGAGACGAATCCCCTCCTATCGCTCATTGCTTCCATGTGACTCAGGACTGTACCCAAAAACCACCTTTTTGCACGATCTCTTGAATGTTGTATGGTGGAAATCAAGGCACAGTGGGAATCACACAAGTCTCTATGACGATCTCAGGTCGACAGACTAATCTGTACCAGTGTCACCAGATAACTGCTATCTGACGATATGTATAATACCATCTAGGAGTTCTCGGCGAGTACGTTCAGTGTACTCAGTCTCCACTGAGCACCCATATACCTTCTCTGATGTCAAACACCAATGGATGTGGGATCATACATCGCCCATCATATGGGTCAAGAAGCGCATACGCTAGTCTACTGTGGAGTATCGATGCCCTGTCTCGATACTCCCACGACTAGGAACATTTGAAGCATGTACTTACCGAATACCTCTGCCCCACTAGTATGATCTGCATCATAGTCCTGGTAGTTAAGTACTCTTCCTAAGGGCTTTATCAACATGCAATAGAGAGACAATAAGTGTACATGTTAAGATAAAGTGCAACCAAGATAGCATACTATCATGTCGAGCAAGAAAATCCTCCCTATATTAACTCTTCTGAATAAGAACTTAGTTCTTCCTTTGGTTGAAAATCTGCAAAAGCAGATCTCCCCACAAGTTGAGAATTTAATTCTCATCGGGGAGATATCACATGTATAGTAATGGCCTCTAGGGCATACATATAACTAACAATTTTGTCTCGGGCCAGGTGCTAAACGTTCATACAAATCTCCTTCAGCACTTTCACGTTGAGAAGGTTGACGGAGGATCCGTTGTCGACAAGGATTTTCCCTATTTTGATGTCGTGGCAATACCCGGTGACGTATAACGGGCGGTTATGCTTGCACGTACCAAAAAGAAGGTCTTCATTGCTGAATGTAATGTCAACTATGTGAAACTTCGCCAGCTCATCCTTCATCTTCTTTTCTGTGAGGAAAGCTTGGAACTGATCGGGCTCTTGTAATGCCTTGATCAGAGAATCTTGTGCCTCTTTGGACAGGAGGAGAGCATCCAATATGCTCAGTTGTGAGGGTATTTTCCTCAGATGTTCCAGGACATTGTAATCCACCTTATTTTTCTTAGGCGGGTCCTTTGCTGCGAGTTCTTTGACAACTCCACCGTCGAGGGCAATCTCCTCAGGGATTTTTTCCTTTCCCTTTGTCTTTTTTGCTCGTACCCTTATTTGTAGGGTCGAGGTTCTTTTTAAGCAGCGTGCGGCTCCGCAGCTGAATATTCTCGCAGTTCTTCTCCTCCTCTTCTTTTTCGGAGGTGGAGTCCTTGAAGAGATGGCTGAGGGTTATTTCATCCTCAGGATCGCTCTCGAAAGTAAGAACTTGGGGCTTTCCCCTTCCGTACCGGTATTAACCATATGACAGTAGCCAGTCATTTTTTCATGCACATCTGTCGCACTCTTTTGCTGTCGACGAGCTTCGCGCTTCATCCTCTTGAAGTGTTTTTGATGGGCAACATATCCTTGCCACCACTTCTTGAAGATACTGCATTCTTCGGTAGGGTGGGTAGCCCTCCGATGATATAGGCAGTAGTTTGGATGTGAATCCTTTCCGTCGAGGCATATGACTCCGGGTGTGTTTCTTACGAGAGGTGGCAGCTTCATTCCCATGGACAGGACTTTGGCTAACCGCTTCTCTGCCTTGATCCTGCTCTTATTTGTGGCAGGTGTGCTTCGGTTTGGTTGGAGTACTTTACGACTCATCCTTGCCGCTCTTCTTCATCCTGACGCTGACGCTTAGCCTTTTCATATATGGTTGTTTCGCGTTCTCGGTCTGCTTTGCTTTTTCGAAAGTCTTCGTTTAACAGCCTATCGATCGGGTCTTCCGGCAGTTCCGGGGATTTTAGCGCCGATTCTACCCTCAGTTCCTCTGCGCTGTTTTCTGACACTGAGGGAGCTTCTTTGCCATTTAATGATGAATGGGAGACCATGTGGCAGCTTGATACATAGTCCTCGGTTTCTTCTGATGAGTCATTTTTCTCATTGTTGTCACTATCTTCGTTCTCAAGAATATGCTTGAAGAACTCTTCGAGGGTGATCGGTGTCCGCGCCTTCTGGTTGTACTCCTCCAACGCGTCGATGTATTTTTGTAGGTTTGTGCGCTTGTCGTCATACTCGGCAGGCTGCACATGCTTCTTGGTCTTCTTCTTTATCTTCGAAGACTTTGAAGGCTTGACTTGGGGATTTTGCCCTTTGTCAACAACTTTCGGTACGGGACGCGGTTTCATCATCCCTTCGATAAGTTCGGGTTCAAGTGGGCTTTTCCACCTGACTGCCAGACATACCCGTAGATCCTTCAGCATCCGTTTGGTTTTAGCTGAAAGAACGACTTCCCATGGAGTTTCTTCCACGAGCGAGCATGATTCCCCCGGTGCATCTACCTTTTTGGGAGTGTGCTTCTGTGGTGGGTTCACCTTACAGTTCTCAGATAGCGCGAACTTCCCCTGTTGATACCGGTTCTCGATCCAGTTCTTGAAGACATAGCAATCCTCAATTGGCTGGCTCACCATTCTGTGATAGGTGCAGTAGTTGGTGTTGTTGACATCGCCGGGTTGTGGTGGATGCCGTGGGTCTGGCAATGTGATGAGTTTGTTACGCATTGCGAACTCAAATAGTCTTCTTGTCTTATCGCGGGTAAACGAGTAAGCGCATCCTAGCCTTTCTTCCAGGGATAGGCATGGACGTGCATTGTTTTGGCGAGTAGCTGGTTTTGGGCCACTCGGTTGTTGTTGCGTGTTGGCAATGAAGATCGATTTCCCTTTACCCTTGGCATTTCTAGGGTCCATATTTAAGGAGGATGGCCCGTGGCCCATCTGGTCCAGTTTATCGATCAGAGCCTGGAACGTTGTTGGTTTGAAGAACGTCATGAACCAGGACACAGTCATTTGAGGATCTAGGGCCCCGATGAACATGCCCACGACAGGGGATTCTTCGATGCGCTGTTCGCATTTTGACCACAGGTTTCGCCACCGAATCGCATATTGGACCCAGGTTTCTCCCGGCCTTACCCTGACATTGATTAAAGCCGTGATCCGGGTGCACTCGCTTGCGCCGGCAAACCGCTGTGTAAACAGCAGCTCCATCTCTGTGAATGTCTTTACGAAGTCGTTTGGGAGCTCCAAGTACTATTCAAAAGCTGTCTCCGACAGGCTGCCAACGAACTGGCAAAGCAACAGTTTGTCATCACCTCCAGTGTTGCCGCACAGAGCTCTGAACCGCACGACGTGCTGATGTGGGTTGCCTGTCCCCTTGTACACATTGAACTTGCGGATTGTATATCCCGGAGGGTACTTGATTTGGTCATACCAGCCTGGATACGGTCGTCCAGTTCTGACAGTTTGGCCGGCCGCTTCATTTGCTTGATGAGCTCGTATTTGTTGAGCGATGTAATCATCAAGAGCAGCCTTGGAGATCGTTTCCTCCTTGGCCACTGATAGGGCCGGAAGAGGGTTTGATGTTTCCCTTCTATCATCCTCAATGATTATCGGCGGATCTTCGGCTTGGGGTTCTGCCTGGATCATCATTCCAACCATGTCCTGGAACAAGAGAGCCATCTTCTTTATGTTAGCAGCCTGCTCTGCGGCTTCCTTGTCCTTTCTTTGAAGCACCCTTTGCAGGAACTCTGTATCGGTCTCCTGCTCCTAGTGCTGTTCGGCTGTTGGGTCCGGACTTTCTTTCTGTCCAGTGAGTGCTGTCATTTTGGTCAGTATTTCCTGGAGCTTTTGTTGTTGCTCATGAGATTTTATCAGTGACCGAGTTTGCGGCCGGTGACCTACGGAACCGTGACTTTCTTCTTTCCTGAAAGCCATGTAGACCGTATGTACGATCATGCCCCCAGACTTAGGGCATTTGTGTCCATCACTTTAGGAACTTGCCGCCGGTGATGGGATTTTCTCCAGCCTTATCCTTTTGTGGGAGGTCGAAGTTGAAGGATCCGTTGTAGCAGGCACCCGTGTGGAAGAAGTCCCTCGCTGTATGGTGGAGGGATGGTTTTTCTCTTGCCGAGCCTTCGATTTCTTCGGTCGACAAGAGTAATTTTTGCTGATCATAGAGCCCTAGACTTTCCGCCAGACCCTGTGAATTTGGGAGGAGAGCCGCTGATGGGGATGCTCCGTCTTTGCCTGCACTATGGCTTCTGCAGGCGGGGGCGATTTCTTTAGCATCGCCGTTGGAGAGTTCTAGCGAACCCTCCTGAGCTGATTAAAGCTGTTCCTGGTTGGAACAGCAACGTCAATTTCCACCATTGTGTAGGATTCCTAGGCACACAAAAGAGGTCTCACAAGGCATCAACCATGCCAATTTCAAAATTTACGGGTGCCGAGAAACTCTAATACGGATCGTTGACTAGAAATCTAGGCGAAAAACGAATCTAGTTAACAAGTTAACTAAAGATCAAAAGCTACAACCTTTGTAGATCCGGATATCCACTTCCTTAGCTCCACGTAGGCGTCCTCTCGCTGTCCATCTTGAATCCCGAACTCAATCGTCGGCTTCATTGGGAAAATGGGCGGACTAGGTCGTCGGCTTCGTGCCGAAGATGATCTACGTCGAGGCATCGCAAGTTCAAGCTCCAACTTCACCAAGTTGTGAAACTTATGAAGAAAACACCCAAAACAACTTGGCAAGAGGTAGAGGGTGAAGAAATAGGAGGTGGGTTCACTTTAGAATTGGATTTCACTCACTTTTGCTCAAGTTGCCATTGATGGCATCATGCTTTCTTTCTTGAAGAAGAAGATGATCAAGAAAGAAAAATTATGATAAGTTATTTAAAATGAAAAGAAAATGAATACTTATCATAATGTAAACCATGGTCAAGTGTAGAGATTAAACTAAGGTTAGTTGGAATGGTTAAGGTTAAGGAAGAGATAAGAATGGTGGACTTTTTCAAAGCTTCTTGAAGCTTCAACATGAAACAAAATAAGCCACCATACTTAACTATTTCCAAAATGAATAAATAAATAAATAACTAAGTAAATAATCAAAACCCTAACCATTATACATGTAACCATGGTTTAATCTTTACACAAACCCAAGTGATCAAGTATCATCAAACATGATACAAACAAGTGCACAAAAAATATATCACATATATACAATGTGCATCAAGTGAGAAAATCCTTTTAAAGTGAACCAATACTAGCTAATGCAAAGTAATATATCAAATATATAATTATACATTAAATCATTAAATCAACATTTGATTCAATGATCTGGTCATGTCGCACACAACCGACTAGTATCCAATGTATCGATTTATCGAATCAATGATTCGATAACTAGGTCATATCGAATATAACCAATCGATACATCCATCGCGAGAATGAAATACGGTATCACATACACGCATTATTCTCGGTCCTGCACATATCTCATATGCGCTCCTATTTCGTTTCGCTTGAGCCAGGAAACCTCTGTGTAGGACTCTAAAGACTCGTCAATACGCCGGTAGCAGATGATGATCATATCAAGCACCCACAAGCCGCAAGCGGTCTGCTAAACGTAACGGCCATCCGGGTATTGAGCGATCAGAAGATCGACGAGCTAGCCCGCTCACACTCCTGTGAATCCAACCAGTAACACTTACCGTACAGTCCGGTCTGTTCGTCTGATATGTCGCATATCAAGTCTAGGGGTGGTATACGTCAGACCCCAATAACCGATAAGTCGTGCCGACGTGAGGCTCATAACGGGTCGAGAAACTACTGGTAACACTTACCAGCAAATCTCTGATCAGCCCTGGCCAGGGACTTCCCTGTTACGGCCAATCGAGCACAGCGCAACATCAACCCCCAATACCGGGAGAGACGAAACCCCTCCTATCGCTTATTGCCTCCATGTGACTCGGGACTGTACCCAAAGACCACCGTTTTGCACGCCCTCATGGACGTGGTAAGGTGGAGATCAAAGCACAGTGGGAATCATACAAGACTCTATGACGATCTCGGGTCTACAGACTAACCTGTACAAGTGTCACCTGAGAACTGCCATCTGACGTGAGGTATAATACCATCTGGGAGTTCTCGGCGAGTCCGTCCAGTGTACTCAGTCTGCACTGAGCACCCGTATACCATCTCTGATGTCAAACACCAATGGATATGGGATCATCCATCGCCCATCTCATGGGTCGAGAAGCGTATACGCTAGTCTACACTGGTATATCGATGCCCCGTCTCGATATACCTACGACTAAGGACCTTGAAGGATGTACCTATGGACTACCATGTCCCCACTAGTATGATCTGTATCATAGTCCAGGTAGTCAAGTACACATCCTAAGGGCTTTACCAACATGTAACTATAAGACAGTATAAAGAGACAAGTGTACATGTTAAGATAAAGAGTAACCAGATAGCATACTATCATGTCGAGCAAGAAAGTCATCTCTATATATGTCCAAGCATCCAATATAATATACATCATCTGTACAATACTGGCCTCTAGGGCATACATACAACTAACAATCTCCCACTTGCACTAGGGCCAGCTGCTGTAGTATCGCATACCGAGCATCCCGAAGAGTCTCTCAAACTGTATCTGAGGAATGGCCTTCGTGAGTGGATCCGCCGTGTTGTTCTTCGTGTCAACTCTCCTGACCTCGATCTCCCGGCGATCAACTATCTCCCGGATCAGGTGATACCGCCTCAGAATATGCCTGGATCGCTGATGGGACCTGGGTTCCTTGGCCAAAGCCACCGCTCTATTGTTATCGTAATACAAAGGTATTGGATGCTCAATGGATGGAACCACTCCAAGTTCAGTAATGAACTTCTTGATCCAGACAGCCTCTTTGGCAGCATCGTTGGCAGCGATGTATTCAGCCTCCATCGTCGAGTCTGCCACGGTTTCCTGCTTGGAACTCTTCCAGCTAACCGCCCTTCCGTAAAGGGTAAAGACAAAGCCCGACTGCGACTTAGAGTCGTCCTTATCACTCTGGAAGCTCGAATCGGTAAAGGACTCCACTTGGAGTTCTCCGTTACCATACACCAAGAGCATCTCTTTAGTCCTTCGCAAGTACTTAAGAATGCTCTTCACAGCTGTCCAGTGATTCTCTCCAGGATCGGCTTGATACCTGCTCACTACACTTAGTGAGTATGCTACATCGGGTCTGGTACATAGCATCGCATACATGATAGAGCCTACACCCGAAGCATAGGGTATCCCTTGCAGGCGAGCTCTCTCCAAATCAGTCTTGGGAGACATCTCTTTGGAGAGAGTGACTCCAGAGATCGTGGGCAAGTTCCCACGCTTGGATTCTTCCATACTAAACCTCTTTAGTATGGTGTCAATGTACCTGGATTGGGACAATCCCAAAATCCGTTTGGATCTATCTCTATAGATCCTAATTCCCAATATGCAGGAGGCATCACCAAGATCTTTCATCGAGAATCTTTGTGATAAGAAGAGCTTGACCGATTGCAGCATAGGAATATCATTTCCTATCAAGAGTATGTCGTCCACGTACAATACGAGGAAGACAACCTTACTCTCTGCCACCTTCTTGTAGATACAAGGTTCATCTGGATTTTTGACGAAATCAAACTCTTTGATAACGACGTCAAAGCAGATGTTCCAACTCCGCGATGCTTGCTTTAATCCATAAATGGATTTAAGCAGCTTGCACACCTTTCCACTGCTCCTACTGTCTACGAAGCCCTCTGGCTGAGTCATGTACACGCACTCTTCTAAATCACCATTTAGAAAGGCGGTCTTAACATCCATTTGCCAGATTTCGTAATCATGATATGCAGCGATGGCAAGCATGATTCGGATGGATTTAAGCATAGCCACTGAAGAAAAGGTTTCGTCATAGTCCACACCTGGTCTTTGACGAAAACCCTTTGCTACAAGTCTAGCTTTGAAAGTCTCCACTTTCCCATCTACACCAAGTTTCTTCTTGAAGATCCACTTGCTCCCAATGGGTTTTACCCCTTCAGGAGCAACTTCCAAAGTCCATACTTTGTTGGTGTACATGGATTCCATCTCGGACCGCATAGCATCCAGCCATTTCACTGAGTCCCTACTCGTGATGGCCTGCTCGAAGCTAGTTGGGTCATCATCCTCCATGATGCAATCTTCGCTTCTACCGTCAATGAGAAAACCGTAGTATCTCTTAGGTGGACGAGAAACCCTGCTAGATCGGCGGAGAGGCTGGAGTTCGTCGGATACTACTGAATCCTCTGGTTCTACTAAATCTTCAGTTATAGTTTGTGTTGCTGGAACCTCTTCCAGTTCTACCTCAATGCCACTATTCTGTTTCATAAGAAAACCTTTTTCTAAGAAAGTGGCATGTCGAGAAACAAACACCTTTTGTTCCTCGGGGTGGTAGAAGATATACCCTTGTGAATTTTTGGGATATCCTACAAACTTACATAAGACTGATCTTGCCTCGAGTTTGTCCGGATTTTGTCTTTTGACATAGGCTGGACAACCCCATATCTTAACATACTTAAGAGATGGTCTCTTCCCTTTCCATATCTCATATGGAGTGGTAGGCACTGATTTGGTAGGAACCATATTCAATAGGTGTATGGCTGTCTCAAGCGCATACCCCCAGAAGGAAATAGGTAACTCAGCTGTACTCATCATTGAACGCACCATATCTAATAGGGTGCGATTCCTTCGTTCCGATACACCGTTGTGCTGTGGTGTATAAGATGGAGTAAGCTGAGAGAGAATCCCATTCTCTTTTAGATAATCTTGGAACTCATTGCTCAAGTATTCTCCTCCTCGATCAGATCGAAGGATCTTAATACTTTTGCCCGTTTGGTTCTCTACTTCTTGCTTATATTCTCTGAATTTCTCAAAAGCTTCAGACTTGTGTTTCAAAAGGAATACATGCCCGTATCTAGAGAGATCGTCAGTTAATGTAATGAAGAAGGAAGAACCGTTCCTGGCATGGGTAGACATGGGACCGCATACATCACTATGTACTAGTCCTAAGAGTTCAGTAACTCTTTCTCCGTGTCCACTAAACGGAGCTTTGGTCATTTTCCTTTGAGACATGAATGGCAAGTATCATAAGATGACAATTCGAACGGATTCAAATAACCATCCTTATGTAACTTAGCCAGTCGTGTCGCATTGATGTGACCAAGTCTACAATGCCACAAGTAGGATTCGTTCATTTCTGAACTTTTCCTCTTGTGTGTGTTTTGTATATTGAGGACTGTATTTTGATTTAGAATGAATATGCCATTATGTAACGAGCCTGATGCAATCAACTTTTGATCTCGGAATATGTTCATAACATTATCCTGTACTATAAAATTATATCCTTCTTTACTTAATAAAGAGACTGATATAATGTTGCACATCATGTTCGGTATATAATAGCACTCATTCAGAACCAGTGTATCACCACTTGGTAATACAAGGTGATATTCGCCAACTGCTTTGGCTGCAACATTTGCCCCATTCCCAACTTGAACGGAATGATCACCTTTTCCCAGTTCTCTACCTTTTCGTAGCCCATGTAACTGTTTACATATGTGGGATCCTGATCTGGTATCTAATACCCAGGACGTAGGGTGAACTGAGAAACAGTTCTCAATAACTAACACACCCGAAGAAGGTGCATCATCATGCATGTTCTCCGTTTGGGCGGCGTGAGAATCTAGATATTCTCCTATTCCCTGTTCAGTCTTATAACACTTATAAGATAGAACGGGTTCAACGTTCCCCTGCACAGTATAACATGCGGGTTCGGTCAATACATCCATATTATTATCTTCATTAGGGCATGAAATGGTCGCTACCTGGAGAGAGAGAGAAGAAAACACTTTAGCGTAAGCTCGTGCAAGATCAGATTGGTTATTATCTTATCTAATCAGGATGGCTCCCACTGGTTTTTATCAAATCTTCCTTCAAACCCTAAAAGGAAAGACTAGCCGGGATTAATTACACACTACAAGTTCGCCAATCTTTCAGCCTGGCCAGTGTCGGTACTTTGAGGGAGGACCCCCGTGCTTTCGCACGAACCTAATTAATGTAAACCTCGTTTTCCCAGAGGCGTAACCTCGTTAACACCTTTCTAGACACCTACTTGATCGGCTAATTGTAATGTGTAAAACTCTTCCAGGAGTAACTCTTACTCGCAGCGGGTATCGGGATCCAACTGTCTCATAGAAGGTATGCAATCTCATTGCAAATTTCAACACTTGAAATTCCCGATAATATTTTACCCCTAGTGTTCTATGACCTTGACGAATGCCAAACAACCCATAGTCCACTAGTCAAGTTCAACCCGTACATTTCTTGATTGAATTAAACCCACCCGCACGACCCTTGACGAATGCCAAACAACGCCGTACGAATACCCTAATCCAATCTGCATCATATGCATAAGCAGATAAATACTAGTTAGCTACCGTACACTACGCCTTGACGAATGCCAAACTACCGTAGCACGAATACTAAGTAGTACTTATCTGAAATGACGGAGGGCTACGACAGGTTTTTCTGAAAACCTATTGCGTAATGAACTTGATATCGTTGTAGAATCAAATGAAGTTTTGAAATGGAGTGATTTTGAGGTTTTTCTAGTTTTGCTAAAGGGGTCACTCCCGGTGAAGGGATCGTCGGCCCTTTCCTCGTCGAATGAGGTGCGGGATATATCATATATATCACTGTGCAAAGCAAAACTCAAAAACAATCAAAAGCAAACCGAGTATGTAGCATCTGCCAGTTATAGCTAAAGGAGTCACACCCGGTGAAGGGATCTCGGTCCTTTCCTCATCGAATAAGGTGCAGGGTATATCATATATACCACTATGCAAAGCAAGAACTGTAGCTACCTGTTTTATTTTAAAATCTGATTCTACAACATCATTTGGTTTCTTTTATTTCATTAATCACATTAATGAAGTCCCATCATTTAAATACCTAAACATCACAGATAAATACGACGTACACTTATGCCATCCGCATTCGCCTCGATGTCCCCTCGTGCACCGTTAGGTTAGGTAACTAAAGGCAGAGCGGGGCAGGGCTAGTACGGGTGTAAAACATAAGTAACGTCTATATAATATATCATATATACTATATACTGTATCCATCACAGAACATCACATGATCACATCACAGATATCGCAGCAGAAGAAACATATGAAATATTGGATATACTAGGACGTCCGTGTTTTCAATACGAGCCAGTATAAAACACGGATTCCACGGTCGTGATGAATAGCCAATCCCACACCCTTAGACCCCTACGAGAGCGGCAAGCAACCCTGCCAATTCTAGGGTTAGGAGACCCGGACTCGACTCCTCGAGTTGGTCTCCCACTGGACCCCAGAACCCGGTTACTTGTGCTCCCCTCCTTGGGTCTATCCTAATGCGGAAAAGTAAATAATATACAAAAGACGAAGACTTCCGCTACCTGGAAGTGCCCCAAATAAAAGAATATTACATACAAGTTTTTACATGAATGAAAATGAAAAACACTCATCTCACATAAAAACCCCCGGCTATTCGAACACGATAATCCAATATAACATATCCAGCAACACATAACATCACATGTCATCAACGTAAGTAAGTATGCATACCCCAATTGTCGTTGACGTATAGCAACGAAACCGGCGATATGAACATACTACACTTACGGTCACAGAAAAGAAAGTGTAAAACTACAACAGTTGGAATCCGCAACCTCTTTAGACATCACATGCCTAATCAAATGAAATACTTAGACATCACATGCCTAACAGTTATAAACCCCGCATTTTATTCTCATTATCGAAAACTCTTTTCAATATCAAATGAAACTAAACCGCTAGATTTATAACATTCATTCAGTTATCTCATAACTGTTTGTGAATTCCAATTATTGTATCCCATTCCGGATAAAAAGAAAATATTAAATTTTCCGATCGAACATTCGAACACCCAAGTTTTCCCGAAACCGATCAACACATGAAATAAGTTCAAAGACATTCACTTCATGCCTCAGTACCAACGGTCCAGCCGTAGAAGGGTCAAGCCAACGCCTCACATGTGGCACGCCGTACTGCCCCAAACCCGAAGGTTCAAAGGGCAGTTCAAGACGGTCACATAATCGAGTTAAGGTTTGTTGTCTTCTAGAGGGTCCATCGCGTTACTTGCACTACTTAGAACGTCGTTAAACTACGGAAAAATCCAACACTTGGAAATTTCCCGACAGGGGAAAAATTGGGTATTTATATCCGGTCGAACTTTAACATATTCTAAAAATTATCCGGAAAAACACAAAGACGAAATTTGATAATCCGATCGAAACATCGAAGCTCTAAAACACCCCAGAAAATTCAACTCTTGAATAAATATTAAAAATACCCATAAAACTCAGCTTCTGAAATAATGAATTACTGTGCAGAGTAGGAGGGCTGACGTCATAGTTTAGCCGCGGAACCGCCGCCTAAGCAGGCTTAGGCCGCGGTTCCGCCGCGCATTTCACTGTTCATTGAAAATAAATTGCACCGTAATTCTCAGAATTCCCTGCTGAATTTTTTAAGCATTTTTAATATAGAAAAATCCCAGATTTTAGAAAAAGTCCATAGAGCACTTGGGTTTTAGGGTTTCGAGTTCGTTCGGGTTTCAAACGTCGTCTAGACTTCGCCTAAGGCTCTAGCTAGGCTCTGATACCACTGTAGGGTTCCTAGGCACACAAAAGAGGTCTCACAAGGCATCAACCATGCCAATTTCAAAATTTACGGGTGCCGAGAAACCCTAATACGGATCGTTGACTAGAAATCTAGACGAAAAACGAATCTAGTTAACAAGTTAACTAAAGATCAGAAGCTACAACCTTTGTAGATCCGGATATCCACTTCCTTAGCTCCACGTAGGCATCCTCTCGCTGTCCATCTTGAATCCCGAACTCAATCGTCGGCTTCATCGGGAAAATGGGCGGACTAGGTCGTCGGCTTCGTGCCGAAGATGATCTACGTCGAGGCATCGCAAGTTCAAGCTCCAACTTCACCAAGTTGTGAAACTTATGAAGAGAACACCCAAAACAACTTGGCAAGAGATAGAGGGTGAAGAAATAGGAGGTGGGTTCACTTTAGAATTGGATTTCACTCACTTTTGCTCAAGTTGCCATTGATGGCATCAAGCTTTCTTTCTTGAAGAAGAAGATGATCAAGAAAGAAAAATTATGATAAGTTATTTAAAATGAAAAGAAAATGAATACTTATCATAATGTAAACCATGGTCAAGTGTAGAGATTAAACTAAGGTTAGTTGGAATGGTTAAGGTTAAGGAAGAGATAAGAATGGTGGACTTTTTCAAAGCTTCTTGAAGCTTCAACATGAAACAAAATAAGCCACCATACTTAACTATTTCCAAAATGAATAAATAAATAAATAACTAAGTAAATAATCAAAACCCTAACCATTATACATGTAACCATGGTTTAATCTTTACACAAACCCAAGTGAGCAAGTATCATCAAACATGATACAAACAAGTGCACAAAAAATATATCACATATATACAATGTGCATCAAGTGAGAAAATCCTTTTAAAGTGAACCAATACTAGCTAATGCAAAGTAATATATCAAATATATAATTATACATTAAATCATTAAATCAACATTTGATTCAATGATCTGGTCATGTCGCACATAACCGACTAGTATCCAATGTATCGATTTATCGAATCAATGATTCGATAACTAGGTCATATCGAATATAACCAATCGATACATCCATCGCGAGAATGAAATACGGTATCACATACACGCATTATTCTCGGTCCTGCACATATCTCATATGCGCTCCTATTTCGTTTCGCTTGAGCCAGGAAACCTCTGTGTAGGACTCTAAAGACTCGTCAATACGCCGGTAGCAGATGATGATCATATCAAGCACCCACAAGCCGCAAGCGGTCTGCTAAACGTAACGGCCATCCGGGTATTGAGCGATCAGAAGATCGACGAGCTAGCCCGCTCACACTCCTGTGAATCCAACCAGTAACACTTACCGTACAGTCCGGTCTGTTCGTCTGATATGTCGCATATCAAGTCTAGGGGTGGTAAACGTCAGACCCCAATAACCGATAAGTCGTGCCGACGTGAGGCTCATAATGGGTCGAGAAACTACTGGTAACACTTACCAGCAAATCTCTGATCAGCCCTGGCCAGGGACTTCCCTGTTACGGCCAATCGAGCACAGCGCAACATCAACCCCCAATACCGGGAGAGAAGAAACCCCTCCTATCGCTCATTGCCTCCATGTGACTCGGGACTGTACCCAATGACCACCGTTTTGCACGCCCTCATGGACGTGGTAAGGTGGAGATCAAAGCACAGTGGGAATCACACAAGACTCTATGACGATCTCGGGTCTACAGACTAACCTGTACAAGTGTCACCTGAGAACTGCCATCTGACGTGAGGTATAATACCATCTGGGAGTTCTCGGCGAGTCCGTCCAGTGTACTCAGTCTGCACTGAGCACCCGTATACCATCTCTGATGTCAAACACCAATGGATATGGGATCATCCATCGCCCATCTCATGGGTCGAGAAGCGTATACGCTAGTCTACACTGGTATATCGATGCCCCGTCTCGATATACCTACGACTAGGGACCTTGAAGGATGTACCTATGGACTACCATGTCCCCACTAGTATGATCTGTATCATAGTCCAGGTAGTCAAGTACACATCCTAAGGGCTTTACCAACATGTAACTATAAGACAGTATAAAGAGACAAGTGTACATGTTAAGATAAAGAGTAACCAGATAGCATACTATCATGTCGAGCAAGAAAGTCATCTCTATATATGTCCAAGCATCCAATATAATATACATCATCTGTACAATACTGGCCTCTAGGGCATACATACAACTAACACATTGGTGCTTGCGGGGTAAGTTCAGAGGGAGAGTTGCCCCTAGCTTTTCTCACTCGGCGCCAGTGGCGACGTCGAGCATGTCTTGCAGACGAGGCCGACTCAGTTTCAGAAACGGCCTCTTCATGCCCCGGCTTTGCTGAGGGGCTATTGTTGGTGTCAGCCTATTGAAGACTGACGTCCTTAGCAGAGCTTGAGGAGGAACAACCAATATTTCAAAGACCGACTTTCTGGTATGGGAAGCACCTTTGACGACTTCACCTGCAGAAGGAGTTAGGATGGCTATCTGTTTTGGGGGCAGCCCCTTCAGATATCACGAGCCTCTTTACGAGCCCATTTGAGGTTTGGCTCAGACCGTTGAAGACTGAGATGCCGGATTTGGACGACCCGTTGAGAAGGGCCGTTGTGTTTGCAAGTCGATTGAAGACCGATTTCTTGGGAGCTTCTTCCTGCGGCGCTGAGGCACCAACACCCACTGGTGGGAACATTGTCCCGAAGAATAGTTCGGTTGTGGCTTGCGTAACCTGCCCCACCGGCATTGAGAAAATGGAGGCCACGTTGGGCCCGTAAGTCACTCTTCCATTTGGGGCGGAGCGGGAGTTGCTGTTGCAAGTTGTGCAGTTGGAAGCCATCGATTTTTCTTCTTCTTCTGCACAGGATCAAGACACCAAATCTTAGTATCTCGAATCCAAGGGCAACCATAGCGAACAACGATTTTCTTCGTGAAACACGACACACGAAGTGTGGAGTGGAAAGAGGAAAAGGTCCCACCGGGCGTGCCAGAATCTATTTACCGCCGAAAACAGGGATGGACCGGGATGGATCGTCTTGCCTGAATTTGGGGGCAGATGCTATTTGGATTTATCCTTCCACCTCTCCGAAAATACCAAGTTGATTTATGGCACCATATATCGGAGGTTTGGACGGATGCGGCCGTTGTAGTGGACTTCGTCAGATTCCCCCTCGTTTTATGTGGGTTTTTTTTTATTGTGGGGACGCTCTTCCCTGCAGGCGCAAGCCTTTGCAGTTAATTACGTTATCGCATTGCGATAACCACTTTCTCCTTCTCCGGCAGTTCACTTCGTGTCGTGTATATGTTTTGTTTTGGTTTTGGTTGCCCGTGGATTGTATACGGAGACTAGTTTATGTCGTCGCCCGTAGGGCGCAGATTAGTCCAAATCCGTATATTTTTAGATTTGGGCTTGGATTTATTTAAGGACCGTTAATCTAGTTTGAGATTAAGATCAACTTAAATATATATGAGCATTTGGGGCTCAGTTTGTTTTTGACTAAGGATATGTTAGTCCAATTTAAGATTAAGATCAATTTAGCAAGATTTTGAGGATCATTTTTATTTCAGATCCAATAACAGAGCATTTGGGCTCGGTTGCAGGAAAGACTTTAGAGACCTAACCAATTTGGGGGCTTGGTCTGCTTAGTCTTTTATTTTATTTTAAAAGTGGTAGGCACTTATTTGGGCTCTGTTTGTTCAGCCCCCCTTTCCTTTCATGCCGAAGTGCTAATCGCTTATTTGACCTCTGACGTTCACATATATGACATGTGAAGCATTCAGTCATGGGCGCCGCCCAATGAGCGCTGAGCACTAAGCCCTTTGGGCTGTTTACAGAGTGCTACGCACTTTTGTTCAACACCCATGTGATGAGCACGTGCGGCGCTGGCCTTCTGTTTTAGGCGCCCGTGTGTCTTTCATGTGAGGCGCTGGGCGTTGTTAAAAGGGGCGCCTACGTGGGAAGCACGTGAGGCGCTAGTCTTTTTCCTTTTTAGAGATTAAATCTCTGTTAATATTTTCAGAGAGGTTAAACCTCTATCAATGGTACTTTGACCATTAACGCTCGCTAAAATCACTATATTTGAGGATTTTAGGTTGAGTTTTTAAAGAACTAAGTTCTCGATTTAAAGGAACTAAGTTTCTGGAGTATTTTGGACTCCATGTTCTTCATGTCCAATCTTGTTCTTCCCTGAATCTTTGATTCTCAAGAACAAAATCTTCCCGATGAGAATTAAATTCTCAACTTATGGGAGACTTGTCTTGTGGATCTCAGATCCAGAGAAAGAACTAAGTTCTTTGTGAAGGGTTAAATATTTAGATATGTTAGGTAAAGAAGATGTTTTTGATCTCTTTTTTTTCTTTACCTAGGGTTTTTAGAAGGAGGAAAGTCTTCTTCTTTCTTGAGAATTGAATTCTCTGTTCTCTCAAGAGCTCACTATATTTTTACCGGAGCTTATAGAGGGTTTTTCCTTCTGAGACTTGAAGTCTCGGGTCCTTTATATAGTAGAGGAAGATTGTTAATTGGTTTTGAGAAAATCTCTCATTGAGAGATTCCAATTGATTTAATTGGTCTCAAATTGATTTAGGGAATTTTACCCACCGTTAGATTTTTGATCCAAGAACTTCTGTTTTTTTTACAGAATATGTTATCTTGTCTTTAACAAGATTGGGGAAATATTTTCCCATATACAGAATTTATTCTGTAAAATGGTGATTTTTTAATCACCATTGGATTTTTAATCCAATGGTTCTCTGTTTTACAGAAAACAATAAAATAGAATTTTATTCTATTATTGGATCATTGATCCAACCGAGAGGATCTTTCTTATTTAGAAAGATATGAGAGATATTTTCTCATAATAGAATTTGATTATATATTTTGATGATTTATCATCTCCGTTGGATCTTTGATCCAATATTCCAACTTTTGTTAGGGAAATGTAGATTTTAGTTCTACTGATATGAACTCGGGTGCTGGCGCTCACGTGTAATGAACGTGGGCGCCACTTAAGAATTTAATTCTTATGATAGGTATTTATGTGCTTTGCACATTGTCGCCTGCGTGTAGAGCACGTGCGGCGCCACCATTGGATTTAATCCTACAATATTGGTGCTGGCGCCCTCGTAAGGGGCACGTGAGGCGCTGCCTCAACCAAATTTTAGCAAATCTTATCTCTTTTATTATGTTTAAATATTAGGGGACAGGAGCATCTGTGCTTTGCACATTGGCGCCCACGTGAACTTTACGTGCGGCGCTACCTGAGGTGATAGTTACATGCTTTGCATATGGGTGCATGTATTTAACACGTGGAGTTTTCCCTTTATTTTTATAAGGGAACAGCAAGTTCTGAGCCAAAAAAAATTGGCGGGAACAGGAACCTCTAACAAAGCCTCTATCGGGGAACCGCGAATCTCATTTTTGTCGTCACACATATCCAGATATTCCCGAGGATCGCACACATCTTCAAAAATGTAAACTTCTTTGTCCTCAAGGAACGTCGAGGCGAGACAGACCCTGGCGGTTTGCTGGTCTCTATAGGCCCAGCCTATCCTCCTATTGTCCAGAGGGAACTTGAGCGCGAGGTAATAGGTCGAGATCTAATCCTGAAAGATGTTTAGGATGGGGCGACCCAAGAGGATGTTATAGGACGAAGGAATCCTAGCAACGAGGAAATTCACTGATATGGTTCGCGTTCTTCCTGCTTCCCCAATGTTGAGAGGGAGTGTGATCGATACTTCGGCTAAGACGGAATGGTTTGTAAACCCGGAGAGGACGTGGGAGGTCGGTTGGAGGTCTGACGGGTTTAATCCTATACGCTGGAAACAGTCGTAAAACAGGATATCTGCCGAGCTCCCTGAGTCGACTTGGATTCTCCAGACTTTGTATCGGTTTACCCGGGCTGTTATCACGAGGGGATCATTGTGCGGGAGTGATATGCCATGAAGATCCTCGTCGGTGAAGGTGATTGGATCGTCCTTCTTGCACTTCTTGTAGGGGGATCACTTATGGTCATGACCGGTTGAAAACGGCGGGCGTCCTCATTGCTCGTGTTGGATATAGTGCCCTCAAAGTCAATTATTGGATCGCAGGCACGTGATTGCAATGATTGAGGGATGACCTATACCGGTTGGACAGTCTTACTCGAGATGATAGTATGCTATCTGGTTTGTCTTTATCATCGTGTACATACTTTAGATGACATTACAGATCACTATTACACGTTGATAGAGCCCATAGGATTCTTGCTTGACTACCAGCAGTATGATGGCGATCATATACGTGAGAGTTGGGTAGTCTATAAGCACATCCTTAAATGGTCCCTAGTCAAGGGAGTTTCGAGACTGGGCATCGATACTCCAGAGTAGACTAGTGTATACAGTCGAGACCCCGACGAGGGGCGGTGACCGGTCTCACAAGCCATTGGTGTCAGTTGGTTCACCTAAGATGTATACAGGTGCTCATTGGGTTATGAGTACACCGGACGGACTCGCCGGGAACATACTAGTTGGTATTATATCTGTCGTCAGATAGCAGTTCCCTGGTGACATGTGTACAGGTTAGTCTATCGACCTGAGATCGTCATTTGTCTCATGTGAGTTCCCACTGTGCTTTGATTACTACCCTACCACGGTTTAAAGGAGTCGTGCAAACAGGTTTTAGTTGGGTATAGTCCCAAGCCACATGGAGGCAGTGAGCGGATCAGCGGGGGATTCGTTTCTCCCGGTATTGGGGGTGAGATCGCGCTGTGTTTAGGAGAGCTATTACACGAAATCCCTGGCCAGGATAAGTGAGATTTACTGGTAGGTATGCCAGTAGTTTCTCAGGGTGTTCTGGGCTACACTCCGACACGACTTATACCGCTTTTGGGGGTCTGACGTTTACCAGCCCCTAGGCCCGATATGCGATACTCATAGACGAACGGACCGGACTTTACGGATATTTTCACTGACAGGCTCAGAAGGGTTTCAGGATGAGTTCGCTCATCGGCTTCCCTATTGGTCAATACCTGGGCGTCCGTTACGTATAGCTAGTACCACTGATGTGCTTGTGGTTCAACCCATTGCCAGCGTTGTTCCCTCCGAAAATTTCTGCGCAAAAGTGCCCCAGGTATCAAATGGCAGCGATACGCTTAAGAAAATGCGAACCAGTATTTTCCGGGCTGTATTTTGACAAATTCCCTAACGAGAAATAGCTAAATTCTGATGATATTGGAAGCATCTCGAAAAACCCTTTGATTTGATATATTATGGGCCTCATAATTCATCCGGGATCAAAAGTTATGAATCATCACGTGCCCACACGTGACCGGGCATCACGTGCCCACACTGAATAAAATAAATAATTAAATGGGGTCACATGCCAACACGTGATGGGCCTTTAAAAACCCATTGAAGAGAAACAAAAGTGTAAACAAAACGGCTAAGGAAAGACCCCAATGGGTCATCACGTGCTCAT
This sequence comes from Agapanthus africanus, assembly GCA_030015575.1. Lineage (NCBI taxonomy): Eukaryota > Viridiplantae > Streptophyta > Magnoliopsida > Asparagales > Amaryllidaceae > Agapanthus > Agapanthus africanus. Next base: position 417,026,099 of record CM057349.1, on the reverse strand, counting down.
ACGTGACCAAGGGTCACGTGCTGACATGTGATGGTCCTTTAGCCCAGTTAAAAGACAGAATAAAATTCTGAATGAAAGAGGGTCACGTGCCAACACGTGACAGGCCCTTTAGCTCTCTAATTGATGGAATTAAATTCTATTTCAATGGTCAGATATTGGGATCACGTGCCAACACGTGATGAGCTTTAAAAAAGCCTTATAAATTAATAGAATTAAATTCTAATTGAGGGAAATCAAAAACCCTAACAGGAAAAATATTTCTCTAAATCTTTCCAAACAAAAAAAAGATTGTGCACTATGAAGTGGAGCACCGTTGGATTAAAAATCCAATGGTGATTAAAAAACCAATTTATGGAAAGATTTGATACAAGGAAAGATTTCCCTAAATTTCACCAAGAATAACAAATAGAATATCTTTTGGATTGAAAATCCAATGGTGAATGAAATTCACTGAGTGATCTAAAGGATCATATTATTTATGAAAACATACAAAATCTTTCAATTAAAAATTCACTAAACAAATTGATTCTTTTCCTTCTCCTATAAATAGGAGCCAAGAGAAGAGAAAAAAGGAGAGAGAGTTTTGGAATCTTGAAATTTCAGAAAGAAAAGAAAGGAGAATTTAATTCTCAACAAAGAAAACCCTAGGTGAGAAAAGAAAGGGATCAAAACTTCAAACAGAGAATTTAATTCTCAAATCTAAGAGTTTAACTCTTCTGCACAAAAGAACTTAGTTCTTCCTCTGGTTGAAGATCTGCAGAAGCACATCTCCCCATAGGTTGAGAATTTAATTCTCATCAGGTTGAGATCCTGCCATGCAGATCCAAAACTTAGAGGGGGAATTGAGTTTAGAGAATTTAATTCTCCCAAAACAAAATTAGGGTTTAACCCTATATGAGAATTTAATTCACCCAAAACAAAATTAGGGTTTAACCCTATATAAGAATTTAATTCTCCCAAACTCACAGGAATTTAATTCCTTCATGATGAAATTAGGGTTTAAACCCTATCTGAAAATTTAATTCTCTTAAAACTATATGAATTTAATTTCTTCAAGATGGACAAAACTAGGGTTTAACCCTAATTGAGAATTTAATTCTCTCAGATTAATAGGAATTTAATTCCTCTAAAGAAAATTAGGGTTTAACCCTACATAAGAATTTAATTCTTTCACAATAGGAATTTTAATTCCTCCAAAATCATAATTAGGGTTTAACCCTATAGAGTATTTAATTCTTAAAAATAAGGAGACTTAAAAGATCTCCATGCATGCAAAGAACTAAGGTTACGTGGCCCTTCGTGATCCCTGAAAAGATCCCCAAAAAACAAGAAGGAAAAAGTTTTGAGGCAATGCCTCACGTGCTCCCACGTGACATACAAAACGCAGAAAGGAAAAGCAAAGGAAATCTAAGCTTTGGGCGCTCTCACGTGTTATCACGTGACCCCTCAGCAAATGCTTTAACAATTGGCGCACAGATCTCCATCACGTGCCAACACGTGATGCTAGAAAATAAAAAAAATATAAAAAAGTGTTTAACACTTAATTGCAGAACGAAGTAAAGGGATCTGGTCCCACCTCTGGGCGCCCTCACGTGTCCCCACGTGACCCCTTTTTTCTTTAGTGTTTAACACTAATTCGAGAACTTTATTTTTAGTGCTTAACACTAATTTGAGAACCCCATTTCCAGTGTTTAACACTGTTGCTTTCTAGTGTCTAACACTAAATTGAGAATTATATTTCCAGTGTTTAACACTGATTATCTTTTAGTGTTTAACACTAATTTGATGGATATATTTTTAGTGTTTAACACTGTTTTCTCTAGTGTTTAACACTATTTTTAACCAAATTGGTTAATCTTTCAGAGGCAAACCCTCCCATTCAAAATTGAGTAAAAGTCAGAGTTATAATGTTCACTGCTCAATCAAAGATAGAAAAAAATGATGCCAAAGCCCTCAAACTCTTGTTTAGCATTGCTAAATAATATGGGCTGAAACCAGACAAATGTCTAATGGTCCAACAGAGGGCCAATACTTCAAACTTAATTGGACGTAGCCCAAGTTGGCCATAAGTCCTCAACTCAGACTCAATTGAGCCAATGTGTTCATAATATAATTAATTGATCTTAGCTCCAAATCGGACTACAGATAATTTAATTCACCTTGGTTCAAGGGTATATCTCTTCACTCCTTTGATATTTGTCGTTGTAAATCCTCAACGTCTTCAAAGAGGTGACGGGTTCCGACAACCACACATTTCATGGACTGTGGGGTCCTTAAACTCATGGACTATGATGTCCTTAATCTCGACCGTGATGTCTTAAAACTAATATTGGACTGTGGGGTCCTTAAACTCATGGACTATGATGTCCTTAACCTCGACCGTGATGTCCTTAAAACTAACATTGGACTGTGGGGTCCTTAAACCCATGGACTATGATGTCCTTAACCTTGACCGTGATGTCTTAAAACTAACATTGGACTGTGGGGTCCTTAAACTCATGGACTATGATGTCCTTAACCTCGACCGTGATGTCTTTAAACTAACATTGGACTGTGGGGTCCTTAAACCCATGGACTATGATGTCCTTAACCTCGACCGTGATGTCTTAAAACTAACATCGGACTGTGGGGTCCTTAAGCCCATGGACTATGATGTCCTTAACCTCGACTGTGATGTCTTAAAACTAACAACGGACTGTGGGGTCCCTAAACTCATGGACTATGATGTCCTTAACCTCGACTGCGATGTCTTTAAACTAAAAATGGTCCGAGATGCTCTTAAACTAACAATGGACCGTAATGTCCTTAAACTAATTATCGACCGCAATGTTATTAAACTAAACAACAGAGCCCAATTGCTCTTTAGTTGGATCTAAACGATCCTGTTAAGTCGATCTTAGTCTAAAATTAGACTAACGTATCCTTAACATACGTTTAAATTGATCTTAGTCTCAAATGAGACTAACGTATCCTTAAACCCAACCCCCAAACCCAAATCTTAGAAAATACGGATTTGGACTAATCCACGCCCTACGGGCGACAACATAACTTAGTCTCCGTATACAATCCACGGGCAACCAAACACAAAACAAACACCCACGACACGAAGTGACCATCTGGAGAAGAAGAAAGTTGTTACCACGATGCGGTAGCGTAATTAACTGCAGGGGCTTGCGCCTGCAGGGAAGAGCGTCCCCACAATCAAAAACCCCTCAAGCGAGGGGGAATCTGACGAAGTCTGCTACATCGGCCGCATCCGTTTAAACCTTCGATACATGGTGCCATAAATCAACTTGGCATCTTCGGAGAGGTGGACGGATATCACCAATTAGCATCTGCCCCGAATTTCAGGCAAGACGTTTGTCTTGCCGTCTTTCGGAGGGGAACAGATTCTGGCACGCCCGGTGGGACCTTTTCCTCTTTCCACTCCACACTTCGTGTGTTGTGTTCGCGAACCAATCGCGGTTTGCTAATGGTTGCCCTTGGGTTTCGAGGTACTAAGATTTGGCGTTTTGCTTGGTGCAGAAAGCGAAAGATCAATGGCGTCTACTTGCGCAAAGTGTTCCAACTGCACCTGCAACTCCCGTTTCGTCTCATATGGTGGTGTAACCTACGGGCTCCAAGCGACCTCCCTTTTTACAATGCCAGTGGAGCAGGGAACTCAAGCCACCACTGGGCTATTCTTCGGGACCATGCTCCCACCAATGAACTTCAACGCCCCTGTACCATTGGAAGAAGCTCCGAAGAGATCGGTCTTTAATTGGCTCACAACTACTGTGGCCCCACTCAACGGGTCATCCAGCTCCAACGTCTCAGTCTTTGACAGACTGGGCCAAACCTCATTTGGGCCCATGAGGAAGCCTGCGATACCAGAAAGGGTTATCCCTAAGCGGATAGCCATTCCTGCTCATGAAGTCGTCAAGGCGGCTTCTCCTGCCAAAGGGTCGGTCTTCACAAGACTGACTATTTCAGCTCCGGTTCCAGGCGAAATCGTCGAGGCTGCTTCCCCTGCTCGGAAGTCTGCCTTCGATAGGCTGGTTATTCCCTCTCAACGGACGTCAGTCTTCAATAGGCTGACAACGACAACTTTTGACCAATACAAGGGGCATGAGGAAGTCACCCCTATAGCTGAGACAATCCCGGCCGCACGACATGCTCGACGTCGCCACTGGCGCCGAGTGAGGAAAGCTGGGGGCAATTCCCCTTTCGGATTGACTCCGCTATCTCCAATGGTGGAAGTCGATGTTGCTGTTCCAACTGGGAATAGCTTTGAACCACTTAGGAGGGTGCGCAAGAACTCTCCGACGGCCGTGCTGAAAAGATCCCCTCTACCTATGGAGAACGTTACAAAGGTGAAGCCAGAGCAGCCCTCTCAGTGGTTGTCCTCTAAAATTCATAAAGTTTGGCGATAGGTCCAAAACTCGGTGTTGACCATGACTACTCTCGCCGACCAAAGAAGATTAAAGATCGGCAAGAAAAGATCCATCCCGTGGTACCACAGAAGATGTCATCCGTCAGGGTGCTTGTTGCAACGGCTCCCTCAACGTCAACCGCTCACAAGAGAAGGAGGCCGGAGAAAGCCCCTGTGACTGCGGCGAACCGCAAAGACGCTAATTCTAAACGCTCCAAGTCTAGGGGTATGGTAACACATACCTTTTATATGGCTTTCGGAAAAGAGGAAAGCCGTGTTTCTACGGGTCATCGACCGCTTACCCGATCGATAACAAAGGCTTAGGAGCAACAGCAGCAAAAACTTCAGGAGATGCCGACTGCAATGGCCGCACTCACTGGGCCGAAAGAAAATCCAGAGACCTCAGAGCAGCGTCAGGGACAAGAAACTGATGCTGAATTCCTTCAAAGAATGCTCGAGAGGAAAGAAAAAAAGGCCGCGGAACAGGCGGCCAATATAAAACGAATGGCTCTTTTGTTACAAGACATGGCCGGGATGATGTTACAGCTGGAACCTCCAGCTGAAGACCCCTCGATTATCATTGAAGATGACAGGGGAGAGACATCGAACCCTCCTCCGGCTCTTTCAGCAGCCAAGGAGGAGACCATCTCCAAGGCCGCTCTGGATGAGTACATCGCTCAGCAAATACGAGCTCATCATGCGAGCGAAACGGCCGGGCAGATCGTTAAGACTGGACGACCCTATCCGGGCTGGTATGACCAAATAAAGTACCCGCCGGGATACACGATCCCCAAATTCCATGTATATAAGTGGACGGGAAATCCCCACCAGCATGTTGCCCAGTTCAGGGCTCTATGTGGCAACACTGAAGGTGACGATAAGCTACTGCTTCGCCAATTCATTGGCAGCTTGTCGGAGACAGCATTCGAGTGGTATTCTGAACTCTCGAATGACTCTGTTAAAAGATTTGCAGAGATGGAGCTGCTATTTACCCAACGTTTCGCAAGCGCTAGCGAACGCACCCTAATCAAAGCGTTGATCAATGCCCGAGTGAAGCCAGGTGAAACATGGGTTCAGTACGTGATACGGTGGCGGAACCTATGGTCGAAATGCGAACAACGCATTGAAGAGGCTCCTGCAGTAGGAATGTTTGTGGGAACTCTCGATCCGCAGGCGACTATATCCCAATTCATGATGTTCTTCAAGCCGACCACCTTCCAGGCCTTGATTGACAAGCTGGCCCAAATGGACCAGATGGGCCACAGGCCTTCCTCTTCAAAGACGGAGCCTTGGAATAAAACGGGCAAAGGGAAAGCAACCTTCGTCGCCAACGCTCAACAACAACCAAGTGGCCCGAGACCGGTTGTTCGCCAAAGCAACAAGCGGCAATCCCTTGATGAGAAGTTGAGACATCCCTACTCGTTTCCCTAGGATAAAACAAGGAAACTGTTTGAACTGGCAGTGCGCAATGGGCTCATTACTCTACCGGAGTCGAGACACCCACTGCAACCGAACAACGTCGACGATCCCAATTATTGCCCTTACCACCGAGTATTGGGTCATCCGATCGAAAACTGCTACGTCTTCAAAAATTGGGTTGAAGACCAATACAACAAGGCATGTTCGTGCTGTCCGAAAACTGGAAGATGAACCCGCCACAACCACATGCTCAGAAAAAGATGGACATGCCGGGGGTATCGTGCTCATTCATAGAGGAAGCTCCATAGGAAGTGGTTCCTTCAGCAAAAACTAAAAGAATGCTGAAAGATTTTCAAACATGTCCGGCGATCAGGTGGAAAAGTCCGCAAGAGCCGGAGATCATCGATGGGATGCTGAAATCACGCCCAACATCGGGAATTAATAGCAATGGGCAAAACACCCAGACACAGCCGTCACAGTCTTCGATGAAAAAGAAGAAGACCAAAAAGCCCACGCTGTCTAACGACAAGCGCACGGATCTGCAAAAGCATATTGACGCGCTGAAAGAATACAACCAGAGGGCGCAGACCCCAGTCACGCTTCAAGAGTTCCTCAGTCACATCCTTGAGAATGAAGAGAACAGGCGGCCAACATAAAACGAATAGCTCTTTTGTTCCAAGACATGGCCGGGATGATGTTACAGCCGGAACCTCCAGCTGAAGACCCCTCGATTATCATTGAAGACGACAGGGGAGAGACATCGAACCCTCCTCCGGCTCTTTCAGCAGCCAAGGAGGAGACCATCTCCAAGGCCGCTCTGGATGAGTACATCGCTCAGCAAATACGAGCTCATCATGCGAGCGAAACAGCCGGGCAGATTGTTAAGACTGGACGACCCTATCCGGACTGGTATGACTAAATAAAGTACCCGCTGGGATACACGATCCCCAAATTCCACGTATATAAGGGGACGGGAAATCCCCACCAGCATGTCGCCCAGTTCAGGGCTCTATGTGGCAACACTGGAGGTGACGATAAGCTACCGCTTCGCCAATTCGTTGGCAGCTTGTCGGAGACAGCATTCGAATGGTATTCTGAACTCCCAAATGACTCTATTAAAACATTTGCAGAGATAAGGCTGCTATTTACCCAACGTTTCGCAAGCGCTAGCGAACGCACCCCAATCAAAGTGTTGATCAATGCCCGAGTGAAGCCAGGTGAAACATGGGTTCAGTACGCGATACGGTGGCGGAACCTACGGTCGAAATGCGAACAACGCATAGAAGAGGCTCCTGCAGTAGGCATGTTTGTGGGAACCCTCGATCCGCAGGCGACTATATCCCAATTCATGATGTTCTTCAAGCCGACCACCTTCCAGGCCTTGATTGACAAGCTGGCCCAAATGGACCAGATGGGCTATAGGCCTTCCTCTTCAAAGACGGAGCCTTGGAATAAAACGGGCAAAGGGAAAGCAACCTTCGTCGCCAACGCTCAACAACAACCAAGTGGCCCGAGACTGGTTGTTCGCCAAAGCAACAAGCGGCAATCCCTTGATGAGAAGTTGAGACATCCCTACTCGTTTCCCTAGGATAAAACAAGGAAACTGTTTGAACTGGTAGTGCGCAATGGGCTCATTACTCTACCGGAGTCGAGAAACCCACTGCAACCGAACGACGTCGACGATCCCAATTATTTCCCTTACCACCGAGTATTGGGTCATCCGATCGAAAACTGCTACGTCTTCAAAAACTGGGTTGAAGACCAATACAACAGGGCATGTTCGCGCTGTCCGAAAACTGGAAGATGAACCCGCCACAACCACATGCTCAGAAAAAGATGGACATGCCGGGGGCATCGTGCTCATTCATAGAGGAAGTTCCATGGGAAGTGGTTCCTTCGGCAAAAACTAAAAGAATGCTGAAAGATTTTTAAACATGTCCGGCGATCAGGTGGAAAAGTCCGCAAGAGCCGGAGATCATCGATGGGATGCTGAAACCACGCCCAACATCGAGAATTAATAGCAATGGGAAAAACACCCAGACACAGCCGTCACAGTCTTCGATGAAAAAGAAGAAGACCAAAAAGCCCATGCTGTCTAACGACAAGCGCACGGATCTGCAAAAGCATATTGACGCGCTGAAAGAATACAACCAGAGGGCGCGAACCCCAGTCACGCTTCAAGAGTTCCTCAGTCACATCCTTGAGAATGAAGATAACGACAATGATGAGGGAGACGACTTGTCAGAAGAATCCGAAGATTATGTGGCAAGTTGCCACATGATCGCTCATTTATCGTTAAGTAACAAAGAAGCTCACTCGGCGTTAGAAGATAACGTAGAGGAGCTGGGGGCAGGAGCAGTGCCAAAATCCTTGGATTATGTGACAAGGTCTATCAAAGAGAAATCTACTTGTTTATGGAGCATCCGGTGAAACTTCGCCTCAAAGCTACTACAGACCGAAATGTACTTAAACTAACGATGGACCACTATATCCTAAAACTGGCTGAGGACCGAAATGTCCCTAAACTAACAATGGACCGCAATATCCTAAAATTTGCAACTGACCGAGACGTCTATAAACTACTACGGACCGCGGCATCCCCAGACTGACGTAAAAAAAAAGGTATGTCCACAAGCAAAATGGGTACGGATGAAAACCCGAAAGGGCGCCGTGAGTAAAAACAGCAGGACTACCGACGATGTTTGTGAAAATCCGAAAGGGCGCAGACTCGTAAAAAAATAAAAAAAGAAAAAAAGAAAAAAAAGAAAAAAGAAAATAGAAAATAGAAAAACGGTATGTCCACAAGCAAAATGGGCACGGATGAAAACCCGAAAGGGCGCCGTGAGTAAAAACTGCAGGACTACCGGCGAGTTTTGTGAAAACCCGAAAGGGCATAATCTCGTTAAAAGACAGTTGCAAGGTCCTCTCGACCCTGTAAGGAGAAACAACCTGCGTGAGATCCTCACGACTCACAAAGGAGAAATACACTTTGGAATCCTCACGATTCTTAAGGAGAAACTACGCTTACGAGATCCTCACGACTCGTAAGGAGAATTCCCCTTTGAGACCCTCACGGCTCATAGGGTTCAAAAGCCTTAAGCTACAGGGATCTGAACCTGTTCTTAAGCCATCACAACCTCCAATGCTGCCCTGCAAGCGGTTCAATATCGACCCTTGTATACAATCCACGGTCACGAATGAACATTTTGTAAGTCTACGGTAGCGCCCCTGCCGTCTGTCCGAGGCCAAAATGCGGAAACGAAAACTTTTTCTTAACTTGAAACCGACGCTATCGCAGACTTTAATCCCGGATCGAACCATTAACCTATAACTAGCAAACTAGAGAAGGGTTGGAAAGGCTATACCGATCGATCCGTGTCCTTTGGTCTTTGGCCACCATCCCAAGCTCCTCGCGGCATCTCCGATCTCCGGTCTCCTCGTCGGAAACGCACGACATCAAGAAGTCTTTTTACGGGCTCCCACCTCTGAACCGAGGCAACTCGGACAAGTAGTTTGCTAGCCGACGTGTCCAAGATTGCTATAGAATATACGTAGAACACTTTGTCTCAAGGTTGATGAAGTTGCCACAATGAGGTGAAGATGGAGGAATGAACTTTGGAGATGAGCTAAGGATTTTTGTTGCAAGAAGAATGAGATCACCAATCACCTTTTCTCAAAGATGGGTCTGCCAAAAATATGGCTCGGCCATTGCATGATTGAGGAGGAAAAAGGGTGAGCATAAGCAAAAGAAAATGGGTGATCACAAGGAAAATAAGTCACACCAAAAACCTTTTCAATCCCTTCACATTAATGCAAGCAATGATGCACAAATAGAAACCAAGCACAACAAGAACTTGCTGGAAATTGCTGCGGCCCACGTGACCACAAAAAAACCCCTGCCTTCACAAATTTCCACTTTGCAAAAAACCCCTTCTCCTCACAAATCAGCCATGAAGGAAAGAAAATCAGCCATGAAGGAAAGAGGGAAAAATGGCGAAACGGAATGCAAACTGGAAACTTCAAAAAGTGATCCCGTAATTGTAACAACCGAGTCCAGTTATACCAATTTCAGTTACCGTATGTGTTGTTTGTGGTATTTATTTCATTTATCATGTTTGGTTGCAAATGGTAATTTACCTTATATTCGACCTGCTTGCTTGAACTTGTTGTTCCCTAGTTACAGTTTACCCCGACATTAAAATTTTTGCATATACCAATTTAGGTTACTTAAAATAATTTAAAATACATGACATGGCTTGTTTGATACCCTTAACCCTGTGGTAGCGTCCTTGCATCGTGTTCTCGTCCCGTTCAGTGAAAGGGACGTGTTTGGACGGCTACGCGCACGTAAGTGCGTCCGCTCTTGGGGGTATACTTTTCTGTTACAAAGTCCTTCATTTTAATATTTGGAACCTGCTAATAATTTTCATATTTCAAATCCAAATTTTTGGACCCGACCCGGGCGCAATTCTGAAATGTTTTATTTTCCGCTGAAATTCAATTATTTGAATTTTAATTTAAATTCTGATTATCTTTTCTCATCTCTTTGATCCGTTCTAAGATTTTTTGACAGCCCAGATATATTCCAAAACTATTTAAAATCCTTTTATATTTTTCCTAACATTTCCCCAACCAATCGCAATCCTCCTTTTCACCCGACCCCACAAATCCTTTTCTCTCTTTCCTTTCGCTATCTCTCTCTCTCTCATCTTTCTCTCTCTCTCTCTCCTCTCTATTCACTGCGCTAACGTCCAAGATTATCACTCCATACTGTTCCTCTCTCTCTCACTCCTCTCGATCTCTCTTCTCTCTCCTCTCGATTCTTTCTCTCTCTCTCCGCATATCTCTCTCTCCTTCCATTATATATTTTCTCTTCTTCTTCATTCTTTAAGAAAAACTAAACCCATCGCCTGCTAACCCTAACCGCCGTCGTTCCCTCGCCCACCGTGTCGCCGCCGACGCCACCATCGCCGTTCATCGCCGCTTACTCTCTCTCGTCACCCTCATCTCCATTCTCACCTCACCTGCTCCGTTCCCTGCACACGCGTTGAGCGCTCGAGAGCACAGCCGAGGCCTGCACATCCCATCACCGCGACGATCACCGGAGTGATCTCGTCGCCGTCCACTATTCCAGATCGACGCAGCGGTGAGCTTATCACACCCCTTCCTCCTCCTTCTTCCTTTCTTTTTCCTTTCTCTTATTCTTTTCTGTTCTGTTGTTGGCCGCTGTCCCCGCAGCCTGTTCGCCGGAGCTCCGTCAACGCAGTCGATGCTCACGACCCCTCTACAGATCAATCGAGGACCTCTGACCCGTGTGATTCCACCGTTCGTCATTTGGACTCATTCCGTTTATCGTGCACGCGTCACGACTTTTCCCCGCCGACGCGTAACGTTCCGTACACCGTTTCTTGAATCCGTCGAGGCAAGTAAAACTTGCTACATGCTACTTAATTTATTATATACACATTCGATTGCACATTAAACCCGTAGTTCAGATTTAATACCATGATTTCCATTTTACAGTTCGATGTCACGATATATCCTTTTTAGTTTCAAAACTTGAAACCTACCCGTTGCATTTACTTTATTAAACCTAGTAACCACATTTATATTTAATCACATAATAAATAATTGCCTAGTTTATGGCACCCTTTCTATAGTTTACTCTATTGGACACCTGTGTGCATCTTTGACTTGTTTAGTTATAATTGCCTCTATTGAGCTTATTATACATACCATTGCATCTCTAGATTACGAACACATGTTAACATGATTTTAACATCCATATTTGTATACTGTAGTTAAGTAATGATAATCGTGCCTCGATATAAATTAATCTGTACATATTTGCATATCATATTGCATGTTCCAGTTTATTGTTCTGACAGTAACCGTGCTTGTTTATTTATAACCATGTTTATATTAGTTTGATTTATGAGCACCCACATAACATTTTGTGCTTCCTGACACGACATGTTGCACTTCCTACTTGATATGACATGGTACCGTACACTCTTGACATGACATGACACCTAAGTACACTACTTGACCTGACCTGATGTACCGTGGCTTTACCTGTTACCTGATCTTGTGTCTAATACCAACAAACCTGACCTGTAGTCCTTACGGACCGTTCCTGTTGTCTATCCAGACAAACCTGCACCTACCTGATCCTGAGTTGGCATTAGTTCTTAATTACTTAATACCTGACTTGAACACATATAACTTGGGGGTATGGGGAAATCAATGATGAAACCTGACTTGTAACTCGACAGTTCGACACCTGTTCTGATCAGTCTTACGGACTAGGCCAGCCCCGGGGTGATGATGCTGACATCACTCATCTTTACATGCTACCTTTTACTGCCTAGCGGCACGTCTCGGATTCAGCCCGAGAATCTTGACCGTGGTCCCGGGCATGCACGGGATACTATTGAGTTACATCGATGATTCATCAATTTGATTTCAAAGACTTGAGAGTAGATAACCCAATAGACCCGTTTAGTTTACTCGCTGCACACTCCCCTTCAGTGCCCTGATTTATATTGCTGTTACACCTGCTTTACCATTTATGATTATACTTGCATGTCTTGTTACCCTGTTTATATTTTATTGCTTGATAACATGACGCGCTGACGTCTGGGTTTTGCATAACCCAGATTCCGTACCTTTGCTGCAGTCCGATCAGGAGTACTTCAGCCAGCAGGCTGAGCAGTGAGGACTCAGTAGTGGTTAGTTCTTTTACTTTTCAGCATTTTATTTCTGATGTGAGCCCGCATTATGGGACATAAATTCCAGTTATTCTTGTATTGGATCTCTTGCTTCCGCATTATTATTCTTGACTCATTTTATTTTGGCTTATGGACATGTATTAGATAGTTTTATTTTTGTTCTTGATATCTCCACAGCCGTAATGTGACTGTGGAAGGACAATTCCTATCCACAGGTAGCATGGTTGGCTATGTCACGTGCCTACCTTAGCGTACTCTGGGAAGCGGGGCGTGACATGGTTCTTTTGGTATCAGAGCCATAGGTTAATCGGGTTGATTCTTTTGTAGTTGGGTATTGTACCCAATACATGAATCAGAATACTCGTGATTAGGAAACATGTCCTGCCACCTTGCCGTTTTACCGTTCTTGAATCTTAACCTCCTCCTGATTATACTTTTACGATATGCAGACCTCCTTTGCATATCGACTCGAAACCTGATTCCTTGTGTATCTCTAGAACCTAGGTGACTTGGGTGGAGTTATGTAATTGTAGCTATGATACCGCGACATGGTTACAATGTGGTACTCTATTTAAGTAACTCGGAGTTCTACCCTTGATCTATATTTTGAATCTGTTATCATGCTAATCCTTGGGTGTTTTGATTTCTGGAATATGGCAGACAAGAATCTGAAGACGTACCAACGGCGTGTTGACGAAGCCGCTATGCTTGGAGTAATACGTGGGATGTTAGAGAACCAAAAGCGGCAGACCGAGCTGATCCAGCAGCCAGCTGAATCGTTTAAGGAAGGTTTGCAGACCGTTCAGCAGTCCGTGAACAATGTTGGGGCAAGACCAGTAGATCGTGTGGGGACCGTAGCAGATTTCAGGAGACTGGGCCCGTCTGTCTTTACTGGCCTGGAGGAGCCGTTGCCAGCGGAGCAGTGGCTAGTTGACATGGAGAACTTACTCATTGCGGCACAGATCCCAGATGATAAGAGGGTGGATGTAGTACGCATCCAGTTGGTGGATTACGCCCGTGAATGGTGGCTTGTGGAGGAGACCCGTTTGCCCAAGCCGATCAAGTGGGCGGATTTTTCAGAGAGTTTCTTGGAGAAGTTCTTCCCGCGGACTGCACGGGAGGAAATGGAAGAGAAGTTCATCAGTCTAAGGCAGAACGGTGCACCTGTAGATGTACATGCAGCTGAGTGGACGCGGCTCAGTAGGTTCGCTGGACCTTTAGTTGCCAACGATGCGGATAGGGCAAGGAGGTTCATGCGCAGTTTGGATGTGGACATCCAGAGGCAGATTGTCTCCCTGGGTTTGACCACTTTCTCACAGGTACTTACGGCAGCCCGAGAACAGCAGAGCTTATCTCGGAAGACTGGGAGTTCACAGCATACAGCAATTACAGTACGGAAGCCGACTTTTGCACCAAACCGAGCACATGGACACATGGGTATTCCAGTGAACCGTCGTGGCGTAACACCGATGAAGAAGCCTGTTGTCATTGATCGAAGAAGGAGCGTGATTTGTGACTACTGCCATTTACCTGGACACGTGCAAAAAGATTGTCGAAGGAGGCAGGGACTCTGTTTGGTTTGTGGAGCGGCGGATCACACTATCAACGCTTGTCCGTCGAAGCTTCGCATGACGGATGATATTCAGAAGCCACCGCAGAAAACGTTTCCGGGACAGAAGCAGCTGACTCAGGGACCCTATCAGGCTCGAGCATTTACCCTGACGGCTGAGGAAGCCAAGGCTTCGGGGGAAGTTGTTTCAGGTATTCTACTTGTTCATGGTTTTCCCGCATTAGCGTTATTTGATTCTGGTGCATCCCATTGTTTTATGTCGTCCAAGTTTATAGCTACACACTCGATTACCTGTACGACCCTGTCTAGTTTCTGGGACATACACACTGGGAATGAGAAAATCATATCTAGTAGAGAGTGTAAAGATTGTGCAGTTGTTGTTTGCGGTCGGGAGCTTTTTGCAGATTTCTTGGTGATTGATACGGGCAGCTATGAAGTCGTCTTGAGAATAGATTTTCTTGGCACTTTCCACGCTCACATCGATTGTAGGGCAAAGAAAGTAATTTTCCAGATTCTCGGACATCCAGAGATTACCTTTATTGGAGGAAGCAGTTCGGTCGGGCCAGTCGAGTTTAGGGCTAGGCCGACAGCTAATATTCATGTATCAATGGAGGTTGCTCAAGATGAAACGCCAACTGTTGTTCGAGATTTCATGGACGTGTTTGAAGACATATCAGGTTTACCGCCGAAGCGAGACGTGGAGTTCGCAATTGATCTTGTTCCGGGTGCAGCGCCAGTTTCTAAAGCGTATTATCCAATGGCACCAGTGGAGTTGGAAGAAATTAAGAAGCAGGTTACTGAATTACTTGAGAAGGGTTGGATTCGAAGCAGTAACTCGCCTTGGGGAGCTCCAGTTCTTCTAGTCAAGAAGAAAGATGGCACAAGAAGGATGTGCATCGACTATCGAGCATTAAACCGGGTGACTATTAAGAACAAGTACCCGATCCCTCGCATTGGCGAATTATTTGAGCAGCTTAGTGGTGCGAGGGTATTCTCGAAGCTGGACTTACGATCCGGATATCATCAGGTTCGAGTGAAAACAGAAGATATTTGCAAGACGGCGTTCCGAACTCGGTATGGACATTACGAGTACTTAGTGATGCCCTTCGGAGTAACGAATGCACTGGCGATATTCATAGACTTGATGAACCGAATCTTTTCGCCATTCTTGGACCAGTTTATAGTGGTGTCCATTGATGATATTCTGGTCTATTCGAAGAGTATTGAAGAGCATGCAGAATATTTGAAGATCGCACTGCAGACGCTGAGGCAAGAAAAATTATTTGCAAAGATGAGTAAGTGCGAGTTTTGGCTGGAAGAAGTAAAGTTTCTGGGGCATGTTGTGTCTGGCGATGGAATCGCCGTCGATCCCGAAAAGATTGCAGCAGTTCGTGATTGGCCGATTCCGAAGAATGTTGCGGAAATAAGAAGCTTTCTTGGACTCGCCGGGTATTACAGAAGATTTGTGGAGAACTTTGCTCGTCTGGCGGAGCCGTTGACCAAGCTTACGCGCAAGGAGGTACCATTTGTATGGACGAATAGGTGTGCGCCGGCTTTTGAGGCGTTGAAGCAGAGATAGATAACCGCTCTTATTCTGACCGTGCCAGAAAGTTCTGGAGGATTGGTGATTCACAGCGACGCTTCTGGGAAAGGATTGGGATGTGTTTTTATGCAGATGGGAAGGTTGTAGCGTACGCATCGAGACAGTTGAAGACCCATGAGAAGAATTACCCAACTCATGACTTGGAGCTTGCGGCTGTGATCTTCGCTTTAAAGATTTGGAGACACTACCTTTTGGGCGAAAGGGTCGAGGTTTTCACGGATCATAAAAACTTGAAGTATGTGCTCACGCAGAAGGAGCTTAATATGAGGCAACGTAGATGGTTGGAGCTGATGGCTGACTACGATCTTGATCTTAAGTACCATCCGGGGAAGGTTAATGTCGTGCCGGATGCGCTCAGTTGGTTACTGGCTATTCAGATGTTGACTACGCAGAAGGAACTCGTTGAAGACTTTCGAAGATTTGATTTGGAGGTTGTGCTACCGCATTCTTCGGGACAGTTGATGCAGCTGCAGGTACATTCGTCGCTGATCGAGAATATTAAAGCAGCGCAACCGCAGGACCCTAGATTGCAAAAGTTTCGAGAACAGGTTGAAGCCGGACTTCGAACAGATTTACTGATCCATGAAAATGGTTCGTTGAGATATGGTAGCCATTTGTGTGTGCCAAAGAGAGATATTCGTAAAGAACTTATGAAGGAGGCGCACAGTTCAGCTTATTCCGTACATGCAGGAGGCACGAAGATATACCGAGATATACGGCAACATTTCTGGTGGGAAGGCATGAAGCGGGAAATTGCTCGCTTTGTGGCAAAGTGCTTGGTGTGTCAGTAAGTTAAGGCTGAACATCAAAGGGTTGCTGGTTTATTGCAACCACTTCCGATTCCTCAGTGGAAGTGGGAACATATAACCATAGATTTTGTGACAGCTCTACCGCGGAGTCCAAAAGGCAACAATGCAGTTTGGGTGATTGTTGATCGTTTGACCAAGGCAGCTCATTTCATTCCTTTTCGGGTTGTTCAATCAACAGAAACTTTGGCAGAACGATACATGCAGGAGATCGTAAGATTGCATGGAGTACCAGTGAGCATCATGTCCGACCGTGACACTCGGTTCTTATCACACTTTTGGGGGAGCTTAAAGGAAAGTTTGGGGAATCGATTGAAGTTTAGCATAGCTTATCATCCAAAAACAGATGGCTAGTTGGAGAGAACGATCCAAACTCTTGAAGACATGTTAAGAGCTTGCATGTTGGACTTCAAGGGTTCTTGGGAGGATCATCTGCATTTAGTGGAGTTTTCTTACAACAACAGTTTTCAGGCGACGATTCAGATGGCTCCATTCGAAGCTTTATATGGTCGCAAGTGTCGTTCCCCTGTTTGTTGGGACGATGTCGGTGAACGAAGATTGTTGGAACCAGATTTAGTTATGCAGACAGTTGAGAAAGTTAATGCAATTCGGAATCATATGAAAGCAGCACAAGACAGACAGAAGAGTTGGGCAGATACGTCGAGAAGACCTCTAGAGTTCACCGTGGGTGATTTGGTATTCTTGAAGATATCGCCGACTAGAGGGGTGATTCGTTTCGGAAGTCGAGGAAAGCTCAGTCCTCGATTCGTCGGACCTTTTGAGATTTTGGAGCGTGTTGGTGAGGTAGCGTATCGATTGGCGTTACCGCAATCCTTGGCGAATGTACATGACGTGTTCCACGTATCTCAACTCCGTAAGTATGTTCGAGATGAAACACATGTGTTGGATCATTCGGAGCTGACTGTACGAGAAGAATTGACTTTTGAGGAGCGGCCGGTTGCGATTGTGAATCGAAGGCAAAAGGTTCTTAAGAACAAGGTTATCCCTCTTGTACTCGTTTCTTGGGGTAGTCGCTCATTTGGAGAGTCAACTTAGGAACGAGAAGATGAAATCCGGCAGAAGTTTTCCCATCTTTTCTTGTAGTGTTGGTCGTTTATCTTTTGTGTTCTTGGAATTTCGAGGACGAAATTCTTTTTGTAGTCGGATATAATGTAAAAAACGAGTCCAGTTATATCAATTTCAGTTACCATATGTGTTGTTTGTGGTATTTATTTCATTTATCATGTTTGGTTGCAAATGGTAATTTACCTTATATTCGACCCGCTTGCTTGAACTTGTTGTTCCCTAGTTACAGTTTACCCCGACATTACAAATTTTGCATACAAAAATTTAGGTTACTTAAAATAATTTAAAATACATGACATAGTTTGTTTGATACCCCTAACCCCGTGGTAGCGTCCTTGCATCGTGTTCTCGTCCCGTTCAGTGAAACGGACGTGTTTGGACGGCTACGCGCACGTATGTGCGTCCATTCTTGGGGGTATGCTTTTCTGTTACAAAATCCTTCGTTTAATTTTTGGAACTTGCTAATAATTTTCATATTTCAAATCCAAATTTTTGGACCCGACCCGGGCGCAATTATGAAATGTTTTATTTTCCGCTGAAATTCAATTATTTGAATTTTAATTTAAATTCTGATTATCTTTTCTCATCTCTTTGATCCGTTCTAAGATTTTTTGACAGCCCAGATATATTCCAAAACTATTTAAAATACTTTTATATTTTTCCTAATCTTTCCCCAATCAATCGCAATCCTCCTTTTCACCCGACCCCATAAATCTTTTTCTCTCTCTTTCCTTTCGCTGTCTCTCTCTCTCTCTCATCTTTCGCTTTCTCTCTCTCTCCTCTCTATTCTCTGCGCTAACGTCCAAGATTATCTCTCCATACTGTTCCTCTCTCTCTCTCTCACTCCTTTCGATCTCTCTTCTCTCTCCTCTCGATTCTTTCTCTCTCTCTCTCCGCGTATCTCTCTCCCTCTCCTTCCTTTATATAGTTTCTCTTCTTCTTCATTCTTTAAGAAAAACTAAACCCATCGCTTGCTAACCCTAACCGCCGTCGTTCCCTCGCCCACCGTGTCGCCACCATCGCCGTTCGTCGCCACTTACTCTCTCTCTCGTCACCCTCATCTCCATTCTCACCTCTCCTGCTCCGTTAACTGCATACGTGTCGAGCGCCCGAGAGCACAGCCGAGGCCTGCACATCCCATCACCGCGATGATCACCGGAGTGATCTCGTCACCATCCACTGTTCCAGATCGACGCAGCGGTGAGCTTATCACACCCCTTCCTCCTCCTTCTTCCTTTCTTTTTCCTTTCTCTTATTCTTTTCTATTCTGTTGTTGGCCGCTGTCCCCGCAGCCTGTTTGCCGGAGCTCCGTCAACGCAGTCGACGCTCACGACCCCTCTACAGATCAATCGAGGACCTCTGACCCGTGTGATTCCACCGTTCGTCATTTGGACTCATTCCGTTTATCGTGCGCGCGTCACGACTTTTCCCCGCCGACGCGTAACGTTCCGTACACCGTTTCTTGAATCCGTCGAGGCATGTAAAACTTGCTACATGCTACTTAATTTATTATATACACATTCGATTGCACATTAAACCCGTAGTTCAGATTTAATATCATGATTTCCATTTTACAGTTCGATGTCACGATATATCCTTTTTAGTTTCAAAACTTGAAACCTACCCGTTGCATTTACTTTATTAAACCTAGTAACCACATTTATATTTAATCACATAATAAATAATTGCCTAGTTTATGGCACCCTTTCTATAGTTTACTCTATTGGACACCCGTGTGCATCTTTGACTTGTTTAGTTATAATTGCCTCTATTGAGCCTATTATACATACCATTGCATCTCTAGATTACGAACACATGTTAACATGATTTTAACATCCATATTTGTATACTGTAGTTAAGTAATGTTAACCGTGCCTCGATATAAATTAATCTGTACATATTTGCATATCATATTGCATGTTCCAGTTTATTGTTCTGACAGTAACCGTGCTTGTTTATTTATAACCATGTTTATATTAGTTTGATTTATGAGCACCCACATAACATTTTGTGCTTCCTGACATGACATGTTGCACTTCCTACTTGATATGACATGGTACCGTACACTCTTGACATGACATGACACCTAAGTACACTACTTGACCTGACCTGATGTACCATGGCTTTACCTGTTACCTGATCTTGTGTCTAATACCAACAAACCTGACCTGTAGTCCTTACGGACCGTTCCTGTTGTCTATCCAGACAAATCTGCACCTACCTGATCCTGAGTTGGCATTAGTTCTTAATTACTTAATACCTGACTTGAACACATATAACTTGGGGGTATGGGGAAATCAATGATGAAACCTGACTTGTAACTCGACAGTTCGACACCTGTTCTGATCATTCTTACGGGCTAGGCCAGCCCCTGGGTGATGATGCTGACATCATTCATCTTTACATGCTACCTTTTACTGCCTAGCGGCACGTCTCGGATTCAGCCTGAGAATCTTGATCGTGGTCTCGGGCGTGCACGGGATACTATTGAGTTACATCGATGATTCATCAATTTGATTTCAAAGACTTGAGAGTAGATAACCCAATAGACCAGTTTAGTTTACTCGCTGCACACTCCCCTTCAGTGCCCTGATTTATATTGCTGTTACACTTGCTTTACCATTTATGATTATACTTGCATGTCTTGTTACCCTGTTTATATTTTATTGCTTGATGACATGACGCGCTGACGTCTGGGTTTTGCATGACCCAGATTCCATACCTTTGCTGCAGTCCGATCAGGAGTACTTCAGCCAGCAGGCTGAGCAGTGAGGACTCAGTAGTAGTTAGTTCTTTTACTTTTCAGCATTTTATTTCTGATGTGAGCCCGCATTATGAGACATACATTTCAGTTATTCTTGTATTGGATCTCTTGCTTCCGCATTATTATTCTTGACTCATTTTATTTTGGCTTATGGACATGTATTAGATAGTTTTATTTTTGTTCTTGATATCTCCACAGCCGTAATGTGACTGTGGAAGGACAATTCCTATCCACAGGTAGTTTGGTTGGCTATGTCACGTGCCTACCTTAGCGTACTCTGGGAAGCGGGACGTGACAGTAATAAATTACAGGATAACCACGCGACTGTACATACATACCCGCATTTGTATTCCAACCGAATACAAATTCAATGAAACAAAATCTACACAGTATAATACAAGGATCCGGCTTAAACCAAAGCCCGCTAGTATTATCCGTCCGAACCATGACATGTGCACAAGTGCACGCGTATGTTCGAACCCTGCCATAAATCCATACGGCCTCTACAACGTTTCGCCCGAAACTTGAGAAACTGTCTGTGGGGGACTCTAAAAAGACTCGTCAATACACTGGCTGTGGATTTAACCACTAGCACGTCAGTGGTACTAGCTGTACGTAACGGGCCACCAGGTATTGACCAAAAGGGAGGTCGATGTGTGAACTCATCTTGACACCCTACTGAGTCTGTCAGTGACAATATCCGTACAGTCCGGTCCGTTCGTCTATGAGTATCGCATGTCGGGCCTAGAGGGTTGGTAAAAGTCAGACGCCCAAAAGCGGTACAAGTCGTGTCGGAGTGTATCCCAGAACACCCTGAGATACTACTGGAATACCTACCAGTAAATCTCCTGCCTTGGCCAAGGACTTCGTGTAATGGCTCTCCTAGACACAGCGCGATCTCACCCCCAATACTGGGAGAGTCGAAACCCCTGCCGATCCGCTCACTGCCTCCTTGTGGCTCGGGACTGTACCCAACTAAAACCTGTTTGCACGACTTCTTTGAGCCGTGGTAGGGTAGTAATCAAAGCACAGTGGGAACTCACACGAGACAAATGACGATCTCAGGTTGATGAACTAACCTGTACACATGTCACTAGGGAACTGCTATCTGACGTCAGGTATAATACCAACTAGCATTTTCCCGGCGAGTCCTGTCCGGTGTACTCATAACCCAATGAGCACCTGTATACATCTTAGGTGAACCAACAGACACCAATGGCTTGTGAGACCGGCCACCGCCCCACGTCGGGGTCTCGACTGTATACACTAGTCTACTAATGGAGTATCGATGCCCAGTCTCGAAACTCCTTCGACTAGGGACCTTTTAAGGATGTGCTTATAGATCCCAGCTCCCACGTATATGATCACCATCATATTGCAGGCAGTCAAGCAAGAATCCTAAGGGCTCTATCAACGTGTAATAGCGACCTGTAAGGTCACCTAAAGCAGTACACGATGATAAAGATAAACCAGATAGCATACTATCATCGTGAGTAAGACTGTCCTACCGGCATAGGTCCTCCCTCAATCATTGCAATCACGTGCCTGCGATCCAATAATTGACTCTGAGGGCACTATATCCAACCATCTCCCACTTGCACTCAAGGCTAATTATTCCGATGTCGCATACTCACAGCCCGTGTGATACCGAACACCCAACTCCTCTACTAATCAGTCTCACAAAGCCCGGTTGTGAAACTACTGCGTTCGAGGAATAGCCTCAATGAGTGGATCCGCCCTGATATTTCTTTCTATGTCTCTCTTAATCTCAAGTTCGCGGAGAAAGCCATCTCCCGAAATGAGCAATACCTGTTTTAGAATATGTCTGGATATCTGATGGGACCCAGTTCATAAATGAAATCCAAATCCAAAACTTCTTAGACTGTATCGTCAACTGAACTTAATCAGTATCCTGCGCCATGCCTCCGTCAGTATCCACTTGGATCTCCTGTCCAAACTACTGCCCCTCGTCAGAGGAAAAACTATAACTCTGACAGTCACTCTGTCATTCAGGTCACCTTGGAAGCCGGGAATGATAACCGTCTCCCGAATGAGGCTGTCGTTATCATATCCCTAGAACATCCAGTTATGTTCTAAAACTGCTTCCGAACGTTTCTCCAGGATTGGATCAATATCAATTTATTGCAGCTCGTGTAAAAACAACATCTGGTGTGGTACTTGACATCTCATGATCAACTCAATTGCCTGAGCAAGTGATCTGCCAATCATGCACATCCCTCTCCCCTTTAGTCTGTAAGACACCTTTAGAGAGGGTGACTCCATTACCTGCAGGTACACTACCGTGCCAGGAGTCGTTCATTCTAAAACACCTTTAGAATACTGTCTAAGTACCCAGATTGGGACACTTCCCAAATTTAGATCTAAAACCATAGATCTAGTAATCAGAATGTCTGATATTATATCTATATCCTATGTGGAGAAACCACTGTGTGACAACCAAAGTATAACCGATCGTAGTATAGGAATTTCACTTCCTACTCTGTGTATGTCATCCAAATACCAGGACATCACACCCTACTACCTTCTTAACAGATCCATCCCCTATTTTGATGAAGTCAAACCCATGACTGTCACATCAAAAATAGATGATCTATCTCCGCTATTAACGCTTTAGTCTATAAATAGACATAAGCCACTTGTCCACTATGCTTCCGCTGCTCCCACTGACTACGACAACCCTCTGGAAGAATAATATACACGTGCACTTCTAAAGCCAGTTCAGAACGACGCTATATTCATCCTCCTGCCGGGTCTCATAGTCTGGTACAATAGTAGTGTCAAGTCTGGGTAAACAAGAACCTCCCTGTCACCGTCTTTGAGCAAACCGAAGTACCTCTCGAGTGCCTGAGGTTACCCAGCTTATCTGCGGAGTGGCCAATGGAATGTCAAACCAGATTGAATCTTTAGGTTCTTATTGAATTTTTAGTAATCGTTTGCGGTTCTGGAATCACTTCCAGTTCTACCATAATCCCACTATTGTTTTCTGAAAAAGTCCATTTTACTAAAACTGTGGCGAGTCAAGAACAATATCACCATTGATCTTCCAGATGGTAGAAAGTCAACCCTCGTCATAACCCGGGTCAACCCACAAACAGCCATTACAGAAACGTGCCTTGAGTTATCCAGAGTCTTGTTTTAAGCATAAGCCGGACAACTCCCCGTACCTTAACATCGTTAAGATATGAACCGTTCTATATCCAATATAGATACAGAGGCACTGATTTAATTGGAACCAGATTCAAATCATGCAGCTGTCTCCAGTGCATGTCAACTAAATGGAAGGAGGCCGATCAGCGTTACTCAACTTAGGAATGCATCCAGATATGAGTAACCTGAAAGAGAAACAAGTTTCTCAAAACCATTACTATCAACTGAATACTATACATAAGTATCTACATCTTCGATCACCTTGAAGAATCCCGATACTTGCAACATCTGGTTCTCTACTTTACTCTTATACCTATAACTTCTCAAAACTTGGATCTTGTGTTTCTACGAAACACTTGTCTAAGAACTAGAGAAGTCATAAGTAAACAGAATATAGTACGATTACCAAACCCTCTGTCCTAATGGACACTGGACAACATACAATACTTTCTATAAGTCCGCTGAGTTGAATAACTCAAACCCCGTGCGTCATAGGTTGAAAACTGTACTATGATTATGAAGAATTACAACGTTGTTGAATGCTCCTTACCTAACCATCAACTGATATAGGTAAATGTTATCGACATAATTTCAAAAAGTTATATCTCACTTTATTAAAATAAACGTATAGATATATCAATTTGAAATTGGTGCATAACAACGGATATTCAAAACCAAATATTTTCCGTCCGGAAAACAACTCAGGCGATTTCCTCAAATATCACCAATTACAATGAATCCCGATATAATGAGGATGATCACCCAATTCCCAATAACTCACTCCCACTCATCATCTGTAAAACCATACAGATGTGAGAATCAAACCTGGTAAATACATACCCTGGAGCAAGGGCTAATTGGGAAATCAGTTTTCTTTTAACAATACACAGTGAAACTGAAACATGTAAATGTTTCGAAGGGGTGTTCGGGTATTCCTAGTAATGCCTCTTCCATTATCAGATTCACAACTGTAACCGTATATTTCTTTGCCATCTCTCCAAATCCCTTTATATGTCTTTAGTCATTACCTTCTGTACACCCTCTTAGGCTAAATGGTTTTCTTCCTTCCCTACTGTTCGGCACCAGCCTATGGTTTGGAAGAAGACTATTCAATAAGCATAATGGGTGTACTCCCCTAATCCTAGGAGCACTCGCAACGCGAGAGAAGGTAAAGATAAAAGACATCTGAATAAACCTTATTCCTATTTCTCCTGAACCAGAATCCATCCCCGAACTGGAACAAGTTCCTTCGAGTTCGTATATAACCATACGATGGAGTATCCAAATAAACTATGGATCTTCACAGTGATACGGGGTGTTCCGGAGAAATACAAAGGTGAAGTAGGAGTGGCGATGAAATACTTGGTTTGGTCGTGAATAGCAGTCGCAATTTACTTTGCCCTCTTTCTAATCCCTTTATTTTGTCTTTACTTATTACCTTCTGTACACCATCGTTAGGCTAATTGGTTTTCTTCATTCCCCACCGTTCGGCACCTGCCTATGGTTTGGAAGAAGACTATCCAATAAGCATAATAGGTGTACCGTCCTAATCCAAGAAACACTCGCAACCTGAGAGAAGGTAAAAGGAAAAGACAACTGAATAATCCTATTCATTTTCTCCAGAACCGGAAACCATCCTCGAATCTGGAACAAGTTCTTTCGAGTTCGTATATAACCATACGATGGTTTTATCTAATGGAAGTGGATGTTTGTAGTAATACGGGGTGTTCTGTAGAAAAGGAAAAAGTAGGAGTGGCAATGAGGTATGCAACTCTGACAATCCAAAAGCCACTGTTTTTAATAAGGTTCGGTTAACTTGGTCACTGAGTCATAGTCTAGCGTCGGGCCATGGTCGCTGCCAAAAAGAGAGAGAAAAGAAACACTCTGCATGCATTCTAACCTAGATCAGAATGGTTATCACTTTATCCAATCAGGAAACCTTCCATTGTAACCTCAAATTCTCCTCCAAACCTGAAAGAAGAATTAGTCGGGATCATCCGAGGAGTAAACCAACTCATCAGTGGGAATCGGGATCCAACTATCATCGCATGATAACATGATGGAATCCACTCACGTTATCACACTCCAGAAGGTATGCGCATGCTTAGCAAGTTTCAGTTTCTTTAGAAACTCCCGATGTGTGTTTTTACCCAAGCGGCTTATGACCTTGACTAGGTCAACAAATCATAAACCGCTAGTCAAGTTCAACCCGTCATTATTCTGAATTGCATTAAACCCATCCGTACGTGTCCTTGACTAGGTCAACAAGGCCGCACGACTGTCCTAACCAATCCCATTTATGCAACAAACAAGCACCACTTAGCTACCGAACACTACGTCTTGACAAGGTCAACAAACGCAGCACGAATACTAAATAATACCCGTAAGAAATGACGGAGGGCTACAGCTGGTTTTTGGCGAAAAACCTTTAACGTAATGAACTTGATATCATTGAAGGAACTACATAGCTTTTTATAAATATAGTGGTGAAAACCTTTGGTAAAGAGGTCACTCCCGGTGAAGGGATCTCGGTTATTTCCCCGTAGAATGAGGTGCAGGATATTCCAACTGAATACCGCGATGCAAAGCAAAAGTAATCGACTATAGTGAAGTTATTACCATGACACAAACTTCTGCCCAAGGGGTCACTCCCGGTGAAGGGATCTCGACCCTTGCCTCGTCGACTGAGGTGCTGGATATTCATAACTGAATACCACTATGCAAAACAAAAGAGAACGTCCTTGTAATAACAGCCTTTTGAAAATTGTTCCAACAAAATCGAATAGGTTTGTTTAGTTTGCATTGATCCGAATCAATACAGTCCCATCAATTAATCACACTATAAAGGAACGAAAATATGATGTACGTATATGCCATCCGCATTCGCCACTGGGTCCCGTCATCACCCGTTAGGTTACTTAACTAACGACATAGCGGGGACTAGATTAGCGCGGGTATAAAACATATACAACATCTACTAGTATATATATATAACAATATATAATAATCGCTCAAGGCGTGATAAATGCAACATCACAGAAATGTAATAAGCATCACAGAACAATAGAGATAATCTGGGATCCCCGGGTTTCACAGAGCCGCAACTGAAAACCCGACGTTCCCGTGGTCGTGTGGATAGCTTGTACAATGAAATCCTAGACCCCTACGGGTGCGGCAAGTTACCCGCCAAACCTGAAGAGAGGCAGCCCCTTTCAACAAAGTGAATGGGCCACCCAGCACTTCACGGAATCCGGTAACTTAAGCACTCCTCCTTGGGTCAACCTATACCCCCTACGAGTGCGGCGAATAGCCCGCCAATTCTAGAGTGAAGCCCCCTCCATCTCAAAGCCATGAGATGCGAGCTCGTTGCCCTCTAGAACCCGGCTATCCGTGCACCCCACCGTGGGGTAATCCTAGTACAGAAAGAAAAAATATATACAACGGGTACATCGACCTCAGCCCGGTCGTTCCCCAAAAGAATAATATACAAACAGGCAGTGACGACAGTCCACATGTCGGACGCTCGCCCCGCAATATCAAATGTACAAATAATACCAAACTGTACTAACATTGCATCCGGGCCATCCACCACGACAAATCCGCAACATCACGCACAACACAGAACATCAACGTGAATGTCACGTTCACAAATCCGTCTAAAGGGACTATAGCGATTAGACAAGATTTACCGATCAAATGACACTCACGGTCACAGATATAATGTAAGTACTGCGAACTAACTTATTTAAAATTTTCGATCGACAAAATTTCCCGAAGCGGGCCCCAAGCACAAATCCAGTACTATAACAAATCTAGGCCCAAACAAAATATTCCAGAAACCCCAATTCCAAGTTTAAGAACAATGTAGAAAAATTGGTGTAGAGATGACATATAATGGCGGCGGAACCGCGGCCAAAACATGGGTAGGGCCGCGGTTCCGCGGCGTAACTGTAACATCATGTTACCAAATTTTCACAGATGTCTTAAAAAAGCCTGCCTGATTTTCTGAAACACTCAAAATAATTTTTCGACGACAAAAAAATTTCGACAGAAACTGCTAAAATGGAATCGCAGATTTGGAAAATTCGGCCAATCGATGTTTTAAACAAGTTAGAACAAGCTAATAAAGGTTAATGGCGTGGCTTTGATACCAATGTAAGTCTACGGTAGCGCCCCAGCCGTCGATCCGAGGTCAAAATGCGGAAACAAAAACTTTTTCATAAACTTGAAATCGGCGCTAACGTATACTTTCTCCCTGGATCAAACCATTAACCTATAACTAGCAAACTAGAGAAGGGTTGGAAAGGCTATACCGATCAATCCGTGTCCTTCGGTCTTTGGCCACCATCCCAAGCTCCTCGCGGCATCTCCGATCTACGGTCTCCTCGTCGGAAGGGCACTACATCAAGAAGTCTTTTTACGGGCTCCCACCTCTGAACCGAGGCAACTCGAACACGAAGTTTGCTAGCCGACGTGTCCAAGATTGCTGTAGAATATACGTAGAACATTTTGTCTCAAGGTTGATGAGGTTGCCACAATGAGATGAAGATGGAGGAATGAACTTTGGAGATGAGCTAAGGATTTTTGTTGCAAGAAGAATGAGATCACCAATCACCTTTTCTCAAAGATGGGGCTGCCAAAAATATGGCTTGGTCATTGCATGATTGAGGAGGAAAAAGGGTGAGCATGAGCAAAAGAAAATGGGTGATCACAAAAAAAATAAGTCACACCAAAAACCTTTTCAATCCCTTCACATTAATGCAAGCAATGATGTACAAATAGAAACTAAGCACAACAAGAACTTGCTGGAAATTGCTGCGGCCCACGTGACCACAAAAAAACCCTGCCTTCATAAATTTCCACTTTGCAAAAAACCCCTTCTCCTCACAAATCAGCCATGAAGGAAAGAAAATCATCCATGAAGGAAAGAGGGAAAAATGGCCGAAACGGAATGCAAACTGGCAACTTCAAAAAGCGATCCCGTAATAAATTACAGGATAACCCCGCGACTGTACATACATACCCGCATTTGTATTCCAACCGAATATATGCAATGAGACAAAATCTACACAGTATAATACTAGGATCCAGTTTAAACCAAAACCTGCTAGTATTATCCGTTCGAACCATGACACGTGCACAAGTGCACGCGCATGTTCTAATCCTGCTATAAATCCATACGGCCTCTACAACGTTTCGCCCGAAACTTGAGAAACTGTCTGTGGGGGACTCTAAAGACTCGTCAATACACTGGCTGTGGATTTAACCACTAGCACGTCAGTGGTACTAGCTGTACGTAACGGGCCGCCGGGTATTGACCAAAAGGGAGGTCGATGAGTGAACTCATCCTGACACCCTACTAAGTCTGTCAGTGACAATATCCGTACAGTCCGGTCCGTTCGTCTATGAGTATCGCATGTCGGGCCTAGGGGGTTGGTAAAAGTCAGACCCCCAAAAGCGGCACAAGTCATGTTGGAGTGTAGCCCAGAACACCCTGAGATACTACTGGAATACCTACCAGTAAATCTCCTGCCTTGGCCAAGGACTTCGTGTAATGGCTCTCTTAGACACAGCGCGATCTCGCCCCCAATACCGGGAGAGACGAAACCCCTGCCGATCCGCTCACTGCCTCCATGTGGCTCGGGACTGCACCCAACTAAAACCCGTTTGCACGACTCCTTTGAGCCGTGGTAGGATAGTAATCAAAGCACAGTGGGAACTCACACGAGACAAATGACGATCTCAGGTCGATGAACTAACCTGTACACATGTCACTTGGGAACTGCTATCCGACGTCAGGTATAATACCAACTAGCATGTTCCCGGTGAGTCCTGTCCGGTGTACTCATAACCCAATAAGCACCTGTATAAATCTTAGGTGAACCAACTGACACCAATGGCTTGTGAGACCGGCCACCACCCCTCGTCGGGGTCTCGACTGTATACACTAGTCTACTAATGGAGTATCGATGCCCAGTCTCGAAACTCCTTCGACTAGGGACCTTTTAAGGATGTGCTTATAGACCCCAGCTCCCACGTATATGATCGCCATCATACTGCTGGCAGTCAAGCAAGAATCCTAAGGGCTCTATCAACGTGTAATAGTGACCTGTAAGGTCACCTAAAGCAGTACACGATGATAAAGATAAACCAGATAGCATACTATCATCGTGAGTAAGACTGTCCTACCGGCATAGGTCCTCCCTCAATCATTACAATCACGTGCCTGCGATCCAATAATTGACTCTGAGGGCACTATATCCAACACATTTCCCTAACAGAGTCCTACCAGCGACTAGGGATATGCTCACACGGTGAACAAACACTTGTAGGTCCTCTCAACTTGCAAGGAGAAAATACTCTTGTAAGATCCTTACGACTTATAAGAGAACACACACTTAGGAATCCTCACGATTCCTAAGGAGAAAAAGCACCTACGAGATCCTCACGACTCGTAGGGTGAAACACCTTTATGGGACCCTTACGGCTCATGAAGTCAAAAGCCATAGTCGATGGGATCCTAACCCTGTTTGCTAAGCCACCTTTGTTCGATATCGACAGAGGCAAATGTTGATTCACTCCTGGCAATATCCCTGTTGTAGCGATGCTGATGCCTAAATCGGTATCAAATTCCAAGTCCTTTCATGGCAAATGATGATTCGCTCCTGGCAATATTCCAGTCGCAGCGATGCTGATGCTAAGATTGGCATCAGATTCCAAGTTACACACTCGCGATAAAAAAAAATCAGCGAGCCAAAAATGCATATGAAATAGCCGAAATGATGGGGCAACTTGCAACGAAATCAGCAAGTAAAAATGTATGCATACAAAAACAGCCGAAATGATTGGGCAACTCGTAATAAAAAGCAGCGAGTAAATAAAACAAATAGCCGAAATGATTAGGCACCACGAAAAATAGCCGAAATGATTGGGCAATCGCGACTTGCGCGATACAAAAAGCTGAATTGATAGAGCATCGCGGAAAGAAAACAAAAAATATACATATGAAATGAAACTTTTGCCCTACAGGTGAGATCACATCGATCCCTGTATACAATCCAGGGGCACAAACAAAAAGGGAACCATATCATCCCATCAGGCTCCATCAGATAGAGAGCCAAGTCTCGACGGCCACATCTACAGCCTGGAGACCCACGACAGCGTTCCTCCTCATTCCAGTAGGATTTAAACACGACAATCAATCTCGGAGCCACGACAAAGTCCCTTGTTCCAAATCTCGACGGCCATGTCTACAGCCTTGAGAACAACAATGGCGTTCCTCCTCACTCCAGCAGGATTTATACACGAAAATCAATCTCGGAGCTACGGCAAAGTCCCTAGTTCCAAATCTCGACGGCCATGTCTACAGCCTAGAGAACAACAATGGCGTTCCTCCTCATTCCAGCAGGATTTATACGCAAAATCAATCTCGGAGCCACGGCAAAGTCCCTAGTTCCAAGTCTCGACGGCCACATTTACAGCCTGGAGACCCACGACAGCGTTCCTCTTCATTCCAGCAGGATTCAGACGCGAAAATCAATCTCGGAGCCATGGCAGAGTCCCTAGTTCCAAGTCTCAATGGCCACATCTATAGCCTGGAGACCCACGACAGCGTTCCTCCTCATTCCAGCAGGATTCAGACGCGACATCACTAATCGGAGCCATGGAAATGTCCCTAGTTCCAAGTCTCGACGGCCACATCTACAGCGTGGAGACCAACAACGGCGTTCCTCCTCATTCCAGCAGGATTCAGACGCAATGTTAACAAAGCGGAGCTATGGCAAAGTCCCTAGTTCCAAGACTCTACGGTCCACAGACAACCTAGAGTCAACCAATGACCTCCCAGCCGGATCAACGCTCCGTCTCGGAAACAAGTTAATCGACCTCCAGGGAAATCAGCGTCCTTGGCAAAAATCTCAATTCAGGGAAATCAGCGTCCTTGATGAGAGCATCTCTATTCGCGTCGCCCCGCATGGAAATCAGTGTCTTTGCAGGAATACCTCGATTCGTCTCAACCCCAGGGAAATCAGTGTCCTTGGAAAATACCTCGATTCAGGGAAATCAGCGTTCTTGACAAGAACATCTTGATTCGCGTCGCCCCGCAGAGAAATCAGTGTCTTTGCAGGAATACCTCGATTCGTTTCGACTCCAGGGAAATCAATGTCCTTGGAAAATATCTCGATTCAGAAAAATCAGCGTCCTTGACGAGAGCACCTCGATTCGCGTCGACCCGCAGAGAAATCAGCGTTTTTGCAGGAATACCTCGATTCGTTTCAACTCCGAGGAAATCAGTGTCCTTGGCAAAACCCTCGATTCAGGGAAATCAGCGTCCTTGACGAGAGCACCTCGATTCGCGTCGACCCGCAGAGAAATCAACGTCTTTGCAGAAATACCTCGATTCGTCTCAACCCCAGGGAAATCGGTGTCCTTGGCAACTTCCTCGATTCAGGGAAATCATCATCCTTGACGAGAGCACCTCGATTCCGTCGACCCGCAGAGAAATTAGTGTCTTTGCAGGAATACCTTGATTCATTTCGACTCCAGGGAAATCAGTGTCCTTGGCAAATACCTCGATTCAGGGAAATCAGCGTCCTTAACGAGAACATCTCGATTCGCGTCGACCCGTAGAGAAATCAGTGTCTTTGCAGGAATACCTCGATTCGTTTCAACTCCAGGGAAATCAGTGTCCTTGGCAAATACCTCGATTGAGGGATATCAGTGTCCTCGACGAGAGCACCTCGATTCGCGTCAATCCGCAAAGAAATCAGTGTCTTTGCAGGAATACCTCGATTCCTTTTGACCCCAGGGAAATCGGTATCCTTGGCAAATACCTCGATTCAGGGAAATCAGCGTCCTTGATGAGAACATCTCGATTCGCGTCGACCCGCAGAGAAATCAGTGTCTTTGTAGGAATACCTCGATTTGTTTCGACTCCAAGGAAATCAGTGTCCTTAGAAACCTCCTCGATTCAGGGAAATCAGCGTCCTTGACGAGAGCATCTTGATTCGCGTCGATCCGCAAGGAAATCAGCGTCTTTGCAGGAATACCTCGATTCATTTCAACCCCAGGGAAATCAGTGTCCTTGGCAAAATCTCGATTCAGGGAAATCAGTGTCCTTGACGAGAGCATCTCGATTCGCATCGACCCGCATAGAAATCAGCGTCTTTGCAGAAATACCTCGATTCGTTTCAACTCCGAGGAAATCAATGTCCTTGGCAAAAACCTCGATTCAGGGAAATCAGCGTCCTTGACTAGAGCACCTTGATTCGCGTCGTCCCGTAGAGAAATCAGTGTCTTTGCAGGAATACCTCGATTCATTTCGACTCCAGGGAAATCAGTGTCCTTGGAAAAAACCTCGATTCAGGAAAATCAGCGTCCTTGACGAGAACATCTCGATTCACGCCGACCCGCAGAGAAATCAGCGTCTCTGCAGGAATATACGACGTCAGCAAAGCGGAGCTGCGGCAAAGTTCCCAGTTACATGACTCGACGGTGCACAGACAAACCAAAGTCAACCCTCGACCTCCCTATTGAAGCAATGCTATAACTCGGGAGTAGGTCAACTCATCAATCACTTACGAGTCTTCTCGACTGGTAAGGAAGAAAATTCTCTTGTGAGATCCTTACAACTCTCAAGAGAAAACATACTTAGGAATCCTCACGATTCCTAAGGAGAGAATACACCTACGAGATCCTCTCGACTCGTAGGGAGAAAAAATCTTTATAAGACCCTCACGGCTCATAAAGTTGAAAAGTCTTAGGCAGCAGATCTGAACCTGTTTCCTAAGCCATCGCTTCTTATCTCGATTCAGGGAAATCAGCGTCCTTGGCGAGAACCTCTCGATTCGTTTCGACCCGCAAGGAAATCAGTGTCTTTGCGAGAATCTCTCAATTTGTCTCAACTTGCGGGGAAATTAGTGTCCCTACGCATAAAGAAAATTCTCTTGTGAGATCCTTACGATTCTCAGGAGAAAACGCACTTAAGAGTCCTTACGACTCCTAAGGAGAAAAGACACCTACAAGATCCTCACGACTCGTAGGGAGAAAAGCCTTTGTGAGACCCTCACGGCTCATAAAGTTGGAAAGTCTTAGGAAATAGATCCTAACCCTGTTTCCTAAGCCATCGCTACCTTATAAAGAGTTCAAGATAAACTGTT
The DNA here is from genome assembly GCA_030015575.1 of Agapanthus africanus. Lineage (NCBI taxonomy): Eukaryota > Viridiplantae > Streptophyta > Magnoliopsida > Asparagales > Amaryllidaceae > Agapanthus > Agapanthus africanus. Next base: position 416,992,384 of record CM057349.1, on the reverse strand, counting down.
ATCTACCATTTATGGTCCACACTTGCCAAAGCTACATGCCACTGAAATGGAGAAGTTACTCATGAGCATATAAACTACTTCATGCCAGAGTAAGACATAAAGAAATAGAAGGGTGCGACTCATGGAGTTGAAGGTTTGGAACTATATCTCTTAAGAGTCGAGATTTGAGTCAATGATAAATGACGACGCTTGTGTCCGCTCGTTATCTTCTCAGATCAAGATTCTGAAAATTATATACCAACCCAGAACTGGTCTTACACTATGAAATTACTCTGTACTACTTCACCCACGTATATACTTACGTGGGCAAAGTAGTGGGGGCATTTGTTCCCGCCAAAAATTTCTGCGCAAAAGAGCCCAAGATATCAAATGACAGCGATACGCTTAAGAAAATGCAAACCAGTATTTTCCGTGCTGTATTTTGACAAAATCCCGAGTGAGAAACAACTAAATTCTGATGATATTGGAAATATCTCGAAAAACCCTTCGATTTGATATATTATGGGCCTCATAATTCATCCAGGATCAAAAGTTATGAAGCATCACGTGCCCACACGTGACCGGGCATCACGTGCCCACACGTGACCGGGCATCACGTGCCCACACGTGACCATTTACAGGCAAAGCCTGTAGACACTGAATAAAATAAATAATTAAATGGGGTCACGTGCCAACACGTGATGGGCCTTTAAAAACCCATTGAAGAGAAACAAAAGTGTAAACAAAACGGCTAAGGAAAGACTCCAATGGGGCATCACGTGCTCACATGTGACCAAGGGTCACGTGCTGACACGTGATGGTCCTTTAGCACAGTTAAAAGACATAATTAAATTCTGAATGAAAGAGGGTCACGTGCCAATACGTGACAGGCCCCTTAGCTCTCTAATTGATGGAATTAAATTCTATTTCAATGGTCAGATATTGGGATCACGTGCCAACACGTGATGAGCTTTAAAAAAGCCTTATAAATTAATAGAATTAAATTCTAATTGAGGGAAATCAAAAACCCTAACTGGAAAAATATTTATCTAAATCTTTCCAAACAAAAAAAAAGATTGTGCTCTGTGAAGTGGAGCACCGTTGGATTAAAAATCCAATGGTGATTAAAAAATCACCAATTTATGGAAAGATTTGATACAAGGAAAGATTTCCCTAAATTTCACCAAGCATAACAAACAGAATATCTTTTGGATTGAAAATCCAATGGTGAATAAAATTCACTGAGTGATCTAAACGATCATATTAGTTATGAAAACAAACAAAATCTTTCAATGAAAAATTTACTAAACAAACTGATTCTTTTCCTTCTCCTATAAATATGAGCCAAGAGAAGAGAAAAAAGGAGAGAGAGTTTTGGAATCTTAAAATTTCAGAGAGAAAAGAAAGGAGAATTTAATTTTCAATAAAGAAAACCCTAGGTGAGAAAAGAAAGGGGATCAAAACTTCAAACAGAGAATTTAATTCTCATATCTAAGTGTTTAACTCTTCTGCACAAAAGAACTTAGTTCTTCCTCTGGTTGAAGATCTGCAGAAGCACATCTCCCCATAGGTTGAGAATTTAATTCTCATCGGGTTGAGATCCTGCCATGCAGATCCAAAACTTAGAGGGGGAATTGAGTTTAGAGAATTTAATTCTCCCAAAACAAAATTAGGGTTTAATCCTATATGAGAATTTAATTCTCCCAAAACAAAATTTGGGTTTAACCCTATATGAGAATTTAATTCTCCCAAACTCACAGGAATTTAATTCCTTCATGATGAAATTAGGGTTTAAACCCTATCTGAAAATTTAATTCTCTTAAAACTATAGGAATTTAATTCCTTCAAGATGGACAAAACTAGGGTTTAACCCTAATTGAGAATTTAATTCTCTCAGATTAATAGGAATTTAATTTCTCTAAAGAAAATTAGGGTTTAACCCTACATAAGAATTTAATTCTTTCACAATAGGAATTTTAATTCCTCCAAAATCATAATTAGGGTTTAACCCTACAGAGAATTTAATTCTTAAAAATAAGGAGACTTAAAAGATCTCCATGCATGCAAAGAACTAAGGTCACGTGGCCCCACGTGACCCCTGAAAAGATCCCCAAAAAACAAGAAGGAAAAAGTTCTGAGGCAACGCCTCACGTGTTCCCATGTGACTTACAAAACACAGAAAGGAAAAGCAAAGGAAATCTAAGCTTTGGGCGCTCTCACGTGTTATCACGTGACCCCTCAGCAAATACTTTAACAATTGGCGCACAGATCTCCAACACGTGCCAACACGTGATGTTCGAAAATAAAAAAATATAAAAAAGTGTTTAACACTTAATTGCAGAACGAAGTAAAGGGATCTGGTCCCACCTCTGGGCGCCCTCACGTGTCCCCACGCGACCCCTTTTTTCTTTAGTGTTTAACATTAATTCGAGAACTTTATTTTTAGTGCTTAACACAAATTTGAGAACCCCATTCCCAGTGTTTAACACTGTTGCTTTCTAGTGTCTAACACTAAATTGAGAATTATATTTCCAGTGTTTAACACTGATTATCTTTTAGTGTTTAACACTAATTTGATGGATATATTTTCAGTGTTTAACACTGTTTTCTCTAGTGTTTAACACTCTTTTAACCAAATTGGTTAATCTTTCAGAGGCAAAGTCTCCCATTCAAAATTGAGTAAAAGTCAGAGCTATAATGTTCACTGCTCAATCAAAGATAGAAAAAAATGTTGCCAAAGCCCTCAAACTCTTGTTTAGCATTGCTAAATAATGTGGGCTGAAACCAGACAAATGTCTAATGGTCCAGCAGAGGGCCAATACTTCAAACTTAATTGGACTTAGCCCAAGTTGGCCATAAGTCCTCAACTCAGACTCAACTGAGCCAATGTGCTCATAATATAATTAATTGATCTTAGTTCCAAATCGGACTACAGATTATTTAATTCACCTTGGTTCAAGGGTACATCTCTTCACTCCTTTGATATTTGTCGTTGTAATTCCTCAACGTCTTCAAAGAGGTGACGGGTCCCGACAACCACACATTTCATGGACTGTGAGGTCCTTAAACTCATGGACTATGATGTCCTTAACCTCGACCGTGATGTCTTAAAACTAACATTGGACTGTGGGGTCCTTAAACTCATGGACTATGATGTTCTTAACCTCGACCGTGATGTCTTTAAACTAACATTGGACTGTGGGGTCCTTAAACCCATGGACTATGATGTCCTTAACCATGACCGTGATGTCTTAAAACTAACATTGGACTGTAGGGTCCTTAAACTCATGGACTATGATGTCCTTAACCTCGACTGTGATGTCTTTAAACTAACATTGGACTGTAGGGTCCTTAAACCCATGGACTATGATGTCCTTAACCTCGACCGTGATTTCTTAAAACTAATATCGGACTGTGGGGTTCTTAAGCCCATGGACTATGATGTCCTTAACCTCGATCGTGATGTCTTAAAACTAACAACGGGCTGTGGGGTCCCTAAACTCATGGACTATGATGTCCTTAATCTCGACCGCGATATCTTTAAACTAACAATGGACCGAGATGTTCTTAAACTAACAATAGACCGTAATGTCCTTAAACTAATTATCGACCGCAATGTCATTAAACTAAACAACAGAGCCCAATTGCTCTTTTGTTGGATCTAAACGATCCTGTTAAGTCGATCTTAGTCTAAAATTAGACTAACATATCCTTAACATACGTTTAAGTTGATCTTAGTCTCAAATGAGACTAACGTATCCTTAAACCCAACCCCCAAACTCAAATCTAAGAAAATACGGATTTGGACTAATCCACGCCCTACGGGCGACAACATAACTCAGTCTCCGTATACAATCCACGGGCAACCAAACACAAAACAAACACCCACGACACGAAGTGACCATCTGGAGAAGGAGAAAGCTGTTACCGAGATACGGTAGCGTAATTAACTGCAAGGGCTTGCGCCTGCAAGGAAGAGCGTCCCCACAATCAAAAACCCCTCAAGTGAGGAGGAATCTGACGAAGTCTGCTACATCAGCCGCATCCGTTTAAACCTTCGATACATGGTGCCATAAATCAACTTAGTATCTTCGGAGAGGTGGGCGTATAGCACCAATTAGCATCTGCCCCGAATTTCAGGCAAGACGTTTGTCTTGCCGTCTTTCGGAGGGGAACAAGCTTATTGACGAGTTTTTAGAGTCCCCCACAGAAAGTTTTCCAAGTTCAAGCGAAATGTTGTATAGGCCGTATGGTTTTATGGCAGGGTTCGAACATACACGTGCACTTGTGCACGTGTCATGTTTCGGACGGATAATACTATAGGGCTTTGGTTTAAGCCGGATCCTAATATTATATTGTGTTGGAATATTTTAGTCTCATTGTATTCGTATTCAGTCGGAATGCGGATGCATGTATGTATATACAGGTGAGGGGTATTCTTGTGATTCGTTACAAGATTACTTTAGAAGATGCATTTCTTTTTGGTTTAAATGTTTATATGATTTGGAAAGTGTGACTCATGTAATGAGTCATTATTCTAGAATGTTCACTTAATGACTCATGGTAATGAGTCATATAGTGAGTCATGGTGGATTAATGGCTTTTGTTTTGGGTGAGATATTTTAAGGGTTTTGTGTGAGATATTTTGTGATATATTTTCTTTGATTTTTCAACACAAAACCTCATTATATCAATACACAAAGAGAGAGGGCAGCCAACACAATTTTTGGGGTTTGGTTTTTTTGCTCACTTGATTTTTCTTGAGCCCACACTCTTTATCTCATTGCATCTTCTTCAACCTCCACCCTAACCCTCTCATGTGATGAGAATCCTAGGGTGTATTGAGACAAAGTATTCACACCCACTCTCTACTTCATCTTGGACATGTCGGCTAGCAAACTTCCTGTCCGAGTTGCTTCGGTTTGAAGCGGGAGCCCGTAAAAAGGTTCCTTGACGTGGTGCCGTTTCGACGAGGAGATCGGAGATCGAGCGAGATCGGAGATGCCGTAAGGAGCTAAGGATGGTGGCCAAAGACCGAAGGACACGGATCGATCGGTATAGCCATTCTATCATCTTTGTAGTTTGCTAGTTTAGTGTTAATTGCACGATCCGGGTGAAAGTTTGCGTTAACGCCAGTTTATAAAAGTTTTTGTTCCGCGTTTGGCCTCGGATTGACGGCCGGGGCGCTACCGTAGACTTACAGCTCGGAGTCTAGCTAACAGAGATGGCCATGATCTGCCCGACCGTCAATTCTCCGGTAGTAAGTTGGTTCGCTTGCTCCCGATCTGCCTGCCGTTTGTCTCATAAGTACTTTTCCAGGTGACTGGAGCGGATCAGCTCTTCGATGCAATCGCGGAGTTGTTTGTAGTTCTCGGTTGGGTGCCTCTGTGATCGATGGAAGGTGCAGTATGGGCCGCGGAGTCGCTTGTCCAGATTCTTAGTCATTGGCGGGAGTTTGAAAAATCTCTCGCCTTTAGCCTCCTTCAGCAGCTCGGCCCGAGAGACGTTCAGGGGAGTGTACTCATGAAACCTCGGAGAGTAGGGTTTTGAACGGTTGGCTTTTTTCTTCTCTTCCCTGTCCTGTTTCTTTTGGTTCGTCCGGTTGCCGCGGGGTAGGTTGGCGTTTACTTTCGATTCGAGTTGGATTTTCCGCTTGGTTCAGACTTTTACTTTGGCCATGGTCTTAGTCTGCGCTAATGCGAAAGAGCAGAGCCACTCTTTGTGCTTAAGACCCGCCCTTAAGACGGTGATAACCGTTTCGTCATGGTGCTCGGGGACATCCATAAGGGCATTATAGAAGCGAGTGACGTAACCCTTAAAAGATCCCCTGTCTTCGCTCTTGATGGTAAATAGGTAGTCGACCTTCCTTTTCTGCCATTGGTAACCGACGAAATGACTGAGGAACTGAGTCTCCAGCTCGTCAAAGGTCAAGATCGAGCGTGGCGCAAGGCCGCGGAACCAATCTCGGCCAGCCCGGATGAGGGTGGTGGAGAAGGCTCGGCACTGAGCCACGTCTGAGTTGTCTTGTGTAACGACTATGAAACCCCTGTATATGTTACGACCCGAAATTGGCACGTGACGGCCCTAATACTACGCAACGCCTAAAGACGTAACGCAGTAAAAGAAAGCCAAAACCCAGAAATCTAAACCATAAAAATACGGAAAAAATTATAAAAGTTTTTGAAACATTTGAAATCGCAACCCAAATTCTTTGAAAAGTCCAACTTCTTTATTTAAAATTTTGGCAACACCCCATTTGTAAAATCTATCCCCAAAATGGGTACAACAGATAAAGATAAATAAAGCATTCCCAAACGGGAGCAAATACACGTCCAAAGGTGGAAAACAATCACCACCACAAATATACGACGCCGTAGCGAAGAAAATACAAACAATAGAGATAAAGCTGAATAAAAGACAACAGAAAGGAAACTGTATAAAAGACAGCAAATCCACAAATAAAATACAATATCGTCCTCACCCAGTCTCTAAGTCAACAACATAATAGTAGATGGAGAGTACAAGATACAACGAATGTACAATACAAAATACAGATAACCACCAAAACCCACCTAAGCAAAATAGCACACTGTAAGCTAATGCGGTATCTATAGCAAAAGATGATGGATGAATAGCCTGCCTCGACTACTCTGGGGAAACACCCTGCAACACCTGTGGCAGAACGGGGGTGAGTTGCCAACTCGTAAATAGTAAATAACATATGCAGGTAATCGCAGGTATGTACGTACAGCATGAATCTAAGATATGCGATTACAGTAATAACAGGTCATGTGAATGCAGAATAATGGGAAGTACACTAGCAGATACAATCAATATCTGAAGCAATAATAACATGACAATAGGGATATGAGAATGTAAAATATGCAGCAACCATGAAGGGTACACTAACAGGTACTCCTAATATATGGAACAGTGCATAAGTAAAAAGGTATGAGGTATGGAGTGAAATATGTCATTTCCACGGAATCCTGACATCGTGGTAGGATCAAAATCTATCAAGACACTCAAATCCCAATTCCTCAAATCAACCCCCAAGTTGGGCTCTCATATCACATAAGTCTCACATCTCCCCAATGTACACTATCGAGTAATCTCCAATCTCCCGAATGTGCAAATCAACAATCTCATATGTATCCGGTATCCAATCTCAATGAATCACCTAATATCCTAAGTCAAATCTCAAGTAAGATTCTAGCATCCTAAATATATATATATATGCAGAAATAAATATGATGGGGTCAATACACATATATTAGCGTCCCAATCCACTAATATTGGTGTAAGGGTATATATAACAACGGCTAAATCCCCTGTTATATATACAAAAGGTGTTAAAAGAAATATCATGAAAACAATGTGCCAAGTATCGACACAGAAATACTGGTCTATCAGAAGCCGTCACCAAGACTAGCATCCTGATAGGTACGTATCATACGCTATCCCGAAAGCACGAGTGCCTAGCTCTGACCCTTGCCTTTCGACGTATGCATACGTGTAGGGTTGCTAGGCACGCGCACAAGGGTCTACGACGCATCAACCATGCCCGATTAAAAATTTAGCTGTGCCGAACAACCCAAAGCCGGATCTTTAAACTAGGGTTTATGCGAAAACTAACATGTTAAACACTTTAACACCAAGTGAGAGGGATTACAACCTTTGTAGATCTGGTCCTTCACTTCTTAAGCTCCGTGTTGAAGTCCCTTCGCTGCGATCATCGTGTTCCGGACTCTCGAGAGGCTCCACGAAGAGAAAGATGCAAGCTAGCTTCCGATCTTCGATAACAAAGATGATCTATCTTGAAGTTTCATTAACACAAGCTAACACTCACTAAATGAAGTGAACACCCTCATCTAAATGGCAAGGATAGATGAGGATGATGAAGTAGGATTTTTGCTCTCTTTTATAATCTTTTTCTCACACATTATCATCACTTGGAAAAAACCTAGTAAGCTTTTTCCATGAAAAGAAGAAGGAAGAAGAAGATGAATAATCATTAGAATTCCTTTTGTGATGAATAATGAAAAGATAAATATGATAAATAATGCAACCATGGTCAACTAAACCCATGTAGAGAATTAACTAGGGCTAGGGTTTGGATTGGGTTAAAAGTGAGTCACTTGAAAATATCAAGCATAATATCTTTTTCAAGACAAAAGAAAAGCTTCTAGAATCTACTAGAAGTCTTAACCATAATCCAAACCCTAATCATGTTTAAACTCCACAAAACATGTTGCATTAGTAATCATATCATGTTACAATATTATATATCACATATATAATATTTATTGTAATAAAATAAAATAATACATTTAACATATATCGCATATATATCAATGTATTACCCGAGTGAGAAAAAGAATCTTTTAGTTAGCTAATATTAGTTAATGTAATTTAATATATCATATATATTATTATACATTAAATTATCGAATCAACACTTGATCCGACAATCCGGCTATATCGCATATAACTGACTAATATTTATCCGTACCGATTCATCGAATCAACACTTGATCCGATGACCCGGTTGATATCAAATATCGCGAGAATAGAATACGGTATCTCATATCGCATTATCCTCGGTCCCGCACATATCACATATGTGCCCCTACTCCGTTTTGCCTGAGTCAAGAAACCTCTGTGTAGGACTCTAAAGAATCGTCAATACGCCGGCAGTAGGTGATGATCATATCAAACACCCACAAGCTGCAAGCGGTTAGCTAAACGTAACAGCCACCCAGGTATTGAGTGCTCAGAAGATCAACAAGCAAGCCTGTATATTCTCCTGTGAATCCAATCAGTAACACTCCCGTACAGTCCGGTCTCGTCGTCTGATATGCTGCATATCTCGCCTAGGGGTGGTAAAACGTCAGACCCTAGTAGCTTGATAAGTCGTGTCGATATGAGGTCTATAACAGTTCGAGAAACTACTGATAACACTTACCAGTAAATCTCAGCAACCCTGGCTAGGGATTTCCAGTTATAGCCAATCGAACACAGCGCAACATCAACTCCCTATACCGGGAGAGACGAATCCCCTCCTATCGCTCATTGCCTCCATGTGATTCGGGACTGTACCCAAAAGCCATCTTTTTGCACGCCCTCTTGGACGCGGTATGATGAAAATCAAAGCACAGTGGGAATCACATAAGACTCTATGACGATCTCGGGTCAACAGACTACTCTGTACCAGTGTCACCGGAGAACTGCCATCTGACGTGAGGTATAATACCATCTGGGAGTTCTCGGCGAGTCCGTCCAGTGTACCCAGTCTCTACTGAGCACCCGTACACCATCCTTGATGTCAAACACCGATGGATATGGGATCATCCATCGCCCATCATATGGGTCAAGATGCGTATACGCTAGTCTACTCTGGTGTATCGATGCCCTGTCTCAATACACCCTCGACTAGGAACAGTTATAGGATGTACTCGTCGATTACCATGGCCCCACTAGTAAGATCTCATCATAGTCCCAGTAGTCGAGTACATATCCTAAGGGCTTTATCAACATGTAACATAGAGACAATCAGAGTACATGTTAAGATAAAGTACAACCAGATAGCATACTATCATGTCGAGAAAGAAAGTCCTCCCTATATATGTCCAAGCATCCATTACAATATACATCATATGTACAGTAATAGCCTCTAGGGCATACATATAACTAACAATACGTACATGACTCCCAACGGTATCTCCATGATCCCCGCCGAGTCATTGGTACTGTCACCGGTAGGTACTCGCCTGCCTCCAGGCTTAATCGGCAAAGTCCATCGATCATCTTGCCAAGGGGAACCATATCGGGCCCCACCATGTACCCTCATACGGCACCCACTCCTCGTATGGAGTATGTAATCAGAACCGATAAATCTCATGGTGGCTGCGCAAATATCATATCAAGGAAACCGGGTTTTTCAATGTATGCATAATTTCATGAACTCCCGCGGTTCCCAAATGCAGAAAACATCATGTAAAATCCAAATAACAATACGCAAATCCAGGAATAAATATGTGCGATATATCTAAAATGCGAGTATATAAATGAAAATATGTAGCTGAAACCAGTTGTATGCGAAATCAATAAGGTACAGCTAAATATAGGTGTCTATCTATAAGTAAATGATATGGTATACCCTACTGGGTATAAGTAAAATATGAGAAAGGTATCTATGTAGCTAAATGTCAAATGTGATAAGTAATATCATGTCTATAATGGTTTGTGTGTGACATGGCAATTATTGACGGTGTGTGTGTAGCATACAATCCGTGTTCGTGCAACATGAACCGTCAATAATATGTGCAGTGTCCTACGGCTACTAGTCACAGTATATCTATATCTAAGTAATAGGCTAAAGGCGCAATTCTAATAATGGCATAGAATATGCGACAAGTATTAGAATCCTAGCCCAGACGCATAACGCCATGCGGGCGATTCCCCTGTAGATGTTAAATCTACTCACCTACGATCCAAGCTAGGTGAATCCTACCACCTGTTCCTCCCCTGTAGCAGTGTCCGTAGTCCCTGCCTGCAAACCTGAAATTTAGACTAGGAAAACATATATAAGCAAATATCTCGCAAAACGCGATATCGAACCCAAACGAGAAACCCGCGTCGCGAACTAAACGCGCGTGTGTACGATACGCTAAAACGTGTGTATACGCGTCTAAAACTACCGCGACATGCCGCGACACGCTGGATCACAGAACCCACTCACGTATCGCGCGTATCGCGCAAACAAAACGGACATGAAATACGATATATTGTCCCAGATTTTCTTACAGGTCAAATCTCACAAAACTACACATGCCAAAACAATACAAATCATAGCAGACTACAGTAGCCAAAACCCCAAGACCCCACCCCCCTTCCTGGCCGCAAATTGCGGCCATATGGATTAAAATTGCGGCCAAGTTTGGGAATTAGGGGCTCGTGTTCTGGTGGTGTGGTCCTGACCTAATAAGCATGTTCCTGTTTCCTCAATTTTGTTCTGAAGGGTCAGGGTCAATAGCAGATCACAGATTGCCAAAATATCGCATTAAAACACCAATTTTACACAAAACACAAACCCTATGGTATTTTAGGGAAATCTTGGGAAATTCTCAGTTAAAGTGACCCTAACAACACTTAAATAGATAGGATTTACCAACACAATCATTACTTAATCCAAAGTTCACATAATTCACCATAAATTAGCACTAAACTCATAATTAACACAAACCGACACCAATTACACACAAGCTAAGCAACTAGGAAATTGGGTTTAAGAATTATACCCTATGAGATCCTACGAGCAGGTGAAAGAGAAGAACTGAGTTGCTACAGCTGCTGGTGATGCAGGGGCTGCATGTTGCTGCTGCTGCAAGAAGCAAGAAGCTGTTGCTGATGCTGTCTGCTGATGCTGATGGTGCTGCTGCTTGCTTCAGCTGCTGAAGCTCCTTCTGCTGCTGCTCGAGCTACTTGCTGTTGCCGCCTTGCTTCTGCAGCTGCTGCTTCTCGAGCTGCTGGAGCTGATGCTGGTGTTGCTGCCTCTGCTGTGAAGCTGCTGATGTTGTTGCTGTTGTTTGCTTCTGGGGCTGCTGCTACTGTTGCTCTGTTGAAGGGGTGTGTGTGTTTGAGAGTGAGAGGATGAGAGCAATGAGTGAGAATGAGAGAACACAAACAAACCCCCCTTCTCACTCTCTCTCACTTCATTAATGAGGCATGGCTTGAGCCATGTTGCCCCATGCCCCCCTATCTCTCTCAAAGTCAACAATTCAAACCATTATTCAAATCATTTAAAACCCCTTTTTAATTTTATTAAACAACAATGAACAATGAAACCAAAACACTTAATATAAGTTTTAAAACTAGATTAGGGAAAATGGTTAGTTCACCATGTAGCTAATCATGGTTAACCTCCAAATTACAACCTAGTTAACATGCACAAGTGTGTGCAAGCCTAGGAAAAATCTAATAAAATATTCATTAAATAGGATAAAATAATTGAAAACCAATTTGTTAAACTTTTTTTTATTAAAAACCATATATTAAAATATAATTAACCCCAGAACACATTCTAAGGTGTTACAGTATAGAATTATTTGTTTAAATGTATAAAAAATGGTATTTCAGCCTGTATAGACGTTATAAGTTATTTTTATTCAATAAAAGCAAGAAACAACTTGTTGCTCACTAGTAAAGCCTTTTTACACTGTCGCAACATAGCCCGTGTGTTTGAATCCCATCCGACTCAATTATTATTTAAGATTTTTCTTTTTAATTTTTCGGAAGCCCAAGAGTTGCACGTGCAATTCACGGAGAATCGAAAAGTTACATAAAAATCAAACATGCACAAAGAGGAGTAAACACATATCTAGACACGTGGCACGAATCTCGAGGCAAAACCTCAAGATCCAATCGCCCGTTTCCTCCTTTAGGCCGGCGTTGATGTTATGATATTCCCCAAAATGACTCCGTGTTTTGCACATTCACCCCTTCGGCTCCCCTCAACTCCCCTGCACTTTTTGATTTTCCTGCAATCAAACAGAGACTATTCAATTCACCATTTAACACCCATTTTAATTCTTTTAATCCAATTTTTAATTCGCAAACCCTAAATTCTTCACTATAAATACCACCCCATGCCCTAGCTCTCCTCTATTCTGAAAATTTCTATCAAAATTCTCCCAAAAGTTTCTAAGTGCAAGTGGAGTCAAGTAGAGTTAGCAACCAAGCTTTTTTCGTTGAAGATTGAAGTCGTTTCCGGAGTTTCCACGACACCACGGAACCCCCCTTCTTTAACCTCTTCCTAACGCTACACAACGAGTAAGTCCTTCTTCTATCGTTTTCTTTCATCTCAAATCATCTTCTAAAAATATATCGGTAAAATGAAGTTAACTCCGATATGTGTAATTTTAACCTTTGTACTCCCCTCATTAAGCAAGATAGGTCAAACTAACTTTCTCACACCATTCGTAACCTTATTTGCAATCATTTAGATTTTAGTTTAACAAAAAAAATCATTTGAAAGAAATATATAACAAACTTTTCATTAAAATACCATGAACTTTAGTATAACACTTATTTCGATAATTATTAAAAATACTTTTAGGAAAACTTCACGGGGTAACGACCTACCCTTCACACACACTATGGTTTCATAGCACGGTATTTTAAACATATGGTAATTTAACGAATAAGTTTTACATTAAAATACCACATTTTGTAAAACAGGTTTCTTTTAATCGGTATTTTTTGGAATCCTTGGCAATTACGCCTCTACAACGCTAGTTAGGGGACCCACTAATGGATGGTATGGATTATCGTACATCCATGTTACAGAAGAGCAAGATACAGAACTCATCGCGGAGTATTCAGTCTCGAAAAGAAATAAAAATACTGTTTTTTAAGAAATACGACTTTTTTTAAATAAAACTAAATTTTGGAAAATTATATAAAACTATGAATTCGTATTTTCAATAAAAATATATTATGAAACTATATGTATTTTTTTAAAAACGAAAGATTAAAATTTTAATAAAATACCATCAAATTTCCAAAATAGCCAGTTTTCATAAAAATACCATAAACTTTTAAAAACTAGGTTTTATCACCAAAATACCATAACAATTAAAATACATGTTCATGAAAACCTTAAATATTATAAATCACTCTCGTGGTTTATTTTTAAACTATATTAAAGTATTTTTTATAAACTCCCCTCGAGATGCACAAACAATATTCTAAGGACTCTAGAATTAATATAGGTTTAAACAGTATCATTTCTCTTGAGCCCCGGGGAGCCGGATAAAGTGAGTGCTTTCCTATTCAGGTTAGACGACTTAATGGAGTTATCAAATGCCAATTGTCTTGGAAAAAGACACAAATCCCGCCTTCCATGTGCAGCAGTTGCCGATTTCTCCCGAACATAAGATTTTTAACAGTTTAAATCAATTCATATTAAAAGACCTGAACTCGAATCCAAACTCGAAATTTGAATCTAAACTTGAACTCAAACCCCAAACTCGAAACTCGAATCTAAACTCGAACATGAACTCGAACCTAATCTACAGGAACAAACTTTACTCGAACCAAGATTGCAATTGTCATGACTCGCATATTACTCGATTCACTCGCCTTCATTCTACACCTTTTGCAATTTATGGTTTTGAACAAGACATGTCATAATCAACCAATCGAATCAACTAAGGCTATCTTACAATTATAATATATATTATACTCGGGGTGCTTGGGATAGTTTCTTATGTGAATCCAACGGAGCTTCAGGAGTTCTGTATTAACCTCTTTTTTATTTTACTCGAATATCAGTCAGGTCGACTCATCCACAGCCTAGAGCCCCTATACTAACACATGAAATAGGCCCGCGTTTCCTTACTCCTGGGGTCCCACTCTTGAGCTCGTGAATATTTTTACGGCTGCGTTGACATTCACACTTGGAAGTTAACATTAATATAGTGACCATATAGAGACCTATAGTACATATTTACCCATGAACATATACTTTTACTCGTCATATATATATATGTTATACTTGTCATTCTTTTACTCTTATTTTATCATTGGGACTTATCGAGCGCTAGTTCGCTGACGGGCATTCCATCCACCCACTTTTGTTTTCTTGGAATGTTCGTCAGATACGGTCGAGAAGGGGGAAGTGGAGGCTACAGAGGAGGATTACAACTACATTGCTACTCAGGACTAGCTTAGCTTCATTCCTTTTCCAGCTTATGTATACCACATATTTCGGCATTTTCTTTTATTGTATTTACTTTCCAGCCGAAACTTATGTACTTGTAAATATTTGAAGTTGAATGTAAATAAAGATATTTGTTGAAAATTTTACAGTCTTCATTTATTCTTGCATCGTGTATTATTGTTTCAATACGCTTAGTATATTTATTTAGGGAATGACCTTCTCTGGATAAATATGCCGCGGGCTTGCCACGTCACTGTTTCCGTCTACTGGGAAGTGGGGCATGACATCTTGGAAGCTCATGCGTGCCGTAAATGCATCCAAGTGGTCCTTCGGATGAGACTTCCTGTCGAAGAGGGCCACCTTGGGCGGTTTGTTCCAAGATGAGACTCGCTCATCTAGTAACTGCTCCATGAAGGGCTTCATGAGCGAATCTATGGAGTACTTTACCACTCCTCCGGCTGATCAGGCGGCGAGCCGCATGTCCTCAATCTTCTTCTCGAGGGTTTCGATTCACTGTTGGTACCCCGAGAATTCTCCACAGTTAGAGTGCCTGCTATCTCGACTCTGGGTTTGCACGATAGAGCGGTTTCGGTTTCGCTCTATCACGTTCCTCGGATCCTTGAGGTGGATCCTTCATGGTTGTCCTCGACGTTCGCCATGTGCGCGGTCTCGATGGGTGTGGTGACGTCGGTCTTGCCTAGAATCAGGCGACCTGATCGATGTCTCTTCAGGAGGCGAGAGAGCGCGGCGGGCGTTGAAGCGATAGCCTGGTATCTCCTTAGATCTCGGTGTTGAACTATTTGGCACCCAATGAGTCATGGAATCATTTCTCGTATGGGGGTCGTGACTGCCAGAATTGGCATGTCGGTGTTCGGTGACATCGAAATGGGCGTGAGCGAGGTCGAAGGCCTGAATGTGCCCCTCAGTCGCCCCACGCACACCGTCGTTCCAGGGAGTGGGATAGCGGTTTGGCGGGCTTGGCTGGCCATTTGAATATGAGCGAGCGTGTCCACTATCGCCGTAAGCCTGTCGATCCTCGCCGATAAGGTGTCGATGATGTTGGGAGGTGGAGTAGAACCATCCCCGTCTTTATTGTGGATGACGGGGCGTCTTGTGCTGGGATCGTTGCGATTATCGCTGGCCATTGAATAGAAGGCCGAAGATAAACTTTTTAGGTGGAAAAGCTTCTTGTTTCTCACAGACGGTGCCAACTGATGGAGGCTGAAATCTCCCTCAGATATTGTCCTCCGTTGATTTTGCTGCCAGCGGGGCTGAACGGTTGGGAGTCAGTATGAGGATTGAGTGTGTGGGTCTCAATGTGTTGTTGGTTGTTGCTGACACCGAACTACCTGCAAGGGAAGTCCCGGGGTGGAAAACCACCGTAAGACCCTACGCCGATCAAGTAAGTATCGAGAAGTAATTGGGCAGAGTAGCGGTATTTTGGAAGTGAGTCCAACGTACCTGAGTCGTTTGGAGGAGGGGTCTATATAGGGGTCGTATTGGAGCGAGCTGATACGAGATTCTCGCCGTCTGTTACGCCCCTGCGTCACGTTCGCGTTGATGGTGGGATACGTCCATTAATGGCGAGATATGCTAGCGTGGGATGCGGGACGTGGAGCGATGGAGATCTCGTCGTAGCGAGATACACGGAGCCGTTACGAGGGCACTTGGGCTCCATGCTCCCGGCCAGACGGGGAGGCTAAGAAAGCTCAGCTCTGTGATAGCTCAGAGATGAGTGAAGAGGCTGAGGAAGCTCATCTCTGTCAGCTCTGTGACAGCTCGGAGACAAGCGAGGAGGCTGAGGAAGCTCAGCTCTGTGACAGCTCGGAGACAAACGGGGAGGCTGAGGAAGCTCAGCTATAGGATAGCTCGAAGACGATCTAGGGAGTTGAGAAAGCTCAACTCTATGACTGCTCGGAGACGGGCAATGGGTGGTGGTCAGGCGAAGAGGGAAGGTACTCCGGAGAGGTCTTCAAAAGGTCGGATGCAACCATAAGTCGAGACGCCAAGGAATGTCTCCAATGCATCGTACATACTCCATCTCCGCAGCCCCTAAGAATCTGGCGGGCTTACGTGGATGACACGTCACCTGCTACGTGTCGTAATATGAGGAATTCCTATTTACGATTATCATCACTAAGAAATGATTACTGGCTTAGTAGGTTACAAATTGAGCATAGAATAAATCTCTAAATAATAGCAACTCTAACGTAACATTATGTAGAATATCAATGTTTGGTTGACAATTAACCTCAGTTCGTCTGAATAGCTTAAGTTGCAATAGGTTCAGTCCATTGCAAATAGCTTTTGTCATTATATATATATATATATATATATATATATATATATATATATATATATATATATATATGAACGAGAATAATGGAGGAAAGAGGCCATGCATGGGAGGGAATTTCCTCTTATGACGTCGAAAAAGTACGCTCTTCCTCATTTTTTCCGACAATCGGCACCCATCATCTTCATCGTTATCATCTAAGATGTGGGTACACCAAATTTTATGTGATTCTATAACTTTTTCACCGTTGATTTAGCAATGTAAAAAGTTATGTTGTCGGTAAACCGTTAATTTTGAACCATTAAATCAACGGTGAAAAAGTAGTAGAATCATATAAAATTTGGTGTACTCACATCTTAGATGATAACGATGAAGATGATGGGTGCCGATCGTCGGAAAAAGTAAGGGAGGACGTACTCTTTCGACACCATAGGAGGAAATTCCCTCCTATGGCATCTTTCCTCCATTATTCTCTCTCTCTCCCTCTCTCTCTCTCTCTCTCTCTATATATATATATATATATATATATATATATAGAGAGAGAGAGAGAGAGAGAGAATAATGGAGGAATGATGCCATAGGAGGGAATTTCCTCCTATGGTATCGAAAAAATACAATCTCCATCGTTTTTTCCGACGATCAGAACCCATCATCTTCATCGTTATTATCTAAGATATGGGTACACCAAATTTCATTTGATTCTACAACCTTTTCACCGTTGAATTAGTGGGTTCAAAATTAACGGCGTACCGACAATAGAACTTTTTACATGGCTAAATCAACGGTGAAAAAGTTGTAGAATCACATGAAATTTGGAGTACTCACATCTTCGATAATAACGATGAAGATGATAGATTCCGATCGTCGAAATACATGATGGAGGGCGTATTTTTTTGACGTCATAGGAGGAAATTTCTTCCTAGGGCCTCTTTCCTCCATTATTCTCATATATATATATATATAAAGGGCAGTATTGTTTACCCTCTTTAATACTTTTAATGGCTGACATTTAAAATAGGTAGAGTTTAAACAAAACAAAAGATTTAAGTTTTAAAATTTAACCAAAAGATTCTGGGTATGTTTATACTTCGACGGGATGCCTTGTTAGATTGATCTTAAATCGCATCCTAGAAGGAGAGATCACATCATATGTAGTATATACTTGCAAAAAGACAACATAAAAATCCGCTTCAAAGGATATTGTTATGTTACATTGATTTTTGTGTACAACTTTGAATACATTGCAGTGAATATCATAAATTGTACAAAGAGGAGCATTAAAAGAAAAGCTATATTTTGAGTGAATATATCATGTAAGGAGTTTTTAATGTCAGATTGACATTATTTAGAATAAGCGGGTAATTCCAAGCGGGACCCAAGCCTTGCACTATTTAAAACAATGGGGTACTCCTAAGCGGGACCCATCCTTGTTACAATGAGGAGGTGGGTGCCTCACAACCAACTTCGTTTAGGTTCAGAAGCGGGCACCTCTTTTGAGGCACCCAACTTAAGGAAATGAGTTGCGGGTATCTCTTTTGAGGTATCCGACTTAGGAGAATGGTGGCGGTACCTCATTTGAGGTACTCGAAATTAGTTAATTTAGAGGCAAAACTCTATTTTCGACATGTTTTGCGATCTTAGGTAGAAATAATACGCTGTGCTATTTCTAAAGTTTGTTTTTTTTATATATATAGTTCGATTAGGATTCTATTAGAAGGATTTCAAAACAAATCTTTCCCATTTTCTCACCGTTAGATTAATTTTAGTATGTGTGCCAACATGTATGAATAAATAGTTTAATTTATTACCAAACATAATATAATTGAATGCACAAACTCCAAAGTTAAAATGATAAAAAGTGGTCATATCCTTTCAATAGGATTCTAGTCGAACTCTGTCTCTCTGTATAAACGGTAAGCAGCACGAATTTTGCCGCTGCTCGCACTTATTCTCGCCTAGATTCTCGCCCAACATGCCGCACCTTCCTTAATGCAAGGTTATGATTAATCCTCCATTAATGGATTGATAATATATATTAAATCCATATACATTGGCAAACAAATCCTCACTAAAAGATTTATATAAAAAAATTCTTGCTATGAAGGATTGGGACGCGTGGCCCTAGGTTTGGCATTCCGCAGCGAATAATATTTTTCCTTCCAATGCGGTGGAATCCACAGCCTATCAAGATTCTCATTGAATACCGACGCAGGACGAAAACATTAGGGTTGGAGCATGTGTGTGTTTATATGCAAAATGATAGTGCAATCAAGCGATAAAAACGCAAACACACAAATTGAGATCCAACAATCGACAATTATGAGTAATAAATAATATAAAATTGAGGCTAAATTCTGCAATTGAACTTTTGAAATAAAACGATCAATTTTGTGTTGATATCATATTATCTGTTGAGTGCAAATTAACCAACAATTTTGTAGCATAAATCATAAATATTATAGATCTGAAAATTAAAATCAAATAGAACTAGTTCAATATATTAAGGAGTGTCCAAGTCTTGATTTCTTTGATAGCATTTCCATGAACTAGTTAAATCCTTTACTACTAAATCAAGAACAACTAAAGCCTTTACCTTGATGTCCAGCAATGAAACATCATGTGGTGATGCTAGCACTAATCTTGAGATGAAGTGGCTGCTTTTTTCTTTTTTCTTTTTGATACTCCCTTAATATTGAACATCTTTCTAGCTTTCCTTCGGATCTCAACGATACTCCTCCCAGGTCTTGGATAATGATGGCTGAAATCGACAGCGACAACGTGGCCTCAAGTTGGCTTCAATCGGAACTTTGAGTTGCAATGGCGGATTGATGGTTGACGATGCGAGATGGAGACCGATAACAAAGATGACAAAATTAGACGACGACGGTAACTACGGGTTTCACACCTAAGGGACTTGCTCACTACACTGAATCACACACGGCGGCAATACAACTCTCCGCAGAGAAATAAAATCACACAGTTTTCTGATCTACGAAAAATAAATTTTTATTCAATCATTCGCTGCCCAGAATAAAGTGTCATGGTTTATTTTATAGGAAACCCTAATTACACTTTGCAATTAACTTCGAAATTAATTAAAAATTACTAAAATCCTAATACAATAAAATTAACAAACATCCAAAAAAGAAGAAATAAAAATAAATAAGAGGATAGGCGCACATCAGATACAAGATGGGGTGTAGGATACAAGTATCCCGGTGTTCTGTATAACATGATCCATCTTGTATCCAATGCGAATCCATGTAGCTATATGGATTCCACCGCTCCGGTAGTAAAAGTATTACTCTTTGACGGTAGCTCAGAAAAATTGTCTTGGAAAGAGTATTCTTGCATGAAAAAGGGAACGTTAGAGAATGATTACTCGCAACTTTTCATTTTTCTCTTCAATGATCTTATGCTTGTCATAAAGATATTTTCCTCTTTTTTATTTGATTATTATGACTATGGTCATGCAAGATCGAGTCTTTTTTAATTTTTATTCCCTTAGATATCTCTCTCTCCAACGATTTACTTTTATTTTTACTTTGCAGGTTTGCTGATCGATCGATGTGTAAATCCTTCTATTGGAGTAGTTTAAGATCCTATTCTATTTGCTCAAATTAATACATCTCTCATATCCACAGATTCCATCAATTTGGAGCTCAGGCAGTTTTCTAAAATTCTTAATTGACTTTGATACTCTGTTATGATAAATTTTGTATGAATTTGAACATTTTTGCTGCAAGTGAAAATCTTGCATGAATTTGAACATTTTTACGCTGTTTATGTGCAGGTAAGCATTTATTTGTCAGGTAACGGTGATATCTTCTCTAATGAAATTTTTGGGCTATAAATGTACCTCATTTTCTAAAAAAGTTTAATTTCGCCATATTATTCTCAATCATTAATCCTGTTCTTAATTTTCGAGCATGTAGAAGTCTTATCAAACCAGCGGATGACGAGTGAGGTGCAATAACTTGCTATACGAGCGATAGAGAGGCTCATTTCTTGCAATTTACTGAATTTAATATTGAGATATTTTTCCTATATTTAGCTTTGTTATACAACATCTAATCGACTAGAGTGCTTAATACAATTGATTCAAATTAACAATCAACACAGGAACGAGCTCAGTATGAAAATTTTGGCCAATAAGCGAATATTTTGGCGAACTTGTCGTGCATATATGTGCGGGGCCTTTGCTAGTAGCATTATATAATCAAGTTGGGAAACTATTGACCAGGCTTAGATGAGTTGTAAAAGGACGGCTGACCCGTATTTGTTTTTTGAGATAATAGGTGGAATAAATTAGCCACCCTCTCATAAATGGAAGACCCCGGGCTCGATTTCGGATCTCCCTAATAGGCTATTCCAAACCTCACCAATGTCCTACTCCAAGCCCTTACTGGCACTTCAAGCCCCCATCAATCTGGCACGTGTTTGTTACACCATTCAGCTCTCATATATGTACTCATGCATGCATATATGAATTTTTTACCAAAATAATATTATTAAATAAAATATTTCCAAAAATAATACTGGTCCCAAACTAATTCCCAAAATAGACCTCTGTGCTGCCACGTAAGAATAGGCCTCGTATGGCGGTTGGTGGGGAAGGAAAAACGCTACTGACAGTAGCATTTTCCTCCTGATGAAAACGCTACTGTCAGTAGCGTTTTCAAACAGGCATATCCAGATGTCTCGGGTTGGACTGGGGTAAATTAAAGCAAATGAAAACGATAATGTCAATAGCGTTTTTATTTCGAGAAAAACGCTACTGACAGTAGCGTTTTCATTTAGGCCCACTTATTTCTTTATATACAATCGAAGCCCTGATCGAAACCCAATCTCATTATTCCCAACCTCTTCTCTCTCTTCAAAATCCCTTGCTACCCCTTGCCCCATATCCCCCTCGTCCGCCCCCTCCGGCGACCTCCTTCGCGCTTCCCTCCAAGCCCAGCTCCCCTTTCTCTGACCTCTCACCTTCCGCCCTCTGGCGACCTTGTCTTGCCCGCAGATCCTCTCGCAGGGACCCCCTCTCCATAGCCACCTCCCTCTCCCATGCCTCTCTCCACAGCCCCCGCTCGTCGCTCTCGTCTTTGATTCTGCCGTCAATTGAAGGTACGTATAAATTAAAATTTGTTGGGTAACGAATTTTTACAAATCATGATATTGTGAAAAAGTTTTATTTGAAAAAATTATAGTAAATTTTAAAAATTCCCAGCAAATTAATTTTTTCCCAATAAATTACAAAAAATACAAGACAAGCTTAAGTTCCATTGTATCTAGAAATGAAGTAATCCAAATTTAAATCGGTGGAGGGTAGACGGTGAAGCAGAGGGGTTTGTTGTGGTTAGATGGTGACATTGATGGTAAGCCACATTCAAGGAGACCCAACCTTTGCTTAGATGGTGAAGTAGAGGAAGTTTTTTGCAACGTTGTAGGGGCTTTTATGCAATTAATTATCGTTTGGTAATATATTCGTTTGCATTCAAAATGTGTATTGATGAAAATCTATTGTTACTGAATCAATTTGGCTCCGTTGGTATGGAACGTTGGAAGAATTGAATATCCTAGAACATGCTGTTTGATAATTCAGGCACGATATGATGTTAGAAGGGGGGGGGGGATCCCACTTCAAACTTGAGCACATCGTAGATGTCATGCCCCACCCCTAATACAGAGAGTATTGTCCGCTCTGGTCAAAGCCTCACGGTTTTGTCCTTCGGGGTGAACCGGACCCGACAGGGGCCACTTCCCAGGAGGTCACCCATCCCAGAACTTCCCTGGCTCGACACGCTTAACTAAGGAGTTCTCAATCTCCTGTAGTGCCGGTGCACTTAAAAGACGCCTCTGTATTGAAGAGTGGTATCATTCCATTTATAGTACAGATCTGCCCTCTTTCGTAATGTATTCCGAAAATTTCCCATTGTTCTACAGTGGGTCCCACGGATTCAAGAGGTGGCCCCCACGGATTCATGAGGTAGCCCCCGCCCACTTAAACACGACACTTAGCGTCGCACTTTGTTCCGTGTGGCATTTTGTTCCGTGTGGCACTTTGCTCCGTGAGCAAGAACCGGGTCCCGACATTCTCCCCACCTTTGAACAATGGTTCGTCCTCGAACCACAGACCTACTATTGAGGGACCAGCTCTGATACCATTCTGTCACGCCCCACCCCCAATACAGAGAGTATTGTCCGCTCTGGCTAAAGCCTCACGGTTTTGTCTTTCGGGGCGAACCGGACCCGACCAGGGGCCACTTTCCAGGAGGTCACCCATCCCAGAACTTCCCTAGATCAAGCATGCTTAACTACGGAGTTCTCAACCTCCTGTAGTGCCGGTGCACTTAAATGCGCCTCTGTATTGAAGAGTGGTATCATTCCATTTATAGTACAGATCTGCCCTCTTTCGGAATGTATTCCGAAAATTCCCCATTGTTCTACAGCGGGTCCCACGGACTCAAGAGGTGGCCCTCACGGATTCAAGAGGTGGCCCCCGCCTACTTAAACACGACACTTAGCGTGGCACTTTGTTCCATGTGGCACTTTGCTCCGTGAGCAAGAACCGGGTCCCGACAGTAGAAAATGAATCTCTACAGTTTATGATCGAGTATGTATCATCGCCAAATTTGCCGTGGGGTGTGTTGGAGTTGTTTGTTGAAAAATGTCAGCATTCTGAAGAGCAGTTCACGCCACAGCCTGAATTCCCATCACATAATGAAGTTCCACTTACAAAGGGAAATACGCTAAGCGAGAATGTTTTTTATGAAGTCCCGGCAAGTGAGCATGAAGTAAATCCGCCAAGTGAGAATGTTTTTGATGAATTTACAGCAA
Organism: Agapanthus africanus; assembly: GCA_030015575.1. Lineage (NCBI taxonomy): Eukaryota > Viridiplantae > Streptophyta > Magnoliopsida > Asparagales > Amaryllidaceae > Agapanthus > Agapanthus africanus. The sequence continues at coordinate 416,968,553 of CM057349.1, read as the reverse complement.
GTGAGTATGTCGTATCACCAGCGCATGCTAGCGGTGAAGGTGGTGGTATGGTAACGTTTATCAGTTCATTGAATGAGGATCCTTCTGAATTATTTGCAACTGCCTACGTGAACAATGAATTGATATATAATGATGATGATGATAAGGACATTCATGAAGTAGATGACGATGATGATGAGGATGATCCAGTTGCGCAGAACACGGTAAATATAACTTATCAAAGTGCACCAGCAGATGCGTTTACTTCCACAGAATGGATTGGAGATGCTGTAGTGAACAATAGCGAAGCACACGATGTTACCGGAGGCAGTCGTCTAGAACTGTACAAAGGTCAACGGTTTCAATGTAAGGCAGATTTGAAACATGCAGTCGCGATATATTCAGTTAGAAAACATCAGCAATATATGGTTATAAAGTCAAATCCATCAGCCTGGAGGGTTGTATGCAAGATCGGTGGAGATTGTTCATGGGTGCTCCATGATTCTAGGCAGAATATTGACGAGCCATTCACGTTCGAGGCACTCAAAGAGCTTTACATATGTGTTAATCTTATTCTAAACAAACATCATTTGCAAATTGACTGAAATTTTGTTGCAAAAGTAGTTATTGATATTGTGAAGGTGAATTAGAACATAACGCCCCAAGCCATCGTTGAAATCATTAAAACCATGTTCGGTTATGTTATAAGCTATAAAAAAGGTTGGTGGGCTAGGTGTAAAGCTATGGAAATACTGTTTGGGGACTTCACTGCATCTTATTCTGAACTGCCTAAGTTCATAATAGTATTGCAGGCCGCTAACCCTAATACTGTTGTTCAGTGGGTGACTGTAACTATTGAGCAGGGAAAGGAACAGTTTAGAAGGGTGTTTTGGGCATTCGGTCATAGTATCGAGGGTTTCAAATTCTGCCGGCCGGTCATTAGCATCGTTGGGACATTTTTATATGGGAAATATAAGGGCACGTTGTTGCAGTCGTTCTATATGTAAATGATTGGTTATTTTCGCTTGCATTTGCCATAGTTGAATCAGAGAACACAGATAATTGGAGTTGGTTTATGAGCTGTATACAGGTATTTGTAACAAACCGTATAAGGTTTTATGTCATATCTGATCGTCACGCTGGGATTTTAAACACGATGAAGGATCCACATCTCGGATGGAATGAGCCACTTGCTTACCACCGAATATGTATGTGACACTATGCAGCGAACTTTTACACAAAGTTTGGCAATATGCAGATGATGCATAAACTGAAGTCCATTGCTACGGAGAATCAAATAAGAAAATTTGAAAAGGGAGTTGAAAGGATTAGAGATGTAAACCGAGAAATGGTTGGTTGGCTTGACAAAGAATCTCGTGAAAAGTGGGCCCTTGCATTCGATAAAGGCAGGCGATATGACATGATGACTACAAATTTATCGGAGATATTCAACTCCGTATTGAAGGGGGTTCGTAGTTTGCCAGTTACGGTAATTGTGCAGTTTACAATCTATCGGTTAAATACTGTTGGATATGTATGACCTAGAGGCCATTATTGTATATGTATACATATGGATGCTTGGACATATTTATGTATAGGACAGTCTTGCTCGATATGATAGTATGCTATCTGGTTTGTCTTTATCTTAACATGTGCGTATGTTTTACTTGCTATTACATATCATTTATACATGTTGATAAAGCCCGTAGGATCATTGCTAGACTACCTACGTTGTGATGGCGATCATACTTGTAGGAGCTGGGTAGTCGGTACACACATCCTTAAATTGTCCATAGTCGTGGGAGTATCGAGACTGGGCATTGATATTCTAGAGTAGACTAGTGTATACGTTTCTAGACCCTGACGAGGGGCGATGGTACGGTCCCGCAACCATTGGTCTTTTGCACCTAAGATCATATACAAGTGCTCACTGGGGGTGATTACACTGGATGGACTCACCGAGAACTTCCAGATGGTACCATACCTATCGTCAGGTGGAAGTTCTTAGGTGACATGAGTACATGTTAGTCTTTAGACCTGAGATCATCATTTGTCTCGTGTGATTTCCCATTGTGCTTTGATCACTACCCTACCACGGCTCTACTGAGTCGTGCAAACAGGTTTTGGTTGGGTACAGTCCCGAGCCACATGGAGGCAGTGAGCGATTGTCGGGGATTCGTCTCTCCCGGTATAGGGAGTTGATATCGCATTGTGTTTGATTGGTCAGGACCATAAGACCTTGGCCAAGGCAGTTGGGATTTACTGATAGGCTGATCAGTAGTGTCCTGGATTGGTCCTGAGCTGCATTAGCATGAATTACCGAGTTATTAGGGTCTGACGTTTACCACCCCCCAGACCTGGTATGCGATACTTTCAGACGAAGAGACCAGACTGTATAGAGATTGTCACATATAGGCTCAGTAGGGATCCGGATGAGTTTGGTCGTCGTCCTTCCTTTTGGACAGGTACCCGGGTAGCCGTTACGTACAGCTAGTGCCGTTGACGTGCTTATGGTTATGGATTTATCCAGTAACTCACTGCCGGCGTACTGTCGAGTCTTTAGAGTCCCACACAGAGAGTTTCCCTGGTTTAGGCGAAATGATGTAGTAGCCGTATTGGATACGTTCAGGGTTCCGATCGATTGATGTACTTTGTACCCGTACTTTCGATCGGACAGTTGGTAATACTAGCCGGCTCGGGATTGAGCCGGATTATTAAATCAGGTATTGATTTGATAATTTACATATATGTATTTCGATATGTATATTCTAGTATCACGTTCTTCATGTTATTCTATCTCTTTGGGCATTCGTGTTTTTATCCGAATGCGGGTTTGTGTATACAGTAGGCTGTAATCCGTATTTTTTTACGAATAACATTCTAGAAGGTGGCCATCTCATTATGCTTTTTCCATTTATTCTTTAAATGTAAATAAGGTGTAAATTGAAGGAGGGGGAGGTATGGTGAGAGCCATGGCTTCAATAGTTGACAAATGAATTATTTATTTATTTGTGACAACTATTGAAGCATGGTTGGACTTCTTTATTCATGGATATTGTTATACAAAACCTAAGTGAGATATTTTCTCTCTCATGGTCATTTTATTTTGATCTTACCATTTTGCTTCATCTCCTTCTCTTCCTCTTGAGTTCCTCCACCTTCATCATCTTTCCTCCTCTCTACACTCTCATGTGTTGAGAAATAAGAGAGGATGCACGATAGAGATAATAGAACACTTATAACTTCACACTATATCCTAGAGATCTTAGAGTAGCATCCTAAGTTCTCTAGTTGCTCCTTTTGTTACTTAGCTAGGAGCTAGAGCCATGGATCACATCCCTCGGGTAGATCTTTTTCGATAGAGGAGGATCGAAGAGCAAGCTCGATTCCGGAGTACCGATGGAGCGAGCAAAGGAGATCAAGCGCGATCATGGTGGCCACTTGGAGCGAACGATGAGGAAAGAAGACCGAAGGACTTGGATTGTTTGGTGAGATTTCTTTCCATAGTAGTTAGCTCTCTCTTTGTTTAGCTAGTTAGGTTTATGGAAAGATCCGTTTTAATTAGGTTATTCGCGCCGTTTTGAAACTCGTAGAAAAATTTTGTTCCGCAAACGGTCACAGATGATGGCTAGGGCATTAGGGTAACCCAACATGATATCAGAGCTACTAGGCAGGGATGCCAACCCATGGGGGGTTCTCACTGTGGTGACAGTAGTGGCGAAGTACAGGCTCTTACCCCCAGGGTGTCCCGTGCGGTTATATGGTCCGGCGGGTTGTAGTCCGTCGCGAGGGGATTATGTAAAAAGTAGTTGCTGAGAGACCTATGGGCGCCACGGCCAGTTTCCGCTGCGCTGACTGACCCAACATGGTATCAGAGCCACCCCATAAATCCTATACTAGCTAGTTTCAACGTGTAAAAAAGAAATCCGTTGTATATACGTTCGAACCACTGTTCGTCATGTTTCTTTTTATCGAGAAATAGAAGAAGCCGTACAGGGGTTTTACCGGGCCTACTCATACGCTATATAAACTAAGAAATTCGATTAGACGATACCCGTGCCCATGGGAAGTCGGGTCTATCCAATTTCACAGGTATTATAAGAATTTCTTAATTTCTATATGAATTAAGATTGAGGAAAGGAAAAGACCAATATCTACCGCTGTGGCAATAGGGACGTGGTTTGGTAATACGCCAATTTGGCCATTATTAGTAGATAAAATGGATTCTTTCATTTCTGAATCCCAAATAATTCGATTAGGAGTCAGTACACAAAGACTTGGGAGCTCACGGTTTCATGTTCTATTTTACTCCCCCATGGGGGTTCTTTTCACCTTTCCCTCACGGTACTACTTCGCTACCGGTTACCCAGGAGTATTTAGCCTTGCAAGGTAGTCCTTGCTGATTCACACGGGATTCCACGCGTCCCATGCTACTCGGGTCAGAGCGTAAGCTAGTGATACTTTCGGCTACTGGACTCTCTCCATCTAGGGTGCAACACTCCACTGCTTTTGGTTTCATTCGGCTCTGTTTACCGCCGAAAACAGAGACGAAACCGCGTAGGTCGTCTTGTCTGAATTTGGGGGCAGATGCTATTTGGATTTATCCGTCCACCTCTCCGAAAATGCCAAGTTGATTTATGGCACCGTGTATCGAAAGTTTAGACAGATACGGCCGTTGTAGCAGACTTCGTCAGATTCCCTCTCATTGTGAGGGTTTTTTGATTGTGAGGACGCTTTTCCCTGCAGGCGCAAGCCCTTGCAGTTAATTACGTTACCGCGTAGTGATAACCACTTTCTCTTGCTTCAGAAGGACACTTCGTGTCGTGTTTTTTTTGGTTGCCTGTGGATTGTATACGGAGACTAATCTGTGTTGTCGCCCGTAGGGCGTGGATTAGTCCAAATCCGTATTTTCTTAGATTTGGGTTTGGTTTGATTTAAGGATCGTTAACCTTGTTTGAGATTAAGATCGACCTAAATATTTGTTAAGGATACGTTAATCCGATATTGGACTAAGATCTACTTAACGGGGGTTCGGGATCATTTTTGATCCAATGAAAGAGCATTTGGGCTCTATCGTTCTAGTTTAAGGACGTTGCTGTCCACGGCTAGTTTAAGGACATTACGGTTCATTATGGTATGCTCTTAGGTTTGAGAGCGCATCCAAGATCTGTTGGTTGTCGGGACCCTCCACCTCTTTGACATCGTTGAAGAATTACAACGACATGTATCAGAGGTGTGGAGAGATGTACTCTTTAAACCGAACTCCAGCTTGAAGGGAGAGACCATGGTAGAACGAATATCATTTCAGATGCCATGTGTTAGGAGATCAGTAGTCATCTTTGGAACTAAGATCGATTTGGGGAGACCTGAGTATAGGAGGGCTCCGTTGATTGATAGTCAAAAAGGTTTTTGGCCTCAGGAGACTCGGCTAATTTGGGCTAGGGTTGGCCCCTCACAGTGTTAAACACTGCTAATTGTTTGGCGCTCACGTGCTCCCACGTGAGGCTCTTAAGCAGTGTTAAACACTGAAAGTTGGAGCGCTCACGTATGGCACGTGAGACACCTGAATATTGGGCACTGCTTCTTCGGGCTTATTCCCTTGTTCTATACATATAAGTGTTAAATACTTAAATCTTATAACCATCACGTGTGGAAATATGAAGCGTCCCCAAGTTGGGCACTGCCTCCTTTGGATTTATCTTTCTATTCTTTTCTAAGTGCTAAGCACTATTGGAGGTCATGTGGGATCACGTGACCCGATCTCAGTTGTTCCTTTTTGTTCCTCAGAGGTGCTCATATGGGAACACGTGATATGTCGTTATAGCATTAAACGCTAATATGCATGGAGCTTTTGATCTTAGTCTTGAGAATTTCAAGTCCATTGTTTTATGAGAATTAAATTCTTATGCAGGGTTAAACCCTAGTTTTATCAGAGGAATTAAATTCCTATGTCTTTGGAAGAATTAAATTCTTTAAACCTAGTTCTTTCTTCTGAATTTTAGGACTGCATAACAGAATCTCCCCGATGAGAATTAAATTCTCAACTTGTGGGGAGATCTGCTTCTGCAGACCTCAACCAGAGGAAGAACTAAGTTCTTTTTTAGAAGATTTAAACTCTTGTAAAAGGAGATAAGATGATCTCTGGGTCTTTTCCCTCGCCTAGGGTTTCTTTTCTTCAAAGAGAACTCCTCTTCTTCTTTATTTTCTCAAATCTTATAGGGGTCTCTCCTTTTTCTCTTCAGTCTCGAGTCCTTTATATAGTAGAGGCAAGTTTGTTGATTTAGTTAAGGAAATCTCTCATTGAGAGATTTTTTTGATTGATTCGGGGATTTTATCCACCGTTGGATCTTTGATCTAGGGACTTCTATTTTACATAAGACATTTTTCTTATTTCTTGGAAAATATTTTTCCATACAGAGCTTATTCAATAGCTTGGTGATTTTTAATCACCATTGGATCTTTAATCCAACGGTGCTCTGATATACAGAGCACAATCTTTCTTGTTTAGAAAGATTGGGGAAATATTTTCCCATACAGAGCTTATTCTGTAGCTTGATGATTTTTAATCACCATTGGATCTTTAATCCGACGGTGCTCTGATTTACAGAGCACAATCTTTCTTGTTTAGGAAGATTGAGGAAATATTTTCCCATATAGAGCTTATTCTGTAGCTTGGTGATTTTTAATCACCATTGGATTTTTAATCCAACGATGATCTGATTTTCAGAGCACAATCTTTCTTGTTTAGAAAGATTGGGGAAACATTTTCCCATATAGAGCTTATTCAGTAGCTTGGTGAGTTTTAATCACCATTGGATCTTTAATCCAACGGTGCTTTGATTTACAGAGCATAATCTTTCTTGTTTAGAAAGATTCAAGGAAATATTTTTCAAAATAGGGTTTTGATCTTTCTTATTTAGAATTTAATTCTATCGTCTTAGAAGGCATTAGGAACCCTTACGTGTAGCATGTGACCCATAGCTTTAGGCCGGTTTGCTTATATGTAGCAGTCCCAGAGAAAGGCATCACGTGTTGGCACGTGAGCCTCTCTGGCCTGTTATTTGTTTTAGGAAGGTGCCTATATATTTTGTATATAAATGCTCACGTGCCTGCACGTGAGACTCAACTTCAGCTTTTTTTTTGTTAAGCGCAATACCTATAATTTTTGCTCCAAGGCGCATCACGTGTGGACACATGATACTCCATTTGGGAGAATTTTTCCCATCCCTTTTTATTTATTATTTATTTTTTGTAAGGGAACAAATGCCCACATAGCGTTGTTCTCACGTGGTTTGCACATGAGTGCAACGCTATCACCTTTACAGCCGTTGGATTGCCTAGGGGAATGGGGAGGTGAACCTCTCTTGTCACGTCTTATAAATGCAAGGGTTTGGTCTTTGAGAATCCATTGTTCTTTCATCTTCTTCTTTCCTTGCCTTTTTTTTTGAGAATTCAATTCTCTTCTTCAGATCTTAGTTCTCTGCCCATTGCAATTCCAGAGTTGAACTCTGTCAGAAAAAGACACCCTTTTTTAGGTAAAGATCTTGAACAAAGAAACCCTTAAAAAAATTTCCTTGGATTTTAAATCCACCATAAGAGCTTTGCTCTCTTTCTGAAACCCATCTCTCAGAGATCCAAAGACGTGATCTTTGAGTAGTAAACCTCAATGCCTTGGGCATTCCTCCTCTGTTTTTTAAGGATTCATGGCATTTTATTTTTTCATTTTCTCTTCATGGGGGTTTCTGGAATTTAATTCCATCATTCAAAAGGAATTTAATTCCTCACCAAAGAGCTTTACTCTGAAGATCAACAGGGCCCCTCGGGAATTTCATTCCCTGGTGTTCTTAAGCATATTTTCATAGGGTTTTTCCTTACTTGCACAAATTCAAATTTGTTGGGTATTTTAACGGAACTTGTTTTTTTCTATGAGAATGTCAAGAGTTATTTAAACTCCCGTGTTCGTTTAATGAGAATCTTTTTAGATTCTTATAGTAAGCATTTTCTTGATCATCTCGATCGCTAAACTCTTGCTGATTTTTCTGTTCAGATACTATAGCCGTTTATTTGTATGATCCTGACGAAATTATCTCCTATGAAGACATTCGCGTCCAAGGCCGCTGTCAAAACCAGGAGTTTACGAATGCTCAATGCGCTGAGGTTATGCGTCGCTTCGATGAATACAACGGTCAACTACTCCCCAGTCGTTCCGCTTTATTGAAGATCATCATGGGAGCGATTTGGGAAGCCCTTCCTGAATTTAACGAAGCCGTGCCGCTTGAGGCGCTTGATGATGCCGAGGACAAGGTGCACTCAGTATATCTGATGGGCTTGATCTCGAAGAGGCGGCGAGATGGTCTTGTTGATAACTTGCATCAAGTTTTCCAACAGACGACGATAATCTCTGCCTATCAGAGGACGGATGACATCAGCGAGAATCCCGACGCTTGCATTCATGAGAAGATGCACATGAAAATGGTCAGAGAATCCAGAAGCATTTTACTTGGTCTTGCTTCTGAATTCCTCAATCCATGCCAGGATCAAGTGTTTTACCATTGTAAACATTTTCTTTTGTTTTTATACCATGTATAAGTTCTGGGAGTATGAATGACAAAACATCCTCTTTCCCCCTTTTTATGCTCACATGTATTCTGCATGAGGTGTTGTTACACTATTGTTGGTGTTCACGTGTTTTGCGCATGAGGCGCTGCTGGGGAGTTTAATCTTGAACTAGTGCCGGCGCTCACGTGTTATGCACGTGCGGTGCCGTTTTAGTTTTCAAAAGGGATCAATGCGGGTGCTCACGTGCCATGAACGTGAGGCTCTGCTGATGATGTCGTTTCGCCTCCCTACTCTGATTCCAATGAGTCACCCCTTTCTTTTTCCATGCCCTCCTTTTTGGGCTCGGGAATAGCTCCACCATGCACGACATTTTCTGTGCATAGCTTTGAATGCCTCTCTTTATAACCCGAAACTACGTCTTTCTCTTTCTTCATAGAGAGAGAACCATTTAGACCTTAGGGTGATCATTTTGAGAAACAAACCAAAGGTTATGGCTTGCAATCGTCCCCACGCTCGTCGGCAACCCTGGGAGGTGCTTATCGAGGTGATTGTTCCTCGTTTTGCCACGCGGTTAGCGGATCCTCTTTTCACTGATGAACAATGTGACGCAGCACTGTACGAACTCCTGGCTCGTAGGGGCTCTCCTCTTCCCATGGGTTCCATTTGGCTCAGGATGATTTTCTTGTCCGTGCTTGCTGATATTCCCCCTCATCCGGTGTAGTTGACCTCGGCGATTTTTGATACGGCGGAGGACAAAATTGAGTGTTTCCACGAGGCACACTTAATTATCCAGGCTCTGAAGGATCGTTCGGTTCATTTACTGAGTCAGATAAGAGCCCGGCGGGCCATCATGTCTGCTTTCGCTGATGAGCACAGCGCTAATCGGTGGGGGGCAACTCCTTACGAAGATCGTCGCTTCGACATGGTGGAGAAGGCAGAGAGGGAATTGAAGAACTTTGTATTTTGTTTTGTTAACTCCTGTATCTCTAATCCCATATTTGGTGATCTTTTCCTTATAAAGTAGTATATTTATATCGATGTATTTTTTCTTATTATTGATTGTTGAATATTTTCTGGTGAATGTTTTCTGTTCATCATATATTCGTACGTATATTGCACCTCTGTACATGAGCTTTTATACTTTACCCTTAGGAATTTTCTTTTAAGTGCGAACGCTATTGTAGTGTCGTACATAAATCAGCACGTTTTGGACACCATTTCCATTTAAGCATATACGCAGTCGTACTGTCGTGTCTCTTTAGCAAATACGTCTTATAAATAGTCTATCTTGATCTCCTTGCAGGGTAGTGATGGCTTAGGAAATAGGTTTATGTCTGCCGCCTAAGACTTTTCAACTTTATGAGCCGTGAGGGTCTCATAAAGACTTTTTTCCCTACGAGTCGAGAGGATCCCGTAGGTGTATTTTCTCCCTAGGAGTCGTAAGGACTCGTAAGTGTGTGTTTTCTCTTGAGAGTCGTAAGGATCTCACAAGGGATTTTTTCCCTTTTACAAGTCGAGAGGACTCGTAAGTGGTTGTTTCCCTCCTTATCGATATTTGACTTTGCAGAGTGTGGCCCTTGAATAGTATGCAATAATCCATCTTGGACCGAGTTGCAGGGCCCCAGTGCTTAGGAAACAGGTCCTTATCCCCATTGCCTAAGGCTTTTCCCTACGAGTCGAGACGAATCGAGAAGTTCTTGCAAGGACACTAATTTCCTCACGAGTCGAGACGAATCGAGAAGTTCTCGCAAGGGTTTCCTAATGTCACAGTTAACTCCTGCTAATAGATGTCTGTTAGGGTCTGTGGTACTAGGGTTTTTTACCCGTCGCACCGTCGCGTTGGCCGATATATTCCCCGATATGCAATCTTGCTGTTCGGGTAGCCCCCCGACTGTCGTGTCTCTGATCCTTTCGGGGCTGGACAAGACGTCTTCAAGTAATCATCCTGGTAATATTACCGTCGAAAGAGCAAGCGTTAGGGATATTCCATGTAGATTTTTACTTGAGGTTAGGCTCAGTTTGGGAGCCCCAATGAGTCATGACCACTCCGCGCTGGTGTAGGATGATCTCCGATAGTCTTTACAGGTCTCATTTGAGTTACCGTCAAGACCCTGAAGCAAGGGATTTTCCTTGGCTTCGTTTGTTGACATTGTGTCTTCAATATTGCGACGAATGTTGAGGTTGTCTCTGGGTTATCTGTGAACCGCCGAGATTTGGAACTAGGGGACTTTTGCCATGGCTCCAAGGTAGTCTCTAGGTTGTCTGTGAACCGTCGAGATTTGGAACTACGGGACTTTACCGTGGCTCCGAGGTAGCTGACGTCGTATCTGCTTCTGGTTGGAACGAGAAGGAACGCCGTTGTTGATTTCTAGGCTGTAGATGTATCCATCAAGATCTAGCTTCTCTTTGACGAAGCCCGGTGGGGTAATATGATTCCCTTTCTGTTTGTGCCCATGGATTGTATACAGGGGTCGATGTGGACCCACCTGCAGGGCAAAAGTTTCATTTTATTTTATTTCCGTGATGCTCTATCATTTCAGCTTTTTATATCGCGAAAGTCGCAATTGCCCAATAATTTCGGCTATTTTTTTGCGGTGCCCAATCATTTCGGCTGTTTTTCTTTTTCTTTACTCGCTGCTTTTTATTGCGAGTTGCCCAATCATTTCGGCTATTTTTATATGCATATATTTTACTTGCTGATTTTTGTTGTAAGTTGCTCTATCATTTCGGCTATTTCATATGCATTTCTGGCTCGCTGATTTTTGCTACGAATACGGAACTTGAGATTTGATATCAATCTTAGCATCAGCATCGCTGCGAATGGAATATTGCCAGGAGCGAATCATCATTTGTCGTGAAAAGACTGTGGAATTTGATACCGATTTAGGCATCTGCATCAGTACCACTGGGATTGTTGTCATGAGCGAATCATCATTTGCCTTTGTCGATTCGAACAAAGGTGGCTCAGCAAACAAGGTTAGGATCCTGTCGACTAAGGCTTTTGACTTCATGAGCCATAAGGGTCTCATAAAGGTGGTTCTCCCTACGAGTCGTTAGGATCTCGTATGTGTGTTTTCTCCTTAGGAATCGTGAGGATTCTTAAGTGTGTGTTCTCTTATAAGTCGTAAGGATCTTACAAGAGTGTTTTCTCCTTATAAGTCTAAAGTACTTACAAGTGTCGTTCACCACATGGGGAAATTTCGCGCCATTGGTGGAACTTGGTGGGGTAAACGTTTATTCGTGCCCGTGGATTGTATATAAGGGTCAATATTAAACCGCTTGTAGGGCAATCTGAGGAATGTGATGGCTTGAGAACAGGTTCAGATCCCTGTAACTTAAGGTTTTCGAATCCTACAAGCCGTGAGGGTCTTGCAGGGGGAATTCTCCTCACGAGTCATGAGGATCTCGTAAGTGTAATTTCTCCTTAAGGATCGTGGGGATCCCTAAGTGTGTTGCTCCCTTGTGAGTCGTAAGGATCTCACGCAGGTGTTTTCTCCTCACAAGGTCGAGAGGACCTTGCAAGTGTGCATGAATTTTTTTTACGAGTCTGCGCCCTTTCGGGTTTTCATGAACTCGCTGGCAGTCCTGCTGTTTTTACTCACGGAGCCCTTTCGGGTTTTCATCCGTGCCCATTTTTCTTTTGGACGTACCGTTTTTTTTGCGGAGGGACTTCACCAACCGGGGTAGCTGCGGAGCCAGAGGGACTTAAGTTGCAATCCTCACTGCTAGGACTTATGGACCTGGATTCCACCGTCGCCAAGTTTTTGAGGCGGCGTATTTAGTTTAGGGACATCACGGTCCGTCGTTAGTTTAAGAACATCTCAGTCCATAGCTAGTTTAAGGACGTTGCGGTCCATAGCTAGTTTAAGGACGTTGCGGTCCGTTGTTAGTTTAAGGACGTTGCGGTCCATAGCTAGTTTAAGAACATCTCGGTCCGTTGTATTTCGAGGCGAGATTTCGCTGGATACTACTTATAGAGTTTGGACCCAGGGAGATAGCGAGCGAACATGAGCGTCGTCATCCATCACTAACCTGAGCTGTGACTTGTCAAGCATAGTATTTCTTAAGGAACCGGCCGTTTATTGGCTGGAAGGGTCATTTGCCATGCATATCCATGAGCAAATAGGCCCCACCTTGGTAAACCTTGTCTATGATGTACGGGCCCTCATATTTCAGCTTGAATTTCTCCCGTTTGCCATGGTTGGGGATCATAGGTCTTTTTACGACTAGCACGAGTTTGCCTTGGCGGAATGTTTTCGGCCTAGTCAATTTTTCGTATGAGGGCGTCATCCTTGCTTTGTAAGCCTCTAGGTTTTGTTGCGCCATGAGACGAGTTTCATCAAGGGCGTCTAGTTCCTCAAGCCGAAGATGGGCATTCTCTTCGTCCGTTAGTTCGTACCGAACCGCTACTCGTAGAGAGGGTAGCTCTATCTCCAAGGGAAGTACCGCTTCCGTGCCGAATACTAACGCAAATGGCGTTGTGTTCGTGGTCGTCTTTAATGTAGTCCGATAGGCCCAGAGAGCTTCATGCAATCTCTCATGCCAGTCTTTTTTATTTTTGGACATCGTTTTCTTTATGATCTTTTTCAGGGTCTTGTTGAAAGCCTCAGCTAGACCGTTAGCTCGAGAATTATAAACTGAAGAATATCTCCAATCTATTTTATGCTGCTGTGTAAAGCGGCTGATCTTATGGCTTCTGTAGGCCGGGCCATTATCTGAGATGATCCGTCGCGGAGCGCCGAATCGGTAGATGACATGTGTCCTAAAGAAATAAAGGATGTTCTCCATCTTCACCTCTCTTAGCGGTATTGCTTCTGCCCACTTAGAGAAGTAATCGGTTGTTGCTAGTATGAACCGATGTCCCTTGGATGTTGCTGACTCGATGGGCCCAAGTATATCGGTTCCCCACATTTCGAATGGCCAGCTAGCCAGCGTTGGGTATAGCGGATTTGGATGCTGGTGGATGAAGTCCCCGTGAATTTGGCATGAGTGACACTGCTTCGCATATTCGAGGCAGTCCTGAACCATTGTGGGCCAATAGTAGCCCATTCTTTTGATCTTCAGCTTCATCTTTGGCCCAGCTTGATGAGAACCACAGAGTCCATCATGAGTTTCTTGAACGACCATTTTTGCTTCTTCTGGTCTCAGGCATCTCAGCCATAGACAATCAAACGATCTCTTATAAAGAGTACCATTGATGAAGGCGAAAGACAGAGCTCGTTTCATGAGCTGATGTCTTGACGACGCGTCTTCGGGCGTTTGATGGGATTTGAAGTAGTCTATGAAGACTTCTCTCCAATCCTTATGAAGACTTCTCTCCAATCCTTCGCCTTTTCTTCATCCTCCAATTGGAAGGCCTCTTGCTCGGTTGCTTCCTCTCCTTTAGAAGTCTTCGAAGATATTTCTGCTGGTGTGAGAATCCGGCGACTCTGCACAATGATCTTTACGTCATCGAGGTTTCGTCGGCTAGTTCTTTAGCGAGCTTGGATAACGCATCTGCCTTGCTATTTTCCACACGCGGTATGCTTTCCAGGGTGTAGGAGGGGATTTTCGTCAGCAATTGCTGCACTCTTTCACCATACCTGATCAGTTCTGGCTTGCACGTCTGGTAGTCGCCATTTACTTGGCTAACGACCAGCTGGGAGTCTCTATATATGAGGAGGCTTTCGATTCTCATGTTGACAGCAATCTTGAGACCTGCTATCAAAGCTTCATACTCGGCTTCATTGTTTGTTATTAGCTCCATTAAGGAAAGGGCAAAATGCATAATCCCTCCTTGTGGAGTCATGAAGATAAGGCCCACCCCTGCTTTAATCATGGGGGTGTTTTGCTTTCGCTTCTTCAAGGAGGACGCTCCATCGAAGTAGAGTTCCCATCGGGTATCATTCTCTTCTTTCTCCCTGTCAATTGCGTCAAACGTGTGTTCGTCCGGCAACTCGCAGTTCAAGGGAGAGTCGACAGGTATCGGATGCTCAGCGAGAAAGTCGGCGATGGCCTGGCCTTTTATTTCTATGAGGGGTCGATATACTATCGAAAACTCCATCAAGAGGAGGGCCCATTTGGCAAGCCTTCTTGTTAGCATGGCTCTTGGCATTAAATATTTGAGAGGACCCACCTTTAATATGAGATGGACCTCATGTGCCAAAGCGTAATGTCGGAGCTTCGTTATTGCGAAGATCAGTACCAGGCAATGCTTTTCGATGGGGGAGTAGTTGTTTTCTGCCCCCAAAAAAACTTGACTCAAATAATAGAGAGATCTCTCCTTCCCCTGGTCGTTCTCCTGTGCCCATAACGCGCCTAAAGAACCTTCAAGGGCTGTTGTGTACAGGATGAGGGGCTTTCTCTTGACCGGCGCGGTCAGTACCGGCGGGTTCTGCAGATATTGCTTGATTTCGTCCAGTGCACTTTGGCATTTACGATCCCAAACGAACGGGGTCCCCTTCTTCATTAGATGACTGTAGGGACGGCATTTGCCAGAGAGGTTAGCTATGAACCGCCGGATATGCGCGAGCTTTCCTTGGAGAGACCGTAATTGCTTGAGAGTTCTTGGCGAAGGCATTTCCATAATCGCCTTGATCTTTGACGGGTCTATTTCGATGCCCCGGTGTCGTACGATGAATCCTAAGAATTTGCCCGAGGAAACTCCAAACGCGCATTTCAGAGGATTCATCTTCAGATTGTATTTCCGAAGACGCTGGAACACTATTTTCAAATGCTCCCAATGTTCCTCATACGATTTGCTTTTAACTACGAGGTCGTCGATATAACATTCGACAATCTCATGTACGAGGTCATCGAAGATCTTTGTTATGGCTCTCTGGTAAGTGGCGCCAGCGTTCTTCAGACCAAATGACATCACTTTGTAGCAGAATATGCTCAGCGGAGTCCGGAAAGCAGTGTGCTTTTGGTCATTAGGATGCATCTTGATTTGGTTGTACCCTGAGGATCCGTCCATGAAGGAGAAGACTTCATGGGTGGATGTGTTATCAATCATCAGCTCGGCAACAGGCACTGGGAAGTCATCTTTCGGACAAGCTTTGTTAAGAACCCGGAAATTTACGCAGATGCATACTATCCCATTTTTCTTCATTATCGGAACGATATTGGCGATCCAGTCAAGGTATTGAACTTCTTGGATGAAACCGGAGTCGATTAGCTTCTTGACTTCGGCATTGATACTCATCTCAAGCTCGAGCCGCATTCTTCTTGGCGCCTGTTTGACTGGCCTGACGTCCGGCGCCATCGCCAGTTTATTCACAGCTATCTCTGGATCTAATCCTGGCATCTCGGAATAGTTCCATGTGAAACAGTCTTTATGCATAAGCACGTCCTTTAACGTGGCCACCTGTTTCTCAAACAACAGCTCACTGACGAATGTTGGACTTGGGTCGTTTTCCGTCCTCAAGTCGATTTTTTCAAGTTGTCTGCTGTGGTGTGTATCCCATCTTCCAGCTCTTTTGGCGCTGGTGGATATTCTGAAATTAGCTCGTTCTCATCTTCATTTGCGAATCATTGGGAGGGGTCTTTCATATTCTCGTGCTCTCCCTCCTTTGAGAATGTTATCATATGGCAGGCACGAACTCATTTCCAAGCTTGATATTGATCTAGACTTTCCCTTGCAGTGTAGGTTGCTCTCAGCTCATGCTTTTGTGGCGGGGCTACCCTCCAACCGTTGGATAGAGCAAACCTGCCTTACTGATACTGATCTTCAACCCAGTCTTTGAAGGTGAACCAGTCTTCAAGAGGATGTCCTACTACTCGGTGGTAGGAGCAATAATCCGGGTGATGGATCTCGTCTATTTGTTCAAGGTATCGAGAATCCGGGAGTGTCATCATTTGATGCTTCATGACAATGTTGAATATTTTCTTTGTCTTGTCTTGGGAGAATGAGTACTCTCGACCTATCTTCTTTATAAAAGAAGGGTTCCAGCTGACTTTTTCTCGATCGCGTGGCTTCTTGGATCCGCTTTGCTGTCTTTGAACACCGTCCCCGTTCTTGATCTTGTCATTTCTTCTGCGTCGGACTTTTTCCTTGCCGCGAGAGCGCACAGCGGGCTGAGGGTGAAGGGCATCATCGTCTTCTCCTTCCGTAGCCTGTTGAATGATACGCTGCGTCCTGGCTTTCTCGTAAATGGCCATTTCGCGGCTATGGTCATCTCGAGCCTTTTGACTAGCTTCTCTTATCATCTTGTCAATCTGTTCTTCGAATAACGGGCTTGGTATTCTCACGGCGGGATCTCGCTTTGGTTCGACATCAATGCTATCTGGAAATGCATTCGCTTCTCCACCGGAGTGATTTATGACATAGCAGCCATGGAATCACTCCCGTTTCTTGGACCGAATGTATCCAAGGCCAGTCGTCTCCATTCTTCCATTGGGCATCTTCCGCTGAGTCCCGGGAACGTCCTAAATCTTGTTATAGAACTGGGCTTGTCGAGCAGTCTGTTTGAAGGGTACGCCTTGGCATCTTAATAGCCTTTTTAGTCTCCATGCGTAGTATCTAGGAAGAGGGATTAGTTGAAGTCTGTCAAGCGCAGGTTCATCACCGTGCCATACTTCTTTCTCCACCTTGGTCTCCGTGGATTGATAGGAAAGGATCGCCTTCTCACCCCTTTGCTTAGGAGGGACGTAGAAGGTTTGCTGCTCTTGCACGTTGTACGTATCAAGTGCATCAAGTTCTTTGTAATGTTGCCGCGGAACCATGGTAATTTGTAAACTCTGGTCAGCTCCAACAAAGGTCTGCATTGACGGGCGAACGGAGAACACTGTGTTGGCCTCGTCCTGAGAGTCACTGCCAAAGACTAGAATAGGAGTAGATAGTCCTGGCCTGTTGCCTTGGGGTTGTCCCGAATAGACCATCTCTTCGTCCTCCTCGGTATCACTCCCAAAGATCGGGATAGTGGTGACGGCTTTCTGTTTGTTCTCTGGTTTGCGACACCTTTCCATGTCTTCGAAGTCTGGTAAGAAGTACTTGGCGTCTTCATATTTGCGTACTTCATTTACGGAGAATGGGTTCATCTCCCCTGTAACTGTGTACTCGAGGCCGTCCTTGAATTATTTCATACACTGATGTTGTGTAGAAGGGATGATGTTGTACTCATGTAACCAAGGCCTGCCGAGCAAAGCGTTGTTGCAAGTTTTGGCGTCAATAATATGGAACTTGATGTCGGTGACGAGCAACCCGAATCATAACGTCAGTATTACGGATCCAAGCGTCTGTGATGACTGTGAGTCGAACCCATAGATAGTAATTTTGTCCCGAGCCAAGTGCTGAACGTTCATGCAAATCTCCTTCAACACTCTTACATTGAGAAGGTTGACGGAGGACCCGTTGTCAACCAGAATCTTTCCTATATTGATATCGTGACAATACCCGGTTACATACAGCGGACGGCTGTGCTCGCATGTTCCGAGAAGGAGGTCTTCATCGCTGAAGGTTATATCAGCCGTGTGGACTTCTTCCAGCTCGTCCTTCATCTTTTCTTCCGTCAGGAAGGCTTGAATCTGGTCGGGCTCTTGTAACGCCTTGATCAGGGAGTCTCGTGCTTCCTTAGACAGGAGAAGGGCATCCAAAATACTCAATTGTGAGGGTATCTTCCTTAGATGTGCTAGGACATTGTAATCCACCTTGTTCTTCTTGGGTGGGTCCTTGGCTGTGAGCTCTTCGACGACTCTATCATCGAGGGTAATCTCCTCAGGGACTTTTTCCTTCCCTTTGTCTCTTTTGCCCGAACCTTTATTTGAGAGTCCGAGATTTTTTTCAGGCAACGTACGGTTACGCAGCTGAATATTCTCACAGTTCCTCATCTCTTCTTCTTTTCCAGAGGTGGATTCCTTGAACAGAGGGCCGAGGGCCATTTCCTCGTCTGAATCGCTCCCGAAGGTAAGAACTTGAGGTTTTGCTCGTTTTAGGATGGCATCAACCATACGACAGTTACCGGCTGTTCCTTCACGCTTGTTTGTAGTACTTCTCTGGTTCTGACGGGCTTTGCGCTTCACTCGCCTGAATCGTTTTCGATGGGCAACGTATCCCTGCCACCACCTTTTGAAGGCATTGTACTCTTCGGTAGGGTGAGTGACCTTCCGATAGTATAAGCAGTAGTTTGGATGGACATCCGGTTCGTCGGGGTATGTATTCCTGGAAGTATTTTCTTTGGAAGGTGGCAGCTTCATTCCTATTGACAGAGCTTTGGCAAACTGCTTCCTTATCTTGATTTTGCTCTTGTTAGTGGGAAGGGCGTTTCGATCCGGTTGGGGTACTTTATGACTTTTCATTACCGAGGCTTCTTCATCTTGACGCCTATGCTTGGCCTTTTCGTATAGGGCCGTTTCACGTCCTTGGTCAGCTTTGCTCTTTTGGAGGGCTTCGTTCAACAGCTTGTCGATCAGGTCATCTGACGGTTCCATAGATTTTTATTCTGGGTCTGCCCCCAGTTTCTCTACGTCAGGAGCTTCTTTGCTATTTACTGAAGAGTGAGAGATCATGTGGAAAATTGCCACATAATCCTCGGTTTCTTCTGAAGAATCGTCTCCTTCATCAATGTCACTATTTCCGTTATACAGAACATGCTTGAAGAATTCTTCTGGTGTAACTGGGGTCCGTGCCTCTTGGTTGTATTCCTCCAGTGTATCAATGTATTTTTACAGACCCGTACGATTGCCGTTGAGCTGCACGGGCTTCTTAGCCTTCTTCTTATTCTTTAAAGACTTCGGAGGCTTGGCCTGGAGGTTTTGCCCATCATTACCAACTTTCGGCGTTGGGCGCGGTTTCAGCATTCTGTCAATAATCTCAGCCTTCAGCGGGCTTTTCCACCTAACCGCCGGAAATGCTTGAAGATCCTTCAGCATTCTTTTAGTTTTAGCTGAAAGGACCACTTCCCACGGAGCTTCCTCTACAAATGAGCATGATGCCCCCGGCGTATCCACCTTTTTAGGAGTGTGCTGCTGCGGTGGGTTCACCTTCCAGTTTTTGGACAGCGCGAACTTGCTCTGTTGGTATTAGTCTTCAACCCAGATTTTAAAGACGTAGCAATCTTCGATTGGGTGGTCCACTATTCGGTGGTACGGGCAGTAATTGGGATTGTTGACGTCACCCGATTGCAGTGGGCGTCTCGGATCCGGTAGAGTGATGAGCCTGTTGCGCACCGCTAGTTCGAATAGTCTTCTTGCTTTATTTCGGGGTAATGAGTAAGGACATCTCAACTTCTCTTCGAGGGCTCGCGGTCTGCTGTTCCGGCGAATAACCGGTTTCGGGTCACTCGGTTGTTGCTGAGCGTTGGCGACGAAGGTCTTCATTCCGAAGATCTGTCTTTGAAGAGGACGTCCTATAGCCCATCTGGTCCATTTGGGCCAGTTTGTCAATCAAGGTCTGGAAGGTGGTCGGCTTGAAGAACATCATAAACTGGGATATTGTTGCCTGAGGATCCAGGGTCCCCACGAACATGCCCACAGCAGGAGCTTCTTCTATGCGATGTACACATTTCGACCATAGGTTCCGCCACCGAATTGCGTACTGAACCCAGGTTTCTCCCAGCTTTACCTTGGTGTTGATTAATGCCGTGATTGGGGTGCGCTCGCTTGCGCTCGCGAACCGCTGTGTGAACAGTAGCTCCATCTCTGTAAATGTCTTGACAGATTCATTTGGGAGTTCGGAGTACCATTCAAATGCCGTCTCCGACAAGCTGCCAACAAACTGGCGAAGCAATAGATTGTCATCGCCTCCAGTATTGCCGCACAAAGCTCTGAATTGAGCAACGTGCTGATGCGGATTGCCCGTCCCCTTATACATGTGGAATTTAGGGATCGTATATCCCGGCGGGTACTTGATTTGATCGTGCCAGCCTGGATAAGGTCGTCCAGTTCTAACGACTTGACCAGCCGCTTCGCTTGCTTGATGAGCTCGTATTTGTTGAGCTATGTAGTCGTCAAGGACAGCTTTGGAGATCGTCTCCTCCCTGGCTGCTGATAGAGCCGGAGGAGGGTTCGATGTCTCCCCTCTGTCGTCTTCAATGATTACTGGAGGGTCTTCAGCTGGAGGATGCGGCTGGTTCATCATCCTAACCATGTCTTATAACAGAAGAACCATCTATTTTATATTAGCCTCATGTTCCGCGGCCTCTTTATCTTTCTTTTCAAGAATCCTCCGTAGGAGTTCGGTGTCGGTCTCCTGCTCCTGGCGTTGTTCCGATGATACTTCTGGGATTTCTTTCTGCCCAGTGAGTGCGGCCATCCTTGTCAGCATCTCCTGGAGCTTCTGTTGTTGCTCCTGAGCTTTTGTCACAGACCGTGTAAGTGGTCGATGACCCGTGGAAGTACGGCTATCCTCTTTTCTGGATACCATGTAGACGGTATGCACAACCATGCCCCCAGACTTGGGATGTTTAGATCCATCACGCTCAGAATTTGTCACCGGTGGTGGGAGATTCTCAGGCCTTCTTTTTTTGTGGGAAGCCGAAGTTAAAGGGGCCATTGCAGCAGGCACCCACGTAGATGACACCTTCCGTGGTACGATGGAGGGATGATCTTCTTCTTTCCGAGCCTTCGTCTTCTTTAGCCGGCGAGAGTAATCTTTGTCAATTACATAGTCTTGGACTTTCCGCCAAACTCTGTGGATCTTGGAGGACAACCATTGAGGAGGCTGTTCTGGCTTCACCTGTGTTATGCTTTCGGCAGGCGGAGGAGACTTCTTCAATATAGCGGTTGGAGAGTTCTTTTGCACCCTCCTGAGCAGTTCAAAACTGTTCCCAGTTGGAACAATGACATCAACTCCACCGTTGGAGCTGATGGAGTAAGTCCAGAGGGAGAACTGCACCCAGCCTTCCTTACTCGGCGCCAGTGGCGACGTCGAGCATGTCATGCAGATGGGAATGGTTCAGTTACGAGAGTGTCTTCGTCATGCCCCTTCTTTGATGAGAGGCTGCTTTTGGTGCCAACCTGTAGAAGACTGACGTCCGTTGAGAGGGAACGTTTAACATGTCGAACACTGACGTCCGAATAGGGGAAGCACTTGTAACGACCTCACCCGTAGCAGGAGTTGGAACGGCCAGTCTTGTGAAGACCGATCCCTTAGCAGGAGAAGCCCTTTTGATGACTTAATTTACCGGAGCTGGAATGGCTATCCGCTTCGGGATAACCCCTTCTGGTATCGTGGGCCTCTTCATGGGCCCACTTGAGCTTTGGCTCAGCCTGTCGAAGACTGAGGTGGCGGACTTGGACGACCTGTTGAGAGAAGCCGTGGTAGTTGCAAGCCGATCGAAGACCGACTTGTTTGGAGCCTCCTGTGATGATATTGAAGCATTGAAGCTCATTGGAGGGAGCATGGTCTCGAAGAACAGTCCAGTGGTGGCCTGAGTCACCTGTTCCACTGGCATCGAGAAGATGGAGGCTGCTTGGGGTCCATAAGTCACTCCTTCAGCAAGGATGGAGTGGGAGTTGCTGTTGCAATTGGTGCAGTTGGAAGCCATAGATGTCATCTTCTCTTCTGCACGGAGCAAGACACCGAATCTTAGTACCTCGAATCCAGGGGCAACCATATTAAACCGCGATTCATTCACAAACACGACACACGAAGTGTAGAGTGAAAAGAGGAAAAGGTCCCATCGGGCGTGCCAGAATCTGTTTACCGCCGAAAACAGAGACGAAACCGCGTAGGTCGTCTTGCCTGGATTTAGGGGCAGATGCTATTTGGATTTATCCGTCCACCTCTCCGAAAATGCCAAGTTGATTTATGGCGCCGTGTATCGAATGTTTAGACATATGCGGCCGTTGTAGCAGACTTCGTCAGATTCCCCCTCATTGTGAGGGGTTTTTGATTGTGGGGACGCTCTTCTCTGCAGGCGCAAGCCCCTGCAGTTAATTACGTTACCACGTATCGATAACCACTTTCTCCTGCTCTAGAAGGTCACTTCGTGTCATGTGTGTTTGTTTTATTTTTGGTTGCCCGTGGATTATACACGGAGACTAATTTGTGTTGTCACCCATAGGGCGTGGATTAGTCCAAATCCGTATTTTCTTAGATTTGGGTTTGGTTTGATTTAAGGATCGTTAACCTTGTTTGAGATTAAGATCGACTTAAATATTTGTTAAGGATACGTTAATCCGATATTGGACTAAGATCTACATTCGAGATCATTTTTGATCCAATGAAAGAGCATTTAGGCTTTATCGTTCTAGTTTAAGGACGTTGCGGTCCACAGCTAGTTTAAGGACATTACGGTCCATTATGGTATGCTCGTACGTTTGAGAGCGCATCCAAGAGCTGTTGGTTGTCGGGACCCTCCACCTCTCTGACATCGTTGAAGAATTACAACGACATGTATTAGAGGTGTGGAGAGATGTACCCTTTGAACCGAACTCCAGCTTGAAGGGAGAGACAATAGTAGAACGAATATCATTTCAGATGCCATGTGTTAGGAGATTGTTAGTCATCTTTGGAACTAAGATCGATTTGGGGAGACCTGAGTATAGGAGGGCTCAGTTGATTGATGGTCAAAAGGGTTTTTGGCCTCAGGAGACTCGGATAATTTAGGCTAGGGTTAGCCCCTCACAGTGTTAAACACTGCTAATTGTTTGGCGCTCACGTGCTCCCACGTGAGGATCTTAAGCAGTGTTAAACACTGAAAGTTGGAGCGCTCACGTATGGCACGTGAGGCACCTGAATATTGGGCACTGCTTCTTCGGGCTTATTCCCTTGTTCTATACATATAAGTGTTAAACACTTAAATCTTATAACCATCACGTGTGGACATATGAGGCGCCCCCAAGTTGGGCACTGCCTCATTTGGATTTATCTTCCTATTCTTTTCTAAGTGCTAAGCACTATTGGAGGTCACGTGGGATCACGTGACCCGATCTCAGTTGTTCCTTTTTGTTTCTCAGAGGTGCTCACGTGGGAACACGTGATCTGTCGTTATAGCGTCAAACGCTAATATGCATGGAGCTCTTGATCTTAGTCTTGAAAATTTCAAGTCTTTTGTTTTATGAGAATTAAATTCTTATGCAGGATTAAACCCTAGTTTTATCAGAGGAATTAAATTCCTATGTCTTTGGAAGAATTAAATTCTTCAAACCTAGTTCTTTCCTCTGAGTTTTGGGTCTGCATAACAGAATCTCCCCAATGAGAATTAAATTCTCAACTTGTGGGGAGATCTGCTTCTGCAGACCTCAACCAGAGGACGAACTAAGTTCCTTTTTGGAAGAGTTAAACTCTTGTAAAAGGAGATAAGATGATCTCTAGGTCTTTTCCCTCACCTAGGGTTTCTTTTCTTCAAAGAGAACTCCTTTTCTTCTTTATTTTCTTAAATCTTATGGGGGGGTCTGTCCTTTTTCTCTTCAGTCTCGAGTCCTTTATATAGTAGAGGCAAGTTTGTTGATTTAGTTAAGGAAATCTCTCATTGAGAGATTTTTTTGATTGATTCGGGGAAGTTTTCCCAATCAGAGCAAAGCTATGTTCAAATTTTGAAATTTGAAATGAAGCAGCGCTTCATAAAAAGCTCTAGCGCCAAGAGCGGCAGCGCTAAGAGTCAAAGACTCTGAGGCAGCGCCTCACGTGCAAAACACGAGAGCGCTAACAGTGCCAACGCTAAGAGTCAAAGATTCTGAGGCAGCGCCTCACGTGCAAAGCACGAGAGAGCTAGCATCGCCAGCGCTAAGAGTCAAAGTCTCTAAGGTAGCGCCTCACGTGCAAAATACGAGAGCTCTAGCAGTGCCAGCACTAAGAGTCAAAGATTCTGAGGCAGCGCCTCACGTGCAAAGCACGAGAGCGCCAGCACCGCCAGCGCTAAGAGTCAAAGACTCTGAGGCAGTGTCTCACGTGCAAAGCACGCCAAGAGCGCTAAGCGCTAAGAGTCAAAGACTCTGAGGCAGCGCCTCACGTGCAAAGCACGAATGCGCTGGCGCCAGAACTAAAAGTTCTTTACCGTTGGATCAAAGATCCAACGGAGATGATTAAAAATCACCAAAGTAAAGAATTAAATTCTGTTGAGGGAATACTCCTCAAAATCTTTCCAAACAGGAAAGATTGTGCTCTATAAATTAGAACACCGTTGGATCAAAAATCCAATGGTGATTAAAAATCACCAAGATACAGAATAAATTATGTATGAGAAAATAATTTCCCAATCTTGTTAAAAACAAGAAAATTGTCTTTTGTAAAACAGAAGCTCTAGGATCAAAGATCCAACGGTAGGAAAATCCCCAAATCAATCAGAAAAAGATTGCCTTAACTGATCAGCCTCCACTATATAAAGGCCTCAAGACTTCAAGTCTTAAAAAAGAAGAAACTCCCCATAAGTTTCGTATAGAGGAACCCCCCACAAAAATTTTAAGAAATTTCAAAGAGAAGATCAAGCTTTCGAAAGAAGAAATTTTCTTCAAGGTAAAGAAGAGAGATTATAACATCTCCTGAATTTTTGAGAGTTTAACTCTCACATCATAAGAACTTAGTTCTCTTTAGATCGCAGATCTATAAGACAAAGACAAAGTTTTTCACAAAATACAGAAAAGATTGTAACATCTCCTATTAAAATAAGAACTTAGTTCTTAGATCCACGAGACAAAGTCTCTTATAAACGAGAACTTAATTCTCAGAGCACAGAATTGATCAAGAACGCTCTGCACTCATTGGCTAGCGCTCAGCGCCAAGCACGCCACGTGCTCCTCACATGTGCGCTATTTCATAAGAAGCGCCTTAGAGCTCCAAGTCTGGCGCTCAGCGCCAAACGCGCCACGTGCTCCTCACGTGTGCGCTATTTCATAAGAAGCGCCCTAGCACTCCAAGTCTGGCGCTCAGCGCCAAGCGCACCACGTGCTCCTCACGTGTGCGCTATTTCGTAAGAAGCGCCTCAGCGCTCCAAGTCTGGCGCTCAGCGCCAAGTGCTCTGTACATAAAGGCTCTGTACATAAAGCGCTCTGCGCTACAAAAAGTGTTCAATACTCAATAAAAGACAAAAGAAAAAGGGTGTCAGAACCCAAATTAATGCTCAGCATTATTCAAAAAAAGAGGATAAGCCCAAACAAATGTTTAACACCCAAACAAATGTTCAACAGCTTAACCAAAACTGAATGGGCTGAGCCCAAGTTGGCCACAAATCCCTAGCTCAGACCAGCTGAGCCCATGTGCTCACAATTAGTCTTGGTCCCAAGTCTGACTACAGATCTCCTAACCAACCTTGGTTCAAAGGTACATCTCTTTATTCTTTTGATATGTGCCATTGTAATTCTTCAACGTCTTCAGAGAGGTGACGGGTCCCCACAACCAGACACTCCATGGACTATGATGTCCTTAAACTCATGGACTATAATGTACTTAAACTTTATGGACTATGAAGTCCTTAAACTCATGGACTATGATGTCTTTAAACTTTATGGACTATGAAGTCCTTAAACTCATAGAATATGATGTCTTTAAACTTTACAGACTATGATGTCTCTAAACACATGGACTATGATGTCCTTAAACCCAATGGACTGCAACGTCCCTAAACTAAGACGATAGAGCCCAAATGCTCTTTCGTTGGATCTAAATGATCCCAAAACCCTGTTGAGTAGATCTTAGTCTAAAATTAGACCAATGTATCCTCAACAAATATTTAAGTTGATCTTAATCTCAAATGAGGTTAACGATCCTTAAACCAACCCAAACCCAAATCTAAGAAAATACGGATTTGGACTAATCCACGCTCTACGGGCGACAACATAAATTAGTCTCCGTATACAATCCACGGGAAACCAAAAATAAAACAAACACACACGACACGAAGTGACCTTCTGGAGCAGGAGAAATTGGTTACAGTGATGCGGTAATGTAATTAACTGCAAGGGCTTGCGCTTGAAGGGAAGAGCGTCCCCACAATAAAAAAACCTCTCACAATGAGGGGGAATCTGACGAAGTCTGCTACAACGACCGCATCTGTCTAAACCTCCGATACATGGTGCCATAAATTAACTTGGCATCTTTGGAGAGGTAGATGGATAAAACCAAATAGCATCTGCCCCCAAAATTCAGGCCAGACGTCCCAACGTCCCGGTCGCGTCTTTCGGCGGAGAACTGATTCTGGCACGCCCGGTGGGACCTTTTCCTCTTTCCACTCCACACTTCGTGTGTCGTGTTCACGAACGAATCACGGTTTAATATGGTTGCCCCTGGATTCGAGGTACTAAGATTTGGTGTCTTTCTCCCGTGCAGAGAAAATGGCTTCCAACTTCACCAGCTGTAACAACAACTCCCACTCCGTCCTCGCTGGAGGAGTGACCTACGGGCCTCAAGCGGCCTCCATTTTCGCGATGCCAGTGGAACAGGTGACGCAAGCCACCACTGGGCTGTTCTTTGGGACCATGCTCCTACCAATGAGCTTCAACGCCCCACTGCCGTCACAAGAAGCTCCGAAGAAGTCGGTCTTTGATCGGCTTACAACCACCGCGGCCCCTCTCAACGGGTCGTCCTAATCCAGCGCCTCAGTTTTCAACAGACTAGGCCAAAGCTCAGGTGGGCCCGTGAAAAAGCCTACAATACCTGAAGGGGTTATCCCGAAGCGGATAGCCATTCCGGCTCCAACAAACGATCAGAGCGGCTTTTCCCGCTAAAGGATCAGTCTTCACAAGACTGTCAGCTCCAATTCCCGCTTCAGGCGAAATCACCAAGGCTGTTTCCCCTGCCAAGAAATCGGTCTTCGACAGATTAGACGGTCCCTCTCAATAGACGTCAGTCTTCGACAGGATGGCACCAACAGCAGTTTCTCATCAAAGCATGAAGCATGATGCAGCTACCCCGATAACGGAAGCGATCCCATCTGCAAGACGCGCTCGACGTCGCTACTGGCGCCGAGTGAGGAAAGCTGGGGGCAGTTCCCCTTCTGGACTGACTCCACCAGCTCTAATGGTGGAAATTGAGGCTGCTGTTTAAACTGGGAATAGCTTTGAACCACTTAGGAGGGTGCGCAAAAACTCTCCGACTACTGTGTTGAAAAGATCTCCTCCACCTGTGGAGAATGCTGCAAAGGCAATGCCGGAGCATCCCCCTCAGCGGATGTCCTCCAAAATTCATAGGGTCTAGTGGAGAGTCCAAGACTCAGGAATCGACAAGGACTAATCCCGTCGATCCAAGAAAATGAAAGTTCAATAAGAAGGGGACCATCCCGCCGCCACGCTATGAAACGTATCGTCTGCCCGAGTGCCTATTGTAGCAATCTCCTCACCTTCAACTGCCCATAAAAAGAGGAGGCCGGAGAAGATCCCTATGCCTGAGACAAAGCTCAAATGCACTGAATCCAAATGCCCCAAGTCTGGAGGCATGGTGGTGCACACCATTTATATGGCTTCCGGAAAAGAGGAAAACTGTGCTTTTATGGGTTATCGACCGCTCACACGGTCTGTGACAAAAACTCAGGCGCAGCAACAAAAGCTCCAGAAGATGCTGACACAGACGACCGCACTCACTGGGCATAAAGAAAGCCCGGAGACATCGTCAGAGCAGCGCCAAGAACGGGAAACTGATGCCGAATTCCTCCGAAGAATGCTCGAGAGGAAAGACAAAGAGGCCGCAGAACAAGCGGCCAACATAAAACAAATGGCACTTTTATTCCAAGATATGGTCGGGAAGATGATACAGCCGGATCCTCCAGCTGAAAACCTTCCGATTATCCTTGAAGACGACAGAGGGGAGACATCGAACCCTCTTCCGGTTCTATCAGCAGCCAAGGAAGAGACCATCTCCAAAGCCGCCCTTGACGACTATATATCTCAACAGATACGAGCTCATCAGGCGAGTGAAGCGGCTAGCCAAATCGTCAAAACTGGACGACCCTATCCGGGTTGATACGATCAAATAAAATACCCGCTAGGATATACGATCCCTAAATTCCATGTGTATAAGGGGACGGGTAATCCACACCAGCACGTTGCTCAATTCAGAGCCTTGTGCGATAATACTGGGGGTGACCACAAACTGCTGCTTCACCAGTTTGTTGGCAGCTTGTCGGAGACAGCATTAGAGTGGTATTCCGAGATCCCAAATGACTATGTCAAGACATTTGCAGAAATGGAGCTACTGTTTACACAAAGATTCGCAAGCGATAGCGAGCGCACCCCGATCACCGCACTAATTAACGCCAGGGTGAAGCCAGGCGAAACATGGGTTCAGTATGCAATCCGGTGGCGGAACCTATGGTCGAGATGCGAACAACGCATCGAAGAAGCGCCTGCATTAGGCATGTTCGTGGGTACCCTCGATCCGCAGGCGACCATATCCCAGTTCATGATATTTTTCAAGCCGACTACCTTCCAGGCCTTGATTGATAAGCTGGCCCAAATAGATCAGATGGGCCATAGACCGTCGTTCTCGAAAATGGAGCCTCGAAGCAAAAAGGGAAAAAGGGAAAGGGACCTTCATCTCCAATGCTCAGCAGCATCCCAGCGGTCCAAAACCAGCTGATCGCCAAAACGATAGACAACGATTCTTTAACGAGAAGCTAAAATGCCCTTATTTGTTTCCTTGGGATAAAACGAGGAGGCTATTCGAACTGTCGGTGCGTAACAGGCTCATCAATCTGCCAGATCCAAGATGTCCATTGCAGCCGGGCGACGCCAACAATCCTAATTACTGCCCCTACCACCTAGTAGTAAGCCATCCAATTGAAGATTGCTTCATTTTCAAAGGCTGGATTGAGGACCAATACCAACAGGGAAAATTCGCGATGTCTGAGAATTGGAAGATAAGCCTGCCCAGCCACACACTCCTAAAAGATAGACGCTCCAGGGGCATCGTGCTCTTTTATAGAAGAAGCTCCATGGGAGGTCGCTCTTTCAGCCAAAACAAAAGAATGCTGAAAGATCTCCAAGCATGTCCTGCGATTAAGTGGAAGAGCCCGCTGGAGCCCGAGATTGTTGACGGGATGCTGAAGCCGCGCCCAACGCTGAAAGTTGGTGATGGTGGACAAAACATTCAGGCCAAGCCTCCAAGGTCTTTAAAGAAAAAGAAGAAGGCCAAGATGCCCGTCCAACCCGATGATAGCCGTACAGGTCTGCAGAAATATATCGATGCACTGGAAGAATATAACCAGAAGGCACGGACCCCAATCACGTTGGATGAATTCTTTAAGCATGTTCTTGAGAATGAAGCCGATGACGCTGATGAAGGAGACAATTCTTCAGAAGAGCCCGAGGATTATGTGGCAAGCTGCCACGTGATCTCTCATTCATTACTAAATGACAAAGAAGCTCCTGATGCAGAGAAACCGGGGGCAGATCCAGAACCGGAATCAAAATCTCTGGAGCCATCGGACGAATTGATTGACAGACTGCTGAGCGAAGCTCTTCAGAAAAGTAAATCTGACCGAGAGCGTGAAACGACCATATATGAAAGGGCCAAACGTCGGCGTCACGTTGAAGAAGCTCCGGTATTGAGAAGCCATAGAGTACCCCAACCGGATAGAAGCACTTCTGCCACCAGCAAAAGCAAGTTTAAGACAAGGAAGTAGTTCGCTAAAGCCCTGTCGATAGGAATGAAGTTGCCACCTTTCAAAGAAGACACTTCAGAAAATATGTTCCCCGACGAACTAGATGCACATCCAAGCTACTGCATATACCATCGGAGGATCACACACCCTACCGAGGAGTGTATGACCTTTAAAAATTGGTGGCAGAGATACGTTGCTCATCGGCAACATTTCAAGCGGATGAAGCGCAAAACTCGTCGAGAGCAGAGGAGCACAATATATGAACGCAAAAGAACTGCCGGCGACTATCACATGGTTGATTCCGGGGGATCGCAAGTTCTCACATTCGGGAGCGATTCTGATGAAGAAATAGCCCTCGGCCCTCTCTTCAAGGAATCCAACTCCGAAACAGAAGAGATGAAGACCTGCGAGAACATTCAGCTGTGTAATCGCACGTTACCCGAAAAGAATCTCGGACCCACTAACAAGGGATCGAGCAAAAAAGATAAGGGGAAAGAAAAATTCCCTGAAGGTATTGCCCTCGATGATCGAGTGGTAGAAGAGCTGGCAGCCAAGGACCCGCCAAAGAAAAACAATGAGGATTACAACGTTATGGCACATCTGAGGAAGATACCCTCACAGCTAAGCATTCTCGATGCCCTTCTGCTATCTAAAGAGGTGAAAGATTCTCTAATCAAGGCACTACAAGAGCCCGACCAGTTTCAAGCCTTCCTTGTCGAAGAAAAGATGAAGGACGAGCTGGAAGAAGTGCACACAGCTGACATCACTTTCGGTGATGAAGATCTTCTCCTCGGAACGTGCGAGCATAACAGGCCCTTGTATGTCACCGGATACTGCTATGACATCAAGATAAGAAAGATCTTAGTTGACAATGAGTCCTCTGTTAACCTTCTAAATGTAAGGGTGCTAAAAGAAATCTGCATGGGCGTTCAACACCTCGCTCGGGATAAAATCACTATCTCCGGGTTCGACTCCCAGTCATCACAGATGCTCGGGTCTGTGATACTGACGTTACGCTTCGGGCTGCTCGTCACTGACATCAAGTTCCACGTCATTGACGCCAAGATTTTCTACAACGCCTTGCTCAGTAGGCCTTGGTTACACGAGTACAACATCATCCCTTCTACACAATATCAGTGTATGAAGTACTTCAAAGATGGTCTCGAGTACACCGTGACAGGGAGCTGAACCCATTCTCTATGAATGAAGTCCGGAAGTACGAAGATGCAAAGTATTTCTTACCAGACTTTGAAGACACAGAGAGATGTCATAAGCCAGAGAATAAGCAGAAGGCTATCACCACTATTCCGGTCTTTGGGAGCGATACCGAGGGGGAAGAAGAGATGGTTTATTCAGGGCCGTCCCAATACAACAAGCCGGGACCGTCCACCCCTATTCTGATCTTCGGCAGCGACTCTAAAGATGAGGTCAATGCAGTATTTTCTGTTTGGCCATCAATACGAGCCTTCACTGGCGATGAACGGAGTTTGCAAATCGCCATGGTTCCGCAAAAGCATTACAAAGAGCTTGACGCACTTGATACTTATAGTGTGCAAGAACTGCAGACGTTCTACGTCCCTCCTAGGCGAAAAGATGAAAAGGCGATCTTCTTTTATCGATCCACGGAAACCAAAGTGGAGAAAGAAATTTGGCATGGTGACGATTCTACGCTTGACAAGCTCCAGCCGATCCGTCTGCCCAGATACTACATAGAAGGATTAAAATGGCTGTTGAGGCGCCAAGGCGTACCCTTCAAACAGACTGCTCGACAAGCTCAGTTCTACAACAGGATCTGGAACATCTCCGGAGCTCAGCGAAAATTGCCCAACGGGAGAATGGAAACGAGCGGGCTTGGATATGTTCAATCCAAGAAACGGGAGCGATTCCAGGGCTGCTACGTTATACATGACTTTGATGAAGAAGGAGATGCTCTATTAGAAGACACTACAATTGAACCAAAACGAGATCCGGCGGTAAAAATGCCAAGTCCGTCATTTGAAGAACAGATGGACAAGTTAATAAGGGAAGTGGGTCAAAAGTTCTGGAACAACCACAGCAGCGAAATGGCCATCTATGAGAAAGCCAGGACGTAACGTATCCTTCAGCAGGCCACGTGGGATGATGATGCTCTTCGTCGCAAGGCAAGAAAAAGGCCCAACGTGGAGGCAAAAACAAACTAAAGAATGGAAGAAACGTTCGACAACAGCAAAGCGGGTCCAAGAAGCCACGCGATCGAGAATTGAGCACCCGGGTTCCGTCTCTTATAAAGAAAATGGGCCGAGCATATTCTTTTCCCCAAGACAAGACAAGGAAGATATTCGATGTTGTTATGAAACATCAAATGATTACGCTCCCGGAATCCAAACACCCTGAACAAGCAGACAAGATCTCTCACCCGGATTATTGCTCCTATCACCGAGCGATAGGACATCCTATTGAAGACTGCTTCACATTCAAAACTTGGGTAGAAGACCAGTATCAGCAAGGCAGGTTCGCTCTATCCAACAGTTGGAGGATATCCCCACCGCAAAAGCATGTTCCAAAAGCCACGTATGCAGCGAGAGTAGAACCAGATCAACATCGGTCTTGGAAGCGATCTCGTACTTGTCACGCGATAACGCTGTCAGAAGAAGGAGCACGCGAGGATATGGATGACCTCCCATGGTGCTTCGAAAATGAGGATGAAGATGAGTTGATCTCAGAATTTCCACCGGCGCCTAAAGAATTGGAAGATGGGATACATACTACTGCGGACAACATAAGGGAAATCGACTTGGGAACGACAAATGACCCGCGGCCAACGTTCGTCAGTGAGCTGCTGTCTGAGAAACAAGTGGCTATGCTAAAAGACGTGCTCATGCAGTATAAAGACTGTTTCGTATAGAACTATTCTGAGATGCCGGGATTAGATCCGGAAATAGATGTGCATAAATTGGCGATATCCCCGGAAGTCAAACAAGCACCAAGAAGGATGCGGCTCGAACTTGAAATGAGCATCAACGCCGAAGTTAAGAAGCTAATCGACTCCGGCTTCGTCCAAGAAGTTCAATACCCTGACTGGATCGCCGACATTGTCCCAGTGATGAAGAAAAATGGGACGGTGAGCATCTGCGTAGACTTTCGGGACCTCAACAAAGCCTGCCCGAAGGATGACTTTGCCGTACCGGTCACAGAGCTGATGATAGACAACACGTCCACTCACGAAGTTTTCTCCTTCATGGACGGATCATCAGGGTACAATCAAATAAAGATGCATCCCGAAGACCAGAAGCATACCGCTTTCCGGACTCCTCTGGGAATATTCTGCTACAAAGTGATGCCTTCCAGTCTGAAGAACGCCGGCGCTACTTATCAGAGGGCCATGACAAAGATTTTCGATGACCTCATACATGAAATCGTCGAATGCTATATCGATGACCTCGTGGTGAAAAGAAAATCGTACAAGGAGCATAGGGAGCATCTGAAGATCGTGTTTCAACGTCTTCGGAAATACAACCTGAAGATCAACCCTCTCAAATGCGCGTTCGGAGTTTCATCGGGAAAATTCCTAGGATTCATCGTCCGACATCGAAGCATCGAGATAGACCCGTCAAAGATCAAGGCGATCATAGAAATGCCTCCGCCAAGAACTCTCAAGCAACTGCGGTCTCTCCAAGAAAATCTCGTGTATATCCGGCAATTTATAGCCAATCTCTCCGGCAAATGCCGCCCTACTGCCATTTAATGAATAAGGGGACCCCTTTCGTCTGGGATCGCAAATGCCAAAGCGCACTGGACGAGATCAAGTAATACTTGCAGAATCCGCCAGTACTGACCGCTCCGGTCAAGGGAAAGCCTCTCATCCTATACACAATAGCCCTTGAAGGTTCTTTAGGGGCACTATGGGCACAGGAGAATGACCAAGGGAAAGAGAGAGCCCTATACTATTTGAGTCGAGTTCTCTTGAGAGCAGAAAACAACTACTCCCCTATCGAAAAACATTGCCTGGCGTTAGTTTTCGTGATAACGAAGCTCAGACACTATACGTTGGCGCATGAGGTCCATCTCATATCAAAAGTGGATCCTCTCAAATATTTGATGTCAAGAGCCATACTGACGGGACAGCTCGCTAAATGGGCTCTCCTCTTGATGGAATTCTCGATAACATACCGACCTCTCAAGGCAGTAAAAGGTCAGGCTATCGCCGACTTCTTCGCTGAGCATCCGATACCTGCCGATTCACCCCTAAATTGTGAACTGCCGGACGAGCACGCATTTGACACAATCGAAAGGGAGAGAGGAGGGAGTGATACCCAATGGGAACTCTACTTTGATGGGGAATCTTCCATGAAGAAGCGAAATCACAACTCCCCCATTATCAAATCGGGGGTAGGCCTTATCTTCGTAACTCCACAAGGAGGGATAATGCGCTTTTCCTTTTCCTTAATAGTGCCGGGGACAAACAATGAAGCCGAATATGAGGCTTTGATAGCAGGGCTTGAGATCGCTGTCGACATGGGAATCGAAAACCTCCTCATATACGGAGACTCCCAGCTGGTCGTTAGTCAAATAAACGACGACTATCAAATGTGCAAACAAGAGTTGGTAAAGTACGGCGAAAGAGTATAACAATTGCTGACTCAAATTCCTTCCTACATTCTTGAAAGCATACCACGTACGGAAAATAGAAAAGCGGATGCGTTAGCCAAACTCGCTAAAGAACTGGCTGACGAAAACCTCGATGACGTAAGGATCGTTGTGCAAAGCCGTCGGGTTCTTGCACCGGCAGAAATATCTCCGGAGTCGACCGAAGAAAAAGGAGCGACCAAGAAAACGGCCTTATAAATAAAAGACCATGAAAGGGCTAAGGATTAGAGAGAAGTCTTTATAGACTACTTCAAATCTCATCGAACACCTGAAGATGCATCCTCGAGACATCAGCTCATGAAACGAGCTCTGTCTTTTGCCTTCATCAATGATACTCTATATAAGAGATCATTCGACTCTATGTGGCTGAGATGCCTAGGACCGGCAGAAGGAAGGAGAGTCGTTCAAGAAACTCACGACGGACTCTACGGTTCTCATCAAGCCAGGCCAAAGATGAAGCTGAAGATCAAAAGGATGGGCTACTATTGGCACACGATGATTCAGGATTAACTCGAATACGCGAAACAATGCCACTCGTGCCAGGTTCACGGGGGCTTCATCCACCAGCATCCAAATCCGCTACACCCAACATTGGCTAGCCGACCGTTCGAAATGTGGGGAACTGACATAATCGGGCCCATCGAACCAGCATCATCCAGAGGACATCGGTTCATATTGGCGACAACCGATTACTTCTCTAAGTGGGCAGAAGCAGTACCGCTGAGAGAAGTGAAGACGGAGAATATTCTCCATTTCTTCAAGGAATACGTCATCTATCGGTTCGGCACTCCGCGACGGATTATCTCCGATAATGGGCCAGCCTATAGAAGTCACAAAATCAGCCGCTTCGCACAATAGCATAGCATAGACTGGAGATACTCTTCGGTCTATAATCCCCGAGCTAATGGTCTAGCTGAGGCTTTCAACAAGACCTTGACGAAGATCATAAAGAAGACGGTGTCCAGAAATAAAAAATACTGGCACGAGAGGCTGCATGAAGCTCTCTGGGCATATCGGACTACGTTCAAAACGACCACAAACACAATGCCGTATGCATTGGTATTCGGCACTGAAGTCGTACTCCCCTTGGAGATAGAGCTACCCTCTTTACGAGTGGTGGTTCATCACGAGCTAACAGACGAAGAGAACGCTCATCTTCGGCTCGAAGAGCTTGGCGCCCTTGATGAAACTCGTCTCATGGCGCAACAAAACCTAGAAGCTTACAAAGAAAGGATGACGCGCTTATACGAAAGGTTGACTAGGCCGAGAGCATTCCGCCAAGGTGAACTCGTGCTAGTGGTCAAAAGACCTATGATCCCTAATTGTGCCAAACGGGAGAAATTCGAGCCGAACTATGAAGGCCCGTACATCATAGACAAGGTCTACCAAGGTGAGGCCTATCTACTCATGGATATGCATGGTGAAAGACCCTTCAGGCTAATAAACGGCCGGTTTTTGAAAAAATACTATGCCTGACGAGTCACGGCTTAGGTCAACGATAGATGACGACGCCTATGTCCGCTCGCTATCTTCCCAATCCCAAACTCTATAAGTGGTATCCGGTGAAATCTCGTCTCGAAAACATGCTATGGACCAAAACGTCCCTAAACTAATAGCGGACCGAGATGTCCTAAAACTAACAACGGACCGAGATGTCCTAAAACTAACTATGGACCATAACGTGCTTAAACTACTACGAACCACAACATCCTAAGGTTGACAAAAAAATGATAAAATAAAAAAAAGAGAAAAAAGAGAAGAAAAAAACGGTACGTCCATAAGCGAAATGGGCACGGATGAAAACCCGAAAGGGCTCCGTGAGTAAAAACAGCAGGGCAACCGGCGAGTTTGTGAAAACCCGAATGGGCGCAATCTTATTAAAAGACACTTGCAAGGTCCTCTCGATCTTGTAAGGAGAAAATAGCTGTGTGAGATCCTTACGACTCACAAGGGAACAACACACTTAGGGATCCCCATGATTCCTAAGGAGAAAATACACTTACGAGATTCTCACGATTTGTAAGGAGAATTCCCCTATGAGACCTTC
The DNA here is from genome assembly GCA_030015575.1 of Agapanthus africanus. Taxonomy (NCBI): domain Eukaryota; kingdom Viridiplantae; phylum Streptophyta; class Magnoliopsida; order Asparagales; family Amaryllidaceae; genus Agapanthus; species Agapanthus africanus. The sequence continues at coordinate 416,931,890 of CM057349.1, read as the reverse complement.
ACGGCTCATACGATTCAAAAGCCTTAAGCTACAGGGATCTGAACCTATTCTTAAACCGTCATATCCCCCGATTGCCCTACAATCGGTTCAATGTTGACCCTTGTATACAATCCACAGGCACAAATAAACGCCTCCTTCATCAAGTTCCACAGATGGCGCGGAATGTCCTCACTTGGTGAACAACACTTATAGGTCCTCTTGACTTGCAAGGAGAAATTGCTCTTATGAGATCCTTACGACTTATAAGAGGCCATACACTTAAGAATCCTCACGATTCTTAAGGAGAAATTACACTTATAAGACCCTCACGACTCGTAAGGAGAATTCTCCTATGAGACCCTCATGGCTTATAGGATTCAAAAGCCTTAAGCTACAGGGATCTGAACCTGTTCTTAAGCCGTCATATCCCCCGAACCCCCTACAATCGGTTCAATGTTGACCTTTATATACAATCCATGGGCACAAATAAACTCCTCCTTCGTCAAGTTCTACAGATGGCGCGAAACGTCCTCACTTGGTGAACAACACTTGTAGGTCCTCTTGACTTGCAAGGAGAAATTGCTCTTATGAGATCCTTACGACTTATAAGAGGCCATACACTTAATAATCCTCACGATTCTTAAGGAGAAATTAAACTTATGATATCCTCATGACTCGTAAGGAGAATTCTCCTATGAGACCCTCACGGCACATAGGATTCAAAAGCCTTAAGCTACAGGGATCTGAACCTGTTCTTAAGCCGTCATATCCCCCGATTGCCCTACAACCGTTTCATTATTGACCCTTGTATACAATCCACGAGCACGAATAAACATTTCCCCAACAGAGTCCCACCAGGGACGAGGGATATTCTCACATGGTGAACGACCCTTGTAAATCTTCTCGACTTATATGGAGAAAACACTCTTGTAAGATCCTTAGACTTACAAGAGAACACACCACTTAGAAGTCCCCACGACTTCTAAGTGGAACATACACCTATGAAATCCTCATGACTCGTAGGGAGAAATACCTTTATGAGACCTTTACAGCTTATGACGTCAAAATCTTTAGTCGACAGGATCCTAATCCTGTTTACTAAGCCACCTTTGTTCGAATCGACAAAGGCAAATGATGATTTGCTCCTGGTCATATCCCAGTTGTAGCGATACTGATGCCTAAATCGGTATCAAATTCCAAGTCTAAACTCGCGATAAAAATCAGCGAACCAAAAATGCATATGAAATAGCCGAAATGATAGGGCAACTTGCAACAAAAGCGGCGAGTAAAATATATGCATACAAAAATAGCCGAAATGATTGGGCAACTTGCAATAAAAAGTAGCTAGCAAAAAGAAAAATAGCCGAAATGATTGGGCACCGCGAAAAAACAGCCGAAATGATTGGGCAATCGCGACTTTCGCGATATAAAAAGCTGAAATGATAGAGCATCGCGGAAAGAAATAAAAAAATAAAAGAATGAAACTTTTGCCCTGCAGGTAAGTCCATACTGACTCCTGTATGCAATCCATGGGCATAAACAAAAAGGGAACCACTTGTCCCAACAAACTCTGTTAAAGGGAAAGTCAGATCTCGACAGCAACATCCCAGAAGACCAACTACGACGTTCCTCCTCATGCCAGCAGAGCACGTACGTGACACCACCAATCGGAACCACGGCAAAGTCCCCAGTTCTATGACTCTATGGTTTACAGATAACCTAAAGTCAACCCCTGACCTCCCTGTCGTCAAGCAACACTTCGACACGGATACATGTCAACCCTGACCTCCCTGTCGTCAAGCAACGCTTCGACACGGATACATGTCACATGTCAACCCTGACCTCCCTGTCGTCAAGCAACGCTTCGATACGGATACATGTCAACCCTGACATCCCTATCGTCAAGCAACGCTTTGACACAGATACATGTCAACCTCTGAACTCCCTGTCGTCAAGCAACGCTTCAACACGGATACATGTCAACCCTTGACCTCCCCGTCGGAGCAATGCTTCGATTTAGGAACAAGTCAACTCACCAATCAATTACGAGTCCTCTCGACTTGTAAGGGATAAAACTCTTTTGTGAGATCCTTACGACTCTCAAGAGAAAACACACTTAGGAATCCTTACAACTCCTAAGGAGAAAAATACACTTACGAGATCCTCATGACTCGTAAGGAGAAAAAGTCTTTATGAGACCCTCACAGCTAATAAAATTGAAAAGTCTTAGGTGGCAGATCCTAACCCTGTCTCCTAAGCCATCACTACCCTACAAGGAGATTAAGATGGACTATCTATGGGCCACACTCTCTGAAGTCAAACCTCGACAAGGAGGGAAACAATCACTTACAAGTCCTCTTGACTTGTAAGGGAGAAAATTCTCTTGCGAGATCCTTACGACTCTCAAAAGAAAGCACACTTAGGAATCCTCATGACTCCTAAGGAGAAAATGCACCTGCGAGATCCTCACGACTCGTAGGGAGAAAATTCTTTATGAGACCCTCACGGCTCATAAAGTTGGAAAGTCTTAGGTAGCAGATCATAACCCTGCCTCCTAAGTAATCACTACCCTATAGGCCACACTTGCCAGAGTAACATACCAACAACACAGCAGAGAAAAGAAAGCGTTAGTCGGAGATTAAAAAAATGTTTCCTTATTCATCAATTCAATTGAATATGAGATACATCACATAAAAAAATGAAAAAATGAAATGAATACATGTTATTCATAAATTACAATCGATACAAAGATGACTATTGAGAAGGAGGCAATTTTAACAAATCAGCAAGTCGCTCGCGCACTCCTTTCAGCTCCTTCTCATGATCAGCCGCTGCGGCCAGCTCCGCTTTGACTCGAGCCCGTTGCTGCAAACAAGATGAAAGTTTCTCATTGATTTCCCACTGAGATGCCTCACCACTCTGCACATCCCACTCGGTTAGGTCGAGCTTCTGCCTCAGCGTTAGCCCATCAGAAATACATTGTAGGAGGCCCTCAAAGATAACTTCCAGCTGTGCAGCATTTGCTTCAACCTGGGCACGCAGCCGGGCAGATTCGCCTGAAGCCTCCTCACGTTCCTTCCACATCAAGGCCGCCTCTTGTTCGAAATGGCGGAGGAAGGAAACGCTCTGCTTAACCCATGCAGCCCGTTGGGTGTTCAAAACCAGCACTTCTGGAGAAGGACGCTTGAGCTCAATCTCATGCAGACGGGCCTCGATCTGTCTGCAATAACTAACCAAAGATTCGACGACGCCTTCGCTATGGAAGTGCACAAGCATCGCCAACATCGGATTAACCTCAGCAGCAAACTCAGCAGCGAATGCAGGGGCCTCCGCGTCAAGCTCCTCGATGGATTCACTCAACATGCGCAGGCTGGTCGCAACGCCTTTGGAAGATGGATGTCTGGAAAAGGGCCCTGCCGGCATTAGGATGCGAGACTCGAAGGGAGCTAGAGCCGGTACGATTGCTGCAAAAAGAATTGCGTTTAAAAGTAGACTCGCGAAATAAAAAGAATATACGAGTGATGGAGTCTACTATACCGGCTGTGGGGGATGGCAAAATTGGGAGTACCGGAGCTGCGACTACCCCCTCGTCTCCTCCTCCGATTCGTGACGCTGCGATCAATATAAAGAAGACTCAGCAATAGTACAGTTATTCATAAAAGAAAGAAAGGAACAATTACTGAAGGATATACAAACCATTATCAGCAGGCAGAACGAATTCCGACCGGAAGGAGAAATGTGGGTTCAACACCTGGTACAAATGGTCAAAAAGGACTCCTGTAGAGTTGAGACAATACACGGTCAGTACAAGGAAGCCGGTGTTCATAGTTCAGCTAAATAAGTCGCGAATTTATACCTTCTAGCATTTCGGGGGATGTAGGAGAAGGCGAGGGTATGACAACCATTATGGCTGCGGCCGGAGGTGCTTCGAATGGAACAATTTCTGCGCCTACTAACGAAACATCGTTAGGAAAAGCTGGACGGAGTTATGAAATAAAAAGAACAATGAATCAAGACTAACCTGACGGGTCACCAACCAAAACCGTGATAGAAGTATCACCAGTCGTTGCGGCTTCTTCGCTTTCCCACAAAGGGATAGTCTCTGCGCCCACGGCTTCGTCCCCTGATTCGACGAGAGCCATTATGACGCTTGTGATGCCCGCCGATACCGGGGAGCCACAAGAAGAAAGAGCAGCAGTTTGGGAAGTCCTAGACTCCCGAGAGAGAGCAGCCGCTTCGGGATCTGTGGTCACCGTCATCTCACCTGCCACCTCATCGCCAGGACTTGGCCCTGCAGGATATGGTATATAAGAATTTGAAAATCAAATTCTAATAAAACACTCATCGTTACGCTACCTTGAAGCGGCTTTTCGATTTCTTCCCGAGCCGCACGCACAACTTGTCTATAGGCGGTAGACAGGGATGCTGGAGCATCCTCTGAAGAAATGGCGATGGATAGGGTAGTGCTTGAACTTGCGCCCACAACCAAGCTGGCATCACGCTTCTTACGCTTCCTTTCGGATGAGCGGTGAGAAGCGATCTCCGCAAGACCTCCGTCAAAGGGACATCATCGTCCGAACCAAGTTCTGCCTCTGGAGCCGCTACGGCGTCCGTCATCGACTGTTTAAGTGAAGCCTCTTGCGATACTGATAGGGGAGCTGGGGCCACAATAACCGTCTCTGGAAGCCTCGCCACCTCGCCACTCGGGATCAGCACCCCACTCGGGATAATTGGGGTCAAGGTAGTCCCTATAATAAGACAAAAGAGAGGGTCAATCCGCGAATGAAGAAAAAAGGAATGAAGGCACAATGAGCCTAATTATACCAAGGCCTAAAGAAGCACGGGGCCTCTCTTCCTCGAAAGTCTTGAGGGAAGCCGCGAGAGCCTTTTCGGCGGAAATACCTATTGAAGAAGAAAGCATCGGTCAAAGCAGAATAATAAAAAATATAACTGTAAAAAGATACGACTGAAGTCTACCTGACTGTGCAATGGTGATCGGTGCTGCTTCATTGCGAGCTAGTTGCTAGGAAACCGCGATGGCAGTCTCTAGATTGGTATCATCCGGCACAATGAATAAACCCTCATTGGTACCGTATTCGCTCAAGCCCTCGCTGTAAGGAGCATGAGGCTCCTGGCCGAATGCAACGTCCGCAGAAAATAGCGACTTCTTCTTTTTCTGTGACTTAACGCCGGCAGCCGATAACACGAGCTTGCGTTTGGCGGGCAATTTGGGGCGACGGGTCCCGATCTCCGTACCCACGCCAGACTCAGGAGACGCTGCAGCTACCGCTTCTACAGGAGTGCGGGGTAGGAGCGGCTCAGGCATAGCGCGCGGGACTACAATCGCAGTAGGTTCTCTCAAGGGGAATGATAGTCCGTCGCTTTAGAGGAACAACTGGGTTTCCAGCAGGGGCTGCGCCCTTGCGATCAAGCAATAATCGTTTTTCTTCCCTAATAACAGCGCCCATCGCGTGCTGGTACCACGCCACGTACACATTCAAAGCTTTCGGAATGCAGCTTGGCTCGCTGATAAAGAAGTTAAACCCGGCGTTAAGCCATATGAAATGGTGTAGCGCGTTGCGGATGCCCTCTTCCGTGGCAACTGGCTCAGCTAGGAAGGCCTCAAGCGGGACACCCTGATTGTAGCTTGATTGTTGAGAGAAATGGTGCGGTTTGTATCTCATAAACACCGTCGAATCATTCTGCCTAAACCCATCTTTGAAAGCCCGGCCTGATTGAATATAAGTGAAGAATCTCTCGAGCTTTCAAGGTAGAAAACCTATCTTTGAAAGTGTCCCGCAGCGGCTGCACCGTCTTAGAGGATTCCTTTCCGATATTCATGACCTTATCGACGAAGGTCATGCCATCCCCGACCGTTCGCGGGCGAAGAATCAGACCTCGATCCTATCGCTGAGTCGGTTGCAAAATGGAAGCGTCAACTAGCAGCATAACCCGAGGAAAGTTGTAACTTTCGTAGAAACGGGGCCGCTTGTGGACTCCAAAAGCGCCGAGCACATGTAGCTCGAGCCACGAAGTGAAATAGTGCATTAGGAAGTTTACGGGTTCCACCCCCAGTTGAGTGGTGTCTGCCGCCAAGCTAAGGCCATGATACAGGTAAGCCAGCCCAGCAATCCCAACGGCAACTTGCGTCCCTTCAACCATTCGGTGATCCGGGTAGAAAACGGATGGCCTCATGTAGAGAGGGTGCATGGGGAGGGCAAACCAGCTTAACCATAAACCAAGGAACCCTAAAAAGAACGCCTCTTCGTCAATGTCTTGAGCGGCGAGTTCTGAAATGGGGACGACCGCAGCGTTTGGGAGGAAGAAATTCTTTTGATCTGCTTCCGTTGTCGGCCGGCTATCCAAGCTAAAACCGAAAGGATCGTCGAGCTTGGCAAACTTCGCACCTTATTTCGACAAGACTTCCGGGCGAAGAAAACGAGCAATGAAATCCGTAAAGCTGATCCCGTGGCTTCCGGATTCGAGAAGCAGGCTCTCGTAAATATTTAACACCTTGATCAAGCTTGGGAATCGGTGCTGAATGGCATTCTCTGGGGTCAGACCCATTACTACTGATCGAGTGGCGAAAATGTACTCGTCTGGGGGTAATATCTCCTTATAATGTTCCCCTCTGGCACGCAAGCCGGAGACCTCCGTGAACTCCTCTAGAGAGATTGAAACTTCCCGATCTAATAGAAGGAAAGTGTGAGTTGGAACGTTCCATTGTTCCAAAAATGCTTTGACCCACTATACAGGGGGAGTAGAATACTGGAAGAGGGACGGATAAATCGCGGGGTACAACCCGAGCTTCAGCAATTGCGATTTCTTCGCCAACAAAATGTACTGGGCCCATTGCAAATATCCAGCTGGATGGCGGGGAGTCAAACCTATCATGTATGGCTGTATCCAACGGCGCGACTCGCCTTGACATATACGTCGCCCCCGTGTATCCAACGCCATGGAGGCTGTACGGGTATTGCAGCCATAGAGGGCTAAAGGCAATCATCCGAGGTCCAGTTGACCTCCTCCACGGCATAGTTCACTGGGGGTGAGTTGGCGTGGTGGATCGCCGAAATGGGCTCCGAAGGTGCTGCGCAAGAAGAGCTACGCTGACCCCTGATGATTTGATTATACCACTCCCCCATAAATGAAGGTTCTTTTGCTCCGGGTCATGATCTTTGATCAACGTGAAGACTTCCCTATCCACAGGCGCTTCATGGAATCCGCTTTCCGAACGATCAAACGGGAAAGAAATGTCGAAAGACATATTACCTGCGCGAAAAAGAACAAAAGTTAACTGTCAATGCTACAGTTTAAGTTCTGGCACTTAATACTTTAAATTCGTACCACACTGCAATGTAATGGAAATGGACCAAAGGGGACCCACACAATCTAGATGACGGCTTATCATTAATGAGACAATCTCATCACTGATGAGACAGTCATTAAATAGAAAATCCTAAAAGGATTCTCATTTAATGAGGGGCCCCTCGGGCCAAGGAGTAAAACTCCCTTAAAAGCAGCGCTCTGCAGACAAGAGTGACATCTGTCAACTCTCATCATGAGAGGAATAAAATTACTTAAAAGAGTTTAAGAGCTATGAAGACGATGGAATCATCCATCAAAACCCTAAAAAAGCAAAGCTTTTTACAGAGTAAAAAGCTCCAAGATCTGTGAACAAACTCTAAGAGTTCTTCATGGAAGATGAACAGATCTATGATCTGAGAAGAGCAAGGCTCTATTAATGGGTAAAACCCTAAAATATTTTTTTAAGATCTGTGATCAGAAAAGAGCAAAGCTCTGTTAATAAGTTCAATTCTTACCGAATTTGGGCAGAGTTTCGACTCTGAGAAATTTCTTAAGGGCAGAGAGCTTGGCTCTGAAAGAGAATAAAATTCTCAGAAAACAAGAAAGCAAGAAGATGAACAGAGGTCATCTCAAAGGCCAAAGGCCCTATTTATAGGCGCTGGAAGTCGATCCAACTTCCAAGACAATCTAACGGTGGAGAGGCTGCCACCGCTGCACTCACGTGTAAGCTACATGAGCGCAACGGTGGGGGGGCATTTGTTTCCCCAATCAGAGCAAAACTCTGTTCAAATTTTGAAATTTGAAATGAAGCAGCGCTTCATAAAAAGCGCTCGGGCCAAGAGCGCCAGCGCTAAGAGTCAAAGACTCTGAGGCAGTGCCTCACGTGCAAATCATGTTAGTTGTATGTATGCCCTAGAGGCCAGTATTGTACAGATGTTGTATATTATATTGGATGCTTGGACATATATAGAGATGACTTTCTTGCTCGATATGATAGTATGCTATCTGGTTACTCTTTATCTTAACATGTACACTAGTCTCTTTAATCTGTCTTATAATTACATGTTGGTAAAGCCCTTAGGATTTGTACTTGACTACCTGGACTATGATACAGATCATACTAGTGGGGACATGGTAGTCCATAAGTACATCCTTCAAGGTCCCTAGTCGTGGGTGTATCGAGACGGGGCATCGATATACCAGTGTAGACTAGCGTATACGCTTCTCGACCCATGTGATGGGCGATGGATGATCCCATATCCATTGGTGTTTGACATCAGAGATGGTATACGGGTGCTCAGTGGAGACTGGGTACACTGGACGGACTCGCCGAGAACTCCCAGATGGTATTATACCTCACGTCAGATGGCAGTTCTCAGGTGACACTTGTACAGGTTAGTCTGTAGACCCGAGATCGTCATAGAGTCTTGTGTGATTCCCACTGTGCTTTGATCTCCACCTTACCACGTCCATGAGGGCGTGCAAAACGGTGGTCTTTGGGTACAGTCCCGAGTCACATGGAGGCAATGAGCGATAGGAGGGGTTTCGTCTCTCCCGGTATTGGGGGTTGATGTTGCGCAGTGCTCGATTGGCCGTAACAGGGAAGTCCCTGGCCAGGGCTGATCAGAGATTTGCTGGTAAGTGTTACCAGTAGTTTCTCGACCCGTTACGAGCCTCACATCGGCACGACTTATCGGGTTATTGGGGTCTGACGTTTACCACTTCTAGACTTGATATGCGACATATCAGACGAAGAGACCGGACTGTACGGTAAGTGTTACTGATCGGATTCGCAGGAGTGTGAGCGGGCTAGCTCGTCGATCTTCTGATCGCTCAATACCCGGGTGGCCGTTACGTTTAGCAGACCGCTTGCGGCTTGTGGGTGCTTGATATGATCATCATCTGCTACCGGCGTATTGACGAGTCTTTAGAGTCCTACACAGAGGTTTCCTGGTTCAAGCGAAACGAAATAGGAGTGCATATGAGATATGTGCGGGACCGAGAATAATGCGTGTATGTGATACCGTATTTGATTCTCGCGATTAATGTTTCGATTGGTTGTATATGATATAACCTAGTTATCGAATCGAAGATCGATTCGATAAGTCGATACATTGAATACTAGTCGGTCATGTGCGACATGACCGGATCATTGAATCAAGTGTTGATTTAATGATTTAATGTATAATTGTATATTTGATATATTACTTTGCATTAACTAGTATTGGTTCACTTTAAACGGATTTTTCTCACTTGATGCACATTGTATATGTGATATGCTTTTGTGCACATGATTGTATCATGTTTGATGATGCATGTTGACTTGACTATGTGTAAAAGAATTGAACCATGGTTATGAGAGTGGTTAGGGTTTATCATTTATTCACTTATTATTTAATCCATTCATTATTTATTAATTGGTTTTTATGAAAATAAAATGGCTTCATTTATCATGAAGAATGGTGAAGCTTCATGAAGCTTTTTCTAATGATGCTATTTTGTCTTCATACTTTAACCTAACCACTCCCACTAACCATGGTCAATTCTCTACATTTGACCATGGTTAGGATATGATAAAGATCATTTTCTTTTCTATTTTTGATTAAGACTTTTATCATATTCTATCATCTTCTTCATCTTCTTCTTCAAAAGAAAAGCTTGCTACTTTAATGGCAACTTGAGATTTAGTGAGAGAAATCCAAATCTAAAGTGAACCCACCTCCTATTTCTTCATCCTCTACCTCTTGCCAAGTGGTTTTGGGTGTTTTCTTCACAAGTTTCACTACTTGGTGAAGTCGAAACTTGAACTAGTGCAACCTCGACGTAGATCGTCTTTGACACGAAGCCGACGAACTATTCCGCTCACTTCTCCGATGAAGCCGTCGCGAGAGTCTGAGGTTCGTGATGGACAGCGAGGGGACGACCACATGGAGCTAAGCAAGTGGATATCCGGATCTACAAAGGTTGTAGCATCTCAACTTTAGTTAAAGTGTTAACTAGTTTATCTTTTCGCCTAAACATCTAGTCTAAGATCCGTAGTCTAGGGTTTCTCGGCACCATTTTTTTTTTTTAAATTGGCATGTTCGATGCCTTGTGAGACCTCACTAGAGTGCCTAGGAACCCTACAGTGGTATCAGAGCCTAGCTAGAGCCTTAGGCGAAGTCCTGACGGAGTTTGAACTCCGAACGAACCCGAAACCCTAATTCTATAATGCTCTCTGTACATTTTCTAAAAACCGGGATTTTTCCAGATTAAAAATGCCTAAAAATTCAGCAGGAATATCTAAGAGTTATGGTGAAACACGATCTCTTGATTCATCTAAACAGCCGCGGAAACGCGGCAGAAGCATGCCTTCTGCCGCGCTTCCGCCGCTCACTGTTGATATTGCGCAATAATGTTTGCACAGTAACTCATATTTAATTATGCTGGATTTTCTGGGAATTTTTTAATATTTATTCAAGAGTTGAATTTTCTGGAATTGTTTTGGGGATTCGGTGTTTCGATCGGAGTATCAAATTTCGTCTTTTGTGTTTTTCCGGATAATTTTCAGAATATGTTAAAAAGTTCGACCGGATATAATTACCCAATTTTTCCCCTGTCGGGAAATTTCCAAGTGTTGGATTTTTCCGTAGTTTAACGACGTTCTAAGTAGTGCAAGTAACACGATGGACCCTCTAGAAGACAACAAACCTTAACTCGATTATGTGACCGTCTTGAACTGCCCTTTGAACCTTCGGGTTTGGGGCAGTACGGCGTGCCACATGTGAGGCGTTGGCTTGACCCTTCTACGGCTGGACCGTCGGTACTGAGGCACGAACTGAATGTTGTTAGACTTATTTCATGTGTTGAGCTGTATCGGGAAAACTTGGGTATTCGACTGTTCGATCGGAAAGTTTAACATTTTCTGTTTATCTGGAATGTGATACAATAATTGGAATTCACAAGTAGTTATGAGATAACTGAATGAATGTTATAAATCTAGCAATTTAGTCCCATATGATATTGAAAAGAGTTTTCGATAATGAGACTAAAATGCGGGATTTATATCTGTTAGGCATGCGATGTCTAAAGTAGTTGCGGATTCCAACTGTTGTATTTTTACACTTTCTTTTCTGTGACCGTAAGTGTAGTATGTTCATATCGCCGGTTTCGTTGCTATACGTCAACGACAATTGGGGTATGCATACTTACTTACGTTGAGACATGTGATGTTATGTGTTGCTGGATATGTTATATTGGATCGTCGTGTTAGAATAGCCGGGGGTTTTTATGTGAGATGAGTGTTTTTCATTTTCATTCATGTAAAAACTTGTATGTAATATTCTTTTATTTGGGGCACTTCCAGGTAGCGGAAGTTGTCACCCTTTGTATATTATTTACTTTTCCGCATTAGGATAGACCCAAGGAGGGGAGCACAAGTAACCGGGTTCTGGGGTCCAGTGGGAGACCAACTCGAGGAGTCGAGTCCGGGTCTCCTAACCCTAGAATTGGCAGGGTTGCTTGCTGCTCTCGTAGGGGTCTAAGGGTGTGGGATTGGCTATTCATCACGACCGTGGAATCCGTGTTTTATACTGGCTCGTATTAAAAACACGGACGTCCTAGTATATCCAATATTCCATATGTTTATTCTGCTGCGATATCTGTAATGTGATTCTGTGATGGATATAGTATATAGTATATATGATATATTATATAGACGTTACTTATGTTTTACACCCGCGCTGGCCCTGCCCTGCTCTGTCGTTAGTTACCTAACCTAACGGTGCACGAGGGGACATCGAGGCGAATGCGGATGGCATAAGTGTACGTCATATCTATCTGTGATGTTTAGGTATTTAAATGATGGGACTTCATTAATGTGATTAATGAAAGATAAGAAACCTAAGATGTTGTGGAATCGAATTTCAAAATAAAAACAGGTAGCTACAGTTTTTTGCTTTGCACAGCGATATATATGATATATCCCGCACCTTATTCGATGAGGAAAGGACCGAGATCCCTTCACCGGGAGTGACTCCTTTAGCAATAACTGGCAGATGCTACACACTCGGTTTGCTTTTGACTGCTTTTGGGTTTTTGCTTTGCACAGCGATATATATGATATATCCCGCACCTCATTCGACGAGGAAAGGGCCGACGATCCCTTCACCGGGAGTGACCCCTTTAGCAAAACTAGAAAAGCCTCAAAATCACTCCATTTCAAAACTTCATTTGATTCTACAATGATATCAAGTTCATTAAGCTCATGGTTTTATGAAAACCTGCGTAGCCCTCCGTCATTTCAGATAAGTACTACTTAGTATTCGTGCTACGGTAGTTTGGCATTCGTCAAGGCGTAGTGTACGGTAGCTAACTAGTATTTATCTGCTTATGCATATGATGCAGATTGGATTAGGGTATTCGTACGGCGTTGTTTGGCATTCGTCAAGGGTCGTGCGGGTGGGTTTAATTCAATCAAGAAATATACGGTTGAACTTGACTAGTGGACTATGGGTTGTTTGGCATTCGTCAAGGTCATAGAACACTAGGGGTAAAAATATTATCGGGAATTTCAAGTGTTGAAATTTGCAATGAGATTGCATACCTTCTATGAGATAGTTGGATCCCGCTACCCACTGGGAGTAAGAGTTACTCCTGGAAGAGTTTTACACATTACAATTAGCCGATCAAGTAGGTGTCTAGAAAGGTGTTAACGAGGTTACGCCCCTGGGAAAACGAGGTTTACAGTAATTAGGTTCGTGCGAAAGCACGGGGGACCTCCCTCAAAGTACCGACACTGGCCTGGCTGAAAGATTGGTGAATTTGTAGTGTGTAATTAATCCCGGCTAGTCTTTCCTTTTAGGGTTTGAAGGAAGATTTGATAAAAAGCAGTGGGAGCCATCCTGATTAGATAAGATAATAACCAATCTGATCTTGCACGAGCTTACGCTAAAGTGTTTTCTTCTCTCTCTCTCCAGGTAGCGACCATTTCATGCCTTAATAAAGATAATAATATGGATGTATTGACCGAACCCGCATGTTATACTGTGCAGGGGAACGTTGAACCCGTTCTATCTTATAAGTGTTATAAGAATGAACAGGAAACAGGAGAATATCTGGATTCTCACACCGTCCAAACGGAGAACATGCATGTTGATGCATCATCTTCGGGTGTGTTTGTCATTGAGAACTGTTTCTCAGTTCACCCTACGTCCTGGGTATTAGATACCGGATCAGGATCCCACATATGTAAGATGTTACATGGGCTGCGAAAAGGTAGAGAACTGGGAAAAGGTGATCATTCCGTTCAAGTAGGGAACGGTGCAAGTGTTGCAGCCAAAGCAGTTGGCGAATATCACATAGTATTACTAAGTGGTGATACAATAATTCTGAATGAGTGCTATTATATACCGAACATGATGTGCAACATTATATCAGTTTCTTTATTAAGTAAAGAAGGATATAATTTTGTAGTAAAGGATAATGTTATGAACATATTCCTAGATCAAAAGTTGATTGCATCAGGCTCGCTACATAATGGCATATTCATTCTAAATCAAAATACAGTTCTCAATATACAAAACACACACAAGAGGAAAAATTCAGAAATGAACGAATCCTTCTTGTGGCATTGTAGACTTGGTCATATAAATGCGACACGACTGGCTAAGTTACATAAGGATGGTTATTTGAATCCGTTCGAATTATTATCTTATGATACTTGCCATTCATGTCTCAAAGGAAAAATGACCAAAGCTCCGTTTAGTGGACACGGAGAAAGAGTTACTGAACTCTTAGGACTGATACATAGTGATGTATGCGGTCCTATGTCTACACATGCCAGGGATGGTTCTTCCTACTTCATTACATTCACTGACGATCTCTCTAGATACGGGCATGTGTTCCTGTTGAAACACAAGTCTGAAGCTTTTGAGAAATTCAGAGAATATAAGCACGAAGTAGAGAACCAAACGGGCAAAAGTATTAAAATCCTTCGATCTGATCGAGGAGGAGAATACTTGAGCAATGAGTTCCAAGATTATCTAAAAGAGAATGGGATTCTCTCTCAGCTTACTCCACCTTATACACCACAGCACAACGGTGTATCGGAACGAAGGAATCGCACCCTATTAGATATGGTGCGTTCAATGATGAGCACAGCTGAGTTACCTATTTTCTTCTGGGGGTATGCGCTTGAGACAGCCATACACCTATTGAATATGGTTCCTACCAAATCAGTGCCTACCACTCCATATGAGATATGGAGAGGGAAGAGACCATCTCTTAAGTATGTTAAGATATGGGGTTGTCCAGCCTATGTCAAAAGACAAAATCCGGACAAACTCGAGGCAAGATCGGTCTTATGTAAGTTTGTAGGATATCCCAAAAATTCACAAGGGTATATCTTCTACCACCCCGAGGAACAAAAGGTGTTTGTTTCTCGACATGCCACTTTCTTAGAAAAAGGTTTTCTTATGAAACAGATTAGTGGCATTGAGGTAGAACTGGAAGAAGTTCCAGCAACACAAACTGTAACAGAAGACTTGGTGGAACCAGAAGATTCAGTAGAACTCAACGAACCCCAGCCTCTCCGCCGATCTAGTAGGGTATCTCGTCCACCTGAGAGATACTACGGTTTTCTCATTGACGGTGGAAGCGAGGATTGCATCATGGAGGATGATGACCCAACTAGCTTCGAGCAGGCCATCACGAGTAGGGACTCAGTGAAATGGCTGGATGCTATGCGGTCCGAGATGGAATCCATGTACACCAACAAAGTATGGACTAGGACGTTGCTCCTGAAGGGGTAAAACCCATTGGGAGCAAGTGGATCTTTAAGAAGAAACTTGGTGTAGATGGGAAAGTGGAGACTTTCAAAGCTAGACTTGTAGCAAAGGGTTTTCGTCAAAGACCAGGTGTGGACTATGACGAGACCTTTTCTCCAGTGGCTATGCTTAAATCCATCCGGATCATGCTTGCCATCGCTGCATATCATGATTACGAAATCTGGCAAATGGATGTTAAGACCGCTTTTCTAAACGGTGATTTAGAAGAGTGCGTGTACATGACTCAGCCAGAGGGCTTCGTAGACAGTGGGAGCAGCGGGAAGGTGTGCAAGCTGCTTAAATCCATTTATGGATTAAAGCAAGCATCGCGGAGTTGGAACATCTGCTTTGATGTCGTTATCAAAGAGTTTGATTTCGTCAAAAACCCAGATGAACCTTGTATCTACAAGAAGGTGGCAGAGAGTAAGGTTGTCTTCCTCGTATTGTACGTGGACGACATACTCTTGATAGGAAATGATATTCCTATGCTGCAATCGGTCAAGCTCTTCTTATCACAAAGATTCTCAATGAAAGATCTTGGTGATGCCTCCTGCATATTGGGAATTAGGATCTATAGAGATAGATCCAAACGGATTTTGGGATTGTCCCAATCCAGGTACATTGATACCATACTAAAGAGGTTTAGTATGGAAGAGTCCAAGCGTGGGAACTTGCCCACGATCTCTGGAGTCACTCTCTCCAAAGAGATGTCTCCCAAGACTGATTTGGAGAGAGCTCGCATGCAAGGGATACCCTATGCTTCGGCAGTAGGCTCTATCATGTATGCGATGCTATGTACCAGACCCGATGTAGCATACTCACTAAGTATAGTGAGCAGGTATCAAGCTGATCCTGGAGAGAGTCACTGGACAGCTGTGAAGAGCATTCTTAAGTACTTGCGAAGGACTAGAGATATGTTCTTGGTGTATGGTAACGGAGAGCTCCAAGTGGAGTCCTTTACCGATTCGAGCTTCCAGAGTGATAAGGACGACTCTAAGTCGCAGTCGGGCTTTGTCTTTACCCTTTACGGAGGGGCGGTTAGCTGGAAGTGTTCCAAGCAGGAAACCGTGGCAGACTCGACAATGGAGGCTGAATACATCGCTGCCAACGATGCTGCCAAAGAGGCTGTCTGGATCAAGAAGTTCATTACTGAACTTGGAGTGGTTCCATCCATTGAGCGTCCAATACCTTTGTATTGCGATAACAATGGAGCGGTGGCTTTGGCCAAGGAACCCAGGTCCCATCAGCGATCCAGGCATATTCTGAGGCGGTATCACCTGATCCGGGAGATAGTTGATCGCCGGAAGATCGAGGTCAGGAGAGTTGACACGAAGAACAACACGGCGGATCCACTCACGAAGGCCATTCCCCAGATACAGTTTGAGAGACTCTTCGGGATGCTCGGTATGCGATACTACAGCAGCTGGCCCTAGTACAAGTGGGAGATTGTTAGTTGTATGTATGCCCTAGAGGCCAGTATTGTACAGATGTTGTATATTATATTGGATGCTTGGACATATATAGAGATGACTTTCTTGCTCGATATGATAGTATGCTATCTGGTTACTCTTTATCTTAACATGTACACTAGTCTCTTTAATCTGTCTTATAATTACATGTTGGTAAAGCCCTTAGGATTTGTACTTGACTACCTGGACTATGATACAGATCATACTAGTGGGGACATGGTAGTCCATAAGTACATCCTTCAAGGTCCCTAGTCGTGGGTGTATCGAGACGGGGCATCGATATACCAGTGTAGACTAGCGTATACGCTTCTCGACCCATGTGATGGGCGATGGATGATCCCATATCCATTGGTGTTTGACATCAGAGATGGTATACGGGTGCTCAGTGGAGACTGGGTATACTGGACGGACTCGCCGAGAACTCCCAGATGGTATTATACCTCACGTCAGATGGCAGTTCTCAGGTGACACTTGTACAGGTTAGTCTGTAGACCCGAGATCGTCATAGAGTCTTGTGTGATTCCCACTGTGCTTTGATCTCCACCTTACCACGTCCATGAGGGCGTGCAAAACGGTGGTCTTTGGGTACAGTCCCGAGTCACATGGAGGCAATGAGCGATAGGAGGGGTTTCGTCTCTCCCGGTATTGGGGGTTGATGTTGCGCAGTGCTCGATTGGCCGTAACAGGGAAGTCCCTGGCCAGGGCTGATCAGAGATTTGCTGGTAAGTGTTACCAGTAGTTTCTCGACCCGTTACGAGCCTCACATCGGCACGACTTATCGGGTTATTGGGGTCTGACGTTTACCACCCCTAGACTTGATATGCGACATATCAGACGAAGAGACCGGACTGTACGGTAAGTGTTACTGATCGGATTCGCAGGAGTGTGAGCGGGCTAGCTCGTCGATCTTCTGATCGCTCAATACCCGGGTGGCCGTTACGTTTAGCAGACCGCTTGCGGCTTGTGGGTGCTTGATATGATCATCATCTGCTACCGGCGTATTGACGAGTCTTTAGAGTCCTACACAGAGGTTTCCTGGTTCAAGCGAAACGAAATATGAGTGCATATGAGATATGTGCGGGACCGAGAATAATGCGTGTATGTGATACCGTATTTGATTCTCGCGATTAATGTTTCGATTGGTTGTATATGATATAACCTAGTTATCGAATCGAAGATCGATTCGATAAGTCGATACATTGAATACTAGTCGGTCATGTGCGACATGACCGGATCATTGAATCAAGTGTTGATTTAATGATTTAATGTATAATTGTATATTTGATATATTACTTTGCATTAACTAGTATTGGTTCACTTTAAACGGATTTTTCTCACTTGATGCACATTGTATATGTGATATGCTTTTGTGCACATGATTGTATCATGTTTGATGATGCATGTTGACTTGACTATGTGTAAAAGAATTGAACCATGGTTATGAGAGTGGTTAGGGTTTATCATTTATTCACTTATTATTTAATCCATTCATTATTTATTAATTGGTTTTTATGAAAATAAAATGGCTTCATTTATCATGAAGAATGGTGAAGCTTCATGAAGCTTTTTCTAATGATGCTATTTTGTCTTCATACTTTAACCTAACCACTCCCACTAACCATGGTCAATTCTCTACACTTGACCATGGTTAAGATATGATAAAGATCATTTTCTTTTCTATTTTTGATTAAGACTTTTATCATATTCTATCATCTTCTTCATCTTCTTCTTCAAAAGAAAAGCTTGCTATTTTAATGGCAACTTGAGATTTAGTGAGAGAAATCCAAATCTAAAGTGAACCCACCTCCTATTTCTTCATCCTCTACCTCTTGCCAAGTGGTTTTGGGTGTTTTCTTCACAAGTTTCACTACTTGGTGAAGTCGAAGCTTGAACTAGTGCAACCTCGACATAGATCGTCTTTGACACGAAGCCGACGAACTATTCCGCTCACTTCTCCGATGAAGCCGTCGCGAGAGTCCGAGGTTCGTGATGGACAGCGAGGGGACGACCACATGGAGCTAAGCAAGTGGATATCCGGATCTACAAAGGTTGTAGCATCTCAACTTTAGTTAAAGTGTTAACTAGTTTATCTTTTCGCCTAAACATCTAGTCTAAAATCCGTAGTCTAGGGTTTCTCGGCACCATTTTTTTTTTTAAATTGGCATGTTCGATGCCTTGTGAGACCTCACTAGAGTGCCTAGGAACCCTACAAATCACGAGAGCGCTAGCAGCGCCAGCGCTAAGAGTCAAAGATTCTGAGGCAGCGCCTCACGTGCAAAGCATGAGAGCACCAGCAGCGCCAGTGCTAAGAGTCAAAGACTCTGAGGCAGCGCCTAACGTGCAAAGTACGAGAGTGCTAGCAGTGCCAGCGCTAAGAGTCAAAGATTATGAGGCAGCGCCTCACGTGCAAAGCACGAGAGCGCTAGCAGCGCCAGCGCTAAAAGTCAAAGACTCTGAGGCAGCGCCTCACGTGCAAAGCACGCCAAAAGCGTTAAGCGCTAAGAGTCAAAGACTCTGAGGCAGCGCCTCACGTGCAAAGCACGAGCGCGCTGGCGCCAGAACTAATAGTTCTTCACCATTGGATCAAAGATCCAACGGAGATGATTTAAAATCACCAAAGTAAAGAATTAAATTTTGTTGAGAGAATACTCCTCAAAATCTTTCCAAACAGGGAAGATTGTGCTCTGTAAATCAGAGCACCGTTGGATCACAGATCCAATGGTGATTAAAAATCACCAAGATAAATAAATTCTGTATGAGAAAATAATTTCCCAATCTTGTTAAAAATAAGAAGATTGTCTTATGTAAAACAGAAGCCCTAGGATAAAAAATCCAACAGTGGGAAAATCCCCAAATCAATCTGAAAAAGATTTCCTTAACTGATCAGCCTCCACTATATAAAGGCCTTTAGTCTTCAAGTCTTAAAAAGGAAGAAACTCCCCATAAGCTTCGTATAGAGGGAAACCCCCCCCCCCCACACACAAATTTTAAGAAATTTCAAAGAGAAGAGCAAGCTTTCGAAAGAAGAAATTTTCTTCAAGGTAAAGAAGAGAGATTATAACATCTCCTGAATTTTTGAGAGTTTAACTCTCACATCATAAGAACTTAGTTCTCTTTAGATCACAGATCCATAAGACAAAGACAAAGTCTCTCACAAAAAACAGAAAAGATTGTAATATCTCCTATTAAAATAAGAACTTAGTTCTTAGATCCACGAGACAAAGTCTCTTATAAACGAGAACTTAATTCTCAGAGCACAGAATTGATCAAGAACGCTCTGCACTCATTGGCTAGCGCACAGCGCCAAGCACGCCACGTGCTCCTCACGTGTGCGATATTTCATAAGAAGCGCCTTAGCGCTCCAAGTCTGGCGCTCAGCGCCAAGCGCACCACATGCTCCTTACGTGTGTGCTATTTCATAAGAAGTGCCTTAGCGTTCCAAGTCTGGCGCTCAGCGCCAAGCGCACCACGTGCTCCTCACATGTGCGCTATTTAGTAAGAAGCGCCTCAGCGGTCCAAGTCGGGCGCTCAGCGCCAAGTGCTCTGTACATAAAGGCTCTGTCCATAAAGCGCTCTGCGCTACAAAGAACATTCAACACTCAATAAAAGACAAAAGAAAAGGGGTGTCAGAACCCAAATTAATGCTCAGCATTATTCAACAAAAGAGGCTAAGCACAAACAAATGTTCAACACCCAAACAAATGTTCAACAGTTTAACCAGAACTGAATGGGCTGAGCCTAAGTTGGCCACAAGTCCCTAGCTCAGACCAGCTGAGCCCATGTGCTCACAATTGGTCTTGGTCCCAAGTCTGACTACAGATCTCGCAACCAACCTTGGTTCAAGGGTATATCTCTTCATTCCTCTGATATGTGTCGTTGTAATTCTTCAACGTCTTCAGAGAGATGACGAGTCCCGACAACCAGACACTCCATGTACTATGATGTCCTTAAACTCATGGACCATGATGTCCTTAAACTTTATGGACTATGAAGTCCTTAAACTCATGGACTATGATGTCCTTAAACTTTATGGACTATGAAGTCCTTAAACTCATGGACTATGATGTCCTTAAACTTTATGGACTATGAAGTCCTTAAACTCATAGAATATGATGTCTTTAAACTTTACAGACTATGATGCCTCTAAACCCATGAACTATGATGCCCTTAAACCCAATGGACTGCAACGTCCTTAAACTAAGACGATAGAGCCCAAATACTCTTTCGTTGGATCTAAATGATCCCAAAACCCTGTTGAGTAGATCTTAGTCTAAAATTAGACCAACATATCCTCAACAAACATTTAAGTTGATCTTAATCTCAAATGAGGTTCACAATCCTTAAACCAACCCAAACCTAAATCTAAGAAAATACGGATTTGGACTAATGCACGCCCTACGGGCGACAATATAAATTAGTATCCGTATACAATCCATGGGCAACCAAAAATAAAACAAACACACACGACACGAAGTGACCTTCTGGAGCAGGAGAAAGTGGTTACCGCGATGCGGTAATGTAATTAACTGCAGGGGCTTGCAACTGCAGGGAAGAGCGTCCCCACAATCAAAAACCCCTCACAATGAGGGGGAATCTGACGAAGTCTGCTACAACGGCCGCATCTGTCCAAACCTCCGATATATGGTGCCATAAATTAACTTCGCATCTTCGGAGAGGTGGATGGATAAAACCAAATAGCATCTGCCCCCAAAATTCAGGCCAGACATCCCAACGTCCCGGTCGCGTCTTTCGGCGGAGAACAGGGAATTTTATCCACCGTTGGATCTTTGATCTAGGGACTTCTGTTTTACAGAAGACATTTTTCTTATTTTGGGGAAAATATTTTCCCATACAGAGTATATTCTGTAGCTTGGTGATTTTTAATTACCAATGGATCTTTAATCCAATGGTGCTCTAATTTATAGAGTACAATCTTTCTTATTTAGAAAGATTGGGGAAATATTTTCCCATACAGAGTTTATTCTGTAGCTTGATGATTTTTAATCACCATTGGATCTTTAATCCAACGGTGCTTTGATTTACAGAGCACAATCTTTCTTGTTTAGGAAGATTGGGGAAATATTTTCCTATACAGAGCTTATTCTGTAGCTTGGTGATTTTTAATCACCATTGGATCTTTAATCCAACGATGCTCTGGTTTTCAGAGCACGATCTTTCTTGTTTAGAAAGATTGGGGAAACATTTTCCCATACATAGCTTATTCTGTAGCTTGGTGATTTTTAATCACCATTGGATCTTTAATCCAACGGTGCTCTGATTTACAGAGCGCAATCTTTCTTTTTTAGAAAGGTTCAAGGAAATATTTTCCAAAATAGGGTTTTGATCCTTCTTATTTAGAATTTAATTCTATTGGCTTAGAAGGCATTAGAAATCCTCACGTGTAGCACGTGACCCATAGCTTTAGGCCGTTTTGCTTATATACAGCAGACCCAGAGAAAGGTATCACGTGTTGGCAGTGAACCTCTCTGGCCTGTTATTTGTTTTAAGAAGGTGCCTATATATTTTGTATATAAATGCTCACATGCCTGCACGTGAGACTTAACTTCAGCTTTTTTTTTGTTAAGCGCGATGCCTATAATTTTTGCTCCAAGGCGCATCACGTGTGGACACGTGATGCTCCATTTGGGGGAATTTTTCTCATCGCTTTTTATTTATTATTTATTTTTTGTAAGGGAGAAGGCTTCTTTATGAAAGATTAATATATTCTCAGAGAAAAAATGAGATCCATAACATCTATGTTAGCTTTTCTTGTTGAATGCACCTAAAGGTACTCGCTTTCTAGATGATCCCTCTTCGACCGACCAAAATTTTCGAAATCGCTATTCCGAAATCATACTTTCTGTCATTTTTTAAAAGTGGTCTAAAAATCATTTTCAGTATATCAAAAATTCGTGCAGGCATTTATATAACTACAAAAGAAAATTGGGCCCATGAACCCACTATAACGCCGTGGAACCGCGGCATAACATACATGTTTGCCGCGGTTCCGCCGCCGTTTTGGGGCCCATGTGCACAATTTTTCTTCTGAGGCTCTTATATTTGGAATTATGGTTTCTATAATATTTAGTTATTGGGCTCATATTTATTTGAGTGTTGGATTAGCACTTGGGGCCTATTTGGAAAAGTTTAGTCGATCGAAATTTTAAAATACGTGTGATTATCAGTACTTAGATTAGCATCTGCGACCGCGAATGCCACTCGATCGGTATAACCCGTCTAACTGCTATATGTTCTTTTAGACGAGTTTGCGAACGTGATATTCACGTTGATGTTTTGTGATTGTGCTGATATTGTGGTTGGATTGTCGTGGTGGATAGCCGGTGGTGCAATGGTTTAGTACAGTTTATATTCATTTGTACATTTGTTATTGCGGGACGAGCGTCTGACATGTGGACTGCCGTTACTGCCGTGTTGTATATTATTTGATTGGGGAACGACCGGGTTGAGGTCGATGTCACCTTTGTAAATATATTTTTATTTTTTGTACTAGGTTTACCCCACGGTGGAGTGTTCGAATAGTCGGGTTCTAGAGGGCAACAAGTCCGTATCTCATGGCGTTGAGACAGAGGGGACTTCACTCTAGAATTGGCGAGCTATTCGCCGCACTCGTAGGGGGTATAGGTATGACCCACGGAGGGACGCTCAAGTTACCGGGTCCCGTGAAGTGCTGGGTGGCCCATTAACTTTGTTGATTGGGGTTGCCTCACTTTTGTGATTGGTGGGTAACTTGCCGCGCTCGTAGGGGTCCAGGTTTCCATTGCACGGGCTATCCACACAACCGGGAACGTAGATCTCATTTGCGGCTCAAATGAAACCCGGGACTCCAAAATTATCCACCATTCTGTGTTGCTTGCTGAGATTATGTGTTGTTGCTTATATCATGACTGGGACGAATGCTATAAATATTTATATATATACTAGTAGATGTTGTATATGTTTTGCACCCGCGCTAGTCCAGTCCCTGCTCTGTCGTTAGTTAAGTAACCTAACGGGTGATGACGGGGCCCAGTGGCGAATGCGGATGGCATATACATACATTGTATTTTCATTCTTTTGTGGTGTGATAGGATAAAATTGATGGGACTGCATTAATTTTGATTAATGCAAGATAAGAAACCTAAAAGATATTGGAACAAATTTCGAAAAACTGTAGTTATATTCTTTCGCTTTGCATAGTGGTATTCGGTTATGAATATCCAGCACCTCATTCCAGGATGCAAGAGCCGAGATCCCTTCACGTGGAGTGATCTCTTGAGCAAAAGTTTATACTGTAGATTACTCGGTTTTCAAAAACAGAAGTTTTTCAAAAGAGGAGCCTAAACCACTCCTTTTCAAAACTGCTCAGGTTCCTTCAACGATATCAAGTTCATTACGTTAAAGGGTTTTTCGCCAAAAACTTAGCCGTAGCCTTCCGTCATTTCGGATGAGTTGTACCTAGTATTCGTGCTGCGTTTGTTGGCCTTTGTCAAGGCATAGTGTACGGTAGCTTGATATTGTTTGTCTGTTGCATATTTAGACGCGATTATCTAGGACTGTCGTACAGCCTTGTTGTCTTTTGTCAAGGGTATGTACGGATGGGTCTAGATTAATCCTGGATAATGACGGGTTGAACTTGACTAGTGGATTATGATTTGTTGGCCTTTGTCAAGGTCATAAACTGCTAAGGGCAAAAACCACATCGGGAATTTCAAATATATAGGAAACTTGCTAGTGCTGCATACCTTCTGGAGTGTGGTGACTAGAGTGGCTTCCATCAAGTTTATCATGCAATAATAGTTGGATCCCGATCCCACTGATGAGTAGGATTACTCCTAGGAAACTATTTCACTTAACAATCAATGCTATAAACCAAGTAGGTGTCTAGAATGGTGTTAGCGGGGTTAAGCCTCCAGGGAAAAGAGGTTATATAATTAAGGAACTTCGCGAAAGCGTTGGAAACATCTCTCGAAGTACCGACACTGGCCTGGCCGAAAGGTTAGGCAAGTATTGTGACGTGTGATTAATCCCAACTAATTCTTCTTTTATGGTTTGAAAAAGAATTCGAGGAAACAGTGGAAGCCATCATGATTAGATAAACTAATAACCAATCTAATCATACAAGAGCGCACACTAAGTATTTCTTTTCTCTCTCTCCAGGTAGCAACCACTTCATGCCTTAAACAAGATAATAAAATGTATCGTTTGACCTATCCGAATTCTTATTCGGGGCTGGGGAACGTCGGTTCGGCTCTAACTTATAACAACAATCATGAGTATGAGCAAGTGAAAGAGGATTGCATGAATTCCTTGATGACCCCATCAAAGAAGAAGCATAGTATTGCGTCTTCTTCAGGTGTCCTTGTTATTGAGAACTGTTTTTCGGTCAGTCCTACCTCCTGGGTACTAGATACCGGATCAGGATTTCATATCTGTAATTTATTGCAGGGACTGAGAAAAAGTAGGATGGTTGGATCTGGTGTTATGTTCCTCAGAATAGGGACGGAGCATAAGTTGATGCTTCTGCAGTTAGTGAATATCACCTAGCATTGCCAAATGTCAATACTATGATTTTGAACAATTGCTATTATGTACCTTCCATGGTTTGCAACATCATATCAGTTTCTTTACTTGATAAAAATGGATATAAGTTTGTTCTTGATAGAAATATCATGAACATTTGCCTTAATCAGGTATTAGTTGCATAAGGTACATTGTGTAATGGTATCTATGTTCTTAATTAAAACACAGTTCTCAGTATACAAAACACACGCAAGAGGAAGAGTTCGGTAGTGAACGAATTCTACTTGTGGCATTGTAGACTTGGTCATATCGGAGAGAAAAGACTAAGTAAGTTGCATAAAGATGGACTTTTATATACGTTCGAATTTTCTCCTTATGAAACTTGTCAGCTTGTCTCAAGGGAAAAATGACCAAATCTCCGTCCACCAGACACGGAGAAAGAGCAGCAGAGCTCTTGGGACTCATACACAGTGATGTATGTGGTCCAATGTCTATACATGCAAGAGATGGGTTCTCGTACTTCGTCACATTCACTGACGATCTCTCTAGGTTCGGATATGTGTATCTCATGAAACACAAATCTGAAGTTTTTGAGAAATTCAAAGAATTCAGAAACGAAGTAGAGAACCAGACTGACAAAAGTATCAAGATCCTCCGATCTGATAGAGGAGGGGATTACTTAAGCACGGAATTCCTAGAATACCTAAAAGAGAATGGAATTCTCTTTCGGTTTACTCCTCTGTATACACCACAGCACAACGGTGTATCGAAGCGGAGGAACCGTAACCTATTGGATATGGTTCGCTCTATATTGAGTAACGCCGAGTTGCCTCTTTTATTTTGGAGACATGCGCTTCTAAAAGCGGCATACCTTTTGAATCAAGTTCCTTCCAAAGCTGTGCCTAAGACTCCATATGAAATATGGAGTCGGAAAGGACCATGTCTTAAGCGTATTAAGATATGGGGTTGTCTGGCCTATGTTAAAATACAAAATCTGGACAAACTTTAGGAACGATCATTTCTATGTAAATTTGTGAGATATCCAAAGCATTCGCATGGATATCTGTCCTACCACACTGAGGAATAAAAAGTGTTTGTATCTCGCCATGCTACCTTTTTGGAAATGGAGTTTCTTGCAAAAGAAACTAGCGGGAGTACGGTAGAACTGGAAGAGATTTCTGAACCACAAAATGTAACTGAAGATTTAGTGGAACCGCTAGATTCAGAAGTACCCAACGAACCTCAGCCATTCCGCAGAACTAGTAGGATATCTCATCCGTCCGAGAGATACTACGGTTTTCTCATAGACGGGGATCGAGAGGATTGCATCTTGGAAGAAGATGATCCTACTAGTTTCAAGCAAGCCATCATCAGTAGGGACTTTGATAAGTGACTGGATACTATGCGATCCAAAATGGAGTCCATATACACCAATAAAGTGTGGATCTTGGATATTGCTCCACCTGGGGTAAAATCCGTTGGATGCAAATGGATCTACAAAAGGAAATTTGGTGTAGATGGGCAGGTGGAAACTTATAAGGCTAGACTTGTTGCAAAAGGTTTTCGTCAAAGACCAGATGTGGACTATGACGAAACCTTTTCTCCAGTGGCTATACTCAAATCCATTCGGATCCTAATTGCCATTGCTGCCTTCCATGACTATGAGATCTGGCAGATGGACATAAAAACAGCTTTTCTGAACAGAAGTTTAGAAGAGTGCGTTTATATGGATCAGCCGGAAGGTTTCGTAGACAGTGGGAGCAGCGGGAAGGTGTGCAAGTTGCTTAAATCCATTTATGGATTAAAGAAGGTATCGCGGAGCTGGAATATCTATTTTGATGAAACTGTTAAGGGATTTTACTTCATCAAGAACGAGGATGAGCCTTGTATATATAAGAAGATTGTAGGCCGAACTGTCATATTCCTAATCCTGTACGTGGACGACATTCTTTTGATAGGAAATGATATTTCTATACTACAATCGGTCAAGTTGTTCTTGTCACAAAGGTTCTCCATAAAGGACCTGGATGATGCCTCGTACATTCTGGGGATTAAGATCTACAGAGATAGATTCAAGAGATTACTGGGACTTTCACAATCCAGGTACATAGAGACCGTACTAAAAAGATTTAGTATGGAAGATTCCAAGCACGGTAACATACCCGCATTGCACGGAATCACACTCTCCAAAGAGATGTCTTCCAAGACTGATAAGGAGAGGGTTCGCATGAGCACTATACCCTACGCTTTTGCGGTAGGATCTATAATGTATGCGATGCTATGTACCCGACCAGATGTAGCTTACGCACTTAGCGTGGTGAGCCGGTATCAGTATAACTCAGGTGTGAACCACTAGACAGCTGTTAAGAACATTCTTAAGTACCTGAAGAGGACTAAAGAAATGTTCCTGGTATTCGGTAATGGGGAACTCCAGGTGATGTCTTTTACCGATTCAAGCTTCCAGAGTACAAGGATGACAGCAGGGCTGTCTCGGGTTTTGTGTTTACCCTCAACGGAGGGACGGTCTGTTGGAAGAGTTCTAAACAAGAAACTGTCGCAGACTCGATGATGGAGGCTGAATACATTGCTGCCAACGATGCCGCAAAAGAAGCCGTCTGGATTAAGAAGTTTATTACTGAACTTTAGGTGGTTCCATCCATTGTTAACCCAATACCTGTGTATTGCGACAATAATGGAGCTATGGCTTTATCAAGGGAACCACGGTCCCATCGGAAATCCAGGCACATCTTGAGGCGGTATCACCTGATCAGGGAGATCATTGATCGCCGGGAGATCGAGGTACGGAGAGTGGACACAAAAGACAACACGGCGGGTCCATTCACCAAGGCCCTTCCTCAAGCACAGTTCGAGTGACTTTTTGAGATCTTGGGCATGCGGTACGCCAACAGCTGGCCTTAGCAGAAGTTGGGTATTCGGTACGCCAATGTATATGGCCTTAGTGCAAGTGGGAGATTGTTGGATATGTATGCCCTAGAGGCCATTATTGTATATGTATACATATGGATGTTTGGACATATATATGTACATGACAATCTTGCTCGATATGATAGTATGCTATCTGGTTTGTCTTTATCTTAACATGTGCGTATGTTTCACTTGCTATTACATATCATTTATACATGTTGATAAAGCCCGTAGGATCATTGCTAGACTACCTGCGTTGTGATGGCGATCATACGTGTGGGAGCTGGGTAGTCGGTACGCACATCCTTAAATTGTCCTTGGTCGTGGGAGTATCGAGACTGGGCATCGATATTCCGGAGTAGACTAGTGTATACGTTTCTAGACCCCGACGAGGGGCGATGGTACGGTCCTACAACCATTGATCTTTTGCACCTAAGATCGTATACAGGTGCTCACTGAGGGTGAGTACACTGGACGGACTCTCCGAGAACTTCCAGATGGTACTAACCTATCGTCAGGTGGAAGTTCTCAGGTGACATGAGTACAGGTTAGTATTTAGACTTGAGATCTTCATTTGTCTCGTGTGATTTCGCACTGTGCTTTGATCACTACCCTACCACGGCTCTACTGAGTCATGCAAACAGGTTTTGGTTGGGTACAGTCCCGAGCCACATGGAGGCAGTGAGCGATTGTCGTGGATTTGTCTCTCCCGGTATAGGGAGTCGATATCGCACTGTGTTCGATTGGTCAGGACCATAAGACCTTGTCCAAGGCAGTTAGGATTTACTGATAGGCTGATTAGTAGTTTCCCGGATTGGTCCTGAGCCGCATCGGCACGAATTACCGAGTTATTAGGGTCTGACGTTTACCACCCCCTAGACCTGGTATGCGATACTCTCAGACGAAGAGACCAGACTGTACGAAGATTGTCACAGATAAGCTCGGTAGGGATCCGAATGAGTTTGCTCATCGTCCTTCATTTTCGACAGCTACCCGGGTAGCCGTTACGTACAGCTAGTGCCCCTGACGTGCTTGTGGTTATGGATTTATCCAGTAACTCACTGCCGGTATACTGTCGTGTATTTAGAGTCCCACATAGAGAGTTTCCCTGGTTCAGGCGAAATGATGTAGTAGTCGTATTGGATATGTGCAGGGTTCCGATCGATTGATCTACTTTGTACCCGGACTTTCGATCGGACAGTTGGTAATACTAGCCGGCTCGGGATTGAACCGGATTATTAAATCAGGTATTGATTTGATAATCTACATATATGTATTTCGATATGTATATTCTAGTATTATGTTCTTCGTGTTATTCTATCTCTTTGGGCATTCGTGTTTTTATCCTAATGCAGGTATATATATACAATAGACTGTAATCCGTATTTTATTTTGGATAACATTCTAGAAGGTGGCCACCTCATTATGCTTTTTCCATTTATTCTTTAAATGGAAATGAGGTGTAAATTGAAGGAGAGGGAGGTATGGTGAGAGCCATGGCTTCAATAGTCGACAAATGAGTTATTTATTTATTTGTGACAACTATTGAAGCATGGTTGGACTTTTTTATTCATGGATATTGTTATACAAAACCTAAGTGAGATATTTTCTCTCTCATGGTTGCTCATTTTATTATGATCTCACCATTTTGCTTCACCTCCTTCTCTTCCTCTTAAGTTCTTCCACCTTCATCATCTTCCTCCTCTCTACACTCTCATGTGTTGAGAAACAAGAGAGGAGGCAAGATAGAAATAGTAGAACACTTAGAACTTCACACTACATCCTAGAGATTTTGGATCAGCATCCTAAGTTCTCTAGTTGCTGATTAGATATGATTTAGCGTGCTTGCACTTTCTAAAAGATAGATCAAAAATATTTGTAACCGCAATCAAGAACGGCGTCGCATGTAGCTAGCCGGTGAATACGGGTCAGTCCACAGGGATTTTGTGAATTTCCGATTCGTTCTTACGAGTTAATTCCGAAGGGTGTTCGGTTGATTATTAAATCTAAAAATCTAAATTATCCTAGGGCAATTATCTAGATCTACTCTTGCTAGGGCTAGGTTTAGGGATGGTTTGGAAATGTAATTAAATCTCACCACTTTCAATACCCGAATGAAAATCTATGAGGAGTTATGGTAATTATCAATAAAGTGGATTAGATCCGTTCGGGAAGGTGTTTCTTCCTCTAGGTTCTTGTCCTTCCTTTAGAGATCCTTACCCTAACCTCCATGGAAAACATCACACCCGGGCCTTTATACTACGGTATCACCACTATCTCGAGGGATAGAGTGCCGTAGGGAGCGGTATGTGCATGTATGCATGGAGTCCTATTGTAAATATTTGGTGGGTAAGAAAAGGATGAGAGATCTCATCTCTCAAAATCCTTCCCAAAAGCTAAATCCTAAACAAGTTCCTAGGGCATGAAATTAAATCTACCTAGGGCAAGGAATTTAAATCTACACTAAGGCAAGAAATTAAATTACTTACAGATGCATCCCTCCAATCATCCATGCAGGGTTGTCAGATCTGAATTTCTGAATGGAGGAGAAACACCGATGCTCTCCAAAAGATTTCTAAATTTTATTCATTAAAGGGAGGCATAAAGAATTACAATCTGTAGAGTTCCTATTTATAGGAAATAGAAACCCTAGGTTACATTTTGATCCGCATGTCTAAAATTACAAAAATAGCTCCAGGGAATCTTTTCAGAGCCGTATAAACATTATGGTAAAATTTTCTTTAAGAGAGGGCTCTTAATGGCCGCGGAACCGCGGCATGGGTAGGGCTTGGGCCGCGGTTCCGCGGCCCATTGGTGAGATCACATCATGAAATTTCCTGGGCTGCTTCAAGGTTCTTTGGGCTTCTGGTTCTTGGGTTTATTTTATTAATTGGACTTCTCCATTGGTTCCAGATCTTCAGTGAACATTTTGCAATGGATCTTTTAACCGTTTGCCTTATTATTTTGGACCTTGCCTTGCCTTGTTGATTGTGAACTGTTCTTTGATGTAAGCTTGATCAAGAGTCCTCTGTTTGTTGGTCAAAAGTCCATATTTTCATTGTCTTTACATCGTTTTCACTGTTTCCTGTCCAAGAACCTGTAACCTGTAACATGTAGCAGACATGCGTCAAAAGTACCTGTTTATTTATAAAAAGAATAAGAATGGGGAATATAAAATACAATATTATGGTGTGAACAAATACCCCCAAACTTATCTTTTGCTCGTCCTCGAGCAAACTTATTTTTATTCTCTACAAAAATCCTAACCTAACTGCACTTTCGCAGGGAAACGCGATTGCACTGAGCACGTGCAACAAGCCGTTAAACCTCTAGGTGTCCCTAATAGGAGGAGTGTTGTCTCCTGAGGGTTTTCAGCGGATACTACCCACAAAATCCTATCAATTCAGCCCATTAATTTTAATTCTCCAATTAGGTCTTCTAACAAGGAATTCTATTATCTTCGACTTGCAAATTATCGACCCATATTCTTCACACTTCCTCATCATCTAACTTAAGATTATATATATCCTGTAGACTACTTAGCTTTCAGTATTTCTTAAGTTTTCCTTCTAGGTTTCCATCTCCACTTAGGAATTTCTATCAACCCTTACTAAAAATACAAGTTCTATTCTTCATTCCTTTCTCTTATCTAAACTCTAATCACATATCCCCACGTGTGTGTAAATATCACCCCTACACTTGGAAATTCAAATCAAGCAATCGTACTCTCGTCCATTGTCCAAAGCACTTATTAATTAGTGAATTTTTAAATGAAATTTGCTTACACATCCTTCATGCGACCGTTAATACTTCTTGAGGTACCAACAACCGATTACAAGATGCGTTAGCACTTTAAAGCGTACTTCCTAGTTTTGCAACACCCAAGGCTTTAGCAGTGACTCCCAAACTAGTTGGTCTAAGGCACTAGGTGATGAAGCACCCTTGCTAAATATTTTTCTATTTTTTACAGCCTTAAGTAATCACAAAAATCAGTGTTCATTTTTTTAATTCTTTATTCACACTTATTTTTTTATTTTTTATTTTCTTCGTACTAAGGACTTTAGACAAGAGTATTTCAAGGTCTCTTCTACTATTCCAAGTTTCAAGGTGCGTGATTGTGCAAATTGTAGGGTATACATTTTCAGAATCTAGACTTAAGCTAGGAACTATTTTTCAAACTTATACTCTAATAAGAACATCAATACTTTTCCTTTGTTTCGACTTAGCCCAAGAAGTGAACCCAAAATTTGCCTATTTCTAAATAAACTACAAGGCATATACTTTCTACCGTTAAACTTTAAAGAATGTTATTTTTAGGGTTTTTAATTCATTAAGTCTAAGATCTAGTTGTTCCTAGCCAGTTAACCTATTTGTCAAACTCAAGTCAATTAGCCAATATTGAATACAATAATTTTTATAATTTTTTGAAATTTTTCAATTTTTTATGGGTTTTCAAATAAATATGCAAATGCAAAAATATATACAAATGAATGCGAAGGAAGAAGACGTACCGAGCATACCCCCAAACTTGAACTTGACAGTGTCCTCACTGTCATACTAAACCAAGAGGGTCAAAATGTCGGCACTCCCCTGTTTATTTATTTATAATTTTTTTTGTTTTTATTTTTAATGTTTTGAAAAATTTTTTTGTTTGATTTTTTTATAGAAAAGAAAATAAAACATATATACATATATACAAAGATTCCCCCAAACTTAAGCTTGGCCTTGCACAAGCCAAAAGTTAGCACCAACCATTCAAAAATCTTATCGTGGAAATGGTATAGTTGGTGCAAGAAAATAAGAAGCACGCGAGACCGTGTGGAAAGAAGAATGGTAGAATATGGTCTCGGTTGGGGAGAAGAATGGCGAAAAGAAGAAAGAAGTGGAGTACGATCTTGAGGGTGTAAATTGAATGAATAAATTAGCGCAATATGTGATGACTGATATGTTATAAGCGATTGCGCTAACCTATCAACCCGTCGGGAAATGGGGTCAAATCCTTCAAGATTCGCAAGAAAACATGGGTACACCGAACTTGGTATAGGAGATGAAAGCGTAGCGGTCATTTGTACGGTTGGAACAATGGGAAAGACGAAAGGGAGTGAATTAGGGATAGTATCTTTCTCACCGTAGTAAACTGTTTCGAACTTGAAAGATTCCATTAATGGTTCGAAACTACTATAATCAATCGAGTCTGATGACTCATTTGAAAATGTAAAGGACTCAAACTCGGGCGGTAAGTCATCAACATCGTCCGAAAAAGTGAAACACTCGTAGGTGTCATCGTCTGTGAGAATTGTGTCAGATTCAAAGGAAAAAGGTTTCAAGCTCACAGTCTTCAAGCGGGGTCGGAACGATAGGAAGGAGGGAGGGTGATATAACAGTCAAAGGTTCAGGAGGATGAATTGGAAAATCAGACACATCAAACAAAAATAATTCAACCTCAAGACTCTCCTCAATACTATCCTCAATATTCAACTCATCCATGCCATTATCATCAAAATCTAAACGCATATGAGATTCGGGAGAAACATTTAAAAACTCAGGATGATTATTTGAACATAAAATTTCAAGCAAATCGACAGGATCATCATCCGAAATATTCCCGGCGTCTATATCCTCAATCAAGTGAAAGTCAATTTCTTTAGACACCTCCTCAAAAGCATGGATATCTATCGATTTAGGTTCTAGATGCGAGGTGTAAAGATCGAAAGAATTAGGTGCGGTTTCACTCGAAAGGGGTTCCTCACAATTTGGCAAATCAAACATTACAAAATCACACAACTCATTTTTATTTTCAACAGGTGAACTATTTAAGGCAATCGATGGCAAACAGCAGTTGTGGGCTTCAATTGGGTAAGGGTAGGTTTGATTTGTAAATCCTCTCTCATTCTCACTCTGTCCAACTGCCGCCTCATACATTGAAAAATTTTGAGCCAGCGGGACACTAGCTACCGGTTCACTAGGTTGCATAAGGGCGGCCATGGACGCTTCCACATTCCTCATCATTTTATTTGTTGCAGCAATATATGCCTCCAACGACTCTTCCAAACTAGACTTGGGTGGTAAGGGGGTTTCGGGAAAAGATTTGAAATCGTGTGGATATGCAAAACTCCCAACAGGCTGTGTAGAAGCAGTGTCCAGTGAAGATGGAAAAGTCGGGTAGGACTGGTAGGAAGTGGGTGGTTGGACAGGAGTAGGGTCAACATATGGATAAAAAGGTGAATAATCGTGCGGGCCTCTAGAACTAGATGAGTGGAGAGGGGTGAAAGATCGGCTGCGAGATTGAGCAATATGCTCAGCAATGGACATCGGCTTAGGAGTGACAGAAGGACTTGAAAAAGTGGTATCAACATATGGAAGTGGTGAAGGTTGACTAGGTTGACACAAAGTGGGTTGAAAAGTCAAACTGTTCCTCCTAGACGCCTCTATTTGATCTTTCAAAGATATTTTTGGCATGGAGGGATCGTTTTTAAATTGACCGAACAAATTGACATATGACGCAAAATTAGGTTCGGGATACCAAAGTTCGGCTAAAGATTTATTATGTGGGGTACCCATGTTGTAAGAAAAGGGAAAGAAGGAAAGAATGTTTGTGGGGGTGCAAGGATTTATTTGGGGCAAAAAATTTGCAAGTTTCCTAATAATAATTTTCCTTTTTCATTATTTGATAATTGTTGCAAAAAAGATTTTTAGTTAAAGATATGCAACCAAAAAAAATATTACTTGCAATCATTTATTATTTTAAGCATATCAAAAGAATCTTTATTTGGAAAAATTGTTGCAAAAAGATATTCGAGAAAAGATATGCAACAAAAAAGATTTTATAGAAAAGATATGCAACAGCAAAATATTGTTTGCAATCTATTTTATTTCAAGCGGGGCCCAAAAATTCTGCACAAGATCGTTATTTGGAAGGGAATATATTTTTAATGTGCACAAAATCCTGCAGGAATTTTTCAGAAAATATATTTCAAAAATTACAGAGGAGAAACAGAAGATCTTACAGAAAATTTTTCAGAAGAAGATGCCACTGTACCGCCGCCTTTCCACGGTAAAAACGCGTTTGTGCCGCGTTTTCGCGGCGAGATTGTCGGCTCGAGTCCCCAAAAAATTTTATATGCTCTGATTCCACTAGAAGGCCGCGGTTCCACGGCCTAAGGTGAGTTTTGGCCGCGGAATCGCGGCGGGTTGGGGGAATTGGGTCTCCAAAAAATTTTCACTGTTCTGTTATTTGATTCCCCTTCTGTTTCGATCTTCTGATTTCTGTTTCGCCTTCTGGAAATTTCCAGATCGTCTTTGTAAATCCTGCAAAATTAAATCAACAAAGTATCCCTTCCAAAAATAACAAAAAATATATATTTTTATATTTTTTTTGGATTTTTTTAGATTTTTATGAATTTTTAAATTTTAGATTAACCCGAAATCGCGAAAAGAAAATTCTACGCCATCCCCGGCAACGGCGCCATTTGATTAGATATGATTTAGTGTGCTTGCGCTTTCTAAAAGATAGATCAAAAATATTTGTAACCGCAATCAAGAACGGCGTCGCATGTAGCTAGCCGGTGAATACGGGTCGGTCCAAAGGGATTTTGTGAATTTCCGATTCGTTCTTACGAGTTAATTCCGAAGGGTGTTCGGTTGATTATTAAATCTAAAAATCTAAACTATCCTAGGGCAAGTATCTAGATCTACTCTTGCTAGGGCTAGGTTTAGGGATGGTTTGGAAATGTAATTAAATCTCACCACTTTCAATACCCGAATGAAGATCTATGAGGAGTTATGGTAATTATCAATAAAGTGGATTAGATCCGTTCGGGAAGGTGTTCCTTCCTCTAGGTTCTTGTCCTTCCTTTAGAGATCCTTACCCTAACCTCCATGGAAAACATCACACCCGGGCCTTTATACTACGGTATCACCGCTACCTCGAGGGATAGAGTGCCGTAGGGAGCGGTATGTGTATGTATGCATGGAGTCCTATTGTAAATATTTGGTGGGTAAGAAAAGGATGAGAGATCTCATCTCTCAAAATCCTTCCCAAAAGCTAAATCCTAAACAAGTTCCTAGGGCATGAAATTAAATCTACCTAGGGCAAGGAATTTAAATCTACACTAAGGCAAGAAATTAAATTACTTACAGATGCATCCCTCCAATCATCCATGCAGGGTTGTCAGATCTGAATTTCTGAATGGAGAAGAAACACCGATGCTCTCCAAAAGATTTCTAAATTTTATTCATTAAAGGGAGGCATAAAGAATTACAATCTGTAGAGTTCCTATTTATAGGAAATAGAAACCCTAGGTTACATTTTGATCCGCATGTCTAAAATTACAAAAATAGCCCCAGGGAATCTTTTCAGAGCCGTATAAACATTATGGTAAAATTTTCTTTAAGAGAGGGCTCTTAATGGCCGCGGAACCGCGGCATGGGTAGGGCTTGGGCCGCGGTTCCGCGGCCCATTGGTGAGATCACATCATGAAATTTCCTGGGCTGCTTCAAGGTTCTTTGGGCTTCTGGTTCTTGGGTTTATTTTATTAATTGGACTTCTCCATTGGTTCCAGATCTTCAGTGAACATTTTGCAATGGATCTTTTAACCGTTTGCCTTATTATTTTGGACCTTGCCTTGCCTTGTTGATTGTGAACTGTTCTTTGATGTAAGCTTGATCAAGAGTCCTCTGTTTGTTGATCAAAAGTCCATATTTTCATTGTCTTTACATCGTTTTCACTATTTCCTGTCCAAGAACCTGTAACCTGTAACATGTAGCAGACATGCGTCAAAAGTACCTGTTTATTTATAAAAAGAATAAGAATGGGGAATATAAAATACAATATTATGGTGTGAACAGTTGCTCCTTTTATTACTTAGCAAGGAGATAGAGCCATGGATCACATCCTTCGGGTGGATCATCTTTGACAGAGGAGGACCGAAGAGCAAGCTCGATCCCGGAGTGCCGATGGAGTGAGCAAAAAAGATCAAGCGCGATCATGATGGCCACTTGGAGCGAACGATGAGTAAAGAAGACCGAAGGACTTAGATCGTTTGGTAAGACTTCTTTCATTGTAGTTAGCTCTCTCTTTGTTTAGCTAGTTAGGTTTATGGAAAGATCCATTTTAATTGGATTATTCTAGCGCCGTTTTGAAATTCCTAGAAAATTTTTGTTCCGTAAACGGCCACGGATGATGGCTAGAGCGTCAGGGTAACCCAATAAATACTTATTTCACCTAGAGAAGACGTGTGGCTCAACAGTATGTTGATGATAGACAATTGTTGCCTCCAAGAGTTCAAGCAATCCTACACAACTGGTGAGCCAAAGAAAACTGTCATGAGGTGATAATGTTTCATGATCAACCGAGATTATTTTCAGTTAAGACCGGAACGTGGCAAATAGGTGGCCGAGTCAGAGGTGGCAGGACGTAGATTGTTAACCTTATTAATTAGCCAATGTGTTCATGTGGGAAAATGCAACTTCACCACCTTCCTTGTTCATATGTTATGGCAACTTGCGCATCATGGACATTGGATTATTGTGTCTACGTCGATATACACTATTCATCAAATTATTTGGCATCCACTCGGGCACCCAATTTCTTTCCGATTCCCGACAAAGATTACTGGATTCTTTATCAGGGTCCACTTATTATGCCTGACGTGTTTTCGCAAACGAATAAGAAAGGTCGACCGAAGTTGTCACGGATTCATAATGACATGGATGTGAGGCAGGATAGAACATTGGGTGCACGATGCAATATTTGTCATCAGGAGGGGCACAACATGCGTCGTTGCTTAAAGTTCCTAGTGCCCTCGCCACTAACCAGCGGCCAATGCAGATTCCGAAAACAAAAATTTTTGGCACTAGAAACTTGTAACCAAGAATCTAAACCAAACACCTATACTAGCACTACAACAAGATAGAAATTACAATCTTTGTTGCGTCTTCATTTTCTCCAATTGGGTTGGACTCTATCATGCTCTCAAGAGTTTCGGATCACGCTTGCAAGCCGGTCCTCCTTCGCCGAAGATGATCTACCCGAGAGAACTAAGTTCAAGTTTCAACTTCTTTCATGAAGTAACTAAAGATCCTAGGATGCTAATCTAGGATACTTAGTGATGTGTGTGAGTGTTCTAATGATTTTTCTTTCTCTTAATTCTCTTGAATCTCAACACATAAGAAGGTAGAGGAAGAAGAAGGAGCCATGGAAGAGAGAGAAACAAAAATGGTTGAATGAAAACTCCTTTTCAAATTTAAGCATGTTTCATGTATTTTGTAAAAAAGAAATTTTCCATTATAAAACTACAAGCATGTTTGAATAGTATTTGCAAATAAATTATAAATTCATTTGCCCATATCCTCCACCATTTCTCTTTTCCATTTCATTTCTTAATTTCTCAAAAAGAAAAATCTTGAAATGAGTTGTCCTTCTTTTAGAAATATTCTTGTATAAATAAAGAATACGCCCCCGTAAATACATGCCTGTATTCGTATCAAAATACAAATACCCGAGCGATAGAAAAATACAATGAACATAATACTAGAATATACATATCAAAAAATATATATAAACATTATTAAATCAAAATTTGATTTAATAATCTGGCTTAATCCAAAACCGGCTAGTATTATCATCCGCCCAATTAAAATCCGTGGCTAGCACACATACCTAATCGGAACCCTGCACGTATCAATATACGCCCACTACATCATTTTGCCTTAACTAGGAAAACCCTCAGTGTGGGACTTTAAAGACCCGTCAATACGCTAGTAGTGGGTTTAACCACAAGTACGTCAGCGGCACTAGCTGTACGTAACGGCTACCCATGTATTAAGCGAAAGGAAGGCCGACGAGAAAATTCATCTGTACCCCTACTGAGCCTGTCCGTGACAATCTGTAATGACCCCAAAATCTTTATACATTTGTATTATCCCTCTTCAAAAATATACCGTATTTATTTGTACTTGGTATTTTCCTCTTTCTATTAAATTTATTATTATTTTATTCCTCAATCTATTATGTATTTTTTTTCTAGGTACAATTTCTTTTTCTTATATTTAAGTTTTTAACTTCTCATTCTTATTTTTTTCTTTCATAAATATTTAACCCAAATCCATTATTCTTATTCTCTACAGCCCATCTAAAAAGCCCATTTTCTTTTTAAGCAACATCATATATTTAATTCTAATTAAATATATGTATGAACAACTTTATAGCTCATTGGTTAAGTCCTTGCATTATTATTCCATAAGTCGCATGTTCAAATCCCCATTCTTGCAATTATTTTTTATCATTTTTTTATTCTTCTCATAACCTACAAATGAGACCTTTCATTTCCAAAATGAATGGTGACCTTTCATTTCTCTTTTAATTCTCATGTTAAATGCATATATTATTATTCACCATTACAACATCTTTATTTGTCCTCCTCCATCTTTTCCTTCCTCATATTTTTCTATCTCTCACTTCTTCCTCTTCACCAAGATGACAAGAAGAAGAACATGAAGAAGTCTTCAAGAAGGTCTCGCTACTAACGCGAGGCTATCGGCGGATAGACAAGCCCGGTGACAATACCGGCTTGTGCATGTAAGTCCCTTCTCTCTCCCTCCCTCCCTCCCTCTCTTTATTCTTCTCTTTTCATATCTCGTGAACCCGTTTTTATCCATATCGTAATCCTTAAGAGAAAAATAAACATAAACATATACATATATATAAGTCTAGATACATATGGTTATATATGGTTTAATAATATCTTATTACCTATTTTTCAAATTAAAGTGTTTTCAATTCTTTGTTCATGACTATAAATGTTTATTATGAGTAGTGAGAACATAGATTTCATGCCACAATATATTTACGATATCTCATGGAATCGGTTTGGTTATTAAAAGAAAAGATGAAGCTTGCGTGAAAATTCTAGTTAATCTTTTTGCCGATTTTAGTATACATATCAATACCTTTAGTTTTAAAATAATTTTTATAAATTAATTTTTAACTCTGAAAATTTCAGGAAATTTACATATGATAGAATATATTATTTTGTACACGCTGTAAAAACTTTAGATCGATCCGCATAACGGTTTAGGAATTACATCGTATTTATTCACTGATCGTAAAACAGAAAACTGCAGCTATCGGTCAATTTCTAAGACACATAACTTGGTATACCGGAATCCAAATTGAGCAAACTCAGGTGTTTTTGATATCTATATCGAATGATCTAGATTTTCTTAGTTTTATAGTTTTACTGAAAACTCATCTAAGATAAAGAAAACTGCGTTACAATATTAAGTGACGGATCTGGACAGAATCTGTTCCGATTCGCACACTGTTTTTAAATTGGACATAACTCGAACACCCGATGTCCGTTTGTGACAAAATTTAGATGTGTAGATGCACCATTGATAGAAATATAATTTTCTGTATATTATATTACTTAGGAATGCATGAAACAACCTGATATAGGCTTTACAATACAATATATAGTTGCTGTCCAGAAATCTGAATTTCTGTTTTAAATGCTGATATTAAAATGATCATAACTAGAGCTTCATAAATCCAAATCGTATGAATCTTGGTGTTTTCGATAAGTACATAGAAATAACTACAATTTTCTAATAATTTTCGTAACCTGAAACCTGATACAAATTAACTCAAACTGCGTTTTAAAAATATGTGACGGTGCCGAATAGATTCTGATCTGTTTTGCGCGACGATACGAAAACATATATATCTCTCAAACCGGTAGTCATATTTAGGTAAAACTGGAACTCACGCATGCAAAACATTTAGAGCCATATTTCTGTTTATATTTCGCATTCGTTCAACTTGATTAATTAGTCGTACATAATATTTCTTTACAGTATTGTTTATGGTAGTTACTCGAATAATATACTTGACTCATTTCATGTTATTCGAACATGTATACATATTTAGCTTGATCATTAAATTGTTGTATGTACATAAAGACGATAATTAAATACTTGAGTTATATTTTGAAAACTATACAAAAATATTTTTACATAAAACCCCCTCAAGTTTATAAATTACCCTAAGGACCCTAACAATTATAAG
Organism: Agapanthus africanus; assembly: GCA_030015575.1. Lineage (NCBI taxonomy): Eukaryota > Viridiplantae > Streptophyta > Magnoliopsida > Asparagales > Amaryllidaceae > Agapanthus > Agapanthus africanus. Next base: position 416,890,818 of record CM057349.1, on the reverse strand, counting down.
ACCACGATTCATAATTCTGATTGTCTGACTCGGGTTTGAGTCTGATTAATTTGACTTGAATCTGATTCAAGTCAACCTATAATCTACAAGATTCCAATTCAAAATGAACACATGAATCCATGAATACAATTATCAATTTATACAATTTGGCTGAACCGAACCATGGATATATTCCTTTTACATGATTCTCAGTATTCCATTTACATGACTCTACGGTTACAACCGTTTCCTGATATCATGGTTTCGGTCAGTCAGTCAATCAATCTACAATTACTACAATTTACAAGATAACAATACAAATAAGACTTCGCGGGGTTTAAGGGGTAGATTGGTACGGAAGGTGTTAAAGGTGGCACGAGGTGGTCAGATTTAATACACCTAACATGAATCCAGTTGCTGTTGTACCGTGGCATAAACGGTTCCTTGTACTATACGTGCCCTTAGTCTCTGGCATATAGAGACTCCTCTCGTATACACTGGCATCCTTCTGTACCAAGCTACAAAACTTGAATATGTTTTAAGTCAATCTATATTCTTTTATATTCCAACTCAAGATGAATACATGAATTCCAGATTCCAGTTAACAATCTATATAACTTGACCGAACCGAACCATGGATATTCCTTTTAGATGATTCCCAGTATTCCATTTACATGACTCTACGGTTATAACCGTTTCCTGATATCATGGTTTCGGTCAGTCAATCAAGTCAATCAAGCAATCATTACAAGTTTACAAGATAACAATACAAATATGACATCGCGGGGTTTAAAGGGGTAGATTGGTACGGAAGATATTAAAAGTGGAATGAGGTGGTCAGATTAAGACACCTAACCTATATTCAGTTGCTGTTGTACCGTGGCATAAACGGTTCCTTGTACTATACGTGCCCTTAGTCTCTGGCATATAGAGACTCCCCTCGTATACACTGGCATCTTTCTGTACCAAGCTACAAACAACATCGTTAAACAATATTCCATAATTTACTACAATACAATACTTTAGAAAATACCATACTCTGCCACTCTCATTCTTCATTCTTCTTTGGGACTTACCGAGCGACCTGTTCGCTGACGACATTCTATTTCTCTCTTCTTTGAATGTCGTCAGGTGCGTTGGACCAAGTTGAGACCGAGCCCACAAGTGAAGATTTGGAGCAGTTCCAGGAAGACCCAGAGCTCTAGACATTGTATCTTGTTCTTTCCAGTATTTCCTTTTATCGTTATGCCACTGTTTAGGCATTGCTTTTTTCATTTCAGATGTATTTTCATTTCATGCATTGTATAAAGAATGTTATTAATAAAAGTTGATGTTCTTTTATGCTCTTGTCTCTTGTGTATTTATATTGCTTAGTTACGCTTAGCGTATGTACTTCTGAGTATATACGTAGCGGGCCTCGTCGCGTCTCCTTCGCCGTAAACTGGGAAGCGGGGCGTGACACAATCTCCGTACAGTCCGCTCTTTTCGTCTGAGATAATCTTATACCGGGTCTAGGGAGTGGATTACGTTAGATCCCTACTAACCCGATAAGTCGTGCCGGTCTGAAACTCATCACCCACTGAGAAACTATTGACATTACATCAGTAATTCTCATCCATCTTGGCCAAGGATTTCTTGTGATGGCTGGCCCAACACAGCGCGACATCGACTCCCAATACCGGGAGAGACGAATCCCTGACAATTGTTCACTGCCTCCATGTGGCTCGGGACTGTACCTAACTAAAACCTGTTTGCATGACTTCTTTGAGCCGTGGTAGGATAGTAATCTAGGTACAGTAGGAACTCACACGAGACAAATGAAAATCTCAGGTCAAAGGACTAACCTGTACTCATGCCACAAGAGAATTTCCATATGATGATAAGTATAATATCATCTAGAAGTTCTCGGCGAGTCCGTCCGGTGTACTCACTTTCAGTGAGCACCTGTATACTATCTTAGGTGACTCAACACCAATGGTTTATGAGACCGGCCACCATCTCTCTTCGGGGTCTCGAAAAATATACACTAGTCTACTCCGGAGTATCGATGCCCAATCTCGATACTCCCTCGACTAGGGACATTTAAGAATGTGCTTATGGACCACCCATCTCCTACGTATATGATCGCCATCATAATTGCTGATAGTCAAGCAATAATCTTACGAGCTTTATTAAAACGTATACACATAATGATAAAGACAAACCAGATAGCATACTATTATCTCGAGTAAGACTGTTCTACCTGTATAGGTCCTCGTTCAATTATCATAATCGTCTACTTGCAATTACAATAATTGCCTTGAGGGCACTATATCCAACAGTTGCCCAAAACGCGGCGAAGCAGGCATTTATATTAAATATCTTAGTCATTTATGCTTCTTTATACTATAACCACTTATAGAATCCTATTCGTAGATGTTGCTTTATACTGTTAACCTATATAGAATGCTATTCGTTGATTTTTGTTTTATATGTTCATTATAAATTTTCCATGCAAATATCGATAATCGTTAATCGCTGATGCCTCCATGGATGCATGGTGCTTGAGCTCCTGTTGGTGGGCTGCTGGTGGTCAAAGCGGGTTGCGGTGGTCATGGACCTCTTGCTGTTGGTGGAGCCCCTGTAGGTGGTTATGCAGCTCTGATTCATGGTCGTGGTCATGGTCAGGATCAGCCCATAGAGCAGGTGTACAGTAGGTCACATGGGATGCACACAAGCCCTGCTAATCGGAGACTCCAGACGCTACAGCGGCAACATAGATCAAAGGCTGTTTGGGTAGGTACGATAGTTTCAGACATTACTTTCCGTTCGCATGAGTACCTGCCTATGATAGATCAGATATGCCTGTTGTTAGTAGAGGTCGGCTTATATGGCGTTAGTCTCATTGGGAGTATTCATCTAGACCATACCCTTCTGACGACGTTGATAGAGCGCTGGAGGCCAGAGACACATACTTTCCATCTACTGGTTAGTGAGATGACGTCTACACTGCAGGACGTCAGCATGATACCAGGACTCCCAGTTGAAGGCAGAGCAGTGACTGATATGGCACGACATGATTGGTCGGCCTTGGGTGTGAAGTATTTGGGTGTCGTGTCAACAAATGGTGTGATTCTGGGTTCATGTGTATGGTTCACCTGGTTGCGTGCACAGTTTCTCGACACTATCACCCAGGATTTGTCAGAGCATCAGATCGAGCGTTATACGAGAGTTTATATTCTGTCGCTCTTTAGGGGTCTCGTATTCCCGTCCTCTGCCGGAGATATGGTATCGCTATGGTATTTACCTTTTCTTATACATCTGACTGTTGCGGGTACAGGAGCGTACATCTGGGGCAGCACGGTTCTTGCTTGCTTATATCGCAGGTTGTTTCGAGCATCGCTGGGAGAAACACAGATGACTAGATGTTATGTGTTCTTACAACTCTGGGCTTAGGAGAAATTGTATCTCGGACGACCTGGTATTACACAGGTCATGAATATATAGGTCTAGACTGGTCCTACGGAGCGGAGGTGTCACGCTCTGCTTCCCAAAATGTGCAGACTATGGCACGAGACAGAGCCAACCATGCTACCTGTGGTTAAGAATCATCCCTTCACAGTCACATTATGGTTGTTTATAGGATATCGAGAACAGTAAAATATAAAAACTAGCTAGTACATGTCCATCTGCTATAGTAAATAAAATCAAGAAAGTGCATAATGCGGAAACGAATCAAGATCCAATAAACAATATCCAAAAACACGTCGCAATATGGGCTCACATCAAAAGAAATAAAACTACGGAAATAAATAAACTAAACATCTCTAATAATACACGTTCAACTCCTCATTGCTCGGCTTGATTGCTAAAATACTATTGATCTTCCTACGATAAAGATAGAGGAACTGGGCCATATAAAACCTAAGCATCAGTGCGTCATAGATATCAAATAATAGTGATAATCCAGGATATAATGATATAAGTAACCATGAATATAAATAAATAACACAGATATGAAACAGTGGGGTATGTGTATGTATGTGATGTGTAACCAAAAACTGTGCTTCTAGGTTATCTATTCTAAAAGTCTTTGAAATCAATTAATTTAATCCTCATCGTAACCCAACAGTATATATCCAGTTTATTCCCCACGGGACCATGGTAACAGTATTTATTCCGTAACGTCCGGAAACACGGAAAACAAGTAATTATTCCGTAACGCCATCAAAAACGACAAATAAGTAATTATTTCGTAACGCCCGGAAAAACGGCAAACAAATAATTATTCCGTAACGCCCGGTAAAACGGTAAACAAGTAATTATTCCGTAACGTCCGGAAAAACGGCAAACATGTAGTAATATCCTCTTGAGTTACGTTTCGGTTACATTCTTGATTTTCCCCTTTCCATCAGGTTTGTGTTCAAGTCAGGTAATGTCAATATGGATCTAATGCCAACACAAGAACGTGTGCTAATGATTTTTCTATGATTTATAATGAATTTTATAAGATAAGGTGTACAGTAAATTTCAGATTTATCGTATCCGCTTTGCGACGACGTTTCATGTGTAAACTATAATATTTTCAAACTATATTTTGTATAACGTTATAAAATGCTGATTATAAACTAATTAATGATAATAATAAGACATATTACAACGATATATATATTTATAGATATAATTATAGAATGTTGCAAGTTTTAAACTTGCATACATTGTATATTATAAAAATGATTAACGTTAAATAATTACGGAGTATAAATTATATAGATATAGCTGTATGATGATGATGATAATAATAGTACGCCAACATATAAGTAAATTACATAAAACATAGCATATAGCAAGTTGTAAACTTACCTCGAAACAAACGCGATGAACGGAATCAACACAACGCTATACAAACCAACACCAAGTTTTGATGGCTCGGTTAAGCTTTTAGAATGCAGCTGGAGTTGCGTCAGCGAGAATGAGTGTGGGCTTGAAGAACGAAAAAGGAGAATATATAAATTGATGAGGGAGAGATATGATATGTGGAGAGAGAGAGAGAAAGAGAGAGATTTTGTGTTTAATATAAATATATATAGTATAGTTTAAATTAGGTTATAAATATATATTAATTTTAATGTATACATGTAATATCAAACGACAACCAATCTCCACCAAAATTTCATCAAAAATATATTTTAGAAAATAATTCACACATGTAAACTTCTCAACCAAAATATAAGAATATATTTTAAATAACTCATACCCCTAATTTAAGATTTAAAAGAATTCTAAAAATATATCTAGATTTAGTAAATATTTGATATTAGATATCTTAATATTTAAACGTAAAAGATAAAAGCAAAATAAGATATGAGATGGCAACCATATGATGACAGTTAACAAAATATAATTTATTCTTAACTTGTGGCTATTAAAAGATATATAATGATCTAGATATATGATATATAAAGATCTAAAATATAATGTAGGTGTTATACCATATTCATATAGATACACTTTACTGGTAAATCTCTGATACAATATTGCACCATATTGGGTTCTAAACTTGTGGGTCGGGTCGGATAACGACTACTAGTATTTGAATCATTTGCGACCCAATAGATAAAATAGAAGAAATATAAAGCAAGTGTTAAAATACCAATTAATGTCGTATAACCGTTCTAGGGTGTTACAGAAGGTCCCCACTCGGGGTATATTGGGCAGGTGCACACACATGGACGGAGAGCCCATTCCAGTTCCTCGATTACTACAGAGATGAGCTGAACACACTCCAGAACGAGCTCGTACCATGGCGTCCTTACAAAGGGGATGTAGTTGCATCTCTACTACCACTGTGCTCAGTTCATCATGAGATATGGTTGACCGCAGCTCCACTCTCCACTTCGCTGTCGTCGAGGATTATTATCCGGACAGGGTGATGCGGCAGTTCGGTTGCACCAGACCATCCCTCACGAGCGAGTATATGATCTTGCTTTGCACAGGATCAATGGACGAGGCAGAGCCGCTGAGGACTGGAGAGTGTTGCATCATGATCATGCACATCGGTGGGATGTGGAGCGGGCTGCTCACGTTATTTGAGACACCCTACCGTACGATGTATCCCGCCGCGAGGAGTACATGACTTAGTATCGCTCGATCACTCGTTTGTACGCTGTCTTGCCCAACCATAGATGATTTTCTAGAGTCGACGATGCTGCTCCTTTGACCACTCGACCTATGTGCCACTCTCGAGCTCCTTCTACAGTCAGGATGGTATATTATTTTACTTTGTATTCATATTCTGTAATTTTCATACGGCACGATTCATATTATCATTGTAGTAAAATGTTTCCTATTTTTTTCCAGGTATCACATGCATGGACACTTATATGTCTCTCCATTCAGACTCTAGCGAGCGATGCCGTGGAAGGAGTGAAAGAGTTTGCACAGATTACCCTCAGGGAGTGCCGCTTCATTGTGACTGAGGCGGGAGAGGCCACCAGATTAAAGGCGATGGTTGCAGCTCCCCTTCCTCCTGTGCGTAAACGCAACAGCTTATCACGACAATCAGACCAGACTGGACCTTCACGTATACAGAAGTAGACAGGTCAGGCTGCACCTTCGCATGTACAGGAGAAGACCAGTCAGGCTGGACCATCGCATGCACAGGAGGAGCTCCATGAGTCTTTACCTTCACATGCACCGGATGAGCCTGGTGAGCCTCAACCTTCGCAGCCACCTATGTCGCAGTTGACTCAGATTGATATCACAAGACCTTCACAGTTACCGCGACCACGTTCAAAGAAGAAGAAGAGATTTTATCCCGATTTCATTTGATTATGTATTTTGTAGTATTATATTGTATCGATGCCTTGTATCGTTCATATAGTGATATTAGTATTGATGTTGTGATGGTATTCACCCTTCGAGGTGTCATCTCTTTTTTGGTATCAGTTTTGTGATTCCACCCTTCAAGATGATATTTATTTACCGCCGAGTGTGGCGTGTAAAGCTATATGCCACATATTATTATGTATTTATGGATATATCTTAATATATGCAAAGGAGATGCTGCCCGTTTTATTTTTAAAACGTGATTATATAAGTATTCGCAGGAAGCCGTTGTGGCCATTTGACATCAAAAAGTTGTATTAATTATAAATCTGATTCTATATTTCATGGATGTCAGTTGCTAAGGGTTTTTTGGTTTCAGGTGGTCAGTAGTTCCAAGGAAAACACAACTATCAGTAGCGTTTTCATTTGGCATAAATCCCCCAGCCCCAACCCGAGACTTCTCGTGTTGGTTGGATATGCCTGTTTGAAAACGCTAATAACAGTAGCGTTTTCATACAAAGGAAAACACTAGCGTTTTTCTTTTCCATCCAACTGCCATGCGGGGCCTATTCCTACATGGAAGTACATATGTCTATTTTGGAAAATAGTTTTGGCCCGGTATTAGTTTGGGAAATATTTTATTATATAGTATTATTTTGGTAAAAAATTCTAAATATATCCTCCATATATAAGTAGCTAGAACTCATCATTTGTTGTTGACAAAAATTAATTGAAGGGGAGGGGGGAGAGAGAGAGAGAGAGAGATCATTAATAAAAGCTAGCAAAGCTTGAGATGCAGCTTATGCCTACGTGGTTAAAAAACTATGGAGCAATCTCTTCAGTTTGCTGAGGATCTAAGCCTTCCTAAGGTACTACCACTCCCTCCCTCCCTCCCTCCTATGTTTTTTATAGGTTTTAATGAATGCATTCAAGTGAAGATTTTAATGGAGGTTTTCTCCTTTGGCTGTGTGGCGTCCGCTGCTACATTTATCTCTTAATAAGCGAGTTCTCAAAGTTCTTTTTATCCAAGGAGGCATTTGGCATTAATTATATATATTATCAAATAATGAGATTTTATTAATTCTCTGTATTTTTATGTTTAACTAAAATCTAATTAATCGTTTATATTTTTATTAAATAATGGTTGAAAGGAATAAATAAGGACCCACAGAAATCCTCACAAACCTGTAGCTGATAATTGATGGAATAATGGTGTACTTCTCAGTTATCATATTTTTGTATCAAAACCATATGGATGTATAATGCGTTCCCATCATTTATCTAATTAGGCCTCCACTGAATTTTGTTTTAATTTCTTTCTTTCTTTTTTATAAAAAAATTATATGAGCAATATATATTTTATACCTGTGTAAGCTTTAGTCTCTCTGCTGAAAAAACAAGCAAATAGATTCCAAATGCTACCTTCGTCTACTTGTTTTCTGAATAGAAAGTGGTTTACAGGAGTTAAAGAGGTAGGAAATAATTTTCTACTTTTAGCCTTAATAGTCAAATCAGACACTTAATTTCTTTGATTAATTCATAGTCCTTCTAGGCTTAAGTTGGATTTGTGTCATTTTCAATATCTAACTTTTCTCTTTCTAAAAAGTTTCCTTTTGGTGACTTTCTTTTGTTTAGTGGTGACTTTTTGTTTAGTGGTGACTTTCATGCATGATTATTTTTTCTAAATAATCATACTATATCATTTTTAAAGTAACATTAGCTTTTTTAGGTGATAGATTAAAAAAAAGACAATTAATAAAATTTATATTATATGCTAAAAATGGAAAATATATACCTTGGTGATCCTGCAACATCAAAATGTTTGTTAAGGGATTCAGATTCCCTGCAATGATAGAATCGGTGCACTGAAAATCAGGCGGCCCACAACAGTGTAAGTCGACAGGCGCCCATGGTTGAGATTTTCAGTTCACCGATTCTATCAGTGCAAGGTGTGAGCGGAAAGAAGATGAGATAAATCTGAATTTCAATTAATGTGTAACCTTTGCTGTGAATGCGCATGTAAACCAGGTCCAAGTAATTGTGATGAGAGCCAACATGAGCTGTAGCCACTGTCGCAAGCGGGTTGCTTTGATGGTATCGAAGATGAACGGTGAATATTTACATATTTACAAATTAATACGGATTGGATTTTGGTCATATAATATTTAAGAGGCAGAATCAAAATTTTAATTTGCAGAAATTGATCTTACATTTTTTCCTTTAATTTTTATGTATTTAGAAGGATTGGTGGACTACATGGTGGATTTAAGGAAGAAAGAGGTGACACTAACAGCAGTTGTGGATACAAATAAGAAGCAGCTATCTCCACAAGTGTAACGACTGCAATTCTATGTAATAAGGTTTTTTTTATGTAAAAATAAAAATAAAACAAATAAATAAAATTATTTGTTTATTTTTAATTTGTTTGTTTGTTGTTTTGACTTTGTTAGGATTCTAAAGTGTTAGTCTGGTGTAATGTGCTAAATGATATAAGTATAAAGTCATAATAATTTTAGATAATAATAAGATTTCATATCAATAAGATATTTAACAAAGCATATAATTTTTAAACTTTATAAATATTTTATATATTATTATGTATGTATATCCTATTTGGTTTTGCTATCACAGCAAAAAAAGTTACGATGTAGATTTTTACTGTTATTATTTTTTTTGTTAAGAATAAACCAAAAATATTTTTTTTACTTCTTTAATAAATATTCATTTCTTTCTTTCTGCCGTATATTAAAAAAAGATCGTAACTTTGAGTTGAGAAGATCGAACTCCTCTGCTTCCTTTCACCTCCAATCTATTTTCCTCAAAACTTAAGGATTTCTTCGATAAGGAAGAAAGAGTCCCGATCCGTCGGCTGTGGCCTCGAAAACAAATTTGAGGCTAACTCTATCCGGTTGGCAACTTGATTTTGAGATCAAGTTGCAAAGTAGTAAGTCCATCTTATTATTTATTTATTTTTTAAAAGTTTTTAAATACTATTAGCCTGATGTAATGTATCTGAAACATGTATGTAGCTTAAAACCCCTTTTAGAAATAATTTTTTTTATTGTTTATTTTTTATTTTAAATTTTATCTAATATATAAATATTACATTTGTTCATGTTTTCGAATAAAATTCTTTATACATTTTTTAAATTTTTTTTAAATTTAATTCTGTCTTAACAGAATTAAATCTGTTGATCAACACGAAGGTGCAGTTTTTTTTTGCTGCCAAATTTTGAAATGCATATGATATGCGATTCCACTAATAATCTATTAAGTCTATACTCAAAAAAAAGAGAGAAAAACCTAAGTACTTTATTGTGGCAATACCACACAGGGGAATTCCTAAAATGATCTATTTTTTTTAACAAAATGCATATTGAGTAAGGAAAGAATGAACTGATCAAGCATACCTGCATTAAATCAATCACCAACATCATGATTAGTTGATTAAATATGATTAAATCTTTCCTCAACCTCTTCTTACTGTTGCTCGCTAATTTGTTATCGTTGTGTACATGATTTCCTGCATGACAGTTTTGCACTTGTGACTATTATTGCATAATTGTAAAGGTCATTTTTTTTATACATAGCTAGTTAGCCGCGTTCTGCATGTTACCCTATGCGTTCTTTATAACATTTCTAATTACCGACTCTGTGTACCATTATATCACCTTGATCTGTATTATATAATGATACACTATTTTGTAAAAGCATTCTGCTAGTCTATAATGCTATTAATATTTCAATAGTTTTAATTAAATCGTTACTTGATATATTAACTGCATCCACTTAGCTATAATAGAATATGTATATGAAATAACGAATACATGACTACATGAAATTTTAACTACTGCTACGAGATTAAGTCATGCTAGATAACAGTGTGTAACTTCACACAATATAATCAGATATTTTAAAAGTTATAGCCTAAATGTAAGATCGAATAATTTCTATAAACGCTAAACCTCACCTTGCATAATTAACAAATACACATAGTAACCACCCAGTAGATCCATTAGTAATACTAATGTAATACTACCAGTTCTATTTGATTGTTTCCTCTAAGTTGAGATGCTATTATCTTCTTAACTATTTTTTTGTGAATGCGTATGTTAAACTTCCGTAACGTCTGCGTTTTGTCTATACTTTAATAAAGCTTTTGTATAATTTTCCTTCGTATCTTCATATTTATTTTAGTATTTCTTCTAATGGAAAATTTTGGGAAAAAGTAATTTTGAGTTTAAATATAATTAATATAATTTTTGGGAGAAGAAAACAATTTAAATATGATTTTTAGTATTTCCGAAGATTTATTTTATCAAGTGGATTTTAGAAAGAGAATTATTTTTGAGAAGAAAATAGTTAAAAATGATAAAATATTTATTTAGAATTTCCGAAGATAGTTTTCATGATTTTCCTATAATTAAAAGTATTTTTAATTAGTTTTTAGAAAAGAAATAAATTTTTAAAAACGGTTTTTATAAAAAACAAAATAAAAAGATTTTATATTAAGACCCAAAACCCCTCAACCCCCTTGAACCTTCATCTAAAGATTGGATCTCCATTTTCTCCCATTCAAATAGGTAAAGATCTCTCTTTTCATCAAGTTTTTAAAATATTAGCTATGAAAAACTACATATTTTACGTAATAATGGTTATGGGTTAAACTCATCCAAGTTTGGTTGTTTAAGTGATCCACTAGCTGTAATGGATCTACTATGGTTTACATGGTGATTATATCTTATTTTGGGTAGTAGAGAGTATTTTGATACAAAAGTTTGGATTTTCAAGTTGTACAATTTTTATAACTTTCGTATTAGCAGTTTTCTTCTGCAGACGTCTGGGTGCAGAAGCATCAAACGTTTGCCTTCAATGTATTTTTGTTTGATTTTGTTGTTTAGACGTCTGGGCTCAAGCCACATACGTCTGGAATCAAGTTTCTGATTGGATTTAGTTTGTGGTCAGACGTTGCTCAAAGGAGCAGACGTCTGCCATTTTGTTCTTCAGACGTCTGGGAATCCTTCAGAAGTCTGCTTGAAAGTTCTTGGTTGGATTTTGTTTTGTAGAAAGACGCCTTCCTAGTTCTTGGTCAGACGTCTGCCGTGCATTTTCTTTGGCTGTTTTGCTCTTTTGGTTTGATATTTTGTTTTCTGTCCTTCTTGGCTAATCTCTATGTGTTTAGGGACGATTGCGAGGACATCCAAGACGGTAAGGAAGGGAAAGGTGGTCGTTGGCTTCGATTAGCTCGAGTGGCGTTTCGGTTAGTGGATTTATATCCACGGGGAAAGTCGGGTGGATGGCGTATAGCATCCCCGAAACAAATTCTTGTGAACACTTATTTAGTATAGATACATAACCTATATACGTAGTTTATAATGTCACGTTTGGACGCTAATTATTCATTATAATTCGTAAACGATATATTTAGACTATAAACACTTGTTTGAACACTTATACTCATATACCTAGGCTATAATGTTATATTAGAAAACTTATAGTTCATAGCTCGTATAATTAGTCTATAGTTCATAACCCGTATACTTAGTCTATATTTATGTACTTAGTCTATAATTCATAACCATTAGACTTTATATAGATATGTATATTTGATTAATGTTATATGCCGTACATGACTAGATATCTGTACTATATAAGCTATGTGTTTGCGTACGCGACTAGAGGTCTATACCGACTGTGATTGGATGTTTGGTTGCCATCGTACGAGGGAAATTTCGTACTGGATGAGATGAGGATAGACCGCCGAATGCGGCTTTTGTTTATTTAACTCGTGGAGTCTTACTATATACCCCGATTGAGATATTACGATAATGCTAAAGATTATACTCATTTTAAAACCAACGATTCGTTTCCTATTTTAAAATGATAATGTCAAGAATGCACTGCTAATTTCAAATGAATATCTATTTTAAAACATCGCAGCCTCCTTATTTCCAAATAACGTTTCGTTCTATTTTAAACTATAATAGTATTATTAGTAAGTATGTATTTATTTATAATACTTGTTCGCGTTACATTTCCTTTACTTGTTATACGTTCGCGCTTCGGTTATTTTATTAATTACGCTACGTTTATATTATTCGTTCTTATATGCTTCGTATATTTGCTTTACGATACCATACTTGTATGAATACACTTATAGAACACTGCACAACTACCAATGATTTCCACGTGGCACAATCACGAACTTTCATGCTACACGAACATATCATTGGTACTGCCATGACACTGTAGGATTTCCATGTTCAATTGTTTTCTAATTATATCCATGTTGATGTCAAATGCTGCCTATTATGATTTCGTTATATGAATGCGATTGGTTGATATGTCCGAGTATTTAATTGTCAACTGAAGGAAGATGAATGATGCATTGTTGATGATTAGGATATTGATGTTTTTCGGTGGGATTGGAGAGCTATTCTTGTACGAACACACTTGATAGAACACTTGCAAAACTACTAATGATTGCCATGTTGGACAACCACAGACACGTATGCTACACTACACATAATTAGTACTTCCATGACACTGTAGAAACTGCCATGATTATTCGTGTTTAATGATCTCCCTGCTAGTATTAGATGCTGCATGCTATGATATTGTTATGCGAATGCTGTTGTTTGATGTATTCGTGCATGTTAATTGCCAACTGTGGCAAAGATGAATTATGCACTGTTGTTCATATGAACTTGATATTTTCCATGGATTTGAGAAGCCGCGATATGATTTATAAAACTTTCATATATTTTCAAAGTGCATTTTTCTCTTAATATGATGCTTGGGACGTCCACCATGAGTTTTCTATGTGTTTATGATTGATGATATCTGAAATTGAGGGAGGGGGCAGAAAACCGATTTCTGGATACATGGTGGACCGGTATGATAACCGAGAGGCAGGAAGTCCGTGAGGATAGATATGGGGAGCCTAGCGAGGTTGATCGATACTGGTGATTATATGGAACACAGCGGATATTCGAAGGATACCGACCGGTGTGATATGAGATTGAGAGACGGCTAGTCCGAAAGACATCGCCTAACGAGATTGAGATTTCTATTGTCGATGATGGATACTCATGTGATGATGATTATCTTTGGATGATGTATTTCCATGTTTGCGCGATCTGTTATGATGCGCTTATATTACTTATATATATATATGTGTGTGTGTGTGTGTGTGTTATCGCATATTATGTTAGTATTATATGTTATGACTTATAGGTATGTCGTTATTCATGCGATTTCTACCTTGTGATATCTTTTTACTCACGAGTTGGAAACTTACCCCCGTTGTGCTTTAGTTTCTTACAGGACCAACCGTTTTGAGTAGTAGTGGCTTGCTGGCACATTTCTTTTTTTCGCATGATTGCTTTTGCTAGATGGGTTACACAGTTGTATTGTAACCGTCTCCTCTTTCTATACTTCTTGTATCTAGTTAAAAACTCCATCAATCACTTGTATATTCGGTGACCTAGACACGAGACTTAGATGTGTATTATTTTGGATGTCGTACTTGTATGGAGTTGACTTGAAATTAGTTTTATAGTGTTTAAGGTTTTTCGATTGTTATTCTTCGTCTTGAGCATTTTATATTATTGTGTGGTTGTCTCTCCGTCGTGTGAGCGTCGAGCTTGCTTTCGTGTGGGGATGCTTATTTATTTATATTGATTCATTGTACAGGGTTTTCTTTAAAATTTACAAAGGAGGCGCTGCTCGATTTTTTAACGACGAAATTGTTTTCAATCAAACTTTACCAATACTTATAAAACAATATATTTCAAACCAAACTTGATTTCATTTTACAAACCTATTTCAAAACCTCACCTCTATTATTTCTTTTAAAAATGGTTTAGATTTTTAGTTTCTGGCTTAGTTGGGTTACGTTGGGTTTCACTAGACTTTATGTGATTCAAGTGTCGGTTACGTGCCATTTCCGAGTCATGACAAATTTGGTATCAGAGCACTAGGTTTTACTTTTTTCGAGTTTAGATTTGACTATGTGGAGTCTAGGTTATAGTTTAAAACCTAGGTTTAACCTTGCGGAATTTAGAATTAACTTTGGGAGTCTTAAACTTGAACTTAGGTTTTCCTTTGTTCAGTGTAGGTTTAACCATGCAAAGTCTAGGTGTTGAATTTTTTCGAATCCTACGCTTAACCTTGCGGGACTTAGACTTGATTTTGAGGGTATTAGACCCGAACTTTCGATTCATAGGTTGTACTTGGTATGATGGAGTAGGTAGCTTAAGTAGAGTTACATATCATATATATATTCCACGGCATATTTACGATATAATACTCCACCTACGTAACCTTAGGATATATCTTGAGATCTTTTCTTCTATTCTATGCATTCCTTCGTTCTAGTTGCTCTATCCTCATCAATTATTATTTTCTTGTTTTGGTCACCATGTCTACGCGAGCCGAGAAGGTCGCGGCTAGAGACGAAGTTGGGGCGGGCAGACGAGGACTGACCAGGATGGTATTCCGCTGACACAGGAACATGTTGATCCTCTTTCTTTTGATAGGAGTTCTCGTTTGGAGGCGAGTGTACAGGATCTGTACTAGATGATCAGGTCATTACTTGAGGCCAGCCGGACTCAAATGCCTGATGTTGTACATCTTACTCTGGAGGTCATTGTGCTGCCTACTATTCAGACAGTTGTACAAGCGTTGATGGGATTATTGAAGTATTGCTTCCAGAGTTCATGAAGCTGATGCCACTGGTGTTTTCTGGTATGGATGTGGCAAAGGATCCTCAGTCATTTCTCGATAGGATTGCTAGGATATTTCATTCGTTGAGATGCTCCGATGCAAAATCAGTTGAGTTGGCCATTTTCCTTTTGGAGGGTCTTGCTCAGACTTGGTGTAAGTCGATCGAGAGAGACCGAGCAGTGGGTTTTCCTCCGATGACTTGGGACTAGTTCTCGAAGGTCTACTTAGCCAGATTTCTTCCACAGAGCGTTAAAGATGATCGAGCTCGTAGTTTCGAGTCTTTGCACAAGACTCCGTGCATGACCATAGCCGAGTACGATTTGCAGTTCACCCAGCTATCGCGATATGCTCCCTACTTGTTTGATACAGAAGAGAAGCGGATCAAGAGATTCATACAAGGTCTCAATGCTCAGTTGTTCCTCTCCATCGGTGCCCAGCATTTCGATACATATGCAAAGACTTTAGATGCGGTCCACTTATGGAGGAATGTTATGATGAGATTGCTGCTGTTTCGGAATCGAAGCGGATTCGTCTGATGTGCCAGTTTCCAGGAAGTTCGGCAGAGGTGAGATAGGCAGAGGCCGTGGCTGGTTCTTTTCGGGATACGGTAGTGGTAGAGATTGGACCTAGGGCCAGTTGTATGGCACGTATCCTGAGGGCCAGAGGTTGCCATCGACATGTTATTTTTGTGGGAGGTCGGGTTATTTTACTAGAAGGTGTCCTGAGAGGCATCAGGGCGGGACTGTTTCCATCGCTACTCCTTACCAGTCGGTTGTACTGAGAGGCCGTGGATTTGGTGGTCCTGTGTAGAGAGGATGAGGACACAGAAGTAGAGGACGCCAAACTGGGGGTAGAAGACAAATGGGGGTCCTTACTCTGCCAGCTTTGGGTGCTTAGTCACCTACCGACGTGAAGGAGATATACTTCAATGTCAATTATTTTTTGTTTGTGTTTTGATGATCCAAGTATCACACTTTTGACATTGAAGAAGGAATACTTCGATGTCGGTTGTTTGAATTTTGTGTTTTGATGATTTGAATGTCATACAAATATTTTCATGCACACCCGATGCACTTGATGTTGTTTTCGTTCACATCTATTGCACTTGATATTGTTTTCATGCACACCCATACATTGCACTTGATTTATGTTTTTGTGCACATCCGTTGCACTTGATATTGTTTTCGTGCACACCCGTTACACTTGATTTATGTTTTTGTGCACATCCGTCGCACTTGGTTTGGTTTTCGTGCACACCCATTGTGGTTGATTTTGTTTTCGTGCATCGCACTTTGTATGAGATATATTATGTTATATAGTAGTTGAACAGGACTGGTCCAAGAGATAGTACATGAAATATTATTTTCATATATTGACGTTGTTAGGAATATGTATGCCCTAGAGGCCATTATTGTATATTATAGTGGATACTTGAACATATATATAGAGGACTTTCTTGCTCGACATGCTAGTATGCTATCTGGTTGCTCATTATCTTAACATGTGCACTTGTTTTAGTTTACTATCTCTTTGATACATGATTGATAAAGCCCTTAGGATGTTGGCTTGACTACCAAGACTATGATATAGATTATACTAGTGGGGCTTGAGTAGTCCACAAGCACATCCTTAACAGTTCCTAGTCGAGAGAGTATCGAGACAGGGCATCGATATTCCAGAGTAGACTAGTGTATACGTTTCTTGACCCTCTATTGGGCGATGGTTGATCCCATGACCATTGGTGTCTGACATCAAAGATTGTACACAGGCGCTCATTGGAGAATGAGTACACCGAACAAGACTCGTCGAGAACTTCTAGATGGTACCATACCTATCATTAGATAGCAGTTCTCTGGTGATGCTTGTTTTGGTTAGTCTGTAGACCCGAGATCGTCATAGTGTCTTGTGTGGTTCTCACTGTGCTTTGATTTCCTCCTACCATGGCTCAAATGAGTCATGCAAACAGGTGGTTTTTGGGTATAGTCCCGAATCACATGGAGACAGTGAGCGATAGGAGGGGTTTCGTCTCTCCCGGTATTGGGAGTTGATGTTTTGCTATGCTCGATTGGCTATAACAATAAGTTCCTGACCAGGGCTGATAAGATTTACTGATAAGTGTTATCAGTAGTTTCTTGAAAGGTTATAGGCCACACATCGGCATGACTTATCGAGTTATTGGGGGTCTGACGATTCCACCCTTCAAACTCGATATACGACATATCGGACGAAGAGACCGGACTGTATGGTAAGTGTTGCTTATAGGCTCTACAGGAGTTTGGACAAGTTTGCTTGTTGATCTTCTATTCGTTCAATACCTGGGTAGCCGTTACGTCCAGCTAGTACCACTGACGGCTTGTGGATATATGATATGATCATTATCTACTGTTGGCGTATTGACGAGTCTTTAGAGTCCTGCATAGAGCTTTCCTAGCTCAAGCGAAACGAAGTAGGGCACATATGGAGATAAGTGCGGTAGCTTGATTAAATACGAGTATATGATACCGTATTCTAATCTAGCGTTATATGATATATGATATAACTGGATTATTAAATCAAGTGTCGATTCAATGATTTGATATATATATATATATATTCATATTAGCCGGGTTATATATGATATAACCGGATTATTGAATCAAGTGTTGATTCAATGATTTGATATATATATATATATATATTTGATATTAGCCGGGTTATATATGATTTAACCGGATCATTGAATCAAGTATTGATTTAATGATTTGAGATATATATATATTTATATATTTATTTATTTGATATTAGCCGGGTTATATATGATATAACCGGATTATTGAATCAAGTGTTGATTTAATAATTTGATATATATATATATATATAATATTAAGCTCACTTAAGATTTTCTTCTCTTTATATATATATATATATATATATATATTCATTTATATCAAGGTTGATGATACATGGATGTGTGAGAATCACATTAGAAGTTAAGATGAGAAGACAATAATTTATATATATGAATTAAAGAAAAGAAGAATGAGTCATTTTTTAGGTGCTTGGAGAAGCATTGAGAAGTCATGACCCATCTTCCATTCTTTGTTTTATTCATACATTATTAATCATTTTCTTGTGCTCATCTTATCCTCAAGGTTCACTCTCACTTCTAAGTTCATCTTCTTCCTCTCCTCACTAGTTTTTTCTAGGTTGAGAAAAAAAAAGAAAGGATTTTAGGGAGCAAAATTCCTACTTCATTAACCTACACTACTCTAGCAAATTAGTATAGGTTGTTCTCTTCACTAATACTTTGATTAGTGAAGTGTGAGATTGAGTGTGAGTTGCTTCAAGATGGATCATCTTCGACGACGAAGACTTTGAGCAAGCTCTTTACAGCCTTTGAGTGGAGTCAAAGAAGAGTTCTAGGACTAGTACTTGGAGCTTTTGAAGTGAAGGACTAGACCGCCTCTTCACTTAGTTTAGAACTTGTCTTGCCATGCTTTGAAAATCTATTTCTCTAGTTTGATTCTTGTTTAGTATACTTAGCCCTCTAATTTTTTAAAAATTGCATACTGGATGCTCATTGAAACCTAGTAGAGGTGCCAAGACATACTTTCAGACGTATATTAAAGTGGTTTTCAAAAGAGCTATAATCTCACTATTTTCCACGTGTCTATGATCGACATAAGAATCTTTCAAATGAAATCCTTTAAATAATTTTCAAAAGGTGGGACATATACCTTAAACGAAATACTTATCTTCTTCACAAATCAACGTCCGCTACTTGTGCCGTGATATACACATTATACAACTATTTTGAAAGGATTTTTCATACATACACCTTTCGGCTACTTTATATGATTTCAAAAGCTTTATTTATGTTTGTGCTTGGTCGTGTGCTTGATTTAAACAGTTGATTTCGCACTTTGCAATTTGCATCATAGCTTGTGGATTCTCATAGCATTTGTTAGAATTTTAGTTATATGAGTTTCACACTTTTATTTTCAATGCCACGCGTTGCGCTATGATATTTCTAGCTTATGTGGGATTTCGGAGCCCCGTTGATTTGATTGGAAAAAATATTTTAAAGATTTGGGTTTAAATTTAAATTCGAGGATCGAATTTCTTTAAGTGGGGGATATTGTAACATTTTGATTTTTTTATATTCCTTTAGAATAACAATAATAATATTACGAGTTTTACGGAAATGATAACAAGTATGGATTTGAGTTTTCATGAATTGGTGTATGTGTATACTTTTATTTTTGAAATTGAAAAGATAGGGGATATTTTTTTTGATATGTTTGATAAATTATTGGGAGGAGGGAGAGGAGGGGAGGGGGGAGAGGAGAGAGGGAAGAGAGAGAGAGAGAGAGCCTATGTGCATACACCCACACCTTCTCTCTCATCCTCTCATTTCCTCTCCACAAAATATCTCCCTCTCCTAGAATATCTCTAACTCCCAAACACCCAACTCTTTCACCAAAAACCCTAGATTCTTTCATCTAAATCCATGGTTGTTGCCACGTTTTGCAACTAGAGCCATCAAGATTTCAAGTGGAGTCATCCTCAATCTCTCAACCCCCTTGAAGATTCATCTAAAGATTGGATCTCTACTTTTCCCCACTCAAATAGGTAAAGCTCCCTCTTTTTATCAAGTTCTTCAAGTTTTTAAAGTATTAGCCATGAAAAACTACATCTTTTACATAAAATGGTCTTTTCAGGGTTAAACTCTTCCACTCTTGGTTGTTTAAGTGATCCACCAGTTGTGATGGTTCTAGTATGGTTTATGCGGTGATTATACCTTATTTTGGGTAGTAGAGATTATTTTGATGCAAAATTTTGGATTTTCAAGTTATACAATTTTTATAACTTTTGTATCAGCAGTTTTCTTCTGCAGGAGTCTGGGCTCAGAAGCATCAGACGTCTGCCTTCAATGTGTTTTTGTTTGATTTTTTTGGTCAGACGTCTGGACTCAAGCCACAGATGTCTAGGAACAAGTTTATGATTGGATTTAGTTTGTGGTCAGACGTTTGTTGCTCAAAAGAGTAGACGTATTCCACTTTATTCTTCAGACGTCTGCTTGAAAGTCCTTGGTTGGATTTTGTTTTGTGTTTAGACATCTGTCTAGTGCTTGGTCAGGCATCTGCCGTGCATTTTCTTTGGCTGTTTTGCTCTTTTGGTTTGATGTTTTGTTTTCTGTCCTTCTTGGCTAATCTCTACATGTTTCGGGACGATTGCGGGGACTTCCAGGATGGCAATGAAGGGCAAGGCGGTCGTGGGATTCGAATAGCTCGAATGACATTTTAGTCAATAGATTTATATCTACGGGGGAAGTCGGGTGGATGACATATAGCACTCCCGAAACCAATTTGTGTGAACACTTATTTAGTATAGATACATAACCTATATATGTAGTTTATAATATCACTTTTGGACACTAATTATTCATTATAATTCGTAAACGATATATTTAGATTATAAACACTTGTTAGAATACTTATACTCAGATACCTAGTCTATAATGTTATGCTAGAAAACTTATCGTTCATAACTCATATAATTAGTCTATAGTTCATAACTCGTATACTTAGTCTATGTTCCCGCCAAAATTTTTGGCTCGAAGCTTACATTTGTTGCCACCCAAATTGCGCGCACCTTTCCAGATGCGCACTTGGCAAAAATGCCATTAAATGCCAAGCGACACGTTCAACGCACATGCGCATGCAGAAAGTAAATCTGCCCAAATAGAGCGCACCGTTTAGGTGCTCACTTAGAATAAATGCCACTTAAACGATGTGCAACATGTGCATGGCAAAATCCATCGCATGCGATGCGGCATGTGCAAAGCCCACGCGCATGACAAAGGCCATCACACGAAGAAGAAAATCATTCATCAGTTAACAAAGTTAACAAAAATAATTAAAATTGATCTTGGATTAAATTTTCCAATAGGCACGCACATGTTTTAATGACAGTCATGCGGCACGTGCGCATGACAAAAGGCATCACATGAAGAAGAAAATCATTCATCAGTTAACAAAGTTAACAAAAATAATTAAAATTGATCTTGGATCAATGATCCAACATGTGTGCACATGTTTTAATGACAAAGTCATGCAGCACATGCAAAGCATGTGCGCATTACACACTTGATCATAAACCGTCTTAATAATAACAAACTAAATAAATTTGGAATCAAAGATCCAACGGCGCACATGCATCTTAAACCAACTCAATGAGTGTGCATGCGCACTTTATGAAACAGATGCTTATTAAAAAGGAATAAATCTTGATTAATATGAAATCAAAATTTTAATTAGCAGAAAAATATTCTTTTGGTAAAATACCTTAATAAACAGATCTGTGGATCAAAGTTCAAACGGTGTGCATGCCACTTTTAATTGATATGAATCAATTAAATCAATTTAAAATCAAATCGAGTTCAAAACAGATCTAACAAACCCTAATTTTTCCTCTCCTATAAATAGGAGCCTCATATGAAGAATTGACATACTCGAAACCCTCCATAAGTTTGAGAAAAATTCCAAGTCTTCTTCTTCCTCCGCGAACAAATGCGCAAGGTAGAAATAAAGAGAAAAACTTCTCTGTTCCTCCATTAAAAAAGATTTTGCTTTTATACGGAAGCTTTTGCTTCTTTTTGAATCTATTGATTCACCATAAAGGGTTAGATGATCTTAGGGTTCGTCTCTCGTTCGTAAAGTATATGCTTTTGCGAGAGATTGATCTTAAGATCCAAGAAAATAAGCTGCGCACAATAAAACACATATAAATGACTTGGAAAAGATAAAAATCCCGGTTTTTACTTTTTTGAAAATAAAAGAAGAAGGAAAAGAAGATAGAATAAAAGAAACAGAAGCCATTGCTTCTCCGTGAAAGTTGTTGCTTTCTGATCGAAATAAGTGCGCGCCCAAATAGTGCGCACTTAGTTTGAAAATTGCTGCCCATGGAAAATATTCCCCAAGAGATGTGCACATCACGTGCTACCCTCGTGTGTGCACTTGTTGGATGTTGTCCGTAAAGGCATGCGCGTCACGTGATATGCACGTGCGCACACTTGTTGAAAATGGCCCATGATTGTGCGAGCGTCACGTGCAACGCACATTGACTTGTTAAATACATACGCACATACATAACTTTGAATTCATAACAGATGCATCACGTGATACACATGTGTATAACATTTTTGAAATAAAACAGTGTGTAATCACATGCAACATACATGCGCATCATTTTCAAATGAAATAAATGGGCATGTGCGTCACATATACTTGCGCACTTGTATAATAAATCATTTTTTGATCACTTAATCAAAATTGAATGAAGTGATGAATATTTTGGTTTCTCATATGCAATATATTGATCAAAATATTAATAAACCTAAGTGATCTTAGTCTCAAAGATGGCTAACGATTATCAGATGACATATTTCGAACTGATGAACCTCGTTTACATAAGATCTATGTCCTAAGTTCAAAACCTCATATAAACAAACATAACACGACACGAAGTGATCTGTCTGGAGCAGGTGAAAATTGTTATCGCAACGCGATAGCGTAATTAACTGCAAGGGCTTACGCTTGCAGGGAAGAGCATCCTCTCAATCAAAAAAACCCTTCAAAGAGGAGGAATCTGATAAATTAACGCTACATCGGTCGCATCCATCCAAACCTCCGATATACGGTGTCATAAATTAACTTGGCATCTTTGGAAAGGTGGATTGATACCCCCAAATTCAAGCAAGACGTTCTAACATAATTCGTTTATGGTTTCGACGGTAAACAAATTCTAGCACGCCCGGTGAGACCTCTTCCTCTTTCCACTCCATATTTCGTATGTCATGTTCCACGAATAATATCGTGGTTCGCTATGGTTGCTCCTAGAATTTGGGATACTGAAATTCGGTGTTTCATCTCCGTGCAGATTCAATGGCTTCCAACCGCACCACCTGAAACAGCAACAACTCTCAGGCTAACTCCGCCCTATCTGGAGGAGTGGTCTTCGGGCCGAATACGACCTCAATATTCTCCTTGTGGACAGATCAGGTCGCCAAAGCGACCGCTGGGCTATTTTTTTGGACCATAATCCTATAAATTTGGGCGCCTCAATGCCCAAAGAAGAAATTACACGGAAATCGGTCTTCGATCAGCTAAATACCGCGGCAGGCCCCACTAACAAGCCTGCCAGCGCTAAGGCTTCAGTCTTCGACAGGCTGAAGAAAAGCTTGACAGGCTTTATGAAGAAGCCCATGATCCCTGAAGGGCTGCCCCTAAACAGCTTGCTATCCCCGCTCTTTCTCCATGTGAAGCAAACAAGAGTGCTTCACCACCAAGGCAGTCAGTTTTCAACAGATTGATCAATTCTGCTCCATCTCAACCGAGGACGTCAGCTTTTCACAGGCTGACACTGGACTAAATCCCAAGACAACGCAGGGGGCATGTCACGAAAGTTTCTGACACTAAGGAGGCTCCTGCTGTAAGACATGCTCGACATCGCCATTAGCGCCGAGTAAGGCAAACTGGGGGCAATTCCCTTCTGGGCTGACTCCACTAGCTCCTGTAGTGGTTGTTAATGTTGCCGTTCCAACTGGGAATAGTTTTGAACCGTTAAGAAGGGTTCACAAAAATTCGCCTATCGCGGTATTGAAGAAAACGCCGCGTCCTGTAGATGCTCCAATGCAATCAAAACCGAAGCGTTTTTACCAGTGGCTCTCTTCACAAATTCACAAAGTGTGGAGAAAATTCCAGAACTCCGTTCTTGACGAAAATTATTCTCATCGACCAAAGTAGTCTAAGGTTTGACAGAAGAAAGATCATTTCTCTGCTATACAGCGGGGGACTTCTCGAATGGAGATGCCTGTTATTCGCACCTGCTTAAGTGCACATCAGATATCAAGAGTGCACATAATAGAAGTGACTTGATAGATTTGTGCATATATATACATGCACACATGATAGAGGATACTTGGTCAACTTGTGCATATATATACATGCGTACATGGTAAAATTGGTTCAATTGACTTGCGCACTTATGCAAGTGTGCACATGAAGACACATGCATGACAAGTGTGCATATACTAACGACAGACTCCTATAATAAAAGTAAAGCAATGCGCTTTTCATTGATACGACAAAAAAGATGGATTACAGACAAATAAAAACAAGGGGCGTTCATAGCGGCAAAAGATTAGCGTCAGTGCATGGATTCTCAAAATCAAAAAGAAGGTCATGCAGGACGTCCCAGGCAGCATCCTCCATCTGATGATGCTTCCGCTCATGAATACAAGCATTAGGGTCGCCAATGATATCTTCTGCCCTCACATACGAAGTTATGATCGCCTTCTGTTGATATATCCGGTGCAGAATGTCTATTGCATGATCTCTTAGATTCTTGGAGATCAAACACATTAAAAAAAACCGAGTGCACCTTATCCTCGGCTTCATCTAGAGCATGAAGTGACATCGCCTCGACAAGACCGGATGTAGCATTCTATATCGTGAGGAAAATCATCTGCAAGAAGGTAGACCAGCGAGAGAGCAACCGCCCGCAATGATCCTCAAGACGATGGTGTATAGTCTCGCATTGGGCATCGCTATAGGCAGGTTCATAAAAACAGACGTCAGTATGGGAGACAATCTTCCTGATCGAATAAAGACGGCAGGCCATGACACCTGAAAGAAAAGACTGGAGAGATGTTAGTTCACTAAAAGGGTGGGTGGACTAAGAATATCTAACTGCAAAACTAAAAAATTGGTTGATTTAGACCTGATTTAAGTGACATCTTTGAAACTAAAAGAAACTTTTAAGGTTTATCTTAAGTTAAATGCGCAGCCAAAAGGGTGTGTAAGCTAAATAAAAAAACGCAATCTAAAGGGGATGTGCAACTCAAGGCAGAGGTGCACAAACACATTTTCCAATTTAGTAAGGAAGCGAAGGATACTAGTGGAAAATAAGAGCATTAGAAAAGTACAACTCTAAAGGGAGTGAAGAAAAAGACACCCATTTATAGGATCTGAAAAGACGATTTACATTCTGGTAAGTCCCAAGACAGAACCAATGAACCATAGCTCGACACTTGTTTGTCGCTACAAAAAAAATGCAAATAAACAAGTGCACATGCCTGTTTGATGACAAAGTCATATAACACGAGTGCACATGCTGCAAGTGCGCATACGAATGTGCAACGCACGGGTGCAATGCGCACTTGACCAATAACATGTGCAAGCACATGCACATTCCCTGAAAACAGACGCTTATTGAAAAAGTAAACAAATCTTGATTAATGAGAAATCAAAATCTTTAATTAACAACAAAATATTCTGTTGGTTAAACACCTTAACTAAAAAATCTGTGGATCAAACATTCAACAGTGCGCATGTCACCCTTAATTGATATAAATCAATTAGATATTTTAAATCAATTTAAAATCAGATTGAGATCAAAACAAACCCTAATTTCTTCTCTCATATAAATAGGAGCCTCATATAAAGAAATCATGATGAGAAGACCCACCCATAAGCTTGAAAAAATTTCAAGTTCTCTCCTTCAACAAAAAAATTTGCGCAAGGTAGAAATGAAGAGAAAACTTCTCTTTTTCCGTTAAAAAGCTTTTGCTTTTATACAGAAGCCTTTGCTTTTTTTTTTTGAATATATCGATTCACTATTAAAAGAGATGAAATGATCCTAAAGCTCGTTCTTCATTCTTAAAAAAAGAAGAAGAAAGATGCGCACAAAAAAAAAACAGATGGAAACCAAGGTTTTCACTTCTCTACAAATAAGAGAAGAGGAAAAGAAGATAAAACAGAAACCGTGGTTTCTTAATGAAAGCTTGTGCTTTCTGATAAAAAAAAGTGCGCACCCAAATTAGTACGTGCTTAATGGAAAAGTTGCTGCTCTTAGGAAATAATCCCTCGGAATGTGCGCATCACGTGATGTCCAATTGTGCGCACTTGATGAAAGTTGCCTCTAAAGGTAGGCGCATCACGTGATACCCATGTGTGCGCACTTGATGAAAACCGCCTCCAAAGACATGCGCATCACGTGACACCCACGTGTGCGCACTTGATGAAAACCGTCTATGATGTCATGCGCATCATATGACATTCACGTGTGCACACATGACCGACAATGTGCAAGCGCCAGATGCAACGCATGCAGGCTTACTAAATACATACACGCGCGCGCGCGCGCACACACACACACATATATAATTTGAAACCCATAATAGATGAGTCATGTGATGCACATGTGTGCAATCTTTTCAAATAAAATAAATGGGCATGTGCGTCGCATATACCTGCGCACTTATACCATAAAATATCATTTAATCACTTAAACAAAGTTTAATTAAATGATGAAGCTTCCGTTGATCAAAATATCAATAGACCCAAGTGATCTTAGTTTCAAAGATGACTAAAGATTCTTAATCTATACTTGTTAAGTCAATCTTAATCCAAAACAGGATTAACGAGCCTTAACTACATACTCCTGAGTTGATCTTCATCTCGAAAATGACTATCAATCCGCAGACAACATTTCTTGAACTTATGGATCTCGATCATACGAGATCTGCGTCCTAAATTCAAACCCAAATTCATATATATACGAATTTAGATTAATCCGCGCCCTACAGGAGATGATATAAACTATCTCCATATACAATCCACGGGCAACCAAAATAAATAAAAATACAACACGACACGAAGTGACCTACCAGAGCAAGAGAAATTGGTTATCGCAACGCGATAACGTAATTAACTATACGGGCTTGCACCTGCAGGGAAGAGCATCCCCACAATCAAAAACCCCTCACAAATGAGGGGGAATCTGATAAAATCTTCTATATCGGTCGCATCTATCTAAACCTCCGATATACGGTGCCATAAATCAACTTGTTATCTTCGGAGAGGTGGATGGATATGTCTAAATAGTATCTGCTCCAAAATTCAGGATAGACGCTCTCAGCGTCTCACTCCAGTCTTCGGCGGTAAACACCTGTCATAACAGTTTCTCCTACCACCGCCTCTCACAAAATACTGAGTTCGGAGAAAGTTCTAGCATCGGAGGCAAAATCCAAAGGCGGGAGCTCCAAACGCCCCATGTATGAAGGCATAACCATACACACAGTCTATATGACTGATAGTAAGGAGGAGTGCCGCACTTCTGTTAGACGTAGACTGCAAACTCGGTCACCAACGAAAGCTCAGGAGTAACAAGAGAAGCTCCAAGACATGCTTGCCAACATGGCAATGCTTACCGGACCTAAAGAAAGTTTGGATAAAGAAATGGAAGTGCGATAAGAACAGGAAATCGATACCGAGTTCTTGTAATGGGTGCTTGAAAAGAAGGACAGGGAAGCGGCAGAGCAGGACGCCAATATAAAGCAGATGGCTCTTCTGTTTCAAGACATAGTTGGAATGATAATCTAACTAGAACCACTGGCTGAAGAACCACCGGTGGTTATCGAAGACGACAAAGGGGAAACGTCAAATCCTCCTCAGGCTCGAAGGCTGCGTTGGACGACTATATCGCCCAACAAATCAAGGCTTATTAAGCCAATTAAGCTGCAAATTAGCTCGTCAAAACTGGTCAACCATATCTGGCTTGGTATGACCAGATGAAATACCCACCGGGATATACGATCCCGAAGTTCCATATTTATAAAGGAACATGTAACCCTCATCAACATGTTGCACAGTTCAAAGCCCTGTATAGTAATACCAGGGGCGATAATAAATTGCTGCTTCGCCAATTTGTCGGAAGCTTATCAGAGATGGATTTCGAATGGTACTCGGAGCTCCCAAATGACTCTGTAAAGACCTTCTCATAGATGGAGCTGCTATTCACTCAAAGGTTTGCCAGTGCGAGTGAGCGCACTCCAATCACCGCGTTGATCAATTCCAGGGTCAAGCCAAAAGAAACATGGGTCCAATACGCGATCCAATTGCGGAACTTGTGGTCCAAATGCAAATAGCGCATTGAGGAGTCTTCAGTTGTAGGGATGTTCATTGGGACTATCGATCCTTAATTGACCGTGTCCCAATTTATGTCCTTCTTCAAGCCCACCACAATCCAGGCACTGATTGATAAACTGGCTTATATGGATCAGATAGGCCATGGTCCCTCCTCTTCGAGAAAGGATCCCCGAAATAATATGGGTAAGGGAAAAGCAGCCTTCGTTGTCAATACACAGCAACAACCGAGTGGTCCGAAAGCAGCTGCCCGCCAAAACAACAGCAGTACATGTCCGACCTTAGAAAAAAGGATGGGATGTGCATATTCATTCCCTTATGATAAGACGATGAGATTGTTCGAGCTGGACATGCGAAATAATCTGATAATATTGCCAGAACTGCGATGACCCGCACAAGCTGGTGATATCAACAACCCTAGCTACTGCCCCTATCACCGGGTAGTAAGCCACCTAATTGAAAACTGTCATGTCTTCAAAAACTGGGTAGAGGGCCAATACCCGTAGGGAAAATTTGCACTATCAGACAATTGGAGGGTAGACCCGTCCCAAAAGCATGCCCCCAAGATAGTGGATATGTAGGGGCATCCTGCTCGCTCATGGAAGAAGCTCCATAGGAAGTATTCCTTTCAGCAAAAACCAAAAGAATGCTGATAGTTCTACAAACATGCCCTGCGATTAAATGAAAAATGCCGCTTAAGCCCGAGATTATAGAAGGGATGCTAAAATCGCGTCCCGCACCGAAAATCGCTGACAAGGGAAAAAGCCCCCCAGTCAAGCCTTCGAAATCTTCTACGAAAAAGAAGAAGACTAAGAAGCCTGTGCAGCTCGCTGAAATTGTCGACAGACGCACAGACCTCCAGAAGTATATAGACGTGCTGGAAGAATACAACCAGAAAGCGTGAACACCAATCCGGCTCGAAGAATTCCTTAAGTATATTCTTGAGGACAAGGACAGTGACGATGAGGAGGAAAATGACTCATCGGAGGAAACGGAAGAACATGTAGCAAGCTACCATATGGTTTCCCATTCATCCCTATATCACAAAGAAGCCTCGCCAGCGTCCGAAATCGACATGGACGAGTTGGGGGCAGAATTAACATCAAAAATCCTGGAACTGCTATAGGAAGACCCTATTGAAAAGCTGCTGAAAGATGCCTTTCAAAAGAGTAAAAACGATCGGGAACGCGAGACAGTCATATACGAAAATGCTAAACAACAACATTTGAACAAAGAAGTCGCGGAAAGGATGAGTAATGAAGCTCTCCGACCAAGCCAAAGCTTTCCTGCAAAGAATAAGAGTAGGAACAAAGTTGAGAAAAGGTTTGCCAGGGCTTTATCTATGGGGATGAAGCTGTCGCCCCTCATTATGTACACTCCCGGGGTTCCGTACTTCGACGGTGGAGAGGGACACCTAAAATACTGCTCGTATCACCGAAGGATCACTCATCCCATTGAGAAATGCAACGCTTTCAAGAAATGGTGGTAAGGATATGTTGCCCATAGAAAACGCTTCAAGAAGGAGAAGCGCGAGGCTCACATTCATCGGTATGAGAGTAGAGAGTTAGCAGTGCACAAAAAAGTAACTGGCAACTTTCATATAGTTGGTACCGATTCAAAAGGTGAAAAATCTCGGGTTCTCATATTTGGAAGTAATTCTGAGGATGAAATACTTCTCAACTCTCTCTTTGAAAGCTCCGCCTTGAAAAAAGAAGAGGAGGAAAAGGATTGCGAGAACATCTAACCGCGCAACCGCATTCTTCCTGAAAAGAATCTCGGACCCGCAAACAAGGTTTCGAATAAAGAAGATAAAGGGAAGGGGAAAATGCCCAAAGAGATCGTCCTTGATGAAGATGTGGCCAAAGAGCTCGCTGCAAAGGACCCGCCTTAGAAAACCAAGGTGGACTATAATGTCCTTGAGCATTTGAGGAAGAAACCCTCACAGTTGAGCATATTGGATGCTCTACTCTTATCTAAAGAGGTATGAGACTCCTTGATCAAGGTCTTATTAGAACCTGATTAGTTTCAAGCCTTCTTCACGGAAGAGAAAATGAAGAATGAACCAGCAGAGGTCCACACGGCTGATATTACCTTCAGCGAGGAAGATCTCATCGTTGGAACATGCGAGCATAATCGACCGCTGTATGTTACTGGGTATTGCCACGACATCAAGATAGGGAAATCCCTGTCAAGAACGGATTGTCTGTCAACCTTCTCAATGTAAGAGTGCTGAAGGAGATATGTATAAATATTCAGCACCTTGCTCGGGACAAGATTACTATCTTGGGGTTTGACCCACAATCGTCACGGATGCTTGGATCCATAATATTGACGCTCCGCTTCGGGCAGGTCATCACCGACACCAAATTCCATGTCATTGATGCCAAAACCTGTTATAATGCTCTACTCGGTAGGCTTTGGCTACACGAGTACAATATCATACTTTCTACATAATATCAGTGTATGAAGTACTTCAAGGATGGCCTAGAGTACATCGTCACTGGAGAACTCAATCCTTTCTCGGTGAATAAGGTGCGAAAATATGAAGATGCAAAATACTTTCAGCCAGATTTTGAAGATACTGAAAGGTGCCACAAGTTGCCGAATAAGCAAAATTCAGTGACCATAATCCCGGTCTTCGGAAGTGACACTGAAGAAGACGAACATATAGTTTACTCGAGATAACAACTCCAATTCTTGTGTACATAAATTTAATTAAAAGTTAATGTATACTTGGGATATTTACAATTCCTGTGAGTACTATAAGAATTTGATTTACTTTTGAACAGCAAGAAAAAGCTTGTAGCTCACTGGTAAGACCTTGCACTGCCGATCCATAGCACCGGAGTTCAAATCCCATCAGCCGCACATTATTTTTATTTTAAATTCTTTTAATCTTTTAGAAGACCAAGAGTCTACACGTGCACAACACGTAAAACCAAGAGTCACAACCTAAACAAACATGTGCACGAGGCTAGGTCAAGCGTCAGGGACACATGGTGAGAATCTGAGCCCCCATACCTCAGATCCGACCGGTGAGAGGTGAGGTTAGGCCGACGCCGCCGGTTCTAGTGAGCCCAAACCCTAATTTTATTTAACTCTGGCGACTCTTAGACTCCCCCCATAACCCCAGTATTGTTTATTCTCTGCACATTTACAGAGAATAATAAAATCCCTTTAAATCCCATTTTAATGCAAATTTAAATGCATTTTTATCACATCCTAACCCTAATTTTCCCTATAAATACTCTCTCTATTTTTACACCCCTTCATACTGAAATTTCCTATAAAAACTCTCAAGAAAATTCCAAGATCTTTTTGTGTGCAAGTGGAGTTAGCAAAGGGCGAAGCTCCGATGAATTTCCGGCGACAACTCAAGGAGTTTCCGACGACGAAACGACACACCGGAAACTCCCACCTCTTCCTCTTTCTCTCCTCTAGCCAATCATCCAGTAATTCCTTATTTCTCCTTCTTTTCTCTATTCTAAAAACTTTCAAAACTAAAATCCGACGGAAGCAGAGTTAGTCCGATTTCCGATTCGGTTTTCTTTAAAAACTACACTTTTCTTTAACGAAATAAAGCTATATTCTTATATGTTGACTAATAAACATTAAAAAACTTAATAAAACAAGTTGCACATCAAACTAATCATTTTTTGGAACTTTTATTATACTTTTTCAGAAAAATACCATATAGTTTAGTTTCGACATAAACTATCATAATTCCTTGTTATACTTATAGATAGTTCATGAGATAATGACCTATCTCCTCACAACACACATATCTAATATAGCACGATGGAATTTGGGAACATAGATTACGACTTTACATATAACTACCTTCAACTTATAAAACCTTTTTCTATAAAGAAGTGTATTTAACAAATCTTTGCAATTGCGTCTCTACAATCCATTTTGGGGAACCCGTTCGGGATGGTGTGGATTATCGCACATCCTCGGGCTTAGTAGAGTGAGATGCAGACCTCCGCAAGCAGCATACGATCTCGAAAGATTTTTAATACAATTTTTCTTTAGAAAATGTGATTTCTATCATAAATAAAACTTATATTTTTAATAAATAAATATATATGTAATTAATATCAAAATATCTATTTTCAATATTTATAATATTCCACATTTCCAAAATTCAAGAAAAACATCCCATTTACAAGAAAATACCATACAATTCCAATATTTCAAATAAATACCTTATATTATGAAATTAGGTTATATTCACTAGAAATTTCACATTGAATAAAAGAAACATCTATGAAAACTCTAAAGACGAAAATTAAATACTTGAGATATATTTTGAAAGTACAACAAAACTATTTTACATAAAACCCTCTCAAGTTATACTAAATTACAATAAGGACCCTAGTAAACATAGGTTTAAGCGGGACCAGTCTCTTGAGCCTCAGGGAGCCGGAGATATGGGTGCTTGCCTATTTAAGGTAGATAACATAACAAACGGTGTTATCAACACAGTAATTGTCTTTGAAAAAGACACAAATCCTGTCGTCCATTGCAGCAGTTACCGATAAAACCGAAACCTAATTCAGGATTCAATTTCTTTTCTAATTGTCTGACTCAGACTGAGTCTCAATATAATCAATCTCACTTGAATATGATTCAAGTATGAAATTACAAAACTACAATTCAATATGAATCCATATATTCAATCTGTTCAATCTATTCAATCTATATTGACTGAACCGAACCATGGATATACATCCATCTACATGATTCTCCAGTTACATCCATTTACTGATATCATGGATCCGGCAAGTCATCCATCTATATAAATAAAGACATTACAATACAAATAATATAATCAAGACATCGCGGGGTTTATAAGGGATAGACTGGTACAGAAAGTGTTAAAAGTGGCACGGGACTGTAACCATAATACACCTAACCTGAATATACATTGCCGTTGTACCATATCTGAATGGTTCCTTGTGCTCCGTATACCTTAGTCTCCGAAATAGTGGGACTCCTCTCGTATACACTGGCATTCTTCTGTACCAAGCTATAAACAACAGCATTAACACTAAATACAATATTATAACAATATACTCCCTATTCTGTCTATTCCATTCTTGTCTATTTACGGGACTTACCGAGCGATTTGTTCGCTGACGACATTCTCTTTCTTCTTCTTTGGAATGTCGTCAGGTGATTCGGACTTACTGGAGATCGAGCTCACCAGCGAGGATTTGGACCAGCTAGCTTTCGACCCAGAGCTTTAGATTCCTTGTACATATTTACATTCTGTATTTTCCATTTCTGTTATGCCACTGTTTAGGCATTGCTTTCCATTCCATGTATTTACTTTTCAGATGTATTGTAAAAAGAATGTTAATAAATAAAGTTGCTGTTTATTTACATTTTGTCTCTTGTGCATTTTACTTATATTGCTTAGATAGGCTTAGCGTGTTTACTTTAGAGTAAATACATAGCGGCCCATCGCGTCCTCTGCCCGTACACTGGGAAGCGGGGCGTGACACGGGACAACCTCAGAGTGAAAGCAATAAATCCGGACCGTCGGCCCCTATCTTGGTCATTAGCAGTGACTCCAAAGATGAGACTAATGCAGTGTTCTCTACTCGTCCATCGATGCAGACTTTTGCTGAAGCGGACCAAAGTCTACATATTATAATGGCTCCACCTTGACACTATAAGGAACTCGACGCGCTTAATACTTATAGCATACAAGACTTGGAAACTTTCTACATGCCTCCAAAGTGAATAGGTGAAAATGAGATCCTCTTCTACAAATCTAAGGAGACCAAAGGGGAAAGGGAAATCTGGCATGGAGTTGATCTATCTCTTGATAGGTTCCAGCCTATCCGTATGCCAAGATATTGCGCGAAAAGATTAAAAGAGTTATTAAAGCGCCAAGGTGTGCCTCTTGAACAAACTATTCGGTAATCCCAATTCTATACAAGGATTTGGGATATTCCCGAGACTCAACAAAAGATGCCCAATGGGAAAATGAATACAACTGGGCTGGGGTATATTCAGTCTAAGAAACGAGAGCAAAATTATAGCTGCCACGCCATAAACAACTCGAGCGGAAAAGAAGATGCTTCCCCAAGTAGCCATGCCACCGAATTGAAGCAAAATCTCGCTCGAAGAACTCTAAGTCCGTCATTTGAAGAGCAGATTGACGCGATGATAAGAAAAGCTTGTCAAGCGAGCCGAGACAACTACAGTCGTGAAATGACATTATATAAAAAGGCCAGGAAGCGGCATCTCAGTGAGCGATCAGTGGAAGAAGTAGATCATGATACTCTCCATCCACAACCTTCTGTGTATTCCCTCGAAGAAGGAAAATCTTGATGCGGAGACAAAAATAAGGCAGCGATTGCAAGGAACACTTAAGGACAACAAAGCACGTGTTCACCGCCGGAAGACAGGGACCGAGACGTTAGGACGTCTGGCCTGAATTCTGGGGGGGGCAGATGCTATTTAGATTATCCGTTCACCTCTTCGAAGATACCAAGTTGATTTATGGCACCATATATCGGAGGTTTGGATAGACGTGACCGTTGTAGCAGACTTTATCAGAAACCCCCTCATTTTATGAGGGTTTTTTTTATTGTGGGGACGCTCTTCCCTGCTGGCGCAAGCCCCCACAGTTAATTGCGTTACCGCATTGCGATAACCACTTTCTCCTGCTCCGGCAGTTCACTTCGTGTCATGTGTGTTTTTATTTGTTTTGGTTGCCCGTGGATTGTATATGGAGACTAGTTTGTGTCGTTGCCCGTAGGGCGTGTATTAGTCCAAATACGTATATTTTAGATTTGGATTTGGGTCAAGGATTTAGTTGACGGGGTCCACGTTGGTAGCTTGGTTTGCCAATGGAAATGAACTTAGGACGCATTTCTCACATTTGTGAGGTCCATCCGTTCATGAGATATTTGGGTTTGATCTAAAGATCGTTAGTCATATTTGAGACTAAGATCAACTTAGAAACAAATGAGCATATGAGCTCAATTATTTTTGTTTAAGGACATCACGGTCCAACATTCATCTTGCGCGCACGTGTATTTGTTATGTGGCGGAGTGAATGGTGGTAATATAGAATGCGCCCAATTTAGGGTGCGATCCGATTTGAGGTGTGCACGTCAATTTGGAAGTGCATTAATGTGGGATGAACAGAGTTGTTGTTGGTTGTCGGGACCCACCACCTCTCTGAAGATGCTGAGGAATTACAACGACATATATCAAAGGTATGGAAAGATGTACCCTTGAACCAAATCCCGTATTTGAGGGAAAGGGTTTGTGACGGTCCTAAGAATCGTTAGTCATATTTGAGAATAAGATTACTTTAGGAGATAAGGGATGAATATCATTTTGGATATCATCAATGAGAGATCATTAATCATGTTTGAGACTAAGATCAGTTTAACAATGTTTTTAAGGATCATTTTTACTTAAGATCCAGCAAATGAACATTTAGGCTCAGCTGCAAGAAAACTTCAGAGACTTAGCCAATTTGGGCTTAGTCTGCTTATTCTTTTTCTTTTTCATTCAAAAGTGCTAAGCACTTATTTGGGCTCTGTTTGTTCAGCCCTTTTCTCTTTTATGTAAAAGTGCTTAGCACTTATTTGAATTCTGATGCTCACATATATGTCATGTGAAGCATTAAGTCATGGGCGCTGCCCAATGAACGTTGAACACTTTAGTCCTTTTAACTAAATGTAAAGTGCTAAGAACTTTCTGTAGGGTTACCTAGCATGACATCAAGGTTTTGGAAGGCATCATCCATGCCATTTTCAAAAATTTGACATGCTAAACAGCCCTAACCCTAGAATCTTAACTAGAGAATTAGACAAAACATGCATGTAAACAACTTTACATCTAAGTGAACAAGGAATACAACCTTTATAGACCGGTCCTTCACTTTAATAGCTCCATGCAGTAGTCCCTTCTCTCCAAGTAGTGAACTCCTGGACTCTAGAAAGACTCCACAAGATGAAAGGAACAAGCTTGTTTGAAGTCTTCGAGGCCGAAGATGATCTACGTCGAGGAGACACTAACTCAAACTATCTCTTCACTAATTGTGAAGCTAACACCCTGAACTAAATGGCTAATCTAGTAGAGGATGATGAAGCGGGATTTTTGCTCACTTTAGAAATATTTTTCTCACTAATTTTCCTCATCTCTCAAAAACCTAGAGAGCTCTCTCTTGTTGAAGATGAAGATGAAGAGAAAAAATAGAATGAGTGAGAATAGAAACCATGGGTGAGAAAATATCTCATATAACTCTTGTAGAGACTTAACCATGGCTAATGACAATGGTTGGGTTAATAAATATCTAATGTAAGACAAAATTAGTGGACTAAGTCAATGTATCTACAAGCTTCCACTAAGCTTAAACCATGTGGCTAATTTCCAAATAATAAATGATTTACTTTAAATAAATAAACCCCACATTATCATAAGCATGGTGTGAGTCTCATACACCCATGTAACATGTATCATCAAGCATGATACAAAAGGAAATACAATTAATATATATCACATATATATTAAATGCATAAGTGAGAAAAAGAAATTCTTAAGTGAGCTAATATTAGTTAATATTAATTAATATATCACATATATAATTATACATTAAATTATTAAATCAACACTTGATTTAATAATCCGGCTATATCACATACAACCGACTAATATTATTTGTATCAACTTATCGAATCAACACTTGATTCGATAACCCGGCTATATCACATATAACCGACCGATACGAATATCGCGAGAATAGAATATGGTATCACATACTCATATTAATCTCGGTCCTGCATATATCACATATGTGCTCCTACTTCGTTTCGCCTGAGCCAGGAAAGCTCTGTGTAGGACTCTAAAGACTCGTCAATACGCCGACAGTAGGTGATGATCATATAAGTCACCCACAAGCCGTCTGCGGTACTAGCTGGACGTAACGGCTACCCGGGTATTGAGTGATCAGAAGATCAACAAGTAAGACTTCTCATACTCCTATAAAGCCTGTCAGTAACACAACCGTACAGTCTGGTCTTTTCGTTCGATATGTCGCATATGTAGTCTAGGGGTGGTAAACGTCAGACCCCGGTAACCGATAAGTCGTGCCAATGTGAGGCTCATAATGGGTCGAGAAACTACTGATAACACTTACCAGCAAATCTCCGTATCAGCCCTGGCCAGGGACTTCCTGTTATGACCAATCGAGCACAGCGCAACATCAACCCCCAATACCGGGAGAGACGAATCCCCTCCTATCGCTCATTGCCTCCATGTGACTCGGGACTGTACCCAAAAACCATCGTTTTGCACATTCTCTTGAACGTGGTAAGGTGGAAATCAAAGCACAGTGGGAATCACACAAGACTCTATGACGATCTCGGGTCTACAGTCTAACCTGTACCAGTGTCACCAGAGAACTGCTATCTGACGATAGGTAAAATACCAACTAGGAGTTCTCGGCGAGTCTATTCAGTGTACCCAGTCTCCACTGAGCACCCGTATACCATCTTTGATGTCAAACACCAATGGATGTGGGATCATCCATCGCCCATCATATGGGTCAAGAAGCGTATACGCTAGTCTACTCTGGAATATCGATGCCCTGTCTCGATACACCCTCGACTAGGAACAATCAAAGGATGTACTTATAGACTACCCTGGGCTCACTAGTATGATCTCCATCATAGTCCTGGTAGTCAAGTAAAGGGCTTTATCAACATGTGAGAGCAAGACAGTATCATAATACAAGTCTACATGTTAAGACAAAGAGCAACCAGATATCATACTATCATGTCTACCAAGAAAGTCCTTTCTATATATGTCCAAGCATCCACTATAATATGTTAGTGTATATGCCCTAGGGGCCATTATTGTATCATACTAGATTGTATATTACTTAATGGAAGCTTGGGATATTCACAGTTATATATACAGTCTTGCTAAAAATGGTAGTATGCTACTTGGTTTGTGTCTACTTTAATATGTGTATATGTCTCTTGTAACGTATCACTTATACATATTAGTAGAGCCCATAGGATCTTTGCTTTATTACCAGCGTCGTGATGGCAGTCACACTAGTGGGGGCTGGGTAGTCTGTAAGCAACATCCTATACAGGTCCCTGGTCGATGGATTATCGAGATAGGGCATCGATATTCCGGAGTAGACTAAGTGTATACGCTTCTCATCCCAGTTGGGGAAATGGTCTGTCCCACAGCCATCAGTACGCCGTACTGGAGATAGTATACAGGTGCTCGTTAGGTTACGGGTACACCGGACAGGACTCGCCGAGGAACTGATTGGTTGGTATTATACCCATCGTCAGTTGTCAGTTCCCAGGTGACATGAGTACAGCATAGTCCGCAGACTTGACACTGCTGCTTCGCCTCGAGTGTGTCCCACTATTCTTAGATTGCTACCCTACCACGGCTCAAAGGAGTCGTGCAAACAGGTAGCAGTTGGGTGCAGTCCCGAGCACTTGGAGGCAGTGGCGGTTAGATAGGATTCGTCTCTCCCGGTATTGGGAGATGATATCGCGATGTGTCAGAGAGCCATTACACAAAGTCCCTGGCCAGGGCAAACGAGATATACTGGTAGGTTCCAGTAGCTTCTCAGGGTGTAATGGGCTTCGCTCCAACACGACTTATACAGCTATTAGGGGACTGACGCTTGCCGCCCCCTAGGCTTGATATGCGATAGTCTTAGACGAACAGACCGGACTGTACGAAGATTGTCACATCAGGCTCAGTGGGAGTTCGGATGATTTTCCTCATCGGCCTTCTTATCGACATCTACCTGGGGACCGTTACGTACAGCTAGTGCCGCTTGCGGTCTGTGGTTAAACCCACTGCCAGCGTAGTGTCGGGTCTTTAGAGTCCCACACAGAGAGTTTCCCTGCTCCAGGCGAAACGATATAGACGTCGTATGGTTTTACGACAAAGGTTCGGATGCATACGTGTGTTTACGCACGTATGACTTTTCGGACAGTTTTTACTAGCTGGCTTTGGTTTAAGCCAGATTCTAGTATCAGGTTATTGGATTTATACAGTCTAAAGTTTTTCCGTGTTTTCATGGATTGGAGGGGCGTTCTCGTAATTTGTCGAGAAGGTTCTAGGAGAGTGGTGACATGAGGGGTTGAGGTGGCTTTTTCATGATTACTTTGTGTGACTCATTTATATGATTCATCATATCATTAATGCTTCATTAATGATCTAATGACTCACATGATGAATCACTCTCCTTGATTAAATGAAACATGGTGAATAATCAATTAATTGATATTTTTTGATAATTCATTATGTATCATATATTCAAGTGAGAAGGATTTTTGTTCTCACTCTCATCTTCTCCTTCTCTCTCCTCAAGCTCACTCTCTCTTGAAACCCTAACCCTAACCTCTCATGTGTTGAGATCAAGGGTTAGATAGACTAAAACATCCATAACCTCACTCTATATCCTCTAGGTAGCTTAGATTAGCACTTTAAGCAACCTAGTTATCTCAAGTTTGAGATTAAGCTTGGCGTAGAAGCTTTCGGGTGGATCGTCTTTGATTCGAGGAGGCCGTGAAGTTGCCGATGTTCCAAGGAGCCTACGAGGAGTGGAGGACAGCGATGAAGACCCGAAGGACATGTAACGTGAGGTATAACTCCGGTACCGAGTAGTTAAACCTCTAGTATAACGTTAGCAATGGTTTAGATTACGATTCATGCGCTCAAGTCCGTGTTACGAAGCTTTGATAATCGTTTTTCATATATTCCGCTTCCCCGCAAGTTAGTGGGGTACGTGACATGGACTTACATAATATACATCATATCTACAATAATGTCCTTTAGGGCATACATATAACTAACAATCTCCCACATGCACTAAGGCCAGTTGTTGTAGTATCTCATACCCAACATCCCGAAGAGTCTTTCAAATTGTATCTGGGGTATGGCCTTTGTGAGTGGATCCGCCGTGTTATTCTTCGTGTCAACTCTCTGACCTCAATCTCCCAGCGATCAACTATCTCCCAGATCAGGTGATACCTCCTCAGAATATGCCGGGATTGCTGATGGGACCTGGGTTCTTTGGCCAAATCCCTACTCCATTGTTATCACAATACAAAGGTATTGGATGCTCGATGGACGGAACCACTCCACACTACTACAATATGGGGTTGCCTCTACGGACTCAGAAATCCGTAGGGGCAAATATTTCTTGCCCCTATGGATTTATCCGTAGGGCCACATCGTTGTCCCTACGGTGCCTTACGTTCTAATTTTTTGTTTGGCCCTACGGAGCCGCAAGCCGTGGACCTATGGTTATGTCCGTAGGGGCATCTACATAGGTTATTAATAAAAAAAAGCACAGAAAAATTATTCATCATTCCCAAAAATTCTCTCTTTCACTCCCGCGCCTCTCATCGCCTGTTCCCGCGCCTCGTCGCCACCGCGCTCGTGCCTCGTCGCCAGCTTCGTCGGTCGTTCCCACACCTTCGTCGATTTCCCGCGCCTCGTCGCCACCTTCGCCGATCGTCGTCGACCACCAATTTCTACCGTCTCTTCCACCGCACGCACGGTTTGTAAGTAAATCTTAAATAATTTTTAATTTTGACGTTGTAGTCTAGGGTTCAGGCCAGGTTCGGGTAGGGGTGAGGGTTTGGCATCGGCGTCGGCATCGGGTTCGATTTGGGTTAGGGTTAGGGTTCGGTTGGGGTTGGGGTTAGGGTTGGGGTTGGAGATAGGGCTGGGGCTGGGCTGGGGCTGGGGCTGGGGCTGGGGCTAGGCTTTGGTTGGGGTTGGGGTGGGGCTGGGGCTAGGGTTTGGTTGGGGTGGGGCTGGGGCTGGAGCTGGGGCTGGGCTGGGGCTGGGGCTAGGGTTCGGTTGGGGTTGGGGCTGGGCTGGGGCTAGGGCTAGGTCTAGGGTTCGGTTAGGGTAGGGCTGGGGATATTGCTATATGGGATAAACTAAAAGGGGGTTTTGTGCAATTAACAGAAAACAAGAAAGATGTGAAAAAATAACAATATGTAATATTACAAATATCCAATCCAAATTTCTTGTTTTCCTTATCCTAATATAAATATATATTTGTTGATTACCTTGACATTTCCAGCTTCTTTAATAGCCTCTATGATTTTAACTTGATCAACCAACTGCTCATGATATTTGTAGCCCAGCATAGAGATCACCACATCAACTTTCTTTATTGCCTCCACCAAGCTCTTGTGATCATGCATATCACCCTACATATATTCAACATATATATCATCAGGGCTTTCTAAAATCAATGACCTTTAATTCAAAAAAACAAACACACACACAAGGAGTGAATTAATGAAGAAAAGAGGGTCCACTTTTCGTTAGGTGTCGTCAAAAGTTTATATCCTCCATCAATTATCAAGCTACCGAGGACGAAAAGCCCCCTTTGTTAGTCGAGAGTCATGGTAATAGACTTGCCATTATAGATCATAGTCAATTGTTTTTCCTATCATTTTCTTGATCCAGATGCTAATCAACTTGTTAATTGGTTACTGTTTTTATGACGTATTTGTCTATATTTGTTGACAGTGGCCTTTCTTTTGGATGAACATGTTTTTTTGATGCATGTTTCAGTCATGTGAATTCATATGTTGCGTATAACGCTTTATGATATCAGTATCCTACATTTGTAGTTTTAATTGTTGATTGTTATAGATGAATGCCATTGCAATAATAGTTTTTGGTAGATGAATGCCATTGCAATGTAGGATGATCAGTTCTATCAATCTTGATCTCAATGGTTTAAAATCATGTTACACATACAACACGAATGCACAACAAACGCATAATTAGAGAGTGATTCAAGATGTTCAAGTTAAAACCAATATATGATACTCGATGATAATATGAAACCTTCATATTCTCATCGATACTCAGATATAAAACTAAAAGCACCAATTAGTCCCCGTCTATCGGTTAACATACGTGTGATGTTCGTCGTAACATAGAACTATACGAAGGTTGTTAAATATCGGATGGTATAGCTCGATACTAACAACCGTCATATAGTCTATGCGACGAGAAAATTCAATCATATGGTAACCGATAGATTTGTCCCGTGTAGACAAGTTAGGAATGTATAAAGCAAACACTTTCATTCACTTGTGTTTTCATCCGTTTCGAGATATTTCGTCGGTACCTTTCCGCTGGTTCTCCGTGTACAAAGATAGATTAGATATTCATTTCAACGTTGTTTCACAGCTTTGAAATGATTATCTATTCTATTACAGTGTACTCGGAGAACAGCGGGGAGGTGCTGCCGAAATTTACTCGAAACGGTAGAAAGCACAAGTGATGGGTGTTCGCTCTATACATTCTTAATGGGATAGAAACCTTACCCCCGACAGCCGGAACACACACATACAACAAGAATACACAACAATCGCATAATTAGAGAGTGATTCGAGATGTTCAAGTTAAAACCAATATATGATACTCGATGATAATATGAAACCTTCATATTCTCATCGATACTCATATATGAAACTAAAAGCGCCACTTAGTCCCCGTATATCGGTTAACATACGTGCGATGTTCGTCGTGACATAAACTATACGAAGGTTGTTAAATATCGGACGATATAGCTCGATACTAACAACAGTCGTATAGTCTATGCGACGAGAAAATTCAATCGTATGGTAACCGATAGATTTGTCCCGTGTGGACAAGTTAAGAATGTATAAAGCAAACACCTTCATTCACTTGTGTTTTCATCCGTTTCGAGATATTTCGTCGGTACCTTTCCACTGGTTCTCCATGTACAAAGATAGATTAGATGTTCATTTCAATGTTGTTTCACAACTTTGAAATGATTATCTATTCTATTACAGTGTACTCGGAGAACAGCGGGGAGGTGCTACCGAAATTTA
Organism: Agapanthus africanus; assembly: GCA_030015575.1. Lineage (NCBI taxonomy): Eukaryota > Viridiplantae > Streptophyta > Magnoliopsida > Asparagales > Amaryllidaceae > Agapanthus > Agapanthus africanus. The sequence goes on along the minus strand of CM057349.1, from coordinate 416,847,434 downwards.
CTCGAAACGGTTGAAAGCACAAGTGATGGGTGTTCGCTCTATACATTCTTAATGGGATAGAAGCCTTACCCCCGACAGCCGGAACACACACATACAACAAGAATACACAACAAACACATAATTAGAGAGTGATTCGAGATGTTCAAGTTAACACCAATATATGATACTCGATGATAATATGAAACCTTCATATTCTCATCGATACTCATATATGAAACTAAAAGCGCCACTTAGTCCCCATCTATCGGTTAACATACGTTCGATAATTTATTCTTTTCAACGACAAACGCACACACAAAGCATATACACGGATTTTCTCCTTTGTCAGTAACTATCTCGTTCTTATATTTCTCAATATAGTCACCATAACCTACAATTTATATGTTATACAGTCTAACATGGCCCATGAATACGTCAGAGTTAAGGACTAGATGTATGTGGATTGGCAACAACGTATGCAACCTAAGTTTGTCGTAGGAGTTGCTGCTTTCATTGAATTTGCACGCGCACATAATAAGATCATAATAGAGAAGATTCTCTATCCGTACGATTGATGTGGCAATAAGTACTGCCAGAAGGTAGAATTGGCAGAGCTTCATATTGTAAAATATGGGTTTACTAGACTTTATACAACTTGGAAATATCACGGGGAAGGAGAAGAATACAGTACTGTGGCAGAAGAAGAAGGAGAACACGATAATGCGGCAGGAGAAGAAGAAGAATTCGGTAATGCGGCAGAAGAAGAAGACGGTAATTTATTTCCATCAGAAGAAATGGAGGATATGGTAGAGGCTGCCCTAGGTGAATCTATTCGTACCGAAGATGAAATTCCTTCCGGTCAAGGACCGCGTGCAGATAAATATGAAAATTTCATGAATGATGCTAGAAAACCAATTTATGAGAATGCGAAGTATTCATCCCTCTCATGGTTCGTCCAACTTTTCCAGATTAAGTGCCTAAATGGATGGAGCAACAAGTCATTCACAATGCTTCTTTCGTTCATGAAAGATTCTATGCCTCCGGGAAATAACATTCTCGACAGCTGGTACGGAGCCCAGAAGATGATGTCTGATTTGAGTCTAAAGTGCGAGAAGATTCAAGCATGTCCTAAAAATTGCGTGTTGTACCGGAAAGAGAATTCAGATTTGAAAGAGTGTCCAACATGCGGAGAGACCAGGTATAAGCCGAAAGATTCTGATAAGAAGCCTGATATACCTGTCAAGATAGCACGATACTTTCCCATAATACAGAGGCTACAGAGGCTATTTAGGTGCAAGAAAACAGCCGAGGTAATGATTTGGCATCACCGTGCTCCTCCAAGCGAAGATGGAAAAATGAGCCATCCAAGAGATTCACCGGGATGGAAGGATTTCGATAGGAGGCACGCAATATTCAGTAGCGATCCTCGCAATGTCCGGCTCGGACTGGCTACTGATGGCTTCTGCCCATTCAACTAAATGGCTGGAAGTCACAACACATGGCCCGTTGTAATGATAATTTATAATTTGTCGCCTTGGTTGGATATGGACCAATCATACTTTATGACGCCTCTTCTTATCGATGGACCAAACTCACCGGGGAACAATATCGACGTCTATCTCTGACCTCTGATCGAGGAGTTAAAATCTTTGTTCATTGATGGTGTAGAGACATATGATGCAAACACAAATACAACCTTCATACTGCGTGCAGCTTTAATGTGGACAATTAATGACTTTTCTGCGTATGGAATGCTATCAGGTTGGTCCGTACATGGTCACAAAGCATGTCCTCATTGCCATGAACACACAACATCGAAATTCTTGAATTTTAGCAGGAAGGTTTATTATTGCGGCCATCGACGTGTCCTGCCTCCAGACCACCCCTATAGGTTAGACACGGTTCACTTTGATGGTCATCAGGAGCTTCTTGGACCTCCATCCCCATTGTCTGGAGAGGACGTGACTGCTAAATGGGATGGTTACAATAATGTGGCCTTCGGGATGGATCCGACGAAACAGGTCAAACTACCATTTTGGAACAAGTTAAGCATTTTCTTCGAGGTTCCGTACTGGTCAACAAATTTAGTGCGTCATTGTCTGGACGTCATGCATATAGAGAAGAGAGTATCAAAGCACATACTTAACTTGCTTCTTTGTAAAGACGGGAAATCGAAAGACAACCTGAATGCTCGGATGGATCTACAAGAGTAGGGAATAAGAAGTGAATTGCACCCTAGACCGGTAGCGGGTAAACCAGGCAAGTTTGTACTTCCTAATGCCGCTTATCATATGTCACAACCGGAGAAGAAAAGATTCCTGCAGGTGTTGCATGATTTGAAAGCTCCCGCAGGTTTCTTAGGATCATTCAGCAAGAAAATAAAAATTGTGAAGAGTAAGATCGATGGGCTAAAAAGTCATGATCACCATGTTATCGTGGAGCACCTTCTTCCATTAGCCCTCAGGACTTCTCTCCCCGAATCGGTTGGTCTAGTAATCAACGACCTATGTTGTTTTTTCAGAGAGTTGTGTGCTAAAACACTTGAGGTTGTGACGCTGGATAAACTAGAAAATTCTATTGCGTTGATACTTTGCAAGTTTGAGCGTATTTTCCCACCGTCATTCTTCAATATCATAATACACTTGACGGTTCATCTTGCAACTGAGGCTAAGTTAGCCGGACCGGTACAATATCGATGGATGTATCCCGTCGAGAGGTACGTGTAATTTTTCGTTTCGCGCAATTTATAAATTTATTGTTGCCTTTATGCCCGTATTTATTTATTCAATATATTTTCATTAGGTACCTCTACACTCTTAAAAAATATATACGCAATAAAAATCGACCAGATGGTTCTATCATGCAAGGTTATCTTCTTGATGAAGCAACCACATTTTGTTCCCGCTATCTGGACGAGAACAATGAGACAAGACTTAACCGTCCTCGAAGAATTCAAGATGGACCATATGGTAAAGTCGAGTATAAGAGGGTAGACACCATGTTTATCAACAAGATATACCGGTTTATCTTGCTTAATTGCGCATGTCTTGAACAAATTAGAGAGTAAGTTTTTTTTGGATTAATTGTTATATTTGTGTTTGTGTGTGTATGAAATGATATAATATTAATGTCACCATTATTTGTCGAAAACAGAATTCATTTTAACGAGGTACGTGGGGGGCATCCTGATTGGAACGAAGAACGATTGGAAAAATATCATCAGGATAATTTTTGTGATTGGGTCACAGATCATGTAAGTTATTCGAATAACATTTTATTGCTATCAGTTTTAATCTAAACTTGTATCGTTATGTATTTTTCGTAAAATTTGTTTTGTTAGATCCACGATCCGAACTTGTCTGCATCATTTGAGAGTGATTCAAGATGTTTAGCTTAATTTCCTAGTATGGAGGTTGCATATTATATAGGATTTGGTGTTCTTGGATAAAAATTCGAAGTTAAGGACATAGAAACATCTAGAACCACTCAGAATAGTGGGATTGCGACGGTAGGATCGGACGGTGTGATTTATTATGGATACTTAAATTGTATACTCGGCATCCACTATCCCGGACGATCATAACCCTTTTATATATTCCAGTGTACTTGGTACGATACGCGAACCGATACGGATAAGTGGAGAAGCAATCTTGGGAATTGGAAAGATGAATATGGATTGACCAGTGTGAACACACTTCGATTTTACGGTCAGGAAGATCCGTTTATCTTTCCGAACTAAGCGTTCCAAGTATACTACTCATAGTGTTTGAAGCATCCAAGATGGAGTGTTGTATGCCGATGGAAACCCATAGATGTCTACGATGTCCCAGAATTCGAGGATAGCGATGAGGATGAAGAAGAGAGAAGGCTCAGAGTGCTCCGACCGTCTGTTTCGAAGGACGGGTTGTCTTCGACCGATCATGAAGTTACGTGGGTTAGAAATGACATCGACGATGAAATCCAAGTAGATATGTATAATGCGCCCACGAAACGAAAAAGGTTATCAGTAATGTTATATTATTACTTCACATTTTACGATCTATACATATATAGTCAATACTTTTAATGGTTGTCTAATGCGTCCACGAACCGTTTATCTAGATTTGATGACGATGTCGGGAGCAGCGAGGGGCGGCAGGAGTTTCAGCCGCGGCAGAGGCAGAGCGGTTCTGCCGCCCGGAGAGCTCCGAAGGGAGCTTCAGAGGGCCGGTCTTGCACCCAGATCGGAGACCCCTTCGGATGCCTCCTTCCGTGTGGATTTTGCCACACATCCAGGTATACTGAACGCATATCCATTTTGAAAGTAATATTATAGATATTTATGCCTGTTTATGTCAAAATTACTTATATTGTCAATATTTGATTGTCTAGTTATTGGTGATGCATCCACATCTGGGACAGAGGCCACTCCCGCTCCTCCAGGTATGTTTATATATCATATAGTGCATGTGTATTGATTTAGAATGCTATATCATAAATATACACACATTCCTTTTGCTCTTACTTAGCAATTTTTATTATTTTCTAGCTGTAGGTGGTGACATCACCGCACCTGCGGGTATGTTTATATATCCTATAGTGCATGCATATTAATTTAGAACGTTATATTATTGATATACACATTCTTTTTGCAATTACTTATATAATCTATTTTTAATTGTCTAATTATAGGTGGTGCGTCCACATCTGACGCAGGGGCCACTCTTGCCACTTCCATACCCTCCGCATCGTCTGCAGGTTAGTATGAATAAATATAAAATATTTATTCATTTTACATATGCTCTATAGAATAAATATGAACTTCATGGAAATTTAGCGTCAATGTTTATTTTCTAGTTGGAGGGGATGCGTCCGCATCCGGGGCCCCGGCTGTTCCTCACCGGAGGAACTATCGTCCCGCTCGTGCTGCTGCCCGGGCCCAGGCTCGTGCTTTAGTCATCGGAGGTATATATCACACTTCAATTTTCGTTTAACCTTGATTTCTTAATACAACTTTGTCTTAATATTGATTGTCTTGATATTTCTTACAGACGCAGAGCCTCTCCATCCCCAGAGGGGGACTCGAGGCCTGAATCAGTCCCATAGGCTGAGGCCTGACAGAGCTAGGGGGAGGCAGCATTCCCCCTCTTTTTTACCCTTGACTATCTCTATACCGGTCCTCATGCCGAGAGGTTCGGCCGGTATATGGGGGACGAGAGCCGGCTCGTGAAGAACTATCCACTTCACGTTGAGTGGGGCGAGCAGCACCAGCACTCATTCGCCCTCTTCTTTGATCAGGCTCGGGTACATATTATATATATTTTCATTTGATTTATCCAATATATTTATTATTAACACTTAAAATCTAATAACAATATTTATTTTGTATTTTCAGTCGGATTATGATTTTCAGCCTGTACCCGACCCTGACCACCCTGGGAGGGTGCTCGACCTTCATGCTCTGTACAATGGCCTGATGAAGAACATGCAGACTAAGGTTCGATACAACAAGAATGAGCTGAAGGCCGACTGCTACTCCCTGTGGATGGCGACCCCCGAGGCAGAGAGAGCGGCCCTCCTATCTAATCCGGCATTTGCGAGAGTCGACGTAGAGACATGGCCTCTATCGTGCGAATATTTCAACTCTCAACGCAAACAGGTATGTATTTTAAATGTAATTCATTGTTTAGGATATAATTTATTTTTTTGTCTTCCTTAATTAGAAAACTAAATGTTAATGCGTTGTGCAGAAACAGGCCGCTCAGAATACAGAGAACAGGAAGTCGGCGAAGAGGGGTCGCCCCACTTACACAGGTGGCTCGAGGAATATTACTCGAGCCATGGAGTTATCGGTAAATTACAATAGACCGACCTTTGTGATATTCTACAATATTAAGAGTTATTTTCTAATTTATCTAATATTAAAAGTTATTTTCTAATATTGCAGACAGCTCAGACCCTGGCGCAAGGTGGTACACCGAGCGTGCTGTTCGCATATCTTGCCGTCCACGGCACCTCGACAAATCCCGCCACGGGCGAGCTTCGATATCCCGACGTCGCTACCCAGGAGTATTGCGTAAGTGTTAATATTTATTCTACCTATATTTGAAATTTTAGTTTTGGAAGGTTCAAATTTAAATTTTATACTTATACTTTACTGCTTAATATGGGTGTAGGAGCGGGTGGTTGAGCAGGCCAAGGCCTCGGGGATCGATTTTACCGCACAGAGCGATCTGAGGCTGCTGACCCCAGTCCTGGACGCCGCACACGGAGGGCACCACGGAGGTTAGGAGAGAGGCCGGGGACTGGGCCCTAGCAGGGCCCATATAAGGTTGGACTCCACCCCGACGGTTACTTCCTCCGTCTCCAATGAGCGACGTGTCCAGCAGGAACTGGAGAGCTTGAAGGCCACCGTTCAGGAGTTGAAGGAGATGCTGGTATGTATACTACTTTATAGTAAAATATCATGTCATATTATAGATATCAACATATCTATAATTAGTCCGTAGCCTGAGCTTATTTGGTTGTAGACTTAGGTTTGATTAATCATACATACATATCTAATTAAAATAAACTACGGTTATTACACACTAGATATCCAAATGGGGTTTCGAAATAACTTGATAATGATACGAATTCGAATAATACGTAGTTCTTACACGCTTATTACATACGTTAGGTCCAGACGCGACAGGGTATATCGGCCGAGCCTCCATATGCATCTCCTTCGGCTGCGGCTCCGCAAGCCACTACATCGGCTGCGGTTCCGCAGACAGCTCCTATAGCTCCACCGCCCGCTCAGCCTCCCGCAGCCGCGGCTCCGCAAGCCACTACTTCGACGGCGGCTGTGCAGACCACATCGCCAGCTCCACAGCCCGCTTAGACTCCCGCACGCGCCGAATTGCATGGTTTATTGACCGAGGAGCAGGTGCGCCAGATTCTAGCGTTTATCAGAGGTGGAGCTGGACCGAGATAGGGTAGCTTTTTGATTCTTATTTTTTGAAACATGTATTTATTTATATGATACATATTGTACTACATTTTGGAACATTTTGGACGATATTGATATTGGTTTATATTTATATCATATTCAGTTTTTTGGTTTCTTTTATATATTATATGCGTGAGATGTGATTATGAATACTGCGATATATGTTGTGTGATGATTAATTTTATATTTGATTGATGTATATATTATTGTGCACAAGGCGAGAAAAAAATCAGGCAGCCCTTTTTATAAAAAAAAGATAATATGTACCTATGGATTAATCCGTAGGTACACATGTTGCCCCTATGGTTTAAACCATAGGGGAAAAATATTAGAATAACTGATATTTTCCTCCCTGATCTCAGTATCAGGGGGTTGGGAGTGCCCCTGCGGATATATTCGTAGGGGCAAACAAAAGCCCCTACGGAGTTATCCGTAGGGGTAAAATATCAGGATTTCTGATTTTTTGCCCCTACGGATATGTACCCACGCATGTATCCGTAGGGGTTATTACTTGGCCCTACAGATTCATCCGTAGGTACAAGTAATATATTTTAAAAAACCATAAATAAAATAATTTTTTTGCCCCTACGGCCTACTCCGTAGTTGCAACGGGACCTACACAGAACTCCGTATGGGCAAGTTTTTGTCCGTAGGGGCAAGTTCAGGGCTTCAACTTGCACCTACGGCGTTTGTACCTATAGAGTATTTTATTGTCCCTACGGATATATCCGCAGGGGCAGTGGTTTTCCCCTACGGGTAAATCCGTAGGGGCAACCTTATTTGTAGTAGTGCCAAGTTCGTTTATGAACTTTTTCATCCAGACAGCCTCTTTGGCAGCATCGTTAGCAGCGATGTATTCAGCCTCCATCGTCGAGTCTGCCATGATTTCTTGCTTGGAACTCTTCCAAAAAACCGCCCCTCCATTGAAGGTAAAGAAAATCCCGAGACCGACTTAAAGTCGTCCTTATCACTCTGGAAGCTCGAATCGGTAAAGGATTCCACTTGGAGTTCACCGTTACTATACACCAAGAGCATCTCTTTAGTCCTTCTCAAGTACTTGAGAATGTTCTTCACAGCTGTCCAGTGATTCTCTCCAGGATCTGCTTGATACCTACTCACTACACTTAGTGAGTATGCTACATCGGGTCTGGTATACAATATCGCGTACATGATAGAGCCTACTGCCGAAGCATAGGGTATCCCTTGCATGCGAGTTCTCTCCAAATCAGTCTTGGGAGACATCTCTTTGGAGAGAGTGACTCCTGAGATCGTGGGTAAATTCCCACGCTTCGAATCTTCCATACTAAACCTCTTTAGTATGGTGTCAATGTACCTGGATTGGGACAATCCCAGTATCCGTTTAGATCTATCTCTATAGATCTTAATTCCCAAGATGTAGGAAGCATCACCTAGATCTTTCATTGAGAATCGTTGTGATAAGAAGAGCTTGACCGAGTGCAGCATAGGAACATCATTTCCTATCAAGAGTATGTCATCCACGTACAATAGGAGGAAGACGACCTTACTCTCTGCTACCTTCTTGTATATACAAGGTTCATCTACGTTTTTGATGAATTCAAACTCTTTGACAACCATATCAAAACAGATGTTCCAACTCCGTGATACCTTCTTTAACCCATAAATGGATTTAAGCAGCTTGCACACCTTTTCGCTGCTCCCACTGTCCATGAAGCCCTCTGGCTGAGTCATGTACACGCTCTCTTCTAAATCACCATTTAGAAAGGCGGTCTTAACATCCATCTGCCAGATTTCGTAGTCATGATATGCAGTGATGACAAGTAGGATCCGGATGGACTTAAGAATAGCCACTGGAGAAAATGTTTCATCATAATTCACACCTGGTCGTTGACGAAAACCTTTTGTAACAAGTCTAGCCTTGAAAGTCTCAACTTTTCCATCTACACCAAATTTTTTCTTAAAGATCCACTTGCTCCCGATGGGTTTTACCCATTCAGGAGCATCTTCCAAAGTCCATACTTTATTGGTGTACATGGATTCCATCTCAGATCGCATTGCATCCAGCCATTTCACAGAGTCCCCACTCGTGATGGCCTGCTCGAAGCTAGTTGGGTCATCATCTTCCATGATGCAATCCTCGCTCCCACCATCAATGAGAACACCGTAGTATCTCTCAGGTGGTTGAGGAACCCTACTAGATCTGCGGAGAGGCTGAGATTCGTTGGGAACTATCGAATCCTCTGGTTCCACTAAATTTTCAGTTGCAGTTTGTGTAGCCGGAATTTCTTCCAGTTTTACCTCTTTGGGACTAATTTCTTTTGCAAGAAATTCCTTTTCTAAAAAGGTGGCATGTTGAGCAACAAACACCTTTTGTTCCTACCTATGGTAGAATAGATATTCATTTGAATGTTTAGGATATCCAACAAACTTACAAAAAACTGATCGTGCCTCGAGTTTGTCCGGATTTTGCCTTTTGACATAGGCCGGACAACCCCATATCTTAACTCTTTTAAGATATGGTCTCTTTCCACTCCATATCTCATATGGTGTGGTAGATACAGATTTAGATTGAACTTGATTCAATAGGTATGCTGCTGTCTCAAGCGCATAAGCCCAAAAGGAAATAGGCAACTCAGCGGTGCTCATCATAGAGCGTACCATATCCAATAGGGTGCGATTCCTCCGCTCCGATACACCGTTGTATTGTGGTGTATACGGAGGAGTAAGCCGAGAGAGAATCCCATTCTCCTTTAGATAGTCACGGAATTCTGTGCTCAAGTATTCTCCTCCCCGATCAGATCGTAGGATTTTAATACTTTTACCCGTCTGGTTCTCAACTTCATGCTTATATTCTTTGAATTTCTCAAAATCTTCAGACTTGTGTTTCAACAGGAACACATAACCGAATCTTGAGAGATCCTCAGTGAATGTAATGAAGTATGAGGAACTATCCCTGGCATGTGTAGACATGGGACCGCATACATCACTATGTATCAGTTCCAAGAGTTCTATAACTCTTTCTCCGTGTCCAGTAAACGGAGTTTTGGTCATCTTGCTTTTGAGACATGACTGACAAGTTTCATAAGATGATAATTCGAACGGATTCAAATATCCATTCTTATGTAACTTAGCTAGTCGTGTCGCATTGATATGACCTAGTCTATAATGCCACAAGAAGGATTCGTTCATTTCTGAACTCTTCCTCCTGTGTGTGTTCTGTACGTTAAGAACTGTGTTTTGATTTAAAACGTATAAACCGTTACATAACGCACCAAACCCAATCAACGCTTGATTTAGATAAATGTTCATAACATTATTCCCAACTACAAAGTTATATCCTTCTTTATCTAATAAAGAAATTGATATTAAATTGTATATCATAGAGGGCACATAATAACAGTCATTCAAGATCAAAATATTGCCATTTGGTAATACAAGGTGATTGTTTTCCCCAATCAGAGCAAAGCTCTGTTCAAATTTTAAAATTTGAAATGAAGCAGCGCTTCATAAAAGCGTTCGCGCCAAGAGCGCCAGCGCTCCGAGGCAGCGCTCACGTGCAAAGCACGAGTGCGCTCACGCCAAGAGCGCCAGCGCTCACGTGCAAAGCACGAGTGCGCTCGCGCCAAGAGCGCCAGCGCTCATGTGCAAAGCACGAGTGCGCTCGCGCCAAGAGCGCCCTGAAGCAGCGCTTACGTGCAAAGCACGAGTGCCCTGGCGCCAAGTGCGCCAGTGCTGAGAGTCAAAGACTCTGAGGCAGCGCTCACGTGCAAGGCACAAGAGCGCCAAGCACTAAATATTCTCCACCGTTGGATCAAAGATCCAACGAAAATGATAAATCATCAAATTAGCAGAATAAAATTCTGTTAAGGAAATACTCTTCAGAATCTTTCCAAACAAGGAATATTGTGCTCTGAAAATTAGAGCACCGTTGGATCAAAGATCCAGTGGTGATTAAAAATCACCAAGATACAGAATAAGTTCTGTATGGGAAAAGATTTTCCCAGTCTTATTAAAAATAAGAAGATCGTCTTCTGTAAAACAGAAGCCCTTGGATCAAAGATCCAACGGTGGGAAACATTCCCAAATCAATTAGAGAAAAGATCTTTTCAACTAATTTAACAAATTAGCCTCCAATATATAAAGGACCAAAGACTTCAAGTTTCGCACAGAAGAACCCCCCTCCCCCCCCACAAGCTTTGAGAAATTTAAAGAAAAGAGCAAGCTCTGAGAAGAACTTTTCTTCAAGGTAAAAACAGAGAGATAAAAAATATCTCATCAAGGAAAAAGAACATAGTTCTTTTTCAGATCATAGATCTATAAGACAGAGATCTTTCACAAAAACAGATCATAGCATCTCATCATAATAAAGGGGGGAGAAGAATTTCATTCTCTTCAGATTATATATCTACAAAGACAAAGTCTTTCACAAAAGAAAATAGGAGAGATTGTAATATCTCCTATAAAAATAAGAACTTTGTTCTTAGAACCATGAGACAAAGTCTCTTGTAAGAGAGAACTTATTTCTCAGATCAAAAAATTGATCAAAAGCGCTCTACGCTCATTGACTGGCGCTCATCTCCAAGCGCGCCACGTGCTCCTCACGTGTGCGCTACTTAACATAAGCGCTTTGCGCTCATTGACTGGCGCTCATAGCCAAGCGCGCCACGTGCTCCTCACGTGCGCGCTACTTAACATAAACACTATGCGCTCATTGACTAGCGCTCATCGCCAAGCGCGCCACGTGCTCCTCACGTGTGCGCTACTTAACATAAGCACTCTGCGCTCTTTGACTGGCGCTCATCGCCAAGCGTGCCACATGCTCCTCACGTGTGCGCTACTTAACAGAAGCGCTCTACGCTCCTTGACTAGCGCTCAACGCCAAGTGCCCCACGTGTTCCTCACGTGTGCGCTACTTAACAGAAGCGCTCTACGCTCATTGACTAGCGCTCAGCGCTAAGCGCACTACGTGCTCCTCACTCACGTAGTGTGCTGAGGGAACATAAATTGTTCTTTAAATAAATCCCCAGAGCTATAATGAGTGCTCAGCACTCAATAAAAGACAAAAACGGTTGTCAGAACCTAAACCAATGCTCAACATTGTTAAATGAAAAAAGACTGAGCCTAATTAAAAGTCTAACATTTTAACTGAATGGGCCGAGCCCATGTTGGCCACAGATCCCTAATTCAGATTAATTGAGCCCATATGCTCATAAATCTTTGATCTTAGTCCCAAATTGGACTACAGATCTCCCAACCAATATTGGTTCAAGGGTACATCTCTTCACTCCTCTGATATTTTTCGTTGTAATCCTTCAACGTCTTCAAAGAGCTGACGGGTCCTGACAACCAGACATTCCACGGACTGTGGGGTCTTTAAACTCATAGACTATGATGTTCTTAAACTTTATGGACTGTGGGGTCCTTAAACTCATGGACTATGATGTCCTTAAACTTTACAGACTATGACGTCTTTAAACTGTGGACTATGATGTCCTTAAACTCCATAGACTATGATGTTCTTAAACTTAAACTTATGGACCGCAACGTCCCTAAACTAAAACAATAAGCCCAAATGCTCTTTTGTTGGATCTAAATGTTCCTGTTAAGTAGATCTTAGTCTAAAATTAGACTAACGTATCCTTAACAAACGTTTAAGCTGATCTTAGTCTCAAATGAGATTAACGATCCTTAAACCCAACCCAAACCCAAATCTAAGAAAATACGGATTTGGACTAATCCACGACCTATGGGCGACAACATAAATTAGTCTCCGTATACAATCCATGGGCAACCAAAAACAAAACAAACACACACGACACGAAATGACCATCTAGAGAAGGAGAAAGTGGTTACCGCGATGCGGTAGCGTAATTAACTGCAGGGGCTTGCGCCTGCAGGGAAGAGCGTCCCCACAATCAAAAAACCCCTCAATGAGGGGGAATCTGACGAAGTCTGTGTAAGTGCACGGCGGCGCCCCGGCCGTCAATCCGACGCCGGAATGCGGAAACGGTGATAAACTTAAATTTTGCGGACTTTGCAAACCGGCACCACCGCGCACTAAACTCCGGATCGTAACCATTAACAAGTCTAAGCTAACTAGAATACGGGTTAGAGATATACCGACTGATCCGAGTCCTCCGGTCTTCATCTCCACTCCGATCTCCTCGCGGGATCTCCGTCCGTCTCCTCCTCGTCGGAAAGGGCACCACATCGCCTTCGTCTTTTACGGGCTCCCGCCTCAATACCGAGGCAACTCGAGCATGAAGCCGGCAACTCGACATGCTCAAGATGTGCTGTAGGAAGTGTAGTGTAGAGGCTACTTGTCTCTTTGGGGTTTGTTGCCTTTGGATGGAGGAATGAGGATTGAACTTTGGAGGGAAATGAAGCTACCAATTTTTGCAAGGAAATGAGATGAAGAATGAAGCATCAAAAATGAACCTCTCATTTTTCCTCTCCTCACAATGTGTGGCCGGCCATATCAAGTAGGAAGATGGTGGAGGGAACAAAATACATCTCATGAAGGGAGGTGAGGGTAGGAGAGGTCAAGAGGTGACCACAAACAACAACCATGCTTCATATAAAAAACAACCATACCCTTTCAAATCTCATCCTCATTCAATCAAATCATATTAAAACAAAAGCATGGTGCAAAAGAATAGATTCTTATCATATCAAACCCTTTTGCAATAAAACCCCTCCACAAATGTAATTTGCAAAACTGCAAATTACCCCCTCCATCGGAAAAGTCCGGCCGGGAAAGAACAAAGGAAAACCGGCCGGAACGGAATGCAAACTGGCAACTCCAGAAAACTGGTCCCATAATAAATTACAGGAAAACCCCGATACTGTGCATACACACCCGCATCCGTATTCCGCCCGGATACAAATGCAAAAAGACAAAATCTACACTGTACTAAACTAGGACCGGCTTAAACCAAAGCCGGCTAGTAATATCCGTTCGATCCTGATCCGTGCAATACCGCACGTATCTGATCGAACCCTGCCATATACCTATATGGCTACTAGTACAAACCGTCCGATCCTGATCCGTGCAATACCGCACGTATCTGATCGGACCCTGCCATATCTCCATACGGCCTCTACAGCGTTTCGCCCGAAAGCTTGAGTAACTGAAAGTGTGGTGGACTCTAAAGACTCGTCAATACTATGGCTGTGGATTTAACCACTAGCACGTCAGAGGTATAAGCCAATACGTGACGGGCCACCAGCTATTGACTAAAAGGGACGTCGATGAGCGAACTCATCCTGACACCCTACTGAGCCTGTCAGTGACAATATCCGTGCAGTCCGGTCCGTTCGTCTATGAGTATCGCATGGCGGGCCTAGGGGGTTGGTAAAAGTCAGACCCCCAAAAGCGGTACAAGTCGTGTCGGAGTGTAGCCCAGAACACCCTGAGATACTACTGGAATACCTACCAGTAAATCTCCTTGCCTTGGCCAAGGACTTTGTGTAATGGCTCTCCTAGACACAGCACGACCTCACCCCCAATACCGGGAGAGACGAACCCCTGAAGATACGCTCACTGCCTCCATGTGGCTCGGGACTGTACCCAACTAAAACCTGTTTGCACGACTCCTTTGAGCCGTGGTAGGGTAGTAATCAAAGTACAGTGGGAACTCACACGAGACAAATGACGATCCCCAGGTCGATGAACTAACCTGCACACATGTCACCAGGGAACTGCCATCTGACGTCTGGTATATGACCAACTAGCATGTTCCCGGCGAGTCCTGTCCGGTGTACTCATAACCCAATGAGCACCTGTATACATCTTAGGTGATCCAACTGACACCAGTGGCTTGTGAGACCGGCCACCGCCCCTCGTCGGGGTCTCGACTGTATACACTAGTCTACTAATGGAGTATCGATGCCCGGTCTCGAAACTCCCACGACTAGGGACCTTTTAAGGATATGCTTGTAGACCCCCAGCTCCCACTTATATGATCGCCCTCATACTGCTGGTGGTCAAGCAAGAATCCTAGGGGCTCTATCAACGTGTAATAGCGACATGTCAGGTCACCTAAAACAGTACACGATGATAAAGGTAAACCAGATAGCATACTATCATCTCGAGTAAGACTGTCCTACCGGGATAGGTCCTCCCTCAATCATTACAATCACGTACCTGTGACCTAATAATTGACTCTGAGGGCACTATCTCCAACAATCTCCCACTTGCACTCAAGGCTAATTATTGCGATGTCGCATACTCACAGCCCGTGTGATACCGAACATCCAACTCCTCTACTAGTCAGTCTCACAAAGCTCGTTTGCGGAACTATTGCGTTCGAGGAATAGCCTCAGTGAGTGGATCCGCTTAGTTGTTTCTTTCTATGTCTCTCTATATCTCAAGTTCGCGGAGAAAGCCATCTCCCGAAAAGAGCAATACCTGTCTTAGAATGTGTCTGGATGTCTGATGGGACATAGCTCATAAATGAACTCCAAATCCAAACTTCTTAGACTGTATCGTCAACTGAACTTAATCAGTATCCTGCGCGCCATGCCTCCCTCAGTATTGCCTTGGACCACCTGTCCAAAATACTGCCCCTCATCAGAAGGAAAACTATAACTCTGACAACCTCCTTGTCGTCCATGTCACCTTGGAAGCCTGGAATGATAACTGTCTCCTGAATGAGGCTGTCGTTATCATCTCCCTAGAACATCCACTTATGTTCTAAAACTGGTTCCGACTGTTTCTCCAGGATTGGATTAATGTCAACTTATTGCATCTAGTGCAAGAACAACATCTGGTGTGGTACTTGACATCTCACGATTGACTCAATTGCCTTAGCAAGTGATCTGCCAATCATGCACGTCCCTCTCCCCTTTAGTCTGTAAGACACCTTTGGAGAGGGTGACTCCATTACCTGCAGGTACACTACCGTGCCAGGAGTCGTCCATCCTAAATACTCTTAGAATGCTGTCAAGTACCCTGATTGGGAAACCACCCAAATCTAGATCTAAAACCATAGATCTAGTAACCAGTATGTCTGATATAATACCCAATTCCTATGTGGAGAAACAACTGTGTGACGACCAAAGTACAACCGATTGTAGTATAGGAGTTTCTTTTCCTATTCTGTGTATGTCATCCAGATACCAGGACATCACACCCTACTACCTTCTCAACAGATCCATCCCCTATTCTGATGAAGTCAAACCCATGACTGTCACGTCAGAAATAGATGATCTATCTTCGCTACATCTGCTCTAGTCTATAAATAGACATAAGCAACCGGTCCACCAATGCTTCCGCTGCTCCCACTGACTACGACAACCCTCTGGCGGAGTCATATAGACGTACACTTCTAAAACTAGTTTAGAACGATGCTATACTCATCCTCCCGCCGGGTCTCGCAGCCTAGAACAACAGCAATGGTAATTGTGGGTAAACAAGAACTTCCCTGTCACCGTCCTTGAGGCTACCGTAGTGCCTCTCGGGTGCCTGAAGTTACCCACCTAATCTGCGGAGTAGCCAATGGAATGTCAAACCGGATTGAATCTTTAGGTTCCTTATCAAATCTTCAGTAATCGTTTGTGGTTCTGGAATCACTTCCAGTTCTACCATACTCCCACTACTGTTTTCTGAAAAAATCCATTTTTAATAAAACTGTGGCGAGTCTAGAACAATATCGCTATTGTTCATCCAGATGGTAGAAAATCAACCCTCGTCATAGCCTGGGTCAACCCACAAACAGCCATTACAGAAACGTGCCTTGAGTTGTCCAGTGTCTGGTTTTAATCATAAACCGGACAACTCCCCGTACCTTAACATCGTTAAGATATGAACTGTTCTATATCCAATATAGAAACAGAGGCACTGATTTAATTGAACCAGATTCAAATCATGCAGCTGTCCCCAGCGCATGTCAACTAAATGGAAGGAGGCCGATCAGCGTTACTCAACTTAGGAATGCTTCCAATTATGAGTAATCTGAAAGAGAAGTAATTTCTCTTTATCATTACTATCAACTGAATACCATACACAAGTATCTACATCTTCGATCACCTTGAAGAATCCCGATACTTGCTACACCTGGTTCTCTACTCTATTCAAATACCTATAACTCCTCAAAACTTAGACCCCGTGTTTCTACGAAACACATGTCTAAGAACTAGAGAAGTTAAAAGTAAACAGAATATAGTATGAGGACCAAACCTCTGTCCCAATGGACACTGGACAACATACATTACTCTGTATAAGTCCGCTGAGTCTAACAACTCATTCCCTGTGTGTTGTAGGTTGAAAACTGTACCTTTGGTTATGAAGAATTACACCGCTGTTTAATGCTCCTTACCTAACCATCCGCTGATATAGGTAAATGTCATAGACATAATTTCAAAAAGGTATATCTCACTCTATGAAAATAGACGTACAGATACATCGATTTGAAATTGGTGCATAACGGCGGATATTCAAAACCAAATACTTGCCGTCCGGCAAATAACCCAGGTGACTTCCTCAAATATCACCGATTACAACGAATCCCGATATAATGAGGACAATCACCTAATTCCCAATAGCTTACTCCCACTCATCATCTGAAAAACCATACAGATGTGAGAATCATACTTGGTAAATACATACCCTGGAGCAAGTGTCTAATCGGGAAATCAGTTTTCCTTTAACTGTACACAGTGAAACTGAAACATTGAAATGTTTCGTTGGGGTATCCTGGTATTCCTAGTAATGCCTCTTCCAGATTCACGACTGTAACCGTATAGTTCTTAGCCACCTCTCCAAATCCCTTCATATGTCTTTAGTCTTTACCTTCTGCACACCCTTTTAGGCCAAATGGTTTTCTTCCTTCCCTACCGTTCGGCACCAGCCTATGGTTTGGAAGAAGACTATCCAATAAGCATAATGGGTGTACTTTCCTAGTCCTAGGAGCACTCGCAATGCGAGAGAAGGTGAAGATAAAAGACACCTGAATGTACTTTATTCCTATTTCTCCTGAACCAGGATCCATCCCCGAACTGGAACAAGTTCCTTTCGAGTTCGTATATAACCATACGATGGATTATCCAATAAAATGGGATCTTCGTAGTGATACGGAGTGTCCTGGAGAAATACAAAGGTGATTTAGGATTGGCGAAGAAATACTTGGTTCGGTCGTGAATAGCAGTCGCAATTTACTTTGCCCTCTTACTAATCCCTTGTTTTGTCTGAACTTAATACCTTCTGTACACCGTTTAGGCTAACTGGTTTTCTTCATTCCCTATCGGTCGGCACCAGCCTATGGTTTGGAAGAAGACTATCCAATTTGCGTAATAGGTGTACTACTCCTAAACCAAGGAGTACTCGCAACCTGAGAGAAGGTGAAAAGAAAAGACAACTGAATAATCCTATTCGTTTTCTCCAGAACCGGAAACCATCCTCGAATTCCTTCGAGTTCGTATCTAACCATACGATGGTTTTGTCCAATGGAAGTGGACGTTCGTAGTAATACGGGGTGTCCTGGAGAAGAGGGTAAAAGTAGGAGTGGCAATGAGGTCTGCAACTCTGACAATCCAAAAGCCAGTGTTTAAGAAGGTTCGGTCAACTTGGTCACTGAGTCATGGTCTTAGGGTCGGGTCAATGGTCGCTGCCAAAGAGAGAGAGAAAAGAAACACTCAGCGTGCACTCTAACCTAGATCAGAATGGTCACCAATTTATCTAATCTGGAAACCTCCCACTGTACCTCAAATTCTCCTCCAAACCTTAAAGAAGAATTAGTCGGGGTCACCCGAGGAGTAAACCAACTCATCAGTGGGAATCGGGATCCAACTATCATCGCATGATAACGTGACGGAATCCGCTCACGTCAACACACTCCAGAAGGTATGCGCATATCTGGCAAGTTTCAGTACTTTTGAAACTCCCGATGTGATTTCTGCCCCATGCTCTTATGACCTTGACTTTGGCCAACATATCATAAGTCACATGTCAAGTTCTACCCGTCATTCTCCAGGTTAATTTGAATCCACCCGTACATACCCTTGACTTTGGCCAAAATGGCAGCACGACTGTCCCAAACCAACGCATCTATCTATGCTGCATATGAATACCCCAATAGCTACCAATCACTGTGCCTTGACTTTGGCCAACATACACAGCTTGAATACTATTGACCACCCATATGAAACGACGGAGGGCTACGAATGGTTTCTGGCGAAAACCTTTAACGTAATGAACTTGATATCGTCGAAGGAACGGATAGCTTTTAAAAATATAGTGACGAAAACCGTTGCTAAAGAGGTCACTCCCTGTGAAGGGATCTCGGCTCTTTCCCCGTAGAATGAGGTGCAGGATATTCCAAATGAATACCACGGTGCAAAGCAAAAGTAATCGGCTATAGTGAAGTTAATGCCCTGACGCAAACTTCTGTCCAAGGGGTCACTCCCGGTGAAGGGATCTCGGCCCTTGCCTCGTCGACTGAGGAGCAGGATATTCCAATGAATACCACGATGCAAAACAAAAGTAAACGTCCTTGCAATAACAGCTTTTTGAAAAGTGTTCCAACAACATCAGATTAGGTTTGTTTTTAACTTTGCATTGATCCGAATCAATGCAGTCCCATCAATTGATCACACCACAAAGAACGAAAATATACTGATGTACGTATATGCCATCCGCATTCGCCACTGGGTCCCGTCATTACCCGTTAGGTTAGCTTACTAACGACAGAGCGGGGACTGGACTAGCGCGGATGCAAAACATATACAACATCTACTAATATATATACCAATATATTATATTTCGCTCAAGGCGTGAATAAAATGCAACATCACAGAGAATGAACAGCATCACAGAAACAATACAGATATCTGGGATCCCCGGGTTTCACAGAGCCACTACTGAAACCCGACGTTCCCCTGGTCGTGTGGATAGCCTGTGCAATGAAATCCTAGACCCCTACGGGCGCGGCAAGTTACCCGCCAAAACCTGAAGCGAGGCAGCCCCCTTCAGCACCGTGAATGGACCACCCAGCACTTCACGGAATCCGGTAACTTGGGCACCCCTCCTGGGTCAACCTGTACCCCCTACGAGTGCGGTGAATAGCCCGTCAATCCTGGAGTGAAGCCCCCTCCGTCCCAATGCCATGAGATGCGGGCTTGTTGCCTTCAAGAACCCGGCTATCCGTGCACCCCTCCGCGGGGCAATCCTAGTACAGAAAGTAAAATATACATACAACGGGTACATCGACCGCAACCAGGTCGTGCCCCAAAATAATAATACAAACTGGCAGTGACGGCAGTCCACATGTCGGACGCTCGCCCCGCAATATCAAATGTACATAACACAACAAAAACTGTACTAGCATTGCATCCAGGCTATCCCCACGACCGATCCGCAACAACACAGCAAATACATAGAACATCAACGTGAAAGTCACGTTCGCAAATCCGTCTAACCGGGCTATAGCAGTTAGACTGGATTTACCGATCAAGTGACATTCACGGTCGCAGATATAATGTAAATACTGTGAAAAATGTGTTTAAAAAAATTTCCGATTGATCAAACAATTAACAAGTGGGCCTCAAAGAAAACTGTAGCACTCACAGAAACAATTGGCCCAACTTTAATATTCCAAAGCCCATATTTTAAGCCCAGAAGGCCTCTGTAAAAAAATGGTGAAGTGATGTGAATAGTGCGCGGCGGAAGGGCCGCACAAATGGGGTTTTCGCGGCGGTTCCGCGCTCCAACTGTGGAGTTACTTCGTCAAATTTTTACAGAACTCTTAGATTTTCCAGTACATCAATATTTTATAACCTGAAAAATTTTTTGAGACCAAAAATTTTCAACAGAAACTGATGCGAACTAAAATGCAGTTTTGGAACTTTTTGATCGATCGGAAATGCAAACACATTACACAAAGTTAGACTAAGTTAATGGCGAGGCTCTGATACCACTGTAAGTGCACGGCGGCGCCCCGGCCGTCAATCCGACGCCGGAATGCGGAAACGGTGATAAACTTAAATTTTGCGGACTTTGCAAACCGGCACCACCGCGCACTAAACTCCGGATCGTAACCATTAACAAGTCTAAGCTAACTAGAATACGGGTTAGAGATATACCGACTGATCCGAGTCCTCCGGTCTTCATCTCCACTCCGATCTCCTCGCGGGATCTCCGTCCGTCTCCTCCTCGTCGGAAAGGGCACCACATCGCCTTCGTCTTTTACGGGCTCCCGCCTCAATACCGAGGCAACTCGAGCATGAAGCCGGCAACTCGACATGCTCAAGATGTGCTGTAGGAAGTGTAGTGTAGAGGCTACTTGTCTCTTTGGGGTTTGTTGCCTTTGGATGGAGGAATGAGGATTGAACTTTGGAGGGAAATGAAGCTACCAATTTTTGCAAGGAAATGAGATGAAGAATGAAGCATCAAAAATGAACCTCTCATTTTTCCTCTCCTCACAATGTGTGGCCGGCCATATCAAGTAGGAAGATGGTGGAGGGAACAAAATACATCTCATGAAGGGAGGTGAGGGTAGGAGAGGTCAAGAGGTGACCACAAACAACAACCATGCTTCATATAAAAAACAACCATACCCTTTCAAATCTCATCCTCATTCAATCAAATCATATTAAAACAAAAGCATGGTGCAAAAGAATAGATTCTTATCATATCAAACCCTTTTGCAATAAAACCCCTCCACAAATGTAATTTGCAAAACTGCAAATTACCCCCTCCATCGGAAAAGTCCGGCCGGGAAAGAACAAAGGAAAACCGGCCGGAACGGAATGCAAACTGGCAACTCCAGAAAACTGGTCCCATAATAAATTACAGGAAAACCCCGATACTGTGCATACACACCCGCATCCGTATTCCGCCCGGATACAAATGCAAAAAGACAAAATCTACACTGTACTAAACTAGGACCGGCTTAAACCAAAGCCGGCTAGTAATATCCGTTCGATCCTGATCCGTGCAATACCGCACGTATCTGATCGAACCCTGCCATATACCTATATGGCTACTAGTACAAACCGTCCGATCCTGATCCGTGCAATACCGCACGTATCTGATCGGACCCTGCCATATCTCCATACGGCCTCTACAGCGTTTCGCCCGAAAGCTTGAGTAACTGAAAGTGTGGTGGACTCTAAAGACTCGTCAATACTATGGCTGTGGATTTAACCACTAGCACGTCAGAGGTATAAGCCAATACGTGACGGGCCACCAGCTATTGACTAAAAGGGACGTCGATGAGCGAACTCATCCTGACACCCTACTGAGCCTGTCAGTGACAATATCCGTGCAGTCCGGTCCGTTCGTCTATGAGTATCGCATGGCGGGCCTAGGGGGTTGGTAAAAGTCAGACCCCCAAAAGCGGTACAAGTCGTGTCGGAGTGTAGCCCAGAACACCCTGAGATACTACTGGAATACCTACCAGTAAATCTCCTTGCCTTGGCCAAGGACTTTGTGTAATGGCTCTCCTAGACACAGCACGACCTCACCCCCAATACCGGGAGAGACGAACCCCTGAAGATACGCTCACTGCCTCCATGTGGCTCGGGACTGTACCCAACTAAAACCTGTTTGCACGACTCCTTTGAGCCGTGGTAGGGTAGTAATCAAAGTACAGTGGGAACTCACACGAGACAAATGACGATCCCCAGGTCGATGAACTAACCTGCACACATGTCACCAGGGAACTGCCATCTGACGTCTGGTATATGACCAACTAGCATGTTCCCGGCGAGTCCTGTCCGGTGTACTCATAACCCAATGAGCACCTGTATACATCTTAGGTGATCCAACTGACACCAGTGGCTTGTGAGACCGGCCACCGCCCCTCGTCGGGGTCTCGACTGTATACACTAGTCTACTAATGGAGTATCGATGCCCGGTCTCGAAACTCCCACGACTAGGGACCTTTTAAGGATATGCTTGTAGACCCCCAGCTCCCACTTATATGATCGCCCTCATACTGCTGGTGGTCAAGCAAGAATCCTAGGGGCTCTATCAACGTGTAATAGCGACATGTCAGGTCACCTAAAACAGTACACGATGATAAAGGTAAACCAGATAGCATACTATCATCTCGAGTAAGACTGTCCTACCGGGATAGGTCCTCCCTCAATCATTACAATCACGTACCTGTGACCTAATAATTGACTCTGAGGGCACTATCTCCAACAGTCTTCTACATCGGCCGCATCCATCTAAACCTTTGATACACGGTGCCATAAATCAACTTGGCATCATCGGAGAGGTGGACGGATAAAACCAAATAGCATCTGCACCCAAATTCAGGCAAGACGTTTGCCTTCCCGTATTTCGGCGGTGAACAGAATCTGGCACGCCCGGTGGGACCTTTTCTTCTTTCCACTCCACACTTCATGTGTCGTGTTTCGCGAATGAATCATGATTTTCTATGGTTGCCCCTGGATTCGAGGTACTAAGATTTGGTGTCTTGCTCCATGCAGAAAAAGAAGATCAATGGCTTTCAACTGCACCAACTGTAACAAATGCAACAACTCCCACTCCATCCCTGTCGGAAGAGTGACCTATGGGCCTCAAGCGGCCTCCCTTTTTACGATGCCAGTGGAATAGATGACGCAAGCCACCACTGGTCTATTCTTTGGGACCATGATCCCACCAACAAGCTTCAGCGCTCCAATGTCGTCGCACAAAGTTCCAAAGAAGTCGGTTTTTGATCGGCTTACCACTACCACGGCCTCTCTCAACGGGTCGTCCAAATCCAGCACCTCAGTCTTTGATAGGCTGAGCCGAAGCTCAGATGGGCCCGTCAAGAAGCCCACAATACCTGAAGGGGTTATCCCGAAGTGGATAGCCATTCTTGCTCCTAAAATCGCCAAGGTGGCTTCTCCTGCTAAGGGGTCGATCTTCACAAGACTGGCCGTTTCAGCTCCTACTCCATGCGAAGTCACGAAGGCTGCTTCCCCTGTTCGAAAGTCGGCCTTCGCAAGACTGACTATCCCCTCTCAACAGACGTCAGTCTTCGACAGGCTAGCGCCAATAACAGCCTCTTCTCAAAGCAGGAGGCATGAGGAAGCTCATCCAATAGCAGAGGTAGTCCCATCCGCTCGACACGCTCGACGTCACCACTGGCGCCGAGTGAGGAAAGATGGGGGCAATTCCCCATCAGGACTTACCCCGCCAGCTCCAACGATGGAAGTCGACGCTGCTGTTCCAACTGGTAACAACTTTGAACCACTCAGGAGGGTCCGCAAGAACTCTCCGATTGCCGTGCTGAAAAGATCTCCTCCACCTGTGGAGAATGCTACAAAGACAAATCCAAAACAGCCCCCCCCAGCGGCTGTCCTAAAAAATTCACAGGGTCTGGCGGAGGGTCCAAGAATCAGTAATCGACAAGGATTACTCCCGTCAATCCAAGAAAATAAAGATTCAGCAAGAAGGGGTCCATCCCTCTGCCACGTCATGAAAGGTGTCATCTGCACAGGTGTCTACATCGCCAGCTCCCTCAACTTCGACCGTCTACAAAAGAAGAAGGCTGGAGAAAATTCCCGCGTCTGCGACGAATCTAAAGGGTGCTGAACCTAAAAGCCCTAAGTCTGGGGGCATGGTGGTGCACACTGTTTATATGGCTTCCGGAAAAGAGGAAAGCCGTACTTCTACGGGTCACCGACCGCTCATCCGATCAGTAACAAAGGCTCAGGAGCAACAACAGCAAAAGCTCCAAGAGATACTAACGAAGATGGCCACACTCACTGAGCCAAAAGAAAGCCCGAAAACATCGTCGGAGCAGCGTCGGGAACAGGAAACCGATGCTGAGTTCCTCCGAAGAATGCTTGAGAAGAAAGACAAAGAGGCTGCGGAACAAGCGGCCAACTTAAAACAAATGGCTCTTTTATTCCAAGATATGTTCGGGATGATGATACAGCCGGATCCTCCAGCTGAAGACCCCCCGATTATCCTTGAAGACGACAGAGGGGAGACATCGAACCCTCTTCCGGCTCTATCAGCAGCCAAAGAGGAGACGATCTCCAAAGCCACCCTGGATGACTATATCGCTCAACAGATACGATCTCATCATGCGAGCGAAGCGGCCGGCCAAATTGTTAAGACTGGACGACCCTATCCGGGTTGGTACGACCAAATAAAGTACCTACCGGGATAGATGATCCCTAAATTCCACGTGTACAAGGGGACAAGCAATCCCCATCAGCATGTCGCTCAGTTCAGGGCTCTGTGCGGCAGCACTGGAGGTGACGATAAGCTACTTCTTCGCCAATTCGTTGGCAGCTTGTCGGAGACAACATTCGAGTGGTATTCCGAACTTCCGAATGACTCTATTGAGATAATTGCGGAAATGGAGCTACTGTTTACACAGAGATTCGCAAGTACTAGCGAGCGCACCCCGATCACCGCACTAATTAACGCCAGGGTGAAGCCAGGCGAAACAAGGGTTCAGTACGCGATACGGTGGCGAAATCTATGGTCGAAGTGCGAACAGCGCATAGAAGAGGCTCCTGCAGTAGGCATGTTCATAGGTACCCTAGATCCGCAGGCGACCATATCCCAGTTCATGATATTTTTCAAGCCGACTACCTTCCAGGCCCTGATCGACAAACTGGCCCAAATGGATCAAATGGGCCATAGACCGTCTTCCTCGAAAATGGAGCCTCGAAACAAGAAGGGGAAGGGGAAAGCGACCTTCATCGCCAATGCTCAACAGCAGCCTAGTGGTCCGAAACCAGTTGATCGCCAAAGTGATAGACATCGACACTTCAACGAGAGGCTAAAACGCCCTTATTCATTTCCTTGGGATAAAACGAGAAGACTGTTCGAGTTGGCGGTGCGCAACAGGATCATCACCCTACTGGATTCGAAATGCCCACTGTAGCCTGGCGACGTCAACAGTCCCAACTACTGCCCCTACCATCGAATAATAGGCCATCCAATCGAAGATTGCTTTGTCTTCAAAAACTGGATTGAGGACCAGTACCAGCAAGGCAAATTCGCGTTGTCTGAAAACTGGAGGGTAAACCCGCCATAACCACATGCTCCGAAAAAGATGGACACGCAGGGGGAATCATGCTCATTCATAGAAGAAGCTCCATGGGAGGTCGCTCTTTCAGCCAAAATGAAGAGAATGCTGAAGGATCTCCAAACATGCCCGGCGATTAGGTGGAAGAGCCCGCTAGAACCCGAGGTCATCGAGGGAATGTTGAAACCGTGCCCAATGCTGAAAGTTAGTGATGGTGGACAAAACATTCAAGTCAAGCCTCCAAAGTCTTTAAAGAAAAAGAAGAAGGCCAAGAAGCCTGTCCAACCCAACGATAGCCGTACAGGTCTGCAGAAATATATCGATGCACTGGAAGAATATAACCAGAGGGTACGGACCCCAATCACATAGGAGGAATTCTTTAAGCATGTTCTTGAGAATGAAGACGATGACGCTGAAGAAGGAGACGATTCTTCAAAAGGGCCTGAAGACTATGTGGCAAGCTG
The DNA here is from genome assembly GCA_030015575.1 of Agapanthus africanus. Taxonomy (NCBI): domain Eukaryota; kingdom Viridiplantae; phylum Streptophyta; class Magnoliopsida; order Asparagales; family Amaryllidaceae; genus Agapanthus; species Agapanthus africanus. Next base: position 416,821,062 of record CM057349.1, on the reverse strand, counting down.
CCACATGATTTCTCACTCGTCAATAGATGGTGAAGAAGCTCCTGATGCAGAGAAACTGGGGGCAGATCCCGAACCGGAACTCCTAGAACCGTCAGCATGTTGCTGAACGAGGCCTGTCAAAAGAGCAAAGCTGATTGAGAGCGCGAAATGGCCATATTTGAGAAAGTCAAACGCCGACGGCTGGACAAAAGGGTTGAAGTACCCTAACCGGATGGAAGCTCTTCTGCCGCCAGCAAAAGCAGGTTTAAGACAAGAAAGCAGTTCGCTAAAGCCTTGTCGATGGGAATGAAGTTGCCACCTTCCAACGAAGACACTTCAGAAAATACGTTCCCTGACGGACTAGATGCACATCCAAACTACTGCATATACCATCGGAGGATCACACACCCTACCGAGGAATGCAAGGCCTTCAAGAATTGGTGGCAGGGATACGTTGCTCATTGGCAGCATTTCAAGCGAATGAAGCGCAAAACGCGTCGAGAGCAGAAGAGCATGACAGATGAGCGCAAAAGAACCGCCGGCAACTGTCACATGGTTGATTCCGGGGGATCACAAGTTCTTACCTTCGGTAGCGATTCTGATGAAGAAATAGCCCTCGGCCCTCTCTTCAAAGAATCCATCTCCGAAACCGAAAAGATGAAGACCTGCGAGAACATTCAGCTGCGTAATCGCATGTTACCTGAAAAGAATCTCGGACCCACAAACAAGGGGTTGAGTAAAAAAGATAAAGGGAAGGAAAAAGTCCCTGAAGATATCGCCCTTGATGATCAAGTCGTCAAAGAGCTGATAGCCAAGGACCCGCCAAAGAGAAACAAGATGGATTACAACGTTCTGGCACACCTGAGGAAGATACCCTCGCAGCTAAGCATTCTCGATGCTCTTCTGCTATCTAAAGAGGCGAGAGATTCTTTGATCAAGGCACTACGAGAGCCCGAGCAGTTCCAAACTTTCCTTGCCGAAGAAAAGATGAAGGACGAGCTGGAAGAAGTGCACACTGCTGACGTCACTTTCGACGACGAAGATCTCCTCCTAGGGACATGCGAGTATAACCGTCCCCTCTATGTCTCCGGGTATTGCCATGACATCAAGATAGGGAAGATCCTAATTGACAACGGGTCCTCTGTCAACCTCCTAAACGTAAGGGTGCTAAAAGAAATCTGCATGAGCGTTCAACACCTCGCTCGGGATAAAATCATTATCTCCGGGTTCGACTCCCAGTCATCGCGGATGCTCGGGTCTGTGATACTAACGTTACGCTTTGGGTTGCTTGTCACTGACATCAAGTTTCACGTCATTGATGCCAAGACTTGCTACAACGCTTTTCTCGGCAGGCCTTGGCTACACGAGTACAACATCATCCCTTCTACACAACATCAGTGTATGAAGTATTTCAAAGATGGTCTCGAGTATACCGTGACAGGGGAGCTGAACCCATTCTCCGTGAATGAAGTCCGAAAGTATGAGGATGTAGAGTATTTCCTGCCAGACTTTGAAGACACGGAAAGATGCTGTAAACTGGAGAATAAGCAGAAAGCTATCACCACTATTCCGGTCTTCGGGAATGATACCGAGGAGGAAGAAGAGATAGTTTATTCGGGGCCGCTTCAATATAACAAGCCCGGACCGTTTATCCCTATGTTGGTCTTCAGCAGCGACTCTGAAGATGAGGTCAATGCAGTATTTTCTGTTCGCCCATCAATACAAGCCTTCACTGGCGATGAACGGAGTTTGCAAATCGCCATGGTTCCATAAAAGCATTACAAAGAGCTCGACGCACTTGATACCTATAGTGTGCAAGAACTGCAGACGCTCTACGTTCCTCCCAGGCGAAAAGATGAAAAGGTGATCCTCTTTTATCGATCCATGGAAACCAAAGTGGAGAAAGAAATATGGCATGGTGCCGATTCTACACTTGACAGGCTCCAGCCTATCCGTCTGCCCAGATATTACACGGAAGGATTAAAAAGGCTATTGAGGTGCCAAGGCATACCCTTCAAACAGACTGCTCGACAAGCTCAGTTCTACAACAAGATCTGGAACGTCCCCGGAACTCAGCGAAAATTGCCCAACGGGAGAATGGAAACGATCAGGCTTGGATATGTTCAATCTAAGAAACGGGAAAGATTCTATGGCTGCTATGTTATACATGACCTCGATGAAGAAGGGGACGCTCTGTTAGAAGTCGCTGCAGTTGAACCAGAACAAGATCCTGCCACAAAAATACCGAGTCCGTCATTTGAGGAACAGATGGAAAGCTAATAAGGGAAGCGGGGTCAAAAGGTCCGGGATGACCACATCCGTGAAATGGCCATTTACGAGAAAGCCAGGACGCAGCGCCTCCTTCAGCAGGCTGTGGAGAATGATGATGCTCTTCGTTGCCAGCCCGTCATACAGAAGATCCGACACAGAGGCAAAAACAAACTAAAGAACGGAAAAAATGTTCGACAGTAGCAAAGCGGGTCCAAGAAGCCGCGCGATCGAAAATTGAGCGGCCGGGATCTGTCTCTTATAAAGAAGATGGGTCGAGCATATTCTTTTCCCCAAGACAAGACAAGGAAGATATTCAGTCTTGTCATGAAACATCAAATGATTACGCTCCCGGAAGCCAAACACCCCGAGCAAACAGACGAGGTCTTTCACCCGGATTATTGCTCCTATCACCGAGCGATAGGACATCCTCTCGAAGACTGCTTCACATTTAAAGACTGGGTAGAAGACCAGTATCAGCATAGCAGGTTCGCTCTATCTAGTAGTTGGAGGGTAACCCCGCCATAGAAGCATGAACCGAAAGCCACATATGCAGTGGGAGTAGAACCGGATCAACATCGGTCTTGGAAGCGATCTCGTACCTGTCACGTGATAATGCTGTCAGGAGAAGAAGTACGCAAGGATATGGCTGACCTTCCCTGGTGCTTCGAAAACGATGGTGATGAGGTGGTCTCAGAGTTTCCACTAGCGCCAAAAGAGCTGGAAGATGGAATACATAGTACTGCAGATAACATGAGAAAAATCGACTTGGGGACGGCAAATGACCCGCGGCCAACGTTCGTCAGCGAGCTGCTGTCTAAAGAACAGGTAACTATGCTAAAAGACGTGCTCATGCAGTATAAAGACTGCTTCACCTGAAACTATTCCGAGATGCCGGGATTAGATCCAGAAATAGTTGTCCACAAGTTGGCGATATCTCCGGACGTCAAGCCAATCAAACAAGCACCAAGAAGGATGCAGCTCGAGCTTGAGATGAGTATCAATGTCGAAGTCAAGAAGCTAATCGACTCCGGTTTCATCCAGAAGTTCAATACCCCGACTGGATTGCCAACATCGTCCCGGTAATGAAGAAAAATAGGACAGTGCGCGTCTGCGTAGACTTTCGGGACCTCAACAAAGCTTGCCCAAAGGATGATTTTCCCGTTCCGGTTACCGAGCTGATGATAGACAATACGTCCACCCACGAAGTCTTCTCCTTCATGGACGGATCATCAGGGTACAATCAAATAAAGATGCATCCTGAAGACCAGAAGCATACCGCTTTCCAGACCCCTTTGGGCATATTCTGCTACAAAGTGATGCTTTTCGGTCTGAAGAACGCCGGCGCCACCTATCAGAGGGCCATGACGAAGGTTTTCGATGACTTCATACACGAAATCGTCGAGTGCTATATTGACGACCTCATGGTAAAAAGCAAATCGCACGAGGAGCATTGGGAGCATCTGAAGATCGTGTTCCAGCGCCTTCGGAAATACAACCTGAAGATGAGCCCTCTGAAATGCGCATTTGGAGTTTCTTTAGGAAAATTCCTAGGATTCGTCGTACGACACCGGGGCATCGAAATAGACCCGTCAAAGATCAAGGCAATTATGGAGATGCCTCCGCTAAGAACTCTCAAGCAACTGCGATCTCTCCAAGGGAAGCTTCCGTATGTTCGGCGGTTCATAGCAAATCTCTCTGGCAAATCCCGCCCCTGTAGTCACTTAATGAAGAAAGGGACCCCTTTCGTCTGGGATCGCAAATGCAAAAGCGCTCTGGACGAAATCAACTAATACTTGCAGAATCCGCCAGTACTGACCACTCCAATCAAGGGGAATCCTCTCATCCTGTACACAACGGCCCTTGAAGGTTCTTTAGGCCCGCTATGGGCACAGGAGAATGACCAAGGGAAAGAGAAAGCCCTTTACTATTTGAGTCGAGTTCTCCTGGGGGCAGAAAACAACTACTCCCCCATTGAAAAACACTGCCTGGCGTTAATCTTCGCAATAATGAAGCTCCGGCACTATGCGTTGGTGCATGAGGTCCACCTCATATCAAAAGTGGATCCTCTCAAATATTTGATGTCAAGAGACATACTAACGGGATGGCTCGCTAAATGGGCCCTCTTCTTGATGTAGTTCTCGATAACATATCGACCCCTTAAGGCAGTGAAAGGCCAGGCCATCGCTGACTTCCTCGCTGAGCATCCGATACCTCCCGATTCACCCCTAAATTGCGAATTGCCAGACGAGCACACGTTTGACACGATTGACGGGGAGAGAGGAGAAAGTGATACCCGATAGGAACTCTACTTCGATGGGGCATCTTCCATAAAGAAGCGACAACACAACACCCCTATAATCAAATCGAGGGTAGGACTTATCTTCGTGACTCCGCAAGGAGGGATAATGCACTTCGCCTTCTCCTTAACAGAGCCGAGGACGAACAATGAAGCCAAATATGAAGCTTTGATAGCAGGTTTTGAGATCGCTGTCGACATAGGAATCGAAAACCTCCTCATATACGGAGACTCCCAACTGGTCGTTAGCCAAGTAAATGGCGACTATCAGACGTGCAAACAGGAGTTGGTAAAGTATGGAGAAAGAGTACAAAAATTGCTGACTCAAATCCCTGCCTACGCCCTGGAAAGCATACCGCGGGCGGAAAATAGCAAAGCGGATGCGTTATCCAAACTCGCTAAAGAACTGGCTGACGAAAACCTCGATGATGTGAGGATCGTTGTGCAAAGCCGCCGGGTTCTTGCACCAGCAGAAATATCTCCGGAGTCGTTCGAAGAAAAGAAAGTGACCAAGCAAACGACCTTACAAATAAAAGATCAAGGAGAGGCTAAGGATTGGAGAGAAGTCTTTATAGACTACTTCAAATCCCGTCGAACACCTGGAGATGCATCCTCAAGACATCAGCTCATGAAACGAGCTGTCTTTCGCCTTCGTCAATGATACTCTGTATAAGAGATCATTCGAATCTCTATGGCTAAGATGCCTGGGGCCGGAAGAAGCAAAGAGAGTCGTCCAAGAAACTCACGACAGACTCTGCAGTTCTCATCAAGCCGGGCCGAAGATGAAGCTGAAGATCAAAAGGATGGGCTACTATTGGCCCATGATGATTCAGGACTGTCTCGAATACGCGAAGCAGTGCCACTCGTGCCAAATTCACGGGGACTTCATCCACCAGCATCCAAATCCGCTACACCCAACGGTGGCTAGCTGGCCGTTCAAAATATGGGGAACCGATATAATCGGGCCCATCGAACCAGCGTCATCCAGAGAACACCGGTTCATATTGGCGACAACCGATTACTTCTCTAAGTGGGCAGAAGCCATATCGCTAAGAGAAGTGAAGACGGAGAATATTCTCCACTTCTTCAAGACATATGTCATCTATTAGTTTGGCACTCCGCGACGGATTATCTCTGATAACGGGCCAGCCTACAGAAGTCATAAAATCATCCGCTTCGCACAGCAACATAATATAGACTGGAGATACTCTTCGGTCTATAATCCCTGAGCTAACGGTCTAGCTGAGGCCTTCAACAAGACCTTGATGAAGATCATAAAGAAGACGGTGTCTAGAAACAGAAAAGATTGGCACGAAAGACTGCATGAAGCTCTCTGGACGTATCGGACCACGTTTAAAACGGCCATGAACACAACGCCGTATGCATTGGTATTCGGCACTGAAGCGGTACTTCCCTTGGAGATAGAGCTACCCTCTCTATGAGTGGCGGTTCATTACGAGCTAACAGATGAAGAGAACGCTCATCTTCGGATGGAGGAGCTCGACACCCTTGACGAAACCAGGCTCATGGCGCAGCAAAACCTGGAGGCTTACAAAGCAAGGATGACGCGCTCGTACGAAAGATTGACTAGGCCGAGAACATTCCGCCAAGGCGAACTCGCGCTAGTCTAAAAAAGACCTATAATCCTTAATCGTGCCAAACGGGGAAAATTCGAGCCAAACTATGAGGGCCCGTATATCATAGACAAGGTCTACCAAGGTGGGGCTTAGTTGCTCATGAATATGCATGACGAAAAACCCTTTAGCCAATAAATGGTCGGTTCTTGAAAAAATACTACGTTTGACCGAAACGTCGGTAAACTACTACGAACCACAGCATCTTATGCTAAAAAAAGGGTATGTCCATAAGCAAAATGGGCACGGATGAAAACCCGAAAGGGCTCCATGAGTAAAAAAGCAGGGCTACCGACGAGTTTGTGAAAACCCGAAAGGGCGCAATCTCGTTAAAAGACACTTCTAAGGTCCTCTCGACCTTGTAAGGAGAAAATACCTGCATGAGATCCTTACGACTCACAAGGGAGCAACACACTTAGGGATCCCTACGATTTCTAAGGAGAAGTTACACTTACGAGATCCTCACGACTCGAAAGGAGAATTCCCCTATAAGACCCTTACGGCTCATAGGTTCAAAAGCCTTAAGTTACAGGGATCTGAACCTGTTCTTAAGCCATCACAATCCACAGACTGCCCTACAAGCGGTTCAATATTGACCCTTGTATACAATCCATGGGCATAAATAAACGTCTCCCCCACCAAGTTCCACCAATAGCGTGAAATTCCCCTTATTCGGTGAACAAACACTTATAAGTCCTCTCGACTTATAAGGAGAAAACACTCTTATAAGATCCTTACGACTTACAAGAGAAAACGCACTTGGGAGTCTTCACGACCCCTAAAGAGAAAACGCACCTACAAGATCCTCACGACTCGTAGGGAGAAATACCTTTATGAGACCCTTACGGCTCATGAAGTCAAAAGCCTTAGTTGGCAGGATCTTAACCCTGTTTGCTAAGCCACCTTTGTTCAACATCGACAAAGGCAAATGATGATTCGCTCCTGACAATATCCCAGTTGTAGCGATGCTGATGCCTAAATCAGTATCAAATTCTAAGTTTATACCCGCGACAAAAAAATAAGCGAGCCAAAAATGAATATGAAATAGCCGAAATGATGGGGAAACTTGCAACGAAATCAGCAAGTAAAATACATGCATAAAAAAACAGCCGAAATGATTGGCCACCACGAAAAATAGCCGAAATGATTGGGCAATCGTGACTTTCGCGATACAAAAAGCTGAAATGATAGAGCATTGCGGAAAGAAAACAAAATACGTATAAAATGAAACTTTTGCCCTGTAGGTAAGTCCATACTGACCCCTGTATACAATCCATGGGCATAAACGAAAAGGGAACCATTTGTCCCAACAAACGCCATCAGAGGGAGAGTCAGGTCTCAGCGGCAATATCTGCATCCTAGAAGACCAGCAACGGCGTTCTTCCTCATGCCAGCAGGACATGGAAGCGACATCACCAATCGGAGCCATGGCAAAGTCCCTAGTTCCAAGACTCCACGGTTCACAGACAACCTAAAGTCAACCCTGACACCGTAGCGGCAAAAGACAACCCTGACACCGAAACGACGAAAGTCAACCCTGACACCGTAGCGGCGAAAGTCAACCCTGACACCAAAACGACGAAAGTCAACCCTGACACCGTAGAGGCGAAAGTCAACCTTGACACCGCAGCGACGAAAGTCGATCCTGACAATGTAGCGGCGAAAGTCAACCCTGACACCGTAGCGATGAAAGTCAACCCTGACACCAAAACGACGGAAGTCAGCCCTGACACCGTAGCGGCGAAAGTCAACCCTGACACCGAAACGACGAAAGTCAACCCTGACACCGTAGCGGCAAAAGTCAACCCTGACACCGAAACGGCGAAAGTCAACCCTTGACCTCCCCATCAAAGCAATGCTTCGATTCGAGAATAAGTCAACTCATTAATCACTTATGAGTCCTCTCGATTTGTAAGGAAGAAAATTCCCTTGTGAGATCCTTACGACCCTCAAAAGAGAAACACACTTAGGAATCCTCACGATTCCTAAGGAGAAAATACACCTACGATATCCTCACGACTCGTAGGGAGAAAAGTCTTTATAAGACCCTCACGGCTCACAAAGATGAAAAGCCTTAGGCAACAGACCTGAACCTGTTTCCTAAGCCATCGCTACCCTACATAAAGGCTAAGACGGACTATTATCTATAGGCTACATTTGATAAAGTAACATGCCAATGACAACAAAGCATAGGAAAGAAGGCGATAACACAAGATAGTACAAAAAAATGTATATTTTATTCATAAATTCAATTGAGTACAAGATACATCATATGAAAGAATCAAAATGAATGAATACGTGTTATTCATATATTACAAATGTACAATCGATACAAAGGCAGCTACTGAGAAGGATGTATTTTTAATAAATCAGCCAGTTGCTCGCGCACTCCTCTCAGCTCCTTTTCACGATCAGCCACCGCGGCTAACTCCGCTTCGACTTGGGCCCGTTGCTGCAGACAGGATGAAAGTTTCTCATCAATTTCCTGCTGAATAGCCTCCTAGCTCTGCGCGACCTGCTCAGTAAAGTCAAGCTTTTTCCTCAGCACTAGCCCGTCAGAAATGCATCGTTGAAGGTTTTCGAAGATGGAGTTCAGCTGTGCAGCATTCTCTTCGACCTGGGCACGCAGTTGGACAAACTCAGCTGAAGTCGCCTCACGTTCCTTTCGCTTGAGGACCGCCTCTTGTTTGAAATGGTGAAGAAAAAAGGTATTTTGCTCAACCCACGCAGCATGCTGGGAGTTCAGAGCCAGAATCTCAGGAGCAGGATGCCTAAGCTCAAGCTCATGCAGGCAGGCCTCAATCTCCCTGCAGTGATTAACCCAAGACTCAACGACGCCTTCGTTATAGAAGTTCACGAGCGTCACCAGCATTGGATTAACCTCGGCGGCAAAATCTGCAGCGAATGTAGGGAACTCCACGTCAAGCTCCTCGACGTGTTCGCTCAACATACGCAGGATGGTCATAGCGCCTTTGGAAGATGGTCGTCTAGAAAAGGGCCCTGCCGGTATTATGATGCGAGACTCGAACAGAGTAGGAACTGGTGCAATTACTGCAAAACGAATTATGATCAAATGTCAGCCCAAAAGATAAAGAAAATGCACAAACAATGGATTCTACTATATCGGCTGCGACAGGTGGAAAAGTTGGGAGTACCGGTGGTGCGAATATTCTCTCGTCCCTTCCTCCCATCTGTAACGCTGCAATCAATTCAAAGAAGAATTAGTAACGACATGGTTGCCCATAAAAGAAAGGAAAGGATGTCGGTTGGAGACTATACTCACCGACACCGGCAGGTGGAGCAATCTCCGACTGGAAGGAGAAATGGGGGTTCGGCACTTGATACAAGTGGCCAAAAAGGACTCCTGCAAAGTTGCAACAACATACTGTCAATACGAAGAACATGGTATCCATAATTAAACCAAATAAGTCATAGACCCATACCTTCCAGCATTTGAAAGGACATGGGAGAAGACGAAGGGACGGCTAGCGTCATAGCAGCGACAGGTGATGCTTTTTCAGATGGTACAACCTCAGGATTCACCGCGCCTGTACTCAAGACAAACAACATATCATTAGAAAGGCTGAACAAGATTGAAAATCTTGAAAATAGAGAATCAGCAATTACCTGGTAGGTCAGAGACCGAAACCATGGCGGATGCATCACCGGATGCAACGGCTTCTTTGCTCTCCTTCAATAGAATAGTTTCGGCACCCATGGCTTCATCCCCTGATTCTATAAGAGCCGTTGTGACGCTTGCAATGCCCGCCGATAGAGGGGACCCGCAGAGGGAAAGGGCGGCGATTTAGACGGTCCTGGACTCCCGAGAGAGAGTAGTCGCTTCAGGCTCGGTGGTCGCCGTCTTCTCACCTGCCGCCTCATCGTCAGGACTTGGCCCTGCAATATATGCTATATAAGAATTTGAAGATCAAATTCTAAGAAAGGGCTCAGCGTGATGTTACCTTGGGGCGGCTTTTCGGCTTCTTCCCAAGCCGCGCGCACCATTTGTCTATGGACGGTAGACAGGGCTTCTGGGGCGTCTTCGGAAGAAACAGTAACGGATGGAATGGCGCTTGAACCTGCACCCACGGCCAAGCTGACATCACGTTCCCTCGTCGCATGCTTTCTGCACTTCTTGTCAGCCTTGGCAGTGAGAAAAGACCTCCTCAAGACCTCCGTCAAAGTGACGTCATCGTCCGAGCCAGGAGCTACCTCTGGAGCCGTTCCGGCGTCTGTCATCGGCTGCTTAAGCGAAGCCTTTTTTGGCAACACTGAGGGGTTGGGACTCTGGCAACACTGGGGGGTTGGGACTCCGGCAACAGGCCCTGGAAGCGTCGCCGCGCCACCATGTGGGATCGACACTGTTTACCCCAATCAGAGCAAAGCTCTGTTCAAATTCTAAGGCGGGAGACGAAGCAAGGCTTCTGTTTCCCCCAATCAGAGCAAAGCATTGCTTTGAAAATTAAAGTGAAAATTAAAGTTAAAATAAATGAAGCAACGCTTCAGATCCCCTGCGCTGCGCGCAGAGCGCCACGTGTCAAAATCAAACACTCCAGCGCAGGGAGCGCAGCGCCCAAGGCAGTGCGCCCAATAAGAGCAAGGCTCTATTTAAAACAAAATTAAAAGAAGCAACACTTCAGATGCGCTGCGCTCTGCGCTGCGCGACACGTGTCAGCGCAGTTGCGCTGCGCCTTGCGCTGCGGGACACGTGTCAGCGCAGTTGCACTGTACGACACGTGTCAAGCACAGATGCGTTTGCGCTAAACAGAATTAAAATTCTAGTAAGATCCTTCCGTTCTTGTTAAAACAAGAAAATTGTCTTCTGTAAAACAGAAGCTCTTGGATCAAAGATCCAACGGTGGGGAAAATTCCCCAAATCACTCATAGAATGATCTCTTTAACAAACTTAACAAATCTATGGGCACTATATAAAGACCCCTAGACCCCAACTGAAAAAAAAGGTCATCATCAACACAGAGAGAACTCCTTTGAAGAAAATTTTGAGAAGAGCTCAAAGAAAGGAAAGGTAAAAACCTTGAATAAAGGAAGAATTTCTTCTAAAAAGATCATTGATGTAAAAACAAGATCAAAGATCTTCAATAAAAATATAATAATAATAAAGGCATTGCCTTTTGATGAACCACTGGTTCTTTGAAACCAAGAATTTTTTTTCTTTGATCTAAAATTGATCAAAATAATAAAAACAGTGCCCTGCACTTGCAAAATCTACACTGTTGTGCTCTCGAGTTGACGTAAGCCACCAGAGAGCACATGTCAGCCCCATAATGATCTGCGCTACATGCTTTTAAAAACAGAGCACTGCTCTCATGAATTGGCGCAACTCACCAGAGCGCGCTACGTGTCAGCAGCGCAACAGCGCAGCGCACTGCGCTTGCGCTCTCCTGAGCGTGACACATATCACCTCCCCATGGTCATGCGCCTTGCGCTCCTCAATTGGCGCAAAGCGCCTGCCAAGCCACGTGGCACTTTGTCAGACTAATTAATGCAGCGCATTGTTAAAGGGCAGAGCCCAATTAAAAGGCCCAATGGACCAAAACAAATGCTCTGCATTATAAAAAAGGGGACAGAGCCCAACTTAAAAGGCCTAATAGGCCAGAATAAAATGCAGTGCAGGGGCAGAGCCCTAATAAAGGCCTACTAGGTTAAATATAAATTAAAACGTTGAACATTATCAACTGGACTTAGCCCAATCATGGCCGTAAGTCCTCAAATTAAATTGACTGAGCACGGCTGCTCTCTTAAATCAATCAACTTTGGTTCAAGGGTACATCTCCGAACTCCTCTGACACATGTCGTTGTAATCCTTCAACGTCGTCAGAGAGGTGACGGATCCCGACGGCCATATATTAAATGGACCCCTATGTCCCTAAACTGGAACATTGACCCCTATGTCTCTAAACTGGAACATGGACCCCCCATGTCCCTAAACTGGCAATGGACCACCATGTCCCTAAACTGGAGATGGACCACCATGTCCCTAAACTAACAATGGACCACTATGTCCCTAAACTGGAGATGGACCACCATGTCCCTAAACTGGCGATGGACCTCCACGTCCCTAAACTGGAACAATAGAGCCCAAATGCTCTTTTATTGGATCTAAACGATCCCGTTTAAGTTGATCTTAGCCTCAAATATGGCTAACGTATCCTTAAACATTCAAATAGACTTTAGTCCCAAATTGGACTATAGATCCCCCAATCAACTTTGGTTCAAGGGTACATCTCTGAACTCCTCTGAAATCTATCGTTGTAATCCTTCAACGTCGTCAGAGAGGTGATGGGTCCCGACGGCCATATATGCAATGGACCACCACGTCCCTAAACTGGAATATGGACCACCATGTCCTTAAACTGGCAATGGACCACCATGTCTCTAAACCGGCAATGGACCGTAATGTCCTTAAACTACCTATGGACCACTACGTCCCTAAACTGGAACAATAAAGCTCCCAAATTCTCTTTTGTCGGATCTAAACGATCCCGTTTAAGTTGATCTTAGCCTCAAATATGGCTAACGTATTCTTAAACATTCAAACAGACTTTAGTCCCAAATTGGACTCTAAGACCCCCAATCAACTTTGGTTCAAGGGTACATCTCCGAACTCCTCTGACACAAATCGTTGTAATCCCTCAACGACGTCAGAGAGGTGACGGGTCCCGATGGCCATGCATACAATGGACCACCATGTCCCTAAACTGGAAATGGATCTAGACGATCTCGTTAAGTAGATCTTAGTCTGGAAATTAGACTAACGTATCCTTAACAAACGTTTAAGTTGATCTTAGCCTCAAATATGGCTAACGTATCCTTAAACCAAAACCCAAAACCTAAATCTAAGAAAGTACGGATTTGGACTAATCCATGTCCTACGGGCGACGAAATAAATAGTCTCTGTATACAATCCACGGGCAACCACAAACAAAACAAACACCCACGGCATAAAGTGAAATTCTGGAGAAGGAGAAAGTTGTTACCGCGATGCGGTAGCATAATTAACTGCAGGGGCTTGCGCCTGCAGGGAAGAGCTTCCCCACAATCAAAAACTCCTCAAACGAGGGGGAATCTGATGAAGTCTGCTACATCGGCCGCATCCGTCTAAAACTCCGATACACGGTGCCATAAATCAACTTGGCATCTTCGGAGAGGTGGACGGATAAAACCAAATAGCATCTGCCCCGAATCTCAGGCAAGACGTCCTAACGTCGCGGCCACCGTTCGGAGGGGAACAGATTCTGGCACGCCCGGTGGGACCTTTTCCTCTTTCCACTCCACACTTCGTGTGTCGTGTTCGCGAACGAATCGTGGTTTGCTGTGGTTGCCTGTGGATTCGAGGCACTAAGATTTGGTGTCTTGCTCCGTGCAGAAAACAGAAGATCAATGGCTTCAAACTGCACTACCTGCAACTGCAACTCCCGCTCCGTCCCTGCTAGAGGAGTGACTTATGGGCCTCGAGCGGCCTCCCTTTTCAAGATACCAGTGGAGCAGGTAACTCAAGTTACCACTGGACTATTCTTCGGGACCATGCTCCCACCGATGAGCTTAAATGCCCCGATGACGTTGCAAGAAGCCCCAAAGAAGTCGGTCTTTGATCGACTTACCACTGCCGCGGCCCCTCTCAACGGGTCGCCCAGCTCCAATACTTCAGTTTTCAACAGATTGGGCCAGAAAGTCTACAAGCCCGCGATACCCGAAGCGGCCATCCTAAAGCGGATAGCCATCCCAGCTCAAGTGGACGAAATCATTGGAAAGGCTTCTCCTTCCAAGAAGTCAGTTTTTACAAGGCTGGCTATTCCGGTTGCTACTCCAGGCGAGGTCCTCAAAGCTGCTTCCCTTACCCAGAGCAGGGGGCATGAAGAAGCTTATCCAACAACGGAGGTGACTCCATCCGCAAGACATGCTCGACGTCGCCACTGGCGCCGAGTGAGGAAGGCTGGGGGCAATTCCCCCTCTGGGATAACTCCGCCAGCTCCAACGGTAGGGATCGATGCTGCTGTTCCACCGGGATCAGCTTTGAATTGCTAAACACGGTGCGCAGAAACTCTCCTACTGCGGTGCTGAGGAGAACTCCTTCACCTGTGGAGAATGCTCCAGAGAAAAAGCTAGAGCAGCCCCCTCAACGGTTGTCCTCTAAAATTTACAAAGTCTGGCGACAAGTCCAAGAGTCGGTTATTGATGAAAACTATCTCCGTCAACAGAAAAAGATGAAAGTTCAGCAGGAAGAGGACCGTACTATCAAGCCACAAAAATCAACAGCTACTTGGGTGCACACTACAACGGCCCCCTCAACCTCAATCGCTCAAAAGAAAGAGAGGCTGCAAAGAGCCCCTGTGAATATGGCGAACCGTAAAAGCGTTGAACACAGACGTCCCAAGTCCGGGGGTATGGTAGTGTACACGGTTTATATGGCTTCCGGAAAAGAAGAAAGCCGCGTATCGACGGGTCACCGACCGCTCACCCGGTCATTGAAAAAAGCCTAGGAACAGCAACAGAAGCTTCAGGAAATGATGACTGTGATGGCTGCACTTACCGAACCGAAAGAAAGTTCGGAAGTATCATCAGAGCAGCGTCATGAAAAAGAAACTGACGCTAACTATCTACGCAGAGTCCTCGAAAAGAAGGACAAAGAGGCAGCCAAACAAGCTGCCAACATAAAGCAAATGGCGCTCCTATTCCAAGACGTGGTTGGGATGATGCTACACCCGGACCCTCCAGCTGAAGACCCTCCGGTCATTGTTGGAGATGACAGAGGGGAGACATCTAATCCTCCTCCGGCTCCTTCAGCGGCCAAAGAAGAAACCATTTCCAAGGCCGCACTGGACGACTATATAGCTCGGCAAATACGAACTCATCAGGCGAGTGAAGCGGCTGGGAAAACTGTTAGAACTGGACGACCCTATCGGACTGGTATGAACAAATCAGTTACCCGCCGGGATATACGGTCCCTAAGTTCCATGTATATAAAGGGACAGGGAATCCACATCAGCACGTCGCTCAATTCAGGGCCTTATGCAGCAACACTGGAGGCGATGACAAGCTGTTGCTTCGACAATTCGTCGGCAGCTTAGCAGAAATAGCCTTTGAATGGTATTCGGAGCTACCTAACGACTCTGTCAAAACATTTGCGGAGATGGAGTTATTGTTTACACAAAGATTCGCGAGTGCTAGTGAACGCACCCCGATAACAGCACTGATAAATGCCAGGATAAGGCCGGGCGAAACGTGGGTCCAATATGCAACACGATGGCGGAACCTATGGTCGAAATGCGAAAAACGCATAAAAGAGGCACCGCGGTAGGCATGTTTGTGGGCACTCTCGATCCGCAGGTGACTATATCCCAATTCATGATGTTCTTTAGGCCGACCACCTTCCAGGCATTGATCGATAAATTAGCCCAAATGGACCAGATGGGCCACGGACCGTCTCCTCCAAAACCAGACTCTCGAAATGAGAAAGGAAAAGGGAAAGAGGCTGTCATTGCCAATGCTCAACAACAGCCGAGCAACTCAAAGCCGGTCGTCCGCCAAAATAACGTGCATCCACGCCCGTCCCTCGAGGAGAGACTAGGACGTCCTTACTAGTTTCTTCAGAATAAAACGAGAAGACTGTTCGAACTGGCAGTACGTAACAGATTCATCAATCTGCCGAATCCAAAACGTCTGTTGCAGCCAGGTGATCTCAATAATCCCGATTACTGCCCTTATCACCAAACGGTAAGTCACCCGATCGAGGATTGTTTCGTCTTTAAGGGATGGATCGAGGATCAATACCTACAAGGAAAATTCGTGCTGTCTGAAAACTGGAAGGTAAACCAACCACAGCCACACACTCCAAAGAAGATGGACATGATAGAGGCAGCTTGTTCTTTTGTCGAGGAAGAAAATGAGGGAGAAGGCTCATCCGACGAGTCTGAAGACTACGTAGTGACTTGTCGCGTGATCTCTCACTCATTGGCGGATGATAAAAAGGCTCCTTGCGCTGATAAACCGAGGACGGACCCTGAACCAGAAATTCCGCGGCCGTCGGACGAGTTGATCAATGCCTTCCTGAATGAGATTCGTCTGAAAGTTAAAGCCAATCAAGAGCGTGAGATGGCCATACTGGAAGGAGCCAAACACCGACGACTGGACCAAAGAGTCGAGGCACTCCCGTCAAATCGAAAGCCATCCGCTGCGGATAAAAACAAATTCAAGACGAGGAAAAGGTTCGCTAAAGCCCTGTCAGCGGGAATGGTGCTACCACCCTCTGAAGAAAATACTCTCGGTGAATTAGAGATGCATCCTAACTTCTGCTTATATCATCAGAAGATCATACATCCTACCGAAGATTGCGACTCCTTTAAGTGTTGGTGGCAAGGGTGTGTCGCTCAAAAGCAACACTTCAACAGGACAAAGTGTGGAGCTCGTAGACATCAGAAAAATGCGATAGATGAGCGCAAGAGAGCCGCCGACGATTATCACAGAGCCAACTCCAGGGGATCGCAAATTATCACCTTCGGAAGCGACTCTGACGAAGAAGCTGCCCTCAACCCTCTCCTCAAGGAATCCATTTCAAAGATGAAAGAATTGAAAAGTTGCGATAACGTTCAGCCGTGTAATCGCACGCTGCTCGAAAAAAATCTCGGCCGCGCAAATAAGGGATCGAGCAAAAAGGATAAAGGAAAGGAAAAAAACAGCCCTCGTAGCCCATACTCAACAGCAATCGAGTGGCCCTAAACCGGTTGTTTGCCGAAACAACAAGCAACAACCCCTCCAGGAAAAGTTGAAACGTCCTTACCCATTTCTTCAAAATAAAACAAGGAGATTGTTCGAGCTGGCAATGCGCGACAGACGCATCAATCTGCCGAGACCAAAACGTTCGTTGCGGCCAGGCGATGAAAACGATCTCAATTATTGCCCTTACAACCAAACGGTAGGTCACCTGATCGAGGATTGCTACGTCTTTAAGAACTGGGTTGAAGATCAATACCAACAGGGCAAGTTCGTCATATCCGAAAACTGGAATGTGAGCCCGCCACAACCGTACGCTCTGAGAAAGACGGATACGCCGGGGGCATCATGCTCATTCATAGAGAAAGCCCCACAGACCGAAAAGTCAGTAAACTAGAGATTCGGCTCAAATACGGCGACGATAGACCGAAACGTCGTTAAACTAACAATGGACCGCAACGTCCTTAAACTAACGATGGACCGAAACGTTCTTAAACTAACAAAGGACCGAAACGTCTTTAAACTACTACCGCAACATCCTTAGGCTGACGAGATGAATAAAAAATGTATAAAAAATATATATATATATATAATAAACGGTATGTCCATAAGCAAAATGGGCACGGATGAAAACCCGAAAGGGCTCCGTGAGTAAAAACAGCAGGGCTACCGGCGAGTCTTGTGAAAACCCGAAAGGGTGCAACCTCGTTAGAAAAAAAAGAATAAAAAGAATTAAAAAAAACGGTACGTCCATAAGCAAAATGGGCACGGATGAAAACCCGAAAGGGCTCCGTGAGTAAAAACAGCAGGACTGCCAGCGAGTGATTGTGAAAACCCGAAAGGGTGCAATCTCGTTAAAGAACACTTGCAGGGTCCTCACGACCTTGTAAGGAGAAACCACCCGTGTGAGATCCTTACGACTCACAAAGGAGCAACATACTTAGGAGTCTTCACGATTCCTAAGGAGAAATTACACTTGCGAGATCCTCACGACTCGTAAGGAGAACTCTCTTATGGGACCCTCACGGCTCATAAGATTTGAAAGTCTTAAGTTACAGAGACCTAAACCTGTGCTTAAGCAACCTCCACAACCTTCGATATTGCCCTACCAGCGGCTCAATGCTGATCCTTGTATACAATCCACGGGCGCGAATAAACATTTCCTTGACTAAGTTTCATCCGTGATTGGGGATATGTGCGCATGATGAACAACCCTTGTAGGTCCTCTCGATTTACAAGGAGAAAACCCTACTGCAGGATCCTTACGACTTACAGAGGAACATACACTTAGGAATCCTCACGATTCTTAAGGAGAAAATACACCTACAAGATCCTCATGACTTGTAGGGAGAAATACCTTTGTGAGACCCTTAGGCTCATGAAGTTAAAAGCCTTAGTCGACAGGACCTTAACCCTGTTCGCTAAGCCACCTTTGTTCGACATCGACAGAGGCAAATGATGATTCGCTCCTGGAAATATCCCAGTAGCGGTGCTGATGCCGAAATCGGTGTCTAATTTCAGGTTTACGGTGAAAAGCCAGCAAGCCGCACATGCATGCAAAAATAGCCGAAATGATGGGGCAGCTTGCAATAAAAAAACAGCAAGTAAAAACGTATGCATGCAAAATAGCCAAAATGATTGGGCAACTCGCAATAAAAAGCAGCGAGTAAAAGAAACAAATAACCGAAATGATTGGGCACCGCGAAAATAGCCGAAATGATTGGGTAATCGCGATCTTCGCGATATAAAAGCTGAAATGATAGAGCATCACGGAAATAAAATATTAATAATAATAATAATAAATATAATAAAAAAAATGAATGAAACTTTTGTCCTACAGGTGAAATCACATCGATCCCTATATACAATCCAGGGCACGAACAAAGAGGGAACCATACCTTCCCAACAAGCTCCATCAGAAGAAGAAGCCAAATCTCGACGGTTCATAAACAACCTAGAGACCACCTCAGCATTCGTCTCGTTACAACAGACGTAATGTCAACAACGGCGTTCCTTCGCAGTCCGCAGGATGCAGATACAATATCAACAAAAGACCCCACGGTCGAAACAAAGCGGAGTGATGGCAAAATCCCAACTCCACCTCAGCATTCCTCTCGTTACAACAGACGTAATGTCAACAATGGCGTTCCTTCGCAGTCCAGCAGGATGCAGATACAACGTCAACAAAAGACCCCATGGTCTAAACAAAGCGGAGTGATGGCGAAATCCCAACTCCACCTCAGCATTCGTCTCGTTACAACGAACGTAATGTCAACAACGGCGTTCCTTCGCAGTCCAGCAGGATGCAGATACAATATCAACAAAAGACCCCATGGTCGAAACAAAGAGGAGTGATGGCAAAATCCCAACTCCACCGCGACGATCATCTCGATACAGCAGATGAAATGTCACCCCAGCGTTCTTCCCCCAGCAGGGTTCGGACACGCCAAAGAAAACGAAGCAAAGGCCAAATTCCTAGCTTCAGGGTCTTGACGGTAACTCATATAAAACCTGAAAGACAATCGGAGATCATCCCACATGGAGTGGTCACCACCTTGACGTTCGTCTCGATACAGCAGACAAGATGTCACTACAGTGTTCTTCCTCCAACAGGGTTCGGACACACCAAAGCAAACGAAGCGAAGGCCAAATTCCTGGCTTCAGGGTCTTGACGGTAACTCATATAAAACCTGAAAGACAATCGGAGATCGTCCCACATGGAGTGGTCACCACCTCGACGTTCGTCTCGATACAGCAGACGAGATGTCACCACAGCGTCCTTCCTCCAACAGGATCTGGACACACCAGCAAACGAAGCGATGGCCAAATTCCTAGCTTCAGAGTCTTGACGGATTCGGACACACCAAAGCAAACAAAGCAAAGGCCAAATTCCTAGCTTCAGGGTCTTAACAGCAAGTCATATAAAGCCTGAAAGACAATCGGAGATCATCTCGCACCAGTGCGGAGTGGTCACCATCTCGACGTTCGTCTCAACACAGCAGACGCAACATCATCAAACAAACTGAGCCACGGCAAAATCCCTAGTTCCAAACATCGACGGTTCACCAGCAACATAGAGACAACCTCGACGTCCGTCTCGATACAGCAGACGAGATGTCACCCCAGCGTTCTTCCTTCAACAGGGTTCAGACGCGACAATCAAACAAACGGAGCCACGGCAAAATCCCTAGTTCCAAACCTCGACGGTTCACCAGCAACCTAGAGACAACCTCGACGTCCGTCTCGATACAGCAGACGAGATATCACCCCAACGTTCTTCCTTCAACAGGGTTCAGACGTGACAATCAAACAAACGGAGCTACGGCAAAATCCCTAGTTCCCACCGCGACATTCGTCTCGATACAGCAGACGCGATTCCAGCAAACGAAGCAAAGGCCAAATCCCTAGCTTCAGGGTCTTGACAGCAACTCACATAAAACCTGAAAGACTATCGGAGATCATCCCACACCAGCGCGGAGTGGTTATGACTCATCGGGGCTCTCCAAAGTGAGACTAACTTCAAGTAAAAAGCGGCATGGCAAATTCCTAACGCTTGCTCTTCCGACGGTCAAACTTCCTAGGAAGATTGCTTGAAGACGTCTTGTCCAGCCCCCGAAGGGATCAGAGACACGGCAGTCGCAGGGCTACTCGAACAGCACGATTGCCTATCGAGGAATATATCAGCTCATGCGACGGTACAACGGCTAAAACCCTAAGTACCACAGACCCTAACGGACTTCAGTCGTAAAGAGCAGAGGTTAACTGCGACGTTAGGATGTTCTTGCGAGAAATGCTCGATTCGTCTCGACTTGTGAAGAAATTGATGTCTTTGCGAGAAATTCTCAATGCGGCTCGACTTGTGAAATAAAGCCTTAGGCAGTAGGCATGAAAGAAGCTTGTTTCCTAAGCACTGGGATCCTGCAAGTTGGCCCAAAACGGTCTCTTGCATACTATCCACGGGTCTCACTCTCCAAAGTCGAATCTCGACAAAGAGGAAAACAACCGCTTACGGGTCCTCTCAACTCGTAAGAGGGAAAAATTCTCTTATAAGATCCTTACGACTTATTAGAGAAAACACACTTAGGAATCCTCACGATTCTTAAGGAGAAAATCCACCTACGAGATCCTCTCGATCCGTAGGGAGAAAAGTCTCTATGAGACCCTCATGGCTCATAGAGTTGAAAAGTCTTAGGCAGCAGATCTGAACCTGCGACCTAAGCCATCGCTATCTCTTGGAGAAATCTAGATGCTTACTCTATTATTTGTCAATTGTGTTCATCAAGACAGCATGCTGAGAATGAAAGAAAAAAGAAAGCGACAAAAAGGACATCCGATGTGCATTTGATCAAACATTCGAGACACATTCGTTCATGCATGTGCAAAAGACTCAGAAAGAGAAATAAGACAAGCTGAAATAGAAATTTTCCATTCATATTGCAAAAGGTTCTTACAATCATAAAGAAATAAACAAAGACATTGTCCAAAAGATTACAATGACAAGACCTCAGATCCTGGACAGGGATTGAGGAACTCGAAAGTGACCTTGTCCAAGAGTTTCCAAGCTTAGCGAACCATCCTGGTGTGCTTCCTTTCGCGAGCACGGGCGTCGGGATCCCCGCTGATGTCCTCCACCCTCCGGTAAGCAGCAAGAATGGCGGACTGTTGAGAGGCCTGGTGCAAGAGATCGACAAGATTGTCTCGCCGTCTCTTCGAGATTAAGTTCATCAGGTACACTGAGTGCACCTTGTTCTCGGCGGCGTCCAATGCCCTAAGCGGCATGCCTGTAAAAAATAGGGGAAACGCTTCCCAAATTGCTCCCACAATGAGCTTCAGGAGGGAGGAACGTCGGGAAAGCAGTTGTCCGTTATATGCGTCGAAGCGGCTCATGATTTCAGTACACTCCGCGTTTGTGAACTCCCGATTTTGAGAACGGCCAAGTCGGCGGATATCCCCGAAAGAGATAATCTCATCGAGGTCGTACATGTGGGCGTCCATCACTCCTATAAAAGAAGATCGACAAAAATCAGCAACTCATAAAAGTTCTGCTATATGATTTAAAAGGAGCAAAGCTCCATTAACGAATCAAGAAATTATAAATGAAATCTTTTAGAGAGCAGAACTCTATTGATGGAATCCTAACAGGTTTCTCTTTAGTTCTCTTTAGATCCTTTTAGAGCAAAGCTCTGTTAAGTGAAACCCTAAATTGGTTTTCTTTAGATTAAGGATCTATTGAGAGCAAGGCTCTGTCAATGAGAATTGATTTAATTTAATTAAAATTTTTACCTAAAAGGTGTTTTCTAAAGAAATTCTAACTCTTGGAGTTCTTGAAGGCAAGAGCAGGGCTCTGAGATTTTGAAAATAAATTTTTTGGAGATGATGATCATCTGTGGAGGACCAAAGGTCCTATTTATAGGCATTGAAGAGCCGTTTCAACTTCCAAGGGATAGCGCGACGGTTGGGATTCTACCACCGCTGCGCTCACGTTTGGGGCCACGTAAGCGCAACGGTGGGGGGGCATTTGTTTACCCCAATCAGAGCAAAGCTCTGTTCAAATTCTAAGGCGGAAGACGAAGCAAAACTTCTGTTTCCCCCAATCAGAGCAAAGCTCTGCTTTGAAAATTAAAGTTAAAATAAATGAAGCAACGCTTCAGATCCCCTGCGCTGCGCGCAGAGCGCCACGTGTCAAAATCATACACTCCAGCGCAGGAAGCGCAGTGTCCAAGGCAGCACGCCCAATCAGAGCAAGGCTCTATTTAAAACAAAATTAAAAGAAGCAACGCTTCAGATGCGCTGCGCGACACGTGTCAGCGCAGTTGCGCTGCGCGACACATGTCAGCGTAGTTGCGCTAGCGCAGTTGTGCTGCGCCTTGCGCTGCGCTACACGTGTCAGCGCAGTTGCGCTACGATGTGCGCTGCGCGACACGTGTCAGCGCAGTTACGCTAGCGCAGTTGCGCTGCGCGACATGTGTCAAGCACAGATGCGTTTGCGCCAAACAGAATTAAAATTCTAGTAAGATCCTTCCGTTCTTGTTAAAACAAGAAGATTGTCTTCTGTAAAACAGAAGCCCTTGGATCAAAGATCCAACGGTGGGGAAAATTCCCCAAATCACTCATAGAATGATCTCTTTAACAAATTTAACAAATCTATAGGCACTATATAAAGACCCCTAGACCCCAACTCAAAAAAAAGGTCATCATCAACACAGAGAGAACTCCTTTAAAGAAAATTTTGAGAAGAGCTGAAAGAAAGGAAAGGTAAAAACCTTGAATAAAAGAAGAATTTCTTCTAAAAAGATCATTGATCAAAGATCTTCAATAAAAATATAATAATAATAAAGGCATTGCCTTTTGATGAACCACTGGTTCTTTGAAAACAAGAAAATTTGTTTTCTTTGATCTAAAATTGATCAAAATAATAAAAACAGTGCCCTGCACTTGCAAAATCTACACTGTTGCGCTCTCGGGTTGACGTAAGCCACTAGAGAGCACCACGTGTCAGCCCCATAATGATCTGCGCTACATGCTTTTAAAAACAGAGCACTGCTATCATGAATTGGTGTAACTCACCAGAGCGCACCACGTGTCAGCAGCGCAACAGCGCAGCGCACTGCGCTTGCGCTCTCCTGAGCGTGACACGTATCACCTCCCCATGGACTTGCGCCTTGCGCTCCTCAATTGGCGCAAAGCGCCTGATAAGCCACGTGGCACTTTGTCAGACTAATTAATGCAACGCATTGTTAAAGGGTAGAGCCCAATTAAAAGGCCCAATGGACCAAAACAAATGCTCTGCATTATAAAAAAAGGGACAGAGCCCAACTTAAAAGGCCTAATAGGCCAGAATAAAATGCAGTGCAGGGGCAGAGCCCTAATAAAGGCCTACTAGGTTAAATATAAATTAAAACGTTGAACATTATCAACTGGACTTAGCCCAATCATGGCCGTAAGTCCTCAAATTAAATTGACTGAGCACGGATGCTCTCTTAAATCAATCAACTTTGGTGCAAGGGTACATCTCCGAACTCCTCTGACACATGTCGTTGTAATCCTTCAACGTCGTCAGAGAGGTGACGGGTCCCGACGGCCATATATTAAATGGACCCCTATGTCCCTAAACTGAAACATGGACCCCCATGTCCCTAAACTGGAGATGGACCACTATGTCCCTAAATTGGAGATGGACCACCATGTCCTTAAACTGGCGATGGACGTCCACGTCCCTAAACTGGAACAATAGAGCCCAAATGCTCTTTTGTTGGATCTAAACGATCCCGTTTAAGTTGATCTTAGCCTTAAATATGGTTAACGTATCCTTAAACATTCAAACAGACTTTAGTCCCAAATTGGACTATAGATCCCCCAATCAACTTTGGTTCAAGGGTACATCTCTGAACTCCTCTGACATTTGTCGTTGTAATCCTTCAACATCGTCAGAGAGGTGATGGGTCCCGACGGCCATACATGCAATGGACCACCATGTCCCTAAAATGGAATATGGACCACCATGTCCTTAAACTGGCAATAGACCACCATGTCCCTAAACCGGCAATGGACCGCAATGTCCTTAAACTACCTATGGACCACTACGTCCCTAAACTGGAATAATAGAGCTCCCAAATGCTCTTTTGTCGGATCTAAACGATCCCGTTTAAGTTGATCTTAGCCTTAAATATGGCTAACGTATCCTTAAACATTCAAACAGACTTTAGTCCCAAATTGGACTCTAAGACCCCCAATCAACTTTGGTTTAAAGGTACATCTCCGAACTCCTCTGACACATATCGTTGTAATCCCTCAACGACGTCAGAGAGGTGATGGGTCCCGATGGCCATGCATACAATGGACCACCATGTCTCTAAACTCGAAATGGATCTAGACGATCCCGTTAAGTAGATCTTAGTCTGGAAATTAGACTAACGTGTCCTTAACAAACGTTTAAGTTGATCTTAGCCTCAAATATGGCTAACGTATTCTTAAACCAAAACCCAAAACCCAAATCTAAGAAAGTACGGATTTGGACTAATCCACGTCCTACGGGCGGCGAAATAAATAGTCTCCGTATACAATCCACGGGCAACCACAAACAAAACAAACACCCACGACATAAAGTGAAATTCAGGAGAAGGAGAAAGTTGTTACCGCGATGCGGTAGCGTAATTAACTGCAGGGGCTTGCGCCTGCAGGAAAGAGCGTCCCCACAATCAAAAACCCCTCAAACAAGGGGGAATCTGATGAAGTCTGCTACATCGGCCGCATCCGTCTAAACTTCCGATACACGGTGCCATAAATCAACTTGGCATCTTCGAAGAGGTGGGCGGATAAAACCAAATAGCATCTGTCCCGAATCTCAGGCAAGACGTCCTAACGTCGCGGCTGCCGTTCGGAGGGGAACAGGCACTGCACTCAGGATAACCTGAGTCGAAGTAGTCCCTGTAAAAAGATAAAAAAAAAGGCCAGACTACCCATGAAGAAAAGGGGAATGAAAGCACAATGGGCCGAAATATACTGAGATCCAAGGAAGCGCGAAGCCTCTCTTCCTCCTCAAAAGTCTTGAGGGAAGCTGCGAGAGCCTTTTCGGCAGAGATACATGTTGAAGAGGAAAGAGTCAGTCAAAGCATAATAATTGAAAAGGCCGCGGAAAGATATGACCGAAAGATACCTGATTGTGTGAGGGTGATTAATGCTGCTTCATCGCGAGCTAGTTGCTTGGAAACCGCGATAGCAGCCTCCAGATCGGTATCATCCGGTGCCATAAATAGACCCTCGTTGGTCCCGTACTTACTTAAGCCCTCACTGTAAGGAGCATGAGGCTCCTAGCCGAATACAACGTCTGCAGAAAGTATTGACTTCTTTTTTTTTCTGCGAGCGAGTGCCAGGAGCCGATAACACAAGCTTGCGCTTGGCGGGCAATTTGGGGCGATGACTCCCTATTTCCGCACCCACGCCGGACTCTGGAGATGCCACAGCTACCGCTTCTACAGGCGCGCGGGGTAGGGGCAGCTCAGGCATAATGCATGGTACCACAGCCGCAACAACTTCTCTTAAGGGAGGACGAAGATGGTCCGGCGCTTCAAAGGAATGGTTGGATTACCAGCAGGGACGGTGTCCTTGCAATCAAGCAACAATCGCTTTTCTTCCCTAATGACGGCGCCCATCAAATGTTGATACTACGCCACATATACGTTCAAGATTCACGGAACGCAACTCGGCTCATTGATAAAGAAATTGGAGCCGGTGGTCAATCGCATAAAATGGTGTAATGCGTTGCGAATCCATTCTTCTGTGGCAGCTGGCTCAGCTAGGAAGGCATCGAGCGGGACGCCTTGATTATAGCCTGATTGCTGGGCAAAACGGTGCGGGTTGTACCTCATGAACAACGCCGAATCATTCCTCCTAAACACGAAAAAACCCGGCCTGATAGAATATAGATGAAGAATCTCCTGAGCTTTCAAGGTAGAGGCCCCATCTTTAAAAGTATCGCGCAGAGGCTGCAACATTTTTGCGGATTCTTTGCCGAAAATAAAAACCTTAACTACAAAGGTCATGCCGTCCCTAACCATACGCCTACGAAGGAGCAAACCCCTAGCCTCCCACTGTGTCGGATTTAAAACAGACGTGTCAACTAGGCGCATAATCCGAGGGAAGTTGTAACTGTCGTAGAAACTAGGTCGTTTATGGGCACCAAAAGCACCAAGAACGTGTAGCTCGATCCATGACGTAAAATAATGAAGCGAGAAAGTGACGGGCTGTCCTCCTGGCTGAGTGGTATCCACCGCTAAGCTGAGACCATGGTACAGGTGCGCCAACCCAGCAATTCCGATAGCCACTTGCATTCCCGCAACCATACGATGGGCGGGGTAAAAAACCGATGGCCTCATATAATGAGGGTGCATTGGAAGCACGAACAAGTTCAGCCATAAGCCAATAAACCCCAGCACGAACGTCTCTTCATCGACGTCCGGAGCAGTAAGCTCCGCGAAGGGAACGACAGGAGCAGCTGGACTAAAGAAACTCTTTAAATCTTCCTCCACCGTTGGTTGGTTGGTTATCCAAACCAAAACCAAACGGGTTGTCGAGCTTGGAGAACAGTGCAGCTTGCTTCGATAAGGCTTCCGGACGAAGAAAGTGAGCGATGAAGTCTGCGTAGATGACTCCATGCCCTCCGGATTCCAGAAATAGACTTTCATATATATTCAACACCTTGATCAAGATCGGGAATTGGTGTTGAATGGCGATCTCCGGGGTAAGACCCATTACCACTGATTTGGTGGCAAAGATGTACTCGTCCGGAGGAAGCAACTCCTCGTAGTGTTCTCCCCTAACGGGTAAACCAGAGATCTCTGCAAACTCTTCCAAAGATATTGAGACTTCTCGATCCAACAGAAGGAAGGTGTGGGTCAGAATATTCCATTGCTCAAGAAAAGCCTTGACCCACCATGCAGGAGGTGCGGAATATTGAAAGAGAGATGCATAAACGGTGGGGTACAACCCAAACTTCAGCAGCAACGATCTCTTGGCCGAAAAAATGTAACGGGCCCACTGCAAATGCCCAGCTGGATGACGAGGAGCTAGGCCTATCATGTATGGCTGTCCCCAAGGGCACGACTCGCCCTGGCATATACGCCGTCCTAGAGTATCCAAAACCGCCGGCGGCTGTACGGGTATTGCAGCCATAGAAGGTTGAAGGAGACCCTCTGAGGTCCAGTTGATCTCCTCTACGACATAGTTCACCGGAGGTGCGTCAACATAATGGATCGCCGAAATAGGTTCCGAAGGTGCCGCACAAGAAAAGCTCCGTCGGCCTTTGATAATTTGACTGTACCATCTGCCCCATAAATGAAGATTCTTTTTCTCCGGGTCGTGATCTTTGATCAACGCGAAGACTTCCCTGTCTACAGATGCTTTAGGGAACCCGCCTTTCGAACGGACGAATAGGAAAGAAATGTCGAAAGACATAGTACCTGCGCAAAGAAAAAAATTTAGCCGTCAATGCTACAGTTTAAGTTCTGTCACTTGGGACTTTAAATTAGTACCGCACTGCAATGCAGTAGAAAAGGACCAAGAGGGACCCACACAATCTAGATGACGTTTCATCTTTAATAAAACAGTCTCATCATTTGATGAAACAATTATTAAATGAGGAAATCCTAAAAACAGGATTCTCATTTAATGAGGGCCTCTTGGGCCAATGAGTAAATCGCCTTGAGAGCAACGCTCTGCAAACAGATATGACATCTGTTATAATTAATGATGAAGGGAATAAAATTCCCCAAAAATTCTAAAGAGCAATGCTCTGCGAAGAAGATGGAGAAATCCATCCGAAACCCTAAAAGCAAAGCTTTACTGAGTTAAAAACTCTGAGATCTTTAAGATCTGCAAGATGAACTCTAAGAGTTCCTCTTTAATGGGTTAAGAGACCCTAAGAAAGATCTCTTTATCCGAAACCCTAAAATTTCTTTAGATCTGTGATATAAAAAAGAGCAAGGCTCTGTTAACGGGTGAAACCCTATGAAGTAATCCCTTCAAAGATTTAATCTTTACATAAAAATTTTGACAGGGTTTTGTCTCTAAAAGTGTTCTTAAAACAAAGATCTATTCTCTGAAAGAGAATTAATTCTCAGAAAAACAAATAAGAAGATGAACAGAGGTCATCTCAAGGGCCAAAGGCCCTATTTATAGGCACTGAAAGCCGTTTCAACTTCTAAGTTGATCTAATGGCGCAGATGCTGCCACCGCTGCACTCACGTGTGAGACATGTGAGAGCAACGGTGGGGGGGCATTTGTTTTCCCTAATCAGAGCAAAGCTCTGTTTAAATTTTAAAATTTGAAATGAAGCAGCGCTTTATAAAAGCGCTCGCGCCAAGAGCGCCAGCGCTCTATGGCAGCGCTCATGCGCAAAGCACGAGTGCACTAGCGCCAAGAGCGCCAACGCTCCGAGGCAGCGCTCATGAGCAAAGCACGAGTGCGCTCGCGCCAAGAGCGCTAGCACTCCGAAGCAGCGCTCACGTGCAAAGCACGAGTGCACTAGCTCCAAGAGCGCTAGCGCTCTGAAGCAGCACTCACATGCAAAGCATGAGTGAAGTGCGCCAGCGCTGAGAATCAAAGACTCTGAAGCAGCGCTCACGTGCAAGGCACAAGAGCGCCAAGCACTAAATATTCTCCACAGTTGGATCAAAGATCCAACGAAGATGATAAATCATCAAATTACCAGAATAAAATTCTGTTAAGGAAATACTCCTCAGAATCTTTCCAAACAAGGAAGATTGTGCTCTGGAAATTAGAGCACTGTTGTGGTGATTAAAAATCACCAAGATACAGAATTAGTTCTGTATGGGAAAAGATTTTCCCAGTCTTGTTAAAAACAAGAAGATCGTTTTCTGTAAAACAGAAACCCTTGGATCAAAGATCCAACGGTGGAAAACATTCCCAAATCAATTAGAGAAAAGATCTCTTCAACTGATTTAACAAATCAGCCTCACCTATATAAAGGACCCAAGACTTCAAGTCTCGCACAGAAGAACCCCCCACCCCCCCACAAGCTTTGAGAAATTTCAAAGAAAAGAGCAAGCTCTGAGAAGAACTTTTCTTTAAGGTAAAAACAGAGAGATAAAAAACATTTCATAAAGGAAGAAGAACATAGTTCTTTTTTAGATCATAGATCTATAAGACAAAGGTCTTTCACAAAAAGAGATCATAGCATCTCATCATAAAAAGGGGGGAGAAGAATTTCATTCTCTTCAGATCATAGATCTACAAAGACAAAGTCTTTCACAAAAGAAAATAGGAGCGATTGTAACATCTCCTATAAAAATAAGAACTTTGTTCTTAGAACCATGAGACAAAGTCTCTTGTAAGCGAGAACTTATTTCTCAGATCACAAAATTGATCAAAAGCACTTTGCGCTCATTGACCGACGCTTATCGCCAAGCGCGCCACGTGCTCTTCACGTGTGCACTACTTAACATAAGCACTCTGCGCTCATTGACTGGCGCTCATCGCCAAGCGTGCCACGTTCTCCTCACGTGTGCGCTACTTAACATAAGCACTCTGCGCTCATTGACTGGCGCTCATCGCCAAGCGCGCCACGTGCTCCTTACGTGTGCGCTACTTAATAGAAGCGCTTTGCGCTCTTTGACTGGCGCTCAGCGCTAAGCGCGCCACGTGCTCCTCACGTGTGCGCTACTTAACAGAAGCGCTCTGCGCTCATTGACTGGCGCTCAGCGCCAAGCGCACCACGTGCTCCTCATGTGTGCACTGAGGGAACATAAAATGTTCTTTAAATAAAGCCCCAGAGCTATAATGAGTGCTCAACACTCAATAAAAGACAAAAACGGTTGTCAGAATCTAAACCAATGCTCAACATTGTTAAATGAAAAAGGACTGAGCCTAATTAAATGTCTAACATTTTAACTGAATGGGCTGAGCCCATGTTGGCCACAGATCCCTAATTCAGATTAATTGAGCCCATATGCTCATAAATCTTTGATCTTAGTCCCAAATTGGACTACAGATCTCCCAACCAATATTGGTTCAAGGGTACATCTCTTCACTCCTCTGATATTTATCGTTGTAATCCTTCAACGTCTTCAGAGAGGTGACGGGTCCCGACAACCAGACATTCTACGGACTGTGGGGTCCTTAAACTCATGGACTATGATGTCCTTAAACTTTATGGACTGTGGGGTCCTTAAACTCATGGACTATGATGTCCTTAAACTTTACAGACTTTGACGTCTTTAAACTGTGGACTATGATGTCCCTAAACTCCATGGACTGTGATGTCCTTAAACTTATGGACCACAACGTCCCTAAACTAAAACAGTAGAGCCCAAATGCTCTTTTTTTGGATCTAAATGATCCTGTTAAGTAGATCTTAGTCTAAAATTAGACTAACGTATCCTTAACAAACGTCTAAGTTGATCTTAGTCTCAAATGAGATTAACGATCCTTAAACCCAACCCAAACCCAAACCTAAGAAAATACGGATTTGGACTAATCCACGCCCTACGGGCGACAACATAAATTAGTCTCTGTATACAATCCACGGGAAACCAAAAACAAAACAAATACACACGACACGAAATGACCATCTGGAGAAGGAGAAAGTGGTTACCGCGATGCGGTAGCGTAATTAACTGCAGGGGCTTGCGCCTGCAAGGAAGAGCATCCCCACAATAAAAAAAACCCTTCAACGAGGGGGAATCTGACGAAGTCTGCTACATCAGCCGCATCCATCTAAACCTTCGATACACGGTTTCATAAATCAACTTGGCATCATCGGAGAGGTGGACGGATAAAACCAAATAGCATCCGCCCCCAAATCCAGGCAAGACGTTTGTCTTCCCGTCTTTCGGCGGTGAACAGTGATATTCACCAACTGCTTTGGCTGCAACACTTGCACCATTCCCTACTTTCAGAGAATGATCATCTAGTCTCAGTTCTTTACCTTTCTTTAGCCCATGCAACATATTACAAATGTGGGATCCCGATCCGGTATCTAATACCCAGGACGTAGAGTGTACTGAGAAACAGTTCTCGGTAATTAACACACCCGAAGAAGATGCATCAACATGCTCATTCTTCGTTTGGGTGGCTTGGAAAACCGGATATTCCCCTAATTCCTGCTCGGACTTATAACAATTATAAGTTGGAGCGGAACCAACGTTCCCCTGCTCAGTATAATAAGTGAGTTCGGTCAATACATCCATATTATTATCTTGATTAAGGCCTGACATGGTCGCTGCTTGGAGAGAGAGAAGAAAATACTTAGCGTATGCTCTTGCAAGATTAGAGTGGTTATTATCTTATCTAATCAGGATGGCTCCCACTGTTTTTATCAAATCTTCCTTCAAACCCTAAAAGGCAAGACTAGCCGGGATTAATTACACCCTACAAGTTCGCCAATCTTTCGGCCAGGCTAGTGTCGGTACTTTGAGGGAGGTTCCCCGTGCTTTCGCACGGACCTAATTAAAATAAATCTTATTTTCCCAAGGGCGTAACCCCATCAACACCTTTCAAGACACCTACTTGATCGACTAATTGTGATCTGTAAAACACTCCCAGGAGTAACTCTTACTCGCAGTGGGTATTGAGATCCAACTATCTCATAGAAGGTATGCAATCTCATTGCAAATTTCAACACTTGAAATTCCCGATAATATTTTGCCCCAAGCGTCCTATGACCTTGACAGATATCAACAAACCAAAGTACGCTAGTCAAGTTTAAGCCGCCATTTCATGATTGAATTAAACCGACCCGCACGACCCTTGACAGAGGTCAACAAAGTTATATAACTACCCTAATCCAATCGCATCACATGCTTTGCAGATAAGCACTAATCAGTTACCACACACTACGTCTTGACAGAAGTCAACAAACGTAGCACGAATGGTAAATAGTAATTATCCGAAATGACGGAGGGCTACGACAGGTTTTTAGGAAAACCTTTTGCGTAATGAACTTGATATCGTTGTAGAAACAAGTGATTTTGAAAATGAGTGTTTTTGAGGCTTTTGCTAGTTTCGCTAAAGAGGCCACTCCCGGTGAAGGGATCTCGGCTCTTTCCTTATCGAATAAGGTGATGGATATTCTACAAAGAATACTGCTATGCAAAGCAAGAACTAAAAAAGCAATCAAAAAACAAAACCGAGTGGGTTGTAGTATCTGCTAGTTTCGCTAAAAAGGTCACTCCCGGTGAAGGGATCTCGTCTATTTCCTCATCGAATGAGGTGCTGGATATTCTACAAGGAATACCGCTATACAAAACAAAAAATAGAGCTACCCATTTTGAAAATTTGATTCTACAACATTTTTTAGGTTTATTTCTTTTTCATTAATATCATTAATGAAGTCCCATCATTTATGCTTCCTAAGCATCACAGAAGAAACGAAAATACAACGTATGCTTATGCCATCCGTATTCGCCACAGTGTCCCGTTATGCACCGTTAGGTTACTTAACTAACGGCATAGCAGGGCGAGGCTAGCGCGGGTGTAAAACATAAGCAACGTTTATTATATATCATATATATAATAATAAATCATTCATCTCAAGCATATAAAGTGATCACATCACAGAATATCAGCAGCAGAAGTCAACATATAAAATATTGGATATACTAGGAGGTCCATGTTTTATATTAAGCCTGTAAAAAACACTGATTCCATGGTCGCGATGAATAGCCAAACCCACATCTCTAGATCCCTACGAGAGCGGCAAGCAACCCTACCAATTCTAGAGTTAGGTGACCCGGTCTTGACTCCTCGAGATGGTCTCCCACTGGACTCTAGAACCCGGTTACTTGTGCTCCCTGCCTTGGGTCTATCTTAATGCGGAAAAGTAAATAATATACATCAATGGTGACATCATCCTCAACCCGAAAGTGCCCTAATAAAAGAATATCATATACAAATTTTTACATGAATGAAAATGAAAAAACTCTCATCTCACATAAAAAAACCCTCGGCTATTCAAAACACGACGATCCAATATAACATATCACAGCAACACATAACATCACATATTATCAACATAAGTAAATATGCGTATCCCAACTGTCGTTGACATATAGCAACGAAACCGGAGATACATCACATATTACACTTACGGTCGCAGAAAAAAAAAATTCAAACTGCGACATTTGGAATCGACACAGCCTTTAGATATCATAAACCCGGAATATCACATACTTCGGATTTCATGCCTAACATTGTAAATCATATATTTGGGTTTATTCTGTGAAAACACCTTTTCAAAATTGGGTAATTCAACAAGATTCCCGATTCCTACCGAGACCGAAATGTTAAATTTACAAGCAACTAATCAATTTTCACAAACTAATTAGTGTAGATTCTAAATATTGTATCACATTCCATAGATAGCTAGACGATGTTAAACATTCCGATCGAATCAACAAACACCCAAAGTTTTCCAAAGAGCTCAACACTTGAGCACAGTTTAAAAATACCCAGTACATGCCACAATACCTATGGCGTCGCGGAACTACTGCAAACCCTAGGGTTTAACAGCGGTTCCGACGGTCATAGAATCGAGTTAGGGTTTCATTCTTCTAGAGGGTCCATATAATCACTTGCATGATTTTTGAATGTTCTTTAACTTGGAAAAATCCAACTTTTGGAAAATTTCCAGCGAGGGAGAAAATTGGGTATTTGATATTCGTTCGAACTTTTTAACGCCGTCTAAAATACCCGAAACGATATTAGAATTACGACTACGAAACACTCCGAATTGCCTTTACAGAAAAATAACATCACATGCAATTTCAGTAAAAACAAGCAACACCTGAAACATCAAAACCCAGAGACCAGAACACCAAACCAAAACGAACCCGAGAAGGCATCATTGGGCCGGCCAGGCCGGATTTTTAAAGCATCTCACGGGGTTAAATCCGGCGGATGGGGTTCGTATTCGTTTGGTGCTTATATTACATCTCATGTAACATTCTGCAGTTACTTAAAAATATTTCGAGGACTTTTAAAAATCGACAGAATCTAGATTTTGTGTTTCGATGTTTCGGTTTTGTAATTCTACAAACATCGTCTAATTCTCTAGCTTGGCTCTGATACCACTGTAGGGTTACCTAGCATGAAGGCAAGGTTTCAGGAGGTATCGTCCATACCATTTTCAAAAATTTGCCATGCTAAACAACCCTAACCCTAGAATCTTAACTAGAGAATTAGAAAAAACATGCATGTAAACAACTTTACATCTAAATTAAAAAGGAATACAATCTTTGTAGACCAGTCCTTCACTTCAATAGCTCCGTGTAGTAGTCCTTTCGCTCCAAGTAGTGAACTCCCGGACTCTAGAAAGGCTCCACAAGATGAAAGGAACAAGCTTGCTTGAAGTTTTCGAGGCCGGAGATGATCTACGTCGAGGAGACACTAACTCAAGCTACCTCTTCACTAATTGTGAAGCTAACACTGTAAACTAAATGGATAATCTAGTAGAGGATGATGAAGTAGGATTTTTGCTCACTTTAGAAATCTTTTTCTCACTAATTTTCCTCACCTCTCAAAAACCTAGAGAGCTCTCTCTTGTTGAAGAAGAAGATGAAGAGGAAAATAGAATGAGTGAGAATAGCAACCATGGGTGAGAAAATATTTCATATAACTCTTATAGAGACTTAACCATGGCTAATGACAATGGTTGGGTTAATAAATATCTAATGTAAGACAAAATTAGTGGACTAAGTCAATGGTTCTACAAGCTTCCACTAAGCTTAAACCATGTGACTAATTTCCAACTAATAAATGATTTACTTTAAATAAATAAACTCCACATTATCATAAGCATGGTGTGGGTCTCATACACCCATGTAGAATGTATCATCAAGCATGATACAAAAGGAAATACAATTAATATATATTAAATGCATAAGTGAGAAAAAGAAATTCTTAAGTGAGCTAATATTAGTTAATGTAAATTAATATATCACATATATAATTATATATTAAATTATTAAATCAACACTTGATTTAATAATCCGGCTATATCACATACAACTGACTAATATTATTTGTATCAACTTATCGAATCAACACTTGATTCGATAACCCGGCTATATCACATATAACCGACCGATACGAATATCGCGAGAATAGAATACGGTATCACATACTCGTATTAATATCGGTCCTGCATATATCATATATGTGCTCCTACTTCATTTCTCCTGAGCCAGGAAACCTCTGTGTAGGACTCTAAAGACTCGTCAATACGCCGACAATAGGTGATGATCATATCAGTCACCCACAAGCCGTCAGCGGTACTAGCTGGACGTAACGGCTATCCGGGTATTGAGCGATCAGAAGATTAATAAGTAAGACTGCTCATACTCCTATAAAGCCTGTCAGTAACACTACCGTACAGTCCGGTCTCTTCGTTCGATATATCGCATATCTAGTCTAGGGGGTAAACATCAGACCCCAGTAACCGATAAGTCATGCCGATGTGAGGCTCATAACAAGTCGAGAAACTACTGATAACACTTACCAGTAAATCTCCGTATCAGCCCTGGCCAGGGACTTCCTGTTATAGCCAATCGAGCACAGCGCAACATCAACCCCCAATACCGGGAGAGACGAATCCCCTCCTATCGCTCGGCAAAATAACTATTTTTTGTTGAGGATCTCGGGTTGAGTTTTTAAAGAACTAAGTTCTTGATTTGAAACTGAGTTCTTAGAGTATTATGGACTCCATTTTCTTCCTTTTTAAATTTATTTTTCCCTGAATTTTTGATTCTCAAGAACAAGATCTTCCCGATGAGAATTAAATTCTCAACTTGTGGGGGACTTGTCTTGTGGATCTCAGATCCAGAGAAAGAACTTAGTTATTTTTAAAAGGGTTAAACCCTTAGATGTGATATTATAGGTAATATAGATATTTTGATCTCTTTTCTTTACCTAGGGTTTTGAGAAGAAAGCTCTTCTTCTTTGAGAATTGAATTCTCTGTTCTTTCTATCTATGGTCTCTTCCTCTCTCTGTGTTTTCTTTCTTTGTGTGTTGGTATGTGAGACTTGAAGTCTCGGGTCCTTTATATAGTGGAGGCAGATTGTTAATTAGTTTTGAGAAAATCTCTCATTGAGAGATTCCAATTGATTTAATTAGTCTCAAAATTGATTTGGGGAATTTTACCCACTATTGGATCTTTGATCCAAGGATTTTTGTTTTACAGAATATGTTGTTCTTGTTTTTAACAAGATCGGGGAAATATTCTCCTATATACAGAATTTATTCTGTCAAGTGGTGATTTTTAATTGCCATTAGATTTTTAATGCAAGGGTTCTCTGTTTTACAGAGAGCCATCTTTTTTTATTTAGAAAAATTGGGGGAATATATTCCCAAAATAGTATTTTATTCTATTATTGGATCATTGATCCAACTGAGAGCATCTTTTTTATTTTGAAAGATTTGGGAGATGTTTTCTCCTAATAGAATTTGATTCTATATTTTGAAGGTTTATCATCTCCGTTGGATTTTTGATCCAACGGCTCTGTTTAACAGAGAGTATCGTAGAATTTAATTTTGCTTGGGCGCCGGCACTCACGTGTTGTACACGTGGATGCCACTTAAGAATTTAATTCTTAAGATGGGTATTCCTGTACTTTGCACATTGGCGCCTGCGTGAGGAGCGCGTGCGGCGCCATATAAGAGTCTAACTCTTAT
Source organism: Agapanthus africanus (assembly GCA_030015575.1). Classification (NCBI taxonomy): domain Eukaryota; kingdom Viridiplantae; phylum Streptophyta; class Magnoliopsida; order Asparagales; family Amaryllidaceae; genus Agapanthus; species Agapanthus africanus. The sequence continues at coordinate 416,783,966 of CM057349.1, read as the reverse complement.
GTAATAAATTCTTCCGTACTTTGTACATCGGTGCTGGCGCCCTCGTGAGAAGAATGTGGGGAGCTACCCCATTAAATTTCAACAGAGCTTTGCTATTTTATTATGTTCAAATATTAGGAGAACAGGCGCTCCTGTGGTTTGCACATTGGCGCCCGCATGAACTTCACGTGCGGCGCTACCTGAGGTGATAGTTACCTGCTTTGCATGTGGGTGCACGTATTTAACACGTGGATTTTCCTTTTTTTCTTATAAGGGAACAGTAAGTTCTGAGCCAAAAACTTTTGGCGGGAACAAATGCCCCTCACTAGTTTGCCCACGTAAGCTTATACGTGGGTTAAGTTGTCACGACCCAAAATTGGCCCGTGACGGTCTTAATACTACGCAACGCCTAAAGATGTAACGCAGTAAAAGAAAGCCAAAACCTAGAAATCTAAACCAAGAAAATACGGAAAAGATAATATAAGTTTTTTGAAACATTTGAAATCGCAACCCAAATTCTTTAAAAAGTCCTACCTTCTTTCTTTAAAATTTTGGCAATACCCCTTTTTGTAAAAACTAGCCAAGATGAATACAATACAAATATGCGACGCCGTAGCGAAGAAATAAAGACAATAGAGAGAAAGCTGTATATAAAAGACAACAAATCCACAAATAATATACAGTAACGTCCTCACCAAGTCTCTAAGTCAACAACATAATAGTAAATGGAGAGTACAAGATATAACGAATGTACAATACAAAATACAGATAACCACCAAAACCCACCTAAGCAAAATAATACTGTGAGCTGATGCGGTATCTGTAGCAAAAGATGATAGCTGAAAAGCGGAATAGCCTGCCTCGACTACTCTGGGGAACAACCTGAAACACCTGTGGCACAACGGGGATGAGTTGCCAACTCGTGAATAGCAGATAACATATGCAGGTAATCGCGGGAATGCACGTACAGCATGAATCTAAGATATGCGATTACAGTAATAACATGTCATGCAAATGCTGAATAAAGGAAAGTACACTAGCAAGTACAATCAATATGTGAGGCAATAGCAACATGACAATAATATGCAATAACCATGCAATAGGGATATGAGAATGTAAATATGCAACTATCACAAGGGTGCACTAACAGATACTACCAATATATGAACTGTGCATAAGGTAGATAAGTGTGAGGTAGGGGTGGAATATGTCATTTCCACGGAAATCTGACATCGTGGTAGGATCACAATCCATCAAGACACTCAAATCCCAAATCCTCAAATCAGCCCCAAACTGGGCTCTCACATCGTATAAGTATCACATCACCTCAATGTACAATATCGAATAGCTCTCCTATATCTCGTATGTACAATCAAAAATCTCTTTCATATCCAATACCCAATCTCAATAAATCATCTATATCCCAAGTCGAATCTCAAGTAAGTTTCTAACATCCTAAAGGTATATATATATGCAGAAATAAATATGATGGGGGCAATACACATATATTAGTGTCCCATTCCACTAATATTGGTGTAAGGGTATATATAACAACGGCTAATCCCCTGTTATATATACAAAGGTATTAAAAGAAATATCATGAAAACAATGTGCCAAGCATCGACACAGAAATCCTGATAGGTACGTATCATACGCTGTCCCGAAAGCACGAGTGCCTAGCTCTGACCCTCGCCTTTCGACGTATGCATACGTGCATGACTCCCAACGGCATCTCCATGATCCGCGCCGAGTCATTGGTACTGTCACCGGATGGTATGGTTCCCCTGCCGGGCTCATCGGCTCATAGTACATCGACATCCCTTTCTTGCCCCGGGGTACCTCCGGGCCCCACCATGTACCCTCTACGGCCTCGACGCCTCCTCGTAGGGGTATATATAATCATCACCGATAAAACCCATGGTGGATGCGCAAATATCATATCAAGGAAACCGGGTTTTTCAATGTATGCATAATTTCATGAACTCCCGCGGTTCCCAAATCCAGAAAACATCATGTAGAATCCAAATAATAATGCGCAATCCAGGAATAAACATATACGATATATCTGAAATGCGAGCATATAAATGAGAATATGTAGCTGAAACCAGATGTATGCGAAACCAATAAGGTACAGCTAAGTAACATCAGTAAAGGTAAATATGTGACTGCAACTGAATATGTGTGTAACATACAGGTGTAACAATGTATAGATATCTACCTATAAGAACTGATGTCGTATACCCCCTGGGTATAAGTAAGATATGTAGGATATCCCCCCGGTATGAGTAACATATGTGCAAGGTATACCTATAACTGTATCGCAAGGTGTATATGTACCTATCACTAAAGGTATGATACACTATAGGTATACCGATAAGCTAGATGTCATGTGTGACAAGCAAAAGTATCTATAATGGTTAGTGTGTGACATGGCAATTATTGACGGTGTGTGTAGCATACAATCCGTGCTCATGCAACATGAACCGTCAATAATGTGTGCAGTGCCCTACGGCTACTAGTCACAGTACAACTATATCTAAGTAAATTGGTAAAGGCGCAATTCTAACAATGACGTAGAATATGCGACAAGTATTTGAATCCTAGCCCAGATGCATAACGCCATGCGGGCGATTCCCCTGTAGATGTTAAATCTACCCACCTACGCTCCACGCTAGGTGAATCCTACCACACGTCTTCCTCGGTAGCAGTAGCAGTAGTCCCTGCATGCAAACCTGGAAATAAGACACAATAATCATATATAAGACAAGCATCTCGCAAAACGCGATATCGAACCCAAAACGAGAAACTCGCGTCGCGAACTAAACGCGCGTGTGCACGATACGCTAAAACGTGTGTATATGCGTCTAAAACCATCGCGACACGCCGCGATACGCTGGATCACAGAACCCGCGCGTATCGCGCAAACACAACGGACACAAAAACGATAAATAGTCCCAGATTTTCCTACAGGTCAAATATCACAAAACTAGACATGCCAAAGCACTAGACAATACAGCAGACAACCCTAGCCAAGACCCCAACACCCCTGCCCTCTACTTGGCCGCAAATTGCGGCCAAACCTAATAAATCCGCGGCCTGTACTGGGAAGTAGGGTCTTGTGTTCTGGTGTTGTGTTCTAGACCTAGTGTACATGCCCCAATTTTCTCAATTTTAACCTGAAGGTCCCGGGTCCAAAGCAGATTCACAGATTGCCAATATATCGTATAAAAACGATAATTTGCACAAAACACAAACCCTATGGTATTTTAGTGTAATCCAGGGTTAAACTCTGTTAAGGTGACCCTAACAACACTTAAATAAGTAGGGTTTACCAACACAAACATCACTTTGCCACAAGTCCACACAAATCACCTTAATTAGCACTAAACTAGCTAATTAACACAAATCGAAGCTAATCGATGCACAACTTAAGCAACTAGGGGATTGGGTTAAGAAGTATACCCTAAAGAACCCTAGAGAGCAGGTGAAGAAGTGGAGAAGAGTTGCTGTAGGTTGCTGGAGCTCCTGCTACTGTTGTTGCTGCATGCTGCTCCTGCTGCTGCTGAAGATGATGATGCTGTTGCTGATGATGATGATGCTGGAGCTGCTGCTGCCTCTGGTGCTGATGGTGCTGCTGCTCGCTTCAGCTGCTGAAGCTCCTGCTGCTGCTATTGCTTCTTCTGGTGCTGCTGCTATTTCTGTTGTTGTTGCAGTTGTTGCTGATGTTGTTGTTGTTGCTGCCACTGTTGCTTGCTGCTGCTTCTGTTGTTGTTGTGTGTGAGTGTGTGTGTGTGTGTTTGAGAGAGAGAATGAGAGTGAGAAGTTGAGAAAAGAGTGCAAGGCAAAAGACCCCTCCCTCTCACCTTCTCTCTCCTCATTAAAGAGGCATGGTTCACACCATGCACCCTATGCTCTCTCTCCCTTACACAAAGTCAACCATGAATAATAGAACCAATATTAAAACCTTTTTTTAAATTCATTTTATTTAAAAACAACCATGCACACTATTAAACCCAAAACTCCAAAACAATTAATAAAACAAGCTCAAAGGAAAATGGCTAGCTAACCATGATTGCTAATCATGATTAACCTCCAAATTAGCACCCTAGTTAACATGCACAAGTGTGTGTGCTTAGGAAAATTCTAACAAAATACTCATAAAATAGGATAAAATAATTGAAACTTAATTTGGTAAACTTTTTATTAAAAACCATACATTAAAATATAATTAACCACAAAACACAATCTAAGGTGTTACATAAGTAGTGCAAAATACTGCATTAACATAGAATTGATGGCTTAGGAGACAAGTTTAGGATCCCAGTCGCCAATGACTTTTCCATCTTCATGAGCCGTAAGGGTCTTAAGCAGGTTTTTTCTCCCTATGAGTTGTGAGGATCTCATAGGTGCATATTCTCCCTAGAAATCGTGAGGATTCCTAAGTGTATTTCACCTCCGTAAGTCATAAGGCTCACGCAGGTACTTTCTTCTTATGAGTCGAGGGGATCCGCAAGTGGCTTTTACACTTCATTGGCATATAACTTTGACGAATGTGGCCCGTGGAAAGTATACAAGAGTCAGTTTGGATCTTCTTGTAGGGCAGCGATGGCTTAGGAAACAGGTTTAGATCTCTCGCCTAAGACTTTTCAATTTTATGAGCCGTGAGGGTATCATAAAGACTTTTCTCTTTACGAGTCGAGAGGATCTCGTAGGAGTATTTTCTCCTTAGAAGTCGTGAGGACTCCTAAGTGCGTTTTGTCTTGAGAGTCGTAAGGATCTCAAAAGAGAATTTTCCCCTTAGAAGTCGAGAAGACTCGTAAGTGGTTTTTCCTCCTCATCGGTATGCGACTTTGGAGAATGTGGCCCATGGATAGTATACACGAGTCAATTTGGACCTACTTATAGGGCCACAATGCTTAGAAAATAGGTTGATATCCCCGTTGCCTAAGGCTTTTCACCCTCATGAGCCGTGATGGTCTCATAAAGATGTTTTTCCCTACGAGTCGAGACGAGTCGATAGGATCTCGCAGGTGTATCCTAACGTGAAATATAGATAACCCCCATTTTTTACGACAGAGGTCTGTTAGGTTTGTGGTATTAGGGTTTTAGTCCGTGGTACCGTCGCGTTGGCTGATATATTCCTCGATATGCAGTCTTTAAGCCGCTGTTCGAGTAGCCCCGCGACTGTCGTGTCTCTGATCCCTTCGGGGGCTGGACAAGACGTCTTCAAGTAATCTTTTTAATTCATATTACCGTTGGAAGAGCAAACGTTAGGAATTTTCCATGATGCTTTTTACTTAAGGTTAGGCTCAATTTGGAGCCCCGATGAGTCATAACCACTCTGCTCTGGTATGGGATGATCTCCGATAGTATTTTAGGCTTTATATGAGTTGCCGTCGAGACCCGAAGCTGGGAATATGCCGTCACTTCATTCTTTGCTTTGACGATGTTGCGCCGATTCTTTGCTGATGTAGGGTATACATCTGTAGGACCTCTATGCTACGTGTATTGCGGTTGAAGTCCGGAGCTAGGAATATGCCATTGCTCCAATTTCATTGGATATCTGCGTTCGCATCCTGCTGAAATGAGGGGGAACGATAGGATAGTCTCTAGGTTGTATATGTACCGTCAATACTTGGAGTTAGGATTTTGCCATGGCTCTATTTCTATTTGACCCTTGGGTCTTTGTTGACATCGTGTCTGAACCCTGCTGGCATGAAAAAGAACGTCAGGGTGATCTCTAGGCTTTAAATGTTTCCATTAAGATCTGAAGCTAGGATTTTGCCGTCACTTCACATTTATTTGATTGCCGTGTCTTCCCCTGCTGGAATGAGGAGGGAGGAGACACAGGGATAGTCTCTGGGAGCTAGGATTTTGTCATCACTTCTTTTTGATTTGGCTGCTTGGAGCCTTTGTTGACATCGCATCTGCACCGAGAAGGAACGTCGAGCTAGAGCTGGGATTTTGCCATTACTCCTTTTTTGTTTTACCCTTGGGTCTTTGATGACGTTGTGTCTACATCCTGCTGGAATGAGAAGCATGTCGAGCTGATCTCTAGGCTGTAGATGTTGCTGTCAAGATCTGGCTCTCCCTGGCACGTAAATATGGTTTCCTTTTCATTTGTGCTCATGGATTGTATACAGGGGTCAGTGTGGACTCACCTGCAGGGAAAAAGAAATTTTATTTTATTGTTTTTATTTTTATTTCCACGATGCTCTATCTTTTTAGCTTTTCATATCGCGAGAGTCGCGATTACCCAATCATTTCGGCTATTTATCGCGGTGCCCAATTATTTCGACTGTTTTTGTTTTTACTTGCTTTTTATTGCGAGTTGACCTATCATTTCGGCCGTTTTTGTTTTTACTCGCTGCTTTTTATTGCGAGTTACCATATCATTTCGGCTCTTCTTTTTTTGCTCGTTGATTTTTGTCACGAGTTGGGGACTTGGTCGTGATACCCATTGTGGCATCGGTATCGCTGCAACTGGAATATTGCTAGGAGCGAATCATCATTTGCCTTTGCGAAAACTTGAAATTTGATACCTATTTAGGCATCAGCATCGCTACAATTGGCATATTGCCAGGAGCGAATCATCATTTTCCTTTGTCGATTTGAACAAAGGTGGCTTAGCAAACAGGGTTAGGATCCTGTCGACTAAGGCTTTTTGACTTTATGAGCCTAAGGGTCTCATAAAGGTATTTCTTCCTACGAGTCGAGAGGATCTCGTAGGTGTACGTTCTCCTGAGGAATCGTGAGGATTCCTAAGTGATATTCTCTATTGTAAGTCGTAAGGATCTTCCAAGAATGTTTTCTCCTCATAAGTCGAGAGGACTTACAAGTGTCGTTCACCGTATAGGGACATTTCTTGCCATTAGTAGAACTTGGTAAGGGAATATTTATTCATGCGTGTGGATTGTATACAAGGGTCAATATGGACCGCCTGTAGGGCATCGTGGTGGATATGAGGCTTAAGAACAGGTTCGGATCCCTGTAGCTCAAGACTTTTGAATCCTATGAGCCGTGAGGGTCTCATAGGGGGGAATTCTCTTTATGAGTCGTGAGGATATCGTAAGTGTACTTTTTACGAGACTGCGCCCTTCCGGATTTTCACAAGCTCGCCGATAGTCCTGCTGTTTTTACTCACGGTGCCCTTTCGGGTTTTCATCCGTGCCCATTTTTCTTGTCGACATACCTTTTTTTGCGAAACTCTCGGAAGTAGCTTCGTTGTAGGTGACCCATCTGTTTGCCGATGGGATTTGGGAATGGCTTCATCGCTGGAGTAGCTATGTAGCTAGTGGAGCTTGAGTTACAATCTTTCCTGCTAAGACTTTGATTGCAATATAGATCTCACGGGAATGTATCGTCGTATTTAGGGCGATGCACTAGTTTAGGGACGTTCCGGTCCAATGTCGCCATGTTTGAGGCGAACTTTTAGTTTAGGGACTTTTCGGTCAAATGTTGCCATATTTGAGGCGAGGTTTCTAGTTTAGGGACATCTCAGTCCGTTGTTAGTTTAGGGACTTCTCGGTCCATTATCGCCATATTTGAGGCGGATAATTAGTGTAAGGACTTCTCGGTCCTTCATCGTCATGTTTGAGGCGACGGAGCTTCTTTGCATACTACTCTCAGAGTTCTGACTCAGGAAGACAGCGAGCGGACATAAGCGTTGTCATCTATCATTGACCTAAGTCGTGATTCGTCAAGCGTAGTATTTTTTGAGGAATCGGCCGTTTGTTAGCAGGAAGGTTCTTTCACCATGCATATCCATGAGTAGGTAGGCTCCACATTGGTAGACTTTGTCTATGATGTACGGGCCTTCATAGTTCGGCTCGAATTTCTCTTGTTTTGCACGATTGGGGATCATGGGTCTTTTGACGACTAGCACTAGTTCGCCTTGGCGGAATGTTCTCGGCCTGGTCAGTTTTTCATATGACCGTGTCATCCTTGCATTACAAGCCTCTAGATTTTGTTGTGCTATAAGGCGAGTTTCGTCGAGGGCATCGAGCTCCTCAAGCTAAAGATGAGCATTTTCTTCATCTGTCAGCTCATATCGAACCGCTACTCGTAGAGAAGGGAGTTCTATTTCCAGAGGAAGCATCGCTTCCATGACGAATACCAACGCGTATGGTGTTGTATTCGTGGCCGTTTTGAACGTTGTTCGGTATGCCTAGAGAGCTTCGTACAGTCTTTCGTGCCAGTCTTTTTTTTTCTGGACACCGTCTTCTTTATAATCTTTATCAAGGTCTTATTGAAAGCTTTAGCTAGACAGTTGGCCCGAGAATTATAGACCGAAGAGTATCTCCAATCTATTTTATGCTGCTGTGCGAAGTGGCTGATTTTATGACTCCTATAAGATGGCCCATTATCCGAGATAATTCGCCGCGGAGTGCCGAACCGATAGATGACATGTGTCGTGAAAGAATGGAGGATATTCTCCGTTATCACCTCTCTTAGTGGTACAGCTTCTGCCCACTTAGAGAAGTAGTCAGTCGTTACCAATATAAACCGATGTCCTTTGAATGATACTGGTTAAATGGGGCCAATTATATCGGTTCCCCACATTTCGAATGGCCAGCTAGCCACTGTTGGGTGTAGAGGATTTGGATGTTGGTGGATGAAGTCCCCGTGAATTTGGCACGAGTGACACTTCTTCGTATATTCGAGGAAGTCCCGAATCATTGTGGGCCAATAGTAACCCATTCTTTTGATTTTCCGCTTCATCTTTGGCCCATCTTCATAAGAGTCGCAGAGTCCGTCGTGAGTTTCTTGGACGACTCTCTTCGCTTCTTCTGGTCCCTGGCATCTTATCCACAGACAGTCAAACAATCTCTTATATAGAGTTTCATTGACGAAAGCAAAAGACAAAGCTCGTTTCATGAGCTGATGTCTAGACGACGCATTTTTGGGCGTTCATCGGGATTTGATGTAGTCAATGAAGACTTCCCTCCAATCGTCGACCATTTCTTTGTCCCTTATTTGAAGGTTTACTTGTTCGGTCATTCCTTTTCCTTTGGATAGCTCTGTTAAGTCTTCCGAAGATATTTCTATTGGCGCGAGAACCCTGCGGTTTTGCATAATGATCCTAACGTCGTCGAGGTCTTCGTCAGCCATTTCCTTAGCCAATTTTGCCAATGCGTCCTCGTTGTTTTTTTCTGCACGCGGTATACTCTCCAGGATGTAGGAGGGGATTTATGTCAGCAGTTGCTGCACTCTTTCTCCGTACTTTATCAGCTCTGGCTTGCATGTCTGATAGTGGCCATTTACTTGGCTAACGATCAGCTGGGAGTCTCCATATATAATGAGGTCTTTGATTCCCATGTCGATAGCGATCTCGAGACCTGCTATCAAAGCTTAATATTCAGCTTCGTTGTTAGTCCTTGGCTCCGTTAAGGAGAGGGCGCAATGCAATATCCCTTCTTGCAGAGTCACGAAGATAATGCCTATCCCGGATTTGATTATGGGGGTGTTTTTCTTTCGTTGCTTCATGGAGGATGCTCCATCGAAGTAGAGTTCCCATTGGGAATCATTTTCTTCCTTCTCTCCTTCGATTATGTCGAACGCATGTTCATCCGGCAATTCGCAATTTAAGGGGGAGTCGGCTGGTATCGGATGCTCAGCAAGAAAGTCGGTAATGGCATGGGCTTTCACTACTTTGAGGGGTCAATACGTTATCGAGAACTCCATCAGGAGGAGGGCCCATTTGGCAAGCCTTCCCATTAGTATAGCCCTTGACATCAGATATTTGAGAGGATCCACCTTCGATATGAGATGAACCTCATATGCCAAGGCGTAATATCTGAGTTTCGTTATTCCGAAGATCAGAGACAGGCAATGATTTTCGATAGGGGGATAGTTGTTTTCTGCTCCCAGGAGAACTCGACTCAAATAGTACATAGCTCTCTCCTTTCCCTGATCGTTCTTTTGTGCTCATAGCTCGTCTAGAGAACCTTCAAGGGTTGTCGTATATGGGATAAGAGGTTTTCCCTTAACCGGAGCGGTCAATACCGGCGGATTTTACAGGTATTGCTTGATTTCGTCTAGTGCATTTTGGAACTTCTGATCCCAGACGAACATGGTCCCCTTCTTCATCAAATGACTGTAGGGACGACATTTTCCCGAGAGGTTGGCTATGAACCACCGGATATATGCGAGCTTTCCTTTAAGGGACCGCAATTGTTTAAGAGTTTTTGGTGTGGGCATTTCCATAATCGCCTTGATCTTTGAAAGGTCGATTTCGATACCTCGGTGTTGTACGATGAATCCTAGGAATTTTCCTGAGGAGACTCTAAACGCGCATTTTAGAGGATTCATCTTCAGATTATACTTCTAGAGACGTCGGAACACTATTTTTAGATGTTCCCAATGCTCCTCATGAGATCCGCTTTTAACCACAAGGTCGTAGATGTAGCATTCGACGATCTCGTGTATGAGGTCATCGAAGATCTTCATCATGGCTCTTTGGTAGGTAACGCCAGCGTTCTTTAAACTGAAGGGCATCACCTTATAGCAGAATATGCCCAGCGGGGTCCGAAAGGCGGTATGTTATTGATTTTTGGGATGTATTTTTATTTGATTGTATCCTGAAGATCCATCCATGAAGGAGAAGACCTTATGGGTAGAGTAACAGGTACTGGAAAGTCATCTTTCGGACAGACTTTGTTGAGGTCCCGAAAGTTCACGCAGATGCGCACCGTCCCATTTTTCTTCATCACCGGAACGATGTTAGCGATACAGTCGGGATATTGAACATCTTGGATGAAGCCGGAGTTGATTAGTTTTTTACTTCAGCGTTGATACTCATCTCAAGTTCGAGCCACATTTTTCTTGGTGCCTGTTTGACGGGCTTTATGTCCGGCGATATGGCCAATTTATGTACTGCTACTTTCGAATTTAGACCTGGCATTTCGGAATAGTTCCATGCGAAACAATCTTTGTACTGCATGAGCACATCCTTTAACGTGGCTACCTGTTTTTCAGATAGTAGCTCACCGACGAACGTTGGCCTCGGATCATTTTCCGTTCCTAAGTCAATTTTTCTTAAGTTTTCCACCGTAATGTATATCCCGTCTTCCAGCTCTTTTGGTGCTGATGGAAACTCGGAGATCACCTCATCCTCATCTTCATTTGCGAAGCATATGTGGATGTAATCCATAGTCTCGTTCCCTCCTTCTTTTGAGAGTGTTATCGAGTTCGCTTCCCTTTTTGTAGTTGAGATGCTCCTATCCTCATGGTATAGATCCTCTTTGGCTCATGCTTTTGCGGCGAGGTTACCCTCCAGCTGTTGGATAAAGAGAACCTGCCTTACTGATACTAGTCTTTTACTCAGTCTTTGAAGGTGAAGTAGTCTTCGAGGAGATGACCTATTGCTCGGTGGTAAGAGCAATAATCCGGATGATGGACCCCATTTATTTGTTCGGGGTGCCGAGACTTCGGGAGCGTCACCATTTGATACTTCATGACAAGGTTGAATATTTTCCTTGTCTTGTCTTGGGGGAAATAGTATTCCCGACCCATTTTCTTTATAAACGATGGGTTCTAATCGACCTTTTCTCGATTGCATGACTTCTTGGATCTACTTTGTTTTTTTCGGACGATGTTTGTGTCCTTTGCCCTGTTTTTGCCTTTATTTTGGGATTTTCCCTTTTCGCGAGGACGTACAGCGGACTCGGGATGAAGATCATTATAGTCTTCCTTCTCCACGGATAGTTGATTGAGGCGCCGCGTCCTAGCCTTTTCATAAATGGCCATCTCGCAACTGTGATCGTCTCAGCTCTTTTGACAAGCTTCTTTTATTAGTTTGTCTATTTGTTCTTCTAATGACGAACATAACGTTCTTAGGGCGGGATTTCTCTATGTTTCAATGTCACGGCCATTTGGAAGAGTGTTTTCCCCTTCGCTGGAGCTATTTATGACACGGCAGTTGTGGAACTGCTCCCATTTCTTAGATCGGACGTACCCGAGCCCAGTTGTCTCCATCTTTCCATTTAGCATCTTTCGCTGAGTCCCAGGAATGTCCCAAATCTTTTTGTAGAATTGGGCTTGCCGGATAGTTTGTTCGAGGGGTACACCTTGGCGTCTTAACAACCTTTTCACTCCCTCCGCGTAGTATCTTGGTGGATGGATTGGTTGAATCCTGTCGAGTGCAAAATCGGCACCATGCCAGACTTCTTTTTCTATTTTGGCTTCCGTAGATCGGTAGAAGATGATCGCCTTTTCACCCCTTCTCCTGGGAGGGACGTAGAGAGTCTGTAATTCTTGTACGCTGTATGTATCGAGCACATCAAGTTTCTTGTAATGCCGAAGCGGAGCTATTTTGATTTGCAGACTCTAATCTGCTCCGGCGAGGATTTGCACTGACGGGCGGATGGAGAACCCTACGTTGGCCTCGTCCTCAGAGTTGCTTCCAAAGACCAGAATAGGAGTAGATGGTCAGGGCTTGCTGTTTTATTTCTGGGGTTGCCCCGAGTAGACTATTTCTTCATCTTCCTCGGAATCGCTCCCAAAGATCGGGATAGTGGCGACGAGCTTCTGTTTATCCTCCAGCCTATGACACCTTTTCGTATCCTCGAAGTCTGGTAGGAAGTACTTTGCAATCTCATATTTTCGGACCTCGTTTATGGAGAACGGATTTAGCTCCCCTGTGACGATGTACTCCGAGCCGTCCTTGAAATACTTCATACTCTGATGTTGTGTAGAAGGGATGACGTTGTACTCATATAACCAGGGCCTGCCGAGCAAAGCGTTATAGCAAGTCTTGGCGTTAATGACATGAAATTTGATGTCAGTGACGAGCAACCCGAAGCGTAACATCAGTATTTCGGACCAAAGCGTCCGTGATGACTGTGAGTCAAAATTGGAGATGGTAATTTTGTCTCGGGCCAGGTGCTGAACGTTCATGCAAATCTCCTTCAGCACCCTCACATTGAGAAGGTTGACGGAGGATCCGTTGTCGACAAGGATTTTCCCTATCTTAATGTCGAGGCATTACCCGATGACGTATAACGGGAGGTTATGTTCGTACGTACCGAGGATGAGATCTTAATCGCTGAATGTAATGTTAGCTATGTGAACCTCTGCTAGGTCGTCCTTCATCTTATCTTCTGCAAGGAAAGCTTAGAACTGATCGGGCTCTTGTAATTCCTTGATCAAAGAATCTTGTGCCTCTTTGGATAGGAGGAGATCATCCAATATGCTCAGTTGTGAGGGTATTTTCCTCAAATGTGCTAGGACATTGTAATCTACCTTGTTTTTCCTAGGCGGGTCCCTTACTGCGAGCTCTTTGACAACTCCACCGTCGAGGGCAATTTCCTCAGGGATTTTTTCTTTCCCTTTGTCCTTTTTGCTCGAACCTTTGTTTGTATTTCCGAGGTTCTTTTCAGGAAACGTGCGGTTACGCAGCTAAATATTCTCGCAGTTCTTCTCCCCCTCTTCTTTTTCGGAGGTGGAGTCTTTGAAGAGAGGGATGTGGGGTATTTCGTCCTCCGAATCGCTCCCGAAGTAAGAACTTGGGGTTTTTCCCCTTCCGAACTGGTATCAACCATATGATAGTTGCCAGTTATTTTTTCATGCGCATCTGTCGCACTATTTTTCCATCGACGAGTTTCGCGCTTCACCCTCTTGAAGTATTTTTTATGGGCAACGTATCCTTGCCACCACTTCTTAAAGCCACTGCATTCCTCGGTGGGGTGGATAGCACTCCAATGGTATAGGCAGTAGTTTGGATGTGAATCCTCTCCGTCGAGGCATTTGACCCCGGTAGTGTTTCCTACGAGAGGTGGCAGCTTCATTCCCATTGACAGGGCTTTGGCGAATCGCTTCTCCGCCTTGATCCTGCTCTTATTTGTCGCAGGTATGCTTTGGTTGGGTTGGAGTACTTTACGACTCCTCCTTGTTGTAGCTTCTTCACCCTGACGCTGACGCTTAGCCTTTTCGTATATGATTTTTCGCGTTCTCGGTCAGTTTTGCTTTTTCGAAAGACTTCGTTTAACAACCTATCGATCGGCTCTTCTGGCAGTTCCGGGGATTTTTGCGCCGATTTTTCCCCCAGTTCCTCTACGTTGTTTTCTGACGCTAAGGGAGTTTCTTCGTCATTTAACAACGAATGGGAGACCATTTGGCAACTTGCTGCATAGTCTTCGGTTTTTTCTGATGAGTCATTTTTCTCATCGCTGTCACTATCTTCGTTCTCAAGAATATGCTTGAGGAACTCTTCAAGCGCGACCGGTTTCCGCGCCTTCTGGTTGTACTCCTCCAACACGTCAATGTACTTTTGTAGGTCTGTGCGCTTTTTGTCATACTCGGCAGGCTGCACAGGCTTCTTGGTCTTCTTCTTTTTCTTCGAAGACTTTGAAGGCTTGACTTGGGGATTTTTCCCTTTGTCAACAATCTTCGGTACGGGACGCGGTTTCAGCATCCCTTCGATGATTTCAGGTTCAAGTGGGCTTTTCCACCTGACTGCCGGATATGTCTGTAGATCCTTCAGCATTCTTTTGGTTTTTGCTGAAAGAATGGCTTCCCATGGAGTTTCTTCCATGAGCGAGCATGATGCCCCCGGCGCATCCACCTTTTTGAGAGTGTACTTCTGTGGTGGGTTCACCCTCCAGTTCTCAGACAGCGCGAACTTTCCCTGTTGATACTGGTCTTCGACCCAGTTCTTGAAGACGTAGCAATCCTCAATTGGGTGGCTCACATTCTGTGATAGGAGCAGTAGTTGGGGTTGTTGATGTCGCCGGGTTGCGGTGGACACCGTGGGTCTGGCAATGTGATGAATTTGTTGCACACTGCCAACTCAAATAATCTCCTCATCTTGTCGTGGGGAAATGAGTAAGCGCGTCCTAGCCTTTCTTCCAGGGATAGGCATGGACGCGCGTTGTTTTGGCGAGTAGCCAGTTTTGGGCCACTTGGCTGTTGTTGCACATTGACGATGAAGGCCGCTTTCCCTTTACCCTTGTTATTTTGGGGGTCCTTATTTGAGGAGGAAGGCCCGTGACCCATCTGGTCCATTTAGGCCAGCTTATCGATCAAAGCCTGGAAGGTCGTCGGCTTGAAGAATGTCATGAACTGGGACACAGTCATTTTAGGATCTAGGGTCCCGATGAACATGCCCATGGCGGGGGATTTTTCAATGCGCTGTTCGCACTTTGACCATAGGTTCCGCCATTGGATCGCATATTGGACCCAGGTTTCTCCTGGCTTTATCATGGCATTGATTAATGCTGTGATCGGGGTGTGCTTGCTTGTGCTAGCGAACCACTGTGTGAACAACAGTTCCATCTCTATGAATGTTCTTACAGAGTCATTTGGGAGCTCTGAGTACCATTCAAAGGTCTTCTCTAACAGGCTGCCAACGAACTGGCGAAGAAACGGTTTGTCTTCGTCTCCAGTATTACCGCACAGAGCTCTGAACTGCGCGACGTGCTAATGTGGGTTGCCTATCCCCTTGTACACATGGAACTTGGGGATCATATATCCCGGTGGGTATTTAATTTGGTCATACCATCCTGGATACGGTCGTCCAGTTCTGACGATTTAGCCTGCGGCTTCATTAACTTGATGAGCTCGTATTTGTTGAGCGATATAATCATCAAGAGTAGCCTTGGAGATTGTTTCCTCCTTAGCTGCCAATAAGGTCGGAAGAGGATTTTATGTTTCCCATCTGTCATCCTCGATGATTATCGGCGGATCCTCGGCTGGGGGTTCTGGCTGGATCATCATCCCAACTATGTCTTGGAACAAGAGAGCCATCTGCTTTATGTTAGCAGCCTTCTCAGCAGCTTCCTTATCCTTTCTTTCAAGCACCCTTCGCAGAAACTCTGTATCGATCTCCTGCTCCTGGCGCTATTCTGCTGTTGTGTCTGGGCTTTCTTTCTGCCCGTTAAGTGCTGCCATTTTGGTCAGCATTTCTTGGAGCATTTGTTGTTTCTCCTGAGCTTTTTTCAGAACCGAGTTGTTAGGAATATGTATGCCCTAGAGGCCATTATTGTACATTGATGTATATTATAGTGGATGCTTGGACATATATAGAGAGGAATTTCTTGCTCGACATGATAGTATGCTATCTGGTTACTCTTTATCTTAACATGTAGACTTGTATTCTTATACCGTCTCTCTCTCACATGTTGATAAAGCCCTTAGGATGTAGCTTGACTACCAGGACTATGATGGAGATCATACTACTGGGACTTGTGTAGTCTATAAGCACATCCTTCAATTGTTCCTAGTCAAGGGTATATCTAGACAGGGCATCGATATTACCAGAGTAGACTAGTGTGTTCGTTTCTTGACCCTGTATGGGGGCGATGGTTGGTCCTATAGCCATTGGTGTTTGACATCAAAGATTGTACATGGGTGCTCATTAGAGAATGGGTACACCGAACATGACTCGCCGATAACTCTTAGTCGGTATTATACCTATCGTCAGATAGTAGTTCTCTGGTGACACTGGTACAGGTTAGTCTGTAGACCCAGGATCGTCATAGAGTCTTATGTGGCTCCTACTGTGCTTTGATTTCCTTCTTACCACGGCTCAAAGGAGTCGTGCAAACATATGGATTTTGGGTACAGTCCCGAGTCATAAAGAG
Source organism: Agapanthus africanus (assembly GCA_030015575.1). NCBI lineage: Eukaryota > Viridiplantae > Streptophyta > Magnoliopsida > Asparagales > Amaryllidaceae > Agapanthus > Agapanthus africanus. The sequence goes on along the minus strand of CM057349.1, from coordinate 416,767,407 downwards.
GCAATGAGCGATAGGAGGGGTTTCGTCTCTCCCGGTATTGGGGGTTGATGTTGCGCTATGCTCGATTGGCTATAACTGGAAGTCTTTGGCCAGGGCTGCAGCTGAGATTTACTGATAAGAGTTATCAGTAGTTTCTCGAACCGTTATAGACCAGACATCGGCATGACTTATCACGTTACCGGGGTCTGACGATTCCACCCCTAGACATGATATACGACATATCAGACGAAGAGACCAGACTGTACGGTAAATGTTACTGATAGGCTTCATGGAGAGTATGGACAAGCTTGCTTGTTGATCTTCATATCGCTCAATACCTGGGTAGCCGTTACGTCCAGCTAGTACTGCCGACGGCTTATGGGTGACTGATGTGATCATCACCTACTGCTGGCGTATTGACGAGTTTTTAAAGTCCCACACAGAAGTTTCCTGGTTCAAACGAAACGAAATAGGGCACATATGATGATATGTGCGGGGGCCTTATTAAATACGTGTATGTGATACCGTATTGTAATCTGGCAGTTATCTGATGTCGGTCAGGTTATATATGATATAACCGGATTATCAAATCAAGTGCCGATTTGATAATGTGATATACAGATAAATTTTATTAGTCGGTTATATGTGATATAACCGGATTATTAAATCAAGTGTTGATTTAATAATGTGATATATATTATATTTGAGATAATTATATCTTAACTAATATTATTAGCTCTCTTAATATTTTCATATATGTATTATTATATATATATATATATATATATATATATATATATATATATATATATATATATGAAGCATGGCATGAATTTCTATTTTTGGAAAATAGAAAAAGAGGTGGAAAATGAGGAGGAATGGGGAGGCATGAGCTTTATTATTTGTTTATTATTCTTGACTCGCTATTCAAGCATGGTTGCAATTTTATATTGCAATTTACTCCATTCTTGAATGAGTGAGGGTCAAGGGGGTAGCCAAACTCACTTCATTCTTCACTTGTGTTATTTTTCTTGAGTTGCTCTCTAGCTTGATCTCATCTTCTTCTTCCTCTTCTTCATGCCTCAAAACTCCAACCCCTCACATGTGATGTGAACCATGGAGTTTTGAACTAATTAGTGTGTCACGACCTAAATGTGGCACGTGACCGGCTCTTAAATCACGTGACATCTAAAGACATTGACGCGATCCAAGTAAGCCGAAACCCGGAAATCTAAACCCTTTTTGAAAATATTGGAGGTGAGTTTAAAATAGTCATCAGATGGAATCAGTTTAATTAACATTTAAATTTAACTATGTATGTTTGAGAAGCATCTATGACGTTTTGAAAATCTAACACCTCCTTTGAAAGTTTTATATAAAAACCCGATACAACTATCACAATAAAAAAGCATCCCAACGGGAGCTAGCTTTCACGTCCAAAAGACGGAACGGCCAAACAACCATATCAGAAGTTGACTCTAAAGAGTGCGACATCATCATATATAAACTCTAAGTCTCGCTTCTAAGTCCATAATATACCACTTCTAAGTTGATGGAGTTTCCACTAGATATAAGAATATATGAATAATCAAGAGTGAGTATGATACAATAATAACCCACTTACCAATCAATTCCCGAAAAGAATGTGTGCCCAAGTCACTGATAATCCAAGCGTAATACCTGCAAGAAAACTGTGGAACAACGGGGATGAGTTTCCAACTCAGTGAATTAAAAAACATCTAAATGTAGAAATCGAAATGCATGACGATACCTAGGTCATAAGTATAGTCCTATCATAATCTGTACCACTATACTATATGATATGCATATGTGCAATACTATCTCTCATGCAATCCCAAATATAATATCTCCATGTCATACGAGTCAAAATCATGAATCTATATTTCGTGTTGGAATTCCTTTTTGTATATGAATGCTTGTACAAATATATGAAAGTACTGTCCCCCAGATCAGTCTTGGTTAAATCTACTAAATAATATCCAACTGTGTACCTCATGATAATGATCATATCAATATATATATAGATGTCCAACATCGACATCGAAATACGAAATATCTCGTGTCCATCATCGACACGTAAATGCAAATACGTCGACACCATCTCAATAGATGATCGCCGCCCGATATCCCTGGCTACGATCAGTATCCCCTGGATATCTGCCGTGCCCAATCGAATCCCAGTCAGTATCCCCTGGATATCTGTGGTGCTCGTTTCTATATCCGGTCAGTATCTCATGGATATCTGCCGTACTCATTTCTATCTCCGGTATCGGTTAACCTCGTTAGGCTCCCCGTCTAAACTGCGGCTATCCTGCCCCTCGGCCCCGAACCGGGTCTACCATGTATCCAACTGTATGCCAACCAACTCAGTCTGGATAACTTGTAAATCTGTAACCGTATGACCCCCAACTCGGTTTTGAATGAAATCGGAAAACACAAAACTCATGGTGGACGTTTAACTCATCATATCAAAATATCAGGTAAGGAATAAGAATACTTGCATAGATTATATTGATGATATATTATATATATACATATATAACAGTGTCCCATACCACCGATATATATCATCAGGAGTAAAATATCCAGAAAATCTATGAGAATCAAATACAGCACCTATAGTACTAATATTCGTAATTTACAACAGGAATAAAGAAGAATACGTAATTATATTACATACTAATGATGTGTAGTGTAGCATATGTGTCTGTGCTCGTGCAACATGGCAATCATTAATATTTATGCAAGTGTTCTACGGTATAACAACCTATTTATTTTTGTACATATATATCAGCACGGTCCTACAGTGACATGGTAGTACCAATGAGGTGTAGCGTAACATACATTCACGTGCTTGTGCAGCATAGTACTCATTGGCAGTTGTGCAGTGTTCTATCAGAGTGTGCGTAACGCAGAAACGTATAATATTGATAATATAATGCAAATATGTAAAGTAATCTAAACATAACATTGTAATTACTTGCTATGAGCTATACCATTATCTTTAGAAATGATCGAAACGTTAAGTTTGAAATAAGGAAGCTGCCCTAAATTTAAAATTGATATCCATTTTAGAAACTGGCATGCATCCTAGTATTTTATTTAAAAGACAAACGAAACGTAATTTTAAAAGAATATAGCTCACACAAGTATTACATCCTAAAACAGAATATACCCCAACTCTACGAGTCAAAGGATAAATTGGCCATCATTCGGCATACAAATTCATCATTTCCAATACGTATCAACCCATGTATTATATCTCATCATATAGATATATCCATATCATCTCAATTACGGCATGATCCCTGGTACAAATCCATCAAACTATATCCATATCGTACGGACCAAATATCATGTATATCTCATTTAAAACTACATATGAAACTTTATGCAAATGAAGGGCATACAAGATGCAATACTATATTAATACTTTGAAGAAAAGCTAAACTTAACTAGTATCATAATAATAGTTATAAGGTTGCGGGGCTGCTATACGCCATCCACCCGACTTCCCCCGTAGATGTAAATCTACTCACCAATTTAGAAGCTCGTTGAATCCACGCTGCTACATCGCCAACTCCGTCTCGGAATTTTCGAATTGTACCTATATTCGTATTTAAATCGCATTGATGTAAATATCATATCGAAAACCAAAACAACAAGCTAAACGCCCATATGTTAGAACCTACAGCACACTTAGCCCAAAAACGTCAATATAATTCTGTCGTTAACGTATAAACGTTAACGGTTCAGCTTCAACATCAAAATACGAAAACTCCGTATCGTAAATGTCTGAATTTTGATAAAACCATTTATAAAATGTTCTCATATTTTACTGTATAAATATTTAAACAACAAAAACAATACAGAAACTTGTAAAATACGAACTCAAAGCAACAGAAGAAAAATCAACACCAAAAGACATGAGGAGGCCGGTGTCGCCGGAATTATGGGGTGGGTCGCCGGATTTTCTAGAGAGTTTGGGTTTCATGTTTGAAGTGGTGTCTCCTAGTAGTCTCATTATACTTTTGGTCTTGTTAGATTTTCTAGTGATTGTACCTAGTGGTTCCAGATTCATTTACAGGGAGCAAGCTGTCACAAACCCCAACTTAAGATACTGCACATCTAAACATGTTACGTATCGTATATATAATTTTTCTCCTAAACTGATATTAGCTTACAGATTTAACCCACTGAAAAACTAACTTATTTAAACAATACTAAATATATTTAAACACCTACAGAGATATACCCAAAAACCCACAACACCCAATTCCCCTAACGGTCCGGCGAGATCGGATTTCCTGTGATGGTCGCCAGCCAAAATCCGAGATTCATGGGTCGTTTCCCTATGGTTAATCCTAGGTCTAGATTATAAGGTCCAGGTACTGTTTGATCAATTTATTTATCATTTACACCAGAGTAGATTCAAACAAAGGCTAAACATATCAAAATACAATATTACGATATTCGATTTCTAATGTAAAACAGTTTCAGAACCAAAATCATACAGGGTTCAAAGATTATACCTACAACAAGATTACTGGAAAAGCATCCTCTAAGATGCACAAGCTCAAGGTCCTAGCTAGAGGGTGATGATGAAGCCTTAGCACTTAGCACTTCTTTTCACTCATTCATGTCTTCTTTTGTGAGTTCTTAAGGTTTTCTTTCTCTTCCCTTTCTTTTTCTTCTGATCTTGTGAACTGAACAAGGGTTGAGATAACGAAAAGAGTGAAGGTTTGTGGTAAAGAAAGGAGGAGGTGGAAAGTGCAAGGTGGTGATGTAAAGGGAAGGAGGAGGAGGTGCCACCCAAGTAATGAGGTAGGGTTTCATGCAAGGAGGAGGTGGAGAGATGTGAGAAAGGGTGAGGGTATGTTGAGGTTGAGGGTTTAAACTTAGGTTATCATAAACTCTACCATTATAGAATTTCAAAATGAAAGAAATCTTTCATGACATAATTTAATTGATAAGAGATAAAAGATATATAATAGTTAGTCTATTACTTAAAGGTCATTAACTTAATGAAAAATCCAATATCATGTTAAAACACTTAAATATATCATTTTTAAATGATATCACACTTTTATTTACATTTATCAAAATAATTACATTTTTCGGATATGATTCTGATACTAAATTTCATAAGCGATGTCACTTCCGTAAAAATATAAATTCCATTATTTTATAATAAAGATTTATAATTAAATCTTCTTGATTTTCCAAAATGTTACAGTCTCTCCCCTTTAAAGAAATTCGGTCCCCGAATTTAAATTAAACCTCTTTCGTAAAAATTTTCTTAATCCAATCATCTTATTAAGAAAAAAAATTCCGGGGTCCAACTTAAAACATACAATGTCCATTCCCATAAGGAAACTCCAAAGTCGCATATGAGCTAAAACGCACCATAACGCAACTGTGTGCGGAAAACCTCAGAATATATAAAACTCACATAACTGTAATTCTAGCTGTTGCTATGAGAATTACTCCAGTTATGACAAAAATTTTCCAAATAAGAAAATCGTTGTGTATTCTAAGTACACACAATCAATGCCATGATCGTAGTGCAATATTAGTGCACCCGACCAAATGAAAAAAATTCTTTTATATAAATTAAATCTATAACATATCCTATCAAGTGCAAAGCACGAAAACAAAATCAACCCTAATGGGTTTGCACGTAAGTATTAAACCACACTTCACGGTGTGTACGAAAACAACAGCGCTAAGTGCAACAGGCATGCACGAAACGATATCCACTGCACCCACTGTGCATGGAATTAAAAGTATACAAACTAATACCAAGTGCATCGGGGTGCACAAAAATCAAATCCAAGTGCATCAGAGTGCACAAAATCAACACGTGCAACTAGTGTGCATAAAATCAAACCAAGTATACATAAGATACATATATAAATTCCTAACCATGTGCATCTAATGTGCACGGAAAATCAGTGTAGTGCATCTGGTGTACACAACACTCCCATCGAATGCAGTTACCTCGCACTAAAATCTCAACAAGTGCACCTGGTGTGCACAAAACATAAAATGATCCTCAAATCCTTAAATACAAAAATCACGGATATCGAGTTATCCTTTCTCCAACGTTTGAAAATGAATGTTTTTAGAGTATAAAAACGTAAATCGAACTTAAAGGACATCGAAGTATATTCTCTTCAATGTCGAAAGGTGTTTATACCACCGGAATTGGCATAGCAAGAATTACTATTTGCCGTCTGCCACGTTCTAACGTTTTCTGTCTCTAAATTCAGGTTCTCCTTGCGGATCTCTAATACCATAACTAATTTATGCGATCTTCCGGTGAGGAACAACAACACCATTCGTCTTATTGTGGATACATCCCACCACACCTTCTTGACCAGTAGTCCAGTCCTTTGTGACGTAACATGTTGATAACGGAAATCTCTATTCTCAGCCTATATGCTAACAGCTAATCCCAGTCCAATCTTATTTATTAAAAATTTCTGAAAGAGAATCCATCAAATCTTTTACTAAAATCATTTATCCAGCCTGTCCGGAACTAGCACTCATTTCTGAATCCACTTTTTCCCTTGGTAACCACTGTCATTCCTTTTAAATTTTCTCCTGAAAGTGTAGTTGTATGTGTTATCAAATCTTCGGTATCAACTGTGAAGAACAACTGCCCTCTAAACTTCGCACAATTCTCCTGTCGCATAAATCCCTTATATCAATCACTTAAGGAGCGTATCTGCATAATCACGCGAATTTGCAAGTCATACCTAGTTATGACCCACTCGGAGTCTTTCAAACTCGGAAACATGAATCCGTTACTTCTGATACTCTATTGAGAAATCTGGCTAATCTCATCTTTGAAGACTCGTCCCAATTTGTCGGAGAAAAACTTACTGCATAATCTCTTTCTCAAGCAACTTGCATCTGGTCTGAGCAAGACCCAACGGAAGAAGCTAACTAACTTCCTCAACTTCATCTCGGAGCGCCACTATGTATTAAAAGTCCTAACCATCCCACATCTGATCGGCTACGAATCCTTCTGGTCCATTTACACTTGTAAACATCGTCTACTTTTAACTTCGTGAACTCTAGAAGCAACATCTCAATAACTTCAGCAATGATTTGTACCGCTGTCTGAACAATACGCGACACCACGATCTTCGAAGAGGAGAAAACATCATGTCTCAAGTGGGCCTGATCTCTAACAATGACATTACCATCTGGTGCGGATCCTAAAGAAACCCGCTCCACTATTAGAACTCGATCAAATACGAATAAACGATGTGTCTCTATATCATCGGAAAGTCGCCTCAGTCAGTCCTTGTCCCAGACAAGTCTGCCCTGACCGTAACTCTAACTGCAGCCTTCTCGGCCCTCATAAACATGGTGACCGAAACAATCAACGTGCATTGACGAAGATAGATCAACGGAAGGAATAGAAGAAAGATCTCAAGATATAAATCCTAAGGTATCTTAGGCGGAGTATCATATCGTAAATTTGTCGCGGAACATATGTACGGTACGTCACTCTGCTTAGTACCTACTCCATCAACAAAAGTCATCCTATATAATGAAAGTTCGGGTATAAGACCCCCAAAGTCAAGTCTACGTCCTATAAGGTTTAGTCCAGGTAACAAAATTTATTCCCGGACTTCATATAGTCAACCTAAACTCGAATAAAGGTTAAACCAAATGCTCTGATACCAACTTTGTCACGACCCAAATGTGGCACGTGACCGGCACTTAAATCACGTGACATCTAAAGACATCGACGCGATCCAAGTAAGCCGAAACTTGGAAATCTAAACACTTTTTGAAAATATTGGAGGTGAGTTTAAAATAGTCATCAGATGGAATCAGTTTAATTAACATTTAAATTTAACTATGTATGTTTGAGAAGCATCTATGACGTTTTGAAAATCTAACAACAACTCCTTTGAAAGTTTTTATATAAAAACCCAATACAACTATCACAATAAAATAGCATCCTAACGGGAGCTAGCTTTCACGTCCAAAAGACGGAACGACCAAACAACCATATCAGAAGTCGACTCTAAAGAGTGCGACATCATCACATATAAACTCTAAGTCTCGCTTCTAAGTCCATAATATACCACTTCTAAGTTGATGGAGTTTTCACTAGATACAAGAATATATGAATAATCAAGAGTGAGTATGATACAATAATAACCCACTTACCAATCAATTCCCGAAAAGAATGTGTGCCCAAGTCACTGATAATCCAAGCGTAATACCTGCAAGAAAACTGTGGCACAACGGGGATGAGTTGCCAACTCAGTGAATAAAAGTATATCTAAAGGTAGAAATCGAAATACATGACGATACCTAGATCATAAGTATAGTCCTATCATGTACCACTATACTATATGATATGCATATGTGCAATACTATCTCTCATCCAATCCCAAATATAATATCTCCATGTCATACGAGTCAAAATCATGAATCTATATTTCGTGTTGGAATTCCTTTTTGTATATGAATGCTTGTACAAATATATGAAAGTACTGTCCCCCGGATCAGTCCTGATTAAATCTACTAAATAATATCCAACTGTGTACCTCATGATAATGATCATATCAATATATATATATAGATGTCCAGCATCGATATCGAAATCCGAAATATCTCGTGTCCATCATCGACACGTAAATGCAAATACGTCGACACCATCTCAACAGATGATCACCGCCTGATATCCCTGGCTACGATCAGTATCCCCTGGATATCTGCCGTGCCCAATCGAATCCCGGTTAGTATCCCCTGGATATCTGCCGTGCTTGTTTCTATATCCAGTCAGTATCCCATAGATATCTGCCGTGCTCATTTCTATCTCCGGTATCGGTTAACCTCGTTAGGCTCCCTGCCTAAACTGCGGCTATCCTGTCCCTCGGCCCTGAACCGGGTCCACCATGTATCCAACTGTATGCCAACCAACTCAGTCTGGATAACTTGTAAATCCGTAACCGTATGACCCCCAACTCGGTTCAGAATGAAATCGGAAAACACAAAACTCATGGTGGACGTTTAACTCATCATATCAAAATATCAGGTAAGGAATAAGAATACTTGCATAAATTATATTGATGATATATTATATATATACGTATATAACAGTGTCCCATACCACCGATATATATCATCAGGAGTAAAATATCCAGAAAATCCATGAGAATCAAATACAGCATCTATAGTACTAATATTCGTAATTTACAACATGAATAAAGAAGACTACGTAATTATATTACATAAACATGGATTTCAATTCTACTGTGTCATGGTATTACTAATGATGTGTAGTGTAGCATATACGTCTGTGCTCGTGCAACATGGCAATCATTAGTATTTGTGCAAGTGTTATACTGTATAACAACCTATTTATTTTTGTACATATATATCAGCACGGTCCTACAGTGACATGGTAGTACCAATGAGGTGCAGTGTAACATACATTCATATGCTTGTGCAGCATAGTACTCATTGGTAGTTGTGCAGTATTCTATCAGAGTGTACGTAACGCGGAATCGTATAATATTGATAATGTAATGCAAACATGTAAAGTAATCTAAACATAACTATTGTAAATATTTGCTATGAGCTATACCATTATCTTTAGAAATGATCGAAACGTTAAGTTTGAAATAAGGAAGCTGCCTTAGATTTAAAATAGATATCCGTTTTTGAAACTGGCAAGCATCCTAGTATTTTATTTAAAAGACAAACAGGACGTAATTTTTAAAAGAATATAGCTCATATAAGTATTACATCCTAAAACAGAATATACCCTAACTCTACGAGTCAAAGGATAAATTGGCCATCATTCGGCATACAAATTCATCATTTCCAATACGTATCAACCCTTGTATTATATCTCATCATATAGATATATCCATATCATCTCAATTACGGCATGATCCCTCGAAAAAATCCATCAAACTATATCCATATCGTACAGAGCAAATATCATGTATATCTAATTTAAAACTACATATGAAACTTTATGCAAATGAAGGGCATACAAGATGCAATACTATATCAATATTTTGAAGAAAAGCTAAACTTAACTAGATATCATAATAATAGTTATAAGGTTGCGGGGGTGCTATACGCTATCCACCCGACTTCCCCCGTAGATGTAAATCTACTCACCAACTTAGAAGCTCGTTGAATCCACGCTTCTACATCGCCAACTCCGTCTCGAAATTTTCGAATCGTACCTATATTCGTATTTAAATCGCATTGATGTAAATATCATATCGAAAACCAAAACAACAAGCTAAACGCCTGTATGTTAGAACCTACAACACACTTAGCCCAAAAACGTCAATATAATTCTTTCGTTAACGTATAAACGTTAACGGTTCAGCTTCAACATCAAAATACGAAAACTCCGTATTGTAAATATCTGAATTTTGATAAAACCATTTCTAAAATGTTCCCAGATTTTATTGTATAAATATTTAAACAACAAAAACAATACATAAAATTGTAAAATACCAACTCAAAACTACAGAAGAAAAATCAACACCAAAAGATATGAGGAGGCTGGTGTCTCCGGAATTATGGGGTGGGTCGCCGGATTTTCTAGAGATTTTGGGTTTCATGTAGTCTCAGTATACTTTTGGTATTACTGGATTTTCTAGTGATTATACCTAGTGGTTTGAAGATTCATTTACAGGGAGCAAGCTATCACAAACCCCAACTTAAAATACTGCACATCTAAACATCTACATATCGTATATATAATTTTTCTCCTAAACTAATATTAGGTTACATATTTAACCCACTGAAAAACTAACTTATTTAAAAAATACTAAACATACCTAAACACCTACAGAGATATACCCAAAAACCCACAACACCCAATTCCCCTAACGGTCCGGCGAGATCGGATTTCCTGTGATGGTCGCCGACCAAAATCCGAGATTCATGGGTCATTTTCCTATGGTTAATCCTATGTCTAGATTATAAGATCCAGGTACTGTTTGATCAATCTATTTATCATTTAAACTAGAGCAGATTCAAACAGAGGCTAAACTTATCAAAATACGATATTACGATATTCGATTTCTAATGTAAAACGGTTTCAGAACCAAAATCATACAGGGTTCAAGGATTATACCAACAGCAAGATTACTGGAAAAGCTTTCTCTAAGATGCACAAGCTCAAGGTCCTAACTAGAGGGTGATGGTGAAGCCTTAGCACTTAGCTCTTCTTTTCACTCATTCATGTTTTCTTTTGTGAGTTCTTAAGGTTTTCTTTCTCTTCCCTTTCTTTTACTTCTGATCTTATGAACTGAACAAGGGTTGAGATAAGAAAAAGAGTGAGGGTTTGTGGTAAAGAAAGGAGGAGGTGGAAAGTGCAAGGCGGTGGTGTAAAGGGAAGGAGGAAGAGGTGTCACCCAAGTAGTGAGGTAGGGTTTCATGCAAGGAAGAGGTGGAGAGATGTGAGAAAGGGTGAGGGTATGTTAAGGTTGAGGGTTTAAACTTAGGTTATCATAAACTCTACCATTATAGAATTTCAAAATGAAAGAAATCTTTCATGACATAATTAGCTTAATGAAAAATCCAATATCGTGTTAAAACACTTAAATATATCATTTTTAAATGATATCACACTTTTATTTATATTTATCAAAATAATTACATTTTTCAGATATGATTCCGATACTAAATTTCATAAGCGATATCACTTCCGTAAAAATATAAATTTCATTATTTTATAATAAAGATTTATAATTAAATCTTCTTGATTTTCCAAAATGTTACGGTCTCTCCCCCTTAAAGAAATTCGATCCCCGAATTTAACCAAATTTAAATTAAACCTCTTTCGTAAACATTTTCTTAATCTAATCAACTTATTAAAAAACAATTCTGGGGTCCAACTTAAAACATACAATGTCCATGCCCATAAGGAAACTCCAAAGTCTCATATGAGCTAAAGCGCACCAAAACGCAACCGTGTGCCGAATACCCTAAAATATATAAAACTCACATAACTGTAATTCTAGCTGTTGCTATGAGAATTACTCCAGTTATGACAAAAATTTGACAAATAAGAAAATCGTTGTGTATCCTAAGTACACACAATCAATGCCATGATCGTAGTGCAATATTAGTGCACCCGACCAAGCGAAAAAAATTCTTTGATATAAATCAAATCTATAACATATCCTATCAAGTGCAATGCACGAAAACAAAATTAACCCTAATAGGTTTGCACGTAAGTATTAAACCACACTTCACGGTGTGTACGAAAACAAAAGCGCTAAGTGCAACAGGCTTGCACGAAACGATATCCACTGCACCCACTGTGCATTGAATTAAAAGTATACAAACTAATACCAAGTGCATCGGGGTGCATAAAAATCAAATCCAAGTGCATCAGAGTGCACAAAATTAACACGTGCAACTAGTGTGCATAAAATCAAACCAAGTATACATAGGATACATATATAAATTCCTAACCATGTGCATCTAATGTGCACGGAAAATCAGTGTAGTGCATCCGGTGTACACAACACTCCCATCGAGTACAGTCACCTCGCACTAAAATCTCAACAAGTGCACCTGGTATGCACAAAACATAAATTGATCCTCAAATCCTTAAATACAAAAATCACGGACATCGAGTTGTTCTTTCTCCAACGTTTGAAAATGAATGTTTTTAGAGTATAAAAACGTAAATCGAACTTAAAGGACATCGAAGTATATTCTCTTCAATGTCGGAAGGTGTTTATACCACCGGAATTGGCATGGCAAGAATTACTACTTGCCGTCTGCCACGTTCTAACGTTCTCTGTCTCTGAATTCAGGTTCTCCTTACGGATCTCTAATACCATAGCTTATTTATGCGATCGTCCGGTAAGGAACAACAACACCATTCATATTATTGCGGATACATCCCATCACACCTTCTTGATCAGTAGTCCAGTCCTTTGTGACGTAATATGTTGGTAACGGAAATCTCTGTCCTCAGCCTATATGCTAACAACTAATCCCAGTCCAATCTTATTTCTTAAAAATTTCTGGAAAAGAATCCATCAAATCTTTTACTAAAATCATTTATCCAGCCTGCCCGGAACTAGCACTCATTTCTGAATCCACTTTTTCCCTTGGTAACCATTGTCATTCCTTTTAAATTTTCTCCTGAAAGTGTAGTTGTATGCGTCATCAAATCTTCGGTATCAACAGTGAAGAACAACTTCCCTCTAAACTTCGCACCATTCTCCTGTCCCATAAATCCCTTATATCAATCACTTAAGGAGCGTATCTGCATAATCACGCGAATTTGCAAGTCATACCTAATTATGACCCACTCGGAGACTTTCAAACTCGGAAACACGAATCCGTTACTTCTGATACTCTATAGAGAAATCTCGCTAATCTAACCTTTGAAGACTCGTCCCAATTTGTCGGAGAAAAACTTACTGCATAATCTCTTTCTCAAGCGACTTGCATCTGGTCTGAGCAAGACCCAACGGAAGAAGCTAACTAACTTCCTCAACTTCACCTCGGAGCGCCACTATATATTAAAAGTCCTAACCATCCCATATCTGATAGGCTACGAATCCTTCTGGTCCATTTACACTTGTAAACATCGTCTACTTTTAACTTCATGAACTCTGAAAGCAACATCTCAATAACTTCAGCAGTGATTTGTACCGCTGTCTAAACAATACGCGACACCACGATCTTCGAAGAGGAGAAAACATCATGTCTCAAGTCGGCCTGATCTCTAACAATGACTTTACCATCTGGTGCGGATCTTAAAGAAACTCGCTCCACTATTAGAACTTGATCAACTATGAATAAACGACGTGTCTCTATATCATCGGAAAGTCACCCCAGTCAGTTCTTGTCCCAGACAAGTCTGCCCGGACCGTAACTCTCACTGCATCCCTCTCGGCCCTCATAAACATGGTGACCGAAACAATCAACGTGCATTGACGAAGATAAATCAACGGAAGGAATAGAAGGAAGATCTCAAGATATAAATCCTAAGGTATCTTAGGCAGAGTATCATATCGTAAATATGCCGCGGAACATATGTACAGTACGTCACTCTGCTTAGTACCTACTCCATCAACATAAGTCATCCTATATAACGAAAGTTCGGGTATAAGACCCCTAAAGTCAAGTCTATGTCCTATAAGGTTTAGTCCAGGTAACAAAATGTATTCCCGGACTCCATATAGTCAAACTAAACTCGAACAAAAGTTAAACCAAACGCTCTGATACCAACTTTGTCACGACCCAAATACGGCACGTGACCGGCACTTAAATCACGTGACATCTAAAGACATCGACGCGATCCAAGTAAGCCGAAACCCGGAAATCTAAACCCTTTTTGAAAATATTGGAGGTGAGTTTAAATTAGTCATCAGATTGAATCAGTTTAATTAACATTTAAATTTAATTATATATGTTTGAGAAGCATCTATGACGTTTTGAAAATCTATCAACACCTCCTTTGAAAGTTTTATATAAAAACCCAATACAACTATCACAAATAAAATAGCATCCCAATGGGAGCTAGCTTTCACGTCCAAAAGACGGAACGACCAAACAACCATATCAGAAGTCGACTCTAAAGAGTGCGACATCATCACGTATAAACTCTAAGTATCGCTTCTAAGTCCATAATATACCACTTCTAAGTTGATGGAGTTTCCACTATATACAAGAATATATGAATAATCAAGAGTGAATATGATACAATAATAACCCACTTACCAATCAATTGCCGAAAAGAATGTGTGCCCAAGTCACTGATAATCCAAGCGTAATACCTGCAAGAAAACTGTGGCACAATGGGGATGAGTTGCCAACTCAGTGTCACGACCCAAATGTCGCACGTGACCGACACTTAAATCACGTGGCATCTCAAGACATCGACGCGGTTTAAGTAAGCCGAAACCCGGAATCTAAACCCTTTTTGAAAATTTTGGAGGTGGGGTTTAAATAATCAGCCGATAATATCAATTTAAAATAACATTTATATTTAACTAAGTATGTTGAAAAGCCTTTATGACGTTTTGAAACTTATCATCACCTCCTTTGCATTTTTATAAAAACCCGATACAACATAATAAAATAGCATCCCAACGGAAGCTATTCTCCACGTCCAAACGATGGAGCAACCAATCAATCTAAAGCAGAAGTCGACTCCAAAGAGTGCGACAACTTAAAACACAACTCTAATCCTCGCTTCTAAGTCTATAATATACCATTTCTAAGTTGATGGAGTTTCCGCTAAATACAAGAATATATGAATAATCAAGAGTGAGTAGGATACAATAACAACTCACTTACCCATCAATCCCCAAAAGAATGTGTGCCCAAATTGTTGATAATCCAAGCAGTAAAACCTGCAAGAACTGTGGCACAACGGGGATGAGTTGCCAACTCAGTGAATAAAAGTACATCTAAAGCTAGAAATCGAAATACATGACGATACCTAGGTCATAAGTATAGTACTATCAAAACCCGTATCGATATACTATATGATATGCAAAGGTACAATACTAACTATCATGCAATCACAAGTATAATATCTCAATGTCATATGAATCAAAATCATGAATCTATTATCCGTATTGGAATTCCCTTTTTGCCTATGAACGTCTGTACAAATATAAGCAGGTACTGTCCCCCGGATCAGTCCTGGTGGAATCCAATAAATACATATCTAACTGTGTACCTCATGATAATGATCACACCAATATACATATAGATGTCCAGCATCGACATAGAAATCCGCAATCTCTCGTGTTCAGCATCGACACGTAAAAACAGATACCGTCGACACCATCTCAACAGATGATCGCCACCCGATATCCTGGCTACGATCAGTATCCCCTGGATATCTGCCGTACCTAATCGAACCCCGGTCAGTATCCCTTGGATATCTGCCGTGTTCATTTCTATCTCCGGAATTGAGTCACCTCGTTAGGCTCCCCGCCTATAATGTGGCTATCCTGCCCCTCGGTCTCGACCGGGTCCACCATGTTTCCAACTGTTCCCCACCGACTCAGTCTGGATAAAATTGTAAAATCTGTAACCGTATATCCACAGACTCGGTCCGGATATCAAAATCAGAAAGCGCAAATCTCATGGTGGACGTTTACTCATCATATAAAAATATCAAGTGAGGAATAAGAAACTTGCATAGCTTGTATTGATGATATATTATATATATACATATATAACAGTGTCCCATACCACCGATATATATCATCAGGAGTAAAATACCCAGAAAATCCAAAGAATCAAATACAACATCGATATTAGTAACATTCGCTATTTACAACAGGAATAGAGAAGACTACGTAATTATATCACATAATTTAATGATTTCAATTCTACCGTGTCATGATATTACTAATGATGTGTAGTATAGCATGCGCGTCTGTGCTCGTGCAACATGGCAATCATTAGTAATTGTGCAAGTGTTCTACGATGTAACATCCTATTTATTTTAATACCTATATAACAGCACTGTTCTATAGTGACATGGCAGTACCAATGAGCTATAGTGTAACATATATTCACGTGCTTGTGCAGCATAGTACTCATTGGTATTTGTGCAGTGTTCTATCAGAGTGTGCGTAACGCTGAAACATATAATATAGATAATAAAATGCAAACATGTAAAGTAATCTAAACGTACTTATTGTAGAAGTAACAAAAACTGAGCCCAAAAGATATATTCCAGAAACCACAATATTCCATGTAGAAGCCCCAGAAGAAAAACTACCCTCTGATTCACCAAGACGGCCGTGTTTCCGCGGCCAAAGAATGGCTTTGGCGGCGGATCCGTGGTCGTACGGTCGGATCAGTTGGTCGTTTTTCTCCAGTGTTCTTTAAAAATCCTGCTTAATTTTCTGGTATAGTCAAAATGATTTTTAGACCAGTTTTAAAATCGACAGAAACTTTAAACATAGAAATTACGGTTTTCGAAAATCCGTTCGATCGATATTTTAAACGTTTTAGAACAAGTTAGTAAAGCTTAATGGCGAGGCTCTGATACCATGTAAGTCAACGGTAGCGCCCCGGCCGTCTTTCAGTCGCCAAATGCGGAACAAAAACTTTTATAACTGGCGCTATTGCATACTATAACCCGGATCTGCCATTAATGCTAAACTAACAAACTGTAAAGAGGGTAGAAAGGTTATACCGAACGATCCGAGCCCTTCGTTCTTTAACCATCATCCCACGCTCCGTTGTGGGTGCTCCGATCTCGTCGATCTCCGATCTTCTCGTCCAGGTGGCACCACGTCATCGGATCTTTAAACGGGCTCCCGCCACTGATCCGAGGCAACTCGGTCATCAAGTTTGCTAAAAGAGATGACCAAGATTGATATAGAGAATGAGTAGAACACTTTGTCTCACTTCGTCCAAAGCCATGGACGAACGGTTAATGAAGTTTCTATTTGGAATGATATGAAATGAGAAATGAGCTATGAAATTTCCATACACCAAATCACATAAACTTTTTAATCAACAACCATCTCTTTTCTACCAAGTGAGTGAGTGAAGAGGAGGGGAGGGGCCGGCCATATATAGAGATGGGGGTGAGTGTAGGAGCAAGGGGGTGACCACAAGCAAAGCTTCTCATAAAAGATCTTAGCAAGAACAAGAATCATTAATGCAAAAGAATGAGTCACTAATACACATCATCAACTCATTAAAACAAACAATGAGTCACTAACCTAGTCACCTCTTCTAGAACCTTCCACACTCATGACTCACCTCATGACTCACCCAAAAGAAGAAAAGATAAATCCGTATTAAACTGAATGTTTAATACGGGTGATAAAAAACTGGAAACTAGAAACTTCCAAAAGTGATCTCGAAACGAATTTCAGGATAACCCCGTAATTGTATAAATATACCCGCATTTGTATTACGACCAAATACAAATGCAACTGAGACAAAGATATTATATCTACTAAGTATAATACTCGGATCCGGCTTAAACCAAAGCCCACCAATATTATCTGCCCGAAATATGACACGTGCGTAAACACACGTGCATTTTCCGAACCCTGCCATAAAACCATACGGCCTCTACAACGTTTCGCCCGAACTTGGGAAACTATCTGTGGGGAACTCTAATGACTCGTCAGTACGCTGGCAGTGGGTTTAACCACAAGCCGTCAGCGGTACTAGCTGTGCGTAACGGCTGCCCATGCACTGACCTCAAGAGAGGCTGATGAGCGAACCCATCCAGAAACCCTACTGAGCCTAACAGTGACAATGTATATACAGTTCGGTCCGTTCGTCTATGAGTATCGCATATCCGGCCTAGGGAGCTGGTAACGTCAGACCCCCAATAGCGGTATAAGTCGTGTCGGAGATAAGCCCTGAACACCTTGAGAAACTACCGGAGTACCTACCAGTAATTCTCACCTGCCTTGGCTAAGGACTTGGTGTAATGGCTTTCCTAGACACAGAGCGATCTCTACCCCAAATACCGGGAGAGACGAATCCCCTGCCGATCCTCTCATGTGCCTCCATGTGGCTCAGGACTGTACCCTAAAACTACCTGTTTGCACGACTCCTTTGAGCCGTGGTAGGATAGAAATCAAAGCACAGTGGGAACTCACACGATACAAATGACGACCTCGGGTTGATGAACTAACCTGTACACATGTCACCAGGGAACTTCTATCTGATGATATGTATAATACCAACTAGCAGGTTCCCGGCGAGTCCTGTCCGGTGTACTCATAACCCAATGAGCACCTGTATACATCTTAGGTGATCCAACTGACACCAGTGGCTTGTGAGACCGGCCACCGCCCCTCGTCGGGGTCTCGACTGTATACACTAGTCTACTCCGGAGTATCGATGCCCTGTCTCGAAACTCCCAAGACTAGGGACCACTATTAAGGATGTGCTTATGGACTACCCAACTCTCACGTATACGATCGCCCTCATACTGTTGGTAGTCATGCAAGATCCTAAAGGCTCTATCAACATGTAATATGTAATCAGTCACCTGAACATGTACATGACTGATAAAGGCAAACCAGATAGCATACTATCATCTCGAGTAAGACTGTCCTACCGGCATAGGTCCTCCTCAATCATTGCAATCACGTACCTGTGATCCAATAATTGACTTTGAGGGCACTATATCCAACAATCTTCCACTTGCACTTAAGGCTAATTATTGCGATGTCGCATACTCACTGCCCGTGTGATATTGAACATCCAACTCCTCTATTAATCAGTTTCACAAATCCCGTTCGTAAAACTATTGTGTTCGAGAAATAACCTCAGTGAGTGGATCCTCCCTGATGTTTCTTTCTATGTCTCTCTTAATCTTAAGTTCGCGGAGAAAGCCATCTCCCGAATCGAGTAATCCCTGTCTTAGAATATGTATGGATATCTGATGGGACCTAGTTCATAAATGAACTCCAAATCCAAACTTCTTAGACTGTAGCGATAACTGAACTTAATCAGTATCCTGCACCATGCCTACCACAGTATCCTCTTAGACCACCTGTCCATAATACTGTCCCTCGTCAGAGGGAAAACTATAACTCTGACAATCACTCTGTCATCCATGTCACCTTTCAAGCATGGAATGATAACCGTCTCCCGAAGGAGGCTGCCGTTATCAAATCCGTAGAACATGCACTTATGTTCTAAAACTGCTTCCTTATGTTTCTCCAGGATTGGATTAATATAAACTTATCGCATCTAGTGCAAAAACAACATCTGGTGTGGTACTTGACATCTCACGATTGACTCAATTGCCTAAGCAAGTAATCTGCCAATCATGCACATCCCTCTCCCCTTTAGTCTGTAAGACACCTTTAGAGAGGGTGACTCCATCACCTGCAGGTACACCACCATGCCAGGAGTCATCTATTCTAAAAACCATTAGAATACTGTCAAAGTACCCATATTGGGAAACTACCCAAATCCAGATCTAAAACCATAGATCTAGAAACCAGAATGTCTGATATTATATCCACATCCTGTCTGGAGAAACAACTGTGTGACGACCACAGTACAACCGATCGTAGTATAGGAATTTTACTTCCTACTCTGCGTATGACATCCATAATACTGGGACATCACACCCTACTACCTTCTTAACAGATCCATCCCCTATTCTGATGAAGTCAAACCCATGACTGTCATATCAAAATTAGATAATCTATCTCCGCTATAACTGCTCAAGTCTATAAATAGACATAAGCTACTTGCCCACTATGCTTCTGCTGCTCCCACTGACCATAACAACCCTCTGGCAGAATAATATATACGTGCACTTCTAAAGCTAGTTTAGAACGACGCTATACTTATCCTCCTGCCGGGTCTCATAGCCTGGAACAACAGCAGTGTCAAGTTTGGGTAGATAAGAACCTCCCTGTCACCGTCCTTGAGGCTACCGGAGTACCACTCGAGTGTCTGAGGTTACCTACCATATCTGCGGAGTGGCTATTAGAATGTCAAACCTGATTGAATCTTTAGGTCCTATTAAATTTTCCGTAATCGTTTGCGGTTCTGGAATCACTTCCAGTTCTACCATACTCCCACTACTATTTTCTGGAAAAAAAATATTTTACTAAAACTGTGGCGAGTTAAGAACAATATCACTATTGATCTTCCAGATGGTAGAAAGTCAACCCTCGTCATAGCCTGGGCCAACCCACAAACAGCCATTACAGAAACGTGCCCTGAGTTATCCAGAGTCTGGTTTTAAGCATAAGCCGGACAACTCCCCATACCTTAACATCGTTAAGATATGAACCATTCTATATCCAATATAGAAACTTTGGCACTTATTTAATTGGAACCAGATTCTAATCATGCAGCTGTCTCCAGTGCATATCAACTTTAATGGAGAGAGGCTAATCAGCATTACTCAACTTAGGAATCCATCCAATTATGAGTAACCTGAAAGAGAAACAAGTTTCTCAAAACTTTTACTATCATCTGAATACCAATCACAAGAATCTAAATCTTCGATCTATTTGAAGAATACCGATACTTGCGACATCTGGTTCTCTACTTTATTCTTATACCCACAACTTCTCAAAACTTAGACCTTGTATTTCTACGAAACACTTGTCTAAAAACTAGAGAAGTCATAAGTAAACAGAACATAGTACGGGGACCTACCCTTTTGTCCTGATGGACACTGGACAACATACAATACTATGTATAAGTCCGCTGAGTTGAATAACTCAAAACCAGGTTGAAAACTATACATGGGCGATTTCCTCAAATATCACCAATTTCAACGAATTTCGATATAATGAGGATGATCATCTAATTCCCAATAACTTCCTCCTACTCATCATCTGTAAAACCATACAGATGTGAGAATGAAACCTGGTAAATACATACTCTGGAGTAAGTATCTAATGGAGAAAACAGTTTTCTATTAACAATGCACTGCAACATGAAAATGTTTCGTAAGGGTATCCTGGTATTCATAGTAATGCCTCTTCCATAATCCAATTCATGACTGTAACCGTATATTTCTTTGCCATCTCTCCAAATCCCTTTATTTGTCTTTAGTCGTTATCTTCTGTACACCATCGTTAGGCTAAATGGTTTTCTTCCTTCCCTACCGTTCGGCACCAGCCTATGGTTTGGAAGAAGACTATCCAGTAAGCATAATAGGTGTACCCTCCTGAACCTAGGAGTACTCACATCTTGAGAGAAGGTGATGATAAAAGACAACTGAATAACACCTTATTCATTTAAAGGTGAAATAGGAGTGGCGATGAAGTACGCGGTTTGGTCGTGAATGATAACAGTCGCAATTTACTTTGCCCTCTTTCTAATCCCTTTATTTTGTCTTTACATATTACCTTCTGTACACCCTACTTAGGCTAATTGGTTTTCTTCATTATCTACCTTTCGGCACCTGCCTATGGTTTGGAAGAAGACTATCCAATAATCGTAATAGGTGTACTCTCCTAAACCAAGGAGCCCTCGCAACCTGAGAGAAGGTGATAATAAAAGACAACTAAATAAACTAATTCTATTTCTCCTGAACCTGGATCCATCCTCGAAGAAGTCCCTTCGAGTTCGTATATAACCATACGATGGATCTATCCAATAGAAGTGGATGTCCGTAGTAATACGGGGTGTTCTGAGAAATGCAAAGGGTAGAAGAAGGAGTGGCAATGACTTATGCAACTCAGTCAATCCAAAAGCCAGTATTTTAAGAAGGTTCGGTCAACTTGGTCACTGAGTCATAGTCTAGGGTTGGTCAAAGGTCGCCACCAAAGAGAGAGAGAGAAAAGAAACACTCTGCGTGCACTCTAACCTAGATTAGAATGGTTATCACTTTATCTAATCAGGAAACCTCCCACTGTACTGTCAAATTCTCCTCCAAACCTAAAAGAAGAATCAATCGGGATCACCCGAAGAGTAAACCAACTCATCAGTGGGAATCGGGATCCAACTCTCATCGCATGATAACGTGAAGGAATCCACTCATGATATCACACTCCAGAAGGTATGCGCATACTTGGCAAGTTTCAGTTTCTTTAGAAACTCCCGATATGATTTTTGCCCCATGCTCTTATGACCTTGACTTTGGCCAAAATGCCATAAGTCACATGCCAAGTTCTTCCCGTCATTATCTTGTCAATTTGAACCCACCCGCACATGCCCCTGACTTTGGCCAATCGGCAGAACGACTGTCCCAAACCAACTCATCTATCTATGCAAGAAATGAATACCCAGCAGCTACCAAACACTATGCCTTGACTTTGGACAAAATGCATAGCTTGAATACTACTGCATACCCAAAAGAAATGACGGAGGGCTACAGCTGGTTTTTGGCGAAAAACCTTTAACGTAATGAACTTGATATCGTTGAAGGAACCTGATAGCATTTTATAAAATTATAGTAGCGAAAACCTTTGCTAAAGAGGTCACTCCCGGTGAAGGGATCTCGGCTCTTTCCTCGTGGAATTAGGTGCAGGATATTCCAACTGAATACCGCGATGCAAAGCAATATGTAATCGACTATAGTGAAGTTATTACCCTGACGCAATCTTCTGCCCAAGGGGTCACTCCCGGTGAAGGGATATCGGCCCTTGCCTCGTCGAATGAGGTGCAGGATATTCCAGCCGAATATCACTATGCAAAACAAAAGAAAACGTCTTTGTAATAACACTTTTTAAAACTGTTCCAACAACATCCAAAAAGGTTTGCTTTTCTTTGCATTGATCAGAATCAACGCAGTCCCATCAATTAATCACACCAGAAAAGAACGAAAATAAAATGTACGTATATGCCATCCGCATTCGTCACTGGGTCCCGTCATAACCCGTTAGGTTACTTAACTAACGACAGAGCGGGGACTGGACTAGCGCGGGTGCAAAACATATACAACATCTAATAGTATATATATACCAATATACAATAATCGCTCCAGGCGTGATAATATGCAACATTACAGAAAAATAATAAGCATCACAGAACAATACATATAATCTGGGATCCCCGGGTTTTACAGAGCCGCTGCTGAAACCCGACGTTCCCCTGGTCGTGTGGATAGCCTTTGCAATGAAACCTAGACCCCTATGGGTGCGGCAAGTTACCCGCCAAAACCTGAAGCGAGGCAGCCCCCTACAGCGAAGTGAATGGTCCACCCTGCACTTCACGGAATCCGGTAACTTGAGCACCCCTCCTTGGGTCAACCTGTACCCCCTACGAGTGCGGCGAATAGTCTGCCAATTCTAGAGTGAGGCCCCTCTGCCTCTCAAAGCCATGAGATGCGGACCTGTTGCCCCCCAGAACCCGGCTATCCGTGCACTCCGTTGCGGGGTAAAACCTAGTACAGAAATGAAAACTATGTACAACGGGTACATCGACCTCAACCCGGTCGTGCCCCAAAAGAATATTATACAAACATGCAGTGACGGCAGTCCACATGTTGGACGCTCGCCCCGCAATATCAAATGTACAAATAAACTCAAACTGCACTACCATTGCATACTGCTATCCACCATAACAAATCCGCAACATCACAGCACAACACAGAACATCAACGCGAATGTCACGTTCACAAATCCGTCTAAAAGGACTATAGCAATTAGACGCAATTTACCGCTCGAATGACATTCACGGTCGGAGATATAATGTAAGTACTGTAAACTAACACGTTTAAATTTTGATCGACAAAACTTCCCGAAGTAGGCCCCACATACATCTGCTGTACAGTAACAAAAACTGGGCCCAAAAGATATATTCCAAAAACCACAATATTCCATGTAGAAGCCCCAGAAGAAAAACTACCCTCTGATTCACCAAGACGGCCGCGTTTCCGTGGCCAAAGCATAGCTTTGGCGGCGGATCCGCGGTCGTACGGTCGGATCAGTTGGTCGTTTTTCTCCAGTGTTCTTTAAAAAGCCTGCTTAATTTTCTGGTATAGTCACAATGATTTTTAGACCAGTTTTAAAATCGACAGAAACTTTACACATAGAAATTGCGGTTTTCGAAAATCCGTTCGATCGATATTTTAAACGCGTTAGAATAAGTTAGTAAAGCTTAATGGCGAGGCTCTGATACCATGTAAGTCTACGGTAGCGTCCCGGCCGTCTTTCAGACGCCAAATGCGGAACAAAAACTTTTATAACTGGCGCTATCGCATACTATAACCCGGATCTGCCATTAATGCTAAACTAACAAACTGTAAAGAGGGTAAAAAGGTTATACCGAACGATCCGAGTCCTTTGTTCTTTAACCATCATCCCACGCTCCGTTGCGGCTGCTCCGATCTCGTCGATCTCCGATCTTCTCGTCCAGGTGGCACCACGTCATCGGATCTTTAAACGGGCTCCCGCCTCTGACCCGAGGCAACTCGGTCATCAAGTTTGCTAAAAGAGATGACCAAGATTGATGTAGAGAATGAGTATAACACTTTGTCTCACTTCGTCCAAAGCCATGGATGAACGATTAATGAAGTTGCCATTTGGAATGATATGAAATGAGAAATGAGCTATGAAATTTCCATACACCAAATCACATAAACTTTTTAATCAACAACCATCTCTTTTCTACCAAGTGAGTGAGTGAAGAGGAGGGGAGGGGTCGGCCATATATAGAGGTGGGGGTGAGTGTAGGAGAAATGGGGGTGACCACAAGTAAAGCTTCTCACAAAAGATCTTAGCAAGAACAAGAATCATTAATGCAAAAGAATGAGTCACTAATACACCTCGTCAACTCATTAAAGCAAACAATGAGTCACTAACCTAGTCACCTCTTCTAGAACCTTCCACACTCATGACTCACCTCATGACTCACCCAAATGAAGAAAAGATAAATCCGCATTAAACCGAATGTTTAATACGGGTGATAGAAAACTGGAAACTGGCAACTTCCAAAACTGATCCCGAAACGAATTTCAGGATAACCCCGTAACTGTATAAATATACCCGCATTTGTATTACGACCGAATACAAATGCAACTGAGACAAAGATATTATATCTACTAAGTATAATACTCGGATCCGGCTTAAACTAAAACCCACCAGTATTATCTGCCTGAAATATGACACGTGCGTAAACGCACGTGCATTTTCCGAACCCTGCCATAAAACCATACGGCCTCTACAACGTTTCGCCCGAACTTGGGAAACTATCTGTGGGGGACTCTAATGACTCGTCAGTACCCTGGCAGTGGGTTTAACTACAAGCCGTCAGCGGCACTAGCTATGCGTAACGGCTGCCCATGCACTGACCTCAAGGGAGGCTGATGAGCGAACTCATCAAGAAACCCTACTGAGCCTAACAGTGACAATATATATACAGTCCGGTTCGTTCGTCTATAAGTATCGCATATCCGGCCTAGGGGGCTGGTAACGTCAGACCCCCAATAGCGGTATAAGTCGTGTCGGAAACAAGCCCTGAACACCCTGAGAAATTACCGGAGTACCTACCAATAATTCTCACCTGCCTTGGCCAAGGACTTGGTGTAATGGCTTTCCTAGACACAACGCGATCTCCACGCCCAATACCGGGAGAGACGAATCCCCTGCCGATCCGCTCATGTGCCTCCATGTGGCTCGGGACTGTACCCCAAAACTACCTGTTTGCACAACTCCTTTGAGCCGTGGTCGGGTAGAAATCAAAGCACAGTGGGAACTCACACGAGACAAATGACGACCTCAGGTCAATGAACTAACCTGTACGCATGTCACCAGGGAACTGCTATCTGACGATATGTATAATACCAACTAGCAGGTTCCCGGCGAGTCCTGTCCGGTGTACTCATAACCCAATGAGCACCTGTATACATCTTAGGTGATCCAACTGACACCAGTGGCTTGTGAGACCGGCCACTGCCCCTCGTCGGGGTCTTGACTGTATACACTAGTCTACTCCGGAGTATCGATGCCCTGTCTCGAAACTCCCACGACTAGGGACCACTATTAAGGATGTGCTTATGGACTACCTAACTCTCACGTATACGATCGTCCTCATACTGTTGGTAGTCAAGCAAGATCCTAAAGGCTCTATCAAGTGTAACATGTAATCACTCACCTGAACATGTACATGACTGATAAAGGAAAACCAGATAGCATACTATCATCTCGAGTAAGACTGTCCTACCGGCATAGGTCCGCCTCAATCATTGCAATCACGTACCTACGATCCAATAATTGACTTTGAGGGCACTATATTCAACAGTTATGATCTATACCATTATCTTTAGAAATGGTCGGAACGTTAAGTTTGAAATAAGGAAGCTGCCTTAGATTTAAAATAGATGTTTGTTTTAGAAACTAGCACGCATCCGGGTAATTTATTTAAAAGACAAAGAACCGTTGTTTTTAAAATAATATAGCTCATACCAGTATTACATCCTAAAACAGAACATAATCTATCTCTACCAGCCAAAGAATAAATTGGCCGTTATTCGGCAAACCAAGTTCATCATTTTCGATACGTATAATTCCTTATTATATAGCTCATCATATCGCTATATTGTAAGTCCGCGGCGGCGCCCCGGCCGTCGATCCGACGCCGAAAACGCGGAAACAAAAACTTTCAAAAACTATTGAACCGGCACCACCGCGCACTTTTATCCCGGATCGGGCCATTAACCTAGCAACTAGCAAACCAGAAAAGAGTAGAGAAGCTATACCAAGCGATCCATGTCCTTCGGTCTTCGTCTCCACTCCGATCTCCTGTGGAATGTCCGTCCGTCACGTCCTCGTTGGAAAGGGCACCACGTAGCCGAATACTTTCACGGGCTCCCACCTCTTGACCGAGGCAACTCGGGCGCGAAGTTGGCTAGCCGACGCGTCCATGGGATGCTGTAGACAAGTGTAGAATGGTTGTCTCTTTTGGGGTATATGGAGTTGCCATTGATTTGGAGGTATATAATAGAAATCAACTTTCAAGTGGAGCTTGGGAATTTTGTGTAAGCTAGAAGAGAATGAAGAAATATTTCCTCACTTCATAAAATGAACCTTTCCCCTCCTCCCTCAAAGTGTGGCCGGCCGCCCCTCCATGAAAGAATGATGGATGTCATAAATATAAAAAGAGAAATGAGAGAGAAGCATAAGAAAATAGTCACCCTCATTTCTCTTCTCATCAAATCACATGAAAGCAAGTCAAGTGATGCAAAAAGCATCTAATGATGAAAGAACCATCAAGAAGCCTTCAATATGCACGAAACACCTCATCAAATAAGTTAATTGCAAACTTGTAATTAACCCCCTCCATCAAAAGGTCCGGCCGTGAAGGAATAAAAGAAAACCGGTCGGAACGGAATGCAAACTGGAAACTTCAGAAAACTGATCCCGTAATAAATTACAGGAAAACCCCGCTACTGCAAATACATGCCCGCATTTGTATTCCCACCGAACACAAATGCAAAGAGACAAAACTACACTATCTAATACTAGGATCCGGCTTAAGCCAAAGCCGGCTAGTAAAATCCATCCGATCACGATCCGTGCAATACCGCACGTATCTGATCGAACCCTGCCATATCTCCATACGGCCTCTACAGCGTTTCGCCCGAAACTTGAGTAACTGTCTGTGTGGTGGACTCTAAAGACTCCTCAATACTATGGCTGTGGATTTAACCACTAGCACGTCAGAGGTATCAGCCATACGTGGCGGGCCACCAGCTATTGACCAAAAGGGACGTTGATGAGTGAACTCATCCTGACACCCTACTGAGCCTGTCAGTGACAATATCCGTATAGTCCGGTCCGTTCGTCTATGAGTATCGCATGGCGGGCCTAGGGGGTTGGTAAAAGTCAGACCCCCAATAGCGGTACAAGTCGTGTCGGAGTGAAGCCCAGAACA
Organism: Agapanthus africanus; assembly: GCA_030015575.1. Taxonomy (NCBI): domain Eukaryota; kingdom Viridiplantae; phylum Streptophyta; class Magnoliopsida; order Asparagales; family Amaryllidaceae; genus Agapanthus; species Agapanthus africanus. Next base: position 416,739,081 of record CM057349.1, on the reverse strand, counting down.
CCCTGAGATACTACTGGAATACCTACCAGCAAATCTCCTGCCTTGGCCAAGAACTTTTCATGTACTGGCTCTCCTAGACACAGCGCGACCTCACCCCCAATACCGGGAGAGACGAACCCCTGTAGATCCACTCACTGCCTCCATGTGGCTCGGGACTGTACCCAACTAAAACCTGTTTGCACGACTCCTTTGAGCCATGGTAGGGTAGTAATCAAAGCACAGTGGGAACTCACACGAGACAAATGACGATCTCAGGTCGATGAACTAACCTGTACACATGTCACCAGGGAACTGCTATCTGACGTCTGGTATAATCCCAACTAGCAGGTTCCCGGCGAGTCCTGTCCGGTGTACTCATAACCCAATGAGCACCTGTATACATCTTAGGTGAACCAACTGACACCAGTGGCTTGTGAGACCGGCCACCGCCCCTCGTTGGGGTCTCGACTGTATACACTAGTCTACTCTGGAGAATCGATGCCCTATCTCGAAACTCCCACGACTAGGGACCTTTTAAGGATGTGCTTATAGACTCCAGCTCTCACTTATATGATCGCCCTCATACTGCTGGTAGTCAAGCAAGAATCCTAGGGGCTCTATTAACGTGTAATAGCGACTCGTAAGGTCACCTAAAGCAGTACACGATGATAAAGATAAACCAGATAGCATACTATCATCTCGAGTAAGACTGTCCTACCGGGATAGGTCCTCCCTCAATCATTGCAATCACGTACCTGTGATCCAATAATTGACTCTGAGGGCACTATCTCCAACAATCTCCCACTTGCACTCAAGGCTAATTATTGCGATGTCGCATACTCACAGCCCGTGTGATACCGAACACCCAACTCCTCTACTAGTCAGTCTCACAAAGCTCGTCTGCGAAACTATTGCGTTCGAGGAATAGCCTCAGTGAGTGGATCCGCTATGGTGTTTCTTTCTATGTCTCTCTTTATCTCAAGTTCGCGGAGAAAGCCATCTCCCGAAATGAGTAATACCTGTCTTAGAATGTCTGGATGTCTGATGGGACCTAGCTCATAAATGAACTCCAAATCCAAACCTCTTAGACTGTATCGTCAACTGAACTTAATCAGTATCCTGCGCCATGCCTTCCCTCAGTATCCACCTGGACCACCTGTCCAAACTACTGCCCCTCGCCAGTGGGAAAACTATAACTCTGACAGTCACTCTGTCATCCAGGTCACCTTGGAAGCCTGGAATGATAACCGTCTCCTAAAAGAGGCTATCGTTATCATATCCCTAGAACATCCACTTATGTTCTAAAACTGCTTCCGACTGTTTCTCCAGGATTGGATCAATATCAACTTATTGCATCTACTGCAAGAACAACATCTGGTGTGGTACTTGACATCTCATGATCAACTCAATTGCCTAAGCAAGTGATCTGTCAATCATGCACATCCCTCTCCCCTTTAGTCTGTAAGACACCTTTAGAGAGGGTGACTCCATTACCTGCAGGTACACCACCGTGCCAGGAGTCGTCTATTCTAAATACTCATAGAATGCTTTCAAAGTACCCATGATTAGGAAACCACCCAAATCTAGATCTAAAACCATAGATCTAGTGACCAGAATGTACGATATAAAATCCAATTCCTATGTGGAGAAACTACTGTGTGACAACCAAAGTATAACCGATCGTAGTATAGGAATATTGCTTCCTACTCTGTATATGTCATCAAATACCAGGACATCACACCATACTACCTTCTTAACAGATCCATCGCTTATCCTGATGAAGTCAAAGCTATGACTGTTACATCAGAAATATATGATCTATCTCCGCTATATCTGCTTTAGTCTATAAATAGACATAAGCCTGATGTCCACCAATGCTTCCGCTGCTCCCAGTGACTGTGACAACCCTCTGACAGAGTCATATAGACGTACACTTCTAAAGCTAGTTTAGAACGACGCTATACTCATCCTCCTGCCGGATCTCACAGTCTGGAACAACAGCAATGGCAAGTCTGGGTAAACAAGAACCTTCCTGCCACCGTCCTTGAGCATACCGAAGTACCTCTCGGGTGCCTGAGGTTACCCACTTTTTCTGCGGAGTGGCCAATGGAATGTCAAACCAGATTGAATCTTTAGGTTCTTATCAAATCTTCAGTAATCGTTTGCGGTTCTGGAATCACTTCCAGTTCTACCATACTCCCACTACTGTTTTCTGAAAAAAAATCCATTTTTATTTAAACTGTGGCGAGTCTAGAACAATATCACTATTGATCTTCCAGATGGTAGAAAATCAACCCTCGTCATAGCCCGGGTCAACCCACAAACAGCTATTACGGAAACGTGCCTTGAGTTATCCAGAGTCTGGTTTTAAGCATAAGCTGGACAACTCCCCGTACCTTAACAATGTCAAGATATGAACTGTTCTATATCCAATACAGAAACAAAGGCACTGATTTAATTGAACCAGATTCAAATCATGCAGCTGTCTACAGTGCATGTTAACTAAATGGAAGGAGGCCGATCAGCGTTACTCAACTTAGGAGTTCTTCCAATTATGAGTAACCTGAAAGAGAAGCAAGTTCTCTTAATCATTACTATCAACTGAATACCATCCACAAGTATCTACATCTTCGATCACCTTGAAGAATCCCGATACTTGCAATACTTGGTTCTCTACTTTATTCATATACCTATAACTCCTCAAAACTTAGACCCTGTGTATCTACGAAACACCTGTCTAAGAACTAGAGAAGTCACAAGTAAACAGAATATAGTACGAGTACCTACCCCTCTGTCCTAATGGACACTGGACAATATACAATACTCTTTATAAGTCCGCTGAGTCTAACAACACATTCACTGTGTGTCGTAGGTTGAAAACTGTACTTATGGTTAAGAAGAATTACACCGCTGTTCAATACTCCTTACCTAACCATCTACTGATATAGGTAAATTTCATAGACATAATTTCAAAAAGGTACATCTCACTCTATAATAATAGACGTACAGATATATCAATTTGAAATTGGTGTATAACAACGGATATTCAAAACCAAATATTTGCCGACTGGCAAACAACCCAGGTGACTTCCTCAAATATCACCAATTACAACGAATCCCGATATAATGAGGATGATCGCCTAATTCCCAATAACTTACTCCCACTCATCATCTGTAAAACCATACAGATGTGAGAATCATACCTGGTAAATACATACCCTGGAGCAAGTGTCTAATCGGGAAATCAGTTTTCTATTAACAGTACACAGTGAAACTGAAACATTGAAATGTTTCGATGGGGTATCCTGGTATTCCTAGTAATACCTCTTCCATTATCCAGATTCACAACTATACCGTATAATTCTTTGCCATCTCTCCAAATCCCTTTTTATGTCTTTAGTCATTACCTTCTGTACACCCTTTTAGGCCAAATGGTTTTCTTCCTTCCCTACCGTTCGGCACCAGCCTATGGTTTGGAAGAAGACTATCCAATGAACATAATGGGTGTACTGTCCTAATCCTAGGAGCACTCGCAATGCGAGAGAAGGTGAAGATAAAAGACAACCGAATGAACCTTATTCCTATTTCTCCTGAACCAGGATCCATCCCCGAACTGGAACAAGTTCTTTTCGAGTTCGTATATAACCATACGATGGATTATCCAATAAACTTGGGATCTTCGTAGTGATACGGAGTGTCCTGGAGAAATACAAAGGTGATTTAGGATTGGCGAAGAAATACTTGGTTTGGTCGTGAATAGCAGTCGCAATTTACTTTGCCCTCTTACTAAACCCTTGCTTTGTCTTAACTTAATACCTTCTGTACACCATTTAGGCTAATTGGTTTTCTTCATTCCCTACCGGTCGGCACCAGCCTAAGGTTTGGAAGAAGACTATCCAATTTGCGTAATAGGTGTACTATCTCCTAAACCAAGGAGTACTCCCAATCTGAGAGAGAAGGTAAAAGGAAAAGACAACTGAATAGTCCTATTCGTTTTCTCCAGAACCAGAAACCATCCTCGAATTCCTTCGAGTTCGTATATAACCATACGATGGTTTTGTCCAATGGAACTGGACGTTCGTAGTAATACGGGGTGTCCTGGAGAAAAGGGTAAAAGTAGGAGTGGCAATGAGGTCTGCAACTCTGACAATCCAAAAGCCAGTGTTAAGAAGGTTCGGTCAACTTGGTCACTGAGTCATAGTCTAGGGTCGGGTCAATGATCGCTGCCAAAGAGAGAGAGAAAGGAAACACTCAGCGTGCACTCTAACCTAGATCAGAATGGTTATCACTTTATCTAATCTGGAAACCTCCTACTGTAACGTCAAATTCTTCCCCAAACCTAAAAGAAGAATTAGCCGGGATCACCCGAGGAGTAAACCAACTCATCAGTGGGAATCGGGATCCAACTATCATCGCATGATAATGTGACGGAATCTGCTCACGCTATCACACTCCAGAAGGTATGCGCATATCTGGCAAGTTTCAGTTCTTTTGAAACTCCCGATGTGGATTTTTGCCCCATGCTCTTATGACCTTGGCGTGAGGTCAAAATATCATAAGTCACATGTCAAGTTCTACCCATCATTATCCAGGTTAATTTGAACCCACCCGTACATACCCTTGACGTAGGCCAAAACAGTAGTACGACTGTCCCAAACCAACGCATCTATCTATGCAACAGATAAATACCCGGCAGCTACCAAACACTATGCCTTGGCGTGAGGTCAAAATACATAGCTTGAATACTACCGAATATTTAACTGAAATGATGGAGGGCTACGAATGGTTTCTGGCGAAAACCTTTAACGTAATGAACTTGATATCGTTGAAGAAACGGATAGCTTTTAAAAATATAGTGACGAAAACCTTTGCTAAAGAGGTCACTCCCGGTGAAGGGATCTCGGCTCTTTCCCCGTAGGATGAGGTGCAGGATATTCCAACTGAATACCACGATGCAAAGCAAAAGTAATCGGCTACAGTGAAGTTATTGCCCTGACGCAAACTTTTGTCTAAGGGGTCACTCCCGGTGAAGGGATCTCGGCCCTTGCCTCGTCGACTGAGGAGCAAGATATTCCAACTGAATACCACTATGCAAAACAAAAGAGAACGCCCTTGCAATAACAGCTTTTTGAAAAAGTGTTCCAACAACATCAGAATAGGTTTGTTTAGCTTGCATTGATCCGAATCAACGCAGTCCCATCAATTGATCACATCACAAAAGAACGAAAATAATGATGTACGTATATGCCATCCGCATTCGCCACTGGGTCCCGTCATCACCCGTTAGGTTACTTAACTAACGACAGAGCGGGGACTGGACTAGCGCGGATGCAAAACATATACAACATCTACTAGTATATAATATATAATTTTCGCTCAAGGCGTGATAAAATGCAACAGCACAAAAATGTACAGCATCACAGAACAATACAGATATCTGGGATCCCCGGGTTTCATAGAGCCGCTACTGAAACCCGACGTTCCCCTGGTCGTGTGGATAGCCTGTGCAATGAAAACCTAGACCCCTACGGGCGCGGCAAGTTACCCGCCAAAACCTGAAGCGAGGCAGCCCCCTTCAGCAACGCGAATGGACCACCCAGCACTTCACGGAATCCGGTAACTTGGGCACCCCTCCTGGGTCAACCTATACCCCCTACGAGTACGGCGAATAGCCCGCCAATTCTAGAGTAAAGCCCCCTCCGTCTCAACGCCATGAGATGCGGGCTTGTTGCCCTCTAGAACCCGGCTATCCGTGCACCCCTCCGCGGAGTAATCCTAGTACAGAAAGTAAAAAATATACATACAACGGGTACATCGACCTCGACCTGGTCGTGCCCTAAAAGAATAATACAAACAGGCAGTGACGGCAGTCCACATGTCGGACGCTCGCCCCGCAATATCAAATGTACATATAAAACAAAACTGTACTACCATTGCATCCAGGCTATCCCCCACGACCGATCCGCAATAACACAGCACAATCACAGAACATCAACGTGAATGTCACGTTCGCAAATCCGTCTAACTGGGCTATAGCAGTTAGACAGGATTTACCGATCAAGTGACATTCACGGTCGCAGATATAATGTAAATACTGTGAACTAATGTGTTTAAACTTTTCGATCGATCAAATTTATCGAAGTGGGCCCCAAGCATTACTGTAGCACTTAAAGAGAGTCTAGGCCCAAAAAGAATATTCCAAAAACCCCATTTTCAACCCAGGAGCTCACTGCAAAAATTTGGTCCAATGAGTAGTAAAAATGGCCGCGGAACCGCCGCAAATACGTGGGTTTGGCCACGGTTCCCCGGTGGAATAGTGAGATCACGCTACCAAATTTTCACAGAATGCTTAGAATTCCCTGCACATGTCACTGCAATGTACTGAAAAAATTTTGGAGCCAAAAAAATTTCGACAGAAAACTGTGCATATGAAAATGGGTTTTCGGAAAATCCGTTCGATCGAACATGTAAACACACTAGAACAAGCTAGGCTAGGTTAATGGCGTGGCTCTGATACCATTGTAAGTCCGCGGCGGCGCCCCGGCCGTCGATCCGACGCTGGAAACGCGGAAACAAAAACTTTCAAAAACTATTGAACCGGCACCACCGTGCACTTTTATCCCGGATCGGGCCATTAACCTAGCAGCTAGCAAACCAGAAAAGAGTAGAGAAGCTATACCAAGCGATCCGTGTCCTTCGGTCTTCGTCTCCACTCCGATCTCCCGTGGAATGTCCGTCCGTCACGTCCTCGTCGGAAAGGGCACCACGTAGCCGAATACTTTTACGGGCTCCCACCTCTTAACCGAGGCAACTCGGGCGCGAAGTTGGCTAGCCGACGCATCCAAGGGATGCTGTAGACAAGTGTAGAATGGTTGTCTCTTTTGGGGTATATGGAGTTGCCATTGATTTGGAGGTATATAATAGAAATCAACTTTCTAGTGGAGCTTGGGAATTTTGTGTAAGCTAGAAGAGAATGATGAAATATTTCCTCACTTCACAAAATGAACCTCTCCCCTCCTCCCTCAAAGTGTGGCCGGCCCCCCCTCCATGAAAGAATGATGGATGTCATAAATATAAAAAGAGAAATGAGAGATAAGCATAAGAAAATAGTCACCCTCATTTCTCTTCTTATCAAATCACATGAAAGCAAGTCAAGTGATGCAAAAGGCATCTAATGATGAAAGAACCTTCAAGAAGCCCTCAATATGCATGAAACCCCTCATCAAATAAGTTAATTGCAAACTTGAAATTAACCCCCTCCATCAAAAGGTCCGGCCGTGAAGGAATAAAAGAAAACCGGCCGGAACGGAATGCAAACTGGCAACTTCAAAAAACTGATCCCGTAATAAATTACAGGAAAACCCCGCTACTGCAAATACATGCCCGCATTTGTATTCCCACCGAACACAAATGCAAAGAGACAAAACTACACTATCTAATACTAGGATCCGGCTTAAGCCAAAGCCGGCTAGTAAAATCCGTCCGATCACGATCCGTGCAATACCGCACGTATCTGATCGAACCCTACCATATCTCCATACGGCCTCTACAGCGTTTCGCCCGAAACTTGAGTAACTGTCTGTGTGGTGGACTCTAAAGACTCGTCAATACTATGGCTGTGGATTTAACCACTAGCACGTCAGAGGTATCAGCTATACGTGACGGGCCACCAGCTATTGACCAAAAGGGACGTCGATGAGCGAACTCATCTTGACACCCTACTGAGCCTGTCAGTGACAATATCCGTACAGTCCGGTCCGTTCGTCTATGAGTATCGCATGGCGGGCCTAGGGGGTTGGTAAAAGTCAGACCCCCAATAGCGGTACAAGTCGTGTCGGAGTGAAGCCCAGAACACCCTGAGATACTACTGGAATACCTACCAGCAAATCTCCTGCCTTGGCCAAGGACTTTTCATGTACTGGCTCTCCTAGACACAGCGCGACCTCACCCCCAATACCGAGAGAGACGAACCCCTGCAGATCCGCTCACTGCCTCCATGTGGCTCGGGACTGTACCCAACTAAAACCTGTTTGCACGACTCCTTTGAGCCGTTGTAGGGTAGTAATCAAAGCACAGTGGGAACTCACACGAGAAAAATGACGATCTCAGGTCGATGAACTAACCTGTACACATGTCACCAGGGAACTGCTATCTGACGTCTGGTATAATCCCAACTAGCAGGTTCCCGGCGAGTCCTGTCCGGTGTACTCATAACCCAATGAGCACCTGTATACATCTTAGGTGAACCAACTGACACCAGTGGCTTGTGAGACCGGCCACCGCCCCTCTTCAGGGTCTCGACTGTATACACTAGTCTACTCTGGAGAATCGATGCCCTATCTCGAAACTCCTACGACTAGGGACCTTTTAAGGATGTGCTTATAGACTTCAGCTCTCACTTATATGATCGCCCTCATACTGCTGGTAGTCAAGCAAGAATCCTAGGGGCTCTATTAACGTGTAATAGCGACTCGTAAGGTTACCTAAAGTAGTACACGATGATAAAGATAAACCAGATAGCATACTATCATCTCGAGTAAGACTGTCCTACCGGGATAGGTCCTCCCTCAATCATTGCAATCACGTGCCTGTGATCCAATAATTGACTCTGAGGGCACTATCTCTAACATATATCCATATCATCTTAAGTACGGCATGATCCCTCATACAAACTCATCAAATCATACCCACATCACATGGATCAAATATCACGTAGATCTCATTTAAAACAACATATGAAACTCATGCAAATGGAGGGTATACAAGATGCAATAACATATCAATGTTTTGACGAAAAGCTAATCTTAAGTAGCTATCATAATAATAGTTATAAGGTTGCGGGGGTGCTATACGCCATCCACCCGACTTCCCCCGTAGATGTAAATCTACTCACCAACTTAGAAGCTCGCTGAATCCACGCTGCTACATCGCCAACTCCGTCTTGGAATCCTCGAATCGTACATATATTCGTATTTAAATCGTATAGAAGTAAATATCATATTGAAAACAAAAACAACAAGCTAAACGTCCGTAGGTTAGAACCCATAGCACACTTAACCCAAAAACGACAATATACTTCTGTCGTTAACGTATAAACGTCAACGGTTCAGTTTCAACATCAAAATACGGAAGCTCCGTATCGTAAATATCAGATTTTTGGTAAAACCATTTAAAACATTCCCAGATTTTTCTGTATGAGTAATTAGGCAAATAAACAATACAAAGACTTATAAAATACCAAAATAAAGTTACAAAAGAGAAACCAACACCAAACTCTCAAGAGGGGCCGGCGTCGCCGGAATTTTTAAGGTGGTCGCCGGATTTTTGTAGTGAGTTTGGGGCTCTGGTTTTAAGTGTAATCTTCTAGTTTTCTCATTATACTTTTGATCTTGCTAGTTTTTCTAGTGATTATACTTATTAGTTCCACATTCACTTTCAGTGGTTAAATTATCACAAAAACTTAGCTTAGGATACTGCACAACTAAATATGTTATGTGTCGTATATATAATTTCACTCCTAAACTGATATTAGCTTACAGATTTAACCCACTGAAAAACTAACTTGTTTAAACAATACCAATTATCCTAGTATAGATATATGGAGTTACCCTAAAATTTCCAACACCCAATTCCCTACAAAAACTGGCGAGATCGGAATTTTGCTAAGGGTTGCCGGCCAAAATCCAAGGTCATGGGCTCGTATTCCTATGGTTTATTCTAAGTCTAGTATACAAGATTTTGTAGTTGTTTGTTTAGTTTACTTACCAACTAAACTACAACAGATTCAAATAGAGACTCACTTATCACAATACGATATCCAATTTCTAACAGAAACTGATTTGAACAGAACTTCATAATTTGAAAGGAGAGAAAAATATACCTATGGATAATTGTGTATAGTAGAACACCATCTTCTAATTTTTATGTTGAACTATCTAGGATTGGTAATAGATCAAGCTTGATGATGTGCACAAATTGATGAAGGGAATTATATATTTTCACTTGGATTTAAGAATACTTAGGAGTTTCTTGATTTTGGGCTGAAGAATGAATTGTTTTCAGTTGGAATTGCTACTGAAATTCTATGTGTTATAGGTAAATGAAGTGAGGAGCTTGTAGAGAAAGCATGAGGTGTGGAGGGAGAGGTGGAGGTGGCATGAGAGGAAGGAGGTTGTGGCACTTGGTGAAGCATGGATGATTCATGCAAGGAGAAAGTGTTAGATTGGAAGAATGAGGTGTAAAGCTAGGAAGAAGGAGGTGTAAGGTTATAAGTAAGGGTGAAAATGAGGTGTTTGTATGTAATTTAGCATAAATGTTATATGCCAACCTTAATAAAAATATAACAATAAGTAAAAACCTTCATATCAAAATTTAATTTCATATAACATAAAGGATATGAAATGATAAATTTATTACTTAATTATTATTAGCTTAATGACAAACACAATGTCATGATAATATAATTAAAATATCATTTTCTTGATATCCCCCGCTTTATTCATATTTATCAAAATAATTACATTTTTCGGATATAATTCCGATACCCCAAATTAATAAGCGATATCATTTCGCATAAACTTATCGATTTTATTATTTTTATAATAAAATGTAATTAAATATTCTTAATTTTCCAAAACGTTACAGTCTCTCTCCCTTAAAGAAATTCGGTTCCCGAATTTAAATTAAATCTCTTTCTTAAAATATTTTCTCAATCCTATCAACTCATTTCACAACAATTTCCTGGGGTCAAACATGAAAATGGCTCGTTATAACAAGACTCCAAAGTCTCATATGAGCTAAAAATGCATCGCAATACAACAGTGTGCGTGAAAACTCAAAAGATAATCTTTAATAACTGTAACTCTAGCGGTTGCTATGAGAATTACTCCAGTTATGACAAAAACTGTTGTGTATCCTAAGTACATAAAATCAATGCCATAATCGTAATGCAATATCAGTGCATACGACCAAGCTAAAAATCAAATCAACTCTTAATAGTTTTGTATGTAAGTTTCAAACCACACTTCACGGTGTGCACAAAAACAACAGCGCCAAGTGCAACAAGCGTGCACGAAACGATATCCAATGTATCCACTGTGCATGGAATAAAAGTATACAAATTAATACCTAGTGCATCGGGGTGCACAAAACCAAATCCAAGTGCATCAGGATGCAAAATCAAAACGGGCAACTAGTTTGCATGAAATCAACCCAAGTATACCTAGAATATATGTATATATATATATATATATATAAATTCTTAAACCTGTGCATCTGATGTGCACGGAAAATCAGTGTAGTGCATCCGGTGCACACAACACTCCAATCGAGTGCAGTCACCTCGCACTAAAATCTCAACAAGTGCACCTGATGTGCTGAAAGCATAAGTCAAGTGAAATTACTGTACATTGAAATCTTATCAAGTGCACCTGATGTGCACAAAACATAAATTGATCCCCATATCCTTAAAATATAAAAATCACGAACATCGAGTTGTTCTTTCTCCAACGTTTGAAAATGAATGTTTTAGAGTATAAAAACGTAAATCGAACTTAAAGGATATTGAAGTATATTCTCTTCATTGTCGGAAGGTGTTATACTACCAGAATTGGCATAGCAAGAATTACAACTTGCCGTTTGCCACGTTCTAACGTTCTCTGCCTCTGAATTCAGGTTCTTCTTGCGGATCTCTAATATCATAGCTTATTTACGCGATCGTCCGGTGAGGAGCAACAACACCATTCATCTTATTGTGGATACATCCCATCACACCTTCTTGACCAGTAGTCCAGTCCTTTGTAACGCAACATGTTGATAACGGAAATCTCTGTCCTCTGCGTGTGTGCTAACAACTAATCCTAGTCCAATCTTATTTATCATAAGTTTCTGGAATAGAATCCTTCCCGTTCCTGCTCAAATCATTTATTCAGCCCGCTCGGAACAAGCGCTCATTTCTTAACCTATTTTCCTTTTAATAAGCAATGTCATTCCTTTTTAATTTCCTCCTGAAAGTGTAGTGGTATGCGTCCTTAAGTCTCCGATAGCAACTGTGAAGAAAAACTGTCCACTAAAACTTCGCACCATTTTCCTGTTCCTTAAATCCCTTATATTAATCACTTAAGGAGCGTATCTGTATCGTCACACGAATTTGCAAGTCATACTTAATCATGACCCACTCGGAGCCTTACAAACTCGGAAACCCGAATCCGTCATCTATGATACTCTGTAGAAGAATCTAGCTAATCTCACCTTTGGATACTCGTCCTAATTTATCGAAGTAAATTTTTTTGCATAATCTCTTCCTCAAGCGACTTGCAGCTGGTCTGAGCAAGACCCAACGGAAGGAGCTAACTAACTTCCTTGACTTTACCTCAGAGCGCCACTATGGATTAAAAGTCCTAATCATCTCACATCTAATCGGTTACGAATCCTTCTGATCCATTTATACTTTTAAACGTCGTCTACTTTTAACTCCATGAACTCTGGAAGCAATATCTTAATAACTTCATCAGTGATTGGTACCGTTGTCTGAACAGTACGCGACACCACGATCTTTGAAGAGAAGAGAACATCATGCCTCAAGTCCGGCCAATCTTCATCAATGATCCTTCCATCTAGAGCGGATCCCGAAGAAACTCGATCCACTATTAGAACTCGATCAATTATGAATAAACAACATGTCTCTATATCATCGGAAAGTCAACCTGGTCAGTCCTTGTCCCAGACAAGTCTGCTCTGACCGTATCTCTAACTGTAGCCCTCTCGGCCCTCATAAACATGATGATCGAAACAATCAACCATGCACTGATGAAGATATATCAACGGAAAGAATAGAAGGAAGATTTCAAGATATAAATCCTAAGGTAACTTAGGTGGAGTATCATATCGTAAATATGCCGCGGAACATATGTACGGTACGTCACTCTACTTAGTACCTACTCCATCAACAAGGGTCATCCTATATAACGAAAGTTCGGGTATAAGACCCCCAAAGTCAAGTCTAAGTCCTATAAGGTCAAGCCCAGTTAACAAAATATATTCCCAGACTCCATATAGTCAACCTAGACTCGAACAAAGGTTAAACCAAACGCTCTGATACCAACTTTGTCATGATCCAAATGTGGCACGTGACCGACACTTAAATCACGTGACATCTCAAGACATCGACGCGGTTTAAGTAAGCCGAAACCTGGAATCTAAACCCTTTTTGAAAATATTGGAGGTAAGGTTTAAATAATCAGCCGATAATATCAATTTAAAATAACATTTAAATTTAACTAAGTATGTTGAAAAGACTTTATGATGATTTGAAACTTGTTATCACCTCCTTTGCATTTTAAAAAAAAACCCGATACAACATAATAAAATAGCATCCCAACGGAAGCTAGTCTCCACGTCCAAACGATGGAGCAACCAATCAATCTAAAGTAGAAGTCGACTCCAAAGAGTGCGACAACTCAAGACACAACTCTAATCCTCGCTTCTAAGTCCATAATATACCATTTCTAAGTTGATAGAGTTTCCGCTAGATACAAGAATATATGAATAATCAAGAGTGAGTAGGATACAATAACAACTCACTTACCCATCAATCCCCAAAATAATGTGTTCCCAAATCGCTGATAATCCAAGCGGTAAAACCTGCAAGAACTGTGGCACAACGGGGATGAGTTGCCAACTCAGTGAATAAAAGTGCATCTAAAGGTAGAAATCGAAATGCATGACGATACCTAGGTCATAAGTATAGTATTATCAAAACCTGTATCGATATACTATATGATGTTAGTGTATATGCCCTAGGGGCCATTATTGTATCATACTAGTTTGTATATTACTTAATGGAAGCTTGGGATATTCACATGTATATAACAGTCTTGCTAAATATGGCAGTATGCTACTTGGTTTTTTCTATCTTAATATGTGAGTATACGTATTGATAGAGCTCTTAGGATCTTGCTTGACTACCAGCGTTATGATGGCAGTCACACTAGTGGGGACTGGGTAGTCTACAAGCACATCCTTATTCAGGTCCCTAGTCGTAGGATTATCGAGACAGGGCATCGATACTCCGGAGTAGACTAGTGTGTACGCTTCTCATCCCAGTTGGGGAGATGGTCTGTCCCACAGCCGTCAGTACGTCGTACTGGAGATAGTATGCAGGTGCTCGTTAAGTTACGGGTACACCGGACAGGACTCACGGGGAACTGTTAGTTGGTATTATACCCATCGTCAGTTAACAGTTCCCAGGTGACATGAGTACAACATAGACCGCAGACTTGACACTGCAACTTCGCCTCGAGTGTGTCCCACTGTTCTTAGATTGCTACCCTACCACGGCTCAAAGGAGTCATGCAAACAGGTAACAGTTAGGTGCAGTCCTGAGCACTTGGAGGCAGTGGCGGTTAGACAGGATTCGTCTCTCCCGGTATTGGGAGTTGATATTGTGCTGTGTCAGAGAGCCATTATGCAAAGTCCCTGGCCAGGGCAAGCGAGATTTACTGGTAGGTTCCAGTTGTTTTCTCAGGGTGTAATGGGCTGCGCTCCGACACGACTTATACCGCTATTAGGGGACTGACGCTTGCCGCCCCCTAGGCCCGATATGCGATAGTCTTAGACGAACAGACCGGACTGTACGGAGATTGTCACATCAGACTCAGTAGGAGTTCGGATGGGTTTCCTCATCGGCCTTCTTATCGACATCTACCTGGGGACCGTTACGTACAGCTAGTGTCGCTTGCGATCTGTGGTTAAACCCACTGCCAGCGTAGTAGTCGAGTCTTTAGAGTCCCACACAGAGAGTTTCCCTACTCCAGGCGAAACGATATAGAGGTCGTATGGTTTTACGACAAGGGTTCGGATACATACATGTGTTTACGCACGAACGATATCCGGACAGTTTTTACTAGCCGGCTTTGGTTTAAGCCAGTTTCTAGTATCCGGTTATTGGATTTATACAGTCTAAAGCTTTTCCGTGTTTTCACGAATAGGAGGGGCGTTCTCGTAATTTTGCGAGAAGCTTCTAGAAGGTTGGTGACTTAGGGGTTAAGGTGGCATAAGCATTAAATGAGATTAGTGACTCATTTGTGTGATTCATCCTTGTCATTAATGCATGATAAATGCTTAATGACTCATGTAGATGAATCACTCATTTATATTTATGAAGCATGGTTGTTAATTTCTTTATATTATTTATTTTGATAAATATAATGCTTCATATATATTATGAGAGATCATTATCTCATTCCATTC
This sequence comes from Agapanthus africanus, assembly GCA_030015575.1. Classification (NCBI taxonomy): domain Eukaryota; kingdom Viridiplantae; phylum Streptophyta; class Magnoliopsida; order Asparagales; family Amaryllidaceae; genus Agapanthus; species Agapanthus africanus. The sequence continues at coordinate 416,723,853 of CM057349.1, read as the reverse complement.
TCTTGCTCACTTTCTCTCTCCTCAAGCTCTCTCTCTTCAAACCCTAATCCTCCCCTCTCATGTGTTGAGACCAAGGATTAGATTAGACTACTTAATCCATAACCCTTCTCTATATCACCTAGGTTACTTAGATTAGCACTTTAAGAAACCTAGTTACCTCAAGTTAGAGGTGAAGCTTGAAGTAAAGCTCTCGGGTGGATCATCTACTATATAGAGAAGGCCGGAGAGGACGTGGAGAATGAAAAGACGAAGGACATGGTTCATTAGGTATAATCACTTTTCATAGTAGTTGTTAACTTCTATGATTCTTGTTAGTTATAGTATAGAAAAGATTCTCGGTTAGTCGATGTTTACGCCTAAAACAGGATCGTTTTTCATTATTCTGCCTCCCCACAAGTCGTGGGGTGTTGTACATCGACTTACAGTGGTATCAGAGCCTCGCTAAACAATAATTAACTCATTAGCAAAGTCGAATGAATTTCGAACGCAAAACGAACCGAAAAAGACATTGACATCACCATGTTTCTGTCGATTTTAAAACAGGCTCTAAAATTTTTTCAGGGAGCTGCAGAATAACAAGCAGAGATATATAAGATCACTGGAGAAAAATGGGTTCCTGAATCGGCCATACAGCAGCGGAACCGCAGCCGATCCCACCGATCCGCCGCGGATCCACGGCCGAGTTGGGGCCGATTCAACCTAGTTTGCTCCAGTAACTCTTCTGTGATATTTTTGTATTTTCTGGGATGTTTATTTTTCTGCTCAAGTCTCAAGTGCACAGAGAAGTTTTGGAGTAGAATCTAAAGTGTTTGCACGATCGAAATCTTGCGATGTTTGCTAATTTGATTATATCTGTGATTGTATAATGTGTTCGTAAATCTCCCCTAACTGCTAGTATGTCGGTTGGCAGGGGGTTGCATATTTCTGTAATGGTTTTTACTGTTTGTGGTTGTGAAGTGTATTGGACTGTTGTGATGATTAGCCGGGGTTTGAGATGGGTTGTTATATTCATTCATTCAATGTAATTGTAATATGTTGTAATATTATTTTGCGGGGCACATCCAGATTGTGGTTGTAGCCACCATTGTATTATTTCATTTTACTGTTTTTGCTCCTAGGATAGACCCAAGATGGGGTGCACAAACTACCGGGTATTTTGAAGTGTTTAGTGGCCTACTCAGGTTGTTGAGGGAGACCGCTTCACTTCGGGTATTTGGCGGATAGTTTGCCGTACCCGTAGGGGTCTAGGGTGGGGTAATGGCTATTCATCACAACTGTGTAATCCATCTTTTGTTGCAGGCTCTAAACAAACGCGGATTGCTTGCAAATCCAATAAAGTTCATTTGAGATCTGGAATGCCTATTATTGCGTCTGACGAATGTACAATATCTATATATGATAGCTATTTAGACGTCACTTATGTTTTACACCCGCGCTAGCCCAGCCCCCGCTCTGCCGTTAGTTAAGTAACCTAACGGGTGATGACGGGACCCAGTGGCGAATGCGGATGGCATAAGAGGACGTTGTATTTTTCGTTGTTTTCTGCAATGATAGGTTAATGATGGGACGCATTATTTATAATGCAAAGAAAATAAACCAAATGTTGAATCGTTGGAATAATTTACAAGAAACCACTCGGTTATTTTAAAACAGATGATATTTTTAATTGCGGAGCTTTAACCACTCCTTTTAAAAGCTATCAGGTTCCTTCAATCATATCAAGTTCACTACGTTCACGGTTTCGCCAAAACCATTCGTAGCCCTCCGTCATTTCATTTGGGTATTCAGTAGTATTCAAGCTATGTATTTTGACCAGCGCCAAGGCATAGTGTTTGGTAGCTGCTGGGTATTCATTTGTTGCATAGATAGATGAGTTAGTTTGGGACAGTCGTATTATCATTTTGGCCAACGTCAAGGATATGTACGGATGGGTTCAAATTAACAAGATAATGATGGGTAGAACTTGACATGTGACTTATGACATTTTGACCAACGCCAAGGTCATAAGAGCATGGGGCAAAAATATATATCGGGAATTTCTAAAGAAACTGAAATTTGTAAAGAGATGCATACCAATTGGAGTTTGATGAATGTTGGTAGGATTCCTTCAACATTATCATACGATGATATTTAGATCCCGATCCTACTGTGAGTATATGCTACTCATCAGGAGATTCGTCACTTAACGATCAATGCTATAAACCAAGTAGGTGTCAAGAAAGGTGTCAGCGGGGTTACGCCCCCAGAGAAAAGAGGTTATTTAATTAAGGAACTTTGCGAAAGCGTTGGAAAACCTCCCTCGAAGTACCGACACCAGCCTGGCTGAACGGTTAAGCAAGTATTGTACAGTGAGAATAGTCCTGGCTAATTCTTCTTTTATGGTTTGAGGAAGGATTCGAGAAACAGTGGGAGCCATCCAGTTTAGATAAATTAAAAACCACTCTAAACTTGCAAGAGCATCATGCTAAAGAGTTTTCTTCTCTCTCTCCTAATTGCAGCGACCCTGAAAATGACTGGACTTAAGTTACTTTTAGAGAAAAATATACTGACAGGGCTAAACTATAAAGATTGGCTGCGGAATGTAAAAATGGCTTTGACCTATGACAAATTGGTGTACGTCCTCACCGCTAAGGCACCTGCAGTCCTAGGTCCCAAATCCAGTAATGCGGATAAGGAAATCCTCAAAACCTGGAGTATGATTGCGCGAAGGCCAAGTGCATCGTGCTTACCTCGATGAACAATGAACATCAGAGAAGGCATGAGGATATGGATCTTGACGCCATATTTCTCCATACAAAAGAACTTTATGGAGAGCAATCTCGTATAGCAAGATACGAGACCTCTAAGAACTTGTTTCGAGCGAGGTTGGCCGTCGGATCATCGGTAGGAGAACATGTCCTAAAGATGATTGGCTACATAGAAGAGCTCGCAGACCTTGGGACGACTTTGGATAATGAGCTCTATACAGACCTTATTCTCCAGTCCCTTCCTTCCACCTACGCCCAGTTTATTCTGAACTTCAACATTCAAAGAAAAGAAGTTGAACTTCCGGAACTCCTTAACATGTTGAGGAGTGCAGAGGGCACCTTGCAGAAGGCAAGGGAAACACCCGCTATGTTTGTTAGCGGTGCTTCTTCTTCCGGGTCCAAGGCTAGGGCCAAAGGAAGGAAAAAGAAGGCCGCCACCAAACCTAGAGGAGGTGTAAGTAAGGTAGGAGGGAAGGGAAAGAAAAAGTTTGCGGTACCGGTAGTGGCCTAGGATGAGTGTTTCCATTGTCATTGGAAAGGGCACTGGAAGAAAAATTGCAAGGCGTGGAACGCCAAGAACTAGGAACCGAAGCAAGTTGTGGCTTCGACTTCAGGTGTGTTTGTAATTGAGAATTGTCTGTCAATCAACTCTACTTCCTGGGTATTGGATACCAGATCAGGATCTCATATTTGGAATTCATTGCAGGCACTTAGAAACCGTAGAGTGCTGAAGGATAGTGATATGACCCTGATGGTTGCTTACGGAGCTAGCGTGGGAGCTGTTTCCGTAGGGGATTATCACCTTGGATTGACGAGTGGACACATTTTGGTTTTACATAACTGTTTTTGTGTACCTAGCTTAACGTGTAATATCATATCTGTTTCCTTGTTATCAAATAAAGGTTATGATTTCACGTTTGTAAGTGATGTTGTTAACATCCACCTTAATTACAGTTTGATTGGGTCCGGTACTCTGGATAACGGTATATATGTCTTAAACCAACTCCAAATTTTCAATGTCCAGAACACACTAAAAAGAAAGTCTTCAGATTTAAATAAAGCTTTCTTATGGCATTGTAGACTGGGTCACATCAATGAGAGAAGGTTGACTAAGTTATATAGAGAAGGATATTTGGACTCGTTCGAATATCAAACTTATGACACTTGTCAATCTTGTCTCAAAGGAAAGATGACAAAGACTCCATTTACTGGACATGGAGTAAGAGCGAGCGATCTCTTAGGACTCATACACAGCGATGTATGTGGTCCAATGTCTACACATGAAAGAGGTGGTTTTTCCTATTTCATTACTTTTACGGATGATTACTCAAGGTACGGATTCATTTATCTGATGAAACATAAATCCGAGGCTTTTGAGAAATTCCAAGAGTATAAGAATGAAATAGAAAACCAAACCGGCAAAAGTTTCAAGACATTAAGATCTGATCGAGATGGTGAATACTTGAGTGCCGAGTTCCTAGGTTACCTAAAAGAGAAGGAATTCTCTCTCAGCTTACTCCTCCATACACTCCACAGCATAACTGTAACAACCGAGTTCACTTATACCAATTCAAGTTCCGTATTTACTTATCCGTGGTTTTTCTTGATTTGGCGTGTTTGGGTGCGAATGGTATTTCTACATATTACTGGGCATTCGACCCGACCCGCTTGCTTGAACCTGTGTAACCCTCATTTATAGGTTACCTTGACTTGTTGCATGGACTAGTGCATTTCATAATTTAGTATATACTGATATTTGTCTTGTAACACATCTTTTGCATATAACAGTTTAAATCATGTAAAATAAATTAAAATTGCATTTCATGGCCTGCATGATGCCCCTAACCCTGTGGTAGCATCCTTGCATCGTGTTCTCGTCCCGTTCAATGAAACGGACGCGTGTGGATGGCTGCACGCACGTACGTGCGTTCGTTCTTGGGGGTATACATTTCTATTACAAAATCCTTCACTTTAATTTTGGAACTTGCCGATAAATTTTATACTTCAAATTCGAAATTTTTGGACCTGACCCGGGCACAATTCTGAAATATTTTGTATCCCGCCAAATCCTATTTAATTTTGAATTTCTTAAATCATTTAGAAAATATTTTTACAGCTTACTGTATATTTCCTCAACTAACTAAGCTATTGTGTAAGCTGGTAAATCTTTTATATTTTCCCAAAACAAAATTCCCTAAATTCCCCAGCCAATCAAACCCCCGTTTCTTCCCTGGGCCCCATCTCTCTCTCCTTCTCCCCTCACCGAGCTCTTTCTTTTTCTAAAACCCTGGCCCACCTCCTCTTTCTCTCCCTTCTCTTTTCTTTCTCTTATATACTTTCTTTTTCCACCAATCAAAACTCTCGTTTCCTTTCCCCTGGGCCCCACGTCTCCCTCTCTCTCTCTCTTTCCCTTCTCTTCTTTCTCTCTCCCTCAGTGACGCGGCTCCCTCTCTCTCACTCTCTTCTTTTTCTCTCTCCTCTCGCACTTTCTCTCAGCTATCGCGATTACTGTGCATTCCTTGATTCTCGTCACCGCCCGCTGCTTCCCGTCACCTTCCTTCTATCTTCCTCTTCTTCTTCTGTATTTTTTTTCTAAAACGCTGGAGCCCTCTCCTCCACAAACCCAACTCCTCATCGCCCCACGAACTCAACTCCTCATCGCCTCCATCACCCTAACCCTACGACCTTACCGAGCACTCATCTCTTCCTCCTCGTCCTCTCCGTCTCATTCCTCCTTTTCCCGAGCCTGCAGACCCCAGAACCCATCACCGCCATCATCACTTCCATCGCCGCTGATCACATCGTCATCGCCTCACCCCCACGACCACCATCTCCTCCACCTTCGTCTCCTCTCCTCATCTCTATCATCTCCCTCTTCTTCTCCTCTCCTCACCTCTCCCCAACCCCGGCACCACCATCACCCACACCTGCACGCTCATGCACCAACCGACCTGAGCAACCCCCTTCGACCCATCTCGCCACCATCTTCTTCCTCGGACCCTCTATCCACCGGCACCACCTAACTAAACACCCTAACGCAATGAAACCCTAGCCTACCTATACAACCGAGCTGAGCCAACCCATGGAATCCATTACGTCTCCATCATAGCTGACATCTTCTTCCCAAAGCATCAAGCAACCCAACACCGTCATCTCACCCTCGTCGATAACTCTCGATGCCTGAACCCTAACTCCAAACTCAGCCCTCGAATTCATCCCTTAACCGTAAACTCCAGCCACTTCGTCGTCGTCGGTTGAGCCACCAAGCCAAGCACCCAAACCGAGCAATGTGGAGCCTAGCGTAACAGACCTAAGTTCAGGACGAGCCGTGATCTTTAGACGAGATCAAGTTTCGACCTTGCTCCGTTTCGTGGTTGCGTGTAGTCATGTCCGCGTTCGCCTCACGTTCGCCGGAAACCGGCGTACCGTCGACGATCCCGACGATCCTGACGAGCGTACCTGACCCGTGTGATCACACTGTACGTGGTTTGGATCCGTTCCGTGTACCGTGCGCGCATCGCGACGTTTTCCCGCCGACGTGAGAAGTTCCGCATTCCCGTTCCGGATCCGTCCAGGCAAGTTAATCTTGCTACATGCTATTTAAACTAATACATATGCTATTTAAATTACTATGTACCTGTTAGAGTGCACTTTAGATCTGTAGTTCCATTTTAATACCAGAATTCCTTTTTTTAACACGTCGACGTCCCATTATATCATTTTAGAATCATGGCTCGAAATCTACCCGTTTGCTGTTAGTTCTGTCATACATAGTGCCCGCATTCATATTTAAATCTTGTAACACTTATTTGCATGACTCACAGTACCCTTTCATATTTTATATCTGTCGGACGACCGTTCGCGTACGTCTAACCTGATTTATCGTCCATTGCATCTTAGATTATTTAATACATATTAACCTTTTTTTTATCATCCATATTGTTAAACTGTAGTTGAGAAATGTTAAAACTATCCCTTAAATCCAAACTGATAACCGTACATCCTAGTAGTTCAATCTGTACCTATCTGCATATCATGTTCCAGTTTATTGTTCTGATATTTCCATGCTTGTTTATTTATAACCATGTTTATATTAGTTGATTTGTGAGCACCCACATATTATTTGTGCTTCCTGACATGACCTGTTGCACTTCCTATTTGATATGACATGGTACCGTACGCTCTTGACATGACATGACACCTGTATACATTACCTGGCTTGACCTGATGTACCATGGTATTACCTGTTATTTGATCTTGTGTCTAATGCCAACAAACCTGACATGTAGTCCTTACGGACCGTTCCTGTTGTCTATCCAGACAAACCTGCTCTTACCTAATCCTGTGTTGGTATTAGTTCTTGATTACTGAATACCTGACTAGACATACATAACTTGGGGATATGGGGAAATCAATGGTGAAACCTGACTTGTAACTCAAAAGTTTGATACCTGTTCTGATCAGTTTTTGAGGCTAGGCCAGCCTTGGGATGATGCTGCTGACATCATTCATCTGTACATATTTCTTGTTTTAGTGCCTAGCGGTATGTCTCGGATTTAGCCCAAGAATCTTGACCGTGGTCCCGGGTATGCACGGGATACTATTGAGTTACATCGATGATTCATCAAATTGATTTCACAGATTTGAGAGTAGATAACCAACTGACCAGTTTAGTTTACTCACTGCACGCTACCTTTCACTGCCCTGATTTAGATTGCTTTACACCTGCTTTACCATTTATGATTATACTTGCATGTCTTGCTACCCTGTTTACATATTATTGCTTGATGTTATGACGCGCTGACGTCTGGGTTTTGCATGGCCCAGATCCTTCTACCTTTGTTGCAGACTGATCAGGAGTATTGCCGCTGTTAGACCGAGCGGTGAAGTTCCTGTCGGTATGTAGTTTTACTTTCCAGGTGTTTCATTATTGTATCTTTTGCTTCCGCATATCATTATTTCTTGACTCATTCATTCTGGCTCATGGACATGTAAAAGATAGTTTAGTTTACTTTCCTGTTCTTGATATCTCTACTGCCGTAATGTGACTGTGGAGGGATTTTTCCTATCCACGGGTAGCATGGTTGGCTATGTCACGTGCCCATCTTAGCGTACTCTGGGAAACGGGGCGTGACATGGTTCTTTTGGTATCAGAGCCATGGGATATAGGTTAATCGGGTTTGATTCTTTTGTAGTTGGGTATTGTACCCAATACACGAATCAGAATACCCGTGTTTAGGAAACATGTCCTGCCACCTTGCCGTTTTACCGTTTTTGAATCAAGTTCTTCCTGATTATATCTTTTACGATGTGCAAACTTCCTTTGCATATCGACTCGAAAACCTGATTCCTTGTTATCTCTAGGACTTGGGCGACTTGGGTGGAGTTATGTAATTATGCCCATGAACTGCAGCATGGTTACAATGCGGTACTCTATTTAAGTAACTTGGTGTCCTGGTCTTGATTCACTTACGTATTCCATGATCGTTATATTACCTTGCTTCTCTCAGTTTCATTGCTTACCAGTTATTGTTTCATCGCCAGCTTGAATCATGTTTACCGTGGTTAACCCTCTTCAGTATCTTGACTTCGGATGAAGTCATCTTGATATCTTACTCGTTCCTGTTTTTCCCCGCGTTAGGATTATTCAATCCTGGTGCATTTCCTTGTTTGTTGTTGTCTTGGGAATGGGATTTCACGGCACTTTTCACACTCATATTGATTGTAAGGAAGGGAAGGTGATTCTCAGATTCCCGGACATTCGGAAGTTGTTTTGCTGGATGAAGCAGTTCTGTCGGGCCAGTCGAGTTAGGGCTGGGCCGACAAACAAGGTTCTTTCGTCAATGGCAGTGGATAAGAAAGAAGCGCCGGCTATATTTGAGAGTTTCATGGAAGTGTGAAGACATATCAGGTTTACCGCCGAGGCGAGACGTGGAGTTCGCACTTGAACTTGTTCCTGGTGCAGCGCCAATCTCAAAGGGCATATTACCCGATGGCACCAGTGAAGTTAGAAGAAGTCAGGAAGTAGGTTGCTGAATTAGTTGAGAAGGGTTGATTTCGCTGCAGCAACTTAACTGGGGAAGCTCCAGTCCTTCTAGTAAAGAAGAAAGATGACACAGGAAAGGCGTGCATTGATTATCGAGAATTAAACCGAGTGAGTATAATGGACAAGTACCCGATCCCTCGCATTGGCGAAGTGTTGAGCAGCTTAGTGGCATGAGGGTATTCTCGAAGCTGGATTGCGGTTCGATGTCTTCATGTCCGAATTAAATCAGAAAATATTTGCAAAACTGGGTTCCGAACTCAGTATGGATATTACGAGTGTTAGTGATGCCCTTCGGAGTAACGAATACACCGGAAATATTTATGGACTTGATGAACTGAATCTGTTCACCATTCTTGGACCAGTTTTAGTAATGGTCATTAAAGATATTCTGGTCTACTCGAGGAGCATTGAAGAGCATGCAGAACTCTTGAAGATCGCACTGCAGACTTGGAGGCAAGAAAGATTATATGCAAAGATGTGCAAGTGCAAGTTTTAGCTTGAAGAAGTAAAGTTTTGGGACATATCGTAGCTGAAGATGGAATCGCCATTTACCCAGGGAAGAATGCAGCAGTTCAAGACCGGCCGATTCCGAAGAACGTTGCAAAGATCAGAAGTTTCTTAGACTTGCAGGATACTATAGAAGATTCGTGAAGAATTCTGCTCGTTTGGCTGAGCATCTGACCAAGCTTACGCACAAGAAGGTACCATTTGTGTGGACGAATAAGTGTGCGTCAGCCTTTGAGGCATTGGAACAAGGTTTGATAACCGCTTTTGTTTTACCAGACAGTTCCGGAGAACTGGTGTTTCACAACAACGCATCTGGGAAAGGATTAGGATGTGGTTGATGCAGCGTAGGAAGGTTGTAGCTTACGCGTCGAGACAGTTGAAGACCCAAGAAAAGTATTACCCAACTTATGACTTGGAGCTAGCAGCTGTAGTGTTCACTTTGAAGATTGGAGACACTACTTATTGGGCGAAAGGGTCAAAGTTTTCACCGATCATAAAGGCCTAAAGTATGTGTTCGCTCATAAGAAACTAGTTGTGAGACAGCGAAGATGGTTGAGGCTGACGGCTGACTATGATTTCGATCTTAAGTACCATCCGGGAAAAGGTTAGAGTTGTACCGGATGCTCAGTCGGTTACCAGCAATTCAGATGTTGACTGCACGGAAGGAATTTATCAAAGACGTTCGAAGATTCGACTTGGAGGTTGTGCTACCGCATTCGTCGGGACAGTTGATGCAGCTGCAAGTAAATTCGTCGTTGATCGAGAATATTAAAGCAGCGCAATCACAGGACCCTAGATTGCAAAAGTTTTGAGAACAGGTTGAAGCCGGACTACGAACAGATTTATTGATCCACGAAGATGGTACGTTGAGGTATGGTAGCCGTTTGTGTGTGCTAAGGGGGGTATTCGTAAAGAACTTATGAAGGAGGCATACAGTTCAACTTATTCCGTACATCCTGGAAGCATGAAGATGTACCGAGATTTACGGCAACATTTCTGGTGGGAAGGCATGAAATGGGAGATTGCTTACTTTGTGGCAAGGTACTTGGTGTCAGCTAGTTAAGGCTGAAGATCTAAGAGTTGTCGGTTTATTGCAACCACTTCCGATTCCTCAGTGGAAGTGGGAACTTATGACCATGGATTTCGTGACAGCTCGACCGTGGAGTCCAAAAGGCAACAATGCCGTTGGGTGATTGATGATCGTTTGACCAAGGCAGCTCATTTCTTTTCTTTTCAGGTTGGTCAATCAGCAGAGACTTTGATAGAACGATACATTCAGGAGATCGTAAGATTGCATGGAGTACCGGTGAGCATCGTGTCCGACCGGGACACTCGTTTCTTATCACACTTTGGAGGAGCTTACAGGAAGGTTTGGGGACTCGATCGAAGTTTATCATAGCTTATCATCCTCAAACAGATGGCCAGTCGGGGAGAACGATCCAAACTCTTGAAGACATGTTGAGAGCTTACATGTTGGACTTCAAGGGTTCATGGGAGGATCATCTACAATTGGTGAAGTTTTCTTACAACAATAGTTTCCAGGCAACTATTCAGATGGCTCCATTTGAAGCTTTGTATGGTCGCAATGCCGTTCACCTGTTTGTGGGGACGATGTCAGTGAACAAAGATTGTTGGGACCAGATTTGGTTGTGCATACAGTTGAGAAAGTTAACGCTATTCGGAATCATGTGAAGGCAGCACAAGACAGACAGAAAAGTTGGGAAGATAAGTGAGGAGACCTCTAGAGTTCGCCGTTGGTGGTTTGGTATTCTTGAAGGTATCACCAACTCGAGGGGTGATCCGTTACAGAAGTCGAGGAAAGGTTAGTCTTCGATTCGTTAGACCTTTTAAGATTTTGGGGTGTATTGGAGAAGTGGCGCATCGTTTGGTGTTACCGAAATATTTGGAGAATGTTCATGACGAGTTTCTTGTATCTCAACCCCGTAGGTATGTTCGAGATGAAATACATGTATGGGATCTTTCGGAGATGACTGTACGAGAAGATTTAACCTTTGAGAAGCGACCAATGTCAATTGTGGATCGAAGAGAAAGGTTCTTATGAACAAAGTTATCCCTCTTGTGCTTGTTCTTGGAGAAATCGCTTGCATGGAGAACCAAATTGGGAACGAGAAGATGAAATCCGGTAGAACCTTCCACATCTATTCTTGAAATCTCTTGTTTGTTTATCCTATCTTGTTCTTGAAATTTCGAGGATGAAATTCTTTTGTAGTTGGGTATAATGTAACAACCGAGTTCACTTAGACCAATTCCAGTTCCGTATTTACTTATCCGTGGTTTTTCTTGATTTAGCGTGTTTGGGTGCGAATGGTATTTCTACATATTACTGGGCATTCGACTCGACCCGCTTGCTTGAACCTGTGTAACCCTCAGTTATAGGTTACCTTGACTTGTTGCATGAACTAGTGCATTTCATAATTTAGTATATACTGATATTTGTCTTGTAACACATCTTTTGCATATAACAGTTTAAATCATGTAAAATAAATTAAAATTGCATTTCATGGCCTGCATGATGCCCCTAACCCTGTGGTAGCATCCTTGCATCGTGTTTTCATCCCGTTCAATGAAACGGACGCGTGTGGATGGCTACGCGCACGTACGTGCGTCCGTTCTTGGGGGTATACATTTTTGTTACAAAATCCTTCACTTTAATTTTGGAACTTGCCGATAAATTTTATACTTCAAATTCGAAATTTTTGGACCCGACCCGGGCACAATTCTGAAATATTTTGTATCCCGCCAAATCCTATTTAATTTTGAATTTCTTAAATAATTTAAAAAATATTTTTATAGCTTACTGTATATTTCCTCAACTAACCAAGCTATTGTGTAAGCTGGTAAATCTTTTATATTTTCCCAAAATAAAATTCCCTAAATTCCCCAGCCAATCAAACTCCCGTTTCTTCCCTAGGCCCCATCTCTCTCTCCTTCTCCCCTCACCGAGCTCTTTCTTTTTCTAAAACCCTGGCCCACCTCCTCTTTCTCTCACTTCTCTTTTCTTTCTCTTATATACTTTCTTTTTCCACCAATCAAAACTCTCGTTTCCTTTCCCCTGGGCCCTACGTCTCCCTCTCTCTCTCTTTCCCTTCTCTTTCTTTCTCTCTCCCTCAGCGACGCGGCTCCCTCTCTCTCTCTCTCTTCTTTTTCTCACCCCTCTCACACTTTCTCTCAACTATCGCGATTACTGTGCATTCCTTGATTCTCGTCACCGCCCCCTGCTTCCCATCACCTTCCTTCTATCTTCCTCTTCTTCTTCTGTATTTTTTTCTAAAACGCTGGAGCCCTCGCCTCCACAAACCCAACTCCTCATCGCCCCACGAACTCAACTCCTCATCGCCTCCATCACCCTAACCCTACGACCTTACCGAGCACTCATCTCTTCCTCCTCGTCCTCTCTGTCTCATTCCTCCTTTTCCCGAGCCTGCAAACCCCAGAACCCATCACCGCCATCCTCATTTCCATCGCCGCCGATCACATCGTCATCGCCTCACCCCCGCAACCACCATCTCCTCCACCTTCCTCTCCTCTCCTCATCTCTATCATCTCCTTCTTCTTCTCCTCTCCTCACCTCTCCCAAACCCCGGCACCACCATCACCCACACCTGCACGCTCATGCACCAACCGACCTGAGCAACCCCCTTCGACCCATCTCGCCACCATCTTCTTCCTCGGACCCTCTATCCACCGGCACCACCTAACTCAACACCTTAACGCAATGAAACCCTAGCCTACCTATACAACCAAGCTGAGCCAACCCATGGAATCCATCTCGTCTCCATCATAGCTGACATCTTCTTCCCAAAGCATCAAGCAACCCAACACCGTCGTCTTACCCTCGTCGATAACTCTCGATGCCTGAACCCTAACTCCAAACTCAGCCCTCGAATTCATCCCTTAACCGTGAACTCCAGCCACTTCGTCGTCGTCGGTCGAGCCACCAAGCCAAGCACCCAAGCCGAGCAATGTGGAGCCTAGCCTAACAGACCTAAGTTCAGGATGAGCCGTGATCTTTAGACGAGATCAAGTTTCGACCTTGCTCCGTTTCGTGGTTACGTGTAGTCATGTCCGCGTTCGCCTCATGTTCGCCGAAAACCGGCTTACCGTCGACGATCCCGACGATCCTGACGAGCGTACCTGACCCGTGTGATCACACTGTACGTGGTTTGGATCCATTCCGTGTACCGTGCGCGCATCGCGACGTTTTCCCGCCGACGTGAGAAGTTCAGCATTCCCGTTCCTGATCCGTCCAGGCAAGTTAATCTTGCTACATGCTATTTAAACTAATATATATGCTATTTAAATTACTATGTACCTGTTAGAGTGCACTTTAGATCTGTAGTTCCATTTTAATACCAGAATTCCTTTTTTTAACACGTCGACGTCCCATTATATCATTTTAGAATCATGGCTCGAAATCTACCCGTTTGCTGTTAGTTCTGTCATACATAGTGCCCGCATTCATATTTAAATCTTGTAACACTTATTTGCATGACTCACAGTACCCTTTCATATTTTATATCTGTCGGACGACCGTTCGCGTACGTCTAACCTAATTTATCGTCCATTGCATCTTAGATTATTTAATACATATTAACCTTTTTTTATCATCCATATTGTTAAACTATAGTTGAGAAATGTTAAAACTATCCCTTAAACCCAAACTGATAACCGTGCATCCTAGTAGTTCAATCTGTACCTATCTGCATATCATGTTCCAGTTTATTGTTCTGATATTTCCATGCTTGTTTATTTATAACCATGTTTATATTAGTTGATTTGTGAGCACCCACATATTATTTGTGCTTCCTGACATGACCTGTTGCACTTCCTATTTGATATGACATGGTACCGTACACTCTTGACATGACATGACACCTGTATACATTACCTGGCTTGACCTGATGTACCATGGTATTACTTGTTATTTAATCTTGTGTCTAATGCCAACAAACCTGACATGTAGTCCTTACGGACCGTTCCTGTTGTCTATCCAGACAAACCTGCTCTTACCTGATCCTGTATTGGTATTTGTTCTTGATTACTGAATACCTGACAAGACATACATAACTTGGGGATATGGGAAAATCAATGGTGAAACCTGACTTGTAACTCAAAAGTTCGATACCTGTTCTGATCAGTTTTAGAGGCTAGGCCAGCCTTGGGATGATGCTGCTGACATCATTCATCTCTACATATTTCCTGTTTTAGTGCTTAGCGGCATGTCTCGGATTCAGCCTGAGAATCTTGACCGTAGTCCCGGGTATGCACGGGATACTATTGAGTTACATCGATGATTCATCAAATTGATTTCACAGACTTGAGAGTAGATAACCAACTGACCAGTTTAGTTTACTCACTGCACGCTACCTTTCACTGCCCTGATTTAGATTGCTTTACACCTGCTTTACCATTTATGATTATACTTGCATGTCTTGCTACCCTGTTTACATATTGTTGCTTGATGTTATGACGCGCTGACGTCTAGGTTTTGCATGGCCCAGATCCTTCTACCTTTGTTGCAGACTGATCAGGAGTATTGCCGCTGTTAGACCGTGCGGTGAAGTTCCTGTCGGTATGTAGTTTTACTTTCCAGGTGTTTCATTATTGTATCTTTTGCTTCCGCATATCATTATTTCTTGACTCATTCATTCTGGCTCATGGACATGTAATAGATAGTTTAGTTTACTTTCCTATTCTTGATATCTCTACAGCCGTAATGTGACTGTGGAGGGATTTTTCCTATCCACAGGTAGCATGGTTGGCTATGTCACGTGCCCATCTTAGCGTACTCTGGGAAGCGGGGCGTGACAATAACGGTGTATCGGAGAGACGGAATCGAACCCTATTGGATATGGTACGTTCCATGATGAGTAATGCTGAGTTACCGCGATCTTTTTGGGGTTATGCGCTAGTATCAGCGGCATATCTTTTGAACATGGTTCCTACCGGACTGTGCCTACCACGCCATATCACATGTGGAGTGGGAAGAAACCCTATCTTCAGGTCCTGAAGATATGGGGATGTCCAGCTTTTGTTAAAAAGCAGCATGTGGACAAGCTCGAGGCACGATCAGTAAAGTGTAAGTTTTTTGGATATCCAAAGAACTCCAAGGGGTATCTATTCTATTACGCAGAGGAACAAAAAGAGTTTGTTTCTTATAATGCCCATTTTCTAGAATATCAGTTTTTAGAAAAGGAAATAAATGGGAGCGAAATAGAACTGGAAGAAATTCCAGAACCGCAAACTACTACTGAAAGTTTGGTAGAACCGGTAGTTCAAGAAGAACAGGACATTCCCGCACCCCTCCCCAGGAGTAGTAGGCCGTCTCATCCGCCTGAGAGATACTACGGTTTTCTCATAGATGGGGATAGAGAGGATTGCATCATAGATGATGATGAACCTACTAGCTTCCTGCAAGCCATCCAGAGCGGCGACTCGGTACGATGGCTAGATGCAATGCGGACCGAAATGGAATCCATGTACACCAACAAAGTATGGACTTTGGACTTTGCTCCAGATGGGGTAAAACCCATAGTATGCAAATGGATCTTCAAGAAAAAGATTGGTGTAGATGGACAGGTGGCAACCTATAAGGCTAGACTTGTTGCGAAGGGTTTTCGTCAAAGACCTGGTTTGGACTATGATGAAACTTTTTCTCCAGTGGCTATGCTCAAATCCATTCGGGTCCTTCTTGCTATTGCTGCCTTCCATGATTGTAAAATGTGGCAGATGGACGTAAAGACGACTTTTCTGAATGGAAATTTAGAAGAGTGCGTCTATATGGATCAGCCAGAGGGTTTCAATCAGAGTGGGAGCAGCGGGAAACTATGCAAGTTGCTTAAATCCATTTATGGACTGAAGCAGGCATCGCGGAGTTGGAACATCTGTTTTGATGAAACAGTCAAAGAATATGACTTTATCAAAAATCCAGATGAACCATGCATATATAGTAAAGTTATAGCAAGAACTGTCGTATTCCTCATCTTGTACGTGGATGACATTCTATTGATAGGAAATGACATTCCTATACTACAATCTGTCAAAGGATTCTTGTCACACAGGTTCTCAATGAAAGACCTGGGTGATGCCTCTTACATTCTGGGGATCCGGATCTATCGTGATAGATCCAAGAGGATGTTGGGACTTTCGCAGTCCAGGTATATCGACACTGTACTGAAAAGATTCAGTATGGAAGATTCTAAGCGCGGTAATCTACTGGCTTGTCACGGAATCACTCGATCCAAAGAGATGTCTCCCAAGAGTGATTTGGAAAGGGAACACATGTCTACTATACCCTACGCTTCAGCGGTAGGCACTATAATGTATGCGATGTTGTGCACCAGACCAGATGTAGCTTACGCACTGAGCGTGGTAAGCCGGTATCAGTCAGACCCAGGGGAGAAGCACTGGATAGCAGTAAAGAACTTTCTCAAGTACCTGAGGAGGACTAAGGAGATGTTCTTGATTTACGGCGGAAAAAACCTCAGGATGGAGGCCTTTGCTGATTCCGGCTTCCAGAGTGATAAGGACGATTCCAAGTCCATGTCAGGTTATGTCTTTACCCTCAATGGAGGGGCGGTGTGCTGGAAGAGCTCTAAGCAGGACACCGTTGCTGACTCGACGATGGAAGCGGAGTATATTGCTGCTTGCAATGCCGCAAAAGAAGCAGTCTGGATAAAGAAGTTCCTAACAGAACTTCAGGTGGTTCCTACCATTGTAGATCCAATACCTCTGTATTGCGACAACAACGGAGCTATAGCTTTAGCGAAGGAACCAAGGTCCCATCAGAAGTCTAGACACATCTTAAGGCGGTATCACCTGATCAGGGAGATCATTGATCGTCGGGAGATCGAGGTTCGGAGAGTTCCTACTGAAGAGAACATTGTTGATCCATTCACGAAGGCCCTACCTCAGATTCAGTTCGAGAGGCTACTCGAGATCATCGGTCTTTGATATGCCAGTACATGGCCCTAGTGCAAGTGGGAGATTGTTAGTGTATATGCTCTAGGGGCCATTATTGTATCATACTAGTTTGTATATTACTTAATGGAAGCTTGGGATATTCACATGTATATAACAGTCTTGCTAAACATGGTAGTAGGCTACTTGGTTTTTTCTATCTTAATATGTGAGTATACGTATTGATAGAGCTCTTAGGATCTTGCTTGACTACCAGCATTGTGATGGCAGTCACACTAGTGGGGGCTGGGTAGTCTATAAGCACATCCTTATTCAGGTCCCTAGTCATAGGATTATCGAGACGGGGCATCGATACTCCGGAGTAGACTAGTGTGTACGCTTCTCATCCCAGTTGGGGAGATGGTCTGTCCCACAGCCGTCAGTACGTCGTACTGGAGATAGTATGCAGGTGCTCGTTAGGTTACGAGTACACCGGACAGGACTCACGGAGAACTGTTAGTTGGTATTATACCCATCGTCAGTTAACAGTTCCCAGGTGACATGAGTACAGCATAGTCCGCAGACTTGACACTGCTACTTCGCCTCGAGTGTGTCCCATTGTTCTTAGATTGCTACCCTACCACGGCTTAAAGGAGTCATGCAAACAGGTAGCAGTTGGGTGCAGTCCCGAGCACTTGGAGGCAGTGGCGGTTAGACAGGATTCGTCTCTCCCGGTATTGGGATTTGATATCGCACTGTGTCAGAGAGCCATTACGCAAAGTCCCTGGCCAGGGCAAGCGAGATTTACTGGTAGGTTCCAGTTGTTTTCTTAGGGTGTAATGGGCTGCGCTCCGACACGACTTATACCGCTATTAGGGGACTGACGCTTGCCACCCCCTAGGCCCGATATGCGATAGTCTTAGACGAACAGACCGGACTGTACGGAGATTGTCACATCAGACTCAGTAGGAGTTCGGATGGGTTTTCTCATCGGCTTCTTATCGACATCTACCTGGGGACCGTTACGTACAGCTAGTGCCGCTTGCAGTCTGTGGTTAAACCCACTGCCAGCGTAGTAGTCGTATCTCTAGAGTCCCACACAGAGAGTTTTCCTACTCCAGGCGAAACGATATAGAGGTCGTATGGTTTTACGACAAGGGTTCGGACGCATACGTGTGTTTACGCACGTACGACATCCGGAAAGTTTTTACTAGCCGGCTTTGGTTTAAGCCAGTTTCTAGTATCCGGTTATTGGATTTATACAGTCTAAAGTTTTTCCGTGTTTTCACGGATAGGAGGGGCATTCCCGTAATTTTGCGAGAAGCTTCTAGAAGGTTGGTGACTTGGGGGTTAAGGTGGCATAAGCATTATATGAGATTAGTGACTCATTTGTGTGATTCATCCTTATCATTAATGCATGATAAATGCTTAATGACTCAAGTAGATGAATCACTCATTTATATTTATGAAGCATGGTTGTTAATTCCTTTATATTATTTATTTTGATAAATATAATGCTTCATATATATTATGAGAGATCATTATCACATTCCATTCTCTTGCTCACTTTCTCTCTCCTCAAGCTCTCTCTCTTCAAAACCTAATCCTCCCCTCTCATGTGTTGAGACCAAGGATTAGATTAGACTACTTAATCCATAACCCTTCTCTATATCACCTAGGTTACTTAGATTAGCACTTTAAGAAACCTAGTTACCTCAAGTTAGAGGTGAAGCTTGAAGTAAAGCTCTTGGGTGGATCATCTACTACATAGAGAAGGCCGGAGAGGACGTGGAGAACGAAAAGACGAAGGACATGGTTCATTAGGTATAATCACTTTTCATAGTAGTTGTTAACTTCTATGATTCTTGTTAGTTATAGTTTAGCAAAGATTCTCGGTTAGTCGATGTTTACGCCTAAAACAGGATCGTTTTTTATTATTCCGCCTCCTTGCAAGTCGTGGGGTGTTATACATCGACTTACATATGATATGCAAAGGTACAATACTAACTATCATGCAATCACAATTATAATATCTCAATGTCATATGAATCAAAATCATGAATCTATTATCCGTATTGGAATTCCCTTTTTGTCTATGAACGTCTGTACAAATATAAGCAGGTACTGTCCCCCGGATCAGTCCTGGTGGAATCCGATAAATACATATCTAACTGTGTACCTCATGATAATGATCACATCAATATACATATAGATGTTCAACATCGATATCAAAATCCGCAATCTCTCGTGTCCAGCATCGACACGTAAAAACAGATACCGTTAACACCATCTCAACAGATGATCGCCACCCGATATCCTGGCTACGATCAGTATCTCCTGGATATCTGCCGTACCTAATCGAACCCCGGTCAGTATCCCTTGGATATCTGCCGTGTTCATTTCTATCTCCGGAATCGAGTCACTTCGTTAGGCTCCCCGCCTATAATGCGGCTATCCTGCCCCTCGGTCTCGACCGGGTCCATCATGTATCCAACTGTTTCCCCACCGACTCAGTCTGGATAGAATTGTATAATCCGTAACCGTATACCCACAGACTCGGTCCGGATATCAAAATCAGAAAGCACAAATCTCATGGTGGATGTTTACTTATCATATAAAAATATCAAGTGAGGAATAAGAAACTTGCATAGCTTGTATTGATGATATATTATATATATACATATATAACAGTGTCCCATACCACCGATATTTATCATCAGGAGTAAAATCCCAGAAAATCCAAAGAATCAAATGCAGCATTGATATTAGTAACATTCGCTATTTACAACAGGAATAGAGAAGACTGCGTAATTATATCACATAATTTAATGATTTCAATTCAACCGTGTCATGATATTACTAATGATGTGTAGTATAATATGCGGGTCTGTGCTCGTGCAACATGGCAATCATTAGTAATTATGCAAGTGTTCTACGGTGTAACATCCTATTTATTTTAATACCTATATAACAGCACTGTTCTATAGTGACATGGCAGTACCAATAAGGTGTAGTGTAACATATATTCACGTGCTTGTGCAGCATAGTACTCATTGGTATTTGTGCAGTGTTCTATCAGAGTATGCGTAAAGCAGAAACATATAATAAAGATAATAAAATGCAAACCTGTAAAGTAATCTAAACGTACTTATTGTAATTACTTGTTATGAGCTATACCATTATCTTTAGAAATGGTCGGAACGTTAAGTTTGAAATAAGCAAGCTGCCTTATATTTAAAATAGATGTTTGTTTTAGAAACTGGCAAGCATCCTGGTAATTTATTTAAAAGACAACGAACCGTGGCTTTTAAAATAATATAGCTCATACCAGTATTACATCCTAAAACAGAACATAATCTATCTCTACCAGCCAAAGAATAAATTGGCCGTTATTCGGCATACCAAGTTCATCATTTCCGATACGTATAATTCCTTATTATATAGCTCATCATATCGCTATATCCATATCATCTTAAGTACAGCATGATCCCTCGTACAAACTCATCAAATCATACCCACATCGCATGGATCAAATATCACGTATATCTCATTTAAAACAACATATGAAACTCATGCAAATGGAGGGTATACAAGATGCAATAACATATCAATGTTTTGACGAAAAGCTAATCTTAAGTAGCTATCATAATAATAGTTATAAGGTTGCGGGGGTGCTATACGCCATCCACCCGACTTCCCCCGTCGATGTAAATCTACTCACCAACTTAGAAGCTCGCTGAATCCACGCAGCTACATTGCCAACTCCGTCTCGGAATCCTCGAATCGTACCTATATTCGTATTTAAATCGCATAGAAGTAAATATCATATTGAAAACCAAAACAACAAGCTAAAAGTCTGTAGGTTAGAACCTACAACACACTTAACCCAAAAACGACAATATACTTCTGTCGTTAATGTATAAACGTCAACGGTTCAGTTTCAACATCAAAATACGGAAGCTCTGTATCGTAAATATCAGAATTTTGATAAAACCATTTAAAACATTCCCAGATTTCTCTGTATGAATAATTAGGCAAAATAAACAATACAGAGACTTATAAAATACCAAAACAAAGTTACAAAAAAGAAACCAACACCAAACTCTCAAGAGGGGCTGGCGTCGCCGGAATTTTTAAGGTGGTCGTCGGATTTTTGTGGTGAGTTTGGGGGCTCTAGTTTTAAGTGTAATCTTCTAGTTTTCTCATTATACTTTTGATCTTGCTAGTTTTTTTAGTGATTATACTTATTGGTTCCAGATTCACTTTCAGTGGTTAAATTATCACAAAAACTTAGCTTAGGATACTGCACAACTAAACATGCTATGTGTCGTAAATATAATTTCACTCCTAAACTGATATTAGCTTATAGATTTATACCACTGAAAAACTAACTGGTTTAAACAATACCAATTATCCAAGTATAGATATATGGAGTTACCCTAAAATTTCCAACACCTAATTCCCTACAAAAACCGGCGAGATCGGAATTTTGCTAAGGGTCGCCGGCCAAAATCCGAGGTCATGGGCTCGTATTCCTATGGTTTATTCTAAGTCTAGTATACAAGATTTTGTAGTTGTTTGTTTAGTTTACTTACCAACTAAACTACAGCAGATTCAAATAGAGACTCACTTATCACAATACAATATCCAATTTCAAACAGAAACTGAATTGAACAGAACTGCATAATTTGAAACGAGAGAAAGATATACCTATGGATAATTATGTATAGTAGAACACCATCTTCTAATTTGTATGTTAAACTATCTAGGATTGGTAATAGATCAAGCTTGATGATGTGCACAAGTTGATGAAGGGACTTATATATTTTCACTTGGATTTAAGAATACTTAGGAGTTTCATGATTTTGGGCTGAAGAATGAATTGTTTTCAGTTGGAATTGCTACTGAAATTCTATGTGTTATGGGTAAATGAAGTGAGGAGCTTGTAGAGAAAGCATGAGGTGTGGAGGGAGAGGTGGAGGTGCCATGAGAGGAAGGAGGTTGTGGCACTTGGTGAAGCATGGATGATTCATGCAAGGAGGAGGTGTTAGATTGGAAGAATGAGGTGTAAAGCTAGGAAGAAGGAGGTGTAAGGTTATAAGTAAGGGTGAAAATGAGGTGTTTGTATGTAATTTAACATAAATCTTATATGCCAACCTTAATAAAAATATAACAATAAGTAAAAACCTTCATATCAAAATTTAATTTCATATAACATAAAGGATATGAAATGATAAATTTATTACTTAATTATTATTAGCTTAATGACAAACACAATGTCATGATAATATAATTAAAATATCATTTTCTTGATATCGCCCGCTTTATTCATATTTATCAAAATAATTACATTTTTCGGATATAATTCCGATACCCCAAATTCATAAGCGATATCATTTCGCATAAACTTATCAATTTTATTATTTTTATAATAAAATGTAATTAAATATTCTTAATTTTCCAAAACGTTACAGTCTCTCCCCCTTAAAGAAATTCGGTCCCCGAATTTAAATTAAATCTCTTTCTCAAAATATTTTCTCAATCCCATCAACTCATTTCACAACAATTTCCTGGGGTCAAACATGAAAATGGCTCGTTATAACAAGACTCCAAAGTCTCATATGAGCTAAAAATGCATCACAATACAACAGTGTGCGTGAAAACTCAAAAGATAATCTTTAATAACTGTAACTCTAGCGGTTGCTATGAGAATTACTCCAGTTATGACAAAACTGTTGTGTATCCTAAGTATACAAAATCAATGCCATAATCGTAATGCAATATCAGTGCATACGACCAAACTAAAAATCAAATCAACTCTTAATGGTTTTGTATGTAAGTTTCAAACCACACTTCATGGTGTGCACAAAAACAACAGCGCCAAGTGCAACAGGCGTGCACGAAACGATATCCAATGTGTCCACTGTGCATAGAATAAAAGTATACAAATTAATACCTAGTGCATCGGGGTGCACAAAACCAAATCCAAGTGCATCAGGGTGCAAAATCAAAACGGGCAACTAGTGTGCATGAAATCAACCAAAGTATACCTAGAATATATATATATATATATATATATATATATATATATATATATAAATTCTTAACCCTGTGCATCTGATGTGCACGGAAAATCAGTGTAGTGCATCTGGTGCACACAATACTCCAATCGAGTGCAGTCACCTCGCACTAAAATCTCAATAAGTGCACCTGATGTGCATAAAGCATAAGTCAAGTGAAATTACTGTACATAGAAATCTTATCAAGTGCACCTGATGTGCACAAAACATAAATTGATCCCCATATCCTTAAAATACAAAAATCACGGACATCGAGTTGTCCTTTCTCCAACGTTTGAAAATGAATGTTTTAGAGTATAAAAACGTAAATCGAACTTAAAGGACATCGAAGCATATTCTCTTCAATGTCGAAAGGTGTTATACCACCAGAATTGGCATAGCAAGAATTACAACTTTCTGTTTGCCACGTTCTAACGTTCTCTGCCTCTGAATTCAGGTTCTTCTTGCGGATCTCTAATATCATAGCTTATTTACGCGATCGTCCGGTTGAAGACTGATGTCCTGATTGGAGTTTGGGGAGGACCAGCCAATCTTTCGAAGACTAATCTTCTGATGGGGAAGTGCTTTTGACGGCTTCACCCATAGCAGGTGTTGGGAGGGCTATCCGTTTTGGGGCATCCCCTTTATGTATCACGAGCTTCTTTGCGAACC
Source organism: Agapanthus africanus (assembly GCA_030015575.1). Classification (NCBI taxonomy): domain Eukaryota; kingdom Viridiplantae; phylum Streptophyta; class Magnoliopsida; order Asparagales; family Amaryllidaceae; genus Agapanthus; species Agapanthus africanus. Next base: position 416,699,902 of record CM057349.1, on the reverse strand, counting down.
CGTTTAGGTTCTTGCCCAGCCTGTTGAAGACTGAGATGTCAGCTTTGGACGGCCCGTTGAGAGGGGCCGTTGTGGTCGCCAGTCGATCGAAGACTGACCTCTTGGGAGCTTCCTCTAGTGGCGCTGAGGCACCGAAACTCACTGGTGGGAGCATGGTCCCGAAGAATAACCCAGTAGTGTCTTATGTAACTTGCTCCACCGGCATTGAAAAGAAATAATTGCGTTGGGCCCGTAGGTCACTCCTCCAGCTGGGATGGAGCGAGTGTTGCTGTTGCATGTTGTGCATTGGAAGCCATCGATTTTTTTCTTCTGCATAAGAGAAAGACACCAAATTTTAGTACCTCGAATCCAAAGGCAAACATAGAGAACCGCGATTTTTTTTACGAAACACGACACACGAAGTATGGAGTGGAAAGAGGAAAAGGTCCCACCGGACGTGCCAGATCCTGTTCATCGTCAGAAGACAGGGACCAAGATGTTGGGACGTCTGGCCTGAATTCTGGGGTAAGATACTATTTTGATTTATCCATCCACCTCTCCAAAGATACCAAGCTGATTTATGGCACCATATATCGGAGGTTTGGACATAAGCGATCGTTGTAGCAGACTTTATGTCACGCCCTGTAATTTATCATGTGACCGGCACTTAAATTACTCAACGTCTAAAGGCGTGACGTAAATCAAGTAAGCCGAAGCCCAGAAAATCTAAACCCTTTTTTTTATAGTGGAGTGCAGTTTTGAAATAAGGTATAATGAATCATATTTTGTCTTTCCAAAATTCGGACAGCACCTCCCTTGTATATTTTGATCCAAAAACCTAATATACAACAATATATAGACATCCCCAAGAGGGAGCTAGCTCTTCGCCAACTGGCGGATTCACAACCACGCAAGTAATACATATACGATGCCCAACGGCGAAGATCAACCCAGAAAGAACAAATAAAGAAGCAAGATATAAAACTCAAGAAGCGAGCATAAAAACCCATCACTCTAAGTCTCGCAAACAAGTCTGACTGGGTCTACCAACATACAATACTAGTTCTGATCTGATGTGATGTGATGGAGTTTATCTAAATACAATAGAATATAACAGTACGAGGGTGAGCACGGTCCAACATGTGTCCCACCTACCAAAGCAAACACCCTGGATGAAGCTGTGTGCCAGCAATACCGCAACTGATCCCAAGCGGTCAAAACCTGCAAGAACTGTAGCATAACGGGGGTGAGTTGTCAACTCGTGAATAGAAAATATCAACAAGTAGAAATCAAATAAAACAACGATTTCCTAGGTCACTATATCCTGAAAGTAATACTATGATATCACTATATCATGAAGGTAATACTATGATATCTTGGGTGACCAGAAATGCATATATGTCAACAATCCAGTCAATGCCCATAGCATATATAATTAAACATCCGACATCATATGCCTGTAATATATGTGGATAACAACCACGTGTCCATCAATGACATAACTCAATATCATGTAACATGAGTGTCCAACATCGACACTCGAAACATCATAAAAACATAGTATATATATATGTATGTATGAGGATATCAACCCCCTATGTCTATCAACAACACATCAAAATCATGGAACCTGAGTGTCTAACATCGACACTCGAAACATCATGAAAACCCATGTCCAGCATCGACACGTAAATCCTCATACCTCAGGCACCGCATACACAGATCGGTCCTCATATATCTTATCTCAAGCGCCGCATACTCAGATCGGCCCTCATATCCATCTCACAACTCCGGTCGGTATCCTCCAGATATCCGCCGAGTTCTATACAATCACCGGTAGGTAGTGTTCCCTCTGCCAGGCTCATCGTCTACTCCATGACAATCATTTCTTGCCTCGGGGTACCATACCGGGTCCACCATGTACCCACAAACTGATCATCCATCTCCTCGAATCGGGTCTCTAAAACCAATCTCAGAACCGAGAAAACTCATGGTGGACGTATCGAAATATCATATCATGAGAAACCGGGTTTTTAAAACAATACATTATTTCCTTCGAAATATAACCACGGTTCTCAAATCCCGAAATCTCATGAAAACTGCATCTCAATGCATATAACCATAAGAATAATGTATGCAACATAGAGTAGTAATATGAGCATATCGGTATATCATGCAAGCATATAACCATAAGGTGTGATGTATGTAACATAGAGTAGTAATATGAGCATACCGGGTATATCATGCAAGCATGTCGAGTGATGGTACTGAACAACGAATGTATTGAGTTGAACGAGTGAAGCGAGGCACCCGAGTGGAACGGAGAGGCGAGTGAACGGAGTGAACGATCGAGTTAGGAATAATATCATGATATGGCAATTCTACTTTGTAAGTGATATAGAAATTTCCGTTGAAGAAAGTGTGTGAGCCGACAAATCTGTGTAACTGTAACATGCGCATCAACGGTAATGGTGCAGGTGTACTAACAAATGATATCGTATAACATTTCATACTAGAACAAGGTGTATACATCTTTAAGGGTAATATCCTACATAACATGAACAATCAATGGGTATATCTATCTACATATCAACTATACGGTCACTTTAAGGGTACAAATCGTAGTTTTGAAAGTGGGGGTTACGATATTTTAAGAAAAGAATATCATTTGAAAATTCGTAAAGTCCCTTGAGGTTTCCATTTAAAAGATGCATACGATTCGTCGGTTTTGGAAATAGGTATGGTTTAGGTAATATCTTCTACATTGACGATCACGCCTCATAACTTCCGATATGGCAATAATCCTCTATTAATATTCTTAAATTACAAGCACGGATCAATCATCCGGCAAAACATATCTCGTACGGCAATCCATCGTACGGTGACATCAACAGAAAAGGTCTATCATCCTATACAATATATCTCGTACGGTAATTCATCGTACGGTAACAACAAACGGGATAAGGAATCTATCATCCTATATAACAAAGAGGGTATGGATCTAAAGTCTCGTACGTCACATCACTCATTCGTCTCATCAATATAGATATATCATACACATATATCTCAATTCATGTTTGTATCAATCTCATAATGATATCGTTCATATACGTCATATTTTATAAATCTCGAGTCGTATCGATCTCGATCTCATATTAAGCCACTATCATCTCACACTTATTCTCTTTCGATTTATACTTATCATGTCAATCATCATTAGCTATCCTATCCGTGAATCCTATATAGGTTTTCTACAACCCTAATATATATATCGGTTTTCATTTATGAATTGCGGGGGTGCTATACGCCATCCACCCGACTTCCCCCATAGATATAAATCTACTCACCAGCAATTCTCCTCGGTTAGCCGAAGTCGATGTGCTTCGTCGTCTCGGAAGTCCATGCGAAGTACCTACAATTTAACACACAATCGCAATGCAATTAAAACCAATCCGAAAACCGATACGGCACACGGTTCGCTCATAGGTTAAAACCTATAGCTTCGCATGCAAAATCGCCCAAACAACCCTCGTCGTTGACGTACCAACATCAAACGACGCAATTCAAATCAAATATTAAAACCATGCATTCCAAATTAAATACCAAAACCAAGATTTCGTAAATCACATAACACGAAATCAAATATCACATGACACTAAACCAGCATGTAAGGAAATCACTCCCAGATTTCTCCTCAGGTCAAGTTGGACTAAAAAAACAAGTATAGGGAATAGTTTATAGGGTAAGTGAGATATAAGAAAAACCTCGTCACCAATGCCCATGGGAAAACCGGCGACACACCCTCCAAATTCGGTCTCGCCGGTCAAATGAGCCCCAAACGTGCTCGTACTTCTGTGGTGGTCTTCTAGTGGTCTTGTTTGATTTTTATTGGAAAAATCCCAGGTAGCTCCAGATTACTTGTAGGCTATAAGGTTTCACAAAACCGACACGGAAAATTCAAACTTCGTATTTTGGGTTCTAAACTCAATTCCAGGCCATGAAATCAATCCCTAAGGTCTTGTAAACACTCACTAGACCTCAATTGGCCACTAGACAGCAAATTTCAATTTTCTAAAATCAAAAACCTAATTAACTCAATTTCTAACTAAAAATACGATATTTAACGCAAAAACTAAACTAAAGTGAAAAGATATACCTTATTTGCAACTAAAGAATTTTCTTGAGTTGCCCAAGTCTTCAAAATCCAAACTTGGATGGTTCAAAGGGCTTAGAATGAGTTGGTGCTTGTTTTTAATGAAGGTGCATAGGGTTTTTAGGAATGGAATTGAGATGATGCAAAGGGGGTAGTGGGGAATTGGAGAAGCATGAAGAATTGGTCAAGAAAAGAATGGAGAATGAAGGGTTGTGGCTACCAAGTATGACCCCCCCTCTCTCTCTTAGCCTCACTCTCGACCCCCCTACACTCACCTCCTACACAAATATCTAATCTCTTTTGTTTTCTTTCATTAACTCCTTTTCACACACACACACTCTTTATTTCCCTTTGCTTTTCTTTTATTTTCTTTCCTTTCTCTCATTTTCTACTCAATCTCTTTCTCACACTCACAAACATCAACACAAACACATGCACATGACATTGTGCACAAGTCACAAAAAAGTGAAAATACGGATTTTGCCAAAAAAATCCGATAAATATCATTAAAATAAACAAATCATTTTAATCTCCGATTAATTTCCAAATATTGGTATATACTTATACCATTTTACGAAAAACCCCTATTCGCAAATCGAATAGTTTTCGCGAAATATATTATTTTAATATTAAATTTCCAAAAATAATATTTTATATTTCTGAAATGTTACACTTTATCAGATTCCCCCTTATTTTATGAGGAGTTTTTGATTATGGAGACGCTCTTCCCTACAGGCGCAAGCCCCTGCAGTTAATTACGTTACCGCATTGCGATAACCACTTTCTCCTGCTTCGGTAGTTCACTTCGTATCGTGTGTGTTTTTGTTTGTTTTGGTTGCCCGTGGATTGTATACGGAGACTAGTTTGTGTCGTTGCTCGTAGGGTGCAGATTAGTCCAAATCCATAAATTTTAGATTTGGGTTTGGGTCAAGGATTTGCTTGACGGTATCCATATTGGTAGGTTGGTTTGCCAACGGGAATGAACTTAGGACGCATTTCTCATATTTGTGAGGTCAATCTGTTTATGGGATATTTAGGTTTGATCTAAGGATCGCTAGTCATATTTAAGACTAAGATCAACTTAGAAACAAATGAGCATATGGGCTCAATTATTTTAGTTTAAGCATATCGCGGTCCAACATTCATCTTGCGTGCACATGTATTTGTTACGTGGCGGAGCAAATGATGGTAACATGGAATGTGCCCAATTTAGGGTGTGATCCGTTTTGAGGTGTGCACGTCAATTTGGAAGTGCATTAATGTCGGATGAACAGAATTGTTGTTGATTGTCAGGACCCACCACTTCTCTGAAGACACTGAGGAATTACAACGATATATATCAGAGGTGTGGAAAGATGTACCCTTGAACCGAATCCCGTATTTAAGGGAAAGGGTTTGTGTCGGTCCTAAGAATTGTTATTCATATTTAAGACTAAGATTACTTAAGGAGATACGGATGAATATCATTTTGGATATCATCAATGAGAGATCATTAATCATGTTTGAGACTAAGATCAGTTTAACAATGTTTTTAAGGATCATTTTTACTTAAAATCCAGCAAAGGAGCATTTGGGCTCAGCTGCAAGAATACTTTAGAGACTTAACCAATTTGGGCTTAGTCTGCTTATTCTTATTCTTTTTCATTCAAAAATGCTAAGCACTTATTTGGGCTCTGCTTGTTCAGCCCTTTTCCCTTTTATGTAAAAGTGCTAAGCACTTATTTGAACTCTGATGCTCACATATATGTCATGTGAAGCATTAAGTCATGGGAGCTACCCAATGAACGTTGAACATTTTAGTCATTTTGACTAAATGTGAAGTGCTAAGAACTTTCTATGGCGTCTATATACGGTGCACGTGCGGCGCTGGGCGCTGTCCAATTAGTGTTGAGCACTTAGCCGTTTTGGCTACATATGAAGTACTGAGCACTTTAATTATGGTGCCCACGTGAGGAACACGTGCGGCGCTGGGCGCTACCCAATCAGTGCTAAGCATTTTGTTGGCTATAGTGCCCTCAAGTCAATTATTCAATCGCAGACACGCGATTGTGATGATTGAGGGAGGACCTATATGGGGAGAACAGTCTTACTCAAGATGATAGTATGCTATCTGGTTTGTCTTTATCATCATGTACAGTTTTAGGTGGCATTACAAATCACTATTACATGTTGATAGAACCCATAGGATTCTTGCTTGACTACCAGCATTATGATGGCGATCATATACGTGGGAGCTGGATGGTCTATAAGCACATCCTTAAATATCCCTAGTTGTGGGAGTATCGAGACTGTGTATCGATACTCCGGAGTAGACTAGTGTATACTTATCAAGACCCCGACAAGGGGCAATGGCCGGTTTCACAAGCCATTGGTGTCAGTTAGTCACCTAAGATAGTATACAGGTGCTTATTGAGTTATGAGTACACTAAACGGACTCGCCGGGAACGTACTAGTTGGTATTATACCTATTGTCAGATAGTAAGTCCCAGGTGACATGAGTACAGGTTAGTCTGTCGACCTGAGATCATCATTTGTCTCGTGTGAGTTCCTACTGTGCTTTGATTACTACCCTACTACGGCTCAAAAGAGTCGTGTAAACAGGTTTTAGTTGGGTACAGTCCCGAGCCATATGGAGGCAATGAGCGGATCGTCGGGGATTTGTCTCTCCCGGTATTAGGGGTTGATGTCGCGTTGTGCACGGGTGGCCATCACCAGAAATCCGTGGCCACGGTGGACGAGAATTACTGATTTGGATCAGTAGTTTCTCAGTGGGTGATGGACTTCATACCGACATAAAATATCGCGTTATTAGGGGTCTGACTTTATCCACCCCCTAGACCCGATATGCGATACTCTTAGACGAACAGACCGGACTGTATGGAGATTGTCACGGACAGGCTTAGTAGGGGTTTGGATGAGCTTGCTCGTCGGCCTTCCTTTCGCTCAATACATGGGTAGCCGTTACGTACAGCTAGTGCCGCTGACGTGCTTGTGGTTAACCCACTGCCAGCATATTGACGAGTCTTTTGAGTCCCACATAGAGAGTTTCCTTGGTTCTGGTGAAATGATGTAGTAGCCGTAGTAGATACATGCAGTGTTCCGATCGATCGATTGTACTTTGTACCCGGACTTTCAATCGGACAGTTGACGCTACTAGTCGACTCGGGTTTAAGCCGAATTATTGAATCAGGTATTGATTTAATAATTTACATATGTATATTTCGATATGTATATTCTAGTATTATGTTCTTTGTGTTATTCTATCTCTTTGGGTATTCGTATTTCGGTACGAATACAGGTATGTATATACAGTAGAATGTAATCCGTATTTTTTCTGGAAAACATTCTAGAAGGTGGACACCTCATTTTAGGGTTTGACTGTTTATTATAAATGGATAAATGAGGTGGCATTGACTTGATGGGAGTATGGTGAGGACCATGCTTGCATAGTGTGCACAAATGAATTATTAATTCATTTGTGCATACTATTCAAGTATGGGCACATTTTTTAATTGGAAAGAAAGGTTTTACAAAACCATGCTTTATAATTTTCTCTCTCCATGGATGGCTTCATTATTTTTGAGATGGCTCATTTTCTTGAGCTCTCTTCTCCTCACCATTAGCATCACTCTCCTCTTGGTTCTCTTGAGTTCTCTCCACCTTCATCTTCCACCTCCTTTCGACCCTCTCATGTGCTGAGAATCATGAGAGGAGGTGAGATGAGATAGATAAACACTTAGATCACTACATCCTAGGCTTTCTAGATTAGCAACCTAGAAACCCTAGTTGCTTCACTTGCTTTTGATGTGGATCTAGAGCCATGAGCTACATCCCTCGGGTGGATCATCTTCGACGGAGGAAGACCGGCGACCAAGCTTGTTTGAGCATGCCTCAAGGAGCTAAGGAAGTTAATGGAAGACCGAAGGACTTGGTTCATTCGGTATAACATTTCTAAACCTAGTAGTTTAGCTCTTTGTATTTGCTAGTGTAGGTTTATGGTTCGATCTTGAGCGGGTATTGTTTGCGCCAAATTTTTTAAACGCCGGTTTTTGTTCCACATCGGTCACGTTAGATGGCCAGGGCACAAGCAAAAACCCAACACATTTAGCTTGCTTCGGCTGTATCTGGAGTGCTGAGCACTTTATTTAGCCCCCACGTATGTTTCACGTGAGACGTTGGCCTTCTGTTTTTGGCGCCCGCATGTTTTTCACGTCAGACGCTAGGCGCTGTTAAAAGGGCGCCCACGTGGGTAGCACGCGAGCCACTAGTCTTTTTTTTATATGTAGATTTAATCTCTGTTAATGGTATTTTGACCATTAACGCTCACCAAAATCACTATTTTTTTTAGGATCTCGGGTTGAGTTTTTAAAGAACTGAGTTCTTGATTTGAAGGAACTGAGTTCTTGGAGTATTATGAACTCCATTTTCTTCCTTTTTAAATTTGTTCTTCCTTGAATCTTTGATTCTCAAGAGCAAGATCTTCCCGATGAGAATTAAATTCTCAACTTGTGGGAGATTTGTCTTGAGGATCTCAGATCCAAAGAAAGAACTAAGTTCTTTTAAAAGGGTTAAACCCTTAGATGTGATATTATAAGTAATAGAGATATTTTGATCTCTTTTCTTTACCTAGGGTTTTGAGAAGGAAGCTCTTCTTCTTTGAGAATTGAATTCTCTGTTCTTTCTATCTTGGTCTCTTCCTCTCTCTGTATGTTCTCTCTCTGTGTGTTAGTGTGTAAGACTTGAAGTCTCGAGACCTTTATATAGTGGAGGCAGATTGTTAATTAGTTTTGAGAAAATCTCTCATAGAGAGATTCCAATTGATTTAATTGGTCTCAAAATTTATTTGGGTAATTTTACCCACCGTTGGATCTTTTATTCAAAGACTTCTGTTTTACTGAATATGTTGTTCTTGTTTTTAACAAAATCAGGAAAATATTCTCCCATATACAGAATTTATTCTGTCAAGTGGTGATTTTTAATCACCATTGAATTTTTAATGCAAGGGTTCTCTATTTTACAGAGAGCCATCCTTTTTTGTTTAGAAAGATTGAGGGAATATATTCCCAAAATAGAATTTTATTCTATTATTGGATCATTGATCCAACCGAGAGCATCTTTCTTATTTAGAAAGATTTGGGAGATGTTTTCTCCTAATAGAATTTGATTCTATATTTTTATGATTTATCATCTCCGTTGGATTTTTGATCCAACGGCTCTGTTTAACAGAGAGTATCGTAGAATTTAATTCTATTTGCGTGCCGGCGCTCACGTGTTGTGCACGTGGGTGCCACTTAAAAATTTAATTCTTAAGATGGGTATTCCTGTGCTCTGCACATTGGCGCCCGTGTGAGGAGCACGTGCGGCGCCATATAAGAGTCTAACTCTTATATAATAAATTCTTCTGTGTTTTGCACATTGGCGTTGGCGTCCTCATGAGAAGCACGTGGGGGCGCTGCCCCATTAAATTTCAACAGAGCTTTGCTCTTTTATTATGTTTAAATATTAGGGGAACAGGCGCTCCTGTGCTTTGCACATTGACGCCCACGTGAACTTCACGTGCGGCGCTACCTGAAGTGATAGTTACCTGCTTTGCATATGGGTGCACATATTTAACACGTGGAGCTTTCCCTTTATTCTTATAAGAGAACAGCAAGCTCTGAGCCAAAAAAATTTGGAGGGAACGGCAGGTCTAAGACACCATTCAATCGAGGAAAGTTTGGTCGGAGCCTGTCCTTCATAAAGAAGATGGGTCGGAGGTATTCTTTCCCTCGAGATAAGATAGGGAAACTATTCAGCCTGGTCATGAAGTACCAGATGATGACGCTTCCGGAGTTTTGACATCCTGGACAGATAAATAAAATCAATCATACGGATTATTGCTCCTATCACCGATCAATAGATCACCCGCTTGAAGACCATTTCACGTTCAAAAACTGGGTGGAAGACTAATATCAACAAGGTAGGTTCATGATGTCTGATGGCTGGAGGATAACCCCGCCACAAAAACACGAGCCGAATAAGACATATTCCATCGAGATGGGATCGGCTCGACCGTGAAAATGGAAGCGGTCCCTTACCTCTCATATGATAACACTCTAAAAAAGGGAAAGGACGAGAATATGACTGACCTCTTTGAATGCTTCACAAATGAAGATGATGACGAAGAGATTGCAGAATTCCCATCGGCACCAAAAGAGCTGGAGGATGGGATACATACCACCGCTGACAACCTAAGGAAAATCGAGTTGAGAACGGAGGATGATCCGAGACTGACGTTCATCAGTGAGCTACTATCCGAAAAGCATGTAGCCAAGTTAAAAGATGTGCTTATGCAATATAAAGATTGCTTCACTTGGAACTACTCCGAAATGCCGGATTTAGATCCAAATGTAGCGGTACATAAGCTGGCCATATCACTAGAGATGAAACCGATCAAGTAGGAGTAAAGAAGGATGCGGCTTGAACTCGAGATGAGTATCAACGCCGAAATCAAGAAATTAATCAACTCCGGCTTCATCCAAAAAGTTCAATATCCCAACTGGATCACTTACATCGTTCCGGTGATGAAAAAATGGGACGGTTGGATCTGCGTAGACTTTTGGGACCTCAACAAGGCATGCCTGAAAGATGACTTCCCTTTGCCCGTTACCGAGCTAATGATCGATAACACATCCACCCATGAAATCTTCACCTTTATGGATAGATCTTCAGGATATAACCAAATAAAGATGGATCCTGAAGACCATAAGCATACCGCCTTCCGGACACCGTTGGGCGTATTCTGCTACAAGGTAATGCCCTTCGGTTTGAAGAATGCCGGAGCTACCTACCAAAGGTTGACGAAGATATTCGATGATTTCATACATGATGTCGTCGAATGCTACATCGATGACCTCGTGGTCAAAAGAAAATCTCACGAGGATTACTGGGAGCATCTGAGGATCGTGTTCAAGCATCTTCGGAAGTATAATCTGAAGATGAACCCTTTAAAGTGCGCATTTGGAGTCTCGTCAGGCAAATTCCTAGGCTTCATCGTCCGCCACCGGGGTATCAAAATTGATCCCTCAAAGATCAGGGCAATTAAGGAAATAGCCTTGCCAAGAACCCTCAAACAACTGCGATTTCTCCAAGGAAAACTCACATATATCTAGCAGTTCATAACCAACCTCTCCGGAAAATGTCGTCCTATTTCCATTTGATGAAGAAGGGGACCCCGTTCGTCTGGGATCATAAATTCCAAAACGCATTGGAGGAAATCAAACAATACCTGCAAAATCCGCCGGTATTGGCCGCTCCAGTTAAGGGAAGCCCCTTATCCTATATACTACAGCCTTTGAGGGTTCTTTAGGTGCGTTGTGGGCACAGGAGAATGACCAAGGAAAAGAGAGAGCTCTTTACTATCTAAGTCATGTTCTTCTGAGGGTAGAAAATAACTATTCCTCCATCGAAAAGCACTGCACAGCGCTGATCTTTGCGATAACGAAGCTCAGACACTACGCCCGGGCGCATGAGGTCCATCTCATATTAAAGATGGATCCCCTTAAGTACCTAACGTCGAAGGTTATATTGACGGGAAGGCTTGCCAAATGGGCCCTCCTACTGATGGAGTTTTCGATAATATATCGATCCCTCAAAGCAGTAAAAGGATAAGTTATCGCCGAATTTCTTGCAGAACATACGATACCAGCTGATTCTTCCCTAAACTGCGAGTTGCCGGATGAACACACGTTCGACGCAGTCGAAGAGGAGAAAGAAGAAAATGAGTCTCGATGGGAGCTCTATTTCGACAGAGAATCTTCTATGAAGCAGCGAAAGAAGAACACCCTTATAATCAAAGCTGGGGTGGGACATATTTTCGTAACCCCGCAAGGAGAAATATTGCGTTATGCTATCTCTTTGACGGAGCCTAGGACTGATAATGAAGCTTAATACGGAGGTTTGATAGCCGGTCTTGAGATCACTATCAATATGGGAATTAAGGATCTTCTAATATACAGAGATTCTCAGCTAATTGTCAGTCAAGTAAATTATGACTACAAGACATGCAATCCAGAACTAATAAGGTATGACGAAAGAGTGTAGCCGCTGCTAATCCAAATCCCTTTATATACCCTGGAAAATGTGCCATGAGCGGAAAACAGTAAGGCAGATGCGTTAGCTAAGTTGGCCAAATAATTGGCCGACGAAAACCTCGATGATGTAAGGATCATTGTTCAAAGCCGCAGGATCCTTGCGCCACCAGATATACCTTCGGAAGTTCTGATGGAGCTACCCGAAGATAAAGGAGCGACCGAAGAAGATACTCTCCAAATAAAAAATGAGGAAGAAGTTGAGGAATGTAGGGGAGGTTTTATTGACTACTTCAAATCCCAACGCACACCTGAAGATGCATCATCTAGACATCAGCTCATGAAACAAGCTCTGTCATTCACCTTCGTCAATAATACTCTACAAGAGATTCTTCGACTTTATATGGTTAAGATACCTAGGGCCAAAGGAAGCAAAGAAAGTTGTCCAAGAAGTACACGATGGGCTTTGTGGTTCCCGTTAAGCATAACCAAAAATTAAGCTAAAGATAAAAATGATGGGTTATTACTGGCCCATGATGATCCAAGACTGCATCGAATTTACGAAGCGGTGTCACTCATTCCAAATACACAAGGACTTCATACATCAGCATCTGAATTTGCTGCATCTGACAGTAACTAGTTGGCCGTTCAAGACTTGGCGAACGAATATAATCGGCCCTATCGAACCAGCATCATTCAGAGAACATTGGTTTATACTTACAACAACCGATTACTTCTCTAAGTGGGCAGAAGCAGTATTGCTAAATGTTCTCCGTCGAAAGACCGAACCCAGACGTTGGGATGTTTAGCCTGAATTTTAGGGTCAGACGGTATTTGGACTTCTCCATCCACCTCTCCGAAGATACTAAGTTGATTTATGGAACCATATATTGGAGGTTTGGACAGATGCGACCGTTGTTGCAAACTTTATCAGATTCCCCCTCATTTGTTTGGGGTTTTTGATTGTGGAGACGCTCTTCTCTGTAGGCGCAAGCCCCTGCAGTTAATTAAGTTATCGCATTGCGATAATGTCACGCCCCGCTTCCCAGTGTACGGGCAGAGGACGCGACGAGGCCACTACGTATTTATTCTAAAGCAAACACGCTGAGCGTATCTAAGCAATATAAAAGAAATATACACAAGAGAAAAAATGTAATGAATGACAACCTTATTTATTAACATTCTTTTATAGTACATGGAAAAGTAAATACATCTAAATGAAAGCAATGCCTAAACAATGGCATAACAGAAAAGGAATACAGAATGTAAAGGAAATGTACAAGTGAAACTACAGCTCGGGATCTTCAATAAACTGGTCCAAGTCTTTAGTGCTAGGCTCGATCTCTGGAAGATCCGAAATACCTGACGACATTCAAAGAAAAAGAAAGAGAATGTCATCAGCGAACAAATCGCTCGGTAAGTCCCAAGGATAAGGGAGAAATAGAATAGACAGAGAGAGAGAGTAACTTTTAAAGTTGTATTATATTGTTATATTGTTGTATTTAGTGTTAACGCTGTTGTTTGTAGTTTGGTACAGAAGAATGCCAGTGTATATGAGAGGAGTCTCTATATGCTAGAGACTAAAGGCAAATGGAAGTACAAGGCTCCGTCGATAATACCACAGAACAACAGCATGGATGTAATTACGTCTTAAGTCTTCCAGTCTCGTGCCACTTCTAACACCTTCCATACCAATCTACCCCTTAAACCCCGCGAAGTAATGATTGTATGGTTTGTATTGTATTGCAACTTGTGATGTCTTGTATTATAGATTGTATAAATGGATGACTTGCCGAAACCATGATATCAGTAAATGGATGTAACTGGAGAATCATGTAAATGGAAGTATATCTATGGTTCGGTTCGGTCAATACAGATTGAATAGATTGAATATATAGATTCATGTATTCATATTGAATTGTAGTATTGTAGATTGTACTTGAATCATATTCAAGTCAGATTATTTATAATGAGACTCAGTCTGAGTCAGAACAATTATAAAAGAAATTGAATCCTGAATTAGGTTTTGATGTTATCGGTAACCGCTGCACATGGGCGGCAGGATTTGTGTCGTTTTCAAAGACGATTACCGTGTTGATAACACCATTTGTTAAGTTGTCTATCTTAAAATAGGCAAGTACCCACTTCTCCGTCTCCCTGAGGCTCAAGAGATTGGTCCCGCTTAAACCTATGTTTACTAGGGTCCTTAGGGTAATTTATAGAACTTGAGAGGGTTTTATGTAAAAATAATTTTGTATACTTTTCAGAATACACCCCAAGTAATTAGTTATCGTATTTAGAGTTATCATAGATGTATATTTTATATTTGTGATATTTCTAGTGAAAATAACCTAATTTCATAATATATGGTATTTATTTGTAATATTGAACTTGTATGGAATTCATGGTATTTTAATGTAAAGTGATTCTTGTGATTTTAGAAAAGTTGGAATATTTATAATATATCAAAAATGGATATTTTAATCATGCATATATTTATATATTTATTTATAAAAATAATTTTATTTTATTATTTTCTAGAAATCTCATTTTCTTAAGATATTCGTATTTCAAATCTCTCGAGACCGAATGCTCATTGCGGAGGTTTGCATCTCGCACTACTAAGCCCGAGGATGTGCGATAATCTGCACCATCCCGATCGGATTCCCCATAATGGGTTGTAGCGGTGCTTTGCAAAGATTTATAAAAATACATAATTTTGTAGAAAATGGTTTTAATAGTAAATGGTATTTATATGTAAAGTTTTGTTTTCCCGTATTCTATGTTCCCGAAAGTTATTGTGCTATGTTGCATATGAGTGTTGTGAGGAGGTAGGTCATTACCTCGTGATCTATCTAAAAGTATAGCAAGATTAAGGATGTTTTAAAGACGAAACTAAACTACAAGGTATTTTACTGAAAAAGAGTAGTAAAAGTTACAAAATAAAATATATTGTCATGAAACTTGTTCAACATGTTTGCTAATGATTAATAGTAAACATGTAAGGGTTTGGTATGATTGTATTTAAGAAAGAATGGAATTTTTTAGGAAGAACCGAATCAGAAATCGGATTAACTCCGATTCCGTTGGGTTTTAGTAATACGAGTTTTTAGAAAAGAATAGAGCAGAGGGAGGTGGTACTTACGGGTTTAGAATCAACAGAAGAGGGAGAGGAGGAAGTAGGATTTGCCGGTGCGTCGTTTCGTCGCCGGGAGCTCCTAGGGTTGTCGTCGGTAGATCGCCGGAGTTTTGCCCTTCGCTAACTCCACTTGTACACAAAATTTCTAGAGGAATTTCTTGAGAGTTTGGACAGAATTGTGAGTGAGGGGTGTGTGTCTAGGGGTGGTATTTATAGGGTAAAGCTAGGATTTAGGGTAGGTGAAAGGTTGAATTGAAAATATAATAAAAATTGTATTAAAAATATAGTTTAATGGGGTTTTAATTGGATTTAAAAGACTCTGGAAATGTGCAGGAGATTTAAAGTATGCAGGAGTTATAAGAAGTTAAAATGACAGAGGGTCATAGAAGGAAAACGGCCGATCCGACTCAACTCGGCCGGCGGCGGCGGGCCGAGTCACGGCGAGTCGGGCCGGGGCTCGCTGCCAGTAGTCCGCCGTCGGTTGTTCTACTCCCTGGGCTATTTTGTTTTATATGTGTAGTGGGGTTTTTATGAGTTATCCACGTGTAGACCCTTGGACTTCTAAAAATTTAAAATAAAAAATATTAAAAGTAATGTGGGGGATGGGATTTGAACTCCGGTGCTTTGGTTCAGCAGTGCAATGTCTTACCAATGAGCTACAAGCTCTTGCTTGCTATTAAAAAGCAAAACAAACTTATAACTTGTGCTCATGCAAAAGTAACCCTTTCTGTATTTTGAAAAAATTGTACAGAAAGTTGTACAGAAAGTTTGGGGTTGTTACAGATGACCACTTTCTCCTGCTCCAGCAGTTCACTACGTGTCGTGTGTATTTTTTTGTTTATTTTGGTTGCCCGTGGATTGTATACTGAGTCTATTTTATGTCGTCACCTGTAGGGCGCGGATTAGTCCAAATCGGTATATTTTAGATTTAGGATTTTGAACTTAAGTTATTTTTTTCCTTTAGTTCAAAAATATTTTGTTTGGTTTAAAGACCGTTAATCTAGTTTGAGATTAAGATCAAGTTAAACATATGAGCGTTTGGGCCCAATTTATTTTTAACTAAGGATACATTAGTCTTATTTAAGACTAAGATCAATTTAGCAATATTTTAAGGATCCTTAAATTTTATTAAGGTCCAACAATAGAGCATTTGGGCTCAACTGCAAGAGACTTAGCCAATTTGGGCTTAGTCTGCTCAGTCTTTTTTTATTCAAAAGTGCTAAGCACTTATTTAGGCTATGTTTGTTCAGCCCCCGTTTTTATGCAAAAGTGCTAAACACTTGTTTGACATTTTGGCGCTCACATGGGTATCATGTGAAGCCTTCAGTTATGGGCGCTACCCAATCAGTGCTAAGCACTCAGTTATATATATAGTGCTAAGAACTTTTTTATATGGCGTCCACGTGAAGAGCACATGCGGCGCTGGGCGCTGCCCAATCAGTGCTAAGCACTCAGCCGTTTTGGCTATATATGAAGTGCTAAGCACTTTTGGGTGGCGCCCACGTGAGGAGCATGTGAGGCGCTGGGCACTGCCCAATCAGTGCTAAGCACTCAGCCGTTTTGGCCGTATATGAAGTGCTAAGCACTTTTATTCAGCGCTCACGTGTATTTCACGTGAGGCGCTGGCCTTTTGCTTTGGATGCCCGCGTGTTTTTCACGTGAGGCGCGGGGAGCTATTGGGAGGGCTCCCACGTGGGAAACACGGGAGGCACTAAGCTCTTTTCTTTTTTAGGGATTAAATCTCTGTTAACGCCATTATTGGCCATTAATGATCATCGAGATCTTTATTTTGAAGATCTTGGATCGTTTTTTCTTCATTGGAGAACTAAGTTCTTCTTTTCTTTTTATAAAAACTAAGTTCTTTATGTGGAGTTAAACCCTAATTTTGGAGGAATTAAATTCCCAGAACATATATTCTTTTTCTTTTTTTTTCTTTCTTTTTAACCTAGTTCTTTTCTGAATCTTTGATCCTCAAGAATAAGATCTTCCTGATGAGAATTAAATTCTCAACTTGTGAGAGACTTATCTTGTGGATCTCTGATCCAGAGAAAGAACTAATTTTTTTGAGAAGGGTTAAACCCTTATATAGGTAAAAGGAGATATTTTGATCTCCGTGTTTTCTTTACCTAGGGGTTTGAGGAGAAAAGTCTTCTTCTTTTATTGAGAATTAAATTCTCTATTGTTTTGAAAGCTTTTTGTATTTTTCAGAAGCTTATGGGGGGTTTTCTCTATCTAAGACTTGAAGTCTCAGGTCCTTTATATAGTAGAGGCAAGTTTGTTAATTAGTTTTGAGAAAATCTCTTATTGAGAGATTCCAATTGATTTAATTGGCCTCAAAATTAGTTTGGAGAATTTTACCCACCGTTAGATCTTTGATCCAAGTGTTTCTGTTTTACAGAATATGTTTTCTTGTTTTTAGCAAGATTGGAGAAATATTTTCCCATATACAGAATTTATTCTGTCAAATGGTGATTTTTTAATCACCATTGGATTTTTAATCCAAGGGCTCTCTGTTTTACAGAGAACAATCTTTTTTGTTTGTAAAGATTGAGGAAAAATATTCCTCAGAATAGAATTTAATTCTTCCATTGGATATTTGATCCGACGGCTCTGTTTAACAGTGAGCATCCCAACTTTTTTGTTGGGGAAATATCCTCATGTAGAATTTAATTCTACTGATATAAACTTGGGTGCCGGTGCTCACGCGTTGTGCATGTGGGCACCACATAAGAATTAAATTCTTATTTATGATAGGCGCTTTTGTGCTTTACACATTGGCGCCCATGTGAACTTCACGTGCGGCGCTACTATAGGATTTAATCCTAAGGGGTTGGCGCTGGCGCGGGCGCCCTCATGAGGAGCACGTGAGGCGTTGCCTCATTGAAATTTAATAGAGCTTAGCTCTTTTTATTATGTTTAAATTTTGGGAGAACAAATGCCCCCCACCGTTGTTCTCACGTGGCTCACACGTGAGTGCAACGGTGTTACTTTTTCCACGTTTTATTTTCTAGGGAGTTGAACCGTCCATCATATCCTATAAATAGGGCTTTTGGCTCTTGAGATGACTACTGTCTTATCATCTTACTTGAGTTTTCTTCTTTCTTGAGAATTTAATTCTCATCTCAGAGCTTAGATCTCTGTCCATAGAACTTTTTCAGAGTTAAACTCTGCTAAAAAATTTTTGGTAAGGATCATGACCAAAGTTCAACTCTTAAAAGAACCTTCCTTTTTGTTTTGAATTTTTAACCCATTAACAGAGCTTGGCTCTTTTTTTTTAAGAAGATCTCCCAGAGATCTTAAGAAGAACTTCTTATCCTTTTCTAAATAAATCGTGGGTCTCAAATCCCCGAGAATCGTTAGTTCTCTTCTTAGGGTTTTACCCTATCATTGATCTTGTTCTTTAAGGGTTTCTGGAATTTCAATTCCATTATATTTCTCATCTGTCTCCCGACATGGGAGACTTCTGGGGTTTAATCCCATTATCTGAGGAATTTTGATTCCATTTTGTCTTACAGAGCCTAGCTCTGGGAAATTTTTGAACTTTTTGGGAATTTTATTCCCATTCCTATTCCCCTCTTTTTTTAAGTATAGGGTTCTAATATCCATTTATACAGATTTGAATCTGTTGCAGGGCTCGTTTTCGAGGACATTTGGAGTTTTTAACTCCACTTCTCAATAGGATTATTCATTTAATGAGAATCCTTTTGGATTCTCACAATGGGTGCATGTCTCATCATTGATAAGCCATCACCTTGATTTTGTAAGGCCCACTATTTTTTGACTGCAATGATTTTATTATGCCATAATAGAGTACATATTTTGGTGTACTGAAAATGCTAAGGCACTTAGTTGCAGTTAATTACATTATGCCAATCGCTAACTCTCTACGGATTTTTTAGGTACTATGGCTTCCGATTCCTTTTTTCGTTATGTCCGTTCTGAGAGCGCTTTTGCCGACGCGCCTACGGATCATGAAGTCTTTGGTTTAATTCAGGACTACGACCCAAAGCATAAGTCTTTTCATCTATGGGGATCGTGGTACAGTTATATTATCCGGGGTCGGCGCAGCTTTACTTGTGCGGCGCCATCATAACTGATATCGTCGATTCATTATGCTGACCCTCCGCAGGTCGCTTATGCAGTGGAAGAGGTCAATTGGACTGTGGAAGGTCATCTCCAACCTTCCATAACATTGATACCAGTCCAGCTGTCGATGGCCCTAGATATTCTGGGGCGTCGCATATGTCAAGGAGAAGCGCGTGTTCTCCTCCGAATACAGAGACGGAACCGCATAGGTTCGTCTTTCCTGAATTTAGGGGCAGATGCTAATTGGTGCTATCCTTCCACCTCTCCGAAGATGCCAAGTTGATTTATGACACCATGTATCGAAGGTTTAAACGGATGCGGCCGATATAGCAGACTTCATCAGATTCCCCCTCGTTGAGGGGTTTTTGATTGTGGGGATGCTCTTCCCTGCAGGCGCAAGCCCCTGCAGTTAATTACACTACCGCATCGCGGTAACCACTTTCTCCTTCTCCAGATGGTCACTTCGTGTCGTGTGTGTTTGTTTTGTTTTGGTTGCCCGTGGATTGTATACGGAGACTAATTTATGTTGTCACGCGTAGGGCGTGGATTATTCCAAATCCGTATTTTCATAGATTTGGGTTTGGGGTTGGGTTTAAGGATACGTTAGTTTCATTTGAGACTAAGATCGACTTAAACGTATATTAAGGATATGTTAGTCTAATTTTAGACTAAGATCAACTTAACGGGATCGTTTAGATCCAACAAAAGAGCATTTGGCCTCTGTTGTTTAGTTTGGGGACATTGCGGTCGATTACCAGTTTAAGGACATGGTGGTCTAAGGTTAAGGACATCATAGTCCATGGGCTTAAGGACCCCACAGTCCAAGGTTAAGGACATCATAGTCCATAGGCTTAAAGACCCACAGTCCAAGGTTAAGGACATCATAGTCCATGGGCTTAAAGACCCCACAATCCAAGGTTAAGGACATCATAGTCCATGGGCTTAAGGACCCCACAGTCCAAGGTTAAGGACATCATAGTCCATGCGTTTAAGGACCCCACAGTCCATGGTTAAGGACATCATAGTCTATGGGCTTAAGGACCCCACAGTGCAAGGTTAAGGACATTATAGTCCATGGGCTTAAGGACCCCACAGTCCAAGGTTAAAGACATCATAGTCCATGGGCTTAAGGATCCCACAGTCCATGGAATGATTGGTTATTGGGACCCATCACCTCTCTGAAGACGTTGAAGGATTACAACGACAAATACCAAAGGAGTGAAGAGATGTACCCTTGAACCAATGTTGTTTGGGAAATCTGTAGTCCAATTTGGGACTAAGATGAATTAATTAGATTATGAGCACATGGGCTCAGTTAAATCTGAATTGAGGACTTATGGACAACTTGGGCTGAGTCCGATTAGGTTTAAAATGTTGGACCTTTGTTTGGGCTGCTGAGCATTTGTCTGGGTTCAGCCCCCCGTTATTTAGCAATGCTAAACATGGGTCTGGGTTCTGACAATGTTTTGTATTTTATTAAGTACTGAGCACTCATATACCATATGAGAGGATCAATCTTGGAAGACAAGAATGTATTTGAGGCTCGGTCAAAAGGGGAATCTTGCCTCTGGGAGACTTAGCTAGTTTAGGCTAAAATTGGCTTGGATATAGTGTTTAAACACTAGCACATATTTAGCGATCACGTGTTCCCACGTGATGCATTTAAAGTAGTGTTAAACACTAGGGATGAAGTGCCTAAAATAGTGTTAAACACTAAAAAGATGAAGCGCTCACGTGAGGCGCCCTTAGATTGGGCTAAGCTTCCTTTATTTTATTCTCGGAATATTCAAATAAGTGTTAAACACTTCAGTCTTCACGGCCATCATGTGTGGGCATGTGATTGGTATCCATGCACTGGATATTAAAGGGATTTGCTAGGGGTCATTTGGGGACACGTGAGAGCGCCCATGCATTGGATTTTAATTCTTCAATTCTTTCCATCTTCTCTTTTTTAAAGAGGTGTTTGTCAAGGGTTACGTGGGGACACGTGACCCGATCTCATTCATTCTTTTTTGACCATTGAGGGGAGGGTCACGTGTTGCCACGTGATCAGGTTGGGTACTTGATCTTTTTACGTGCATGAAAAGTCCCTTGTTTAAGAATTAAATTCTTTTATAGGGTTAAACCCTGATTTTATTTAGAAGAATTAAATTCCTATATGTATGGAAGAATTAAATTCTTTTATAGGGTAAACCCTAATTTTGTTGGAGGAATTAAATTCCTATGTGCTTTTTGGGAGAATATAATTCTCTGAACTTAGGTCTTCTCTTAGGTTTTAGATCTGCATGACAGAATCTCCCTGGTGAGAATTAAATTCTCAACTTATGGGGAGATCTGCTTCTACAGATTTTCAACCAGAGTAAGAACTAAGTTCTTATTCAGAAAAGTTAAACTCTTAGTTTGAGAATTAAATTCTCTTTTTTATTTTGTGGGAGCTTATAGGATGATCTCTCACCTAGGATTTCTTTCTTTTCTCAAAAGACCTTCTTTTCTCTCTCGAGAATTAAATTCTTTATTCTTTTGTATTCTCTCTCTGTTGCTGTCTCCCTTTTTTCTCTTCTCTTCTTGGATCCTAATTGTAGGAGAAAGAAAAGAATCAGTTTGTTTAGTCAATCTTTTATTGAAATAATTTAATTGATTTTGTAACCAACATGATCTTTTAGATCACTCAGTGAATTTTATTCACCATTGGATTTTTAATCCAAAAGGTATTTTGTCTGTTATTCCTGGCAAATTTCAGGGAAATCTTTCCTTGTATAGAATCTTTCTATAAATTAGTGATTTTTAATCACCATTGGATTTTTAATCCAACGGTGCTCCTCTTTACAGAGCGCAATCTTTTTGTTTGGAAAGATCTAGGAAAATATTTTTCCAACTAGGGTTTTGATTTCCCTTAATTAGAATTTAATTCTATTAGTTCAGAAGGTTTAAAAGCCTATCACGTGTTAGCACGTGACCCCACTGATTGACCATTTAATTAAAATTTAATTCTATTAGTTCATAGATCTTCAGGAACCTATCACGTGTCGGCACGTGACCCCCTATCACGTGTGGGCACGTGATGCCCCATTTAGGGTTTTCTTTCTTTTATCTCAGAGAGTTTTTAAGACCTTATCACGTGGTGGCACGTGACCCACTGATTAAGTATTTAACCAAAATTTAATTCTGTTATTTTAAAGAACTCAGGAATTATCACGTGTCAGCACGTGACCCTTGGTCACGTGTGGGTACGTAATGCCCCATTGGGGTTTTTCCTTTGTTGTTTTCTTAGACATTTAGTTCTTTTCAGTGGGTTTAAAGGTCTATCACGTGCGGGCACGTGACCCCATTTGTTAGGATTCAATTTTTATCATTTCAGGGCCTTCAGGAAGCCATCACGTGTCGGCACGTGACCCCCGATCACGTGTGTGCACGTGATGCCCCATTGGGGGTTTTCTTTATATTTTATGAGGGAACAAATGCCCCCACAGTGTTGTTCTCACGTGTTTGCATATGAGTGCAACGCTGTAACTTTTGTGGCCGTTAGATCTGCCTAGGGAAGGGGGCAGATGAACCGTTTCCCATCACATCCTATAAATGCAGGGGTCTCTTCAGAAGCGTCTCCACTCTTTCATCTTCTTCCTTCCTTATTCTTGCCTTGAGAATTTAATTCTCTTTGTCAGAGCTCAGTTCTCTGTTCCAAAAATTTTCAGAGTTTAACTCTGTCGACAAAAGATTTCCTTTTTCAGGTAAGGATCTTGAACGGCCGAGGAACTTCTTGTAGAAATTTTCTTTTGGATTTTAAATCCATACCAAGGGTTTTTCCCTTTAACAAAAACCCATCTCTCCAAGCTCTTTTAAAAAAAGTCCAATCTTTAAATAATAAACCCCTTTTACTAGGGTTTCTCTGATCTTAAAGGATTGATGATGATATTAGTCCTCCCTCTGGAATTTAATTCCATTTCAAAGAGCTTAGCTCTGAAAAAGTTTTTCTGGGAATTTAATTCCTCTGTTCAAAAGGAATTTAATTCCTCTAAAGAACTTAGTTCTTAAAAGAAGACTTCTTGGGATTTTTCATCCTGAGTTGTTTCTTGCAGAGATCCTTCTCGATTTGCACAGAATTCCTGTAATGGGTTTTCTCCTTGGGGGAATGTGTAGAGTCATTTGAATTTATTGAGAATCTTCCTTTTGTTCTCATGATGATTGCCCAGCCTCATTATTAGTGGCCGGCATATTGATTTTGTAGGGCCCATGTGTTTTGTAACCAATGATCCCATAAAATAAGTTGTTTGTCGCTTTCTTCCACTGTCTTCTTATACATATGTGGGCTTCACTGACAGTTTCATTTCCTTTGTTTCAGGAATAATGGCTTCTGTTCCATACTTCCCTTTCACCAGCTCGGAGGCTTCCTTTCCTCAGTCACCGTCTGACGAAGAGGTGATGGCGATGATTAGAGCTCACGACCCTGATTGCACCAATTTACTTTTATGGGGGACCTGGTACGGTCATATCATCCGCGGTCGTCGAAGCTTTCTTTGCGAGGTACCAACAGAGCCTATCCGCCCATTCTTGCCGATGGACCGTCCGCGGACTTCTTTTGCTGTAGAGGTGGCAAATTAGACCCCTATCGGCCGGCTCGAACCGTCGACAACTGGGATACCAAATCAGCCTGTGCCGGCCATAAACATCTTGGGGCGTCGTATCTGCCAAGGTGAAGCCCAGCCTTGGGGACAAGTCTAACAGATAGGGCTTACCCCTCGCCACCCCATGGGCTACCTTCTCTGGGCTCGTTACATCTTGTCCGCTCATCGTGCGCGACTGTAGAAGGTCGGGCTTTACCAGGCGGTGTACGCGTCTTTCTTCCATTATCAGTCTCCTCATGTATGGTGGGTTAAAGCTTTCCTTAATTAGTGGAATCTTCCCACCAACACTTTCTTATTAGGGGACCGCGAAGTTTCGATCTCTTTGGAAGAGTTTTGCGAGATCTCGGGTTTACCGATCATGGGAGCGCCTTACGAAGAATTGTTGCCCTCTGATGAGTATGTCTTCGAGATTGTGCCCGCTATGCTTGACGGCTTGTCGACTGAAAATACCGTCCGCCACAAGTACCCAAGTCTAATCAAGACTCTGGGGATTTTTTAGAAGCTGTTCACGGAGTCAGAAGAACAGGGCATCACTTTTAAAAGTTTTATCGCCTGTTTCGTTCGTGGAGACGTTCTATCAAAGGAGGCTCCGAAATTCGCGAATATCAACGACCCCTTCGGGTTTGGTTTAAATAGGCTACCGGCTAGAGAAGAGGATTTGCCCCAGTTCTACATTCCAGTCTTTTTGGCCATACCTTTCGAGTCGATCGCAGCTCCTGGCATGGATGAAGAAACTTTTTTCATTGGCTTTATCAGCGTTTGGCTCAGTTGGTTTGTCGTTCCAACGCACCGTCGATTCATGAGAGCCTTGGTCATTTACCTTGCTCATCGCATCGCCGAAGGGACGCAACTAGCCGTGGGCATTGCAGGGCTGTCACATCTGTACCATAGGCTAAGCACTGCAGTTAATACCTCAACCCCAGGCGTGAATGTAGTGAGTTTCTCTCTTCATTACTTTACGTTTACGTCATGGATTGAGATGCACGTGCTAGGGCATTTTCCGCGCATCAGAGACCCAGCTTTTATGATGCCTATACCTTTCCGCGGCTCATGAGGTTGGTGGACGCTTCTGCTCCTGACCCAACTCAATTAGGGGCTCTTCGAGTGCTGCTCAATCTGTATGCTAACGAAGGCGGAATGGTATTTAATGATCGAATCCTTTCTTCTTCCTCGGGACCTGTTCAACAGCTTTTTGACTTGTCGAAAGAGGGAGCACCTTCCTTGAAGCCCAAGGAAGCCATACACTTGTATTCAATGAGACTCGGTTATCTGGTGTTCCGTCGAAACAATGCGTCTCTTTTCATGCGGTACAATCCACACCGCTTTGCCCGACAATTGGGTTATGACCAGGGTGTCCCCTTCGAGGCGTTCACAGTGGAGCCCAGCCCTTCTTTGGAAGCTGTTCGTGACGCTACCCACCATTTCACGAGGCTGAATACCGGTTCTCATTTCATGATCCCCGAAGCCGACTACATTCCGAGGTGCGTGGGGGCTTTCACGGGTTGGTATCGCCACCGGGTTAGTCCAATCATTGCTGAGGAGAGGAGGATATTTTTTGGGCTTAGAGCTCCCGCTCCAGGCTACGGGAGTCCTGAGTCCTACCGCGACCGTGGACAATGGTTCGCCCTCCCTTGAGGGATGCTGGTACCATACTTATTCTTGAGGTGGCGAATGTGGACTTGACCCCGACAGTTGGGATGCCGATGAGCACTAGAGCTCAGGCAAGAGCTTCTGATAAGGCGCCAGTAGCAGTATCATCAGCTGCGACGTCAACAATGGCAGCGTCGTCATCGGTAGCACCGCCGAGAGAGGATATTGAAGGCGAAGTGGGTCAACGTCGCACCAAAGCACCGAGGGAAAAGAAGCGCTCGTCTTCTGGTGTTAGTTCTGGGTCAAAGAGGCGAAGAAAGACGGTCACCAATCTGCTTGACTTTTTAGTGGAATCCGAGCCTATCTTTCAAGATGAGCCAATAGCTATGCAAGAGCCCGATGGTGGTCTTCTTTTTCCCGGTTCATCTGCCGAGGAAGCTGCACAACTGGCTGAGGCTATAAGACGCTCTCAGGATGAGACTGAAAATATAAGGGTCCCGAAGAGGCCTTATCCTGCCGTCATCTTCTACGAAGATCCTCCATCGATACGGCGGATATTTATAGGTCCTTTGGAAGAGGGAGGCGAGATAGCCCTTAAGCAGCCTATCTCGGCCGATGCCGAAGATGCGCTGTCATTGTGGACTGGTGGCCACGAGTCTACCCTCGAACCCCGGCGAGCACGAATTCTTGAGAAGGAACGCCGGCTTGAAAAAGCCATACTAGAAGCTCCTTGGCGCATTGGTATACTTATATATCTTTTTGTAGTACTTTGCACTGCTTATATATATATCTTCTTATCTCCATGAAAACTTTGCAGGAACTTCGGCAATGACAGAGGATCTGAGTTCGAGTCGCGTCTTGACTATAGACTCTGTAAATATCCCCGATGAGACACTAGTAAGTGTGGAGGGGGTCGATACACCTGTTCTTCCTGCCGTAGAGCTTCCATTGGTGGCTTCCGTTCTCCTGGTGCTTGCTCTTCCAGAAGAGGCATCTTTATTGGCCGCGGATTCAATGGATCTTTCTGAGGACGGCCCGGAAACTATGGGACAGGTAGTCGAGGCTACCGTCTTTTCATTGGAGCCTGCAGCGGTGGCCACTGCTCCTCAATTGGAAGTTGTTATACCGGCCCACGTCCTCGATGATGTGCCTAGAGGCATGGAGGAGGCCGCCGAAGCTGATATCCCTCCAGTTCAGAGCGGGAGGAGCATCGAAGGTAGCCTTCTATATTTTATTTTAATAATCTCTCCATTATCTGAACCTTTCTATCTTTTCAGAATTGCGCGGGTTGGCGGCGTCTATCGCTGATCTGTCTCCCAGAAAATCTTTTCAGCGTTTTCTAGAGATGGCCGCTCCGCAGGCGATATCCCCTCAACGCATTGTCCTCTCTTCCGGGCAAGGTTGGTGTTATTTGCCTTCTCCTCACGGAATTATTATTATTTCATATAACGATACTGATGTCTTCTGCAGTTCTGGAAGCCGATGACGAAGTTGAGATTCTTGACGGGCCTGAGGATCTTTTAGACCCTTCTTGCATGACTATAGGTAAGTAAAGTTTCGACGTTGTTCCATCTGCTCTTTGCTTGCAAGTTTTGCTGATTTCTTTTTATGAATCTTAATAGCTTTTCCAGTTCTTACCACGCTGGAATCTCGCATTGTCATGCCGCCCGGCCTTTATGCTCTACGTGCCTCGGAACAAATGGCGAAGCTAAGCCTTCACTCTTTGTCATCTCTGATCGAAGACCTTCGTGCTGGTAGTTTGATCACGGCCGAAGAATTTGCCTCCGAAGCCAACAGTTCTCTCCCCTTTCTTGCTGCTTACCATAGAGAAACATTGGTGCAAGTCTGGGTTGAGTTTTGTCGTCGGGTGGAGGCTTGCTTACATAGCCTTGAGTGCTCGCATCTTACTTCAGAGGTTGTGGCAGCAAAGGCGAGCTTGCGGGGGCTGATCGAACTGTGCGCTGCAAATATGCTGTCATGTGAGAAGAGGCTCTGCCGAAAATTTTCAGAGAGGAAGTTGCCTTCAACTGCGCTGGGGGAACTTCAAGCTGACCTTACGGCCAAGACCACTCGGGCGTATGAACATTGGTGGGTGCTTCAAGAAGCTATCAGGGAGATGGTAGCCATTGATAAAACCATCATTTTTACTCGCGAAATGGTCGAAGCTCATAAAGTAACCGAAAAGGAGCTTAAAAGTCGGCTTGCTTCGTACCAGGCCCAACAGTCTCAAGCGGAGGCCCGTCTCTTAGCGATAATGAATCATGAAGCCGAGACCCAGCGGAAAAAAGATGAACTGGCAAATCTATTAAATTGTATAGTTTTCTTTTTATTCTTCTTTTGTACATACTCCTAAATGAGGGTATTTTTTATATTCTTTCATAAATTGTACTTTGTATTCATTTTGATTCATGAATAAAAGAAATATTTTGCTTCATGGTGGTGTGTCCCTTTTAGTAAATGCATTTTGTGGATAATCTATTTTGATCTCCTTGTAGGATAGCGATGGCTTAGGAGTCAGGTTCAGATCTGCCTCCTAAGGCTTTCCAACTTTATGAGCCGTGAGAGTCTCATAAAGGTATCTCTCCTTACGAGTCGTGAGTATCTCGTAAGTGTAATTTCTCCTTAAGAATCGTGAGGATCCTTAAGTGTATTTTCTCTTGAGAGTTGTAAGGATCTCACAAGAGAGTTTTTCTTGCTTACGAGTCGAGAGGACTCGTAAGTGATTGTTTCCTTTCTTGTCGGAGAGTGTGGTCCGTAGAAAATCTACCTTGACCTCTCTATGAGGCAACGATGGCTTGGGAGACAGGGTTAGGATCTGCCACCTAATACTTTTCAACTTTATGAGCCGTGAGGGTCTCATAAAGAATTTTCTTCCTACAGGTCGAGAGGATCCCGTAGGTGTATTTTCTCTTTAGGAATCATGAGGATTCCTAAGTGCGTTTTCTCTTGAGAGTCGTAAGGATCTCACAAGAGAATTTTCTCCTTACAAGTCGAGAGGACCCATAAGTGATTGATGAGTTGACTTTCTCTCGAATCAAAGAATTGCTTTGACGGGGAAGTCCAGGGTTGACTTTATCCGCATTTCATGGAGTCAGAGGTTGACTTTATCCGCATTTCACGGAGTCAGGGATTGACCTTATCCGCATTTCACGGGATCAGGGGTTGACTTCATCCGCATTTCACGGAGTCAGGGATTGACCTTATCCGCATTTCACGGGGTCAGGGGTTGACTTTATCCGCATTTCTCGGAGTTAGGGGTTGACCTTATCCGCATTTCGCGAGGTCAGGGGGTTGACTTTATTCTCATTTCACGGAGTCAGGGGTTGCTCTGGATGTTTCCTACGGGGTCAGGATTGACATTAGCCTTGTTCTACAGGATAAGGATTTGCTCTGGGCGTTTCCCACGGGGTCAAGATTGACATTAGCCGTGTTCTATGGGACCAGGATTTTCTCTGGGTGTTTCCTATGGGATCAGGATTGACATTAGCCGTGTTCTATAGGACCAGGATTTATTCTGGGTGTTTCCCATGGGGTCAGGATTGACATTAGCCATGTTCTACGGGGCCAGGATGTGCTCTGGGCGTTTCCTACAGGGTCAGAATTAACATTAGCCGTGTTCTACGGGACCAGGATTTGCTCTCTCGGCTATCTGTGAACCGTCGAGGTTTGGAACAGGGACTTTGCCATGGCTCCAAGGTTGATTGTCGCGTCTGAATCCTGCTGGAATGAGGAGGAACGCTGTTGTGGGTCTCCAGGCTGTAAACTTGGCCGTCGAGACTTGGAACTAGGGACTCTGCCATGGCTCCGTTTTGCTGACGTCGTATATTCCTGCAGAGACACTGATTTCTCTGCAGGTCGGTGCGAATTGAGATGTTCTCGTCAACGATGCTGATTTTCCTAAATCGAGGTATTTGCCAAGGACGCTGATCTCCCTGGGGGTTGAGACGAATCGAGGTATTCCTGCAAAGACGCTGATTTCTCTGCGGGTCAACGCGGATCGAGATGCTCTCGTCAAGGATGTTGATTTCCCTTAATCGAGATGTTGAGCCAAGGACACTGATTTCCCTAGAGTTGAGACGAATCGAGGTATTCCTGCAAAGACGCTGATTTCTCTGCGGGTCGACGTGAATCGAGATGCTCTCGCCAAGGACACTGATTTCCCTGAATCGAGATGTTAAGCCAAGGACACTGATTTCCCCGGAGTTGCGACGAATCGAGGTATTCTTGCAAAGACGCTGATTTCTCTGTGGGTCGACGCGAATCAAGATGCTCTCGTCAAAGACACCGATTTCCCTGAATTGAGGTATTGCCAAGGACACTGATTTCCTCGGAGTTGAGACGAATCGAGGTATTCCTGCAAAGACGCTGATTTCTCTGCGGGTCGACGTGAATCGAGATGCTCTCGTCAAGGAAACTTATTTTCCTAAATCGAGGTATTACCAAGGACACTGATTTCCTCGGAGTTGAGAAAAATCGAGGTATTCTTGCAAAGACGCTGATTTCTCTGCCGGTCAACGCTAATCGAGGAGCTCTCGTCAAGGACGCTGATTTCCCTGAAGTTGAGACGAATCAAGGTATTCCTGCAAAGACGCTGATTTCTCTATGGGTCGACACGAATCGAGATGCTCTCGTCAAGGACACTGATTTTCCTGAATCGAGGTGTTGAGCCAAGGACACTGATTTCTCTGGGGTTGAGACGAATCGAGTTATTCCTGCAAAGACGCTGATTTCTCTGCGGGTCAACGCGAATCGAGATGCTCTCGTCAAGGACCCTGATTTCCCTGAATCGAGATGTTGAGCCAAGGAAACTGATTTCCCCGGAGTTGAGACGAATCGAGGTATTCCTGCAAAGACGCTGATTTCTTTACGGGTCGACACGAATCAAGATTCTCTCGTCAAGGACACTGATTTCCCTGAATCGAGGTATTGCCAAGGACACTGATTTCCTAGGAGTTGAGACGAATCAAGGTATTCCTGCAAAGACGCTGATTTCTCTGCGGGTCGACGCGAATCGAGATGCTCTCGTCAAAGACA
Organism: Agapanthus africanus; assembly: GCA_030015575.1. NCBI lineage: Eukaryota > Viridiplantae > Streptophyta > Magnoliopsida > Asparagales > Amaryllidaceae > Agapanthus > Agapanthus africanus. The sequence continues at coordinate 416,669,230 of CM057349.1, read as the reverse complement.
CTGATTTCCCTGAATCTAGGTATTGCCAAGGACACTGATTTCTTCGGAGTTGAAACGAATCGAGGTATTCCTGCAAAGACACCGATTTCCTTGCGGGTCGACTCGAGTCGAGGTGCTCTCGTCAAGGACGATGATTTCCCTGAATCGAGGTTTTTCCAAGGACACTGATTTCCTCGGAGTTGGTTAACTTGTTTCCGAGACAGAGCATTGATCCGGCGGAGAGGTCATTGGTTGACTCTAAGTTGTCTGTGGACTGTAGAGTCTTGGAACTAGGGACTCTGTCGTGGCTCCATTTGGTGATGTTGCGTCCGAATCCTGTTGGAATGAGGAGGATCACCATTGCTAATTTTTAGGTTGTAGATGTTGCCGTTAAGATTTGGAACTAGGGACTTTACCATGGCTCCGTTTCTTTGTGTCGCTTCCGTGCCCTGCTGGCATAAGAAGGAACGCCGTTGTTGGTCTTCTGGGATGCAGATGTTACTGTTGAGATCTGACATTCCCTTTTGACAAGATCTGGTAGGGGACATGTGGTTCCCTTTTCCTATGGATTGTATACAGGGGTCAGTATGGGCTGCCTGTAGGGCAAAAGTTTCATTCTTTCATTTTTTTTATTTCTTTCCGTGATGCTCTATCATTTCAGCTTTTATATAGCGAAAATCGCGATTGCCCAATCATTTCGGCTATTTTTCGCGGTGCCCAATCATTTCGGCTATTTTTTTCTTTTTACTCGCTGTTTTTTATTGCGAGTTGCCCAACCATTTCGGCTATTTCATATGCATATATTTTACTTGCTGATTTTGTTGCAAATTCCCCATCATTTCGGCTACTTCATATGCATTTGTGGCTCGCAGACTTTTCGCTGCGAGTTTGGGATTTGATACCGATTTAGGTATTAGTATTGCTACAACTGGGATATTGCCAGGAGCGAATCATCATTTGCCTTTGTCAGTTCGAATAGAGGTGGCTTAGCAAACAGGGTTAGGATCTTGTCGACTAAGGCTTTTTGACTTTACGAGCCGTAAGGGTCTCATAAAGTTATTTCTCCCTACGAGTCGTGAGGATCTCGTAAGTGCATTTTCTCTTTAAGAATCGTGAAGAGTCTTAAGTGTATGGTCTCTTGTAAGTCGTAAGGATCTTACAAGAGTGTTTTCTCCTTATAAATCAAGAGGACTTACAAGGGTCATTCACCGTATGCGCATATCCCCAGCCGCTGGTAGGACTTTGTTAGAGAAATGTTTATTCATGCCCGTGGATTGTATACAAGGGTCTGCATTGAACCGCTTGTAGGGCTGCATTGGAGATTGTGATGGCTTAAGAACAGGTTCAGATCCCTGTAGCTTAAGGCTTTTGAATCCTATGAGCCGTGAGGGTCTCAAAGGGGAATTCTCCTTACGAGTCGTGAGGATCTCGTAAGTGTAATTTCTCCTTAGGAATCGTGGGGATCCCTAAGTGTGTTTCTCCCTTGTGACTCGTAAGGATCTCACGCAGTCATTTTCTCCTCACAAGGTCGAGAGGACCTTGCAAGTGTCTTTTAACGAGATTGCGCCCTTTCGGGTTTTCACAAAACTCGCTAATAGCCCTGCTGTTTTTACTCACGGAGCCCTTTCGGGTTTTCATCCGTGCCCATTTCGCTTGTGGACATACCGTTTTTTTTTTGTTTATTTAACACCACGTCAGCCTGGGGACGACGCGGGTTGGTAGTAGTTTAACGACGTTTCGGTCAAGCGTTCATAGGTCCGAAATTTTTCGGGCAACGTATGATTACGCAGCTAGATTTTTGGAAATCTTCGCCTTTTTTGTGTCGGAAGTGGATTCCTTGAAGAGAGGGCTGAGGGAGACTTCTTCGTCAGAGTCGCTTCCAAAGGTGATAACTTGCGATCCCTTGGTGTCGACTATGTGACAGTTGCCAACAGCTCTTTTGCGCTCATCTGTCGTGCTTTTCTGTTCCCGACGAGCCTTGTGCTTCACTCGTTGAACGTGTTTTCGGTGGGCAACATATCCTTGCCACCAGTTTTTAAAGGCTATGCACTCCTCGGTAGGGTGTGCAATCCTCTAATGGTATAAGCAGAAGTTAGGATGTATGTCCGCTTCATCAAGATGTATACTGCCAAGAGGATTTCCCCTGAAAGAGGGCAACTTCATTCCTATTGACAGGGCCCTAGCAAATCATCCCCTTACTTTAAGCTTTCTTTTGCTGGCGATAGGGATGCTTCGATCCAGTTGGGGTGCCTCGACCTTTTCATTCAGTCGTCGGCGTTTGGCTTTCTTAAATATATTCAGTTCGCGCTCTCGATTTGCTTTGCTTTTCTGAAGGGCTTCGTTCAGTAGCAAGTCAATCATCTTGTCAGACGGTTCCAAGGGTTTTGGTTTCGATCCTGCCCCCAGCTTTTTTATGTTGTCCTCTATCACCGAGTGAGCTTCTTCATTAGTTAACGCCGAATGAGAGATCATGTGGCAACTTTCCATATAGTCCTCAGATTCTTCTGACGAGTCATCCCCGTCGTAATTGTCGTTATCTCCGCTCTCAAGGATATTGTTAAGAAATTCTTGGAGTGTGACCGGGGTTCGTTCCTTCTAGTTATATTCCTCCAGCGCGTCAATATGCTTTTGCAGATCCGTGCGGTTGTCATCAAACTGTGTGGGCTTTTTAATCTTCTTCTTTTTCTTCGAAGACTTTGATGGCTGGGCCCAAATGTTTTCTCCACCATCACTAATAACTCCCAATGTTGGGCGTGGTTTCAGCATCCCCTCGATGATCTCCGGCTCCAGCGAGCTTTTCCACCTGATCGTCGGACATACTTGAAGATCTTTCAGCATTCTTTTAGCTTTTGCAGAAAGAACGACTTCCCATGAAGCTTCCTCTATAAATGAGCATGATACCCCAGCGTAGCCACCCTTTTAGGGGTGTGCTGTTGTGGCAGGTTTACATTCCAGTTTTCGGACAGCGCGAACTTGCCCTAATGATACTGGTCTTCAAGCCAATTTTTAAGACGTGGCAGTCTTCGATCGGATAGCCCAATACTCGGTGGTAAGGGCAGTAATTGGGATCGTTGACATCGTTCGATTGTAATGGGTGTCTCGACTCCGGTAGAGTGATGAACCCATTGCGCACTGCTAGTTCAAACAGTCTCCTTATTTTATCCCGGGGAAAAGAATAGGGACGTCTCAAATTCTCATCGAGGGATTGCCGCTTGTTGCTTTGGCGAACAACCGGTCTCGGGCCACTCGGTTGTTGTTGAGCGTTGGAGAAAAAGGTCGTTTTTCCTTTGCCCTTTTCATTCCAAGACTCCGTCTTTGAAGAGGAAGGCCTATGGCCTATCTGGTCCATTTGGGCCATCTTGTTAATCAAGGCCTGGAAGGTGGTCGGCTTGAAGAATATCATGAATTGGGAGATGGTCGCCTACGGATCAAGAGTGCCCATGAACATGCCTACCGCAGGCGCTTGTTCGATTCGTTGCTCGCACTTCGACCATAGATTTTGCCACTGTATCGCGTATTGCACCCATGTTTCGCCTGGCTTTACTCTGGCGTTAATTAATGCGGTGATCGGGGTGCGCTCGCTAGCGCTTGCGAACCTCTGCGTGAACAGTAACTCCATTTCTGCAAATGTATTGACAGAGTCATTTGGGAGTTCGGAATACCACTCGAATGCTGTCTCCGACAAACTGCCAACGAATTAGCGAAGTAGTACCTTATCGTCGCCTCCGGTGTTGCCGCACAAGGCTCTGAATTGAGCGACGTGCTGATGCGGATTTCCCGTCCCCTTATATACGTGGAATTTGGGGATCGTGTATCCCGGCGGGTACTTTATTTGGTCATACCAACCCGGATAGGGTCGTCCAGTTTTAACAATATGCCCAGCCGCTTCATTCGCCTGATGAACTCGTATCTGCTGAGCGATTTAATCATCCAGGGCGGCTTTTGAGATGATTTCCTCCTTGGATGCTGACAGAGCCGGCAGAGGATTTGATATCTCTCCTCTATCATCTTCAATTATTACTGGAGGATCTTCGGCTGGAGGGTCCGGCCCACCATATCTTGGAACAAAATGACCCTTTGTTTTATATTGGCCGCTTGTTCCGTAGCCTCTTTGTCCTTCTTCTCAAGCATTCTTCGAAGGAATTCGGCATCAGTTTCCTGCTCATGGCGCTGCTCCGAGGATGTCTCCGGGCTTGCTTTCGGTCCCATGAGTGCGGCCATAGCTGTTAACATCTCTTGGAGCTTTTGTTGTTGTTGCTCCTGAGCCTTAGTCACTGATCGCGTAAGCGGTCGATGACCCGTGGAGATACGGCTATCCTCTTTTCTGGATGCCATATAGACGATATGCACCACCATGCTCCCAGACTTAGGGCGTTTGGGTTCAGTGGTCTTGCGATTCGTTGCAGACTCAGGGATTTTCTCCAGCCTTCTCCTCTTGTGGGCGGTCGAAGTTGAGGGGGCCATTGCAGTGGGCACCCAAGTAGTTGTCGTCTTCTGTGGCTTGATAGGGTGGTCCTCTTCTTGCCGAACCTTTATCTTTTTCTGTCGGCGGGAGTAATTTAGATCAATCACCGAGTCTTGGACTTGACGCCAGACCTTGTAAATTTTAGAGGACAGCCGCTGAGGGGGCTGCTCCAGCTTTTCCTTTGGGGCATTCTCCATAGGTGGAGGAGATCTTTTCAGCACAGCAGTTGGCGAATTCCTGCGCACCCTGTTAAGTAGTTCAAAGCTATTCCCAGTTAGAGCAACAGCATCAACTTCCACCATTGGAGCTGGCGGAGTCAGTCCAGAAGGGGAATTGCCCCCAGCTTTTCTTACACGGCGCCAGTGGTGACGTCGAGCATGTCGTGCGGCCGGGATCACCTCCGCTATTGGATCAGCTTTTCCATACCACCTGTTCTGATAAGAGTCTGCTGTTGGTGCCAGCCTGTCAAAGACAGATGCTCGCTGAGAGGGAATGGCCAATCTTGAAAAGGCCGATTTTCATGCAAGGGAAACGGCCCTGGTTACTTCACCTGGAGTGGGAGCTGAAACGGCCAGTCTTGTGAAGACCGACCCCTTGGCAGGGAAGCCGCCTTGGTGACTTCAGGAGTAGGGATGGCTATCCGCTTCGGGATAACGCCTTTTGATATTATGGGCTTCTTCACGGGCCCGTTGGAGCTTTAGCTCAGTCTATTGAAAACCGAGGCACTGGATTTGGACGACCCGTTGAGAGGGGCCGCAGTAGTTGCAAGTCGATAAAAGACCGACTTCTTCTTAGCTTCTTGCAATGGTACAGGGGCGCTGAAGCTCATCGGTGAAAGCATGGTCCCGAAAAACGGTCGAGTGATAGCCTGAGTCACCTGCTCCACTGGCATTGTGAAAAGGGAGACCGCTTGGGGCCTGTAGGTTACTCTTCCAGATGAGGTGGAACGGGAGTTGCAGTTGCAGTTGGAGCGGTTAGAGGCCATTGATGTTCTCTTTTCAGCACGAGAGAAAAACCAAATCATAGTACCTCGAACCCAAGGGCAACCATATCAAACCGCGATTCGTTCGCGAACACGACACACGAAGTGTGGAGTTGAAAGAGGAAAAGATCCCACCGGGCGTGCCAGAATCTGTTCTCCTCCGAATACAGAGACAGAACCGCGTAGGTTCGTCTTGCCTGAATTTGGGGGCAGATACTAATTGGAGCTATCCATCCACCTCTCCGAAGATGCCAAGTTGATTTATAACACCATGTATCGAAGGTTTAAACGGATACGGCCGATGTAGCAGACTTTGTCAGATTCCCCCCCCCCCCCCCCGTTGAGGGGTTTTTGATTATGGGGACGCTCTTCCCTGCAGGCGCAAGCCCCTGCAGTTAATTACGCTACCGCATCACGGTAACCACTTTCTCCTTCTCCAGATGGTCACTTTGTGTCGTGTGTGTTTGTTTTGTTTTTGGTTGCCCGTGGATTGTATACGGAGACTAATTTATGGTGTCGCCCGTAGGGCGTGGATTAGTCCAAATCCGTATTTTCTTAGATTTGGGTTTGGGGTTGGGTTTAAGGATACGTTAGTCTCATTTGAGACTAAGATCAACTTAAACGTATGTTAAGGATACGTTAGTCTAATTTCATATTAAGATCAACTTAACGGGATCGTTTAGATCCAACAAAGGAGCATTTGGCCTCTGTAGTTTAGTTTAGGAACATTGCGGTCGATTACCAGTTTAAGGACATGGTGGTCCAAGGTTAAGGACATCATAGTCTATGGGCTTAAGGACCCCACAGTCTAAGGTTAATGACATCATAGTCCATGGGCCTAAGGACCCCACAATCCAAGGTTAAGGACATCATAGTCCATGGGCTTAAGGACCCCACAGTCTAAAGTTAAGGACATCATAGTCTATGGGCTTAAGGACCCCACAGTCCAAGATTAAGGACATCATAGTCCATGGGCTTAAGGACCCCACGGTCCATGGTTAAGGACATCATAGTCTATGGGCTTAAGTACCCCACAGTCCAAGCTTAAGGACATCATAGTCCATGGGCTTAAGGACCCCACAGTCCAAAGTTAAGGACATCATAGTCCATGGGCTTAAGGACCCCACAGTCCAAGGTTAAGGACATCATAGTCCATGGGCTTAAGGACCCCACAGTCCATGGAATGATTGGTTATCGGGACCCGTTACCTCTCTGAAGACATTGAAGGATTACAACGACAAATATCAAATGAGTGAAGAGATGTACCCTTGAACCAATGTTGTTTGGGAAATCTATAGTCCAATTTCGGACTAAGATCAATTAATTAGATTATGAGCATATGAGCTCAGTTAAATCTGAATTGAGGACTTATGGACAACTTGGGCTGAGTCCGATTAGGTTTAAAATGTTGGACCTTTGTTTGGGCTGCTGAGCATTTTTCTGGGTTTAGCCCCCTATTATTTAGCAATGCTAAACATGGGTCTGGGTTCTGACAATGTTTTGTCTTTTATTGAGTGATGAGCACTCATATACCATATGAGATGATGAATCTTGGAAGACAAGAATGTATTTGAGGCTCAGTCAAAAAGGGAATCTTGCCTCTGGGAGACTTAGCTAGTTTAGGCTAACATTGTCTAGGATATAGTGTTTAAACACTAGCACATATTTGGCGATCACGTGTTCCCACGTGATGCATTTAAAGTAGTGTTAAACATTAAGGATGAAGTGCCTAAAATAGTGTTAAACACTAAAAAGATGAAGCGCTCACGTGAGGACACGTGAGGCGCCCTAGGATTGGGCTAAGCTTCCTTTATTTTATTCTCAGAATATTCAAATAAGTGTTAAACACTTAAGTCTTCACGGCCATCACGTGTGGGCACGTGATGGGTATCCATGCACTGGATATTAAAGGGATTTGCTAGGGGTCATGTGGGGACACGTGAGGGCGCCCATGCATTGGATTTTAATCCTTCAGTTATTTCCATCTTCTCTTTTTTAAAGAGGTATTTGTCAGGGGTCACGTGGGGACACGTGACCCGATCTCATTCATTCTTTTTTGACCATTGAGGGGAGGGTCACGTGTTTCCATGTGATCAGGTTAGGTACTTGATCTTTTTACGTGCATGAAAAGTCCCTTGTTTAAGAATTAAATTCTTTTATAAGGTTAAATCCTGATTTTATTTAGAAGAATTAAATTCCTATATATTTGGAAGAATTAAATTCTTTTATAGGGTTAAACACTAATTTTGTTTGAGGAATTAAATTCATATGTGCTTTTTGGGAGAATATAATTCTCTGAACTTATGTCTTCTCTTAGGTTTTAGATCTGCATGACAGAATCTCTCCGATGAGAATTAAATTCTCAACTTATGGGGAGATCTGCATCTGCAGATCTTCAACCAAAGGAAAAACTAAGTTCTTATTCAGAAGTGTTCAACTCTTAGTTAGAGAATTAAATTCTTTTTTTATTTTGTGGGAGCTTATTGGATGATCTCTCACCTAGGATTTCTTTCTTTTCTCAAGAGACATTCTTTTCTTTCTGGAGAATTAAATTCTCTTTTCTTTTGTATTCTCTCTCTGTTGTTGTCTCCTTTTTTTCCTCTTCTCTTCTTGGATCCTATTTATAAGAGAAAGAAAAGAATCGGTTTGTTTAGTCAATCTTTCATTGAAAGATTTTAATTGATTTTGTAACCAACATGATCTTTTAGATCACTCAGTGAATTTTATTCACCATTGGATTTTTAATCCAAAAGATATTTTGTCTGTTATTCCTGGAAAATTTCAAGGAAATCTTTCCTTGTATAGAATCTTTCTATAAATTGGTGATTTTTAATCACCATTGGATTTTTAATCCAACGGTGCTCCGCTTTACAGAGCGCAATCTTTTTGTTTGGAAAGATCTAGGGAAATATTTTTCCAACTAGGGTTTTTGATTTCCCTTAATTAGAATTTAATTCTATTAGTTCAAAAGATTTAAAATCCTATCACATGTTAGCACGTGACCCCACTGATTGACCATTTAATTAGAATTCAATTCTATTAGTTCAGAGATCTTCAGGAACCTATCACGTGTCGGCACGTGACCCCCTGTCACGTGTGGGCACGTGATGCCCCGTTTAGGGTTTTCTTTCCTTTATCTCAGAGAGTTTTTAAGACCTTATCACGTGGTGGCACGTGACCCACTGATTAAGTATTTAACCATAATTTAATTCTATTATTTTAAAGAACTCAGGAATTATCACGTGTCAGCACGTGACCCTTGGTCACGTGTGGGTACGTGATGCCCCATTGGGGGTTTTCCTTGTTGTTTTCTTATACATTTAGTTCTTTTCAGTGGGTTTAAAGGTCTATCACGTGCGGGCACGTGACCCCCATTTGTTAGGATTCAATTTTTATCATTTCAGAGCCTTCAGGAAGCCGTCACGTGTCGGCACGTGACCCCCGATCACGTGTGCGCACATGATGCCTCTATTGGGGTTTTTCTTTGTATTTTATGAGGGAAACAGCTCGTTCTTGGGGTCAGGTTTATATATTAGGAGTGGCCCCTCGACATTCGGCTGTTTATCTGCAGTGGGCCCGTTACCAATGTATCGGCTAAGGAAACATTACTGCTGAAGACCGGGTTGTACCCAGTGGTCTATGCGTCTATCTTATATTATCATACTCCTCATGTGTGGTGGGTTAAATCCTTCTGGGAGCAGTGGAATATTCCGACCCACACATTTCTTTTATCGGACCGTGAAGTATCGATCTCGCTGGAAGAATTCGTAGAAATTTCTGGGTTACCCGTCAGAGAGGAGCATTACGAGGAGATACTTCCTCCTAACGAGTACATCCTCGCCACTGAATCGGTAGTCATGGGACTAACCCTGGAAAATGCTATTCAACACAAGTTCTCGAGTTTGATCAAAGTGCTGAATATTTATGAGAGCTTGTTTCTGGAGTCCGGGGGGCATGGAGTTAGCTTTACGGACTTTGTTTCCCGTTTCCTTCGTCCGGAGGTTCTATCTAAGAAAGCTACAAAGTTTGCCAAGCTTGATGATTCGTTCGGATTTGGTTTGGACAAATTGCCAACTGCAGAGATGGATTTAAAGCAGTTTTTTTATTCCGGATACCCCTATCATCCCTTTTGCAAATATTGCTGCTCCGGATATTGATGATGGGACATTTTTCATAGGCATTATTGGCTTGTGGCTGAGTTGGTTTACGCTCCCAATGCACCCTCGCTACATGAGACCATCTGTCTTCTATCCGGCTCATCGCATAGCGGTGAGGACACGTATGGCTGTTGGGGTTTCCAGACTGGCTCACTTGTATCATGGCCTAAGTATAGCGGCAGATACCGCCTAGCCGGTTTGAAGCCCGTAAATCTCCCCTTGCACTACTTCATCTCATGGATCGAGATGCATGTGTTTGGTGCCTTTGGCGTGCATAAAAGGCCTAGATTTTACGAAGGGTACAACTTCCCCCGGTTCATGCAATTGGTCGATACTTTTTCTCGAAACCCAACACAGCGAGAGGCTCGGCGATTGCTTCTACGTCCGCGCATGGTTGGGGACCGCATAACCTTCGTTGATAGGGTTCTAACCATTGGTAAGGAACCCTCCAAAGTGATCCAGCCGCTCCACGATGACTTCCAGTATGCATCTTTTGCTTTGAGGGCCCGGGAGATTGCGCATTTGTATTCTATCAGGCCGGGTTTCTTTGTATTCAGACAAAATGCCTAGGTGTTGTTCATGAGATATAACCCGCATCGCTTTGCCCAGCAATTTGGTTATAACCAAGGCGTTTCCCTTGAAGTGTTTCTCATTGTTGTTACAGAGGAGAGCATTCGCAATGCGGCGCATCATTTTATGCGGCTGAATACGGGGTCTCATTTCTTGATCAGTGAGCCGAGTCATATCCCGATGGCCTTGAATGGTTACACTGCCTGGTATCAGCATGCGACGGGTACCGTTGTCAAGGAGGAAAGGCGGATGCGTCTTGACCATAAGGATTCTGTCATGGCCAGTAATCCTGTGGTTCAGCTGAAGCGACAGGCCGTTGTGCGTCCTTTTTTAAGAGAGAGCACCGCAGTTGTAGTTCCGTGAGCTTTTTCGGCTAAGCTACGTCCAGACATAAGTGCTCCTGGGAATGTGGTAGCTGCGGCATTTCCTGAGTCGGGATTGGCTTAGAAATCGGGACTCTCCGTTCCAAGAAGCCCGTAAAGCGTAAGCTTTTATCGTCGGGTGTTGTTGCCAGCTCACAGAGAAAGAAGAAATCTTTATTTTCGTCTGATGTTGTAATTGGTCAGGAGCCGCATGCTCCCTATAGCGAGGGCTTGTCCGAATACGGAACCGACGACAATCTTCGAGGCTTCTACTGATGAGAATGCCGCTACTGATCTTCAAGCCGCTATTGAGGCTTCTGAGAGATTAAACCGTGAGCAAGCAACGCTTGCTTCTCTTGCGGTGTCAGGTATATCTCATTTACATTCTTCTGTATATATATATTTTTGAATTTATTATGTTTTATTAACGCTCTTTTCTTAATAGGCATCTCTACTGAAGAGGCTTTTTTGGCGTCCCTCAAAACATTTGAGAAAGAGGAGAGGCTTCACGCTTTTATAGGTCTCGGTATGATTCGTTTTGCGACGTCTTTGAATTCACATGTTTAGATCATTTCGTTCACACCCTGACTCCCTTCTCTCTTTTTTTTTATTACAGGAACCACCGCAACTTGTGTTGTTTTGAGTGCGATGCCGTCCTTAGGTGGTGGTGCGGAGGAGCCTTCAGAGCTACCGGCTGCAGTTGAGGTCACCCCAGGGCCGCTACGGGAAGCGTCGCTAAAGCAGCCGATGATGGACGTTGCAGCAGATCTGGAGGCCAAGCCTGATTTAGATAAATACGTTCCTCTGTCGGAGGTTCTGAGGAGATCTCTTCGTACAGCTAAAGCTGAGCAGAAGCGCCGAAAGCACGCAGTAAGGGAGCGTCAGGCTAAATTGTCCACAGGCGCGGGTTCGAGTGATACACGACCCCCTGATGTTCCCATAAAGGACATTCCTTCTGCCTTGTCAACCGCTCATAGGCAGATTGCTCGTGTGGTTCGCGAAGTGGTTGAGCGGTTACTTCAAGGTAAAACAGTACACGATCCCTTATTGAAACCTAGTCGGACTTATTTACTTTTCCAGTTTCTTTCCACAGTAGTTTTTCTTGAATTATAACACATTTTTCCTTGAATGGTGTAGCAGGGCCGAGTTTAAGTGTTAACGTGGCGGGTGAAATGCCAGCATTTGAAGAGTCTAGGGCGTCGGGCCTTCATTTTGAATCTGGGACTGTTCCAATTGCCGCTTCCTCCCTTTGTGGATCCCCGACATCGGCGGGTGATGCGAGCATGATAACAGCCCTTATTGATTTGGGGGAAAAAGGAGTAAATGTTGAATCCATCTTCCCGGTGATGGTGGAAATCAAGGAAGCCGTCATAGTTAGTGGCGCTCCAGATACCGCTATGGTTTCTGCCTCGTTAGGTATTCCTTGTTTTATTACTTTTGGGTTCTCAGTCCTGCTAGTCACACTGATATCTCCTTTATTCCAAATATAAGTGCGGTAAACCCCAGCGCTGTGCTGATTGAAGAATCACCGTCAGTCATTGCCATGACTGTCGCTGCTCTACCTATCTCTTTTGCACCCCCCGAGTTCTCTCGGATTCAATGACGGAAGGTAAAGATTTTTCATTTCCCTATCTTAGTATTGATTTATTTCTTGGATTAATTTCTTTGCCGTATATTGTTGCAATCTTGTAAGAGTGCTTTTCGACCGCTTATACCAAATGTTAAACTCACACTTCTCCTTCCAATCGGAATTCATCCCTCCTTCGGGCATTGGTTAGTATATTCTTCATTTATTATTTCATCTTTCTATGAACAATCTTTCTAATGCAAAGCTTTTCTCGTATTGACCACAGTCTTACGGTTCGAGGGAGAGAACGAAGGAATAGCTGAGCCTCCTATGCTCCCTGATTCGCCACTTTTGACTATTGGTATGTTAGATCTCATTCATCATCATTCTTTTTTTATTTTTAGGTTGAAATCTGACCTTTCTTTGTGCTTGTCTTACTCTGTAGCAGCTACACCGGCTTTGGCTCTATTTGAGTCTCTCATTTCTATGACCGCGGGGCCCTTCGCTAAGCGTCAGTCTTCCAGGGGTACGGAAAATAGTAGGCGAATGCTAAGAGAATTTATTGAATATCTTAATGTTGAAGCTCTCACTTCTACTGCGGACGTTGCGGACGAAGTCAACCTTATGTTGGCGACCCTTGTGACTTTCCTCAATGAAGAGTTCGTCGGCATTTGGGTTGACTACGGTATGCGATTCGCAGGCAGCTTACTTGTCCAGGTACACCTGAGCAGAATGGTGTGGCAGAGAGGAAGAATCGGCATCTTGGTGAAATTGAGGCTTGCCTCCATGAGATCGAGCAAAAACGTCTTGCACCTGAGGCATTATCCTTGAAGGCTCAACTAGTCGCATGGATCGAGCAAAGTGCCGCTTCCATTCAATACTTCGAGCAGAAGTTGGTTCTGAAGCAAAAGGAGCATGAGACGGCTTTTGGTGAATCCAACTAATTGCGTGCCTAGGTCAAAGCGAATGTCGCGCAACTGCAAGTTATCTTTGAAAATCTTCAACAATGCGTTTCTGAAGGAGTGGCGCTGAGGCAGAACCTTGACTCTACTGAGCGGGGAATGCGAGATTGCGGAGTAAGGAAATTACCGAGAAGCTTTCTTCATGCCTGCAACAACGGGCTCAAGTCGAAGTAATGTTGGCTGCAATAGTGCAGCGTGAGGAGGAGCTGCGGCAAGAGAGTGAACGGGTTGCTATTTTATTGAAAGCCCTGCCCTCTTAAAGGATAGAATTGTATCCTCTTTTTTAATATAAATTGTATCTTTCAAACATTTCGATTTATGAATAAAGAATATACATTTTTTTTGCATGCGCTCCTCTGTGTTTGATGTCTTAATTTAGCGCTAATTAGTTTATTTACTCATTTCGGAGTTTGTAGTTTATTCACTCATTTCGGAGTCTCCAGTTTATGTACTCATTTCATAGTTAGTAGTTTATTCACTCATTTCGGAGTCTCCAGTTTATGTACTTATTTCGATGTTTGTAGTTTATTCACTCATTTCGGAGTTTGTAGTTTATGTACTCATTTAGGAGTTTGTAGTTTATTCACCCATTTTGGAGTTTGTAGTTTATTCACTCGTTTCAGAGTCTCTAGTTTATGTACTCATTTCAGAGTTTGTAGTTTATGTACTCATTTCGGAGTATCTTTAGTTTACCTCCCTTGGGTTTACAGGAAAACTTGTCCTAACGTTGTATGTAGATAACCCCCATTCTTTTTACAACAGAGGTCCGTTAGGTTTGTGGTACTAGGGTTTTAGTCCGTGGTACCGTCATGTTGACTGATGTATCCCTCGATATGCAGTCTTTAAGCCGCTGTTCAAGTAGCCCCGCAACTGTCGTGTCCTTGATTCCTTCGGGGGATGGAAAAGACGTCTTCAAGTAATCTCCTTAGCTCATATTACCGTCAGAAGAGCAAGAGTTAGGAATTTGCCATGACACTTTTTACCTGAGGTTAGGCTCAATTTGGAGCCCCGATGAGCCATAACCATACCCTTTTGGGGTGGGATGATCTCCAATAGTCTTTTAGTCTTTATATGAATTGTCGTCAAGACCCAAAGCTGGGAATATACCGTCACTTCATTTATTTTTTTGACGATGTCGCGCTGATTCTTTGCTGAAATAGGGTAGAAATATGTAGGACCTCTATGTTGTGTGTATTTCAATTGAAGTCCGGAGCTAGGAATATGCCATTACTCCAGTTTCATTTGATAGCTGCGTTTGCATCCTGCCAAAATGAGGGGGAACGCCGGGATAGTCTCTAGGTTGTATATGTACCATCAAGACTTGGAGCTAGGATTTTTCCACGGCTCTATTTTTGCTTTGACCCTTGGGTCTTTTGTTGACGATGCGTCTGCATCCTGCTGAAATGTGAAGAACGTCGGGGTGATCTTTTGGCTTTAAATGTTGCCATTAAGACCTGAAGCTAGGATTTTGCCTTCACTTCACTTTTATTTGATTGTTGTGTCTACCCCTGCTAGAATGAGGAAGGAGGGACACATGGATAGTCTCTAAGTTGTATATGTACCGTCAAGACTTGGAGCTAGGATTTAGCCATGGCTCTATTTTTTCTTTGACCCTTGGGTCTTTTGTTGACGTTGCGTCTGCATCCTGCCGACATGAGAAGAAATGCCTGGATAGTCTCTAGGTGGGTATATGAACCGTCTAGACTTGGAGTTAGGATTTTTCCATTACTCCATTTTTGTTTCGACCCTTGGGTCTTTCTTGTTTGATGGTGACGTTGTGTCTGCATTCTGTCGGAATAAGAAGGAATGCTTAGATAGTCTTTAGGTTGTATATGAACCATCAAGACTTGGTTCTCCTTTTGACGAAGTGTGGTGGGAGGATATGGTCCCTTTTCCTTTATTTGTGCCCATGGATCGTATACAAGAGTCAATATGGACATACTTGCAGAGCAGAAAAGTTTCGTTTTCATTTCATCATTTTTTTATTTCATTTTTTATTTCTTTCTGTAATACTCTATCTTTTCAGCTTTTATATCGCGAAAGTTGTGATTGCCCAATCATTTCAGCTATTTATCGCGGTGCCCAATCATTTCGGCTACTTTTGTTTTTACTCGCTGCTTTTTATTGCGAGTTACCCTATCATTTCATCTGTTTTATGCACATTTTTTGCTTGTTGATGTTTATCACGAGTTGGGGACTTGGTCCTGATACCCATTATGGCATCAGTATCGCTGCAACTGGAATATTGCCGGAGAGAATCATCATTTGCCGTGAGAGGACTTAGAGTTTGACACCTGTTTAGGCATCAGTATCGCTACAACTGGAATATTGTCATGAGCGAATCATCATTTTCCTTTATCGATTTGAACAAAGATGGCTTAGTAAGCAGGGTTAGGATTCTGTCGACCAAGGTTTTTGACTTTATGAGCCGTAAGGGTCTCATAAAGATATTTCTCTCTACGAGTCGAGAAGATCTCGTAGGTGTATTTTCTCCTTAGGAGTCGTGAGGATTCTTAAGTGAGTTTTCTCTTGTAAGTAGTAAGGATCTTACAAGTGTGTTTTCTTCTTATAAGTCGAGAGGACTTATAAGTGTCGTTCACCATATGGGGACATTTCTCGCCATTGGTAAAACATGGTGAGAGAATATTTATTTATGCCCGTGGATTGTATACAAGGGTCAATATTGGACCGCCTGTAGGGCAATATTAGGGGAATATGACCGATTGAAGAATAGGTTTAGATCTCTGTAGCTTAAGGCTTTTGAACCCTATGAGCCGTGAGGATCTTATAGGGGGATATTTTCCTTACGAGTCGTAAGGATCTCGCAAGTATAGTTTCTCATTAGGAATCGTAGGGATTCATAAGTGTGTTGCTCCTTTATGAGTCGTAAGGAACTCACGCAGGTATTTTCTCTTTACAAGGTTAAGAGGACCTTACAAGTGCACATGAAATTTTTTTTAACGAGTTTGCGCCCTTCCGAGTTTTCACAAGCTCGCTGGTAGCCCTGCTATTTTTACTCACGGCACCCTTTTAGGTTTTCATCCGTGCCCATTTCGCTTGTGGACGTACCGTTTTTTTGTTTTCCTATTGTTTTTCTTTTAAATTTTTATTTTTAATGAGTTTGCGCCCTTCTGAGTTTTCACAAGCTCGCTGGTAGCCCTGCCGTTTTTACTCACGGTGCCCTTTCGGGTTTTCATCCGTGCCCATTTCGTTTGTGGACGTACCATTTTTTTTTAACGATGAAACTCTCGAAAGTAGCTTCGTCGCAGGTGAACCATCTGTTTGCCGGTAGGATTTGGGGGTGGTTTCATCGCTGGAGTAGCTGTGTAGCCAGTGGGACTTGAATTGCAACCTTCGCCGTTAGGACTTTGATTGCAATATATATCTCAAGGGAGCATATCGCCGTATCTGGGGCGATACGCTAGTTTAGGGATGTTTCGGTCCAACATTCCCATTTTGGGGACGCAATTTAGTTTAAGGACATTTCAGTCAATTATCGCTGTATTTGGGGCGATGCGCCGCGTTTGAGACGACGCACTAGTTTAGGAACATTTCTGTCCAACATCACCGTGTTTGGGGCAATGCTCTGGTTTAAGGAAATCTCGATCCATTGTTACTTTAAGGACATCTCGGTCCCTTATTAGTTTAGGGACATCTCGGTCCATTATCGCCATGTTTGAGGTGACGGGGCTTTTTGGATACTACTCTCGAAATTCTGACTCAGGAAGATAGCGAGCGAACATAAGCGTCGTCATCTATCATTGACCTGTAGGGTTACTAGGCACTCTCACAAGGGTCTACAAGCCATCAACCATGCCCGATTTAAATTTTAGACGTGCCGAACAACCCTCACCAAGATCTTAGACTAGAGATTAGGCGAACACAAAAGCAAGTAAACAACTTTACTTCTAAGAGTTTGGGATTACAACCTTGGTAGTCCGGTCCTTCACTTCATAAGCTCCGTGTTGTGTCCCTTCGCTGCGATCATCAAGTTCCCAGACTCTAGAGAGACTCCACGAAGAGAAAGATGCATGCTTGCTTCCGATCTTCGATAACAAAGATGATCTACCTTGAAGTTTCTTTAACACAAGCTCTCACTCACTAATAAAGTGAAAACCCTAATCTAATTGGCTAGATTAGATGAGGATGATGAGGTAGGAATTTGGCTCTCATTTGTTTTTATAATCTCACACTAAATCATCACAAAAGGAAAACCTAGAAAGCTTTTTCAAGTGCTCAAGGAAGAAGAAGAAGAATGAATATCCTTTTTTGATGAATAATGAAATTGTAATAATAATTACAAATGCAACCATGGTTAAAGATGAGAAAGCTAACCAATGTAGAGAGTTTACTAGGGTTAAGGGTGTGGGTTGGGTTAGGAAATATCAAGCAAAATATCTAAACAAAATATCTTTGCAAGAAATAAAATAAAAGCTTCTAGAAGCTTCTAGAAAAGATTAACCCAAATCAAACCCTAACCATATTTAATCTCCACTAATCAAGTTGCATTAGTAATCATAACATGTTACAATATTATATATCACATATATAATATATTTTTGTAACAAAAGAAAATAATACAATTAACATATATCGCATATATATCAATGTATTATCCGGTGAGCAAATGAAATAATAAAGCGAGCAAATATTAGATAATGTAATATAATATATCATATATATAATTATACATTAAATTATCTAATCAACACTTGATCCGACAATCCGGCTATATCGCATATAACCGACTAATATTCATTTACGGATTCATCGAATCAACACTTGATCCGATGACCCGGCTGATATCAAATATCGCGAGAATAGAATACGGTATCTCATATCGCATTATCCTCGGTCATGCACATATCACATATGTGCCCCTACTCTGTTTTGCCTGAGTCAAGAAACCTCTGTGTAGGACTCTAAAGAATCGTCAATACGCCGGTAGCAGGTGATGATCATATCAAACACCCACAAGCTGCAAGCGGTAAGCTAAACGTAACAGCCATCCAGGTATTGAGCGATCAGAAGATCAACAAGCAAGCCTGTACATTCTCCTGTGAATCCAATCAGTAACACACCCGTACAGTCTGATCTCTTCGTCTGATATGTTGCATATCTAGTCTAGGGGTGGTATACGTCAGACCCCAGTAACCGATAAGTCGTGTCGATGTGAAGCTCATAACAGGTCGAGAACTTACTGATAACACTTACCAGTAGTATTCTATATCATCCCTGGCCAGGGACTTCCAGTTATAGCCAATCGAACACAGCACAACATCAACTCCCTATACCGGGATAGACGAATCCCCTCCTATCGCTCATTGCCTCCATGTGATTCAGGACTGTACCCAAAAGCCACCATTTTGCACGCCCTATTAGACGTGGTATGATGGAAATCAAAGCATAGTGGAAATCACACAAGACTCTATGACGATCTCGGGTCTACAGACTAACCTGTACCAGTGTCACCGGAGAACTGCCATCTGACGTGAGGTATAATACCATCTGGGAGTTCTCGACGAGTCCGTCCAGCGTACCCAGTCTCCACTGAGCACCCGTACACCATCCTTGATGTCAAACACCGATGGATATGGGATCATCCATCGCCCATCATATGGGTCAAGATGCGTATACGCTAGTCTACTCTGGTGTATCGATGCCCTGTCTCGATACACCCTCGACTAGGAACAGTTATAGGATGTACTCGTCGACTACCGTGGCCCCACTAATATGATCTCATCACAGTCCCAGTAGTTGAGTACATATCCTAAGGGCTTTATCAACATGTGAGAGTAAGACAGTAAACTAATATAAGTCAACATGTTAAGATAAAGAGCAACCAGATAGCGTACTATCATGTCGAGCAAGAAAGTCCTCCCTATATATGTCCAAGTATCCACTACAATATACATCGTATGTACAGTAATGGCCTCTAGGGCATACATATAACTAACATCGTACTACTCTTGAAATTCTGACTCAGGAAGATAGCGAGCGGACACAAGCATCGTCATCTATCATTGACCTAGGTCGTGACTCGTTAGGCGTAGTATTTTTTGAGGAATCGGCCGTTTATTGTCCGGAATGGTCTTTCGCCATGCATATCCATAAGCAGGTAGGTTCTACCTTGGTACACTTTGTCTATGATGTACGAGCCTTCATAGTTCGGCTCGAACTTCCCCCATTTTGTACGATTAGGGAGCATTGGTCTTTTGACTACTAGCACGAGTTCGCCTTGGCGGAATGTTCTCGGCCTAGTCAGTTTTTCTTATGACCGTGTCATCCTTGCCTTATAATCATCCAGATTTTGCTGTACTATAAGGCGAGTTTCATCGATGACATTGAGCTCCTCAAGCCGAAGATGAGCATTTTCTTCATCTGTCAGCTCATATCGAACCGCTACTCGTAGAAAAGGGAGTTCTATCTCCAACGGGAGCACTTCTTCCGTGCCGAACACCAATGCGTACGGTGTTGTATTCGTAGCCATTTTGAACGTTGTTCGGTATGCCCAGAGAGCTTCATGCAGCCTTTCGTGCCAGTTTTGTTTGTTTCTAGACACCGTTTTCTTTATAATCTTTATCAAGGTCTTGTTGAAAGCTTCAGCTAGACCGTTGGCCCGAGGATTATAGACTGAAGAGTATCTCCAATCTATTTTATACTGTTGTGCGAAGCGGCTTATTTTATGACTTCTGTAAGCTAGCCCATTATCCGAGATAATTCATCACGGAGTGCCGAACCGATCGATGACATGGGTTCTAAAGAAATGGAGGATATTCTCCGTCTTAACTTCCCTTAGTGGTACTGCTTTTGCCCACTTTGAGAAGTAATCGGTCATTGCCAATATAAACCGGTGTCCTTTGGAAGACGCTGGTTCGACAGGGCCAATTATATCTGTTCCCCATATCTTGAATGGCCAACTGGCCACTGTCGGTGTAGAGGATTTGGATGTTGATGGATGAAGTTCCCGTGAATTTGGCACGAGTGACACTGCTTCGCATATTTGAGGCAATCCTAAATCATTGTGGGCCAATAATAACCCATTCTTTTTATCTTCAGCTTCATCTTTGGTCCGGTTTGATGAGAAGCGCAGAGTCCGTCGTGTATTTCTTGGACGACTTTCTTTGTTTCCTTTGGCCCCAGGCATCTTAGCTACAGACAGTTGAATGATCTCTTATATAGAGTATCATTGACGAAGGCGAAAGACAGAGCTCGTATCATGAGCTGATGTCTAGATGACGCATTTTCGGGCGTTCGTTGGGATTTGAAGTAGTATATGAAGACTTCCCTTCAATCCTTGACCTTTTCTTCGTCTTCTATTTGAAGGGCTACTTGTTTGGTCATTTCTTGTCTTTCGAATGGCTCTATTAAGTCTTCCAAAAATATATCTGTTGGCGCGAGAACCCTGCGGTTTTGTACAATGATCCTTATGTCATCGAGGTCTTCATCGGCCAGTTCCTTAGCCAATTTGGCCAATGCATTTGCCTTGCTGTTTTCTGCACGCGGTGTACTCTCCAGGATATAGGAGGGGATTTGTGTCGGCAGTTGCTGCACTCTTTTGCCATACATTATTAGCTCTGTATTGCATGTCTGATAGTCTCCATTTACCTGGCTAATGATCAGCCGGGAGTCTCCATATATGAGGAGGTCTTTGATTCCCATGTCGATAGCGATCTCAAGACCTGCTATCAAAACTTCATATTCAACTTCGTTATTAATTCTTGGCTCTGTTAAGGAGAGGGCATAACGCAATGTCCTTCCTTGCGGAGTCATGAAGATAAGGCCCACCCTGTTTTTGATTATAGGGGTGTTCTGTTTTCGCTGCTTCATCGAAGTAGAGTTCTCATTGGGAATCATTTCCTTCTTCGGTTGTATCGAACGCATGTTCGTTCGGCAACTTGCAATTTAAGGGGGAGTTAGCCGGTATCGGATGCTTCGTAAGAAAGTCGGCAATGGCCTGTCCTTTCACTGCTTTGAGGGGATGATACGTTATCGAGAACTCTATCAGGAAGAGGGCCCATTTGGCAAGCCTTCCTGTTAACATGGCCTTTGACATTAGATATTTGAGAGGATCCACCTTCGATATGAGATGGACCTTTTGTGCCAAGGCGTAATGTCTGAGCTTTGTTATTGCGAAGATCAGTGCCAGGCAATGCTTTTCGATAGGGGAATAGTTGTTTTCTACCCCCATGAGAACTCGACTCAAATAGTATAGAGCCATCTCCTTTCCCTGATTGTTCTCTTGTGCCCATAATGCACCTAGAGAACCCTCAAGGGTCGTTGTATATAGAATAAGGGGTTTTCCCTTAACCAGAACGGTCAATATCGGCGGATTTTGCAGGTATTACTAGATTTCGTCCAGTGCATTTTGGCATTTTTGATCCCAGATGAACGAGGTCCCCTTCTTCATCAAATGACTGTGGGGACGGCATTTTCCGGAAAGGTTAGCTATGAACCGCCGGATATATGCGAGCTTTCCTTGAAGAGATCGCAACTGTTTGAGGGTTCTTGGCATGGGCATTTCCATAATCGCCTTGATCTTTGAGAGATCGATTTCGATACCTCGGTGACGTATGATGAATCCTAGGAATTTTCCTGAGGAGACTCCAAATGCACATTTTAGAGGAATCATCTTCAGATTATACTTCCGAAGACGTCGGAACACTATTTTTAGATGTTCCTAATGTTCCTCCTGAGATTTGCTCTTCACCACAAGGTCATCGATGTAGCATTTGACAACCTCGTGTATGAGGTCATCAAAGATCTTTGTCATGGCCCTCTGGTGGGTAGCGCCGGCTTTCTTCAAATTGAAGGGCGTTAAGTTATAGCAGAATATGCCCAGTGGAGTCCGGAAGGCGGTATGCTTTTGGTCTTCCGGACGCATTTTTATTTGGTTATATCCTGAAGGTCCATCCATGAAGGAGAAGACATCATGGGTAGACGTGTTATCGATCATCATCTCGGTAACGGGTACTGGAAAGTCATCTTTCGAGCAAGCTTTGTTGAGATCCCGAAAGTCCACGCAGATGCGCACCGTCCTATTTTTCTTCATCACTGGAACGATGTTAGTGATCCAGTCGGGATATTGAACTTCTTGGATGAAGCTGGAGTCGATTAGTTTATTGACTTCAACGTATACTCATCTCAAGTTTGAGTCGCATCCTTCTTGGCACCTGTTTGACTGGCTTTATGTCTGGCGATATAGCCAGTTTATGTACTGCTACTTTTGGATCTAGACCTAGCATTTCAGAATAATTCCACGCGAAGTAGTCCTTATACTGCATGAGCACGTCTTTTAACGTGGCTACCTGTTTTTCAGATAGCAGTTCACTGACGAATGTTGGCCTCAGATCATTTTCCGTCCCTAAGTCAATTTTTTTTAGGTTATCCGTCGTGGTGTGTATCCTATCTTCCAGCTCTTTTAGTGCTGGTAGAAACTCTGAGATCACCTCTTCTTCATCTTCATTTGCGAAGAATATGTGGAGGTCATTCATAGTCTCGTGCCCTCCCTCTTTTAAAAGGATTATCATATGGCAGGTACGAGCATACTTCATTTTTTGTTGTCGAGCTGGTCCTAACCTGACGTTGTAGGTTCTTTTCGGCTCATGCTTTTGTGGCGAGGTTACCCTCCAACTATCGAATAACATAAACCTGCCTTATCGATACTGGTCTTTTACCCAGTCTTTGAAGATAAAGCAGTCTTCAAGGGGATGACCTATTTCTCGGTGGTAGGAGTAATAATCCGAATGATGGACCTCGTTTATTTGTTCGGGGTACCGAGACTCTGGAAGCATCATCATTTGATACTTCATGACAAGGTTGATTATTTTCCTTGTCGTGTCTTGAGGGAAAGAGTATTCCCGACCCATCTTCTTTATAAAGGACGGGCTCCAATCGAGTTTTTCTCGATTGCACGGCGTCTTGGATCCGCTTTGTTGTTTTCGAATGTTGTTTGCGTTCTTTGCCATGTTTTTGTCTCCATTTCGGGATTTTCCCCTTTCGTAAGAACATACAGTGGGACAGGAATGAAGAGATTATAGTCTTTCTTCTCCTCAAAATTGATGACTGAAACGCTGCATCCTGGCCTTTTCATAAATGGCCATTTCGTGGCTGTGATTATCCCGACTTGTTTGACAAGCATCTTTTATTAACCCGTCAATTTGTTCTTCGAGCGACGGGCTTAACGTCCTTAGAGCGAGATTTCGCTCTGTTTCGACATCACAACCATTTGGAAGAGAGTTTTCCATTTCACTTGAGCTGTTTATGACGTGGCAACTGTAGATCTGCTCCCGTTTCTTGGAACGAATGTATCCGAGCCTGGTTGTCTCCATCTTCCCATTGGGCATCTTTCACTGAGTCCCGAGAATATCCCAAATCTTTTTGTATAATTGGGCTTGTCGAACAGTTTGTTCGATAGGTACACCTTGGCATCTTAACAGCCTTTTCAATCCCTCTGCGTAGTATCTTGGCAGACGGATTGGTTGAAACCCGTCGAGTGAAAATTCGGCACCATACCAGACTTATTTTTCTACTTTATTTTCCGTAGATTGGTAGAAGAGGATCGCTTTTTCACCTCTACGTCTAGGAGGTTCGTAGAAAGTTTGCAGTTCTTGTACGCTGTGTGTATGGAGCACACCAAGTTCCTTGTAATGTCGTGGCGGAGCCATTGTAATTTTTAGACTCTGATTTGTTCCGGCAAAAGTTTGCATTGACGGGCGGATGGAGAACACTGCGTTAGTCTAGTCTTCTAAGTCGCTGCCAAAAACCAAAATAGGAGTAGAAGGTCCGGGCTTATTGTTTTCTTTCTGGGGCTGCCCCGAGTAGACTATTTCTTCATCTTTCTCGGTATCGCTCCTAAAGATCGGGATAGTAGCGACGGACTTTTTTTATCCTCCGGCTTATGACACATTTCCGTATTTTCGAAATCTGGTAGGAAGTACTTTGCGTCTTCATATTTCCGGACTTCGTTTACGGAGAACGGATTTAGCTCTCCCGTGATGGTGTACTCCAAGCCATCCTTGAAATACTTCATGCACTGATGTTGTGTAGAAGAGAAAACGTTGTACTCGTGTAACCAAGGCTTGCCAAGCAGTGCGTTATAGCAAGTCTTGGCGTCAATGACATGAAATTTGATGTCAGTGACGAGCAGCCCGAAGCGTAGAGTCGGTATCACTGACCCAAGTGTCCGTGATGACTGTGAGTCGACCCGGAAATGGTAATTTTATCTCGGGCGAGGTGCTGAACGTTCATGGAAATCTCCTTCAGCACTCTTACGTTAAGCAGGTTAATGGAGGATCCGTTGTCGACAAGAATTTTCCCTATCTTGATGTCGTAGCAGTACCCGGTGACGTATAACGGGCGATTATGTTCGCACGTACCGAGGAAGAGATCTTCATCATTGAATGTAATGTCAGCCGTATGGACCTCTGCAAGTTCATCTTTCATCTTCTCTTCTGTGAAAAAGCTTGGAACACATCGGACTCTTGCAATACCTTGATCAGGGAATCTCGTGCCTCTTTGGATAAGAGGAGAGCATCCAATATGCTCAGTTGCTAGGATATTTTCCTGAGATGTGATAGAACATTGCAATCCATCTTGTTTTTCTTAGGTCGGTCCCTTGCTGCGAGCTCTTTGACTGCTTCTTCATTGAGGGCAATTTCCTCAGGGATTTTCCCTTTCCCTTTGTCTTTTTTATTCGAACCTTTGTTTGTAAGTCTGAGGTTCTTCTCGGGCAGCGTGCGATTACGCAGCTGAATATTCTCGTAGTTCTTCTCCTCCTCTTCTTTTTCGGAGGGGAAGTCTTTGAAGAGAGGGCTGAGGGGTGTTTCAACCTCAGAATCGCTCCCGAAAGTAAGAACTTGGGATTTTCCCCTTCCGAAGCGGTACTAACCATATGACAGTTGCCAGTCGTTTCTTCATGCACGTTTTTCATACTATTTTGTCGTCGACGAGCACGAGCTTCGCGCTTCATCTTCTTGAAGTGTTTTTGATGGGCAACGTATCCTTGCCACCACTTCTTGAAGCACTGCATTCCTAGAAAGATGGTAGCTTCATTCCCATTGATAGAGCTTTGGCGAACCGCTTCTCTGTTTTGATCCTACTCTTATTTGTAGCAGATGTGCTTTGGTTTGGTTGGAGTACTTTACGACTCGTCCTCGCCATAACTTCTTTTTCCTAACGCTGACGCTTAGCCTTTTCGTATATGGCTGTCTCGCATTCTCGGTCAACTTTGCTTTTTTGAAAGGCTTCGTTTAACAGCCTATCGATCGGGTCATCTGGCAGTTCCGGGGATTTTAGCGCCGATTCTGCCCCAAGTTCCTCCGCGTTGTTTTTTGATGCTAAAGGAGTTTCCTCGTCATATAACGGCGAATGGGAGACCATGTGGCAACTTGCTACACGGTCTTCGGTGTCCTCTAATGAATCATTTTTCTCATTGTTGTCACTATCTTCGTCCTCAAGAATATGCTTGAGGAATTCTTCGAGCGTGGCTGGTGTTCACGCCTTTTGGTTGTACCCCTCCAGCGCGTCAATGTATTTTTGTAGATCTGTGCGCTTGTCGTCATACTCGGCAGGCTGCACAGGCTTCTTGGTCATCTTTTTTTTCTTTGAAGACTTTGAAGGCTTGACTTGGGGATTTTTCCCCTCGTCGACAATTCTCGGTACGGGACGAGGCTTTAACATCCCTTCGATTATTTTGGGTTCTAGTGTGCTTTTCCACCTGACTGCTGGACATGCATGTAGATCTTTCAGCATTCTTTTGGTTTTTGCTGAAAGAACGACTTCCCATGGAGTTTCTTCCACGAGGGAGCATGATGCCCCCTACGCATTCACCTTTTTGGGAGTGTGTTTCTGGGGTGGGTTTACCCTCCAGTTATCAGACAACACGAATTTCCCCTGTTGATACTGATTTTCAACCCAGTTCTTGAAGGCGTAGCAATCTTCAGTTGGGTGGCTCACCATTCTGTGATAGGAGTAGTAGTTAGGGTTGTTGACATTGCCGGGTTGCGGTAGACGTCGTGGGTTTGGAAATGCGATGAGTTTTTTACGCATTTCCAATTCAAACAGTCTCCTCATCTTGTCGCGGGGAAATGAATAAGCACGCCCTAGTCTTTCCTCCAAGGATGGGCGCGGGCGCGCATTGTTTTGGCGAGCAGCTGGTTTTAGGCCACTCGGTTATTGTTGCGTATTGGAAACGAAGGCCGCTTTCCCTTTACCCTTGCTATTTCGAGGGTCCTTATTTAGGAGGAAGGCTCGTGGCCCATCTGGTCCATTTGGGACAGTTTATCTATCAGAGCCTGAAAGGTCGTTGGTTTGAAGAATGACATGAACTGGGACATAGTCGTTTGAGGATCAAGGGTCCCGATAAACATGCCCACGACAAAGGATTCTTCAATGAGTTATTCGCACTTAGAGCACATCTTCCTCCACCGGATCGCGTATTGGACCCATGTTTCTCCCAGCTTTACCCTGGCATTAATTAATGCCATGATTGGAGTACTTCACTCGCGCTAGAGAAACACTGTGTGAACAGCAGTTCCATCTCTGCGAATATTTTCACAAAGTCATTTGGGAGCTCCGAGTACCATTCATAGGTCGTTTCTGACAGGCTGCCAACGAACTGGCAAAGCAGAAGTTTGTCGTTGCCTCCAGTGTTGCCGCACAGAGCTCTGAACTGCGCAACATGCTGGTGAGGGTTGCCTGTCTCTTTGTATACATGGAATTTATGGATCGTATATCACGGCGGGTACTTAATTTGATCATACTAGCCTGGATACGGTCGTTCGGTTCTGACGATTTGGCCAGCAGCTTCATTAGCTTGATGAGCTCTTATTTGTTGAGCAATGTAATCATCAAGGGCGGCCTTAGAGATTGTTTCCTCCTTGGTCGCCGATAAGGCTAGAGGAGGGTTTGATGTTTCCCCTCTGTCATCATCGACGATTATCGGCAGATCTTTGGTCGGGGGTTCTGGTTGGATTATCATTCCAACCATGTCATAGAACAAGAAAGACATCTGCTTTATGTTGGCAGCTTGTTCGGCGGCTTCTTTGTCTTTTCTCTCGAGCACCCTTCGCAGAAAATCTGTATTGGTCTCCTACTCATGGCGCTATTCAGCTTCTTTGTCCGGACTTTCTTTCTGTCCGGTAAGTGCTGCCATTTTCGTCAGCATTTCCTAGAGCTTTTGTTGTTACTCTTGACCCTTAGTCATGCAGGGTTCCTAGTCACCCCAAGGAGGTCTCACAAGGCATCAACCATGCCCGTTTCAAATTTTACGGGTGCCGAGAAACCCTAATACGGATCGTTAACTAGATTTTTAGGCGAAAATAAGAAACTAGTAAACTACTTTACTAAGAGTGACGGAAATACAACCTTTGTAGATCCGGTCCTCCACCTCCACGGCTCCGTGATGAAGTCCTCTCCGCTGTCCAAATCAAAATCCGGGCTCTAGCATCGGCTTCATCGGAGAAAGAGCGGGCTAGGTCATCGACGACGTGCCGAAGATGATCTACGTCGAGGCATCGCTAGATCAAGCTCC
Source organism: Agapanthus africanus (assembly GCA_030015575.1). Lineage (NCBI taxonomy): Eukaryota > Viridiplantae > Streptophyta > Magnoliopsida > Asparagales > Amaryllidaceae > Agapanthus > Agapanthus africanus. The sequence continues at coordinate 416,641,653 of CM057349.1, read as the reverse complement.
AACTTCACCAAGTCTAGAAAACTTGTGAAGGAAACACACTCTACTACTTGGCAAGAGGTAGAGGATGAAGAAATAGGAAGTGGGTTCACTTTAGAATTGGATTTCTCACTCATTTTCATCAATCACCATTGATGAAGTGAAACTTTCTTCATGAAAGAAGATGAAGAAGAAGAAGCATCTTTTTATGATAATCTTCCAAATAGAAAATAAAAGGAATCCTTATCATAATCTAACCATGGTGAAGTGTAGAGAATCAACTAGGGTTAAGTGGAGTGGTTAGGGTTAAGCATGAGACAAAATGGTGACTTAGTCAAAGCTTCATGAAGCTTCAACATGCAAGTCCAAAATGAGCCACCATTTCATTTCTTTATGCCATTTATTTTCCAAAATAAATAAACAAATAAATAAATGAATAAATAAATAATGGAAAAAACAAAACCCTAATTTCCAACTTAACCATGGTTTAATTCTTTACACTTAACCAAAAAGCATGTATCATCAAATATGATACAATCACTTGCACAAAAAATATATCACATATACAACTTGTACAACCAAGTGAGAAAATCCTTTGTAAAGTGAACCGATACTAGTTAATGCAAATTAATATATCATATATATAATTATACATTAAATCATTAAATCAACACTTGATTTAACGATCCGGTCATATCGCATACAACCGACTAATATCCAATGTATCGGCTTATCAAATCAACCCTTGATTCGATAATTAGGTTATATCGCATACAACCAATCGATACATTCATCGCGAGAATGAAATACGGTATCACATACACGCATTATTCTCGGTCCTGCACATATCTCATATGCGCTCCTATTTCGTTTTGCTTGAGCCAGGAAACCTCTATGTAGGACTCTAAAGACTCGTCAATACGCCGGCAGCAGATGATGATCATATCAAGCACCCACAAGCCGCAAGCGGTCTGCTAAACGTAACGGCCACCCGGGTATTGAGCGATCAGAAGATCGACGAGCAAGCCTGCTCACACTCCAGTGAATCCAACCAGTAACACTACCGTACAGTCCGGTCTGATCGTCTGATATGTCGCATATCTCGCCTAGGGGTGGTAAACGTCAGACCCCAATAGCTCGATAAGTCGTGTCGATATGAGGTCTATAACATTTCGAGAAACTACTGGTAACACTTACCAGTAAATCTCAGCAACCCTGGCCAGGGATTTCCGGTTATAGCCAATCGAACACAGCGCAACATCAACCCCCTATACCGGGAGAGACGAATCCCCTCCTATCACTCATTGCCTCCATGTGATTCGGGACTGTACCCAAAAGCCACCGTTTTGCACGCCCTCTTGGACGTGGTAAGGTGGAAATCAAAGCACAGTGGGAACCACACAAGACTCTATGACGATCTCGGGTCAACAGACTACTCTGTACCAGTGTCACCAGAGAACTGCCATCTGACGTAAGGTATAATACCATCTGGGAGTTCTCGGCGAGTCCGTCCAGTGTACCCAGTCTCCATTGAGCACCCGTATATCATCTCTGATGTCAAACACCAATGGATATGGGATCATCCATCGCCCATCTGTATGGGTCGAGAAGGTATATGCTAGTCTACTCTGGTATATCGATGCCCCATCTCGATATACCACGACTAGGGACATTGAAGGATGTACTTATGGACTACCATGTCCCCACTAGTATGATCCGCATCATAGTCCAGATAGTCAAGTACATATCCTAAGGGCTTTACCAACATGTAACAGAGAGACAATCAGTGTACACGTTAAGGTAAAGAGCAACCAGATAGCATACTATCATGTCGAGCAAGAAAGTCCTCCCTATATATGTCCCAGCATCCACTACAATATACATCCTATGTATAGTAATGGCCTCTAGGGCATACATATAACTAACAATCTCCCACTTGCACTAGGGCCATCTGATAGCAGTGGTACTCAACCATCCCATAAAAATCTCTCTCTGGGAACAAGCCTTTGTGAGTGGATCCGCTGTGTTGTCCTCTGATTCTACTCTCCTAACCTCGATCCCTTGGAGATCAAGCATCTCCATGATCAGGTGACACTGCCTTAGAATATGTCTGGATCACTGATGGGACCGGCGTTCCTTGGCATAAGCCACAACTCCATTGTCACACAATGGGAGGAACTAAGTTCATCTCATGAACAAATATACACCCAGAAAACCTCTTTGGTAGCATCTTAAGTAGTGATGTATCCAGCCTTTATCGTCTAGTATGCCACGGTATCTAGCTTGGAACTCTTCCAACATACCGTCCCTTTACTGAGGGTAAAGACAATGCCTGTGACTGACTTTCAGTCATCCTTATCATTCTGGAACCTTTCCAGTGATTCTCCCCAGAATCAATTGATACCATCTCACTACAACTAGTGAGAATCCTAACATCCAATTAGATCTATCTCATAGATCCAAAACCCAGGATTTAGGAGGTATCATTTTGATCCTATATGGAGAATCATTGTGATAAGCGGAGATTGACCGAGCGTAGCATAGGAAACTCCTTCCCTATCAAGAGCATGTCATCCACGTACTCTACGAGGATCGTCACTATACTCCCTACTACCTTTTTGTTTATACAAGGTTCATCTACCATTTTGATGATGTCAAACTCTTTGACTAACACATCAAAACAGATGTTCCAACTCCGCGATACCTGCTTTATCCTATAAAGCATCTTGTACACGTTTCCGCTGCTCCCACTGTCTACGAAGCCCTCTGGCTGTGTACTTATAGACGCACTCTTCTAAATTAATATTTAGAAAAGCAGTCATGACACCCAACCGCCAGATATCGTAGTCATGGTATGTAGCCGTGGCAAGTAGGATCTGTATGGACTTAAGCATAGCCACTTGAAAAGGTTTCATCATTATCCACGCCTGGTCGATGACGAAAACCTTTAACAAGTCTAGCTTTGAAAGTCTCAACTTTTCCATGTACACCAAGTAATCTTCTCAAGATATACTTGCTCCTGATGGGAATTTAACCCTTCAGATAAAGCAACTAAAGTCCATACTTTGTTGGTGTATAAGGATTCCATCTCAGATCACTAAGCATCCAGCCATTCTTACAGAGTCCCACTCCTGATGGCCAGCTCGAAACTAGTTGGGTCATCATCTTATGATGCAATCCTCGCTCCCACTGTCATCGAGAAACCGAAGTATCTTTCAGGTGGGTGAGAAACTCTACTAGATCGGCGGAGAGGCTGAGGTTCGTTGGAATCTACTAAATCCTTTGGTTCTGCCAAATCATCTGCTGTAGTTTGCATAGATGGAACCTTTCCAGTTCTACATTACAGACTTTGCCTCGAGCTTGGCCGGATTTTGCTTTCAGACATAGGCCGGACAACCCCAAATCTTAACTAGCTTAAGACATGGGCTCTACCCTTTCCATATCACATATGAAGTGGTAGGCAACAGATTTGATTTGAACCCTATTCAATAGGTATGCAGCTTCTCAAGTGCATATCTCCCAAAAGGAAATAGGTAACTCAGTAGTACTCATCATAGAGCATACCTTATCATATAGGGTGTGATTGCTCCTCCCCGATATATCATCGTGCTATGGTGTATTCGGAGGAGTAATGCTGAGAGAGAATCTCATTCTCCTTTAGAATAGTCCAGGATTTCCGTGCTCAAGTATTCTCCTCCATGATCACATCAATGGACATAATACTTATACCCATGTTTTGGTTCTCTACTTCTAACTTATATTCTGTGAATATCTCAAAAGGTTCGGACTTGTGTTTCAACAGGAACATATGTCTGAATCTTGAGAGATTATCAGAGAATGTAATGAAGTAAAAAGAACCGGTCTTGGCATTTGTAGACAGGGGACTTACATACATCATCATGTATCATCCCAAGAGTTTACTAACTCTTTCTTTGTTTTCAGTAAACGGAGCTGTGGTCATCTTATCTTTGTGACATGACTGGCGAGTTTCACAAGATGTAAATTCAAACTAATTTAAATATGCATCTATATGTAACTCCAGCTAGTCGGGTCGCATTGATATGACCTAGTCTACAAAGCCTCAAGAAGGATTCGTTCATTTTTGAACTTTTCCTCTTGTGTGTGTTCTGTATACTAAGAACTGTAGTTTGATTTAGAACATCAATGCTTTTAGATAACGTGCCTGAACCGATCAACTTTTGATATAGGAAATGTTCAAAACATTATCCAACAATACAAAATTTTATTGTTTCTTTACTAATAAAGAGACAGATATGATTTTGCATATCAGGTTCGGTATCTAATAACATTTGTTCAGAATCAATGTATTTGGAATACAGGGTGACAGTGACCAACAGACTTGGTTGCAACACTTGCCCCGTTTTCTGTCTCATGAAACTTATCACCCGTTCTCAGTTCTCTACCTTTCTGTAGCCCTATGTAACAGATTACATATCTGGGATCCTGTTCTGGTATCACATACCCAGGACGTAAAGGATACTGAGAAACAGTTCTGTATAATGAACATACCCGAAGATGATGCAACAGCATGCACTCTCTTCGTTTGGGCGGCATAGGAATTCTGGTAATCCTCAATTTCCTGCTCTGTCTTATAACAATTATAAGTTGGAGCGGGACCAACGTTCCCCAGCTCAGTATAACAAGCGGGTTCGGTCAATATTCCGTTTTATTATCTTGATTAAGGCGTGATATGGTCGCTACCTGGAGAGAGAGAGAAGAAAACACTCAGCGTGCGCTCTGCAAGAATAGATTGGTTATTATTTTATCTAATCAGGATGGCTCCCACTGCTTTTTATCAAATCTTCCTTCAAACCCTAAAAGGAAAGACTAGCCGGGATTAATTACACACTACAAGTTCGCCAATCTTTCAGCCAGGCCAGTGTCGGTACTTTGAGGGAGGTCCCCCGTGCTTTCGCACGAACCTAATTAATGTAAACCTCGTTTTCCCAGAGGCGTAACCTCGTTAACACCTTTCTAGACACCTACTTGATCGGCTAATTGTAATGTGTAAAACTCTCCCAGGAGTAACAATTACTCGCAGCGGGTATCGGGATCCAACTATCTCATAGAAGGTATGCAATCTCATTGCAAATTTCAACACTTGAAATTCCCGATAATTTTGCCCCTAGCGTCCTATGACCTTGACGCAGGCCAACAAACCATAGTGCGCTAGTCAAGTTCAACCCGTCATTTCCTGATTGAATTAAACCCACCCGCACGACCCTTGACGCAGGCCAACAAAGTCGCACGACTACCCTAATCCAATCTGCATCATATGCATAAGCAGATAAATACTAGTTAGCTACCGCACACTACGTCTTGACGCAGGCCAACAAACGTAGCACGAATACTAACTACCACTTATCTGAAATGACGGAGGGCTACGACAGGTTTTTCTGAAAACCTATTGCGTAATGAACTTGATATCGTTGTAGAATCAAATGATTTTAAAATGGAGTGCTTTTGAGGCTTTTCTGGTTTTGCTAAAGGAGTCACTCCCGGTGAAGGGATCGTCGGTCCTTTCCTCATCAAATAAGGTGCGGGATATATCATATTTATCACTGTGCAAAGCATAAACACTTAAAAGCAATCAAAAGACAAACCGAGTGTGTAGCATCTGCCAGTTATTGCTAAAGGAGTCACTCCCGGTGAAGGGATCTCGGTCCTTTCCTCATCGAATAAGGTGCAGGATATATCATATATACCGCTGTGCAAAGCAAGAACTGTAGCTACCTGTTTTATTTTGAAATTCGATTCTACAACATCTTAGGTTTCTTTTATTTCATTAATCTCATTAATGAAGTCCCATCAATTATGTACCTAAACATCACAGATAAATACGACGTACACTTATGCCATCCGCATTCGCCTCGATGTCCTCTCGTGCACCGTTAGGTTAGGTAACTAACGGCAGAGCGGGGCAGGGCTAGCGCGTGTGTAAAATATAAGTAACGTCTATATAATATATCATATATACTATATACAGTATCTATCACAGAACATATCACATGATCACATCACAGATATCGCAGCAGAAGAAACATATGAAATATTGGTTATACTAAGACGTCCGTGTTTTCAATACGAGCCAGTATAAAACACGGATTCCACGGTCGCGATGAATAGCCAAACCCACACCCCTAGACCCCTATGAGAGCGGCAAGCAACCCTACCAATTCTGGAGTTAGGAGACCCGGACTCGACTCCTCGAGTTGGTCTCCCACTGGACTCCAGAACCCGGTTACTTGTGCTCCCCTCCTTGGGTCTATCCTAGTGCGGAAAAGTAAATAATATACAAAGGGTGACAACTTTCGCAACCTGGAAGTGCCCCAATAAAAGAATATTACATACAAGTTTTTACATGAATGAAAATGAAAAACACTCATCTCACATAAAAAAAACCCGGCTATTCAAACACGACGATCCAATATAACATATCCAGCAACACATAACATCACATATCATCAACGTAAGTAAATATGCTTATCCCAATTGTCGTTGACATATAGCAACGAAACCGGCGATATCACATATTACACATACGGTCACAGAAAAGAAAGTGTAAAACTACAACAGTTGGAATCCGCAATCTCCTTAGACATCGCATGCCTAATCAAATGAATTACTTAGACATCGCATGCCTAACAATTATAAACCCCGCATTTTAGTCTCATTATCGAAAACTCTTTTCAATATCAAGTCAGGCAATTCAACAAGATTCCCGACATCCTGATCGAATGCTCGTCGCAAACTTCAGTAGACGGCTGCACCCCCGATACCATCGACGAAGTGCACCAAGGCGGAACACCGCTGCCGCGAGCACCCGAACGGATGCTTTCGGCGACGGGGTTCTCCTACAGTCACTTGGTCGGGGCTATGGAGTGAGGCTGTGTATTAAGTTTACCCGGCGAGTATCCGCGTACGCTACGTGATTGCGACGGACTTTTGATCATATCAAAATTCCGTGGCAACCGATCAAGTGAGACTAAATTGCTAGATTTATAACATTCATTCAGTTATCTCATAACTTTTGTGAATTCCAATTATTGTATCACATTCCGGATAAATAGAAAATGTTAAACTTTTCGATCAAACAGTCGAACACCCAAGTTTTCCCGATATAGATCAACACATGAAATAAGTCTAACAACATTCAGTTCGTGCCTCAGTACCAACGGTCCAGCCGTAGAAGGGTCAAGCCAACGCCTCACATGTGGCACGCCGTACTGCCCCAAACCCGAAGGTTCAAAGGGCAGTTCAAGACGGTCACATAATCGAGTTAAGGTTTGTTGTCTTCTAGAGGGACCATCGCATTACTTGCACTATTTAGAACGTCTTTAAACCACGGAAAAATCCAACACTTGGAAATTTCCCGACAGGGGAAAAGGTGGGTATTTATGTCCGGTCGAACTTTTTAACATATTCAAAAATTATCCGGAAAGCCACATAGACAAAATCTGATACTCCGATCGAAACACCGAATCCCCAAAACAACCCCAGAAAATTCAACTCTTGAATAAATATTAAAAATTCCCAGAAAATCCAGCATAATAAAATAGGAGTTACAGTGCAAACATTGAATGATGATCTCATCAACTTGCCGCGGAACCGCCGCATAAGCTAGGCTTATGCCGCGGTTCCGCCGCTCATTAGAGGGATCATGAGAAAATTTTTGCGCCGTAATTCTTATAATTCCCTGCTGAATTTTTTAAGCATTTTTAATCTGGAAAAATCCCAGTTTTTAGAAAAAGTCCAGAGAGCATGTCGGATTAGGGTTTCGGGGTTTGTTCGGGTTTCAAACTTCGTCTACGCATCGCCTAAGGCTCTAGCTAGGCTCTGATACTACTGCAGGGTTCCTAGGCACCCCAAGGAGGTCTCACAAGGCATCAACCATGCCCGTTTCAAATTTTACGGGTGCCGAGAAACCCTAATACGGATCGTTAACTAGATTTTTAGGCGGAAACAAGCAACTAGTAAACTACTTTACTAAGAGTGACGGAAATACAACCTTTGTAGATCCGGTCCTCCACCTCCACGGCTCCGTGATGAAGTCCTCTCCGCTGTCCAAATCAAAATCCGGGCTCTAGCGTCGGCTTCATCGGAGAAAGAGCGGGCTAGGTCATCGACGACGTGCCGAAGATGATCTACGTCGAGGCATCGCTAGATCAAGCTCCAACTTCACCAAGTCTAGAAAACTTGTGAAGAAAACACACTCTACTACTTGGCAAGAGGTAGAGGATGAAGAAATAGGAAGTGGGTTCACTTTAGAATTGGATTTCTCACTCATTTTCATCAATCACCATTGATGAAGTGAAGCTTTCTTCATGAAAGAAGATGAAGAAGAAGAAGCATCTTTTTATGATAATCTTCCAAATAGAAAATAAAAAGAATCCTTATCATAATCTAACCATGGTGAAGTGTAGAGAATCAACTAGGGTTAAGTGGAGTGGTTAGGGTTAAGCATGAGACAAAATGGTGACTTAGTCAAAGCTTCATGAAGCTTCAACATGCAAGTCCAAAATGAGCCACCATTTCATTTCTTTATGCCATTTATTTTCCAAAATAAATAAACAAATAAATAAATGAATAAATAAATAATGGAAAAAACAAAACCCTAATTTCCAACTTAACCATGGTTTAATTCTTTACACTTAACCAAAAAGCATGTATCATCAAATATGATACAATCATTTGCACAAAAAATATATCACATATACAACTTGTACAACCAAGTGAGAAAATCCTTTGTAAAGTGAACCGATACTAGTTAATGCAAATTAAATATCATATATATAATTATACATTAAATCATTAAATCAACACTTGATTTAACGATCCGGTCATATCGCATACAACCGACTAATATCCAATGTATCGGCTTATCGAATCAACCCTTGATTCGATAATTAGGTTATATCGCATACAACCAATCGATACATTCATCGCGAGAATGAAATACGGTATCACATACACGCATTATTCTCGGTCCTGCACATATCTCATATGCGCTCCTATTTCGTTTTGCTTGAGCCAGGAAACCTCTGTGTAGGACTCTAAAGACTCGTCAATACGCCGGCAGCAGATGATGATCATATCAAGAACCCACAAGCCGCAAGCGGTCTGCTAAACGTAACGGCCACCCGGGTATTGAGCGATCAGAAGATCGACGAGCAAGCCCGCTCACACTCCAGTGAATCCAACCAGTAACACTACCGTACAGTCCGGTCTGATCGTCTGATATGTAACATATCTCGCCTAGGGGTGGTAAACGTCAGACCCCAATAGCTCGATAAGTCGTGTCGATATGAGGTCTATAACATTTCGAGAAACTACTGGTAACACTTACCAGTAAATCTCAGCAACCCTGGTCAGGGATTTCCGGTTATAGCCAATCGAACACAGCACAACATCAACCCCTTATACCGGGAGAGACGAATCCCCTCCTATCGCTCATTGCCTCCATGTGATTCGGGACTGTACCCAAAAGCCACCGGTTTGCACGCCCTCTTGGACGTGGTAAGGTGGAAATCAAAGCACAGTGGGAACCACACAAGACTCTATGACGATCTCGGGTCAACAGACTACTCTGTACCAGTGTCACCAGAGAACTGCCATCTGACGTAAGGTATAATACCATCTGGGAGTTCTCGGCGAGTCCGTCCAGTGTACCCAGTCTCCACTGAGCACCCGTATATCATCTCTGATGTCAAACACCAATGGATATGGGATCATCCATCGCCCATCTGTATGGGTCGAGAAGGTATACGCTAGTCTACTCTGGTATATCGTTGCCCCGTCTCGATATACCACGACTAGGGACCTTGAAGGATGTACTTATGGACTACCATGTCCCCACTAGTATGATCTGCATCATAGTCTAGATAGTCAAGTACATATCCTAAGGGCTTTACCAACATGTAACAGAGAGACAATCAGTGTACACGTTAAGGTAAAGAGCAACCAGATAGCATAATATCATGTCGAGCAAGAAAGTCCTCCCTATATATGTCCCAGCATCCACTACAATATACATCCTATGTATAGTAATGGCCTCTAGGGCATACATATAACTAACAAGTCAGCGACTGAATTTGCGGTCAGTGACTTACCGAAGCACGGCTCTCTTCTTTTCCTGAAGCCAAATAGACCGTATGTATTGTTATTCCCCTATACTTGGGGCGTTTTGATCCATCACCTTTGGAATTTGCCGCGAACGGTAGAGTTTTCTCCAGCCTCGTTCTTTTTTGAGAGATTGGAGTTGAAGGAGCCGTTATGACAGGCCCCTACTTAGGAGAAATCCCCCGTTGTATGGCAGAGGATTTGTCCTTTTCTTGTCGAGCCTTCGATTTCTTCGGTCGACGAGAGTAATTATTTTCGATCACAGAGTCTTGGACTTTCCGCCAGACCCTATGGATTTGCAAGGATTGCCGCTGATGAGGCCGCTCCAGCTTTTCCTGCATAAGAATCTCTACTGGCAGAGGTGATTTCTTCAGCATCGCCATTGGAGAGTTCTTACATACCCTCCTGAGCGAATCAAAATTGTTCTCGGTTGGAACAGAGCATCGTCTTCCACCATTAGAGCTAGTAGGGTAAGTCAAGAGGGGGAGTTTCCCCCAGCTTCTCTCACTTGGCGTTAGTGGCGACGTCGAGCGTGTCTCGCAAAAGGGACCACCTTAGTTTTGGAAGCGGCTTCATCATACCCCTGGTTTTGCTGAGGAGCTGCAATTGGCATCAGCCTGTTGAAGAATGACGTCCTTGTTAAAGTTTGAGGAGGGCCGGCCAATCTTTCGAAGACCAACTTTCTGATGGGGGAAGCACTTTTGACGGCTTCACCTATAACAGGAGTAGGGAGAGCTAGCTGTTTTAGGGTAGCCCTTTCAGGTATCACGAGCCACTTTGCGGGACCGTTTGAGTTCTTGCTCAGCTTATTGAAGAATGAGACACCAGATTTGGACGACCCGTGGAGAGGGGTCATTGTGATTGCCAGTCGATCGAATACCAACTTTTTTGAAGCTTCTTCTTGCAGCGCTGAGGCACCGAAACTCACAGGTTACAGCATGGTCCCAAAGAACAATCCAGTAGTGGCTTGTGTGACTTGCTCCAATGGCATTGAGAAAATAGAAGCCACGTTGGGCCCATAGGTCACTCCTCCGGTTGGGGTAGAGCGAGAGTTGCTGTTGCATGCAGTGCATTGAGAAGCCATTGATTTCTTGTACAGGAGCAAGACACCAAGTTTTAGTATCTCAAATTTAGGGGCAACCATATCAGACCGCAATTTTGTTCGCAAAATACGACACACTAGAGTGGAAAGAGGAAAAGGTCCCACCGGACGTGCCAGAATCTGTTCTCCGCCGAAAGACTGGACCGAGACGTTGGAACGTCTGGCCTGAATTTTGGGGGCAGACGCTATTTGGACTTCACCATCCACCTCTCTGAAGATACCAAGTTGATTTATGGCACCATATATCGGAGGTTTGGACAAATGCGACCGTTTTAGCAGACTTTATCAGATTCTCCCTCATTTGTGAGGGGTTTTTGATTGTGGGGACGCTCTTCCCTGCAGGCGCAAGCCCTTACAGTTAATTACGTTATCGCATTGCGATAACCACTTTCTCCTGCTCCAGCAGTTCACTTCGTGTCGTGTGTATTTTTTTTATTTATTTTGGTTGCCTATGGATTGTATACGCAGACTATTTTATGTCATCGTCTGTAGGGCGCGGATTAGTCCAAATCCGTATATTTTAGATTTGGGATTTTGAACTTAATTTATATTTTTCTTTTAGTTCAGAAATATTTTTTTTTTGTTTAAGGACCGTTAATCTAGTTTGAGATTAAGATCAACTTAAACATATGAGAGTTTGGGCCTAATTTATTTTTAACTAAGGATACATTAGTCTTATTTGAGACCAGAGCATTTGGGCTCAACCGCAAAAGACATAGCCAATTTGGGTTTAGTCTGCTAAGTCTTTTTTATTCAAAAGTGCTAAGCACTTATTTGGGCTCTGTTTGTTCAGCCTCCCTTTTTATGCAAAACTGATAAGCATTTATTTGACGCTCTGGCACTCATATGGGTATCATGTGAAGCCTTCAGTTATATGCGCTGCCCAATCAGTGTTAAGCACTCAGTTATATATATAGTGCTAAGCACTTTTTCATATGGCATCCACGTAAAGAGCACGTGCGGCGCTGGGCGCTGCCCAATCAGTGCTAAGCACTCAACCGTTTTAGCTATATATGAAGTGCTAAACACTTTTGTGTGGCACCCACATGAGGAGCACGTGAGACGCTGGGCGCTGCCCAATCAGTGCTAAGCACTCGGCCGTTTTGGCTGTATATGAAGTGCTAAGCACTTTTATTCAGCGCTCATGTGTATTTCACGTGAAGCGCTGGCCTTCTGATATGGGCGCCCGCGTGTTTTTCACGTGAGGCATTGTGCTCTATTGGGAGGACGCCCATGTGGGAAACACATAAGGTGCTAAGATCTTTTTCTTTTTAGAGATTAAATCTCTATTAACGCCATTTTGGCCATTAATGATCATCAAGATCTCTATTTTGAAGACCTTGGATCGTTTTTTCTTCATTGAAGAACTAAGTTTTTCTTTTCTTTTTATAAGAACTAAGTTCTTTATGTGGGGTTAAACCCTAATTTCGGAGGAATTAAATTCCCATAATATATGTTCTTTTTCTTTTTTTCTTTGTTTTTAACCTAGTTCTTTTCTGAATTTTTGATTCTTAAGAACAAGATCTTCCCGATGGGAATTAAATTCTCAACTTGTGGGAGACTTGTCTTGTAGATCTCTGATCCAGAGAAAGAACAAAGTTCTTTGAGAAGGGTTAAACCCTGAGATAGGTAAAAGGAGATATTTTTATCTCTGTGTTTTATTTACCTAGGGTTTCGAGAAGGAAAGTCTTCATCTTTTATTGAGAATTAAATTCTCTATTGTTCTGAAAACTTTCTGTATTTTTCAGAAGCTTATGGGGGTTTCCTCTATCTGAGACTTGAAGTCTCGGGTCCTTTATATAGTAGAGGCAAGTTTGTTAATTAGTTTTGAGAAAATCTCTTATTGAGAGATTCCAATTGATTTAATTGGCCTCAAAATTAGTTTGGGGAATTTTACCCACTGTTGGATCTTTGATCCAAGTGTTTCTATTTTACAGAATATGTTTTCTTGTTTTTAGCAAGATTGGGGAAATATTTTCCCATATACAGAATTTATTCTGTCAAACGGTGATGTTTTAATCACCATTGGTTTTTTAATCTAAGGGCTCTCTGTTTTACAGAGAACAATCTTTTTTGTTTGTAAAGATTGAGGAAAAATATTCCTCAGAATAGAATTTAATTCTACCATTGAATTTTTGATCCGACGGCTCTGTTTAACAGAGAGTATCCCAACTTTTTGTTGGGGAAAATATTCTCATGTAGAATTTAATTCTACTGATATAAACTTGGGTGTCGGCGCTCACGTGTTGTGCATGTGGGCGCCACTTAAGAATTAAATTCTTATTTATGATAGGCGCTCCTGTGCTTTGCACATTGGCGCCCATGTGAGCTTCATGTGCAGCACCACCATACGATTTAATCCTAAGGGCTTGGCGCTGGCGCTGGCGCCCTCATGACGAGCACGTGAGGTGCCGCCTTATTGAAATTTAACAGAGCTTAGCTCTTTTTATTATGTTTAAATTTTGGGGAACACTAAGGGAGGTGAAGAAGGAGTATATCCTCTACTTCTTCAAAACTCATATCATCTACCGGTTCGGAAATCCGTGACGGATAATCTTGGATAATGGACCAGCTTATGGAAGCCACAAGATAAGCCATTTCGCACAGCAATATAAGATAAACTGGAGATACTCCTCGGTTTATAATCCTCATGCCAATGGTCTAGCTGAAGCGTTTATCAAGACCTTGACCAAGCTTATGAAGAAAACAGTGTCTAGGAATAAGAAAGACTAGCACGGGAGTCTGCATGAAACTCTTTGGGCATACCGAACGATGTTCAAGACGACCACAAATACAACACCGTATGTACTGGTGTTTAGCACTGAAGCAGTACTCCCACTGGAGATAGAACTCCCCTCATTATGAATAACAGTTCAATATGAGCTAACGGATGAAGAAAATGCTCATCTTCGGTTTGAAGAGCTCAATTTGCTCGATGAAACCCGCCTTATAACACAACAAAATCTGGAAGCTTATAAGGCAAGGATGGCACGATCATATGAAAGACTAACCAGGCCGAGAACATTCTGCCGAGGCAAACTCGTGCTGGTTGTCAAAAGAGCAATGATCCCCAATCGTGTAAAACGGGGAAAGTTCGAGCCGAACTATGAGGGCATGTACATCATAGATAAGGTCTACCAAGGTAGGGCCTACCTGCTCATGGATATGCATGAAGAAAGGCCATTTCGGCTAATAAATGGCTGATTCCTCAAAAAGTACTACGCTTGAAGAGTCGCGACTTAGGTCAATGATAGATGACGACGCTTGTGTCCACTCGTTATCTTCCCGAGTCAAAACTCTGAAAGTGGTACAGAATGATATGCACCCATTGGGGATGATGGACCGCGATGTTCTTAAACTAGCATGATGCCCAACGATATGGGTCATATAACCGGCCGTACGAAATCCACAAGAACAAACGATCTATGTTCTCCATGTCTCTATTGAACCGAGACGTCCCTAAACTAATACTGGACCAAGACATCCCTGAACTAGTATATCATCCCGAACATGGGAATGGTGGACCGAAATATCCCTAAACTAATGTTAGACCGAGACATCCCTAAACTAGTATATCATTCCGAACACGGGAATGGTGGACCAAAATGTCCCTAAACTAATGTTGGACCGAAATGTCCCTAAACTAATATGCTGCCCTGCGGCTTGGATCATATAACCAACCGTACATAATCCATGGGCATAAACAATCCATATCTCGCCTAAGTCCCACCGGCTAGAAAGCTCTACTAATGATGCAACCTTCTGAAAAAACGTTTTGATCTACGGTCGATAGTGTGTTACCTTACGGGCCGCCTATCTCCTCAAGTCTCACCAACAAGCAATGTTGGATCATCCATGGTGAGGCAAAAAAAACGTTACGTCCACAAGTGAAATGGGTACGGATGTAAACCCGAAAGGACGCCGTGAGTAAAACAGCAGGGTTACCGGCGAGCTTGTGAAAACCCGGAAGGACGCAAATACGTTGAGAGAAAGAAAAGATGCATTTCCAAAGTCCTCTCGACTTTGTAAAAGGAAAATACCTACGTGAGATTCTTATGACTCACAAAGGAGCAACACACTCAGGAATCCATATGATTCCTAAGGAGAAAATACACTTGTGAGATCCTTATGACTCGTATGAAGAATATACCCTCTATAAGACCCTCACAACTTATGAAATTCAAAAACCTTAAGTTACGGGGATCTAAACCTGTTCTTAAGCCATCATAACCCCACAGAATGTTGCCCTACAAGTGGTCCAACATCGACCCTTGTGTACAATCCACTGGCGTAAATAAATATATTCCCAACCATATCCCACCAAAAGCAAAAGATATTTCTCAATATGGTGAATGACACTTGTGAGTCCTCTCGACTGGTAAGGAGAAAATACTCTTGTAAGATCCTTACGAGTTACAAGAGGAAACACACTTAAGACCCCTCACGATTCCTAAGGAGAAAATACATCTATGAGATCCTCACGACCCATAGGGAGAAATACCTTTATGAGACCCTTACGGCTCGTAAAGTCAAAAAGCCTTAGTTAGCAGGGATCTAAACCTATTATCTGAACCACCATTGACTGAAATACGCAATGGCATATGATGAGTTGCTCCTGACAATGTTCCAGTCGTAGCAATACTGATGCCAAATAAAGCATCAGATCCCAAGTCTCCAATCCATAACAAAACTGATGAGTATGAAAGAGAAAAAATAGCTGAAATGATAGGGCAACTCGCAATAAAAAGCAGCGAGTAAAAATAAAATAAAATAGCCGAAATGATTGGGCACCACGAATAAATAGCCGAAATGATTGGGTAATCGCGACTTTCGTGATATGAAAAACTGAAGGGATAGAGCATCGCGGGAAATAAAAAGGAAAATGATAAAAATAAAAAAAAATTGCCCTGCAGGAAGTTTGAATCTTGACTCCTAAAGACAGTTCATGAATGAAAAGG
The DNA here is from genome assembly GCA_030015575.1 of Agapanthus africanus. Classification (NCBI taxonomy): domain Eukaryota; kingdom Viridiplantae; phylum Streptophyta; class Magnoliopsida; order Asparagales; family Amaryllidaceae; genus Agapanthus; species Agapanthus africanus. The sequence goes on along the minus strand of CM057349.1, from coordinate 416,625,477 downwards.
GAGCAGTGTGTCTCCCTACGCTCCGTCAAATAGATAACTAAGTCTTGATGGCATAGCACAGAGACTACATGGACGCCCGAATAACTTCGGTGTAGTGTGATTGCGGGTCGTGAAAGACCCAAGGGTCGAAATGAAGTAACGGCATATTCCTAGTTTCGGGTCTTGATGGGAATACATATAAAGCCTAAAGACCATTGGATGTCATCAAACCCCAGAAGAGTGTGCTCGTGACTCCTTGGCGTTCCAAATCGAGCCTAACCTCAAGTAAAGCGTCATGGCATTACCTAATACTGGATCTTTCGATTGTAGTGTGGATATTCCAACCTAAGAAGACCACTTGAAAACGTTGTGTCCAGCCTTAGAAGGGATCAGAGACACGAAAAACACGTGGCTACTTGAGCTGCAACCTAAGGGACTGCATGTCTGGAAAATATCGGCCAACGCGATGGTACGATGGACTTAACCCGGTACCATAAACCTAATAGACTCCTATATCGAAAGGGGTTATCTATATTTCACGTTAGGATACATCTGCGAGATCCTCTCGCCTTGTAGGGAGAAACACCTTTATGAGACCCCCACGGCTCATAAAGTTGAAAATCCTTAGGCAACAAGGATATAAACCAGTTTTCTAAGCCATCGGTGCCCTACAAGGAGATCAATACTGACTCTTGTATACTATCTACGGGCCACATTCGACAAAGCTGCATATCAATGAAGTGAAAAAGCTACTTATGGGTCCTCTTGACTCGTGAGGAGAAAATACCCGAGTGAGACCCTTATGACTTATGAAGGTGATGGACACTTAGGAATCCATACGATTCCTAAGAAGAAAATACACCTACGAGATCCTCTTAACTCGTAGGGGGAAATATCTTCGTGAGACCCTTACGGCTTATGAAGATTGAAAAAGCCTTGGGTTACATGGATCTAAACATGTTTCCTAAGCCATCAAATCTCTGGCGATGCATTACTTTGCACTACTTAACCTACGTATATATTTACGTGGTCAAAGTAGAGGGGGCATTTATTCCCGCCAAAATTTTTGGCTTGAGGCTTACATTTTTTGCAACCCAAATTGCGCATATCTTTCCAGATGCACACTTGGCAAAAATCCCATAAAATGCCATGCGAAACATGCAACACACGTCTGCATGCACAAAGTAAATCGGTCCAAATAGAGCGCACCACTTAGGTGCGCACTTGGCAAAAATGCCACTTAAATGATGCGTGACATGTGCAAAGCACGTGCGCATGGAAAAATCTAACGCATGCGATGCGACACGTGCAAAGCACATGCGCATGACGAAGGCCATCGCACAAAGAAGAAAATCATTCATCAGTTAACAAAGTTAACAAAAATTATTAAAATTGATCTTGGATCAATGATCCAACTTGTGTGCACATGTTTTAATAACAAAGTCATGGGGCACGTGCAACACATGTGCACATTACGCACTTGATAATAAATCGTCCCAATAATAACAAACTAAATAAATTTGGGATTAAAGATCCAACGGCGTGCAAACATCTTAAACCAATTCAATAAGTGCACATGCGCACTTTATGAAACAGATGCTTATTAAAAAGGAATAAATCTTGATTAATAAGAAATCAAATCTTTAATTAGCAGAAAAATATTTTGTTAGTTAAATACCTTAACAAACAGATCTGTGGATCAAAGATCAAATGGTGCGCATGCCAGCTTTAATTGATATGAATCAATTAAATCAATTTAAAATCAAATTTGTTGGATATAGTGCCATTAAGGCAATTATTGTAATTGCAAGCATGCTATTATGATGATTGTGAGAGGACCTATACGGATAGAACAGTCTTACTCAAGATGATAAAATACTATCTGGTTCATCTCTATCTCATGTACATGTATAATGTGGTATTACGGATCACTATTATATGTTGATAGAGCCCATAGGATTCTTGCTTGACTCCAAGGGTTATCGTGGCGTCACACTTGTGAGAATTGGGTGGTCTATAAGCAAATCCTTAAATGTCTCTAGTCGTAGGAATATCGAGACCGGGTATCGATATTCTAGAGTAGAATAGTGTTTACATTTCATGACCCCGACGAGGGGCGATGGCCGGCCTCACAGCCATTGGTGTCAGTTAGTCACCAAAGATAGTATACAGGTACTCATTAGGTTATGAGTTACACTGGACAGACTCGCCGGCAACATACTAGATGGTATTATACCTATTGTCGGATAGCAGTTCTCAGGTGACATAAGTACATGTTAGTCTGTCAACCCGAGATTGTCATTTGTCTCATGTGAGTTCCCACTGTGCTTTGATTAGTACCCTACCACGGCTCAAAGGAGTTGTGCAAACATGTTCTAGTTGGGTACAATCTCGAGCCATATGGAGGCAGTGAGCGGATCATCAAGGATTCGTGTCTTCCGGTATTGGGGGTATTTGTCATGCTGTACACGGGTGGCCATCACCAGAAATTCTTGGCCAAGGTGGATGAGAATTACTTATTTGGATCAGTAGTTTCTCAGTGGGTGATGGGCTTCACACCGAAATGACTTATCTCGTTATTTGGGGTTTGACTTTATCTAACCCCTTAGACCCGATATGTGATATTCTTAGACGAACAAATCAGACCGTATGGAGATTGTCACAGACAGGCTCAGTAGGGGTACGGATGAGTTTGCTCGCCGGCCTTCCTTTCGCTCAATACCGGATAGCCGTTACGTACAACTAGTGCCGCTAGCGTGCTTGTGGTTAAACCCACTGCCAGCGTATTGACGAGTTTTTAGAGTCCCACACATAGGGTTTTCCCGGTTCAGGCGATGTAACACCCTAGTACGGTTATACGATATAATTTCATATTTTAAAACTTGCTTTATATTTCATTTATTTTTTGATTCTTTTAGGTTGCGATCGATTCGAATAGTAGAGGTAGTTATCCGACCCAACCCGCATGTGTGAAACCTAGTATGTTGCAAGATTAATATTTTGTTTAATATTTATCGCAAACTGAATCCATGAGAATCTAGTATGGGCGCGCACGCACACACACATATAATATCTAGTTTATATGCACATATCTTTTAGTAGCCCCAAGTTAAGAATAATCTATTTTGGTTAACTGATATCTGATAGTTAAGCATCCCATATCGTATTTTGGCTTTTATCTATTAAATTTAAATCTCAAGATATATAATACCAAATATTTGTTAAATCTAGATATATATTTAAAATCCTTTTTAATCTTATAGTAGGGAGTACAATTTATTTAAATTATATTCTTACGTTATGGTTTAAAAGATTATGTATAAGTATTATTTTCCAAAATATAATTTCCGTAAGATTTTGGTAGAGATTGGCTGAATTTTGGTATTATATGTATACTATTAGTTATAATTATATTATAATAAATATTTATAACTTAACTTATAACATACTATATATATATATATATATATATATATATATATATATATATATATATATACTTTATATATTCTTTTATAAACAAAACTTTCCCCCACTCTCTCTTCCCATCTCTTTTTCTATCTCTCTCGCTCTCTCCGTTCTCTCTCTTTCCCTTGTCTTCCCCGATCTCATCCCCGAGTCCAAACCCATGCCACCGTCGCCTACACCTTTACCTCACCCCCTTCCTCATCTCCTCTTCCTCGTCGTCATCTCCACCTTTCCTCAACCACGACTTCACCGCAACCCTATCGCCTGCACTTCGCCGCGCCTCCTTCCTCACCTCGTCGCCTACCTCGTCGTCGTTGTCACCATCCCTAACTCCCAGCACCGACCACCTCCTCACAAAACCAAACCTTCACCCGACCAAGAACCCATCACCGCTATCATCATCTTACTTCGTCGCCGCCACTACACACCGAGACCCTTCTTCTTCGCCTTCGCCGTGACCCTTGCTTATGACTCTTACTGGCGCTCAACTCTACCAACCGAGATTCCCTACATCGAGCATCACCTTCGCTGATCACCCGAGTATCTTGAACCCCAACTCCTTAAACCCATTTTAAAAACCGAGCCATTATCGCCCTTGAACTATCGCCGCCGCAGCCATCAGCACCTAGACCGAGTTCTGCAATCTTCATCCCTCTAGCAGCCCCAGTGCGGTCAGTTTGTCATAGTAGACCGAGGTCTTGATTGCGTCGTGTTTTACGTCGTTGTCGTTGTGCGGGTATCCGTATTCGTCGCCATTTTCATACCAATCAAGGCAAGTTCATCTTGCAACATGCTAGTTTATCTATACCAAAATATATATATGGTATAATATATATAAATATATTTATAATATTGCAAATTATTATCGATATACTATTAATCCATATTTTTATCTTTTACTAATACTAGCACGTGTATAGTTACAATTGTTGAGATTGTGCAAAATTACTTATTTGAACTATTTTAGTAGGTACAATTTAGTTAGTAGATACAATTTAGTTTATAATAAATAACAAGTGTAAAACGCTATTATAAATATATTTAGATATATCTTTTAACAAGTAATGATGCATACATCGATTTGTTACAGCTAGATCACCATGACAATTATAGTAATGCTTTTATTACGACTGGTTGCACAAGTAAATATTTCTTCTGACAAGTGCATGACACATTATCTTGCCATTGTTTTAGTTGTACCGTCGTACATGTTACCTGTATTGGTTATCAATGCCAACAATATTGACGTGTTAAACTTATTAACCTTACTTGTTGTCTTGCTAGACAAGGCCTGTACACAATTGTTCATATGTTGGCAGTAGGTAGACACTCTATTGATACCTAATTAGAACATAAAACTTGGGGAAAAGAGGAATCAAGAATGAAACCTGGTTTGTAACTCAACAGATCACTACTTTCCATAGACTGATCAGTCGATACGAGCTTCGGGCTCCGGAATAATGATGCTGACATCATTCATCTATACATGACATTATTTTACTGCCCAGCGGCATGTCTCAGATTTAGCCCCGAGAATCATGACCATGGTCCCGGGCACGCACGTGATACTATTGAGTTACGATGATGATTATATTAATTGGTTTCAAATACCGTTAAGATAGATAATCTAGAAACACAGACTTTAGGATACATGTGAGATACATATAGCTTGCCCTTATATCATCTGTGATTGTTTGTTTATAATTATACATTATTTTGCACATAACATCCTATATAGTACGTTGCTCAGTTATTATTATTATGATATTTATGGCGCACCGACGTCTAGGTTTTGCATGGCCCAGTTCCTTTAACCTTGTCGCAGGAAGATCGAGAATATCTTGACAAGCAAGCTGAGCAGTGAGGAGATTTACTGATTAGTTTAGTGATGTTTAGTTTTATTTTATTTTCTAATTATGGTTTAACGTTGTGATCCTATTAAGGACATAGCTAGGATATTACTTTGTTGGATCCTTATTCATTTCCGTTATTTTTTTTTGTTATTATCTTATTGTGGCAATTGGATATGTGTTAGTTAGATTTTTATTTACTGTTCTTGATATCTGATTGACAGCCGTAATGTGACTATGGACGAATTTTTCCTCGCCATAGGCAGCATGGTTGGCTTTGTCACATACCGTATTTGCGTATTTTGGGAAGAAGGACATGACAGGTGATATGATATAGATGACATATATTGGTATATACAGATGACCGATTAAATATGTGTACAGGCTACACGGACTTTAATCGGATGGTTGATAATACTAGCGGCTTAGCATTAAGCCGGCTTATTAAATCAAGTTTTGATTTAATAATTTATATATATATATATATATATATATATTTAATATATGTATTCTAATATTATTGTTCACTATTCATTTTATCTCTTGGTTATTTGTATTTTTATACGGATACGCGTATATGTATTTCGATACTTATACCGGATTGTATTCCTTATTTATACAGAATTTGTTCTAGAAGATGGATACCTCATTTGTGAATATTCATTTATGAATATTCATAAAATGAGGTGGAGCGTGAGGTGGCATTGAACATGGTTGAAGACATGTAGAGAGGAATGGGCTTCATTAGTTTATTAAAAAATGTTGTGAGTTTTTTTATTTGCATAGTTGTGAAAAAGATGAAGCCAGACTATTCTTCATTGATTCTCTCATGCTTTTCTACACTTGCTCGTGGCTAAGTTTCTTCACCTCCTCCTCCTTCTTCTTTAGTTAATCTCTTGATCTTTAGATTTGAGAGAAAATTATAGTGGAAAATTTCCGCATCCCCACTCTCCATTCTTAACGAACTTAGAGCGTCGGTTGCTTCACTAGGTGAAACTGGAGTTTAGATCAGTTTCCTTGGGTAGATCATCTTTGGCGAAGGAAGATAGACTTGCAAGCACGATCTGGAGCTCTTGAGATCTTGCTCGAGTCCAACCTAATTGGAGCAAATGAAGACGCTACAAAGGTTGTTATTTCTATCTTGTTGTTGTTCCAGTTTAAGTGTTTGGTGTTGATTCTTAGGGTTTAGTTTCTAGTGCCATCAAAAATTTTGTTTTTGAATTCTGCATTAGCTGGGGGTTAACGGCGAGGACACCGGGAACTTTCGATGGTATCAAAGCCACCTAAACACCCTAAACTAGATAGATACGACTCCCGAATCCCGCCGGTTTTTCCCCCACAAAAACTGCCGTACAACCAGTGAAGAATTTCATGTTATTTTGATGTTTTAACTCCCCGCAGGCACTCGGTTTGAACCGAAAAGCCGCGGGGAGGCGCGCGGTGACTTCGGAGACGTCCCGGAGGAACCTAGGGAGGACCCACCCCCCGAGACCACCCTAAGGTGACCTTGAGGGGTGGGGATCCGAGCTCTGACCCAAGTAGGCATGCTCGAGTCTGCCTACCCTACAGGCCACCTTAGGATGGCCTAAGGGGTGGGTATCCCCCTTAAGCGCTTTTAGGTCGACGTTAATTTTGTGCCGGGGGCCTCTGTGAAGTTTCGGCTCAATCCGAGCTCATTTTAGACTCCCGAAGTGGGTTTTAGCATGGAATTTTTGCCGATTTTTAGCACACTTGATTTCGGTGTTTCGGAAAATTGAAGTGTTGGCTATCTGTGTGCAGTATTCGATTGTCATAGTCTTAGTGATGGTTGCGTGTATCATAACGTTTGGTAAAACGTCGTCTAATTGCTATACGTATCAATTATACGGGGTTACAGAATTGATACTCGCAAGTTTGCATGTTCTTTGATGAACTATGCTATGTTGATTATGGTTGTGTTGGATTTATCACGATGGATAGCCCGGTATATGTAGTATTAGAAGTAATTCTCCGTGATGTAATGTATATTCATATTACGTGACGAGCGTCCGACATGTGGACTGCCATCATCGTGGTTTGTATTATTCTTTGGGGCCCATCTTGGTTGCGGACGCGGTCATCGTTGTATATTCAGGTTTTCATTACATGAACTAGGATTACCCCGCAGCGGAGTGCTCGAGTAGCCGGGTTCTAGAGGGCAACGGGCCTCCATCTCATGCCGTTGAGACCGGGGTGCTTTACTCTAGAATTGGCGGGCTATTCGCCGCACTCGTAGAGGGTATAGAATTGACTCGCGGAGGGGTGCCTGAGTCACCGGATTTTGGAAGTGCTGGGTGGCCCAGTCACTTCGTTGATTGGGGTTACTTCACTTCTGGGATTGGCGGGTGGCTTGACGCACTTATAGGGGTCTAGGTCTGATACTTCGGACTATCCACACGATCGGGAAAATTATATTTCATATTTGACTCCATTGAAATGTAATATTCCTATATTATCCGCATTTCCATATTGTGTTTGGTTCTGCTATGATACTTCTGTGATGTTACATGATATCATGCATGAGAAGAATGTTTATATATATATTATATATATATTTAGTATACGCTATATATGTTTTGCATCCGCGCTAGTCCTGTCCCTGCCCTGCCGTAAGTTAAGTAACCTCACGGTGAAGACCCGGGACCCTGTGGCAAATGCGGATGGCATATGTGTGTGTGTGCTTATTTTCGTTTCTTTCTGGTATAATATGTTTAATTGATGGGACTACATTAATTCTGATTAATGCAAGTAAAACAAACCTAAATGATGTTGCGAGAACCGATTTTGTTTTTGAAGCTGGCATTACAGGCGTATCCTTTTGGTTTGCATCATTGTATTCGTTTCGGAATATCCTGCTCCTCATTTGATATGGAAAGAGCCTAGATCCCTTCATGGGGAGTGACCTCTTGGGCAAAAATTTACATTACTGTAATAATTTCACTATAATCGATTCTTTTGCTTTTTATTGTGGTATTCGGTGTAGGAATATCCTGCACCTTATTACATGAGGAAAGTGCCCAGTTTCCTTCACAGGGAGTGACCTCTTTAGCAAAATTTTGTGCTACTATATATTTATAAAACTACACGAGTTCCTTCAACAATATCAAGTTCATTACGTCAAAGGTTTTTTGCCAAAAACCAGTCGTAGCCCTCCATCATTTCAGATTAGTATTACTTGGTATTCGTGCTACGTTTGTTGACTAAGTTAAAGCGTAGTATACGGTAGCTAAGTGGTAATTTTCTGTGCAAGGTGATGTGATTAATTAGGACAGTCGTATGACCTTATTGACTAAGTTAAGGGTTGTGCCAGTGGGTTTAGTGTAATCAAGAAAATGACGGGTTAAACTTGACTTGTGACTTATGATATGTTGACTAAGTTAAGGTCATAAGCCGCTTAGGGTAAAAATTATATCGGGAGTTTCAAATATAAAGGAAACTTGCTAAGTATGCACATACCTTCTGGAGTGTGGTAATTTTGGTCGGCTTCCGTCAAAGTTATCACACAATGATAGTTGAGTCCTGATTTCTACTGATGAGTAGGTATTACTCCTCGGAAGATTTTTACTTCACAATTAGCCAACTTATTAGGTGTCTAGAAAGTGTTAGCAAGGTTACACCTCTGCGGAAATGCGGTTATTTAATTGGGTTCGAGCAAAAGCATGGAGGACCTCCTTCGGAGCACCAACATTGATCTGGCTGAACAGTTATCAAACTTGTAAGGTGTATATGATCCCGAATAGTTCTCCTTTTAGGGTTTGAAGGAGAATTCGAGAAAATAGTGGGAGCCATCCTAATTAGATAAAATGATTAACCAATATGATCTTGATAGAGTGCACGCCGAGTGTTTCTTCTCTCTCTGGTTTGCGTCCATGACTTACCTTAAACTAAAACTCATGAACCAAGTTAATCGAATCTTCTTACACACTTTGGTTTTTGGATTTCCATGATTCATGACAAAGTCGCATATATCCCTGCTACTCCTACTTCCCCTTTGGATTTCTCCAGAACACTCCGTATCACTACGAAGATCCATATTGTTTCGGTATGCCATCATATAATTACATACGAACTCGAAGAAAATTGTTTCAGTTCGAGAGAAATTAAATAGGATTATTCGGTTATCTTTTCTCTTTACCTTCTCTTAGATTGATAGGGCTCATAGTATTAGGAGAGTACACCTATTACACTTATTGGATAGTCTTCTTCCAAACCTTAGGCAGGTGTCGAAAGGTAGGGAAGAAAAAAACCAATTAGCCTAAGTATGGTGTATAAAAGGTAAGAAGTAAAGAAATATAAAAGGATTGGAGTGAGGGCAAGGAAAATTGCGACTACTATCATGAATCTAGATAGTGGAAAAGGCATTAGTAGGAATACCGGGCCACCACCTCGAAACATTTTTCATGTTTCAGTTTTACTGTGCGGTGTTTATTGAAAACTGCTTTCCTAATTTGTTTCTGACTCCAGTGTATGTATTTACCAGACTTGATTCTCATATCTGTATGACGTTACAGATGCTGAGTGGGAGTAGAATATTGGGAATTGGGTGATTTGATTCTCAATATCAGAATTCTTTGTAATTTATGATATTTGAGAAAATCACCTGGGTTTTGCCTAACGACAAATATTTGGTTTTGAATATCCGTTGTTATGCACCAATTTCAAACTGATATATTTGTACGTTTATTTTATAAAGTGAGATATAACTTTTTGAAATTATGTTTATGACATTTGCCTATATCAATTGATGGTTATGTAAGGTGCATTCAATAACGGTGTAATTCTTCTTAACCATAACACAGTTTTTAACCTACGACGCATAGGGTTTGAGTTATTAAACTCAGAGGACTTATACAAAGTATTATATGTTGTCCGATGTCCATTAGGACAGGAGATTGGTATTCGTACTATATTCTATTTACTTATGACTTCTCTGGTTTTAGACACGCATTTCGTTGAAATACAAGGTCCAAATTTTAAGAAGTTGTAGGTATAAGAATAAAGTAGAGAACCATGCGTTGAAAGTATCATGATTTTTCGAGGTGATCGAAGATGTAGATACTTATGCTGGGTATTCCATCATAAGTAATATATTTGAGAACTTTCTTCTCTCTAAAGTTACTCATTCATGGGAGCGCTCCTTGATGAGTAATGTTGCATAGCCTTCTTCCATTTAGTTCTTATGCATAGGAAACAGCTGTATGATTTTTGAATCTGGTTCCAATTAAATTGGTGCATTTGTTTCTATATTGGATATAGATTGGATTCATATCTTAACGATGTTAAGGTATAATGAGTAGTCCGGTTTATGCTTAAAACCAGAATCCGGATAAACTCAAGGCACGTTTCAGTAATGGCAGTTTGTGGGTTATCTCAGGCTTTGACGGGGGTTAACATTCTACCATTTGCAGGATCAATAGTTCTATTATTCTTGACTCGCCATCCGTTTTGGTAAAATGAATTCTTTTCAGAAAACATTAGTGGGAGTATGATAGAACTGGAAGTGATTCCAGAACCATAAATGGTTACTGAAAATTTAATATAACCTAAGGATTCAATTAAATTCGACAATCCATTAGCCACTCCGCAGATTTGGTGGGTAATCTCGGCCACCCAAGAGGTACTTCGGCCTCCTCAAATTTAGTGACAGGGAGGTTTTGATGGCCCATGCTTGCTACTACTGATGTCCTAAACTATGAGATCTGGCAGGTGGATGACTATAAGGTCATTCTAAATTAGTTTAGAAGTGCACGTGTATATGACTCTGCTAGAGGGTTGTTGTAGTCAGTAGGTGCAGCGGAAGCATGGTGGGCCAGTAGCTTATGTCTATTTATAGACTAAACCAAGGATAACGGAGATAATCTATTTTTTATGCGGCAGTCATAGAGTTTGACTTCATCAGAATAATAGATGAACCTGGTAAGAAGGTAGTAGGGAGTGATGTCATGGTATTTGGATGGCGTACTCTTGATAGGAAATGATGTTCCTATACTACGATCGGTTATACTGTGATTGTCACATGTGTTTCTTCACATAGAATCTAGACAAAATATCAGGGATTCTAATGACTAGGTCTATGGTTTTAGATCTAGATTTGGAAAGTGTCCCAACTTGGGTACTTTGACAATATTCTAAAGTGTTTTAGAATGGATGACTCCTGGCATGGTGGTGTACCTGCAGGTGAGGGAGCCACCCTCTTTAAAGAGACGTTTTCTAGACCGATGAATAGAGTGATTTTCATGATTGACATATCACTTGCTTAGGCAATTGAGTCAATAATGAGATATCATGTACCACACCAGATATTCCTTTTGCACTAGCTGCAATAAGCATATATTAATCCAATCCTGGAGAAATATTGGGAAGCAATTATGAACATAAGAGAATGTTCTTGGTATATGGTAACGGCAACCTCCTTCAGAAGGCTGTCATCATTTCAGGCTTCCAAGGTGACCTAGATGACAGAGTGGCTGTCAGAGTTAATTGTTTTCCATCTTTTGAGGTGCAGTGTGTTGGATATGTTTCCAAGCAGGATATTGAGATGGTCATGGCGCTGGGTGCTGATTACATCAGCTGAATACAGTCTAAGAAGCTTGTTGGATTTGGTGTTCATGTTGTGAACAAGATCCCATCAGATATCCAGACAAGTTCTAAAACAGGTATCGCTCATGTCGGGAGATGGTCATTCTCCGCGAAGTTGAGATATAGAGAGATAAAGATAGAAATATTAGAGCGGATCCACTCGCTGAGGCTATTTTTCGAACGCGAATGTTTCGCAAACATGCTTTGTGAAACTGATTAGTAGAGAAGTTGGATGATCAGTAGCATATGGGCTGTGAGTATTCGACACCGCAATAATTAGCTTTAAGTGCAAGTGGAAAATTGTTGGATATAGTTCCCTCAAGGCAATTATTGTAATCGCAGGCAGACGATTATGATGATTGAGGGATGACCTATACGGGTAGAACCGTCTTACTCGAGATGAGATCATGTTATCTGGTTCATCTCTATCATCATGTACATGTATTCTATGGTATTACGGATCACTATTACATGTTGATAGAGCCCATAAGATTCTTGCTTAACTACCAGGGTTATTGGGGCGATCACACTTGTGAGAACCGGGTAATCTATAAGCAAATCCTTAAATGTCCCTAGTCGTGAGAATATCGAGACCGGGCATCAATATTTCATAGTAGACTAGTGTATACGTTTCTTGACCCCGAAGAGGGGAGATGGCCGGTCTCACAGCCATTGGTGTTAGTTAGTCACCAAAGATAGTAAACTGGTGCTCATTGGTTTATGAGTTACACTGGACGGACTTGCCGGGAATATGCTAGATGGTATTATACCTATTGTCAGATAGCAGTTCTCAGGTGACATAAGTACATGTTAGTTTATCGACCCGAGATCGTCATTTGTCTCGTGTGAGTTCTCACCATGATTTGATTACTACCCTACCACGGTTCAAAGGAGTCGTGCAAACATGTTTTAGTTGGATACAGTACCGAGCAACATGGAGGCAGTGAGCGGATCGTCGGGGATTCGACTCTCCCGGAATTGAGGGTAGATGTCGCGCTGTGCACGAGTGGCCATCACCAGAAATCCTTGGCCAAGGTGGACGAGAATTACTGATTTGAATAAGTAGTTTATCAGTAGGTGATGGGCTTCACACTGACATGACTTATCGCGTTATTAGGGGCCTGACTTTATCCAACCCCCCAGACCTGATATACGATATTCATAGACGAACAGACCAGACTGTATGGAGATTATCATAGACAGGCTCAGTAGGGGTATGGATGAGTTTGCTTATCGGCTTTCCTTTCGCTCAATACCTGGGTAGCAGTTACATACAACTAGTGTCGCTGACGTGCTTGTGGTTAAATCCACTGCCAACGTATTGACGAGTCTTTAGAGTCATACACAGAGGGTTTTCCCTATTCAAGCGATGTGATGTAGATGACGTATGTTGGTACATACATGTTTCCGATCAAATATGTGTACAAGCTATACGGACCTTAATCGGACGGTTGATAATACCAGCGGCTTAGGATTAAGCCGGATTATTAAATCATGTTTTGATTTAATAATATATATATATATATATATATATATATTTAATATATGTATTCTAGTACTATTGTTCACTATTCATTTCTCTCTTGGCTATTTGTATTTTTATACGGATATGCGTATATGTATTTCGATACGTATACCGAGTTGTATTCCATATTTATACAAAATTTATTCTAGAAGATGGTACCTCATTTGTGAATATTCATTTATGAATATTCATAAAATGAGGTGGAGGGTGAGGTGGCATTGAGCATGGTTGAAGACATGTAGGAGGAATGGACTTCATTAGTTTATTAAAAAATGTTGTGAGTTCTTTTATTTGCATGGTTGTGAAAAAGATGAAGCCGTTCTATTCTTCATTGATTCTCTCATACTTTTCTACACTTACTCATGGCTAAGTTTCTTCACCTCCTCCTCCTTCTTTACTTGATCTTTTGAGCTTTAGATTTAAGAGAAAATTATAGTGGAAAATTTCTACACCCACACTCTCTATTCCCAACAAGTTTAGAGCGTCGGTTGCTTCACTAGGTGAAGTTGGAGCTTGGATCGGTTCTCTCGGGCGGATCATCTTCAGCGAAGAAATACCGGCTTGCAAGCACGATCCGGAGCTCTTGAAAGCTTGCTCGAGTCCAACCCAATAAGAGGAAATGAAGACGCTACAAAGGTTGTGATTTCTATCTTTTTGTTGTTCCAGTTTAAATGTTTGGTGTTGATTCTTGGGTTTTAGTTTCTAGTGCCATCAAAATTTTTGTTTTTGAATTCCGCATTAGCCGGGGGTTAGCGGCGAAGGCACTGAGAACTTTCAAAATTAAGATCAAAACAGATCTAACAAACCCTAATTTTTCCTCTCCTATAAATAGGAGCCCCATATGAAGAATTGGCATACTCGAAACCCCTCCATAAGCTTGAGAAAAATTTCAAGTCGTCTTCTACGAACAAGTGCGCAAGGTAGAAATAAAGAGAAAGACTTCTCTATTCCTCCATTAAAAAAGATTTTATTTTTATACAGAAGCTTTTGCTTCTTTTTGAATTCATTGATTCACCATAAAGGATCAGATGATCTCAGGGTTCATCCCTCGTTTATAAATTATATACTTTTGCGAGAGATTGATCCTAAGATCCAAGAAAATAAATTGCGTACCATAAAACGCATATAAATAACTTGTAAAAGATAAAGATCCCGGTTTTTACTTTTTTGAAAATAAAAGAAGAAGGAAAAGAACATAGAATAAAAGAAACAGAAGCCATTACTTTTCTGTGAAAGCTGTTGCTTTCTGATCGAAAAAAGTGCGTGCCCAAATAGTGCGCATTTAGTTTGAAAATTGCTACCCACGGAAATTATTCCCCGGGAGATGTGCGCATCATGTGCTACTCGCGTGTGCGAACTTGTTGGATGTTGTCCATAAAGGCACGTGCGTTATGTGATATGCACGTGTGCGCACTTATTGAAAATGGCCCATGAATGTGCGAGCGTCACGTGCAATGCACATTGACTTGTTAAATACATACGCACATACATACATGCACACATACATAACTTTGAATCCATAACAGATGCGTCACGCGATACACATGTGCGTAACATTTTTGAAATAAAACAGTGCGTAATCACGTGTAACACATGTGCACATCCTTTTCAAATGAAATAAACGGGCATGTGTGTCACATATAATTTAGTGATCAAAAGATCAATAAACCTAAGTGCTCTTAGTCTCAATGATAATTAATGATTCTTAGATGACATATTTCGAACTGATGAATCTTGTTTACATGAGATTTGCGTTCTAAGTTCAAAATCTCATATAAACAAACATAACACGGCACGAAGTGATCTGTCTGGAGAAGATGAAAGTTGTTATCGCAAAGTGATAGGGTAATTAACTGCAGGGGCTTGCGTTTGCAGGGAAGAGCATCTCCACAATCGAAAAAACCCTTCAAAGAGGGGGAATCTGATAAGTCACGCTACATTGGTCCCATCCATCTAAACCTCCGATATACGGTGTCATAAATCAACTTGGTATCTTTGAAGAGGTGGATGGATATGTCCCAAATAGCATCTACCCCCAAATTCAGGCAAGACGTTCTAACCCAATTCGTCTCTGTTTTCGGCGGAAAACAGTCTATAATTATGTACTTAGTCTATAATTCATAACTAGTAGACTTTATATAGATATGTATATATGATTAATGTTATGTGTCGTACGCGATTAGATGTCCGTACTATATGAGGTATGTGTTTTCGTACGCGACTAGATGTCTGTACTGACTATGATTGGATGTTTGGTTGACATCGTAGGAAGGATATTCCATATTGGATGAGATGAGGATAAATTGTCGAATGCGGCCTTTGTTTATTTGACTCGTGAAGTTTTACTATTTACTCTGATTGGGATATTACGATAATGCTATAGATTATACTCATATTAAAACCAATGATTCGTTTCCTATTTTAAAATGATAATGTCAAGGATGCGCTGCTAATTTCAAATGAATATATATTTTAAAACACCGCAGGCTCCTTATTTCCAAACAATGTTTCGTTCTATTTTAAACTATAATAGTATTATTAGTAAGTATTTATTTATTTACAACATTTGTTCACGTTACGTTTCCTTTACTTGGTATACATCCGCGCTTCGATTATTCGTTCTTATATACTTTGTATATTTGGTTTACGATACCATGCTTATATGAACACACTTATAGAATACTGCACAACTACCAATGATTTTCATGTGGCACAATCACAAACTCGCATGCTACACGAACAAATCATTGGTACTGCCATGACACTGTAGGATTGCTATGTTCAATTGTGTTCTAATTATATCCATGTTGATGTCAAATACTGTCTATTAAGATTTCATTATATCAATGTGATTGGTCGATATATCCGAGTATTTAATTGTCAACCGAAGGAAGATTAATGATGTATTGTTGATGATTAGGATATTGATGTTTTTTGATGGGATTGGAGAGCTATTCTTGTACAAACACATTTGATAGAATACTTGCACAACTACTAGTGATTGTTATGTTGCATAATGCTACACTACATATCATTAGTATTGTTATGACATTGTAGAAACTGCAATGATTATTCGTGTTTAATGATCTCTATGCTAGTATTAGATGTTGCATGCCATGATGTTGTTAGGTGAATGCCACTGTTTGATGTATTCATGCATGTTAATTGCTAACCGTGGCAAAGATGAATTATGCAACGTTGTTCGTATGAACTTGATATTTTCCTTGTATTTGAGAAGCCGCGACATGATTTATAAAACTTGCGTATGTTTTCAAAGTGCGGTTTTCTTTTGATATGATGCTTAGGATGTCCACCATGAGTTTTCTATGTGTTTATGATTGATGATATCCGAAATCGAGGAAGGGGCAAAAAACCGATTTCAGGATACATGGTGGACCTGGTATGATAACCGAGGGGCATGAAGTTTGTGAGGATAGATACGGGGAGCCTAGCAAGGTTGATCAATACCGGTGATTGTATGGAACACGGTGGATATCTGGAGGATACCGACCAGTGTGATATGAGATTGAGAGGGGCTAGTTCAGGGGACAGCGCCTCAGGAGATTGAGATTTCGAGTGTCGATGTTGGGCACTCATTTGATGATGATGATCTTTGGATGATATATTTCCATGTTTGCGCGATCCGTTATGATGCGCTTATATTACTTATGCAGTATATATATGTTAGCGCATATTATATTAGTATTATATGTTATGACTTGTAGGTAGGTTGTTATTCATACGATTTCTACCTTGTGATATCCTTTTACTCACGAGTTGGCAACTCACCCCAGTTGTGCCTTAGTTTCTTGTAGGACCGACCGCTTAGAGTAGTATCAGCTTGACGGCATATTTCTTTTCTTCGGGTGATTGCTTTTGCTTGGTGGGTTACACACTTGTATCATAAACGCCTCCTATTTCTGTACTTTTTGTATCTCGTTAAAAATTCCATCAACCACTTGTATATTTGTTGACCTAGACACGAGACTTAGATGTGCATTGTATTGGATGCCATACTCGTGTAGAGTCGGCTTGATATTGGTTTTATGGTGTTTAAAGTTTTTCGATTGTTATTTTTCGCATTGGGTGTCGTATATTATTATGTGGTTGTGTCTCCGCCGTATGGGCGTCGAGCTTGCTCCCGTGTGATATGCTTATTTTTATATTAATTCATTATACAGGGTTATCTTTAAAATTTATAAAGGAGGTGCTGCTCGATTTTTAAACGACGAAATTGTTTTCAATCAAAATTTACTTATACTTCTAAAACAACATATTTCAAACCAAATTTGATTTCATTTTACAAACCTATTTCAAAACTTCACATCTATTATTTCTTTTAAAAATGATTTAGATTCCTAGTTATTGGCTTACTTGGTTTATGGTGGGGTTCACTAGACTTCACGTGATTCAAGTGCTGGTCACGTGCTATTTCCGGGTCGTGACAGATCTCATCTCCCTCTCTATACAAATCTCGATCTCCACCTCCCCCTTCTCTCCGCCTCTCTCTTGTGTGCTGCCTTCCATGGCCGAACCCATTAAAGAAACCCAAAGCCTTCCATCTCTCTGAAAGAACAGCGGACGAAAACAACAAATAGTCCCAGAGGGAGGGGGTAAATAGGACTACACAAACTATATGCCTAAATTAAAAATTCTTACAACTACACTTGAAAAGATATCATAATAGAATTGCTAAACAAAAGATATACCAATAGTGATAAGTAGTTAAGCTAACCACAATTGCAAACATAAACAATACCAAGCATGAATAGAGATAGCAATCAAGTCTAAGCAATGAGCATATAATGCATAAAAGAGATTGTAAACGCAAACACGGGTCAATTTTAGAGTGGTTCGGAAGATCTCTTAGTCCACTTTCTTTAGGCCTACGAGCCCATTCCACTAAACACATCTCTACCGAGACTCTCATATTACGCACCCGCAACCAAACACGTCACTCGACACACGGGTGACTCTCCTCTCTACAAGCACTTGCACTCCACTCTTACATAGGCGTCGATAACGTTTCGGTCCTCACACAAAGAAAGAAAAACAAATTTCTTATTCTTCTCTCTTAGAAAGGCACCCTTGCACTCAAGCATCCCAACACAAAGACAAGAAGATGGTTTAAAATGAAGCACAATACTCTCAAAGGAGTTTCTCTCAAAAATCTCTCTCTAATAATCTTACAAGTATGGATAATCAAATGAAAGCTCTTGATTCTGTGTGTGAGAGGGAATTTGGCTGGCAAATTGAAAACTCTTTTAAACTCTCATAAGAGATGGGATATTTTTTTGAAGATCACTTTAGAATATAGGCAACTGAAATCTCTAAATGATCAGAGCTCAAAATACCAACACAAAACGTTTTTATAGCCCCCAAAGAAAACTAGCTGTTATGGGTCAAAGTCAGAAGAAAATGATCATGGTAGACGTCTGAAGAACATCGGGGAGCCTTTTAGAAAAAGTAACCCAACAGCTATATTTTTCAAAAATTCTTAACTGAAGACGTCTGAAGTTCAAATAGGCAGACGTCTGAAACAGAAAATGTTTTGGCAAAAACATAACATCAAACGTCTTCCCCGATGACATCTGTGTTCCTTACTGGAAAGCACAGAGCCAAAATCAGACGTCTGAAGATCAAATTGGCAGATGTCTGAAGTTTAAAAAATTCCATTTGAAACCCATCATCAGACATATGTCTCATCTCAATTTTTAAAAACAAATCTAAAATATCAGCTATCAATAGTGCACAGACGTCTGAACTTCTACAAGGCAGACGTCTGGCCAAGCACAAAAAGCTGAAATCTGGGTTTTAAAAAATACTAAAGTTTTAAACTCGAAAACCCAAAGTTTTATGCAATGTAAAACGTTTATACAATCGTGTGTGAGTGTTCAAGAGCTCTAAATAATATAACCATAATTTTTAGAGTACTTACAAGGATTCATATGCCGGTTTAATAAATTTTTGAATTCTTGAATCCTTGTTATCTCCAGCTTTTGAACCTTGGCGTTCCGCTTGGCTTGAACTTTACGTTGGTCAATTGATCTTCAATTTTCTTTCACACTTGACGCTTCAAACTCGAACGTGCACTTACGAACGTCTTCAAGTCGATATACGCATGCACAAATCTTGAACTTCGACTTTTGACGCTTTAGTCTCGGACTTTGGCTTCTTAGCTATCCATAGCTTGAATGTGCAATTTGAGAAGCTCTCGTTCAAATCCTCCAACCTCTATTAAATATATCGTTTAAACTCGATTTCCTCCATCCTCCTTCTTACGCTTATGTCATGAGATATCCTGAAAAGCAATATCAAAACGACCAAGTATATCATATACAGTGTTATGAAATATAAGTAAGTTAATAAACACAAGTATATGAATATTCATTGTTTTGATATCACAATCATGAATAGTATATCAATATCAAGATATAACTCAAACTCAAATCATGGGATATTGATATACTAAATATATATACATGGTATATAAGAAGCACGCTATAGATAACATGTATATACAAATTCATATTGTGAATTACCAAAACAATGAATGCAAGTTATATATCGATATCAAGGAATAAAACAAAAATAAAGCAGGTCGATATTGAAATATAACTCGGTATACACGAGATATAGGAAAAGTAACCTAATACACAAGTGTAAAAAAGTTTAGTGTCAATAGGATAAGCAAGAAAAGCAAGTGACACTAAACGAACTTTATGTTTAAGCTATCATCAAACTAAATGAAAGGATCATCAAAAATCATAAGCTATCAATCTCTCGCTTTTTGATGATGACAAAACATGAATAGGAAATAGTATATATATATATATATATATATATATATATATATATATATATATATATATATATATATATATATCAAATAAAACCAAATATACGATATCGATATATTAAAAATCCTATTATTCTCCCTTTTTTGACATAATCAAAAAGGGTATTTAAGGAAATTAGAACATTTGAACCACTCCCCCTAAATATATGTGTACACTTAAACCGAATCAAACGTTTGAATCGCTCCCCCTAAAGTATGCATAGGAGAACACTAGGAAATAGATACGAGAATAAGTAAAATGCAAATTTTGAAAATGAAGCTCAACTCGTATTCAAAAACATGTATATAAAAGATAATAAAGGAAAGCAATATACGTGCACAACAACCACATGAAAGAAATTAGCAAGTTTTAAAGGCATATGGAGGCAAGCACAAGTAATCAATGATGTGCAAAATAAGGAGTGTACTCATGCAAGGTGTGTGTGCAACAAGAAAGGATGTTCAAGTTAAAGTAAGCACACATGAAATAGGGAATGAATACATGCAAGTAAAATGAAAATTTTGAAAACGAAACTCAATCCATATCCAAAAAGCATGTAATGAAACAATACACGATGAAAAGTTCAAAAAACATGCGCTAACTTATAAAAAGGAAAAGCAAGTTTTGAAACTTATGAGTTAGAATACATGTCGTAATACAAATCATAGAATATTAATAAAAAAACATAATTGTATTACGCATGTACAAAGTGCGTGCGTATTTCTTTAAAAGCATGGAATTTTAAAATGTGCACAATATAAGAATTGGAAATTAAATACGAAAAGTTAACCTCATAAGCATGAGATTTACCTCCCCAAAAAGCTTGAATCTCTCAAGTGCGAGAAGTAAGCCCAAACGATCGATTCATGAGTCTTATCTCACAATCACTTGAATACCAAACCATTAGAGCTTAAAAGTAATATATGATGGAATACAAGTGATGGAATTTAAATGATACTAAACTCATGAATAGATCAAATTATGCACAATGACCAAGATGAAACCAATTGAAAGTTTCAAAAGTGCAATCAACTCTTATAAAAAGATACCGAATGAAAACAATATGATGCCAATTGGAAATACTAGAAAACCGTATGTGAGTGAAAGCATGAGTAACTCTCTCATCTTAAGATTCAACTATCCGGTGAAGAGTCTCTAATTCTCTCCGTTATACCCGTATAATTTGTTGTAATTAATGTAATTGTTCCCTTATAAAAAAAAAGAAAAGAAAAACAGAAGGAAGCCCCCCACGTGATAACACGTGAGCGCTCACATGAAAATCATGTGAGTACTGATTTCAGATAGGATTAAATCCTACGACAGCCCGCACATGTTAAACACGTGAGCGCTCACATATAAAGTATGTGAGTACTGGTTTCAGATAGGATTAAATTCTATAAAAGACCCCACGTGCAAAAACGTGAGTGCTCGTGTGCAAAACACGTGAGCACCCTGGCCATAATTATATGATAGCGCCCACGTAAAAGGCACGTGAGCGCCGCTGATATATATATATATATATATATATATATATATATATATATATATATATATATATATATATCAGCACTCATGTGATATCCACGTGAGCGCATCAGCTTAAAGCGCTGACTTCTAGTAGAATTAAATTCTAAATAGAATTAAATTCTATTTGAGAAATATTGTCCCTGATCTTTCTAATATAGAAAGATTTTCTCTGTTAAACAGAGAAGCCTTTGGATTTAAAATCCAACGATGATTATAATATCAACGATCAAATCAGAAGATAAAATAAAATTTTATGTTAGGAAAATATTTTCCTAATGTTGTTAAAACTAATAAGAAATATTTTTTGTTAAATAAAAAGTGATTGGATCGAAGATCCAACGGTGGACAAAATTTCCCAAGTGATCTTTAACATCAATTAAATCAATTGATATCTCTCAATGAGAGATTTTCTCAAACTAATTGATTGTTTTTCCTCCCATATATAAAGGACCCGAACTTCAAGTCTTAGATACAGAAAACCCTTCATAAGCTTTTGAGATACAGAATACCCTCTATAAGCTTCTACGAGAGAGAGAGAGAATACCCTCTATAAGCTTCCACAAAAAAAAAACCGAGAATTTAATTCTCCTTCGAAGAAGATCATCCCCTTCTTCAAACCCTAGGTAAAAATAGAGATAAAAATATCTCCCTTCTGCCTATCTCATGTATGATGTAAGGGTTTAACCCTTTAAAAAGAACTTGGTTTTTCCTCTGGATCTGAGATCCACCAGACAAATCTCTCACAAGAAGAGAATTTAATTCTCATCGGGAAGATCTTGTTCTTTAGACTCAAGATCCAAGGGAAAACTACGATGCTTTATCACCTTATATGAACAGAAAAGAAAAGAACATGAAAGAAAGAAATGGATGAGATTTATATTCCAGGAACTTAGTTCCCTTCAAAATACGATTGGGTTTTGACCCCGTTAAGAAATTAGTTCTCACATAGAAAAGAGAAAGAACTTAATTCTCACAATTAATCTATGCATGAAAATGGTAGATTCTTACGTGAAAGACATGTGAACACCTAAGAAAACAATGACTTACGTGAAAGACACGTGAAAACCTAAGAGAACAATGACTCGCGTGAAAAACATGTGAAAACCAAAGAAAACATGAAACAACGACTCATGTGAAACGCACATGAGCGTTCAAAATAAGTCATGGAAGCAAAGTCCCACGTGAAAGGCACGTGAGCATCCGAGACTCACATGAAAAGCACATGCGCATTGGGAAGAAAAGCAAACAGAAGTGCGTCATGTGAAAAAGCACGTGAGCGCTGGGAAGAAAAGCAAACAGAAGTGCGTCACGTGAAAAACACGTGAGCACCCATGAAGACAGCAGCCCATGTGAAAAGCATGTGAGTGCTAAGAAGACAAGCAAGTGCGCTATTCACATGAAAAGCACGTGGGCACCCATGAATGCAGCGGCTCACTGATACACACGTGAGCACCAAAGAAGCCAATTGCCTATGTGATACACATGCGAGAGCCCTAAGAAGACAGCTGCTCATGTGATATCACGTGAGTACCTAAGTAAATGCGCAGCCTACGTGATATCCACGTAAGCATTTGAACCTCAGCGACTCACGTGATATCCATATGAGTGCTGTAAGGTTGAGTGCTTAGCACTGCTAGGTGATACATAAATCCAACCTTAACCCCAAATTGGATAGTCTGTGAAATTTAAACTTCTTTGAACCTATATGCTCACATGTTTATGTCAACCTTATTCTAAAACAAGATTAACGGTCCTTAATCAAATGTTTAAGTTGATCTTAATCTAAAACAAGATTAACGGTCCTTAAACCCCTGAACTGATGGACCTCATTTATATGAGATATACGTCCTCAGTTCAAAACCCCAATTCTAACGAATTTGAACTAATCCGCGCCCTACGGGAGACGAAAAAATTAGTCTCCGTATACAATCCAAGGGCAACCCCAAAATAAACAAATTATAACACAATACGAAGTGACGCACATGGAGAAGGAGAAAGTTGTTATCGCTTTGCGATAACGTAATTAACTGCAGGGGCTTGTGCCTATAGGCAAAAGTGTCCCCATAATCAAAAATCCCTCACAAATAAGAGGGAATCTGATAAGTCTACTAAAATGGTCGCATCTATCCAAACCTTCGATAAACGGTGCCATAAATCAGCTTGATATCTTCAGAGATATGGATGGATATGTTCCATATAACATCTACCCCTAAATTCAGGCAAGACAACTGTCTTCCATGTTTTCGGTGGTAAACAGATTCTGGCAAGCCCGGTGGGACTTTTTTTCTCTTTCCACTCTATACTTCGTGTGTCGTGTTTCGTGAACCAATCATGGTATATTTTGTTTATGTTGCCATTGGGTGTTTGGGATACTAAATCTGGTGTTCTCCTTCCTATGCAGATCTCGATGGAATCCTCTAGCAAGATGTGCAACTGTAACACCAACACTACTCAAAGTGGTCTTCTCTGCAGGGGCCATGGCTCCATTACTCTGCATCTCGACTACCCAAATCATGCAGGATCTCAATGGACTTCAATTAGGAATAATGCTCCCCCAGCCACCATCGGTGCCTCAATGCCGAATGGTGAAGTTCAGAAGGAGTTAGTCTTCAACAGGCTGACGACCACCTCCGCAGGCCCTTCTGAGAAGCCTGCCAAGTCTGAGGGTTCGGTCTTAAAAAGGCTGAGCATAGGTTCCGAGGGCCCCGCTAAGAAGCCCTTGATTCCGAAGATATCAGTCTTCAAGAGGCTGAGCTTTGCTACTCCGGACGCTCCAATCCCGGACATTCCTAGAAAGACTTTCACTAAAAGGCTGACACCTACAGTCCCTGCTACTCTCAAGGAGCCAAAGGACGATTCACCTCCAAGGCCTTCTGTCTTTCACGGATTGGAAGCTGCTACTCCACCCAGACAATCGACCTTCAAGCAATTATCCCCTACCGAAGGACAAGACCAACGCAGAGGGTAGATACAGGAGGCTCCCAAGAATAAAGAGGCCCCTACTTCTAAATGCTTGACGTTGATACTGGTGTCGAATAAGGCAGGCTGGGGCAGTTCTCTATCTGGACTAACCCCACCATTTTTAATGATCTAGATTACTGTTCCAACCGGCAACAGTTTTGAAGCGCTGAAAATGGTGAAGTGCAACTTTCCAACTGCCGTGCTAAAAATGACTCCACCTCCTTCGGAGATGTCAAGCGAGCCAAAGCCGTCTCTCTCCTTGAAACGAATTTCCTTGACAATCTACAAGGTCCGGAAAGAAGTACAGGGGTCATCAATCAACAAGGATTACTCTCCCTGGCCCAAGAAGCTGAAGAGTCATGACAAACACTCTTCCCAACAACCTAAGGAGGCTCCTGCTAGATGATTCCTTCGAAACCGGCCTCTCACGAAAGAGAGAGGTTAGAGAAGATTCAAAGACCCAAGGCAAACTCTGAAAATCAACACTCCAAAATCCCTAAGTCTGGATTCTTGGCAGTTCACACCATTCATATAGTGAAGTCCAAGGACGAAAGCAAAACTTCCGTCTCTGACGGACCAATCACACGGTCTGTAATTAAAGATCCCTAGAAGCTGCAAGAGTTGATGGCTCAAGCAGCAGAAATTATGAGTCCCACGCCCGGTGCAAATCTGGATGGCTCTTCCGAAGAAAGAGTGAAGAAGGAGTCTGATACTAACTACCTGAAATGCATGCTCCGGAAGAAGGATGAAAAGGCTACGGAAATGGTGGCTAAAATGGATAAGATGGCCCATTTATTCCAAAGTATGATCGGGATGATGGCTTACCCCGAACCACCAGTAGATGAACTGTCGGTGGTCGTTATTGAAGATAAAGGGGAGACTTCCAATCCCCTCCAAGCCTCATCAGTAGTAAAGGAGGAAGTAATCTCCAAATCACAGCTGGACGAATACATCACCCAGCAGTTCAAAGCTCACCTAGGCAGTGAAGATACTAACAAGTTGATAAAGACTGGTCGACCTTACTCGCCATGTTACAATCAAATACAGTACCCTCCAGGATATACCATCTAGATGTTCCCCATATACAAAGGAACCGGAAACCTGAAGTAGCACATCATCCAGTTCAGGTCCAAGTGTGGCAACAATAGGAGTAACGATATATTTCTCCTTCGACAGTTCGTTAGCATTCTAGCGGACGTGGCATTCGAATGGTACTCGGAGATTCATAATGACTCGATCAAAACCTTTGATGAGATGGAGCTCCTTTTTTGCTAGAGTTTCGCCAATGCAAGCAAGCGTAGTACCGCGATCGCCTTGGTTAATGAGAGGCTTAGATCAAACGAGACATGGGTTCAGTACACGGTGATATGGAGAAATCTTTGGTCCAAGTGTGAACAAAGAATCGCTGAAGCTATGGCCATAAGTATGTTCGTGAGCACTCTCAATAAGAAGGCGCGAGTATTCCCATATCTGGCCCTTCTCAGCCCAACAACTTTTTAAGAACTTATCGATAAGTTGGCCGAACTGGACGCAATGGACCAAGGTCCTCCCTCTTCTATTAGAGATTCACAAAACTTCAAGGGTAAGGCAGGGTTTGTCGCTAACACGCAACAACAGCCGAACGGTCCTAAAGTGTCTAGTCTTCAAAATAACAACCACACGGGACCTAGTCTTGAAGAAAGGATGAGACGAGAATATTTATTTCCTCGTGATAAAATGAGGAAGTTATTCTACCTTGCAATAAAGAGCGGCTTTCTGACTTTTCCTTAGCCACGGTGACTGGCCCGAGCCGATGACGTCAACAATCTAACTTATTGCCCATATCATTGGGTGATATGTCATCCGATTGAAGACTGCTACATCTTCAAGAACTGGGTCGAGGACCAGTATAAACACGGCAAGTTTATAGTCTCCGATAAATGGAAGGTGAACCCTCCTTAGAAGCATATCTCTAAAAGATCCAACAAGAGCAGAAGACAATTCTCTCCCTAAAATAAATTTCCTCATCTATATATAAGGTATGGAAGCAGGTGAAGAACTCATTCATTGCCTGCGGCTCTTCCTCTAAACATGTGAAAGCAGCCAAAATCTGTTTACCGCCGAAAACAGATATGAAATAGAATTGATCGTCTTGCCTGAGTTTAGGGAAGATGCTATTTGGATATATCCATCCACCTCTCCAAAGATACTAAGTTGATTTATGGCACCATATATTGGAGGTTTGGATAGATACGACCGGTGTAGCAGACTTTATTAGATTCCCCCTTATTTGTGAGGGTTTTTTGATTATGGGGACGCTCTTCCTTGCAGGCATAAGCCCCTGCAGTTAATTATGTTATCACGTTGCGATAACCAATTTTTTCTGCTCCAGTAGTTGACTTCGTGTTTTGTGTTATTTTGTTTGTTAAGATTGCCCGTGATTGTATATGGAGACTAGTTTATGTTGTCGCCCGTAGGGCGCGGATTAGTCCAAATCCGTACATATATTTTCATGATTTGGGTCAAGTATTTGCTTGACGGGGTCTACGTTGGTAACTTGGTTTGCTAACGGGAATGAACTTAGGACACATTTCTCATATTTTTGAGGTCTATCCGTTCATCGGAAACTTGGGTTTGATCTAAGGATCGTTAGTCATTTATGATACTAAGATTGACTTAAGAATAGTGAGCATGTAGGATCGACTGATCATTAGATTATATATGAATAGCCCGTGGATAGTATACGATAGTCAGTATGGAGACAGTCCGCAGGGCAAAACATATAGTTTGAGGACGTCGTGATCCAACATCACCGTGTTTGGGGCGACGCGCTAGTTTAGGAACATTTCAGTCCATCATTCCCATGTTTGGGACGAATATTAGATTAGAGATATTTCGGTCCAACATTCCCATGTATGGGACGAAGGAAGAAGAGTTGTTGGTTGTTGGGACCCGCCACCTCTCTGAAAAAGTTGAAGAATTACAACTACATATATCAAAGGTGTGGAAAGATGTACCCTTGAACCAAATCCCGTATTTGAGGGAAAAGATCGTGGTGGACCTAAGAATCGTTAGTCTTATATAAGACTAAGATTAACTTAGAATATATGTGATGAATATCATTTTGGATATAATCACTAGTCGTATATGGGACTAAAATCAGTTTGGAAATCATGAGCATATGTGCTCGGTTGATTTAAGAGAAGGCTTAAGCTTCACAGACTTAGCCAATTTGAGGCTAAGATTGGGTTTATGTACTACCCAGCAGTGCTAAGCACTTCATACATATAGCGCTCACGTGTGTTTCATATGAGGCGCTGAAATAGTGCTAAGCACTAGTCTTTTCTGGAACTTACGTGTGTTTCACGTGAGGCGCTGAGCTTTTGGCTTATTTTAAGCGCTCACGCGTATTTCATGTGAGGCACTAAGTTTTGGACGCTCACGTGTGTTTCACATAAGGCGCTCAACTTTTAGCTTCTTTTGAGTGCTCACGTGTGTTTCACATGAGGCGCTGAGTTTTGGCGCTCCCGTGTGTTTCTCGTGAGGTGCTGTCTTCTTAGAGATTTAATCTCTGTTGATGTTTTCAGAGAGGTTAAACCTCTGTTAATGGTATTTTGACCATTAACGATCACCAAGATCACTATTTTGAGAATCTAAGATCATGTTCTTTAAGAACTAAGTTCTTGATTTGAAGGAACTAAGTTCTTGGAGTATTATGAACTCCATCTTCTCTATGTTCTTTTATCCATGTTCTTTTCGACATTGTTCTTCCCTGAACCTTCGATTCTCAAGAATAAGATCTTCCCGATGAGAATTAAATTCTCAACATGTGGAAGATTTGTCTTGTGGATCTCAGATCCAAAGAAAGAACTAAGTTCTTGAGAAGGGTTAAACCCATATATAGATAAAGGAGATGTTTTGATATCTGTGTTTTCTTTACGTAGGGTTTAGAGGAGAAAGATCTTCTTCTTTTATTGAGAATTAAATTCTCTGTTTTTTTAAGCTTTTGGAGAGCCTTCTATATTTTTACAGAAGTTTATAGGGGGTCTCCTTCTCCTTAGATTTAATCTCCTTACTCCTATTTATAAGAGAAGAGAAAAATCAATTTGTTGTAGGAAATCTCTTATTGAGAGATCATGATTGATTTCATAATCAATCGAAATGATCTTAAAGATCAACCGATGAATTTTATTCACCGTTGGATTTTAATCCAAGGGCTCTCTGTTTTACAGAGAATGCCATTTTTGTTTATTTAACAAGATTAGGAAAATATTTTTCTAAGAAAGAATTTAATTCTATCAGATGATCAGATGGTGATTTTTAGAATCACCGTTGGATATTTGATCCAAGGGTCCTCTGTTTAAAAAAGAAGATAGAATTTTATTCTATCATATGAAGTTAGTTTAACAAGATTAGGAAGATATTTTCCTAACATAGAATTTTATTCTATCATATGGATATCTTGTTAGTTTAACAAGATTAGGAAGATATTGTCCAAATTTAGAATTTTATTCTATCATATGAATATCTTGTTAGTTTAACAAGATTAGAAAGATATTTTCCTAACATAGAATTTTATTTTATTTAACAGAGACGATCTTTCTTATTTTAGAAAGATCGGGGAAATATTTCCCATATAGAATTTAATTCTATCAGATGGTTTAATTGGTGATATTCCATCACTATTATATTTTAAATCCAAATGTCCTCTTTTTAATAGAGAAAAATCTTTCTCATTTTGGAAAGATCGGGAGGGGGGATATCATCCTAAATAGAATTTAATTCTATCTGAAACTAGCGCTTCAAAATGATGTGCTCACGTGTTTAACACATGATCCCCGGTGTGGGTTATAGCATGTCTTTATTCAGCGCCCATATGCTTTGCATATGAGTGCTCACGTGTTTAACACGTGAGGCATGTTTGGCTTTCGGTTATTTACTTTAAGCGCTCATATATTTTGCATATGAGCGCTCACGTGTTTAACACGTGAGGCTTGTTTAGCCTTTTAGGTTATTTCGGTTCAGCGCTCATATGTTTTTCATATGCGCGCTCACGTGTTTAACACGTGAGTCCAAACTGTGGGTTTTAATTCTCCTCAAAGACAGAACGTTCAAGTGCTTTTCACATGGGAGGAATTCGTTTCTTCTTTCTTTTCTCCCTTTTTTTATAAGGGAACTATAAGCTCTGGGCCAAAAATTTTGGCGGGAACAGCGATCATGAATGAGAATCTCTTCGTAGGAGACAATTTCCTCGATGTCATACAAACGACCAGCCATGGTGCCTGTTTACCGCCGAAGATTGGACTGAGACGTGAAGGACGTCTATCCTGAATTTAGGGGCAGATACTATTTGGACATATCCACCCACCTTTCCGAAGATATCAAGTTGATTTATGGCACCGTATATCGGAGGTTTGGATAGATGAGACCAATGTAGTAGACTTTATCAGATCCCCCCTCATTTGTAAGGGGTTTTGATTGTGGGGACGCTTTTCCCTGTAGGCGCAAGCCCCTGCAATTAATTACATTATCGCGTTGCGATAACAATTTTCTCCTGCTCTAGAAGGTCACTTCGTGTCATGTGTTTATTTTGTTTGTTATGGTTGCCCGTGAATTGTATACGGAGACTATTTTATGTCGTCGCCCGTAGGGCACGGATTAGTCCAAATCCGTACATATATTTTCATGATTTGGGTCTGGGTCAAGGATTTTCTTGACGGGGTCTACGTTGGTAGCTTGGTTTGCCAATGGGAATGAACTTAGGATGCATTTCTCACATTTGTAAGGTCCATCAGTTCACGGGATATTTGAGTTTGATCTAAGGATCGTTAGTCATATTTGAGACTATGATCAACTTAGGAACAAATGAGCATATAGGCTCAACTGATCATTAGATCACATATGCATTGCCCATGGATAGTATACAGTAGTCAATATGGAGATAGTCCGCAGGGCAAAACATATTAGTTTAAGGACATCGCGGTCCATTATCGCCATGTTTGAGATGAATATTAATTTAAGGACATTTCGGTCCATCATTCCCATTTTGGGGACGAAGGAAGAGGAGTTGTTGGTTATTGGGGCCCGCCACCTCTATGAAAACGTTAGGGAATTACAACGACATATATCAGAGGTTGAAGAGATGTACCCTTGAACCAAATCCCGTATTTAAGGGAAAGAATCATGGTGGATCATCCAAGAATCATTAGTCTTGTTTGAGACTAAGATTAACTTAGAGGGTATGGAATGAAGATCGTTAGTCATATATGGGACTAAGATCAGTTTGGATATCACAAACATAAGCTTAGCTGATTTGGGCTAAGATTGGGTTTCTGTGATACCCAGCAGTACTAAGCACTCGATTGCATATAGCGTTCACGTGTATATCACGTGAGCTGCTATAATAGTGCTAAGCACTAATTTTTCTCTGGCTCTCACGTGTGTTTCACGTAAGGCGCTGAATATCTGGCGCTCACTTGTGTTTCACGTGAGGCGCTCAACTTTGGCTTCTTTTAAGCGCTCACGTGTGTTTCACATGAAACGCTCAGCTTTTGGTCTTGGGTGCTCACGTGATTTTCACGTGAGTCGCTGAGCTTATTGGAGATTTAGTCTCTGTTGATGTTTTTAGAGGGGTTAAATCTCTGTTAATGGTATTTTGGCCATTAACAATCACCAAGATCACTATTTTGAGAATCTAGGATCGGGTTTTTTAAGAACTAAGTTCTTAATTTGAAAGAACTAAGTTCCTGATTTGAAAGAACTAAGTTCCTAGAGTAGTATGGACTCCATCTTCTCCATGTTCTTTTATCCATGTTCTCTTGTTCATGTTTTCAGAGAGGTTAAATCTCTGTTAATGGTATTTTGACCATTAACGATCACCAAGATCACTATTTTGAGGACCTGGAATCAGGTTCTTTAAGAACTAGGTTCTTTATTTGAAGGAACTAAGTTCCTGGATTATTATGGACTCCATCTTCTTCATGTTCTTGTATCCATGTTCTCCCCTCAATCTTTGATTTTTAAGAACAAGATCTTCCCGATGAGAATTAAATTCTCAACTTGTGGGAGATTTGTGGATCTCAGATCTAGAGAAAGAACTAAGTTCTTTGAGAAGGATTAAACCCTTAGATATGTTAGGTAAAGGAGATATTTTGATTTATGTGTTTTCTTTTCCTAGGGTTTTGAGGAGGAAGATCTTCTTCTTTGAGAATTAAATTCTCTGTTGTTTTGTGGAAGATTTTGGAGAGCCTTCTGTATATTTTTACAGAAGCTTATGGGGTGATCTCTTCTTTTTTTTTATCTCGTCCCCCTCCTTATCTCTTTGCTCATATTTATAGGAGAAGAAAAAAGAATCAATTTGTTAAGAAAATCTCTCATTGAAAGATCATGATTGATTTCATAATCAATCAAATCGATCTTTTAGATCAACCGATGAATTTTATTCACCGTTGGATTTTTAATCCAAAGGCTCTTTATTTAACAGAGAAGATCTTTCTTATTTTAGAAAGATCAGGGAAATATAGAATTTAATTCTAACCATTGATGACCATTGGATCTTTAATCCATCGGCTCTCTGTTTAATAGAGAATATCTTTCTTATTTAGAAAGATCGGGAAGATATTTTCTCTCTAATAGAATTTAATTCTACATAGAATTTAATTTTATCAGGAAGAACACTCTCGTACTTTGCACGGGAGCCATTGGCTTATAGCACATCATGTGGATATCTCATGAAGCGCTGCCAAGGAGCTGGCGCTAGTGCTCACGTGGATATCATGTGAGGCGCTGCCAAGTAGCAGGCTCTAGCGCTCACGTGGATATCACGTGAGACGCTGCAGAACCAACATAGGATTTAATTCTAGCCGAAGCGGCACCTACATGCTTTGCATGTGGCAGCGCACGTGTTTAACACGTGGTGCTTCCTTTTAGTTTTATCAAAGAACAACAAGCTCTGGGCCAAATTTTTTGGCGGGAACAGTGCCTGAAAAGAAACCGGATGGAAAGTTAGCAAAAAGTGATGGAATCACCAACTCCAAATCTAGTGGATCTCACAAAATCAAAATGGCGGCTCACTAATGATGGTGCATGTGCCCATCGAGAGAATCAAAAAGGATTCTTATTAAATGAACAGATAGAGTTAAACCCCCTAAGCCCCAAAAGTGGGTCTTTTAATAACAAAATGTTCAAATATGTGAAATAGGGATTAAAACCCTAAAAACCCCAAAAAGAGAAAAATATTCAAGAACAACAATGAAAATTTAAATGGAATTAAATTCCCAAAATCCTAAAAAAAGGGAAACTAAAAAAAATCAAATCAGAGCTAAGTTGTGTAAACGAGAAGATGATGATGGGATTAAATCCTAGAGTTCCCACTTGGGGAGCTTATGGGTTAAGCATCAAAGCAATGGAATTAAATTCCAGAAATAAATCCCCAAGAACAAAAGATGTCAAGATTGACAGCAAGGTAAAATCCCTAAAAGAAAAGAAAATCGGAGTTAAAACTCTAAAAATGTCTACCGATTGAAATCTTGGATCAAAACATCAAGATCTATAATGTATATAAAAAAGGATTTTTTTTAAGATCTCCAAAGAGGAAGATGATCGATCCAAATCAAGAGCTAAGCTCTGTTAAATATGTTAATGTAATTAAATTCCGTAATCCCAGAAAAGGTGATATTGTTCAAAATATATTTAGAGCTAAGCTCTGTTAATGATCCTTACCAAAAATTTGTCAGAGTCAACTTTATTAGAAAGGATTTGGAAGGCAGAGAACTAAGCTCTGAAGAAGAATTAAATTCTCAAAATGGAAAGAAAATAAGCGAAGAAGATGAAGAAATAGTGGTCACTTCAGAGCTAAATGCTCTATTTATAAGGGATGATGGATCAGTTTAACTCCTCCATTTCTCTTGGTGATCCGACAGCTATAAGGCTGACACTGTTGCACTCACATTCAAGTTATGTGAAAGCAACGGTGAGAGGCATTTGTTCCCTTATAAAATAAAGAAGAAAGAAAAATATAAGGAAGCCCCCCACATGATAACACGTGAGCGAGCACATGCAAAGCATGTGAGTATTGGCTTCAGATAGCATTAAATTCTATGACAGCCCCCACGTGTTAAACAGTTGAGCGCTTACATGCAAAACATATGAATACTGGTTTCAAATAGGATTAAATCCTATAAAAGCCTCCACGTGTTAAACACGTGAGCGCTCATGTGCAAAGCACGTGAGCACCCTGGCTATAATTATATGACATCATCCACGTGAAAGGCACGTGAATGCCGCTGCCATATATGTATATGACAGCACTCACGTGATATCTACGTGAGCGCATCAGCTTGAAGCGCTAGCTTCTAGTAGAACTAAATTCTATATAGAATTAAATTCTATTTAGAAATTATTGCCCCTGATCTTTTTGATATAGAAAGATTTTCTCCGTTAAACAGATAAGCCTTTGGATTTAAAATCCAACGATGGTTATAATATCACCGATCAAATCAGAAGGTAGAATAAAATTCTATGTTAGGAAAATATTTTCCTAATCTTGTTAAAACTAACAAGAAATATTTTCTGTTAAACAGAAAGTGACTGGATCGAAGATCCAACAGTGGATAAAATTTCTCAAGTGATCTTTAACATTAATTAAATAAATTGATATCTCTCAATGAGAGATTTTATCAAACTAATTGATAGTTTTTTCTCCCCTATATAAAGGACCCGAGACTTCAAGTCTTGGATACAGAAAACCCTTCATAAGCTTTTGAGATACAGAATACCCTCTGTAAGCTTCTGGGAGAGAAAGAATACCCTTCATAAGCTTCCACATAAAAACAACCGAGAATTTAATTCTCCTTCGAAGAACATCATCCCCTTTCTCAAACCCTAGGTAAAAACAAATATAAAAACATCTTCCTTCTGCCTATCTCATGTATGATGTAAGGGTTTAATCCTTTAAAAAGAACTTAGTTCTTCCTCTGGATCTGAGATTCACAAGACAAATCTCTCACAATAAGATAATTTAATTTTCATCGGGAAGATCTTGTTCTTTAGACTCAAGATTCAGGGGAAAACTACGATGCTTTATCACCTCATATGAACAGAAAAGAAAAGAACATGAAAGAAAGAAAAGGATGGGATTTATATTCCAGGAACTTAGTTCCCTTCAAAATACGATTGGGTTTTTATCCCATTAAGAAATTAGTTCTCATATAAAAAAAAAAGAAAGAACTTAGTTCTCACAATTAATCTCTGCATAAACATGGTAGATTCTCACATGAAAGACATGTGAACACCTAAGAAAACAATGACTCACGTGAAAGACACATGAAAACCCAAAAGAACAATGACTCGCGTGAAAGACACGTGAAAACCAAAGAAAGTATGAAACAACGTCTTATGTGAAAGGCACGTAAGCGCTTAAAAGAAACCATGGAAGCAAAGTCCCACATGAAAGGCACGTGAGCGTCCGAGACTCACGTGAAAAGCACATGAGCGCTGGGAAGAAAAGAAAATAGAAGTGCGTCACGTAAAAAGCACGTGAGCACCCATGAAGACAAACAGCCCACGTGAAAAGCACTTAAGCACTAAGAAGAAAAGAAAGTGGGCTATTCACGTGAAAAGCACGTGAGCACCCATGAATGTAACGGCTCACGTGATACGCATGTGAGTACCAAAGAAGCCAATGGCCTACGTGATACGCACCTGAGCGCCCTAAGAAGATAGAGGCTCACGTGATATCACGTGAGTACCTAAGCAAGTGCACAGCCCACGTGATATTCACGTAAGCATTTGAACCTCAGCGGCTCACATGATATCCATGTGAGCGCTGTAAGGTTGAGTGCTTAGCACTGCTGGGTGATACAAAAACCCAACCTTAGCCTCAAATTGACCAATTCTGTGAAGTTGAAACTTCTTTAAACATATATGCTCACATGTTTAAGTCGACCTTAATCTAAAACAATATTAACGGTCCTTAATCACATGTTTAAGTCGACCTTAATCTAAAACAAGATTAACGTCCTTAATCACATGTTTAATTCGACCTTAATATAAAACAAGATTAACGATCCTTAAACCCCTGAACCGATGGACCTTATTTATATGAGATTTACGTCCTTAGTTCAAAACCCGAAATCTAATGTATAGATTTAGACTAATCCATGCTTTACGGGCAACGACAAAATTAGTCTCCATATACAATCCAAGGGCAATCCCAAAATAAACAAATTATAACACGACACAAATTGATGCATATGGAGAAGGAGAAAGTTGTTATCGTTTTGCGATAACGTAATTAACTGTAGGGACTTGTGCTTGCAGGGAAAAGTGCCCTCACAATTAAAACCCCCTCACAAATGAGGGGGAATTTGATAAGTCTGCTAAAACAGTCGCATCTATCCAAACCTCCGATAGATGGTGTCATAAATCAACTTGGTATTTTCGGAGAGGTGGATGGATATATTTCATATAGTATCTGCCCCCAAATTCAGGCAAGATGTCTGTCTTCTCAGTTTTCGGCGGTAAACAGTAATCCACAAGTGGGTCATCTAAAAAGGTTGCAGAATCCATTTGGCAAGATGAGCTAAAATTTCAATATCAATGTATAATTCTACTCATGTAAGAAGGTGTGTGCAACATAGATAAGCAAGTTTAAGTATACATCAATAAGGTATAAAGTAAAGATACCGATTAAAAATTGGTTCAAGTTAAAACATTTGCTAAAATATATCCATATGAAAAAGATTTACACAATTTAAAACTATATGGATACGAACTCACTTATAAGATTAAAATCATATTTTAAACAAGTAAAAGTGGTTTATGGCAAGAAAACTAAATGATATGGAAATCTAAATCTAGTTTTCAAACCATATTGTGCTCAAGTTTAAAAGATCATAAGTTTAAAACCAAATGAGCACAAGAGTTCACATATGAGCAAAAGAATAATGCCAATTTATAGATACCAATTGAAATATTCTATGAGTAGCATCTCATACATGAACAACCACTAAAAGATAGTCAAGTCAAAACTAATGCATCACAAGGAGTATATAAACAAAACATACGCAATTAGAATACCACATAAAGCACAAATCAAATAGACGATATTCTAAAAGAGTATAGCAAGGAATTCAATACCCCCACAAATTGATGAGCCAGGCAAGTATATCCATTTGATTGATCTTGCTCATCACAAACTAAATCTCTCAAGTTGACAATCGGTCCATACCTACAAAACAAGGTACGGAGGGGGATTTCAGTATCCAAATTTTATTGGATCCATAAGGATTAAGTTTAGAAACCCAAACCAAATTGGCATGTAAAGAAATATATTTCTTTAAAGAACAAGCAAATGCCAAATGGCTATGTGCACCACAAAAATTGCAAGTGTGAGTGTATGCACAAGTGGAGCTAGAAGTGTCAATGCAAGCATGAGATATGTCAAGTTTATGATACACATGCTTCTTGAAAGATGGTCTTGAATTAAATCTATAAAGATATGCATGTTTATGAGCATGAGATATAGCTAAATGTGAAGCATGTTTGACACGCCTAGACGAAGAGGGTTTTTGAAATTTTAAAATTTTAAAGCCAACACCTCTTCGATTTAAAGCCTTCTTCTCCTTACTATTTAAAGAATCTACACTAGAAAACTCAGTAAGAGAAGTATTCAAAATCTCATTTTTCTTTTTGAGAGAAGCATTTTCGAAAATCAAAGAGTTTTGAGAAACAATAGAGGATTTCAACAAATCAATTTCGTTTCTTAAACTTGAAATCACATCAACGTTTTCTTTTCTCAAAATCTCATAAGTTAAGAGCAACTTCCCATTTTCCTTTTTAAAAAACGTAAAATCACAAGTCAATGCATCATGAGAATCAAGTGAAGATTTTAAACACTCAATTTCACATGTAAATTTTGAAATCAAAATATCATTTTCTTTTTTCAATGCATTGCAAGATAAAACCAAAATTTTATTTTCTACCTTCAAAGCATCAAAAGAACTATATTGGAAATCAAGTTTTGAAAGTAGCTTATTTAGCTCAAATTCAAGTTTATCAATTAAATCCTTTTGAGAGTCATAAGTAAAAAATAAAGTATTATATTTGGCAATGATCGCCTTATTCAAAACCTCAAAATAATCACAAGTCATCAATTTCTCTCTTTCAATATTAAAATCATAAGAGCATTTTTCGAGAAATTCATTTCTAGATGCAATAACATTAAATTTTTTATAGAGATCATGATAGACATCTAACAATTGATCATGAGTAAGTTTATGAATATCAATGGATGAAATACTTACATCCTCATGATTAATGCACCCCTTTACACTCTTCAAAGAGTTGGATCGTCTCTTTTGATTTGCTTTTGGTTGAGACGCATCCAAAATCGCTAATGGAGTTGCCTTCTCTATTTCATTGCAAGCTATGTGCTCCCCATAGATTTGCTCTAATGAGCACCAATTCCATAAGTTGTCTTGCAAGAAGAAAAATTGTTTAAAATATTAACATCTAAAGCAAATTGTAAACATTGAATAGCTTTGATGTTTAAAGAAAATAAATCTTTATCACGACTACTCCATTTAGATTTAGCAATAGTAAGAATAGATTAGTCGTTCATAACAATTTTCAAAAAATCCCTATCCCGACATTCAAGAAAACACTCCATCTTTATTTTCCACAACTCAAAATTATTTCCATAATAAAGAGAAGGATAATAAATAGAATAAGAACAAGATGAAGCCATGGATCACTCAAGAATGTTAAGCCTACTAAAATATGAGTACCAAGCTCTGATACCAACTGAAAGAACCGCGACAGCCTACAACAAATAGTCCTAGAAGGGGGGTGAATAGGACTACACAAACTATATGCCCAAATTAAAAATTCTATCAACTACACTTGCAAAGATATCACAATTGAATTGCTTAACAAAAGATATACTAATAGTGATAAGTAATTAAGCTAACTACAATTGCAAATATAAACAATAACAAGCAAGAATAGAGATAGTAGTCAGGTCTAAGCAATGAGCATATAATGCGGAATATAAACCTAGCATGCAATTTCTAAGAAATTAAAATATAAAGCATAAGAAAAATTGCAAACGCAAACACGAGTCGATTTTAGAGTGGTTTGAGAGATCCCCTAGTTCACTTTCTTTAGGCGTACGAGCACGTTCCACTAAGCATGTCTCCATCGGGACTCTCACATTGCGCACCCGCAACCAAACACGTCACTCGACACACGAGTGACTCTTTTCTTTACAAGCACTTGGACTCCTATCTTACAAAGGCACCGATAACGTCTCGGTCCTCATACAAAGAAAGAAATACAAATCTCTCTCTTCTTTCTTACAAAGGCACCCTTACACTCAAGGATCCCCACACAAATACAAGAAGAGGGTTTATAATGAAGCACAATACTCTTAAAGGAGTTTCTCTCAATACTCTCTCTAATACTCTTACAAGTATGTATAATCAAATGAAAGCTCTTGAATTTGTGTGTGAGAGTGAATTTGGATAGAAAATTGAAAACTCTTTTATACTCTCACAAGAGATGAGATATTTCTTTTGAAAATCACTTTAGAATATGGGCAACTGAAATCTCTAAGTGATTAGAGCTCAAAATACCAACACAAAACCTTTTTATAGCCCCCAAAGAAAACTAGCTGTTATGGGATCAAAGTCGGAAGAAAACGCTCACAGCAGACTTCTGAAGAACATCGGGGCAGATGTTTGGCCTTTTAGAAAAAGTAACACAACAGCTATATTTTTCAAAAAATCTTAACCGAAGACGTCTGAAGTTCAAATAGACAGATGTCTGAAGCAGAACAAGTTTTGGAAAAAACATAACATCAGACATCTTCCCCGATGAGTGGCAGATGTCTATGTTCCTTACTGGAAAGCACAGAACCAAAACCAGATATCTGAAGATCAAATTGGCAAACGTCTGAAGTTTAAAAAATGCCATTTGAAACTCTTCATCAGACGTCTGGTCCATTGACCTCCAAATGTCTGTCTCATCTCAATTTTGAAAAACATATCTGAAATATCATATATCAACAGTACACAAACGTCTGAACTTCAACGAGGCAGACACCTGGCCAAGAACAAAAAGCTAAAATCTGGGTTTTAATAAATACAAAAGTTTTAAACTCGAAAACCCAAATTCTTATGCAATGTAAAACGTTTGTGCAATAGTGTGTGAGTGTTCAAGAGATCTAAATGATATAACCATAATGTTTAGAGTACTTACAAGGATTCCTATGTAGGTTTAGCAAATTTTTGAATTCATGAATCCTTGTTGTCTCTAGCTCTTGAACCTTGGCGATCCGCTTGGCTTGAACTTTGCGTTGGTCGATTGATCTTCAATTTGCTTCAAAACTTGATGCTTCAAACTCGAACGCGCACTCACGAATGTCTTCAAGTCGATATACACATGCACAAATCTTGAACTTCGACTTTTGACACTTTAGTCTTGGATTTGGGCTTCTTAGCTATCTATAGCTTGAATCTGCAGTTTGAGAAGCTCTCGTCCGAATCCTCCAACCTCCATTAGATATATCGTTTAAGCTCGATTTCCCCCATTCTCCTTTTTACGCTTGTATCGTAAGATATTCCGAATATCCTGAAAAGTAATCTTAAAACGACCAGGCATATCATATACAGTGTTATGAAATATAAGAAAATTAATAAACACAAGTATATGCACATTAATTGTTTTGATATCACAATCATGAATAGTATATTAATATCAAGTTATAACTCAAACTCAAATCATAGGATATTGACATACTAAATATATATTCATGGTATATGAAAAGTATGATATAGATCACATGTATATACAAATTCATATTGTGAATAACCAAAATAATGAATAAGAGTAATATATCGATATTAAGGAATAAAACACAAGTAAAGCATATCGATGTCGATATATAACTCAGTATACACAAGATATAAGAAAAACAAGCTAATACACAAGTGTATACAAGTTTAGTGTCAATAGGATAAGCGAGTGACACTAAACAAACTATTTATATTTAAGTTATCATCAAAACTGAATGAAAGGATCATCAAAAATCATAAGCTATCACTCTCCACCTTGCAACCCAACCTGCAACCCCATCATCCCCCTCGTCCTCACCATCATCAAAGTCATCATTATCACCAACTCCCTATTCTCTCTCACATAAACCCTACCCCTAGCTCCTCTCCTCCTAACCAAACCCAACACCCCCTTACTGCTTAAGCCGACTACCATTCTCTCTCCCTTTCTTCTACACCATAACCCATCTCCCAAGGCCGATCCGAGCATCTTCTTGCAATCGCTAACCGATCCCCCCATCCAGCTGCAATAGCAACAACAGCATCATCCAAAGCCAAACCCTCGACCTTGGATACCCCATTCGACGCGACCCTAAGCTGAGAACCGAGGCTTCAAGGCTGGGCTGAAGCCCGTGTGAGCGTCACGATCGTTTCCACGCCTCCGGATCTCCATTCCGACGACATTTCAATTTTATGCGCGAAAGTGTTCGATGAAATGCCCCAAAGAAGATATTCATCGTTTATTGCGTTCTTGCCGCGAGCCATGCACCCGTGGATCCCTGAGGTAAGTGTTTATCACCTGCTCGTCTAAGTCGGATAACTTGCCACTTATTCACTTTCGAAATCTCTATCCGCATCACTTTCTTTATCTTCATGCATTATACATAACATAAAAGAATTCAATAAATAAATTTTCTGCGCAATATTGGTTTTAGGTTATGTAGAGGCTTAACTATATACCTATCAAATTGCAATTAAAATGTGATAGAAAACTATTTTACTATAATGATTTGATGAGAATTACTATATTGTAATAATATGATGTGCAATCTAACATTCTGAAATAAACTACTACATAATACAATGTTGTACCATTTCTTCACTAGCATACTCAACTAGTTCATATAATGTAGTTATTATGAATGTTTTTAATATCAGCAAATTCATATTAAAGTTAATATATGCACTGATTTATATTATTTAATACTTATATAGCGATTGTAGTAGTGCATTACAATTAATATGCGAGTTCTTTTTATTTTGTTGGATTAAGTGGTTTAAATTCTATGGCATAATATTGTACAGTGGTTTTCATTGAGATAATCATGTTATTTTATTATTATGGTGGATGCAAAAATACCCTAAGCTTATAAATCTTGTATTTTTATTAATACCCTAAAGTACCCAAATGACGTATTTTCATAAAAATTCCCTAAGGTTTTGAAAGCCCGTATTTTCAAACAAATATCCTGAAGTTACAGAAACATGTTATCTCCTGAGTCTCGGGGAGCCGGAGATAGAGCATCATTAAAATACCATGAACTTTTACAAAGCCTTTTCTACATTAAAATACCTTGATTTCCCAAAGTCCCATGTTTTACAATAAAATACTCTATACCTTCCGTTCAACTAGACTTTGTGAAACCTCGCTACACTTGACTCCATATTGACTTGTCAAATTAACTGTTTAATGATCTTGTTTAATGACCGTGTGTAATGATCGTGTGCAATTACCATGTGTAATTATGTGTGCAATGACCGTGTTTCCGGACATATACGGAATGCTAACTGTTTAATGATCTTGTTTCCATAATTCCGGGCATAAACGGAATACTCCTAAAATGCGTGTACCGTTGTATGACGTGTCTCAGGAGTTCTCTTATCTTGTGCAATGACCGTGTTTCCGTCTATATACGGAATGCTAACTGTTTAATGATCATGTTTTCCGTGATTCCGGACATTTACAGAATGCTAACTGTTTAATGATAATGATATCTTAAATGACATGATACACTTGAATAAACTTGCATGCCATAACACTCCACTATTTATCATCACTTGTTATACCTTGAAAACTAAAATACGAAGAAAAGTTATTAAACGACTTTTACCTACATGATTATGTGTTACTACACTTATTATTATAACGGTTTCACACTGTTTGATTTACCCTACGTCTTAATACTTGATTTACCGTGATCCTTGATCCTATGTCACCTGATTGCTATTGAGACATTGACTCTAGACCCGAATACATAGTCGATACCGAGTGATTCGTGATCTAACATGTTACAGAACATCTCTTGTTATTCGTGATTTATACTGGATTAACCTTGACATGGATTTGTTAGATTATCTTAACTTTACATTGACAGGACTTATAAATGGATTATTCATCATCTTGGATTGTGATTATTATGTTACCGGTTTAAACTTGTTGTTTATTGGGAAACTGAAGGATGGAAATACTTGTACACTCGGATGATATTCATGCTGGACAAAACTCCATCGTGGTCATGGGACACCTTTCGGGGATATTCACTGTACTACATTGATTCATATTACTATTGGCGTCCCAGACACGAGCACCTTGATCATACTATTTCCAGCTAGTTATGGGATACCCCGGAGATTCGAGTACGTTCATCAGTCAATTCCATCAATACACATCTTATTTGACCTGATTTGAGCCTTAGATAGATACCCGATTTGACTTGGCCTCTAGATTGACCATCAGATGGACACTGTTCTGATTCGATTAATGACATCCAGTCGTGTTTTCACATTACTTTATATGCATGATTTTCTGTACTTTCGGTTTACCTGTTTTCACTTGTTACCATGATTTACTATTATTACTTGCATCACACTATCCCGCCTATTTTTATGTTTTTGAGTGTTCTGACACCCTGAGAATTGTGTTCCCAATTGGATAGCCAGATTTGTAGGACCGGACTTAGTGATCAGAGTACGCAGCGGAACCGTGATAGGCTCAACATTCATAGAGTTTCCATTTCGGTATTTTTCATGTTGTATTACATTGTATTATTTGCATCTTTGAATTAGGTCTTAAATTTGTACCCTTTGGATCCTATTGTATATTGTGAATCCTTGTTATCATTGTAATAAAGGTTGGTTAATGAATAAAGATGATTTTCTTTACTTATTTTTGTGTACTTCTGCATTACTAAACGCTTAGCGTAGCTGTATCGGCGAGAGTCTATTTCTCGGTATAGTTACGTTGCGGGTCTTATCGTGTCTCCGCTCCTGTATCTTGAGAAGCGGGACGTGACAACTTCATTGTAAAATCCAATGATTTTGTAAAATATATGATCTACTATTTGAAAAATATTCATTTTAATATTTGGCATTGCATCTTGAACTTGACATGATTTCTTGAATACATGAACTCGTGAACCCATGAACCTGAACTATTTCAGGCATTCATAAATTTATTTTAGTATTTCCATTAACTTCTTAATCATGAATAATTCACATAGGGATGTGAGGTTC
This sequence comes from Agapanthus africanus, assembly GCA_030015575.1. NCBI lineage: Eukaryota > Viridiplantae > Streptophyta > Magnoliopsida > Asparagales > Amaryllidaceae > Agapanthus > Agapanthus africanus. The sequence continues at coordinate 416,581,406 of CM057349.1, read as the reverse complement.
GACAAATGAGAGTATTTACGTGTAACAGGGATTATACACGATCGCCGTAGTTTCAAATATTACGGAATAATTGTATTACTAACTCATGAATCTCTTGAATCTGTATTTCTGTTGTTCTGATGGGAAACATAATATCTTCGTTAGATGTAAAATCCTCATTAATCAAACTCATAACTTAAAACACAATAGCGCGATCTAGATAACAAATATCATGACAGTGTTGCTTCATATTACCTACTATTTATATATGTTTGATTATTTCTTCTTCCGTTCTTATATCACATTTAAATTATTTTAAAATTATTTTGTTTAAAACAGGGACTTACCGGACTCTAATTCGTTGATGGGCATTCCATTTGTTTTTTTTTTCTTTCTTTTGGGAATATCCGTCAGACGACGCTGAAACAGGAGAAGATCATTAAGAAGTAGAGCCCAGCGATCAGGAAAGCAACTACTTCTCTGCTCAGACAGATTAGTAAGTTTTTTTTTTCTTTTCTCTGTAGTATGTTGTTGAGACCATCTTTATTTGCCACTATCATTGTTATTTGGGAATTTTATTCCAATTTTTTTTATTTCGGATTTGTAATAAATTTTGTTGGATTTTGTTCTGTTATTTATTTCAAATTCTTATAAGTATTGTTTTTATTCTATTTGTAATTACGCTTAGCATATTCATGACGAGAATGAGTGTTTTTCGTTGTGGATACGTGTGGGCTTTGATCGTTCTCGCTTCTAATTTTTTGGGAAGCAGGACGTGACAACAAGAGATCCTTGATCATGTCATGAACAAAAAGAAAAATCCTTTCAGTTTTGGATTATATATATATATATATATATATATATATATATATAATGAAGGAAAGATGCTATAGGATACATTCCACAACTTTTTCACCATTGAATTAGCAATGTAATAGTTCTATTGTCGGTAAACCGTTAATTTTGCACCCACTAAATCAACGGTGAAAAAGTGATGGAATCACATGAAATTTGGTGTATCCACATCTTAAATGATAAAGATGATGATGGTGGATGCCGATCGTCGGAAAAAACATGAAGGGCGTTCGACTTCATAACCTTTCTCTCTCTCTCTCTCTCCATATATATATATATATATATATATATATATATATATATATATATGAGAATAAAGGAGGAAAGAGGTCCTAAGAGGCTTTTTGCGTTAGGTGGCGGCAAAAAATATTCCCTCCACCATTTCTTTCGACGACGGCACCTTCCAACTTGATATCTATCCTCTAATTTGTCGATACACCAAATTTCAGATGATAACACCACCATTTCACCGTTGATTTAACAATATAAAAAGTTCTATTGTCGAAAAACCGTTAATTCTAAATTAACGGTGAAATGGTGTTGTAATCATATGAAATTTGGTGTATCGATAAATTAGTGGATGAATATCAAGTTGGAAGAAGGACGTATTTCTTGCCGCCACCTAACGTAAAATGCCTCATAAGGCATCTTTTATCTCTTTCTCCCTCCCTCCCCCCCCCTCTCTCTCTCTCTCTCTCTATATATATATATATATATATATATATATATATATACAGAGAGAGAGAGAGAGGTGTCGAAAAAATGCACCCTTTACCATTTTTTTTTGATGATCGCCATACATCACGTCCATCTTTATCATCTAAGATATGGATACACCAAATTTCATGTGATTATACAATTTTTTTTCACCGTTGATTTAGTTGGTGCAAAATTAATGGTTTACCGACAATAGAACTTTTTACATTGCTAATTCAACGGTGAAAAAGTGGTGGAATCACAAGAAATTTGGTGTATGCACATCTTAGATGATAACGATGATGATACTGGATGCCGATCGTCGGAAAAAATGATAGAGATTGTATTATTTTCGACGCCATAGGAGGAAATCCCCTCATATGGTCTCTTTTCTCCATTATTCTCATATATATATATATATATATATATATATATAGAGAGAGAGAGAGAGAGAGAGAGAGAGAGAGAGAATAATGGAGGAAAGAGGCCATAGGAGGCTTTTTCGTCAGGTGGCGTCTAAAATCTATATCTTCCGTAACTTTTTTCGAGCATCGGCACCCATCATCTTCATCTTTATTATCTAAGATATTGATACACCAAATTTCATTTGATTCCAATACCTTTTCACCGTTGATTTAGTGGGTGCAAAATTAACGGTTTACCGACAATAGAACTTTTTACATTGCTAATTCAACGGTGAAAAGATAATGGAATCACATGAAATTTGGTGTATCCATATCTTGCATGATAAAGATGATGATGATGGTTGCCGATGGTCGAAAAAAGTTACGGAAGATATAGATTTTAGACGCCACCTGACGAAAAAGCCTCCTAGGGCCTCTTTCCTCCATTATTCTCATATATATATATATATATATATATATATATATATATATATATTTGTTTCAAACATTAAAGATTCTATGTATTTCTCATAAGCTGCACCTGTTTATATTGTACATATCTCTTATATATACTGGTTTCAATAAAAAAATTCATTAGCATTTAATGTGCAAGCTTCATATGATTTTCATTTGCAAATTTTTCATAGGAGGTATGGAATGATCAGATTTGTCTAAATTGGAGAGAAACAAAAATTCAAATTCAAAATATAGGCGTAAAGTTTTCTCAGATTCTGTGAAGAGGGTACGGAGTGTACGTTAGCACGGTAGGCAATCTCGTATATTGGCGGTTCTAACAGTCAGCCATCCATCGATTTTTTTTCGACGATCGGCATTGGCCATATTGATCTCTATATTTTAAACTATGGATACACAGATACTCAAGTAGTTTGGATACATTCATCGTGCTTTATGAAATGTTCTATAATTGGAAAACACTAATTTCGCAATCATGCAATGCAAGAACAAAAGATATCCATGGCACATGAAAATTGATGCACACATATTAAGACCATGAGATCAAGATGACCAGTACCGATTTTTGAAAAAGTCGGTGGTTGGTTGAGTTTTTGAACGCTAAAGCAGCTAACATCATACAGTACCAATGTATATTCCGTTTTCTCTTCAGCAAAATAGCAAAGTGTAATGTAAGAGAGCTGAATTTGAATCGATCTAACTGAAAGATAACTCTGTAAACTTCAGAAAGAAATAAAAATTACAGAGAACAACATGTTGAAGTACACATGCAAAATCCTCTATAATATTGTGGCAAAAAAAATTTAAAAAAAAAATAAAAAAAATCAAGGCTAACAATGGAAAATCTCTGTCACTTATTCTAATTTTACTTCATCAACCTACAAACTCAAAACTGATTTCTAGATTAATTTCATAACTTATCAGCAATTTTTCCAATTGCATTAGCAAGTTTTGTCATAACAGTGAGAATGCTTTCAGCTTGATCTTTCCTCTGTTCTCTCTCCAATTGACAGTTGAGGTTATGAGCTTCAAGTTGCGCCGATAAAATTCGACCGTTCTTTTCTAGAGCTTCAATCAATTTGCACTCAAGGCTGTTATCTTCTGCTGAATCTTCTTCTGATGTTTTTCTCCTCTTTTGACCTTCCCATGATGAAGAACCTCTTTCAGGATTAATATCAGCTTGCTTCTTATCTTTTGAGTTTCCTGTACAAACATTTTTGTTTTATAATTTTTTATGGGATTTTTTTTAACCAAGAAGGGATGAAAGAAAATGAAAGTTAGAAAACAACAAGTTTCATAAATATGAAACAATACCTGGCTCAGAATAATGCTCATTTTCAGGCACATACTTCCTCTCTGCATACCAAGTCCAAAAAAGTAACAAAAACAAGTGAAAAATTTTGAAAAAAGAAAAAGCATTCAGTAGAAACAAGAAAATATCATATCTGTCAGAAGTCCCTTAGATTGTTCCAAATGAAGTTATAATGAGAGTTGAGAGTTATTATTTTATATTCTAATATTACGCTCCGCACAGGTCAGGCTTTTTATGGTGAGAGTTGTGCTTTTGTGCAGCATAACTTTCCTTTTTAATTAGTCCCCTATAAATACATGCCTGAGAGCATTCAAATGTGGGTTGCTCAAAAGATCTCTGAATGTCATTTCCATTGCATCAAAACCCAGAAGTTATAATGAAGATTGAGGATTATTATCTTATTTATAATAATATCTATTTATTAGAAGTTGTAGATAATACTGAAAATTTTCTTGATAATGTAATGAATATTGGATGCGATATATATGGAAGCATAAATACTAATTACACATTGCAGACCTATTGGAACAATGCCAATGACAAGTACATGTAATATTAGGTAAGTAAGCAAGCTGTCATCTAAATCATGGTAAGTATATCATGTCACTACCAAGAAATTTTCCTTAAAGCCATGCATATATAATGGAAAGAATTTAATGTCACAACATTAATGATGAACATTTGCATTTTATTTACCTATTTATCTTTGAACAACCAAGCATGGATATTATGTTGTAACCATTGAAATCTATTTTGATGGGAAAATGTAGTTGATAAATTTTATTAGAATCACATAAAATTAATCACACTTATAACAAAAAGCAATCAGCTATAAAGTTTCTTGTGATCGAGAGCAAAATGTATGAAGATTCAAATTAATTCTGCTTACATCAAGTTACGGAGCGAACAGCAACATATATATTATGTTAATTAAGCTTACCAGATATCGGCACAACCACTAGAGGTTCATCCATCATACCCTCTTCTTCATCCTCCTTCTCAAACTCCAAAAACAAACCATCCTCTCTCGCCGTCCGTCCGCTATCAAATACCGTCTCTTCTTCCTCCTCATCCTTCACCTTCATCTCATCCATCCTCATCAACTCGAACACCTCCCTATCAAAAAAACCCGGCAACTTGTTCTCTCTCCTCACATCACTCCTCATCCCCCAATAACTAGTATCCTTACTATTCTTGTTCTCCCATGCTTTGATCTTCTTGAAGTCGCACGCGAGGTTGCTCCACCTCTTCCTGCACTGCAACGGGCCCCGATCCACCTCTCGCTCCCGGCAGAAGGACGACACGAACATCCATTTCGGCTCGAGGCAGGCATCATGAATGCATTGCTTCTCGTAGGCTTGTTTGGCTTCTGTCAGGGTCAGGATTTCTTGCCGGGTCCAGCGTGGCAGGCGCCCGCTGCGTGTCGTGGAGGTGGAGGGGGTGGTGCTGGTGGTGGTCATGGTGGTGGGCATTTTTATTTTCCCTTTAACAATAAGTCTTATTTGATGAAGGGAATTAGGGTAGAAATATAAGGGTGGTACGGATTTGGAACAAATTAAGGTGGTCATTAATTCTTAATCCATTTGTTATGGTAGGTATATGTATGTATATGTGGTAAATGGACAATTAGGATCCTAGATGAGCCTCATTGTGTTGTCTGCTTACTGTATCCTAACTATCTATCTCTGTATTAATTGCTTTAATTTATTCTGTCTGGATCGTGCGTAAATGTGGATACCTTTTCCATGAGCTTTAAATCCAATGTAATCTAATCTATTATCGTAAATTTAAGGCTTTTTTAGGTGGGAGAGGAGACGAGAGTAGGGTAGAAATTTATGAGATGGATATATATGGGGGCAAATTCATGGGAGTCATTAATTATTAATTCATAGTTATGGATTATTGAATCGTATGTAGTTATGGTAGGAATATATATGTGGTAAATGGAGAATTAGGATCGTTAGCTAGGTGAGGTTCACTGCGAGCATTGTGCGCTGTATTTAAAAACCATTTCTATGTTGCTTTTCTTCTTCATGGACTTTATATTGTTATCAGATTTTATAGTATCATACATGTTAGTAGGTTAAAAGTTCTACACCACAGAAATTAAAGGCAGGGAAAGAAAATTATTTAAGGGACTTAAAAAGCGGTCAAGTTAGTTCTGAAAATGGCTGTGCATTATCCAATATATGTCATTCAGAACATTTTAAGAACTATTACCACAATCTTAGGACAATTCCAGTATATTGGAATTTTTTTTTTACCCTAAGGTTTACATTTATTGCCTGATAAATTCCCTAAAGTTAATGGTGGGTCACATTTAGTGTGGCAATCAAAGTGTGGGATAGCCCTATATCTATCTATTTATATTTGGTGAAAGGATCTATTATGATATAATATTGGATCCATAATGGACATAATGATAGGTGTAGAGCTGGTTAAAGATAATGTAATGCGTTGATGACAAAAATTGGTTCCTTGACATCTTAAGGGCTGATGCCTTGAAAAGCATGATGGCCTACAATCAATTGGACTAATCCTAATTGAAATCATTTCATGGTGTCATATTGTAATCATATAACATTTCATGGTTCAAAAATAATATATATCTCGAATAAAACATCCACTTAACGTTGGGAAATATTGGGAAAAGGGAGAAAAAAATTGAGTAAAAAGAACTATAAACATGTACCATCATGCATATACTTTCAATTAACAAAACATAATAAGCATACAGAATCACAATCCACTTGCATCCATGTTTCATATTTATCGTCATGATCTGAGCCTTTTATCCCAAGGGTATCCTTTTATCCATGTTCCATATTTAGCAGCAAAAAAATGCTTATCTGGTTAATACACGCAACGATAATTAAAACACATAATATAAGAAAGATTTCTCATTGATATCATTACTTCTAACAATTACATGCACATCCCAAAAGAAAAACCCAATTATTTGGTCCACTCATACCCATGGAGTTTCACTCCAAAATTTCGGGAATTCCAACGATAAAGAAAATAATGTAGAAGCTTTAACAATTCCCAATCTCCTGAAACTTGGATATCTTTCTTTCGATCTGAAAAATCCAAAAGCTATTTCTTACATGCTCAAAAAATAAAATAATAGAAGGTGAATTATTGAACACGAAAAAGTAGAACACTCCAACCAAAACCTATCTTCCTTCGTACATAGCTGTCTCATAAAACGTTAGTTTCTTGTTCCATCTCTTTTTTCTGCCCTTCGTACATAGCTCATCTCCACTAGTAACTACTCATTGAACTAGATTTCTCATCAACAACAACCAACCAAAATTTCTTTCAAACACCTATAAGAAAAAAGGAACTGGACTACATACATGTATAGGATTTTTTCCCTTCTTATTTCACAAAAAAAAAAGGAATATAAAATTGAATTCCCCTGTAATAATGCCAACAGAAAATCCAACTGAGGGCAATTTAGTGAAGTCTTCTACGGCATCCTGCAGCACCACAAAAGCAAGGCAGCTCCACGACACTGCCATCTGGTCTAACTACGCTATCAAGAGGATAACCGTAGTCGTAGCAAAGTTCCTGCATCGAAAAATAAATATGTTAGCCAAATGTTTGAATTAGGGCTAGATTGCAATAAACTTCCTCACTTTTGCCCATTTTGCCTTGCACATTTAGCAGGACGTCACCTTGACTTCTAAAAAGCTGCAGTTTAATCCTAACTTCAACAGAAGTTAATATGTTCCGTTCTATAGTGTTAAATAAGCAACGATGGTGAGAAATTGTGTAATAATATGGTATTCTGAGACAATTTTAACTAAGCCTGATTGAATCTAATATGCCTAGCGATAGCTGCGGTCGATCCTTCAAATGGAGGTCTAACAGGGGGCAGTGGGTCCCTTGGGGTTTAGGTGGTGGGGCCCACCCCCCAAGTTGTGAATGTTGGCCGCAGCCAGTTCCTCAGCCACATTTAAGGCTAGATAATTTATTATAGATTGTTATGGACTAAACAGGATGCAAGTCGAGAACAAGTATATGGTAGATCAGATTCAGCACTAAACAAAATTTCAACCTAGCACAGACTCGACATGGATTTGTAATAATGGCGTAAAAAAAATAGTGATGCCTCATCTGCACATGTATTTGTTTATTCACTTGCCTTAACGAAAAATACTAAAAATCTCATCAGCAGTAAATATAAGTGAACAATTTGTTATCCATGCATTAAAATATAGATAGCATGATCACCTGAAGAGGCGGTATTGTGTCTGCTGCAAACAGCATAACTTTTGCCATTTTAATGTCATGGTGTGAGCTCAAAACGCACTGAACAAAGAGATTAGGGTCACAACTATGGTTAATAAACCGTGCAATATTCCCGATTCGCCCGGCATCAATACAGAATTCCGGTTCAGCCTTTTGATCATCGAAATTTTCCAGCAACGGCATATCACCAGGACGTGTCTATGAAATCAAACACGTAATCAGTATAATCATTCGTCAAGAGATTTATAATCCAAGGGGAAAATTCTCATCAAATAAAGTGCACAAATCATGAAGATGAAAACTAATACAATATAACAGCTATGGCATAAAGTTTAGTTAAAAACTCATATTGCAGCTGTAAGTACTAGTGGTGCCTTTCTGCTTAATACGGGAACAATATGGGAATATCGATCATGCTACTTGATTGCTTGAGATCTAAAGAAACCCACAAGAAAGAACACAAATCACCCACAAATAAACGAACAAGAGGCATGATTGCCTCCTCCAACCAAAAGTCCCAGTTTTTTCATTAACTATTGTTAGAGTTTAGAGTATTTAAAGTTGATGGAGTGATGGACTTTTTAATAGATACACATGGGCCTTTGATATAAGTGGGTTCCAACAATAAAACTCAAGCCTTGTTGAGATTTGACCCATCTTATATCTTATACCCATATGTTTCTTTTGTTGTTTCTAATATATGACGGTCTTTGAAGTCCCATCATTTTGTTTTTACTTTCAACATTTTCCCTCATATGCAACCATCGCTTTTTTTTTGTTTGGTTATCACGTGAAAAGTACGAGTAGGGTTACATGTAACCATCACTTTTTATTGGTGTGGTTGTCATGCGCAAAGTACGAGAAGAGTTACGTGCAATCGTCATTTTTCTTGGAGTGATTGTCACATGAAGGATCGAGCCATTTGCTCTAATACCGTGTCAGAGTTTAGAGTATTTAAAGTTGAGAGAGCGATGGACTTTTTAATAGGTACACATGAGCCTTTAATATAAATGGGTTCTAACAATAAGACTCAAATCTTGTTGAGATTTGACCCATCTTATATCTTATACTCATATGTTTCTTTTGTTATTTCCAATGTGGGACTATCTTTAAAATCCCATCATTTGGTTTTTACTTTCAACAACTATAATAAACTCCAAATTACCATTCCATCCATCTCATAAGCCTCATAACATCCTTTTATATAGGACTTCTAATTAACCTAGTTGTTATAGGAATAGAACCACATTTCCTAAATAAATTTTCTAAACAATAAACTTTCTAAACTAGAAAAATACCTAAATTAAAAGAAATTTCTAAATAGAATTCTAAATAAGAAAAGTTTCTAAATATTAAATATTATGCCAGATAGAATTTCTAAAAGCAATAGGATTCTCAATACGCTCTTGCATCAGACTTCCCTAGTTGAAAGAACTCGCCCTCAGGTTTAGATCTAAATAGTTCTTCACAATTATTCACAAAACGCCTTGATCGGCTACATTTAAGTTTACAGATGTTGCGAAGAATGTCATGTATATCAACTATAAGACTAACATCCAACGAAGGGCCAGACGTCTGAAGCAATGAGCTTCAGATGTCTGGCAATAAAATCCAGATTTCCAGAGGCGGCGCAGACATCTGATGCAATGAGCTCAAACGGCTGCCTATTCTCTGGCCAGTCGCGTTATGGAGGGTCAGATGTCTGCACCTATAAGGTTAGACGTCTGGCAACGCTCTGTTAAAATAACAGAGAAGGCACCGACGTCTGCCCCATATAAGGTTAGACTTCTGTTGAAGATAACTGTGAATTTCCAGTTCAAGATTTATCTCGAAAAATCAAATTTTGGGATGCAGTTTCATAATTTTTGGGATCTTATTATAAGTCAAATTTGTATGGGCTATATATATGATCTTAGGATTAAAGTTTTAAGAAGTTTTGATCATAAAGTTTTAAAAGGAGACGACGGCTCCAAAAGGAATCAAGACGATCAACTAAGAACTTGTAGAGAGAGGAAGATCTCGTTTGATTAATTGTAATTTTCTGTAAGGTTTTCTTTTTTTCTTAAAGTTCTAATAAAGGTTTTCCCCCTTTCCCCCTAAAATCTCTTGTGTTATTTAATTTTGTTTGTTCTAGTTTTTGTTATTCGTTTTAAAGGGATCTAGATTTAGATCTACAAAGGTTGGTTGTTGACACATCCGCTGCTCCCTCGATTCCCAACAACTAGTATGAGAGATGCGTTCTGTAGTTTTGTAATTTAAGTTTACGGTGGGTGACGACGCTTATGTCCGCTCCTCATCTTCTTAAATTGTGATTCTATTGATAGTAGTTCATAAGGATCCGAAGGAAAAGTTTTTTTACTTCGGGATTAAAAATGACAAATAACAAAGAAAATAGCACAAAGTTCGAGGTGGAGAAATTCAATGGGAAACATTACTTCTCGATGTGGCAAAGAAGCATTAAGGCACTTCTGGTAAATAACGGGCTGTTTAAAGTACCTGGCGGTAATAAACCTACCGACATGACAGATGACACATTGACAAAGATGGATCTGAAGACACAATGCACGATAGAACTTTGTCCGACGGATAACATGATGTTCAACGTCATGAATGAGACTTCTGCGGTAAGTTTTTGGTTGAAGTTAGAGAACTTGTACATGACAAAATCGTTGTCAAACAAGCTATACTTAAAAAAGCAACTCTACGGTTTACGCATGAAGAAAGAGACTCCTATTCACGACCACCTAAATAGCTTCAACAAGATAGTAAGCGTTCTTCTATGCCTTGAAGTTAGAGGAGTAGGACCAAGCATTGTTGCTCTTATCTTCGCTTCCAAATTCATATGAACACTTGGTGACAACGATTCTCTACAGGAAGGAGACTCGAGATGGAGGTTACATCGATACTTCTCAACAATGAAATCATGAAGAAATCAAATCTATCAGAGAAATCATCATGGTTGTTTGCCGGTGAAAAGGAAACGTCGAAAACAAAAGACGGAGGCAAGAGCATAAAGGGAAATCCAAATCATCCTGACAAGAGAACGAACCATGCTTCTTTTGCATACAGCTAGAGCATATGAAGCAATGTCAGAAATATAAACAGTGGTTGGAGAAGAAAGATAAAGGTGCCAGTTCAAAGGGTTCGAATCAAACCTCTATTGCGACCGAAGATTAAGAAAACCCGTGTGATGTACTCGCTTTACATACCGAGAAGATTCTAATACTTGGATCTTTAATTCTAGATGTTCATATCATATGTGCCCGAAGGAGTTGTTCGATACCTATAAGGAGTTCAATGGCAGCAGTGTTCTCATGAGGAATAATGTGGTGTGTAAGGCCATTGGCATAGGGAACATCAAAATCCGTATGTTTGATGGTGTGGTGCGAACACTTGTGAACGTGAGTCACGTTCCGGAACTAAAAAAGAACTTGATTTCTCTTGGAGCGTTGGATGCGGTAAGATGCAAGTTTGTCGGTCAAGGAGTGCTAAAAGTTGTCAAGGGTGCCTTAGTGGTCATAAAGGGACGACTCAAGAACTTGTATCGTTTGGATGGCAGCACGGTGACGGGTGGTGCGGCCGTACCTAGGGAGAAACAGGTGGAGGATACCGTAAATCTGTGACATGTGTCTTAGCCACATGAGTGAGGGAATTTCGTGAGTTGCATAGAAGGGGGTTACTGAAAGGTATTATCTCATGCAAGTTAGATTTCTGCAAATATTGTACGATAAGGAAGCAACATAAGGCCGGCTTCAAGAAAGCCATGCACAAGACCGAAGGACTTCTTGATTACATTCACTCAGACGTATGAGGGCCATCACCGGTTGAATTAAAAGGAGGTGTCGTATACCATGTCACTTTCATTGATGACTTCTCACGGAAGGCATGAGTCAACTTTCTCAAACACAAATCGGATGTGTTTGTCAGTTTTAAGAAGTGGAAAGCGGTCGTGGAGAAGCAAACGGGACGATCAGTGAAGTATTTACAGACAGACAATGGAGATGAATACACCTTGAAGAAATTTATAGATTACTGTAAACATGGCATACATAAGCAATGGACTGTTCCAGGCCAGCCAGAGCAGAATGGGGTAGCGAAGCGTATGAACAAGACACTACTAGAGAGAGCCAGAAGTATGCGGATACAATCCGGTCTTTCGGAGGACTTCTGTGCAGAGTCGGTGAGTCAAACATGCTATTTGGTCAACAGGTCTCTATCAACGGCCACAAGTCTTCAAATCTCAAAAGTATGAAGAGGAGAGCCAGTCAGTTATGATTCTCTATGAGTGTTTGGGTGCTCTGATTACTCGCTCGTGAATCAAAAGGATAGGACCAATATGGATTCAAAATCTAAAAGGTGCGTTTTCTTGGGATTCAAACTTGGAGTTAAAGCTTATAAGTTGTGGGATCAAGAAAACAAAAGGTCATTCACCAGCCGAGATGTGATTTTAGACGAGGAATCCATGTTGAAAGATGTGGCTGGAGTAACAAAGAGGCAGGTGGAGCATCAAGTGATAATGATCCAGTAGAGGTAGATTTTCTGGCGCTCATAAGGATACAGATACCAAAACACAATTTCAGTCTATTAATGCGAAGGTGTAAGGGCAGAATACGGAGACGGACGGTGAGAACCAACCCCAATAAGACCAACATATAATAGCATTGAGGAGATCAACACGTATACACAAGGTACCAGTCAGGTACGGTTTCGAAGATATGTCGCATACGTTTTAGTCATTGAAATCGGAGATCCCAGCTCTCATCAGGAAACCATTGGACAAGAGGATAGAGATCGATGGATTGTTGCGATGACAGAGGAGATGGAGTCACCTCAAAAGAACGGTACGTGAAGATTGACAGAGCTACCGAAAGAAAAAAGGGCTATTGGCTATAGATGGGTATTCACGAAAAAGGAGAATGAGCAATATAGGGCAAGGCTAGTTGCGAAGGATTTTGCTCAAAAGGAGGGGGTTGACTACAACGAAATTTTCTCACCTGTAGTCAAACATACATTTATTCAAGTTTTGTTGGTGAAGGTAGCTACTCAAGATTAAGAGTTGGAGCAAATGGACGTGAGAACAACATTTTTGCATGGGGAGTTGGAATATACAATCTTCATGAAGCAACCTGAAGGATTTGTAGAGCCCTGTAAGGAGGATCATGTATATGAACTCAAACAGTCTCTATATGGGTTGAAGCAGCCTCCCAGACAGTGATACAAGTGCTTCGATTCTTTCATGAGGAAGATTAGCTACTCTCGATGTGAGTATGACAGCCGCGTGTACTCGAAGCGGCTTAAGAATGGATCTTCGATATATCTATTCTTATATGTCGATGACATGTTGATCGTTGCGAAGAGTATTGCGGAAATAAATATGCTCAAAACTTCATGGAGTGCAGAATTTAGCATTAAGAAGAGATTTTGCGGGACGGGAAGGCTGGAAAGCTTTGGCCATCCGAAAGAAGATATATAGAGGTATTGGAGAGATTCAACATGAAGACTCTAGACAGGTGAGTACCCCTATCACCTGTCATTTCAAGTTATCCTCCAAGGAGTGTCCGAAATCAGCGGAGAAGAATGTAAAGATGTCTCGAGTACCATATGCAAGTACGGTGGGATCACTGATGTACACTATGATATGCATACGTTCAGACATATCATATGCGGTAAGTTTGGTTAGCCGGTACATATCAAATTCAGGAAAGATTCATTGGGAAGCTGTAAAGTGGATACTTCAGTATCTAAAAGGCACTAAAGACCTCGGTTTGTTCTTTCACAAGTCAGAATATAAATCGAGCCAATTGCAAGAATACTTAGATGCGGATTATGCTAGTGACTTGGACAAGAGAAGATGTTTTACAGGTTATGTATATACAGTTGCAGAATCTTCAATCAGTTGGCTTCAGGATATCGTGACGCTATCAACGACGGAGGTAGAATACATGGCGGCAGTAAAAGCATCTAGGAAAGCCTTATGGTTAAAGAATCTAGTTGGTGAGTTCGGAGTTGATAAAAGGTCGATTCCTTTGTTTTGTGACAGTCAAAGTGCCATTCACTTGGCAAAGAATCAGGTATACCACAGTCGAACTAAGAACATCGACGTGCGGTATCACAAGATAAGGGAGTGGACAGAAAAGAAGATCGATTTGATCAAAATTGATACTAAGATGAATCTGGCGGACAGGCTGACGAAGGTTATTCCCACAGGGAAGTTCAAGTCATCCCTGGCTTCTATTCAAGTACTCAAATGTGAGGAAATGCGACCTCGGTAGAAGGCTCATAACAATTTCGCAGATCTGGTTAAAAACTGTGGCAGCAACAGTTTTGCAATTCTGGGAAAGATTATGACAGTTCACAATTTCAAGGTTTGGACTTGTGCCAGCAGAGGAAAATAAAGAACTAAGGCAACTTTAAATGATACAAGACAAGGGCAACAAGTTTTCAAGGTGGCTATAAGGATATACAAATCAAGGTGGAGATTGTTGTGAAGGATATCTTGTATATCAACTACAAGACTAACATCCAGAGAAAGGAAAGATGTCTGGAGCAATGAGCTTCAAACGTCTGGTAATAAAGCCCAGATTTCCAGAGGAGGCGCATATGTCTGATGCAATGAGCTCAGACGTCTGCATGTTCTCTAGCCAATCGCGCTATGGAGGGCCAGACGTTTGCACCTATAAGGTCAGACGTCTGGCAACACTCTGTTAAAATAACAGAGAAGGTGCAGACGTCTGCCCCATATAGGGTCAGACGTTTGTTGAAGATAACTGCGAATTTCCAGTTTGAGTTTATCTCGAAAAATCAGTTTCTGGACGGCAATTTCGTAATTTTTGGGATCTTATTATAATTCAGATTTGTATGAGCTATATATAGGATTTTAGGGTTAAAGTTTTAAGAAGTTTTGATCATAAAGTTTTAAAAGGAGACGACGGCTCCATAAGGGAACAACATGATCACCTAAAGAGAACTTGTAGAGAGAGGAAGATCTCGTTGGAGATCATAAGATCTATGTTTAAATTCATAAGGATTGGTTGTCGACGCATCCGCTGCACCCTCGATTCCCAACAACAGAAACTCCATAATTGTTCGGCAGCTCAATCTTATATGCATTCTCTCTGGCTCGCTTTAATACTCTGAATGATCAATCTATGTGATCGTTCAAGTTTTTGAACTTTCGGAAGAAGAAAAATATACTATGCACGTAGTTAATCTTGATCATGTCTCTTTCTTGCAATTCCGCTTGTCTTAGAGATTTGCCGGCATCTGCTTTATACATACGGCTTCACTTCTCCAGCAAGCTTATGATTTTATCATAACCAAATTGACTCTCCATGCCACTATGGTTCTCTTGAATGATGTCTGCACGAAGTGGCATTTGCAATGTTTGCCTTCTCTTAAAAAGAAACCCATCATCAAATGTACTTTCTTCAAAACATATATCTCTGCCTCGATACCATTCCTCACAAAAATCTGTAACTACTTGACATAATTCCTTTAATTTGAAACTGAACCCATTGGACAACATAATAGACAATAGAATCTCTTGTTGGCTATGGGCATCCGACATATTATTCTATCGAGTATCCATGTGTTGGATGACAGACCGGATGAATAACACCAAAACCTTATAGAAACTCTAGCCTTCCTCAAAGGCCTCTTACTCATCAAATATTCAACTTGCCAATGAAGCTTTTCCTGCACTTTCGGAGTAATCCAATACACTGCATTGCTTGAAAAAATCGCTTCCAGTAAAAGATCAATTTGATGATTCTTATCTCGTTCTGGTGGCAATCTTGGTGACAATTCTTTGGGAATGATATTTGCAATCTCTTACGAAAGACAATTGAATTGTGGTTGATTAATGACCTTTATGTCGATCTTCAATTTCAAGGGTGGAAAGGTTTCACCAATTTTCTCGACCATGCCAAGAAGTTTCGAACAATTTAGAAACTGTTGATCCTTTTCTTCACCATTTTTGCATATGATTTTCAACTGTTCTGGCTCCAAAGTGATCTTCATGTAGTCTTTCATGAAAGTTCAAGTTTTATTGTAATCATCATCAATCATCTTTCATTCAATTTGGGGTTGCCTCTCAAACAAGATATCATATGCATCAATCCACACATCGTACTATAAAAAAAATCATAATACTATCTATCAATTGAGAAAGAAACACCACATGATTCAATTACAAGTACCTCATTTTTCTGGGATACTTTGATATATTGTAGGAAGAAGGCTTCTTCTCAATCTTCAATTGATGCTTGTTGTTGTTCTTGTGTGTGTAGCAATGATATGGTGAGATGAGATGTTATAGTGAGATGGTGAGATGAAAAAACCCGACCGTCATTTGACCTTCAACACGACGATTGGCTACGTACATCTTGTTCATCATGTCAATATATGTGTGTACACAAAAATTTAGATGTTTTCTAGTCTTCTAATGTATGGATCAAGCATTCACAAAATGGATTATTGTTAAAGCATCGTAAACTTCACACACATTGCATGTACTTGATGCACGACTTACAAGTCTTCAAATCGTCCAATTTTTTATACACATACACATAGAATAAGACAAATATCCGACGGACGGAATCGACCATCCCAAGGATCTTATCTCAATAGGCGGGAAATCATCTCATGATGTTGAAAAAAGTTAACCATCCGCCATATCTATCTTGATCTTCATCGTCTAAGATGTAGTTACACCAGATTTCACGTCATTCAAACACTTTTTCACTGCTGATTTAGTGATATAAAATTGCTAAGAATGTACTATTATCGGAAAACCGTTAATTTTGCACGTCACTAAATCAGGAGTGAAAAATGTCAGTCACATGAAATTTTTTGTATCTGCATTTTAGATGATGAAGATAAAGATGAAGATGGTAGACGTCGATCATAAAAAAATGGAGGGTTGACTTTTGATCACAGGCACATGAAGGTTCCTTCAAAGGGCCTTTGTCCTCCATTATTATCGCCCTCTCTCTATACACACGTGCACGTACACACGCGCGCGCGCACACATCCTGGTCTAACTCCAGTGTGAGGCGAAATATAAAAGAATACAAGTAAATGTACATTTTGAATATTCATTTACTTATGTGTATGTATATGTATGTGTGTATGTGTATACATGTGTGTAGGTGTGCGTGTTTATGAATAGATGTGTATGTATGTATATGTGTGTGCGCGCGCACATACACACATGGATATACATGTATCTATATGTATGTGTAGCCTGGTCTAACTCGCACACACTAAGATATGAAAGAATACAAGTAAATGAACATTCGGAATACATCAATAATATATATCATCGGTGTTATTAAATGTGTTCTATGTGGTTACATATGCAACCACTTGGCACATGAACAGGCATATTTTTTTAATATATGCAATAAAAAGTATGCTTTGGCGCATTAAAATTGCAATACGGCTGCTGGCCGAATAAAATGCATATCAACCTAAGGATTGAATTAGGTCAAGAAGCAGGCTTACGATTTTTATTCTTGTATGCAAACCCAACATAAGGGTATCTATAAAACCTTAAGAAGCAACATAATGAAGTTGAAAATGGTGATGAAGTGGTGGATCAAGATGACGAGTAGGTTGATTCGGACAACGGATACAAAAAAGTTCCTCCTAAACATTTCACAATACCGACGAGTGATTGATTGAATCGTTAGAAGAATGTGATTTTAATTAAATATTTATTTTGCTAGTTTGTGATGATAATTATGTAATTGTCTATTTTGAACTTTTTACTATATATGCTGATTGGTGAACTTATGATACTATAATTATTCTTATTATGATTTTTCAATCTTAGAAATTAATTTAGTGTTTTGCTATGAATCTATAATGAAATGGCATGAGTTTACTCATAGTTGAGATCAGAGTTGTTCTTAATATCCGCCGACATCCCATATATGTCGCTAAATTTTGGTTTTGGAGAGTTGACAACATGAAATACGCAAATTATTTATTTTCCCAAAATTTAGAATATAGAGGCCGAAATTTCGGTATATTGGCTGGAATTTATGTATTTCGGCAGAAATACGTCGCTATACTTGCTAAAAATCTTGTTACGGGGGTTTTAGGTTTCAAGATATAATTAAACCGCATTTATATTCGTTAACTTAATAAAACTTACCAATTTCCAAGCTTGTAGGAAACCCTATATCAACCCTAATCGCACCGAGACTAATCACATGGAGACCTTTGGCTCGCATATCTCCCTCATCCGAAACCTTTTGCTCGTAGATCTCCCTCTCCCTCTCGTGGCTAAAAGAGCAACCGACGGTGAGCCCACAAATCTCCTCCCTCTCGCTCGCAGATCAGCAACAGCCAATCGACGATGAAGCCCTCTTTCTATCCCTTGCGGATCAGCGACACCCAACAACATCTGACAACGAACCTACGGATCAGCAAAATCCAACATCCGATAATGAATCCATAGATCTATCTCTCTAAGTCGGCAACAACCAACACTTTATATTATGTACAACGATAACATTTTTGTCAAAAACATAAATTTTATCAATGGGATTTATAATACAAAACTATAGAATCCGATCGTAGGGTGTTTTTCGTCGTCCCATTGAGATGGATGTACGTGCGCCAGGCTTGTAAAAATTCCTCCTGCCCATTACAGATAGTTTTATTGATCGTGGGAATTCTAATCTCTAACCGCTACAACAAAACTGTTGTTAATTACCTCTCGTTTTGACACTAGAGCACCTCCGATTAATGGGCCATATGTATCATGCGAACTCGCTCTTAATAATGCGTTTGTGGAATTGTGTTTGAGAACCCTTTTAAGGGTGCTTTGAACATTACGAGGCCTCACAACCGGGGTCCCGTTGCCCGGTCTGTGTCGGATAGCTCTCGAGAGGGGTAAGAGAGAGAAGGTAAGAGTCGGATGGCCTTCTGAGGGTCGGATGGCTTCCATGGGTCGGGTGGCCTCCCGAGGTCGGATGGCCACCCGAGGTCGGTGGCCACCCGAGGGTCAGGGGTCTCCTAACATTGAGTTTTTTTTATATGTTTAGAGGGAGCACCCCCTGAAGGGTGGTGTCCGAAATGGAGTGCCTTTTTAAAGGCATCCTGTAACACCCGAGCCCAATAATGCTATGTATATTACTAGTTGAGGGTTATTTACTGCTCATTCCAATTTTCCTGATTTTCTGGTGTTTATTGCTAAATTTTACCCGGTTAAGTCATTTTGGCACATAACAAATTTTAACTCCGAAAATGAAATTTAAGATGTCCATGTTAGCCTACTCGTCGCCACTAGTCGCGTGGTAGCGTCCGCGTGTCGAGATTCCGTTCCGTTTGGCTAAACGGGCAAGTTTGGGCGACTACGCGCGCGTGCAAGTGTCCGACTTGGGGGCATGCATTTTAATCACAAAACACCTCTTTTCAAAGTTTGGAACCCGCTTAAAATCCTATAATTGGAATTTGGAATATTTGGGCGCAACCCGGGCGCGATTTGGAAATGTTTCATTTCGCGCCAAAATGGCCCATTTATATTTAATATCTAAAACTTATATTTAATATCTAAACTACTCAATCCCCTAAAATCCCTCAGAAATTTCCCTTCTGATTTTCACTCAGCCAATCACGAGCTCACAGTTGAGCTCGTGGGCCCCGCTCCTGTTTCCTCATCTCTCTCTCAATCTCTCTCAAATCTCTCTCTAATCCCTCTCTCTCTCTTCCTCCTTATATCTATCCCTGCATGCAGCCGCCTCCCATCACGAGAAACCCCCACGCAAACCCTAACCCTAGCTCACGCAGATCTCACCGCCGGCCTCCTCGCGACCTCGCCGTCGCCGCCCTCACCACCACGACCTCCACCGCACCCACCTACCCTCTTCCTCCGGTTCGCCCGCTCCTTCCCGCGCCTGCAACCCTTCTCCCCGACGCCTCCATCCCCTCGCAACCTCACCGTCGACGTCGCCCATCGTCGTCGACGACCCCACGACTCCCTTTCACCCTACTCGACCCGACCTCGTCGTCGTTCCCTCCTCCCCTCGCCGGAAAAGCAAACCCGACCCTTCACCCAACGCCTGCACCTTCCCTGTTCGCCGGAAAAACGCGCCGGCGACCCCGTCGACACCACCTCCGACCACCTCCCTCTCTCCCACGACCCCCAGAGCCGACCACACTCCTCCCCACTCACCGCAGCACCCCTTCCAGCGACCCCGAGCCGTTCAGCCGTTCCAGCACCCTCGCCGCGCCTCCTGTTCACCGCCGGTGGGTCCATCGCCGTCGGGCCCGTCATAGTTACCCATGTTCCTCCTCTGTAAGCATCACTTTACTCCCTTTGATGCAAACCCCGCTGATCTTGTATGTTTATCTTATTGCTAACTTGTTGCCGATAACTTTTGCCGGAATCCGACCGTGCCGTCCGACGAACCCGACGCTCCAGCGAAGTCCCCTGGTCCGTGTGATCCCGTTGACCTCTGTTGGGACTCGATCCGTGGCCCGTGCTTCCGTATCGCAGTTTCTGCCGACATCGCATCCGTGTTTCGGTTTGCGGAACCGCCGAGGCAAGTATCCGAATACTTGCTTTAACATGCTACAAACTTAATAATCATGTTATCTGTTATAATCACACGACTTGGTGGCAATTATAATCATCCGTAATATTAAACCATTGTATTAGTTACTTGTAGTTAATCGGTATGCTATTAATTCACACTTTAACTAATTAACCAATTTGGCACCTCATTGCCTAAATTGCTAGATCATCCTTGTAACTATTATTATGCTTAGTTTAAATTCATGCAACTCCATTACGTAGGTTATCGATATCGCTTTACTTGTGGCTTTTGCACCCCAAAGGTGCGTGAACCGATTAACATGAAAATACAAACATCACTGTGTTCACATAGAATAATATTGTTAGTTACTGTTCCTGTTGTTGTTCATTATTTGTTACTATACCTGTTATCATCATATACCTGATTGCATTACTTATTGACCGATCTTGATACACCTGACACATGTTCTGACACATCGGACACAACACCCTGTACATATCGACTCTATCTATGGAAAGTAACCTGACCTGTTACCTGATCTCATGCCTAATGCCGACAAACCTAACCATTCCTGCTGTCGACCCAGACAGACCTACTGTTACTTGACCTTGCGTCGGCATTAGTCCATGACTACTGGATACCTGACTTGACATACATAGTTTGGGGGTATGGGAAAATCAAAGGTGAAACCGACTTGTAACTCAACAGTTCGATACATTGTTCTGATCAGTCTTACGGGCTTGGCCGGTCCGGGAGTGATGATGCTGACATCACTCGTCTATCCTACTACCTTTTACTGCTTAGCGGCACGTCTCGGACTCAGCCCCGAGGATCATGACCGTGGTCCCGGGCACGCACGGGATACTATTGAGTTACATCGACGATTCATCAATTGGTTTCAAAGACTATAGAGTAGAAAACCTGATAGGACAGTTTAGTCACCACTGCACCTTACCCTGCTTGTTATCTCTTATTGCTGCTTTATTCATGTTCATGCTTGCATTGTTTATTACCATGTTTATGCTATATACTTGATATCATGACGCGCTGACGTCTGGGTTTTGCATGGCCCAGATTCCGTACCTTTGTCGTCAACCGAGCAGGAGTACTTCAGCCAGCAGGCTGAACTGTGAGTTCTTTAGAGTTTAGTTCATTTATGTCATTTCATTTCCAGATGTGAGCCCGCATTATGGGACATACTGTTTATTCATTGTATTGGATCATTAGCTTCCGCACTTATTGTTTATTGATTCTTGTTATTATGGATTTGGACATGTATTAGTTTAGTTTATTTTTACTGTTCTTGATATCTGTACAACCGTAATGTGACTGTGGATGGATACTTCCTACCCACAGGTAGCATGGTTGGCTATGTCACGTGCCCAAATCTTGCGTACTCTGGGAAGCGGGGCGTGACATGGTTTATGGTATCAGAGCGGTTAGTTGGGTTGATTCTTTATAGTTGGGTATCGCACCCGATACACGAATCAGAATACCCGTGACTAGGAGACATGTCCTGCCACCTTGACCGTTTTACCGTCCTTGAATCATTCTTCCAGATCATGTCGACATGCAAACTTACTTTGCATTGTCAACTCGAAACCTAACTTCTTGTTATCTCTAGGACTTAGGCGACTTGGGTGGAGTTAAGTAATTGCGGCTATGATACCGCGGCATAGCTACAATGCAGTACTCTATTTAAGTATCTTGGAGTTCTAGCTTTGGTTTATATATTGAATCTATCATCATGCTAATGTTGTTTGTTTTGATTTCAGGACCATGGCAGATAAGAATTTCAAGACGTATCAGAGGCGTGTGGACGAAGCCGCCATGTTAGGAGTGATACGTGGGATGTTAGAAAATCAGAAGAGGCAAACTGAGCTGATCCAACAGCAAGCAGATTCATTTCAGGAGGGTTTGCAGGCTATTCAGCAGTCTGTAAACACCGCTGCAGCGAAGCCAGTTGACCGGGTAGGGACCGTGGCAGATTTCAGACGGTTGGGTCCTACTACTTTCACTGGCTTGGAGGAGCCGTTGCCAGCCGAGCAGTGGCTTGTGGACACTGAGAATTTATTGATTGCGGCACAGATCCCAGAAGACAAAAGAGTTGATGTGGTGCGCATTCAGCTGGTGGATTACGCCCGAGAGTGGTGGCTTGTGGAGGAGACCCGCCTGTCCAAGCCAATCAGTTGGGCGGATTTCTCCAAAAGTTTCTTGGAAAAGTTCTTTCCGCGGACTGCACGGGAGGAAATGGAGGAGAGATTTATTGGGCTGAAACAAAATGGAGCAGCTGTGGATGTGCATGCAGCGGAGTGGACGAGACTTAGCCGTTTCGCTGGGCCCTTAGTCGCCAAGGAGGCAGACAGGGCGCGAAGGTTCTTGCGCAGTTTGGATATGGACATCCAGAGGCAGATTGTCTCCCTGGGTTTAACCACTTTCTCGCAGGTTCTTACGGCAGCCAGAGAGCAACAGAGTTTATCAGGATCGAAAGGGAACTTTCACCAGACAGCAGCTACGGCCAGGAAGCCTGCATTTGTACCTAACCGAGATCATGGGCGTAGAGGTATTCCAGTGGACCGTCGAGGTGTAGCGCCAATGAAGAAGCCTGTGATCGTTGATCGAAGGAAGAGCGTGACCTGTGCCTACTGCCACTTACCTGGGCACGTGCATAAGGAGTGTAGAAGAAGACTGGGACTTTGCTTGGTTTGTGGAGCAGCCGATCATGCAGTCAGTGCTTGTCCGTCGAAGCTTCGCACGAGAGATGATATACAGAAGCCTCCGCAGAGACCGTTCCAGGGGCAGAAGCAGCTGACACAAGGACCCAACCAGGGTCGAGCTTTCACTTTGACAGCTGAGGAAGCCAAGGCATCAGGAGAAGTGGTTTCAGGTACTGTACTCGTTCGTGGTTTTCCTGCTTTGGCATTATTTGATTCCGGAACATCCCACTGTTTTATGTCATCAAATTTTATAACTACGCACTCGATCGCCTGCACGACCCTGCCTAGTTTTTGGGACATACACACTGGGAATGGGAAAATCATAGCTAGTAAGGAATGTAGAGATTGTACTGTTGTTGTTTGTGGAAGGGAGCTTTTTGCGGATTTCTTGGTGATTGATACGGGCAATTATGATGTAGTCTTGGGAATGGATTTTCTTGGCACTTTCCACGCACACACTGATTGTAGGGCAAGGAAGGTAATTTTCCAGATTCCCGGACACCCTGAGTTTATTTTCATCGGAGGAAGCAGTTCTGTCGGGCCAGTCGAGTTTAGAGCTAGGCCGACGAACAATGTTCTTGCGGCTATGGTTGCGGATAAAAATGAAGAGCCGGCAGTTGTTCGCGACTTTATGGATGTGTTTGAAGATATTTCAGGCCTACCGCCGAAGCGAGATGTGGAGTTTGCGATCGACCTCATTCCTGGTGCAGCGCCAGTATCAAAATCTTATTATCCGATGGCACCGGTAGAATTGGAAGAGGTTAAGAAACAGGTGGGTGAATTACTCGAGAAGGGATGGATTCGAAGCAGCAACTCACCTTGGGGAGCTCCAGTTCTTTTAGTGAAGAAGGATGGCACGAGAAGGATGTGCATCGATTACCGAGAATTAAACCGGGTGACTATTAAGAACAAGTACCCGATCCCTCGCATTGGAGAACTTTTTGAGCAGCTTAGTGGCGCGAGGGTATTCTCGAAACTGGACTTGCGATCAGGATATCATCAGGTCCGAGTGAAGGCAGAAGACATTTGCAAGACGGCGTTTCGAACTCGGTATGGGCATTTCGAGTATTTAGTGATGCCTTTCGGAGTGACTAATGCGCCGGCAATATTTATGGACTTGATGAACAGGATCTTTTCACCGTTCTTGGACCAGTTTATTGTGGTATTCATTGACGATATTCTGGTGTACTCAAAGAGTCCGGAGGAGCATGCTGAGCACTTAAGGATCGCACTGCTAACGCTGAGACAGGAGAAATTATTCGCGAAGATGAGTAAGTGCGAATTCTGGCTGGAAGAAGTGAAGTTTCTGGGGCATGTCGTGTCGGGCGATGGAATCGCCGTTGATCCCGAGAAGATTACAGCAGTTCGAGATTGGCCTGTTCCAAAGAATGTTGCAGAGATAAGAAGTTTTCTTAGACTCGCGGTTACTACCGAAGATTTGTGGAGAACTTCGCTCGTTTAGCTGAGCCGTTAACCAAACTTACGCGCAAGGAGATACCGTTTGTTTGGACAGATGGATGTGCATTGGCCTTCGAGACGTTGAAGCAGAAGTTGATAACCGCCCCTATCCTAACCGTACCGGATGATTCAGGAGGACTGGTGATTCACAGCGACGCATCTGGAAAAGGATTGGGATGTGTTTTGATGCAGAATGGGAAAGTCGTCGCTTACGCATCGAGACAGCTGAAGACTCATGAGCAGAACTATCCGACTCACGACTTGGAGCTTGCAGCCGTGATCTTCGCCCTGAAGATTTGGAGACACTACCTTTTGGGCGAGAGAGTTGAAGTCTTTACGGATCACAAGAGTTTGAAATATGTGTTCACTCAGAAGGAGTTGAACATGAGACAACGCAGATGGTTGGAGCTGATGGCCGACTACGACCTTGATCTTAAGTACCATCCGGGAAAAGTTAACGTCGTGCCAGATGCGCTAAGTCGGTTACCAGCAATTCAGTTATTGACTGCACAGAGAGAGATCATTGAGGAGTTTCGGAGATTTGACTTGGAGGTTGTGCTACCACACGCTACAGGACAGTTTATGCAGTTGCAAGTACAGTCGTCCTTAGTTGAGAAGATTAAAGCGACACAATCGCAGGATCCTAGACTGCAAAAGTTTCGAGAGCAGGTTGAAGCCGGACTACGAACCGATTTACTGATCCACGAAGACGGTTCGTTGAGATATGGTAGCCGTGTGTGTGTGCCAAAAGGAGATGTGCGTGAAGAGCTTATGAAGGAGGCACACAGTTCAGCTTACTCTGTACATCCAGGAGGGACAAAGATGTACCGAGATATTCGACAGCACTTCTGGTGGGAAGGTATGAAACGGGAAATCGCTCGCTTCGTGGCTAAGTGCTTGGTATGTCAGCAAGTCAAGGCTGAACACCAAAGGGTTGCTGGTTTGTTGCAACCACTTCCGATTCCTCAATGGAAGTGGGAACATATAACCATGGATTTCGTGACGGCTTTACCGCGGAGTCCAAAGGGCAACAATGCAGTATGGGTGATTGTCGATCGGTTGACCAAGGCAGCTCACTTTATTCCTTTTCGGGTTGGTCAATCGACAGAGACCTTGGCAGAGCGATACATGCAGGAGATTGTCAGATTGCATGGAGTACCGGTAAGCATCGTGTCCGACCGGGACACTCGGTTCTTGTCGCACTTCTGGAGGAGTTTACAAGAAAGTTTGGGGACTCGATTGAAGTTTAGCACAGCCTATCATCCCCAGACTGATGGACAATCGGAGAGAACGATCCAGACCCTTGAAGATATGTTGAGGGCTTGCATGTTGGACTTCAAAGGTTCTTGGGAAGATCATCTACACCTGGTGGAGTTTTCGTACAACAACAGCTTCTAAGCAACTATTCAGATGGCCCCGTTTGAAGCACTGTATGGTCGTAAGTGCCGTTCACCGGTTTGTTGGGATGATGTTGGTGAACGAAGGTTACTAGGACCAGATTTGGTGGTGCAGACAGTCGAGAAGGTGAATACAATCAGAAAGCATATGAAGGCAGCTCAAGACAGACAGAAGAGTTGGGCCGACACGTCAAGAAGACCTCTAGAGTTCGCCGTGGGAGATTTGGTATTTCTGAAGATATCACCGACTAGAGGGGTGATTCGCTTTGGAAGTCGGGGAAAGCTTAGTCCCCGATTCGTTGGACCCTTCGAGATATTGGAGCGTGTCGGAGAGGTATCGTACCGGTTGGCGTTACCATCGTCATTAGCAGGAGTTCATGATGTATTTCATGTGTCTCAACTACGGAGGTATGTTCGTGATGAGACCCATGTTTTGGATCACTCGGAGTTGACCGTTCGGGAAGACCTGACTTTTGAGGAGCGACCAGTCGAGATCAAGGATCGAAGAGAAAAGGTTCTTAAGAACAAGGTTATCCCTCTTGTGCTAGTTTCTTGGGGTAACCGATCGCATGGAGAATCTACTTGGGAGCGAGAAGACGAGATCCGGCAGAAATTCCCTCACCTTTTCCAGTAGTTAGTTATCTTGTATCCTTGAAATTTCGAGGACGAAATTCTTTTATAGTTGGGTATGATGTAACACCCGAGCCCAATAATGCTATGTATATTACTAGTTGAGGGTTATTTACTGCTCATTCCAATTTTCCTGATTTTCTGGTGTTTATTGCTAAATTTTATCCGGTTAAGTCATTTTGGCACATAACAAATTTTAACTCCGAAAATGAAATTTAAGATGTCCATGTTAGCCTACTCGTCGCCACTAGTCGCGTGGTAGCGTCCGCGTGTCGAGATTCCGTTCCGTTTGGCTAAACGGGCAAGTTTGGGCGACTACGCGCGCGTGCAAGTGTCCGACTTGGGGGCATGCATTTTAATCACAAAACACCTCTTTTCAAAGTTTGGAACCCGCTTAAAATCCTATAATTGGAATTTGGAATATTTGGGCGCAACCCGGGCGCGATTTGGAAATGTTTCATTTCGCGCCAAAATGGCCCATTTATATTTAATATCTAAAACTTATATTTAATATCTAAACTACTCAATCCCCTAAAATCCCTCAGAAATTTCCCTTCTGATTTTCACTCAGCCAATCACGAGCTCACAGTTGAGCTCGTGGGCCCCGCTCCTGTTTCCTCATCTCTCTCTCTCTCTTCTCTCAATCTCTCTCAAATCTCTCTCTAATCCCTCTCTCTCTCTTCCTCCTTATATCTATCCCTGCATGCAGCCGCCTCCCATCACGAGAAACCCCCACGCAAACCCTAACCCTAGCTCACGCAGATCTCACCGCCGGCCTCCTCGCGACCTCGCCGTCGCCGCCCTCACCACCACGACCTCCACCGCACCCACCTACCCTCTTCCTCCGGTTCGCCCGCTCCTTCCCGCGCCTGCAACCCTTCTCCCCGACGCCTCCATCCCCTCGCAACCTCACCGTCGACGTCGCCCATCGTCGTCGACGACCCCACGACTCCCTTTCACCCTACTCGACCCGACCTCGTCGTCGTTCCCTCCTCCCCTCGCCGGAAAAGCAAACCCGACCCTTCACCCAACGCCTGCACCTTCCCTGTTCGCCGGAAAAACGCGCCGGCGACCCCGTCGACACCACCTCCGACCACCTCCCTCTCTCCCACGACCCCCAGAGCCGACCACACTCCTCCCCACTCACCGCAGCACCCCTTCCAGCGACCCCGAGCCGTTCAGCCGTTCCAGCACCCTCGCCGCGCCTCCTGTTCACCGCCGGTGGGTCCATCGCCGTCGGGCCCGTCATAGTTACCCCTGTTCCTCCTCTGTAAGCATCACTTTACTCCCTTTGATGCAAACCCCGCTGATCTTGTATGTTTATCTTATTGCTAACTTGTTGCCGATAACTTTTGCCGGAATCCGACCGTGCCGTCCGACGAACCCGACGCTCCAGCGAAGTCCCCTGGTCCGTGTGATCCCGTTGACCTCTGTTGGGACTCGATCCGTGGCCCGTGCTTCCGTATCGCAGTTTCTGCCGACATCGCATCCGTGTTTCGGTTTGCGGAACCGCCGAGGCAAGTATCCGAATACTTGCTTTAACATGCTACAAACTTAATAATCATGTTATCTGTTATAATCACACGACTTGGTGGCAATTATAATCATCCGTAATATTAAACCATTGTATTAGTTACTTGTAGTTAATCGGTATGCTATTAATTCACACTTTAACTAATTAACCAATTTGGCACCTCATTGCCTAAATTGCTAGATCATCCTTGTAACTATTATTATGCTTAGTTTAAATTCATGCAACTCCATTACGTAGGTTATCGATATCGCTTTACTTGTGGCTTTTGCACCCCAAAGGTGCGTGAACCGATTAACATGAAAATACAAACATCACTGTGTTCACATAGAATAATATTGTTAGTTACTGTTCCTGTTGTTGTTCATTATTTGTTACTATACCTGTTATCATCATATACCTGATTGCATTACTTATTGACCGATCTTGATACACCTGACACATGTTCTGACACATCGGACACAACACCCTGTACATATCGACTCTATCTATGGAAAGTAACCTGACCTGTTACCTGATCTCATGCCTAATGCCGACAAACCTAACCATTCCTGCTGTCGACCCAGACAGACCTACTGTTACTTGACCTTGCGTCGGCATTAGTCCATGACTACTGGATACCTGACTTGACATACATAGTTTGGGGGTATGGGGAAATCAAAGGTGAAACCGACTTGTAACTCAACAGTTCGATACATTGTTCTGATCAGTCTTACGGGCTTGGCCGGTCCGGGAGTGATGATGCCGACATCACTCGTCTATCCTACTACCTTTTACTGCTTAGCGGCACGTCTCGGACTCAGCCCCGAGGATCATGACCGTGGTCCCGGGCACGCACGGGATACTATTGAGTTACATCGACGATTCATCAATTGGTTTCAAAGACTATAGAGTAGAAAACCTGATAGGACAGTTTAGTCACCACTGCACCTTACCCTGCTTGTTATCTCTTATTGCTGCTTTATTCATGTTCATGCTTGCATTGTTTATTACCATGTTTATGCTATATACTTGATATCATGACGCGCTGACGTCTGGGTTTTGCATGGCCCAGATTCCGTACCTTTGTCGTCAACCGAGCAGGAGTACTTCAGCCAGCAGGCTGAACTGTGAGTTCTTTAGAGTTTAGTTCATTTATGTCATTTCATTTCCAGATGTGAGCCCGCATTATGGGACATACTGTTTATTCATTGTATTGGATAATTAGCTTCCGCACTTATTGTTTATTGATTCTTGTTATTATGGATTTGGACATGTATTAGTTTAGTTTATTTTTACTGTTCTTGATATCTGTACAACCGTAATGTGACTGTGGATGGATACTTCCTACCCACAGGTAGCATGGTTGGCTATGTCACGTGCCCAAATCTTGCGTACTCTGGGAAGCGGGGCGTGACACATCTGATGGTCGCATTCCCCTTAAAGGGGATCTGAAGGCGGCGATGAACACGGGTGTATCCCGTGTTCGTGCTTTGGTCGGAAACATGGATTGCGGTCCATGTTTCCATGGATCCCGTGAGAGACCCGATGCCGTGCCGACTTGATGGTGAAAGTCGATGGTTTTCGCCGTGGTTCATCACCGAGGATGATTTCCCGAGGTGAAAGTCTTAGGATTTCACCCCAAGAACTCCTCTTCCCTTCTCTTTAGATTCGGTGGGAAAAGATTGCACTTTTCTTTAGTTTTGGCTTTGGATCTTGGAGTTTTGAGGTGGTGCTATTTTTGAAAAGATGGGTTCTCTTGTTAAACGGTTTGTTTTGGGGAAGAAGATGAAATGAGGGAGATGAGAGATGCCTAAAAGAGCTATCTTTTCTTTGAGTCTTTCTTGATGAAGAAGATTTCTCACATTAAGAGAGTGGAGGCACAAAACCCTAAAGAATGAGAAGAGAATAGAAATTATTTCTTCTTTTAGGATGGATTTAAATACCCTTACAATTTGCACTTTAGCCCTATGGCATACAACTTTGGCTTTTTTCCCTATTTCTTTACATTTTTCCTACTTATTTAAATATTACATTTGCATTTACATATTTTTTTTTATCGTCTCTTAATGGGTCAGTCGGCCCCATGCTCGGTCCCAGTCTTGAACATGGTCTGGGCTTCTGGCTTTGACTTGAGTTTCAGCAAGTGGGGTACAATTTGACCCCAACATCGATATTTAGGAAATAGCACCAAAATTTCTCTAATATCCGATATCAAAATCTTTGGACCAACAAGAGACCCTCTCGAACTATAGACACAGTCCCCACCATCAGCCATTGCCACCTGCCCCTTTCGATCCTCCCTCAATCTCCCTCCGGCATCATCCAAGCCCTGGTCAAACCCTCCCAACACAGTCGAAGCCACCTTCGCTCCGTCCCAGCTGCCTTCGATCACCACCAGCACCCCAGCCACCTTCGATCCCATCCCCAGCCACCTTTGACCCCATCGACAGACCTCTACGCCCTCCCAACACTATCAATCCAACCCCTAGATACCTTCTAGCACCTTCGATCACCACCGAGCCACCTCGCCAGACTTTGCCGGACCTCTCCAAAAGCTCATCGACCGAGATTGAACTCGCCAGCCATCAAGATATGAAATTGATGAGGAAATCAAGCTAGGCTTGATCGATTTGCGTTTGATCGGAGCTTCTTGTGTTCGATTTGATGTTCTTTGAGGATCTCTTGCCGATGTGAGTAGATTTTCATCGTTTCCCTTAAATCAGAAGTCGGTTTTCATCCAGATCCGCTTGAAGATGAGTCGATTCTCTGGCATTTTTCTCCTGTGATCTCCTGTGATCAATTTGAGTAGACCGCCTGCACTCCAGAGATCAATTTGTTGATGTTTCTTGACCCAAATCCGTTTCGACTCCTTTCTTATGAGTTTTCAAACGATTCACTGCTGTTTTCCAGTCGATTTGTTGTTGTTCCTCAAGTCGTGGATTACTGTAGCAAAGAATTGTCGCCTCCTGCAAATAACAAAGCATTGTTTGGCGATCCGATGTCAAAGAATTGAACAGTTATTAATTTCCGCCTCCTCCATGCCCATCGCAACTCTCTTCTTGAGCTACTGCCAACGTTTCTAGTCTATCAGGTATATCGTTCATTTCTAATTCTAATTCGTGGGTCGCTGATTCCGGCGTCTCACATATCATGTCCTGTGATGGACCTTCTGATCTTACTTTTAGTCCTCACAAACTTATTTCCATCGTTGATGGTAATGTCCAACATGTTCTGGCTCTGCTGATTTATCCCTTACTTCATCTTTAATACCTGAAAATGCTTTAATTGTGTTATCTTTAAAACAAAACTTGCTTTCTATTCGTCAGCTTACCTCTCTCCTGACAGATCTTAGGATTCCTTCTTCTCTTCCCACTACACTGTTCTACGATAAAAAGGCCACCATCCATATTGCTAAGAATCCGGTTTTTCATGAGCGGACCAAACATAGTGAAATAGATTGCCACTTCATTCGTGATAAGATGGCGGATAAGGTGGTTGCAGTCCAACATATTTACTTTTCGACTCAACTAGTAGATATCCTTACCAAAACTCTTTCTCGACCGGTTTTCGCTCGTCTTCTATTCAAGCTTGGCATGATTGACAACTATGCTTCAGCTTGCTGAGGTGTTAAGAATATAATTAATTGTTATATTTTAATTATGAGTATATTTAGTTAGTAGTCATTAGTTTTGAATATATTTTATTATTAGATTGAGAGGTGATCTACAACTCTATATATAAACTTGTATGGACTTTTTTTTAATCATGCCAATAAGATATTTCCTTCTAATTATTTTCAAAAACATTGGTTGAGATGCATTCTTTTTCTAAGGATTGCATTATTATCATGATATCATTGTCTTTTTCCATATTTGAAATAAGTTGATAATTTATAGTTCATAAATATTTTTCACATTGAAATTATGGACACTGAATGTTTTGTACACATATTTAGTATTTTTTCATTATATATATATATAGGGAAGTGATCTATTGCAAACCCGACCATGTTTTTTTAAAAACGAGAACTCTCGATCTACGACATATTTTAACGATTCGATCCGTTCAAATTGATTGTCATACCCTTCATTGTATGTGCATGAAAAATCAAAGGATTTAAAGACGTTTGACCTATGCATCGGATGAAGTTTATATTGCATAATCGAAAAACGTTAGTTTTTGCACCCATCGATGCATAGGTTAAAGGTCTTTAAATCTTTTGATTTTTCATACGCACGCGCACGCACACACATATATAGGGGAGTGATCCATTGCAAACCGGTCCGTGTTTTTTAAAAACGGTAACTCTCGATCTACGACATTTTAACGATCCGAACCGTACAAGTTAATCGCCATACCTTCAAATGTATGTGTATGAAGAATCAAAATATTTGAAGATCTCTAGCCTATGTATCGGATGAAGTTTATGTCGTAATCTTGAAAGACATTCATTTTTGCACCCATCGATGCATAGGCCAGAGGTCTTCAAATATTTTGATTCTTCATACACATATATTAGGATAGGGCGATCAAATTGAACGGTTCAAATCGTTAAAGTATGTCGTAGATTGGGAATCCCCGTTTTTAAAAAACACGAACCAGTTTGCAATGGATAACTCCTCTCTCTCTCTCTCTTTATATGTGTGTGTGTGTGTGTGTGTGTGTGTGTGTGTTTTAATAATTTAAATAATGCAAATCTCATATGCTACGCATTATCAGCTTATATGCTAAGAGGTTCTCAAGCGCATGAATTCGCATATTACATTCCATAACATTTATCATCAAAGGTTGAATGAACATTGCAGAAATGATGACAGAGAATTCGGATGTTTTCACCTCTCTTCTATCGAGCCCTTTAATTGTTTGTAGGCAGTCTATGTCAAAAATATAGTTGTTCTCTATAATTGTGTCGATCTCGTCATTCCTAGTAAGTACTCCAGTGTATTCACAGACTGGTGCGCCTGATGGTATGGTGTCCCATGAACGAACAGCCCAACCTTTCTTAGTTGTACGAAACACCTGAAAGAGAGATAATAAATACAGAAAGTTAGATGTGGTAAGATTTTTCAAGAGGTTGGGTTCGTGGTTTAAGTATCCAAAACCTCAAGGCGGTATTTCAGTCCTTTTTGAGATGTTCTATTGACACAGGTCTTGCTGCATCTGCAATTAGTTCCACACTCAATCACAACAGCTGTAGCTTTGATCAATCTGAAAAGAACATAAGAAATTATTAATTCCATCTGGAAACTAAACAACGCTGAGACCAGCACAATAAGTTACTTGGATCAAAGAGAAATTATAAAAAGGTGCAAACCAGAATTCAGTAGCAACACTATACATGTTTCTCAAATACTCAAAATGATACCAGAGAAGCATGTCCCTAGTCTCAATGGTTATATAAGGCGGTTTTTTTTTTGCTTTGTGGGGGTTGGGGGGGGGGGGGGGGGGTTCACAGTAAGTAGTAAATGCCTAAAGTTGCTGTCACGCCCCGCTTCCCAAAATAAGGAATACGGAGAGCAACGAAGGCCAGCTGTGCTACCTACGGTAAGGAAAGATCTTTCCATAGTCACATAAGGCTGTCGAGATTAACCTGTCAAAATAAAATCCAATACCAAAAGAGATGATACTAATAATCATATTGCAACGAAACCACAAGGAATACTAAAAAATGGGTCCACTAGATAATTGATGCAAATAAATACCCAATACAATAGGTTCGAAAAGAAAACAATCTGAAAAGATACAAAAGTCCTAATATCCCTCAAGGGCGCACATGCTAAATACTAACATAAAGTAAATAAACCTACGGGTTACTGATTTTCGGCAAAGTCCTGATAGCCGCTGCGATCCTGCTCAGCCTGAAAATCTATCTCTAAACCTAAAATGGCAAATCTCAGGGATGTCAGAACATCCCAGCAAGTACTCAATGTGTAAGGTGTGTGTATGGTATAATAACATGAGTATATATAAATATAGTGAAGCCGGTGTGCGCAAGTAAAAATACACACACATTAATACTGTGAAACAAACATGTAAAGAGGTCGAGTCATAATCTAACTGGTCACTAAAAAAGTAAACTATTTTATCGTAAGCTCGAGTGTGTGCGTCAACCTCTGCAGGAGTATTGCTAACCCAAGAGTGGTCCCCAGGGGCTAGGAAACACGGGCCCAACAGTGGAATGAACAAGCGATCGATATAGCCTGGTACAAGCTGTAATAACATGCGACCGATATAGCCCGGTACGAGCTGTAATAACATGCGACCGATATAACCCGGTACGAGCTGCCGGTATGGGACTCCTGAGACCCTGTTGTACGAACGCACACTCAAACTACCCCAACACCCGCGTATTTATAACTACTATGGTAATGACTAGAGCACTAATTAAAAATTCTGAAAAGACGGGAACTTGTGATATGGTAATTGTATAGAAATGAAACTGGTAAATAATAGTGTGTCATGTCATGTAGTTCAGTATCCTAATCAGCGATCTCATTCATAAAGACTAGAGTATTGAATAGTCATGACTTGTTAAATGTAATTGTTATCTGGAAATAGTAACTGCATGAAGGCGATTTACAAGCTGGTATGAGTCACAATTGTTATCTTCACCGTTAACCTTAATATGGATACACTAATCACAATCTGGCTCGAAATATATAAATATGAGATAGGTTAACTTTCGAACTTTATTTGTAGTTAAAATAAATCTCATTTTAAAACCACTGGCTAATTATTCTTACTTGCTGCATAAAAGTTTGCCTATATATATTTTTGTACGATATAAAGAAAAATAGGTACTAACACATATCTCTTTTATTCTAATAGGGAAGGAAAAATATATGTATACACACATACACGCGAAGGAATGTAGACGTACATCGACCAAAAGTAAAGCAAGAATACTTGCCTGATCGGATCTCACGACGGGGTGCGTACGCCGCGTCCGACGTCGGGTAAACATCGCAATGCACACACGCGCGTACATAACAGAACCAAACTATACAAGAACGTGACCACGTTGGTTGGGGACGTTTACTGGATTGCTCGGATCGTCGGCGACGAGCACGGCTCCGGCGATCACCGGAAAAATATGAATCAAGAAAGAGAAGAGCGGAAGTAGAAAAAGAAAGGGGAAGAGAGGGGACTGGGTTTGGTGCTCTGGATTTGGGACAAACACGAGGACGGAGAGGCTGACGACGAGTCGTGGGTATCCGGCGATGGGGTTTGCCGGCGAAGGGAGTGGGTTGCGGTTCTTGAAGTTGGGTGAGGATTTTTGTGCAGGGAAAATGGCCTGGGTTGTGGTGTTCTGGGTTTTGGGGTCAGAGGAGACGAGGAGAAGGGGTAACGACGACGAGGGGTTGCCGGCGGTGGAGGTTGGGTCGAGGTCGGGGCTACAGGGGTTTGAGGCGTCGGGGTTGTGGGAGGTCGAGGGTTGGGTCTAAAATTACGGTTTGAAAATATGGATAATATACGTGTCAACCAAAATCAAAAAGCGATATCCAGTTAAAAAAAACGCATACCCCCAAGAACGGATACACGTAGTATGCACGTAGCAATCCAAACGAGTCCGTTTCGCTAAACGGAACGTGAACACGATGTACGGATGCAACCACAGGGTCAGGAGGTATGATGCAGGCCATGCTAGGTATTTAAAATATTTTATTTGACTATATTTGTATTATAAAAGAAATGCATATGCCAGATATACGATGCAGGTAAACGGAACGTATGCGAACACGGATCTTCAGCACTAGCAGGGATAAAACATAATCAAGAACTACAACGGGTTTCAAGTATGCAGGTCGGATCTGATACTAAAGACAAATACCAAAACACTATCCGCACCCAAAATAAATAACACCAAGAAATAGCCACAGGATAAAGAAAATAATCAAAGAGAATATGGTATAAATGAACTAGGGTGTTACATCCTACCCACCTTACTAAAAATTTCGTCCTCGAAATTAGAAGAACGAAAATATAAGATCACGAACTAATTACAAGGATCAAAGAAAATAGATGGGTATGAAAAATTAAGGTTCAAGGAAACAAATAAGGGTATGAAGAGTAACGGTCTTGGCTCGAGAAATCGGCGTGTGCAAGAAAATCAAATCAATGGAAACAAATCAAGTAGAACTCTAAGTTATTCAGACAGAATGACGTATTGTAACCATGCCGCGGTACATGAGTACACTATCGTAATTCTATCTCAGTCTCCCGAATCCTACAATCAGAGTCAAAGGAATATGTAGCATGGCACATTGGGGAGAACCCATACATGTGATTCTAACCTAAAAAATCGGAAGAACCAGGGCTAACCTCAAGGTCAGCTTGGCTCTGATACCAACAAAACATTGTCACGCCCCGCTTCTCAAAATACGGAATACGAAGAGCGACGAAGGCCAGCCGTGCTACCTACGGTAAGGAAAGATCATTCCATAGTCACATAAGGCTGTCTAGATTAACCTGTCAAAATAAAATCTAATACCAAAAGGGACAATACTGATAATCATGCTGCAACGAAACCACAAGGAATACTAAAAAATGGGTCCATTAGATAATTGATGCAAATAAATACCCACTACAATAGGTTCGAAAAGAAAACAAAATCTGAAAAGATACAAAAGTCCTAATGTCCCATAAGGGCGCACATGCTAAATACTAACAGAAATGAAATAAACCTACGGGTTACTGATCTTCGGCAAAGTCCTGATAGCCGCTGCAAGCCTGTTCAGTCTGAAAATCTGTCTCTAAACCTGAGATAGCAAATCTCAGGGATGTCAGAACATCCCGGCAAGTACTCAACGTATAAGGTATGTGTATGAAATGATAACATGAGTATATATAAGTGTAGTGAAGCCCGTGTGCGCAAATAAATATATATATATATATATATATACATTAATACTGTGAAACAAACATGTAAAGAGGTAAAGTCATAATCTAACTGGTCACTAAAAAGGTAAACTATTCTATCGTAAGCTCGAGTGTCAGTCAACCTCTGCAGAAGTATTCCTAACCAAAGAGTAGTGCCCCAGGGGCTAGGAAACACGGGCCCAACTGTAGAATGAACATGCGACCGATATAGCCCGGTACGAGCTGTAATAACATGCGACCGATATAGCCTGGTACGAGCTATAATTGTAGGGTTACTTAGCGCGACAACAACGTTTCGGGAGGTATCGTCCATGCCAATTTCAAAAATTTGCCGTTCTAAACAATCCCAACCCTAGAATCTTAACTAGAGATTTAAACAATAAGCATACAAACAACTTTACATACTAAGTGAATGAGAAGTACAACCTTTGTAGACCGGTCCTTCACTTCTAAAGCACCGTGTAATAGTCCCTTCGCTGCGAGTAGTGATCTCCCGAACTCTAGTATGGGTTCCCTTAGAGAAATGAACAAGCTTGCACGAAGTCTTCGAGGCCGAAGATGATCTACGTCGAGGAGACTCAAGCTCATGCTGCCTTTTCACTAATATATGAATTAGTCAAGCAAACATCCTAAACTAAATGGCTAATAGTAGAAGATGATGAAGTAGGAAATG
Source organism: Agapanthus africanus (assembly GCA_030015575.1). NCBI lineage: Eukaryota > Viridiplantae > Streptophyta > Magnoliopsida > Asparagales > Amaryllidaceae > Agapanthus > Agapanthus africanus. The sequence continues at coordinate 416,543,613 of CM057349.1, read as the reverse complement.
GGCTCACTTTAGATTTTATTTTCTCACTAAATTTCATCGCTTTATCAAAAGCTAGAAAGCTTAAACGAGAAAGAAGAAGATGAAGATCAAGTGATGAAAGAATAAATCATATGAGGTTAGAAATGCAACCATGGTGAGTTTATGTCATACCTTAACCCTTGTAAAGACTAAATCATGGTGTAGGGTAAGGTTAGGTTAATAAATATCTTAAGCATGACAAAATAAGTGGACTAAGTCAATGTTCTACAAGTTTCCACCAAAAATCAACCATGACAAATTCCACTTTATTTGAATTACTTAATAATAAATATAAAACCCTAACATTAACCCTAGCATGGTCTAAGTCTCATACATCCATGTTGCATGTGTAACCTAGCATGTCCCAATGATATATATCACATATATATTGTGTGAAAAAGAAAACAATACAATTAACATATATCACATATATGTTAAGTGTATCATTAAGTGAAAAAAATACTTAAGTGAGCTAATATTAGTTAATGTAATGTAATATATCAAATATATAATTATACATTAAATTATTAAATCAACACTTGATTTAATAATCCGGCTATATCACATATAACAGACTAATATTAAATATAACAACTTATCGAATCAACACTTGATCCGATAACCCGGCTATATCACATATAACCGACCAATGTCACATATCGCGAAAATAGAATACGGTATCACATACACGTATTAATCTCGGTCCTGCACATATCACATATGTGTCCCTACTCCGTTTCGCATGAACCAGGAAACCTCTGTGCAGGACTCTAAAGACTCGTCAATACGCCGGCAGTAGGTGATGATCATATCAAACACCCACAAGCCGCAAGCAGTCTGCTAAACGTAACGGCCACCCGTGTATTGAGCGATCAGAAGATCAACAAACAAGCCTGCTCATACTCCTGCGAATCCAATCAGCAACACTACCGTACAGTCCGGTCTCTTCGTTAGATATGTCGCATATCACAGCCTGGGGGTGGAAAAACGTCAGACCCCAATAGCCTGATAAGTCATGTCGATGCAAGGTCCATAACGGTTCTAGAAACTACTGATAACACTTACCAGTAGATCTCAGCAACCGTGGCCAGGAATTTCATGGTATGGCCAATCGAGCATAACGCAACATCAACTCCCAATACCGGGAGAGACGAATTCCCTCCTATTGCACATTGCCTTCATGTGACTCGGGACTGTACCCAAAAACCACATTTTTGCATGATCTCTTGACCGTGGTATGGTGGAAATCAAAGCACAGTAGAAATCACACAAGACTCTATGACGATCTCGGGTCGACAGACTAACCTGTACCAGTGTCACCAGAGAACTGCTATCTGACGATAGGTATAATACCATCTAAGAGTTCTCGGCGAGTCCGTTCAGTGTACCCAGTCTCCACTGAGCACCCGTATACCTTCTCTGATGTCAAACACCAATGGATGTGGGATCATCCATCGCCTATCATATGGGTCGAGAAGCGTATACGCTAGTCTATTCTGGAACATCGATGCCCTGTCTCGATACACCCACGACTAGGAACAATCTAAGGATGTACTTACCGACTACCTTTGCCCCACTAATATGATCTGCATCATAATCCTGGTAGTCAAGTACTCATCCTAAGGGCTTTATCAATATGTAATAGAGAGACAATAAGTGTACATATTAAGATAAAGTGCAGCCAGATAGTATACTATCATGTCAAGCAAGAAAGTCCTCCCTATATATGTCCAAGCATCCACTACAATATACATCACATGTACAGTAATGGCATCTAGGGCATACATATAACTAACAATCTCCCACTTGCACTAAGGCCATTTGTTGCAGTATCTCATACTCAACGTCCTATATAAGTCTCTCTGGGGAAAGGCTTTTGTGAGTGGATCTATCATGTTATCCTTCGTGTCAACTCTCCTGGCCTCGATCCTTTGGAGATCAACCATCTCCCTTATTAGGTGATACTTGCCTCAGCATATGTATGGAACGCTGATGGGACCTGCGTTCCAAGGCTAAAGCCACAGCTCCATTGTTGTCACAATATCAGTTATTGGACGCTCAATAGTAAGAACCTTGTTCATCTCATGAACAAGAAATGCCCAGACAGCCATTTTGACAGCATCGTTGGTAGCGATGTATTCAGCCTTTATCGTCTAGTATGCCACGGTATCTAGCTTGGAACTCTTCCAACATACCGTCCCTCCACTGAGGGTAAAGATAATGCCTGTGACTGACTTTCAGTCGTTCTCATCACTCTGGAAGCTTGAACCAAGAACTTTCTTTTAGTGCTTCTCAAGTACTTAAGAATGTACTCCACAGCTGTCCAGTGATTCTCTCAAGATCCGATTGATTCCTGATCACTACAACTAGTGATTTAACTACATCTAGTCTGGTACATAGCATCGCATGCATGATAAAGCCTACTGCCGAAGCATAGGTTATCCCTTGCACGCGAGCTCTCACCAAATCAGTCTTGGAAGACGTCATTTTGGAGAGAGTGATCCATGAGTAAGTGGGCGAACCACCACGCATAGAATCTTCCATACTAAACCCCTTTAGTATAGTATCAATGTACCTGGATTTGGGACACTCCTAATATCCACTTAGATCTATCATCATAGATCATATTTCACAAGATGTAGTAGGTATCATGCAGATCTTCCATGGAGAATTCTCGTGATAAGAGAGCTTGACCGAGTGTAGCATAGAAACCATTTCCTATCAAGAGTATGTCATCTACGTACAATACATGTAAGACAACCTTACTCTACAACCTTTTTGTATATACAAGGTTCATCTACCTTTTTGATGAAGTCAAACTCTTTGACTGCCACATCAAAACAGATGTTCCAACTCCGTGATGCGTGCTCTAATCCTGATGGACTTAAGCATAGCTTTGAAAGTCTCAACTTTTCCATCTACACCAAGAATCTTCTCAAGATCCACTTGCTCCGGATATGTTTTACCCCTTTAGGTGCAATAATCAAAGTCATACTTTGTTGGTGTACATGGATTCCATCTTTGATCGTACAGCATCTAGCCATTTCACAGAATCGCCACTCTTGATGGCCTGCCTGAACCTAATTGGGTCATCATCAATCATGATGTAATCCTCGCTATCACTGTCACCGAGAAAACCGTAGTATCTTTCAAGTGGATAATGACCCCTACCAGATTCGCGGAGAGGCTGAGGTTCGTTGGAGACTATTGAATCCTTTGGTTTCACCAAATCATCAGCTGTCGGTTTGTCTAGCTGGAACTCCTTCCAGTTCTATCTCATGACCACAAATTTTTTCATAAAAAATTCCTTTTCTAAAAAGGTGGCATGCTGCGAAACAAAACAACTTTTACTCCTCAGAGTGGTAGAAGATATTCCCTCACGAATGTTTTGGGATATCCACTAAACTTATAGAACTGACCTTGCCTCGAGCTTTTCCGGATTCTGCCTTTCAACATAGGCCGGACAACCCCATATCTTAACTCGTTTAAATATAGTCTCTTCCTATTCCATATCTCATATGTAGTGGTAGGCTTTGATTTGGATGGAACCCTATTCAATATGTATGCAGCTTCTCAAGTGCATAACACACAAAAGAAAACAGGTAACTCAGCAATACTCACTATATCTCATTGGATACGATACCTCCGTCCCGATACACCGTTGTGCATAGGTGTACTCGAAAGAGTAAGCTGAGAGAGAATCACATTCTCCTTTTAGAAACTCCATGCGCAAGTATTCGCTTCCTCGATCACATCGAAGGACTTAATACTTCTACCCGTCTGGTTCTTAACTTCAAGCTTATAATCCTTGAATTCCTCAAAAGTTTCAGACTTGTGTTTCAACAGGAACATATGTCCGAATCCTGAGAGAAGATCAGTGAATATAATGAAGTACGAAGAACCAACCTTGGTATTTGTAGACATAGGACCGTATGCATCATCATGTATCCGTCCCAAGAGTTCAATAACTCTTTCTCTGTTTCCAGTAAACGGAGTATTTATCATTTTACCTTTGAGACAAGACTGACAAGTATAATAAAATGAAAATTCGAACAGATTCTAATATTCATCCTTATGTAACTTAGCTGGTCGTGTCGCATTGATATGACCTAATCTACAATACCACAAGAAAGATTCGTTCATTTCTGAACTACTCCTCTTGTGTGTGTTCCAGATACTTTGAACTATGGTTTGATTTAGAACATATATGCTATCATATAGCGTGCATGATCCAATCAACTCTTGATTCAGGTAAATATTCACAACATTATCCTCCAATACAGAATTATATTCTTCTTTAACTCATTAAAGAAACCGATCTAATGTTGTATATCAGGTTCGGAATGTAATAACATTCGTTCAGAATCAATGTATTAATACAAGGTGATATTTGTCAACTGACTTGGCTGCAACACTTGCACCATTCTTTACACTTAGGGACATATCACTCTTTCCCAGTTCTCTACCTATCTATAGCCAATGTAACATATTACATATGCGGGATCCTGATCCGGTATCACATACCCAGGACGTAGAGAATACTGAGAAACAGTTCTCGGTAATGAACACACCCGAAGAATATGCATCAACAAGCTTATTCCTCGATTGGGTGGCATGGGAATCCGGATATTCCCTTATTTCCTGCTCGGAATTATAAAAATTATAAGATAGAGCGGAACCAACGTTTCCAAGCTCAGTATAATAAGCATGTTCGGTCAATGTATCCATATTAATATATTAATTAAGGCGTGACATGGTCGTTATCTAGAGAGAAGAAAACACTATGCGTGCGCTCTTGTAAAATTAGATTGGTTATTATTATATCTAATCAGGATGGCTCCCACTGTTTTTATCAAATCTTTCTTCAAACCCTAAAATGTAAGACTAGCCGAGATTAATTACACCCTACAAGTTCGCCAATCTTTCGGCCAGACCAGTGTCGGTACTTTGAGGGAGGTTCCCCATGCTATCGCACGGACCTAATTAAAATAAATCTCGTTTTCCCAGGGGCGTAACCCCGTTAACACCTTTCTAGACACTTACTTGATCGGCTAATTGTAATGTGTAAAACTCTCCCAGGAGTAACTCTTACTCGCAGTGGGTATCGGGATCCAACTATCTCATAGAAGGTATGCAATCTCATTGCAAATTTCAACACTTGAAATTCCCGATAATATTTTGCCCCTAGCAACTTATGATCTTGGCTAAGGTCAACAAATCATAAGCGCTGGCCAAGTTCAACCCGTCATTTCTTGATTGAATTAAACCCACCCGCACGACCCTTGGCTAAGGTCAACAAAGCCGCACGACTACCCTAACTCAATCGCATCATATGCTGTAGATAAGCACTAATTAGCTACCGCACACTACGCCTTGGCTAAGGGTCAACAAACGCAGCACGAATACTAAAAATTACTTATCTGAAATGACGGAAGGCTACGAAAGGTTTTTAAGAAAACCTTTTGCGTAATGAACTTGATATCGTTGTAGAATCAAGTGATTTTGAAAAATGAGTTTTTTAGGCTTTTACTAGTTTTGCTAAAGAGGTCACTTCCGGTGAAGGGATCTCGACTCTTTCCTTATCGAATAAGGTGCAGGATATTTCATAAATACCACTATGCAAACCAAAAACTATAGAAGCAATCAAAAGACAAACCGAGTGGGTTGTAGCATCTGCTAATTTCGCTAAAGAGATCACACCCGGTGAAGAGATCTCGGTTCTTTCCTTATCGAATAAGATGCTGGATATTCTACAAGGAATACTGCTACGCAAAGCAAGAACTAGAGCTACTAGTTTTTAAAACAAATTCTGCAACATCTTTCGGTTTCTTTCATTTCATTAATCTCATTAATGATGTCCCATCAAATATGCTTCCTAAGCATCACATAAGAAACGAAAACATCTATAGTTATTATATATCATATATATAATATAGGCATTCGTCTCAAAACATATCAAGTGATCACATCACAAAATATCAGCAGCAGAAGAATCATATATGAAATATTGGATATGCTAAGAATTCCGTGTTTTAACTTAAGCCGGTATAAAACACGGATTCCACGGTCGCGATGAATAGCCAAACCCATATCCCTAGACCCCTACGAGAGCGGCAAGCAACCCTACCAATTCTAGAGTTAGGAGTCCCGGTCTCGACTCCTCAAGATTCTCCTACTGGACCCTAGAACCCGGTTACTTGTGCTCCCCGTCTTGGGTCTATCCTAATACGGAAAAGTAAATAATATACATCAACGGTGACATCATCCTCAACCCGGAAGTGCCCTAATAAAAGAATATTACATACAAGCTTTTACATGAATGAAAATGAAAACTCTCATCTCACATAAAAAAAACCCGGCTATTCAGAACACGACGATCCAATATAACATATCACAGCAACACATAACATCACATTTCATCAACGTAAGTAAATATGCGTATCCCAATTGTCGTTGACATATAGTAAAGAAACCGGTGATACACCACATATTACACTTACGGTCGCAGAAAGAAAGTGAAAAACTACAACAATTGGAATCCGCAACCATCTTAGACATGATAAACCCAACGTATCACATACTTTAGATTTCATGCCCAACCAAATGAATTTTTTAGACATCACATGCCTAACAATTATAAAACCATATTTTAGTCTCGATATTGAAAACACTTTCCAATAACCTGTTGGGTAATTCAACAAGATTCCCGATAACCTGATCGAATACTTGTCGGAAACTTTAGTAGACGGTCGCATCCCTGATACTGTCGACGAAGTGCATTTAGGCGGAACATCGCGGCCGCGAGCATCCGAACGGATGCTTTTGGCAACGGGGTTCTCCTACAGTCACTTGATCGGGGCTATGGGACGTAGCTATCTAGTAAATTTACCCGGCGAGTATCCGCGTACACTACGTAATTGCGACGGACTTTTGATCAACATCAAAATCCCGTGGCAACCGATCAAATGAGACTAAACTGCTAGATTTATAAAATTCAAACTAGTTATCTCATAACTATTTTTGTGGATTCCAAATATTGTATCGCAATCACAGATAGCTAGACGATGTTAAACTTTTCGATCAAATAAACAAATACCCAAACTTTCCCAAAGAGTTCAACACTTGAGCGGAGTTCAAAAAGTATCCAGAAACTGCCACAGCTCCTATGAACCATCCGAAGAAGGGCCGACACATGCCTCGCTCATGTCGCCACGGAACTGCGGCAAACCCTAGGGTATGACCGCGGTTCCGCGATCCAAAATGTCGAGTTTGGGTATCGTTCTTCTAGAGGGTCCACAGAATCGCTTGCATGATTTTCTGAAAATTTTAAACTCGGAAAAATCAAACTCCTAGAAAATTTCAGTGAGGAAAAAATTGAGTTATTGATATCCGTTCGAACCTTTTAACATCGTCTAAATAAGCCGAATACATGTTAAAATTATGACTACGAAATACTCTGGATTGCCTTTGCAGAAAGTTATCACATGCAAATTTAGCAAAAACTAGCAACACCTGAAACACCAAAACCCAGAGACTGGAACACAGTACAAATTTCAACCCTGAACACCCTATCAAAACCGAGCACACAGGTTTTTCATGCTCTCTGGCCGGCCAAAATCCGAGGAATGGGGTTCAATTTTCTACTGTGTTCATATTTCATCTCATACAACATTCTGCAGTTGCTTAAAAAAATTTTAGAGGCCTTTAAAAATTCGACAGAAACTAGATTTTAGGGTTTCAAGTTTCGGAGTAGTTTCGGTTTCGTAATCTAACAAATATCGTTTAAATCTCTAGCTTGGCTCTGATACCACTGTAGGGTTACTTAGCGCGGCAGCAAGGTTTCGGGAGGTATCGTCCATGCCAATTTCAAAAATTTGTCGTTCTAAACAACTTTAACCCTAGAATCTTAACTAGAGATTTAAACAATAAGCATACAAATAACTTTACATATTAAGTGAATGAGAAATACGACCTTTATAGACCGGTCATTCATTTCTAAAACTCCGTGTAGTAGTCCCTTCGCTGCGAGTAGTGATCTCCTGAACTCTAGTATGGGTTCCCTTGGAGAAATGAACAAGCTTGCACGAAGTCTTCGAGGCCAAAAATGATCTACGTCGAGAAGACTCAAGCTCATGCTACCCTTCACTAATATGTGAATTAGTTAAGCAAACATCCTAAACTAAATGGCTAATAGTAAAATATGATGAAGTAGGAAATGGACTCACTTTAGATTTTATTTTCTCACTAAATTTCATCACTTTATCAAAAGCTAGAAAGCTTGAACGAGAAAGAAGAAGATGAAGATCAAGTGATGAAAGAATAAATCATATGAGGTTAGAAATGCAACCATGGTGAGTTTACGTCATACCTTAACCCTTGTAGAGACTAAACCATGGTGTAGGGTAATGGTTAGGTTAATAAATATCTTAAGCATGACAAAATAAGTGGACTAAGTCAATATTCTATAAGTTTCCACCAAAAATCAACCATGAGAAATTCCACTTTATTTGAATTACTTAATAATAAATATAAAACCCTAACATTAACCCTAACATGGTCCAAGTCTCATACATCCATGTTACATGTGCAACCTAGCATGTCACAATGATATATATCACATAAATATTTTGTGTGAAAAAGAAAACAATACAATTAACATATATCACATATATGTTAAGTGTATCATTAAGTGAGAAAAAAATACTTAAGTGAGCTAATATTAGTTTATGTAATGTAATATATCAAATATATAAGTATACATTAAATTATTAAATCAACACTTGATTTAATAATCCGGCTATATCACATATAACCGACTAATATCAAATGTAACAACTTATCGAATCAACACTTGATCCGATAATCCGGCTATATCACATATAACCGACCGATCTCACATATCGCGAGAATAGAATACAGTATCACATACACGTATTAATCTCGGTCCCGCACATATCACATATATGCCCCTACTCCGTTTCGCATGAACCTCTGTGTAAGACTCTAAAGACACGTCAATACGCCAGCAGTAGGTGATGATCATATCAAACACCCACAAGCCACAAACGGTCTGCTAAACGTAACGGCCACCCGGGTATTGAGCGATCAGAAGATCAACAAGCAAGCATGCTCATACTCCTGCGAATCCAATCAGTAACACTACCGTACAGTCCGGTCTCTTTGTCAGATATGTCGCATATCACAGCCTGGGGGCGGTAAAACGTCAGACCCCAATAGCCTGATAAGTCATGCTGATGCAAGGTCCATAACGTTTCGAGAAACTACTGATAACACTACCAGTAGATCTCAGCAACCCTGACCAGGGATTTCATGTTATGGCCAATCGAGCATAGCGCAACATCAACTCCCAATACCGGGAGAGACGAATCCCCTTTTATCACTCATTGCCTCCATGTGACTCAGAACTGTACCCAAAAACCACCTTTTGCATGATCTCTTGACCGTGGTATGGTGGAAATCAAAGCACAGTAAGAATCACACAAGACTATATGACGATCTCGGGTCAACAGACTAACCTGTACCAGTGTCACCAGAAAACTGCTATTTGACGATAGGTATAATACCATATAGGAGTTCTCGGCGAGTCCGTTCAGTGTACCCAGTCTCCACTGAGCACACATATATCTTCTCTAATGTCAAACACCAATAGATGTAGGATAATCCATCGTCCATCATATGGGTCGAGAAGCGTATACGCTAGTCTACTCTGGAATATCGATGCTCTGTCTCGATACTCCCATGACTAGGAACAATCTAAGGATGTACTTACCGATTACCTTTGCCCCACTAGTATGATCTGCATCATAATCCTGGTAGTCAAGTACTCATCCTAAGGGCTTTATCAATATGTAATAGAGAGATAATAAGTGTACATGTTAAGATAAAATGCAATCAGATAGCATACTATCATGTCGAGCAAGAAAGTCCTCCCTATATATGTCCAAGCATCCACTACAATATACATCACATGTACAGTAATGGAATCTAAGGCATACATATAACTAACAGTAATAACATGTGACCGATATAATCCAGTATGAGGTGCCGACATGGGACTTCTGAGATTCTGTTGTACGAACGCACACTCAAACTACCCAAACACCCGCGTATTTATAGCTACTATGGTAATGACTAGAGCATTAATTAAGAATGCTGAAAAGACTGGAACTTGTGATGTGGTAATTGTATAGAAATGAAACTGGTAAATAGTAGTGTGTCATGTCATGTAGTTCAGTATCCTAATCAGCGTTCTTGTTCATAAAGACTAGAGTATTGAATAGTCATGACTTGTCAAATGTAATTGTTATCTGGAAATAGTAACTGCATGAAGGCGATTTACAAGCTGGTATGAGTCACAATTGTTATCTTCACCGTTAACCTTAATATGGATACACTAATCACAGTCTGGCTAGATATATATAAATGTGAGATAGGTTAACTTTCGAACTTTATTTGTAGTTAAAATAAATCTTATTTTAAAATCACTTGCTAATTTTTCTTACTTGCTGCATAAAATTTTGCCTATATATATTTTTGTACGATATAAAGAAAAATAGATACTAACACATCTCTTTTATTCTTACAGGGCAGGAAAAATATATGTATACACATATACACGCGAAGGAATGCCGACGTACATCGACCAAAAGTAAAGCAAGAATACTTGTCTGATCGGATCTCACGACGGGGTGCGTACGCCGCGTCCGACGTCGGATAAACGTCGCAATGCACACACGCACGTACAGAACAGAACCAAACTATGTAAGAACGCGACCACGCTGGTTGAGGACGTTTACTGGATTGCTCGGATCGTCGGCGACGAGCACGGCTCCGGCGATCACCGGAAAAATATGAATCAAGAAAGAGAAGAGAGTAAGTAAAAGAAGAGAGGGAACTAGGTTTGGTGCTCTGGATTTGGGACAGACACGAGGACAGAGAAGCTGACGACGAGTCGTGGATATCCGGCGATGGGGTTTGCCGGCGAGGGGAGTGGGCTACGGTTCTTGAAGTTGGGTGAGGATTTTTGTGCAGGGAAAAGAGTCAGGGGTTGTGGTGTTCTGGGTTTTGGGGTCAGAGGAGACGAGGAGAAGGGGTAACGACGACGAGGGGTCGCCGGCGGTGGAGGTCGGGTCGAGGTCGGGGCTACATTGGTTTGAGGCGTCGGGGTTGTGGGTAGGTCGAGGGTTTGGGTCTAAAATTACGGTTTGAAAATATGGATAATATCCGTGTCAACCAAAACCAAAAAGCGATGTCCGGTTAAAGAAAATGCATACCCCCAAGAACGGATACACGTAGTATGCACATAGTAATCCAAACGAGTCCGTTTCGCTAAACGGAACGTGAACATGATGTACGGATGCAACCACAGGGTCAGGGGTATGATGCAGGCTATGCTAGGTATTTAAAATATTTTATTTGACTATATTTGTATTTTTTTTAAATGTAGATGCCAGATATACGATGCAGGTAAACGGAACATATGCGAACACGGATCCTCAGCACTAGTAGAGATAAAACATAATCAAGAACTAAGACGGGTTTCAAGCATGCGGGTCGGGTCCGATACTAAAGACAGATACCAAAACACTATCCGCACCCAAAACAAACAACACCAAGAAATAGCCACAGGATAAAGAAAATAATCAAAGAGAATATGGTATAAATGAACTAGGGTGTTCCAGTTGCAGCACCAAAAAAATCCATCTGGTAATTAGTAGGGACTTAGCTGATCATGAAAGGAAACAATGGATAAATAATAGACAGCAACAGCAAACCATCAATATTAACCCTAGTGGATGAAATGGTGACAAGCGCCATCATGCAGACATTGAGAACGTATCATAGAAACACTAAAACCTTCACTGACATAGTAATACGAGTAAACAATGTTCAGTCCAGTTATAAATTGTCAACTTTCAAATTATTGCTTTATTCTGCACATTTTCAGCAGAATCCATATATAGAATAGTGTACTGTGGGATCCTAAGTAGTCATAACAAAATGTAACCAACATAAACTAAGAATAGTAGGCACCTGCCACCATCCTTCCGGACGTACGGAAAGTCTCCACCATTAAGTTTAGCACAAGCACAAGTCCTTGGATCAGTACATTCTCCTTCACACTTGCATCCAACAGCACTGGTGGGAAGATTTAAATTTTTTGCCAAACGGATCGATTTGTCGTACTCAAAATCTACGGAGCATAATTGAACAATACCATAAGGAAAGAAAATTTCAACCATAGATAATAAGCATGAAATTTTTAAAGTGAAATTTGTTATCAAAAAGCTCTTGAATAACATCCTAAATTTTCAAAAACCTAGAGCAACTACAATACATTACAAAGCATAAACATGTTACATTATTATAAATGTTTTCATATATATAAATTTATAACAAAATGGAAGGCCAGAATGTTATGCTGAAGGTTAAGCACAAAATATTTAAGTTAATTTCTTTGGCATATTGTTTAGGGTAAATTGTCAAAAAGAAAAGAACACTAGCAAAGTTTTCTTCTATCAAAAAACCCTGGCCCAAATTTCGTCAAAAGCCCCATGGAAAAGTTTTCCACTGTCAAAAACCCCTTGTCTGCAATATCTGTATAGTTAGCGCATACATATTGCAAGAAACCCCTTTCCTGCAATATATGCAATATCTGTATAGTTAGCGAATACATATTGCAAAAAAAAAACCTTGCCTGCAATATCTGTATAGTTTTCCACTGGCAACTGCCTGCAATATCTGTATAGTTTTCCATTGGCGACTGCCAGCAATATCTAGCTAGTGCATACATACTGCACGGAACTATGCGGTTAACCGCATACATATTGCAAGAAACTGGATACATATTGTAGGAAACTAGATATTGCATGGAGGGTTTTTGACAGTGGAAAACTTCTCTTTTTTGATGAGATTCTTTTGACCAGAGGTTTTTTGACAGCGGAAAACTTTACCAGGTTTTTTTTGTGACAATTTGGTCTATTGCTAATCAAGGGACAATTTGCATGCTTTCTTTAAAAAAAGGTTTTTTTCTGTATATATCATGCCGACAGCTTACTTATAACTATATTTTACCCCCAAAACTTTGTATTTCTATATTTCACCCCAAAATCTTTTAAGCTATACAAATTTCTCCCTCTGGTTACTTTCTAAACAGAATATTTTCTAATTGAGAAAACATTCTGTTACATATGACTACAAGGACCATCATCTTCAACCTTAACCCTTTGTTATTATGGGTTAGGGTTCTTCAAAATCTTTAATCACAATTTTAATTTATTCAACCTCATATCTTGACAAATATTTCTCTAGTGAATTTTTATGGTCCTCTTAAGTTGGATATAAGGGTTTTTGAAAGATCAAGAGGTGAAAAGGTGAAATTTGAGTTGGATTTGAGGTATTCTAGAAAGATCAAGGGGTGAAGAAGAGGGGTTTGATATGAAAATAGAATGGAACTAGCAAAGAATTGAGTTAGATTATGGGTTTTGAAAGATCAAGGGGTGAAGAAAAGGGATTTGAGTTTGACTTTTGAGGGGTATTGGAAGATTAAGGGATGAAAAAAAGGAGAGATGGAGAAAGAAGATGTTTGAGAAAGAATAAAATGAGATGAAAGAAATACCATTTTTTTTTGTTTCTTTTTGTCTAATCCAACCTGGTTAACTTAACCTAACCGCAGTTAGAGAGCAAACGGAAAACCGTTTTTTTCCGGTAACCGAGAAATTTTAGGAGCGAATATAGAATATTAAAGTTTTGGGGGTGAAATATGGAAACAATTAAGTTTTGGGGATGATATGTTATAAAAAACCACAAAACCCACTTCAGTTCAATTTTATCAGATATTTGCGCACTAATTTAATGAGTTGAAAGCGCACACATCAATACAAATTGTTTGCATAGTTAGGATAATCATGTATTGTAAACTATACATGTATGAGTGATAAAGGGAAACTCTTAGATTTACGTATCTAAATATGTACGAGTGACGAGGAGACTCATCCATTACTCTCTCTCTCTCTCTCTCTCTCTCAACTTTTCCAAACCCTAATCTTTCTCTCTTATCACAAACATGGTATTAGAGAAAGATTAATCCTAACCATCAGATAATTATCATCAACATAACTTTAATCTTCAATCCCAACTTGCATCAAGTTATAGCCTATTATCCGGAAAAAAACCGCATAATGTTATTTTCTTAGTTTTCACTGTTAAAATTTGTTTATGCATCATTTTAACATGATTAGCTGCTAAACACCTCATCATAAAGAATCACTGCCAATCTTTTTTGGAAACTCTCAATGAGATCTTCATGTCCTTGGTAGATCCCCAAACCCTCTAGGAGAAGATTTAGTCCAGATTTGGGATGGTTCTTTCCGCCATTAAATGCCAAAGCTAATCCAGCCGTTAGTTGGGAAAGTGGAATGGGAGATAAGAGCCACAACAACCTCGCCATAACCTTATTAGATCTCTTACAGCTTTGTTGGAGTTTTTACGATCTCTTTACCGGATGAACCTCAAGAAAGTATTTTACGATGTCGACAGAGCTATGAAGCACAGACACGGGTACGGAGCATGGATATAGAGCACGATAGATTTGTAAAAAGGAGGATACGAGAAAACGACTATATTATTTATCTATATATTTAATTAAAAATACTAAACAAAACATAAGCTATAAGAAGAAACATGTACTGGTATAACCTTAAAATCAAAATAAAAAATGAAATTCAAGTTATAAGTTATAACGTTTATCCATAACAATAAGTTTCCTTAAGCATAGACAATACATATACAGAACTAAAATTCAAACACACAAGAATACATTAACTCTTTTTTGTGGAGCTAGCTTACATGGATCCAACTTCATCATTTGCATCAATTTAGACCTTTACTCAACCCCCTATCCTATGTAGAAGTGTTGGGCATGCCCAATTTGGGCTGACACAACCCAAGCATGTCAGACACGATGTCGGATGAACAATCCAAGTGTCTGATACGTGTCGGACACGGACAAGGGTAAGCAAATAGAAGTGTCAGTGGTTCCTAGCTACAAAGCCCTTTCAAACTTTAACAGTTCTTTGATCACTTTTAGAGTTGTTTTTTCGCCACTTCAATAATTTGTCCTTTGCTGCTTGCTAGTTGGAAGCTTAAATCTATGAGCTTCGATGGTTTTGAGCCCTATACAACCCCCTTTTCATTAGGAAAAATGCATGCTTAGATCTATGAGATTCGATAATTCGAGCCCTATACAATCTCCTTTCCGTACAGATTAATGCCTCATGTTGATTTGACTTGACAGTGGCAATAGTGAATACAAGAGATTACATTCATTTTCTTTATAGATCATGCTGTCATAGTGAATACAGGAGATCATTTGTGACGACTGTTTGATTATGTGTTGATGTGTATTGATACAATTGGAAATTAAGAGATCAATCGTTTGATCCCATTGGAAGATCCTCTTTTTATAGTTATTGCCATTGAGCTTACGAGATCGATCTCTTGAGCCTTAGAGAGGATCATTCGTAGTTGATTTTGTTGATCAGATTCCATTAGTTATTAAATCTTGGATTTTTAGATCCTTCGGAAGATCGATTTGTGTTGGTTTTTTAAAATTGCTGCCGGTTTAGTTATTTGGAATCGCACTGATCGTGTGGAGGTTGTTTAATATCATCGTGGAAAATAAACGGAGAGATTTAGTTTCATTGGAAGAAAATGGGGGAGGCGCTTTTCTGTGGCAGTGGCGGCAAGAATAAGAGGGTTGACATCATAATAGAACTTTAATTAACAAAGAAATCCATAATAAATAAGAAATATAATAGTTAAGAAATAACAGCCATTAAAAGTCTCGATCCATAAAAATTGAGTTTAGTATATAAAGACACCACATGAACTTATATTTTTCGAAACATGTGTGCACATTTGCATGTGCATGCCTAAACATACATGTATTGTGTACTATCTAAGTTTTTTACTCTAGTTTTCGCTCTATTGTCATTATCATAATTTCTGTGTCCCTGTCCATGTGAATGGTTTTTTAACTCAAACAAAGACTTAAATACAATGCATCATCCTACCTCAAATCAAATGTATTGATGGTGCCCGCACACCCTACACACCTATAGGGCCACAATATAACCCAGTAGTGCCATTTGGAAGATAATGGAAATCATATCACATTTTTTTGAGGAAAAAAGCAAGTCACATTTTGAATATTTAGAAATTAAGATATCACGAGGATTGGGTGGAGATGATGAAACGAAAAGCCAATTAGTACCAGACTCTCTGTAGGGACAATATGATATAGACAATTGGTCATCTCCATGAATAGGAAACAAAATCCATCTGATGTTCTTCATTTATTAGCCATACATGGGAGGAAAAGATTGTAACAGGCAATGTGGATTTTAATTTCTCATCAAAGTTCTCGATAGCAGTTTCTCCTGTTTTAGAAATTGCCATGTGCCATGTGCTGATGTGCAGCATGTAAACATTAGAATGAGATGTGGAGGTCCTCAAATGCAGAAATATGAAGTTTCAACAAGCAGAAAAAAGTTATGCAGTCATTAAAGCAAAGAAAAACATCAGTTCTTGGGCATCATTCGCTAACGGTGCAATCAATTATCAATATTGGTCCAACAAGTGACATAATTATGTAGTTGATGGCTGAAAACTTGCCTTTTGGAGGAAAGGGTGGAGTATCAACAGTATTGGTAGCTGGAATTGGGAAATTCTCTTGGCTGCCACTGATATCTTCAGACACCAACCTACAAATAAAAATATTAGGTTCAACCCTATAGGATAATATTAATATTCAGTTAAAAAAATAAAAAGAAAAGGCTAGGGATTCAACACAAATATATAGAGAGATGAAAGTGATACTAAACTAAGTCCCTATAATAATCTAGTCAGAAATCCTTTCTTAGGAATTCAACACCATTTTACGGAGCTTTCTCGACCTTGAGTGTACCAGCCCTATTTGAATGCAGTAGTTCAAGATTTTTATCAAGATTCTTTTTCCATAATTTTAGAACCTTT
This sequence comes from Agapanthus africanus, assembly GCA_030015575.1. NCBI lineage: Eukaryota > Viridiplantae > Streptophyta > Magnoliopsida > Asparagales > Amaryllidaceae > Agapanthus > Agapanthus africanus. The sequence continues at coordinate 416,526,540 of CM057349.1, read as the reverse complement.
AATTGGCCGCTAATACATTTTATTTTGAATTTTTACTGTAACCAATTTTGATATGGAAAAATATTCAGTTTTTATATTATATAAATAATATTTTCTTAGTGGCAGCAAAATAACATTTTGCGTATCAGTTTACTGTTAATATGAGAACAAGAAAATCTGTACCGAATCTCTAAAATACGATCAATTGAAGATATGCATCTATATACATACATTTATAAAATTTCTTTATATATATACAAAAATATCTCTCTTTCATACTCACATCTCTCTCTCCCCCCGCTGCTCCTCAAAACCCCCACCTTCGCTCTCATCTCACCGCCGCATTAGCTCACAAAAACCCTAACCCTAGCTTTCGCCGTGCCTCGCCGTCGCCGCCTCCTCCCCGACCTCGACCTTCTCCTCTCATCCACCTCCTCCTTCCCTCTCTCTCATTCACCCCGACTACAACCCCGAGCCCCGACCGCAACAACCCATCTCCCCGAACCCAACGCCAAGCCCTCGTCGCTCCTCCCTCGCTGGAAATCTCCCTCTCTCGACGACACCATCACGCAGATCTCCATCGTCCTCATCATCGCTTCCCTGCAGCAACACCGCAAGCCCTCACCGTCAACGCAGCCCTCGTATTTTCGTACATCATTTTCCGTGATCGTTATCCTCAGGCAAGTACTCTTGCACTTTTCATTTTTGTCGATGCAACATCGGTGATTATCTAAATTAGTTATTAACCTGTGCCAGTTTGGATATTAGAGGAAAGAGGTTTCTTTCGCAGTTTTATCTGTCCTTATCGGAACACTTGCTGATATATTGCTGACTGTTAACTTGCAACTATAAATTTCATTATAAATTAGGTGCAATTTAGTTGTATAAAATATTGTTAAATATCCCCCCTAAAGTATGAGTGAGTATAGGCACAAAGTTATGAACTTTTTCTAAGGCTAATGGTCACATAAATTTTTCCCCATCGAGCTATACCTGAAAACCATTTCTTTTGCTAATTACCAACTGCTGCTTGCTTTTTCTTTATGTGATGCTATGACATGACTACTATGCACAAGAATCCTTTTACATGCTTTATACACATTCGAGACTCATGTTGATTTACATGTATAGAACACCTTGATTTGACATGCCTATTCATGATCCTTGTTATTTATATAAATGAAATCATTAATTGGAATGCTGAACTACATGCCATGACACCACTATTCACCAGTTTTATTTCCATACAATTACCATACTACCACTGCTTGACTTGATACCTGATCTTGTTACTAATGCCGACGATCCTGACTTGTCGTCCTGACGGACGTATCCTGTTGTCTATACAAACAAACCTGTACCTGCTTAATCCCGCGTTGGCATTAGCTCCAGATTTAACAATACCTATCAATACCTGACTTGAACATATAACCTTGGGGGTATGGGGAAATCAAAGGTGTAACCGAGTGTAACTTAAAAGGTAATTACTTGATCTGTAGTCCCGGGGGGTAACGGGACAGAGTCATTCGTGACTCTTACATCTTGATCCGTGGTCCCGGGAGGTAACGGGACAGAACCATTCTTGGTTCACATATTCCTGATCCGTGGTCCCGGGGAGTAACGAGACATATTCTTTAAGTTACATGAGAAGTACATCAATTGATTTCGAACAAATTTAGAATAGAAAACCCAGTAGCACAGTTTAGATTATTTACCGCACTTCACCCGCACGTATACACTTCACTGTTCATACCCGTGTTACTGTTATACACTCATTACGATTACTACTCGTGTCTGCATATCTTGTTACCTCCTGGTTATATTTTTATTGTTTGATATTATGACGTGCCGACGTCTGGGTTTTGCATGGCCCAGATCCTTTATCTCTTTCGCAGGCCGACCAAGAGTACTTCAGTCGACAGGCCGAGTAGTAAGGATCCTGTTAGTTTTTAGTTTAGTTTTCTTTCAGCATTTTCATTTCCTGATGTGAGCCTGTATTCGGGACGTACTTTCTAGATGTTTTGCTTATTGGATTTATTGCTTCCGCACATTTTTATTTCTTGACTCGTTTATTCTGGCATATGGACATGTACTAGATAGTTTATTTTATTTTCCTGTTCTTGATATCTTATAGACAGCCATAATGTGACTGTGGAGTGATGTTTCCTAGCCACAGGCAGCATGGTTGGCTCTGTCACGTGCCGATCTTAGCGCACTCTGGGAAGCGAGGCGTGACAGGACCTCTACAACATTAAACTGAAAACTTTGGACCTCTACGTTCTTAAACTGGAAACTCTACTGCAGCTTCTCATTTTGGACCACTACGTCCTTAAACTGAAAACTTTGGACCACTACATCCTTAAAGTGGAATGTTGCCTTATGGCAGGTAAAATAACTTGTCATATACGATCCACGAGCTACTGTCGTGACATAGAAGTCAACAATACCCCCTGTTGCCCTATGGCAAGTAAAATAATTTGTCATACACTATCCACGGGCTACCATTTATGACATAGAAGTCAACATGTGAAGACTATCCAATGGACCTCTACGTTCCTAAACTGGAAACTTTGGACCTCTACGTCCTTAAACTGAAAACTTTGGACTACTACGTCACTAAACTGAAATACGTCCAAGTGGACTTTAAACTAACATTCATGTCTGAAATGACTTTAAACTACCATATATATGAAAGTGCCCACCGACTTAACACTTCAAGCGCGCCGTATACAATCCATAGGCAACCCTCATGACATTTTAGTCAAAAAAACCCTAAAACCGAAATTGCCCTATGGTTAGCCTAAAATCACCTTCTATATACTATCCACGGGCAACTATCATGACACAGAAGTCAAATATACCCACCCTTCCTGCCGCCCTATGATAATTTATCATAATTTGTCATATACGATCCACGGGCGACAATCATGGTATAAAAGCCAACTATATTTATCCCACTTGGCGTATACCACTCATGGACTTCTCCTTATAAATCAATTATATGTTCTTCCATAGCTGTCCTACGGTCTGAATTATACATTCAATAAAACCGTATACAATCCATGGGCGTAAATAGTAGTTCAAGCACATGTTTTCCCAACGGCAGAGACAAATGTAAATTGGGATGTATAATGTTGTATATGATGATTATGCAAGGTTGCATGGACACAGATTCAAAGACACGGATACGATACGATGCGATACGGCGTTGCGGAAAAATCTTAAAATATAGGATATGGGGACACGGCTATATATATAATCTTATAAAGATAAATAAGATATCAAACTATTATGTCAATATTAAATAAGGAAAAAATAACAAGTCTAAAATGTTACACGCTAATAACATAGTAAAAATATATTTATATGCTTACGACAGACTTAGAGCACATATTATACATATAAGATATATATATATATATACAACGCTTCTGATACGTGTCGTGCAAGTATCGGTGTCTGATACGTGTCGGACACGGATACGGCAACTCATTGGAAGTATCCATGCAACCTAGTGATTATGAAATACATATTCTAATTGCCGTCTCTATATACTTTTTTTGTTGAAAATGTATATATATATAGAGAGAGAGAGGTTAATGGAGGAAAGAGGCCATAGGAGGGAATTTCCTCCTATGGCGTCGAAAAAATATACTCTCCCTTATTTTTTTCGACGATTGGCACCCACCATCTTCATCGTTATCATCTAAGATGCCGGTACACCAAATTTCATATGATTTTACAACTTTTGCACGTTTGATTTAGTGGGTTCAAAATTAACGGTTTACCGACAATAGAACTTTCTACATTGCTAAATCAACGGTAAAAAGGTTGTAGAATCACATGAAATTTGGTGTACCCACATCTTTGATGATAACGATGAAGATGGTGGTTGCCGATCGACGCAAAAAACGAGGAAAGATGTACTTTTTCGACGCCATAGGAGAAAATTCCCTCCTATGGCATCTTTCCTCCATTATTCTCATATATATATATATATATATATATATCAAGGTTCGAGTTTTTGGCCGAAACCGTCGATACATGGTGGTTTTATATCGGTTTCGGTAGAAACCGATACGAAACCCGAAACCGATACGAAACCAACCATACAATATCGTTTCGGCTGAAACCTTTAAAAACTTTTTTTATACCATTTTTACTGTCGGTGTGATCATTGTAGGCCTTCATTGTTAAAAAACCGCAAAAAAAGTGAACCCAAACCCTATATTAATACTTATCTAAGTGCACTTTTCAATATATTTTGCGTCATGGCTGGATTTTTAAACACTAGGATTATTGTCTTGTAATATAGAACCATAAATTTAGGTATTTAATATCTCTTCACTTATGTATGTTGTATTACCGCCGAAAACCGAACCGAGATTAGCGAAACTAGCCAAAAACCAGCGAAACTACTGAAATTATAAGACCGAAACCCAAACCGAGTCCTTAAACCTTGTTATATATATATATGTATATATATGTATATATGTATATATGAGAATAATGGAGGAAAGAGGCCATAGGAGGGGATTTCCTCCTATGGCGTCGAAAAAACACTCCCTCCATAGTTCTTTCCGACGATCGGCACCCACCATCTTCATCGTCATCATCTAAGATGTGGGTATACCAAATTTCATATGATTCTACAACTTTTTCATCGTTGATTTAGTGGGTTCAAAATTAACGGTTTACCGACAATAGAACTTTTTACATTGCTAAATCAACGGTGAAAAAGTTGTAGAATCACATGAAATTTGGTGTATCCACATCTTAGATGATGACGATGAAGATGGTGGGTGCCGATCGTCGGAAAAAACTAGGGAGGGTATTTTTTCAACGCCATAAGAAGGAATTCCCTCCTATGGCATCTTTTCTCCATTATTCTCTCTCTCTCTCTCTCTATATATATATATGTATGTATATATATGAGAATAATGGAAGAAAGATTCCTCCTATGGCGTCGAAAAAATACCCTCCCTCATTTTTTTCGACGATCCGCACCCACCATCTTTCTCGTTATCATCTAAGATGTGGGTACACCAAATTTCATGTGATTCTACAACTTTTTCACCGTTGATTTAGCAATGTAAAAAGTTCTATTGTCGGTAAACCGTTAATTTTGAACCCACTAAATCAACGGTGAAAAAGTTGTAGAATCATATGAAATTTGGTGTATCCACATCTTAGATGATGGGTGCCGATCGTTGGAAAAAATGAGGGAGGGGGTATTTTTTCGACGCCATAGGAGGGAATTCCCTCCTATGGCATCATTTCTCCATTATTCTCTCTATATATATATATATGTATGTATGTATATATATATGAGAATAATGGAGGAAAGATTCCTCCTATGGCGTCGAAAAAATATCCTCCCTCATTTTTTTCGACGATCAGCACCCACCATCTTTATCGTCATCATCTAAGATGTGGGTACACCAAATTTCATGTGATTCTACAACTTTTTCACCGTTGATTTAGCAATGTAAAAAGTTCTATTGTCGGTAAACCGTTAATTTCATGTGATTCTACAACTTTTTCAGCGTTGATTTAGCAATGTAAAAAATGAGGGAGGGGTATTTTTTCGATGCCATAGGAGGAAATCCCTCATATGGCCTCTTTCCTCCGTTACTCTCTCTCTCTCTCTCTATATATATATATATATTCATGCCCTTGCCATTTGTGTTGCGCTTGCTTTTAAATACACTTAGAAATAAACCACTTGTAAAAAGTTCTCTCTGTTTAATACGGAGGGTAATTAACTACAGAGACTTGTGCATGTAGGAAATCTAGTCCCCACAATCAAAAAGCCATTTCCAAAAGATGAATCTGAAAAGTTACGCTATATCAGTCGTATCCGCTTGAGCCCTTAGCCATATTGCATCGTAGCAATAAGTCACGCTGAGGAGCCAGGCGGATCTACATCGATCTGATCCCTTAAACCCGGGTCTTTTTCCATAAAGAGAGACCCGCAGGATTTTTCGGCGGCGAACAGTCGCAGTTGTAGCCCGAGGCGTAGCTAATCCAGCCTGGCTACTAGAAGCATACGAGGTAACGAGAAGCCTCAATCAATCAATCTCCTCCTCCAAGACTTGACGGAACTCTCGGACAATACTGAGTCCGTCGAAGTAATGGAGGATGCTAAAGGTGATGTCCCAACATGTGCACGGACAGCAGGGCAAGGATGCCTCCCATTCAACTTCAAACATGTACTGCGAATGTGTCCCTCTTGATGGAGGTAATCACAAAAACGAGGATCTCCTCGTCCTCTGCCTCCGGCTCTAGCTTCTCCACGACCTGCTCCCCCTCTCCCTCGTGGAGAGTAAGATGTAAGATAACTCTCCGGTCTAATGAGAGCACTGTGCTCACCAAATGCAGTATGCTCATCAGTGATCTCTGATTGAAAAAATCTGGTGAAGTGTATGATAAGTAGTTGCAAGGGTAATATCCGACTTCCCAAATAAGGCCGGACAAGCTGACTGGTATTCGGGCCGTAGCCCACCAAGGAAAATAATCATAAGGAGAGCCTCATGTTGCCTCATCTCCGCAACATTACTAGTAATCGGGAACAACTCCGAGACCAGCTGAGCGAGGTGATGAAATTCTGAATAATACTGGTGCAGTGAGCGAGTTCCTTGTTGAATCATGTACAACTGGTGTACCAAATAATAATCCTTCGAGAGGCTCTGCTGCGATGAATAGAGCTCGTGGGGATGATCTCAAATCGCCTTTATGGATCCCAAGTGCACAAACACATCCATGATCCATCGCTCTATCGAGCTAAGCATGAGGTGACTCAACTAAGCGTCATCTGCCTCCCAATCAACGGTAAATGGATCGGGGGCTTCGTCAAATGATCACCCTCCCTCTGCCCCTTGACATAATGCGCCATCATGAGCTTCCAACAATGAAAATTTTGTTTGTCAAGCTTGAAATCCACCATCTTGGTGGCTACAATATCGGTCAAAGAGATCGGCTATCTCTCGGATTTACTCTCCGTTGTCATCACCAAGAATCAAAGAACCGCAACTCCAAAAAATTCAAGAAACGGAATCTCAAGACCCGATCTCCACTCAAACAAGCACTTAATCACACAAATCAACACCAACAGCCCCAATTCGACAACTACTGTCAATCAAATGACAACTACACAACCACAAATCAAACAATCGCCAAACTCAATCTGACTTCAATCTCCGAGAATGCAAACCCTTTAACACCACCATCAACATAACAATCCATAGAAAATAAGAAATATAATACTCCAAGAAATCCCTAAATTAGCAACAAAATCCTCAAATCAGCGAAGAAGTTCCTAAATCGGCTAAGTAGAAACCAAGAACTAAAAGATCTCAAACTAGAGAAGAGATTCGAACAAATTCGACCCTAAATCAGCATCCAACTCGAACTCAGATCGCTATCCAGGGGAAAAAGAGCACAAATTGACCAAGAAAAATATCTAGGGCATCAAACAGAGCAGAACGACTCAAATCGAACCGAAATCAATCAATTCGAGCCCCCAAACCTCGTCGATTTCAGATCTGGACGAAAAAACGATGGGAAAGGGGCTCGATCTAGGTTTTCAGCACTTGATCGGCGTCGATCCGGCGAGTTGGAGGTCTGGTGAGGTCAGGCGGCGTTAGGCGATGATCGGTGAAGTGGCTAGAGGTCTGGCGAGGGCGGCGGCGGGTAGGGTTAGGGTTTTGGTTAGTTTGGGGATGATGATGAGATGAGCGGTTGGGATTAGATTGTTAAGAATGAATGGTTTAGATTAGATGGCTCTGATACCAAATGAAGAGAGAGAATTAGGGGAATGTAAAATGGATGGATTGGACTAAACCTTATTCTCCTCTTTATATAGGAAAAAACCATTTTGCTATTATACCCTTATTAGACATCTAATTACATATAATAAACCCGTGTACCCTACGGGCATTCTAACGGGTTGGACGAGTTTGGGTATGGACGGGTTTAATTATGGGTTAGGACGGGTGGATTTTGACTCAAACCGAAGTTATCCCAAATTTTATTGAAGTTAAACCCACAAATATATGCGGGCAAAAAGACTCTACAAATCATGTCGGGCCTGGTCAAGCTTGACCCGACTCGCACCCCTAGCATTGGGTTAGGGGTACCCAATTATATTCATTGGGGTGAGAAAAAGAACCCATGAAAATCGGGTCAGATCGAGTCAACCATATGCAGAGGCTGGATCAATCCATCCTTGCTCAATCTAATTGACATCGTTACCTTCCGTCCTGAAAGTTTTCAACATTTCTTTTCGATTTGACCCTTGATCAGTTGGAATCGATATAGTTCTCAGACCGACTCAAACCAAAATCGATTCAAACCATCTGAGAGAGAAATTTGATATTAGATTGAGAAATTATTTCCAGACCTAAAGTTTGAAACCGATTAATATAATTAATCTCATCAACTTTCAAAATTGTGAAAAGCCATAATGTATTTGTTTATGTTCTTAAAACAATGACATACAATTACAAATACACATTCTATGTATTATGCGCTATACATGACAATAATACCCTACTTCCATCTAAAAACCCTGATAACCTATTGAGAACTCATCTATATAAATGATTTTATTATTTACTCTAAATTTTTGCTTTTCTTTCTCATTATTCACTCTCTTTATGCATGTTCATTATTCTCAATATCTTCCCCTTATGTATAATTTTATACTCTAGATCTAAAAGAAAACCATACAAGTAAAGCCCCAACAATCGACATCTAAATCGATTGAAACTAACTCAATACACATCAAATGGAAAGAAAAACAAATGCACATAGATAAAAATCAATCAAAACCAAAGAGTCAAAAAGAAAAATCATTATAAAATTCCTATTTCGAGATTGATGGAGATGGGGCTTAAAGAGATATGGTATGAAGAAATAACATTGTTTAGTTATTCTTAACACTTTTAACTAAATAATGACATGTTTAATGACAATATCATACACATAACCATAACATACATCAATGGATGGATCTTAGCTGATACAAATTTTTTTTATTGTTCCGTATCTTTTTCCCCCGAAATTATAATATATTCCGTCGACTCTGACATTTATCCAAAATCATAAATACGCATTTTCAGACTTATATCCAAAATGCTTAGTTAATCTTTAACACTTTAAACTAAATAATAACATGTTTAATGACATATTACCATGCACATAACCATAAAAAAACATCGACGGATGGATCTTAGCAGTTACGGAAAAAATTATTTATTTTTCCTTATCATTTTTCCCAAAATCATGATAAATTTTGTTGAATCATGACATTTTATCCAAAATGATAAATACGAATTTTCAGACTTACATGATACTTTGGATTTTTTGACCGTTATTAAACCTTTTGGGTTTAAGTAAATAAATTTTCAACTTGGGGTCGTAAATAATTTGTATTGAAAATACATCTAATCGTAAAAGTAGAATTTCAAAAAGGAAATCCATCCATAGAATACATTCGATATGTATTGTGATTATTCACAATTTCGAAAGTTGAGGGGTTGAAAGATAAATTAGTTTCAAAATTTGGGCCCGGAGACAAATTTCCCTATTAAATATTATAATCTTAGCTTACACTATTATTGAAACTCAGTGTAATCTAGACGAAAACCCCACTTCATAGTGATAATTGATATTTTAAGTAAATATTGCACTTCAACGTTCTCATACCCGTGCACTTCAGAAATAGATCGAGGAGCTCGTGCATGAGTAAACTGAACCTGCAGTTGATAAATAGTCGATTAGCAAGAGCTATAAGACCTTTTTCCGGTTGAAATGGAACCGCTTAGGAAGATAACTACAAGTCAAGAAACTCCACAAAAGAGAGTATTAAGATTTAATGATGAAGTTGAAAAGGATGTTAACCCGTTATGAGGCAGTAATTAATTCCTAAACAACGATGATTTTTTTGTTTGTCCATATCAGCAGCTGTATCAGTTTATTTCATTTGGAATTTGGTACACCTAATCACCAAATTAACTTCAAACATGGGAATGCTGTTGCGTTTGCTATTAAATTCTAACGCATGTTTTGAGCATATCTTACGGAATAGCCATTGTTATATTGTTTACAGCCATCAATGGAGATGCCTTAAATCCACACCACACAACTTTCCATGCAGTATTGTAGGCAATGCAAATAAGTACCAACTGAGACGTTGTTAAATGAGTAGATTTACACAGTTATAGCACTATCTTCTAGGAATTTTTATATAGCTCCATTTAATCAAAATTATTTCTGGAAGGAGATTGTTATATGGTCCCATTGTGGATAGATCCATGGAAGATCCTAATGAAGTGGTGCGTCTGGCAGATACTAATAATCTGCTGCACGGAGAATGTCAGGAGGCTAGAGCTAAAAAGGACACAAGTCAAGAAGAAACATGATCCAAGCTATCAAAGGCAAAAGCTAAGGTGGAAAGATAGAGCAAGAGATATGAGGGTCAAGAGTTCTAACTCAACCATTGGGTTGAGTAAGCCAATAAAAGGAGGAGCTTCTAAGAAGCCAGATTACAGAATCGCCAAGATGATGCCAAAGATATTTAGGCATGCTGATTCGGCCACATTTTGTTGTTGACCTGTCCAATAGGCAGTTTTTTTAAGTGTAATATTTGCTTTTGGTTTATAGTTTGCAAAGAGAGGGTATATATGTATGGCTACTTTTCACTTTGGGGAGGGCAGATCATTAATATAATAATGAATTTGGGGAATTTGATCCTTCAACTCAACCTAACCTATCCTTCAACATATCTTTTAGCTACTTTCTCTTCGTGATCATTTGTCGCTCTAAGAATTCGTCTCATTTTAATACTTTTGATGATGTTTGACAATGAGTTTCTTTGTACCTACGCCAAAGATAGGTTTTATGGAGAGAAAAAATGTAATGCTCATCTTTCCCTTGAAAAAAGCAGATATTTTTCAGATAAATTTGAGCCTTCGACTCAACCTACCATATCCTTCAACAGATCTTTTAGCTACTTCTTCGTGGTCGTATGTTACTTTAAGATTTCATCTCATTTTACTACTTTCGATGATGTTTGACCACGTGGTTGTTTGTACCTACGCCAAAGATGGGTTTTACAAAAAGAATGTAATTTGAGATAAATTTGAGCAGATAATTTTCTGATAAATTTGAGCCCTCAGCTCAACCTATCCTATCCTTCACCAGATCTTTTAGCTAAATTTTTTCGTTCGTGATCATATATTACTCCAGAAATTCATTTCATTTTAGTACTTTCAATGATGTTTGACAATGAGTTTCTTTGAACCTATGCCAAAGATAGGTTTTATGAAAATAATGTAATGTCTATCAGTATAGAAGATATCTTCAAACAAACACCAGAAAAAACAACCAAAACATGTCGTTAAGGTTTCAAATGATGGTACCTTTAGAACACTAATGACTAAGGAATGTTGATTTTAGTTTCTTATTATCAGGGTTCAGGAGCAGGTTTTTTTGTGATTGGTGCTTTTAGAAATCATGGATTAGTCAAGGGCCAATAGTTATAACTTCTACGCCTAAATAATCATGAGCACACATGTAGAGGATGCTTAAAAACTTGTAACCATGTCCAATGTAACCAGGTATTACAAATCATAAGTAGTTCAACAAACCATCTAGATTTTATTCCATAAATCACGCTATTCAACAAGCCGTCTAGATTTTAATGATGAGAAGTTCAATAAATTAGATTGAAAAAAGGAGGCACAAAGGGCATGATTGATTAACAGGATTATAAGCAATTGAGTACTAGAAACCTGGTTTGTTCTGAGAGATGCTTGTCCTTCAACACGGGACAACTTGTACTTGAAAACAGTGAATTTAGATACACCTTTTGCCGCACAGTACTCAACAACCTATGCTCAGCAGGAGAAAAACAACCCGCACAAAAGACAGGACAGATGAGAAACCCGCATTTATGTAAACCAAGCAATAAGAAAGGTGGAAAACATACAGATTAACGAGGATTATAAATCAGATGATAGCATAATCAACCAATAGAATCTGAAGAGGGGTGGAATGTTTCAGTGACCTATTTAATCTTTCAATATCAGTCTGCTCTCAATAAATTTACTCCTATCTTTTACCCTACCAAACTCTAATCAGATTGCCACAAATTTTAGTGTAAATTACGTAAAACAAAATTGAACTTTTCTTGTGTTTTTAAGAACACTGTTAAACTTTAGAATTGCACTCAATACCCTTGAACTTTTAAAAAGTGCATTATAAATTACATAAAACACCATTTAAAAGGTTCATTAAACACCCTCTCAGTTGCGGCAGATGTAATTCCTAAGTTCAATGATGTTAATTTAAAAAAAGAGTTGGATGGTGTTTTAAGTTTTTCACTTCCAGAGTTCCAGTAAAGGTTTTAAAGCTCATTGTTCGACAGTTTCAGGATTTTGGCATTATTGAAGCATGGTACTAGTTTCAAATTGACAACTTTAAAAGATCTGAAAAATTATTTTAAAAAAGAAAAAGAAAAAAGAAGACAACCTTTTTTTGCAGAATTCTTTCAGCTGAGAAAGCAAAGATCAGTGACATCAGTCTGATAAAATTCATGTGAGGGTTCATGTCATGCCTCATTAATTTTATAATATAATATTTACATAAATAATTAGAAACGTTACATAGATTAAAGTTGGTAATACATAAAACATACATTGTATAACGATTTAGTGAATCTAATATCACACGTATATAGCATGAGCAAACCATTTTAAGTACAAAACTGTTATTTATTGTGCTTAGGGTTTAAACATAAATTCTTCATAATCTCATTCACACTTAATTGATTGTGGTAGTCTCACTTATGTTAATTAGAAACCACATTAATTTTTTATTGGAACTTTTATAGACTACTTTACCTTTTCCATTATTAGTTATTGTAATGGAATATCAATGTTAGTTTTTAGTTTGTAATAACTAATACCAATATATTACTTGCTGGTTATATGAATTAATGGCACTGCCAGTATTAGTCATTTCAGTGCTAGCTTTACGTAATTGTATTGCTAGTTTTTTATTTTATTTTTTATTTTTTTTGCTTAATTGTACTATTTTTGGTTATTACATCTTGTCCTGTAATTTTTTTGAAAGCAAAGGAATGAAAAGTTCAATTACTAAGTAAATATCAAGAAGTAAAATAATAAACATAGAATTGAGGTATTTTACTTAATTAGTATGTTACTGGCAACTACATGCCAGTATTGCTAGTTCTACAAATTAATGGTATTGCTAGTTCTACAAGTTAATACCTTTTTTGCTTAATATTTTTGGTTATTTTACATCTTGTCCTGCATTTTTTCGAAATCAAGAGTGAAAAGGTCAATTGCTAGTTAAATATAAAGATGATAATAAACATAGTATTGAGTTATTTTACTAGATTAGTATGTTATTGGCAACTACGCGAGGAGAGAATAAAAAATGAATGCATCTGTAAGAAGTTACCAAGTAGATATAATAAAACGTGAAATCAGGAAAACCCGATTGACATGGTTTGAGATGTGTCGTGGACAGTGGACACTAACAAGCATGCCACATAGGAAAAGTTGCAAAATCTCGCTTAAAAAAGCAACAAGGAATAGAAAAAGCCCAAGAATATGGATAGAGCGAGTTAATGCATATGACAGCTCTTAAGATAATAAAGGAGATAGCCCTGAACAAAGCTGAATAGAAGGAGTAGACTTCTGTAGCCAACTCCACAATGCTTGAGATAAATACATGCTGTATGTTTAGAGGTATGTTATTGGCAAGATGTAAAGCTTCATTGCATTTATCAGATTAAAAATTAACGACTTTCATTAATGGAGTAAAGGAGCATAACATGCATTTTATGGCCATAACATCACTGGATTTCTCCCTGCCGCCTCGTCATCTCGCCTATCCCTTCTCAAGAGCTTCATCATCAAACCGATGCAACACTGCATCTGTTCAAGTTGATATGTGTTGTTGTTTGACAAGATTCGATTCAATCCCTATAGGCCATGGAACTATGACTTAAAGGATGCTTGGTGTCTGTGATTATTCAACAACAAGTTTAAGACCAAGCATCGAATGTGCAGTTTAAAGGACCTATCTTCTATAGCTTCTGTAGAGAGCACTCAACATCGCCTAGTAAGAATTAATGTAAAATCTAGGGTACAACTTTGGTTAAATTGGCACGGATTATTAATAGGAAAACTAATTGGAATGGAGTTATTATTTCTTTAAGTATACATGTTCACAATAATTGCAAGAATAAGAAAATTATTTAAAATATTAGATATTAAATATTTTAAGAATATAATACAAGTCATATCAACAAGTAACATAACATAATTCTAATTTTCAATATACAAGTTCACTTCTATACTTTACAATAGCTCCCCATCAAAACCAGTCAAATACAAATACTTAAGATAGCAAAATAACAACAACTGAGCCTTTTATCCCAAGCATATGGGGTAGGCTACATGAACCAACATGAGAATCACGCCGGGTCCAACACATGAATCCTCTGCCTCCACTCACTCCTATCGAATGATATACTTTCATTGAGGCTTTTGGCAACCATATCTTTCCGTATCACCTCCATCCATATTTTCTTTAATCCCCCTTTCGCCCTTTTGACATTGCCTATATTGATAATATCCATTCGTCGAACCAGTGCTTCCATAGGTCTGCTACGCACATGACCAAACCATCTTAGCCGATTTTCCCGCATCTTCTCCTCCACATGTGCTACACAAACTTTTACACGAATATCCTCATTCCGCACCTTATCTTTTCTAGTGTTACCACACATCCAACGCAACATGCGCATCTTCGCTACGTGCATCTTCTGTGTATGATGCTTCTTAGGAGCCCAGCATTCTATTACCATATAGTAAAGCAGGCCGAATAGCGCTCCGATAAAACTTTCCTTTCAACCTTAACGGAAAGTTACGATCACACAAAATCTCTATTGCACTCCCCCATTTCAACCAACCGGCTTGGATCCTTTGATTAATATCGCTATCAATCTCCCCATCCTTTTGGATGATGGAACCTAGTAAACTGAACGCTCGACGATATCTCTTGCCCTTCTAGTGTTATACCAATATGGTTTCGACTTCTCTGTTTGCTAAATTTGCAATGCATATATGCTATCTTGGACCTTCTCAATATGAAACCCCGAGATTCCAATGTTTGCCTTCATAACTCCAATTTGGCATTAACTCATGCTTTCGTCTCATTTACTAGAACAATATCATCAGCGAATAGCATACACCAAGGTATCTCATCTTGGATAGTTCTAGTAAGCTCATTCATCATGATGGTAAACAGGAATGGACTTAGTGCAGATCCTTGATGTAAGCCAATTGTAACCGAAAAATCACTCGTTAGGCTGTCGCAAGTTCTGACATTTGCCACTACTCCATCATATATATCCTTGATTATGTCAACGTACTTAAGATAGCAAAATAGCAAATGGCAAAAATTTAATAATGGTTATCAGCTAAAACAATCATCATTATTGAAAAAATTATCATGGCAAATCGGTACAAAGAGAATCTAATAGGCAAATGGACTGCTCGATTAGAATGCTTCAAACGGAAGGATCGAGGATACCGAATGATTCAAATTTACAAAGAGAAGATAAAAAGAGACGAATATTTGAATAGCGATGAATCAAATAAAGAATGACTTTGTGAGTTCAAAACATCGACATGGTATGGCTTCAAACCAAGACTTTATGGTTTCATTAGTTTGGTATTAGAAACAAAAGTCGTTGAGAAAATTTGGGAATTAGGGATGAGTAGATGAGATTTAAAGCTTAGAGAGTTAAAGTCCATGACAAAATCATATATCTTCGGGTCTAAAGGATCGGAAATTTGGAGGATGTATTAATTACTACCGGATTAATTGGCCTATAGGGTTTGAACCCAAATTTACCTTCAAAATCTTAATTTAAAAATGTGCGGGCTATTTTACTGCTAATATTTTTTTTAAAAGCGGTCTAGGAGACTGCTTAGCCGCTCTGCTTTGACCATGCGAGGCTGCATTAAGCGATCTATGTATGTTATAAGAGCTTAAGAAGGCCTAGCCTGCTTAAATCCAAATCTAATAATTTTATTACAAGCTTCATAAGTCAGGTCATGACTCCTCTTGTCGGTCTCGACCTCCTGGCATCAGCTCTCCTATAAGCTCGTGGGCAACACCCTCCTCTCGTTACTCTCCTCTTATCGTTCTTCCCAACTCTCTAGAGACTACTTAACAAAAATCCTTAGCAATTTTGTTTAAACAAGTTTCCTTTCTTAGTAAATCTCTCTTTTGCTGTTCAATTTCATCTCACGAGGTATCTGGTCTGCAAGCTGGAAAATTCAATTAGAAATTTATGGTATATCATCTAATATCATGTATTTTAAATTTCTTTGATACTATGAACTCCAATCAATGTGAAGTTGCTATGTAGATTTAGTATAATGTTATTATTTATATTTTTTAAAATAATTTTTCTGTGGGTTTTCGCTATTCTTTGTATATATATATATATATATATATATATATGAAAATTAATTTTGATTAAAAATAAAATAAACCGCTTAGACGCTAAGCGGTACCCCAACAACCCAGCTATGTCTAGCATTTTTTACAACCTTGACCGCTCCATATGTGTGATGTAACGTATTCTATTTGCAATAAGGAAGTAAATCTTTTTGTATTTAGGCTTTTTTGATACACAACATAAAAATTAGGTTGGGTTATGCTCCATAGCCAAAATAGCAAGCTAGTCAACACTTTTTTTAGGGCCCTTTATTTGTGTCATGGATACAATTATGACGAAAAGGTAATAAAATAAGCATAAACAAAGCAATTCTGCTGCAAGATAAGCAAAGATTGGCAATCACTGTGCACCAACACACACACACACACACACACACACACGTGTGCGTGCGTGCGGGGAACAACTGTAATAAAAACTGAAGGTTGTGGGTTGAAGAATAGGCATTCTGTTGCAAGCTTAAGCATACATATGTGTGAAAAGTTGAAAAAATCCTGGGGAAAAAATATACTCAGAAGTTTACCTTGTACAAGCCATCATATGTGTACACTTTCCCGGTGTAGCTGCTTTTTGATTTGTGACCACGAATTACTCTGACTGGAACACCAGTTTCAAAGTTATGCTGCAAAATAACAAGGGCTGGAGCCAGTAAGATACAAACAAGATAAACAACATTTAGAAGTCAACAATAAAGTTATGAACCTGTTGGCTATAGTGCCATATCAAGGAAATTATTGTAATTAAAAGTAAGCGATTACGGTAATTGAGGGAGGACCTATACGGTTGGCCCAGTTTTACTTGTGATGATAGTATGCTATCTGGTTTGTCTTTATTATTGATGTGTATATGTTTAACTGGTTATTACATGTCCTTAATACATAATAATAAACCCCGTAAGATCTTTGCTTGACTACCTGAGTTATGATGGCGATCATATTAGTGAGAGCTGGGTAGTCCATAAGCATATTCTTAAATATCCATAGTCATAGAAGTATCGAGACTGAGCATCAATATTCCAGAGCAGACTAGTGTACACATTTCTAGACCGCTGAGTATCGAGACTAGTGTCGCGGTCCGAGCAGGAGTACTTCAGCCGACAGGCTGAGCTGTGAGTGTCAGCAGTAGTTAGTTTTCTTTCCTGCATTTATTTCCTGATGTGAGCCCGCATTATGGGACATACATTCCAGTTATTTTGTATTGGATCTTTCACTTCCGCATTTTATTATTCTTGACTCATGTTATCTTGGATTATGGACATGTTTAGATAGTTTTATTTGTTCTTGATATCTCTACAACCGTAATGTGACTGGATGGATACTTCCTATCCACAGGTAGCATGGTTGGCTATATCACGTGCCCATTTTAGCGTACTCTGGGAAGCGGGACGTAACAAAATCCCTAAAACAACCTTGGCCAAGGACTTCCTGTTATAGTCAATCAAGCACAGCGCAACATCAACTCCCTATACCGGGAGAGACGAAACCCCTCCTATCGCTCATTGCCTCCATGTGATTCGGGACTGTACCCAAAAACCACCGTTTTGCACGCCCTTTTGGACGTGGTAAGGTGGAAATCAAAGCACAGTGGGAATCACATAAGACTCTATGACGATCTCGGGTCTACAGACTAACCTGCACCAATGTCACCAGAGAACTGCCATCTGACGTAAGGTATAATACCAGCTGGGAGTTCTCGGCGAGTCCGTCCAGTGTACCCAGTCTCCACTAAGCAGCCGTATATCATCTCTGATGTCAAACACCAATGGATATGGATCATCCATCGCCCATCTGTATGGGACGAGAAGGTATACGCTAGTCTACTCTGGTATATCGATGCCCCGTCTCGATACACCCACGACTAGGGACTTTAAAGAATGTACTTATGGACCACCATGTCCCCACCAGTATGATCCGCATCATAGTCCAGGTAGTCAAGTACACATCCTAAGGGCTTTACCAACATGTAACAGAGAGACAATCAGTGTACACGTTAAAGTAAAGAGTAACCAGATAGCATACTATCATATCGAGCAAGAAAGTCATCCATATATATGTCCAAGCATCCATTACAATATACATCCTATGTATAGTAATGGCCTCTAGGGCATACATATAACTAACAGGGCTTACTCTATCTCTCAGACTTATTCTCGATTAGATCGGGAGAGTCGGACGTTAGAAGAGCACTATGCTGCATTCAAGAAGTTATGTGATGAGTTACAAGCTATTTTCCCTTTAGAAGCTGATTTGGAGAAAATGAAAATACACCAAGATAAAACTTGATGCACTGACCTTCTAATGTAGTCTGAATTCATCGTATGATGTGGAATGACCACTAATGATTGGTAGTGAGTCGTCAAAGAATCTTCAGGAGGCGTTCAATCTGATCCGAGTGATATTTCCAACTCACCCGTATGCGGAACCAGTCTCAGAAAAGTCTGCATTGGCCGTGATGCCACAGAGAAACGGCTGCAGTCGAGACAAAGGAAGTTCTGATCGAGGAGGAGGTCGTGATAATTATTCTGGAAGAGTTAGTGGGAATAGTAGCTGAGATAGTTACTCAGGGAAAGGATCTGATTGTAGTCAAGGGGTTTCAGTGTAATTATTGTCATGAATTTAGATATATGAAGTATGCTTGCCCGAAGAAAAGTAACAGATCTACAGCTCACGTCGTTCCGGTACTGACTCTTCCATTAATTATATGAATGCGGCGACATTGAAAAGTTTCATATTCTTTCAGCAGTTTCAGCTCTCTCAGTCGCAGTCATCATCTAGCTAAGACAGGTAACTCTACTTCTTGTCCATCCTCGGTAGCTCCTACGTCATGGGTGATTGACAAAGGAGCGTCAAATCACATGACTGGGAATTTAGGTATGTTGTCCAATTTCTCACAATTTCCCACCCCTGTTAAACTAGTTGAAGGTTCTGTTTCATATGTTAGTGGTATAGGTCGTATGTCTTTGCACTCGATTTTATATATTCATCGCTTTCCTTTCAATTTGCTTTCTATTAGTCAACTCACAAAATCCATAAACTGTTGTGCTATTGTAACACCCTAGTCCGATCGTAAGTTTTTTTCTTTTTTTTCTTTTGAATGTATTGGATTTTGTTATATTATTATTATTATTATAAGTTGGAGTTTAATACTTTCTAATTAATATAGAATATATTATTATAATTGCTTTAAATTTGTTATAATTATGATTTTCCAAGTTTGTTAAATAAATATATTATTAGTATTTATGTTTGTTTACTATTTAATTAATATCTTAAATTTCTATATATATAATATTTATTTGTCTAACATTAGTTTCGTAACTAAATAAATAGTATTGGTATGGTTGTTTGATAATTTATTAATATCTTATTTTAATTTGTATCTAATATATTTTCAAATACTAGATATATAAACAAATATATTATGTTTATCTAAATTAATTAAGTATATGATATTTAACTTTTAAAGTTTTGTTTTGCTAACTTTAATAATATCTTATTTATATTCTAGTATAATATTTTATCTACCATGATATATTATTAATAATCTTTTAATTTTTAAATCATATTTTAAATCTTTCAAATTAAACTATTTGGGGTTATGAGAATTATTTTTCTAAACTTATATATATTCTTATACTCTCTCAAAATATATTTTATCTCCACAAACAAATCTATACCTATTTTAATCATACGCATTTAAACTAATCTATATACATCATATCTATTTAAAACCCTATATAGATTTATATAAATGTTTCCCATTATCCTATATAATAACAAACCCTACACATAGTTTAACTATATATATATATATATATATATATATATATATTGATTATCTAGTTTGTTTAGGATGTTTATTGGTATGCTAATTTATATTTATATTAATTAATATACATACGATATATATATTGTCTACAATATTTTTGTAACTATAGATATATGGTAAATTGTTTTGGTTATGATAAATAATTGAGGAAATCCCTTAAAATCTTTAACAAATGGTTCTTGTGGGGGTTTTGTGATATATTGTTTTATCTAGTTTAACAAATCTTTTCTCTCAACTACCAATTTATCCTAACCAATATATAAATAATACACCTATATTTTACCCAACCTTAATCTCTCTCCAATCAGAATATTTCTAATCCTTTTCTCTTTCCACTATATATATATATATATATATATATATATATATATATAATTCTAAAGTTATATACATCTCCCAAATCTCCTTTTAAAAGTTGCCAAGCACCCATCACCAACCGCACCCAACTTCAGAACAGTGAGCAACGTGAATCGAGATTCTCTAACCGAGTGATCAAGTTTGGTTTGTATTTCGTGTCGTCGTATTTAACCGTTTCAAGGCAAGTACTCATGCTCCTTTCTTTTAGTCGATGCAATATCGATGAATCTTTCCAAAAAGTCTTGCCTTAAATTACCATATGTGATATTGAATTACTATAATCAAATTGTTAATATACTATATGAGACATTATATACAAACATACATTTACTATAATTAAACGAATTATACTTATCGTGATCATGTAAACGTGTTAAATAATTTGAATTTGTTTGCCTGTTGCTATTATTTTAACATTAAAAATGTGTGCACTGTTAAAACCTATCTTCTACTTATAATAATATAATATTTATACTTTCCATTATTAACTACATTATTATTTATAATTTACATGCTATATCAGTATGATTTTAAATTACATACTAAATTTTTGTAGCTAGATAACTGTGATAACTTATACACTAACACATGCGATTAACCACTTATACATTACACTTATAATTCTATATATATAATAACTATATATCCTATGATTCTTGGATATATGATGGTAACCCTAGGTTTTAGCACACCCATTAATAAGAACTATAAAAATCATGCTTGTTACATGCTCGTTTAAATGCCACAACTATTGGAATTGTTTAAATTAGAATCAAACCCCCTTTAAAATGGTGTTGCATGAATAACTTTGTTAAATATAGATGTTATGACATGATTACCATGCACAAGAATCTTTTTACATGCTTTATACACATTCGAGACTAATGTCGTTTTACATGTATAAAATACCTTAACTTGACATGCATATTCATGATCCTTGTTTCTTTATATTTAAACGAGATCGCTAATTAAAATGCTGAATTACATGCCATGTTACAGCCTTACTTGTTTACCAGTTTCATTTCCATACAATTAACATCATATTACAAGTTTCAGTCCAGTCAGCATTTTGATTAGTGATTCAGTTTATTACCATGGTAGTTATAGATACGTGGGGTGTTGGGGTAGTTTGAGTGTGCGTTCGTTAAACAGGATCTCAGGAGTCCCATTACGGCAGCTCGTACCGGGATATATCGGTCACTTGTTCATACGACTCATACCAAGCTGTATCGGTCATTGGAGCTCATACCGGGCTATATCGATCACATGTTCATTATCTGGTACCAGGCTTTAAACGGTCATATGTTACTATTGCCTGTATCGGGCTTTATACAGTCACTTGTTTATTCCACGGTTGGGCCCGTATTTCATTACCCCTGGAGCCCTTCCCTTTGATTGGAGATACTCCTGCTGACATTGACGTACACAATCGAACTCACGATAGGATAGATTACTATTTTAGTGACCAATTAGGGTATGACTTGACCAACTTGACCTGTTTATATGATGGATTCTTAATATTGCCATATCCATATTTACTTGTGCACGCGAGCATCACTGCACTCACATATTCATGATATCACACATACACACACTATTACGATTGAGTAATAGGTGGGATGTTCTGACATCCCCGAGACTTGCCATCTCAGGTTTAGAGACCGATTCACAAGCAGAGTAGGATCAGAGTAGCTATGAGGAGTTTGTCGAAAATTAATAGTATTTGTAGGTTTATTTCTATTTATTTCAGTTGCTATTAGAATGTGCGCCCTCGAGGGACGTTAGGAATAATGTATCTTTCTTTTTGGATCTTGTATTTCGTTTATTCGAAACCCTTTGTTATTTGGATCTTTTATTGACTCTATCTTTATCGCGTAGATTTATCAGTGTTATTCGTTAATTATGCAGCATGATGTTAGTATTATATCTTGGATATTATCGTACAAGTTTAGCTAGAGTCTTAAGTGTGACTATGGTAAGGCGATTTCCCCTTGTCTAGAAACGCTGGCGGTTTCGGTCCATATTTCCGTATTCTGGGAATTGGGGCGTTGCTGCTATCTTTTACCCTAACCATTGTGTATTTCAGGAACTGGGAATGAGAAAGACAATTGGCACCGGACATGTGTTTGATGGCCTGTATCGGATAAGCAGTTTTTCAGGTCGGTTGCATGCTTGAGTGATTTTACAGTCTTAGATTTGCACTGTCAGTTGGGACATCCATCATTATAGAATCTGAAGTTACATCCAGAAATTTCTGCGACTACTGAGTCTTGTTAGTTACGTAAGCACCATCGTGTATCTTACCATCTTCGAGTCAATAAGCGAGTTAGTACTCCATTTAGTTTAGTTCATTCCTATATGTGGAGACCATGTCCCGTTGAGTCATTTGGTGATCGGTACTTTGTCATATTTGTTGATGATTTTTCCTGTGCAACTTGGTTATATTTTATAAAATCTTGTTCTGAAGTTTTTTTCCATATTTCACAAATTCTGTGCTGAAATTAAAACACAATTTGATGTCTCTGTAAAAATACTCCGTAGTTTTAATGCGAAAGAATATCTTTCTTCTGAGTTTTAGAGTTTTATGTCTGTATCTGATATTCTTCATGAGTCATCTTTTTCTTATACCTCCAATAGAACGGTATTGCTGAACGTAAAAATCGTCATTGGCTAGAAGTCGCCCAAACACTACTCGTTCATCGACAGGTTCCTCATCGTTTCTGGGGGATGCAGTTCTTATTTCCGCTTATCTCATTATGTATGCCATCCTCCGTGTCAGATGGTCAACCGTCTTTTTCTATCCTATTCCCTAATAACCCTCTATTTTCTGTTCCTCCTCGAATTTTCGGTTGTGTGCTTTTTCCATGAACATAGACTTGGTCGAACTAAGTTGGATCATTGATCCCTTCGGTGTGTCTTTTTAGGATACTCTCGCTCCCAAAAAGAGTATCGTTGTTATCATCCTACCCTTCGTCGTTTCTTTATCTCAGCCGATACCATCTTTCTTGAGTCGCGGGCTTTCTTTCCTATGAGTCTATCCCCAAATGACACAGAGACCTGGTATTTCTTAAATACCCCGAAATTCCACAGGACAAGATTGTTCTCACTCAAGCATGCAACCCATCTTTGGACACTGCTGCTGCTCCAGCACCTGAGACGCCTCCACAGACCAAGATATTCGTCACCCTAGCTCCTGTTTATTAACCCCTGATCCTATGTTATACCAACCCCTGAGCCTACTCCTGATCCGATTTCTGAACCCACACCAGCTGCACCTTCTGACCTTGATGTTCCCATCGCGATCCGCAAAGTGCCTCGTTCCACTGCCAATCCACTTTACCGTTCTCTCCTATGCACATTTGTTTTCTCCCTACGGTGTTTTCATTTCATTTATAGATAAATATATTTTCCCACAATGTATCTGAGGTTCTTGCACATCCTGGCTCGAAATAATCTATGATTGAGGAGATGACTGCTAATCGGCAAAATGATACTTAGGATCTAATTCTGCATCCACCTGAAAAGCGTGTTGTTGGTTGTCGATGGGTATTCTCTGTCAAGCTCAACTCCGATGATTCCCTCGTTCGGTTAAAGTCTTGGTTGGTATCCAAAGAATATTCTCAGACCTACTGACAGGATTTTACCGATACCTTCTCCCCGTCGTGAAGATGGCATCCGTATGCCTATTGGTTTCTTTGGCTGCTACCTTTCATTGGTCCCTGCATCAGCTTGATATCAAGAATGCCTTCTTACATGGTATTCTTGAAGTGGAGGTTTACATGATGCAGCAGCCTGGTTTTATTGTTCAGGAGGAATCCTTGAAGATGTGTCGATTGAAAAGATCTTTGTATGGACTCAAACAATCTCCAAGAGCCTGATTTGGACGATACAAAAAGTATTAGAGGTTTTAGGATGAAAAGAAGTAATGATGATCACACGGTGTTCTATAGATATCAGCACAGCCGCCGAATCATTCTGGTAGTATACATGGATGACATTGTTATCACAAGTGATGACGAGGAAGGTATCCGTGATCTTAAAGCGTATGTTCAAAAACAGTTTCAAACTAAAGATCTTGGCCGACTTAAGTATTTCTTAGAGATTGAGATAGCTCGATCTAAGGAGAAAAATCATTTGTCACAGAAGAAATATGCACTGAAAATACTTTCT
Organism: Agapanthus africanus; assembly: GCA_030015575.1. NCBI lineage: Eukaryota > Viridiplantae > Streptophyta > Magnoliopsida > Asparagales > Amaryllidaceae > Agapanthus > Agapanthus africanus. The sequence goes on along the minus strand of CM057349.1, from coordinate 416,501,642 downwards.
GAGAATAGAATGTTAGGCTGCACATCTCGTCACACACCGATGGATCCAAATTCCAAGTTGTTACCAGACCAGGAAACGTTACTAGATGATCCAATTAGATACAGGAGATTGGTTGGTCAGTTAAACTACCTCACTGTCACTCGATCAGATATCTCATATCCAGTTAGTGTGAGTCAGTTTCTAAAATCACTCCCACACAAGCCATTAGGATGCAGCTATTAGGATTCTTCAATATCTGAAGAGTTCCCCAAGAAAAAGATTGTTGTATACTGATGGAAGACACAATAGAATTGCGGGTTTTTCCGATGCTGACTAGGCAGGGTGTCCGATAACTAGAAGATCCACTACAGGGTATTGTGTATTCGTAGGTGGGAACCTAGTGGCTTGGAAGAGCAAGAAGCAACGTGTGATATCACGTTCTAGTACAAAGTCCGAATACCATGCTATGGCAGACATCACTTGTGAGATAGTATGGGTCAAACGATTTCCGGAAGAACTAGGTGTTGCTCAACACAACTTGATAAGGTTATATTGCGACAATCCTATCCATATTGCTTCAGATTCAGTGTTCCATGAACTGACCAAACATATCGAAGTAGATTGTCATGTGGTCCAAAATAAGGTTGTTGGAACTGAGTCTCCAAAGATTGAAACACGACATGTGCGCGCAGGTCACCAGTTAGCCGATATACTCAATAAACCACTTGCTCGTGATAGGATACAATTTATTTGTAACAAGTTAGGTATGGACGATATATATACTTCAACTTGAGAAGTGTTAAGTTTAGTCCCACATTGGGAAAATTAGGACAGTACACATATTGTAACACCTATATATAGAGAGGCTCTCGGTATCTTCTTAATTCTCCTTTTAACAATACCAAACGATACAATTCCAGAAATTCATTGCAAACAACATTTGCTGAGCCCAAACGTGCTTGTGCTAGTAACTCTTCGCAAGATCTTATCAAATTAATCAAACCATGCTAGAACTCTCAGGCATAAAGATTGATATTACATACTGTTGGAAATAGTCAACAGTAAGATATTTCTCAGATTAGTCAGAATCCGTTTGTAACAAAATCTGTTAGAATCTGTTTGTAATAGAATTTGTTTGTAACTTCCTTATTTTATTGTTTTTCTTATATCTTCCTATACTCGTGTAACAAGACTATAAAAAGTGTCGCTCTGTATACTGAATTTTTTGTGAAAGAAAGTTCAATTCGCTTATATGGTATCGGAGCGGTAAAACTTTCTCCAAAAATAAAAAATCACCATTTTTCCTCAATCAAAAGAAATCCCAGTTCATTTTTTTCAGCCATAATGTCCTCCACCACAGAGACTGAAGTATCCTCCGTGTATCAACCAACATACAGGTCCGGAACTCAAGGGGATCGGAACACCAGCCAGAGTCCTTTACAAAAACAGGCTTTGCAGATCGAGTCTGATGGTTCTCAGGAGTCAAGAATCAACTCAGGATCGCCTCCATTCACAAAGGAACAACTGGAACACAAGTACAAGTTCTTTAACTCCACCGCAGACCCATTAACACAACCTTCCTGTTCTTTAGCCCAAATTGGTAACAATCACCCTATCTCTTTTTCATGTATCAATCAACTTCTTTGGATTCTTGACTCTGGAGCAACTGATCACATGACCAGTTGCTGCACATTATTTTCAACTTACACACCCTGTGCAGGAAACAAAAGGGTCAATTGCAGATGGTTCGTATTCTGCCATAGCCGGCCAAGGAACCACACAATCTCTCCTTCTTTAACCCTCCTTAATGTTTTACATATTCCAAAGCTTTCCTGCAATCTGATTTCCATTATAAAGCTAACTCAAGACCTTAAGTATCAAGTTAAATTCATGCCCTCTCATTATGAAATTCAGGTTCTGGACTCGGGGACGATGATTGGCAATGCTAGGACCAATGGAGGTCTCTACTTGCTTGAAGAAGGATCGCATCTCAATAAGTCTGCATCTAGTTTGTGTTCTCAATCCATGTTTGTTTCTCGTGACAATGAATTAATTATGTTACATTTTCTTCTAGGTCATCCTAGTTTCCATTATATGCAGTACTTGTTTCCAAAGTTGTTTCGGAATAAAAATCCTTCTCAATTTCAATGTGAAGTATGTGCTTTTGCTAATCACAAAAGGACAATTTATCCACCTCGACCTTATAAACCTTCAGCACCGTTTGCCTTAATCCATAATGACATTTGGGGACCATCCCGCGTTTTATCTGTCTTCGGAAAAAATGGTTTATTCCGTTTATTGATGATCATACTAGAGTCCTTTGGGTGTTTTTGCTAAAAAAAATCAGAAGTTGAACAAGTTTTCAAAACCTTTTATGACATGGTTGAAACACAGTTTAACACAAAAATTCAGAATTTTCGAAGTGACAATGGACGAGAATTTTTTAACGAAACCTTAGGAGATTTTTTCGCAAAGGCATCATTCACCAAAGTTCTTGTATTAACACACCGCAACAAAACGGTGTGGCCGAAAGAAAAAATAAAACGTTCTTGAAATTGTTAGGGCATTATTATTCACCAACCATGTTCCAAAAACATTATGGAATGAAGCAATTTTAACAGCAACATATCTTATTAATAGAATGCCCTCGAAAATTCTCAATTTTAAAAAACATGTAGCCTTGTTAAAATCTCTTTACCCTCAAAGCCGCCTTGCAATCTCGGATCTACCGTTGAAAATTTTTGGCCGTACCGTGTTTGTTCACAATCACAACCCCACTAGGGGTAAACTTGATCCAAAATCGAAAAAATGTGTTTTCATTGGCTACGCCACGAATCAAAGAGGGTATAAATGCTTTGATCCTTTATCAAATAAAATATTTATCACAATAGATGTGTTGTTTTTTGAAAATAAGTCTTCTTTTAAGCCTCCTCTTAAGGGGGAAACAAATAGTGAAGACTCGGTTTCCATAAAAAATAGTCTCCCAAAAATACCCAACTTAATCCCACATACAAATTCACAAGATCTAGATTTTTTAAATCATGACATTTTAGACCAGTCTTTTGAACACGTGGTAAACCAAAACAGTGAAAATTCACTGGACACTCAAAAAAGGTCCTTGAAAACTCAGAAAATATGTTTGTTGAAAACTCGGTTCCTTTATTAGAAAATCCGGAAAAATCCCATAAAAATAGGAACACACCACCGACTCCTAAAACAACTTGTCCCGTGGATTTAAATCCACCAGAAGCTGATGTGGAAATTAAAACTTACAAAAGAAAACAACGTGAAACAGGTCTGAAAAAAACACAACAGAAGCATTTAATTGATATAGATCCTTCTCCAGAAGCAGAGACCGACTCTGTCCAGCCCCACCAAGAATCCGACTCGAAAACAGAACCGGATCACAGTGAGCTGGATCTTCCCATAGCTCTCCGAAAGTCCACAAGGTCATGTACCAGTCATCCCTTGTATCCAATGTCAAAATTTGCGTTCTCAAATAATCTCACCCGGTTTTTCAGCCTTTACCTCTAATGTGTCTGCTGTGGAGATTCCAAAAACTATACAGGATGCTCTGAGAGCTCCAGAGTGGAGAAAGGCGATTTTCGAGGAGATGAATGCACTTGAGAAAAATCAGACTTGGAAGATGAAGGAGCTGCCGAGAGGAAAGAAGACTGTAAGATGCAAATGGGTATTCACACCAAAGTTCGTGTAGATGGAACCCTAGAACGATATAAGGCGAGGCTCGTTGCTAAAGGGTTCACTCAAACATACGGGATCGACTACACGGAGACTTTTGCACCTGTGGCTAAGCTAAACACGATCCGGATCTTGCTGTCAGTTGCAGTAAATCTCGATTGGCGACTTCAACAACTAGATGTGAAGAACGCGTTTTTGAATAGAGACCTGGACGAAGAAGTGTACATGGAAGCTCCGCCGGGGTTTGAAAAAGGGTTCGGCTCTAAAGTGTGCAGATTGAAAAGATCACTTTACGGTCTTAAACAATCTCCACGAGCTTGGTTCGAACGTTTCCATCAGTTTGTGAAAGGGCAAGGATACAATCAGGCTCAGGCAGATCACACCATGTTCTACAGAGTCTCCAGACATGGAAAAATTGCAATACTAATTGTTTACGTTGATGACATCATTGTTAGAGGAGATGAAGAGAAAGAGGTCAACCAGTTAAAAGGAAGTCTCGCCAAGGAGTTCGAAGTAAAAGACTTAAGAGAATTGAAGTATTTCTTGGGTATGGAAATTGCTCGAAATAAGAAAGGCATTGTCGTGTCTCAACGGAAGTATGTTCTCGATCTTCTCAAAGAAATAGGGATGACAAACTGCAAACCTGCGGAGACACCGATAGATCCGAATAAAAAGCTTGGAGAATTTACACAGAGCCCGTCAGTGGACATTCCACAATTCCAGAGGTTAGTAGGAAAATTGATGCATCTCTCACACACACGTCCCGATATCACCTTTGCAGTGAGTATGATAAGCCAATTTATGCACTCACCTCAAGAAGAGCACCTTGATGCAGCATATAGAGTTTTGAAGTATTTAAAAGGCGCACCAGGAAGAGGTTTATTCTTCAAAAAATGTGAGACTTGCAGCGTCGAAGTATTCACTGACGCGGATTGGACAGGTCCCATCGTAGACAGGAAGTCAACTTCAGGGTATTGTACGTACGTGTGGTGCAATCTAGTTACATGGCGGAGCAAGAAACAAAATATCGTGGCAAGAAGTAGTGCGGAGGCAGAATTTCGAGCCATGGCCAATGGTATTTGTGAAGTTCTGTGGGTTGAACGGGTACTACAGGAAATAAAGCAGCCTATAACTCAGCCACTAAAACTATACTGCGACAACAAAGCTGCCATCAGCATAGCACACAACCCCGTACAGCATGACAGAACGAAGCATATTGAAGTCGACCGCCACTTCATCAAGGAAAAACTGGATGTCGGTACCATCTGTATCCCCTACATTCCGACAAAAGAACAAACTGCAGATATCTTTACAAAGAGACTATTTGAAGCAGTGTTTGAGGGACTCATAAGCAAGTTGGGCATGATGGACATCTACGCACCAAATTGAGGGAAGTGTTGGAAATAGTCAACAGTTAGATATTTCGCAGATTAGTTAGAATCTGTTTGAAACAAAATCTGTTAGAATCTGTTTGTAACAGAATTTGTTTGTAACTTCCTTATTTTATTGTTTTTCTCATATCTTCTTATACTCGTGTAATAAGGCTATAAAAAATGCCTATCTGTATACTGAATTTTTTGTGAAAGAAAGTTCAATTCGCTTATACATACAGTGTTTCAAAAGCAACCAGCTAGGAGCCAGCTAGGCAGTCCGGTGCATGGTCATGGTATGCGGTATGTAACAATATGTGGTTGAGTAGTGCATACCGTATATGTTTGGATATGCAGCATGGCTTTTCAAAGAGAAAATGAGAAGGAAGAAGAGAAGTAAAAGTAATCAATCAACAAAAAAGATAAGAAAAGTTAAAATTATGTAGTCTATACAAATAAACATTGAGATACAATGAAAAATCATACATTTTGAAAAGATAAGGGTAGCCTTATAGAGACAAATAGAAAGAAAGAGAAGTTACTAAAAAAGGCTTCACTTAAATTTAATCAGTTGTTTACTAGATCCAATACAATATGCGACCAACTCACATAATTTAACAAACCACAATTGAATAAACTATTGCCATACCCTGTAGGTGTTTTTAGGTTCAAAAGTACGCTCACAAGCATAATGGGCCATGTGGCTCAATTTTATACGTCAAGTGGGTGTATAATGCATATGTACCACACAAAACAACTTTTACAACACTAATCGGTGTGGTTGAGCGTTCCGCTTTTCTGCGACTAATTGGTTTGACATTAAATATACTTCTCTTGTTACTTAAAGGGGTGCAGTTATATGTATATGAGTGTTGTCACATTAAGTTTATTACCATATCGTCCAAGTAGAGTGCATACCCCTTATTAAGTCTTGTTAACCTTGTATTTAGAGTTTTAGACAATACTGGTGTAAGCATAACACATAAGTCAAATCCCAATCACTCTCAATTGGCATTTCTAGTTGTTTTCGCCATTGAAATGCTTATTTAATCATTTGCAAGTGAAAAAACAAAAAATAGAATAAGAAACCATTAGAATTAATTATTAACAAACAATTTACAAGAAATAACTCAATCAACAAAAAAAAGTAAGGTTGTTAATCTCTGAGTGGCTGCCTAGGCGCCTAGGCTGCACTACAGCAGATAGGCACTCGACCGCTTCGCTTTTTTCCGCATTTAAAACATTGTGTATAAATATTAATCAAGTTTAACATTCCAAAAGAAATCAAGCTCAAGTCTTTAGGTATCAAAGGTTTTTGGAGTGATCAAGTTCAATTTAGGCAGAGATAGGGGATAAGATTAGTATATTACGGAGTGCAGAGGGAAGGCAATGATAGCAACCACAAGAGGCTAAAAAAAATCAAAAAGGGAGGGAGAGCACAAAGGAGGTGCATATATTTGGTTTTCCATTACCATTAAGTACATCTTTGATTGGGTTGAGTCAATCCAACAGGATGGCAAGCGCCTAACTATGGCTGCAGATAAAGGACTGTAACCAAGAACCAACAGGCAGGTAACAGCTTCATAATAAGCAATGCACCAAGCCCAATGCTTCAGCCTTTCCAAGCAGATAGCAGGTCTTTACATTTAAAACATACAACCAAACCAAGGTTACGAAGTGTTCCTCCTCGGTAACATGAGAATGAACTGGCCAAAATTTAAAAGGCGCTAGTTTTTCCATTTCAAAAATTCAATTAAATATACAATCAAGTCAATCCAAAATTTAAGAAATGTTTTCTACATGTAAGCTGGTCTACTAGGTTTTATGACAAGCCCCTTCTCTTCATATTTTCCGGACCAGGAATTAGCACCAATTTAAGCAGTTGATTGCCAGACACTTACTTAGAAGATCATACCATATCTTACATGAAGCGTTTATAGCTCAAAAGCCTTGTATGATAAGTAATAGGAAGATGACGATGACAAAAAACTTTTAGTATTTAAAACCGAGGAACAGTTGGTGCTTACAAGAACCACGTAAAAGGGGTTGGTCAACAGGTCTGAGCAGGGGGAAAGGTAAAGATTTAATCATTCATAGGCTAAGAAGATTGTTTGGACTATTTGTTACACTGTTTCAATGGCTTACTTCAGGTCTGGTTTTAGAGGACCCGCAGTTTAATTGATGAAAATGAAAACACACAATGCATGTCATCAGTGCGGGTTATAGAACTGGGATGAGATACCAATTAAATGGTAGGCTAAAGCCTTGTTCTGGTTTTACCCAGGTGGAACCAATTCCATTATATGAGATGCATGCTTAAAAGTGTGAAACATATACCAACACAACATGATTGGAAGCTGAAGTCAAAATATTAAATGAGAGCTGAAGTGTAGGGCAAATGAATTGCCAGAACAAACCTTCAAAGCTAAATTTCCACCAACCATTTTCTGATCAGAGATTTGATGTTTACCACCAAGTAAATCATGCCCTCCCTGACCGGTATAGATGATATCTTCGGAATTGTCCAGGTCATCTTCATACATGCCAGACAGCACAATACATACTGCAAGCGGGAAGGTATAGTTTTTGTATTCCTCCTGTATGGTCAATGCAAGGAACAACGATATATAATTCAGTGTTACATCCACAAGGATGAAGAGAAATGAATATATGAATCAATAATTAACTTATGATCAATGATAAACAAGTGATAATGCTACAGTTAAAATGGTAAGTCCTTGGGAATATAGTTAGCGTGTCAAAAAAATACGCTAGATCTGAGATTATAATTTAGAATGAGGTGGGAAAATGCAGCAGATAAGAACATATATTAGGACCCAAAGTTCTAAAAAATCACTTGACTAATTAATATATTTCCTCAATAAACGTTAGGATACAGAAGAATATTAGAAAAATGAGACTAACTCAAATTATTCGGGAAATAGAATTAGAACTTGGTCCTTCACCTCTGGTTTCAACAATAAGATTGTTTGGTGGTTGATCGATTTTGGCATATTCTAAATATAAAAATTAAATAAAGTAAAGGTATAGAACTATAGATATGTTCTTATAAGTTATAACTACATATTTCCCATTATTCTAAATAAATTTACAGTTTAAACAATAAATAATAGTCATAAATATTGCATAATGTTTACAGGTTGGTCTTTGCATTATGATGTATAAAAACAACAAAGCTTAATTACCCGCAAAAACATAAGAAATGATTATATGTGGAATAATGTTTTATGCAGCTCTTTGGCTTATATTGTGCTTATGTCTCTTTTTCTGGGTTCTGCTCAGGCTAGGGGAATTTGTAGTGTACTCCTTTGTTGTGTTAGCATAAACTGAGTGGCAATTGTATAAGATTGCATACTCACCATTGGGACTTCTAGGTTTCAATGCCAGGGCATATGGTACTCCTTCATTGTATTAGCATAAATTGAGTGGTGTTGTGGCAAATACGATCACGAAGCAATAAACAAACGATAAAAAGAAGCAAACAAATAAACAAAGTTAATAGAAATAGAGCACAAACCAAACGACACAAGATTTATGTGGAAAACCCTTACGGGAAAAACCACGGGCGAAGGAGAAGCATTTACTAATCGACCATATGGAGGATTACAATGGTGGATGAAATCTCACAAAATCTCTCTCAAAACCCTAGCCTCCTCTTTCTCATTAACAAAAGGGTTCTACCCAATTAGGGTTACAAAAATACAATTTATAGTATGAGGCAAATAGAGTAGAAATAGGATTTCCAAAACCCCCCAGAATTCGGCCCGACAAACCCTGAGCAGGCTCAATATTACCTTGGGTAGTCTCATACAAACAGAGAGAGATCCGTAATTCCAGACATGTTGTGAGCCGGCTCAAACTTACCTTGAGCCGTCTCATCATCCAGGGAAAAGAATAAGAGGCAAATTCAACAAGTGGCAATATTACTGACTGCATACTCAACAATGGGACTTCTAGGTTTCAACGCCAAGGCGCTTTCTTGCTAAAAGTTCTCTACAACAAAAATCTGGAACCAACTTAAATATGCCTTAAAGTTGATACACAGAAAGCAAGCCAGATTTTTACATACAGTTTTTTCATTAGATTGTGGTTCATGAATGCCTAAGCGACTGCTCTTTTCCTAATAGCTCTGTGGAAATTCGTTTTCAGGCAATTCTTATGGGAGTCTGAACTATAAACACTAAAGCATAGCCTTCTCTCTTCACAAACAGTATGTACTTCCAATGTTCTTATCAGCATAACTCTTTCCATAACCCTACAGCTCTGCTATACAATAGTCACCATTGATAAGATTTAAGTTGAACGGCTTTCAACTGAAAGTACAAGGTCAAATATCAAATTTAAAATCCATATGTTTTGATATGGTATGGAATATCTGATGGGTATGATTTGAAGCTTTATACTTGTGCATAAACCTGAAGCACATGGTAATGAGTTGGAGCCTATAAATTAAGAATCCTTATTCTGGAAAATACTTATACATCAACTTTTGTGGATTTGGAATATTTTAGACAAGAAAAAGAAAGGACATTTTTTTTAAAAAGTATTGTTTTAATAAATAATTAGGAAAACATACCTAATAGATATTTATTTATCAAAATAGACCACTTTCTGCCGCATAAGCAATTAGGATAAAACATTTGCCTATATGGAATTTCTTATGTGCCAGTAGCAAGGTCTATTTTTCTCGGGTTACTTTATCATCTACTTTGCCGGGGGGGGGGGGAGGGGGGGGCGAACATATATAGGTCAAAGTAATTTTAATTGATACAACGTTAATTAATTCACAGCGTGCATCAGTTTGATGAAATCACGGTTATAAGGTTTACTAAATTGCAAGTGAAATATTTAAGAGGTCATCGTCATTTAAATAGCAACATTATTTAGAAAAAATATTAATTTTACATACAACATTAAGAAATTTTATTTATATTCAGCTTAGGGTTGATCATGACATTTTACGCACCGTCTTTTAATTTTGAAAGTACATATCAGAAATCGTGGATGCCGATCCTAATTTCTGATTAGCAATAACTAATTATTTTTTTTAAAATATATAAGAAAAAATATGGTCTTTATTGTTTAACAGTCTTGATTAGATATTGGAGTTGATTCTTATATTTTTAATTTATAATTGGTTCGTGGTAATTAGAATGTGGGGTTGCCATTTTTCAATTATAAATAGCTATTGTTAGATAAAAATTTCAATTACAAATTTTTTTCAAATAAACTAGTGTTAAATATAACTTGGTTATCCAAAGTTTTTATGCTGCTTAAAAAAAATTTAAATATGGCGCTAAAATTTGACGTTGCTTAAAAATATAAAAAAATATTTCATGAAAATTGAAAAATAATAGTAAAAATATATTACATTTTAAATCAATAATGTTACAGAAACAATATATTTGTGCTACTCCGTAATGTTTTTTTTTTAATGACAGTTTCATGCTCTTGTACATATACGTTTTTTTCTTAATAAACGATAAAGTATAAATTTATAGGGATGATGCAAGATTACTTTATGAGAAATAAATAGCAAAAAGAATTGATAAAATTTTCATGGATTTTTTAAATAAAATTTATTTTTAATAATTAGTTATAAGAATAGGCCTCTTTAAAAATTTAATTAGAGAAATAGACCTCATTATTGACACATAAGAATTTCTACATAAGTGAATATTTTATTCTATAAGCTTATGTGACAAAAGTGGTATATTTTTATAAATAAATTTCATCGAGGTCCCTTTTAATGATTATTTGTTTAAACAAGACTTTTTAAAATGTCCTAGAAAGAATTCTTTAAAAATAATTATATCAAATTTTAGTGGGCTTGAAATATTCTCAAAACTTGCTAATTAAACTAAGGGTGCTTACAATGCCTTGAAACCCACAATAACTGAACAAATAATATTCATAGGGTTAACCAAACCAATGATTTGTTTCAGTGCACCCGTGCCATACCAAAAATAAACAATGATCAATGATTTGTTACATGATTGTAGTTTGTCTCACTCGTAAGGTTTTATTATGGCTTGGAGCTGAAACTAATTCATTGTAGATAGTAACCATACTCCCTCTTCGTCTGAATTCTATTGGCTAGCCTAATTTTGAGGAACTGTCAGCATTAAATAAGATGTGCAAGTCTGGAGTCTTCCTAGGTTCAAATAGCAAGGCCCTTTTTTTCAACAATTGTCTTGGTTTAGATATTTGCATCAATTCATAGTAGGGCTTGTGCCTAATTGAAAGACAACAGACAAGACATGATCAGTTATATATCTGTGTCGGTTTTATTTATTTTAATTGTTCTGTTTCATACTGAACTCATTTCACTGAGAAAGAAATCAAATTATAATGACAGTAGCTAACAAAGATTCAACGATAAAGGCAGACCGAAATCCAACATTTGCATTAACAAACTAGGCAAGTATGAGTTAACTAGAAGTATTATGCAGGCACTAATGATTCTCATTTATCTTCAAATCACAATGGAGCAATTTTGACAAAGGAATAAGCTTTAAAACCATTTACAATAGAATTAATTGACCAAATTTCATACTTGTTTATTCAACAAACTCTCTAATAATGTGCATCAACGCCTACATCCAACCTAGTAACTAATGCTATCAATTACTATATGATTATGGACATTACCTTTTCAGCGTATAATTGATTCATGTAATCTATCCCGTTCAGCCAGTGACCATGCAGGCCAAGCGCACACATTTCAGCACGTGAAAAGAATTGATCCCCAACATCAATACCTGTTAACAAAAACAAGCTCAAGCTTGGTTAATAATGAGGACTTGAAATAGGCAAAAAATGCATGAAAATTGCATTAAACATATACGTAACACCCTAGAACTTAAGTACAGTATAATAATTGTATCAATTTAATTTTTTCTCAAATAAAATTATTATTTTTATTATTGGAGTTTAATATTTTTAGTTAAGATAAAACATATAATTATGGTTTTCTAAGTTTGTTAATTAAATGATAATCGGTATTTAGAAATTGTTTCAATCAAGTAGTATCATATTTTAATATGCTTATAACATTTTATTGTCTACTTTAGTTTTGTAACTAAATAGATAATAATAATAATATGATTGTTTTAACAAAATATATTTAGTATTTAAGTTTGTTTGAAAATTTATTAACCTCTTATTTGAATTTGCAACTAATATATTTTTAAATATTAGTTTATGAAACTAAATATATTATGGTTGTCTAAGTAGTTATGATATTTAGAACTTATAAAGTTTTTTGGCTAAATCTAGTATTATTTTATCTCTTTTAAACCAACCCTAACCTATTTATACAGCCATATCATATTTCAAACTAATCTATATATTTTATCTCCCTAAACAAATCTATACATATTTTAATCATATACATATTTAAACTAATATATATATACACACACACCAAACAACCTTTACAAACTCCCACATAATTTAATCTCTTTAACCGTATTTGGATCTATCATCTTGTGATTCCATTTTTTATATTACTCGTTATTCTTGCAGTGTGATATTCGTATTATATCTTGGATATTATCGTACAGGTTTAGCTAGAGCCTTAGATGTGACTATGGCAAGACGATTTCCCCTTGTCTAAGAGCACTGGCGGTTTCGGTTCATATTTTCATATTACGGAAATTGGGGCGTTACAAATTAGTATCAGAGCTAGGCTGATGTCGAAATTAGTCTTGGTTCTACTGACCTTTTAGACTAGAATCATGTGTCTATGATTCGCATAGTATGTCATGCTGCGTATTCCGTTGACTCTGACTGTAAAATTCGGACTGAGATAGAATTATGTTATTGTACCCATGTACCACGGTATGGTTACAATGTGGCATTTTATTTAAATGACGAGTCCTACTCTTGATTCGTTCCCACAAATTTAATTTCGTTGTACTGTCTTGTTTTTCATTCCGTTCAATTACTTTCGAATCTATTTCTTATCTTGACCTTTGAAATTTCGAGGACGGAATGTAACACCGTAGAACTTAAGTACAGTATAATAAAAGCATCAATTTAAATTTTTTCTCAAATAAAATTATTATTTTTATTATTGGAGTTTAATATTTTTAGTTAAGATAAAACATAATTATGGTTTTCTAACTTTGTTAATTAAATGATAATTAGTATTTAGAAATTGTTTTCTAATCAAGTAGTATTATATTTTAATATGCTTATAATATTTTATTGTCTACTTGTAGGGTTCTTATGTACGACAGCAAGGTTTCGGGTGGTATCGTCCATGACAATTTTAAATTTTATCATGCTAAAAGAACCCAAACCTAGAATTTTTAACTAGAGAATCATACGAAACATAGTGTAAACAACTTTTCAACTAAGTAAACTAGGAATACAACCTTTGTAGACCGGTCCTTCACTTCAATAGCTCTGTGTAGTAGTCCCTTCGCTCCAAGTAGTGAACTTAGGGACTCTAGAACGGCTTCACAAGGTGAAAGGAACGAGCTTGCACGAAGTTTTCGAGGCAAAAAATGATCTATGTCGAGAAGACACTAACCCAAGCAACTACTTCACTAATGAGGGATTAGTGAAAGGCAAAAAATGATCTACGTCGAGAAGACACTAACCCAAGCTACTACTTCACTAATGAGGGATTAGTGAAGCTAACACCCTAAACTAAATGGCTAATCTAATAGAGAATGATGAAGTAGGATTTTTGCTCACTTTAGAATTAATTTTCTCACTCTTTTTCTTCTCCTCTCAAAAACCTAGAGAGCTTGACTTATGAAGAAGAAGCAGCAAATAATGGATGAGAGAGTGAATGGCAACCATGAGTGAGTTTGTATCATATACTAACTCATGTAGAGACATAACCATGGCTAAATGATAATGGTTAGGTTAATAAATATCTTAGGTAAAACAAAATTAGTGGACTAAGTCAATGTATCTACAAGCATCCACAAGCTTCATGCATGTGACTAATTTCCATCTAATTTGGATTTACTTAAAATAAATAATCCTCACAATTATAATAAGCATGGTGTAAGTCTCATACGCCCATGTAGTGTGTATCATCAAGCATGACACAAAAAATATACATTAATATAGATCACATATATACTATATGCACACAGGCGAGAAAAAGAAATGTTTAAATGAGCTAATATTAGTTAATGTAATCTAGTATATCAAATATACAATTGTACATTAAATTATCAAATCAACACTTGATTTAATAATCCGGCTATATCACATATAACCGACTAATATCATATGTATCATGTTATCGAATCAACACTTCAATCGATAACCCGACTATATCATATATAACCGACCGATACTAATATCGCGAGAATATAATACGGTATCACATACTCGTACTAATCTCGGTCCCGCACATATCACATATGCGCTCCTACTTCGTTTTGCCTGAGCCAGTAAACCTCTGTGTAGGACTTTAAAGACTCGTCAATACTCCGTCGGTAGGTGATGATCACATCAAGCACCCACAAACCGTCAGCGGTACTAGCTGGACGTAACGGCTACCCGGGTATTGAGCGATCAGAAGATCAACAAGCAAGCCCGCTCTAACTCCTGTAAAGCCTGTCAGTAACACTCCCGTACAGTCCGGTCTCTTCATCTGATGTCGCATATCTAGTCTAGGAGTGGTAAACATCAGACCCCAATAACCGATAAGTCATGCCGATGTAAGGCTCATAACGGGTCGAGAAACTACTGATAACACTTACCAGTAGATCTTCGAATCAACACTGGCCAGGGACTTCCGGTTATAGCCAATCGAGCACTGCACGACATCTACCCCCAATACCGGGAGAGACGAAATCCCCTCATATTGCTCATTGCCTCCATGTGACTCGGGACTGTACCCAAAAACCACCGTTTTGCATGTCCTCTTGAACGTGGTAAGGTGGAAATCAAAGCACAATGGGAATCACACAAGACTGTATGACGATCTCGGGTCTACAGACTAACCTTTACCAGTGTCACCAGAGAACTGCTATCTGACGTCAGGTATAATACCATCTAGGAGTTCTCGGCAAGTCTGTCCAGTGTATCCAGTCTCCACTGAGCACCCGTATACCATCTCTGATGTCAAACACCAATGGATATGGTATCATCCACGCCCATCTCATGGGTCGAGAAGCGTATACGCTAGTCTACTATGGTATATCAATGCCCTGTCTCGATACACCCACGACTAGGAACATTAAAGGATGTACTCACGGACTATCTTTGTCCCGCTAGTATGATCTGCATCATAATTCAGGTAGTCAAGTATACATCCTAAGGGCTTTACCAACATGTAACCATGAGACAGTATAAAGAGACAAGTATACATGTTAAGATAAAGAGCAACCATATAGCATACTATCATGTCGAGCAAGAAAGTCCTCTCTATATATGTCCAAGCATCTACTATAATATACATCATATGTACAATAATGGCCTCTAGGGCATATATATAACTAACACTACTTTAGTTTTGTAACTAAATAGATAATAATAGTATGATTATTTTAACAAAATATATTTAGTATTTAAATTTGTTTGATAACTTATTAACCTCTTATTTTAATTGCATCTAATATATTTTCAAATATTAGTTTATATAACCAAATATATTATGGTCGTCTAAGTAGTTATGATATTTAATATTTAGAAAGTTATTTTGCTAAATCTAGTATTATTTTATCTCTTTTAAACCAACCCTAACCTATTTATACAACCATATCATATTTTAAACTAATCTATATATTTTATCTCCCCAAACAAATCTAAATCTATTTTAATCATATACATATTTAAACTAATATATATATATATACACACACCAAACAACCTTTACGAACTCCCACATAATTTAATTTGTTTTAACAATATTTGGATCTATCATTATCTTGTGATTCCATTTTTGATATTACTCATTATTCTTGCCGGATGATTTTAGTATTATATCTTGGATATTATAGTAAAGGTTTAACTAGAGCTTTAGATGTAACTATGGCAAAGCGATTTTCCCTTATCTAGGAGCACTGGCGGTTTCGGTCCATATTTCCGTATTCCGAGAATTGGGGCGTTACAATATAGCATTTTGTAAAAGATCAATACAGTAGCAATAAAGAAGCGTCAAACATTCAGAAACAAACTAACCGGGAAGATGACCAATCATTTTTGGATACAAAATCTGCTTGTTATTTCGCATCTGCATCACAATTAAAGTAATATTAGGTTACAAGTGTTTTGAAGCTTTGAAGTTAGTAACTAGAAGTTCATAATGTCTAAGAAGCATGATATTACCATGTCAAGGTCTGGATGTTAGTTGTGTATATACAGTTGATACGGTATTGGTTGTAATGTGCACCAGGTCGTTGACTATATGAGCTTACCTTTATTTTTTAGCATGTGTTGAACCCATCTCATAGGTCAATACCGGTATGATCATGCAAAATTAAGTTGATTACAACATGGGTAAGTAGTGTAGTCCAACTGGGATTTTTGCGCATGTTGTATGGCATCCTCACCAGGGATCATAATACTAGTAATTCCCACCACAGGCTATTAATAGTGGCGTTTTGACTGTGTCAACTAGGCTAAAGGTAATGACTGCAATTATCTGTTAGCTAACATGATTATTCTATACACGAAAATAATATTTTCGAAAGCATTGCATTTTTCTCTTGAATGAGCGTTGCTTATCTTCGCAAGATAATTGTTTTATTTGTTCTACTGGTTTAACGGATTATTATTTTATTAGTTCTACTTGTTCCTCTGGAATAATGCATTTATTTATATATACCGTTGGACAAGCATTCGTTTCCTTGCCGGGCTGTAAAGCTCACCTACCTTTTATGTGGCTACTAATAAAAAATAACAGGGAATTAAATTTGTAAAGAGAAGTAGCCAGAAAAATAAAGATTCTACCATTGATTTTTCAACATAAGTATATGGAAGGTGATTTGAGGATGGATGTCAACATGGACTTGTTTGGAAATATTTCATATATGTAAAGAGTATTAGAATTCATAGTTTTTGCCATTATTATATATAATTTGATGGATATGTTTTTTAGGAATTATTTCATGATATTTTATAAGAATTTCGAGTATAGTCATGGATATTAGAGATTTTATATCGTTAAAAGATAGGCTCTGCAAGCTTCTCGAGGAAGAGATTGTGGCATGTCATATATAATGGTTTCGGGATATGACCGTAAGCATTGTTGGAGGAACCAAAAAAACAACGATACCGAGATATCAACCTTTTGTCTAAGGAAAGACTACTTCATAATCCTGATGATACAAGTTCTTTGCTCTAAAGATATAAAGTGCAACATATTATAGGGAAGATGACAAAGGAAAAACGAAAGAATTTTTTTTACCATGGTAACAGCCTTCAGGTCAGGTCGTTTAGCTGCTCGTTTTAGATCCCCCTCAGCATCTGCCCCATTCTTCACAAAATAAATGACATTAGCACTTTATATGAATAGCATATCAAATAACAAGAGCAAAAAGCTCCGAATTGAGAATTCACAGCCCACAGAAGTATGATATTTTGCCAGAATACACACACGCACGCACAAGCCTACACACACATGCACACGCATGCACACATGCGGCCAACTCCTCAGACACAACCTGCCATGTTTTTCACCGATCTATACCGGTCATCATGATCTACATGTATTAGGTAGGTTATATATAATCCAACGCATCCATCAAGTGGACTAAAATTTACAGTTTTTCAGGACATTAAAAATTCAATCGCTTGATGGTTATGTCAGAGGTCTTCAAATCTTTTTTTTTTTATATATATAGGATTTTTAAAGGTAGATCACGTAGACCGGAACGGATCGGTGAAAAACATGGCGGATTGTGTTTAATAAGTTCACTTCGTATTTACAAAAACGAGGCATGGCCTCAAAGGATCACCTCCCTATACGTGTTTGTGTGTATAAATGTATGAGTGAGAGGGCGAGAGTGAGGGAGAGGCTAATTTTCTCAAAGGAGTAACCAGCTCAGTTACATCCAATCGCCCTAGTTATGCCTCATGGAGAAATGCCCAGCTCGATCCTTTAATTTATGGATAAAGTAAGGATATAATTGTCGTCATAAAAATAAGGAATAAGATAGAGAAGAGTAATTGGATTTCACTACGTTATACTATGTTTCAAATCTACTTTTTTATAAATTAAAACGATAATTATTTTAAACAAGCAACGAAACCAGGTCTGCTTCTATTTTTTTCTCATACTTCTAACAACTAGCGGCAAGTTCAAACAAAAGGACAATTCATCACATGCTTCGTACAACCCTAATTAGCAAAATCCCAAAATAACATTAAGCTCAGGAGGATTCTATTAGCCCAATAACTTAAAAGTCCTAAAATCAGAGCAAATCCCCAAATTAACATCAAGTTTATGAATTTATATTACAAAATTAAGATGTCTCAATTTCATGTCCTTAAGTGCGTCCTAGAAAAGGTTGAAGATTCATCAGTTAAATGAATTTACTCAATTCAAAATAAACTTCAAGAAAAATTAAAATGGGGTTGTTGTTTTTGCTTGGGATGTGATTCCAAGGGTCTAGAAGAACTGAAGAAGGCAAAGCTATTATTCAAGAATGAGGCATGGATAGCTGGAGATGGCGTGAGGATTGAAAATTCAGCCTTTGAAGGCTTCCCAGGTTCGACTGAGGAGCGATTGCATGTATGGTGATGGGAAGTTGCAGCAGTGTTTGGTGCTTCTAGAATTTTAATTTGGTTTTTCTGGCTGATTTTGGGTCCTGTAAGAGTATTGATGATGTGGTGGTGTTTTTTGTAGCTTGGTGTCTTTGTTGTATTCTCGCCATGTTGAGAGTTGTGTATTCTCTTCTCTTTTTTCTGTTTTTAAACTTTATTTAATTTCCTCTTATTTATTCTTTTACTTTGTATGTTCTTCTGTTTAATTTCTCTTAATGAAATGCATTGCAGAGGGATTTCCACTGTTTAAGAGACAAAAATAACCTTAGAAGCAGCTTCCCACAACCATGGCAACTGGTTTTATGCAACGACACCCAACTGCACTCCTCCTGCAATGACTATATTCGCTGCTCTTCGACACCATTGACCGTCTCTGACATCAGATTGCATCTAATATCAATACATCGATTGAGGGCATTTCTGTTTTGGCTCAAACATTGATGCAGATACAAACATAGAGCATTGCAAAATGCTTGCCAGATTTACTTAAGAAAATCATTGAGAAGCTTAGTCGAATGTGGTGATTATAATCAGAAGCCTTAGAATTTGTCATCTATTCCGACGGTAACTAGGGGGCTGTTATGTATGCATATACTAATTTTGTTAAGGAGACATCGAGGAACTTAGTGATAAGCAGAGAGTCTGGCAATATTATTGAAGAAATGCATGGGAGATGTAGGTTGGCTGCTATGCTGATTAAGAACTTCAAAGACGTGATGCAAATTGTCCCACTTCAAAGAGAGAATTTATAATGGATGAAACCAAGGTGTTTTGGGAATGTAAGGGGGATGGGCTTACTAATTTCTAACAAGGATTGCCTTTTTGATAAGGCTCACAGACGAGAACCCCCGGATTTACGATACGTAGCAGATGACGTGTCGTCCACGTACGCTCATTAGATTCCTGGGGACTACGGATCTGGAATAAGTATAATGCATTGGGGACATTCTTCGGTGTCTCGCCTCCGAGGTTGTATCCGACCTTTTAGAGGACCTCCTCGGAGTACGTTCCCGCTTCGGCTGACCGTCAGCCAATAGCTCGTCTCCGAGCTATCATATATTCGAGATTCCTCAGCGTCCCTGTTTGGCCAAGAGCACGAAGGCCGAGCGCCCCCGTAACGGCTCCCTGTATCTCGCCATAACGAGATCTCCGCCGCACTACGTCCCGCATCTCACGCTAGCGTATCTCGCCATTAATGAGCTTATCCCGCCATTAATGGGCTTGTCCCGCAATCGACGCGAACGTGACGCTGGGGCATAACGGACGGCGAGAATCACGCATCGGCTTGCTCCATGCGACCGCTATATAAACCCCTCCTCCAGATGATTCAGGTAACTCGAACTGATTCCAATACGCCGCTACCCTGCCTTTATTCCTTGGTACTTACTGGATCGTCGGAGGGTCCTACGGTGGTTACCCATCCCGGGACTTCCCTTACAGGTAGCTCGGCGTCAACGACAACCCATTGAGATCTACACATTCAATCTTTACTCCCAATCTCAACCGTTCAGAACCGCTTGCAGAAAGATCGACGGAGGACAACTACTGAGGGAAATTAGTACCTCCATCAGTTAGCACCGTCTGTGAGAACACGAGAAGCTCCTCCATCCAAAAAGTTGATCTTCCATCTTCGATTCAATGGCAAGCGATAATCGCGACGATCTCGGCACAAGCCGCCTCGTCCTCCATAACGGAGGCAGGAGCGGCTCAACTCCCTCTCGTAACATCAACGCTTGTTCGCTCGGATCGATAGGCTCACGGTGATGGTGGATGCGCTCGCCCGCGTTCAAGCAGCCAGCCGTATCCGCCAAACCATTGTTTTCCCTCCCCAGGATGACGACGTATGCAGGAAGACAGAAGCGCATGCTCAGGCCCTCAACCTCACTCACGCTCATCTTGATGTTACCGAACACCGACGTGCCGATTCCGACAGCCATGATCCGCATGCGCGGAATGATTCCATGACCCGTTGGGCGCCGGACAGCTCCACACCCCGATCTCAGGGAGACCAGGCTATCGCTTCGACGCGCGCCGCATTTTCTCGCCCCCTACCGAAGAGGTGTCGGTCAGATCGCCTGCTTCCAGACAGCACTGACGCCCCGACTTCCGTCAAAGCCACGCGTACGGCGAACGTCGGGACTATCCACAAAGGGTTCCTCCCGAGAATTTAAGGGATGTGATAGAGCGAAACAAAAATCGTTCCATCGTGCAAGCCCGGAGAGAAATAGTAGGCGCTCCGACTATGAAGAATTCTCAGGGTACCAGCAACGAATCGAGGCCCTCGAAAAGAAAATCGAAGACATACGACAGGATGAGCGCGCGACCAACGAAAGGGCGGAGTATTCCGCCAATTCGCTCACAATGCCTTTTACAGAACAACTACTCGCTGAGCGTGTCTTATCTAGGAACAAACTGGATAAAGTGGCCCTCTTCGACGGGAAGATTGACCCGAAGAACCACTTGGATGCGTTTATGGCGGGCATGAGCTTCCAAGACAAATCGGACGCGGCCTAATGCCGAGCTTTTCCCACCACCCTCATCCGCGCTAGTCGGGATTGGTTCCGAAGGTTCATGCCGCGCTCGATTTCGACCTTCGACGAACTGACGACCTAATTCCTCAGTCATTTCGTCGGCAACCGATGACAGAAAAAGACGGTCGACTACCTGTTCACTATCAAGAGCGGAGACAAGGAATCCTTCAAGGGGTACGTCGCCCGCTTCTACAATGCCCTACTAGAGGTTCCCGAGCACCGCGACGAAACGGTTATCACCGTCCTGAGGTCGGGTCTTAGGCGCAAAGAGTGGCTCCGCTCTTTTGCATTAGCGCAACCTAAGACCATGACCGAAGTAAAAGCATGGACCGAGCGAGATATCCAACTCGAGTCAGAGGTGAACGCCAACCTACCCCGGGACGACCAGGTAGACCGAAAAAGACGAAACAAAGAGGAGAAAAAGAAGGCCGACCGACCAAAACCCCATTCCCCGAGGTTCCACGAGTACACTCCTCTGAACGTCTCCCAGACCGTGCTACTGGAGGAGGCTAAGGGCAAGAGATTTTTTAAACTCGCGCCGACTATCCAGAGGACGGGCAAGCGACTCCGCGGCCCATACTGTGCCTACCATAGGTCGCAGGGGCACCCGACCGAGAATTGCAAACAGCTCCGTGACTATATTGAGGAACCGATCCACTCTGGTCACCTGGCGAAATATCTACGAGACAAGCGGCAGGCGGAACATAGCAAAAAGACCAACCCCCTCCCGGGGAGTTAACGATCGGGCAGATCATGGTCGTTTCGATGGCTCCGGCTCCGAGCAGTAAAGGGGACCGCCGCCTCCTACCCGTCATGGCCATAAGTGATCCGCCCCACAAGAAGTGCAGGAAGGATGAACCGATCACTTTCACTGACGAAGACCTTCACGGCATATCACTTCCACATAATGACCTTGTGATAACAGCACGAGTTCACCGTTACGAGGTCCGGAGAATATTGGTCAATTCAGGAAGTTCAGCGGACATGTTGTTCCACGATTGTTTCCAACGTATGGGATTAAATCCGTCCGACCTCCAACCGACCTCGCACGTCCTCTCTGGGTTCACCAACCATTCTGTCCTGGCCGAGGGTTCGGTCACCCTCCTTCTCAACGTTGGGGAAGCAGGCGAAACACGAACTGTATCGGTGAACTTTCTCGTTGCCAAAATCCTGTCGTCCTATAACATCCTCCTGGGACGCCCTACCCTAAGACATCCTCCGAGCTCAAATCTCAACCTACCACCTCGCGCTCAAGTTCCCTTTGGATAAGGGGGGATTGGTCAACCAGCAAACTGCCAGGATCTGTCTTGCCTCGGCATCCCCCGTCGGGGAGCAGGGCGATGATTTTGAAGATACGCACGATCCTCAGGGGTCCCTGGACACGCACGACGATCAGAAGGAAATTCGAGGCGTCCCGGTGGAAGCGTTAGCGGAAGTTTCCCTCATAGAAGGAGTTGACGGCCGGACTGTCCAGATCGGCTCTCTCTTGACAGGAAGCGTCCGCGAAGACCTAATCCGGTTCCTCCGGAACAACTCGAATGTGTTCGCTTGGACGCCGCAAACATGCCCGAGATCGACCCTAAGGTGATCTCCCACAAGCTCGGGGTCGACCCAAAAGCCAAGCCAATCCGGCAAAGAAAAAGAAGCTTCGCACCAATGAAACAAAAAACGATAGAGGACGAAGTGGACCGACTACTCGCTGCCGGCTTCGTCGGGAACCTGGACTACTCGGATTGGCTGGCGAACGTGATCATGGTCAAGAAAACGAACGGGAAGTGTCGCATGTGCGTCGATTTCACTGACCTGAACAAGGCGTGCCCTAAAGACAACCCGCTTTCTCGGATAGATCGGCTAGTAGACAGCTCGGCAGGTCACGAGTTACTAAGCTTCATGGATGCTTTCTCCAGTTATAATCAGATCCGAATGAACCCGGCTGACGAAGAGCTGACCGCCTTCACCACGGATCGTGGAGTATACTACTATAGGGTAATGCCCTTCGGACTCAAGAACGCCGGAGCCACGTACCAGCGACTAGTCAACAAACTGTTCAAACCACAAATTGGGAAAAACATGGAAGTCTGAGTCGACGACATGCTCGTGAAATCCGCCCCAGCGGCTGGACACACTACAGACCTCGGCGAAACATTCGATGTCCTGCGAAAATACAAGATGAAGTTGAATCCTACTAAATGTGCGTTCGGCGTCACAAGTGGGAAATTCCTGGGATTCATGGTTACCCACCGTGGAATCGAGGCGAACCCAGAGAAAATCAACGCCATCCTCAACATGGCGACGCCCAAAAGCAATGCCGATATCATGCGACTCACCGGGAGGGTAGCCGCATTGAGTCGCTTTATGTCCAGATCCGGAAAAAAGTGCATACCTTTCTTTAGAGCCCCGAGGAAAATCCCCAGGTTTGAATGGTCCGAGGAATACCAAAATGCTTTCGAACTCCTCAAGGCACACCTGGCGACCCCCCACTTCTCACCTGACCAGTCGAAGGTGACGAGCAATTACTATATCTAGTCATCTCCGACCAAGTCACGGGCTCAGTGCTATTCAGAGAATTCGAAGGCACGCAGAGACCGGTCTACTAAATGAGCCATGTTTTTAAGGACGCAGAAATCAGATATCCGGCCATAGAAAAAATAGTCCCCGCGCTTGTCGTTGCCTCCAGGAAACTACGACACTATTTCCAGGCACACACAATCCTCGTCCTCACTGAACGACCTTTAGGAAATATCCTCGCCTCCCCCGAATCATCGGGTCGATTAGAGAAATGGAAGTGGGAGCAGTCCCAATTCGACATCAAATACCGACCCAGACAGGCTATCAAAGCACAGGCATTGACCGATTTTGTTGTCAATGCACCATTCCCTCTAAGAAAGGAACGGAAACACGGGGTCCTGACCCGTGACCCTCGGTCTAGAAGGTGCCCGGCCCAATCCCGGACTGGGTACTATATGTGGACAAATCCTCCACGGAGGAAGGGAGTGGGGCCGGCCTAATCATCGGCGGCCCAAATGAGGAGAGATGGAGTACTCTCTGAGGCTTGGTTTCAAGGCATCAAACAACACCGCAGAGTACGGGGCCTTATTGGCCGGACTACGAATCGCCTCCGGAGTGGGGCTGAAGACCGTCCGGGTACGCAGCGACTCCGCGCTAGTCATCGGCCAAGTAACCGGGCGTTTCGAAGTTCAGGAACCACTCATGATAAAATACCTGGCGGAGGTAGGAAGGCTTCGGAGAAATTTCGATGAAGTCCAAGTGGAGTAGATTCCCAGAAACTTGAACACCGAGGCCTATGTCCTGAGCAAACTCGCCTCTTCCTATTCGGCCAATCATAAGAGAAATATCCTTTTCGAAGTCCTGTCGTGGCCCAGCGTGGAAGATGGAGAGGCAACACTCCAAATCTACACGACCCGAGAAGATACCCCGGATTAGAGAAAGCCCATCGTAGAATTTTTGAAATCTGGCGTACTTCTAAAAGACCGGGCCGAGACTCGTCTGCTTCGAGCAAAAGCTCGCCATTTCGTATGGAGCAAAGAAAACCTATACAAGAAATCGTACACTCAATCTTTGCTCCGATGCGTCGATTCCTACGAAGCAGACTAAGTCTTACGAGAAATACACGAAGGGGTCAGAGGGGCACATCAAGGAGCCCGTAGCTTGGTCTAAAAGACACCATGGGTACTATTGGCCAAGAATACACCAAGATGCCGAAAATTGGTCAGAATATGCAAGAGCTGCCAACTCTTCGGCAGCATCCCTCGTCTTCCCGCCACCGAACTAACGTCACTAAGTTCCCTTTGGCCATTTGCGTGGTGGGGGATGGATATAGTGGGCCAGCTCCCCACCGACACGAGTAGACACAAGTACATTCTTGTCACCATAGATTACTTCACGAAGTGGATTGAAGCCGTGCCGAGCAGGAAACCGGACGCCGCCTCTACGATCAAATTTCTGCAGAACAATATAATCTCCCTATTCGGAATCCCAAGGTGCATCATCACCGACCACGGAACCAACTTCAAGAATGACAGAGTCAGAATTCTGCAAGGACCATCATATATTGATGAAGTTTGCCATGGCCGCACATCCCCAATGCAACGGGCAAGACGAGATAGCGAACCGAAGCGTCATTCGCGGGCTCCGGGCCCGCCTGGAGGGAAAGAAAGGCGGCTGGATCGAGGAACTGCCCCGGGTACTCTGTGGGCACTACGGATGTCGAGAAAAACACCCACTGGAGAAACCCCGTTCAGTTTCTGCTGCGGTACCGAGACAATGGTCCCCACGGAAATTGGATTGCCCAGATATCGGGTCGAACACTTTGACGATGAGGCAAACACCTTGGCGCTACGAAGCAACTTGGACATCTTGCTAGAGAAACGAGATCAGGCTCAAATCAGAATGGCCGCCTATCAGCAGCAAACCGCCCGCTTCTACAACGCCCGAGTTAAGCATCGAGCCCTCAAGACAGGAGATCTGGTCTTACGACGAAACGAGTTCGTAGACCAAAAGAAGCTACATAAGTTCTCCCCGAAGTGGGACGGGCCATTCCTCGTGACAAAGGCATTGCCCCATGGAGCCTACCGCCTCCAAGACTCCGAAGGGCGTAATTTCTCTCGGCCATATAACGCCGAAAAACTTAAGTTGTACAGATAAAACATGTACCCCTTTTTTCGAATAATGCAATTCCCTTCCGCATCGACTACATTTTCCAAACAGATTCCTCACGCAAAAAAAAATTTTGCACTGACCTAGGGCCTAGGGCCCCAACCCTTCATGTCCTCGCGCATCAAGCTAGGGGGCAGGGGGAGGTACATGTCGGCCAATGCACAAAAGTGCAAAAAAAATAATGCACCGTAACCTTGACCAAAAGGAAATTTATTTATACTTTATCCGGAGGCATTCTTGGTTCCACAGCCTTACAACCATTACAGTAAAGGAGGAAGAGAATTAAGAAAATATTGAAGATGATACTCGGAAGAGAGCTCCTCCAGCCGAGCCCAGGCAACCTCCGCCCGCTCCTTCTGACGGTTCCCATGGACCCTAGAAGCAACGGATTCGTTGAGGTCCACAACCGTCGAACACGACGCTGCGACCAATCTCTGCTGAAAACATTCGAGAAGAATGCCCATCGAGCGATCCCGCCTGCACTTCGAGATCAGGCCAAGCTCATGGACCGTATGCATCTTATCGAACGCCTCGTCCATCGCTTGCGGGGACAGGGCATTGTAAAGACCCGGGGAAGACCTCCATATCGCATAGATTAGCACTTGTAGAAAAGGAAACCATCGGGAAAGTAGACGCCCGCAGTGGCCCTCCAAACGGCATATCACGGCTTCATACGTGGCCTCGGAACGATCGAGATCATAGAAATACACGTCGTCCCGAGATACGATCTCCCTGATGGTGTATACGCGGCCCGTCATCTTGAAGAAACGTAGCAACTAAGAGGAAGTCAATGTGGGAATTCGAAGGTGGGGCCATACCTTCGATATTTATAACCTCAACAAAATCTTCCAACGGCCGAGATTTTCTCGCACCACGGCTCAAATCACAGAATGTCGCACTTTCCCGATAAGGCACAACCACATGGCATCTGACAGCTGGTCGCCGCCCCCTCCCCCCATACGGGTCAAGGAAGGTTGAACGACGTTCCCAGGAAAACCATAGAATCTGGAAAACCCTCACCAAAAGGCGGCCAAGTAGTTTCCTGCTCGGCTCATCCGCTGAAGGCAGCTTCCTGTCCGAGCGATCGTCACCTCGACTCCGGGGTGAGGATGGACACCGGCCTACCCACACTTAGCGTTCGCTTGATTCAGTCATGGCACTCGATCGTCACCTCGACTCCGGGGTGAGAGTGGACGTCAGTCTACCTACACTTGGCGTTCGCTCGATTCAAACGCGGCGCACGATCGTCACCTCGACTCTGGGTGAGGGAGGACGCTAGTTTACCTATACTTGGCTTTTCGCTCGCACTTATGTCGCGCTCGCTCAGCACTCAACACTCGACTTTACACATACTGGACACCGACTTATCTACACTTGCAAAAATAGAAGCACTCCTTAGACGAGCTAAAAGTACTTTATTTATATTCAAAATGGTGTACAAGGTACTATGGGCCCCGGCCTTACAAAAATGCCCGAAGGCTTACAAAAAAAATTCAACATAACCGACTCCGGAGTTGCTCAAACCGCTTTCTCGGCCGCCATTTCTGCTGGCTCGGCGCCTCCGTCAGGGGCTATGATGGCAACCTCCGGCTCGGCACTTCCGCCCGCCACCTGGCCTTCCCCAACCGGCTCGACGACGCCCCTGTAGCACTTCTTCGGCAATGGGATACCTTGCGCGAAGCTCCTGATCGTCAAACCGGGGGAGGACTTCCTTGACGACATCAAGGGCGTTGTGCCACCTGACGGCCGTGGAATCGGCGAGGTCGATATAGAACTGATCGGAAGCCTTGTATTCCTCCACGGCCATTTTCGCTCTACTCTCTCCCAACATCGCCGCCTCGAGGGAAGCCTGGGCATCTCTTTTGAACGAGTCCATCTGCTTTTTCACGGCATCGAAGAGCCAGTTGACCTCCTCCATCTGGGCTTGGATAGCCCGATTAGAGTCGGTCAGGAACCGATGGGACTCCTTCAATTTAGCAACCGTCAAGCCCTACACGACCAACATTGAGTCTAGAAGGGCCGTCTTTTCTTCCGCCTGCTGCAGCCGAGCGAGGAGCCCTTCCTCTCGCAAGGAAGATTCGCCGGCCTTCTTTATCGTCGGGGTCACCTCCTCGGACTCCATTGCGGCGAGCAGGGCGCGATGCTGGAGGACGTGAGAAAAACGAGAACCAAGTTAAAAGCTAAAACAGGGTAAAACATAGCAAAAAAATACTTGGAGAAATTCCCGGAGCTATTGCCGCCACTTGGGCCTTCATGGTTCCTCGGGGAATCTTAGTCCTCGCCGTCTTTTCCATGTCCGCCAGGAAACTGTCGGCCGTAAAAAGCCCCGAAGGCACCTCGATGCAGAAGTCGCCCTCCTGCACCTGAATCCCGGCCGGGAGAACCGAGAAACCACCCTCTTCTGCCTCGAGTGGAGATTTGGCAGGGGGCGGCGCTTCCGTCCTAACTCAGGGCGCCGAATCTCACGCGTGCTTCTGCCTTCCCCCGCGGCGTTCCTCCGGAACCGAGGTGCTGCGGAAGCCTTGGCTAAAAGTGATTGCCGGGGAGCCGTGACCGGAGCGGACCAGGACGAGCTTGCGCCACCGCCCTTCCTACCCTAGGCCTTGGCGGCCATAGCAGCCATGATCTTCGAGCGATCCATCGGCTCTGCAAGATACCCATAAGAAAGAGATCAGCGACCAAAAACAGCAAACCAAGTTTTGTAACTCTAAATAGATCGGCTAAAGCCTTAACTTACCCACAAAGAGCGCGGGACTGAGTCTCGCCCAGCTCAAAGCCTGCTCGGAAAGCATGACATCAGCCCGCTAAGACACCACTCTTGCCTCGGGGGCATTCAACTGCCTAACCCTAAGACAGTCGGCCTTATACCACTTGATGGGCACAGGCCAATCCTCACCCTCCAGTGGCCCGACGAAGACTAATTTCTCCTTCCATTCGTAGATGGAAGAATGGACAACCACTACACCCGACCCGACCGTCCTACCCTTATGTTTTTTGAATGAAAGATACACCCAGCTCGATTCGTTCTTGCCGGTACCGGGATGATTTTTATAGCAAAGAAAAGAAAGGAGGAGGCTCAAATCAAAGGGGATCCGATCAATCTTCAACCGGACCAGAAAGCCGAGGAGGATTCTCCACAAATTCAGCGCTAGCTGGCTCTAGGCGAAACGGAAACAATGGAGCACGGCACAAACTTCAGGCAAGAAGGACAGACGCATCCCAGCCCGGAACTCTTCCAAGTACAGGGCAATCTCTTTGCCCTGCACCTGGTCTGCCCGCTTGCCCTCCCTGGCCAAACGGAGTGAATAGCCAGAGAGGATAAGAAAACGAGCCCGGATGTCGGAAAGCTCATCCAGACGGTTCAAAACTTAAGGCGCATCGCGAGTATTCTCGATGGCCACCTGGGGGCTCTCTTTGCCCCCCGACGATGAGGGACAAAGGCGTCGTTTCCCTGGGGGGCGAGCCCGACACAGAAGATGAAGATGAACTCTTTCGGCTATCGAAAGCCGAGGAGGAGGAAGACCCGCTGGCCTCAGCTTCAGAAACTGAAGCCTCATCGCCCGACTCAACCCCTACTACATCAATTGATACTTCGGAGGAAGACATCTAACCTGATTCAAGGATTGGCCGAGAAAAGTTCTTTTAGCTAAAGTTCCAAGCTAAACGGATATGTGTCGGGCAATCTTCAGACAACAAGAGACGACTAGGGCAGAGTATCTACCGTGGGATGTCCCCCTTCCCTATTTATACACTCGGCAAGAAGGTATCCTATGGCCCAAATCCGTTCCCGCCAAAACGAAGTGCCACACCTAGCGGCCACCAGGACTCCACGTGGCGAACGGCCATTGGACACGTCCCCTCACGCCAGGATTCGGGTGAGCCCCTCACGTCCCGCCACCCGTTGGTGGATACGTAGCGCGCAGTCCAACCGCCCGAGTAAGCGAAACGGCGTCCCCTTTTAAAGCGCAATCATTTCACTGATCCGCTGACGTCACCAAAGATATACGCAGGAATTAAAGCGCTTCGTGAGCCGCCACCTGGACCCCAGGATCCGAGAGGATTAGCCGCCAAACGTCGCATCTTCCTCGGACAACCCGTTGCGGGGAAATCTGAGGCTGAATTGTTAAAAACCGGGCTTACCACTCTCGACCTGACCCATAAATATATTAGGACGAGCGTAGGGGGCTAATGATGAGGCTCACAAACGGGAACCTCCAGACTTACGACACGTAGCAGATGGCGTGTCATCCACGTACGCCCACTAGATTCCTAGGGACTACAGAGCTGGAATAAGTATGATGCATTAGGGACATTCCTCGACGCCTCGCCTCCGAGGTTGTATCCGACCTTTTAGAAGACCTCCCCGGAGTACTTCCCGCTTCGGCTGACCGTCAGCCAATAGCTTATCTCCAAGCTATCCTATATTCGAGATTCCTCAGTGTCCCTGTTTGGCCGGGAGCATGAGGCCCGAGCGTCCCCGTAACGGCTCTGTGTATCTCGCCACAACGAGATCTCCGCCGCACCATGTCCTGCATCTCACGCTAACGTATCTCGCCATTAATGAGTGTATCCCGCCATTAATGAGCGTGTCCCGCAATCGACGCGAACATGACGCAGGGACGTAACGGACGGCGAGAATCTCGCATTGGCTCGCTCCATGCGACCGCTATATAAACCCTTCCTCCAGATGATTCAGGTAACTCGAACTGATTCCAATACGCCGCTACCCTGCCTTTATTCCTTGGTACTTACTGGATCGTCGGAGAGTCCTACGGTGGTTACCCACCCTGGGACTCCCCTTGCAGATAGCTTGGCTTTAATGACAACCCATTGAGATCCACGCATTCAACCTTTACTCCAAATCTCAACCATTCAGAACCGTTTGCAGCAAAATCGACGGAGGACAACTGCTGAGAGAGATTAGTACCTCCATCACTTTTCAACTCTTATACAGAGCAAGATTACGCAGATTACGTTAATTGCTGATTTCCATCTTGTTATGAATATAATTAGCTTTAGTGTTTAGTCACACATTGCCTGTAACAGGAGAGATAGTCTTATACACCTCCTATATATATATAGTAGGAACTCTCATATTATTATACCAATAAAATATTTATTTTTGATTCTTTTTATGGTATCAGAGTTTTGAAAAAGAATTGAGAGGAAACCCTAATTACCTAACCTAATCCTTTCCTAAAACCCAATCCTAATCCTCTAACCCTTGCCGTCTCCTCTGCCCTAGCTTCCTCTTCCCCTCTCCTCTCCTCTCCCTCACCACGTTGCACCTGCACCCGCAACCGCACTATGCTGACCCGCACTACGCAACATCAACCGTACCCTGCTCCTCACCAGCACCACGCAGCATCAACCGCACCACGCAACACCCCTGCTCCGCACCACACTGCACCTACACCCTGCTCTGTAGCCGACGCCTCCAAATCACCCGCCTCCTCTAGTCACCGCCTCTCTCGAAATCCTCGCCACATGCCACCAGCCGTCTCAATGATCTATTAGATCATCTTGCTCGGACTTGTTTGTACTCGCTTATGGGTTAGACATTATTCTCTCTCGAGATCTATTTCTGCGACGTTCATCATGGATTCTGGTGATGATAAAATTAACTCGTCCTCTCTGTCGTCCGTTGATTTCAAGACGGGTCTTCACTTGACTATGATCTCCCTCTCCGGCGCAAAGAACTACCTCCAATGGACCAGTTGCAACACCCTAGTTTTTTATCTTTTTATTTTTGGATGTATTGATTTTTATTTTTTTTTATTATTATCATCATCACTACTACTATTGGGAGTGTAATATTTTAATTAAGATATATATGTAATTATGGTTTTCCAAGTTTGTTAAATAGTTATATTATTATAATTTAATTATTTGTTTGCTAATCTAAACAATATTTGTTTTAATATTCATATAATATTTTGCCATATATTAGATATTTAACAAATAATATATTTTTTGTTTAATAGTTTTAAATAAGTTATTTGGAAATTGTTTTATGATCAAATCGATTTTAAATCTTTTAATTAAACTGTTGGGGGTTATATGAATTATTTTTCATAAGCTTATATATATATTCCCTTATTTTATCTCCTTTAACTAACCCTAACCTATTTATACAACCATATCATATTTCACTAAATCTATATAATTACATATATAAACCTATACTAATACTAATATAATTTCATAACCAACATATATACATATATATCCCTTAACAGTTTCCTTAATCTCTTTAATATATACATATATATTTTTCCTATCTATACCCTATATATATATATAAGCTATATAGATTTATATGTATATAAGCTATATAGATTTATATGTATATTTAAACCTACAAATTTATATTCTTATGCCTCTTTCTATAAACAAATACTATTTTTTCTCTCGAATCACAATATCCCTCACCCCGAATATACATCCTCTCTCTCCAATCTCTCTCATCTAATTTCTTTACCTAATATATATCAATCAGCACCTCATCATCACCATAATCATCTCTTCCTGATATATATTTCACCCTTCTTCACCGATGACCCCTAAAAACTCACCACGACTCCCTTACCTCGCCTCCAAAACCCGAACCCTAGCAGCGCCAAGCCGAGATCACCGGACCTCAACTGCAGACCTGGGCTCCTCCAAAGTAGCCAACTCCCTCTTCTCCCTTAAAACTCCATTGCCATCTCCACCATCAACCCAGACCACTTCACCGGCGCCGACCTCGATCGCCAAGCACCTCGTTGTCGTCATCCCCTCCTTCCACTGCAACCCTCGACCTCGACAACGCTTCCATCATTCCCTTGCACCACCTGCGAACCTTTAACCCTAGCCTCCTCTTCAACTCCGGCCACCACCAAGCATCTCCCTCAACCCCTTCGACCGAACACCGAAAACCCCTACTTCATCCGCACCTCCAGCCGCATCTCTCGCCTCGGACTTGTCCAAAGCCAGTAGCTCTAACCCATCAACCTCACCTTGCCGCCGATCCCCTCAACACATCTTCTACACCCTACTCAATCACAGCCGCCAGCGACTTCATCTCCTTCCTTTCACCGCCAACACCAGGAACCCATCAACCTAGCACCCTTCAACCCTCGACAAACCGCAGCCTTCACCTTGCTATTGTCGTCTCGTCTCATCATCGTCGTCCTTCTCGCCTCAACCCAAGCACTCGAACCCATAACCCGCAACCATCTCCATCGCAGCAGTAACCAGCACTCCATCCCACCGAAACCCTAGCCTTCACCTGAGCTGATCTCCCATCACCATTATCGATGCCGCAGCAAACCCATCTCCTCTTCGAGACCTCAACCGCAGCCGCCATCGTTGTCTCGTCGCCTGCAACCATCCAACAGTCGAACCCTAGCTCGTCCAAAAGATCCGAACCAAGACCCAAACCGAGCGCCTTGGAATTTGTGTCGCATTGTCATGATTTAGCCGTCTCCAAGGCAAGTACTCTTACTCTCTATTTCGATCGATACAAAATCGGCAATTCTCTAGTTAAAATATTGGCAACTTATACCAGACTATATCATACATCGAGTATGAATTCTAAAGTGATCTTTCATGTATTTTTGCAGTCATTATTAAATGAATTAATTAAAATAGCAGTTATTACATTTATATAATAATTATATGGTTCTAAAACTCAAGTAATAGTAATCCGTTCACTAAAGATATACAATAATTTTTTTTTGTTATTGTTGAAATGGCTAGTTATTAATACAGTTTCATATATCTTATATCAATTATAAGTGACGGTGATTTTTTTGTATGAATTACAAAGACTCTTAGTTGCATCAATATTTAGCTGTAATTACATACTTAGCTCTACTTGTGTGACAATGTCGTGATCAAAATTCATACTTTAATTAAACGAAACCTTATGTTTATCGTGTATGTTGTGAAAACCCTAGTATAGCGCACCCATTAATCAACATCTTAAAGAATCATGTTTAAATTAATTAGGAGTTTGATGACAATTACTTGTTTATCGTTATTGGAAAGACCACAATATTACCTGTTAATATTACTATGCACGAGAACTCTTTTCATGCTTTATACATAGTCAAGATTAATGTCACTTTGCATAAAATACCCTACTTGACATGCCATACCTGTTCACCATTACTGGTTATTTACCTAAACTAAGATCACTAATTAGAATGTTGAATTACATGCCATGACACCATATATTTCTGTTTATAAGTTTCTATTCCATACTGTTAACATGATATTACAAGTTCTAGTCCAATCAGTATTTTAATTAGTGGTTGAGTTCACTACCATATTAGTTATAGACACGCGGGGTGTTAGAGTAGTTTGAGTTGAGTTTGTTCAACAGGATCTCAGGAATCCCATTGTCGGCAACTTGTACCAGGCTATATACGGTGACTTGTTCATACAGCTCGTACCAGGCTATATACGGTCACTTGTTCATACAGCTCATACCGGGCTACATCGGTTATTGGAGCTCGTACCGAGCTATATCGGTCACTTGTTCATTAGCTGATATTGGGCTTTAAATGGTCATATATTATTATTGCTGGTACCGGGTTTTAAACGGTCATATGTTATTATTGTCGGTGCCGGGCTTTATACGGTCACTTATTCATTCCACAATCAGGCCCGTGTTTTCTTATCCCTGGAGCCCTACCCTTGGGTTAGGAATGTCCTGTAAATGTTGACGTACACACTCGAACTCATGATAGGATAGATTACCCCTTTAGTGACCAACTAGAACATGACTTGACCGACTTGACTTGTATACATGCTTGTTTCATATTATTACCATATCCATATATACATGTGCACTCGGACTTCACTACACTCAAATATTCATGCTATCACACATACACATACTATTACAATAAAGTAATTGTTGGGAAGTTCTGGCATCCCTAAGACTTGCCGTCTCAGGTTTAAAACTGATTTACATGCAGAGCGGGATCAAAGTGGTTATCAGGAGTTTGTCGAAGATCAGTAGTATTCATAAATTTATTCTATTTCTAATTCAGTTCGTACTAAGCATGTGAGCCCTTCACGGGACGTTAGAATTTATGTATCCCTTTTCAGATTTGTATTTGAATATTTGAATATATTGTCAACTCTATGGATCATTATTTTAATCTTTTATCATTATGGACCTTATGTATATTTCTTTGTTATCTTAATGCAGCATGATTATTAGCGATATATCTTTGATATCTTGGGGTATATATTGGATATCATTGTTACAGGTTTAGTTTATGCGGCCTTAATGTGACTATGGAAGGATCTTTACTTACCATAAGTAGCATGGCTGGCCAAGGTTGCTATCTGTATTCCGTATTTTGAGAAACGGGGCGTGACACCAGTGCTGCTGAACGAGCCTTGAACAGCAAAGGCTTTCACCGCCACTTGACGGATACTCATCTTGCCTCCACAGATCCCCACTATGATCCCTGGTTCCAGAGCGATAACAAGATAATTGTTTGGTTGTCTAACTCTATGGATTATCGCTGCTAAATATCTATTGTCTCTGAAAACGGCAAAGAAGGTTTGGACACACCTTCGTTCTCTGTACTCATCTAAAGATAATTTACAGAAGCTCTATGATATCTTCCATACTTTTACGACGGCTACTCTAAGGGAAGATATTCAGGATTTTGGTGCTTTCTTCAATGGGCTTCTTGATCAGTGGAACGTCTATCAGCCCATATCCACTGACCCGGCTGTTACTCGTCATCAACGCGAGTCTCTTGTTGGTGCTTTACTCTTGACCCGACTACCATCCAACTTTGAAGGCGTCCGCTCCTTCATTCTTTCTCAGAGTGGTTCTCCTTCATTGACAAGCATCATGTTGAGTGTTTCTCGTATGCCCGGTCTCTTCCTATTTACTGAGCTTATCTCGACCGCACTTGTTACTCGAGACCGTGAAAGGAGAACATCCACTCAGTCTGGACGTGGCTCCCTTGATTCTGTGTTTGGTGGACGTAGGACATCATGTGGCCGTCCACCTTTGACTGCTCGTGGTCCTCATGGACGCGGTCGTGGCCATACCGGCCTTTATTGTGCTTATTACGGTGGCACTAATCATCATGAAGACTGGTATTAGAAGAAGCATGGCTACCTTGATGTACACCTACAGCTCGCCAGACATCCACACCAGCTGCTACTGATCAACCTTCATTTTCTGCCGGTCAAGTACCTTTATCCAGTGATGAATGGGGCCAGTTGCGCCATCTCTCTTCTGTAGCTCCTGCCAACATTTCCACTCCATCAAGTTTATCTTTAATGTCTCATTCTAATTCGTGGGTCGTTGATTCCGGCATCTCAAATCACATGACTCATGATGGATCATCTGATCTTGCTTCTAATCTTCATAAATTTATTTCCATGGCTGATGGTAATACACCTATTTCTGGCTCAGCTAATTTATTGCTTCATCTTTACACCTGAAAAATGCTTTAATTGTGTCATCTTTAAAACAAAACTTGCTTTCTATTTGCCAGCTCACAAATGATTTCAACTGCTCCGTAACATTTTATCCATCTCACTTTGTAATACAGGACATTCTGA
The DNA here is from genome assembly GCA_030015575.1 of Agapanthus africanus. Classification (NCBI taxonomy): domain Eukaryota; kingdom Viridiplantae; phylum Streptophyta; class Magnoliopsida; order Asparagales; family Amaryllidaceae; genus Agapanthus; species Agapanthus africanus. The sequence continues at coordinate 416,465,041 of CM057349.1, read as the reverse complement.
TGAAACAGCGAATTGGTGGAGGACATGAGCAGAATGGATTATACTATGTTGATCATCTTCCCAATACGTCTGCAGCTGTTTCTACTATCCAGTAGTATCGAAAACTTGGTCACCCTCCCCTTTCTTCTTTACGTATTATATTGTCTTCTTTTAATTTATCAGAATTTAGTTATGAGTCGTGTATTTTTAGAAAGCATTATCGCTCCTCTTTTTCTCCAATTAATAAGAGACATGATTTACCTTTTGTGTTACTTCACTCCAATATTTGGGGTCCTTTTAAATTTCCTAGTGTGTTTGGTTACAAATATTTTATGACATTTATCGATGATAATTCACGCATGACTTGGTTGTATGTTCTGTCTAATAGGTCTGAACTTTTGTCTACCTTTAAAATCTTTGTTGTTGAGCTTACTAACCAATTTGGTGTTTCGGTAATGGTTCTCTTTTTAGAAAATGCTAATGAGTATATTAGCACGGAGTTTACTGCATTTTGTAAGACGCGTGGAATATTGCATCAAACTTCATGTTCTTATATTCAGCAAAATAAGATTGCTGAACGGAAAAACCGACATTTACTTTAGATAGCGCATTCTCTTCTTTTGCATATGCATGTCCGTAACCGATTGTGGAATTTTGCGGTCTTACCTACCTGTTTTTATATCAATCGCATGACTTCTCCGGAACTAGACAACCGGTCTCCTTTCTCTGTTTTGTTTCCACATGGCAAACATTTTCATGTTCCTCCTAAGATGTTTGGTTGCATATGCTATCTTCATATTCTAGGTTCTCGTATAGACAAGCTTGATTCTCGAGCTACCTGTATAGTATTTGTAGGTTACTCACGATCCCAGAAATGGTATGTTTGCTTTTGACCCTGCCACATCTAAAGTTTATACTTCATATGATGTGATCTTAGAAAATCAAGCATATTTTCCACCACCTGTTGAGGACACTCCTCCTATCCATGTTCCTAACTTATCTTCCTTGGAGCTTGATTCGTCTGTTCAACCTATGTGCCCTAGTTTTAAGCATGTGTCCCCTTATCCACAGGTTTATCACCGTCGTAACCACACTAAGCTCTTCAGCACTTAGGTTAGCATGCAGCTATGTTAGAGGAGATTATCGCGCCGTGCTCTAATCAAACTTGGAAATTGGTACCTCTGCTTTCAGATATGAAGGTCGTCGGCTGTCGATGGGTATTTACTGTCAAGCATAATCCCGATTGGACGATTGGCCATCTCAAATCTCGATTGGTGGCCAAAAGCTTTACTCAACGGTATGGTTTGAATTATTTTGATACCTTTTCGCCATCTACCAAATTGACCTCGGTTAGTGTTTTTATATCCTTGGATGTTTCTACGGCATGGCCACTTCATCAGCTTGATGTAAAGAATACATTTCTTAATGACGATCTTTCGGAGACTATTTACATACAGTAGCCTCCTGGCTTTGAGTGGCCGGGAGAGTATGATTTGTCTCCTACATATTATACGGATAGAAGCGATCACTGTGTGCCTGGTTTGAAAAGTTTAGTACGGTCCTACGACAGATTGGCTTCAAACACAGTTGCGCCGACACATTTCTCTTTACACATAGTCGTCCTTAGGGTAAGATGATTATGATGGTGTAAACTGATGACATTATCATTACTGAAGATGATTCTGCTGACATCTCAAAGGTGAAAGAACATTGGTTTCACACTTCCATACCAAGGACGTTGGGCCACTTAAATACTTGGAATTGAAGTGCCACGGAATTCTGGTAGATTAAAGCTCTCTCAGCGCAAGTATGCACTCGATCTTTTATCTGAGACAGGATTTCTGGGATGTAGACCAGCAGACACTCCTATGGATTCTACAGTCAAGCTATCTCGATTGAGCTCTCCTTCTCAGGATAATATCGACGTCTGGTTGGAAAGCTTATTTACCTCGCTATTACTCGTCCTGACATTGCCTTTGCCGTTAGCAGAGTAAGTCGGTATATGCAGAATCCTTTGACCTCTTAAGGCAGTTGAGTATATGTTCTCCAGGACAGGGTCTTCTCTACAAACCATCTACGTTGTCGCACACAGCCTTTGCAGATGTTGACTTTGCAGGATCCATTGACTTTGCGGGATCCATTGACGATCGTCGTTCCACTTGTCGCTATTATGCCTTCTTGCGAGGAAACTTGGTTACGTGGAGTAAAAAGCAGAATGTAGTGGCTCATTCTTCTGCCGAGGCTGAGTATAGTTTGATGGTGAATACAGTTGCTGAGTTGGTATGGTTTCTCACTCCTAACAGATCTTGGGGTTCCCTCTTCTATTCTTACTACACTTTTTGTGATAACAAGGTCGCAATCCACATCGCTGAGAATCCAGTTTTTCATGAGAGGACAAAGCATATCGAGATAGATTGTCACTTTATTCATAACAAGATAACAGACAAGATGGTTGCACTCCAACATGTATTCTCTTCGGCTCAACTGGAAAATATCCTTACCAAACCTCTTTCTCGGCCGGTTTTCACTCGTCTTCTGTCCAAACTCGGCATAATTGACATCTGCACTCCAGCTTGCGGGAGAGTGTTATGAATATAATTAGTTTTAGTTTTTAGTCCCACATTGCCTATAATAGAAGAGGTGGTCTAATACACCTATATATATGTAGTAGGAACTCTCATATTATTATACCCATAAAATATTTCTTCTTGATTCTTTTGATTCTTTTCACATCTGATCTCATTAGTAAGCTTTGGAATTATATGGAAGATATGTTGGTTAAGTTTTGTAGGAAAATTATATAATTATGCCCAGCCAAGGTTTTATGCGCTAATTAATTGACTGTAAAATCCTATCTGATGTAGCTTACTTGATTAATGTTCAGAATTCGATATGCTCTAGTCGAAGCGGATACAAGAAGATGTCAAAATTTTGAAGGTAGTATTTTCTTTGTCGTAGGTCTATGTCTATCCTAAAGCCTAGGTTGAAGCAACCATATTATTTGATACTTTGTGGTGTGATTTGACTTTTAAATTTATATATCAATTATCCATGTCCATGTGACTTGTGTGTGTGTGTGCATGGTAAAGTGTCCCTAAGGTGACTCCTTAGGTTACTACCTAGAGAGTCAGCATAAAATACTTTGGGATGGTATATGTGGAGTTTTAGGATGACTCTTTCGGTAAATTACCCAAAGGAGTCACCCTTAGGGACACCTCTCTCTCTCTCTCTCTCTCTCTCTCATGCGCGCACACACACATGATGCTTAAAAATGATTTTAAAACCCAAACAAAACCAAATGTGGCAACCTTAATGCAACATGCTAGACTACTTTAGACATTTAGGAGGCTATGTTACAACAAAATTCATGCCATTTGGCATCTGATGATTTATCATTATTGGGAGGCTTAGAAATAGAAGATGCTAGCTATACCACCAAACTGTGAACTGAATATGCATTTGTAGAATGTACATGCAATTTTACTTGGTATGATCATTGTAGTTGTGTGTAGCAACACAAAATGCATAGATAAACATAGGTACACAGAATGTCCGCTTTGTTGGATATTAGTGTACCATCAATACCTCCCACAAATGCAAAGGGAGAATAAGGTGACATTGTGGTGAATTTGGTGATGCTGATAAAAGCACAAAATCTCATGGATGAGACTGTAAAATGTTGTATGACAGAAAGAACCAAAGCAATGGAGTCAAATCTAGCTAGTGCTGACAACCTACAACTAAATAGAGTTTTTGGCGCAACAGTGTTTAGCTAAATCAACAAGACGCTGTAAACAGATACAAATATGGAATCAACAATAAAAGATTCTTACTTTAATTTCTTTGTTATCAACATAGTGGGATTAATTGATATGTTTTCACCTTTCTTCGTTGTTTTCTATTTTGAAAGAGTGTTATTATGAAGTTAATTTTAATACCAAACTTGAATAAAGTTTTTCGAAGCTGCTTCATACCACTGAATATTGTCTCTGGCACAACAATGTTTAGCTAAATCAACAACATACATACAAAAGCAGAAATTACAATAACAGATTTCTACCTTTAATTCCTTTGTATTTGACTTAGCAGGCCTGTTTGATGTGTTTGCGCCTCCTTTCTTTGCCATTCTCTTTTCCATAAGAGTGAGATTATGCAGTTAGCTAAAGATATTTCCAAACCTTGAATCAATGCAATTTAACAGTGATTGGCTAAATCTCACCTTAGGCTTGGAAACTTGCGAATTTTTTTCATCAATTTCTTTTACTCTTTTCTCTTCCTCCTATTAAAGAAACAATTCAGGATTTTATTACCTTTCTCTGCTGAAAAGAAGCAAAAACAATCTTGCTGAACATGATCCAAAACAACAGGTCGAAGAAATGAAGTCAGCATGCATGCGATAACTATTATCATAACTTCCAGCCATATAAAATGAAATTGGCATACAACAACACTGACACCAACAACAAGAACAAGGAACCTTTATCCCAAATTTTTGGGGGTCGGCTATATGAATCCTTGTCTTCACAAAATGAAATTGGCATGCACAACAAAAATCATGAGGCATGCCTCTATTGGTAGGTATTTATAAGGTAGAAATGAGCAATGGCAAATGTATTTTGGTATTAATTACTAGCCTCTCTTCATTAGATTTAATATTTATCGATTCTTTTTTAAAAAAATTGTTCTACCCGGATACAGACAAGCCAGCCCAAACTCTTAATGGGTTTAGGGATGTGGGGTTATAAAACAAAGTAGGTCCTGCCATTCTTTCAATCTACGAACCATTTTTGAACCAGGCTAATGCTTTAGTCCCCAAACCCAATATAATTACTACCTTGCTGGACGCTTTAATTAATAGCATGCGCCAAAGGAAAGTTAATAGAAATGAAATCTTAATGTTATAAGCTTTAGTTCAGATATGTTTTAATTTTGTTTGAGTGTGGAATTATTTGATTTTTTTCTAATTTATCAAATTTTATGAATTTATAGGCATACCAGTAACTAGACTTCTCAAAACAAAGGAACCTACTATGATGTTCATAACATTAAGATTAATGAATGAGATGAGGTGTTTTTGCTCAAATTTCCTACCATTCGATTTGGTGTCTGTAAGATGTGATTCCTTGATTGGAGTGTGATTGCGCGTTATTATCTTGTATTCTTCTTACCACTATTTCTTTGCTTAATCCAAAAAAAATCCTAAATCAAAGTTCATCCAATTATAGACAAGATTGGTACGCCTATATCTTCTACAATTTAGTCGAACCGTTTTTGTATCATGTTTCAAAACAAAAAAAAAAAAGCTTTGATCACATGACCCAATTCTCCAGTCACCTAATTCTCCACCCACCTAACATTTTTCGACCCAAGTAGTTCCTAGAAAAACTAACTTGCTCTTTCACTAGCTTCCATTCGCACTGGTTACAAAATAAGGGTTACTTGAATTTTAAGAAGAAATAATAGCAGTCAAAATTTACTTAGGGGTCAAGAATAAGTTACTTGGTGGTTAAGAAGAGAATGATAGTTTAGGTATTTTAGTTATTTCTCGTAAATCCTAATAATTTATTATAAATAGCCTAGATGCATTCTCGTCTCTTGATTTGTTTGCCTCTACTATTATGTTTAACAAGGTTTCAACAAACCCAGAAACTGATAGATTAGGATCAAAGATCAAGACCATCCCTCTTAGATTGTGTAGTCCACAACACTACTTTGTCATGGACTGTGTGGGCCAACCAATCTTTGTTTCAATAAAACGATATATGTTCACCAATCATAGCTAGTCAATATATGGAATCACCAACTTTAAGTAAATGCCCCCATCAAAGAAGCTTTGGTCGGTAGATTTTGGGGGATGTTTCTAATTCATTCAAGTTCTGAACTTAGCTTCTCTATAACATCGGTTAACCTTTCAAGTATGACTGCTCAACATATCAAGTTGTTTATTTTAATTCATGAAATGGAATGACAATGTTGTGCTAAAGAATATGCTTTTTACTGAATTATTTGTTAACTAAGGATATTGTTCTGAGTGCTTAATAGATATAGGTTTTTCATCTAATTATTAATTAGAATATCTCCTTGCATCAACCATTACTTGCTTGCAGCTTATATCATATTGAACTTTAAATCTTACTTGGTTTGGTATCATTAGTTCCATCCTTCATTCGAATGTTTTTTAACTATTTGTAAATCACATGCTTTATAGTTCCTAGTTTTTACTGCATCGAACTTCAATATGTGTAACGAAAGGTAAATGTTGACTCCATTTTCATTCAAAAAAATTAAAGAGATTCATATTTTGGGCTTTTGGTCTATTAGAGAGAAGATTTTAGGGAATGTAAATGGATAGATTGGACAAATCTCAATCCTGCTCCTTATATAGACAATGTCATTTTGTTATTACGCCCCCACTTAGCATCTAATTACATATAAGAAACTTGTGTACAATACAGGTATTTTAATACTCCCCCTCAAGCAGGAGCATACATATCAAGTTGGTGCAACGGCCAACTTGAGTAGCCACAAGATACATAAATAGGCGAATGAAAGTCATCTTGGCCACAGGAGAAAAGGGCTCCTCATAATCAATCCCATAAGTCTAGGAATACCATTTATCAACCAAACGTGCTTTCAAGCGGAAAAGGGTCCCATCAGAATGAAGCTTCACCGTGTATACCCAGCGGCACCCTACCGCCTTCTTCCCAGTCGGAAGAGAACCAGATCCCAAGTCTGATTCTGTTCTAGGACAAGCATCTCATCAATCATAGCTTCGGTCCATCCTTTATGAGATAAAATATCGAAGAGGGACTTAGGTAAAGCATGAGAGCCAAAGGAGGAGAGAAGCGTCTGGTATGCCAGAGAAAAATAAATAGTCGCCACATGATGAGCTATAGGGTGAAAAGTACAGTTTCAGATGCCTTTCCGTAAGGCAATAGGAAGACCAATGTCACCCTCCGAAGGAACTTGAGACTCTGAGAGATCATCTACAGGAGGCTAAGGTTCAGAAGCCGTTGGTGCTCAACGAGCATACACCCTCGTAACCGGTGGTGTGGAGCCCAACTGTAGGTAATCAGGAGTGGAAGGTGGATCAATAGAAACAGTACGGATGACCTTCAACACAGAAGATGGAGAATCAACCAACTCAGAAAAGGTGATCTCTTATAACAGAAGATATGAGATATCTAAAAGAAAGTCATTGTCCATATCTACAAGAGTGTAAGATGTAGACAAGTATGGGGTAGACTTATGAAAAGCCATGTCAGCGGATATTAATTGACGACGTAACCCAAGACCATAACGATATTTCTTTTGAGTCCGAGCGTACCCAAAAAAACGCACTTAATAGCCTTAGAGTCCGGTTTAGATCCCCATATTGTAAATCATGAACAAAGCACACACCCAAAGACCCGTGGAGGAACGGGGAAAAAGACCACGAAAGGGAACAATATCGAACCATGGATCTGTCCATCCAGAATAGGGAAGGGTATACGATTGATCAAGTAATTAGCAGTAAGAGTTGCATCCCCAAAAGGATATAGGCACTCGCATATGAAATAAAAGGATATGATTAACCTCTAACAAATGCTTATTATTCCTTTCTGTCACCCTATTTTGTTGGGGGTAAAAGGACAAGAAGATTCATGAATAATACCATATTTCTCCACATACTCCCTAAAGGGTATACTAAAATACTCCTTGGCATTGTCACTCTTCAAAGTACCAACAGTGACCCCAAATTAAGTCTGAACTTCAGAACAAAAGATCTAGAAATGAGAAAACACTTCATTCCTAAATTTTGTAACATCCTAGTACGGTTATACTATATATATTTGGGGTATTTCAAATCTTGCGGCAAAATTCTTGATTATTGCTGCTTTGGGGTTGCGAATAGTGCAATTGGTAGTTGTAGTTATTATCTGACCCGACCTGCATGTTTCAAACCCAACATGGTTCGAGATTACATCAAATGTTTGCTGGTACAAATGATCCATGCAAATCTAGATTTTATATACATATATAATATCTTTTAGAATGCACATATCTTTTTAAAATACAATATAAAATCAAATAATATATATTTTCTTATCTAGTCTTGTATGTCATAGTACCCCATATCATGTGGTTGCACCTATATATCATGTTCATACCCTAATTGTTAAATAGACTCGTTTTTTAACACTACGTATATTTACGTAGATCCATATTTTGGGGTATATGTTTTTATTTACTGGATATCACATTATGGTTTAAACTTTTACGTATATTCTCCATATTGAAAAACTAGATTTTTGAAGGGGTACGGTTAATATTCGGAGTAATCTGGTATTATCCGTAAAATCCCATATATATATATAATATTTTTTATAACTAATAATATACTAAACTGTTATATATGTATATATATAATATATTAATTAATTAATAACTCTCTCTGTGTCTCTCTCTCTCTCCCGTCTCTTTCTCTATCTCTCTCTCTAATATATATATATATAACCTATTATAAAAATCAAAACACTCTCTCTCTTCCTCGTTTCTTCTTCACGTCCTCAAACACTCGAACCCTAACCCTCGTTTCCCTCGCTATCGCCGCCCTCTCACCGTCGCCGTCACCTCGTCGCCACCATATTTCCTCTGTCCTCGCCTAATCCACGGAACTCCAGAAACCCAACAACATCTTCTTTCTTTTCTTGATCCCCGATCGTCTAGCCGGAGTTGCGCACGTCGCCGACGATCCGGACAGCCCAGTCACCATCGTCATTTGGCCTAGTCACCACATCACGCAGCTGCTCAGCCAGGTCCAGTCCTGCGTGCGTAAGTTTACGCCGTAACTTTATTTCGACGTCGGAACGTGACTTCCGTATCTCGACGCAAGATCCGATCAAGCAAGTTCTAAACTTGCAACATGCTATTTTGATTATATCAATATTCATATGCTCGACTAGAGTACATACGTTTAATATTCAGCGAGTAGTAGCGATTTACAGTTTTACAGTATCCGTCTGTATCCGTACTGATAATAGCATATCCAGTTGCATGCCGGAACATCACGATAATATCGTACTACTATATCAGTTCAATATGATTATCTAGATTGCATCATATATGGTAATGGACGTATAACAGTTATTACATAGAGATACATATGCATCCTGGCATTAATTGTGTTTCGATATTGATTACAGTTTTACATTGGTATCTATTTTAGGTAATATACAGTACATGGCATGTTCACGACACATTACCAGACTTGTTACATAGATTTTATTGCTAATACCAACAATCCTGATTATTGTCCTGATGGACGTGACTTGTTGTCTGCACAGAAAAGAAATGTACCTGCTTGATCCTGTGTTGGCATTAGATTTGTATCATCAATACCTGACTTGAACACAGAACCTTGGGGGAAAATGGGAAATCAAGAATGTAACCAAAACGTAACTCAAAAGAATATTATTATTGTTTGTCGTGATTCTGGGCGTTACGGAATAGTCATTATTATTGTTTGCCGTGTTTCCGGGCGTTGCGGAATAATCATTGTTTGCTGTAACACCCGAGCCCAATAAGACTATTTATATTATTAGCTGAGTGTCTTATATTGCTCATTTCCAATTATTCTGATTTTCTGGTGTTTATTGCTAAATTTTAACCGGTTAAGTCATTTTGGCACATAACAAATTTTAACTCCTAAAATGAAATTAAAAGTGACCATGTTGGCCTACTCGTCGCCACTAGTCGTGTGGTAGCGTCCACGTGTCGAGATTCCGTCCCATTCGGCTAAACGGGCAAGTTTGGACGACTACGCGCGCGTACAAGTGTACGACTTGGGGGCATGCATTTTAATCCTTAAACACCTCTTTTCAAAATTTGGAACCCGCTTAAAATCCTATAATTTGAATTTGGAACATTTGGGCGCAATCCGGGCGCGATTTGGAAATGTTTCATTTAGCGCCAAAAAGGCCCGTTTTAATTTAATATCTAAAACTATATATATACGAATCTAAATTTCCTTAACAGTTAATCTTTCACAAATCCTTCATATTTCCTTCTCAAATCCATTTCAAAATCTCTCGTGGCCAATCACGAGCTGCCAACCCTCACTCGTGGGCCCCCTTCCCTTTCCCTTTCCCTTTCTCTCTCTCTCTCTTCCCTCAATCTCTCTCTCCAATCTCTCTCTCTCTTTTCCTCTATTTATATCCCACGCAGCCGCCTCCTCCATCACGAGAACAACCCACGAAACCCTAACCCTAGCTCCTCGCGACCTCACCGCCGACCTCCCCGCGACCTCGCCGTCGCCGTCAGCACCTCCTCAACCTAGCCGCACCCTCTTCCTCCTTCCTCCGCCGATTCCCGCGCCTGCACCTAACCCCGACGACGCCTCCAACCCCCGCAGACCTCGCCGTCGACGCCACCTCCCGTCGCCGACGTCTCCCGCGACTCCCTCTCCCCCTCCTCGTTGCAACCTCGTCGTCGCTTTCCCTCCTCCCCTCGCCGGACCACCAACCCGAGCCCATAACCCCATCAAGTACCCTCTACTGTTCGCCGGAGAACGCGCCGGCGATCCTCGCCGTCGTCACCAGAGCCACCTCCGTCTCCCCCTCGACCACCAGAGCCGACCACCCTCTCCCCCACTCGTCGCAGCACCCTCTCCCGCGAACCCCGAGGCCGTTCAGGCCTTTGCTGCCGCCGTCGTTGCCTCGCCGGCGTCCCAACGCCGTCGAGCTCGCCGGGGTAACCCCTGGTATCTCCCGGTAAGCCTTCCTCGCCTTTCCTTTGTGCAGTAAACCCCCCCCCCCGCTGATCGCTTTAAGTTTATCGTGTGTTGCTAACTCGTTGCCGTGTTGTTGCCGGAATCCGACCGTGCCGTCTTGACGAACCCGACGCTCCAGCGAAGCCCCCTGGTCCGTGTGATCCCGTTGTTCTCTGTTGGGACTCGATCCGTGACCCGTGCTATCATATCGTGTTTTCTGCCGACATCACATCCGTGTTCCGGTTTGCTAAACCGTCGAGGCAAGTATCTGAATACTTGCTTAAACATGCTAGCGTGCGAGATCTAGTCTTGCCACGCAATTGAATTCATACTATATAAGACAACAACTTAATGATGGTAATTGATATTATACTATAAGTTAGAATTGATAGTTGCAGTTATCTTTATCATGGAATCGTTATAATAGTTCCTCGAAATTAATCAACCCACTATCGATCCATAATTCAACTAAATAAAACAATTGGATCATATCTGCTTTAATTGTTAAATCATTCACAAGACAATTACTATACTTAGTGTAAATTTATGTAGCTTCATTACCTTAAGATTGTGGATAATGCTTCACCTTGTGGCTATTGCACCCCAAAGGTGCGTGAACCTGTTAATAAGAGAATACAAACATCACTGTGGTTACATGGAATATTATGGTTATTTACTGTTTCCTGCTGCTGTTCATTATTGATTGTATACCTGTTGTGAGCACATACCCGATTGCACTACATATTGGCCTGACCCTGCTACACATGACATATACATACATACCGACTCATCCTGTTGTACCATGACATGACTTGTTTCATGATTTCATGCCTAATGCCGACAAACCCGACCATTCCTGCTGTTTATCCAGACAGACCTACTTTTACCGGATTTTCTGTTGGCATTAGTCCGTGACTACTGAATACCTGACCTGACATACATAACTTGGGGGTATGGGGAAATCAGAGATGAAACCGACTTGTAACTCAACAGTTCGATACTTGTTCTGATCAGTCTTACGGGCTTGGCCAGCTCCGGAGTGGTGATGCTGACATCACTCGTCCATCTTGCTACCTTTTACTGCTTAGCGGCACGTCTCGAATTCAGCCCCGAGGGCTTTGACCGTGGTCCCGGGCACGCACGGGATACTATTGAGTTACATCGACGATTCATCAATTGATTTCAAAGACTATAGAGTAGAAACCTGATAGGACAGTTTAGTCACCATTGCACATTACCGTGCTCTGTTATTTCTTAGTACTGCTTATTTCATGTTCATATTTGCATTGCTTATTATCATGTTTATACTATATATTTGATGTCATGACGCGCTGACGTCTGGGTTTTGCATGGCCCAGATTCCGTACCACCGTCGACGACCGAGCAGGAGTACTTCAGCCAGTAGGCTGAACTGTGAGTTCCTTAGGGTTTAGTTTATTTATTTCATTTCATTTCCAGTTGTGAGCCCGCATTATGGGACGTACTGTTTATTCATTGTATTGGATCATTAGCTTCCGCACTTATTGTTTATTGATTCTTGTTATTATGGATTTGGACATGTGTTAGATTAGTACTTTATTTTGTTCTTGATATCTCTACAACCGTAATGTGACTGTGGATGGATATTTCCTACCCACAGATAGCATGGTTGGCTATGTCACGTGCCCAATCTTGCGTACTCTGGGAAGCGGGGCGTGACATGTTTGCCGTGATTCCGGGCGTTACGGAATAAATCATTGTTTGCCGTGATTCCAGGCGTTGCGGAATAAATCATTATGCCGTGATCCCGTAGGGGGTTTGAACGGAATATATACTGTTGAGTTACGATGAGAATTACATTAATTGATTTCAAAGACTTGTAGAATAAATAACCTAGAAGCACAGACTTTAGAATACACATCGCATACATACAGCTCACTGTTTTATACCTGTGTTATTTATTTACATTCACGTTTAATCATAACATCGTAACCTGGTTATCGCTATTATTTTGATATTATGACGTACTAACGTCTGGGTTTTGCATGGACCGGTTCATCTACCTTTATCGCAGGCAGATCAGGAGTACTTTAGCAATCAAGCCGAGCAATGAGAAGCTAGCTATTTAGTTTAGAGACTCTTAGTTTATTTATTTTCGCGATTTTATTTCTATTGATATGAGCGCATATTGGGACGTGACTCAAATACTATTGCTTATTGGATCTTGATTCGTTTCCGCTATATGCATTTCTTGATTTTATTTATTGTGGCAGATGGACATGTGTTAGCTAGATTATATATTTTTGTTTTCTTGATATCCTCCAGACAGCCGTAATGTGACTGTGGAAGGATGATTCCTAACCACAGGTAGCATGGCTCTGTCACGTGCCGTAATTACGTATTTTGGGAAGTGAGACGTGATAGGATTTGTTTGGTATCAAAGCCCTAGGATTTAGGGTTAGTCGAGTTTGATTCTTTTGTAATTGGATATTGAACCCAATACACTAACCAGGAAACCTGGAATTAAGAACATGTCCTGCCACATTATTGTCTTGTCGTTCAAATTCTTGAATCATATCTTTCTCTTAACTCTTGTATCTTGACGATATGATAATGACTTTGCATTTCAACTTGAAATCCTTCTGATTCCTTATTGTTTCTCCTTTCTTATTCATTCGATTATGATAGTAGGATTTTGACGACTTGAATGAAGTTATGTGATTGTAACTATATACCGCGGCATGGTTACAATGCAGTACTCTATTTACGTAACCTGAAGTCCTATTTTGATTCATTTTTTTGACTTATGGTCATGGTATTACCTTGTTCCCTCTTGACTTCATTGCTTACGAGTTTATATCTTATCGCGAGCTTGAATCCAGCAACCACGTTATGTATTTCCTCTCGTCCTGTAAGAACCAATCCGTTTGCGTTTCAATAAACAAGGAGAAACACATGAGAAACTTTTGATGATTGCAGTAGTTCAACATTAACCCCAGCGGGAGCTGGTACAGACCGATTCAAGGACGATCAGATATAAGATGTTTGATTGAAGAAGTTTGACAGACCCGTCTCAAATTATCATAGTAGCGCAGCGGAAGAGTGGTGGGCTGATAACCTACAAGTTTTAGAACAAACTTGCAAATTCGTGATGAAGGGAACCGTTTACTGAAGGGTGAAGTTCGTAAACAAGTTGGAGATGAAACGCTGATAGCAATTCGGGATTTCATAGATGTGTTCAAGGGCATCTTGAGTTTACCGTCAAAACGAGATGTCGAGTTCGTGATTGATCTTATTCCTGTAGCAGCGCCTATTCAAAGGCTTTTATCCGATGGCGCCGATGGAACTGGAAGAGGTAAATAAAAAAGTTATCGAATTGCTAAAAAAGGGTTGGATTCGCAGCAACGGTTCACCATGGGGAGCTCTAGTTCTTCTAGTCAAGAAGAAGGATGACACACGGAGGATGTGCATCGATTATCAAAAATTAAACCGGGTGACTATTAAGACTACGTACCCAATCCTTCGCATCGGTGAATTATTCGATCAACTCAGTGGCACGAAGGTATTCTCGAAGATGGATTTGCGATCCGGATATCATTAAGTTCGGATGAAAACAGAAGATATTTGCAAGACAGCGTTCCGAACTTGATATGGGTATTACGAGTACTTAGTAATGCCATTCGAAGTTACGAACGCACCGGTAATATCTATGGACTTGATGAACCGAATCTTTTCACCGTACCTGGACCAGTTCGTAGTGGTGTTTATTGATGATATTCCGGTCTATTCGAAAAGCAAAGAGCATGCAGAACACTTAAGGAATGACTGCAAACGTTGAGACAAGAAAAGTTATATGCTAAGATAAGCAAGTGCGAGTTTTTACTCGAAAAAATGAAGTTCTTGGATCATGTTGTATCCGGAGATGGAATTGTTGTTGACCCTGAAAAGATTGCAGCAGTTTATGATTGGCCAATTCCAAAGAATGAGGGAAGATCAAAAGTTTTCTTGGACTCCGGATATTATAGAAGCTTTGTGGAAAACTTCGCTCGAATAACAGAACCATTGACCAAGCTAACACGAAACGAGATACCGTTCGTATGGACGGAGAAATGTGCGTCAACTTTTGAAGCGTTGAAGCAAAGATTTACCACCGCTCCTATTTTGACAGTGCCAGATGGTTCCGAAGGGTTAGTCATTCACAGCGACGCATCTGGGAAAGGCTTGGGATGTGTTCTAATGCAACATGGGAAGGTCATAGCCTATGCATCGAGACAATTGAAAATTTATAAGAAGAACTACCCAACTCATGATCTGGAGTTAGCAGCAGTGATTTTTGCTCTGAAAATTTGAAGACACTATTTATTGGGTGAAATGGTAGAAGTATTTACCGATCACATAAGTCTAAACTATGTGTTCACACAGAAATAGCTCAACATGAGGCAACGTTGATGGTTAGAGCTGATGGCTGACTATGATCTTGATCTAAAATACCATCCGGGAAAAGTTAATATAGTGCCGGATGCTCTAAATCGGTTGCCAGCGATACGGATGTTGACTGCACAAAAGGAGATTATAGCTGATCTTCAGAGATTCAAATTGGAGATTGTACTACCAAATTCTTCGGGACAGTTGATACAGTACAGTCATCCTTGATTGATAACATTAAACCAGCATAGTCACACGATCCAAGATTGCAGAAGTTCCGAAAACAAGTAAAAGCGGGACTTCGAACAGATTTGTTGATCCATGAAGATGGTTCGTTACGATATGTTAGTCGTTTATGTGTGCCTAAAGGAGATATTCGTGAAGAAGTCATGAAGGAGGCTCATAGTTCCGCGTATTCCGTACATCCGGGAGGCACAAAGATGTACAGTGATCTGCGACAACATTTCTGGTAGGAATGCGTGAAAAGGGAGATTGCTCGCTATGTATCGAAGTGCTTGGTGTGTCAGCAAGTCAAGGCTGAACATAAAAGGGTAGCTGGTTTGTTACAACCACTTCCGATTTCTCAATGGAAGTGGAAATATATAACCATGGATTTCGTGACAGCATTACCACGGAGTCCAAATGGCAATAACGCAGTTTGGGTGATTGTCGATCGATTGATCAAGGCAGCTTATTTTATACCGTTTCGAGTTGGTCAGTCAACGGAGGCTTTGGCAGAGCGGTACATGCAGGAGATTGTGAGATTGCATAAAGTACCCGTGAGCATCGTTTCAGATCGCGATACTCGATTTTGATCGCACTTTTGGAGGAGTCTACAGAAAAGCTTGGAAACTCGCTTGAAGATTAGCACAGCCTATCGTCCTCAGACGAATGGTCAGTCTGAAAGAACGATCCAAACTCTTGAAAATATATTGAGAGCATGCATGTTAGATTTCAAGGGTTCATGGAAGGATCATTTGCACTTGGTGGAGTTTTCATACAATAACAGTTTCCAGACGACTATACAGATGGCTCAATTCGAAGCATTGTATGGTCGTAAGTGTCGCTCGCCTATCTGTTGGGACAATGTTGGAGAAAGAAGATTATTGGGACCGGATCTTATTGTGCAAACGGTGAAGAAGGTTAACGTGATCCGAAATCATATAAAGATAGAACAAGATCGGCAGAAAAGTTGGGCTGATATTGAACGAAGACTTCTGGAGTTCACAGTTGGTGATCTTGTATTCTTGAAGATATCACCAACTAGAGGAGTGATCCGATTTGGTAGTCGAAGAAAGCTTAATCCTCGATTCATGGGGCCTTTCAGTATTATCGAGCGTGTTGGAGAGGTGGCTTATCGTTTGGCTTTACCGCCTTCCTTGACGGGAGTTCATGACGTGTTTCATGTATCTCAACTCCGCAAGTATATTCGAGATGAGACGCACGTCCTAGATCACTCGAAACTGACAGTAAGGGAGGATTTAATATATGAAAAGCGACCAATGGCGATTATGGATCAACGAGAAAAAGTCATCAACAATAAAGTTATCCCACTAGTACTTGTTTTATGGGGGAATCGTTCGCACAGAGAATCTACTTGGGAACGTGAAGACGAGATCCGACAGAAGTTTCCACACCTCTTTCCTTAGATTCGTGTTTTCTTGACTTTTCTTGTTCCGTGAATTTCGAGGACGAAATTCTTTTGTAGTTGGGTATAATGTAACGCCCTAGTGTTGTTATAATATATATATATATTTGGGGTATTTCAAATTTTGTGGCAAAATTCTTGATTATTGTTGCTTTGCGGTTGCGGATAATACAATTGGTAGATGTGGTTATTATCCGACCAAACCCGCATGTTTGAAACCCAACAAGGTTCAAGATTACAGCAAATGTTTGCTAGTACAGAGGATCCATGCAAATCTATATTTTATATACATATATAATATATTTTAGAATGCACATATCTTTTTAAAATACAATATAAAATCAAATAATATATATTTTCTTATCTAGTCTTGCATGTCATAATATCTCATATCATGTGGTTGCACCCATATATCATGTCAATACCATAATTGTTAAACAGACTCGTTTTTTATCGCTACATATATTTACGTAGATCCATATTTGGGGTATATGTTTTTATTTACTGGATATCACATTATGGTTTAAACTTTTACGTATATTCTCCATGTTGAAAAACTAGATTTTTGAAGGGGTACGGGTAATATTCGGAGTAATATGGTATTATCAAAATCCCATATATATATATATGGATATATATATATATATTTTTATAACTAATAATATACTAAACTGTTATATATATATATATATATATAATATATTAATTAATTAATTAATTAATAACTCTCTCTGTCTCTCTCCCGTCTCTTTCTCTGTCTCTCTTTAATATATATATATATATATATATATATATATATATATATATCGCCGTCGCCGCCCTCTCACCGTCACTGTTGCCTCATCGCCACCGTATCTCCTCTGTCCTCGCCTAATCCACAGAACTCCAGAAACCCAACCTCTTCTTCTTTCTTTTCTTGATCCCGATCGTCTCGCCGGAGTTGCGCACGTCGCCGACGATCCGGACGACCCAGTCACCATCGACATCTGGCACAGTCACCACGTCACGCAGCTGCTCAGCCAGGTCCAGTCTTGCGTGCGTAAGTTTATGCCGTAACTTTATTTCGACGTTGGAACGTGACATCCGTATCTTGACGCGAAATCCAATCAGGAAAGTTCTAAACTTGCAACATGCTATTTTGATTATATCGATATTCATATGCTCGACTAGAGTACATACGATTTAATATTCAACTAGTAGTAGCGATTTACAGTTTTACAGTATCCGTCTGTATCCGAACTGATAATAGCTTATCTAGTTGCATGCCGGAACATCACGATAATATCGTAATACTATATCGCTTCAATATGATTATCTAGATTGCATCATATATGGTAATGGGCGTATAACGGTTATTACATATAGATACATATGCATCCTGGCATTAATTGTGTTTCGATATTGATTACAGTTTTACATTGGTATCTATTTTGGGTAATATACAGCACATGGCATGTTCACGACACATTACCAGACTTGTTACATAGATCTTATTGCTAATGCCAACAATCTTGATTATTGTCCTGATGGACGTGACTTATTGTCTGCACAGACAAGACATGTACCTGCCTGATCCTGTGTTGGCATTAGATTTGTATCGTCAATACCTGACTTGAACACAGAATCTTGGGGGAAAATGGGAAATCAAGAATGTAACCAAAACGTAACTCAAAAGAATATTATTATTGTTTGTCGTGATCCCGGGCGTTACAGAATAATCATTATTATTGTTTGCCGTGTTTCCGGGCGTTGCGGAATAATCATTGTTTGCCGTGATTCCGGGCGTTGCGAAATAAATCATTGTTTGCCGTGATTCCAGGCGTTGCGGAATAAATCATTGTGCCGTGATCCCGTGGGGGGTTTGAACGGAATATATACTGTTGAGTTACGATGAGAATTACATTAATTGATTTCAAAGACTTGTAGAATAGATAACCTAGAAGCACAGACTTTAGAATACACATCACATACATACAGCTCACTATTTTATACATGTGTTATTTATTTACATTCACGTTTAATCATAGCATCATAACCTGGTTATCGCTATTATTTTGATATTATGACGTACTGACGTATGGATTTTGCATGGCCCGATTCCTCTACCTGTATCGCGGGCAGACCAGGAGTACTTTAGCAATTAAGCCGAGCAATGAGGAGCTAGCTATTTAGTTTAGACTCTTAGTTTATTTATTTCCGCAGTTTTATTTCTATTGATGTGAGCCCATATTGGGACGTGACCAAATATTATTGTTTATTGGATCTTGATTCGTTTCCGCTATATACATTTCTTGATTTTATTTATTGTGGCAGATGGACATGTGTTAGCTAGATTATATACTTTTCTTTTCTTGATATTATACAAACAGCCGTAATGTGACTGTGGAGAGATGATTTCTAGCCACAGGTAGCATGGTTGGCTCTATCACGTGCCGTAGTTACGTATTTTGGGAAGCGGGGCGTGACAAATATCATCAAATATAACCACGAGACTCGAGAAAAATCATCAATAAAAGTCACAGTAGCGAAAGACTCCTTGGACAACAAGGCATGGCCCCCAAACATCAGAATGAACTAAACCAAAGGTTTTTCAGCTCTCTTATAGATACAAGATGGGTAGATAGAGCAATGATGCTTTCCAACTCACAAGACTCACTCTAAACTAGACAAAGTACATAGAGAGGGAGCAATCCTCTTCAAGATCTGCAGAGAAGGGTGACCAAACCGACAATGGGCATCAAAGACAGATGTGGATGTTAGATAGGCTACATAGCGTGGATGCTCATCGAGGTGGTACAACCCATCAACCTCAATCCCTGTGCCAATCGTCCGCCTTGTCCCAAGCACTTGAAAAACACATCCGCCAGAAAAGAAAGTTGCGTCACAGTTCAAATCTCGAGTCCGCTGGCTAATAGAAAGTAAATTGAAATGAAAGACAAGTATAAGACATTAGAAAGAGGTAACTGTGATATGGCACGAACAGACCCCACTAGCTCTATAGCAGAGACGGTGTCGTTCGCTAATGTCACTAGTGTAGGGTTCCTAGGCACACTATAGAGGTCTCACAAGGCATCAACCATGCCAATTTAAAATTTTATGGGTGCCGAGAAACCCTAATACGGATCGTCGGCTAGAATTCTAGGCGAAACATTAAGCTAGTTAACAACTTAACTAAAGATAAGAAGCTACAACCTTTGTAGATCCGGTTATCCACTTCCTTAGCTCCACGTAGACGTCCTCTTGCTGTCCTAGTCGGATCTCGGACTCTCGCATCGGCTTCATCGAAGAAATGAGCGGAATAGTTCGTCGGCTTCGTGCCGAAGATGATCTACGTCGAGGCATCACAAGTTCAAGCTCCAACTTCACCAAGTTGTGAAACTTGTGAAGAAAACACCCAAAACAACTTGGCAAGAGGTAGAGGATGAAGAAATAGGAGGTCGGTTCACTTTAGAATTGGATTTCTCACTTGTTTGCTCAAGTTACCATTGATGAAGTCAAGGTTTTTCTTGAAGAAGAAGAAGGAGAAGATGAAGAATATAACAAGTTTCTTATTTAAAAAAGAAACTAATATGAATACTTATCATATCCTAACCATAGTCAAGTGTAGAGAGTAAACTAGGGTTAGTTGGAATGGTTAGGGTTAAGGATGAGATAAGAATGGTGGACTTGTTCAAAGCTTCAAGAAGCTTCAACATACAAACAAAATAAGCCACCATTCTCATTTATTTTCCAAAATGAATAAATAAATAAATAAGTAAATAAACAAAACCCTAACCATTCATATAACCATGGTTTAATCTTTACACAAACCTAAGTGAGCAAGTATCATCAAACATGATACAAACAAGTGCACAAAAAATATATCACATATACAATGTGCATCAAGTGAGAAAATCCTTTTAAAATGAACAAATACTAGTTAATGCAAAGTAATATATCAAATATATAATTATACATTAAATCATTAAATCAACACTTGATTTAACGATCCGGTCATATCGCATATAACCGACTAGTATCCTATGTATCAGCTTATCGAATCAATCCTTGATTCGATATCTAGGTTATATCGCATATAACCAATCGATACATTCATCGCGAGAATGAAATACGGTATCACATACACGTATCATTCTCGGTCCTGCACATATCTCATATGCGCTCCTATTTCGTTTCGCTTGAGTCAGGAAACCTCTGTGTAGGACTCTAAAGACTCGTCAATACGCCGGCAGCAGATGATGATCATATCAAGCACCCACAAGCCGCAAGCGGTCTGCTAAACGTAACGGTCACCCGGGTATTGAGCGATCAGAAGATCGACGAGCAAGCCCGCTCACACTCCTGTGAATCCAACCAGTAACACTTACCGTACAGTCCGGTCTGTTCGTCTGATATGTCGCATATCAAGTCTAGGGGTGGTAAACGTCAGACCCCAATAACCGATAAGTCGTGCCGATGTGAGGCTCATAACGGGTCGAGAAACTACTGGTAACACTTACCAGCAAATCTCTGATCAGCCCTGGCCAGGGACTTCCCTGTTACGGCCAATCGAGCACTGTGCAACATCAACCCCCAATACCGGGAGAGACGAAACCCCTCCTATCGCTCATTGCCTCCATGTGACTCGGGACTGTACCCAAAGACCACCGTTTTGCACGCCCTCATGAACGTGGTAAGGTGGAGATCAAAGCACAGTGGGAATCACACAAGACTCTATGACGATCTCGGGTCTACAGACTAACCTGCACAAGTGTCACCTGAGAACTGCCATCTGACGTGAGGTATAATACCATCTGGGAGTCCTCAGCGAGTCCGTCCAGTGTACCCAGTCTCCACTGAGTACCCGTATACCATCTCTGATGTCAAACACCAATGGATATGGGATCATCCATCGCCCATCTCATGGGTCGAGAAGCGTATACGCTAGTCTACTCTGGTATATCGATGCCCCGTCTCGGTACACCCACGACTAGGGACCTTGAAGGATGTACTTATGGACTACCATGTCCCCACCAGTATGATCTGCATCATAGTCCAGGTAGTCAAGTACACATCCTAAGGGCTTTACCAACATGTAACTATAAGACAGATTAAAGAGACTAGTATACATGTTAAGATAAAGAGTAACCAGATAGCATACTATCATATCGAGCAAGAAAGTCATCTCTATATATGTCCAAGCATCCAATATAATATACATCATCTGTACAATACTGGCCTCTAGGACATACATACTACTAACAACTAGGTACACCCAAGCCTTACCTATATGAGGACAATATGCCTCTCCTGTCATACGATCCGTCGCTCCTGTATCGATCATCCAGGGATGACATACAGAATTCGAAGTAATAAAAGCTGTATGGTTAGCTCTCGAAAGACCCAAAATGGTCACAGCTGAAGCTTGAAGTGTAGCCGATCCAGCCTGACTACTAGAAACAGACAAGGTCACAAGAAGTCTCAATCGAACAATCTCCTCCATAGACTTGACGGTACTCTCGGATGATGCTGAATCCATCGAAGTAGTGGAGGATGCAAAAGATGAAGTCCCAACATGTGCACGGGCAGTAGGGTGAAAGGCTGAGGAGGCCTCCCGTTCAACTTCCAGCAGGTATTGCGAATATGTTTCTCCTGATGGCAATAGTCACAAAAATGAGGCTCTCATCGGCCTCCGACTTTACCTCCTCCACGACCTGCACCCCCTCCCTCGTGGATTGTAATAGGTTTTGGCTATAGTGCCCTCAAGGCAATTATTGTAATCGCAGGCAGGTGATTATGATGATTAAAGGAGGACCTATACAGGTAGAACAATCTTACTCGAGATGATAGTATGTTAGCTGGTTCATCTCTATCATCATGTACATGTATTATGTGGTATTACGGACCACTGTTACATGTTGATAGAGCCCTTAGGATTCATGTTTGGCTACCAAGGCTATTGTGGCGATCACACTTGTGAGAACTGGAAAGTCTATAAGCATATCCTTAAATGTCCCTAATCGTAGGAATATCGAGACTGGGCATCGATATTCCAGTGTAGACTAGTGTATACGTTTCTTGACCCTGAAGAGAGACAATGGCCGGTCTCACAGCCATTAGTGTCAGTTAGTCACAAAGATAGTATACAGGTGCTCATTGGGTTTAAGTTACACTGGACGGACTCGTCAGGAACATGTTAGATGGTATTATACCTATTGTCAGATAGCAGTTATCTGGTGACATGAGTACAGGTAAGTCTATCGACCTGAGATCGTCATTTGTCTCGTGTGAGTTCCCGATGTACTTTGATTATTACCTTACCACGGCTCTACTGAATCGTGCAAACAGGTTTTAGTTGGGTACAGTCCCGAGCCACACGGAGGTATTGAGTGGATCGTTGGGGATTCGTCTCTCGGTATTGGGGTAGATGTCGCGTTGTGCACAGGTTACCATCACTAGAAATCCTCGGCCGAGATGGACAAGAATTACTGATTTGGATCGGTAGTTTCTCAGTGGGTGATGGGCTTTACACCGACACGACTTATCGCGTTATTAGGGGTCTGACTTTATCGACTCTCTAAACCCGATATGCGATACTCTTAGACGAACAGACCAGACCGTACGGAGACTGTCACTTTCAGACTCAGCAGGGATACGGACAAGTTTGCTTGTCAGCCTTCCTTTCGTTCAATATCTGGGTAGCCGTTACATACAGCTAGTGTCGCTGACATGCTTGTGGTTAAACCCACTGCCAGCGTATTGTCAAGTCTTTAAAATCCCACACAGAAGGTTTTTTCAGCTCGGGCGAAACGATATAGTGTGCGTATTTAGATACGTACTTGGGTTCGATTAAATACGTGTTTTTGTACACGTACTTTTAATCGGACAGTTTTGTTAATACTAGCCGGTTTGAAAGATAGCCAGGTTATCAGATTTTGGATTAAATGTGAGCTAGTATTATATATCTCGGGTTTATGGACGTATTCGAAGACCTCTCGGGTTTACCGCCAAAACGAGATGTGGAGTTCGCGATCGATCTTGTTCCTAATGCAGCGCTGATTTCAAAGGCGTATTATCCGATGGCACCAGTGAAGTTAGAAGAAGTAAAGAAGCATGTTACCGAATTGCTAAAGAAGGGTTGGATTCGCAGCAGCAATTCACCTTGGGAAGCTTCAGTTCTTCTAGTCAAGAAAAAGGATGGCACAAGGAGGATGAGCATCGATTATCGAGAATTAAACCGGGTGACTATTAAGAACAAGTACCCGATCCCTCGCATTGGCGAATTATTCGAGCAACTCAGTGGCGCGAGGGTATTCTCGAAGCTGGATTTGCGATCCGGATATCATCAGGTCCGAGTTAAATCAGAGGATATTTGCAAGACAGCGTTCCGAACTCGATATGGGCATTACGAGTATTTAGTGATGCCATTCGAAGTCACGAATGCATCGGCGATATTTATGGACTTGATGAACCGAATCTTTTCACCGTTCTTAGACCAGTTTATAGTGGTGTTTATCGATAATATTCTGGTCTACTCAGGGAGCCTAGAAGAGCATGCAGAACACTTGAAGATCGCATTGCAGACATTGAGGCATGAAAGATTGTATGCAAAGATGAGCAAGTGCGAGTTTTGGCTTGAAGAAGTGAAGTTTTTGGGATACGTCGTATCCGGATATGGAATCACTGTTGATCCTAAAAAGATTGCGGCAGTTCACGATTGGCCGATTCCGAAGAGCGAAGCGAAGATCGGAAGTTTTCTTGGACTTGCCGGATATTACAGAAGATTCGTGAAGAATTTCGCTCGATTGGCTGAGCCTTTGACCAAGCTACGCGAAAGAAGGTACCGTTCGTATGGACGGATAGATGTGCTTCAGCTTTTGAGGCGTTAAAGTAAAGATTGATAACCGCTCCTATTTTTGACCGACCAGACGGTTCCGGAGGATTGGTGATTCACAGCGACGCATCTGGGAAAGGTTTGGGATGTGTTTTGATGCAGCATGGGAAGGTTATAGCCTACGCATCGAGACAGTTGAAGACCCATGAGAAGAATTACCCAACTTATGATTTGAAGCTAGCAGCTGTGATTTTCACTTTGAAGATTTGGAGACACTAGTTATTGGGCGAAAGGGTCGAAATATTCACCGATCACAAAAGCCTAAAGTACGTGTCCACGCAGAAAGAGCTCAATATGAGGCAGCGTAGATGGTTGGAGCTGATGGCTGACTATGATCTTGATCTCAAGTACCATCCGGGGAAAGTTAATGTAGTGCCGGATGCACTTAGTCGGTTGCCAGCAATTCGGATGTTGACTGTACAGAAGGAGCTTATCCAAGATTTTCGGAAATTCGAGTTGGACATCGTGCTACCGCATTCTTCGGGCCAGTTGATGCAGCTGCAAGTACAGTCGTCATTGATCGATAATATTAAAGCAGCGCAGTCGCACGATCTAAAATTGCAGAAGTTTCGAGAACAGGTTGAAGCGGGACTTCGAACAGACTTTTTGATTCATGAAGATGGTTCGTTGCAACATGGCAGCCGTTTGTGTGTGCCAAAAGGAGACATTCGTGAAGAAATTACGAAGGAGGCGCACAGTTCCGCTATTCCGTACATCCAGGAGGCATGAAGATGTACCGTGATCTACGACGGCATTTCTGGTGGGAAGGCATGAAAAGGGAGATTGCCCGCTTTGTAGCAAAGTGCTTGGTGTGTCAGCAAGTTAAGAATGAACATCAAAGGGTAGCTGGTTTATTGCAACCACTTTCGATTCCTCGATGGAAGTGGGAACATATAACCATGGATTTCGTGACAGCTTTACCGCGGAGTCCAAAGGGCAACAATGCAGTTTGGGTGGTTGTTGATCAACTGACCAAGGCAGCTCATTTCATACCGTTTCGAGTTGGTCAGTCGACGGAAGCGTTAGCAGAACGGTACATACAGGAGATTGTGAGATTGCATGGTATACCTGTGAGTATCGTTTCCGATCGTGATACCCGATTCTTATCGCGCTTCTGGAGGAGTTTACAGGAAAGTTTGGGAACGCGATTGAAGTTTAGCACTGCTTATCATCCCCAGACAGATGGTGAGTCGAAGAGAACAATCCAAACTCTTGAAAACATGTTGAGAACTTGCATGTTAGACTTCAAGGGTTCATGGGAGGATCATCTACACTTGGAGTTTTCGTACAATAACGGCTTCCAGGCGACTATTCAGATGGCTCCATTCGAAGCATTGTATGGTCGCAAGTGTCGCTCACCCGTCTGTTAGGACGATGTTGGAGAGCGAAGATTGTTGGGACCGGATTTGATAGTGCAAACAATAGAGAAAGTACCATCCGAAATCGTATGAAGGCAGCACAGGATCGGCAGAAGAGTTGGACCGACACATCGAGAAGACCTCTAGAATTCGTTGCTGGTGATCTTGTGTTCTTGAAGATATCAACGACAAAAGGAGTGATTCGTTTTGGGAGTCGAGACAAGCTTAGTCCTCAATTCGTGGGGCCTTTCGAGATTATGGAGCGTGTTGGAGAAGTGGCTTATCGATTGGCTTTACCACCATCTTTGGCGAATGTTCATGATGTGTATCACGTATCTCAACTCCGTAAGTATGTTCGAGATGAAACACGCGTGCTAGATCATTCGGAGCTGACTGTAAGGGAGGATTTGACCTTTGAGGAACGACCGATGTCGATTGTTGATCGAAGAGAAAAGGTTCTTAAGAACAAGGTTATCCCTCTCGTACTTGTTTCTTGGGGGGATCGCTCGCACAGAGAATCGACTTGGGAACGTGAGTACGAGATTCAACAGAAATTTCCACACCTATTCTTGTAGATTCATGATTGCTGCCGACGATCCGAGTAATCCTGTGGACGTTCCCAGCCCGCGTGGTTACCTTCTTGCCTTGCCTGGACCTGTCCCGTGTGTCGTGTGGTTATTGCGACGTTTACCCAATATCGGACGTGCCGTACGCATCCGTCGTGTGATCCGTTCAGGCAAGTTCATCTTGTTACATGCTATAATATATATTTTGTATCCATATGAATAAAAATATCACGTGTTGATTGCATTGTACATACATATTAATGTTTTACTGTTTTCGGTACCCGTATGCATCCATATCATTTATTATATATATAGTTGCATCTACAGATCACATTAATTCACATTACTGTTATATTAGTACTCCATGTTTGATAATGTGCATCCTACATAGTCATGGAGATGTAGTTGTAACCCCTGATAGATAATTGTGCATCCATGCTTTATTGTGTACCCATACCATTAATTCTATATATCTAGTTGCATGCCATGCCATATTAATTCATATTACTGTTACATTAGTACCCCATGCTTGATAGTGTGCATCCTACATAGTCATGATGTAATCACTGATCGATATTTGTGCATCCATGCTTTCACCGTACATCCGTACCTTTATCGTGATTCGATACTTGCTACATTTTACTCTTGAGCACACACTTGATGCATGTGCACTACTTGACATGACCTGATATACCACTGCTTGACATGTTAACCGATCATGTTTTTAATGCCGACGATCCTGACATGTTGTCCTGATGGACGTTATTGTTGTCTGTATAGACAAAACCTGTACCTGTTTGATCCTGTGTTGGCATTAAATATAGATTGGCAATACCCGACTTGAACACATGATCTTGGGGGTAAGGGGAAATCAAGAATGTAACCGAACGTAAATCAAAAGGCTATTATATTGTTTGCCGTTTTTCCGGGCGTTACGGAATATATTGTTTGCCGTTTTTCCGGGCGTTGCGGAATAATTCTGTTACCGTAGCCCCGTGGGGCATGAACGGGGCATAGACCGATGGGTTACGATGAGAATTACATTAATTGATTTCGAAGACTTTAGAATAGATAACCCAGTAGTATAGTTTAGATTACTCACTGCACTTCAACTACACGTATACACTTCACTGTTCTATATCCATGTTTACTGGTTATATTCATGTTATCGTTTATACTCATGCCTGCATATCTCGTGTATCCTGTTCATTTATTATTGTTTGATATTATGACGCACTGACGTCTGGGTTTTGCATGGCCCAGATCCTTTACCTATTTCGCAGGCCGATCAGGAGTATTTCAGCCGACAGGCCGAGCAGTGAGGATCCTGTTAGTATCTAGTTAGTTTAGTTTTATTTCCGTACTTTCATTTCCTGATGTGAGCCAGTATTTGGGACGTACTTTCCAGATTGTTACTGTTATTGGATTTATTGCTTCCGCATATATATATTTCTTGACTCGTTTATTCTGGCAGATGGACATGTACTAGTTAGTTTTATATATTTCACTGTTCTTGATATCTTATAGACAGCCGTAATGTCACTGTGGAGCGATGTTTCCTAGCCACAGGTAGCATGGTTGGTTCTGTCACGTGCCAATCTTAGCGCACTCTGGAAAGCAGGGCGTGACAACCACCCTACCTTCAATCCACCTTCGACTTCCCTCCAGGCCCTCCTCTCCTCCCTCGACAGCCAACGAACCCCCTCCAGCTCTCTCCAGCCTTCCTCTGGCCCTCGCCGCCACCACCTCCAGCAACTTCGACTCCTCCGGCCCCCTACAGTGACTTTGACTCCCTTCAGTTCGAGTGGTTGGACTCGTCACTTGACTCGCTTACAAGGATACATGTGTGTCATCATCACAATTATAGTTGGGAGATGAATCGATGGTTAATAAAGTATGGACTCAGGCCTCTATCTGTGGTTTTCTTTTGGGCCATCTTCAATTCCAGGCCTATTCCGTCATTATCTCCTAATTGCACCTTGCTGAATACCTAATTTGAGATAGTGAGCATAGTAGATTCCAGCTCTCTCAGCGCAAGTATGCACTTAATCTTCTATATGAGACAGGATTTCTGGGATGTAAACCAACAAACACCCCTATGAATTCCTTAGTCAAGCTATCTCGATCGAGCTCTTTCTCGGATCATCCACTATCTGACCCAGGACGATATCGACGTCTAGTTGGGAAGCTTATTTACCTCACTGTCACTCGTCCTAACATTGCATTTGCCGTTGGCACAGTGAGTCGATATATGCACAATCCTTTGACCTCACTTTAAGGCGGTTGAGCATATTCTCAGATACATCAAAAGTTCTCCAGGACGGGGTCTTCTTTACAAATCATCTATGTTGTCGCTCACAGCCTTTACGGATGCTTATTTTGCTGCATCCATTGATGGTCGTCGTTCCACGAGTGGCTATTGTATCTTTTTGCGGGGAAACTTGGTTACATGGAAAAGTAAAAACAAAATGTAGTGGCCCGTTCTTCAGCAGAGACTGAGTATAGATTGGCGCATACAATTGCTGAGTTGGTATGGCTTATCTCTCTCCTAACAGATCTTATGGTTCCTTCTTCTCTTCCGACTACACGCTTTTGCGATAATAAGGCCGCAAACCACATTGCTGAGAATCCAGTTTTTCATGAACGGACCAAGTATATTGAAATAGATTGCCACTTCATTCGTGACAATGTGACAGATAAGGTGGTTGCACTCCAACATATTTCTTTATCGACTCAACTAGCAGATATCCTTAGCAAATCTCTTTCTCAACCGGTTTTCGCTCGTCTTTTATCCAAGATTGGCATAATTGACATCTATACTCCAGCTTGCGGCGAGTGTTAAGAATATAATTAGTTGTCATATATTAGTGATGAGTATATTTAGTTAGTAGATATTAGTTATGAATATATTTTGTTATTAAATTGAGAGGTGGTATATAACTCTTTATATATAAATTTGTATAGACTCTTGTTTAAATAATGCCAATAATAAATTTCTCTTGATTCTTTTCATTATCCACATATCTTAACACTCCCCCTCACATGCAACATGGTTGTCACGTGGATCATACAAACACATGTAGAGGCTAGTCTCTCGTAGGCAAGTAGACCGCACAAGGAAAGGTGCAACTATGGCACAAGGAAATGTGGTCTATCCAGGACATTTAGACGGCTCTTTCAGATGTATTATTAAAGTACAAATTCATGAATGTTGTCAATCTAGCTCTGATACCATATTCGAGAGAGAAGATTTTAGAGAATGTAAATAGATAGATTGGACTAATCTCAATCCTCCTCTTTATATAAACGATGTCATTTTTCTATTACACCCCTACTTAGTATCTAATTACATATATAAAAAACCCATGTACAATACGGATATTCTAACATGGCCTATAAAAAAGGCACGGCAACATTGATATAGCATTGGAGTTTGGAATGGTATCGTAATGGAAGCAAGAGACCAACAACAATAAGGGGATAGGATGAGAAATGAACTAAATGGTTACAGACTATACAGAGTGAAAACCTGTTGGAAGATCGTCATATTTCTTGCAAGATATCGAAATCATGGGGAGAAATATGGTTGGTTGGGTTTAAAGGCTTTTCCTAAGATTGGTTTCCCTTGAGGTTCAACAGGCATACCCTAAGGCAGAGCCAGAAACATTTTCATGTGATTTGGGTTGGAAGGGGAAGGGGGCCAAACTCATTTATCAAAACATTATGTCTAATGTAAAACAATATGTTCATGCGTTGAAAGAGATGTTGTTTCTTTAAAATCATATCATATTAATTTATTCGCCATGTTTCCAACTTTACAATGAAATAAACAGCTAAGCATTAAACTTCAATTGTAACATAAATCACCCTTTTGTCACTTATTTGGGATAGAAAGGAACTTAAAGTATGCAATTGTTAAATGAACCCCTCAATTGTATAGCTTGCATTCTCATATGTTATCTTTTGTTGAAGGAATGACTATCATATGTTGTTTTCTCTAAAATAATGTATATATAGCGAACAAATATTGAGTATTGGACAATTTTTTAAAACAAGCCGAATTTGATTTTTTATTTCTAATTATCGACCTCTTGGGAATTTAATTGTGATTATCGACCTTAATCCTCCACGTCAGCTGCAACAACTTGTTCCCTCACCCGGATCAAAAATCTTCTCTCCCCTATCATCATTGACCGGCTCATCTCTCTCTCCCCCATCCACGCGCGCGCGCACGATGGAATTAGTCACATGCCTTGAGAATCTTGAGATGTAATTCACTCCTTTGAAAGGCTCCTTTATCAAATCCTGAGACAATGGATCACCCAAGTGGAACAAGTTCTTGATGGATCTCTAGTCAGAAGCTCACATCGCATGATCATACCATCGACCATGCAGATTCATTCCTTAATGGATTGTCCATGTAGGACTGGAGCTCTCTTCGTCGACGGTTGCCGTCAAAGCAATTCCAACTTCAACGGCCTCTTATCATTATCTCTTTTCATGAGAAGAGATGCAATGCATGCTGGTGTTGGTGTAATCAAGTTTATGAATCCTTCTCATGAAAAGTCACTTTCAATTTACTAAGAGTTGTCACTAAGTTCATGCTTCTCTGTATACCTAGAGTTGTATTATGAAATGTGTGTCTCAAAAAGGGCTTTATTTTCACATAGAGTTTCGTCATCAAACAGGGGGCATTTCTCATCAGGAGTTGTCACTAAGTTCATGCTTCTTTGTATAAACTGATCTGGTCAGGGTAAATTAGTTGTATAGGATAATGCTTGTATTATGAGCTATGAGACATTCAAACAATTATATATTATAGGTTATTTTTATCGAGCCCTCTAAGTGTTTGTTAATATTCCTAAAAGGGATTTGAGTGCCTCTAGAGCCACCATAGCTCTAGAATTTTGATGCAATGGCAAAACTTTAAAATGGTTAGAGCGACCCAAGGTCAAATTCAACCGGATGCGCATTTGATAGATGATTAAAACATGACTATGCAGAAGATCAGATTTTGAGTCACATCATAAAAATGACGCTTGATCTACGGGGATCTTTTAAAGTATAAAATTATCTCTCGACTCTTTATAACTTCGAAACTTGATGCAATGGCAGGAACTTAACAACATTCTCAGGTAATGACACCAACGCCACCAGTGATGCGCGTTCGCCATTAATAGAGCGGGCTAGCCTTTTGATGTATAGATGATGAGTTTAATGGGACATTCAACATATTATAGAGAGGAAGAGGATTGCTAGTTAGAGGGGTGTATAAAAGTTAAATTAAAGACCATATAGTTTGAAAATATATGTCTAGAGTTTACGAAATGTTGATGTGAATGCTTCATTGGGTGCACTGTCACGCCCATCACATAGCTATGGGCTTGTTGTGCACACTTCATGAAGCCCGTGGGATTGTTGAGCCATAGGATTGTTATGGTGAACCGTATCCATGAATCCTGCTCATCTTTCAAGAAATGGATGTGAGAGAGGATACACTCTCCATTAAGAGAATTCTAATGAGAGAGAGGAGCAAGCTCCAATAGAAAGGGAAAGAGACTCTCAATTAGAGGAGAGGGAAAATTAACTTAGACCCAGGTGCTCAGAATTGATGCTTACATGGACAAATAAGGTCGGCATCACAAATTAAATTTTGGTGAGGTCGATTCTTAAAATTAAATATAAGAATAGGTTTATTTTTAAAAATTGTCCTTGAGTATATCAACGGATGTTTGAAGATACCCTATAGGGTTAACATTATTGAGCAGTGTTCTTACAAACGGTCTGGCAGCCGAGTAGACGGAAGCAGTGCGAAACCGCTCCGCTTCATCCTTACGCGGGTTAATTAAACAACTTAAGCGAGCGTCTAGACAGACTCGGCCCACTTAGTGGAATAAAAATTAGTCTTTTTAGAAACATCATAGATCGGCTTTGTTCTCTTTTCACCATGCCTTACCCAAACCCATACTTAATAAAATAAAAGTTAATCAATTTTTCCCTTATTCTGAATAATTTTTGAATTATATAGCTGAAAATTTACTTTTTGCTGACTTTTACTATTAAAATATCAATATGTTACGAGTTATCATGCTAAATTATCAATATATTTATGTTTCTGCTGCTGAAAATTTAATATATTGTTATTTTCTATGCTGAAGTGTTAATATATTGTTAAAATTGTTATATATATAATGCCTAGGCGGCTAGACTGTATTCCAAACGCTCAGCTCCGTCTAGCGCGTTCTACAACCTTGTTATTGAGTTATAAAAAAGTTAATATTTTAGAAACTTCAGTTATGAAGGATCGAAATATTGTAAAATGAAAAGATTTGAGTTGATATATTAAAGAAAAAACTATTTAAATACTTGTCTGATATATCATCAATCATCTTAATCATCTATGGCACATATGGTAAGACAGATCCTGAGAGACGGTCATAGCACTGAATCCTTTGCCCTATACTTGAAGATGCTCCTCCCTGCCGGATCATGCAGCGATACAGCTTTTTCATTTCGTGGAGTATGGAACGATGAAGAGTCCGCTTAATATTATAACAAGTTTTCAAATATAACAAGCTAGTATAACAATATATATCTAATATTTTGGAAATTTGGCGGCAATGATGTAAAACAAGTTTTCAAAGCACGATGAAAAGGCTACTTTATAGTTTCATCTAGCAACCATAACGAACAGTATTAAAAGGTGAATGAGCGCTTATTTGATCCTAGACAAAACATGTAGACAAATGGCCAAATAAGTAGACATATATCCAATACGCGGCCACCCAATATCCAAAACATGACATACAAACTCAATATCCACAAAATAAGGTTCAGTTCTTTCTAATTATATGTAATTCCGCATGATACATTACTCATTTTCCTTTAATATATTTCTATATTATATTTATTAAATATAAATGTATTGTGTAATTCCGCATAATCTAATTATACGAGGTATAATTCGTACGTGTTTTATAACATTGTTTGGGAGATCTATGGCCCCTGCCAACACCCCTCCCCCCTCCCCGATAAGACCTTATGTGGGTACTTAAATATCGGTTGAATAAGACAGAAAAGCCTTGAATTGAAAATTATGGTTGCTTGACTTTTCATTCTTTGGACAAGGTTGAGGCAAGTGGAAATTGGAAATGGTGGTGCTTATTACTTGATTGTCTATACAAAAGTAAAAACCATTGTTGAAGAGGTGGATTTCTGATTCATGTCTCGGACAACTATATTTGGACACCTTAAAGATTTTGAATAGACTTATTAAATACAAGGTCATATCACCTTTATCATGATAAAACATGAGCCAATTTGGTGGTAAACCGTTGGAGAGGAGATGAGGAATTCAGAGTTCACGTGACATTTGAAATAAGTTTTAGCCTTTTAGGTTTCAATCTATGGATATGTGGTTGTACAATTTATTTCAAGAATTAATTCCCATGATCTTCCATACATGGCGGCGATTATTTAAGGGATTCATCCAGAGAACTGAAAATTTCTATTGTCAGTAGACTGGTGCACAAAGAAATATGATTGAAAGAGGAGCTTATGTAAAAGGCTTCTCGGTTGATTTTGGATGATTGACTTGGATGTGTTCTTTACTATGCAAATGTGCGGATGTGATCAGATCAATTTGATTGATTAGTTCATATCAGTGTTCTAAAAAGCGGTCTAAGCAGAAGCGGTGCTAAGCCGCTCCAATTCAGCTCTAGACGGTTTAATTAAGCGGTTTAAGCGCTTAAGCCGTCCATCCCGCTTAAGCGAGCACCTAAGCGGATCTAACCCACTTAATAGAATAAAATTTAGTTATTTTTGAAGTGTCATGGGTCGGATTTGTTCTCTTTTCATCATATCCGACCCAAACCCATAATTAATGAAATAAAAGTTAGTCAATTTTGTTCCTTTTTCTGAATAATTTTTTCATCATATAGCTCAAAATCTATTTTTGCTTTACTATTAAAACATCAATATGTTACTGGTTATTGTGCCGAATTATCAATATATTTCTGTTTTTACTGTTGAAATTTTAATATGTTG
Organism: Agapanthus africanus; assembly: GCA_030015575.1. Taxonomy (NCBI): domain Eukaryota; kingdom Viridiplantae; phylum Streptophyta; class Magnoliopsida; order Asparagales; family Amaryllidaceae; genus Agapanthus; species Agapanthus africanus. Next base: position 416,430,417 of record CM057349.1, on the reverse strand, counting down.
TTTTATATGCCGAAGTGTCAATATACTGATGAAATTTCAATACGTATATATATTAAATATAATTTTAACTAAAATATTAAAAAAACGTCTAGGCGGCGCTCAAGCGGTGGCTAGGCACTAGGCGGTACCCCAACCGTTTAGCTCTGCCTAGCGCTTTTTACAACCTTGTTTCCTATGACGTTCTTTACTAAGCATATATAACATAATCATCACAAGCTAACCATGGGCCTGACAACGATTTAATATTTGTTGTGTCTGAACCAAATGTCTAAAAATTTAGTTGTAATTCGCAGATTCATTAACTAAAAATTGTATCTAAGTTCTATTGTATTATATTTTTGGACTCCACGGTATACACGTGCCTAAATGGGGGGATTTTAAAATGTAATACTTGATCTCACTGGAGACAAGAACAAGGATCTATATATTAAGTTTAGAGATGCAGCAGGTACTATAGGATAGCATGGAATTATTCAACTTGTACTTACTATAACTGGCTAACATGAAGCTATAAAGTAGATCTTAAACTAGTTGCAAGACAAAGGCAAAACTCATTAAAATGGCACAACTGCCTAGCTCAACATATCACATCGAGCAATTTATTTAGAATTGATGATAGAGACACTGTTCTAAACATATCTGATCTGAGTAGCTATGCTCTATAATCTCAAGTCAATTTATAATAGCTAATATGGTATATAGGACACTTCTCTCATCTAAAGTTGTGATGTACACTGCATGTGTACATCCAAGTGCACCAGTTGTTCAGATTACAGATGTCTAATTGTTATTTACTTAATAACTGTCTGAATGGTGTATTTTATGCCTTATTTGGTCATAGCATACAATGTACATAAATTTGTTTTATGTTTTGATGACAACTATAAATCCATGGGTTAGATATCAAAATTTATGTATATTATGCATACATATTGGTATTCTAATCTTTCAGTATCCATACATCTCTACCTTTCACACAAACATTTTGGCTATCTATGAACATTCAGCAAAATTTTGCTTTTATTTTACAATGTTGTGACATATATGATATATAAAACATGCATTTCAACTAAAACTTTTCAGGTCCAGTCACAGAAATGCTAGTAAAGCTTACTTCCATATTTAACTGATGCTCTTACCTGGACTTGCTTAAGGTAGTAGGTATTATACACCCGTAGGGTCTCTTTCACTTTTTGATGATCACTCTTCACAACTTCTGTATCAGGATCAGTTCTTATTTGATCCCCCACTTGTGCTGCTTCCATAGAAACGCTATTATGCAATTTGCGCATGTGCTCTGAAGTTGTGGAAACCTCCTTGATGTCTTCCACACTGATGTTGCAATTAGCAAACCCATTCCCTCTTACCTCCTCTCCAGAAACATCAGTGACAATAGTAGCAGCCATTGAGCCGTTGGGCTCAGAAGTAAGCTGCGGAGCATTGGAAACTTTTTTGACATAGTTTCGCTTTCGCTTAGGTTTCCTTACAGGGGCAAAACATGGCCTTTCTTTGTCTAGATATCTTGCACTGCGCCTTCTCCCAGATGAAGCCTCTCCTGATGTATTCTTATCCTCCATACTTATATCTATTTAATCACAAAAAAAAGGGTTATGCATATTTCGGAGTCAGAAGAAAACTCTTAAAATACAGGATATTGCATGAAATTTTATGATAAGAAAACCCAGTTAATTTAGAAAATATACAAGAATACAAATAAAACAGATCAAACTGACGCGATCATGAAGTCCACGACGGCTCAAGAATCCTGGTTGATCGTCGACAGTTCATCTACCTCCTTAGAAGAGATCGAAAAGCAAACTAGGGTTTTGTAATCATTTTCTAAGGAAACAAAGTGTACTTGATCTTATTGATTAATAAAGGTAGTTTATTTTATTGCATTTTATTTTCTTCATGATTTCTATCATTTCTTTTCCCAACATGCGCGAGTAATTCTCCGCTTATTAGGGTTCGTAGGATTAAGGTAGATTAATGGATGATGAAGATACTTAAACTCTTTTTACGTCCTATAAAGTTTATAAACTTTATCAAAAGAATAGTTAACATCCTAATCGGGCGCGCTACCAATTCACTGATAGTCACGACCGCGATTAGAAATTAGATTAACGATTATTTTGGTAAAGGCTAGACATGAACGGAGATCCATGTCAAGATAGGGGTTAAGAGTGGGAACCCTTTTTCCCTCCAGAAACCCCAATCTACATGCATCATTGTCGATCTAGTTTTAAATCTATTAAATGATAAAAGGAGTAATCTTTAATTAATCATCCATGACTATTAAATCTTAACGAACCCTACAAGCCCCCTTCTAATATTAAACCTATATCCGTAGTTAATCTAGATCTATATTCTGCATCCGTGTTTGACGTAGATCTAGAACCTACAACCATTCTTCACCATTCTTTATTCTTCCTCCTTTCTTTCTCAACACGCCTAAAGTAAGATTAAAAGATTTAACGTTTTCCAGAGGACGACTTGTCCTCATCTCGGTCTAGCTACACGCGACACCGTTATTGATTGCGGACACTACAAACACTTCTTTAAACCTAAGAGGGGGGGGGGAATTTCAACGAAATGCTTTATTGAAGCGCTATTTCATTTTGGATAAGACGATAATTGAACAAAGGACAAAGAAAGAAAATAAATCTACACTGTGAGATAGATGTCAGATTCAACACTTCAAAGTTCAAATGTTAGAATTGATTCAAATAAATGAAGAAAGTTCAAATACGTCATAGACTCATAGTCAACGAAAAATGCTCATTGCAAAGCTACTGGAATAAAGGCGATACTTCATTATAAGCATGTTGTCTACAAAATTAATACGGGAATTTCAATTAAAGATATTCAACTGCCTTCAGGAAGTTTTGGAATATCTAATATTTTACTCGGCAAATACAAAAAGTTTACAAGGGGAGAGATTTTGTTAAAAAGGAGAAGGAAAAAACATAACAAAACCTATAGTATAGAAAATGATTCATATTCAAAAGTTTAAATATCTGAGTTGCCTCTACAAAATCATAGATAATAAATACTGTTTATTGAAAAACATATTATAAAAGAACGATCATGGATGTTTATGAAAGAGATGCTGCTCTTGTATAATTTCCAAATATAAAAGGATATGAGAAAATTAGAATATAAATGTTTTGGAATTTACCAACAAGAATTCAGCAGGTTACAGAGATAAGGAATGATGTAATTTATAGATAAGAGATATGATGGTTATAATGAATATGTGGTTATGGAGTGTCATATCATTATATAATCCCCGTGAAATTGAAGAAAAATTTTATTTGATTGTTGTAAAACTGCAACCCTTTATAGGTCAAAACGTTGGGCAATCACGCAGCAATGTGTCAAGAAAGAGTGTAGCATAAATAAGAATGTTGAACGCACGATTAATTTTATGAACTATTGCATCCACAAAAAGTTAGAGATAGCTCCTAAGGATATATGAGAAACTGGTTTAAACGGTTTGGACATGTAAAACCTCAAGAGGACTAATTATAGACCTAAACCAACTATTGAAAGAACAACTAAAATACCTCTAATTTACGATCTATGCCTCGTCTAGCACTTAGCATCTCTGAACTGGTTTATTCTATCAGTTCATAATTACTCTTCTACGTAATATCGAGACTAACCACAAGAGTGTTATGTGCTAATAAACCAATTGAATGGATGAAATTTACACATAAATGGTTTATATGAAACCGCCCCTTAATTCAATGGAGAAGATAGCCCTTACTAAACTATAATGGATGAAAGAATTCATGTAGCAGCCCCAAATTATTGGAATAAAAGATTTGTACTGAATGAATGTGAACAATTTCATAACTACAGAATTGAACAAAAGAAATTTTAATAAACCAAGCATATCAAAGCTTAAGGCTCGTTTATCTATGGCAAGATTTATCAAAATCTACAATATTTTTTAAAGAAATGAAAATAGGGCAAAATACAAGAATTCAAAAACCGCAAGATTCAAGAATTCAAAAAGGACAAATAAGGAAAGAATTGAGAGATGAGCTCACCGAAATCGATCTGAAGAGAAATCTCGAACCCTAGGGTTTTGAAAAGAGAGAAGAGAGAAATATCTCGGTTTATTTAATTTTTTTTTTTTTCCGCTCTTTGTTCCTCCGATAAAAGTGGAGATATAAATGGGTAATGGTAATGGTAATGGGTGTCGTAACGAAAAACAATCTGGGGGAAAATGTGTACAAGTCCCTGTTAATTTTTGGCTTTAATTGCAGGAAACACCCACAATCTTTGTCCGGTAGCACAAAACGACCGTAGACTTCCCTAGCTAACCTTCCAGTCTAATTTTTTGTACTGAGAGAATGAATAATATCAATAAGACGCTAGTTTAATAAATTATTTCGTTGATAAGGTTTTTTGACCACAGTAAACTTTATAAGGTTTTTTTTTGCAATTTATGAAATGAGAATGGGTAAGTTGTCAAAAAGCCCCCGGCCCGCTTCAAACTTGTGTAAAACCCTCTAGGCTTTTTGCACTTGTCAAAAAAAACTGGGCCTACCAGCTGCCTCTAATATCTAAGCAATGCAGTTGCCTATAATATCTAAACAATTGCATGTAATATCCAAGCAGTTGAGTGAATACAAGGCCTAAATGAAATACGATCAAAAATTTTGAACAGTAGGCATTTCCCAACAATTTCGAAAAATTATAAGGGTTTGTAGACAACTCCCGAACAGGCCGGGGGCTTTATGATAATTTACCCCATGAGAAAAGTCTATAAGAACATATTTGCAAGGTAAGAATTAGAGTTTTTAAGAAAATCTATCCCCAGACATAAAAGAAAATATCAACTTTATACGATTTTAAAACTACTCTTCCTCAACAATATTTTTAAAAAGCTTTGGCAAATTATGCGGATATATTCATATTCGTCTTCAAAGAGCTTGAACCAAGAATCTACCAAAATATCAATTCTATGAAGTATAACTAAAGTAGAGGATTTTTTAACATCTGAAATGAGAAGTCTTCTTTAAACTATAAGCCAAATAAACTTCAATGGAATCTTTCTTTCAATTTCTATGGCACCACAAACTCGTCTTCAATTTCAAAATCTTGCACTTCCATAAAACTTTAGCAATAGTACGTTTGCAACCACCAAACAATAAAAATTCGTAAAAAGATTTAAGACTTATTTACTAAAAATTTACTAAAAAATCTCAAATTTGAGCCTGTGACGAGAAACTCTCAAAAGCTTTCTAAACTCCAAAATCTACCATAATAAAAGTCTAATTGTCAAAAAACTGTGAAGAATTTACCGATATTTATTAGAGTTATATTGATTACCGATTGGATCATGTGATCACTGCCCTTAAAATTATATTTCCGCCCCTCAAAAGTCATCGATGTAAAAGTTATGGTAGTTTGACTTCCATGGTATTTTGGCATCTTCACTGTGAACATACACTGACCATATATAGTGGTTACAGGGACTGGCAATAATCTCCAGTGCCTTGGATGAAAGAAATTGTTGCTGGAAGAAGAAAATGAGTTTTTGAGTGGTGAGAGAAGGGTTTTTTTTTTGTCTTTCTTGATACAGAAAACAGATCTGGATCCGTTGTTTCTTATCTGGTACAATAATGGAGAGAGAAGAAGAGAAGAAGAGAAGAAAAATGATTCCTCCTTTCTAGAAAAAAAGATATGCAAACCCTTGGTATATTTTTGAAACAAAAAGAGAATATTTAATTGATCGTACGGCCGAGATTGAATGAGCCAACTCTACGTCGCTAACTTTTGGGTTTGGCCTGACTGGAATCCAATTTAAAATCCAACTCTATGTCGCTAAACTCTGGAACCCAATTAATTCATTTTCGACCTTCGAGTCTCTAAATTGGAATCAAAAAGAAATTTAAAATTGACTTTGATGCCGTTAAACTGGATTCAAATCAAATCAAAACCTTAGACATATGATGAGCTGCTCCTAGCATTTTAGAGTTGTAACATTGCCTGGAGGTTTCTGATGATGCTCTATATTGGCGACCTCGCAGATCATGACGCGTGGCAGATGACGTGTCCCAGAACTCAGAAGAAAGGTCCCACAGGGGCCGACCAGGCCACCCCTGTACCCGGCCTGCAAGCGCAAGCTAGCTCACCTCAGAGCCCCCTGCAAATTGGCTTCCTCGGCCTCTCAGCTCGCCCCCGAGCTACCACAAAACCAAGATACCTCGCCGTCGCCCCCCTCCCCCCCGCTCATTCCCGAGCTCTCCTGCCGAGGCCTTCTCCCTTGGTCCCTCCGACCGACCAACCCCACCACTCACAGGCGTAGCCGCCGCTCCGCAAATCTCGCCATGCGCAGATTCTCCGCCGGCAACATCCCACGTTCCACGCCATCACGATCCCCATTAACGGGCGATCCGCTCGTTATGCGGGCGTGGCGTCGGGAGCGTAACTGTCGGCGAGATTCTCGCGCCTGCTACTGCGTGCTGCCACCACTATATAAACCCCCATCATAGAGGGGTCAAGTAAGCTTTTTTCACCCCACTTAGCCGTTACTCTACTCGGATCTCGTGTTAACTTGATCGTCGGAGGGTTCTCGGTGGTACCAAACCATCCCGGGACTTCTTGGCAGGTACTCGGCGCAAACTCCTCAAACCACCAATCTCCTCAAAACCCATTGAGACCCACACGCAACGGAAGATCACCTCCAAAATCCACCGGGAGATCGACGGAAGACAACATCTGACGGAGACCCGAAAAGGACCTCCATCAGTTGGCGCCGTCTGTGGGAAACCTAAACTCCACAAAAAACAAAGTTGACCTTTCGATCTCCATCCACATGGCAAGCGATCACCCTGAAGATCCAGGTACCAGCCATCGCCTCCCCCTCATCGGAGGCGCGGATGAACCTCCTCCGGCGACCGTCATCAACGCCCTCGTCGGCCGAATAGATCGGCTACAGTCCCTCGTGGAGGCGCTCGTCCGCGTCCAAATGGCCGGGCCAGGGGCCCAAATCGCCGCTCCTCCACCTCCTGAAGGCTCTGCCCTCGTCAGCACGGCTGACCACCAGCAGGCTACGACCCATGGCCACAGATCTCACAGGTCGATACCCCCTGAGGCTCGCTGGGCGCCCCACAGCTCCACACCAAGATCTGCCGCCAGAGCGCTTCGCCTCGAGCCTCCTCGCGGCCCTTACCCCCCTGAGGAGATGTCGGTCACCTCGCCTGTCCCCAGGCATGATCGACACCCCCTCCCTCGACGGGGGCGCACAGAAGGGGCTCGCCACGATGGCTCGAGGGCCACCTCGCCCGGGGATCTGAGGAACCTCATCGGGAGGAACCGGAGCCGCGCCCAGACGCAGATCTCCCACAGCAGAGGCCAGGGGTCACAAGGCGCCGAATCCTCGGGGTACCATAGCCGACTCGACGCCCTCAAAAAGAAGATCGAGGGTATGCGCCGGAAAGGTCACCTCTCGGGCGACAGGGCTAAGTACGCCGCCGACTAGCTCACCAAGCCGTCTACCGAGGGACTGCTCGCTGTCCATGTCTCCTCGTGCAACAAGCCCCCGAAGGTCTCTCTGTTCGATGGGAAAACCGACCCGAAAGACCATTTGGATGCTTTCACCGCGGGGATAAGCTTCCAGGACCATTCCGACGCCGCCCAGTGCAGGGCCTTCCCAGCCACCCTCATCCGCTCTGGTCGGGATTGGTTCCGAGGACTCGAGCCTCGTTCAATCTCGACCTTTGACGAGCTAGCTACTCAGTTCCTCGGCCACTTCGTCGGGAACCGTCGGCAGAAGAGCACGGTCGACTACCTCTTCACAATTAAGAGTGGGGATAATGAGACGTTCAAAGCTTACGCCATCCACTTCTACAACGCCCTCCTCGAGGTCCCCGAGCACCGGGACGAGACCGTCATCACGGCGCTCAGATCTGGTCTTAGTCACAATGAGTGGTTGCACTCCTTTGCGTTGGCGCAGCCTAAGACCATGGCCGAGGTCAAGGCGTGGACCAAACGCGAGATCCAGCTCGAGTCCGAGGTGAACGCAAACCTCCCTCGAGCAGAACGGTCCGACCAGAAGAAGAGGGCTCGGGAAGAGAAGCCGAAGCGTCAGCAGCCTTATCACCCGAAGTTCCAGGAGTACACCCCGCTCAACGTCTCCCTCGCAGTGTTACTAGAGAAGGCCCGGGGCGAGGGGTTCTTCAAGTTCCCTCCAATCCCGCGTCAGGCCTCGAAGTGAACCCGGGGACCCTACTGCGCCTTCCACCGGACGCTGGGCTACGCCACGGAGGATTGTAAGCAACTCCGGGACTACATCAAGGAGCTCATCCGATCAGGGCACCTCACCGCCTGCTTGAGGGATAAGCGGCAGGGCGACTGTGAGCAGGAGCAGCGTCCTTCTCCCGCCGAGCTGACCATTGGCCAAATCATGCTCGTTTCGGCAGATGACCATTCCGGAGCCCAAGGAGCCCCATACCCGGTGCCGAGCACGAAGACCAACAAGCCACCGGGGAGCTCGGGCCACGCTAATGAGGTCATCTATTAGCATGTACTTTTTTTAAGGGCAATGTAAACTCTTCCTAGGGTCTGTTGTTAATTTAATAAAGATCAATGGAACATTGCGAAAAAGAAGGAAAGGTTTCATTTATTCAAGAAGGTATTATGGGCTTCTCAGCCATACATACAAAAAGAAAAAGAAAATTACAACAGTGGGGGAAGGGGGTGCAGAGAGCACTGCTCATGGTACTCAGTAAAGATCTCCGCCAGCCGAGGCCTCGCGAGATCCAACCTCAGCCCTCGATTCCCCCCGCGCGCGTCGACCTCGAGCCTTAGTTCGTAGCACTCACGGATGAGCGCCACCGAGCGAGCCAACCGACTCGCGGAGATCAGGTCGAAGCGCCTCAGAGACCGCAGCTTGTCCACGGCCTCGTCGTAGAGCTGCTCGGACAAAGGGTTGTAAAGCCCCAACGACGCCCTCCAGATGGAGTACATCAGCAGCTGCAGCAGGGGGGAGCAGCCGGCCGAAGTGGTCTTCGCTCCCATAGACCAACTACACCGTGTCCTCGGTGCAGTTCTGGTCATAGAGGTATACGTCTTCGAATTGGATGATATCGGGGGTTGGTAAAAGGGAAGTCTTCCATTCTCAGCGATCTGTTGACAAAAAAAGGAAGGACCAGTGCTCCCTCAGCCTTATATAGCCCACTGTGCCCCAACGGAACCCAACAGTCGTCCGTTGTCGCCCGCAAAGTCGCTTCCACGCGGCGATCATTGAGTCTTCTCTGGCAGAATCGAAACGACGCGACTCTGGCGCTTCACCTCCCCGCGCATTCTGTAACGACCATGTTTTCTAATACCTAATAAAATATATTTTATATATATTTCAACTATCAAATAATTATTTACGTGTTTCTTTTATAGAAGAATTTTTTTAAAGCAAAATTAATAATTTTCAATGCCTTGAATATGATTAAGGGAATTTTCTAAAGTCTACTTATTGTTTTTATAGGCTTAAAATGTTTTAATAAAATTTTATAGTGCCCTAAAATAATCTACATATTTTTATCATCGATTGAAGTAATTAATTCGTAATTAAAATTATTTTAAAGGATAAACTAGGTATCCTATAATTTTAGTAACTGGCTAAAACCATAGGAAGATTATATTACTTAGTTTTATTCCAAAACTATTTTTATACTAAAGATAATAATAAAATATATTTTCCATAATTTTTCCGTGTTTTAAACTATTTTTAACAAATTTTCAAAGCTAAATCCAAAATTTAAAATAATAAACAGAATATATTTTATATATATATATATAAATAATTATTAATCCCTTTTGATCTGGACCGTTGGATCCAAGATCCAACGGCCCAGATCACACCGCCAGCGCCACGTGGTGGGGACCACGCGAAAACGCGTGGTCTCCCCACGCGCGACACGTGGCGGCGGCGGCGTGATGGGCTGAGCGATTTGGACCGTTGGATGCAGATCCAACGGCCACGAATTATAGGCGGCGGGCGCAATCACGAGGCGTTGATGAGTCAATCATCAGCAATCATAGGCCGGCGTGATTTTCCGTGCGCTTTAACAACTTTTTAGATTTTATTGTTACCTTTTAACCCTATAAATAGACACCTTCAAACCTAAATTTCTCACACCACCGAACTCCAAAATTTCTGAAAAAAATACCGGTGCCTTCGTATCGACGACGCCGACGCTACGGCTCCATCCAATCGCCAAGGAAAAATCGGGACGCGGAGCTTTTGCGGAGTTTTGTACCAGCCTACGTCTTCCACCGTCTACGTTCAAACTCTAAACAAAGGTAGGATCCGCCTCTCCCCTCTTTCCTGTCACATTCTTCTTTATTAATAACCTAGTTCCAACTTATAATCTCCAACCCCTATTTAAAAAGTTGTTATAATATTTATGCATACCTATTTCTTGTGCCCTCAATAATGATAATGTTAACCCCCATTTAAAACGGTGTTTAATTTTCCTCTGTACATAGAAGTATATTGTACACCCATAATACCTGGAATCTGATATAACCCATGAATTGTCATTTCACCTCTGACATACCCATACTATAAAATGATCTCGAAATAGGTTACTTCCACAAAATATCCTCGTTTAATTAAAATATTATATTTGTTTAAATAACCATTAGAAATAAAGATATGTGAAATAAATATTTTAGATACAACCTACGTATATTTTACTTACAAATATTTTTAAAACCTCTCAACTTTTTAAGAAAGAAAATATTAAATTTAAATAACGATATCTTTTCAAAAGGGAATATTTAGTATCTTTTAAAAGGGAATATTTAGTATCTTTTAAAAGGTAATTTTAAGATAACACCAATCTAGAATAAAGGAACGGTTGTAGGCATCGATCGTTTATCTAAACCAGACTTTGTGCTGTTTAGGCAAGTGTGTCTAAGGCTAGTGGTTATTAATTAGGCCCACTACTTACGTAGTGGAGTACCTTTCCACTTACCTGGCACTTACCTGGCCACAATTGGCGGTGAAGAGGCGATTTGAGGACTTCATAACTTATCCTTTTGGAATATTAGGAGCAGTTTAGATTTTTAAATAAAAACCTTTTACAAAAGATTTTTAAATAAACACCACAACTTGTTATCAAAAGGATATTTTCTGTAAAACCTTATTCTTTTCCAAAATAATAAATATCCCAAATATCATGGTTTTTCTTAGAAGTAATAAAAATTATTTAAACCTTATTATTTTAACTAAGTTTTCTCTAAAGGACACGAAGCACGTTACAAATTCTAGAATATAAAACGAGTGGTTGTGGAAGGCCATATTAAACGAGATCAAATACTCTTTTTAAATTTCCAGCTTATGACAACATGACATATACAGAACTTGATACGGTTAGGGTTAGAATGCGCGGACCTAGGTATAGAATACTTTATGAAGATCCAGATATTTCGGATGAACAGTCCAAAGTGTGGACGACTATACAAATATGAAGATCCCGATATTTCGGGTGAACAGTCCAAACTGTGGACGACTATACAAATATGAAGATCCCGATATTTCGGGTGAGCAGTCCAAAGTGTGGACGACTATACAAATATGAAGATCCCGATATTCCGGGTGAACAGTCCAAAATGTGGACGACTATACAATATGGAAATTCCATGCCTGGAGGTATACGCACTAACTCTAATCCGTCCAAACCTTTATACTGAACCACGAGGATGGGTAGTTTGATTAGGCAAGGATAATTCGGAACTCGGATTCCCCTACTACTCGATCATGATCCTGGGAAGTGAAACGGTACATTTCACTTCCCCAGTTGTTGTTCCGTGGCTACAACGGAATAATCTCGAGTATCCGGACCCTTGTTTAATAAACTAATACATACTATTACCTTCATCTACACATAACTTACAACATATATAACCTACTCATATTCACATATCCAATTTGTACATAACCTCATACCTTTTTACACATGTACATCATATTCATTATACACACCTGTTCGTTTCTATACCTTTACTATCTTATGAGGCAATCCTACCCGAGTATAACTCGCTGACGGACCTTCATTTTCTTTCTCTATCCTTGGAATGTCCGTCAGATAAGAATGAGTATTACAGCGAAGATCAAGGTGTGAAGTCAACTTATGAAGATTATGAAGACAGGACAATGGAAGATTAGATAGTTTTAATTTTTGTTGTTGCCCACATGTTTAGGGCTTTTTGTTTCTCCTTTGATGTAAATAAACTACTTAGTTTATTTTACTATTTCCTTTGGGATGTAATAAAGTTTAGTTAATGGAAATAAAATACCTTTCGTTTTTATTATTTTTGTTTTGGTACATCCTGCATATTAATTATTTATACGCTTAACGTAACTGTATTGAATAGACCACCTTCAATACAGTTAGGTTGCGGATCTTGCCACGTCTTCCTTCTCCTTCTTTTGGGAAGCGGGGCATGACAGGTTTTTGTGGTGGCCCATGCAGGTCCTCTTGTGTACTAAAATAAAACTATTAACTGACTTATTATATTTGTGAATCTCATCCATCTATACCGATATCATAGTTTTCTTATGTCCCTTGTCCCTTCCTTGACATTCTGTACCCTGACCATGACCTTTCCTTCTGGTCATGGCAAATCTTTCCAACGAGGACGATATGTCCGATATTACTTTGAAGCTACATCTGAAGATTCAGAAGACGAAGTCGTAGACTCTCAGGCGGTTGTCCCCGCAAGGCACCGTAGGAATGGTCGTACTTTTCTTAGATCAAGGACCTATCATCACTTGTTGAACTCCCGTAATCGAGACTAATAAGTCGTTTTCCTTTCTTTGGCCGAATAAAACGATGTAAGAACATTAAGGGCGTGTCCTTACTTTTCGGCTGTACTCTCCATATTAAAGTCGGACAATAAAATCTTAGTTTCGAGCAACAATCTCTCTTGTGTCTTTTGCTCTTCTTAGTCTCTCCCTTGCATTAATTGTTGTTCTTCCATGCAAGTTATTATCTTGTCTCACCTCAGCCCGTTCTGATTCAGATCATCGATGGCTGGACGACACCATCACCGCAACCGAAGGGAAAACGGAGACAATAAAGCCACTGCTCATCATGCAGCGATGATACAAATGCTGCAAGGATTACTGGAACAACAGCAGCAGCAGGCGGCTGCCCTACATCAAGAGCTGCGCGAGAGTAGGCAGCAACAAGCAGAAGTTTTTAAGCAGGCACTAACCCCAGTTCCACAAGGTTCGGCGGGAGTGAAGCAGTTCAGATCACTCCACCCTAAGACTTTTTCGGGGAAAGAAACTCCTTTAGAAGCTGAAGAATGGCTTAAGGGAACAGTCAATGATCTCAGTGCCGCCCAAATCCCGAAGGACGCGTGGGTGAACATTGCCAAACTACAACTTACGGATAATGCCAGGATATGGTGGGAGGCAGAGGAAAGTAGATCGAAGGAGCCCATCGACTGGGAAAGGTTCAAACGGCGTTTTGATACCCAGTACTTTCCAGTCGTGGCACACTTAAAAATGGAACGGGAGTTTATACAGTTCCAACAAGGAAGTATGTTGAATAAGTCGGTGGACGAGTATGCTTCGGAGTTCGCAAGGTTAAGTCGATTCGCGCACCATCTGGTGGCAACCCCAGAACTTTATGCCAAGAGATTTCGACAGGGATTGGACCTGAAGACGCAGTCCTCCATGTCATCTGCTACCTTATCAACTTATGATGAAATTTTAGAGGCGGCACGAAACTTTGAAGACCTTCAGAGACGGATAAGGAAGGATGACCGTTTATCTGGCATTAAGCGACCAGCCAATCAAATTCTTGAGGGATCATCTTCCAAATTCAACGGGAGATCACAACCCCAAAGACCAGCAGGACCAACTATCTTCAGAAAACCAGCTGTTACATGCAACCATTGTGGTAGGACCGGACACCACATGAGAGACTGTCGCATTTTGAACAAACTTTGCATAGTCTGTGGGTCTCCGGATCATGCTATTGGGGACTGTCCTCAGAAAGGGAGACAATCAGGCCCCGTCAACAAGCTGGCTAATTATGGAGCACCAACACAAGGAAACCGGCCACTTTCCGCCACTAAAACAACCGGTCAAGGGACAACACAAAAAGGACCACCCTTGCCATCACAGGAGCGTGTTTTTCAGCAAGCGCAAAAGAATGGACCCAAACGTCAGACCTTCACCATGACGACCATAGAGACTGATGCCATGTGGAAAGACAACAGAGGTACTCTTCTTTTCGCAACCTTTCTTCCGATACCATTCTTATTTATCTTTCAATGCAATTCTTAGTTGGACTCACCATAATTCCTCTAGTTTCCGTAATTTCGACTAGTCGTCTTTATATTCTAGCCCTCATGTTTTCCATCAATTCATAACTTTCCTTCAACTTCTAAACTTTTCCATCCGGAAGCAACTACCAATTTTATAATTTCCAATTCCTTATACCTAACCCTTCAAGACTGTCCATGCATCAAGTGATACACCAACTTGCGGGAGCAACACATGCAACAAAGAGGATTCCTGGTAGCGTTACTGATTTCCGTGCCTAGTAGTGGCTACTCCTTTGAAAATTTCAAGTATGAAATTATTCTAAGGAGGGTAGATCGTTGTTCCCCTCCGAACGACGGCGCACAAGACTGCGATGTCCTGGCACTGAGATTCGGGGCAGATGTTATTTGGTTTCATCCGTCCACCTCTCCGAAGATGCCAAGTTAATTTATGGCACCGTGTATCGGAGGTTTAGATGGATGCGGCCGATATAGCAGACTTCGTCAGATTCCCCCTCGCTTGAGGGGTTTTTGATTGTGGGGACGCTCTTCCCTGCAGGCGCAAGCCCCTGGAGTTAATTACGCTACCGCATCGCGGTAACAACTTTCTCCTTCTCCAGAATTTCACTTCGTGTCGTGTGTGTTTGTTTTGTTTGTGGTTGCCCGTGGATTGTACACGGAGACTGAGTAATGCCGTCGCCCGTAGGACGTGGATTAGTCCAAATCCGTATTTATTTAGATTTGGGTTTGGTGTTTTTAGTTTAAGGATGCATTAGTCACGTTGCGGCTAAGATCAACTTAAACTTTCGTCAAGGATACGTTAGTCCTGTTTTGGACTAAGATCAACTTGAATGGGATCGTTTAGATCCGAAAGAAGAGCAATTGGCTCTATTGTTCCAGTTTAGAGACGTGGTGGTCCATGTTCCAGTTTAGGGACGTGGTGGTCCGTCATTAGTCTAGGGACGTCTCGGTCCAAGATTAGTCTAAGGACGTCTCGGTCCAACATTAGTCTAAGGACGTCTCGGTCCAACATTAGTCTAAGGACGTCTCGGTCCACGAGTTTAAGGATATCTCGGTCCATATAGGTGTGTGGTCGTTGGGATCCGTCACCTCTTTGACGTCGTTGAGGAATTACAACGATGGATATCAAAGGAGTTCGGAGATGTACCCTTGAACGGGATGTGGATTGGTTTAGGAGAGCCGTTTTTGCTCAATTAATTTAGTTTAAGGACTTATGGCCATGATTGGGCTAAGTCCAGTTAAAAATGTCCAATATTTTATTTGCATTTGTTTTTTATTTTTATTTGAGCTTTTCCCAGAAAAGATGCAGAGCATCAATTTGTTTTGGGCTCTGCCCTTTATAAATGATGCAGAGCATCAATTTCATTTGGGCTCTTCCTTTTATTGCTCTGCAATTTATTTTGGCTTGTTAGGTCTTTTTGATTTGGGCCTGGCCCTTCAAGCAATGCATTGCATTTATGCAAAGCATTGAGAATCTTCAAGAAACAGAAGTGCAGAGCACTTTTTAATCCTTTGATCTAAAGAAAAACAAGTTTTTTCTTCTTTTCTTGTTTTTCCTTATTTCAGAGAACCAAGGGTTCATAACAAGTGCAAGGCACTACTTTTTTTTATTTTATTTACTTATTTATTTATTTATTGAAGATCCATGACCTTGTTCTTAGATCAATGATCTATTCCCAAGAGAATTTTCTCTTTTTAAAGGTTTTACCTTCTTTTTTTGTGTTCTTCAAGAATTCTCAAGAGTTCTCTTTCTTCCCTTTTTTTTTGCCAGATGATAATGATTTTGAAATGAGGTCTGGGGCCCTTTTTATAGTGCCCATAAATTAGTTAAATTTGTTAAAGAGATCTTTTTCTGAGTGATTTGGGGAATTTTCCCCACCGTTGGATCTTTGATCCAAAGGCCCCTGCTTTACAGAAGAAAATTTTCTTATTTTAACAAGAACAGAAAAGATTTATTCTGTTTTGCGCAACTCTCCCAGCGCGTGACACGTGTCGCGCAGCGCAGCGCTTGCGCAGCTGCGCAGACACGTGTCGCGCAGCGCAGCGCTTGCGCAGCTGCGCAGACACGTGTCGCGCAGCGCAGCGCTTGCGCAGCTGCGCAGACACGTGTCGCGCAGCGCAGCGCTTGCGCAGCTGCGTTTGCGCAGCTGCGCAGACACGTGTCGCGCAGCGCAGCGCTTGAGCAGCTGTGCTTGCGCAGTTGTGCTTGCGCAGCTGCGCAGACACGTGTCACGCAGCGCAGCGCTTGCGCAATTGGACGTTGCTTCTTTTACTTTTTGTTTTTAAAAGAGCCCTGCTCTGATTGGGCGCACTGCCTTGGGCGTTGCGCTGACGTATCAACTTCTGACACGTGGCGCGTTGCGCGCAGCGCAAAGAATCTGAAGCGTTGCTTCATTCGTTAAAGTTTAAATTTTCAAAGCAAAGCTTTGTTTCTGATTGGGGAAGATGAAGCGTTGCTTCATCTCCCGCCTTGGAATTTGAACAGAGTTTTGCTCTGATTGGGGTAAACAAATGCCCCCCCACCGTTGCGCTTAGGTGGCCTCCAAACGCAAGCGCAGGTGGCAGGATTCGAACCGTCGCGGCACCTTTTGGTAGTTGAAGAGGCAATTGATGCCTATAAATAGGACCTTTGGTCTTTTAGATGATTTTCATCTTCACAATTTTATTTTCAAAACTCAGAGCCCTGCTCTTTATTTTCAAGAACTGCAAGAGTTGAACTCTTTAAAACTTTTTAGGTGAAAATTTAAATTAAGATTAAATTAAATTAAATTAATTTTCATCAACAGAGCCTTGCTCTCCATAGATCCCTGATCTAAAGAAAACCCATTTAGGGTTTCATTTAGCAGAGTTTTGCTCTAAAGGGGTCCAAAGAGAACTAAGGAGAATCCTGTTAGGGTTCCATTAATAGAGCTTCGCTCTATAAAAGATTTTTCTTATATCTTCTTAATTAATGGAGCTTTGCTCCTCCCAAATTATATGGCACTTGATAATATTATTATTATATCATTTTTTTTCAGAGCGGAGCTCTCAATGTTCTCAGGGAATTTTCCTCAAATTCTCCTCATAACTGATTTTGACTGGTGTCGCTCCTGTCTGCAGAGCATTGATCTCGAGGAGTTTAACTTTTAACTTTCTGTATTTTCTTGTTTGTTAATCTCCCTGTATTGTTTTCTTCAGGTATTATGGCGGTGCGTCTATACAGCTTGCACGAGTTCATCACTTATGAGGATATCCGTGTACAGGGCCGTCAACAGAACCAGGAGTTTACGGACGCCCAGTGTGCGGAGGTCATGGGTCGCCTCAACGCGAGTTGTGGTTGGCTGCTTCCTCGTCGTTCGGCTCTCTTAAAGGTTCTGCTGGGAGCAATATGGAGAGCACTTCCGGGTCTTCATGAGGCCCTACCGCTCAATGCGTTGGATGATGCCGAAGACAAGGTGCATTCAGTGTACCTGACGGGGCTGATCTCGAAGAAACGGCGGGACGGTCTCATTGACATCCTACATCAAATCTTTCAGCAGACGACGATAGTTGCTGCTTATCGAAGGCCGGAAGGGCTTGCCGATGATATCGACACAGAGGAGCGCTAGAGGCTGCGCATAAGAATAATTAGAAAGGCCAGAAGAACTCTGGATGGCCTTACTTTTGAATTCCTCAATCCGTGCCCCGGATCTGAGGTTATTCCATTGTAATAATACTTTTCTTTCATTGCTTTTTATGATTGTAAGAATTTTGGGCAATATTAATGAATTTTTTTTTTATCCCAGCTTGTCTTTATTATATATCTTTTGTCCTGAGTATTTTTGCCCATACATGAATGCATGTGCCTTGAACGCTTGATCAAATGTAAATCAGATGCTCTTTCTGTTGCTTTTCCTCTTTTTCAGCATGTCGTCACAATTAGCAGGTAATAGAGTAAGCTTCTTGATTTCTTCACGAGATAGCGAGGGTTTAGGCCGCAAGTTTAGATCTGCTGCCTGAGACTTTTCAACTCTATGAGCCGTGAGGGTCTCATAGAGACTTTTCTCCCTACGGATCGAGAGGATCTCGTAGGTGGGTTTTTCTCCTTAGGAATCGTGAGGATTCCTAAGTGTGGTTTTCTCTTATAAGTCGTAAGGATCCTACAAGAGAATTTTTCCCTCTTACGAGTCGAGAGGACTTGTAAGCGGTTGTTTCCCTCCTTGTCGAAGTTCGATGTTGGAGAGTGAGACCCGTGGATGGTATGCAAGAGACCGTTTTGGGCCAACTTGCAGGGTCCCAGTACTTAGGATGCAGGGTCCCAGTGCTTAGGAAACAGGCTTCTTTTATGCCCACTGCCTAAGGCTTTATTTCACGAGTCGAGCCGCCTCAACAATTTTTTCGCAAGTCGAGACGAATCGAGCGTTTCTCGCAAGAACATCTTGACGTCGCATTTAACCTCTGCTCTTTACGACAGAAGCCCGTTAAGGTTGGTGGTACTTAGGGTTTTGGCCATCGTACCGTCGCATAAGCTGATATAGTCCTCGATAAGCAATTGTGCTGTTCGAGTAGCCCTGCGACTGCCGTGTCTCTGATCCCTTCGGGGGCTGGACAAGACGTCTTCAAGCAATCCTCTTTGGCAGTTTGACCGTCGGAAGAGCAAGCGTTAGGAATTTGCCATGTCGCTTTTTACTTGAGGTTAGGCTTATTTTGGTGAGCCCCGATGAGTCATAACCACTCCGCGCTAGTGTGGGGATGATCTCCGATTGTCTTTCGGGCTTTATATGAGTTGCCGTCAAGACCCTGAAGTTAGGAATTTGGCCTTTGCTTCGTTTGCTGGCATTGCGTCTGCTGTATCGAGACGAATGTTGCGGTGGGAACTAGGGATTTTGCCGTGGCTCCGTTTGTTTGATGACGTTGCGTCTGCTGTGTCGAGACGAACGTTGGGGTGACATCTCGTCTGCTGTATCGAGACGGACGTCAAGGTTGTCTCTAGGTTGCTGGTGAACCGCCGAGGTTTGGAACTAAGGATTTTGCCGTGGCTCCATTCGTTTAATGACGTTGCGTCTGCTGTGTCGAGACGAACATTGGGGTGACATCTCGTCTACTGTATCGAGACGGGCGTCGAGGTTGTCTCTAGGTTGCTGGTGAACCGTCGAGGTTTGGAACTAGGGATTTTGCCGTGGCTCCATTCGTTTAATGACGTTGCGTATGCTGTGTCGAGACGAATATTGGGGTGACATCTCGTCTGCTGTATTGAGACGGACGTCGAGGTGGTGACCATTCTGTGCTGGTGTGAGATGATCTCCGATTGTCTTTCCGGTTTTATATGAGTTACCATCAAGACGTCGAAGCTAGGAATGTGGCCTTCGCTTCGTTTGCTTTGGTGTGTCCAAATCCTGTTGGAGGAAGAACGCTGGGGTCGACATTTCGTCTGCTGTATCGAGACGAACGTCAAGGTGGTGACCACTCTGTGCTGATGCGAGATGATCTCCGATTGTCTTTCCGGTTTTATGTGAGTTACCGTAAAGACGTTGAAGCTAGGAATGTGGCCTTCGCTTCATTTGCTTTGTCACGTCCGAATCCCTGTTGGAGGAAGAATGCTGAGGTTGACATTTCATCTGCTGTATCGAGACGAATGTCAGGGTGGTGACCACTCTGTGCTGGTGCGAGATGATCTCCGATTGTCTTTCCGGTTTTATGTGAGTTACCGTAAAGACGTTGAAGCTAGGAATGTGGCCTTCGCTTCGTTTACTTTGTCACGTCCGAATCCCCATTGGAGGAAGAATGCTAAGGTTGACATTTCGTCTGCTGTATCGAGACGAACGTCAGGGTGGTGACCACTCTGTGCTGGTGCGAGATGATCTCCGATTGTCTTTCCGGCTTTATGTGAGTTACCGTAAAGACGTTGAAGCTAGGAATGTGGCCTTCGCTTCGTTTGCTTTGTCATGTCTGAATCCCTGTTGGAGGAAGAATGCTGAGGTTGACATTTCGTCTGCTGTATCGAGACGAACGTCAGGGTGGTGACCACTCTGTGCTGGTGCGAGATGATCTCCGATTGTCTTTCCGGTTTTATGTGAGTTACCGTAAAGACGTTGAAACTAGGAATGTGGCCTTCGCTTCGTTTGCTTTGTCATGTCTGAATCCCTGCTGGAGGAAGAACGCTAGTGTGACAACTCGTCTGCTGTATCGAAACGAACGTCGAGGAGGTGACCACTTCATGTGAGATGATCTCCGGTGGTCTTTCAGGCCTTATATGACTTGCCGTTAAGATCTTGAAGCTAGGAATTTGGCCTTCGCTTCATTTGCTCACACTGCGTCTGGTGTATTGAGACGAATGCTGAGGTGGAGCTGGGATTTTGCCATCACTCCGCTTTGTTTCGACCATGGGGTCTTTTGTTAACTTTGCATGTACACCCTGCTGGGCTGCGAAGGAACGCCGTTGTTGACATTGCGTCTGCTGTAACGAGACGAATGCTAAGGTGGAGTTGGGATTTTGCCGTTACTCCGCTTTGTTTCGACCGTGAGGTCTTTTGTTGACGTTGCATCTGCCTCTAGCTGGACTGCGGAGGAACGCTGTTGTTGACATTGCGTCTACTGTATCGAGACGAATGCTGAGGTGAAGCTGGGATTTTGCCATCGCTCCGCTTGATGGTGTAATATCTGTGTCCTGCTGGAATGAGGAGGCACACCGTTGGTGATCTCTAAGTTGTCGATGTTGACGTCGAGACCCTGAAGCTCGAGATCTTCGTTTGCTTCATTTGTTGACATCGTGTCTGTAATATTGTGACAAATATCGAGATGGTCTCTAGGTTGTCTATGAACCGTCGAGATTTGGCTTCGCTTTCAGATGGAGCCTGTTGGGAAGGTATGGTTCCCTCTTTATCTGTGCCCCTGAATTGTATACAGGGATCGATGTGATTTCACCTGTAGGGCAAAAAGTTTTATTCTTTCATTTTTTTTTATTCTTTCCGTGATGCTCTATCATTTCAGCTTTTATATCGCGAAGGTCGCGATTGCCCAATCATTTCGGCTATTTTTCGCGGTGCCCAATCATTTCGGCTATTTATTTTATTTTTACTCGCTGCTTTTTTTTCTTTTGCGAGTTGCCCCATCATTTCGGCTATTTCGCATGCATACATTTTACTTGCTGCTTTTTTTTATTGCAAGTTGCCCCATCATTTCGGCTATTTCGCATGCATGTGCGGCTTACTGGCTTTTCGCCGTAAACTTGAAATTGAACACCGATTTTGGCATCAGCACCGCTATAACTGGGATATTGCCAGGAGCGAATCATCATTTGCCTCTGTCGTTGTCGAACAAAGGAGGCTTAGCGACCAGGGTTAAGGTCCTGTCGACTAAGGCTTTTGATTTTATGAGCCGTAAGGGTCTCACAAAGCTATTTCTCCCTACAAGTCGTGAGGATCTTGTAGGCGTATTTTCTCCTTAGGAATCGTGAGGGTTCCTAATTGTTTTGTTCCTCTGTAAGTCGTAAGGATCCTACAGGAGGGTTTTCTCCTTGTAAGTCGAGAGGATTTACAAGGGTTGTTTACCATGCAAACATATCCCTAGTCTCGGATGGGACTTAGTTAGGGAAATGTTTATTCGCGCTCGTGGATTGTATACAAGGGTCAATATTGGACTACTCGTAGGGCAATAACGAAAGTTGTGGGGGTTGCTTAAGCACAGGTTTAGGTCTCTGTAACTCAAGACTTTCAAATCTTATGAGCCGTGAGGGTCCCATAAGAGAGTTCTCCTTACGAGTCGTGAGGATCTCGCAAGTGTATTTTCTCCTTAGGAATCGTGGGGATCCTTAAGTGTGCTGCTCCCTTCGTGAGTCGTAAGGATGTCACACGGGTGGTTTCTCCTTACAAGGTCGAGGGGACCTTATAAGTGTTTCTTAACGAGGTTGCGCCCTTTCGGGTTTTCACAAACACTCGCCGGTAGTCCTGCTGTTTTTACTCACGGAGCCCTTTCGGGTTTTCATCCGTGCCCACTTTGCTTATGGACATACCATTTTTTTTATTCTTTTTATTCCTTTTTTTTTTCTTTCTCTCTTTTTTTTTACGAGGTCGCGCCCTTTCGGGTTTTCACGAACACTCGCCGGTAGCCCTGCTGTTTTTACTCACGGAGCCCTTTCGGGTTTTCATCTGTGCCCTCTTTGCTTATGGACATACCCTTTTTTTTTTCTTTTTTTTTTTTGATATATTTTATTTTATTTTTTTTATCTCGTCAGCCTAAGGATGCTGCGGTAGTAGTTTAAAGACATTTCAGTCATTTGCAAGTTTTAGGACATTGCGGTCCATCATTAGTTTAAGGACATCTCGGTCCGCCGTCGCCGTATTTGAGGCGAATATCTAGTTTATTGACTTTTCGGTCTATGAGTCCTTCTCCATGAATGAACATGATGCCCCCGGCGTATCCATCTTTTTCGGAGCGTGCGGTTGTGGCGGACTCACCTTCCAGTTCTCAGACAGCGCAAACTTGCCATGTTGGTATTGGTCTTCAACCCAGTTTTTGAAGACGTAGCAGTCTTCGATCAGGTGACCTACTGTTTGGTGGTAAGGGCAATAATTAGGATTATTAACATCGGCTGGCCGCAACGGACGTTTTGGACCCGGCAGATTAATGAGTCTGTCGCACACTGCCAGCTCGAACAGTCCCCTTGTTTTATCTTGCGGAAACGAGTAAGGACGTTTCAACTTTTCCTGGAGGGGTTGCCGCTTGTTGCTTTGGCGAGCAACCGGTCTAGGGTCACCTGATTGTTGTTGAGCGCTGGCGACGAGGGCCGTTTTCCTTTTCCTTTATTCTTTTTGTTCGGTCCCTTGTTTACGGGGCCGAGATTTTTTTCGAATAGCGTGCGATTACATGGCTGAACGTTCTCGCAGCTTCTCAATTCCTTTATTTTCAAAATAGATTCCCCGAGGGAAAAGTTGGGGATAGCTTCTTCGTCAGAGTCGCTTCCAAAGGTGACAATTTGTGATCCCTTGAAGTCGGCTATATGACAGTTTGCGGCGGCTCCTTTGCACTCATATATCGCATTTTTCCGATGTCCACAAGCTTCACACTTTGTCCTGTCGAAGTGTTGCTTTTGAGCGACATACCCTTGCCACCAACAGTTAAAGGACTCGCAGTCTTCGGTAGGATGTATGATCTTCTGATGATATAAACAGAAGTTAGGGTGCATCTCTACCTCAGAGAAAGAATTTTCTTCAGAGGGCGGTAGCTTCATTCCTACTGATAGAGCTTTGGCGAACCGTTTCCTCGTCTTGAATTTGTTTTTACCCGCAGTGTATGGCTTTTGATTTGACGGGAATACCTTGGTTCTTTCTAGTATGGCCATTTCACGCTCTTGATTGGCTTTTGCTTTCAGACGAATTTCACTTAGGAAGACATCGATCAACTCGTCTGATGGCTGTAGAATCTTCGGCTCAGGATTCGCCATTGGTTTCTCAGCGCAAGGAGCCTCTTTATCATCCGTCAGTGAATGGGAAATCATATGACAAGTCGCTACGTAGTCTTCGGATTCATCCGATGAGTTTTCTCCATTGTTTTCATCCTTGACTAAAGAACAAGCTGCCCCCGGCGTGTCCGTCTTCTTTGGAGAGTGCGGTTGTGGTGGGTTTACCTTCCAGCTTTCAGACAGCGCGAACTTGCCTTGCAGGTATTGATCCTCGATCCATCCCTTAAAGACGAAACAATCCTCAATCGGGTGACTTACTGTTTGGTGGTAAGGGCAATAATTGGGATTATTAAGATCGCCTGGCTGCGACAGACGCTTTGGACTAGGCAGATTGATGAGTCTGTTACGCACTGCCAGCTCAAATAGTCTTCTCGTTTTATTCTGAGGAAACGAGTAAGGACGTCCTAGCCTCTCTTCGAGGGATGGGCGTTGACGCACGTTGTTTTGGCGAACGACCGGCTTTAAGTTGCTCGACTGTTGCTGAGCGTTGGCGACGATGATCGCTTTTCCTTTCTCATTTCGGGGATCTGATTTTGGAGGAGACGGTCTATGGCCCATCTGGTCCATTTGGGCTAATTTGTCAATCAAGGCCTGGAAGGTGGTCGGCCTGAAGAACATCATGAATTGTGAGATGGTCGCCTGCGGATCGAGAGTGCCCACAAACATACCTATCGCAGGTGCCTCTTCTATGCGTTGTTCGCATTTCGACCATAGGTTCCGCCATCGTGTTGCGTATTGGACCCACGTTTCGCTTGGCCTTATCCTGGCATTTATTAGTGCTGTTATCGGGGTGCGTTCACTAGCACTCGCGAATCTTTGTGTAAACAGCAGTTCCATCTCTGCAAATGTTTTGACAGAGTCGTTAGGTAGCTCCGAATACCATTCAAAGGCTATTTCTGCTAAGCTGCCGACGAATTGACGTAGCAACAATTTATCATCGCCTCCAGTATTGCCGCATAAGGCCCTGAATTGAGCGACATGCTGATGCAGATTCCCTGTCCCTTTATATACGTGGAATTTAGGGATCGTATATCCTGGCGGGTAACTGATTTGGTCATACCAGCTCGGATACGGTCGTCCGGTTATAACAATTTGCCCAGCCGCTTCATTCGCCTGATGAACCCGGATCTGCTGAGCTATATATTCGTCTAGGTCAACTTTGGAGATTGCCTCCTCCTTGGCTGTTGACAGAGCCGGCGGAGGATTTGACGTTTCTCCCCTGTCGTCTTCAAGGACGATCGGAGGATCTTCAGCAGGAGGGTTCGACTGTAACATCATCCCTACCATATCTTGGAAGAGGAGCGCCATCTGTTTTATGTTAGCCGCTTGCTCTGCAGCTTCTTTGTCCCTCTTTTCGAGGACTCTACGTAAAAAGTCAGCGTCGGTTTCTTGTTCTTGACGCTCATCCGAAGACGTTTCAGAGCTTTCTTTTGGCTCAGTGAGTGCAGTCATTGTAGTCATCATTTCCTGAAGCTTTTGTTGTTGCTCCTGGGCTTTCGTCACGGATCGGGTGAGCGGTCGGTGGCCCGTAGAAGTGCGGCTTTCCTCCTTTCCAGAAGCCATATAAACAGTGTGCACCACCATGCCCCCAGATTTGGGGCGTTTGTGTTCAGCGCTTTTATGCTTTGCCATGTTCACAGGGGCTTTTTGTGGCCTCCTTTTTTGAGTGATTGGAGTTAAAGGAGCCGTTGTAGTAGGCACCCAAGTAGCTTTTTCTTTTTGTGGTTTGACAGAGTAATCCTTCCCCTGCCGAACCTTCATCTTTTTCTGTCGTCGGAGGCAGTCTTTGTAACACCCGAGCCCAATTATACTATGTATATTATTAGTTAATGGTTATTTATTTATTCTTTCCAATTTTTCTGATTTTCTAGTGTTTATTGCTAAATTTTACCCGGTTAAGTCATTTTAGCACATAACAATTTTTAACTCCGAAAATGAAATTTGAGATGTCCATGTTGGCCTACTCGTCGCCACTAGTCGCGTGTTAGCGTCCGCATGTCGAGATTCCGTTCCGTTTGGCCGAACGGGCAAGTTTGGGCGACTACGCGCGCGTGCAAGTGTCCGACTTGGGGGCATGCATTTTAATCATTAAACACCTATTTTCAAAATTTGGAACCCGCTTAAAATCTTATAATTTGAATTTGGAACTTTTGGGCGCAACCCGGGCGCGATTTGGAAATGTTTCATTTCGCGCCAAAAAGGGCCCGTTTCAATTTAATTTATATAACTAAATATATCTACGAATATTTTCCCAACTGTTGATTACTAAAATCCTCATCCTAATATTTTTTCCCCACCTCGTGATCAGCCAATCACGAGGGCTGATTTGTGCGTGGGCCCCACCTATCCCATTTCCCTATCTCTCTCTCTCTTCCCTCAATCTATCTCAAATCTCTCTCTCTTTCCCTCAGTCTCTCTCTCTCATCCTCACGAATCTCTCTCTCTCTCTCTCTATCTCAACAACTCCCCCTCTCTCTTACTCCCTATATATTATCGCATGCACAGCCGCCTTCACCCCACGCGACCACGAGAAACCCCACGTTAACCCAAACCCTAGCATCGAGACCTCACCGACGACTCCCCGCGACTTCGCCGTCGCCGCCACCATCCCGTCGATCTCACAGCACCCTCCTCCTCTCGCTCTCCCGCTCTTCCCCGCACCTGCGCGCAGCCCGGCCTCGTCTCCATCCCCTCGCAACCTCACCGCCGACGTCGCCCATCGTCGTCGACGACCCCACGACCCCCTCTCACCCTACTCGACCCGACCTCGTCGTCATTCCCTCCTCCCCTCGCCGGAAAAGCAAACCCGACCCTTCACCCAACGCCTGCACCTTCCCTGTTCGCCGGAAAAACGCGCCGGCGACCTCGTCGACGCCACCTCCGACCACCTCCCTTCCCTCTCGACCACCAGAGGCGACCACCACCCTCGCACTCGCTGCAGCACCCCTTTCCAGCGAACTCAAGATTGTTCCAGCCACCGTCTTCGCCGTCGCTGCCTCGCCGGCGATCCAGTGCCGTCGAGCCATCGTGTTTGCACCTTGTTTCTTCCCTGTAAGTTTCCTTCTCCTTCATTTTTGGTGCAACACCCCCGCTGATCTTGCATGTTTATCGTATTGCTAACTTCGCTCTTTTGTCGTTGCCGGAATTCCGACCGTGCCGTCTGACGAACCCGACGCTCCAGCGAAGTCCCCTGGTCCGTGTGATCCCGCTGATCTCTGTTGGGACTCGATCCGTGGCCCGTGCTTCCGTATCACAGTTTCTGCCGACATCGCATCCGTGTTTCGGTTTGCGGAACCGCCGAGGCAAGTATCTGAATACTTGCTTAACATGCTACAACTTAACCATCATATTATAACCACACAACTAATATAATATCGATACCTGTTATAACTTAGAATTGCTAGCCACGATTATTCGTAACTTTAAATCAATGGAAACATTGCTCGCTTTAATCGGTCTGCTATTAAATCATACTTAACTAATCAAACCAAGTAGATCATCCCCACTTCATTGGTTAAAATCACTCCTGAGACAATTATTATGCTTAGTTCAAATTCATATAACTCCATTGTGTATACTATCGATATTGTTTCATCTTGTGGCTCTTGCACCTCAAAGGTGCGTGAACCGGATTATTATGAAAATACAAACATCACTGTGTTCTCATAGAATAATATTTGCTATTTACTGTTTCCTGCTACTGTTCATTATTTGTTACTATACCTGTCATCATCATATACCGGATTGCATTCCATATTGACCGATCTTGATACACCTGACTCATGTACTGATACAATGGACACAACACCCTGTACATATCGACTCTACCTGTTGAAAGTAACCTGATCTGTTACCTGATCTCATGCCTAATGCCGACAAACCTAACCATTCCTGCTGTCGATCCAGACAGACCTACCTTTACTTGACTTGTGTTGGCATTAGTCCTTGACTACTGAATACCTGACCTGACATACATAGCTTGGGGGTATGGGGAAATCAAAGGTGAAACCGACTTGTAACTCAACAGTTCGACACATTGTTCTGATCAGTCTTACGGGCTTGGCCAGCTCCGGAGTGTTGATGCTGACATCACTCATCTATCCTACTACCTTTTACTGCTTAGCGGCACGTCTCGGATTCAGCCCCGAGAATCATGACCGTGGTCCCGGGCACGCACGGGATACTATTGAGTTACATCGACGATTCATCAATTGGTTTCAAAGACTGTAGAGTAGAAAACCTGATAGGGCAGTTTAGTCACCTTTGCACTTTACCCTGCTTGTTACTTCTTATTACTGCTTATTTCATGTTCATGCTTGCATTGTTTATTACCATGTTTTTACTGTATACTTGATATCATGACGCGCTGACGTCTGGGTTTTGCATGGCCCAGATTCCGTGCCCTTGACGTCGACCGAGCAGGAGTACTTCAGCCAGCAGGCTGAACTGTGAGTTCTTGAGAGTTTAGTTTATTTATGTCATTTCATTTCCAGATGTGAGCCCGCATTATGGGACGTACTGTTTATTCATTGTATTGGATCATTAGCTTCCGCACTTATTGTTTATTGATTCTTGTTATATTGGATTTGGACATGTATTAGTTTAGTTTATTTTACTGTTCTTGATATCTTTACAACCGTAATGTGACTGTGGATGGATACTTCCTACCCACAGGTAGCATGGTTGGCTATGTCACGTGCCCAAATCTTGCGTACTCTGGGAAGCGGGGCGTGACATGGTTTTATGGTATCAGAGATAAGAAGTTTTCTTGGACTTGCCGGTTACTACAGAAGATTTGTGGAGAACTTCGCTCGTCTAGCTGAGCCGTTAACCAAGCTTACGCGTAAGGAGGTACCGTTTGTTTGGACAGATGGATGTGCATTGGCCTTCGAGACGTTGAAGCAAAAGTTGATAACCGCCCCGATCCTGACCGTACCGGATAATTCAGGAGGACTGGTGATTCACAGCGACGCATCTGGAAAGGGATTGGGATGTGTTTTGATGCAGAATGGGAAAGTCGTCGCTTACGCATCGAGACAGCTGAAGACTCATGAGCAGAACTATCCGACTCACGACTTGGAGCTTGCAGCCGTGATCTTCGCCCTGAAGATTTGGAGACACTACCTTCTGGGCGAGAGAGTTGAAGTCTTTACGGATCATAAGAGTTTGAAATATGTGTTCACTCAGAAGGAGTTGAACATGAGGCAACGCAGATGGTTGGAGATGATGGCCGACTACGACCTTGATCTTAAGTACCATCCGGGAAAGGTTAACGTCGTGCCAGATGCGCTAAGTCGGTTACCAGCAATTCAGTTATTGACTGCGCAGAGAGAGATCATTGAGGAGTTTCGGAGATTTGACTTGGAGGTTGTGCTACCACGTGCTACAGGACAGTTGATGCAATTGCAAGTACAATCGTCCTTAGTTGAAAAGATTAAAGTGGCGCAATCGCAGGATCCTAGACTGCAAAAGTTTCGAGAGCAGGTTGGAGCCGGACTACGAACCGATTTACTGATCCATGAAGACGGTTCGTTGAGATATGGTAGCCGTGTGTGTGTGCCAAAAGGAGATGTGCGTGAGGAGCTTATGAAGGAGGCACACAGTTCAGCTTACTCTGTACATCCAGGAGGGACAAAGATGTACCGAGATATTCGACAGCATTTCTGGTGGGAAGGTATGAAACGGGAAATCGCTCACTTCGTGGCTAAGTGCTTAGTGTGTCAGCAAGTCAAGGCTGAACACCAAAGGATTGCTGGTTTGTTGCAACCACTTCCGATTCCTCAATGGAAGTGGGAACATATAACCATGGATTTCATGACGGCTTTACCGCGGAGTCCAAAGGGCAACAATGCTGTATGGGTGATTGTCGATCGGTTGACCAAGGCAGCTCACTTTATTCCTTTTCGGGTTGGTCAATCGACAGAGACCTTGGCAGAGCGATACATGCAGGAGATTGTCAGATTGTATGGAGTACCGGTAAGCATCGTGTCCGACCGGGACACTCGGTTCTTGTCACACTTTTGGAGGAGTTTACAAGAAAGTTTGGGGACTCGATTGAAGTTCAGCACAGCTTATCATCCCCAGACTGATGGACAATCAGAGAGAACGATCCAGACCCTTGAAGATATGTTGAGAGCTTGCATGTTAGACTTTAAAGGTTCTTGGGAAGATCATCTACACCTGGTGGAGTTTTCGTACAACAACAGCTTCCAAGCAACTATTCAAATGGCCCCGTTCGAAGCGTTGTATGGTCGTAAGTGCCGTTCACCTGTATGTTGGGATGATGTGGGTGAACGAAGGTTACTAGGGCCAGATTTGGTGGTACAGACAGTTGAGAAAGTGAATACGATCAGAAAGCACATGAAGGCAGCTCAAGACAGACAGAAGAGTTGGGCCGACACGTTAAGAAGACCTCTAGAGTTCGCCGTGGGCGATTTGGTATTCCTGAAGATATCACCGACTAGAGGGGTGATTCGCTTTGGAAGTCGGGGAAAGCTTAGTCCCCGATTCGTTGGACCCTTCGAGATATTGGAGCGTGTTGGAGAGGTATCGTACCGGTTGGCGTTACCACCGTCCTTAGCAGGAGTTCACGATGTGTTTCATGTGTCTCAACTACGGAAGTATGTTCGCGATGAGACTCATGTTTTGGATCATTCGGAGTTGACTGTACGAGAGGACCTGACTTTTGAGGAACGACCAGTCGAGATCAAGGATCGAAGAGAAAAGGTTCTTAAGAATAAGGTTATCCCTCTTGTGCTAGTTTCTTGGGGTAACCGATCGCATGGAGAATCTACTTGGGAACGAGAAGACGAGATCCGGCAGAAATTCCCTCATCTTTTCCAGTAGTTAGTTATCTTGTATTCTTGGAATTTCGAGGACGAAATTCTTTTGTAGTTGGGTATGATGTAACACCCGAGCCCAATTATACTATGTATATTATTAGTTAATGGTTATTTATTTATTCTTTCCAATTTTTCTGATTTTCTAGTGTTTATTGCTAAATTTTACCCGGTTAAGTCATTTTAGCACATAACAATTTTTAACTCCGAAAATGAAATTTGAGATGTCCATGTTGGCCTACTCGTCGCCACTAGTCGCGTGTTAGCGTCCGCATGTCGAGATTCCGTTCCGTTTGGCCGAACGGGCAAGTTTGGGCGACTACGCGCGCGTGCAAGTGTCCGACTTGGGGGCATGCATTTTAATCATTAAACACCTATTTTCAAAATTTGGAACCCGCTTAAAATCTTATAATTTGAATTTGGAACTTTTGGGCGCAACCCGGGCGCGATTTGGAAATGTTTCATTTCACGCCAAAAAGGGCCCGTTTCAATTTAATTTATATAACTAAATATATCTACGAATATTTTCCCAACTGTTGATTACTAAAATCCTCATCCTAATATTTTTTCCCCACCTCGTGATCAGCCAATCACGAGGGCTGATTTGTGCGTGGGCCCCACCTATCCCATTTCCCTATCTCTCTCTCTCTTCCCTCAATCTATCTCAAATCTCTCTCTCTTTCCCTCAGTCTCTCTCTCTCATCCTCACGAATCTCTTTCTCTCTCTCTCTATCTCAACAACTCCCCCTCTCTCTTACTCCCTATATATTATCGCATGCACAGCCGCCTTCACCCCACGCGACCACGAGAAACCCCACGTTAACCCAAACCCTAGCATCGAGACCTCACCGACGACTCCCCGCGACTTCGCCGTCGCCGCCACCATCCCGTCGATCTCACAGCACCCTCCTCCTCTCGCTCTCCCGCTCTTCCCCGCACCTGCGCGCAGCCCGGCCTCGTCTCCATCCCCTCGCAACCTCACCGCCGACGTCGCCCATCGTCGTCGACGACCCCACGACCCCCTCTCACCCTACTCGACCCGACCTCGTCATCATTCCCTCCTCCCTCGCCGGAAAAGCAAACCCGACCCTTCACCCAACGCCTGCACCTTCCCTGTTCGCCGGAAAAACGCGCCGGCGACCTCGTCGACGCCACCTCCGACCACCTCCCTTCCCTCTCGACCACCAGAGGCGACCACCACCCTCGCACTCGCTGCAGCACCCCTTTCCAGCGAACTCAAGATTGTTCCAGCCACCGTCTTCGCCGTCGCTGCCTCGCCGGCGATCCAGTGCCGTCGAGCCATCGTGTTTGCACCTTGTTTCTTCCCTGTAAGTTTCCTTCTCCTTCATTTTTGGTGCAACACCCCCGCTGATCTTGCATGTTTATCGTATTGCTAACTTCGCTCTTTTGTCGTTGCCGGAATTCCGACCGTGCCGTCTGACGAACCCGACGCTCCAGCGAAGTCCCCTGGTCCGTGTGATCCCGCTGATCTCTGTTGGGACTCGATCCGTGGCCCGTGCTTCCGTATCACAGTTTCTGCCGACATCGCATCCGTGTTTCGGTTTGCGGAACCGCCGAGGCAAGTATCTGAATACTTGCTTAACATGCTACAACTTAACCATCATATTATAACCACACAACTAATATAATATCGATACCTGTTATAACTTAGAATTGCTAGCCACGATTATTCGTAACTTTAAATCAATGGAAACATTGCTCGCTTTAATCGGTCTGCTATTAAATCATACTTAACTAATCAAACCAAGTAGATCATCCCCACTTCATTGGTTAAAATCACTCCTGAGACAATTATTATGCTTAGTTCAAATTCATATAACTCCATTGTGTATACTATCGATATTGTTTCATCTTGTGGCTCTTGCACCTCAAAGGTGCGTGAACCGGATTATTATGAAAATACAAACATCACTGTGTTCTCATAGAATAATATTTGCTATTTACTGTTTCCTGCTACTGTTCATTATTTGTTACTATACCTGTCATCATCATATACCGGATTGCATTCCATATTGACCGATCTTGATACACCTGACTCATGTACTGATACAATGGACACAACACCCTGTACATATCGACTCTACCTGTTGAAAGTAACCTGATCTGTTACCTGATCTCATGCCTAATGCCGACAAACCTAACCATTCCTGCTGTCGATCCAGACAGACCTACCTTTACTTGACTTGTGTTGGCATTAGTCCTTGACTACTGAATACCTGACCTGACATACATAGCTTGGGGGTATGGGGAAATCAAAGGTGAAACCGACTTGTAACTCAACAGTTCGACACATTGTTCTGATCAGTCTTACGGGCTTGGCCAGCTCCGGAGTGTTGATGCTGACATCACTCATCTATCCTACTACCTTTTACTGCTTAGCGGCACGTCTCGGATTCAGCCCCGAGAATCATGACCGTGGTCCCGGGCACGCACGGGATACTATTGAGTTACATCGACGATTCATCAATTGGTTTCAAAGACTGTAGAGTAGAAAACCTGATAGGGCAGTTTAGTCACCTTTGCACTTTACCCTGCTTGTTACTTCTTATTACTGCTTATTTCATGTTCATGCTTGCATTGTTTATTACCATGTTTTTACTGTATACTTGATATCATGACGCGCTGACGTCTGGGTTTTGCATGGCCCAGATTCCGTGCCCTTGACGTCGACCGAGCAGGAGTACTTCAGCCAGCAGGCTGAACTGTGAGTTCTTGAGAGTTTAGTTTATTTATGTCATTTCATTTCCAGATGTGAGCCCGCATTATGGGACGTACTGTTTATTCATTGTATTGGATCATTAGCTTCCGCACTTATTGTTTATTGATTCTTGTTATATTGGATTTGGACATGTATTAGTTTAGTTTATTTTACTGTTCTTGATATCTTTACAACCGTAATGTGACTGTGGATGGATACTTCCTACCCACAGGTAGCATGGTTGGCTATGTCACGTGCCCAAATCTTGCGTACTCTGTGAAGCGGGGCGTGACAGTCTTGATCGATCACCGACTCTTGGACCTGTCGCCAGACTTTGTAAATTTTAGAGGACAGCCGTTGAGGGGGCTGCTCTAGCTTCTTCTCTGGAGTATTCTCCACAGGTGAAGGAGTTCGCTTTAGCACCGCAGTAGGAGAGTTTCTGCGCACCGAGTTCAGCAACTCAAATCTGTTCCTGGTTGGAACAGCAGTATCGATCCCCACCATTAGAGTTGGAGGAGTAAGTCCAGAGGGGGAGTTGCCCCCAGCCTTCCTCACTTGGCGCCGTAGCGACGTCGGGCATGTCGTGCTGATGGAGTTGTTTCAGCTATAGGGGTGACCTCTTCATGCCCCCTGTGTTGGTCAGAATATACTGGTACCAGCTTTTTGAAGATCGACGTCCGTTGAACGGGGACGACCAACTTGTCAGAAGCGGACTTCTGAACATGGGAAGCAACCTTGGTGATTTTGCCAGGAACGGGAGTTGGAATGGCTATCCGCTTCGGGATAACACCTTCTGGTATGGCAGGCTTCTTCATGGGCCTGATGGAACTCTGGCCTAATCCATTAAAACCTGAAGCAGTGGAGTTGGGCGACCTGTTGAGTGGGGTCGCGGCAGTGGTAAGTCGATCGAAGACCAACTTCTTTGGAGCTTCTTGCAATGTCATTGTGGCATTGAAGCTCAATGGTGGGAGTATGGTCCCGAAGAATAATCCAGTGGTGGCTTGAGTTACCTGCTCCACTGGTATCTTGAAAAGAGAGGCCGCTCGGGGCCCATAAGTCACTCCTCCAGCAATGACGGAGCGAGAGTTGCAGCTGCAGGCGGTGCAGTTCGAAGCCATCGATCTTCTGTTTTCTGCATGGAGAAAGACACCAAATCTAAGTACTTTGAATCCATAAGAAACCACAGCAAACCGCGATTTGCTCGCGAACACGACACACGAAGTGTGGAGTGGAAAGAGGAAAAGGTCCCACCGAGCGTGCCAGAATCTGTTCCCCTCCGAACGACGGCGCACAAGACTGCGATGTCCTGGCACTGAGATTCGGGGCAGATGCTATTTGGTTTCATCCGTCCACCTCTCCGAAGATGCCAAGTTGATTTATGGCACCGTGTATCGGAGGTTTAGACGGATGCGGCCGATGTAGCAGACTTCGTCAGATTCCCCCTCGCTTGAGGGGTTTTTGATTGTGGGGACGCTCTTCCCTGCAGGCGCAAGCCCCTGCAGTTAATTACGCTACCGCATCGCGGTAACAACTTTCTCCTTCTCCAGAATTTCACTTCATATCGTGTGTGTTTGTTTTGTTTGTGGTTGCCCGTGGATTGTACACGGAGACTGAGTAATGCCGTCGCCCGTAGGACGTGGATTAGTCCAAATCCGTATTTATTTAGATTTGGGTTTGGTGTTTTTAGTTTAAGGATGCATTAGTCACGTTGCGGCTAAGATCAACTTAAACTTTCGTCAAGGATACGTTAGTCCTGTTTTGGACTAAAATCGACTTGAACGGGATCGTTTAGATCCGAAAGAATAGCAATTGGCTCTATTGTTCCAGTTTAGAGACGTGGTGGTCCATGTTCCAGTTTAGGGACGTGGTGGTCCGTCATTAGTTTAGGGACATTTCGGTCCGATATTAGTTTAGGGACGTCTCGGTCCATCATTAGTTTAAGGACGTCTCGGTCCAACATTAGTTTAAGGACGTCTCGGTCCAATATTAGTTTAAGGACGTCTCGGTCCACGAGTTTAAGGACCCCGCAGTCCATATGGGTGTGTGGTCGTTGGGACCCGTCACCTCTTTGACGTCGTCGAGGAATTACAACGATGGATATCAAAGGAGTTCGGAGATGTACCCTTGAACCGGATGTGGATTGGTTTAGGAGAGCCGTTTTTGCTCAATTAATTTAGTTTAAGGACTTATGGCCACGATTGGGCTAAGTCCAGTTAAAAATGTCCAATATTTTATTTGCATTTTTTTATATTTTTATTTGAGCTTTTCCAAGAAAAGATGCAGAGCATCAATTTCATTTGGGCTCTTCCTTTTATTGCTCTGCAATTTATTTTGGCCTGTTAGGTCTTTTTGATTTGGGCCTGGCCCTTCAAGCAATGCATTGCATTTATGCAAAGCATTGAGAATCTTCAAGAAATAGAAGTGCAGAGCACTTTTTAATCCTTTGATCTAAAGAAAAACAAGTTTTTTCTTCTTTTCTTGTTTTTCCTTATTTCAGAGAACCAATGGTTCATAACAAGTGCAAGGCACTACTTTTTTTATTTTATTTACTTATTTATTTATTTATTGAAGATCCATGACCTTGTTCTTAGATCAATGATCTGTTCCCAAGAGAATTTTCTCTTTTTAAAGGTTTTACCTTCTTTTTTTGTGTTCTTCAAGAATTCTCAAGAGTTTTCTTTCTTCCCTTTTTTTTGCCAGATGATGATGATTTTGAAATGAGGTCTGGGGTCCTTTTTATAGTGCCCATAAATTAGTTAAATTTGTTAAAGAGATTTTTTTCTGAGTGATTTGGGGAATTTTCCCCACCGTTGGATCTTTGATCCAAAGGCCCTTGCTTTACAGAAGAAAATCTTTTTGTTTTAACAAGAACAGAAAAGATTTATTCTGTTTTGCGCAACTCTCCCAGCGCGTGACACGTGTCGCGCAGCGCAGCGCTTGCGCAGCTGCGCAGACACGTGTCGCGCAGCTGTGCTTGCGCAACTGCACAGACACGTGTCACACAGCGCAGCGCTTGCGCAATTGGACGTTGCTTCTTTTACTTTTTGTTTTTAAAAGAGCCCTGCTCTGATTGGGCGCACTGCCTTGGGCGTTGCGCTGACGTATCAACTTCTGACACGTGGCGCGTTGCGCGCAGCGCAAAGAATCTGAAGCGTTGCTTCATTCGTTAAAGTTTAAATTTTCAAAGCAAAGCTTTGTTTCTGATTGGGGGAAGATGAAGCGTTGCTTCATCTCCCGGTTTGGAATTTGAACAGAGCTTTGCTCTGATTGGGGTAAACAATCGTAATTATCACAACCATTCTTGCAATTCTTAGCAAACTCAGAAGTTTAAACATCCACAATGATTTTCGGAGGAGTGGCTTGGTGATGTGATGTATCAGCGCGGCAATATAGTCGCATATGCGTCAAGATAATTAAAGGTGCATGAGCGAAACTACCCAACGCACGATTTAGAACTTGCCACAGCTGTTTTCGCACTCAAGATTTGGAGGCAATATTTATTGGGTGAGAGGGTAGATATTTACACCGATCACAAGAGTTTGAAGTATATCTTCACCCAGAAAGAACTCAATATGAGGCAGAGGAGATGACTGGAATTAATAGCAGATTTCGACATAAATTTACAATACCATCCGGGAAAGGTGAATGTAGTCCCGGACGCTTTGAGTCGCCAACCAATGATTTCGAGTCTGACTACTCATTGGAGGAATCGCCAAGATCTTAATGAACTAGAGACCGAGTTGATAATGCCCGGAATGCTTACATCCTTCATGAATTTGCAAATTCATTCAACATTAGTCGAACGGATCAAGACCGCTTAAATGGAGGACCCGAGGTTGCGAAGAATCAGAGAACAAGTGGACGCAAATCTGTGGACGGACTTCATCATCCACGAAGATAGTTCTTTGAGATATGGATGCAGAGTCTGTATACCTAAGGGGGAGTTTAGAGAGGGATTATTAAAAAAAAGGCACATAGTTCTCCATACTCTGTTCATCCGGGAGGAACAAAGATGTACAAGGATCTCAGACAAAACTATTGGTAGCATGGAATGAAGCGGGAGATAGCCAAGAGTGTATCCAAATGTCTTGTTTGCTAACAAGTAAAAGCCGAACACCACAGGACGGCAGGTCTATTACAGCCGTTACTAATACCCGAATGGAGATGGCAAAGCATTACTATGGATTTTGTGACCGCACTCCCTCGCATAAGGGAAACGATGCTGTATGGGTGATTGTGGATCGACTCACCAAGTCGGCGCATTTCATTCCTTTTCGAGTGGTCAATCAACCGAAAGCCTTGCAAAAAGGTATATGGAGGAGATTGTCAGATTGCACGGCGTACCGATTTGCATCGTGTCCGACCGAGGTACATGTTTCAGATCTCAATTTTGGCCTACAAGAGAGTCTGGGCATGAATCTGAGTTTCAGTACCGCCTACCAATCTCAGACCGATGGCCAATCAGAAAAGGTTATTCAAATTCTCAAAGACATGCTCCGGGCCGGTATGTTGGATTTTAAAGGATCTTGGGAAGATCACCTGCACTTGGTAGGGTTTGCTTACAACAATAACTACCAGTCTAGTATCGGCATGGCACCTTTCGCAGCTTTGTATGGACGAAAGTGTAGGTCACCGTTAAGTTGGGACAATGTTGGGGATCGAGAACTTCTAGGCCCCGAGAAGATTGTCGAGACAGTGGAGGTGATAAGAACCATTAGAGAACAATTACGCATAGCACAAGATCGGCAGAAGCTTTGGGCAGATACGAAGAGAAGGCCACTAGAGTTCCAACCAGGAGAACACGTGTTTCTGAAGATTTCTCCTAACCGGAGAGTGATACGTTTTAGAGAGCACGGAAAGCTCAACCCACGACTCATTTTCCGTTTTACATCTTGGAAGGAGACGGTGGGTTTATGTATAGCCTACTTTTGCTACTTTCGTTGGAGGGTATGCTGGAAATCCTAGCCATACTTTTGAACGTTTCGAGATCACGAAAAGGTTAGCATAACCTACGAGCAGCAACCGGTCGGAATACTAGAAGGATGAAACCTTGAGCGACAAGACAATCCAGCTGGTTAGAGCTACATGAAGGAAGAACTACTAGGCAGACATACACGGAAGCGAGAAAACGGGATGAGAGTGCGAGACCAAAATATTTAACCACGATAATCACTTCTTAGTGATTTCTTCCTTTCCTTGACCTACCTTATGAAATTTCGAGGACGAAATTATTTTAAGGAGGGTAGATTGTAATGACCATGTTTTCTAATATCTAATAAAATATATTTTATATATATTTCAACTATCAAATAATTATTTACGTGTTTCTTTTATAGAAGAAAATTTTTAAAGCAAAATTAATAATTTTCAATGTCTTGAATATGATTAAGGGAATTTTCTAAAGTCTACTTATTGTTTTTATAGGCTTAAAATGTTTTAATAAAATTTTATAGTGTCCTAAAATAATCTACATATTTTTATCATCAATTGAAGTAATTAATTCGTAATTAAAATTATTTTAAAGGATAAACTAGGTATCCTATAATTTTAGTAACTAGCTAAAACCATAGGAAGATTATATTACTTAGTTTTATCCCAAAACTATTTTTATACTAAAGATAATAATAAAATATATTTTCTGGAATTTTTCCATAATTTTCCCGTGTTTTAAACCATTTTTAACAAATTTTCAAAGCCAAATCCAAAATTTAAAATAATAAACAGAATATATTTTTTATATATATAAAAAAATAATTATTAATCCCTTTTGATCTGGACCGTTGGATCCAAGATCCAACGGCCCAGATCACACCGCCAGCGCCACGTGGTGGGGACCATGCGAAAACGCATGGTCTCCCCACGCGCGACACGTGGCGGCGGCGGCGTGATGGGCTGAGCGATTTGGACCGTTGGATGCAGATCCAACGGCCACGAATTATAGGCGGCGGGCGCAATCACGAGGCGTTGATGAGTCAATCATCAGCAATCATAGGTCGGCGTGATTTTCCGTGCGCTTTAACAACTTTTTGGATTTTATTGTTACCTTTTAACCCTATAAATAGACACCTTCAAACCTAAATTTCTCACACCACCGAACTCCAAAAATTCTGAAAAAAATACCGGTGCCTTCGTATCGACGACGCCGACGCTACGGCTCCATCCAATCGCCAAGGAAAAATCGGGACGCGGAGCTTTTGCGGAGTTTTGTACCAGCCTACGTCTTCCACCGTCTACGTTCAAACTCTAAACAAAGGTAGGATCCGCCTCTCCCCTCATTCCTGTCACATTCTTCTTTATTAATAACCTAGTTCCAACTTATAATCTCCAACCCCTATTTAAAAAGTTGTTATAATATTTATGCATACCTATTTCTTGTGCCCTCAATAATGATAATGTTAACCCCCATTTAAAACGGTGTTTAATTTTCCTCTGTACATAGAAGTATATTGTACACCCATAATACCTGGAATCTGATATAACCCATGAATTGTCATTTCACCTCTGACATACCCATACTATAAAATGATCTCGAAATAGGTTACTTCCACAAAATACCCTCGTTTAATTAAAATATTATATTTGTTTAAATAACCATTAGAAATAAAGATATGTGAAATAAATATTTTAGATACAACCTACGTATATTTTACTTACAAATATTTTTAAAACCTCTCAACTTTTTAAGAAAGAAAATATTAAATTTAAATAACGATATCTTTTTAAAAGGGAATATTTAGTATCTTTTAAAAGGTAATTTTAAGATAACACCAATCTAGAATAAAGGAACGGTTGTAGGCATCGATCGTTTATCTAAACCAGACTTTGTGCTGTCTGTCTAAGGCTAGTGGTTATTAATTAGGCCCACTACTTACGTAGTGGAGTACCTTCCCACTTACCTGGCACTTATCTGACCACAATTGGTGGTGAAGAGGCGATTTGAGGACCTCATAACTTATCCTTTTGGAATATTAGGAGCAGTTTAGATTTTTAAATAAAAACCTTTTACAAAAGATTTTCAAATAAACACCACAACTTGTTATCAAAAGGATATTTTCTGTAAAACCTTATTCTTTTCCAAAATAATAAATATCCCAAATATCATGGTTTTTCTTAGAAGTAATAAAAGTTATTTAAACCTTATTATTTTAACTAAGTTTTCTCTAAAGGACACGAAGCACGTTACAAATTCTAGAATATAAAACGAGTGGTTGTGGAAGGCCATATTAAACGAGATCAAATACTCTTTTTAAATTTCCAGCTTATGACAACATGACATATACAGAATATGATACGGTTAGGGTTAGAATGCGCGGACCTAGGTATGGAATACTTTATGAAGATCCCGATATTTCGGGTGAACAGTCCAAAGTGTGGACGACTATACAAATATGAAGATCCCGATATTTCGGATGAACAGTCCAAAGTGTGGACGACTATACAAATATGAAGATCCCGATATTTCGGGTGAACAGTCCAAAGTGTGGACGACTATACAAATATGAAGATCCCGATATTCCGGGTGAACAGTCCAAAATGTGGACGAGTATACAATATGGAAATTCCATGCCTAGAGGTATACGCACTAACTCTAATTCATCCAAACCTTTATACCGAACCACGAGGATGGGTAGTTTGATTAGGCAAGGATAATTCGGAACTCGGATTCCCCTACTACTCGATCATGATCCCGGGAAGTGAAACGGTACATTTCACTTCCCCAGTTGTTGTTCCGTGGCTACAACGGAATAATCTCGAGTATCCGGACCCTTGTTTAATAAACTAATACATACTATTACCTTCATCTACACATAACTTACAACATATATAACCTACTCATATTCACATATCCAATTTGTACATAACCTCATACCTTTTTACACATGTACATCATATTCATTATACACACCTGTTCGTTTCTATACCTTTACTATCTTATGAGGCAATCCTACCCGAGTATAACTCGCTGACGGACCTTCCTTTTCTTTCTCTATCCTTGGAATGTCCGTCATATAAGAATGAGTATTACAACGAAGATCAAGGTGTGAAGTCAACTTATGAAGATTATGAAGACAGGACAATGGAAGATTAGATAGTTTTAATTTTTGTTGTTGCCCACATGTTTAAGGTTTTTTGTTTCTCCTTTGATGTAAATAAACTACTTAGTTTATTTTACTATTTCCTTTGGGATGTAATAAAGTTTGGTTAATGGAAATAAAATACCTTTCGTTTTTATTATTTTTGTTTTGGTACACATCCTGCATATTAATTATTTATTCGCTTAACGTAACTGTATTGAATAAACCACCTTCAATACAGTTAGGTTGCGGACCTTGCCACGTCTTCCTTCTCCTTCTTTTGGGAAGCGGGGCAGCCCAGCCTTACAGACTGCCCGGAAGTGAAGTCTTTACAATGGGTATTTTGGGCTCCCCAGCCTTACAGACTGCCCAGAAGCTTACAAAATAAAAGGAGGAGGAAGACGGGGGCTTTTAGGCTTCGGGGCCAGGCACGACCTCGGGGTCCTCGATATCTACCACGAGTCGAGCAGGGTCATCGGCCAACTCCTCGTCAGGAATCTCTTCTCCCTGCTTATCGGCGTCCACGAGGGGGTATTCGGCCCAGAGCTCTTCATCGGCGAACTCCGGCATCCGGGCCTCGTGCCAGATACGGGTGGTGGCCACGGCTAAGTCATTGTAGAAGTCCTTCGACTTCTTGTAGCCCTCCACCTCCTTCGCCGCCGAGAGGTTGGCCTGCTCCGCTGCCTTGACCGCCGCCCCCAGCTCCTTCCGGAGGGTCCTTACCGTCTTCTTCAGGTTGCCGAGGAGCGCCTGAGCGTCCTCAAGCTTGACCTCGGCGGCCATGGCGGCCTTGCGGTGCTGGGCAGCCTCCCATTTCCCGGCCTCCACCTCGCCCTCCAGGGTGGCAACCCTCGCCATCGCCGCCTTCAGCTCCTGCTGGAGCTCTCTTCTAGCGAGGCAAGTGGCTCGCAGCCTCCATCGCCGGGGCTATCACCTCGGCCTCCATGCGTAAGGCAAGGGCGACGTGCTGGAGGACCTGAAAAAATAAGAAAGAGGTCAGGAAGACGAAGGAAGCACCAAATCTCACAAGCAACCGAGCGCTTACCTACACGGACTCCTGGGCGATGGACGCCATCTGGGCCCTGAAGTGTTAGTTATATGTATGCTCTAGAGGCCATTACTATACATGAGATGTATATTGTAGTGGATGTTTGGACATATATAGGGAGGACTTTCTTGCTCGACATGATAGTATGCTATCTGGTTACTCTTTACCTTAACGTGTATATTGATTGTCTCTCTGTTACATGTTGGTAAAGCCCTTAGGATGTGTACTTGACTACCTGGACTATGATGCGGATCATACTAGTGGGGACATGGTAGTCTATAAGTACATCCTTCAAGGTCCCTAGTCATGGGTGTATCGAGAAAGGCATCGATATACCAGAGTAGACTAGCGTATACCTTCTTGACCCATATAGATGGGCGATGGATGATCCCATATCCATTGGTGTTTGACATCAGAGATGATATACGGGTGCTCAGTGGAGACTGGGTACACTGGACGGACTCGCCGAGAACTCCCAGATGGTATTATACCTTACGTCAGATGGCAGTTCTCTGGTGACACTAGTACAGGTTAGTCTGTAGACCCGAGATCGTCATAGAGTCTTGTGTGATTCCCACTGTGCTTTGATGTCCACCTTACCACGTCCAAGAGGGCGTGCAAAACGGTGGTTTTTGGGTACAGTCCCGAGTCACATGGAGGTAATGAGCGATAGGAGGGGTTTCGTCTCTCCCGGTATTGGGGGTTGATGTTGCGCTATGCTCGATTGGCCATAACAGGGAAGTCCCTGGCCAGGGCTGGTTTAGAGATTTACTGGTAAGTGTTACCAGTAGTTTCTCGATCCGCTATGAGCCTCATATCGGCATGACTTATCGATTATTGGGGTCTGACGTTTACCACCCCTAGACTTGATATGCGACATATCAGACGAGGAGACTGGACTGTACGGTGTGTCACTGTCAGGCTTTTTGCAGGAGTTGGAGCCGGCTTGCTTGCTGATCTTCTGATCACTCAATACCCGGGTAGCCGTTACGTCCAGCTAGTACCGCTGACGGCTTGTGGGTGCTTGATATGATCATCACCTACTGCCGGCGTATTGACGAGTCTTTAGAGTCCTACATAGAGGTTTTACTGGCTCAGGCGAAACGAAATAGGAGCGCATATGTGATATGTGCGGGACCGAGAATAATGCGAGTATGTGATACCGTATTCTATTCTCGCGATATTTGTATCGATCGGTTATAT
The DNA here is from genome assembly GCA_030015575.1 of Agapanthus africanus. Lineage (NCBI taxonomy): Eukaryota > Viridiplantae > Streptophyta > Magnoliopsida > Asparagales > Amaryllidaceae > Agapanthus > Agapanthus africanus. The sequence goes on along the minus strand of CM057349.1, from coordinate 416,386,796 downwards.
GCGATATAACCGGGATATCGAATCAAGTGTTGATTCGATAAGTCGATACATTGGATGTTAGTCGGTTATATGTGATATAACCGGATTATTAAGTCAAGTGTTGATTTAATAATTTAGTGTATAATTGTATATGTGATATACTAATTTACATTAACTAACATTGGTTCACTTAAGCATTGGTTTTTTCTCACTTGTGCACAACTTGATATATATGTGATATATATTTATTTGTGTTTACTATTTGTATTATGGCTGTTGATACACTTGACATGGGTGTATAAGACATACACCATTCTAATTTTAGTGGAGGGGTTATTGTATTTATAGTAAATCTAAATTGATTGAATTTGTTAAGTGCATGAAGCTTGTAGAAGCTTTTAGTACTTTGACAAATTCAACTCAATTTGTTTTACTTATGATATTTAGTTAACCCAACCACTATTATTAGCCATGGTTATGTCTCTACATGAGTTAAGTATATGATACTCACTCACCATGGTTAGCTCATTCTCTCTCTTGATAAGATTCATTCTCATTTGAGCTCATCTTCTTCCTCCTTCATTTTCTTTCTAGGGTTCGTAAAAGAGAGAGATTTAAAGTGAGAAAAGAAATTCTAAAGTGTACCCATTTCCTATCTCACCATCCTTTACTAGACTAGCACTTTAGTTTAGGGTGTTTGCTTCACTAATTCTTTGGTTAGTGAAGTAGAAGCTTGAGTCCGTATTCCCTCGACGTAGATCATCTTCGGCCTCGAAGATTTCAAGCAATACCGTTGCCTCTTCTCATGGAGCCGTCCGAGAGTTGGATGATCGCAGTGAAGGGACTACATCAAGGAGCATATGAAGTGAAGGACCGATCTACAAAGGTTGTATCTCGTATTCACTTAGGGTTAAAGAGTTTAACTTGCTAGTTTTCGCCTAATCTCTAGTTAAAGATCTTGTTTAGAGTTATTCGGCACGGGTAAAATTTTAATCCGGCATGGTTGATGCCTTGTAGAACCTCATTAGAGTGCCTAGTAACCCTTCAGTGGTATCAGAGCCTAGCTAGAGCATTAGGCGATGTGTTTACGAAGTTAAAACCCCGATCGAACCCGGAATCGACACTTTAAACCCCTCTCTGTACATTTTTTAAAATCTGGGATTTTTCTGAATTAAAAATGCTTAAAAAAATCAGCAGGCAATTATATGGAAAACTGTGCAAAACGACAACGTTTGGCGCCTAAAGCGCCGCGGAACCGCGGCACGAGCATGGCTCGTGCGGCGGTTCCGCGGCCATAAGGTGACGTCACCATTTTCTTTTTGCACAGTAATGTTCTTATTTGATTTCCTGATATTTTCTGGGTATTTTTATCTGACTCAAGTGTTGAGTATTTTTGGGGTTTATTTTGTAATCGTCGATTCGATCGGAAAATTTAATTTCGTAATGTTTTCCGGATATTTAGAAAGTATTAAAAAATTCGAACGGATATCAATAACTCACTTTTTCCCGACCCGGAAAATTTCTAAGTGTTGGATTTTTTCGTATGTTTAAGAACGTCTAGATCGTGCAAGTTACGCGATGGACCCTCTAGAAGACAACAAACCTTAACTCGATTATGTGACCGTCTTGAACTGCCTTTTGAACCTTAGGGTTTGGGGCAGTACGGCGTGCCACATGTGAGACGTTGGCTTGACCCTTCTACGGCTGGACCATGTGGCATGTGATGGATGTTTTTAAACTCCCCTCAAGTGTTGAGAACTTTTTGGGAAATCTTGGGTGTTTGATTATTCGATCGGAAAGTTTAACATTGTCTATTTATCTGGAATGTGATACAATATTTGGAATCTACAAGTAGTTATGAGATAACTGATTTGGATATTATTAACATAGCAGTTTAGTCTCATTTGATCGGTTGCCACGGAATTTGATGCGATTAAAAGTCCGTCGCAATCACGTACAGTACGCGGATACTCGCCGGATAAACTTAATAGACAGCCACACCCCAAAGCCCCGACAAAGTGACTGTAGGAGAACCCCGTCGCCAAAAGCATCCGTTCGGGTGCTCGCGGCAGCAATGTTCCCCGTAGTGCACTTCGTCGACGGCATCCGGGGGTGCGGCCGTCTACTAAAGTTTGCGACGAGCATTCGATCAGAATATCGGGAATCTTGTTGAATTGTCCGACTTGGTATTGAAAAGTGTTTTCGATATAGAGACTAAAATGCGGGGTTTATAATTGTTAGGCATGCGATGTCTAAGGAGGTTGCAGATTCCAACTGTTGTAGTTTTACACTTTCTTTTCTGAGACCGTAAGTGTAATATGTGTTATCGCCGGTTTCGTTGCTATATGTCAACAACAATTGGGATGCGCATATTTACTTACATTGATGACATGTGATGTTATGTGTTGCTGGATATGTTATATTGGATCGTCGCGTTTTGAATAGCCGGGTTTTTTATGTGAGATGAGAGTTTTTCTTTTTCATTCATGTAAAATTCAATTGTATGTAATATTCTTTTATTGGGGCACTTCCGGGATGAGGTCGATGTCACCATCTGTATATTATTTACTTTTTCGCTCTAGGATAGACCCAAGGAGGAGAGCACAAGTAACCGGGTTCTGGAGTCCAGTGGGAGACCAACTCGAGGAGTCGAGTCCGGGTCTCCTAACTCTAGAATTGGTAGGGTTGCTTGCCGCTCTCGTAGGGGTCTAGGGGTGTGGGTTTGGCTATTCATCGCGACCGTGGAATCCGTGTTTTATAGAGGCTCAAAATAAAACACGGACGTCCTAATATATCCAATATTTCATATGTTTCTTCTGCTGCGATATCTGTGATGTGATCATTTGATGTTCTGTGATAGATACTGTATATAGTATATATGATATATTATATAGATGTTACTTATGTTTTACACCCGCGCTAGCCCTGCCCCGCTCTGCCGTTAGTTACCTAACCTAACAGTGCACAAGGGGACATCGAGGCGAATGCGGATGACATAAGTATATGTCGTATTTATCTGTGATGTTTAGGTGCTTAAATGATGGGACTTTATTAATGTGATTAATGAAAGAAAAGAAACCTAAAAGATGTTGTGGAATCGAATTTTCAAAAACAGGTAGCTACAGTCTTGCTTTGCATCGCGGTGTTCCTTGTAGAACATCCTGCACCTTATTCGATAAGGAAAGGGCCGAGATCCCTTCACCGGGAGTGACCCCTTTAGCAATGACTAGCAGATGCTACACCTCTCGGTTTTGTCTTTTGATTGCTTTTCTAGTTTTTGCTTTGCACAGTGATATATATGATATGTCATGCACCTCATTTGACGGGGAAAGAGCCGAGATCCCTTCACCAAGAGTGACCTCTTTAGCGAAACTAGTAAAAGCCTAAAAAACACTCCATTTTAAAATCATTTGATTCTACAACGATATCAAGTTCATTACGCAATAGGTTTTCAGAAAAACCTGTCGTAGCCCTCCGTCATTTTAGATAAGTCCTACTTAGTATTTGTGCTACGTTTGTTGGCCTGCGTCAAGGCGTAGTTGTTGGGTTTACCTAGCACCTCATGAAGGGTTTGGAAGCATCACATGTACCAAAGATTAAAATTTTAGGTTGCTAAGTAAGCATACAAAGAATCATTCCTAGAAAAATTAGGGTTTCATAAACTACACTTCAACACAAGTAGATTAAGCTAGGGTTTTGAGAGTACAACCTTTGTAACTCCCTACGCTAGACTCCTCGGCTACTTGGGGTTTGGAAAAAGTCCGCTTGAGCTCCTCTAGGTCCACGATGATCCACCCGGAGTCCGCTTTGTCCAAGCTTGCAACTTCACTTCATCAAGAGAAGAGAATGAAGCTAACACTCTAAACAAGTGGGCAAGACTTGTGTAGAATGATGTTGTGGTGGCTTTTCTTACTTCAAAATCCTAACTTGATGAGTAATTTGTTCACTAGAGAAATCTAGAGAGCAAAAGATGAAGGAGGAAGAAGATGGTGGCTTTTTAGAATAAGAGGAAAGAAAAAGCTCATGAGAAAATAGAAAAATATATCTATATATATTTTTCTTCTCTCATCTCAAACCATGGTTAAACAATAAATATATTATTGAACTTGAGTTAAAACCCAAAAGGAAAGTTAATCCATGGTTAAATGGTGGGTGGGCATGGTTAGGTCAAAGAAGAGTGTAGAAAGAAACCATGAATTATCCTTTCCTTTTTCTTTTTGTTTTAAATCAAATGCAGTAATAATTCATATATATAAAACTATGGTGTGAGTCTTATATTGCCACCATTTTCTTTGTATATACAACCATGAAGGATGATGTATGTATGTATGTGTGCATGCACATCCATATGTGCATGAAACAAAAAGAATGCATACATGCATGCATACATCCCAAAAATACAAGAAAGGATTTCTAGTGAGAATCTAATGGTTAAATGATAAATCAACACTTGATTTATCAGTCCGGCCATATCACATACGACCCAACCAAAAGCAAGCCGCCCGATTAATATATGGTATCTCATACGCGCATTTTAACCGGGTCCATGCGCATATCGCATACGCGCACCACAACGTTTCGCCTGGACTAGGTAACTCCTTTGTGGGACTCTAAGACTCGTCAATACGCCGGCAGTGGGTGATGGTCATATCAAGCACCCCCAAGCCGCAAGCGGTCAACTAAACGTAACGGCCACCCGGGTATTGAACGATCAGAAGAAAAAAAGCGAACCTGTTACAACTCCCGTCGAGCCAACCGGCAACACTACCCGCGCAGTCCGGTCTCCTCGTCTGATATGTCGCTTATCAAGTCTAGGGGTGGTAAACGTCAGACCCCAATAACCGATAAGTCGTGCCGATGTGAGGCTCATAACGGGTCGAGAAACTACTGGTAACACTTACCAGTAAATCTCTAATCAGCCCTGGCCAGGGACTTCCCTGTTACGGCCAATCGAGCACAGTGCAACATCAACCCCTAATACCGGGAGAGACGAAACCCCTCCTATCGCTCATTGCCTCCATGTGACTCGGGACTGTACCCAAAAACCACCGTTTTGCACGCCCTCATGGACGTGGTAAGGTGGAAATCAAAGCACAGTGGGAATCACACAAGACTCTATGACGATCTTGGGTCTACAGACTAACCTGCACCAGTGTCACCTGAGAACTGCCATCTGACGTGAGGTATAATACCATCTGGGAGTTCTCGGCGAGTCCGTCCAGTGTACCCAGTCTCCACTGAGCACCCGTATACCATCTCTGATGTCAAACACCAATGGATATGGGATCATCCATCGCCCATCTCATGGGTTGAGAAGCGTATACGCTAGTCTACACTGGTATATCGATGCCCCGTCTCGATACACCCACGACTAGGGACCTTGAAGGATGTAATTATGGACTACCATGTCCCCACTACTATGATCCGCATCATAGTCCAGGTTGTCAAGTACACATCCTAAGGGCTTTACCAACATGTAACTACAAGACAGTATAAAGAGACAAGTATACATGTTAAGATAAAGAGCAACCAGATAGCATACTATCATATCGAGCAAGAAAGTCATCTCTATATATGTCCAAACATCTAATATAATATACATCATCTGTACAATACTGGCCTCTAGGGCATACTTACAACTAACAATCTCCCACTTGCACTAGGGCCAGCTGCTGTAGTATCGCATACCGAGCATCCCGAAGAGTCTCTCAAACTGTATCTGGGGAATGGCCTTCGTGAGTGGATCCGCTGTGTTATTTTTCATGTCAACTCTCCTGACCTCGATCTCCCGGCGATCAACTATCTCCCGAATCAGGTGATATCGCCTCAGAATATGCCAGGATCGCTGATGGGACCTGGGTTCCTTGGCCAAAGCCACCGCTCCATTGTTATCGCAATACAAAGGTATTGGATGCTCAATGGATGGAACCATTCCAAGTTCAGTAATGAACTTCTTGATCCAGACAGCCTCTTTAGCAGCATCGTTGGCAGCGATGTATTCAGCTTCCATCGTCGAGTCTGCCACGGTTTCCTGCTTGGAACTCTTCCAGCTAACCGCATCTCCGTAAAGGGTAAAGACAAATCCCGATTGCGACTTAGAGTCGTCCTTATCACTCAGGAAGCTCGAATCGGTAAAGGACTCCACTTGGAGTTCTCCGTTACCATACACCAAGAGCATCTCTTTAGTCCTTCGTAAGTACTTGAGAATGCTCTTCACAGCTTTCCAGTGACTCTCTCCAGGATCAGCTTGATACCTGCTCACTACACTTAGTGAGTATGCTATATCGGGTCTGGTACATAGCATCACGTACATGATAGAGCCTACAGCCGAAGCATAGGGTATCCCTTGAATGCGAGCTCTCTCCAAATCAGTCTTGGGAGACATCTCTTTGGAGAGAGTGACTCCAGAGATCGTGGGTATGTTCCCACGCTTGGATTCTTCCATACTAAACCTTTTTAGTATGGTGTCAATGTACCTGGATTGGGACAATCCCAATATCCGTTTGGATCTATCTCTATAGATCCTAATTCCCAATATGTAGGAGGCATCACCAAGATCTTTCATTGAGAATCTTTGTGATAAGAAGAGCTTGACCGATTGCAGCATAGGAATGTCATTTCCTATCAAGAGTATGTCGTCCACGTACAATACGAGGAAGACAACCTTACTCTCTGCTTCCTTCTTGTAGATACAAGGTTCATCTACGTTTTTGACGAAATCAAACTCTTTGATAACGACGTCAAAGCAGATGTTCCAACTCCGTGATGCTTGCTTTAATCCATAAATGGATTTAAGCAGCTTGCACACCTTTCCGCTGCTCCCACTATCTACGAAGCCCTCTGGCCGAGTCATGTACACGCACTCTTCTAAATCACCGTTTAGAAAGACGGTCTTAACATCCATTTGCCAGATTTCGTAATCATGATATGCAGCGATGGCAAGCATGATCCGGATGGATTTAAGCATAGCCACTGGAGAAAAGGTCTCGTCATAGTCCACACCTGGTCTTTAACGAAAACCCTTTGCAACAAGTCTAGCTTTAAAAGTCTCTACTTTCCCATCTACACCAAGTTTTTTCTTGAAGATCCACTTGCTCCCAATGGGTTTTACCCTTTCAGGAGTAACTTCCAAAGTCCATACTTTGTTGGTGTACATGGATTCCATCTCGGACCGCATAGCATCCAGCCATTTCACTGAGTCCCCACTCGTGATGGCCTGCTCGAAGCTAGTTGAGTCATCATCCTCCATGATGTAGTCCTCACTCCCACCATCCATGAGAAAACCGTAGTATCTCTCAGGTGGGTGAGAAACCCTACTAGATCGACGGAGAGGCTGAGGTTCGTTGGGAACGACAGAATCCTCCGGTTCAACCAAATCTTCTGTCGTAGTCTGTATTGCTGGAACCTCTTCCAGTTCTACCTCCTTGCCACTAATCTCTTTTTCAAGAAATTCCTTTTCTAAAAAGGTGGCATGTCGAGAAACAAACACCTTTTGTTCCTCGGTGTGGTAGAAGATATACCCACGCGAATGTTTGGGATATCCAATAAACTTACACAGAATAGACCTTGCCACGAGTTTGTCCGGATTCTGTGTTTTGACATAGGCCGGGCAACCCCATATCTTAACATAATTAAGACATGGTCTCTTACCTTTCCATATCTCATATGGAGTGGTTGGCACGGATTTGGTAGGAACCATATTCAATAGGTTTGCAGCTGTTTCCAGTGCATACCCCCAGAAGGAAATAGGTAACTCAGCTGTGCTCATCATAGAGCGCACCATATCTAATAGGGTGCGGTTCCTCCGTTCCGATACACCGTTGTGCTGTGGTGTATATGGAGGAGTCAGCTGAGAGAGAATCCCATTCTCTTTTAGGAAGTCCAAGAATTCATTGCTCAAGTATTCACCTCATCGATCAGATCGAAGGATTTTAATACTTTTTCCGGTTTGGTTCTCGACTTTTTGTTTATATTCTCTAAATTTCTCAAAAGCTTCTGATTTGTGTTTCATCAGGAACACATATCCGAATCTAGAGAGATCGTCAGTGAATGTAATGAAGTACGCAGAACCATTCCTGGCATGTATAGACATTGGACCGCATACATCACTATGCACCAGTCCCAAGAGTTCTGTAACTCTTTCTCCGTGTCCCGTAAACGGAGTTTTGGTCATCTTGCCTTTGAGACATGACTGGCAAGTGTCATAAGATGAAAATTCAAACGGATTCAAATATCCATCCTTATGCAACTTAGCTAGCCGTGTCGCATTGATGTGACCCAGTCTACAATGCCACAAGAAGGATTCGTTCAGTTGTGAACTCTTCATCTTATGTGTGTTTGTTATACTCAGAACTGTTGATTGATTTAGAACATAAATGCCATTGCACAACGTGCCTGATCCAACCAACTTTTGGTTAAGGAAAATGTTCATAACATTATCCTGTAATACAAAATTATATCCTTCTTTACTCGACAAAGAAACTGATATAATGTTGCATATCAGGTTCGGCATGTAATAGCATTCGTTCAGAATCAATGTATTACCAGTTGGTAATACAAGGTGATATTCCCCGACGGTCTTAGCTGCAACAATTGCACCATTTCCAACCCTTATGTCTTTATCACCTTCTCCAAGTTCTCTACCTTTCTTAAGCCCATGTAACTGATTACATATATGGGATCCTGACCCGGTATCTAATACCCAGGACGTAGGGCAAATGGAGAAACAGTTCTCTGTAACGAACACACCCGAAGAAAATGCATCATCATGTACTTTCTTCATTCGGGTGGCATGGGAATCCTGGTATTCCCCTATGTCCTGTTCAGTCCTAGAACTCTTATAAGATAGAACGGAACCAACGTTCCCCAGCACAGTATAACATGCGGGTTCGGTCAATACATCCATATTATTATCTTGATTAAGGCATGACATGGTCGCTACCTGGAGAGAGAGAGAAGAAAACACTTTAGCGTATGCTCTTGCAAGATCAGATTGGTTATTATCTTATCTAATCAGGATGGCTCCCACTGTTTTTATCAAGTCTTCCTTCAAACCCTAAAAGGAAAGACTAGCTGGGATTAATTACACCTTAAAATTTCGCCAATCTTTCAGCCAGGCCAGTGTCGGTACTTTGAGGGAGGTTCCCCGTGCTTTCGCACGGACCTAATTAAAGTAAACCTCATTTTCCCAGAGGCGTAACCCCGTTGACACCTTTCTAAACACCTACTTGATCGGCTAATTGTCCTGTGTAAAACTCTCCCGGGAGTAACAATTACTCGCAGTGGGTATCGGGATCCAACTATCTCATAGAAGGTATGCAATCTCATTGCAAATTTCAACACTTCAAATTCCCGATAATATTTTGCCCCTAGCGTCCCATGACCTTGACGCAGGCCAACAAACCATAGTGCGCTAGTCAAGTTCAACCCGTCATTTCTTAATTGAATTAAACCCACCCGTACGACCTTTGACGCAGGTCAACAAAGTCGCACGACTACTCTAATCCAATCTGCATCATATGCAAAAACAGATAAATACTAGTTAGCTACCGCTCACTACGCCTTGACGCAGGCCAACAAACGTAGCGCGAATACTAAGTAGGACTTATCTGAAATGACGGAGGGCTACGACAGGTTTTTCTGAAAACCTATTACGTAATGAACTTGATATCGTTGTAGAATCAAGTGAATTTTGAAATGGAGTGATTTTGAGGCTTTCATTAGTTTTGCTAAAGAGGTCACTCCCGGTGAAGGGATCTCGGCTCTTTCCTCATCGAATAAGGTGCGGGATATATCATATATAACACTGTGCAAAGCAAAACTCCAAAAGCAATCAAAAACCAAACCGAGTTTTGTAGCATCTGCTAGTTTTGCTAAAGAGGTCACTCCCGGTGAAAGGATCTTGGCTCTTTCCCCATCGAATAAGGTGCAGGGTATATCATATATACCGCTATGCAAAGCAAAATTGTAGCTACCCTTTTTTATTAAAATTTGATTCTACAACATCTTTTAGGTTTCTTTTCTTTCATTAATCACATTAATGAAGTCCCATCATTTAAGTCACCTAAACATCACAGATAAATACGACGTACTCTTATGCCATCCGCATTCGCCTCGATGTCCCCTCGTGCACCGTTAGGTTAGGTAACTAACGGCAGAGCAGGGCAGGGCTAGCGCGGGTGTAAAACATAAGTAACGCCTATATAATATATCATATATACTATATACAGTATTTATCACAGAACATATCTAATGATCACATCACAGATATCGCAGCAGAAACATAGATATAATGTGGGATATACTAGGACGTCCGTATTTAGTATTTAGCCAACAATAGAAAATACGGATTCCACAGTCGCGATGAATAGCCAAGCCCACACCCTGGACCCCCTACGAGAGCGGCAAGCGACCCTACCAATTCTGGAGTTTAGGAGACCCGGTCTCGACTCCTCGAGATGGCCTCCCACTGAACCCCAGAACCCGGTCACCTGTGCTCCCCTCTTTGGGTCCATCCTAATGCGGAAAAGTAAATAATATACAACACTGGTGGCATCGACCTCAACCCGGAAGTGCCCCAAATAAAAGAATATTACATTACATTTGAATTTACATGAATGAAAATATAAAACTCTCATCTCACATAAAACCCCCCGGCTATTCAATCGCGACAATCCTGCACATCATATCTCAGCAACACATAATATCTCATATCATCAACGTAAGTAAGTATGCGTACCCCAATTGTCGTTGATGTATAGCAACGAAACCGGAGATATCGACATACTACACTTACGGTCACAGAAAAGAAAGTGTAAAACTGCAATATCTGGAATCCACATTCTCTTTAGACATCGTAAATGCGAAATATCACATACTTCGTATTTCATGTCTAGCTATATGAATTCCACACATTGCATCACATTCCAGATAAATAGACAGTATTAAAGTTTTCGACGAATGATCAAATACTCAAAATTCCCTAAAGCTCAACACTTGAGCGGAGTTCAAAAACCCGGAGTGTGACACAGTAGTAGCGGTCCAGCCGTAGAAGGGTCAAGCCAACGCCTCACATGTGGCACGCCGTACTGCCCCAAACCCTAAGGTTCAAAAGGCAGTTCAAGACGGTCATATAATCGAGTTAAAGTTTGTTGTCTTCTAGAGGGTCCACCACAAACAAACTTGCACGTATTTCCGAAAGATTTAAACCCCGTGAAAGAGTGAGTAAATGATACTCGTTCGAACAATTCAATACTTTCTAATTATCCGGAAAAAAACACGAAATTAAAATTCCGATCGAATCGCCGAGTCCAAAACCATCCCCAGAATATTCAGTACTAGATTCAAATTAAACATACCCAAAAAAAGTACACAAGCAGGTAGGAGAAAAACCACATAAAAACGAGGCAGTGAATCACCTGTACGGCCGCGGAACCGCGGCCTAAGCAAGCTATTGCCGCGGTTCCGCGCTAGGGTTTACTGTTCACTGCTTCGTATTTCACAGTTTGTCTTAGATTTGCCTGCTGAATTTTTTAAGTTTTAATTCTGAAAAATAACAGATTTGAAAAAATTTCCAGAGAGGGTCCCGAAAAGCCGTATTTTGTTTCGATCGGGGTTTTAATTTCGCTAAAGTGTCGCCTAATGTTCTAGGTCGGCTCTGATACCAATTTTGGGTTTTCCTAGCACCTCATGAAGGGTTTGGAAGCATCACATGTACCAAAAATTAAAATTTTAGGGTGCTAAGTAAGCATACAAAGAATCATTCCTAGAAAAATTAGGGTTTCATAAACTACACTTCAACACAAGTAGATTAAGCTAGGGTTTTGAGAGTACAACCTTTGTAGCTCCCTACGCTAGACTCCTCGGCTACTTGGGGTTTGGAAAAAGTCCGCTTGAGCTCCTCTAGGTCCACGATGATCCACCCGGAGTCCGCTTTGTCCAAGCTTGCAACTTCACTTGATCAAGAGAAGAGAATGAAGCTAACACTCTAAACAAGTGGGCAAGAATTGTGTAGAATGATGTTGTGGTGGCTCTTCTCACTTCAAAATCCTAACTTGATGAGTAATTTGTTCACTAGAGAAATCTAGAGAGCAAAAGATGAAGGAGGAAGAAGATGGTGGCTTTTTAGAACAAGAGGAAAGAAAAAGCTCATAAGAAAATAGAAAAATATATCTATATATATTTTTCTTCTCTCATCTCAAACCATGGTTAAACAATAAATATATTATTGAACTTGAGTTAAAACCTAAAAGGAAAGTTAATCCATGGTTAAATGGTGGGTGAGCATGGTTAGATCAAAGAAGAGTGTAGAAAGAAACCATGAATTATCCTTTCCTTTTTCTTTTTGTTTTAAATCAAATGCAATAATAATTCATATATATAAAACCATGGTGTGAGTCTTATATTGCCACCATTTTCTTTGTATATACAACCATGAAGGATGATGTATGTATGTATGTGTGCATGCACATCCATATGTGCATGAAACAAAAAGAATGCATACATGCATGCATACATCCCAAAAATACAAGAAAGGATTTCTAGTGAGAATCTAATGGTTTAAATGATAAATCAACACTTGATTTATCAGTCCGGCCATATCACATACGACCCAACCAAAAGCAAGCCGCCCGATTAATATACGGTATCTCATACGCGCATTTTAACCGGGTCCATGCGCATATCGCATACGCGCACCACAACGTTTCGCCTGGACTAGGTAACTCCTTTGTAGGACTCTAAGACTCGTCAATACGCCGGCAGTGGGTGATGATCATATCAAGCACCCCCCAAGCCGCAAGCGGTCAGCTAAACGTAACGGCCACCCGGGTATTGAACGATCAGAAGAAAACAAGCGAACCTGCTACAACTCCCGTCGAGCCAACCGGTAACACTACCCGCGCAGTCCGGTCTCCTCATCTGATATGTCGCATATCAAGTCTAGGGGTGGTAAACTTCAGACCCTAATAACCGATAAGTCGTACCGATGTGAGGCTCATAACGGGTCGAGAAACTACTGGTAACACTTACCAGTAAATCTCTAATCAGCCCTGGCCAGGGACTTCCCTGTTACGGCCAATCGAGCACAGTGCAACATCAACCCCTAATACCGGGAGAGACGAAACCCCTCCTATCGCTCATTGCCTCCATGTGACTCGGGACTGTACCCAAAAACCACCGTTTTGCACGCCCTCATGGACGTGGTAAGGTGGAAATCAAAGCACAGTGGGAATCACACAAGACTCTATGACGATCTTGGGTCTACAGACTAACCTGCACCAGTGTCACCTGAGAACTGCCATCTGACGTGAGGTATAATACCATCTGGGAGTTCTCGGCGAGTCCGTCCAGTGTACCCAGTCTCCACTGAGCACCCGTATACCATCTCTGATGTCAAACACCAATGGATATGGGATCATCCATCGCCCATCTCATGGGTCGAGAAGCGTATACGCTAGTCTACACTGGTATATCGATGCCCCGTCTCGATATACCCACGACTAGGGACCTTGAAGGATGTACTTATGGACTACCATGTCCCCACTAGTATGATCCGCATCATAGTCCAGGTTGTCAAGTACACATCCTAAGGGCTTTACCAACATGTAACTATAAGACAGTATAAAGAGACAAGTATACATGTTAAGATAAAGAGCAACCAGATAGCATACTATCATATCGAGCAAGAAAGTCATCTCTATATATGTCCAAACATCTAATATAATATACATCATCTGTACAATACTGGCCTCTAGGACATACATACAACTAACAGTAGTGTGCGGTAGCTAACTAGTATTTATCTGCTTATGCATATGATGCAGATTGGATTAGGGTAGTCATGCGACTTTGTTGGCCTGCATCAAGGGTCGTGCGGGTGCGTTTAATTCAATCAAGAAATGACGGGTTGAACTTGACTAGCGCACTATGGTTTGTTGGCCTGCGTCAAGGTCATGGGACGCTAGGGGCAAAATTATCGGGAATTTCAAGTGTTGAAATTTGCAATGAGATTGCATACCTTCTACGAGACCCGATACCCACTGCGAGTAATTGTTACTCCTGGGAGAGTTTTACACATTACAATTAGCCGATCAAGTAGGTGTCTAGAAAGGTGTCAACGGGGTTACGCCTCTGGGAAAACGAGGTTTACTTTAATTAGGTCCGTGCGAAAGCACGGGGAACCTCGCTCAAAGTACCGACACTGGCCTGGCTGAAAGATTGGCGAAGTTGTAGGGTGTAATTAATCCCGGCTAGTCTTTCCTTTTAGGGTTTGAAGGAAGATTTGATAAAAACAGTGGCAGCCATCCTGATTAGATAAAATAATAACCAATCTGATCTTGCAAGAGCGCATGCAGAGTGTTTTCTTCTCTCTCTCTCCAGGTAGCGACCATATCATGCCTTAATCAAGATAATAATATGGATGTATTGACCGAACCCGCTTGTTATACTGAGCTGGGGAACGTTGGTCCCGCTCCAACTTATAATTGTTATAAGACAGAGCAGGAAATTGGGGATTACCAGAATTCCCGTGCCGCCCAAACGAAGAAAGTGCATGTTGATGCATCATCTTCGGGTGTGTTCATTACAGAGAACTGTTTCTTAGTATCCTTTACGTCCTGGGTATGTGATACCGGATCAGGATCCCGCATATGTAATCTGTTACATGGGCTACAGATAGGTAGAGAACTGAGAACGGGTGAGAAGTTTCATGAGATAGAAAACAGTGCAAATGTTGCAGCCAAGTCTGTTGGTCACTATCACCATGTATTACCAGAATACATTGATTCTGAACGAATGTTGTTAGATACCGAACCTGATATACAACATCATATCAGTTTCTTTATTAGTAAAGAAAAGATATAATTTTGTATTGTTGGATAATGTTTTGAACATTTTTTATATCAAAAGTTGATCGGTTCAGGCACGTTATCTAAAAGCATTGACGTTCTAAATCAAACTACAGTTCTTAGTATACAGAACACACACAAGAGGAATAGTTCAGAAATGAACGAATCCTTCTTGAGGTATTGTAGACTAGGTCATATCAATGCGACCCGACTAGCTGAAGTTACATAAAGATGCATATTTAAATTAGTTTAAATTTACATCTTGTGAAACTTGCCGGTCATGTCACAGAGATAAGATGACCATAGCTCCGTTTATTGGAAACAGAGAAAGAGTTAGTGAACTCTTGGGATGATACAATGTTGATGTATGAAGGTCCCCTGTCTACACATGCCAAGACCGGTTCTTTATACTTCATTACATTCTCTGATGATCTCTCAAGATTCAGACATATGTTCCTGTTGAAACACAAGTCCGAAGCTTTTGAGATATTCACAGAATATAAGTTAGAAGTAGAGAACCAAAACGGGTATAAGTATTATGTCCTTTGATGTGATCAGGGAGGAGAATACTTGAACACGAGATCTCTGGACTATTCTAAAGGAGAATGAGATTCTCTCTCAGCATTATTCCTCCGTATACACCACAGCACGTCGGTGTATCGGGACGGAGCAATCACACCCTATTTGATATGGTGTGCTCTATGATGAGTACTACTGAGTTACCTATTTCCTTTTTGGGAGTTATGCACTGGAAAAGTTGCATACCTATTGAATAGGGTTCCGATCAAATTAGTTTCCTACCACTTCATATGAGATATGGAAAGGGAAGAGCCCATATCTTAAGTCAGTTAAGATTTGGGGTAGTCCAGCCTATGTCTAAAAGCAAAATCCGGACAAGCTCGAGGCAAGGTCTGTTATGTAGAACTGGAAAGGTTCCTGCTATACAAACTGCAGCTGATGATTTGGTAGAACCAAAGGATTCAATAGTTACCAACGAACCTCAGCCTCTCCGCCGATATAGTAGGGTTCCTCACCCACCTGAGAGTTACTTCGGTTTCTCTATGACAGTGGGAGCGAGGATTGCATCATGAGATGATGACCCAACTAGTTCCGGCCAGGCCATCAAGAGTGGGACTCTATAAGAATGGCTGGATGCTTAACGATCTGAGATGGAATCCTTATACACCAACAAAGTATGGACTTTGGTTGTTTTATCTGAAGGGTTAAATCCCCATCAGGAGCAAGTATATCTTGAGAAGATTACTTATTGTCGGTAAGCCGTTAATTTTGAACACACTAAATCAACGGTGAAAAGGTTGTAGAATCACATGAAATTTGGTGTACCCACATCTTAGATGATAACGATGAAGATGGTGGGTGCCGATCGTCGGAAAAAATAAGGGAGGGTGTATTTTTTCGACGCCATAGGAGGAAATTCCCTCCGCCCCTTTCATCCATTAACCTCTTTCTCTATATATTAATCACCCTTAAAATAATTAAACTAAAATATAATAAATAAATAGATAATAATAAAAATAATTAAACTAAAATATAATAAAGAAATAGATAATAATAAAAATAATTTAAAAAAATGAGTGTGAAACTACCGTGAACTGAATAAAGCAACGATAAAGAACAAGTACCTCATTCCGCGCATTGACAACTTATTTGATCAACTTGATGGTGCCAAGGTATTCTCGAAGCTGTTGGGGTCAAAAATTACACCCCACGATCGAGATCAATAAGTCAATAAACCAAAGTCAAGACCCGAAAAGTGGGTCCGGGCCATAACCTGAATCCAGGTCAATTGGGCCCAAGCCTGAACCCACGTCCTAGCAAGCGGGCCTGTCACGCCTCGCTTCCCAGTGTACGGAGAAGTAGACGTAACAGGCACGCGGCGTATTTACTCAGAAGTAAACACACTAAGCGTAAATAAGCAATATATATAAAATGCACTAGAAAAGATACGAGATATAATGTAACAAATTTTAGTAACATTCATCTTTACAATACAACTGAAAAGGAAAGTACAAGGAAATAAAGTAATGCCTAAACAATGGCATATAAACTGGAAAGTAAGTATAAGTAAAAATTATAAGTATGGCCGCTCTGTGAACTGGTCCAAGTCATCCTGGCTGGGCTCGATCTCCTGAGAGGCGGATCCTCCTGACGAACATTCCAAAAAAAGAAAGATGCAGGAATGTCGTCAGCGAACTAGCGCTCGGTAAGCCCCAAAAGTAAGAGCGGAATAGAACAAGTAAAGAGAAAGAACTGGTAATTTATATAGGTATATGTTTGTTATACTAACGTAGTTATTTGTAGCTTGGTACAAGAGGTATCAGTGTATATGAGAGGAGTCCAACTTACTCCGTGGACTATGGTAACAGGTAGTATAAGGCCCCGTTAAAACCCACGGGACAACGGCACAAGATGTTCATGTAGGTGTCTTTTAATGACCATCTTGTTCCATTTCTAATACATTCCGTACTAATTTACCCCGTTAAACCCCGTAATGTTTTGTATTGAATTATAGTTATCATACTTGCCGAGACTATGGATACAAGTTGTTCATGTAATCAGGTTCAGCATATAAACAAGTAGTCATGTAATCAAGTTATAGCCATGGTTCGGTCAAGTCAAGTCATATTTGCATGTTGATATTGTTCTGGTATTCATGTTCAGGTTCAAGTATACATGTTGGTATATTGGATTCATGTTGAATTGGATTCTGATTTGGATTAGACTTAGATTGATTTGGAGTCAAACTTGAGTCAGACAATAAGAACTTATTTGGATCCTGAGTCAGGTTTGGGAGTTATCGGTAACTTCTGCACATGGACGGCATGATTTGTGTCTTTTTCCAGGACAATTACTATTGATAACACCGTTAAGTTTTTCTACCTTAAATAGGCAAGCACTCACTTTCTCCGGCACCCTGAGGCTTAAGAGAATTGATCCCGCTTAAACCCATATTTACTAAAGTCCTTAAATGTAATTTTACATAACTCGAGGGAGTTTTATGAAAAAAATATTTTATATACTTTCAAAATAAATCTCAAGTATTTATTTATATTATTTAAGGTTTCCATAATTGTGAATTTCAAGAATGTGAAGTATTTTAGTGATAATAGTTTAGCTTGGATAGTTTAAGGTAATTTACTGTAAAGCTCGACTTTTGGATAACTTGAAGGTATTTTGGTAAAACCTGTCATTCTTTTATTTTTTAGAAAATAAGGAATTTTATTATATCTTGGAAATATGTGGTTTGATAATATTTATATAATTATTAAAAATTAATTTTATTATTAAATAGAAAGTTTCGTTTTTCTTAAAAATCGTATTAAAATTCTTTCGAGACCGAATGCTCCGTGAGGAGGTCTGCATCTTGCTTTACTAGCCCGAGTATGTGCGATAATCTGCACCATCTAATAGCGGGTCCCCTAAAAAGGGTTGTAGAGATATAATCGGAAAGAATTTTGATAATACAATTCAAAGAAAACTGGGTTTTTATAGTTCATGGTATTTTAATGAAATATTGTATCAAAAGTATGATCAAAGTATATCGTGCTATGTAAACATGTGTGTATGTGAGGGATATGTCATTACCCCATGATATTTTCTAAAGGTATGTACAAACGAAGGAATAAAAAAAATGACGTATATAAAGTTCATGGTATTTTCATGTAAAAGTGAGATTGAAGTTATTTAACATGATATTTTAGAATGAAAGTTGGTTCTAAACATTTATAATAGTGTTACAAATATTATGTAAAAGTTGGATGAACAATATGTAATTAAAAAGTGAGATTTTGTAGTTTAGAAGATTTACATTGGTATTAACACCACTTACCGATATTTGTTTTGAAAAGAGATTCTAGAGAAGAAAGGGGAATGATGAGAGGGGACTTACTTTTGGATTTTGTTAAGAAGAGAGAGAGGAAGAGGTTGAGGTCGTCGTGGCGTCGCGGGGTCGCCGGAATTGCTTCGTTTCCTCGCCGGAAGTTGGTCTTGGGCTAACTCTTTTTCTACTCCACTTGTACTCTTCTTGTACTTAGAAAATTTGAGGGTTTTGGCTAGAATTTTCAGAATGAGGAAGGGCTAGGGTATGAGGTTGTATTTATAGTATGGAATTAGGGTTTTAGAATTGAAAGAATGAATTGTAATGCATTTAAAATTTGATTTAAAGATGAAATTGAAGTCTCTGTTTAAATTCAGAGAAATCAAACAGTGCAGGGGTAATGGGGGTAGGGGAAAAGTCATGTGGGCAAAGCACGGGGACCTTTTACCAATGGGGGCCCGTCGCCGCCTGCCGTAGGGATGATCTCGCCGGTCCAAAAGCAGATGGGAGCTGTCAGATTCTCGCCACGTGTCCGTCTCTCTGTTTATAATATTTTCTACATGTTTGTTTTTCCTGACTTTTCATTTCTATGTGTAGTGCACGTGTAAACTTTTGGGCTTCTAAAAAAGATTAAAAGAAAATCTGGAAAAAATATAAGGCGGCTGATGGAATTCGAACACAGAGGCTACGTCACAGCAGTGCAAGAATTTACCAATGAGCTACAAATTGTTTCTTGCTGTTCTTAAACAAAAATAACTTATAAAATGTAGTCAGGCTTGCAAACTCCATTCTGTAAATTAATTTAAAAAATTTCGTACAGTAAAATTAGAGTCGTTACAGGGCCCAAGCCCAGGTCAAGTCGGCCCATATCCTGGTTGAACCCGAACATGAAGAGGCTGGTCTCCTCCATGCCAAGAAGAAAATTATATAATAAATAAGTTTGATGTAATTTTCATGCATGAATGTAACATAAATGGGCAAAAAACCAAATTTTTGCAAAGGCCATGGTTCATGTGCAAAACGAAATAAGCACACGAGATATGGGATAGGCAAAATGCCATTTTGTAAAGCCTAAGAGGCTATTTGTAAACTTGTAAGCTTATATAAGGCAACATTATAATCAAATGAAAAAAGGATTTGATTCCCCTCAAAAAATTAGGACTTGTCCGCCATCTCCTCTCTCTCAAGTTTTCCGTCTTTCTTTTCATTTCCAATTAAATAATGATCTTGGCTCTCTTTTTCTAAAAACTAAATGAAGTTTCACCATAAAACCCTCGAAGGGGAGTTCAGATCTCCCATTAAATCCATAAAAGAAAGATTTTAAATCTCACCGTTCCTTTTCTCCAAGATCCAACAAAAAGATAGGAGGAAGAAGGAATCCATCTCAAAAGAACCCATTTTAGGGAAGTCCAAGGCTTGAAGAGAAAGAAAAAGGGCCTCTTTTCACCATCCAAGATCAAAATCCTTTGGGAGTGTTCCCCTCCGAAAGACGGCGCACAAGACTGCGATGTCCTGACGCTGAGATTCGGGGCAGATGCTATTTGGTTTTATCCGTCCACCTCTCCGAAGATGCCAAGTTGATTTATGGCACCGTGTATCGGAGGTTTAGATGGATGCGGCCGATGTAGCAGACTTCGTCAGATTCCCCCTCGCTTGAGGGGTTTTTGATTGTGGGGACGCTCTTCCCTGCAGGCGCAAGCCCCTGCAGTTAATTACGCTACCGCATCGCGGTAACAACTTTCTCCTTCTCCAGAATTTCACTTCGTGTCGTGTGTGTTTGTTTTGTTTGTGGTTGCCCGTGGATTGTATATGGAGACTGAGTAATGCCGTCGCCCGTAGGACGTGGATTAGTCCAAATCCGTATTTATTTAGATTTGGGTTTGGTGTTTTTAGTTTAAGGATGCATTAGTCACGTTGCGGCTAAGATCAGCTTAAACTTTCGTCAAGAATACGTTAGTCCTGTTTTGGACTAAGATCGACTTGAACGGGATCTTTTAGATCCGAAAGAAGAGCAATTGGCTCTATTGTTCCAGTTTAGAGACGTGGTGGTCCATGTTCCAGTTTAGGGACGTGGTGGTCCGTCATTAGTTTAGGGACGTCTCGGTCCAACATTAGTTTAAGGACGTCTCGGTCCAACATTAGTTTAAGGACGTCTCGGTCCACGAGTTTAAGGACCCCGCAGTCCATATTGATGTATGGTCGTTAGGACCCGTCACCTCTTTGACGTCGTTGAGGAATTACAACGATGGATGTCAAAGGAGTTCGGAGATGTACCCTCGAACCGATTGTAAATTGATTTAGTAGAGTAATTTTGCTCAGTCAATTTAATTTAAGGACTTATGGCCAAAATTGGGCTAAGTCCAATTGAGAATGTTCAACATTTTATTTGCTTTTGCATTGCATTTCTTTTTATTTTTATTTAGGCTTTGTCCAGAAAGGATGCAGAGCATCAATTTGTTTTGGGCTATGTTTTTTTTTTAAGAATGATGCAAGGCATCAATTTTATTTGTGCTCTGCCCTTGTATAAAGGATGCAAATCATCAATTTATTTGGGCTCTGCCCATTTATTGCCTTGCAATTTATTTTGGCCTGTCAGGTCATTTTGATTTGGGCCTGGCCCTTTAAGTAATGCATTGCATTTGTGCAAAGCACTGTTAATTTGAGAACCTTTTAGATTCAAGAACCGATGGTTCATAAAAGAAGTGCAAAGCACTATTTGATTTAGATCTAAAAAAAAACAAGTTTTTTCTTGTTTTTCTTATCTCAGAGAACCAAAGGTTCATGAAAGTGCAAAGCACTATTAATTTAAGAACCTTTTAGGTTCAAGAACCGATGGTTCATAAAACAAGTGCAAGGCACTATTTTATTTATTTATTTATTTATTGTTGAAGATCCATGATCTTGTTCATAAGAGAATTTTCTCTTCTTTTAAAGGTTTTTACCTTTTTTTTATTCTTTAAGAGTTTTCAAGAGTTCTCTTCTCTTTTTTTTTAGCAAGATGTTGATCCTTTTGAAATGAGGTCTGGGGTCCTTTTTATAGTGCTCATAAATTAGTTAAATTTGTTAAAGAGATCTTTTTCTGAGTGATTTGGGGAATTTTCCCCACCGTTGGATCTTTGATCCAAACACCCCTGTTTTACAGAAGAAATCTTGTTTTAACAAAAACAGAAAAGATTTCCTTAAATCTTCATTCTGTTTCTTACGCAACTCCCCAGCGCGTGACACGTGTCGCGCAGCGCAGCTGCGCAGACACGTGTCGCGCAGCGCAGCGCTTGCGCAGCTGTGCTTGCGCAGCTGCGCAGACACGTGTCGCGCAGCGCAGCGCTTGCGCAGCTGTGCTTGCGCAGCTGCGCAGACACGTGTCACGCAACTGTGTGTGCGCAGTTGCGCTTGCGCAACTGTACAGACACGTGTCACGCAGCGCAACGCTTGCGCAATTGGACGTTGCTTCTTTTACTTTTTATTTTTAAAAGAGCCCTGCTCTGATTGGGCGTACTGCCTTGGGCGTTGCGCTGACGTATCAACTTCTGACACGTGGCGCGTTGCGCGCAGCGCAAAGAATCTGAAGCGTTGCTTCTTTCGTTAAAGTTTAAATTTTCAAAGCAAAGCTTTGTTTTTGATTGGGGAGAAGATGAAGCGTTGCTTCATCTCCCGCCTTGGAATTTGAACAGAGTTTTTGCTCTGATTGAAGTAAAAAGGGAGTTTAATTTCAAATCAATTTTTGAGGAGTTCAACTCCAAGATCCAAATTCTTAAAGGAGTTTAACTCCAAATCCAGATGTTTTAGGAGTTTTACTCCAAATCTAAACTTCTTAGGAGTTTAACTCCAAATTCACATCCAATTTCTTTCTTAGAAGTTTAACTCCAAAGCCTTTCGGGAGTTCAACTCCCAGCCCGGGGGCTAAACCCCTTCTTCCGTCGGTGTTTCCAGCAGTCGCGTGCCGCGTACGTGACCTGCTGACACCTAGCGGCCACGTGCAGGGCGCGTGACCCGCTGGCGTCCGGCGGCCACGCACCGCACACGTGATTCGCTGGCGTCCGGCCGCCACGCGCCGCACGCTTGACCCACTGGCGCCCACGCGCCTGGCATGTGACCCGCTGGCACCCAGCGCCCACACGCCACGCACGTGATTCGCTGGCGTCCAGCGGTCACGTGTTGCCTCACGCGTCCTTAGGACGCTCCTGACCCCTCTTTTTCCCAAACGTTCCCCACTAAAAATACTTCCCCCGTTAGAAAAAAATTCCAATGGGACGCTGCCCCGCACACCGCAAAGGGGCTGCTAGCCCCCTTAATTCCAACCCACTATTCGGATAGCGGGACCCTTGTAAACTCTGTGAGGCCCCCGATACGTCCAAAACGTCTTCAAAACATAACACACACATGTTTCCCCAATCATAGCAAAGCTCTGTTTGAATTTCAAAATTCAAAAATTGAAGCAACGCTTCAGATCCTTTGCGCTGCGCGCTGAGCGCCACGTGTCAAAAGCAGACACGCCAGCGCCAGGAGCGCTGCGCCCTAGGCAGCGCACCCCCAATCAGAGCAAAGCTCTATTTCAAAATTCAAAATTTAAAAAATTGAAGCAACGCTTCAAATCCCTTGCGCTCTGCGCTGCGCGCCACGTGTCAAGGGATCTAATAATAATAATAAATTATTAATTAATCAGAATTAAAATTCTGTTCTGGAAAGATCTTTCCAATCTTATTAAAATAAGAAGATTATCTTCTGTAAAACAAAAGCCTTAGGATCAAATATCCAACGGTGGGAAATATTCCCAAATCAATCAGAGAAAGATCTATTCAACCAACTTAACAAATCAATTGGCTCTATATAAAGGCCCCAAGACTTCAAGTCTCAGGGAGAGAGAACCCTCTGCAAACTTTGAGAGAAGAACTCAAAGAGAAAGAAAGGCAAGTCTTTGAAGAAAGAAGATCATTTTCTTCATCTTTAAAGGTAAAGAATTATATTCTTGAAGAACAGAGATGAAATCATCCCATTAAAAAAGAAGAAGAATCATCTTCCAAAAAGATCAGAGATCTAAGAACAAGATCAAGATCTTCAATAGAAAAGAAAAAGATCAAGAAAGATCTAATTATAAAAGATGAAAAGAAGTAATTTACTTCATTAACAGATCTCTTGATCTATAATGGTAGAGCCTTTTGATAAGAACAAGAACTTTGGTTCTTGAATCTTGAGGCAAAGCCTCTTTTAAGAGAACATAAACTTGTTCTTTGATCTTAAATTGATCAAAAATGCGCTCTGCGCTATAGGACAGTGCCTTGCACTCTTGAATTGTGCCGTTGCGCTCCCTGGACTGGCGCACAGCGCCAAACGCGCCACGTGTCAACCACAGAACAGTTTGCGCTTCTAAATATAGTGCACTGCACTCTTGGACTGGCGCACAGTGCCAGAGCGCGCCACGTATCACTCGCTGGCGCAGCGCACTCAGAAAGCGCAGTGCGCTAACAGACTTGTGCTTAGCGCTGAGCGTGACACGTGTCACCTTCGCAACGCTAGCGCAATGTGCTCTTTATTTGGTGCAAACTGCCAGATGCGCCACGTGGCACACTGTCAGAACACCACTTTGTTCCTAATAAATGCTATGCATTATAAAAAAGGGCAGAGCCCAAACAAAGGCCTAACAAGCCAAACATAAATGAAAATATTAAACATTTTTAACTGGACTTAGCCCAATTCTGGCCATAAGTCCTCAATATAAATGTCACGCCCCGCTTCCCAGAGTACGCTAAGATGGGCACGTGACATAGCCAACCATGCTACCTGTGGATATGAAACATCCTTCCACAGTCACATTACGGCTGTAGAGATATCAAGAACAGGAAAGTAAACTAACTATCTAGTACATGTCCATAAGCCAGAGTGAAAGAGTCAAGAAATAACAATATGCGGAAGACAAAAGATACAATAAATGAAACACCTAGAAGTGAAACTACATACCGACAGGAACTTCACCGCTCGTCTAACAGCGGCAATACTCCTGATCAGTCTGCAACAAGGTAGAAGAATCTGGGCCATGCAAAACCCAGACGTCAGCGTGTCATGTCATCAAGCAATAAAATATAAACAGGGTAACAGGCAATGCAAATAGAATCATGAATGAAAAGCAGATGTAACGGTAATGTAAATCAGGGCAGTGAAGGGTAGTGTGCAGTGAGTAAATTAAATTGTTCTATTGGGTTATCTACTCTCAAGTCTTTGAAATCAATTGGATGAATCATCGATGTAACTCAATAGTATCTCGTGCATGCCCGGGACCACGGTCTACAGACCCTCGGGCTGAAACCGAGACGTGCCGCTAGGCAGTAAAAGGTAGCAGGTACAGACGAGTGATGTCAGCATCATCACTCCGGGGCTGGCCTAGCCCGTAAGACTGATCAGAACAGGTATCGAACTGTTGAGTTACAAGTCAGGTTTCATCATTGATTTCCCCATAACCCCAAGTTATGTATGTCAAGTCAGGTAATCAGTAATCAAGACCTAATGCCAACACAGGATCAGGTAAAAGCAGGTTTTTCTGGATAGACAACAGGAGCGGTCCATGAGGACTACATGTCAGGTTTGTTGGCATTAGACACGAGATCAAGTAACGGGTCAAGCCATGGTACATCAGGTCGAGTCAAGTAGTGTACGGTACCGTGTCGGGTCAGGTAATATGTGTAGCAAGTCATGTCAGGGTATACCAGATATCATGTGGGTGCTCATAATCAACTAGCATAATTATGGTTATAAATAAACAAGCATGGTTACTATCACAACAATAAACTGACACATGTCATATAATATGCAAATAGTTACCGATTTGATTACTTGGATGCACGGTTAGCAGTTTGGGTTTAAGAGATTGTTCTATCACTTCATGCATACAGTATGACCTTTGTGGATGTTAAATTCATGTTAAAGTGTACTAAATAATCTAAGATATAATTGAATATAAATCAGGTGAGTTGTATGGACACGGTCGTCCGACAGGATATAAAATATGAAAGGGTACTGTGGGTCATGCAAATAAGTGTTACAAGATTTAAATATGAATGCGGGTACTATGTATAACAGAACTAACAACAAACAGGTATATTTTGAGCCATGATTCTAAAATGATATAATGGGCCGTCGACATGTTAAAAAAGAATTCTGGTATTAAAATGGAACTACAGATCTAAAGTACACTCTAACAGGTACATAGTAATTTAAATGGCATAAGTAGTAGTTTAAATAGCATGTAGCAAGATTAACTTGCCTTGATTGGATCACGATACGGAAAACGGAACGTTACGCGTCGGCGGAAAAGTCGTGACGCGCGCACGGTGCACGGAAAGAGTCCAAACCACGCACGGAGGAAACACACAGGTCAGGTATCCACGCTGGGTCGTCGGAATAGTCGTCGGCAGTGGCAGCTATGGTTGAGATCTCTGGAGAATCTCTTAGCGCCCCGCTTTAACAGAAGGAAAAGAAGAAGAAGAAGAAGAAGAAGAAGAGGAAGAACGAAGGGAGGTGACCGTAGTGGGAGGCGGTGACGGGAGTCGAGGAATGCACAGTGATCACGAGCAGAGAGAGAAAGCGCGAGAGGAGAGAGAAAGAGAAGAGAGAGAGAGAGATATGGCTGCGTCGCAGAGGGAGAAAGAGAAAGGGGAAAAGGAGAGAGAGGATCGGTGGGGCCCAGCGAAGGAAAGAGGAGGGTACTGATTGGCTCGTGGAAAAGGAAATTGAGTTGGAAAGATTTTAGCAAGGATTTTAATACTTTAGAGAAAGATTTCACTGGAAGAAAGGGAGAGATGGGGCTCATGGGTTAAAAGGAAATTGGTGATTGGTGGAAGGAAAATTTTTGGAAAGATTTGACATGCAACTGTTGGGGGGGGGAGGTTATACAGGATTTATGGATTTATAAAATATTCTACCGTTGGGTAATATTTTCATAAGCTGAAAAAATATATTTAAAACAGATTTACGTAATGTTGAAATAAATAGAATTTGGTGGAAAACAAAATATTTCAGAATTGCGCCTGGGTCGGGTCCAAAATTTGAATTTGAAATATGAAAAAATATAGGCAGGTCCCAAAAATTGAAATGAAGGATGCTGCAATTAAAAAAGCATACCCTCAAGAACGGACGCACGTACGTGCGCGTAGTCATCCAAACACATCCGTTTCACTGAACGGGACGAGAACACGATGCAAGGACGCTACAACAGGGTTAGGGGTATCAAGCATGCCATGACACATATTTTAATTTATTTTACATGATTTAAACTGTTATATGCAAAAGATGTGATACAAGATAAATACCAGTATATACTAAATTATGAAATGCACTAGTCCATGTAACAAGTCAAAGTAACCTATAAATGAGAGTTACACAGGTTCAAGCAAGCGGGTCGGGTCGAATGCCCAGTGACCTGTGAAGTACTATTCGCACCCAAACACGCTAAATCAGGAATAGACCATGGATAAGTAAAATACTGAACCTGAATTGGTATAAATGAACTCGGGTGTTACAATAAATTGAACTGAGCACAACTGCTCTTCCAATCAATTTACACCCGGTTCAAGGGTACATCTCTTTACTCCTCTGATATCCGTCGTTGTAATCCTTCAACGTCGTCAGAGAGGTGACGGGTCCCGACAACCATACATCACTACGGACTGTGGAGTCCTTAAACTCATAGACTATGACGTCCTTAACCTTGACCGTGATGTCTTAAAACTAATATCGGACTGTGGAGTCCTTAAATCCACGGACTATGATGTCCTTAACTTTGACCGTGACGTCTTAAAACTAACATTGGACTGTGAGGTCCTTAAACTCACGGACTATGATGTCCTTAACCTCGACCGTGATGTCTTAAAACTAACACCGGACTGTGAAGTCCTTAAACTCACGGACTATGATGTCCTTAACCTTGACCGCGATGTCTTAAAACTATCATTGGACCGTAATGTCCTTAAACTAATTATCGACCGCAATGTCCCTAAACTAAACAATAGAGCCCAATTGCTCTCTTGTCTGGATCTAAACGATCCCGTTAACTTGATCTTAGTCTAAAATTAGACTAACATGTCCTTAACAAACGTTTAAGTTGATCTTAGCCTCAAATAAGGCTAACGTATCCTTAAACATAACCCCAAACCCAAATCTAAGAAAGATACGGATTTGGACTAGTCCACGTCCTACGGGCGACATCATAACTTAGTCTCCGTATACAATCCACGGGCAACCGAACACAAAACAAACACCCACGACACGAAGTGACTATCTGGAGAAGGAGAAAGTTGTTACCGCGACGCGGTAGCGTAATTAACTGCAGGGGCTTGCGCCTGCAGGGAAGAGCGTCCCCATAATCAAAAACCCCTCACCGTGAGGGGGAATCTGACGAAGTCTGCTACATCGGCCGCATCCGTTTAAACCTTCGATATAAGGTGCCATAAATCAACTTGGCATCTTCGGAGAGGTGGACGGATATCACCAATTAGCATCTGCCCCGAAATTCAGGCTAGACGTTCATCGCGTCTCCGCCGCGTCTTTCGGAGGGGAACAGATTCTGGCACGCTTGGTGGGAACTTTTCCTCTTTCCACTCCACACTTCGTGTGTCGTGTTCGCGAACTAATCGCAGTTTGCTAATGGTTGCCATTGGGTTTCAAGGTACTAAGATTTGGCATTTTACTTGCTACAGAAAGCAAAGAATCAACAGCGTCCACTTGTGCAAGATGTTCCAACTGCAATTGCAACTCGCGTCCTGCCTCAACTGGGGGTATAGCCTATGGGCCCCAAGCGGCCTCCCTGTTCACGATGCCCATAGAGAAGATTACTCAGGCCACCACAGGGCTATTTTTCGGGACCATGCTCCCGCCAACGAGCTTCACCGCTCCCGTGCCCGTACCAGAAGCTCCCAAGAAATCGGTCTTCGATCGACTTACAGCTACTGCGGCCCCTCTCAACGGGTCGTCCAACACCAGCGCCTCGGTCTTCTCCAGATTGGGCCAAAATTCCCGTGGGCCCACAATGAAGCCTGCAATCCCAGAGAAGGTTATTCCGGAGAGAGTAACCAACCCTGCTCCTGAAGTCGTCAAGGCTGCTTCTCCTGCCAAGGGATCGGTCTTTATAAGACTGACCGTCCCAACTCCCGCTACTCAAAGAACATCAGTCTTTAACAGGCTGACACCGGCAACGGCCCCTCACCTGAACAGGGGCAAGACAAGGCCATCCCCGTCATCGAGCCAACTCCATCAGCTCGACATGCTCGACGTCGCCACTGGCGCCGGGTGAGGAAGTCAGGAGGCAACTCCCTTTCTGGGTTAACTCCACCAGCCCCAACAGCGGAAATTAATGCTGCTGTTCCAACTGGGAACAACTTTGAGCTACTGAATAAGGTGCACAGGAATTCTCCTACCGCCGTACTGAAAAGATCCCCTCCTCCTGTGGAGAATGTTGCGTAAGCAAAGCCAGAACAGTCCCCTCAGCGGCTGTCCTCTAAAATCTACAAGGTCTGACGTCAAGTCCAAGACTTGGTGATTGATCCAAATTTCTCCAGCCAGCACAAGAAGCTGAAGGTCCGACAGGAAGAAAACCGTCCTGTTAAGCCACAAAAGATGGCGACTACTTGGGCGCGCACTGCAGCGGCCCCCTCAACTTCGACCGCTCACAAGAAGAGAAGGTCAGAGAAGATCCCCGTGCATGCGACAAATGTCAAAGGTACTGAGCCCAAACGCCCTAAGTCTGGAGGCATAACGGTCCATACTATTTACATGGAATCCGGGAAAGAGGATAGCTGCGCTTTTATGGGCCACCGACCACTCACTCGATCCATCACAAGAGCCCAGGAACAACAGCAGCAGAAGCTCCAGGAGATGCTGACTGCGATGGCCGCACTCACTGGGCCAAAAGAAAGCCCAGAGGCGTCATCGGAACAACGTCGCGAACACGAGACTGATACTGAATTCCTTCGTAGAATGCTCGAAAAGAAGGACAAGGAGGCTGCGGAACAAGCGGCCAATATAAAGCAAATGGCTCTTCTTTTCCAAGACATGGTGGGTATGATGATCCAGCAGGATCCTCCAGCCGAAGATCCTCCGATTATCCTCGAGGACGACAGAGGAGAAACGTCAAATCCACCTTCGGCTCTTTCAACAGCCAAAGAGGAAACAATCTCTAAAGCTGCCCTGGATGACTATATTGCTCAACAAATACGAGTTCACCAGGCAAATGAAGCGGCCGGCTAAGTCGTCAAAACTGGGCGACCGTATCCAGGCTGGTATGATCGGATAAAATACCCGCCGGGCTATACGATCCCGAAATTCCACGTGTACAAGGGGACGGGCAATCCTCACCAGCACGTCGCCCAGTTCAGAGCTCTGTGCGGCAACACCGGGGGCGATGATAAGCTTTTGCTTCGCCAATTCGTCGGCAGCTTATCAGAAACGGCGTTTGAGTGGTACTCCGAACTCCCAAACGACTCCGTCAAAACTTTCGCAGAAATGGAGTTATTGTTCACCCAGCGATTCGCGAGCGCAAGTGAACGCACCCCGATAACAGCATTGATCAATGCGAGAGTAAAGCCGGGCGAAACTTGGGTTCAATATGCAATCCGATGGCGAAATCTGTGGTCGAAGTGCGAACAGCGTATCGAAGAAGCACCAGCAGTGGGCATGTTCGTGGGCACCTTAGACCCTCATGCAACTATTTCACAGTTCATGATGTTCTTTAAACCGACCACGTTCCAGGCTTTAATCGATAAGCTGGCCCAGATGGATCAGATGGGTCATAGACCGTCTCCTCCGAAACCAGAGCCGCGGAACGAAAAGGGTAAAGGGAAGGCGACCTTCGTTGCGAACACCCAACAACAGCCCAGTGCTCCAAAACTAACGGATCAGTTGGAAGAGAGAAGGCGCTATTACAATGAAAAAATGAAGCACCCTTACTCATTCCCGCGGGATAAAACGAAGAGGTTGTTCGAGCTGGCAGTGCGCAACAGACTTATCAATTTGCCAAATCCAAGGCGACCACCGCAACCCAACGAAGTGAATAATCCCAATTACTGCCCTTACTACCAAACGGTAAGCCATCCGATCGAGGATTGCTTCATCTTTAAAGGATGGATCGAGGATCAATACCTACAAGGCAAGTTTGCGCTGTCTGAGAAGTGGAAAGTAAACCCACCACTACCGCACGCTCCTAAGAAGACGGACACACCGGGGGAAACATGCTCTTTTGTTGAAGAAGCTCCATGGGAGGTCGTGCTTTCGGCTAAAACCAAAAGGATGCTGAATGAACTCCAGACATGCCCGGCGATCAGGTGGAAGAATCCGCTGGAACCCCAGGTCATTGAAGGGATGCTGAAGCCGCGCCCAACTCCAAAGATTAGTGGTGATAGCCAAAGTGCTTACACCCAGCCGTCGAAATCTTCGAAAAAGAAGAAGAAATTCAAGAAGCCCGTGAAGCCTGGCGACAAGCGCACGGACTTACAGAAGCAGATTGACGCGCTGGAAGAGTATAACTAGAAGGCACGGACTCCGATCACGCTCCAAGAGTTTCTCGGCCACGTCCTTGAGGACGAAGATGATGGGGAAGACTCGTCAGATGGATCTGGGGATTACGTAGAAAGCTGCCATGTGATCTCACTTTCATCGCTAGACAATGAAGAAGCTCCCAGTACAAAGAAACTGGGGGCAGAACCTGAGCCGGAACTTCTGGGGCCGTCAGATGAAATGATCAACGTATTCCTAAACGAAGCTCTCCTGAAAAGTAAAGCGGATCGGGAGCTCAAGACGGCCATATTTGAAAGAGCCAAACATGGGCGACTAGAGGAAAGAGTCAAGACACTCCCGCCGAATCAAGGAATATCCGTTACGGATAAAAACAAGTTCAAGATGAGGAAAAGGTTTGCTAAAGCCATATCAATGGGAATGAAGCTACCACCCTCCGAAATAAACACTCCCGGTGAAGCAGAGATGCATCCTAGATACTGCTCATATCATCGGAAGATTTCGCACCCCACCGAAGAGTGCGGCGCTTTTAAAAGATGGTGGCAGTGATATGTTGCTCACCGGCAACATTTTAAGCGGATGAAACGCAAAACTCGTCGGGAGCGGAGAAGTACGACCGAGGAGCATAGAAGGACTACTGGAAACTGACGCATGGTCAACACCGGGGGATCGTAAATTCTCACTTTCGGAAGCGACTCTGACGAAGAAATGGCTCTTAGCCCCCTCTTTAAAGAATCCGCATTGGGGAAGGAAGAAGAACCGAAGGCCTGTGAGCTGCGCAATCGCACGCTTCCGGAAAAGAATCTCGGATCCACGAGTAAAAAAGATAAGGGAAAAGAAAAGGTCTCCGAGGATATCGCCCTGGATGACCAAGTCATGAGAGAACTGACCGCCAAGGACCCGCCAAAGAAGAGTAAGGTGGACTATAACGTTCTGGCGCACTTGAGGAAGTTACCCTCGTAGCTCAGTATTCTCGACGCCCTTTTACTATCCAAAGAAGCGAGAGATTCATTGATCAAGGCGCTACAAGTACCAGAGCAATTCCAAGCCTTTCTCGCCGAAGAAAAGATGAAGAACGAGCTGGAGGAAGTACACACAGCCAAGATCACTTTCGGCGATGAAGACCTCCTCCTTGGGACGTGCGAGCACAACCGTCCCTTCTATGTCTCAGGGTACTGCCACGATATAAAGATAAGCAAAATCCTGGTCGACAATGGGTCTTCCGTCAATCTTCTCAACGTGCGAGTGTTGAAGGAAATCTGCATGAGTATCCAGCATCTCGCTCGTGATAAAATCACCATCTCCGATTTTGACTCCCAGTCATCGCGGACTCTCGGATCTGTGATATTGATATTACGATTCGGGTTACTTGTCACGGATATTAAATTTCATGTCATTGACTCCAGGACATGCTATAACGCTTTGCTCGGCCGGCCTTGGTTACATGAGTACAACATCGTCCCTTCTACACAACATCAGTATATGAAATACTTTAAGGATGGTCTCGAGTATACCGTAACAGGAGAGCTGAACCCATTCTCCCTGAACGAAGTCTGCAAGTACGAAGACGCAAAATACTTCTTACCAGACTTTGAGGACACAGAGAGATGTCACAAACCGGAAAACAAAGCTATCACCACCATTCCAGTCTTCGGGAGTGATACTGAAGAAAAGGAAGCGATAGTTTATTCAGGTCCACCTCAGTACAACAAGCCAGGACCGTCCGCTCCTATGTTGATCTTTGGCAGCGACTCGAAAGATGAGGTCCATGCTATATTCTCTGCTTGGCCTTCAATACAAACATTCGCCGATGAAGAGCAAAGTTTAGAAGTTGCCATGGTTCCGCCCAAACATCATAAAGAACTAGACGCGCTTGATACCTACAGTGTGGAAGAGCTGCAGACGTTCTATGTCCCTCCCAGGCGAGAAGGCAATCCTATTCTACCGATCCACGAAAACAAGAGTGGAGAAAGAAGTTTGGCATGGCGCGGATTCTATACTTGACAGGCTCCAACCCATCCGTCTGCCTAGATATTATACAGAAGGCTTGAAAAGGCTGTTGAAGCGCCAAGGGATACCCTTCAAACAGACCGCTCGGAAAGCTAAGTTCTATGACAGGATCTGGAACGTTCCCAGAACTCAACGCAAGTTTCCCAACGGGAGAATTGAAGCAATTGGGCTTGGATATGTTCGGTCCAAGAAACGGAAGCTACTCCGCGATTGCTATGTCATACATGACTTTGATAAAGAAGGAGATGCTCAATGGGAGAATGCCAACCCTGAACAAGAAAGAGCCCCCGATGTGAAAATGCCCAGTCCGTCGTTCGAAGAAAAAATGGACAAGCTTATAAGGGAAGCTGGTCAAAAAGTTCGAGACGATCATAATCGTGAAATGACCATCTACGAGAAAGCCAGGGCTCAGCGCCTTCTTCAACAGGCTGCGAAAGATGAAAATGCCCCTCCCTGTCAATCTGTTGTACAAAAGACTCAACGCGGAGGCCGAAACAAGTCAAAAAGCAGAAAAGGCATTCAGCAACGACAAAGCGGGACCAAGAAGTCATGCGAGCGGGAATCGAGCGGTCCGGATTTGTCCCTTATGAAGAAGATGAGTCGAGCATACTCTTTTCCTCAAGACAAGACAAAGAAGATACTTGATCTTGCCATAAGACATTAAATGATTACACTTCCGGAGTCTAAACACCCCGAGCAAACCAACGAGGTCTCTCATCCAGACTACTGCTCTTATCACCGAGTAATAGGACACCCTCTCGAAGATTGCTTCACCTTCAAGAACTGGGTCGAAGATTAATATCAGCTTGGCAAATTCGCTTTATCCAACAGTTGGAGGATAACACCGCCGCAGAAGCATGAACCCAAAGCCGCGAGAGTAGAACCAAAGCCACATCGGTCTTGGAAGCGAGCTTGTACTTGTCGTATGATAACGATATCAAAAGAAGAGCCCGAGAATATTGATGACCTCCCCGGGTGCTTCGAAAACAATGATGATGAGGTGATCTCAGAGTTTCCCCCGACACCGTAAGAGCTGGAAGATGGAATACACACCACTGTAGATAACCTCAAGAAAATTGATTTGGGGACGGCAAGTGACCCGCGTCCAACATTCGTCAGTGAGCTGCTATCTGAAGAAATGGTGGCTGCGCTAAAAGACGTGCTTATGCAACATAGAGATTGCTTCGCATGGAATTATTCCGAAATGCCAAGATTAGATCCAAAGATTGCGGTCCACAAATTGACGATATCCCCAGACGTCAAGCCAATCAAACAAGCACCAAGAAGGATGTGGCTCGAGCTTGAGATGAGCATCAACGCTGAGGTCAAGAAGCTGATCGACTCTGGCTTCATCCAAGAAGTACAGTATCCTGACTGGATCGCCAACATCGTCCCGGTGATGAAGAAAAATGGGACGGTGCGCATTTGTGTGGACTTTCGGGATCTCAATAAAGCCCGCCCGAAGGACGATTTCCCAGTACTGGTCACTGAGATGATAGATAACACGTCCACTCACGATGTTTTCTCCTTCATGGACGGCTCATCAGGATATAATCAGATAAAAATGCATCCCGAAGACCAGAAGTACACCGCTTTCCGGATCCCTTTGGGTATATTCTGCTACAAGGTGATGCCCTTCGGTCTAAAGAACGCCGGTGCCACCTATCAGAGGGACATGACGAGGATCTTCGATGACCTCATACATGAAATCGTCGAATGTTATATCGACGACCTCGTGATTAAAAGCAAATCATACGAGGAACATCTCGAACATCTGAAGATCGTATTTCAACGCCTTCGGTAATATAACTTGAAGATGAACCCACTCAAATGCGCGTTCGGGGTGTCCTCAGGTAAATTCCTAGGATTCATCGTCCGACACCGAGATATTGAGATAGATCCGTCGAAGATCAAGGCGATCATGGAGATGCCTCCGCCAAGAACTCTCAAACAATTGCGGTCTCTCCAAGGGAAGCTCGCGTACATCCGGCGATTTATAGCCAATCTCTCTGGCAAGTGCCGTCCTTATAGTCACCTGATGAAGAAGGGGACCCCGTTCGTCTGGGACCACAAATGCCAAGGCGTGCTGGACGAAATCAAGCAGTATCTGCAGAACCCGCCAGTGCTGGCCGCTCCGGTCAAGGGAAAGCCTCTCGTCCTGTATACGACAGCCCTAGAAGGTTCTTTAGGCGCATTATGGTCACAAGAGAACGACCAAGAGAAAGAAAGAGCTCTCTATTACTTGAGTCGAGTTCTTCTGGGGGCAGAAAGCAATTATTCTCCCATCGAAAAACACTGCTTGGCGTTGATCTTCGCGATAACGAAACTCCGGCACTATGCATTGGCACATGAAGTCCGTCTCATATCGAAGGTGGACCCTCTCAAATATTTGATGTCAAAAGCCATATTGACAGGGCGGCTCGCTAAATGGGCACTGCTCTTGATGGAGTTCTCGATAACTTATCAACCTCTTAAGGCAGTGAAAGGCCAGGCCATCGCCGATTTCCTCGCTGAACATCCGATACCGTCTGATTCTCCCTTGAATTGCGAACTGCCAGATGAACATGCGTTTGATGCGATCGACGGAAGTGGTACCCGGTAGGAACTTTATTTCGATGGAGCATCCTCCGTGAAGAAGCGCAAACAAAATACGCCCATAATCAAAACAGGGGTAGGCCTCATCTTCGTGACCCCACAAGGAGGGATAATGCGATTCGCCTTCTTCTTGACTGAGCGGAGGACAAACAACGAAGCCGAATACGAAGCTTTGATAGCAGGCCTCGAGATCGCCATCGACATGGGAATTGAAAACCTCCTCATATACGGAGACTCCCAACTGGTCATTAGTCAAGTAAACGGCGAATACCAGACATGCAAGCCAGAGCTGGTGAAGTATGGCGAGAAGGTACAGCAACCGCTGACCCAAATTCCCTCCTACATGCTGGAAAGCATACCGCGTGCGGAAAATAGCAAAGCGGATGCATTAGCCAAGCTTGCTAAAGAATTGGCCGATGAGAACCTCGATGACGTGAGGATCGTTGTGCAAAGCTGTCGGGTTCTCGCACCAGCAGAAATATCTCCGGAGTCATCCGAAGTAAAAGGAGCGACCGAGCAAATGGCCCTACAAATAAAAAATCAGGAAAATACTATGTATTGGAGAGAAGTCTTTATAGACTACTTCAAATCCCGTGGAACGCCTGAAGATGCGTCCTCAAGACATCAGCTTATGAAACGAGCTCTGTCTTTCACCTTCGTCAATGATACCCTGTACAAGAGGTCATTTGATGCTTTGTGGTTGAGATGCCTGGGACCTGAAGAGGTGAAAAGAGTCGTCCAAGAAGTTCACGACGGACTCTGCGGTTCTCACCAAGCAGGCCCGAAGATGAAGTTGAAGATTAAAAGGATGGGCTACTATTGTCCCATGATGATTCAGGACTGCCTTGAGTATGCGAAGCAATGCCACTCGTGCCAGATTCACGGGGACTTTATCCATCAGCACCCAAATCCACTACACCCGACAGTGGCTAGCTGGCCGTTCGAAATGTGGGGAACTGACATAATCGGCCCCATCGAACCAGCATCGTCCAGAGGGCATCGATTCATTTTGGCGACAACTGATTACTTCTTCAAATAGGCAGAAGCAGTACCGCTGAGGGAAGTGAAGACGGAGAATATCCTCTATTTCTTCAAGACCCACGTCATTTATCGGTTTGGAACTCCGAGACGGATCATCTCCGATAACGGGCCAGCCTACAGAAGCCACAAGATCAGTCGTTTCGCACAACAGCACAACATAGACTGGAGATACTCCTTAGTTTATAACCCCCGAGCTAACGGTCTAGCTGAGGCTTTCAACAAAACCTTGACAAAGATCGTGAAAAAGACGGTGTCTCGAAATAATAAATACTGGCACGAGAGACTGCAAGAAGCTCTCTGGGCGTATCGAACTACGTTCAAGACGGCCACAAACACAACGCCGTACGCGTTGGTATTCGGTACAGAAGCGGTACTCCCCCTCGAGATAGAGTTACCCTCTCTACGAGTGACGGTTCATTACGAGCTAACGGACGAGGAGAATGCTCACCTTTGCCTTGAGGAGCTTGATGCCCTTGATGAAACCCGGCTCATAACGCAACAAAATCTGGAGGCTTATAAAGTAAAGATGATGTCACGTCCCGCTTCCCAGAGTACGCTAAGATGGGCACGTGACATAGCCAACCATGCAACCTGTGGATAGGAAAAATTCTTCCACAGTCACATTACGGCTGTAGAGATATCAAGAACAGGAAAGTAAACTAAACTATCTAGTACATGTCCATGAGCCAGAATAAATGAGTCAAGAAATGATAATATGCGGAAGCAATAGATACAATAAATGAAACACCTGGAAAGTAAAACTGCATACCAACAGGATCTTCACCGTTCGGTCTAACAGCGACAATACTCCTGATCAGTCTGCAACAAAGGTAGAGGATCTGGGTCATGCAAAACCCAGACGTCAGCGCGTCATAACATCAAGCGATAATAAAAACAGGGGTAGAAATACATGCAAGTATAATCATAAATGGTAAAGCAGGTGTAACAGCAATATAAATCAGGGCAGTGAAAGGTAGTGTGCAGTGAGTAATCTAAACTGGTATATTGGATTAACTACTCTCAAGTTTTTGAAATCAATATGATGAATCATCGATGTAACTCAATATTATCCCGTGCGTGCCCGGGATCACGGTCTATGACTCTCGGGCTGAACCCGAGACGTGCCGCAAGGCAGTAAAGGGTCGTAGGTAATAACGAGTGATGTCCGTAGCATCACCCCGGGGCTGGCCTAGCCCGTAAGACTGATCAGAACAGGTATAGAACTGTCGAGTTACAAGTCAGGTTTCATCATTGATTTCCCCATACCACCAAGTCATATGTGTTCAAGTCAGGTATTAAGTAATCTAGAGCTAATGCCAACACAGGATCAGGCAGGTACTGGTTTGTCTGGATAGACAACATGAACTGTCCGTAAGGACAACAGGTCAGGTTTGTTGGCATTAGACACAAGATCAAGTAACAGGTAACGCCATGGTACATCAGGTCAAGCCAGGTAGTAAATAGATATCATGTCATGTCTAGAGGTGCACGGTACCATGTCGTGTCGAGTAGGAAGTGTAACAAGTCGTGTCAGGATGTACAAGATGTCATGTGGATGCTCATAATCAAACTATATAAGCATGGGTATATAAAACAAGCATGGGTACTAATAGAACGATAAAATGAAATATTGTAATGTGATATGCAAAAGGGTACAGATTCAAACATATGGTTGTACGGTTATCAGTTTGGGTTTAAGGGATAGTTTCAACAATACTTAAATACAGTATAACAAATATGGATGTTAAAATCATATTAATATGTACTAAATAATCTAGAAATGCAATTGGACATAAATTAGGCTAGATGTATGCAACGGTCGTCCGATAGGGTATAAACTATAAAAGGGGTACTGTGGGCTATGCAAATAATTGTTATTTGATTTACATATGGATGTTGGTACTATGTATAGTAAAACTAAATGCAACATGGTATGTTTCGAGCTACAAATCTAAAATGATATAACGGGACAACGAAATGTTAAAATGGACATTATGGTATTAAATTTAAACTATAGGTTTAATGTGCATTCAAATAAGTATATAATAAATTAAATAGCATGTAGCAAGTTTTACTTGCCTTGATCGGATCACGAAGCGGTATACGGAACGTCACGCGTCGGCGGGAAAAGTCGCGACGCGCGCACGGTACACGGAATGAGTCCAAACAACGCACTAGGGAATCACACGGGTCAGAGATGCTTGCTGGGTCGTCGTGATCATCACCGGCACGGTCGGATTCCGGCAACAAAAGCAACAGTGAACATATCAAGAGAAATGTACAAAGAAGGCGAAGAAGATAAGAAGAAGAAGGTCTTACTGGGGTTCACTGTGCTCTGGGATTGGAGGAGGTGGCAACGGAGCGACGACGGTGATGGGTCGGAGCTCCGACAAGGTTTCACGGCGAGGCAGCTGCGGGTTTTCTCGAAGTTGGGTGAGGGTTTTGTGCAGGGGAAAGCCTCGGGCTCTGGGGAGTAGGAGAGAGGAGAGGGGAGAAGGTAGTGTCGAGGACGAGGGCGTGAGGTCGATGGTGAGGCGAGTTCCGGCGAGGAGGTGCGTAGGCACAATTGGCAGCGAGGTCGGGGTGATGGTTTGCAGTCGGGGAAAGGGAGGAAATATATAAAGGTGAGAAGGAAAAGTGGAAAGGTGGTGAGGGTGGTGACGAGGCCGACGAGTGAGATCGGCGACGAGGGGCGTGCAGACGAGGGTGAGGTGAAGGCTGTGGGTGTTTGGTGATGGGTTGTGGGGAGTTGCAGGTGGTGGTGGTGATGAAGGGAAGTAGAGGAGAAGGTCGAGGAAATGGGGATGCCGGCGGTGAGGAGACTGCGACGAGCACGAGCGAGAGCTAGGGTTAGGGTTAGGGTTTTCTCGAGTGAGGCGGCGGGTGAAAAATTTAAAAGGAAGAAGAAAAGAGAACTGTGAGGGGGGAGAGAGAGAGACATGGGCGTGAGAGGGAGCCAGGAGAGAGAAAGATAGAAAGAGAGAGATAGAGAGATAGTCTGTTAGATAATATAAAATTTAGATATAAAAAATATTAGAAATATATTACAGAGAGAGAGGCAGAGAGAATTGAGAGAAACTGAGAGAGAGAAAGTAAGTTTAATATAATATATATATATATATATATATATATATATATAACTAAACTGTTATTATAAAAATGATTTAGTAATATTTATTTTAGTTAAGAGAATAATAATATTTGATGAATATATAACGAATATAATATTAGTCCGTTTTGAGATCTTGGCAAATACAAACTTATTCCAAAACATGTCCGGATCGGGTCTAAAAATTCAGATTTAAAATATGAAAAATATATGCGACTTCCAAATTTCAAAATGAATGCTCAGTTAAAGAAAATGCATACCCCCAAGAACGGATGCACGTACGTGCGCGTAGCTATCCAAACACGTCCATTTCACTGAACGGGACGAGAACAAGATGTGCGGATGCTACCATGGGGTTAGGGGTATCGTGCAGATTATGAAATGCAATTTTAAATTATTTTCTGTGACCTAAAATGTTATATGATAAAAGATGCGATACCAGGTAAAATGCCAGCATGTACTAATCATGAGACGCACGTGTCCATGCAACAAGTCAAGGTAATCTATAAATAAGAATCAAACAGGTTCAAGCAAGCGGGTCAGGTCGAATGCAAAGTAAAATGTAAAATACCATTCGCACCCAAACACGCTAAATCAAGAAAATACTATGGATAAGTAAATACGGAAACTGGAATTGGCATAAATGAACTCGGGTGTTACAGATGATGCGCTCTTACGAAAGATTGACTAGGCCGAGAACATTCCGCCGAGGCGAACTCGTACTAGTGGTCAAAAGACCTATGATCCCCAATCGCGCCAAGCGGGAAAAATTCGAGCCGAACTATGAAGGCCCGTACATCATAGACAAGGTCTACCCGGGTGGAGCCTATCTACTCATGGACATGCATGGTGAAAGACCTTTCAGGCCAATAAACGGTCGCTTCCTGAAGAAGTAATACGCTTGACGAGTCACGGCCTAGGTCAATGATAGACGACGACGACTATGTCCGCTCGCTATCTTCCTAAGCCTAAACTCTATAAGTAGTGACAGGCCTTCTTCAACAACGGACCGAAACGTCCTTAAACTAACAACGGATCGAAACGTCCTTAAACTAACAACGGACCGAGATGTCCTTAAAACTAACAATGAACCACTATGTCCTAAAACTAGCCGTTGATCGAGACGTCGATAAACTACGGTGGATTGCAGCATCTCAAAGCTGATACAAAAAAAAAGAAGAGAAAAACAAAAAAGGAAAACGGTATGTCCATAAGCAAAATGGGCACGGATGAAAACCCGAAAGGGCTCCGTGAGTAAAAACAGCAGGGCTACCGGCGAGTGTTTGTGAAAACCCGAAAGGGCGCAACCTCGTTAAAAGACACTTACAAGGTTCTCTCGACCTTGTGAGGAGAAATCACCCGCGTGAGATCCTTACGACTCACAAGAGAGCAACACACTTAGGGATCCCCACGATTCCTAAGGAGAAATTACACTTGCGAGATCCTCACGACTCGTAAGGAGAACTCTCTTATGGGACCCTCACGGCTCATAAGATTTGAAAGTCTTAAGTTACAGAGACCTGAACCTGTTCTTAAGCAACCCCCATAACCTCCGATATTGCCCTACAAGCGGCTCAATGTTGACCATTGTATACAATCCACGGGCGCGAGTAAACATTTCCCTAACCAAGTCCCACCCGTGACTAGGGATATGTTCGCACGGTGAACAACCCTTGTGAGTCCTCTCGACTTATAAAGGGAAAACTCTCTTGTAAGATCCTTACGACTTACAGGAGGACATGCACTTAGGAATCCTCACGATTTTTAAGGAGAAAATGCACCTACGAGATCCTCACGACTTGCAGGAAGAAATACCTTTGTGAGACCCTTACGGCTCATGAAGTCAAAAGCCTTAGTCAACAGAATCCTAACCCTGTTCGCTAAGCCACCTTTGTTCGATATCGACATAGGCAAATGATGATTCGTTCCTGGCAATATCCCAGTTGTAGCAGTGCTGATGCCGAAATCGGTGTCTGATTCCAAGCCTGGAGCGAAAAGCTAGCAAGCCACACATGCATACGAAATAGCCGAAATGATGGGGCAACTTGCAACAAAATCAGCAAGTAAAAATGTATGCATGTAAAATAGCCGAAATGATTGGGCAACTCGTAATAAAAAACAACGAGTAAAAATAAAATAGATAGCCGAAATGATTGGGTAACCCGCAATAAAAAGCAGCGAGTAAAAATAAAATAGACAGTCAAAATGATTGGGCACCGCGAAAAATAGCCGAAATGATTGGGCAATCGCCACCTTCGCGATATAAAAAGCTGAAATGATAGAGCATCGCGGAAAGAAATAAAATAAAAATAAAAATGAAATTTATGCCCTACAGGTGATATCACAGCAGTCCCTGTATACAATCCAGGGGCGCAAACAAAAAAGGAATCACACTCCTCCTCCCCAGGTTTCATCAGAAGAAGAGGCCAAATCTCGACGGCTCACAGATAGCCTAGAGATCATCTCAACATTCGTCTCAGCAGCTGCAACACCAAGCAAAGCGGAACAGCGGCAACTCCCAGTTCCATGACTCGGCGGTATACAGATAACCGAGAGCCAAATCCCAACTCCGTGAAATGCGGATATAATCAGCAAAATTCCTGGTTTCGTGGAATACGGATAACGTCACTTCTGACCCCGTGGAAAACGTCCAGAGTGGATCCTGGTCCTCGCAGAGCACGGCAGTGAACCCGTGTGAAGCATCCAGAGCGGAGCCTAGTCCTCGCCGAACACTGCAGTGAACCCGTGGGAAGCATCTAGAGCAAAATTCCTGGTCACGTGGAATGCGGATTATGTCTC
Source organism: Agapanthus africanus (assembly GCA_030015575.1). Lineage (NCBI taxonomy): Eukaryota > Viridiplantae > Streptophyta > Magnoliopsida > Asparagales > Amaryllidaceae > Agapanthus > Agapanthus africanus. Next base: position 416,344,084 of record CM057349.1, on the reverse strand, counting down.
TTTTGACCCCATGGAAAACGTCCAGAGTGGATCCTGGTCCTCGCAGAGCATGGCAGTGAACCCGTGTGAAGCATCCAGAGCGGAGCCTAGTCCTCGCCGAATACGGCAGTGAACCCGTGGGAAGCATCTAGAGCAAAATTCCTGGTCACGTGGAACGCGGATTATGCCACTTCTGACCCCGTGAAAAACGTCCAGAGCGGATCCTGGTCCTCGCAGAGCACGGCAGTGAACCCGTGTGAAGCATCCAGAGCGGAGCCTAGTCCTCGCTGAACACGGCAGTGAACCCGTGGGAAGTATCTAGAGCAAAATTCCTGGTCACGTGGAACGCGGATAACGTCACTTCTGACCCCGTGGAAAACGTTCAGAGCGGATCCTGGTCCTCGCAGAACACGGCAGTGAACCCGTGTGAAGCATCCAGAGCGGAGCCTAGTCCTCGCCGAACACGGCAGTGAACCCGTGGGAAGTATCTAGAGCAAAATTCCTGGTCACGTGGAACACGGATAACGTCACTTCTGACCCCGTGGAAAACGTCCAGAGCGGATCCTGGTCCTCACAGAGCACGGCAGTGAACCCGTGTGAAGCATCCAGAGCGGAGCCTGGTCCTCGCCAAACACTGCAGTGAACCCGTGGGAAGCATCCAGAGCAAACATCGGACTGTGAGGTCCTTAAACTCACGGACTATGATGTCCTTAACCTCGACCGTGATGTCTTAAAACTAACAATCAACCGTAATGATTTTACACTAATTTTACCTTGGTTCAAGGGTACATCTCTTCACTCCTTTGATATTTGTCGTTGTAATTCCTCAACATCTTCAAAGAGATGACGGGTCCCAACAACCTCACATTTCACGGACTGTGGAATCCTTAAATCTACGGACTATGACGTCCTTAACCTCGACCGTGATGTCTTAAAACTAACATTGGACCGTAGAGTCCTTAAATCCATGGACTATGACGTACTTAACCTCGACCGCAATGTCTTAAAAATAACATCGGGCTGTGGAGTCCTTAAATCCATGGACTATGATGTCCTTAACCTCGACCGTGATGTCTTAAAACTAACAACGGATTGTGAGGTCCTTAAACTCATGGACTATGATGACCTTAACCTCGACCGCGATGTCTTTAAACTACGATATCCTGGAAAACGTCCAAAGCAGAGCCTGGTCCTCGCCAAACACGACAGTGAACCCGTGGGAAGCATCCAGAGCAACCTCTGACTCCGCGAAATGCGGATAAGGGCAACTTCACCCATCACTTGCGGGTCCTCACGACTCGTAAGGGAGTAAATTCTCTTGTGAGATCCTTACGACTCTCAAGAGAAAACACACTTAGAAATCCTCATGATTCTTAAGGAGAAAATTACACCTACGGGATCCTCTCGACCGGTGGGGAGAAAATTCTTTATGAGACCTTCACGGCTCATAAAGTTGGAAAGTCTTAGGTGACAGATCTTAACCCTGTTTCCTAAGCTATCACCACTCTAAAAAGAGCCTAAGATTGATAGCTATATGCTATCTACAGACTACACTTGCTAAAGTCACATGGCAAACAACATAACAAGAAAGAAGAAAGCAGAGAAATGACACAAGACATTATGAAGATCGTGTATCTTTTATTCATGAATTCGATTGGATACAAAATACATCGTATTAAAGAATAAAAGAACAAATACATTTATTCAAAATTACAAATGATACAAAATTTTCATTGAGAGGAAAGCACTTTTAGTAGTCCAACCAGCCGCTCACGCACTTCCCTCAGCCCCTCTTCCTGACCGCCTGCCGCAGCCAACTCTGCTTCGACCTGGGCTCGCTGCTGCAAGTAAGATGAGAGTTGTTCCTCAACGGCTCGCTGAGCTGCTTCACTATCTTGTGCATCACGCTCAGCGACATCGAGCTTCTGGTTCAATGTTAACCCATCAGAGATACGTTGCAGAAGGCCCTCGAAGATAACTTTCAACTGGGCAGCGTTCGCGTCGACCTCATCACGCAGTCGAGCAGACTCGCTTGAATTTTCTTTGCATTCCCTTCGCTTTAAAACCACTTCTTGTTTGAGATGGCGGAAGTAAGAAGCGCTCTGCTCGATCTATGCCGCCCGTTGAGTGCTCGTAGCCAGAACCTCAGGTGCCGGACGCTTAAGCTCAAGCTCATGCAAGCAAACCTCGACCTCCCGGCAACGATTAACCCAAGACTCAACGACGCCCTCACCATGAAAGTTCATGAGCGTCGCCAGCATAGGGTTAATCTCTGCAGCAAAATCCGCGGAAGATGTGGGAGCCTCTACGTCGAACTCCTCGATATACTCGCTTAGCATGCGTGGCTGGTCGCAGCACCTTTGGATGATGGATGCCTTAAAAAGGGCCCGGCCGACATTATAATACGGGACTCGAACGGAGTTGGAGTCGATGTGATTGCTGTAAAATAGATCATAATCAGATGTCGGCTCAAGAAATAAAGAAAACAAGTAAAAAGTAGAGTCTACTATACCGGCTGCAGCAGGGGGCAGAGCTAGGAGTACTGGTGGTGCAACGACAGCCTCATCCCCTCCTTCGATTCGTAAGGCTACAAGCAATATAAAGAAGATATTAGCAATAATACGACTACCCGTCAAAGGAGAGGACATCATTTAGAGAAAACACTTACCGACACCAGCAGGTGGACTAATCTTTGACAAGAAGGAGAAGTGTGGGTGCAACACCTGGTACAGGTGGTCAAGAAGAACTCCTGCAAAAACGCGATGACTCGACGTCAGTACACGAATTATACGCCCGAGGGATAAGACTAATGGGTTACAGGTCTATACCTTCCAGCATTTGCGACGGTGCGAGAGAAGACAGAGGGGTGGTCACCGTCAGGGCGGTAACTGGCGGCGCTGCCTCGAGCAGCTCGATTTCAGCACTAGCCACACCTGCATTAGAAACAAGATAAACTTTATTAGGAAAGATTGCAGAATAAAGAAAGAAGGGTGGTGAGCCAAGATTTACCTGAAGAGTCGCCGGCCGGAGCCCTAACGAGGGCGTCACTTGATGCAACGGTGGCATCTCCCTCCTCCATTGGGACGGTCTCACCTCCCGTTGCCTCGTCGCCCGACTCTACAGGAGCCGTCGTCACGCTCGTGACACCGGGAGACGACAAGGAACCGTAAGCAGGGAGAGCGATGATCGGAGCAGTACCCGACTCTTTAGAAAGAGCGGCCATCTCATGCTCAGCGATCATGCCCGTTTCGTCCGTTACCACCTCGGGCTCAGCGGTCGCAGCCATTTCATTCACTGCTGCCTCAGGCCCAGCTATAGCAGCCATCTCACCCGCCGCCACCTCGGACTCGGCATTGGTAGCCATCTCGGGCCTGGCAGTCGTGACTGTCTCGTCGGCCACTATCTCGGGCCCGGCAACTATGGTTATATCGCCTACCGTCGCCTCGAGTTCAGCGGCTACCTCCTCTACCGTCCCCTCAGGCTCGACGGTTGCCGCCACTCCTTCAGTAAGACTCGGCCCTGCAAAACAAGATATATAAGAACCGATAGTTTTAAAACTTTGACAACAAAGCCTCAAAAAACACATTACCTGAGGAGGATTTACCATTGGCCTCCCGAGCTGCACGTGCCGCCCGTCTATGAGCAGTAGACAAGGCGACCGGAAGCTTCTCTAAAGGAGTAGCAGCGGGAGTAACGGCGCTTGAGCCCGCTCCCGCAGCCAGAGCAGCGCTACGCTCCCTTGCTGCGCGCCTCAGGCGCTTCCTTTCCTCCCGGGCCGTCACAACAGACCTTTTAGAAGCCTCCTTCAGCAAGGCATCGTCATCCACATTCAGGGTTGCCTCCAGAGCCGTCAAGGCTTCCATCATCGGCTTTTTAAGTTAGGACTCTTGCGGCAATCCCGAAGAGGCCGGGACTTTGGTAGCTGGCCCGGGGAGAATCTCCACGCCAGCTTGTGGGATAGGCCTCATGGTACCTGCGATAAAACAAAGAGAGGATCAGATTACTCATAAGAGATGGAAGCAGAGACATAGTAAACCGAAATGTACCAAGGCCTAAGGATGCTCTGAGTTGTTCCTCCTCCTCGAAAGTTTTGAAAGAAGCAGCGATGGCTTCTTCGGTAGAAATGCTTGTTAAAGAAGGAAAAGCGTTAGTCCAAAAACAATGATAGAGGTATGATGCAATAACGAAAAATACAACTAGAGATTACCTGATTGCGCGAGTTTAGCCAACCACTCGTCATGCCTTGCCAATCGCTCAGAAGCTGCGATGGCGGCCGCCAGATCAGTGTCGTCTGGCGGCATAAAGAAGCCCTCGTTGGTCCCGTACTCACTCAAGCCCTCGCTGTAAGGAGCATGAGGTTCCTGACCGAATGCAATGTCAGCAGAGAGGATCGACTGCTTCTTCCTCTTCTGCGCGCGAACTCCGGGCGCACCCAAAATCAGCTTACTCTTCGTGGGCACCTTGGGACGGTGGGTCCCGATGTCCGAGCCCACGCCGGATTCGGGCGAAACCATGTTTACCGTCTCCACGGGAGCACGGGGCACTGAGGGCACATCCACAGGATCACAGGGCAATCCACGCGTGGGGCTTAGCATACGTGGAGGCTCATCTCCAGCATCTCCTCTTAGTGGAGGAGGGACAGGGGTCCTTCGCTTTAGGGGGACGTTGCGATCGCTGGCGGGGGGCATACCCTTGCGATCAAGCAGCAGCCACGTCTCTTCCCTGATAACAGCGCCCATCGCGTGCTGATACCAGGCCCCGTACACGTTGAGGGCCCTTGGAATGCAAGTCGGCTCGCTAATGAAGAAGTGGGAGCCCGTATTTAACCGCATAAAATGATGCAGTGCACTCCGTATTCCCTCTCTGGTGGCCGCAGGCTCTTCCAAAAATGCCTCCAGTGGGACCCCCTGGTTATAACTTAATTGCTGAGCGAAACGATGGGGGTTGTACCTCATAAAAAGCGCTGCCTCATTCTTCCCGAACACGAGGAAGCTCGGTGTCACGCCCCGCTTCCCAAAATACGGGATACGAGAGGTTAACAAGGCCAGCCATGCTCCTACGGTCAAGGAAATATCCTGCCGTAGTCACACTTCGGCTTCTAGCTTTAAGGAGTAATCAGTAAATAATGCGCAGGTAATGAGAAATGCAGTAACTGAAACAAAACAATATAAAGAACTGACCTGAAGGGAAACAAAAGGGAATAACTCTGGATAGCTAATCAAGATGTCCGTGATGTATGTCTGGCCCTGGTCCCGGCTAAATCCACTCCTCGAACTGAGCATGCATACTCAGGTCGTCAGAGCGACACGATATCAATATATATATAAATGCAAGTGGCAACTCGAACAGTAATAACGGATATATAACAGTAAATCAAGACAGTAGAGGTATAAACATAGAGTAATCAATGCAGTGAAACAGTAAAAGCAGTAAAATAATATGCCAGGTATGTCAACACAGTAAGTAATGTATATCGATGCTATCATCCCTATCAGTCTCTAAGTCTCACTGTACAGGTCACTAAGCCTATCGTCAGTCCAAGAGTGAGAGTCAACCACTCGCGAGTGTCCTCCACCCAAGGATAGGACCCAAGGGCAAGGGACCACGGGCCCAACATGTAACTCATGGTAATAATCATGTACCCTGTAAATCTCCATATATCTCCATATATATAAGCCGGCATGGGACTCCCGAGATTCTGTTGAACTCACACTCAAACTACCCCACACCCCGTGGTCTACATCAAACGCTAACCATAATCTCAAATACCAATCGGTCTGTGACAAGTCTGCGCGAGAACTGGAGGCAGGACCTCCATCAAGCACGTCCCGACTAATATCTAAGATAAATGGCAGTGTCTGGTGCCTTATCTGTGACACCCATGCAAGAGCTTCCATAAGTGTCCCATACCACTTATAGTCACACGTACACGCGTCCCACAGACGTCGACAATGCAATAAAATAATAAGGTTCACTGATTGTGTACAAGTACGTGTCACTTTCACTTATCCACTCATGCACAAATACTAACGTACTTGCCACAATCATCACTAATACCTAACACTGGGTAATGCACATGATCACTAGGTTGTCAATGCAGTGACATATGTATGATATGATGAGAAAACAGTATGTAAAGCATAATTAAGATGTCATAGAACAGTATTCTACCACTTGCACAATTTATCCTAAATCATACGTGTACAGTTTAGCGAAACAATGAATGGGGAATAAATAGGATGTTCAATTATCTATCCAGCGAATTTAGTTTCACGTCAATCGGGTTTCAGAATCACTAGTCATGGCCATTTCATTTTAAGCGTTCACGGCTGGAAATCCGGTTTCAGAATCGGAAGTCCGTTTCGCAACGCATTTTAATCCAAGTTGGGATCAGAATTTAGCGATACTACAGTTGAATAAAATCTAGGGTTTCCAATAAGGTTTTCAACTCAATAGACGGATCTTCAATCGCGTCTGTACGTCATGAGATATACGCTGTTCAATACTAGTATGTAAATTCTGATTCTGTTAGGACTGTTATACGTCCCGATCTTTTAAATTACAGATTAAATAGCAAACGATGACTAAACAGAATGAAACCACTTGTGTTATCTAGATAACAGATTCAACTTTAATAAAATGCAGAGTTCCGCAGCCTACGAGTTAAGGAAACAGGGTGGTACCCATTACGGGACAGTGAATAGTAATTAGAGTCGCTCTGGACTGCAGTCCAGAGTCGCACTCAGATCTAAATATTGTCACAGTTTAAGTAAAGAAACCATGAGGACCTTGCATAGGGTTATAGTTCGCCGAGTCTTCTTCGATTTAAGCCCTCGAACGCATCATTCTAGTATGTATATAATTTATGGTGATTTTAACGGTTTTCAGGTACAAGAAATTTCCATTTTTACAGGTATACTTGGGGGTATACATTTTAGACACCAACAGTAGTATTATCCAGCGAAATTTATACACGGTATTTATCATTACATGGGCCAACAATAACAATCCAATTCCATCAATTTAGATAAGTATTTTCATTGGGATCACACATCGAACAGGTATGGCACATAATCGATCTGAAATTGTAAATTTGTGATCCATATAATTTGAGTTTGTAACTTGAATATATAGCATGTAGCAAGTAAATTACTTGCCTGGAAATGTCTCGGGGATGCATGGCAGCGACGTGGTCTATTGCAATGGCACGACGCGATCATGACACAGACACGACAAAGGTTGGCCTCGGTGGAGCTTGAGCTTGGTAGCTCAGTGGTTGCGACGAAGAGGGATTTGGTGGCTCACAGGGTTCAGCGGCGGTGGCCCGATGCTTCGGCAGTGGCTGACGGCGCAGAGAGCTCAGCAGTGGTTGTCGGAGTTGGAGATAGTGAGCTTGGGAGCTAGGTGAAGGAGACGGGGAGCAAGGATCTCGGGTTGCTGATGGAGTAGACACGCCGGAGATGAAGGCCGAGGGTTCGGTGTTGGGCTTGCTGTCGTTGAGGTTGCTGTGAGGGGAGATCGGCTAGATGGGTAGCAACGATGAGGTGCCAGGGATAGGAGGTAGGGTGACCGGAGGTGGCTCGACGTTGGGTCATCGGGAAAAGCTCGAAGCTCGGAGGAGGAGGGTCGGGGTTCTGGTGACGCAGGACAGCGAGGGTGCAGGCGAGGTTGGTGGGGATGACGACGACGATGGCGGCGTCGAGAGCAAGGAGGTGGTGCGAGCGTCGGTTGGGTCCTTGGTTGAATGATACAAGTGCCCGGGTGTAGGGAAAAAGGAGTTGATGGAGGTCGGAGCTCCGGCGAGGGTTCGGGCGAGGTGCTCGGGGCTGGGTCATCGGGGACGAGGGTGATGAGGAGAGGCGAGGTGATGAGTTGAAGGTGGTGGTGGTCGGTCGGTGATAAGCTAGGAGGTGAGGTGCGGAGATGAGGGCGATGACGAGGGGGACCGACGTGGTGGCCGACGGCGTGGGGTGATGGCGACAGAGGATGGAAGGTGATGGTGGAAGTGTGCTCGGGGGGTGAGGAGCTCGTCGGCGGTGCTGGCGACGGCGAGCGCAGGCGTGGCCGCGGCTCGAGAGATGGAGTGAAAGAGAAGAGAATAGGCGAGATAGAGAGAGAGAGGAGCGGGAAAAATAATGGAAGAGAGAGGAGTGAAAGTAACGTGGGTTTGAGGGAGAGAGTGAGGGTTATGTGAGAGAGAAAGTGAGGGAGAGAGAGTGTTACGTGATTTGAGGAAGTGAGGGAGAGAGAGGGTTACGTGATTTGAGGGAGATGAATAAAAGAGAATTAATGAAATTTAAGAAGGAATTTAAGAGGTGTTAATGGAAATTAATTTAGAATTAAAGGTGATTTAAGAGGGAATAATATGAGGAGATTTAAGAAAGAAAGAAGGAAAGAAGCAGCTTGGGCCGGCTCTTGACGGGCTGAATATGAAAATAAGATGCAAAGAAAAGAGAAGAAGAGGGGATATAAATTTAATAAATTCCATCTTTATTTATAAGTTGGGCTGAGGAGCTATGGGCCGAGGGAATTTAGAAAATATTAAAAGATTAAAGAGTCTGGGCTCGGGCTGAAGGAAAGAATGTGATGCTTTGGCTAAATTTTAAATCACAATTAAATAAAAAGAATGGGCTGAATAATTAAGAAATAATTAAAACGAAATGGAGTTCTAGGCCGGGCTTAGGGATTATGGAAAAGAAAAGGAAATATTTGGGTTTGGGGTTTAATGGGGTGTTATTGATAAAAGGAAAATGCGGGTTTTTAAACTGAAATAATTTTAAATACAAACTAACGAATTTGTAAGTGACAATTTACAAAAATACGGATATTGGTATAAAAATGGGCTGTGTATTACATTATACCACCCTTACAAAAATTTCGTCCTCGAAATTTAAAAGGAACGACAAGCTATAAAATGATAAGCGAAAAGTTACCACATCGAACACGAATACCTAGTGATTTACTTAAAACGGGTGGATAAAATTTTTGAAGGTATGTATCTGTAAAAACAACATACAAAGAATAAGTCTAAATAAGTATAAGGCAGGAACAGCTATAAGGGCAACTACATGTATACGAGAATAAAAACAACAATAACGAACAATAATATTCGAGGCGTGTTCGATAAAACAGAAATCCCAATTATGTGCGCATATAAGTATAGTAAAAGTAGTACAACAGAATACTAATGAATATAAGTCATAGTCATAATGAAACAGTGAAGGACTTGTCGGTGGTTTAAAACATTTTTAGAATAACGTATCAATCAAACCATTTTAACATAGCTTAGAAAACGACATGGTGAAAATAAGAAGCATGGAAAGAAAATATGCGCGATATATGGTTGCGCTACCGAAAATGAGAAAAAGTAATAGTGTACTCAAAATACATAAAACGTTGTAGTCAATAACACGCACTCTTCAATAAATACAAAATAATGAAAACTAAATTTTCGAATAACAATGTCCCTAAATATATTTAGGGTAATAGGAAAAAGCACAAAAATATATAGGGCTAGCTAGAGTAAGGATTACAAGGAAGTGTGGCTCATTCAAAGATTGGAGTGTGGCGGCTTTTAGACTGAAAGTCGAAGAAATTGGGGTCGGGTCAGCATAGGAAGTAAGGGTGAGCAGCAAAGGACTACAAGGGAAAAAGTATGAGGAGGACAACGGTCGGTACATCATGTGAATCAAAAATCCGAAGGGTCAGTTAACTTGGAAATTATCAATTTCCCCTCTCAAATGGATCTCAAACGAGGCATAGACGAAGGATGAAGGGTGGCCCATTCCAAATATCGGGGTGTGATACTGGTTAATCTAAGTGAGGGTCGAATCAGCACAAGGTATAGGTGTGGACAGTCAGGGGTCTCAGGAGGAAAACGGTAAAGAGAAAAATTCAAAGCATCGAGTGAACCAGTAAACAAAAGATTTGCGAACTCAGAAGGTTTATTTCATTCAAGAAAATTCGAAACAAAGCACTCTCGAAAAACGCAGGTGGCCCTAAACTATACATAAATTTATTAGGCCAGAGAAGACAACATCTAAAAGAAATCCCGTCAGTCGCGGTTGTGAAGATTCAGCAGGTTTCGGTAGGCTCGCGCGCTCAGGTAGGGACGTCCATTTCCATAGCGCCTCGCAGGGACCGCCATTGGGAGTTCTTCCACCGCAGGGTTTTGTTCTTCTGGTCCTTCTCCTTCGACTGGAGCTTCTTCATCAAGGTCTGCTTCCATGTGATTCTCTTCTTCTGGATTCTCTCCCATGGGATTTTCCTCCACTAGATTTTCTTCTATCGGGTCTTCCTCGGGATCTTCCTCTATCGGGTTCTCTTCAGGGTCTCCTTCCTCTTCGTCGGAATCGCCTATCATGTCAAACTCTGGGACGGCTGCTCCTTCGTCTTCGGAATCGCTGTTTCCGAAAATGACCTGGGGACCGTTGATCTCATCATCAGAACTCATCAGCGTGCGGTCATGACTGTGCTTCTTCATCCAAATGCGGCGCTGCTCCAGGGTGGGCCATGGCCTGAAAAGAAGAAGTCATGATTAGACAGTGGAACACATCGAAAAATAGCTAAGGGTACGAAGTATAGGAAGATATGCGGTGGGCAGGAATTGAAAAAATCAGAATTAAAAATGCTGTGGTGATGAATAGTATAAATAAGGAGAAAGCAAGAGAATGATACATAAGTTACGATTCAAAGTTTTATTGCATTCAACTAAAAGTTCGACGGATGCAAGATTTCAAACGAAAAGAAATATTTATAAGAGGATGACAACATTACTACTGAAATTAGAAAACATGAAAATTCTTCTTTGACTACTAGACCGCTGCATTCTCGTCACGCGAGTTGAATCCTGCGCTGGGTCCGCCTTATCCTCGAAGTTCGAACTACGCAATAATCATCACTTGGCAGAAATGGAGAGTGTGGATGAGTCTCCTCCTTGTAGTTCCTTCCTTTTTGGGCAACCGTTGATAAGATGTTTGCTGGATCCGCAAATCAGACATTTCCCTTGGGCACGGCGACAATCCCTCTGAAGATGTCCTGGCCTCCTGCAGTACCCACAACATTGGGTCCTCTGTTGCTTCTATCTCGGGGAAACAAATGGGCGCTTCATCTTCTTCTCTTTTGCTCGTCTGATAGGGATCCCTTTACGATGGGAGACTTCCGCTGGTGCTTGATTCGCCTGCCTTCTCAGTCCTTCAGCTAACAAGTCGTTCCTTCGCTCCTGGGCTTCCTTCAGACCTTGCAGTACACTCAGAATCTCAACGGTCTGATTCTGGGGAGTGGAGATAGAGGAAGAGTCGTTGGAAGACATGGTCCTGAAACAATAATTTTGAGGATGATATAAGGCATAAGCTATAAGAATCAAAATGTAATACGGATTGGACAAAGATTCAAGAATATTAGATGTGATGAAATTCATTACAAGTAGAAAATCAACTGTATGACTCTAAGTCACTTAAACAGAGTATGGTAGTGTAACCGTGATGTAGTTCACAATTACAACCACGTAACTTTGCCAAGTCACCTGAAACCCTAGCGAATGGATAGCGGAACACACAATGTGAATATGGATCCAGAATAACAAGTTTACAACCTAGATCGAGGGATGTCTTAGATTGTCAAGCTATACACGGAAAACTGCAATCCCAATCGAAGCAAAACCTGGGCTCTGATACGAACTAAACCATGTCACGTCCCGCTTCCAAAAATACGGGATACGAGAGGTTAACAAGACCAGCCATACTCCTACGGTCAAGGAAATATCCTACCGTAGTCATACTTCGGCTTCTAGCTTTAAGGGGTAATCAGTAAATAATGCGCAGGTAATGAGAAATGCAGTAACTGAAACAAAACAATATAAAGAACTGACCTGAAGGGAAACAAAAGGGAATAACTCTGGATAGCTAATAAAGATGTCCGTGATGTACGTCTGGCCCTGGTCCCGGCTAAATCCATTCCTCAAACTGAGCATGCATACTCAGGTCGTCAGAGCGACACGATAGCAATATATATAAAAATGCAAGTGGCAACTCAAACAGTAATAACGGATATATAACAGTAAACAGTAGAGGTATAAACATGGAGTAATCAATGCAGTGAAACAGTAAAAGCAGTAAAATAATATGCCAGGTATGTCAACACAGTAAGTAACGTATATCGATGCTATCATCCCTATCAGTCCCTAAGTCTCACTGTACAGGTCACTAAGCCTATCGTCAGTCCAAGTATGAGAGTCAACCACTCGCGAGTGTCCTCCACCCAAGGGTAGGACCCAAGGGCAAGGGACCACGGGCCCAACATGTAACTCACGGTAATAATCATGTATCCTGTAAATCTCCATATATCTCCATATATATAAGCCGGCATGGGACTCCCGAGATTCTGTTGAACTCACACTCGAACTACCCCACATCCCGTGGTTTACATCAAACGCTAACCATAACCTCAAATACCAATCGGTCTGTGACAAGTCTGCGCGAGAACTGGAGGCAGGACCTCCATCAAGCACGTCCCGACTAATATCTAAGATAAATGGCAGTGTCTGGTGCCTTATCTGTGACACCCATGCAAGAGCTTCTATAAGTGTCCCATACCACTTATAGTCACACGTACACGCGTCCCACAGACGTCGACAATGCAATAACATAATAAGGTTCACTGATTGTGTACAAGTACGTGTCACTTTCACTTATCCACTCATGCACGAATACTAACGTACTTGCCACAATCATCACTAATACCTAACACTGGGTAATGCACATGATCACTAGGTTGTCAATGCAGTGACATATGTATGATATGATGAGAAAACAGTATGTAAAGCATAATTAAGATGTCATAGAACAATATTCTACCACTTGCACAATTTATCCTAAATCATACGTGTACAGTTTAGCGAAATAATGAACGGGGAATAAATAGTATGTTCAATTATCTATCCAGCGAATTTAGTTTCACGTCAATCGGGTTTCAGAATAACTAGTTATGGCCATTACATTTTAAGCGTTCACGGCTGGAAATCCGGTTTCAGAATCGGAAGTTCGTTTCGGAACGCATTTTAATCTCAGTTGAGATCAGAATTTAGCGATGCTACAGTTGAATGAAATCTAGGATTTCCAATAAGATTTTCAACGCAATAGACGGATATTCAATCGCGTCTGTACATCAGGAGATATACGCTGTTCAATACTAGTATGTAAATTCTGATTCTGTTAGGACTGTTATACGTCCCGATCTTTTAAATTACAGATTAAATAGCAAACGATGACTAAACAGAATGAAAGCACTTGTGTTATCTAGATAACAGATTCACCTTTAATAAAATGCAGAGTTCCGTAGCCTACGAGTTAAGGAAACATGGTGGTACCCATTACGGGACAGTGAATAGTAATTAGAGTCGCTCTGGACTGCAGTCCAGAGTCGCACTCTGATCTAAATATTATCATAGTTTAAGTATAGAAACCATGAGGACCTTACATAGGGTTATAGTTCGTCGAGTCGGCTTCGATTTAAGCCCTCGAACGTATCATTACAGTATGTATATAATTTATGGTGATTTTATCGGTTTTCAGGTACAAGAAATTTTCAGTTTTACAGGTATACTTGGGGGTATATATTTTAGTCACCAACAGTAGTATTATCCAGTGAAATTTATACACGGTATTTATCATTACATGGGCCAACAATAACAATCCAATTCCGTCAATTTAGATAAGTATTTTTATTGGGATCACACATCGAACAGGTATGGCACATAATCGATCTGAAATTGTAAATTTGTGATCTATATAATTTGAGTTTGTAACTTGAATATATAGCATGTAGCAAGTAAATTACTTGCCTGGAAACGTCTCGGGGATGCACGGCAGCGACGTGGTCTATTGCAATGGCACGACGCGATCACGACGCAAACACGACAAAGGTTGGCCTCGGTGGAGCTTGAGCTTGGTAGCTCAGCGGTTGCGACGAAGAGGGATTTGGTGGCGCACAGGGTTCAGCGGCGGTGGCCCGATGGTCCGGCAGTGGCTGACGACGCAGAGAGCTCGGCAGTGGTTGTCGGAGTTGGAGATGGTGAGCTTGGGAGCTAGGTGAAGGAGACGGGGAGCAAGGATCTTGGTTTGCTGATGGAGTAGACACGCCGGAGATGAAGGCCGAGGGTTCGGTGTTGGGCTTGCTGTCGTGGAGGTTGCTGTGAGGGGAGATCGGCTAGATGGGTAGCAACGATGAGGTGCCAGGGATAGGAGGTGGGGTGACCGGAGGTGGCTCGACGTTGGGTCGTCGGGAAAAGCTCGAAGCTTGGAGGAGGAGGGTCGGGGTTCTGGTGACGCAGGACAGCAAGGGTGCAGGCGAGGTTGGTGGGGATGACGACGATGATAGCGGCGTCGAGAGCAAGGAGGTGGTGCGAGCGTCGGTTGGGTCCTTGGTTGAATGAAACAAGTGCCCGGGTGTAGGGAAAAAGGAGTTGATGGAGGTCGGAGCTTCGGCGAGGGTTCGGGCGAGGTGCTCGGGGCTGGGTCGTCGGGGACGAGGGTGATAAGGAGAGGCGAGGTGATGAGGTGAATGCGGTGGTGGTCGGTCGGTGATAAGCTAGGAGGTGAGGTGCGGAAATGAGGGTGATGATGAGGGGGACCGACGTGGTGGCCGGCGGCGTGGGGTGATGGCGACAGAGGAGGGAAGGTGATGGTGGAAGTGTGCTCGGGGAGTGAGGAGCTCGTCGGCGGTGCTGGCGACGGCGAGCGCAGGCGTGGCCGCAGCTCGAGAGTGGGAGTGAAAGAGAAGAGAATAGGCGAGATAGAGAGAGAGAGGAGCGGGAAAAATAATGGAAGAGAGAGGAGCGGGAAGTAACATGGGTTTGAGGGAGAGAGTGAGGGTTATGTGAGAGAGAAAGTGAGGGAGAGAGAGTGTTACGTGATTTGAGGAAGTGAGGGAGAGAGAGGGTTACTTGATTTGAGGGAGATGAATAAAAGAGAATTAATGAAATTTAAGGAGGAATTTAAGAGGTGTTATTTGAAATTAATTTAGAATTAAAGGTGATTTAAGAGGGAATAATATGAGGAGATTTAAGAAAGAAAGAAGGAAAGAAGCAGCTTGGGCCGGCTCTTGACGGGCTGAGTATGAAAATAAGATGCAAAGAAAAGAGAAGAAGAGGGGATATAAATTTAATAAATTCCATCTTTATTTATAAGTTGGGCTGAGGAGCTATGGGCCGAGGGAATTTAGAAAATATTAAAAGATTAGAGAGTCTGGGCTCGGGCTGAAGGAAAGAATGTGATGCTTTGGCTAAATTTTAAATCACAATTAAATAAAAAGAATGGGCTGAATAATTAAGAAATAATTAAAACGAAATGGAGTTCTGGGCCGGGCTTAGGGATAATGGAAAAGAAAAGGAAATATTTGGGTTTGGGGTTTAATGGGGTTTTATTGATAAAAGGAAAATGCGGGTTTTTAAACTGAAATAATTTTAAATACAAACTAACGAATTTGTAAGTGACAATTTACATAAATACGGATATTGGTATAAAAATGGGCTGGGTATTACACCCGGCCTAATGGAGTACAGATGTGGAATCTCCCGGGCTTTCAATACGGAGGTCCCGTCCTTGAAATTATCGCGCAACGCCAACACCGCCTTGGAGGTCTCAGGGCCGATTGTCAGGACCTTGTCCGTAAAAGAAATACCCTCTCCAACCATGCGCGGATGAAGAAGCAACCCCCTGGCCTCCCGCGGAGGCGGATTCACGATAGAAGCACCGATCAGCCACATAACTCTCGGGAATCTGTACCTCTCGTAAAACGAGGGTCTTTTATGAATACCAAATACCCCGAGCACGTGCATTTCCATCTACGAGATAAAGTAGTGCATCGGGAAATTAGCGGGTTGCACCCCCGGTTCAGTTGCATCCGCCGCCACGCTAAGACCATGGTACAGATGGGTCAACCCGGCAATCCCGATGGCCAATTGTATGGCAGCCACCATTCGATGTGCTGGGTAGAACACGGACGACCTCATATAGCGAGGGTGCATGGGGAGCGCGAACCAGCACAGCCATAGCCCCAGAAACGCGAGAAAGAAAGTCTCCTCGTCGATGCCCGGAGCAGCGATTTCCGACAAAGGGATGATTGCAGCATCGGGAAGATAAAAACCTTTTTGATCGGCTTCCAGTGCTGGTCGACGATCTAAGCCAAGGCCGAAGGGGTTGTCAAGCTTGGCAAATTTTTCGCCCCGTTGCGATAGAATCTCCGGTCGAAGAAAGCGGGCGATGAAGTCTGCGAAACTAACCCCCCGGCCTCCCGATTCTAAATAAAGACTTTCATACATATGCAGTGTAGGGTTCCTAGGCACTCTCAAGAGGTCTCACAAGGCATCAACCATGCCAATTTCAAATTTTACGGGTGCCGAGAAAACCTAATACGGATCATTGACTAGAGTTTAGGCGAAAAACGAAACTAGTTAACATCTTAACTAAAGGAGAGAGGCTACAACCTTTGTAGATCCGTTTCTCCACTTCCTTAGCTCCACGTAGACATCCTCTCACTGTCCATCTCGAATCCCGAACTCAATCGTCGGCTTCATCGGAGAAATGGGCGGGCGAGGTTGTCGGCTTCGTGCCGAAGATGATCTACGTCGGGCATCACAAGTTCAAGCTCCAACTTCACCAAGTTGTGAAACTTGTGAAGAAAACACCTTATACTACTTGGCAAGAGGTAGAGAGTGAAGAAATAGGAGGTGGGTTCACTTTAGAATTGGATTTCTCACACTTTTGCTCAAGTTGCCATTGATGGACTTAAGCTTTTTCTTGAAGAAGAAGATGATGAAGAAAATAGAATATGATAAGTGTTCATTAAAAAAAAAGGAAAAGAAAATGAATACTTATCATATACTAACTATGGTAGAGTGTAGAGAATAGACCATGGTTACTTGGAAGGGTTAGGGTTAAGCATGAAGACAAGAATGGTTACAAAGTCAAAGCTTCATGAAGCTTCAACTAGAAACAAAGAAAGCCACCATTCTCTTCAAAATCTTTTCCAAATAAATAAATAAATAAATAAATAAAAGAATAAGCAAAATCCTAATCATCATCTTAACCATGGTTTAATTCTATACACTTAACCAAAGAAGCATGTATCATCAAACATGATACAACCATGTGAATAAAAGTATATCACATATACAACTTTCACATACAAGTGAGAAAATCCATATAAAGTGAACCAATACTAGTTAATGCAAAGTAATATATCAAATATATAATTATACATTAAATCATTAAATCAACACTTGATTCAATGATCCGGTCATGTCGCACATAACCGACTAGTATCCAATATATCGGCTTATCGAATCAATCCTTGATTCGATATCTAGGTTATATCGAATATAACCAATCGATACATTTATCGCGAGAATGAAATACGGTATCACATACACGCATTATTCTCGGTCTCGCACATATCTCATATGCACTCCTATTTCGTTTCGCTTGAGCCAGGAAACCTCTGTGTAGGACTCTAAAGACTCGTCAATACGCCGGTAGCAGATGATGATCACATCAAGCACCCACAAGCCGCAAGCGGTCTGCTAAACGTAACGGCCACCCGGGTATTGAGCGATCAGAAGATCGACGAGCTAGCCCGCTCATACTCCTGTGAATCCAACCAGTAACACTTACCGTACAGTCCGGTCTGTTCGTCTGATATGTCGCATATCGAGTCTAGGGGTGGTAAACGTCAGACCCCAATAACCGATAAGTCGTGCCGATGTGAGGCTCATAACGGGTCGAGAAACTACTGGTAACACTTACCAGCAAATCTCTGATCAGCCCTGGCCAGGGACTTCCCTGTTACGGCCAATCGAGCACAGTGCAACATCAACCCCCAATACCGGGAGAGACGAAACCCCTCCTATCGCTCATTGCCTCCATGTGACTCGGAACTGTACCCAAAGACCACCGTTTTGCATGCCCTCATGGACGTGGTAAGGTGGAGATCAAAGCACAGTGGGAATCACACAAGACTCTATGACGATCTCGGGTCTACAGACTAACCTGCATAAGTGTCACCTGAGAACTGCCATTTGACGTGAGGTATAATACCATCTGGGAGTTCTCGGCGAGTCCGTCCAGTGTACCCAGTCTCCACTGAGCACCCGTATGCCATCTCTGATGTCAAACACCAATGGATATGGGATCATCCATCGCCCATCTCATGGGTCGAGAAGCGTATACGCTAGTCTACACCGGTATATCGATGCCCCGTCTCGATACACCCATGACTAGGGACCTTGAAGGATGTACTTATGGACTACCATGTCCCCACTAGTATGATCTGCATCATAGTCCAGGTAGTCAAGTACACATCCTAAGGGCTTTACCAACATGTAACTATAAGACAGTTTAAAGAGACTAGTATACATGTTAAGATAAAGAGTAACCAGATAGCATACTATCATATCGAGCAAGAAAGTCATCTCTATATATGTCCAAGCATCCAATATAATATACATCATCTGTATAATACTGGCCTCTAGGGCATACATACAACTAACAATCTCCTACTTGCACTAGGGCCAGCTGCTGTAGTATCGCATACCGAGCATCCCGAAGAGTCTCTCAAACTGTATCTGGGGAATGGCCTTCGTGAGTGGATCCGCCGTGTTGTTCTTCGTGTCAACCCTCCTGACCTCGATCTCCCGGCGATCAACTATCTCCCGGATCAGGTGATTCCGCCTCAGAATATGCCTGGATCGCTGATGGGACCTGGGTTCCTTGGCCAAAGCCACCACTCCATTGTTATCGCAATACAAAGGTATTGGATACTCAATGGATGGAACCACTCCAAGTTCAGTAATGAACTTCTTGATCCAGACAGCCTCTTTGGCAGCATCGTTGGTAGCGATGTATTCAGCCTCCATCGTCGAGTCTGCCACGGTTTCCTGCTTGGAACTCTTCCAGCTAACCGCCCCTCCGTAAAGGGTAAAGACAAATCCCGACTGCGATTTAGAGTCGTCCTTATCACTCTGGAAGCTCGAATCGGTAAAGGATTCCACTTGGAGTTCTCCGTTACCATACACCAAGAGCATCTCTTTAGTCCTTCGTAAGTACTTGAGAATGCTCTTCACAGCTGTCCAGTGACTCTCTCCAGGATCAGCTTGATACCTGCTCACTACACTTAGTGAGTATGCTACATCGGGTCTGGTACATAGCATCGCGTACATGATAGAGCCTACAGCCGAAGCATAGGGTATCCCTTGCATGCGAGCTCTCTCCAAATCAGTCTTGGGAGACATCTCTTTGGAGAGAGTGACTCCAGAGATCGTGGGCAAGTTCCCACGCTTGGATTCTTCCATACTAAACCTCTTTAGTATGGTGTCAATGTACCTGGATTGGGACAATCCCAATATCCGTTTGGATCTATCTCTATAGATCCTAATTCCCAATATGCAGGAGGCATCACCAAGATCTTTCATTGAGAATCTTTGTGATAAGAAGAGCTTGACCGATTGCAGCATAGGAATATCATTTCCTATCAAGAGTATGTCGTCCACGTACAATACGAGGAAGACAACCTTTCTCTCTGCTACCTTCTTGTAGATACAAGGTTCATCTGGGTTTTTGACGAAATCAAACTCTTTGATAACGACGTCAAAGCAGATGTTCCAACTCCGCGATGCTTGCTTTAATCCATAAATGGATTTAAGCAGCTTGCACACCTTCCCGCTGCTCCCACTGTCTACGAAGCCCTCTGGCTGAGTTATGTACACGTACTCTTCCAAATCACCGTTTAGAAAGGCGGTCTTAACATCCATTTGCCAGATTTCGTAGTCATGATATGCAGTGATGGCAAGCATGATCCGGATGGATTTAAGCATAGCCACTGGAGAAAAGGTTTCGTCATAGTCCACACCCGGTCTTTGACGAAAGCCTTTTGCAACAAGTCTAGCTTTGAAAGTCTCCACTTTCCCATCTACACCAAGTTTTTTCTTGAAGATCCACTTGCTCCCAATGGGTTTTACCCCTTCAGGAGCAACTTCCAAAGTCCATACTTTGTTGGTGTACATGGATTCCATCTCGGACCGCATAGCATCCAGCCATTTCACTGAGTCCCTACTCGTGATGGCCTGCTCGAAGCTAGTTAGGTCATCATCCTCCATGATGCAATCCTCGCTTCCACCGTCAATGAGAAAACCGTAGTATCTCTCAGGTGGACGAGAAACCCTGCTAGATCGGCGGAGAGGCTGGGGTTCATCGGGTACTACTGAATCCTCTGGTTCCACTAAATCTTCAGTTACAGTTTGTGTTTCTGGAACTTCTTCCAGTTCTACCTCAGAGCCACTAATCTCTTTTGCAAGAAATTCCTTTTCTAAAAAGGTGGCATGTTGAGCAATAAACACTTTTTGTTGTTCACTGTGGTAGAAAAAATATCCATTTGAATGTTTAGGATATCCCACAAACTTACATAGAACTGACCGTGCCTCGAGTTTGTCTGGATTTTGCCTTTTGACATAGGCCAGACAACCCCATATCTTAACTCGTTTAAGACATGGTCTCTTCCCACTCCATATCTCATATGGTGTGGTAGGTACAGATTTAGTTGGAACTTGATTCAATAGGTATGCTGTTGTCTCAAGCGCATACCCCCAGAAGGAAATAGGTAACTTAGCTGTACTCATCATAGAGCGCACCATATCTAATAGGGTGCGATTCCTCCGCTCCGATACACCGTTGTGCTGTGGTGTATAAGGAGGAGTAAGCTGAGAGAGAATCCCATTCTCTTTTAGATAATCTAGAACTCATTGCTTAAGTATTCTCCTCCTCGATCAGATCGAAGGATCTTAATACTTTTGCCCGTTTGTTTTTCTACTTCGTGCTTATATTCTCTGAATTTCTCAAAAGCTTCAGACTTGTGTTTCATCAGGAACACATGTCCGAATCTAGAGAGTGTAGGGTTGCTAGGCACGCGCACAAGGGTCTATGAGGCATCAACCATGCCCGATTAAAAATTTAGCCGTGCCAAACAACCCGAATACGGAACTTTAAACTAGAGATTAGGCGAAAACAAGCATGCTAAACACTTTAACACTAAGTGAGAGGGATTACAACCTTTGTAGATCCGGTCCTTCACTTCATATGCTCCGTGTTGTGGTCCCTTCGCTGCGATCATCAGGATCCGGACTCTCGAGAGGTTCCACGAAGAGAAAGACGCAACCTTTGCTTCCGATCTTCGATACTAAGATGATCTACCTTGAAGTTTCTTTAACACAAGCTAACACTCATGAAATGATGTGAACACCCTCATCTAAATGGCAAGGGAAGATGAGAATGATGAAGTAGGATTTTTGCTCTCTTTATTTATCTTTTTCTCATATTTATTCATCACTTTTGAAAAATCAAGCAAGGTTTTTCATGAAAGAATGAAGGAAGAAGAAGATGAACAATATTAGAATCCTTTTGTGATGAATAGGAAAAGAAATGATATGATGAATAATGTAACCATGGTCAAACTAACCCTTGTAGAGATTTGACTAAGGTTAAAGGTTTGGTTAGGTTAAGGAAATATCTAGCATAATATCTTAACAAAGACAAAGAAAGAAAGCTTCTAGAAACTTCTAGAAAATCTTAACCCTAATCAAACCCTAACCATGTTTAATCTCTACTAAACAAGTTGCATTAGTTATCATATCATGTTACAATATTATATATCACATATATAATATTTATCGTAACAAAATAAAATAATACAATTAACATATATCGCATATATATCAATGTATTATCCGAGTGAGAAAAAGAATCTTTTAGTGAGCAAATATTAGTTAATGCAATTTAATATATCATATATATTATTATACATTAAATTATCGAATCAACACTTGATCCGACAATCCGGCTATATCGCGTATAACCGACTAATATTTATCCGTACCGATTCATCGAATCAACACTTGATCCGATGACCCGGCTGATGTCAAATATCGCGAGAATACAATACGGTATCACATATCGCATTATCCTCGGTCCCGCACATATCACATATGTGCTCCTACTCCGTTTTGCCTGAGTCAAGAAACCTCTGTGTAGGACTCTAAAGAATCGTCAATACGCCGGCAGTAGGTGATGATCATATCAAACACCCACAAGCTGCAAGCGGTCAGCTAAACGTAACAGCTACCCAGGTATTGAGCGCTCAGAAGATCAACAAGCAAGCCTGTACATTCTCCTGCGAATCCAAACAGTAACACTCCCGTACAGTCCGGTCTCGTCGTCTGATATGTTGCATATCTCGCCTAGGGGTGGTAAACGTCAGACCCCAGTAGCTTGATAAGTCGTGTCGATTTGAGGTCTATAACAGTTCGAGAAACTACTGATAACACTTACCAGTAAATCTCAGCAACCCTGGCCAGGGATTTCCGGTTATAGCCAATCGAACACAGCACAACATCAACTCCCTATACCGGGAGAGACGAATCCCCTCCTATCGCTCATTGCCTCCATGTGATTCGGGACTGTACCCAAAAGCCACCTTTTTGCACGCCCTCTTGGACGTGGTATGATGGAAATCAAAGCACAGTGGGAATCACACAAGACTCTATGACGATCTCGGGTCAACAGACTACTCTGTACCAGTGTTACCAGAGAACTGCCATCTGACGTGAGGTATAATACCATCTGGGAGTTCTCGGCGAGTCCGTCCAGTGTACCCAGTCTCTACTGAGCACCCGTACACCATTCTTGATGTCAAACACCAATGGATATGGGATCATCCATTGCCCATCATATGGGTCAAGATGCGTATACGCTAGTCTACTCTGGTGTATCGATGCCCTGTCTCGATACACCCTCGACTAGGAACAGTTATAGGATGTACTCGTCGACTACCGTGGCCCCACTAGTATGATCTTATCATAGTCCCAGTAGTCGAGTACTTATCCTAAGGGCTTTATCAACATGTAACATAGAGACAATCAGAGTACATGTTAAGATAAAGTACAACCAGATAGCATACTATCATGTCGAGCAAGAAAGTCCTCCCTATATATGTCCTAGCATCCACTACAATATATATCGTATGTACAGTAATGGCCTCTAGGGCATACATATAACTAACAATCTTCCACTTGCACTAGGGCCATCTGTTATGGTATCGCATACCCAACAATTAGCTGCGGTTGAAGTATCTCATACTCAACCATCCCATAAAAGTCTCTACTGGGAAAAAGGCCTTTGTGAGTGGATCCGCGCTGTTGTCCTCTGTGTCTACTCTCCTAACCTCGATCTCCCTGGAGATCAACCATCTCCATGATCTGGTGATACTGCCTAAGAATTATATCTGGATTTCTGATGGGACGGTAGTTCCTTGGCTGAAGCCACAACTCCATTGTCACACAATAGTAGGAACGAAGTTCATCTTATGAACTTATTTGTATCCAGACCGCCTCTTTGGTAGCATCCTTGGTAACGATGTATCTTGCCTTTAATCGTCTAGTATGTCACGGTATCTAACTTGGAACTCTTCCAACATACCGTCCCTCCACTGAGGGTAAAGACAATGCCTACGACTGACATTCTGTCGTCCTTATCACCCTGGAACCTTTCCAGTGATTCTCCTCAGGATCGATTGATACCATCTCACTACAACTAGTGAGTATCCTAATATCCAATTAGATCTATCTCATAGATCCAAAAAACCCAGGATTTAGGAGGTATCACTTTGATCCTATATGGAGAATCCTTGTGATGAGCGGAGATTGACCGAGCGTAGCATAGGAAACTCCTTCCCTATCAAGAGTATGTCATCCACGTACTCTACGAGGGTCACCACCATACTCTTTACTACCTTTTCGTATATACAAGGTTCATCTACCATTTTGATGAAGTCAAACTCTTTGACTACCACATCAAAACAGATGTTCTAACTCCGCGATGCCTGTTTTATCATATAAAACATCTTGCACACGTTTCCGCTGCTCCCACTATTTACGAAGCCCTCTGGCTGTGTACTTATAGACGTTCTCTTCTAAAACATCACTTAGAAAAGCAGTCACGACACCCAACCACCAGATATCGTAGTCATGGTATGTAGCCGTGGCAAGTAGGATCTGGATGGACTTAAGCATAGCTTTGAAAGTCTCAACTTTTTCATGTACACCAAGTAATCTTCTCAAGATATACTCGCCCCTGATGGGGATTTAACCCTTCAGATAAAGCAACCAAAGTCCATACTTTGTCGGTGTATAAGGATTCCATCTCAGATCGATAAGCACCCAGCCATTCTTACAGAGTCCCACTCCTGATGGCCAGCTCGAAACTAGTTGGGTCATCATCTCATGATGCAATCCTCGCTCCCACTGTCATAGAGAAACCGAAGTACCTCTCAGGTGGGTAAGGAACCCTACTAGATCGGCGGAGAGGCTGAGGTACGTTGGAAACTATTGAATCCTTTGGTTCTACCAAATCATCAGCTGCAGTTTGTATAGCTTGAACCTTTCCAGTTCTACATAACAGATCTTGCTTCGAGCTTGTCCGGATTTTGCTTTCAGACATAGGCCGGACAACCCCAAATCTTAACAGGCTTAAGATACAGGCTCTTCCCTTTCCACATATGAAGTGGTAGGCAACTGATTTGATTTGAACCCTTATTCAATAGGTATGCAGCTTCTCAAGTGCATAACTCCCTAAAGGAAATAGGAAACTCAGTAGTACTCATCATAGAGCACACCATATCACATAGGGTTCTAGGGCTCCACCCCGATACACCAACGTGCTGTGGTGTATACGGAGGAGTAATGCTGAGAGAGAATCTCATTCTCCTTTAGAATAGTCCAGGAATTCCGTGCTTAAGTATTCTCCTCCTTGATCACATCATAGGACATAATACTTATACCCGTATTTTGGTTCTCTACTTCTAATTTATATTCTGTGAATATCTCAAAAGGTTCGGACCTGTGTTTCAACAGAAACATATGTCTGAATCTTGAGAGATTATCAGAGAATGTAATGAAGTACAAAGAACCGGTCTTGGCATGTGTAGACAGGAGACTTTTATACATCAGCATGTATCAATTCCCAAGAGTTCACTAACTCTTTCTCTGTTTCCATCAAACAGAGCTGTGGTCATTTTATCTTTGTGACATGACCGGCAAGTTTCACAAGATGTAAATTCAAACTAATTTAAATATGCATCTATATGTAACTTCAGCCAGTCGGGTCGCATTGATATAACCTAGTCTACAATACCTCAAGAAGGATTCGTTCATTTCTGAACTCTTCCTCTTGTGTGTGTTCCGTATACTAAGAACTGTAGTTTGATTTAGAACGACAATGCTTTTAGATAACGTGCCTGAACCGATCAACTCTTGATATAGGAAATGTTCAAAACATTATCCAACAATACAAAATTATATCCTTTCTTTACTAATAAAGAGACAGATATGATTTTGTATATCAGGTTCGGTATCTAATAACATTTGTTCAGAATCAATGTATTCTGGTAATACAGGGTGACAGTGACCAACAGACTTGGCTGCAATACTTGCACCGTTTTCTGTCTCATGAAACTTATCACCCGTTCTCAGTTCTCTACCTATCTGTAGCCCATGTAACAGATTACATATACGGGATCCTGATCCGGTATCATATACCCAGGACGTAAAGGATACTGAGAAACAGTTCTGTGTAATGAACACATCCGAAGATGATGCATCAAGATGCACTTTCTTCGTTTGGGCGGCACGGGAATTCTGGTAATCCCCAATTTCCTGCTCTGTCTTATAACAATTATAAGTTGGAGCGGGACCAACATTCCCAAGCTCAGTATAACAAGCGGGTTCGGTCAATATATCCGTATTATTATCTTGATTAAGGCGTGATATGGTCGCTACCTAGAGAGAGAGAGAAGAAAACACTCAGCGTATGCTCTTGCAAGATTAGATTGGTTATCTAATATATCTAATCAGGATGTCTCCCACTGTTTTAGTCAAATCTTCCTTCAAACCCTAAAAGGAAAAACTAGCCCGGATTAATTACACGCTACAAGTTCGCCAATTTTTCAGCCAGGCCAGTGTCGGTACTTTGAGGGAGGTCCCCCGTGCTTTCGCACGAACCTAATTAAAATAAACCTCGTTTTCCCAGAGGCATAACCCCGTTAACACCTTTCTAGACACCTACTTGATCGGCTAATTGTAATGTGTAAAACTCTCCCAGGAGTAACTCTTACTCGCAGTGGGTATCGGGATCCAACTATCTCATAGAAGGTATGCAATCTCATTGCAAATTTCAACACTTGAAATTCCCAATAATATTTTACCCCTAGCGTGCTATGACCTTGACGCATGCCAAACAACCCATAGTCCGCTAGTCAAGTTCAACCCGTACATTTCTTGATTGAATTAAACCCACCCGCACGACCCTTGACGCATGCCAAACAACGCCGTACGAATACCCTAATCCAATCGCATCGTATGCTAGCAGATAAGCACTAGTTAGCTACCGTACACTACGCCTTGACGCATGCCAAACTACCGCAGCACGAATACTAACTAGTACTTATCTGAAATGACGGAGGGCTACGATAGGTTTTTAAGAAAACCCTTTGCGTAATGAACTTGATATCGTTGTAGAATCGAGTGATTTTAAATGGAGTGTTTTTGAGGCTTTTCTAGTTTTGCTAAAGGGGTCACTCCTGGTGAAGGGATCGTCGGCCCTTTCCTCATCGAATAAGGTGCAGGATATATCATATATACCACTATGCAAAGCAGAAACTATAGAAGCAATCAAAAAACAAACCGAGGGTTGTAGCATTTGCCAGTTATTGCTAAAGGAGTCACTCCCGGTGAAGGGATCTCGGTCCTTTCCTTATCGAATAAGGTGTTGGATGTTCTACAAGGAACACCGCTATGCAAAGCAACAACTAGAGCTACCAGTTTTTATAAACAAGTCTCTACAACATCTTAGGTTTCTTTTAGTTTCATTAATCTCATTAATGAAGTCCCATTTTATTATGCTTCGCAAGCATCTCTTTTGAAACGAAATCTGCAATATAACATATATCTCATATATATAAAATATAAACATTCGTCTCAGGCAGTAATATAATCTCATCACAGAACATTGCAGCAGAAGAACATATATGAAATATTGGATATACTAGGATGTCCGTGTTTTCAATACGAGCCTGTATAAAACACGGATTCCACGGTCGCGATGAATAGCCAAACCCACATCCCTAGACCCCTACGAGAGCGACAAGTAACACTGCCAATTCTAGGGTTAGAAGACCCGGTCTCGATTCCTCGAGATGGTCTCCCACTGGACCCTAGAACCCGGTTACTTGTGCTCCCCGTCTTGGGTCTACCTAATGCGGAAAAGTAAATAATATACAACGGTGACATCTTCCGCTACCTGGAAGTGCTCCAATAAAAGAATATTACATACAAATGAATTTTACATGAATGAAAAAGAAAAAACTCTCATCTCACATAAAACCCCCGGCTATTCAAAAGCGACGATCCAATACAACATATCACAGTAACACATAATATCTTATATCATCAACGTAAGCAAGTATGCGTATCCCGATTGTCGTTGATGTATAGCAACGAAGCCGGCGATACACCACATACTACGCTTACGGTCACAGAAAAGAAAGTGTAAAACTACAACAGTTGGAATCCGCAACCACCTCAGACATCGCATGCCTGACCAAATGAATTCCTTAGACATCACATGCCTAACAATTATGAACCCCGCATTTTAGTCTCATTATCGAAAACTCTTTTCAATATCAAGCCGGGCAATTCAACAAGATTCCCGACATCCTGATCGAATGCTCGTCGCAAACTTTAGTAGACGGCCGCACCCCCAGATGCCGTCGACGAAGTGCACTAAGGCGGAACACCGCTGCCGCGAGCACCCGAACGGATGCTTTCGGCGACGGGGTTCTCCTACAGTCACTTGGTCGGGGCTATGGGGCGTAGCTGTCTATTAAGTTTACCCAGCGAGTATCCGCGTACTCTACGTGATTGCGACGGACTTTTGATCACATCAAAATTCCGTGGCAACCGCTCATCTGAGACTAAACTGCTATGTTTATAATATTCAAATTAGTTATCTCATAACTACCTGTGGATTCCAAATATTGTATCACATTCCAGATAAATAGAAAAAGTTAAACTTTCCGATCGAATCATCAAACACCCAAGATTTCCCCAATATATCTCAACACTTGAAAACAGTTTAAAAACATCCATCACATGCCACAGTACCAATGGTCCAGCCGTAGAAGGGTCAAGCCAACGCCTCACATGTGGCACGCCGTACTGCCCCAAACCCTAATGTTCAAAGGGCAGTTCAAGACGGTCACATAATCAAGTTAAGGTTTGTTGTCTTCTAGAGGGTCCACCGAGTTACTTGCACGACTTAGAACATTCTTAAACACGAGAAAAAATCCAACTTTTGAAAAAATTTTCGACAGGGGAAAAAGTGAGTTATTGATATCCGTTCGAACTTTTTAACAGTTTCTAAAAATTATCCGGACAAAACATATAGACAAAATTAGACAATCCGATCGAATAATTGAATCCCCAAAACAACCCCAGAAAAACTCAACTGTTGAGTAAAAATAAAAATTTCCAGAAGACTCAGCACTTCAAGACAAGAATTACTGTGTAAGCCACGTGGTGTAACTCAGCCAAATGGCCGCGGAACCGCCGCTAATAACAGGGATAGGCCGCGGTTCCGCGCCTCACTTGTCGAGTTAAAACCACGTGCTTCACAGTATCTCATAGAATTTCCTGCTGAATTTTTTGGCAATTTTTAATTCGCAAAAATCCAAACTTTCAGAAAATTTCCAGAGAAGGGGTTTGTTCGGGTTTTCCGGGTTCGATCGGACTTCAAACTTCGTCTAGACTTCGCCTAAAGCTCTAGCTTGGCTCTGATACCACTGTAGGGTTGCTAGGCACGCGCACAAGGGTCTACGAGGCATCAACCATGCCCGATTAAAAATTTAGCCGTGCCGAACAACCCGAATACGGAACTTTAAACTAGAGATTAGGCGAAAACAAGCATGCTAAACACTTTAACACTAAGTGAGAGGGATTACAACCTTTGTAGATCCGGTCCTTCACTTCATATGCTCCGTGTTGTGGTCCCTTCGCTGCGATCATCGGGATCCGGACTCTCGAGAGGTTCCACGAAGAGAAAGACGCAGCCTTTGCTTCCGATCTTCGATACTAAGATGATCTACCTTGAAGTTTCTTTAACACAAGCTAACACTCATGAAATGATGTGAACACCCTCATCTAAATGGCAAGGGAAGATGAGGATGATGAAGTAGGATTTTTGCTCTCTTTATTTATCTTTTTCTCATATTTATTCATCACTTTTGAAAAATCAAGCAAGGTTTTTCATGAAAGAATGAAGGAAGAAGAAGATGAACAATATTAGAATCCTTTTGTGATGAATAGGAAAAGAAATGATATGATGAATAATGTAACCATGGTCAAACTAACCCTTGTAGAGATTTGACTAAGGTTAAAGGTTTGGTTAGGTTAAGGAAATATCTAGCATAATATCTTAACAAAGACAAAGAAAGAAAGCTTCTAGAAACTTCTAGAAAACCTTAACCCTAATCAAACCCTAACCATGTTTAATCTCTACTAAACAAGTTGCATTAGTTATCATATCATGTTACAATATTATATATCACATATATAATATTTATCGTAACAAAATAAAATAATACAATTAACATATATCGCATATATATCAATGTATTATCCGAGTGAGAAAAAGAATCTTTTAGTGAGCAAATATTAGTTAATGCAATTTAATATATCATATATATTATTATACATTAAATTATCGAATCAACACTTGATCCGACAATCCGGCTATATCGCATATAACCGACTAATATTTATCCGTACCGATTCATCGAATCAACACTTGATCCGATGACCCGGCTGATGTCAAATATCGCGAGAATACAATACGGTATCACATATCGCATTATCCTCGGTCCCGCACATATCACATATGTGCTCCTACTCCATTTTGCCTGAGTCAAGAAACCTCTGTGTAGGACTCTAAAGAATCGTCAATACGCCGGCAGTAGGTGATGATCATATCAAACACCCACAAGCTGCAAGCGGTCAGCTAAACGTAACAGCTACCCAGGTATTGAGCGCTCAGAAGATCAACAAGCAAGCCTGTACATTCTCCTGCGAATCCAAACAGTAACACTCCCGAACAGTCCGGTCTCGTCGTCTGATATGTTGCATATCTCGCCTAGGGGTGGTAAACGTCAGACCCCAGTAGCTTGATAAGTCGTGTCGATTTGAGGTCTATAACAGTTCGAGAAACTACTGATAACACTTACCAGTAAATCTCAGCAACCCTGGCCAGGGATTTCCGGTTATAGCCAATCGAACACAGCACAACATCAACTCCCTATACCGGGAGAGACGAATCCCCTCCTATCGCTCATTGCCTCCATGTGATTCGGGACTGTACCCAAAAGCCACCTTTTTGGACGCCCTCTTGGACGTGGTATGATGGAAATCAAAGCACAGTGGGAATCACACAAGACTCTATGACGATCTCAGGTCAACAGACTACTCTGTACCAGTGCCACCGGAGAACTGCCATCTGACGTGAGGTATAATACCATCTGGGAGTTCTCGGCGAGTCCGTCCAGTGTACCCAGTCTCTACTGAGCACCCGTACACCATCCTTGATGTCAAACACCGATGGATATGGGATCATCCATCGCCCATCATATGGGTCAAGATGCGTATACGCTAGTCTACTCTGGTGTATCGATGCCCTGTCTCGATACACCCTCGACTAGGAACAGTTATAGGATGTACTCGTCGACTACCGTGGCCCCACTAGTATGATCTCATCATAGTCCCAGTAGTCGAGTACTTATCCTAAGGGCTTTATCAACATGTAACATAGAGACAATCAGAGTACATGTTAAGATAAAGTACAACCAGATAGCATACTATCATGTCGAGCAAGAAAGTCCTCCCTATATATGTCCTACCATCCACTACAATATACATCGTATGTACAGTAATGGCCTCTAGGGCATACATATAACTAACAGAGAGATCGTCAGTGAATGTAATGAAGTAGGAAGAACCGTTCCTGGCATGCGTAGACATGGGACCGCATACATCACTATGTATTAGTCCTAAGAGTTCATTAACTATTTCTCCGTGTCCCGTAAACGGAGTTTTGGTCATCTTGCCTTTGAGACATGATTGGCAAGTGTCATAAGATGAAAATTCAAACGGATTTAAATATCCATCCTTATGCAACTTAGCTAATCGTGTCGCATTGATGTGACCCAGTCTACAATGCCACAAGAAGGATTCGTTCAGTTCAGAACTCTTCCTCTTGTGTGTATTTGTTATACTTAGAACTGTGGATTGATTTAGAACATAAATGCCATTGCACAACGTGCCTGATCCAACCAACTTTTGGTTACGGAAAATGTTCATAACATTATCCTGTAATACAAAATTATATCCCTCTTTACTCAATAAAGAAACTGATATAATGTTGCATATCAGGTTCGGCATGTAATAGCATTCGTTCAGAACCAATGTATTACCTGTTGGTAATGCAAGGTGATATTCCCCGACAGTCTTAGCTGCAACAATTGCACCATTTCCAACTCTAATGTATTTATCACCTTCTCCAAGTTCTCTACCTTTCCTGAGCCCATGTAACTGATTACATATATCGGATCCTGACCCGGTATCTAATACCCAGGACGTAGAGCAAATGGAGAAACAGTTCTCAGTAACGAACACACCTGAAGAAAATGCATCAACATGTACTTTCTTCTTTCGGGTGGCATAGAAATCCTGGTATTCCCCTATGTCCTGTTCATTCCTATAACTCTTATAAGAAAGAACGGAACCAACGTTCCCCAGCACAGTATAACATGCGGGTTCGGTCAATACATCCATATTATTATCTTTATTAGGGCATGACATGGTCGCTACCTGGAGAGAGAGAGAAGAAAACACTTTAGCGTATGCTCGTGCAAGATCAGATTGGTTATTATCTTATCTAATCAGGATGGCTCCCACTGGTTTTTATCAAATCTTCCTTCAAACCCTAAAAGGAAAGACTAGCCGGGATTAATTACACACTACAAGTTCGCCAATCTTTCAGCCAGGCCAGTGTCTGTACTTTGAGGGAGGTCCCCCGTGCTTTCGCACGAACCTAATTAATGTAAACCTCGTTTTCCCAGAGGCGTAACCCCGTTGACACCTTTCTAGACACCTACTTGATCAGCTAATTGCAATGTGTAAAACTCTCCCAGGAGTAACTCTTACTCGCAGTGGGTATCGGGATCCAACTATGTCATAGAAGGTATGCAATCTCATTGCAAATTTCAACACTTGAAATTCCCGATAATATTTTGCCCCTAGTGTGCCATGACCTTGACAGAGGTCAACAAATCATAGTGCACTAGTCAAGTTCAACCCGTCATTTCTTGATTGAATCAAACCCACTCGCACGACCCTTGACAGAGGTCAACAAGGTCGTACGACTACCCTAATCCAATCACATCACATGCTTTACAGATAATTACTAGTTAGCTACCGCACACTACGCCTTGACATAGGTCAACAAACGCAGCACGAATACTAAATAGTCTTTATCTGAAATGACAGAGGGCTACGTCAAGTTTTTCTGAAAACCTATTGCATAATGAACTTGATATCGTTGTAAAATCAAATGAAGTTTTTGAAAATGGAGTGATTTTGAGGCTTTTCTAGTTTTGCTAAAGGGGTCACTCCCGGTGAAGGGATCGTCGGCCCTTTCCTCGTCGAATGAGGTGCGGGATATATCATATATATCATTGTACAAAGCAAAAACTCTTAAAAGCAATCAAAAGCAGACCGAGTATGTAGTATCTGCCAGTTATTGCTAAAGGAGTCACTCCCGGTGAAGAGATCTCGGTCCTTTCCTCATCGAATAAGGTGCAGGGTATATCATATATACTGCTATGCAAAGCAAGAACTGTAGCTACCTGTTTTATTTTGAAATTCGATTCCACAATATCTTAGGTTTCTTTTCTTTCATTAATCACATTAATGAAGTCCCATCATTTAAGTCACCTAAACATCACAGATAAATACGACATACACTTATGCCATCCGCATTCGCCTCGATGTTCCCTCGTGCACCGTTAGGTTAGGTAACTAACGACAGAGCAGGGCAGGGCTAGTGCGGGTGTAAAACATAAGTAACGTCTATATAATATATCATATATACTATATACTGTATCTATCACAGAACATCACATGATCACATCACAGATATCGCAGCAGAAGAAACATATGAAACATTGGATATACTAGGACGTCCGTGTTTTCAATACGAGCCAGTATAAAACACGGATTCCACGGTCGTGATGAATAGCCAATCCCACACCCCTAGACCCCTACGAGAGCGGCAAGCAACCCTGCCAATTCTAGGGTTAGGAGACCCGGACTCGACTCCTCGAGATGGTCTCCCACTGGACCCTAGAACCCGGTTACTTGTGCTCCCCTCCTTGGGTCTATCCTAATGCGGAAAAGTAAATAATATACAAAAGGTAACAGCTTCCGCAACCTGGAAGTGCCCCAAATAAAAGAATATTGCATACAAGTTTTTACATGAATGAAAATGAAAAACACTCATCTCACATAAAAACCCCCGGCTATTCAAACACGACAATCCAATATAACATATCCAGCAACACATAACATCACATGTCATCAACGTAAGTAAATATGCGCATCCCAATTGTCGTTGACATATAGCAACGAAACCGGCGATATCACATATTACACTTACGGTCACAGAAAAGAAAGTGTAAAACTACAACAATTGGAATCCGCAACTGCTTTAGACATCGCATGCCTAATCAAATGAAATACTTAGACATCACATGCCTAACAATTATAAATCCCGCATTTTAGTCCCATTATCGAAAACTCTTTTCAATATCAAGTGAGACTAAACTGCTAGATTTATAACATTCATTCAGTTATCTCATAACTGTTTGTGAATTCCAATTATTGTATCCCATTCCGGATAAATAGAAAATGTTAAACTTTTCGATCGAATAGTCGAACACCCAAGTTTTCCCGATACAGCTCAACACATGAAATAAGTCTAACAGCATTCAGTTCATGCCTCAGTACCAACGGTCCAGCCGTAGAAGGGTCAAGCCAACGCCTCACATGTGGCACGCCGTACTGCCCCAAACCTGAAGGTTCAAAGGGCAGTTCAAGACGGTCACATAATCAAGTTAAGGTTTGTTGTCTTCTAGAGGGACCATCGCGTTACTTGCACTACTTAGAACGTCGTTAAACTACGGAAAAATCCAACAATTGGAAATTTCCCGGCAGGGGAAAAAGTGGGTATTTATATCCGGTCGAACTTTTTAACATAGTCTAAAAATACCCGGAAAAACACACTGACAAAATTAGACAATCCGATCGATACTCTGAGTCCCCAATACAACCCAGAAAATTCAACTCTTGAAAAAATATTAAAAATTCCCAGGAAAACCAGCACTTCAAACTAAGAATTACTGTGCAAAAAGTAAAACATGATTTGACTTCTTGGCCGCGGAACCGCCGCAATAGCCATGCTATTGCCGCGGTTCCGCCGCCGTTAAGAGGAATTGGTCACTCGAATTTCACAGTAATTCTTAAAATCTCCTGCTGATTTTTCTGCATATTTTTAATTTCGAAAAAGACCAGATTTCAGAAATTGTCCAGAGAGCATTTTAGGGTTTTGGTTTTGGTTCGATCGGACTTCTAATTCCGTCTACGCATCGCCTAAGGCTCTAGCTAGGCTCTGATACCACTGCAGGGCTCCTAGGCACTCTCAAAAGGTCTCACAAGACATCAACCATGCCAATTTCAAATTTTACGGGTGCCGAGAAAACCTAATACGGATCGTTGACTAGAGTTTAGGCGAAAAACGAAACTAGTTAACATCTTAACTAAAGGAGAGAGGATACAACCTTTGTAGATCCATTTCTCCACTTCCTTAGCTCCACGTAGGCGTCCTCTCGCTGTCCGTCTCGAATCCCGAACTCAATCGTCGGCTTCATCGGAGAAATGGGCGGGCTAGGTCGTCGGCTTCGTGCCGAAGATGATCTACGTCGAGGCATCACAAGTTCAAGCTCCAACTTCACCAAGTTGTGAAACTTATGAAGAAAACACCCTATACTACTTGGCAAGAGGTAGAGGGTGAAGAAATAGGAGGTGGGTTCACTTTAGAATTGGATTTCTCACACTTTTGCTCAAGTTGCCATTGATGGACTTAAGCTTTTTCTTGAAGAAGAAGATGATGAAGAAAATAGAATATGATAAGTGTTCATTAAAAAAAAAAGGACAAGAAAATGAATACTTATCATATACTAACTATGGTAGAGTGTAGAGAATAGACCATGGTTACTTGGAAGGGTTAGGGTTAAGCATGAAGACAAGAATGGTTACAAAGTCAAAGCTTCATGAAGCTTCAACTAGAAACAAAGAAAGCCACCATTCTCTTCAAAATCTTTTCCAAATAAATCAATAAATCAATAAATAAAAGAATAACCAAAACCCTAATCATCATCTTAACCATGGATTAATTCTATACACTTAACCAAAGAAGCATGTATCATCAAACATGATACAACCATGTGAATAAAAGTATATCACATATACAACTTTCACATACAAGTGAGAAAATCCATATAAAGTGAACCAATACTAGTTAATGCAAAGTAATATATCAAATATATAATTATACATTAAATCATTAAATCAACACTTGATTCAATGATCCGGTCATGTCGCACATAACCGACTAGTATCCAATATATCGGCTTATCGAATCAATCCTTGATTCGATATCTAGGTTAAATCGAATATAACCAATCGATACATTTATCGCGAGAATGAAATACGGTATCACATACACGCATTATTCTCGGTCCCGCACATATCTCATATGCACTCCTATTTCGTTTCGCTTGAGCCAGGAAACCTCTGTGTAGGACTCTAAAGACTCGTCAATACGCCGGTAGCAGATGATGATCACATCAATCACCCACAAGCCGCAAGCGGTCTGCTAAACGTAACGGCCACCCGGGTATTGAGCGATCAGAAGATCGACGAGCTAGCCCGCTCATACTCCTGTGAATCCAACCAGTAACACTTACCGTACAGTCCGGTCTGTTCGTCTGATATGTCGCATATCGAGTCTAGGGGTGGTAAACGTCAGACCCCAATAACCGATAAGTCGTGCCGATGTGAGGCTCATAACGGGTCGAGAAACTACTGGTAACACTTACCAGCAAATCTCTGATCAGCCCTGGCCAGGGACTTCCCTGTTACGGCCAATCGAGCACAGTGCAACATCAACCCCCAATACCGAGAGAGACGAAACCCCTCCTATCGCTCATTGCCTCCATATGACTCGGGACTATACCCAAAGACCACCGTTTTGCACGCCCTCATGGACGTGGTAAGGTGGAGATCAAAGCACAGTGGGAATCACACAAGACTCTATGACGATCTCGGGTCTACAGACTAACCTGCACAAGTGTCACCTGAGAACTGCCATCTGACGTGAGGTATAATACCATCTGGGAGTTCTCGGCGAGTCCGTCCAGTATACCCAGTCTCCACTGAGCACCCGTATACCATCTCTGATGTCAAACACCAATGGATATGGGATCATCCATCGCCCATCTCATGGGTCGAGAAGCGTATACGCTAGTCTACACTGGTATATCGATGCCCCGTCTCGATACACCCACGACTAGGGACCTTGAAGGATGTACTTATGGACTACCATGTCCCCACTAGTATGATCTGCATCATAGTCCAGGTAGTCAAGTACACATCCTAAGGGCTTTACCAACATGTAACTACAAGACAGTTTAAAGAGACTAGTATACATGTTAAGATAAAGAGTAACCAGATAGCATACTATCATATCGAGCAAGAAAGTCATTTCTATATATGTCCAAGCATCCAATATAATATACATCATCTGTACAATACTGGCCTCTAGGGCATACATACAACTAACATTCAGCACCTTTACCAGACTCGGAAACTGGTGCTGAATAGCGTTCTCCGGCGTTAAGTCCATCACCAACGGCTTGGTGGCAAAAACATATTCGTCCGGAGGAAGTAGCTTCTCATAGTGCTCCCCCCTCACCGGCAGACCGGAAATCTCTGCAAATTCTTCCAGAGGGATGGAAACTTCCCTGTCCATCAGAAGAAAGGTATGGGTGGGGATGTTCCATTGCTCCACGAACGCCTTAACCCACCATGTCGGAGGAGTAGAATACTCGAACAACGAGGCATAAACTGCAGGGTGTAGACCGATCTTCAGCAGATGCACCTTCTTCGCTGACAAAATGTATCTGGCCCACTGCAGATACCCTGCCGAGTGTCGAGAGGTCAACCCGATGTTGTAGGGTTGTCCCCAAGGGCGTGACTCACCATGGCATATGCGCCGCCCCAAAATATCCAAGGTTGCCGGCAGCTGCATAGGTATGACAGCAATCGAAGGTTGAAGAAGACCCTCCGAATTCCAGTCTACGACCTCCACGGCATAGTTCACCGGGGGTATATCCGCGTACGAAATCGATGAGATCGGATCCAATGGCGTTGCGCAAGAGAAGCTTCGGCAACCTTTAATTATTTGGTCGTACCACCTACCCCACAAGTGAAGGCATTTGTACTCCGGGTTGTAGTCCTTAATGAGAGCAAGAACCTCCCAGTCTACCGGTGCCTCAGGGAATCCTCCATCTGAACGGAAAAACGGGAACGAGAGATCAGAAGACATGTCGCCTGCAAGAAAAAGCGAAATTCAATTATCAGTATTATAATTTAATTTTAAAATCCCGACGCTCGGTACTTTAAAAATTTGTACCACACTGCAATGCGGTGGAGAGGGGACCAAAGGGGGACCCACAAAATCCAGATGACAATGCATCAATTAATAAGACAGCCTCATCATTGGATGAAACTATCAATTAATGAGGAAATCCTCAAAGAATGTTCTCATTAAATGAGAAATCCCTCGAGACAAGGAGAAAATCTTCCTTTCAGAGCAAAGCCCTGTAACAGAGTGACACTTGTCAAACTCTGGTCACGAGGGAATAAAATTCCTTAAAGAGCCTAGCTCTGTAATGATGATGGAAAAATCCATCAAAGTTAATGAAAAATAATTCTTAAGAATTAAAATTCTGGGATCTTAAAGATCCATGAAAAAACTCTGAAGAGTTCTTCATCAAAAGATCAAAAGATCTATACATTGTCAAAAGAGCAGAGCTCTGATCCATGGGCTAAGAAACCCTAAGGAAAGATCTATTTAGATCTATGGGTTCTTGAGAGCAAGGCTATGTTTATAAAACCCTAAAGGGGTTTTCTTTAGATCAAAAGATCTATAAGAGTAAGGCTCTGTTAATGGGTAAAACCCTTAAGTTATTAAAATTAACTTAATTTAATTTAATTTTTACCTAAAATTTTCTAGAGTTTGAACTCTTGAAGTTCTTGGAAATGAGAGCAAGACTCTGAGATAAAAATTCTTGAAGATGATAATCATCTGAGGACCAAAGGTCCTATTTATAGGCGCTGAAGCGCCTCCTCAACTTCTGAGTTGATCCAATGGCTCAGATGTTGCCACCGCTGCACTCACGTGTGCGCCACGTGAGCGTAAAGGTGGGGGGGGCATTTATTTCCCCAATCAGAGCAAAACTCTGTTTGAATTTCAAAATTCAAAAATTAAAGCAACGTTTTAGATCCCTTGCGCTGCACGCTGAGCGCCACGTGTCAAAAACAGACACGCCAGCGCCAGGAGCGCTGCGCCCTAGGCAGCGCACCCCCAATCAGAGCAAAGCTCTGTTTCAAAATTCAAAATTTAAAAAATTGAAGCAACGCTTCAGATCCCTTGCGCTCTGTGTTGCGCGCCACGTGTCAAACACAGACGCGCTAGCGCAGTTGCGCTGCGCTCTGCGCTGCGCGCCACGTGTTAAACACATGCGCGCTAGCGCAGTTGCGCAGCGCGCCACGTGTTAAACACAGGCGTGCTAGCACAGTTGCGCTGCGCGCCACGTGTCAAGAGATCTAATAATAATAATAAATTATTAATTAATCAGAATTAAAATTCTGTTCTGGAAAGATCTTTCCAATCTTATTAAAATAAGAAAATTATCTTCTGTAAAACAGAAGCCATAGGATCAAAGATCCAACGGTGGGAAATATTCCCAAATCAATTAGAGAAAGATCTCTTCAACTAACTTAACAAATCAATTGGCTCTATATAAAGGCCCCAAGACTTCAAGTCTCAGGGAGAGAGAACCCTCTGCAAACTTTGAGAGAAGAACTCAAAGAGAAAGAAAGACAAGTCTTTGAAAAAAGAAGATCATTTTCTTCATCTTTAAAGATAAAGAATTATATTCTTGAAGAACAGAGATGAAATCATCCCATTAAAAAAAAGAAAAATCATCTTCCAAAAATATCAGAGATCTAAGAACAAGATCAAGATCTTCAATAGAAAAGAAAAAGATCAAGAAAATTCTAATTTTAAAAGACGAAAAGAAGTAATTTACTTCATTAACAGATCTCTTGATCTATAAAGGCAAAGCCTTTTGATAAGAACGAGAACTTTGGTTCTTGAATCTTGAGGCAAAGCCTCTTTTAAGAGAACATAAACTTGTTCTTTGATCTTAAATTGATCAAAAATGCGCTCTGCGCTATTGGACAGTGCCTTGCACTCTTGAATTGCGCCTTTGCGCTCCTTGGACTGGCGCACAGCGCCAAAACGCGCCACGTGTCAACCAATGAATAGTTTGCGCTTCTAAATATAGTGCACTGCGCTCTTAGACTGGCGCATAGTTCCAGAGCGCACCACGTGTCACTCGCTAGCGCAGCACACTCAGAAAGCGCAGTGCACTAACAGACTTGCGCTTAGCGCTGAGCGTGACACGTGTCACCTTCGCATGCGCTAGCGTAATGCGCTCTTTAATTGGTGCAAAGCGCCTGATGCGCCATGTGGCACACTGTCAGAACACCACTTTGTTCCTAATAAATGCTATGCATTATAAAAAGGGCAGAGCCCAAACAAAGGCCTAACAGGCCAAACATAAATGAAAATGTTAAACATTTTTAACTGGACTTAGCCTAATTCTGGCCATAAGTCCTCAATATAAATTGAACTGAGCACAACTGCTCTTCCAATCAATTTACACCCGGTTCAAGGGTGCATCTCTTTACTCCTCTGATATCCGTCGTTGTAATCCCTCAACGTCGTCAGAGAGGTGACGGGTCCCGACAACCATACATCACTACGGACTGTGGAGTCCTTAAACTCATGGACTATGACGTCCTTAACCTTGACCGTGAAGTCTTAAAACTAACATCGGACTGTGGAGTCCTTAAATCCACGGACTATGATGTCCTTAACCTTGACCGTGACGTCTTAAAACTAACATCGGACTGTGAGGTCCTTAAACTCACGGACTATGATGTCCTTAACCTCGACCGTGATGTCTTAAAACTAACACCGGACCGTGAAGTCCTTAAACTCACGGACTATGATGTCCTTAACCTTGACTGCGATGTCTTAAAACTATCATTGGACCGTAATATCCTTAAACTAATTATCGACCTCAATGTCCCTAAACTAAACAATACAGCCCAATTGCTCTCTTGTCTGGATCTAAACGATCCCGTTAAGTTGATCTTAGTCTAAAATTAGACTAACATGTCCTTAACAAACGTTTAAGTTGATCTCAGCCTCAAATAAGGCTAACGTATCCTTAAACACAACCTCCCCAAACCCAAATCTAAGAAAGATACGGATTTGGACTAGACCACGTCCTACGGGCGACATCATAACTTAGTCTCCGTATACAATCCACGGGCAACCGAACACAAAACAAACATCTACGACACGAAGTGACTATCTGGAGAAGGAGAAAGTTGTTACCGCAACGCGGTAGCGTAATTAACTGCAGGGGCTTGCGCTTGCAGGGAAGAGCGTCCCCACAATCAAAAACCCCTCACCGTGAGGGGGAATCTGACGAAGTCTGCTATATCGGCCGCATCCGTTTAAACCTTCGATACATGGTGCCATAAATCAACTTGGCATCTTTGGAGAGGTGGACGGATAGCACCAATTAGCATCTGCCCCGAAATTCAGGCTAGACGTTCATCGCGTCTCCGCCGCGTCTTTCGGAGGGGAACAGATTTTGGCACGCCTGGTGGGACCTTTTCCTCTTTCCACTCCACACTTCGTGTGTCGTGTTCGCGAACCAAGCACGGTTTGCTAATGGTTGCCATTGGGTTTCAAGGTACTAAGATTTGGCGTTTTACTTGCTATAGAAAGCAAAGAATCAGTGGTGTCCACTTGTGCAAGATGTTCCAACTGCAACTGCAACTCGCGTCCTGCCTCAACTGGGGGCATAGCCTACGGGACCCAAGCGGCCTCCCTGTTCACGATGCCCGTAGAGCAGATTACTCAAGCCACCACAGGGCTATTTTTCGAGACCATGCTCCCGCCAACGAGCTTCACCGCTCCCGTGCCCATACCAGAAGCTCCCAAGAAGTCGGTCTTCGATCGACTTACAGCTACTACGGCCCCTCTCAACGGGATCCCCACAATCAATAAACCCCAGCCTACCCTAGACAGGGGATATCTGTATACGTCTGACAAGTGTGTGTATTCCATTTCAATAGGATGACGAAAAACACTCTACAAAAGATCCACTCAATAGGGTGACAAAAAACACTCTACGGAAGCTGGATCTTCGTTCAGGTTATCACCAGATCAGGGTAACAGCTGAAGATGTATGCAGGTCGACTTTTCGGACCCGAAAAGGACATTATAAGTTTCTTGTGATGACGTTCGGAGTTACCAATGCTCCAGCATTATTTATGGATCTGATGAACAGGGCCTTTGCTAAATTCTTGGACATGTTTGTCATTGTATTCTTCGACGATATACTAGTCTACTCTGAGACTCGAGAGGAGCACGCCGAACATTTGCGAACTGTACTACAAATTCTGTGAGAAGAGAAGCTATACGTAAAGCTGAGCAAGTGTAAGTTCTGGCTCGACAAAGTACAGTTCTTGGGACACATTATTTCGGGCGAAGGCATTTCAGAGGACCCAACGAAGATAGGATTTGTTAGAGATTGGCCGACACCGAAGTCAGTGGCCGAAATTAGAAGCTTCCTGGGATTGGCAGGATATTATCGGCGTTTCGTTCAGGACTTTGAAAGAGTTGCTGAACCCTTGACGAACTTTATGTGGAAGGAAGTGCCTTATGTCTGGTCAGAAGAATATGCACATGCTTTTGAGTTGCTGAAACAAAAGTTGACCACGACCTCTATTCTTACAGTGCTGGATAATTCAGATGGTTTAGTAATACACAACGATGCTTCAGGAAAAGGTCTAGGCTGTGTTTTGATGTAGCATGGTTAGGTAGTTGCTTATGCCTCATAACAACTGAAGACTCACGAGAAGAACTACCATGCTCACGACTTGGAGTTAGCTGCAGTGGTTTTCACCGTGAAGATCTGAAGACATTACCTATTGGGCGAAAATGTTGAAGTGTACATGGATCATAAGAGTCTGAAATACAAGTCCACTAAGAAGGAATTGAATATGAGGCAACACTAATGGCTAAAACTAATGGCGGACTACGACTTGGACTTACTACCATCCAGGGAAAGTAAATACCGTACCCGACGCTCTCAGTCGCAAGCCATTGGTCATGATATTGACCAGTTAGAGGAGTATCATTGCAGACTTTCAGAAGCTCGAACTAGACCGAGTACAACCGGGTAACTTTGGCAACTACAGGTGTAGTCTTCACTTGTTGATTGTATTAAGGCTACACAGGCTGACGATCCTCGATTTCAGAAGTTCAGAGAGCAGGTGGAATCCGGACTGAGCACAAATTTACTCATACATCGAGACGGTTCT
This sequence comes from Agapanthus africanus, assembly GCA_030015575.1. Classification (NCBI taxonomy): domain Eukaryota; kingdom Viridiplantae; phylum Streptophyta; class Magnoliopsida; order Asparagales; family Amaryllidaceae; genus Agapanthus; species Agapanthus africanus. The sequence goes on along the minus strand of CM057349.1, from coordinate 416,301,093 downwards.
TTCAGATTTGGTAGTAGACTCTGCGTTTCTAAGGGTAATGTTTGAGAAGAAGTACTAACCGAGGCTCATAGTTCGGCTTATTCAGTGCATCCAGGAGGCACGAAAATATACCGAGACCTGAGGCAGCACTATTGGTGGAACGGGATGAAGCGAGAGATTGTACGGTTTGTGTCCAAGTGCTAAGTATGCCAACAGGTAAAAGTAGAACATCAGAGAACAACTGGATTGTTGCAACCACTTCCGATACCCGAGTGGAAATGGGAGCACATCACTGTATTTCGCAGCCTACCACGGAGTCCAAGAGGCAACAACGCCATCTGGGTTATCGTCGACCGTCTCACGAAAGAAGCACACTTTATACCTTTTCGAGTAGGGCAGTCGACAGAGTCACTTGTAGAGAAGTACATGCAGAATATAGTGTGACTTCACGGAGTTCCGGTCAGCATAGTATCGGATAGAGACACCAGATTCATTTCCCACTTTTGGAACAGCTTACAAGAGTGTAACAACTCTGAAATTACTGTACAGAATTTTCCAGTTTAATGTACAGAAATGAGTTATACAGCCTGAGATTGAGTTATAACTAAATTTTGTTAAAAAACAGTAAGAAGCCACTTGTAGTTTACTGGTAAAGCCTTTTTTCTGATATTTCTTTTTAAATTTTTGGAAGCCCAAAAATTTACACGTGCAATACATATAAAAATGAAAAGTCAGAAAAATCAAACATGTGCAAAAGGGTTTAAACACTGAGAAGTACACGTGGCATCAATCCAGAGACCCTAAACCCTAAATCGACTGGCCAAATGCTTGATAAGGCCGGTATCGACGGTCCAACTATGGCAATTGAGGCCCGGGCTGGGCACACTCGGCTCTTCCCCTTCCCTTAACTCCTCTGCACTGTTTGATTTCCCTGCAATCAAACAGAGACCCTTCATTTCACCAACAAACCAAATTTTAATGCATTTTAATTCACCATTTTAATTCCAAAATCCTAATTCTACACTATAAATACTACCCATGCCCTAGTCCTTCATCATTCTGAAATTTCTAGCCAAAATTCTCAAAAAAATTCTAAGTACAAGTGGAGTTAGCAAGCGGTTAACTTCCGGCGAAGAATCGAAGCTATTCCGGAGCTCCCGCGATGCCACGATGACAACACTCTCTTCTCCTACCATTCCTTAACCTAACTAAATAGTAAGTCCCTTCTAATTTTCACTTCTCTTCTTTAAAAATTTATTTCAAAACTCATATCGGTATGTGGAGTTAATACCGATATCCTTTTTCTCTTCATTCTTTAATCAACCAATCTTTTACACTATACTTGTAACCTTAAACCTTAATAATTAGAGTCAAAATTTCATTAAAATTCTCATGTAAAATAACTTTAACTTAAGTTTTTCATTTAAATACCATGAACTTCAAACATCACCTCTTTTAGTATTTTGTTAATACTTTACCTTTAGAAAACTTCACGGGGTAATGATCTACCCCTCACATACACACATGGTTATATAACACGATACTGCTTTTGTGTGAATTTTTGTTACGAATAAAATATTAAATTAAAATACCACTCACTTTAAAAACGGTTTTCTTTTTAAATGGTATTTTAAATTTCTTTGCAAATATATCTCTACAACTCTCTTTATGGGAGCCGATATTAGATGGTGCGGATTATCGCACATCCTTGGGCTAGTAGAGCGAGATGCAGATCTCCTCACGGAGCATTCGGTCTCGAAAGGTGTTAAATACGGGTTTTAATGAAAACACATTTTTTCTACTTAAATAAAATTTAATTTATAATAATTATATAAAAATTACAAATCCATATATTTTCAAAAATATAATAAACTAACATTTTTTGAAAGAATTACAAGTTTCACCAAAATACCATCAAGATACCAACAAAATACAAGTTTTACAATAAAATACCATGAACTTTCCAAGTTAAGCTATTATTACTAAAATACCTCAAATCCTTAAAATTCACATTCATGAAAACCCTAAATAATATAAATAACTTCTCGAAAACCCTAAATAATATAAATAACTTCTCGAGGTTTATTTATAATTTTATTAAAAATATTTTTTCATAAAACCCCCTCGAGTTTTATAAAACAATATTTATGAACTTTAGTAAATATAGATTTAAGCGGGATCAATTCTCTTGAGCCCCAGGGAGCCGGCGAAAGTGAATGCTTGCCTATTTAAGGTAGAAAACTTAATGGAGTTATCAATGATAATTGTCTTGGAAAAAGAGACAAATCCTGCCGTCCATGTACAGCAGTTACCGATGACTTACGAACCTAATTTAGGATCTAAATCAGTTACAAGTGTCTGACTCATGTCTGAGTCTAACTCAAACTTGAACCCAAACACAAATTAGAGTCCAATTCAAACATGAATCCAAAGTCGAACATGAATATATGAACTTGAACCTGAATACTTGAATCAAGCAACAATACCAAATATGAATACTTAACTTGACCTGACCGAACCATGATTATAACTTGACACGACTTCTTGAATACATGATTACATTCTGAACCCGACCACTTGAACAATTTGTATCCATGGTCTCTGCAAGACTTGTAAATATAAACTATATAATACATGACGCGGGGATAACGGGGTAGATTGGTACGGAATGTATTAACGTGGCACGAGGTGGTCACTTAAAAGACACCTACATAAACTCTCGTGCTGTTGTCCCGTGGGTTTTGACGGGGCCTTGTACTACATGTTACCATAGTCCATGGGGTAAGATGGACTCCTCTCGTATACACAAATACTTTCTGTACCAAGCTACAAACAACTACGTTAGAATAACAAGCAATACCTGTACAACTTACCAGTTCCATTTCACATTACTTGTTATATTCCATTCCTTCTTTTGGGACTTATCGAGCGCTAGTTTGCTGACAACATTTGTCACGCCCCGCTTCCCGGTATACGGTGAAGGGGACGCGACTGGTCCGCTACGTATTTACTGTGAAGTAAATACGCTAAGCGTATCTAAGCAATATAAAAGTAATCACAAGAGATAAGAGATATAAAAATAACAGCAACTTTATTTATTAACATTCTTTTGTACAATGCATGAAAAGGAAATACAACTGAAGTAAAAATGATGCCTAAACAATGGCATAACAGGAAATTAAAGGTACTGAATGGAAATGTACAATGTCTAGAGCTCGGGGTCTTCGAGGAACTGATCCAAGTCTTCACTGGTGGGCTCGATCTCTGCTGTGTCCAGATCACCTGACGACATTCAAAGAAGAAGGAAATAGAATGTCGTCAGCGAACAGGTCGCTCGGTAAGTCCCAAAGTTAAGGGAGAAATAGAAAAGACAGAATAAGAATGTATATTTTAAAATTGTATAATATTGTAGAATATTGTGTTAACGCTGTTATTTGTTGCTTGGTATAGAAGGATGCCAGTGTATACGAGAGGAGTCTCTATATGCTAGAGACCAGGGCAAACTGAAAGTACAAGGAACCGTTATGCCACGGTACAACAGCAACATGATTCATGTTAGGTGTCTTAATCTTACTGTCTCGTGCCACTTTTAACACCTTCCGTACCAATCTACCCCTTAAACCCCGTAGTGTTTTGATTGTATTGTTGTATTGTATTGTATAAGTTGTATAGTTGGATGACTGACCGAAACCATGATATCAGTAACGGATGTAATGGATGTAAACCGGAATCATGTAAATGGAAGGTATATCCATGATTTGGTTCAGTCAAGTTGAAAAGATTGATAACTGGATTCATGGATTCGTGTGTTCATGTTGAATTGTAATATTGTAGATTTATATGGTACTTGAATCATATTCAAGTCGGATTATGATCAGACTCAAACCCGAGTCAGACAGTAGAGATGTAAATCGAAGTCCTATATTTACTAGGGTCCTTAGGGTAATTTATAAAACTTGAGGGGGTTTTATGTAAAAATACTTTTGTATAGTTTTCAAGATACACCCCAAGTATTTATTATTCGTCTTTAGAGTTGTAATGAGGATGGATTTTATATCGTTACATTTCTAGTGAAAATATCCTATTTTTTATAAATAAAGGTATTTATCTTTAATATTGATTTATTTGAACTTCATGGTATTTTAATGTAAAATTTATTCTTGTGATTTTTAGAAAAAGGTGGAACATTTATATTATAATAAAATAGATATTTTAATGATAAATATACATATATTTATACAACAATAATTTTAATAAATATTTTATATTCTAAAAATCTCATTTTCTTAAGATGTCGTATTTTAAATCTTTCGAGACCGAATGCTCCTTGCGGAGGTCTGAATCTCGCACCACTAAGCCCGAGGGTGCACGATAAACCGTACTATCCCGAACGGGTTCCCCAAAATGGGTTGTAGAGGCGCTTTGCAAAGATTGTAAAATACTAATCCTTTAGAAAAACGGTTTTATAAAGTAAAAGGTATTTATTTGTAAAAAGTCAATTTTCCGTATTTTAGATTCTAGGGTTTCCTAAGTCAACTAGCCTATTTCTAAATAGTCTAAACGACAAGTCGTTAGATACCTCAAATCGCCTCTTCACGCCAATTGTGGCCAGGTAAGTACAAGTGAAGAAAGGAGGGATCCGCTCACGAATCACCGTGAGACGGGCCTTTTAAAATTACCTTTCTCACGTGCCTAGCCTAGACACCACAAAGTCAGGTTTAGATAAACGACCGATGTCCACAACTTATCGTATTTTCCTAATAAGAGGTATTTATTTAAAAGTGTATCAAACCTAAAACTTTTAGAAATAGTTTTATTAAGAATATGGTGTTTAAATGAAAGTATTGTTTTATCGTATTCTAAGTTTTGATGATGTCGTTTAGGGTTGTATATGCGTGTGTGTGGAGGTAGGTCATTACCTCATGTTCTACTTAAAGGTATAGCAATGTTAAAGGGTTAAATGTGAAATCGAAACATTGTGGTATTTAAGTGAAAAAACACGATAAACTGGAAAGGCTATCATTTCATGTGATAAAACTTGTTCAAATTGTTTGTTAAACATTTAATAGTCAACATAAAGACGTTTAAGCATGAATGTATTGGTGAGAAGTGAGATTTTATAAGAAAACCGAATCGGAAATCGGTTTTGTTCCGATTCCGTCGGGTTTTGTAATTTCGTATTTTAGAAAGAGAGAGAGAGAGAGAGGTTAGAATGAGACTTACGGGTTTGGACAACACTAGAGAGTGAGAGGGAAGTAGAGGGTTCGCCGGTGCGTCGATTCGTCGTCGAGAGTTCCTAGCACGATCACCGGAAGTTCGCCGTTCATTTCGTTGGGGCTTCGCCTTTCGCTTGTTTTCAAAGTACACAATGTTTTCTTGAGATTTTGAGAGAGTGGGCTCAGAATTTTGGGATGAGAGGGTAGGAGGTAGGGGTGTATTTATAGGGTTAGGCTAGGATTAGGTTAGGTGTAGGGTTTTTAATTAAAAATTGTAAAAAAATAAGAAAAATGTATTAAAAATGGATTGAATGAGAGTTAATGTGCTCTCTGGAAATGATCTGAGAAATTAAAGTGTGCAGGGGGGTAGGGGAGGCCAAGAGACAAAACATTGGTGTTGGGGACTCGGCGGTCCGGCCGAGTCCGGCCGGTCCGCCGGTTGACTCGGCCGTTCCCTGCCGAGTCCGGTGGTCGGGAGGTGGGGGGTCGCCGGGGGTAGCCACTGGTGCTTCTAACTTTTCATGTGTAGTGGGAAAATTTGGATTTAACACGTGTTGATTGTTGGGTTTCTAAAGAATTTAAAACAAAACAAAATTAAAAATAATGTGGGGTATGGGATTTGAACTCTGGTGGCTTGGTTCAGCAGTGCAAGGTATTACCAATGAGCTACAAGCTCCTTCTTGTAATTATGGTGTTATTTAATTACTTAAAATGATAGCAGCAAGAGTAAATACTCCAAGTATACATTAAACTTAAAGTAATTTCTTGTATACTAAAAATGGAGTTATTACATTCTTTTAACTTGTAATTAAAAACAAAATAATCACTTATATTTTGTGATCAGGCTAAAATACCCTTTTCTGGATTTTGAAAAAAATATTTGAAAAAAATTGTATAGGAAATTTAGGGTTGTTACAACATTCCTGTCTTTTCTTTGTTTGGAATATTCATCAGAAGGACCAGACTCTTAGGAGATCAAGCTGAGCCAGGAGGACTTGGACCAGTTCACTGCCCTGTCGGACTTCTAGCTCTCTTGTACCTACTTTCAGTTTGTATGCCACTGTTTAGGCATTGCTTTTTATCATTATATCTTTCCTTTCAAAGCAGTTGTATTATAAAAATGAATGTTAATAAAAATTGCTGTTTATTTTATATCTCTTGTCATTCTTGTGCATTTTATATATATTGCTCAATTACGCTTAACGTATTTATTTATTAGTAAATACATTGCGGCTCGCCACGTCACTGTTTGCGTACACTGGGAAGCGGGGCGTGACAAAGAGAGTCTGAGTACCGTCTCTGTAGGCTGTTTTTCGTCACCCCATTGAGATGGGAATGCGTGCGCTTTTCAGGCATGTACAGATCCCTCTGCCTGGGGCAAGCCGGGTTTTATTGATTGTGGGGATCCGAATCGCCGGCAGCCGCAGACTAAGCTTCCGTTAATTATCCCTCGCTTTTGAAGCGAGAGAACATCCATTTGATGGGTCAAACTGATCATGCGAACTCAATGTGCCGTGCGTGTGTGTTTTGTTTTGAAAGGTACTTGGACGTATCGGGGGCCACGCAGAGTTTACAGGGGTCCCACTATCCGGATAGTGGGCTTGTTTTCCCCCAATAAGAGAGCAAGGCTCTGTTCAAAATTTGAACCGAGGCAGCGCCTTACGTGCAAAGCACGAGAGCGCCAGCGCCAGCGCCCAAAGTTAAAAACTCTGAGGCAGAGACTCACGTGCAAGGCACGAGAGCACCGGCGCCAAGAGTTAAAAACTCTGAGGCAGCGCCTCACGGGCAAAGCACAAGAGCGCCAGCGCCAGAACTAAAAGTTCTCCACCCTTGGATCAAAGATCCAACGGAGATGATAAATCATCAGAGCACAGAATTAAATTCTGATTGAGGAAATACTCCTCAAATCTTTTTAAACAAGAAAGATTGTGCTCTATAAATCAGAGCACCGTTGGATCAAAGATCCAGTGGTGATAAAAAATCACCAAGCTACAGAATAAGCTCTGTAGAGAAAAATATCTTCTAATCTTTCTAAACAAGAAGGATTACAGTTGGATCAAAGATCCAATAGTGATTAAAAATCACCAAGATACAGAATAAGTTCTGTATAGGAAAATATTTTCCCAATTTTGTTAAAAAACAAGAAAAATGTCTTTTGCAAAACAGAAGTCCTTGGATCAAAGATCCAACGGTGGATAAATTCCCCAAATCAATTAAGAAATCTCTCAATGAGAGATTTCCTTAACTGAATCAACAAATGTGCCGCCACTATATAAAAGACCTCAAGACTTCAAGTCTAAAAAAGAAGAACCCCCCCATAAACTTTAAGTTCAAAAAAAAAGGGAGCAAGCAAAAAGAGCTTTAGAAACAGAGAGGAAAGAAGAACTTTCTTCAAGGTAAATAGAGATCATAGTATCTTATCTGCATACCCAAGGGTTTAACCCTCCTAAAAGAACATAGTTCTTTCCCTGGATCTGAGATCCATGAGGCAAATCTCCCACAAATGAGAACTTAATTTTCGTAGGAATGAATTTGTTCTCGGGGATTGAAGATCCAGGGGAAAACAAAGGATTGAACTCTTCAGAAAAATGTACAAAGAAGGAAAAAGTGTCGAGCGCCCCACGTGCCACTCACGTGGGCGCTGCTAAAATAAAGAGTGCTCTGCACTCAGTGATTGGTGCCCAGCGCCAAGCACCCCACGCGCCCCTCACGTGGGCGCTAATAAAATAAAGAGTGCTTAGCACTCGATGGTTGGCTCCCAGCGCCAAGCGCTCCACGTGTCCCTCACGTGAGCTCTAATAAAATAAAGAGTGCTTAGCACTCACTGGTTGGCGCCCAGCGCCCAGCGCCAAGCGCTCCACGTGCCCCTCACTTGGGCGCTAATAAGATAAAGAGTACTCTGCACTCAATGGTTGACGCCCAGCGCCGAGCGCCCCACGTGCTTATCACGTGGGTGCTTTTTAACATAAAGCGCTCGGTAAATAGAGCCCAGCGCGATAAAGAGTGTTTAACACTCAATAAAAAACAAAAAAGGGTGAGCATCAAAGCCCATATCAATGCTCAGCATAGTTGAACAAAAGAGACTGAGCCCAAACAAGTGTTTAACACTTTATTCAAAAATTGAGTGGGTTGAGTCCAAGCTGACTAAAAGCCCCTAGTTCAGATCAACCAAGCCCATGGGCTCACAATTTTTCTAAATTTGATTTTAGTCCTAAAACCAACTACAAATCTCTCAACTGACATTGGTTCAAGGGTACATCTCCCCACACCTCTGATATATGCCGTCGTAATTCTTCAACGTCTTCAGAGAGGCGGCGGGTCCCGACAACGAACAATTCAATGGACCGTAATGTCCTTAAACTAACCATGGACTGTAATGTCCTTAAACTAATTATGGACCGCAACGTCCTTAAAACTAAATTTTATGGACTATGATGTCCTTAAACCTAACATAAACCCAATGGACCGCAACGTCCCTAAACTAAACTCTATGGACTATGATGTCCCTAAACCCAATGGACCGCAATGTCCCTAAACTAAATTTTATGGACTATGATGTCCTTAAACCCAATGGACAGTAACGTCCCTAAATTAAAACGATAGAGCCTAAATGCTCTTTCGTTGGATAAAAAATGATCCTGAACCCCCGTTAAGTAGATCTTAGTCTAAAACTTAGACTAACGTATTCTTAACAAACATTTAAGTTGATCTTAATTTCAAACGAGATTAACGACCCTTAAATCAAACCAAACCCAAATCTAAGAAAATACGGATATGAACTAATCCATGCTCTACAGGTGACAACACAAATTAGTCTCCATATACAATCCACGGGCAACCAAAAATAAAACAAACCCAATATGACACGAAGTGAACATCTGGAGCAGGAGAAAGTGGTTATCGCTACGCGGTAACGTAATTAACTGCTGGGGGTTGCGCCCGCAGGGAAGAGCATCCCCACAATAAAAAACCCCTCACAACGAGGGGGAATCTGACGAAATCTGCTACATCGGCCGCATCTGTCTAAACCTCCGATACATGGTGCCATAAATCAACTTGGTATTTTCGGAGAGGTGGACGAATAAAACCAAATAGCATCTGCCCCCAAATTCAGGCCAGACGTTCTAAACGTCCCGGTCGTGGTTTTCGGCGGTAAACAGATTCTGGCACGCCCGGTGGGACCTTTTCCATATTTCCACTCCACACTTCGTATGTCGTGTTCGCGAACGAATCGCGGTATGCTATGGTTGCCTGTGGATTCGAGGTACTAAGATTTGGTGTCTTTCTCCCTTGCAGAGAAAAGAAGATCAATGGCTTCCAGCTGCACCAATTGCAGCAACAACTCCCGCTCCGCCCCGTTTGGAGGAGTAACTTACGGGTCCCAAGCGGCCTCCTTCTTCGCAATGCCGGTGGAACAGGTGACACAGGCCACCACTGGATTGTTCTTCAGGACCATGCTCCCGCCAATGAACTTCAACGTTCTAGTGCCGTCACAGGAAGCTCCGAAGAAGTCGGTCTTCAATCGGCTTGCAACTACCACGACCCTTCTCAACGGGTCGTCCAAGTCTACTGCCTCAGTCTTCGGCAGGCTGAGCCTAAGCTCAAATAGGCCCGTGAAGAGGCTCGCAATACCAGAGAAGGCTATCCCAACTTCTTCTGCAGGTGATGTCGTCCAAACTACTTCCCCTACTCGAAAGTCGACCTTTGACAGGTTGACCATTCCTTCCCAGCGGATGTCAGTCTTTGACAGGCTGGCGCCAATAATTGCCTCTCCTCAAAGCAGGGGGCATGACGAACCTACTCCAATGATAGAGATGATCCCGGCTACACGACATGCTCGACGTCGTCACTGGCGCCGAGTGAGGAAAGCTGGGGGCAGTTCCCCTTCTGGACTTACCCCACCAGCTCCAATGGTGGAAGTTGATGCTGCTGTTCCAACTGGGAACAATTTTGAGCCGCTCAGGAGGGTGCGCAAGAACTCTCCAACTGCCGTGCTGAAAAAGTCTCCTCCATCTGTGGATAACGTTACAAAGGCAAACCCAGAGCATCCCTTCAGCGGCTGTCCTCCAAAATCTACAGGGTCTGGCGAAGAGTCCAAGACTCTGTGATCGACAAAGACTACTTCCGCAAATAGAAGAAAATGAAGGTCCGGCAAGAGGAGGGTTATCCCGTCGTCATACCATGGAAAGTATCGTCTGCAACAGCCTCCTCAACTTCGACCGCCAATAAAAAGAAAAGGCCAGAGAATCAACCACCGCTGGCAACAAATTCTGAGCGTGATGGATCCAAACGCTCCAAGTCTGGGGGCATGGTAGTGCACACCGTCCATATGGCTTCTGAAAAAGAGAAAAGCCGTGCTTCTGGGGGTCATCTACCACTTACGCGGTCCATAACAAAGGCTCAGGAGCAACAACAGAAACTCCAGAAGATGCTGACGAAAATGGCCGCACTCACTGGGCAGAAGGAAAGCCCAGAAGTATCGTTGGATCAACGCCAGGAGCAGGAAACCGACGCCGAGTTCCTCCGAAAGATGCTCGAAAAGAAAGATAAAGAAGCCACGGAACAAGAGGTTAACATAAAACAAATGGCGCTCCTGTTCCAAGATATGGTGGGGATGATGATCCAGCCGGACCCTCCAGCCGAAGATCCCCCAATAATCATTGAAGACGATAAAAGGGAGACATCAAACCCTCTTCCTGCTTTATCAGCAGCCAGGGAGGAGACGATCTCGAAAACTGCGCTTGATGACTACATAGCTCAACAAATACGAGCTCATCAGGCAAGCGAAGCCGCTGGCCAAGTCGTTAGAACTGGGCGACCCTATCCAAGCCGGTACGATCAAATTAAGTACCCGCCGGGATATACAATCCCTAAATTTCACGTGTATAAGGGGACAGGCAACCCCCATCAGCACGTCGCTCACTTCAGGGCTCTATGCGATAATACTGGAGGTGACGACAAACTGCTGCTTCGCCAATTCGTCTGCAGCTTAGCGAAAATGGCATTTGAATGGTATTCGGAACTTCCGAATGAATCCATCAAAACATTCACAGAAATGGAGTTGCTATTCACCTAGCGTTTCACAAGCGCCGGCGAACGCACCCCGATCACAGCATTGATCAATGCCAGGGTGAAGCCAGGAGAGACATGGGTTCAGTATGCAATTCGGGGGGCGGAACCTATGGTCGAAATGCGAACAATGCATAGAAAAAGCTCCTGCTGTGGGCATGTTCGTAGGGACCCTTGACCCACAAGTGACTATATCCCAATTCATGATGTTCTTCAAGCCGACCACTTTCCAGGCCTTGATCGACAAGCTGGCCCAAATGGACCAGATAGGCTATAGGCTGTCCTCCTCGGAAATGGAGCTTCGAAATGAAAAGGGCAAAGGGAAAGCGACCTTTGTCGCCAACGCTCAGCAACAGCCAAGTGATCTGAAACCAGCTGCTCGCTAAAACGATAAACAGTGATCACTCGGAGAAAATATGAGACGTCCTTACTCATTCCTTCAAGATAAAACGAGAAGACTGTTCGAACTGGCGGTGCGCAACAAGCTTATCACTCTACCAGATCCGAGACGCCCATTGCAACCGGACGACGTCAACAATCCCAATTACTGCCCCTACCACCGAATAGTGGGCCACCCAATCGAAGATTTATTCGTCTTCAAACACTGGGTCGAGGACTAGTACCAACAGGGCATGTTCGCGTTGTCTGAAAACTGGAGGATAAATCCGCCACAACCACACACTCCTAAAAAGATGGACACACTGGGGGCATCATGCTCATTTATAGAGGAAGCTCCGTGGAAAGTTGTCCTTTCAGCAAAGATCAAAAGAATGCTGAAGGACCTTCAAGCATGTCCATCGATTAGGTGGAAAAGCCCGCTGGAGCTAGAGATCATTGAGGGGATGCTAAAACCGTGCCCAACACCGAGAGTTGGTAGCGATGGGCAAAATACTCAAGCCCAGCCGTCAAACTCTTCGAAGAAGAAGAAGAAGACCAAAAAAACCATGCAGCTTGATGACAAGCACACGGATCTGCAAAGGCATATTGACGCACTGGAGGAATATAATCAGAAGGCGCGAACCCCGGTCACACTCCAAGAGTTTCTCAACCATATCCTTGAGAGCGGAGATAACGACAATGATGAGGGAGAAGACTCGTCAGAAGAACCCAAGGATTATGTAGCAATTTGTCACACGATCTCTCATTCACCAATAAATGACGAAGAAGATCACTCGGCATCAGAAGATAATATAGAGGAGCTAGGGGCAGGATTGGTGTCAAAACCCTTAGAACCGTCAGACGAGATGATTGACATGCTGCTAAACGAAGCCCATCATAAGAGCAAAGCCGATCAAGAGCGTGAAATGGTCATATTCGAAAGGGCCAGGTGTCGGCATCAAGTTAAAGAAGTCACGGTAAGGATGAGTCGCAAAGCACTCCAATCAGATCGAGGCACACCTGCAGCAGACAAAAACAGGCTTAAGACAAGGAAACGGTTCGCTAAAGCCCTGTCAATGGGAATGAAGCTGCCATCTTTTAAAAGAGATACTCCTGGCAGTATACACCTTGACAAAGCAGATATACATCCTTCTTGCATGACCGTGGGTAAGTAAAGTCCCAACATTGTTCCATTTGTTCTTTTGCTTACACATTCAGCTGACTGTTTATAAATCTGAACAGCTCTGCCAGTCCCTACTGCGTTGGAGTCGCGCATCACTATGCCACTCGGCCCCTACGCTCTGAGAGCCTCGGAACGGATGGCCAAGCTAAGCCTCGCCTCTCTGTCATCTTTAATCGAGGAGCTTCGTGCTGGCCACGTAATTACGGCCGAAGCATTTGCTGCCGAAGCGAACGGCTCTCTTCCCTTTCTTGCCACTTATCATAGCGAAGCAGTGGTGCAAGTCTGGGTTGAGTTTTGCCGGCAGGTGGAGGCTTGCTTGCACATGCTTGAATGTACCCGCCTTTCTTCGGAGTTTGTGGCTGCGAAGGCGGGCTTGCGGGGTCTGATAGAGTGGTGCGCAGCGAACATGGTGTCGTGCGAGAAGAGGCTCGGCCGCAAATTTTCAGAGAGGGAGCTGGCTTCTAAGGCGCTGAACGAGCTCCAAGCCAACCTTACGGCCAAAGCCAACAAAGCGTATGAACTCTGGTGAGTGCTTCAAGAGGCCATCAAGGAGATGGTGGCCATCGACAAAGCCGCCGTGTTCACTCGTGAAAGGGTTGAGGCTCACAAGGCTATTGAGAAAGGGCTCGAAGGCCGGCTTGCCTCATATTAGGCCCAGCAAGCTCAGGCGGAGGCCCATCTTTTGGCGATACTGAACCATGAGGGTGAGGCCCAGCGAAAGAGGGATGAGCTGACCAATCTGCTAAATCGCCCGCCGACTTGAAGACTTGTAGATATATATTTTTTTTCTTTGTACATACTCCTGAATAAGAGTATATTTTTTTGTTTCTTTCACGAATTGTACTTTGTATTCATTTTGGTTCATGAATAAAAGACATATTTCTTTTTCACGATGGTGTATCTCCTTGACTGAATGTATTCTGTAGATAGTCTATCTTAATTTCTCTGCAGGACAATGATGGCTTAGGATTCAGGGTTAAGGTCTGCCTCCTAAGACTTTTCAACTTTATGAGCCATGAGGGTCTTATAAAGAATTTTCTCCCTACCGGTCGAGAGGATCCCGTAGGTGTGGTTTCTCCTTAAGAATCGTGAGGATTCCTAAGTGCATGTTTTCTCTTGAAAGTCGTAAGGATCTCACAAGAGAATTTTCTCCCTTACGAGTCGTGAGGACCCGCACGTGATGGGTGAAGTTTCCTTTATTCGCATTTCACGGAGTCAGGGGTTGCTCTGGATGCTTCCCATGGGTTCACTGCCGTGTTCTGCGAGGACCAGGCTTCGCTCTAGACGTTTCCCACGGGGTCAGAGTTGACATTATCCGCGTTCCACGTGACCAGGAATTTTGCTCTAGATGCTTCCCACGGGTTCACTGCCGTGTTCGGCGAGGACTAGGCTCCGCTCTGGATGCTTCACACGGGGTCATTGTCGTGCTCTGCGAGGACCAGGATCCGCTCTGGACGTTTCCCACGGGTTCACTGCCGTGTTCCACATAGCCAGGAATTTTGCTCTGGATGCTTCCCAAAGGTTCACTGCCGTGTTCAGCGAGGACCAGGCTCCACTCTGGATGCTTCACACGGGGTCATTGCCGTGCTCTGCGAGGACCAGGATCCGCTCTAGACATTTCCCACAGGTTCACTGTCGTGTTCCACGTAGCCAGGAATTTTGCTCTGGATGCTTCCCACGGGTTCATTGCCGTGTTCGGCGAGGACCAGACTCCACTCTGGATGCTTCACACGGGGTCATTGTCGCGCTCTGCGAGGACCAGGATCCGCTCTGGACGTTTCACATGGGGTCAGGATTGACGTAAGCTGCATTCCACGTAGCCAGGAATTTTGCTCTGGATGCTTCCCACGGGTTCACTGCCGTATTTGGCGAGGACCAGGCTCCGCTCTGGACGTTTCCCACGGGGTCAGGATTGACATAAGCCGCGTTCCACGTAACCAGGAATTTCGCTCTAGATGCTTCCCACGGGTTCACTGCCGTGTTCGGTGAGGACCAGGCTCCGCTCTGGATGCTTCACACGGGTTCACTGCCGTGCTCTGTGAGGACCAGGATCCGCTCTGGACGTTTTTCACGGGTTCACTGCCGTGTTCCACATAGCCAGGAATTTTGCTATGGATGCTTCCTACGGGTTCACTGCCGTGTTCGGCGAGGACCAGGCTCCGCTCTGGATACTTCACACGGGGTCATTGCCGCGCTCTGCGAGGACTAGGATCCGCTCTGGACGTTTCCCATAGGGTCAGGATTGACGTAAGCCGCGTTCCACGTAGCCAGGAATTTTGCTCTGGATACTTCCCACAGGTTCACTGCCGTGTTCGGCGAGGACCAGACTCCGCTCTGGACGTTTCCCACGGGGTCAGGATTGACATAAGCCTCGTTCCACGTAACCAGGAATTTTGCTCTAGATGCTTCCCACGGGTTCACTGCCGTGTTCGGCGAGGACTAGGCTCCGCTCTGGATGCTTCACACGGGTTCACTGCCGTGCTCTGCGAGGACCAGGATCCGCTCTGGACGTTTCCCACGGGGTCAGGATTGATGTAAGCCACGTTCCACGTAGCCAGGAATTTTGCTCTGGATGCTTCCCACAGGTTCACTGCCATGTTCGGCGAGGACCAGGCTCCGCTCTGGACATTTCCCAAGGGGTCAGGATTGACATAAGCCGCGTTCCACTTAACCAGGAATTTTGCTCTAGATGCTTCCCACGGGTTCACTGCCGTGTTCGGCAAGGACTAGGCTCCGCTCTGAATGCTTCACACGAGTTCATTGCCGTACTCTGCGAGGACCAGGATCCGCTCTGGACGTTTTCCACGGGGTCAGGAGTGACATAAGTCGCGTTCCACGTAGCCAGGATTTTTTTTGACTTTATTCGCATTTCACGGAGTCGGGGTTTTACTCTCGGTCATTTGTGCACCGTTGAGTCATGGAACTGGGAGTTGCCGCTGTTCCGCTTTGCTTGATGTTGTGTCCGTTGTAATGAGACGAATGTTGAGATGATCTTCAGGCTATCCGCGAACCGTTGAGATTTGGCTTCTTCTTCTGATGAAGCTTGGGGAGGAAAGGTATGATTCCTTTTTTGTTTGCGCCCCTGGATTGTATACAGGGATTGATGTGATATCACCTGTAGGGCAAAAAGTTGCATTCTTTCATTTTTTTATTTCTTTCCGCGATGCTCTATCATTTCAGCTTTTTACATCGCGAAAATCGCGATTACCCAATCATTTCGGCTATTTTTCGCGGTGCCCAATCATTTTGGCTATTTGTTTTATTTTTACTCGCTGCTTTTATTGCGAGTTGCCTAATTATTTCGGCTATTTTGTATCCATACATTTTTTTACTTGCTGATTTTGTTTGCAAGTTGCCCTATCATTTCGGCTATTTCGTATGCATGTGTGGCTTGTCAGCTTCTTGCTACAAGCTTGGAATTAGACACCAGTTTCGGCATCAGCACCGCTACAACTAGGATATGGCCAGGAGCGAATCATCATTTGCCTCTGTCGATGTCGGACAAAGGTGGCTTAGCGATCAGGGTTAAGATCCTGTCGACTAAGGCTTTTGACTTCATGAGCCGTAAGGGTCTCATAAAGGTATTTCTCTCTGCGAGTCGTAAGGATCTCGTAGGTGCGTTTTCTCCTTAGGAATCGTGAGGACTCCTAAGTGTATGATCTCTTATAAGTCGTAAGGATCTTACAAGAGTGTTTTCTCCTTATAAGTCGAGAGGACTTACAAAGGTTGTTCACCATGTAGACATATCCCTAGTCACGGATGAGACTTTGTTAGGGAAATGTTTATTCGCGCCCGTGGATTATATACAAGGGTCAGCATTGAGCCACTTGTAGGGCAGTATCGGAGGTTGTGGGGGCTGCTTAAGAACAGGTTTAGGTCCCTGTAGCTTAAGACTTTCAAATCTTATGAGCCGTGAGGGTCCCATAAGAGGGTTCTCCTTACAAGTCGCGAGGATCTCGCAAGTGTGTTTCTCCTTAGGAATCGTGGGGATCCCTAAGTGTGTTGCTCCTTTGTGAGTCGTAAGGATCTCACGAAGGTAGTTTCTCCTTACAAAGTCGAGAGGACCTTGCAAGTGTCTTTTAACGAGATTGCGCCCTTTCGGGTTTTCACAAAACTCACCGGTAGCCCTGCTGTTTTTACTCACGGAGCCCTTTCGGGTTTTCATCCGTGCCCATTTTGCATATGGACATACCGTTTTTCTTTCTCTCTCTCTTTTTATTCTAACGAGGTTGCGCCCTCTCGGGTTTTCACGATACTCGCCGGTAGCCCTGCTGTTTTTACTCACGGAGCCCTTTCGGGTTTTCATCCGTGCCCATTTTGCTTATGGACATACCGTTTTTTCCCCCTCTTTTTTTAATTCTTTTTTTTATATATCAGCTTTGGGATGCTGCAATCCACCGTAGTTTATCGACATCTCGGTCAACGGCTAGTTTTAGGACGTTTCGGTCCGTCGTTAGTTTAAGGAAGTTTCGGTCCGTCGTTAGTTTAAGGACGTTTCGGTCCGTTGTTAGTTTAAGGACGTTTCGGTCCGTTAGCGGGCTATTACTTATAGAGTTTGGGCTTAGGAAGACAGCGAGCGGACATAGGCGTCGTCATCTATCATTTACCTAGGCCGTGACTCGTCAAGCATAGTACTTCTTCAGGAAGCGACCGTTTATTGGCCTAAAGGGCCTTTCACCATGCATGTCCATGAGTAGATAGGCTCCACCCTGGTAGACCTTGTCTATGATATATGGGCCTTCATAG
Source organism: Agapanthus africanus (assembly GCA_030015575.1). Taxonomy (NCBI): domain Eukaryota; kingdom Viridiplantae; phylum Streptophyta; class Magnoliopsida; order Asparagales; family Amaryllidaceae; genus Agapanthus; species Agapanthus africanus. The sequence goes on along the minus strand of CM057349.1, from coordinate 416,283,522 downwards.
TTCGGCTCAAATTTCCCCCGCTTGGCACGATTGGGGATCATAGGTCTTTTGACCACTAGCACGAGTTCGCCTTGGCGGAATGTTCTCGGCCTAGCCAATCTTTCGTATGAGCGCGTCATCTTTGCTTTGTAAGCTTCCAGATTTTGTTGCGCTATGAGCCGGGTTTCATCAAGGGCGTCGAGCTCCTCAAGCCGAAGGTGAGCATTCTTTTCGTCCGTTAGCTCGTAATGAACTGCCTCTCGTAGAGAGGGTAGCTCTATCCCGAGGGGGAGTATCGCCTCTGTACCGAATACCAATGCGTACGACGTGGTGTTCGTGGCCGTCTTGAACGTGGTCCGATACGCCCTGAGAGCTTCATGCAGTCTCTCATGCCAGTCCTTTTTATTTCGAGACACCGTCTTTTTCACGATCTTCGTTAAGGTCTTGTTAAAAGCCTCGGCTAGACCATTAGCTCGGGGATTATAAACTGATAAGTATCTCCAGTCTATGTTGTGTTTTTGTGCGAAGCGGCTGATCTTGTGGCTTCTGTAGGCTGGTCCGTTATCGAAGATGATCCGTCTCAGAGTTCCAAACCGATAAATGACGTGTGTCTTGAAGAAGTGGAGGATATTCTCCGTCTTCACTTCCCTTAGCGGTACTGCTTCTGCCTACTTGGAGAAGTAATCAGTTGTCGCCAAAATGAACTGATGTCCTCTGGACGATGCTGGTTCAATGGGGCCGATGATGTCAGTTCCCCACATTTCGAACGGTCAACTAGCCACCGTTGGATGTAGTGGATTTGGATGCTGATGGATGAAGTCCCCGTGAATCTGGCACGAGTGGCATTGCTTCGCATACTCAAAGCAATCCTGAATCATCGTGGGCCAATAGTAGTCCATCCTTTTAATCTTCAGCGTCATCTTCGTCCCGGCTTGGTGAGAACCGCAGAGTCCGTTATGAGTTTCTTGGACGACTCTTTTTGCTTCTTCAGGTCCCAGGCATCTTAGCCATAGAGAATCAAATGACTTCTCGTACAGAGTATCATTGACGAAGGCAAAAGATAGAGCTCGCTTCATGAGGTGATGTTTTGAGGACGCATCTTCGAGCGTTCGACGAGATTTGAAGTAGTCTATAAAGACCTCTCTCCAATCTTCAACTTTTTCTTGGTCTTTTACTTGTAGAGCCATTTGCTCGGTCGCTCCCTTTTCCTCGGACGACTCCGAAGATATTTCTACCGGTGCAAGAACCCGACGGCTCTGCACAACGATCCTCACGTCATCGAGGTTTTCGTCGGCCAATTCTTTAGCAAGCTTGGCTAATGCATCCGCTTTGTTATTTTCTGCACGCGGTATGCTTTCAAAAGTGTAGGAGGGTATTTCGGTCAGCAGTTGCTGTACCCTCTCGCCGTACTTTACCAGTTCTGGTTTGCACGTTTGGTAGTCTCCGTTTACTTGACTAACGACCAGTTGGGAGTCTCTGTATATAAGAAGGTTTTCAATTCCCATGTCGATGGCGATCTCGAGACTTGCTATCAAAGCTTCATACTCGGCTTCATTGTTTGTCCTCGGCTTTGTTAAGGAGAAGGCAAAGCGCATTATCCCTTCTTATGGAGTTACGAAGATGAGGCCTGCCCCTGATTTGATTATGGGGGTGTTTTGTTTGCGCTTCTTCATGGAGGATGCTCCATCGAAGTAAAGTTCCCACCGGGTATCACCTCCGTCGATCGTGTCAAATGCATGTTCGTCTAGCAGTTCGCAATTCAAAGGAGAATCGGCAGGTATCGGATGCTCAGCGAGGAAGTCGGCGATGGCCTGGCCTTTCACTGTCTTAAGAGGCTGATAAGTTATCGAGAACTCCATCAAGAGCAAGGCCCATTTAGCGAGCCGCCCCGTTAATATGGCCTTTGACATCAAATACTTGAGAGGATCCACCTTCGATATGAGGCGGACTTCATGCGCCAACGCATAATGCCTGAGCTTCGTTATCGCGAAGATCAATGCCAAGCAGTGTTTTTCGATGGGAGAGTAATTGCTTTCTGCCCCCAGGAGAACTCGACTCAAGTAGTAGAGAGTTCTCTCCTTCCCTTGGTCATTCTCTTGTGCCCATAATGCACCTAAGGAACCTTCAAGGGCGGTCGTATACAGAATGAGAGGTTTTCCTTTAACGGGAGCGGCCAGTACTGGCGGATTCTGCAAGTATTGCTTGATTTCGTCCAGTGAGCTTTGGCATTTATGTTCCAAGACGAAAGGGGTTCCCTTCTTCATCAGGTGACTGTAAGGACGGCACTTGCCGGATAAATTATCTATAAATCGCCGGATATACGCGAGCTTCCCTTGGAGAGTCCGCAATTGCTTGAGAGTCCTTGGCGGGGCCATTTCCATAATCGCCTTGATCTTTGACGGATCTATCTCGATGCCTCGGTGTCGGACAATGAATCCTAGGAACTTGCTCGAGGAAACTCCGAACACGCATTTGAGAGGGTTCATCTTCAAGTTGTATTGCCGAAGGCGTTGAAACACGATTCTCAGATGCTCTAAATTTTCCTCGTATGATTTGCTTTTCACCACGAGGTCATCGATATAGTATTCGACGATTTCATGTATGAGGTCATCGAAGATCTTCGTCATGGCCCTCTGATAGGTGGCACCGGCGTTCTTTAAACCGAAGGGCATCACCTTGTAGAAGAATATGCCCAAAGGGGTCCGGAAAGCGGTGTGCTTCTGGTCCTCGGGATGCATTTTTATTTGATTATATCCTGACAATCCGTCCATGAAGGAGAAGTCTTCGTGAGTGGATGTATTGTCTATCATTAGCTCAGTGACCAGTACTGAAAAGTCGTCTTTCGGGCAGGCTTTATTGAGATCCCGAAAGTCCACGCATATGCGTACTGTCCCATTTTTCTTCATCACCGGGACGATGTTGGCGATCCAGTCAGGATACTGAACTTCTTAGATGAAACCAGAGTCGATCAGCTTCTTGACCTCGGCGCTGATGCTCATCTCAAGCTCGAGCCGCATTCTTCTCGGTGCTTGTTTGAAAGGCTTGACGTCCGGGGATATTGCCAGTTTGTGGACAGCGATCTCTGGATCTAGTCCTGGCATCTCGGAATAGTTCCATGCGAAGAAATCTTTATGTTGCATAAGCACGTCTTTTAGTGTAGCCACCCTTTCTTCAGACAGCAACTCGCTGACGAACGTCGGCCGAGGGTCACTTGCCGTTTCCAAATCAATTTTCTTGAGCTCATCTACAGTGGTATGTATTCCATCTTCCAGCTCTTTCGGCGCTGGCGGAAACTCCGAAATCACCTCGTCATCATTGTTTTCGAAGCACCAGGGGAGGTCATCCATATTCTCGGGCTCTTCTTCTAATAGCGTTGTTCCCACCAAAAATTTCTGCGCAAAAGAGTCCAAGGTATCAAATGGCAGCGATACGCTTAAGAAAATGTGAACCAGTATCTTCCGGCCTGTATTTTGATAAAATTCCTAATGAGAAACTATTAAATTATGACGATATTGAAAGCATCTCGAAAAAACCTTCGATTTGATATATTGTGGGCCTCATAATTCATCCGGGATCAAAAGTTATGAGCAAATGTCTATGCACGTGTGATCTAAGGAAGAAGATGCGAACCAGTATTTTCCGAGCTGTATTTTGACAAAATCGAGAATAAGAAACAGCTAAATTCTGATGGTATTGAAAGCATCTTAAAAAGACCTTCGATTTGATATATTATGGGCCTCATAATTCATCCGGGATCAAAAGTTATGAGCAAATGTCTATGCACGTGTGATCTAAGGAAGAAGATGCGAACCAGTATTTTCCGAGCTGTATTTTGACAAACTACGAAACGAGAAATGGCTAAATTCTGATGATATTGAAAGCATCTCGAAAAGTTCTTCGATTTGATATATTATGGGCCTCATAATTCATCCGAGATCAAAAGTTATGAGCAAATGTGTTATGCACGTGTAATCTAAAGTAATGCTCTACTACATGGGGAATGCATTTTTTAGTCCCACATCGGGAAAAGAAGAGATGACTTCTCTACCACTCCCATATAAATAAGAGGGGATACCTCTTAGAAAGGGTAGAGTTAAATTCTCAAAGGATTCAATACTCAAAGGAGCTTAGTTCTCCAAGATAGGAGCATGCTCCTCCATAATGCGCATATGCGCAAACGCCACGTGCGCTACGTGCAACGCATGTGTGCCCGCCATACGGCACCACGTGCAACGCACGTGCGCACCACATGAGAACATTTAATAATATTAAAAGGAGCTTGTTCTCCATATATAGAAGCTTTGCTTCTCCTCATAATGCGCATGTGCGCCACGTGCAACGCACGTGTGCCCGCTATGCGGCACCACGTGCAACGCACGTGCGCACCACATGAGAACATTTAATAATATTAAAAGGAGCTTGTTCTCCATATATAGAAGCTTTGCTTCTCCTCATAATGCGCATGTGCGCCACGTGCAACGCACGTGTGCCCGCCATGCGGCACCACGCACAACGCACGTGCGCACCACATGAGACCATTTAATAATATTAAAAGGAGCATGTTCTCCATATATAGAAGCTCTGCTTCTCCTCATAATGCGCATGTGCGCCACGTGCAACGCACGTGTGCCCGCCACGCGCGCACCACGTGCAACGCACGTGCGCACCACATGAGACCATTTAATAATATTAAAAGGAGCATGTTCTCCATATATAGAAGCTCTGCTTCTCCTCATAATGCGCATGTGCGCCACGTGCAACGCACGTGTGCCCGCCACGTGCAACGCACGTATGCCCGCCACGCGCGCACCACGTGCAACGCACGCGCGCACCACGTGAGAATATTCAAATGAGACTCGTTCTCCATAAGAGCTTGCTCCCCCCCATAATGCGCATATGCGCAAGATCCATGTGCGCTACGTGCAAATATGAGTGCCCAACACGTGCGACGCACGTGCGCGAACGCAAAGAAGCCTTTTTCAGTAGCGAGAAGCTTAAGCTCCAGCCTGTTCTTCCCCCCTAATGAGTGAGATATGGTTCAAAGGGTACATCCCTCCACACCTTCGATGTATGGCACTGTAATCTCTCAGTGTCGTCGGAGAGGTGGTGGGTCCCAACGACCAATGATGCTTCTTTCTAAAATAAAAAAAAAGAAGAAAAAAGGAACATTTCTTGAAAAAAAATCAAGAGCTTCAAACAGAGAGAACTCTGAGAAAAGTTTTTTAAGAAAAAGGTAAAAACCTTCACAAAAGAGAAGAAATTTCTTCTAATAGATCATTGATCTAAAAACCATATCAATGATCTTCATATAATAAACAGTGCTTTGCACTTCTTATGAACCACTGGTTCTTTAAAACAAGAAAAAACAAAAATAAAAAAATAGTGCTTTGCACTTTTATGAACCTTTGGTTCTTGAAATAAAAAGAAAAACTTGTTTTTCTTTGATCTAAATTAGATCAAGAAATCAAATAGTGCTTTGCACTTCTTTTATGAACCATTGGTTCTTGAATCTAAAAGATTCTTAAATCATAGTGCCTTGCACTTGCAAAACTGCACTGTTGCGCTCTTGGGTTGGCGCAAGCCACCAGAGAGCGCCACGTGTCAGCATCTGAACCAATTGCGCTATGCGCTTTTGAAACGGAGCCTTGCTCTCTAAAACTGGCGCAATTCACCACAGCGCGCCACGTGTCAGCAGCGCAAGCGCAGCGCACTAGAACAGCGCTGTTGCGCTTGTGCTCGCCAGAGCATGACACGTGTCATCACCATATGAGCTTGCGCTCATTACTTGGCGCAAAGCGCCAGACAAATGCACTGCATTGTTTATAAAGGGCCAAGCCCAATTAAAGAAGGCCTAACAGGCCTAATAAAATGCAATGCATTATTTTAAAAAAAGGGGCAGAGCCCAAACCAAAACAGGTGCTCTGCATCATAAATAAAGGGACAGAGCCCAAATCAAAGAGGCCTAGCAGGCCAGAATAAAATGCAGTGCATTATTAAATATGGGTAAAGCCCTAGCACAGGCCTAATAGGCCAAAGATCAAGAAAAATGCTGAATATGCTCAACTGGACTTAGCCCAATTTTGGCCGTAAGTCCTCAAATTAAATGGACTGAGCACAGCTGTTCTCTTAAATTAATTTATATCCGGTTCTAGGGTACATCTCCGAACTCCCCTGACACCCATCGTTGTAATCCTTCAACGACGTCAGAGAGGTGACGGGTCCCGACGACCACGCATCAATATGGACTGCGGGGTCCTTAAACTCGTGGACCGGAACGTCCTTAAACTAATGTTGGACCGAAACGTCCTTAAACTAATGTCGGACCACCACGTCCCTAAACTGGAATATGGACCACCACGTCCCTAAACTGGAACATGGACCGAAACGTCCTTAAGCTAATATTGGACCGAAACGTCCTTAAACTAATGATGGACCACTACGTCCTTAAACTGGCGATGGACCGAAACGTCCTTAAACTAATAATGGACCACCACGTCCCTAAACTGGAATATGGACCACCACGTCCCTAAACTGGCGATGGACCACCACGTCTCTAAACTGGAACATGGACCACTACGTCCCTAAAACTGGAACAATAGACCTCCAAATGCTCTTTTGACGGATCTAAACGGTCCCGTTTAAGTAGATCTTAGCCCCAAATACGGCTAACGTATCCTTAGACATTTAAATGAATGATAAAACTCCAAATCAACTTTGGTTCAAGGGTACATCTCTGAACTCCTCTAACATACATCGTTGTAATTCTTCAACGACGTCAGAGAGGTAATGAGTCCCGACGGCCATATATTAAATGGATCACTACGTTAAGTTGATCTTAGTCCAAAACAGGACTAACGCATCCTTGACGAACGTTTAAGTCGATCTTAGTCTCAATACGACTAACGTATCCTTAAACTAACCCAAATCTAAGTAAATACGGATTTGGACTAATCCACGTCCTACGGGCGACGGCATTACTCAGTCTCCGTATACAATCCACGGGCAACCACAAACAAAACAAACACACACGACACGAAGTGAAATTCTGGAGAAGGAGAAAGTTGTTACCGTGATGCGGTAGCGTAATTAACTGCAGGGGCTTGCGCCTGCAGGGAAGAGTGTCCCCACAATCAAAAACCCCTCAAGCGAGGGGGAATCTGACGAAGTTTGCTATATCGGCCGCATCCGTCTAAACCTCCGATACACGGTGCCATAAATCAACTTGGCATCTTCGGAGAAGTGGACGGATAAAACCAAATAGCATCTGCCCCGAATCTCAGGCGAGATGCAAAGTCTAGGCTGCCATTCGGAGGGGAACAGATTCTAGCACGCCCGGTGGGACCTCCTCCTCTTTCCACTCCACACTTCGTGTGTCGTCTTCGCGAACCAATCGCGGTTTGTTAAATGGTTGCCTTCGGATTGCAAGTTGCTAAGATTTGGTCTTTTGTCTGGCGCAGAACTCAAGCATCCATGGATTCCAACTGCACCAACTGCGCGAAGTACCACTGCAACGGACGCTCCACCTCACCTAGAGGTATAGCATATGGGCCCCAAGCGGCCTCTTTCCTCACTCTGCCAGTAGACCAGGTGACCCAAGCCACCACTGGCTTATTCTTCGGGACCATGATCCCACCGACGAGCTTCTCTATGCAGATACCTGCACCGGAGGTGAACAAGAAGTCGGTCTTCTACCGACTCACTGCCACGACGGCCCCTGTCAACGGGTCGTCCACCACCAAGCCGATAACCTCTGTCTTTGCGAGGCTGGATCAAAACTCTGAAGGGCCCGCTAAGAAGCCCAGGAACTCCAAAATGGCTGTCCCAAGGAAGGCAATGACTGCTGCTCCAGAAGTCGTCAAGGCGGCTTCCCCTGTCAAAGAGTCAGTCTTTTCAAGACTGACGATTCCTGTTCCTGCCCCTACACGAAGATCTGTCTTTGACAGATTGGATATTGCCCCGCAAGGAACAACCTCAGTCTTTAAGAGGTTAACACCAGCGGCGCCTCATTTAGACAGGGGGCAAAAAGAAGATGTCTCAATCTCCAGACCAGTCCCAATGGCTCGTCATGCTCGACGTCGCTATTGGCAACGAGTGAGGAAGGCAGGGGGTAACTCCCCCTCAGGGATAACTCCACCAGCTCCAGTGGTGGAAATCAACGCAGCTGTTCCAACTGGGAACAGCTTTGAACTGCTGAGGAGGGTACGGAAGAACTCTTCAACCGCTACACTGAAGAGATCTTCTCCACCTGCGGAGAGAGTTCCAGAAACGAAACGAGAACAGCCCCCTCAACGGTTGTCTTCAAAAATTTATAAAGTTTGGCGGAGGGTTCAAGACTCTGTGATTGACCCAGGTCACTCTCGTCACCAGAAAAAGGAGAAAGTGGAAAAAGACAAGGACTGTCCCATTAAACAGCAGTGGACAACAGCTGCTAGGTTGCCCCCTTCAACGGTTCCTTCAACCTCAATGGCCCACAAAAGAAGGAGGCCAGAGAAAACTCCCGTGTCAGCGGTGTTTCCCCCAATCAGAGCAAGGCTCTACTTGAATTTTGAAAATTCAAATTTCGAAGCAACGCTTCGGTTCCCGTGCGCAGCGCGCAATTTGCCACATGACGGAAGTTGATTCGGCAGCGTAACGCCTAAGGCAGTGCGTCTAATCAGAGCAAGGCTCTTTAAAAAACATAAGTATGACTTAACTGCGCAAGCGCACGGCTGCGCGACACGTGTCTGCGCAGTTGCGCAATCGCAACTGCGCAAGCGCACGGCTGCGCGACACGTGTCACGCGCTGGTGAGTTGCACAGCAACAGAATGAAAATTTAAGTAAATCTTTTCTGATTCTTATTAAAACAAGAAGATTTCTTCTGTAAAACAAGGACCCTTGGATCAAAGATCCAATGGTGGGAAAATTCCCAAAATTATTCAGGAAAAATCTTGGTAACAAATTCAACAAATTTGTGAGCACTATAAATAAGACCCCAGACCTCATTCAAAGGCAGGATCAACTTCTAAAAAAAAAAGAACTCTTGAAGATTAGTCAAAGACACAAAAAAAAAGAGGTAAAAATTTCTGAAAAAACAGAAGATTAGAAAGGGAATAACAAAAAAAAGAGGAATAAGATAAATAGTGCCTTGCACTTGATATGAACCCTTGGTTCTGTGAAATCGGGGAAAACAAGAAGAAAAACTTGCTTTCCTTTGATCCAAATTTAGATCAAAAGTGCTATGCACTTTTGTTCTTAAATCTGGAAAATTCTTGAGTTTCTGCATAAATGCAACTCATTATTTAAAAGGGCCTGGCCCAAATCAAATGGCAGAATAATAAAGGGGCAGAGCCCTGTTCTATATAAATGCAATTCATTATTTAAAAGGGCCTGGCCCAAATCAAATTGCAAAAGGGCAAAGCCCTGTTCTGGAAAATTCTTGAGTTCCTGCAATTCATTATTTAAAAGGGCCTGGCCCAAATCAAATTGCAAAAGGGCAAAGTCCTGTTCTGGAAAATTCTTGAGTTCCTGCAACTCACTATTTAAAAGGGCTTGGCCCAAATCAAATTGCAAAAGGGCAAAGCCCTGTTTTGGAAAATTCTTGAGTTTCTGCAACTCATTATTTAAAAGGGCCTGGCCCAAATCATATTGCAAAACAATAAAGGAGCAGAGCTCTGTTCGGATAGATTCCGTTACTCAGGCAGAGCCTAAAATAAATAAAAAAATTGGACTTAACCCAATCGTGGCTGTAAGTCCTTAAATTAAATTGATTGAGCAAAATGGCTCTCCCAAACCAATTCACGACCGGTTTGAGGGTACATCTCCGAACTCCTTTGACATCCCTCGTTGTAATTCCTCAACGACGTCAAAGAGGTGACGGGTCCCAACGACCACACATTAATATCGGACCGAAACGTCCCTAAACTAAAATCGGACCGAAACGTCCCTAAACTAATATCGGACCACCACGTCCCTAAACTGGCGATGGACCACTACGCCCCTAAACTGGAATATGGACCACTACGTCCTTAAACTAGCAATGGACCACTACGTCCCTAAACTGGAATATGGACCACTACGTCCTTAAACTAGCAACGGACCGAAACGTCCCTAAACTAATAATGGACCACCACGTCCCTAAAACTGGCAATGGACCGCCACGTCCTTAAATTGGCACAATAGAGCCCAAATGCTCTCTTGTCGGATCTAAACGGTCCCGTCTAAGTTGACCTTAGCCCCAGGTACGGCTAATGTGTCCTTAGATCTTTAAATAAACAATAAAACCCCAAATCAACTTTGGTTCAAGGGTACATCTCTGAACTCCTCAGACGCCTGTCGTTGTAATCCATCAACGACGTCAGAGAGGTGACGAGTCCCGACGGCCAGATAATTAAATCAATCACTATGTTAAGTTGATCTTAGTCTAGAACATGACTAATGTATCCTTAACGAAGGTTTAAGTTGATCTTAGCCGCAATGCGACTAATGCATCCTTAAACTAAAAACACCAAACCCAAATCTAAGTAAATACGGATTTGGACTAATCCACGTCCTACGGGCGACGGCATTACTCAGTCTCCGTATACAATCCACGGGCAACCGCAAACAAAACAAACACACACGACACGAAGTGAAATTCTGGAGAAGGAGAAAGTTGTTACCGCGATGCGGTAGCGTAATTAACTGCAGGGGCTTGCGCCTGCAGGGAAGAGCGTCCCCACAATCAAAAACCCCTCACCCTGAGGGGGAATCTGACGAAGTCTGCTACATCGGCCGCATCCGTCTAAACCTCCGATACACGGTGCCATAAATCAACTTGGCATCTTCGGAGAGATAGACAGATAAAACCAAATAGCATCTGCCCCGAACCTCAGGCCCAGACCTAACATCCAGGTCGCCGTTCGGAGGGGAACAGATTCTGGCACGCCCGGTGGGACCTTTTCCTCTTTCCACTCCACACTTCGTGTGTCGTCTTCGCGAACCAATCGCGGTTTGTTAAATGGTTGTCTTCGGATTTCAAGTTGCTAAGATTTGGTCTTTTGTCTGGCAGAGAACTCAAGCACCCATGGATTCTCACTGCACCAAATGCGCGAAGCACCACTGCAACGGACGCTCCACCTCACCGAGAGGTGTAACATATGGGCCCCAAGCGGCCTCTTTCCTTGCTCTGCCAGTGGAGCAGGTGACCCAGGCCACCACCGGCCTATTTTTCGGGACCATGGTCCCACCTGCATGCTTCTCTATGCCGATATCCGCACCGGAAGCGAACAAGAAGTCGGTATTCGACCGGCTTACCGCTACCACGACCCCTGTCAACGGGTCGCCCGCTACTAAGCCGACAGCCTCTGTTTTTACCAGGTTAAGTCAGAACTATAAAGTGGCCGTCCCAAAGAGGGCAACGGCTGCTGCCTCGGAAGTCGTTGAAGCAGCTTCTCCCATCAGAGAGTCGGTCTTCACAAGATTGACGGTTCCCACTCCTCCCCCAGCTGGTCAAAAAGCATCAGTCTTCGATAGGCTGACGTCGACAGTTACCCCACACCCAAACAGGGGGCAGCAAGGAACTACCTCGATTTCCGAGCCAGTCCCAACGGCTCGTCATGCGCGACGTCGCCATTGGCGACGAGTGAGAAAAGCAGGGGGCAACTCTCCCTCAGGGCTAACCCCACCTGCTCCAGTGGTGGAGGTCAACGCTGCTGTTCCAACTGGGAACAGCTTTGAATTGCTGAGGAAGGTGAGAAAGAACTCTCCAATTGCTACGTTGAAAAGATCTCCTCCACCTGCGGAGAGAGTTCCAGAAACAAAACAAGAACAGTCCCCTCAACGGCTATCCTCAAAAATTTATAAAGTTTGGCGGAGGATTCAAGACTCCGTGATTGACTCAGACCACTTCCGTCGCCAGAAAGGGGCAAAGGTGGAAAAAGACAAGAACCGCCCCATTAAACAGCAGGGGGCAACAAATGCTAGAATGCCCTCTTCAACGGCTCCTTCAACCTCAAAGGTCCATAAAAGGAAGAGGCCAGAGAAAGCTCCCATGACACTGACAAAGTTTAAAAGCGGTGAACCTAAACGCCCCAAGTCAGGGGGCATAACAGTTCATACGGTCTATATGGCTGCGGGAAAGGAAGAAAGTCGTACTTCTACTGGTCACCGACCGCTTACCCGGTCAGTGACCAAGTCTCAGGAGCAGCAACAAAAGCTCCAGGAGATGATGACTACAATGGCTGCACTCACGGGGCCAAAAGAGAATCCTGAGACGTCCTTAGATGAACGCCAAGAGGAAGAGACCGACACTGAGTTCCTCCGCCGAATACTGGAAAAGAGAGACAAAGAGGCTGCTGAACAAGCAGCCAATATACAGCGTATGGGCCTCCTCTTCCAGGACATGATAGGGATGATGATACAACCAGATCCCCCAACTGAAGAACCCCCGATTGTCCTTGGGGATGATAAGGGAGAGACATCAAACCCTCAGCCCGTTCTATCAACGGCTAGAGAGGATACAATCTCTAAAACTGATCTGGACGAATATATAGCCCAACAGATAAAGGTTCATCACGCGGCCGAAGCAGCCGGACACGTCGTGAAAACGGGGCGACCGTATCCAGGCTGGTATGACCAAATCAGGTACCCGTCGGGCTACACAATCCCCAAGTTTCATGTCTACAAAGGGACCGGCAATCCCCATCAACATGTGGCCCAATTCAGGGCTCTTTGCGGTAATACCGGCGGCGACGACAAGCTTTTGCTTCGCCAGTTTGTTGGAAGTTTATCTGATACGGCGTTTGAATGGTATTCTGAGCTTCCCAACGACTCTATAAAGACCTTTGCGGAGATAGAGCTACTCTTCACCCAACGCTTTGCAAGTGCCAGTGAGCGTACCCCGATGACGGCACTGATCAATGCCAGGGTAAAACCCGGCGAGACATGGGTTCAATACGCTATACGATGGCGTAATCTATGGTCTAAGTGTGAACAGCGCATAGAAGAAGCCCCTGCGGTAGGAATGTTTGTTGGAACCCTTGATCCACAAGCAACCATTTCGCAGTTCATGATGTTCTTCAAGCCGACCTCCTTCCAGGCTTTGATCGACAAATTGGCGCAGATGGACCAGATGGGTCACAAACCCCCTCTCCCGAAGCCGGACTCCCGAAACGATAAAGGAAAGGGAAAAGCGATCATCGTCGCTAATGCCCAACAACAACCGAACGACTCGAAGCCGGTTGCTCGTCCAAACAATACGCGCCCATACGTACCCCTTGAGGACAGGATGGGACGTGCTTACTCCTTCCCCCGTGATAAAACAAGGAGGCTATTCGAGCTGGCATTGCGCAACAGGCTCATAAATCTGCCAGATCCAAAACGTCCGTCACAACCGAGTGACGTCAACGAGCCCAATTACTGCCCTTATCATCGAGTGCTAGGCCATCCAATTGAGGATTGCTACGTTTTCAAGAATTGGCTTGAGAACCAGTACCGTCAGGGCAAATTTGCGCTATCTGACAAATGGAAGGTGAATCCTCCGCAGCCCCACACCTCTAAGGGGACGAATACGCCGGGGGCAACATGCTCCGTTATTGAAGAAACTCCCTGGGAGGTTGTATTATCAGCCAAAACGAGAAGAATGCTAAATGATCTTCAGACCTGTCCAGCGGTCAAGTGGAAGAACCCCTTGGAACCGCAGGTTATTGAAGGGATGTTGAAGCCACGACCGATTCCGAAGACCGATGGTGGCAGTTCAAGCACTCATAGCCAGCCGTCAAAATCTTCGAAAAAGAAGAAGAAGAAATCTAAGAAGCCCGTGAAGCCTGGTGATAAGCGCACGGACTTACAAAAGCAAATCGATGCGCTGGATGAGTACAACCAAAAGGCGCGGACTCCCATTACGCTCCAAGATTTCCTTAATCACGTCTTCCAAAAAGAAGATGAGGGAGAGAGTTCATCAGACGAATCCGAGGAGTATGTGGCGAGCTGTCATATGATCTCTCATTCGGTCACGAACGATGAAAAGACCTCTGGCACTGAAACGCTGGGGGCAAATGCCGAATCAGGAACCCCAGGGTTACCGGTTGAAATGATTAGCGCGTTTCTTAATGAAGCTTGGTTGAAAAGCAAGGCTGATCGAGAACGCGAGACGGCTATATTCGAAAGGGCCAAGCGTCAGCGACTTGAGGAAGGAGCTGAAATGATCCCCCTGGAACAAAATGCCTCCACCGCTAACAAAAGCCAATTCAAGATAAAAAAGAAGTTTGCTAAGGCCATATCGATGGGCATGAAGCTACCACCCTCTGAAGAAAAAGTTACTGGCGTAGTAGAAATGCACCCCTCTTATTGCTTATACCATCAGAAGGTCTCGCATTCCACCCAAGATTGCAAAGCTTTCAATGGATGGTGGCAAGGATACGTCGCTAATCGACAACGATTTAAACGGGAAAAACGTAAAATTCGCCGAAAGCAAAGAAATACGACTAAAGAACTTGAAAGAACTGCCGGCAATTGTCACATGGTTAACACTACCGGGTCACAAGTGCCTACATTTGGGAGCGACTCCGATGAAGAGCTAGAGCTTGGCCCCCTCTTCGAAGAATCCACTTCGGGAAAAGAAAAAGAACTGAAGGCCTGCGAGAATATACAGCTGCGCAATCGAACATTACCCGAAAAGAACCTCGGACCCTTGAATAAGAAAAACAAAGGGAAAGAGAAGGTCTCTGAAGACATCGCTTTGGATGACCAAGTTGCGGAAGAGTTAACCGCCAAGAATCCCCCGAAGAGGAATAAAGTAGATTACAATGTCTTGGCGCATCTGAGAAAGCTACCCTCACAACTCAGCATTCTCGATGCCCTATTGCTATCAAAAGAGGTGAGGGATTCTTTGATTAAGGCCCTACAAGATCCGGACCAGTTCCAAGCCTTCCTAGCCGAACAAAAGATGAAGGATGAATTGGAAGAGGTGCACACAGCCGACGTTGCTTTTGGTGATGAAGACCTTCTCCTCGGGACGTGTGAACACAATCGCCCCCTTTATGTCTCAGGATACTGCCATGACATAAAGATAGGAAAAATCTTGGTCGATAACGGATCGTCTGTCAATTTACTCAATGTGCGAGTGTTAAAGGAGATTTGCATGAGTGTCCAACACCTCGCCCGGGACAAAATCACCATCTCCGGTTTCGACTCTCAATCCTCAAAGACTCTTGGATCCGTGATATTGACGCTACGCTTCGGGGTGCTCGTCACAGACATCAAATTCCATGTTATAGACGCCAAGACGTGCTACAATGCTCTGCTCGGCCGACCATGGCTACACGAGTACAATATCATCCCTTCTACACAGCATCAGTGCATGAAGTATTCTAGGGACGGCCTCGAGTACACAGTGGCAGGAGAGTTGAATCCGTTTTCCGTGAACGAAGTTCGCAAGTATGAAGATGCCAAATACTTCTTACCGAGTTTCGAAGACACGGAAAGGTGTCACAAACCGGAGAACAAAACTAACGCAGCCATCCCTGTCTTCGGCAGTGACACCGAGGAGGAGGAGGATATAATCTATTCAGGTCCATCCCAATCCACCAGGCCAGGACCATCCGTTCCTTCATTGATCTTCGGTAGTAATTCAGAGGATGAAGTTCATGCTGTATTCCCTGCTCGGCCTTCAATACGAGTCTCCGCTGATGAAGGGCGAAGTCTACAGATAACCATGGTGCCGCTTGAACATTACAAAGAACTGGATGCACTCGACACCAACAGCGTAGAAGAATTGCAGATATTCTATATCCCTCCCAGACGAAAAGGCGAGAAGGCAATCTTATTCTACCGCTCAGAAGAAAACAAGGCGGAAAAAGAAATTTGGCATGGCACAGATCCCACGCTCGACGGGCTTCAGCCTATCCGTCTTCCCAGATATTATACCGAAGGTTTGAAGAAACTACTGAAGCGCCAGGGGATGTCCTTCACACAGACCGTTAGAAAAGCCAAATTCTATGACAAGGTTTGGAACGTTCCCGGGACTCAATGCAAACTGCCTAACGGGAGAACGGAAACAAAAGGGCTTGGGTACATCCGGCCAAAGAAACGGGAGCTAGTAAACAGCTGTTATGCCATGTATGACTTCGATGAAGAGGCTGACGCTCAATGGGAGGACGCTAATCCTGAATCAGCAAAAGTTCCTGACACAAAACCGCCCAGTCCATCGTCTAAAGACCAGGTGAGCAAACTTATAAAGGATGCGAGTCAAAAAGCCCGAGATGATCACGATCGTGAAATGGCAATCTATGAGAAAGCCAAGACACAGCGTCTCCTTCGACAGGCAGTAAAGAACGAAGATGCTGCCCCACGTCAGCCTGCTACAAAAAGGGTTCGACGCGAAAGCAAAAACAGGTCGAATGGCCGAAAAGGTGCTCGACAACCACAAAGCAGAGCTAAGAAGCCACGCATCCGAGAGTCGAGCGTTATTGACCTAGCCCTTATGAAGAAAATGGGTCAAGCATACTCATTTCCTCGGAACAGAACAAGGAAAATACTTGATCTTGCTCTAAAATATCAAATGCTTACACTGCCAAAGTCTAAACACCCTGAGCAAGCAGGCGAAGTCTCCAACCCAAATTATTGCTCTTACCATCGAGTAGTAGGGCATCCGCTTGAAGATTGTTTCACCTTTAAGAATTGGGTTGAGGACCAATATCAGCTTGGCAAATTTGCGTTGTCTGACAGTTGGAGGGTAGCGCCGCCGCAAAAGCACGAACCCGAAAACACAAGGATAAAACCAACTCCGCATTGGGATTGGCAGAAAATTCGCACCTGCCATATGATAACAATATTAAAAGAAGGGTCCGAGGACATGAACAACCTTCCTTGGTGCTTTGAAAGCGGCAGCGATGAGGTAATCTCAGAATTTCCCCCAGCTCCGAAAGAATTGGAGGATGGAATCCATACCACTGCAGATAATCTCAAGAAAATTGAGTTGGGGATGGCAAATGACCCGCGACCGACATTCATCAGCGAGCTGCTATCTGAAGAAAAGGTGGCTGCATTAAAGGATGTGCTTTTACAGCACAAAGATTGCTTTGCGTGGAATTATTCCGAAATGCCGGGACTAGATCCAGAAATTGCTGTACACAAATTGGCGATATCCCCGGACATCAAGCCGGTCAAACAAGCGCCGAGAAGAATGCGACTCGAGCTTGAGATGAGCATCAACGCCGAAGTCAAAAAGCTGATAGACTCTGGCTTCATCCAGGAAGTTCAATACCCTGAATGGATTGCCAACATCGTCCCAGTGATGAAGAAAAATGGGACGGTGCGTATATGCGTGGATTTTCGGGATCTTAATAAAGCCTGCCCGAAAGATGATTTCCCAGTGCCAGTCACTGAACTTATGATAGACAATACATCCACTCATGAGGTTTTCTCCTTCATGGACGGCTCGTCGGGTTATAACCAGATAAAAATGCATCCCGAAGACCAGAAGCACACAGCCTTCAGGACTCCTCTTGGTATATTTTGTTATAAAGTGATGCCCTTCGGTTTGAAGAACGCCGGTGCTACTTATCAGAGGGCCATGACAAAGATCTTCGATGACCTTATACACGAAATCGTTGAATGCTATATCGACGATCTCGTGGTTAAAAGCAAATCATACGAGGAACATCTCGAGCATCTGAAGACTGTATTTCAACGCCTTCGGCAGTACAACTTGAAGATGAATCCTCTTAAATGTGCGTTCGGGGTTTCCTCGGGCAAGTTCCTGGGATTCGTTGTTCGACACCGAGGTATTGAAATAGATCCATCAAAGATTAAAGCGATCATGGAAATGCCTCCGCCGAGGACTCTCAAACAGCTGCGGTCTCTCCAAGGGAAACTCGCATACATACGGCGATTTATAGCCAACCTTTCAGGAAAGTGCCGTCCTTATAGTCACCTGATGAAGAAGGGAACCCCATTTGTTTGGGATCAAAAATGCCAAGGCGCACTGGATGAGATCAAACAATACCTGCAGAACCCGCCGGTGTTGGCTGCTCCAGTTAAGGGGAAGCCTCTTATTCTTTATACAACCGCCCTCGAAGGTTCTTTAGGCGCATTATGGGCACAAGAGAACGATCAAGGGAAAGAAAGAGCACTCTATTACTTAAGTCGAGTTCTGCTGGGGGCAGAAAGCAATTACTCTCCCATTGAAAAACACTGCCTGGCATTGATCTTCGCAATAACAAAGCTTAGGCACTATGCGTTGGCGCACGAAGTCCGTCTGATTTCAAAAGTCGACCCTCTCAAATATCTAATGTCAAAAGCCATATTGACAGGGCGACTCGCTAAATGGGCCCTGCTCTTGATGGAATTTTCGATAACATATCAACCTCTCAGAGCAGTAAAGGGCCAGGCCATCGCCGACTTCCTTGCTGAGCATCCCATCCCTGCCGATTCTCCTTTAAATTGCGATTTGCCAGACAGACATGCGTTTGATGCAATCGACAGTGGTGATACCCGGTGGGAGCTTTATTTCGATGGAGCATCTTCCATGAAAAAGCATAAACAATATACGCCCATGATCAAATCAGGGGTAGGTCTTATCTTCGTAACCCCACAAGGAGGAATAATGCGATTCGCCTTCTCCTTGACAGAGCCGAGAACGAATAATGAAGCTGAATATGAGGCTTTGATAGCAGGCCTCGAGATCGCCATTGACATGGGAATTGAAGACCTACTCATATATGTGGATTCCCAACTGGTCGTCAGTCAAGTGAACGGCGACTACCAAACGTGCAAACCGGAGTTGGTGAAATACGGTGAGAAAGTGCAACAACTGCTAACCCAAATTCCCTCCTACACTTTGGAGAGCATACCGCGAGCGGAAAACAGCAAAGCGGACGCACTAGCCAAACTTGCTAAAGAACTGGCTGACGAGAACCTCGACGACGTTAGAATCGTGGTACAAAGCCGTCGAGTGCTTGCCCCAGCAGAAATACCCCCAGAATCATATAAAGAAAAGGGAGCAACTGAGCAAGCGACCCTACAAATAAAAGATCATGAAAAGGCCGAAGACTGGAGAGAAGTCTTCATAGATTACTTCAAGTTCCACCGAATGCCTGAAGAAGCGTCCATAAGACATCAGCTCGTGAAACGAGCTCTGTCTTTCGCCTTCGTCAATGATACTCTATACAAGAGGTCATTCGATTCTCTGTGGCTGAGATGCCTAGGACCTGATGAAGCGAAAAGAGTCGTTCAGGAAGTTCACGACGGACTCTGCGGTTCTCACCAAGCAGGTCCTAAGATGAAGCTGAAGATAAAACGGATGGGCTACTACTGGCCCACGATGATGTAAGATTGCCTAGAATACGCGAGGCAATGCCATTCATGTCAAATTCATGGGGACTTCATCCATCAGCATCCCAATCCACTGCATCCAACAGTGGCTAGTTGGCCGT
This sequence comes from Agapanthus africanus, assembly GCA_030015575.1. Classification (NCBI taxonomy): domain Eukaryota; kingdom Viridiplantae; phylum Streptophyta; class Magnoliopsida; order Asparagales; family Amaryllidaceae; genus Agapanthus; species Agapanthus africanus. Next base: position 416,264,151 of record CM057349.1, on the reverse strand, counting down.
TCGAAATGTGGGGAACTGACATAGTCGGCCCCATCGAACCAGCATCGTCAAAGGGACATCGTTTCATATTGGCGACGACTGATTACTTCTCCAAATGGACAGAGGCGGTACCGTTGAGGGAAGTAAAAACGGAGAACATCCTCCATTTCTTCAGAGCGCATGTCATATACCGGTTTGGAACCCCGAGAAGAATCATCTCTGATAATGGGCCAGCCTACCGAAGTCATAAAATTAGCCGCTTCGCACAGCAGCACAATATAGACTGGAGATATTCCTCGGTTTATAATCCGCGAGCCAATGGATTAGCTGAAGCCTTTAACAAGACATTGACGAAAATCATAAAGAAAACAGTGTCTCGAAATAAGAAAGACTGGCATGAGAGACTGCAAGAAGCTCTTTGGGCGTATCGAACTACATTTAAAACTGCCACAAACACAACGTCATACGCGTTGGTATTTGGGACAGAAGCAGTACTCCCTCTCGAGATAGAATTACCCTCTCTACGAGTGGCAGTCCACTACGAGCTGACAGACGAAGAAAATGCTCACCTTCGGTTTGAAGAGCTTGACGCTCTTGATGAAATCCGGCTTCTAGCACAGCAAAATCTGGAAGCCTATAAAGCAAAGATGACGCGCTCATATGAAAGATTGAGCCGCCCGAGGATGTTCCACCAAGGCGAACTCGTGCTAGTGGTCAAAAGGCCCATGATCCCCAATCGCGCCAAGCGGGGAAAGTTTGAACCAAACTATGAAGGACCGTACATCATTGATAAAGTCTACCAGGGTGGGGCCTATCTACTCATGGACATGCACGATGAAAGGCCTTTCAGGCCGATAAACGGTCGCTTCCTAAAGAAATATTACGCTTAATGAGTCACAGCCTAGGTCAATGATGGATGACGACGACTATGTCCGCTCGCCATCTTCCTAAGCTAGAACTTTATAAGCAGTAGCTGGCCTTCTCCGTGATGGACCGAAATGTCCTTAAACTAATAGCAGACCGAAACGTCTTTAAACTACTACCGCAGCATCTTTAGGCTGACGAGATATAAAAAAAAAACATATAAAAATAAAATAAAAAAAAACGGTATGTCCATAAGCAAAAAAGGGCACGGATGAAAACCCGAAAAGAGCTCCGTGAGTAAAAACAGCAGGGCTGCCGGCGAGTGTTCGTGAAAACCCGAAAGGGCGCGACCTCGTAAAAAAAGGGGAAGATAAAAAAAAAAAACAAAAAAAAAAAAAACGGTATGTCCATAAGAAAGATGGGCACGGATGAAAACCCGAAAGGGCTCCGTGAGTAAAAACAGCAGGACTACCGGAGAGTGTTTGTGAAAACCCGAAAGGGCGCAACTTCGTTAAAGAACCCTTACAGGGTCCTCTCGACCCTGTAAGGAGAAACCACCCGCGTGAGATCCTTACGACTTACAAGGGAACAACACACTTAGGAATCCCCATGATTCCTAAGGAGAAATTACGCTTGCGAGATCCTCACGACTCGTAAGGAGAACTCTCTTATGGGACCCTCACGGCTCATAAGATTTGAAAGTCTTAAGTCACAGAGACCTAAACCTGTGCTTAAGCAAACCCCCACAAACTTCCAATGCTGCCCTACAAGTGGTTCAATATTGACCCTTGTATACAATCCACGGGCGCGAATAAACGTTTCCCTAACCAAGGTCCATCCGTGACCGGGGATAGGTTCGCATAACCCTTGTAAGTCCTCTCGATTTACAAGAAGAAAACCCCCCTGTAGGATCCTTACGACTTACAGAGGAACAAAACACTTAGGAACCCTTACGATTCCTAAAAAAAAAAATACACCTACAAGATCCTCACGACTTGTAGGGAGAAATACCTTTATGAGACCCTTACGGCTCATGAAGTTAAAAGCCTTAGCCGACAGGACCCTAACCCTGGTCGCTAAGCCTCCTTTGTTCGACAACGACGGAGGCAAACGATGATTCGCTCCTGGCAATATCCCAGTTGCAGCAGTGCTGATGCCGAAATCGGTGTCCAATTTCAGGTTTACGGCGAAAGCCAGTAGGCCGCTCATGCATACAAAATAGCCGAAATAATAGAGCATCTTGCAATAAAAAGCAGCAAGTGAAATGTATGCATGCAAAATAGCCGAAATGATTGGGCAACTCGCAATAAAAAGCAACGAGTAAAGATAAAATAAATAGCCGAAATGATTGGGCACCGCGAAAAATAGCTGAAATGATTGGGCAATCGCGACCTTCGCGATATAAAAGCTGAAATGATAGAGCATCGCGGAAATAAAATAAAATAAAAAGAAGAAATGATAAAACTTTGGCCCTACAGTTAAGGTCACATCGATCCCTGTATACAATCCAAGGGCATAAACAAAGAAGGAACCATACTTCCCCAGCGGGTTCCGTCAAACGACGAAGCCGAACCTCAACGGTTCATTTCAACCGAAGAAGCCAATGACTTCGACAAAAACTTCTCAACTCACGGATACAAACACTCCTTGACGAGAGCCTTCTGATCCGCGTCGACTCGCAGAGCCACCAGCGCCTCCGTGGGAATCATCGACTCGTTTCAAACCCCAAGGACACAAATAATCCTTGGCGCTTGGGAAACAAATAATCCCTCGCAAAAATCCTCGACTCACGGATACAAACACTCCTTGACGAGAGCCTTCTGATCCGCGTCGACTCGCAGAGCCACCAGCGCCTCCGTGGGAATCATCGACTCGTTTCAAACCCCAAGGACACAAATAATCCTTGGCGCTTGGGAAACAAATAATCCCTCGCAAAAAATCCTCGACTCACGGATACAAACACTCCTTGACGAGAGCCTTCTGATCCGCGTCGACTCGCAGAGCCACCAGCGCCTCCGTGGGAATCATCGACTCGTTTCAAACCCCAAGGACACAAATAATCCTTGGCGCTTGGGAAACAAATAATCCCTCGCAAAACTTCTCAACTCACGGATACAAACACTCCGCGACGAGAGCTTCTTTGACTCACATCTCGGGCAGTAAGGATTCAAAAACTTGCTTCCTGAAACAATGGGACCCTGCAAGTCAATCCTAAATGGTCTCTTGCATACTATCCACGGGTCTCACTCTCTAAAGTCGATTTTCGACAAAGAGGGAAACAACCGCTTACGAGCCCTCTCGACTCGTAAGAGGGCAATGGGACCCTACAAGTCAATCCTAAATGGTCTCTTGCATACTATTCACGGGTCTCACCCTCTGAAGTCGATTCTCGACAAAGAGGGAAACAACCGCTTACGAGCCCTCTCGACTCGTAAGAGGGAGAAATTCTCTCATAAGATCCTTTCGACTTATGAGAGAAAACCACACTTGGGAATCCTCACGATTCCTAAGGAGAAAATCCACTTACGAGATCCTCTCGATCCGTAGGGAGAAAAGTCTCTATGAGACCCTCACGGCTCATAGAGTTGAAAAGTCTTAGGCAGCAGATCCGAACCTGCGGCATAAGCCATCACTATCTCTCGAAGAAACCAAGATGCTTACTTTATTACCTGTCGATCATGTTTATCAAGACAACATGCTGATAATAAGAGAAGGGAGAAAGCAAAGAAATGATACGAGACATTAAAAAAAAATGTGTGTATCTTTATTTATTAATTCAATCAAGTACACGGCGAATCGTACAAAAGAATAAAGAATGTATACATCTTATTCAAAAAAAAAAAAAAGAAAAGAAAATTACAAATATATTGATACAAAGGCAGCTACTGGGAAGGAAGCGACTTGCATAGATTTAGCAATTGCTCACATACTTCCTTCCACGTCTTCTCTTGGTCGGCTGCCACCGCCAGCTCTGCCTCCACTTGGGCTCGTTGCTGCAAGACCGACGCGAGCTGCTCCCTGACGACCTGATATGCAGCTTCTCGACTTGGGATATTGCGCTCAGCTACGTCAACTTTCCGCTTCAAATTCAGCCCATGGGAAATACGCTCCAAGAGACCCTCGAAGATAGTCTTCACTTGGGCAGCATTTGCCTCAACCTCAGCGCGCAGATGAGCCATTTCGTTTGAGGTCTTTTGGCATTCCCTTAGTCTTGAAGCTGCTTCTTGTTCCAGGTGGCGGAAGTGCGAAGTGCTTTGCTCGAGCCAAGTTGTGCGTTGGGTGCTCAGAGCTAAAACTTCAGGAGAAGGACGCGTCGACTTCAGCCCGATTTAGACAAGCCTCGATTCCCCTGCAGTGGTTAACCCAAGATTCGACGACGCCTTCGTTATGAAAATTTACGAGCGCCGCCAACATTGGATTAACCTCCATAGCGAAATCCACGGCAGAAGGGAGAGCGTCCATATTGAGCTCTTCAATGTACCCGCTCAGCATGCCCAAACTCATCGCAGCACCCTTGGAAGACGGACGTCTCAAGAAAGGGCCTGCCGGTGAAAGGACGCGAGCCTCAAAGGGGACCGGAGCTGGAACAATAGCTGCAAAACAAAACATGGTCAAACGATGGTTCAAGAGATGTTGAAGGGTTACCAAAAAGAAATTTACTATACCAGCGGCAACGGATGGCAAAGCCGGAAGGGCCGGTAGCGCGGCGGGTCTTACATCTCCTCCTTTGATTTGTGACACTGCAATAAGGAAAAGGAAAAGTCAAAGAACCATCCCAGTGCTAAAAAGGGGAAAATAAAGACATTATAATGAAAGTATACTCACCGGCGCCACCAGAGGGAGAAGCGAGTTCGGACGGGAAGGAGAAGTGTGGGAGCAACACTTGATATAAATGATCAAAGAGCACTCCTGCAATGGCACAATGATACGACGTTAGTACAAAGCTACATTTTTTGAAAGATTAAATGCATGAGTCGTGAATCCATACCTTCCAACATCCGTGATGGTACAAGGGAAGGCGGGGAGGTGACCACCGCCAAAGCAGTAGTCGACGGTGCCCCCTCGAGCAAAGGAGCATCGGCACTGGCCGCACCTGCAAAAAACAAGCTTGTTAGAAGAGATCACAGGATATATAAAAAGGGGGACGCCGGTGATAAAAGAAATTTTTTTTTACCTGACGAGCTACCAGCAGAAACTGAAGCAATCCCCTCATCCATCGACATGAGACCACTGCCCGTAGCCTCATCACCCGACTCGATGGGAACCGTTGTTGTGCTCGCGAGCCCGAGAGACGGCAAGAGACCATACGCGGGGAGGGCTATGATTGGAGTATTACCAGATTCCTGAGAAAGAGCGGTTCGCTCCTCCTCAGGAATCGTGGCCGCCTCACCCGATACTCCCTCGGTTTCTGCGGTCACGGTTGTCTCATCCATCGGCACCGTGACGCCTCCAGCCTCAAGCGCCTCCACTTCTACTGCCTTCGGCTCGACAGTCATCTCATCTGCCGCCACTTCAGACGCGGCATCCATGTCCTTCTCGGCGGCGGGTCCTTCAACTTCTGTTTCAGGCACCGTGGCCCCAACGATGGTGCCCACCGTCGGCTCAGGTTCGACAGGCGCCGCTTCCGCCGTTTCCTGGGGTCCGACGGTCTCCGCCTCCCCCTCAGTCGGACTTGGTCCTGCAAGATGGAATGCATATGAGCCAATAGTTTTATAATAACAACAAGGTTCTGAGAGAGATGTTACCTGAAGGGGATTTATTATTTGCACTTCGGGCCGCGCGCGCTGCTCGCCTATAAGCAGTAGATAGGGCGACATGGGCCTCTTCAGAAGGAGTGTCAGCGCGAGGAATGGTGCTAGGGCCCGCTCCCGTGGCCAAAACAGCTCTGCTCGCCTCTGCTTCAGAAGGAGTGTCGGCACGAGGAAGAGTTCTAGGGCCCGCTCCCGCGGCCAAAGCAGCTCTGCGTGCCCTTGCTTCGCGTCTCAACCGCTTCCGCTCCTCTCGAGCCGTTGAGACGGATGCCACTAGGGCTTCCTTGAGTGAGGCTCCCTCGTCCGTATATAGGGATGCCTCTAGATTCTTCAAGGCATCCCTCATCGCCTTGTCAAGCCGAGGCTCTTGTGGCAATTTTGACGAAGCCGGGACTTCGATAACGGACTTGGGAGGGACCCCTGCGTCAATTGATACAGCGCCTACAAAGAAACAAAGAAGGTCAGGTTGACTATCAGAAAAAAGACAACAAACTTTCCTTGTAAAAGAGAAAGGGGTGAAACATACCAACGCCTGCTAGGGCACGCTTCTCCTCCTCCTCCTGAAAGGTTTTCAGGGAGGCAGCAATAGCCTCTTCAGCGGAGACACCTGTTGAAAATGGAGCGAATATTAGTTAAGGATAACAATATAAAATGCAATAAAATGACAAATAAGGCGTTTGATAATTACCGGACTCAGCAAGTTTGCTCAACATCGCTTCAAGCCTTGCCGATCGCTCTGAAGCTGCAATGGCGGCAGCCAAATTGGTGTCCGCAGGGTCCACCACAAAGCCCTCATTGCTACCGTACTCGCATATGGCCCCGGCAGGATGAGCCGCGGGCTCTAAGTTAAGGATCGCGTCGAGGGATAAGGTGGACTTCTTCTTCTTCTGTCCGCCAGCCTTGGATCCACTCGGAACAGCTTTGCGCTTGCCAGTTTTGGCAGTCACTTTCGGGCGGCGAGTCCCGATGTCCACTCCTGCGCCCGACTCTGGCGATACCGCTTTAACCGTCTTTGTCGGAGCACGGGGCGCCGTCGGTGCATCCACCGTAGTAGACAGTGGCAATCCACGCGGAGGGGGCAACACGCGTGGTCGATCAGCTCCGGCATCTTTCATCGGAGGGATAACCTGAACCCTGGGCTGCAAGGGAGCCTTGCGATCGCCGCCGGGAGGCGCAGCCCTACGATCGACCAGCAGGCGTTTCTCCATCAAGATGATTGGGCCCATCGCGTGCGCATACCAGGCCACATATGAATTAAGTATCTGAGGGGTACAGCTGAGCTCACTGATAAAAAAATAGGAGCCTGTATTGAGCCGGATGAAGTGATGCATCGCATTCCGTACCCCCTCCGGGCCGACTGCAGGTGTTCCCAAGAAGGCTTCCAACGGGATCCCTTGGTTGTAACTCGATTGCCGGGCAAATCGATGCGGGTTATACCTCATGAAGAGAGCCGTTTCATTTTGCCTAAATACTAAGTAGCCCGGCCGAATAGAGTAAAGGTGGAGGATTTCCCGAGCCTTCAACACAGAAACACCGCCCTTAAAGTCATCACGCAGCGGCACCACTGACTTAGTGGTCTCAGAACCTATAGTGATGACCTTATCCACAAAAGAGGTCTTCGCTCCGACTAGATGTGAACGCAGGAGTAGTCTCCTAGACTCCCGCGGAGGTGCAAACACAATTGAAGCCCCGACCAATCGCATGATTCTTGGAAGTTTAAATTTCTCAAAGAACGAGGGAGTTTTATGGGCACCAAACACTCCTCGGACATGCAGCTCCATCCAAGAAATGAAGTAGTGCATCGGGAAGTTAGCAGGCTGTACCCCAGGCTCATTAGCGTCCGCCGCTACGCTAAGTCCATGGTAGAGATAAGCCAACCCGGCGATCCCTACTGATAACTGCAAACCCGCCACCATTCGATGCGCCGGGTAGAAGACAGAGGACCGCATAAGGCGGGGGTGCATGGGAAGCGCGAAGCTGCATAGCCACAGACCCAAGAACCCTATGAAAAAGGTCTCCTCATCCATGCCAGGAACGGCGATCTCTGAGAAAGGGACGCTAGCAGTGCCGGGGACGTAAGAACCCCGCTGATCAATTTCCGATGAAGGTCGGCGGTCCAGGCCGAAACCAAAGGGGTCAGTAAGCTGGGCGAACTTCTCACCCTGCTCTGATAAAAACTCGGGCGAATAAAACGAGCAATGAAGTCCGCGAAACTAACGGCTCGGTCGCCCAATTCCAAATGGAGCTCCTCGTAAATCTCCAATACCTTCACCAGGCCCGGATGCTGATGCTGAATGGCATTTTCTGGAGTTAAGTCGAATACCATCTGCTTGGTGGCAAAGACGTACTCGTCAGGAGGAAGCAGCTCTTCGTAGTGCTCCCCCCTCGCCGGTAAACCTGAAAGCTCAACGAATTCCTCTAGAGAAATGGAGACTTCCCTATCCGCTGTCAGGAAAGTATGTGTGGGGATATTCCATTGTTCAATGAAGGCCTTTGTCCACCACGTTGGAGGAGTGGGATACTCGAAAAGCGAGACATAGACGGCGGAGTATAAACCAATCTTCGTCAGGTGAGCTCTTTTCGCCGCTAAAATGTACCGGGCCCATGGCAGGTATCCAGCAAGCGGTCGCGGATTCAATCCAATGTTGTAAGCCTGTCCCCAAGGGCGTGCTTCACCCTGACAGATTCGCCTTCCCAAGATATCTATGGCCGGCGGCGGCTGCACCGAAATAGCGCCGATTGCAGGCTGGAGGAGGTCGTCAGAATTCCAATTTTTAACCTCCACGGCATACTCCACCGGGGGTTTGTCCGCATAGGGGATCGTAACTATAGGTTCAGAGGGCGAGGCGGAACTAAAACTGCGACGACCCTGGATGATTTGGCTATACCACCTTCCCCACAGATGAAGCTTCTTGCATTCAGGATCATGATCCTTAATAAGAGCGAACACCACCCGATCCACTGGCGCATGGGGGAACCCTCCTTCCGAGCGAACGAAGGGAAAATACAAGTCGTCAGACATCTTTTCTGTATAAAAATATATATATCATTAGTGGCCTGACGCTTAACATTAAAAAAATATATATATATAATAATAAAAAATAATAATAATAATAATAAATAAAAATCTTGCTCCACACTGTGATGCAGTGGGTAGGGGACCAAAGGGGGACCCACAAAATCAAGATGACGGCGCGTCATTTGATAAGACAATCCCACCATTGGATGAGACTGTCAGTCAACAAAAAGACCCCCAAGAGAATATCCTCATTGGGGGAATCCCTAGAGACAAGGAGAAAATCTCCTCCTTTTAGAGCAAAGCTCTGCCACAGAGTGACATTTGTCAAATTCCTGTCTCAAAGGAATAAAACTTCTTAAAAAGAGCCTAGTTCTGTAGTAGTAATAAAAAATTTATAACTCCTAAGAATTAAAATTTTGGGATCTTAAAGATCCATGGAAACTTTTAAAAAGTTTTCTAGTTGATCTATGAGCAGGGCTCTGTTCATGGGTTAAAACCCAAGAACAAAGTCTCTGTAAATTTTTGAGAGCAAGGCTCTGTGGATGAAACCCCAAAGGGGTTTCCTTTAGATCAAAGATCTATAAGAGCAAGGCTCTGTTGAAGAAACCACAAAGGGGTTTCCTTTAGATCAAAGATCTATAAGGCTCTGTTGAAGAAACCCCAAAGGGGTTTCCTTTAGATCAAAGATCTATAAGAGCAAGGCTCTGTTGAAGAAACCCCAAAGGGGTTTCCTTTAGATCAAAGATCTATAAGAGCAAGGCTCTGTTAATTAAATTTAATTTAAATTAATTTAATTTTACCTAGAATGGTTCTAAGATTAGAACTTGGAAGTTCTTAGGGAAATCACAAGAGCAAGGCTCTGGAAGTTCTCAAGCAAGAGCAAGGCTCTAAAAATCAAATTCTTGGAAATGGTAAAGAATTACCAAGGACCAAGAGTCCTACTTATAGGCGCCTGCGCCTGTTCACTTGGCCCTTCGATCCGACGGTCAGGATCTTTCCACCGCTGCACTCACGCGCGCGCCACGTGAGCGCAACGGTGGGGGGCATCTGTTTCCCCCAATCAGAGCAAGGCTCTACTTGAATTTTGAAAATTCAAATTTCGAAGCAACGCTTCGGTTCCCGTGCGCAGCGCGCAATTTGCCACATGGCGGAAGTTGATTCGGCAGCGTAACGCCTAAGGCAGTGCGTCTAATCAGAGCAAGGCTCTTTAAAAAACATAAGTAAGACTTAACTGCGCAAGCGCAATCGCAACTGCGCAAGCGCACGGCTGCGCGACACGTGTCACGCGCTGGTGAGTTGCACAGCAACAGAATGAAAATTTAAGTAAATCTTTTCTGATCTTGTTAAAACAAGAAGATTTCTTCTGTAAAACAAGGACCCTTGGATCAAAGATCCAATGGTGGGAAAATTCCCAAAATTATTCAGGAAAGATCTTGGTAACAAATTCAACAAATTTGTGAGCACTATAAATAAGACCCCAGACCTCATTCAAAGGCAGGATCAACTTCTAAAAAAAAAAAGAACTCTTGAAGATTAGTCAAAGACACAAAAAAAAAGAGGTAAAAATTTCTGAAAAAACAGAAGATTAGAAAGGGAATAACAAAAAAAAAGGAATAAGATAAATAGTGCCTTGCACTTGATATGAACCCTTGGTTCTCTGAAATCAGGGAAAACAAGAAGAAAAACTTGCTTTCCTTTGATCCAAATTTAGATCAAAAGTGCTATGCACTTTTGTTCTTAAATCTGGAAAATTCTTGAGTTTCTGCATAAATGCAACTCATTATTTAAAAGGGCCTGGCCCAAATCAAATGGCAGAATAATAAAGGGGCAGAGCCCTGTTCTATATAAATGCAATTCATTATTTAAAAGGGCCTGGCCCAAATCAAATTGCAAAAGGGCAAAGCCCTGTTCTGGAAAATTCTTGAGTTCCTGCAATTCATTATTTAAAAGGGCCTGGCCCAAATCAAATTGCAAAAGGGCAAAGCCCTGTTCTGGAAAATTCTTGAGTTCCTGCAACTCACTATTTAAAAGGGCCTGGCCCAAATCAAATTGCAAAAGGGCAAAGCCCTGTTTTGGAAAATTCTTGAGTTTCTGCAACTCATTATTTAAAAGGGCCTGGCCCAAATCATATTGCAAAACAATAAAGGAGCAGAGCTCTGTTCGGATAGATTCCGTTAGTCAGGCAGAGCCTAAAATAAATAAAAAAATTGGACTTAACCCAATCGTGGCTGTAAGTCCTTAAATTAAATTGATTGAGCAAAATGGCTCTCCCAAACCAATTCACGACCGGTTCGAGGGTACATCTCCGAACTCCTTTGACATCCCTCGTTGTAATTCCTCAACGACGTCAAAGAGGTGATGGGTCCCAACGACCACACATTAATATCGGACCGAAACGTCCCTAAACTAAAATCGGACCGAAACGTCCCTAAACTAATATCGGACCACCACGTCCCTAAACTGGCGATGGACCACTACGCCCCTAAACTGGAATATGGACCACTACGTCCTTAAACTAGCAATGGACCACTACGTCCCTAAACTGGAATATGGACCACTACGTCCTTAAACTAGCAACGGACCGAAACGTCCCTAAACTAATAATGGACCACCACGTCCCTAAAACTGGCAATGGACCGCCACGTCCTTAAATTGGCACAATAGAGCCCAAATGCTCTCTTGTCGGATCTAAACGGTCCCGTCTAAGTTGACCTTAGCCCCAGGTACGGCTAATGTGTCCTTAGATCTTTAAATAAACAATAAAACCCCAAATCAACTTTGGTTCAAGGGTACATCTCTGAACTCCTCAGACGCCTGTCGTTGTAATCCATCAACGACGTCAGAGAGGTGACGAGTCCCGACGGCCAGATAATTAAATCAATCACTATGTTAAGTTGATCTTAGTCTAGAACATGACTAATGTATCCTTAACGAAGGTTTAAGTTGATCTTAGCCGCAATGTGACTAATGCATCCTTAAACTAAAAACACCAAACCCAAATCTAAGTAAATACGGATTTGGACTAATCCACGTCCTACGGGCGACGGCATTACTCAGTCTCCGAATACAATCCACGGGCAACCGCAAACAAAACAAACACACACGACACGAAGTGAAATTCTGGAGAAGGAGAAAGTTGTTACCGCGATGCGGTAGCGTAATTAACTGCAGGGGCTTGCGCCTGCAGGGAAGAGCGTCCCCACAATCAAAAACCCCTCACCCTGAGGGGGAATCTGACGAAGTCTGCTACATCGGCCGCATCGGGCGTGCCAGAATCTGTTCCCCTCCGAACGGCGACCTGGACGTTAGGTCTGGGCCTGAGGTTCGGGGCAGATGCTATTTAGTTTTATCCGTCTATCTCTCCGAAGATGCCAAGTTGATTTATGGCACCGTGTATCGGAGGTTTAGACGGATGCGGCCGATGTAGCAGACTTCGTCAAGCGGCAAAAGTTAAAAATGGTGAACCTAAACGCCCCAAGTCAGGGGGCATAACAGTTCATACGGTTTACATGGCATCGGGAAAAGAAGATAGCCACATATCAACAGGTCATAGACCGCACACGAGGTCAGTGACCAAGGCTCAGGAGCAGCAGCAGAAGCTCCAAGAAATGATGAACGCTATGGCCGCACTTACAGGGCCGAAAGAAACCCCGGAAACATCCTCGGACGAGCGTCAAGAACAAGAAACGGATGCCGAATTCCTTCGTCGCGTATTAGAGAAGAAAGATAAAGAAGCTGCGGAGCAGGCAGCTAACATAAAGAAAATGGCCCTCCTGTTCCAGGATATGGTGGGTATGATGATTCAACAAGATCCACCTGCTGAAGATCCCCCGATCATTCTTGAAGACGATAGGGGAGAGACGTCGAATCCTCCACCGGCTCTATCCGCAGCTAAAGAGGATACCATCTCAAAAGCTGATTTGGATGAATACATCGCTCAGCAAATACGGGTTCATCATGCGACCGAAGCGGCTGGCCAGGTCGTAAAAACGGGACGGCCATATCCAAGTTGGTACGATCAAATCAAGTACCCACCCGGTTATACGATTCCCAAGTTCCATGTCTACAAGGGGACGGGCAATCCACACCAGCATGTTGCCCAGTTCAGGGCACTCTGCGGCAATACCGGCGGTGATGACAAGCTTTTACTGCGCCAGTTTGTTGGAAGTTTATCAGATACGGCGTTTGAGTGGTACTCTGAACTCCCGAACGACTCTATCAAAACCTTCGCGGAGATGGAGCTACTGTTTACTCAGCGTTTTGCAAGTGCCAGTGAGCGTACCCCGATGACGGCACTGATTAACGCCAGGGTAAAACCCGGCGAGACATGGGTTCAGTACGCTATACGATGGCGGAATTTATGGTCGAAGTGCGAGCAACGCATTGAAGAAGCTCCCGCAGTGGGTATGTTTGTAGGAACCCTCGATCCACAAGCAACCATCTCGCAGTTTATGATGTTCTTCAAGCCAACTACCTTCCAAGCCTTGATTGATAAACTAGCACAGATGGATCAGATGGGCCATAAACCTCCTCTTCCAAAGCTGGACTCCCGAAGTGATAAAGGGAAGGGAAAAGCGATTGTCGTCGCTAATGCTCAACAACAACCGAGCGACTCGAAGCTGGTTGCTCGTCAAAATAATATGCGCCCGTACGTACCCCTTGAGGATAGGATGTGACGTCCTTATTCCTTTCCCCGCGATAAAACGAGGAGGTTATTCGAGCTGGCGTTGCGCAACAGACTCATAAATCTGCCGGATCCAAAACGTCCGTTGCAACCAAGTGACGTCAACGAGCCTAATTACTGTCCTTATCATCGAGTACTGGGCCATCCGATTGAAGATTGCTACGTTTTCAAAAATTGGCTTGAAAACCAGTACCGACAGGGCAAGTTCGCGTTATCTGACAAATGGAAAGTGAATCCCCAGTAGCCCCACCCCTCTAAAGGGACGAATACGCCGGGGGCAACATGCTCCGTCATTGAAGAAGCTCCTTGGGAGGTTATATTATCAGCCAAGACAAAGAGGATGCTAAACGATCTTCAGACATGTCCAGCAATCAAGTGGAAGAACCCGTTGGAACCGCAGGTCATTGAGGGGATGTTGAAGCCACGTCCAACTCCGAAGATCGATGGTGGCGGCTCAAGCATTCGCAACCAGCCGTCAAAATCCTTGAAAAAGAAGAAAAGGAAGTCAAAGAAGCCCGTGAAGCCTGGCGACAAGCGCACAGACTTACAAAAGCAAATTGACGCGCTGGATGAATACAACTAAAAGGCACGGACTCCCATTACGCTCCAAGAGTTCCTCAATCACGTCTTTCAAGAAGAGGATGAGGGAGAAAGTTCATCGGATGAACCCGAGGAATATGTGCCGAGCTGTCATATGATCTCCCATTCGATCGCGAACGATGAGGAGACTCCTGGCACTAAAACGCTGGGGGCAGATACCGAATCAAAAATTCCGGAGCTATCAGTTGAAATGATTGACGCGTTCCTTAACGAAGCTCGACTGAAAAGTAAAGCTGATCGAGAACGCGAGATGGCTATATTTGAAAGGGCCAAGCGCCAGCGACTTGATGAAAGAGCTGAGACGATCCCGCTGGAGCAAAACACCTTCGCTACCGACAAAAGCCAATTCAAGATAAAGAAAAGGTTTGCTAAGGCCATATCAATGGGCATGAAGATACCATCCTCTGAAGAAAAAATTACTGGTAAAATAGAAACGCACCCCTCCTATTGCTTATATCATCAAAAGATTTCGCACCCCACTCAAGAGTGCAAAGCTTTCAATAGATGGTGGCAAGGATACGTTGCTCATCGACAACGCTTTAAGCGAGAAAAGCGCAAAACTCGTCGGGAGCAAAGAAATACGACCGAAGGGCTTGAAAGAACTACCGGCGATTGTCGCATGGTTAACACTGGCGGGCCACAAGTGCCTATATTCGGGAGCGATTCTGATGAGGAGCTGGAACTTGCCCCTCTCTTTAAAGAGTCTACTTCGGGAAAAGAAGAAGAGCCGAAGGTCTGCGAAAATATTCGGCTGCGGAATCGGACGCTGCCTGAAAAGAACCTCGGACCCTCAAACAGAAAAGATAAAGGGAAAGAAAAGGTCTCTGAAGATATCGTCTTAGATGACCAAGTTCTGGAAGAGCTAAACGCCAACAACCCGCCAAAGAAGAATAAAGTGGATTACAACGTCTTAGCACATCTGAGAAAGCTGCCCTCACAACTCAGCATTTTTGACGCCCTTTTGCTATCAAAAAAGGCGAGAGATTCGTTGATCAAGGCACTACAAGATCCGGAACAATTCCAAGCATGCCTGGCCGAGGAAAAGATGAAGGATGAGTTGGAGGAAGTGCACACGGCCGATGTCACTTTCGGCGATGAAGACCTTCTCCTTGGGACGTGCGAACACAATCGCCCTCTCTATGTCTCAGGATACTGCCACGATATTAAGATAGGCAAAATCCTGATCGATAATGGATCCTCTGTTAATCTCCTCAACGTGCGGGTGTTAAAAGAAATCTGCATGATCGTCCAACACCTTGCTCGTGACAAGATCACCATCTCCGGGTTCGACTCCCAGTCATCAAGAACACTTGGGTCTGTGATACTGACGCTACGCTTCGGGCTACTCATCACGGACATTAAGTTCCACGTCATAGACGCCAAGACATGCTACAATGCTTTGCTCGGCCGACCATGGTTACACGAGTACAACATCATCCCTTCTACACAACATCAGTGTATGAAGTATTTTAAGGATGGTTTCGAGTATACTGTGACGGGAGAACTGAACCCGTTCTCTGTGAACGAGGTCCGCAAATACGAAGATGCCAAATACTTCTTACCGGATTTCGAAGATACGGAGAAGTGTCACAAGCCGGAGAATAAAACTAACGCTACCATCCCTGTCTTCGGCAGTGATACTGAAGAGGAAGAGGAGATAGTTTATTCGGGTCCGCCCCAACACAACAAGCCGGGACCGTCCGTCCCTACGTTGATCTTTGGTAGCGACTCAGAAGATGAGATCCATGCTGTATTCTCTACTCGACCTTCAATACAAATGTTCCCTGATGAAGAGCAAAGTCTGCAAGTCGCCATGGTGCTGCTTGGACACCATAAAGAACTGGATGCACTTAATACCTACGGTGTAGAAGAGTTGCGGACATTCTACATCCCTCCCAGGCGAGAAAGCGAGAAAACAATTTTGTTCTACCGCTCTGAAGAAATCAAGGTAGAAAAAGAAATTTGGCATGGTGCGGATTCTACGCTCAACAGGCTTCAGCCCATCCGTCTCCCCAGATATTATACGGAAGGTTTGAAAAAGCTGCTGAAACGCCAGGGGATATCCTTCAAGCAGACCGTTCGAAAAGCCAAGTTCTATGATAAAGTCTGGAACGTTCCCGGGACTCAACGCAAACTGCCTAACGGGAGAATGAAGACGAAAGGACTCGGATACATCCGGTCAAAGAAACGGGAGCTATTAAACAGCTGTTACGTCATGTGTGACTTCGATGAAGAAGCAGATGCTCAATGGGAAGACGCTAATCCTAAGCCCGTGAAAGTTCCAGATGCGAAAGTGCCGAGTCCGTCGTTCGAAGAACAAATGGACAAGCTTATAAGGGAAGCGGGTCAAAAAGTCCGAGACGATCATAACCGCGAAATGGTCATCTACGAGAAAGCCAGAACGCAACGCCTTCTCCAACAGGCCGTGAAAGATGAAAAGGCTGCTCCCTGTCAACCTGCTATAAAAAAAGCTCGGCGCAAAAGCAGAAATAAGTCGAAAGGCCAAAAAGGCGCTCAACAACAACAAAGCAGGGCTAAGAAGCCACGCAAACGGGAGCCGAGCGTTATTGATCTATCTCTTATGAAGAAAATGGGTCGAGCGTACTCGTTTCCTCGGGACAAGACGAAGAAGATACTTGACCTCGCTCTAAAACAGCAGATGCTTACATTGCCGGAGTCTAAACATCCCGAACAAGCAGGCGAAGTCTCTGACCCAAACTATTGCTCTTACCATCGAGTAATAGGGCATCCTCTTGAAGATTGCTTCACCTTCAAAAATTGGGTTGAAGATCAGTACTAGCTCGGCAAGTTCGCCCTGTCTGACAACTGGAAGATAACGCCGCCACAGAAACACGAGCCCAAGGCTACGAAAGAAGAACCGGTTCCACATCGGGATTGGAAGCGAATTCGCACCTGTCACGTGATTACAATATTAAAAGAAGAGCCCGAGGACATAGATGAGTTCCCTTGGTGCTTCGAAAACAGCAGCGACGAGATAATCTCAGAATTCCCACCAGCGCCAAAAGAGCTGGAAGATAGAATCCATACCACTGCAGATAACCTCAAGAAGATTGAGTTGGGGACGGCAAATGATCCACGACCGACATTCATCAGCGAGTTACTATCTGAAGAAAGGGTGGCTGTGTTAAAGGATGTGCTTCTACAGCATAAAGATTGCTTCGCGTGGAACTATTCCGAAATGCCGGGACTAGATCCAGAAATTGCTGTACACAGATTGGTGATATCCCCGAACATTAAGCCAGTCAAACAGGCGCCGAGAAGAATGCGACTCGAGTTTAAGATGAGCATCAATACCGAGGTCAAAAAGTTAATCGACTCTGGCTTCATCCAGGAAGTTCAATACCCTGAATGGATCGCCAACATCGTCCCGGTGATGAAGAAAAATGGGACAGTGCGTATATGCGTAGACTTTCGGGATCTTAATAAAGCTTGTCCGAAAGACGATTTCCCAGTGTCAGTCACCGAACTGATGATAGACAATACGTCCACTCATGAGGTTTTCTCCTTCATGGACGGCTCATCAGGGTATAATCAAATAAAGATGCATCCCGAAGACCAGAAGCACACCGCCTTCAGGACTCCTCTGGGAATATTTTGTTACAAGGTGATGCCATTCGGTTTAAAGAACGCCGGTGCCACCTACCAAAGGGCCATGACGAAGATCTTCGATGACCTTATACACGAAATCGTTGAATGCTATATCGACGACCTCGTTATTAAAAGCAAATCATATGAGGAACATCTCGAGCATCTGAAGACCGTATTTCAACGCCTTCGGCAATACAACTTGAAGATGAACCCGCTCAAGTGTGCATTCGGAGTTTCCTCAGGCAAATTCCTGGGATTCATTGTTCGACATCGAGGTATTGAAATAGATCCGTCAAAGATCAAAGCGATCATGGAAATGCTTCCGCCAAGAACTCTTAAACAGTTGCGATCTCTCCAAGGGAAGCTCGCATACATACGGCGATTTATAGCCAATCTTTCAGGCAAGTGCCGTCCCTATAGCCACCTGATGAAGAAGGGAACCCCGTTCGTCTGGGATCAAAAATGCCAAAGCGCACTAGACGAGATCAAGCAGTACCTGCAAAACCCTCCAGTGTTGGTTGCTCCGGTTAAGGGAAAGCCTCTCATTCTTTATACAACCGCCCTCGAAGGTTCTTTAGGCGCATTATGGGCACAAGAGAACGATCAAGGGAAAGAAAGAGCACTCTACTACATAAGTCGAGTTCTACTGGGGGCAGAAAGCAACTATTCCCCCATTGAAAAACACTGCCTGGCGTTGATCTTCGCGATAACAAAGCTTAGGCACTATGCGTTGGCGCATGAGGTCCGTCTCATTTCAAAGGTGGACCCCCTTAAATACTTGACGTCAAAGGCCATATTGACGGGATGACTCGCTAAATGGGCCCTACTCTTGATGGAGTTTTCAATAACATATCAACCTCTCAAGGCAGTGAAAGGCTAGGCCATCGCCGACTTCCTCGCTGAGCATCCCATACCCGCCGATTCTCCTCTAAATTGCGATCTTCCAGACGAACATGCGTTTGATGCGATCGACGGTGGTGATACCCGATGGGAGCTCTATTTCGATGGAGCATCTTCCGTAAAGAAGCGCAAACAAAGTACCCCTATAATCAAATCGGGGGTAGGACTCATCTTTGTAACTCCACAAGGAGGGATAATGCGCTTCGCTTTCTCCTTAACAGAGCCTAGGACAAACAATGAAGCCGAATACGAAGCTCTGATAGCGGGCCTCGAGATCGCCATCGACATGGGAATTAAAAATCTCCTCATATATGGAGATTCCCAACTGGTCGTTAGTCAAGTAAACGGCGACTACCAAACGTGCAAGCCAGAACTGGTGAAGTGCGGTGAAAAAGTGCAACAGCTGTTGACCCAAATCCCCTCCTACACTTTGGAGAACATACCGCGTGCGGAAAATAGCAAAGCAGATGCATTGGCCAAACTTGCTAAAGAACTGGCTGACGAGAACCTCGATGACGTTAGAATCGTGGTGCAAAGCCGTCGAGTGCTTGCCCCAGCAGAAATATCTCCGGAATCATCCGAAGAAAAAGGAGCGAACGAGCAGACAACCCTGCAAGTAAAAGATTGGGAAAATACCGAGGATTGGAGAGAAATCTTCATATATTACTTCAAGTCCTACCGAATGCCCGAAGAAGCGTCCACAAGATATCAGCTCATGAAACGAGCCCTGTCTTTCGCCTTCGTCAACGATACTCTGTACAAGAGGTCATTTGATTCTTTATGGCTGAGATGCTTAGGACACGACGAAGCGAAAAGGGTCATCCAGGAAGTTCACGACGGACTCTGCGGTTCTCACCAAGCAGGCCCAAAGATGAAGTTGAAGATCAAACGGATGAGCTACTACTGGCCCACGATGATCCAGGACTGCCTCGAATATGCGAAGCAATGCCACTCATGCCAAATTCATGGGTACTTCATCCACCACCATCCAAATCCACTACATCCAACGGTGGCTAGCTGGCCATTCGAAATGTGGGGGACCGATATAGTCGGCCCCATCGAACCAGCATCGTCTAGAGGACATCGTTTCATCCTTGCAACGACTGACTACTTCTCTAAATGTGCAGAAACAGTACCGTTAAGAGAAGTTAAGACGGCAAATATCCTCCACTTCTTCAAGACGCACGTCATATATCGGTTTGGAACTCCGCGACGGATCATCTCCGATAACGGGCCAGCTTACAGAAGCCACAAGATCAGTCGCTTCGCGCAACAGCATAATATAGACTGGAGATATTCTTCAGTTTACAATCCGCGAGCTAATGGTCTAGCTGAAGCCTTCAACAAGACCTTGACAAAGATTATAAAGAAAACGGTGTCCCGAAATAAGAAAGACTGGCACGAAAGACTGCAAGAACCTCTTTGGGCATATCGAACTACGTTCAAGACGGCCACGAACACAACGCCGTACGCGTTGGTGTTCGGTACAGAAGCAGTACTCCCCCTCGAGATAGAGTTACCCTCTCTACGAGTGGCAGTCCACTACGAGTTGACGGACGAAGAAAATGCTCACCTTCGGCTTGAGGAGCTTGACGCCCTTGATGAAACCCGGCTCGTAGCGCAGCAAAATCTGGAAGCTTATAAAGCAAAAATGACGCGCTCATATGAAACATTGATCCGACCGAGGACATTCCGCCAAGGCGAACTCGTGCTAGTGGTCAAAAGGCCTATGATCCCCAATCGCGCCAAGCGGGGAAAATTCGAGCCAAATTATGAAGGCCCATACATCATAGACAAGGTCTACCAGGGTGGGGCTTATCTACTCATGGATATGCACGGTGAAAGGCCTTTCAGGCCGATAAACGGTCGCTTCCTAAAGAAATACTATGCCTAATGAGTTACGGCCTAGGTCAATGATAGATGACGACGACTATGTTCGCTCTCTGTCTTCCTAAGCTCAAGCTTTATAAGCAGTAGCCAGCCTCTTAATAGCGGACCGAAATGTCCTTAAACTAATAGCGGACTGAAATGTCCTTAAACTAATAGCAGACCGAAACGTCTTTAAACTAATACCGCAGCATCCTTAGGCTGACGAGATAAAAAAAAATAAAGAAAGAAAAAAATATAATAAATAAAAACGGTATGTCCATAAGCAAAATGGGCACGGATGAAAACCCGAAAGGGCTCCGTGAATAAAAACAGCAGGACTACCAGCGAGTGTTTGCGAAAACCCGAAAGGGCGCAACCTCGTTGAAAGAACACTTACAAGATCCTCTCGACCTTGTAAGGAGACACTACCCGCGTGAGATCCTTACGACTCACAAGGAAACAATACACTTAGGGATCCCCACGATTCCTAAGGAGAAAGTACACTAGCGAGATCCTCACGACTCGTAAGGAGAACTCTCTTATGGGACCCTCACGGCTCATAAGATTTGAAAGTCTTAAGTTACAGAGACTTAAACCTGTGCTTAAGCAACCCCCACAACCTTCGATACTGCCCTACAAGTGGCTCAATACCGGCCCTTGTATACAATCCAAGGGCGCGAATAAACATTTCCCTAATCAAGTCTCATCCGAGACTGGGGATATGTTCGCATAATGAACAACCCTTATAAGTCCTCTCGACTTACAAGGAGAAAACCCTCCTGTAGGATCCCTACGACTTACAGAGGAACATGCACTTAGGAATCCTCACGATTCCTAAGGAGAAAATACGCCTACAAGATCCTCACGACTTGTAGGGAGAAATACCTTTGTGAGACCCATATGGCTCATGAAGTTAAAAGCCTTAGTCGACAGCGCCTTAACCCTGTTCGCTAAACCACCTTTGTTCGATATCGACGGAGGCAAATGATGATTCGCTCCTGGCAATATCCCAGTTGTAGCGGTGCTGATGCCGAAATCGGTGTCTAATTCCAGGTTTACGGCGGAAAGCCAGTAGGCCGCACATGCATACGGAATAGCCGAAATGATTGAGCAACTTGCAAGAAAAAGCAGCAAGTAAAAATGTATGCATGCAAAATAGCCGAAATGATTGGGCAACTCGTAATAAAAAAACAGCGAGTAAAAATAAATTAAATAGCCGAAATGATTGGGCACCGCGAAAAATAGCTGAAATGATTGGGCAATCGCGACCTTCGCGATATAAAAGCTGAAATGATAGAGCATCGCGGAGATAAAACAAAAAAAAATGTTGATAAAACTTTGGCCCTACAGTTAAGATCACATCGATCCCTGTATACAATCCAAGGGCGTAAACAAAGAGGGAACCATACTTTCCCAGCAGGCTCCGCCAAAAGGCGAAGCTAAATCTCGACGGTTCAGTCCAACTCCGAAGAAACCGGTATCTTCATCAGACTCCTCGACTCACGGATACAAACACTCCTTGACGAGAGCCTCCTGATCCGCGTCGACTCGCAGAGCCACCAGCGTCTCCGTGGGAATCCTCGACTCGTTTCAAACCCCAAGGAAACAAATAATCCTTGGCGCTTGGGAAACAAATAATCCCTAGCAAACTCCTCGACTCACGGATACAAACACTTCTTGACGAGAGCCTCCTGATCCGCGTCGACTCGCAGAGCCACCAGCGTCTCCATGGGAATCCTCGACTCGTTTCAAACCCCAAGGAAACAAATAATCCTTGGCGCTTGGGAAACAAATAATCCCTAGCAAACTCCTCGACTCACGGATACAAACACTCCTTGACGAGAGCCTCCTGATCCGCGTCGACTCGCAGAGCCACCAGCGTCTCCGTGGGAATCCTCGACTCGTTTCAAACCCTAAGGAAACAAATAATCCTTGGCGCTTGGGAAACAAATAATCCCTAGCAAACTCCTTGACTCACGGATACAAACACTCCTTGACGAGAGCCTCCTGATCCGCGTCGACTCGCAGAGCCACCAGCGTCTCCGTGGGAATCCTCGACTCGTTTCAAACCCCAAGGAAACAAATAATCTTTGGCGCTTGGGAAACAAATAATCCCTAGCAAACTCCTCAACTCACGGATACAAACACTCCTTGACGAGAGCCTCCTGATCCGCGTCGACTCGTAGAGCCACCAGCGTCTCCGTGGGAATCCTCGACTCATTTCAAACCCCAAGGAAACAAATAATCCTTGGCGCTTGGGAAACAAATAATCCCTAGCAAACTCCTCGACTCACGGATACAAACACTCCTTGACGAGAGCCTCCTGATCCGAGTCGACTCGCAGAGCCACCAGCGTCTCCGTGGGAATCCTCGACTCGTTTCAAACCCCAAGGAAACAAATAATCCTTGGCGCTTGGGAAACAAATAATCCCTAGCAAAACTCCTCGACTCACGGATACAAACACTCCTTGACGAGAGCTTCCTGATCCGCGTCGACCTGCAGAGCCACCAGTGCCTCCATGGGAAATCCTCGACTCGTTTCAAACCCCAAGGAAACAAATAATCCTTGGCGCTTGGGAAACAAATAATCCCTAGCAAAACTCCTCGACTCACGAATACAAACACTCCTTAACGAGAGCTTCCTAGTCCGCGTCGACCTGCAGAGCCACCAGTGCCTCCGTGGGAAATCCTCGACTCGTTTTGAACCCCAAGGAAACAAATAATCCTTGGCGCTTGGGAAACAAATAATCCCTAGCAAACTCCTTGACTCACGGATACAAACACTCCGTGACGAGAGCCTCTTAACCCACGCAGAGCCACCACTGTCTCTGCGGGAGAATTCCCGGTTCGTCTCAACTTGCAAGATGAAGTCTCAGGCAGCAGGGACTAAAAAACTTGCTTCCTGAACAATGGGATCCGACAAGTCGATCTAAAACGGTCTCTTGCATACTATCCATGGGTCTCACTCTCCGAAGTTGAGTTTCGACAAGGAGGGAAACAACCGCTTACGAGTCCTCTCGACTCGTAGGAGGGAAAAATTCTCTTATAGGATCCTTACGACTTATAAGAGAAAACGCACTTAAGAATCCTCATGATTCCTAAGGAGAAAATACACCTACGAGATCCTCTCGATCCGTAGGGAGAAAAGTCTTTATGAGACCCTCACGGCTCATAAAGTTGAAAAGTCTTAGGTGGCAGATCCTACCCCTGTCTTCTAAGCCATTACGGCCCTACAAAGACGTTAAGATGGACCATCTATGAGCCACACTTACTAAAGCTACATGCCACTGAAATGGAGAAGTTACTCATGAGCATATAAACTACTTCACATCAGAGTAAAACATAAAGAAATAGAAGGGTGCGGCTCATAGAATTGAGAGTTTGGAACTATGTCTTCTAAGAGTCGAGATTTGAGTCAATGATAAATGACGACGCTCGTGTCCGCTCGTTATCTTCTCAGATCAAGATTCTGAAAGTTATATACCAACCCGAAACTGGTCATACGCTATGCATTACTCTGCACTACTTCATCCACATATATACTTACGTGGGCAAAGTAGTGGGGGGCATTTGTTCCCACCAAAAATTTCTGCGCAAAAGAGTCCAAGGTATCAAATGGCAGCGATACGCTTAAGAAAATGCGAACCAGTATCTTCCGGCCTGTATTTTGATAAAATCCCCAATGAGAAACTATTAAATTATGACGTTATTGAAAGCATCTCGAAAAAACCTTCGATTTGATATATTGTGGGCCTCATAATTCATCCGGGATCAAAAGTTATGAGCAAATGTCTATGCACGTGTGATCTAAGGAAGAAGATGCGAACCAGTATTTTCCGAGCTGTATTTTGACAAACTCGAGAATAAGAAACAGCTAAATTCTGATGGTATTGAAAGCATCTTAAAAAGCCCTTCGATTTGATATATTATGGGCCTCATAATTCATCCGGGATCAAAAGTTATGAGCAAATGTCTATGCACGTGTGATCTAAGGAAGAAGATGTGAACCAGTATTTTCCGAGCTGTATTTGACAAACTCCGGAATGAGAACTGGCTAAATTCTGATGATATTGAAAGCATCTCGAAAAGTCCTTCGATTTGATATATTATGGGCCTCATAATTCATCCGAGATCAAAAGTTATGAGCAAATGTGTTATGCACGTGTAATCTAAAGTAATGCTCTACTACATGGGGAATGCATTTTTTAGTCCCACATCGGGAAAAGAAGAGATGGCTTCTCTACCACTCCCATATAAATAAGAGGGGATACCTCTTATAAAGGTTAGAGTTAAATCCTCAAAGGATTCAATACTCAAAGGAGCTTAGTTCTCCAAAGGAGCTTAGTTCTTCAAGATAGGAGCATGCTCCTCCATAATGCGCATATGTGCAAACGCCATGTGCGCTACGTGCAACGCATGTGTGCCCGCCATACGGCACCACGTGCAACGCACGTGCGCACCACATGAGAACATTTAATAATATTAAAAGGAGCTTGTTCTTCATATATAGAAGCTTTGCTTCTCCTCATAATGCGCATGTGCGCCACGTGCAACGCACGTGTGCCCGCTATGCGGCACCACGTGCAACGCATATGCGCACCACATGAGAACATTTAATAATATTAAAAGGAGCTTGTTCTCCATATATAGAAGCTTTGCTTCTCCTCATAATGCGCATTTGCGCCACGTGCAACGCACGTGTGCCCGTCATGCGGCACCACGTGCGCACCACATGAGAACATTTAATAATATTAAAAGGAGCATGTTCTCCATATATAGAAGCTCTGCTTCTCCTCATAATGCGCATGTGCGCCACGTGCAACGCACGTGTGCCCGCCAGGCGCGCACCACGTGCAACGCACGTGCGCACCACATGAGACCATTTAATAATATTAAAAGGAGCATGTTCTCCATATATAGAAGCTCTGCTTCTCCTCATAATGCGCATGTGCGCTACGTGCAACGCACGTGTGCCCGCCACGCGCGCACCACGTGCAACGCACGCGCGCACCACATGAGAATATTCAAATGAGACTCGTTCTCCATAGGAGCTTGCTCCCCCCCATAATGCGCATATGCGCAAGATCCATGTGCGCTACGTGCAAATATGAGCGCCCAACACGTGCGACGCACGTGCGCGAATGCAAAGAAGCCTTTTTCAGTAGCGAGAAGCTTAAGCTCCAGCCTGTTCTTCCCCCCTAATGAGTGAGATATGGTTCAAAGGGTACATCCCTCCACACCTTCGATGTATGACACTGTAATCTCTCAGTGTCGTCGTAGAGGTGGTGGGTCCCAACGACCAATGATGCTTCTTTCTAAAATAAAAAAAAAGAAGAAAAAGGAACATTTCTTGAAAAAAAATCAAGAGCTTCAAACAGAGAGAACTCTGAGAAAAGTTTTTTAAGAAAAAGGTAAAAACCTTCACAAAAGAGAAGAAATTTCTTCTAATAGATCATTGATCTAAAAACTAGATCAATGATCTTCATATAATAAACAGTGCTTTGCACTTCTTATGAACCACTGGTTCTTTAAAACAAGAAAAAACAAAAATAAGAAAATAGTGCTTTGCACTTTTATGAACCTTTGGTTCTTGAAATAAAAAGAAAAACTTGTTTTTCTTTGATCTAAATTAGATCAAGAAATCAAATAGTGATTTGCAGTTCTTTTATGAACCATTGGTTCTTGAATCTAAAAGATTTTTAAATCATAGTGCCTTGCACTTGCAAAACTGCACTGTTGCGCTTTCGGGTTGGCGCAAGCCACCAGAGAGCGCCACGTGTCAGCATCTGAACCAATTGCGCTATGCGCTTTTGAAACGAAGCCTTGCTCTCTAAAACTGGCGCAATTCACCACAGCGCGCCACGTATCAGCAGCGTAAGTGCAGCGCACTAAAACAGCGCTGTTGCGCTTGCGCTCGCCAGAGCATGACACATGTCATCACCATATGAGCTTGCGCTCATTACTTGGCGCAAAGCGCCAGACAAATGCACTGCATTGTTTATAAAGGGCCAAGCCCAATTAAAGAAGGCCTAACAGGCCTAATAAAATGCAATGCATTATTTTTAAAAAAGGGGCAGAGCCCAAACCGAAACAGGTGCTCTGCATCATAAATAAAGGGACAGAGCCCAAATCAAAGAGGCCTAGCAGGCCAGAATAAAATGCAGTGCATTATTAAATATGGGCAAAGCCCTAGCACAGGCCTAATAGGCCAAAGATCAAGAAAAATGCTGAATATGCTCAACTGGACTTAGCCCAATTTTGGCCGTAAGTCCTCAAATTAAATGGACTGAGCACAGCTGTTCTCTTAAATTAATTTATATCCGGTTCTAGGGTACATCTCCTAACTCCCCTGACACCCATCGTTGTAATCCTTCAACGACGTCAGAGAGGTGACGGGTCCCGACGACCACGCATCAATATGGACTGCGGGGTCCTTAAACTCGTGGACCGGAACGTCCTTAAACTAATGTTGGACCGAAACGTCCTTAAACTAATGTCGGACCACCACGTCCCTAAACTGGAATATGGACCACCACGTCCCTAAACTGGAACATGGACCGAAACGTCCTTAAACTAATATTGGACCGAAACGTCCTTAAACTAATGATGGACCACTACGTCCTTAAACTGGCGATGGACCGAAACGTCCTTAAACTAATAATGGACCACCACGTC
This sequence comes from Agapanthus africanus, assembly GCA_030015575.1. Lineage (NCBI taxonomy): Eukaryota > Viridiplantae > Streptophyta > Magnoliopsida > Asparagales > Amaryllidaceae > Agapanthus > Agapanthus africanus. The sequence goes on along the minus strand of CM057349.1, from coordinate 416,237,201 downwards.
CCTAAACTGGAATATGGACCACCACGTCCCTAAAACTGGAACAATAGAGCCTCCAAATGCTCTTTTGACGGATTTAAACGGTCCCGTTTAAGTAGATCTTAGCCCCAAATACGGCTAACGTATCCTTAGACATTTAAATGAATGATAAAACTCCAAATCAACTTTGGTTCAAGGGTACATCTCTGAACTCCTCTGACATACATCGTTGTAATTCTTCAACGACGTCAGAGAGGTGATGAGTCCCGACGGCCATATATTAAATGGATCACCACGTTAAGTTGATCTTAGTCCAAAACAGGACTAACGCATCCTTGACGAACGTTTAAGTCGATCTTAGTCTCAATACGACTAACGTACCCTTAAACTAAAAACACCAAACCCAAATCTAAGTAAATACGGATTTGGACTAATCTACGTCCTACGGGCGACGGCATTACTCAGTCTCCGTATACAATCCACGGGCAACCACAAACAAAACAAACACACACGACACGAAGTGAAATTCTGGACAAGGAGAAAGTTGTTACCGTGATGCGGTAGCGTAATTAACTGCAGGGGCTTGCGCCTGCAGGGAAGAGTGTCCCCACAATCAAAAACCCCTCAAGCGAGGGGGAATCTGACGAAGTCTGCTATATCGGCTGCATCCGTCTAAACCTCCGATACACGGTGCCATAAATCAACTTGGCATCTTCGGAGAAGTGGACGGATAAAACCAAATAGCATCTGCCCCGAATCTTAGGCGAGATGCAAAGTCTAGGCCACCATTCGGAGGGGAACAAGCGTTATCATATGACAAGTACGAGCTCGCTTCCAAGACCGATGTTGATCTGGTTCTACTTTCGCTGTATGCGTAGCTTTCGGTTCATGCTTCTGTGGCGGGCTTACCCTCCAACTGTTGGACAGAGCGAACTTGCCCTGTTGATATTGGTCTTCGACCCAGTTCTTAAAGGTGAAGCAGTCTTCGAAAGGATGTCCTATTGCTCGGTGATAAGAGCAATAGTCTGGGTGAGAGATCTCGTTGGCTTGCTCGGGGTGTTTGGACTCCGGAAGTGTAATCATTTGATGTCTTATTGCGAGATCAAGTATCTTCCGTGTTTTGTTCTGAGGAAAAGAGTATGCTCGACCCATCTTCTTTATAAGAGATGAATCCGGATTGCTCGATTCCCGATCGCGTGGCTTCTTGGTCCCGCTTTGTTGCTCTCGAACACTTTTCCCGTTCTTTGACTTATTTCTGCCTCTGCGTCGGGCCTTTTGTATGACGGGTTGATAAGGAAGAGCATTTCCATTCTCCGTGGCCTGTTGAAGGAGGCGCTGTGTCCTGGCTTTTTCGTAAATGGCCATCTCGCGGTTATGGTCATCTCGGATCTTTTGACCCGCTTCCTTTACTAGCTTGTCCATTCGTTCTTCAAACGATGGACTCGGCATCTTGATGACAGGACCTTGTTTTGATTCAGGATCAGCATCATTTAATAGAATGTCTCCCTCTTCATCGAAGTCATGTATGACGTAGCTGCCATAGATTCGTTCTAGCTTTTTGGACTGAAGATATCCAAGCCCCTTTGTTTCCATTCTCCCATTGGGCAACTTGCGCTGAGTTCCAGGGACATCCCAAATCCTGTTGTAGATTCGAGCTTGTCGAGCAGTCTGTCTGAAGGGTACCCCTTGATGCTTCAATAGCCTTTTCAAGCCATCGGTGTAATATCTGGGCAGACGGATGGGCTGGAGCCTGTCGAGCGTGGAATTGGTGTCGTGCCAGATTTCCTTCTCCACTTTGGTTTCTCCGGATCGGTAGTATATGATTACCTTTTCATCTCTTCGCCTGGGAGGGACGTAGAATGTCTGCAGTCTTGCACACTACAAGTTTCGAGTGTATCGAGATCTTTGTAATGCTCTTGTGGAACCAAGGTAATTTGCAGATTCTGATTATCGCCAGCGAAGGCTTGTATTGATGTCCGGGCAGGAAATATAGCATTGACCATATCTTCCGAGTCGCTGCCGAAGGTCAATATGGGGGAGGACGGTCCTGGTTTTTTGTACTGGGGTGGACCTGAGTAAACTATCACTTCTTCCTCCTCGGTATCACTCCCGAAGACTGGAATTGTGGTGATAACTTTGTCCTTCGGTTTGTGACACCTCTCCGTATCCTCGAAATCTGGTAAGAAGTATTTTGCATCCTCGTACTTCCGAACTTTGTTCACGGAGAATGGGTTCAGCTCTCCCGTCACAGTGTATTCGAGACCATCCTTGAAGTATTTCATACACTGATATTGTGTAGAAGGGATGATGTTGTACTCGTGTAACCAGGGCCTACTGAGCAAAGCATTGTAGCATGTCTTGGCATCGATGATGTGAAATTTAATATCTGTGATGAGTAGTCCGAAGCGCAACGTCAGTATCATAGACCCGAGAGTTCGTGATGACTGAGAGTCGAACCCGGAGATGGTGATTTTTTCACGAGCGAGGTGCTGAACGCTCATGCATATTTCCTTCAGCACTCGCACGTTGAGGAGATTGATGGAAGACCCATTGTCGACCAGGATTTTGCCTATCTTGATATCGTGACAATATCCGGAGACATATAGGGGACGGTTGTGATCGCACGTCCCAAGGAGGAGATCTTCATCACCGAAGGTAATATCGGCTGTATGTACTTCTTCCAGCTCGTCCTTCATCTTTTCTTCGGCGAGGAAAGCTTGGAATTGCTCTGGCTCTTGTAGCGCCTTGATCAATGAATCTCTCGCCTCTTTGGACAGCATAAGAGCGTCGAGAATGCTGAGCTGCGAGGGTATCTTTCTCAAGTGTGCCAGAACGTTGCAGTCCACCTTGTTTTTCTTTGGCGAGTCCTTGGCTGCCAGCTCTTTGACGGCTTGGTCTCAAGGATGATATCCTCAGAGACATTTTCATTTCCCTTATCTTTTCTATTTGTGGGTCCGAGATTCTTTTCGGCCAGCGTGCTATTGCGCAGCTGAATGTTTTCACAGGCCTTCAGTTCTTCCTCTTTTCCTAAAGTGGACTCTTTAAAGAGAGGGCTAAGAGCCATTTCCTCGTCGGAGTCGCTCCCGAAGGTGAGAACTTGCGATCCCCCAGCGTTGACCATGCGACAGCTGCCGGTGGTTCTTTTATGCTCCTCGGTCGTATTCCCTTGCTTCCGACGAGTCTTGCGTTTCATCCGCTTAAAATGTTGTCTATGAGAAACATATCCCTACCACTATCTTTTAAAAGCGTCGCACTCTTCGGTAGGGTGCGAAATCTTTCGATGATATCGGCAGTAGCTAGGATGTGTTTCTATTTCACCAAGGGCGTCCGCTTCGGAGGGTGGTAACTTCATCCCCATTGATATGACTTTGGCGAACATTTTCCTCGTCCTGAACCTGTTTTTATTCGCAACGGAGGATGTACCTTGATCTGGCAGGGGTTTTCCACCCCTTTCGTCCAGTTGCCGTCGTTTGGCCTTTTCAAATATGGCCATCTCATGCTCCCGATCAGCTTTGCTTTTCAGAAGAGCTACGTTTAGGAATGCGTCGATAATCTCGTCTGATGGCCCTGGAAGTTCCGGTTCAGGCCTTGCCCCCAATTTCTTTGCGTCAGGAGCTTCTTCACCGTTTATTAACGAGTGAGAGATCACATGGCAACTTGCTACGTAATCCTCAGATTCATCCGACGAGTCTTCTCCATCATCTCCGTCCTCAAGGACGTGGCTGAGAAATTCTTGGAGTGTGACTGGAGTCCGCGCTTTCTGGTTATACTCTTCCAGCGTGTCAATCTGTTTTTGTAGGTTCGTGCGCTTGTTACTAGGCTTCACGGGCCTTTTGGTCTTCTTCTTCTTCTTCGAAGACTTCGACAGCTGGGTGCGAACGCTTTGGCTATCACCATCAATCTTTGGAGTTGGGCGCGGTTTCAGCATCCCCTCAATGATCTCAGGTTCCAACGGATTCTTCCACCTGATCGCCGGGCATGTCTGGAGATCATTCAGCATTCTTTTGGTTTTGGCTGAAATAGCGACCTCCCATGGAGCTCCCTCAACAAAAGAGCACGTTGCCCCCGGTGTGTCCGTCTTCTTGGGAGTGTGCGGTTGTGGCGGGTTTACTTTCCACTTCTCAGACAGCGCAAACTTACCTTGTAGGTACTGATCCTCGATCCATCCCTTAAAGACGAAGCAATCTTCGATTGGAAGGCTTACCGTTTGGTGGTAATGGCAATAATTGGGATTATTCACTTCGCCGGGTTGCAACGGTCGCTTTGGATTCGGCAAATTGATAAGCCTGTTGCGCATTGCTAGTTCGAACAGCCTCTTCATTTTGTCCCGCGGGAATGAGTAAGGGCGCTTCATTTTCTCATTATAATAGCGCCGTCTCTCTTCCAATTGATCCATTAATCTTGGAGCACTAGGCTGCTGTTGGGTGTTTGCAACGAAGGTCGCCTTCCCTTTACCCTTTTCATTCCGCGGCTCCGGCTTCGGAGGAGACAGTCTATGACCCTTCTGATCCATCTGGGCAAGCTTGTCGATTAAAGCCTGGAATGTAGTCGGTTTGAAGAACATCATGAACTGTGAAATAGTTGCATGAGGGTCTAGGGTGCCCACGAACATGCCCACCGCTGGTGCTTCCTCGATGCACTGTTCGCACTTCGACCACAGATTCCGCCATCGGATTGCGTACTGAACCCACGTCTCGCCCGGCTTCACCCTGGCATTGATTAATGCCATTATTGGGGTGCGTTCACTAGCGCTTGCGAATCGCTGGGTGAACAACAACTCCATTTCCGCAAAAGTCTTGATGGAGTCATTCGGGAGTTCGGAGTACCATTCGAAGGCTGTCTCCGATAAGCTGCCGACGAATTGGCGGAGCAATAGTTTATCATCGCCACCAGCATTGCCACAGAGGGCCTTGAACTGAGAAACATGTTGATGGGGATTGCCTGTCCCCTTGTACACATGGAATTTCGGAAGCGACTCTGACGAAGAAATAGCCCTCGGCCCTCTCTTCAAAGAATCCACCTCAGGAAAAGAGGAAGAGATAAAGAATTGTGAAAACATTCAGCTGCGTAATCGTACGTTGCCCAAAAAGAATCTCGGACCTACAAACAAGGGATCAAATAAAAAAGATAAGGGAAAGGAAAAAGTCCCTGAGGATATCGCCCTCGATGACCGAGTTGTCGAAGAGCTTGCAGCCAAGGACCTACCCAAGAAAAACAAAGTGGATTACAATGTCCGGCATACCTGAGGAAGATACCCTCACAATTAAGCATTTTGGATGCCCTTCTCTTGTCTTAAGAGGCACGAGATTCTCTAATCAGGGCATTACAAGAGCCCGAGCAGTTTCAATCTTTCCTTGCCGAAAAAAGATGAAGGACGAGCTGGAAGAAGTGCACACACCTGACATCACTTTCGGCGATGAAGATCTCCTCCTCGGAACGTGCGAGCACAACCGTCCCCTGTATGTCACCGGGTACTGCCATGACATCAAGATAGGGAAGATCTTAGTTGACAATGGGTCCTCTGTCAACCTCCTAAATGTGAAGGTGCTAAAAGAAATCTGCATGAGCATTCAGCACCTCGCTCGGGATAAAATCACCATCTCCGGGTTCGACTCCCAGTCATCACGGATGCTCGGGTCTGTAATACTGACGTTATGCTTTGGGGTGCTTGTCACTGACATCAAATTTCATGTCATTGACGCCAATACCTGCTATAACGCTTTACTCGGCAGGCCTTGGTTACACGAGTACAACATCATCCCTTCTACACAACATCAGTGTATGAAGTATTTCAAAGATGGTCTCGAGTATACCGTGATGGGGGAACTAAACCCATTCTCCGTAAATGAAGTCCGAAAGTATAAAGATGCAAAGTATTTCCTACCAGACTTTGAAGACACGGAAAGATGCTATAAACCGGAGAATAAGCAAAAAGCTATCACCACTATTCCGGTCTTCGGGAGCGATACCGAGGAGGAAGAAGAAATAGTCTATTCGGGGCCGCCCCCATGCAACAGGCCGGGACCATCTACCCCTATTTTGGTCTTTGGCAGTGATTCTGAAGACGAAGTCAACGCAGTGTTCTCGGTCCATCCATCAATGCAGGCTCTCACTAGAGATGATCAGAGTTTGCAAATAGCCATGGTTCCGCGGCAGCACTACAGAGAGCTTGATGCGCTTGAGACATATAGTGTGCAAGAGCTGCAGACATTCTACGTCCCTCCCAGGAGAAGAGGTGAAAAGACGATCCTATTCTATCGATCCGGGGAAACCAAAGTTGAGAGAGAAGTCTGGCATGGTGCCGAACCTGCGCTTGATAGGCTCCAACCAATCCGTCTGCCCAGATACTACGCAGAGGGATTGAAAAGGTTATTGAGATGCCAAGGCATACCCTTTAAGCAAACCAAGCGACAGGACCAATTCTACAACAGGATCTGGAACATCCCCCGAACTCAGCGGAAATTGCCCAACGGAAAAATGGAAACGATCGAGCTTGGATATGTCCAGTCCAAGAAATGGGAACAATTCCATGGCTGCCATGTTATAAATGACCTCGATGAATGTTCCCCTCCGAAAGACGCGGCGGAGACGCGGCGAACGTCTAGCCTGAATTTCGGGGCAGATGCTAATTGGTGCTATCCGTCAACCTCTCCGAAGATGCCAAGTTGATTTATGGCACCGTGCATCGAAGGTTTAAACAGATGCGGCCGATGTAGCAGACTTCGTCAGATTCCCCCTCATTTGAGGGGTTTTTGATTGTGGGGACGCTCTTCCCTGCAGGCGCAAGCCCCTGCAGTTAATTACGCTACCGCATCGCGGTAACAACTTTCTCCTTCTCCATATGGTCACTTCGTGTCGTGGGTGTTTGTTTTGTGTTTGGTTGCCCGTGGATTGTATACGGAGACTAAGTTATGTTGTCGCCCGTAGGGCGTGGACTAGTCCAAATCCGTATCTTTCTTAGATTTGGGTTTGGGGGGTTGGGTTTAAGGATACGTTAGCCTCATTTGAGACTAAGATCGCCTTAAACGTTTGTTAAGGATACGTTAGTCTAATTTTAGACTAAGATCAACTTAACGGGATCATTTAGATCCGACAAAAGAGCATTTGGACTCTATTGTTTAGTTTAGGGACATTGCGGTCGATTAGTTTAAGGACATTACGGTCCATTGTTAGTTTAAGTACATCTCAGTCCATTGTTAGTTTAAGGACATCTCGGTCCAATATTAGTTTAAAGACATCACGGTCGAGGTTAAGGACATCATAGTCCATGGGTTTAAGGACTCCATAGTCCGATGTTAGTTTTAAGACATTACGGTCGAGGTTAAGGACATCCTAGTCCGTGAGTTTAAGGACCTCACAGTCTGATGTTAGTTTTAAGACATCACGGTCGAGGTTAAGGACATCATAGTCCATGAGTTTAAGGACCTCACAGTCCGATGTTAGTTTTAAGACATCACGGTCGAGGTTAAGGACATCATAGTCCGTTGTTAGTTTTAAGACATCACGGTCGAGGTTAAGGACATCATAGTCCATGAGTTTAAGGACCCCACAGTCCATGAAATGTGTGGTTGTCGGGACCCATTATCTCTTTGAAGACGTTGAGGAATTACAACGATAAATATCAAAGGAGTGAAGAGATGTACCCTTGAACCAGGGTGGATTAAGTGATCTGTAGTCCAATTTGGAACCAAGATCAATTAATTATATTATGAGCACATTGGCTCAGTTGAGTCTGAATTGAGGACTTATGGCCTACTTAGGCTAAGTCGAATTAAGTTTGAAGTGTTGGCCCACTATTGGACCATTAGACATTTGTCTGGATTCGAGCCCATATTATTTAGAAATGCTAAACGAGAGTTGGAGGGCTTTGGCAACATTTTTATCTTTGATTTCCTCAATTTTGAGATTCATTTGGAGGAGGGACTTTTGCCTCTGGAAAATTAGCCAATTTGGCTAAAAATAGTGTTAAACACTAAAGAACAACAGTGTTAAACACTGGAGACAGAACTCTCAAATTAGTGTTAAACACTAAAAGACCATCAGTGTTAAACACTGGAAATATAGAATCCCAAATTAGTGTTAAACACTAGAAAATAACAGTGTTAAACACTAGAAATAAGGTTTTCAAATTAGTGTTAAACACTAAAAGATAATCAGTGTTAAACACTGGGAATAAAGCTCTCGAATTAGTGTTAAACACTAAAGAAAAAGGGGTCGCGTGTGGACACGTGAGGGCGCCCAAAAGTGGGACCAGATTCCTTTTCTTCGTTCTGCAATTAAGTGTTAAACACTTTTTATATTTTTATTTTGAGCATCACGTGTTGACACGTGATGGGGATTTATGCGCCGACTGTTAAAGCGTTTGCCAAGGGGTCACGTGGTAACACGTGAGAGTGCCCAAAGCCTTCATTTCCTTTGCTTTTTCTTTCTGCGTTTTGGAAGTCATGTGGGAGCACGTGAGGCATTGCCTCAAAGCTTCTTTTCTTCAGAGATCTTTTCAAGGGTCACGTGGGGACACGTGACCTTGGTTCTTTGCATGCATGGAGATCTTTTAAGTCTCCTTATTTTTTAAGAATTGAATTCTCTGTAGGGTTAAACCCTGATTACGACTTTGGAGGAATTAAATTCCCATTTTGAAAGAATTAAATTCTTATGTAGGGTTAAACCCTAGTTTCAGTTTAGAGGAATTAAATTTCCATATATGTTAAAGAATTAAATTTTTTTATAAGGTGAAACCCTAGTTCTGTCTTGGAGGAATTAAATTCCTATAAATTTGGGAGAATTAAATTCTCAATTAGGGTTAAACCCTGGTTTTTGTCCATCTTGAAGGAATTAAATTTCTATAATTGTAGGAGAATTAAATTCTCATATAGGGTTAAATCCTAATTTCATCTTGGAGGAATTAAATTCCTATAAATTTGGGAGAATTAAATTCTCTGAACTCAATCCTCTCTCTAAGTCTTGGATCTGCATGGCAAAATCTCAACCCGATGAGAATTAAATTCTCAACCTATGGGGAGATTTGCTTCTGCAGACCTTCAACCAGAGTAAGAACTAAGTTCTTTTTGCAGAAGAGTTAAACTCTTAGATTTTTAGAATTAAATTCTCTTTTTGAAGTTTTGACCCCCTTTCTTTTCTCACCTAGAGTTTTCTTTGCTGAGAATTAAATCCTCCTTTCTTTTCTCTCTGAATTTTCAAGATATCAAAATTTTATATATCCAAAATTTCTCCCCTTGGCTCCTATTTATAGGAGAAGGAAAAGAATCAATTTGTTTAATAAATCTTTTATTGAAAGGTTTTGTTTGTTTTCATAATTAATATGATCCTTTAGATCATTCAGTAAATTTTATTCACCGTTGGATTTTCAATCCAAAGATATTCTGTTTGTTATTTTCGGTGAGATTTAGGGAAATCTTTCCTTGTCTAAGATTTTTCCATCAATTGGTGATATTTAATCACCCCTGGATTTTTAATCCAACGGTTCCCCATAATCCTTTTCCATTTAGAAAGATTTTAGAGAAATTTAGAATTTTAATTCTATTAAACTGTAAGGCTTTCAAAGCCTGTCACGTGTTGGCACGTGACCCTTGGTCACGTGAGAGCACGTGACCCTTGGTCACGTGTGAGCACGTGACCCTCCAATTAGAGTCTTTTCTCAGCCACTTGTTTGTGCTTTTGCTTGACAGAATTTAATTCTGTAAAGACATCACGTGTCACCACGTGACCTTTGGTCACGTGTGAACACGTGATACCTCATTGAGGTAACTCCTGATTTTTAATCAGGGAACAATGAAGAAGGGGATGCTCTTTTAAAAGATGCTGACGCTGAACCAGAACGAGGTCCTGTCATAAAAATGCCGAGTCCGTCGTTTGAAGAACAGATGGACAAGATAGTAAAGGAAGCGAGTCAAAAGGTTCGTAACGACCACAGCCTCAAAATGGCCATTTACGAGAAAGCCAAGATGCAACGCCTCCTTCAGCAGGCTACGAAGGATGACAATGCCCTCCGCAGTCAGCTCGCCATGCATTCCCAAGACAAGAAAAAGGCCCGATGCGGAGGCAAAAACAAGTTGAAGAACGGAAAAAACGTTCGACAGCGGCAAAATGGATCCAAAAGGCCACGCGATCAAGAAAGGGTCAGCCGGAATTCGCCTCTTATGAAAAAGATGGGCCGAGCATATTCTTTCCCTCGAGACAAGGCAAGGAGAATCTTTGGCCTTGTCATGAAACATCAGATGATGACACACCCGGAGTCTCAGCACCCCGATCAAGCAAACGAGGTTCATCACTCGGATTATTGTTCCTATCACCGAGCGATAGGACATCCTCTTGAAGACTGCTTCACCTTCAAAAACTGAGTTGAAAACCAATATTATCTCGAAAGATTCGCTCTATCCAACAGGTGGAGGGTAGCCCCACCAAAAATGCATGTGCCAAAAGCAACGTATATAGCAAGAGTAGAGCCAGATCAACATCGTTCCTGGAAACGATCTTGTACCTGTCATGTGATAACGCTGTCGGAAGAAGGAGAGCGCGAGAATATGAATAACCTCTCCTGGTGTTTCGAAAATGAGGATGAAGACGAGGTGATATTAGAATTTCAACCGGCGCCAAAAGAATTGGAAGATGGGATACACACCACGGCGGACAACCTGAAATAATCGACTTGGGGACGGCAAACGACCCACGGGCAACGTTCGTCGGTGAGCTGCTGTCTAAAGAGCAAGTAACTACGCTAAAAGATGTGCTCATGCAGTATAAAGATTGCTTCGCATGGAACTATTCCGAGATATCGGGGCTAGATCCAGAAATAGCTGTGCATAAATTGGCGATATCTCCGGACGTCAAGCCAGTCAAACAAGCACCAAGAAGAATGCGGCTCGAACTTGAAATGAGTATCAACGCCGAAGTCAAGTAGCTAATCGACTCCGGCTTCATCCAAGAAGTTCAATACCCTGACTAGATCGCCAACATTGTCCCAGTGATGAAGAAAAATGGGATGGTGTGCATCTGCGTGGACTTTCGGGACCTTAACAAAGCCTGTCCGAAAGATGATTTTCCCGTACTGGTTACTGAGCTGATGATAGATAATATGTCCACTCACGAAGTTTTCTCCTTCATGGACGGCTCATCAGGGTACAATCAAATAAAGATACATCCCGAAGACCAGAAGCATACCGCTTTTCGGACTTCTCTGGGCATATTCTGCTACAAAGTGATGCCTTTCGGTCTGAAGAACGCCGGCGCTACCTACCAGAGGGCCATGACAAAGATTTTTGATGACCTCATACATGAAATCGTCGAATGCTATATCGATGACCTCGTAGTGAAAAGCAAATCGTACGAGGAACACCGGGAGCATTTGAAAATAGTATTCCAACGTCTTCGTAAGTATAACCTGAAGATGAACCCTCTGAAATGCGCATTTGGAGTTTCCTCAGGCAAGTTCCTAGGATTCATCATACGACACCGGGGCATCGAAATAGATCTATTGAAGATCAAGGCGATTATGGAAATTCCCACCCAAGAACTTTAAAACAATTGCGGTCTCTACAAGGGAAACTCGCGTATATCCGACGGTTCATAGCCAACCTCTCCGGAAAATGCCGTCCCTACAATCACCTAATGAAGAAGGAAACCCCGTTCATTTGGGATTGTAAATGCCAGGATGCACTGGAAGAAATCAAGCAATACCTGCAGAATCCGCCGGTACTGACCGCTCCGGTCAAGGGAAAGCCTCTCATCCTCTACACAACCGCTCTTGAAGGTTCCTTAGGCGCACTATGGGCACAGGAGAACGACCAAGGGAAGGAGAGAGCCCTTTAATATTTGAGTCGAGTTCTCCTGGGGGTAGAAACAACTACTCCCCTATCAAAAAACACTACCTGGCGTTAATCTTCACGATAACGAAGCTTCGGCATTACGCTTTGGCGCATGATGTCCATCTCATATCAAAAGTCGATCCTCTCAAATATTTGATGTCAAGAGCCATACTAACAGGACGGCTCGCTAAATGGGCCCTACTCTTAATGGAATTCTCGATAACATACCGACCTCTCAAGGCAGTGAAAGGCCAGGCCATCGCCGACTTTATAGTGGTGTTCATTGAGGATATTCTGGTCTACTCAAAGAGTATTGAAGAGCATGCAGAACACTTGAAGATCGCACTGCAGACATTGAGGCAAGAAAGATTGTATGCAAAGATGAGCAAGTGCGAGTTTTGGCTTGAAGAAGTGATGTTTTTGGGGCATGTAATGTCCGGAGATAGAATCGCCGTTGATCCCGAAAAGATTGCAGCAGTTCGAGATTGGCCGATTCCGAAGAACGTTGCAGAGATCAGAAGTTTTCTTGGACTTGCCGGGTATTACAGAAGGTTTGTGGAGAATTTTTCTCGTTTGGCTGAGCCTTTGACCAATCTTACGTGGAAGGAAGTACCGTTCGTATGGACGGATAAGTGTGCGTCAGCTTTTGAGGCATTGAAGCAGAGATTGATAACCGCTCCTATTTTGACCGTACCAGACAGTTCCGGAGGATTGGTGATTCACAGCGACGCATCTGGGAAAGGATTGGGATGTGTTTTGATGCAGCATGGGAAGGTTATAGCTTACGCATCGAGACAGTTGAAGACCCATGAGAAGAATTACCCAACTCATGACTTGGAGCTAGCAGCTGTGATTTTCGCTTTGAAGATTTGGAGATACTACTTACTGGGCGAAATGGTCGAAGTATTCACCTATCAAAAACGCCTAAAGTATGTGTTTACGCAGAAGGAGCTTAATATGAGGCAGCGTAGATGGTTGGAGCTGATGGCTGACTACGATCTTGATCTAAGTACCATCCGAGGAAAGTTAATGTTGTGCCGGATGCGCTTAGTCGGTTGCCCGCAATTCGGATGTTGACGGCACAAAATGAGCTTAACAAAGACTTTCGGAGATTCGAGTTGGGGATCGTGCTACCGCATTCTTCGGGATATTTGATGCAGCTTCAAGTACAGTCGTCATTGATCGAGAGTATTAAAGCTGCGCAGTCGAAGGACCCGAGATTGCAAAGGTTTCGAGAACAGGTTGAAGCTGGACTTCGAACGGACTTGTTAATTCATGAAGATGGTTCGTTGCGATATGGTAGCTGTCTGGGTGTGCCAAAAGGAGATATTCGCGAAGAAGTTATGAAGGAGGCACACAGTTCCGCATATTCCGTACATCTAGGAGGCACGAAGATGTACCGAGATCTACGACAGCATTTCTGGTGGGAAGGCATGAAACGGGAGATTGCTCGCTTTGTAGCAAAGTGCTTGGTGTGTCAGCAAGTTAAGGCTGAACATCAAAGGGTTGCTGGTTTATTACAACCACTTCCGATTCCTCAATGGAAGTGGGAACATATAACCATGGATTTTGTGACGGCTTTACCGCGGATTCCAAAGGGCAACAATGCTGTTTGGGTGATTGTTGATCGATTGACCAAGACAGCTCATTTCATACCATTTCGAGTTGGTCAATCAACAGAAGCATTGGCAGAACGGTACATGCAGGAGATTGTAAGGTTGCATGGAGTACCAGTGAGCATCGTGTCCGACCGTGACACCCATTTCTTATCACACTTCTGGAGGAGCTTACAGGAAAGTTTGGGGACTCGATTGAAGTTTAGCACAGCTTATCATCCTCAAACAGATGGCCAGTCGGAGAGAACGATCCAAACTCTTGAAGACATGTTGAGAGCTTTTATGTTAGACTTCAAGGGTTCATGGGAGTATCATCTACACTTGGTGGAGTTTTCTTACAATAACAGTTTTCAAGCGACTATTCAGATGGCTCCATTCGAAGCATTGTATGGTCACATGTGTCGTTCACCTGTTTGTTGGGACGATATTGGAGAACGAAGATTGTTGGGACCGGATTTGATCGTGCAAATAGTGGAGAAAGTTAATACTATCCGGAATCATATGAGTCCTGCACAAGATCAGCAGAAGAGTTGGGCCGATACATCGAGAAGACCTCTAGAGTTCGCGGTTGGTGATTTGGTGTTCTTGAGATATCACCGACTAGAGGAGTGATTCGTTTCGGGAGTCGAGGCAAGCTTAGTCCTCGATTCATTGGGCCTTTCGAGATTTTAGAGCGTGTTGGAGAAGTAGCATATCGATTGGCTCTACCGTAATCCTTCGCGAATGTTCATGACGTGTTTCATGTATCTCAACTCCGTAAGTATGTTTGAGATGAAACACACATGCTGGATCATTCGGAGCTGACCGTACGAGAAGATTTAACCTTTGAGGAACGACCGATATCGATTGTGGATCGAAGGGAAAAGGTTCTTAAGAACAAGGTTATCCCTCTCGTACTTATTTCTTGGGGAAATCGCTCGCATGGAGAATCGATTTGGGAACGAGAAGATGAAATCCGGCAGAAGTGTCCACACCTATTCTTGTAGTTTCTTGATTGTTTATCCTTCTTTGTTCGTGGAATTTCGAGGACGAAATTCTTTTTGTAGTTGGGTATAATGTAACAACCTAGTTCATTTATACATATTCAAGTTCTCGTATTTCCTTAATTGTGGTATTTTCCTGATTTATCGTGTTTTGGGTGCGAATAGTATTTTACATTTTACTTTGCATTCGACCTGACCCGCTTGCTTGGAACCTGTTTGATTCATATTTATGAATTACCCTGACTTGTTACGTAGACTGTGCATTTTCATATTTAGTGCATACTGGCATTTTATCTGGCATTGCATCTTTTACCATATAACATTTTAAGTCACGTAAAATAATTTAAAATTTCATAACTTGGCCTGCATGATACCCCTAACCCTGTCGTAGCATCCGTGCATCTTGTTCTCGTCCCGTTCAGTGAAACGGACTTGTTTGGATGGCTACGAGCATGTGCGTGCATCCGTTCTTGGGGTATGCATTTTTTGTTATCCGGACATTCATTTTTTATTTTGGTCGACATGTATATTTTTCGTATTTTAAAACTGAATTTTAGACCTGGCCTGGGCATGTTTTGGACTATGTTTGTATTTACCAGAATATCAAATTTTATTTATATAATATTAATTTTATAAATTGATACAGATTAAAATTTAGTTAACTAATAGAAGATTTTTTTAAATTTAAATCTAAACTAATTTCCTAACAAACTAACAACCCCTTTCTCTCTCTCTCCCCTCTGTTATATATATATATATATATATATATATTTATTTAATTTTTTCTTTCCTTATTTAATACAGAGCCTCTTCTTCTTACTTCTTCTTTCTTCTTTCTTTTTCTTGATCTTGTTTCTTGATTTCGGTAATCACCGCCGGAGCCGTGCTCGTCGCTGACGATCCGAGTGATCCAGTGAACGTACCTGACTCGCGTGATCACCCTCGTGTGTTGTTTGGAACCGTTCCGTATACCGTGCGCGCGTTGCGACATTTCGCCGACGAAGGACGTTCCGTACACATCCGTTCTTGTTCCGTCTAGACAAGTTAATCTTGCTACATGCTATATAACCCATTATATACCTATTTAAATAAATATCACACCTGTATTTTAAATCAAGCATCCCATGTTTAATATTACAACCTTTCGACGTTCCGTCTATATTTGTATAGTGCATTTCAGATCTAGGGCATGCAAACCAATCTTAATTACATGCTACATTACTTTAGACGCATCTATTTTAACAAATGGAATACCTGTATTTAAAATCATGCACCCCATGTTTAGTTTTATAACTTTTTGATGTTCCGTTTGCATCCATTCATGTCATTTCAGATCTAGGTCATGAAAACTTATCTTGTTACATACTATACTATCATATACTGCATCAAATTGAATAGTTACATTTCATATTGCTTAGTTATATGTTCCGCACTTGTTAGTTTATCATTTTACGATTATGTGATACCCGTTTGCATTCATATCATTTAAAATATATATTGTAACACCCGAGCCCAATGCTACTATTTTCAGTTATCGTTTGAGCGTAGTATGCCACTTATTTCATTTATCTTGCTTGATTGTTAATTATTGTAAATTCTACCCAGAAATTCATTTCTGCATATAACAATTTATGGCATCTAAAATAAATTTAAAAATATTCATCTTGGCCTGCTTGACACCCCTAACCCCATTGTAGCGTCCGTGCGTCGTGTTCTCGTCCCGTTCAGTGAAACGGGCGAGTTTGGACGGCTACGTGCACGTACGTGTGTCCGTTTTGGGGGTATGCTTTTTGATTGTAAAATACTTCATTTTCACTTTTGGATCCCGCTTAAAATTCTATTATTCCAATTTCAAATCTTTGGACCCGACCCGGGCGCAATTTGGAAATGTTTTATTTTGCGCCAAAATCCCAAATTTCTAATATATTTTTAAACCATCGAAAATATTTCTTTTAACCAACTTATATATTTTAAACCGTATTATATTTCTAAATCTTTCAAATCTTTTCCTTTCACACCAATCAGCTTCCTCCTTTAGAACCATGGGCCCCCCCTCTCTCTCCTCTCTCTCTCTCTCAGAATCACCATCTCTCTCTCTCTCTCCCCTTCATTATATTTCCTTTTGCAAATCTTTATGCATATTTTTCATAACTTATTAAAACTCGTGCCTTCTTCTTCCTTAGCCGACTCCATAACCTTCACCCACCATTTTCCTCGCCGGCGCCTCGCCTTCGAAACACCCAAACCGAGGCCCACTATCGTCGCTTTCCCCTCAACTCCGAGCACCATCCCAAGTATCCCCGACCCCGGCTAGACCGCCACAGCCATCTCCTTCCTCCTCTGCAACCTTACCCCGCTCCTGCATCTCGCCGCCGACGATCACCTCGTCGTCGCCTCCCGCCATCATCCTCGCCCTCGTCATCTCCACTGCACCCTCCTTCCTCCTTCATCAACCCCGTGCACCCTGCACCTGCTACCGCGGCCACCTGCGCACCCTGCACGCGCCTGCGCCGCTGGATCTATCGCCGCCGGCGGTCTCGCCTCTGTACCCCGGCCTTCGTACAACCTACTGTAAGCCTTCTCTCCACCATCCTTCCTCTCTTCTCCTTTTTCTTGTCTTCCATTACAATTCTTGAAATTGTAGATTTACTGTTTTGTGTCTTTCCGGAATCCGGCCGTGTCGGCGACGTGTCCCGATGTTCTAGCGAGGTACCCCGACCCGTTTGGTTCCACTGTTCGTCGTTTAGGTTCATTCCGTGAACCGTGCGCCCGTCGTGAGATTTTCCCCGACGACGTTTAACGTTCAGTTTTCCCGATTCGCGACCCGTCGAGGCAAGTACCCCTTGCTACATGCTAAACAATATTTACATACATATTAATGACACCCTAAACCGATAAATTTAACTTTGGTATGATCATTTCTCTTTTTCATGTTCAATATTGTTATATAACATTTTATCTTTCAAACTTGGAACCTATATATGTAGATATCATTGCATCCATGAAATCTTAACTTGGTAACATGATTAAATGGCTATAATTGTCTTACTGCATTCTTATATTGTTGAAATCATCTATGTGACACAATTGATAACCGTATTGCAAATCGAATGAATCTGCCTATTGCTTAATTCATTACTTATATCATGTTGTTGATAACCATGCTTGATTATATAACTGATTGTGAGCACACCTATGTTATCGTTTACATCTTGACCTGACTTGCTACATGCATATTGATTGACCCGACATGGTACCGTACACTGCTTGACTTGACCTGATGTACCATGACCTTATCCGTTACATGATCTTGTATCTAATGCCAACAAACCTGACCTGTAGTCCTCATGGACCGTTCCTGTTGTCTATCCAGACAAACCTGTTTACCTGATCCTGTGTTGGCATTAGTTTCTTGATTTCGGGATACCTGACTTGACATACACATATAACTTGGAGGTATGGGGAAATCAAAGGTGAAACCTGACTTGTAACTCAACAGTTCACGACCTGTTCTGAGTGTACACATTCCTGTTTGATGCCTAGCGGCATGTCTCGGTTTCAGCCGAGAATATTGTGGCCGTGGTCCCGGGTATGTACGGGATACTATTGAGTGTACGCATTCCTGTTTGGTGCCTAGCGGCATGTCTCGGTTTCAGCCCGAGAATATTGAGGCCGTGGTCCCGGGTATGTACGGGATACTATTGAGTTACATCGATGATTCATCAATTTGGTTTCAAAGACTTTAGAACAGAGAACTTGATAGAACAGTCCAGTTTACCCACTGCACACTACCCTGCACTGCTCTGATTCATATTATTGTTACCCTTGCTTTATTCATGTTTATATTCGCATTGCCTGTTTATTATGTTATTACTTGATGACTTGACGCGCTGACGTCTGGGTTTTGCATGGCCCAGATTCTGTACCGCTGTCGCAGCCCGGGCAGGAGTACTTCAGCCGACAGGCTGAGCTGTGAGTGTTAGCAGTAGTTAGCTTTCCTTTACTGCATTTTATTCCTGATGTGAGCCCGCATTATGGGACATACATTCCAGTTATTTTGTATTGGATCTTTCGCTTCCGCATTTATTTATTCTTGACTCATGTTATCTTGGATTATGGACATGTTTAGATAGTTTTATTTTGTTCTTGATATCTCCACAGCCGTAATGTGACTGTGGATGGATACTTCCTACCCATAGGTAGCATGGTTGGCTATGTCACATGCCCATTTTAGCGTACTCTGGGAAGCGGGGCGTGACATGGTTCTTTTGGTATCAGAGCCATAGGATAGTCGGGTTGATTCCTTTTGTAGTTGGGTATTATATCCAATACGCGAATCAGAATACCCGTGTTTAGGAAACATGTCCTGCCACCTTGCCGTTTACCATTCTTGAATCACATTCTTCCTGATTATATCCTTTACGATGTGCAAACTTTCTTTGCATATCAACTCGAAAACCTGATTCTTTGTTATCTCTAGGGCTTAGGCGACTTGGGTGGAGTTATGTAATTGTGGCTATGATACCGCGGCATAGTTACAATGCGGCACTCTATTTAAATATCTTGGAGTTCTAGCCTTGATCTAGATCCAGAATCTATCATCCTGCTAATGTTGGGTGTTTTGATTGCAGGAATATGGACGGTAAGAATTTGAAGACGTACCAGAGGCGTGAGGACGAAGCCGCCATGCTTGGAGTGATAAGAGGAATGCTGGAGAATCAAAAGAAACAGACCGAGCTGATCCAGCAGCAAGCGGAATCATTTCAGGAAGGTTTGCAGATCGCTCAGCAGTCTGTGAACAATGTTGGAGCTAAACCAGTTGACCGAGTAGGGACCGTAGCAGATTTCAGGCGTTTGGGTCCGTCTACATTTACTGGTTTGGTGGAGCCGTTGCCAGCGGAGCAGTGGCTAGTCGACACAGAGAATTTGCTTATTGCGGCACAGATTTCAGACGAGAAAAGAGTTGATGTGGTACGCATTCAGTTAGTGGACTACGTCCGAGAATGATGGCTTGTGGAGAAGAACCGCTTGCCCAAGCCGATCAAGTGGGCGGATTTTTCAAAGAGTTTCCTGGAGAAGTTCTTCCCGCGGACTGCACGGGAGGAAATGGAAGAGAAATTCATCGGGCTAAAGCAGAAGGGAACACCCGTAGATGTGCATGCAGTAGAATGGACAAGACTCAGCAGATTCGCTGGACCTTTAGTTGCCAACGATGTAGACACGGCACGAAGGTTCATGCGCAGCTTGGATGTGGACATCCAGTGGCAGATTGTCTCCCTGGGTTTGACCACTTTCTCACAAGTACTTGCGGCAGCCCGAGAGCAGCAGAGTTTATCTGGGATGAAGGGGAGTTTGCAGCAGACAGCAGTTGCGATAAGGAAGCCATCATTTGTACCTAACCGAGCTCATGGTCGCAGAGGTATTCCAGTGGACCGTCGAGGTGTAGCACCCATGAAGAAGCCAGTGATCGTCGATCGAAGAAAGAGCATGACCTGTAACTATTGCAATTTACCTGGCCACATGCAAAAGGATTGTCGAAGGAGGCTGGGACTCTGTTTAGTTTGTGGAGCGGCAGATCACGCCGTTGGTGCTTGTCCGTCGAAGCTTCGTACGAGGGATGATTTTCAGAAGCCTCCGCAGAGACCGTTCCAGGGGCAGAAACAGCTGACTCAAGGACCTAATCAGGCTCGAGCTTTTACCTTGACAGCTGAAGAAGCTAAGGCGTCAGGAGAAGTTGTTTCAGGTACTCTACTCGTTCATGGTTTTCCCGCATTAGCGTTATTTGATTCTGGTGCATCCCATTGTTTTATGTCATCCAAGTTTTTAACTACACACTCGATTGACTACACGACCCTATCTAGTTTCTGGGACATACACACTGTGAATGGGAAAATCATAGCTAGTAGGGAATGTAAAGATTGTACAGTTGTTGTGTGCGGACGGGAGTGTTTTGCAGATTTCTTGGTGATTGATGCGGGCAGCTACGAAGTCGTCTTGGGAATGGATATTCTTGGCACTTTCCACGCTCACATTGATTGTAGGGTAAGGAAGGTAATTTTCCAGATTCCCGGACATCCCGAGTTTAGCTTCACTGGAGGAAGCAATTTTGTCGGGCCAGTCGAGTTTAGGGCTAGGCCGACAAACAATATTCTTGCAGCAATGGAAGTTGATTTAAGTGAAGAGCCGGCTGTTGTTCGCGATTTTATGGACGTGTTTGAAGATATATCGGGTTTACCGCCGAAGCGAGACGTGGAGTTCGCAATTGATCTTATTCCTGGTGCAGTGCCAGTATCCAAAGCGTATTATCCAATGGCACCGGTAGAATTGGAAGAAGTTAAGAAACAGGTTGCTGAATTGCTTGAAAAGGGTTGGATTCGAAGCAGTAACTCGCCTTGGGGAGATCCAGTTCTTCTAGTAAAGAAGAAGGATGGCACAAGAAGGATGTGCATCGACTATCGAGAATTAAACCGGGTGACTATTAAGAACAAGTACCCGATCCCTCGCATTGGCGAACTTTTCGAGCAGCTTAGTGGCGCGAGGGTATTCTCGAAGCTGGATTTGCGATCCGGATATCATCAGGTCCGAGTGAAAACAGAAGATATTTGCAAGACGGCGTTCCGAACTCGGTATGGACATTACGAATACTTAGTGATGCCCTTCGGAGTAACGAATGCGCCGGCAGTATTCATGGACTTGATGAACCGAATCTTTTCACCGTTCTTGGACCAGTTTATTGTGGTGTTCATTGACGATATCCTGGTTTACTCAAAGAGTTTTGAAGAGCATACTGAGCATTTGAAGATCGCACTGCAGACGCTGAGACAAGAGAAGTTATATGCGAAGATAAGCAAGTGCGAGTTTTGGCTGGAAGAAGTGAAGTTCTTGGGGCATGTCGTGTCTGGCGATGGAATCGCCGTCGATCCAGAAAAGATTGCAGCAGTTCGAGATTGGCCGATTCCAAAGAATGTTGCAGAGATAAGAAGTTTTCTTGGACTCGCCGGGTATTACGATTTGTGGAGAACTTTGCTCGTCTGGCGGAGCCGTTGACCAAGCTTACGCGCAAAGAGGTACCTTTTGTGTGGACGGATAGATGTGCGTCAGCTTTTGAGACGTTGAAGCAGAAATTGCTAACCGCCCCTATTCTGACCGTGCTAGACAATTCCGGAGGATTGGTGATTCACAGCGATGCATCTGGGAAAGGATTGGGATGTGTTTTGATGCAGCATGGGAAGGTTGTAGCGTACGCATCGAGACAATTGAAGACCCATGAGAAGAATTACCCAACTCATGACTTGGAACTTGCGGCTGTGATTTTCTCTTTGAAGATTTGGAGACACTACCTTTTGGGCGAAAGGGTCGAAGTTTTTACTGATCATAAGAGCTTGAAGTATGTGTTCATACAGAAGGAGCTTAATATGAGGTAACGTAGATGGTTGGAGCTGATGGCTGACTACGATCTTGATCTTAAGTACTATCCGGGGAAGGTTAACATCGTGCCGGATGCGCTTAGTCGGTTACCAGCAATTCAGATGTTAACTACGCAGAAGGAGATCGTTGCAGATTTTCGAAGATTTGACTTGGAGGTTGTGCTACCGCATTCTACGGGACAGTTGATGCAGCTGCAAGTACAGTCATTGTTGATCGAGAATATTAAAGCAGCACAATCGTAGGACCCTAGACTGCAAAAGTTTCGAGGACAGGTTGAAGCCGGACTACGAACAGATTTATTGATCCACGAAGACGGTTCGTTAAGGTATGGTAGCCGTTTATGTGTGCCAAAGGGAGATATTCGTGAAGAGCTTATGAAGGAGGCACACGGCTCAGCTTATTCTGTACATCCAGGAAGCACAAAGATGTACAGAGAGATTCGACAGCATTTCTGGTGGGAAGGCATGAAATGGGAGATTGCTCGCTTTGTGGCTAAGTGCTTGGTATGTCAGCAAGTTAAGGCTGAACATCAAAGGGTTGCCGGTTTATTGCAACCACTTCTGATTCCTCAGTGGAAGTGGGAACATATAACCATGGATTTCGTGACGGCTTTACCGCAGAGTCCAAAGGGCAACAATGCTGTATGGGTGATTGTTGATCGTTTGACCAAGGCAGCGCACTTCATTCCTTTCCGGGTTGGTCAATCAACAAAGACTTTGGCAGAGCGGTACATGCAAGAGATTGTAAGATTGCATGGAGTACCGGTGAGCATTGTGTCCGATCGGGACACTCGGTTCTTATCACACTTCTGGAGAAGTTTACAGGAAAGTTTGGGGACTCGATTGAAGTTTAGCACAGCTTATCATCCTCAAACTGATGGTCAGTCGGAGAGAACGATCCAAACTCTTGAAGACATGTTGAGAGCATGCATGTTGGACTTCAAGGGTTCTTAGGAGGATCATCTGCATTTGGTGGAATTTTCGTACAACAACAGTTTTCAGGGAACTATCCAGATGGCTCCATTTGAAGCTTTGTATGGTCATAAATGCCATTCACCTGTTTGTTGGGACGATGTCGGTGAACGAAGATTCTTGGGACCATATTTGGTTGTGCAGACAGTTGAGAAGGTTAACACTATCAGAAATCATATGAAGGTAGCACAAGATCGACAGAAGAGTTGGGCAGACACGTCAAGAAGACCTCTAGAGTTCACCGTGGGTGATTTGGTATTCTTGAAGATATCACCGACTAGAGGGGTGATTCGTTTTGGAAGTCGAGGAAAGCTTAGTCCTCGATTCGTTGGACCCTTTAAGATCTTGGAGCGTGTTGGTGAGGTAGCGTATCGTTTGGCGTTACCGCAGTCCTTGGCGAATGTGCACGATGTGTTTCACGTATCTCAACTACGAAGGTATGTTCGAGATGAAACGCACGTATTGGATCATTCGGAGCTAACAGTATGAGAAGACCTGACTTTCGAGGGACGACCGATTGAAATCGTGGATCGAAGGGAAAAGGTTCTTAAGAACAATGTGATCCCTCTTGTGCTTGTTTCTTGGGGTAATCGCTCGCATGGAGAGTCCACTTGGGAACGAGAAGATGAAATCCGGCGGAAGTTCCCTCACCTTTTCTTGTAGTTATCTATCTTTGTATTCTTGGAATTTCGAGGACGAAATTCTTTTTGTAGTTGGGTATAATGTAAGACCCGAGCCTAATGCTACTAATTTCAGTTATCGTTTGAGCGCAGTATGGCACTTATTTCATTTATGTTGCTTGATTGTTACTTATTGTAAATTCTACCCGGAAATTCATTTCTGCATATAACAATTTATGGCATCTAAAATAAATTTAAAAACATTCATCTTGGCCTGCTTAACACCCCTAACCCCGTTGTAGCGTCCGTGCGTCGTGTTCTCGTCCCGTTCAGTGAAACGGGCGAGTTTGGACGGCTACGTGCACGTACGTGTGTCCGTTTTGGGGGTATGCATTTTGATTGTAAAATACTTCATTTTCACTTTTGGATCCCGCTTAAAATTATATTATTTCAATTTCAAATCTTTGGACCCGACCCGGGCGCAATTTGGAAATGTTTTACTTTGCGCCAAAATCCCAAATTTCTAATATATTTTTAAACCATCGAAAATATTTCTTTTAACCATCTTATATATTTTAAACCGTATTATATTTCTAAATCTTTCAAATCTTTTCCTTTCACACAAATCAGCTTCCTCCTTTAGAACCGTGGGCCCCCCTCTCTCTCCTCTCTCTCTCTCTCTCTCTCAGAATCACCATCTCTCTCTCTCTCTCTCCTTCATTATATTTCCTTTTGCAAATCTTTATGCATATTTTCCATAACTTATTAAAACTCGTGCCTTCTTCTTCCTTAGCCGACTCCATAACCTTCACCCACCATTTTCCTCGCCGGCGCCTCGCCTTCGCAACACCCAAACCGAGGCCCACTATCGTCGCTTTCCCCTCAACTCCGAGCACCATCCCAAGTATCCCCGACCCCGGCTAGACCGCCACAGCCATCTCCTTCCTCCTCTGCAACCTCACCCCGCTCCTGCATCTCGCCGCCGACGATCACCTCGTCGTTGCCTCCCGCCATCATCCTCGCCTCCTCGCCCTCGTCATCTCCACTGCACCCTCCTTCCTCCTTCATCAACCTCGTGCATCCTGCACCTGCTACCGCGGCCACCTGCGCACCCAGCACGCGCCTGCGCCGCCGGATCTGTCGCCGCCGGCGGTCTCGCCTCTATACCCCGGCCTTCGTACAACCCACTGTAAGCCTTCTCTCCACCATCCTTCCTCTCTTCTCCTTTTTCTTTTCTTCCATTACAATTCTTGAAATTGTAGATTTACTGTTTTGTGTCTCGCCGGAATCCGGCCGTGTCGGCGACGTGTCCCGACGTTCTAGCGAGGTACCCCGACCCGTGTGGTTCCACTGTTCGTCGTTTGGGTTCATTCCGTGAACCGTGCGCCCGTCGTGAGATTTTCCCCGACGACGTTTAACGTTTCGTTTTCCTGATTCGCGACCCGTCGAGGTAAGTACCCCTTGCTACATACTAAATAATATTTACATACATATTAATGACACCCTAAACCGATAAATTTAACTTTGGTACGATCATTTCTCTTTTTCATGTTCAATATTGTTATATAACATTTTATCTTTCAAACTTGGAACCTATATATGTAAATATCATTGTATCCAAGAAATCTTAACTTGGTAACATGATTAAATGGCTATAATTGTCTTACTGCATTCTTATATTGTTGAAATCATATCTGTGACACAATTGATAACCGTATTGCAAATCGAATGAATCTGCCTATTGCTTAATTCATTACTTATATCATGTTGTTGATAACCATGCTTGATTATATAACTGATTGTGAGCACACCTATGTTTTCGTTTACATCTTGACCTGACTTGCTACATGCATATTGATTGACCCGACATGGTACCGTACACTGCTTGACTTGACCTGTGTACCATGACTTGATCCATTACCTGATCTTGTGTCTAATGCCAACAAACCTGACCTGTAGTCCTCATGGACCGTTCCTGTTGTCTATCCAGACAAACCTGTTTACCTGATCCTGTGTTGGCATTAGTTTCTTGATTTCGGGATACCTGACTTGACATACACATATAACTTGGGGGTATGGGGAAATCAAAGGTGAAACCTGACTTGTAACTCAACAGTTCACTACCTGTTCTGAGTGTACACATTCCTGTTTGGTGCCTAGCGGCATGTCTCAGTTTCAGCCGAGAATATTGTGGCCGTGGTCCCGGGTATGTAAGGGATACTATTGAGTGTACACATTCCTGTTTGGTGCCTAGCGGCATGTCTCGGTTTCAGCCCGAGAATATTTAGGCCGTGGTCCCGGGTATGTACGGGATACTATTGAGTTACATCGATAATTCATCAATTTGGTTTCAAAGACTTTAGAACAGAGAACCTGATAGAACAGTCCAGTTTACCCACTGCACACTACCCTGCACTGCTCTGCTTCATATTATTGTTACCCTTGTTTTATTCATGTTTATATTCGCATTGCCTGTTTATTATGTTATTACTTGATGACTTGACGCGCCGACGTCTGGGTTTTGCATGGCCCAGATTCTGTACCGCTGTCGCAGCCCGAGCAGGAGTACTTCAGCCGACAGGCTGAGCTGTGAGTGTTAGCAGTAGTTAGCTTTCCTTTACTGCATTTTATTCCTGATGTGAGCCCGTATTATGGGACACATTCCAGTTATTTTGTATTGGATCTTTCGCTTCCGCATTTATTTATTCTTGACTCATGTTATCTTGGATTATGGACATGTTTAGATAGTTTTATTTTGTTCTTGATATCTCTACAGCCGTAATGTGACTGTGGATGGATACTTCTTACCCACAGGTAGCATGGTTGGCTATGTCACGTGCCCATTTTAGCGTACTCTGGGAAGCGGGGCGTGACATATATCGTCGTAATATTTCTTATTATTATCTTTAATTAGTTTATAATCTGCATTTTATAATGTTATACATTTAAAAATATTATAGTGTACCCATGAAACGTCGTTGAAAAGTGGATACGACAAATCCGAAATTTACTGTATACCTTACCTTATAAAATTCATTATAAATCATAGAAAAATTATTAGTATACTTTCTTTAGTTCGTTATGAAGATAACTCAGAATACTATAACTCTATGAAATATTTACTTACAAAATAAATTGTTTAAATAACGTAAAATGCAAATGAAAATATCTCTAAACTGCTGTCCAGGGAAATTCCAGCAGCAAACTTTCAATTTCGAATGTTCATATCTTTTTTTAGGGACAACCTGAGATGCTTATACTTATAAAAATGAAAACCTTATTGAATTATCTTTGTTTTGGTATAATACACGTCCCTTTTGGAGAACGATTGTTATTTTTAAGCTATTTTACAAATCAGGGTGACGCTGAATTTCTGAACGGAACTTTCTTGTGCATGGTTAATCAATACCACTTTTATAGTTATTAATCGGTTTGAATATGTTATCCATGTTAATATTATTATATCAATATCTATTTAATAAATAATAGTGCTTGTGTTTTAATATCCAACTAATTTTACCGATTTACAGTTTTATAGTATCCGTCTGTATCCGTACGGTTTATTACATATCTAGTTGCACGCCCAGACCATATTATTTCATGTTTTTGTTGTATTAGTGCACCATGCTTGATAATTGTGCATCCTACATAGTCATGATGTAGCCCCTGACAAAATATTTGTGCATCCATGCTTTACCGTGCATCCGTACTTGCTACAGTTTTAGTATGAGCATCCGCTTGACACATGTGCACTACCTGTCATGACCTGATATACCACTGCTTGACTTGATACCTGATACACCACTACTTGACATGACTTGATACATGTACACGACCTGACATGACCTGATATATCACTACTTGACATGTTACCTGATCCTATTTCTGATGCCGACAATCCTGACATGTTGTCTCGATGGACATATCCTGTTGTCTGTATAGACAAACCTGTACCTGCTTGATCATGTGTTGGCATTAGCTCCAGATTTATCAATACCTGACTTACACACATAACCTTGGGGGCATGGGGAAATCAAGAATGTAGCTGAATGTAACTCAAAGGGCTATTACATCATTTTACCGTGGTCCCGTGGGGAATGAACGGGACATAGACTCACAGTCTATTATATCATTTTACCGTGGTCCCGTGGGGAATGAACGGGGCATAGACCGATGGGTTACGGTGAGGATTACATTAATTGATCTCGAATAACTTTAGAGTAGATAACCCTAAAGCACAGTTTAGACTACTCATTGCACTTCACCTGTTTATATCCTGTTCACTGATCTATATTCATGTTACGGTTTACTTGCTACTGATGACTTGTTAGTGTTCATACTTCATGCCTGCATATTTCATCACATCCTGCTTGCTTAGAATTATTAATATTTTGACGCACTGACGTCTGGGTTTTGCAAGGCCCAGATCTCTTGTCCTTATCGCAGGCTGTCCAGGAGTACTTTGATCAACATGCCGAGCGGTGATGACCTGTTATTAGTTAGTTTAGTTTTCTTTCAGTATTTTCATTCCTGATGTGAGCCCGCATTATGGGACGTACATTCCAGATTATTATTGTTTATTGGATCTTTTAGCTTCCGCATTATTTTATTTTTGACTCATTATTCTGGCTCATGGACATGTATTAGATAGTGGTTTATTATTTTTATTGTTCTTGATATCTCTACAGCCGTAATGTGACTGTGGAGGAATATTTCCTATCCACAGATAAGCGGGGCGTGACAACCGCTAAGAGAAGTGAAGACGAAGAATATTCCCCATTTCTTCAAGACACATGTCATCTATCGGTTCGGCACTCCGCGACGGATTATCTCTGATAATGGGCCGGCCTATATAAGTCACAAAATCAGCCGCTTCGCACAGCAGCATAATATAGACTGGAGATACTCTTCGGTTTATAATCCCCGAGCTAACGGTCTAGCTGAGGCTTTCAACAAAACCTTGACAAAGAGAATAAAGAAGACGGTGTCCAAAAATTAAAAGGACTGGCACAAGAGACTGCATGAAGCTCTCTAGGCTTATCGGACCACGTTCAAAACGGCCACAAATACAACGCCGTATGCATTGGTAATCGGCGCGGAAGCAGTACTCCTCTTGGAGATAGAGCTATCTTCTCTACGAGTGGCAGTTCATTGCAAGCTAACAGACGAAGAGAATGCTCATCTTCGGCTTGAAGAGCTAGACGCCCTCGATGAAACTCGTCTCGTGGCACTGCAAAACCTAGAAGCTTACAAATCAAGGAAGACGCGCTCATACGAAAGATTGACTAGGCCGAGAACATTCCGCCAAGGCGAACTCATGCTAGTTGTCAAAAGACCTATGATCCCTAATCGTGCCAAACGGAGGAAATTCGAGCCAAACTATAAGGGCCCATACATCATAGACAAAGTTTACCATGGTGGGGCTTACTTGCTCATGGATATGCATGGCGAAAGATCTTTCCGGCCAATAAATGGTCGATTCCTTAAGAAATAGTAAGCCTGACGAGTCACGGCCCAGGTTAATGATAGATGACGATGCTTGTGTCCACTCGCTATTCTCCTGAGTACCAAACTCTGTAAGTGATATCCGGCAAAACTTCGCCGTAGAAAACTAGCTACGGACCGAAACGTCCACAAACTAACTATGGACCGTAATGTCCTTAAACTAGCTGCGGACCGAAACGTCCCAAAACTAACTATGGACCATAATGTCCTTAAACTAGCTGCGGACCGAAATGTCCCTTAACTAACAATGGACTGCAATGTCCTGAATGTAGGGTTCCTAGGCACTCTAACAAGGTTTAAGAAGGCATCAACCATGCCCGAATAAAATTTTAGCCGTGCCGAACAACGCTAAGCCGGGATCTTTGCTGGATTATTAGGGTTTCACATGCAAGTAAATATCTTTACTACTAAAAGTGAGGGATTACAACCTTTGTAGTTCGCTCCTTCGCTTCATAAGCTCCGAGTAGAAGTCCCTTTGCAGCGATCCATGATCTCCCGGACTCAAGAGAGGCTCACAACTCGAACGATCCATGCTACCTTGTAGTCTTCCTTTTCTCCGATGATCTACCTCGAAGTTTCTATAACTCATGCTCTCTCTCTAATGAGGTGAACATCCTAATCTAATTGGCTAGATTAGATGAGGATGATGGAGTAGGAATATTGCTCTCTTTTGTT
The DNA here is from genome assembly GCA_030015575.1 of Agapanthus africanus. NCBI lineage: Eukaryota > Viridiplantae > Streptophyta > Magnoliopsida > Asparagales > Amaryllidaceae > Agapanthus > Agapanthus africanus. The sequence goes on along the minus strand of CM057349.1, from coordinate 416,207,605 downwards.
TTCTATTTCTCATACTTATTCATCACAAACACAAAATCTAGTGAAGGTTTTTCAAGAGCTAGAAGAAGAAGAAGATGAAGCTAATCCTTTTGTGATGAATAATGAATTATTGTAGTGGTCACAAATCTAACCATGAGTTAAGCATGATAGAGTTAACTCATGTAGAGAATTAACTAAAGGTTGAGGTTTGGATTGGGTTAAAAAATATCTTCACAAAATATCAAGCTTAAGGATAAAGTCAAAGCTTCATGGAAGCTTCATGCAAAAACTAACCCTAATCCAAACCCTAACCAAGTTTAAACCCTAAACCATTGTTAAATTTGTAACCCTAACATGTTACAATATTATATATCACATATACAATATATTTTGTAACAATAAAAAATAATACAATTAACATATATCGCATATATATCAATGTATTATCCCGTGAGAAAATGAATCAATAAAGCGAGCTTATATTAGTTAACGTAACATAATATATCACATATATAATTATACATTAAATTATCGAATCAACACTTGATCCGATAACCCGGCTATATTACATATAACTGACTAATATAACACGTACCATTTCATCGAATCAACACTTGATCCGAAGACCCGGCTATATCATATATACCCGGCCGATATCTCATATCGCGAGAATAGAATACAGTATCTCATATCGTATTATTCTCGGTCCCGCACATATCACATATGTGCTCCTACTCCGTTTTGCCTGAGCCATGAAACCTCTGTGTAGGACTCTAAAGAATCGTCAATACGCCGGCAGTAGGTGATGATCATATCAAACACCCACAAGCTGCAAGCGGTCAGCTAAACGTAACAGCCACCCAGGTATTGAGCGATCAGAAGATCAGCAAGCAAGCCTGTACATTCTCCTGTGAATCCAAACAGTAACACTCTCGTACAGTCCGGTCTCTTCGTCTGATATATTGCATATCAAGTCTAAGGGTGGTATACGTCAGATCCCAGTAACCGATAAGTCGTGTCGATATAAGGCTCATAACGGGTCGAGAAACTACTGATAACTCTTACCAGCAGCACTCCATATCATCCCTGGCCAGGGACTTCCAGTTATAGCCAATCGAACACAGCACAACATCAACTCCCAATACCGGGAGAGACAGAACCCCTCCTATCGCTCATTGCCTCCATGTGATTCGGGACTGTACCCAAAAGCCACCGTTTTGCACGCCCTCTTGGACGTGGTAAGGTGGAAATCAAGCATAGTGGGAATCACACAAGACTCCATGACGATCTCGGGTCTACAGACTAACCTGTACCAGTGTCACCGGAGAACTGCTATATGACGATAGGTATAATACCATCTAGGAGTTCTCGGCGAGTCCGTTCAGTGTACCCAGTCTCCACTGAGCACCCGTACACCATCTTTGATGTCAAACACCGATAGATATGGGGTCATCCATCACCCATCATATGGGTCAAGATGCGTATATGCTAGTCTACTCTGGTGTATCGATACCCTGTCTCGACACACTCTCGACTAGGAACAATTAAAGCATGTACTCTTTGACTACCCTGGCCCCACTAGTGTGATCTCATCACAGTCCCAGTAGTCGAGTACATATCCTAAGGGCTTTATCAACATGTGAGAGCAAGACAGTACACTAATACAAGTCAACATGTTAAGACAAAGTGAAACCAAATAGCATACTATCATGTCGAGCAAGAAAGTCCTCTCTATATATATATCCAAGCATCCACTATAATATACATCATATGTACAACAATGGCCTCTAGGGCATATATATAACTAACAATCTCCCACTTGCACTAGGGCCATGCAGTGTAGTATCTCATACCCAACTTCCCGAAGAGTCTCTCAAAATGTATCTGGGGTATGGCCTTCGTGAGTGGATCCGCAGTATTGTCCTTCGTGTCAACTCTCCTGACCTCGATCTCATGGTAATCAACTATCTCCCGGATCAGGTGATGCCGCCTCAGAATATGTCTGGATTTTTTATGGGACCTGGGTTCCTTGGCCAAAGCCACTGCTCCATTGTTATCACAATACAAAGGTATCGGATGCTCATTGGAAGGAACCACACCAAGTTCAGTGATGAACTTCTTCATCCAGACAGCTTCTTTGGCAGCATCGTTGGCAGCGATGTATTCAGCCTCCATCGTCGAGTCTGCCACGGTTTCTTGCTTGGAACTCTTCCAACAAACCGCCTCTCCATTTAGGGTAAAGACAAATCCCGATTGCGACTTAGAGTCGTCCTTATCACTTTGGAAGCTTGAATCGGTAAAGGACTCCACCTGGAGTTCTCCGTTACCATACACCAAGAACATCTCCTTAGTTCTTCTCAAGTACTTGAGAATGTTCTTCACAGCTGTCCAGTGATTCTCTCCTGGATCTACTTGATACTTACTCACTACACTTAGTGAGTACGCTACATCGGGTCTGGTACATAGCATCGCGTACATGATAGAGCCTACTGCCGAAGCATAGGGTATCCCTTGCATGCGAGCTCTATCCAAATTAGTCTTAGGAGACATCTCTTTGGAGAGAGTGAGTCCAGAGATCCTGGGTTGGTTCCCACGCTTGGATTCTTCCATACTAAACCTCTTTAGTATGGTGTCAATGTACCTAGATTGGGACAATCCCAGTATCCTCTTGGATCTATCTCAATGGATCCTAATCCCCAAAATGCAGGAGGCATCACCTAGATCTTTCATTGAGAATCTATGTGATAAGAAGAGCTTGACTGAGTGCAGCATAGGAACATCATTTCCTATCAAGAGTATGTCATCCGCGTACAATACGAGGAAGACAACCTTACTCTCTGCAACCTTCTTGTAAATACAAGGTTCATCTATGTTCTTGATGAAGTCAAACTCTTTGACTACCATATCAAAACAGATGTTCCAACTCCGCGATACCTGCTTTAACCCGTAGATGGATTTAAGCAGCTTGCACACCTTTCCGCTGCTCCCACTATCTACGAAGCCCTCTGGCTGAGTCATGTACACGCACTCCTCTAAATCACCATTTAGAAAGGCGGTCTTAACATCCATTTGCCAGATTTCGTAGTCATGGTATGCAGCAATGGAAAGTAAGATCCGGATGGACTTAAGCATAGCCACTGGAGAAAAGGTTTCGTCATAATCCACACCTGGTCATTGACGAAAACCCTTTGCAACAAGTCTAGTTTTGAAAGTCTCCACTTTTCCATCTACACCAAGTTTCTTCTTAAAGATCCACTTGCTCCCAATGGGTTTTACCCCTTCAGAAGCAACTTCCAAAGTCCATACTTTGTTGGTGTACATGGATTCCATCTCATATCGCATTGCATCCAGCCATTTCACAGAGTCCCCACTCGTGATGGCCTGCTCGAAGCTAGTTGGGTCATCATCTTCCATGATGCAATCCTCGCTTCCACCATCAATGAGAAAACCGTAGTATCTCTCAGGTGGATGAGAAACCCTACTAGATCGGCGGAGAGGCTGGGGTTCGTTGGGTACTACTGAATCCTCTGGTTCCAATAAATCATCAGTTGTAGTTTGCAGTGCTGGAACCTCTTCCATCTCTATCTCTTTGCCACTAATTTCTTTTGCAAGAAATTCCTTTTCTAAAAAGGTGGCATGTTGAGCAACAAACACCTTTTGTTGTTCACTGTGGTAGAATAGATATCCATACGAATTGCTTGGATATCCAATAAACTTGCATAGAACTGATGTACCTCGAGTTTGTCCGGATTTTGCCTTTTGACATAGGTCGGACAACCCCATATCTTAACTCGTTTAAAATATGGTCTCTTCCTACTCCATATCTCATATGGTGTGATAGGTACAGATTTAGATGGAACTTGATTCAATAGGTATGCTATTGTCTCAAGCGCATAACCCCAGAAGGAAATAGGTAACTCGGCAGTGCTCATCATAGAGCGTACCATATCTAATAGGGTGCGATTCCTCCGCTCTGATACACCATTTTGCTGTGGTGTATAAGGAGGAGTAAGCTGAGAGAGAATCCCATTCTCTTTTAGATAATCCAGAAAATCATTGCTTAAGTATTCTCCTCCTCGATCAGATCGAACGATTTTAATACTTTTGCCTGTTTGGTTCTCTACTTCGTGCTTATATTCTTTGAATTTCTCAAAAGCTTCAGACTTGTGTTTCATCAGGAACACATGTCCGTATCTAGAGAGATCGTCAGTGAATGTAATGAAGTAGGAAGAACCGTTCCTGGCGTGTGTAGACATGGGACCGCATACATCACTATGTACCAGTCCTAAGAGTTCCGTAACTCTTTCTCCGTGTCCACTAAACGGAGTCTTGGTCATTTTTCTTTTGAGACATGAATGGCAAGTATCATAAGATGATAATTCAAACGAATTCAAATATCCATCCTTATGTAACTTAGATAGCCGTGTCGCATTGATATGACCAAGTCTACAATGCCACAAGAAGGATTCGTTCATTTCTGAACTCTTCCTCTTGTGTGTATTTTGTACATTAAGGACTGTATTTTGATTGAGAATGAATATGCCATTATGTAACGAGCCTGATCCAATCAACTTTTGATCTAGGAAGATGTTCATAACATTATCATTTACTACAAAATTTTATCCTTCTTTACTTAATAAAGAAACTGATATAATGTTGCACATCATGTTCGGTATATAATAGCACTCATTCAGAATCAGTGTATTACTACTTGGAAATACAAGGTGATATTCGCCAACTGCTTTGGCTGCAATAGTTGCACCATTCCCTACTTGTACGGAATGATCACCCTTTTCCAGTTCTCTACCTTTACGTAGCCCGTGTAACAATTTACATATGTGGGATCCCGATCTGGTATCTAATATCCAGGACGTAGGGTGATCTGAGAAACAGTTCTCAATAACTAACACACCCGAAGAAGGTGCATCAATATGCATGTTCTCCATTTGGGCGGCGTGAGAATCCAGATATTCTCCTATTCTCTGTTCAGTCTTATAACTCTTATAAGAAAGAACGGGACCAACGTTCCCCTGCTCAGTCTAATAAGCAGGTTCAGTCAATACATCCATATTATTATCTTGATTAAGGCCTGACAGGGTCGCTACCTGGAGAGAGAGAGAAGAAAACACTTTAGCGTATGCTCTTGCAAGATTAGATTGGTTATTATCTTATCTAATCAGGATGTCTCCCACTGTTTTTATCAAATCTTCCTTCAAACCCTAAAAGGTAAGATTAGCCGGGATTAATTACACCCTACAATTTCGTCAATCTTTCAGCCAGATCAGTGTCGGTACTTGAGGGAGGTTCCCCGTGCTTTCGCACGGACCTAATTAAAATAAACCATGTTTTCCCAGAGGCATAACCCCGTTAACACTTTTCTAGACACCTACTTGATCGACTAATTGTCCTGTGTAAAATTCTTCCAGGAGTAACTCTTACTCGTAGTGGGTATCAGGATCCATCTATCTCATAGAAGTTATGCAATCTCATTGCAAATTTCAACACTTAAAATTCCCGATAATATTTTGCCCCTAGCGATCTATGACCTTGACAAGGTCAACAAACCATAAATCGCAATTCAAGTTCAACCCGTCATTTCCCGATTGAATTAAACCCACCCGCATGACCCTTGACAAGGTCAACAAGGCCGTACGAATACCCTAATCCAATCACATCTCATGTTTTAGCAGATAAACACTAATTAGCTACCGTACACTGTGCCTTGACAAGGTCAACAAACGCAGTACGAATACTAAGTAGGATTTATCTGAAATGACGGAGGGCTACGCAGGTTTTTCAGAAAACCATGAGCGTAATGAACTTGATATCGTTGTAGAAACAAGTGGTTTTTGAAAAAGGAGTGTTTTTGAGGCTTTTCTAGTTTCGCTAAAGAGGTCACTCCCGGTGAAGGGATCTCGGCTCTTTCCCCATCAAATAAGGTGCAGGGTATATCATATATACCGCTGTGCAAAGCAAGAACTATAGAAGCAATCAAAAACTAAACCGTAAGTTTGTAGCATCTGCCAGTTTTGCTAAAGAGGTCACTCCCGGTGAAGGGATCTCGGCTCTTTCCTCATCGAATAAGGTGCAGGGTACATCATATATACCGCTATGCAAAGCAAAACTGTAGCTACCCTTTTTATAAAGTTTTGATTATACAACATCTTTTAGGTTTCTTTTCTTTTATTAATCTCATTAATAAATCCCATCAGCTTATGCTTCCTAAGCATCACAGAAGAAACGAAAGCAGAAATATTTATATATCAGCATATATATATAGTATAAGCATTCGTCTCAGGAAGTAATATGATCTCATCACAGAACATTGCAGCAGAAGAATATATATGAAATATTGGATATACTAGGATGTCCGTGTTTTTAATACGAGCCGGTATAAAACACGGATTCCACGGTCGCGATGAATCGCCAAACCCACATCCCTAGACCCCTACGAGAGCGGCAAGTAACACTGCCAATTCTAGGGTCAGGAAACCCGGTCTCGACTCCTCGAGATGGCCTCCCACTGGACCCCAGAACCCGATTACTTGTGCTCTCCTCCTTGGGTCTACCTAATGCGGAAAAGTAAATAATATACACTGGTGACATCAACCTCATCCCGGAAGTGCCCCAAATAAAAGAATATTACATACAAATGAATTTAACATGAATGAAAATAAAACTCTCATCTCACATAAAACCCCCGGCTATTCAGAACACGACAATCCAATATAACATATCACAGCAACACATAATATCCCATATCATCAATGTACGCAAGTATGCGTATCCCGATTGTCGTTGATGTATAGCAACGAAGCCGGCGATATCCCACATACTACGCTTACGGTCACAGAAAAGAAAGTGTAAAACTACAACATTTGGAATCCACAATCACTTTAGACATCGTAAATCCGAAATATCACATACTTCGCATTTCATGCCTAACTAGATGAATTCCACATATTGTATCACATTCCAGATAAATAGACAATATTAAACATTCCGATCGAATAATCAAATACCCAAGATTTCCAAAATAGCTCAACACTTGAGCGGAGTTCAAATAATCCCAGAATATGTCACAGTAGCAATGGTCCAGCCGCAGAAGGGTCAAGCCAACGCCTCACATGTGGCACGCCGTACTGCCCCAAACCTTAAGGTTTTGAGGCAGTTCAGACGGTCACATAATCGAGTTAAGATTTGTGTTCTTCTAGAGGGTCCACCGCGTTACTTGCATATTTTTCCGAAAGATTTAAACTCAAGAAAAATTCAACACTTGAAAGTATTTCGTGTCGGGAAAAAGTGAGTTAATGATATTCATTCGAACATTTTAATAGTTTCTAAAATATCCGGAAAACAAAACGAAATTAAACTATCCGATCGAATCAACGAATTCAAAATAATCCCCAGAACACTCAACACTTGAGTCAGATTAAAATTACCCAAAAGCAGCTACAAATACCTACGAATGTACTGTGCCAAAAAGCTAACCCTAACTCTACAGTGCTGCCGCGAAACCGCCGCAGAAGGCATGGTACGACCGCGGTTCCGCGGCGCTTTAGTGGAGTTTTGGTGTCGTTTTTCGCAGTAACTCTTAGAATTCCCTTCTGATTTTTTTTTAGTATTTTTAATGCAGAATAAATTACATTTTTACAAAATTTCCAGAGAGGGGGTCATTTTCGACATATCGGGGTTCGATCGGACTTTTAATTTCGTATATACGTCGCCTAATGCTCTAGCTAGGCTCTGATACCACTGTAGGGTTCCTAGACACTCTAACAAGATTTAAGAAGGCATCAACCATGCCCTAATAAAATTTTAGCCGTGCCGAACAACCCTAAGCCGGGATCTTTGCTAGATTATTAGGGTTTCACATGCAAGTAAATATCTTTACTACTAAAAGTAAGGGATTGCAATCTTTGTAGTCCGCTCCTTCGCTTCATAAGCTCCGAGTAGAAGTCCCTTTGCAGCGATCCATGATCTCCCGGACTCAAGAGAGGCTCCTGATTTTATGTCAAAAACTATCAATAACCGCAATCAAGAACGGCGTCGCATGAAGCTAGCCGGTGAGTACGGGTTGGTCCACAGGGATTTTGTGAATCTCCTAGTCGCGCTTACGAGTTAATTCCGAAGGGTGTTCGGATTTATTATTAAATCTAAAATCCTAAATTATTCTACTTAGGGCAATTAATTGAAAGTTATAACTAGGGCAGAGAAATAAAATCTATACTAGGGCAGGAAAATAAATTTAATCTAGGGCATGAATTGAAATTATCTAGTGTAAGAAAATAAACAAATCTACTTACTTTACAGATGCATTTCTCCAATCATCCATGCAGGGTTGTCAGATCTGAATTTCAGAATTGAAGAGAGGCACCGATGCTCTCCAAAAAGGATTTTGGAATTTTTATTAAAAGGAGGCATAAAAAATTATAAGGATTAGAGTTCCTATTTATAGGAAATAGAAACCCTAGGTTACATTTTGATCTGCATGTCTACAATTACAAATATAGCCCTAAGTTGACTAGTCAAAGCCTTCCCAAAATTATGGTAAAATTTTCAACTCAAGATTGCGCATTACGGCCGCGGAACCGCGGCCCGAGGCCCTGTTTGGCCGCGGTTCCGCGGCCCAATAGTGGCTTTGAAATATCATTTTTCTTGGGCTAGCTCTTCTTGACTTGTTCTTCCTGTTTTTACAGGTCTTTTCTGAACTTGGCTTCTGATTCTTTCCCAGATTTCCAGTGAAGAATTGTGTTGAACTTTAACCGTTTGCTTTGACATCTTGGACCTTGCGTTGCCTTGTACATTGTGAACTTTATCTTTGATGTAGGCTTGATCAAGAGTCTTCTATATGTTGGTCAAAGTCCACTTTTTCATCGTCTTTACATCGTTTTCACTGTTTTCTGTCTAAGAACCTGTAACCTGTAACATGTAGCAGACATGCGTCAAAAGCACCTATTTATTTATAAAAGGAATAAGATGGGGAATATAATAATGCAATATTATGGTGTGAACAAATACCCCCAAACTTATCTTTTGCTCGTCCTCGAGCAAACTTATTTTTTATTCACTAAAATCCTAACCGCACTTTATCAAGGAAACGCGATTGCACTGAGCATGTGCAACAAGCCGTTAAACCTCTAGGTGTCCCTAGTAGGAGGAGTGTTGTCTCCTGAGGGTTTTCAGCGGATTACACCCACAAAATCCTATCAACTCGGCCCATTGACTTTTGTTCTCCAATTAGGTTTTCTAACTAAGAATTCTATTAACTTCGACTCATAAATCATCCACCCATATTCTTCACACTTCCTCATCATCTAACTTAAGATTATATATGTTATGTAGACCTACTTAGCTTTCGGCATCTCTTAAGTTTTCCTTCTAGGATTTCATCTCTACTTAGGAATTTCTATCAACTCTACTAGAGATACAAGTTCTATTCTTCGTTCCTTTCTCTTATCTAAACTCTAATCACATATCCCCACGTGTGTGTATAGATCACTCCTACATTTGGAAATTCAAATCAAGCAATCATACTCTCGTCCATTGTCCAAAGCTCTTATTAATTAGTGAATTTTTAAATGAAATTTGCTTACACATCCTTCATGCGACCGTTAATACTTCTTGAGGTACCAACAACCGATTACAAGATGCGTTAGCACTTTAAAGCATACTTCCTAGTTTTGCAACACCTAAGGCTTTAGCAGTGACTCCCAAACCAGTTGGTCTAAGGCACTAGGTGATGAAGCACCCTCGCTAAATATTTTTCTATTTTTTTTACAGCCTTAAGTAATCACAAAAACCAGTGTCCATTTTTTTCTTTATTCACTTTTTTTTTCTTTTATTTTCATTGTACTAAGGACTTTAGACAAGAGCATTTCAAGGTCTCTTCTACTATTCCAAGTTTCAAGGTGCGTGATTGTGCAAATTGTAAGGTATACATTTTCAGAATTTAGACTTAAGCTAGGAATTATTTTTCAAACTTATACTCTAATAAGAACATCAATACTCTTCCCTCATTTCGACTTAGTCCAAGAAGTCAACCCAAAATTTGCCTATTTCTAAATAAACTACAAGGCATATACTTTCTACCGTTAAACTTTAAAGAAGGTTATCTTTAGGGTTTTTAATTCACTAAGTCTAAGATCTAGTTGTTCCTAGCCAGTTAACCTATTTGTCAAACTCAAGTCAATTAGCCAATATTGAATACAATAATTTTTATAATTTTTGAAATTTTTCAAATTTTTATGGGTTTTCAAATAAATATGCAAATGCAAAAATATATACAAATGAACGCGAAGGAAGAAGACGTACCGAGCATACCCCCAAACTTGAACTTGACAGTGTCCTCACTGTCATACTAAACCAAGAGGGTCAAAATGTCGGCACTCCCCTGTTTATTTATTTACAATTTTTTTATTTTTTTATTTGTTTTGAAATTTTTTTTTATAGAAAAAGAAAACAAAAAGATATATACATATATACAACGAGATTCCCCCCAAACTTAAGCTTGGCCTTACACAAGCCAAAGGTTAGCACCAACCATTCAAAAATCTTATCGTGTTAATGGTATAGTTGGTGCCAGAATTGGATGGAAAGAAAAAAGATGAGAAGCACACGAGACCGAATAAGAAGAAGGGTGGTAGAATACGGTCTCGGTGTGGGAGAAGAATGGCAGAAAGAAAAAAGAGGGGTCGTGCGATCTTGAGGGTGTAAATCGAGTGAATAAATTAGCGCAATATGTGATGACCGAAGTGTGAAAACTGATTGTGCTAATCTATCAACTCGTCATGCAATGGGGTCAAATCCCTCAAGATTCGCAAGAAAACATGGGTACGCCGAACTTGGTATTGGAGATGAAAGCGTAACGGTCTCTTGTTCGGTCGGAACGATAGGAAAGAGGGAGGGTGATATAACAGTCAAAGGTTCAGGAGGCTGAATTGGAAAATCCGACACATTAAACAAAAATGGTTCAACCTCAATATTATCCTCAAAACTCTCCTCAATATTATCCTTATAATTTTCCTCAAAATTCAACTCATCCATGCCATTATCATCAAATTCAAAACGCATATTAGATTCGGGAGAAACATTTAATAACTCGGGATGATGATTTGAACATAAAATCTCAATTAAATCGACAGGTTCATCATCCGAAATATTCCCGGCGTCTATATCCTCAATCAAGTGAAAATCAATTTCCTTAGACACCTCATCAAAAGCATGGATATCTATCGATTTAGGTTCTAGATGGGAGGTGTAAAGATCGAAAGGATTAGGTACGATTTCACTCGAAAGGGGTTCCTCACAATTTGGCAAATCAAACACTACAAAATCACACAACTCGTTTTTATTTTCAACCGGTAACTCATTTAGGACATTCGATGGAAAACTGGAGTTTTGGGCTTCAATTGGGTAAGGGTAGGTTTGATTTGGAAATCCTCTCTCATTCTCACCCAGTCCAACCGCCTCCTCATACATTGGAAAATTTGGAGCTAGTTGGAAACTAGCTACCGGTTCACTCGGTTGCATAAGGGCGGCCATGGACGCTTCCACATTCCTCACCATTTTGTTTGTTGCAGCAATATAAGCCTCCAACGACTCTTCCAAACTAGACTTGGGTGGTGAGGGGGTTTCGGTAAAAGATTCATAATTGTTTGGATATGTGAAACTCCCAAAAGGCTGTGTAGAAACGGTGTCTAGTGAAGGTGGGAAGGTCGGGTATGACTGGTAGGAAGTGGGTGATTGGACAGGGGTAGGGTCAACATATGGATAAAAAGGTGAACAGTCGTGTAGATCCCAAGAACTAGATGAGTGGAAATGGGTGAAAGATCGACTGCGAGATTGAGCAATATGCTCAGCAATGGACAACGGCCTAGGAGTGACAGAAGGACTTGAAAAAGTGGTATCAACATATGGAAGTGGTGAAGGTTGACTCGGTTGACACCAAGTGGGTTGAAAAGACAAACTATTTCTCCTAGACGCTTCTATTTGATCTTTCAAAGATATTTTTGGTAAGGAAGGATCGTCTTTAAATTGACCGAACAAATTAACGTACGACGCAAAATTAGGTTCGGGATACCAAAGTTCGGCTAATGATTTATTATGTGGGGTACCCATGTTGTAAGAAGAAAGGTGACAAGAAGGAAGGTTGGGTGGTGCAAGGATTTATTTGCAGCTAAAAAATTTTGCAAGTTTCTATAAAATATTTTCCTTTTTTCCTTTTTCTCTTTATTTAAGACTGTTTGCAGAAAGAAAAAAAATTTCGATAAAGGGCTTAGACACAAATGTAATCAACCAGAAATGCACAATCAGATCTAGATCTAGGGTCACCTAGGTCTGCTAGACAGCTCCTAACTAGGACTAGAAATAGGACCTCAAACAGCCTCTTCACCGACAAGTACGGCCAGGTAAGTGGGAAGGAACCACAGTAGTGGGCCTAATTAAAAACCACTAGCCTAGACACCGCAAAGTCAATTAGGATAAACGGTCGATACCTATACTAGTCCTTTTCCTATTGAGCTCGATGTCCTTAGGGCTGAGTCTAGTATTTTTTAATTAGGATATGGTCAATGCAAATGCCTTATGTGATTTCTGGGGTCCTGGGAAGGGTGATGAAATCCCCACCCAATCTGAATTGGTCAAAAAGCCCCTTAAAATCCGATTAAAGATATGCAAAACAGTAAATCACTTGCAATCAAAGATTTTTATTTTATGCGCGGTGCAAAGAATCCTGCACAAGATTGTTATTTGGAAGGGAAAGGATTTTGAGCGCAAAGAAATCCTGCAGGCAAATTTACAGAAGATATATCAAGATTTGCAGAGGAGGAGAGAGAGAAAACTCACAGAAATTTGCAGTGGCGGAATTGTGTTTTTTTTTTATCACGCTTCTGCCCCTTTTTTTTAAGCCCTGATTCGACTAGACCGCGGCGTTTCCGCGGCCAAAAGGGGGATGGCGTGGCGGTTCCGCCGCGCTTTGGTCGGTTCGGCCATTTTTTTTTTGGACCAGATCACCGCGGTTAACTTGTAGACCCGGTCCTCCAAATTTCTTCTATTCCTCGGTTGTTGTGATCTTCTATTGTTCCGATCTGTTTTTTCTTGTTTTGATCTCTGTAGATTTCCAGATCCGATTTTCGTATATCCTGCAAAATTCAAACAACAAAGTATCCCTTCCAAAAATAACAGATTATACAATTTTTATATTTTTTGGATTTTTTTAGATTTTTATGAATTTTTTAAATTTTGATTAACCCGAAATTGCGAAAAGGAAAGTTCTACGCTATCCCCGGCAACGGCGCCAATTGATTTTATGTCAAAAACTATCTATAACCGCAATCAAGAACGGCGTCGCATGAAGCTAGCCGGTGAGTACGGGGTCGGTCCACAGGGATTTTGTGAATCTCCTAGTCGCGCTTACGAGTTAATTCCGAAGGGTGTTTGGATTGATTATTAAATCTAAAATCCTAAACTATTCTACCTAGGGCAATTAATTGAAAGTTATAACTAGGGCAGAGAAATAAAATCTATACTAGGGCAGGAAAATAAATTTAATCTAGGGCATGAATTGAAATTATCTTGGGCAAGAAAATAAACAAATCTACTTACTTTACAGATGCATTTCTCCAATCATCCATGCAGGGTTGTCAGATCTGAATTTCAGAATTGAAGAGAGGCACCGATGCTCTCCAAAAAGGATTTTGGAATTTTTATTAAAAGGAGGCATAAAAAATTACAAGGATTAGAGTTCCTATTTATAGGAAATAGAAACCCTAGGTTACATTTTGATCTACATGTCTACAATTACAAATATAGCCCTAAGTTGACTAGTCAAAGCCTTCCCAAAATTATGGTAAAATTTTCAACTCAAGATTGCGCATTACGGCCGCGGAACCGTGGCCCGAGGCCCTGTTTGGCCGCGGTTCCGCGGCCCAATAGTGGCTTTGAAATATCATTTTTCTTGGGCTAGCTCTTCTTGACTTGTTCTTCCTGTTTTTACAGGTCTTTTCTGAACTTGGCTTCTGATTCTTTCCCAGATTTCCAGTGAAGAATTGTGTTGAACTTTAACCGTTTGCTTTGACATCTTGGACCTTGCGTTGCCTTGTACATTGTGAACTTTATCTTTGATGTAGGCTTGATCAAGAGTCTTCTATTTGTTGGTCAAAGTCCACTTTTTCATCGTCTTTACATCGTTTTCACTGTTTTCTGTCTAAAAACCTGTAACCTGTAACATGTAGCAGACATGCGTCAAAAGCACCTATTTATTTATAAAAAGAATAAGATGGGGAATATAATAATGCAATATTATGGTGTGAACAAATACCCCCAAACTTATCTTTTGCTCGTCCTCGAGCAAACTTATTTTTTATTCACTAAAATCCTAACCGCACTTTATCAAGGAAACGCGATTGCACTGAGCATGTGCAACAATCCGTTAAACCTCTAGGTGTCCCTAGTAGGAGGAGTGTTGTCTCCTGAGGGTTTTCAGCGGATTACACCCACAAAATCCTATCAACTCGGCCCATTGACTTTTGTTCTCCAATTAGGTTTTCTAACTAAGAATTCTATTAACTTCGACTCATAAATCATCCACCCATATTCTTCACACTTCCTCATCATCTAACTTAAGATTATATATGTTATGTAGACCTACTTAGCTTTCGGCATCTCTTAAGTTTTCCTTCTAGGATTTCATCTCTACTTAGGAATTTCTATCAACTCTACTAGAGATACAAGTTCTATTCTTCGTTCCTTTCTCTTATCTAAACTCTAATCACATATCCCCATGTGTGTGTATAGATCACCCCTACATTTGGAAATTCAAATCAAGCAATCATACTCTCGTCCATTGTCCAAAGCTCTTATTAATTAGTGAATTTTTAAATGAAATTTGCTTACACATCCTTCATGCGACCGTTAATACTTCTTGAGGTACCAACAACCGATTACAAGATGCGTTAGCACTTTAAAGCATACTTCCTAGTTTTGCAACACCTAAGGCTTTAGCAGTGACTCCCAAACCAGTTGGTCTAAGGCACTAGGTGATGAAGCACCCTCGCTAAATATTTTTCTATTTTTTTTACAGCCTTAAGTAATCACAAAAACCAGTGTCCATTTTTTTCTTTATTCACTTTTTTTTTCTTTTATTTTCATTGTACTAAGGACTTTAGACAAGAGCATTTCAAGGTCTCTTCTACTATTCCAAGTTTCAAGGTGCGTGATTGTGCAAATTGTAAGGTATACATTTTCAGAATTTAGACTTAAGCTAGTAATTATTTTTCAAACTTATACTCTAATAAGAACATCAATACTCTTCCCTCATTTCGACTTAGTCCAAGAAGTCAACCCAAAATTTGCCTATTTCTAAATAAACTATAAGGCATATACTTTCTACCGTTAAACTTTAAAGAAGGTTATCTTTAGGGTTTTTAATTCACTAAGTCTAAGATCTAGTTGTTCCTAGCCAGTTAACCTATTTGTCAAACTCAAGTCAATTAGCCAATATTGAATACAATAATTTTTATAATTTTTGAAATTTTTCAAATTTTTATGGGTTTTCAAATAAATATGCAAATGCAAAAATATATACAAATGAACGCGAAGGAAGAAGACGTACCGAGCATACCCCCAAACTTGAACTTGACAGTGTCCTCACTGTCATACTAAACCAAGAGGGTCAAAATGTCGGCACTCCCCTGTTTATTTATTTACAATTTTTTTATTTTTTTATTTGTTTTGAAATTTTTTTTTATAGAAAAAGAAAACAAAAAGATATATACATATATACAACGAGATTCCCCCCAAACTTAAGCTTGGCCTTACACAAGCCAAAGGTTAGCACCAACCATTCAAAAATCTTATCGTGTTAATGGTATAGTTGGTGCCAGAATTGGATGGAAAGAAAAAAGATGAGAAGCACACGAGACCGAATAAGAAGAAGGGTGGTAGAATACGGTCTCGGTGTGGGAGAAGAATGGCAGAAAGAAAAAAGAGGGGTCGTGCGATCTTGAGGGTGTAAATCGAGTGAATAAATTAGCGCAATATGTGATGACCGAAGTGTGAAAACTGATTGTGCTAATCTATCAACTCGTCATGCAATGGGGTCAAATCCCTCAAGATTCGCAAGAAAACATGGGTACGCCGAACTTGGTATTGGAGATGAAAGCGTAACGGTCTCTTGTTCGGTCGGAACGATAGGAAAGAGGGAGGGTGATATAACAGTCAAAGGTTCAGGAGGCTGAATTGGAAAATCCGACACATTAAACAAAAATGGTTCAACCTCAATATTATCCTCAAAACTCTCCTCAATATTATCCTTATAATTTTCCTCAAAATTCAACTCATCCATGCCATTATCATCAAATTCAAAACGCATATTAGATTCGGGAGAAACATTTAATAACTCGGGATGATGATTTGAACATAAAATCTCAATTAAATCGACAGGTTCATCATCCGAAATATTCCCGGCGTCTATATCCTCAATCAAGTGAAAATCAATTTCCTTAGACACCTCATCAAAAGCATGGATATCTATCGATTTAGGTTCTAGATGGGAGGTGTAAATTTCCGGAGGACGAAATTTTTGTAAGGAGGGTAGTTTGTAACAACTCCAATTTTGTATACCAAAAATTTGCTTTAAAAATAGTGTACAATTGGAGTATTGTTGTTGCTGGAAACAACTTAAATATTTAATTCCTTACAATAATTACAAGAAGAGCTTGTAGCTCATTGGTAATACCTTGCATTGCTGAACCAAGCCACCAGAGTTCGAATCCCATACCCCACATTATTTTTAATATGGATTTTTTAAAAACCTTTAGAATACCAAGAGTTTACACGTGCATATCTCACAAAAACCCCACTACACCCAAAGATGTAACACTTGCAGAGGGTAGATGAAGCGTCGGGGGAGATCCAGGTCACCGGAATCGGTCGGGAATCGGCCAACTCAGCCTTGACTCGGCCGACTCAGTGATCCGACCGAGTCACGGCCGAGTCACCCCCGATTCGGCCGATTCTGGCGAGGGTCACAACATGAAAGTTGTGTCTTTTGGTATTCCCTACGCACCTGCAAAGTTTCATCCTCATACCACTTCCATAGCTCTTTAAAACCCCCAATTACTCCACTTTTAATACATTTTTATTACATTTTATCATATTTTTATTTTTAACTTTTCATCTACCCTAACCCTAGCCTAACCCTATAAATACCAACCCTACACACTACCCTCTCACCCCCCAAAATCTTGAGCCACTCTCTCAAAAGTTTCCAGAAGAAGTGTGCTTCGAAATCGAGTTCCCGACGAAGCTCTGACGGAATTCCGACGACGCGTTTTGGAGCATTCGGCGACGTAATCACCCCTCGGCCTTCCTCCCTAGTTCTCTTTACTCTTTAGAAGAGTTTAAACCTGTAAGTCCCACCTCTTCTACCTTCTTTTTCTTTAATGTAAAAATACGAATTTCTGGAACCCGACGGAAATCGGACAAACCGATTTCCGATTCGATTTTTCTTTAAAATTCCACTTATCACCTAATACATATTATCTACCCATATGCATGTTGACTATTAATCACCCTTAAACCAATTTAATCACACTTTTCCACATGAAATGATAAGTTCTTTACAAAACCGTATTTCTTTCATTAAAATACCATGAAGTTCATTTTTCTTAATGTAATCAAGTACCTCACTCCTAAACATGTTTATTGTGATAACTAAACTTGTTTCAATCAATTTGAATGAAATTTCACACATGAAATGATAACGTTTACGAATACCGTATTCTTGCACTTTAATACCTTTAGGTTTAATATAGCTTATTTCACCTTTAAACTTCACCAAAACCTAATATAAGTCACGGGGTAATGACCTACCCTTACACACACTCAATATAACCCTAAATGATAAATATCAAAAATACAGAATACGAAATTACAGGACTTTTCACTAAAATACCATAACCTTTATAACCTTTAGTTAAATCTTTAAATTGTAAACTTTTCTAAATAAAATCTTATATAAAATGAAAGCACGATTGGTCATGGACATCGATCGTTTATCTAAACTGTCTTGTGGGTCTAGGCAAGTGTGTCTAAGGCTAGTGGTTTTTAATTAGGCCCACGACTGTGGTTCCTTCCCACTTACCTGGCACTTATCTGGCCGCAATTGACGGTGAAGAGGCGATTTGAGGCTTCTAATGACTCATCGTTTAGACCATAGAAATAGGCTAGTTGGCTTAGAAAACCCTAATAACTAAAATACGGAAACTATACTCTTTTGCAAATAAACACCCTATATTTATAAAACCGTTTTTCCTAAATGAAAAGTATTTATAAAACCTAAGCAAAGTGCCGCTACAACCCATCTTTGGGGAACCTGTTAGGGATAGTACGGTTCATCGTGCACTCGCAGGCTAGTAGTGCGAGATTCAGACCTCCGCAAGGAGCATTCGGTCTCGAAAGGTTTAAAATACGATATTTAAGGAACGTGAGACTTTTTGTAAATAAAATATTCATATAAAAGAAAATTATTTATGTGTTTAATTATATATAATTATCATTTAAACACCTATTTTGTTATAATATAAAGTTTCCACTTTTTCCTAAAATTCAAGATTAAAAGTTACATTAAAATACCACGAATTTCAAATAAACAATTAATTCTTCTATTAGGATATATTCACTAGAATAACACAAATAAAATTCACATTCATTATAATAATAAAGATGATTATTAAATACTTAAGGTATATTTTGAAAACTATACAAAAGTACTTTTTACATAAAACCCCCTCAAGTTTCACAAATTACAATAAGGCCCCTAACTAATATTGAACTTCAAATTATCTTTCTTTTAGTTTGACTCGGGTTGGAGTCTGACTAATTCTGACTTGAATATAATTCAAGTCAACCTATATTCAATCATATTCCAATACAAATTTGAATACAAGAATCCCTGAATCCAGTTAACAATATATTCATTTTGACTGAATCAAACCATGGATATTCATCCATTATCCTGATATTCCATTTTCCTGATTATACAGTTACAACATGTTTACTGATATCATGGTTTTGGTCAGTCATCCAGTTTACATATTCCAATACTACAACACTGTTAAAACACTACGGGGTTTAAAGGGGTAGACTAGTACGGAAGGTGTTAAAGGTGGCACGAGGTGGTCAGATTAAGACACCTAACATGAATATTGTTGCTGTTGTACCGTGGCATAACGGTTCCTTCACTAGTAAAATAGGGGGTTGCCCCTACGGATGGAGTTATCCGTTGGGGCAAATTTTACTTGGCCCTACGGATTACTCCGTAGGGCTAAATGGTTGCCCCTACGGGCACTGACGTTCAAGAATTAAAAAATTAATTCTTAATTTGGTATTTGCCCCTACGGTGGCGCAAATAAAAGACCTACGGGTATATCCGTAGGGACAAGTAAATACCGGTTTATTAAGATCCCAGACCGATCGTCTACGCTCACTTTCTCTTTCTCTCTCTCTCGATCTGGCGCGAGAAAAATCCCCAAATCGCCACGCCGTCGTCGCCACCGTCGTTCTCCTCGTCGCCACCGCCGGTTTCGTCGCCACCGCAGTCCTCGTCGCCACCGCGGTTCAGGTCGTCGCCCTAGCCCCAGCAGCAGCCGTTCAGGTGAGTAAATCTCGAGGTAAATTAAAGAATTTTTGGATTATTTTGGGCTTAGGGTTCATGGCTGGGTCTGGGGTTGCGCGCGAGTTGGGGTTGGGCAGGGGTCGCGGTCGCGGTCGCGGTCGGGGTCGGGGTCAGGGTAGGGTTAGGGTTGGGGTTCGGCTGCTGCTGGGGTGGGGCTGGGGTTAGGGTTTGCCTTAGGGTTGGTGTTGGGGTTTAGCTGGTCGCGGTCGGGGTCGGGGTCAGGGTAGGGTTAGGGTTGGGGTTCGGCTGCTGCTGGGGTGGGGCTGGGGTTAGGGTTTGCCTTAGGGTTGGTGTTGGGGTTTAGCTGGCCACGCTGGGGTTAGCTAGGGTTGGGCTGGGGCTGGGGGCTGGGGCTGGGGCTGGGGCTGGGGGCTGGGGCTGGGGCTGGGCCAGGCGGGGTTTTGGGATCTTTGTAATTTGCTTGCTCTGTTTGGGGTTTCAGTTGATCCTCATTAAAAAATTGGTGATTGATCTCTTCAATCATATTATTATCTGTATTTAAAATTTTTGTGAAGCCTTCAGAGTTTGGAAAAATCTAGAATTACCGTTGAAATTCTGGCAACATTCAAAAACTGTGTATATGATGTGTGTGTGTGTATGCATGTATATACATTTGAAATTTATCTTTCTTCTATGATATAAAACGGTTAAACCGAAGAAAATTACTGGGGGAATTTTTGCTAAAATGTCTTGAGAGGGGGTTCAAGTGATGGGATAATTTCATTTGGTAATCTTTTACTTAATTTACATCTCTTATTTTTTCATGCAAAAATCTGAATAGGTTTCTTGCAATTTTGCCTATCGATCAATTATTATATTTATTTCTATTTTTTGTGGATGATTTGGCTTCAATTGAATGGAGGCGATGATGGCTTGCCCTCAAGCTTCCACTTTTATGAGCTTTATAGTTATGAGATTGGCGAGGCAAGCTGGTTTGTAGCCTTCTTATTTCTTTTCCTAAATTCAAATCCAAATATAAACTGTCTGATTGAGAGAGAGAGAGTATGGGAGATTATGTATTATTCAATGTGTTTGGAAGCTGGCATGTTCTGAGCGTCATCTCTGCATGAAAGCTATGGTTTTGCAAAGGGTTTGCCCTAACTATTTTCTGTGGGGAAGCTGAAGGCCTGAAGCTTCATCAAACTCAGGATTGGATTCTGGTCGGGTATTGTAAATTCTTGTGAAAGTTCCGTTCAAGATTTGTTCAGAGCTTGCATAACATCCTTTTGCATCTTTATGAGATCTTTATGCAGTCATTTTTTTGGGTTTATATATTTCTCGAGCCCGTTTGACTTTGGACTTAGGATAACCCCAAATCTCTTTCTTATTTTGATTCCTAAGCTGGCATATCTGAGGCTCGTATTCCAGTATCGTTGCTGGAAAAGCTAGGGTTGCGAACATTTTTGCAACGATAATTTCTGTATGACAGCTTAAGCACACATAAAACTTAAACAATCTTGAAGCACTGCAGTTTTTGACTAAACTACCTAAAAGTTTTTATATTGCTGCAAGCTTCCTTAAAGTGCTGCATCTAAGTGTATTTTAGTGGGAAAACCCTTGAAAGCCAAACTTCATGGGGTTTGCTGTTTGCCTTCTCTGTAGCTAGTTTGAGGTTTATTTAGTTTTGGATTTGTTTTGCAACACTCTCTGAGTTCCAAATCAACAAAAAGCTGAATGTTGAATCACAAGCAAGAAGCAGCCAAACTGGCCCTAAAGTAATCCTGAGTGATGATAATTTTCCAGGGAGTTTAAAATTTATAGAAATGGCGAGGCAACATTGGATTGTCTGCAAGTATTCAAGCAACCTGTTTGCAGCCATCATGCTATTTGTGATCCCAGTATAAAACTCAAACATGCCTCTTAGTTAGTTTACTTTAATTTGTTATTTATGTGTGTGTGTCAACATTGGATTGTCCCAAGTATAAAACCAAACCCACAAAACATCAAAACTGTCTCCGACAATCTTATGGTCATTAGACATAAGATTTATGCATATAGGTAACATCTGCCAATATGCCATATCCAGACCGTAATCTATTTTTGGTCGATGAATGCTATTGCAATGTAGGATGATCAGTTCTATCAATCTTGATCTCAATGGTTTAAAATCATGTTACACATACAACACGAATGCACAACAAACGCATAATTAGAGAGCGACTCAAGATATTCAGGTTAAAACCAATATATGATACTCGATGATAATATGAAACCTTCATATTCCCATCGATACCAATATACGCCTCGATATCTTTCCCTCTCGTTCCCAAAATTTTCTCTCGTTCCCGCGTCTCCAATTTTCTCTTCGTCGCCACCGCGCGCCCTCCGTTCTCAGCCCGCCACCGCCCTCGTTCTTCTTCGTCGAGTTCCTCGTCGCCGATATTTGTGCCTACATTGATGTCTCAAACAACGAATCAAATGATGTGGATCACAAACTAATTAAATAAATTTTGAATACCAATCTGGACTGGGATTTGAATACCAATCCTAGTTTGCTATATTTTTTTTTATATATAGTAGATGGTGATACTTCTTTAAGTAAAAACAACCCTACACTTAAGCGAAATCATAAATCGAAACACACATATATAGAATACAACTCATACATGGGTATCCTCAAATCTAACTTTCATTGAATTTGCACGCGCACTTAAAATAACAACTTTTATACTAAAAAAATTATGTATGTCATTACTTAGTAGTTTATGGTTTTAAGACGCAAAAGCCATTTGAGAAATACTTTTCCTACCCACTATTAATCCATATTCTCAATATAGTCATTGAATTTGCACGCGAACATCATAAGAAGGAGAAGACAATAATGTGGCAGAAGGAGAAGACAGTAATGTGGCGGAAGAAGAAAAAAATGACATTTCTCGTTCTCTGTTTCAGCATCAATCTTCTGATATGAACTAATGATGGCTTTCACATAGGCTTTTCCCATTAGAGACTTCTTAGTGTCCAATGGAAAGCATACATCAGATTTGTGCAGGTCGGGTTCTTCTATGACTTTTAAGAGTCTCAACTGATTCTGTAAATTACACCCTAGTTGGGTGATACTTTTACCACTTCTCACTGCAGGTGCGCTCTCTAATATCCATTTTGAATGTAAGTATCGATATTCAAAATGGATATTAGAGCGCACCTGCAGTGAGAAGTGGTAAAAGTATCACCCAACTAGGGTGTAATTTAAGAATCAGTTGAGACTCTTAAAATTCATAGAAGAACCCGACCTGCACAAATCTGATGTATGCTTTCCATTGGACACTAAGAAGTCTCTAATGGGAAAAGCCTATGTGAAAGCCATCATTAGTTCATATCAGAAGATTGATGCTGAAACAGAGAACGAGAAATGTCATTTTTTTCTTCTTCCGCCACATTACTGTCTTCTCCTTCTGCCACATTACTGTCTTCTCCTTCTTATGATGTTCGCGTGCAAATTCAATGACTATATTGAGAATATGGATTAATAGTGGGTAGGAAAAGTATTTCTCAAATGGCTTTTGCGTCTTAAAACCATAAACTACTAAGTAATGACATACATAATTTTTTTAGTATAAAGGTTGTTATTTTAAGTTTTCCCTTATAGAGATATGATCTAACTGCATCTATCAACTATAAGTGTGCAGAAAATTATGATAAGAAATCATAAGAAAGGGTCGTAGCCATGCATAACTTTGAATCTACATACCAAATCATGCACTTATTGTCACCTTGCCTTAGAATATAAAATATCTTGGAAGACTATAAGCGAGCATTTAAATCTCGATAGCTTTTGACTTCAACATATATTTTTCTCAAGTACCATGAAATATACTTGCTCCGTATAAACCGTTTTCAGGAAGATGGATTAATAATGACAAATTATCCATTGTGGCTCACTAGGTTAGCATTTTCTCTTCTATTGACCATCTTTCTAATCAGCTTGGTAAATTTATTCGGAACCGGCTGCGAATCATTAAAAGACATGCATAAGAAAGAGAACTAAAATACAGATATATAGCATACCGATACATCGAAACTTCATAGTTGCGATGACAATCCAGAGATATTTATTTCTACCCACGTGGTGCGCGTGCGAATGCGTCAGACATCATGGACAAATATTTCAGAACATGGAAAGTATTATTCGTATAAAGTAATTAAAACTTTTAAACACCTTGGGTAGATATTTTCTTAGTTGATGCAATCATATCATGATGACTAAATTTAAGCTATTATACATATGCTTATGTATTTTTCTAATCTAATATATCACACACACAGAGAGAGAGAGAGGGGGGAGAACACCAGGTAGATAGAGAAATTAGGTAGCAGGATCCTGAAGAAATGGAGTCCATAGCATTGCTCATCATCATCATCCGTGATCCCTTTGAAAAAATATTATCCAAGGGATCATGGATGATGATGATGAGCAATGCTATGGACTTTATTTCTTCAGGATCCTGCTACCTGATTTATTTACCTACCAGGTGTTCTCTCTCTCTCTCTGTGTGTGTGTGTGTGATATTTTAGGTTAGAAAAATACATAAGCATATGTATAATAGCTTAAATTTAGTCATCATGATATGATTGCATCAACTAAGAAAATATCTACTCAAGGTGTTTAAAAGTTTAATTACTTTATACGAATAATACTTTCCATGTTCTGAAATATTT
This sequence comes from Agapanthus africanus, assembly GCA_030015575.1. Lineage (NCBI taxonomy): Eukaryota > Viridiplantae > Streptophyta > Magnoliopsida > Asparagales > Amaryllidaceae > Agapanthus > Agapanthus africanus. Next base: position 416,183,289 of record CM057349.1, on the reverse strand, counting down.
GTCCATGATGCCTGACGCATTCGCACGCGCACCACGTGTGTAGAAATAAATATCTCTGGATTGCCATCGCAAATATGAAGTTTCGATGTATCGGTATGCTATATATCTGTATTTTAGTTCTCTTTCTTATGCACGTCTTTTAATGATTCGCAGCCGGTTCCGAATAAATTTACCAAGCTGATTAGAAAGATGGTCAATAGAAGAGAAAATGCTAACCTAGTGAGCCACAATGGATAATTTGTCATTATTAATCCATCTTCCTGAAAACGGTTTATACGGAGCAAGTATATTTCATGGTACTTGAGAAAAATATATGTTGAAGTCAAAAGCTATCGAGATTTAAATGCTCGCTTATAGTCTTCCAAGATATTTTATATTCTAAGGCAAGGTGACAATAAGTGCATGATTTGGTATGTAGATTCAAAGTTATGCATGGCTACGACCCTTTCTTATGATTTCTTATCATAATTTTCTGCACACTTATAGTTGATAGATGCAGTTAGATCATATGCCATTCGAGAAATACTTTTCCTACCCACTATTAATCAATATTCTCAATATAGTCATTGAATTTGCACGCGCACATCATAAGAAGGAGAAGACAGTAATGTGGCAGAAGGAGAAGACAGTAATGTGGCGGAAGAAGAAAAAAATGACATTTCTCGTTTTCTGTTTCAGCATCAATCTTCTGATATGAACTAATGATGGCTTTCACATAGGCTTTTCCCTTTAGAGACTTCTTAGTGTCCAATGGAAAGCATACATCAGATTTGTGCAGGTCGGGTTCTTCTATGACTTTTAAGAGTCTCAACTGATTCTGTAAATTACACCCTAGTTGGGTGATACTTTTACCACTTCTCACTGCAGGTGCGCTCTCTAATATCTATTTTGAATGTAATATTATAGATATCCATGCATGTTTATGTCAAAATTACTTATATTGTCAATGTTTGATTGTCTAGTTGTTGGTGATGCGTCCATATCAGGGACAGAGGTCACTCCCGTTCCTCCAGGTATGTTTATATATTATATAGGGCATGTATATTGATTTAGAATGCTATATCATAAATATACACACATTTCTTTTGCTCTTAGTCGTCCAACTCATTATCATGGGCTGCTTGATGAGATTAGATTTGCGCCTGATGATCTACAAGAGCTTGTTCACTCCCTGTCATATGTGTAAGCAGCGCTATATGCGAGTTTACCTTGTTAGTATGTATGTACTGAAATTAATTAATATTATTCAAATTTTGATACATGCAGATACCAGAGGAGCACATCTTCTATCTCTGTAGGTAAGGCTTTGAATTTGTTGATTTTGGTATTTCTTGTCAATTTTATAGACCAGTATGTGCTAAATATAATGTTCTGACAGTTGCTAGGGGGAAGGCAACATTCGAGGCTGCTGACCCCAGTCCTGGACGCCGCACACGGACGGCACCACGGAGGTTTGGAGATAGGCCGAGGACTGGGCTCTAGCAGGGCCCATATGAGGTTGGACTCCACCCCGGTGGTTACTTCCTCCGTCTCCAGTCAGCGACGTATCCAGCAGGAACAGGAGAGCTTGAAGGCCACCGTTCAGGAGTTGAATGGGATGCTGGTATGTATACTACTTAATAGTAAAATATAATGTCATATTATAGATATCAACATATCCAATATCAGTACATAGCCTGAGCTTATTTGGTTGTAGACTTATGTTTTATTAATCATACATACATATGTAATTGAAATAAACAACGCTTTTCCAAACTAGATATCCAAACAGGGTTTCGAAATAACTTAATAATGATACGAATTCGAATAATAAACAGTTCTTACACGCTTCTTACACAAGTTATATCCAGACGCGACAGGGTAGATCGGCCGACCTCCACACGCATCTCCTTCGGCTGCGGTTCCGCAGACAGCTCCTGTAGCTCCACCGCCCACTCAGACTCCCGCTCGCGACGAATTGCAGAGTTTATTGACCGAGGAGCAGGACCGAGCTGGACCGAGCTAGGGTAGATTTTTGGTTCTTTTTTTTTGAAACATGTATTTATTTATATCATACACATTGTACTAAATTTTGAAACGATATTCATATTGGTTTGTATTTATATCATATTCAGTTTTTGTGTTTCTTTTGTATATTATATATATGCGTGAGATGTGATTATGAATACTGCAATATATGATTTGATTGATGTATACATTATTGTGCACAGGGCGAGAAAAAATCAAGCAGGACATTTTTTAAAAAAAATTTCAGATAATATGTACCTACGGATTAATCCGTAGGCCTACACGTTACCCCTACGGATATATCCGTAGGGGCTAAATATCAGCAGTAACTGATATTTCCCCCAGATGTCAGTACCAGGTGTTTGGGAATCCCCCTACGGATATACCCGTAGGGGCCACTGACATTCCCCTACGGGGTTATCCGTAGGGGCACATATCAGGAATCCTGAATTTGTGCCCCTACTGAAAAGTACCTACGAATATATCCGTAGGGGGTAGTACATGCCCCTACGGATATAGCCGTAGGTCCAAGTAATTTATTAAAATAAACTGTAAATAATATAAATTCTTATACCCTACGGCTTAATCCGTAGGGAAAACTGGACCTACATATATATCCGTAGGGGCAAGAATTTAACCGTAGGGATAAGTTCAGGGCCTCGACTTGCACCTGCGGCCTTTGCACCTACGGGGTATTTTTTCGCCCCTACGTATATAACCGTAGGGGCAGTGGGTTGCCCCTACGGATAAATCCGTAGGGGCAACCCTTCTTTGTAGTAGTGCTTGTACTCTCCATTTGCCCTGATCTCTAGCATATAGAGATCCCCCTCGTATACACTGGCATCCTTCTGTACCAAGCTACAAACAACGGCGTTAAACAATATTCCATAATATTCAACAACATAATACTTTAGAAAATACTGCTACTCTGCCATTCTCATTCTTCTTTTCTTTGGGACTTACCGAGCGACCTGTTCGCTGACGACATTCTATTTCTTTCTTCTTTGAATGTCGTCAGGTGCGTTGGACCAAGTTGAGACCGAGCCCACAAGTGAAGATTTGGAGCAGTTCCAAGAAGACCCAGAGCTCTAGATAATTGTACTTTGTTCTTTCCAGTATTTCCTTTTATTATTATGCCACTGTTTAGGCATTGCTTTTCCATTCCAGTTGCATTTTCATTTCATGCATTGTACAAAGAATGACATTAATAAAAGTTGCTGTTATTTCAATATCATTTTGTGATTATTTTATATTGCTTAGTTACGCTTAGCGTATGTACTTCTGAGTACATACGTAGCGGGCCTCGTCATGTCCACTTCGCCGTACACTGGGAAGCGGGGCGTGACAGGTTTTGTTGGTGGCCCATGCAGGTCAGAGCTGTGTGAATCCCTGTCATGCAGTTCTGGTCTGCGTGAACAACCTAAGCAATATAACACAAGAAACAGCAACTAAAACATTCTTTACAATTCATGTTCTTTGAATCTTACAAGTCTTTATTCCTTGAATCTTATCATTTCATGTATTTGAATCTGTCCTAATCCAAATTTTTCTTCAGGGTTATGGATTCCCCGAACAATTCCCCGAACAACACCAGCACCAACGCCAACAATACCCCTTCAGCACTACCTCTCACTCCAGTTGTTTCCGCACCATCCACTGAGCAAACCATGCTATTCGATGCGATCCGCAGTTTGCTAGAGAGACAGCAACAACTTCTGAGTCGTCCTGAGGCAGATGCACCGGGAATAAAACAATTCAGAGCTTTACACCCAAAGCAATTCTCGGGTAAAGGAAGCCCTCTCGAAGCAGAAGAATGGGCACAAAGTATTGAAGACGATCTGGCAGCAGCTCAAGTGCCAGATAATGCTTGGGTCCGTGTAGCGAAGCTACAGCTCACGGATAACGCTCGTAATTGGTGGAAGGCGGAAGAAACCCGTCTGGCACAGCCGATTGAATGGAAAACATTTCGCGAGAAGTTTGACGCGAAATATTTCCCTGTGACCGCCAGGTTCGCTATGGAGCAGCAATTTATTCATCTACAGCAAGGATCAATATGGGAGAAATCAGTAGATGAATATGATGCTGAGTTCACTATGTTGAGCCGATTCGCGGCACACCTGATACCGACGGACGAGATCAGAGCCCGTCGTTTTCAGCAAGGTTTGGACACCGAGATCAAGGCTGCTCTAGCCACCGGAAAGTTTTTGACTCATGAGGAAGCCCTTGAAGCTGCCCGCAGTTACGAGGCAGTGATAAAAGAGAGGGGAAGACCTCACTCTGTAGGAGTCAAGCGCCCTGCCAACCAGATGGCAGGTGGAGCCATGTCCAGACCACCCTTCGTGCCAAGGCGACCCGGAGTACCAACTCATCGTCCTAGCCCAGCCTTTTGCACCTACTGCAAGAGAAAGGGGCATATGATGAAGGATTGCCGTCGAGCCAACCGCCTTTGCTTGATCTGCGGTTCAGCCACTCACGATATTGGATCTTGTCCTCAAAGGCAGAACTCGGTTGCTGCATCCCGGCCAGTAAATACTTATCAGCAGCGACCAGCTCTTCCGGCACCTGCTACCAGACTTGCACTGCCTGCACCACCTAGGGGACCACAAGCTGCACCACCTCCTCGACAGTTCCATCAAGCACAAAGGAACGTTCAGAGGAATGCTCCTCAGGCCAGGAGGAATGTGTCGAAGCGCCAGGCGTTCATGATGTCTGTTGAAGAAGCTGAGGCCACTGGCCAAGTCATTACTGGTAAACCTACTTTCTCAAATTTATCTTTTAGTTTTGTTTACCTACACACTTTCCCTATACCTAAAACCTATCCCATATACCTTAGGTACAATCCTAGTAGCTTCACTACCTGCACTTGCACTGTTTGATACTGGGGCATCCCACTGCTTTATGTCGCAACGGTTTGTCCGAACCCATGCGATTCCAGTCTCACCGCTTGTATCCAGCTGGAACGTCAGTTCTGGAAATGGTGTTCTAAAGGCAACTATGGGATACAGCATGTGTCCAGTCATCGTCTGCAGTCGAGAGTTTTACGCCGACTTCAAAGTACTGGACATACCAAACTTCGATGTGGTTCTAGGAATGGACTGGCTTGGAACCTTTTATGCTACCATCGACTGTCGTCAAAGGAGGGTAGTATTTGAGATTCCAGATCATCCGGTCTTCTATTTCAAGAGTGGAGATCGTACACTAGAACCAAGCACTTACAAAGCAAAGCCAAGGGAAGCAGTAGTTGCAGCAGCTCATGCAAAAGAAGAAACAAGACCGGAGGTAGTTCGAGAGTTCGATGATGTATTCCCTAACGATATATCAGGTTTGCCTCCTGATCGAGCTCTTGAATTCAGTATTGACTTAGTACCAGGAGCACAACCAGTAATCAAAGCACCCTATAGACTAAGTCCGGAAGGATTGAAGGAAGTACGAACACAGTTGGACGAATTACTGGCGAAAGGATGGATTCGTCCCAGCACTTCAAGTTGGGGAGCACCTGTACTGTTGGTGAAGAAGAAGGAAGGCTCATACAGAATGTGCATCGACTATAGGGCCTTGAACGAAGTTACTATAAAGAACAAGTATCCACTCCCGCGTATCGACGATTTATTCGATCAGCTAAGTGGATCTTGTGTCTTCTCTAAACTAGATCTTCGTTCAGGATATCATCAAGTGAAGGTCAAGGAGGCTGATATTCACAAAACAGCTTTCAGAACTCGTTATGGACATTACGAATTTCTAGTAATGCCATTTGGAGTGACCAATGCACCAGCAATCTTCATGAACCTTATGAACCAAGTTTTCCGGGAGTATTTAGACAGGTTCGTTGTCATCTTCATCGACGACATCCTGGTATATTCTAAGAATCGGAAAGAGTATGCGGAGCACTTACGAATTGTCCTGGAAACACTTCGACAACATAAGCTTTATGCCAAGTACAGCAAGTGCGAGTTTTGGCTAAAACAAGTTGGTTTTCTTGGACACATCGTATCAGGAGAAGGGATTTCTGTGGATCCAGCAAAAGTTTCAGCAGTCAGCGAATGGCCTACACCAAAATCAGTGAAGGATATTCGGAGTTTCTTGGGTTTAGCTGGATATTACAGAAGATTCATTGAAGGCTTTTCGAAGATAGCAACACCCCTGACCAAGCTCACGAGAAAAGATGAGGAATTTGTGTGGTCAGAAGCATGCGAGCAAGCTTTCGTAGAACTCAAGTCAAGACTGACATCTGCACCTATTCTCGTCATACCGGATCAATCTGGAGGATTCGAAGTGCATGGCGATGCATCCGGTAAGGGATTAGGATGTGTTCTACATCAGCACGGTAAGGTTGTGGCTTATGCTTCAAGACAACTGAAGACTCATGAGCGCAATTATCCGACGCATGATCTAGAGTCGGCAGCTGTTATTTTTGCTCTAAAGATTTGGCGCCACTACTTACCTGGTGAACGAGTGAACATCTACACAGATCACAAAAGTCTGAAGTATGTGTTTACTCAGAAGGAATTGAATATGCAGCAGAGAAGATGGTCAGAACTTATGGCGGACTTCGACATCAATTTGCAATATCATCCAGGAAAGATGAACGTAGTACCTGATGCTCTTAGTCGCCAACCATTAGCAATGAATCTCACCGCACAGTGGAAGCTTCAGCAAGACCTACATCAGATGGAGATCGAACTAGTCATGCCAGGTGATGTTTCAAATTTGATGAATCTACAAGTTCAATCAACTATTGTCAATCAGATCAAAGCAGCTCAAGCCAGCGATGCTAAGTTGCAAAAGATCAGAGAACAAGTGGAGAATGGACTCAGAACAGATTTCATCATCCATGAAGACGGATCTTTGAGATACGGCAGCAGATTGTGTGTACCAAAAGGTCATGTTCGGGAAGAGTTAATGAAAGAAGCTCACAGCTCTCCCTATTCAGTACATCCTGGAGGTACCAAAATGTACAAAGATCTACGTCAGAATTATTGGTGGCATGGAATGAAGCGTGAAGTAGCCAGGAGTGTCGCAAAATGTTTGGTGTGTCAGCAGGTAAAGGCTGAACATCATAGGACAGCTGGACTACTTCAACCGTTACCAATCCCAGAATGGAAGTGGCAGCACATCATGATGGACTTTGTAACTGCTCTTCCTCGTAGCACAAAGGGTAATGATGCGATTTGGGTCATTGTGGATCGACTCACAAAGTCGGCTCACTTCATCCCATTTCGAGTTGGCCAATCAACTGAGACATTAGCAAAGAAGTACATGGAGGTAATAATCTAATTTAGATTTAAAAACTCTTCATAATGTACTATCTCTGATACCCATGAACTCATACAGGAAATTGTGAGACTTCATGGAGTACCGGTCTGCATTGTCTCCGATCGTGACACCAGGTTCCGATCACAATTTTGGCAGAGTCTGCAAGCTAGCTTGGGAACAAGTCTGAACTTCAGCACGGCTTATCATCCACAAACAGATGGTCAGTCGGAACGAACTATTCAGATCTTGGAGGATATGCTCAGAGCATGTATGCTCGACTTCAAAGGATCGTGGGAAGATCACTTGCATCTTGTGGAGTTCGCGTACAACAACAGCTACCAAGCAAGCATAGGAATGGCACCTTTTGCAGCATTATATGGAAGGAAGTGTCGATCGCCATTAAGTTGGGACGACATCGGAGATAGGAAACTCCTTGGACCAGAGATGATAGTAGCGACCGTTGATGTGGTTCGTACTATCAGAGAAAGAATGCGCATAGCCCAAGATAGACAGAAACATTGGGCTGATGCGAAGAGACGACACTTGGAGTTCCAGCCAGGAGATCATGTATTCTTGAAGATATCTCCGAACCGCGGAGTGATCAGATTTGGGAGACGGGGAAAGTTGAGTCCGAGATACATTGGACCGTTCGATATACTCGAACGAGTCGGTGAAGTGGCATACCGATTAGCGCTTCCACCTTCATTGGAAGGAGTGCATAACGTGTTCCACATATCTCAACTCAGAAGGTATGTGAGTGACCTCAGCCATGTACTTGATCATTCAGAGCTCACAATACAGCCCGATTTGTCTTGTGAGCAGCAACCTGTGGAGATCCTGGACAGGAAAGTGAAGACACTTCGGAACAAAGAAATTAATTTGGTCCGGGTAATGTGGAGGAAAGACACTCCAGGAGAATCCACGTGGGAGAGGGAAGATGAGATGCGTGCAAGATATCCGCACCTTTTTATAAACTAGTCCTCAAATAAAAGTTGTAAATTTCGAGGACGAAATTTTTGTAAGGAGGGTAGATTGTAACAACTCCAATTTTGTATACCAAAAATTTGCTTTAAAAATAGTGTACAATTGGAGTATTGTTGTTGCTGGAAACAACTTAAATATTTAATTCCTTACAATAATTACAAGAAGAGCTTGTAGCTCATTGGTAATACCTTGCATTGCTGAACCAAGCCACCAGAGTTCGAATCCCATACCCCACATTATTTTTAATATGGATTTTTTAAAAACCTTTAGAATACCAAGAGTTTACACGTGCATATCTCACAAAAACCCCACTACACCCAAAGATGTAACACTTGCAGAGGGTAGATGAACCGTCGGGGGAGATCCAGGTCACCGGAATCGGTCGGGAATCGGCCAACTCAGCCTTGACTCGGCCGACTCAGTGATCCGACCGAGTCACGGCCGAGTCACCCCCGATTCGGCCGATTCCGGCGAGGGTCACAACATGAAAGTTGTGTCTTTTGGTATTCCCTACGCACCTGCAAAGTTTCAGCCTCATACCACTTCCAGAGCTCTTTAAAACCCCCAATTACTCCACTTTTAATACATTTTTATTACATTTTATCATATTTTTATTTTTAACTTTTCATCTACCCTAACCCTAGCCTAACCCTATAAATACCAACCCTACACACTACCCTCTCACCTCCCAAAATCTTGAGCCACTCTCTCAAAAGTTTCCACAAGAAGTGTGCTTCGAAATCGAGTTCCCGGCGAAGCTCTGACGGAATTCCGACGACGCGTTTTGGAGCATTCGGCGACGTAATCACCCCTCGGCCTTCCTCCCTAGTTCTCTTTACTCTTTAGAAGAGTTTAAACCTGTAAGTCCCACCTCTTCTACCTTCTTTTTCTTTAATGTAAAAATACGAATTTCTGGAACCCGACGGAAATCGGACAAACCGATTTCCGATTCGATTTTTCTTTAAAATTCCACTTGTCACCTAATACATATTATCTACCCATATGCATGTTGACTATTAATCACCCTTAAACCAATTTAATCACACTTTTCCACATGAAATGATAAGTTCTTTACAAAACCGTATTTCTTTCATTAAAATACCATGAAGTTCATTTTTCTTAATGTAATCAAGTACCTCACTCCTAAACATGTTTATTGTGATAACTAAACTTGTTTCAATCAATTTGAATGAAATTTCACACATGAAATGATAACGTTTACGAATACCGTATTCTTGCACTTTAATACCTTTAGGTTTAACATAGCTTATTTCACCTTTAAACTTCACCAAAACCTAATATAAGTCACGGGGTAATGACCTACCCTTACACACACTCAATATAACCATAAATGATAAATATCAAAAATACAGAATACGAAATTACAGGAATTTTCACTAAAATACCATAACCTTTATAACCTTTAGTTAAATCTTTAAATTGTAAACTTTTCTAAATAAAATCTTATATAAAATGAAAGCACGATTGGTCATGGACATCGATCGTTTATCTAAACTGTCTTGTGGGTCTAGGCAAGTGTGTCTAAGGCTAGTGGTTTTTAATTAGACCCACGACTGTGGTTCCTTCCCACTTACCTGGCACTTATCTGGCCGCAATTGACGGTGAAGAGACGATTTGAGGCTTCTAATGACTCATCGTTTAGACCATAGAAATAGGCTAGTTGGCTTAGAAAACCCTAATAACTAAAATACGGAAACTATACTCTTTTGCAAATAAACACCCTATATTTATAAAACCGTTTTTCCTAAATGAAAAGTATTTATAAAACCTAAGCAAAGTGCCGCTACAACCCATCTTTGGGGAACCTGTTAGGGATAGTACGGTTCATCGTGCACCCGCAGGCTAGTAGTGCGAGATTCAGACCTCCGCAAGGAGCATTCGGTCTCGAAAGGTTTAAAATACGATATTTAAGGAACGTGAGACTTTTTGTAAATAAAATATTCATATAAAAGAAAATTATTTATGTGTTTAATTATATATAATTATCATTTAAACACCTATTTTGTTATAATATAAAGTTTCCACTTTTTCCTAAAATTCAAGATTAAAAGTTACATTAAAATACCACGAATTTCAAATAAACAATTAATTCTTCTATTAGGATATATTCACTAGAATAACACAAATAAAATTCACATTCATTATAATAATAAAGATGATTATTAAATACTTGAGGTATATTTTGAAAACTATACAAAAGTACTTTTTACATAAAACCCCCTCAAGTTTCACAAATTACAATAAGGCCCCTGACTAATATTGAACTTCAAATTATCTTTCTTTTAGTCTGACTCGGGTTGGAGTCTGACTAATTCTGACTTGAATATAATTCAAGTCAACCTATATTCAATCATATTCCAATACAAATTTGAATACAAGAATCCCTGAATCCGGTTAACAATATATTCATTTTGACTGAATCAAACCATGGATATTCATCCATTATCCTGATATTCCATTTTCCTGATTATACAGTTACAACATGTTTACTGATATCATGGTTTTGGTCAGTCATCCAGTTTACATATTCCAATACTACAACACTGTTAAAACACTACGGGGTTTAAAGGGGTAGATTGGTACGGAAGGTGTTAAAGGTGGCACGAGGTGGTCAGATTAAGACACCTAACATGAATACTGTTGCTGTTGTACCGTGGCATAACGGTTCCTTGTACTCTCCATTTGCCCTGATCTCTAGTATATAGAGATCCCCCTCGTATACACTGGCATCCTTCTGTACCAAGCTACAAACAACGGCGTTAAACAATATTCCATAATATTCAACAACATAGTACTTTAGAAAATACTGCTACTCTGCCATTCTCATTCTTCTTTTCTTTGGGACTTACCGAGCGACCTGTTCGCTGACGACATTCTATTTCTTTCTTCTTTGAATGTCGTCAGGTGCGTTGGACCAAGTTGAGACCGAGCCCACAAGTGAAGATTTGGAGCAGTTCCAAGAAGACCCAGAGCTCTAGATAATTGTACTTTGTTCTTTCCAGTATTTCCTTTTATTATTATGCCACTGTTTAGGCATTGCTTTTCCATTCCAGTTGCATTTTCATTTCATGCATTGTACAAAGAATGACATTAATAAAAGTTGCTGTTATTTCAATATCATTTTGTGATTATTTTATATTGCTTAGTTACGCTTAGCGTATGTACTTCTGAGTACATACGTAGCGGGCCTCGTCACGTCCACTTCGCCGTACACTGGGAAGCGGGGCGTGACAGTATTTTTATCCCGTTTCCTTCTGGAGAGCGTTCGTGACGCCAGAGCTCGTAGTTTTGAGGCCTTTATCAAGACCCCAGGGATGACGGTGTCTGAGTATGGCGTCCAGTTCACGCAGTTATCCAGATATGCTCCGTATTTGGTGGATACCGAAGAGAAGAGAGTGAAGAGGTTCGTACAGGGACTTGATGCACAGCTATTTCTTGCCATTGGCGCCCAGTACTTCGACACTTATTCAGCTGCTATGGATACGGCGTTGCTGATAGAAGCACGTATTTCAGTGACTTCGACCGTTTCCGGGCCGAAGAGGATTCGTACCAGTATGCCAGATCAGAGGCTGCATGCCAGATTCTTTCCGAGAGATAGGGCTGGCAGGGAGGTTGGACGAGGTCAGCTGTATGGTTCGCATCCACAGAGACAGCGGCCATCGCCAAGATGTTATGGGTGCGGGAGTCCGCACCATCGTGTCAGAGATTGTCCGGTGAGACGACAGGGAGAGGCGGCAGTTCCACATGTGACCCTACCACCATCACCACCCCCTCCTCAGAGAGCTCTACTTCCTGCCACAGGCGATGCTCCACGCCAGTTAGGTGCACCCAGAGGCCGTGGACGCGGCGGACCTATCCAGAGAGGACGAGGAGGCAGAGGCCGAGGACGAGGTCAGCCCGCTATTGGTGGAGGTCAGGCCCGAGTATTTGCGTTGACACCGCAGGATGCGCAGGCATCCAATGCTGTTGTGACAGGTACCCTATCTGTATGTTCTGTCGATGCACACGTGTTGTTTAATCCCGAATCCACGCACTCGTACGTTTCCACACACTTCGTGCCGAGTTTGGGTAGAGAGTCTGGTTTGCTTGATCAGCCGCTTGTTGTGACCACTCCTGTGGGAGAGTCATTTGTTGCTAGGCACGTGTTCCGATCCTGTATTGTCCGTATTGGTGAGAGAGAGCTGCCTGTCGACCTGATCCTTCTTGAGATGTTGGACTTTGACGTTATTTTGGGCATGGATTGGTTAGCCACGTGCTATGCATCTGTGGACTGCCGTGAGAAGACAGTTAGAGTTTGTTTTCCCGGCGAGCCGACTTTTGTGGTGCAATGGGACCGTGGTGCCGCCCCTCACATATTGATTTCGTCTCTTCGCGCTGGTCAGCTGTTGGGGAAGGGATGTCGGGGATTTCTAGCCTATGTTTACGATACTTGAGCTATAGATGTTCCATTGGACTAGGTTCCGATTGTATGCGAGTTCCCCGATGTTTTCCCTGATGAGCTGCCTGGACTACCGCTTGAGCGCGATGTTGAGTTCTGTATTGATTTGATTCCCGGCTCGGGGCCTATTTCTATACCGCCTTATCGGATGGCCCCAACGGAGCTTAGAGAGTTGAAGGTTTAGCTGCAAGATTTGCTGGATAAGGGCCTTATTCGACCCAGTGTTTCTCCTTGGGGTGCTCCGGTCCTGTTTGTCAAGAAGAAGGACGGCAGTTTGCGTTTGTGTATCGACTACCGCCAGCTGAACAAAGTTACCGTGCGGAACAGATATCCCTTGCCACGCATTAATGATTTGTTCGACCAGCTTCAGGGTGCGGAATATTTCTCGAGGATCGACTTGCGATCAGGATACCATCAGCTACGAGTTCGACAGGAGGATATACCGAAGACAGCTTTCCGTACGCGCCATGGCCACTATGAGTTTTTGGTGATGTCGTTCGGACTCACCAACGCCCCAGCAGCATTCATGAATTTGATGAACCGTACATTCAGGCCGTATCTCGACTTGTTCATCATAGTGTTCATTGATGATATTTTGGTGTATTCCCGGAGCCGAGAGGAGCACGAGCAGCACTTGCGGATTACGTTGCGGACTTTGAGGGAGCACCAGCTTTTCGCAAAATTTTCCAAGTGTGCATTCTGGCAGGACAGCGTTGGTTTCTTGGGTCACGTGATTACGAGAGATGGCATATGTGTGGACCCGAAGAAGATCGAGGCCGCTCAGCAGTGGCCCAGACCGACATCGGTTACGGAGATCCGCAGTTTTCTAGGCCTGGCTGGCTACTACAGGCGATTTGTACAGGATTTCTCCCGTATTGCTGCACCTTTGACCGGTTTGACCAGGAAGGGAGTTCTTTTCGTTTGGACGAAGGAATGCGAGCATAGGTTTCAGCAGCTACGGACTTGTTTGACTACGGCGCCGGTATTACCTTTGCCTTCAGGATCAGGCGGATTTGTGGTCTATTGTGACGCTTCACGGGTGGGGCTAGGGTGCGTATTGATACAGCATGACAGGGTGATCGCGTATGCTTCTCGGCAATTGAAGAAGCATGAACAGAACTACCCCACTCATGATTTGGAGATGGCTGCAGTGGTCTTTGCACTTAAGATCTGGCGACACTACCTATACGGCGAGTCGTGCCAGATATTCACTGATCACAAGAGTTTAAAGTGTATATTTCAGCAGCAAGACCTGAATCTGAGACAGCGTCGTTGGATGGAGCTGGTGAAAGACTACGATTACGAGATCTTGTACCATCCGGGAAAGGCTAATGTAGTGGTGGATGCTTTGAGCAGGCGGCCCGGGGGTAGTCTATCATGTATGAGCACAGTACAGAGGCAGTCGTCAGTAGATTGGCAGATTTTATGCGACAGCCGAGTTGAGTTCGAGTTTACTCCGACAGGGGGACATCTTGCGCATGTTTGTGCACGCCCGCAGTTACTTGACCGTATTCGAGAGGCACAGCCCAGTGATGACCGTCTTTTAGAGATCATGGAGCAGATTAGGCAGTGTAGAGTTCGTGATCGATGATCAGGGAGTACTGCGATTTGGGACTCGACTGTGCGTACCAGATTCTGAGGGAATGCGGCGTGAGATTCAAGAGGAAGTGCATAGATCGACATACAGCGTTCATCCAGGTTCCACCAAGATGTACCGCGATTTAAGAGATGTCTATTGGTCGGACGGGATGAAGAGGGACGTCACAGACTTCGTATCGAGATGCCTGACTTGTCAGCAAGTCAAGGCCGAGCACCAGAGGCCAGCAGGAGAGTTGCAGCCTTTTCCCATTCCGGAGTGAAAATGGGAACAGATTTCTATGGACTTCGTGGTGGGTCTACCCAGGACCAGTCAAGGGTACGACTCCATTTGGGTGATCGTGGATCGATTGATGAAAGCGGCTCACTTTCTGCCAGTGAAGACCACTTTCAGTTTTGATCAGTATGCCCAGATTTACATCGACGAGATCGTGCGGTTGCATGGCGTACCGACTTGTATCGTGTCAGATCGAGGCACCTAGTTTACCAGCCGACTATGGCAGAGACTTCAGGAGGCATTGGGCACACGTTTGAGTTTCAGCACTGCATTTCATCTGCAGACCGACGGTCAGTCAGAGCGGACTATTCAGACTCTCGAGGACATGCTCAGAGCGTGCGTTTTGGACTTTGGTGGTAGCTGGGATCGTCATTTACCTTTAGTGGAGTTCTCCTACAACAACAGCTTCCAGGATACTATTCAGATGGCACCTTTCGAGACTTTGTATGGGAGGAGATGCAGATCGCCCGTCTGTTGGACTGAGCTTAGCAAGGGCAGTATTTTGGGGCCACAGATCGTGCAGGAGATGACCGAGAAAGTACAATTGATTCGAGATCGGATGAGAGCAGCTCAGAGCAGGCAGAAATCGTATGCAGAAAAGCGCCGTCGCAGATTAGAGTTCGCAGTTGGCGATCATGTTTTTCTGAGGGTCTCTCCGATGAAGGGCGTGATGAGATTTAGGCGAAAGAGGAAGCTTAGCCCAGATTCATGGGCCCCTTCGAGATTCTCGAGCGTGTCGGCGCAGTTGCATATCGTTTGGCTCTTCCACCCAGCTTTCCAGATGTTCACCCCGTCTTCTATGTGTCGATGCTACGCAGATATCTTCATGACCCTTCCCACATGATTCAGTATCAGACCGTTCAGCTTGAGCCCGATCTTTCGTTCACCATGCAGCCAGTAGAGATATTGGATCGGCAGGTGAAGAAACTTCGATCGAAGGCCCTGCCGTCTGTGAAGGTTCTTTGGCGCAGCCCGAATGGTGAGGAGATCACTTGGAAGGCCGAGGGAGAGATGCGGAAGAAATTCCCTCATCTTTTTGAAGGTACGCGTAGTTATATATTTTAAATTCGGGGACGAATTTTCTTAATGGGGGAAGACTGTAACACCTGAGTTTGTGTTTAGTGGTAATTGTGTGTTAATGTGGGGTTTTTGGTAAAAAGTTAACCAAAACGGGTTTCAGATAATTTATCTGGTTTTATGGATATTTTATTAGAATTTTATCTCGACTGCACACACTTGTGCATGTTAATATGGGTTAAGTCTAGGGTTGCCATGTTAGATGAGCATGGTGGGTTAACCATGTTTAGACAACCATGGTGATTTAAACCTTTTGGTTAAATTAATTGGGTTAATTAAGGATTTTTAGTTTTAAAATTTGATTTTGGGTTAGGGTTGACTTGTGGTGAGAGAGAGAGGTTATGATGGATGTGCATGCTAGCATTTATTAAGAGAGAGAGAGAGGTGGCTCTAAGGTTGTGTCACAATCCATCTCACTTCAAAACTTTTGCATGTCTCTCACACTCTCTTTCACACTCTCATCTCACTCACATCTCTCCCTCTCACTCTCACACTTCACCACAAAAGCACCCACACCAACAACAACCAACACTTCAGCTGCTGCTGCAACAGCAACACAAACAACAGCAACAACAGCACATACAAATAGCAACAGCATCAGCCAAGAACAGCAGCAGCAGCAGCAGCACTTGGAGCAGTAGCAGCAGCACAGCAGCAACACTTCAGCAGCAACAACACACTTCTCCTTCTTCTCTTCTCCTTCATCTAGGATCTCTAGAGGTATAACCCCTTAACCCGACTTCTATCTTGCAAAGTTATGGTTATTTAGTTTAGTTTAGCGTTATTATGTGAATTAGTGCTAGTTTAGGGTAAATTTGAGTGAGAGTGGCAAAGTGATGGTTTGGATTGTTAGTATAACCTAATTAGGTGCTGTTGAGACCAGTTAACCATAGATTTGCCCCAGATTTCATAGATATACCTGAAAAGTTTCGAGTCGGCGTAATTTGGCGTTTTTATGGATTTTTAAGCCTTTCTGGAATCTGCTTTTGACCCAAGCCATTCAGGTAAAAATTGAGAAGACCGTAGCATAGTGACCATGTCAGGCACACACACACAAAGCACGGGGACCCATCTCCCACTCTTGGCCGCAGATATATTCGATCTGGCCGCAAATTGCGGCCAGAATGGGGGTGGGGGTGTTGGGTTTTGGTGTGTGGGTTTATGCTGGGTAGCTAAGGTTTTTGGTATCTGTAACTTTTTGTGTTGGGACCAGAGTCAAAATCTGGAGCTTAAAACCATTTATCGACGTTTTAAACTTGTGCGACACGTGTGTGATCCGCGTGGTTCTGTGGCGCGCTGTGCGACACAGCATGTCGGAGTGGTTCTGGTGAGTTTACGCACGTCGCGACGTATCGAGTGCACGCGCGTTTAGTTTCACGCACGCGTTATCCTTTTTATCGATATATCGCATTTTTGCAGGATTTTCCTTATGTGTGTGACTTTTGTAAATTCTTGATTCACCGGCGAAGACTTCGAGCGCCGCGGAGAAAGGAAAGCAGGTGGTCGGACACACCTAGCGCGGGATCATGGGTGAGTAGATGTAACATCTACGGGGGACGATCGTTTGGATGGCTCAAGTCGCCCGATAGATTTAGTAAATTTAAAAATTGCTTGTGACATTAGAAATCATAATACTTGCATGATATTTGCTACAATCAGGATCTATATGTTATACCTGCATGTGTGAACTCACTCTGTAGGACACATGCACCAATACCAGGGTTTTTATATGCAGCACGGACACTATTCATGTGTACACACACGCCCTGGTAATTGCCATGTCACGACACTAGATAACTCATAATCTGAAACATGTTAATAATTGATGCTTAGACCTGTGCTATTGCAATAAATCTTTAAAATAAAATCGTAGAATTGCTATTCATGTGCATATACATCATTATATCATTTGTTCATGCCTAGTTATTAATCATACATCGCAACTTGAACATTGATACCATATGCATTCATTATCATTGACATATGCACCCATGATGGTTTCTTGAGATTTTATGATATTTCTGGATTTCGGGGGAAAGCCGCAAGATTTACAAACTTATTATCTTTTAAAATATGAAAAGTTGCGGTTTTCTAGTGATGTAAAGTGTCGTCCAGCATGAGTTTGCTGTGGTTTTCGAGACCCGTTTCGAGGAGGTGGATGAACCGTCTCGGGTACATGGTGGTCCCGGTAAGGTACCCCGGGGCAAGAAGATCGCAGGAGATGGCGTTGAGCCTGGCAGGGGATGGATTACCTACCGGTGACTTCATTTGGCACGGCGGATATCCAGAGGATACCGACCAGGGCTGCGAGATGATGAGATATTGATATTTGAGATGGGTCAGCCGGATGGTTGAGGCCAGAGATACTATGACATGGATATATGAGGTTTGAGACAGTTTTGATGTGTCGTTGCTGGACACGGATTCTTGTTGATTCTATGGGTATTATGCTGATATTTAAAAAGAGTTTCAAAAAGAAAGAATGATTCTTATATTTACATGTTAAGATCATGAGTTGATTTATGTGACATACATACCTGCTAGTTGATTCATGTTGCATTCATACCTGTTAGTACATTCAGGCTGCATACATACCTGCTAGTATACCCTACCATATCTGTTTTAGAGATGCTAGGATACTTGTGTGCATGCATGCGATAGCCTTTGTAGATATTATTTATTACTCACGAGTTGACAACTCACCCCCGTTGTGCCACAGCTTTTCTGCAGGTTCGCTCCGTCAGTACTGTAGTAGCGGACACATTAGCTTCTTTTGCCCTTTTTGCGTGGACTCGAGGCTTTTGCTCATAGGTGGGTTATGTTATCATTTTGTACCACTTTATATATTCAAGTACTCCATCTACTATTTCAGTTGTACCAGCTATTTGGATTATTGTATATTGACCTAGAGACGAGGCTGTGAGACTTGTGGATTTTATGTTATTTGGAGTCGAGCTCACTTGAGTCGACATGTTATTTTACTTGTGCTTTCCATGCTTATTTATGCATAGTGCCGTTTTACATTGCATGGGATTTGTGACCGCCTTGAGGCGAAGAGCTAGCTCCCGCTTAGGGGATGCCATATTACATGTTATTCATTTATATTCCTGTTTGTACCCGTTTGGGGGCCTGGTTTACAAAGGAGACTCTGCCGGAATTTTTGGAAAAAAGAAAGTTGTTTTTAAAAAGGACTTGATGTTATTTAATGGAATAAAGTGCTTTAAATAAATTAGTTCTTCCTTCACTCTATTCTCTAAAACAGGTTTTGTTTTCTGGGCTTTGGCTTACTTATTTTACGGACGCCTTGAGACGTTTCGTAACTTAAGTGTCGGTCACGTTCCGTACCCTATGGGTCGTGACAGAGATCCTTACGACTCTCAAGAGAAAACCCACTTATGAGTCCTCATGATTCCTAAGGAGAAAATGCACCTCGAGATCCTCACGACTCGTAGGAAGAAACACTTTTATGAGACCCTTACGGATCATGAAGCCAAAAGTCTTAGTCGACAGGATCCTAATCCTATTTGCTAAGCCACCTTTGTTCGAAGCGACAAAGGCAAATGATGATTCACTCTTGGCAATATCCCAGTTGTAGCGATACTGATACCTAAATCGGTAACAAATTCCAAGTCCTTTCATGGTAAGTGATGATTCGCTCCTGGTAATATCCCAGTTGTAGCGATGCTGATGCCTAAATCGGTAACAAATTCCAAGTCCTTTCACGACAAGTGATGATTTGCTCCTAGCAATATTCCAGTCGCAGCGATGCTGATGCTAAGATTGGTATCAGATCTCAGGTCCATACTCGCAACAAAATCAGCGAGCCAAAAATACAAAAAAATATATAGCTGAAATGATTGGGCAACTGGCAATAAAAAGTAGCGAGTAAAAAGAAAAATAGCCGAAATGATTGGGCACCGCGAAAAATAGCCGAAATGATTGGGCAATTGCGACTTTCGCGATATAAAAAGCTGAAATGATAGAGCATCGCGGAAGGAAATAAAAAAATGAAAGAATAAAATTTTTGCCCTACAGGTGAGTCCATACTGACCCCTGTATACAATCCAAGGGCATAAACGAAAAAGGAACCATATGTCCCAACAACCTCTACCAAAGGGAGAGTCATATCTCGACGGCAACATCTGTATCCCAGAAGATCAACACGGCGTTCCTTCTCGACACCGCAGAAAGCAGGGCGAGTCAACCAATGACCTCCCGCCGGATCAACGCTCCATCTCGGAAATAAGTCAACAATGACCCCTCCGCCGGAACCATGCTCCGTCTCGGAAACAAGTCAACCAATGACCTCCCCGCTGGAACAACGCTCCGTCTCGGAAACAAGTCAACCAATGACCTCCCCGCCAGATCAACGCTCCGTCTCGGAAACAAGTCGGCCAATGACCTCCCCTCCAGAACAACGCTCCGTCTCGGAAACAAGTCATCCAATGACCTCCCCGCCGGAACAACGCTCCGTCTCGGAAACAAGTCAGCCAATGACCTCCCCGCCGGAACAACGCTCTGTCTCGGAAACAAGTCAGCCAATGACCTCCCCGCCGGAACAATGCTCCGTCTCGGAAACAAGTCGGCCAATGACCTCCCCGCCGGAACAACGCTCCGTCTCGGAAACAAGTCAGCCAATGACATCCCGCCGGAACAACGCTCCGTCTCGGAAATAAGATAGCCAATGACCTCCCCACCGGAACAACGCTCTGTCTTGGAAACAAGTCAGCCAATGATCTCCCCGCCAGAACAACACTCCGTCTCGGAAACAAGTCAGCCAATGACCTCCTCGCCGGAACAATGGTCCATCTCGGAAATAAGTCAGCCAATGACCTCCCCGCCGGAACAACGCTCCATCCCGGAAACAAGTCAACCAATGACCTCCCCGTTGGGGCAATGCTTCGACCTGGAAACAAGTTAACCAATGACCTTCCCGTTGGAGCAATGCTTCAACCCGGAAACAAGTCAACTAATGACCTCCCCGTCAGAGCAATGCTTCGACTCGGAAACAAGCCAACCAATGACCTCCCCATCGGAGCAATGCTTCGACTCGGAAACAAGTCAACCAATAATCTCCCGATTCGTCTCAACCCCCCAGGAAAATCAGTATCCTTGCCCAAACCTCTCAACCCGTAAAAAGAAAACTCTCTTGTGAGATTCTTACGACTCTCAAGAGAAAATGCACTTAGGAGTCCTCACGACCCCTAAGGAGAAATTACATCTACGGGGTCCTCTCGACTCGTGGGGAGAAACGTCTTTATGAGACCCTCATGGCTCATATTCAACTTAGGCGACAGATCTAAACCTGTTCCTAAGCCATCACTACCCTACAAAGAGTTCAAGATGAACCGTTATCTACCATCTACAGGCTACATTTGCTAAAGTCACATGCCAATGACACGACAAAGAAAAGAAGACGATAGTATGAGATAAAATACGTCTTTTATTCTGGAATTCAAGTGAATACAAAATACATTTCACAAAGGAATCAAAATGAATACATGTTATTCATAAACTGTAAGTTTACAGTAAAAAAAAGGGGGGGTACAAAGACGGTTATTGAGGAGGAGGCATTTTCAACAAATTAGCCAGCTACTCATGCGCTCCTCTCAATTGTTTCTCATAACCGGCCGCCACGGCCAACTCTGCTTCGACTTGGGCCCATTGTCGCAAACAAGACGAAAGCTTTTCGTCAGTTTCTACCACGGCAGCTTCGTAGTCCCGCACGACCCGCTCGGTAGAGTCAAGCGTCCGCTTCAGCGTCAACCCATCCGAAATGTATCGCTGGAGATTGTCGAAGACAGCTTTTAATTGCGCAGCATTTGCTTCAATCTGGGCGCGCAATCGGACAGACTCGTTGGAAGCCACCTCGTGTTCCTTTCGTCTCAGGGTCGCTTCTTGTTCAAAATGACAGAGGAAAGGAACACTATGCTCAACCCATGCAGCTTGCTGGGAATTCAAAGCCAAAATCTCAGGAGCAATACGCTTGAACTCAATCTCATGAAGGCAAGCTTCGATCTTTCTGCTGTAATTAACCCAAGACTCGACGACACCTTCATCGTGGAAGTTCACAAGCGTCGCCAGCATAGGATTAACCTCAGCAGCAAAATCTGCAGCGAATGCGAGGGCCTCGGCGTCAAGATCCTCGACGAATTTGCTCAATATTCGCAGCGCCCCTAAAAGATGGGCGTTTAGCAAAGGACCCTGCTAGCATTGGGATGCGAGACTCAAAGGGAGATGGAGACGATGCGATTGCTGCAAAACAAATTATGATCAAATATCGTCTCGGGAGGTAAAGAAAATACACGAGCAATAGAGTCTACTATACTGGCTGTGGCAGGTGGCAAAATTGGGAGTACTGGAGGCGCGGATATTCTCTCGTCCCCTCCTCCGATCCGTGACGCTGCGATCAATATAAAGAATACTTGGCAACAATACGGCTATTCATAAAAGAAAGAGAGAGACATTAGCTAAAGAATATACTAACCAATACCAGCAGGCGGAATTACTTCCGACTGGAAGGAGAAAAGCGGGTTCAACACCTGGTATAGATGGTCGAAAAGGACTCCTGCAGAGTTGCGACAATATACTCTCAATAAAAAGAAGATGGTGTCCACAGTTAAACTAAATAAATCGCAAAGCTATACCTTCCAGCATTTCGGAGGACATAGGAGAAGGCGAGGGAACAACAACCATCATGGTGGCGACCGGAGGTGTTTCAGATGGCACAATCTCAGCGTTCACTGCACCTACAAACAAAATATCGTCAGAAGAAGTTGAACGGGATTGAGAAATAAAAAGAGAACAGTGACTCAAGACTTTCCTAATGGGTCATCAACCAAGACCGCGACAGAAGCATCGACAGGCGTAGCGGCTTCTTCGCTCTCCCTCAGAGGAGTGGTTTCTGCGCCCATGGCTTCATCACCTGATTCGACAAGGGCCGTCCTGACGCTTGCGACGCCCGCCGATACCAGGGAGCCACACGGGGAAAGAGCAGCGGTCTGGACGGTCCCAGATTCTAGAGAGAGGGTAGCAATTTCGGGCATGGTAATCGCCAGGCTTTCACCCGTCATCCCATCGCCAAGATTCGACCTTTAAAAAAAGAATGCATGTGTCAAAATTCGAAGATCAAGTTCTAGTAAAAGACTCAGTATTACGTTACCTTGGGGCAGCTTCTCAGTCTTTTCCCGAGCCGCGCGTGCAATCTGTCTACGGACGGTAGACAACGCAAAGGGAACATCCGCCGAAAGAGTATTGTTCAGTCGAAAATATTGCACTTTTAATATGACATTTCCTTACTTTTTTTAAATATCTAAAGGTGTTTATTATAAATATGACACATATAAGGGTTTATCTGTAAAAATACTATTTTCATATTTTTATATATTATAATTAACATTATGAAGGAAAATATATGCATATAATATTTATATAATATTTTGATAATTTAAATATGCATATCATATCAACTATCCTTAATCAATATTCTTAAAATATAATATCATATCAAATTGGTTAGGATAATATCTAAAAAATACCAAATATTACTAACATTATTCTTTAAGATATGGTGCAAGCTTTGGCTCAGGTCAGGAGATCGAGATGCTGAGATATCGGAAATCAAAAATCTGCCGAAATATTAAAGAAAATCGAAGAATCAATACTGGTAGAAACTCAGGAAATATTTTCAAGTTCCAGACATCAACTAAATCTCCATGTGTCACAAGAATAAAGCCCCAGAAATTTGCACCCCAAGATCTCACCAACAAATCGCGGATCCGCGGCCGATTCACCGAATCAGGAGTTAGGATTTTCGGGTTGGATTTGCTACAACTAACCCTAATTCTGGGGATCTTTGGTTTCTGGTTTTGGGGCTATATAAAATGCCGAGGGCTAAACTTAGAAATCATCAATCTTTTACACAAGCTAATCACCGTCAAAAAACAAGTGATCCAAGACAGGTCCAAGATTCGACGTAATAAAGCGACGTGAGATTCGACGGAACATCTACATCCGACAAGGAAGAGATCGAGAGCAACTTCTTCTTCCTCTTGTAATCTAAACTTGAAGTTTGTACCTGTGAAGTTGATTAATAAAGGTTGATCTTTAGTTTAATTATTTTAATTATTTAGTTACATTATGAATTTTATCTCTATCCGTTCTTCTATCTCCATCATGCACAAGTAATTCTCCGCTTTATAGGGTTCGTAGGATTAGGGTAGAATAATGGATGAGAAAATGTTTTAACTTCTTTTAAATCTTATGAAGTTTATAAACTTTACCAAAATAAATGTTAACATCCTTATCGGGCGTGCTACCAATTTATTGCTAGTCTCGACCGTGATTTGAGATTAGATTAACAATTGTTTTGTTAAGGGCCAGACATGAATAGAGATCAATGAAAGGATAAGGGTCAATACTGTGGAAACCCTAGTTTCTTCCAAAACCCTAATTCTCATTCATCACTATCTATCTAGTAATAAATCTATCAATAGATAAAAGGAGTAATCTTTATTAGTCATCCATGACTACTAAATCCGAACGAACCCAACAAGCATTCTTATAAAATTATATCCGTATTCAAACTAGATTTGTATACTATATCCATATTTTGACGTAGATCTAGAAACTATTCTCCACTATTCTTTATTTCTCTATTCTTCCTCTTTTTCAACACGTCTAAAATAAGATTGAAAGATTCCATATATCTATGAGGACGACCTGTACTCATCTCGGTCTAGCAACACGCGACACCGTTATTGATTGCGGTTACTACACTTCTTTAAATACAGAATCGATCAAATGACGCCATTGTCGAGGATACGTGCGTAATTTATTTTTCTTACTATTAGTGTTGAATTCTTATTCGATCCATATCATAAATAAACAAAACTGCAAATTGTATATTTAACGATTATTGTGTGAATTTTGTAAGGGGGTCTGGAGTCACAGACTTGAGGAAACAGAGAGCCAGAGACATTCATCAAGATCCAGAGGAGCAAAGGAGGACATGTAGCAAAAATCTCCACCTCATCTCCCAAGTCGGCGGCGGAACAGCGGTAAGAAGGGCCAATTGGCGGCCGAACCGCGGTGCAATTAGGGATTTAGGGTTGAAAACTTCTCTGATATCTTCTCTATATCTTTCTCTCTCCTCTGAAATCCAATAAAATATCTTTTCTGCAGGATTCTTTGCAAAATATCATTGCTCAAAAATCTTTTTGCAAATTTTTGTAATTGGTTTATTTATTCATATTTTAATACGGACTTTAAGGGGCAAGACCAAAATTCAGATTAGATGGGGATTTTATCACCCTTTCTAGGCCCCGCAAATCACAAAACGAGCATCCGCAACAACCCAACATTAATTTTTTAAAAATATATCTAGACAAGACTCTAAGGACTGTCGCGCTCAATAAGGACAAAGGAAGATCGTGGGTAATCTATCGCTTATCCGCATTACTTTTGTGGTGTCTAGGCAGGTGTGTCTGAGGCAAGTGGTTACATAATTAGGCCCGCTATTTTCGGTAATTTGTATAGCGGATACCTCTCACTTACCTAGCACTTATCTGGCCACAAGAGTAGTAAAGAAGTGGTAGAGGATTGATCCTTCGGCTTGTCCTTTGGAAGTCTAGGAGCGGTCTAGAGACTTGACCTAGGTAACCTTAGTTCTAGGATTGATTGTGCATTTTTGTGTTATTTGTCTCACGTCCGACACTTTTGAAAACTAACCAATTTTATATCACACACACGCTGCCACTTGCGCTAAACCCGCTTAGTGCATGCTTGGCTGGACACGGTATTCTAGTGCCCGTCTTGTCCGCGTTCCTGCTATCGACTCCGAAGTCGGTACTTCTTCATTTTCTTTTACCCCACCACCCACCACATCGACCGAGATGGACGGTTCTCCATCAAATTATAACACCACCCTGCCACCGCCCGTAGGTGAGCAGAATCCACCGCGCATCTCTCTCCAAGAGAGATGTTATCCTATACGCGGTCCACTTCCTACCTGTTTATCTATTTCACCAGCCAATGAGGATAATTTTGAAATTAAACCCCACTTCATCAAACCTGTTGCCCAAATTTCACGGGCTTGAATCCGAAGACGCATACGTTTTTATAAACAAATTTGAAAACGTATGCGCAATGATGGGCACGTCACAACTTTCTGTGGATTCTATGAGATTACGTCTTCTCCCTTTTACTTTGTGCGATCTAGCAGAAAAATGGCTTTACAACACTGTCGCACATTCCATCGCAAAATGGGACGAATTCGTAGTAGCATTCCTTAAAAAAAATTATCCCAATCATAAGACCGCCCGCGTTCGATGCGAGATTAACCAGTTTACCTAACTTCCCAATGAACCATTTTGAAAATGCTTTGAACGGTTTAAGAATCTTCTTCTACAATGCCCTAATCACGGAATCAATAGATGGGACCTTTGTCGCATTATATATGAGGGTGTTGATCCTGCAACAAAACAGATGCTTGAAACCATGTATCAATGTCATTTCCTATCTGAAGATGATGGTGAAGCTTAGAAATTTCTGGAAAATCTCGCTGAATAAACTTTACAGTGGGAAAGCGTTAGACCTACATCGTCTAGGGGGGTATCCATCAGCTCGATATTTCCATCGCAGTGAAAGCCGAAATGGCTATGATACAAAGGAAACTCGATGCTATAGAAAACAAAGTCTCTTCAGCCCCCCTAAACCAATTTACGTTCCCCAAAACCGTGTGTATTTGCTGTTCCAACCCATCACATTTGACGGAAGAATGTCCTTTGAATGCACCGTTTCAAGGTCAAGAACACACTAATGCTACTTTTCAGCAGCGACCTAGAAACGATCCTTATTCTTCCACGTACAATCCGGGATGGAGGAATCATCCTAATTTTGCTTGGAACCAAAACCAAACTCAAAATCAAAATCAGTTCCAAAGCAGTTATCAAAGACCTCCTCCACCGCAACAACAACTACCACCACAAAGTCAGCACCCCTTTCAGTCGCAATCTTTTCAAAATCCGGCCAACAATTCTACACCTTATAATAATTCTTTCCAAACGGACGGTAACGAAAACTCATTTGCACTTGAACGAAGCGTGGATATGTTTATTAAACATTCCATTCAATCGACGAATGAAATAAAGTCTTCTATCCGATCATTAACACAGACCACCACCTCCCACGGTGAAAGTATAAAATCAATAGAAGCACAACTTGCACAAATAAATGCCGCGATGAGTGCGAGAGTGAAAGGGAAACATCCATCTCAACCTATACCTAATCCTGGCCACTCAAAAAGTTATAATATAAGTGCCGTTACCATGTTGAGATCGGGAAGAGTGCTGGATAACCAAGTGGATGAACATGTTGATGGTGTTGATGTTGATGATATTAATGAAACCCGGGCTTCTACTTCTTCTCCTATTTCTTCTAGTCCACCACCTTCTTTCGAGCATATTCTCCATTTTCCCCAAGGCTCGAACACTCAGCCCACTTCCTCGAGTCAACCTAAAACAATCCCAACTCTAATTCTGGGATCCATTCCATCCCCACAATCCTCTCCAATGTTGAACCCAACCCTTATTGATAAAGCACATTATCCAAACAGGTTAAGGGGCAACAGACCAAGTCCACAAATGGAGAAGATTGTGGAAATTTTTAAGCAAGTTAACATAAACATTCCTCTCCTAAATGCTATTCAATAAGTTCCGTCTTATGCAAAAATTCTAAAGGACTTGTGCACTAGGAAGAGAAAAACTCAAGTGCCTAAAAATGTTTTCTTAGCAAGTAATGTAAGCACTGCTTTTACCCAACAACTACCCAAGAAACGAAAGGACCTCGAAAGTCCTACCATATCTATTTCTATTAGGGGTAAAGATATCAATCGTGCTTTACTCGATTTAGGCGCTAGTGTTAACTTGCTTCCGTATTATGTGTATGAGCAATTAGGGATCGGAGTGTTAAAACCGGCGCACTGCACTCTTCAGATGGCCGATCGATCTATCACCCAACCTAGGGGTGAGCTAGAGGATGTGTTAATCAAATTCGGGGAATTTATATTCCCTGTGGAATTTATCGTTATAGATACACAGCCTGTAGCGAACCCACGAAACCAAATTCCGGTGATTTTAGGCCGACCTTTTCTTGCGACTTCCAACACAATAATCAATTGTCAAAACGGTTCTATGACCCTATCCTTTGGGAAGATATCAATTGAGCTTAACATTTACAGGTTGGGAAGTGAACCCTCCGAACCCTATGCTCAAGTATCATCTATCGAAGCGATAAATTTCGACAGTGGCGAATTTGAACAGCTTCACGATTTTGATCTTGACTCCGTTAGTACGTTGTTGTTTGACCCTGCTATTTGTTATACACATACGGACACTTCTATCGAGCTGTCCGGATCAACATCTAACGCTGAATATGAAACTTTTATGGAGTCTGAGTATCATCCCGTTCTTTCCGATGAGATTATTATTCGGAATATCGATGAAAGTTTTGAAGAAATTTTCGCTGAAGAACTCGCATTCTTAGAAAACATGGGTGTTGTGATGAATCAAGCTCAACACAAAGAAGTTGAACCACCACCTCTTCTTCTTATCAATAACAAGAATGCGAGTAATCCACCATCACTGTTTCGTCTCTATAAACCGAGACGTAAACACGTTCTATTCCACCTCTTATCCCCTTCCCATTTCTTCACGTCGATAGGTGACATGTTCTTCTACCAACCAGTGCGTTACATCGATAAAATATTTGAATGGTTGGTGATAACTTTTGGTCTTTGTAAAGATTTGAATAGACCAATAACTTTAACCCCCCTCATAATTTTAAATGCTTAATACGATTTTACTCAAGTTAGGGAGGGGATATTTTGGCTCTTGAAAGAAAATTTTTACAAAATTGTGAGCCAAAAAATAAGTTTTTGGGAGAATTTTACTTTAACTATTTCATGTCCCCATTACTAACTTTTCCTTCCAAGTCTACAGTTTTTGTAAGCTTAACAGATGACATCGGTGAGAACACTGTTGTAAACAGGTTTGGGGGAGGTTTGTGCTTATTCACGCATTATTTTGCATTATACTATATACAAGCACAAAAAAAATTTGATAATGAAAGTTTGAAAGTGAAAATTTACATATGAAAGGTAGGAATAATTAGAGAAAAGCAAGAAAGTTAGATATTTTCTTAAACGAAACTAGTAATAAGCAATTATGAGTCATTGTCCCAAGGGTTAGTAAGATGAAGGAAATTGCTAATATAAAGAAGACTTAGCAACAATACGGCTATTCATAAAAGAAAGAGAGAGACATTAGCTAAAGAATATACTAACCAATACCAGCAGGCGGAATGACTTCCGACTGGAAAGAGAAATGCGGGTTCAACACCTGGTATAGATGGTCGAAAAGGACTCCTGCAGAGTTGTGACAATATACTGTCAATACAAGGAAAATGGTGTCCACCGTTAAACTAAATAAATCGCAAACCTATACCTTCCAGCATTTCGGAGGACATAGGAGAAGGCGAGAGAACAACAACCATCATGGTGGCGACCGGAGGTGCTTCAGATGGCACAATGACAGCGTTCACTGCACCTACAAACAAAATATCGTCAGAAGAAGATGAACGGGATTGAGAAATAAAAAGAGAACAGTGACTCAAGACTTACCTGATAGGCCATCAACTAAGACCGCGACGGAAGCATCACCAGGCGTAGCGGCTTCTTCGCTCTCATTCAGAGGAGTAGTTTCTGCGCCCATGGCTTCATCCCCTGATTCAATAAGGGCCGTCATGATGCTTGCGACGCCTCCCGATACCAGGAAGCCACACGGGGAAAGAGCAGCGGTCTGGACGTGTAGGGTTCCTAGGCACCCCAAGGAGGTCTCACAAGGCATCAACTATGCCAATTTCGAAAATTACGGTGCCGAGAAACCCTAGTGTACGGATCGTTGGCTAGATGTCTAGGCAAAAATATAAACTAGTTTACATCTAAACAAAAAGAACGGAAATACAACCTTTGTAGATCCGGTTCTCCACCTCCATTGCTCCGCAATGAAGTCTCCTCGCTGTCCATAACAAGTCCCGGGCTCTAGCGTCGGCTTCATCGGAGAATGGACGGGCTAGGTCATCGATGTCCATGCCGAAGATGATCTACGTCGAGGCATCGCTAAATCAAGCTCCGACTTCACCAAGTCAAGAAACTTGTGAAGAAAACACACTCTACTACTTGGCAAGAGGTAGAGGATGAAGAAATAGGAAGTGGGTAGACTTTAGAATTGGATTTCTTACTCATTTCCATCAATCACCATTGATGGAGCTTGCTTTCTTCATGGAAGAAGATGAAGAAGAAGATAAGTGTTATGATAAGAATTATTTAAAAATAGAAAAGAAAATCTATTCTTATCATAACTCTTACCATGGTTAAGTGTAGAGAGAGAACTATAGTTAAGTGGAGTGGTTAGGTTTGAACATGAGACAAAAATGGTGACTTCATGAAAGCTTCATGAAGCTTCATGTACATACAAAGAAAAGCCACCATTTTCTCACTCATTTTCTTTTTCCAAATGAATAACTAAATTAAAATAAATGAATAAGAAAATAATAAACCCTAACCACTCATAAAACCATGGTTCAATCTTTACACAAACCCAAGTTTGCATGCATCATCAAACATGATACAAGCAAATGCACAAAATCATATCGCATATGCAATGCGCACATCCGAGCGAGAAAATCCATTTAAAGTGAACCGATACTAGTTAATGCAAAGTAATATATCAAATATATAATTATACATTAAATCATTAAATCAACACTTGATTTAACGATCCGGTCATATCGCATATAACCGGCTAGTATCCAATGTATCGGCTTATCGAATCAATGATTCGATAACTAGGTCATATCGAATGTAACCAATCGAAACATATATCGCGAGAATGAAATGCGGTATCACATACATGCATTATTCTCGGTCCTGCACATATCTCATATGCGCTCCTATTTCGTTTCGCTTGAGCCAGGAAACCTCTGTGTAGGACTCTAAAGACTCGTCAATACGCCGGCAGCAGGTGATGATCATATCAAACACCCACAAGCCGCAAGCGGTCTGCTAAACGTAACGGCCACCCGGGTATTGAGCGATCAGAAGATCGACGAGCAAGCCCGCTCACACTCCTGTGAATCCAACCAGTAACACTTACCGTACAGTCCGGTCTGATCGTCTGATATGTCGCGTATCTCGCCTAGGGGTGGTAAACGTCAGACCCCAATAGCTCGATAAGCCGTGTCGATATGAGGTCTATAACAATTCGAGAAACTACTGGTAACACTTACCAGTAAATCTCAGCAACCCTGGCCAGGGATTTCCTGTTATAGCCAATCGAACACAGCGCAACATCAACTCCCTATACCGGGAGAGACAAATCCCCTCCTATCGCTCATTGCCTCCATGTGACTCGGGACTGTACCCAAAAACCACCGTTTTGCATGCCCTCTTGGACGTGGTAAGATGGAAATCAAAGCACAGTGGGAACCACACAAGACTCTATGACGATCTCGGGTCAACAGACTACTCTGTACCAGTGTCACCAGAGAACTGCCATCTGACGTGAGGTATAATACCATCTGGGAGTTCTCGGCGAGTCCGTCCAGTGTACCCAGTCTATACTGAGCACCCGTATATCATCTCCGATGTCAAACACCAATGGATATGGGATCATCCATCGCCCATCTGTATGGGTCGAGAAGGTATACGCTAGTCTACTCTGGTATATCGATGCCCCGTCTCGATACACCCACGACTAGGGACTTTGAAGGATGTACTTATGGACTACCATGTCCCCACTAGTATGATCTGCATCACAGTCCAGGTAGTCAAGTACACATCCTAAGGGCTTTACCAACATGTAACAGAGAGACAATCAGTGTACACGTTAAGGTAAAGGTCAACCAGATAGCATACTATCATGTCGAGCAAGAAAGTCCTCCCTATATATGTCCCAGCATCCACTACAATATACATCCAATGTACAGTAATGGCCTCTAGGGCATACATATAACTAACAATCTCCCACTTGCACTAGGGCCATCTGTAGCAGTGGTTGTAGTATCTCATACTCAACCATCCCATAAAAGTCTCTCTCTGGGAATAGGCCTTCGTGAGTGGATCCGCCGTGTTGTCCTCTGAGTCTACTCTCCTAACCTTGATCACCCTGGAGATCAACCATCTCCATGATCAGGTGATACTGCCTTAGAATATGTCTGGATCACTGATGGGACAGGCGTTCCTTGGCATAAGCCACAACTCCATTGTCACACAATGGGAGGAACAAAGTTCATCTCATGAACAAATATACATCCAGACTACCTCTTTGGTAGCATCTCAAATAGCGATGTAACCAGCCTTTATCGTCTAGTATGTCACGGTATCTAGTTTGGAACTCTTCCAACATACCGTCCCTTTACTGAGGGTAAAGACGATGCCTGTGACTGACACTCAGTCGTCTTTATTCCCAGATTCTAGAGAGAGGGTAGCAATTTCGGGTACGGTAACCGCTAGGCTTTCACCCGTCATCCCATCGCCAAGACTCGGCCCTTAAAAAAAATGCATGTGTCAAAATTCGAAGATCAAGTTCTGGTAAAAGACTCAGCGTTACGTTACCTTGGGGCAGCTTTTCAGACTTTTCCCGAGTCGTGCGTGCAATCTGTCTACGGGCGGTAGACAACGCAGGGGGGGCATCCGCCGAAAGAGTATTGTTCAGTCGAAAATATCCTACTTTTGATATGACATTTTCCTTACTTTTCTTAAATATCTAAAGGTGTTTATTATAAATATGACACATATGAGGGTTTATCTGTAAAAATACTATTTTCATATTTTTATATATTATAATTGACATTATGGAGGAAAATATATGCATATAATATTTATATAATATTTTGATAATTTAAATATGCATATCATATCAAATATCCTTAATCAATATTCTTAAAATATAATATCATATCAAATTGGTTAGGATAATATCTAAAAAATACCAAATATTACTAGCATTATTCTTTGAGATATGGTGCAAGCTTTAGCTCAGGTCAGGGGATCGAGATGTTGAGATGTCGGAAATCAAAAATCTGCCGAAATATTAAAGAAAATCGAAGAATCAATACTGGCAAAGACTCAGGAAATATTTTCAAGTTCCAGACATCAACTAAATCTCCATGTGTCACAAGAATAAAGCCCCAGAAATTTGCACCCCAAGATCTCACCAACAAATCGCGGATCCGCGGCCGATTCACCGAATCAGGAGTTAGGATTTTCGGGTTGGATTTGCTACAACTAACCCTAATTCTGGGGATCTTTGGTTTCTGGTTTTGGGGCTATATAAAGGACCGAGGGCTAAACTTAGAAACATCAATCTTTTACACAAGCTAATCACCATCAAAGAACAAGTGATCCAAGACAGGTCCAAGATTCGACGTGATAAAGCGACGTGAGATTCGACGGAACATCTACATCCGACAAGGAAGAGATCGAGAGCAACTTCTTCTTCCTCTTGTAATCTAAACTTGAAGTTTGTACTTGTGAAGTTGATTAATAAAGGTAGATCTTTAGTTTAATTAGTTTAATTATTTAGTTATATTATGAATTTTATCTCTATCCGTTCTTCTATCTCCATCATGCACGGGTAATTCTCCGCTTTATAGGGTTCGTAGGATTAGGGTAGAATAATGGATGAGAAAATGTTTTAACTTCTTTTAAGTCTTATGAAGTTTATAAACTTTAGCAAAATAAATGTTAACATCCTTATCGGGCGCGCTACCAATTTATTGCTAGTCTCGACCGTGATTTGAGATTAGATTAACAATTGTTTTGTTAAAGGCTAGACATGAATAGAGATCAATGAAACGACAAGGGTCAATAGTGTGGAAACCCTAGTTTCTTTCAGAAACCCTAATCCTCATTCATCACTATCTATTTAGTATTAAATCTATCAATAGATAAAAGGAGTAATTTTTATTAGTCATCCATGACTACTAAATCCGAACGAACCCTACAAGCATTCTTCTTATAAAATCTATATCCGTATTCAAACTAGATTTGTATTCTACATCTATATTTTGACGTAGATCTAGAAACTATTCTCCACCATTCTTTATTTCTCTATTCTTCCTCTTTTTCAACACGTCTAAAGTAAGATTGGAAGATTCCATATATCCCTGAGGACGACCTGTACTCATCTCGGTCTAACTACACACGACACCGTTATTGATTGCGGTTACTACACTTCTTTAAATACAGAATCAATCAACAATAAACAAGGGGGATGCTGCTTGAGCCTGCACCCACGGCCAAACTGGCATCGCGTTCCCTCGCCATACGCTTCTTATGCTTCTTTTCGGTCTGAGCAGTAAGAAATGATCTCCTCAAGACCTCTTACAAAGGGACGTCATCGTCCGAACCAAGCTCTGCCTCCAGAGCCGTTACGGCGTCTGTCATCGGCTGCTTTAGCAAAGCCTCCTGCGGTAATGTTGGGGGAGCTGGGGCCACAATAGCTGACTCTGGGAGCGTCGCTGTATCACCACTCGGGATCGGTACCGCACCCGGAATAACCTGAGTCATGGTAGTCCCTGCAATAAAATAAGGGAGAGAGTCAGAGCACGAATAAAAAAGGGGAATGAAGACACAATGAACTGAATTATACCAAGACCCAAAGAAGCGCGGAGCCTCTCTTCCTCCTCGAACGTCGTGATGGAAGCCGCGAGAGCCTCTTCGGCAGAAATACCTGTTGAAGAAAAGGGCATTAGTAAAAGCATAATAATAAGGAAGGAATGAACGCGGAAAAATACAACTGAAGTATACCTGACTTCGCGATGGTGATCAGTGCCGCTTCTTCACGGGCTAGTCGCTCGGAGGCCACAAGGGCAGCCTGTAGATCGGTGTCGGTCACAGGCGTGTCGAACAAGCCATCGTTAGTGCCATACTCACACAAGCCTTCGCTGTAGGGAGTATGGGGCTCCTGGACGAGTACAACGTCAGCAGAAAAGAGCGACTTCTTCTTTTTCTGTGAGCGAACGCCGGTGGCCGATGACACGAGCTTGCGCTTGACGGGAATTTTTGGGCGACGAGTCCCGATCTCCGTACCCACGCCAGACTCCGAGGACACTGCAGCTACCGTTTCTACAGGAACATGGGGTAGAGGCTTCTCAGGAAAGGCACGCGAGACCATAACCGCGGCAACTTCTCTTAAGGAAGGACCAACAATGATCCGTCGCTTTAAGGGGACAGCTAGATTACCGGCAGGGACTGCACCCTTGCGATCGAGCAGTAACCACCTTTCTTCCCTAATAACAGCACCCGTCGCATGCTGGTACCACGCCACGTATGCATTCGAGGATTTCGGAATGTAGCTCGGCTCACTGATAAAAAAGTTGGACCCGGTGTTTAGCCACATGAAATGGTGCAGCGTACTGCGAATACCCTCTTCCGTAGCAACCGGCTCAGCTAAAAAAGCCTTAAGCGGGACACCTTGATCATAACTCGACTGTTGAGCGAAATGGTGCAAGTTATACCTCATGAACAGCGCCGGGTCGTTCTGCCTAAAGACTAAAAAACCCGGCCTGATTGAATACAAATGTAGAATCTCCCGAGCCTTCAATGTAGGAGCCCTGTCTTTGAAGGTATCGCGCAGCGGCTGCACCGTTTTAGTGGATTCCTTGCCGATAGTTAAGACCTTATCGACGAAAGTCATGTTATCCCCGACCATACGCGGGCGAAGGACCAGACCCCGAGCCTCTCGCTGTGATGGATCTAAAGCAGAAGCGTTAACTAGGAACATAACCCGATGGAAATTATAACTGTCATAGAAACGGGGCCGTTTGTAGACTCTAAAAGCGCCAAGCATATGCTGCTCGATCCACGACGTGAAATAGTGCAGCGGGAGATTTAAGGGCTGTACCCGCGGCTGAGTGGTGTCTGCCGCTAAGCTGAAGCCAAGATACAGGTGAGCCAGCCCGGCGATCCCGATGGCCAATCGCGTCCCGGCAACCATTCGGTGAGCCGAATAGAAGACGGATGGCCTCATATAGCGAGGGTGCATTGGGAGCCCAAACCAGCTTAACCATAGGCCGAGGAACCCCAAAAAGAACGCCTCTTCGTTGATGTCTGAAGCTGGGAGCTCTGCAAAGGGGACGACCGGGGTATCTTGGAGGAAGAAATTCCTTTGATCTGCTTCCG
Organism: Agapanthus africanus; assembly: GCA_030015575.1. Classification (NCBI taxonomy): domain Eukaryota; kingdom Viridiplantae; phylum Streptophyta; class Magnoliopsida; order Asparagales; family Amaryllidaceae; genus Agapanthus; species Agapanthus africanus. The sequence continues at coordinate 416,147,394 of CM057349.1, read as the reverse complement.
CTGTCGGCTGGCTGTCCAAGCCAAAACCAAAAGGATCGTCAAGCTTGGCGAATTTCATGATTTGTTTTGACAAGGCTTCCGGACGAAGAAAGCGGGCGATGAAATCCGCGAAGCTGTCTCCGTGCCCTCCGGACTCGAGAAACAGACTCTCGTAAATATTCAACACCTTGATTAGACTCGGGAATCGATGTTGAATAGCATTCTCCGGAGTGAGACCCATCACCAATGATTTGGTGGCGAAGATGTATTCGTCAGGGGGAAGTATTTCCTCATAATGTTCCCCTCTGATGGGTAGGCCCGAAATTTCGGCAAATTCCTCTAAGGAAATCGAAACCTCCCGGTCCGATAAAAGAAAGGTGTGAGTCAGGATACTCCACTGTTCCAAGAAAGCCTTGACCCACCATACGTGAGGCGCAGGATACTGGAAAAGAGACGTGTAGATAGCGGGGTACAACCCGAGGTTTAGCAGCAACGACTTTTTGGCCGACAAGATGTATAGAGCCCACTGCAAGTATCCGGCTGAATGGCGAGGAGTCAAGCCCATCATGTATGCTTTTCCCCAAGGGCGCGACTCGCCTTGACATATGTGCCGCCCCAGAATATCTAAAGCCATCGGCGGCAGTACAGGTATCGAGCCCATAGAGGGCTGGAGGCGTCCATCCGTAATCCAGTTAACCTCCTCCACAGCGTAATTCACCTGGGGTGAGTCAGCATAATGAATAGAGGAAATTGACTCTGAAGGCACCGCACAAGAGAAACTGCGCCAACCCTGAATAATTTGGTTGTACTGCAACCCCCATAAGTGAAGAGACTTCTGCTCCGGGTCGTGATCTTTAATCAATGAAAAAACTTCCCGATCCACGGGTGCGTCGGCTTATGCACTCTCCGGGCCAACAAATGAGAAAGAAGAGTCAAAAGACATAGTACCTGCGCGAAAAGAAACGAGGGTTAGATGTCAATACTACATTACAAATTCTGACATTTGGTACTTTAGATTTGTACCACACTGCAATGCAGGAAAAAGGGACCGAGGTGGACCCACAAAATCAAAGTGACGGCTCATCATTGATGAGCCAGTCAATCATTAAGGAGAAAATCCTTTAAAAAATCTCATTTAATGAGAAACTCATTAGGTCAAGGAGTTAAACTCCCTCGAGAGCAGTGCTCTGCAAACAGAAATTACATCTGTCAACTTTAATTATGAGGGGAATAAAAATTCCCCAAAATTTCTAAGAGCCATGCTCTGTGAAAACGATGGAGTAATCCATCAGAACCTTAAAAAAGCATAGCTTTTTACAGAGTAAAAACTCCGAGATCTTTAAAATCTACAAAATGAACTCTAAGAGTTCTTCATAAAGATGAACAATGTTCTAATTAATGGATTAAGTAACCCTAAAAATCCATTTGAAGATCTATGATCCGAGAAGAGCAAAGCTCTGTTAATAGGTTCGATCCTTACCAAATTTGGACAGAGTTCTAACTCTAAAAGGAATTTCCTTAGGCAGAGATCTAAGCTCTGAAGGGATTCTCAGAAGCAAGAAAGAAAGAAGATGAACAGAATTCATCTCAAGGGCCAAATGCCCTACTTATAGGCGCTGGAAGACGAGCCAACTTCCAAGATGATCCAACGGTGGAAAGGTTGTCACCGCTGCACTCACGTGTGAGCCACGTGAGCACAACGGTGGGGGGGTATTTGTTTCCCCCCAATAAGAGAACAAGGCTCTGTTCAAAATTTGAACTGAGGCAGCGCCTCACGTGCAAAGCACGAGAGCGCCAGCGCCCAAAGTTAAAAACTCTGAGGCAGCGCCTCACGTGCAAGGCACGAGAGTGCCAGCGCCAAGAGTTAAAAACTCTGAGGCAGCGCCTCACGTGCAAAGCACGAGAGCGCTAGCGCCAGAACTAAAAGTTCTCCACCCTTGGATCAAAGATCCAACGGAGATGATAAATCATCAGAGCACAGAATTAAATTCTGATTGAGAAAATACTCCTCAAATTTTTCTAAACAAGAAAGAGTGTGCTCTGTAAATCAGAGCACCGTTGGATCAAAGATCCAGTGGTGATAAAAAATCACCAAGCTACAGAATAAGCTCTGTAAGGGAAAATATCTTCCCAATCTTTCTAAACAAGAAGGATTACGTTGGATCAAAGATCCAATAGTGATTAAAAATCACCAAGATACAGAATAATTTCTGCATGGGAAAATATTTTCCCAATTTTGTTAAAAAACAAGAAAAATGTCTTCTGCAAAACAGAAGTCCTTGGATCAAAGATCCAACGGTGGATAAATTCCCCAAATCAATTAAGAAATCTCTCAATGAGAGATTTCCTTAACTGAATCAACAAATGTGCCTCCACTATATAAAGACCCCAAGACTTCAAGTCTAAAAAAGAAGACCCCCCCATAAACTTCAAGTTTAAAAAAAACGGAGCAAGCAAAAAGAGCTTTAAAAACAGAGAGGAAAGAAGAAGAACTTTCTTCAAGATAAATAGAGATCATAGTATCTCATCTGCATACCCAAGGGTTTAACCCTCATAAAAGAATATAGTTCTTTCCCTGGATCTGAGATCGATGAGACAAATCTCCCACAAATGAGAACTTAATTCTCATAGAGAAGAATTTGTTCTTGGAGATTGAAGATTCAAGGGAAAACAAAGAATTGAACTCTTCAGAAAAATGTACAAAGAAGGAAAAAGCGCTGAGCGCCCCACGTGCCAATCACGTGGGCGCTGCTAAAATAAAGAGTGCTCTGCACTCAGTGATTGGCGCCCAGCGCCAAGCGCCCCACGCGCCCCTTACGTGGACGCGAATAAAATAATGAATACTTAGCACTCAGTGGTTGGCGCCCAACGCCAAGCGCTACACGTACCCCTCACGTGAGCGCTAATAAAATAAAGAGTGCTTAGCACTCAGTGGTTGGCGTCCAGCGCCAAGCGCTCCACCTGCCCCTCACGTGGGCGCTAATAAAATAAAGAGTGCTCTGCACTCAATGGTTGGCGCCGAGCGCCCCACGTGCTTATCACGTGGGCGTTGTTTAACATAAAGCGCTCTGTAAATAGAGCCCAGCGCCATAAAAAATGTTTAACACTCAATAAAAAACAAAAAAAAGGGTGAGCATCAAAACCCTTATCAATGCTCAGTATTGTTGAACAAAAGGGACTGAGCCCAAACAAGTGTTTAACACTTTATTCAAAAATTGAGTGGGTTGAGTCCAAGCTGACCAAAAGCCCCTAATTCAAATTAACCAAGCCCATGGGCTCACAATTTTTCTAAATTTGATCTTAGTCCTAAAACCAACTACAAGATCTCAACTGACATTGGTTCAAGGGTACATCTCCCGACACCTCTGATATATGTCGTCGTAATTCTTCAACGTCTTCAGAGAAGCGGCGGGTCCCGACAACCAACAATTCAATGGACCGTAATGTCCTTAAACTAACTATGGACCGTAATGTCCTTAAACTAATTATGGACCACAACGTCTTTAAAACTAAACTTTATGGACTATGATGTCCTTAAACCCAATGGAAACCCAATGGACCGCAACGTCCCTAAACTAAACTCTATGGACTATGATGTCCCTAAACCCAATGGACCGCAACGTCCCTAAACTAAAACGATAGAGCCCAAATATTCTTTCGTTGGATCAAAAATGATCATGAACCCTCGTTAAATAGATGTTAGTCTAAAACTTAGACTAACGTATCCTTAACAAATATTTAAGATGATCTTAATTTCAAACGAGATTAACGATCTTTAAATCAAACCAAACCCAAATCTAAGAAAATACGGATTTGGACTAATCCACGCCCTACGGACGACAACACAAATTATTCTCCGTATACAATCCACGGGCAACCAAAAATAAAACAAACCCAATATGACACGAAGTGAACATCTGGAGCAAGAGAAAGTGGTTATCGCTACGCGGTAACGTAATTAACTGCAGGGGCTTGCGCCTGCAGGGAAGAGCGTCCCCACAATCAAAAACCCCTCACAACGAGGGGAATCTGACGAAGTCTGCTACATCAGCCGTATCTGTCCAAACCTCCAATACATGGTGCCATAAATCAACTTGGTATCTTCAGAGAGGTGGACAGATAAAACCAAATAGTATCTTCCCCCAAATTCAGGCCAGACATCCTAAACGTCCCGGTCGCGGTTTTCGGCGGTAAACAGGACTAGGGGTCAAGAGGGCTAGCAGCCCCTTTACGGAGTGCGGGGCAGCGCCCCATTAGAATTTCCCCTAACGGGGGACGCGTTTTAAGTGTGGAGCATGAGGGAAAAAGAAGGATGAGGAGCGTCCTAAGGACGCGTGAGTGGCGTGTGGGTGTCGGGCGCCAGCGGGCCACGTGAGTAGCATGTGGGCGCTGGGCGTGTAACGACTCTGAATTTACTGTACAATTTTTTTCTAGTTTAATGTACAGAAAATGAGTTATATAGCCTGAATTTGAGTTATAAGTTGATTTTGTTAAATAACAGTAAGAAACAAGTTGTAATTCACTGGTAAAGCTTTGCACTGTTGTGACGTAGCCCCTGTGTTCGATCCCCATCAGACACATTATTTTTTTTTCTTTTTAACTTTTTGGAAGCCTAAAAGTTTACACGTGCAATACACATAAAAATAAAAAGTCAGAAAAATCAAACATGTACAAAAAGGCTTAAACATAGAGTTGTACACGTGGCACAAATCCAGAGGCACGAAGCCCTAGATCATCCGGCGGAAATGGGGAATGGGCCGGTACTGACGGTTCAACCGTGGCCAATGAGAACCGGGTTTTGTACACTTGACTCTTCCCCTGCCCCTAACTTTCCTGCACTGTTTGATTTCCCTGCAATCAATTAGAGACCCTTCATTTCACAATTTATCATCTTTTTAATGCATTTTAATTCACCATTTTAATTTCAAAACACTGATTCTACACTATAAATACCACCCCACAGTTTGGCTCAACATTATTCTGAAATTTCTAGCCAAACTCTAAAAAATTCTCTAACTACAAGTAGAGTAAAGGTGAGTTAGCAATCGGTCAACTTCCGGCGAAAGATCGAAGCTATTCCGGAGCTCCCGCGACGCCATGACGACAACCCTCTCTTCTTATACCTTTTCTTAACCTAACTAAGTTGTAAGACCCTTTTAATCTTCATTTCTTTTCTTTAAACATTCATTTTAAAACGTATATCGGTAAGTGGAGTTAATACCGATATCACTTTTTCCAAATCCTATAACTCCAATTCCTATTATCTTTTGGTCAAATAAATTTCTATATAATTCTTGTAACCTTAAACCTTAATATTTAGAATCAAATTTTCATTAAAATTCTCATGTGAAATAACAATAGTACTACCTTTTCATTTAAATACCATGAACTTTAAATATCACCTCTTTTAGTTTTTGATACAAACATACCTTTAGGAAAACTTCACGAGGTAACGACATACCTCGCACATACACACTTGATTTCATAGCACGATACTCTTTGAATGTATTTTTCATTGCAAAGACATTATTACAAGAAAATACCATTTACTATAAAAACCGGATTTCTTTTAAATTGTATTTTAAATTCCTTTGCGATTTTGCCTCTACAACCCTCTTTCGGGAACCCGCTATTGGATGGTGTGGATTATCGCACATCCTTGGACTAGTATAACAAGATGCAGACCTCCTCACGGAGCATTCGGTCTCGAAAGGTTTTAAATACGGTTTTTAAGAAAAACGAATTTTTCTAATTAAATAAAATTAATTTTTTATAATTATATAAAAATTACAAAATCCATATATTTTCAAAATATAATAAACTTAAATATTTTTTAAAATGAAAGAATTACAAGTTTCACTAAAATACCATCAAGATACTAACAAAAGACAAGTTTTACAATAAAATACCATGAACTTTCCAAGCTAAACAATTATCACTAAAATACCTCAAATCCTTAAAATTCATATCCATGAAAACCCTAAATAATATAAAAAAAATACTCGAGGTTTATTTTGAAATTTTATTAAAAATATTTTTCATAAAACCCCCTCGAGTTATATAAAATAATATTTAGGGACTTTAGTAAATATAGGTTTAAGCGAGATCAATTCTCTTAAGCCCCAAGGAGCCGAAGAAAGTGAGTGCTTGCCTATTAATGTAGAAAACTTAACGGAGTTATCAATGGTAATTGTCTTGGAAAAAGACACAAATCCTGCCGTCCATATGCAGCAGTTACCGATGACTCCCGAACCTAATTCAGGATCTAAATCAGTTATAAGTGTCTGACTCAGTCTGAGTCTAACTCAAACCTGAATCCAAACTCAAATCAGAGTCCAATTCAAACATGAATCCAAAGTCTAACATGAATACTTGAACTTGAACCTGAATACTTGAATTCAAACATCAATACCAAACATGAATACTTGATTTGACTTGATCGAACCATAGTTATAACTTGACATGACTTCTTGAATACATGATTACATCCTGAACCTGACTCCTTGAACAACTTGTATTCATGTTTTCGGCAAGACTTGTAAATATACACTATACAATACATTATGCGGGGATAATGGGGTAGATTGGTATGGAACGTTTTAATGTGGCACGAGATGGTCACTTAAAAGGCTCCTGCATGAACTCTCGTACCGCTGTCCCGTGGGTTTTGCCGAGGCCTTATACTACATGTTACCATAGTCCACGGGGTAAGATGGACTCCTCTCGTATCCACAAATACATTCTGTACCAAGCTACAAACAACTACGTTAGAATAACCAGTATATACATGTACAACTTACCAGTTTTATTTCACATTACTTGTTATATTACATTCCTTCTTTTGGGACTTACCGAGCGCTAGTTCGCCGATGACATTTCTTTCTATTTCTTTCTTAGAAATGTTCGTCAGGAGGACCGGACTCTCAGGAGATCGAGCCTAACTAGGAGGACTTGGACCAGCCCACTGCCTAGCCAGACTACTAGCTCTCCTTGTATTTACTTTCAGTTGTATACCACTGTTTAGGCACTGCTTATTTCATTGTATCTTTCCTTTTCAAACAGTTGTATGTAAAGTGAATGTAAATAAAAGTTGATGTATATTATTTTATATCACTTGTCATTCTTATGCATTTTATATATATTGCTTAATTACGCTTAACGTATTTATTTCTTAGTAAATTCGTTGCGGCCCGCCACATCACCGATTCCGTACGCTGGGAAGCGGGGCGTGACAGGGCGCCAGAGGGTCACGCGCCCCGCACGCAGGCGCCCGTGGAAAAAGGGGCTTAGCCCCTGCACTAGGAGTTGTACCCCCGATTGATTTTTGGAGTTAAACTCCTAAAAAAAGGAAGAGGGACTTAGCCCCTGCACAGGGAGTTGTACTTCCCGATTGACTTTTGAAGTTAAACTTCTAAAAAAAAGGAAGAGGGGCTTATCCCCTGCACAGGGAGTTATACTTCCCGGTTGACTTTTGGAGTTAAACTCCTAAAAAAATAATTAAAAAAAGGAAGATAGGCTTAGCCCCTGCACAGGGAGTTGTACTTCCTGGTTGACTTTTGGAGTTAAACTCCTAAAAAAAGGAAGAGGGGCTTAGCCCCTACACAGGGAGTTGTACTTCCCGGTTGACTTTTGGAGTTAAACTCCTAAAAAAAGAGATTTATTATTATTATTATTATTATTATTATTATTATTATTATTGTGGAGTTAAACTCCTAAGAGATTTTCGGAGATGATGAAAGGGGACCCCCTTCTTCTCCCTTGAGCTCTGGATTTTCTCTTGAACTTTGGATCTTTCCAAAGTGGGATTTTTGGAGATGGGTCTCCATCGTCCTCCTCTCTAATGGATGGATCTTAGAGAAAAAGAGGGGTGAGATTTGAAAATCTCCCCTCTGATGGGAGATCTGAGCACCTCTTTGTGGGTTTTATGGTGAAAAACTATCCCTTTTGGGAAAAGAAGAGCGAAACTCTTGATTTAATTTAAGAGAAATGAAGAAGGTTTGGAACTCTGAGGAATGAGAAGGAGGCACAGAACCTTAGACTTTTTTGAGAGAATGAAAAAGTTATTCTGATTTTTTCATCATGTTTGTCTTTATAGGCTACACACTTTACATATACCCTCTTAGGCTTTGCCAAATGGCACTTGTGCCACCCCATGCCTTATGTGCTTATTTCTTTTTGCGCATAAGCCATAGGGTTTACAAAATTTTGGCTTTATACCCATTTTTCATACATTTGTTTATAAAAAAATTGCATTAAACTAATTTATTGCTTCATTCTTGGCATGGAGCCGGCCCCTTCCATGCTTGGTCCCGACTTGGGCTCGGGCCCGCTTAGCTGGGGGTTGACTGACTTTGACTTGGTCAACCGAGGTGTAATTTTTGACCCCAATAGTCTCAAGTTCAGCATGGCTTACCATACACAGACGGACGGACAATCTAAGCATACTATTCAGACGCTCGAGAATATATTGAGAGAATGCATGCTGGACTTTCAGGGTTCTTGGGAGGATCACCTTCATCTCGTGCAGTTCTCTTATAACAACAGCTTCCAGGCTAGCATCCAGATGGCTCCGTTCGAAGCTCTTCACGGATGGAAATGTCGATCCCCTGCTTGTTGGGATGACATTGGTGAACGGGAATTACTGGGCCTTGAGCTTATAGTTTAGACAGTGGATAAGGTCCAGATGATTAGAAAGCGTATCAAGACTGCTCAGGACCGACATAAGAGTTGGGCAGATGCCAGCAGGAGATCGTTAGAGTTTGAAGTCGATGATCACGTGTTCCTGAAGATTTCACCTTCTCGCAGAGTGATCAGGTTTGGGAGTCATGGGAAACGCAGTCCCGGATTCATCGGACCGTTTGAGGTTCTAGAGCGAGTAGGAGAGGTGGCTTATTGACTTGTCTTGCCTCCATCGTTAACTGGTGTGCACAACATATTTCATGTGTTACAGTTTCGACGCTACGTTCGAGATGACAGTCATATTCTCGATCATTCAGAGTTGATGTTGGGTACCGACTTATCTAATATGGGGCAGCCTAATTCTCGATCGTAGAGAGAAGGTGCTGAAGAACAAGGTCATTCCACTAGTCCGAGTATCTTGGGGTGGTCGTTCTCTAAGGGAGTCTACCTCGGAACGTGAGGAGGATATCCATTCGCGCTTTCCACAACTTTTTGATTAGTCGTTTGTTTGTTTGTTTCCATTCTCAAATTTCGAGGACGAAATTTTTGTAAAGAGGGTATAATGTAAATCTCTAAATCTTTGTAAAATTTTTCGTAAAATTTTTATAAATATTTTTTGATTTTTCCTAATTTTATTTTATTTTTCCCTAACTAAATAAAACCCAATTGTTTTTTAATCCCAACTCTAAATCCTACGTCCCTTCTTCCTCGCCCACGTCTCCCTCATGACCCGCTAACCTCCGCGACCTCGCCTGTCACTAACCGGAATTGGCACATGACCGGAACAAGAATCACGTGAAGTCTATAGGACCCCACTATAATCTAAGTAAGTCGAAAGCCCAGAAATCTAAACCTTTTTCGGAAAAATAATGGAGGTACAGTTTTGAAATATCTGCATAATGAATTCAAATTCTTCTTATAAAGTATAAGTAGTATTAGATGAAAATACAAGTGAGCCGTATACTATAATTGAAAACATTTCGTCATTTGAAATTTGGGCAGCACCCCCTTGTAAATTTTGATCCACAACCAATATATCACAGCAATAATATAGGCATCCCCAAACGGGAGTCGGCTCTTCGCCAATTGACGGAATCACAACCACACAATATACAAATATACGACGCCCAAGGCGAAAATCAATCACAGAAAGAAAATAAAGAAGTCCAAGTCATCAGTCTCAAATCAAGAACAATATACCCATCTCGCTCTAAGTCTCATGAATATACAAGTCTGGTGTCTAGGTCTACCAAATATACAAACACTGGTTGATGGAGCCTTTAACTAGATACAACTGAAATAAATATTTACAAAGCTGGTCACGATCCAAAATAAACCACACCTACCAATACAAATCACCCAGAAGCAAGTTGTGTGCCAGCGGGCCGCTACTGATCCGAGCGGTAGATCCTGCAAGAAAACTGTGGCACGACGGGGGTGAGTTGCCAACTCGTGAGTGGAATTATCAGCAGGTAGAAATCGAATGTATAACGATCTCCTAAGTCATACTGTAATATAAAAGTAATATTGTGGTATCTAGGTGATCGTATATATATATGTGTAATGATAACAAGGTCGTGCCATTAACAGTATATAGTATCAAGTCATCTGAGTCATATGCATGTATACATGTGTATCATCCAACATGTGTCTATCAACGACACATCAAATCATCATTAAACCTGAGTATCCAGCATCGACATTCGGAAATATCATAAAAACCTATGTCCAGTATCGACACGTAAATCCTCATATCTCGGACGCCGTCTCATCGGATCGACCCTCATATCCATCTGATCACACGACTCCGGTCGGTATCCTCCGGATATCCGCCGAGCCCAAACTATCACCGGTCGGTAGTGCTCTCCTGCCTGGCTCAACGTCTCTCTATACGATCTTCTTGCCCCGGGGTACCGTACCGGGTCTACCATGTACCCGCAGACGGTGCCTCCTCTCTCCTCGAATAAGGTATACACATAACTCAGAACCGAGAAAACTCATGGTGGACGTCGAAATATCATATCAAAAGAAACAGCGTTTTAAAAACAATCATAAAACTTTTTAAAATATATCTGCGGTTTTCAAATCCAGAGATCTCATGAAAACAGAATCTCATATGCATGTAACCATAAAGGTATAGTAAATGCAAGCACAGAACAATACTGTAAAGTATTGCAAGTGTTTTCATGTAAACATGTCGTGTAACCAGATAAGGAAGTGCAATATCTAAACTAGCATGTGCGGTAATAAGTACTGAACAATGACTATAATTCTACAGTTTAAGAACAATACGGCGATATAGCAGTTCTAAGGTGTGAGTGGCATGGCAATTACCGATAATGAGTGTGTGAGCCGGCGGTTCTGTATACGTGCAACATGCGCATCATCGGTAATGGTGCGTGCGTCCTAGTAGACGAATCAATATAAAGATAAGTGTCGGGAACGTAGTACGTATGTCGCGAGGAAATAATACAGCGTAAACATGAACGATATAAAATACGTAACTATACATGAACCATACGGTTATAGTTCAAATAATACGAATCATAGTTTTTGAAACTGGGGCTACGGTGTTTTGAAAAAGAGATACCATTTAGAAATCCGTAGCGTCCCTGAGATTGTCATTTAAAGTGCCTAACGATTCGTTAGTTTGAAAATAGGTATGGTTCTATTATCTACCAAAATGATTAGAGAGTAATGATTTTCTAGATCAAGACAATCCATAAGTCGGCGATCCAGACTCATAGTATCAGATATGGTATAATCCATCATACGTCATCCTCGAGTCAAGAGTGCGGATCAATCATCTGGTATATCATATCACGTACGGTATAATCTATCGTATGGAATCATCAATCAAGGTAAGGATCTATCGTCATGTACATTATATCATGTACGGTATAATCCATCATACGGTATCATCAATCAAAGTACGGATCTATGGTCTCATATCTCATATTATCTCATATTCTCATATATATCATATCATATCATATCTTAGCATATGTATATGTGTATATACATATCGCCTCACATCCTCATATAAAACATATTGACTCATGTCATCTCGTTTCATCATGTCCTCATCTCATCATATCATATTGTACTTATCCTTATAGTTATATTTGTATGTACATAAGCATATGTTTCTATATATATATATATATATATATATATATATATATATATATACATCTCTGTTCTCCTATTACTATGGTTGCGGGGGTGCTATACGCCATTCACTCGACTTTCCTCGTAGATATACATCTACTCACCTACTATTCTCGCTCTAGCCGAAGTCGATGAACATTTTGTTCTCCTTCGTCGTCACGGAAGTCCACATGAAAGTACCTACAATTCAATGAATATCATATCGTAAACAAAATCAAATCCAAAAAACGACACGACAAGCGAAACGTACATAGATTAGAACCTATGGTCCACGCAAGCAAGAATAACCAAACAATTCCCGACGTTGACGTACAAACGTCAAACGACCGAGTCAAAACTCAAATACCAAAAATCTAGTTTTAAAAAGTTGCAAACTGAAATCTAAAACTTAGAAAAACACTCCCAAATTTTACCCCAGGTGAAATTAGGATAACGTGGCCGTAAATTGTGGCCATATCCATTAAATTTGCGGCCCTAGATGGGAGATGGGGGCTCGGGTTTCTAGGGTATGTTCCTAATAGCCTGCACATCTATCTGTGTTTGCAAAATATTTTCAGAGTTCTTGATTCATAGCAGATTCAATTTGATCACCACAACTGCAACAAAAACCGATGTCGGAAAAATCTAAGTTCGTTGAATCCGAGAATTTCTCCACTATATCACCCTCACATGTCACTAGAGATCTTGTAAGCACTCCCTAAACCCTCTACTAAGCATCACTATAAGTTTTACCCCTAATCCTCACTCTAGAATTTTCCAAGTTCACTAATCTTGCACTTTTGAGCTCTAAACATATGTAGGAGGTTAAGAAACTTAATAACTTGGTAAGGCCCGTGCTTCATCTGAACGAGTTCATCTGAAACGACTTCATCTAAAGTCTTGGCTTCCTCGGCCATCAAAGTAAAGGCCCGTGCTTGATTAGGCCCCTGAGTAATCTGCTTCTACCCCTGAATCTGCTTCTGCGGTGGCTTCTGAAAATCGTCCCTCAACCATAGCTTTGAAGGACAAGCATCGATGGTATGGTCAGCTGATCCGCAAACAAGGCAGAGTCCAAGCCTCCTTCGACATTCTATCCGGAAATGACCCGGTCGTTGGCAATAGTCACAAAACACCCTTGCTTTCTGATCGGGTACAATGTGCTTCTTCATAGGCACAATGCCTCGCCTGTTCACCGGGATGCCTCTGCGTACAGGAGCTCGGTTTGGCGTAATCAACGTCTTCCGCACTACGACAGCTTGTTGTTGCGTACTCTTCGCTTTCTCTGATAAGCTCTGCTGCTCCATGGCTGCCTTGAGAACTTGTGAGAAGGTGGTCAATCCTAGAGATATAATGTTTCTGAATCTCCACATCCAAGCTACGCATGAACCTTCGTGCCCTATCTGCATCGTCGGCAACCAAAGGCCCTGCAAATCGACCGAGCCGAGTCCACTCAACCGCATGCGCATTAATGGTTCCGCCATTCTGCTTCAAGTTAATAAACTTTTCTTCCATTTCTTCTCGAGCAGTTTGCGGAAAGAACTTCTCCAAGAAACTTCGTGAAAACGCTGCCCAACCGATCGGCTTGGGCAGACGGGTCTCCTTTACAAGCCACTACTCACGAGCATAATCCACCAGTTGGATGCGTACTACATCCACTCGCTTGTCATCTGGAATCTGCGTGGCGACGAGCAGATTCTCTGTCAACTACCCACTGCTCCGCTGGCAATGGCTCCTCCAATCCAGTAAATGTGGACGGACCCAGCCTTCTAAAGTCTGCCACGGTGCCCTCACGCAGTGCTGGCCTGGGTGATACTACGTCTACGGAATGCTGAACTATCCGCAGACCCTCCTGGAAAGCCTCGGCTTGCCGCTGATTCAGCTCGGTTTGCCGATTCTGGTTTTCCAGCATTCTACGTATAACTCCAAGTAATGCGGCGTCATCAACACGCCTCTGGTACGATCGCAAATCTCTATCCGCTATTTTGAAGCCAAGACACTGAAGAGAATTAGCAACGGTAAACAGGATTCAATAAACAAGATAGTTGTAGATTCAAGAATGGCAAGGTAGTAATGTTGCAGGACATGTTCCTAATTATGGGTTTCCTGATTAGTGTATCAGGTTTAATACCCAACTACAAAAGAACCAAACCCGATTAACCTAAATCCTATGGCTCTGATACCAAACAAACCCTGTCATGCCCCGCTTCCTAGAGTGCGCAAACTATGGCACGTGACAGAGCCAACCATGCTACATGTGGCTAGGAAACATCCCTCCACAGTTGCATTACGGCTGTCTATAGGATATCTAGAACAAAAAATATAAAAGCTATCTAGTACATGTCCATTTGCCACAATAAAAAGTGTCAAGAAAATGCATAAGCGGAAACGAATTAATATTCAATAAACAATATCTAAAAATACGTCCCAATATGGGCTCACATCAAGAAATAAAGCAGCGGAAAATAACTAAACTAAGCATCTCTAAATTTAATTGTTCAATTCCTCACTGCTCGACTTGACGGCTAAATTACTCTCGTTCAGCTGTGATAGAGATAGAGGAACTGGGCCATGCAAAACCCAGACGTCAGTGCGTCATAATACTATAATAGCACTAATAACCAGGATGTAACAAGATATGTAAATATGGATATAAATCAACAACATAAATATAAACAGTGAGGTACGTGTATGTATGTGATGTGTAACCTAAAACTGTGCTTCTAGGTTATCTAGTCTAAAGTCTTTGAAATCAATTAATATAATTCTCATCGTAACCTAACAGTCTATACCCCATTCATTCCCCACGGGACCACGGTAACAGGATTATTCCGTAACGCCCGGAAAAACGGCAAACAGGATTATTCCGTAACGCCCGGAAAAATGGAAAACATGTAATAATAGCTTTTAGAGTTACGTTTCAATTATATTCTTGATTTCCCCTTTACCCCTAGATTTGTGTTCAAGCCAGGTATTGCCAATATAGATCTAATGCCAACACAGAATCAAGCAGGTACAACTTTTCGTCTATGCAAAAAACAAGTAACGTCCGTCAGGACAACAAGTCAGGATTGTTGGCATTAGTAACTAGATCCAAGTAATGAGTCAAGAAATGTGTCGTGAACATGTCATGTGATGCATATGTATTAGATAGATACCCAATGTAATACTGTAACGAATATCCGAAAACGGTAAGCACGACGGACATCAGGATGCATATGTGTCTATCTGTAATAAGCTGTTTATGTATCCATGCCTGTATATGATACAACTAAATAACATGTTGCACTAATATAGAAGTAATATGATATAATGATGTTCCAGTATGCGACTAGATATACAATTGTCATTATGGATACGAGCGGATATCGAAAAACGGTAAAACTATAATATTTGATGCATAATTAAAACACATGTATTATTTTTATTCATATGGATATAAATATATTAACATGGCATGTTGCAAGATAAACTTGCCTGATCGGATCTCACGACGGGGTATGTTTACTGCCGAAAGCCGGGAAAGACGAACGTCTTGCCTTTATTTGGGGGCAGATGCTATTTGGTTTTATCCGTCCACCTCTCCGTAGATGCCAAGTTGATTTATGGCACCGTGTATCGGAGGTTTGGACGGATGCGACCGTTATAGCAGACTTCGTCAGATTCCCCCTTGTTGGCGAGGGTTTTTTGATTGTGGGGACGCTTTTCCCTGCAGGAGCAAGCCACTGCAGTTAATTATGTTACCGCGTAGCGATAACCACATTTTCCTGCTCCAGATGTTCACTTCGTATCATGTGTGTTTGTTTAATTTTTGGTTGCCCGTAGATTGTATATAGAGACTAATTTATGTTACCGCCCATAGGGCGTGGATTAGTCCAAATCCGTATATTCTTAGATTTTGGTTTGGTTTAAAGATCGTTAATCTCGTTCGAGATTAAGATCAACTTAAATGTTTGTTGAGAATACGTTAGTCTAATTTTAGACTAAGATCTACTCAACAGGATTTTGGGATCATTCAGACCCAGCAAAAGAGCATTTGGGCTCTATTGCTTTAGTTTAAGGACATTTTCGGTCCATAGCTAGTTTAAGGACGTTGCGGTCCGTTGTTAGTTTAAGGACGTTTCGGTCCATAGATCACCATTTTTTGTGTGAGGGTTTAGTTTAAGGACGTTGCGGTCCACAGCTAGTTTAAGGAAATTGCGGTCCATAGATCACCATTTGGCAATGAGGTCGTAGTTTAAGGACGTTGTGGTCCATAGCTAGTTTAAGGACGTTGCGGTCCATAAGGATGTGCTCATGGGTTTTGGGTTGCACCAAAGAGCTGTTGGTTGTCGGGACCCTCCACCTCTCTGAAGACGTTGAAGAATTACAATGATATGTATCAGAGGTGTGGAGAGATGTACTCTTGAACCGAATTCCAGATTGAAGGGAAAGATCATAGTGGAATGAACACCATTTTAGATACCATCTGTTAGGAGATCATTAGTCATCTTTGGAACTAAAATCGATTTGGAGAGACCTGAGTATAGGAGGGCTCGGTTGATTGATGATTAAAGGGGCTTTGGCCTTGGGAGACTTGACTAATTTGAGCTAAGGTTAGCCTCTCATAGTGTTAAACACTAATATCTGGTCGGCGCTTACGTGCTTCCACATGAGGCTCTAAAGCAGTGTTAATCAACGGAATTTGGAGCACTCACATGTGGCACGTGAGGTGCTTGAGAATTGGGCACTGATTATTTGGGTTTATTCACTTTTTATTTTATAAATGGTGAGCATTGTTGGGGGTCACGTGAGATCACGTGAGGCGTCCTAAAATGGGAGTTGCCTTTGGATTTATTCCTTTTTTCCTTTTAAAAGGGTTAAGCACTATTAGGGGGTCACGTGGGATCACGTGAGGAGTCCCAAAATGGGAGCTGTCTTTGGATTTATTCCCTTTTTTTTCTTTTAAAAATGCTAAGCACTTATTTTAAGGGGTCACGTAGGAACACGTAAGGCGTCCTAAGTTGTTTTTTTATGCAGGGTTAAACCCTAGTTTTTGTCAGGGAATTAAATTCCTATATTTTTTGGAAGAATTAAATTCATCAAACTTAGTTCTTTCCTCTAAGTTTTTGGACTGCATGACAGAATTTCCCCGCTGAGAATTAAATTCTCAACTTATGGGGAGATCTGCTTCTGCAAACCTCAACCAGAGGAAGAACTAAGTTCTTTTTTAAAAGAGTTAAACTCTTATAAGAGAAGATAAAATGATCTCTAGGTCTTTTTCTTACCTAGGGTTTCTTTTCTTCAAAGAGAACTTCTCCTCTTTTTTTGTTTCTCCTATCTTATGGGGGGTCTCCTCTTTTTAGACATAAAGTCTCGGGTCCTTTATATAGTAGATGCAAGTTTGTTGATTTAGTTAAGAAAATCTCTCGTTGAGAGATCTTAATTGATTTGGGGATTTTATCCACCGTTGGATCTTTGATCCAAAGACTTCTGTTTTACAGAAGATATTTCTTTCGTTTTTAACAAGATTGGGAAAATATTTTCCCATACAGAGCTTATTCTGTAGCTTGGTGATTTTTAATCACCATTGGATCTTAATCCAACGGTGCTCTGTTTTACAGAGCGTAATCTTTCCTGTTTAGAAATATTGGGGAAATATTTTCCCATACAGAGTTTATTCTGTAGCTTGGTGATTTTTAATCACCATTGGATTTTTAATCCAACGGTGCTCTGTTTTACAAAGCGTAATCTTTCTTGTTTAGAAAGATCTAAGGAAATATTTCCCAAATAGAGCTTTAATCCCTCTTATTTAGAATTTAATTTTATCGGCTCAGAAGGCATTAGGAACCCTCACGTGTAGCACGTGACCCCATGGCATTAAACCGGTTTGCTTATATGCAGCAGTCCTAGAGAAAGGCATCACGTGTTGGTATGTGAGCTGATGTTCAGGAATGTTACGTATGGCACGTGACCCCCACAGAGTTAAGCTCAGCAAAGAGCATCACGTGCTGACACGTGAGCTTCTCTGGCCTGTTATTTGTTTTAGGAAGGCGCCTATATACTTTGTATATAGATGCTTACATGCCTGCACGTGAGGCTCAATTTCAGCCTTATTTGTTAAGCGCAATGCCTATAATCTTTGCTCCAAGGCGCATCACGTGTGGGCACGTGACGCTTACATTTTTCTTTAGAAAATGTGATTCCTATTATAAATAAAACTTATATTTTTAATAAATATATATATATATATATGTAATTAATATCAAAATATCTATTTTTAATATTTATAATATTCCATATTTCCAAAATTCAAGAAAAACATCCCATTTACAAGAAAATACCATACCATTCCAATATTTCTAATAAATACCTTATACTTTAATAACTAGGTCATATTCACTAGAAATTTCACATTGAATAAAAGAAACATCTTTTAAAACTCTCAAGACGATAATTAAATATTTGAGGTATATTTTGAAAGTATAACAAAAGTATTTTACATAAAAAAAACCTCAAGTCTAAATTACAATAAGGACCCTAGTAAACATAGGTTTAAGCGGGACCAGTCTCTTGAGCTTCAGGGAGCCGGAGATATGGGTGCTTGCCTATTTAAGGTAGATAATCTAACAAACGGTGTTATCAATACGGTAATTGTCTTGGAAAAAGACACAAATCCTGCCGTCCATGTGCAGCAATTACCGATAACACCAAAACCTAATTCAGGATTCAATTTCCTTTCTAATTGTCTGACTCAGACTGAGTCTCAATATAATCAATCTGACTTAAATATGATTCAAGTATAAACTACAATACAATATGATTCAATATGAATCTATCTACTCAATCTTTATCAATATGTATTGACTGAATCGAACCATGGATATATTCCATTTACATGTTCTTCCATTATATCCGTTCCATTACTGATATCATGGTTTTGGCAAGTCATCCATCTATACAATTTACAAGACAATACAATACAATCAATACATAAACACTACGGGGTTATAAAGGGGTAGACTGGTATGGAACATGTTAAAGGTGGCACGAGATGGTCACTTAAGACGTAATTACATACATGCCGTTGTTCCGTGGTATTATCCACGGAGGCTTGTACTACGGGTTACCAAAGTCTCCGGTGTAAGTGGGACTCCTCTCGTATACACTGGCATTTTCTGTACCAAGCTACAAACAACCGCGCTAACATTATAATAAAACATTATAAAACTATACTCTCTGTCTGTCTATTCTACTTCTCCCTCATCTTTGGGACTTACCGAGCGATTGTTCGCTGACGACATTCCTATTTCTCTTCTTCTTTAGAATGTTGTCAGGAGGACCCGACGCTGAGGAATACGAGACCAGTCAGGAGCATTTGGAGCAGGCCCCTGAGCAGTACACCGAAGACCCAGAGTTGTAGCTACCTGTACTTATTCCATTTTCATTTCTGTTATGCCACTGTTTAGGCATTGCTTTCCATTCCATGTATTTACTTTTCAGATGTATTGTAAAAAGAATGTTAATAAATAAAGTTGTTGTTCATTTACATCTTGTCTCTTGTGTACATTTTATTTTATATTGCTTAGATACGCTTAGCGTGTTTACTTCTGAGTAAATACGTAGTGGCCTCGTCGCGTCCTCTGCCCGTATACTGGGAAGCGGGCGTGACAGGTTTTGTTAGTGGCCCATGCAGATCAGTTCTACGTGGAACCCTGCCATGCGGATCAGTTCTGCGTGGACAACCTAAGCAATATAACACAAGAACCAGCAACTAAAAATATTCTTTACAATTCATATTCCTTGAATCTTATAATTTCATATACTTTGAATCTGTCATAACCCAAATTTTTCATTCAAGGTTATGGATTCCTCAAACAACACCAGCACGAATGTCAACAACACTCCCCCACCACTACCACTCACACCTGCCGTCATTGCTCCGATAAACGAGCAGACGGTTCTGCTTGAGGCAATCCGCAGCCTCCTGGAAGGACAGCAGCAGCAGACTGCTATTCTTATGAACCGACCAGAAGTGGAAGCCCCTGGGATAAAGCAATTCCGAGCTTTACACCCCAAGCAATTTTCAGGAAAAGAGAGCCCTCTAGAAGCAGAAGAATGGGCTCAAAGCGTTGAAGATAACCAGGCAGCAGCATAAGTGCCAGAGATAGCTTGGGTTCGAGTTATGAAGCTGCAGCTCACGGACAATGCACGGGTTTGGTGGAAGGAGGAAGAAAGCTGTCTTGATCAACCCATCGAATGGAAGACTTTCCGTGACATGTTCGATGCAAAGTACTTCCCTGAGACTGCCCGCTTTGATATGGAACAACAGTTCATCCATCTGCAACAAGGTTCAATGTGGACCAAGTCAGTAGATGAATATGACGCTGAGTTCACCATGCTCAGTCGGTAAGATACGTCTCAATATTTAGATTTTAAAATATCGGATACTACACAGCTAACACTAGACCGCAATAGATTCGCAGCACACTTGATACCGATGGATGAGATCAGAGCCTGTCGATTTCAACAAGGATTAGATCCGGAGATCCAGGCTGCATTAGCCACAGGAGATTTTCCGACCCATGAATCGGCTCTGAAAGCCGCCCGCCGTTATGAGGCAGTGGTAAAGATGAGGGGCAGATCTCAATCTGCTGGAGTTAAACGCCCTGCCACTCAGATAGCAGGATGAGCCTCTTCAAGGCTAACTGTTGAACCAAGGAGACCGGAAGAAACTAATAACCAGCCGAGTCCCGATTTTTGCTTCTATTGTAAGAGGGAAGGACACTTGTGGAAGGACTGTAGGCGCGCAAAAGTCCTGTGCTTAGTTTGTGGCATATCCAATCACGGAATTGGAAACTGTCCTTATAGATGCAACCCAGCTCACACACCCACCAACTATCCGCAGCGGCCAGCTATCCAGGCTCCTGCACCTCATCTGGCACTCCCAGCTCCACCTCCATCACATCCTAAACGCCAATTCCATCAGGCTCTGAGGAACATGCTTTGAGGGCAGAGAAACATGCCCCAAGGACAGAGGAATGTGCCCCCGGTTAGGAGGAATGAACCAAGGCGTCAGGCTTTCCTTTTAGCGGCTGAAGAAGCAGAGGCCGTAGACCAAGGTAACCCTGGTAATTCTTTTCAACCTTTTCAAACCCTTGTACCACTTTGTTATTTTTCATACACTATCAGTACTTCTATCACCAAACTTTCCTTGAATCTGTTACACTTTCCTTTTACAAATTTCGAGGACAAAATTTTTTTAAGGAGGGTAGAATGTAACAACCCTAACTTTCTATACGAATTTTTTTTCAAAATACAGAAAGGCACACTTAAGCCTGAGCACGAGTTATAAGTTTGTTTTGCTTTAGAACAGCAAGAAGGAGCTTGTAGCTCACTGGTAAGACCTTGCACTGCTGAACCAAAGCAACAAAGTTCAAATCCCATCAGCCATATATTCTTTTTATTTTAAATTCTTTTAATCTTTTAGGAGCCCAAGAGACTACACGTGCACTACACGTAAACTGAAGAGTCACAAAGAATTTAAACATGTGCACTGTAGAATTCCAAACGACCCCAACCCAATACCCCCAAACCAACCCCACCCGTCAGAATTGGGCCGGCGACATGGGCAAAAATTCTGGCGACGTCGGTCTCCCCCGTCCTAAATGCTCCCAAACATTCCCCCCTCACCTCTTCAGCTACCCCACTAACCTCACATTACTTGTTTACTCTGATTATTTCCAGAGAGCAATAAAATGCCCAATTAATCCCAATTTTAATGCATATTTCAATGCATTCTTTAAACACCCTAAATCCTAATTTTTCCTTATAAATACCACTCTTATTTCACCCCTCCTCACTCACAATTCCTTGCCTAAACTCTCAAGAAAATTCTAAGCTCCTATAGTGTGCAAGTGGAGTTAACAAAGGGCGAAACTCCGACGAACTTCCAAGGAGTTTCCGGCGATGAAACGACGCATCGGCGCTTCCCCACGCTTCCTCTTTCTCTCCTTTAGCCAAACAACCAGTAAGTCCCCCTTCTCTCTCTCTTTTTCTATTCTCAAACTTTACATTCTCAAAACATATCAGAAGCGGAGTTATCTGGCTTCCGATTCTCTTTTCTTTTAAAATACAACTTTTTTCTTAATAACAATCCTACAAATTTTGATATATATTGTTTAGTAATCATTAAAAAAGACAATAGAACAAGTTTGATATCAAAATAATAACCGTAGAAAGTTTTATTCCACTTTTACATTAAAATACCTTCATATTTCATTTCGACATGCTTAAACTTTTTAAACCGTATTACCTTAGAAAAACTCACGAAGTAATGACCTACCTTATCACAACACACAAATTTATCATAGCACGATAGAATTTGGGAACATACATTCGGGAAAATACGACTTTACATATAACTACCTTCAACTTATAAAACCTTTTTCTATAAGAAGTGTATTTAACAAATCTTTACAATTGCACCTCTACAACCCACTATATGGTGCGGATTATCGCACATCCTCGGGCCTAGTAGAGCGAGATGCAGATCACACGGAGCATACGATCTCGAAAGAATTTACATTTTTCTTTAGAAAATGTGATTCCTATTATAAATAAAACTTATATTTTTAATTTATATATATATATATATATAATTAATATCAAAATATCTATTTTTAATATTTATAATATTCCACATTTCCAAAATTCAAGAAAAAACATTCCATTTACAAGCAAATACCATACAATTCCAATATTTCAAATAAATACCTTATACTTTATAAACTAGGTCATATTCACTAAAAATTTCACATTGAATAAAAGAAACATCTATGAAAACTTTAAAGACGATAATTAAATACTTGAGGTATATTTTGAAAGTATAACAAAAGTATTTTACCAAAACCCCCCACAAGTTATACTAAATTACAATAAGGACCCTAGTAAACATAGGTTTAAGCGGGACCAGTCTCTTGAAGCTCAGGGAGCCGGCGATATGGGTGCTTGCCTATTTAAGGTAGACAACCTAACAAATGGTGTTATCAATACGGTAATTGTCTTGGAAAAAGACACAAATCCTGCCTTCCATGTGCAGCAGTTACCGATAACACCAAAACATAATTCAGGATTCAATTTCCTTTCTAATTGTCTGACTCAGACCGAGTCTCAATATAATCAATCTGATTTGAATATGATTCAAGTATAAACTACAATACAACATGATTCAATATGAATCTATCTACTCAATCTATATCAATCTGTATTGACTGAATCGAACCATGGATATATTCCATTTACATGTTCTTCAATTATATCCGTTCCATTACTGATATCATGGTTTCGGCAAGTCATCCATCTATACAATTTACAAGACAATACAATACAATGAATACAATCAATACACAAACACTACGGGGTTATAAAGGGGTAGACCGGTACGGAACATGTTAAGGGTGGCAAGAGGTGGTCACTTAAGACGTAATTACATCCATGCCGTTGTTCCGTGGTATTATCGACGGAGCCTTGTACTATGGATTATCAAAGTCTCTGGTGTAAGTGGGACTCCTCTCGTATACACTGGCATTTTCTATACCAAGCTACAAACAACTGCGCTAACATTATAATAAAACATTATAAAACTATACTCTCTGTCTGTCTATTCTACCTCTTCCTCATCTTTGGGACTTACCGAGCGATTGTTCGCTGACGACATTTCTGTTTCTCTTCTTCTTTGGAATGTTGTCAGGAGGACCCGATGCTGAGGAATACGAGATCAGTCAGGAGCATTTGGAACAGGCCCCCGAGCAGTACACCGAAGACCCAGAGCTGTAGCCACTTGTACTTATTCCATATTCATTTCTGTTATGCCACTGTTTAGGCATTGCTTTCCATTCCATGTATTTACTTTTTAGATGTATTGTAAAAACAATGTTAATAAATAAAGTTGCTGTTCATTTACATCTTGTCTCTTGTGTACATTTTATTTTATATTGCTTAGATACGCTTAGCGTATTTACTTCTGAGTAAATACGTAGTGGTCTTGTCGCGTCCTCAGCCAGTATGCTGGGAAGCGGGGCGTGACAGTCCTGTACATTATATCTCGTACGGTATAATCCATTGTACGGTATCATCAATCAAAGTACGGATCTATGGTCCCGTATCTCATATTCTCATATATATATATATATATATATATATATATATATATATATATATATATATATATCATCTCATATCTTAGCATATGTATATATGTATATACATATTGCCTCACATCCTCATATCAAATATATCGACTCATGTCATCTCATTTCATCATGTCCTCATCTCATCATATCATCTCATACTTATCCTTATGGTTATATCCGTATGTACATAAGCGTATGTTTTTATATATATATACTACATCTCTGTTATCCTATTACTATGGTTGTGGGGGTGTTATACGCCATCCACCCAACTTCCTCCGTAGATATACATCTACTCACCTACTATTCTCGTTCTAGGCGAAGTCGATGAACGTCTTGTTCTCCTTCGTCGTCCCGGAAGTCCACACGAAGGCACCTACAATTCAAGGAATATCGTATCGTAAACAAAATCAAATCCAAAAACCGACATGGCAAGCGAAATGTACATAGGTTAGAACCTATGGTCCACACATACAAGAATAACCAAACAATTCTCGACGTTGACGTACAAACGTCAAACGACCGAGTCAAAACTCAAATACCAAAAATCTAGTTTTCAAAAGTCGCAAACCGAAATCTGAAATTTAGAAAAACAGTTCCAGATTTTACCTTAGGTGAAATTAGGATATATTGCACATAGGATAGGCTTAGATATCAGGTAATAGAGTTATGGACCAAAAACCAACCCCTAACTCAAAAATGTGGCCGCAAATTGCGGCCATATACATTAAATCCGCGGCCCTAGATGGGAGATGGGGGCTCAGGTTTCTAGGGTATGTTCCTAATAGCCTACACATCTCTCTGTGTTTGCAAAATATTTTTTAGAGTTCTCGAGTCATAGCAGATTCAATTTGATCACCACAATTGCAACAAAAAACGATGTCGGAAAAATCTAAGTTTGTTGAATCCGAGAATTTCTCCATTATATCACCCTCATTTGTCACTAGAGATCTTGTAAGCACTCCCTAAACCCTCTACTAAGCATCACTATAAGTTTTACCCCCTAATCCTCACTCTAGAATTTTCCAAGTTCACTAATCTTGCACTTTTGAGCTCTAAACACATGTAGAAGGTTAAGAAACTTAATAACTTGGTAAGTAGTGGATGTTTTACCTCATAGAGCAACTGAAGAAATTTCCAAGATGGCCCGAAATGCTCAAAACTGAAACTTGATCCCTCCATGCGGTGTAGGATGAGATGATGAGCAATTTTTGTGAAAGTGTTGTGTAGTTTTGATGAAGTTTTGGGGATAGTTTCATGGGGGTAGTGAGGTGGAGGAGGTAGAGAAGAATAGAGATGAAGGAGGTGAAGATGAGGAGTGAAATGAAGAAGGAAAGAAATGAATGGTTGTAAGTGACTGTGCTCCCTCTCTCTCACCCATACCTTATGGTCACCCTTGTCTCCCTCCCATTAATTATCTTTTCATTTTCTCTTTTTTTAAACACCATATAACAACAAATAAAAATGAAACCAAACTTGCAACAAAATACAATGTGTCATGATGCATTAGTCATGGTTAAAAAAAAATGGACTTGGCTTAATGCATAATTAGTAATGCACTAATCAAGTTTAACATAACTTGTATGTAAATAATTGTATAATTATTTATAAAATGTCCAAATCCAATAAATGCCTTCATAATCAATAATTCATATTAATTTCCAAATATTTTCCAAAAATATAGGTATATAATTATACCATTCTACGAAAACCCAAATTCATCCTCGTATAGTTTTCGTGAAATTTATTATTTTATTATTTGAATTCCAAAAAAAATATTTTATATTTCTGAAATGTTACATCGCCCTCACCAATGAATCCCGAGATCCCCGGCCTCCTCCTCTCCCAAAATCCCTCAACCTCTTTCCCCTATCTATCTCCCTCTCTCCCTCTCGAGATCTTTATTTCTCTCTCTCTCTCTCTCTCTAACTCGCTCTCAAAACCCCTCTTACTGCCACCTCTCACCGACAATCCTTCCTCCGTCGAACACCAAGCTCCCTCCTTCATTACCCTCAATCTTCTGAAAGGTTTGCCTAGCACCCTATGATGAGTTTTGAAGCATCACATGTCCCAAAGTTTAAATTTTTATGGTGCTAAACGAACATATAATGGAATCGATCCTAGAAAATTAGGGTTTCGAATGAAAAAGTGAATCAAACTAGGGTTTCGAGACTATAACCTTTGTAGCTCCCTTTCGCTGGACTCCTTGGTGTCTTGGGTGTTGGATGAAGGTCCTCTTAAAGTCCTCTTACGTCCACGACGATCCACCACGGAGTTCTCCGTCCAAGCTTGCAACTTCGTAAAACCGAAGAGAACACTCTAAGCAAGTTGGCTAAACTTGCATAGAATGATGTTGTGGTTTGGAATCTCACTTCAAAAACCTTTCTTTAAGTGTGTTTAACTCACTAGAAAAACCTAGAGAGCAAATGGTGAAGGAGGATGAAGATGGTGGCTTTTCTTTTTAGCAAGTGTAAAATGATAAAAAGATAACCATACAAAAAGAAATGAAATATAACCTTTTATATTTTATTCCTTCTTACCTCTAACCATGATTAAGTGATGGAGAGTTTATTTAACTTGAGTTTTAAATGATAAAGAGAAGGATAACCCAAGGTTAGAGGTAGGTGAGCTATGTTAGGTTAAAAGAAGAATGTAGAAACTAGTAAGAATTTTCCTTACCTTTTCAATTTTATTTAAATCCAAAATTAAATAAAAATCCATCACATAATCTATGGTGTGAGTCTTATATTGCCACCATTTCCATATGCTAACAACCATGATAGATGGGTGTATGTATGTATGCATGTATGCACATCCACATGTGCATGAAACTAGAATGAAAGAAAGAAACATATGCATGCATGCATACATCCATCAAATACTAGAAAGGTTTTAAGTGAGAAAACTAATGGTTAAATGATAAATCAACACTTGATTCATCAATCCGGCCATATCACATATGACCCCACCAAAAGCAAGCCGCCCGATCAATGTTCGGTATCCTATACGCGCAATTTAATCGGGTGCATGCGCATATCGCATACGCGCACCACAACGTTTCGTCTGGACTGGGTAACTCCTTTGTGGGACTCTAAGACTCGTCAATACGCCGGCAGAGGGTGATGATCATATCAGGTACCCTCAAGCCGCAAGCGGTCAGCTAAACGTAACGGCCACCTGGGTATTGAGCGATCAGAAGACAACAAGCGAACCTGTTACAACTCCCGTCGAGCCAACTGGCAACACTACCGTACAGTCCGGTCTCTTCGTCAGATATGCTGCATATCGAGCCTAGGGATGGTCACGTCGACCCTAATAACTCAATAAGTCATGCCGGTGAATGGTCTATAACAGATCGAGAAACTACCGATAACACTTATCAGCAAATCTCAGCAGCCCTGGCCAGGGACTTACTGATATAACCAGTCGGGCACAGCGCGGCATCAACTCCCAATACCGGGAGAGACGAAACGCCTCATATCGCTCATTGCCTTCGTGTGTCTCGGGACTGTACCCAACGGCCACCTGTTTGCACGACTCAGTAGAGCCGTGGTAGGGTGGTAATCAAAGTACAGTGGGAGAACACACAAGACTCTATGACGATCTCGGGTCTACAGACTAACCTGTACCAGTGTCACCTGAGAACTGCTATCCGACGATAGATATAATTCCATATAGGAGTTCTCGGTGAGTCCGTCCAGTGTACCCAGTCACCACTGAGCACCCGTATATGATCTTGATGTCAAACATCGATGAATGTGGGAACATTCATCGCCCATCGTATGGGTCTAGTATCATATACGCTAGTCTACTGTGGTATATCAATGCCCCGTCTCGATATACCTACGACTAGGGACTTTCTATGAAATGCTTATAGACTACAGATCTCCCACTAGTATGATCTCCATCATAATCAGAGCAGTCAAGCCAATATCCTCACGGCTTTATCAGCATGTATGAGTGAATAATAAGCATGATCAAATCAACATATCAGATAAAGAAGAACCAGATAGCATACTATCATGTCGAGCAAGAATGCATACTGAATATATATACATGTATAGATACATCCACTATCACATAATGGCCTCTAGGGCATACATATATCCAACAATCTCCCACTTGCACTAAGGCCGGTTATTGGCGTATCTCATACCCAACATCTCAAAAAGTCGCTCATGCTGTGGCTGAGGGAGGGCCTTGGTGAATGGATCCGCGGCGTTATTCTTTGTGTCTACCCTCCTAATCTCGATCTCGCGGCGATCAACAATCTCCCGGATCAAATGAAAACGCCACAGGATGTGTCTGGACCGCTGATGGGATCTGGGCTCCTTGGCTAACGCCATAGCCCCATTATTGTCACAATACAAAGGTATTGGATCAATAATGGTTGGAACTACTCCTAGCTCCGAGACGAACTTCTTCATCCAGACAGCTTCCTTGGCGGCATCATTTGCAGCAATGTACTCAGCTTCCATCGTAGAGTCTGCAACGGTATCTTGTTTGGAACTCTTCCAACTCACCGCCCCTCCATTGAGGGTAAATACAAACTCAGAGATAGATTTGCTGTCGTCCTTATCACTCTGGAAGCTCGAATCGGTAAAGGCCTCCATTTGGAGATCTCCATTACCATACACGAAGAACAATTCTTTAGTCCTTCGCAAGTACTTAAGAATGTTCTTCACAGCTATCCAGTGATTCTCCCCTGGGTTGGATTGATACCTGCTTACTACACTAAGTGCATAAGCTACATCTGGGCGTGTACATAACATCGCATACATTATAGATCCTACTGCCGAAGCATAGGGTATAATACTCATGCGAGCTCTCTCTTCATCGGTCTTTGGACAAGAATCCTTGGAGAGAGTGACCCCATGGCAAGCGGGTAAGGCACCCCGCTTGGAGTCTTCCATACTAAACCTTTTTAGGATGGTGTCAATGTACCTGGTTTGGGACAATCCCAATAACCTTTTGGATCTATCCCTATAGATCCTTATGCCCAGAATGTACGTGGCATCACCCAGGTCCTTCATGGAGAACCTCAGTGATAAGAAAGATTTGACCGACTGTAGCATAGGAATATCATTTCCTATCAGAAGAATGTCGTCCACGTACAATACGAGGAATGTGACAGCTCTCCCTACAGCCTTCTTATAAACACAAGGTTCATCTGGATTTTTGATGAAATCAAACTCTTTGATGACATCATCGAAACAGATGTTCCAACTCCGTGATGCCTGCTTTAACCCATATATGGATTTAAGCAATTTACATGCTTTCCCGCTGCTCCCACTGTCAATGAAGCCCTCTGGCTGATCCATATAAACGCATTCTTCTAAATTTCCATTTAGAAATGCGGTTTTAACGTCCATCTGCCAGATTTCATAGTCGTAGTGAGCAGCAATAGCAAGTAGGATCTGAATGGATTTAAGCATGGCTACAGGAGAAAAAGTCTCGTCATAGTCCAAACCCGGTCTTTGACGAAAACCTTTCGCCACAAGTCTTGCCTTATAGGTCTCCACCTGCCCATCTACACCAATCTTTCTTTTAAAGATCCATTTGCACCCCACAGGTTTTACCCCAGGGGGTACAACGTCCAAAGTCCATACTTTGTTGGTGTACATAGACTCCATTTCGGATCTCATGGCATCCAGCCACTTCACAGAGTCTCTACTCGTGATAGCTTGCTGAAAACTGGTAGGATCATCATCATCCATGATACAGTCTTCTCTGTCACCATCAATGAGGAAACCGTAGTACCTCTCCGGTGGGCGAGAAGTCCTACCAGACCTACGGAGTGGCCGAGGTTCTTCAGTTTCTGTTGCAACAGCCGGTTCAACCAAATCGTCATTTGTAGTTTGTGTTTCTAGAACCTCTTCTAGATCCACCACTTTGCCATCATCTTTATCTGTGAAAAACTCTTTTTCCAAGAATGTGGCATTTTGAGAAACAAACACTTTTTGTTCCTCTTTGTGGTAGAATAGATATCCATAAGAATTCTTTGGATATCCCACAAAGTTACACATGACTGACCGTGTCTCGAGTTTGTCCGGATTCTGTTTTTTAACATAGGCCGGGCAACCCCAAATCTTAATTCTCTTAAGAGATGGTCTCTTCCCATGCCATATCTCATATGGCGTGGTAGATACGGTTTTGGTTGGAACCCTGTTTAGCAGAAATGCTGCAGTCTCCAATGCATGCCCCCAAAACGAGACGGATAACTCAGCGTCACTCATCATGGACCGGACCATATCTAATAGGTTCCTATTCCGTCGTTCTGACACACCATTGTACTGTGGTGTGTAAGGAGGAGTGAGCTGAGAGAGAATCCCATTCTCTTTTAAGAAGTTTGCAAATTCTGTACTGAGATACTCACCACCTCAATCTGATCGAAGCATCTTGATACTCAAGCCGGTTTGTTTTTCTACTTCTTGTTTATATTCAATGAATTTCTCGAAAGCTTCGGACTTGTGTTTTAATAAAAATACATGACCGAATCTTGAGAAATCGTCAGTGAATGTAATGAAGTATGAAAAACCGCCTCTAGCCTGTGTAGACATAGGCCCACATACATCACTATGTATGAGGCCCAGGAGCTGAGTAGCTCTTTCTCCGTGTCCGGTAAACGGAGTTTTGGTCATTTTACCCTTGATACAAGACTGGCAAGTCGCATAAGATTTATATTCAAAAGAATTTAAATATCCATCTTTGTGTAACTTGTTTAGTCTTGTTTCGTTAATATGACCAAGTCTACAGTACCAAAGAAAAGCTTCATTCAATTCTGAAAGTTTTCTTTTATTAGTGTGTTGTACACTGAAAACTGTGTGTTGATTTAGGACATATATTCCGTTATTAAGCGTACCATACCCAACCAACATTTGATTCAGGTGAATGTTCATAACATTGTTTTGCAATACAAAATTATATCCTTCATTGTCCAACAAAGAAACGGATATTATATTACATAGCATACTTGGTACAAAATAACATGGATTCAAAACCAAAATACATCCAGATAGCAACCCCAAGTGATACTCTCCCACTGCGACTGTATGTACATTGGAACCATTTCCAACGCGGAGAGTATGGTCACCTGTCCTCAAAACCTTGCTATTTCTTAGTCCCTGCATAGAATTGCAAATGTGAGAACCTGAACCGGTATCCAATACCCAGGAAGCAGAGTTTATAGAAAAACAGTTTTCGGTCACAAACGCACCTGAAGCAGAAGCATCACCATGCTTCTTCTTGAGACTTAAGTACTCCGTGCAATTGCGCTTCCAATGTCCTGTCTTGTGGCAATGAAAACATTCGCCTTTTCCCGGGTCTCCAGCTTTGGACTTTCCCTTTCCCTTCACCTTTTTAACTCCGCCCTTAGGATTAGTGGGTTTCTTCTTTTTCTTTCCCTTGGCCTTAGCTTTCGGGCGAGAAGAAGAAGACTGTCCAATAGTCATAACGGGAGTTTTTGCTGACTTCATAGTGCTCTCTGCACTCCTTAACATATTAAGGAGTTCAGGGAGTTCCTTCTCCATGCCATGCATGTTAAAGTTCACTATGAACTGAGCAAAGGTGGAGGGGAGGGACTGCAGAATAATATCTATATATTGTTCATTGTCCATTGTTCATCCAAGGTCCTCAAGCTCTTCTATAAGAGCTATCATCTTCAAAACATGGTCTCCTACTGGTGTGCCAGGGGCCATTCGCATCTGAAACAGTTTCTTTGATGCTTCGTATTGTAATATGCGGGATTGCTCCCCATACAACTCCTTTGTATGGAGCAATATACCGTGAATGTCCATGTCCTCGTGCTGCTTTTGATGTGTGTTATCCATCGATACAAGCGCGAGGCATTTGGCCGTGGCACAGTCAGCGTCCCATGTCTTGCGGACTTCAATGTCCGCAACTGAGGATTTTGGACCTGGGACGGGCGGGGCTGAAGCCGTGAGGACATATGATACTTTATCATAAGTCAAGGCGATTTTCAGATTCCTCAGCCAGTCTTTATAGTTGGTCCCATTCAGTTTGTTTTTATCTAGTAAAAGCTTGAGTCCAGTCATGGGTATCTGCCATTAAGAGAGAGAAAAGAATACACTCAGCGAAAGCTCTTGCATAGATTAGATTGGTTATTATCTTGTCTAATCGATGTTTCCCACTACTTTTATCGAGTTTTTCTTTCAAACCTTAAAAAGAAAAACTAGCCAGGATTAATTACAGTCTACAACTTCGCTAACCGTTCAGCCAGGCCAGTGTCGGTACTTTGAGGGAGGTTCCCCGTGCTTTCGCACGGACCTAATTAGAGTAAACCTCGTTTTCCCAGAGGCGGAGCCCCGTTAACACCTTTCTAGACACCTAATGAGTTAGCTAATTGTAAACTGTGAAACTCTCCTAGGAGCAACTATTGCCCACAGTGGGATCGGGATCCAACCATCATATGGAAGGTATGCAATCTCATTGCAAATTTCAACTATTGAAATTCCCGATGTGGTTTTTACCCCTAATACTAATGACCTTGGCTAAGGTCAACAAATCACGAGCAACTAGTCAAGCTCAACCCGTCATTTCTTGATTAATTAGACCCGTTCACATGACCCTTGGCTAAGGTCAACAAAGTCATATGCCCGTCCTAATTAATCTGCATCATATGCGTTTGTAGGAAGACATCACTTAGCTACCGTACACTACGCCTTGGCTAAGGTCAACAAACGTAGCACGAATACTAAGTACTCTACTTCCTAAAATGACAGAGGGTTGCGGATGATTTTTAAGAAAATCTTTAACGCTTTGAGCTTGATATCGTTGTAGAATCAAATGGTTTTCAAAAGGAGTGGCTTAAGCTCCGCAGTTTTGAAATATAGCTTTTTCATAAATAGCCGAGTGGTTTTCAAATCCGATTCTACAAAATCTTTTTAGGTTTATTTTCTTTACATTAATCACATTAATGTAATCCCATCATTTAAGTTCTTAAGCCAATCACAGAAAAGAAACGAAAATAACACGTACGCTTATGCCATCCGCATTCGCCGCAATGTTCCGTTATGCACCGTTAGGTTACTTAACTAACGGCATACCGGGACGGGACTAGCGCGGGTGTAAAACATAAGCAACGTCTACTATATATCATATATATAATATGGCATTCGTCTCAGATATCACAGAACACAGGCAGCAGGAACATAGATATAACGTGGGATATACTAGGACGTCCGTATTTAGTATTTAGCCAGAATAGAAAATACGGATTCCACAGTCGCGATGAATATCCTAGCCCACACCCTGGACCCCTACGAGAGCGGCAAGTGACCCTACCAATTCTGGAGTTTAGTAGACCCGGTCTCGACTCCTCGAGATGGCCTCCCACTGAACCCCAGAACCCGGTCACCTGTGCTCCCCTCCTTGGGTCCATCCTAATGCGGAAAAGTAAATAATATACAACACTGGTGACACAACCTCATCCCGGAAGTGCCCCAAATCAAAGAATATTACATTACATTTGAATTTACATGAATGAAAATATAAAACTCTCATCTCACATAAAAAAAGCCCCGGTTATTCAATCGCGACAATCCTGCACATCATATCTGAGCAACACATAATATCTCATATCATCAACGTAAGTAAGTAAGCATACCCCAATTGTCGTTGATGTATAGCAACGAAACCGGCGATATCGTACATACTACACTTACGGTCACAGAAAAGAAAGTGTAAAACTGCAATATCTGGAATCCACATTCACTTTAGACATCACAAATGCGAAATATCACATATTCCGTATTTCATGTCTAGTAATATGAATTCCACACATTGCATCACATTCCGGATAAACAGACAGTATTGAAGTTTTCGAACGAACGATCAAATACCCAGGA
The DNA here is from genome assembly GCA_030015575.1 of Agapanthus africanus. NCBI lineage: Eukaryota > Viridiplantae > Streptophyta > Magnoliopsida > Asparagales > Amaryllidaceae > Agapanthus > Agapanthus africanus. The sequence continues at coordinate 416,113,550 of CM057349.1, read as the reverse complement.
TTCACTAAAGCCCAACACTTGAGCAGAGTTCAAACACCTGGAGTGTGACACAGTAGTAGCGGTCCAGCCGTAGAAGGGTCAAGCCAACGCCTCACATGTGGCACGCCGTACTGCCCCAAACCCTAAGGTTCAAAGGGCAGTTCAAGACGGTCACATAATCGAGTTAAGGTTTGTTGTCTTCTAGAGAGACCACCACAAAAAGACTTGCACGTTTCCCCAAAGTATTCAAAACCCCGTGAATAGTGAGCAAATGATACTCGTTCAAACACTTCAATACTTTCTAATTTATCCGGAAAAGCCACGAAATCAAAATCCCGATCGAATCGACGAGTCCAAAACCATCTCCAGAATTTTTCAAAACTAAATACAGATTAAAAATACCCAAAAAATTATTCAAGCAGATTCCAAAATTAATATAAAAAAATTATCCACTAGTTAATGTGTACGGCTGCGGAACCACGGCCCAAGCAAGCTTAGGCCGCGTTTCTGCGGCAGTAAGTACTGTTCATTGGATAATTTTTGCATCGTAATTCTTATTTTTACCTGCTGAATTTTTTAAATATTTTTAATTCTGAAAAATGTCAAATTTTAGAAAATTTCCAGAGAGCACCCTAAAATGCCGTATTTCGGTTCGATCGGGGTTTTAACTTCGTAAAAAGGTCGCCTAATGTTCTAGGTCGGCTCTGATACCAATGAAAGGTTTGCCTAGCACCCTATGATGAGTTTTGAAGCATCACATGTCCTAAAGTTTAAATTTTTATGGTGCTAAACGAACATATAATGGAATCGATCCTAGAAAATTAGGGTTTCGAATGAAAAAGCGAATCAAACTAGGGTTTCGAGACTACAACCTTTGTAGCTCCCTTTCGCTGGACTCCTTGGTGTCTTGGGTGTTGGATGAAGGTCCTCTTGAAGTCCTCTTACGTCCACGACGATCCACCACGGAGTTCTCCGTCCAAGCTTGCAACTTCGTAAAACCGAAGAGAACACTCTAAGCAAGTTGGCTAAACTTGCATAGAATGATGTTGTGGTTTGGAATCTCACTTCAAAAACCTTTCTTTAAGTGTGTTTAACTCACTAGAAAAACCTAGAGAGCAAATGGTGAAGGAGGATGAAGATGGTGGCTTTTCTTTTTAGCAAGTGTAAAATGATAAAAAGATAACCATACAAAAAGAAATGAAATATAACCTTTTATATTTTATTCCTTCTTACCTCTAACCATGATTAAGTGATGGAGAGTTTATTTAACTTGAGTTTTAAATGATAAAGAGAAGGATAACCCAAGGTTAGAGGTAGGTGAGCTAGGTTAGGTTAAAAGAAGAATGTAGAAACTAGTAAGAATTATCCTTTCCTTTTCAATTTTATTTAAATCCAAAATTAAATAAAAATCCATCACATAATCTATGGTGTGAGTCTTATATTGCCACCATTTCCATGTGCTAACAACCATGATAGATGGGTGTATGTATGTATGCATGTATGCATATCCACATATGCATGAAACTAGAATGAAAGAAAGAAACACATGCATGCATGCATACATCCATCAAATACTAGAAAGGTTTTAAGTGAGAAAACTAATGGTTAAATGATAAATCAACACTTGATTCATCAATCCGGCCATATCACATATGACCCCACCAAAAGCAAGCCGCCCGATCAATGTTCGGTATCCTATACGCGCAATTTAATCGGGTGCATGCGCATATCGCATACGCGCACCACAACGTTTCGTCTGGACTGGGTAACTCCTTTGTGGGACTCTAAAACTCGTCAATACGCCGGCAGAGGGTGATGATCATATCAGGTACCCTCAAGTCGCAAGCGGTCAGCTAAACGTAACGGCCACCCGGGTATTGAGCGATCAGAAGACAACAAGCGAACCTGCTATAACTCCCGTCGAGCCAACTGACAACACTACCGTACAGTCCGGTCTCTTCGTCAGATATGCTGCATATCGAGCCTAGGGATGGTAACGTCGACCCTAATAACTCAATAAGTCATGCCGGTGAATGGTCTATAACAGATCGAGAAACTACTGATAACACTTATCAGCAAATCTCAGCAGCACTGGCCAGGGACTTACTGATATAACCAGTCGGGCACAGCGCGGCATCAACTCCCAATACCGGGAGAGACGAAACCCCTCCTATCGCTCATTGCCTTCGTGTGTCTCGGGACTGTACCCAACGGCCACCTGTTTGCACGACTCAGTAGAGCCGTGGTAGGGTGGTAATCAAAGTACAGTGGGAGAACACACAAGACTCTATGACGATCTCGGGTCTACAGACTAACCTGTACCAGTGTCACCTGAGAACTGCTATCCGACGATAGATATAATTCCATATAGGAGTTCTCGGTGAGTCCGTCCAGTGTACCCAGTCACCACTGAGCACCCGTATATGATCTTGATGTCAAACATCGATGAATGTGGGAACATTCATCGCCCATCGTATGGGTCTAGTATCATATACGCTAGTCTACTGTGGTATATCAATGCCCCGTCTCGATATACCTACGACTAGGGACTTTCTATGAAATGCTTATAGACTACAGATGTCCCACTAGTATGATCTCCATCATAATCAGAGCAGTCAAGCCAATATCCTCAGGGCTTTATCAGCATGTATGAGTGAATAATAAGCATGATCAAATCAACATGTCAGATAAAGAAGAACCAGATAGCATACTATCATGTCGAGAAAGAATGCATACTGAATATATATACATGTATAGATACATCCACTATCACATAATGGCCTCTAGGGCATACATATATCCAACATCTTCACAAACCACCGTGACTCCACTTCACCTCTCTCACAACCCAAACCACCATTTTCATCCACTGCACCACTACTAGAGCCGCCGGCACCTCACCGTCACCGGCCACCTCATCTCGCCGTCCACATCACTACAGCTCTACGAATCCATCACCGACGAGCAACTGCCACAGTTCACCACCACCCTGAGCCTTCACCCACCTCCTTTTGCTGCCCTGAGCTCACCACCGGCGGACCCCTCTACACTCGACGTCGCCGGCCACCTTCACGCCAACCGAAGCTGCTCACCGTCGCCACCACTGCCGCTGAGTCATAGCCGAGCTCCCAGTTGTATAGCCGAGCCCAAGTTTGTTGCCGCTGCCATGCTCGTGCCCGTGCCATCCGTCGTTGTCACTGTCGTGCCGTCGTCGTCTCCAGGCAAGAGAAAACCCATCTCTTGTTGCTCATGCTATTATAATATCTAGGTTAAATAATAATGTTAAATGATTATATATTTATATATATATATATATATATCGTGTCCAGGCAAGCGAAAACCCATCTCTTGTTGCTCATGCTATTATAATATCTAGGTTAAATAATAATGTTAAATGATTATATATATATATGCATGTATGAGTGTGTGTAAATATGTGAGTGTGTGTGTGTATATATATATATATATATATATATAAACACACTCACATATTTACACACACACACACACTATATATATATATATATATATATATATATATATGAGAATAATGGAGGAAAGAGGCCATGGGAAGGAATTTCCTCCTATGGCGTCGAAAAAATATACCTATATATATTCTCCTATGGCATCTGCTCTTCAACTGCCTGTCCAAGACGCTACTGAAGACGAAGCTGAAGAGCAGACGCCGCCGCCGCCGCCATCTACCCAAGAAACGGATGGGTCCTCCAGTCATCCCAAGAGGCATAGGCTTATGTCAAGCCTTCTCGGATTTCATAAGGGAAAGGGAAAACTGTTAGTGTATATGCCTTAGAGGCCATTACTGTATCATACTAGTATGTATATTACTTGATGGAAGCTTGGGATATTCACAGTTGTATAGACAATCTTGCTCGAAATGGTAGTATGCTACTTGGTTTGTCTCTACTTTAATGTGTACATGTGTTTCTTTTATTGTATCACCTATACGCATTAGTGGAGCCCTTAGGATCTTTGCTTGATTACCAGCGTTGTGATGGCAGTCACACTCGTGGGGGCTGGGTAATCCACAAGCACATCCTTATATTCACGTCCCTAGTCGTGGGATTATCGAGACAGGGCATCGATACTCCGGAGTAGACTAGCGCATGCGCTTCTCATCCCAGTGCGGGAGACGGTCTGTCCCACAGCCGTCAGTACGTCGTAGTTGAGATAGTATGCGGGTGCCCGTTAGGTTACGAGTACACTGGACAGGACTCGTTGGGAACTGATTGGTTGGTATTATACCTATCGTCAGCTATCAGTTCCCAGGTGACATGAGTACAGCTTAGTCCGCTGACTTGACACTGTCACTTCGCCTCAAGTGTGTTCCCACTGTACTTTGATTACTACCCTACCACGGCTCAAAGGAGTCATGCAAACAGGTAGTAGTTGGGTGCAGTCCCGAAACGCTTGGAGGCAGTGACGGTTAGACAGGATTCGTCTCTCCCAGTATTGGGGGTTGACATTGCGTTGTGTCTAGGAGAGCCATTACACGAGTAGTCCCTGGCCAGGGCAAGCGAGATATATTGGTAGGTTTCCAGTGTTATCTCAGGGTGTTCTTGGCTTCACTCCGACACTACTTGTACCGTTACTAGGGGACTGACATTTACCGCCCCCCTAGGCCCGCCATGCGATGTATCAGACAAACAGACCGGACTGTACGGAGACTGTCACATTCAGGCTCAGTAGGAGTTCAGATGGGGTTCACCTCGTCAGTCTTCTTATCGGCATCTACCTGGGGACCGTTACGTACAGCTAGTGCCGCTTGCGGTCTGTGGTTAAACCCACTGCCAGCGTAGTGTCGAGTCTTTAGAGTCCCACACAGAGAGCTATTCGCCTTTTGGCAAAATGAGTAGAGGTCGCATGGTTTTGCGACAGGGTTCGTTCACATCCGCGCACTTGTGCACGTTTGTTGTCCGGACAGCTTATACTAGCGGGCTTTGGTTTAAGCCGGATCCTAGTATATGATCTGGGATTGGTTTTATCTCTTTGTGTTCGTGTTCCTCGGAACATGAACGCAGGTGTGTATGCACAGTTGATTGAGGCGGAGGAAGAGGTTTTTTCATTGGGGTTTTGGAACGGGTGTGTATGCACAGTTGACAGTCGTCTTTTTCCAAACCCTAATGATCTTGTGACTTATCAATTAATAATATTAATTAAATGAAATTGTGTCATGGTTGGGCTTGTTGACTTGTTGACCAAGGTTGACTAGTTGACTAGGTTTGAAACTTTGACCATCATCATTACCTTTTTAGATGCTCTTTGATCTTTGCAAAATCATTTATGGTGTTATGATAATGGTCTATTCAAACTAACCATCACCTTTTCATTTTTGGATTAATATTATTATTTGAAAATCACATATATTTTGTTATGGTTGTAAAAACCAATTCATTCTATCATATTCATTCTCTCTCCTCTTCTTCATCTTCCTCAAGCTCTCCCCTCTCATGTGATGAGAAACACTTGAGCTTGATAAAAATCACTCCAAAACAATCTCTACTCTCATCTAAGGTTCTAGGATTGGCACTTCTAGCACCTTAGTCACTTCTAGCTAGAAGTTGAAGCCAAAGGTTGAGGCTCTCGGGTGGATCCTTCTTTGACGAAAGAAGATGACAAGGTGACCACTTCCGTTCACTACAAGGAGCAAAGAGAGAAGGATATAAAGCCCTAGGTATAACATCTTTTCCGAGTAGCTAACTCTCTTTAGTTTGGTGGCTAGTTTTGTTTAGAAAAGATCCCGACTTTTGTTAGTCCATGTTGCCTAGTGCGCTAAAAATTTGATTTTTATACCGTTTCCGCCTCCCCGCAAGCACCGGGGTTGGCAACGTGGACTTACAGTGGTATCAGAGCCTAACTAAACATAAACTAGCTAGTTAGTAAAGTGTATAGAAGTTCGATCGGTAAAAATCGCAAAACCAAAAACACGAAACCCTAACTTTCTGTTGAAATTTTTTCTTCTCAAAAAATAAAAAATCATACTTCAAAAATCGGCTCAGGGTTTTGTGAAGAAGCCCACCAAAAATGGTCTAGTGATCCCTTCAAAGCGCGGCGGTTCCGCGGCAAAAGTATACCCATTGCCGCGGAACCGCGGCCGTTTTGACTCGGATCATGACCGAGTTTGGTGCAGTGTTCTTAGGTTGTGGTTTTGGGATTTTTAAGATGGTTTATTTCAGCCCAGATTTTCCAGAAAAGAAATTTGTATTTGGGGGCCTATAAATCCGTATTTTTTTATCGAACTTCACTATACTTTGACTAATCGGTTATATCTGTGATGTTTATATGTATTGAACGTCGGCTAATCGCTATATGTCGATTAGTGGGGGTTGTACATATCTGTGATCTGTGTTTGATGATAGTATGTGTATATGAATGCGTTGGATTGTCGCGGGTGAATAGCCGGGGTGGATGTGAGATGAGTGTTTCTTTTTCTTTCATTCATGTAATATGTAAATTGATGTAATATTATTTGTTTGGCCGCACAACCGAGTCGGGGTTGTAGCCGTCATTTTCTTTTTACTGTTTTTTCTCCTAGGATAGACCCATGGAGGGGGTGCACAAACTACCGGGTATCTCGAAGTGCCGAGTGGCCTACTCACGGTGTTGAGGAAGGTTGCTTCGCTTCGGGTACTTGGCGAGTAGTTTGCCGCACCCGTAGGGGTCTTGGGTGGGGTATTGGCTATTCACCGCGACCGTGTAATCCGCTTTTCGTTGCAGGCTCGAACGGATTGCGGATTCCTAGTATATCCAATGTATTCATCTGTGATCTGTAATATCTATCATTGCTATATATTTATATATAATAACTATTTAGGCGTTGCTTATGTTTTACAGCCGCGCTAGCCCAGCCCTCGCTCTGTCGTTAGTTAAGTAACCTAACGGGTGATGACGGGGCCCCGTGGCGAATGCGAATGGCATAAGCGTACGTCATATTTTGGTTGTTTTCTGCAATGGTAGGATTAAATGATGGGACGCATTAAAAGAACTAATGCAAGAAAATAAACCAAGCAAAAAGTCGATTGGAACACTTTGAAAACCACTCGGTTCTTTTCAAAACTAAACTTTTAAATGCGGAGCTTGAACCACTCCTTTTAAAAGCTATCTCGTTCCATCGGTTATATCAAGTTCACTACGTTCACGGTTTCGCCAAAACCATTCGTAGCCCTCCATCATTTCAGTTAAATATTCGGTAGTATTCAAGCTATGTATTTTGACCTCATGCCAAGGCATAGTGATTGGTAGCTGCCGGATATTTATCTGTTGCATAGATAGAATGCGTTGATTTGAGACAGTCGTACTGCCATTTTGGCCTACGTCAAGGGTAGGTACGGGTGGGTTCAAATTAACCTGGATAATGATGTGTAGAACTTGACATGTGACTTATGACATTTTGACCTCACGCCAAGGTCATAAGAGCATGGGGCAAAAATCACATCGGGAGTTTCATAAGTACTGAAACTTGCTAGCGTTGCATACCATTTGGAGTGTGATGATTCTGGTAGGATTCCTTCAGTTTTGTCACGCGATGATATTTGGATCCCGATCCTACTGTGAGTATATGCTACTCCTCGAGAAATTTCTCACTTAACGATCAATGCTATAAACCTAGTAGGTGTCTAGAAAGGTGTTAGCGGGGCTACGCCCCCAGAGAAAAGAGGTTATTTAATAAAGGAACTTCGCGAAAGCATTGGAAAACCTCCCTCGAAGTACCGACACTAGCCTGGCTGAACGGTTAAGCAAGTATTGTGCGGTGGGATTGATCCCGACTAATTCTTCCTTTATGGTTTGGGGAGGGATTCGAGAGACAGTGTGAGCCATCCTGTTTAGACAAATTAAAAACCACTCTAAACTTGCAAGAGCATCATGCTAAAGTGTTTCTTCTCTCTCTCCTAATTGCAGCGACCAAACATCATCACTGGACTTAAGTTACTACTAGATAAAAACATACTGACAGGGCCAAACTACAAAGATTGGCTCAGGAATGTCAAAATGGCAATCACTTATGACAAGTTGGGGTATCTTCTTACCACCAAAGCTCCCCCTGTCCCAGGTCCCAAAACCAGCGTCGCGGATAGGGAAATCCGTAAGACCTGGGAAATCGACTGCGCGAAGGCCAAGTGCCTCGTGCTTGCCTCTATGGATAACGAACATCAGAGGAGGCATGAGAATATGGACCTCGAATCCATATTTCTCCATACAAAAGAACTGTATGGAGAGCAATCTCGTATCGCAAGATACGAAGTGTCGAAGAAGTTGTTTTCGGCAAGATTGGCCGTCGGATCATCGGTAGTGGAACACGTGCTTAAGATGATTGGCTACATAGAGGAGCTCGCGGACCTTGGGACCACGTTGGAGAATGAGCTCTATACGGACTTGATTCTTCAGTCCCTTCCTTCCACTTACGCCCAGTTCATCCTGAATTTCAACTTGCAAGAAAAGGAAGTTGAACTTTCAGAGCTTCTCAACATGCTGAGGAGTGCAGAGGGCACCCTACAGAAAGGTAGGGAAACATCCACTTTGTTTGTAGGAGGATCTTCCTCTTCTAGGTCCAAGGCGAAAGCCAAGGAAAAAAAGAAGAAAACCCCCGCCAAACCAAGGGGCGGTGTTAGTAAGAAGGATACGAAGGGAAAGGCAAAAGCAACAAAGGTAGCAGGGAAGCTTGTGGATAAGGAAGAATGCTTTTACTGTCACAAGAGTGGACACTGGAAGAAAGATTGCAGGGCTTGGAAAGCCAGGACACAGGATCTGAAGCAAGTTGCGGCTTCAGCTTCAGGTGTGTATGTTATTGAAAACTGTCTATCAATAAACTCTACTTCCTGGGTATTGGATACCGGATCAGGATCTCATATCTGTAATTCTTTGCAGGGGTTGAGAAAGCGTAGGTTTTTGAAAGCAGGTGACATGACCCTCAGAGTTGCAAACGGAGCTAGCATGGATGCTGAGGCCATGGGGGACTATCACCTGGGTTTGTCAGATGGACATTTTTTGGTTTTGCGTGGTTGTTATTTTGTACCAAATGCAACTTGTAATATCATTTCTGTATCTTTATTATCTAAAGAAGGTTATGAATTTGCATTTGTAAGTAATGTTGTGAACATTCACCTTAATCAAGTTCTGATTGGGTCAGGTACATTAAGCAACGGTATATACGTATTAAACCAACCACAGATTTTCAACGTCCAGAATACACACAAAAGAAAGTCTCCAGATATCAATCAGGCTTTCTTATGGCATTGTAGACTAGGTCACATCAATGAGAGAAGGTTGACTAAGTTACATACAGAAGGATATTTGGATCCGTTCGAATATCAATCTTATGCAACTTGTCAATCCTGTCTCAAAGGAAAGATGACAAAGACTCCGTTCACTGGACACGGAGTTAGAGCGAGCGAGCTCTTGGGACTCGTACACAGCGACGTGTGCGGTCCAATGTCTACGCATGCACGAAGTGGTTTTTCTTACTTCATTACTTTTACGGATGATTTTTCAAGGTTCGGACATGTCTTCTTAATGAAGCATAAATCTGAAGCCTTTGAAAAGTTCCAGGAATACAAGAATGAAGTTGAAAAACAAACAGGCAAAAGTATCAAGACACTGAAATCTGATCGAGGTGGTGAATACTTGAGTGCCGAGTTCCTGAATTACCTAAAAGAGAATGGAATTCTCTCTCAGCTTACTCCTTCATACACTCCGCAACATAACGGTGTATCGGAGAGACGAAACCGAACCCTATTGGATATGGTACGGTCCATGATGAGTAACGCTGAGTTACCGCGATCATTCTGGGGATATGCGCTAGAATCAGCCGCATACCTTTTGAACCGAGTTCCAACTAAGACTGTGCCTACCACACCATATGAGTTATGGAGTGGGAAGAAACCCTATCTTCAATACCTGAAGATCTGGGGATGTCCAGCTTTTGTCAAAAAGCAGCATGCGGACAAACTCGAGGCACGCTCAGTACTGTGCAAGTTTGTGGGATACCCGAAGAACACCAGGGGGTATCTTTTCTACCACGCAGAGGAACAAAAGGTTTTTGTTTCTCGTAATGCCCACTTCCTAGAACACCAGTTCTTGGAAAAGGAGATTAGTGGGAGCGCAGTAGAACTGGAAGAAATTCCAGAACCACAAGCTATTACTGAAAGCTTAGTAGAACCAGAGGGTTCAAAAGATCAGGACATTCCTACGCCGCTCCGCAGGAGTAGTAGGCAGTCTCATCCGCCCGAGAGATACTACGGTTTTCTTATAGACAGGGATAGAGAGGACTGCATCATTGATAGTGATGAGCCTACTAGCTTCCAGCAAGCCATTCAGAGCGTTGACTCGGTAAAATGGCTGGATGCAATGCGGACCGAAATGGAGTCCATGTACACCAACAAGGTATGGACGTTGGACATTGCTCCAGATGGGGTAAAACCCGTAGGATGCAAGTGGATCTTCAAAAAGAAGATTGGTGTAAATGGACAGGTTGAGACCTATAAGGCTAGACTTGTTGCAAAGGGTTTTCGTCAAAGACCTGGTTTGGACTATGATGAAACCTTTTCTCCAGTGGCTATGCTGAAATCCATTCGGATCCTTCTTGCCATTGCTGCCTTCCACGATTATGAGATTTGGCAGATGGACGTAAAGACCGCTTTTCTAAATGGAAATTTAGAGGAGTGTGTCTATATGGACCAGCCAGAGGGTTTCATTCAGAGTGGGAGCAGCGGAAAGGTGTGCAAGCTGCTTAAGTCCATCTATGGACTAAAGCAGGCATCGCGGAGTTGGAACATCTATTTTGATGAGACGGTCAAAGAATTTAGCTTTATCAAAAATCCAGATGAACCATGCATCTATAGTAGATTTGTAGCAAGAACTGTCGTATTCCTCGTTTTGTACGTGGATGACATTCTGTTGATAGGAAATGACATTCCTATGCTACAATCTGTTAAGGGGTTCTTGTCACACAGGTTCTCCATGAAAGACCTGGGTGATGCCTCTTACATTCTGGGGATCCGGATCTATCGTGATAGATCCAAGAGGATATTAGGACTTTCGCAGTCCAGGTACATCGACACCATACTGAAAAGATTCAGTATAGAAGATTCCAAGCGCGGTAATCTACCGGCTTGTCACGGGATCACCCTCTCCAAAGAGATGTCTCCCAAGACTGATTTGGTTAGGGATCGCATGTCTATTATACCCTACGCTTCTGCGGTAAGCTCTATAATGTATGCGATGTTGTGTACCAGACCAGATGTGGCTTATGCACTGAGTGTAGTAAGCAGGTATCAGTCAAACCCTGGGGAGAAACACTGGATAGCGGTAAAGAACATTCTCAAGTATTTGAGAAGGACTAAGGAGATGTTCTTGGTGTATGGCGGAAAAGACCTCCAGATCGAGGCCTTTGCTGACTCCAGCTTCCAGAGTAACAAGGATGATTCCAAGTCCGTGTCGGGCTTTGTCTTTACCCTCAATGGAGGGGCGGTGTGTTGGAAGAGTTCCAAACAGGAAACCGTTGCTGACTCGACTATGGAAGCGGAATATATCGCTGCTGCAGATGCCGCAAAAGAAGCCGTCTGGATGAGGAAATTCTTGAAAGAACTTCAGGTGGTTCCGTCCATTGTTGATCCAATACCTCTGTATTGTGACAACAACGGGGGTATAGCATTAGCGAAGGAACCCAGGTCCCATCAGAAATCCAGACACATCTTAAGGCGGTATCACCTGATCAGGGAGATCGTGGACCGCAAGGAGATCGAGGTTCGGAGGGTTGCTTTAGAAGATAACACTGCAGATCCATTCACGAAGGCCTTACCCCAAACTCAGTTCGAGCGGCTGATCGAGATGATAGGTCTTCGATACGCCAGTACATGGCCTTAGTGCAAGTGGGAGATTGTTAGTGTATATGCCCTAGAGGCCATTACTGTATCATACTAGTATGTATATTACTTGATGGAAGCTTGGGATATTCACAGTTGTATAGACAATCTTGCTCGAAATGGTAGTATACTACTTGGTTTGTCTCTACTTTAATGTGTACATGTGTTTCTTTTATTGTATCACCTATACGCATTAGTGGAGCCCTTAGGATCTTTTCTTGATTACTAGCGTTGTGATGGCAGTCATACTCGTGGGGGCTGGGTAATCCACAAGCACATCCTTATATTCACGTCCCTAGTCGTGGGATTATCGAGACAGGGCATCGATACTCCGGAGTAGACTAGCGCATGCGCTTCTCATCCCAGTGCGGGAGACGGTCTGTCCCACAGCCGTCAGTACGTCGTACTTGAGATAGTATGCGGGTGCTCGTTAGGTTACGAGTACACTGGACATGACTCGTTGGGAACTGATTGGTTGGTATTATACCTATCGTCAGTTATCAGTTCCTAGGTGACATGAGTACAGCTTAGTCCGCTGACTTGACACTGTTACTTCGCCTCAAGTGTGTTCCCACTGTACTTTGATTACTACCCTACCACGGCTCAAAGGAGTCGTGCAAACAGGTAGTAGTTGGGTGCAGTCCCGAAGCGCTTGGAGGCAGTGACGGTTAGACAGGATTCGTCTCTCCCGGTATTGGGGGTTGACATCGCGCTGTATCTAGGAGAGTCATTACACGAGTAGTCCCTGGCCAGGGCAAGCGAGATATACTGGTAGGTTTCCAGTGTTATCTCAGGGTGTTCTGGGCTTCACTCCGACACGACTTGTACCGCTATTAGGGGACTGACGTTTACCGCCCCCTAGGCCCGCCATGCGATGTATCAGACGAACAGACCGGACTGTACGGAGACTGTCACATTCAGGCTCAGTAGGAGTTCAGATGTGGTTCACCTCGTCAGTCTTCTTATCGGCATCTACCTGGGGACCGTTACGTACAGCTAGTGCCGCTTGCGGTCTGTGGTTAAACCCACTGCCAGCGTAGTGTCGAGTCTTTAGAGTCCCATACAGAGAGCTATTCGCCTTTTGGCAAAATGAGTAGAGGTCGCATGGTTTTGCGACAGGGTTCGTTCACATCCGCGCACTTGTGCACGTTTGTTGTCCGGACAGGTTATACTAGCGGGCTTTGGTTTAAGCCGGATCCTAGTATATGATCTAGGATTGGTTTTATCTCTTTGTGTTCGTGTTCCTCGGAACATGAACGCAGGTGTGTATGCACAGTTAATTGAGGCGGAGAAAGAGGTTTTTTCATTGGGATTTTGGAACGGGTGTGTATGCACAGTCGTCTTTTTCCAAACCCTAATGATCTTGTGATTTATCAATTAATAATATTAATTAAATGAAATTGTGTCATGGTTGGACTTGTTGACTTGTTGACCAAGATTGACTAGTTGACTAGGTTTAAAACTTTGACCATCATCATTACCATTTTAGATGCTTTTTGATCTTTGCAAAATCATTTATGGTGATATGATAATGGTCTATTCAAACTAACCATCACCTTTTCATTTTTGGATTATTATTATTATTTGAAAATCACATATATTTTGTTATGGTTGTAAAAACCAATTCATTCTATCATATTCATTCTCTCTCCTCTTCTTCCTCTTCCTCAAGCTCTCCCCTCTCATGTGTTGAGAAACACTTGAGCTTGATAAAAACCACTCCAAAACAATCTCTACTCTCATCTAAGGTTCTAGGATTAGCACTTCTAGCACCTTAGTCACTTCTGGCTTGAAGTTGAAGCCAAAGGTTGAGGCTCTCGGGTGGATCCTTCTTTGACGAGAGAAGACGACAAGGTGACCACTTCCGTTCACTAAAAGGAGCAAAGAGAGAAGGATATAAAGCCCTAGGTATAACATCTTTTCCGAGTAGCTAACTCTCTTTAGTTTGGTAGCTAGTTTTGTTTAGAAAAGATCCCGACTTTTGTTAGTCCATGTTGCCTAGTGCACTAAAAATTTGATTTTTATACCGTTTCCGCCTCCCCGCAAGAACCGGGGTTGGCAACGTGGACTTACAAAAACGATAGTTATTTACATTTTACAAACAAATAGGATTTTTTTTGTATTGTAAATTTGACAGATTCATTTTGATATTATAAATTTGACCGTCGACATATAATTTACATTTTACAAACTGATAGGATTTTTTTGTATTGTAAATTTGACGGATTCATTTTGTACACCACATTCATATAATACAATTTTATTATTTTATTCAATTTTTTTTTCCATTTTTCCGTTTATTTATTTTATTTTATTTTTATTTAATTAATAGGGCGGGTTCCTAGAACCCGTCCTCTGTAGTGGGGAGGAGTGTGGGGGCAGAAACCGTCTTATTCTCATAAAATTAAAAAAATTATCCTATTTAATAATTTTAAACCTAAACTATCCTATATAAAAAAAAACCCTTATCAAATAAGGTCTCAAGCAACAACAAGAGATTGGAATCACAACTCCAACAACACACACACGCGCGCGAACACACACTCAAAATGTCACGTCTCATCTCCTATCTTGTCCGGTATCGAACTTGTCGAGAAACACTCTTCTGTTCACGCGAAACTTGTGGCGTATAAGCATGCCGCCGCACCTGTGGGCCCCGCGCCGATCCCCGACGCTGGGTGTCCCACGTGGCGGGATACAGCTAGATGGGACAAAGCAGCAAGCATTAATACACAGATCTATATATGGATCATGTAATTAATTGATTGATTAATTAATCGGCGTAAAGAATCATCCTCCTACTTTATCATAAAACACTCATCATTATCCTTTGTATTTATGCATGGTTAACCCTCAACTAATTGTAGAACTATGATAAATGCAATTATCTTCCATTTATTCTTATCTATTATGCTCAAAGTTTTGCTACATTCTTCACATGCACTACTGTTCTCGAGTGTGAGTAAGTGACTCAATGTCTATGGTAAGATCAACTGGCCGACACAGTTTAAGTAACTTTAGAAAAAAGATTGTATTTATTGAATAGATATTCTTAGATCGATATCTGCGTATCTTTGAAACTCTCGATTGGCTAAATAAATAAGATTTGCCCAATAAAGATTTATGCATCATCGAATTTTTTTTAACTGGCCCGATTATGATGTACAGTTCATTTGAAACAAGACTGGCAAAATTGTCATTACGCATAACCAAATGACACTTCATCCCAACAAAAGTAACAAAACATTACATCTCAAGAAAATACTAGGAGAAAATGCATGTTTCTTTTTTTTTGGGATTTGCCTCTTCTCGTAAGCTTTGTAAATTATAAATAAATTCCATAAATTTCACTGGATACAAATTAAGACCACAAGACTTATAATGCCATTCAATTAAATACCTTGTGCCGTCTTTCATACCGAGAAACGAGAGAAACAGAGTACCCATTATCATGATATAAAAATTCCTATATATGAAGCTCTAAACGTCGATCATCCGTCAGTTTTTTCATCGAATGATACCATCTATCTTGATCATCATGTCCTTAACTATATATACGTCGATTTTCATCTGAATTGGATACCGCCGTTCGTTATTGTACCATATAGTTGTAAAATTAACGGTTTTCAAACAAGAAAGAGTGTAAAATTGGTGTATCCATAGTTTAGAACATGGAGATTAATATGGATGTTATCTATTGTCCATAAAATCTATAGATGGTTGACTTTTCAAGTTGTTACTGTAGGTATTTATCTAGCATGCCACTTTATATTAATGTTTTTTACTTCAACTTAAAAACTGAAAAAATCTCAAACATTTAGTTATTTATTACCGTTGAAATTCATCAGATATTATTGTCCCTGCATGAAAACATCATGTTATCTGTTAATAATTGGGTAAGCAAATTCAATCATCCCCATGGTATTTTACTGAAATCTAGGGGGAAGAAAAAAGAAGAGAAAATCCAGCTCAGCTAGATCAAGGGGGTTACCCTCCGTGCAAAACTGACGCCGTGAAATCCAACGGCGTCACGGGGGAGCTAACCAAGCAAAACCAAACCCCTATCGCGTTTGTCGGAGCCGGGCCCGCTCCTCCTCTCATTTATCCACATACCCCTTTCCGTCCTCAATTATTATATTTCCACCCCCTTTCTCTCTCCTCCCTTCTCTTTCTCTCTCATCACCGGCCGAGCGAGCGAGCACGCCCGCTCGCTCCCTCGCCGGAAAGCATAATTTGCAAAACTCATCCTCATTTTCGAAGAACGCCACAACACAATTAATTAACAGAAAATTCAGGGGGCTATTTATAATAATCCTCACAATTCCACGGAGGCGGGGGATCTCTGTCGCACGGCACGAATGTTGATGTGATTTCCTCCTTGCTTATCGTGCGCCGCAAGCTGCTCGCATAAAGATCGATCCCTTGCTTTGAAAGTTTGAATTCTCAATTAAAAAAATTTGAATTTTGAGGAGCAGCTGAAGAGCAAGGCGCGATCAGGTGAGGTTTTTTTGTAATTTGATCGCAATTTGTTTGGGAATTTGATGGATCCGCGAGGATTTTGCGTTTTGGTACTGTGATATTTCATGTTTTGGCCGTTTGCTTTTTGAAAGCATCAATTGAGCGGTAATTTGTTGGATCTATGCGAATTCTGGTGTTTTTGTTTTAGAGCTTGAATTTGGCGGTATTTTTCTTTAAATTTTTGTTGTTTTGGACGTTATGCGCATCTTTTTCTTTTGGAAGTATTTTAATTCTTTTCATGTTGAATTCTTGGTTCAAATTTCGGTTTTTGATAAAAGTTTGGAACTTTTCTGCAAATTATGTGAGATCCGAGCTTCAATTTGATGTCCACCTTTTGTTTCTAGAAATCTTTGCGTTTGTATGGGAATTTAGCAAATTCATTTGTTTTTCACTATGATCTGAGCTCGAATTGGGCGGTATTTTGCTTTGAATTTGTATTAAACTTTGACTTCCTTTTTCTTGAGTACTCTACGTAACTTGTGCTGTTTCTAGAAATTTATCATTTAAGAGCTTAAATTTTGACTTTGCACTAAAAATTTCCTTTTTTATGAAAACTCCCCTTCTATTAGAGGAAGAAGGGAATCCATTGAGAACTCTTCGTATGTTTTCCTTTACAAAACACTGTAGCTTAATCATCGCCCTTAAGATTCTTTAGCTTTTCTATTTAAAATAAAAAGGCCTGTGATGATGATTGTTTTATCTTTTAAAAATTCCATGCCTCTCTTTCTCTCTCAACATTTTTACGAGAATTTTACAGATTGTTGTGGGGTTTGAGCCAAGGGCAATTTCGCTGTAGCTTTAGATCCCATTCATATTTTATGCTCTAAATTAAAAAAAAGGTGTAATTTTTCAAAAAATTTAGTTTTTATTACACTTCTTGAAATTTTCAAATATCTGATGATAATATTCTTCTTCTCAATTGTCTTGCTAAATAAACTGAAAATTTTCTTATTTATTTATTTTTCAAAATTTGAGGTGAATGTTCAGTTCCTATAGAAAAAAAAACTTGTACTATAACACTTGATCATGATGTTGGGTCTTTTTATTACGTTTAACCTTCTAATATTCTCAGGATAATTATGGAAACATTTGGACTCCATGCTTCTAATTAGGTTTATTTGCGATGAATTCACAGCATTAGGTAATAGCTGGAAACAGAGAGCCTGAAACCTTTGAATTTTAGCCGGTGCATGGTTTTGGAGCTGGAAGATGCCGTCTGATATCATCGATCAGAGGCACATGTCTTCACTATACTGGCCATCGGTTCCGTCATCTTTCTTTTCGGAAGAATTCTGGTTTCCTTCAGAGGTAATTTGCTTGAAAACATATATACCTTCTGCTGGCAGTATTCCCTCGATCTCAGTGAAAATTGCCTTAATACTCGGACAATTTGGTTCTAATTGATGCAAGTAATGCCTGTTTCTACTTTAGAATTCTGGTTCATCTAGACTTTCCGAGTAATTGTTTCTAATTGGTTTGGTAGGGGAATAGCCTTCTGAAGGAAGAAGTTAAATCTTTCATTATCAGAATAAGTGCAGAAAGCAAAAATGTAATATGTTTCCACTCTCCATTGTGTGGAAGCATATACTTATTTAGCTCTCAAAATGTGCATGCTGGTTCTAGCTACACCTAGGTGGAAATTTTAGCATGCCCAGTTTTTCCTCTTTTGGAAATTCCTTTCACTGTACCTATTGTGATAAGCTTGCCAGCCGCATCACAAGGCATAGTCTGCGATTCCATCACCAAATATTCATTCTCTTTCCCCGGAGTGTCATGACTCGTGCTTTCACTCACTGAATCTTTAGCGAATCAACAGTCCTATAAAAGGCTTCCCTTCTACGAGAACCAATTCATTTTCTTTTATCATAAATTTCCTTGCGACGATTTGGTCTGACTGGTCTTTCTGTTCTCATTAGAAAGAATCAGAGTTTAGGTATACCTCGACCTTCCTCTATTTTTGTCTTACAGAACTGATCTTTCTTATGAGGTAGAAATTGCTTTGAAATTGATAGGTTGTTGGTCAATGCCTTTGTTGATGGTGAGGATTTTTCGGGGTAAATATGAGAATTCAGAATAATAGCGTTTGATTTGACTCGGAATACCTATGCTGTCATCCTTCCTGTTGAATCACAACATGTTTGTTATTGTTGTTGTTGTTCTGGTAGGCATGATATCAAAGTATTAGCATATTACTTAAGTGATATAGATTCGATTTTCCCTATTATTTCCCTCTATTTGGATATATCAGTTAATCTCTGGTTTGTCCACAAGGTCATTGATTTTTTCTTTCTATTTCCCCTTCCCCGATCAGTTTTTTGCAACTTTATTGCCGTTTAGATACAATCACTATTCAATTTAGGCGGAATTTTCTTAACAGTTTTTTGTTGCATCTCTTACTTGCAGAAACAAGGTGGATTTGGAAGGACTGCTTCTATGCCTGATCACCATGGTGCGTCTTGTTGCACGACTTGCCTTCTGGCCCATTACAATAATCCTGGATTAAACTGTGCTATAACTAAAATTAATACTCGTTTACACTAAATCCTTTTTTTAAAGAAAGTTTTATTTCATATCATCAAGCCTTTTACATCCGAAGATAAGGGAGTCCCAATCTATCTAAATTACAAATACCTTTCAACGCTTTAGGTAAAGGCTGAAAATTATGAAACAAAGTAGCATTATTATTGTCCCAATCAATATTAGCTAGATAATCTGCTGCCTTATTTGGTTCTCGAAAGAAATGAGAGATCCACATCTTGAATATCGAAATAAACTAATAATCTCCTCCACCAGCTCCTCTAGCCTCTAGCCTCCACGGACACATGATTTTAGAACATCAACCAAAATCTTGCTATCCAAATCAATTTCCAATTTTCTATATCCTAACAACACGGCATACCTTAATTAAAATAATAATACTTTGCCTTAAGCTGAATTATTTGTTCCATCTTGAAGTCTATGTGCAAAGGCCAATAAGAACAACGAATGAAGATTTCGAAATATACTTCCCGCGTCAGATCTTCCAGGATTCCCCTTGGACGCACCATCTGTATTCAGCTTTACCCAATCTACAACAGAAGGCAACCATCTAATATATGTCAGCTTTCTCATATTTTTGACCTCTAAACTCATCAGTGAGCTATGATTTTGAAGAACCCATCGCATAAGAAACTCCACTTTGCTGATTGTTGAGTTAACATTTAATGGTATATTATCAAAACGATACGCACACCGAGCTCTCCAGATCTCCCATGTAACAATAATTGGACAAATATTCCTCAACACAATGGATAGATCTGTGAGATGTAAAAAACTTGCGAAATCGTTACTCTATCGAATCGGTTACGGATATATGAACTAAGAAATCTTGAGCAAACTTTTGCTAAATTTCCTGTGCAAACTCGCTTGCCACTGTTCACGGCTAAATTTCTGGTTCAGGAGCTTAAGTTTAAAACCCTAGCGCTGGCGCAAGTAGTGACGCAAATGCTTGTGCTGTGCCATGTGCAATGCAGGTGGCACCAATCACATTCAGGCCCAAGGAGCGCCGATGCTCTCTCTGGCGCCAGCACCTATCTTTGTGAAGCGCTCACTTCAGATGGAGCTTAAGCTCTATTTTTGGGGAAATATTTCCCCTATCTTTCTTAAACAGAAAGATAATATTTGATTGTTAATAAGAAATCTCTTTGAATCAATGATTCAATCAGTGGCAGATCCAGGAATTTTTAAAGTGTGGAGCCAAATATTTTAACATTGCTTATAAAAAAATCTCAGTTACATGGTTCATTTCTTTCATAAAAACCATAAATTCAAACAACAAAAGTTTAAATAGTCTCTATGCAAAAACACATTAAAGTTCAAAATATAAATCAATTGATATATCAATTACCTCAAAGGATTTCTCGACGAGTGTGCATACTCTGAAAGCGTTTCATTATAGTTTCATTGTCAATTTTATCTACGACATCCCGCTCGATAGAAGTAATGAGGCAATCATTCATAAACTTGTCCCCAATCTTATTGCGCAAACGATTCTTGATGATATTCATTACCGAGAACACTATTAGAAAAACATATAACCATTAAGTATTAAAAACAAATTATTAACACAAATCAAGTCAGACCCGATCGCAAATTATTAACAAAAAATAATTGAAATCTAGGGTTTGGCTAATCACAGATCTAAATCATCATCGATTCAAGGAGATTCATACAAAAAAGATGAAAGAAAAGAAATTCACCAAGATGGCTAGATTCAGTCCTTATCCAAGGCAGCAGCAAGAAAATCGATCACTCAAATGCCCAAGCGAAAGGGGCGATCAGAACTAGAGCTTCGATGGGGGGAGGCTCGACCCCTTGATGGCTCGATCTCGGGCATCAGCCACATCATGATGGCGTTGTCATGGCAATCTCGATCGATCAACCAAAAAGGGGTGATTTTTAATTTTTTTGGTTTCTAGGGTTCTGAAACAAGATACAGGGGAATTAGAAGAGGAGGAAGAGACACAGAATTAGAGAGATTGGGTATTTGGGTGTGTTTTAATTTGAGGGGTTTGGCAAGTGGCAACGTAAACGGTTTTTTTGTTAATGAGAAATAGGGTGAGGCCAGTGTTTTAATTTGAGGGGTTTGGCATGTGGCAACTTAAAAGGTTTTTTTTCTGTCATGAGAAATAGGGTGGCCATGGCCTTACCCTGCCCATTAACAGGTCCGCCCATGGATCCAACGATGTTTAAGTATCACCGGTTGATCTTAAGATCAATTTGAGACCTCTCAATGAGAGATTCTCACAACTTTCCTAACTACCACTCCTATAAAAATGAGTAGAGGGGAGAAATCTCAAGATGCACACAATTCCTCCTATAAGCTTTGAAGAAATAAAGACTTAAGTCTCTGCAAGCAAGTTCTCCTCCTTCCTCCAAAAAGATCCTAGGTAAGGAAAGGAGATTAATCTCCATCAAAGCTTAAGCTTCAAAAAAAACTTAAGTTCTTCATCTGAATCAAAAATCCTTAAGTCAAATTTTCTCTTTGTCGAGAACTTAATTTCTCATGGAGAGATTTTCGATCTCAAGATCTGAGATTTGAATGAAAACTTAAGTATCCCTCCACCAAAAAGATGCAAGATCGTCTAGATCATCATGAACACGATCCGTAAGCTTCACATGACTAAATTTTCCTACCAAGGACATGCATACCGTGACCAAGAGAATTTAAGACCACAAAAACTTGATCTTTTAAAAATTTTATGATAAAAAAAGATCATAGAAGCTTAAGCTTAAAAAATATAGACTTTGAAAGGTTAACCTTTCTGTGATAGAAGATGGAGTTAACTTCAAAACCCTAGCCGTGCGCCTACGTGCAAAACACGTGGCGCCAGCGCTGAAGGTCGCTGAGTCAGAGGTTAACTTCTAAGGGTGGCGCTTCTTGCGCCAGCGCCAAGCCGATGCCAATGCTGTGTGTCAAGCACTCGGTTTGCCTCACCGGGCACCATATGAAATGCACGTGACCAAACACCAATGTTCCCCTTGGGCGCCACGTGAAATGCACGTGAGCAAGTCAAGCCGAGCCGATGCTATGCGCCAAGCACCCAATTTTCCCCATCGAGCGCCACGTGAAATGCACGTGTGCATAAAGCTATGCACCCGAGCCGACTTAAGCCGAGCCAAACGCCAAACACCAGACATATTTTGGGTGTCAAACCAAGGTTTAAGGTTTCGGCCGAAACCACCGATACGTGGTGGTTTCGTATCGGTCTTCACCGAGACCAATACGAAATCCGAAACCAACCATACAATATCGTTTCGGCTGAAATCTTTAAAAACTTTTTTATACCATTTTTACTGTCATTATGATCATTGTAGGCCTTCGTTGTTAGAAAACCGCAAAAAAGTGAACCCAAACCCTATATTAATACTTATTTAAGTACATTTTTCAATATATTTTGTATCATGGCTGGATTTTTAAACAGTAGGATCATTGTCTTGTAATATAAAACCATAAATTTAAGTATTTAATATATCTACAATTATATATGTTGTATTACCGTCGAAACCAAAATTCGAACCGAGATTAGCGAAACTAGCCGAAACCCAACGAAACTAATAAAATTATGAGAGACCGAAACCGAAACCGAAACTAAGTTCTTGAACCTTGTGTCAAACAGATCCAATACTTAGCCTAAATTGGCCAAGTCTCGAAGCTTAAACTTCTGTTGTGATCAAATGATCAAACTGAGAACAATATTCTCATGCCATCTAAGTTGACCTAGTTCTTAAAGGAGACTAAGTGTCCCTAGGAAGTGTTTATACTCCCAAACTCGCTAAGTTGATCGTAGTTCTCAAATGAGACTGACGATCCTTTGATAGAGCTTCTGCTATCATTTGAATCGACGGACCTCATAAATGTGAGAATTGCAATCTAAGTTCAACCCCGTTGGCAAACCAAGCTACCAACATGATCCTGTCAAGCAAATGCTCGACCCAAATCATGAAAATATAAGTACGGATTAGACTAATCTGCGCCCTACGGGCGATGAAAAAATCAGTCTCCGTATACAATCCAAGAGCAACCCAAAATAAACAAAAACTAAAACACGACACACGAAGCAAAAACCTAGAGAAGTAGAAAGTTGTCACACGCGACAACGTAATTAACTACAGAGGCTTGCGCCTGTAGGAAAAATGTGTCATCATAATCAATAAATCTCTCACCCTGATAGGGAATCTGAAGTCAGTTATATCGATCGCATCCTTCCAAAGCTCTGATATACGGCATTATAAATCAACTTAGTGTCGTGGATGGATCAAACTTATGCATCTGCCCCCAAATTTAAGCTATACGATCCATCCCAAATCGCCTCAGTTTCTCGTCTTCGGCAAAAAACAGATTCTAGCAGTCCGGTGGGACCTTTTTCTCTTTCTACTCCACACTCCGTGTGTCATGTTTTCACGAACAAAATCGCAGTTTCTTATGCTTATGGTTGCCCTTAGATTTCGGGATACTGAAGCTGGTGTTCTCCTTCCTATGCAGATCTTAATGGCATTCTCTTGCAATTGCAACGCCAACGCCAACACCACCTCATCCAAGCTAGTCATTGCTGGGAGGACCATGACTCCACTGCTCTGCATTTTGACTGCTTAAATAATGCAGGAGCTGAATGACCTTTAATTCGGGCACTGCCTCCACTCCCTACCATTGGCGCCTCAACGCCAGGTGAGGGAACTTCAAGAAAATCAGTCTTTGACAGGCTGATCGCAAACTCCACAGGTCTAGCAAAGAAGCTTGCAGAATCTAAAAGCTCGGTCTTCAAGAGGCTGGCATCAAGTTCCGTGGGCTCATCAAAGAAGCCTGCAATACCAAGAAGTCGGTTTTCAAAAGGCTGGCTTTTTCTGCTCCTGCTACTCCCGCCATTCCAGCTACTCCAAGAGAGCCTGTCCTCCATAGGCTATCACCTAATGTTCTGGCTATTCTAAAAGAGCTCACTTTCCGTAGACCCACGCCCAAAGCTCCCAAGCAGTCAGTCTTCAAGCGATTGACGCCCATTGAAGCTGAAAAGCCACACATGGGGGCAGAATGCTGAAGCTCCTAAAACTGAAGTGGTTCCCACTACAAGAGGTGCTCGACGCCACCATTAGCGCCCACAAAGTAGGCTGGGGGCAATTCCCCATCTGGACTAACTCGTCGATGCCAACTGTTAAAGCGGCTGTTTCGACAGAGAATAGCTTTGAGCCACTGAATAGGATCAGGCAGAACTCGTCCACTGTTGTTCTGAAGAAGTCCCCCCATCCGTGGAGGTGCCAAATGAAAGAAAGTTTTCGCTGCTACAACTCTCTTCCAAAATCTATAAAGTTTGGAATGAAGTTCGTAGCTCTGTCGTTGTCAACAACAATCCGTCTCCGAAATCGAAGAAATTCAAGAGTTAGCCGAGGGTTGATGGGCCAGTTCCTAAGTCTGAAGTAGTCCTTCCCAAACGGCAAAATCCATAAAGATCTATGCCCAATGCAAATCTCAAATAGCGAAATGTTAGAAGCTCTACGCATAAGGATAAGATAGTCCATACAGTGCGTATGGTGAACTCTGGGAACGAAAGCAATGCTTCCGCTAATCATAGACCTCATACTCGGTCTTTGATGTACGCTCAAAGGCAGCAGAAGCTGCAAGAAATGGTTGCTCAAGCAGTGGCACTTGTTAGCCCTCCATCCAAAGTAAGCTTGGAGAACGAACAAGAAGAATCAATGGGGCAAAAGTCCGATGTTGACTCTTTAAAGCACGTCATTGACTAGAAAGATAAAGAAGCGGCAGAAATGACCGCCAATATGAATACAATGACTCTCCTACTACAGAATATGTGTGGGCTGATGTTCAGCCATCAGAATCACCGATTGAAGAAACGCCAGTGGCTTCTGACAATGCAAAAAGGGAGGCTAAAAGTCTTCCGCAAGCCCCTCTAGTTGTCAAAGATGATGTGATTTCGAGGGCGCAGCTAGATGAATACATCGCCCAACAGATCAAAAGCCCATCAGGCCAGCGAAGCGGCAAGTTAGTTGATCAAAACAGGTTGATCATATCCAGTGGAATGACCAAAAGCAGTACTCTCGAGGATATGTAATCCCAAAGTTCAACGTTTTCAAAGGGACAGGGAACCCTCACCAGGATATCGCACAGTTTAAAGCCATGTGCGGTAACACCGGGGGTGATGACGAGCTCCTCCTTCGACAGTGCGTTAGCAATTTTTTAGGGACCGCTGTTGAATGGTACCCGGAGCTCCTAAATGTCTCCGTTGAGACCTTTACCGACATGGAATTACTTTTTACACAGAGGTTCATTAATGCAAGTGAACGCACCACAATCTCTGCATTAATCAATGAAAGAATAAGATCAGATAAAACGTTAGTCCAATATGCTATCCGATTGAGGAATTTTTTGTCTAAATGCGAGCAACGCATCACCGAAGGTCCAGCCGTTGGAATGTTTATAGGTACCTTTATCCACGATCACAGGTGTACCCATTCTTAGCTTTTGCCAAGCCTGTTACCTATCAAGAGCTCATCAATAAATTAGTGTAGTTGGAGCAAATTGGTCAGGTCCCTTCCTCTTTAGGTGGGGAATTGTCACTAATGCTCAGCAGGAACAAGGCGGCTTCAAAGCACCAGGTCGTAGAAATGATAATCGTTCGGGTTCCACCCTCGAAAAGAAATTGGGACGTGAATACTCATTCCTTCGTGACAAGACGGAAGAAGTTATTCGAGCTTGCTATGAAGAATCGCATGCTGTCATTGCCTGAGCCATGGCAACCAGCACAAGCCAATACGGTCAACGATCCTAATTACTGCCCCTACCATCAGGTTATAAACCACCCGATTGAAGACTGCTTTGTATTTAAGAACTGGGTCGAAGACCAATATAAGCAAGGCAAATTTATGTTATCGGATAGCTGGAAGCTGGATCTGCCGTAAAGACACGTCTCCAAGAAGGCTGATACAGCAGGGGCATCTTGCTCGATGGAAGCAGAAAGCCCGTAGGAGATGGTCCTCTCTTCAAAGACAAAAAAGATGCTGAACGGACTACAAGCGCGTCCTACAATCAAGTGGAAAAATCCGCTTGAACCACAAGTCATCAAGGGAATGTTAAAACCGTGTCCTACTCCAAAGACCAAAGACAGAGAAAAGCCCCCCAATCAACTCTTCCAAGAAGAAGAAAATGAAGGCCAAGAAGCTTGTACAGCCGGATGAATATTTCGACAAGCGTACAGAACTTCAAAAGTATATAGACGCGCTAGAAAAATATAATCAGAAAGGGCGTACCCCAATTACGCTCGAGGAATTCCTTCGGTATCTCTTTGAAAATAGCAACGCTGAAGAAGAGGATTCAACAAAAGAAGAGGGAGAAGAGGATGTGGAAAGTTGCCGCATGGTCTCTCATCCCTTTGTATATGATGAAGATACTCCGTCAGTATCAGAAAGCGACATGACTGAACAGGGGGCAGGACCCATACAAAGGATTCCAAACCTGTCACAAGAAGATCCGATTGACACTCTAATAAGGGAGGCTGTTCAAGAAGGCGAAGATATGATAAGGCATGAGATGTCCATATATGAAAACGCCAGACGATTGCGACTAAGCAGGCAAGCCACAGAAGAGACGGGTCACGATATCTCCCAACTGAAGCATCTTCCAGCCGCAAAGTGCAAAAGTAAGGCCAAAGCCGAAAAGCACTTCACTAAGGCCCTGGCAATGGGATGAAACTGCCACCTCTTGTTCTCTATACGCCCGGAGTCCTGTACTTCGATGGAGGGGAAGAGCACCCGAAGTTTTGTCTCTATCACCGGAGAATCTCACTCCCTATCAACAAATGTAATTCGTTTAAGAAATGGTGGCGAGGATATGTTTCTCACAAAAGAAAGTTGAAGAAAGAAAAAGCAAAAAGCTCGCGATCATCAGCTCGAGAACAATAAGCTCAAAGCATTCGGTCAAACGAACTCAGCGGCAGAAAATTGCCACATGAAGCAGATGCCTTCTACATAAGGCTTAACCTCCAAAAGAAGGAAGTGGTGAAGTTCCCACCTTCGAAAGTGACTCTGATGAAGAAGTCATCTACAATCCTTTTACAAGCTCCTCCTCGGAAAACGAAGAAGATACCAAGGCTTGTAACAATATCCAGTTGCGGGATCGCTCCCTCCCCAAGGAAAATGTCGGGTCTGCAAATAAAGCTTCAAAGAAGCAGGATAAAGGAAAAGAAAAGGTGGTTGAAAAGATTGAGGTTGACGAAGAAGTTGCCAGAGACCTCACCACCACGGACCCACCTAAGAAGATCAAGCTGGATTACAACGTTCTTGCGCATCTAAAGAAGCTGCCATCACATTTGAGCATATACAATACTCTACTCCTATCAAAAGAACCGCGGGAGTCTCTAATCAGGGCTCTAAGCGAGCTTGACCAGTTCCAAGCTTTCTTTGCCGAAGAAGAAATGAAAGATGAATTGGCGGAAGCTCATACTGCCGACATCACTTTCAGCGAAGAATATCTTCTGCTAGGGACGTTCAAACATAATCGACTTCTCTATGTAGCCGGATAATGTGAAGACGTCAGGATAAATAAAATCCTTATCGACAAAGGATCACCGGTCAATCTATTAAATGTGAGGTGCTCAAGGAGTTGGCCATGGACGCCAGATTTCTCGCTCGAGAGAAGATCACAATATTCGGATTCGACTCTCAGTCTTCGCAAACTTATGGATCTGTGGTGCTAACACTCCGGTTTGGACAACTCGTCACTGGCATCAAGTTTCATGTCATTGATGCTAAAACTTACTATAAAGCTCTACTCGGTAGACCTTGGCTACACGAGTACAATATCATCCCTTCAACACAACATCAGTATATGAAGTACTTTAGGGATGACAAAGAGCACATTATTGTAGGAGAACTCAATCCTTTCTCGGTGAATGAATTCCACAAGTATGAAGACGCCGAGTATTTCCTTCTTGATTTTGAAGACTCAGAAAGGTGTGGTAAACTCGCATCAGAAGGGAACATCAAGCAGAAGCAGGTGGCTACTATTTTGGTATCCGGGAGTGACTCCGAGAATGAAGAAGAGACAATACTACCAAGCCAATCTCAGGTGGGAGGTGTTCTCCGCCGAAAGATATGACCGGGACGATGGGACGTCTGGCCTGAATTTTGGGGGCAAATGCTATTTGGGTTTTATCCGTCCACCTTTCCGAAGATGCCAAGTTGATTTATGGCACCGTGTATCGGAGGTTTAGACGGATGCGGCCGTTGTAGCAGACTTCGTCAGATTCCCCCTCATTTGAGGGGTTTTTGATTATGAGGACGCTCTTCCCTGCAGGCGCAAGCCCCTGCAGTTAATTACGCTACCGCATCGCGGTAACCACTTTCTCCTTCTCCAGATGGTCACTTCGTGTCGTGTATGTTTGTTTTATTTTTGGTTGCCCGTGGATTGTATACGGGGACTAATTTATGTTGTCGCCCGTAGGGCGTGGATTAGTCCAAATCCGTATTTTCTTAGATTTGGTTTTGGGTTGGGTTTAAGAATCGTTAATCTCATTTGAGACTAATATCAACTTAAACGTTTGTTAAGAATATGTTAGTCTAATTTTAGACTAAGATCTACTTAACAGGATCATTTGGATCCAACAAAAGAGCATTTAAACTCTATTGTTTTAGTTTAGGGACATTGCAGTCCATAAGTTTAAGGACATCATAGTCTATGGAGTTTAGAGACATCGTAGTCTGGTTTAAAGACATCGTAGTCTGTAAGACATCATAATTTGATTTAAAGATCGTAATCTGGTTTTGGTTTAACCATTTGGGGATGCACCAAAAGTTATTGGTTATTGGGACCCTCCATCTCTCTGAAGACGTTGAAAGATTACAACGACATGTATCAGAGGTATGAAGAGATGTACCCTTGAACCAATATTGGTTGGGAGATCTATAGTCAGATTTGGGACTAAGACCAAAGATTTATGAGGATATGAGCTCAATTAGGATCTGTGGCCAACTTGGGCTCGGCCCATTCAGTTAAAATGTTGGACATTTAATTAGTCTCAGTCTTTTTTCATTTAACAATGCTAAGCATTGGTTTAGTTTCTGACAACCTTTTGTCTTTTATTGAGTGCTGAGCACTCATTATGGCTTTGGGCTTTATTTAAAAAATAATTTATGTTCCCTCAGCACACACGTGAGGAGCACGTGGTGCGCTTGGCGCTGAGCGCCAGTAAGTGAGTGCAGAGCGCTCCTTGTGAAAGAGCGCACACGTGAGGAGCACGTGGTGCGCTTGGCGCTGAGCGCCAGTAAATGAGTACAGAGCGCTGAGACGCTTCTTTTTAATTTGGAGCGCTAAGGCTCTTTTTAGGCAATTTTGATCAGCTCTGCGCTATGAGAATTAAATTCTCGTTTATAAGAGACTTTGTCTCGTGGGTTTAAGAACAAAGTTTTTATTTTTATAGGAGATATCACAATCTCTTATTTTTTTGTGAAAGGCTTTGCCTTTATGGATCTGTGATCTGAAGAGAGTTGAATTCTTCTTTCCCCCCTTTTTATGATGAGATGCTATGATCTCTTTTGTGAAAGACGTCTGTCTTATAGATCTATGATCTAGAGAAAAAATCTATGTTTTTCTTCATTTGATGAGATGTTTTGACCTTTCTATTTTATTTACCTTGAAAAAATTCTTCTTCTTCCGAGAGCTTGCTCTTCTCTTTGAAATTTCTCAAAGTTTGAGGGGGGTTCCTCTATTCAAGACTTGAAGTCTTCGGTCCTTTATATAGGGGAGGCTGATTTGTTGAATCAGTTGAAGAGATCAAAGATCCAAGGGCTTCTGTTTTACAGAAAGCAATCTTGTTGTTTTTAACAAGACTGGGAAAATCTTTTTCCATACAGAATTTATTCTGTATCTTGTTAATTTTAATCACCATTGGATCTTTGATCCAACGGTGCTCTAATTTTCAGAGTAATCTGATGATTTTGTCATCTTTGTTGAATTTTTGATCCAAAGGTGAGGAACATTTAGTTCCAGCGCTAGCACTCTCGTGCTTTGCACGTGAATGCTGCATCAGAGTCTTTGACTCTGGGTGCTAGCGCACTTAGTGCTTTGCACGTGAGCGCTGCATCAGAGTCTTTGACTCTTAGCGCTGGCGCTGCTTGTGTTAGCGCTCTCGTGCTTTGCACGTGAACGCTTCATCAGAGTCTTTGACTCTTTAGCGCTGGCGTTGCTAGCGCTGGCGCTTTTATGAAACGCTGCTTCATTTCAAATTTCAAAATTTGAACAGAGTTTTGCTCTGATTGGGGGAAACAAATGCCCCCACCGTTGCGCTCACGTGACTTACACGTGAGTGCAGCGGTGGCAGCATCTGCGCCATTAGATCAACTTAGAAGTTGAAACGGCTCTCAGTGCCTATGAATAGGGCCTTTGGCCCATGAGATGACCTCTGTTCATCTTCTTTCTTGTTTTTCTGAGAATTAATTCTCTTTCAGAACATAGCTCTTTGTTTTAAGAACTCTCATAGAGACAGAACTCTGTCAAATTTTTGGTAAGATTTGAACCCATTAACAGAGCTTTGCTCTACTTAGATCATAGATCTTTTAAAGACTTTCAGGGTTTCTTAACCCGTTAATTAAGAACAGAGCTTTGCTCTCTCTAGATCATGGATCAGAAAAAGAAACCCTTTTTAGGGTTCTTTTAACCCATTAACGAAGAACTTTCAGAGTTCGTTTTGCAGATCTTAAAGATCCTGAGGTTTTTACTTCTGTAGAAAGCCTTGCTTTTAGGGTTATCGATGGATTATTCCATCTTCTTCATAGAGCATTGCTCTTTAGAAATTTTGGAGAGAGAATTTTATTCCCTTCATGATTAATTATGACAGATGTCATATCTGTTGCAGAGCACTGCTCTCAAGGAAGATTTACTTCTTGGCCCAAGGGGCGCTCATTAAAGGAGAATCCTTTTAGGATTTTCTCGTTTAATGACTATCTTATCAAATAATGAGACTGTTTTACTAATGATGAACCGTCATCTAGATTGTGTGGGTCCTCCTTGGTCCTTTTCCACTGCATTGCAGTGCGGTACGAATTTAAAGTACCAAGTGACGGAACTTAAACTGTAGCATTGACAGCTAATTTTTTTGTTCTTTTTCATGCAGGTACTATGTTTTTCGATATTTCTTTCTCATTCGTCCGTTCGGAAAGCGGATTCTGTGACTTCTGTAGGCTGGCCCGTTATCAGAGATAATCCGTAGCGGAGTGCCGAACCGATAGATGACGTGTCTTGAAGAAATGGAGGATGTTCTCCGTCTTCACTTCTCTCAGCGGTACTGCTTCTGCCCACTTAGAGAAGTAATCAGTTGTCGCCAATATGAACCGATGTCCCCTGGATGACGCTGGTTCGATGGGTCCGATTATATCGGTTCCCCACATTTCGAACGGCCAGCTAGCCACTGTCGGGTGTAGCGGATTTGGATGCTGGTGGATGAAGTCCCTGTGAATCTGGCACGAGTGGCACTGCTTCGCGTATTCGAGGCAGTCTTGGATCATCGTGGGCTAATAGTAGCCCATCCTTTCGATCTTCAGCTTCATCTTTGGCCCGGCTTGATGAGAACCGCAGAGTCCGTCGTAAGTTTCTTGGACGATTTTCTTTGCTTCTTCTGGTCCTAGGCATCTTAGCCACAGAGAGTCAAACGACCTCTTATACAGCGTATCATTGACGAAGGCGAAAGACAAAGCTCTTTTCATGAGCTGATGCCTTGAGGATGCATCTTCAGGTGTCTGACGGGATTTGAAGTAGTCTATAAAAACTTCTCTCCAATCCCTAGCCTTTTCCTGGTCTTTTATTTGTAGGGTTGTTTGCTTGGTCACTTCCTTTTCTTTAGACGACTCCGGAGATATTTCCGCTGGTGCAAGAACCCGACGGCTTTGCACAACGATCCTCACGTCATCGAGGTTTTCGTCAGCCAGTTCTTTAGCGAGTTTGGCTAATGCATCCGCCTTGCTATTTTCCGCTCGCGGTATGCTTTCCAGGACGTAGGCGGGAATTTAAGTCAGCAATTGTTGCACTCTCTCACCGTACTTTACCAACTCCGGTTTGCACGTTTGATAGTCGCCGTTTACTTGACTAACGACTAACTGGAAGTCTCCATATATAAGAAGGTTTTCGATTCCCATGTCGACAGCGATCTCAAGACCTGCTATCAAAGCTTCATATTCTGCTTCATTATTTGTCCTCGGCTCTGTTAGGGAAAAGGCAAAGCGCATTATCCCTCATTGCGAAGTCACGAAGATAAGGCCCACCCCAGATTTGATTAGAGGGGAGCCGTGCTTTCGCTTCTTCATGGAAGATGCCCCATCAAAGTAGAGTTCCTATCGGGTATCACTTTCTCTTCTCTCCCCGTCAATCGTGTCAAATGCGTGCTCGTCTGGCAATTCGCAATTTAGGGATGAATCGACAGGTATTGGATGCTCGGCGAGGAAGTCGGCGATGGCCTGACTTTTCACCGCTTTGAAGGGTCGATAGATTATCGAGAACTCCATTAAGAGGAGGGCCCATTTAGCGAGTCGTCCCGTTAGTATGGCTCTTGACATCAAATATTTGAAAGGATCCACCTTTGATATGAGATGGACTTCATGCGCCAAAGCATAATGCCGAAGCTTCGTTATAGCGAAGATTAACGCCAGGCAATGTTTTTCGATAGGGGAGTAATTGTTTTCTGCCCCCAGGAGAACTCGGCTCAAATAATAGAGGGCTCTCTCTTTCCCTTGGTCATTTCCTGTGCCATAGTGCGCCTAAGGAACCTTTAAGGGCGGTTGTGTACAGGATTAGAGGCTTCCCCTTGACTGGAGCGGTCAGCACCGGAGGATTCTGCAGGTATTGCTTGATTTCGTCTAGTGCGCTCTGGCATTTACGATCCCAGACAAAAGGGGTCTCCTTCTTCATTAGATGACTGTAGGGGCGACATTTGCCGAAGAGGTTGGCTATGAACCGTCGGATATATGTGAGCTTTCCTTGGAGAGACCGCAGTTGCTTGAGAGTTCTTGGCGGAGATATTTCCATAATCGCCTTAATTTTTTATGGATCTATTTCGATGCCCCGGTGTCGGATGATGAATCCCAGGAATTTGCCCGAGGAAACTCTAAACACGCATTTGAGAGGGTTCATCTTCAGATTGTATTTCCGAAGACGCTGGAACACTATATTCAGATGCTGCCAATGTTCCTCGTACGATTTGCTTTTAACCACGAGGTCATCGATATAGCATTCGACGATTTCATGTATGAGGTCATCGAAAATCTTCGTCATGACCCTCTGATAGGTGGCGCCGGCGTTCTTCAGACCGAAAGGCGTTACTTTGTAGCAGAATATGCCCAGAGGAGTCCGGAAAGCGGTATGCTTCTGGTATTCGAGATGCATCTTTATTTGATTGTACCCTGATGAGCCGTCCATGAAGGAGAAGACTTCTTGAGTGGCCGTGTTGTCTATCATCAGCTCGGTAACCGATACAGGAAAATCATCTTTTGGGCAAGCTTTGTTGAGATCTCGAAAGTCCACGCAGATGCGCACTGTCCCATTTTTCTTCATCACTGGGACGTTGGCAATCCAATCAGGGTTGACTCCATCTACCTCTCCAGTTAATTATGGAACTCCAACAAATAAATTATTATCCATAGCATGAACAGTATTGGATGAGAGTTGATTTTTGAAATAATCAACAATGGTTGACTCCATCTCCTCTTTCTTCTCAATGATGTTTCCAGTAGCCTCAACTAATTTAGGCAAGCTGTATTTTCTTCTATGCGATTTCACCAACAAATAAAAATATTTTTTTATTTATTTCCTCCTAAACCATCCATCAAACCCTGGCTTTTTGTCTCCAAAAAATTTCTTCCATTGCCTCAAGTCTACTTAATAATAAAAGAGTTGCATAAAATTTCTGCTTGTTCTCAACTGTAGGATTATTATCAAAATGAAATTGTGCACACAATACTTCATCCTCCGCCTTTGCTGCTTTAGATGTAATATTGCGTAACACCTCTTTGTTCCACTTAAAGAGCACCGATATTAAATTCTTTAGTTTACAAATGAAGATATCGAACTTCAAACAAACCACTTCTATATCCCAAGCTTCTGCGACAATATCCATAAATATCGAATGTTGAAGCCACATATTTTGGAACCTGAATGGACAAGGCCCGAATTCTCTCTTTTTCTCCACTTCTATCAATAATGGAGTATGGTCAGAATTAGAAATGCTAGTTTTTTCAAATTTACCAACCCATTGTGTAGAATATAAAATTCTATCTAGATGTTCCCAAACACAGCTGGATCCTGTCTGATTATTGCACCACGTGAAAGTAGAACCATGAAATCCACCATCCAACAGTTTAGAGTCATTGATCCATGAGGCGAAGTCCTCCTATCTTTATTATGTCGAATCCTCCCATCAATCTTCTCACTATTTGAGATGATAGCGTTAAAATCTCCTCCAATTAACCATGGCTTATCTTTTACAACCCTTGATTGAAAATCTTTAAGATTAGTCCAAAGACATCGCTTATCCGCTGAAGTAATGCATACACCACAGTCACAAAGAAAAAACTAGCTTGTTCTCCATTACAGAAGGAAACAAACTGCTCATCAACATGAGATATCACAATATTCAGTGATGGATCCCAAAAAAGCCAAATCTTCCCACCGCCATCTTCATTTGAATGGAAACAAGGAAGTCCAATCTTTAGAGCAATAGCTTGAGCTCGAGAGCAACTAATTTTAGGTTCAACCAGGCCAAAGAAAACTAGTTTATGAGAACACACCAATCGACGCATACGTCGAACAGTGGGTTTATTCCCCACACCCCTCGCATTCCAAATAATTCCTTTAATCATTGGATAGGAGACTTAGTTGCCTTCGATCTTAGCAAGATCGAGATAGGAGGCATAGAAATATTTTTAGAACCAACAACTTTGCGTTTTCCACACTTTTTAATCAAAGAACTAATCAACCAAGAATCATCATTTTCGTCGTCAGCCACATCTTGGACTTGCTGCTCTTGATCAACAACAGCATTGAGTCTCTCCTCACTGTGATTGTTGCCTTCTTCAATCTCTATACCGATCTCATTTTCTTGTTTCTCCTTGACAATAGAGTTAAATCGTTTTAATTGGTTACCATCACCATTCGAAGCTTTCTCTGCCAAATTGCTTCCATCAACATCTTGTTGTAATCCTGCGGACTCTTCATCTTGATTTTTAAGCATGTCGACAAGTCCTTCTCTTTTCACCAAGGCATGTTTTAAAAAACAAAATAATTCCATTGCTTTTAGGTGATTCCTTTTAGGCAATTTATTTGTACACACCTGTCGACGCTCCTCATCATTATCCGAAACCACTTCTCGAAGATTTGTAAAGGAATCCGAAACTGATTCGAGTATATCGTGAGATTTTAAGGCTTCATGTGCTTCTTTATTGGAATAACCTGCTTCTGTCAAATCCTCCATGAGCAACTCTTATTATTTGAGAGAGATCCATCCATCTTATTCTTGAATACTGTAACTTTAATCAGAAAATGGACATAGGTTAGTCTCATATGCCATTTAGCATTGGTTCTTAAGATCTGTTTATCATGTATTTCTGCTTCTGGGGAATGAGTATCCCGATTAATACCGATTTTGCTCTCAGTTTCTGAATGAGTTTTTGTTAAGTAGATGTGATGCTAGGAGAGTTCAAAAACTATTTTTCTTGAAACCTCACAATATATCTCTTGGACACCATTATTAACTAAGATGTTGATTACTGCAAGTCATGTAAATATGACTGACTTCAGGTCTGCCGCAATGTAAATAACCAAAGTGTTCATTTAGCACTTACTAACTCAGGCTTTGTATGGAAACTTGCTCATCATTTGCGCTGTCACCTTTAAGACTAACCTATACCCTTGGCTTTTTCATTCCACCTACTCAAAACTTATTTCCTCTTTTCGTATATATGTTCATCCATATAGTTTGAATCTTCAATCCACACTTTGCAGGAATAGAGGCTTTGTCATTCATGTCACGAGGCAAGGCAGTTTCTTCATCGCCTCTAGAAAAGATTCGTCCGATGAGAGGGAATCTTGTAGATTGCTTAGAGTTTCCGCAGGATCTTTTCAAAGATCCGAAAAGAATCATCAATTTTGAGCATCACTTAATGGGGTCAGGGAGCACTGCTAGCTGTTGGAGAGCTCCTGACCAGGATTTTGTACCACTATCGAAGTTATATGGTCAACCTGCACAATTATCTGTGGAAGCCGGAAAAATTACTTCAAATGGGGGACATTATGAGAACGGCCTCTTCTCAAACTCCATGTCATATGCATTCAACAACAAACGTGCGTTTACTCCCCACTTTATGCTGTATGCTTTATTGCTGTGTATCTGAACCTGCTAACATTTAAAGAAAACCTTATATATATGGTTTTTTTTTTCTGTTTGATTTCCATTTAATCTGAAATTCAATATATCAAACCAAGAAGTTCTCATACATTATTTTGTCGCACATAATCATATATTACCATATTTAGAGAATTATCCAATTCTTGTTTCTTCTGCACAATTGACGATGCAGTGAGGTTATCGTCAAATGATGCTTTCGTCGGTCAATCTGTTAATACAATTCGTTCCAACTTTGGGGAAGATGAAGCTTTAGAAGAAATTGGAGAACAAACGATCAGAGATCTCCTTCCTGACGATGATGATTTGTTCTCTGGAGCTATTCATGATCTTGGGTATGTTGCACAATCCAACAAGGCTGATGTTGAGGATGATCTATTTTGTAGTGTTGGTGGCATGGAGTTAGAATCAGATGATAATTTCAGATGCGGAAAAGCTTATACTTATGGAGGAGCTTCTAGCGGTCAGGCAGGGGGATCGAATAACCTTCACGCAAGTGAACTTCCATTTGGTGAACAGCCCTCCAGAACTCTTTTTGTGAAAAATATTGATATTAACATCGAAGATATGGAGCTTAGGGTTCTTTTTGAGGTAATTCTGCTAATATATTTTGAACTTCTGTCATTAGGCTGGTCTATATTCCAGTGTTTATCCTATCTAAACTAGTTTTCTTTGTATTTGCAGCAATATGGCGATATACAGACATTTTATACTTCCTGTAGAGATCGGGGCTTTGTAATGGTATCATATTATGATATCAGGGCAGCACAAAATGCAATTAGAGTGCTTCAAACCAAGTCAATTAGGGGCAGGACGATTGACATACAATTTTGCATTTCGAAGGTATCCCCTGCAAATTCTTCAAGATGGCTTCTATATGAACAGAAATTGCAAATACCATTTTATCTTCTTTAATATTTGAGACTGACTGTCCTGTTAGGCATTTTTATCTAGTTTCATACTTCAACTTATATTAAATCTGAAGGGACTTAATTCCTGCATGTATGTCTTGAGATAACCATGAGAGTGAATATATTGTTTATATATTTTTATTTGATTTCCGATGATGATCATCCTCATCCTCATCTCCTCCTTTCATGCTGCAACCGGAAAACGACCAGAAGAATTATAAATGGACAAGTCTGCCAAACATTGCAGGGGACAAGTTTGAAAAACTCTGTGTCCTGTCTATA
Source organism: Agapanthus africanus (assembly GCA_030015575.1). Classification (NCBI taxonomy): domain Eukaryota; kingdom Viridiplantae; phylum Streptophyta; class Magnoliopsida; order Asparagales; family Amaryllidaceae; genus Agapanthus; species Agapanthus africanus. Next base: position 416,076,050 of record CM057349.1, on the reverse strand, counting down.
TATTACAATTACTGAACCCTAGTTTTTGTTACTGTTATCATTGTTCTTGCTTTCCCCCCATTAAACTGGAGAAAACATGGACCATAAAATTCCAAATGGCAGAATTATGGATCAATTTTTTTGATCTGATGTCAATCTTTAATTCTTGGGGAAGGAAATGGAGTTGCATGAAATTATAAGACAAGTTGGTGTGCGTGGATCTTTGCCTTATCAGTCACATGGTTGATCCCACAATAAAATCTCATGTGAACCAGGGGGATCTACAAATTTGACACTATTACTTTTGAAAGGAAACCGTACTAATACTTCCAACTATATTAAAATCCTATTTCGTAAGCTTTCTTATCTTCACTAGTTCACTTTAATAATTCTACCTATATTTTCTTCTATATGGGCAAGTACTTAGGGGTATCGTTTTATATTTACACTTACTCTGAAAATGCTTTTATAATAAATTCATGTTTTTTATTAAAAAAAAATCCATGTTAATGTATGTTGTGTCAGCATATTCTTGTACTTGGCAATGAAATATATATATTGAAAAATTGAGTGTGGTTGATCTGTTAGCAGGAAGAGAAAGATATTAGCGAGGGTGTGCTTCTGGTGACTAACCTCGAGTCCTCCATGTCAAAGGTTGATCTCCTCCACACATATGGTGTATATGGCGAAATCAAAGAGGTAAGATGGTCTTGAAGTCTTATGTATTCTGGAATTTTTTTTATAAAGTATGAAACTAAATCCTGTTCCTTATCCTGGTCTATAGATCACTGAAATTCCACATAAGTACCATCAGAAATATATAGAGTTTTATGATGTTCGAGATGCTGAAGCTGCTCTTTCAGCCATAAACAGTTCTGATATCGCAGGCATGAGAATTAATGTTGACCGTTGTGGCCTAAGAGAGGAAAGAATCAGGTATATACATCTACCTAATTGTTTCATTTCATCTAGCATTGTTATGACTATTATCTTCTTAAGTTTTCTGCACCATTTTCCCTCAGTTTATCAGTCATTGGGCCTTGTATATCAGGCACCATCTTTTCTTGCATGATGCATTTTCGCCTATCATTTTCCTCCTTATAAATTCCCCTTGGTCTATGAGAGTTTAGAGGATGCAAAATTCTTATCCATACTTTCCTCGGCAATGAATTTAATATCTATTAAGAGAGTGTTTACATTAGGTTGCATCCTATCGTAAAACTTTGTGAAGTCATTCAGCCTATAACCAATCTCATTTTGAAGGGGAGAGGTTTTGATGAGATATAGCAGGCTAATGGAAAACTAAAACCTCAGAGTCGAATTCAAATCCAACACCTTTAAAGCAACACGCAGCAAAAGAATAAAAAAAAATTATGGCCTACAACATAAGGTTAGGGAACTTACAGTGATTTGGATCTGCAATGTAGCTCCTCTCTGGATCTCAGAGTCTTCTTATTCATTGCGATGATCGATGAATCCAATCACATGGTTAAGCGGGAGGGATTCAGAACCATGGCATCTGGATAGCAGAACAAAGGTCGAAGGGGGATCGCACAAAAGTCTTGTTCTTTACGGAGGCTACCGATAAGAAACCCTTTCAATAGTCCCCTTTATATAGCTTTGAGGAAGAGATTGGACCAAAGCCCAAAACTTGGCCGATCTTGATTGCCCGCACCTATGGTGTGGACGCCCTAGCCAAGACAAGCTTAAGGTGATTGGGCGGGTCAGGTCCCCGACCCGGACTACACCTACCCACTTGATTGGGTGGGTTTGTGCCGGATCGAGCCCAAGTCCAACCTGTATGATGTCTCTTCTAGTTCACATGGTACTTTTGCTCATGCCCTTCTTTTAAAAGAGGATAGGACTGCCTACTGATTAGAAAGTTCAAGGCATCTTTACATGTTGAATGGTTTCTGTCAGGTCCTGGAGGCCTTATTACTCATTAAACATTGTATAGGTTTGCTTTTGTTATTTATTGTGCTGTCGATGCTTATGAGGGATGAGAGGGTTAAATGGTTCATCAGGTGTTTCTTCTTTGGTCCATAGGCATCCATATTGAAATGTTGTAAAGAAGAGCTCTGTATTTATTTTAACTACAGATTGGTTGTGCTGTGACCAGGTCTTCAGAATAGTTGAGAGTTGAAATGGGATACTTGCTCTCAAATTTCGAATGCAATATAAGAGATACCCATTTCCAGTAGTGATAACCTGTATCATCTTCCTTATATTACATACATTGTTAAGTTATCATAAATGGATCTAATGCCAAACGTGAACTGAAAGGCAAGGGAGAACGAGATAGTCAACAATATGAGGACTGGAATAGTTGACATGAAAAATACCTACAGTTAAGGGGAAGGAGTTGGCTAACAGAATGATTAGGATAACAAATTAACAAAGTTTATCCACGAGGTATAAAGTGAATTGGTATGAGATATAGCACAACTGAAAAATATGTGATATTAATTTGACATAAAGTAAATTAAAAGTGAAAACAGGATGGGGATCTTATAAATAAAATATCAAGAGAATATTGTTTCGTGAGGTAAACAGATGATGAGGTAGTTCATTCCAGGCGAGTTTGTATTTGGCAAGAAGGTTTAATATCTTAAGAGTGAAATGCTATGCTCAAGTAATGGTCATTTAAGTCTATGCCTTGACCTTGTTGCTCCTTCGACCTGTCCGCCATCCTCTCACTCCTTAGTTGGCACACTTGCACATAGTTTTGTTCAATTGATCCTCACACATGATCAACTCGTGTCAGATCCTCAGTTGGAACCACCTCTAGCATCTTATGACTGCATTCATTTCTTACTCTATGTTTGATGTGCCCCTGTCAACATTCTCATTTAGTTACCCCTCGTATTTAAATATATTGTTTCTTAGCTGCCAAATATTCTGACCAGTAAAGCAGAACTGGTCTTATAGGCTTACAGCTCATCATCGAAGCCTTTTCCTCATCAAAATGGCGTCTTCCATGCATGAGGATCTATGGAAGATTGACACTCTTCTACAGCTGTTTGTTGCCTGTCAACCACCTCTTAATTGGCATCGAATATCTGACCAAGTAAACTATGGACGAGAGCTTTCCATAGTCGAAAAGGCCTCTGACATTCTTCAAATTCTCCTTCCAGTTAAAGATCTATAAGAAACTGGATGAGATTCTAGGGTACAAATAAAGCCATGGGTGTTTCTAAAGCTGGCCATTTAACTCTCTGTTAAACTCATCCTCTAATAAACGTCATAGGCGATGACTGAAAACGAATAAATTAAATGTTGTCACTTTTCACCAATTTCTTCACTTTCGAGTTTAACATTTAATGTTTTCTATGTATGCTTATAAAAATCTCTCTCGTTAACTGATGAACCTCGAGACCTGTCCTAAACCTCCCTACCAGTGAAAACAATTTTTGTGCCCTTTTAGCTGCACTTCTGGGAACCCACCGTGTCTTCTCTTGTTCTTATTACCCTTTTTGGACCTATTTATTCCCGACACATTCACTTACTGATCGAAAAAATTTGGATTGCAGCTCAACACAACAGTTACCCATGGAGCCAGAAGAGGAAAAATCAATCAGATGCAAAGAAGAAAGTTATTCTAAGAAATTGCCTTCAGATTGCTTCGGTATGATGTCTGCCGATTTATTTGTTGCTAACCTTTTGTTAGTGGTTATCCATATCACAATTTTCATAAGGATCAAGGAACAAGATCTAATTCTTATACAAATTTTAAACTAAATCGCATTTAAATCTATCTGGTTTTACTGTCCCTATGTGACATTACCCATTATTTTTCTACCCTATTCAATCAGTTGATGATGTAAATATTAGACAACCCTTGAGGTCTTATATGGAAAAACTATAAACAAGGTCCCAAGTTGAAATTTTATATAGCGCTCTTCTTTTTCAGTTAAAGTAACATTTACTTTTACTGCTGATACATGTTATGTTTTGCCTTACATATAATGGTTTTGTGTGTCAGTTCCTTCTGGATCGATAACTCTTGGGGCAAATACTTCCACTGGTCGTCATAATGGGGATGTCCAAAGACTGCATACTGCATTTCAAATGCAGAATACTGCATCTATAGAATCCAATTTTCATGGCATCTCTTCTTCAATTCCCCATAATTTTTCATCCCCAGGCAGGTTTGCAATGGTTGGGAATCACATCAATCACTCTAGCAATTCTGACCACAGCCATTCATTGAGACAACTGAACCATGGTTTTCAGAGCATGCCAAGCTTTGCAGAGATCCATGACGGGGTAATCAATAGTATCACTTTCAACTCAGCAAGCACCATGTCGGGAATGGCTATGAATGTCAATTCTACACTTATTAATGGAATTGAAAATAGGAACAGAGTTGATTCTGGTGGCCATAATAGCCATTCCTTTGAACCCAAAGAAGCTGGTAAGTACAACCAAATAAACTAGTAGTTATTTATATGATGAAAGAAGCTCTTAACTTAGCTCAGTATATGTTCCTTTGAGTTGAATGTGATTTCTTGTAGCACATCTATCATCTTTCCACTTCCTACCGACTCTCACTCTGTCAGGAGAATTTGGAGAATGCCAACATAGTATATTGTAAAGCTCTACATGCACGCGCGCGCGCACATACATACCCACCCACCCCACCCCCACCCCCACCCCAAGAAAAAGGCTATTTATTATATACTTTTTGTAAGATGAATTTAACGTCTCTGTAGTTTTTTCTACTAGCAGTCATATTAAGTATATCCATCTTTATGTTGCAGGATATAATGTCTCAGGAAACAGAAGCTTCCCTCTTCATGGTCATGAATATATTTGGTCTAATTCTAATACATTTCACAATCACTACCCTGGTTCCATGGTGTGGCAAAATCTCCCACCATTAAGGAACAATATCCCTACTCAAACTCCACAAGTACAGGGGCTTGCTAGAGTACCCTCTCTCATGTCAAATCCAGTTTTGCCTCCACATCAGCATGTTGGCTCAACACCTGCTGTGGATCCCTTATTCTGGGACCAAAGACACACTTTCACAAGCGATGTTACTAGTTTCCATTCGAGTTCTGTTGAAAATATGGGATATGGTAGTTCTCAATTGCAGTCTCTTGAACTGGTTGCTCATAACATATTCCCTCATTCTGGTGTAGCCTGTATAGACCCTTCTATTGCTCCGGTTCATGTTACGGTTCCTTCGCCTCAGCAAAGGGGCCACATGTTTCGTGTAAGGAACAATGTCAGTCCGGTGCCTAATTCACATGATGCTCCTAATGATCGCAGCAGAAGCCGAAGAAGCGATCTCAGTTCTAGTCAAGTAGATAGCAGAAAGCAATATGAACTTGATATAGACCGTATTATTCAAGGAGAAGAGCTGCGAACAACCCTCATGATAAAGAACATTCCTAACAAGTATGTGGACAAGTCCTTTTTTCCATAAAGAAATGTTTCATCATTAGCCCTCGTTACGTATAATTTATATTCCTCTGACTTATTATATTACCCTCCTTTCAGGTATACCTCTAAGATGCTTCTGGCTACTATTGATGAGCAACACAAAGGAACTTATGATTTTATCTACCTGCCTATAGATTTTAAGGTAACTACTACTCTGGAACAAAAACCTTGTTTCTTTGTGATGGGAAGTGTAGGTGCCATTATTATTAATGATTCATCGGCTAATTTCCTTCCGTTTACCTCGACAGAACAAATGCAACGTGGGGTATGCTTTTATCAACATGACTGATCCGCAGCATATTATTCCATTTTATCAGGTTTTGTTCCTTCACTTTCGAAATAGGGCCATGTTACCGTTTTATTGCTTTTTGTCCATATCTCATTAGTAAATGGTGGATACTTGAGTTTCTCGTCCCATTCACCCTTTTCCAAAATTGGAATAAATACTTTGGTGTGGTTCCTATGGCTATATTGCTCTCTAGTAAGATGCAAAGTTTAATGTTATTTTTTTTACTTTGCAGTATGAATTTTTCCTTTATTAGCTTAACAAATAGAGATTGATATTGTTTCAACTGGCTTCATATTAAATAGGTTAATACCCTAAGCTTGCTAAAGGAATTGAACGCTTCTTTTTTTCAGGCATTCAATGGGAAAAAATGGGAAAAGTTCAACAGTGAGAAAGTGGCATATCTTGCATATGCTCGTATACAAGGGAAGTCAGCTCTTATCGCTAATTTCCAGAATTCAAGCTTGATGAACGAGGATAAAAGGTGTCGTCCCATTATTTTCCATTCAAATGGTCCAAATGCAGGAGATCAGGTAAAAATTTACTATAATATTAACTCTCTATTCAAGCGCTTTTCAATATTTACATCTCTCTCAAGTGATAAAATACAGATAATATATTTTAGCCCCGGAGAATTTGTTAGGACTGCTGCTTAATTTTACAAGCTTAAAATGCTAACCGATCTGGGTGTTTCTTATTCTGAATGCCACGATGGGGTCTCTTGAAGCATTTTAAATATTGCATCTCTGAACATGCTTCATCTTGCAGTTTCGATAAGTGATAATAATCATTAATTTAGTCTGATCTTTCTAGCACTGTCTTCTATATGTTAAAAGAAAGGCTAAGTAACACTATAATACCATGGGCTTACATCATTTTTTAGATGAAGACCAAGTAAAAAAATAATTGATGGTATTTACCTGTAATAAACAAACTATATGGTATACATCTGACAAACAATAAACCATCATGGCATTTTACTGCAACTTAGCCTAAAAGAAACGCTTGCCACGCACTAAACCTGCATTCACCATGCTTTACAAAAGCAATTCGGAAAGTAGCATATCTTCTGAATATTGTTATTCTTCTACAGGAACCGTTAACAGTAGTTTCTTAAATTGCATGTACTATGCTGAGTTGATAGTCCTATCACACACATTCTTTACGCAATTGGAACTTCTTTATATGATTCACCATGCTGAGTTGATAGGTCCTATCACACACGTTCTTTACACAATTGGAACTTCTTATATGATTCACCCGGCACTGTTGGTAAAGTGACGATAGCATCATTTTTTTAACCTGAGAATTATGTTACTGTCTTCTTTACAAACTTGAACTTATAATATAATTTTCTTTTTTACTGCCATTTGCATGTTCCATGCTTTAAATTTCAACCTTGATTCAAAGAGAAGCATATTTTCTAATTACTATCTATTTCAGGAACCGTTCCCGGTAGGCATGAATATTCGTTCCCGGCGATCCAGGACTCATATTCACCAAGGGAGTCCCTCAGGGTCTTCAAGCGGGGATGAATCCTCAAACCCAACAGGCTCTCCATCGGCTTCCGCCAAGGATTCTGAGTGATCGAGCCAATTTTAACATGCAATCTCTTCCAATTTTCCTTCATCTGTGTATAAGATCTCTAATTTTGTCTCACAAGGAAGAGATTTCTTTATGTGCAAGGATATACAAGAGTTTCTGGGGTTCTTCCTTGGGTGACTTCAGGCCTTCTGTGCGATTTTCGTCCTCTTTTCTGTTAATTGTCTTTTGAGCTGCTAATTTCTCTTTTTACATTTTTTGAGTCGGTGAGAGATCTTGTTAAATGTTTGTATAAAAGTTTCTCTTTTGTTTTATTATATATATGAAGTTTCGTTTTGGTATTACTTTTCAACTCTTTGATATAACTGAGATCTTCTCTTTTATAAGTTCTGACAGCTCAATACATACCTTAATTTTTCAATGTTATTATGCCTAGCTCCATCCAACATGCCGTGAAACTGTGGATTGAGGCCGTTGATTAAATGAAGTTACTATGAGAATTCAATTATATACAATGTCTATGCCAATATTTTTCAGAAACAGAATGCAGGGCACAACCAATTAACTAGGAAAATTTTGATAATGTACACGCTTGAACCTTGAGAAAATTACAAAACACAAAATGGGCTAGATATTATTCCATGACCATTGTTCAATTCATCTTGTTTTCTTTTTTATTCCCTCTTTTCTATAAGATTAAACATAGCTAGGGAGAATCACTGTAACGACGGTAAAATCCTTGTACTTTTCATTGTATTTTCCTTTCTTTAATAAAGCCCCTTTTGTTTGAATCAAGTGTATATAAATTTATTTCTTTTTTATTTATATGCATGGTCAATTCTTGTATCTATTGGTTATCACACTACATTGCTATCCCACAGGTCTCAGGCTCAAACCCGTCTCTCCAAATTATTACTTTAATTATTTTGCATTATAAAATCTTATTTTTAAAGTGAATAAACAAAATTGTTTTTATTTTATTCTATTATATTTTTTCTGGAAAGGAACGGTTTTGTTTAGATGTTTGGTTTTAATTTAGAAAATTTTTTATTTAGAAAAGAAATTTGAGAATAAAATTACATGCACAAATTAAATAAAATGAAAGAGAATAAAATATTGAGATAACTACCAAAATATTTGATTACTTTGCTTTTATATATATTGTATTAAATTTTATATTTTACTTATTTAGTTATGTAAACCGATTTAAGTTTTACCATATTTGAATTTTTTTAAATAAATGTAATAAATAAAATTCAAAATATTAAATATTTACTAAATTTTATAAGATTCAATCTAGTTATGAAAATAATTTTTTTAAGCTAAAAGATCAAATATCCATCTCTTTAAAACATATCAGATCCCTATTCTTTTTCTTTATTTTTCTGTCGTAATCCAAAAACACTGTGACTCTCGAAAATCTTCTTCCTCTGCTCTTCCTATTACCTTCGATCTGAAGCGCTAAACCAAAAAAATCGAACGGAGAAAGCAAAAGACTATATCTCCATCGTCTCGATCTATTCGAGTTATCCTTCGCCTGTCAAGGAACGTTCCTAAATCGTCCTTTTATTGTAAGTCGTCTCTTTCTTACTCCTCTAGTTGTTCCTCCTCTTCATACCATGCCTCCGCTCATGCAGGCTTGTGCTTTTACGCTGAGATCCCCATATTAAAATAATATCTAAATTAAAATAATATCTAAATTAGATTAATTAGCCTAATATACCTACATGTTAATTGATGTTTGAGATTTTCTTATACCTATTTTCAATAGATGGATAACGTTAGTTGAATCATCTAATGACACACACACACACACCCCTTGCATGACTTCTAATGGAATCCGATCGTTTATAAAAAGAAGTTTTTTTTATAAGATGTTAGAAATCCTTTATGTCGATTCAATGTGAATTGCCTAACCTATTCACATACTTGTCTTATATGCTTCATTTCACATAATACCTCGCTGCTATTTTTATATTTATGCCTAATTTTTGGAGAAAGCAAAACCGTAAGTAAATACTTTTTTCTCGACCTTTCTCAAAATACGACCATATCAACACCTTTAGCTTCGAAATAATTTTTGACTTCTGAAAATTCTAAGAAATTTAGTTAAGATAAATTATATTTTTCTAAGTACGCTGTAAAAATTTCATAACAAAATGATCTTTGGTTTAAGTTTTACACCTCTCGTAGTATTTATTTTTGACCTGAAAACTGCTTCCAACACCTATCTTCAAATTCTCATAAATATAGTTTCAGAGATCCAGATTAAGTGTTTTCAAATTGTTTTGATATCTAGATCGAAAGATCTAACTTTTTCTAGTTCAACTCTAATTCTGAAAACCGACAGAAAATATCATAATCGGCATTTCTAAAACTTGCGACGGTGCTGGACAGTTTTTGTCCTGTTCTGCGTAGCGATACCAAAATGTGTCCATCTCCTAAACCAGTGGTCGGAATTAGGCAAACTCGGTTGTATTATTTGCGGGACTTCCTGATCTAAAACTTTTCTGTTTTACTCTTCTGCTAATTCAAATCGAAAAATAATTATTTCTGCACTTTAAGATAGGACTAAGATTATGTCCCTAAAACTTGACTGCATTCGAATCTGTTGCGCATCTCGACTATGATGGTCATAACTCGGGCTTCCGACATTCGTTTCGCTGAAACTTTCGATTTAGATATATGTAGACAGGTCTTTCTATGTTTTTCATGTTGCCCCCGAAATCCGGTTAGGATGTTTTTAAGATGATATCTGACCTACAAGTTGACTTCTTTTCTGCATTTGAACTTGTGATATATTTTGACCTGAATTTGAAATATGATTTCATTGATGCATAATTGCAGCTATGTTTTCATCATGAATTTCGTGAATTACAAATCTCGTGAATATCGTGAATCTATATATATCTGCACTTTAATATTTAGAAAATCATAGGGATGGGGTATCTTGAAGAATGAGGGTATTTATGTGTAACAGGGGATCATACTTGTTCCTCATGGTTCTGGAGAATACGGTACATTGCATTACACATAGATTTTGAATCTCGTGAATTTCGTGTTGCTATTGTTCCGTAGGAACAACGGAATTTCCTAGTTACATGTAAAGCTCTCACAATTGGAGCTTATAACTTAAAACGCTATAATAACTAACATCACGACACTCAAGTTATATTTTTCCTGATAGAAATATGCCGACTTTATTGATCCACATGCTATTGATCCTCCGCTTTTATCTTCATATTTGTGTTATTGTTCCATGCCGTATTTTGTTTGTTTTAAAAATTCTATTCTTTTTAACTGTGGTCTTACAGAACTGTCAAGCCCCGCTTCCCAAATACCGAAATTTCAGACGCAACTCGGCCAACCATACCAACTACGGTAAGGAAACACCATTCCATAGTTATATTAAGGTTGTCAATGAGTAATCAAGAACAATAATATAAATACTTATCTCTAAACATGTCCGATAATCACAAGAATGATAACAGGAAACAGTAGCGGAAGTAATAAAGATCCAAGGGAAAAGAATACCTAACCATCAATAAGAGCCATATCAGTGAAATGGCCCTCACTGATCGGCATTCTATCGAAAATACGCACGATTCTCATGTGCTAAACTCAAGTATCTGTACCATGCAAAACCAAGACGTCAGTGCGCCATAGATATCATAATAATAGTATAAGCCGTATACGATATAGTATGTCATGTGCAAGATGTCATGAGTATAAACAACAATAGTAGTAATTGGTGATATAACAAGCAAGATATCAATAGCAACCATATCATGTGTATCCTAAAGGTCCACGTCGCTAGATTATCTATCCTACGGGTATTTGAAACCAATTAATGTACTCATCAATATAACTCAAAAGTATATATCCCGTTAACTTCCGGGACCACGAACGCAAGATATATCCCGTTACCCTCCGGAACCACGGATGCAAGATATATGAATTAAGAATGATTTTGTTCTGTAACTCCCAGGAACCACGCAAACATGCAATATCCTTTTAAGTTGTACTTCAGTTACACTTTTGATTTTCCCAGGTTTCATTTTCCAAGTCAGGTATGAATAATATCTACCTAATGTCAACACAGGAGCAGGCAGGTACATGTTATGTCTATCTAGACAACAGGCCACGTCCATCAGAACAACAAGCCAGGATTGTTGGCATCGGTATATATCACAGGCAACAGGTATTAATATGATAACCAAAATAGTAATAGTCTGGCAGGTTGCAAACATATCAGGATAGTGTATTAATTAAATGAAGTGTTATCTCGCAATAATATCACGTACACAAGTTATGATGTAAAAAAAATAACCATATCAATTCCTACAGTTCAATTTATCAACTTGACCATACTAGAGTAGTTTGTTATAATTACTAGGTATTATTAATAGATATAATTTGCATAAACATTATAAACTACAATTATAAAACTTGTTAATGTTAACTATCTAACGATATACGGATTATATATATAGATCACAGTATAATAGTAATAACACGACAAATATAGATAAATTATGTAAACTATAGCATATAGCAAGTTATAAACTTACCATTTCAGTATCGATGCAATCTGTTATTTCTAAACTACTTTAACATACGTTAACTGATAGATAATACTACGATGACCATCGTCGTAGCTAGCATGTAAAGCTAGTAAATACTTGCCTCGAGACGAACACAATACAATGCACAACCTCAGCTGGTAAACGGCTCGGCTCCGTACCAGGCTCGGCTGTGGTAGTAGTGTGCTCGGCTTTGGATGCTGCCGACGAGGGAACAACGACGGTGAGGGTGCTTGGCTCGATCAATGGCTGCGATGAGGCGACGGCAACGATGGCAGTGGAGTTCGCGGGTATTTTCTCGATCGATGGGTTCTTGAGGTGGAGGAAGATGATGGAGACTGGCTTGCCGGTGGTGAGGTTCTTAGGGATGTGGGTTAGGGCTCGGCCACTTGGAAGAAGAAGACGATGTCGATGGAGACGGAGGTGAAGGCGTGGGTTTCGAGGCTCCGGTGAAGGTGATGATGGTGGACAATGACGAGATTCGAGGCGACGGTGATTGGTGTGGCGATGGGTTGCGTGACAAGCAGTAGCAGCGACGGTTTCAAGTGAGGCGAGGGTCTCCGGCGACAGCAAGGTGCCGTAGGGTTCAGGGGTGAATGGAAAGAGGGTTGCGGGGAAGGAGGTTGATGATGGGTGCTTTGTGGTCGATCAAGTTGGTCGGAGGTTGATAAAGTTGGGGTTGCTGGGTCCAAGGCTCGATCGATGGGTGCCACGGTTGAAGGTGGAGGTGAGGGTTGGTGTCGAGGGTGAAAGGAGCTGGAGGTTCGGCGGTTGAAGGAGTCGACGAAGGTGTAGACGAGGTGATGGAGGCTCAGGCGTGGATTTGGTTCGAGGTGAGGAGGTGGCGAGCTCGAGAAAGAAGGATGAAGATGATTACGGGAAAGGGGGAGAAAGAACGAGAGAGACTGAGAAAGAGATGGGAGGGAGAGAGTTATGGGGCAGAGAGAGTTCTATATATAGGAAATATATATTTATTTTATACAAGTATATGTATGTATTATATATTAGGTTTAGTTATAATATATATATAACTAAAAATATTATATAAAAATAGTAAGATCCTCGATCCGGTCTCTGCTAAATCTCAAAACAAATAACTAGAAATTATCTATACATAGTAGCCCACTTAAACTATAAATATAGTGGTTAGACAAATATATATTGTAATCTAACATATCATACACAATATCTTAGGATGTTTAGGATTTACCTGCAATAGATAACCGTCAATATAATATCATGGGATACTTTAAATAGGATAAAGCATACTAACAATTAATATAAAAATACCGATAGTATGGCTACCAGAAATACATATACATACACATATATATACATATACATATATATACATACACACATATATATAGTTTTAACATTGTATATTTATTATTTGAGATTCTTATAGACTTGGTTTATAGATAAATATCAATAAAAATACTCTATCAAACTATCAACCCATAACGGATTTCGCGTAAACGGGTCGGGTCCGATAAGCACACATACTATCCAAACACCAATCACAACCCAACAATAATAATCAAAGAAATTCAGAATACTAATTAATATCGTTAAATAACGTATGATCGTGCTAGGTGTTACCTTGTACCCAACTACAAAAGAATTTCGTTCTCGAAATTCACGGAAACAGGAAAAGGACAAGAACAATGAAAATACGGATCCAAGGAAAAGGTGTGGAAATTTTTGTCGAACTTCGCCTTCACGTTCCCAAGTAGATTCTTCATGTGCACGATTTCCCCACGAAATAAGCACCAGCGGGATGAGAACCTTTTTTCGTCGAACCATAATAGCCATCGGTTGCTCTTCATAAGTCAAATCATCCCACTGTCAATTCTGAATGGTCTAGGACTACGTCTCATCTCGAACATACTTGTGAAGTTGAGATACATGAAACATGTCATGCACACTTGCCAAGGACGGTGATAAAGCCAATCGATAAGCCACTTCATCAATACGCTCAATGATATCGAAAGGCCCGACCTTTCAAAAATTTATCTCGACTACCAAACCGGATTACTTCCCTAGTCGGTGATATCTTCAAGAACGCATGATCACCAACGGCAAACTCTAAAGGTCTTCTTTCAGTATTAGCCCAACTTTTTTGTCGATCTCGTGCCACTTTCATATGATCACGAATCAAATTGATCTTCTCCACAGTTTGCACAATCAGTTCCGGTCCCAACAATCTTCTCCAATATCGTCCCAACATACTGGCGAGCGACACTTACGATCGTACAATGCTTCAAATAGAACCATCTCTATAGCCGCCTGAAAACTGTTATTGTACGAAAACTCCACTAGATGTAAATGATCCTCCCACGAACCCTTGAAGTCTAACATGCAAGCTCTCAACATATTTTCAAGAGTTTGGATCGTTCTTTAAGACTGCCCATAGGATGATGGGCCATATTAAACTTCAAGCGAGTTCTCAAACTTTCTTATAGACTCCTCTAAAAATGTGATAGGAACCGGGTGTCACGATCAGAAACAACTCACTGGTACTCCATGCAATCTCATAATCTCCTACATGTACCTCTGCTAAAGCCTCCGTCGACTGACCAACTCGAAATGGTATAAAATAAGCTGCCTTGGTCAATAGATCCACAATCACCCATACTGTGTTATTGCCCTTTAGACTCCATGGTAATGCTGTCATGAAATCCATGGTTATATGTTCCCCTTCCATTGAGGAATCAGAAGGGGTTGCAACAAACCAGCTACCTTTTGATATTCAGTCTTGACTTGCTGACACACCAAGTACTTCGACACGTAATGAGCGATCTCTCTTTTCATGCCTTCCCACCAAAAGTGTTGTCACAAATCCCAATATATTTTCGTGCCTTCTGGATGTACCGAATATACGGAACTATGAGCCTCCTTCATGACTTCTTCACGAACTTCTCCTTTAGGTACACACAAACGACTTCCATACCTCAAAGAACCATCTTTATGAATCAATAAATCCGTTCGAAGTCATGCTTCTATCTGTCCTCAAAATTTCTGCAATCTAGGATTGTGCAACGGCATTAATTGTCCCGAAGAATCCGGTAGTACGAGCTCCAACTCGAATCTCTGAAAATCCGTTATAATCTCCTTCTGCGAAGTCAACATCCGTATTGCTGGCAACGGATTTAAAGCATCCGGCACTACATTAACTTTTCCTGGACGGTACTTTAGATCAAGATCATTATCGGCCATCAGCTCCAACCACCTACGCTGCCTCATGTCGAGCTCTTTCCGTGTGAACACACACTTTAGGCTCTTATGATCGGTAAACACTTCGATCTTCTCACCCAATAAGTAATGTCTCCAAATCGTTAGCGCAAAGATAACTGCTGCTAGTTCCAAGTCATGAGTTGGATAGTTCTTCTCACGAGTCTTCAACTACCTCAATGCATTAGTTACAACCTTTTTATGCCGCATCAAAACACATCCCAAGCCTTTTCTAGATGTGTCGCTGTGAATAACTAATCCTCCAGGACCATCCGGTACAGTTAAAATAAGGACGGTTGTTAATCTTTGCTTCAGCGCCTCAAAAGCTAACGCACACTTTTCGGAGCAAACAAACAGTGCCTCTTTCATGTTTAGTTTGATTAAGGGTTCTGCTATCCGAGCGAAGTTTTCCGCAAACCGTCGATAGTATCTAGCAAGCCCAAGAAAACTTCTGATCTCTTCTACATTCTTTGGAGTCGGCCAATCGTGAACCGCCACAATCCTTTTCAGGGTCAAATGCGATTTTATCTCCGGATACAACATGACCCAAGAACTTCACTTTGTCGAGCCAAAACTCGAACTTGCTCATCTTAGCATACAGTTTTTCTTGTCTCAACGTTTGCAGTGCAATTCCTAAGTGTTTTTCATGTTCTTTGCTCCTCGAGTAAACCAGAATATCATCGATGAATACTACTACAAACTGATCCAGAAATGGTGAAAGGATCCGATTCATCAAGTCCATAAATATCGTCTATGCGTTAGTAACTCCAAATGGCATAACTAAATACTCGTAATGCTTATATCGAGTTCGGAACGCCGTCTTACAAATGTCTTCTGTTTTCACCCGAACTTGGTGATAACCCGATCGCAAATCCAACTTTGAAAATCCTCTGTCGCTGCTGAGTTGATCGAATAATTCGCCTATGCGAGAAATTGGATACTTATTCTTGATGGTCACCTGATTTAACTCTCGATAGTCAATGCACATTTTTCGTGTGCCATCTTTCTTCTTGACCAAAAGAACTGGAGCTCCCAAGATGAACCACTGTTGTGAATCCATCCCTTCTCTAATTCGGAAACTTGTCTCCTCACTTCTTCCAATTCAACCGGTGCTATTGGATGTAAGCCTCCGAAATTGGCGCTGCTCCAGGAATAAGATTAATCACGAACTCCACATCTCGTTTTGACGGTAAACCCGAGATGTCCTTAAACACATCCATGAATTCCCGAAAATCTATCGGTGCTTGAACTACAACTTGTTCACGAACTTCACCTTCCAGTACACACACAAACAGTTCCCCTCATCATGAATTTACAAGTATGTTCTAAGACTTATAGGTTATCAACCCACCACACTTCCGTTGCGCAACTCTGATAAATTGAGGCAGGCCGGTTAAAGCTTTTTCAATCAAATATCTTACACCTGATCGGCCTTGAAGCGGTCTCTACCAGCTCCCGCTGGAGTCAATCTCGAACTAATGCAATCATCGTATGCTCTCCGTGTTTCTCCTTGTTCTTCGAAACGCATACATATTGGTCACTACGGAACAAGCGAAAAAATATAATGCGGTTGCTGGATCTAAGTTTGTGATAAGACATAAATTTGTAAGCAATGAAACTGAAAGAAATAAGGTAGTACAACGTATATAAGTCGAGAAAAAAAAATCGAAATAGGACTTCAGATTACCTAAATAGAGTACCGCATTGTAACCATGCCGCGGTACATAATTACAATCACATAACTCTATCCAAGTCATCCAAATTCTACTATCAGAATCGAGAGAATAAGAGGGGGGAAATAAGGAATCAAGAGGATTCTAATCTGAGATGCAATGTCATTTCCGTATCGTCGAAATAAAAGAGTTTATGGAAAGGATAAAATTCGAGAATTTGAATGACAAGACAATAATGTGGTAGGACGTGTTCTTAAAATGCTGGGTTTTATAGATAATGTATTGGGTACCATACCCAACTACAAATTGCACCAAGCCCAACTAACCTAAAACCTAAGCTCTGATACCAAGAAAATCTTGTCACGCCCTGCTTCCCAAGATACCGAAATTTCGAGACGTAACTCGGTCAGCCATGCTACCTACGGTACGGAAACACTCTTCTATAGTCACGTTAAGGCTGTCAATCAGTAATCAAGAATAATAATATAAATATATATCTCTAAACATATAACAGGAAACAGTAACGGAAGCAATAAAGAACTAAGAGAAAAGAATACATAACCATGAATAAGAGCTGTATCAGTGAAATAGTCCTCACTGATCGGCAATCATATCGAAGTACTCACGATTTTCATGTGCTGAAGTCAAGTATCTGGGCCATGCAAAACTCAGACGTCAGTGTGTCATAGATATCATAATAATAGTATAAGCAGAATATGATATAGTATGTCATGTGCAAGATGTCGTGAGTATAAAGCAATATCAGTAACAGGTGTTGTAACAAGAAAGATATACATAACCATATCATGTGTATCCTAAGGGTCCATGTCGCTAGATTATCTATCCTAAAGGTATTTGAAACCGATTAGTGTACTCTTTCATATAACTCAAAAGTATATATCCCGTTGCCCCCGGGACCACAGACGCAAGATATATCCCGTTACACCCCAGAACCACAGATGCAAGATGTATGAATCAAGAATGATTCTGTTCCGTTACCCCCCTCCCTCCCGGAACTACGGAAACATGTAATATCCTTTTAAGTTACACTTTGGTTACACTTTTGATTTCCCCGGGTTTCGTTTTCCAAGTCAGGTATGAATAACATCTACCTAATGCCAACACAAGAGCATGCAGATACAGGTTATGTCTATCTAGACAACATGTTACGTCCATCAGGACAACAAGTCAGAATTGTAGGCATCGGTAAGTATCACAGGCAACAGGTATTAACATGATAACCAAAATAGTAATAGTCTGGCAGGTTACAAATATATCGGGATAGTGTATTAATTAAATGAAGTGTTATCTCGCAATAATATCACGTACACAAGTTATGTAAAGAAAATAACCATATCAATTCCTACAGTTTAATTTATCAACTTGATCATACTAGAATGGTTTGTTATAATTACTAGGTATTATTAATAGATATAATTTGCATAAACATTATAAACTACAATTATAAAACTTATTAATGTTAACTATCTAACGATATACAGATTATATATATATATATATATATATATATCACAGTATAATAATAACACGACACATATAGGTAAATTGCGTAAACTATAGCATGTAGCAAGTTATAAACTTGTCATTTCAGTATCGATGCAATCTGTTATTTCTAAACTACTCTGACATACGTTAACTGATAGATAACACTACGACGACCATCGTCGTAGCTAGCATTAAAGCAAGTAGTAAATACTTGTCTCGAGACAAACACGATACAACGCACGACCTCAGATAGTAAACGGCTCGGCTCGTACCAGGCTTGGCTATGGTAGCAGTGTGATCGGCTTTGGATGCTGCCGACGAGGGAACGACGACGAGGATGCTTGGCTCGATCAATGGCCACGATGAGGCGACGACAACGATGGCAATGGAGTTCGCGGGTATTTTCTCGATCGATGGGTTCTTGAGGTGGAAGAAGATGATGGAAATTGGCTTGCCGGTGGTGAGGTTCTCGGGGATGTGGGTTAGGGCTCAGCCGTTTGGAAGATGTCGATGGAGACGAGGGTGAAGGCATGGCTTTCGAGGTTTCGAGGCTCCGATGAATAAAGGTGATGATGGTGGACGATGGCGAGATTTGAGGCAACGGTGATTGGTGTGGCGACGAGTTGCGCGACAAGCAGTAGCGGCGGCAACGGTTTCAAGTGAGGCGAGGGTCTCTGGCGACGGCAAGATGGCGTAGGGTTCAGGCGTGATTGGAGAGAGGGTTGCGGGGA
The DNA here is from genome assembly GCA_030015575.1 of Agapanthus africanus. Lineage (NCBI taxonomy): Eukaryota > Viridiplantae > Streptophyta > Magnoliopsida > Asparagales > Amaryllidaceae > Agapanthus > Agapanthus africanus. The sequence continues at coordinate 416,057,068 of CM057349.1, read as the reverse complement.
AGGAGGTTGGCGATGGGTGCTTTGAGGTCGATCAAGTTGGCTGGAGGTTGATAGAGTTGGGGTTGTTGGGTCCGAGGCTCGATCGATGGGTGCCACAATTGAAGGTGGAGATGAGGGTTGTTGGTGTCGAGGGTGAGGGGAAGTGGATGTTCGGTGGTTGAAGAAGTCGCTGAAGGTGTAGACAAGATGATGGAGGCTCGGGCGTAGGTTTGGTTCGAGGTGAAGAGGTTGCGAGCTCGGGGAAGAAGGATGAAGATGATTACGAGAAAGGGGGCGAGAGAGAGAGAGAGAGAGAAAGATGGGAGAGAGAGATGGGGCAGAGAGAGTTTTATATATAGGAAATATATATTTATTTTATATAAGTATATGTGTGTGTGTATAACTAAATAACTAAAAATATTATATAAAAATATTAAGATCCCCGATCCGTCTATGCTAAATCTCAAAACAAATAACTAGAAATTATCTCTACATAGTAGCCCACTTAAACTGTAAATATAGTGGTTAGACAAATATATATTGTAATTTAACATATCATACACAATATCTTAGGATGTTTAGAATTTACCTGCAATAGATAACCGTCAATATAATATCATAGGATACTTTAAATAAGATAAAGCATACTAACAATTAATATTAAAAACACCCATAGTATGGCGACCAGAAATATATATATATATATATATATAGTTTTAACATTGTATATCTATTATTTGATATTCATATAGACTTGGTATATAGATAAATATCAATAAAAATATACTCTATAAAACTATCAACCCATAACGGATTTCGCACAAGCGGGTCGGATCCGATAAGCACACAAACTATCCAAACACTAATCGCAACCCAACAATAATAATTAAAGAAATTCAAAATAATAATTAATATCGTTAAATAACGTACGATCGTGCCAGGGTGTTATACGAACTTTAGTTCGCTGATGGCATTCCACTTTTCTTGTTTTCTTGTTTTTCTTGGGAATGTCGTCAAACGACATTAAGGCAGACGATAATGCTAGGTCGAGGCAACTGAGGAGGACTTTGATCAGCTTGCTTCTCAAACCCATTTTTAGTATTCATCTCAGTATGTTTTTGTTTGAGACATTTATCTTTACGCTCTTTTATGTCACTTCTTTTGTTAAACATCATGTCTGGTTGAATTCAAATTTGTAGTAAGTGTTGTTGGATGATTTTATTTAAATTCTATTCATGTTTTAAATTCTTATGTGTGTGTGTGTGTGTTATATATATACTGCTTATATAAACGCTTAGCATATTCGTATCAAGAATGAGTGTTTCTCGGTATGAATACGTTGGTCTCGTCCATCCTCACTCTCCGTGTTTTGGGAAACGGGGCATGACAATTATACACTAAAGGATCACCCCTGACAATCCAAGTTCCTACAATAAAAATGTTCACCAAGAACTTTATTCAAATAAAATTCTTTCAACTACTAATGTATATGTTACTGTTGCATATGAACTCTTTCCATTATGATTGTTAGAAAAAATAAATCCTTTTATAATCTAGTAACAGGTAACCTTGCACAATGGGCGTGCCCATATGCAAGCTAGTTTTGGTAGGATACCAGGAGAAAAAATAACCTTGATACAAATGCCACCAACTGAAAGCCGAATCAAACAGATGGCAAGGAAAAGCCTGCCAAGTGAATTTACAAGAAATGCTAACGATAATCCTCAGAATTGTATATCATGTTTGTAAAATTAAGAAGTACCACCATTGTCAATGCCGTTCCCCGCGATATTTTCTTCAAGCACAACATTTTGGCAAGAAAACTGCGATTAGAAAAGATATTTCACATCATTCTTGCACCGTCCGACAAGGAAACAACAAAAGAAGGAAAATCTTCAATGGCTCGTTCCCTTGCCATTTCCATCAATCTGATTCAATCTTGCAGCCTATAGCATTACATAGGGATTCAGTGTATAGTGTGTGAAATAGGAAACTAAAGTAAAGGTATAAGTCAAGTACCAGACCATTTGGAAGAGTGTGGTTCACTTAGGGTAGAGAATCTCATAATGGCCAGGTCGATACAACATGGTTACATAGGGTTTTCCTGTGACATTCTTCTCTGTCTCGGTGGTAGCAGAGATATTATCAGAGGGGATAAAGTCATGGTGGTTGACAGTGATAGCTCCTCCTTCCTCATTTGATGAGTTGCTGTGGTCGAGGTAAACCACGCGTATGGGCACACCTAGGGCATCTGACAGTGCTGTTATGTGCAGATGGTCGCTCTCTTCCCCCATTGGCTCCACCGATGTCTTGCAAAACTGTTTTGCCCACCCATTTAAATAATAAGTATAACGACATGATTGCATGGTTCTTATCAGTTTGACACCCAAAAAAGAGAACTGCCATCTTAAGCGTGAAAATAATAATGAATCACAATCAAGTGAAGACGAAGAGGCATACATACACTGTTGAATCAAATAACAAGCCACCCAGGGATAAAGATTAGGTTTATTTACTGAAAATTCACATCGGGTTTGGACTCACGACAGAAAACTACCATTACCTTTCAAAATTACAGAAAACAACCATGGTCAATAGTGCCACGTCAGCACTATCTATGCCACATCAGCGCCATGTCAACCAAGTTGCAACGTCAACAAAAAATATAAAATACCCAAAATACCTCTCTAACCCTAACACTGATTTCTAAAAAACACCCCTTCTTCCTCCTCCGGCCATCCCCGCCGGCGCCACCCCCGACCTCACCAGCACCATCATCACAACAACCACAACCTTCTTATTCTTTTCTTCACACCACCACCACCTCCTCCGGCCATCACCCACCGCCCACATCGCCTCCCCAAAAATCATCACAACCACTACCACCAATAGCACCACCATCTTCTTCTTTTCTTCATCACCACTGCCACCTCATCCGGCCATCACCCACTACCCCAGCCGCCGCAGCCATCCTCCTCCCCTCCCGCCCTCCCTCCACCGCCGTGGACCCATCTCCGAGCCCCTCCTTCCCAAAATTATAAATTTCTTTATTTAATAGTTAATAGTATTTAAAATTATTATTAATCTAATCAATAATTAAGTATTTGTTTTATGAAAAAGGCAAAATGTTCTTTTAATACAAAATTTAAGACCGTTAAAGTTGACCGTTAACTCATAGTAGTTTTATGTAATTTTAAAAGGTAATGATAGTTTTCTGTCACGGACCCAAATCTAAGGGAGTTTCAAGTATATAAGCCCAAAGATTATACAACTTTGATGAAAATGAAGAAAAAACATGAAGTGCCAGCATATGCGGTGGAGAATAATTGGCATATTTCAGATGAAGGATGAGAAAACTCGTACAACATGCAGTATGGTGCTAGAAGTGCTGAAACAGTCACACCGAAAGTCACACCGTAATCGAAGATTCATCCGCTTAATGCATAATTTTATATAGCAAAGTCATCTAAAAACTGTCATGGACTTGTGGTTATCTAACTTTCTAAAATGAAGACAAGCATTTAGTGGAAACAAGATGTTGGGGAGAGGCAGAAAGAAATATATGGTCCCAGGATTCAATGTGAAACAAATATATCATTGGGTGTGATGGCTACCTCATAAACAAAAGAAAATATATGTAAAGCCACTCAATAAAAATAGATTTCTTAGGGGAAAAAGACTTGTGGGTCAATTGAAACATATAGATGGAACTAGATCATTTAGAACCATTGAAGTGGATCCAGAACCTTTTTCCGCGGTTACAAAACTGAAAATTTTAAAGGGGAACTTAACAAAAGAAATTTAAAGATGGGGATAATGGAGGAAAGGTGCCATGTGAGGGCATTTCCTCCTATAACGTCGAAAAATTACACCGTCCATGATTTTTGATCGGCACCCATCATCATCTTTATAATGCAAGATGTGGATACACCAAATTTCATGTGATTCCATCATTTTTTTCACCGTTGTTTTAGCGGGTGCAAAATTAGCGGTTTACTGACAATATAACTTTTTACATCGATAATTCAACAATGAAAAGTGGTGAAATCACATGAAATTTGGTGTATCCATATCTTACATGATAAAGATGATGATGATGGGTGCCGATCGTCGGAAAAAAACCAGAGTATAGATATTTGACGCCGCCTAACATTTGACGCCGCCTAACGAAAAAGTCTCATAGGACCTCTATTCATTATTCTCTTTAAAGATAGCTTTTGATGATATGTCATCCTATATATTTTGTAAACAATATATTATATCTATTCACATTACAAATAATATGAGTTTAAATGATAATTTTAATAAATAATTAAAATTTTGCGTTAAAAAAATTGGTAATAAGGTAAATATTTATTAAAGTAAAATGTTATTAGCAAGGAAGCACCAACACAGCAAAATCAACGACGTTTCCGTGTCGGACGCGTGTCAGACACGGATTCATTCCCGATACGTGTCTGACACAGAAAATCCGTGTCGCCCCAAAAAATTTGCCCACGTTGCACTCGACACGGAAGGGAGTCGTTGCGGACACGGTTTAGTGGGTTTGACGTATAAAATCCGCTTTAAAAGGAAAAAAACATAAATCCTCAATTACCCCACTTCCCCGCAGCCCTCCAAATCACTACTCCTCTTCTCGAAACCCTTTGCCTTCGACTTCAACTTCGACTAAAGCCATCGCGCTCGATCAAAGCCCTCGACTTCGACAGAGCCTTTGATCTCGATCAACTTCGACAGAAGCATCACTTCATCTTCGATCTCGATCTCTTCAACGAAAGACCTCGACTTGGGATTTCCTCCAAACTTAAAGCCATCCAGCTTCGACAAAAGCCTCGAGCTTTGACAAAAGGAGAGAGATAAAGAAGAGAGTGCCGGTCAAATGTAATAAATAAAGTCATGTGATTATTTTATACTCCTAATAGTTTTGTGGTAATTTTTTATAGTGGGTTTTGCTTTGTTGGCTGTGCCTTTTGTTTTTTTGTCAGATTGAGAGTGGGTAAGGTAGTGTAGATGTAGATATGATGTGAATTTAAGGCCTTTAAGACTGTAGGCCGTGTCCCCATATCCTATATTTTAGGATTTTGTCGTGTCGTCGTGTCGCATCATCGTGTTCGTGTTCCGTATCCATGTCATCAGGATTTACTTATTCAACTCCATTTAAATAGAGAATAAAACTATAATAAAAAAATACAATAATTTCATTTGATTAGGGTTTTTTGTTGCATTGACCGTGCAGCGGAGGGAGGATTCCAATTTTCCAATTTTGTTCTGGTCAAATAAGTGGGGTAATTTTTAGGATGAAATTGAAATGTTTCATGTATTGGAATTAAGAATTAGAACTGTAAGACTACTGATTCTAGTTCCATTTCTAATCATGACTAGCCAATACCAAAATTTAAAGTTCTAGTTACAGTTCCAATTGACTAATACTAAAAACTTTATCACCCCAATAAGTTCTAGTTCTACCTTGGGGTTCTAATTGACTAACCCCCTTAGTAATCATCAAAACCATCATCTGCATTAGAGTGGTGAAGTTTAATCTAAGCAACCAAAAGAGTAAGGGGGGAGGTGAAGCCATGTGCGTGGTCATGCTCCTTATCCACTTCAGTTTGTTCTCTAATCAGGTAATTATTCATATTTTTCTGTATCTTACAAAGTGCATATAATAATCTTTGTTTGCTCGTGTTTTCTTCAGATATATGTATCATCAAATTCATAGGATACTACATAAGGTCGTTACAGCAAAGCATAAGCTAAATATTCAAGGCACATGTTTCATGCAGAACAACAAGAATATATTGAGGCGCACTTGCTTAGAAGATACGCATGGGTTGAAAAAAGGTGATGGCTGGCGAGAAGTGAATGAGGTCCTGCTTGGGTTTAGATGCAAGAGGCGATCTCCGCCAATGTTCACATTAGATCACCTACAAACTTCTGAATGGTGTGTTCCTTCCACCAGAAGGAATAGATGAATGAATACATATGTTAGTTGCCCAGTTGCTAGGTGCTCGATCTAACAATACGGAAGATAACGTGGCCTAAGCAATTGACGTGACATATTTTACAAAACATTTGATTATAGTTTTAAGCATTGAGAAAGAATTTCTCGGTTCATTAAAAGGGAACATGCCCTACAATTTCTCTTTCCTTTTATCTTGCTTTTCTTCATTCTATTATTAGTTCTTCCTTTTATCGTTTCAACTTTTCATTTTTTTCCCTAAGTGGTCTGCTTTGATTCGCAAAGAGCTTCTACCTTCTAGGGATACACTGTTTACTGGATAATAACAATATGACATCTGTACTGGCCTTGCCTCCATACGTAGACCACATAAGGGTATATAGTACCCTCAAATAAACACTTTGAAGTCATGGAAAAACAATGTTTATAAAGGCGAATACACGAGGCAATGTGTTAACCATCCTTAGTCCTCTCCAACTCTAGGCATAAGCTCAAGGCATGAGGCTTATTCCCGACAAATTTCCATTATTATTAATTTTTTGAAATTGATAAATTGTAAATATATAAATACAAGAATTAAAAGATCGCAAATTTAAGTGGATGTACTTATATGCAATCTTTAGTCTTGGCGAAGTTCAAGATGTATATGGCATTATATTTATATCCGGTTTCAATTTCGTACTCAATTAAATTGTTTTTAACCGATCAAGAACATTTTTCAACCGAATATTAAGCACATGCCACATATAAAAGGCACAAAACGTGGTTAGAGGCGTACAAGTCATTCACACTTCACGGTCATATGTTGAAATGTGTGCGTCATATCACGAGCCCTTATATGTGCTCCTCTGGATATTTTCCCTAACGCGCCTCGAGGCATGCCTCATCTATGCCTTTCGAACAATCTTTAAAATTTCAAATTTTCCATGCATTTATAAAGCAAGAATATTGAAGAAATAAGCTCTATTCTCTATCCTAAATTTTTGGGGTTGGCTAAATGAATTCTTCCATTTCGTTCCGTTAAGGACCATCTCCTCTGGTAATTAACAATTAATATATCATTCTTAATGGTCTCTATCCATATTTGTTTAGGTCTACCCCTTCCCTAGTTGCGTCATAAACTACAACTTCACCATTTTTTCTAACCGGGGAATCGATTCGTCTTCGTTACACATGTCCAAACCATCACAATCAGTTATCTCGCATCTTACCCTCTATGCGATCTACCTCTATCTTATTACAAATGCACTCATTTCTTATTCTATATTTTAGTGTATCACCACTCATCAGAGGACTTATGGATTTTCAGAATCCAATTATTTAGTTTTGATGATATGAATATTAATAGATACCTTTAAACATGTGTTTATTCTTTATTTTGAATATTTTATATAACATTGTATATGAGCTTGTTCGTGTGAGATTGTATTTGCAAGAATAGATCACGACAAGCTGTGGATGGATGGAGGAAATTAAGCTAAAATAGCAAATCTATTGGAGCTCGGAGGATAATGGACTAGAGCTCCTCAATGATCACATTCAAGCTTCATGAAACTAAGGAGCAAAAGTCCAAGTTCAAAAGAAATTCAAAAGAATTCAAAAAATCGAAAATTCAAGAGCTCATGTTGAGATATCGGAAGATTCAAGATTTGGCAAACGAACGGTATCGACATAAGAAATCAATAGGAGTACTCATGTCTATGGAAACCATCACATTAAGCTCTTGCACGCTCTTCGTATGATTTGTGAAAAACCTGCGTTGGTTTTCGTTTAAAATTCTTTTCAAAAACCAAGTTCAAATTTGGCTGAAAATTCCTTCTTCAGACGTGTGTACTACAATGCTTCAGACGTCCGTCTTGTTTTTCAAAACACATGCACAAGTTTCAAATATCGGTTTATTGCTTCAGAACAAATGTCTAGATGTTTTCTGAGCTTTCATTGTTTAAAACTTTGATAGAACAAACGTTTGGCGATATTTCTTCATAAATCTGTCTGTTCTCTAGATTTTCATTGACCTGATTTTTTTTACAGAACTAACGTCTGTAGTTGCTTCTTCATACGTCTGTTTGTTCTCTGGATTTTTATTGGTTTAAAACATTTTACAGAACAAACGTCTGTCAAACATTTTTCAGACGTCTAGTTGTTCTCTATGTTTTCATGGCATTCAAACTTTTTATGGGAACAAACGACTGAACCTTATCGGCACAAACGTCCGAAGGTTTAAAACTTTGAAAACCTTTTCTTCTTCAGACATGTGTCGCTTGTTCTTCAAACGTTTATTTGTTCTCTGTACTTTCATTGGCCATATTTTGAAAACCATGGTAAACGTCTGAAGCCTTTTTAGACAAACGTCTGAAGCTCAAAATTATTTAAAATATTTTTTCTTCAGACGTTAGCGTCTCTTTCTTCAGATGTCTGTTTGACTTATGTGCTTTCTTGCCTTCTTGTAAAAACTATCGTCAAACGTCTGAAGCTTATAAAAACAAACGTCGGATACTATTTTCTAGCCGTTACTGATGTTTGTTCAGACGTCTGTCTGGTTGAACTTCAGACGTCTGATAACGGCTTTTTTTGACTAATTTGACTTGTAACGGCTAGTTTTTCTTGAGTGGTATTTATTGAGAATTGCTTTGGGTTTTGAACCAACACTTACAAAATTATTCTGAGATATTTCCAAAGCCATTTTCTCATCTCTTGTGAAAGCAAATTCTTAATTTTGATTATCTTCTCTCTCAAAAAGATCAAAGAGCTTAATTTAATTAATTTATACTCATTGAAGTATTAGTTGTGAGTTTTAAGAGAAACTCTTTTGAGAGTATTGTGCTTAATTGTAAACCCTCTTCTTGTCTTTGTGTAAGAATATCTTGAGTGCAAAAGAGTCATTTGTAAGAGAAGATTTTCTTTCTTTGTGTGAGGATCCTTGAGTGCAGGGGTGCCTTTGTAAGAAAGGAGAACTTGTTGGTCTCGGTGGAGACATGGTGTAAGAAGTTGCTAGTGCGCAACGTGTTGTCTCGGTGAAGACGTATTTAGTAGAACGGGCTCGTACGCCTAGAAATAGAGGACTAGAGGATCTTCCGAACTGCTCTAAACCGCTCGTGTTTGCATTTGCTATTTCTTTCTCTTGCTTTAGATTTCAATTGGTTAGATAAAATTTGCATGCTCAACACCTTTTTGGCTCTATATGCTATTTACTTGCTTGATTGCCATATCTATTGCTTGCTATATGTTCATGTGTTCACAATTGTAAATTGCATCTTATCATTATTGGTATATCCTTTACTTAAACTTTGCAATTGTGTTTGATTGGCAAGTGTAGTTTGTAAATTTTTATTTAAGCATATCGGTAATCTTGGCATATTCACCCTTCTCTAGGACAGCTTTCAATTGGTATCAGAACTTGGTACTCATACTTTTATAGGTTTTACATCCTTGAGTGATACGAATTTCACAAACTTGTTGTTTTATCGAAAGCGGCTCTTTGTTTGATACTCATTTGGATGGCAAGAAATTCGATATTTGGAAAATAAAAATGCAATGCTTTCTTGAGTCGCTTGGTAGGAATATGTGGTTAGTTGTTAATCGTGAGTGCTCTATACCTACTACTAGCAAATCTATGTGGAGTACTCGTGAAAAAGATTTCTTTATTTCGAACATCAAAGCTCTTAAATATATGCATTGTGCTTTATATAGTGATGCTCTTAACAAAGTCTCTTCTTGCAAGGCAGCTCATGAATTATGGTGCTCGTTGGAGAACATTTATAGAGAGCAGGCCGTTTGCAATAATGGAGAGAATACCGAGAGAACGCCCATTGTGACCTTGGATGAAAGCTCAATCAACAGCACGTCAAATGAGTTCATCCGACTCTATGGAGCCGGTAAAAGAAAATGATGATCGTGAGGTGGTAAGTATCTCATCTTAGGAGTTCCGCAAATTTACTCATGATCAGTTACTTCATGCTTTTCAAAATCTTCATGATAGGTATGAATTGACTGCATCTAAAAATAAGATTCTTGAGAATGAAGTTTTCGAATTGACTTTAAGTTGTGAAACATCGGATTCCTTGAATGCTCATTTCATTGCTAAATATAATGCTCTATCTTGCACTCATGATTCTAATATTGCATCTCATGAAAATTTGATTTTGTAAAACAAGAAATTGATTTCAAAGCTTGCTTCACAAAACGATATCATCGACGCTTTGAAAAAGGAAAATGAAAAGTTGGTTTTGTCTCATGAGTTGCTGAAAAAGAAAAGCGATGATATGATTTTGGATTTTAATCAAGAAGTTGATTTATGTGATTCCATTGCTTTTGATGTTTCTTCTCTTAAGCGAGAAAATGAAAAATTGATCTTAGAAAATGTTTCCCTCGAAGAAAATAATTTGGTTTTGAGTGAGCTTCATCCTAAGACTTCAAAACAAAAGGATATTGTTGACTTAAAACTGAGCATGCAAAATGAAAGTTTGAATAAAAAGGGTATTGTTTTCAAAGGATCACTCTCTCAAAAACCCCTCTCTACTTGTGTTACTAAGAACACTTATCATGCTAAATCATGTACTCATACACATGCTTATCTATATCGTTTTAGCACAAGAAAAACTTTTGAAAAACATACACATCATAACTTTACTTCATATCATGTTTTTAGTGACACATATAGCCCATTCCATGCACATACTCACGTCACTATTGTGATGGTTTTGATCACTTTGTCTATTCGTGTCTCTTAAGAGGAATTAATTTATCCAACACGAATATGATGTGGGTTCCAAAAACTAACCCTATTGGATTCAACAAGTCTTGGATACCAAAATCCGCTTCCATGCCTTGTTTTGTAGCTACAGGCAAGACTTTTGAGTTAGAAAATCAATGTGGGGATGAGCAAGAGTACAACAAAAGGAGAAACTTGTTTGGCTCGTCATTTTATGGGGTAACAATCAAGTGTTAACATTTTAATTGCCTATCATTGCTTGTCTATTTTGCATCTATAAAGTCTCGTTACATATTTTGTTTGTATCTTTTGTTTTGGTTCTTAAACCGGATTAGTTCTCTTTTGTTTTGGGATTTCAAGATGTTTGTTTCCTTCTTTATTATCTCCTCTACTCTTGTTTTCTCTTACCTATGTTCAATTTCCTTTATGAGTTTTGATGAGCTTTTCTAGAATATTAGCTTCTGTTTGTATCAAGTTCGAAAATAAAAACTTCTTCAAAAACAAATGTTCTGGACTGATTTAAACTTGTCCACACGTTTGGTTGAGTCTTGTTCAGACATATGCCTTCGACAAACGTTTGAACGTGACTTGGACAAACGTACCTGGAATTTTATGGGTTTGTATATGTGATTTGTTTTTGGGATTCTCTCTTTTTCATCAGACGCGCCTCCTCTCTAAAACCCTAACCAAATTCCTTAACTTTCCTCCACCGATTCCCCAACAAGATTTCCCATCAAAATCGATTTTTCCCTCCCCCATCAAAAACCTAATTTCCTCTCTCAAAGCCTTACTCTCCATCAATGGCTCCCAAGCTTGCTACCCGAGATATTGGAAAGAAAAGACATTGGGGAGGAGGATCATCCCAAAGTACAAGCTTTGATCAACGCCGCTTTCCAAGTGCATCCGGTGATGCGTTATTCCACAGAAATATAACACAAAGGTAATCTCTGGGTTTAGAATCCATCTCTCTGACGATAGTCAATATCATCTTCACAGGTTCAATTTTCAAGGATGGAACTATGATGTGATTGATGAGGTTATTTACCCAAAATCCTATGAGATGTTTTTTCGCCAACCTCACCATTTCTAGGACCAATGGACTTGTGATTAATTCATTTGTGCTTGGAAAGAAAATGGTTGTGGATGAGGGCTTACTTAGCAAACTTCTTGGTGTTCCGGCTAGTGGTGTTATTGTCCATCCCTACACTCTTGAGACTTTTCCCGGTTACACCGATGGATGGAATGCGGTGAGTGCTTCAAACTTTCTACATATCCGGACCGTTCCCTTCCATGACCACTCCACAGCTACTTTGAAATTCGAGGCAAAAGTCGTAGGTAGTGCACTTGGTAAAGTTCTTTGCAAACCCAGTGATCGAAGCGCTTTTAGAGGGTGCCACAAGTTAGTGACCTTTCTTGTCATGCATAAGGTCAAGGTGAATCTCCCAAATCTTATATTGGAAGTTATCGCTTCAACCGCAAACTTCAACCCCACCAAAATTTTACCATATGTTATGATCTTCACCCGTATCTTCAAGCATTTCAAAGTATCGTTGGAAGATCAACAATTAGAATCCGTGTGATGCCCCTTTGGATGTGAGAACCATCAATCTAATGGTTACCGCGGCCGAGCGTGCGGCAAATCGAGGTGTAGCTGAAGAAGAAATGGAAGGAGAAGATGAAGTAAGAGTTGTAGAGGTATGGATCAACCGCAATACGATCCTAACTTCACTGGCATCTACGATTGTTTTGATGCCTTGGATCATGAAGTCAGGTATGTGAAGGCACATCAAGAAACATTGGCCGAGAACGCGGATGCTTTGACAAGAAAGACCCGCGAGTATATGATGACATGTCTGGAAGAGCAATTTGGGAACATCAATGCGAGGTTTGAAGATTTCCAATGTGGAAAAGACGGGAGTTTTAGAGGCAAGAGTTCCAAAGGGGGCAATGGTGGCAACGGTGATATCAATTGGGATACCGTGGGGAGTGACAATGATGATGATAAAGCTTAAGTGAGAAGATGAGACCTTTGCTTTTGTTTCGTTTGCTTTATTTTCTGTTTTGTGTTTAGATAGGAAACTTGATATGGTTTTTCTTTTGCTTTGATTAGTGTTTTGGCTACCTCTTATTTTAAGAGATGCCGGTTCTAAAAAGATATTGATTATGAACCGATGATTTTGTATGGAACTCCTTAATCCTCTTTGTTTTATGCTTTTTTAGGTCTATGAATCACATCTTTAGTTTATTTTCTTGTTTTTCTTTTGCGACTAGTGGATCATTGAGTAGATTATCTTTTAATTTCTTTTTGCTATGCTCATGATCATGTGTTTAATGGAATATTCATTGAATATGAAAATTGATGGTATATTTGTGTATTTGAGGAGATTTTCATAATCTTGCGAGTCTTGGATTATGTTTGTAGCTTGAAATAGTTGGGTTTGCGCTCTTGTGCTTATATTTGCATATTTGATGGTATTTTTGTGCAAACTTTATTCGATATGGGTTGTAAGATATTTTATCCTTCTAACTCATACTCTTGTTGCTAATGTGTATTATTTTCTTGAATATCAGTTGTAAGAAGCCACACACAAGATGACGTCAAACACAAGTTTTGGAGAAAACATTGCTCAAGATTGATATTTCTAACTTCTCCGTTGATATTCTTGAGTCTTATATGATAGATTGCTTATGAGTTCTAATAGCTCCTATATTATCATAAGTATCATCTTGCCAAAATGGCCTCTGCAATCCTCCTTAGGAGAACCCAATTGTGGATTTGTTGTTTATAATATTTTCTAGGATCTAGCGGAGTGTGTTTAGAGCCTTCATAGCTTTGCCGACACTAAAGATGAGAAAACCCTATTTTGCTATATCTTTATCTCATCTTTTCAACCATATGATATCAGAACTTGATTATTTGTTGCATATGGTTATCTTGCATGCATCGCTTACTTTTGCTTATCTGCTATACATGCTTGTAGATATGAGCCCAATGCATGTTTTTCAAAATTATTCAAAAGTTTAACTTTAACTCTTGCTCATATAAACTCATATTAATCTCTTATGCATACATTTATGGGAAGTTATTCAAACGTTTAACTTACCTTTGGTGTACGCATATATCTAAGGAGAGTAATTCAAACGTTTTACTTCTTAGGACATCCTTTTTGATTATGTCAAAAATAGGGAGAGTAATAGGTTCGTATCAATACATTGAAATTATTCAAACGTTTAACTTTAGTATATTGGTCTTTTTATCGATTATTGAAGATTATTCAAACGTTTGATTTTTAATATATCGATATTATCTATTAATATTTTGACATCATCAAAAAATGGGAGATTGATGACTTATAGATTTTCAGAATCCAATTGTTTAATTTTGATGATGTTATGAATATTAATAGATACATTTATACATGTGTTTATTCTTTATTTTGCATATTTTATATAACACTGTATATGACCTTGTTCGTGTGAGATTGGATTTGCAGGAATAAATCACGATAAGTTTTGGATGGAGGATGGAGAAAATTGAGTAAAAACGGCAAATCTATTGGAGATTAGGATAATGGACTAGAGCCCCTCAATGATCACATTTAAGCTTCATGAAGCTAAGGATCCAAAGTCCAAGTTCAAAAGAATTCAAGAAATCGAAGATTCAAGAGCTCGTGTCGAAATATCGGAAAATTCAAGATTTGGCAAACGAACGATATCGACATAGGAAATCAATGTGGGGTACTCATGTCTATGGAAAATATCACATTAAGCTCTTGCACACTTTTCGTATGATTTGTGAAAAACTTGCGTTGGTTTTCGTTTAAAATTCTTTTCAAAAACCAAGTTCAAATTTGTCTAAAAATTCCTTCTTGAGATGTGTGCTTCAGATGTTAGTCCTGTTTTTCAAAAAACATGCACAAATTTCAAATATCAGTTTCTTGCTTCAGAACAAACGTCTGAAGCTTACCAGAACAAACGTCTGCATGTTTTCTGAGCTTTCATTGTTTAAAACTTTAACAGAACAAACGTCTATCGATACTTCTTCATACGTCTGTTTGTTTTCTGGATTTTCATTGACCTGAAAATTTTTACATAACAGACGTCTGTAGTTGCTTCTTCATACGTCTGTTTGTTCTCTGGATTTCCATTGGCTTAAAACATTTTACAGAACAAACATCTATCAAACCTTCTTCAAACGTCTTGTTGTTCTCTGTGTTTTTATAGCATTCAAATTTTTTGTGGGAATAAACGTATGAACCTTATCGGCACAAATGTTTGAAGGTTTAAAACTTTGAAAACCTTTTCTTCTCCATACGTGTGTCACTTGTTTTTCAAACGTCTGTTTGTTCTTTGTACTTTCATTGGTTATGTTTTGAAAACCACAGCAAACGTCCGAAACCTTTTTAGACAAACGTCTGAAGCTCAAAATTATTTGAAACAATTCTTCTTCAGACGTTGGTGTCTCTTTCTTCAAACGTATGTTTGCCTTATGTACTTTCTTGCCTTCTTGTAAAAACTATCGGTAAACGTTTGAAACTTTTAAAAACAAACGCCTGATACTATTTTCTAGCCGTTGCTGATCTTTCTTCAGACGTCTGTCTTGTTGAACTTCATATGTCTGGTAACGGCTCTTTTTGACTTATTTGACTTGTAACGGCTAGTTTTTCTTGAGTGGTATTTATTGAGAATTGCTTTGGGTTTTGAACAACACTTGAAAAATTATTCTGAGATATTTCCAAAGCCATTTTCTCATCGCTTGTGAGCAAATTCTTGATTTTGATTATTTCTCACTCAAAAAGATCAAAGAGCTTAATTTGATTAATCCATACTCATTGAAGTATTAGTTGCGAGTTTTAAGAGAAACACTTTTGAAAGTATTGTGCTTAATTGTAAACCCACTTCTTGTCTTTGTGTGAGAATATCTTGAGTGCAAGAGAGTTTTTTGTAAGAGAAAAGAGAGAAGTTTTTCTTTCTTTGTGTGAGGATCCTTGAGTGCAGGGATGGCTTTGCAAGGAAGGAGAACTTGTTGGTCTCGGTGGAGACGTGGTGTAAGAAGTTGCAAGTGCGCAACGTATTGTCTCGGTGAGAACTTGTTTTAGTGGAACATGTTCGTACGCCTAGAGAAAGAGGACTAGAGGATCTTCCAAACCTCTCTAAACGGCTCGTTTTTGCGTTTTGCTATTTCTTTCTTACTTTAGATTTCAATTACTTAGATAGAATTTGCATGATCAACACCTTTTTCGCTCTATATGCTTTACTTGATTGCTATATCTATTGCTTCCTATATGTTCATGTGTTCACAATTGTAAATTGTGTAGCCTCTTATCCTTATTGGTATATCCTTTGCTTAAGCTTTGCAATTGTGTTTGATTGGCAAGTGTAGTTTGTAAATTTTTTATTTGAGCATATCGGTAACCTTGTCCTGTTCACCCCCTCTAGGACAACTTTCATCATCTATCTTAACATTCTCATTTCAGCCACTCTTTTTTAACATACACCAATTGTAGCTTGTATCCATGACTACACCTTTTGTAATGTTTGATTGTCAGATTCACTTTATATTAAACACATCATTTCTACGTCCAAACTTTGTGGGCACTCCCGCTCTGAAACTGAGAGACAAATTCTAATGAAGAGAAAGGATCAACCTTAGCTCCACCTTTTTTTCCTGCCATGCATTGAAATAAGATGCCTGAAAACATATTCTCCTATTCCTATCCACATTGTTTCTTATGCTTTACTACAGTAGAAACATGAAAGTATAGTCATTGATATGGACCAACATACTGCCGGCTCACTACTACAAATCCTCTCAGATTTGTAATGGATATTGAAAAGAGCAAAAAAGTAATAATAGTTATAAAAAAATTTAAAATTTGAAAGATTAATCATTATGAATCCTTCTATCAAAATGGCTTTGTCCATGAATGATTTGACAATGCTATAAGAATAGGTAATGAACTGATATGAATTCTTTCATCGGTGGCAAATTCAAGAGAGAGCTTGCATGAACCCTAGAAGGCTAGCTAGTGTTACTAAATGTAGGTTCCTGCTAATGAAAAAAGAGTATGGCGTTAATCACCTCAACGGTACCAATAAAATCCATTACAATTGAGAAAAATACTGCCATTATTCTCAAAAATATAATACAAAGAATAGAAGATACGAAAATTGAAAATTCAATGTAAATCAGAGAAATCTAAAATTACAGAAGAAAAGGTAAAACTTACCCGATCCAGAGTTGAATTTGATAATCCAGTAATAAATGGTTCGAAAAATTCTGATCGTCTGCGTATCTCACCAGAAGTGACAAATCTGAAGAACATAACAACTGTCCAAACAATACTATTAGAAGACACCCTTTGGAAGCCATAAGGTGCAAGCGCTATAGTTGAAAATTTTCCTCACCACAGTCTGAAATCTCTTGATCGCGGCTCCTTTGCAGAAGCTCCTCATGGCTGAAATACAAAATAGTAACTTGTTTGTGTCGAACATAATCTTCTTGTAACTAAATATAGATAGCATAACAGTGGAAATATGACAGCTTTGATGATGAGATTAAAGTCAGAACAAACTAATACCTTATGGAATTTTCTGTCCCTTGCAAAACACTTGCAAGCTGCTCAATGAATACCTGATAATGATAATACAGATTTAGCATATACTTGAAAAATTACAGTACGAATAGAATCATAAAAATCATTTTCAGTATGAAAGAGAAATTAGCAAGTACATCAGCACGTGCAATATGGCAGTTCATACTTTTTCACACAACATTTAGATTTGAAGGGATCAGAAATTGTTCATGCAAGGAACGGACATGTTGATGTATTTGAAGCTGGTTGCAGAAGAATTACACAAACTTGATGTTGTCAAATTACACCACAACCCCCCAACCCCTGAACTCCTCTAGGGTGATTTGCAAAATAATTATTTAAGCGCTAGGGAATTACTGAATACTTTTTTTTAAAAAAATAATGAGCTTGTTTAGTGATTTAGCAGGTTTCACAATTTTCAAATAATGAAAATAGTGGATGGTCAACTACATAATCTTATGTTGCTTTCTGGGATATGTATGTCTAGTGCTTAGATTAATTATTCAATTCTAATCTGGGTATTTCAAATTATTTGTTGTCTGATTTTTGGATTTTTGTGAATGAAAGCTTAAAAACACAAAATGTCTGTATACTAAACTTATGTGTGTATCTTACTAAGAATCTTTCTTTCAGTTTTTCCTTAATGTACTTGTGTGGCATATTCGAATTAAACAGCATCCACCATCTCCATGTAATAATTAAGTCGACTCAATGAAATATGCTAATTACAATTTAAATTTGGAGAGCATATTCATAGAAGGTTAATATTAAGGAGAATGTTCATAAAAGATCAGTCGTTTTCAAAGTTGCAAAAGAACAAAAAAAAACGTCATCCTTAATATTGTAAGTGGAATTTATAAGTATGCACCTTTATTAGAAGAGAAATACGGCATACTCAATTGCAAGTGAGGAAATATACAGATTGGAAAGCACAGCATTTGAAAGACCTGGACGATTTATCGGTTAAATATAGGGGTGGAGTAACCAATCTGCAATTCTGACACGAAATGGCAGAAAATTACTGGATTTGGATAGGCATTAATAAGGTGTGGATCGTATTGGGTCATCCCCACTATTTGTTTGGTAAACGGGGTAGGCCAGCATCCAACCACTTCACCCATCTCCTGGAATCATTCAGTTTATACTTGAAAATAAATGCCAATATTATGTCATTCTGAATTTGTATGAAGTCTAATGGTTTTGGGCCTTTTGGCATGTGCCGTTGATTGTCCTTTTGAATTAGGTGTATGGTTGAATACTTCTATTTTCCACATATTTAAATTTTTTAAACTAAATTTGTCAGTTTCTATCCTATTGGATCCAACCTAAACCATGTCCAACCTAGCATGTTAAATACAAGTGCCTCCATGCTCATGTGGCGGTAACAACAAGGCAGCAGAAAAGATTGCTGATGCATTTCAAAGGCTGACAGCGGTCTAACTCCTACATCTAGTTTACACTTCTTAATAACGGGCGGAATTCATGTTAACAAATCATGGATTAATTTTGTTCCCTGTAAACTTAGTAATACAAACAAATAGTTGGACAAGGACATTAACAATATCAATTGGTTATTCCTTTCACATATTTCAACCTTATAAGTTATAACCAGAAACAAAGAAAATATTTGGAGAATGATTGGAAACATAATCATAGGAAAAGTACGCATAAGCATTAAGAATGGAAACGTACTAAATGACTTGACTTACTGAGAAAAAATCTTCAAAGGTAAAATCAGCATATCCAAGACCCTGAAGTGTCTTCTTGCATTGATCAATGTTCACAGTGATACGCTCAACCTCAGATTTATCTTGTGTTTCTAGAATGTGTTCCTATTTTCGAAAATACCAAATATCTTTTATTAGCTAGCTATTAAGTTCCTTAAAAATAAATCACAAGGTACCGAGTAAAAGAGGTGCCTTCGCCATCTAATTTACTAGTGTACCAGATAGGAAAACATGAAGCTTCGGAAGAAGCAGTTTCCATCTCTCCTTGTTCGTCTTAGGGCCGCATATTGTTCACCAATCAGCTGCATGATGAAGAAAAACATATATGACAAAGCTTTCTCCAAATTTTAACACTCGTCATCAAGAGGAAAGGACTAAGTAGTGTGGCGACGAACCTTAATTTTCTCTTGTAGGATTGAGCCGAATGACTGAAACTCTGCGGCTAAGGAAGAAAGAGGTTCCTGCAACACCACACACCCATTATTTTTGTGCATTCATGTGACAAAATATGCATGGTTTCCTGGGTAATGTTAGTTGAAGCATCAAGCAAGTCATTGAACAAATACAAACTTCGTATCATTTTTCAGGTGTGACAGGTGCAAATATAAATTGAAGCACTAGAGTGTAGTTGCGCCTTCAAGAACTGTTGTGCTGATCAAATCATCAAATCATACCAAATGATAATCTAAACCATTAGGTTCATATAGTCATTGCAAAGAAACATCACCTAAGACTTTACAGGATAAGTTATTTTTATATGCTACTCTGATTTAAGGCTCAAGGGTCTTGTATCTGCAGGGAACACTGTGTGGATTTAGGAACTGTACAATAATCTGATCAGAACCGGCTACTTGTACGGTTCTACCCGATATCAGGCAGGGACCACCTTTAACAACCCTAAAGTGAACAAAAGATTTTCCTCCTGTAAGGAAAGTTTGTTTGCTCCATACAGGATAGCAGTAGTTTTTTTTTCTCCTGATATTGGTAGAGCGATATTGGTAAAGCGAACAAGCGGCTGTGGTCCATTAATCAATTAAAAATCATATATCTTACTTTTGAATTACTTCTCATCTCTTAAAGTAAAATAAATTCATTAATATCAGAATCAATATTTAAGTACCCCATATATCATGATTTAAATTGTTGAACTCTCAGCTGTACGGACTCATTCTTACTGCTGATAATGAAAAGGTAAATAATGAAAGCAGACCATGATTGCACCCCCAATATGTACTTATAATTATTAATAAACAATCAAAAGAGGATGAAAGTATACTAAATGATTTTGTGTCCTTTTAATTCCATTGCCTTGGAAGAATAAGGCCATGAGTATAATTAATAGTGTATTCCTTTTAAGAGTCTGCGTTTATCTATATTATTTTTTGGACTGAACAGCTTTTTGTGTAAAATATAATTTGTTAATTTAATAGGCTAGCATGAACAAGGCCATGAGCAGAAATAATAGTGTATTCATTTTAATTGTATGCAGCATTCTATGTTATGATTGGATGGAGATGAATGAAGAAAAGGAGGCAGTAAACTGAGAGTCAATGTTACGAATCTGTTGTCATCAGTACCAGCTCTTTGATTTTTATTTTTATTTTCTTATTGCATGGACCTCATAAACAATATTAAAAGGAAATACAAAATAATGAACGACCTAAAGACATGATGCAAATAATAAGTGGGGAGGTAAAGAAGGTAGAGAAAAGGTATAGTATGTTCTATAATTAGCCATCTAATAACAAGCATCAACCAAAAGAGATAGTGAGAAGGAGACTTAAATATCACGTAAGATGATTGGAGGACACAAAGGCGGTCCAAAATTTGTACCTAAGAGCGGAGGGTATCTTTTACCTGAAATAAATTAACGCAAGCAAATGTGCAGTAAATTCTCATCTCTCTATCAGAACAGTTTATAACACCTCTATCCATATCACTACCTGACAGTGTCAGGATGAGAGTATGAGTGGTAAAGAGATAAGACACAACTTTCCAGCAATAAAAAGGGAGAGTAATACATAGGAAACAATTTAAGAGGTATAAGGATGCAGACGACTAGAACATTCTTTGTTTTCAGAGTGTATTCAACTACGATTTCTTAACAAGACCATAATGAACTACAATTCGCTGTGGACTTAGAATCGATTCTAACAAACCAGACACTGGATTTGGGCCAAATTAACTGCAGCTCATGAATGATGATATGGGTTGCAATTCAAATCCAAGTCCATGGCATAGACATGCAGCAGCTATATTATTTTAATCTTTCATCTCATGATTAGGCCATTGAGGGGATTGTAATGGCTGGAGCACCAAACTCAGATTAGGAAATGAGACCGACTTCTTTCAAAACATGCAACCAATTCTTAAACGATAGGCAGGCCGCTCTCCGATGGAAGGTCAATCATTTATCAGTAAGCAAGGCAGGAGCCAAGCTTTAAAGATGAAAGGTGTGCCTCTTAGAGCTAGTATAGAATGCACTTTAGCTCCGGACTTGACTTGGATTTAAACTTGACACAACCAACGGCTATACATGTTTGTGGCCAGCACTCTATCCCTCAAAAACCAACATTCATTGTGTTTCCATTACTGGTTCACCGTCTCAAGTTGGGGATGTGTAGAAGTGAGACTCTACAGCAGATGAGAGGGTCTAGACACTATCTCAAGGCACCACCGGAAAATTAGCTTTGGCACGAACAATACAACATCGATACCTACCGCCTTGACAAACTCGGAGTGGTTCACATTCAAAGTGATTCTTCCTTCCCCGGGTCCTATCAGTTTCTAGTATGGAAATGCACCACTCAAGGAGGTTTTCGAAAGATCTGATTGCGTCTCATCTACACACAGAGATGAGCCCGACGACGCGGTCGAAATGTTACTTCCCTTTTCTCCTTCACGAACACCCTTCCCAGGCAGACTTCCTTGCCCTGGCCTGGCATTCCACACTTGTCTCCACAACCTCTCATCAACTCACTTGTCTCCTTCACCAATATAGTCACAGACCACCAATTTTCCTATCGCTCTCATTCGCCGACCAACCATTAGATAGAGTTTATAACTGTTTTGGCACAATTTCTAACAGCTGCAAGACCAAAAGTTGTGGCTATAGCATATCAACCGTCCCTTCATTCTCCTTCAACTGAAATACGATTTTGTTCTCAGCCAATTGACACCGCGGTTGCAACGATCTGCCAACGCTTCCGAGGATCCAAGATATCAAGAATATGATGACTCATGCAATACTTGTTTAAGTGTCAATTATTCTTGATATCCATGCTCTGATCCCCGAGTAGCCAGTTGCACAAATTACTTTTCATGTGATAACTTGGAATTTGGGCATTCCATAGCTGTTAAACAAAATGGAGCAAAGAGACTGTGTTTCTACGAACATGCTATGATAAGCGTGCATGCTTGGGAGGTAAAAAAGGAGCGTCATCTTTTTTTTCCTTTTTCTTTTTTGAAGTTGTCGCCCGGTGGTTTTAAATAGTAAGGCGTCCATTAATTCTATGGTGTATCACATGAATTATCAGGAGGCCGAAATTAAAGTTGTCCAGATAAAAGATGAGACCCGTAACTCTGTGGTTACTGAAAACTACGCTAATGGATAGTATTTGATTTGCAAGTAGTTGGATAATATCACTTTGAGATACTTAAGAAGAGAATTAGGGGAGCATGAACAACCTCTTATACAAGCTAAGAGACCACGCGGATCTATTGCCCGGTTCCATCACTTTAATTCGAGTTTTTGGCAAAAACTTGACCCTTGGGATGGTCCAAGCAAGAAAGCGATTAATGATTACATTGTACCATTCAGATTGAGGTAAATTTGATCAAAAATACTTTATGAACTGATGCATACTTATATAAAAAATTTATATGCTTGGTAGAATCATGAAATTTCAAGATCCGATGGAAACTTCAACCACTTTAAAATGTTAACTTAAAATTTCAAGTAACATGCGACAATTCATAAAGAGCATGTGATGTGTAATAAATATGTAATAACGACATGAGATGGATATTTAATTGTTATTTCGATACCATAGCGAATAAGAAATCAAATAAGGGAATCATAAGTTTTAAAACATGAAACATCACTTACCGTACTCCAAAGTTTTACTAATGTCGACGTTTTAGACTTCAACTTAATTTTCTTTGCAATTGCTCTTACAAGAATAAAGCAACTTGACAAGAAAGTAATTTGTGAAAGAGAAGATGACTTAGAATAAGAAGCTTGAACTTTAAATTTTATAGTGTAGAGAAAAAAGGATGAGACACTTAAAGGAATAATGTAGGCATGTAAGCATACACCTTACTACTCAAATTAGGAGTAGACGCTGTCAATTAAAAAGAATTCTCACCAACTCAAAAAAGCTTGAGGTGTAGTCTCTGCCAAGTACCAACTCTAAAAATCATGAAGTGTAATCTCCTTTCTTTTCTCGAAAGATCTTCAAGGAAAAGGCAATTAGAATTTCAAATCGGAGGTTATGTTTTCCTGAAAGTTTCACCATGGAAAGGAGTCATGAGATTCGGCAAGAAGGGGAAGTTGAGTCTAAGATATGTTGGACCGTTTGAAATCTTGGAATGAGTTAACGCTATCGCTTACTGGATTGCTTTGCCTCCTGAACTGTCGGCCATACACAATGTATTTCATATATCCATGTTGTGCAAGTACGTTCCAGATTAGTCGCATGTGTGTATGAACCAATTCAGATTAGATGATCTTTCTTACATCGAGCATCAAGTACGCGCATTATAGATCGAATGGAGCAGGTAATGCATAGAAGAACAATTTCTTTCATGAAAGTTCCGTAGAAAAATCATTCAATCGACGAAGCTACTTGAGAGACCGAAGAGGAGATGGTGTCGAAGTATCCACACCTATTCGAGAACACGAATACAAAAAACTCTGTTTGGAGGTCGAAACTCTTTTAATGGGGATATGATGTAATGCCAATAATATGTGTGTGTATAAGATAAAGAATAAAACAACATAACATGAGAATTTAAATATAAAATAGTTACGGCTTTATTGTAAAATGATAGTCAATTGTCAAGAAAAGAAAAGATATTACACTTCACGTTTTTTTAAAGTTGGTAGAGAGTACACCTGAAGCTTTTTGAGTTGGTGAGAAATTTCTTTTTAATTGACACCTACTCCTAATATGAATAGCAAGAACCAGGTGTATGATTAACATGCCTACTTCATTCTTTTACATGCCACATCTTCCTTTCTCTATACTGTAAAATCAAAGTTCAAGCTTCGCAATCTAAATCTTCTCTTTCACAAAGTATTCTATTGTCAAGTTGCTTCATTCTTGTAAAATCAATTGCAAAAAAAATCAAATTGAAGTCTAAGGCGGCGACGTCAGTAACACTTCGAAGTACGGTAAGTGATGTTTCATGTTATGAAACTTATGATTCCCTTCTTTGATTCCTTATTTGTTATGATATCAAAATTTGGAATTTAATATCCATCTCATGTCGTTATTGCATGTTGTTTAGTCATTGAAATTCCTAGTCTACATCTTGACAAAATTCCTAGCCTAAGTCATCTCGAAATTTCAACTACTTAAATTTCAAAACATGCATCACCACTTACACTATTCTTGAGATCTTGAAATTCGCCACTTACAATACTTTCAAGACACTAACGCTTGATATATACAATCAGAAATTTCAAGATCCGATGGAAACTTCAACCGCTTTTAAATGATTAAATTGAAAAATAAACTAGCCATAAGAATCAATGAAAGGATGTAAAATATTATGGTGTGGTTCATATGATTAAGAGATATTAACACAATAAAACGATATTCTCAAGGTTTTAGAAACTCGAGTATAAAATGCTCATTAAACAGAACAACTTTAATAGAAGAAGTGTCTCAATTCAAGAAGTCAAAAAAGTTAGAAACTGACTGATTGAACGATATCCAAACAAATGGATCTTACGAAGGTACTAAAATGTTATCCACTGCATAATAAGAATAAAATAATCCAATTTTAGATGACAAATGGAGGGTATGAAGGTCCTAAAATTTAGTGACAATATAACAAGGATCAGAGTATTCATTATAGAAGATAAAGTGATCCTAAGATTTGAGCTTGTAATGTATAACTCGTTTTCGTAGTGATATGTTCTAGAAATGAAGAACAGGGTATTAAAGAGAGAATAAGGCAATAAACAAACTTGGACAGTTGAAAAGAATGGTTATTAGAATATGTATAAGTGGAAAGCGAGAACTGAAGATAAGTGGGAAAATAGGGCATAGGCTCCAAGGGGATTTAGCAGCAGAAGTTTCAAGGCCATTATCATAAATAATGATATATAATAGAAAATTTATAAACCAAAAAAAATTGAAAAAATAAATGAGATAATTTTATAAAATTCTTTTTGAATATTGTTTTAATAATTCATATATATCTTAAAGTTTATGTGCAAGGTTAAAAACATACTATGCATCTTAAAAACAAAACTAATACGTATGACATCAATACGATCTCTAAGGAAAATGGGGTTTATAGACTACAGTAAACAATGATTAAGATCATTTAATCATTCCAATTCAATAAAAAATAATGGATGAACCAAATAGATAGAAAATACTGATGTATGTAACCACGAAAACATCCAACATGCAAAACATAGACATGTAAATTTATATAAAAAGGTAATTGATGTAGTTTCAACTATCATTGAGACCACAAAGTGGTAATAAAGAAATATCACAACGGAGAATACCCTTTAAAAGGAAACTGGCATTGGTCTTGACTAGGTTAGGTCATGTGAAACAAAGCACGTTAGGATAGGGTTTATCACACTTTAGCCCACGAGAAACAGGTCAAAATCTAATTTCATGCCCCTGGAGATGGATGAAGTAGGGTTTTCCATCCTCGAGAGTGATGCAAGGGTATTATACCACGGCTTTATGGAGTTTTTATATTTACAACAATAGCCTAAATGCGCACATACAGCGTGAAATTGTCAAAATACATTTACTTGATGTCTCATTGTAACATCTTGCAGCAGAAAGTCACAGACAGATAAACAATTCTACTAGAGTGTCACTCTCATTAACAAGCATGGCATACACAGCATAAACAGAAGATTAAATTGAGAAAAAATTTGTAGTACTTTGTAGCATCTAATTACCTTTTCTTTCCATCTCATTATAAAATAGAGATCTAAACAAGCTAGTGCTTTGAACCTAATCCAACAACACTATCAAGAAAGCATCCAAATCCAATTCAATCCGAAAACACCAAAACAAATCTATCCATAAAAGCGACATCAATCAAAAGATCAGTTACCTTGTCACCAACATAAGGGATCTTGGCGGCCGCCTCGGCATTAATGGCATCGTGCTGCCGCACGATGTCGTCGTCCCTGCAACGGGAACAGCCTTCGAACAGCTGACTGATCGTAACGTCGCTGCAAGAATCACCGCTAGGATTAGGGTTTGAATCGCAACCCTCGGCGGGCATTTCCGGCTCCTTTGGCGGAGTCGCGGCCTCCTCGGTCTCCTGCGCTTCTGCTCCGCGCTCGGATTCGGCGGCCTTACGTTTTCTCTCCGCCGCGATCGGCTCCGCGTCCATCGCCGTCGCTTTCTTTCTTTGGGTGTTTTCGGTCGTTGGAGGGAAGTGAGCAGCTTGGGATTTTTTGGAGAGAGACAAAGGGGTTTTGGTTTTGTTTCTTGCGGCAAAAATAAATAAATATTTATATTTGTGCTGAATTTCGCTAAAATACCATGAACTTATATTGTTTATTTATTTATTTTTTGCAAATAATAATTGATTTTAGTATATTGCAAGATAAACACATTGAAATGTCAACAAGAATTAGTTTGATGTCGTGCATATTTTCAGCGAAACGAAGAGAGGTGTGTAGAAGGCAAAATGATCCCCTTGAAAACAATGTATGGTGTTAAATTTGAACAACTCTTATTTCTTTGTATTTACTTGCAATGTATAATGTGTATGATGTTTTCAGAAGCTCCGGTATAACTGCAATTTATAATTTATATGAAATTTACCATTGAAGCACTAAAAGCTTATGGTATATCAGTGAAATATAACCAATATGTGTAAGTAACCTATTTGGATGGCTTTCTCTGTAAATTATTGCGTTAAAGAAAATTGTTTCTAAAGTGCCACTAAAACAGTAAAAGAGTTTTCAAAATATGAAAATTGTGGCAAGAAGATAATGCATTTAAGACAAGCAACAAAGACGACAGAGAAAATGTTTGGAGACTGGTAAACCGAGATACATCCACAAAATAAGATGTAAAATGCACATATCACTATTTTGCTCCTTGTGAAAGGGAAAAAATATTGTATTATTCATACCCCATGTTAGATGAATACAGCACGAATGGTCGGTCCGTGATCCCTGGATGCCGAAGGCGTCCTTGGACGGTCGTGCTGCTTACTCACCCTATCCCCGATTACAATGCAATGCTCTAAACACGAAAGTTTGCGGTTCAGCCCCTTCCTCTTTTCCCATGCGGAGCTAAAGCGCAAATCTCTTCTAAGCCTAACTCTTAGCAATGAGTTATGACTTGTCTAGAGCTTAATTCACAGCTAAGACTATTTTCAGATGAGGAATAATCGAATGGCTCATGTCTCTTCTTTCTTCCCTTATGCCGATGCCGAAATGGGTATACATGCACTTTTGCAAGCAATCTTTTTAAAAGCCTATAGTCATAAGCAAGGTAGGTAACCTTCTCAACGAAAAATTATTCCATGTGTCAATCGTATATATCCAGCTAAAAGAGAGAAGAAACAAAAGTGTAAAATTACCCCCACATACTGTACAAGGCTGCCTGAAACTATCCCTCTCTCACAAACCTCCTGCATCCCCCGGGTGTAATACACCCGCCGCACCGAATAATTTCTCTCGACATCACGTGCTTTGTTGTTCAAACCAACAAGGTCCATGCCAAACAGAAAAGGAAGAAGCTTGCGTAAAATTACCCCCAAAAATTTAAACACACACGTTGAGAGTCAAAAAAATTCAAATAATTTATATACAAAACCGCTATATATTTTACTTTTATACCGTTGATATAACTACTTCATTATTCACTAATTTAAATTGTTTTTTTTAATTTTGTTTCTATTTTCATGGACCAATGAGAATAATATACATTTGGAATAAGCGATCTAAATTCTGCTGGAATTCTTAAATTGGGTTCCCTTAAAATGTTTAAGCTGATAAGTCTTGCTAATTTGATGAAACTTCAGTTTAGAAAACTAAACTCCATTCCCAAAGAGGGCCTAATTCTTTATGAATTAATACTTTTAAACAACCAATAAGCAATAGCTCAGTTGATATGGACACTTCTGCGCTTGAAGAGGGTGCCATGTTCAAACACTAGGTGGGGAAGTGCCCACAAATTAACGCATTTTGGACAAATTCGTTGATGTTTTGGGTGCTTGTGTGTGTGTGTGTGTGTGTTTTTCCCAGAACTGGCCCGTAAGTTCAAACCTATATACATAACACACGCACCAAGGGGATCCACGAATTTACCCCGAAAGCGTTAATTTGTGGTCACTTTCCTTCTTAAATTCCTGGGTTCAAACTCGCACTCTCCCAAGAGGGGAAGTGCCAATACCAACTGAGTTATTGCTCATTGGTGTGTGTTGTATTTATAGATTAGGGTTTATGGACCAGTGCAAATAATAATAATAATAATAGTAGTAGTAGTAGTAACTTTTAAACAATACTGTTGTTGCTAGTTGAGAGGGTTTTGTAGCACTTTTGAAGTTCATCCGCGTTAATTGGAAAAGCTGAAAAGTATAAGGTCTTATGTAAAAATTTACCAATCTTTTTTATGACGAGCAACAAAAATGTGGGTACGTATTATTGGTCTCTTTCCGCAATTCCCTGGGCGAAACCCTGAGAAAGTAATTGGGGGTTTCATGATGAAGGCTCCTCCCTGCTCTCTAATGACTCCAATCTGAGGTTAGGGTTTTATACTAATCATTGAGCTCAATTTGTACAATGGTTTTTTCTAATTTTTAGTTCTCAATCAATTCTATTTGACATATTTTTTTTTGTTTGAAGTTTATTATTTTGAACTAAGTTGTGTAAATACAATCAACCATGCCAGCTCATAACAGTTGTTTATATATGAAAATAATGTTTCTATGAAAATAATGCGAGCTCATAATAGTTGGGTGCCCAGCTTATGTGAAGCAATAAGTTAGAGCCGAGAGCTGGAAAGTGTGTCCTACTCAGCTACGAAAATGAAGCCAAAAGGTATAGGCTGTGGTGTCCTGACATCCAGAAAATAGTAATCAGCCGACATGTCACATTCGATGAGTCTGCGATGGTTCGTAGAAACGAACTCAATCAGATGGTGAAGAGAGAATGGTTGCGTCGCCAAGCGAAGTGGGGATCGACTTTCCGGTTCAGGATAGTAGGAGAGATGAGATGATTGATACTCGGATCCAGGCGGAGGGTCCGACAAAACCAGATGGTCCAGTATAGACAGAAGGGCGGAGATCTACGCCGTTAGGCGTCTACCGGTCAGACTTGGTTTTAAGGATATGACCGCGGTTGGTTTTGACGACGTGGTATCATGCGTTGACTATTGAGTACAGGGAACCGTTTAGTTACAGAGTGGCTGTGCAGTCTACCGATTTTACTGGTTAGAGAGTTGTGATGGAGGAGGAAATTTATATGCATCAGCCAGAAAGATGATGACAAGGATGGTTATGTTTGCAAATTTAAAAAGTCGCTTTATACTTTGAAACAGTTTTCAAGACAGTGGTACAAGTGATTTGATCGGTTTATATTGGCGATTGGATACACAAGGAATAGTAAGAATAAGTGTGTTTATGTGTGGCTACTAGACGACGATAGGTGGCATCACGTAGCATGTTAGGGGTCAATAGGTTAAAACAGTAGTTGAGTCAGGAGTTTGAGATGAAAGATTTAGGGGCTGCAAAGAAAATACTTGGTATGGAGATTGTCAGGAAGAGAAAGCGTGGTGAGTTGCGTCTGCGGCAGAAACAGTATATCAAGAAAGTTATCGCTCGATATGGGATGGAGAAGGCAAAGCACATGTCTACTTCTTTAAGGACGCACTTCATACTTTCGGCGAAGTTATCACCGGGGTCAGATACGGACAGAGAGTACATGTCTAGAGTGTTATATGCGAGTGCAGTAGGCAGTTTGATATATGTGATGGTTTGCACGCGTCCAGACATTGCACATGCAGTAGGAATGGTCAGCCGATAATGGCTAATCCGAGCAAGGAACATTGGCAGGCTGTAAAGTGGATTCTGAGGTACTTGAGGGGTTCGGCTTGTAATTCAGCAGAGGCAGTATGGATGGTTGTATTGTGACAAGATACCGTGACTCAGATTTTGCTGGTGATAGGGATAGATGAAGATCTACAACGGGTTACGTATTCAGGTTGGGCACTGGCGCAATGTCATGGAGATTAACGTTACAGTCTATTGTCGCATTATCGAGGACAGAGGCAGAGTTGATAGCCGCTATGGAGGCTATCAAGAAGGCTATATATTTGCCTGGACTGATGGGTGATATGGGTGTTCGTAGGATTTCTCGGAGGTGTTTGCGACAGTTACAGCGCGATTCACTTGGGTTTGGGTCAAGGATTTCTCGGAGCATCAGGCTTATAGTTCGAGAACTAAGCATATCGAGATGAAAGATTTCTTTTTAGAGAACGAGAAGAAAGTTATTTCGCTTATGAAGATGGGTACATATGAAAATCTGGTGGACGCATTTAGGAAGGTGGTCCCAGTGTCCAAGTTCAAGTTTTGCTTGAACTTGATTTGCTTAGTTGCTTGATAAAGATTAGAGACGACGAATTGTAGAATTCCAAGGTTTTTCATGGAAATGTAGAGATTTTGTGAATTTTGCATCAATGTGGAGATTGTTGAATATGATTACAAATTCGGAACCCCAGATCCAAGGCTCAACATGAGAAGCCCAAGAAGTATATGCTCGTGATTTAATGAAGCAGGAATTGACGAGGGTTAAGATGGTTTTTTGAAGGTTTGGATTAATCTAAATCTTAAATATATCGTTATCTCTTAATTAAAGCCCCACATGTATATATTAATGCATGAATCCAAATGTGGGTTGAGGCTTAGAAAAACATACCCTATATATATTAATTAATTAATTAATTAACCCTATTTAATTAACATCCCACCTAGAAGTCTGTAGCTATCTACAGGGCCTAGAATTGAAGTCTGCGGCTATAAAATTTCACAGAGAGCCACAATTGGGCGCCGCGGCCAGAGATCAATCCACTAATTCGCTGGCGGCTAAAACTCCAGCAGAGAGGAGCCGCTGCAGAATTAATTGGCCGACAGAGAAATTGAGAGATCGAAAGATTTGTTTCGAGAGAGATTGCTGTTTGTATTTGGACGAGATCGAGAGCGTAGAAGTTATCTCTCGTAATTCTTCGTTGAATAGTGGAAGCAATTCGTCGTCGGTTTGCAAAATTAGGTGTAAGTGCGCACTGAACCTAGTTAATATCTTGTGTCCTTTGCTTGGAGTGTTTTTCATTTATTATTTATTGTTTTTTGCGCAGTTGTTGCATTTGAGCTTTTCATTAGTTCCGACTCACACGTATCGATCATTCGCTGTATACTTTGGTGCAACTTTTCACAACATGATTTTCTCATGTGAGACTATTATTCCAACAAAATACGATGAATCGGGGAATGTTTCAGCAACCTGCTTAGTGTATTTTAATTATTCTTCATAATATACATGTGCGCCATGATGATGAACTGCATTTAGTTGTTGTCGACAGATAATGGCGGTTGTATGGCAGAGCCAGGAAAGGAAATGGCGACGGAGGATGGCGGTGCCGGCAAAGGATGACAACGAGCAACAGAGGCGGGCAATACATAGTAACGATTGGCAACCGAGTGAGCCAGAGCGGCTGCAGCGGTCGATGATGGTGAGCAGCGACAAGGGCAGGCGAGGGGCGACAGAAGACGGTGGGTGCGAGCTACGGATGTTCAAAGAGACAAGCCAGTCATAATGATATATTAGGTATAAACTAAGAAACGAAATGAGAATGTTGAAATGAGAATGTTGAGACATACGGGTGATAATTAGTGGGAGTTTTGTTAAATTAGGTAGAATGAAAAAAATGTAATAGCTCAGCTGGTATGGGCACTTCCTCTCTTGAATAGAGTGTGGGGTTCAAGTCATAGGAAGGGAAATGACCACAAATTAACGCATCTGGGACAAATTCTTGGGTGTTCTGGGTGTTTGTTTTTTCCCCCTCCGGTCCTGCCCCGTAAGCCCTATCTTATACACACAATGAAGGAACTCATGCATCCCAGAAATGAATTTTAATCATGGTAGAATATGTATTTTAAAAAATCAAGAGAACATAAGTTGCCTACAACCTAGAATCATGAGTAACGATATGAACTTGTACAGGAAAAGAAGCTAATTTAAAGGTTTTGTGAACAACCACCTTTGTAGCATCTTCAAGTGCTCCTCCTTTTGGGTTGGACTCCATGTAAGCTCTTTTGAGGTCCATGGAACAAGCTTGTTGAAGAACTCCTTGGTCCTAAATAGATCCACCTTGAGAGTTCTTTACTTTGGCTCCACACTTCAACCTTGAAATGAACTAAGATCAAACTTTTGCTACTAGTTTGAACTTAGGATGTAGTAATCCTCACTAAATATTTATCTCTCCTTTTTCTTTTCTTTTTATAATTATTCTCTGTTTACCACCGAAGACTGGACTGAGACGTTGGGACGTCTAACCTGAATTTGGGGGCAGATACTATTTGGACATATCCATCCACCTCTCCGAAGATACCAAGTTGATTTATGGCACCGTATATCGGAGGTTTGGATAGACGCGACAGTTGTAGCAGACTTTATCAGATTCCCTCTCGTTTATAAGGGGTTTTTGATTGTGGGGACGCTCTTCCCTATAGACGCAAGGCTCTGCAGTTAATTACGTTATCGTGTTGCGATAACCATTTTCTCCTGCCCCAGTAGGTCACTTCGTGTCATGCCCCGCTTCCCAGAGTGCGCTAAGATCGGCACGTGACAGAGCCAACCATGCTACCTGTGGCTAGGAAACATCCCTCCACAGTCACATTACGGCCGTCTAGAAGACATCAAGAACAGGAAAATAAAATAAACTATCTAGTACATGTCCATGAGCCAGAATAAACGAGTCAAGAAATAATATGCGGAAACAATAGATCTAAGTAACAATAACAATCAGGAAAGTATCTCCCAAATACGGGCTCACAATAGGAAATAAAAGTACGGAAATAAAACTAAACTAAACTATATACTAACAGGATCCTTACTGTTCGGCCTGTCGGCTGAAATACTCCTGATCAGCCTGCGAAAGAGACAAAGGATCTGGGCCATGCAAAACCCAGACGTCAGTGTGTCATAATATCAAACAATAAAATATAATCAGGAGGTAACAAGATATGCAAGCATAAGCATAAACAATAACATGAATGCAATAAGTAAACACGAATATAGAACAGTGAAGTGTATTCGTGTATGTGACGTGCGGCGATCAATCTAAACTATGCTACTGGATTATCTATTCTAAAGTTTGTTTGAAATCAATTAGTGTACTCCTCCACATAACTCAAAAGAATATGTCTCGTTATCCCCGGGACCACGGATCAGGTAGTGGGAGTCACGAATGACTCTGTCCCGTTATCCACCGGGACCACGGATCAAGTAAGAATCACGAATGATTCTGTCCCATTATCCCCCGGGACCACGGATCAAGTAATACCCTTGTAAGCTGCACTTTAGTTTACACTTTTGATTTCCTCATACCCCCCAGGTTGGGTATTGATAAATCTGGAGCTAATGCCAATACAGGATCAAGCAGGTACATGTTTGTCTAAATAGACAACATGATATGTCCGTAGGGACAACAGGTCAAGATTGTCGGCATTAGTAACAAGATCAGGTATCAAGTCAAGCAGTGGTATATCAGGTCATGACAGGTAGTGCACATGTGTCAAGTGGATGCTCATAATAAAACTGTAGCAAGTACGGATGCACGATAAAAGCATGGATGCACAAATATTTATCAGGGGTTACATCATGACTATATAGGATGCACATTATCAAGCATGGGGTATTACTGTAACAATATTATGAATTAATACGACATGACATGCAACTGGATATAAAGAATTAATGGTATGGGTACACAATAAAATATGGATGCATGAATATCTATCAGGGGTTACAACTATAGTTCCAAGACTAAATGGGATGCACATTATCTAGCATGAGGTGTTACTACAATAATAACATGAATGAATATGATCTATAGATGCAGTTATATATATTAAATGATATGGATGCAAATGGACGTCGTAAGACAGTAAAATGATAACAGGGGATGTACAATACACTAAACATTAAATATTATTATTAATATGGATGTAAAATATATCATAGCATGTAGCAAGATAAACTTGCCTGGAGACGACGACCACATAAACAACATGACGACATGTGATCCCAAAGCGATACAAGATCGAGACTTCAATTACAACCAGAACTCGGGCTCAGTTTTTGAATCCCAATGGTGCTCGGCTGTGGAGCAAGGGCATCGACTTAGGTGCTGCAGCAATGGCATACTTGGTGATGAAGACAAGGTGGCAATAGAGATTTTATGCTCAAGGTTTGAATTCGGTGCAGGCAAGGTGAGGACGTCAGCAGTAGGGGGATTGGTGGCTGCAGTGAATGATGCGGTGGTCTAAGGTGCAGTTCTAGGAAGCGCCGGCTGTGGAGTGAATAAAGACGAAGACGAGGGCGATGGGTAAAGGCTAAGGTTTGGCTATGAGAAGATGAGAGAGATCGGCGATGGTGTCGGTGCTCTCGGTTGGGAGAGGAAGTTGAAGATGGAGTCGATGAAGATGAAAACGATGGCGATGAGGTGAGTGTTTTGTCGGTGAGGGTGAGTGCTGTTCAGGTCGAGGATTAAGGGATGATGGTTACTTGGTGTTGGCTTGGGAGATGGGTGCTCGGTTGATGAGGAGAGATGATGGCAATGGGTTGAGTATGGGCTCGGTGAAGGACTGTAGGCGAGGGAATAAATGGGTCGGCTAAGATGAAGAGGTGTCGATGATGATGATGATGATGATGATGATGGGGTTTGGTCGATGGCGAGGTGGGATGAAGAGGGTGCAGGTGATTGGGTTTGAAGGTGGTTGGAGGCTAGCGTCGGCTACGAGGAAGAAGGTGTTGGATATATGTATGCCCTAGAGGCCATTATGTGATAGTGGATGTATCTATACATGTATATATATATTCGGTTTGCATTCTTGCTCGACATGATAGTATGCTATCTGGTTCTTCTTTATCTGACATGTTGATTTGATCATGCTTTTATTCATTCATACATGCTGATAAAGCCCTAAGGATATCGGCTTGACTACTCTGATTATGATGGAGATCATACTAGTGGGACATCTGTAGTCTATAAGCATATCCTGAAATGTCCCTAGTCGGAGGTGTATCGAGACGGGGCATCGATATACCAGAGTAGCCTAGCGTATACGATACTAGACCCATGTGATGGGCGATGGATGTTCCCACATTCATCGATGTTTGACATCAAGATCATATACGGGTGCTCAGTGGTGACTGGGTACACTGGACGGACTCGCCGAGAACTTCTATATGGAATTATATCTATCGTCGGATAGCAGTTCTCAGGTGACACTGGTACAGGTTAGTCTGTAGACCCGAGATCGTCATAGAGCCTTGTGTGTTCTCCCACTGTACTTTGATTACCACCCTACCACGGCTCTACTGAGTCGTGCAAGCAGGTGGCCGTTGGGTACAGTCCCGAGACACACGAAGGCAATGAGCGATAGGAGGGGTTTCGTCTCTCCCGATATTGGGAGTTGATGCTGTGCTGTGCTCGACTGGTTATAACAGCAAGTCCCTGGCCAGGGCTGCTGAGATTTGCTGATAAGTGTTATCAGTAGTTTCTCGAACTGTTATAGACCATTCACCGGCACGACTTATTGAGTTATTGGGGTCGACGTGACCATCCCTAGGCTCGATATGCAGCATATCTGACGAAGAGACCGGACTGTACGGTAGTGTTGCCGGATGGCTCGACGGGAGTTGTAACAGGTTCGCTTGTTTTCTTCTAATCGCTCAATACCCGGGTGGCCGTTACGTTTAGCTGACCGCTTGCGGCTTGGGGGTGCTTGATATGATCATCACCCACTGCCGGCGTATTGACGAGTCTTAGAGTCCCACATAGGAATTACCTAGTCCAGGCGAAAAGTTGTGGTGCGCATATGCGATATGCGCTTGGACCCGATTAAAATGCGTGTATGGGATACCGTATATTAATTGGGCGGCTTGCTAATGGTCGGGTCATATGTGATATGACCGGATTGGTGAATCAAGTGTTGATTCATTATTAGTTTCTCACTACAAATCCTATGTTGCTTGTTTTGGATGTATGCATGCATGTATGCATTCATTCTTGTTCATGCACATGTTGATGTGCAAGCACACATGCATACATACATCAAATTCTATCATGGTTGTTTATACAATGGAAATGGTGGATGTATAAGAATTACACCATGGTTGTATTTGGATAATTATTGGATTTAAATTAAAGCAAAAGAAAATGAAAAATGGGTTAAATCACTTAAGAATTTCTACACTCTTCTAACTCAACCATGCTCACCTAACATTTAACCCATAGTTTATTTTCTTATCATGCTTTTAATTTAAAATAAAATGATATCTATATATCTAACCATGGTTGGTTAAGAGAGAAGAAAATATATATAGCTATTTTTCTTTTCTCTTTTACAAGATAATTCATTCTCTTCTTCACAAAAGCCACCATCTTCATCAACCTCCATGCTTTTGCTCTCTAGTTCTTATAAGAGTGCAAAATACTCATCAAAATAGGATTTTGAAGTGAGATCCTTAGCCACAACATCATTCTAATCAAGTTTAGCCGACTTGATTAGAGTGTTCTCTTGGTTTTTCCAAAGTAGCTAGCTTGGACGGGAAACTCCGGGCGGATCATCGTGGACGTAGGAGGACAACAAGGAGAGCTTCTTCCAACACCCAAAGAGCCCAAGGAGTGAAGCAAAAACGGGAGCTACAAAGGTTGTAGCATTCAAACCCTAATTTTTCTAGTTCAAAGTTTAATAAACCTAATTTTCTAGGATCGATCCACTTGCGTGTTTGTTTAGCACAATAAAAATCATAACTTTTGGACATGTGATGCTTCAAAACTCTTCATAGGGTGCTAAACAAACCTTCATTGGTATCAGAGCCGACCTAGAACATTAGGCGACCTTTTTGCGAAGTAAAAAGTCCGATCGAAACAAAGTACGACTTTTAAAATTGCTCTCTGGAAATTTTTTAAAAACTGACCTTTTTCAGAATTAAAAATTCTCAAAAAATAGAGCAGGTAAAAATTAAACAATCTGGAAAATTCGTGGCCGTGAACAGTAACTTTAGCCGCGGAAGCGCGGCATAAGCAAGCTTAGGCCGCGCATCCGCGGCCATATAAGGGGCTCTTTGACAATTTTTTGCACAGTAATTTTCATTACCTGCTATATTATATTCTGAGTATGTTTAATCTGAATCTGCTGTTGAAAAATTCTGGAGATGTTTTTGGCCTAGTGGTTTCGATCGGAATTTTCATTTCGCTTTCTTTTCCGGGTAAACTAGAAAGTATTGAAGTGTTTGAACGAATATCATTTACTCAATATTCACGGGGTTTAAATAGTTTGGAGATACGTGCAAGTCTTTTTGCGGTGGTCCCTCTAGAAGACAACAAACCTTAACTCGATTATGTGACCGTCTTGAACTGCCCTTTGAACCCTAGGGTTTGGGGCAGTACGGCGTGCCACATGTGAGGCGTTGGCTTGACCCTTCTACGGCTGGACCGCCGCTACTGTGTCACACTGCAGATTTTTTGAACCCTGCTCAAGTGTTGAGCTTTAGTGAATCTTGGGTGCTTGATTGTTCGTTCGAAAACTTAATACTGTCTGTTTGTCTGGAATGTGATACAATATGTGGAATTCATATAGTGTAGGCATGAAATACGAAATATGTGATATTTCGCATTTATGATGTCTAAAGAGAATCTGGATTCCAAATATTGTAGTTTTATACTTTCTTTTCTGTGACCGTAAGTGTAGTATGTTAGATATCGCCGGTTTCGTTGCTATACATCAACGACAATTGGGGTATGCATACTTACTTACGTTGGTGATATTATGTGTTGCTGAGATATGATGTGTAGGATTGTCGCGATCGAATAGCCGGGGGGTTTTGTGAGATGAGAGTTTTATATTTTCATTCATGTAAATTCAAATGTAATATTCTTTTATTTGGGGCACTTCCAGGTTGCGGTTGTGTCACCAGTGTTGTATATTATTTACTTTTCCGCATTAGGATGGACCCAAGGAGGGGAGCACAGGTGACCGGGTTCTGGGGTTCAGTGGGAGGCCATCTCGAGGAGTCGAGACCGGGTCTCCTAAACTCCAGGATTGGTAGGGTCACTTGCCGCTCTCGTAGGGGTCCAGGGTGTGGGCTTGGCTATTCATCGCGACTGTGGAATCCGTATTTTCTATTCTGGCTAAATACTAAATACGGACGTCCTAGTATATCCCACGTTATATCTATATTTCTGCTGCCTGTGTTCTGTGAAATCTGAGACGAATGACTTATTATATATATGATATATAGTAGACGTTGCTTATGTTTTATACCCGCGCTAGTCCCGTCCCGGTATGCCGTTAGTTAAGTAACCTAACGGTGCATAACGGAACATTGCGGCGAATGCGGATGGCATAAGCGTACGTGTTATTTTCGTTTCTTTTCTGTGATTGGCTTAAGGACTTAAATGATGGGATTACATTAATGTGATTAATGTAAAGAAAATAAACCTAAAAGATGTTGTAGAATCGGATTTAAAAACTACTCGGCTATTTATGAAAAAGCTACATTTCAAAACTGCGGAGCTTAAGCCACTCCTTTTGAAAAACTGTTTGATTCTACAACGATATCAAGTTCAAAGCGTTAAAGATTTTCTTAAAAATCATTCGCAACCCTCCGTCATTTTAGGAAGTAGAGTACTTAGTATTCGTGCTACGTTTGTTGACTTTAGTTAAGGCGTAGTGTACGGTAGCTAAGTGATGTCTTCCTACAATGCATATGATGCAGATTAATTAGGACATTCATGCGACTTTGTTGACCATAGTTAAGGGTCATATGGGTGGGTCTAATTGATCAAGAAATGACGGGTAGAACTTGACTGGTACTTATGATTTGTTGACCATAGTTAAGGTCATAAGTACTAGAGGTAAAAATTACATCGGGAATTTCAAGTGTTGAAATTTGCAATGAGATTGCATACCTTCCATGTGATGGTTGGATCCCGATCCCACTGTGGGCAATAGTTGCTCCTAGGAGAGTTTTACAGTTTACAATTAGCTAACTCATTAGGTGTCTAGAAAGGTGTTAACGGGGCTCCGCCTCTGGGAAAACGAGGTTTACTCTAATTAGGTCCGTGCGAAAGCACGGGGAACCTCCCTCAAAGTACCGACACTGGCCTGGCTGAACGGTTAGCGAAGTTGTAGACTGTAATTAATCCTGGCTAGTTTTTCTTTTTAAGGTTTGAAAGAAAACTTGATAAAAAGCAGTGGGAAATATCGATTAGACAAGATAATAAACCAATCTAATCTGTGCAAGAGCTTTCGCTGAGTGTATTCTTTTCTCTCTCTTAATGGCAGATACCAATGGCTGGACTTAAGCTTCTACTAGATAAGAACAAACTGAATGGGACCAACTATAAAGACTGGCTAAGGAATCTGAAGATCGCCTTGACTTATGATAAAGTATCATATGTCCTCACGGCTTCAGCCCCGCCCGTCCCAGGCCCAAAATCCTCAGTTGCGGACATTGAAGTCCGCAAGACATGGGACGCTGACTGTGCCACGGCAAAATGCCTCGCGCTTGCATCGATGGACAACACACATCAAAAGCAGCACGAGGACATGGACATTCACGGGATACTGTTCCATACAAAGGAGTTGTATGGGGAGCAGTCCCGCGTATTACGATACGAAGCATCAAGGAAACTGTTTCACATGCGAATGGCCCCTGGCACACCAGTAGGAGACCATGTGTTGAAGATGATAGCTCTTATAGAAGAGCTTGAGGACCTTGGATGGACAATGGACAATGAACAATATATAGATATTATTCTGCAGTCCCTCCCCTCCACCTTTGCTCAGTTCATAGTGAACTTCAACATGCATGGCATGGAGAAGGACCTCCCTGAACTCCTTAATATGTTAAGGAGTGCAGAGAGCACTATGAAGTCAGCAAAGACTCCCATTATGACCATTGGACAGTCTTCTTCTTCTCGCCCAAAAGCTAAGGCCAAGGGAAAGAAAAAGAAGAAACCCACTAATCCTAAGGGCGGAGTCAAAAAGGTGAAGGGAAAGGGAAAGTCCACGGCTGGAGACCCAGGGAAGGGCGAGTGTTTTCATTGCCACAAGACAGGACATTGGAAGCGCAATTGCACGGAGTACCTAAATCTCAAGAAGAAGCATGGTGATGCTTCTGCTTCAGGTGCGTTTGTGACTGAAAACTGTTTTTCTATAAACTCTGCTTCCTGGGTATTGGATACCGGTTCAGGTTCTCACATTTGCAATTCTATGCAGGGGCTGAGAAATAGCAAGGTTTTGAAGACAGGTGACCATACTCTCCGCGTTGGAAATGGTTCCAATGTACATACAGTCGCAGTGGGAGAGTATCACTTGGGATTGCCATCTGGATGTATTTTGATTTTGAATCCATGTTATTTTTTACCAAGTATGCTATGTAATATAATATCCGTTTCTTTGTTGGACAATGAAGGATATAATTTTGTATTGCAGAACAATGTTATGAACATTCACCTTAATCAAATGTTGGTTGGGTATGGTACGCTTAATAACGGAATATATGTCCTAAATCAACACACAGTTTTCAGTATACAACACACTAATAAAAGAAAAATTTCAGAATTAAATGAAGCTTTTCTTTGGCACTGTAGACTTGGTCATATTAACGAAACAAGGCTAAACAAGTTACATAAAGATGGATATTTAAACCCTTTTGAATATAAATCTTATGCGACTTGCCTGTCTTGTATCAAGGGTAAAATGACCAAAACTCCGTTTACCGGACACGGAGAAAGAGTTACTCAGCTCCTTGGCCTCATACATAGTGATGTATGTGGGCCAATGTCTACACAGGCTAGAGGCGGTTTTTCATACTTCATTACATTCACCGACGATTTCTCAAGATTCGGTCATGTATTTTTATTAAAGCACAAGTCCGAAGCTTTCGAGAAATTCATTGAATATAAACAAGAAGTAGAAAAACAAACCGGCTTGAGTATTAAGATGCTTCGATCAGATCGAGGTGGTGAGTATCTCAGTACAGAATTTGCAAACTTCCTAAAAGAGAATGGGATTCTCTCTCAGCTCACTCCTCCTTACACACCACAGCACAACGGTGTGTCAGAACGACGGAATAGGACCCTATTAGATATGGTCCGGTCCATGATGAGTGACGCTGAGTTACCAGTCTTGTTTTGGGGGCATGCATTGGAGACTGCGGCGTTTCTGCTAAACAGGGTTCCAACCAAAGCCGTGTCTACCACGCCATATGAGATATGGAATGGGAAGAGACCATCTCTTAAAAGAATTAAGATTTGGGGTTGCCCGGCCTATGTTAAAAAGCAGAATCCGGACAAACTCGAGACACGGTCAGTCATGTGTAACTTTGTGGGATATCCAAAGAATTCTTATGGATATCTGTTCTACCACAAAGAGGAACAAAAAGTGTTTGTTTCTCAGTATGCCACATTCTTGGAAAAAGAGTTTTTCACGGATAGAGATGATGGCAAGGTGGTAGATCTAGAAGAGGTTCTGGAGACACAAACTACAAATGACGATTTGGTTGAACCGGCTGTTGCAACAGAAACTGAAGAACCTCGGCCACTCCGTAGGTCTGGTAGGACTTCTCGCCCACCGGAGAGGTACTACGGTTTCCTTATTGATGGTGACAGAGAAGACTGTATCATGGAAGATGATGATCCTACCAGTTTTCAGCAAGCTATCACGAGTGGTGACTCTGTGAAGTGGCTGGATGCCATGAGATCCGAAATGGAGTCTATGTACACCAACAAAGTATGGACTTTGGACGTTGTACCCCCTGGGGTAAAACCTGTAGGGTGCAAATGGATCTTTAAAAGAAAGATTGGTGTGGATGGGCAGGTAGAGACCTATAAGGCAAGACTTGTGGCGAAAGGTTTTCGTCAAAGACCAGGTTTGGACTATGACGAAACTTTTTCGCCCGTAGCCATGCTTAAATCTATTCGGATCCTACTTGCTATTGCTGCTCACTACGACTATGAAATCTGGCAGATGGACGTTAAAACAGCATTTCTAAATGGAGATTTAGAAGAATGTGTTTATATGGATCGGCCGGAGGGCTTCATTGACAGTGGGAGCAGCGAGAAAGCATGTAGATTGTTTAAATCCATATATGGGTTAAAGCAGGCATTTCGGAGTTGGAACATCTGTTTCGATGATGTTATCAAAGAGTTTGATTTCATCAAAAATCCAGATGAACCTTGTGTTTATAGGAAGGCTGTAGGAAGAGCTGTCACATTCCTCGTATTGTACGTGGATGACATTCTTCTGATAGGAAATGATATTCCTATGCTACAGTCGGTCAAATCATTCTTATCACTGAGGTTCTCCATGAAGGACCTGGGTGATGCCACATACATCCTGGGCATAAGGATCTATAGAGATAGATCCAAAAAGTTATTGGGACTGTCCCAAACCAGGTACATCAACACCATCCTAAAGAGGTTTAGTATGGAAGACTCCAAGCGGGGTGCCTTACCCGCTTGCCATGGAGTCACTCTCTCCAAGGATTCTTGTCCAAAGACCGATGAAGAGAGAGCTCGCATGAGCATTATACCTTATGCTTCGGCAGTAGGATCTATAATGTATGCGATGTTATGTACACGCCCAGATGTAGCTTATGCACTTAGTGTTGTAAGCAGGTATCAATCCAACCCAGGGGAGAACCACTGGACAGCTGTGAAGAACATTCTTAAGTACTTACGAAGGACTAAAGAATTGTTCTTGGTGTATGGTAATAAAGATCTCCAAATGGAGGCCTTTACCGATTCGAGCTTCCAGAGCGATAAGGATGACAGCAAATCTATCTCAGGGTTTGTGTTTACCCTCAATGGAGGGGCGGTGAGTTGGAAGAGTTCCAAACAGGATACCGTTGCAGACTCTACGATGGAGGCTGAGTACATTGCTGCAAATGATGCCGCCAAGGAAGCCGTCTGGATGAGAAAGTTCGTCTCGGAGCTAGGAGTAGTTCCAACCATTATTGATCCAATACCCTTGTATTGTGATAATAATGGGGCTATGGCGTTAGCCAAGGAGCCCAGATCCCATCAGCGGTCCAGACACATCCTGAGGCGATTTCATTTGATCCGGGAGATTGTAGATCGCCGCGAGATCGAGATTAAGAGAGTAGACACAAAGAACAACGCCGCGGATCCACTCACCAAGGCCCTCCCTCAGCCACAGCATGAGCGACTTTTTGAGATGTTGGGTATGAGATACGCCAATAACTGGCCTTAGTGCAAGTGGGAGATTGTTGGATATATGTATGCCCTAGAGGCCATTATGTGATAGTGGATGTATCTATACATGTATATATATATTCGGTTTGCATTCTTGCTCGACATGATAGTATGCTATCTGGTTCTTCTTTATCTGACATGTTGATTTGATCATGCTTTTATTCATTCATACATGCTGATAAAGCCCTAAGGATATCGGCTTGACTACTCTGATTATGATGGAGATCATACTAGTGGGACATCTGTAGTCTATAAGCATATCCTGAAATGTCCCTAGTCGGAGGTGTATCGAGACGGGGCATCGATATACCAGAGTAGACTAGCGTATATGATACTAGACCCATGTGATGGGCGATGGATGTTCCCACATTCATCGATGTTTGACATCAAGATCATATACGGGTGCTCAGTGGTGACTGGGTACACTGGACGGACTCGCCGAGAACTCCTATATGGAATTATATCTATCGTTGGATAGCAGTTCTCAGGTGACACTGGTACAGGTTAGTCTGTAGACCCGAGATCGTCATAGAGCCTTGTGTGTTCTCCCACAGTACTTTGATTACCACCCTACCACGGCTCTACTGAGTCGTGCAAGCAGGTGGCCGTTGGGTACAGTCCCGAGACACACGAAGGCAATGAGCGATAGGAGGGGTTTCGTCTCTCCTGATATTGGGAGTTGATGCTGTGCTGTGCTCGACTGGTTATAACAGCAAGTCCCTGGCCAGGGCTGCTGAGATTTGCTGATAAGTGTTATCAGTAGTTTCTCGAACTGTTATAGACCATTCACCGGCACGACTTATTGAGTTATTGGGGTCGACGTGACCATCCCTAGGCTCGATATGCAGCATATCTGACGAAGAGACCGGACTGTACGGTAGTGTTGCCGGATGGCTCGACGGGAGTTGTAACAGGTTCGCTTGTTTTCTTCTAATCGCTCAATACCCGGGTGGCCGTTACGTTTAGCTGACCGCTTGCGGCTTGGGGGTGCTTGATATGATCATCACCCACTGCCGGCGTATTGACGAGTCTTAGAGTCCCACATAGGAGTTACCTAGTCCAGGCGAAAAGTTGTGGTGCGCATATGCGATATGCGCTTGGACCCGATTAAAATACGTGTATGGGATACCGTATATTAATTGGGCGGCTTGCTAATGGTCGGGTCATATGTGATATGACCGGATTCGTGAATCAAGTGTTGATTCATTATTAGTTTCTCACTACAAATCCTATGTTGCTTGTTTTGGATGT
Source organism: Agapanthus africanus (assembly GCA_030015575.1). Lineage (NCBI taxonomy): Eukaryota > Viridiplantae > Streptophyta > Magnoliopsida > Asparagales > Amaryllidaceae > Agapanthus > Agapanthus africanus. The sequence goes on along the minus strand of CM057349.1, from coordinate 416,012,111 downwards.
ATGCATGCATGTATGCATTCATTCTTGTTCATGCACATGTTGATGTGCAAGCGCACATGCATACATACATCAAATTCTATCATGGTTGTTTATACAATGGAAATGGTGGATGTATAAGAATTACACCATGGTTGTATTTGGATAATTATTGGATTTAAATTAAAGCAAAAGAAAATGAAAAATGGGTTAAATCACTTAAGAATTTCTACACTCTTCTAACTCAACCATGCTCACCTAACATTTAACCCATAGTTTATTTTCTTATCATGCTTTTAATTTAAAATAAAATGATATCTATATATCTAACCATGGTTGGTTAAGAGAGAAGAAAATATATATAGCTATTTTTCTTTTCTCTTTTACAAGATAATTCATTCTCTTCTTCACAAAAGCCACCATCTTCATCAACCTCCATGCTTTTGCTCTCTAGTTCTTATAAGAGTGCAAAATACTCATCAAAATAGGATTTTGAAGTGAGATCCTTAGCCACAACATCATTCTAATCAAGTTTAGCCGACTTGATTAGAGTGTTCTCTTGGTTTTTCCAAAGTAGCTAGCTTGGACGGGAAACTCCGGGTGGATCATCGTGGACGTAGGAGGACAACAAGGAGAGCTTCTTCCAACACCCAAAGAGCCCAAGGAGTGAAGCAAAAACGGGAGCTACAAAGGTTGTAGCATTCAAACCCTAATTTTTCTAGTTCAAAGTTTAATAAACCTAATTTTCTAGGATCGATCCACTTGCGTGTTTGTTTAGCACAATAAAAATCATAACTTTTGGACATGTGATGCTTCAAAACTCTTCATAGGGTGCTAAACAAACCCTTCAGAAGGAGGTTTAGTGATGGTGGTGGAGTCGGGGATCAGGGCAGTGGCGATGAGGAAGAGGCGAAGGGAAGATGAGAAGGAAGGCGAGGTCGAAGAGATGGAGGCGGCTAGGGTCAGGCGAGGGTTCGCGAGAGGGGGTGCAGTGGGTTTCTCGTGGGAAAATAAATAGGAAGGAGAGAGGTGAGCTTAAGGGATGAAGGAAGGTGAGGGGATTCGAGAAGGAACAATAGATGCGAGGGGAGAGAGAAAGGAAGAGAGAGAGAGAAAGATAGAGAGAGATAGAGAGAGGCAGAGAGAAAAAGATCGAGAGGAGAGAGCATGAGTGCGAGAGGAGAGATAAATTTTTTTGGATTAGGATTTAAATTTGAAAATCTTTTTCGTTTATTAAGTTTTAAACTATTAATAATATTTATAAAATTTGATATTCTGGTAAATACAAACCTACTCCAAAATATGTCCAGGTCGGGTCTAAAAATTCAGTTTCAAAATATGAAAAATATACATGTTGACCAAAATTAAAATTGGATATCCGGGAAACGAAAATGCATACCCCCAAGAACGGATGCACGTACGTGCGCGTAGCCATCCAAACAAATCCGTTTCACTGAACGGGACGAGAACAAGATGCGCGGATACTACCACAGGGTTAGGGGTATCATGTAGGCCATGCTATATATTTTTAAAATATTTTATGTGATATTAAATGTTATATTAAAAATGCAGATGCCAGATAAATGCGAGTATGCAATGTACAAATAAATGAAAGTGCATGAGTCCATGTAACAGGTCAGGATAAATCATAAACATGAATCAAGACAGGTTTCAAGCAAGCGGGTCGGGTCGGATGCAAATACAGATGTCAAATATACTATTTGCACCCAAAACACAGTAAATCAGGAAAATACCATAAATAAAGAAATGCTTGAAATAGAGCTGGTATATATGAACTAAGGTGTTACATTATACCCAACTACAAAAATAATTTCGTCCTCGAAATTCCTAAAACAAGAAAAGATAAAAAATCATGAAACTACAGGAATAGGTGTGGAAACTTCTGTCGAATCTCGTCTTCACGCTCCCAAGTCGATTCTTTATGTGAGCGATTTCCCTATGAAACAAGTACGAGAGGGATAACCTTGTTCTTAAGGACATTTTCTCTTCGATCAACAATCGACATCGGCCGTTCCTCAAAAGTTAAATCCTCTCTTACAGTTAGCTCTGAATGATCCAGCACGTGTGTTTCATCTCGAACATACTTACGGAGTTGAGATATATGAAACATGTCATGAACATTCGCCAAAGATTGTGGTAACGCCAATCGATAAACCACTTCTCCAATGTAACACCCGAGCCCAATAATACTATTTCTGGTACTAGTTGAGTGTTATACATTGCTCATTTCAATTATCTTGCTTGTTTGGTGATTTTTGCTAAATTTTAACCGGCTAAATCATTTTTGCATATAACAAATTTTAACACCTAAAATGAAATTAAAAATATCCATATTGGCCTACTCGTCACCACTAGTCACGTGGTAGTGTCCGCGCGTCGAGATTTCATCCCGTTCGGCGAAACGGGCAAGTTTGGACGGCTACGCGCGCGTACAAGTGTCCGACTTGGGGGCATACATTTTAATCATAAAACACCTCATTTTAAAATTTGGAACCCGCTTAAAATCCTATTATTTGAATTTGAAACATTTGGGCGCAACCCGGGCGCGATTTGGAAATGTTTCATTTAGCGCCGAAATGCCCATTTAATTAAATATATTAAAACTACATAATATATTTCACTGTTACACATATAACGTATAAATGCTTTCTTAAATCTTTAAAATTTCCTTTTAAAATCCCTTTTTACCAATCCCAGCCAATCACGAGGGAGTAAACCCCTCGTGGGCCCCACCAACCCATCTCTCTCTCTCTCCGCCTCTCAATCTCTCTCTATCTCTCTCTCTAACCTTTTACTCTCTCTCTCCAAAAATCTCTTTCTCTCTCTAACTGACTCTCTCTCTCTCGCATACATTTTTCCTCTCCTCGTCTTCCTTTGAGATAACCCACACGAGGAACCCTAGCTCCGCAGCACCCTCGCCGTCCCCGCTTGCAGTCGCCGCCGCAGCATCCTCGTCGATCTCACCCTCGACCGCGCCTCCTCTCCTTCCTCACCTTCCTCTCTTTCCCAACGCCTCTCCCCTCTCGAACCCATAGTCCCGACCTCGCCTGCCCTCGTCGTCGACCCTCAACCTCGACATCGCCTCCACCTCCTCACCCTCTTTCACACCACCATCATCACCGGACCTCTTCCATCGAAACCCATCAACCGCCGGCATCACCGGCGCCTCACCTCCACCCCTGCCCTTGCAGAGCTCTTCTTATGCAGAAACTGGATCGCAGTGGCACCACTTCCAGTGTTGCAGTCCCTCTTGTAAATCCAGCAGTCTCCACCACCATTGCCACTGCCACCTCGAGCCGCTGCCCTCGCCTCCTCACAACCGATCGAGCAACCCACACCCGTTCACCGAGCACCTCTTGCCGTCGTCGCAACGCCCAAGAACCCATCACCCGACCTCGTCGCCATTGTCTTCGAGGCCGCAGTCGGCGCGTCGCTGTCGTCGTCTCCTTCAAACTCCAGAACCCGCACCCTTACAACCACTGCAGCACATTCCATCAACCTTCGACCACCATAGCCCGCCGCCGGTTCACCCATCGTCGCCGTCGATTCAAGTTGCCGCATCACTGCAGTCTTCTTCCTTGGCCGAGGCCTCACCAGGGCTGACACCTAAGCCAAGACCTTGTTTGGGCCGTGTTCACATCTCCGTGCTTGTCGTGTTTTATCTGTCGCCTAAGTGATCACCGCCGGAACCGTGCCGCTGTCGACGATCCGAGCAACCCTGTGGACGTTCCTAACCAGCACGGTCACTCTCTTGCATTGCCTGGTTCCGTTTCGCACACGCGAGCGTGCATACCGACTTTTACCGACGTGTTGTACGCTTTCCGTCCTGGGGATCCTCAAGGCAAGTATTACTTGCTACATGCTACGTTAAACTAATTAAGTGCGCTTGACTCATAAGACTTGCAATATTAACTAAATATAGTTACTTTTCTCATTTGGACGAAATATGATATATATCATAATACTGCCACCTAAATCGTATTTTGCCACCGTAGCCTTAATAACAAACTACCTGTTAATCATTTTCGTTATTTGAAGGACGATAGCCGTACACATATATCTTCATTAATTTCTGTTATTAATATTGCGCTACCCTGTGATTAGTGCACCCCACGGGTGCTCGAACTTGTTAATATAATACAACTGCACCATATTCATGCACCATTATGATTAAATGAACTGTTATTGTTATTTACTTTATTTCCTGCTGTTGTTCCTTATTCGACTTTATACCTGTTGTGAGCACACCTTCGATTACATTACATATTGACCTGACCCTGCTACACATGACATATACATACGTACCGATGCACCGGACATGGTACCCTTTACTACCAACTCAACCTGTTGTACCATGACCTGACCTGTTACCCGATCTCATGCCTAATGCCAACAAACCTGACTTGGGGTCCTCATGGGCCATTCCTGTTGTCTACCCAGACAAACCTGCTTTTACCTGATCCTGTGTTGGTATTAGTTCTTGATTACCGAATACCTGACCTGACATACATAACTTGGGGGTATGGGGAAATCAAATGTGAAACCGACTTGTAACTCAACAGTTCGATACCTGTTCTGATCAGTCTTACGGGCTTGGCCAGTCCGGGAGTGATGATGCTGACATCACTCGTCCATCCTGCTACCTATTACTGCCTAGCGACACGTCTCGGATTCAGCCCTGAGGGTCTTGACCGTGGTCCCGGGCATGCACGGGATACTATTGAGTTCATCGACGAGTCACCAATTGATTTCAAAGACTTTAGAGTAGAAACCTGATAGGACAGTTTAGTTACCGCTGCACATTACCCTGCACTGTTATTTCATAGTACTGCTTTATTCATGTTCATCCCTGCATTGCTTATTACCATGTTCATATTATATTATTGGTTGACATGACGCGCTGACGTCTGGGTTTTGCATGGCCCAGATTCCTTACCACTGTCGACGACCGAGCAGGAGTACTTCAGCCAGCAGGCTGATCTGTGAGTTCCATAGTGATTAGTTCATTTATTTCATTTCATTTCCAGATGTGAGCCCGCATTATGGGACATACTATTTATTTATTGTATTGGATCATTTGCTTCCGCACTTATTGTTTATTGACTCTTGTTATTATGGATTTGGACATGTGTTAGATTAGTTTATTTATCTTGTTCTTGATATCTCTACAACCGTAATGTGACTGTGGATGGATACTTCCTACCCACAGGTAGCATGGTTGGCTATGTCACGTGCCCAATCTTGCGTACTCTGGGAAGCGGGGCGTGACATGGTTCTTTTGGTATCAGAGACATAGGTTAGTTGGGTTGATTCCTTGTAGTTGGGTATTGTACCCAATACACGAATCAGAATACCCGTGTTTAGGAAACATGTCCTGCCACCTTGACCGCTTTACCATTCTTGAATCACATTCTTCCGGATTATATCTTTTACGACGTGCAAACTTACTTTGCATGTCGACTCGGAAACCTGATTTCTTATTATCCCTAGGACTTGGGCGACTTGGGTGGAGTTAAGTAATTGCGGCTATGATACCGCGGCATAGCTACAATGCGGTACTCTATTTAAGTATCTTGGAGTTCTAGCCTTGATCTATATTAAGAATCTATCATCTTGCTAATGTTGGGTGTTTTGAGTTCAGGATGATGGCAGGCAAGAAGTTGAAGACGTACCAGAGGCGTGTGAACGAAGCCGCCATGCTTGGAGTGATAAGAGAAATGCTGGGAATCAAAGAGGCAGATTGAGCTGATCCAGCAGCAAGCAGATTCATTTCAGGAGGGTTTGCAGGCCATTCGGCAGTCTGTAAACACCGCTGTAGCGAAGCCAGTTGACCGAGTAGGGACCGTGGCAGATTTCAGACGTTTGGGTCCTACTACTTTCACTGGTCTGGAGGAGCCGTTGCCAGCCGAGCAGTGGCTAGTGTACACGGAGAATTTACTGATTGCGGCACGGATCCCAGAAGACAAGAGAGTTGATGTGGTGCGCATTCAGCTGGTGGATTACGCCCGAGAGTGGTGGCTTGCGGAAGAGACCCGCTTGCCCAAGCCGATCAGTTGGGCGAAGTTTTATAAGAATCCCTGGAGAAGTTCTTCCCGCAAACTGCGCGGAGGAAAGGGAAGAAATTTATCGGACTAAGGCAGAATGGAGCAACCGTGGACGTGCATGCAGCAGAATGGAGGAGACTCAGTAGTCTCGCTGGACCTTTCATGGCCAACGATGTAGACAGCAGTTGCGGTAAGGAAGCAGTTCTGTCGGGCCAGTCGAGTTCAGGGCTAGGCCGACACGCAGTGTTCTTGCAGCAATGGAAGTTGATAGTAATGAAGAGCCGGCAGTTGTTCGCGACTTTATGGATGTATTTGAAGATATATCGGGCTTACCGCCTAAGCGAGATGTGGAGTTCGCGATTGACCTTATTCCTGGTGCAGCGCCAGTATCGAAATCTTATTATCCGATGGCACCGGTGGAATTGGAAGAAGTTAAGAAACAAGTTGGTGAATTACTTGAGAAGGGTTGGATTCGAAGCAGCAACTCGCCTTGGGGAGCTCCAGTTCTTTTAGTAAAGAAGAAGGATGGCACGAGAAGGATGTGCATTGATTATTGAGAATTGAACCAGGTGACTATTAAGAACAAGTACCCGATCCCTCGCATTGGAGAACTTTTTGAGCAACTTAGTGGCGCGAGAGTATTCTTAAAACTGGATTTGCGATCCGGATATCATCAGGTCCGAGTGAAAACAGAAGACATTTGCAAGACGGCGTTTCGAACTCGATATGGACATTTCGAGTATCTGGTGATGCCCTTCGGAGTGACGAATGCGCCGGCAATATTCATGGATTTGATGAACAGAATCTTTTCGCCATTCTTGGACCAGTTTATTGTGGTATTCATTGACGATATTCTGGTATACTCGAAGAGTCCGGAGGAACATGCTGAGCATTTAAAGATCGCACTGCAGACGCTGAGACAGGAGAAATTGTATGCGAAGATGAGTAAGTGCGAATTCTGGCTGGAAGAAGTAAAGTTTCTGAGGCATGTTGTGTCGGGCGATGGAATCGCCGTCGATCCCGAAAAGATTGCAGCAGTTCGAGATTGGCCTATTCTAAGAAATGTGGCTGAGATAAGAAGTTTCCTTGGTTTGGCCGGATACTACAGGAGATTTGTGGAGAATTTCGCTCGCTTGGCAGAACCGTTGACCAAGATTATGCATAAGGAAGTACCTTTTATTTGGACGGATGGATGTGCATTGGCCTTCGAGATGTTGAAGCAGAAGTTGATAACCGCCCCTATCCTAACCGTACCGGATAATTCAGGAGGACTAGTGATTCACAGCGACGCATCGGGAAAAGGATTGGGATGTGTTTTGATGCAGAATGGGAAGGTCTTAGCTTACGCATCGAGACAACTGAAGACTCATGAGAAGAATTATCCGACTCATGACTTGGAGCTTGCGGCCGTGATCTTCGCCTTGAAGATTTGGAGACACTACCTTTTGGGCGAGAGAGTCGAAGTCTTTACAGATCATAAGAGTTTGAAGTATGTGTTCACTCAGAAGGAGTTGAACATGAGGCAACGCAGATGGTTGGAGCTGATGGCCGACTACGACCTTGATCTTAAGTACCATCCGGGAAAGGTTAACGTCGTGCCGGATGCGCTTAGTCGGTTACCCGCGATTCAGGTATTGACTGCACAGAGGGAGATCATTGCGGATTTTTGGAGATTTGACTTGGAGGTTGTGCTACCACATGCTACGGGACAGTTGATGCAGTTGCAAGTACAGTCGTCCTTAGTTGAGAAGATTAAAGCGGCACAATCGCAGGATCCTAGACTGCAAAAGTTTCGAGAGCAGGTTGAAGCCGGACGACGAACCTATTTACTGATCCATGAAGATGGTTCGTTAAGGTATGGTAGCCGTGTGTGTGTGCTAAAAGGAGACGTGCGTGAAGAGCTTATGAAGGAGGCACACAGTTCAGCTTACTCTGTACATCCAGGAGGGACAAAGATGTACCGAGATATTCGACAGCACTTCTGGTGGGAAGGTATGAAACGGGAGATTGCTCGCTTCGTGGCTAAGTGCTTGGTGTGTCAGCAAGTCAAGGCTGAACACCAAAGAGTTGCTGGTTTGTTGCAACCACTTCCGATTCCTTAGTGGAAGTGGGAACATATAACCATGGATTTCGTGACGGCCTTACCGCGGAGTCCAAAGGGCAACAATGCAGTATGGGTAATCGTCGATCGGTTGACCAAGGCAGCTCACTTTATTCCTTTTCGGGTTGGTCAATCGATGGAGACTTTGGCAGAGCGGTACATGCAAGAGATTGTAAGATTGCATGGAGTACCGGTGAGCATCATGTCCGATCGGGACACTCGGTTCTTGTCGCACTTCTGGAGGAGTTTACGAGATAGTTTGGGGACTCGATTGAAGTTTAGTACAGCTTATCATCCTCAAACTGATGGACAATCGGAGAGAACGATCCAGACTCTTGAAGATATGTTGAGAGCTTGCATGTTGGACTTCAAAGGCTCTTGGGAGGATCATCTACACCTGGTGGAGTTTTCGTACAACAATAGCTTCCAAGCGACTATTCAGATGGCTCCGTTTGAAGCGTTGTATGGTCGTAAGTGCCGTTCACCTGTTTGTTGGGATGATGTTGGTGAACGAAGGTTACTAGGACCAGATTTGGTAGTACAGACAGTCGAGAAGGTGAATACAATCAGGAAGCATATGAAGGCAGCTCAAGACAGACAAGAAAGTTAGGCTGACACGTCAAGAAGACCTCTAGAGTTCGCCGTGGGTGATTTGGTATTCTTGAAGATATTACCGACTAGAGGGGTGATTCGCTTTGGGAGTCGGGGAAAGCTTAGTCCTCGATTCGTTGGACCCTTCGAGATATTGGAGCGTGTTGGAGAGGTAGCGTACCGTTTGGCGTTACCACAGTCATTGGCAGGAGTGCACGATGTGTTTCATGTATCTCAACTACGGAGGTATGTTCGAGATGAAGCCCACGTCTTGGATCATTCGGAGTTGACCGTACGGGAGGACCTAACTTTTGAGGAGCGACCGGTTAAAATCAAGGATCGAAGAGAAAAGGTTCTTAAGAACAAGATTATCCCCCTTGTGCTAGTTTCTTGGGGTAATCGATCGCATGGAGAATCCACTTGGGAGCGAGAAGATGAGATCCGACAGAAATTTCCTCACCTTTTCCTGTAGTTAGCTATCTTGTATTCTTGGAATTTCGAGGACGAAATTCTTTTTGTAGTTGGGTATGATGTAACACCCGAGCCCAATAATACTATTTCTGGTACTAGTTGAGTGTTATACATTGCTCATTTCAATTATCTTGCTTGTTTGGTGATTTTTGCTAAATTTTAACCGGCTAAGTCATTTTTGCATATAACAAATTTTAACATCTAAAATGAAATTAAAAATATCCATATTGGCCTACTCGTCACCACTAGTCACGTGGTAGTGTCCGCGCGTCGAGATTTCATCCCGTTCGGCGAAACGGGCAAGTTTGGACGGCTACGCGCGCGTACAAGTGTCCGACTTGGGGACATACATTTTAATCATAAAACACCTCATTTTAAAATTTGGAACCCGCTTAAAATCCTATTATTTGAATTTGAAACATTTGGGCGCAACCCGGGCGCGATTTGGAAATGTTTCATTTAGCGCCGAAATGCCCATTTAATTAAATATATTAAAACTACATAATATATTTCACTGTTACACATATAACGTATAAATCCTTTCTTAAATCTTTAAAATTTCCTTTTAAAATCCCTTTTTACCAATCCCAGCCAATCACGAGGGAGTAAACCCCTCGTGGGCCCCACCAACCCATCTCTCTCTCTCCGCCTCTCAATCTCTCTCTATCTCTCTCTCTAACCTTTTACTCTCTCTCTCCAAAAATCTCTCTCTCTCTCTCTAACTGACTCTCTCTCTCTCGCATACATTTTTCCTCGCCTCGTCTTCCTTCGAGATAACCCACACGAGGAACCCTAGCTCCGCAGCACCCTCGCCGTCCCCGCTTGCAGTCGCCGCCGCAGCATCCTCGTCGACCTCACCCTCGACCGCGCCTCCTCTCCTTCCTCACCTTCCTCTCTTTCCCGATGCCTCTCCCCTCTCGAACCCATAGTCCCGACCTAGCCTGCCCTCGTCGTCGACCCTCAACCTCGACATCGCCTCCATCTCCTCACCCTCTTTCACACCACCATCATCACCGGACCTCCTCCATCGAAGCCCATCAACCGCCGGCATCACCGGCGCCTCACCTCCACCCCTGCCCTTGCAGAGCTCTTCTTATGCAGAAACTGGATCGCAGTGGAACCACTTCCAGTGTTGCGGTCCCTCTTGTAAATCCAGCAGTCTCCACCACCATTGCCACTGCCACCTCGAGCCGCTGCCCTCGCCTCCTCACAACCGATCGAGCAACCCACACCCGTTCACCGAGCACCTCTTGCCGTCGTCGCAACGCCCAAGAACCCATCACCCGACCTCGTCGCCATTGTCTTCGAGGCCGCAGTCGGCGCGTCGCTGTCGTCGTCTCCTTCAAACTCCAGAACCCGCACCCTTACAACCACTGCAGCACATTCCATCAACCTTCGACCACCATAGCCCGCCGCCGGTTCACCCATCGTCGCCGTCGATTCAAGTTGCCGCATCACTGCAGTCTTCTTCCTTGGCCGAGGCCTCACCAGGGCTGACACCCAAGCCAAGACCTTGTTTGGGCCGTGTTCACATCTCCGTGCTTGTCGTGTTTTATCTGTCGCCTAAGTGATCACCGCCGGAACCGTGCCGCTGTCGACGATCCGAGCAACCCTGTGGACGTTCCTAACCAGCACGGTCACTCTCTTGCATTGCCTGGTTCCGTTTCGCACACGCGAGCGTGCATACCGACTTTTACCGACGTGTTGTACGCTTTCCGTCCTGGGGATCCTCAAGGCAAGTATTACTTGCTACATGCTACGTTAAACTAATTAAGTGCGCTTGACTCATAAGACTTGCAATATTAACTAAATATAGTTACTTTTCTCATTTGGACGAAATATGATATATATCATAATACTGCCACCTAAATCGTATTTTGCCACCGTAGCCTTAATAACAAACTACCTGTTAATCATTTTCGTTATTTGAAGGACGATAGCCGTACACATATATCTTCATTAATTTCTGTTATTAATATTGCGCTACCCTGTGATTAGTGCACCCCACGGGTGCTCGAACTTGTTAATATAATACAACTGCACCATATTCATGCACCATTATGATTAAATGAACTGTTATTGTTATTTACTTTATTTCCTGCTGTTGTTCCTTATTCGACTTTATACCTGTTGTGAGCACACCTTCGATTACATTACATATTGACCTGACCCTGCTACACATGACATATACATACGTACCGATGCACCGGACATGGTACCCTTTACTACCAACTCAACCTGTTGTACCATGACCTGACCTGTTACCCGATCTCATGCCTAATGCCAACAAACCTGACTTGGGGTCCTCATGGGCCATTCCTGTTGTCTACCCAGACAAACCTGCTTTTACCTGATCCTGTGTTGGTATTAGTTCTTGATTACCGAATACCTGACCTGACATACATAACTTGGGGGTATGGGGAAATCAAATGTGAAACCGACTTGTAACTCAACAGTTCGATACCTGTTCTGATCAGTCTTACGGGCTTGGCCAGTCCGGGAGTGATGATGCTGACATCACTCGTCCATCCTGCTACCTATTACTGCCTAGCGGCACGTCTCGGATTCAGCCCCGAGGGTCTTGACCGTGGTCCCGGGCATGCACGGGATACTATTGAGTTACATCGACGAGTCACCAATTGATTTCAAAGACTTTAGAGTAGAAACCTGATAGGACAGTTTAGTTACCACTGCACATTACCCTGCACTGTTATTTCATAGTACTGCTTTATTCATGTTCATCCCTGCATTGCTTATTACCATGTTCATATTATATTATTGGTTGACATGATGCGCTGACGTCTGGGTTTTGCATGGCCCAGATTCCTTACCACTGTCGACGACCGAGCAGGAGTACTTCAGCCAGCAGGCTGATCTGTGAGTTCCATAGTGATTAGTTCATTTATTTCATTTCATTTCCAGATGTGAGCCCGCATTATGGGGCGTACTATTTATTTATTGTATTGGATCATTTGCTTCCGCACTTATTGTTTATTGACTCTTGTTATTATGGATTTGGACATTGTTAGATTAGTTTATTTATCTTGTTCTTGATATCTCTACAACCGTAATGTGACTGTGGATGGATACTTCCTACCCACAGGTAGCATGGTTGGCTATGTCACGTGCCCAATCTTGCGTACTCTGGGAAGCGGGGCGTGACATCCAACACGCTCCATAATCTCGAAAGGCCCCACGAATCGAGGACTAAGCTTGCCTCGACTCCCAAAACGAATCACTCCTCTAGTCGGTGATATCTTCAAGAACACCAGGTCACCAACAGCGAACTCTAGTGGTCTTTTCGATGTGTCGGCCCAACTCTTCTGTCGATCTTGTGCTGCCTTCATGTGATTTCGGATAGTATTAACCTTCTCTACTGTTTGCATGATCAAATCCGGTCCCAACAATCTTCGTTCTCCAATATCGTCCCAACAAACAGGTGAACGACACTTGCGACCATACAACGCTTCGAATGGAGCCATCTGAATAGTCGCCTGAAAGCTGTTATTGTACGAAAACTCCACCAATTGTAGATGATCCTCCCATGAACCCTTGAAATCCAACATACAAGCTCTCTTCAAGAGTTTGGATCATTCTCTTCGACTGGCCATTTGTCTGAGGATGATAAGCAGTGCTAAACTTCAATCGTGTCCCCAAACTTTCCTGTAATCTCCTCCAGAAGTGCGATAAGAACCGGGTATCACGATCAGAAACGATGCTCACAGGTACTCCATGCAATCTCACAATCTCCTGCATGTACCGTTCTGCTAACGCTTCCGTTGACTGACCAACTCGAAATGTTATAAAATGAGCTGTCTTGGTCAATCGATCAACAATCACCCAAACTGCATTATTGCCTTTTGGACTCCGCGGTAAAGCTGTTACGAAATCCATGGTTATATGTTCCCACTTCCATTGAGGAATCGGAAGTGGTTGCAATAAACCAGCTACCCTTTGATGTTCAGCCTTAACTTGCTGACACACCAAGCACTTCGCTACAAAGCGAGCAATCTCCCTTTTCATGCCTTCCCACCAGAAATGCTGTCTTAGATCGCGGTACATCTTCGTGCCTCCTGGATGTACGGAATATGCGGAACTGTGCGCCTCCTTCATAACTTCTTCGCGGATATCTCCTTTCGGCACACACAAACGGCTACCATATCGCAACGAACCGTCTTCATGAATCAACAAGTTCGTTCGAAGTTCAGCTTCAACCTGTTCTCGAAACCTCTGTAATCTTGGCTCCTGTGACTGCGCTGCTTTAATATTATCGATCAACGACGACTGTACTTGCAGCTGCATCAACTGTCCCGAAGAATGCGGTAGCACGATCTCCAACTTGAATCTCCGAAAATCTTCGATAAGCTCCCTATGTGCTGTCAACGTCCGAATTGCTGGCAACCGACTAAGCGCATCCGGTACAATATTAACTTTCCCCAGATGGTATTTAAGATCAAGATCGTAGTCAGCCATCAGCTCCAACCATCTACGCTGCCTCATATTAAGCTCTTTCTGCGTGAACACATACTTTAGGCTTTTGTGATTGGTGAATACTTCGACCCTTTCGCCCAATAAGTAGTGTCTCCAAATCTTCAAAGCGAAAATCACTGCTGCAAGCTCCAAATCATGAATTGGGTAATTCTTCTCATGGATCATCAACTGTCTCGATGCGTAAGCGATAACCTTCCCATGCTGCATCAAAACACATCCTAAACCTTTCCCAGATGCGTCGCTATGAATCACCAATCCTCCGGAACCGTCTGGTACGGTCAAAATAGGAACGGTTATCAATCTCTGCTTCAATGCCTCAAAAGCTGACGCACACTTATCTGTCCATACGAACGGCACTTCCTTTCGCGTAAGCTTGGTCAAAGGCTCAACCAAACGAGCAAAATTCTCCACGAATCTTCTGTAATATCTGGCAAGTCCAAGAAAACTTCTGATCTCAAATACGTTCTTCGGAATCGGCCAATCTCGAACTGCTGCAATCTTCTCGGGATCAACGGCGATTCCATCTCCGGATACGACATGCCCCAAAAACTTCACTTCTTTAAGCCAAAACTCGCACTTGCTCATCTTTGCATATAATCTTTCTTGCCTCAACGTCTGCAATGCGATCTTCAAGTGTTCTGCATGCTCTTCTAGGCTCCTCGAATAGACCAGAATATCATCAATAAACACCACTATAAACTGGTCCAAGAACGGTGAAAAGATTCGGTTCATCAAGTCCATAAATATCGCCGGTGCATTCGTGACTCCGGTGCATTCATGACTCCGAATGGCATCACTAAATACTCGTAATGTCCATACCGAGTTTGGAACACAGTCTTGCAAATATCTTCTGATTTAACTCGGACCTGATGATATTCGGATCGCAAATTCAGCTTTGAGAATACCCTCGCGCCACTGAGTTGCTCGAATAATTCGCCAAATGCGAGGGATCGGGTACTTGTTCTTAATAATCACCCGGTTTAATTCTCGATAATCGATGCACATCCTCCTTGTGCCATCTTTCTTCTTGACTAGAAGAACCGGAGCTCTCCAAGGTGAATTACTGCTGTGAATCCAACCCTTCTCAAGTAATTCGGTAACCTGCTTCTTGACTTCTTCCAACTCCACTGATGCCATTGGATAGTACGCCTTTGAGATTGGTGCTGCACCAGAAACAAGATCGATCGCGAACTCCACATCTCGTTTTGGTGATAAACCCGAGATGTCCTCGAACACGTCCATGAACTTTCGAACTACAGATGGCGCTTCCTCCTTATCAACTTCCATCGACGAAAGAACACTGCTTGTTGGCCTAGCCCTAAACTCGACTGGCCCGATAGAACTGCTTCCTCCAGCGAAAACAAACTCCAGATATCCGGGAATCTAGAAAATCACTTTCTTTGCCCTACAATTAATGCAAGCATGGAAAGTGCCGAGAAAGTCCATTCCCAAGACAACATCATAACTGCCGGTATCGATCACCAAGAAATCTGCAAACATGAACTGGTAAGCAATGAAACTGAGAGAACCAAGGTAATAAAATGACATGGAACAAGGAAATGAATCAAGACCAGGACTCCAAGTTACTTAAATAGAGTACCGCATTGTAACCATGCTGCAGTTCATGGGTACAATCACATAACTCCATTTAAGTCGCCCAAATCCTAGTATCAGAATAGAAAGAAACAATAGGGAACCAGAAGGTTTCAAGTCGAGATGCAAAGTTGTTTGCATATCGTCAAGACAAAGGATCAAGAGAAAGATAAGATTCAATAATCACGAGAACAATGTGGCAGGACATGTTCCTAATTACGAGTTTTCTGATTCGTGTATTGGGTCCAATACCCAACTACAAAAGAATCAAAACCAATTAACCTAAATCCTATGGCTCTGATACCAAACAAACCCTGTCACGCCCCGCTTCCCAGAGTGCGCTAAGATCGACATGTGACAGAGCCAACCATGCTACCTGTAGCTAGGAAACATCCCTCCACAGTCACATTACGGCTGTCTAGAAGATATCAAGAACAGGAAAATAAAATAAACTATCTAGTACATGTCCATGAGCCAGAATAAACGAGTCAAGAAATAATATGCGGAAGCAATAGATCCAAGTAACAATAACAATCTGGAAAGTATGTCCCAAATACGGGCTCACAACAGGAAATAAAAGTACGGAAATAAAACTAAACTAAACTAGATACTAATAGGATCCTTACTGCTCGGCCTGTCGGCTGAAATACTCCTGATCAGCCTGCGAAAGAGACAAAGGATTTGGGCCATGCAAAACCCAGACGTTAGTGCGTCATAATATCAAACAATAAAATATAATCAGGAGGTAACAAGATATGCAGGCATAAGCATAAACAATAACATGAATGCAATAAGTAAACACGGATATAGAACAGTGAAGTGTATTAGTGTATGTGACGTGCGGTGATCAATCTAAACTATGCTACTGGATTATCTATTCTAAAGTTTGTTTGAAATCAATTAGTGTATTCCTCCACATAACTCAAAAGAATATGTCTCGTTATCTCCCGGGACCACGGATCAGGTAGTGGGAGTCACGAATGATTCTGTCCCGTTATCCCCCGGGACCACGGATTAAGTAAGAATCATGAATGATTTTGTCCCGTTATCCCCCGGGACCACGGATCAAGTAATACCCTTGTAAGCTACACTTTAGTTTACACTTTTGATTTCCCCATACCCCCAAGGTTATGTGTTCAAGTCAGGTATTGATAAATCTGGAGCTAATTCCAACACAGGATCAAGCAGGTACATGTTTGTATAAATAGACAACAGGATATGTCCGTAGGGACAACAGGTCAAGATTGTCGGCATTAGTAACAAGATCAAGTATCAAGTCAAGCAGTGGTATATCAGGTCATGACAGGTAGTGCACATGTGTCAAGCGGATGCTCATAATAAAACTGTAGCAAGTACGGATGCACGATAAAAGCATAGATGCACAAATATTTATCAGGGGTTACATCATGACTATGTAGGATGCACATTATCAAGCATGAGGTATTACTGTAACAATATTATGAATTAATACAACATGGCATGCAACTGGATATAAAGAATTAATGGTATGGATACACAATAAAATATAGATGTATGAATAACTATCAGGGGTTACAACTATAGTTCCAAGACTAAATGGGATGCACATTATCTAGCATGGGGTGTTACTACAATAATAACATGAATGAATATGATCTATAGATGCAGTTATATATATATTAAATGATATGTATGCAAACGGATGTAAGACAGTAAAATGATAACAGGGGATGTACAATACACTAAACATTAAATATTATTATTAATATGGATGTAAAATATATCATAGCATGTAGCAAGATAAACTTGCCTGGAGACGACGGCCACATAAACAACATGACGACACGTGAACCTAAAGCGATACAAGATCGAGACTTGAACTACGACCAGAACTCGGGCTCAGTTTTTGAATCCCAATGGTGCTCGGCTGTGGTAGCAAGGGCATCGACTTAGGTGCTGCAGCAATGGCGTACTTGGTGATGAAGACAAGGTGGCGATAGAGATTTTGTGCTCAAGGTTTGAATTCGGTGCAGGCAAGGTGAGGACGTCAGCAATAGGGGGATTGGTGGCTGCAGTGAATGATGCGGTGGTCTAAGGTGCAGTTCTAGGAAGCGCCGGCGGTGGAGTGAATAAAGACGAAAACGAGGGCGATGGGTAAAGGCTAGGGGTTGGCTATGAGAAGATGAGAGAGATCGGCGATGGTGTCGGTGCTCTCGGTTGGGAGAGGAAGATGAAGATGGAGTCGAGGAAGATGAAGACGATGGCGATGAGGTGAGTGTTCTGTCGGCGAGGGTGAGTGCTGTTCAGGTCGAGGGTTGAGGGATGATGGTTATGTAAGTGCACGGCGGCGCCCCGGCCGTCAATCCGAGGCCAAAAATGCGGAAGCGATAATTTACTTTAACTTTTCAAACCGGCACCACCGCGCACTATAAACCCAGATCGTGCCATTAAACTAGTCCTAGCAAACAAGAGAAAGGGGTAGAGAGATATACCGAGCGATCCATGTCCTTCGGTCTTCTCGCTGTCGTCCCGATCTCGCCGCGGAGTCTCCGGTCTTCACCTCCTCGCCGGAAGGGCACCACGCGGCCGGCTTCTTTTACGGGCTCCCACCTCTTGACCGAGGCAACTCGGGCACGAAGTTGGCGAGTCGACGTGCCCAAGGGTGCCGTAGGTTAACTGTAGAATGCTTTGTCTCTTGGGGTTGTAGGATGTTGCCTTTTGTGGAGGAAAATAGATAGACATTTTTGGAGATGAACTAGAGAGCTTTTTCTAGCAAAATGAGAAACAAAATGCCACACACAAAATGAATCAACCCCCACCACAATAGTGGCCGGCCCTTATTTGTGAATGGAGAGAGAGGGAGAGTGTGAATCAAGCAAAGGAATGATGAGAGATCATGAGAAGAAATCATCACAAACAAAAACCCAACACTCCATCAACAACCATCTCATCACAAAGTCAAGCAATCATGGAGTCAAGAAAGTCAAGAGATGGTGCAACCATCATGACACTACAATATGCAAGGACAACCCTCCACAAATGCTTATTTGCACAAATGCAAATAAGCCCTCCTCCACCAAACTTCAGCCAATGAAAGATACAAAGAAAATTGGCCGAAACGGAAAACAAACTGGCAACTCCATAAAACTGATCCCGTAATAAATTACAGGAAAACCCTGCAACTGTGTATACATACCCGCATTTGTATTCCGACCGAAATACAAATGCAATGAGACAAAGTCTACACTGTACAATACTAGGATCCGGCTTAAACCAAAGCCCGCTAGTATTAACCGTCCGATCATGATGCGTGCAATACCGCACGTATCTGATCGAACCCTGCCATATCTCCATACGGCCTCTACAGCGTTTCGCCCGAAAACTTGAGCAACTGAATGTGGGGGACTCTAAAGACTCGTCAATACTATGGCTGCGGATTTAACCACTAGCACGTCAGAGGTATAAGCCATACGTGGCGGGCTACCAGCTATTGACCAAAAGGGACGTCGATGAGCGAACTCATCCTGACACCCTACTGAGCCTGTCAGTGACAATATCCGTACAGTCCGGTCTGTTCATCTATGAGCATCGCATGGCGGGCCTAGGGGGTTGGTAAAAGTCAGACCCCCAAAAGCGGTATAAGTCGTGTCGGAGTGTAGCCCAGAACACCCTGAGATACTAATGAAATACCTACCAGTAAATCTCCTGCCTTGGCCAAGGACTTCGTGTAAGGGTTCTCCTAGACACAGCGCGACCTCATCCCCAATACCGGGAGAGACGAACCCCTGCAGATCCTCTCACTGCCTCCATGTGGCTCGGGACTGTACCCAACTAAAACCTGTTTGCACGTCTCCTTTGAGCGTGGTAGGGTAGTAATAAAAGCACAGTGGGAACTCACACGAGACAAATGACGATCTCAGGTCGATGAACTAACCTGTACACATGTCACCAGGGAACTGCTATCTGACGTCAGGTATAATACCAACTAGCAGGTTCCCGGCGAGCCCTGTCCGGTGTACTCATAACCCAATGAGCACCTGTATACATCTTAGGTGAACTAACTGACACCAGTGGCTTGTGAGACCGGCCACCGCCCCTCGTCCGGGTCTCGACTGTATACACTAGTCTACTCTGGAGTATCGATGCCCTGTCTCGAAACTCCCACGACTAGGGACCTTTTAAGGACGTGCTTATAGACTACCAGCTCCCAAGTATATGATCGCCCTCATACTGCTGGCAGTCAAGCATGAATCCTAGGGGCTCTATCAACGTGTAATAGCGACCTGTCAGGCCACTTAAAGCAGTACATGATGATAAAGATAAACCGGATAGCATACTATCATCTTGAGTAAGACTGTCCTACCGGGATAGGTCCTCCCTCAATCATTGCAATCACGTGCTTGTGATCCAATAATTGACTCTGAGGGCACTATCTCCAACAATCTCCCACTTGCACTCAAGGCTAATTATTGCGATGTCGCATACTCACAGCCCGTGTGATACCGAACACCCAACTCCTCTACTTGTCAGTCTCACAAAGCTCGTTTGCGAAACTATTGCGTTCGAGGAATAGCCTCAGTGAGTGGATCCGCTTTGATGTATCTTTCTATGTCTCTCTATATCTCAAGTTCGCGGAGAAAGCCATCTCCCGAAATGAGCAATACCTGTCTTAGAATGTGTCTGGATGTCTGATGGGACCTAGCTCATAAATGAACTTCAAATCCAAACTTCTTAGACTGTATCGTCAACTGAACTTAATCAGTATCCTGCGCCATGCCTCCCTCAGTATCCCCTTGGACCACCTGTCCACAATACTGCCCCTCATCAGAAGGAAAACTATAACTCTGACAACCTCCTTGTCGTCCAGGTCACCTTGGAAGCCTGGAATGATAACTGTCTCCCGAATGAGGCTGTCGTTATCATATCCCTAGAACATCCACTTATGTTCTAAAACTACTTCCGACCGTCTCTTCAGGATTGGATCAATATCAACTTATTGCATCTACTGCAAAAACAACATCTGGTGTGGTACTTGACATCTCATGATTGACTCAATTGCCTAAGCAAGTGATCTGCCAATCATGCGCATCCCTCTCCCATTTAGTGTGTAAGACACCTTTAGAGAGGGTGACTCCATCACCTGCAGGTACACTACCGTGCCAGGAGTCGTCCATTCTAAATACTCTTAGAATGCTGTCTAAGTACCCTTAATTGGGAAACTACCCAAATCTAGATCTAAAACCATAGATCTAGTAACCAGTATGTCTGATATAATGTCCAAGTCCCATGTGGAGAAACCACCGTGTGACGACCAAAGTATAACCGATCATAGTATAGGAATATCACTTCCTACTCTGTGTATGTCATCCAAATACCATGACATCACACCCTACTACCTTCTCAACAGATCCATCCCCTATTCTGATGAAGTCAAACCTATGACTGTTATGTCAGAAATAGATGATCTATCTCCGCTATATCTGCTTTAGTCTATAAATAGACATAAGCCATTTGTCCACCAATGCTTCCGCTGCTCCCACTGACTACGACAACCCTCTGGCAGCGTCATATACACGCACACTTCTAAAGCTAGTTTAGAACGACGCTATACTCATCTTCCTGCCGGGTCTCACAGTCTGGAACAACAGCAATGGCAAGTCTGGGTAAACAAGAACCTCCCTGTCACCGTCCTTGAGGCTACCGGAGTACCTCTCGGGTGCCTGAGGTTACCCACCGTATCTGCGGAGTGGCCAATAGAATGTCAAACCAGATTGAATCTTTAGGTTCCTATCAAATCTTCAGTAATCGTTTGTGGTTCTGGAATCACTTCCAGTTCTACCATACCCCCACTACTGTTTTTCTGAAAAATCCATTTTTTTATTAAAACTGTGGCGAGTCAAGAACAATATCACTATTGATCTTCCAGATGGTAGAAAGTCAACCCTCGTCATAGCCTGGGTCAACCCACAAATAGCCATTACAGAAACGTTCCTTGAGTTATCCAGAGTCTGGTTTTAAGTATAGGCCGGACAACTCCCCGTACCTTAATATCGTTAAGATATGAACTGTTTTATATCCAATATAGAACCAGAGGCACTGATTTAATTGACCAGATTCAAATCATGCAGCTGTCTCCAGTGCATGTCAACTAAATGGAAGGAGGCCGATCAACGTTACTCAACTTAGGAATGCTTCCAATTATGACTAACCTGAAAGAGAAGCAAGTTCTCTTAATCATTACTATCAACTGAATACCATACACAAGTATCTACATCTTCGATCACTTTGAAGAATCCCGATACTTGCAATACCTGGTTCTCTACTTTATTCATATACCTATAACTTCTCAAAATTCGGACCCTGTGTTTCTAAGAAACACCTGTCTAAAAACTAGAGAAGTCATAAGTAAACCGAATATAGTACGAGGATCAACCCCTCTGTCCTAATGGACGCTGGACAACATGCAATACTCTGTACAAGTCCTTTGAGTCTAATAACTCAATCCCTGTGTGTCGTAGGTTGAAAACTGTACCTATGGTTATGAAGAATTACACTGCTGTTTAATGCTTCTTACCTAACCATCCACTGATATAGGTAAATGTCATAGACATAATTTCAAAAAGGTATATCTCACTCTATGAAAATAGACGTACAGATATATCAATTTGAAATTGGTGCATAACCGCGGATATTCAAAACCAAATATTTGCCGTTTGGCAAACAACCCAGGTGACTTCCTCAAATATCACCGATTACAACGAATCCCGATATAATGAGGATGATCACCCAATTCCTAATAACTTACTCCCACTCATCATCTGTAAAACCATACAGATGTGAGAATCATACCTGGTAAATACATACCCTGGAGTAAGTATCTAATCGGGAAATCAGTTTTCCTTTAACAGTACACAGTGAAACTGAAACATTGAAATGTTTCGATGGGGTATCCCGGTATTCCTAGTAATGCCTCTTCCATTATCCAGATTCACAACTGTAACCGTATATTTCTATGCCATCTCTCCACATCCCTTCATATGTCTTTAGTCATTACCTTCTGCACACCCCTTTAGGCCAAATGGTTTTCTTCCTTCCCTACCGTTCGGCACCAGCCTATGGTTTGGAAGAAAACTATCCAATAAGCATAATGGGTGTACTGTCCTAATCCTAGGAGCACTCGCAATGCGAGAGAAGGTGAGGATAAAAGACAACCGAATAAACCTTATTCCTATTTCTCCTGAACCAGAATCCATCCCCGAACTGGAACAAGTTCCTTTCGAGTTCGTATATAACCATACGATGGAGTATCCAATAAACTGTGGATCTTCGTAGTGATACGGAGTGTCCTGGAGAAATACTAAAGTGATTTAGGATTGGCGAAGAAATACTTGGTTTGGTCATGAATAGCAGTCACAATTTACTTTGCCCTCTTACTAATCCCTTGATATGTCTTTACTTAATACCTTCTGCACACCATCGTTATGCTAATTGGTTTTCTTCATTCCCTACCGGTCGGCACCAGCCTAAAATTTGGAAGAAGACTATCCAATTTGCGTAATAGGTGTACTATCTCCTAAACCAAGGAGTATTCGCAACCTGAGAGAAGGTAAAAGGAAAAGACAACTGAATGGTCCTAGTCGTTTTCTCCAGAACCGGAAACCATCATCGAATATATTCTTTCGAGTTCGTATATAACCATACGATGGTTTTGTCCAATGGAAGTGACGTTCGTAGTAATACGGGGTGTCCTGGAGAAAAGGGTAAAAGTAGGAGTGGCAATGAGGTTTGCAACGCTGACAATCCAAAAGCCAGTGTTAAGAAGGTTCGGTTAATTTTGGTTACTGAGTCATAGTCTTAGGGTCGGGTCAATGGTCGCTGCCAAAGAGAGAGAAAAGAAACACTCAGCGTGCACTCTAACCTAGATCAGAATGGTTACCAATTTATCTAATCTGGAAACCTCCCACTGTAACCTCAAATTCTCCTCCAAACCTGAAAGAAGAATTAGTCGGGGTCACCCGAGGAGTAAACCAACTCATCAGTGGGAATCGGGATCCAACTATCATCGCATGATAACGTGACGGAATCCGCTCACGTCATCACACTCCAGAAGGTATGCGCATATCTGGCAAGTTTCAGTTTCTTTAGAAACTCCCGATGTGATTTTTGCCCCATGCTCTTATGACCTTGATTTTGGTCAACAAATCATAAGTCACATGTCAAGTTCTACCCGTCATTCTCCAGGTTAATTTGAGCCCACCCGCATAAGCCCTTGACTTTGGCCAACAAGGCTATACGACTGCCCCAAACCAACGCATCTATCTATGCTGCATATGAATACCCAATAGCTACCAATCACTATGCCTTGACTTTGGCCAACAAACATAGCTTGAATACTATTGACCACCCATATGAAACGACGAAGGGCTACGAATGGTTTCTGGCGAAAACCTTTAACGTAATGAACTTGATATCGTTGAAGGAACCGGATAGCTTTATAAAAATATAGTGGCGAAAACCTTTGCTAAAGAGGTCACTCCCGGTGAAGGGATCTCGGCTCTTTCCCCGTAGAATGAGGTGCAGGATATTCCAACTGAATACCACGATGCAAAGCAAAAGTAATCGGCTATAGTGAAGTTATTGCCCTGACGCAAACTTTTGTCCAAGGGGTCACTCCCGGTGAAGGGATCTCGGCCCTTGCCTCGTCGACTGAGGAGCAGGATATTCCAACTGAATACCACGATGCAAAACAAAAGTGAACGTCCTTGCAATAACAGCTTTTTGAAAAAGTGTTCCAACAACATCAGATTAGGTTTGTTTAACTTGCATTGATCCGAATCAATGCAGTCCCATCAATTGATCACACCAATAAAGAACGAAAATAATGACGTACGTATATGCCATCCGCATTCACCACTGGGTCCCGTCATTACCCGTTAGGTTAGCTAACTAACGACAGAGCGGGGACTGGACTAGCGCGGATGCAAAACATATACAACATCTACTAGTATATATATCAATATATAATATTTCGCTCAAGACGTGATAAAATGCAACATCACAGAAATGTACAGCATCACAGAACAATATAGATATCTGGGATCCCCGGTTTCACAGAGCCGCTACTGAAACCCGACGTTCCCCTGGTCGTGTGGATAGCCTGTGCAATGAAATCCTAGACCCCTACAGGCGCGGCAAGTTACTCGCCAAAACCTGAAGCGAGGCAGCCCCCTTCAGCAACGTGAATGGACCACCCAGCACTTCACGGAATCCGGTAACTTGGGCACCCCTCCCGGGTCAACCTGTACCCCCTACGAGTGCGGCGAATAGCCCGCCAATTCTAGAGTGAAGCCCCCTCCGTCTCAATGCCATGAGATGCGGGCCCGTTGCCCTCTAGAACCCGGCTATCCGTGCACCCCTCTTTCGGGTAATCCTAGTACAGAAAGTAAAATATACATACAACGGGTACAACGACCGCAACCTGGTCGTGCCTCAAAAGAATAATACAAACAGGCAGTGACGGCAGTCCACATGTCGAACGCTCGCCCCGCAATAACAAATGTACATAATACAACCAAAACTGTACTAGCATTGCATCCAGGCTATCCCCACGACCAATCCGCAACATCACAGCACAATCACAGAACATCAACGTGAATGTCACGTTCGCAAATCCGTCTAACCGGGCTATAGCAGTTAGACAGGATTTACCGATCAAGTGACATTCACGGTCGCAGATATAATGTAAATACTGTGAACTAATGTGTTTAAAATTTTCCGATCGATCAAAATTTACCAAATGGGCCCCAAGCATTACTGTAGCACATAAAGAAATTCTGGGCCCAAAAAGAATATTCCAAAACCCCAATTTCCCTGTGAAAAGATCACTGTGAAAAAATGGTGCACTGAAGGCACTGTACTGCGGCGGAACCGCGGCCAGAAAGGGGATTTGGCCGCGGTTCCGCGGTCATCCTACTGTATCAGTTCACCAAATTTTCACAGATGTCTTATCTTTCTCTGCACATCATTCTGCAATGACCTGAAAAATTTTTCGAGCTAAAAAAAATTTCGACAGAAAACTGATGTTTTGAAAAATGCGGTTTTGGAACATTTGTTCGATCGGAAGTGTAAACACATTAGACCAAGCTAGACTAGGTTAATGGCGAGGCTCTAATACCACTGTAAGTGCACGGCGGCGCCCCGGCCGTCAATCCGAGGCCAAAAATGCGGAAGCGATAATTTACTTTAACTTTTCAAACCGGCACCACCACGCACTATAAACCCAGATCGTGCCATTAAACTAGTCCTAGCAAGCAAGAGAAAGGGGTAGAGAGATATACCGAGCGATCCGTATCCTTCGGTCTTCTCGCCGTCGTCCCGATCTCGCCGCGGAGTCTCCGGTCATCACCTCCCGCCGGAAGGGCACCACGTGGTCGGCTTCTTTTACGGGCTCCCACCTCTTGACCGAGGCAACTCGGGCACGAAGTTGGCGAGTCGACATGCCCAAGGGTGCTGTAGGTTAACTGTAGAATGCTTTGTCTCTTGGGGTTGTAGGATGTTTCCTTTTGTGGAGGAAAATAGATAGACATTTTTGGAGATGAACTAGAGAGCTTTTTCTAGAAAAATGAGAAACAAAATGCCACACACAAAATGAATCAACCCCCACCACAATAGTGGCCG
This sequence comes from Agapanthus africanus, assembly GCA_030015575.1. Classification (NCBI taxonomy): domain Eukaryota; kingdom Viridiplantae; phylum Streptophyta; class Magnoliopsida; order Asparagales; family Amaryllidaceae; genus Agapanthus; species Agapanthus africanus. Next base: position 415,986,167 of record CM057349.1, on the reverse strand, counting down.
GCCCCTATTTGTGAATGGAGAGAGAGGGAGAGTGTGAATCAAGCAAAGGAATGATGAGAGATCATGAGAAGAAATCATCACAAACAAAAACCCAACACTCCATCAACAACCATCTCATCACAAAGTCAAGCAATCATGGAGTCAAGAAAGTCAAGAGATGGTGTAACCATCATGACACTACAATATGCAAGGACAACCCTCCACAAATGCTTATTTGCACAAATGCAAATAAGCCCTCCTCCACCAAACTTCAGCCAATGAAAGATACAAAGAAAATTGGCCGAAACGGAAAACAAACTGGCAACTCCATAAAACTGGTCCCGTAATAAATTACAGCAAAACCCCGCAACTGTGTATACATACCCGCATTTGTATTCCGACCGAAATACAAATGCAATGAGACAAAGTCTACACTGTACAATACTAGAATCCGGCTTAAACCAAAGCCCGCTAGTATTAACCGTCCGATCATGATCCGTGCAATACCACACGTATCTGATCGAATCCTGCCATATCTCCATACGGCCTCTACAGCGTTTCGCCCGAAAACTTGAGCAACTGAATGTGGGGGACTCTAAAGACTCGTCAATACTATGGCTGTGGATTTAACCACTAGCACGTCAGAGGTATAAGCCATACGTGGCGGGCTACCAGCTATTGACCAAAAGGAACGTCGATGAGCGAACTCATCCTGACACCCTACTGAGCCTGTCAGTGACAATATCCGTACAGTCCGGTCCGTTCGTCTATGAGCATCGCATGGCGGGCCTAGGGGTTGGTAAAAGTCAGACCCCCAAAAGCGGTACAAGTAGTGTCGGAGTGTAGCCCAGAACACCCTGAGATACTACTGGAATACCTACCAGTAAATCTCCTGCCTTGGCCAAGGACTTCGTGTAAGGGCTCTCCTAAACACAGCGCGACCTCACCCCCAATACCGAGAGAGACGAACCCCTGCAGATCCGCTCACTGCCTCCATGTGTCTCGGGATTGTACCTAACTAAAACCTGTTTGCACGTCTCCTTTGAGCGTGGTAGGGTAGTAATCAAAGCACAGTGGGAACTCACACGAGACAAATGACGATCTCAGGTCGATGAACTAACCTGTACACATGTCACCAGGGAACTGCTATCTGACGTCAGGTATAATACCAACTAGCAGGTTCCCGGCGAGTCCTGTCTGGTGTACTTATAACCCAATGAGCATCTGTATACATCTTAGGTGAACTAACTGACACCAGTGGCTTGTGAGACCGGCCACCGCCCCTCGTCGGGGTCTCGACTGTATACACTAGTCTACTCTGGAGTATCGATGCCCTGTCTCGAAACTCCCACGACTAGGGACCTTTTAAGGATGTGCTTATAGACTACCAGCTCCCACGTATATGATCGCCCTCATACTGCTGGCAGTCAAGCATGAATCTTAGGGGCTCTATCAACGTGTAATAGCGACCTGTCAGGCCACTTAAAGCTGTACACGATGATAAAGATAAACCGGATAGCATACTATCATCTTGAGTAAGACTGTCTTACCGGGATAGGTCCTCCCTCAATCATTGCAATCACGTGCCTGTGATCCAATAATTGACTCTGAGAGCACTATCTCCAACAGGTTACTTGGTGTTGCCTTGGGAGATGGGTGCTCGGTTGATGAGGAGAGATGATGGCAATGGGTAGAGTATGGGCTCGGTGAAGGTAGGCGAGGGAATAACTGGGTCGGCTAAGATGAAGAGGTGTCGATGACGATGATGATGGGGTTTGGTCGATGGCGAGGTGAGATGAAGAGGGTGCAGGTGTGGGGGTTCGAAGGTGGTTGGAGGCTAGGCGTTGGCTATAAGAAAGATGGAGGTTTGGTGATGGTGATGGAGTCGGGGATCAAGGCAGTGGCGATGAGGAAGAGGCGAAGGGAAGATGAGATGGAAGGCGAGGTCGAAGAGATGGAGGCGGCTAGGGTCAGGCGAGGGTTCGCGAGAGTGGGTGCAGTGGGTTTCTCGTGGGAAAATAAATAGGAAGGAAGGAGGTGAGCTTAAGGGATGAAGGAAGGTGAGGGGATTCGAGAAGGAACAGTAGATGCGAGGGGAGAGAGAAAGGAAGAGAGAGAGAGAGAGAAAGATAGAGAGAGATAGAGAGAGGCAGAGAGAAAAAGATCGAGAGGAGAGAGGATGAGTGCGAGAGGAGAGATAAATTTGTTTGGATTAGGATTTAAATTTGAAAATCTTTTTCGTTTATTAAGTTTTAAACTGTTAATAATATTTATAAAATTTGATATTCTGGTAAATACAAACCTACTCCAAAATATGTCCAGGTCGGGTCTAAAAATTCAGTTTCAAAATATGAAAAATATACATGTTGACCAAAATTAAAATTGGATATCTGGGTAACGAAAATGCACCCCCAAGAACGGATGCACGTACATGCACATAGCCATCCAAACAAATCCGTTTCACTGAACGGGACGAGAACAAGATGCGCGGATACTACCACAGGGTTAGGGGTATCATGCAGGCCATGCTATATATTTTAAAAATATTTTATGTGACATTAAATGTTATATTAAAAATGCAGATAACAGATAAATGCGAGTATGCAATGTACAAATAAATGAAAGTGCACGAGTCTATGTAACAGGTCTGGATAAATCATAAACATGAATCAAGACAGGTTTCAAGCAAGCGGGTCGGGTCGGATGTAAATACAGATGTCAAATATACTATTTGCACCCAAAACACAGTAAATCAGGAAAATACCATAAATAAAGAAATGCTTGAAATAGAGCTGGTATAAATGAACTAGGGTGTTACACTTCGTGTCGTGTTATGTTTGTTTTATTTTGGTTTCCTGTGGATTGTATATGGAGACTAATTTATGTCGTCGCCCGTAGGGCGCAGATTAGTCCAAATCCGTATATTTTAGATTTGGGTTTGGGTCAAGAATTTGCTTAACGGGTCCACTTTGGTAGCTTGGTTTGCCAATGAGAATGGACTTAGGACGCATTTCTCATATTTGTGAGGTCCATCCGTTCGCGGAATATTTGGGTTTGATCTAAGGATCGTTAGTCATATTTGAGACTAAGGTCAACTTAGAAACAAATGAGCATATGGGCTCAATTATATTAGTTTAAGGACATCACGGTCCATCATCGCCATGTTTGGGACGGATATTAGTTTAAGGACATTTCGGTCCATTTTTAGTTTAGGGACATTTCGGTCCAACATTCCCATTTTGGGGACGAATGTTAATTTAAGGACATTTTGATCCAACATTCCCATTTTGGGTACAAATAGGTGTTGGTTGTTGGGATCCGCAACCTCTCTGAAGACGTTGAGGAATTACAATGACATATATCAGAGGTGTGGAAAGATATACCCTTGAACCAAATCCCGTATTTGAGAGAAAGAATCGTGGTGGATCATCAAAGAGTCATTAGCCTTATTTGAGACTAAAATTAACTTAGAAAGTATGGGATGAAAATCGTTAGTCATGTATGGGACTAAAATCAGTTTAGATATCACAAACATAAGTTTAGCCAATTTGGGCTAAGATTGGGTTTCTGTAACACCGAACAGTGCTACGCACTCAGTTGCATATAGCGCTCACGTGTATATCACGTGAGGCGCTATAATAGTCCTAAGCACTAATTTCTTTCTGGAGCTCAAGTGTGTTTCATGTAAGGCACCGAGCGTCTGGTGCTCACGTGTGTTTCACGTGAGTCGCTACAATAGTGCTAAGCACTAATCTTTTTGGGCGCTCACGTTTTTTTCATGTGAGGCACTAAGTTTTGGACGCTCACGTGTGTTTCACGTGAGGCGTTAAGTTCTTTGGAGATTTAATCTCTGTTGATATCTTTAGAGAACTTAAATCTCTGTTAATGGTATTTTGACTATTAACGATCACCAAGATCACTATTTTGATGATCTTGGATCGAGTTCTTTAAGAACTAAGTTCTTAATTTGAAGGAATTAAGTTCCTAGAGTATTATAAACTCCATCTTCTCCATGTTCTTGTATCCATTTTCTCCTGTTCATATTTTCAGAGAGTTTAAATCTCTGTTAGTGGTAATTTAACCATTAACGATCACCAAAATCACTATTTGAGAATCTGGGATCAGATTCTCTAAGAACTAAGTTCTTGATTTGAAAGAACTAAGTTTCTGGAGTATTATGGACTCCATTTTCTTTATAATCTTCTTTCCGTGTTCTCTTCCGAATCTTTGATTTTCAAGAACAAGATCTTCCCGATGAGAATTAAATTCTCAACTTGTGAGATATTTGTCTTGCGGATTTCAGATCCAGAGATAGAACTAAGTTCTTTGAGAAGGGTTAAACCCTTATATAGGTAAATGAGATGTTTTGATCTTTGTGTTTTCTTTATTTAAGGTTTAGAGGAAGAAGATCTTTCTTCTTTATTGAGAATTAAATTCTCTGTTATCTGTGGAACCTTTTGGAGAACCTTCTGTATACTTATATAGAAGCTTATGGGGTAGTCTTCTCCCCTCTAGATTTAATCTCTATGCTCCTATTTATAGGAGAAGAGAAAAATCAATTTGTTTGGGGAAATCTCTCATTGAGAGATCATGATTGATTTCATAATCAATCAAATTGATCTTTTAAATCAAACGGTTAATTTTATTCACTTTTGGATTTTTAATCCAAAGGCTCTCAGTTTAACAGATAAGATTTCTTATTTGTTTTAATATGATTAGGAAGATATTTTCCTAATATAAAATTTTTATTCTATCATATGAATATCTTGTTTGTTTAACAAGATTAGGAAGATATTTTTCTAACCATGGATTTAATTCTATTTAACAGAGAAGAAAATATTTCCCACATAGAATTTAATTCTCTCAGATGGTTTAATTGGTAATTTTATCATCATTGGATTTTAAATCCAAGATTCTCTGTTAGAGAAAGATCTTTCCATATTAGAAAGATCAGGGAAAATATTTCCCAAAAATAGAATTTAATTCTATTCTTAGAGAGCGTTTTAGATTGCGGCGCTCACGTGCTTTGCATGTGAGCACTGCCAAAAGAATGCGGTAAGGGAACTCACGTGTTTAACACGTGACTCCTAGTGTATGTTTTAACCTGTTTATTTTCAGCGCTCGTATGCTTTGCATATGAGTGCTCATGTGTTTAACACGTGAGGCATGTTTGGCCTTTGGTTATTTATATTCAGCGCTCATATGCATATGAGCGGTCATGTGTTTAACACGCGAGGCCTGTTTGGCCTTTTTGTTATTTGCTTTCAGCGCTTATATACTTTGCATATAAGCGCTCACATGTTTTATTGGCTATAGTGCCCTCAAGGCAATTATCATAGTCGCGGACTTGTGATTATGATGATTGAGTGAGGACCTATACCGATAAAACAGTCTTACTCAAGATGATAGTATGCTATCTGGTTTGCCTTTATCATCATGTACATGTTGATAGAGCCCATATGTCACGACCCGAAAGTACGGAACATGACTGGTACTTAGATTACGAGACGTCTAAAGGCGTACCGTAACCTAAGTCAGCCAAAGCCCAGAAAAATCTAAACCAAAATCAAAAGAGAGTGAAGGAAAACCTTTAATGAAAACGATTTTCAAATCAATTAAGTTGCAAAGAATCCCTTCTTAAAAACATCATAAATTTCTGAAAATTTCAGCAGAGTCTCCCCTGTATTTTCTATCCCCCAAAATGGGTACAACAAGATAATAAACCTGTAATCATAAAATGGCATCCCCAAGCGGGAGCTAGCTCTTCGCCCAAGGCGGATCACAACCACATGCAATATAATAATCATATCAAGAAAAGAGCATAAAAGAAACGCAAAATATCAGAAAACACATCGCCGGCTCAAGTGAGCTCGACCCAAAAGAACCCCAAATATACAACCTCTCGGTCTCACCACTAGGTCACATATACAATATAAAGTGGTAGATGGAGAATACTAGATACAAGGATAAAGCAAAAGAAATAAAGTGTGCTCGCAACCCACCTACGGGCGATGTCGCGAGTCTGAGCAAAAGTGACTGATGATAAGATAGCCCGCCGCTACGAGACTGATGAGTCCGACCTGCAAGACACTGTGGCACAACGGGGGTGAGTTGCCAGCTCGTGAGTAGAATATAACATCTAGTAAGGCAATCGTAAGAATGCACGCAATGCACCACAACATGCATGTCCATATGTGATATAATATCTCTAGTATGCATGCACATGTATGCAATGTCATTATTTAGTCTTTAAGTGTTTTAAATGTTAAGAGTTCTGCATTCTAATCTTTTAGAAAAAGGATATCTGTATAATAGCTAAATAACATCAAGAAATCATCTGAAAACCGTGTCAAGCATCGACACCAAATATGAAATCCCATTTGTCTCAATGTCTCACTGTATCAATGTCTCAAATATCGGGCTCCGTCAGTCCGGATCGGCCCATGTCATCAAATCTCACGACAACGGTCGGTATCCTCCGGATATCCGCCGCGCCAGACATCACCGGTAGGTAGTCTTCCCCTGCCAGGCTCATCGTCTACAACTCGATCTTCTTGCCCCGGGGTACCATACCGGGCCCACCATGTACCCAAGACGGTTCATCCACTCCTCGAATCGGGTCTCGAAATCCAACAGAAAACATGAAAACTCATGGTGGACGACACATACATCACGAGAAAACCGCAACTTTGTTTTAAAAATGATGAATATAAGCTTTTGTTAAATTCTTGCGGTTTTCCCCAAAAATCCAGAAATCGCAGCAATACTGAAATCCTCAAGAAAATCATAATGTTCACATGTTGTATATAATAAATGTCTATGATATCAATGTATATGATGTGAATTTTGGATAGAATCTATGTAAATATGATGATAATGCGAGGTATATGCATGCTATGCAATTTCATATATCGTGTATGAATGCAAATGACGATATTAAGTTAAACAGGTTCTCTAGTGCACGTGGCATGGCAATTACCAAAGGCGTGTGTGTCACATGAATAGTGCGCGTGCAACGGATGCCAATGGTAATGGTGTTCGTGTCCTACGAAGTAATATCGCATAAGTATAGATGAATGTCCATGCAATCTAATATACTGTGCGCTATAAGGGTATGTAGTGTACATGAATGGATAAGCTAGCTAACAATATGAATCTTGCAAAAAGTAGGGTAATCCTAACTAGGGGGCGCCTCGCGCCATTCAGACGATTCCCCCATAGATGAATACATCTACTCACCTGAAATCCCCGCTAATCCGATCCGACCACCGCCTTGCCTTTACGTGCCGTGTCCGATATTTCCCCGACCGATCCTATATTTGCACAACACCAAGCATAAGATTACAAAACCTAAAACGATGCAAGTCACAATATACAATTATCGGCGCTCTCGAATTAAACATAGCATGCACTCAGTGCGCGGGAAAACGCACGAAAATCGCTAACCCTTAACTAGAATCGTCATTTCGGGGAAATCGACAAAACTACTACCCGACTAGACGAAACCCCGCGTTCGCGCACTCTAATAGTCCTATACGAAGCTAATTATATCGCTAACATAACACAATTTGATCGCATTCTAATTTTTGTAAAAATCTAGTAAGCAAATTTCAAACCGATTCGATGCAAACGTCGCAATTTAACGATTTAGCGAGCGTAACCTTACGCAATTAACCACTCCAATCAATTAGATAACCAAACCCTAACTTAAATCCAACCACCATGCTACAAACCCTAATTTAAAAATCAAATCCTTCTCTTGATTTTCCTAAACAAACATTTACTACTAAACTAATACTTCAAATTTCAATTCTAGCATATTTAAACTACAAGTTAGCAACTAGTTTAGGATTTTATACCTTATAAGAGTTGAATCCAAACTTGCACTAGCCTGTAAGACACCTCTTTTCTTCACTTTTCAAACAAATTAGGGTTAGGGAAGGGATGGATTTGGGTTTTGGTTTGAATTTGAGAAGGAAAAGTGTGTATTTTTCATGGAATTTGTTGATTTTTGCAAGAATTAAAGCAAGAGAAGTGAGGGAAAAAAATGGAAGGGGGCAGCAGCAGCTCGACCTGAGGTTAGAGGAGGGTGTGTTTGTGTGAATGGTGTAGAAAATTCTACACAAAAACCCTTTCCCAAGCTCAATTAATGACTATCACATCAACTTTTACACAAAAAACCCCATTTTAAGCCATTTTTGAATCAAATTTTAAACCATAGAACAAAAACTTTGAAAAATCTTGATAAAATTTTATTAACACTAAATTTTAGTTTATAATGTTTCCTAAGTGTGTAATTTACCTAATTAAATTTGTATTTATCACTAATTTAATGTATTTTAAAAAGCCTAAAATAATAAAAAAATAATTAATTACGAAAAAAAATTTATTTAACTAGAAAATTATAAGTGACATTTTAGTGACAAAATTATAGTAATATCTTATCTAAATTTTATATAATTAGGTCTACAATGAAAAATACCTATTTTGACTTTTTACGGAAAAAGCCGAAAAATTAACCGATTACCGAAAAACTGCCTAAACGATTTTCGAAGGGTTACAATCTTCCCCCCTTAAAAAAATTCGGTCCCCGAATTTAGAATTTAACTACGCGTACCTTCAAAAAGATGGGGATATCTCTTCCTCATCTCGATCTCGGTCTCCCAGGTGACCTACTCGCTGTTCGGGCCACGCCAAAGGATCTTGACGGACGGTATAACCTTCGACCTCAATTTCTTCACCTGCCGATTCAAAATGACCACCGGCTGCTCGGTGAAAGAAAGATCATGCTCTAGCTGGATCGTCTGGTGCTGAATCGCCTGGGAAGGATCATGAAGGTACTTGCGGAGTATCGAGACATGGAATACGGGGTGAACATCGGGGAAGCTAGGCGGAAGAGCTAACCGATAAGCGACTGGACCAACACGCTCTAGGATCTCGAAAGGACCAACATATCTAGGACTCAGTTTTCCTTTCCACCCAAAACTCATCACACCTTTCATCGGAGAGACCTTCAGGAAAACATGATCGCCAACAGCGAACTCCAGTCGGCGACGGCGCCTGTCAGCATATGATTTCTGCCTGCTCTGTGCCACTCTCATCCTGTCCCGAATCAGCTGTATCTTCTCGGTCGTCTCCTGTACGATCTGCGGCCTTAAAATACTGCTCTCCCTAAGCTCTGTCCAACATACAGGCGATCGACATCTCCTCCCATATAAAGCCTCAAAAGGTGCCATCTGAATCGTTTCCTGGAAGCTATTATTGTAGGAAAACTCGATCAAAGGCAAATGACAATCCCAGCTACCACCGAAATCTAAAACACAAGCTCTGAGCATGTTCTCAAGAGTCTGAATAGTACGCTCCGACTGACCATCAGTCTGAGGATGAAAGGCTGTGCTAAAGCTCAATCGGGTGCCCAAAGCTTCCTGGAGTTTCTGCCACAATCGGCTGTTAAATTGGGTGCCCCTGTCGGACACGATGCAAGTCGGAACACCATGCAGTCGCACTATCTCATCAATATAAACCTGGGCGTACTGAGAAAATCCAAAAGTGGTCTTCACTGGCAGAAAGTGAGCCGCTTTCGTCAGTCGATCCACAATCACCCAAATAGAGTCGTACCCTCGACTGGTCCTGGGTAGACCCACAACGAAGTCCATAGATACCTGCTCCCACTTCCACTCAGGGATGGGCAAAGGCTGTAACTCGCCGGCTGGCCTCTGGTGCTCGGCCTTGACTTGCTGACAAGTCAGGCATCTCGACACAAAGTCTGTAATATTCTTCTTCATCCCGTCCCACCAGTAAACCTCTCTCAAATCACGGTACATCTTGGTGGAACCTGGATGCACACTGTATACTGATCTATGTGCCTCCTCGAGAATATCACGCCTCAGTCCCTCTGAATCTGGCACGACTCACCGTATAGGTAATGTCTCCATATCTTAAGTGCAAATACCACTGCAGCCATCTCTAAATCATGGGTGGGGTAGTTCTGTTCGTGTTTCCTCAGCTGCCGAGAAGCATACGTGATAACTTTGTCGTGCTGCATCAACACACATCCCAGCCCCACTCTAGAAGCATCACAATATACCATGAACTCGCCTGATCCTGAAGGCAATGCCAACATTGGTGCAGTAGTCAGACGAGTCTTCAACTGCTGGAAGCTATCCTCACATGCCTGGGTCCAATCAAAAGGAACCCCCTTCCGGGTCAACCCGGTCAACAGTGCAGCAACGCGGGAGAAATCCTGGACAAAACGTCGATAATAGCCGGCAAGACCTAGAAAGCTGCGAACCTCTGTAACTGATACTGGTCTAGGCCAACGCTGAACTGCCTCGATCTTCTTCGGGTCCACACAAATACCATCTCTCATCACCATATGACCCAAGAAATCGACACTGTCTAGCCAGAATGCGCACTTGGAGAATTTGGCGAACAGCTGATGCTCCCTCAAAGTCTGCAATGTGATACGTAAGTGCTGATCATGTTCCTCCCGGCTCCGAGAATAAACCAAGATGTCGTCAATGAATGATGAACTGATCGAGATACGGCCTGAATACGCGGTTCATCAAATCCATAAATGCTGCCGGGGCATTGGTGAGCCCGAACGACATCACCAAGAACTCATAGTGACCATATCGAGTACGGAAAGCGGTCTTCGGAATATCCTCCTTCCGAACTCGCAACTGGTGATAACCTGACCGTAAATCAACCTTCGAGAAAAACCCTGCACCCTGGAGCTGATCGAATAAGTCATCAATGCGGGGTAGGGGATACCTGTTCCGCACAGTAACCCGGTTCAGCTGACGATAATCAATGCATAAACGCATACTTCCGTCCTTCTTCTTAACAAACAGGACGGGAGCACCCCAAGGTGACACACTCGGTCGGATAAGCCCTTTGTCCAGCAAGTCCTGTAACTGATCCTTTAGCTCTCTCAGCTCCGCCGGGGCCATCCGATAAGGCGGTATAGAGATAGGCCCCGTGCCGGGGATCAAGTCAATACAGAACTCAATCTCGCGCTCTGGTGGCAGACCAGGCAGCTCGTCAGGGAATACATCAGGAAATTCTCTCACAACAGGGACCTGGTCCAACGGAACCTCTGTGGGGCTAGTATCATAAATATAAGCTAAGAATCCCTGATACCCTTTCCTTAAGAGCTGACCAGCGCGAAGAGAAGAAATCAAGCTGGGAAGGGTATCGCTACGATCTCCTTGAATAATAAGAACCGGCTCACCAGGAAAACTGAATCTGACTGCTTTTTCACGGCAGTCCACGGATGCATAACAGGTGGCTAGCCAGTCCATACCAAGAAGAACGTCAAAGTCTAGCATATCGAGGAGAATCAAATCAACTGAAGAATCTCTCTCCCCGATACGAATGGAACACGATTGGTACACAAAACGGGCAACAAAAGACTCGCCTACCGGGGTAATAACGACAAGCGGCTGATCTAACGGAGAAGACTCTCGGCCCAACCTCGGTGCAAAGTACGTGGATACATAGGAATGTGTGGAGCCTGGATCAAATAATACCCGTGCATCAAAAGAACATACTGGCAGAGTACCTGTCACGACGGCATTGGATGCCTGTGCATCCTGAGGAGTCAACGCGAACACTCGGGCCTGTCCACCACTAATAGCTGGCTGTCCTCTGCCTCTACCTCGGCCTCGGCCTCTGCCTCTATCGCCTCGTCCTCTCAGAACTGGACCGCCACGCCCACGACCTCTAGAAGCATCTGACTGGCATGGAGCACCATCAGGAGTAGGAAGTAAAGCTCTCTGAGAAGGTGGTGAGGGTGGTAAAGTCACATGCGGGACTGTCGCCGCGCCCGGACGTCCCATGGTACAGTCTCTGACACGGTGGTACTAACTCCCACACCGAAAACATCCTGGAGACGACTGCCGGGTCTGTGGATATGAACCAAATAACTGACCTCGTCTCAATCCTCTGCCTCCACCATCTCCCGGAAATAATCTATCGCGGTGTCTACCCATCTGCCGCTGAGCTGGCGTATCAGTACGGATCCTCTTCGGCCCAGAAACGACCGGAGTCTCAGAAATACGCTCCTCCAAAAGTAAGGCTGCATCCATCGCGGCAGCGTATGTATCAAAGCGCTGGGTGCCGATGGCAAGGAATAGCTGTGTATCAAGCCCTCGTACAAACCTCTTTATTCTCTTCTCTTCTGTGTCGACTAGGTACGGAGCATATCGAGACAACTGGGTAAACTGTATATCATACTCCGACACTGTCATCTCAGGAGTCTTGCGCAAAGACTCAAAACTACGGGCTCGAGCATCTCGGACACTCTCCGGAAGAAAACAGGCAAGAAATGTAGCTGTAAACTCATCCCAGGTCATAGAAGGCAGACCTGCAGCTCGGCCTCTCTCTACTGAATCGTACCATGTCTGGGCAAGACCCTCCAGACGAAAACTCGCAAACTCCACCAATCTATCATCAGAACACCTCAACGAACGGCAAATCCGAGCCATCTTATCTAGAAATGCCTGTGGGTCCTCTGTCGCATCCGTACCGGTAAAAGCTAGAGGTCTCAATCTCATGAACTCCTGTAGTGAAACAGGGATAGTCTCCGTAGTAGCAGCAGGAGTGACCATCTGTGCAGCAGGTACAATCGTGGTCTGTGCGGTGGAAGGAACGTCCTCGGATCTTTGAGCCCGACTGGACTCAACTAAAGATCCCATCATCTGTCGCAACTCTTGCATGTCGGCCTCTAATCTGGCAATACGGTCTGGATAAGGCGGATCAGTATGACCCTGAGGGGTAGGCGTATCCTCCCGCTCGATCCTCGCCTCAGACGAGCCCGCTCGAATCTCATCCCTAGCGGCAGCCCGCTGAGCTCTCGTAGTCTTTGGCGGCATCGAAGCTGGAATAAGAAACAGGACTGATAAGGACATTGCAATCGAATCAAGGAATGCAAGGAATCAAGAAAGGAAATACAAGCAATTATGTCCTAAGGTCACTTAGGCGGAGTACCGTATCGTAAGTATGCCGCGGATCATACCTACGGTACGCCACTGTGCTTAAGTGACCTACTCCATCTACCAAGGTCGTCCTACACTCAGAAAGGTAAAACCTACGCTCTGATACCAACTTTGTCACGACCCGAAAGTACGGAACGTGACTGGCACTTAGATTACGAGACGTCTAAAGGCGTACCGTAACCTAAGTCAGCCAAAGCCCAGAAAAATCTAAACCAAAATCAAAAGAGAGTGAAGGAAAACCTTTAATGAAAACGATTTTCAAATCAATTAAGTTGCAAAGAATCCCTTCTTAAAAACATCATAAATTTCTGAAAATTTCGGCAGAGTCTCCCCTGTATTTTCTATCCCCCAAAATGGGTACAACAAGATAATAAACCTGTAATCATAAAATGGCATCCCCAAGCGGGAGCTAGCTCTTCGCCCAAGACGGATCACAACCACATGCAATATAATAACCATAACAAGAAAAGAGCATAAAAGAAACACAAAATATCATAAAACACATCGTCGGCTCAAGTGAGCTCGACCCAAAAGAACCCACAAATATACAACCTCTCGGTCTCACCACTAGGTCACATATACAATATAAAGTGGTAGATGGAGAATACTAGATACAAGGATAAAGCAAAAGAAATAAAGTGTGCTCGCAACCCACCTATGGGCGATGTCGCGAGTCTGAGCAAAAGGGACTGATGATAAGATAGCCCGCCGCTACGAGACTGATGAGTCCGACCTGCAAGACACTGTGGCACAACGGGGGTGAGTTGCCAGCTCGTGGGTAGAATATAACATCTAGTAAGGCAATCGTAAGAATGCACGCAATGCACCACAACATGCATGTCCATATGTGATATAATATCTCTAGTATGCATGCACAGGTATGCAATGTCATTATTTAGTCTTTAAGTGTTTTAAATGTTAAGAGTTCTGCATTCTAATCTTTTAGAAAAAGGATATCTGTATAATAGCTAAATAACATCAAGAAATCATCTGAAAACCGTGTCAAGCATCGACACCAAATATGAAATCCCATCTGTCTCAATGTCTCACTGTATCAATGTCTCAAATATCGGGCTCCGTCAGTCCGGATCGGCCCATGTCATCAAATCTCACGACAACGGTCGGTATCCTCCGGATATCCGCCGCGCCAGACATCACCGGTAGGTAGTCTTCCCCTGCCAGGCTCATCGTCTACAACTCGATCTTCTTGCCCCGGGGTACCATACCGGGCCCACCATGTACCCGAGACGGTTCATCCACTCCTCGAATCGGGTCTCGAAATCCAACAGAAAACATGAAAACTCATGGTGGACGACACATACATCACGAGAAAACCGCAACTTTGTTTTAAAAATGATGAATATAAGCTTTTGTTAAATTCTTGCGGTTTTCCCCAAAAATCCAGAAATCGCAGCAATACTGAAATCCTCAAGAAAATCATAATGTTCACATGTTGTATATAATAAATGTCTATGATATCAATGTATATGATGTGAATTTTGGATAGAATCTATGTAAATATGATGATAATGCAAGGTATATGCATGCTATGCAATTTCATATATCGTGTATGAATGCAAATGGCGATATTAAGTTAAACAGGTTCTCTAGTGCACGTGGCATGGCAATTACCAAAGGCGTGTGTGTCACATGAATAGTGCGCGTGCAACGGATGCCAATGGTAATGGTGTTCGTGTCCTACAAAGTAATATCGCATAAGTATAGATGAATGTCCATGCAATCTAATATACTGTGCGCTATAAGGGTATGTAGTGTACATGAATGGATAAGCTAGCTAACAATATGAATCTTGCAAAAAGTAGGGTAATCCTAACTAGGGGGCACCTCGCGCCATTCAGACGATTCCTCCATAGATGAATACATCTACTCACCTGAAATCCCCGCTAATCCGATCCGACCACCGCCTTGCCTTTACGTGCCGTGTCCGATATTTCCCCGACCGATCCTATATTTGCACAACACCAAGCATAAGATTACAAAACCTAAAACGATGCAAGTCAAAATATAAAATTATCGGCGCTCTCGAATTAAACATAGCATGCACTCGGTGCGCGGGAAAACGCACGAAAATCGCTAACCCTTAACTAGAATCGTCATTTCGGGGAAATCGACAAAACTACTACCCGACTAGACGAAACCCCGCGTTCGCGCACTCTAATAGTCCTATACGAAGCTAATTATATCGCTAACATAACACAATTTGATCGCATTCTAATTTTTGTAAAAATCTAGTAAGCAAATTTCAAACCGATTCGATGCAAACGTCGCAATTTAACGATTTAGCGAGCGTAACCTTACGCAATTAACCACTCCAATCAATTAGATAACCCAACCCTAACTTAAATCCAACCACCATGCTACAAACCCTAATTTAAAAATCAAATCCTTCTCTTGATTTTCCTAAACAAACATTTACTACTAAACTAATACTTCAAATTTCAATTCTAGCATATTTAAACTACAAGTTAGCAACTAGTTTAGGATTTTATACCTTACAAGAATTGAATCCAAACTTGCACTAGCCTGTAAGACACCTCTTTTCTTCACTTTTCAAACAAATTAGGGTTAGGGAAGGGATGGATTTGGGTTTTGGTTTGAATTTGAGAAGGAAAAGTGTGTATTTTTCATGGAATTTGTTGATTTTTGCAAGAATTAAAGCAAGAGAAGTGAGGGGAAAAAATGGAAGGGGGCAGCAGTAGCTCGACCTGAGGTTAGAGGAGGGTGTGTTTGTGTGAATGGTGTAGAAAATTCTACACAAAAACCCTTTCCCAAGCTCAATTAATGACTATCACATCAACTTTTACACAAAAAACCCCATTTTAAGCCATTTTTGAATAAAATTTTAAACCATAGAACAAAAACTTTGAAAAATCTTGATAAAATTTTATTAACACTAAATTTTAGTTTATAATGTTTCCTAAGTGTGTAATTTACCTAATTAAATTTGTATTTATCACTAATTTAATGTATTTTAAAAAGCCTAAAATAATAAAAAAAATAATTAATTACGAAAAAAAATTTATTTAACTAGAAAATTATAAGTGACATTTTAGTGACAAAATTATAGTAATATCTTATCTAAATTTTGTATAATTAGGTCTACAATGAAAAATACCTATTTTGACTTTTTACGGAAAAAGCCGAAAAATTAACCGATTACCGAAAAACTGCCTAAACGATTTTCGAAGGGTTACACCATAGGATTCTTTCTTGACTGCCAGCATTATGATGGTAATCATATATGTGGGAGCTGGGGTTTATAAGCACATCCTTAAATGTCCCTAGTCGTAGGAGTATCGAGACCGGGC
This sequence comes from Agapanthus africanus, assembly GCA_030015575.1. NCBI lineage: Eukaryota > Viridiplantae > Streptophyta > Magnoliopsida > Asparagales > Amaryllidaceae > Agapanthus > Agapanthus africanus. Next base: position 415,969,861 of record CM057349.1, on the reverse strand, counting down.
ATCGATACTCCAGTGTAGACTACTGTATACTGATCGAGACCCCGACGAGGGGCGGTGGCCAGGTCTCACAAGCTATTGGTGTTAGTTTGTTCACCTAAGATAGTATGCAGGTGTTCAATGGGTTATGAGTACACTGGACGGACTCGCCGGGAACCTGCTAGTTGGTATTATACTTAACGTCAGATAGCAGTTCCCAGGTGACATGTGTACAGGTTAGTCTGTCGACCTGAGATCGTCATTTGCCTCGTGTGAGTTCCCACTGTACTTTGATTAGTACCCTACCATGGCTCAAAGGAGTCGTGCAAACATGTTTTAGTTGGGTACAGTCCTGAGCCACATAGAGGCAATGATCGGATAGTCGGGGATTCATCTCTCTCGGTATTGGGGGTTGATGTCGCATTGTGTACGGATGGCCATCACGACAAATCCATGTCATGGTAGACGAGGATTACCGATCCAGGATCGATAGTTTCTCAGGAGGTGATGGGTATCATGCCGACACTACATATCGCGTTGTTAGGGATCTGACTTTATCCACCCCCTAGACTCGATATGCGATACTCTTAGACGAACAGACCGGACTGTACGGATATTGTCACTGTCAGGCTCAGTAGGGGTTTTGCATGAGTTTGCTCGTCGGCCTCCCTTTCGCTCAATACCTGGGTAGCCGTTACGTACAGCTAGTGCCGCTGACGTGTTTGTGGTTAAACCCACTGCCAGCGTATTGACGAGTCTTTAGAGTCCCATACATAGGGTTTTCACGGTTCAGGCAATATGGTGTACATGTCGTATGTTGGTACATACGGGTGTCTGATTAAATATGTGCACTTGCTGCGCAGAGTTTAATCGGACGGTTGATAATACTAGCGGCTTAGGATTAAGCCAGTTTATTAAATCAGGTTTTGATTTAATAATTTACATATGTATATATATATATATGTATTCTAGTATTATTGTTCGCTATTTATTTTCTCTCTTGGCTATTCGTATTTTTGTACAAATACGCGTATATGTATTTCGATACATGTACCGGGAAGTAGTCCGTATTTTCTACGGGATAGCTTCTAGAAGTTTTGCCACCTCATTATTTGATTTTCCATTTATGGAAATTCATTTGTTTAATGATGAGGTGGAGGGTGTGAGGTGGCATGAACATGGTATGGGTTTTGGGTATGGTTCATTTGTTTATTGTAATTTGACATTGAAAAAGATTTCTTTTTGGAAATGAGAGAGGGAGAGGGGCCGGCCACTATGGGGTGGGTGCTCATTTCATTTAGTCAATGATTCATTACATTTACACACTTGCTCTCTCTCATTCTCTCATGCTTCAAAAGACTTAGCCAAATTTCCTTTGTTCATGCCATAGTTTCCTCACTCCATTCTTCTTCTATGGTTGTTCCCTTGAGCACAAGAAAAGAGAGAAAATTATAGTGACACTTTCCTACACCTCGACTCTCCATCGTTAGCAATTTTGGAGCGTCGGTTGCTTCGTTCGACGAAGCTGGAGTTTGCGCCGTTTCCCTCAGGTGGATCATCGGAGATGGAGGAAGACCAGCAACCAAACATTATCATGGAATTACTAGGAGCTTGGAATGAAGACCGAAGGACTCGGATCATCTCGGTATAACCTTTCTAACTCTTAGTTAGCTCGCTAGAATAAGGTTTAAGGTCGATCCGTATATCGGGTAGCGGTAGCGCCGGTTTTAGAAAATTTTTGTTCCGCATTTTGGCCGCGTTTTGATGGCCGGGGCGCTGCCGGAACCCTTCATGGTATCAGAGCCACCCTTTAAATCCCTTACTAGCTTGTTTAAACGTGCCTAAAAGATAGATCAATGGAATTTACCAAAATCACGATTTCATATTTGGGTTTGCTGTCGATTTTCAAAAGTGGTCAAAAAATTATTTCAGGCATCTTAAAAATCCGTGCAGGCAAATTTAAGGCTACACAAAAAATTTGGGCTCGTGATGCCTCTAACTTGTCGCGGATCCGCCGCACTTACCCACTATTGGCGGCTGTTACGCGGCCATTTATTGGCGATGGGCCTTCAAATTTTCACTGTAGCCCTCTGACTTGAAATTGTGGTTTTTGTGATATTCTGTTTTGGCCCAGGTTTCAGTGAAGTGTTGTTTTGCTATTGGGGCCAATTTGGAACTGAGTCGATCGATATTTTAAGTGTGCGTTTAACAGTACATACATATCTATCTGCTACCGTGAATGTCATTTGATCGGTAAACTTGTCTAATTGCTATATGTCTTTTAGACGGGTTTGCGAACGTGACATTTACGTTGATGTTCTGTGTTGTGCTGTGATGTTGGTTGGATCGTCATAGTGGATAGCAATGGTGCAATGATAGTACAGTTTTATTTCATTTGTACATTTGATATTGCGGGGCGAGCGTCCTACATGTTGAAGGGTTCCTAGGCACTCTAATGAGGTCTCACAAGGTATCAACCATGCCAATTTCAAATTTTACGGGTGTCGAGAAACCCTAATACGGATCGTTAACTAGATATTTAGGCGAAAGATGCAACTAGTTTACAACTAAACTATAAGAACGGAAATACAACCTTTGTAGATCCGTTTCTCCACCTCCATAGCTCCATGATGAAGTCCTCTCTGCTGTCCAAATCGAATCCCGGGCTCTAGCGTTGGCTTCATCGGAGAAATGGGCGGGCAAGGTCGTCGGCTTCGTGCCGAAGATGATCTACGTCGAGGCATCGCTAGATCAAGCTCCCACTTCACCAAGTCATGAAACTTGTGAAGAGAACACACTCTACTACTTGGCAAGAGGTAGAAGATGAAGAAATAGGAAGTGGGTTCACTTTAGAATTTGATTTCTCACTCTTTTCATCAAGTTGCCATTGATAAGGCAAGCTTTTTCTTCAAGTAGAAGATGAAGAAGAAGATAATATTATGATAAGTTCTTAAAATGAAAAGGAAAATCAATACTTATCATAATACTAACCTTAGTTTAGTGTAGAGAATAGACCATGGTTAGATATGATGGTTAGGGTTAAGCAAGAGACAAGAATGGTGGACTAGGTCAAAGATTCATGAAGCTTCAACTAAACTACAAAATAAGCCACCATTCTTTGTCTTTATGCTTATCATTTTCAAAATGAAAATAAATAAAATAAATGAATAAGAAAATGAAAACCCTAACCATTACACAACCATGGTTTAATCTTTACACAAACCCTAGTGAGCATGTATCATCAAACATGATACAAACTAGTGTACAAAAGTATATCACATATACAATGTGCATATCCGAGTGAGAATATCCATTTAAAGTGAACCGATACTAGTTAATGCAAAGTAATATATCAAATATATAATTATGCATTAAATCATTAAATCAACACTTGATTTAACGATCCGGTCATATCGCATATAACCGACTAGTATCCAATGTATCGGCTTATCGAATCAACCCTCGATTCGATAACTAGGTTATATCGCATATAACCATTCGATACATTCATCGCGATAATAGAATACGGTATCACATACACGCATTATTCTCGGTCCCGCACATATCTCATATGCGCTCCTATTTCGTTTCGCTTGAGCCAGGAAACCTCTGTGTAGGACTCTAAAGACTCGTCAATACGCCGGCAGCAGGCGATGATCATATCAAACACCCACAAGCCGCAAGCGGTCTGCCAAACGTAACGGCCACCCGGGTATTGAGCGATCAGAAGATCGACGAGCAAGCCCGCTCACACTCCAGTGAATCCAACCAGTAACACTACCGTACAGTCCGGTCTGATCGTCTGATATGTCGCATATCTCGCCTAGGGATGGTAAACGTCAGACCCTAATAGCTCGATAAGTCGTGTCGATATAAGGTCTATAACAGTTCGAGAAACTACTGGTAACACTTACCAGTAAATCTCAGCAACCCTGGCCAGGGATTTCCGGTTATAGCCAATCGAACACAGTGCAACATCAACTCCCTATACCGGGAGATATGAATCCCCTCCTATCGCTCATTGCCTCCATGTGATTCGGGACTGTACCCAAAAACCACCGTTTTGCACGCCCTCTTGGACGTGGTAAGATGGAAATCAAAGAACAGTGGGAACCACACAAGACTCTATGACGATCTCGGGTCAACAGACTACTCTGTACCAGTGTCACCAGAGAACTGCCATCTGACGTAAGGTATAATACCATCTGGGAGTTCTCGGCGAGTCCGTCCAGTGTACCCAGTCTTCACTGAGCACCCGTATATCATCTCTGATATCAAACACCAATGGATATGGGATCATCCATCGCCCATCTGTATGGGTCGAGAAGGTATACGCTAGTCTACTCTGGTATATCGATGCCCTGTCTCGATACACCCACGACTAGGGACTTTGAAGGATGTACTTATAGACTACCATGTCCCCACTAGTATGATCTGCATCATAGTCCAGGTAGTCAAGCACACATCCTAAGGGCTTTACCAACATGTAACAGAGAGACAATCAGTGTACACGTTAAGGTAAAGAGCAACCAGATAGCATACTATCATGTCGAGCAAGAAAGTCCTCCCTATATATGTCCCAGCTTCCACTACAATATACATCCAATGTACAGTATTGGCCTCTTGGGCATACATATAACTAACAATCTCCCACTTGCACTAGGGCCATCTGATAGCAGTGGTTGTAGTATCTCATACTCAACCATCCCATAAAAGTCTCTCTCTAGGAAAAGGCCTTTGTGAGTGGATCCGCCGTGTTGTCCTCTGACTCTTCTCTCCTAACCTCGATCACCCTGGAGATCAACCATCTCCATGATCAGGTGACACTGCCTTAGAATATGTCTGGATCATTGATGGGACGGGTGTTCCTTGGCACAAGCCACAACTCCATTGTCACACAATGGGAGGAACGAAGTTCATCTCATGAACTAATATACACCCAGACTGCCTCTTTGGTAGCATCTTAAGTAGCGATGTATCCAGCCTTTATCGTCTAGTATGCCACGGTATCTAGCTTGGAACTCTTCCAGCATACCGTCCCTTTACTGAGGGTAAAGATAATGCCTGTGACTGACACTCAGTCGTCTTTATTACTCTGGAACCCTTCCAGCGATTCTCCCCAGGATCGGTTGATACCATCTCACTACAACTAGTGAGAATCCTAACATCCAATTAGATCTATCTCATAGATCCAAAATCCAGGATTTAGGAGGTATCACTTTGATCCTATATGGAGAATCATTGTGATAAGCGGAGATTGACCGAGCGTAGCATACGAAACTCCTTTCTTATCAAGAGTATGTCATCCACGTACTCTACGAGGATCATCACCATACTCCCTACTACCCTTTTGTATATACAAGGTTCATCTACCATTTTGATGAAGTCAAACTCTTTGACTAACACATCAAAACAGATGTTCCAACTCCGCGATGCCTGCTTTAATCTATAAAGCATCTTGTGCACGTTTCCGCTGCTCCCACTGTCTACGAAGCCCTCTGGCTGTGTATTTATAGACGTTCTCTTCTTCTAAAACATCATTTAGAAAAGCTGTCATGACACCCAACCACCAGATATCGTAGTCATGGTCTGTAGCCGTAGCAAGTAGAATCTGGATGGACTTAAGCATAGATACTGGAAAAAGGTTTCATCATTATCCACGCCTGGTCAATGACGAAAAGCTTTAACAAGTCTAGCTTTGAAAGTCTCAACTTTTCCATCTACACCAAGTAATCTTCTCAAGATATACTTGCTCCTGATGGGGATTTAACCCTTCAGATATAGCAACCAAAGTCCATACTTTGTTGGTGTATAAGGATTCCATCTCAGATCGCTAAGCATCCAGCTATTCTTACAGAGTCCCTACTCTCGATGGCCAGTTCGAAACTAGTTGGGTCATCATCTCATGATGCAATTCTCGCTCCCACTGTCATAGAGAAACCAAAGTATCTCTCAGGTGGGTGAGGAACCCTACTAGATCGGCGGAGAGGCTGAGGTTCATTGGAATCTACTGAATCCTTTGGTTCTACCAAATCATCTGCTGTAGTTTGTATAGCTGGAACCTTTCCAGTTCTACATTACAGACTTTGCCTCGAGCTTGTCCAGATTTTGCTTTTAGACATAGGCCGGACAACCCCAAATCTTAACTAACTTAAGAAATGGGCTCTTCTCTTTCCATATCTCATATGGAGTGGTAGGCTGTGATCTGATTCAAACCCTATTCAATAGGTATGCAGCTTCTCAAGTGCATAACTCCCAAAAGGAAATAGGTAACTCAGTAGTACTCATCATAGAGCACACCTTATCATATAGGGTGTTATTGCTCCGCCCCGATACACCATCGTGCTATGGTGTATACGAAGGAGTAATGCTGAGAGAGAATCTCATTCTCCTTTAGAATAGTCCAGGAATTCCGTGCTTAAGTATTCTCCTCCTTGATTTTATCATAGGACATAATACTTATACCCGTATTTTGGTTCTCTACTTCTCTCTTATATTCTGTGAATATCTCAAAAGGTTCGGACTTGTGTTTCAATAGGAACATAGGTCTGAATCTCGAAAGATCATCAGAGAATATAATGAAGTATAAAGAACCGGTCTTGGCAAGTGTAGACAGGGGACCTACATACATCAACATGTATCATCCCAAGAGTTCATTATCTCTTTCTCTGTTTCCAGTAAACGGAGCTATGGTCATCTTATCTCTGTGACATGACTGGCAAGTTTCACAAGATGTAAATTCAAACAGATTTAAATATGCAGCTAAATATAACTTCAGCCAGTCGGGTCGCATTGATATGACCTAGTCTACAATGCCTCAAGAAGGATTTGTTCATATTTGAACTCTTCCTCTTGTGTGTGTTCTGTATACAAAAGAACTGTAGTTTGATTTAGAACATCAATGCTTTTAGATAACGTGCCTGAACCGATCAACTTTTGATATAGGAAATGTTCAAAACATTATCCATCAATACAAAATTTTATCGTTTCTTTACTGATAAAGAGACTGATATGATTTTGTATATCAGGTTCGGTATCTAATAACATTCGTTCAGAATCAATGTATTTGGAATACAGGGTGACAGTGACCAACAGACTTGGCTGCAACACTTGCCCCGTTTTCTGCCTCATGAAACTTATCACCCGTTCTCAGTTCTCTACCTTTCTGTAGCCCTATGTAACAGATTACATATCTGGGATCCTGATCTGGTATCTCATACCTAGGACGTAAAGAATACTGAGAAACAGTTCTGTATAATGAACACACCCGAAGATGATGCATCAGTATGCACTGTCTTCGTTTGGGTGGCACGGGAATTCTGGTATTCCCCAATTTCCTGCTCTGTCTTATGACAATTATAAGTTGGAGCGGGACCAACGTTCCCCAGCTCAGTATAACAAGCGGGTTCGGTCAATATTCCGTATTATTATCTTGATTAAGGCGTGATATGGTCGCTACCTGGAGAGAGAGAGAAGAAAACACTCAGCGTGCGCTCTTGCAAGAATAGATTGGTTATTATTTTATCTAATCAGGATGGCTCCCACTGTTTTTATCAAATCTTCCTTCAAACCCTAAAAGGAAAGACTAGCCGGGATTAATTACACACTACAAGTTCGCCAATCTTTCAGCCAGGCCAGTGTCGGTACTTTGAGGGAGGTCCCCCGTGCTTTCGCACGAACCTAATTAATGTAAACCTCGTTTTCCCAGAGGCGTAACCTCGTTAACACCTTTCTAGACACCTACTTGATCGGCTAATTGTAATGTGTAAAACTCTCCCAGGAGTAACAATTACTCGCAGCGGGTATCGGGATCCAACTATCTCATAGAAGGTATGCAATCTCATTGCAAATTTCAACACTTGAAATTCCCGATAATATTTTACCCCTAGTGTTCTATGACCTTGACGAATGCCAAACAACCCATAGTCCACTAGTCAAGTTCAACCCGTACATTTCTTGATTGAATTAAACCCATCCGCACGACCCTTGACGAATGCCAAACAACGCCGTACGAATACCCTAATCCAATCTGCATCATATGCAAAAGCAGATAAATACTAGTTAGCTACCGTACACTACGCCTTGACGAATGCCAAACTACCGCAGCACGAATACTAACTAGTACTTATCTGAAATGACGGAGGGCTACGACAGGTTTTTCTGAAAACCTATTGCGTAATGAACTTGATATCGTTGTAGAATCAAATGATTTTAAAATGGAGTGCTTTTGAGGCTTTTGTAGTTTTGCTAAAGGAGTCACTCCCGGTGAAGGGATCGTCGGTCCTTTCCTTGTCGAATGAGGTGCGGGATATATCATATATATCACTGTACAAAGCAAAACTCTTAAAAGCAATCAGAAGACAAACCGAGTGTGTAGCATCTGCCAGTTATTGCTAAAGGAGTCACTCCCGGTAAAGGGATCTCGGTCTTTTCCTCATCGAATAAGGTGCAGGATATATCATATATACCGCTGTGCAAAGCAAGAACTGTAGTTACCTGTTTTATTTTGAAATTCGATTCTACAACATCTTTTATTTCATTAATCACATTAATGAAGTCCCATCATTTAAGTACCTAAACATTACAGATTAATACGACGTACACTTATGCCATCCGCATTCGCCTCAATGTCCCCTCGTGCACCGTTAGGTTAGGTAACTAACGGCAGAGCAGGGCAGGGCTAGCACGGGTGTAAAACATAAGTAACGTCTATATAATATATCATATATACTATATACTGTATCCATCACAGAACATATCACATGATCACATCACAGATATCGCAGCAGAAGAATCATATGAAATATTGGATATACTAGGACGTCCGTGTTTTTAATACGAGCCAGTATAAAATACGGATTCCACGGTCGCGATGAATAGCCAAATCCACACCCCTAGACCCCTACGAGAGCGGCAAGCATCCCTACCAATTCTAGAGTTAGGAGACCCGGACTCGACTCCTCGAGTTGGTCTCCCACTGGACTCCAGAACCCGGTTACTTGTGCTCCCCTCCTTGGGTCTATCCTAGTGCGGAAAAGTAAATAATATACAAAAGGTGACATCTTCCGCAACCTGGAAGTGCCCTAATAAAAGAATATTACATACAAGTTTTTACATGAATGAAAATGAAAAACACTCATCTCACATAAAACCCCCCGGCTATTCAAACACGACGATCCAATATAACATATCCAGCAACACATAACATCACATGTCATCAACGTAAGTAAATATGTCCATCCCAATTGTCGTTGACATATAGCAACGAAACCGGCGATATCAGATATTACACTTACGATCACAGAAAAGAAAGTGTAAAACTACAACAGTTGGAATCCGCAATCTGCATAGACATCGCATGCCTAATCAAATGAATACCTTAGACATCACATGCCTAACAATTACCTTAGACATCACATGCCTAACAATTATAAACCCCGCATTTTAGTCTCAAAATCGAAAACACTTTTCAATATCAAGTCGGGGAATTCAACAGGATTCCCGACATTCTGATCGAATGCTCGTCGCAAACTTTAGTAGACGGCCGCATCCGCGATACCGTCGACGAAGTGCACCAAGGCGGAACACCGCTACCACGAGCACCCGAACGGATGCTTTCGGCGACGGGGTTCTCCTACAGTCACTTGGTCGGGGCTATGGAGTGAGGCTGTCTATTAAGTTTACCCGGCGAGTATCCGCGTACGCTACGTGATTGCAACGGACTTTTGATCGCATCAAAATTCTGTGGCAACCGATCAAGTGAGACTAAAGTGCTATGTTTATAACATTCATTTAGTTATCTCATAACTATTTGTGAATTCCAATTATTGTATCACATTCCGGATAAATAGAAAATGTTAAACTTTCCGATTGAACAATCGAACACCCAAGTTTTCCCGAAACAGATCAACACTTGAAATAAGTTTAAAAAAAACATTCAGTTCATGCCTCAGTACCAACGGTCCAGCCGTAGAAGGGTCAAGCCAACGCCTCACATGTGGCACGCCGTACTGCCCCAAACCCGAAGGTTCAAAGGGCAGTTCAAGACGGTCACATAATTGAGTTAAGGTTTGTTGTCTTCTAGAGGGACCATCGCGTTACTTGCACTACTTAGAATGTCTTTAAACCACGGAAAAATCCAACACTTGGAAATTTTCCGGCAGGGGAAAAGTTGGGTATTTATATCCGGTCGAACTTTTTAACATATTCTAAAATTATCCGGAAAGCCACACAGACAAAATTTGATAATCCGATCGAACATTCGAATCCCCAAAACAACCCAGAAAATTCAACTCTTGAAAAAATATTAAAAATTCCCAGAAAATCCAGCATAATAAAATAGGAATTACTGTGCAACAAAGGGAAGGTGACGTCATCACCTCGCCGCGGAACCGCCGCAGAAGCCAGGCTTCTGCCGCAGTTCCGCCGCACTTTGGTGGATTCATGGGTACGGGCTTCACAGTAATTCTTACAATTCCCTGCTGACTTTTCTGCATATTTTTAATATCGAAAAACTCCAGATTTTAGAAAAAGTCCAGAGAGCATGTTTGGTTTAGGGTTTCGGGTTCGTTCGGGTTTCAAACTTCGTCTACGCATCGCCTAAGGCTCTAGCTAGGCTCTGATACCACTGAAGGGTTCCTAGGCACTCTAATGAGGTCTCACAAGGTATCAACCATGCCAATTTCAAATTTTACGGGTGCCGAGAAACCCTAATACGGATCGTTAACTAGATATTTAGGCGAAAGATGCAACTAGTTTACAACTAAACTATAAGAACGGAAATACAACCTTTGTAGATCCGTTTCTCCACCTCCATAGCTCCATGATGAAGTCCTCTCCGCTGTCCAAATCGAATCCCGGGCTCTAGCGTTGGCTTCATCGGAGAAATGGGCGGGCAAGGTCGTCGGCTTCGTGCCGAAGATGATCTACGTCGAGGCATCGCTAGATCAAGCTCCCACTTCACCAAGTCATGAAACTTGTGAAGAGAACACACGCTACTACTTGGCAAGAGGTAGAGGATGAAGAAATAGGAAGTGGGTTCACTTTAGAATTGGATTTCTCACTCTTTTCATCAAGTTGCCATTGATAAGGCAAGCTTTTTCTTCAAGTAGAAGATGAAGAAGAAGAAGATAATATTATGATAAGTTCTTAAAATGAAAAGGAAAATCAATACTTATCATAATACTAACCTTAGTTTAGTGTAGAGAATAGACCATGGTTAGATATGATGGTTAGGGTTAAGCAAGAGACAAGAATGGTGGACTAGGTCAAAGATTCGTGAAGCTTCAACTAAACTTCAAAATAAGCCACCATTCTTTCTCTTTATGCTTATCATTTTCAAAATGAAAATAAATAAAATAAATGAATAAGAAAATGAAAACCCTAACCATTACACAACCATGGTTTAATCTTTACACAAACCCTAGTGAGCATGTATCATCAAACATGATACAAACTAGTGTACAAAAGTATATCACATATACAATGTGCATATCCGAGTGAGAATATCCATTTAAAGTGAACCGATACTAGTTAATGCAAAGTAATATATCAAATATATAATTATGCATTAAATCATCAAATCAACACTTGATTTAACGATCCGGTCATATCGCATATAACCGACTAGTATCCAATGTATCGGCTTATCGAATCAACCCTCGATTCGATAACTAGGTTATATCGCATATAACCATTCGATACATTCATCGCGAGAATAGAATACGGTATCACATACACGCATTATTCTCGGTCCCGCACATATCTCATATGTGCTCCTATTTCGTTTCGCTTGAGCCAGGAAACCTCTGTGTAGGACTCTAAAGACTCGTCAATACGCCGGCAGCAGGCGATGATCATATCAAACACCCACAAGCCGCAAGCGGTCTGCCAAACGTAACGGCCACCCGGGTATTGAGCGATCAGAAGATCGACGAGCAAGCCCGCTCACACTCCAGTGAATCCAACCAGTAACACTACCGTACAGTCCGGTCTGATCGTCTGATATGTCGCATATCTCGCCTAGGGGTGGTAAACGTCAGACCCCAATAGCTCGATAAGTCGTGTCGATATGAGGTCTATAACAGTTCGAGAAACTACTGGTAACACTTACCAGTAAATCTCAGCAACCCTGGCCAGGGATTTCCGGTTATAGCCAATCGAACACAGCGCAACATCAACTCCCTATACCGGGAGAGACGAATCCCCTCCTATTGCTCATTGCCTCCATGTGATTCGGGACTGTACCCAAAAACCACCGTTTTGCACGCCCTCTTGGACGTGGTAAGATGGAAATCAAAGCACAGTGGGAACCACACAAGACTCTATGACAATCTCAGGTCAACAGACTACTCTGTACCAGTGTCACCAGAGAACTGCCATCTGACGTAAGGTATGATACCATCTGGGAGTTCTCGGCGAGTCCGTCCAGTGTACCCAGTCTTCACTGAGCACCCGTATATCATCTCTGATGTCAAACACCAATGGATATGGGATCATCCATCGCCCATCTGTATGGGTCGAGAAGGTATACGCTAGTCTACTCTGGTATATCGATGCCCCGTCTCGATACACCCACGACTAGGGACTTTGAAGGATGTACTTATAGACTACCATGTCCCTACTAGTATGATCTGCATCATAGTCCAGGTAGTCAAGCACACATCCTAAGGGCTTTACCAACATGTAACAGAGAGACAATCAGTGTACACGTTAAGGTAAAGAGCAACCTGATAGCATACTATCATGTCGAGCAAGAAAGTCCTCCCTATATATGTCCCAGCTTCCACTACAATATACATCCAATGTACAGTAATGGCCTCTAGGGCATACATATAACTAACACATGTGGACTGTCGTCACTGCCAGTTTGTATATTATTCTTTTGGGGCACGACCGGGCTGAGGTCGATGTCACCCTTGTATATTTTTTATTTTCTGTACTAGGATTATCCCGCAGTGGAGTGCACGAATAGCCGGATTCTAGAGGGCAACTGGTCCGCATCTCATGGCGTTGAGACGGAGGGGACCTTACTCTAGAATTGGCGGGCTATTCTCCGCACTCGTAGGGGGTATAGGTATGACCCACGGAGGGGCGCTCAAGTTACCGTATTCCAAGAAGTGCCGGGTGGCCCATTCACGTTGTTGAAGGGGGCTGCCTCACTTCTGGTTTTGGCGGGTAACTTGCCGCCCTCGTAGGGGTCTAGGTTTCATTGCATATGCTATCCACACAACATGGAACGTCGGGTCTCACTTGCGGCTCAAGTGAAACTCGGGGCTCCAGATTATCCACCATTCTGTATTGCTTCTGTGATGTTGCTTTATATCATGCCTGGGACGAATGTTATATATATATTTATATATACTAGTAGATGTTGTATATGTTTTGCACCCGCGCTAGCCCAGTCCCCGCTCTGTCGTTAGTTAAGTAACTTAACGGGTGATGATGGGACCCAGTGGCGAATGCGGATGGTATATACGTACATTTTATTTTCGTTCTTTTCTGGTGTGATTAATTGATGGGACTGCATAGATTCTTATCAATGCAAAGATAAAACAAACCTATATATGATGTTGTTGGAACCAAGTTTTTAAAAACTGACATTACAGACGTACACTTTTGCTTTGCATCGTGGTATTCATTTTGGAATATCCCGCACCTCATTCGACGAGGCAAGGGCCGAGATCCCTTCATCGGGAGTAACCCCTTGAGTAAAAGTTTGCGTCAATGTAATAACTTCATTATAGTCGATTCTTTTGCCTTGCATCGTGGTATTCAGTTTGGAATATTCTGCACCTCATTCTATGGGGAAAGAGCCGAGATCCCTTCACCGGGAGTGACCTCTTTAGCAAAAGTTTTCGCCACTATATATATTTGTAAAACCACTTCGATTCCTTCAACGATATCAAGTTCATTACATTAAAGGTTTTTCACCAAAAACCAGCCGTAGCCCTCCGTCATTTCGGATAAATAGTGCATAGTATTCGTGCGGTGTTTGTTGGCCAAAGTCAAGGCATCGTATACGGTAGCTGCGTATTGCTTGTCCGTTGCATGGATATGCATTGGTTTAGGACAGTCGTACCACTTTGTTGGCCAAAGTCAAGGGTGTGTGCGGGTGGGTCTAAATTAATCAGGACAATGACGGGTAGAACTTGACTTGCGGGTTATGATTTGTTGGCCAAAGTCAAGGTCATAAACCGCTTGGGGTAAAAATCATATCGGGAGTTTCAAACATACAGGAAACTTGCCAGGCTTGCGCATACCTTATGGAGTGTGGTGACTTGAGTGGCTTCCATCAAGTTATCATGCGATGATAGTTAGATCCCAATTCCCACTGATGAGTAGGATTACTCCTCGGGTAATTCCGACTAATTCTCCTTTTGGGTTTGGAGGAGAATTCGAGGAAACAGTGGGAGCCATCCAGATTAGATAAAATGATTAACCATTCTGATCTAGGTTAGAGTACACGCTGAGTGTTTCTTTTCTCTCTCTCTGGCTGCGACTATGACCCGACCTTTGACTAAAACTCATGAAACCAAGTTAACCGAACCTTCTTAAAACACTTTGACTTTTGGAATGTCACGGTGTCGCATGCATCATTGCCACTTCTATATCACATTTGCATTTCTCCAGAACACCCTGTATTACTACGAACATCCACTTCCATTGGATAAATCTATCGTATAGTTACATACGAACTCGAAGGAACTTTTTCGAGTACGGATTCTGGTTCTGGAGAGATTGAATAGGATTATTCAGATGTCTTTTCCCATTACCTTCTCTCAGGTTGTGAGGGCTCCTAGGATTAGGAGAGGGTACACTTATTGAGTTTATTGGATAGTCTTCCTCCAGACCATAGGCAGGTGCCGAACGGTAGGGAAGGAAGAAAACCAACAAGCTTAACCGTGGTGTACAGAAGGTAATAAGTAAAGACATATAAAGGGATTAGAATAATGGCAAAGGAAATTACGATCACCATCATTCACGACAAAGACCGCGTATACCCCTGCCACTCTTACATCCACTTTGCTTTTCTCTAAGACACTCCGTATCACTACGGATATCCACTTCCATTGGATAAATCCATCGTATAGTTACATACGAACTCGAAGGAATTTTTTCGAGGATGGATTCTGGTTTAGGAGAAATAGAATAGGATTATTCAGATGTCTTTTCCCATTACATTCTCTCAGGTTGCGAGGTCTCCTAGGATTAGGAGAGTACACCTATTACTCTTATTGGATAGTTTTCTTCCAAACCTTAGGCTGGTGCCGAAAGGTAGGGAATGAAGAAAACCAATTAGCGTAAAAGTGGTGTACAGAAGGTAATAAGTAAAGACATAATAAAGAGATTGCAGAGAGGGCAGGCAAGTATATGGTTACTGTCGTGAATCAGGATAGTGGAAGAGGCGTTACTAGGAATACCAGTTAACCCCTTTTGAAACATTTTCATGTTTCAGTTTCACTGTGCGATGTTAATTGAAAACTGTTTTCCCAATTGGATCTAACTCCAGGGTATGTATTTACCAGATCAGTTTCTCACATCTGCATGTTATTACGGATGGTGAGTGGGAGTAAGATATTGGGAATTGGGTGATTAGATCCTCATTTTATCGGAATTCGTTATAATTGGTGATATTTGAGGAAATCATCTGGATTTTGCTTGATGTCAAATATTTGGTTTTGAATATCCGTTGTTATGCACTAATTTCAAACTGATATATCTGTACATTTATTTTATAAAGTGAGATATAACTTTTTGATATTGTGTCTATGACATTTACCTATATCAGTTGGTGATCAGGTAAGGTGCATTCAACAGCGGTGTAATTTTTCTTAACTATAGTACAGTTTTTCAACCTACGACGCACAGGGTTTGAGTTATTGAACTCAGTGGACTTGTACAAAGTATTGTATGTTGTCCAGTGTCGATTACAACAATAGGGTTGGTACTCGTACTATATTCTGTTTACTTGTGACTTCTCCAGTTCTGGACAAGTATTTCGTTGAAATGCATGGTCCAGATTTTGAGAAGTTATAGGTATAAGAATGAAGTAGAGAACCATTTATTAGAAGTATCGGGATTCTTCGAAGTATTCGAAGATGTAGATACTTGTGTTTGGTATTCAGTTAATAATAATGGTTTTGAGAACTTGCTTCTCTTTCAGGTTACTCATAGATGGATGCACTCCTAGATGAGTAATGCTGATTGTCTTTTTTCCATTTGGTTGATATGCACTGGAGACAGCTGCATGATTTTGAATCTGGTTCCAATTAAATTAGTGTTTTTGTTTCTATATTAGATATATATAGAATCAATTTATACCTTAACGATGTTAAGGTATAGGGAGTTGTCCGGCTGATGCTTAAAACCAGAATCCGGATAAACTCAAGGCACGCTTCAGTAATGGCTGTTTGTGGGTTATCCCGGGCTTTGACGAGGGTTAACTTTCTACCATCAGGAAGATCAATATTTATATTGTTCTTGACTCGCCACAGTTTTAATAAAATGGACTTTTTCAGAAAACACAAGTGGGAGTATGGTAGAACTGGAAGTTATTCCAGAACCACAAACGATTACTGGAAATTTAATAGAACCTAAGGATTCAATTGGATTTGATGTTCCATTAGCCACTCCGCAGATTTGGTGGGTAACCTCAGTCACCCGAGAGGTACTTCGGTCTTCTCAAAGACGGTGACAGGGAGGTTCTTGTTTATCCAGACTTGCCATTGCTGTTGTTCTAGACTATAAGACCCGGCAGGAGGATGAGTTTAGCGTCGTTCTAAACTAGTTTTAGAAGTGCACGTATATATGATTCTGCCAGAGGGTTGTTGTAGTCAGTGGGAATAGCGGAAGCATAGTAGGCAAGTAGCTTGTGTCTATTTATAGAGTAAAGCAGGTATAGCAGAAATAGATCATCTATTTTTGATGTGACAGTCATAGGTTTTGACTTTATCAGAATAGAAGATGGATCTGGTAAGAAGGTAGTAGGGTGTGATGTCCGAGGATTCGGGATGACATGCACTCAGTAGGAAGAGATATTCCTATACTACGATCGGTTGTACTATGGTTGTCACAAAGTTGTTTCTTCACACAGGATATGGATGTAATATCAGGGTTTCTGGTTACTAGATCTATGGTTTTAGATCTGGATTTAGGAAGTATCCTAATCTGGGTATTTTGATATTTTAGAATGGACGACTCCTGGCATGGTGGTGTACTTGCAGGTGATGGAGTCACCCTCTCTAAAGGTGTCTTATAGACTAAAGGGGAGAGGGATCTGCATGATTAGCATATCACTTGCTTAGGCAATTGAGTTAATCATGAAATGTCAAGTACCACACCAGATATTGCTTTTGCACTAGATGCAATAAGCAGATATATTAATCCTATCCTGGAGAAACATTGGGAAGCAGTTTATGAACATGAATGGATATTCTATGGATATGGTAATGGCAGCCTCCTTCAGGAGACGGTTATCATATCAGGCTTCCAAGGTGACCTGGATGACAGAGTGACTGTCAGAGTTATAGTTTTCCCTCTTTTGAGGGACAGTATATTGGACGGGTGGTTCAAGCGAATACTGAGGAAAGGCATGGCGCAGAATACTGATTAAATTCAGTGGACGATATAGTCTAAGTAGTTTGCTGGATTTGGAGTTCATTTGAGAACTGGGTCCCATCAGATATCCAGACAAATTCTAAGACAGGTATTGCTCATTTCGGGAGATAGTTTTCTCCGCGAAGTTGAGATATAGAGAGATACAGAAAGAAACATTGGAGCGGATCCACTCACTGAGGCTATTTCTCGAACGCAATCATTTTTTGCAAACGGGCTTTGCGAAACTGATTAGTACAGAAGTTGGGTGTTCGGTATCACACGGGCTGTGAGTATGCGACATCGCAATAATTGGCCTTAAGTGCAAGTGGGAGATTGTTGGCTATAGTGCTCTCAAGGCAATTATCATAGTCGCGGACTTGTGATTATGATGATTGAGTGAGGACCTATACCGATAAAACAGTCTTACTCAAGATGATAGTATGCTATCTGGTTTGCCTTTATTATCATGTACATGTTGATAGAGCACATATGATTCTTGCTTGACTGCCAGCATTATGATGGCGATCATATATGTGGGAGCTGGGGTCTATAAGCACATCCTTAAATGTCCCTAGTCGTAGGAGTATCGAGACTGGGCATCGATACTCCAGTGTAGACTAGTGTATACTGATCGAGACGCCGACGAGGGGCGGTGGCCAGGTCTCACAAGCCATTGGTGTTAGTTTGTTCACCTAAGATAGTATGCAGGTGCTCATTGGGTTATGAGTACACTGGACGGACTCGCCGGGAACCTGCTAGTTGGTATTATACCTATCGTCAGATAGCAGTTCCCAGGTGACATGTGTACAGGTTAGTCTGTCGATCTAAGATCGTCATTTGTCTCGTGTGAGTTCCCACTGTACTTTGATTACTATCCTACCACGGCTCAAAGGAGTCGTGCAAACAGGTTTTAGTTGGGTACAGTCCCGAGCCACATGGAGGCAGTGATCGGATCGTCGGGGATTCGTCTTTCCCGGTATTGGGGGTTGATGTCGCATTGTGTACGGATGGCCATCACCACAAATCCATGTCCATGGTAGACGAGGATTACCGATCCAGGATCGATAGTTTCTCAGGATGTGATGGGTATCATGCCGACACTACATATCGCGTTGTTAGGGGTCTGACTTTATCCACCCCCTAGACTCGATATGTGATACTCTTAGACGAACAGACCGGACTGTACGGATATTGTCACTGTCAGACTCAGTAGGGGTTTTGCATGAGTTTGCTCGTCGGCCTCCCTTTCGCTCAATATCTGGGTAGCCGTTACATACAGCTAGTGCCGCTGACGTGCTTGTGGTTAAACCCACTGCCAGCGTCTTGACGAGTCTTTAGAGTCCCACACAGAGGGTTTTCATGGTTCAGGCAATATGGTGTACATGTCGTATGTTGGTATATACAGGCGTCTGATTAAATATGTGCACTTGCTGCGCAGACTTTAATCGGACTGTTGATAATACTAGCGGCTTAGGATTAAGCCAGTTTATTAAATCAGATTTTGATTTAATAATTTACATATGTATTTATATATATGTATTCTAGTATTATTGTTCGCTATTTATTTTCTCTCTTGGCTATTCGTATTTTTGTACAAATACGCGTATATGTATTTCGATACATGTACCGGGAAGTATTCCGTATTTTATACGGGATAGCTTCTATAAGTTTTGCCACCTCATTATTTGATTTTCCATTTATGGAAATTCATTTGTTTAATGATGAGGTGGAGGGTGTGAGGTGGCCTGAACATGGAACAAGGTATGGGTTTTGGGTATGGTTCATTTGTTTATTATAATTTGACATTGAAAAAGATTTCTTTTTGGAAATGAGAGAGGGAGAGGGGCCGGCCACTATGGGGTGGGTGCTCATTTCATTTGGTCAATGATTCATTACATTTACACACTTGCTCTCTCTCACTCTCTCATGCATCAAAAGACTTAGCCAAATTTCCTTTGTTCATGCCATAGTTTCCTCACTCCATTCTTCTTCTATGGTTGCTCCCTTGAGCACAAGAAAAGAGAGAAAATTATAGTGACACTTTCCTACACCTCGACTCTCCATCGTTAGCAATTTTGGAGCGTCGGTTGCTTCGTTCGACTAAACTGGAGCTTACGCCGTTTCCCTCAGGTGGATCATCGGAGATGGAGGAAGACCGGCAACCAAACATCATCATGGAATCACTAGGAGCTTGGAATGAAGACCGAAGGACTCGGATCATCTCGGTATAACCTTTCTAACTCTTAGTTAGCTCGCTAGAATAGGGTTTAAGGTCGATCCGTATATCGGGTAGCGGTAGCGCCAGTTTTAGAAAATTTTTGTTCCACATTTTGGCCGCGTTTTGATGGTCGGGGCACTGCCGGAACCATTCATGTTTAACACGTGATACTAAACTGTGGGAATTCTTTTCCTCTTTCTTTTCTCCCTTTTTTTTATAAGGGAACAAATAGCTCTTAGCCAAATTTTTTTGATGGGAACAAATGCCCCCCACCACTTTGCCCACGTAAGTATGTATATGGGTGAAGTAGTGGAAAGTTATGGATGGCCATATAATTGATGGCTTATGAGACAAGTTTAGGATCCTTGTAGCCTATAAGACTTTTTTCATTTTCATGAGCCGTAAGGGTCTCAAGAAGGTTTTTCTCCCTATGAGTTTTGAGGATCTCATAGGTGCATATTCTCCTTAGAAATCGTGAGGATTCCTAAGTGTCCATCGCCTTCATGAGTCGTAAGGATCTCATTCAGGTATTTTCTCCTTATGAGTCGTGAGGACCCGTAAGTGGCTTCTTTACTCCATTGGCATGCAGTTTTTACGAATGTGGCCCGTGGACAGTATACAATAGTCAATCTTGACCTTTTTGTTGTAAGTGCACGGCGGCGCCCCGGCCGACAACCCGACGGCCAAATGCGGAAGCGGTGAAAAACTTTAATTTTTGCGGACTTAGCAAACCGGCACCACCGCGCACCCCGGATTGGGCCATTAAACTAGATCTAGTAAGCAACAAGACGGGTTAGAGATATCCCGAGTGATCCGGGTCCTCCGGTCTTCTCGTCGTCGTCCCGATCTCCTGCGGAATGTTCGGTCGTCGCCTCCTCGCCGGAAGGGCACCACATCGCCTGCATCTTTTACAGGCTCCCGCCTCTATACCGAGGCAACTCGGGCGCGAAGTTGGCTAGCCGACGCGCCCAAGATTAGCTGTAGAATAATGTAGAAACTTGTCTCTTTGGGGTTTAAGAGATTGCCATGTATGAAGAAATTTTTGCAAGAATAATCATGGATGAAAACTAGATGAAGAAGTGAGCATGCTCTCAAAAATGAGCATGTCACCAAAAGAGCTCGGCCAGCCCTTGTGCTTGCAGAAAAAAATAAAGCAAAGCCTCACTGGAAAGGAATATATCAAGCTCTAATAAATTAATCCTCTTGTCATCATGTTCCACTCCTGCACCCTCATTTTAAACACATTGCAATCAATATAAATATTAATTCATCAAAAACAATTCCAGCACACATGGGGGAGGGGGCCCACGAAATTTAAAAGAAGGAAAAAGCTCACCAAATTATACCTCACTCCTAACAGTGGCCGGCCCCCCATCATATCCATCACAATCCCATACTCCATCATGTCTAAATTAATGCATCATGGAGATGCAATCATATCAATCCTTTTGCAATAAACCCCTCCACAAAGTGTTAATTGCACACCCTCCAACGAAAAGTCCGACCGGGAAGGAAAAAGAGAAAACCGGCCGGAACGGAATGCAAACTGGCAACCCCAGAAAACTGGTCCCATAATAAATTACAGGAAAACCCCGATACTGTGCATACACACCCGCATTTGTATTTCGACCGAAATACAAATGTAAAGAGACAAAACTACACTATCAAAAACTAAGATCCGGCTTAAGCCAAAGCCGGCTAGTAAAAACCGTCCGATCACGATCCGTGCAATACCGCACGTATCTGATCGAACCCTGCCATATCTCCATACGGCCTTTACAGCGTTTCGCCCGAAAGCTGAGTAACTGAAAGTGTGGTGGACTCTAAAGACTCGTCAATACTATGGCTGTGGATTTAACCACTAGCACGTCAGAGGTATAAGCCAATACGTGACGGGCCACCAGCTATTGACTAAAAGGGAAGTCGATGAGCGAACTCATCCTGACACCCTACTGAGCCTGTCAGTGACAATATCCGTACAGTCCGGTCCGTTCGTCTATGAGCATCGCATGTCGGGCCTAGGGGGTGGGTAAAAGTCAGACCCCCAAAAGCGGTACAAGTCGTGTCGGAGTGTAGCCCAGAACACCCTGAGATACTACTGGAATACCTACCAGTAAATCTCCTGCCTTGGCCAAGGACTTCGTGTAATGGCTCTCCTAGACACAGCGCGACCTCACCCCCAATACCGGGAGAGACGAACCCCCGAAGATCCGCTCACTGCCTCCATGTGGCTCGGGACTGTACCCAACTAAAACCTGTTTGCATGACTCCTTTGAGCCGTGGTAGGGTAGTAATCAAAATACAGTGGGAACTCACACGAGACAAATGACGATCCCCAGGTCGATGAACTAACCTGTACACATGTCACCTGGGAACTGCTATCTGACGTCAGGTATAAGACCAACTAGCATGTTCCCGGCGAGTCCTGTCCGGTGTACTCATAACCCAATGAGCACCTGTATACATCTTAGGTGAACCAACTGACACCAGTGGCCTGTGAGACCGGCCACCGCCCCTCGTCGGGGTCTCGACTGTATACACTAGTCTACTCTGGAGTATCGATGCCCTGTCTCGAAACTCCCACGACTAGGGACCTTTTAAGGATGTGCTTATAGACTCCAGCTCTCACTTATATGATCGCCCTCATACTGCTGGCAGTCTAGCAAGAATCCTAGAGGCTCAATCAACGTGCAATAGCGACCTATCAGGTCACCTAAAGCAGTACACGATGATAAAGGTAAACCAGATAGCAAACTATCATCTCGAGTAAGACTGTCGTACCGGGATAGGTCCTCCCTCAATCATTGCAATCACGTGCCTGTGATCCAATAATTGACTCTGAGGGCACCATCTCCAACAATCTCCCACTTGCACTCAAGGCTAATTATTGCGATGTCGCATACTCACTGCCCGTGTGATACCGAGCACCCAACTCCTCTACTAGTCAGTCTCACAAAGCATGTTTGCGAAACTCTTGCGTTCGAGGAATAGCCTCAGCGAGTGGATCCGCTCTGATGTTTCTTTCTATGTCTCTCTATATCTCAAGTTCGCGGAGAAAACCATCTCCCGAAATGAGCAATACCTGTCTTGGAATATCTGGATGTCTGATGGGACCTAGTTCATAAATGAACTCTAAATCCAAACTTCTTAGACTGTATCGTCAACTGAACTTAATCAGTATCCTGCGCCATGCCACCCTCAGTATTGCCTTGGATCACCTGTCCAAAACACTGCCCCTCGTCAGAAGGAAAAACTATAACTCTGACAACTTCCTTGTCGTCCATGTCACCTTGGAAGCCTGGAATGATAACTGTCCCCCGAATGAGGCTGTCGTTATCATATCCCTAGAACATCCACTTATGTTCTAAAATTGCTTCCGATTGTTTTTCCAGGATTGGATTAATATCAACTTATTGCATCTACTGCAAGAACAACATCTGGTGTGGTACTTGACATCTCATGATTGACTCAATTGCCTAAGCAAGTGATCTGCCAATCATGTACATCCCTCTCCGCTTTAGTCTGTAAGACACCTTTAGAGAGAGTGACTCCATCACCTGCAGGTACACTACCGTGCCAGGAGTCGTCCATTCTAAATACTCTTAGAATGCTGTCAAGGTACCCTGATTGGGAAACCACCCAAATCTAGATCTAAAACCATAGATCCAGTAACCAGTATGTCTGATATAATGTCCAAGTCCTTTGTGGAGAAACCACTGTGTGACGACCAAAGTATAACCGATCGTAGTATAGGAATTTCCTTTCCTACTATGTGTATGTCATCCAAAACCAGGACATCACACCCTACTACCTTCTTAACAGATCCATCGCCTATTCTGATGACGTCAAACCTATGACTGTCACATCAGAAATAGATGATCTATCTCCGCTATATCTGCTTTGGTCTATAAATAGACATAAGCCTGATGTCCACCAATGCTTCCGCTGCTCCCACTGACTGCGACAACCCTCTGGCAGAGTCATATAGACGTGCACTTCTAAAGCTAGTTTAGAACGACGCTATACTCATCCTCCTGCCGGGCCTCGCAACCTGGAACAACAGCAATGGTAAGTGTGGGTAAACAAGAACTTCCCTGTCACCGTCCTTGAGGCTACCGGAGTACCTCTCGGGTGCCTGAGGTTACCCACCGTATCTGCGGAGTGGCCAATGGAATGTCAAATCAGATTGAATGTTTAGGTTCTTTATCAAATCTTCAGTAATCGTTTGCGGTTCTGGAATCACTTCCAGTTCTACCATACTCCCACTACTGCTTTCGAAAAAATCCATTTTTAGTAAAACTGTGGCGAGTCCAGAACAATATTTCTATTGATCTGCCAGATGGTAGAAAGTCAACCCTCGTCATAGCCTGGGTCAACCCACAAACAGCCATTACAGAAACGTGCCTTGAGTTATCCAGAGTCTGGTTTTAATCATAAGCCGGACAACTCCCCGTACCTTAACAATGTTAAGATATGAACTGTACTATATCCAATATAGAACCAGAGGCACTGATTTAATTGAACCAGATTCAAATCATGCAGCTATCTCCAGTGCATGTCTACTAAATGGAGAGAGGCCGATCAGCGTTACTCAACTTAGGAATGCTTCCAATTATGAGTAACCTGAAAGAGAAGCAATTTCTCTTTATCATTACTGAATACCATACGCAAGTATCTATATCTTCGATCACTTTGAAGAATCCCGATACTTGCTACACCTGATTCTCTACACTATTCAAATACCTATAACTCCTCAAAACTTAGACCCTGTGTTTCTACGAAACACATGTCTAAGAACTAGAGAAGTTAAAAGTAAACAGAATATAGTATGAGGACCAACCCCTCTGTCCTAATGG
Source organism: Agapanthus africanus (assembly GCA_030015575.1). Classification (NCBI taxonomy): domain Eukaryota; kingdom Viridiplantae; phylum Streptophyta; class Magnoliopsida; order Asparagales; family Amaryllidaceae; genus Agapanthus; species Agapanthus africanus. The sequence goes on along the minus strand of CM057349.1, from coordinate 415,945,213 downwards.
ACACTGGACAACATACAATACTCTGTATAAGTCCGCTGAGTCTAACAACTCTTTCACTGTGTGTCGTAGGTTGAAAACTGTACTTATGGTTAAGAAGAATTACACTGCTGTTTAATGCTCCTTACCCAACCATCCACTGATACAGGTAAATGCCATCGACATAATATCAAAAGGTATATCTCACTCTATGAAAATAGACGTACAGATATATCAATTTGAAATTGGTGCACAACAGCGGATATTCAAAACCAAATATTTGCCGACCGGCAAACATCCCAGGTGATTTCCTCAAATATCACTGATTACAACGAATCCCGATATAATGAGGATGATCACCCAATTCCCAATAACTTACTCCCACTCATCATCTGCAAAACCATACAGATGTGAGAATCAAACCTGGTAAATACATACCCTGGAGTAAGTATCTAATCGGGAAATCAGTTTTCTTTTAACAGTACACAGTGAACTGAAACATTGAAATGTTTCGATGGGGTATCCTGGTATTCCTAGTAATGCCTCTACCATTATCCAGATTCACAACTATAACCGTGTAATTCTTTGCCACCTCTCCAAATCCCTTTATATGTCTTTAGTCATTACCTTCTGCACACCCCTTTAGGCCAATTGGTTTTCTTCCTTCCCTACCGTTCGGCACCAGCCTATGGTTTGGAAGAAGACTATCCAATAAGCATAATGGGTGTACTGTCCTAATCCTAGGAGCACTCGCAATGCGAGAGAAGGTGAAGATAAAAGACAACCGAATAAACCTTATTCCTATTTCTCCTGGACCAGAATCCATCCCCGAACTGGAACAAGTTCCTTTCGAGTTCGTATATAACCATACGATGGATTATCCAATAAACTGTGGATCTTCGTAGTGATACGGAGTGTCCTGGAGAAATACAAAGGTGATTTAGGATTGGCGAAGTAATACTTGGTTTGGTCGTGAATATCAGTTGCATTTTACTTTGCCCTCTTACTAATCCCTTGCTTTGTCTTAATCTTAATACCTTCTGCACACCATCGTTATGCTAATTGGTTTTCTTCATTCCCTACCGGTCGGCACCAGCCTAAGGTTTGGAAGAAGACTATCCAATTTGCGTAATAGGAGTACTATCTCCTAAGCTAAGGAGTACTCGTAACTTGAGAGAAGGTAAAAGGGAAAAGACAACTGAATAATCCTATCCGTTTTCTCCAGAACCGGAAACCATCCTCGAAGTCCTTCGAGTTCGTATATAACCATACGATGGTTTTGTCCAATGGAAGCGGACGTTCGTAGTAATACGGGGTGTCCTGGAGAAAAGGGTAAAAGTAGGAGCGGCAATGAGGTTTGCAACTCAGACAATCCAAAAGCCAGTGTTAAGAAGGTTCGGTCAACTTGGTCACTGAGTCATAGTCCAGGGTCGGGTCAATGGTCGCTGCCAAAGAGAGAGAGAAAAGAAACACTCAGCGTGCACTCTAACCAAGATCAGAATGGTTACCAATTTATCTAATCTGGAAACCTCCCACTGTACCTCAAATTCTCCTCCAAACCTCAAAGAAGAATTAGTCGGGGTCACCCGAGGAGTAAACCAACTCATCAGTGGGAATCGGGATCCAACTCTCATCGCATGATAACGTGACGGAATTCGCTCACGCTATCACACTCCAGAAGGTATGCGTATATCTGGCAAGTTTCAGTTCTTTTGAAACTCCCGATGTAATTTCTGCCCCATGCTCTTATGACCTTGACTTTGGCCAACATATCATAAGTCACATGTCAAGTTCTACCCGTCATTCTCCAGGTTAATTTGAATCCACCCGTACCTACCCTTGACTTTGGCCAAAATGGCAGTACGACTGTCCCAAACCAACGCATCTATCTATGCTGCATATGAATAACCAACAGCTACCAAACACTGTGCCTTGACTTTGGCCAACACACACAGCTTGAATACTATTGACTATCCATATGAAACGATGGAGGGCTACGAATGGTTTCTGGCGAAAACCTTTAACGTAATGAACTTGATATCGTTGAAGGAACGGATAGCTTTTTAGAAAATATAGTGACGAAAAACTTTACTAAAGAGGTCACTCCCGGTGAAGGGATCTCGGCTCTTTCCCCGTAGAATGGGGTGCAGGATATTCCAACTGAATACCACGGTGCAAAGCAAAAGTAATCGGCTATAGTGAAGTTAATGCCCTGACGCAAACTTCTGTCCAAGGGGTCACTCCCGGTGAAGGGATCTCGGCCCTTGCCTCGTCGACTGAGGAGCAGGATATTCCAAATGAATACCACGATGCAAAACAAAAGTGAACGTTCTTGCAATAACAGCTTTTTGAAAAGTGTTCCAACAACATCAGAATAGGTTTGTTTAACTTGCATTGATCCGAATCAACGCAGTCCCATCAATTGATCACACCACAAAGAACGAAAATATACTGACATACGTATATGCCATCCGCATTCGCCACTGGGTCCCGTCATCACCCGTTAGGTTAGCTAACTAACGGCAGAGCGGGGACTGGACTAGCGCGGATGAAAAACATATACAACATCTACTAATATATATACCAATATATATATATTTCGCTCAAGGCATGAATAAAAAATGCAACATCACAGAAATGTACAGCATCACAGAACAATACAGATATCTGGGATCCCCGGGTTTTACAGAGCCACTACTGAAAACCGACGTTCCCCTGGTCGTGTGGATAGCCTGTGCAATGAAATCCTAGACCCCTACGGGCGCGGCAAGTTACCCGCCAAAACCTGAAGCGAGGCAGCCCCCTTCAGCTCCGTGAATGGACCACCCAGCACTTCACGGAATCCGGTAACTTGGGCACCCCTCCTGGTTCAACCTGTACCCCCTACGAGTGCGTCGAATAGCCCGCCAATCCTGGACTGAAGCCCCTTCCGTCCCAATGCCATGAGATGCGGGCTTGTTGCCCTCCAGAACCCGGCTATCCGTGCACCCCACCGCGGGGCAATCCTAGTACAGAAAGTAAAATATACATACACCGGGTACATCGACCGCAACCTGGCCGTGCCCCAAAAGAATAATACAATCCGGCAGTGACGGCAGTCCACAAGTCGGACGCTCGCCCCGCAATATCAAATGTACATAATACAACAAAACTGTTCTAGGATTGCATCCAGGCTATCCCTCATGACCGATCCGCAACATCACAGCAAAAACACAGAACATCAATGTGAAAGTCACGTTCGCAAATCCGTCTAACCGGGCTATAGCAGTTAGACCGGATTTACCGATCGAGTGACATTCACGGTCGCAGATATAATGTAAATACTGTGAAAAATGTGTTTAAAATATCCGATCAATCAAATTTTAACAAGTGGGCCCCCAAGCAATACTGTAGCAGATCAAGAAATTCTGGGCCTAATATTAATATTCCAAAACCCCAATTTTCACCCAAAAGGCCTACTGGAAAAATTGTACACACTGATCCACCAATACTGCGGCGGAACCGCGGCAACAAGTAGGGTTTTGCCGCGGTTCCGCGCTCCTCTGAAAAGATCAGTGTCTCGAATTTCTACAGTAGTCTTAGGTCTTCTAGCACAATACTTTTATACAACCTGAAAAATTTTTGGAGACCAAAAAATTTCTACAGAAAACTGTCGCTAGCAAAAATGTAGATTTTGGAATTTTGGTCGATCGGAAATGCAAAACACATCAAACGAAGCTAGACGAAGTTAATGGCGAGGCTCTGATACCACTGTAAGTGCACGGCGGCGCCCCGGCCGACAACCCGACGGCCAAATGCGGAAGCGGTGAAAAACTTTAATTTTTGCGGACTTAGCAAACCGGCACCACCGCGCACTAAACCCCGGATCGGGCCATTAAACTAGATCTAGTAAGCAACAAGACGGGTTAGAGATATACCGAGTGATCCGGGTCCTCCGGTCTTCTCGTCGTCGTCCCGATCTCCTGCGGAATGTTCGGTCGTCGCCTCCTCGCCGGAAGGGCACCACATCGCCTGCATCTTTTACGGGCTCCTGCCTCTATACCGAGGCAACTCGGGCGCGAAGTTGGCTAGCCGACGCGCCCAAGATTAGCTGTAGAATAATGTAGAAACTTGTCTCTTTGGGGTTTAAGAGATTGCCATGTATGAAGGAATTTTTGCAAGAATAATCATGGATGAAAACTAGATGAAGAAGTGAGCATGCTCTCAAAAATGAGCATGTCACCAAAAGAGCTCGGCCAGCCCTTGTGCTTGCAGAAAAAAATAAAGCAAAGCCTCACTGGAAAGGAATATATCAAGCTCTAATAAATTAATCCTCTTGTCATCATGTTCCACTCCTGCACCCTCATTTTAAACACATTGCAATCAATATAAATATTAATTCATCAAAAACAATTCCAGCACACATGGGGGAGGGGGCCCACGAAATTTAAAAGAAGGAAAAAGCTCACCAAATTATACCTCACTCCTAACAGTGGCCGGCCCCCCATCATATCCATCACAATCCCATACTCCATCATGTCTAAATTAATGCATCATGGAGATGCAATCATATCAATCCTTTTGCAATAAACCCCTCCACAAAGTGTTAATTGCACACCCTCCAACGAAAAGTCCGACCGGGAAGGAAAAAGAGAAAACCGGCCGGAACGGAATGCAAACTGGCAACCCCAGAAAACTGGTCCCATAATAAATTACAGGAAAACCCCGATACTGTGCATACACACCCGCATTTGTATTTCGACCGAAATACAAATGTAAAGAGACAAAACTACACTATCAAAAACTAAGATCCGGCTTAAGCCAAAGCCGGCTAGTAAAAACCGTCCGATCACGATCCGTGCAATACCGCACGTATCTGATCGAACCCTGCCATATCTCCATACGGCCTTTACAGCGTTTCGCCCGAAAGCTGAGTAACTGAAAGTGTGGTGGACTCTAAAGACTCGTCAATACTATGGCTGTGGATTTAACCACTAGCACGTCAGAGGTATAAGCCAATACGTGACGGGCCACCAGCTATTGACTAAAAGGGAAGTCGATGAGCGAACTCATCCTGACACCCTACTGAGCCTGTCAGTGACAATATCCGTACAGTCCGGTCCGTTCGTCTATGAGCATCGCATGTCGGGCCTAGGGGGTGGGTAAAAGTCAGACCCCCAAAAGCGGTACAAGTCGTGTCGGAGTGTAGCCCAGAACACCCTGAGATACTACTGGAATACCTACCAGTAAATCTCCTGCCTTGGCCAAGGACTTCGTGTAATGGCTCTCCTAGACACAGCGCGACCTCACCCCCAATACCGGGAGAGACGAACCCCCGAAGATCCGCTCACTGCCTCCATGTGGCTCGGGACTGTACCCAACTAAAACCTGTTTGCATGACTCCTTTGAGCCGTGGTAGGGTAGTAATCAAAGTACAGTGGGAACTCACACGAGACAAATGACGATCCCCAGGTCGATGAACTAACCTGTACACATGTCACCTGGGAACTGCTATCTGACGTCAGGTATAAGACCAACTAGCATGTTCCCGGCGAGTCCTGTCCGGTGTACTCATAACCCAATGAGCACCTGTATACATCTTAGGTGAACCAACTGACACCAGTGGCCTGTGAGACCGGCCACCGCCCCTCGTCGGGGTCTCGACTGTATACACTAGTCTACTCTGGAGTATCGATGCCCTGTCTCGAAACTCCCACGACTAGGGACCTTTTAAGGATGTGCTTATAGACTCCAGCTCTCACTTATATGATCGCCCTCATACTGCTGGCAGTCTAGCAAGAATCCTAGGGGCTCAATCAACGTGCAATAGCGACCTATCAGGTCACCTAAAGCAGTACACGATGATAAAGGTAAACCAGATAGCAAACTATCATCTCGAGTAAGACTGTCGTACCGGGATAGGTCCTCCCTCAATCATTGCAATCACGTGCCTGTGATCCAATAATTGACTCTGAGGGCACCATCTCCAACATTTGTAGCGTAGCGACGGCTTAGAAAACAGGTTTAGATCTGTCGCCTAAGGATTTTCAATTTTATGAGCCATGAGGGTCTCACAAAGATGTTTCTCCCTATGAGTCGAGAGGTTCTCATGGGTGTATTTTCTCCTTAGAAGTCGTGAGGACTCATAAGTGTGTTTTTTTTAAGAGTCGTAAGGATCTTACAAGAGTATTTTCCCCTTACGAGTCAAGAGGATCCGTAAGTGGCTTCATCTCCTCATTGGATGCAACTTTGGAGAATGTGGCCCGTGGATAGTATACAAGAGTTGATATCGAACTACTTGTAGGGCAAAAGTGCTTAAGAAATAGGTTGATATCCTCGTTGCCTAAGGCTTTTCACCTTTATAAGCCTCAAGGGTCTCATAAAGATATTTTTCCCTACGAGTCGAAACGAGTCGAGAGGATCGCGCAGGTGTATCCTAACGTGAAATATAGATAACCCCTTTTTTTGATAGGGGTCTGTTAGGTTTGTGGTATTAGGTTTAAGTCTATCGTACCATCGCGTTGGCTGATATATTTTTCGATATGCAGTCCCTTAGGTTGCCACTCGAGTAGCCCCATGACTGTCGTGTCTCTGATCCCTTCTGAGGCTGGACAAGACGTCTTCAAGTAATCTTCTTAGATTGGAATATCTGTATTATCGTCGGAAGATCAAGTGTTAGGTAGTGCCGTGGCGTTTTTTACTTTAGGCTAATTTAAAGCCCCGATGAGTCATAACCGCACCCTTCTGGGGTGGGATGATCTCCAATGGTCTTTAGGCTTTGTATATATTGCCATCGAGACCTTAAGCTAGGAATATGCTGTTACTTCATTTTTATTTTGATGATGTTGCGCCAATTCTTTGCTGAAGTTGGGTAGACATCAAAATGACCTCTATGCTGTATGTATCGCCATCGAGGTCTAGAGCTAGGATTTTGTAATCATTCCTCTTTTATTTGACCCTTGGGTCCTTTATTGATGTCACGTCTGCACCCTATCGGAATGAAAAGAACGTGGATATGATCTCTAGGTTGTAGATATTACCATTAAGATCTGGAGCAATGTTTTTTCCATTGCTCCACTTTTATTTTAGGTACTTTGTTGACGTCGCGTCTGCACCTTACTGGAGTAAGAGAGACGTCGAATTGAGCTAGGGTTTTGCCATTACTCTGCTTTGAGTTGGCTCCTTAGAGCTTTGTTGACGCCACGTCTGCACTTTGTTTGAGTAAGAGGGACGTCGAATTGGTCTTTAGGCCGCATATATTGCCATTGAGACTTAGAGCTAGGATTTGCCAGCACTCTACTTTTATTTGACCCTTGGGTCCTTTTTGACTTCGCGTCTGCATCGAGAAGGAACATGGGCTAGGATTTTTCCATTACCCTGCTTTTATTTGACCCTTGGGTTCTTGATGACGTTGCATCTGCACCCTACTAGAATGAGAAGAACGTTGAGTTGATCTCTATGCTATAGATGTTGCCATCGAGATCAGGAACTAGGATTTTGCCATTGCTCCACTTTTATATGTTTCACCCTTTGGTCTTTGTTGACGCTATGTCTGCATCGAGAAGGAACGTCGAGCTGGAGCTAGGATTTTGCCATTACCCCGCTTTGATTTGACCTTTTGGTCTTTGATGACGTTGCGTCTGCATTCTGCTGGAATGAAAAGAACATCGAGTGTATCTCTAGGCTGTTGATGTTGCCATTGAGATTTGGAGCTAGGAATATGCCGTTGCTCCACTTTTTTTTGACCCTTGGGCTCTTGTTGATGCCGCATCTGCACCGAGAAGTAACGTCGAGCTGGAGTTAGGATTTTGCCATTACTCCGTTTTGATTTGGCTCCTTGGAGCCTTGTCGACACCACGTCTGTACTCCGCTGGAGTAAGAGAGATGTCGAATTAGTCTCTAGGCTGTAGATGTGCCATCAATACTCTGTTCTTCTTTTGACGAAACATGATGGGAAATTATGGTTCCTCTTTCTTTCATTTGTATCCATGAATTGTATACAGGGGCCGGTGTGGACCTACCTGCAGGGTAGAAATTTTTTATTTTATTATTATTATTTTTTTATATTCCCGCGATACTCTATCTTTTCAGCTTTTTTATATCGTGAAAGTCGCGATTGCCCAATCATTTCGGCTATTTTTCGCTGTGCCCAATTATTTCGGCTATGTCATTTTTTATTTTTACTCGCTATTTTTTATTCCGAGTTGCCAAAACATTTCGGCTGTTTCATATGCATATATTTTTTGCTCGCTGATTTTTATTGTCAGTTGCCCTATCATTTCGGCTATTTCATATGTATTTTTTTGGCTCGCTGATTTTGTTGTGAGTGGGGGACTTAAGTTCTGATACCAATTTTGGCATCAACATCGCTACAACTGGATTGTTGCCAGGAGCGAACCATCATTTGCCGTGAGAGGACTTGGAGTTTGACACATGTTTAGGTATCATCATCGCTACAACTGGAATATTGTCAAGAGAGAATCATCATTTGCCTTTTTCGATTTGAACAAAGGTGGCTTAGCAAATAGGGTTAGGGTCCTGTCGACTAAGGCTTTTTGATTTTATGAGCCGTAAGGGTCTCATAAAGGTATTTCTCCCTACGAATCGTGAGGATCTCATATGCGTGTTTTCTCCTTAGGAATCGTGGGGATTTCTAAGTGATATTTTCTCTTGTAAGTCGTAAGAATCTTACAAGAGTATTTTCTCCTTGTAAGTCAAGAGGACTTACAAGTGTCGTTCACCATATGGAGATATTTCTTGCCATTGGTGGAACTCGGTTGGAATATATTTTGTTCGTGCCCGTGGATTGTATACAAGAGTCAATATTGAACTACTTGTAGGGCAACTTGGAGGATATGATGGCTTAAGAACAGTTTTAGATCCCTGTAACTTAAGGCTTTTGAATCCCATGAGCCGTGAGGGTCTCATAGGGGAGAATTCTCCTTACGAGTCGTGAGGATCTCGCAAGTGTAATTTCTCCATAGGAATCGTATGGACTCCTAAGTGTGTTGATCTTTCGTGAGTTGTAAGGATCTCACGTAGGTATTTTCCCCTCATAAGGTCGAGAGGATCTTGCAAGTGCACATAATTTTTTTATTTTACGAGATTGTGCCCTTTCAGGTTTTCACAAACCCGTCGGCAGTCCTGCTGTTTTTACTCACGGCGTCCTTTCCGGTTTTCATTCGTACCCATTTCGCTTATGGACATACTGTTTCTCTCTCTTTTCTTTTTTTCCCTCTTTTTTTAACAAGACTACGCCTTTTCGGGTTTTCACAAATTCACCGGCAGTCCTGTAGTTTTTACTCACGACGCCCTTTCGGATTTTCATCCGTGCCCATTTCGCTTGTGGACATACCTTTTTTTTTGCGAACAGTAAAACTCTTGAAATTAGCTTCGTCACAGATGACCCATCTGTTTGCCGGTAGGACTTGGGGGTGCCTTCATGTTAGTGTATATGCCCTAGAGGCCATTACTGTATCATACTAGTTTGTATATTACTTAATGGAAGCTTGGGATATTCACAGTTGTATATACAATCTTGCTCGAAATGGTAGTATGCTACTTGGTTTGTCTCTGCTTTAATATGTGCATGTGTTTCTTTTAGCATATTGCTGGTATACATATTAGTAGAGCCCTTAGGATCTTTGCTTGATTACCAGCGTTGTGATGGCGCTCGCACTCGTGGGAGCTGGGTAATCTATAAGCACATCCTTATACAGGTCCCTGGTCGTTGGACTATCGAGACAGGGCATCGATACTCCGGAGTAGACTAGCGTATGCGCTTCTCATCCCAGTGTGGGAGACGGTCTGTCCCACAGCCGTTAGTACGTCGTACTTGGGATAGTATGCGGGTGCTCGTTAGGTTACGAGTACACTGGACAGGACTCGTCGGGAACTGTTGGTTGGTAATATACCTATCGTCAGTTATCAGTTCCCAGGTGACATGAGTACAGCTTAGTCCGCTGACTTGACACTGTCACTTCGCCTCGAGTGTGTTCCCACTGCACTTTGATTACTACCCTACCACGGCTTGAAGGAGTCGTGCAAACAGGTAGTTTTTGGGTGCAGTCCCGAAGCACTTGGAGGCAGTGACGGTTAGACAGGATTCGTCTCTCCCGGTATTGGGGGTTGACATCGCGCTGTGTCCAGGAGAGCCATTACACGAGTAGTCCCTGGCCAGGGCAAGCGAGATATACTGGTAGGTTTCCAGTGTTATCTCAGGGTGTTCTGGGCTACACTCCGACACGACTTGTACCGCTATTAGGGGACTGACGTTCACCGCCCCCCTAGGCCCGCCATGCGATGTATCAGACGAACAGACCGGACTGTACGGAGACTGTCACATACAGGCTCAGTAGGAGTGCAGATGGGGTTCACCTCGTCAGTCTTCTTATCGACATCTACCTGGGGACCGTTACGTACAGCTAGTGCCGCTTGCGGTCTGTGGTTAAACCCACTGCCAGCGTAGTGTCGAGTCTTTAGAGTCCCACACAGAGAGCTATTAGCCTTTAGGCAAAATGAGTAGAGGTCGCATGGTTTTGCGACAGGGTTCGTTCGCATCCGCGCACTTGTGCACGTTTGCTGTCCGGACAGTTTATACTAGCGGGCTTTGGTTTAAGCCGGATCCTAGTATATGATTTGAGATTGTTTTTTCTCAGAGTATTCGTGTTCCTCGGATCACGAATGCGGGTGCGTATGCACAGTTGCTTGAGATTGGGGGAGAGGACCTTGTTTAGGGTTAATGGCTTTTGTCATTTTATTAACCCTATTGATTTTGTGTGGATTATAGTTAATTGATAATTAGCTTAATAATTGTGCATGGTTGTTGTTGACAATTTGACTTCATTGACTTGTTGACCTTGTTGACAACTTGACCATAATCATTTCATTTGGAAGATGCTCTTTGATCTTTGCAAAATTGAAATGATAATGGTCATGTCATGATTTATCATGACAATTTTCAAGCTAATTATCCAATTAAAATTATCCACACATATTAGTGAGAATGGCTCACTAATAATTCATTCTCTCATATTATTTCTCTCTCTTGTTCATCCTCTCCCTCTCATGTGTTGAGAAACAAAAAAGCTTGAGAAAAACCCTCTCTTGATCTTCTCTACTCTCTTCTAGGGTTCAAGTCTTAGCATTTCTTGCACTCTAGTTACTCCTAGCTTGGAGTTGAAGCTAAAGGTAGTGGCTTTCGGGTGGATCGTTCTTTGACGGGAGAAGACAAGCAAGGTGAACTCTTTCAACCATTCCAAGGAGCAAGGAGAGAAGGACTTTGAGCTCAAGGTATAACCTTTCCATCACTTAGCTACTTTGTAGTTAGGGTTAGCAAGTTTATGTTTAGCAAAGATCCTTAAAGCATAGTCCATGTTGCCTATAGTTGATAAAAATCCAATTTTTATTATGTTTTCCGCCTCCCCGTAAGCACCGGGGTGGGCAACACGGACTTACAGTGGTGTCAGAGCCTAACTAAACCTAAACTAGCTAAGTAGTTAAGTGTAACGAAGTTTCGAAACCGAAAACCCCAAAAAAAAAACCAAACTTTTTTCAAAATCCAAGTTTCTGTTAAAATTTTTTCTGGTCAAAATGAAAAACTTTATACTCCTAAATTCGGCTCAGGGTTTTGTATGAACACCCAAGAAAAACGATGCAGTGATTTGTTCAAACCGCCGCGCTTCCGCCGCACGAGGTAGGCATGTGCCGCAGAAGCGCCGCGGTTTGTCGTCTTCTGTGCATCGTTTTTCGTGCAGTGTTTGTCTGTGTTGGTTTTGGGTTTTTTGAAATATATTATATGTACCCAGATTTTCCAGAAAAGAAATTTCCTTTTGGGGTCCTATAATTCCGTATTTTTTTTCGGAACTTCACTACACTTTAACTATATCGGTTATATCTGTGATGCTTGTATGTATTGAACGTCGGCTAATCGCTATAAGTCGATTAGTCGGGGTTATACATCTATGTGATCTGTGATTGTTGGTTTGTGGATATGAATGGATTGGATCGTCGCGGGTGAATAGCCGGGTTGGATATGAGATGAGCGTTATTTTTCTTTCATTCATTTGTAACATGTAAATTGATGTAATAATATTATTTGTATGGCCGCACAACCGGGTCGGGGTTGTAGCCGTCATTGTATAATTCTTTTTACTGTTTTTGCTCCTAGGATAGACCCATGGAGGGGGTGCACAAACTACCGGGTATCTCGAAGTGCCGAGTGGCCTACTCACGGTGGTGAGGGAGGTTGCTTCGCTTCGGGTGCTTGGCGGGTAGTTTGCCGCACCCGTAGGGGTCTTGGGTGGGGTTTTGGCTATTCACCGCGACCGTGTAATCCGCTTTGCGTTGCAGGCTCGAACGCATTGCGGATTCCTAGTATATCCAATGTATTTATCTGTGATCTGTAATGTCTATCATTGCTATATATTTATATATAATAACTATTTAGGCGTTGCTTATGTTTTACAGCCGCGCTAGCCCAGCCCCCGCTCTGTCGTTAGTTAAGTAACCTAACGGGTGATGACGGGGCCCCGTGGCGAATGCGAATGGCATAAGCGTACGTCATATTTTGGTTGTTTTCTGCAATGGTAGGATTAAATGATGGGACGCATTAAAAGAACTAATGCAAGAAATAAACCAAGTAAAAGTCGATTGGAACACTTTGAAAACCACTCGGTTCTTTTCAAAACTAAAACTTTTAAACGCGGAGCTTGAACCACTCCTTTTAAAAGCTATCTCGTTCCATCGATTATATCAAGTTCACTACGTTCACGGTTTCGCCAAAACCATCCGTAGCCCTCCATCATTTCGGTTAAATATTCGGTAGTATTCAAGCTATGTATTTTGACCTCACGCCAAGGCATAGTGATTGGTAGCTGCCGGATATTTATCCGTTGCATAGATAGAATGCGTTGATTTGAGACAGTCGTACTGCCGTTTTGGCCTACGTCAAGGGTAGGTATGGGTGGGTTCAAATTAACCAGGATAATGATGGGAAGAACTTGACATGTGACTTATGACATTTTGACCTCACGCCAAGGTTATAAGAGCATGGGGCAAAAATCTACATCGGGAGTTTCATAAGTACTGAAACTTGCTAGCACTGCATACCATTTGGAGTGTGATAATTCTGGTAGGATTCCTTCGGTTTTATCACGCGATGATATTTGGATCCCGATCCTACTGTGAGTATATGCTACTCCTCGGGAAAACTCTCACTTAACGATCAATGCTATAAACCTAGTAGGTGCCTAGAAAGGTGTTAGCGGGGCTACGCCCACAGGGAAAAGAGGTTACTTAATTAAGGAACTTCGCGAAAGCGTTGGAAAACCTCCCTCGAAGTACCGACACTGGCCTGGCTGAACGGTTAAGCAAGTATTGTACGGTGAGAATGATCCCGGCTAATCCTTTTCTTTACGGTTTGAGAAGGGATTCGAGAGACAGTGGGAGCCATCCAGTTTAGACAAACTAAAAACCACTCTAAACTTGCAAGAGCATCATGCTAAAGTGTTTCTTTTCTCTCTCCTGATTGCAGCGACCATTCAAGATGACCGGACTTAAGTTACTATTAGATAAAAACATATTGACAGGGCCAAACTACAAAGATTGGCTCAGGAATGTCAAGATGGCTATCACTTATGACAAGCTGGGGTATATACTTACCACCAAAGCTCCCCTGTCCCAGGTCCCACCTCCAGCGTCGCGGATGTAGAAATCCGTAAGACATGGGAGATAGATTGCGCGAGGGCCAGATGCCTCGTACTAGCCTCGATGGACAACGAACATCAGAGGAGGCACGAGAATATGGACCTAGAGTCCATATTTCTCCATACAAAAGAACTGTATGGAGAGCAGTCTCGTATCGCAAGATACGAAGTGTCGAAGAAGCTCTTTTCGGTAAGGTTGGCCGTCGGATCATCGGTAGCGGACCACGTGCTTAAGATGATCGGCTACATAGAGGAGCTCGCGGACCTTAGGACCACGTTGGAGAATGAACTCTATACCGATTTGATTCTCCAGTCCCTTCCTTCCACTTACGCCCAGTTCATTCTTAACTTCAACATGCAAGGCAAGGAGGTTGAACTTGCCGAACTTCTGAACATGTTGAGGACTGCTGAGGGCACCCTACAGAAGGGTAGGGAGACATCCATTTTGTTTGTAGGAGGATCTTCCTCTTCTAGGTCCAGGGCGAAAGCCAAGGGCAAGAAGAAGAAAGCCCCCGCCAAACCAAGAGGCGGTGTCGGTAAAGTGGATACGAAGGGAAAGGGTAAAGCAACAAAGGTAGCGGGGAAGCTGGTGGGGAAGGAAGAATGCTTCTATTGTCACAAAAGTGGTCACTGGAAACAAGATTGCAAGGCTTGGAAAGCCAGAACACAGGATTTGAAGCGAGTTGCAGTTTCAGCTTCAGGTGTGTATGTTATTGAAAACTGTCTATCAATAAACTCTACATCCTGGGTATTGGATACCGGATTAGGATCTCATATCTGTAATTCTTTGCAGGCATTGAGAAAGCGTAGAGTTTTGAAGGCAGGTGACATGACCCTCAGAGTTGCGAACGGTGCTAGCATGGATGCTGAGGCCGTGGGGGACTATCATCTGGGATTATCAGATGGACACTTTTTGGTTTTGCGTAGTTGTTATTATGTACCAAATGCAACCTGTAATATCATTTCTGTATCTTTATTATCTAAAGAAGGTTATGAATTTGCATTTGTAAGTAATGTAGTGAACATTCACCTTAATCAAGTGTTGATTGGGTCAGGTACATTGAACAACGGTATATACGTTTTAAACCAACCACAGGTTTTCAATATCCAGAATACACACAAAAGAAAGTCTCCAGAAATTAATAAAACTTTCTTATGGCATTGTAGACTGGGTCACATCAATGAGAGAAGATTGACTAAGTTACATACTGAAGGATATTTAGATCCGTTCGAATATCAATCGTATGCAACTTGTCAATCCTGTCTCAAAGGAAAGATGACAAAGGCTCCGTTTTCTGGACACGGAGAAAGAGCGAGCGAGCTCTTGGGACTCGTACACAGCGACGTGTGCGGTCCAATGTCTACACATGCGCGAAGCGGTTTTTCTTACTTCATAACTTTTACGGATGATTTCTCAAGATTCGGACATGTCTTCTTAATGAAGCATAAATCCGGAGCTTTTGATAAGTTCCAGGAATATAAGAATGAAGTAGAAAAACAAACAGGCAAAAGTATCAAGATCCTAAGATCGGATCGAGGAGGAGAATACTTAAGTGCCGAATTCCTGAATTACTTAAAAGAGAATGGAATTCTCTCTCAGCTTACTCCTCCATACACCCCGCAACATAACGGTGTATCGGAGAGACGGAACCGAACCCTATTGGATATGGTACGGTCCATGATGAGTAACGCTGAGTTACCGCGATCATTCTGGGGATATGCGCTAGAAACAGCTGCATATCTTTTGAACCGTGTTCCCACTAAGACTGTGCCTACCACACCATATGAGTTATGGAGTGGGAAGAAACCCTATCTTCAATACTTGAAGATTTGGGGATGTCCAGCTTATGTCAAAAAGCAGCATACGGAAAAGCTCGAGGCACGCTCAGTACTGTGCAAGTTTGTGGGATACCCAAAGAACTCCAGGGGGTATCTTTTCTATTACGCAGAGGAACAAAAAGTCCTTGTTTCTCGCAATGCCCATTTTCTGGAACATCAGTTTTTAGAAAAAGAAATAAGTGGGAGCGCAATAGAACTGGAAGAAATTCCAGAACCACAAACTATTACTGAAAGTTTAGTGGAACCAGAAGGTTCAAAAGAACAGGACATTCCTACGCCGCTCCGCAGGAGTAGTAGGCAGTCTCATCCGCCCGAGAGGTACTACGGTTTTCTCATTGACGGGGATAGAGAGGACTGCATCATAGATTGTGATGAGCCTACTAGCTTCCAGCAAGCCATTCAGAGCGTCGACTCGGTAAAATGGCTGGATGCAATGCGGACCGAGATGGAGTCCATGTACACCAACAAAGTATGGACGTTGGACATTGCTCCAGACGGGGTAAAACCCGTAGGATGCAAGTGGATCTTCAAAAGGAAGATTGGTGTAGATGGACAGGTTGAGACCTATAAAGCTAGACTGGTAGCAAAGGGTTTTCGTCAGCGACCTGGTTTGGACTATGACGAAACCTTTTCTCCAGTAGCTATGCTGAAATCCATTCGGATCCTTCTTGCCATCGCTGCTTTCCACGATTATGAGATTTGGCAGATGGACGTAAAGACAGCTTTTCTAAATGGTCATTTAGAGGAGTGTGTCTATATGGACCAGCCAGAGGGTTTCATTCAGGGTGGGAGCAGCGGAAAGGTGTGCAAGTTGCTCAAGTCCATTTATGGACTCAAGCAGGCATCGCGGAGTTGGAACATCTGTTTTGATGAGACGTTCAAAGAATTTGGCTTTATCAAAAATCCAGATGAACCATGCATCTATTGTAGATTTGTAGCGAGAACTGTAGTATTCCTCGTTTTATACGTGGATGACATTCTCTTAATAGGAAATGACATTCCTATGCTACAATCTGTCAAGGGGTTCTTGTCACACAGGTTCTCCATGAAAGACCTGGGTGATGCCTCATACATTCTGGGTATCCGGATCTACCGTGACAGATCCAAGAGGATATTAGGACTCTCGCAGTCCAGGTACATCGACACCATACTGAAGAGATTCAGTATGGAAGATTCCAAGCGCGGTAATCTACCGGCTTGTCACGGGATCACCCTCTCCAAAGAGATGTCTCCCAAGACTGATTTGGAGAGGGATCGCATGTCTATTATACCCTACGCTTCTGCGGTAGGCTCTATAATGTATGCGATGTTGTGTACCAGACCGGATGTGGCTTATGCACTGAGTGTGGTAAGCAGGTATCAGTCAAACCCTGGGGAGAAATATTGGATAGCATTAAAGAACATTCTCAAGTACCTGAGAAGGACTAAGGAGATGTTCTTGGTGTATGGCGGAAAAGACCTACAGATTGAGGCCTTTGCTGACTCCAGCTTCCAGAGTGACAAGGATGATTCCAAGTCCATGTCGGGTTTTGTCTTTACCCTCAATGGAGGGGCGGTGTGTTGGAAGAGCTCCAAACAGGAAACCGTTGCAGACTCGACGATGGAAGCGGAATACATCGCTGCATCTGATGCCGCAAAAGAAGCTGTCTGGATGAGGAAGTTCTTGAAAGAACTTCAGGTGGTTCCGTCCATTGTTGACCCAATACCTCTGTATTGCGACAACAACGGGGCTATAGCTTTAGCAAAGGAACCCAGGTCCCATCAGAAATCCAGACACATCTTAAGGCGGTATCACCTGATCAGGGAGATCGTGGATCGCCAGGAGATCGAGGTCCGGAGAGTTGCATCAGAGGATAACACTGCAGATCCACTCACGAAGGCCCTACCCCAGACTCAGTTCGAGCGGCTGATCGAGATGATAGGTCTTCGATACGCCAGTACATGGCCTTAGTGCAAGTGGGAGATTGTTAGTGTATATGCCCTAGAGGCCATTACTGTATCATACTAGTTTGTATATTACTTAATGGAAGCTTGGGATATTCACAGTTGTATATACAATCTTGCTCGAAATGGTAGTATGCTACTTGGTTTGTCTCTGCTTTAATATGTGCATGTGTTTCTTTTAGCATATTGCTGGTATACATATTAGTAGAGCCCTTAGGATCTTTGCTTGATTACCAGCGTTGTGATGGCGCTCGCACTCGTGGGAGCTGGGTAATCTATAAGCACATCCTTATACAGGTCCCTGGTCGTTGGACTATCGAGACAGGGCATCGATACTCCGGAGTAGACTAGCGTATGCGCTTCTCATCCCAGTGTGGGAGACGGTCTGTCCCACAGCCATTAGTACGTCGTACTTGGGATAGTATGCGGGTGCTCGTTAGGTTACGAGTACACTGGACAGGACTCGTCGGGAACTGTTGGTTGGTAATATACCTATCGTCAGTTATCAGTTCCCAGGTGACATGAGTACAGCTTAGTCCGCTGACTTGACACTGTCACTTCGCCTCGAGTGTGTTCCCACTGCACTTTGATTACTACCCTACCACGGCTTGAAGGAGTCGTGCAAACAGGTAGTTTTTGGGTGCAGTCCCGAAGCACTTGGAGGCAGTGACGGTTAGACAGGATTCGTCTCTCCCGGTATTGGGGGTTGATATCGCGCTGTGTCCAGGAGAGCCATTACACGAGTAGTCCCTGGCCAGGGCAAGCGAGATATACTGGTAGGTTTCCAGTGTTATCTCAGGGTGTTCTGGGCTACACTCCGACACGACTTGTACCGCTATTAGGGGACTGACGTTCACCGCCCCCCTAGGCCCGCCATGCGATGTATCAGACGAACAGACCGGACTGTACGGAGACTGTCACATACAGGCTCAGTAGGAGTGCAGATGGGGTTCACCTCGTCAGTCTTGTTGGAGTTAGTGCCCTCAGAGTCAATTATTGGATCACAGGCACGTGATTGCAATGATTGAGGGAGGACCTATCCCGGTAGGACAGTCTTACTCGAGATGATAGTATGCTATCTGGTTTATCTTTATCATCGTGTACTGCTTTAGGTGACCTGACATGTCGCTATTACACGTTGATAGAGCCCCTAGGATTCTTGCTTGACTGCCAGCAGTATGATGGCGATCATATACGTGGGAGCTGGTGTTCTATAAGCACATCCTTAAAAGGTCCCTAGTCGTAGGAGTTTCGAGACAGGGCATCGATACTCCGTTAGTAGACTAGTGTATACAGTCGAGACCCCGACGAGGGGCGGTGGCCGGTCTCACAAGCCACTGGTGTCAGTTGGTTCACCTAAGATGTATACAGGTGCTCATTGGGTTATGAGTACACCGGACAGGACTCGCCGGGAACCTGCTAGTTGGTCTTATACCAGATGTCAGATAGCAGTTCCCTGGTGACATGTGTACAGGTTAGTTCATCGACCTGAGATCGTCATTTGTCTCGTGTGAGTTCCCACTGTGCTTTGATTACTACCCTACCACGGCTCAAAGGAGTCGTGCAAACAGGTTTTAGTTGGGTACAGTCCCGAGCCACATGGAGGCAGTGAGCGGATCTGCAGGGGTTCGTCTCTCCCGGTATTGGGGGTGAGGTCGCGCTGTGTCTAGGAGAGCCATTACGCAAAGCCCTCGGCCGAGGCAGGAGATTTACTGGTAGGTATTCCAGTAGTATCTCAGGGCGTTCTGGGCTACGCTCCGACACGACTTGTACCGCTTTTGGGGGTCTGACTTTTACCAACCCCCTAGGCCCGCCATGCGATACTCATAGACGAACGGACCGGACTGTACGGATATTGTCACTGACAGGCTCAGTTGGGTGTCGGGGTGAGCTTCCTCATCGACGTCCCATTTGGTCAATACCTGGTGGCCCGTCACGTATTGGCTTATACCTCTGACGTGCTAGTGGTTAAATCCACAGCCAAGGTATTGACGAGTCTTTAGAGTCCACCACACTCAGTCACTCAAGTTTCGGGCGAAACGCTGTAGAGGCCGTATGGAGATATGGCAGGGTTCGATCAGATACGTGCGGTATTGCACGGATCGTGATCGGACAGTTTTTACTAGCCGGCTTTGGCTTAAGCCGGATTCTAGTATTTGATAGTGTAGTTTTGTCTCTTTGCATTTGTGTTCAGTCGGAATACAGATGCGGGTGTGTATGCACAGTATTGGGGTTTTCCTGTAATTTATTACGGGACCAGTTTTCTGGAGTTGCCAGTTTGCATTCCGTCCCGGCCGGTTTTCCTTTGTTCTTTCCCGGCCGGACTTTTCCGATGGAGGGTGTTATTTGCAAGTTTGCAAATAACATTTTGTGGAGGTTTTTTTCTTGCAAAAGGATTTGTTATGATAACATCTTTAGATTCCATTCTTTTCCATCATCATTATATTCTTTTTCCATCACCTTTTCTTGGATTGATTGTGATTAGAATTGGATGTTAAGTTGATGTAAGATTGTTATCATGAAGCTTAGGATATGGTCACCTTTCTTTTTCTCCTACACTAACCTCCCTTTGCATTATGTTTCTTTGCTCCACCATTCTCATTCTCACTTGATAAGATGATAAGTTTTCATGAGAGAAAAAGAAGAGAGAAAAAGAAAATGAGAGCTTCATCTTGAGAGTTTTTTCTTGATCTCATTTTCTTGCTAGAAAAATGCAAGCACCATTTTTCTATTCTTTGATTCCTCCATCATGGTAACTTCAAGAACCCTAAAGAGACAAGTTCACTACACTATTCTATAGCAAACCTTGGACGCGTCGGCTAGCCAACTTCGCGCCCGAGTTGCCTCGGTCAAGAGGCGGGAGCCCGTAAAAGATTCCGGCTACGTGGTGCCCTTTCCGACGAGCGAGGAGGTGACGGAGATTCCGCAAGAGATCGAAGTGGAGATGAAGACCGAAGGACACGGATCGCTTGGTATAACTTCTCACCCTATCTCTCTAGTTAGCTAGTATAGGTTAATGGTTTCGATCCGGGTAATTGTCCGCGGTAGCGCCGGTTTCCGAGCAAGGGAAAAATATTTTATTCCGCATTTTGGCCTCGAGAAAGAGGCCGGGGCGCTGCCGTGGCGCAACATGGTATCAGAGCCAGGCCATTAACCTTACCTAGCTTCGTTTGATGTGTTTGCGTTTCCGATTGACCGAAATTTCCAAAAACCGTATTTTTAATGCACATCAGTTTCTGTCGAAATTTTTTGGAGTCTAAAAATTTTTCAGGTGGTCGCAGAATGATGTGCAGAGAGTCGTAAGACTACAGAAAAAATTTGGTAAAGTGTTGATACTTTTTGACCGCGGAAGCGCGGCCTTAGCCCCTCATTGGCCGCGCTTCCGCCGCAATAATGAGGTGTCACTTCACCATTTTCTTTCTGTGGGATTGTGGGCTTTATTTAGGGCTTTTGGGATATTAAATTTGGGCCCAGGTTTTCTGTAACTGCTACAGTATTGGTTGGGGCCCACTAGTTAATTTTTTGGTCAATCGGAAAATTTTAAACACATTATTTCACAGTATTTACATTATATCTGCGACCGTGAATGTCACTCGATCGGTAAATCCGGTCTAACTGCTATAGCCCGGTTAGACGGATTTGCGAACGTGATTTTCACGTTGATATTCTATGTTTATGCTGTGATGTTGCGGATCGGTCGTGGGGGATAGCCTGGATGCAATGCTAGTACAGTGCTGTTGTATTTTGTACATTTGTTATTGCGGGGCGAGCGTCCGACATGTGGACTGCCGTCACTGCCTGTTTGTATTATTCTTTTGGGGCACGACCTGGTTGCGGTCGATGTACCCGGTGTATGTATATTTTACATTCTGTACTAGGATTACCCCGCGGAGGGGTGCACGGATAGCCGGGTTCTAGGGGGCAACGGGCCCGCATCTCATGGCATTGAGACGGAGGGGGCTTCACTCTTGGATTGGCGGGCTATTCGCCGCACTCGTAGGGGGTACAGGTTGACCCAGGAGGGGTGCCCAAGTTACCGGATTCCGTGAAGTGCTGGGTGGTCCATTCACGGAGCTGAAAGGGGCTGCCTCGCTTCAGGTTTTGGCGGGTGACTTGCCGCGCCCGTAGGGGTCTAGGTTTTCATTGCACAGGCTATCCACACGACCAGGGGAACGTCGGGTTTCAGCCGCGGCTCTGTGAAACCCGGGGTTTCCAGATATCTGTATTGTTCTGTGATGCTGTACATTTCTGTGATGTTGCATTTTATTCACGCCTTGAGCGAAATACTATATATTGGTATATATATATTAGTAGATGTTGTATATGTTTTACATCCGCGCTAGTCCAGTCCCCGCTCTGCCGTTAGTTAGCTAACCTAACGGGTGATGACGGGACCCAGTGGCGAATGCGGATGGCATATACGTACGTCAGTATATTTTCGTTCTTTGTGGTGTGATCAATTGATGGGACTGCATTGATTCGGATCAATGCAAGATAAACAAACCTAATCTGATGTTGTTGGAACATTTTTTCAAAAAAAAGCTGTTATTGCAAGGACGTTCACTTTTGTTTTGCATCGTGGTATTCATTTGGAATATCCTGCTCCTCAGTCGACGAGGCAAGGGCCGAGATCCCTTCACCGGGAGTGACCCCTTGGACAGAAGTTTGCGTCAGGGCATTAACTTCATTATAGCCGATTACTTTTGCTTTGCATCGTGGTATTCAGTTGGAATATCCTGCACCTCATTCTACGGGGAAAGAGCCGAGATCCCTTCACCGGGAGTGACCTCTTTAGCAAAGGCTTTCGTCACTATATTTTTATAAAAACTATGCAGTTCCTTCAACGATATCAAGTTCATTACGTTAAAGGTTTTTCGCCAAAAACCAGCCGTAGCCCTCCGTCATTTCCTACAGGTATTATTTGGTATTCGTGCTGCGTTTGTTGACCTAGTCAAGACGTAGTGTTCGGTAGCTAAGTGGTACTTGTTTGTTGCATAAGTGGGATTGGTTAGGACAGTCGTGCGGCCTTGTTGACCTAGTCAAGGGCACGTACGGGTGGGTTTAATGCAATCCAGAATAATGACGGGTTGAACTTGACTGGCGGTTTATGGTTTGTTGACCTAGTCAAGGTCATAAACCGCTTGGGGTAAAAACCTACATCGGGAGTTTCAAAAGAACTGAAACTTGCCAGGCATGCGCATACCTTCTGGAGTGTGGTGACTTGAGTGGATTCCGTCAAGTTATCATGCGATGATAGTTGGATCCCGATTCCCACTGATGAGTTAGTTTACTCCTCGGATGACCCTGACTAATTCTTCTTTTAGGTTTGGAGGAGAATTTGAGATACAGTGGGAGGTTTCCAGATTAGACAAAGTGATAACCATTCTGATCTAGGTTAGAGTGCACGCTGAGTGTTTCTTTTCTCTCTCTCTGGCAGCGACCATTGACCCGACCCTAAGACTATGACTCAGTGACCAAGTTGACCGAACCTTCTTAACACTGGCTTTTGGATTGTCAGAGTTGCAAACCTCATTGCCACTCCTACTTTTACCCTTTTCTCCAGGACACCCCGTATTACTACGAACGTCCACTTCCATTGGACAAAACCATCGTATGGTTATATACGAACTCGAAGGACTTCGAGGATGGTTTCTGGTTCTGGAGAAAACGGATAGGATTATTCAGTTGTCTTTTCTTTTCACCTTCTCTCAGGTTGCGAGTACTCCTTAGTTTAGGAGTAGTGCACCTATTACGCAAATTGGATAGTCTTCTTCCAAACCATAGGCTGGTGCCGACCGGTAGGGAATGAAGAAAACCAGTTAGCCTAAAACGGTGTACAGAAGGTATTAAGTTCAGACAAAGAAAGGGATTAGTAAAAGGGCAAAGTAAATTGCGACTGATATTCACGACCAAACCAAGTATTTCTTCGCCAATCCTAAATCACCTTTGTATTTCTCCAGGACACTCCGTATTACTACGAAGATCCCAGTTTATTGGATAATCCATCGTATGGTTATATACGAACTCGAAAGGAACTTGTTCCAGTTCGGGGATGGATCCTAGTTCAGGAGAAATAGGAATAAAGTACATTCAGGTGTCTTTTATCTTCACCTTCTCTCGCTTTGCGAGTGCTCCTAGGATTAGGACAGTACACCTTTTATGCTTATTGGATAGTCTTCTTCCAAACCATAGGCTGGTGCCGAACGGTAGGGAAGGAAGAAAACCAATTGGCCTAAAGGGGTGTGCAGAAGGTAATGACTAAAGACAAATAAAGGGATTTGGTGAGGTGGCAAAGAATTATACGGTTACAGTTGTGAATCTGGATAATGGTAGAGGCATTACTAGGAATACCAGGATACCCCATTGAAACATTACAATGTTTCAGTTTCACTGTGTACTGTTAAAAGAAAACTGATTTCCCGATTAGACACTTACTCCAGGGTATGTATTTACCAAGTATGATTCTCACATCTGTATGGTTTTACAGATGATGAGTGGGAGTAAGTTATTGGGAATTGGGTGATCATCCTCATTATATCGGGATTCGTTGTAATCGGTGATATTTGAGGAAGTCACCTGGGTTGTTTGCCGATCGGCAAATATTTGGTTTTGAATATCCGCTGTTGTGCACCAATTTCAAATTGATATATCTGTACGTCTATTTTCATAGAGTGAGATATGCCTTTTGATATTATGTCGATGACATTTACCTATATCAGTGGATGGTTAGGTAAGGAGCATTAAACAGCGGTGTAATTCTTCTTAACCATAAGTACAGTTTTCAACCTACGACACACAGTGAAAGAGTTGTTAGACTCAGCGGACTTATACAGAGTATTGTATGCTGTCCAGTGTCCATTAGGACAGAGGGGTTGGTTCTCATACTATATTCTGTTTACTTTTAACTTCTCTAGTTCTTAGACATGTGTTTCATGGAAACACAGGGTCTATGTTTTGAGGAGTTATAGGTATTTGAATAAAGTAGAGAACCAGGTATACCAAGTATCGGGATTCTTCAAAGTGATCGAAGATGTAGATACTTGCGTATGGTATTCAGTTGATAGTAATGATAAAGAGAAATTGCTTCTTTTTCAGGTTACTCATAATTGGAAGCATTCCTAAGTTGAGTAACGCTGATCGGCCTCCTTCCATTTTGTTGACATGCACTGGAGACAGCTGCATGATTTGAATCTGGTTCAATTGAATCAGTGCCTCTGTTTCTATATTGGATATAGAACAGTTCATATCTTAACGATGTTAAGGTACGGGGAGTTGTCCGGCTTATGCTTAAAACCAGACTCCGGATAACTCAAGGCACGTTTCTGTAATGGCTGTTTGTGGGTTGACCCAGGCTATGACGAGGGTTGATTTTCTACCATCTGACAGATCAATAGAAATATTGTTCTAGACTCGCCACAGTTTTAATAAAAATTGGATTTTTCAGAAAAAGTAGTGGGAGTATGGTAGAACTGGATGTGATTCCAGAACCACAAACGATTACTGAAGATTTGATAAGGAACCTAAAGATTCAATCTGGACTGACATTCCATTGGCCACTCCGCAGATACGGTGGGTAACTTCAGGCACCCGAGAGGTACTCCGGTAGCCTCAAGGACGGTGACAGGGAAGTTCTTGTTTACCCACACTTGCCATTGCTGTTGTTCCAGGCTGCGAGACCCGGTGAGAGGATGAGTATAGCGTCGTTCTAAACTAGCTTTAGAAGTGCGCGTCTATATGACTCCACCAGAGGGTTGTCGTAGTCAGTGGGAGCAGCGGAAGCATTGGTGGACATCAGGCTTATGTCTATTTATAGACTAAAGCAGATGTAGCGGAAATAGATCATCTGTTTCTGATGTGACAGTCATGGGTTTGACGTCATCAGAATAGGGGATGGATCTGTTGAGAAGGTAGTAGGAAGTGATATTCCTATACTACGATCGGTTATACTTTGGTCGTCACACAGTGTTTTCTCCACATGGGACTTGGACATTATATCAGACATACTGGTTACTAGATCTATGGTTTTAGATCTAGATTTGGGTGGTTTCCCAATCAGGGTATTTTGACAGCATTCTATGAGTATTTAGAATGGACGACTCCTGGCATGGTAGTATACCTGCAGATAATGGAGTCACCCTCTCTAAAGGTGTCTTACAGACTAAAGGGGAGAGGATGTGCATGATTGGCAGATCACTTGCTTAGGCATTTGAGTCAATCATGAGATGTCAAATACCACACCAGATGTTGTTCTTGCACTAGATGCAATAAGTTGATATTAATCCAATCCTGGAAAACCAGTCGGAAGCAGTTTTAGAACATAAGTGAATGTTCTAGGGATATGATAACGGCTGCCTCCTTTAGGAGACGGTTATCACTCCGGGCTTCCAAGGTGACATGGACGACATGCAGGTTGTCAGAGTTATAGACTCTCCCTCTGACGAGGGGCAGTATTTTGGACAGGTGGTCCAAGGTAATACTGAGGGAGGCATGGCGCGGGATACTGATTAGTTTCAGTTGTTGATACAGTCTAAGAAGTTTGGATTTGGAGTTCATTTATGAGCTAGGTCCCATCAAACATCCAGACATTCTAAGACAGGTATTGCTCGTTTCGGGAGATGGCTTTCTCCGCGAACATGAGATATAGAGAGACATAGAAAGAAACATCTGAGCGGATCCACTCACTGAGGCTATTCCTCGAACGCAATAGTTTCGCAAACGAGCTTTGTGAGACTGACTAGTAGAGGAGTTGGGTGTTCGGTATCGCACGGGCTGTGAGTATGCGACATCGCAATAATTAGCCTTGAGTGCAAGTGGGAGATTGTTGGAGTTAGTGCCCTCAGAGTCAATTATTGGATCACAGGCACGTGATTGCAATGATTGAGGGAGGACCTATCCCGGTAGGACAGTCTTACTCGAGATGATAGTATGCTATCTGGTTTATCTTTATCATCGTGTACTGCTTTAGGTGACCTGACATGTCGCTATTACACGTTGATAGAGCCCCTAGGATTCTTGCTTGACTGCCAGCAGTATGATGGCGATCATATACGTGGGAGCTGGTGTTCTATAAGCACATCCTTAAAAGGTCCCTAGTCGTAGGAGTTTCGAGACAGGGCATCGATACTCCGTTAGTAGACTAGTGTATACAGTCGAGACCCCGACGAGGGGCGGTGGCCGGTCTCACAAGCCACTGGTGTCAGTTGGTTCACCTAAGATGTATACAGGTGCTCATTGGGTTATGAGTACACCGGACAGGACTCGCCGGGAACCTGCTAGTTGGTCTTATACCAGATGTCAGATAGCAGTTCCCTGGTGACATGTGTACAGGTTAGTTCATCGACCTGAGATCGTCATTTGTCTCGTGTGAGTTCCCACTGTGCTTTGATTACTACCCTACCACGGCTCAAAGGAGTCGTGCAAACAGGTTTTAGTTGGGTACAGTCCCGAGCCACATGGAGGCAGTGAGCGGATCTGCAGGGGTTCGTCTCTCCCGGTATTGGGGGTGAGGTCGCGCTGTGTCTAGGAGAGCCATTACGCAAAGCCCTCGGCCGAGGCAGGAGATTTACTGGTAGGTATTCCATTAGTATCTCAGGGCGTTCTGGGCTACGCTCCGACACGACTTGTACCGCTTTTGGGGGTCTGACTTTTACCAACCCCCTAGGCCCGCCATGCGATACTCATAGACGAACGGACCGGACTGTACGGATATTGTCACTGACAGGCTCAGTTGGGTGTCGGGGTGAGCTTCCTCATCGACGTCCCATTTGGTCAATACCTGGTGGCCCGTCACGTATTGGCTTATACCTCTGACGTGCTAGTGGTTAAATCCACAGCCAAGGTATTGACGAGTCTTTAGAGTCCACCACACTCAGTCACTCAAGTTTCGGGCGAAACGCTGTAGAGGCCGTATGGAGATATGGCAGGGTTCGATCAGATACGTGCGGTATTGCACGGATCGTGATCGGACAGTTTTTACTAGCCGGCTTTGGCTTAAGCCGGATTCTAGTATTTGATAGTGTAGTTTTGTCTCTTTGCATTTGTGTTCAGTCGGAATACAGATGCGGGTGTGTATGCACAGTATTGGGGTTTTCCTGTAATTTATTACGGGACCAGTTTTCTGGAGTTGCCAGTTTGCATTCCGTCCCGGCCGGTTTTCCTTTGTTCTTTCCCGGCCGGACTTTTCCGATGGAGGGTGTTATTTGCAAGTTTGCAAATAACATTTTGTGGAGGTTTTTTTCTTGCAAAAGGATTTGTTATGATAACATCTTTAGATTCCATTCTTTTCCATCATCATTATATTCTTTTTCCATCACCTTTTCTTGGATTGATTGTGATTAGAATTGGATGTTAAGTTGATGTAAGATTGTTATCATGAAGCTTAGGATATGGTCACCTTTCTTTTTCTCCTACACTAACCTCCCTTTGCATTATGTTTCTTTGCTCCACCATTCTCATTCTCACTTGATAAGATGATAAGTTTTCATGAGAGAAAAAGAAGAGAGAAAAAGAAAATGAGAGCTTCATCTTGAGAGTTTTTTCTTGATCTCATTTTCTTGCTAGAAAAATGCAAGCACCATTTTTCTATTCTTTGATTCCTCCATCATGGTAACTTCAAGAACCCTAAAGAGACAAGTTCACTACACTATTCTATAGCAAGCCTTGGACGCGTCGGCTAGCCAACTTCGCGCCCGAGTTGCCTCGGTCAAGAGGCGGGAGCCCGTAAAAGATTCCGGCTACGTGGTGCCCTTTCCGACGAGCGAGGAGGTGACGGAGATTCCGCAAGAGATCGAAGTGGAGATGAAGACCGAAGGACACGGATCGCTTGGTATAACTTCTCACCCTATCTCTCTAGTTAGCTAGTATAGGTTAATGGTTTCGATCCGGGTAATTGTCCGCGGTAGCGCCGGTTTCCGAGCAAGGGAAAAATTTTTTATTCCGCATTTTGGCCTCGAGAAAGAGGCCGGGGCGCTGCCGTGGCGCAACAAGTCTTCTTATCGACATCTACCTGGGGACCGTTACGTACAGCTAGTGCCGCTTGCGGTCTGTGGTTAAACCCACTGCCAGCGTAGTGTCGAGTCTTTAGAGTCCCACACAGAGAGCTATTAGCCTTTAGGCAAAATGAGTAGAGGTCGCATGGTTTTGCGACAGGGTTCGTTCGCATCCGCGCACTTGTGCACGTTTGCTGTCCGGACAGTTTATACTAGCGGGCTTTGGTTTAAGCCGGATCCTAGTATATGATTTGAGATTGGTTTTTCTCAGAGTATTCGTGTTCCTCGGATCACGAATGCGGGTGCGTATACACAGTTGCTTGAGATTGGGGGAGAGGACCTTGTTTAGGGTTAATGGCTTTTGTCATTTTATTAACCCTATTGATTTTGTGTGGATTATAGTTAATTGATAATTAGCTTAATAATTGTGCATGGTTGTTGTTGACAATTTGACTTCATTGACTTGTTGACCTTGTTGACAACTTGACCATAATCATTTCATTTGGAAGATGCTCTTTGATCTTTGCAAAATTGAAATGATAATGGTCATGTCATGATTTATCATGACAATTTTCAAGCTAATTATCCAATTAAAATTATCCACACATATTAGTGAGAATGGCTCACTAATAATTCATTCTCTCATATTATTTCTCTCTCTTGTTCATCCTCTCCCTCAAGCTCTCTCCCTCTCATGTGTTGAGAAACAAAAAAGCTTGAGAAAAACCCTTTCTTGATCTTCTTTGCTCTCTTCTAGGGTTCAAGTCTTAGCATTTCTTGCACTCTAGTTACTCCTAGCTTGGAGTTGAAGCTAAAGGTAGTGGCTTTCGGGTGGATCGTTCTTTGACGGGAGAAGACAAGCAAGGTGAACTCTTTCAACCATTCTAAGGAGCAAGGAGAGAAGGACTTTGAGCTCAAGGTATAACCTTTCCATCACTTAGCTACTTTGTAGTTAGGGTTAGCAAGTTTATGTTTAGCAAAGATCCTTAAAGCATAGTCCATGTTGCCTATAGTTGATAAAAATCAAATTTTTATTATGTTTTCCGCCTCCCCGTAAGCACCGGGGTGGGCAACACGGACTTACACTTCGTCGCTAGAGTAGCTCAGTGGGGCTTGAGTTGCAACCTTCGCCGTCGGGACTTCGACTGCAATATAAATCTCAAGGGTGCATATCGCCGTATTTAGGGCGATGCGCTAGTTTAGGGACATTTCGGTCCATCATCGCCGTATTTTTGGCGACGTGCTAGTTTAGGGACGTTTCGGTCCACTATCACCATGTTTGGGGTGACGCGATAGTTTAAGAACATTTTGGTCCATCATCATCATTTGGTCGGGGAGTTACATAATTCATCCCTTCCAACGCTTGCTTGCCGAGACGCTGCGACTTGTACTTTGTTTGCATGGACATTTCACGCCTTAGGCTATCTCCACCATTTTGGACTGTTTCTTTTATCATCGTATCAATCGGGTTGTTTGCGGGGCATTCCGGGCATTTTACACGGCACCTGCCCCCTGCTTATCAATGTCGCTTTCTGACGCTGACGGAGCATATTCTTCATATACGAAAGAACGAGATATCACGTCACTTCTTCTGCTGCGTTTTCTTCTTTCTTGGAAGAATGAACTTGACTTGTGGGCTTTCCCACTCATCATCTGATTCGGAGTGGGACATGGATTCCACACCCCTTCCATGGTTTTTGGTTCAAGTGGGATATTCCACTTGATTGTAGGACCCGCTTGTAGGTCCCTTGACATCCTTTCTGTTTTTTGAGAAAAAAGGACCATCTCACGTAGAGATTCTTCCGCCAGTGAGGAATATGCCCCCTGTGTATATTTTGGGGGAGCGAGTGTAATTCGATGTCGTACACCCCACACACTTGTAGGGAGGTGGAATTTATAAAAAATGATTTTCTTGACTTTGCAACACCGACTTAAACTCAAGGATTTTTATGAAAACCTTAACTAGCTATTCTATTTGGAGGTTCTAACTACTATGATAGTGTTTATATCTCCTTGTTACTTGTCCTTCGGGTCTTCTTCTCCTCCTCTTCTTGAGCTCCTCGAACATCTGGATCGTGCTTGAACATCGGTCTTCTCGTATCAAAGATGATCCACCCGAGAGTCTATGGTCTAAGCTCCAACCTCTAAACCGAGATAACTAAAGTACCTAGTTCGCTAAACTAAGTAGGTTAGAAGATGTAGAGTGTTAATTGGAGTATTTAATCTCAAGTGACCCTATGGTTCACAACTCATGTGAGGGTCAGGGTCTTGAAGAAGAAGGAGAGGAAAAATGGAGAGAGAAAAGAAAAACCCAAATGAGCTAAGTCTTGGCCTTGTGAAGAATGACTCATCTATTGTCTCACATGAAGCACGAATTATTTTCCAATAGAAAATAACAACCATGCTTCAATAGTAAACTCAAACACATAAACAAATGAAATGAGCCATACTTCACCATGCCACAAATATCTCCATTTTCCACCTCATTAATTTATTTGCAAAACTAGATAAATCCAAATAATGAGGTGTCCCCTTCTAGAAGCATCTCTTGTAAAATTACAAGAATACCCTCACCATATATACATACCCGTATTTGTACTCCAAAAAATATGAATACAATGAGATAATAATAATTCAATAATATAATACTAGAATCCGGTTTAAACCAAAGCCCACTAGTATTATCCGTCCGAACAAGATCCGTGCAGTTAGTGCACGTATATGATCGGAACCCTGCCGTAAAACCATACGGCCTCTACATCGTTTTGCCTGAACTAAGGAAACCCTCTGTGTGGGACTCTAAAGACTCGTTAGTACGCTGGCAGTGGATTTAACCACAAGTCCGTTAGTGGCACTAGCTGTACGTAACGACTACCCAGGTATATGTTAATAAAAAGGCCGATGAGCAAACTCATCCGAACTCCTACTCAGCCTATGTGTGACAATTTCCGTACAGTCCGGTCTGTTCGTCTAAGAGTATCGCATATCAGGCCTAGGGGGTGGTAACCGTTAGACCCCTAATACCGCAATAAGTTGTGTCGGTATAGAGCCCAATACACCCTGAGAAACTACTGGTGTACCTACCAGTAAATCTCGCTTGCCCTGGCCAGGGACTTTGTGTAATGGCTATCCGAACACAGCGCGATATCAACTCCTAATACTGGGAGAGACGAATCCTTTCTAACCACTACTGCCTCCAAGTGCTTCGAGACTGCACCCAACCACTACCTGTTTGCACAACTCATTTGAGCCGTGGTTAGGGTAGTAATCTAAGTACAGTGGGAACACACTCGAGACGAATAGTGATGTCAAGTCAACTAACTAACCTGTACTCATGTCACCCGGGAACTGCTAACTGACGATAGGTATAATACCAACCAGCAGTTCCCATCGAGTCCGTCCAGTGTAACTCAAGCTTTAGGAACGAGGCATAGATTATATTCTAAGGGTTTATCCCAGGTCTCTTTCAAAACTTTTTTGATTTGCAGATGGTCGGGAAGCTAGCTGTCATCATCATCCTTTCCGGTAGGAAAAAGAATAACCTAATGAGCACCTATATACTATCTCCGGTATCGCATACCAATGGCTGCGGGACAGGCCATCTTCCAAACTGGGATGAGAAGCGCATACACTAGTCTACTCTGGAGTATCGATACCCTGTCTTGATAATCTTACGACTAGGGACAAGTATAAGGATGTGCTTATAGACTACCCAACCCCCACTAGTGTGACTGCCATCACAACGCTAGTAGTCAAGCAAAGATCCTAAGGGCTCTATCAATATGTATTAGCGATATGCTAAAAGAAACATATACACATATTAAAATAGAATCAAAGCCGATAGCATACTATCATTTTGAGCAAGACTGTTATTATATCCGTGTGTATCCTAAGCTTCCAAAATGTAATATATAATCCAGTACTATACAATAATGGCCTCTAGGGCATATATCACTAACAATCTTCCACTTGCACTAAGGCCATGTATTGACATATCGCAGACCTATCATCCAAATAGCCTCTCGAACTGCGTTTGAGGGATGGCCTTTGTGAGATTTGCAGTGTTGTTCTCCATATCTACTCTCCGCACCTCGATCTCCCGGCGATCCATGATCTCCCTGATCAGGTGATACCGCCTCAAGATATGTCTGGACTTCTGATGGGACCTGGATTCCTTCGCTAAAGCTATAGCCCCATTGTTGTCACAATACAAAGATATTGGATCAACAATAGACGGAACCACCTGAAGTTCTGTTATGAACTTCCTCATCCAGACTGCTTCTTTTGCGGCCTCACATAAAGCGATATACTCCGCTTCCATCGTCGAGTCAGCAACGGTGTCCTGCTTGGAGCTCTTCCAATAGACCGCCCCTCCATGAGGGTAAAGACATAACCCGACATGGACTTGGAGTCATCCTTGTCACTCTGGAAGCTGGAGCCAGCGAAGGCCTCAATCTGGAGGTCTTTACTGCCGTACACCAAGAACATCTCCTTAGTCCTTCTCAGGTACTTGAGAATGATCTTAACTGCTATACAGCGCTTCTCTCCAGGGTTTGACTGATACCTGCTTACCACGCTCAGTGCGTATGCAACATCTGGTCTAGTACACAATATCGTATACATTATAGAGCCTACCACAGAAGCGTAGGGTACAATACTCATGTGATCCCTTTTTAAATCAGTCTTGGGAGACATCTCTTTGGAGAGGGTGATCCTGTGACAAGCCGGTAGATTACCGCGCTTGGAATCTTCCATACTAAATCTTTTCAGTATGGTGTTTATGTACCTGAACTGTGAAAGTCCCAACATGCTCTTAGATATATCATGACAGATCTAGATCCCCAGAATGTAGGAGGCATCACCTACGTCTTTCATGGAGAATTTTTGTGACAAGAATTCTTTGAATGATTGTAGCATAGGAATGTCATTTCCTATCAGGAGAATGTCATCCACGTACAAGACGAGAAATACCATAGTTCTCACTACAATCTTATTATAAATGCATGGTTCATCTGGATTTTTGATAAAGTCGAATTCTTTGACCGTCTCATCAAAACAGACGTTCCAACTCCGTGATGCCTGCTTTAATCCATAAATGGACTTAAGCAACTTGCACACTCTTCCGCTGCTCCCACTCTCTATGAAACCTTCTGGCTGATCCATATAAACACACTATTCCAAATTTCCATTCAGAAAAGTGGTCTTTACGTCCATCTACCAAATTTCATAATCTTGGAAGGCAGCAACGGCAAGAAGGATTCGAATGGATTTACGCATGGCCACTGGAGAAAAGGTTTCATCATAGTCCAAACCAGGTCTTTGATGAAAACCTTTTGCAACAAGTCTAGCCTTATAGGTTTCAACTTGTCCATCTGCACCAATCTTCTTTCTGAAGATCCATTTGCAGCCTACAGGTTTTACCCCTTCTGGTGCAATGTCCAAAGTCCATACTTTGTTGGCGTACGTGGATTCCATTTCGGTCCGCATTGCATCCAACCACTTTGCTGAGTCTCTGCTCGTAATGGCCTGCTGGAAACTAGTTGGCTCATCATCGTCGATGACGCAATCCTCTCGATCCCCGTCTATGAGAAAACAGTAGTATCTCGGGGGCGGATGAGACTGCCTACTAGATCTGTAGAGTGGCGCAGGGATGTCCGGTTCTTTTGAAACTTTTGGTTCTACCATGCTTTCAGTAATAGTTTGTGGTTCTGGAATTTCTTCCAGTTTTATTGCGCTCCCACTTATTTCTTTTTCAAGAAATCGAGTTGCTACAAAATGGGCATGCCGAGAAACAAAGACCTTTTGTTCCTCCACGTAATAGAAAATATACCCCCTGGAGTTCTTTGGGTTTCCTACAAACTTACACAGTACTGAGCGTGCCTCGAGCTTGTCCGCATGCTGCTTTTTGACAAAAGCTGGACATCCTCATATCTTAAGTTACTTAAGATAGGGTTTCTTCCCACTCCACATTTCATATGGTGTGGTAGGCACTGACTTAGTAGGAATCCTGTTCAAAAGATATGCAGCAGATTCCAGTGCATAACGCCAGAAGGATCGTGGTAACTCAGAATTACTCATCATGGAACGTACCATATCCAATAAGGCGCGGTTCCGTCTTTCCGATACACCGTTGTGTTGAGGTGTGTATGGAGGAGTAAGCTGAGAGAGAATACCATTCTCTTTTAAATAATCTAGGAACTCGGCACTTAAGTGTTCACCACCTCGATCAGATCTAAGTGTCTTGATTCTTTTGCCTGTTTGTTTTTCCACTTCATTCTTGTATTCCTGGAATTTCTCAAAGGCCTCGGATTTATGTTTCATCAAGATACATGTGCATACCTTGAGAAATCATTCGTAAAAGTAATGAAGTAGGAATAACCACTTCTTGCATGTGTAGACATTGAACCATACACATCGCTGTGTATGAGTCCCAAGAGCTCGGTGGCTCTTACCCCGTGTCCAGTGAACGGAGTCTTTGTCATCTTTCCTTTGAGACATGATTGACAAGTTGCATAAGACAGATATTCAAACGAATCTAGATATCCCTCTTTATGTAAGTTCGTCAACTGTGTTTCATTGATGTGATCCAGTTTACAATGCCATAAGAAATCTTAATTTAATTCAGGAGACTTTCTTTTAAGTGTGTTCTGGACATTGAAAACTTGGTATTGATTTAATACGTATATACAGTTGTCTAGTGTACCTAACCCAATCAAACCATGATTAAGGTGGATATTTACGACATCGCTTACAAATGTAAAATCATAACTTTCTTTAAATAGTAAAGATACAGAGATGATATTACATGTCAAACTAGGTACACAAAAACAGTTACGCAAAATCAAAGTGTTTCCACTTATCAATCCTAGGTGATATTCCCCTACGGATACATTATCCACGCTCGTTCCGTTAGCAACTCTGAGAGTCATATCACCTGCTTTCAAAACTCTACGGTTTCTCAGCGCCTGCAATGAATTACAGATATGGGATCCTAATCCGGTATCCAATACCCAGGAAGTAGAGTTGATTGACAGGCAGTTTTCAATTATAAACACACCTGAAGCCGAAGCTACAACGTGCTTCGAATCCTGGTTTCTGGCTCTCCAAGCCCTGCAGTCCTTCTTCCAATGGCCTTTCCCGTGATAATAGAAACATTCCTCCTTCCCTACTGTCGGCCCCGAAACTTTTTCCTTGCCCTTTCCCTCTACCTTACTAACACCGCCTTTCGGCTTGGTGGGGGCCTTCTTCTTTTTCCCTTTGGCTTTCGCCTTGGATCTAGAAGAGGAAGATTCTCCAATAAGCAGAGCGTGTGTCTCCATGGTATTCCTTAGGATGCCCTCTGCACTCCTCAACATGTTGAGGAGTTCTGAAAGTGTAACTTCCTTCCTTTGAATATTGAAATTCAAGATAAACTGGGCGTAGGTAGAGGGGAGGGACTATAGAATCAAGTCTATATACAACCCGTTCTCCAACGTGGTCCCAAGGTCCGCGAGCTCTTCAATATAACTGATCATCTTAAGGACGTGGTCCCCTACAGATGATCCGACAGCCAACCTCGCCTGAAACAATTTCTTCGAGATCTCATATCTTGCGATACGGGATTGCTCTCCATATAAATCTTTGGTATGGAGGAAGATGGAAGCTAAGTCCATCTTCTCGTATCGTCTCTGGTGTTCATTATCCGTTGAGGCTAGCACAAGACACTTGGCTCTTGCACAATCTATTTCCCATGTCTTACGGATCTCAACATCTGCGACGGTGGAATCTGGACCTAGGACGGTGGGGGCTTTGGTAGTAAGGAGGTAGCCCCGCTTGTCATAAGTAATGGCCATCTGGATATTCCTTAGCCAATCTTTATAGTTTGGCCCCATCAATTTATTTTTATCTAGCAGTAACTTAAGCCCGGTCATCTTGGTCACTGCCATTAGGAGAGAGAGAAGAAAACACTCAGCATGATGCTTTTGCAAGTTTAGATTGGTTATTAGTTTATCTAAACATTATGGCTCCCACTGTTTCTCGAATTCTCCTTCAAACCATAAAAGAAGAATCATTCAGGATTAATCTCACCCTACAATTCTTGCTTAACCTTTCGGCCAGGCTTGTGTCGGTACTTCGAGAGAGGTTTTCCAACGCTTTCGCGAAGTTCCTTAATTACATAACCTCTTTTTTCTGGAGGCGTAGCCCCGCTAACACCGTTCTAGGTACCTACTTGGTTTATAACATTGATTGTGAAGTGAAAAACTCTCCCGAGGAGTAACAAAACTCATGGTGGGATCGGGATCCAACTATCATTTCATGACAATTTTGAAGGAATCCTACCAAAATCATCACACTCCAGATGGTATGCAAAACTAGCAAGTTTCATTTTCTTTTGAAACTCCCGATGTGGAATTTTGCCCCAGGCGCTTATGACCTTGACGAAGGAAAACATATCATAAGACGCAAGTCAAGTTCTACCCGTCATTGTCCAGGTTAATTTGAACCCATTCGTACAAACCTTTGACGAAGGCCAAAATAGCTGTAAGCCTGTCCCAAATTAACGCATCTATTTCTGCTACAGATGAATACCCAGCAGCTACCAATCACTATGCCTTGGCGAAGATCAAAATACATAACTTGAATACTACTGAATACCCATCTGAAATGACGGAGGGCTACGACTAGTTTTGGCAAAAACCATGAACGTAATGAACTTGATATAGTCGAAGGAACCATGATAGCTTTTAAAAGGAGTGGTTTAGGCTCCGCATTTAAAAGTTGTTTTTCAAGAAAACCGAGTGGTTTTGAAATTGTTCTAACGATTTAACTTTGGTTTGTTTTCTTTGCATTAATCAATATTAATGCGGTCCCATCATTTAATCCTATCATTGCAGAAAGAAACAAAAATAGAAAACGTACGCTTATGCCATCCGCATTCGCCACGGGGCCCCGTCAAGCACCGTTAAGTTACTTAATTAACGGCAGAGCGGGGGCTGGACTAGCGCGGGTGCAAAACATAAGCAACGTTTATTATATACAACATATATGTATATATATATATATCCATTCGTCTCACACAATAATAGGCATTCCAGATCACAGATCACATTAACACAGATGAATATATTGGATATACTAGGATTTCTGTATATCGTTTTAGCCTCTAACGAAAGACAGATTCCACGGTAGTGATGAATAGCCAAACCCCACCCTAGACCCCTACGGGCGCGGCAAATTACACGCTAAATTCCCAAAATGAAGCAACCTCTCTCAATAAAATGAGTAGGCCACTCAGCACTTCAAGAACCTGGTAGTTTGTGCACCCCATCTTGGGTCTATCCTAGGTTCAAGAAAAATTAAATGAAATAATACAATGGTGGATACAACCTCAACCCGAATGTGCCTCACAAAAGAATATTACATTAAATTACAAATATACAAAAATGAAAGAAAAGAACACTCTTCTCACATCCCCCGGATATTCATTCACTATGATCTAATACTTCATATCCACAAATCGTCAACAAGATACAGATATGTGTAACACCCACTAATCAGCATTATAACATTTCAGAAATATAAAATAATATTTTTGGAATTTAAATAATAAAATAATAAATTTCACAAAAACTATTCTATTATGAATTTGGGGTTTTCGTAGAATGGTATAATTATATATACCAATATTTAGAAAATATTTGGATATTAATATGAATTATTAATTAAAAAGGCATTTATTGAATTTGAGCATTTTATAAATAATTATGCAATTAATTATATGCGAGTTTATGTTAAACTTGATTAGTGCACTACTAATCATGCTTTAGGCCAAATCCACTTTTGTATTAACCATGACCAGTGCACGATGACATATTGTATTTGTTTCATGCTTGGTTCATTGTACTTGTGGACTTGTGGTTTATTATTGAGAGGAAAAGAAAAAGAAAAGATATTTGTATGACTGGGGGACAAAGATGACATGGAGGGGGACAAGAGAGCATGTGCATGAGAGAGAGGGGGAGGGGGGTTATCTTGACCATGGCTCACCTATTCATTCTTCACTTCATCCATTTTTCTTCAACTCCTTTTTCATCTTCATCTCCCCCTCCTTCACCTCTACTACCCTATGGAAATCATCTCCAAAACCTCATCAAAACCCATGGCTTCCTTCACAAAAAATGACCACCACCTCATCCTACACCCCATAGCAAGCTCAAGTTTGGATTTTGAGTAACTTGCACCATCTTGGAATTTTCTTCAGTTGCTCCAAGAGGTAAACCCTTCACTTTTCTTCTTGTTATCAAGTTTCTTCATCTCTTAGTTAAGTTTAGAGTTCGATTAAGCAAGTTTAGTGACCTTGGAAATTTCTAAGATGTTTTTAGTGGATGATTTGAATAGTAGAGATGCAATTGAGGTTTAGTTAGTGACTCTCAACCTTTAGTGATGATATTCTGGACAAACTTGAGACTAGAACCCCAAAACATGAACTTAAAATTTTCCCGATGTCGGTTTTTGACGATTGTGATATCTCTGTAGAATCTGCTATGACTCGAGAGATCCATAAACAAAGTTGCCAACACAGTGATGTGTGTAGGCTACCAAGAATTTACTCTGGAAACCCGAGACCCCAATTCCCTACTACGGCCGCAAATTTAATCATCCTGGCCATAATTTACGGCCTGGACTTGGTATTAGGGTGTGGGTTTTGGTTCATGGCCCTGTTATGTGATATATAGACCTACCCTATATGCAAAATCTCTAAATTTCACCTAGGGTAGAGTGTTTTTTCTAAGTTGCTGATTTCGGGTTTTCGATTTCTGAAAACTTGGTTTTGGTATTTGAGTTTTAGCATGGTCGTTGGACGTTTGTACGTCAACGCTGAGGATTTTTTGGTTATTCTTGCATGCGTGGGCTATAAGTTTTAACCTACGAGCACTTCGCGTGCCGTATCGGTTTTCGGATTTGGTTTTGATATCGTTACAATGTGTATTGATTTGTAGGTACCTTCGCGTGGACTTCCGAGACGACGAAGGAGAACAAGAAGTTCATCGACTTCGGCTAAAGCAAGGATTAGCAAGTGAGTAGATCTATATCTACGGGGGAAGTCGGGTGGATGGCGTATAGCACCCCCGCAACCATAATAATGGAAGAACCGGTATATAGAATATATTTTGAGAAACCTATGCTTATGAACTTATGGATATGATCACAAGATTAAGTACGAAATGACATGATGACATGAGGACATGAGTGGATATGTTGATATGAGGATGTGAGGCGATATCTATCTATCTATCTATATATATATATATAATGAAACAAGAGGACATGAGTGGATATGTTGATATGAGGATGCGAGGCGATATATATATATATATATATATATATATAATGAAATAGGAGGACATGAGTGGATATGTTGATATGAGGATGTGAGGCGATATATATATATAATGAACGAAATGACATGAGTTGATATGTTGGCTTGAGGATGCAAGGCAAGATACATATTTATATTCATATGCCAAGATATGATGTGAGATTTTATATATACATATAAATGAGAATAAGAGATGATATGATGTACGAGACTATAGATCCGTACCCTTGTTTATGTATAGGACGATGGTTCCTTAATCTGATTTGATAACACCATAATATGGATTACCGTACGTGATATGATATACCGGATGATAGTTCCGCACTCGTGACTTGAGGATAATGCTCGATGATATTATCGTTCATGTTTATGTTGTATTATTCTTCGTGACATACGTACTATGTTCCCAGCATTTATCTTTATATGGTATCGTCTGCTAGTACATCTGCACTATTATCGATGATAACACTGTAAGTCGATGTCGCGCACTCCACGTGTTCGCGGAGAGGCGGAATATGCAAAAAACGGTTTTTCAAAGCTCACAACACCGACTTAAACTCCAGGATCGATACTAAATCCTAACTAGCTAACTTGCAATGAGGTTTAACTACTCGGATGAAAGTTATACCTCACGATACCAAGTCCTTCGGGTCTTCTTCGCTGTCCTCCACCTCGTCGTCAACTCCAAGGATTGAAACGGATCGGGCAACCTCGACGGCCTCCTCGAGTCAAAGACGATCCATCCGAGAGTCTATAGTCCGAGCTCCTACCTCAAATCCGAGATAACTACGGCTTCTCGTTCACTAAACTAGAAGTCCTAGATGGTGTAGAGTGAGAAGATGAATAGATTTGTCTCTTGGAACCCTAGGTTTCTCAACTCATGAGAGGTTTAGGGTTATGAGGAAGAAGAAGGTCACTTGAAGAAAATGAGAGAGGAGAAGAAGAACTTGGATGAAGAATGACTTATTCATTTGTGATG
Source organism: Agapanthus africanus (assembly GCA_030015575.1). Classification (NCBI taxonomy): domain Eukaryota; kingdom Viridiplantae; phylum Streptophyta; class Magnoliopsida; order Asparagales; family Amaryllidaceae; genus Agapanthus; species Agapanthus africanus. Next base: position 415,904,443 of record CM057349.1, on the reverse strand, counting down.
AATAATGAACCATGTGATAATTGATGAGATAAATAAATATCTCACAAATATCAACCATGGCTCACAAAATATCTATTTTGTCAAGTGATGAGTCATAGCCATCCAAGAAATATCTCCATCTCATTTTCTACACCTCATTATGTTTAATCCATAAAAGAAAACAAACCCTAAATGAGGTGTCCTTTATAGAAGCTTTCTCGCAAGAATTACGAGAATGCCCCTCATCCGTATATACATACCCGCATCCGCATTTCGAAGAATACGAATACAATGAGACGAAAACAATCCATCAATATAATACTAGGATCCGGCTTAAACCAAGCCCACTAGTATTATCCGCCCGATCATCATACGTGTACAAGTACATGTAAGTGATCGAAGCCCTGCCGTAAAACCATACGGCCTCTACACCTTTTGCCCGGTACAGGGAAACCCTCTATGTGGGACTCTAAAGACCCGACACTATGCTGGCAGTGGATTTAACCATAAGCCGCAAGTGGTACTAGCTGCACGTAACGGCTACCCAGGTATGTGTCAATAAGAAGGCCGATGAGCTAACTCATCCGAACTCTTACTGAGCCTGTATGTGACAATCTCCGTACAGTCCGGTCTGTTCGTCTAAGAGTATCGCATATCGGGCGTAGGGGGCGGTAATCGTCAGACCCTTAATAGCGCAATAAGTCGTGTCAGAGTGTAGCCCAAAACACCCTGAGAAACTACTGGAATACCTACCAGTAAATCTCGCTTGCCTTGGCCAAGGACTTTGTGTAATGGCCTTCCGAACACAGTGCGATATCGACCCCCAACATCGAGAGAAACGAATCCTATCTAATCGCCACTGCCTCCAAGTGCTTCGGGACTGCACCCAACTATTACCTTTTTGCACGACTCCTTTGAGCCGTGGTAGGGTAGTAATCAAAGTACAGTGGGAACACACTCGAGGCAAAGTAGCAGTGTCAAGTAGATGGACTAAGCTGTACTCATGTCACCTAGGAACTGCTACCTGACGATAGGTATAATACCCACCAACAGTTCCCGACGAGTCCTGTCCAGTGTACTCATAACCTAATGAGCACCTGCATACTATCTCCAGTACGACGTACTGATGGCTGTGGGACAGACCATCTCCCATGCTGGGATTAGAAGCGTATACACTAGTCTACTCTAGAGTATCGATACCCCGTCTCGATAATCTAACGACTAGGGACCTGTATAGGATGTGCTTATAGACTACCCAGCCCCCACTAGTATGACTGCCATCATAATGCTGGGAATCAAGCAAAAATCCTAAGAGCTCTACCAATATGTATAAGCGATATGCTAAACACATGCACATATTGAGGTAGAAACAAATCAGGTAGCATACTACCATTTCGAGCAAGACTGTTACTATATCCGTGTATATTCCAAGCTTCCATTAAGTAATATACAATCCAGTATGATACAATAATGGCCTCTAGGGCATATATCACTAACAATCTCCCACTTGCACTAAGGCCATATACTAGCATATCGCAGACCGAAGATCTCGAATAACCTCTCGAACTCTGTCTGAGGGATGACCTCTGTGAGTGGATCTGCAGTGTTGTTCTCCATATCTACTCTCCCCACCTCGATCTTCCGGGGATCAACGATCTCTCTGATCAGGTGGTACCGCCTCAATATATGTCTAGATCTCTGATGGGACCTAGGTTCCTTCCTTAAAGCTATAGCGCCGTATGTTGTCACAATACTAAAGTATTGGACCAACAATGGAAGGGACCACCTGAAGTTTAGTTAAGAACTTCCTCATCCAGACTGCCTCTTTTGCGGTGTCTCATGCAGCGAACTACTCCATTTCCATTATCAAGTCTGTAACGGTGTCCTGTTTGGAGCTCTTCCAACAGACCGCCCCTCTACTGAGGGTAAAGACATAACCCGACATGGACTTGGAGTCATCCTTATCACTCTGGAAGTTGGAGTCAGCAAAGGCCTCGATCTGGAGGTCTTTTCCGCCATACACCAAGAACATCCCCTTAGTCCTTCTCAGGTACTTTGAGAACGTTCTTTACTGCTATCCAGTGCTTTTCCCCTGGGTTTGACTGATACCGGCTTACCACGCTGAGTGCGTAAGCAACATCTGGTTTGGTACACAACATCGCATACATTATAGAGCTTACTACAGAAGCGTAGGGTATAATCGACATGCAAGCCCTTTCCAAATCAGTCTTTGGGAGACATCTCTTTGGAGAGGGTGATTCCGTGACAAGCCGGTAGACTACCGCGCTTAGAATCTTCCATACTAAATATTTTCAGTATGGTGTTGATGTACCTTGACTGTGAAAGTCCCACCACCCTCTTTGATCTATCACGATAGATCTGAATCCTCAGAATGTAGTTGGCATCACCCAGGTCAATCATGGAGAACCTCTGCGACAAGAATCCTTTGACTGATTGTAGTATAGGAATGTCATTTCCTATCAAGAGAGTGTCATTCACGTACTATACGAGGAATCCCATAGTTCTCGCTACAATCTTACTATGAATGCATGGTTCATCTGGATTTTTGATAAAGTTGAATTCTTTGACCGTCTCATCAAAACAGATGTTCCAACTCCGCGATGCCTGCTTTAGTCCATAAATGGACTTAAGCAACTCGCACACTTTCCCGCTGCTCCCACTCTGATTGAAACCCTCTGGCTGATCCATATAGACGCACTCTTCCAAAGTACCATTTAGAAAAGCCGTCTTTACGTCTGTCTGCCGGATCTCATAATCTTAGAAGGCAGCAATGGCAAGAAGGATCCGAATGGATTTGAGCATAGCCACTGGAGAAAAGGTTTCATCATAGTCCAAACCAGGTCTTTGACGAAAACCTTTTGCAACAAGTCTAGCTTTATAGGTTTCAACCTGTCCACCTACACCAATCTTCTTTCTGAAGATCCATTTGCAGCCTACGGGTTTTATCCCTTCTGGAGCAATGTTCAAAGTGCATACTTTGTTGGTGTGTATAGACTCCATCTCGGTCCGCATTGCATCCAGCCATTTTACCGAGTCACCGCTCTTAATGGCTTGCTGGAAGCTAGTTGGCTCATCATTGTCAATGATGCAATCCTCTCTATCCCCGTCTATGAGAAAACCGTAGTATCTCTCAGGGGGATGAGACTGCCTACTAGTCCTGCGGATTGGCGTAGGGATGTCCGGTTCTTTTGAAACCTCTGGTTCTACCATACTTTCAGTAATAGTTTGTGGTTCTGGAATTTCTTCCATTCTATTGCGCTCCCACCAGTTTCTTTTTCTAAAAATGATTTTCTAAAAAGACGGCATGAAGAGAAACAAAACCCTTTGTTCCTCTGCGTAATAGAAAAGATATCCCCTGGAGTTCTTTGGGTATCCCACAAACTTACACAGTACTGAGTGTGCCCCGAACTTGTCCGCATACTGCTTTTCAACAAAAGATGGACATCCCTATATCTTCAGATACTGAAGATAGGGTTTCTTCCCACTCCACATCTAATATGGTGTGATAGGCACTGTTTTGGTAGAAACCTTATTCAAAAGATATGCAGATGATTCTAGTGCATAACCCCAGAAGGATTGCGATAACTCAGCATTACTCATAATGGAACGAACCATATCCAATAGGGTTTTGTTCCGGCTTTCCGATACACCGTTGTGTTGTGGTGTGTATGGATGAGTAAGCCGAGAGAGAATTTCATTCTCTTTTAGGTAATCCAGGAACTCGACACTTAAGTATTCACCACATCGATCAGATCTCAGTATCTTGATACTTTTGCCTTTTGTTTTTCTACTTCATTCTTATATTCTCGGAATTTCTCAAAGGCCTCGGATTTATGCTTCATCAAGAAGACATGTCCTTACCTAGAGAAATCATCCGTAAAAGTAATGAAATAGGAATAACCACTTCGTGCATCTGTAGATATTGGACCACACACGTCGCTGTGTATGAGTCCTAAGAGCTAGCTCGCTCTTACTCCGTGTCCAGTGAACGGAGTCTTTGTCATCTTTCCTATGAGACAAAATTGTCAAGTTGCATAAGACTGATATTCGAACGGATCCAAATATCCCTCTCTATGTAACTTCGACAACCGTGTTTCATTGATGTGACCCAGTCTACAATGCTATAAGAAAGCCTTATTTAATTCTGGAGACTTTCTTTTAAGTGTGTTCTGGACGTTGAAAACCTGAGCTTGATTTAACACGTATATACCATCCTCTAGTGTACCTGACCCAATCAAACTTTGATTTAGGTGGATGTGAACCACATCGCTTACAAGCTTAGACTAGGTACACACAAACAGTTACGTAAAAACAATATCTGCCCACTTGTCAATCCTAGGTGATATTCCCCTACGGATATAGCGTCCACGCTCATTCCGTTAGCAACCCTGAGAGTCATATCACCTACCCCGATAACTCTACGATTTCTCAAAGCGTGTAATGAATTACAGATATGAGATCCTGATCCGGTATCTAGTACCCAGAAAGTAGAGTTAATTGACAGACTGTTTTCGATTACAAACACACCCGAAGTCGAAGCCACAACGTGCTTCGGATCCTGGATTCTGGCTTTCCAAGCCCTGCATCCCTTCTGCCAATGCCCTTTACCGTGACAATAGGAACATCCCTCCTTCCCTACTGTTAACCCGAAACTTTTACCCTGCCCTTTCCTTCTACCTTACTGACGCCGCCTATCGACTTTGTGGAGGTCTTCTTCTTCTCATCCTTGGCTTTCTCCTTGGATCTAGAAGAGGAAGATTCCCCAATAAGCAGAGCGGGTGTCTCCCTGGTTTCCTTCAGGATGCCCTCAACTGGAAGTATAACTTTCTTCCTCTCGGCGTAAGTAGAAGGTAGGGACTGTAGAATTAAATCAGTACATGACTCGTTCTCCAACGTGGTCTCCAGGTCTGTGAGCTCATCAATATAGCTAATCATTGTAGGGACATGGTCCCCTACAGATGACCCGACAGCCAACCTCGCTTGAAGCAAGTCCTTCGAGGTCTCATATCTTGCGATACGAGATTGCTCTCCATATAAAACTTTGTTATGGAGGAAGATAAAAATTGAGTCCATCTTCTCGTGCTGCCTCTGGTATACACCATCAACTGCGGCCAGCACGAGGCACTTGGCATTCACACTGTCTTTTTCCCTTGTCTTACGGATATCATCCGTGATGGTGGAAACTGGACCTGGAACGGCGGGGGCTTGAGTAATAATGAGGTGGTCCTGTTTGTCATAGGTAATGGACATCTGAACAAACCTTTGCCAGTCAATATAGTATAACTTAGTCATTTTATTATCTAACTGTAACCTAATCTGGTCACTTGGTCGCTGCAATTAGGAGAGAGAGAAGAAAACACTCAGCATGATACTCTTGCAAGTTTAGACTGGTTTTTAATTTATCTAAACAGGATGGCTCCCACTGTTTCTCGAATCCTTCCTCAAACCATAATAGAAGAATTAGTCAGGATTAATCTTACCATATAATACTTTCTTAACCTTTCAGCCAGGCTAGTGTCGGTACTTCAAGGGAGGTTTTACGATGCTTTCGCGAAGTTCCTTAATTAAATAACCTCTTTTTCCTGGAGGCGTATCCCCGCTAACAATGTTCTAGACACCTACTTGGTTTATAGCATTGATCGTTAAGTGAAAAATCTCCCGAGGAGTAGCATATACTCATAGTAGGATCGGGATCCAAATATCATTGTGTGATAATCCTGAAGGAATCCTACCAACATTATCACACTCAAAATGGTATGCAGCACTAGCAAGTTTCAGTTTCTTTAGAAACTCCCGATGTGGATTTTCCCATGCTTTTATGACCTTGACGAAGGCTAACAAATCATAAGTCACATATCAAGTTCTACCCATCATTGTCCAGGTTAATTTGAACCCACCTGTATATACCCTTGACGAAGGCCAACAAAGTAATACGACTGTCCCAAACCAATGCATCTATCTATGCTACATATGAATATCTTGCTGCTACCAAACACTATGCTTTGACGAAGGTCAAAAAACATAGCTTGAATACTACTGAACATTCATATGAAATGACGGAGGGATACGAATGGTTTTGGAAAAACCGTGAACGTAGTGAACTTGATATAATCGAAGGAACCTGATAGCTTTTAAAAGGAGTGGTTTAAGCTCCGCATTTAAAAGTCTCCTGTTTTTAAAAAACCGAGTGGTTTTAAAATTTATTCCAATGATTCAGCTTTGGTTTATTTTCTTTGCATTAATTTAATGCAGTCCCATCATTTACACCTATCATCACAGAAAAAGACGAAAATACCACGTCCATCCGCATTCGCCACTGGCCCCAGTCTAACTGTAGGGTTCCGCAGCACCGCCGCTGTGTTTTGGGAGGCATCGACCATGCCGTTTTAAAAACTTTAGCGCGCTAAAGAACCCTAACTAGAGAATTAGACGAAACTAGTATGTAAACATCTTTACATCTAAGTGAATAAGGAATACACCTTTTGTAGACCGGTCCTTCACTTCAAAAGCTCCATGTAGTAGTCCCTTCGCTCCAAGTAGTGAACTCCCGGACTCTAGAAAGGCTCCACAAGATGAAAGGAACAAGCTTGCTTGAAGTCTTCGAGGCCGAAAATGATCTACTTCGAGAAGGCACTAACTCAAGCTATCTCTTCACTAATTGTGAAGCAAACAACCTAAACTAAATGGCTAATCTAATGTAGGTTGATGAAGTAGGAATTTTGCTCACTTTAGAATAATTTTTCTCACTAATTTTCTTCACCTCCCAAAAAGCTAGAGAGTTTGAGGAAGGAGATGAAGAAAAGCAACCATGGAAAAGGCAAGTCTAGAATGACAACCATGGGTCAATTAATATCATATACTAACCCTTGTAGAGACTAAACCATGGCTAACAATAATGGTTAGGTTAATAAATATCAAGAGTGAGACAAAATTAGTGGACTAAGTCAAAGGTTAGCACTAAGCTTCTCCAAGCTTCTAACCTTGACTAATTTCCAACTAATTTTATTTTACTCTTAATAAATAAAACCTCACATTATTATAAGTATGGTGTAAGTCATATACACCTTTGTTGCATGCAAGCATGACACAATAATATATATCACATATATATTAAGTGTATATACAAGTGAGAAAAAGAAATGCTTAAGTGAGCTAATATTAGTTAATGTAAATCAATATATCAAATATATAATTATACATTAAATTATTAAATCAACACTTGATTTAATAATCCGGCTATATCACATATAACCGACTAATATCATATGTATCATCTTATCGAATCAACACTTGATCCGATAACCCAGCTATATCACATATAACCGACCAATATCATATATCGTGAGAATAGAATACAGTATCACATACGCGTATTAATCTCGGTCCCGCACATATCACATATGTGCTCCTACTTCATTTCTCCTGAGCCAGGAAACCTCTCTGTAGGACTCTAAAGACTCGTCAATACACCGGCAGTAAGTGATGATTATATCAAACACCCACAAGTCGTCAGCGGTACTAGCTGGACGTAACGGCTACCCGGGTATTGAGCGATCAGAAGATCAACAAGTAAGCCTGCTCATACTTCTGCGAATCCAATAAGTAACACTACCGTACAATCCGGTCTCTTCGTCAGATATGTCGCATATCTCAGCCTAGGGGTGGTAAACGTCAGACCCCAATAGCCTGATAAGTCATGCCAATGTGAGGCTCATAACGGTTAGAGAAACTACCGATAACACTTTGTCACGACCCGAAATAGCACGTGACTGGCCCTTGAATCATATGAAGTCTATAGGACCCTATCTAATTCAAGTAAGCCAAAAGCCCAGAAATCTAAAACCATTTTAAATAATAAATGAATGAAAACTAGTTTTAAAGAAGTGAAGAAAACATGTTTTAAAAACAAGGTTTTTAAATAAGTAAGCCGAATATGCATTTTTTAAATCTTCAAGTCTTTTCTGAAAATTTCGGCAGAGTTTCCTTTGTAAATACTGGCCCCAAACAGGGTACAACAAGAATAATACATGCACAATGATAAAAGGAATCCCCAAGCGGGAGCTAGCTCTTCGTCAATCGACGGTCATAACCACTCAAGCAATATAATATACAACGCCAAAGGGCTAGGATCAAAACTCAAAAGGAAACTCAAAATCAACAAGAAAACCATAATACTACAACGCGCGACTCTAAGGTCGAAATAATACACAACTGGTTTTCTAAGTCTGAAACAATATACAAATTTGGTTGATGGAATTTACTAGATACAACTGAAAATAAATAAGTACAATGGTGGTCACGATGCGAGTGAACCCACCTACCAAAACAATCACCCAGAAAAGCAGTATGCCAGAAAAGCCGCAATAAAACCTGTACGGCAAAAACCTGCAAGAACTGTGGCACAACGGGGGTGAGTTGCCAACTCGTGAATAGAAAACATCACAGAGCAGAAATCGTATGTATGACTCAATCCTAGGTCAATACGATTAGTAATAATATATCCTCAATATGAATAAGTCTGAAGCATGATAAGGTGGCAAGGGTAAACATCTATACTTAAGTGTAGTACCAAGTGCTCGTGCCAGTGTCTCAGGTAGCAACATATCATAAATATGAGGTATGATCAATGCAATCAATGTCAACTATATCAGAAAGTTTGTGAGTATGTGGATATCATCCAACTATGTGATCAATGTCATCAATGCCAACTTTATGTTTGTGGATCTCGTCCACGTATCACCCAATGACATAAAGCATCATGGATATAAATATCATAAAGCATATGCATGGAAGTATGAGGATATAAATCAGCGTGTGTCCCTCGTGACACATCAAAATCATGGAAGCTGAGTGTCCAGCATCGACACTCAAAAACATCATGAAAGTTGTGCCCAGTATCGGCACGTAAATCCTCATATATCGGGCTCCATCAGTCCAGATCGGCCCACGGGCTCCGTCAGTCCGGATCGGCCCATATCATCTCTCGACTCCGGTCGGTATCCTCCGGATATCCGCGGTGCCCAAATACAATCACTGGAAGGTAGTAGTCCCTCTGCCAGGTTCACCGTCTGTATACACAGCATCCCTTTCTTGCCCCGGGTTACCATACTGGGCCCCACCATGTACCCGCACACGGCTCACGACTCTTCCTCGCATGGGGTATATATAAACATCAGAACCGATAAATCTCATGGTGGGCACACTGAAATATCATATCAAGGGTAACCGGATTTTTAAAACAATACATACTCTCTTTTTGAAATACCCACGGTTCCCAAATCCAGAAATATCATAGGAACAACATATCTCAATGCGTGAAATCATAAAGCAGGATATATGCGACATATGATAGAAATGTAAGCATATCCGTATATTATGCAACATAAAACAGTAATATGCACACATCGAGGGGAAAACCGCTCTTTTAAATGAATCCAGTTTTTAAAATATATCTTGCGGTTCCCAAATCTACAAAATAAATCCAGAATTATCTATGTATGTGCAAATACGTATGTATGCAAGTATGGGTGTACAATATGTGTGTACACAAGAATGAGTGTACAATATGTCTGTGCGCCATTATAGATGTACAAGTAGGTATATACGCAAGTATGAGTGTACAATATGTATGTGTGCCAGTATGTCATACAAGGAGTCGTATCATGATGCAATAATCCTACTGTGTCGTGACATGGCAATTATCGATGATGAAGTGTGTGAGCCAGCAAACAGGTGTACGTGGAACATACGCATCATCGATAATAGTGCTGGTGTCCTAACAACATGGGTTTAATATAACAATAAACACATTTACATATGCAATGCGATGCAAATAGCAAGAAATGCGGAAATCGAACAATAAACGCAACAGTGAAGAATCTACATCAATATGTAGATGTCATATGTTATGCCATTTGAATTAAGACGAATCGGGGTATTTAGAAAAATAAGGGCTACGGTGTTTTTAAGAAAAGATGCATCTTTTGAAAATTTCCGTTGAATCTCTTAGCCTGTCTTTAAAATACTCACGATTCGTTAGTTTTGAAAATAGGTATGACTCGGGTCTAGTCTAACATCTACTAAGTAACTACAGATCTAACTAACATGCTAATCGAAAGGGTATGGAAACCACCTAAATCTGAGTCGATATATATATATATATATATACATATAATAGTCGGTGATCCCGCCTCAATAGTATCACATACGATACATATATAACGTGACCTCCTTGAGTCAAGAGTGCGGACCAATCATCAATATAAAGCTCGTACGTAAATCCGTCGTACGGCATCCCAAATCCGGGTACGGGTCGAATCTCACATTTATCTCAGCAATTATCTGGTATCCTCATCATCATATCTCATGAACTGGGGTACTGATCTAAGTCTAGTACAAACCGATACCATCTATATAAATATATATATATGCGTATGTAAAACACACGCCCAAAGGCCCGCTAAAATCTCATGTCGTATCTCAAAAGACGAACCACATCATATCACCGACCTCATGGCATCATGCCTAATCTCATCGACTCATCTCCAAATATCATCCATTATCCTCATCATCCAAGTGTAGGTATACGTGTATATATATACATAGTCGCATACCTATGTGTGTGTGTGTGTGTGTATTTACGAATTCCCATATACGCACAAGTATAACAAGTAAGCATGTGTGTGCGTGTGGGTGTAAACCTATTCGAGGGTTCGCGACTAAAAAGCTATACTAGTCCACTTCTACAACCCTAATCTAACCATTGAAAACCTAATCATCCTGAAAATCCATGTCACACATAAAAGATATCATATATATATATATATTTATATACTATTCATCGAACTGCGGGGGTGCTATACGCCATCCACCCGACTTCCCCCGTAGATATAATCTACTCACCTTGATCTTCGCTTGCCGATGTCGACGTCGCCACGCGCTTACTTGTCGTTTCGAAGTCTTCGTGAGGGTACCTACACATCATAGCATATCGTATCACATTAAAAACCAAGTCGAAACCAAAACGACACGCGGAACTCGCATAGGTCAAAACCTATGGTTTGCCCTCGCAAAACAACCCGATATCACTCGATATAGATGTACAAACGTCACATGATCGAGATAAAGTACAACTACAAAAATGCAGAATTTAAAATACGCAAAACCATAACTCGAATCAAAATAGCAACACATGTATTCAGTCCCAGATTTTGATTAAGGTGCAAACAATGTTCCAAAACAATACTGGAGAGATGTATAAAGTGTAAATGAGCTATGGAAGCAACCAGGACTCCTGACTCCACATGGTGGCCGGCCCCCTACCCTAAAAATCCGGTGACATCGGCCCTGGTAGGGAGTTAGGGTGTCATGTTTGTAGGGTAGTCTCCTGGTAGTCAATATAGGGTAATGGTCTTGCTAGTTTTTCCAGTAAGTGTCTAGGGTTACTCCAGGTTCCCTGTAGGCTGCCAATCTAATACAAAAACCAAGATTTGGTATATAAAGTTTAAGTCGTGGCAATGTCATAATACTACATTGTAGGAAATTGGTCCCAGATTTGGATGAAGGTGAAAACCATGTGAGCAAACAACACTAGGGTGATATATAGGGTATATGTGACCTACAGAAGAAACCTGGACCCACACTCTCACCAAGTGGCCGAGCCCTCTCTCATGAAAATCCGGTATCGCCGGCCCTGGGGACTCCATTGTGGTTCGTCTTGCTACAGTGGGTTCCTATGGTCTCAAATGGGTCTCTGGAGTTGTTATTTTCCAGTAAAAATCCCAGTTCATTCCAGATTTTCCTGCACACTCAAAGTTCACAAACCAACATCAAAAGTTTCTGTTTTTCCGTATTTTGGGTTTCAGGTTTGGTTAGGTCTGGTTTTTGGAAAATTGGGGAGTTTAAGGTCACTACTAAAGTCCAATTACACAACCACAACTCAAAATAACCTTAACCCTCTCTAGGGTTTCCAAAGTTCGCCAAACTTCGCCAAATCGATACCAAACTTGAAAAGAGGCTTAAACAACCAAAACACTACAGTATTTGTGAAAGGATATACCTCATTTAGCACCCATGAATCCTCCACAGCGTTAAAATGAAAACTTTCTTGGTCTATAGTATAGCTTGTGGGCTTGTGCATCTTTTTTGTGAAAGGGAGATAGACTTTTGCGGTGTTTCTCATGGTGTTTTGAGGAGGTGAAGAGGGGGAGGGGGTAGGGCAGCAGCAGCAGCAAGGAGAGGGAGGGGAGAGGAAAAATGTGATGAGGATTGTGAGATGAGTGTATGACCAAGTCAAAGATAACCCTCACCTTTCTCTCTCTCACCCATACCTATTATTCTAATCCATTATCTTTTCTTTTTCTTTTCTTCTCTCCTCAATAGTAAACCCAAAACAAATACCCATACACCCCAAATCATGTAGGAAAATGTAACAAGTGTGAAAAAAATGGCATGTGCACAAAACACGCTTAAAGTCCGATTAGCGATTTTTAATCGCGATTAGCACTAAAATAGTGTCAAATAAATCATAAAATTCCATAATTTGCATAAATCACATAAAGCACCCTCATTTTAGTAATTTCCAAAATTTTCAAAATTTTCCCCTAATTTATCGGTATTTAATTATACCGCCTCATTAAAATATTCAATATAATATTATTTAATTATAAAAATTCCCAAAAATAATATTTTATTTTTTTGAAATGTTAAAATCTTCCCCCCTTAAAGAAATTCGATCCCCGAATTTAAATTTAAACCCCTTAATACAAAACATTTCAGTAAAAAGTCCCAGTCGTCGGGGCTCCGAAATCATCAATACATAAAACGCATCACAGCGCAATGCACGCGCATGAACAAAGAGCAGATAACTCAAAATCAAAACTCCGTCAAGAATCCCGCAATCATCGGAGTCATGGTGAAGACACCAATGTCAAATCCAATACGAAACCCAACATGCTATATATCAAAACTATACATGTAAACACCAAATTTATACATGTAGATATCTGAAGAAAATGCATGCCAAATCCTTTTTAAGTCGCTGTGCGATGCGCATAACACTGCACATTGGCGGACGTCTCGAGTAAGAAAATAACTCTATATATATATCCTTTGTTTAAATGCACGTACCACCGTTTCGAAAACAATTTAGAAGGGTTTCCTTATTTTAAACGTTTCGTGTCATATCAGACATGTAGGTAAATACTGAGACTATGGCTCCCTTTTTGGAAATCCCTTTGATAACTATCAATGCATGCAAAATATATCTAGGTACTGTCCTCTGACTAGTCCTGCTCAGTACGAAAACCCATAGCAAATATCATAAAAACGTACTGCTCCATAAGAATAAATCCCAAAATGTGCATAAGAATGCTACGTGCGTCTGGTGCGCACGGAAATCAAAATCCATATATGTGCCATTCATGTGCATAGAAACAACATCTAAGTGCAACGGATGTGGATGAAACACCTGTCAAAGGCAACGGGTGTGCCTGACAACAAATATCAGGTGCATCTGATATGCACGAAGAATCCCGATTTAGTGCATCCGGTGTGTACCAAAATCGCATCCCATAACATGCTCCCAACATGCGCGAAAATCCCAAATCAGGTACATCCATCATTCAAGAAATCACGAAATCCAATATCAAGCACCGAACATGCGCAAAATCCCATCTAAGCGCGCCAAATATGCGCAAGAATCCAAATCAATGCACAGAGTGCACGAAATTAACATCAATATCAGAATCGAAATCAACGGTATACAATAAAGCTCAATCCAAATCATGTATACCCATCACCATGTGCATCAGCGTGCATAAATCAAATCAAAACACTAAAAGTGCATGAAAACTATGCCGAAAGCATAAGTCAAATCATATGCATGCCCTAGGCATGAAGTCAAAATCAATACCTCCAATAAAATCAAATACGTAAATAGAAACACCGAGTTTACCAAGGTGTGAAAATCATAAACGTATGCAACTGCGTGCACAGAAACACATATCAATGCACTATAAGCACATATAAGCTATACCGAGTGCAAAAACCAAATCGTGTGCATACCATGTGCACAAAATCATAAATCAACACAACGGTGTATAAAGCATATCTCAAGGGTAATAACTATGCACAAAATATGAATACCCAGTAGGTGCAACCATGGTGCACGAAAACAAATATCATGAAACCCGGTCATTAAAACTAAATCATGCGAATAGATCGCCCAAAATACCGAAATCCAAGGTGACGGATACGTGATAATCGAATCACCAAATCCCAAATCATAAATACCGTCGTCGATATTTCCTCCTTCACAGTCAAGAAGGTGTCGGCGCATCCAATGCTAGCATAGATATCTACTTGCCTCCTGTTCATGACTTGTCGTCTGGTGCTTTTAAGCTCCCGTCTCTTACTGTGCATTGCTAGTTATATAGTTCCTCGGCTCAACGGCCCAATATGGAGTGACGACGGAACAGTCCCGCTCTGGCACATCCTCTACAGATCTCTGGCCAACCATCTCGTCGACGATGCCGAACTCTGGCCTGCTGGGTGTGCGCAATATGACCGCTACTGGGTCTAAGTCTTGTCGTATAGTATTCCAGAAAGGTCCTGTCGAGGTCTCTCTCAAATCTCGCTTCTGCCGAACTGCCCGGAAGTCATCGTCTTTTACTGAATCTATTTCTTGTTTCGGAACGGCTGCATACTCATCACGACTCCTTCTGGAAGATATATCAATAATCAACGCCTCTGCATGCGTATCGCATCTCTGATGTCAGCGGAGTGGAACGTAATCTCGTCAAGATCTCGTACTAACCTCTTACTCCACTTTTCTCTGCTGTCGACTGCTTCGGACTCGTCTCATTGTGGCTGCATGGACTGTGCTCCAACGGCTATACTCGTATCTGGAGTCTCCCAAGCAATGCATCCCATCACATGATATCCGAAAGATGTCGAACCTTTCGATCGATTCGTCAAAACCTCATAATCCCCCAAGAGCTCAACATCTTGGGTACAGTTTAATAGTATTGAGTACATACCACAGCATCGGTGGACCAGCCGTAGAAGGGCAAACCCAAGCCTCACTATTGGCACCGCGGAACTGCCACAAACCCTAAGGTTCAAAGGCTTTCACACGTTCATTATGTCGAGTTAGGGTTTCATTCTTCTAGAGGGTCCATAGAATCGCTTGCATGTCTTTCCGAATACTTTAATCTTGGAAAATGGGCTCCTGACATTCGATCGTCTCCATCGACTCTCAACGTACCTGCGTGAAATCGTCTCTAGCTGGAATCAATCTATCTGATGACCTCGCATCGGGGTAAGCGAACGAACCACATGTCCTAGTCATTCATCCTTGGGTGACTAGCGACCATCTTTCATATCTCTAAGTACCACTCGTACTGCAATAGCTCCAACATCTGGGGCGATATCTCGTCGTTTGCAGCAACAACTGGCTCATTTATCCGCATGCTGAACAGTGCTTCAGTCATCAAATAATCAGTGCATCGACGGTCATCACATTCTGGCTGGCCTCTAGAAGTAGCTTGATCCTCTGGTGCTGATCTGCACATCCGAGAAATCCCGTAAAAGCGATCCGTCAAACGCTCATGGTGCGAAAATACAATAATACGGTGCATCTATACAAATCGTATGTCCCTGGAATTACGCCCTGGTCAGTCCTCATCCGTAACGAGCTCATGCTGACCGTAACTCTAGCCGTAGCTCTCTATGCCCGTGTAATCGTGGCAGCAAAATCATAACCAATATCGATGAGGATAGATCATAGGAATAAATATAATACTGTGCGAGGAAATGTACATCCTAAGGCTCCTTAAGTGGAGTAGCGTATCGTAAATATGCCGCAGAACATACGTACGGTACGTCACTTTACTTAAGTCACCTACTCCATCAACCAAGGTCAATCTACGCGACGAAAGTTCGGGTCTAATACCTCCTCAACTAAGTTTAAGTTCCGTAAGGTCAAGCCTAAGTTCCGTATATATACAAACGCTCTAGGCTCCGCAGAGTCAAATTTAGACTCGAACCAAGGTTAACCTAGCGCTCTGATACCAACTTTGCCAGGACCCGAAATAGCACGTGACTGGCCCTTGAATCATATGAAGTCAATAGGACCCCATCTAATTTAAGTAAGCCAAATGCCCAGAAATCTAAAACCATTTTAAATAATAAATGAAGGAAAACTATTTTTAAAAAAGTGAAGAAAACATGTTTTAAAAACAAGGTTTTTAAATAAGTAAGTCGAATATGCATTTTTTAAATCCTCAAGTCTTTTCTGAAAATTTCGGCAGAGTTTCCTTTGTAAATACTCGCCCCAAACGGGGTACAACAAGAAAATACATGCACAATGATAAAAGGCATCCCCAAGCAGGAGCCACCTTTTCGTCAATCGACGATCACAACACGCAAGCAATATAATATACAACGCCAAAGGGCGAGAATTAAAACTCAAAAGGAAACTCAAAATCAACAAGAAAACCATAATACTATAACGCGCGACTCTAAGATAGAAATAATACACAACTGGTTTTCTAAGTCTGAAACAATATACAAGTTTGATTGATGGAATTTACTAGATACAACTGAAAATAAATAAGTACAATGGTGGTCACGATGCGAGTGAACCCACCTACCAAAGCAAACACCCAGAAAGGAAGCAGTGTGCCAGAAAAGCCGCAATGAAACCTGTACGGCAAAAACCTGCACGGCAAAAACCTGCAAGAACTGTGGCACAACGGGGGTGAGTTGCCAACTCGTGAATAGAAAACATCACAGAGCAGAAATCGTATGTATGACTCAATCCTAGGTCAATACGATCAGTAATAATATATCCTCAATATGAATAAGTCTGAAGCATGATAAGGTGGAAAGGATAAACATCTATACATAAGTGTAGTACCAAGTGCTCGTGCTAGTGCCTCATGTAGCAACATATCATAAATATGAGGTATGATCAATATAATCAATGTCAACTATATCAGGAAGTCTGTGAGTATGTGGATACCATCCAACTATGTGATCAATATCAACTATATGTATGCGGATCTCTTCCACGTGTCACCCAATGACATAAAGCATCATGCATGTAAATATCATAAAATATATGCATGGAAGTATGGGGATATAAATCAGCGTGTGTCCCTCGCGACATATCAAAATCATGGAACCTGAGTGTCCAGCATCGACACTCGAAAACATCATGAAACCTGTGCCCAGTATCGGCACGTAAATCCTCATATATCGGGCTCCGTCAGTCCGGATCGGCCCACGAGCTCCGTCAGTCCGGATCGGCCCACGAGCTCCGTCAGTCCGGATCGGCCCATATCATCTCTCGACTCCGGTCGGTATCCACCGGATATCCGCCGAGCCCAAATACAATCACCGGTAGGTAGTAGTCCCTCTGCCAGGCTCACCGTCTGTATACACAGCATCCCTTTCTTGCCCCGGATACCATACCGGGCCCCACCATGTACCCACACACGGCTCACGGCTCACGACTCCTCCTCGCATGGGGTATATATAAACATCAGAACCGATAAATCTCATGGTGGGCGTACTGAAATATCATATCAAGGGTAACCGGGTTTTTACAACAATACATACTCTCTTTTTGAAATACCCACGGTTCCCAAATCCAGAAATATCATAGGAACAACATATCTCAATGCGTGAAATCATAAAGCAGGATATATGCGACATATGATAGAAATGTAAGCATATCCGTATATCATGCAACATAAAACAGTAATATGCACACATCGAGGGGAAAACCGCTCTTTTAAATGAATCCAGTTTTTAAAATATATCTTGCGGTTCCCAAATCTACAAAATAAATCCAGAATCATCTATGTATGTGCAAATACGTATGTATGCAAGTATGGGTGTACAATATGTGTGTACACAAGTATGAGTGTACAATTTATCTGTGTGCCAATATAGATGTACAAGTAGGTATATACGCAAGTATGAGTGTACAATATGTATGTGTGCCAGTATGTCATACAAGGAGTCATATCATGATGCAACAATCCTACTGTGTCGTGACATGGCAATTATCGATGATGAAGTGTGTGAGCCGGCAAACAGGTGTACGTGGAACATACGCATCATCGATAATAGTGCTGGTGTCCTAACAACATGGGTTTAATATAACAATAAACACATTTACATATGCAATGCGATGCAAATAACAAGAAATGTGGAAATCGAACAATAAACGCAACAGTGAAGAATCTACATCAATATGTAGATGTCATACGTTATGCCATTTAAAATAAGACGAATCGGGGTTTTTAGAAAAATAAGGGCTACGGTATTTTTAAGAAAAGATGCGTCTTTTGAAAATATCCGTAGAATCTCTTAGCCTGTCTTTAAAATACTCACGATTCGTTAGTTTTGAAAATAGGTATGATTCGGGTCTAGTCTAACATCTACTAAGTAACTACAGATCTAACTAACAAGCTAATCGAAAGGGTACGGAAACCACCTAAATCTGAGTCGATATATATATATATATATACATATAATAGTCGGTGATCCCGCCTTAATAGTATCACATACGATACATATATAACGTGACCTCCTTGAGTCAAGAGTGCGGACTAATCATCAATATAAAGCTCGTACGTGAATCCTTCGTACGGCATCCCAAATCTGGGTACGGGTCGAATCTCACATTTATCTCAGCAATTATCTGGTATCCTTATCATCATATCTCATGAACCGGGGTACTGTTCTTTGTCACGACCCGAAAGTACGGAACGCGACTGGCACTTAGATTACGAGACGTCTAAAGGCGTACCGTAACCTAAGTCAGCCAAAGCCCAGAAGAATCTAAACCAAAATCAAAAGAGAGTGAAGGAAAACCTTTAATGAAAATGGTTTTTAAAAATCATTTAAGTTGCATAGAATCCATTTTTAAAAACATCAAAAATTTCCGAAAATTTCGGCAGAGTCTCCCCTGTATTTTCTATCCCCCAAAATGGGTACAACAAGATAATAAACCTGTAATCATAAAATGGCATCCCCAAGCGGGAGCTAGCTCTTCTCCCAAGGTGGATCACAACCAGATGCAATATAATAGCAATATCAAGAAAAGAGCATAAAAGAAACGCAAAATATCAGAAAACACAACGCCGGCTCAAGTGAGCTCGACCCAAAAGAAACCACAAATATACAAATCTCTCAGTCTCACCACTAGGTCACATATACAATATAAAGTGGTAGATGGAGAATATTAGATACAATGACAAAGCAAAAGAAATAAAGTGTGCTCGCAACCCACCTACGGGCGATGTCGCGAGTCTGAGCAAAAGGAGCTGATGATAAGATAGCCCGCCGCTACAAGACTGACGGGTCCGACCTGCAAGACACTGTGGCACAACGGGGGTGAGTTGCCAGCTCGTGAGTAAATATAACATCTAATAAGGCAATCGTAAGAATGCACGCAATGCACCACAACATGCATGTCCATATGTGATATAATATCTCTAGTATGCATGCACAGGTATGCAATGTCATTATTAAGTCTTTAAGTGTTTTAAATGCTAAGGGTATTGAATTCTTAACTTTAGAACATGAATATCTGTATAATAGCTAAATACCATCAAGAAATCATCTGAAAACCCGTGTCAAGCATCGACACCAAATAGGAATCATATCTGTCTCAATATCGGGCTCCGTCAGTCCGGATCGGCCCATATCATAAATCTCACGACAACGGTCGGTATCCTCCGGATATCCGCCATGCCAGACATCACCGGTAGGTAGTCTTCCCCTGCCAGGCTCATCGTCTACAACTCGATCTTCTTGCCCCGGGGTACCATACCGGGCCCACCATGTACCCGAGACGGTTCATCCACTCTTCGAATCGGGTCTCGAAATCCAACAGAAAACATGAAAACTCATGGTGGACGACACATACATCACGAGAAAACCGCAACTTTGTTTTGAAAATGATAAATATAAGGTTTTGTTAAATTCTTGCGGTTTTCCCCAAAATCCAGAAATCGCAGCAATACTGAAATCCTCAAGAAAATCATAATGTCCACATGTTATATATGATAAATGTCTATGATATCAATGCATACGATGTGCATTTTGGCTAGAAATCTATATAAATATAATGATGATGCGAGGTATACGTATGCTATGCAATTTCATATATCAAGTATGAATGCAAGTGGCGATATTATGATAAACAGGTTCTATAGTGCACGTGGCATGGCAATTACCAAAGGCGTGTGTGTCACATGAATAGTGCACGTGCAACAGATGCCAATGATAATGGTGTTCGTGTCCTACGAAGTGATATCGCATAAGTATGGATGAATGTCCATGCAATCTAATATACTGTTCGCTATAAGGGTATGCAGTGTACATGAATGGATAAGCTAGCTAACAATATAAATCTTGCAAAAAGTAGGGTAATCCTAACTAGGGGGCGCCTCGGGCCATCCAGACGATTCCCCCATAGATGAATACATCTACTCACCTGAAATCCCCGCTAACCCGATCCGACCACCGCCTTGCCTTTACGTGCCGTGTCCGATGTTTCCCCGACCGATCCTATATTTGCACAACACCAAGCATAAGATTACAAAACCTAAAACAATGCAAGTCACAATATACAATTATCGACGCTCTCGAATTAAACATAACATACACTCGGTACGCGGGAAAACGCACGAAAATCGCTAATCGTTAACTAGAATCGTCATTTCGGGGAAATCGACAAAACTAAAACCCGACTAGACGAAACCCCGCGTTCGCGCACTCTAATAGTCCTACACGAAACTAATTATATCGCTAACATAACACAATTTGATCGCATTCTAATTTTTGTAAAATTCTAGTAAGCAAATTTCAAACCGATTCGATGCAAACGTCGCAATTTAACGACTTAGCGAGCGTAACCCTCCGCAATTAACCACTCTAATCAAATAGGTAACCAAAGCCCTAATTTAACTCTAACAACCATGCTTCAAACCCTAGTTCAACACCAAATCCCATTCTTGATTTTCATGAACAAGAATTTACAACTAAATTAATCTTCAAAATTGAATTTTAGCACACATAAACTACAAGTTAACAAACTAGTTTAGAATTTCACCTCACAAATAGAACCCTAGCATGATCAAGCCACCAAAGAAGCCTCCTTTCTTCTAGTTTTGAACTAAATTTGGTTGAGGAGAGAGTGGATTAGGGTTTAGCATTGAATTGGAGAAGAAAATGGTGAATTTTTTATGGATTTTTCATGATTTTTTAAGCAAGAATTGAGGTGAAAAGAGGGGGAGCTGCTGCTATTTTCGGCCAGAGGTGAAGACGAGGAGGGTGTGGGGTTTTTGGAGAAGTTTCTAGGTTAAAAAGATCCCTCACATCTCATTTAATGCATTTCACATCAACTTTTTACAAAAAAACCCCTTTTTACATCATTTTTTTTATAATTTTCACACCATAAAACTAAAATGTTGCAAGTCATGATACAATTTTATTAACACCATATTTTAGCTTATAAAGATTCCTAATTATGAAATTTACCTAATTAAATTTGTATTTATCACTAATTTAATGTATTTTAAAAAGCTTAAAATAATAAAAAAAATAATTAATTACGAATTTTTTTTTATTTAACTAGAAAATTATAAGTGACATTTTAGTGAAAAAATTATAGTAATATCTTATCTAAATTTTGTATAATTAGGTCTACAATGAAAAATACCTATTTTGACTTTTTACGGAAAAAGCCGAAAAATTTGCCGATTACCGAAAAACTGCCTAAACGATTTTCGAAGGGTTACAATCTTCTCCCCTTAAAGAAATTCGGTCCCCGAATTTAGAATTCAACTACGCGTACCTTCAAAAAGATGAGGATATCTCTTCCTCATCTCGATCTCGGTCTCCCAGGTGATCTCCTTGCTGTTCGGGCCACGCCAAAGGACCTTGACGGACGGTATAACCTTTGACCTCAATTTCTTCACCTGCCGATCCAAGATGACCACCGGCTGCTCGGTGAAAGAAAGATCACGCTCTAGCTGGATCGTCTGGTGCTGAATCGCCTGGGAAGGATCATGAAGGTACTTGCGGAGCATCGAGACATGGAATACGGGGTGAACATCGGGGAAGCTGGGCGGAAGAGCTAACCGATAAGCGACCGGACCAACACGCTCTAGGATCTCGAAAGGACCAGCATATCTAGGACTCAGTTTCCCTTTCCGCCCAAATCTCATCACACCTTTCATCGGAGAGACCTTCAGGAAAACATGATCGCCAACAGCGAACTCGAGTCGGCGACGACGCTTGTCAGCATATGATTTCTGCCTGCTCTGTGCCGCTCTCATCCTGTCCCGAATCGGATGTATCTTCTCGGTCGTCTCCTGTACGATCTGCGGCCCCAAAATACTGCTCTCCCTGAGCTCTGTCCAACATACAGGTGATCGACATCTCCTCCCATATAAAGCCTCAAAAGGTGCCATCTGAATCGTCTTCTGGAAGCTATTATTGTAGGAAAACTCGATCAAAGGCAAATGATGATCCCAGCTACCAACGAAATCTAAAACGCAAGCTCTGAGCATGTCCTCAAGAGTCTGAATAGTACGCTCTGACTGACCGTCAGTCTGCGGATGAAAGGCTGTGCTAAAACTCAATCGGGTACCCAAAGCTTCCTGGAGTTTCTGCCACAATCGGCTGGTAAACTGGGTGCCACGGTCGGACACGATGCAAGTCGGAACACCATGCAGGCGCACTATCTCATCAACATAAACCTGGGCGTACTGAGAAAATCCAAAAGTGGTCTTCACTGGCAGAAAGTGAGCCGCTTGCGTCAGTCGATCCATAATCACCCAAATAGAGTCATACCCTCGACTGGTCCTGGGTAGACCCACAATGAAGTCCATGGAGACCTGCTCCCACTTCCACTCAGGGATAGGCAAAGGTTGTAACTCACCGGCTGGCCTCTAGTGCTCGGCCTTGACTTGCTGACAAGTCAGGCATCTCGACACAAAGTCTGTAATATCCTTCTTCATCCCGTCCCACCAGTAAACCTCTCTCAAATCACGGTACATCTTGGTGGAACCTGGATGCACACTGTATACTGATCTATGTGCCTCCTTGAGAATATCACGCCTCAGTCCCTCTGAATCTGGCACACACAGTTGAGTCCCAAATCGAAGTATCCCCTGATCTGTTAGTGTATATGCCCTAGAGGCCATTACTGTATCATACTAGTTTGTATATTACTTAATGGATGCTTGGGATATTCACCTTGTATATACAATCTTGCTCAAAATAGTAGTATGCTACTTGGTTTGTTTCTACTTCAATGTGTACATGTGTTTATTTTTGTATATCGCCTATACACATTAGTAGAGCCCTTAGGATCTTTGCTTGATTACCAGCGATGTGATGGCCGTCACACTAGTGGGGCTGGGTAATCTATAAGCACATCCTTTTGTAGGTCCCTGGTCGCAGGACTATCGAGACAGGGCATCGATACTCCGGAGTAGACCAGCGCATGCGCTTCTCATCCCAGTGTGGGAGACGGTCTGTCCCACAGCCGTCAGTACGTCGTACTTGAGATAGTATGCGGGTGCTCGTTAGGTTATGGGTACACTGGACAGGACTCGTCGGGAACTGACTAGTTGGTATTATACCTATCGTCAGTTATCAGTTCCCAGGTGACATGAGTACAGCTTAGTCCGCTGACTTGACACTGTCACTCCGCCTCGAGTGTGTTCCCACTGTACTTTGATCACTACCCTACCACGGCTCAAAGGAGTCGTGCAAACAGGTAGTGGTTGGGTGTAGTCCCGAAGCACTTGGAGGCAGTGACGGTTAGACAGGATTCGTCTCTCCCGGTATTGGGGGTTGACATCGCGCTGTGTCTAGGAGAGCCATTACACGAGTAGTCCCTGGCCAGGGCAAACGAGATATACTGGTAGGTTTCCAGTGTTATCTCAGGGTGTTTTGGGCTTCGCTCCGGCACGACTTGTACCGCTATTGGGGGACTGACGTTTACCGCCCCCTAGGCCCGCCATGCGATGTATCAGACGAACAGACCGGACTGTACGGAGAATGTCACACTCAGGCTCAGTAGGAGTTCAGATGGGTTTCGCCTCGTCGGTCTTCTTGTCGGCATTACCTGGGGACCGTTACGCACAGCTAGTGCCGCTTGCGGTCTGTGGTTAAACCCACTGCCAGCGTAGTGTCGAGTCTTTAGAGTCCCACACAGAAAGCTTTTCGCCTTTAGGCAAAAGAGTAGAGGTCGCATGGCATTGCGACAGGTCGCATGGTTTTGCGACAGGGTTCGGTCACATCCGTGCACTTGTGCACGTACAGTGTCCGGACAGTTTACACTAGCGGGCTTTGGTTTAAGCCAGATCCTAGTGTACCTTATGGGATTGGATTTATCCAGTTTGCATTCGTGTTCCTCGGAACGCGGATGCGGGTGTGTATGCACAGTTGACAGGGAGGCAGAGGCAGCGGATTCTCATTAGGGTTGTTGACAGTTGACCGTTGACTTTTTGACTTTTTGCTCAACCCTAATGAGAATATGATATGCGATTAACTATTATATTAATTAAGTATTATGGTGACTTGGTTGTTGACTTTTGTTGACCTTGTTGACTTGTTGACTTTGTTGACCGGTTGACTAGGCTTGACTAGTTGACCATCATGATAACCATGGTTATCATTTCATGCCAAAGACTTTTACTTGCTTGTTCATTTGAGTAAAATGAGTGCATGACATGATAAGGTTATGGTTGCTTCAACCATCACATAAGACTTTTGTTGATATGATGAGTTATCATTGCTTTGGATTATGAGAGGGTGAGAGACAAAATACTTGCTCATTCTTTCTTGCTCATTCTCTCTCTTGTTCTTGAGCTCTCCTCTTGCTCTCACCCTCAACCTCTTGCTCCCTCTCTTGATCTATGGTTCTCTTGTCTCATGAGTTGAGAATCAAGAACCATAGATAAAATCCCATTCTATTTCCTCTCTACTCATTCTAGTTCACTAGGTTTAGCAAACCAAGTGAACTAGTTTCTTCAAAGAACGAAGAAGGAGCTAAAGGTTGGAGCTTTCAAGTGGATCTATCTTCGGCGTACGGAGACGACGAGAAGGAGCCATCGGACCGCCATCGGAGCTTGAAGAGAAGGAGTTCAAGACAAGCTAGGTATAACCCCCATCCGAGTAGCTAACTCTCTTTAGCTATGTATGCTAGTTTTAGTTTAGTTAAAGATCCCGACTTTGCTTAGTCCATGTTGCCCCTTGCGCTAAAAATTTGTTTTTTATACCGTTTCCGCCTCCCCGTAAGAACCGGGGGTCGCAACGTGGACTTACAGTGGTATCAGAGCCTAACTAAACTTAAACTAGCTTGGTAGTAAAGCGTAACGAAGTTCGGAACCGAAAAAAATCCAAAAACCTAACTTTTACAAAACCTGAGTTTCTGTTGAAATTTTTTCTGGTCAAAATGAAAAACTTTATACTCCTAAATTCGGCTCAGGGTTTTGTGTGAACACCCAAGAAAAACGTTGCCCTAATTCGTTCAAACCGCCGTGCTTCCGCCGCACTAGGTAGGCATGTGCCGCGGAAGCGCCGCAGTTTTTCGTCTTCTCTGCATCGTTTTTCGTGCAGTGTGTGTCTGTGTTGGTTTTGGGATTTTTGAAATATATTATATGTGCCCAGATTTTCCAGAATAGAAATTTCCTTTTGGGGTCCTATAATTCCGTATTTTTTCCGAACTTCACTGCACTTTGACTATGATGGTTATATCTGTGATGCTTGCATGTATTGAACGTCGGCTAATCGCTATAAGTCGATTGGTCGGGGTTATACATGATCTGTGTTTGATATTGGAATGTGTATATAAATATGTTGGATTGTCGCGGGTGAATAGCCGGGGGTTGTGAGACGAGAGTTTTCTTTTCTTGCAATTCATGTAAATTTGTAAATTGATGTAATAATTATTTGTATGGCCGCACAACCGGGTCGGGGTTGTAGCCGTCATTGTATAATTTCTTTTTACTGTTTTTGCTCCTAGGATAGACCCATGGAGGGGTGCACAAACTACCGGGTATGCCGAAGTGTCGAGTGGCCTACTCATGGAGATGAGGGAGGTTGCTACGCTTCGGGTACTTGGCGGGTAGTTTGCCGCACCCGTAGGGGTCTTGGGTGGGGTATTGGCTATTCACCGCGACCGTGTTATCTGTTTTTGTTACAGGCTCGTACAAATTACAGATTACTAGTATATCCAATGTATTTATCTGAGATCTGAAATGTTTATCATTGCAGTATATCTATATATGATATTATTTAGGCGTTGCTTATGTTTTACAGACGCGCTAGCCCAGCCCCCGCTCTGTCGTTAGTTAAGTAACCTAACGGGTAATGACGGGGCCCCGTGGCGAATGCGAATGGCATAAGCGTACATCATATTTTGGTTGTTTTCTGCAATGGTAGGATTAAATGATGGGACGCATTAAAAGAACTAATGCAAGAATATCACGCATTAAAAGAACTAATGCAAGATAATAAACCAAGTTAAAGTCGTTGGAACACTCTCGAAAAACCACTCGGTTCTTTTCAAAAACAACTTTTAAATGCGGAGCTTGAGCCACTCCTTTTAAAAGCTATCTCGTTCCATCGACCAAATCAAGTTCACTACGTTCACGGTTTTGCCAAAACCATCCGTAGCCCTCCGTCGTTTCACATGAATAGTCAATAGTATTCAAGCTGTGTATGTTGGCCAAAGTCAAGGCACAGTGATTGGTAGCTATTGGGTGTTCATGTGTAGCATAGATAGATGCGTTGGTTTGGGACAGTCGTACTGCCATTTTGGCCAAAGTCAAGGGTAGGTACGGATGGATCCAAATTAACCTGGATAATGACGGGTAGAACTTGACATGTGACTTATGATATTTTGGCCAAAGTCAAGGTCATAAGAGCATGGGGCAAAAATCCACATCGGGAGTTTCATAAGTACTGAAACTTGCTAGATTTGCATACCATTTGGAGTGTGATGATTCTGGTAGGATTCCTTCAGTTTCGTCACGCGATGATATTTGGATCCCGATCCTACTGTGAGTATATGCTACTCCTCGGGAAATTTCTCACTAATCGATCAATGCTATAAACCTAGTAGGTGCCTAGAAAGGTGTTAGCGGGGCTACGCCCCCAGGGAAAAGAGGTTCTCTAATTAAGGAACTTCGCGAAAGCGTTGGAAAACCTCCCTCGAAGTACCGACACCGGCCTGGCTGAACGGTTAAGCAAGTATTGTACGGTGGGATTGATCCTGACTAATTCTTCCTTTATGGTTTGAGGAGGGATTCGAGAAACAGTGGGAGCCATCCTGTTTAGACAAACTAAAAACCACTCTAAACTTGCAAGAGCATCATGCTGAGTGTTTCTTCTTCTCTCTCCTAATTGCAGCGACCAATCAACATGACTGGACTTAAGTTACTCCTAGATAAAAACAAACTGACAGGGCCAAACTACAAAGATTGGCTCAGGAATGTCAAGATAGCAATCACTTATGACAAGCTGGGGTATCTTCTTACCACCAAAGCTCCCCCTGTCCCTGGTCCAACTTCCAGTGTCGCGGATAAGGAAATCCGCAAGACTTGGGAGATTGATAGCGCGAAGGCCAAGTGCCTCCTGCTTGCCTCGATGGACAACGAACATCAGAGGAGGCATGAGAATATGGACATGGAGTCCATATTGCTCCATACAAAAGAACTGTATGGAGAGCAATCACGTATCGCAAGATACGAAGCGTCGAAAAAGTTATTTTCGACAAGAATGGCCGTCGGATCATCAGTAGCCGAGCACGTGCTAAAGATGATCGGCTTCATTGAGGAGCTCGCTGACCTAGGGATCACATTGGAGAGTGAGCTATATACGGATATAGTTCTCCAGTCCCTTCCTTCCACTTACGCCCAGTTTATACTGAACTTCAACTTACAAGAAAAAGAGGTTGAACTTTCAGAGCTCCTCAACATGCTGAGGAGCGCAGAGGGCACCCTACAGAAAGGTAGGGATACATCCACTTTGTTTGTAGGAGGATCATCTTCTTCTAGGTCCAAGGCGAAAGCCAAGGGAAAGAAGAAGAAGGCCCCCGCCAAACCAAGGGGCGGTGTTAGTAAAGTGGATACGAAGGGAAAAGGTAAAGCAACAAAGATAGCGGGGAAGCTTGTGGATAAGGAAGAATGCTTCTATTGTCATAAGAAAGGACACTGGAAGAATGATTGCAGGGCCTGGAAGGCCAGAACACAGGAATTGAAGCAGGTTGCAGCTTCAGCTTCAGGTGTGTATGTTATTGAAAATTGTCTTTCAATAAACTCTACTTCCTGGGTATTGGATACCGGATCAGGATCTCATATCTGTAATTCTTTGCAGGCGTTGAGAAACCGTAGGGTTTTAAAGGCAGGTGACATGACCCTCAAAGTTGCAAACGGAGCTAGCATGGATGCTAAAGCCGTGGGGGACTATCACCTGGGAATGTCAGATGGACATGTTTTGGTTTTGCGTAATTGCTTTTTTGTACCCAACGCAACTTGTAATATCATTTCTGTATCTTTAGTTTCTAAAGAAGGTTATGAATTTGCGTTTGTAAGTAATGTTGTAAACATTCACCTTAATCAAGTTTTGATTGGGTCAGGTACATTGAGTAATGGTATATACGTGTTAAACCAACCACAAATTTTCAACGTCCAGAATACACACAAAAGAAAGTCTCCAGAAATAAATCAGACTTTCTTATGGCATTGTAGATTGGGTCACATCAATGAGAGAAGGTTGACTAAGTTACATACAGAAGGATATTTGAATGCGTTCGAATATCAATCGTATGCCACTTGTCAATCTTGTCTCAAAGGAAAGATGACAAAGACTCCGTTTACTGGACATGGAGTAAGAGCGAGCGAGCTCTTGGGACTCGTACACAGTGACGTGTGCGGTCCAATGTCTACACATGCCCGAAGCGGACATTCTTACTTCATTACTTTTACGGATGACTTCTCAAGGTACGGTTATGTCTTCTTAATGAAACATAAGTCCGAGGCCTTTGGAAAATTCCAGGAGTATAAGAATGAAGTGGAGAAACAGACCGGCAAAAGTATTAAGATTCTAAGATCGGATCGAGGTGGAGAATACTTAAGTGCCGAGTTCCTGGGCTATTTAAAAGAGAATGGAATTCTCTCTCAGCTTACTCCTCCATACACCCCGCAACATAACGGTGTATCGGAGAGACGGAACCGCACCCTATTGGATATGGTGCGGTCCATGATGAGTAACGCTGAGTTGCCGCGATCATTCTGGGGATATGCGCTAGAATCAGCCGCATACCTTTTGAACCGAGTTCCCATTAAGACTGTGCCTACTACGTCATTTGAGATGTGGTGTGGGAAGAGACCCCATCTTAATCACATTAAGATATGGGGAAGTCCAGCTTTTGTCAAAAAGCAGCATGCGGACAAGCTCGAGGCACGCTCAGTACTGTGCAAGTTTGTGGGATATCCAAAGAATTCCAAGGGATATTTCTTCTACTGTGAAGAGGAACAAAAAGTTCTTGTTTCTCGTCATGCCCACTTTCTAGAACACCAGTTCATAGAAAAAGAAATAAGTGGGTGCGCAGTAGAACTGGAAGAAATTCCAGAACCACGGACTATTACTGAAGGTTTAGTGGAACCAGAGGGTTCGGAAGAACAGGACATTCCTACGCCACTCCGCAGGAGTAGTAGGCAGTCTCATCCGCCCGAGAGATACTACGGTTTTCTCATAGACGGGGATAGAGAGGATTGCATCATAGATTATGATGAGCCTACTAGCTTCCAGCAGGCCGTTCAGAGCGTTGACTCAGTGAAATGGCTGGATGCAATGCGGACCGAAATGGAGTCCATGTACACCAACAAGGTATGGACGTTGGACATTGCTCCAGACGGGGTAAAACCCGTAGGATGCAAGTGGATCTTCAAAAGGAAGATTGGTGTAGATGGACAGGTTGAGACCTATAAAGCTAGGCTGGTAGCAAAGGGTTTTCGTCAAAGACCTGGCTTGGACTACGACGAAACCTTTTCTCCAGTAGCCATGCTGAAATCCATTCGGATCCTTCTTGCCATTGCTGCCTTCCACGATTATGAGATCTGGCAAATGGACGTAAAGACAGCTTTTCTAAATGGAAATTTAGAGGAGTGTGTCTATATGGACCAACCAGAGGGTTTCATTCAGAATGGGAGCAGCGGAAAGGTGTGCAAGTTGCTTAAGTCCATCTATGGACTAAAGCAGGCATCGCGGAGTTGGAACATCTGCTTTGATGAGACGGTCAAAGAATTTGGCTTTATCAAAAATCCAGATGAACCATGCATCTATAGTAGATTTGTAGCGAGAACTGTAGTATTCCTCGTTTTGTACGTGGATGACATTCTCTTAATAGGAAATGACATTCCTATGCTACAATCTGTCAAGGGGTTCTTGTCACACAGGTTCTCCATGAAAGACCTGGGTGATGCCTCATACATTCTGGGTATCCGGATCTACCGTGACAGATCCAAGAGGATATTAGGACTTTCACAGTCCAGGTACATCGACACCATACTGAAGAGGTTCAGTATGGAAGATTCCAAGCGCGGTAACCTACCGGCTTGTCACGGGATCACCCTCTCTAAAGAGATGTCTCCCAAGACTGATTTGGAGAGGGATCGCATGTCTATTATACCCTACGCTTCTGCGGTAGGCTCTATAATGTATGCGATGTTCTGTACCAGACCGGATGTAGCTTATGCACTGAGTGTGGTAAGCCGGTATCAGTCTAACCCAGGGGAGAAACACTGGATAGCGGTAAAGAACATTCTCAAGTACATGAGAAGGACTAAGGAGATGTTCTTGGTGTATAGCGGAAAAGACCTCCAGATTGAGGCCTTTGCTGACTCCAGCTTCCAGAGTGACAAGGATGATTCCAAGTCCATGTCGGGTTTTGTCTTTACCCTCAATGGAGGGGCGGTGTGTTGGAAGAGTTCCAAACAGGAAACCGTTGCAGACTCGACGATGGAAGCGGAATACATCGCTGCATCTGATGCCGCAAAAGAAGCTGTCTGGATGAGAAAGTTCTTGAAAGAACTTCAGGTGGTTCCGTCCATTGTTGATCCAATACCTCTGTATTGCGACAACAACGGGGCTATAGCTTTAGCGAAGGAACCCAGGTCCCATCAGAGATCCAGGCACATCTTGAGGCGGTATCACCTGATCAGGGAGATCGTAGATCGCCAGGAGATCGAGGTTCGGAGAGTCGCTTCAGAAGATAACACTGTTGATCCATTCACCAAGGCCCTGCCCCAGACTCAGTTCGAGCGGCTGATCGAGATGATAGGTCTTCGATACGCCAGTACATGGCCTTAGTGCAAGTGGGAGATTGTTAGTGTATATGCCCTAGAGGCCATTACTGTATCATACTAGTTTGTATATTACTTAATGGATGCTTGGGATATTCACCTTGTATATACAATCTTGCTCAAAATAGTAGTATGCTACTTGGTTTGTTTCTACTTCAATGTGTACATGTGTTTATTTTTGTATATCGCCTATACACATTAGTAGAGCCCTTAGGATCTTTGCTTGATTACCAGCGATGTGATGGCCGTCACACTAGTGGGGCTGGGTAATCTATAAGCACATCCTTTTGCAGGTCCCTGGTCGCAGGACTATCGAGACAGGGCATCGATACTCCGGAGTAGACCAGCGCATGCGCTTCTCATCCCAGTGTGGGAGACGGTCTGTCCCACAGCCGTCAGTACGTCGTACTTGAGATAGTATGCGGGTGCTCGTTAGGTTACGGGTACACTGGACAGGACTCGTCGGGAACTGACTAGTTGGTATTATACCTATCGTCAGTTATCAGTTCCCAGGTGACATGAGTACAGCTTAGTCCGCTGACTTGACACTGTCACTCCGCCTCGAGTGTGTTCCCACTGTACTTTGATCACTACCCTACCACGGCTCAAAGGAGTCGTGCAAACAGGTAGTGGTTGGGTGCAGTCCCGAAGCACTTGGAGGCAGTGACGGTTAGATAGGATTCGTCTCTCCCGGTATTGGGGGTTGACATCGCGCTGTGTCTAGGAGAGCCATTACACGAGTAGTCCCTGGCCAGGGCAAACGAGATATACTGGTAGGTTTCCAGTGTTATCTCAGGGTGTTTTGGGCTTCGCTCCGGCACGACTTGTACCGCTATTGGGGGACTGACGTTTACCGCCCCCTAGGCCTGCCATGCGATGTATCAGACGAACAGACCGGACTGTACGGAGAATGTCACACTCAGGCTCAGTAGGAGTTCAGATGGGTTTCGCCTCGTCGGTCTTCTTGTCGGCATTACCTGGGGACCGTTACGCACAGCTAGTGCCGCTTGCGGTCTGTGGTTAAACCCACTGCCAGCGTAGTGTCGAGTCTTTAGAGTCCCACACAGAAAGCTTTCGCCTTTAGGCAAAAGAGTAGAGGTCGCATGGTATTGCGACAGGTCGCATGGTTTTGCGACAGGGTTCGGTCACATCCGTGCACTTGTGCACGTACAGTGTCCGGACAGTTTACACTAGCGGGCTTTGGTTTAAGCCAGATCCTAGTGTACCTTATGGGATTGGATTTATCCAGTTTGCATTCGTGTTCCTCGGAACACGGATGCGGGTGTGTATGCACAGTTGACAGGGAGGCAGAGGCAGCGGATTCTCATTAGGGTTGTTGACAGTTGACCGTTGACTTTTTGACTTTTTGCTCAACCCTAATGAGAATATGATATGCGATTAACTATTATATTAATTAAGTATTATGGTGACTTGGTTGTTGACTTTTGTTGACCTTGTTGACTTGTTGACTTGTTGACTTTGTTGACCGGTTGACTAGGCTTGACTAGTTGACCATCATGATAACCATGGTTATCATTTCATGCCAAAGACTTTTACTTGCTTGTTCATTTGAGTAAAATGAGTGCATGACATGATAAGGTTATGGTTGCTTCAACCATCACATAAGACTTTTGTTGATATGATGA
The DNA here is from genome assembly GCA_030015575.1 of Agapanthus africanus. Lineage (NCBI taxonomy): Eukaryota > Viridiplantae > Streptophyta > Magnoliopsida > Asparagales > Amaryllidaceae > Agapanthus > Agapanthus africanus. The sequence goes on along the minus strand of CM057349.1, from coordinate 415,871,394 downwards.
GTTATCATTGCTTTGGATTATGAGAGGGTGAGAGACAAAATACTTGCTCATTCTTTCTTGCTCATTCTCTCTCTTGTTCTTGAGCTCTCCTCTTGCTCTCACCCTCAACCTCTTGCTCCCTCTCTTGATCTATGGTTCTCTTGTCTCATGAGTTGAGAATCAAGAACCATAGATAAAATCCCATTCTATTTCCTCTCTACTCATTCTAGTTCACTAGGTTTAGCAAACCAAGTGAACTAGTTTCTTCAAAGAACGAAGAAGGAGCTAAAGGTTGGAGCTTTCAAGTGGATCTATCTTCGGCGTACGGAGACGACGAGAAGGAGCCATCGGACCACCATCGGAGCTTGAAGAGAAGGAGTTCAAGACAAGCTAGGTATAACCCCCATCCGAGTAGCTAACTTTCTTTAGCTATGTATGCTAGTTTTAGTTTAGTTAAAGATCCCGACTTTGCTTAGTCCATGTTGCCCCTTGCGCTAAAAATTTGTTTTTTATACCGTTTCCGCCTCCCCGTAAGAACCGGGGGTCACAACGTGGACTTACAGTGGTATCAGAGCCTAACTAAACTTAAACTAGCTTGGTAGTAAAGCGTAACGAAGTTCGGAACCGAAAAAAATCCAAAAACCTAACTTTTACAAAACCTGAGTTTCTGTTGAAATTTTTTTTGGTCAAAATGAAAAACTTTATACTTCTAAATTCGGCTCAGGGTTTTGTGTGAACACCCAAGAAAAACGTTGCCCTAATTCGTTCAAACCGCCGTGCTTCCGCCGCACTAGGTAGGCATGTGCCGCGGAAGCGCCGCAGTTTTTCGTCTTCTCTGCATCGTTTTTCGTGCAGTGTGTGTCTGTGTTGGTTTTGGGATTTTTGAAATATATTATATGTGCCCAGATTTTCCAGAATAGAAATTTCCTTTTGGGGTCCTATAATTCCGTATTTTTTCCGAACTTCACTGCACTTTGACTATGATGGTTATATCTGTGATGCTTGCATGTATTGAACGTCGGCTAATCGCTATAAGTCGATTGGTCGGGGTTATACATGATCTGTGTTTGATATTGGAATGTGTATATAAATATGTTGGATTGTCGCGGGTGAATAGCCGGGGGTTGTGAGACGAGAGTTTTCTTTTCTTGCAATTCATGTAAATTTGTAAATTGATGTAATAATTATTTGTATGGCCGCACAACCGGGTCGGGGTTGTAGCCGTCATTGTATAATTTCTTTTTACTGTTTTTGCTCCTAGGATAGACCCATGGAGGGGTGCACAAACTACCGGGTATGCCGAAGTGTCGAGTGGCCTACTCATGGAGATGAGGGAGGTTGCTACGCTTCGGGTACTTGGCGGGTAGTTTGCCGCACCCGTAGGGGTCTTGGGTGGGGTATTGGCTATTCACCGCGACCGTGTTATCTGTTTTTGTTACAGGCTCGTACAAATTACAGATTACTAGTATATCCAATGTATTTATCTGAGATCTGAAATGTTTATCATTGCAGTATATCTATATATGATATTATTTAGGCGTTGCTTATGTTTTACAGACGCGCTAGCCCAGCCCCCGCTCTGTCGTTAGTTAAGTAACCTAACGGGTAATGACGGGGCCCCGTGGCGAATGCGAATGGCATAAGCGTACATCATATTTTGGTTGTTTTCTGCAATGGTAGGATTAAATGATGGGACGCATTAAAAGAACTAATGCAAGAATATCACGCATTAAAAGAACTAATGCAAGATAATAAACCAAGTTAAAGTCGTTGGAACACTCTCGAAAAACCACTCGGTTCTTTTCAAAAACAACTTTTAAATGCGGAGCTTGAGCCACTCCTTTTAAAAGCTATCTCGTTCCATCGACCAAATCAAGTTCACTACGTTCACGGTTTTGCCAAAACCATCCGTAGCCCTCCGTCGTTTCACATGAATAGTCAATAGTATTCAAGCTGTGTATGTTGGCCAAAGTCAAGGCACAGTGATTGGTAGCTATTGGGTGTTCATGTGTAGCATAGATAGATGCGTTGGTTTGGGACAGTCGTACTGCCATTTTGGCCAAAGTCAAGGGTAGGTACGGATGGATCCAAATTAACCTGGATAATGACGGGTAGAACTTGACATGTGACTTATGATATTTTGGCCAAAGTCAAGGTCATAAGAGCATGGGGCAAAAATCCACATCGGGAGTTTCATAAGTACTGAAACTTGCTAGATTTGCATACCATTTGGAGTGTGATGATTCTGGTAGGATTCCTTCAGTTTCGTCACGCGATGATATTTGGATCCCGATCCTACTGTGAGTATATGCTACTCCTCGGGAAATTTCTCACTAATCGATCAATGCTATAAACCTAGTAGGTGCCTAGAAAGGTGTTAGCGGGGCTACGCCCCCAGGGAAAAGAGGTTCTCTAATTAAGGAACTTCGCGAAAGCGTTGGAAAACCTCCCTCGAAGTACCGACACCGGCCTGGCTGAACGGTTAAGCAAGTATTGTACGGTGGGATTGATCCTGACTAATTCTTCCTTTATGGTTTGAGGAGGGATTCGAGAAACAGTGGGAGCCATCCTGTTTAGACAAACTAAAAACCACTCTAAACTTGCAAGAGCATCATGCTGAGTGTTTCTTCTTCTCTCTCCTAATTGCAGCGACCAATCAACATGACTGGACTTAAGTTACTCCTAGATAAAAACAAACTGACAGGGCCAAACTACAAAGATTGGCTCAGGAATGTCAAGATAGCAATCACTTATGACAAGCTGGGGTATCTTCTTACCACCAAAGCTCCCCCTGTCCCTGGTCCAACTTCCAGTGTCGCGGATAAGGAAATCCGCAAGACTTGGGAGATTGATAGCGCGAAGGCCAAGTGCCTCCTGCTTGCCTCGATGGACAACGAACATCAGAGGAGGCATGAGAATATGGACATGGAGTCCATATTGCTCCATACAAAAGAACTGTATGGAGAGCAATCACGTATCGCAAGATACGAAGCGTCGAAAAAGTTATTTTCGACAAGAATGGCCGTCGGATCATCAGTAGCCGAGCACGTGCTAAAGATGATCGGCTTCATTGAGGAGCTCGCTGACCTAGGGATCACATTGGAGAGTGAGCTATATACGGATATAGTTCTCCAGTCCCTTCCTTCCACTTACGCCCAGTTTATACTGAACTTCAACTTACAAGAAAAAGAGGTTGAACTTTCAGAGCTCCTCAACATGCTGAGGAGCGCAGAGGGCACCCTACAGAAAGGTAGGGATACATCCACTTTGTTTGTAGGAGGATCATCTTCTTCTAGGTCCAAGGCGAAAGCCAAGGGAAAGAAGAAGAAGGCCCCCGCTAAACCAAGGGGCGGTGTTAGTAAAGTGGATACGAAGGGAAAAGGTAAAGCAACAAAGATAGCGGGGAAGCTTGTGGATAAGAAAGAATGCTTCTATTGTCATAAGAAAGGACACTGGAAGAATGATTGCAGGGCCTGGAAGGCCAGAACACAGGAATTGAAGCAGGTTGCAGCTTCAGCTTCAGGTGTGTATGTTATTGAAAATTGTCTTTCAATAAACTCTACTTCCTGGGTATTGGATACCGGATCAGGATCTCATATCTGTAATTCTTTGCAGGCGTTGAGAAACCGTAGGGTTTTGAAGGCAGGTGACATGACCCTCAAAGTTGCAAACGGAGCTAGCATGGATGCTAAAGCCGTGGGGGACTATCACCTGGGAATGTCAGATGGACATGTTTTGGTTTTGCGTAATTGCTTTTTTGTACCCAACGCAACTTGTAATATTATTTCTGTATCTTTAGTTTCTAAAGAAGGTTATGAATTTGCGTTTGTAAGTAATGTTGTAAACATTCACCTTAATCAAGTTTTGATTGGGTCAGGTACATTGAGTAATGGTATATACGTGTTAAACCAACCATAAATTTTCAACGTCCAGAATACACACAAAAGAAAGTCTCCAGAAATAAATCAGACTTTCTTATGGCATTGTAGATTGGGTCACATCAATGAGAGAAGGTTGACTAAGTTACATACAGAAGGATATTTGAATGCGTTCGAATATCAATCGTATGCCACTTGTCAATCTTGTCTCAAAGGAAAGATGACAAAGACTCCGTTTACTGGACATGGAGTAAGAGCGAGCGAGCTCTTGGGACTCGTACACAGTGACGTGTGCGGTCCAATGTCTACACATGCCCGAAGCGGACATTCTTACTTCATTACTTTTACGGATGACTTCTCAAGGTACGGTTATGTCTTCTTAATGAAACATAAGTCCGAGGCCTTTGGAAAATTCCAGGAGTATAAGAATGAAGTGGAGAAACAGACCGGCAAAAGTATTAAGATTCTAAGATCGGATCGAGGTGGAGAATACTTAAGTACCGAGTTCCTGGACTATTTAAAAGAGAATGGAATTTCTGTCGTGCTGCATCAATACACATCCCAGCCCTACTCGAGAAGCATCACAATATACCACGAACCCGCCTGATCCTGAAGGCAATGCTAACACTGGTGCAGTAGTCAGACGAGTATTCAACTGCTGGAAACTATCCTCACATGCCTGGGTCCAATCAAAAGGAACTCCCTTCCGGGTCAACCCGGTCAAAGGTGCAGCAATGCGGGAGAAATCCTGGACAAAATGTCGATAATAGCCGGCCAGACCTAGAAAACTGCGAACCTCTGTAACTGATACTGGTCTAGGCCAACGCTGAACTGCCTCGATCTTCCTCGGGTCCACACAAATACCATCTCTCGTCACCACATGACCCAAGAAGTCGACACTGTTTAACCAGAATGCGCACTTGGAGAATTTGGCGAACAGCTGATGCTCCCTCAAAGTCTGCAAGGTGATACGTAAGTGCTGCTCATGCTCCTCCCGGCTCCGAGAATAAACTAAGATGTCGTCAATGAACACAATAATGAACTGATCGAGATACGGCCTGAATACACGGTTCATCAAATCCATAAATGCTGCCGGGGCATTGGTGAGCCCGAACGAGATCACCAAGAACTCGTAATGACCATATCGAGTACGGAAAGCGGTCTTCGGAATATCCTCCTTCCGAACCCGCAACTGGTGATAACCTGATCGTAAATCAACCTTCGAGAAAAACCTTGCACCCTGGAGCTGATCAAATAAGTCATCAATGCGGGGTAGGGGATACCTGTTCCGCACAGTAACCCGGTTCAGCTGACGATAATCAATGCATAAGCGCATACTTTCGTCCTTCTTCTTAACAAACAAGACGGGAGCACCCCAAGGTGACACACTCGGTCGGATAAGCCCTTTGTCCAGCAAGTCCTGTAACTGATCCTTTAGCTCTCTCAGCTCCGACGGGGCCATCCGATAAGGCGGTATAGAGATAGGCCCCGTGCAGGGGATCAAGTCAATACAGAACTCAATCTCGCGCTCTGGTGGCAGACCAGGCAGCTCGTCAGGGAATACATCAGGAAACTCTCTCACAATAGGGACCTGGTCCAACGGAATCTCTGTGGAGCTAGTATCACAAACATAGGCTAAGAATCCCAGACACCCTTTTCTTAAGAGCTGACTAGCGCGAAGAGAAGAAATCAAGCTGGGAAGGGTAGCGCTACGATCTCCTTGAATAATAAGAACCGGCTCACCAGGAAAACTGAATCTGACTGCTTTTTCACGGCAGTCCACGGATGCATAACAGGTGGCTAGCCAGTCCATACCAAGAAGAACCTCAAAGTCTAGCATATCGAGGAGAATCAAATCTACTGAAGAATCTCTTTCCCCGATACGAACGGAACACGATCGGTACACAAAACGGGCAACAAAAGACTCGGCTACCGTGGTAATAACGACAAGCGGCTGATCTAACGGAGAAGTCTCTCGGCCCAACCTCGGTGCAAAGTACGTGGATACATAGGAATGTGTGGAGCCTGGATCAAATAATACCCGTGCATCAAAAGAACATACTGGCAGAGTACCTGTCACGACGGCATTGGATGCCTGTGCATCCTGAGGAGTCAACGCGAACACTCGGGCCTGTCCACCACTAATAGCAGGCTGTCCTCTGCCTCTACCTCGGCTTCGGCCTCTGCCTCTGTCGCCTCGTCCTCTCGGAACTGGGCCGCCACGCCCACGGCCTCTAGGAGCATCTGACTGACGTGGAGCATTGTCAGGAGTAGGAAGTAAAGCTCTCTGAGAAGGTGGTGAGGGTGGTAAAGTCACATGCGGGACTGTCGCCGTGCCCTGGCGTCCCATGGTACAGTCTCTGACACGGTGGTACTGACTCCCACACCGAAAACATCCTGGATACGATTGCTGGGTCTGTGGATATGAACCAAATAACTGACCTCGTCTCAATCCTCTGCCTCCACCATCTCCCGGAAATAATCTATCGCGGTGTCTACCCATCTGCCGCTGAGCTGGCGTATCAGTACGGATCCTCTTCGGCCCAGAAACGACCGGAGTCTCAGAAATACGCTCCTCCAAAAATAAGGCCGCATCCATCGCGGCAGCGTATGTATCAAAGCGCTGGGTGCCGATGGCAAGGAATAGCAGTGTATCAAGCCCTCGCACGAACCTCTTTATTCTCATCTCTTCTGTGTCGACTAGGTACGGAGCATATCGAGACAACTGGGTAAACTGTATATCATACTCCGACACTGTCATCCCAGGAGTCTTGCGCAAAGACTAAAAACTACGGGCTCGAGCATCTCGGACACTCTCCGGAAGAAAACGGGGAAGAAATGCAGCTGTAAACTCATCCCAGGTCATAGAAGGCAGACCTGCAGCTCGGCCTCTCTCTACTGAATCGTACCATGTCTGGGCAAGACCCTCCAGACGAAAACTCGTAAACTCCACTAATCTATCATCAGAACACCTCAACGAACGGCAAATCCGAGCCATCCTATCAAGAAATGCCTGTGGGTCCTCTGTCGCATCTGTACCGGTAAAAGCTGGAGGTCTCAATCTCATGAACTCCTGTAGTGAAACAGGGATAGTCTCCGTAGTAGCAGCAGGAGTGACCATCTGTGCAGCAGGTACGATCGTGGTCTGTGCGGTGGAAGGAACGTCCTCGGATCTCTGTGCCCGGCTGGACTCAACTAAAGATCCCATCATCTGCCGCAACTCTTGCATGCCGGCCTCCAGTCTGGCAATACGATCTGGATAAGGCGGATCAGTATGACCCTGAGGGGTAGGGGTATCATCCCGCTCGATCCTCGCCTCAGACGGGCCCGCCCGAATCTCATCCCTAGCGGCAGCCCTCTGAGCTCTCGTAGTCTTTGGCGGCATCGAAGCTGGAATAAGAAACAGGACTGATAAGGACATTGCAATTGAATCAAGAAATGCAAGGAATCAAGAAAGGAAATACAAGCAATTATGTCCTAAGGTCACTTAGGCGGAGTACCGTATCGTAAGTATGCCGCGGATCGTACCCACGCTACGCCACTCTGCTTAAGTCACCTACTCCATCTACCAAGGTCGTCCTACACTTAGAAAGATAAAACCTACGCTCTGATACCAACTTTGTCACGACCCGAAAGTACGGAACGCGACTGGCACTTAGATTACGAGACGTCTAAAGGCGTACCGTAACCTAAGTCAGCCAAAGCCCAGAAGAATCTAAACCAAAATCAAAAGAGAGTGAAGGAAAACCTTTAATGAAAATGGTTTTTAAAAATCATTTAAGTTGCATAGAATCCCTTTTTAAAAACATCAAAAATTTCCGAAAATTTCGGCAGAGTCTCCCCTGTATTTTCTATCCCCTAAAATGGGTACAACAAGATAATAAACCTGTAATCATAAAATGGCATCCCCAAGCGGGAGCTAGCTCTTCGCCCAAGGCGGATCACAACCACATGCAATATAATAGCAATATCAAGAAAAGAGCATAAAAGAAACGCAAAATATCAGAAAACACAACGCCGGCTCAAGTGAGCTCGACCCAAAAGAAACCACAAATATACAAATCTCTCAGTCTCACCACTAGGTCACATATACAATATAAAGTGGTAGATGGAGAATACTAGATACAATGACAAAGCAAAAGAAATAAAGTGTGCTCGCAACCCACCTACGGGCGATGTCGCGAGTCTGAGCAAAAGGAGCTGATGATAAGATAGCCCGTCGCTACAAGACTGACGGGTCCGACCTGCAAGACACTGTGGCACAACGGGGGTGAGTTGCCAGCTCGTGAGTAAATATAACATCTAATAAGGCAATCATAAGAATGCACGCAATGCACCACAACATGCATGTCCATATGTGATATAATATCTCTAGTATGCATGCACAGGTATGCAATGTCATTATTAAGTCTTTAAGTGTTTTAAATGCTAAGGGTATTGAATTCTTAACTTTAGAACATGAATATCTGTATAATAGCTAAATACCATCAAGAAATCATCTGAAAACCCGCGTCAAGCATCGACACCAAATAGGAATCATATCTGTCTCAATATCGGGCTCCGTCAGTCCGGATCGGCCCATATCATAAATCTCACGACAACGGTCGGTATCCTCCGGATATCCGCCGCGCCAGACATCACCGGTAGGTAGTCTTCCCCTGCCAGGCTCATCGTCTACAACTCGATCTTCTTGCCCCGGGGTACCATACCGGGCCCACCATGTACCCGAGACGGTTCATCCACTCCTCGAATCGGGTCTCGAAATCCAACAGAAAACATGAAAACTCATGGTGGACGACACATACATTACGAGAAAACCGCAACTTTGTTTTGAAAATGATAAATATAAGGTTTTGTTAAATTCTTGCGGTTTCCCCAAAATCCAGAAATCGCAGCAATACTGAAATCCTCAAGAAAATCATAATGTCCACATGTTATATATGATAAATGTCTATGATATCAATGCATACGATGTGAATTTTGGTTAGAAATCTATATAAATATGATGATGATGCGAGGTATACGTATGCTATGCAATTTCATATATCAAGTATGAATGCAAGTGGCGATATTATGATAAACAGGTTCTATAGTGCACGTGGCATGGCAATTACCAAAGGCGTGTGTGTCACATGAATAGTGCGCATGCAACAGATGCCAATGATAATGGTGTTCGTGTCCTACGAAGTGATATCGTATAAGTATGGATGAATGTCCATGCAATCTAATATACTGTTTGCTATAAGGGTATGCAGTGTACATGAAAGGATAAGCTAGCTAACAATATAAATCGCAAAAAATAGGGTAATCCTAACTAGGGGGCGCCTCGCGCCATCCAGACGATTCCCCCATAGATGAATACATCTACTCACCTGAAATCCCCGCTAACCCGATCCGACCACCGCCTTGCCTTTACGTGCCGTGTCCGATGTTTTCCCGACCGATCCTATATTTGCACAATACCAAGTATAAGATTACAAAACCTAAAACGATGCAAGTCACAATATACAATTATCGACGCTCTCGAATTAAACATAACATACACTCGGTACGCGGGAAAACGCACGAAAATCGCTAATCGTTAACTAGAATCGTCATTTCGGGGAAATCGACAAAACTAAAACCCGACTAGACGAAACCCCGCGTTCGCGCACTCTAATAGTCCTATACGAAGCTAATTATATCGCTAACATAACACAATTTGATCGCATTCTAATTTTTGTAAAAATCTAGTAAGCAAATTTCAAACCGATTCGATGCAAACGTCGCAATTTAACGACTTAGCGAGCGTAACCCTCCTCAATTAACCACTCTAATCAAATAGGTAACCAAAGCCCTAACTTAACTCTAACAACCATGCTTCAAACCCTAGTTCAACACCAAATCCCATTCTTGATTTTCATGAACAAGAATTTACAACTAAATTAATACTTCAAAATTGAATTTTAGCACACATAAACTATAAGTTAACAAACTAGTTTAGAATTTCACCTCACAAATGGAACCCTAGCATGATCAATCCACCAAAGAAGCCTCCTTTCTTCTAGTTTTGAACTAAATTTGGTTGAGGAGAGAGTGGATTAGGGTTTAGCATTGAATTGGAGAAGAAAATGGTGAATTTTTTATGGATTTTTCATGATTTTTGAAGCAAGAATTGAGGTGAAAAGAGGGGGAGCTGCTGCTATTTTCGGCCAGAGGTGAAGAGGAGGAGGGTGTGGGGTTTTTGGAGAAGTTTCTAGGTCAAAAAGATTCCTCACATCTCATTTAATGCATTTCACATCAACTTTTTACAAAAAAAACCCCTTTTTACATCATTTTTTTCATAATTTTCACACCATAAAACTAAAATGTTGCAAGTCATGATACAATTTTATTAACACCATATTTTAACTTATAAAGATTCCTAATTATGAAATTTACCTAATTAAATTTGTATTTATCACTAATTTAATGTATTTTAAAAAGCTTAAAATAATAAAAAAAATAATTAATTACGAATTTTTTTTTATTTAACTAGAAAATTATAAGTGACATTTTAGTGACAAAATTATAGTAATATCTTATCTAAATTTTGTATAATTAGGTCTACAATGAAAAATACCTATTTTGACTTTTTACGGAAAAAGCCGAAAAATTTGCCGATTACCGAAAAACTGCCTAAACGATTTTCGAAGGGTTACAATCTTCTCCCCTTAAAGAAATTCGGTCACCGAATTTAGAATTCAACTATGCGTACCTTCAAAAAGATGGGGATATCTCTTCCTCATCTCGATCTCGGTCTCCCAGGTGATCTCCTCGCTGTTCGGGCCACGCCAAAGGACCTTGACGGACGGTATAACCTTCGACCTCAATTTCTTCACCTGCCGATCCAAGATGACCACCGGCTGCTCGGTGAAAGAAAGATCACGCTCTAGCTGGATCGTCTGGTGCTGAATCGCCTGGGAAGGATCATGAAGGTACTTGCGGAGCATCGAGACATGGAATACGGGGTGAACATCGGGGAAGCTGGGCGGAAGAGCTAACCGATAAGCGACCGGACCAACACGCTCTAGGATCTCGAAAGGACCAACATATCTAGGACTTAGTTTCCCTTTCCGCCCAAATCTCATCACACCTTTCATCGGAGAGACCTTCAGGAAAACACGATCGCCAACAGCGAACTCGAGTCGGCGACGACGCTTGTCAGCATATGATTTCTGCCTGCTCTGTGCCGCTCTCATCCTGCCCCGAATCAGCTGTATCTTCTCGGTCGTGTCCTGTACGATCTGCGGCCCCAAAATACTGCTCTCCCTGAGCTCTGTCCAACATACAGGCGATCGACATCTCCTCCCATATAAAGCCTCAAAAGGTGCCATCTGAATCGTCTCTTGGAAGCTATTATTGTAGGAAAACTCGATCAAAGGCAAATGACGATCCCAGCTACCACCGAAATCTAAAACGCAAGCTCTGAGCATGTCCTCAAGAGTCTGAATAGCTCTGACTGACCGTCAGTCTGCGGATGAAAGGCTATGCTAAAACTCAATCGGGTACCCAAAGCTTCCTAGAGTTTCTGCCACAATCGGCTGGTAAACTGGGTGCCACGGTCGGACACGATGCAAGTCGGAACACCCTGCAGGCGCACTATCTCATCAATATAAACCTGGGCGTACTGAGAAAATCCAAAAGTGGTCTTCACTGGCAGAAAGTGAGCCGCTTGCGTCAGTCGATCCACAATCACCCAAATAGAGTCATACCCTCGACTGGTCCTGGGTAGACCCACAATGAAGTTCATGGAGACCTGCTCCCACTTCCACTCAGGGGTAGGCAAAGGTTGTAACTCGCCGGCTGGCCTCTGGTGCTCGTCCTTGACTTGCTGACAAGTCAGGCATCTCGACACAAAGTCTGTAATATCCTTCTTCATCCCGTCCCACCAGTAAACCTCTCTCAAATCACGGTACATCTTGGTGGAACCTGGATGCACACTGTATACTGATCTATATGCCTCCTCGAGAATATCACGCCTCAGTCCCTCTGAATCTGGCACACACAGTTGAGTCCCAAATCGAAGTATCCCCTGATCATCAATCACGAACTCAGAAACTCTGCCCTGCCGAATCTGCTCAATAATCTCTAAGATACGGGCATTGCCGGACTGTGCCTCGTGGATACGGTCAAGTAACTGTGGGCGTGCTCTGAAATGGGCCAGCTATCCCCCCGTAGGAGTAAACTCGAACTGCACTCTGCTATCATATAAAACCTGCCAATCCACCATCGACTGCATCTGTACTGCGCTCATACAAGATAAGCTGCCTCCGGGCCTCCTACTCAAAGCATCTGCCACCACATTCGCCTTGCCCGGATGGTATAAAATCTCGCAGTCATAATCCTTCACCAACTCCATCCATCGGCGCTGTCTCAGATTCAGATCTCGCTGCTGGAAAATATACTTCAAACTCTTATGGTCAGTGAATATCTGGCACGACTCACCGTATAGGTAATGTCTCCAGATCTTAAGTGCAAATACCACTGCAGCCATCTCTAAATCATGGGTGGGGTAGTTCTGCTCGTGTTTCCTCAGCTGCCGAGAAGCATACGCGATAACTCTGTCGTGCTGCATCAATACACATCCCAGCCCCACTCGAGAAGCATCACAATATACCACGAACCCGCCTGATCCTGAAGGCAATGCTAACACTGGTGCAGTAGTCAGACGAGTCTTCAACTGCTGGAAACTATCCTCACATGCCTGGGTCCAATCAAAAGGAACTCCCTTCTGGGTCAACCCGGTCAAAGGTGCAGCAATGCGGGAGAAATCCTAGACAAAACGTCGATAACAACCGGCCAGACCTAGAAAACTGCGAACCTCTGTAACTGATACTGGTCTAGGCCAACGCTGAACTGCCTCGATCTTCCTCGGGTCCACACAAATACCATCTCTCGTCACCACATGACCCAAGAAGTCGACACTGTTTAACCAGAATGCGCACTTGGAGAATTTGGCGAACAGCTGATGCTCCCTCAAAGTCTGCAAGGTGATACGTAAGTGCTGCTCATGCTCCTCCTGGCTCTGAGAATAAACCAAGATGTCGTCAATGAACACAATAATGAACTGATCGAGATACGGCCTGAATACACGGTTCATCAAATCCATAAATGCTGCCGGGGCATTGGTGAGCCCGAACGACATCACCAAGAACTCGTAATGACCATATCGAGTACGGAAAGCGGTCTTCGGAATATCCTCCTTCCGAACCCGCAACTGGTGATAACCTGATCGTAAATCAACCTTCGAGAAAAACCCTGCACCCTGGAGCTGATCAAATAAGTCATCAATGCGGGGTAGGGGATACCTGTTACGCACAGTAACCCGGTTCAGCTGACGATAATCAATGCATAAGCGTATACTTCCGTCCTTCTTCTTAACAAACAAGACGGGAGCACCCCAAGATGACACACTCGGTCGGATAAGCCCTTTGTCCAGCAAGTCCTGTAACTGATCCTTTAGCTCTCTCAGCTCCGCCGGGGCCATCCGATAAGGCGGTATAGAGATAGGCCCCGTGCCGGGGATCAAGTCAATACAGAACTCAATCTCGCGCTCTGGTGGCAGACCAGGCAGCTCGTCAGGGAATACATCAGGAAACTCTCTCACAATAGGGACCTGGTCCAACGGAACCTCTGTGGAGCTAGTATCACAAACATAGGCTAAGAATCCCTGACACCCTTTTCTTAAGAGCTGACCAGCGCGAAGAGAAGAAATCAAGCTGGGAAGGGTAGCGCTACGATCTCCTTGAATAATAAGAACCAGCTCACCAGGAAAACTGAATCTGACTGCTTTTTCACGGCAGTCCACGGATGCATAACAGGTGGCTTGCCAGTCCATACCAAGAAGAACGTCAAAGTCTAGCATATCGAGGAGAATCAAATCTACTGAAGAATCTCTCTCCCCGATACGAACGGAACACGATCGGTACACAAAACGGGCAACAAAAGACTCGGCTGCCGGGGTAATAACGACAAGCGGCTGATCTAACGGAGAAGTCTCTCGGCCCAACCTCGGTGCAAAGTACGTGGATACATAGGAATGTGTGGAGCCTGGATCAAATAATACCCGTGCATCAAAAGAACATACTGGCAGAGTACCTGTCACGACGGCATTGGATGCCTGTGCATCCTGAGGAGTCAACGCGAACACTCGGACCTGTCCACCACTAATAGCTGGCTGTCCTCTGCCTCTACCTCGGCCTCGGCCTCGGCCTCTGCCTCTGTCGCCTCGTCCTCTCGGAACTGGACCGCCACGCCCATGGCCTCTAGGAGCATCTGACTGACGTGGAGCATTGTCAGGAGTAGGAAGTAAAGCTCTCTGAGAAGGTCGTGAGGGTGGTAAAGTCACATGCGGGACTGTCGCCGCGCCCTGGCGTCCCATGGTACAGTCTCTGACACGGTGGTACTGACTCCCACACCGAAAACATCCTGGAGACGACTGCTGGGTCTGTGGATATGAACCAAATAACTGACCTCGTCTCAATCCTCTGCCTCCACCATCTCCCGGAAATAATCTATCGCGGTGTCTACCCATCTGCCGCTGAGCTGGCGTATCAGTACGGATTCTCTTCGGCCCAGAAACGACCGGAGTCTCAGAAATACGCTCCTCCAAAAGTAAGGCCGCATCCATCGCGGCAGCGTATGTATCAAAGCGCTGGGTGCCGATGGCAAGGAATAGCTGTGTATCAAGCCCTCGCACGAACCTCTTTATTCTCTTCTCTTCTGTGTCGACTAGGTACGGAGCATATCGAGACAACTGGGTAAACTGTATATCATACTCCGACACTGTCATCCCAGGAGTCTTGCGTAAAGACTCAAAACTACGGGCTCGAGCATCTCGGACACTCTCCGGAAGAAAACGGGGAAGAAATGCAGCTGTAAACTCATCCCAGGTCATAGAAGGCAGACCTGCAGCTCGGCCTCTCTCTACTGAATCGTACCATGTCTGGGCAAGACCCTCCAGACGAAAACTCGCAAACTCCACCAATCTATCATCAGAACACCTCAACGAACGACAAATCCGAGCCATCCTATCAAGAAATGCCTGTGGGTCCTCTGTCGCATCTGTACCGGTAAAAGCTGGAGGTCTTAATCTCATGAACTCCTATAGTGAAACAGGGATAGTCTCCGTAGTAGCAGCAGGAGTGACCATCTGTGCAGCAGGTACGATCGTGGTCTGTGCGGTGGAAGGAACGTCCTCGGATCTCTGTGCCCGGCTGGACTCAACTAAAGATCCCATCATCTGCCGCAACTCTTGCATGCCGGCCTCTAGTCTGGCAATACGATCTGGATAAGGCGGATCAGTATGACCCTGAGGGGTAGGGGTATCATCCCGCTCGATCCTCGCCTCAGACGGGCCCGCCCGAATCTCATCCCTAGCGGCAGCCCGCTGAGCTCTCGTAGTCTTTGGCGGCATCGAAGCTGGAATAAGAAACAGGACTGATAAGGACATTGCAATTGAATCAAGGAATGCAAGGAATCAAGAAAGGAAATACAAGCAATTATGTCCTAAGGTCACTTAGGCAGAGTACCGTATCGTAAGTATGCCGCGGATCATACCCACGCTACGCCACTCTGCTTAAGTCACCTACTCCATCTACCAAGGTCGTCCTACACTCAGAAAGGTAAAACCTACGCTCTGATACCAACTTTGTCACGACCCAAAAGTACGGAACGCGACTGGCACATAGATTACGAGACGTCTAAAGGCGTACCGTAACCTAAGTCAGCCAAAGCCCAGAAGAATCTAAACCAAAATCAAAAGAGAGTGAAGGAAAACCTTTAATGAAAATGGTTTTTAAAAATCATTTAAGTTGCATAGAATCCCTTTTTAAAAACATCAAAAATTTCCGAAAATTTCGGCAGAGTCTCCCCTGTATTTTCTATCCCCTAAAATGGGTACAACAAGATAATAAACCTGTAATCATAAAATGGCATCCCCAAGCGGGAGCTAGCTCTTCGCCCAAGGCGGATCACAACCACATGCAATATAATAGCAATATCAAGAAAAGAGCATAAAAGAAACGCAAAATATCAGAAAAGACAACGCCGGCTCAAGTGAGCTCGACCCAAAAGAAACCACAAATATACAAATCTCTCAGTCTCACCACTAGGTCACATATACAATATAAAGTGGTAGATGGAGAATACTAGATACAATGACAAAGCAAAAGAAATAAAGTGTGCTCGCAACCCACCTACGGGCGATGTCGCGAGTCTGAGCAAAAGGAGCTGATGATAAGATAGCCCGTCGCTGCAAGACTGACGGGTCCGACCTGCAAGACACTGTGGCACAACGGGGGTGAGTTGCCAGCTCGTGAGTAAATATAACATCTAATAAGGCAATCGTAAGAATGCACGCAATGCACCACAACATGCATGTCCATATGTGATATAATATCTCTAGTATGCATGTACAGGTATGCAATGTCATTATTAAGTCTTTAAGTGTTTTAAATGCTAAGGGTATTGAATTCTTAACTTTAGAACATGAATATCTGTATAATAGCTAAATACCATCAAGAAATCATCTGAAAACCCGTGTCAAGCATCGACACCAAATAGGAATCATATCTGTCTCAATATCGGGCTCCGTCAGTCCGGATCGGCCCATATCATAAATCTCACGACAACGCTCGGTATCCTCCGGATATCCGCCGCGCCAGACATCACCGGTAGGTAGTCTTCCCCTGCCAGGCTCATCGTCTACAACTCGATCTTCTTGCCCCGGGGTACCATACCGGGCCCACCATGTACTCGAGACGGTTCATCCACTCCTCGAATCGGGTCTCAAAATCCAACAGAAAACATGAAAACTCATGGTGGACGACACATACATCACGAGAAAACCGCAACTTTGTTTTGAAAATGATAAATATAAGGTTTTGTTAAATTCTTGCGGTTTTCCCCAAAATCCAGAAATCACAGCAATACTGAAATCCTCAAGAAAATCATAATGTCCACATGTTATATATGATAAATGTCTATGATATCAATGCATACGATGTGAATTTTGGTTAGAAATCTATATAAATATGATGATGATGCGAGGTATACGTATGCTATGCAATTTCATATATCAAGTATGAATGCAAGTGGCGATATTATGATAAACAGGTTCTATAGTGCACGTGGCATGGCAATTACCAAAGGCGTGTGTGTCACATGAATAGTGCGCATGCAACAGATGCCAATGATAATGGTGTTCGTGTCCTACGAAGTGATATCGCACAAGTATGGATGAATGTCCATGCAATCTAATATACTGTTCGCTATAAGGGTATGCAGTGTACATGAATGGATAAGCTAGCTAACAATATAAATCTTGCAAAAAGTAGGGTAATCCTAACTAGGGGGCGCCTCACGCCATCTAGACGATTCCCCCATAGATGAATACATCTACTCACCTGAAATCCCCGCTAACCCGATCCGACCACCGCCTTGCCTTTACGTGCCGTGTCCGATATTTCCCCGACCGATCCTATATTTGTACAATACCAAGCATAAGATTACAAAACCTAAAACGATGCAAGTCATAATATACAATTATCGACGCTCTCGAATTAAACATAACATACACTCGGTACGCGGGAAAACGCACGAAAATCGCTAATCGTTAACTGGAATCGTCATTTCGGGAAAATCGACAAAACTAAAACCTGACTAGACGAAACCCCGCGTTCGCGCACTCTAATAGTCCGATACGAAGCTAATTATATCGCTAACATAACACAATTTGATCGCATTCTAATTTTTGTAAAAATCTAGTAAGCAAATTTCAAACCGATTCGATGCAAACGTCGCAATTTAACGACTTAGCGAGCGTAATCCTCCGCAATTAACCACTCTAATCAAATAGGTAACCAAAGCCCTAACTTAACTCTAATAACCATGCTTCAAACCCTAGTTCAACACCAAATCCCATTCTTGATTTTCATGAACAAGAATTTACAACTAAATTAATACTTCAAAATTGAATTTTAACACACATAAACTACAAGTTAACAAACTAGTTTAGAATTTCACCTCACAAATGGAACCCTAGCATGATCAAGCCACCAAAGAAGCCTCCTTTCTTCTAGTTTTGAACTAAATTTGGTTGAGGAGAGAGTGGATTAGGGTTTAGCATTGAATTGGAGAAGAAAATGGTGAATTTTTTATGGATTTTTCATGATTTTTCATGATTTTTGAAGCAAGAATTGAGGTGAAAAGAGGGGGAGCTGCTGCTATTTTCGGCCAGAGGTGAATATGAGGAGGGTGTGGGGTTTTTGGAGAAGTTTCTAGGTCAAAAAGATCCCTCACATCTCATTTAATGCATTTCACATCAACTTTTTACAAAAAAACCCCTTTTTACATCATTTTTTTCATAATTTTCACACCATAAAACTAAAATGTTGCAAGTCATGATACAATTTTATTAACACCATATTTTAGCTTATAAAGATTCCTAATTATGAAATTTACCTAATTAAATTTGTATTTATCACTAATTTAATGTATTTTAAAAAGCTTAAAATAATTAAAAAAATAATTAATTACGATTTTTTTTTATTTAACTAGAAAATTATAAGTGACATTTTAGTGACAAAATTATAGTAATATCTTATCTAAATTTTGTATAATTAGGTCTACAATGAAAAATACCTATTTTGACTTTTTACGGAAAAAGCCGAAAAATTTGCCGATTACCGAAAAACTGCCTAAACGATTTTCGAAGGGTTACAGTTCTAAGTCTAGTACAAAACGATACCATCTATATAAATATATATATATACGTGTGTAAAACACACGCCCAAAGGCCCGCTAAAATCTCATGTCGTATCTCAAAATACGAACCGCATCATATCACCGACCTCATGGCATCATGCCCAAACTCATCGACTCATCTCCAAATATCATCCATTATCCTCATCATCCAAGTGTAGGTATACGTGTATATATATACATAGTCCCATACCTATGTGTGTATGTATATATATATATATATATATATATACGTATTCCCATATACGCACAAGTATAACAAGTAAGCATGTGTGTGCGTGTGGGTGTAAACCTATTCTAGGGTTCGCGACTAAGAAGCTATACTAGTCCACTTCTACAACCCTAATCTAACCATTGAAAACCTAATCATCCTGAAAATCCATGTCACACATAAAAGATATCATATATATATATATATTTATATACTATTCATCGAACTGCGGGGGTGCTATACGCCATCCACCCGACTTCCCCCGTAGATATAATCTACTCACCTTGATCTTCGCTTGCCGATGTCGACGTCGCCACGCGCTTGCTTGTCGTTTTGAAGTCTTCGCGAGGGTACCTACACATCATAGCGTATCGTATCGCATTAAAAACCAAGTCGAAACCAAAACGACACGCGGAACTCGCATAGGTCAAAACCTATGGTTTGCCCTCGCAAAACAACCCGATATCACTCGATATAGATGTACAAACGTCACATGATCGAGATAAAGCACAAATACAAAAATCCAGAATTTAAAATACGCAAAACCATAACTCGAATCAAAATAGCAACACATGTATTCAGTCCCAGATTTTGATTAAGGTGCAAACAATGTTCCAAAACAATACTGGAGTGATGTATAAAGTGTAATGAGCTATGGAAGCAATCAGGACTCCTGACTCCATATGGTGGCCGGCCCCCTACCCTAAAAATCTGGTGACATCGGCCCTGGTAGGGAGTTGGGGTGTCATGTTTGTAGGGTAGTCTCCTGGTAGTCAATATAGAGTAATGGTCTTGCTAGTTTTTCCAGTAAGTGTCTAGGGTTACTCCAGGTTCCCTGTAGGCTACCAATCTAACACAAAAACCAAGATTTAGTATATAAAGTTTAAGTTGTGGCAATGTCATAATACTATATTGTAGGAAATTGGTCCCAGATTTGGATGAGGGTGAAAACCATGTGAGCAAACAGCACTAGGGTGATATATAGGGTATATGTGACCTACAGAAGAAACCTGGACCCACACCCTCACCAAGTGGCCGAGCCCTCTCTCATGAAAATCCGGTCTCGCCGGCCCTGGGGACTCCATTGTGGTTCGTCTTGCTACAGTGGGTTCCTATGGTCTCAAATGGGTCTCTGGAGTTGTTTATTTTTCCAGTAAAAATCCCAGTTCATTCCAGATTTTCCTGCACACTCAAAGTTCACAAACCGACATCAAAAGTTTCTGTTTTTCCGTATTTTTGGTTTCAGGTTTGGTTAGGTCTGGTTTTTGGACAATTGGGGAGTTTAAGGTCACTACTAAAGTCCAATTACACAACCACAACTCAAAATAACCTTAACCCTCTCTAGGGTTTCCAAAGTTCGCCAAAGTTCGCCAAATCGATACCAAAATTGAACAGAGGCTTAAACAACCGAAACGCTACACTATTTGTGAAAGGATATACCTCATTTATCACCCATGAATCCTCCACAGCGCCAAAATGAAAACTTTCTTGGTCCATAGTATAGCTTGTGGGCTTGTGCATCTTTTTTGTGAAAGAGAGATGGACTTTTGAGGTGTTTCTCATGGTGTTTTGAGGAGGTGAAGAGGGGGAGGGGGTAGGGCGGCAGCAGTAGCAAGGAGAGGGAGGGGAGAGGAAAAATGTGATGAAGATTGTGAGATGAGTGTATGACCAAGTCAAAGATAACCCTCACCTTTCTCTCTCTCACACATGCCTATTATTCTAATCCATTATCTTTTCTTTTCCTTTCTTTTTCTTCTCTCCTCAATAGTAAACCCAAAACACATACCCATACACCCTAAATCATGTAGGAAAATATAACAAGTGTGAAAAAATGGCATGTGCACAAAACACGCTTAAAGTCCAATTAACGATTTTTAATCGCGATTAGCACTAAAATAGTGTCAAATAAATCATAAAATTCCATAATTTGCATAAATCACATAAAGCACCCTCATTTTAGTAATTTCCAAAATTTTCAAAATTTCCCCCCAATTTATCGGTATTTAATTATACCGCCTCATTAAAATATTCAATATAATATTATTTAATTATAAAAATTCCCAAAAATAATATTTTATTTTTTTGAAATGTTACACACTTACCAGTGAATCTCAGTAACCCTGGCCAGGGATTTCCTTTTATGGCCAATCAAGCATAGCACAACATCAACCCCAAATATCGGGAGAGACGAAATCCCCTCCTATCGCTCATTGCCTCCATGTGACTCGGGATTGTACCCAAAAACCACCGTTTTGCACGTTCTCTTGAACGTGGTAAGGTGGAAATCAAAGCACAGTGGGAATCACACAAGACTCTATGACGATCTCGGTTCTACAGACTAACCTGTACCAGTGTTACCAGAGAACTGCTATCTGACGATAGGTATGATACCTTCTGTGGGATTTCAAACACCAATGGATGTGGAATCATCCATCGCCAATCATATGGGTCAAGAAGCGTATACGCTAGTCTACTCTGGAATATCGATTCCCTGTCTCGATACTCCCACGACCAGGAACATTTGAAGGATGTACTTACCGACTACTTCTTCCCCACTAGTATGATCTGCATCATAATCCTGGTAGTCAAGTACTCATCCTAAGGGCTTTATCAACATGTAATAGAGAGACAGTAAGTGTACATATTAAGATAAAGAGCAACCGGATAACATACTATCATGTCGAGCAAGAAAGTCCTCCCTATATATGTCCAAGAATCCACTATAATATACATCACACGTATAATAATGGCCTCTAGGGCATACATATAACTAACAATCTCCCACTTGCACTAAGGCCATTTGTTGTAGTATCTCATACTCAACACCCCATAAAATTCTCTCTAGGGAAAGGCCTCTGTGAGTGGATCCGCTGTGTTATCCTTCGCGTCGACTCTCCTTACCTCGATCCCTTGAAGATCAACCATCTCCCTGATCAGGTGATACTGTCCTCAGAATATGTCTGGATGGCTGATGGGACCGGCGTTCCTAGGCCAAAGCCACAACTCCATTGTTGTCATAATAACAATTATTTGACGCTCAATGGTAGGAACCATGTTCATCTTATGAACAAGAAATATCCAGACATCCACTTTGGCAGTATCATTGGTAGCGATGTATTCAGCCTTTATCGTCTAGTTTGCCACGGTATCTAGCTTGGAACTCTTCTAACATACCGTCCCTCCACTGAGGGTAAAGACAAAGCCTGTGACTGACTTTCAGTCGACCTTATCACTCTGGGAGCTCGAATTGGTAAAGGACTCCCACTGGAGTTCACCGTTACCAAACACCTAGAACATTTCTTTAGTTCTTATCAAGTACTTAAGAATGTCCTTCACAGCTGTCCAGTGATTCTCCCAAGATCCGATTGATTCTTGATCACTACACCTAGTGAGTTAGCTACATCTGGTCTGGTACATAACATCGCATACATGATAGAGCCTTGTGCGGAAGCATAGGGTATCCCTTGCACGCGAGCTCTCTCCAAATCAGTCTCGGGTGACATCTTTTTGGAGAGAGTGATTCATGAGTAAGTGGGCGAACCACCATGCTTAGAATCTTCCATACTAAAGCCCTTTAGTATGGTGTTAATGTACCTGGATTTGGGACACTCCCAACATCCACTTAGATCTATCTCTATAGATCTAAATCCACAAGATGTAGTAGGTATCATCCAGATCTTCCATGGAGAATCCTCGTGATAAGAGGAGCTTGACCGAGTGTAGCATAGGAAACCCATTTCCTATCAAGAGTATGTCATCTACGTACAATAAGAGAAAGACAACCTTACTCTCTACAACCTTTTTGTATATACAAGGTTCATCTACCTTTTTGATAAAGTCAAACTCTTTGACTGCCACATCAAAACAGATGTTCTAACTCCGCGATGCGTGCTTTAATCCTGATGGTCTTAAGCATAGGCACTGGAGAAAATGTTTCATCATAAACCATACCTGGTTATTGACAAAAACCTTTTACTACAAGTCTAGCTTTGAAAGTCTCAACTTTCCCATTTACATCAAGAATCTTCTCAAGATCCATTTGCTCCTGATGGGTTTTACCCCTTCAGGTGCAACATTCAAAGTCATACTTTGTTAGTGTACATGGATTCCATCTTTGATCGCATAGCATCCAGCCATTTCACAGAGTCCCCACTTGTGATGGCCTGTTTGAACCTGGTTGGGTCATCATCTACCATGATGCAATCCTCGCTCCCACCGTCACCGAGGAAACCGTAGTATCTCTCAGGTGGATGAAGAACCCTACCAGATTCGCGGAGAGGCTGAGATTCATTGGAGACTATTGAATCCTTTGGTTTCAGCAAATCATCAGCTGTTAGTTTGTCCAGTTGGAACTCTTTCCAGTTCTACCTCATGACCACTAAGTTCTTCATAAGAAATTCCTTTTCTAAAATGGCGGCATGCTGAGAAACAAAACACCTTTTGCTCCTCAGTGTGGTAGAAGATATACCTTCGCGAATATTCTGGATATCCAACAAACTTATACAGAACTGACCTTGTCTCGAGCTTGTCCAGATTTTGCTTTTCAACATAGGCCGGACAACCCCATATCTTAACTCGTTTAAGACACGGTCTCTTCCCATTCCATATCACATATGGAGTGGTAGGCACTGATTTGGTCGGAACCCCATTCAATAGGTATGCAACTTCTCAAGTGCATAACTCCAAAAGGAAACAGGTAACTCAGCAGTACTCATCATAGAGCGTGCCATATCTCATAGGGCGCGATACTTCCGCCCCGATACACCAATGTGCTGTGGTGTATATGAAGGAGTAAGCTGAGAGAGAATCCGTATTCTCCTTTTAAATAACCCAGGAACTCCATGCCCAAGTATTCTGCTCCCCAATCACATCGAAGGACTTAATACTTCTACCCGTCTGGTTCTCAACTTCAAGCTTATATTCCTTGAATTTCTCAAAAGTTTCAGAATCGTGTTTCAACAGGAACACATGTCCGAATCTTGAGAGATCGTCGATGAATGTATTGAAGTACAAAGAACCAACCCTGGCATTTGTAGACATAGGACCGTATACATCATTATGTATCCATCCCAAGAGTTCAATAACTCTTTCTCTGTTTCCAGTAAACGGAGTATTGGTCATTTTATCTTTGAGACAAGACTGACAAGTATCATAAGATGAAAATTCGAACAGATTCAAATATTCATCCTTATGTAACTTGGTTAGTCGTGTCGCATTGATATGACCTAGTCTACAATGCCACAAGAAGGATTTGTTCATTTCCGAATTACTCCTCCAGTGTGTGTTCTATATACTTTGAACTGTGGTTTGATTTAGAACATATATGCCATTTCATAACGTGCCTGATCTAATCAACTCTTGATTAAGCAAAATGTACACAACATTATCCCGCAATACAAAATTATATCCTTCTTTAACTTAATAAAGAAAATGATGTAATGTTGTATATCAGGTTCGGCATGTAATAACATTTTTTCAGAATCAATGTATTTACCATTTAGTAATACAAGGTGATATTTTCCAACTGACTTGGCTGCAACAATTGCACCATTCTCTAACACTTAGAGACATATCATCCAATCTCAGTTCTCTACCTTTCTATAGCCTATGTAACAAATTACATATATGGGATCCAGTTCCGGTATCTCATACCTAGGATGTAGAGTGTGCTGAGAAACAGTTCTTGGTAATAAACACACCCGAAGAATATGCATTAACATGCTTTTTCTTCGATTGGGTAGCGTAGGAATCTGGATATTCCCCTATTTCCTGCTCGGACTTATAACAATTATAAGATAGAGCGGAACCAACGTTCCCCAGGTCAGCATAATAAGCAGATTCAGTCAATACATCTATATTATTATCTTGATTAAGGTATGTTACGGTCGCTACCAGGAGAGAGAGAGAGAAGAAAACGCTCTGCGTATGCTCTTGCAAGATCAGATTGGTTATTATTTTATCTAATCAGGATGGCTCCTACTGTTTTTATCAAATCTTCCTTCAAACCCTAAAAGGTAAGACTAGCCAGGATTAATTACACCCTACAAGTTCGCCAATCTTTCGTCCAGCCCAGTGTCGGTAGTTTGAGGGAGGTTCCCCGTGCTTTCGCACAGACCTAATTAAAATAAACCTCGTTTTCCCAGGAACGTAACCCCGTTAACACCTTTCTAGACACCTATTTTGATCAGCTAATTGTAATGTGCAAAACTCTCCCAGGAGTAACTCTTACTCGCAGTGGGTATCGGGATCCAACTATCTCATAGAAGGTATGCAATCTCATTGCAAATTTCAATACTTGAAATTCCCGATAATATTTTTTCCCTAGCAACTTATGTCCTTAACATAGTCAACAAATCATAAGCGCTAGCCAAGTTCAACCTGTACATTTCATGATTGAATTAAACCCACCCGTACGACCCTTAACATAGTCAACAAAGTCGTATGACTACTCTAATCCAAACGCATCACATGCTTTAGCAGATAAGTACTAATCAGCTACCGCACACTACTCCTTAACATAGTCAACAAACGTAGCATGGATACTAAATAGTCCTTATCTAAAACGACGGAGGGCTAGACTGGTTTTTAATAAAACCTTTTGCGTAATAAACTTGATATCGTTGTAGAATCGAGTGATTTTGAAAAAGGAGTGTTTTTGAGGCTTTTACTAGTTTCGCTAAAGAGGTCATTCCCGGTGAAGGGATCTTGGCTCTTTCCCTATCGAATGAGGTGCTGGATATTTCACAAATACCACCATGCAAAGCAAGAACTAGAAAAGCAATCAAAAAAAAACCGAGTGGGTTGTAGCATCTGCCAGTTTCACTAAAGAGATCACTCCCGGTGAAGGGATCTCGGCTCTTTCTTTATCGAATAAGGTGCTGGATATTCTACAAGGAATACCGCTATGCAAAGCAAGAACTAGAGCTACCAGTTTTTAAAACAAAATTCTACAACATCATTAGGTTTCTTTTATTTCATTAATCTCATTAATAAAGTCCCATCAATTATGCTTCCTAAGTATCACAGAAGAAACGAAAATATAACGTACTCTTATGCCATCCGCATTAGCCACAGTGTCCCGTTATGCACCGTTAGGTTACTTAACTAACGACATAGCGGGACAGGACTAGCGCGGGTGTAAAACATAAGCAACGCTTATTATATATCATATATATATAACAACATTCGTCTCATCATATGAAGTGATCACATCCCAGAATATCAGCAGCAGAAGTCCACATATGAAATATTGGATATACTAGGAATTCCGTGTTTTAAATTAAGCCAGTAAAAAACACGGATTCCACGGTCGTGACGAATAGCCAAAACTACATCCCTATACCCATACGAGAGTGGCAAGCAACCCTACCAATTCTAGAGTTAGGAGACCCGGTCTCGACTCCTCGAGATGGTCTCCCACTAGACTCTAGAACCCGGTTACTTGTGCTCTTCTCCTTGGGTCTATCCTAATGCGGAAAAGTAAATAATATACATCAATGGTGACATCATTCTCAACTTGGAAGTGCCCCAATAAAAGAATATTACATACAAGTTTTTACATGAATGAAAATGAAAAACTCTTATCTCACATAAAAAAACCCGGCTATTCAAACATGACGATCCAATATAACATATCACAGCAACACATAACATCATATGTCATCAACGTAAGTAAATATGCGTATCCCAATTGTCGTTGACATATAGCAACGAAACCGGCGATACACCACATATTACATTTTCGGTCGTAGACAAGAAAGTGAAAAATTACAACAATTGGAATCCACAACCACCTTAGACATCATAAACCCAATGTATCACATACTTTGGATTTCATGCCTAACCAAATGAATTCCTTAGATATAGCATGCCTAACAATTATAAACCCCGCATTTTAGTCTCGATATTGAAAACACTTTTCAATAACCAGTCGGGTAATTCAACAAGATTCCTGACAACCTGATCGAATGCTCATCGGAAACTTTAGTAGACGGCCGCACCACCGATGCCGTCGACAAAGTGTACTTAGGCGGAACACCGCGGCCGTGAGCACCCGAACGGATGCTTTTGGTAACGGGGTTCTCTTACAGTCACTTGGTCAGGGCTATGAGGCGTGGCTATCTAGTAAGGTTACCCGGCGAGTATCCGTGTACGCTACGTGATTGCGACGGACTTTTGATCCACATCAAAATCCCGTGGCAACCGATCAAATGAAACTGAATTACTAGATTTATAAAATTCAAATTAGTTTTCACAAAACTAAATTTTGTGGATTCCAAATATTGTATCACAATTCACAGATAGTTAGACGATATTAAACTTTTCAATCAAATCAACCAACACCCACATTTCCCAGAGGGCTCAACACTTGAGCGGAGTTAAAAAATACCCAGAACATGCCACAACACCTATGGACCAACCGTAGAAGGGCCAACCCTTGCCTCACCTATGGCGCCGCGGAACTACCACAAACCCTAGGGTTTGGTGGCGGTTCCGGCGGTCATAGAATCGAGTTAGGGTTTCATTCTTCTAGAGGGTCCATAGAATCACCTGCATGATTTTCTGAAGATTTTAAACATGGAAAAACCCAACTCTTGGAAAATTTCCAGCGAGGGAGAAAATGGGTATTTGATATTCGTTCAAACTTTTTAACGTCGTCAAGATAACCCGAAACGATGTTAGAATTACGACTATGAAGCACTCCGAATTGCCTTTACACAAAGATAACATCACATGCAATCTCAGTAAAAACAAGCAACACCTGAAACACTAAAACCCAGAGACTGGAACACCAGACAAATACGTAGCCCAAACACCATACTAAAACCGGTGGGGCCGGTTTATATCAATATGTGGCCGGTCCAAATCCAGCGTAAAGGGTCCGTATTTGTGTGGTGTTCATGTTACATCTCATGTAACATTCTGCAGTTGCTTAAATTTTTTTCGACACTCTGAAAATTTCGACAGAAACTCGGTTTTACTTTTCGATGTTTCGGAGTTGTTTCGGTTTCGTAATACTACAAACATCGTCTAATTCTCTAGTATGGCTCTGATACCACTGTAGGGTTCCGCAGCACTGCCTTTATGTTTCGGGAGGCATCGACCATGTCGTTTTCAAAAATTTGGCCCGCTAAAGAACCCTAACCTAGAATCTTAACTAGAGGATTAGACGAAACTAGTATGTAAACATATTTACATCTAAGTGAACAAGCAATACAACTTTTGTAGACCGGTCTTTCATTTCAAAAGCTCCGTATAGTAGTCACTTCGCTCCAAGTAATGAACTCCTGGACTCTAGAAAGGCTCCACAAGATGAAAGGAACAAGCTTGCTTGAAGTCTTCGAGACCGAAGATGATCTACGTCGAGGAGACACTAACTCAAACTACCTCTTCACTAATTGTGAAGCAAACAATCTAAACTAAATGGCTAATCTAGTGTAGGTTGATGAAGTAGGAATTTTGCTCACTTTAGAATAATTTTTCTCACTAATTTTCTCCACCTCCCAAAAAGCTAGAGAGCTTGAGGAAGGAGATGAAGAAAAGCAACCATGGAAAAAGGCAAGTCTAGAATGGCAACCATGGGTGAGTTAATATTATATATTAACCCTTGTAGAGACTAAACCATGGCTAACAATAATGGTTAGGTTAATAAATATCAAGAGTGAGACAAAATTAGTGGACTAAGTCAAAGGTTAGCACTAAGCTTCTCCAAGCTTCTAACCTTAACTAATTTCCAACTAATTTTCTTTTACTCATAATAAATAAAACCTCACATTATTATAAGCATGGTGTAAGTCACATACACCCATGTTGCATGTAGCAACAAGCATGACACAATAATATATATCACATATATATTAAGTGTACATACAAGTGAGAAAAAGAAATGCTTAAGTGAGCTAATATTAGTTAATGTAAATCAATATATCAAATATATAATTATACATTAAATTCTTAAATCAACACTTGATTTAATAATCCGGCTATATCACATATAACCGAGTAATATCATATGTATCATTTTATCGAATCAACACTTGATCCGATAACTCAGCTATATCACATATAACCGACTGATATCACATATCGCGAGAATAGAATACGGTATCACATACGCGTATTAATCAGGGTCCCGCACATATCACATATGTTCTCCTATTTCATTTCGCCTGAGCCAGGAAACCTCTGTGTAGGACTCTAAAGACTCGTCAATACGCCGGCAGTAGGTGATGATCATATCAAACACCCATAAGCTGTCAGTGGTACTAGCTGGATGTAACGGCTATCCGGGTATTGAGCGATCAGAAGATCAACAAGCAAGCCTGCTCATACTCCTGCGAATTCAATAAGTAACACTACTGTACAGTCCGGTCTCTTCGTCAGATATGTCGCATATCTCAGCCTGGGGATGGTAAACGTCAGACCCTAATAGCCTGATAAGTCATGCCGATGTGAGGCTCATAACGGTTTGAGAAACTATTGATAATACTTACCAGTAAATCTCAGCAACCCTGGCCAGGGATTTCCTGTTATTGCCAATCAAGCATAGCGCAACATCAACCCCCAATACCGTGAGAGACGAAATCCCCTCCTATCGCTCATTGCCTCCATGTGACTCGGGATTGTACCCAAAAACACCGTTTTGCACGTTCTCTTGAACGTGGTAAGGTGGAAATCAAAGCACAGTGGGAATTACACAAGACTCTATGACGATCTCGGGTCTACAGACTAACCTGTACCAGTGTCACCAGAGAACTGCTATCTGATGATAGGTATAATACCATCTAGGAGTTCTCTGCGAGTCCGTACAGTGTATCCAGTCTCTACTGAGCACCCGTATACCTTCTCTGATGTCAAACACCAATACATATGGGATCATCTATTGCCCATCATATGGTCAATAATCGTATATGCTAGTCTACTCTGGAATATCGATACCCCATCTCGATACTCCCACGACGAGGAACATTTGAAGGATGTACTTACCGACTAATTCTGCTCCACTAGTATGATCTGCATCATAATCCTGGTAGTCAAGTACTCATCCTAAGGGCTTTATCAACATGTAATAGAGAGACAATAAGTGTACATGTTAAGATAAAGACCAACCGGATAGCATACTATCATGTCGAGCAAGAAAGTCCTCCCTATATATGTCCAAGCATCCACTATAATATACATCACATTATAATAATGGCCTCTAGGACATACATATAACTAACACTAACACCGTTAGGTTACTTAACTAACGCCAGAGCGGGGGATGGACTAGCGCTGGTGACAAACATAAGCAACGTCTACTATATAGCATATATATAATAAACATTCGTCTGACGCAATAATAGGCATTCCAGATCACAGATGAACATATTAGATATACTAGGAATTCCGCATTTCGTTTAAGCCTGTAACGAAAGACGGATTCTACAGTCGTGATGAATAGCCAAACCCCACCCCAGACCCCTACGGGTGCGGCAAACTACCCGCCAAATACCCGAAGTGAAGCAACCTCCCTCAGTAACATGAGTAGGCCACTCAGCACTTCAAAGTACCCGGTAGTTTGTGCACCCCACCTTGGGTCTATCCTAGGAGCAGAAAACAGTAAAAAAAATAATACAACATGGCTACAACCTCAACCCGGATGTGCCCCGCAAAAGAATATTACATCACTTTACAAATTACATCGAATGAAAGAATGAAAATCCTCATCTCACATCCCCTGGCTATTCATCCACGACGATCCAATAAGTTCATATACACAAACCAACAAAGCAACACAGATATGTGCAACCCCGACTAATCGACGTATAGTAATTAGTCAGCGTTTCTAAACACATATATCACAACTTGAAACTTTAAATGATGTTAAAACCGCGACTTCGAAACACTCCATATTGCCACAGTAAAAAGATAACAGTATATCCAAAATTGGCAAAAACAAACAACACCTGAGACCTTAGATCCAAGCAACTAGAACACATACCAAATTCAAAGAATTCCACGAAAATAAAAAAGGTGAGGCCGGGAAAAATGAGGGTTTGGCCGGTCACATTTAGGTAAAATTGCTTCATTTTTGGTGTGTGTTCATATCACAATAAGTAGAGCACTCTACAATTGTTTAAAAAAATTTTAGAGGCTCGAAAAAAATTGACAGAAACTTAGAGTTTAGGTTTCGTGTTTCGGAGTTATTTCGGTTTCGTAGTTTTACACTTCGTCTAAACAGTTAGCTAAGGTTTAGTTAGGCTCTGATACCACTGTAAGTCGATGTCGCGCACCCCACGTGTTTGCGGGGAGGCGGAATATGTAAAAAACGATTTTTCAAAGCTCGCAACACCGACTTGAACCCCGGGATCGATACTAAACCCTAACTAGCTAACTTGCAATGAGGTTTAACTACTCGGATGAAAGTTATACCTCACGATACCAAGTCCTTCGGGTCTTCTTCGTTGTCCTCCACCTCGTCGTCAGCTCCAAGGATCGAAACGGATCGGGCAACCTCGACGGCCTTCTCGAGTCAAAGACGATCCACCCGAGAGTCTATAGTCCGAGCTCCTACCTCAAATCCGAGGTAACTACGGCTTCTCGTTCACTAAACTAGAAGTCCTAGATGGTGTAGAGTGAGAAGATGAATAGATTTGCCTCTTGGAACCCTAGGTTTCTCAACTCATGAGAGGTTTAGGGTTATGAGGAAGAAGAAGGTCACATGAAGAAAATGAGAGAGGAGAAGAAGAACTTGGATGAAGAACGACTTATTCATTTGTGATGAATAATGAACCATGTGATAATTGATGAGATAAATAAATATCTCACAAATATCAACCATGGCTCACAAAATATTTATTTTGTCAAGTGATGAGTCATAGCCATCCAAGAAATATCTCCATCTCATTATGTTTAATCCATAAAAGAAAACAAACCCTAAATGAAGTGTCCTTTCTAGATGCTTTCCCGCAAGAATTACGAGAACGCCCCTCATCCGTATATACATACCCGCATCCGCCGAAGAATACAAATACAATGAGACGAAAACAATCCATCAATATAATACTAGGATCCGGCTTAAACCAAAGCCCACTAGTATTATCTGCGCGATCATCATACGTGTACAAGTACACGTAAGTGATCGAAGCCCTACCGTAAAACCATATGGCCTCTACACCTTTTGCCCGGTGCAGGGAAACCCTCTATGTAGGACTCTAAAGACCCGACACTATGCTGGTAATGGGTTTAACCACAAGCCGCAAGTGGTACTAGCTGTACGTAACGGCTACCCAGGTATGTGTCGATAATAAGGTCAACGAGCTAACTCATCTGAACTCCTACTGAGCCTGTATGTGATAATCTCTGTACAAATCGGTCTGTTCATCTAAGAGTATCACATATCGGGCTTAGGGGGGCGGTAATCGTCAGACCCCTAATAGCGCAATAAGTCGTGTTGGAGTGTAGCCCAAAACACCCTGAGAAACTACTGGAATATCTATCAGTAAATCTCGCTTGCCTTGGCCTAGGACTTTGTGTAATGTCCTTCCGAACACAGTGCGATATCGACCCCCAATATCGAGAGAAACGAATCCTATCTAACCGCCACTGCCTCCAAGTGCTTCGGGACTGCACCCAACTATTACCTATTTGCACGACTCCTTTGAGCCGTGGTAGGGTAGTAATCAAAGTACAGTGGGAACACACTCGAGGCAAAGTAGCAGTGTCAAGTCGATGGACTAAGCTGTACTCATGTCACCTAGGAACTGCTACCTGACGATAGGTATAATACCTACCAACAGTTCCCGACGAGTCCTGTCCAGTGTACTCATAACCTAATGAGCACCTGCATACCATCTCCAGCACGATGTACTGATGGCTGTGGGACAGACCATCTCCCCTGCTGTGATGAGAAGCGTATAGACTAGTCTACTCTGGAGTATCGATGCCCCGTCTCGATAATCCTATGACTAGGGACCTATATAGGATGTGCTTATAGACTACCCAACCCCCATTAGTGTGTTTACCATCACAACGCTGGTAATCAAGCAAAGATCCTAAGGGCTCTACCAATATGTATAAGCGATATGCTAAGAAACACATGCACATATTGAGATAGAAACAAACCAGGTAGTATACTACCATTTCGAGCAAGACTGTTACTGTACGACTACGGTAACGCCCCGGCCGTCTATCCGAGGCTAAAATGCGGAAACGAAAATTTTTCTTGACTTGAAAACCGGCGCTACCGCGTACTAAAACCCCGGATCGAACCATTAACCTATAACTAGCTATCAAGAGAAGGGTAGAAAGCTATACTGAGCGATTCGTGTCCTTCGGTCTTCGGCCTCCATCCCCATCTCCTCGCGGAATCTCCGGTCTTCATCTCCTCATCGGAAAGGGCACCACATCGAGAAGTCTTTTTACGGGCTCCCGCTTCATCCGAAGCAACTCGGACGTGAAGTGTGCTAGCCGACGCGTCCAAGGTGTTGTAGAGAATGTTTGTGATCACTTTGTCTCTTGCATCCATGGCTTTAGATGGAGGTTGAAGTGTTGCCATTGATGGAAGCAAAGAGCTAGAGGAAGAAGAAGAAGAATAAGAGCTTTTCTTTTTCTTTTCTTTTCTTTTGTTGTAATGAGAGTGAGAGAGTGAGATTATGAAAATACAAGACCAATCATCACAACCATGGCAGCCCCTCTCTCTCTCTCCATCTCATTTCAACACATAAAACAATTCATTAATGTGACACATTTGCTAAAAAAGAGACCATGACTCATGATACGAGTCCATGTCACATTAATGCATTGTCATGATGATTTCTAGCTCATTATTTCCTTAAGCAAACATTAATCCAAATGTTTGCCATAACAAAGAAAATCCGGCAATATCTAAAGTAAACTCGTGACGGATCACAAGGATACCCCTCACCTGTATATACATACCTGCACCCGCATTCCGACTGAATGCGAATGCGATGAGACTAAAGTAATCCAACAAATCTAATACTAGGATCCGGCTTAAACCAAAGCCCACTAGTATGATCCGTCCGATCATGATCCATGCAATACCGCATGTATATGATCGAACCCTGCCATATATCATACGGCCTCTACAACGTTTCGCCCGAAACTTGAGAAACTGTCTGTGGGGAACTCTAAAGACTCGTCAATACCTTGATTATGGATTTAACCACTAGCACGTCAGAGGTATTAGCCATACGTAACGTGCTACCAGGTATTGACCAAAAGGGACGTCGATGAGCGAACTCATCCTGACACCCTACTGAGCCTGTCAGTGACAATATCCATACAGTCCGGTCCGTTCGTCTATGAGCATCGCATGGCGGGCCTAGGGGGTTGGTAAAAGTCAGACCCCCAAAAGCGGTACAAGTCGTGTCGGAGTGTAGCCCAGAACACCCTGAGATACTACTGGAATACCTACCAGTAAATCTCCTGCCTCGGCCGAGGGCTTTGTGTAATGGCTCTCCTAGACACAGCGCGACCTCACCCCCAATACCGGGAGAGACGAACCTCTGCCGATCCGCTTACTGCCTCCATGTGGCTCGGGACTGTACCCAACTAAAACCTGTTTGCACGACTCCTTTGAGCCGTGGTAGGGTAGTAATCAAAGTACAGTGGGAACTCACACGAGACAAATGACGATCACAGGTCGATGAACTAACCTGTACACATGTCACCTGGGAACTGCTATCTGACGTCTGGTATAATACCAACTAGCATGTTCCCGGCGAGTCCTGTCCGGTGTACTCATAACCCAATGAGCACCTGTATACATCTTAGGTGAACCAACTGACACCAGTGGCTTATGAGATCGGCCACCGCCCCTCGTCGGGGTCTCGACTGTATACACTAGTCTACTCCGGAGAATCGATGCCCTATCTCGAAAACTCCCACGACTAGGGACCATTTAAGGATGTGCTTATAGACCCCAGCTCCCATGTATATGATCGCCATCATACTGCTGGACGTCAAGCAAGAATCCTAAGGGCTCTATCAACGCGCAATAGTGACCTGTAAGGTCACCTAAAGCAGTACACGATGATAAAGATAAACCAGATAGCATACTATTATCTCGAGTAAGACTGTCCTACCGGCATAGGTCCTCTCTCAATCATTGCAATCACGTGCCTATGATCCAATAATTGACTCCGAGGGCACTATCTCCAACAATCTCCCACTTGCACTCAAGGCAAATTATTGCGATGTCGCATACTCACAGCCCGTGTGATACCGAACACCCAACTCCTCTACTAATCAGTTTCACAAAGCCCGTTTGCGAAACTATTGCATTCGAGAAATAGCCTCAGTGAGTGGATCCGCCCTAATGTTTCTTTCTATGTCTCTCTTTATCTCAAGTTCGTGGGGAAAGCCATCTCCCGAAATGAGCAATACCTGTCTTAGAATATGTCTGGATATCTGATGGGATCTAGCTCATAAATGAACTCCAAATCCAAACTTCCTAGACTGTATCGTCAACTGAACTTAATCAGTATCCTGCGCCATGCCTCCCTCAGTATCCGCTTGAACCACCTGTCCAAAAAACTGCCCCTCATCAGAGGAAAAACTATAACTCTGACAGTCACTCTGTCATCCAGATCACCTTGGAAGCCTGGAATGATAACTGTCTCCTAAAAGAGGCTGTCATTATCATATCCGTAGAACACTCACTTATGTTCTAAAACTGCTTCCGAATGTTTCTCCAGATGTCACGACCCAAAATTGGCCCGTGACGGCCCTAATACTACGCAACACCTAAAGACGCAACGTAGTAAAAGAAAGCCAAACCCAGAAATCTAAACCATGAAAATATGGAAAAGATAATATAAGTTTTGAAACATTTGAAATCGCAACCCAAATTCTTTAAAAAGGTCTACTTTCTTTCTTTAAAATTTTAGCAACACCCTCTTTTTGTAAAGACTAGTCAAGATAAATACAACAGATTATACGACGCCGTAGCGAAGAAATAAAGACAATAGAGAAAAAGCTGTATATAAAAGATATCAAATCCACAAAGATACACATTAACGTCCTCACCAAGTCTCTAAGTCAATAATACAATAGTAGATGGAGAGTACAAATACAACGAATATACAATATGAAATACAGATAATCATCTAACCCACCTAAGCAAAATGGTACTGTGAGCTGATGCGGTATCTGTAGCAAAAGATGATAGCTGGAAAGCGGAATAGAGGAATAGCCTGCCTCGACTACTCTGGGGAACAACCTGGAACACCTGTGGCACAACGGGGGTGAGTTGCCAACTCGTGAATAGTAGATAACATATGCAGGTAATCGCAGGAATGTACATACAGCATGAATCTAAGATATGCGATTACAGTAATAACATATCATGCAAATGCTGAAATAAGGGAAGTACAGTAACAGGTACAATTCATATGTGAAGCAGTAATAACATGACAATAATATGCAATAACCATGCAATAGGGATATGTGAAAGTAGATATGCAACTATCATAAGGGTGTACTAACAGGTACTACCAATATATGAATCTGTGCATAAGGTAGATGAAGGTGAGGTATAGGGTGGAATATGTCATTTCCACGGAAACCTGACATCGTGGTAGGATCACAATCCATCAAGACACTCACATCCCAAATCGTCAAATCAGCCCCCAAACTGGGCTCTCACATCATATAGATCTCACATCACCTCAAGTACAATATCGAATAGCTCTCCTATATCTCGAATGTACAAATCAACCATCTCTTTCATATCCAATATCCAATCTCAATGAATCACCTACTATCCCAAGTCAAATCTCAAGTAAAACCTAACATCCTACAGGTATATATGTATATGCAGAAATAAATATGATGGGGGCAATACACATATATTAGCGTCCCATTCCACTAATATTGGTGTAAAGGTATATATAACAACGGCTAAATCCCCTGTTATATATACAAAGGTATTAAAAGAAATATCATGAAAAAAGTGTGCCAAGCGTCGACACAGAAATCCTCGTATATCGGGCTCCGTCAGTCCGGATCGGCCCACGGGGTCCGTCTGCGGTGTCGGCCCTCGGCCCCGGCAGTACAGATCATCCCGCATCCATCTTTCGACTCTGGCCAGTATCCTCCGGACAACTGCCAGGTCCAACCAGTCACCGGTAGGTACTCGCCCGCCTCCAGGCTCAATCGGCAAACCCATCGATCTTCTTGCCGAGGGGAACCATACCGGGCCCCACCATGTACTCTCATACGGCAACCACACCTCGTATGGAGTATATAATCAGCACCGATAAAACTCATGGTGGACGCACAAATATCATATCAAGGAAACCGGGATGTTCATGTATGCATAATTTCATGAACTCCCGCGGTTCCCAAATCCCGAAAACATCATATAAAATCTAAATAAACAATGCGCAAATCCAGGAATAAATATATGCGATATATCTGAATACGAGCAGGTAAACAAAAGTATATAGCTGAACCAGATGTATGCAAAATCAATAAGGTACAGCCAAGTATAGGTATCTACCTATAAGAACTGATGTCGTATACCCCCCTGGGTATAAGTAAAATATGTGCATGGTATACCTGTAGCTGTATCGCAAAGTGTATATGTACCTATCACTAAAGGTAAGATACACTACAGGTATACGATAAGATAGATGTCAAGTATGATAGGCAATAGAATCTATAAGGGGTTGTGTGTGACATGGCAATTATCGACGGTGTGTGTGTAGCATACAATCCGTGCTCGTGCAACATGAACCGTCAATAATGTGTGCAGTGTCCTACGGCTGCTAGTCACAGTTCAACTATATCAAGAAAATAAAGTAAAGGCGCAATTCTAACAATGACGTAGAATGCGCGACAGGTATTTGAATCCTAGCCCAGACGCATAACGCCATGCGGGCGATTCCCCTGTAGATGTTAAATCTACTCACCTACACTCCACGCTGGGGGAATCCTATCATCTGCTCCCCCTGTAGCCGTGTCCGTAGTCTCTGTCTGCAAACCTGCAAATAAGACATGGAAATCACATATAAGCCAAATATCCCGCGAAACGCGATATCGAACCAAAACGAGAAACTCGCGTCGCGAACTAAACACGCGTGTGCACGATACGCTGAATCGTGTGTGCACGCGTCTAAAACCATCGCGACACGCCGCGATACGCTGGATCACAGAACCCACTCACGTATCGCGCGTATCGCGCAAACACAACGGACACCAAAAGCGATATATAGTCCCAGATTTTCCCACAGGCCAAAACTTACAAAACTAGACATGCCAAAGCACTACACAACACAGAAGACAACCCTAGTCAAGATCCCAGAACCCAACTCCTCTTCCTGGCCGCAAATTGCGGCCAGATGGAATTAATTGGCGGCCAGAAAATGGGGGTAGGGGCTCGTGTTCATGTGGTGTGCTCTAGACCTAGGTAGCATGTTCCAGTCTTCTCAATTTTAACCTGAAGGCATCGGGTCACAAGCAGATCACAGAAATCACAAATATCGCTTAAATTCACCAATTTGCACAAAACACAAACCTTATGGTATTTTAGTGTAATCTGGGTAGAATCTCAGTTGAAGTGGCCCTATTAACACTACACTGAGCTAGGTTAACCAACACAATCAAGACTTAACCAAATTTCCACATAAACACCATAATCTAGCACTAAACTCACATTAATCGCAAACCGAAACTAAACTAACATACAACTAAGAAAATCTAGGAATTGGGTTCAGGAAGTATACCCAATGCAACCCTAGGAAGCAGGAGATTGAGTGAATGGGGGAGACGAGGGGTTGCTCTTGCTGCTGGGGTTCCTGTTGCTGCTGCTGCTACAGTGCTGCCTGCTGTTGCTGATGCTGTTGATGCTGTTGCTGATGCTGCTGCTTGCTGCTGCTTCTGCTCCAGCTGGTGAGTGTGAGTGTGTGTGTGTGTTGAGAGAGTGTGAGAGTATGAGAGAAAAAGAATGAGAAGGCAAGGGAAAAATGAGAGCTAGGCTTGGTCAACCCTCTCTCTCTCCCTCTCTTTCTCTCTTCATAATGAAGGCATGGGCAAAGTCATGATACCCCATCATGCACACACTCTCTCTCTCACCAAGGTCAACCAAATAAAGAAATTCCATTTTAAATTCATTTTCATTTTTTAAAATAACCATGACACTTAAACAAAACATAAAACTAACTTAAGACAATGGCTAGCTAACCATGATTGCTAATCATGGTTTAACCCCAAAAACAACCCTAGTTATCATGCACAAGTGTGTGCAAGCCTAACAAAATTATAATAAAATACACAATAAATAGGATAAAATATTTAAAACTTAATTTGGTAAACTTTTTATTAAAAACCATACTTTAAAAATATAATTAGCTACAAACACATTCTAAGGTGTTACACCAGGATTGGATTAATATCAACTTATTGCATCTCGAGCAAGAACAACATCTGGTGTGGTACTTGATATCTCATGATTGACTCAATTTCCTAAGCAAGTGATCTGCCAATCATGCACATCCCTCTCCCCTTTAGTCTATAAGACACCTTTAGAGAGGGTGACTCCATCACTTGCAGGTACACCACCATGTCAGGAGTCGTCCATTCTAAATACCTTTAGAATGCTGTCTAAGTACCCAGATTGGGAAACTACCCAAATCTAGATCTAAAACCATAGATCTAGTAACCAGAATATCTGATATAATATCCATATCCTATATGGAGAAACCACTGTGTGACAACCAAAGTATGACCGATCGTAGTATAAGAATATCACTTCCTACTCTGTGTATGTCATCCAAATATCAGGACATCACACCCTACTACCTTCTTAACAGATCCATCCCCTATTCTGATGAAGTCAAACCTATGACTGTCATATCAGAAATAGATGATCTATCTCCGCTATATCCGCTTTAGTCTATAAATAGACATAAGCCACTTGTCCACCAAGCTTCCGCTGCTCCCACTGACCACGACAATCCTCTGGCAGAGTCATATACACGTGCAGTTCTAAAACTAGTTTAGAACGACGCTATACTCATCCTCCTGCCGGGTCTCACAGTCTGGAACAACAACAATGGCAAGTCTGGGTAAACAAGAACCTCCCTGTCACCGTCTTTGAGCATACCGAAGTACCTCTCGAGTGCCTGAGGTTACCCACCATATCTGTGGAGTGGCTAATGGAATGTAAAATCAGATTGAATCTTTAGGATCTTATCAAATTTTCAGTAATCATTTGCGGTTCTGGAATCACTTCCAGTTCTACCATGCTCCCACTACTGTTTTCTGAAAAAATCCATTTTTATTAAAACTATGGCGAGTCTAGAACAATATCACTATTGATCTTCCAGATGGTAGAAAGTCAACCCTCGTCATAGCCCGGGTCAACCCATAAACAACCATTACAGAAACGTGCCTTGAGTTATCCGGAGTCTGGTTTTAAGCATAAGCCGGACAGCTCCCCGTACCTTAACATCGTTAAGATATGAACTGTTCTATATCTAATACAGAAACAGAGGTACTGATTTAATTGAACCAGATTCAAATCATGCAGCTGTCTCCAGTGCATGTCAACTAAATGGAGAGAGGCCAATCAGCATTACTCAACTTAGGAGTGCTTCCAATTATGAGTAACCTGAAAGAGAAGCAAGTTCTCTTAATCATTACTTTTAACTGAATACCATACACAAGTATTTATATCTTCGACCACCTTGAAGAATCCCGATACTTGCAATACTTGGTTATCTACTTTATTCATATATCTATAACTTCTCAAAATTTGGACCTTGTGTTTCTACGAAACACATGTCTAAGACCCAGAGAAGTCACAAGTAAACAGAATCTAGTACGAGTACCAACCCCTCTGTCCTAATGGACACTGGACAACATACAATACTTTGTATAAGTCCCTTGAGTCTAATGATTCATTCCCTGTGTGTCGTAGGTTGAAAACCGTACCTATGGTTAAGAAGAATTACACCGCTGTTTAATGCTCCTTACCTAACCATCCACTGATATAGGTAAATGTCACAGACATAATTTCAAAAAGTTATATCTCACTTTATGAAAATAAACGTATAGATATATCAATTTGAAATTGATGCATTACAACGGATATTCAAAACCAAATATTTGCCGTCCGGCAAACAACCCAGGCGATTTCCTCAAATATCACCAATTACAACGAATCCCGATATAATGAGGATGATCACCTAATTCCCAATAACTTACTCCCACTCATCATCTGTAAAACCATACAGATGTGAGAATCATACCTGGTAAATA
Organism: Agapanthus africanus; assembly: GCA_030015575.1. Classification (NCBI taxonomy): domain Eukaryota; kingdom Viridiplantae; phylum Streptophyta; class Magnoliopsida; order Asparagales; family Amaryllidaceae; genus Agapanthus; species Agapanthus africanus. Next base: position 415,830,273 of record CM057349.1, on the reverse strand, counting down.
CATACCCTGGAGCAAGTGCTAATTGGGAAATCAGTTTCTTTTAACAATACACAGTGAAACTGAAACATGAAATGTTTCATAGGGGTATCCGGGTATTCCTAGTAATGCCTCTTCCATTATTAGATTCACAACTGTAACCGTATATTTCTTTGCCATCTCTCCAAATCCCTTTATATGTCTTTAGTCGTTACCTTCTGCACACCCCTTTAGACCAAATGGTTTTCTTCCTTCCCTACCGTTCGGCACCAGCCTATGGTTTGGAAGAAGACTATCCAATAAGCATAATGGGTGTACTGTCCTAATCCTAAGAGCACTCACAATGCGAGAGAAGGTGAAGATAAAAGACAACCGAATAAACCTTATTCCTATTTCTTCTGAAGCAGAATCCATCCCCGAACTGGAACAAGTTCCTTTCGAGTTCGTATATAACCATACGATGGAGTATCCAAATAACTGTGGATCTTCGTAGTGATACAGAGTGTTCTGGAGAAATACAAAGGTGAAGTGGGAGTGGTAATGAAATACTTGGTTTGGTCCTGAATAGCAGTCGCAGTTTACTTTGCTCTCTTACTAATCCCTTTATTTGTCTTAACTTAATACCTTCTGCACACCATCGTTAGGCTAATTGGTTTTCTTCATTCCCTACCGTTCGGCACCTGCCTACGGTTTGGAAGAAGACTATCCAATTTGCGTAATAGGTGTACTGTCCTAATCCAAGGAGCACTCGCAACCTGAGAGAAGGTAAAAGGAAAAGACAACTGAATAGTCCTATTCATTTTCTCCAGAACCGGAAATCATCCTCGAATAAATCCCTTCGAGTTCGTATATAACCATACGATGGTTTTATCCAATGGAAGTGGACGTTCGTAGTAATACGGGGTGTCCTGGAGAAAAGGGTAAAAGTAGGAGTGGTAATGAGGTTTGCAACTCTGACAATCCAAAAGTCAGTGTTTAAGAAGGTTCGGTCAACTTGGTCACTGAGTCATAGTCAAGGGTCAGGTCATGGTCGCTGCCAAAGAGAGAGAGAAAAGAAACACTCAGTGTGCACTCTAACCTAGATCAGAATGGTTACCAATTTATCTAATCAGGAAACCTCCCACTGTAACGTCAAATTCTCCTCCAAACCTGAAAGAAGAATTAGTCGGGATCACCCGAGGAGTAAACCAACTCATCAGTGGGAATCGGGATCCAACTATCATTGCATGATAACGTGACGGAATCCACTCACGTCACCACACTCCAGAAGGTATGCGCATGCCTGGCAAGTTTCAGTTTCTTTAGAAACTCCCGATGTGATTTTTACCCCTAGGACCCAAGTGACCTTGACGGAGTCAACAAATCAAAGAGTCCTAGTCAAGTTCAACCCGTCAGTATCTGGATTGCATTAAACTCACCCGTACGTGCCCTTGACGGAGTCAACAAGGCCGCATACTGTCCTAACCAATCCCATTTATGTAACAAACAAGCACCACTTAGCTACCGTACACTACGCCTTGACGGAGTCAACAAACGCAGCACGAATACTAAACAATACCCGTAAGAAATGACGGAGAGCTACGGCTGGTTTTTGGCGAAAAACCTTTAACGTAATGAACTTGATATTGTTGAAGGAACTGCATAACTTTTTATAAAAATATAGTGACGAAAACCTTCGCTAAAGAGGTCACTCCCGGTGAAGAGATCTCGGCTCTTTCCCCATAGAATGAGGTGCGGAATATTCCAACTGAATACCACGATGCAAAGCAAAAGTAATCGGTTATAGTGTAGTTATTGCCCTGACGCAAACTTCTGTCCAAGGGGTCACTCCCGGTGAAGGGATCTCGGCCCTTGCCTCGTCGACTGAGGTGCAAGATATTCTAACTGAATATCACTGTGCAAAACAAAAGAGAACGTCCTTGCAATAACAGCTTTTTTTTTGAAAAATGTTCCAACAACATCAGAATAGGTTTGTTTAGCTTGTATTGATCCGAATCAATGCAGTCCCATCAATTGATCACACCAATAAAGAACGAAAATACGATGTACGTATATGCCATCCGCATTCGCCACTGGGTCCCGTCATCACCCGTTAGGTTACTTAACTAACGACAGAGCGGGGATGAACTAGCCCGGATGCAAAATATATACAACATCTACTAGTATATATATCAATATATAATATTCGCTCAAGGCGTGATAAAATGCAACATCATAGAAAAGTAATAAGTATTACAGAACAATATAGATATCTGGGATCCCCGGGTTTCACAGAGCCGCTACTGAAACCCGACGTTCCCCTGGTCGTGTGGATAGCCTGTGCAATGAAATCCTAGACCCCTACGGGCGCGGCAAGTTACCCGCCAAAACCTGAAGCGAGGCAGCCCCCTTCAGCAACGTGAATGGACCACCCAGCACTTCACGGAATCCGGTAACTTGGGCACCCCTCCTTGGGTCAACCTGTACCCCCTACGAGTGCGGCAAATAGCCCGCCAATTCTAGAGTGAAGCCCCCCTCCGTCTCAAAGCCATAAGATGCGGGCCCATTGCCCTCTAGAACCCGGCTATCCGTGCACCCCACCGCGGGGTAATCCTAGTACAGAAAGTAAAATATACATACAACGGGTACATCGACCTCAGCCCGGTCGTGCCCTAAAAGAATAAAATACAAAGAGGCAGTGACGACAGTCCACATGTCGGACGCTCGCCCCGCAATATCAAATGTACATAATAAACCAAACTGTACTACCATTGCATCTAGGCTATCCACCACGACAAATTCGCAATATCACAGCACAACACAGAACATCAACGTGAATGTCACGTTCGCAAATCCGTCTAAAAGGGCTATAGCAGTTAGACAGGATTTACCGATTAAATGACATTCACGGTCGTAGATATAATGTAAATACTGTGAACTAACATGTTTAAAATTTTCGATCGATCAAAATTACCGAAGTGGGCCCCAAGCACTACTGTAGCACTCAAAGAAAATCTGGGCCCAAAAAGAATATTCCAAAAACCCCATTTTCAAATCAGGAATCACTGTAGGAAAATTGGTCTAGAGATGTTACTGTTCGGCGGCGGAACCGTGGCCAAAAGGGGGTTACGGCCGCGGTTCCGTGGCGCTACAGTGACATCATGGCACCAATTTTCTTCAGTGTTCTCAGAAAACCCCGCCTGTATTTCTGCAACATACCAAATAATTTTTTGAAAACTAAAAAATTTCGACAGAAACACAGAATTTGAAAACGCGGTTTCGGAATTTTCGTTCGATCGAAGTTCTAAACACGTTAGAGCTAGCTAGACGAGGTTAATGGCGTGGCTCTGATACCATGTAGGACTACGGTAGCGCCCCAGCCATCTATCCGAGGCCAAAATGCGGAAACGAAAATTTTTCTTGACTTGAAAACCGGCGCTACCGCGTACTAAAACCCCGGATCGAACCATTAACCTATAACTAGCTATCAAGAGAAGGGTAGAAAGCTATACCGAGCGATCCATGTCCTTCGGTCTTCGGCCTCCATCCCCATCTCCTCGCGGAATCTCCGGTCTTCATCTCCTCGTCGGAAAGGGCACCACATCTAGAAGTCTTTTTACGGGCTCCCGCTTCATCCGAAGCAACTCGGGCGCGAAGTGTGCTAGCCGACGCGTCCAAGGTATTGTAGAGAATGTTTGTGATCACTTTGTCTCTTGCATCCATTGCTTTGGATGGAGATTGAAGTGTTGCCATTGATGGAAGCAAAGAGCTAGAGGAAGAAGAAGAAGAACAAGAGCTTTTCTTTTTCTTTTCTTTTCTCTTGTTGTAATGAGAGTGAGAGAGTGAGATTATGAAAATACAAGACCAATCATCACAACCATGGCAGCCCCTCTCTCTCTCTCCATCTCATTTCAACACATAAAACAATTCATTAATGTGACACATTTGCTAAAAAAGAGATCATGACTCATGATACAAGTCCATGTCACATTAATGCATTGTCATGATGATTTCTTGCTCATTATTTCCTTAAGCAAACATTAATCCAAATGTTTAGCATAACAAAGAAAATCCGGCAACATCTAAAGTAAACTCGTGACGGATCACAAGGATACCCCTCACCTGTATATACATACCTGCACCCGCATTCCGACTGAATATGAATACGATGAGACTAAAGTAATCCAACAAATCTAATACTAGGATCCGGCTTAAACCAAAGCCCACTAGTATGATCCGTCCGATCATGATCCGTGCAATACCGCACGTATATGATCGAACCTTGCCATATATCATACGGCCTCTACAACGTTTCGCCCGAAACTTGAGAAACTGTCTGTGGGGGACTCTAAAGACTCGTCAATACCTTGGCTATGGATTTAACCACTAGCACGTCAGAGGTATTAGCCATACGTAACGGGCTACCAGGTATTGACCAAAAGGGACGTCGATGAGCGAATTCATCCTGACACCCTACTGAGCCTGTCAGTGACAATATCCGTAGAGTCCGGTCCGTTCGTCTATGAGCATTGCATGGCGGGCCTAGGGGGTTGGTAAAAGTCAGACCCCCAAAAGCGGTACAAGTCGTGTGGGAGTGTAGCCCAGAACACCCTGAGATACTACCGGAATACCTACCAGTAAATCTCCTGCCTCGGCCGAGGACTTTGTGTAATGGCTCTCCTAGACACAGCGCGACCTCACCCCCAATACCGGGAGAGACGAACCCCTGCCGATCCGCTCACTGCCTCTATGTGGCTCGGGACTGTACCCAACTAAAACTTGTTTGCATGACTTCTTTGAGCCGTGGTAGGGTAGTAATCAAAGTACAATGGGAACTCACACAAGACAAATGACGATCTCAGGTCGATGAACTAACCTGTACACATGTCACCTGGGAAATGCTATCTGACGTCTGGTATAATACCAACTAGCATGTTCCTGGCGAGTCCTGTCCGGCGTACTCATAACCTAATGAGCACCTGTATACATCTTAGGTGAACCAACTGACACCAGTGGCTTGTGAGACCGGCCATCGCCCCTCGTCGGGGTCTCGACTATATACACTAGTCTACTCTGGAGAATCGATGCCCTGTCTCGAAAACTCCCACGACTAGGGACCATTTAAGGATGTGCTTATAGACCCCAGCTCCCACGTATATGATCGCCATCATACTGCTGGACGTCAAGCAAGAATCCTAAGGGCTCTATCAACGCGCAATAGTGACCTGTAAGGTCACCTAAAGCAGTATACGATGATAAAGATAAACCAGATAGCATACTATCATCTCGAGTAAGACTGTCCTACCGGCATAGGTCCTCCCTCAATCATTGCAATCACGTGCCTGTGATCCAATAATTGACTCTGAGGGCACTATCTCCAACAGTTACTATATCCGTGTATATCCAAAGCTTCCATTAAGTAATATACAATCCAGTATGATACAATAATGGCCTCTAGAGAATATATCACTAACAACACTTACACAGATTTGCCGGCTCACACATTCATCATCGGTAATTGCCATGCCACTTGTACAGTAGAACTGTTATATCACCGTATTGCTCTTGCACTGTTAAATTATGATTCACTATTTAGTATTTATTACACGACATGCTTACATGATAGCACTTGAGATATTTACGGTACTGTTCTATGCATTGCATTTACTGTACCTTTATAGTTACATGCATTGAGATGCTGTTTTCATGAGATCTCTGGATTTGAGAACCGCTGGTATATTGTAACAAGTCTTATGATTGTTTTAAAAATGCGGTTTCTCGTGATGTGATTTGTGGTATCCACCATGATTTTTCTTGGTTCTGAGCTATATGTATACCCAATTCGAGGAGTGAGGAGACACCGTCTGCGGGTACATGGTGTACCCGGTACGGTACCCCGGGACAAGAAGATCGTAGAGATAGATGAGTAGTCTGGTAGGGGATGCACTACATACCAGTGATAGTTTGGGCTCGGCGGTTATCCGGAGGATACCGACCGGAGTCGTGAGATCAGATGGATATGAGGGCCGATCTGAGGATGCAGCACCTGAGATATGAGGATTTACGTGTCGATATTGGATATGGGTTTTATGATATTTTCGAGTGTCGATGTTGGACATTCAGGTTTCATGATGATTGATGTGTCTCTGATGGACACAAGTTGGATATTCACATGCATATACGCATATATTTTAGATGACTGGATATTACATGCTGATTACTGGCATGACATCATTATTGTACACATATGTATACATGATCACCCTGGATACCACATAGTTTTACCTTCATGTTAGAGTATGACCTAGGGATCGTTATTCATTCGATTTCTACCTGCTGATGTTTTCTACTCACGAGTTGGCAACCCACCCCTGTTGTGCCACAATTTTCTTGTAGGTTCGACCGCTCAGATCAGTATCGGCTCGCTGGCACACAACCTTCTTCAGGATATTTTGCTTTGGTAGGTGGGATACACATTTGGATCGAACACCCTTGTACCTACTTATTTCTGTTGTATCTAGTTAAAGCTCCATCAATCAGAATCCAGACTTTGTATTTTTTGTAGATCTAGACACAGACTTGTATATTCTCGAGGTTTAGAGTGAGAGGGGTGTTTTGTCTTTTATTTAAGCTGATGATGTCTTGGTTTTCTTTACTTTCATTCTGTGATGGATCTTTGCCATAGGGCGTCGTATATATGCTTTATTGCGTGGTTGTGATTCTGCCAATTGGCGAAGAGCTAGCTCTCGATTGGGGATGCCTATATTATTGCATGTATGCGGTTTTGGATCAAAATATACAAGGGAGGTGCTGCCCAAATTTCAAGGACGAAAATGTTTCAAAGATAGTATGTAAACTGATGCATTTTCAATATATATTACTTATGCTATTAAAAGAAGGCTTAAATTCATTATGCCGATGTTTCAAAACCGCACCTCCATTATTTTCCGCAAAAAGGTTTAGATTTCTGGGCTTTGGCTTACTTGAATTACGGCGGGGTCCTATAGACTTCACGTAATTCTCGTGCCGGTCACGTGCCAATTCTGGGTCATGAAAAAGTTGGTATCAGAGCGTTAAGTTTAACCTTGGTTCGAGTTTAAGTTTGACCTTACGGAACTTAGACTTGACTAAGGGGTTTTTTGGGAATCGATTTTTCGACTCATAGGTTGACCTTGGTTGATGGAGTAGGTAACTTAAATAGAGTGACGTACTGTGTGTATGTTCCGCGTCATACTTACGATACGCTGCTCTGCGGCATACTTACGATACGCTGCTCCGCTTAAGTGACCTTAAGATGTATATTTCCTGAGATCCGTGATTCTATTCTTTCCTATAATCATATTCCCATTGATTCTATTCTTTCCTATGATCATATTTCTATTTCAGACTTATCAATTCCATTCGTCCCTTTGATCTATCATCATCGATTTTTGTTTGAGATTCCTGTCACCATGGCTATGAGAGCAGAGAGAGCTGCTGCTAAAGATGCGGTCAGAGCGAGCTCGTCACGGATGAAGACTGCTATGATATTCTTCTGGTGATGTAGGAACGTATCGATTTATTGTTTGTGTTGAGATATCTCGGTTGAGACGAGTGTTCGGATCTGTACTGGATGATCGGGCCATTGATAGAGGCAGCCAGATTGAGAGGACTGTTGATGTACAGCCTATCCTAGAGATCGCAACGTTGTCTACTGTGCAGACAGATGACCCAGCTGTTGCTATGAATAACGGGATGTCATCTATAGAGTTTCTAAGCTGAAACCACAGGAGCTTACATGCAGAGATGTGACAGAAGATCGCTAGTCCATCTTGAATAGAGTGACTAAGATGATTTGTCCATTTGGATGCACCGACACAGCCTCAGTTGAGTTGAAGAATTCCAGTTTGAAGGATCTTACTCAGATCTAGAATAAATCGATCAAGAGAGGACATTGTTTGTTGGATACTCCGATGCAAGATCAGTAAGTTGACCAGCTTCAGATAGAAGGACCTCACCCAGACGTGTTGTGAGTTGATCAAGAAAGGACAAATGAAGCGTATCCTTCCGACGATTGGGACGAGTTCCTGAGGATGTGATTGAATAGATATCTTCCACAGAATGGTGAAGATACCCGAGTTCATAGTTTCGAGTCTTTGTGAGAGACTCCGGTTTAACTATAGCCAATTTGAATTACAGTACGCAGCCAGCAAGACGTGATTTCGAAGTAAACGATAATGAAGACATGTGGAACAAGAGGTTCGTGCGAGATATTAACGAGCTGTTGTTACTCCCCGTTGATACCAGAGAATTGATACGTATGCAGAGGCGTTGGATACGGCCAAATTCTAGAGGAAAGCCGTGCTGAGAACGCAGCTGTCCGGAAATGAGAAAAAGATTAAGTAAAGAGTGCCAACCTTCGTACAATTCAATATTGGTGAGAGACCGTAGCAGGTTTTTCCAGGATGCCATAGCGATAAAGATTTGCACCCAGGATCAGTTGTATCGCGCATAATCAGAGGGCCAGATGCCGCCATCAGTAACGTGCTACTTTACGAGTGGTCATGTTAATTGGCCAAGAGATGATCAGAGGAGTGCCAGAACGGAACTGTTTCCGTCATTACACCTAACCAGGCCGACGAGAAGAAAGATTGTGGGATTTTTAATCCACAGAGAAACAAGGACCCAAAGATAGAGGGCGCCAGACCGTGAGCAGAAGGCAAGTGGATGTTCTTGCTCTGCCAGTTGGGCGCACCGGAATTTTTCGACATTGGAGGAGGTGTACCTCAATGCTATTTATTGCGATTTGCGTTTAGTAATCCGAGTATCACGCTTGTATCATTTGGACTTTGAGTTTTGATGATTTGGTTTCGTGATATTTGTTTTCGTGTGCCGTGGTTGCACCTATTGGATATTTTTCTTTGTGCATAGTTGTTGCACTTGATTTATGTTTGATACATGTATGACATTGGTTTATGATTTGTGCATATCCATTGCACTTGATATCTTTTTTTGCATTGTCGCACATATTTATGATTCTATGTATTTGATACAGTCGATTTAACTTCCTGCACGATGTATGCACTTGACTTTGACTTATGCACTCGGTATAGTTCACATGTGCTTGCAGTGCATTGATATGGTTTTCGTGCACGTAGTTGCACACGTTTATGATTTTATACACCTTGATATACTTGATGTCGTTTTATGCGCTTTTGAGACCTTGACGAGTTTTTGGGCACATAGTGCACCTGATATTGTTTTCGTGCATCTGTTGCACTAGATGTTTTGTGCGGACCCGACCCACTTGATTTAGATTTTTGCGCACACTGGGCACATGGGATGAGATTTGTGCACATTGGATGCACTTGATCGAGATATTTTTATTCGTGCATGTTAGTTGCACTTGGTTGAGATTTTCGTGCACTCTAGATGCACTTGATGTTGTTATCGTGCACACCCGTTGCACTTGACAGATACTTTCGTGCACACCCGTTGCACTTAGTTTTTGCTTCTGTGCACATTTGTGGCACTTGTATTTGACTTGGATTTCCGTGCGCACCAGACGCACGTGGTGTTTGGATACACCTATGGAGATTGATTTATTCATGAGCAGCATATTCTTATGATAGGTACTATATCATATAGTAGCCGAGCAGGACTCGTCTGAGGACAGTACCTAAGTCTTTTTGCATGCAGCAGTATTTACCAAGAGGTTTTCATAAGGAGCTATAGTCTCGCTATTTCTTACGTGCCCATAGTGACACGAACTTTTATGAAGGAAACCTTTTGAGAAATTTCAAAAAGGAGGGACGTATATTTTGAGCAAAACATATATAGACATATATCTATTTCTTTACAAAATAAACATCTGCCACTTGTACCGTGAGTTACGCATCGCACGGCGATTTGGAAATAATTTTGCATGTGTTTTATTCAGCTTTTAGAGGGTTTTACAAGGATGCGTACAATATGTGTATTATAATCTTGATTATAATATATTTGAGAATAGCATTGGATTTCAAGACTTGCATCTCCATAATAACTCCCGTGATTGCGTGACGCTTGACGGAGTTTCGATTTTGAGTTTTGCACTTTTTTCATGCGCACACGATGCGCTGTGTTATATTGAGTATTCCATGAATTCGGAGCCCCGTTGATTTGACTGATTACCGAAATGTTTTAGCATTTGGAGGTTTAAATTTAAATTCGGGAACTGAATTTATTTAAGGGGGAAGATTGTAACATTTTAGAAATATAAAATAATATTTTTGGAATTTAAATAATAAAATAATAAATTTCACGAAAACTATTCGAGTATGAATTTGGGGTTTTCGTAGAATGGTAATATTTGGAAAATATTTGGATATTAATATGAATTATTAATTAAAAAGGCATTTATTGGATTTGGGCATTTTATAAATAATTATGCAATTAATTATATGCAAGTTTATGTTAAACTTGATTAGTGCACTACTAATCATGCTTTAGGCCAAATCCACTTTTGTATTAACCATGGCTAGTGCACCATGACATATTGTATTTGTTTCATGCATAGTTCATTGTATTTGTGGACTTGTGATTTATTATTGAGAGGAAAAGAAAAATAAAAGATATTTGTATGAGTGGGGGACAAAGATGACATGGAAGGGGATAAGAGAGCATAGGCATGAGAGAGAGAGAGGGGTTATCTTGACCATGGCTCACTTATTCATTCTTTCACTTCATCCATTTTTCTTCAACTCCTTCTTCATCTTCTCCTCCTTCATCTTCACCACCCCATGGAAATCATCTCCAAAACCTCATCAAATCCAATGACTTCCTTCATAAAAAATGACCACCACCTTATCCTACACCCCATAGCAAGCTCAAGTTTGGATTTTGAGCAACTTGCACCATCTTGGAATTTTCTTCAGTTGCTCCAAGAGGTAAACCCTTCACTTTTCTTCTTTTTATCAAGTTTCTTCATCTCCTAGTTAAGTTTAGAGTTCGATTAAGTAAGTTTAGTGACCTTGGAAATTTCTGGGATGTTTCTGGAGGATGATTTGAGTAGTAGAGATGCAATTGAGGTTTAGTTAGTGACCCTCAACCTTTAGTGATGATATTTTGGGCAAACTTGAAACTAGAACCCCAAAATACGAACTTAGAATTTTCTCGATGTCGGTTTTTGACGATTGTGATATCTCTGTAGAATCTGCTATGACTCGAGAGCTCCATAAACAAAGTTGCCAACACAGTGAGGTGTGCAGGCTACCAAGAATTTATCCTAGAAACTCGAGACTCCAATTCCATACTACGGCCGCAAATTTAATTATCCTGGCTGCAATTTGCGGCCTGGACTTGGTATTAGGGTTTGGGTTTTGGTGCATGGCCCTGTTATGTGATATATAGACCTACCCTATATGCAAAATCTCCAAATTTCACCTAGGGTAGAGTGTTTTTTCTAGGTTGCTGATTTCGGGTTTCCGATTTCTGAAAACTTGGTTTTGGTATTTGAGTTTTGGCACGGTCGTTGGACGTTTGTACGTAAACGTTGAGGGTTTTTTTGGGTTGTTCTTGCATGCGTGGGCTATATGTTCTAACCTATGAGTACTTCGCGTGTCGTATCGGTTTTCGGATTTGGTTTTGATATTGTTACGATGTGTATTGATTTGTAGGTCCCTTCGCGTGGACTTCCGAGATGACGAAGGAGAACAAAAAGTTCATCGACTTCGGCTAAAGCAAGGATTAGCAAGTGAGTAGATCTATATCTACGGGGGAAGTCGGGTGGATGGCGTATAGCACCCCTACAACCATAATAATGGAAGAACCGATATATAGAATATATTTTGAGAAACCTATGCTTATGAACTTACAGACATGATCACAAGATTAAGTATGAAATGACTTGATGACATGAGGACATGAGTGGATATGTTGATATGAGGATGTGAGGCGATATATATATAATGAAACAAGATATATATATAATGAAACAAGAGGACATGAGTGGATATGTTGATATGAGGATGCGAGGCGATATATATATATATATATATATATATAATAAAACAAGAAGACATGAGTGGATATGTTGATATGAGGATACGGGGCGATATATATATATAATGAGCGAAATGACATGAGTTGATATGTTGGCTTGACGATGCAATGCAAGATACATATTTATATTCATATGCCAAGATATGATGTGAGATTTTATATATACATATAAATGAAAATAAGAGATGATATGATGTATGAGACTATAGATCCTTACCCTTGTTTATGTATAGGACGATAGATCCTTAATCTGATTTGATGATACCGTACGATGGATTACCGTACGTGATATGATATACCGGATGATTGATCCGCACTCGTGACTTAAGTATGATGTTCGATGATATTATTGTTCATGTTTATATTGTATTATTCCTCGTGACATACGTACTATGTTCTCAGCATTTATCTTTATATGGTATTGTCTGCTAGTACACCTGCACTATTACCGATGATGCCCATGTTACACTTACATAGATTTGCCGGCTCTCACATTCATCATCGGTAATTGCCATGCCATTTGCACAGTAGAACTGTTATATCGTCGTATTGCTCTTGTACTATTAAATTATGATTCACTATTCAGTATTTATTACACGACATGCTTACATGATAGCACTTGAGATATTTACAGTACTGTTCTGTACATTGCATTTATTGTACCTTTATGGTTACATGCATTGAGATACTGTTTTGATCAGATCTCTGGATTTGAGAACCGCTGGTATATTTTAATAAGTCTTATGATTATTTTAAAAATGCGGTTTCTCGTAATGTGATTTGTGGCGTCCACTACGAGTTTTCTCGGTTCTGAGCTATATATATACCCGATTCGAGGAGCGAGGAGGCACCGTCTGCTGGTACATGGTGGACCCAGCACGTTATCCCGGAGAAAGAAGATCGTAGAGATAGACGATGAGTCTAGCAGGGGATTCACTACATACCGGTGATAGTTTGGGCTCGGCGGTTATCCGGAGGATACCGATCGGAGTCGTGAGATCAGATGGATATGAGGGCCGATCCGAGGATGCGGCGCCTGAGATATGAGGATTTACTTGTCGATATTGGACACAGATTTTATGATATTTTCGAGTGTCGATGTTAGACCCTCAGGTTTCATGATGATTGATGTGTTGCTGATGGACACACGTTGGATATTCACATGCATATACACATATATTTTAAATGACTGGATATTACATACTGATTACTGGCATGACATCATTATTGTATACATATGTATACATGATCACCCTGGATACCATATAGTTTTACCTTCATGTTTCAGTATGACCTAGGGATCGTTATTCATTCGATTTCTATCTGCTGATATTTTCTACTCACGAGTTGGCAACTTACCTCCGTTGTGCCACAGTTTTCTTGCAGGTTCGACCGCTCGGATCAGTATCGGCTCGCTGGCACACAGCCTTCTTCACGGTGTTTTGCTTTGGTAGGTGGGATACACATTTGGATCGTGACCACCCTTATACCTACTTATTTCTGTTGTATCTAGTTAAAGCTCCATCAATCAGAAACCAGACTTTGTATTTTTGGTACATCTAGACACAAACTTGTATATTCTCGAGACTTAGAGCGAGATGGGTGTTCTGTCTTTTATTTAAGCCGATGATGTCTTGGTCTACTTTACTTTCATTCTGTGATGGATCTTCGCCGTAGGGCGTCGTATATATGCTTTATTGCGTGGTTGTGATTCTGCCAATTGGCGAAGAGCTAGCTCCCTCTTGGGGATGCCTATATTATTGCATGTATGCGGTTTTGGATCAAAATATACAAGGGAGGTGCTGCCCAAATTTCAAGGACGAAAATGTTTCAAAGATAGTATGTAAACTGTTGCATTTTCATATGATATTACTTATGCTGTTAAAAGAAGGCTTAAAATTATTATGCCGATGTTTCAAAACTGCACCTCCATTATTTTCCGCAAAAAGGTTTAGATTTCTGGGCTTTGGCTTACTTGAATTACGGCGGGATCCTATAGACTTCATGTAATTCTCGTGCCGGTCACGTGCCAATTTCGGGTCGTGACAGACATATAGAAATTAGCGGACGTTTAGCAACACATATACAATCACAGAAAAATTGATTAGCAAAAACTTAGAATTTCGATCGATAACAACTATCCATGTTTGCTCCATGCACAAACCAGTACACAAACAAATCTGGGCAAAAACCAAATATGCCAAAAATATTATTTCTAAGTACCTGTATCCCAGAAAAAATTAGAAGCACTATGGCCATAACTCAGCCGCTGATCCGCGGCCAAATGACCTATCTTGCTGCGATTCCACGGTCTAGTTGATGGGATAGGTGCTAAAAATTTTTCCTTGGTCCTAGAAAAACCTGCTTGTATTTTTAAGGTCACTGAAATGATTTTTTGAACAACTTTTAAAAACGATAGCAAGCTATATATCGGAAATGTAATTTCTGGTATTTTCTGTCGATCGAAGTTCTAACTACTTGCTAACAAGTTAGTTAAGGTTTTAACCTGGCTCTGATACCACTGTAAGTCGATGTCGTACACCCTCGCATTTGTGGGGAGGCAGAATTTACAAAAAACGATTTTCTTGACTTTGTAACACCGACCTAAACTCCATGATCTTTACGGAAACCTTAACTAGCTATTCTATTTAGTGGTTCTAACTACTATGATAGTGTTTATACCTCTTTGTTACTTGTCCTACGGGTATTCTTCTCCTCCTCTTCTTGAGCTCCTCGAACATCCGGATTGCGCTTGAACGTCGGTCTCCTTGTGTCAAAGACGATCCATCCGAGAGTCTATGGTTCAAGCTTCAACCTCTAAACCGAGGTAACTAATGTACCTAGTTCGCTAAACTAGGTAGCTTAGAAGATGTAGAGTATTAATTGGAGTATTTAATCTCAAGTGACCCTATGGTTCAAAACTCATGTGAGGGTTAGGGTCTTGAGGAAGAAGGAGAGGAAAAATGGAGAGAGACAGGAAAAACACAAATGAGCTAAGTCTTGGCCTTGTGAAGAATGGCTCATTTATTTTCTCACATGAAGCATGGATTATTTTCCAATAGAAAATAAGAACCATGCTTCAATAGTAAACCCAAACACATAAACAAATGAAATGAGCCATGCTTCACCATGCCACAAATATCTCCATTTTCCACCTCATTAATCTATTTGCAGAAATAGATAAATCCAAATAATGAGGTGTCCCCTTCTAGAAGCATCTCTTATAAAATTACAAGAATGCCCTCACCGTATATACATACCCATATTCGTACTCCAAAAAATATGAATATAATAAGATAATAATAATCTAATAGTAGAATCCGGCTTAAACTAAAGCCCGCTAGTATTATCTATCCGAACAACATCCGTGCAGCTAGTGCATGTATATAATCAGAACCCTTCCGTAAAACCATACGGTCTCTACATCGTTTTGCCTGAACCAGGGAAACCCTCTGTGTGGGACTCTAAAGACTCGACAGTACGCTGGCTGTAGGTTTACCATAAGTCCGTTAGTGACACCAGCTGTACGTAACGGCTACTCAGGTATCTGTTGATAAGAAGGCCGACGAGCAAACTCATCCGAAAGCCTACTGAGCTTATCTATGATAATCTTCGTACAGTCCGGTCTGTTCGCCTAAGAGTATTGCATATCGGGCCTAGGGGGTGGTAACCGTTAGACCCATAATACCGCAATAAGTCATGTCGGTGTAGAGCCCAATACACCCTGAGAAACTATTGGTGTATCTACCAGTAAATCTCACTTGCCCTGGCCAGGGACTTTGTGTAATGGCTATTCGAACACAGCGCGATATCAACTCCCAATACCGGGAGAGACGAATCCTTTCTAAACACAGTTGGGTTATGCCAGCGCCCTTGCCATCAAACCATGGCCGATTGCGGAACAAAATTTTTCTAAAATGGCACTAGAACAACCTTTTAACCCGGATCTACCGTAAACCCTAATCTAGCAAAACAAAAGAGGTTAAGAATGGTTATACCGATCGATCCGTGTCCTTCGGTTTTTAACCATCATCCTAAGCTCCTAGAGGCCAGCATGATCAAGCTTGGTCGCCGGTCTCTCTCCATCGAAGATGTTCTACCTGATGATTTGTATTCCGAGCTCCTACCTCATAACCGAGATAACTAGGGTACCTAGTTCACTAAACTAGATAGCCTAGAAGATGTAGAGTCTAATGATGGATTGATTTGTCTCTAAACACCCTAGGTTTCTCAACACATGAGACTATTAGGGTGGAGCTAGAAGAAGAAGCCATGAGAGGATGAGAGTGTGAAGCTAAGCTCAACTCAAGAAAAAATGGCTAAGTGTTGTGAGCAAAAAGGAATGAAGCATCTCTCACAAAATATCTCACAACACAAATAAATATCAAGCATGCTAGAATAGTGAAACATGAGTCACGCCCATGAGTCACCACAAAGCCATGCTTCAATAAATGCACAACCCACCTCATCCTCCACCTCAATTAACCATTTAACCAAAATTTTAATAAACATAATGAGGTGGCAACTTCTACAAACAACTTGTAATAAATTACAAGAATATCCCTCATCCGTATATACATACTCGCATCCATATTCCAAAAAATACGAATACAAAGAGACGAAAATAATCCAATAATATAATACTAGAATCCGGCTTAAAACAAAGCCACTAGTATAATTCGTCCGAATCATGATACGTGCACAAGTGCACGTATATGATCGAACCCTGCCGTAAAACCATATGGCCTCTACATCATTTCGCCCGAAGCAGGGAAACCCTCTGTGTGGGACTCTAAAGACTCGTCAATACACTGGCAGTAGGTTTAACCACAAGCACGTCAGCGGTACTAGCTGTACGTAATGGCTACCCAGGTATTGAGCGAAAGGGAGGCCGATGAGCAAACTCATCCTGACCCCTACTGAGCCTGTCCATGACAATTTCCGTACAGTACGGTCTGTTCGTCTAAGAGTATCACATATCGAGTCTAGGGGTGGATAAAATCAAACCCCTAATAACATGACATTTCGTGTCGGTATGAAGCCCATCACAACCTAAGAAACTACTGATCCAAATCAGTAATTCTCGACTACCTTGATCAAGGATTTCAGGTGATGGCCACCCGTGCACCATGCGACATCAACCTCCAATACCGGGAGAGACGAATCCCCAACGATCCGCTCACTGCCTCCATGTGGTTCGGGACTGTACCTAACTAAAACCTGTTTGCACGACTCCTTTGAGCTGTGGTAGGGTAGTAATCAAAGCATAGTGGGAACTCACACGAGAAAAATGATGATCTCAGGTCAACAGACTAATCTGTACAGATGTCACCTGGGAACTGCTATCTAACAATAGGTATAATACCAACTAGCATGTTCCCGGCGAGTCTGTCCAGTGTACTCATAACCCAATGAGCACCTGTATACTATCTTAGATGAACAAACTAATATCAATAGCTTGTGAGACCTGCCCACCGCCCCTCGTCGGGGTCTCGATAAGTACACACTAGTCTACTCTGGAGTATCAATGCCCAGTCTCGATACTCCCATGACTAGGGACATTTAAGGATGTTCTTATAGACCACCCAGCTCTCATGTATATAATCGCCATCATAATACTGGTAGTGAAGCAAGAATCCTATGGGCTCTATCAACATATAATAGTGATTTGTAATACCATATAAAGTATGTGCATGATGATAAAGACAAACCAGATAGTATACTATCATTTTGAGTAAGACTGTTCTATCCGTATAGGTCCTCCCTCAATCATCGCAATCGCATGCCTGCGATTCAATAATTGATTTGAGGGCACTATAGCCAATAATCTCCCACTTGCACTTAAGGTTAATTATTGTTGTGTCGCATACTCACAGCTCATATGATACCGAACACCCAACTTCTCTACTAATCAGTTTCACAAAGCCTGTTTGTGAAACTATTGCGTTCAAGAAATAACCTCAGTGAGTGGATCCACTCCAATGTTTCTTTCTATATCTCTCTATATCTCAACTTCGCAGAGAAAGACTATCTCCCAAAATGAGCAATACCTGTCTTAGAATTTGTCTGGATATCTGATGGGACCCAGTTCATAAATGAACTCCAAATCCAACAAACTTCTTAGACTATATCATTCATTGAATTTAATCAGTATCCTGCGCCATGCCTTCTTCAGTATCCGCTTGGACTACATGTCCCCCTCAAAAGAGGGAAAACTATTACTCAGATAGTCTCTCTGTCATCCAGGTCACCTTGAAAGCCTGAAATGATAACCGCTTCCCGAAGGGGGTTGCCGTTACCATATACTAAGAACATCCACTTATGTTCAAAACTACTTCCCTCCGTTTCTCCAGGATTGGATTAATATATATATACTTATTGCAGCTAGTGCAAAAACAATATCTGGTGTGGTACTTGACATTTCATGATTAACTCAATTGCCTAAGCAAGCGATATACTAATCATGAAAATCCCTCTCCCCTTTAGTCTGTAAGATTTCCTTTAGAGAGAGTGACTCCACCTGCGGGTACACTTCCATGCTAGGAGTCAACCATTCTAAAACACCTTTAGAATAATGTCAAAGTACCCAAATTGGGACACATCCCAAATATAGATCTAAAACCATAGATCTAGTGACCAAAATCCCTGATATTTTATCCATATCCTATGTGGAGAAACACTTTGTGACAACCACAGTATATAACTGATCGTAGTATAGGAATTTCACTTCCTATTAAGTGCATGTCATCCAAATACCTGGACATCACTCTCTACTACCTTCTTACCAGATCCATCTCTTATTCTGATGAAGTCAAAACTTATGACCGTCACATAAAAAATAGATGATCTATCTCCGCTATATCTGTTTTAGTCTATAAATATACATAAGCTTTTTATCCACTATACTTCCGCTGCTCCCACTAACTACAAAAACCCTCTGGCAGAGTCATATAGACGTGCACTTCTAAAGCTAGTTTAGAATGACGTTATACCCATCCTCCTTCCGGATCTCATAGTCTAGAACAACAGTAGTGGCAAGTTTGGGTAAACAAGAACCTCTCTGTCACCGTCTTTGAGGAGACAGAAGTGCCTCTCAGGTGCCTGAGGTTACCCACCATATCTGTGGAGTGACTAATGGAATGTTGAATCTAATTGAATCTTTAGGACATACTAAATTTTCAGTAATCGTTTGTGGTTCTGGAATAACTTCCAGTTCTACCATACTCCCACTAATGTTTTCTGAAAAGAATCCATTTTACTAAAACTGGTGGCTAGTCAAGAACAATATAACTATTGATCTTCCTGATGGTAGAAAGTTAACCCTCGTCAATGCCCGGGATAACCCACAAACTGCCATTACTAAAACGTGCCTTGAGTTTATCCGGATTCTGGTTTTAAGCATAAGCCGGAAAACTCCATATACCTCAACATCGTCAAGATATGATCCATTCTGTATCTACTATAGAAACAAAAGCACTAATTTAATTGGAACCAGATTCAAAAATCATGCAGTAGTTTCCAGTGCATATCAACCAAATGGAAGGAGGCTAATCGACATTATTCATCTAGGAGTGTATCCACATATGAGTAATCTGAAAGAGAAGCAAGTTCTCAAAAACCATTACTTACAATGGAATCCTCGCATAAGTATCTACATCTTCGATCACTTCGAAGAATCCTGATACTTCCCGTATAAGGGTTCTCTACTTTATTCTTATACCTATAACTTCTCAAAACTTGGACCTTGTATTTCAACGAAATACTTGTCTAAAACTAGAGAAGTCAAAACTAAACAGAATATAGTACGAGTACCAACCCCTCTGTCCTAATGGACACTGGACAACATACAAGACTTTGTATAAGTCCCCTGAGTTTAATAACTTATACTCTGTGCGTTGTAGATTGAAAACTGTACCATGGTTAAGAAGAATTGCACCGCTGTTGAATGCTCCTTACCTAATCACCAACTGATATAGGTAAATGTCATAGACATAATTTCAAAAAGTTATATCTCACTTTATAAAATAAACGTACAGATATATCAGTTTGAAATTGGTGTATAACAAGGGATATTCAAAACCAAAAATTTGCCGTTAAGCAAGACCCAGGTGATTTTCTCAAATATCACCAATTACAAAGAATTCTGATATATTGATGATATAATCACCTAATTCTCAATATTCTACTCCCACTCATCATTTGTAACGCTATACAGATATGATAATCAAATCTGGTAAATACAAACCCTGAAGTTAGAATATAATTGGGAAAACAGTTTTCAATTAACACTGCACAGTGAAATTGAAACATGAAAATGTTTCGAAAGGGGTATCCGGGTATTCCTAGTAATGCATCTTCCACTATCCAGATTCATGACTATAACCGTATATTTCCTTGCCATCACTCCAATCCATTTATATGTCTTTACTTATTACCTTTTGTACACCATCCTTAGGCTAAATGGTTTTCTTTCTTCCCTATCTTTTGGCACCAGCCTAAAGTTTGGAAGAAGACTATCTAATAAGCGTAATAGGTGTACTCTCTTAATCCTAGGAGCCCTCACAACCTGAGAGAAGGTAAAGATAAAAGACAATCCGAATAATCCTATTCGATTTCTCTTGAACCGGAAAACAATCCTCGAACTGAAACAAGTTTCATCGAGTTTGTATGTAACTATATGATGGCGTATCCAAGAAATATGGATCTTTGTAATGATACGGAGTGTTCCGGAGAAAAGCAAAAAGGAAGTAGGAGTGGCGATGATATATGCGGCTTTGTCGTGAATGATAGCAGTCGCAATTTCCTTTTGCCCTCTT
The DNA here is from genome assembly GCA_030015575.1 of Agapanthus africanus. NCBI lineage: Eukaryota > Viridiplantae > Streptophyta > Magnoliopsida > Asparagales > Amaryllidaceae > Agapanthus > Agapanthus africanus. The sequence continues at coordinate 415,809,481 of CM057349.1, read as the reverse complement.
TCTAATCCCTTTATATGTCTTTACTTATTACCTTATGTACACCATACTTAAGCTAGTTGATTTTCTTCCTTCCCTACCTTTCGGCACCAGCCTAAAGTTTGGAAGAAGACTATCCAATAAGTGCAATAGGTGTACTCTCCTAAATACCAGGAGCCCTGGCAACCTGAGAGAAGGTAAAGGGAAAAGACAACCGAATAGTCCTATTCAATTTTTCTAGAACCGGAAATCATTCTCGAACTGAAACAAGTTTCTTCGAGTTCGTATCTAATTATACGATTGCATATTCAATAAATGTGGATTTTCGTAGTAATACGGAGTGTTCCGGAGAAATGCAAAGGGAAAAAGTAGGAGCGGCAATGATATATGCGACTATGACAATCCAAAAGCCAAAGTGTTTTAAGAAGGTTCGGTTAACTTGGTTCATGAGTTTTAGTCTAGGGTCGGGCCATGGTCGCTGCCAAAGAGAGATAGAAAAGAAATACTCAGTGTGCACTCTAACCTAGATTAGATTGGTTATTTATTTTATTTAATCAGTATGGCTCCCACCGTTTCCTTAAATTCTCCATCAAATCCTAAAAGGAGAATTAGTCGGGATCATCTTAAATCACCTGAGGATTAACACCTGGGAATCAGGATCCAACTGTCATCGCATGATAACTTGATGGAAGCCACTCAAATCACCACACTCTAGAAGGTATGCGCATGCCTGGCAAGTTTCCTGTATGTTTGAAACCCCCGATGTGATTTTTACCCCTAGGGCCCAAGTGACCTTGACACAGTCAACAAATCAAAGAGTCTTAGTCAAGTTCAACCCGTCAATATCCTGGATTGCATTAAACCCACCCGTACGAGCCCTTGACACATTCAAAAAAGCCGCACGACTGTCCTAACCAATCGCATATATATGCCACAAACAAGCACTACTTAGCTACCACACACTATGCCTTGACACAGTCAACAAACACAGCACTAATACTGAGCAACACTTGTAAGAAATGACGGAGGGCTATGGCTGGTTTTTGGCGAAAAACCTTTAATGTAATGAACTTGATCTCGTTGAAGGAACCGAGTGGTTTTACAAATATATAGTGACATAAAATTTCGCTAAAGAGGTCACTCCCTGTGAAGGGATCTCAGCACTTTCCTCATCGAATGAGGTGCAGGATATTCCTAATCAAATACCACGATGCAAAGCAAAAGAATCGACTATAGTAAAGTTATTACGTTGACGCAAACTTCTGCCCAAGAGGTCATTCCCGATGAAGGGATCTCGGCTCTTACCTTTTGGAATGAGGTGCAGGATATTCCCAATCGAATACAACCATGCAAAGCAAAAGTAAACGTCTGTAATGTCTATTTTCAAAAAACTTGGTTCCAACAACATCATATAGGTTTGTTTTTTTCCTTGCATTGATCAGAATCAATGCAGTCCCATCAATTAAAACATATCACACCAGATAAAGGAACGAAAATATAATGTACGTATATGCCATCCGCATTCGCCATTGTGCTCTGTCATCACCCGTTAGGTTACTTAACTAACGGCAGAGCGGGGGCTGGACTAGCGCGGGTGCAAAACATATACAACATCTACTAGTATATATATAAATATATATAACATTCGTCCTAGGCATGATATAAGCAACATCACCGAATCTCAGCCAAGAAACACAGAGTGGTGGATAATCCTGGAGCCTCGGATTTCATTTGAGCCGCAAATTAGACTCGACGTTCCCTATCATGTGGATAGCCTGTGTAATGAAAACCTGGACCCCTACGAGTGCGGCAAGTTACCCGCCAATCCCAGAAGTGAGGCAACCCCAATCAACAAAGTGAATGGGCCATCCAACACTTCACGGAATCCGGTAACTTGAGCACCCCTCCGTGAGTCAAACCATACCCTCTACGAGTGCGGCAAATAGCCCGCCAATTCTAGAGTGAACCCCCTTCTGTCTCAAAGCCATGAGATGCGGGCCCGTTGCCTTCTAGAACTCGGCTATTCGTACACTCCATCACAGGGTAATCCTAGTACAGAAAAGAAAAAAATGTACAACGGTGACATCGACCTCAACCCGATCGTGCCCCAAAAAAAATATACAAACTGACAGAGACGGCAGTCCACATGTCGGACGCTTGTCCCGCAATATCAAAAGTACAAATGAAACTAAGCTATACTACCATTGCACATTGGCTATCCACCACGACAATTCAACCATAACCACATCACAATACAAAACATCAACGTGAATGTCATGTTCGCAAACCCGTCTAATAGACATATAGCAACTAGTCGGGTTGTACCGCTCTAATGATATTCATGGTCGCAGATAGTAATGTATGTACTGAAAACTTTTAAACAGTGTTAAAAATAGTGACTTTGAAATACTCCGTATTGCCCCCAAACTAAAGATACCATAATATGCAATCTGGGCAAAAACAAACAATACTATATAACCAATATTCAAGAACCTAGAACACAGCCAAAACGCCAAGACCAAACCCCATAGTTCAACCGGTGGCACCGGGTTTTGGCCCGATCTCGCTGGCCAAGACATGGAATTTTTGGCTCGTTTTTGAGGTGTGTTCTAGTTGTCACAAGAGTAGTCTTCTGCAATTGTTTAAATAATTTTTGAAGACTAAATGAAAATTGAAAGAAACTTGAATAATACGGGTATTCTTTCGGAGTTGTTTCGGTTTCGATACTTTAACATCGTCTAAAACAGCTAGATAAGGGTTTATTGGTTGGCTCTGATACCATATTGGGTTATGCCAGCTCCCTGACCATCAAACCGTGGTCGATTGCGGAACAAAATTTTTCTAAACTGGCGCTAGAACAACCCTTTAACCCGGATCTACCGTAAACCCTAATCTAGCAAAACAAAAGAGGTTAAGAATGGTTATACCGATCGATCTGTGTCCTTTGGTCTTTAACCATCATACTAAGCTCCTAGAGGCCGCCATGATCAAGCTTGGTTGCCGGTCTTTCTCCATCGAAGATGTTCTACCTGAGGATTTGTATTCGGAGCTCCTACCTCATAGCCGAGGTAACTAGTGTACCTAGTTCGCTAAACTAGATAGCCTAGAAGATGTAGAGTCTAATGATGGATTGATTTGTCTCTATACACCCTAGGTTTCTCAACACATGAGACTATTAGGGTGGATGTAGAAGAAGAAGCCATGAGAGGATGAGAGTATGAAGCTAAGCTCAACTCAAGAAAAAATGGCTAAGTGTTGTGAGCAAAAAGGAATGAAGCATCTCTCACAAAATATCTCACAACACAAACAATATCAAGCATGCTAGAATAGTGAACCATGAGTCACACCCATGAGTCACCACAAAGCCATGCTTTAATAAATGCACAACCCACCTCATTCTCCACCTCAATTAACCATTTAACCAAATGGTTAATAAACATAATGAGGTGGCAACTTCTAGAAGTAACTTGTAATAAATTACAAGAATACCCCTCATTTGTATATACATATCCGCATCCATATTCCGAAAATACGAATACAAAGAGACGAAAATAATCCAACAATATAATACTAGAATCCGGCTTAAACCAAAGCCACTAGTATAATTCGTCCGAATCATGATACGTGCACAAGTGCACGTATATGATCGAACCCTGCCGTAAAACCATACGGCCTCTATATCATTTCGCCCGAAGAAGGGAAATCCTCTGTGTAGGACTCTAAAGACTCGTCAATATGCTGGCAGTGGATTTAACCACAAGCACATCAGCGACACTAGCTGTACGTAACAACTATCGAGGTATTGAGCGAAAGAAAGGCCGACGAGCAAACTTATCCTGACCCCTACTAAGCCTGTTCGTGACAATCTCCGTACAGTACGGTCTGTTCGTCTAAAAGTATCACATATTGAGTCTAAGGGGTGGATAAAGTCAGACCCCTAATAACGCGACATTTCGTGTCGGTACGAAGCCCATTACAACCTGAAAAACTACTGATCCAAATCAGTAATTCTCGACTACCTTGATCAAGGATTTCAGGTGATGGCCACCCGTGCACCATGCGACATCAACCCCCAATACCGGGAGAGATGAATCCCCAACTATCTGCTCACTGCCTCTATGTGGTTCGGGACTGTACATAATTAAAACATGTTTGCATGACTCCTTTGAGCCGTAGTAGGGTAGTAATCAAAGCACAGTGGGAACTCACACGAGATAAATAACGATCTCATGTCAATAGACTAATCTGTATACATGTCACCTAGAAACTGCTATTTGACAATAGGTATAATACCAACTAGCATGTTCCCGGCGAGTCCGTCCAGTGTACTCATAACCCAATGAGCACCTGTATACTATCTTAGGTGAACAAACTAACACCAATGGCTTGTGAGACCTGGTCACCGTCCCTCGTCGGGGTCTCGATAAGTACACGCTAGTCTATTCTGGAGTATCGATACCCAGTCTCGATACTCCCACGACTAGGGACATTTAAGGATGTGCTTATAGACCACCCAGCTCTCACGTATATGATCGCCATCATAATGCTGGTTGTCAAGCAAGAATCATATGGGCTCTATCAACATGCAACAGTGATCTGTAATACCATATAAAGCATGTATATGATGATAATGAAAAACCAGATAGCATACCATCATTTTGAGTAAGACTGTTCTATCCGTATAGGTCCTCCCTCAATCATCGCAATCGCGTGCCTGCGATTCAATAATTGACTTGAGGGCACTATAGCCAACAACAATTACTGCCTCCAAGTGCTTCGAGACTGCACCCAACCACTACCTATTTGCACGACTCATTTGAGCCGTGGTAGGGTAGTAATCTAAGTACAGTGAGAACACACTCGAGACGAATAGTGATGTCAAGTCAACGGACTAACCTATACTCATGTCACCCGGGAACTGCTAACTGACAATAGGTATAATACCAACTAGCAGTTCCCATCAAGTCCGTCCAGCGTAACTCACAACCTAATGAGCACCTGTATACTATCTCCGGTATCGCATACCAATGGCTGCGGGACAGGCCATCTCCCGAACTGGGATGAGAAGCACATATACTAGTCTACTCTGGAGTATCGATACCCTGTATCGATAATCCTACGACTAGGGACAAGTATAAGGATGTGCTTATAGGCTACCCAGCCCTCACTAGTGTGACTGCCATCACAACGCTGATAGTCAAGCAAAAATCTTAAGAGCTTTATCAATATGTATTAGCGATATGCTAAAAGAAACATATACACATATTAAGATAGAATCACACCAGATAGCATACTATCATTTTGAGCAAGACTGTTATTATATCCGTGTATATCCCAAGCTTCCAAAATATAATATACAATCCAGTACTATACAATAATGGCCTCTACGGCATATATCACTAACAATGAGTACCCACGCTGTCACTATTTTGGCGACAAGTTGCTTTAGAGCCACTCATTTTTGTTGAGCGTTGGAGAAAAACGCCACATTGCCTTTGTTTTTCATTTATCTTCATCGGATGAGGGAGGGTCTTGACTCATCTGATCTAATCGAGCCATTTTATCCATGAGCTCTTGGAAGGTCGTCAGCTTGAAGAGGACCATATATGCGAACACCTTTGAATTTGGATCAAGAGTGGGTATGAAAATTCCTACGGCTGCGGCTTCGTCGTTGCGTTGCTTGCTTTTTGACCAGATATTTCGCCATCGGGTAACATATTGAACCCATGTCTCGTTCGGTACAACCCTTTCGTTGACCAACGCCGCCACGGTAGTGTGTTTATTCACACCAGCGAATTTCTAACAGAAGAGAATATCCATCTTGTCGAAGGTCTTTATAGAATCATTTGGGAGTTCCGTGTACTATTCTAAGGTGATGCCCGCCAGACTGCTGACGAATTGTCGAAAGAGTAGTATATCATTTCCTCCAGTGTTGCCGCACATGGATTTAAAATGCGCAATGTGCTGGCGAGGACTCCCGGTTCCTTTGTATATGTGGAACGTCAGAAGCATGTATTCTGGCGGGTATTGCACTTGGTCGTAACACGCCAGATACGGTCGGCCAGTCTTGATCGATTTATTTGTAGCTTCACTGGCATAGTGAGCTTTGGCTTGCTGAGTGATATATGCCTCCACCTTTGGTTTTGGGCTCATTTCCTCTTCAGCCGTTGATGAGGATTGCAGAGGATTTGAAATGTCACTCTTTTCTTTAAGAGCGACTACCGGCGGTTTCTTTATTAGTGGTTCCGATTGGACCATCATTCCAGCCATATTCTGGATCAGAAGGGCCATCTGGTTCATTTTAATGGACATTCTTGCCGCTTCTTCATCTCTCTTTTTGAGAGTGCGCTTTAAGAAATCAATATTCGACTCCTTCCCTACTCTTTATTCAGGTGCGACCTCGGTATTTTTCTTAGGCGATGGATTAGAAAGTGCTGCCGCTTGAGTAAGTATCTCCTGCAGTTTTTCACGTTGCAGTTGAGCCTTTATCAGGGACCAAGTATGCTGTCCGTGACCAGTATAAGTGTGACCTTCATCTTTGGAGTTCACCATGTAGATTGTGTGAACTTCTATGTGTTGGCGTTCCTAGCGCCCTGGCCGCCAACCGTGGCCGTTGCAGAATGAAAAAAACTTTAACTTTTAAAAACTTGGCGCTAGAAATGACTACCTAGAATCTAAACAAATATTAAACTATTAAACTAAAGGAGTTTAGCTACTGTGATAAGAGGGTTATATTGAATGATCCATGTCCTTCGGTCTTCTACATTCTTCCTTAGCTCTTTATAGCCTCCGTGATTGAGCTTGACCGCCGGTCTTCCTCCATTGAAGATGATCCACCCGAGGAATGTGGTTCATGGCTCTAGCTCCACACAAAAAAACTAGTGGAGCAACTAAAGGCTCTATGTTTCTAATCTAGAGTGTCTAGTGATGTAGTGTGTTGTTCTAGTAATTTTTCTATCTCTTTTCCACCCTTGTTTCTCAACTCATGAGAGGGTAGGGAGGAAGATGAAGGTGGAGCTCAAGAAAAGAGCTAATAAGGAGAGAGAACAAAAAAATGAGAATGAAAAAACTCATGAGAGAAAAACATCAACCATGGTTTTGTATAAACCATTTTTCCAATATAATATCACAACTATATTTGAATAGTTTGCACAAATGACTATACAATTCATTTGTCAATATTATTCAAGTATGGTTCACACCATTCTCACTTCATTTTTTCTTTTACACCTCATTTCCATTTTGCAAAAAAATGGAAAATACATGATGAGGTGTCCTCCTTCTAGAATGTTTTTCCGTATAAATATGGAATATATTCTACCATATATACATACCCGTATTCGTATCAAAATACGAACACCAAAAGAGATAGAATAATAAAAAGAACATAATACTAATATATACATATCGAAATATGCATATATAAATTATTATATCAATACTTGATTTAATAATCCGGCTTAATCCTAAGACGGCTAGTATAATCAATCGTTCGATCGAAAGCCCGGATAACACTAGAATATTCATATCGAAATATGCATATGTAAATTATTAAATCAATACCTGATTTAATAATCCGGCTTAATTCTAAGCCAGCTAGTATTATCATTCGATCGGAACCCTGCACGTATCAAAATACGGCTATTACATCATTTCGCCTGAACCAGAGAAACCCTCTGTGTGGGATTCTAAAGACTCGATAGTACACCGGCAGTGGGTTTAACCACAAGCACGTCAGCAGTATTAGCTGTACGTAACGGCTACCTAGATACCTGTTGAAAGGAAGGCCGACGACAAGCTCATCTGAACCCCTACTGAGCCTATCCATGACAATCTCCGTACAGTCCGGTCTCTTCGTCTAAGAGTATCGCATACCGGATCTAGAGGGTGGTAAACGTCAGACCCTTAATAACCTGATAAATCGTGTCGATTTGGCTCAGGACCGATCCGAGAAACTATTGAGCTAACGATCATTAAATCTCACCTGCCTTGGCCAAGGTCTTATGGTTCTGGCCAACATGACACAGTGCAATATCGACTCCCAATACTGGGAGAGACGGATCCCTGACAATCACTTACTGCCTCCATGTGGCTCGGGACTGTACCTAACCAAAACCTGTTTGTACGACTCAGTAGAGCCGTGGTAGGGTAGTGATCAAAGCACAACCGGAACTCACACGAGACAAATGATGATCTCCGGTCTAATGACTAACCTGTACTCATGTCACCTGAGAACCGTTATCTGACGATATGTATAATACCATCTAGAGGTTCTCGGCGAGTCCATCCAATGTACTCACCCCCGGTGAGCACCTGTATACAATCTTAGGTGATCACACCAATGGCTGTGCGACCAACCACCGCTCCTCGTCGGGGTCTAGAAACGATACATAAGTCTACTCTGGAATATCGATGTCCGGTCTCAATACTCCTGCGACTTGGGACCTTTAAGGATGTGCTTATAGACCACCCAGCTCCTACAAGTATGATCGCCATCATAATGCTGGTAGTCAAGCAAAATCTTACGGGCTTTATCAACATGTATCCTCCATATGTGATATCGAGTATAACATATGCACATGTTAAGATAAAGACAAACCAAAATAGTATACTATTGTAACGAGTCTTTATCAACATGTATAAGCAATATAAAGCAGTAAGAAAAACAAATACACATGTTCAGATAAAGACAACTCAAATAGTATACTATATAACTGAGCAAGATTATCCTGTACATACATATCCCCAGCATCCTATACGATACAGACCTCTAGGGCATACATATACAAAATATACATATCCCTAGCATCCTATATAATACAGGCCTCTAGTGCATATATATCCAACACTATGTCCCTTGGCTTGGGGCGTTTGGAGATTTGACTCTCAGAGTTTGCCTCGGGTATTTGGGCTTTATCAGGCCTCTCTTTTTTATGAGAAGCTACTTTAGGAGGAACCATTGTATCAGAATTGTCTTGGGATGAGCTCCCTTGTATTTGAAAGGAGATTTGTCAGAATTTGGTTGACATTTAGAGGAAGAGCCGCGGTTGACGACTGAGTCCTTCACCTGCTTCCACTCCTTATATATAGATGAGAAAAGTTCTTTTAGGGAGTGAACTGGTTTCTGCTCTCGTTGGATATTTACGGACTGCGGAGATTTCTTCAATACCGTAGTGGGAGAATTTTGTCTGACCCTTCGCAGCAGTTCGAAACTGTTCCCGGTTGGAACAGTAGCATTCATCATCAGAGTTGAAGCAGGTGGAGTCAACGTTGATAGAGAACTGCCCCCATCTCGTTTTGTATGACGCTGACATCGACGACAAACATGTCTTTCGATTGGTGTTTCTTCAGTCTCAGGAGTTCACGAAGCTTGCCCCCTATTTTCTTTGAGAGCATGACTGTTCTACCCCTTGCGTCGACCTTTGTCCTCGGCAGGTATTAGTTGTTTAGGGACTAATTTTGTCGGCAAAGCTGTAGTTTGAGCATCCTGTCCATGGAAGACGGACCTCTTTTGGGCTTCTACCTTTGGCGTTGACGTACTGAGGGTAGGAGGTGGGAGAATAGACCCAAAGAGATGTCCCTTTATTTCTTGAAGGGCCGGATTGCAGAGATTTGAGGCTGCAAGTGACCCATACTTGACTCCACCAGATGTGACAGAGTCTGAGTTACGGTGAGTGGAAGCAAACACTATTCTGGAAAGAGACGAAACGCCGCTTCGGTATCTCATCACCCAAGGGAAGCTACAAACATGTACACCATGATTATTTGATCGTGGAAAAACACGACACACGAAGTGTGGAGTGGAAAGAGGAAAAGCTCCCACCGGGCGTGCTAGAATCTGTTTACCACCGAAGACTGGACTGAGACGTTAGGATGTCTAGCCTGAATTTGGGGGCAGATGCTATTTGGTCATATCCATCCACCTCTTCAAAGATACCAACTTAATTTATGGCACCGTATATCGGAGGTTTGGATAGACGCGAGCGTTGTTGCAGACTTTATCAGATCCCCCTCGTTTATAAGGGGTTTTTGATTGTGGGGACGCTCTTCCCTGCAGGCGTAAGCCCCTGCAGTTAATTACGTTATCGCGTTGCGATTACCACTTTCTCCTACTCCAGTAGGTTATTTCGTGTTGTGTTATGTTTGTTTTATTTTGGTTGCCCGTGGATTGTATACGGAGACTAATTTATGTCGTTGCCCGTACGGCGCTGATTAGTCCAAATCCGTATATTTTAGATTTGGATTTGGGTCAAGGATTTGTTTGAAGGGATCCACTTTGGTTGCTTGGTTTGCCAACGGGAATGGACTTAGGACGCATCTCTCACATTTGTGAGGTCCATCCATTCATGGGATATTTGGGTTTGATTTAAAGATCGTTAGTCATATTTGAGACTAAGATCAACTTAGAAACAAATGAGCATATGAGCTCAATTATATTAGTTTAAGAACATCATGGTCCATTATCGTCGTGTTTGTGATGAATATTAGTATAAAGACATTTCGGTCCATTTTTATTTTAGGGACATTTCGGTCCAACATTCCAATTTTAGAGACGAATGTTAGTTTAAGGACATTTTGGTCCAACATTCCCATTTTGGGGACGAACAAGTGTTGGTTGTTGGGACCTGCCACCTCTCTGAAGAAGTTGAGGAATTATAACGACATATATCAAATGTGTGGAAAGATGTACCCTTGAACCAAATCCCGTATTTGAGGGGAAAGAATCGTAGTGGATCATGTAAGAGTCATTAGCCTTATTTAAGACTAAAATTAACTTATAAGGTATGGGATGAAGATCATTAGTCATGTGTAGGACTAAGGTCAGTTTGGATATCATGAACATAAGCTTAGCCAATTTGGGCTAAAATTGGGTTTCTATAACACCCAACAGTGCTAAGCACTCAGTTGCATATAACGCTCACGTGTATATCACGTGAGGCGCTATAATAGCGCTAAGCACTAATTTCTTTCTGGCGCTCAAGTGTGTTTCACGTGTAGCACTGAGCGTCTGGCGCTCACGTGTGTTTCACATGAGGCGTTACAATAGTGCTAAGCACTAATCTTTTTGGGCGCTCATATGTTTTTCATGTGAGGCGCTAAGTTTTGGCTTGGAGATTTAATCTCTGTTGATATTTTTAGAGAACATAAATATCTGTTAATGGTATTTTGACCATTAACGATCACCAAGATCACTATTTTGAGGATCTTGGATCGGGTTCTTTAAGAACTAAGTTCTTGATTTGAAGGAACTAAGTTTCTGGAGTATTATGGACTCCATCTTCTTCTTATTCTTGTATTCATGTTCTCCTGTTCATGTTTGCAGAGAGGTTAAACCTTTGTTAATGGTATTTTGAGCATTAACGATCACCAAGATCACTATTTGAGGATCTGGGATCAGGTTCTTTAAGAACTAAGTTTTTGATTTGAAGGAACTAAGTTCCTGGAGTATTATGAACTCCATTTTCTTCATGATCTTCTTTCCGTGTTCTCTCCTGAATCTTTGATTTTCAAGAACAAGATCTTTCCGGTGAGAATTAAATTCTCAACTTATGGAAGATTTGTCTTGCGGATCTCAGATCCAGAGAAAGAACTAAGTTTTTTGAGAAGGGTTAAACCCTTAGATAGGTAGTTGAGATATTTTGATCTCTGTGTTTTCTTTACCTAGGGTTTAGAGGAGGAAGAACTTTCTTCTTTATTAAGAATTAAATTCTCTGTTGTTTGTGGAATCTTTTGGAGAACCTTCTGTATATTTTTACAGAAGCTTATGGGGTGGTGTCCTCCCCTCTAGATTTAATCTCTTTGCTCCTATTTATAAGAGAAGAGAAAAATCAATTTGTTTGAGGAAATCTCTCATTGAGAGATCATGATTGATTTCATAATCAATCAAATTGATCTTGTAGATCAACCGGTGATTTTTATTTACCGTTGGATTTTTAATCCAAAGACTCTCTGTTTAACAGAGAAGTTTTCTTGTTTGTTTTAAAAAGATTAGGAAGTTATTTTCCTAACATAGAATTTTTATTCTATCATATTAATATCTTGTTTGTTTAACAAGATTCAGAAGATATTTTTCTAACCATGGATTTAATTATGTTTAACAGAGAAGATCTTTCTTATTTTAGAAAGACCAGGGAAATATTTCCCACATAAAATTTAATTCTATCAGATGGTTTAATTGGTGATTTTATCACCATTGGATTTTAAATCCAAAATTCTTTGTTAGAGAAAGATCTTTCCATATTAGAAAGATCAGGAAAAATATTTCCCAAAAATAGAATTGAATTATATATAGAATTCAATTCTATCCTTAGAGAGCATTTCAGATTGCGGCGCTCACTTGCTTTGCATGTGAGCGCTGCCAAAATAATGCGTCAAGTGAACTCACGTATTTAACACGTGACCCCTAGTGTGGATTTTATCTTGTTTATTTTTAGCGCTCATATGGTTTACATATGAGCGCTCACGTGTTTAACACGTGAGGTCTGTTTGGCCTTTGGTTATTTATATTCAGCGCTTATATATTTTGCTTAAGAGCGCTCACGTATTAAACACGCGAGGCCTGTTTGGCCTTTTTGTTATTTTCTTTCAGCACTTATATGCTTTGCATATAAGCGTTCACGTGTTTAACACGTGATGCTAAACTATGGGAATTCTTTTTCTCTTTCTTCTCTCCTTTTTTTATAAGGAAACAAATAGCTCTTGGCCAAAATTTTTTGGCAGGAACATTCACTAAATTATGAGGAGGAAGAATAGAGCTTGGAGCTAGAAGAAGAGAGAGAATGGAATAAGAATTATGAACCGTTTTACAAATGGTTACTAATACATATCATTCTCTTAATTAATCCTAGCCTTGGGATTAAATCTTACATCCATGTGTCAACCCTTTTCTCTCCCCTCCATTTGTCAAGTTTATGAGAATGGGTAAGGAGGTGCTAAACCTATTGCATAGCTTAACCAAAAGAGGATTAAAGGAAAAAGAAATAAGTAATTACAATATATGTGTATATATATATCAATATGTAACTTAACACACACACACACACACACACACTTGTAATTATTTTCCTATGTATTTAAAATGCATTAAAAGAGAGATAAAATAAATAGTGACAAAATACTAGTAAATACATATATCCAATATATGTATTAATATATTAAATCCAAACTGGATTTAATATCCGTTTTTCCAAAAGACCAGCTAGTATTTTAACCATCTGATTACCGTCAGTGTATCCAATACACTAGTCTTAATCAAACTCCTGCACGTACCCAGTACGGCTACTATATCGTTTTGCCAAAGCCGAAAATCCTTTGTGTGGGACTCTAAAGACTCGACAATACGCTGATAATGAGCTACTGGACAAAATCCCCAGCTCACAAGTACGTCAGTGACACTAGCTGTATATAACGGCTACCCATGTATCTGTCAAAAAGAAGATCGATAAGCAAACTCGTCTGAACCCCTAACCGAGCCATCAGTGACATTCACTGAACAGTCCGGTCCGTTTGTCTCAGTGTATCGCATATTAGGTTTAGGGGGTTCGTAAATGTCAGAACCTTAATAACCCGATAAGTCGTGTCGATATTAAGCCCATCAACTAACGAAAAACTACAGATCCCGTCAGTAAATCTCATTTGCCTAGGTCTAGGTCTTATGGTGATTGCCAACCCTACACAGCACGATATCGACTCCCAATACCGGGAGAGACGAATTCTTTCTATCGCTCACTGCCTCTAAATACTTCGGGACTGCACCTAACTACTACCTGTTTGCACAACTCTTTAAAGCCGTAGTAGGGTAGTAATCAAAGTATAGTAGGAACACACTTAAGACAAATGACGATATCAAGTCAACAGACTACCCTATACTCATGTCACCAGAGAACTTGTCACGCCCCGCTTCCCAAAATACGTAAACACGGCATGCGGCAGAGCCAACCATGCTATCTATGGCTAGAAATAATCCCTCCATAGTCACATTACGGCTGTTGTTCCAACCATCGGGCTTTGAGCCAACCGACTCTCCATGTCAATAAATTCCCTCCATGCTATCTATGGCTAGAAATAATTCCCTCCATGTCAATAAGATATCAAGAACAGTAAATAAAATCTAGCTAGCACATCTCCATCTGCCACAGTAAATAAAAGTCAAGAAATGCATATAGCGGAAACGAATCAAGATCCAATAAAAACAATTTCTGAATCATGTCCCTTATAGGCTCGCATCGATAAAATAAAACTATAGAAATAAAAGAAACTAAGCATCTCTAAACTAAACATCTATTTCCTCATTGCTCGGCTTGCTTAATAAAGTACTCCTGATCTGCCTGCGATGATGTCAGAGGAACTGGGCCATGCAAAACCTAGACGTCAGTGCGTCTTAACATCAAAATAACCGTAATAACCAGGATAGGATGCTATTATTAAATATGAATATAAATAATAAACACAGGTATAAAACAGTGAGGTACATGTATGTTATGTATATCCTAAAATCCGTGCTTCTAGGTTATCTATTCTACGAGTCTTTGAAATCAATTTAATGGAATCGTCAATGTAACTCAATAGTATCCCGTGTGTGACTGGGACTACGATCAAGATTCTCGGGCTGAATCCAAGACGTGCCGCTAAGCAGTAAACAGGTAACATGTACAGATGAATGATGTCAGCATCATCATTCCGGGGCTGGCCGAGCCCGTATAGACTGATCAGTATTTGGAAGTAGCGAACTGTTGAGTTACAAGTCAGGTTTCATTATTGATTTTCCCTTAACCCCAAGGTTTTTTTGTTCAAGTCAGGTATTGATGATGTAAGTCTAATGCCAACATAGGATCAAGCAGGTATAGGTCTTGTCTATGTAGACAACAAGTCACATCCGTCAGGATGATAAATTAGGATTGTCGGCATTAGTAATAAGATCCAAGTAACAAGTCTGGTAGTGTGTCGTGAACATGTCATGCAATATATTTTAACCTAAATAGACATCGAATGTAAAACTATAACCAATATCGAAACACGGTAAACACAACTAATACTAGGATGCATATGTGTCTATCTGTAATAACCATTTCATGTCCATTACCATGTATAATGCAACCTAGATAACATACTAAACTGATATAGTAGTCTGATAATATTGTGATGATCCGGCATGTAACTAGATAACCCATTATCGGTACGGATACAGATGGATAATATAAAACTGTAAATTGCTACTATTTGCTGAATATTAAAATGTATGTACTATAGTCAAGCATATAAATATCAATATATTCAAAATAGCATGTTGCAAGTTTAGAACTTGCCTGATCGAATCTTACATCGAGATACGGATATCACGTTCTGACGCCGAATAACGTCACGATGCAAAATCTCGACTTGGATCTCAATATGGTGCTTCAGCCTGGACTACAGCCGAGATATTACTGTAGTAAGAAAATGGCGGCGATGCCGTCAGTGGAGACGAGATTGGATGGATGCAGTCGACGATGGGGTGTCGGGTTCCGGCGAGGTAGACGACAACGAGAGGGGGACGGCTACGAGGGAAGAGCGACATGGGTTTAGGGTTTGGCGTGAGCGAGAGGTGAAGAAGACGAGGATGAAAATGAGGGAAGAGAGAGAGAGAGGGTTTTTAAAATTATATATATATATAATATATATATATATTATATAGGGAGAGAAAGAGAAGGAGACATAGAGAGAGAAAGAGAGACGGGGAGAGAGAGAGAAAGAGAGAGAAAGAGACAGAGAGAGAGAAATAATTATAAATTTATTTATATAATTTATATATAACAGTTTATATATATATATATATATAGTTATACGAAAATATAAAATATATATATACTGTAGGATTTTGCAGATATACCAGATCTCTCCAAATATTACCCGTATCTCTTTAAAAATATAGTTTTTAAATATAAAGAATAAACGTAAGGATTTTAACTATAATGCAAATGTCTATAATTAAAAACATATACCCCCAAATAAAGATCTACATAAATATACGTAGCGATCCAAATACTAGTCTATCTAACCCTTAGGATACGAACATGATATATAGGCGCAACCACCTGATATGGGGTACCTTGTCATGTAAGACTAGATGGGAAAATATTATTTTGTTTTTATATTGTATTATAAAGAGATATGTAGAGATTAAATATATTATGTATATATTTAGCACTCGATTCGCATGGATACACTGTACTAGCAAATATTTGATATAATCTCGAACTATGTAGGGTTTCAATCTTGCGGGTCGGGTCGGATAATAACCACAATTACTAATTGCATTATTCATAACCAATAGCCACAATAAGAAAGAATTTTACCGCTAGATTTGAAATACCCCAAATATATAGTATAATAGTACCAGGGTGTTACATTATACCCAACTACAAAAGAATTTCGTCCTAGAAATTCACGGAACAAGAAAAAGACAAGAAAACATGGATTTTAAGAAAATAGGTGTGGAAACTTCTGTCGGATCTCGTTTTCATATTCCCAAGTAGATTCTCCGTGCGAACGATTCCCCATGAAATGAGTACTAGTGGGATAACTTTATTCTTGAGGACTTTTTCTCATTGATCCACAATCGCCATTGGTTGCTCTTCATACGTTAAATCTTCCCTTACTGTTTGTTCCGAGTGATTTAGGACGTGCGTCTCATCTCGAACATACTTGCGGATTTGAGATACATGAAACACATCTTGAAAACCTGCCAAGGATGGTGGTAAAACTAATCAATAAGCTACCTCTCCAACACGCTCGATGATATCAAAAGGCCCCACGAATCGAGGAGTAATCTTGTATCGACTACCAAGTCGGATTACTCCTCTAGTCAATGATATCTTCCAGAACACAAGATCACCAACAGCGAATTCCAAAGGTCTTCTTCCAGTATCAGCCCAACTTTTCTGCCGATCTTGTGCCACCTTCATATGATTTCGGATCACGTTAACTTTCTCCACCGTTTATATAATAAGATCCGGTCCTAATAATTTTCTTTCTCTAACATCGTCCCAACAGACAGGCGAGCGACACTTACAATCGTATAATGCTTAGAATGGAGCCATCTGTATAGTTGCTTGAAAACTGTTATTGTATGAAAACTCCACTAAGTGTAAATGATCCTCCCATGAACCCTTGAAGTCTAACATGCATGCTCTCAACATATTTTCAAGAGTTTGGATCGTTCTTTCAGACTAGCCATCTATCTGGGGATGATAGGCCGTGCTAAACTTCAAGCGAGTTCCCAAACTTTCCTGTAGACTCCTCTAAAAGTGTGATAGAAATCGAGTATCATGATTCAAAACGCTACTCATGGGTACTTCGTACAGTCTCACAATCTCCTGCATGTACCTCTCTGCCAAAGCCTCCATCGACCCAACTCGAAATGGTATAAAATGAGCTGCCTTGGTCAATCGATCGATAAAGACCCAAACTGCATTATTGCCCTTTGGACTCCTTGGTAACTCTATCACAAAATCCATGGTTATGTGTTCCCACTTCCATTGAGAAATCGGAAGTGGTTGTAACAAACCAGCTACCCTTTGATGTTCAGCCTTGACTTGCTGACACACCAAGCACTTCGATACGTAGCGAGCAATTTCCCTTTTCATGCCTTCCCACCAGAAATATTGTCGCAGATCTCTATACATCTTTGTACTTCTCGGGTGCATTGAATACGCGAAACTATGAGCTTCCTTCATGACTTCTTCATGAACATCTCCTTTTAGGCACACATAAATGACTACCATATCGTAACGAACCATCTTCATGAATTAATAAGTCTGTTCGGAGTCTCGCTTCTACTTGTTCTTAAAACTTTTGCAATCTTGGATCGTGCGACTGTGCTCCTTTAACGTTATCGATCAAGGATGACTGTACTTGCAACTGCATCAACTGTTCCGAAGAATTTGGTAGTACAATCTCCAATTTTAATCTCTGAAGATAAGATATAATCTTCTTCTGTGCAGTCAACATCCGTATCGTTGGCAACCGACTTAGAGTATCTCCAACACTACATTAACTTTTCCCGGATGGTATTTTAGATCAAGATCATAGTCAGCTATCAGCTCTAACCATCTACACTGCCTTATGTTGAGCTCCTTTTGTATGAACACATACTTTAGACTTTTGTGACCGGTAAATACTTCTACCCTTTCGCCCAATAAGTAGTGTCTCCAAATCTTCAGAGCGAAAATCATTACTGCTAACTCCAGATCATGAGTTGGGTAGTTCTTCTCTTGAGTTTTCAATTTTCTTGACGCATAAGCTATGACCTTCCCATGCTGCATTAGAACATATCCCAAGCCTTTCCCAGATACGACGCTGTGAATGAATAGTCCTCTGGAACCATCTGGCACTGTCAAAAGAGGAGCGGTGGGCAATTTTTGCTTCAACACTTCAAAAGCTGACGCACTCTTCTCGGTCCATATGAACGGTACCTCTTTTCGTGTTAGCTTGGTCAATGGTTCTGCTATTCGAGCGAAGTTCTCTACAAACCTTCTATAGTATCCGGCAAGCCCAAGAAAACTTCTGATCTTCCTCATAT
Source organism: Agapanthus africanus (assembly GCA_030015575.1). Lineage (NCBI taxonomy): Eukaryota > Viridiplantae > Streptophyta > Magnoliopsida > Asparagales > Amaryllidaceae > Agapanthus > Agapanthus africanus. Next base: position 415,790,946 of record CM057349.1, on the reverse strand, counting down.
TCTTTGGAATCGTCCAATCGTGAATAGCTGCAATCTTTTCGGGGTCAACGGCAATTCCATTTTCGGATACCACATGACCCAAGAACTTCATTTCTTTGAGCCAATAACTTTTCTTGCTTCAACGTCTGCAGTGTGATTCTCAAGTGTTCTGCATGCTCTTCTTTGCTCCTTGAATAGACTAGAATATTATCAATGAATACCACCACGAACTGATCTAGAAATGGTGAAAAGATCCGGTTCATCAAGTCCATAAATATCGCCAGTGTGTTAGTAACTCCAAATGGCATCACTAAATACTCACAATGCCCATATCGAGTTCGGAACATTGTCATGCAAATGTCTTCTTCTTTCACCCGAACTTGATGATACCCTGATCGTAAATCCAACTTCGAGAATACTCTCGCGCCATTGAGTTGATCGAATAGTTCGTCGATACGAAGGATTGGGTACTTATTCTTAATAGTCACCTAATTTAACTCTCGATAGTTGATGCACATCCTCTGCGTGCCATCTTTCTTCTTAACTAGAAGAACTGGAGCTCCCCATGGTGAACCGCTGCTGCGAATCCAACCCTTCTTTAATAACTAAGAAACTTGTCTCTTTACCTCTTCCAGTTCCACCGGTGACATCGGATAAAATCTTTTGAATTGGCACTGCTACAGGAATAAGATCAATTACGAACTCTATTAGGCACGATTTATTACATATTAATACCGCCCAATTTATATCATTTTGTCAATAAACAGTGCTATTTAATCTATGTCTGCTCATTTATACAGAACGCAGGTACACATGCAAAAACACTGGACATGGTTCACAACATGAACGGAAACGACGGTTTTTAACCAGAACTGCAAACAGGCAGAATACAGATCAAGATTTAAAAGAGTTTGCAACAAAGAAAGAGTGTGAACATATGTAAACATGGATGTACCCATGATTTGCTCTCTGTTCATTGCTCCAGAATTCACCCACGTGAGAACTAGACTAAATTTCAATTACAGGGAGATATTCAACTAACCAGAAGACTAATATACCAAGGTGGGCCCCATACTCTTCAAGTCGGCCGCAAATTTATTCATAATAGCCGCAATTTGTGGCCCAGACTGTGTAAAATTAGTTCTTTTTCTTTGTGTGGGTCCCCCATTATGTATTCAGTCCACCTGTGGTTGTATCTTTTGATTTTGGGTTGCCTACAAATAGCAGATCTCAGATTTAGTTCAGGACAGTGATTTTTGAGAAGAAATTCTGATATACTTGTACACTTTTGTTAAAATTCTTGTTGCTCTTGGAATTGAGTTGAGTTCTTTGCCTTCTTCTGGTCTTGCAACCTCTCTTTTTGAGCTTGCAAGATTAGATTTTGGTAGTTGAACTCATTACATGCATTTTGAACCATTGCAATAAATTTCTATTATCAAGTTTGATTCTTGTATCTCTTTTTCTTATTTTTGTCACTTCTTCTCATTTTTCAGTTGTGTATTGCTATGATAATGTGTGAGTAGTTATTCTTAGGCTATGGTGAGGTAGGATGTGGAATGACTTTACTTCCAACCCTTTCCTTTTTGATTCTTGCACTTTTTCACTTCTTTTCTTAACATCGCAAGTTTATTATGTTTTGCTTGATAGGATATATCGTTTTGAATGGTTGCAAATCAACCTTTAACATATATCCTATCCTTTCTTTACATTTTATCGTTGCTTTGTTACGATTTGAAGTAGGCGTGAAAACGGAATTAAGTTATGTGTCGCAACTAGCTAGATAGGATATATAGCATTCTTGCATATATTCTATACTTTCTACTTCACTTAACTAATTCCATATCCACTCCATTATCAATCTCATTCTTGTTAGTTCCTGTTTTTCTAACCTTGATATCGTATTTCATCCCGATACATTTTTCGGATAAATACGGCATGCTTTCGGTATTCTAACGGAAACTAAAAAGAAATAAATCTTGAATCAAAAATGGAGAGTTGGGGGTAAATGTCATATTTCACTCTTACTGAACCTTAGCTTAAGTTTTTATATCCCAAACCTTATTTCTTTTAGGTATTACACTAAAACGTGACAAAACACCATCTTCCAACTTATTGATCCATAACTCAATTTGATGTCGTGATATCCACTCCTTGTGGTTCGACCCGTGCTTGCCGGCTTGCTTTAACGCACCGTGCACTTGCGGTATTTTTAAAACTCGATACTCACGTCGTGCACTATTTTTCCGACAAAAACCGACATATCCGATATTGACTTTATTCTCCAAAAGCACGTCACCGTGGGTTTCGAACAAGTTTTTGGCGCCGTTGCCGGGGAGTGGCAACACCACGAAGATTATTTTGAGTTATCTCTGTATATACTTTGTATAAAATAAACAAAACACCAAAAACACTTCAAATATCCGACTCGTTGCTCTCTGTGTTTTCTGTTCTGCTGTTGATATATTTGTGCTAAAATTATTTTGCATACAGAAAGGGTTTACTAACAGAAATAGAAGAATACACAGAGAAAACGGAGCAATAAAACCAAGTTCTGGCCGCAGTTTTATCCATATTGGCCGCAAATTGCGGCCTCACCCTGGTGTTTTGCTCCAAATTTTCTGTCACTTCTCTAGTTTTCTGTTTTTAGTCCATTTCTATATGCAAAATTATTTAATTATATATCTACAGAAATTTGGCCATAAATAGAGTATTATGCACTAAATATCGTATTTTTTCCCCTCAAATTCCAGATTGCAACTGAAATACGAACTACGATTGTGCGGAGCTGAGAACAGAATTCTGGAAAAAGGCGTTACGAAGTTAACAGTGCCAAAGATCCGGGTAGATCAACCCGTACAAGCGAACACTCAAGTGATCACGGATCAAGTGAACGGGAGTTTATAAACTCAAAAATTCTAGGTACGTATTTTTTCTAACCCCTTCTCCTCAAACCCGACGCTCCAATACTTCAATTTTGTGCAGGATTTCTTTCGCAAACTCCGCTGTACAAGTGCCAAAAGAAACTAACCGTATTTTTTTTGCAGCGCACCGCTTATAACATAAAAAACGATTGATTGATGATTTGAACAACTTTTATTGTTTGCGCATTGCATGAATTAAATACGGACTTAAGGGCAAAGAACCCCAACAAGATACGGTAAGGGATTTCATCACTCTTCTCCGTGGCCCACAAACCACAAAGAACGAGCATTTTCACACCCTCATTAACTTTAAAAGAAATTAGACTTTCAGCCTCTAAGGACTTCGCGCTCACTAGGGTAAGTTAAGTGTATTTCGAACACCGCCGATCGGTACATTGTTCCTGAAGTGTCTAGGAAAGTGTGAAAGGCACAACCGCCGAAAGAGAGAAGGTTACTCTAATTAAGGAATCTCGCGAAAGCGAGGGAAAACCTCCCATCCTCTCTGCACTTACCTGGCTTCTCGATCAGTCTATCTTGGGCCCGTTTCGCAGTACATTTTTACTTCAAAAGGCAAGTTTTTTGAGCAGGTCTAGTTGACCTAGGTGACCCTAGATTGTTTAGGTGTGTGCAGTGTGTCTTGTTTGTGATCTTGTTATACCTTGTGTGTGATATTTGTGGTTGTGAATATTTTGGTTAAAAAACAAACATTTTTCCCCCATTTTCTTAGTCTTTCCAACCAATCTCGGATAGTGCATGTCAGCTTGGACTAGAGATTCACAATCTCGATTAGTTCGGTTTGTGCCTATATCTTCCGACTTTTCTTCACCTTCTGATTCCTCGGAACCTTCCGAGACCTTCTTACCTTCTGCCTCATCGGAGCCGTCCGATTCTACACCTTCACTTTCTTCTCCTACACCACCAACAATGACGGAGCAAACAATCGTTGAGCAACAGGAGGCGACATTACAGGACAGATGTTACCCACATCGTTCATCCCTTCCTTTATGCATAGTGTTGCCCACCATTGCGGCAAACAACTATGAGATCAAACCGCAATTCAAACCACTACTCCCCAAATTCCATGGACTCGAGTCCGAAGATGCTTACTTGTTAATCAGTGAATTTGAAGGAGTATGTGCGATAATGAAGATTCACGGAGTGGGAGAGGATGTCGTTAAGCTCAAATTCATTCCCTTTGCGCTTAAGGATAATGCGGAAAGCTGGTTAAACAGTTTACCGGCTAGATCGATCACGACATGGGATGACTTTGTAAAGGTTTTTCTTAAAATTATTTACCCTATACATAAAACCGTGCGAATTCGCAAAGAACTCCACAATTTTAAACAAAAAGAGGGTGAAATTTTTTGGAAATGCTTAGAAAGATTTAAAGACATCTTAATCAAATGTCCCCATCACGGATTAGAACAGTGGAGGTTATGTCAGATTGTCTATGAGGGGTTAGATTCCAGTTCACGCATGATGTTAGAATCCATGTGTCAGTGCAAATTCCTGAGCTATGGTGCTAAGGATGCATGGAACTTTTTGGAAGAACTGGCTGACAAAACCACCCAGTGGGAGAGTGTGAGTGGGAAACCATCTGTGACTAGGAGCGGTGCACACATAGTTGACACCTCTATAGCTGCCGAAGCCAAAATTGCCACTCTTGTACGGCGAATGGAAGCTTTAGAGGGCAAAAATTCACCGTTACCAGTCAATCAAATTTCTCCGACTTTGTGCGCTAACTATCAGCATCCTAGCCACATAACGGAAGAATGTCCGTTTCTTTTTGGGTCCCAGAGACCTGAAAACGTTAATGCGCTGTATCAGAACCAGCGCCCCAGGAACGACCCCTTTGCACCAACGTACAACCCTGATTGGAAGAATCATCCCAATTTTGCTTGGAATCAGGCCCCTTTTCAAAACAACAATTCAAATTTTCAAAACCATAAATTGGGATATTCAACTAACCAGCCCCAGCAGCCCCAACAGCCGAATCAGCATAACCCAACCTTTACCCCTCTTGGGTTCGCCCAAGACGACAAGAGGGTGACATCCATCGAAAAAGGGTTGGAAGTTTTGATTAAAACTTCTGCACAGACTTCATCTAGTCTGGCTACTTTTATGCAAACATCCGGTCAGTTGCATAGCGCTAACACTCAAGCGATAGCCAGATTAGAAATCCAAATCAGTCAACTGGCTGCAGCAGTTAATGAACGTGAGAAGGGAACATTTCCCTCTCAACCTGTGATAAACCCAAGAGAACAAAGAAACAACAACGCTTATGTTGTTCAGACGAACAATATTGAGAATGCGAACGCCGTCACTGTCCTCAGATCAGGACGAACGTTTGACAATAAGGTTGTCAACACCAGCGACTCATCCAAGCGTGTGGTTGTTAGTTTGCCAGCACGTAGTTCATCTTCTGCTCCTCATTGTAATCCGTCGCCGTCTTCATCACCTTCTTCTTCTCCTGCTTCTTCTCCTCCTCCTGCTTCTTCTTCGTCGTCTGCTGCACATCCTTCAAAGCAACATGAGAATTCGCCACATGACCACACCGATGATCCAGCAAGAACATTCCCGTCTTCTGCACCTATTCCATCTGCAGCTTTTCCAAACTCAGTGTTTGAACCTAAGTCTCCCTATCCTAATAGGTTCAAATCAAAGAAGCCTTCTACAAAAATGGAAAAGGTGTTAGAGGTTTTTAAACGCTGTGAGGTCAACATTCCTTTGTTGGACGTTGTCCAACAAGTTCCGGCATACGCAAAATTTCTGAAGGACTTGTGCACCCAAAAACGACGCACAAACATACCCAAAACCGTCTTCTTGGCCGCCACTTTGAGCGATGTTATGTCCAAGTCCATTCCTGTGAAATATAAAGACCCAGGCTGTCCTACTATTTCTTGCACCATTGGGGACAAATAAATTAACCGAGCCTTGTTAGACTTAGGGGCAAGTGTGAACCTCCTCCCCTACTCAGTTTACAAACAACTGGGATTGGGAGAACTCAAGCCGACCAGAGTGACTCTGCAACTGGCAGATCGTTCAATAAAAGTACTGAGGGGAGAAATTGATGATGTTCTAATCAAGGTCGGGGAATTCATATTCCCCGTAGACTTCATTGTGTTGGAGACTGAGCCCGTCACCAATCCCAGCGGTCAAATTCCAGTCATACTGGGACGGCCTTTCCTGGCCACATCCAACGCGTTGATAAACTGTCGTAATGAGTCCATGAAACTTTCTTTTGGGAACATGACAGTGGACCTCAACATTTTCACGCTAGGAAACCAGGCGAGTGAGAAACACGATGACACTTTTGAAGTCAACGCTGTATACGATATGTCTGAGGAGGGGACATTTGACTTCAAAAACGAGTGTCTGGACGAGACTTTTGAAGACCTGTTTTCTGAGGAGCTTCTTTTCTTTGAGAAGCTAAATCCTGAACAAGCATCCTATGCACATTGGGGGCCCCAATTTGAACCTCTTCGCAACGAACCAGCCCCTGAAGTGCGACTATCTGTAGAGGAGCCACCGAAACTTGACCTCAAAGTTCTTCCTGACCACCTCAAGCATGCGTACTTGGGAAATGATGAAACGCTTCCAGTAATAATTGCAACCGACCTTGCACCTGAGCAAGAGTCGGCCTTCATGGAGGTTCTGAGAAAGAACATGGAAGCGATTGGGTGGTCAATGGCTGATATCAAAGGAATCAGCTTTGCTATCTGCCAGCACAGAATCCATATGACTGATGATTCCAAACCCTTCAAGGGTCCTCAACGCCGGCTTAACCCGGTAATGAAAGAAGCGGTAAGGAATGAAATGCTGAAGTGCCTGGACAATGGGATCATCTATCCCATCTCTGATAGCAAATGGGTAAGCCCCATTCACGTGGTACCAAAGAAATCGGGACTCACCGTTGTCACGAATGAAGCAAATGAGCTAATCCCAACCTGCACACAAACCGGATGGAGAGTCTGTATTGATTACAGAAAGCTCAACGCAGCAACTCGCAACGACCATTTCCCGCTGCCCTTCATTGATTAAATGCTTGAACGCCTAGCCGGACACGCCTACTATTGCGTCTTAGATGGGTATTCCGGCTATAATCAGATCCCGATTGACCCAGAGGATCAGGATAAAACAACCTTCACTTGTCCTTTTGGTACCTTCGCCTACCGCCGCATGCCCTTTGGGTTGTGCAATGCACCCGCAACATTTCAGCGGTGCATGGTAAGCATCTTCTCTGATATGGTAGAGCGATTTTTAGAGGTTTTGTAAATCCCCGTCTCCATTCTAATAAAAGTTTCCTATTCTCTGTTTTCCAGTAGGTTCTTTTCTTTTCTTTTCCTTCATATTTTGAATTGATTGTTTAAGCTTAATATTTATATTTATCCCTAAAAGCCAAAACCCAAGGTTTAAAACCAAAGTCGAATTAAACCAAAGTGAGTAAAATACTTAAAACTTAAACCTATTTTTACTTTCAGCCCAAGCTTGTAATCAAACCCCAAACCCTTTACAAAATACCATCAGCCCATTCAAAACTTTTAAATAAATCCCTAAATTAAAAACATAGCTGGCCCTCACTACTTTCCCAGCCCATTTGGATTTTTAAATAATCCCTTTTAAATATAAAACCCCTCAGCCCAATCTAATTCCCTCAGCCCACTTAAAGATTTTTCTTAATATTTTCCTTATAAAATCCCTCGGCCCGTTCCCTTCACTCAGCCCACTCTTTTTGATAAGGAATTCTTATTTAATTAGCCGGCCCGTCTCTCCTCAGCAGCCCACGAAGTTTTGAGGAATTATCTTCTTAATTATTCCGGCCCACTCACATTAACCCGTACCCGCCTCCTTAGACCCGACCCACACTCCCTGTTCATCTTCCATTCAATTTCCCCAACGGTAACCTCCCAAACCTACGCGCGCGACCCGCTTCCTCCGCCGTCGCTCACGCCCGCGCCCACGCAGTGCCGTTGCCGCCGTTTCCCCATCACTACCTAACCTCTTGCTCTTCTTTCTTTTGGGAAAATCCCTGACCCTCCCCATTCTCCAAATCCACCGAGCACCCAAAATTTCTCTCGAACCCATTGACACCTCCACCGCCGGCGATCATCCCACCTCGTCGCTCGACCCACGTCGACGACAGCCACTCACCCTCTTTCTCCCTCCACGACTCCTCCCTTCATCAACCGAGCCCCCACCGGTCATCACCTGCACACAAACCCACTTCAACCAAGCTCGGCCACCTCACCCCCCTCGACGCCGACGAGCCCCCACTGCACCTGAACCACGTCGTCAACCTCCACCTCCTCAGCATCATCACCCTCGCCACAATTCCCCAGTCCCACTTCTTAACCTATCCCCTCTCCAAAACTCCAAAACCCATTTGCAAACTTTTCCCTCACTGTGAACTCCACTGTACTCGTTGCCGGAGCGACGCTGTCGACCGTCGGCAACTCCAATACACTCGCAGAGGATCATCAAACATCCCTCAACGTCCAGTGACTGTGCAACGACTCCGGACAACCCCGACGCGAGATCCGCATCTAGATCCAAGCTCGCGCGAATCGGTTCCACGGCGTATATCGCGCGTTCGTGACGACACTGCTGCCGTACGACCCCGAAACGTTTTCCAGGCAAGTGTTTACTTGCTTCATGCTATAATAATTGTAGTACAAAGTTAAATAATCTCGTTTATGGATTTGCCAATTACCGATACATAACGTGACCTAAGTGTTCGATGCTAGATCCCAATGGAAATAATTGTCTAATTTGACGGTAACCGATACGTTCTGTTGGCCCTTTTAATGATGTATACCGTGTGTAAAACTCGCTGGATATTACGATTGTTAGTGACAAAAATCGATACCCCCAAACATGCCGTTAAAACTGGAATCTTCACGTACCTGAAAACGAATAAAATCACCATAAATTATATTCAAACTGGAATGCTGCGTTCGAGGGCTTAAATCGAAGACAACTCGACGAACTTTAACCCTATGTAGAATTTTAATGTTTTCTGTACTGAAACCGTGATGATAAGTGGATCGGAATGCGACTCTGGACTACAGTCCAGAGCGTTTCAGATTACGGTGTTCTGTCCAAAGACCTGCGTCACTGTGTTTCCTGAAGTCGTATGTTACGGAATTCTACTGTAGGTTAAAGATATTTCTGTTAGATAAATAAAACAGGCGGTTCCATTCCGTTTCATCGCCATTTACTATTTTAAACTGTATTTAAAATGGCAGAACGTAAAACTGTTCAGAACAATTTCTGAAATGACATATTGAGATTAAACTGTGTATAACTTTCAACGTACAGATGCGATTGAGGATCCGTCTATTGCGTTGAATACTTTATCGAAAACCTTAGATTTAATTCAACTGTGACATTGCTAAATTCTGAGCCCAACTGGGTGCAATTCGTATCGCGAAACAGACGTTCAGTTCTGAAACTGAATTTCCAGCCGCGAGCACTTAAAATGAAATAGCTATATCTTGAAAACCGGAATTCCGATTGAACTGAAATAAATTTTGATGAATTACCGACTGAGTGTTCTATACATCTTACTTACATCATTGTTGCTAAATTCTTGACACAATAATTTATGCAATTTATTTTAGTACATGACATGCGTGTTAATTCATAACATACAGAGCTTATTGGTAGCATACAATATATATATCATACTCTTTGCCATATACTCAGTGTTAGTGCGTGTGGACATTGCATTATCGTGCGCGATAGATGTTGGTTTAGGAGTGACGAGTACACCAATGGAAAGTGAATATTCGTGACAGTGATTGATACAGTGGACAGTGATGAAACCGTGCCATTGGTATACTTGTACACAACTAGATCAATATCATAAATAGTGTAACCTGGGGAAAAAGGGAAAATCAAAGTGGAAAGAGTATCGTATTTAGCGGGACCGTGTTTAGAGGATGATCATTCGAACTGTGATACTGATACGTGTAGGATAGGATCTAGCGATCCGGCTCACAGGGTTATGTCCCGGGCATGTGGGCCGTGGTCTCGGGTATGTACGAGACTCCTGTTAAACATGATCCTCCTTCCACTATGTGATTTCAAACATGACCTAGAGACCGATAGGGACACATAACATATTCTGCATCATATTGTGACATAGTGATTACTTGCATTATTCTCATACCAGTATTACCTCATTTACCTGTTTCATCTGATTATAATAATATTATTATTATGTCGCTCTGACGACCTGAGTATGCATGCTCAGATCCCGCGGGAGGACCAGCACAGGAGACAGATCTACCTTTCGAGTTCACAGAGATATAGTCTGGTGTACTCCCTATCTTTATTGCTTTTCTTAGAGTGATCGTGAGATTGAACTTGGTTAGTTATTGTCCTTATTATCTGTAATTTGTGAACAATGGAATTTTAATGTAATAAATTAGTGATGTGATTCCTTTAATACTGTGCTTTATTACTGATTACCATGTAGTGCTAGAAGCCGAAGTGTGACTACGGCGGGACGATCCCTTGACCGCAGGAGCATGGCTGGCCTAGTCATACCTCGTATTCTGTATTTTGGGAAGCGGGGCGTGACATGGTTTAGTTGGTATCAGAGCCTGTGTTTAGTATCAAGGGATAACATTAACTATGATGTATTACGTTATTTTGTTTCACTACTCTTGATTTCTATCCTTGAATCTGATCCTATCCTTTTGAATCTTCCAGTGATATGACGTCCCCGAACGACCCCTCCTCGGACTCCAGCTCTCAGGACTTCACGGAAAGAATACTTAGTGCACTGACCACTCTCGCGGAAGCTCAGGAGAGGAAGACAGATTTGCTTACTGAGGGACTCAGGGCGATTACCGCCGCAGGAGGACCCTCCGCACTCATTACCGCCCCCGAGGGCGCTACTCCACCAGCTTATCAGGCTAGGGCTGGTACCGTATCAGACTTCCGACGGTTACACCCAGCTGCATTCACAGGGTTAGCTGAACCCCTTGAGGCTGAACAATGGCTGGTGAACATGGAGAATTTATTGACAGCCGCCAGGGTTCTAGAGGAAGACAGAGTGGACGTGATAAAGATTCAATTAGAAGACGAAGCCCGTACATGGTGGTCGGTGGAAGAAAGCAGACTTGATGAGCCTATTGAATGGAGCAAGTTTAAGGAGTGCTTCCTAGATCATTATTTTCCTCCCACAGCCAAGGAAGAAATAGAGGAAAGGTTTATTCTTTTGAAGCAAAATGGATGCCCAGTGGACGTTTATGCGGCAGAGTTCAACCGTCTGAGCCGCTTTGCTCCATACATGGTCAAATCAGAAGTCACCAGGGACAGACGCTTCCTTCAGGGGTTAGATTTCGAGTTGCAGCAGTTGATTGCATCGTTGGATTTGCAGACTTTCGCACAGGTACTCAACGCGGCGAGAGTTCAAGAGCAATTGATTAGCAAGTTCAGAAGACCCCCAGTCGTTCCAGCACGTACCCACGCGCCTTCTCGAGGAGCCATACCGGTTCACAGAGCAGGAACGACACAAATGAAGCGCCCGTTTGTACCACAGCATCGCCCCTAGAGACAGGGCGTAACTTGCGGCTATTGCGGTAGAGGAGGACATACCCAGAAGGACTGTCGCCGTGCCAAGGGACAGTGCCTAATTTGCGGTTCCAGTCAGCACAGGATTAACAGTCGCCCTGAGCGAGCAGAAATACAGGGAGGTTCTGAACCGCCACAGCAGAGGCCACAGGAGCAGAGACAACCATTTACAGGTCGCGGTCAGGGACGGGCTTTCACCTTGACCGCCGAGCAGGCTGAAGCGTCAGGAGATGTAGTTACAGGTACTCTACTCGTACATTCCGTGCCAGCTAGAGTACTATTTGATTCAGGAGCATCACATTGTTTCTTGTCTGAGCATTTCACTAATACACACTCAATACCACATGAACCACTAACCAAGGGGTGGGAAATTCATACGGGTAATGGCATTATTATATCTAGTCGAGAATGTAGATTATGCCCAGTTGTAGTGTGTGGCAGGGAATTCTATGCGAATTTCCTTCTGATTGGGACAGGCAGTTACGACGCAATTCTCGGGATGGATTGGATGAGCACTTTCCATGCAGTTATCGATTGTCGTGCAAGGAAGGTGATCTTCCGCATACCCAATCACCCGGAGTTTATTTTTGAGGGCGGAAGTGAATCTTTGGAGCCAGCTAAGTATAGAGCCAAGCCCAAGGAACTGACAGCTATGGAGATTGATAAGAGCTCAGCCCCAGAAATTGTTCGGGACTTTCTGGATGTATTTCCCGAAAATCTACCAGGTCTACCACCTCCTCGAATTTTGGAGTTCTCAATCGATTTGATTCCAGGTACAGCCCCAGTATCCAGAGCCCCATACAGAATGGCACCAGTTGAATTGGCGGAATTGAAGAAGCAGGTTGAAGAACTATTAGAGAAGGGATTTATTCGGCCAAGCGCTTCACCGTGGGGTGCACCAGTCCTACTAGTAAAGAAGAAGGATGGATCGCTGCGAATGTGTATAGATTATCGGGAGCTGAACAAGGTCACAATAAAGAACAAGTACCTAATCCCGCGTATTGACGACCTATTCGATCAGCTAAGTGGAGCCAAGGTTTTCTCGAAGTTGGACCTCCGTTCTGGATATCATCAAATCAGAGTAGCAGCCGAGGATGTTTGCAAGACGGCTTTCAGGACCCGATACGGACACTACGAATTTCTTGTGATGCCGTTCGGTGTTACCAATGTTGGAGATAGTGCCCTCAGAGTCAATTATTGGATCACAGGCACGTGATTGCAATGATTGAGGAAGGACCTATCCCGGTAGGACAGTCTTACTCGAGATGATAGTTTGCTATCTGGTTTACCTTTATCATCGTGTACTGCTTTAGGTGACCTGACAGGCCGCTATTGCACGTTGATAGAGCCCCTAGGATTCTTGCTTGACTGCCAGCAGTATGAGGGCGATCATATAAGTGAGAGCTGGAGTCTATAAGCACATTCTTAAAAGGTCCCTAGTCGTAGGAGTTTCGAGATAGGGCATCGATTCTCCAGAGTAGATTAGTGTATACAGTCGAGACCCCGACGAGGGGCGGTGGCCGGTCTCGCAAGCCACTGGTGTCAGTTGGTTCACCTAAGATGTATACAGGTGCTCATTGGGTTATGAGTACACCGGACAGGACTCGCCGGGAACATGCTAGTTGGTCTTATACCTGATGTCAGATAGCAGTTCCCAAGTGACATGTGTACAGGTTAGTTCATTGACCTGGGGATCGTCATTTGTCTCGTGTGAGTTCCCACTGTGCTTTGATTACTACCCTACCACGGCTCAAAGGAGTCGTGCAAACAGGTTTTAGTTGGGTACAGTCCCGAGCCACATGGAGGCAGTGAGCGGATCTTCGGGGGTTCGTCTCTCCCGGTATTGGGGGTGAGGTCGCGCTGTGTCTAGGAGAGCCATTACACGAAGTCCTTGGCCAAGGCAGGAGATTTACTGGTAGGTATTCCAGTAGTATCTCAGGGTGTTCTGGGCTACACTCCGACACGACTTGTACCGCTTTTGGGGGTCTGACTTTTACCCACCCCCTAGGCCCGACATGCGATGCTCATAGACGAACGGACCGGACTGTACGGATATTGCCACTGACAGGCTCAGTAGGGTGTCAGGATGAGTTCGCTCATCGACGTCCCTTTTGGTCAATAGCTGGTGGCCCGTCACGTATTGGCTTATACCTCTGACGTGCTAGTGGTTAAATCCACAGCCATAGTATTGACGAGTCTTTAGAGTCCACCACACTTTCAGTTACTCAGCTTTCGGGCGAAACGCTGTAGAGGCGGTATGGAGATATGGCAGGGTCCGATCAGATACGTGCGGTATTGCACGGATCAGGATCGAACGGTTTGTACTAGAGGCCGTATAGGAATATGGCAAGGTTCGATCAGATACGTTCGGTATTGCACGGATTAGGATCGAACGGATATTACTAGCCGGCTTTGGTTTAAACCGGATCCTAGTTTAGTACAGTGTAGATTTTGTCTCTTTGCATTTGTATCCGGACGGAATACAGATGCGGGTGTGTATGCACAGTATCGGGGTTTTCCTGTAATTTATTACGGGACCAGTTTTCTGGAGTTGCCAGTTTGCATTCCGTTCCGGCCGGTTTTCCTTTGTTCTTTCCCGGCCGGACTTTTCCGATGGAAGGGGGTTATTTGCAATTGTGCAAATAACATTTTGTGAAGGGGTTTATTGCATAAGGATTTATTATGATTGCATCATTTCTTTTGCTCCATGCTTTAGCATTAAATGAGATTAGAAAGGGTATGGTTGGATTTAATGAAGCATGGTGTATGTTTGGTTATGGTCACCTCTTGATTGATCCTACACTCACCTCCCTTAGTTGTTTTCCTCCCACCATTTCCTACATTGATATGGCCGGCCACATCTAGGAGTGAGAAGAGAGGAATTCATTTTTGGTATGAGGGATTAATTCACATATCATTTTCATGCTTGCAAAATTCTTCACTTCATTCCAAAGTCCATTCATGTTTCCTCCATCCAAAGGCAACTCCAATACCCCAAAGAGACATACTCTACACTACATTCTACAGCACATCTTGGGCACGTCGACTTGCCAGCTTCGTGCCCGAGTTGCCTCGGTATTGAGGCGGGAGCCCGTAAAAGACGCAGGCGATGTGGTGCCCTTTCCGACGAGGAGAAGACGGACGGAGATCCCGCGAGGAGATCGGAGTGGAGATGAAGACCGGAGGACTCGGATCAGTCGGTACATCTCTTCCCTTTCTTGTTAGTAGCTTAGACTTGTTAATGGTTACGATCCGGAGTTTAGTGCGCGGTGGTGCCGGTTTGCAAAGTCCGCAAAAATTAAAGTTTATCATCGCTTCCGCATTCCGGCGTCGGATTGACGGCCGGGGCGCCGCCGTGCACTTACAGTGGTATCAGAGCCTCGCTATTAACTTCGTCTAGCTTCGTTTGATGTGTTTTGCGTTTCCGATCGACCAAAATTCCAAAATCTACATTTTACCTCACATCAGTTTTCTGTTAAGTTTTTTTTGGTGTCTAAAAATTTTTCAGGTGGTCTCAGAATGATGTGCAGGGAATTATAAGCATACTGGAAAAATTCGACGCAGTGAATCGATCAATGGAGCGCGGAACCGCGGCCAAAACCTTACTTGGGCCGCGGTTCCGCCGCGCATTGATGTCCTCACTGAATCAAGTTTTTCCAGTGGGCTTCTGGGCTTAAATTGGGGGTTTTGGAATATTAAAATTGGGCCAATTATTTCTGTGAGTGCTGCAGTATTGGTTTGGGGCCCACTTGTTAATTTTTGGTCAATCGGAAAATTTTAAACACATTTTTCACAGTATTTACATTATATCTGCGACCGTGAATGTCACTCGATCGGTAAATCCGGTCTAACTGCTATAGCCCGGTTAGACGGATTTGCGAACGTGATTTTCACGTTGATGTTCTATGTATTTGCTGTGTTGTTGCGGATCGGTCGTGGGGGATAGCCTGGATGCAATGCTAGTACAGTTATGGTTGTATTATGTACATTTGTTATTGCAGGGCGAGCGTCCGACATGTGGACTGCCGTCACTGCCTGTTTGTATTATTCTTTTAGGGCACGACCTGGTTACGGTCGATGTACCCGGTGTATGTATATTTTACTTTCTGTACTAGGGTTACCCCGCGGAGGGGTGCACGGATAGCCGGGTTCTAGAAGGCAACAAGCCCGCATCTCATGGCATTGGGACAGAGGGGGCTTCACTCCAGGATTAGCTGGCTATTCGCCGCACTCGTAGGGGGTATAGGATTTCATTGCACAGGCTATCCACACGACCAGGGGAACGTCGGGTTTCAGTAGTGGCTCTGTGAAACCCGGGGATCCCAGATATCTGTATTGTTCTGTGATGCTGTACATTTCTGTGATGTTGCATTTTATTCACGCCTTGAGCGAAATACTATGTATTGGTATATATATTAGTAGATGTTGTATATGTTTTTCATCCGCGCTAGTCCAGTCCCCGCTCTGCCGTTAGTTAGCTAACCTAACGGGTGATGACGGGACCCAGTGGCGAATGCGGATGGCATATACGTACGTCAGTATATTTTCGTTCTTTGTGGTGTGATCAATTGGTGGGACTGCGTTGATTCGGATCAATGCAAGATAAACAAACCTAATCTGATGTTGTTGGAACATTTTTCAAAAAGCTGTTATTGCAAGGACGTTCACTTTTGTTTTGCATCGTGGTATTCATTTGGAATATCCTGCTCCTCAGTCGATGAGGCAAGGGCCGAGATCCCTTCACCGGGAGTGACCCCTTGGACAGAAGTTTGCGTCAGGGCATTAACTTCACTATAGCCGATTACTTTTGCTTTGCATCGTGGTATTCAGTTGGAATATCCTGCACCTCATTCTACGGGGAAAGAGCCGAGATCCCTTCACCGGGAGTGACCTCTTTAGTAAAGGTTTTCGTCACTATATTTTCTAAAAAGCTATCCGTTCCTTCAACGATATCAAGTTCATTACGTTAAAGGTTTTCGCCAGAAACCATTCGTAGCCCTCCATCATTTCAGTTAAATATTCGGTAGTATTCAAGCTATGTATTTTGACCTCACGCCAAAGCATAGTGTTTGGTAGTTACCCGGTATTTATCTGTTGTATAGATAGATGCGTTGGTTTGGGACAGTCGTACTACTATTTTGGCCTACGTCAAGGGTATGTACGGATGGGTTCAAATTAACCTGGACAATGATGGGTAGAACTTGACATGTGACTTATGATATTTTGACCTCACGCCAAGGTCATAAGAGCATGGGGTAAAAATCACATCGGGAGTTTCAAAAGTACTGAAACTTGCCAGATATGCGCATACCTTCTGGAGTGTGATGACGTGAGCGGATTCCATCACGTTATCATGCGATGAGAGTTGGATCCCGATTCCCACTGATGAGTTAGTTTACTCCTCGGGTGACCCCGACTAATTCTTCTTTCAGGTTTGGAGGAGAATTTGAGGTACAGTGGGAGGTTTCCAGATTAGATAAATTGGTAACCATTCTGATCTTGGTTAAAGTGCACGCTGAGTGTTTCTTTTCTCTCTCTCTTTGGCAGCGACCATTGACCCGACCCTAAGACTATGACTCAGTGACCAAGTTGACCGAACCTTCTTAACACTGGCTTTTGGATTATCAGAGTTGCAGACCTCATTGCCACTCCTACTTTTACCCTTTTCTCCAGGACACCCCGTATTATTGCGAACGTCCACTTCCATTGGACAAAGCCATCGTATGGTTAGATACGAACTCGAAGGAATTCGAGGATGGTTTCCGGTTCTGGAGAAAACGGATATGATTATTCAGTTGTCTTTTCCCTTTTACCTTCTCTCAAGTTACGAGTACTCCTTAGTTTAGGAGATAGTACACCTATTACGCAAATTGGATAGTCTTCTTCCAAACCATAGGCTGTTGCCGACCGGTAGAGAATGAAGAAAACCAATTAGCCTAAATGGTGTGCAGAAGGTATTAAGATTAAGACAAAGCAAGGGATTAGTAAGAGCGCAAAGTAAATTGCGACTGATATTCACGACCAAACCAAGTATTTCTTCGCCAATCCTAAATCACCTTTGTATTTCTCCAGGACACTCCGTATCACTACGAAGATCCACAGTTTATTGGATACTCCATCGTATGGTTATATACGAACTCGAAAGGAACTTGTTCCAGTTCGGGGATGGATTCTGGTCCAGGAGAAATAGGAATAAGGTTTATTCGGTTGTCTTTTATCTTCACCTTCTCTCGCATTGCGAGTGCTCCTAGGACTAGGACAGTACACCCATTATGCTTATTGGATAGTCTTATTCCAAACCATAGGCTGGTGCCGAACGGTAGGAAAGGAAGAAAACCATTTGGCCTAAGGGGTGTGCAGAAGGTAATGACTAAAGACATATAAAGGGATTTGGAGAGGTGGCAAAAAAAAAAAATTATACGGTTATAGTTGTGAATCTGGATAATGGTAGAGGCATTACTAGGAATACCAGGATACCCCATCGAAACATTTCAATGTTTCAGTTCACTGTGTACTGTTAAAAGAAAACTGATTTCCCGATTAGATACTTACTCCAGGGTATGTATTTACCAGGTATGATTCTCACATCTATATGGTTTTATAGATGATGAGTGGGAGTAAGTTATTGGGAATTGGGTGATCATCCTCATTATATCGGGATTCGTTGTAATCGGTGATATTTGAGGAGATCACCTGGGCTGTTTGCCGGTCGGCAAATATTTGGTTTTGAATATCCGCTGTTGTGCACCAATTTCAAATTGATATATCTGTACGTCTATTTTCATAGAGTGAGATATACCTTTTGATATTATGTCGATGACATTTACCTATATCAGTGGATGGTTAGGTAAGGAGCATTAAACAGCGGTGTAATTCTTCTTAACCATAAGTCCAGTTTTCAACCTACAACACACAGTGAAAGAGTTGTTAGACTCGGCGGACTTATACAGAGTATTGTATGTTGTCCAGTGTCCATTAGGACAGAGGGGTTGGTCCTCATACTATATTCTGTTTACTTTTAACTTCTCTAGTTCTTAGACATATGTTTCGTAGAAACACAGGGTCTAGATTTTGAGGAGTTATAGGTATTTGAATAGAGTAGAGAACCAGGTGTAGCAAGTATCGGGATTCTTCAAAGTGATCGAAGATGTAGATACTTGTGTATGGTATTCAGTTGATAGTAATGATAAAGAGAAATTGCTTCTCTTTCAGGTTACTCATAATTGGAAGCATTCCTAAGTTGAGTAACGCTGATCGGCCTCTCTCCATTTAGTTGACATGCACTGGAGACAGATGCATGATTTGAATCTGGTTCAATTAATTCAGTGCCTCTGGTTCTATATTGGATATAGAACAGTTCATATCTTAACGTTGTTAAGATACGGGGAGTTGTCCGGCTTATGATTAAAACCAGACACTGGACAGCTCAAGGCACGTTTCTGTAATGGCTGTTTGTGGGTTGACCCAGGCTATGACGAGGGTTGACTTTCTACCATAAGAAAGATCAATAGAAATATTGTTCTGGACTCGCCACAGTTTTAATAAAAATGTTTTTTTTCAAAAACAGTAGTGGGAGTATGGTAGAACTGGAAGTGATTCCAGAACCGCAAACGATTACTGAAGATTTGATAAGGAACCTAAAGATTCAATCTGATTTGACATTCCATTGGCCACTCCGCAGATAAGGTGGGTAACTTCAGGCACCCGAGAGGTACTCCGGTAGCCTCAAGGACGGTGACAGGGAAGTTCTTGTTTACCCACACTTGCCATTGTTGTTGTTCCAGGCTGCGAGACCCGGCAGGAGGATGAATATAGCGTCGTTCTAAACTAGCTTTAGAAGTTCACGTCTTTATGACTCTGCCAGAGGGTTGTCGTAGTCAGTGGGAGCAGCGGAAGCATTGGTGGACATCAGGCTTATGTCTATTTATAGACTTAAGCAGATATAGCGGAGATAGATCATCTATTTCTGATGTGACAGTCATGGGTTTGACGTCATCAGAGTAGGGGATGGATCTGTTGAGAAGGTAGTAGGGTGTGATGTCATGGTATTTGGATGACATACACAAAGTAGGAAAGGAAACTCCTATACTACGATCGGTTATACTTTGGTCGTCACACAGTGTTTTCTCCATATGGGACTTGGACATTATATCAGACATACTGGCTACTAGATCTATGGTTTTAGATCTAGATTTGGGTTGTTTCCCAATCAGGGTACTTTGACAGCATTCTAAGAGTATTTAGAATGGACGACTCTTGGCATGGTAGTGTACCTGCAGATGATGGAGTCACCCTCTCTAAAGGTGTCTTATAGACTAAAGTAGAGAGGGATGTGCATGATTGGCAGATCACTTGCTTAGGCAATTGAGTCAATCATGAGATGTCAAGTACCACACCAGATGTTGTTCTTGCACTAGATGCAATAAGTTGACATTGATCCAATCCTGGAGAAACAGTCGGAAGCAGTTTTAGAACATAAGTGGATGTTCTAGGGATATGATAACGACAGCCTCTTTTGGGAGACAGTTATCATTCCAGGCTTCCAAGGTGACATGGACGACAAGGAGGTTGTCAGAGTTATAGTTTTCCTTCTGACGAGGGGCAGTATTTTGGACAGGTGGTCCAAGGAAATACTGAGGGTGGCATGGCGCAGGATACTGATTAAGCTCAGTTGACGATACAGTCTAAGAAGTTTGGATTTGGAGTTCATTTATGAGCTCGGTCCCATCAGACATCCAGACACTCTAAGACAGGTATTGCTCATTTCGGGAGATGGCTTTCTCCGCGAACTTGAGATATAGAGAGACATAGAAAGAAACATCAGAGCGGATCCACTCGCTGAGGCTATTCCTCGAACGCAAGAGTTTCGCAAACAGGCTTTGTGAGACTGACTAGTAGAGGAGTTGGGTGTTCGGTATCACACGGGCTGTGAGTATGCGACACCGTAATAATTAGTCTTGAGTGCAAGTGGGAGATTGTTGGAGATAGTGCCCTCAGAGTCAATTATTGGATCACAGGCACGTGATTGCAATGATTGAGGGAGGACCTATCCCGGTAGGACAGTCTTACTCGAGATGATAGTTTGCTATCTGGTTTACCTTTATCATCGTGTACTGCTTTAGGTGACCTGACAGGCCGCTATTGCATGTTGATAGAGCCCCTAGGATTCTTGCTTGACTGCCAGCAGTATGAGGGCGATCATATAAGTGAGAGCTGGAGTCTATAAGTACATCCTTAAAAGGTCCCTAGTCGTAGGAGTTTCGAGATAGGGCATCGATTCTCCAGAGTAGATTAGTGTATACAGTCGAGACCCCGACGAGGGGCGGTGGCCGGTCTCACAAGCCACTGGTGTCAGTTGGTTCACCTAAGATGTATACAGGTGCTCATTGGGTTATGAGTACACCGGACAGGACTCGCCGGGAACATGCTAGTTGGTCTTATACCTGATGTCAGATAGCAGTTCCCAAGTGACATGTGTACAGGTTAGTTCATCGACCTGGGGATCGTCATTTGTCTCGTGTGAGTTCCCACTGTGCTTTGATTACTACCCTACCACGGCTCAAAGGAGTCGTGCAAACAGGTTTTAGTTGGGTACAGTCCCGAGCCACATGGAGGCAGTGAGCGGATCTTCGGGGGTTCGTCTCTCCCGGTATTGGGGGTGAGGTCGCGCTGTGTCTAGGAGAGCCATTACACGAAGTCCTTGGCCAAGGCAGGAGATTTACTGGTAGGTATTCCAGTAGTATCTCAGGGTGTTCTGGGCTACACTCCGACACGACTTGTACCGCTTTTGGGGGTCTGACTTTTACCCACCCCCTAGGCCCGACATGCGATGCTCATAGACGAACGGACCGGACTGTACGGATATTGTCACTGACAGGCTCAGTAGGGTGTCAGGATGAGTTCGCTCATCGACGTCCCTTTTGGTCAATAGCTGGTGGCCCGTCACGTATTGGCTTATACCTCTGACGTGCTAGTGGTTAAATCCACAGCCATAGTATTGACGAGTCTTTAGAGTCCACCACACTTTCAGTTACTCAGCTTTCGGGCGAAACGCTGTAGAGGCGGTATGGAGATATGGCAGGGTCCGATCAGATACGTGCGGTATTGCACGGATCAGGATCGGACGGTTTGTACTAGAGGCCGTATAGGAATATGGCAAGGTTCGATCAGATACGTTCGGTATTGCACGGATCAGGATCGAACGGATATTACTAGCCGGCTTTGGTTTAAGCCGGATCCTAGTTTAGTACAGTGTAGATTTTGTCTCTTTGCATTTGTATCCGGACGGAATACAGATACGGGTGTGTATGCACAGTATCGGGGTTTTCCTGTAATTTATTACGGGACCAGTTTTCTGGAGTTGCCAGTTTGCATTCCGTTCCGGCCGGTTTTCCTTTGTTCTTTCCCGGCCGGACTTTTCCGATGGAAGGGGGTTATTTGAAATTGTGCAAATAACATTTTGTGGAGGGGTTTATTGCATAAGGATTTATTATGATTGCATCATTTCTTTTGCTCCATGCTTTAGCATTAAATGAGATTAGAAAGGGTATGGTTGGATTTAATGAAGCATGGTGTATGTTTGGTTATGGTCACCTCTTGATTGATCCTACACTCACCTCCCTTAGTTGTTTTCCTCCCACCATTTCCTACATTGATATGGCCGGCCACATCTAGGAGTGAGAAGAGAGGAATTCATTTTTGGTATGAGGGATTAATTCACATATCATTTTCATGCTTGCAAAATTCTTCACTTCATTCCAAAGTCCATTCATGTTTCCTCCATCCAAAGGCAACTCCAATACCCCAAAGAGACATACTCTACACTACATTCTACAGCACATCTTGGGCACGTCGACTTGCCAGCTTCGTGCCCGAGTTGCCTCGGTATTGGGGCGGGAGCCCGTAAAAGACGCAGGCGATGTGGTGCCCTTTCCGACGAGGAGGAGACGGACGGAGATCCCGCGAGGAGATCGGAGTGGAGATGAAGACCGGAGGACTCGGATCAGTCGGTACATCTCTTCCCTTTCTTGTTAGTAGCTTAGACTTGTTAATGGTTACGATCCGGAGTTTAGTGCGCGGTGGTGCCGGTTTGCAAAGTCCGCAAAAATTAAAGTTTATCACCGCTTCCGCATTCCGGCGTCGGATTGACGGCCGGGGCGCCGCCGTGCACTTACAACCAATGCCCCAGCAATATTCATGGACTTGATGAACAGAGTGTTCGCAAAGTACTTGGACACGTTTGTCGTTGTGTTTATCGACGACATACTTGTCTATTCGAAGTCCCGGGATGAGCATGCTAAGCATTTGCGCACGGTACTGCAGGTTCTTCGGGAAGAGAAGCTATATGCGAAGCTGAGCAAGTGTGAATTCTGGCTCGACAAGGTTCAGTTTTTGGGACATATTGTTTCGGGCGAAGGCATCTCGGTGGACCCGGCAAAGATAGAATCGGTCAGAGATTGGCCAACGCCGAAGTCAGTAGCCGAGATCAGGAACTTTCTGGGATTGGCAGGTTATTATCGGAGATTCTTCCAAGATTTCTCAAGAATCGCGGAACCATTGACGAGGCTGACACGGAAGGACGTGCCGTTTACATGGACAGAGGAATGCACTCAGGCATTCGACACACTAAAGCAGAAGTTAACCACTGCGCCTATTCTTACTGTACCAGATGATTCCGGCGGTTTGGTGATACACAGTGATGCCTCAGGAAAGGGTTTAGGCTGTGTTTTGATGCAACATGGCCGAGTGGTTGCTTACGCCTCTCGACAACTGAGGAACCACGAGAAGAACTACCCCACGCATGACTTGGAGTTAGCCGCTGTAGTCTTTGCGTTGAAGATTTGGAGGCACTATCTATTGGGTGAGAAAGTGGAGGTATACACGGATCATAAAAGTCTGAAGTATGTTTTCACCCAGAAGGAACTGAACATGAGGCAGCGCCGATGGCTAGAGCTAATGGCAGATTATGACTTGGACCTTCAGTATCACCCGGGGAAGGTCAATGTTGTACCAGATGCGCTTAGTCGCAAACCAGCGGTCATGATGTTGACCAATCAGGGGAGCATTATTGAGGATTTCCAGAGACTTGAACTTGAGGTCATTACTCCAAACGCACTCAGTCAATTTTGGCAACTACAGGTGCAATCTTCCCTGGTGGATCGCATCAAGATTGCACAAGCGGATGATCCCCGATTGCAAAAGTTCAGAGAGCAAGTGGAAGCTGGACTGAGAACGGATTTGATTATACATGAGGATGGCTCTCTGAGATTCGGTAGCAGACTCTGCGTACCTAAAGGAGATGTTCGAGAAGAAGTTTTGGCTGAAGCACACAGTTCAGCTTATTCTGTGCATCCAGGAGGTACAAAAATGTATCAGGACCTAAAGCAGCACTTTTGGTGGAACGGAATAAAGCGGGAAATTGCGAGGTTCGTATCCAAATGCTTGGTATGTCAGCAGGTGAAGGCGGAACATCAGAGGACAGCAGGATTATTACAACCATTGCCGATACCTGAATGAAAGTGGGAGCACATTACCATGGATTTTGTGACGGCCTTACCACGGAGCCCTAGAGGCAATAACGCTATTTGGGTTATCGTCGATCGCCTCACAAAAGCTGCACACTTCCTACCTTTCCGAGTGGGACAGTCGACAGAATCACTGGCAGAAAGATATATGCAGGAGATTGTGCGACTTCACGGTGTTCCAGTCAGCATTGTGTCAGACCGGGACATGAGATTTTTGTCGCACTTTTGGAAGAGCTTACAGGAGAGTTTGGGAACCCGCCTTAAATTCAGCACAGCTTATCACCCACAGACGGATGGACAATCCGAGCGTACAATTCAGACGCTCAAGGATATGTTGAGAGCTTGTATGTTGGACTTTCAGGGTTCCTGGGAGGACCATCTGCATCTAGTCGAGTTCTCTTATAACAATAGTTATCAGGCTAGTATTCAGATGGCTCCTTTTGAAGCACTATATGGGCGGAAGTGTCGATCCCCAGTATGTTGGGATGATGTGGGAGAACGAAGATTACTGGGCCCCGAACTCATTGTTCAGACAGTCGATAAGGTCCAGATGGTCAGGCAGCGTATTAAGACGGCTCAGGATCGACAAAAGAGTTGGGCAGATACCAACAGAAGGGCACTTGAGTTCGAAGTCGGAGATCATGTGTTCTTGAAGATTTCCCCTACTCGTGGAGTTATCAGATTCGGAAGTCGGGGAAAACTTAGTCCCCGTTTTATCGGACCTTTTGAGGTGCTAGAGCGAGTAGGAGAGGTGGCCTATCGACTTGCCTTGCCTCCATCGCTAGCTGGTGTGCACAATACCTTCCACGTGTTACAGTTGCGGCGTTATGTTCTGGATGAGAGCCATGTCCTGGACCATTCAGAGCTAGTCTTGGGTACTGACTTATCGTACGAGGAGCAGCCTACTACCATCCTCGACCGCAAAGAGAAAGTGCTGAAGAATAAGGTCATTCCGTTAGTCCGAGTGTCTTGGGGTGGTCGTTCCCTAGGAGAATCCACCTGGGAGCGGGAGGAAGATATCCGTGATCGTTATCCACATCTCTTTGTTTAGTACATTGTATTCTTGCATACTTGTTAAATTTCGAGGACGAAATTTTTGTTAGGGGGGTATGATGTAAATCCCCGTCTCCATTCTAATAAAAGTTTCCTATTCTCTGTTTTCCAGTAGGTTCTTTTCTTTTCTTTTCCTTCATATTTTGAATTGATTGTTTAAGCTTAATATTTATATTTATCCCTAAAAGCCAAAACCTAAGGTTTAAAACCAAAGTCGAATTAAACCAAAGTGAGTAAAATACTTAAAACTTAAACCTATTTTTACTTTCAGCCCAAGCTTGTAATCAAACCCCAAACCCTTTACAAAATACCATCAGCCCATTCAAAACTTTTAAATAAATCCCTAAATTAAAAACATAGCCGGCCCTCACTACTTTCCCAGCCCATTTGGATTTTTAAATAATCCCTTTTAAATATAAAACCCCTCAGCCCAATCTAATTCCCTCAGCCCACTTAAAGATTTTTCTTAATATTTTCCTTATAAAATCCCTCGGCCCATTCCCTTCACTCAGCCCACTCTTTTTGATAAGGAATTCTTATTTAATTAGCCGGCCCGTCTCTCCTCAGCAGCCCACGAAGTTTTGAGGAATTATCTTCTTAATTATTCCGGCCCACTCACATTAACCCGTACCCGCCTCCTTAGACCCGACCTACACTCCCTGTTCATCTTCCATTCAATTTCCCCAACGGTAACCTCCCAAACCTACGCGCGCGACCCGCTTCCTCCGCCGTCGCTCACGCCCGCGCCCACGCAGTGCCGTTGCCGCCGTTTCCCCATCACAACCTAACCTCTCGCTCCTCTTTCTTTTGGGAAAATCCCCGACCCTCCCCATTCTCCAAATCCACCGAGCACCCAAAATTTCTCTCGAACCCATTGACACCTCCACCGCCGGCGATCATCCCACCTCGTCGCTCGACCCACGTCGACGACAGCCACTCACCCTCTTTCTCCCTCCACGACTCCTTCCTTCATCAACCGAGCCCCCACCAGTCATCACCTGCACACAAACCCACTTCAACCAAGCTCGGCCACCTCACCCCCTCGACGCCGACGAGCCCCCACTGCACCTGAACCACGTCGTCAACCTCCACCTCCTCAGCATCATCACCCTCGCCACAATTCCCCAGCCCCACTTCTTAACCTATCCCCTCTCCAAAACTCCAAAACCCATTTGCAAACTTTTCCCTCACTGTGAACTCCACTGTACTCGTTGCCGGAGCGACGCCGTCGACCGTCGGCAACTCCAATACACTCGCAGAGGATCATCAAACATCCCTCAACGTCCAGTGACTGTGCAACGACTCCGGACAACCCCGACGCGAGATCCGCATCTAGATCCAAGCTCGCGCGAATCGGTTCCACGGCGTATATCGCGCGTTCATGACGACACTGCTGCCGTACGACCCCGAAACGTTTTCCAGGCAAGTGTTTACTTGCTTCATGCTATAATAATTGTAGTACAAAGTTAAATAATCTTGTTTATGGATTTGCCAATTACCGATACATAACGTGACCTAAGTGTTCGATGCTAGATCCCAATGGAAATAATTGTCTAATTTGACGGTAACCGATACGTTCTGTTGGCCCTTTTAATGATGTATACCGTGTGTGAAACTCGCTGGATATTACGATTGTTAGTGACAAAAATCGATACCCCCAAACATGCCGTTAAAACTGGAATCTTCACGTACCTGAAAACGAATAAAATCACCATAAATTATATTCAAACTGGAATGCTGCGTTCGAGGGCTTAAATCGAAGCCAACTTGACGATCTTTAACCCTATGTAGAATTTTAATGTTTTCTGTACTGAAACCGTGATGATAAGTGGATCGGAATGCGACTCTGGACTACAGTCCAGAGCGTTTCAGATTACAGTGTTCTGTCCAAAGACCTGCGTCACTGTGTTTCCTGAAGTCGTATGTTACGGAATTCTACTGTAGGTTAAAGATATTTCTGTTAGCTAAATAAAACAGGCAGTTTCATTCCGTTTCATCGCCATTTACTATTTTAAACTGTATTTAAAATGGCAGAACGTAAAACTGTTCAGAACAATTTCTGAAATGACATATTGAGATTAAACTGTGTATAACTTTCAACGTACAGATGCGATTGAGGATCCGTCTATTGCGTTGAATACTTTATCGAAAACCTTAGATTTAATTCAACTGTGACATCGCTAAATTCTGAGCCCAACTGGGTGCAATTCGTGTCGCGAAACAGACATTCAGTTCTGAAACTGAATTTCCAGCCGCGCGCACTTAAAATGAAATAGCTATATCTTGAAAACCGGAATTCCGATTGAACTGAAAAAAATTTCGATGAATTACCGACTGAGTGTTCTATACATCTTACTTACATCATTGTTGCTAAATTCTTGACAGGTTTTCATGGATGATTTCTCCGTCTTTGGAGATTCATTTTCTGAGTGTTTGAGGCATCTAGAGCTAGTAATGCTACGATGCAGAGAAAAGCACCTCACACTCAACTGGGAGAAGTGTCATTTTATGGTCAAACATGGTATCGTGTTAGGTCATATCATTTCTGAAAAAGGAATTGAAGTCGATAGGGCAAAAATCGACGTTATCTCAAGCCTCCCACCTCCACGGACTGTCCGTGACATTAGGGCATTCTTAGGCCATGCCGGGTTTTACAGGCGTTTCATCAAGGATTTTAGCAAACTGGCTAGACCCTTGACTTCTTTGCTGGCCAAAGAAACACCCTTTGATTTCAACTCTGAGTGCCTTCACGCATTCAAGCTTTTAAAGTCGGAACTCACTTCTGCTCCGATTTTAAGCGCACCAGACTGGAACGAACCTTTTGAACTAATGTGCGACGCTTCTGACTTTGCAATAGGAGCTGTCTTAGGACAGCAATTTGAAAAGAAGCCTCATGTTATCCATTATGCGAGCAGGACGTTGAATGACGCACAGCTAAATTACACCACGACTGAAAAAGAACTCTTAGCTGTTGTGTTCGCACTTGAGAAATTCCGTCCCTACTTGATCGGAACCCATGTCACTATTTACACTGATCATTCTGCGCTTAAGCACCTCTTTGCAAAATAGGATGCCAAGGCCAGATTGATACGTTGGATCCTCCTTCTTCAGGAATTTGACTTAACCATCAAAGATAAAAAGGGGACCGACAATGTTGTAGCCGATCATCTGTCTCGCATACCAAATGCACCAAATGAGGAAATTCCAATCAATGAGCATTTTCCGGACGAACAACTTCTCTCCGTATCAAGCGAACCATGGTTCGCTGATATCGTGAACTTTCTAGTCACCGGAGAAACACCATCTTTTTGGCCGAATCAGGACAAGTATAAATTTCTCTCCCGGGTCAAATTCTTTTACTGGGATGAACTATACCTGTTCAAATACTGTCAAGATCAGATCATTAGATGGTGCATCTCTAACTCTGAGACAAGAAGTGTTTTGTCCTTCTGCCATGATCAAACCTGCGGGGGCCATTTCGGACCCAGAAAAACAGCTGAAAAGGTTTTGCAAAGCGGCTTCTACTGGCCGACACTTTTCAAAGATGCTTTCGAATACTGCAAAACCTGCAACTGATGCCAACACATGGGCAAGATTGGAAAACGGAATCAAATGCCCTTATAGTCCATACTGATTGTAGAAATTTTTGATGTTTGGGGCATTAATTTCATGGGGCCATTCCCAAACTCCTTTGGGAATTTGTACATTTTGCTGGCTATGGACTATGTGTCCAAATGGGTGGAGGCCATCCCTTGTCGAACCAACGACAACAAGGTTGTCGTAAAATTCTTGAAAGAAAACATTTTTCTCGGTTCGGTACGCCTCGCACCATCATTAGTGATAATGGAACACATTTCTGCAACAGATCTTTTGAATCACTGATGAAAAAGTATTCCATCAGCCATAAATTGTCAACACCCTACCATCCTCAAACTTGCGGTCAGGTTGAAATCTCCAACAGACAAATTAAACAAATTTTGGAAAAGACTGTCAACAATAACCGCAAGGATTGGTCGTTGAAGTTAAGTGACCCGCTCTGGGCATTCCGCACAGCCTTCAAAACGAACCTAGGTATGTCCCCATACCGACTCATCTTTGGAAAGGCATGTCACTTGCCTGTTGAATTAGAGCACCGTGCTTTTTGGGCAATCAAACAGCTCAATATCGACTTGGAAAAAGCCGGCGAAGCGCGAAAACTTCAATTAAACGAACTTGACGAGATACGCAATGATGCGTACGAGAATGCCAAACTGTACAAGGAAAAGACGAAAGTCTTTCATGACAAGGAAATTCTCAGAAAAACGTTCACCGTGGGGCAAAAGGTTCTGCTCTATGACTCCCGACTTCATTTGTTTCCCGGGAAGTTGAAATCACGATGGACAGGCCCATTTTTTATGCACAACGTTTTTCCGCACGGTGCTGTCGAAATTGAAAATCAGCAAACTGGCAATACGTTCAAAGTTAATGGCCAATGGCTAAAACCATTTTTAGAATTGCCCGCGGAAACGGGGGAGCTCATGTTTTTGCATGAGCCAAGTTACATCGATTGAAACACACCCCTATGTTTTCTTGTATTTTTTTTGGAGCCTTTTTGTAATTTTAGTTTTCTTTTGCTAGTTCTTTTTATAAAGGGGTGTCTTTGTAAATAATCCTTTATAAGCTGTCCCAATCCCAACCCGAGACTTCATTTCTCATTTTGCTGAAACTCTGAAGCTCCCTCCCCAAAAGAAACCCAACTTCAAAACATCAACCCCAGATCTTCAACTCCGGCCGCCGGAAAATCCCACTAAGCCGCAAATTGCGGCCTGATCTGCCCCAATCGCCCAGATCTTTTCTCTCCTCTGTAAGATTTCTTCTCTTCTTGTGAATCCCACTTAGAATTTCAGATCTAAAATGGTAGCTTTCTATTGTGAGAAAAATTTCTTTGAGATTTTCTCCGACGCGACCTACGGACAGTATTTCTACAATGAAATCTGTCAAAGAGGGTGGGATTATTTAATCTACAGAGGAAATGATTTATTTGCTGTGAGAGAATTGGTAGAGGATTTTTATGAAGCATTAAGACATGGCAAATAGGAATCGAGCTTCATAGAATTTTTCTTCCAAGGACGACGCAGGATCTTTCAGGCCAAAACTATTTCTAGGGTCACAGGTATCCCTATGAGACCCGGAAATCAAGAACCGCGAGAACTGGCGGTTTACAGATCATTATTAGGGGACTTTATGGAATTGAAATATAAGGGGCTGAGTCCAGCCCAGATGTACCGAAACGTGCTTGCGGTTTGCCGATGGGCAAACCGCAACATCAGGGGAAAGAGCCGTGTTTCTTCCTTTCCAGCTGGGGTGGGACATATTGTGCATTGTTTGATGGAAAAGGAACAGTATTTCTGTGTTGTAACACAATTGTTCAACACAATCATGGAGGGGGTGGCCCAGAACAAACCCCTGCTGCCAGTGCTAGTAACCCAACTTGCGAAGTACTATATGGATGTGATTGAGTTTGAGGGATATACGACTGTTTATGCACATTGGCCGGTCGAAATAGAGAGAATTTCACAAGGATACACCGGCAGCTACTATGAGCAGAAAATCTGGTCAAGGGAGGACCCAAGCGAACATCCGGGTCCCGAAAGCTCGACAGAGGCACTTTTGAATGAGCCAGAACCAGATAACGAGAAGGACCTGCAGCACCTGACATTTAGGAGTATTCGCCACATACTCAAGAAACAACAGAAGATGCAGGAGCAGCTAGACAGGATTGAAGCGGCTCAACAGGAATCGCATGATGACGCCAGCGGAAGCAAGAAGGGCAAGGGAAAAGCAAGACGACATTGAGGACAATGCCAATTTTCAAGTTGGGGGTGGTAGCATATAGTTTGCATTTGCATATTTCCTGCATTTCAGCATTTACTTATTGTATTTTTCTTTTCTTTTGTATGTAGTTTCATTTCATATCTACTTTTGTACTGCATTGTATAAAAATTGAAAAAATTGGAAAATTTATAAAAATTGAAAAAATTCCTAAAAATTATAAAAACTTTGTCAGGTTGGCTAGCGGGGGAATGTTGATTCAAAATCTAATGGTTAAATTGAGAAAGTAGAAATAACTAAATTCAAGAATTGAGATTGACAACCTGAAAAATAACCCGCCTGTGCGTTTAACCTTAGCTGATACACGTCTTTTACATCACTTACACGTGTTGTATGTTTTTTGAATTTAATGAATGTCTGATATGTGTGTAAAAACTTTTAAATTGTTAAACATCCTTAGGATCAAATAGGTTTGGCTGAGTTAAGTAATATCAAGGATAATTCATACAGTAAAGTAGATATGAAGAATTTTATAGAGGTTTTTACAGAAGCTACAAGTCCGAAAAGTAACCGATCTGGAACCATGTGGAGTAATTACACACCTTATCACATGTAACGTCTTCTGGTTTTAAAAGTAAAAAAAAAAACTGGCTATATCTCCGTTTTACTAAAGTGCTAAAAATTTAAAATAAAATAAGTCTTTTGTTTTGTGGTCTTGATAACTCGGGTAATTAAGTTCTTGAGGTGTCTCCACACCTAATGCCCTAAAACCATCTGGCTTGGGAGTCATTGACCCAAAGCTCGCTAAGTCTCCAATCGCCTGATAAAACAAGCCAAGCAAGTGTCCTTTCCGAGTTAAAAGTCCTTATGGTTCTTTATGGGAGAATAATCTTGGCGGTGACAAATTTTCTAGTAAAAACAGTTTTTTCGTGGAGATATGAAGGTTTATATTAAGACTTTTTGTACGATATTGAAGGGTGTGTATGAACAAAAATAGGTGAAAGATAGGAGTGAACATTAAGACTAAGGTTCTCTGTTAAAATCGATATATATTCTGACTTGAAGCCTAACTGGAGAATAAAACTTGCGAAAATCTTAACTCTTTTCGAACTTGTATGATCCTTTAGATGTTTACCTTGGTCTGTAACTTTTGACATGATGACCCTAATCAAATTCTTAAAAACATGACGATATTACCGCACTATCACGAAAAGACGCATATTAGCTTGTTAAACAAATTGCGAGGAGTGAAAAATAGGGTTTAATGTTTCTAACTTGGGTGATAGAAGTTCTAACTTTAATACTTAACCTTAAGATTTGGATCAATTGTTTTCTAGCAAAACTAACTTGACTGGATTTTGTGGGTGCAATCCACTGAAAACCCTCAGGAGACAACACTCCTCCTACTAGGGACACCTAGAGGTTTAACGGCTTGTTGCACATGCTCAGCGCAATCGCGTTCCCTTCGAAAGTGCGGCTAGGATTCTCTTTCGTGAATAAATGATTTTGCTCGGGACGAGCAAAAGATAAGTTTAGGGGTATTTGTTAGGCACGATTTATTACATATTAATTCCACCCAATTTATATCCTTTTGTCAATAAACAGTTTTATTTAATCCATGTCTGCTCATTTATACAGAACAAAGGTACACAGGCAAAAACACTGGACATGGTTCACAACATGAACGGAAACGACGGTTTTTAACCAGAACTGCAAACAGGCAGAATACAGATCAAGATTTAAAAGAGTTTGCAACAAAGAAAGAGTGTGAACATGTGTAAACATGGATGTGCCCATGATTTGCTCTCTGTTCATTGCTCCAGAATTCACCCACGTGAGAACTAGACTAAATTGCAATTACAGGGAGATATTCAACTAACCAGAAGACTAATGTACCAAGGTGGGCCCCATACTCTTCAAGTCGGCCGCAAATTTATTCATAATAGCCGCAATTTGCTGCCCAGACTGTGTAAAATTGGTTCTTTTTCTTTGTGTGGGTCCCCCATTGTGTATTCAGTCCACCTGTGGTTGTATCTTTTGATTTTGGGTTGCCTACAAATAGCAGATCTCAGATTTAGTTCAGGACAATGATTTTTGAGAAGAAATTCTGATATACTTGTACACTTTTGTTAAAATTCTTGTTGCTCTTGGAATTGAGTTGAGTTCTTTGCCTTCTTCTGGTCTTGCAACCTCTCTTTTTGAGCTTGCAAGATTAGATTTTGGTAGTTGAACTCATTACATGCATTTTGAACCATTGCAATAAATCTCTATTATCAAGTTTGATTCTTGTATCTGTTTTTCTTATTTTTATCACTTCTTCTCATTATTCAGTTGTGTATTGCTATGATAATGTGTGAGTAGTTATTCTTAGGCTATGGTGAGGTAGGATGTGGAATGACTTTACTTCCAACCCTTCCCTTTTTGATTCTTGCACTTTTTCACTTCTTTTCTTAACATCGCAAGTTTATTATGTTTTGCTTGATAGGATATATCGTTTTGAATGGTTGCAAATCAACCTTTAACATATATCCTATCCTTTCTTTACATTTTATCGTTGCTTTGTTACGATTTGAAGTAGGCGTGAATACGGAATTAAGTTATGTGTCGTAACTAGCTAGATAGGATATATAGCATTCTTGCATATATTCTATACTTTCTACTTCACTTAACTAATTCCATATCCACTCCATTATCAATCTCATTCTTGTTAGTTCTATTTTTCTAACCTTGATATCGTATTTCATCCCGATACATTTTTCGGATAAATACGGCATGCTTTTGGTATTCCAACGGAAACTAAAAAGAAATAAATCTTGAATCAGAAATGGAGAGTTGGGGGTAAATGTCATATTTCACTCTTACTGAACCTTAGCTTAAGTTTTTATATCCCAAACCTTGTTTCTTTTAGGTATTACACTAAAACGTGACAAAACACCATCTTCCAACTTATTTATCCATAACTCAATTTGATGTCGTGATATCCACTCCTTGTGGTTCGACCCGCGCTTTCCGGCTTGCTTCAACGCACCGTGCACTTGCGGTATTTCTAAAACTCGATACTCACGTCGTGCACTATTTTTCCGACAAAAACCGACATATCCAATATTTACCTTATTCTCCAAACGCTCGTCACCGTGGGTTTCGAACAAACTCCACATCTCGTTTTGACAGTAAACTCAAGATATCCTTGAACACATCTACGAAATCCCGAACTGCTATCAGCGCTTTATCTGCAACTTGTTTACGAATTTCACCTTTCGGCACACACACAAACAGTTCCCTTCATCATGAATTTACAGGTCTGTTCTGTTGGATATGTATGTCCTAGAGGCCATTATTGTATATGTATACATGTGGATGCTTGGACATATGTATGTGCAGGACAATCCTGCTCGATATGATAGTATGCTATTTGGTTTTTCTTTATCTTAACATGTGCATATGTTTTACTTGTTATTATGTATCATTTATATATGTTGATAAAGTCCGTAAGATCATTGCTTGACTACCGGCGTTATGATAGCGATCATACATGTAGGGGATGCGTAGTCCATAAGCACATCCTTAAAATGTCCCTAGTCATGGGAGTATCGAGACTGGGCATCGATATTGTTCCCCTCCGAAAGACGCGGTAGAGACGCGGCGAACGTCTTGCCTGAAATTCGGGGCAGATGCTAATTGGTGCTATCCGTCCACCTCTCCGAAGATGCCAAGTTGATTTATGGCATCGTGTATCGAAGGTTTAAACGGATGCGTCCGATGTAGCAGACTTCGTCAGATTCCCCCTCGCTTGAGGGGTTTTTGATTGTGGGGACGCTCTTCCCTGCAGGCTCAAGCCCCTGCAGTTAATTACGCTACCGCATCGCGGTAACAACTTTCTCTTTCTCCAAATGGTCACTTCATGTCGTGGGTGTTTGTTTTGTGTTCGGTTGCCCGCGGATTGTATACGGAGACTAAGTTATGTTGTCGCCCGTAGGGCGTGGGCTAGTCCAAATCCGTATCTTTCTTAGATTTGGGTTTGGGGGTTTGGGTTTAAGGATACGTTAGCCTCATTTGAGATTAAGATAAACTTAAACGTTTGTTAAGGATACGTTAGTCTAATTTTAGACTAAGATCCACTTAACGGTTTGTTAAGGACACGTTAGTCTCATTTCAGACTAAGATCAACTTAACGGGATCGCTTAGATCCAACAAAAGAGCATTTGGGCTCTATTGTTTAGTTTAGGGACATTGCGGTCAATTACCAGTTTAAGGACATGGTGGTCCATTGTTAGTTTAAAGACATCCCGGTCAAGGTTAAGGACATCATAGTCCGTGGATTTAAGGACTCCATAGTCCAATGTTAGTTTTAAGACATCACGGTCAAGGTTAAGGAGCTCATAGTCCGTGGATTTAAGGACTCCACAGTTCAATGTTAGTTTTAAGACATCACGGTCAAGGTTAAGGACATCATAGTCTGTGGATTTAAGGACTCCACAGTCCAATATTAGTTTTAAGACATTACGGTCAAGGTTAAGGACCTCATAGTCCGTGGATTTAAGGACTCCACAGTCCAATGTTATGTATGGTTGTCGGGACCCGTCGCCTCTTTGAAGACGTTGAGGAATTACAACGACGAATATCAAAGGAGTGAAGAGATATACCCTTGAACCAAGATGGATTAAATGATCTGTAGACCAATTTGGAACCAAGAATAATTAATTATATTATGAACACATTGGCTCAATTAAGTCTGAATTAAGGACTTATGGCCAATTTGGGCTAAGTCCAATTGAGTTTGACATATTGACCCTTTGTTGGACTATTAGTCTATTTGTTTGGGTTCAAGCCCCCATTATTTAGCAATGCTAAACATTTTCATCTTTGATTTCCTCAATTTTGAGATTCAATCGAAGGGGAGGCTTTGCCTCTGGAAAATTAGCCAAGTTGGCAAAAAGTAATGATAGACAATAGGAAACAGCAGTGTTAAACACTGGAGATAAAGCTCTCAGATTAGTGTTAAACACTAGAGGATAACAGTGTTAAACACTGGAAATAGGATTCTCAAATTAGTGTTAAACACTATAAGATAATCAGTGTTAAATACTGGAAGTAAGATTCTAAAATTAGTGTTAAACACTAAAAGATGATCAGTGTTAAACACTGGGAATGAAGCTCTTGAATTAGTGTTTAAACACTAAAAAAAGGGTCACGTGGGGACACGTGAGGGCACCCAAAGGTGGGGCTAGATCTCTTTTTCTTCGTTCTGCAATTAAGTGTTAAACACTTTTTATATTTTACTTTGGAGCATCACGTGCTGACACGTGAGGAAGGTTCATGCACTGATTGTTAGAGCGTCTGCCAAGGGGTCATGTGGGAACATGTGAGAGCGCCCAAGGCCTTTATTTCTTTTACTTTTTCTCTCTGTTTTTTGGGAGTCACGTGGAGCACGTGAGGCGTTGCCTCCGAGCTCTTTCCTCCTTATTTCTATGGATCTTTATAGGGGTCACGTGGGGACACGTGACCCTGGTTCTTTGCATGTTTGAAGATCTCTTTATCTTTTTTAAGAATTAAATTCTTATAGGGTTAAACCCTAATTTCATTTTTAGAGGAATTAAATTCCTGTGAGCTTGAGAGAATTAAATTCTCAATTAGGGTTAAACCCTAGTTCTGTCCATCTCGAAGGAATTAAATTCCTATAATTTTGGAGAATTGAATTCTCATATAGGATTAAACCCTAATTTTATTTTGGAAGGAATTAAATTCCTATAGCTTTGGGAGAATTAAATTCTCTAAACTCAATTCCTCCTCTAAGATTTAGATCTGCATGGCAGGATCTCGACCCGATGAGAATTAAATTCTCAACTTATGGGGAGATGTGCGCTTTGCAAATCTTCAATTAGAGGAAGAACTAAGTTCTTTACAAAAGAGTTAAACTCTTAGATTTTTGAGAATTAAATTCTCTTTTTCTGAAGTTTCGATCCCCTTTCTTTTTCTCACATAGGGTTTTCTTTCTGAATTTTCAATATGCCAAAATTCTCTCTAAAGTTTTCTCTCCAAAAAATTCTCTCTATCTCCTATTCTCCCCTTGGCTCCTATTTATAGGAGGAGGAAAAGAATCAATTTGTTTAGTAAATCTCTCATTGAAAGATTTGATTTGTTTTCATAATTAATATGATCCTTTAGATCATTCAGTGAATTTTATTCACCGTTGGATTTTCAATCCAAAGATATTCCGTTTGTTATTTCGGTGAGATTTAGGGAGATCTTTCCTTGTTTAAGATTTTTCCATAAATTGGTGATTTTTAATCACCCTTGGATTTTTAATCCAACGGTTCTCCATACTTCTTCTCTATTTTGGGAAGATTTAAATAATCTTTTAGAATTTAATTCTAGTAAACCGTGAGGCTTTTAAAGCCAGTCACGTGTTGACACGTGACCCCTGGTCACGTGTAAGCACGTGACCCCCGAGTGGACTTCTCTCCTCTGCGCTTTTTTGTGCTGCTGCTTTAACCGTCACGTGTCAACACGTGACCATTGGTCACGTGTGAGCACGTGATGCCTCTTTTGAAGTTTTTCCTGATTTTTAATCAGGGAACAAATGCCCCTACAGCGTTGCTCTCACGTGTCTGCACGTGAGTGCAACGCTGTCACCTTTGTGACCGTTGGATCTGTCTAGGGAGTAGGGTAGATGAAACGTTTTCCATCACATCTTATAAATGCAGGGGTCTCTTTAGAAGCGCCTCCACTTTTCCTCTTCCTCCTTTGATAACTTTCTTCCTTTTCTCCTTTTCCAGAGCTTAGTTCTCTGCTTCAAGCATTTTTCAGAGTTTAACTCTGTTGAAAGATTCCTTTTCCTCAGGTAATGATCTTTGGATGATCGAAGAACTTTCATACACATACAACTCTCTGGATTTTAAATCCATACCAAGGGGTTTCCCCCTTATTTTAATAAGAACCCATTTTTGTTCAAGTCCTTCAGCAAGAACAGAAAATCGTTTAATCTTCAAACAGTAGATTTCTTAGGGTTTCTCTAATCTTTAGGGAGATGATGGTGTCGGTTGTCTTTTCCATGGAATTTAATTCCATCATAAAGAAGCTCTGCCTTTGGAACAAAAAATTTCTGGGAATTTAATTCCCTTTTTTCAAAAAGGAATTTAATTCCTATGAGGAACTAAGTTCTTCCCATGGGGACTTCTTGGGGTTTCCTTGCCCTGAGTTGTCTCCTTCGCAACCGAGAAGAAGAAGTTTGCAATGTCCCTTCCTGGGAATTTAATTCTCTTGATTCTGTTTGATTTGTCACAGAGTCCAAAATGGATTTCCTTTTAGAGGAATGTGTAGGGTCACTTGAAATCCACTGCTTATTTAATGAGAATCTTCTTTTTGTCTTATTATAATTGCTTGGCCTCATTATTAACGAGCCGTCATCTTGATTCTGTGGGACCCATGTGTTTTGTAACCAATGGTCCCATAAAAAGGAGCCCGCTGTTGTTTCCTTCAACTGTCTTTATATATATATATATATATATTTATAATCATATATATATACACTGCTGGCTTCGCTTTTAACAGTTTTCCTTTATTTTATTTCAGGTACGATGGCTTCCGTTCCGTACTTCCATTTTACTCGCTTAGAGGCCGCTTTTCCTCAGTCGCCATTCGATGAGGAAGTGATGGAAATGATCAGGGCTCATGACCCGAACTGCACCAACTTACTTTTGTGGGGGACCTGGTATAGCCACATCATCCGGGGTCGCCGAAGTTTCCTCTGCGAAGTGCCGACATAGCCCACCTTTCCATTCTTGCCGATGGATCCTCCAAGACAGTCTTTGCCGTGGAGATGCCGAATTGGACCCCTATGGGGCGGCTCGAGCCTTCGACGACTGGTATCCCGAACCATCCGATCCAGGCCATAGACATTCTGGGACGCCGCATTTGCCAGGGCGAGGCCCAACCATGGGGACAAGTCTACAAGATAGGGCTCACCCATCGACACCCTACGGGCTATCTCCTCTGGGCTCGTTACATCCTGTCCGCCCACCACACGCGACTGCAGAAAGTTGGGCTTTATCAGGCGATATATGCATCCCTCTTCCACTACCAGTCTCCCCACGTCTGGTGGGTCAAGGCCTTCCTGAACCAGTGGAATCTTCGCACCAACACCTTTCTCTTGGGGGATCGTGAAGTTTCAATTTCTTTGGACGAATTTCGCGAGATCTCGGGGCTGCCAATCAGAGGGACACTTTACGAGGAATTGCTGCCTTCTGACGAGTACGTCTTTGAGACTGAGCCCGCAACGCTTGACGGCTTGTCTACCGAGAACGCCGTCCGCTATAAGCGTCCGAGTTTGATCAAGGCGCTGGGTATCTTCGACAAACTGTTCACAGAATCTGAGGAGCAGGGCGTCACTTTCAAGAGCTTCATCGCTTGCTTCCTTCACGAGGATGTCTTGTCGAAGACGGCTCCTAAGTTTGCAAGCATCAAC
The DNA here is from genome assembly GCA_030015575.1 of Agapanthus africanus. Taxonomy (NCBI): domain Eukaryota; kingdom Viridiplantae; phylum Streptophyta; class Magnoliopsida; order Asparagales; family Amaryllidaceae; genus Agapanthus; species Agapanthus africanus. The sequence goes on along the minus strand of CM057349.1, from coordinate 415,751,611 downwards.
GACCCTTTTGGGTTTGGTTTGAACAGGCAGCCGTCTAAGGAGTCGGATTTACCGCAGTATTATATTCTTATCATGTCGCCAGTATCTTTCGAATCGATTGCAGCTCCCGGCATGGATGAGGAGACATTCTTTGTGGGCTTTATTAGTGTCTGGCTCAGCTGGTTCGTCATCCCTATGCATCGCCGCTTCATGAGAGTCTCGGTTATCTATCCGGCTCATCGTATCGCTGAGGGGACACGGCTGGCAATAGGCATCCCGGCGCTAGCGCATCTCTATCATGGATTAGGCGCTGCTGCTAACACCTCAACTCCCGGTGTGGACGTAGTAAACTTCTCCCTTCACTATTTTACATCTTGGATTGAGATGCACGTGTTGGGGGCTTTTGCTACGCATCATAGACCTGCTTTTTATGACGCCTACACTTTTCTGCGACTCATGCGGCTGGTGGACGCTGCTGCTCCTGACCCAACTCAGTTTGGGGCTATTTGCGTGTTGATTGCTCCTTACGCTAGTGCAGGCGGGCTGACATTTGTTGATCGGGTTCTATCTGCTCCTTCAGGCCCGATTCAACAACTCCACGACCAGTCGAAAAGTGAGGTGCCTTCTCTGAAGCCACGGGAGGCCACGCACTTATACACGATTAGACCGGGCTATCTTGTATTCCGTCAGAACAGCGCGGCTCTGTTTATGCGGTACAATCCGCATCGCTTCGCCCGGCAGCTTGGATACGATCAGGGCGTCCCCTTTAAGGCTTTTACAGTTGCGCCGGTCTCTTCACCCGTAGCTGTTCGCGATGCCGCCCATCACTTCGTGAGGCTGAACACCGGTTCTTACTTTATGATCCCCGAAGCTGATCATACTCCCCGATGCGTGGGGGCCTTCACAGGCTGGTATCTTCATCGGGTCAACCCAGTTATTGCTGAGGAGAAGTGGTTGCTTCTTGGCTATGGCGCTCTTGCTCCTGCTCAGGCCGTGGGAATTCCACTTCGGCCGTGCGCATTGGTCCGCTTTCCCCTGAGGGACACCAGTGTTGCGCTCATTCTGGGGAAATCAGAGGTGGACCTTACCCCCACAGTCGGTATGCCATTGGGTACCCGGTCACGGGCTAATCGGGCTCCGGTAGCAGCACCACCACCCGTGGCGTCGACAATGGCAGTGTCATCCTTGGCAGCACCGCCAAACGAGGGTGCCGGTAACAAGGGTGTTGAAGGTGAGGTGGGTCGGCGTCGTGCCAAGGCTCCACAGGAAAAGAAGCGAGCATCCTCTGGCATTAGTTCTGGGCCAAAGAGGAGGAAGAAGACGGTCGCCCGTCTGCTCGATCTTTCAGAAGGATCCGAACCTGTCGTTCAAGACGAACCAATATCCATGATATTGCTGGATGATGGTCTTCTTTTCCCAGGTTCGTCTGCCGAGAAAGTCGCACAATTGGCTGAGGCTATAAGACGCTCGCAGCTTGAAGCTGAGAAGGTAAGGATCCCGAAGAGGCCTTATCCTGCCGTCATCTTCTATGAAGATCCTTCGTGGATACGGCGGCAATTCATCGGACCTTTGGAGGAGTAGGGGGAAAGGACCCTTAAGCAGGCTGCTTCGGAGGATGCTGCGGACGCGCTTTCCCTATGGACTGGCGGCCATGAGTCCATCCTTGAACCCCGGCGAGCACACCTCCTTGAGAAGGAGCATCGGCTTGAAGAAGCCATACTGAAGGCTTCCTTACGCATTGGTATATTCCTATATTGCTTTGCAGTACTTCATATTGCTTGTACTTATGTATAAGTATTCTTATTCTTGTATGAATTGTGCAGAGACTTCAGCGATGGGGGAGGTTCCTACGGGTTTGCTTAAGGTAGAGCCTGTTGACACCCCCAATGAAACATTGCTCGATGAGGAGGGGGTTGACGACGCCATCCCTCTCACGATAGAGCCTCCTGTGGCGGTTCTTGATTCCGAAGCACTCGCTCCTTTGGGAGAGGCACCCTTGGTGGTCACCGTCCCAATGGATCTTCCTAAGGGCGGCCTGGAGACTGGGACGGAGATAGTCAAGGCTACCCTCCCTTCGTTGGAACCCGTAGTGGCTGCCGCTGCTCCTTTCCCCGAGGCTGCTACACCGGCTCGTGTCCTTGGTACTGCACCTGAGGTCGTGGCAGAGGCCGTTGAAGATGCTATCCCTCCAGCTCAGAATGGGAGGAGCGTTGAAGGTAACCTTCCACATTTTAAACTAGTGATCTTTCCGTTATCTGAATTATTTTATCTTTTCAGAACTGCGCGGACTGGCGGCCTCTATTGCCGATCTGTCTCCCCGATAATCCTTTCAACGCTTGCTGGAGATGGCCACCCCACAAGCGATATCTCCTCAACGCATCATCCTCTCGTCTGGGTAAGGTTAGTGTCGTTCACCGTTTCATAGCATTGTTGTTATTTTGCAAAATGACATTGATGTTCTTTACAGTTCTGGAGGCCGATGACGAGGTTGAAGTCCTTGAAGGGCCAGGGGAACTTTCAGCCCCTTCTTGCATGACTGTGGGTAAGTGAAGTCTCAATTTGGTCCTACTTGTTCCTTTGCTTAAAAGTTTCACTGACTGTTTACACATCTGAATAGCCCTTCCAGTTGTTACCGCACTGGAGTAGCGCATCAATATGCCACCCGGCCCCTATGCTTTGCGAGCCTCAGAAAATTTGGCTAAGCTAAGCCTTGTCTCTTTGTCATCTTTGATCAAGGAGCTTCGAGCTTGCAGCGCAATCACAGCTGAAGCATTTGCCGCTGAAGCTAACGGTTCTCTTACTTTTCTTGCCACCTACCATAGCGAAGCGGTGGTGCGAGTCTGGGTTGAGTTCTGTCGGCAGGTGGATGCTTGCTTGCACGTACTTGAGTGTTCCCGTCTTTCTTCGGAGGCTATGGCTGCAAAGGCGGACTTGCGGGGTCTGATAAAGCGGTGTGCGGCGAACATGGTGTCATGCGAGAAGAGTCTCGGCCGTAAATTCTCGGAGAGGGAGCTGGCCTCTAAGGCGCTGAACGAGCTCCAAGCCAACCTTACAACCAAAGCCAACAAAGCGTACGAACTCTGGCGAGTACTTCAAGAGTCTATAAAAGAGGTGGTGGCCCTCGATAAAGCTGCCGTGTTCACTCGCGAAGGGGTTGAGGCTCACAAGGTTACCGAGAAAGAGCTCGAAGGTCGGCTTGCCTCATATCAGGCTCAGCAGGCTCAGGCGGAGGCTCGTCTTCTGGCGATACTGAATTACGAAGGCATGGCCCAGCGAAAGAAGGATGAGCTGGTGAAGCTGCTAAATCGCCCGCCAGCCTGAAGACTTGTATATCCCTTTTTTCTTCTTCTTTTGTACATACTCCTGAATGAGAGTGTATATTTTTTGTTCTTTCATGAATTGTACTTCGTATCCATTTTGGTTTATGAATAAAAGACGTATTTTTTTCTTCTCAATGCTGTGCCCTTTTTATTGAACGTATTCTGCGGATAGTTTATCTTGATCTCTTTGTAGGGCAATGATGCTTAGGATTCAGGGTTAAGATCTGCCTCCCAAGACTTTTGAGCTTTATGAGCCGTGAGGGTCTCATAAAGAGTTTTTCTCCCTACAAGTCGAGGGGATCCCATAAGTGTAATTTCTCCTTAAGAATCGCGAGGATTCCTAAGCATGTTTTTTCCCTTGAAAGTCGTAAGGATCTCACAAGATAATTTGCTTCCCTACGGGTCGTGAGGACCCGCAAGTGCTGGGTGCGGTTGCCCTTATCCGTATTTCACGGGGTCAGGGGTTGCTTTGGATGTTTTCCGGGGTACCGTAGTTTAAAGACATCACGGTCGAGGTTAAGGACATCATAGTCTGTGGGTTTAAGGACTCCACCGTCCGTTGCTAGTTTTAAGACATTACGGTCGAGGTTAAGGACATCATAGTCCGTGGATTTAAGGATTCTACAGTCCGTTGTTAGTTTTAAGACATCCCGGTCGAGGTTAAGGACATTATAGTCCATAAGTTTAAGAACCTCACAGTCCATGAAGTGTGTGGTTGTCGGGACCCGTCACCTCTCTGAAGACGTTGAGGAATTACAACGACAAATATCAAAGGGATGGCGAGATGTACCCTTAAACCAAGGTGAAATTGGCTTTGAAATCGTTACGGTTGATCGTTAGTTTTAAGACATCACGGTCGAGGTTAAGGACATCATAGTCCGTGGATTTAGGGACTCCACAGTCCGATGTTTGCTCTGGATGCTTCCCACGGGTTCACTGCCGTTTTCAGCGAGGACCAGGCTCCGCTCTGGATGCTTCACACGGGTTCACTGCTGTGCTCTGCGAGGACCAGGATCCGCTCTGGACGTTTTCCACGGGGTCAGAAGTGACGTTATCCGCGTTCCACGTAACCAGGAATTTTGCTCTAGATGCTTCCCACGGGTTCACTGCCGTGTTCGGTAAGGACTAGGCTCCGCTCTGGACGTTTTCCATGGGGTCAGAAGTGACGTTATCCGCGTTCCACATGACCAGGAATTTTGCTCTGAATGCTTCCCACGGGTTCACTGTCGTGTTCGGCGAGGACCAGGCTCCGCTCTGGACGTTTTCCACGGGGTCAAAAGTGACGTTATCCTCGTTCCACATGACCAGGAATTTTGCTCTAGATGCTTCCCACGGGTTCACTGCCGTGTTCGGCGAGGACTAGGCTCCGCTCTGGACGTTTTCCGCGGGGTCAGAAGTGACGTTATCCGCGTTCCACATAACCAGGAATTTTGCTCTAGATGCTTCCTACGGGTTCACTGCCGTGTTCGGCGAGGACTAAGCTAAGCTCTGGACGTTTTCCACGGGGTCAAAAATGACGTTATCCGCGTTCCACGTGACCAGGAATTTTGCTCTAGATGCTTTCCACGGGTTCACTGCCGTGTTTGGCGAGGACTAGGCTCCGCTCTGGATGCTTCACACGGGTTCACTGCCGTGCTCTGCGAGGACCAGGATCCGCTCTGGACGTTTTCCACGGGGTAAGAAGTGACGTTATCCGCATTCTACGTGACCAGGGGTTTTGCTCTGGATGCTTTCCATGGGTTCACTGCTGTGTTCGGCGAGGACCAGGATCCGCTCTGGATGTTTTCCACAGGGTCAGAAGTGACGTTATCCGCGTTCCACGTGACCAGGAATTTTGCTGATTATATCCGCATTTCACGGAGTTGGGACTTGGCTCTCGGTCATCTGTACACCGCCGAGTCATGGAACTGGGAGTTACCGCTGTTCCGCTTTGCTTGAAGTTGTGTCTGCTGAGACGAATGTTGAGATGATCTTCAGGCTACCTGTGAACCTGGGGGAGGAGGAGTGTGATTCCTTCTTTGTTTGCACCCCTGGATTGTATACAGGGATTGCTGTGACATCACCTGTAGGGCATAAATTTCATTATATATATATATATTTACTTTATTTCTTTCCGCGATGCTCTATCATTTCAGTTTTCTATATCGCGAAGGTCGCGATTGCCCAATCATTTCGGCTGTTTTTCGCGGTGCCCAATCATTTCGGCTATTTATTTTATTTTTACTCGCTGCATTTTATTGCGAGTTGCCCAATCTTTTCGGCTATTTTGTATGCATACCTTTTTTTACTTGCTGATTTTTATTTGCAAGTTGCCCCATCATTTCGGCTATTTCGTATGCATGTGTGGCTTGCTGTCTTTTTGCTGCAAGCTTAGGATTAAACACCGATTTCGGCATCAGCACCACTACAACTGGGATATTGCCAGGAGCGAATCATCATTTGCCTCTATCGATGTCAGACAAAGGTGGCTTAGAGAACAGGGTTAGGATCCTGTCGACTAAGGCTTTTGACTTCATGAGCCGTAAGGGTCTCACAAAGGTATTTCTCCCTACAAGTCGTGAGGATCTCGTAGGTGTGTTTACTCCTTAGGAATCGTGAGGATTCCTAAGTGCATGTTCTCCTGTAAGTCGTAAGGATCTTACAAGAGGGTTTTCTCCTTATAAGCCGAGGGGGTTCATCGTGTGGACATATCCCTAGTCACGGATGAGACTTTGTTAGGGAAATGTTTATTCGCGCCCGTGGATTGTATACAAGGGTCAGCATTGAGCCGCTTGTAGGGCAATATCGAAGGTTGTGGGGGTTGCTTAAGAACAGGTTCACGTCTCTGTAACTTAAGACTTTCAAATCTTATCAGCCGTGAGGGTCTCATAAGAGGATTCTCCTTACGAGTCGTGAGGATCTCGCAAGTGTAATTTCTACTTAGGAATCGTGGGGATCCCTAAGTGTGTTGCTCCCTCGTGAGTCGTAAGGATCTCACGCAGGTGGTTTCTCCTCACAAGGTCGAGAGGACCTCGTAAGTGTCCTTTAAACGAGATTACGCCCTTTTGGGTTTTCACAAACACTCGCCGGTAGCCCAGCTGTTTTTACTCATGGAGCCCTTTCGGGTTTTCATCCGTGCCCATTTTGCTTATGGACATACCGTTTTCCCTTTATTTTTTTCTTTTTTTTTTGTATCAGTTTTGGGATGCCTCAATCCACCGTAGTTTATTGACATCTCGGTCAACAGCTAGTTTTAGGACATAGTGGTCCGTCGTTAGTTTAAGGACATTTCGTTCCGTTGTTAGTTTAGAGACGTCTCGGTCCGTTGTTAGTTTAAGGAAGTTTCGGTCCGTTGTTAGTTTAAGGACGTTTCGGTCCGTTGTAAAGTAAGCTGGCTACTATTCATAGAGTTTGGGCTTAGAAAGATAGCGAGCGGACATAGTCGTCGTCATCTATCAATGACCTAGGCCGTGACTCGTCAAGCGTAGTACTTCTTCAGGAAGCGACTGTTTATTGGCCTGAAAGGTCTTTCACCATGCATGTCCATGAGTAGATAGGCTCCACCCTGGTAGACCTTGTCTATGATGTACGGGCCTTCATAGTTTGGCTCGAATTTTCCCCGCTTGGCGCGATTGGGGATCATAGGTCTTTTGACCACTAGCACGAGTTCGCCTTGGCGGAATGTCCTCGGCCTGGTCAATCTTTCATATGAGCGCGTCATCTTTGCTTTATAAGCTTCCAGATTTTGTTGCGCTATGAGCCGGGTTTCATCAAGGGCATCGAGCTCCTCAAGCCGAAGGTGAGCATTCTCTTCGTCCGTTAGCTCGTAATGAACCGCCACTCGTAGAGAGGGTAACTCTATCTCGAGGGGGAGTACCGGTTCTGTACCGAATACCAACGCGTACGGCTTTGTGTTCGTGGCCGTCTTGAACGTAGTCCGGTACGCCCAGAGAGCTTCATGTAGTCTCTTGTGCCAGTCCTTCTTATTTCTGGACACCGTCTTTTTCAAGATCTTCGTTAAGGTTTTGTTGAAAGCCTCCGCTAGACCGTTAGCTCGGGGATTATAAACTAAGGAGTATCTCCAGTCTATGTTGTGCTGTTGTGCGAAGCGGCTGATCTTGTGACTTCTGTAGGCTGGCCCGTTATCGGAGATGATCCGTCGCGGAGTTCCAAACCGATAAATAACGTGCGTCTTAAAGAAGTGGAGGATATTCTCCGTCTTCACTTCTCTCAGCGGTACTGCTTCTGCTCATTTGGAGAAGTAATCAATCGTCGCCAAAATGAATCGATGTCCTCTGGAGGATGCTGGTTCGATGGGTCCGATTATGTCAGTTCCCCACATTTCAAACGGTCAGCTAGCCACTGTCGGGTGTAGTGGATTTGGATGCTGATGGATAAAGTCCCCGTGAATCTGGCACGAGTGGCATTGCTTCGCATACTCGAGGCAGTCTTGAATCATTGTGGGCCAATAATAATCCATCCGTTTGATCTTGAACTTCATCTTCGGCCCGGCTTGGTGAGAACCGCAGAGTGCGTCATGAACTTCGTGGACGACTCTCTTCGCCTCTTCAGGTTCCAAGCATCTCAGACATAGAGAATCAAATGACCTTTTGTACAGAGTATCATTGACGAAGGCGAAAGACAGAGCTCGCTTCATGAGCTGATGTTTTGAGGATGCATCTTCAGGCGTTTGACGGGATTTGAAGTAGTCTATAAAGACTTCTCTCCAATCCTCAGCCTTTTCTTGGTCTTTTACTTGTAGAGCCACTTGCTGGGTCGCTCCCTTTTCCTCGGACGACTCCGGAGATGTTTCCGCCGGTGAAAGAACCCGACGGCTTTGTACCACGATTCTCACGTCATCGAGGTTTTCGTCGGCTAGTTCTTTAGCGAGCTTGGCTAACGCATCCACTTTGCTATTTTCCGCACGCGGTATGCTCTCCAGGGCATAGGCTGGGATTTGAGTCAGTAGTTGCTGCACTCTCTCGCCGTATTTCACCAACTCTAGCTTGCACGTTTGATATTCGCCGTTCACTTGACTAACGACCAGTTGGGAGTCTCCGTATATGAGGAGGTTTTCAATTCCCATGTCGTTGGCGATCTCGAGGCCTGCTATCAAAGCTTCGTATTCAGCTTCATTGTTTGTCCTTGGCTCTGTTAAGGAGAAAGCAAAGCGCATTATCCCTCCTTGTGGAGTCACGAAGATGAGGCCTACCCCCGATTTGATTATAGGGGTGTTTTATTTGCGCTTCTTCACGGAGGATGCTCCATCAAAATAAATTTCCCACCGGGTACCACTTCCGTCGATCGTGTCAAACGCATGTTCGTCTGGCAGTTCGCAATTCAAAGGAGAATCGGCAGGTATTGGATGCTCAGCGAGGAAGTCGGCGATGGCTTGACCTTTCACTGCCTTAAGAGGCTGATAAGTTATTGAGAACTCCATCAAGAGCAAGGCCCATTTAGCGAGTCGCCCCGTCAATATGGATTTCGACATCAAGTATTTGAGAGGGTCCACCTTCGATATGAGACGGACTTCATGCGCCAATGCATAGTGCCTGAGTTTCGTTATCGCGAAGATCAATGCCAGGCAGTGTTTTTCGATGGGAGAGTAATTGCTTTCTGCCCCCAATAGAACTCGGCTCAAATAGTAGATGGCTCTCTCCTTCCCTTGGTCGTTCTCTTATGCCCACAACGCGCCAAACAAACCTTCGAGGGCTGTTGTATAAAGAATAAGGGGCTTTCCCTTGACCGGAGCGGCCAACACTGGCGGGTTCTGCAGGTACTGCTTTATTTCGTCCAGTGCGCCTTGGCATTTGTGATCCTAGACGAACGGGGTTCCCTTCTTCATCAGGTGACTGTAAGGGCGGCACTTACCAGAGAGATTGGCTATAAACCGCCGGATGTATGCGAGCTTCCCTTGGAGAGACCGCAATTGTTTGAGAGTCCTTGGCGGAGGTATTTCCATGATTGCCTTGATCTTTGATGGATCTATCTCGATACCTCAGTGTCGGACGATGAATCCTAAAAATTTGCATGAAGACACCCCGAACGTGCATTTGAGAGGATTCATCTTCAAGTTGTATTGTCGAAGACGTTGAAATACGATCTTCAGATGCTCGAGATGTTCCTCGTATGATTTGCTTTTAACCACGAGGTCGTCGATATAGCATTCGACGATTTCATGTATGAGGTCATCGAAGATCTTCGTCATGGCCCTCTGATAGGTGGCACCGGCGTTCTTTAGACCGAAGGGCATCACCTTGTAGCAGAATATGCCCAAAGGGTTCCGAAAAGCGGTATGTTTCTGGTCCTCAGGATGCATTTTTATCTGATTGTATCCTGATGATCCGTCCATGAAGGAGAACACTTCATGAGTGGATGTGTTGTCTATCATCAGCTCGGTGACCGGTACTGGGAAGTCGTCCTTCGGGCAAGCTTTATTGAGATCCCGAAAGTCTACACATATGCGCACCGTCCCATTTTTCTTCATCACCGGGACGATGTTGGCGATCCAGTCAGGGTACTGAACCTCTTGGATGAAGCCAGAGTCGATTAGCTTCTTGACCTCGGCGTTGATGCTCATCTCAAGCTCGAGCCGCATTCTCCTTGGTGCTTGTTTGATTGGCTTGACGTCCGGGGATATGGCCAGTTTGTGGACAACAATCTCTGGGTCTAGTCCCGGCATCTCGGAATAGTTCCAGGCGAAGCAATCTTTATGCTGTATAAGCACGTCTTTTAGTGCAGCTATCCTTTCCTCAGACAGCAACTCATTGATGAATTTCGGTTGCGGGTCACTTGCCGTCCCCAAGTCAATTTTCTTGAGATCATCTGCCGCAGTATGTATTCCATCTTCCAGTTCTTTTGGCGCCGGTGGAAATTCTGCGATCATCTCGTCATTATTGTTTTCGAAGCACCAGAGGAGGCCATCCATATTCTCATGCCCTTCTTCCGACAGCGTTATCATATGACAGGTACGAGCTCGCTTCTAGGACCGATGTTGATCCGGTTCCACCCCCGCTGTATGGGCGGCTTTTGGTTCGTGCTTCTGTGGCGGATTTATCCTCCAGCCGCTGGATAGTGCGAATCTGCCGAGCTGATATTGATCTTCGACCCAGTTCTTGAAGGTGAAGCAGTCTTCGAGAGAATGTCCTATTGCTCGGTGATAAGAGCAGTAATCTGGGTGGGAGGTCTCGTTGACTTGCTCGGGGTGTTTGGACTCCGGAAGTGTAATCATCCGATGTTTTATAGCGAGATCAAGTATCTTCCGTGTTTTGTTCTGAGGAAAAGAGTACGCTCGACTCATCTTCTTCATAAGGGACGGATCCAGATGGCTCGATTCCCGATCGCGTGGCTTCTTGGTCCCGCTTTGTTGCTGTTGAGCGCCTTTTCCGTTCTTTGATCTGTTTCTGCCTCTGCGTCGGGCCTTTTGCATAGCAGGTTGACAGGAAGGAGCATTTTCATCTTTCGCAGCCTGTTGAAGAAGGCGTTGCGTCCTGGCTTTCTTATAGATGGCCATTTCGCGGTTATGGTCGTCTTGAACTTTCTGACCCGCTTCCCTAATAAGCTTGTCCATTCATTCTTCAAATGACGAACTCGAGATTTTGATTGCAGGATCTTGTTTTGGTGAGGGGCCGGCGTTTTCTGACAGGGCGTCCTCTTCTTCATAGAAGTTATATACGGCGTAGCTACCATGAACTCATTCCCGTTTCCCAGATTTCATATATCCAAGCCCTAGCGTTTCCATTTTCCCGTTGGGCAGCTTGCGCTGAGTTCCAGGGATATCCCAAATCCTGTTGTAGAACCGAGCTTTTCGAATGGTCTGTTTGAAGGGTACCCCTTGGTGCTTCAATAGCCTTTTTAGTTCGTTCGTGTAATATCTGGGCAAACGGATGGGCTGGAGCCTGTCAAATGTAGAATCCGCGCCGTGCCAGATTTCTTTCTCCACTCTTGGTTCCCTGGACCGGTAGAATAGGATCGCCTTTTTACCCTTTCGCCTAGGAGGGACGTAAAATGTCTGCAGGTCTTGCACACTATAAGCTTCAAGTGCGTCGAGATCTTTGTAGTGCTCCCGTGGAATTATGGTGATTTGCAAACTTTGATTATCACCAGCAGATGCTTGTATTGGTGGCCGAGCGGAGAATATAGCATGGACCTCATCTTCTGAGTCGCTGCCAAAGATCAACATAGAAGCGGACGGCCCCGGGTTGTTGCGTCGAGACGGCCCAAAATAAACTATCTCTTCTTCTTCTTCTTCGGTATCACTCCTGAAGACAGGAATGGTGGTGATAGCTTTGTTCTCCGGTTTGTAACATCTCTCTGTGTCCTCGAAATCTGGCAAAAAGTATTTTGCATCTTCGTACTTGCGGACTTCGTTCACGGAGAACGGGTTCAACTCTCCCGTCACGGTATACTCGAGACCATCCTTAAAGTATTTCATACACTGATGTTGTGTAGAAGGGATGATGTTGTACTCATGTAACCAAGGCCGGCCGAGCAAAGCGTTATAGCAGGTCTTGGCGTCAATGACATGAAATTTAATATCCGTGACAAGTAGCCCGAATCGTAATGTCAATATCACAGACCCGAGAGTCCGCGATGACTGGGAGTCAAAACCAGAGATGGTGATTTTATCACGAGCGAGATGCTGGACGCTCATGCAGATTTCCTTCAACACTCGCACGTTGAGGAGATTGACGGAAGACCCATTGTCGACCAGGATTTTGCTTATCTTTATATCGTGGTAGTATCCGGAGACATATAGGGGACGGTTATGCTCGCATATCCCGAGGAGAAGGTCTTCATCACTGAAAGTTACATCGGCTGTGTGCACTTCTTCCAAATCGTCCTTCATCTTTTCTTCGGCGAGAAAAGCTTGGAATTGCTCTGGCTCTTGTAGCGCCTTGATCAATGAATCTCTCGCTTCTTTGGATAGTAAAAGGGCGTCGAGAATGCTGAGCTGAGAGGGTAGCTTCCTCAGGTGTGCTAGAACGTTGTATTCCACCTTACTTTTCTTTGGTGGGTCCTTGGCGGTCAGTTCTTTCATGACTTGGTCGTCCAGGGCGATATCCTCGGAGATCTTTTCTTTTCCCTTATCTTTTCTACTCGTGGGTCCGAGATTCTTTTCTGGAAGTGTGCGATTGCGCAGCTGAATATTTTCACAGGCCTTCGGTTCTTCCTCCTTCCCCAAGGTTGATTCTTTAAAGAGAGGGCCAAGAGTCATTTCCTCGTCAGAGTCACTCCCGAAAGTGAGAACCTGCGATCCTCCGGCGCTGACCGTGCGACAGTTACCGGTAGTTCTTTTATGCTCCTCGATCGTACTTCTCTACTCCGGACGAGTTTTGCGTTTCATCTGCTTAAAATGCTGCCGGTGAGCAACATATCCCTGCCACCATCTTTTAAAAGCATTGCACTCATCGGTGGGGTATTCCATCTTTTGGTGATATAGGCAGTAGCTAGGATGCATCTCTGCTTCACCGGAAGTGTTTCCTTCGGAGGGTGGTAGCTTCATTGCCATTGACATGGCTTTAGCAAACCTTTTCCTCGTCTTGAACTTGTTTTTATCTGCGACAGATGTCCCTTGATTCGGCGGGAATGTCTCGACTCTTTCGTCCAGTCGCCGGCGTTTGGCCTTTTCAAATATGGCTATCTCACGCTCCCGATTGGCTTTAATTTTCAGATGAATCTCATTCAGGAAGGCGTCGATCATTTCATCTGACTACCATAGAAGTTCCGGCTCGGGACCTGCCCCCAGTTTCTCTGTGCAAGGAGTCTCTTCATCATCTATCAATGAGTGAGAGATCATATGACAACTTGCTACATAGTCCTCAGATCCATCCGATGAGTCTTCTCCATCATCTTCGTCCTTAAGGACGTGGCCGAGGAACTCTTGAAGCGTAATTGGGATTCGCGCCTTCTGGTTGTACTCTTCCAGTGCGTCAATCTGTTTCTGTAGGTCTGTGCGCTTGTCGCCAGGCTTCACGGGCTTCTTCGGTTTTTTCTTCTTTTTCGAAGATTTCGGCGGCTGGGTGTGAGCACTTTGGCTATCACCACCAATGTTTGGATTTGGACATGGCTTCAGCATCCCTTCGATGATCTGGGGTTCCAGCGGGTTCTTCCACCTGATCGCCGGGTATGTACGAAGATAATTCAACATCCTTTTAGTTTTGGCCGAAAGAACGACGTCCCATGGGGCTTCTTCAACAAAAGAGCACGTTGCCTCCGGTGTGTCCGTCTTCTTAGGAGTGTGCGCTTGTGGTGGGTTTACCTTCCACTTCTCGGACAGCGCAAACTTGCCTTGTAGGTATTGATCCTCGATCCATCCCTTAAAGACGAAGCAATCCTCGATCGGGTGACTTACCGTTTGGTTGTAAGGGCAGTAATTGGGGTTATTCACTTCATTGGGCTGTAGCGGTCGCCTGGGATTCGGCAAATTGATAAGCCTGTTGCGCATAGCCAGCTCGAACAGCCTCTTCGTCTTGTCCCGTGGGAATGAGTAAGGACGCTTCATTTTCCCATTTTAATAGCGCCTTCTCTCTTCCTGTTGATCTGCTAGCTTTGGGGCACTGGGCTGTTGTTGGGTGTTCACGACGAAGGTCGCCTTCTCTTTACCCTTGTCGTTCCGAGGTTCCGGCTTCGGGGGAGACGATCTGTGACCTATCTGATCCATCTGGGCTAGCTTGTCGATTAGAGCCTGGAAGGTGGTCGGTTTGAAGAACATCATGAACTGTGAAATAGTTGCATGAGGGTCTAGGGTGCCCACGAACATGCCCACCCTGGGGCTTCTTCGATGCGCTGTTCGCACTTTGACCATAAATTCCTCCATCGGATTGCGTATTGAACCCAAGTTTTGCCCGACTTCACCCTTGCATTAATCAACGCCGTTATTGGGGTGCGTTCACCGGCGCTCGCAAATCGCTGAGTGAATAGCAACTCCATCTCTGCGAAAGTTTTGACGGAGTCGTTTGGAAGCTCGGAGTACCACTCAAACGCCGTCTCCGATAAGCTGCCGACCAATTGGCGAAGTAAGAGCTTATCATCGCCACCGGTGTTTCCACAAAGAGCCCTGAACTGGGCGACATGTTGATGGGGATTGCCTATCCCCTTGTAGACATGGAATTTCGGGATTTTGTAGCCCGGCAGGTACTTTATCTGATCATACCAGCCTGGATATGGTCGCCCTGTTTTGACAACTTGGCCGGCTGCCTCATTTGCCTGGTGAACTCTTATTTGCTGAGAAATATAGTCATCCAGGGCGGCTTTAGAGATTGTTTCCTCTTTGGCTGTTGAAAGAGCCGGAGGTGGATTTGACATTTCTCTTTTGTCATCTTTGAGGATAATCGGAAGATCTTCGGCTGGAGGATCCGGCTGTATCATCATCCCAACCATGTCTTGGAATAGAAGAGCCATTTGCTTTATATTGGCCGCTTGTTCCGCAGCCTCTTTGTCCTTCTTTTCGAGCATTCTCCGAAGGAACTCCGCATCAGTCTCATGCTCGCGGCGTTGTTCCGATGACGTCTCCGGACTTTCTTTTGGCCCGGTGAGTGCGGCCATTGCAGTTAGCATCTCCTGAAGCTTCTGCTGCTGCTGTTCCTGAGCTCTTGTGATGGATCGGGTGAGTGGTCGGTGGCCCATCGAAGCGCGGCTATCCTCCCTTCCGGATGCCATGAAAACGGTATGTACCACCATGCCCTCAGACTTAGGGTGTTTGGGTTCAGTGCCTTTAACATTTGTCACAGGCGTGGGGATTTTCTCTGGCCTTCTCTTTTCATGAGCGGTCGAAGTTGAGGGGGCCGTCGCGGTGGGCACCCAAATAACTTTCCGTGACTTGGCAGGATGGCTTTCTTCCTGTTGGATTTTCAGCTTCTTCTGCCGGCGGGAATATTCTTGATCCACCACAGAGTTTTGGACCTGTCGCCAGACTTTGTAGATCTTGGAGGACAGCCGCTGAGGGGACTGTTCTGGCTTGGCTTTCGCAACATTCTCCACCGGAGGAGGAGATCTTTTCAGTTCGGCGGTAGGAGAATTCCTAAGCACCTTATTCAGCAGCTCAAAGCTGTTCCCAGTTGGAACAACATCATTAATTTCCGCCGTCGGGGCTGGTGGAGTTAGCCCAGAATGTGAGTTTCCTCTATCCTTCCTCACTCAGCGCCAGTGGCGACGTCGAGCATGTCGAGCTGACGGAGTTGGCTCGGTGACGGGGATGGCCTTGTCTTGCCCCCTGTTCAGGTGAGGGGCCGCTGCCGGTGTCAGCCTATTAAAGACTGATGTCCTTTGAGTAGCAGGAGCAGGAGTTGGGACGGTTAGTCTTGTAAAGACCGGCCCCTTAGCCGGAGAAGCCGCCTTGGTGATTTCAGGAGTAGGGTTGGTTACCCTCTTTGGAATAACCTTCTCTGGGATTGCAAGCTTCATCATGGACCCATCTGAACGTTGGCCCAATCTGGAGAAGACCGAGGCGATGGAACTGGACGACCCATTAAGAGGGGCCGCATTAGCTGTCAGCCGATCGAAGACCGACTTCTTGGGAGCTTCCGGTACGGGCACTGGGGTGCTGAAGCTTGTCAGCGGAAGCATGGTTCCAAAAAACAGCCCTGTGGTGGCTTGAGTGACCTGTTCTACGGGCATCGTGAATAGGGACGCCGCTTGAGGTCCATAAGCTACACCTCCAGGTGAGGTGGAGCGTAGATTGCAGTTGCAGTTGGAACATCTTGCCCAAGTGGACGCCATTGATTTTCTGCTTTCTGCAGCAAGCAAAATGCCAAATATTAGTACCTTGAAACCCAAGGACAACCATTATCAAACCGCGATTGGTTCGCGAACACGACACACGAAGTGTGGAGTGGAAAGAGGAAAAGGTCCCACCGGGCGTGCCAGAATCTGTTCCCCTCCGAAAGACGCGGCAGAGACGCGGCGAACGTCTTGCCTGAAATTCGGGGTAGATGCTAATTGGTGCTATCCGTCCACCTCTCCGAAGATGCCAAGTTGATTTATGGCACCGTGTATCGAAGGTTTAAACGGATGCGTCCGATGTAGCAGACTTCATCAGATTCCCCCTCGCTTGAGGTGTTTTTGATTGTGGGGACGCTCTTCCCAGCAGGCGTAAGCCCCTGCAGTTAATTACGCTACCGCATCACGGTAACAACTTTCTCCTTCTCCAGATGGCCACTTCGTGTCGTGGGTGTTTGTTTTGTGTTCGGTTGCCCGTGGATTGTATACGGAGACTAAGTTATGTTGTCGCCCGTAGGGCATGGACTAGTCTAAATCTGTATCTTTCTTAGATTTGGGTTTGGGGGTTTGGGTTTAAGGATACGTTAGCCTCATTTGAGACTAAGATCAACTTAAATGTTTGTTAAGGATACGTTAGTCTAATTTTAGACTAAGATTAACTTAATGATTTGTTAAGGACACGTTAGTCTCATTTCAGACTAAGATCAACTTAACGGGATCGCTTAGATCCAACAAAAGAGCATTTGGGCTCTATTGTTTAGTTTAGGGACATTGCGGTCAATTACCAGTTTAAGGACATGGTGGTCCATTGTTAGTTTAAAGACATCCCGGTAAAGGTTAAGGACCTTATAGTACGTGGATTTAAGGACTCCACAGTCCAATGTTAGTTTTAAGACATTACGGTCAAGGTTAAAGACCTCATAGTCCGTGGATTTAAGGACTCCACAGTCCAATGTTATGTATGGTTGTCGGGACCCGTCACCTCTTTGAAGACGTTGAGGAATTACAATGACGAATATCAAAGGAGTGAAGATATGTACCCTTGAACCAAGATGGATTAAATGATCTGTAGACCAATTTGGAACCAAGACCAATTAATTATATTATGAACACATTGGCTCAATTAAGTCTGAATTGAGGATTTATGGCCAATTTGGGCTAAGTCCAATTGAGTTTGACATATTGAACCTTTGTTGGACCATTAGTCTATTTGTTTGGGTTCAAGCCCCCATTATTTAGCAATGCTAAGCATTTTCATCTTTGATTTCCTCAATTTTGAGAATCAATCGAAGGGGAGGCTTTGCCTCTGGAAAATTAGCCAAGTTGGCTAAAAGTAGTGTTAGACAATAGGAAACAGCAGTGTTAAACACTGGAGATAAAGCTCTCAGATTAGTGTTAAACACTAGAGGATAACGGTGTTAAACACTGGAAATAGGATTCTCGAATTAGTGTTAAACACTAGAAGATAATCAGTGTTAAATACTGGAAGTAAGATTATCAAATTAGTGTTAAAAACTAAAAGATGATCAGTGTTAAACACTGGGAATGAAGCTCTTGAATTAGTGTTTAAACACTAAAAAAAGGGTCACATGGGGACACGTGAGGGCGCCCAAAGGTGGGGCCAGATCTCCTTTTCTTCGTTCCGCAATTAAATGTTAAACACTTTTTATATTTTACTTTGGAGCATCACGTGCTGACACGTGAGGAGGGTTCATGCACTGGTTGTTAGAGCGTCTGCCAAGGGGTCACGTGGGAACACGTGAGAGCGCCCAAGGCCTTTATTTCTTTTACTTTTTCTCTCTGTGTTTTGGGAGTCACGTGGAGCACGTGAGGCGTTGCCTCCGAGCTCTTTCCTCCTTATTTCTATGGATCTTTATAGGGGTCACGTGGGGACACGTGACCCTGGTTCTTTGCATGTTTGAAGATCTCTTTATCTTTTTTAAGAATTAAATTCTTTATAGGGTTAAACCCTAATTTCATTTTTATAGGAATTAAATTCTTGTGAGCCTGAGAGAATTAAATTCTTAATTAGGGTTAAACCCTAGTTCTGTCCATCTCGAAGGAATTAAATTCCTATAATTTTGGAGAATTGAATTCTCATATAGGGTTAAACCCTAATTTTATTTTGGAAGGAATTAAATTCCTATAGCTTTGGGAGAATTAAATTCTCTAAACTCAATTCCCCCTCTAAGTTTTAGATCTGCATGGCAGGATCTCGACCCGATCAGAATTAAATTCTCAACTTATGGGGAGATGTGCGCTTTGCAAATCTTCAACTAGAGGAAGAACTAAGTTCTTTACAAAAGAGTTAAACTCTTAGATTTTTGAGAATTAAATTCTCTTTTTCTGAAGTTTCGATCCCCTTTCTTTTTCTCACCTAGGGTTTTCTTTCTGAATTTTCAAGATGCCAAAATTCTCTCTACAGTTTTCTCTCCAAAAAATTCTCTCTATCTCCTATTCTCCCCTTGGCTCCTATTTATAGGAGGAGGAAAAGAATCAATTTGTTTAGTAAATCTCTCATTGAAAAATTTGATTTGTTTTCATAATTAATATGATCCTTTAGATCATTCAGTGAATTTTATTCCCCGTTGGATTTTCAATCCAAAGATATTCCGTTTGTTATTTCGGTGAGATTTAGGGAGATCATTTCTTGTTTAAGATTTTTCCATAAATTGGTGATTTTTAATCACCCTTGGATTTTTAATCCAACGGTTCTCTATAATTCTTCTCTATTTTGGAAAGATTTAAATAATCTTTTAGAATTTAATTCTAGTAAACCGTGAGGCTTTTAAAGCCAGTCACGTGTTGACACGTAACCCCTGGTCACGTGTAAGCACGTGACCCCCGAGTGGACTTCTCTCCTCTGCGCTTTTTTGTGCTGCTGCTTTAACCGTCACGTGTCAACACGTGACCATTGGTCACGTATGAGCACGTGATGCCTCTTTTGAAGTTTTTCCTGATTTTTAATCAGGGAACAGATATTCTGGAGTAGACTAGTGTATACGTTTCTAGACCCCGACAAGGGGCGATGGTTAGTCCCACAGCCATTGGTCTTTCGCACCTAAGATTGTATACAGGTGCTCACTGGGGGTGAGTACACTGGACGGACTCGCCGAGAACTTCTAGATGGTACTATACCTATCATCAGATAGCAGTTCTCAGGTGACATGAGTACAGGTTAGTCTTCAGACATGAGATCGTCATTTATCTCCTGTGAGTTCCCACTGTACTTATATTACTACCCTACCACGGCTCTACTGAATCATGCAAACAGGTTTTAGTTGAGATAGTCCCGAGCCACATGGAGGTAGTGAGCGATTGTTGGGGATTCATCTCTCCCGGTATAGGGAGTTGATATCGCACTGTGTTCGATTGGCTAACACCATAAGACCTTAGTCAAGGCAGTTGGGATTTAATGATAGTTAGATCAGTAGTTTCCCAGTTTGGTCCTGAGCCACATCAGCACGAATTATCGGGTTATTAGGGTCTGACGTTTACTACCCCCTAGACCCGGTATGCGATACTCTCAGACGAAGAGACCGAATGTCATGACCCGGAATTGGCATGTGACCGGCATGAGAATTACGTAAAGTCTACAGGACCTCGCCGTAATTCAAGTAAGCCGAAGCCCAGAAATCTAAACTTTTTTGCGGAAAATAGTTGAGGTGCAGTTTTGAAACATCGGCATAAAGAAATTCAAGCCATCCCTTAAAAGTATAAGTCATATTCTATGAAAATATAATGGTCTGTATCTATCTTTGAAAACATTTTTGTCCTTGAAATTTGGGCAGCACCTCCCTTATATATTTTGATCCAAAACCATATACATGCAAAATATAGGAATCCCCAAGCGGGAACTAGCTCTTCGCCAATTGGCGGAATCACAACCACGCAATAAAGCATAAATATATAACGCCCCATGGCGAAGATCAAACACAGAAAGAGAATAAGTAAAACCAAGATATCATCCAGCTCAAATAGCGAACATACACCCATCTCACTCTAAATCTCGCAAATATACAAGTCTATGTCTAGGTCTACCAAATATACATGATCTGGTTTCTGATTCATAGAGCTTTAACTAGATACAATGGAAATAATAGGTACAAGGGTGGTCACGATCCAAATGTGTATCCCACCTACCAAAGCAAAACATCCTGAAGAAGGCTGTGTGCCAGCGAGCCGCTACTGATCCAAGTGAACGAACCTGCAAGAAAACTGTGGCACAACGGGGGTGAGTTTCCAACTCGTGAGTAGAAAATATCAGCAGGTAGAAATCGAATGAATAACGATCCCTAGGTCATACTATAACATGAAGGTAAAACTATGTGGTATCCAGGGTGATCATGTATACATATATGTACAATAAAGTCGTACCAATATCAGTATGTAATGATAGTCATCTGAATATATATGCATGTATGCATGTGTGTCATCCAACGTGTGTCCATCAACGACACATCAATCATCATGAAACCTGAGTGTCCAACATCGACACTCGAAAATATCATAAAACCCGTGTCCAGCATCGACACGTAAATCCTCATATTTCAGGCGCCGCATCATCGGATCGACCTTCATATCCATCTGATCTCACGACTTCGGTCGGTATCCTTCGGATAACCGCCGAGCCCAACTATCACCGGTAGGTAGTGTATCCTCTGCCAGGCTCATCGCCTATCTATACGATCTTCTTGCCCCAGGATACTGTACTGGGTCCATCATGTACCCGCAGACGGTTCCTCCTCACTCCTCGAATCAGGTATCACATAGCTCAGAACTGAGAAAATTCATGGTGGACGCCATAAATCACATCATGAGAAACTGCAATTTTAAAACAATTCATAATTTTCTTTGAAATATAACCACGGTTCTCAAATCCGGAGATCTCATGAAAACATCATCTCAATGAATGTAAGCATAAAGTACAGTATATGCAAATATAGAACAATACTGTAAGTATCTCAAGTGTTATCATGTAAGCATGCCATGTGATAATCACTGAACAATGATTATACTTTACAGTTAAGAGTAATACATTAATGTAACAGTTCTACCGTGTAAGTGGCATAACAATTACCGATGATGAATATGTGAACCGGAAAATCTGTATATGTATAACATGCGCATCATCGGTAATAGTGCAGGTGTACTATCAGACGATGCCATATAATGGTAATGCTGGGAACATAGTACGTATGTCATGGGGAATAATACAGTATAACATGAATGGTAGTAAGATATGTAATTACCCCTGGATACATCAAATATAACCCATTATCCACTAAGGTGTTTAGAAGCAATAATTCTCCGAATCAAGACAAATCCATAAGTCGACGATCCAGCCTCATAGTATAAGATGTGATTTAATCCTCGTACATCATTCTCGAGTCGAGAGTGCAGATTAATCATCCGGTATCATATCACGTACGATATAATCCATCGTACGGTATCATCAAATCAGAATAAGGATCTATCATCCTAATACATAATATCATCTCATATTCTCATATATACACACATACACACATACATACATACATACATACATACATACATACATATATATATATATCATGTTATATCTATATCAACCTCATATCATTTCTATATCAATCTCACATCATATCTTATCAATCTCATAACATATCTTGGCATATATATTTATGTAGTCATATCGCCTCACATCCTCATATCAAGCATATCCTCTCATGTTATCTTATTTCATCATATACTCATATCAACTCACGTCCTCATTTCATCATGTCATCTCATACTAAATCTTTTGATCATATCCGTAAGTTCATAGCATAGTTTCTCCAAAATATATTCTATATATCGATTCTCCATTACTATGGTTGCGGGGGTGCTATACGCTATCCACCCGACTCCCCCTGTAAATATAGATCTACTCACCTACAATATCCTTGCTTATCTAAAGTCGATGAACATCTTCATCTCCTTCGTCGTCTCGGAAGTCCACGCGAAGGCACCTATAAATCAATACACATCGTAACGATATCAAAACCAAATTCGAAAACCGATATGGAACGCGAAGTGCTCATAGGTTAGAACCTATAGCCCATGCATGCAAGAATAACCAAATAACCCTCAGCGTTGACGTCCAAATGTCCAACGACCGTGTCCAAACTCAAATATCAAAACCAAGTTTTCAGAAATCGGAAACCCGAAATCAGCAATATGAAGAAACACTCCCAGATTCTACCCTAGGTAAATTTAGGAGATTTTGCATATAGGGTAGGTCTCTACATCAGATAACAAAGCCAAGAACCAAAATCCACCCTAATCCATCAAGACCAGACCGCAATTTGCGGCCTGGGGGAATATTTCTGTAGCCAGGAAATGAAGGTGGTGTTCCCTTATAAAAAAAAAATAATGAGCCAAAAAGCGAGGGAAAAATCCCCCAAATAGAGCATCACGTGCCCACACCTGATGCGCCTTGGAGCAAAATTACAGGCAGTACACTTAACAAATAAGGCTGAAATTGAGCCTCACGTGAGGGCACGTGAGCATCTATATACAAAGTATATAGGCGCCTTCCTAAAACAAATAACAGGCCAGAAGGCGCATAACGTGCCAACACGTGATGCTGCTCTCTGGGACTGCCGCATATAAACAAAGCGGCCTAGTGCCATTGGGTCACGTGCTATACGTGAGGATTCCTAATACCTTCTGACCCGATAGAATTAAATTCTAAATAAGAGGGATCAGAAACCTATTTGGAAAATATTTTCCCCAGTCATTCTAAACAAGAAAGGCTGTGCTCTGTAAATCAGAGCACCGTTGGATTAAAGATCCAATGGTGATTAAAAATCACCAAGATACAGAATAAGCTCTGTATGGGAGAATATTTTCCCAATCTTTCTAAACAAGAAAGATTGTGCTCTGTAAATCAGAGCATCGTTGGATTAAAAATCCAATAGTGATTAAAAATCACCAAGATACAAAATAAGCTCTGTATGGGAAAATATTTTCCCAATCATTCTAAACAAGAATGATTGTGCTCTGTAAATCAGAGCACCGTTGGATTAAAAATCCAATGGTGATTAAAAATCACCAAGATACAGAATAAGCTCTGTATGGGAAAATATTTTCCCAATCTTGTTAGAAAACAAGAAAAATGTCTTCTGTAAAACAGGAGTCCCTGGATTAAAGATCCAATGGTGGATAAAATCACCGAATTAATCAAAAATCTCTCAATGAGAGATTTCCTTACCAAAAAATCAACAAACTTGCCTATGCTATTGTAGGGTGTCTTTCGTCACCCCATTGAGATGGGAATGCGCACGCGCTTGTCAGGCGCATTACAGATTCTCCCTGCCTAGGGTAGGCTAGGGTTTATTGATTGTGGGGATCCGAATCTCCGGCATCCGCGGACTAAGCTGCCGTTAATTACCCCTCGCCTTTGGAGTGAGAGAACCTACGATCAACGGGTTAAACTTTTCATGCGAACTCAATGTGCAGTGTTGTGTTTTGAAGGAGTTTTGGATATATTGGGGGCCCCGCAGAGTTGTTACGGGGGTCCCGCTACCTGGATAGCGGGGTGGGGGTCAAGGGGGCTAGCAGCCCCCTTGCGGGATGCAGGGCAGCGCCCCGTTAGAAATTTTTTCTAACGGAAACAGTGTGGTGGAGTATGTGCATATATATATATATATATATATATATATATATATATATATATATATAAGGAAAGGGCATCCAAAGGATGCATGGGAAAAGGCGCTAGCGCCCCCACGTGCCGGGCACACGGGCGCTGTGCGCCAGAGCGCCAGCGCACCAGGTGCCGGGCACGCGGACGCTGTGCGCCAGAGCGCCAGCGCACCACGTGTCGGGCATGCGGGCGCTGGGCGCCTGAGCGCCAGCGCACCACGTTCCGGGCACGCGGGCGCTGGGCGCCCGAGCGCCAGTGCACCACTTTCCGGGCACGCGGGCGCTGGGTGTCAGCAGCCGAAGGGACTTGTTCCCTGCACTGGGAGCTGTGCTCCAAAAAGGAAATTTTTATTGTTTTGTATATATATGTATATATATTTTTGAGGAGTTGAACTCCTAAGATATTTTGGAGCTGATGAAAGGGGCTTCTCCCTTGAGTCCTGGATCTTCCCCAAAATTGGGTCTTTGGAGATGGGTCTCCTTCTTCCTCCTTTGTTGGCCGGCTCTTGAAGAACAAGAGGTATGAGATTAATAAAAAATCTCCCATTTTTGAGATCTAATGGAAGATCTGGACTCCTCTTTGTGGGTTTTGTGGTGAAAAACTATTTAGTTTTGGAAAATGAAGAGTAAAACTCTTAATTTAATTGAAAAAGGGGAAGGATGTTTAGAACCTTGAGGAAGAAGGAGGCACAAAAACCCTAACCTTTTTGAGAGGAATGAAAAGTGTATATTTTATTCATCATCATGTTGCCTTATATAGGCTTACACATTTACATATAGCCCCTTAGGCTTTACAAAATGGCATTTTACCCATCCCATGTCTCATGTGCTATTTCTTTTTGCACATAAGCTATGGGCTTTACTAAAATTTGGCTTTATGCCCATTTTTCTTACATTCATGCACAAAAAATTACATCAAAATTATTTGTTACATGATTTTTATTTTGGCATGGGGAGGCTGGCCGCGGGGCTTGACTTGGGCATGGGCCCACTTACTTGGGCTTGGGTCCGCTTACTTGGGGTTGACCTTGACTTTGACCCGGTCAACTGGGGTGCAAATTTTGACCCCAACAAAGTGCCCCCATCAATAAATGCACACCGCGCATATGAGTGTGTGCATGAAATTGATGGATCTTGAAGTTGGACTTCGAGGTGGAACATCATTCCGGGGGTGGAGCATCCTTCGGGGAGCATGATTCCCGGGGATCGGAGCATCATTCCGATTTGCGGAGCATAATTCCGGGGTCGGAGTATCATTCCGAAGAGTCGGAGCATAATTTCAATTTGCGAAGCATGATTCCAGGGATCAGAGCATGATTCCGATAAGCATAACTTCGGGGATCGGAGCATAATTCCGAGGATCGGAGCATTATTCCGAAGAGTGGAGCATGATTCTAGGGATTGGAGCATGATTCCGATTAGCGGAGCATGATTCCAGGAGATCGGAGCATAATTCCAAAGAGCGGAGCATGATTCCAGGGATCGGAGCATCATTCTGAAGAGCGGAGCATGATTCCAGGGATCGGAGCATCATTCTGAAGAGCGGAGCATGATTCTAGGGATCGGAGCATCGTTCCGAAGAGCGGCAGACATTTTGACCGAAGCATAATTTCGATGCAGAGGTTGATTCCCAGGCGAAGCATAGTTCCGACAGGGAAGGCAAATACTCCGAGGCGAAGCATGATTTCGACACGGGGTACATTCTGAGACGGAGCATGATTCCGGCGTAGAGCTTGTTGGTTGAGATTCCGAGGCGGAGCTTAATTCCGACGAGGAGGTCGTTGGTTGATTCCGAGCCGAAGCATAATTCTGATAGGGAAGGCAGATACACCGAGGTGAAGCTTGATTTCGACGCAGGGTACACTCTGAGACGAAGCATGATTCCGGCGCAGAGCTTGTTGGTCGACTTTATTCCGAGGCGGAGCTTAATTCCGACGAGGTGGTCGCTGGTTGATTCAGAGACGAAGCATAATTTTGACAGAGAAGGCAGATACACCGAGGCGAAGTATGATTTCGACACGGGGTACGTTCTGAGACGAAGTATGATTCCGCCACAGAGGTTGTTGGTTTGATTTGATTTGGGTTGACATCAGCATCGCTACACTGGAATATGGTACTAGAAGCGAATCATCATTTGCCATGAGAGGATTTGGGGATTTTGGTTATTGGTCGGCATCTGCATTGCTGCACTGGAATAATGCTATGAGCAACTCATCATTTGCCCCGGGAGGATTTGGGAATTGGTTTTTGTTTGGCATCAGTATCGCTACACTGGAATATGGTACCAGGAGCGAATCATCATTTGCCATTGCCCGTTGGGGAGCGATGGCTTAGAAGATAGGTTTAGGACCCTATCACCTAAGACTTTTCAATTTTATGAGCCTTAAAGGTCCCATAAAAGCATTTTATCCCTACGAGTCGTAAGGATCCCGTAGGTGTATTTTCTCCTTAGGAGTCGTGGGGACTCCTAAGTGTGTTGCTCCTTTGTGAGTCGTAAGGATCTCACGCGGGGATTTTCTCCTCACAAAATCGAGAGGACTTTGCGAGTGCATTTCATCTCTTTTTCACGAGTTTGCGCCCTTTCGGGTTTTCACAAACTTGCCGGCAGTCCTGCTGTTTTTACTCACGGAGCCCTTTCAGGTTTTCATCCGTGCCCATTTTGCTTGTAGACATACCTTTTTTTTTTTGAATCTTCATCGCCGGTGGGACTTTGAATGCGGTCTCGCCGGTAGGACTTAGGAGAGATTGGGATCGTTTTACGCCCATGGATTGTATACGGTTTTGCAGGATGTATGGTCCATACTGTAGGGCCGGAAAAATTTTGGGGCTTTATTGGCGTCTGCATCGCTGCACTGGAATATGGTACCAGGAGCGACTCATCATTCGCCGTTGGGGTATGGGTTTTAGAATTTGGTTGGCGTCTGCATTGCTGCACTGGAATATGGTACCAGGTGCGACTCATCATTTGCCATTGGGGTATGTGATTTAGAATTTGGTTGGCGTCTGCATCGCTGCACTGGAATATGGTATCAGGAGCGACTCATCATTTGCCATTTGGGATTTGAGTTTGGAATTTGGTTGGCGTCTACATCGCTGCACTGGAATATGGTACCAGGAGCGACTCATCATTCGCCTTTGTTTTACCGCGATTGCTCTATCATTTCAGCTTTTCTTATCGCGAAGGTCGTGATTGCTCTATCATTTCGGCTTTTTATTTGCGGTTGCCCCCTCATTTCGGCTTTATTTTCATTTTTATTTTTACTCGCTGATTTTTATTGCGAGTTGCCCCATCATTTTGGCTTTATATATATATATATATATTATATATATATTTTTTGTTTTATTTACACATTTTTACACTCCCAGTTTAACGACTTAGAGGTCGACTTATTCCCAATTTAATGACATGGTGGTCAGCTGTTTTCAGAGAAAGGCTGTAACAACCCTAATTTTCTTATACACTTTTTCCAAACAAATTTTTAAATTGTTTTTTTCAAAATTCTTAAAAGGGTATTTATTGCCTGAGCATAAGACTTAAGTAATTAATTAGCAATTTAATTACAAGAAGGAGCTTGTAGCTCATTGGTAATACCTTGTATTGCTGAACCAAGTCAGCAGAGTTCAAATCCCATGCCCCATATTATTTTTAATATTATTTTGTTTTAAAATGTTTAGAAGTCCAACAGTAAACACGTGATAAATTCCAAAAGTTCTACTACTCATAAAAAACTAAATATACCAGAGCCTACACCTGATGACCCCCTACCTCCCCATGCCCTGACTCGGCTCGACTCGGCCGAGTCGGTCGGCGGATCGGCCGGACTCGGCCGGACGACCGAGTCCCCAACTGGAAAGTTGGGGATCTTCCTCTCCCC
Source organism: Agapanthus africanus (assembly GCA_030015575.1). Lineage (NCBI taxonomy): Eukaryota > Viridiplantae > Streptophyta > Magnoliopsida > Asparagales > Amaryllidaceae > Agapanthus > Agapanthus africanus. Next base: position 415,724,067 of record CM057349.1, on the reverse strand, counting down.
TACCCCCTGCATACTTTATTTTGCCAGATTGGTTCCATAGACCTTTGAAATCCCCATTTACTCCATATTTTAATGAATTTTAATATATTTTTATATTTTTTTAATTTAAAACCATACATCTACCCTAACCCTAGCCTAACCCTATAAATACCACCCCTACCCTCTCACCCAAAAAGTCTGAGCCAACTCTATAAAATTCTCAAGAAACCTTGTATACTTTGAAAACGAGCACGAAGCGAAGCTACGGCGAACTTCTCGGCGAACTTCTGGCGATCGTTCTAGGAGTTCCCGGCGACGAAGCGACGCACCTGCGACTCCTCCCGTTCTATATCTTTCTCCTAGTTGTCCAAAACCCGTAAGTCCCATTTTCTATCTCTCTTTTCTTTTCTAAAAATACGGATTTACAAAACCCGACGGAATCGGAACAAATCCGATTTCTGATTCGGTTTTCTTATAAAACTTCACTTCTCGTTAATGCAATTATGCTTAAACTCCCTCATATTGATTATTAAACACTAATCAACCAAATTGATCAAGTTTCATTTCATAAAATGATGGCTATTTCAATTTATCGTATTTTCACTTAAATACCACATTGTTTCAATTCTACATTTAACTTCATTAAACTTGTTATAACTTTAAGTAGACCACGAGGTAATGACCTACCTCCTCACACACTCATATGCAGCATAACACGATACCCTCGAGAACTTAGAATACGGGAAAACAAAAATTTTCATTTAAATACCCTTTACTTAATAAAACCATTTCTAAAAGATTTAGTATTGATACATCTTTACAAATAAATAACCTTTGAGCTAATAATAAAAATATCTAGACTCAGCCAATTAAGAACTGTCGCACTCATTAGGACAGAGGAAGGTTGTGGGCATTCAGTCGTTGATTTAAACCTGACTTTGTGGTGCCTAGGCTAGATAAGTGAGAAAGGTAACTTTAAAAGGCCCGTCTCACGGTGATTCGTGAGCGGATCCCTCCTTTCTTCACTTGTACTTACCTGGCCATAATTGGCGGTGAAGAGGCGATTTGAGGTATCTCACAACTTGTCGCTTTGGACCAGTTAAGAGTAGTCCAGTTGATTTAGGAGACCCTAGAACATAGAATACGGGAAATCGACATCTTTATAAATAAATCCCATAATTAATAAAACCGTTTTCCTTAATGATTAGTATTTATACAAATCTTTGCAAAGCGCCGCTACAACCCAATTGGGGAACCCGCTCGGGATGGTGCGGATTATCGCACATCCTCGGGCTTAGTAGTGCGAGATGCAGACCTCCGCAAGGAGCATTCGGTCTCGAAAGATTTAAAATACGATATCTTAAGAAAACGAGATTTCTAGAATATTCTATATATACTAAAACTATTTTCATATAAATATATGTATATGTAACATAAAAATATCTATTTTGAATTATTACAAATATTCCACTTTTTCTAAAAATGTCACAAGAATCATTTTACACTAAAATATCATGAATTCCATACAAATCAATATTACAAATAAATACCATTTATTATGAAATTAGGATATTTTCACTAGAAATATCACAATGTAAAATCTACATTCATTACAACTCTAAAGACGAATAATAAATACCTGGGGTGTATTTGGAAAAGTATATAAAAGTATTTTTACATAAAACCCCTTCAAGTTCTATAAATTACCCTAAGGACCCTAGTAAATATAGGTTTAAGCGGGACCAATCTCTTGAGGCTCACGGAGCCGGAGAAGTGGGAGCTTTCCTACTTAAGGTAGACAAATTAATAATGGTGTTATCAATATGGTATTCGTCTTTGAAAAAGACACAAATCCTGCCGTCCATGTGCAGCGATTACCGATAACATCAAAACAATCAGGACTTCAATTTACTTTTCTAATTGACTGACTCAGTTTGAGTCTCAGTATAATCTGACTTGAATATGATACAAGTACAATCTACAATCTACAATCTACAATCTTCAATATTACAATTTAACATGAATCCATGAATCCAATTATCAATTTATACAACTTGACTGAACCGAACCATGGATATACATTCCATTTACATGATTATTCAGTTACATCCATCATTCTACAGTTACATATATGATTCTCCAGTTACATCCGTTTACTGATATCATGGTTTCGGTCAGTTATCCAATTATACAATCTATACAGTTTACAATATAAGACAATACAATACAACAATACAATCAAAATAACACTACGGGGTTTAAGGGGTAGACTGGTACGGAATATGTTAAAGGTGGCACGAGGTGGTCACTTAAGACGTAATTACATCCATGCCGTTGTTCCGTGGTATTATCGACGGAGCCTTGTACTACGGGTTACCAAAGTCCCCGGTGTAAGTGGGACTCCTCTCGTATACACTGGCATCTTCTGTACCAAGCTACAAACAACAGCGTTAACACAATATTATAACAATATAATACAACTTTAAAAGCTACCTTCTCATTCTGTCTATTCTATTCTTCCTTATCCTTGGGACTTACCGAGCGATCTGTTCGCTGACGACATTCTCTTTCTTTCTTTTTTGAATGTCATCAGGTGATTTGGATACGTCAGAGATCGAGCCTACTGCTGAAGACTTGCATCAGTTTGCTGAAGACCCAGAGCTTTAGTTTCATTGTACACATTTCCTTTTAGTACTTTACATTCCTGTTATGCCATTGTTTAGGCATCGCTTTTATTTCAGTTGTATTTACTTTTCATGCATTGTACAAAAGAATGTTAATAAATAAATTTGCTGTTCAGTTTATATATCATGTCTCTTTTGTATTTACTTTTATATTGCTTAGATACGCTTAGCGTATTTACTTCAGAGTAAATACGTAGCAGCCTAGTCACGTTCTCTGCCCATATACTGGGAAGTGGGGCATGACAAAGGCAGATGTCTGAGAGAATCAGTTTCACGAAGAACTTCGGTCTCCGTTGGTATGAAATTGGCGGTCGCGGCTTGACTGTTTGTTAATACGTCTTTGGGCAGTTCTATCTCTCTTTCCTTGTATTGCTTTTCGACCCAATCTTTGAAGACGAAGCAGTCCTCAATGGCATGACCTATCACTCTGTGATAGAGGCAGTATTTAGGGTCGTCGGTCATATTCGCTTCCTGCGGTCTTTTTGACTCTGGCAGCTGTAGACCGTTCCTCAGGGCGTCTTTGAATATTTTACGGATTTTGTCCTTTCTGAAGGAATAGACCTTATCCAGCTTCTCTTTTAGTGGAGATTCTCCCCCCTCTTCGAACATTGGCTTCCGAGTTTGGTTGGCACTAGGCCCGCTCATCCCTCGCTTATTTCGGTTAGCCGAAGTGTTGAATGATTCAGTATCGTTGGAACTTCCGCCTTTGCGATTTTTGTCCTTTCGGTTTCTCCAGGACCTATTGTTATTTTGGGAGTCAGAGGAGGACTCCTGCTTTGAGCTTTCCAACATCTGAACTTTCCTGGTCAGCTCTTGGAATGTTTTGAGACCCGCGGTGCATAGAAACGGGGCCATCCAGTTGTTGAGATTTCTGACAAGGAGACTGATAGATTGGTCCTGCTCTATCGGCGGTTCATATTTGACGGAGAGATTGCGCCATCGGGTTATAAAATCCGTGCTGCTTTCGTTGTTCTTTGGCTTGGTCCTTACTGTAGGGTTACTAGGCACTCTAACAAGGGTTAAGAAAGTATCAACCATGCCCGATTAAAATTTTAGCCGTGCCTAACAACCCTAAGCAAGATCTTTGCTAGAAAATTAGGGTTTCACATGCAAGTAAATAGCATCTACAACTAAGTGAATACGAAATACAACCTTTGTAGATCGGTCCTTCACTTCTTTAGATCCTTGTTGAAGTCCCTTCGCTGCGATCGTGGTTCTTCCGGACTCTTGCATGTCTTCAAGAGGCTAAAGGAGCGCCCTTGCTTGAAGTCTTCGAGGCCGAAGATGATCTACGTCGAGGGGATGCCAACTCAAGCTTCTACTTCACTAACTAGGGAATTAGTGAAGCAAACACCCTAAACTAAAGTGCCAGTTTAGTAGAGGATGGAGAAATAGAAAGTGGGTTCACTTTAGAATTTATTTTCTCACAATATTTCTCACTTTGGATCAAACCCTAAAGAGCTCTTTTGCTCAAGGAAGAAGATGAAGAAAAATAAAGAGAGAAAGATAATGATCAAGTGAGAAAGCTAACCATGGTGAGTGAGTATCATATACTAACTCATGTAGAGACATAACCATGGCTAATCCTTATGGTTGGGTTAACAAATATCCATAGTAAAAACAAACTTAGTGGACTTAGTCAATGCATCCACAAGCTTCCACAAGTTTCATGCATTTACCTAATCCTCCACTAATTTTGTAATTACTTCAAATATTAAAACCCAACATTATAAATAGCATGGTGTAAGTCTCATACACCCATGAATGATGTATCAACAACCATGATACAAAAAGAAAACACTTTTTAATATATATCACATATATATTAAAGTTGTGCACATGTGAGAAAAATCCATAAGTGAACATATGTTAGTTAATGTAAATTAGTATATTTTATATACAATTATACACTAAATTATTAAATCAATACTTGACTTAATAATCCGGTCATATCGCATATAACCGACCAACATCCAATGTATCCACTTATCGAATCAACACTTGATTCGATAACCCGGCTATATCACATATAACCTTGCGATACAAAAAGTCGCGAGAATAGAATACGGTATCACATACACGCATCATTCTCAGTCCCGCACGTATCACATATGTGCTCCTATTTCGTTTTGCCTGAGCCAGTAAAACCTCTGTGTAGGACTCTAAAGACTCGTCAATACGCCGGCAGTAGGCGATGATCACATCAAGCACCCACAAGCCATCAGTGGTACTAGCTGGACGTAACGGCCACCCGGGTATTGAGCGATCAGAAGATCAGCAAGCAAGCCCGCTCCAACTCCTGTAAAAGCCTGCCGGTAACACTTCCCGTACAGTCCGGTCTCCTCGTCTGATATGTCGCATATCAAGTCTAGGGATGGTGAACGTCAGACCTTAATAACCGATAAGTCGTGCCGATGTGAGGCTCATAACGGGTCGAGAAACTACTGGTAACTCTTACCAGTAAATCTCTAAATCGGCCCTGGCCAGAGACTTCCCTGTTATGGCCAATCGAGCACAGCGCAACATCAACCCCTAATACCGGGAGAGACGAAACCCCTCCTATCGCTCATCGCCTCCATGTGACTCGGGACTGTACCCAAAAACCACCATTTTGCATGCCCTCTTGGACGTGGTAAGGTGGAAATCAAAGCACAGTGGGAATCACACAAGACTCTATGACGATCTCGGGTCTACAGACTAACCTGCACAAGTGTCACCAGAGAACTGCCATCTGACGTGAGGTATAATACCATCTGGGAGTTCTCGGCGAGTCCGTCCAGTGTACCCAGTCTCCACTGAGCACCCGTATACCATCTCTGATGTCAAACACCAATGGATATGGGATAATCCATCGCCCATCTCATGGGTCGAGAAGCGTATACGCTAGTCTACTCTGGTATACCGATGCCCTGTCTCGATACACCTACGACTAGGAACATTAAAGGATGTACTTATGGACTACTCTGTCCCCACTAGTATGATCTGCATCATAGTCCAGGTAGTCAAGTACACATCCTAAGGGCTTTACCAACATGTAACTATAAGACAGCTGTTGGGGTAAAAATTTACACCCCGGTTGACCAAGTCAAAATCAAAGTCAACCCCAAGCCAAGTGGGCCCAAGCCCAGATCCAGTGGGCCCATGCCCGGGTCGAGCCCGAACATGAAGCGGCCGGCCTCCCCCCATGCCAAGATAAAAATTTTGTAATAAATAATTTTGTTGTATTTTTTTTATTTTATTTTATGGATAAATGTAAGAAAAATAGGCATAAAGCCAAATTTTTGTAAAGCCCATGGTTTATGTGCAAAAAGAAATGGCACATGAGCCATGGGATAGGCAAAATGCCATTTTGTGAAGCCCAAGGGGCTATGTGTAAAGTGTATAGCCTATAAAGGCAAAGATAATGAAATATCTCAATAACTTTTTCTCTCTCCAAACAAAAAAAGTCTCAGAGCTGAGCTCTTTCTTCCATCTTCAAGGTTCCAAAACCTTCTTCTTTCTCTTGAACTAAATCAAGAGTTTTACTCTTCCTTTTTCAAAACAAATTAGTTTTTCACCACAAAACCCACAAAGGGGAACTTGGATCTATCATTAGATCTGAAAAAGAAGAGATTTTGAGATTTCACATCTCTTGATCTTCAAGATCCAGCAAGCAACAGGAGGAAGAAGAACATCATTCACTAAACCCAAAACAAACAAACAAAAAAAAACCCACTCAGGAGTCCAACTCCTCTCTGATTTCTCTTCTGAGAAATTTGTTTTAGCAGCGCGCAGCGTAAGTGCGCAAAGCGCCCGCGTGCCGACACGTGGCGCGCGCGCTTGCGCACCAGGGCGCTTGCGCAAGTGCGCAAAGCGCTCGCGTGCCGACACGTGGCGCGCGCGCTTGCGCAAGTGCGCAAAGCGCCCGCGTGCCGACACGTGGCGCGCGCGCGCTTGCGCACCTGCGCGCAACGCGCATTGCGCAAAGCGCCCGCGTGCCCACACGTGGCGCGCGCGCGCTTGCGCACCTGCGCGCAGTGCTCTTGCGCAAAGCGCCCACGTGCCGACACGTGGCGCGTTTGCGCACCTGCGCGCAGCGCTCATGCGCAAAGCGCCCACGTGCCGACACGTGGCGCGCTTGCGCCTGAGCGCGCAGCACCTAAGCGCACAGCTCCCAAGGTGCTGCCCCACGCATCCTTTGGATGCCTTTTCCCCTTTATTTATAAATATATGTATATATATATATATTTGTATACAAATGTACACATACACATACTCCGCAACATTCTCCCCCTCCAGAAAATTTTTGGGCCGGGGCGCTGCCCCGAACCCCGCAAGGGGGCTGCTAGCCCCCTTGACCCCCAGCCCGCTATCCGGGTAGCGGGACCCCTGTAAAAACTCTGCGTGGCTCCCGACATATCCAAAACCCCCTTTCAAAACAAAACACACGTACACTGCGCATTGAGTTCGCATGACCAGTTTAACCCGTTAATCGGAGGTTCCTTCGCTCCAAATGCGAGGGATAATTAACGGCAGCTTAGTCCGCGGCTGCCGGAGATTCGGATCCCCACAATCATTAAACCCCGGCCTACCCTAGGCCGGGGGAATCTATAGTGCGCCTGACAAGCGCGCGCGTATTCCCATCTCACTGGGGTGACGAAAAACACCCTACAGGTTCTGGCACGCCCGGTGGGACCAATCTCTCCTCCCATATTTCGGGTTAAACGTTCATGCGAACTCAATCAATACACATATCGATTTCCTATACTGAAATGATGTTTTCTTTTCGTGCAGCAATCAAATTTCGACGACAATGTCTCCCAAGACGAACTCAGCTTCCAACGTGACCCCGATTCCGTACGTGGTCAAGATCAACGCTCGTGTGGTTCTCCCCGCGAGCCTCAGTCGACAGTGGGAGGAACCGCCCTGCCAGTTTGGCTCCGTCATCATCTACCCTGCCGGGAGCGCTCATCTGGCAGAGATCCCAGCGGAACAGGTGGCCAAGCCGGTCCCAAGGGGCAAGAGGCCGAATGTCGTGATCGCCAAGGCACCACAACCGAAACTCAAGACGGTGTGTGAACGATTCTCTGGTGCTCCAGCGGGGGGCAAGAACTCCGGTACAAAGGGCAACATCCAATGTTGCGGACGAGCTCACGCGATTACTCCAACAAATGCACAATCGAGCATATCTCCAAGGCCTTCCATCGCCCGGTCTGCGACGTCTTCCCAAAGAGTTGAAGTCTGCCAGGTGCTTAGAACAGAAAAGTTAAGGCAGAAGCGGCTCAGGTATCGAGCCAACAAGAGGGCCAAGGCTTCAGCCAAATGGAATCATGTGAAATTCCAAGTGCAGGGTTTCCCCGCGACGACGGCTGAGTCGGACGTAAGAATCAGCAATTCCTTCGAGCCTCTGAAGTGGGTTCAGAAAAACGCCATGACCGCCAGAATCAAGAAGACAGCGGTCCGAACAGTGCCACAAAGAGACGTGTCCCGGCCCCAACGGAAGAAGTATGTCACTGTCTCATCAAGAGTCTATCAAGCGCTCTGTGCCGCACGAAAGCAGTGGGGCAAATCCAGAAAAGAAGCGCCATCACCATTCAAGAACCTGGGTAGGCCAGCCGTCTTCAATCGATTACCAGCTACCAAAGCAAGGGGGTCAAGACAGCGATCCGTGAAATCAGCTTCCAATGATAGAAAGACGGCCGGATACATCATCCATACGGTCTATATGGCGGGCGGACGCCCCAGCGACAACCTTCGCAGCAAAAGCAAGGATGGGGCCACCACATCCCAAGCCCAATCTAGCTTGAATGTGGTCGCCGCCGCTCAAGAACAGCCGCCCCCGCTGGATGAAGAAAACCCTCTCGATGAGGATGATAGGCAGAAAGTCCCCTCGGTCCATGAAGAGTCAAGCTCGGACAGCGAGGAGGAGCCGACTTTCCGTCCCAGGACTGCGGAGCAAGAGCTGCTTCAAGAGCTTCGAAAACAGCTCAGGAGCAAAGATAAAGAGATGGCCAAGCTCTATTCGAAGATTGACGACTTAACGAACGTGGTGATGCAGCTTACGGCTCAAATTGCTCGAGCACCTCCCAATCAAGCACAAGCCGCTACTAATCAGCCGGGTGATGACAATCCGAGGCAGCCAATGCCTGTTCCTTTAGGACCAAGACTGGTCGAGCCGCATGAAAGCCGGCCGCACTCCGCTTCTGGAGACGCGTTGGCCCCAGATAGCGCCATCCCGCTAACACAGGATCGGATAATGGATTTGGTCACCAGCAAGGTTAAAACATTGGTGGCCGAAGCTGAAGCTCAGAAAGAAATCGGCAGTAATGGGCGGCCATATCCCGCGCAATACGATCTGATTGAGTTCCCAAGTGGCTACGTCATTCCTAAGTTCGGAAGATTTGATGGAACGGGGAATGCAAACCAGCACGTCGCCCACTTCAAAGCATCGTGCGGAAATACAGGAGGCAATGACGCGCTCCTTCTTCGTCAGTTCGTCAACAGCCTGACCGGCGTCGCCTTCGACTGGTATGCGAGTATACCGGATGGGTCCGTCATTACCTTTGCCCAAATGGAGTCCCTGTTTCGGCAAAGGTTCATGAGTGTCAGTGATAAAATCTCCATTGCTGACCTTGTGAGGACCAAGCCGGGGAAGAATGAAAGCAACACTGACTTTATCGCTCGATGGCGTAATCTCACAGTCAAGTGCGAACCGCCGCTGGAGCAGGACCAGTCCGTCAGCCTTCTCATTGGGAACCTCAGCAATTGGATGGTCCCATTCTTGTATACAGCGGGCCTCAAGACATTTCAGGAGCTAACCAAGAAAGTTCAAATGCTGGAACGCTCGAAGCAAGAGTCCCCGCCGGACTCTCAGAGAGACAAAACCTGGAAAAGCAAACGGGACGACAACTGTAGAAGCGGGAGTTCCAGCAGTACCAATGTCTTCAATGCGTCCGAAAATGAAGAAAAGCGAAGGGCGGGCGAATCCAAAACTAACCGGTCTCGAAAGCCATTGCTGGGAGGAGATGGGTCCACCCTAGAGGAGAAAAAGAACAAGGTTTACTCTTTCAGAAGGGACAAGGTCCGTAAGATATTTAAAGATGCCTTGAATAACGGCCTACAATTGCCGGAGTCGAAAAGACCCCAAGAAGCAAAAATGACCGACAATCCCCTGTATTGCCCGTACCACCGAGTAGTGAGCCATGCGATCGAGGATTGCTATATCTTCAAAGACTGGGTCGAGAAGCAGTACAAGGCTGGAGAGATCGAGCTGTCCAAAAGTGTGTTGGTGAATAATCAAGTTGCAACCACCAACTTTATACAGAGAGAAACTGAAGCCTTCTGGGAGCAGACAGCCGAACCCGCTACCCTGAGAAATGAAACGGACTCGCCGCAGCCTCCATGGGGTACGCACATATCTAATAAGACGAAGAAGATGATAAAGCTACTTCAGAAAGAACCCAGGATGGAATGGGAAGAACAGAAGAAGCCTACTACTCTAGCTGCCAATGCGGCTCCATCAGGCTCAAAATCCAAGAAGCTCAAGAAGAAGAAAAGTGCATCTCGGCGCGAAAAAGAGTCTGCAGGGAGATCGACCATTCAAAAATATATCGATTCCCTCGAAGAATATGAACAAAAGGAAAGAACATTGATTCAATTGAAGGAGTTCTTCCCTGTACAAGCGGCTGAAATTCTGGAGGAGTTAGAAGAAGACTCCAATAAAGAGATCCCAGTAGTGACCTGCTACGCCATCCATCTTGGCAGCGACTCCGAGGATGATCTTTGTTTTCCCGAAGAGGATGAGGAGCTCGCCACAACGGCCAATCAAATCCAGCTCAGAAGCGGCAGGGCTCTAACGCCAAATCAGGGCAACGCCCCAAAAGGGAAGGAAAAACAAGTCGCTAATGAAGAAGATGGCAGAGAACCGGCCGATGAAAACATAAGTCCTTTCTCGGTGGACTATAACGTCTTGGCACATCTCCGGAAGCTTCCGTCTCTCCTGAGCATCTATGACGCCTTGGTCCTGTCTAAGGAGCTTAGAGATGTTCTCATTCACGCTCTACAAAACCCTGAGCGGTATCAGGCTCACTTTGCGGAAATTAATATGAAAGAAGCCCAGCACGCTTTGCATGCTGCCGCAGTCACATTTAAGGATGAAGACTTGCTACTGGGAACGGCTGAGCATAATCGGCCGCTTTACGTGACCGGGTACAGCGACGGAGATCGAATTAATCGCATATTGATCGATCCGGGGTCCTCAGTGAACGTCATGAACTTGCGAACTCTGAAGAGTTTATCAATGGACGTCCGACACCTGTCAAGGGAAAGGATTGTCATTCAAGGCTTCAACCAAAATTGCCAGCAAGTTCTGGGGTCCATAGCTCTGCCAATCAAATTCGGGGATCTGCAAACTGAAGCTAAGATATACGTGATCGACGCTGACACGTCTTATAAGATCCTCTTGGGGCGGCCGTGGCTCCACGATTACGGCATCATTCCATCAACTCTCCATCAATGCATGAAGTATATTAAAAATGGCGAAGAAAGACGCATTGACGGAGACATCCAACCGTTCGGTGTGCATGAAGTCCGATATGAAGATTCTCGGTACTTTATGAACCACCAAAATGCTAAGCCACAACTGACTGAGGATAGACCAGCCCCAAGGCTCAAAAGCAAATCTGCGCCGGCTGTCACTTTCAAAAGCAAAAATGCCCAAGTGCGTCCGCATTTCGGTAGCGACACTGATGAGTCCGAAGCTGGAAGCCCGTCCTTCCATAAAACTCGCCCTCGTTTCGGCAGCGATACGGATGAATCTGTCACTGAAGCCCCGTCTAGCAGTAAAGTCCGCCCTCATCTTGGCAGCGACACTGAAGAGTCAGAGGAGGAGGACCTGTCGTGCAACAGCGGTGCAGATCGGACCCCCACGCAACAAGCGAATCTACGAGAGACCTTCGAAGTTGCAGAAGGGTCCCTAGCCGTTACAAGGGTACCAGAGCAAATGTGCAAAGAGCTCGATGCATTATCAATCTCCACCGTGGACCAGCTGAAAACTTTCTACGTTCCCGGGAAGAAAAGTGGACTGAAGGGCATCTTGTTTTATGGGTCAAACCCCGTTGCGCACCCGGACGATTTGTCTGTCGCGTGCCTTCCATATGAGAGAGGCATAAGAGCCGTCCTCAATCCCAGATACTATGCGCCCGAGATGCGGGAATACTTTAAGAAGTGCGGATGCCGGTTATATCAGACGGAGTCCGAAGCAAAGTTTTACGAAGGGCTATGGCATCCGCCCCAGGTCCGAGCACTCATCGATGGACGAATTCCAGATAGACGGGGCATAGGCTACATTCAACCTGATTCTAAAGCGTGCTACATGATCCATGTTGGTGAGACCAGCGAAAGATCAAATGGTGATGATGAAATAGCCGAGCCAGAAGAAGCTCCTCAAGAGCTCGAAGATGGCGGACAAGCAACCTTTGATGAGCTAACCGAGATTGACTTAGGAACGCCCGATAATCCAAGGCCGACCTACATCAGCTCACTCTTGTCGGAGGAAATGAAAGCGCAGATAATTGCCCTGCTGCATGAGTTCGTCGACTGCTTCGCGTGGACATACAAAGAAATGCCTGGCCTTTCCCCTGAAGTGGCCGTACATAAGTTGGCTATATCTCCCGATGCTAAACCAGTCAAACAAGCTCCTCGAAGAATGAGAAGGGAGTTGGAAGAAAAGGTCATCGAGGAAACCAAGAAACTCATCGATGCCGGCTTTATCAGGGAAGAGAAATATGCAGACTGGATCGCATGCATAGTCCCAGTGAAGAAGAAAAATGGGCAGATCCGAGTTTGTGTCGATTTCAGGGACCTCAATAAGGCATGTCCTAAAGATGACTTCCCGCTACCTGTCATGGAAATGATGGTCGATGACACCTCAAATTACGAACTGTTCACCTTTATGGACGGCTCGTCTGGATATAATCAGATCAAGATGTCTCCTGAGGATGAGAAGCACACAGCATTTCGAACCCCGATCGGAATATATTGCTACAAGGTAATGCCATTCGGACTGAAGAACGCAGGTGCTACATATCAAAGGGCAATGACTAATATCTTTGATGAACTAATCCATAAAGTCGTCGAATGTTATGTCGATGATCTGGTCGTCAAGACTAAAGCCAAGGCCGATCATATCCAAGATCTCAGGACCGTTCTCACTAGACTGAGGGAATACGATCTGAAGATGAATCCTCTGAAGTGCGCTTTTGGCGTGTCATCGGGAAAATTCCTAGGCTTCATAGTCCGACATCGAGGGATCGAAGTTGACCTATCAAAGATAAAGGCCATCATAGAGATGCCCCCTCCGAAGAGTCTGACGCAGCTAAGATCTTTTCAAGGCAAGCTTGCTTATATACGGAGGTTTATCTCAAATTTATCGGGGAGATGTAGGCCCTTCTCAAAGCTCATGAAGAAAGGAGCTCCTTTTATCTGGAATGCCGAATGTCAAGCAGCGTTCGAAAGCATCAAAGAATACTTGTTGCACCCTCCAGTGCTGGCCGCTCCCATTCCAAATAAACCGCTGATTCTCTACACTGCCGCGCTGGACGAGTCACTCGGTGCGCTCCTTGCCCAGAATAACGAGGAAGGAAAAGAAAATGCCCTCTACTACCTCAGTCGAACTCTAGTCGGGGCGGAACACAACTACTCCCCAATCGAAAAGCAATGCCTGGCTCTGATATTTGCTGTGAAGAAGCTGAGGCACTATCTGCTGGCTCATCGGGTTATGCTGATCTCCAAGGTCGACCCGCTCAAACACTTAATGACCAAAGCAAGCCTAGCCGGCAGAATGGCAAGATGGGCTGTCATGCTACTTGAGTTTGACATAGTTTATACTCCTCAGAAAGCAGTAAAAGGGCAAGCTCTTGCAGACTTTCTCGCTGCTCATCCCATACCAGAAGGGTCGCCGCTAAATTGTGAGCTACCCGATGAACAAGTTCTGCACCTCGAAGAAGATGGGCCATGTTGGGAGCTCTACTTCGATGGAGCCTCATCAATAAGGACCTCCAGTAAATCAAGTGTCCCGGAGATAAAGGCAGGGATAGGATTGGTGTTCATCATGCCATCAATGGGAACCCTACGGCGCTCTTTCGCTCTCACCGAGCCTCGGACAAACAACGAAGCTGAGTATGAAGCTCTGATAGCTGGTTTAGAGCTCGCCGTAGAAATGGAAATCCGTCGGCTATGAGTCTACGGTGACTCCCAGCTTGTCGTCAACCAAGTAAGCGGCGACTATAAGGTATACAAACCCGAGTTAGCTCGGTACAGAAGCCGGGTGGTGGAACTCATGAAACGGTTCACTTACATTGAACTGACAAGAGTCCCTAGAGCATTGAACGGAAAAGCCGACGTACTCGCTCGCCTAGCCAAGGAGCTGGCTGATCCTGACATGGACGAAATTCTAATCACAGTCAGGAGCCGACAAATTCTACCCCCAGACTGTCTACGAGAAGAGAAAAGCGCGGAACAGGAGAGCAGTCCCGCCGAAGAAGCTTCGATCATCCAAGACGAGCCTGATTGGAGAGAACCCTTCATAGAATACCTCCGATACGACAAGCTGCCTGAAGAAAAATCTGTGAGGATTCAGCTGAAGAAAAGAGCTCTCCGATACGTGTTTGTAAATGACACGTTATACCGCAGGTCATATGACCAACTCTGGCTCAGATGTCTGTCACTGGCCGAAGCCCAAAAGGTCATGAAAGATGTTCACTCGGGCATTTGCGGTGCTCACCAATCTGGCCCCAAGATGCGACTTCAAATCAAACGGCTTGGGTATTATTGGCCCACTATGATACGGGATTGCGGAGAGCATGCAAAGAAGTGTCAGATTTGCCAAATCCATGGTGATTTCATTCACAAGCATCCCAATCCGTTGCATCCTACGGTGGCGTCGTGGCCCTTCGAAGTCTGGGGCACCGACATTGTTGGCCCAATTGACCCTCCGTCATCCAAAGGCCACCGGTTCATACTGGCCGCGACAGACTACTTCTCCAGATGGGCTGAAGCTGTCCCATTGAAAGAAGTCAAGACAAAAGATATTCTGACATTCTTCCAGCATAATATTCTATACCGCTTCGGTACACCAAGAAGAATCATTTCTGACAACGGGCCTTCTTTCAAGAGCTTCAATGTCTCAAGGTTCGCTACTCAGCACAAGATAGACTGGAGATATTCCTCCATCTATAATCCAAGAGCCAACGGGCTAGCCGAAGCCTTCAATAAGACTCTATGCAAGCTCCTGAGGAAAAATGCTTCAGCCAACAAGAGAGACTGGAATCTCAAGCTTCACGAGGCATTGTGGGCATATCGTACCACGCACCGTACTCCAACTCAGTCCACTCCATACTCATTGCTCTTCGGAGTGGAGGCGGTCCTCCCCCTCGAAGTCGAAGTTCCAAGCTTAAGAATGGCCGTTCAGCACGAGTTGACGGAGGAGGAAAACGTGCTCCTTCGACTTGAAGAACTCGATGCCCTCGAAGAAAAGAGGCTCGCGGTGCAGCAAAATCTAGAGCTATACCGAGCCCAAATGTCATGGGCCTATGACAAGATAACTCGTCTCCGCGCTTTCAAGAAAGGTGAATTGGTGTTGGTCCTTAAAAGACCGATCATCCTCAATCGACATGCCAAGGGAAAATTCGAGCCAAACTGGGAAGGACCATACGTCATTGAGAAGGTGTTCGACGGAGGATCCTACCAACTAATAAGTGCCGAGGGAGAAAGGCCCATGCCACCCATCAATGGACGATATCTCAAGAAATACTACACATGAATGCTCCAAGTCGCAGGCGAATTGAGCACATCAGCCCTACGGTCTGGATCAGACACCTGCAAAACCGTATACAATCCACGGGCGTAAATAACCCCTATTTCTCCCAAATCCTGCCGGTGAGACTACTTTTAAAGTCCCACCAGCGGCAAAAAAAAAGAAAAAGAAAGAAAAAGAAAAAAAGAAGAAGAAGAAATAAACGGTATGTCCACAAGCAAAACGGGCACGGATGAAAACCCGAAAGGGCTCCGTGAGTAAAAACAGCAGGACTACCGGCGAGTCTGTGAAAACCCGAAAGGGCGCAAACTCGTGAAAAGAGATGAAATACACTCGCAAAGTCCTCTCGACCTTGTGAGGAGAAAACCCCTGCGTGAGATCCTTACGACTCACAATGGAGCAACACACTTAGGAATCCTCACGATTCTTAAGGAGAAAATACACCTGCGGGATCCTTACGACTCGTAGGGAGAAAAAGCTTTATGGGACCCTCACGGCCCATAAAATTGAAAAGCCTTAGGTGATAGGGACCCAAACCTATCTCCTAAGCCATCGTTCCCCAACAGGCAACGGCAAATGATGAGTCGCTCCTGGTATTTCGCTTCAGTGTTAGCGGTGCTGATGCCGACCAAAAACCCAAATCCCAAGTCCTCCCAAGGCAAATGATGAGTTGCTCCTGGAATTATTCTAGTGCAGCAATGCTGATGCCGAACAAGATCCAAATTCCAAGTCCCCAACCCCAAAGTGGCGAATGATGAGTCGCTCCTGGCATTATTCCAGTGTAGCGATGCAGACGCCAACCAAATTCCAAATCCTATACCCCAATGGCGAATGATGAGTCGCTCCTGGCATTATTCCAGTGTAGCGATGCAGACGCCAACCAAATTCCAAATCCTATACCACAACGGCGAATGATGAGTCGCTCCTGGTACCACATTCCAGTCCAGCGATGCAGACGCCAACAAAGCCCCGAAATTTTTCCGGCCCTACGGTCTAGATCATACATCCTGCAAAACCGTATACAATCCACGGGCGTAAAACAATCCCAATCTCTCTCATGTCCTACCGGTGAGACCACATTCAAAGTCCCAAGAAAAAAAATCCCAAAATACTCTAAATGACAGATGATGATTCGCTCCTGGTACCATATTCCAGTATAGCGATGCTGATGTCAACCGAAATCAAAATCAACAAGTCAACATTCACTCCGACGCCGCAAAAAGCGGAGCAAGTCAGAATCCAATCTCGACACCGCAAGAAGCGGAGCAAGTCAAGTCTACACCTGACACTGCAAGAAGCGGAGCAAGTCAAATCAAGCACCGACCGTCCAAGTCCCTAAAAGGGCAGCATCGACCGTCCACGTCGCAAAAAGGGCAGAACCGACCGTCCAAGTCGCTAAAAGGGCAGCATCGACCGTCCAAGTCGCAAAAAGGGCAGCATCGACCGTCCAAGTCGCAAAAAGGGCAGAACCGACCGTCCAAGTCGCAAAAAGGGCAGCATCGACCGTCCAAGTCGTTAAAATGGCAGCACCGACCGTCCAAGTCGCTAAAAGGGCAGCATCGACCGTCCACGTCGCTAAAATGGCAGCATCGACCGTCCACGTCGCTAAAAGGGCAGCATCGACCGTCCAAGTCGCTAAAATGGCAGTAGCGACCGTCCAAGTCGCAAAAAGGGCAGAACCGACCGTCCACGTTGCTAAAAGGGCAGCACCGACCGTCCAAGTCACAAAAAGGGCAGCGCAGGATTCCTACAAAGCGGGAACCAGATAACTCCGGGCCAGGGAAAACGTCTATCATGGACACTCCGTCTCGGAGACATGTCAAGCAACGACCGTCCATGTCGTAAAAAGGGCAGTGCCAGCTTCCCAAAAAGCAGGAACCAAATCAAGTCGCCTCCACGTGAAAGAAGATCCATCAATTTCATGCACACGACCCACATATGTGGTGTGCATTTATTGATGGGGGGCAATTTGTTGGGGTAAAAATTTACACCCCGGTTGACCAAGTCAAAATCAAAGTCAACCCCAAGCCAAGTGGGCCCAAGCCCAGATCCAGTGGGCCCATGCCCGGGTCGAGCCCGAACATGAAGCGGCCGGCCTCCCCCCATGCCAAGATAAAAATTTTGTAATAAATAATTTTGTTGTATTTTTTTTATTTTATTTTATGGATAAATGTAAGAAAAATAGGCATAAAACGAAATTTTTGTAAAGCCCATGGTTTATGTGCAAAAAGAAATGGCACATGAGCCATGGGATAGGCAAAATGCCATTTTGTGAAGCCCAAGGGGCTATGTGTAAAGTGTATAGTCTATAAAGGCAAAGATAATGAAATATCTCAATAACTTTCTCTCTCCAAACAAAAAAAGTCTCAGAGCTGAGCTCTTTCTTTCATCTTCAAGGTTCCAAAACCTTCTTCTTTCTCTTGAACTAAATCAAGAGTTTTACTCTTCCTTTTTCAAAACAAATTAGTTTTTCACCACAAAACCCACAAAGGGGAACGTGGGTCTATCATTAGATCTGAAAAAGAAGAGATTTTGAGATTTCACATCTCTTGATCTTCAAGATCCAGTAAGCAACAGGAGGAAGAAGAACATCATTCACTAAACCCAAAACAAACAAACAAAAAAAAAACCCACTCAGGAGTCCAACTCCTCTCTGATTTCTCTTCTGAGAAATTTGTTTTAGCAGCGCGCAGCGTAAGTGCGCAAAGCGCCCGCGTGCCGACACGTGGCGCGCGCGCTTGCGCACCAGGGCGCTTGCGCAAGTGCGCAAAGCGCCCGCGTGCCGACACGTGGCGCGCGCTTGCGCAACTGCGCGCTTGCGCAAGTGCGCAAAGCGCCCGCGTGCCGACACGTGGCGCGCGCGCTTGCGCAACTGCGCGCTTGCGTAACTGCGCAAAGCGCCCGCGTGCCGACACGTGGCGCGCGCGCGCTTGCGCACGTGCGCAAAGCGCCCGCGTGCCGACACGTGGCGCGCGCGCGCTTACGCATCTGCGCGCAACGCGCATTGCGCAAAGCGCCTGCGTGCCGACACATGGCGCGCGCGCGCTTGCGCACCTGCGCGCAGTGCTCTTGCGCAAAGCGCCCACGTGCCGACACGTGGCGCGTTTGCGCACCTGCGCGCAGCGCTCATGCGCAAAGCGCCCACGTGCCGACACGTGGCGCGCTTGCGCCTGAGCGCACAGCTCCCAAGGTGCTGCCCCACGCATCCTTTGGATGCCTTTTCCCGTTTATTTATAAATATATGTATATATATATATTTGTATACAAATGTACACATACACATACTCCGCAACATTCTCCCCCTCCAGAAAATTTTTGGGCCGGGGCGCTGCTCCGAACCCCGCAAGGGGGCTGCTAGCCCCCTTGACCCCCAGCCCGCTATCCGGGTAGCGGGACCCCCATAAAAACTCTGCGTGGCTCCCGATATATCCAAAACCCCCTTTCAAAACAAAACACACGTACACTGCACATTGAGTTCGCATGACCAGTTTAACCCGTTAATCGGAGGTTCCTTCGCTCCAAATGCGAGGGATAATTAACGGCAGCTTAGTCCGCGGCTGCCGGAGATTCGGATCCCCACAATCATTAAACCCCGGCCTACCCTAGGCCGGGGGAATCTATAGTGCGCCTGACAAGCGCGCGCGTATTCTCATCTCACTGGGGTGACGAAAAACACCCTACAACAGCATCAATAGACAAGTATACATGTTAAGATAAAAAGCAACCAGATAGCATACTATCATATCGAGCAAGAAAGTCCTCTCTATATATGTCCAAGCATCCAATATAATATACATCATCTGTACAATACTGGCCTCTAGGGCATACATACAACTAACAATCTCCCACTTGTACTAGGGCCAGCTGCTGTAGTATCGCATACCAAGCATCCCGAAGAGTCTCTCAAACTGTATCTGGGGAATGGCCTTCGTGAGTGGATCCACAGTGTTGTTCTTCGTATCAACCCTCCTGATCTTGATCTCCCGGCGATCTACTATCTCCCGGATCAGGTGATACTGCCTCAGAATATGCCTGGATCGCTAATGGGACCTGGGTTCCTTGGCCAAAGCCACCGCTCCATTGTTATCGCAATACAAAGGTATTGGATGCTCAATGGATGGAACCACTCCAAGTTCAGTAATGAACTTCTTGATCCAGACAGCCTCTTTGGCAGCGATGTATTCAGCCTCCATCGTCGAGTCTGCCACGGTTTCCTGCTTGGAACTCTTCCAGCTAACCGCCCCTCCGTAGAGGGTAAAGACAAATCCCGAGTGCGACTTAGAGTCGTCCTTATCACTCTGGAAGCTCGAATCGGTAAAGGACTCCACTTGGAGTTCTCCGTTACCATACACCAAGAGCATCTCTTTAGTCCTTCGTAAGTACTTGAGAATGCTCTTCACAGCTTTCCAGTGACACTCTCCAGGATCAGCTTGCTACCTACTCACTACATTTAGTGAGTATGCTACATCGGGTCTGGTACATAGCATCACGTACATGATAGAGCCTACAGCCGAAGCATAGGGTATCCCTTGCATGCGAGCTCTCTCCAAATCAGTCTTGGGAGACATCTCTTTGGAGAGAGTGAGTCCAGAGATCGTAGGTAAGTTCCCACGCTTGGATTCTTCCATACTAAACCTCTTTAGTATGGTGTCAATGTACCTGGATTGGGACAATCCCAATATCCTTTTAGATCTATCTCTATAGATCATAATCCCCAGTATGCAGGAGGCATCACCTAGATCTTTCATTGAGAATCTTTATGATAAGAAGAGCTTGACCGATTGCAGCATAGGAATGTCATTTCCTATCAAGAGTATGTCGTCCACGTACAATACGAGGAAGACAACCTTACTCTCTGCCACCTTCTTGTAGATACAAGGTTCATCTACGTTTTTGACGAAATCAAACTCTTTAATAACGACGTCAAAGCAGATGTTCCAACTCCGCGATGCTTGCTTTAATCCATAAATGGATTTAAGCAGCTTGCACACCTTCCCGCTGCTCCCACTAGCTACGAAGCCCTCTGGCTGAGTCATGTACACGCTCTCTTCTAAATCACCGTTTAGAAAGGCGGTCTTAACATCCATTTGCCAGATTTCGTAGTCATGATGTGCAGCGATGGAAAGCATGATCCGGATGGATTTAAGCATAGCCACTGGAGAAAAGGTTTCGTCATAGTCCATACCTGGTCTTTGACGAAAACCCTTTGCAACAAGTCTAGCTTTGAAAGTCTCCACTTTCCCATCTACACCAAGTTTTTTCTTGAAGATCCACTTGCTCCCAATGGGTTTTACCCCTTCAAGAGCATCTTCCAAAGTCCATACTTTGTTGGTGTACATGTATTCCATCTCGGACCGCATTGCATCCCGCCATTTCACTGAGTCCCCACTCGTGATGGCCTGCTCGAAGCTAGTTGGGTTATATCAACCATGATGCAATCCTCGCTCCCACCATCCATGAGAAAACCGTAGTATCTCTCAGGTGGGTGAGGAACCCTACTAGATCTGTGGAGTGGCTGGGGTTCATCGGGAACTACCGAATCCTCTGGTTCCACCAAATCTTCTGTTGTGGTTTGTATAGCTGGAACCTCTTCCAGTTCTACCTCAGAGCCACTAATCTCTTTTGCAAGAAATTCCTTTTCTAAAAAGGTGGCGTGTTAGCAACAAACACCCTTTGTTCCTTACTGTGGTAGAAGATATACCCTCGCGAATGCTTGGGATATCCAACAAACTTACACAAAATAGACCTTGCCTCGAGTTTGTCCGGTTTTTGTCTTTTGACATAAGCCGGGCAACCCCATATCTTAATAAAATTAAGATATGGTCTCATCCCCTCCCATATCTCATATGGGGTGGTAGGCACAAATTTGGTAGGAACCCTATTCAGTAGGTATGCTGCTGTCTCCAGTGTATATCCCCAGAAGGAAATAGGTAACTCAGCTATACTCATCATAAAGCGCACCATATCTAATAGGGTGCGGTTCCTCCATTCCGATACACCGTTGTGCTGTGGTGTATATGGAGGAGTCAGCTGAGAAGAATCCCATTCTCTTTTAGGAAGTCCAGGAATTCATTGCTCAAGTATTCACCTCCTCGATCAGATCGTAGGATTTTAATACTTTTTCCGGTTTGGTTCTCAACTTCTTGTTTATATTCTCTAAATTTCTCAAAAGCTTCTGATTTGTGTTTCATCAGGAACACATACCCGAACCTAGAGAGATCGTCAGTGAATGTAATGAAGTATGAAGAACCATCCCTGGCATGTGTAGACATAGGACCGCATACATCACTATGTATCAGTCCTAAGAGTTCAGTAACTCTTTCTCCGTGTCCCGTAAACGGAGTTTTGGTCATCTTGCCTTTGAGACATGACTGGCAAGTGTCATAAGATGAAAATTCAAACGGATTCAAATATCCATCCTTATGCAACTTAGCCAGTCGTGTCGTATTGATGTGACCCAGTCTACAATGGCACAAGAAGGATTCGTTCAGTTCAGAACTCTTACTCTTGTGTGTGTTTGTTATGCTCAGAACTGTTGATTGATTTAGAACATAAATGCCATTGCACAACGTGCCTGATCCAACCAACTTTTGGTTACGGAAAATGTTCATAACATTGTCCTCTAATACAAAATTATATCCCTCTTTACTCAACAAAGAAACCGATATAATGTTGCATATCAGGTTCGGCATGTAATAGCATTCGTTCAGAACCAATGTATTACCAAATGGTAATGCAAGGTGATATTCCCCGACAGTCTTAGCTGCAACAATTGCACCATTTCCAACTTTAATGTCTTTATCACCTTCTCCAAGTTCTCTACCTTTTCTAAGCCCATGTAACTGATTACATATATGGGATCCTGACCCGGTATCTAATACCCAGGACGTAGGGCAAATGGAGAAACAGTTCTCTGTAACGAACACACCCGAAGAAAATGCATCAACATGTACTTTCTTCAATCGGGTGGCATGGGAATCCTGGTATTCCCCTATATCCTGTTCAGTCCTATAACTCTTATAAGAAAGAACGGAACCAACGTTCCCCAGCACAGTATAACATGCGGGTTCGGTCAATACATCCATATTATTATCTTTATTAGGGCATGACATGGTCGCTACCTGGAGAGAGAGAGAAGAAAACACTTTAGCGTATGCTCTTGCAAGATCAGATTGGTTATTATCTTATCTAATCAGGATGGCTCCCACTGGTTTTTATCAAATCTTCCTTCAAAGCCTAAAAGGAAAGACTAGCCTGGATTAATTACACCCTACAACTTCGCTAATCTTTCAGCCAGGCCAGTGTCGGTACTTTGAGAGAGGTTCCCCGTGCTTTCGCACGGACCTAATTAGAGTAAACCTCGGTTTCCCAGAGGCGTAACCCCGTTGACACCTTTCTAGACACCTACTTGATCGGCTAATTGTCCTGTGTAAAACTCTCCCAGGAGTAACTCTTACTCGCAGTGGGTATCGGGATCCAACTATCTCATAGAAGGTATGCAATCTCATTGCAAATTTCAACACTTGAAATTCCCGATAATATTTTGCCCCTAGCATGCTATGACCTTGACGCAGGCCAACAAACCATAGTGCGCTAGTCAAGTTCAACCCGTCATTTCTTGATTGAATCAAACCCACCCGTACGACCCTTGACACAGGCCAACAAAGTCGCACGACTACCCTAATCCAATCTGCATCACATGCATTAACAGATAAATACTAGTTAGCTACCGCACACTACGCCTTGACGCAGGCCAACAAACGTAGCACGAATACTAAGTAGGATTTATCTGAAATGACGGAGGGCTACGACAGGTTTTTCTGAAAACCTATTGCGTAATGAACTTGATATCGTTGTAGAATCGAATGATTTTGAAATAGAGTGTTTTTGAGGCTTTTTCTAGTTTTGCTAAAGGGGTCATTCCCGGTGAAGGGATCTGGGCTCTTTCCTCATCGAATAAGGTGCAGGACATATCATATATATCACTATGCAAAGCAAAACTCTAAAAGCAATCAAAAACAAACTGAGTGTTGTAGCATCTGCCAGTTTTGCTAAAGAGGTCACTCCCGGTGAATGGATCTCGGCTCTTTCCTCATCGAATAAGGTGCGGGATATATCATATATATCTCTATGCAAAGCAAAAACTGTAGCTACCCTTTTTGAAAAATTTGATTCTACAATATCTTTTAGATTTCTTTTCTTTCATTAATCATATTAATGAAGTCCCATCATTTAAGTCACCTAAACATCACAGATAAATACGACGTACACTTATGCCATTCGCATTCGCCTCGATGTCCCCTCGTGCACCGTTAGGTTAGGTAACTAACGACAGAGCGGGGCAGGGCTAGTGCGGGTGTAAAACATAAGTAACGTCTATATAATATATCATATATACTATATACAGTATCTATCATCACATATCAAATGATCACATCACAGATATCGCAGTAGAAGAAACATATGAAACATTAGATATACTAGGACGTCCGTGTTTTATTTTGAGCCTCTATAAAACACGGATTCCACTGTCGCGATGAATAGCCAAACCCACACCCCTAGACCCCTACGAGAACGGCAAGCAACCCTTCCAATTCTAGAGTTAGGAGACCCGGAATCGACTCCTCGAGTTGGTCTCCCACTGGACTCCAGAACCCGGTTACTTGTGCTCTCCTCCTTGGGTCTATCCTAGTGCGGAAAAGTAAATAATATACAAATGGTGAGATCAACCTCATCCCGGAAGTTCCCCAATAAAAGAATATTACATACATTTAAATTTACATGAATGAAAATAAAAACCCTTATCTCACATAAAACCCCCGGCTATTCAGAAACGCGACGATCCAATATAACATATCCAGCAACACATAACATCACATGTCATCAACGTAAGCAAATATGCGCATCCCAATTGTCGTTGACATATAGCAACGAAACTGGCGATATCACATATTACACTTACGGTCGCAGAAAAGAAAGTGTAAAACTACAACATTTGGAATCCACAATCTCTTTAGACATCGTAAATCCGAAATATCACATATTTCGCATTTCATGCCTAACTATATGAATTCCACATATTATATCACATTCCAGATAAATAGACAGTATTAAACTTTCCGATCAAATAGTCAAATACCCAAGATTTCCATAATAGCTCAACACTTAAGCGGAGTTCAAAAATTCCAGAATACGTCACAGTACCAACGGTCCAGCCGTAGAAGGGTCAAGCCAACGCCTCACATGTGGCACGCCATACTGCCCCAAACCCTAAGGTTCAAAAAGCAGTTCAAGACGGTCACATAATCGAGTTAAGGTTTATTGTCTTCTAGAGGGTCCATCGTGTTACATGCACGTTTTTCCGAAAGATTTAAACTCAAGAAAAAATTCAACACTTGAAAGTTATTCGTGCCGGGAAATAATGAGTTAATGATATCCGTTCGAATATTTTAACAGTTTCTAAATATCCGGAAAACATAACGAAATTAAATATTCCGATCGAATCAACGATTACAAAATAAACCCTAGAATACTCAACACTTGAGTCAGTTTAAAAATACCCAGAAATTAGCACTAACATATAGTAGTATTGCTGTGCAAAAACAAAATCAAACACTCACTGTACGGCCGCGGATCCGCGGCACAAGCAGGGTAATGCCGCGGTTCCGCGGCGTTCCGTACGAGTTACAGTACCGTTTTGCACAGTAATTCCTAAAATCACCTGCTGAATTTTTTAGGTATTTTTAATACAGAAAAAACACAGTTTTTAAAAAATGTACAGAGAGGGGGTTAAATTGACATTTCCGGGTTCGATCGGGGTTTTAACTTCGTATACGCGTCGCCTAATGCTCTAGCTAGGCTCTGATACCACTGTAGGGTTACTAGGCACTCTAACAAGGGTTAAGAAAGCATCAACCATGCCCGATTAAAATTTTAACCGTGCCTAACAACCCTAAACAAGATCTTTGCTAGAAAATTAGGGTTTCACATGCAAGTAAATAGCATCTACAACTAAGTGAATGCGAAATACAACCTTTGTAGATCGGTCCTTCACTTCTTTAGCTCCTTGTTGAAGTCCCTTCGCTGCGATCGTGGTTCTCCCGGACTCTTGCATGGCTTCACGAGGCTAAAGGAGCGCCCTTGCTTGAAGTCTTCGAGGCCGAAGATGATCTATGTCGAGGGGATGCCAACTCAAGCTTCTACTTCACTAACTAGGGAATTAGTGAAGCAAACACCCTAAACTAAAGTGCTAGTCTAGTAGAGGATGGAGAAATAGGAAGTGGGTTCACTTTAGAATTTATTTTCTCACAATGTTTCTCACTTTGGATCAAACCCTAGAGAGCTCTTTTGCTCAAGGAAGAAGATGAAGAAAAATAAAGAGAGAAAGATAATGATCAAGTGAGAAAGCTAACCATGGTAAGTGAGTATTATATACAAACTCATGTAGAGACATAACCATGGCTAATCCTTATGGTTGGGTTAACAAATATCCATAGTAAAAACAAACTTAGTGGACTTAGTCAATGCATCCACAAGCTTCCACAAGCTTCATGCATTTACCTAATCCTCCACTAATTTTGTAATTACTTTAAATATTAAAACCCAACATAATAAATAGCATGGTGTAAGTCTCATACACCCATAAGTGATGTATCAACAACCATGATACAAAAAGAAAACACTTTTTAATATATATCACATATATATTAAAGTTGTGCACATGTGAGAAAAATCCATAAGTGAACATATGTTAGTTAATGTAAATTAGTATATCTTATATACAATTATACACTAAATTATTAAATCAATACTTGACTTAATAATCCGGTCATATCGCATATAACCAACTAACATCCAATGTATCCACTTATCGAATCAACACTTGATTCGATAACCCGGCTATATCACATATAACCTCGCGATACAAAAAGTCACGAGAATAGAATACGGTATCACATACACGCATCATTCTCGGTCCCGCACATATCACATATGCGCTCCTATTTCGTTTTGCCTGAGCCAATAAAACCTCTGTGTAGGACTCTAAAGACTCGTCAATACGCCAGCAGTAGGTGATGATCACATCAAGCACCCACAAGCCGTCAGCGGTACTAGCTGGACGTAATGGCCACCCGGGTATTGAGCGATCGGAAGATCAGCAACTAAGCCCGCTCCAACTCCTGTAAAAGCCTGCCGGTAACACTTCCCGTACAGTCCGGTCTCCTCGTCTGATATGTCGTATATCAAGTCTAGGGGTGGTGAACGTCAGACCCCAATAACCGATAAGTCGTGCCTATTTGAGGCTCATAACGGGTCAAGAAACTACTGGTAACTCTTACCAGTAAATCTCTAAATCAGCCCTGGCCAGGGACTTCCCTGTTATGGCCAATCGAGCACAGCGCAACATCAATCCCCAATACCTGTGTTAGTTGTATGTATGCCCTAGAGGCCAGTATTGTACAGATGATGTATATCATATTGGATGCTTGGACATATATAGAGATGACTTTCTTGCTCGATATGATAGTATGGTATCTGGTTGCTCTTTATCTTAACATGTACACTAGTCTCTTTAAACTGTCTTTTAGTTACTTGTTGGTAAAGCCCTTAGGATGTGTACTTGACTGCCTGGACTATGATGCAGATCATACTAGTGGGGATAAGGTAGTCCATAAGTACATCCTTCAAGATCCCTAGTCGTGGGTGTATCGAGACGGGGCATCGATATACCAGTGTAGACTAGCGTATACGCTTCTCGACCCATAAGATGGGCGATGGATGATCCCATATCCATTGGTGTTTGACATCAGAGATGGTGTACGGGTGCTCAGTGGAGACTGGGTACACTGGACGGACTCGCCGAGAACTCCCAGATGGTATTATACCTCACGTCAGATGGCAGTTCTCAGGTGACACTTGTACAGGTTAGTCTGTAGACCCGAGATTGTCATAGAGTCTTGTGTGATTCCTACTGTACTTTGATCTCCACCTTACAACGTCCATGAGGGCATGCAAAACGGTGGTCTTTGGGTACAGTCCCGAGTCACATGGAGGCAATGAGCGATAGGAGGGGTTTCGTCTCTCCCGGTATTGGGGGTTGATGTTGCGCTGTGCTCGATTGGCCGTAACAGGGAAGTCCCTGGCCAGGGCTGATAAGAGATTTGCTGGTAAGTGTTACCAGTAGTTTCTCGACCCGTTATGAGCCTCACATCGGCACGACTTATCGGTTATTGGGGTCTGACGTTTACCACCCCTAGACTTTATATGCGACATATCAGACGAACAGACCGGACTGTACGGTAAGTGTTACTGGTTGGATTCACAGGAGTGTGAGCGGGCTGGCTCATCGATCTTCTAATCGCTCAATACCCGGATGGCCGTTACGTTTAGCAGACCGCTTGCGGCTTGTGGGTTCTTGATATGATCATCATCTGCTGCCGGCGTATTGACGAGTCTTTAGAGTCCTACACAGAGTTTCCTGGCTCAAGCGAAACGAAATAGGAGCGCATATGAGATATGTGCAGGACCGAGAATAATGCGTGTATGTGATACCGTATTCCATTCTCGCGGTGAACGTATCGATTAGTTATATGCGATATAACCTAGATATCGAATCAATGATTGATTCGATAAGACGATACATAGGATACTGGTCGGTTATATGCGATATGACCGGATCGTTAAATCAAGTGTTGATTTAATAATTTAATGTATAATTATATATTTGATATATTACTTTGCATTAACTAGTATTGGTTCACTTTAAAAGGTTTTTCTCACTTGAAGTTCACAAGTTGTATATGTGATATACTTTTGTGCACTTGATTGTATCATGTTTGATGATGCATGCTCACTTGGGTTTGTGTAAAGAATTATACCATGGTTAAGTTAATGATTAGGGTTTTTTTTATTTGATTTACTTATTTATTTATTTATTTCTTTTCATTTATATTTGGAAAAGAAATGAAATGGTGGCTCATTTTGGACTTTCTTTTGAAGCTTCATGAAGCTTTGAATGGTTTGACCATTTTGTCTCTTTTCTTAACCCTAACCATTCACTTGAACCATAGTTGATTCTCTACACAAGTTATCTTGACCATGGTTGCTATATGATAAGTATAATATATTTTCTATTTGATTGATTATTCTTATCATAATCATAATCATCATCTTCTTCTTCTTGACATGAAGAAAAGCTTGCTACCAACAATGGCAACTTGAGCAAAAGTGTGAGAAATCCAATTCTAAAGTGAACCCACCTCCTATTTCTTCACCCTCTACCTCTTGCCAAGTAGTATAGGGTGTTTTCTTCACAAGTTTCACGACTTGTTGAAGTTGGAGCTTGATCTTGTGTAACCTCGACGTAGATCATCTTCGGCATCGTACCCGACGACTAGTCCGCTCATTTCTCCGATGAAGCCGATGTTAGAGTCCGAGATCCGACTTGGACAGCGAGAGGACGACTAAGTGGAGCTAAGGAAGTGGATAACCGGATCTACAAAGGTTGTAGCTTCTTACCTTTAGTTAAGTTGTTAACTAGTTTATTGTTTCGCCTAAAATTCTAGTTAACGATCCGTATTAGAGTTTCTCGGCACTTGTAAAATTTGAAATTGGCATGGTTGATGCCTTGTGAGACCTCTTGAGAGTGCCTAGGAACCCTACAGTGGTATCAGAGCCTAGCTAGAGCCTTAGGCGAAGTGTAGACGACGTTTGAAACCCGATCGAACCGAAACCCTAAAAACCAAATTGCTCTCTGGACTTTTTCAAAAAACTGGGTTTTTTCCAGATTAAAAATGCTTAAAAAATTTAGCAGGGAATTATAAGAATTACGGTGCAAAATTTGACCAATGATACCTCAAACATGCGGCGGAACCGCGGTAGAAGCCTAGCTTCTGCGGCGGTTCCGCGGCTTTCTGGTGACGTCAGCCCTCCATATTTGCACAGTAATTCCTCTTTCACAGTGCTGAGTTTTATGGGAATTTTTAATATTTATTCAAGAGTTGAATTTTCTGGGGCTGTTTTGGGGATTCGATGATTCGATCGGATTATCAGATTTTGTCTATGTGGATTCCGGATAATTTTTGAATATGTTAAAAAGTTCGACCGGATATAAATACCCAACTTTTCCCCTGCCGGAAAATTTCCAAGTGTTGGATTTTTCTGAGGTTTTAAGACGTTCTAAGTAGTGCAAGTAACGCGATGGTCCCTCTAGAAGACAACAAACCTTAACTCGATTATGTGACCGTCTTGAACTGCCCTTTGAACCTTCGGGTTTAGGGCAGTACGGCGTGCCACATGTGAGGCGTTGGCTTGACCCTTCTACGGCTGGACCGTTGGTACTGAGGCATGAAGTGAATATCTTTGAACCTATTTCATGTGTTGAACGGTTTCGGGAAAACTTGGGTGTTCGAATGTTCGATCGGAAAGTTTAATATTTTCTATTTATCCGGAATGGGATACAATAATTGGAATTCACACACAGTTATGAGATAACTGAATGAATGTTATAAATCTAGCGGTTTAGTCTCACTTCATATTGAAAAGAGTTTTCGATAACGGGACTAAAATGCGGGGTTTATAAGTGTTAGGCATGTGATGTCTAAGTATTTCATTTGATTAGGCATGCGATGTCTAAAGAGGTTGCGGATTCCAACTGTTGTAGTTTTACACTTTCTTTTCTATGACCGTAAGTGTAATATGTGATATCGCCGGTTTCGTTGCTATATGTCAACGACAATTGGGATGCGCATATTTACTTACGTTGATGACATGTGATGTTATGTGTTGCTGGGTATGTTATATTGGATTGTCGTGTTTGAATAGCCGGGGGTTTTTATGTGAGATGAGTGTTTTTCATTTTCATTCATGTAAAAACTTGTATGTAATATTCTTTTATTGGGGCACTTCCAGGTTGCGGAAGTTGTCACCTTTTGTATATTATTTACTTTTCCGCATTAGGATAGACCCAAGGAGGGGAGCACAAGTAACCGGGTCCTAGGGTCCAGTGGGAGACCATCTCGAGGAGTCGAGTCCGGGTCTCCTAACCCTAGAATTGGTAGGGTTGCTTGCCTCTCTCGTAGGGGTCTAGGGGTGTGGGTTTGGCTATTCATCACGACCGTGGAATCCGTGTTTTATACTGGCTCGTATTGAAAACACGGACGTCCTAGTATATCCAATGTTTCATATGTTTCTTCTGCTGCGATATCTGTGATGTGATCATGTGATGTTTTGTGATAGATACAGTATATAGTATATATGATATATTATATAGACGTTACTTATGTTTTTCACCCGCACTAGCCCTGCCCTTCTCTGTCGTTAGTTACCTAACCTAACGGTGCACGAGGGGACATCCAGGAGAATGCGGATGGCATAAGTGTACGTCGTATTTATCTGTGATGTTTAGGTGACTTAAATGATGGGACTTCATTAATGTGATTAATGAAAGAAAAGAAACCTAAGATGTTGTAGAATCAAATTTTAAACAAAACAGGTAGCTACAGTTTTGCTTTGCATAGCGGTATATATGATATACCCTGCACCTTATTCGATGAGGAAAGGACCGAGATCCCTTCGCCGGGAATGACTCCTTTAGCAATAACTGGCAGATGCTACACACTCGGTTTTCTTTTGATTGCTTTTGGAGTTTTACTTTGCACAGCGATATATATGATATATCCCGCACCTCATTCGACGAGGAAAGGGCCGACGATCCCTTCACCGGGAGTGACCCTTTTAGCAAAACTAGAAAAAGCCTCAAAAACACTCCATTTCAAAATCATTCGATTCTACAACGATATCAAGTTCATTACGCAATAGGTTTTCAGAAAAACCTGTCGTAGCCCTCCGTCATTTCAGATAAATCCTACTTAGTATTCGTGCTACGTTTGTTGGCCTGCGTCAAGGCGTAGTGTGCGGTAGCTAACTAGTATTTATCTGTTAATGCATGTGATGCAGATTGGATTAGGGTAGTCGTGCGACTTTGTTGGCCTGCGTCAAGGGTCGTACGGGTGGGTTTGATTCAATCAAGAAATGACGGGTTGAACTTGACTAGCGCACTATGGTTTGTTGGCCTGCGTCAAGGTCATAGCATGCTAGGGGCAAAATATTATCGGGAATTTCAAGTGTTGAAATTTGCAATGAGATTGCATACCTTCTATGAGATAGTTGGATCCCGATACCCACTGCGAGTAAGAGTTACTCCTGGGAGAGTTTTACACAGGACAATTAGCCGATCAAGTAGGTGTCTAGAAAGGTGTCAACGGGGTTACGCCTCTGGGAAACCGAGGTTTACTCTAATTAGGTCCGTGCGAAAGCACGGGGAACCTCCCTCAAAGTACCGACACTGGCCTGGCTGAAAGATTAGCGAAGTTGTAGGGTGTAATTAATCCCGGCTAGTCTTTCCTTTTAGGGTTTGAAGGAAGATTTGATAAAAACCAGTGGGAGCCATCCTGATTAGATAAGATAATAACCAATCTGATCTTGCAAGAGCATACGCTAAAGTGTTTTCTTCTCTCTCTCTCCAGGTACCGACCATGTCATGCCCTAATAAAGATAATAATATGGATGTATTGACCGAACCCGCATGTTATACTGTGCTGGGGAACGTTGGTTCCGTTCTTTCTTATAAGAGTTATAGGACTGAACAGGATATAGGGGAATACCAGGATTCCCATGCCACCCGATTGAAGAAAGTACATGTTGATGCATTTTCTTCGGGTGTGTTCGTTACAGAGAACTGTTTCTCCATTTGCCCTACGTCCTGGGTATTAGATACCGGGTCAGGATCCCATATATGTAATCAGTTACATGGGCTTAGAAAAGATAGAGAACTTGGAGAAGGTGATAAAGACATTAAAGTTGGAAATGGTGCAATTGTTGCAGCTAAGACTGTCGGGGAATATCACCTTGCATTACCATCTGGTAATACATTGGTTCTGAACGAATGCTATTACATGCCGAACCTGATATGCAACATTATATCGGTTTCTTTATTGAGTAAAGAGGGATATAATTTTGTATTAGAGGACAATGTTATGAACATTTTCCGTAACCAAAAGTTGGTTGGATCAGGCACGTTGTGCAATGGCATTTATGTTCTAAATCAATCAACAGTTCTGAGCATAACAAACACACACAAGAGTAAGAGTTCTGAACTGAACGAATCCTTCTTGTGCCATTGTAGACTGGGTCACATCAATGCGACACCGCTGGCTAAGTTGCATAAGGATGGATATTTGAATCCGTTTGAATTTTTATCTTATGACACTTGCCAGTCATGTCTCAAAGGCAAGATGACCAAAACTCCGTTTACGGGACACGGAGAAAGAGTTACTGAACTCTTAGGACTGATACATAGTGATGTATGCGGTCCTATGTCTACACATGCCAGGGATGGTTCTTCATACTTCATTACATTCACTGACGATCTCTCTAGGTTCGGGTATGTGTTCCTGATGAAACACAAATCAGAAGCTTTTGAGAAATTTAGAGAATATAAACAAGAAGTTGAGAACCAAACCGGAAAAAGTATTAAAATCCTACGATCTGATCGAGGAGGTGAATACTTGAGCAATGAATTCCTGGACTTCCTAAAAGAGAATGGGATTCTCTCTCAGCTGACTCCTCCATATACACCACAGCACAACGGTGTATCAGAACGGAGGAACCGCACCCTATTAGATATGGTGCGCTCTATGATGAGCACGGCTGAGTTACCTATTTCCTTCTGGGGATATGCACTAGAAACAGCTGCAGACCTATTGAATATGGTTCCCACTAAAACCGTGCCAACCACTCCATATGAGATATGGAAAGGAAAGAGACCATGTCTTAATTATGTTAAAATATGGGGTTATCCGGCATATGTAAAAACGCAAAATCCAGACAAACTCGCGGCAAGGTCCATTCTGTGTAAGTTTATTGGATATCCCAAACATTCGCGCGGGGATATCTTCTACCACACCGAGGAACAAAAGGTGTTTGTTTCTCGACATGAGAAAAGGAATTTCTTGATAAAGAGATTAGTGGCAAGGAGGTAGAACTGGAAGAGGTTCCAGCAATACAGACTACGACAGAAGACTTGGTTGAACCAGAGGATTCAGTAGTTCCTGATGAACCTCAGCCTCTCCGCCGATCTAGTAGGGTTCCTCGCCAACTTGTGAGATACTACGGTTTTCTCATGGATGGTGGCAGCGAGGATTGCATCATGGAGGATGATGACCCAACTAGCTTTGAGCAGGCCATCACGAGTGCGGACTCAGTGAAATGGCTGGATGCTATATGGTCCGAGATGGAATCCATGTACACCAACAAAGTATGGACTTTGGAAGTTGCTCCTGAAGGGGTAAAACCCATCGGGAGCAAGTGGATCTTCAAGAAAAAACTTGGTGTAGATGGGAAAGTAGAGACTTTCAAAGCTAGACTTGTTGCAAAGGGTTTTCGTCAAAGACCAGGAGTGGACTATGACGAAACCTTTTCTCCAGTGGCTATGCTTAAATCCATCCGGATCATGCTTGCCATCGCTGCATATCATGACTACGAAATCTGGCAAATGGATGTTAAGACCGTCTTTCTAAACGGTGATTTAGAAGAGTGCGTGTACATGACTCAGCCAGAGGGCTTCATAGACAGTGGGAGCAGCGGGAAGGTGTGCAAGCTGCTTAAATCCATTTATGGATTAAAGCAAGCATCGCGGAGTTGGAACATCTGCTTTGACGTCGTTATCAAAGAGTTTGATTTCGTCAAAAACCCAGATGAACCTTGTATCTACAAGAAGGTAGCAGAGAGTAAGGTGGTCTTCCTCGTATTGTACGTGGACGACATACTCTTGATAGGAAATGATATTCCTATGCTGCAATCGGTCAAGCTCTTCTTATCACAAAGATTCTCAATAAAAGATCTTGGTGATGCCTCCTGCATATTGGGAATAAGGATCTATAGAGATAGATCCAAACGGATATTGGGATTGTCCCAATCCAGGTACATTGACACCATACTAAAGAGGTTTAGTATGGAAGAATCCAAGTGTGGGAACTTGCCCACGATCTATGGAGTCACTCTCTCCAAAGAGATGTCTCCCAAGACTGATTTGGAGAGAGCTCGCATGCAAGGGATACCCTATGCTTCGGCTGTAGGCTCTATCATGTACGCGATGCTATGTACCAGACCCGATGTAGCATACTCACTGAGTGTAGTGAGCAGGTATCAAGCTGATCCCGGAGAGAGTCACTGGACAGCTGTGAAGAGCATTCTCAAGTACTTACGAAGGACTAAAGAGATGCTCTTGGTGTATGGTAACGGACAACTCCAAGTGGAGTCCTTTACCGATTCGAGCTTCCAGAGTGATAAGGACGACTCTAAGTCGCAGTCGGGATTTGTCTTTACCCTTTACGGAGGGGCGGTTAGCTGGAAGAGTTCCAAGCAGGAAACCGTGGCAGACTCGACGATGGAGGCTGAATACATCGCTGCCAACGATGCTGCTAAAAAGTCTGTCTGGATCAAGAAGTTCATTACTGAACTTGGAGTGGTTCCATCCATTGAGCATCCAATACCTTTGTATTGCGATAACAATGGAGCGGTGGCTTTGGCCAAGGAACCTAGGCCCCATCAGCGATCCAGGCATATTTTGAGGCGGTATCACCTGATCCGGGAGATAGTTGATCACCGGGAGATCGAGGTCAGGAGGGTTGACACGAAGAACAACACGGCGGATCCACTCACGAAGGCCATTCCCCAGATACAGTTTGAGAGACTCTTCGGGATGCTCGGTATGCGATACTACAGCAGCTGGCCCTAGTGCAAGTGGGAGATTGTTAGTTGTATGTATGCCCTAGAAGCCAGTATTGTACAGATGATGTATATCATATTGGATGCTTGGACATATATAGAGATGACTTTCTTGCTCGATATGATAGTATGCTATCTGGTTGCTCTTTATCTTAACATGTACACTAGTCTCTTTAAACTGTCTTTTAGTTACATGTTGGTAAAGCCCTTAGGATGTGTACTTGACTGCCTGGACTATGATGCAGATCATACTAGTGGGGACAAGGTAGTCCATAAGTACATCCTTCAAGATCCCTAGTCGTGGGTGTATCGAGACGGGGCATCGATATACCAGTGTAGACTAGCGTATACGCTTCTCGACCCATGAGATGGGCGATGGATGATCCCATATCCATTGGTGTTTGACATCAGAGATGGTGTACGGGTGCTCAGTGGAGACTGGGTACACTGGACGGACTCGCCGAGAACTCCCAGATGGTATTATACCTCAAATCAGATGGCAGTTCTCAGGTGACACTTGTACAGGTTAGTCTGTAGACCCGAGATCGTCATAGAGTCTTGTGTGATTCCTACTGTACTTTGATCTCCACCTTACCACGTCCTTGAGGGCATGCAAAACGGTGGTCTTTGGGTAAAGTCCCGAGTCACATGGAGGCAATGAGCGATAGGAGTGGTTTCGTCTCTCCCGGTATTGGGGGTTGATGTTGCGCTATGCTCGATTGGCCGTAACAGGGAAGTCCCTGGCCAGGGCTGATCAGAGATTTGCTGGTAAGTGTTACCAGTAGTTTCTTGACCCGTTATGAGCCTCACATCGTCATGACTTATCGGTTATTGGGGTCTGACGTTTACCACCCCTAGACTTGATATGCGACATATCAGACGAACAGACCGGACTGTACGGTAAGTGTTACTGGTTGGATTCACAGGAGTGTGAGCGGGCTGGCTCGTCGATCTTCTAATCGCTCAATACCCGGATGGCCGTTACGTTTAGCAGACCGCTTGTGGCTTGTGGGTGCTTGATATGATCATCATCTGCTGCCGGCGTATTGACGAGTCTTTAGAGTCCTACACAGAGGTTTCCTGGCTCAAGCGAAACGAAATAGGAGCGCATATGAGATATGTGCAGGACCGAGAATAATGCGTGTATGTGATACCGTATTCCATTCTCGCGGTGAACGTATCGATTAGTTATATGCGATATAACCTAGATATCGAATCAAGGATTGATTCGATAAGACGATACATAGGATACTAGTCGGTTATATGTGATATGACCGGATCGTTAAATCAAGTGTTGATTTAATAATTTAATGTATAATTATATATTTGATATATTACTTTGCATTAACTAGTATTGGTTCACTTTAAAAGGTTTTTCTCACTTGAAGTTCACAAGTTGTATATATGATATACTTTTGTGCACTTGATTGTATCATGTTTGATGATGCATGCTCACTTGGGTTTGTGTAAAGAATTATACCATGGTTAAGTTAATGATTAGGGTTTTGTTTATTTGATTTACTTATTTATTTATTTATTTCTTTTCATTTATATTTGGAAAAGAAATGAAATGGTGGCTCATTTTGGACTTTCTTTTGAAGCTTCATGAAGCTTTGAATGGTTTGACCATTTTGTCTCTTTTCTTAACCCTAACCATTCACTTGAACCATAGTTGATTCTCTACACAAGTTATCTTGACCATGGTTGCTATATGATAAGTATAATCTATTTTCTATTTGATTGATTATTCTTATCATAATCATCTTCATCTTCTTCTTCTTCTTGACATGAAGAAAAGCTTGCTACCAACAATGGCAACTTGAGCAAAAGTGTGAGAAATCCAATTCTAAAGTGAACCCACCTCCTATTTCTTCACCCTCTACCTCTTGCCAAGTAGTATAGGGTGTTTTCTTCACAAGTTTCACGACTTGTTGAAGTTGGAGCTTGATCTTGTGTAACCTCGACGTAGATCATCTTCGGCATCGTACCCGACGACTAGTCCGCTCATTTCTCCGATGAAGTCGATGTTAGAGTCCGAGATCCGACTTGGACAGCGAGAGGACGACTACGTGGAGCTAAGGAAGTGGATAACAGGATCTACAAAGTTTGTAGCTTCTTACCTTTAGTTAAGTTGTTAACTAGTTTATTGTTTCGCCTAAAATTCTAGTTAACGATCCGTATTAGAGTTTCTCGGCACTTGTAAAATTTGAAATTGGCATGGTTGATGCCTTGCGAGACCTCTTGAGAGTGCCTAGGAACCCTACAACCTGGAGAGACGAAACCCCTCCTATCGCTCATCGCCTCCGTGTGACTTGGGGCTGTACCCAAAAACCACCCTTTTGCACGCCCTCTTGGACGTGGTAAGGTGGAAATCAAAGTACAGTGGGAATCACATAAGACTCTATGACGATATCGGGTCTACAGACTAACCTGCACAAGTGTCACCAGAGAACTGCCATCTGACGTGAGGTATAATACCATCTGGGAGTTCTCGGCGAGTCCGTCTTGTGTACCCAGTCTCCACTGAGCACCCGTATACCATCTCTGATGTCAAAAACCAATGGATATGGGATCATCCATCGCCCATCTCATGGGTCGAGAAGCGTATACGCTAGTCTACTCTGGTATACCGATGCCCTGTCTCGATACACCTACGACTAGGAACATTAAAGGATGTACTTATGGACTACTCTGTCCCCACTAGTATGATCTGCATCATAGTCCAGGTAGTCAAGTACACATCCTAAGGGCTTTACCAACATGCAACTATAAGACAGCATCAAGAGATAAGTGTACATGTTAAGATAAAAAGCAACCAGATAGCATACTATCATATCGAGCAAGAAAGTCCTCTCTATATATGTCCAAGCATCCAATATAATATACATCATCTGTACAATACTGGCCTCTAGGGCATACATACAACTAACACTTACGAGCTCGGCAATGGTGATCATATCGCTGACGCTCATGAACCTTTGTCAAAACAAAGATTCCATTTGGACGAAAGTAGTAACGGAGCTATCCAGTATGCTTGCGTACCAGTCGAAAGCGACATCGGTCAGGCTATTAACGAACTGGCAGAGGAGAAGTGCATCGTTGCCCCCAGTATTCCCGCATGAGGCTTTAAAGTGGGCGATGTGCTGATTCACATTTCCCATCCCATCGAATCTTCCGAATTTAGGGATGACATAGCCGCTAGGAAATTCTACCAGATCATACTAAGCAGGATATGGTCTCCCGCTACTGGTAACATCTTTTTGCGCATCAGCTTTGGTTACCAATGTTTTGACTTTGTTGGCAACCAAATCCATAATTTTATCTTGAGTTAGCGGGCTATTGTCATCGGTAGCCCAGACATTTTCCAAGATAGGATGCGACTGACTTTCATGCGGTCCGCCCACCTTTGGATTTGAGAGAATAGGCGTCGGCTGCTCTGGGACACCGTTTCCCGGTTCTTGAGCAGAGCCTTGCGCTTGATTGGGCAGCTGAGAGGAAAGTCGGGCCGTGAGCTGCAAGACGACATTCATCAAGTCGTCAATTTTGGAGTAAAGTTTGGCCATCTCCTTATCTTTATTTCTGAGCTGTTTTCGGAGCTCTTGGAGAAGTTGCTGCTCTGCGTTCTTGGGACGGAAGATTGGCTCATCTTCGCTTTCCGAGCCCGACTCCTCATGAACCGAAGGCTCTCTCTGCTTATCAGCCTCACTGGAAGGGTCTTCATTACCTTCCAGAGGAGGTTAGTCTTGGAATGTGGCCCCGTCCTTGCTTTTGCTGCGAAGGTTATCGCTGGGACGCATGCCCACCATGCAGATGGTGTTGATAACACATTCAGCCATCCTTTCATCACCGGCAACCGGTTTCGCGGAGCGGTCCGGGCTTTGGAAATTCATAAATTTTAACATGGCCAGAGCCTTAGCCCTTTTGTTGGCTCTGTATCTGAGCCGCTTCTGCCTCAGCTTCTCTGCCTTGAGCACTTGGCAGGCTTCTGCTCTTCGGGAAGCCTCCATAGGTTGAGTGATGGGAAGGCTTGAGAAGACATCCGCCCGTGTGTCTGTCGAAGGTATCGCCTGAGCTTGCCAACGACGTCTGGCAATTTCTTTTGTTCCGACGGCTTTGCCCCCAGCTGGAGCGACGGAGAGACGTTCGGAAATGGATTTGCGTTTGGGTTGGGGCGCCCTCGAGACTACCACATTTTGCCTCTTTCCTTCCGAGACCGGTATGTCGGTTACCGGAGCTTGAGGTGCAGGAATGGCGTTAGCTGGCACGAACAGAGCCGAACTGTAGCAGCGGCTCCTCCCACTGTCGCCCAAGACTGGCCGGGAGGACTGTCCTGGAGTCCATCTTCATCATGTAGGAGATGGGAGCTGAGTTCATCTTTGGAGACATTGTTGTAAATTGATTGCTTGGAAAACTGCAAGAAAGAGCATTATTTTAGTATAAATATAGATATGTATATTGATTGAGTTCGTATGAACGTTTAACCCGAAATATGGGAGGAGAGATAGGTCCCACCGGGCGTGCTAGAATCTGTAGGGTGTTTTTTGTCACCCCATTGAGATGTGATTGTGCACGGGCTTGTCAGGCGCATTACAGATTCCCCCCTGCCTAGGGTAGGCTGGGGTTTATTGATTGTGGGGATCCGAATCTCCGGCAGCCGCGAGCTAAGCTGCCGTTAATTACCCCTCATCTTTGGAACAAGGGAACCTCTGATTAACGGGTTAAACTGGTCATGCGAACTCAACGTGCAGTGTTGTGTTTTGAAGGAGTTTTGGATATATCGGGGGCCCCGCAGAGTTGTTACGGGGGTCCCGCTACCCGGATAGCGGGCTAGGGGTCAAGGGGGCTAGCAACCCCCTTGCGGGGTGCGGGGCAGCGCTCCGTTAGAAATTTTTTCTAACGGGAACAGTATAGTGGAGTATGTGTGTGTGTGTGTGCGCATATATATATATATATATATATATATATATATATATATAAGGAAAGGGCATCCAAAGGATGCGTGGAAGAAGACGCTAGCGCCCCACGTGCCAGGCACGCGGGCGCTGTGTGTCCGAGCGCCAGCGCCACACGTGCCAGGCACGCGGGCGCTGTGCGCCCGAGCGCCAGCGCCACACGTGCCTGGCACGCGGGCGCTGGGCGCCCGAGCTCCAGCGCACCACGTGCCTGGCACGCGGGCGCTGGGCGGTCCGAGCGCCAGCGCACCACGTGCCTGGCACGCGGGCGCTACACGTCAGCAGTCGAAGGGACTTGGTCCCTGCACTGGGAGCTGTGCTCCAAAAAGGATTTTTTTTATTGTTTTGTATATATATGTATATAAATTATTGAGGAGTTGAACTCCTAAGATATTTTGGAGCTGATGGAAAGGGCTTCTTACTTGAGCCCTGGATCTTCCCCAAAATAGGGTCTTTGGAGATGGGTCTCCTTCTTCCTCTTTTGTTGGCCGGCTCTTGAAGAACAAGAGGTTTGAGATTAAAAAAAATCTCCCCCTTTTGAGAT
Source organism: Agapanthus africanus (assembly GCA_030015575.1). Taxonomy (NCBI): domain Eukaryota; kingdom Viridiplantae; phylum Streptophyta; class Magnoliopsida; order Asparagales; family Amaryllidaceae; genus Agapanthus; species Agapanthus africanus. The sequence continues at coordinate 415,683,327 of CM057349.1, read as the reverse complement.
CTAATAGAAGATCTGGACTCCCCTTTGTGGGTTTTTTGGTGAAAAACTATTTAGTTTTGGAAAATGAAGAGTAAAACTCTTGATTTAATTGAAAAAAAGGAAGAAGGTTTAGAACCTTGAGGAAGAAGGAGGCACAAAAACCTAACCTTTTTGAGAGGAATGAAAAGTGTATATTTTATTCATCATCATATTGCCTTATATAGGCTTACACATTTACATATAGCTCATTGGCCCTTACAAAATGGCATTTTGCCCATCCCATGTCTCAAGTGCTATTTCTTTTTGCACATAAGCCATGGGCTTTACAAAAATTTGGCTTTATGCCCATTTTGCTTACATTCATGCACAAAAATTACATCAAAATTATTTGTTACATGATTTTTATTTTGGCATGGGGAGGCCGGCCGCGGGGCTCGACTTGGGCATGGGCCCGCTTACTTGGGGTTGACCTTGACTTTGACCCGATCAACTGGGGTGCAAATTTTGACCCCAACAGCTATATAAAGGACTCGAGACTGAAGAGAGAAGGAGAGGAGACCCCCCATAAGATTTGAGAAAATAAAGAAGAAGAGGAGTTCTCTTTAGAGAAAAAGAAACCCTAGGTGAGGAAAAAAACTTAGAGATCATTTTATCTCCTTTTACAAGAGTTTAACTCTTCCAAAAAAGAACTTAGTTCTTCCTCTGGTTGAGGTCTGTAGAAGCAGATCTCCCCACAAGTTGAGAATTTAATTCTCATCGGGGAAATTCTGTTATGCAGTCCCAAAGCTTAGAGGAAAGGACTAGGTTTAAAGAATTTAATTCTTCCAAAGATATAGGAATTTAATTTCTCTGATAAAACTAGGGTTTAACCATTTATAAGAATTTAATTCTTATAAGACAAAGGATGTGAAATTCTCAAGACTCATATCAAGAGCTCTATGCATACTAGTGTTTAACGCTATAACAACAGATCACGTGTTCCCACGTGAGCACCTTTGAGGAACAAAAAAGGAATAACTGAGATCGAGTCACATGACCCCACATGACCTCCAACAGTGTTTAGCGTTTAGAAAAGAATAGGAAGATAAATTCAAAGGAGGCAGTGCTCAACTTGGTGGCGCCTCACGTGTCTACACGTGATGGTGAGAAAATTTAAGTGTTTAACACTTACATGTATAGAACGAGGGAATAAGCCCAAAGAAACAGTGTCCAATATTCAGGTGCCTCACGTGCCACACGTGAGCACTCCGAATTTCAGTGTTTAACACTGCTTAAGAGCCTCACATTGGAACACGTAAGTGCCAAACATTTATCAGTGTTTAACACTGTGAGAGGCCAACCTTAGCCCAAATTAGCCAAGTTTCCTAAGGCCAAAAACCTTTTTGACTACCAATCAACCGAGCCTTCCTATACTCAGGTCCCTCCCAAATCGATCTTAGTTCCAAGGATGGCCAATGGTCTTCTGACACGTGGCATCTAAAATAATGTCCGTTCCACCATGATCTCTCCTTTCAATCTGGAGTTCAGTTGAAGGGTACATCTCTCCACACCTCTGATATATGTCGTTGTAATTCTTCAACGATATCAGAAAGGTGGAGGGTCCCGACAACCAACAGCTCTTGGATGCACTCTCAAACCCATGAGCATATCCCAATGAACCATAATGTCCTTAAACTAACATTAGACCGTAATGTCCTTGAACTAGCCCATGAACCGTAATGTCCTTAAACTAGCTATGGACTGTAACGTCCTTAAACTAAAACGATAGAGCCCAAATACTCTTTCGTTGGATCAAAAATGATCCCAAACCCCGTTAAGTAGATCTTAGTCTAATATCGGACTAACGTATCCTTAACAAATATTTAAGTCGATCTTAATCCCAATGAGATTAACGATCCTTAAATCAAACCAAACCCAATTCTAAGAAAATACAGATTTGGTCTAATCCACGCCCTACGGGCGACAACACAAATTAGTCTCCGTATACAATCCACGGGCAACCAAAAATAAATCAACACACACACGACACGAAGTGACCTTCTGGAGCAGGAGAAAGTGGTTACCGTGATACGGTAACGTAATTAACTGCAGGGGCTTGCGCCTACAGGGAAAAACGTCCCTACAATCAAAAACCCTTCACAATGAGGAGGAATCCGACGAAGTCTGCTACAAAGGCCACATCCGTCTAAACCTCCGATACACGGTGCCATAAATTAGCTTGGCATCTTCGGAGAGGTGGACAGATAAAACCAAACAGCATCTGCCCTAAAAATTCAGGCACGACGTTTGTCTTTCCCGGTTTTCGGCGGTAAACAGATTCTGGCACGTCCGGTGGGACCTTTTCCGCTTTCCACTCCATACTTCGTATGTCGTGTTCGCGAACGAATCGCGGTTTAATATGGTTGCCCCTAGATTCGAGGTACTAAGATTCGTGCAGAAGAGAAGATGACATCGATGGCTTCCGACTGCACCAATTGCAACAACAACTCCCACTTCGTCCCTGCTGGAGGAGTGACATATGGGCCCCAAGCGGCCTCCATCTTCGCAATGCCAGTAGAACAGGTGACTCAGGCCACCACTGGACTGTTCTTCGGGACCATGCTCCCACCAATGAGCTTCAATGCTTTAGTGCCATCACAAGAGGCCCTGAAGAAGTTGGTCTTTGATCGGCTTGCAACTACCACGGCCCCTCTCAACGGGTCGTCCAATTCCAGCGCCTCAGTCTTCAACAGGCTGAACCAAAGCTCAAGTGGGCCCGCGAAGAAGCCCGTGATACCTGAAGGGGTTATCCCGAAGTAGATAGCCATCCCAGCTCCAGTAGCCGAAGTCGTCAAAGGGGCTTCCCGTGCCAGAAAGTCAGCCTTTGCAAGATTGACCGTTCCCTCTCAGCGGGTGTCGGTCTTCGACAGGCTGACACCAACAACACTCCATCAGAGTAGAGGGCATGATGAATCCACTCCCGTAACTGATCCATTCCCATCTGCACGACATGCTCGACGTCGCCACTGGCGCCGAGTAAGGAAGGCTGGGGGCAGTTTCCCCTCTGGACTTACCCCACCGGCTCCAATGGTGGAAGTTGATGCTGCTGTTCCAACTGGGAACAACTTTGATCTACTCAGGAGGGTGCGCAAGAACTCTCCAACCGCCATATTGAATAAGTCTCCTCCGCCTGCTGAAAACACAACACAGGTGAAGCCAGAATAGCCTCCTCAGCGGTTGTCCTCTAAGATCCATAGGGTTTGGCGGAAAGTCCAAGACTCTATAATTAACAAAGATTACTCTCGCCGGCTGAAGAAGATGAAGGCTCGGCAAGAGGAGGGCTATCCCTCTGCTATACCACAAAAAGTATCATCTGCATGGGTGCTTGCCGCAACAGCCCCCTCAACTTCGACCTCCAATAAGAGGAGAAGGCCGGAGAAGATCCCCATGCTGGCGGTAAATATCAAAGGCAGTGGACCCAAATGCCCTAAGTCTGGGGGCATGGTTGTGCATACCGTCTACATGGTATCTGGAAAAGAGGATAGCCATACTTCCACGGGTCATTGACCACTTACACGGTCTGTGACGAAAGCTCAGGAGCAACAACAAAAGCTCCAGAAGATGTTGACAAAGATGGCCGCACTTACTGGGCAGAAAGAAAGCCCGGAAGCATCATCGGAACAATGCCAGGAGTAAGAGACCGACACCGAATTCCTGCGAAGGGTGCTTGAAAAGAAAGATAAAAAGGCCGCGGAACAAGCGGCCAATATAAAACAGATGGCGCTTCTGTTCCAAGACATGGTTGGGATGATGATCCGGCCGGATTCTCCAGCTGAAGACCCCCCAGTAATCATTGAAGACGACAGAGGGGAGACATCGAACCCTCCTCCAGCTTTATCGGCAGCCAGGGAGGAGACGATTTCCAAAGCTACCCTTGATGACTACATAGCTCAACAAATACGAGCTTATCAAGCGAACGAAGCGGCATGATAAGTCTTCAGAACTGGGCGACCCTATCCAGGCTGGTACGACCAAATTAAGTACCCGCCAGAATACACGATCCCCAAATTCCATGTGTATAAGGGGACGGGCAATCCGCATCAGCACGTTTCTCAATTCAGGGCTGTGTGCGGCAATACTGGAGGCGATGACAAACTATTGCTTCGCCAGTTTGTTGGCAGCTTGGCGGAGACGACATTTGAATGGTATTCTGAGCTCCCAAATGACTCTGTCAAGACATTTACGGAGATAGAACTACTGTTCACACAGCGGTTCGCAAGCGCAAGCAAGCGCACCCCGAATACGACATTAATCAATGCCAGAGTGAAGCCGGGAGAAACCTGGGTTCAGTACGCAATCCGGTAGCGGAACCTATGGTCGAAGTGTGAACATCGCATAGAAGAAGCTCCTGCTGTAGGCATGTTCGTAGGGACCCTTGATCCTCAGGCAACTATATCCCAGTTTATGACGTTCTTCAAGCCGACCACCTTCCAGGCCCTGATTGATAAGTTGGCCCAAATGGATCAGATGGGCCATAGGCCGTCCTCTTCAAAAACAGATCTCTGGAATGAAAAGGGAAAGGGAAAGCGATCTTCGTCGCCAACTCTCAACAACAATCGAGTGAACCGAAGACGGTGGTTCGCCAAAACAACAGACCACGAGCCCTCGAAGAGAAGTTGAGATGTCCTTACTCGTTCCCCCGAAATAAAACTAGGAGATTGTTCGAGCTAGCAGTGCACAACAGACTCATCACCCTGCCGGATCCAAGACGCCCGCAGCAATCGGGCGACGTCAACAATCCCAATTACTTCCCGTACCACCGAATATTGGGCCACCTAATCGAATATTGCTACGTCTTTAAAAACGGGGTCGAAGACTAGTACCAGCAGGGTAAGTTCGCACTGTCCGAAAACTGGAAGGTGAACCCGCCGCAGCAGCACGCTCCTAAGAAGGTGGATACGCCGGGGGCATCGTGCTCATTTATAGAAGAAGCTCCATGGGAAGTGGTCCTTTCAGCTAAAACTAAAAGAATGCAGAAAAATTTCCAAGCATGTCCGGCGATTAGGTGGAAAAGCCCGCTGGAGCCTGAAATTATTGACGGAATGCTGAAGCCGCGCCCAACGCCAAAAGTTGGTGACGATAGAAAAAACCTCTAGGCCATGCCTCCGAAGTCTTCAAAGAAAAAGAAGAAGGCCAAGAAGCCTGACCTGCTCGACGGCAATCATACGGGTCTGCAGAAATACATCGATGCGCTGGAGGAATACAACCAAGAGGCACGGACCCTAGTCACACTGGAAGAGTTCTTCAAGCATGTTCTTGAGGATGTAAACAGCGACGTTGATGAAGGAAACGATTCTTCGGAAGAACCCGAGGATTATATAGCGAGTTGCCACATGATCTCTCACTCGTCGATAAATAGTAAAGAAGCTCCTGACGTAGAGAAACTGAGGGCAGACCCAGAACCAAAATCCATAGAACCGTCAGATGACCTGATCGATAAGCTGCTGAACGAAGCTCTTCAAAAGAGCAAAGCTGACCGATGACGTGAAGTGGCCCTATACGAAAAGGCCAAGCATCGGCGTCAAGCTGAAGAAGCCCCGGTAATGAGAATTCATAAAGTACCCCAACCGGATCGAAGCGCCCTTCCCACCAGCAAGAGCAGAATCAAGATAAGGAAGCAGCTCGACAAAGCTCTGTCAATAGGAATGATGCTGCCACCTTCCAAAGAAAATACTTCCGGGAATACGTGCTCCGACGAACCGGATGTCCATCCGAACTACTGCTTATACCATCGGAAGGTCACGCACCCTACCGAAGAGCGGAACGCTTTCAAAAGGTGGTGGCAGGGATACGTTACCCATCGACAACAATTCAAGCGAATGAAGCGCAAAGCCCGTCGGGAGCAGAGAAGCGCGACAGAAGAGCATAAATGAACAGCCGGTAACTGCCATATGGTTTATGCCATCCAGACAAGAACAAAACCTCAAGTTCTTACCTTCGGGAGCGATTTGGACGAGGAAATGACCCTCGACCCTCTTTTCAAAGAATCCGCCTCTGGAAAAGAAGAAGAGACGGGGAACTGTGAGAACATTCAGGTGCGTAACCGTACGTTGCCTGAAAAGAATCTCGGACCCTCAAAAAAATTTTCGGGCAAAAAAGACAAAGGGAAGGAAAAAGTCCCTAAGAAGATTGCTCTCGACGATAGAGTTGTCGAAGAGCTCACGGCTAAGGACCCGCTCACGAAGAACAAGGTGGATTATAATGTCCTGGCGCATCTGAGAAAGATACCCTCACAATTAAGTATCTTGGATGCCCTTCTCCTATCTAAAGAAGCACGAGATTCCCTGATCAAGGCGTTACAAGAGCCCGACCAGTTTCAAGCCTTCCTGGCGGAAGAAAAGATGAAGGACGAGCTAGAAGAAGTCCACGTGGCTGATATCACCTTCAGCGATGAAGACCTCCTTCTAGGAACATGCGAGCACAACCGTCCGCTGTATGTAACCGGGTATTGTCATGATATCAAGATAGGGAAGATCCTGGTCGACAACGGGTCCTCCGTCAACCTTCTCAATGTAAGGGTGTTGAAGAAGATTTGCATGAACGTGTAGCACCTGGCTTGGGACAAAATTACTATCTCCGGGTTCGACTCGCAGTCATCACAAACACTCGGGTCTGTAATATTGACACTACGCTTTGGGCTGCTCGTCACCGACATCAAATTCCATGTCATTGACGCCAAGACTTGCTACAATGCTTTGCTCGGCAGGCCTTGGTTATATAAGTACAACATCATCCCTTCTACACAACATCAGTGTATGAAGTACTTCAAAGACGGCCTTGAGTACACAGTTACAGGGGAGCTAAACCCATTCTCCGTAAATGAAGTTCGCAAATATGAGACGTCAAGTACTTCTTACCGGGCTTCGAAAAAATGGAAAGATGTCGCAAACCGAAGAATAAACAAAAATCCATCGCCACTATCCCGATATTCGGGAGCGATACAGAAGAAGATGAAGAGATGGTCTACTCGGGACAACCCTAAGGAAATAGGCCAGGACTATCTACTCCTATGCTGGTTTTTGGCAGTGACTCTGAGGATGAGGCCAACGCAGTATTCTCCGTCCGCCCGTCAATACAAACCTTTGCTAGAGCTGACCAGAGTTTACAGATTACCCTGGTCCCACAGCAGCATTACAAAGAACTTGATGCACTTGGTACATACAGCGTGCAAGAGCTACAGACCTTCTACGTACCTCCTAAGAAAAGAGGAGAGAAGGTGATACTTTTCTACCAATCCACGGAGACTAAAGTTGAGAAAGAAGTATGGCACGGTGCAGAACCTGCGCTCAACAGGCTTCAACCAATCCGTCTGCCCAGATACTACGCAGAGGGACTAAAAAGACTATTGAGATGCCAAGGCGTACCCTTCAAACAGACTGCTCGACAAGCCCAGTTCTATAACAAGATTTGGGATGTTCCCGGGACTCAGCGGAAGATGCCCAACGGGAGAATGGAGACGACTGGCCTTGGATACATTCGGTCCAATAAAAGGGAGAGATTCCATGGCTGCCATGTCATAAATAACTCCGATGGAGAAGTGAATGCACTTCTGGATAGCGCTGATATTGAAGCAGAGAAAAATCCCGCCGTACGAATATCAAGTCCGTCATTCGAAGAGCAGATTGACGAGCTAATAAGAGAAGCAGGTCAAAAGGTTCGGGATGACCATAGCCGCGAAACGGCCATTTACGAGAAAGCTAGGACGCAACGTATCATTCAGCAGGCTACAGAGGATGACGATCCCCTTCACCCTCAACTTGCTGTACACTCTTATGGCAAAAAGAAAGCCCAACCCAGAAACAACAGCAAGGTCCAGAATGGGGACGGCGTTCGAAAATAGCAAGGAGGATCCAAGAAGCCATGCGAACGAGGAAAAGTGGAACCTGTCTTTTATGAAGAAGATGGGTCGTGAGTACTCTTTCCCTAAAGACAAGACAAGGAAAATATTCAACCTTGTCATGAAGCATCAAATGATGATGCTCCCGGAGTCTCGATACCCCGAACGGATAAACGAGGTCCATCACCCATATTATTTCTCCTACTACCGAGTAGTGGGAAATCCTTTTGAAGACTGCTTTACCTTCAAAGACTGGGTTGAAGGTTAGTATCAGCAAGGCAGGTTTGCTCTATCCGACAGTTGGAGGGTAGCCCCGCCACAAAAGTATGAGCCGAGAGCAACCTACACTACGAGGAAAAGTCTAGATCAGCATCGAGCTTGGAAACGAGCTCGTACCTGCCATATGATAACATTCTCAAAGGAAGGAGAGCACAAGAATATAGATGACCTCTCCCAGTGCTTCGCAAATGAAGATGAGAACGAGGTGATCTCAGAATTTCTACCGGCGCCAAAAGAGCTGGAAGATGGGATACACACCACAGCAGACAACCTGAGAAAAATCGACTTGGGGACAGCAAACGAGCCAAGGCCAACGTTCGTCAGTGAGGTGCTGTCTGAGAAACAGGTAGCCACGTTAAAAGATGTGCTTATGCAGTATAAATACTGTTTCATATGGAACTATTCCGAGATGCCAGGATTAGATCCGGAGATAGCTGTGCATAAACTGGCGATATCGCCGGATGTCAAGCCAGTCAAACAGGTGCCAAGAAGAATGCGGCTCGAGCTTGAGATGAGTATCAATGCCGAAGTTAAGAAGCTAATCGACTCCGGCTTCATCCAAGAAGTTCAATACCCTGACTGGATAGCCAATATCGTTCCGGTAATGAAGAAAAACGGGACGGTGCGTATCTGCGTGGACTTTCAGGATCTTAACAAAGCTTGTCCGAAGGATGACTTCCTAGTGCCCGTTACCGAGCTGATGATCGATAACACATCCACCCATGAAGTCTTCTCCTTCATGGAAGGATCCTCAGGGTACAACCAAATCAAGATGCATCATGAAGACCAAAAGCACACTGCTTTCCGGACTCCGCTGGGCATATTCTGCTACAAAGTGATGCCATTTGGTCTTAAGAACGCTGGCGCCACCTACCAGAGGTCCATGACAAAGATATCCGATGACCTCGTACATGAGATTGTTGAATGTTACATCGACGACCTCATGGTGAAAAGAAAGTCATACGAGGAACACTGGGAGCATTTGAAAATAGTGTTCCAGCGTCTTCGGAAATATAATCTGAAGACGAACCCTCTGAAATGTGCGTTTGGAGTTTCCTCGGGCAAATTTCTGGGATTCATCGTACGATACCGGGGCATTGAAATAGACCCGTCAAAGATCAAGGTGATTATGGAAATGCCTTCGCCAAGAACTCTCAAGCAGCTGCGGTCTCTCCATGGAAAGCTCGCGTATATCCGGCAGTTCATAGCTAACCTCTCCGGCAAATGCCGTCCCTACAGTCATCTAATGAAGAAGGGGACCCCGTTCATTTGGGATCGTAAATGCCAAAGCGCACTGGACGAAATCAAGCAATATCTGCAGAACCCGCCGGTACTGACCGCGCCAGTCAAGGGAAACCCCCTCATCCTGTATACAACAGCCCTTGAAGGTTCTTTAGGCGCGTTATGGGCACAAGAGAGCGACCAAGGGAAGGAGAGAGCTCTCGATTATTTGAGTCGAGTCCTCCTGGGGGCAGAAAATAACTACCCCCCATCGAAAAGCATTACCTGGCACCGATCTTCGCATTAACAAAGTTCCAACATTACGCCTTGGCACATGAGGTCCAACTCATATCAAAGATGGATCCTCTCAAGTACTTGATGTCAAGAGCCATGCTAACAGAAAGGCTTTCCAAATAGGCCCTCCTCTTGATGGAGTTCTCGATATAATATCGACCCTTCAAAGCAATAAAAGGCCAGGCCATCGCCGACTTTCTCGCTGAACATCCGGTACCTGCCAACTCTCCCTTAAACTGCGAGTTACCGGATGAACACGCGTTTGACACAATTGACAGGGAGAAAGAAGGGAATGATACCCGATGGGAACACCACTTCGATGGAGCGTCCTCCTTGAAGAAGCGAAACCAAAATGCCCCCATGATTAAAGCCGGGATGGGCCTTATCTTCGTGACTCCACAAGGAGGGATTATGCGTTTTCCCTTTCTTTAACGGAGCCAAGAACAAACAATGAAGCTGAATATGAAGCTTTGATAGCAGGTCTTGAGATTGCTGTCGACATGGGCGTTGAAAACCTCCTCATATATGGAGACTCCCAGCTGGTCGTTAGCCAAGTAAATGGCGACTATCAGACGTGCAAGCCAGAACTGATCAGGTATGATGAAAGAGTGCAGCAATTGCTGACGCAAATCCCCTCCTATACCTTGGAAAGCATACCTCGTGCGGAAAATAGCAGGGCAGATGCGTTAGCCATGCTCGCTAAAGAACTGGCCCACGAAAACCTCGATGACGTAAAGATCATTGTGCAAAGTTTCCTGATTCTCGCTCTAGCAGAAATATCTCCGAAGACGTCTAAAAGAGAGGAAGCAACCGAACAAGAGGCCTTCCAATTGGAGGATAAAGAAAAGGCGAGAGATTGGAGAGAAGTCTTCATAGACTACTTCAAATCCTATCGAACGCCCGAGGACGCGTCGTCAAGACATCAGCTCATGAAGCGAGCCCTGTCTTTCGCCTTCGTCAATGGTACTCTTTATAAGAGATCGTTCGATTGTTTATGGTTGAGATGCTTGGGACCAGAAGAACTAAAAAGGGTCGTCCAAGAAACTCATGACGGACTTTGCGGTTCCCATCAAGCAGGGCTAAAGATGAAGCTGAAGATCAAAAGAATGGGCTACTATTGGCCCACAATGGTTCAGGAATGCCTCGAATATGCGAAGTAGTGTCACCCGTGCCAAATTCACGGGGACTTCATCCATCAGCATCTGAATCTGCTACACCTAACATTGGCTAGCTGGCTATTCGAAATGTGGGGAACCGATATAATCGGGCCCATCGAGCCAGCCTCATCCAAGGACATCGGTTCATACTGGCAACAACCGATTACTTTTCTAAGTGGGCGGAAGCAATACCGTTAAGAGAGGTGAAGATGAAGAACATCCTCCATTTCTTCAAAACACACGTCCTCTACTGGTTCAGCACTCCGCGACGGATTATCTCTGATAACAGGCCAGCCTACAGAAGCCGTAAGATCAGCCGCTTCGCACAGCAGCATAATATAGATTGGAGATACTCTTCGGTCTATAATCCCCGAGGTAATGGTCTAGCTGAGGCTTTCAACAAGACCTTGACAAAGATCATAAAGAAAACAGTGTCCAGAAATAAAAAGGACTGGCACGAGAGATTGCATGAAGCTCTCTGGGCCTATCGGACTACGTTCAAGACAGCCATGAACACAACGCCATTTGCGTTAGTATTCGACACGGATGCGGTACTTCCCTTGGAGATAGAGCTACCCTCCCTACGAGTGGCGGTTCGGTACGAACTAACGGACGAAGAGAATACCCATCTTCGGCTTGAGGAGCTAGACGCCCTTGATGAAACTCGTCTCGTGGCGCAGCAAAACCTAGAGGCTTACAAAGCATGGATGATGCACTCATACGAAATATTGACTAGGCCGAGAACATTCCGCCAAGGCGAACTCGTGCTAGTCGTAAAAAGACCTATGATTCCCAATCGTGCTAAACGGGGGAAATTCGTGCCAAACTATGAAGACCCGTACATTATAGACAAGGTCTACCAAGGTGGAGCCTACTTGCTCATGGATATGCATGGCGAAAGACCCTTCCGGCCAATAAACGACTGATTTCTGAAAAAAATACTACGCCTGACGAGTCATGGCCCCGGTCAATGATAGATGATGATGCCTATGTCCGCTCTCTATCTTCTTGAGTCAAGGCTATAAGAGTAGTACCTAACAGTATTCCGTCTCAAACATGGAGAGCTACGGACCGTAACGTCCTTAAACTAGCTACGGACCATAACGTCCCTAAACTAACAATGGACCGAGATGTCCTTAAACTAATATTGGACCGAGATGTCTTTAAACTAGCAAAGGACCGGGATGTCCCTAAACTAACAATGTCGCCTCAAACACGGCGATAGTGGAATGCAAGTCCATAAGTCCCAGCGGTGAGGACTGCAACTCAAATCCCACCGGCAAACGGATGGATCACATGCGGCGAAACTATTCTCGAAAGTTTCATTGCACAAAAAAAGGGGTACGTCCATAAGCGAAATGGGCACGGATGAAAACCAGAAAGGGCGCCGTGAGTATAAACAACAGGACTACCGGCGAGTTTGTGAAAACTCGAAAGGGCACAATCTCGTTAAAATAAAGACACTTGCAAGGTCTTCTCGACCTTGTGAGGAGAAAATACCTGCGTGAGATCCTTACGACTCATAAGGGAGCAACACACTTAGAGATCCCCACGATTCCTAAAGAGAAATTGCACTTACGAGATCCTCATGACTCGTGAGGAGAATTCTCCCTGCGAGACCCACGGCTCGTAAGATTCGAAAGCCTTAAGCTACAGGGATCTGAACCTGTTCTTAAGCCATCACATTCCCCAAATTGCTCTACAAGCGGTTCAAAATTGACCCTTGTATACAATCCACGGGCACAAATAAACGTCTCCCCCTCCAAGTTCCAACAATGGCGCGGAATGTCCTCATGTGGTGAATGACACTTGTAAGTCCTCTCGACTTATAAGAAGAAAACACTCTTTTAAGATCCTTACGACTTATAAGAGAACATACACTTAGGAATCCTCATGATTCTTAAGGAGAAAAATGCACCTACGAGATCCTCATGACTCGTAGGGAGAAACATCTTTATGAGACCCTTACGGCTCATAAAGCCAAAAGCCTTAGTCGACAGGATCCTAACCCTTTTTGCTAAGCCACCTTTGTTCGAATCGACAAAGGAAAATGATGATTCTCTCCTGGCAAAGTCCCAGTGGTAGCAATGCTGATGCCTAAATCGGTAACAAATTCCAAGTCCTTTCACGGCAAATGATGATTCGCTCCTGGCAATATTCCAGTCGCAGCGATGCTGATGCTAAGATTGGTATCAGGTCCTGAGTTCCATACTCGCAGCAAAAAATCAGCGAGCCAAAAATGCATATGAAATAGCCGAAATGATTGGGTAACTTGCAACAAAAATCAGCAAGTAAAATATATGCATACAAAAATAGCCGAAATGATTGGGCAACTCGCAATAAAAAGCAGCGAGTAAAGAAAAAGAAAAATAGCCGAAATAATTGGGTACCGCGAAAAATAGCCGAAATGATTGGACAATCGCGACTTTCACGATATAGAAAGCTGAAATGATAGAGCATTGCGGGAAGAAATAAAAAAATTGAAATGAAACTCTGCCCTGCAGGTGAGATCACATTGACCCCTGTATACAATCCATGGGCACAAACGGAAAGGGGACCATATCATCCCACCAGGCTCCATCAAAGGGAAGCCAGATCTCAATAGCTGCATCTACAGCCTAGAAATCAACAACAGCGTTCTTCTTCTCATTCCAACCAGAAGCAAATACGACGTCAGCAAAATGGAGCCACGGAAAAGTCCCCTAGTTCCAAACCTCGATCGTTCACTGACAACCTAGAGACTACCTCGGAGCCACGGCAAAGGCCCCTAGTTCTAGTTCTCGACGGTTCTCAGACAGCCTAGAGACTACATCAGAGCCATGGCAGAGTCCCTAGTTCCATGTCTCGACGGCGGCATCCACGGCCTAGAGATCAACCAACAACATTTTTCCTCCCTCCAGCAGGATACAGGCGCGACATCAACAATCGGAGCCATGGAAAACTCCCCTAGTTCCAAATCTCGATGGTTCACAGAAAACCTAGAGACTACCTCGGAGCCATGGCTAAGTCCCCTAGTTTCGAATCTCGACGGTTCACAGACAACCCAGAGACAACCTCGACATTCATCGCAATATTGCAGACACAATGTCAACCAACGAAGCCAAGGAAAATCCCTCGATTCAGGGTTTTGACGGCAACTCAAATGAGACCTGAAAAGACCATCGGAGATCATCCCACACCAGCGCAGGAGTGGTCATGACTCATCGGGCCTCCCAAACTGAGCCTAACCTCAAGTAAAAAGGGACATGGAATATCCCGACCGCTTGCGCTTTCGACAGTAATATTATGTAGGGTGTTTTTCGTCATCCCATTGAGATGGGAATACGCACGCGCTTGTCAGGCGCATTACAGATTCCCCCTGCCTATGGTAGGCTGGGGTTTAATAATTGTGGGAATCCGAATCTCCGGCAGCCACGGACTAAGCTGCTGTTAATTACCCCTCGCCTTTGGAGCGAGGGAACCTCCGATTGACTGGTTAAACTGGTCATGCGAACTCAATGTGCAGTGTATGTGTGTTTTGTTTTGGAGGGGGCTTGGATATATCGGGAGTCACGCAGAGTTTTTACGGGTGTCCCGCTACCAGGATAGCGGGCTGGGGGTCAAGAGGGCTAGCTGCCCCCTTGCGGGGTGCGGGGCAGCGCCCCGGCCATACATACATACATACATACACACATATATATAAAGGGGGAAAGCGCCCAAAGGACGCGTGGGGCCAGCGCCTCACGTGCCTAGTACACGAGCGCTGTGCGCTTAGACGCTAGCGCACCACGTGTCCGACACGTGGGTGCTGGGTGCTTGAGCGCTAGGCGCTCGAGCGCTAGGCTCTCGCACCACGTGCCCGGCACGCGGGCGCTGGGCACTTAAGCGCTAGCGCACCACGTGCCCGACATGTGGGTGCTAGACGCTTGATCGCTGTGCGCTTAGGCGCACCACGTGTTCGACACGTGGGCGCCGGGCGCTTGAGCGCTAGGCACTCGAGCGCTAGAATACCATGTGTCCGGCACGTGGGCGATGGGCGCTTGAGCGCAAGGCGCTCGAGCACTAGCGCACCACGTGCCCGGCATATGGGCACTGGGCGCTTGGGGCGCTAGGCGCTTGAGGCGCCGACGAGGAAAAGGGGATTTTAGACCCAGAAATAGGATTTAAAATCCCAAAAGAGGATTTAGAGTGGAGTTAAATTCCTAAGATGTTTTGGAGTTGATGAAAGGGGTTTTTCTTTGGAGCCCTGGGTCTTCCCAAAAATGGGGTTTTCGGAGATGGGCCTCCTTCTTCCTTCTCTGTTGGCAGGATCTTGAAGATCAAGAGATGTGAGATTTTAAAAATCTCTCCTTTCTGAGATCTGATGGCAGATCTGAGTTCCCCTTTGTGGGTTTTGTGGTGAAAAACTATTTAGTTTTATAAAAGGAAGAGTAAAACTCTTGATTTAATTCAAAAGAATGTAGAAGGTTTTAGAACCTTGAGGAAGGAGAAAGATCTCAGATCTGGAATCTTTTTTGCAGAGAGAAAAAGTTATTGAGATATTTTCATTATCTTTGCCTTTATAAGCTATACACTTTACATATAGCCCCTTGGGCTTCACAAAATGGCATTTTGCCCATCCCATGGCTCATGTGCCATTTCTTTTTGCACATAAGCCCTGGGCTTTTCAAAAATTTGGCTTTATGCCCATTTTCTTACATTTATTCATAAAATAAAATAAAAGAAATACAACAAAATTATTTATTACAAAATTTTTATCTTGGCATGGGGGGAGGCCGGCCGCTTCATGTTCGGGCTCGACCCGGGCATGGGCCCACTTGATATGGGCTTGGGTCCACTTGGCTTGGCGTTGACTTTGATTTTGACTTGGTCAACCGGGGTGTAAATTTTTACCCCAACAAATTGCCTCCTATCAATAAATACACACCACACATGTGGGTCGTGTGCATGAAATTGATGGATCTTCTTTCATGTGGATGCGACTTGATTTGGTTCCCGCTTTTAGGAAGCTGGCACTACCCTTTTTACAACATGGACGGCCGATTCTGTCCTTTTGCGACTTTGACGGTCGATGCTGCCCTTTTAGCGACTTGGACGGTCGATACTTCCTCTTTTACGATGTGGACGGTCGGTTCTGCCCTTTTAGCGACTGGGACTGTCGGTTCTGCCCTTTTTGCGACTTGGACGGTCGGTACTGCCCTTTTAGCTTGTTGGACGGTCGATTCTGCCCTTTTTGCGACTTGGACGGTCGGTTTTACCCTTTTAGCGACTTGGACGGTCGATTCTGCCCTTTCTGCGACTTGGACGGTCGATGCTGCCCTTTTAGCGACTTGGACGGTCGATGCTGCCCTTTTTGCGACGTGGACGGTCGGTGCTGCCCTTTTAGCGACTTGGACGGTTGATTCTTCCCTTTTTACGACTTGGATGGTCGGTTCTGTCCTTTTAATGACTTGGACGGTCGATTCTGCCCTTTTTGCGACTTGGACGGTCGATGCTGCCCTTTTAACGACTTGGACGGTCGATGCTGCCCTTTTAGCGATTTGGACGGTCGGTGCTGCCCTTTTTGCGACATGGACGGTCGGTGCTGCCCTTTTAGCGACGTGGACGGTCGATTCTGCCCTTTTTGCGACTTGGACGATCGGTTCTGCCTTTTTAGCCACTTGGACGGTCGGTTCTGCCCTTTTAGCGACTTGGACGGTCGGTTCTGCCCTTTTAGCGACTGGGACGGTCGGTTATGCCCTTTTAGCGTCTGGGACGGTCGGTTATGCCCTTTTTGCGACTTGGACGGTCGGTGCTTGATTTGACTTGCTCCACTTCTTGCGGTGTCAGGGTTGAAGTTGACTTGCTGATTCGATGTGATTTGGGTTGACATCAGCACCGCTGCACTGGAATATGGTACCGGGAGCGAATCATCATTTGTCATGAGGCGATTTCCCTCATTCCCAGTTTAACGACTTAGGAGTCATCTGTTCCCAGTTTAACGACTTAGAGATCCTTTGTTCCCAGTTTAAAGACTTAGGGGTCTATTGGATTGGAGTTTTGGGATTTTGGGGTTAGGGTAGGCATCAGCGTTGTTAACACTAAAGCACACGTGCCTGGAGAAATTCATCATTTGCCTTTTCCTGTTGAGGAGCGATGGATTATGAGACAGGTTTAGATCCCTATCACCTAAGGCTTTTCAATTTTATGGGCCGTGAGGGTCCTATAAAAGCATTTTCTCCCTACGAGTCGTAAGGATCCCGCAGGTGTATTTTATCCTTAGGAGTCATGGGGACTCCCAAGTGTGTTTTTCCTTCGTGAGTCGTAAGGATCCCACGAAGGTTTGTTCTCCTCATATATCGTGAGGACACATGAGTCGGTCTTTTCTAATGGGGCATAATTCCAAGGGCGGAGACCGGCCACTGGACTGGTGATTGCGGCGGGGCATGGGTATGCTGAGAATTATTTGAGCCCATGGATTGTATACGGTAGTCAAGTTGGGGACTAACCGTAGGGCTGGGAGAATTTTGAGAAATTGGATTTTGGTTGGCGTCTGCATCGCTGCACTGGAATATGATATCAGGAGCGACTCATCATTCGCCGTTTGGGGACTTAGAATTTGGATCTTGTTTGCCATCAGCATTGCTGCACTGGAATAATGCCAGGAGCAACTCATCATTTGCCCCGGGAGGACTTGGGATTTGTTTTTTAGGTTAGCATCAGCACC
Source organism: Agapanthus africanus (assembly GCA_030015575.1). NCBI lineage: Eukaryota > Viridiplantae > Streptophyta > Magnoliopsida > Asparagales > Amaryllidaceae > Agapanthus > Agapanthus africanus. Next base: position 415,665,836 of record CM057349.1, on the reverse strand, counting down.
GCTAACACTGAAGCGTAACGCCAGGAGCGATTCATCATTTGCCATTTCCCGTTGGGGAGCGGTGGCTTAGGAGACAGGTTTAGGTCTCTGTCACGAAAGACTTTTCAATTTTATGAGCCGTAAGGGTCTCATAAAAGCATTTTCTCCCTACGAGTCGAGAGGATCTCGCAGGTGTATGTTCTCTTTAGGAATCGTGAGGATTCCTAAGTGTGTTGCTCCTTTGTGAGTCGTAAGGATCTCACACAGGGATTTTCTCCTCACAAGGTCGAGAGGACTTTGCGAGTGTATTTCATCTCTTTTCACGAGTTTGCGCCCTTTCGGGTTTTCACAAACTCGCCGGTAGTCCTGCTGTTTTTACTCACGGAGCCCTTTCGGGTTTTCATCCGTGCCCGTTTTGCTTGTGAACATACCATTTTTTTGTTTTTTTTTGGCCGCTGGTGGGACTTTAAAAGTAGTCTCACCGGTAGGATCTGGGAGAGATAAAGGCATTTAAGCCCATGGATTGTGTATGGTTTTGCAGGATGTATGATCCAGACCGTAGGGCTGGTGTGCTCAATTCGCCTGCGACTTGGAGCATTCACACGTAGTATTTCTTGAGATATCGGCCATTGATGGGTGGCATGGGCCTTTCTCCCTCGACACTTATTAGTTGGTAGGATCCTCTGTCGAACACTTTCTCGATGACGTATGGTCCTTCCCAGTTTGGCTCGAATTTTCCCTTGGCATGTCGATTGGGGATGACCGGTCTTTTGAGGACCAACACCAATTCACCTTTCTTGAAAGCGCGGAGACGGGTTATCTTGTCATAGGCCCGTGATATTTGGGATCGGTATAGCTCCAGATTTTGCTGCACAGCGAGCCTCTTTTCTTCGAGGGCGTCGAGCTCTTCAAGCCGAAGGAGCACGTTTTCCTCCTCCGTCAACTCGTGTTGAACGACCATTCTTAAACTTGGAACTTCGACTTCGAGGGGGAGGACCGCCTCCACTCCGAAGAGCAATGAGTATGGAGTGGACTGAGTTGAAGTACGGTGCATGGTACGATATGCCCACAATGCCTCGTGAAGTTTGAGATTCCAGTCTTTCTTGTTGGCTGAAGCATTTTTCCTCAGGAGCTTGCATAGAGTCTTATTGAAGGCTTCGGCTAGCCCATTGGCTCTTGGATTATAGATGGAGGAATATCTCCAGTCTATCTTATGCTGAGTAGCGAACCTTGAGACTTTGAAGCTTTTGAAAGAAGGCCCGTTGTCAGAAATGATTCTTCTTGGTGTACCGAAGCGGTTTAGAATATTATGCTGGAAGAATGTCAGAATATCTTTTGTCTTGACTTCTTTTAGCGGGACAGCTTCAGCCCATCTGGAGAAGTAGTCTGTTGCGGCCAGTATGAACCGGTGGCCTCTAGATGACGGAGGATAAATTGGGCCAACTATGTCGGTTCCCCAGACTTCGAAAGGGCACGACGCCACCATAGGATGCAACGGATTGGGGTGCTTGTGAATGAAATCACCGTGAATTTGGCAGATAAAACATTTCTTTGCATGCTCTCCGCAATCCCGTATCATGGTGGGCCAATAATACCCAAGCCGTTTAATTTGAAGTCATATCTTGGGGCTAGATTGGTGAGCACCGCAAACGCCCGAGTGAACTTCTTTCATGACCTTTTGGGCTTCGGCCAATGACAGATACCTAAGCCAGAGTTGGTCATATGACCCGCAGTATAGCGTGTCATTTACAAACACGTATCGGAGAGCTCTCTTCTTCAGCTGAATCCTTGCAGATTTTCCTTCGGGCAGCTTGTCGTATCGGAGGTACTCTATGAAGGGTTCTCTCCAATCGGGCTCGTCTTGGATGATCGAAGTTTCATCGGTAGGACTGCTCTTCTGTTCCGCACTTTCCTCTTCTCGTAGAGAGACTGGGGGTAGAATTTGCCGGCTCCTGACTGTGATCAGAATTTCATCCATGTCAGAATCAGCCAGCTCCTCGGCAAAGCGAGCGAGTACGTCAGCCTTTCCATTCGACGCTCTAGGGACTCTCATTAGTTCAATGTGAGTGAACTGTTTCATGAGTTCCACCACTCGGCTTCTGTACCGAGCTAACTCGGGTTTGTATATCTTATAGTCGCCGTTTACTTGGTTGACGACAAGCTGGGAAACACCGTAGACTCGTAGCCGGAGGATTTCCATTTCTATGGCGAGTTCCAAACCAGCTATCAGAGCTTCATACTTGGCCTCATTGTTTGTGTGAGGCTCGGTGAGAGCAAAAGAACGTTATAGGGTTCCCATTGATGGCGTGATGAACACTAACCCTATCCCTGCTTTTATCTTCGGGACGCTTGATTTACTGGAGGTCCTTATTGATGAGGCTCCATCGAAGTAGAGCTCCCACCATGGCTCATCTTCCTCGAGGTGCAGCGCTTGTTCATCAGGTAGCTCGCAATTAAGCGGTGACCCCTCTGATACGGGATGAGCAGCGAGGAAGTCCGTGAGAGCTTGCCCTTTTACTGCTTTCGGAGGAGTATAAACTATGTCAAACTCAAGTAGCATGACGGCCCACCTCGACATTCTACCGGCTAGGCTTGCTTTGGTCATTAAGTGTTTGAGCGGGTCGACCCTAGAGATCGGCATAACCCGATAAGCGAGCAGATAGTGCCTCACCTTCTTCACAGCGAACATCAGAGCCAGGCATTGCTTTTTGATCGGGGAATAGTTTTGTTCCACCCCAACTAGAGTTCGACTGAGGTAGTAGAGGGCGTTTTCTTTTTCCTCCTCGTTGTTCTGGGCAAGGAGCGCATCGAGTGACTCATCTAGCGCGGCAGTGTAGAGAATCAGCGATTTATTTGGAATGGGAGTGGCTAGCACTGGAGGGCGCAACAAGTACTGTTTAATGCTTTCGAACGCTTTCTGACATTTTGCATCCCAGACAAAAGGAGCTCCTTTCTTCATGAGCTTTGAGAAGGGCCTACATCTCCCCGATAAATTTGAGATAAACCTTCATATATAAGCAAAATTTCCTTGAAAAGATCTCAGCTGCGTCAGATCCTTCGGAGGGTGCATTTCCATGATGGCCTTTATCTTTGATGGATCAACTTCGATCCCTCGATGTCGGACTATGAAGCCCAGGAATTTTCTCGATGACACGCCAAAGGCGCACTTCAGAGGATTCATTTTCAGATCGTACTCCCTCAATCTGGTGAGAACGGTCCTTAGATCTTGGATGTGATCGGCCTTGGCTTTAGTCTTGACTACCAGATCATCAACATAACATTCGACGACTTTATGAATTAGGTCATCAAAGATATTGGTCATCGCCCTCTGGTATGTAGCACCTGCGTTCTTCAGTCAGAACGACATCACCTTGTAGCAGTATATTCCGATCGGGGTTCGAAATGCCGTGCGTTTCTCATCCTCAGGCGACATCTTGATCTGATTATATTCAGACGAGCTATCCATAAATGTGAACAGCTCGTAATTTGAGGTGTCATCGACCATCATTTCCATGACCGGTAGCGGAAAGTCGTCTTTAGGACATGCCTTGTTGAGGTCCCTGAAATCGACACAAACTCGAATCTGCCCATTTTTCTTCTTCACTGGGACTAAGCATGCGATCCAGTCCGCATATTTCTCTTCCCTGATGAAGCCGGCATCGATGAGCTTCTTGGTTTCCTCAATGACCTTTTCTTATAGTTCCCTTCTCATTCTTCAAGGAGCTTGTTTGACTGGCTTAGCATCAGGAGATATAGCCAGTTTATGCACGACCACTTCAGGGGAAAGTCCAGGCATTTCTTTATACGTCCACGCGAAGCAATCGACAAACTCATGCAGTAGGGCGATTATCTGCGCTTTCATCTTCTCTGATAAGAGTGAGCCGATGTAGGTCGGCTTTGGATTATCGGGCGTTCCTAAGTTAATCTCATCTAGTTCGTCGAAGGTTGCTTGTCCTCCATCTTCGAGCTCCTGAGGAGTTTCTTCTGGCTCGGCTATCTCATCATCATCATTTGATCTTTCGCTGGCTTCACCAACATGGATCATGTAGCATGCTTTGGAATCAGGTTGAATGAAGCCTATGCCCTGTCTATCTGGAATTCGTCCATCGATGAGTGCTCGGACCTGGGGCGGATGCCATAGCCCTGCATAAAATTTTGCTTCTGACTTCGTTTGATATAACGGCATCCGCACTTTTTGAAATATTCTCTCATCTCGGGCGCATAGTATCTGGGATTGAGGACGGCCCTTATGCCTCTCTCATAGGGAAGGCATGCGACAGACAAATCATCCGGGTGCATGACAGGATTCGACCCGTAGAACAGGATGCCCTTCTGTCCACTTTTCCTTCCGGGAACATAGAAAGTTTTCAGCTGGTTCACGGTAGATACTGACAATGCATCGAGCTCTTTGCACATCTGCTCCGGCACCCTTGTGACAGCTAGGTACCCTTCTGCAATTTCAAAGGTCTCTCGTAGTTTCGCTTGCTGCATAGGGGTCCAATCTGCACAGCTGTTGCACGACAGGTCCTCTTCCTCCGACTCTTCAGTGTCATTGCCAAGATGAGGGCGAACTTTGCTGCTAGATGGGTTTTCAGTATCGGATTCTTCCGTATCGCTACCGAAACGAGGGCGAGTTTTACGGAAGGACGGACTTCCAGCGTCGGACTCATCAGTGTCGCTACCGAAACACGGGCGCACTTGGGCGTTTTTGCTCTTGAAAGTGACAACCGACTCAGATTTTCTTTTGAGTCTTGGAGCCGCTCTATCCCCAGTCAGTCGTGGCTTAGCATTTTGGTGGTTCATGAAGTACCGAGAATCTTCATATCGGACTTCATGCACACCGAATGGCTGGATGTCTCCGTCAATGCGTCTTTCTTCGCCATTTTTAGTATACTTCATGCATTGATGGAGAGTTGACGGAACGATGCCGTAATCGTGGAGCCACGGCCGTCCCAAGAGAATCTTCTAAGACGTGTCAGCGTCGATCATGTATATCTTAGCTTCAGTTTGCAGATCCCCGAATTTGATTGGCAAAGCTATAGACCCCAGAACTTGCTGGCAGTTTTGATTGAAGCCTTGAATGACAATCCTTTCCCTTGAAAGGTGTCGGACGTCCATTGACAAACTCTTCAGTGTCCGCAAGTTCATGATGTTCACCGAGGACTCCGGATCAATCAATATGCGATTAATCCGATCTCCGTCGCTGTACCCAGTCATGTAAAGCGGCCGATTATGCTCAGCCGTTCCCAGTAGCAGGTCTTCACCCTTAAACGTGACTACGGCGGCTTGCAAAGTGTACTGAGCTTCTTTCATATTAATTTCCACAAAGCAAGCCTGATACCGCTCAGGGTTTTGTAGAGCATGAATGAGACATCTCTAAGCTCTTGAGATAGAACCAAGGCATCGTAGATGCTAAGGAGAGACGGAAGCTTTCGGAGGTGAGCCAAGACATTATAGTCTACTGGGGAAAGATTCGAATCTTCATGAGCAAGTTCTCTGCTATCTTCTTCATTAGCGACTTGTTTTTCCTTCCCTTTTGGGGAGTTGCCCTGATTTGGAGGTAGAGCCCTGCCACTTCTAAGCTGGATTTGGTTGGCCTTTGTGGTGAGCTCCTCGTCCTCTTCGGGAAAACAGAGCTCCTCCTCTGAGTCGCTGCCAAGACAGATGGCGTAGCAGGTCACTACTGGGGTTTCTTCATTGGAGTCTTCTTCTAACTCCTCCAGAATTCCAGCCGCTTCTACAGGGAAGAACTTTTTCAATTGAATTAGAGTCCTTTACTTCTATTCATAGTCTTTGAGGGAATCAACATATTTTTGAATGGTCGATCTCCCTGCAGACTCTTTTTCACGCCGAGCTGTACTTTTCTTCTTCTTGAGCTTTTTGAATTTTGAGCCTGATGGGGCCGCATTGGCAGCTGACATGGTAGGCTTCTTCTGCCCTTCCCATTCCATCCTGGGCTCTTTCCAAAGTAGCTTTATCATCTTCTTCATCTTATTAGATAGGTGCGTACTCCATGGAGGCTGCGGTGAGTCCGTTTCATTTCTCTGGGTAGCGGGTTCAGCTGTCTGCTCCCAGAAGGCTTCAGCTTCTGTCGGTATAAAGTTGGTGGTTGCACCTTGATTGTTCACCAACACACTTTTGGACAGCTCGATCTCTCCAGCCTTGTACTACTTCTCGACCCAGTCCTTGAAGATATAGCAATCCTCGATCGCATGGCTCACTACTCGGTGGTACGGGCAATACAGGGGAATGTCGGTCATTTTTGCTTCTTGGGGTCTTTTCGACTCCGGCAATTGTAGGCCGTTGTTCAAGGCATCTTTAAATATCTTTCGGACCTTGTCCCTTCTGAAAGAGTAAACCTTGTTCTTTTTCTCCTCTAGGGAAGGCCCATCTCCTCCCAGCAATGGCTTTCGAGACCAGTTGGTTTTGGATTCGCCCGCCCTTCGCTTTTCTTCATTGTCGGACGCATTGAAGACATTGGTACTGCTGGAACTCCCACTTCTACGGTTGTCATCCCGCTTGCTTTTCCAAGTCTTGTCTCTCTGAGAGTCCGGGATAGACTCTTGCTTCGAGCGTTCCAGCATTTGGACTTTCTTGGTTAGCTCTTGAAACGTCTTGAGATCTGCTGTACACAAGAATGGGACCATCCAATTGCTGAGGTTCCTATTGAGAAGGCTGACGGACTGGTCCTGCTCCAGCGGCGGTTCTTACTTGACCGTGAGATTACGCCATCGGGCGATAAAGTCGGTGTTGCTTTCATTCTTCCCCGGCTTGGTCCTCACAAGGTCAGCAATAGAGATTTTATCACTGACACTCATGAACCTTTGCCGAAACAGAGACTCCATTTGGGCAAAGGTAACAACGGACCCGTCTGGTATACTCGCGTACCAGTCGAAAGCGACACCGGTCAGGCTGTTGACAAACTGACGAAGAAGGAGCGCATCATTGCCCCCTATATTTCTGCACGATGCTTTGAAGTGTGCGACGTGCTGGTTGGCATTTCCCGTCCCGTCAAATCTTCCGAACTTAGGAATGACGTAGCCGCTCGGGAACTCGATCAGATTGTACTGTATGGGATATGGCCGCCCACTACTTCCAATTTCTTTCTGGGTTTCAGCTTCGGCCACCAATGTTTTAACTTTGCTGGTGACCAAATCCATTATCCGATCTTGTGTTAGCGGGATAGTGCTATCTGGGGCCAAGGCATCCCCAGAAGCGGAATGTGGTCTGCTTTCGTGCGGCTCGACCAGTCTTGGACCCAAAGGAACAGGTATTGGCTGCTTCAGATTGTCATCACCCGGCTGATGGGTAGCGACTTGTGATTGATTGGGAGGCGCTCGAGCAATTTGAGCCGTAAGCTGCATCAAAACATTCGTTAGGTCGTCAATTTTCGAGTAGAGCTTGGCCATCTCTTTATCTTTGCTCTTGAGCTGTTTTTGAAGCTCTTGAAGCAGCTCTTACTCCGTGGTCCTGGGGCGGAAAGTCGGCTCTTCCTCGCTGTCCGAGCTTGACTCTTCCTGGACCGAAGGGTCTTTCTTCCTATCGTCCTCTTCGAGAAGGGGTTCATCATCCAGCGGAAGCCGTTGTTCTTGGGTAGCAGCAACCACATTCAAGCCAGATTGGGCTTGGGATGTGATGGCTCCATCCTTGCTTTTGCTACGAAGGTTGTCGCTGGGGCGCCCGCCCGCCATATAGACTGTATGGATAGTATATCCAGCCGTCTTTTTATTATCGGCAGCTGATTTCACAGATCGTTGTCTTGACCCCCGCTGTTTCGGTAGCGGGCGGTCGATTGAAGGCGGCTGGCCTGACCAGGTTCTTGAATGGTACTGGCGCTTCTTTTCTGGGTTTGCCCCGCTGCTTTCGTGCGGCACAGAGCGCCTGATAGACTCTTGAAGAGACAGTGTCACACTTTTTCTGTTGGGGCCGGGACACGCCTCTTTGTAGCGACGTTCGGACTGTTGTCTTCTTGATTCTAGCGGTCGTGGCATTTTTCTGAACCCACTTCAGAGGTTTGAAGGAATTGCTGATTCTTACGGCCGACTCAACCGTCGTCGCGGGGCGACCCTGCTCTTGGAACCTCACAAGATTCCACCTGGCCGGAGTCCTGGCCCTCTTGTTGGCTCGATACCTGAGCCGCTTCTGTCTTAACTTTTTTGTTTTAAGCACTTGGCAGACTTCGGCCCTTCGAGAAGACACTGTTGACCGGGTGATGGAGGATTTTGGAGACACGCTCGATTGTGCATTTGCTGGAGTCATAGCCTGAGCTCGTACGCAACATTTCATGTCGCCCTTTGTACCAGAAGTCTTGCCCCCAGCTGGAGCACCAGAGAGTCGTTCAGACATCGTCTTAAGTTTCGGTTGTGGTGCCTTGGTGATCACGACATTCGGCCTGTTGCCCCTTGAGACCGGCTTGGCCGCTTGCTTTGCCGGGATTTCTTCCAGATGAGCACTTCCGGCAGGGTAGATGATGACGGAGCCAAACTGGCGGGGCAGTTCTTCCCACTGTCGACTAAGGCTTGCAGGGAGAACCACACGAGCATTGACCTTGACCGCATATGGGATCGGGGTCGCGTTGGAAGCTGAATTCATCTTAGGAGAATTGTCGTTGAAAGTTGTTTGCTGCACGGAAAAAAAAACACCATTTCAGTACAGGCAATCAACATGTATATCGACTGAGTTCGCATGAACGTTTAACCCGAAATATGGGAGGAGAGAAGCGTCCCACCGGGCGTGCCAGAATCTATAGGGTTTTTTTCGTCACCCCATTGAGATGGGAATACGCGCGCGCTTGTTTGGCGCATTACAGATTCCCCCTGCCTAGGGTAGGCTGGGGTTTAATGATTATGGGGATCCGAATCTCCGGCAGTCGCGGACTAAGCTGCCGTTAATTACCCCTTGCCTTTGGAGTGAGGGAATCTCCGATTGACGGGTTAAACTGGTCATGCGAACTCAATATGCAGTGTACGTGTCTTTTGTTTTAGAGGGGGCTTTGATATATCGGGAGCCACACAGAGTTTTTACGGGGGTCCCGCTACCCGGATAGCGGGTTGGGGGTCAAGGGGGCTAGCAGCCCCCTTGCGGGGTACGGGGCAGCGCCTCAGCCCAATTTTTTTTTAAGAGGGACAGTGTTGTATAATATGTGTGTGTGTGTATTCATATATATATATATATATATATATATATATATAAGGGGGAAAGCGCCCAAAGGACGCTTGGGTCCAGCGCCTCATGTGCCTAGCACGCGAGCGCTTGGCGCCTAAGTGCTTGCGCTTAGGCGCTAGCGCACCACGTGTCCGATACGTGGGTGTTGGGCGCTTGAGCTTTAGGAGATCGAGCGCTAGCGCACAACGTGCCCGGCACGTGGGCGCTGGGCGCTTGAGCGCTGTGCGCTAGAGCACCACGTGCCCGACATGTGGGCGCTGGGTGCTTGAGCGCTGTGCGCTTAGGCGCTAGCGCACCACGTGTCCGACACGTGGGCGCCGAGCGCTAGGCACTCGAGCGCTAGCGCACCACGTGTTCGGCACGTGGGCGATGGGCGCTTGAGCGCAAGGCGCTCGAGTGCGAGCGCACCACATGCCCGGCACGTGGGCGCCGGGCGCCGGGCGCCGGCGAGGAACAGGGGATTTTAGCCCTAGAAATAGGATTTAAAATCCCAAAAGAGGATTTAGAGTGGAGTTAAACTCCTAAGATGTTTTGGAGTTGATGAAAGGGGTTCTTCTTTGGAGCCCCGGGTCTTCCCAAAATGGGGTTTTCGGAGATGGGCCTTCTTCCTCCTTCTCTGTTGGCAGGATCTTGAAGATCAAGAGATGTGAGATTTTAAAAATCTCTCCTTTCTGAGATCTGATGGCAGATCTGAGTTCCCCTTTGTGGGTTTTATGGTGAAAAACTATTTAGTTTTATAAAATGAAGAGTAAAACTCTTGATTTAATTCAAAAGAAAGAAGAAGATTTTAGAACCTTGAGGAAGGAGAAAGATCTCAGATCTGGATTCTTTTTTGGAGAGAGAAAAAGTTGTTGAGATATTTTCATTATCTTTGCCTTTATAGGCTATACACTTTACATATAGCTCCTTGGGCTTCACAAAATGGCATTTTGCCCATCCCATGGCTCATATGCCATTTCTTTTTGCACATAAGCCCTGGGCTTTACAAAAATTTGGCTTTATGCCTATTTTCTTACATTTATTCATAAAATAAAATAAAATAAATACAACAAAATTATTTATTACAAATTTTTTATCTTGGCATGGGGGGAGGCCGGCCGCTTCATGTTCGGGCTCGACCCGGGCAAGGGCCCACTTGATATGGGCTTGGGCCCACTTGGCTTGGGGTTGACTTTGATTTTGACTTGGTCAACCGGGGTGTAAATTTTTACCCCAACAATTACCTGGAAGATTACTTGAAGACGTCTTGTCCAGCCCCGGAAGAGATCAGATACACGACAGTCGCGGGGCTGCCCGAACAACAAGATTGCATATCGGGGAATATGTCAGCCAACGTGATGGTGCGACAGGTAAAAAACCCTCACGGACTTCTATTAGCAAGAGTTAACTGTGACGTTAGGAAACACTTGCGAGAACTTCTCGATTCGTCTCGACTCTTAGGGAAAAGCCTTAGGCAATGGAGATAAGGACTTGTTTCCTAAGCACTGGGGCCCTGCAAGTCGGTCCAAGATAGGCTATTGCATACTATTCACGGCCTATACTCTCCAAAGTCGAATCTCGACAAGGAGGGAAACAACCACTTACGAGTCCTCTCGACTTGTAAGCGGGAAAAATTCTCTTGTGAGATCGTTACGACTCTCAAGAGAAAACACACACTTATAAGTCCTCATGACTCCTAAGGAGAAAATACACCTACGGGATCCTCTCGACTCGTAGGGAGAAAAGTCTTTATGAGATCCTCACGGCTTATTAAGTTGGAAAAGTCTTAGGCGTCAGATCTGAACCTGTTTCCTAAGCCATCGCTGCCCTGCAAGGAGATCAAGATAGACTATCTACAAGACGCATTTTCTAAAAGGGACACGCCAGTATGAAATAAAATATGTCTTTTATTCATGAATCCAAATGAATACAAGGCACATTTCATAAAAGAATCAAAAGATACTCTCATTCAGGAGTAAATACAAAAAAGGGAAGAATAAAAAATAAATCTTCAAGCCGGCGGATGGTGCAATAAGCTCGTCAGTTCATCGTTCTTCCGCTGGGCCTCGGTTTCAACCTTTGTTATTGCCACAAGACGGGTCTCCGCCTGAGACTGTTGAGTCTGATAAAAGGCGAACTGACTCTCAAGCTCCCTTTCAGCAACTTTATGAGCTTCAACCATCTCGCGAGTAAAGATAACGGCTTTATCAAGAGCTACCACCTCTGTGATAGCTTCTTGAAGCACCCGCCAAATTTCAGACCCACGGGTGGTCTTAGTAGTGAGTTGAGCCTGGAGTTCCCCTAAAGCATTTGAAGCTAGCTCTCTCTCCGAAAATTTCCAGTTAAGTCTCTTCTCGCAAGACTGTAGATTAGCGACGCACTGCTTAATCCACCCCCGCAGGCTCACCTTTGCAGTTAAGAGCTCGGAAGGAAGGCGTATACACTCGAGATTATGTAAGCAAGCCTCCACTCGGCGACAATACTCAACCCAAACATGCACCAATGTTTCATCATGATAAGTGGCAAGGAAGAGCAAAGAAGTATTGGCTTCGGCAGCAAATTCTTCGGCCGTAACAGAACTACCAGCACAAAGATCTTCAATGAAGGCCGACAAGGAGTGAATGCTTTGTCTCTCCATCCTTTCAGACGCACGTCGGGCATATGGGCCCGGTGGCATAAGGATTCGAGACTCTAACGAAGCCGGAGCTGGCAAAGCTGTCAAAGTTTATGACTAGTCAGCAAGACTGGCAAACATGGAATCGACAAAGCAATACCAAGGGTAAAGTTTTACTTACCCACAGCTATGTAAGGGGGGTTTGAAAGATCCCCAGGCCTATCAAGGATCTCCACTTCATTATCAACTTCCAGAATTGCAGAGGGCATGTTAGCATCATCATAAAAAAAGTGATAATAAAGCAAAGGGGTCTAAGAACACCGACCTTGCCCGGAGGAAAGGACGATACTTTGCGGGGATATCGCCCGTAGGGCTGCCATGTCAAGTAAGCGCTGGAAGGACTTCCTAGGAGATAGGTCCACTATAGAAGCCGCCAATTCCCGCAGTTCTGAAAGAAATAATAGTTCAGATAATGAGGGGATCATTAAAAATAAAATCTAAGAGGTTACATTCGACGCTCCGCTCGCCTTGAACTGGAGGTATATCAGCTTCGGCAGCCTCCTCCGTGCCCTCAAGCACATCACCTGGGACATTTGCTGGTGTAGCAGCGCCCAGTTGCGGAGCAACAACCGCCACTTCAGACTCCGAAGAAGGAACAGTAGCCTGGGTGGTCCTTCCTACAATCTTTAAGACGCCACCAGAGACATCTATAGGGTCCGTGGCCAATGGGGCCACCTCCGCTCGAGGAATGGACACCAAAGGAACAAGAGCCACCACCGGAGGCTCCGCAACAAGAATGGCAGCCGTAGTAATCCCTTCTGCACCTGCCGATGCGTCATTGGCGACATCTATAGAAGCTGTGGTCATGTCACGACCTGGTCTCAGATCCTCATTCGTTGTTGAAGTGCCTGCAAAGTTTTCGTAAAGATAAGGAGATATAAAAAGCGATACCAATTATTTGCCAAAAGAAAAGTATGGAAAGGACACATACCGATGCGCCAGGATGCTTCTAGTATGGCTTTTTTAAGCCGTCGTTCCTTCCTGAGGAAATGTGCTCGCCGGGCTTCAAATGCAGATTCATGCCTACCAGTCTTCAGTGCCAGCTCATCTTCAGAAGCAGCCGAAATGGGCTGCTTGAGGACTCTTTCATCTTCCCTTCGCAGAGGACCCATATGTACTCTCCGTAGTGAAGGAGGATCTTCGTAGAAGATAACCGGGGGTAGGGCTTCTTCGGGATGCGCACATTTTCGGTCTCATCCTGTGAGCGCCTTAAAGCTTTAGCTAATTGCGCGGCTTCCTCAGCAGACGAGCCTGGATAAATAAGACCATCATCCGGCTCTTGCATGGAGATGGGTTCATCTTGAAGAATAGGCTCAGATTTCAGCAAGAGGTAAAGCAGGCCAGTAACTGTTTTCTTCCTCCTTTTCGAGCAGGAGCTAACACCAGGAGAGGACCGATTCCTTCCCCTCAGCGCTTTGGTGCGACGTTGGCCAACCTCGCTTCCAGTATCCCCTTTTGGAGATACCACCACGGATGACACCGCCACTGATGGTACTATCACTGGCGCTTCATCGGAGGCCTTTGCTCGAGCTCTAGTGCGCACTAGCATCCCAACAGCACGAGGAGTCGATTCTGCTTCCGCGGTTTTCGGGATGAGAACCACGCCGTCATCCCTCAACGGAGGGGGAACCACTGTCCGCGGCTGCAACGAAATACCAGTGGCTTGGGCCAGAGCCGATGATCGACATTCGAAGAGTACCCGCCTCTCCTCGACGATGACGGTACCGACTCGATGACGGTACCAACCCATGAAGGACCCCACACACATTGGAATATAGTCGGCCTCGGGGATCATGAAGCGGGAGACAGTGTTCTACCGCATAAAGTGATGGGTGACGTCACACGTGACTTCCAGAGACGGAGTAGGTTCAACCAAGAACGCCTCGAAAGGGACACCCTGGTTATATCCCAACTGCTGAGCGAAGCGTTGCAGATTGTACCGTATAAAAAGGGCCGCGTTATTCTGCCGGAACACCAGGTAGCCCGGCCTAATCGAGTACAGGAGCATGATCTCCTTAGGTTTTAGAGATGATGCTCCACCTTTCGACAAGTCAAACAGCTACTGAACAGGCCCGACGGGAGCAGAAAGGACCCGGTTTTATGAAAACCATCCTGCCCTCGTTGGAGTATGGATTAAGCAGCACGCGGAGGGCTCTTAGCTGGGTAGGTTCAGGAGCAGAAGCATCCACCAACCTCAAGACCCATGGGAAGGTATAGGAGTCATAAAAATCTGGCCTCCGATGCGCTGCGAACGCCCCCAATACATGCATCTCGATCCACGACGTGAAGTAGTGGAGGGAGGAATTCACGACGTCTGCACCTGGGGTTGAAGTGTTGGCCGCAACACTTAATCCATGATAAAGATGCGACAATCCCGCGATGTCAACGGCCAACCGTGCCCCTTCGGCTATGCGATGAGTGGGGTAGAAGACAGAGGCTTTCATGAAGCGTCGATGCATTGGCATCGCAAACCAACTGAGCCAAAGACTGATGAAGCCAACGAAGAAAACAGGCGATGAAGCTCTTAAAGGTGACCCCCTGTTCTTCTGACTCCGCGAACAGCTTCTCGAAAATACCCAGAGTCTTGATTAGGCTGGGGTACTTATGACGGATGGCATTTTCGGTGGTCAAGCCGTCAAGCATAGCAGGCATGGTCGTGAATACATACTCATCGGGAAGCAACAACTTTTCATAGTGTTCTCCCCTGATCGGCAATCCAGAGATCTCGCGGAACTCTTCTAGTGAAATCGAGACCTCACGATCCCCTAGCAAGAAGGTGTTGGTGGGAAGATTCCATTGGTTCAGGAAAGCTTTAACCCACCAGACGTAAGGAGCCGGGTAATGAAAAAGAGACGCGTACAGCGCTTGATATAACCCAAGCTTCTACAACTATGCACGGTGGGCGGAGAGGACATATTGAGCCCAGGGAAGATAGCCGATTGGATGACGAGGGGTAAGCCCTACCTTATAGACTTGTCCCCAGGGTTAGGCTTCACATTGACAGATGCGGCGCCCCAAGATATCTATAGCTGGCAAGGGTTGGTTGGGTATCCCGGTTGTTGATGGCTCAAGCCGGCATGTGGGAGTCCAATTAGCCACCTCCACCGCATAAGCAGTCGGCGAACGCTTCATCAGCGATATTGGGCACAGAGGCCTTGTTAGTATCTCACAAGTAAAGCTGCAGCGGCCCCGGATAATATGCCCGTACCAAACTCCCCATAAGTGCAAACTACTGCAATCCCTGTCATAGGCCCGGATTATCGCCATGGCCTCCTCATCTGACGGCGATTGCGGAAAGCGGCGTCTGAGCGAGTAAAAGGAAAGTAGGGAAGAGAAGCCATTGTTCCTGAAAAAGGGGAAAGAAAGGCCGTTAATGAAACACACACACACACACACATATATAATAGAAGGAACCGACAGAAAGTTTGTTCCATAGGACCACTGATTGCAAAACTAATGGACCCCACAAAATCAATATGGCGGCTCACCAATGATAGGACAAGACAATTATTATGAGGATCTAAAAAGATTCTCATTAAACAGACACGGGAGTTTAAACAACTCTTGACATCCCCGTAGAGAAAGCAAGTTCTGTTAAAATACCCAACAAATTTAAATTTATGCAAGTAAGGAAAAACCCTGTGAAAATGCGTTCAAGACCACCAGGGAATGACATTCCCGAGGGGCCCTCTTGATCTTTAGAGCAGAGCTCTTTCGTAAGGAATTAAATTCCTTTTATGCAATGGAATTAAATTCCAGAAACCCCCATGAAGAGGAAATGAAAAATCAAATGCCATGAATCCTTAAAGGTCAGAGGAGGAATGCCCAAGGCATTGAGGGTTACTACTCAAAGATCATGTCTTTGGATCTCTGAGAGATGGGTCTCAGAGGGGAGCAAAACTCTCATGATGGATTTAAAATCCAGAGGTTTTCTTTAAGAAAAGGGTTCTCTGATGTTCAAGATCTTTACCTAGAAAAGGTTTCTTTTTCTAACAGAGTTTAACTCTGGGATTGCAATGAACAGAGAACTAAGCTCTGAAGAGGAGAATTAAATTCTCGAAAAAGACGAGCAAGGAAGAAGATGAAAGAAAGGCTAAACCCTTGCATTTATAAGACGTGACAAGGGTGGTTCACCTCCCCGTTCCCCTAGGCAATCCAACGGTTGTAAAGGTGACAGCGTTGCACTCACGTGCAAGCCACGTGAGAACAACGCTGTGGGGTCATTTGTTACCTTATAAAAAATAAATAAATAATGAACCAAAAAGCGATGGAAAAATCCCCCAAATGGAGCATCACGTGCCCACACGTGATGCACCTTGGAGAAAAATTACAGGCAGTATGCTTAACAAATAAGGATGAAATTGAGCCTCACGTGTAGGCACGTGAGCATCTATATACAAAGTATATAGGCGCCTTCCTAAAACAAATAACAGGCCAGAAGGCGCATCACGTGTCAACGCGTGATGGTTTTCTTTGAGACTGCTGCATATAAGCAAACCGGCATAGTGCCATTGGGTCACGTGCTACACGTGAGGACTTCTAATACCTTCTGACCCGATAGAATTAAATTCTAAATAAGAGAGATCAGAACCCTATTTAGAAAATATTTTCCCCAATCTTTCTGAACAAGAAAGGTTGTTCTCTGTAAATCAGAGCACCGTTAAATTAAAAATCCAATGGTGATTAAAAATCACCAAGATACAGAATAAGCTCTGTATGGGAGAATATTTTCCCAATCTTTATAAACAAGAAAGGTTGTGCTCTGTAAATCAGAGCACCGTTGGATTAAAAATCCAATGGTGATTAAAAATCACCAAGATACAGAATAAGCTCTGTATGGGAAAAAAATTTCCCAATCTTTCTAAAAAAAGAAAGATTGTGCTCTGTAAATCATAGCACCGTTGGATTAAAGATCCAATGGTGATTAAAAATCACCAAGATACAGAATAAGGTTTGTATGGGAAAATATTTTCCCAATCTTTTTAGAAAACAAGAAAAATGTCTTCTGTAAAACAGGAGTCCTTGGATCAAAGATCCAACGGTGGATAAAATCCCCGAATTAATCAAAAATCTCTCAATGGAGATTTCTTTAACAAAAAATCAACAAACTTGCTTCTGTTATATAAAGGACTCGAGAATGAAGAGAGAAGGAGAGGAGACCCCCCCTAAGATTTGAGAAAATAAAGAAGAAGAGGAGTTCTCTTTAGAGAAAAAGAAACCCTAGGTGAGGAAAAAGACTTAGAGATCATTTTATCTCCTTTTACAAGAGTTTAACTCTTCCAAAAAAGAACTTAGTTCTTCCTATGGTTGAGGGCTGCAGAAGCAGATCTCCCCACAAGTTGAGAATTTAATTCTCATCAGGGAGATTCTGTTATGCAGTCCCAAAGCTTAGAGGAAAGGACTAGGTTTGAAAATTTAATTCTTCCAAAGATATAGGAATTTAATTTTTCTGATAAAACTAGGGTTTAACCCTGTATAAGAATTTAATTCTTATAAGACAAAGGACGTGAAATTCTCAAGACTCGGATCAAGAGCTCTATGCATACTAGCGTTTAACGCTATAACAACAGATCACGTGTTCCTCCATGAGCACCTTTGAGGAACCAAAAAAGAATAACTGAGATCGAGTCACGTGACCCCACATGACCTCCAACAGTGTTTAGCATTTAGAAAAGAATAGGAAGATAAATTCAAAGGGGGCAATGCCCAACTTGGTGGCGTCTCACGTGTCTACACGTGATGGTGAGAAAATTTAAGTGTTTAACACTTACATGTATAGAACGAGAGAATAAGCCCAAAGAAACAGTGCCCAATATTCAGGCGCCTCACGTGCCACACGCGAGCGCTCCGAATTTCAGTGTTTAACACTGCTTAAGAGCCTCACGTGGGAGCACGTGAGTGCCAAACATTTATCAGTGTTTAACACTGTGAGAGGCCAACCTTAGCCCTAATAAGCCAAGGCTCCCGAGGCCAAAAACCTTTTTGACTACCAATCAACCGAGCCTTCCTATACTCAGGTCCCTCCTAAATCGATCTTAGTTCCAGAGATGGCCAATGATCTCCTGACACGTGGCATCTAAAATAATGTCCGTTCCACCATGATCTCTCCCTTCAATCTGTAGTTCGGTTCAAGGGTATATCTCTCCACACCACTGATATATATCATTGTAATTCATCAACGATATCAGAGAGGTGGAGGGTCCCGACAACCAACAGCTCTTGGATGCACTCTCAAACCATGAGCATATCCCAATGGACCGTAATGTCCTTAAACTAACATTGGATCGTAATGTCCTTGAACTAGCCCATGGACCGTAATGTCCTTAAACTAGCTATGGACCGTAACGTCCTCAAACTAAAACGATAGAGCCCAAATACTCTTTCGTTGGATAAAAAATAATCCCAAACCCCGTTAAGTAGATCTTAGTCCAATACCGGACTAACGTATTGATTGTTACGAAAGAGTGTTTGTAGTAGTTAACCGCAATCAGAACGGTGTCGCGTGTAGCTAGACCGAGATGAGTACGGGTCGTCCTCTGGGAAACGTGGAACCTTTTATTCTTACTTTAGATGTGTTGAGAAAGTGAGAAGGGATTAAGAGTTTTGAAGAATGGTTTCTAGATCTACGTTAAGTAAGAATGCAAAAATATAGATCTAGATTATTTTAGGGATGTAGTTAATATAATAAGGGGGCTTGTAGGGTTCGTTAGGATTTAGTAGTCATGGACGATTAATTAAAAGTTACCCTTTTTATCCTTTAATAGATTTAAAACTAGAACGACGGTGATGCGTGTAAATTAGGGTTTCTGGAGGGAAAAGGAATCCCACTCTTAACCCTTATCTCGACACGGAACTCCGTTCATATCCAGCCTTTACCAAAACAATCATCAATCTAATCTCTAATCGCGGTCGAGACTAACAAAGAATTGTTAGCGCGCCCGATTAGGATGTTAATGATTGCCTTGATAAAGTTCATAAACTTTATAGGACTTAAAAAGAGTTTAGGTATTTTCATCATCCATTAACCTATCCTAATCCTACGAACCCTAACAAGCGGAGAATTACTCGCGTATGTTGGGAGAAAAAGAGATGGAGAGAAATTGCATAATTAAACTACGAAGAAATAGAATAAGAAAAAGAAAGCTACCTTTATTAATCAACAATATTCATTACACTTGAATCCTTAGAAAATGATTACAATTTCTAGTTGCTTCTCGATCTCTTCTAAGGAGGTAGACGAACAGTTGATGATCAGCCTGGATGCGTGAGCCGTCTTGGACTTCGTGATCTCGTCGGCTTGATAAATTTTCCAAGAGGATCTCGGTCCCTTTTTATAGTCCAAAGCTAGAATCCTTTGCTTCCAAATTAGGTAACATTCATCAGAGATTCACCCACAATTTGCGCAAATCCTAACTCCATAATATTGCCGCGGATCCGCGGCCCAAGTGGGGTTTTGGCCGCGGATCCGTGGCCAAGGGTCAAGATCATTTGATCAAAAGTTTAGGGTTTTCTCCTTGTGACATGTGGCCATCTCTGGAACCTTTGTATCTTTAAAATCTTCTCGTGGTTGCTGCTAGACTTGGTATCCAAGTTTTGATTCTTAATTAGGCAAGTCTTCTTCAACAACTTGATTTCCTTGATTCTAGTCTTGAGAGATTCTGCACAACTTGGAAAAATTCTGCACAACAACTCAAATAATATTTAGTAGACTTTGTTCTACTAGGATTTGGTCAATGAAATTACTTGCATACATTTTCCTACCAAATTCTAATTATAATATATCAACACATGGAAAATAGTATTTTTACACATAAACCCTCATATGTATGATATATTATAATAAAGACATTTTTTTACTATGAAAATGGTAGGAAAAATGTAATAAAAAATGTGCAGTTTTATCAACTGAACAAATACCCCTAAACTTATCTTTGATCGTCCCGAGCAAACTGGTTTATTCAAGAGAAGGAGAAAAAGGAAAGGAGAAAACTAAGCACATTTTCGTAGGCAAACACGATTGCACTGAGCACGTGCAACAAGCCGTTAAACCTCTAGGTGTCCCTAGTAGGAGGAGTGTTGTCTCCTGAGGGTTTTCAGCGGATTACACCCACAAAATCCTATAACAAAAGAGTGATAGTGAAATTTACATATAAAGATAAGAACCATAAAAGAAAGACTTTGAAAATAAGAGTTTTCAACTACACTAGCTTTTCAATTGTCATGAGCCCTATCTTAATAGTCATGAAAAGATGTTAGAAATCACATTATCCCTCAATAAAACATAGTTTTTATTCTTCATTCCTACCTTTCATCCAAACACCGATCATATAACCCTACGTGTGTGTAAAGGACATCCCTACACCCGGAGAATTCAATTCAAGCTATCATACTCTTGTCCATCTGCCTCAGTACTTTTTAATTTTATGAATATTTAGATTTGCTCACACATTTTCATGCGACCGTTAATACTTCTTGAGGTACTAACCGACCGATTACTCATGTGCTTGCTGATTAGGTGATAATATTTTCTTCGTCTTGCACCACCTAAGCCTTAGCAGTGACTCCCAGACCAGTTGGCCTTAGGGCACCAGGTGAAGAGGCACCCTCGCTATATTTTTTATTGCTGCCTTGGCGATAACAAAACCAGTGTTCATTTTTTTTCTTTTCACCATTTTTATATTTTCTTCATTTTTTTCATTTCCTTCATACTTTGGCTTTTAGACAAGAGCATTTCAAGGTATCCTCTACTATCCCGAGTTTCAAGACGTGTGTAAGTGCAAATAGTAAAGTATCAACATTCAAATGTTTGGCTTCCAGAATAGAAACTATTTTTCAGACTTATTTTTATCCTCAGATTAGTGACTTCCTTCATCTTACTAACCCTTGGGACAACAGCTCATAACTACTTATTACTAGTTCGTTTAAGAAAACTTCTAATTTTCTTGGTTTTCTTAAACTATTCCTATCTTTTGGATGTAATTTTTCACTTTCTACTCTTTTGTTATCAAAATTTTTTTGTGCATATATATATAGTATAATGCAAAGTATGCGTAAATAAGCACAAACCTCCCCCAAACTTGTATTCAACAGTGTCCTCACTGTTGCTATCTGCTGGATCACAAAAACCTGTAAGCTTGGGAGGACATTATTAATGGGGGCAAAAATATATGAAAGTGAAAATTCTCCGCCAAACTTATTTTTGGCTCACAAATTTGAGGACAAAATTTATGATCAAGAGCCAAAAATATATCCCCCCTCAAACATGAGTTAGACAATGTGAAGCATTTTAAGAGGGGGTGAGTCATTTGGTCAAAGTAAGACTTTACAAAGACCAAAAGTTAACACCAACTATTCAAAGATTTTATCAGTATAGCGTATAAATTGGTGGAAGAATGTGTTGTATCTAGTCAAGAAAAAGTGGGGAAGGGATAAGAGGTGGTCTGGAAAGGGTTTGAAATTAGAGAAAAGAAAGAATGAGGATGAATGTGAATGATTAAGAAGAAGGAATGGTCACGGTTCAACCTCTATAGGTGGAGATTGATTAATCACAAAATCCGTATTGTTTAAAAATTCAAGTTCGTCAGCAAAAAGTTCTTCAAAACTTTTATCAATGGTATGATTGAACCTTTTGCTGTCAAAGAGTTTTGTGCCAGAATTTATCCTACTTGATTCATCAAAAATTATTGAGGTAGAGGACTCGAAAAACTTATCTACCTCATTTTCAAAAATATCCAAATCAAGTTGAATTTCTTGTATTATTGAACTTGAATTAACAGACTATGATTCATCAAAACTCACAGAAACTATAGGAACAGAAGAAGAACCGGAGAAAGTAGAAGGTGAAATGGGTAAACAAATTGGTGTGCCGAGTGTTGTTGAACCAGATGTGGAAGATGGAGGCTGTATTTCGGTCTGATCTTCGGGTATACCATTATCATCAACTTCAAGACATATTTGGGGTTCAGGAAGAATTAAAGGCTCAAGATGATGACCACAAGGAAGTGAAAGGATTTGATGAATTGGTGGGACAAAATCATCCACAATTTCGGGTTCATCAATCAATATATCCCTAACGTCAATCACCTTATTCAATTGAAGGTTAAAATTCTCAAACACCTCATCAAAAGTATGGTTTTCAATCAGCTTTGGTTCAAGAGTGGAGGTGTAGAGATCACAAGGGTTGGGTATGGTTTCACTTGAAATGGACCCTTCACAGTCGGGTAAATCAAACACTACAAAGTCACACAACTTATCAGACATTCTATTTGGTGTGCTTGATGAATCTATGAAACTGGAGTTGTGGATTTTAGTTTGGAATGGGGAGGTTTGATTAGGAAGGGTGTACAGTTCTGTTTTACTACCCAAATCCTTCATAATTTGGTTCGATATTTCCATAAATTTTTCTAATGTCTGTTCCAGACTAGTCTTGGGTTGATAAAGGGTTTCAGTATAAGATTGAAATTCCTGTGGATAATTAAAACTCCCAAATGACTGATTAGAAGAACTGTCTGGAGTAGGTGGAAAAGTCGGATTGGATTGATAGAAATAGAATGGTTGCGAAACTTGGGTAGGAGTGGAATCAATATTATGATAAGAAGAATATTGATATGGGTTGGTTTGTTGGCTATTTTCAACAGACATCTTATATGCCACAAACCGCATATCAAACTCTTCTCCGGACAGTGGTGGTGATGGTTGATATTGGTCCGGGTTGAAACTTTGGCCTCTAGACCTAGCTATGTGCTCAGCAATGGACATTCGTCTAGGGGCTTCCTCACTCTGGGTATGAACTGAAACAGGTGTAGGATTAGGAAACGGTTGATAAGACCTAGACTGAGGTGGCCAACTGTTTCTTTCTGCTTGTTCTATATGATCTCTTAAGGACATGGAAGAGCCGGACGGTATACCGAAGGGATTACGAAAACAAGAGATATCTGGTTGTGGACAGCAAAGCTCGGCAAGAGATCGTCTGTTTAGGTCACCCATTATAAGAAGAGAAGAAGGGGAAGGGGAAAAATAATTGGTTTGTTTTGAAAAATGACGGATTTAGACAAATCACACAAAAATGCACAAACAACCCTGAAACTAAGATTACCTAGGACAGTCTCTAGACCGCTCCTAGACTTCCAAAGGACAAGCCGCAGGATAAATCCTCTACCGCTTCCGTACTACCCTTGTAGCCAGGTAAGTGCCAGGTAAGTGGGAAGGAACCACAGTAGTGGGCCTAATTAAAAACCACTAGCCTTTGACACACTTGTCTAGGCACTACAAAAGTAATGCTGATAAGCGATAGATTACCCACGACCTTCCTCTGTCCTTAATGAGCGCGACAGTCCTTAGAGTCTGGTCTATATATTTTTTAAATTAATGAAGGGTTGATGCAGATGCTCGGTTTATGATTTGTGGGGCTTAGGAAGGGTGATGAAATCCCCACCTAATCTGGATTTTGGTCTTGCCCCTTAAAAATCCGTATTAAAATATGCAAAAACAAACCGCCAAACAAAACTTTGCAAAAAGATTTTTGAGCGGCGAATATTTTGCAAAGAATCCTGCAGAAAATAGATTTTATTGGATTTGAGAGGAGAGAGAAGGAGTTAAGAAAGATACCAGAGAAGTGTGAAACCCTAGATCTCCTGTTTCCTTAAGTCCGTGAATCCAGATTCCCTCGCAAAATTCACACACAGATCGTTAAATATGCAATTTGCAGTTTTGTTTTAATAATGATATGAATCGTCTAAGAATTCAACATAAATAGCAAGAATAAAAAATTACGCAGTTTCCCCGGCAACGGCGCCATTTGATTGTTACGAAAGAGTGTTTGTAGTAGTTAACCGCAATCAGAACGGTGTCGCGTGTAGCTAGACCGAGATGAGTACGGGTCGTCCTCTGGGAAACGTGGAACCTTTTATTCTTACTTTAGATGTTTTGAGAAAGAGAGAAGGGATAAAGAGTTTTGAAGAATGGTTTCTAGATCTACGTTAAGCAAGAATGCAAAAATATAGATCTTGATTATTTTAGGGATGCAGTTAATATAATAAGGGGGCTTGTAGGGTTCGTTAGGATTTAGTAGTCATGGACGATTAATTAAAAGTTACCCTTTTTATCCTTTAATAGATTTAAAACTAGAACGACGGTGATGCGTGTAGATTAGGGTTTCTGGAGGGAAAAGGAATCCCACTCTTAACCCTTATCTCGACACGGAACTCCGTTCATATCTAGCCTTTACCAAAACAATCATCAATCTAATCTCTAATCGCGGTCGAGACTAACAAAGAATTGTTAGCGCGCCCGATTAGGATGTTAATGATTGTCTTGATAAAGTTCATAAACTTTATAGGACTTAAAAAGAGTTTAGGTATTTTCATCATCCATTAACCTACCCTAATCCTACGAACCCTAACAAGCGGAGAATTACTCGCGCATGTTGGGAGAAAAAGATATGGAGAGAAATTGCATAATTAAACTACGAAGAAATAGAATAAGAAAAAGAAAGCTACCTTTATTAATCAACAATATTCATTACACTTGAATCCTTAGAAAATGATTACAATTTCTAGTTGCTTCTCGATCTCTTCTAAGGAGGTAGACGAACAGTTGATGATCAGCCTGGATGCGTGAGCCGTCTTAGACTTCGTGATCTCGTCGGCTTGATAAATTTTCCAAGAGGCTCTCAGTCCCTTTTTATAGTCTAAAGCTAGAATCCTTTGCTTCCAAATTATGTAACATTCATCAGAGATTCACCCACAATTTGCGCAAATCCTAACTCCATAATATTGCTGCGGATCCGCGGCCCAAGTGGGGTTTTGGCCGCGGATCCGCGGCCAAGGGTCAAGATCATTTGATCAAAAGTTTAGGGTTTTCTCCTTGTGACATGTGGCCTTCTCTGGAACCTTTGTATCTTTAAAATCTTCTCGTGGTTGCTGCCAGACTTGGTCTCCAAGTTTTGATTCTTAATTAGGAAAGTCTTCTTCAACAACTTGATTTCCTTTATTCTAGTCTTGAAAGATTCTGCACAACTCGGAAAAATTCTGCACAACAACTCAAATAATATTTAGTAGACTTTGTTCTACTAGAATTTGGTCAATGAAATTATTTGCATACATTTTCCTACCAAATTCTAATTATAATATATCAACACATGGAAAATAGTATTTTTACACATAAACCCTCATATGTATGATATATTATAATAAAGACCTTTTTTTACTATGAAAATGGTAGGAAAAATATAATAACAAATGTGCAGTTTTATCAACTGAACACGTATCCTTAACAAATATTTAAGTCGATCTTAATCCCAATGAGATTAACGATCGTTAAATCAAACCAAACCCAAATCTAAGAAAATACGGATTTGGTCTATCCACGCCCTACAGGCGACAACACAAATTAGTCTCCGTATACAATCCACGGGCAACCAAAAATAAAACAAACACATAACGACACGAAGTGACCTTCTGGAGCAGGAGAAAGTAGTTACCGTGATACGGTAGCGTAATTAACTGCAGGGGCTTACGCCTGCAGGGAAAAGCGTCCCCACAATCAAAACCCCTCACAATGAGGAGGAATCTGACGAAGTCTGCTACAACGGCCGCATCCGTCTAAACCTCCAATACACGGTGCCATAAATTAGCTTGGCATCTTCGGAGAGATGGATGGATAAAACCAAATAGCATCTGCCCCCAAAATTTAGGCCAAACGTCCTAACGTCCTGGTCGCATCTTTCGGCGGTAAACAGGTGGGGGCTCAGGTCTCCAGGGTAAATTCTAGGTGGCCAGCACGTCTCACTGTGTTGGGAACTTATTTTATAGAGCTCTCGGGTCACAGCAGATCCTATTAGATCATCAAAAATCGCCAAAAACCGATATCGGGAAAATTTTAAGTTCGTGTTTTGGGATTCTAGGCTCAAGTTTATCCATAATTATAATCACTAAGGGTTTGTAATCACCAACTAAACCTCAATTGCATCTCTACTACTCAAATCATCCACTAAAATCATCCTAGAAAATTCCAAGATCAATAATTTAGCTTAATCGATCTCTAAACATGAATAAGAAGTTAAGAAACTAGATAACATGAAAGAAAGTGAAAGCTTTACCACTTGGAGCAACTGATGAAGATTTCAAGATGGTTCAAAGTGCTCAAAATCCAAACTTGAGCTTGTTAGGGGGTGTAGGATGAGGTGGTGGTCATTTTTATTGAAGGTGGTGTAGGGTTTTGATGAGGATTTTGAGGTGTTTTGAAGATGGTAGTGAGGTGGAGGAAGGAGGAGAAGGAGATGAAGATGAATGAGGAGTTGAAGAAATAGATGAAGTGATGAAGGATGGTGGAGGAGCCATGGTCAAGATAACCCCCCTCTCTCTCTTAGCCCATGCCTCAATGTCCCCCTTTATGTCATCTTTGTCCCCCATTTTCTTTTTATTTTTCTTTTCTCTTTTCTTTTAAAAACCCAAATATCAAAAAATACTAAGAAGCCATGCATGAATCAACACAATGTGTCATGGTGCCCTAGCCATGGCTTACCAAAATGGATTTGGCTTAATGCATGATTAGTAGTGCACTAATCAAGTTTCACATAAACTTGCATATAATTAATTGCATAATTATTTTTAAAATGTCCAAATCCAATAAATGCCTTTATAATTAATAATTCATATTAATATCCAAATATTTTCCAAATATTGGTATATATAATTATACCATTTTACGAAAACCCCAAATTCATACTCGAATAGTTTTTCGTGAAATTTATTATTTTATTTATTAAATTCCAAAAATAATATTTTATATTTCTGAAATGTTACACCGGACTGTATGGAGATTGTCACAGATAGGCTCAGTAGGGATCCGGATGAGTTTTCTCATCGTCCTTCCTTTCCGACAGGTATCCGGGTAGTTGTTACGTACAGCTAGTGCCACTGACGTGTTTGTAGTTATGGATTTATCCAATAACTCACTGGCGGCGTACTGTCGAGTCTTTAGAGTCCCACATAGAGGGTTTTCCTGGTTCAGACGAAATGATGTAGTAGCCGTATTTTGATACGTGCAGGGTTTCGATCGAATGATTGTACTAGTTACCCGGACTTTCGATCGGGATACGCATAGGGTTCCGATCGAATGATTGTACTAGTTACCCAAACTTTCGATCGGACAGTTGATAATACTAGCCGGCTTGGGATTGATCTGGATTATTAAATCAGGTATTGATTTAATAATTTACGTATATATATTTCGATATGTATATTCTAGTATTATGTTCTTTGTATTATTCTATCTGTTTGGGTATTCGTATTTTGATACGAATACGGGTATGTATATACGGTAGAGTGTATTTCGTATTTATATGGAAAATATTCTAGGAGGTGGACACCTCATTTTAGATTTATCCATTTATTTTTAAATGGAAAATGAGGTGTAAAGGTAGTGAGGTGAGTATGGTGAGAACCATGCTTCAATAGTGTTGACAAATGAATTGAATATTCATTTGTGCAAACTATTCAAGCATGGTTGTGTTTTAATATTGAAAAAATATTTTATACAAAACCATGGTTCGTGTTTTCTCTCTCATGGATGATTTCATTCTCACCATTTTGCTTCTCTCTCTTCACTAGCCTTTCTTGAGCTCCTCCTCCTTCTTCATGATCTTCCTCTCTACAATCTCACGTGTTGAGAATCAAGAGAGGAAGTGAAATAGATATATACTAAGAACCACTCACCATATCTTAGACATTTTAGATTAGCAAGCTAGAGACTCTAGTTGCTCCACTAGATTTTTAGTGTGGAGCTTAAGCCATGAACTACATCTCTCGGGTGGATCATCTTCAACGGAGGAAGACCGGCGGTCAAGCCCGATCAAGGAGATCTCAAAGAGCAAGGAAAGAAGATAGAAGACCAAAGGACACGGATCTTTTGGTAAAACAATTCTATCATAGTAGTTAAGATCTCTTATGTTAGCCATTTTCGGTTTATGGTTAGATTCTAGGATGGGCTTTTTAGCGCCGGATTTTTAAACACCAAAAATTTTGTTCCGCAACGGCCGCGATAGATGGCCAGGGCGCTAGAAAACCCCAACATGGTATCAGAGCCACTCCATAAATATTTACTAGCTAGTTTACACAAGTTTAATGTCTCGATCAACGAACTTTTCCAAATGGCAATTCCATTTATCATGCCCGTTGTCGTTTTTAAAAGTTCAAAAAAATATTTAGATTACCTTAAAATTACGTGCAGGCATTTTTAGAGGCCTTAAGGAAATTTAGGCACATGAACCCAACATACGGCCGCGGAACCGCCGCCTAACATGCCTGTTGACCGCGGTTCCGCGGTCGAAGTGTGGCCATTGTGCTCCAAATTTCTTCTGCCACTCTGGAATACGGAAGTATGATTTTTAGGATGTATGATTTTAGCCCAGATTTGTTTGAGTACTGGTTTGCACTTGGGGCCAATGCGGAAAAGTTTTAGTCGATCGAAATTTTGAATACGTGTTTATCAGTGCATATGTTAGTATCTGCGACCGCGAATATCATTGAGCGGTATAACCCAACTAATTGCTATATGTACAATTAGACGGGTTTACGAACATGATATTCATGTTGATGTTCTGTGTTGCGCTGATGTTATGGATGGATTGTCATGGTGGATAGCCTATAGTGTAATGGTAGAAGTACAGTTCAGATTCATTTGTATATTCATTATTACGGGGCGAGTGTCCGACATGTGGACAGCCATTTCTTCCAGAATGTATATTCTTTTATTGGGGCATGACTGGGTTGAGGTCGATGTCACCATTGTATATATACTTTTCTTTTCTGTACTAGGATTACCCCGCGGTGGAGTGCTCGAGTAGCTGAGTTCTAGAGGGCAACGGGCCCGCATCTCATGGAGTTGAGACGGATGGGGCCTTACTCTAGAATTGGCGGGCTATTCGCCGCACTCATAGGGGGTATAGGATGACCCACGGAGGGGTGCTCAAGTTACCGGATTCCATGAAGTGCTGGGTGACCCATTCACTTTATTGATTGGGGTCGCCTCACTTCTGGGATTGGTGGTTAACTTGCCGCACTCGTAGGGGTCTAGGTTTTTCATTGCACGGGCTTTCCACACGACCGGGAACGTCGGGTCTCATTTGCGGCTCAAAGGAAACCCGAGACTCCAAGATTATCCGCCATTCTATGTTGCTTATTGTTGTTCTGTGATGTTGCTTATATCATGCTTGGGACGAATGTTATATATATTTATATATACTAGTAGATATTGTATATGTTTTGCACCCGCGCTAGTCCAGCTCCGGCTCTGCCGTTAGTTAAGTAACCTAACGGTGCATGACGAGACCCTATGGCGAATGCGGATGGCATATACGTACATTTTATTTTCGTTCTTGTTTGGTGTGATAGGGATTAATTGATGGGACCGCATTAATTTTGATTAATGCAAGAAAAGAAACTTAAAAGATGTTGTTGGAACAAATTTCGAAAAACTATAGTCATACTCTTTCGCTTTGCATAGTGGTATTCGTTTTGGAATATCGAGCACCTCATTTGAGGAGGCAAGAGCTTAGACCCCTTCACGGGGAGTGACCTCTTGAGAAAAAGTTTATACTGTAGATTACTCGGTTTTCTTCAAAACCACTAGTTTTTAAAAGCGGAGCCTAAAACACTCATTTTCAAAACTACTTGGTTCCTTCAATGATATCAAGTTCATTACGTTAAAGGTTTTTCACCAAAAACCAGCCGTAGCCCTCCGTCATTTCTTATAAGCAATACTTTGTATTCGTGCTGTATTTGTTGACCGTGTTAAGGCGTAGTGTACGGTAGCTGAGTACTGCTTATTTGTAGCATACGATGCGATTGGTTAGGACAGTCGTGTAACCTTGTTGACTGTGTCAAGGGTTATACAGGTGGGTTTAATGCAATCAAGATAATGACGGGTTGAACTTGACTGGGTCCTTTTTGATTTGTTGACTGTACCAAGGTCACTAGGGTCCTAGGCGCAAAAACCACATCGGGAGTTTCAAATATATAGAAAACTTCCTAGTGTTGCATACCTTCTAGAGTGTGATGACTAGAGTGGCTTCCATCTAATTTATTACGCAATGATAGTTGGATCCCGATCCCACTGATGAGTAGGATTACTCTTGGAAGATATTTTTCACTTCACAATTAGCTGACTTATTAAGTGTCTAGAAAGGTGTTAATAGGGGTACGCCTCTGCGGAAACGAGGTTTATTTTAATTAGGTCCGTGCGAGAGCACGGGGAACCTCCCTCGGAGTACCAACACTGACCTGGCTGAACGGTTAGTGAACTTGTAAGGTGTTAATGATCCCAGCTAGTTCTCCTTTTAAGGTTTGAAGGAGAATTCGAGAAAATTGTGGGAGCCATCCTGATTAGATAAACTAATAACCAATCTAATCTTGCAAGAGCGCACGCTGAGTGTTTCTTTTCTCTCTCTCTAGGTAGCAACCATTTCATACCTTAATCAAAATAATAAAATGTATCGCTTGACCGATCTGGATTCTTATTCGGGGTTGGGGAACGTCGGTTCGGCTCTAACTTATGACAACTGTCATGAGAATGAGCAAAGGAAAGAGGATTGCATGAATTCCTTGATGACCCTAATGAAGAAGAAGCATATTATTGCGTTTCCTTCAGGTGTTCTTGTTATTGAGAACTGTTTTTCGGTCAGTCCTACCTCCTGGGTACTAGATACCGGATCAAGATCTCATATCTGTAATTTATTGCAGGGACTGAGAAAAAATAGGATGGTTGGACCTGGTGATATGTCCCTCAGAGTGGGGAACGGAGCACAAGTTGATGCTGCTGCCGTCAGTGGATATCACCTAGCTTTGCCAAGTGGCAATACTATGATTTTGAACAATTGTTACTATGTACCTTCCATACTTTACAACATTATATCAGTTTCTTTACTTGATAAAGATGGATATAAGTTTGTTCTAGATAGAAATATCATGAACATTTACCTTAATCAGGTATTGGTTGCAGAAGGTACACTGTGTAATGGTATCTATGTTCTAAATCAAAACACAGTTTTCAATATACAAACACACGCAAGTGGAAGAGTTCAGAAGTAAACGAATCCTATTTGTGACATTGTAGACTTGGTCATATCAATGAGAAAAGACTATCTAAGTTACATAAAAATGGACATTTGAATCCGTTCGAATTTTCATCGTATGAAACTTATCAGTCTTGTCTCAAAGGAAAGATGACCAAATCTCCGTTCACCGGACATGGAGAAAGAGCTACAGAGCTCTTAGGACTCATACACAGTGATGTATGTGGTCCGATGTCTATACATGCAAGGGGTGGGTTCTCATACTTCATTACATTCACTGACGATCTCTCTAGGTTCGGATATGTGTATCTTTTGAAACACAAATATGAAGCTTTTGAGAAATTCAAAGAATATAAGAATGAAGCAGAGAACCAGACTGACAAAAGTATCAAGATCCTTAGATCTGATAGAGGAGGGGAGTACTTAAGCACCGAATTCCTAGAATACCTAAAAGAGAATGGAATTCTCTCTCAGCTTACTCCTCCGTATACACCACAGCACAACGGTGTATCGGAGTAGAGGAACCATACTCTATTGGATATAGTTCACTCCAGATGAGTAGTGCTGATCTGCCTCTTTCATTTTGAGGACATGCACTTTAAACAGCTGCATATCTTTTGAATTAAGTTCCATCTAAATCCGTGCCTAAAACTCCATATGAAATATGAAGTGGTAAGAGTTTGTATCTTAAACGTGTTAAGATATGGGGTTGCCCTGGTTATGTCAAAAAGTAGAATCCAGACAAACTCGAGGCACGATCAGTTTTATGTAAGTTTGTGGGATACCCAAAGAATTCTAATGGATATCTATTTTTCCACGCAGAGGAACAAAAGATTATTGTTTCTCGGAACACTATTTTTTTAGAAAAAGAATTTCTTGCAAAAAATATTAGTGATAGCGTGGTAGAACTGGATGAAGTTCCAAAAACACAAACTATAACTGAAGATTTGGTGGAACCGGTAGATTCAGTAATACCCAACGAACCGCAGCCACTCCGCAGATCTAGTATGATTTCTCATCCGTCTGAGAGATACTACGGTTTTCTCATAAACGGGGATCAAGAGGATTGCATCTTGGAAGAAGATGATCCTATTAGTTTTAAGAAGGCCATCACCGGTAGGGACTCTGGTAAATGGCTGGATGCTATGCGATCCGAAATGGAGTCCATGTACACAATAAAGTTTGGACCTTGGATATTGCTCCATCTGGGGTAAAACCCGTTGGATGCAAATGGATCTACAAAAGGAAGATTGGTGTTGATGGACAGGTGGAAACCTATAAGGCTAGACTTATTGCAAAAGGTTTTCGTCAAAGACTAGGTGTGGACTATGACGAAACTTTTTCTCCAATGGCTATGCTCAAATCCATTCAGATCCTACTTTCCATTGATTCCTTCCATGACTATGAAATCTGGCAGATGGACGTAAAAACGGTTTTTCTAAACGGAAGTTTGGAAGAGTGCTTTTATATGGATCAGCCGGAGGGATTCATAGATAGTGGGAGCAGCGGGAAGGTGTGCAAGTTGCTTAAATCCATTTATGGATTAAAGCAGGCATCGCGGAGCTGGAACATCTGTTTTGATGAAACAGTCAAGGAATTTGACTTCATCAAAAACAAGGATGAGCCTTGTATATATAAGAAGATTGTAGGACGAACTGTCGTATTACTAGTCTTGTACGTGGATGCCATTCTTTTGATAGGAAATGACATTCCTATGCTACAATCGGTCAAGCTGTTCTTATCTCAAAGGTTCTCCATGAAAAACCTGGGTGATGCCTCGTACATTCTGGGGATTAAGATCCACAGAGATAGATCTGAGAGATTATTGGGACTTTCACAGTCCAGGTACATAGAGTCCGTACTAAAGAGATTTAGTATGGAAGATTCCAAGCGCGGTAATATACCCGCATTGCATGGATTCACCCTTTCCAAAGAGATGTCTCCCAAGACTGATGAGGAGAGAGTTCGCATGAGCATTATACCCTACGCTTTGGCGGTAGGATCTACAATGTATGCGATGTTATGTACTAGACTAGATGTAGCTTACGCGCTTAGCATGGTGAGCCAGTATCAGTCAAACCCAGGAGAGAAACACTGGACAGTAGTGAAGAACATTCTTAAGTACCTAAGAAGGACTAAGGAACTGTTCCTGGTATTCGGTAATGGGGACCTCCAGGTGGAGTCTTTTACCGACTCGAGCTTCCAGAGTGACAAGGATGACACCAAGTCTGTCTCGGGTTTTGTCTTTACCCTCAACGGAGGGGCGGTCTGTTGGAAGAGCTCCAAACAGGACACCGTCGCAGACTTGACGATGGAGGCTGAATACATTGCTGCCAACGATGCCGCAAAGGAAGCGGTCTGGATTAAGAATTTCATTACTGAACTTGAGGTGGTTCCATTCATTATTAATCCAATACCTTTGTATTGCGACAACAATGGAGCTATGGGTTTAGCGAAGGAACCACGGTCCCATCAGAAATCCAGACACATCTTGAGGCGGTATCACCTGATCAAGGAGATCGTTGATCGCTAGGAGATCGAGGTGCGAAGAGTGGACACAAAAGACAACACGGCGAATCCATTCACCAAGGCCCTCCCTTAAGCACAGTTCGAGAGACTATTTGAGATGTTGGGTATGCGATACGCTAACAACTGACCCTAGTGTAGACGTTGGGTACTCGATATGCCAATATATGGCCTTAGTGCAATTGGGAGATTGTTGGTTATGTATGCCCTAAAGGCCATTATTGTATATGTACACATGTGGATGCTTGGATATATGTATGTACAGGACAATCTTGCTCGATATGATGGTATGCTATTTGGTTTGTTTTTATCTTAACATGTGCATATGTTTTACTTGTAATTATGTATCATTTATGCATGTTGATAAAGCCCGTAAGATCATTGCTTGACTACCGGCGTTATGATGGAGATTATACATGTGGGGGCTAGGTAGTTCATAAGCACATCCTTAAAATGTCCCTAGTCATGGGAGTATCAAGACCGAGCATCGATATTCCGGAGTAGACTAGTGTATACATTTCTAGACCCCGACGAGGGGCGATGGTTAGTCCCACAGCCATTGGTCTTTCGCACCTACGATTGTATACAGATGCTCACTGGGGGTGAGTACACTAGACGGACTTGCCGAGAACTTCTAGATGGTACTATACCTATCGTTAGATAACAATTCTCAGGTGACATGAGTACAGGTTAGTCTTCAGACCTAAGATCGTCATTTTTCTCGTGTGAGTTCCCACTGTACTTAGATTACTACCCTACCACGGCTCTACTGAGTCGTGCAAACAGGTTTTAGTTGGGTACAGTCCCGAGCCACATGGAGGCAGTGAGCGATTGTTCGGGATTCATCTCTCTCGGTATAGAGAGTTGATATCACACTGTATTCGATTGGCCAGCACCTTAAGACCTTGGCCAAGGCAGTTGGGATTTACTGATAGTTAGATCAGTAGTTTTCCGGTTTGGTCCTGAGCTACATAAGCACGAATTATAGGGTTATTAGGGTCTGATGTTTACCACCCCCTAGACCTGGTATGCGATACTCTCAGACAAAGAGACCGGACTGTATGGAGATTGTCACAGATAGGCTCAGTAGGGATCTGAATAAGTTTGCTCATTGGCTTTCCTTTTTGACAGGTACCCGGGTAGCCGTTACGTACAGCTAGTTCCGCTGACGTGCTTGTGGTTATGGATTTATCTAGCAACTCACTGCCGGCGTATTGTCGAGTCTTTAGAGTCCCACACAGAGGGTTTCCCTGGTTCAGGCGAAATGATGTAGTAACCGATTTTGATACGTGCAGGGTTCCGATCGAATGATTGTACTAGTTAGCCGGACTTTCGATCGGGATACGCATAGGGTTCCGATCGAATGATTGTACTAGTTACCCGGACTTTCGATCGGACGGTTGATAATACTATATGTCTTGGGATTGAGCCGGATTATTAAATCAGGTATTGATTTAATAATTTACCGTATATATATTTCGATATGTATATTCTAGTATTATGTTATTTATGTTATTCTATCTCTTTGGGTATTCATATTTTGATACGTATACAGGTATGTATATACGATAGAGTGTATTCCGTATTTATACAGGAAACATTCTAGATGGTGGACACCTCATTTTAGATTTATCCATTTATTTTTAAGTGGAAAATGAGGTGTAAAGGTAGTGAGGTGAGTATGGTGAGAACCATGCTTCAATAGTGTTGACAAATGAATTGAATATTCATTTGTGCAAACTATTCAAGCATTGTTGTGTTTTAATATTGAAAAATGTTTTATACAAAACCATGGTTCATGTTTTCTTTCTCATGGATGATTTCATTCTCACCATTTTGCTTCTCTCTCCTCATTAGCCTTTCTTGAGCTCCTTCTCTTTCTTCATGATCTTCCTCTCTACAATCTCATGTGTTGAGAATCAAGAGAGGAAGTGAGATAGATATACACTAAGAACCAATCACTACATCCTCGACACTTTAGATTAGCAACCTAGAGTCTCTAGTTGCTCCACTAGACTTTTAGTGTGAAGCTAGAGCCATGAACTACATCTCTCGGGTGGATCATCTTTAACGGAGGAAGACCGACAGTCAAGCTCGATCAAGGAGATCTCAAGGAGCAAGGGAAGAAGATAGAAGACCGAAGGAATGGATCTTTTGGTAAAACAATTCTATCATAGTAGTTAAGATCTCTTATGTTAGCTATTTTTGGTTTATAGTTAGATTCTTGGACGGGTTTTTAGCGCCAGATTTTTAAACACCAAAATTTTTGTTCCGCAACGGCCGCGGTAGATGGCCAGGGTGCTAAGAACCCCTAACATGTTCTTCGGCTCGTGGGTTAACATCCAACCACACTTACGTTGCATTACTCTGATAAACTGAGGCGGGTTCGTTAGAACTTCTTTAATCAAAACATCTTACATCTGATCGGTCTTGAAGCAGTCTGTACTACTGCAATCATCATATGTTCTCCTGTGTTTCTCCTTCGAAACACAAACAGATTGGTTCTTACGGGACGAGAGGAAAGATATAACGTGGTTGCTGGATTAAAGTTCGCGATAAGACATAAACTCGTAAGCAATGACGCCGAGAGGAAACAATGTAATATAATGACCATAAGTCAAGAAAATAAATCAAAATAGGACTCCAGGTTACCTAAATAGAGTACCGTATTGTAACCATGCCACGGTACATAGTTACAATCATATAACTCCATTCAAGTCGCCCAATTCCTACTATCAGAATCAAAAGAATAAGAAGGGAGAAACAATAAGGAATCAGAGGGATTCCAAGTTGAGATGCAAAGCCATTTCCATATCATCAAGATAAAAGAGTTAAGAGAAAGATAAGATTTAAGAATTTGAATGACAAGACAATAATGTGGCAGGAAATGTTCCTAAAATTTTGGATCTTAAGGACAATGTATTGGGTATCATACCCAACTACAAATTGAACCAAGCCCAGCTAACCTAAAACTTATTGCTCTGATACCAAACAAACCCTGTCACGCCCCGCTTCCCAAAATAGGTAAACACGGCATGTGACTGACCCAACCATGCTACCTATGGCTAGGAATAATCCTTCCATAGTCATATTACGGCTGTCAATCGGATACCAAGAACAGTAAATAAAATCTAGCTAACACATGTCCATCTGCCACAGTAAATAAAAGTCAAGAAATGCATATAGTGGAAACAAATCAAGATCCAATAAAAACAATCTCTGAATCATGTCCCTTATGGGCTCACATCGATAAAATAAAACTATGGAAATAAAAGAAACTAAGCATCTCTAAACTAAACATTTACCTCCTCATCGCGCGGCTTGCTTGCTAAAGTACTCCTGATTTTCCTGTGCTAATGTCTGAGGAACTGGGCCATGCAAATCCCAGACGTCAGTGCATCTTAATATCAAAATAATCATAATAACCGGGATAGGATGCTATTATTAAATATGAATATAAATAATAAACACAGGTATAAAACAGTGAGGTACATGTATGTGATGTATATCCTAAAGTCTGTGCTTCTAGGTTATCTATTCTACAAGTCTTTGAAATCAATTTAATGGAATCGTCGATGTAACTCAATAGTATCCCGTGCGTGCCCGGGACCACGGTCAAGATTCTCGGGCTGAATCCGAGACGTTCCGCTAAGCAGTAAACATGTACCATGTACAGATGAATGATGTCAACATCATCATTACGGGGCTGGCCGAGCCCGTATAGACTGATAAGTATCTAGAAGTATCGAACTGTTGAGTTACAAGTCAGGTTTCATTATTGATTTCCCCTTACCTCCAAGGTTTTATGTTCAAGTCAGGTATTGATGATGTAAGTCTAATGCCAACACAGGATCAAGCAGGTACAGATCTTGTCAATGTAGACAACAAGTCACGTCCATCAGGACGATAAATCAGGATTCTCGGCATTAGTAATAAGATCCAAGTAACAAATTTGGTAGTGTGTCGTGAACATGTCATGCAATATATTTTAACCCAAATAGACACCGAATGTAAAACTATAACCAATATCGAAACACGGTAAACACAACTAATACCAGGATGCATATGCATCTATCTGTAATAACTGTTTCACATCCAGTACCATGAATATTGCAATCTAGATAACATACTGAACTGATATAGTAGTCTGATAATATTGTGATGATACGGCATGCAACTAGATAACCCATTTACGGATATAGATGGATAATATAAAACTGTAAATCGCTACTATTTGCTGAATATTAAAATGTATGTACTACATTCAAGCATATAAATATCAATATAATCAAAATAGCATGTTGCAAGTTTAGAACTTGCCTGATCGAATCTTAAGTCGAGATACAAATATCACATTCCGACGCCGAATAACGAAACGATGCAAAATCTTGACTTGGATCTCAATATGGTGCTTCGGCCTGGACTGCAGCCGAGGTATTGCTGCAGTAAGAAAATTGCAGCGATGCCGTCAGTGGAGACAAGATTGGGTTGCTGCAGTGGACGATAGGGTGTCGGGTTCTGGCGAGGTCGACGAAGACGATAGGGGGACGGCTACGAGGGAGGAGCGGCGTTGGTTTAGGGTTCGGCGTGAACGATAGGTGAAGAAGACGAGGATGAAAACGAGGGAAGTGTTAGTGTATATGCCCTAGAGGCCATTACTGTATCATACTAGCTTGTATATTACTTAATGGAAGCTTGGGATATTCACCTTGTATAGACAATCTTGCTCAAAATAGTAGTATGCTACTTGGTTTGTTTCTACTTTAATGTGTACATGTGTTTATTTTAGTATATCACCTATACACATTAGTGGAGCCCTTAGGATCTTTGCTTGATTACCAGCGTTATGATGGCAGTCACACTCGTGGGGGCTGGGTAATCTATAAGCACATCCTTATGCAGGTCCCTAGTCATAGGACTATCGAGACAGGGCATCGATACTCCGGAGTAGACTAGCGTATGCGCTTCTCATCCCAGCAGGGGAGACGGTCTGTCCAACAGTCGTCAGTACGTCGTACTTGAGATAGTATGCGGGTGCTCGTTAGGTTAGTACACTGGACAGGACTCGTCGGGAACTGTTGGTTGGTACTATACCTATCGTCAGTTATCAGTTCCCAGGTGACATGAGTACAGCTTAGTCCGCTGACTTGACACTGTCACTTCGCCTCGAGTGTGTTCCCACCGTACTTAGATTACTACCCTACCACGGCTCAAAGGAGTCGTGCAAACAGGTAGTAGTTGGGTGCAGTCCCGAAGCACTTGGAGGCAGTGACGGTTAGACAGGATTTGTCTCTCCCGGTATTTGGGGTTGATATCGCGCTGTGTCTAGGAGAGCCATTACACAAAGTCCCTGGCCAGGGCAAGCGAGATATGCTGGTAGGTTTCCAGTGTTATCTCAGGTGTTCTTGGCTACACTCTGACACGACTTGTACCGCTATTAGGGGACTGACGTTTACCTCCCCCCTAAGCCCGCCATGCGATATTCTCAGACGAACAGACCGGACTGTACGCAGATTGTCATATTCAGGCTCAGTAGGAGTTCAGATGGGTTTCACCTCGTCCGTCTTCTTATCGGCATCTACCTGAGGGCCGTTACGCACAGCTAGCGCCGCTTGCGGTCTGTGGTTAAACCCACTTCCAGCGTAGTGTCGAGTCTTTAGAGTCCCACACAGAAAGCTATTTGCCTTTAGGCAAAAGAGTAGAGGTCGCATGGTTTTGCGATAGGGTTCGGTCACATCCGTGCACTTGTGCATGTTTAGTGTCCGGGCAGTTATCACTATCGGGCTTTGGTTTAAGCCAGATCCTAGTGTACATTTTGGGATTGGTTTTATCTCGTTTGTATTCGTGTTCCTCGGAACGCGGATGCGGGTGTGTATGCACAGTTGACAGAGAGACAGAGGCAGAGGATTCTCATTAGGGTTGTTGACTGTTGACTTTTGCTAAACCCTAATGAGAATAAGAAATATGATTAATGATAATATTAATTAAGTATTATTGTGCCATGGTTGGGTTGAAGGGTTGACTTTGTTGACTTGTTGACTTTGTTGACCTGTTGACTTTGTTGACCGGTTGACTAGGTTGGATTAGTTGACCATCATCATGACAATGGCTATCATTTCTTGGCATTGACCTTGGCTTGCTTGTTGGTTCACAAATTGCATTTAATGCAAGAAATGATATGGCCATTTGATATGATAACAACCATCACATAATACTCAATTATTATTATGTGTTATGATGATTTTGGATTATAAGAGCAAGGGTGAGAAAAGTCTTGCTCATTTCTATCATTCTCATTCTCTCTCATCCTCAAGCTCTCCCTCTTCCTCTTGCTCTCTCTCTAGTCCATGGTTCTACTTGTCTCATGTGTTAAGAAGAAAGAACCATAGAGATAAAGCCCAACACACTTCTCTACTCATCCTAGCACACAAAGTCTAGCAATCTAAGTGTTCTAGTTTCCTCTAGTTTGGGGTTGAAGCCAAAGGTAGAAGCTTTCAGGTGGATCCATCTTCGGCACAAAGAGACGACGAGGAGAGAACCATCCGATAACCACAAGGAGTCCAAGAGAAGGAGTTCAAGTCAAGGTATAACCCCTAACTGAGTAGGTAAAACTCTTAGTTAGGTTGTTAGATAGTTGTTTAACAAAGATCCGTATTTTGAGTCCATGTTATCACCAAAAGAAAAATCGTTTTTCATCATTTCCGCAAGCCCGTAAGAACCGGGAGAGGTAACGTGGACTTACAGTGGTATTAGAGCCTAGTTAAACACTATCTAACATGTTAGCAAAGTAACTAGAAGTTCGATCGGAGAAAAAGTCACGAAACACGCCCGAAATGTATAGTTTCTGCCTATTTTTTTTTCTTGCTAAAAAAATAATTAATATTGCACTAAAAATCGGCTCAGGCTTTTTAAAACACACCCAAGAAAAATAGTCCATCGACTCGGTC
Organism: Agapanthus africanus; assembly: GCA_030015575.1. Classification (NCBI taxonomy): domain Eukaryota; kingdom Viridiplantae; phylum Streptophyta; class Magnoliopsida; order Asparagales; family Amaryllidaceae; genus Agapanthus; species Agapanthus africanus. The sequence goes on along the minus strand of CM057349.1, from coordinate 415,625,494 downwards.
AAAGCGCCGCGGAAACACGGCGGGAGCATGCTCCCGCCGCGGATCCGCAGCCGAGTTGACTCGGTCATGGGCAATGTTTCCTGCAGTGTGTTCAGTGGGGTGTTTTGGGATTTTTGGAATGTGATTTTTCTGCCCAGATTTTCCAGAAAGAAAAATTTTGATCGAACTTCTAAAGACTTAAGCTAACGGGTTATATCTGTGATGTGATATATGTATTGAGCGTCTGCTAATCGCTATACGTCGATTAGTGGGGGTTATACATATCTGTGATCTGTAATGTTGATGGTATGTGTATATGAATTCATTGGATTGTCGCAGATGAATAGCCGGGGGGTTGTGAGATGAGAGTTTTCTTTTTCTTTCAATTCATGTAATTTGTAATTGATGTAATATTATTTAAATGGCCGCACAACCGGGATGGGGTTGTAGCCGTCATTGTATAATTTCTTTTACTGTTTTTGCTCATAGGATAGACCCAAGGTGGGGTGCACAAACTACCGGGTATCTCGAAATGCCGAGTGGCCTACTCACGGTGTTGAGGGAGGTTGCTTCGCTTCGGGTACTTGGCGGGTAGTTTGCCGCACCCTTAGGGGTCTAGGGTAGGGTCTTAGCTATTCATCGCGACCGTGTAATCCGCTCTTCGTTACAGGCTCGTACGGATTGCGGATTCCTAGTATATCCAATGTGTTCATCTGTGATCTTGAATGGCTATCATTGCATGTGACAAATGTGTATATCTATATATGATATCTATTTAGGTGTTGCTTATGTTTTGCATCCGCGCTAGTCCAGCCCCCGCTCTGTCGTTAGTTAAGTAACCTAACGGGTAATGATGGGCCCCCGTGGTGAATGCGGATGGCATAAGCGTACGTCATATTTTCATTATTTTCTGCAATGTTAGGATTAAATGATGGGACGCATTAAATTAATGCAAGAAAATAAACCAAAGTTGAGTCATTGGAACACTTTCAAAACCACTCGGTTTCTTTTCAAAAACAACTTTTAAAACGCAGAGCTTAAGCCACTCCTTTTAAAAGCTATCTCGTTCCATCGATTATATCAAGTTCACTACACTCACGGTTTTGCCAAAACCATCCGTAGACCTCCATCATTTCAGTTAAATATTCGGTAGTATTCAAGCTATGTATTTTGACCTCACGCCAAGGCATAGTGATTGGTAGCTGCCGGATATTTATCTGTTGCATAGATAGAATGTGTTGGTTTGAGACAGTCGTACTGCCATTTTGGCCTACGTCAAGGGTAGGTACGGGTGGGTTCAAATTAACCTGGATAATGATGGGAAGAACTTGACATGTGACTTATGACATTTTGACCTCACGCCAAGGTCATAAGAGCATGGGGCAAAAATCCACATCGGGAGTTTCAAAAGAAACTGAAACTTGCTAGCGCTGCATACCATTTGGAGTGTGATGATTCTGGTAGGATTCCTTCAGTTTTGTCACGCGATGATATTTGGATCCCGATCCTACTGAGAGTATATGCTACTCCTCGGGAAATTTCTCACATAACGATCAATGCTATAAACCAAATAGGTGTCTAGAAAGGTGTTAGCGGGGCTACGCCCCCAGGGAAAAGAGGTTATTTAATTAAGGAACTTCACGAAAGCGTTGGAAAACCTCCCTCGAAGTACCGACACTAGCCTAGCTGAACGGTTAAGCAAGTATTGTACGGTGAGATTGATCCTGACTAATTCTTCCTTTTTGGTTTGAGGAGGGATTCGAGAGACAGTGGGAGCCATCCTGTTTAGACAAATTAAAACCACTCTAAACTTGCAAGAGCATCATGCTAAAGTGTTTCTTCTCTCTCTCCTAATTGCAGCGACCAAACATCATGACTAGACTTAAGTTACTACTAGATAAAAACATACTGACAGGGCCAAACTACAAAGATTGGCTCAGGAATGTCAAAATGGCAATCACTTATGACAAGTTGTGGTATCTCCTTACCACCAAAGCTCCCCCTTTCCCAGGTCCCAAAACCAGCGTCGCGGATAGGGAAATCCGTAAGACCTGGGAAATCGATTGCGCGAAGGCCAAGTGCCTCGTGCTTGCCTTTATGGACAATGAACATTAGAGGAGGCACGAGAATATGGACCTTGAATCCATATTTCTCCATACAAAAGAACTGTATGGAGAGCAATCACGTATCGCCAGATACGAAGTCTCGAAAAAGTTGTTTTCGGTGAGATTGGCCGTTAGATCATCGGTAGCGGAACACGTGCTTAAGATGATTGGCTTCATTGAGGAGCTCGCGGACCTAAGGACCACGTTAGAAAATGAGCTCTACACGGACTTGATTCTCCAGTCCCTTCCTTCCACTTACGCCCAGTTTATCCTGAACTTCAACTTGCAAGAAAAAGAAGTTGAACTTTCAGAACTCCTCAACATGCTGAGGAGTGCAGAGGGCACCCTACAGAAAGGTAGGAAAACATCCACTTTGTTTGTAGGAGGATCTTCCTCTTCTAGGTCCAAGGCGAAAGCCAAGGGAAAGAAGAAGAAAGCCCCCGCCAAACCAAGGGGCGGTGTTAGTAAAGTGGATACGAAGGGAAAGACAAAGGCAACAAAGGTAGCGGGAAAGCTTGTGGGAAAGGAAGAATGCTTTTACTGTCACAAGAGTGGACACTGGAAAAAGGATTGCAGGGCTTGGAAGGACAGAACCCAGGATCTGAAGCAAGTTGCGGCTTCAGCTTCAGGTGTGTATGTTATTGAAAACTGTCTATCAATAAACTCTACATCCTGGGTATTGGATACCGGATCAGGATCTCATATCTGTAATTCTTTACAGGCACTAAGAAGGCGTAGGGTTTTGAAGGCAGGTGATATAACCCTCAGAGTTGCAAACGGAGCTGGCATGGATGCTGAGTCCGTGGGGGACTATCACCTGGGGTTGTCAGATGGACACGTTTTGGTTTTGCGTGATTGTTATTTTGTACCCAATGCAACCTGTAATATCATATCTGTATCTTTATTATCTAAAGAAGGTTATGAATTTGCATTTGTAAGTAATGTTGTGAACATTCACCTTAATCAAGTTTTGATTAGGTCAGGTACATTAAGCAATGGTATATACGTATTAAACCAACCACAGATTTTTAATGTCCAGAATACATACAAAAGAAAGTCTCCGGAAACAAATCAGGCTTTCTTATGGTATTGTAGACTGGGTCACATCAATGAAAGAAGGTTGACGAAGTTACATACAGAAGGATATTTGGATCCGTTCGAATATCAATCATATGCAACTTGTCAATCCTGTCTCAAAGGAAAGATGACAAAGACTCCGTTCACTGGACACGGAGTAAGAGCGAGCGAGCTTTTGGGACTCGTATACAGCGACGTGTGCGGTCCAATGTCTACACATGCGCGAAGCGGTTATTCTTACTTCATTACTTTTACGGATGACTTTTCAAGGTATGGATATGTCTTCTTAATGAAACATAAATCCGAAGCCTTTGGGAAATTCCAGGAATATAAGAATGAAGTAGAAAAACAAACAGGCAAAAGTATCAAGACACTGAGATCTGATCGAGGTGGTGAATACTTAAGTGCCGAGTTCCTGGATTACTTAAAAGAGAATGGAATTCTCTCTCAGCTTACTCCTCCATACACTCCGCAACATAACGGTGTATCGGAGAGACGGAACCGAACCCTATTGGATATGGTACGGTCCATGATGAGTAACGCTGAGTTACCGCGATCATTCTGGGGATATGCGCTAGAATCAGCTGCATACCTTTTGAACCGAGTTCCAACTAAGACTGTGCCTACCAGACCATATGAGATATGGAGTGGGAAGAAACCCTATCTTCAATATCTGAAGATCTGAGGATGTCCAGCTTTTTTCAAAAAGCAGCATGCGGACAAACTCGATGCATGCTCAGTACTGTGCAAGTTTGTGGGATACCCAAAGAACTCCAGGGGTATCTCTTCTATTACGCAGAGGAACAAAAGATCTTTGTTTCTCGTAATGCCTATTTTCTGGAACACCGGTTCTTAGAAAAGGAAATTAGTGGGAGCGAAATAGAACTGGAAGAAATTCCAGAACCACAGACTATTACTGAAAGCTTAGTAGAACCAGAGGGTTCAAAAGAACAGGACATTCCTACGCCGCTCCGCAGGAGTAGTAGGCAGTCTCATCCGTCCGAGAGATACTACGGTTTTCTCATAGACGGGGATAGAGAAGATTGCATCATTGATTATGATGAGCCGACTAGCTTCCAGCAGGCCATTCAGAGCGTTGACTCGGTAAAATGGCTGGATGCAATGCGGACCGAAATGGAGTCCATGTACACCAACAAAGTATCGACGTTGGACGTTGCTCCAGATGGGGTACGGAATCCTTTTTTTTTTTTATGTTCTAACGAGTTAACTCCGGTAATTGGATAGGTTTTGTTTTAAGATCTATGAATGGGAATAAGTAGATAAAAAGCTTGCTAGGGTTAGGATTAGATTAGTTTGAGATAGGGATCTTCTCACATCTTTCAATGCCGTAGTTATGAACATAGGTGTTAGGGTAATTGGCAACAACGGGGATTAGCACGACTAGGAAGAAACTTACAAGTCTAAGCTAGGCTTTCCATGCTTAGTTTCTTTCTTTTGGTTCTTGTCCGTCCGTTCTTGGCTCTTAGCTCTAATCTCCGGTTAATTCAACCACAACCGGTCTAACTAGGGAATCACCGCTATCATATAGGATAGGCTGCCGTAGTGAACGGATTGAGGTTGAATTAAAGGGAGTCCGTATTAAAATTATTGGGCAAAGAAAGGAGTGAGAGAGATTTCCTTCTCTCAAACCTTCCTTCTCCTACCATAACCAGTAAGGAATTACTCACTCATTAAAAGATTTAAAATAAAGATCAAAATAAGAAATTGCAGATTAATTCTACCACTAGATTAACAATTAAAAATTACACGTATTTAAAATACGATAAAAAGAACGCGAGATAAATAATTAAAAAAAACTTACTATATTGATGACCTCTCAAAAATGCATTACAATGGAATTTAAATTTTTAGATCTAGAAATTAAAATGAGGCATAAAAATAAAGAGAGGATCCTCCAAAGAGGCACACCTAATTTGGCTTTGAGCTCTCCTATTTATAGATAAGAAAACCTTAGGTTTACATTCTGATCCAATCACTAATTTACAAAACTACCCTAAGAGAGCCGAGTCAAAGCACCGACATTTCCACCGACACGTGCATAACACGGCCGCGGTTCCGCGGCAGAAGTGCCTGTTTGGCCGCGGTTCCGCGGCCGTTTGGTGGAATCATGGGGCTATCTCTTCAGGATTTCTCTATGTTGCTTTCATCTTCTGTTTTATTCACTTTGTTTCCCAGAATCTCTTCAATCTCCTTCTAGATTTCCCACAGTGCAGAATGATATGGACTCTTGCCTTGAGCTTCGCGTTGAAGTCTTGGATCTTGTGCTGCCTTTGTGTTTTGTGCATTGAAATGCCCAATGATTTTCCATTTGTTCCTTGAACTGGTAGGCGGCATTATACGGGTACTGTGCGGAAACCCGTATTTCTCTGTTTGTTGGTCGTAGTCCCACATTTGTTGCGACTTTTCATGAATTTCACTGTAAAGAGCTGAGAACCTGTAACCTGCAACTATTTAGCAGACATGGATCAAAAGTACCTACTTATATGCAATGTGATTAAGAATGTGCGGTATAAAAATGCAAAAATCTGATATGAACAAATACCCCCAAACTTATCTTTTGCTCGTTCCGAGCAAAACCAATTTTATTCTCAAAAAGTCCTAACCTCATTTTCGCAGGGAACGCGATTGCACTGAGCTCGTGCAACAAGCTGTTAAACCTCTAGGTGTCCCTAGTAGGAGGAGTGTTGTCTCCTAAAGGTTTTCAGCGGATACTACCCACAAAATCCGATCAATTTGGCCATTGACTCTAATTCTTCAATTCGGTATTCTAGCAAGAAATTCTATTATCTTCAACTTAGAAATCATCAACCTGTATTCTTCACACTTCCTTTTCATTTAACCTTAGATCATATACGTTTTTCCATTTTAAAAAGCTTTCATCATCTCCTAAGTTTTCCTTCTAAGGCGCAATCTTAACTCAGGAATTTTTATCATCTCTACTGAAGATATAAGCCCTATCTTTTATTCTTATCTCTCCTCCAAACTCCAATCATATACCCTTACGTGTGTGTAATTATCACCCATACACTTGGAAATTCAATTCAAGCTAACATACTCTTGTCCATCTTCCAAAATACTTTTTAGTTGGTGAATTCTAGATGAAATTGCTCACATATCCTTCATCCGATCGTTAATACTTCTTGAGGTACTGAACAACCGATTACAAAATGTGCTTGCGCATTTAGGCATAATTCCTCGTCTTGCAATATCTAAGGCTTAGCAGTGACTCCTAAACCAGTTGGTCTAAGGCACTAGGTGATAAAGCACCCTCGCTATATTTTTTATGTATGTTGCCTTAAGTAATTACAAAACCAGTGTTCATTTTTTTTATCTCTTTATTCACCACTTATACTTTTATTTTATTTTCATTCATACTAAGGATTTTAGACAAGAGCATTTCAAGGTATCCTCTACTATCCTAAGTTTCAAGATGTGTGTAAGTGCGTAAAGTAGGGTATATATTTTCAGAATTTGGACTTAAGGTTCAGAATTATTTTTTTGAGACTTATACTTTAAATAAAGCTTTCAATACTCTTCCCTTATTTCGACTTAGCCCAAAAACTGAACTCAAAATTTGCCTATTTCTAAATAAACTATAAGGACGTATATTTTCTACAGTTAAACTTTAAGAAAGGTTATTTTTAGGGTTTTTAATTTACTAAGTTTAGGATCTAGTTTTTCCTAACTAGTCAACCGTCATGTTGAACTTAAGTCAAATATGGCCAAAATTGAACTTTTCAATTTTTATTTTTTTTAATTTTTTGAAAAATAAGTATGCAAATGCAAAAATATACATATGAATGTGAAGGAAGAAAACTTACCGAGCACACCCCCAAACTTAAACTTGACAGTGCCCTCACTGTCAGGCTACACCAAGAGGGTCAAAATTGCCGGTACTCCCCTGTTTGTTTATTTATTATTAGTTTATTTATTTAATTTTTTATTAAAAGAAAACAAAATATATATACACAAAAAGATCCCCCCAAACTTAAGTGAAACAGTGTTTCCACTGTTTAATCGTTAAAGTTCAGAGTTAGGGGGAGAAAAATACAGTATCAAGCTATACAAGGCCTTACACAGGCCAAAGGTTAGCACCAACCATTCAAAAAATTTATCGTTATAAAGCGGCGGTTGGTGAAAGAACATGTTGTATAGAGTCAGGAAGAAATGAGGTAAAGATAAGTGGTGTAATGGAAAATGTTTACGTCTCGATTTGTAGAGACGAAACAATAATGGTGAACGGAAACGAGAATGTGGATGATTAGGAATGGGAAGAATGGTCACATTCTCGTATGGGATAAGAAGAAATGGTGGTGGTTCGACTTCTTCAGGTGGAGGTTGATTAATCATAAAATCCGTGTCGTTTAGGAATGCGAGTTCGTCGGCGAAAATATCTTCGAAACTTTCATCGATGGCCCGATTGAACGTTTCAATGTCAATAAGTGTCGCGCCAGAATTCATCACACTTGATTTTTCAAAAATTACGGAGGTAGGAGACTCGTAAGGCTCATCTACCTTATTCTCAAAAGAGTCTAAATCAAGTTGTTTTTCTAGAATTATCGAACTCAAAATATCGGATTGTGATTCATTAACACTCGCTATCATTAAAGAAAGATTAGAAGAAGAACCAGAGAAAGTGGGAGAAAGAAGTTGAATACGAACTTGAGGGTGGAGATGGAGTGTATAAATTAGCACAATTTGTAATGACCGATGTGTAAAAAGCGATTGTGCCAATCTATCAACCCACTGAGAAATGAAATCAAATACCTCAAGGTTCATGAGAAAACATGGGTACGTCGAACTTGGTAAACCAGACATTGAAAATGGAAGTGTAACGGTTTCTTGCAAGGTCGGAGCGAGGATGGAGGGAAGTGATTGAGGAAGGGTATCGGTTAAAGGTTCAGGAGGGTGTGCACAGTCAATGAAAGGGATAGAATGAATTGAAAAATCCGACTCCTCAAGTAAAACTGCTTCATCCTGAATAATTTCCTCAATACTCTCCTCAAAATTTAGCTTATCCATGCAATTCTCATCAAAATCAAGACGCATATGAAGTTCGGGAGAAACATTTAATGACTCGGGATGATGAATTGGAGAGAAAAATTCAGTCAAATCTGCGGGTTCATCATCCAAAATATTCCCAGCGTCAATATCCTTAATCAAGTGAAAATCAATTTTTTAGACACCTCATCAAAAGCATGGATATTAATCAATTCAGGTTCTAGAGTGGAGGTGTAGAGGTCAAATGGATTGGTGATGGTTTCACTCGAAAGGGACCCTTCACAATCAGGTAAATCAAACACTACAAAGTCGCACAACTCATTAAACGTTTTATCTTCAACTGGTGAATCATTTGGAACACTTGATAGACATTCAAAACCGGAGTTGTGAGATTCAATTGGGGATGGGTAGGTTTGATTTGGAAGGATGTACAACTCACTCTCACCACTCAAATTCTCAATCTGTCCAACCGCCTCATCATACATTGGAAAATTTGGAGCTAGTTGGAAACCGGCTACTGGGTCACTAGGTTGTATGAGGGCGGCCATGGATGCATTCAAATCCATCATCTGTTGGCATGATGGTACCCTAAAGTCTTCCAACGCCTATTTCAAACTAGACATGGGTTGTGAAGGAGTTTCAGTAAAAGATTCAAAGTTGTCTGGATACTGGAAACTCCTAAATGGCTGTGTTGAAGCAATGTCCAGTGAAGGTGTAAAAGTTGGGTAGGATGGATAGGAATAGAATGGTTGGACAGGGATAGGATCAAAATACGGATAAGAAGGTGAATGGAATTGTTGATCCAAAGAATTCGCATTGGTGAAAGGAGTGAAAGATCGATTACGAGATTATTCAATATGTTCAGCAATAGACATAGGTTTTGGGGTTACAACTGGACTCTCAAAAGGGGTATCAAGATGAGAAGGGGTGAATGTTTGAAACGGTTGATACGAAGTGGATTGCTGAGTCCAATTGTTTGTCCTAGACGGGTCATTCGATCTTTCAAAGAAATTTTGGGCATGGAGGGGTTGTTCGAAATTCGACCAAAACAAGAACCGTAGGAAGTAATGTCTGGTTGTGGGTACCAAAGTTCGGCAAGAGGTTTGCGAGATGGGGTACCCATGATGTAATGAGAGAAAGGAGAAGAAAAAGAATGTGATTTTTTTATGTAAAAAATTGTTTGTTTTTGGAGTTTAGAAATTTTTGAAAGAGTTTTGCAAGAATGTATATGGACTTACTTCAAACAATCACAGTTAAAATATGCACAATCAAACCTAGAGCTATGGTCTTCTAAGTCCACTAGACTGCTCCTAACTGTTCCAAACTGACAAGTTGTGAGATATCCCTCAAATCGTCTCTTCACTGCCAATTGTGGCCAGGTAAGCACAAATGAAGAAAGGAGGGTTCCGCTCACGAATCACCGTTCGACGGGCTTTTTAAAGTTACCTTTCTCAATTGTCTAGCCTAGGCACCACAAAGTCAAGTTTAGATAAACGATTGAATGCCCACAACCTTCCTCTGTCCTAATGAGCATGACAGTACTTAGTTGGCTGAATCTAGGTATTTTTTAATTTAGTTCAAGGGTGATGCATATGCTTTTAGTGATTTTTGGGGTCTTAGGAAGGATAATGAAATCCCCACCCAATCTTAATTGGTGTTATAGCCCCTTAGATTCCGTATTAATTATGCAAAGCAGCAATACACCAAAAATCTAAAACACTTACAAATTTTTTTTTTATTTGGCAGCGCAAAGAATCCTGCACAAAAACAATTTATTGGATAGGAGAAAGAGAATTTGTGCAAAGAAACCTGCAGGAAATTTTTTTCAGTGGAGTGCAGAGGAAAGGAGATGAGAAATGAGATACTCAAAGAGATTTTTGGTTGCCGACGTCACCCGTTGACCGCGGTTCCGCGATCAAACCCTTGCTTCTGCCGCGGTTCCGCGTCCTAACAGAAGGTTGACTGCTTCAAATTTTGTCTCTGTGCTGAGTTGGTTTTCCTCTACCTGTTTAGATCTCCTGAATATTGATTTGTTTACTGAATTTGCTCCAGATCTGAAACAGAGTTTGCTCCAAGCCTGCACACTTGCACAAAAACCTTTCAAAAATAACAAGATGATTTTTATTTTTGTTTTTTTATTTTCTTTTTATTTTTTTTTGGTTTTTCAATTTTTATATTTTTAAATTTTTAATTAACCCGAAATTACACAAAGAAAGAAATTACCGTCTTCTCATCAACGGCGCCATTTGATTGATAGAGATTTTCTGTGTTTAAATTTACCGCAATCAAGACGGTGTCGCTTGGTAGCTAGCCGGTTGAGTACGGGTCGATCCACAGGGAGATGGAATCTTTTTCTTTATGTTTTAACGAGTTAAGTCCAAAAAATTGGTGGTTTGTTTTAAGATCTACGAATGAGATAAATGATGATAAAATACTTGCTAGGTTAGGATTAGGTTAGTTCGAGTTTAGGAAATTCTTACTTCTTTCAATGCCCTTCTGATTATAGGTGTTAAGGTAATCGGTAACAACGGGGATTAGCATGACTAGGAAGAAACTTGCAAGTATAAGTTAGGCTTTCCATACTTAGTTTCTCCCTTTTGGTCCTTATCCGTCCGTTCTTGTCTCTTAGCCCTAACCTCCAATTAATTCAACCACAACCGTGTTTCCCCCAATCAGAGCAAAGCTCTGTTCAAATTCCAAGACTGGAAAAGAAGCGACGCTTCTGCTTCCCCGAATCAGAGCAAAGCTCTGTTCAAATTACAAGACTGGAAATGAAGCGATGCTTCTGCTCCCCCCAATTAGAGCAAAGCTCTGTTTAGAAATTTAAGAGTCAAAATTGAAGCAACGCTTCAAATCCCGCGCTCTGCGCTGCGCGCCACGTGTCTAACACAGGCGCGCTGGCGCAGTTGCGCTGCTCGCCACGTGTCTGACACTGGTGCTCTAGCGCAGTTGCGCCGCGCTCTGCGCTGTGCGCCACGTGTCGAGCGCGAGTGCGCTAGCGCAAGACGCGCTGCGCGCCACGTGTCAAAACACGAATGCGCTAGCGCTAGCGCAATTGCGCTGCGCACCCCAAGTTAGAGCAAAGCTCTGTTTCCAAGATTGAAAAGCGAAGCAACGCTTCATGATTATGCAGCGCATAAACATCTCACAAAGGAATAACAAAGAATTAAAAAATAAGAGAACACTTAACAGATAATAAAATACTAAATTAAAGCATCTTTTTATTATTGTTGTTGTTATTACATTTAAAAAAGATCACCAAATATGGGATCAGAAGGACATGGGTTCACAAAGCTAAAGAGAAGATCATCCAGTTCCCTCTCCGTCCTTTCCACCATGTCGAAACGGCGATCCTCCCGAAGGGTAGCCATCCAACGGTCGACGCCGCACTCCTCAGAGAAAGTGGTGATGACAACCCGATGAGCCCGTATCTGGCTCAGCAAATAGATGGAGCAATCCCTTAGGGCTTGAGTGATTAGGTACGCCTCCAAGAAGCACTCGATCTTGTCTTCGGCAGTACCCAGCATTGCCGAGGACATCTCCGCTGGAGGAGGGGGAAGATCGGCGAGCACAGACGCAAGGATCATCCGAAACCAGATAGAGTGTGGGCGAAGAGGAAACCCCACACGAGTCAAAAGATCGTGCAGTGCAGCGTCGCACTGCTCATCCGTGAGAGAAGGATCCACCAAGCGCGCAGCAAAGCGAGGAACGAGGTCCTGAAGGGGTACTTCCCACGGCTGTCTACGAGCATGGGGGCAGTTACAAGCCATAGTTGAGAAAAGTTCATTGGAGGTGAGAAAAAGAAGAAGCTTTGCTTCGAGTTATAAAGACGAAGCACAGAAAATTTTGTGCACAATGGAACTATCTCCAAGATTGGGAAATGAAAGATTCTCGGGAATATAAGTTTGACTTAAAAAGGAAGGTGAAAAGACACCTCTGTTGAGGCAACGCTTCAGATCCAGCGCTCTGCTGAAGCAACGCTTCAGATCCAGCGCTCTGCGCGCCACGTGGCAAGCATGAGTGCGCTAGCGCAGTTGCACTGCGCTCTGCGCTGCGCACCACGTGTCTAACGTAGGTGCGCCAGCGTTGGAATTAAAATTCCCACCGTTAGATCAAAAGATCTAATAACAATAAATCATTTATTAACCAGAAATAAATTCTGTTAAGGAGAGATTTCTCAAAATCTTTCCAAACAACAAGATTGTGCTTTAAGCACCGCTGGATCAATGATCCAATGGTAAATAATGAATTACCAAAACAGAACAAATTCTGCATAGAAAGATTTCTCAATCTTATTGAATAACAAGAAGATTATCTTCTGTCAAACAGAACCCTTAGGATTAAAGACCCAATGGTGGGAAATATTCCCAAATCAATCAGAGAAAGATCTCTTCAACTGATTTACCAAATCATTTGGCCCTATATAAAGGACCCTACACTTCAAGTCTAAAGGGAGGGACAGAAGAGCAATAGAAGAAACCCTCTGCAAACTTTGAGAAAAACTCAAAAAGAAAAGGAAAGGTAAAGAATTGTTTCTTGAAAAACAGAGATGAAAACATCTCGTAAAAAGAAGAAACGTCTTCTAAAAAGATCTTAGATCTATAAAAAAGGCCAAGGTCTTTGAATAAAAAGAAAAGATCAAGATCTAATCATAAAAAGAAGAAGTATTTTTACTTCACAGATCTTCTGATCTATAAAGGCAAAACCTTTCATAAGAATAAGAACTTAGTTCTTGAATCTTAAGACAAAACCTCTTTTAAGAAGAACATAAACTTGTTCTTTAATCTTAACTTCATCAAAAGGCGCTTTGCGCTATTGGAAAGCGCTTTGCACTCATGAACTGCGCCCTTACGCTCCTTGGACTGGCGCTCAGCGTCATAACATGCCACGTGTCAACCATGGACATGAGCTGCGCTTTGCGCTTTTGAAAACAGCGCACTGCGCTCTTGGGTTGGCGCTCAACGCCAAGCGCGCCACGTGTCACTCACTGGCACACCTATAAAATAGCGCAGCGCGCTCATAAATTAAAAGCGCAGTACGCTAACAAACTACCACTTAGCGCTAAGCGACACGTGTCCTCCTCGTGTGCGCTAACCGACAGAAGCGCAATGCACTTTTTGTCTGGCGCAAAGCACCATGTGCGCCACGTGGCGCGCTGTCAGAACATACCTTGTTCTGTTAAATGCTATGCATTTAATACCAGACAAAATGTCAGAGCCCAATGCTTGGCATTATTAAAAAGGCAAAGCACAAACAAAGGTCTAACAGGCAGAACACAAAAATAAAAATGTTAAACATTTTTAGCTGGATTTAGCCCAATTCTGGCCATAAGTCCTCAATTTAAATTGAACTGAGCTCATCTGCTCTTCCAATCAATTTACACCCGGTTCGAGGGTACATTTCTTTACTCCTCTGATATCTGTCGTTGTAATCCCTCAACGTCGTCAGAGAGGTAACGGGTCCCGACAACCACACATTACTATGAACTGTGGAGTCCTTAAATCCACGGACTATGATGTCCTTAACCTCGACTGTGATGTCTTAAAACTAATATTGGACTGTGGAGTCCTTAAATCCACGGACTATGATGTCCTTAACCTCGACCGTGATGTCTTAAATCTAACATCGGACTGTGGAGTCCTTAAATCCATGGACTATGATGTCCTTAACCTCGACCGTGATGTCTTAAAACTAACGTCGGACTATGGAGTCCTTAAATCCACGGACTATGATGTCCTTAACCTCGACCGTGATGTCTTAAAACTAACCCCGGACTGTGAGGTCCTTAAACTCACGGACTATGATGTCCTTAACCTCGACCACGATGTCTTAAAACTAACATTGGACCGTAATGTCCTTAAACTAATTATCGACTGCAATGTCACTAAACTAAACAATAGAGCCCAATTGCTCTCATGTCGGATTCAAATGATCCCGTTAAGTTGACCTTAGTCTAGAATTAGACTAACGTATCCTTAACAAACGTTTAAGTTGATCTTAGCTTCAAATAAGGCTAACGTATCCTTAAACACAACCCCCCAAACCCAAATCTAAGAAAGATACGGATTGGGACTAGTCCACGCCTTACGGGCGACAACATAACTTAGTCTCCGTATACAATCCACGGGCAACCAAACACAAAACAAACGCCCACGACACGAAGTGACCATATAGAGAAGGAGAAAGTTGTTACTGCGATACAGTAGCGTAATTAACTGCAGGGGCTTGCGCCTGCAGGGAAGAGCGTCCCCACAATCAAAAAACCCCTCAAGCGAGGGGGAATCTGACGAAGTCTGCTACATCGGCCGCATCCGTTTAAACCTTCGATACATAGTGCCATAAATCAACTTGGCATCTTCGGAGAGGTGGACGGATAGCACCAATTAGCATCTGCCCCAAATTTCAGGAAAGACGGACCTCCGAGGCCGCGTCTCCGTGATTCGGAGGGGAACAGATTCTGGCACGCCCGGTGGGACCTTTTCCTCTTTCCACTTCATACTTCGTGTGTCGTGTTCGCTAACCAATCGCAGTTTGCCAATGGTTGCCCTTGGGTTTCGAGTTACTAAGATTTGGTTTTTTGCTTGGCGCAGAAAGCAAAACAGCAATGGCGTCTACTTGCGTAAAGTGTTCCACATGCAACTGCAACCCGCGTCCTGCCTCAATTGGGGGCATAGCCTACGGGCCCCAAGCTGCTTCCCTGTTCATAATGCCGGTGGAACAGGTCACTCAAGCCACCACTGGGTTGTTTTTCGGGACCATGCTCCCGCCAACGAGCTTCACCGCTCCCACGCCCATACCAGAAGCTCCTAAGAAGTCGGTCTTTGATCGGCTTACAGCTACTGCGGCCCCTCTCAACGGGTCGTCCAGCACCGGCGCCTCGGTCTTCTCCAGATTGGGCCAAAATTCCTGTGGGCCCAGGATGAAGCCTGAACCTCAAGAAAAGGTTACGCCGAAAAGAGTGACCAACCCTGCTCCCGAAGTCGTCGAGGCGGCTTCTCCTGCCAAGGGGTCGGTCTTTACAAGACTGACTGTCCCAACTCCCACTCCCGCTCCTGCTACTCAAAGGACATCAGTCTTCAACAGGCTGACACCAGCAACAACGCCTCATCTGGACAGGGGGCAAGACAAAGCCATCCCCATCGTCGGACCAACCCCAACAGCTCGACACGCTCGACGTCGTCACTGGCGCCGAGTTAGAAAGGCCGGAGGCAACTCCCCTTCTGGGCTAACTCCACCGGCTTCAATGGTGGAAATTAACACTGCTGTTCCAACCGGGAATAGCTTTGAGCTGTTAAACAAGGTGCGCAGGAATTCTCCTACCGCCGTGCTGAAAAGATCTCCTCCTCCGGTGGAGAATGTTGCGGAAACAAAGCCAGAACAGTCCCCTTAGCGGTTGTCCTCCAAGATCTACAAAGTCTGGCGTCAAGTCCAAGACTCGGTAATTGATCCAAATTTCTCCCGCCAACAGAAAAGGGTAAAGGTTCAACAAGAAGGAAGCCATCCTGCCAAGCCACAGAAAGCTATCTGGGTGCCTACCGCGATGGCCCCCTCAACTTCGACCACTCATAAAAGGAGGCCGGAGAAATTCCCCATGCCTGTGGCAAATCTCAAAGGCATTGAGCCCAAACGCCCTAAGTCTGGGGGCATGGTGGTGCATACCGTCTACATGGCATCCGGGAAAGAGGATAGCCGCGCTTCTACGGGCCTCCGACCACTCACCCGATCCATCACGAGAGCTCAGGAACAGCAACAGCAGAAGCTTCAGGAGATGCTGACTGCGATGGCCGCACTCACCGGACCAAAAGAAAGCCCGGAGGCATCATCGGAGCAGCGTTATGAATAAGAAACTGATGCTGAATAACTTCGGAGAATGCTTGAGAAGAAGGACAAAGAGGCTGCGGAGCAAGCGGCCAACATAAAGCGAATGACACTTCTCTTCCAAGACATGGTCGGGATGATGTTACACCCGAAGCCTCCAGCCGAAGACCCTCCGATCATTATTGAAGACGACAAAGGGGGGACGTCAAACCCTCCTCCGGCGCTTTTAGCAGCCAAAGAGGAAACTATCTCCAAGGCCACCGTGGATGACTATATTGCCCAGCAAATAAGAGTTCACCAGGCAAATGAAGCGGCTGGCCTGGTCGTGAAGACTGGGTGACCGTATCCAGGCTGGTATGATCAGATAAAGTACCCGCCGGGCTACACGATCCCCAAATTCCACGTATACAAGGGGATGGGCAATCCCCACCAGCACGTCGCCCAGTTCAGAGCTCTGTATGGCAACACCGGGGGCGATGATAAGCTTTTGCTCCGCCAATTCGACGGCAGCTTGTCGGAAACGGCGTTTGAGTGGTACTCCGAACTTCCAAACGACTCCGTCAAAACTTTCGCAGAAATGGAGTTGCTATTCACCCAGCGATTCGCAAGTGCCAGCGAACGCACCCCAATAACGGCATTGATCAATGCGAGGGTGAAGCCGGGCGAGACATGGGTTCAGTACGCAATCCGATGGCGGAATCCGTGGTCAAAGTGTGAACAATGCATCGAAGAAGCACCAACGGTGGGCTTGTTCGTGGGCACTCTAGACCCTCATGCAACTATTTCACAGTTCATGATGTTCTTTAAACGACCACGTTCTGTGATTTAATCGATAAGCTAGCCCAGATGGATCAAATGGGTCACAGACCGTCTCCCCCGAAGCCGGAACCATGGAACGACAAGGGTAAAGGGAAGGCGACCTTCGTTGCGAACACCCAACAGCAGCCCAGTGCCCCAAAGCTAGCGGATCAACTGGAGGAGAGACGGCGCTATTACAATGAGAAAATGAAGCGTCCTTACTCATTCCCACGGGACAAAACGAAGAGGCTGTTTGACATGGCTATGCGCAACAGACTTATCAATTTGCCGAATCCAAGGAGACCACCGCAACCCAACGAAGTGAATAATCCCAATTATTTCCCTTACCACCAAACGGTAAGTCACCCGATCAAGGATTGCTTCATCTTTAAGGGATGGATCAAGGATCAATACCTACAAGGCAAGTTTGCGTTGTCTGAGAAGTAGAAAGTAAACCCACCATAACCGCACACTCCTAAGAAGACGGACACACCGGGGGCAACATGCTTTTTTGTTGAAGAAGCTCCATGGGAGGTGGCACTTTCGGCCAAAACCAAAAGGATGCTGAATGACCTCCAGACATGCCCGGCAATCAGGTGGAAGAATCCGCTAGAACCCTAGATCATCGAAGGGATGCTGAAGCCGCGCCCAACTCTAAAGATTGGTGGTGATAGCCAAAGCGCTCATACCCATCCGCCGAAATCTTCGAAAAAGAAGAAGAAATCCAAGAAGCCCGTAAAGCCTGGCGACAAAAGCACGGACCTACCAAAACAGATTGACGCCCTGGAAGAGTATAATCAGAAGATACGAACCCCAATCATGCTTCAAGAGTTCCTCGGCCACGTCCTTGAGGACGAAGATGATGGAGAAGACTCGTCGGATGGATCTGAGGATTACGTAGCAAGCTGCCATGTGATCTCTCATTTATCGCTAGACAATGAAGAAGCTCCCTGCACAGAGAGACTGGAGGCAAGTTCTGAGCCGGAACTTCTATGGTCGTCAGACGAAATGATCAACGCCTTCCTGAATGAGATTCATCTAAAAAGTAAAGCCAATCGGGAGCGTGAGATGGCCGTATTTGAAAGAGCCAAACGCCGACGACTGGACGAAAGAGCTGAGACACTCCCACCGAATCAAGGAACATCCGTCGTGGATAAAAACAAGTTCAAGATGAGGAAAAGGTTTGCTAAAGCCATATCAATGGGAATGAAGCTACCACCCTCTGAAGGAAACACTCCCGGTGAAGCAGAAACACATCCTAGCTACTGCTTATATCATCGAAAGATTTCGCACCCTACCGAAGAGTGCGACGCTTTTAAAAGATGGTGGTAGAGATATGTTGCTCACCGGCAACATTTTAAGCGGCTGAAACGCAAAACTCGTCGGGAGCGAAGAAATACGAACAAAGAGAGTAAAAGAATTACCGGCAACTGTCGCATGGTCAACACAGGGGGATCGCAGGTTCTCACTTTCGGAAGCGACTCTGACGAAGAGATAGCTCTTGGCCCTCTCTTTAAAGAATCCACCTTTGGGAAAGAGGAAGAACCGAAGGCCTGTGAAAATATCCAGCTGCGCAACCGTATGCTTCTGTTGGAGATAGTGCCCTCAGAGTCAATTATTGGATCACAGGCACGTGATTGCAATGATTGAGGGAGGACCTATCCCGATAGGACAGTCTTACTCGAGATGATAGTATGCTATCTGGTTTATCTTTATCATCGTGTACTGCTTCAGGTGACCTTACAGGTCGCTATTGCACGCTGATAGAGCCCCTAGGATTCTTGCTTGACTGCCAGCAGTATGATGGCGATCATATACGTGGGAGCTGGTAGTCTATAAGCACATCCTTAAAAGGTCCCTAGTCGTAGGAGTTTCGAGACAGGGCATCGATACTCCATTAGTAGACTAGTGTATACATTCGAGACCCCGACGAGGGGCGGTGGCCGGTCTCACAAGCCACTAGTGTCAGTTGGTTCACCTAAGATGTATACAGGTGCTCATTGGGTTATGAGTACACCGGACAGGACTCGCCAAGAACCTGCTAGTTGGGATTATACCATACGTCAGATAGCAGTTCCCAGGTGACATGTGTACAGGTTAGTTCATCGACCTGAGATCGTCATTTGTCTCGTGTGAGTTCCCACTGTGCTTTGATTACTAACCTACCACGGCTCAAAGGAGTCGTGCAAACAGGTTTTAGTTGGGTACAGTCCCGAGCCACATGGAGGCAGTGAGCGGATCTGCAGGGGTTCGTCTCTCCCGGTATTGGGGGTGAGGTCGCGCTGTGTCTAGGAGAGCCATTACACAAAGCCCTCGGCCGAGGCAGGAGATTTGCTGGTAGGTATTCCAGTAGTATCTCAGGGTGTTCTGGGCTTCACTCCGACACGACTTGTACCGCCTTTGGGGGTCTGACTTTTACCAACCGTCTAGGCCCGCCATGCGATGCTCATAGACGAACGGACCGGACTGTACGGATATTGTCACTGACAGGCTCAGTAGGGTGTCAGGATGAGTTCGCTCATCGACGTCCCTTTTGGTCAATAGCTGGTGGCCCGTCACGTATTGGCTTATACCTCTGACGTGCTAGTGGTTAAATCCACAGCCATAGTATTGATGAGTCTTTAGAGTCCACCACACTTTCAGTTACTCAAGCTTTCGGGCGAAACGCTGTAGAGGCCGTATGGAGATATGGCAGGGTCCGATCAGATACGTGCGGTATTGCACGGATCAGGATCGGACGGTTTGTACTAGTAGCCGTATGGATATATGGCAGGGTTCGATCAGATACGTGCGGTATTGCACGCATCAGGATCGAACGGATATTACTAGTCGGCTTTGGTTTAAACCGGATCCTAGTTTAGTATAGTGTAGATTTTGTCTCATTGCATTTGTATCCGGACGGAATACAGATGCGGGTGTGTATGCACAGTATCGGGGTTTTCCTGTAATTTATTACGGGACCAGTTTTCTGGAGTTGCCAGTTTGCATTCCGTTCCGGCCGGTTTTCCTTTGTTCTTTCCCGGCCGGACTTTTCCGATGGAGGGGGTTATTTGCAAGTTGTGCAAATAACTTTTGTGGAGGGGGTTTCTTGCAAATGCTTTGATTATGATAGCATCTTTTCATTTGCACCATCACTTGCATTAAATGAGATTTGAAAGGTTAAGGTTTGGATGTATGTTTGTAATGATAATGTTTATGATGTGGTCACCTCTTGCTTTATCCTACACTCACCTCCCTTCATGAGTTTTGATTTTCCTCCACCATTCTCACACAAGTAGAGGCCGGCCACTTTAGAATGAGAAGAGAGAAAATTTCCATTTGGTGGGAGCACACATTTCTTCATCTCATGCTTCTAGTTTTGGAAAAAATGAAAGCACCATTTTTCTTTAACGTTATTCCTCCATCAAGGCAACATAACCCCAAAGAGACAAGCATCATCTACACTACATTCTACAGCACATCTTGGGCACGTCGACTTGCCAGCTTCGTGCCCGAGTTGCCTTGGTATTGAGGTAGGAGCCCGTAAAAGATGCAGACGATGTGGTGCCCTTCCGGCAAGGATGCGACGACCGGAGTTTCCGCGGGAGATCGGGACGATGACGAGAAGACCGGAGGACTCGGATCACTCGGTATATCTCTCACCCTTTCTCTTGTTAGCTAGTATCGGTTAATGGTTACGATCCGGGTTTATTGTCCGCGGTAGCGCCAGTTTAAAAGTTAAGAAAATTTTGATTCCGCTTTTTGGCCTCGGATAGACGGCCGGGGCGCTGCCGTGGCGTAACATGGTATCAGAGCCACGCCATTAACCTTGCCTAGCTTTTTCTAATGCGTTTTACTTATCCGATCGACCAAAATTCCAAAATCCGCGTTTTTGCATACATCAGTTTTCTGTCGATTTTTTCCGGGCTCTAAAAATTTTTCAGGTTGTAGAAAATTGATGTACATGAAATTCTAAGACTACTGGGAAAATTCGACACAGTCAGTCGATGACTGAAGCGCGGAACCGCGGCCAAACCCCCCCTTGGGCCGCGGTTCCGCCACGCATTGGTCTCTTCACTGTATCATATTTTTCCAGTGAGCTTCTGGGATAATTTTTGGGGTTTTGGAATATTAATATTGGGCCCAGATTTTCTGTGAGTGCTACAGTATTGCTTGGGGGCCCACTTGTTAATTTTTGATCGATTGGATATTTTAAACACATTATTTCACAGTATTTACATTATATCTACGACCGTGAATATCACTTGATCGGTAAATCCTGTCTAACTGCTATAGCCCGGTTAGACGGATTTGCGAACGTGATTTTCACGTTGATGTTCTGTGTTTATGCTGTGTTGTTGCGGATCGGTCGTGGGGGATAGCCTGGATGCAATGCTAGTACTGTGCTGTTGTATTATGTACATTTGATATTGCGGGGCGAGCGTCCGACATGTGGACTGCCGTCACTGCCTGATTGTATTATTCTTTTGGGGCACGACCTGGTTGCGGTCGATGTACCCGGTGTATGTATATTTTACTTTCTGTACTAGGGTTACCCCGCGGAGGGGTGCACGGATAGCCGGGTTCTAGAGGGCAACGGGCCCGCATCTCAGGGCATTGAGACGGAGGGGGCTTCAGTCTGGAATTGGCAGGGCTATTCGCCGCACTCATAGGGGGTACAGGTTGACCCAGGAGGGGTGCCCAAGTTACCGGATTCTGTGAAGTGCTGGGTGGTCCATTCACGGTGCTGAAGGGGGCTGCCTCGCTTCAGGTTTTGGCGGGTGACTTGCCGCGCCCGTAGGGGTCTAGGATTTCATTGCACAGGCTATCCACACGACCAGGGGAACGTCGGGTTTCAGCAGCGGCTCTGTGAAACCCGGGGCTTCCAGATATCTGTATTGTTCTGTGATGCTGTACATTTATGTGATGTTGCATTTTATCACGTCTTGAGCGAAATACTATATATTGGTATATATATTAGTAGATGTTGTATATGTTTTACATCCGCGCTAGTCCAGTCCCCGCTCTGCCGTTAGTTAGCTAACCTAACGGGTGATGACGGGACCCAGTGGCGAATGCGGATGGCATATACGTACATCAGTATATTTTCGTTCTTTGTGGTGTGATCATTTGATGGGACTGCGTTGATTCGGATCAATGCAAGATAAACAAACCTATTCTGATATTGTTGGAACACTTTTCAAAAAGCTATTATTGCAAGGACGTTCACTTTTGTTTTGCATCGTGATATTCATTTGGAATATCCTGCTCCTCAGTCGACGAGGTAAGGGCCGAGATCCCTTCACCGGGAGTGACCCCTTGGACAGAAGTTTGCGTCAGGGCATTAACTTCACTATAGCCGATTACTTTTGTTTTGCATCGTGGTATTCAGTTGGAATATCCTGCACCTCATTCTACGGGGAAAGAGCCGAGATCCCTTCACCGGGAGTGACCTCTTTAGCGAAGGTTTTCGTCACTATATTTTTATAAAAGTTATCCAGTTCCTTCAACGATATCAAGTTCATTACGTTAAAGGTTTTTTCGCCAAAAACCAGTCGTAGCCCTCCGTCATTTCAGATCAGTATTGCTTAGTATTCGCGCTGCGTTTGTCGTTGCTATTCGCCGAGGCGTAGTGTGCGGTAGCTTTGTTGTGCTATTCTGTCGCATGGATATGTGGATTGGTTAGGACAGTCGTACGACTTTGTTGATTATTCGTCAAGGGTCGTGCGGGTGGGTTTAACGCAATCAAGATAATGACGGGCTGAACTTGACTAGGACCTTTTGATTTGTTGATTATTCGTCAAGGTCACTTGGGTCCTAGGGGTAAAAATCACATCGGGAGTTTCATAAGAACTGAAACTTGCCAGACATGCGCATACCTTCTGGAGTGTGGTGACTTGAGTGGATTCCGTCAAGTTATCATGCGATGATAGTTGGATCCCGATTCCCACTGATGAGTTGGTTTACTCCTCGGGTGACCCCGACTAATTCTTCTTTCAGGTTTGGAGGAGAATTTGAGGTACAGTGGGAGGTTTCCAGATTAGATAAAGTGATAACCATTCTGATCTAGGTTAGAGTGCACGCTGAGTGTTTCTTTTCTCTCTCTCTTTGGTAGCGACCATTGACCCGACCCTGGACTATGACTCAGTGACCAAGTTGACCGAACCTTCTTAACACTGGCTTTTGGATTGTCAGAGTTGCAGACCTCGTTGCCACTCCTACTTTTACCCTTTTCTCCAGGACACCCCGTATTACTACGAACGTCCACTTCCATTGGACAAAACCATCGTATGGTTAGATACGAACTCGAAGGAATTTATTCGAGGATGGTTTCCGGTTCTGGAGAAAACGAATAGGACTATTCAGTTGTCTTTTCCTTTTACCTTCTCTCAGGTTGCGAGTACTCCTTGGTTTAGGAGATAGTACACCTATTATGCAAATTGGATAGTCTTCTTCCAAACCTTAGGCTGGTGCCGAACGGCGGGGAATGAAGAAAACCAATTAGCATAACGATGGTGTACAGAAGGTATTAAGTTAAGACAAAGCAATGGATTAGTAAGAGGGCAAAGTAAATTGCGACTGCTATTCACGACCAAACCAAGTATTTCTTCGCCAATCCTAAATCACCTTTGTATTTCTCCAGGACACTCCGTATCACTACGAAGATCCCAAGTTTATTGGATAATCCATCGTATGGTTATATACGAACTCGAAAGGAACTTGTTCCAGTTCGGGGATGGATTCTGGTTCAGGAGAAATAGGAATAAGGTTTATTCGGTTGTCTTTTATCTTCACCTTCTCTCGCATTGCGAGTGCTCCTAGGATTAGGACAGTACACCCATTATGCTTATTGGATAGTCTTCTTCCAAACCATAGGCTGGTGCCGAACGGTAGGGAAGGAAGAAAACCATTTGGCCTAAGGGGGTGTGCAGACGGTAATGACTAAAGACATATAAAGGGATTTGGACAGATGGCAAAGAGATATACGGTTACAGTTGTGAATCTGGATAATGGTAGAGGCATTACTAGGAATACCACGATACCCCATCGAAACATTTCAATGTTTCAGTTCAACTGTGTACTGTTAAAAGGAAACTTATTTCCCGATTGGACACTTGCTCCAGGGTATGTATTTACCAGGTTTGATTCTCACATCTGTATGGTTTTACAGATGATTACTGGGAGTAAGTTATTGGGAATAGGGTAATCATCCTCATTATATCGGGATTCGTTGTAATCGGTGATATTTGAGGAAGATCATCTGGGCTGTTTGCCGGTCGGCAAATATTTGGTTTTGAATATCTGCTGTCGTGCACCAATTTCAAATTGATATATCTGTACGTCTATTTTCATAGAGTGAGATATAACTTTTGATATTATGTCGTTGACATTTACCTATATCAGTGGATGGTTAGGTAAGGAGCATTAAACAGCGGTGTAATTCTTCTTAACCATAAGTACAGTTTTCAACCTACGACACACAGTGAATGAGTTGTTAGACTCAGGGACTTATACAGAGTATTGTATGTTGTCCAGTGTCCATTAGGACAGAGGGGTTGGTCCTCATACTATATTCTGTTTACTTTTAACTTCTCTAGTTCTTAGACATGTGTTTCGTAGAAACGCAGGGTCTGAGTTTTGAGGAGTTATTGGTAAAAGAATAGAGTAGAGAACCAGGTATTGCAAGTATCGGGATTCTTCAAGGTGATCGAAGATGTAGATACTTGTGTATGGTATTCAGTTGATAGCAATGAGAACTTACTTCTCTTTCAGGTTACTCATAATTGGAAGCATTCCTAAGTTGGGTAACGCTGATCGGCCTCCTTCCATTTAGTTGACATGCACTGGAGACAGCTGCATGATTTGAATCTGGTTCAATTAAATCAGTGCCTCTGGTTCTATATTGGGTATAGAACAGTTCATATCTTAACGATGTTAAGGTACGGGGAGTTGTCCGGCTTATGATTAAAACCAGACACTGGACAACTCAAGGCGCGTTTCTGTAATGGCTGTTTGTGGGTTGACCCAGGCTATAACGAGGGTTGACTTTCTACCATCTGGAAGATCAATAGTGATATTGTTCTTAACTCGCCACATTTTAAAAAGAAATGGTTATTTTTCAGAAAACAGTAGTGGGAGTATGGTAGAACTGGAAGCGATTCCAGAACCGCAAACGATTACTGATGATTTGATAAGGAACCTAAAGATTCAATCTGATTTGACATTCCATTGGCTACTCCGCAGATAAGGTGGGTAACTTCAGGCACCCGAGAGGCACTCCGGTAGCCTCAAGGACGGTGATAGGGAAGTTCTTGTTTACCCACACTTGCCATTGTTGTTGTTCCAGGCTGCGAGACCCGGCAGGAGGATGAGTATAGCGTCGTTCTAAACTAGCTTTAGAAGTGAGCGTCTATATGACTCTGCCAGAGGGTTGTCGTAGTCAGTGGGAGCAGCGGAAGCATTGGTGGACATCAGGCTTATGTCTATTTATAGACTAAAGCAGATATAGCGGAGATAGATCATCTATTTCTGATGTGAAGTCATAGGTTTGACTTCATCTGAATAGGGGATGGATCTGTTAAGAAGGTAGTAGGGTGTGATGTCCTGGTATTTGATGACATACACAGAGTAGGAAGTGATATTCCTATACTACGATCGGTTATATTTTGGTTGTCACACAGTGTTTTCTCCACACAGGACTTGGATATTATATCAGACATTCTGGTTACTAGATCTATAGTTTTAGATCTAGATTTGGGTGGTTTCCTAATCTGGGTACCTTGACAGCATTCTATGAGTATTTAGAATGGACGACTCCTGGCACGATAGTACACCTGCAGGTAATGGAGTCACCCTCTCTAAAGGTGTCTTACAGACTAAAGGGGAGAGGGATACGCATGATTGACAGATCACTTGCTTAGGCAATTAAGTCAGTCATGAGATGTCAAGTACCACACCAGATGTTGTTCTTGCAGTAGATGCAATAAGTTGATATTAATCCAATCCTGGAGAAACAGTCGGAAGCAGTTTTAGAACATAAGTGGATGTTCTAGGGATATGATAACGACAGCCTCATTTGGGAGACAGTTATCATTCCAGGCTTCCAAGGTGACATGGACGACAGGGTGATCGTCAGAGTTATAGTTATCCTTCTGACGAGGGGCAGTATTTTGGACAGGTGGTCCAAGGGAATACTGAGGGTGGCATGGCGCAGGATACTGATTAAGTTCAGTTGACGATACAGTCTAAGAAGTTTGGATTTGAAGTTCATTTATGAGCTAGGTCCCATCAGACATCCAGACATTCTAAGACAGGTATTGCTCATTTCGGGAGATGGCTTTCTCCGCGAACTTGAGACAGAGAGAGACATAGAAAGAAACATCAAGGCGGATCCACTCACTGAGGCTATTCCTCGAATGCAATAGTTTCGCAAATGAGCTTTGTAAGACTGACTAGTAGAGGAGTTGGGTGTTCGGTATCACAAGGGCTGTGAGTATGCGACATCGCAATAATTAGCCTTGAGTGCAAGTGGGAGATTGTTGGAGATAGTGCCCTCAGAGTCAATTATTGGATCACAGGCACGTGATTGCAATGATTGAGGGAGGACCTATCCCGGTAGGACAGTCTTACTCGAGATGATAGTATGCTATCTGGTTTATCTTTATCATCGTGTACTGCTTCAGGTGACCTTACAGGTCGCTATTGCACGCTGATAGAGCCCCTAGGATTCTTGCTTGACTGCCAGCAGTATGATGGCGATCATATACGTGGGAGCTGGTAGTCTATAAGCACATCCTTTAAAGGTCCCTAGTCGTAGGAGTTTCGAGACAGGGCATCGATACTCCATTAATAGACTAGTGTATACATTCGAGACCCCGACGAGGGGCGGTGGCCGGTCTCACAAGCCACTGGTGTCAGTTGGTTCACCTAAGATGTATACAGGTGCTCATTGGGTTATGAGTACACCGGACAGGACTCGCCGGGAACCTGCTAGTTGGGATTATACCATACGTCAGATAGCAGTTCCCAGGTGACATGTGTACAGGTTAGTTCATCGACCTGAGATCGTCATTTGTCTCGTGTGAGTTCTCACTGTGCTTTGATTACTACCCTACCACGGCTCAAAGGAGTCGTGCAAACAGGTTTTAGTTGGGTACAGTCCCGAGCCACATGGAGGCAGTGAGCGGATCTGCAGGGGTTCGTCTCTCCCGGTATTGGGGGTGAGGTCGCGCTGTGTCTAGGAGAGCCATTACACAAAGCCCTCGGCCGAGGCAGGAGATTTGCTGGTAGGTATTCCAGTAGTATCTCAGGGTGTTCTGGGCTTCACTCCGACACGACTTGTACCGCCTTTGGGGGTCTGACTTTTACCAACCCCCTAGTCCCGCCATGCGATGCTCATAGACGAACGGACCGGACTGTATGGATATTGTCACTGACAGGCTCAGTAGGGTGTCAGGATGAGTTCGCTCATCGACGTCCCTTTTGGTCAATAGCTGGTGGTCCGTCACGTATTGGCTTATACCTCTGACGTGCTAGTGGTTAAATCCACAGCCATAGTATTGATGAGTCTTTAGAGTCCACCACACTTTCAGTTACTCAAGCTTTCGGGCGAAACGCTGTAGAGGCCGTATGGAGATATGGCAGGGTCCGATCAGATACGTGCGGTATTGCACGGATCAGGATCGGACGGTTTGTACTAGTAGCCGTATGGATATATGGCAGGATTCGATCAGATACGTGCGGTATTGCACGCATCAGGATCGAACGGATATTACTAGTCGGCTTTGGTTTAAGCCGGATCCTAGTTTAGTACAGTGTAGATTTTGTCTCATTGCATTTGTATCCGGACGGAATACAGATGCGGGTGTGTATGCACAGTATCGGGGTTTTCCTGTAATTTATTACGGAACCAGTTTTCTGGAGTTGCCAGTTTGCATTCCGTTCCGGCCGGTTTTCCTTTGTTCTTTCCCGGCCGGACTTTTCCGATGGAGGGGGTTATTTGCAAGTTGTGCAAATAACTTTTGTGGAGGGGGTTTCTTGCAAATGCTTTGATTATGATAGCATCTTTTCATTTGCACCATCACTTGCATTAAATGAGATTTGAAAGGTTAAGGTTTGGATGTATGTTTGTAATGATAATGTTTATGATGTGGTCACCTCTTGCTTTATCCTACACTCACCTCCCTTCATGAGTTTTGATTTTCCTCCACCATTCTCACACAAGTAGAGGCCGGCCACTTTAGAATGAGAAGAGAGAAAATTTCCATTTGGTGGGAGCACACATTTCTTCATCTCATGCTTCTAGTTTTGGAAAAAATGAAAGCACCATTTTTTCTTTAACCTTATTCCTCCATCAAGGCAACATAACCCCAAAGAGACAAGCATCATCTACACTACATTCTACAGCACATCTTGGGCACGTCGACTTGCCAGCTTCGTGCCCGAGTTGCCTCGGTATTGAGGTGGGAGCCCGTAAAAGATGCAGACGATGTGGTGCCCTTCCGGCAAGGATGCGACGACCGGAGTTTCCGCGGGAGATCGGGACGATGACGAGAAGACCGGAGGACTCGGATCACTCGGTATATCTCTCACCCTTTCTCTTGTTAGCTAGTATCGGTTAATGGTTACGATCCGGGTTTATTGTCCGCGGTAGCGCCAGTTTAAAAGTTAAGAAAATTTTGATTCCGCTTTTTGGCCTCGGATAGACGGCCGGGGCGCTGCCGTGGCGCAACAGCTTCCAGAAAAGAATCTCGGACCCACGAATAGAAAAGATAAGGGAAAAGAAAAGGTCTCTGAGGATATCACCCTGGATGACCAAGTCATGAAAGAGCTGACTGCCAAGGACCCGCCAAAGAAGAACAAGATGGACTACAACATTCTGGCACACTTGAGGAAGTTACCTTCGCAACTCAGCGTTCTCGACGCCCTTTTACTATCCAAAGAAGCGAGAGATTCATTGGTCAAGGCGCTACAAGAGCCAGAGCAATTCCAAACTTTTCTCTGGAGGAAGTACACACAGCCGATATCACCTTCGGTGACGAAGACCTCCTCCTTGGGTCATGCGAGCACAACCGTCCCCTCTATGTCTCAGGATACTGCCACGATATAAAGATAGGCAAAATCTTGGTCGACAATGGGTCTTCCGTCAATCTCCTCAACGTGCGAGTGTTGAAGAAAATCTGCATGAGCGTCCAGCACCTCGCTCGTGATAAGATCACCATCTCCGGTTTCGACTCCCAATCATCACGGACCCTTGGGTCTATGATACTGACGCTGCGCTTTGGACTACTCGTCACAAATATTAAATTTCACGTCATCGATGCCAAGACATGCTACAATGCTTTGCTCGGTAGGCCATGGTTACACGAATAACATTATCCCTTCTACACAACATCAGTGTATGAAATATTTCAAAGAGGGTCTCGGGTACACTGTGACGGGAGAGCTGAACCCATTCTCCATGAACGAAGTCCGAAAGTACGAAGATGCAAAATACTTTTTACCAGATTTTGAGGACACGGAGAGATGTCACACACCGGAGAACAAAGCTATCACCACCATTCCGGTCTTTGGGAGTGATACTGAAGAAGAGGAAGAGATAGTTTATTCTGGTCCACCCCAGTACAACAAGCCGGGACCGTCCGCTCCTATATTGATCTTTGGCAGCGATTCGGAAGATGAGGTCCATGCTATATTCTCTGCTCGGCCTTCAATACAAACATTCGTTGATGAAGAGCAAAGTCTGCAAGTTGCCATGGTTCCATCCAAGCATCATAAAGAACTAGACGCGCTTGATACCTACAATGTGGAAGAGCTGCAGACGTTTTATGTCCCTCCCAGGAGAGAAGGTGGCGATCCTATTCTACCGATCCGGGGAAATCAAAGTAGAGAAAGAAATCTGGCACGGCGCGGATTCTACACTTGACAGGCTCCAGCCCATCCGTCTGCCTAGATACTACATAGAAGGCCTAAAAAGGCTGTTGAAGCGCCAAGGGATACCCTTCAAACAGACCGCTCGAAAAGCTAAGTTCTATGACAGGATATGGAACGTTCCCGGAACTCAGCATAAGTTGCCCAACGGGAGAATGGAAGCGATCGGGCTTGGATATGTTCGGTCCAAGAAACGGGAGCTACTCCGTGACTGCTACGTCGTACATGACTTTGATAAAGAAGGAGATGCTCAATGAGAGAATTCTAACCCTGAACCAGAAAGAGCCCCCGACGTGAAAATGGTCAAAAAGTTCGAGACGACCACAATCGCGAGATGGCCATCTATGAGAAAGCCAGGATGCAACGCCTTCTTCAACAGGCTGCGAAAGATGAAAATGCCCCTCCCGGTCAACCTGTTGTACAAAAGGCTCGACGCAGAGGCAGAACCAAGTTAAAGAGCGGAAAAGGCGTTCGACAGCGACAAAGCGTGGCCAAGAAGTCACGCGATTGAGAATTGAGTGGTCCGGATTTGTCCCTTATGAAGAAGATGAGTCGAGCATACTCTTTTCCTCAAGACAAGACAAAGAAGATACTTGATCTTGCCATAAGACATCAAATGCTTATACTCCCGGAGTCCAAGCACCCCGAGCAAGCTAACGAGGTCTCTCATCCAGACTACTGCTCTTATCACCGGGCAATAGGACACTCTCTCGAAGACTGCTTCACCTTCAAGAACTGGGTCGAAGACAAATATCAGCTCGGCAAGTTTGCTCTATCCGACAGTTGGAGGATAACTCCGCCGCAAAAGCATGAACCAAAAGCCGCGCATACAACGAGAATAGTGTTAGTGTATAGGCCCTAGGGGCCATTAGTGTATCATACTAGCATGTATATTACTTAATGGAAGCTTGGGATATTCACAGTTGTATTGACAGTCTTGCTAAAAATAGTAGTATGCTACTTGGTTTGTGTCTACTTTAATATGTGCATATGTTTCTTGTAACGTATCACTTATACATATTAGTAGAGCCCATAGGATCTTTGCTTGATTACCAGCGTTGTGATGGCAGTCACACTAGTGGGGGCTGGGTAGTCTATAAGCAACATCCTATACTTGTCCCTAGTCGTAGGATTATCGAGACAGGGCATCGATACTCCGGAGTAGACTAGTGTGTACGCTTCTCATCCCAGTTGGGGAGATGATCCGTCCCACAGCCATCAGTACGTCGTACTGGAGATAGTATACAGGTGCTCGTTAGGTTACGAGTACACCGGATAGGACTTGCAGGAGAACTGGCTGGATGGTATTATACCTAACGTCCGATAGCAGTTCTCAGGTGACATGTGTGCAGATAGTCTGTTAACTTAAGGTCGTCATTTGTCTCGTATGAGTTCCCACCGTGCTTTGATTACTACCCTACCACGGCTCAAAGGAGTCGTGTAAACAGGTTTTAGTTGGGTACAGTCCCGAGCCACATGGAGGCAGTGAGCGACTGTTAGGGATTCGTCTCTCCCGGTATAGGGAGTTGATATCGCACTGTGATCGGTTCGTCATTACCATAAGTCCCTGGCCAGGGCTGATTGAGAATTACTGGTGGACTGATCAGTAGATTCTCGCATGGTTTTGAGCCATACCGGCACGACTTGTACAGTTATTAGGGGTCTGACGCTTACCACATCGCTAGACCATACATACGATACTCTTAGACGAACAGACCGGACTGCGCGGATATTGTCACGGATAGGCTCAGTAGGAGTTCGGATGGGTTTCCTCATCGGCCTTCTTATCGACATCTACCTGGGGACCGTTACGTACAGCTAGTGCCGCTTGCGGTCTGTGGTTAAACCCACTGCCAGCGTAGTGTCGAGTCTTTAGAGTCCCACACAGAGAGTTTCCCTGCTCCACGCGAAACGTTATAGAGGTCGTATGGTTATACGACAAGGGTTCGGACACATACGCGTTTAAACGCACATACGACGTTCGGAAAGTTTTTACTAGCCGGCTTTGGTTTAAGCCAGATTCTAGTATCAGGTTATTGGATTTATACAGCCTAAAGTTTTTCCGTGTTTTCACGGATAGGAGGGGCGTTCTCATAATTTTGCGGGAAGCTTCTAGAAGCATGGTGACTTGAGGGTTAAGGTGGCATTTACATTTAATGCATTTGTGACTCACTTAGATGAATCATTCAAGTGAGTTAATGAAGCATTTATTGCTTAATGACTCACTTGATGATTCATTGCATATATTTAATGAAGCATGATGATAATGCATTTTTGATTTATTCATTTGATTTTCTTATGCTTCATAATATATTAAAAGTGAGAAACTTTTTCATTCATAACTTATACTCACCTTCTCTCTCCTCAAGCTCTCTCTTGAAACCCTAATCCTCCCCTCTCATGTGTTGAGATCAAGGATTAGATAGACTAATTAATCCATAACCTCACTCTATATCACCTAGGCCACTTTGATTAGCAACTAAAGAAACCTAGTTATCTCAAGTTAGAGATCAAGCTTGGATTAGAAGCTCTCGGGTGGATCGTCTTTGACTCGAGGAGGCCGTTGCGGTGCCGACGTTCCAAGGAGCCTACGAGGAGTGGAGGACAGCGATGAAGACCCGAAGGACAACTAACGTGAGGTATAACTTCGAATCCGAGTAGTTAAACCTCTCGTAGTATGCTAGTAACGGTTTAGATACGATTCATGCGCTCAAGTCTGTGTTACGAAGCTTTGATAATCGTTTTTCATATATATTCCGCTTCCCCGCAAGTTCGTGGGGTGCGTGACATGGACTTACAGTGGTATCAGAGCCAACTAAACCATTACTAGCTTTTTAGCAACTAATTAGAATTTCGATCGTCGGAAAACACGAAAACAAAACCCCGGAACCCCTATCAGTTTCTGTTAATTTTAAACGTGTCGAAAAAAATATTTGATATGCCTTAAAATTCACAGCAGGGAATTATGAGAATTATGGGAAAATACGATGTACTAACTCGGCAAGAAGGCCGCGGATCTGTGACAAGATGGTGCTTTTAGCCGCGGATCCGCGGCGGAGTCAACCCCGAGTCGACTCGGATTTGCTCTGTAATTCATCTGTTTTGGTGTTTTGTTTTCTAGTATAATCTGTTTCTGCCCAGGTTACTTCTGTGCTGGTTTGCTTTTGGGGTAGACACGGAAAAAGGTTGTCGATCGTTATTCTAAATTAATTGCTAATCGGGTTTTTATCTGTAATGTTTAATGTGTTCATAAATCTCCCCTGACTGCTAGTATGTCGGTTGGCAGGGGGTTGCACATTTCTGTAATGTTTACTGTTTGTGTATATGAACTTGATTGGAATGTTGTGATGATTAGCCAGGGTTTGAGATGTGTTTTATATTCATTCATTCGATGTAAATTATAATATGATGTAATATTCTTTTGCGGGGCACATCCAGGTTGCGGTTGTAGCCACCGTTGTATTATTTCATTTTTACTGTTTTTGCTCCAAGGATAGACCCAAGGTGGGGTGCACAAACTACCGGGTACTTTGAAGTGTTTAGTAGCCTACTCACGTTGTTGAGGGAGACCGCTTCACTTCGGGTACTTGGCGGGTAGTTTGCCGTACCCATAAGGGTCTAGTATGGGGTAATGGCTATTCATCACAACTGTGTAACCGTCTTTTGTTGCAGGCTCAAAGCAAACGCGGATTGCTTGTATATCCAATAAAGTTCATCTGTGATCTGGAATGCCTATTATTGCGTCTGACGATTGTACAATAGCTATATATGATAGCTATTAGACGTCACTTATGTTTTACACCCGCGCTAGCCCAGCCCCCGCTCTGTCGTTAGTTAAGTAACCTAACAGGTGATGACGGGACCCCGTGGCGAATGCGGATGGCATAAGAGGACGTGGTATTTTCATTGTTTTCTGCAATGATAGGATAAATGATGGGACGCATTATTATAATGCAAAGAAAATAAACCAAAGTTAAGTCGTTGGAACAAATTTAAAAGAAACCACCCGGTTATTTTAAAAGTGCAGAATTTTTTAATTGCGGAGCTTTAACCACTCCTTTTAAAAAAGCTATCAGGTTCCTTCGGTTATATCAAGTTCACTACGTTCACAGTTTCGCCAAAACCATTCGTTGCCCTCCGTCATTTCATTTGGGTATTCAGTAGTATTCAAGCTCTGTATTTTGGCCAAAGTCAAGGCATAGTGTTTGGTAGCTGCTGGGTATTCATTTGTTGCATAGTTAGATGAGTTAGTTTGGGAAAGTCGTATTATCATTTGACCAAAGTCAGGGGTATATACGGATAGGTTCAAATTAACCTGGATAATGACGGGTAGAACTTGACATGTGACTTATGACATTTTGACCAAAGCCAAGGTCATAAGAGCATGGGGCAGAAATTTATATCGGGAATTTCTAAAGAAACTGAAATTTGCAAAGAGATGCATACCAATTTGGAGTTTGATGAATGTTGGTAGGATTCCTTCAACATTATCATACGATGATATTTTGGATCCCGATCCTACTGTGAGTATATACTACTTATCAGGAGATTCCTCACTTAACGATCAATGCTATAAACCAAGTAGGTGCCTAGAAAGGTGTCAGAGGGGCTACGCCCCCAGAGAAAAGAGGTTCTTTAATTAAGGAACATCGCGAAAGCGTTGGAAAACCTCCCTCGAAGTATCGACACTGGCCTGGCTGAACGGTTAAGCAAGTATTGTACGGTGAGAATAGTCCTGGCTAATTCTTCTTTTATGGTTTGAGGAAGGATTCGAGAAACAGTGGGAGCCATCCTGTTTAGATAAATTAAAAACCACTCTAAACTTGCAAGAGTATCATGCTAAAGTGTTTTCTTTTCTCTCTCTAATTGCAGCGACCTTGTGACCATGACTAGGTTACATCTAGATAACGATTTGACTGAATCTGACTTATTTGACTGGCAAAGGTCTGTCCAAATGTCCATTGCCTATAACAAGCTGGACCACCCTATTACTACTCAAGATCCCGCCGTCCCAGGTCCAGTTTCCACCGTCGCGGATATGGATATCCGTCAGACAAAGGAAAAGGATAAATCAAAAGCCAAATGCCTCGTGTTGACTTCAGTTGATGGTGTATATCAGAAGCAGCACGAAAAGATGGACTTAGTTTCCATCTTTCTCCATAACAAAGATTTATATGGGGGGCAATCTCATATCGCAAGATATGAGACCTCAAACGAATTAAATCAAGCGAGGTTGGCTTTCGGGTCATATGTAAGGGACAACGTCCTTACAATGACTAGCTATATTGATGAGCTCAAGGACCTGGAGACCACGTTGGGAAACGGGTCAGATACTGACTAGATTCTACAGTCTCTACCTTCTACCCTAAAGGAAACCAGGGAAGTAGAAGGAAAGAGAAGGGCAAAAGTTTCAGGACTGAATGTAGTAAAAGAGGGACGTTCCTATTGTTATAGGATTGGGCATTGGCAGAAGGATTGTAGGGCTTTGGAAGCCAGTAGCCAGGATACGAAGCATGTTGTGGCTTCGGCCTCAAGTGTGTTTGTCATTGAGAACTGTTTGTCAATTAACTCTACCTCCTGGGTACTAGATACCGGAGCAGGGTCTCATATCTGTAATTCATTACATGTTTTGAGAAACCGTAGAGTTATAAATGT
Source organism: Agapanthus africanus (assembly GCA_030015575.1). Classification (NCBI taxonomy): domain Eukaryota; kingdom Viridiplantae; phylum Streptophyta; class Magnoliopsida; order Asparagales; family Amaryllidaceae; genus Agapanthus; species Agapanthus africanus. The sequence goes on along the minus strand of CM057349.1, from coordinate 415,590,131 downwards.
AGGTGATTTGTCTCTCAGAGTTGCAAACGGAATGAGCGTGGACGCTGAATCCGTGGGAGAATATCGCCTAGGTTTGACAAGTGGGCAGATATTGATTCTACGTAACTGTCTGTATGTACCTAGTATGACTTGTAATATTATATCAGTATCCTCACTTTCGAGAGAGGGATATGATTTTACATTCGTAAGCGATGTAGTTCACATCCACCTAAATCAAGTTTTGATTGGGTCCGGTACATTAGATAACGGCATATACGTATTGAGTCAAGCTCAGGTTTTCAATGTCCAGAACACACTTAAAAGAAAGTCTCCGGAATTAAATCAGGCTTTCTTATGGCATTGTAGACTAGGTTACATCAATGAGAGAAGGTTGACTAAGTTACATAGAGAAGGATATTTGAATCCGTTCGAATATCAATCTTATGCTACTTGTGAATCTTGTCTCATAGGAAAGATGACAAAGACTCCGTTTACTGGACATGGAGCAAGAGCAAGCGAGCTCTTGGGACTCGTACACAGTGACGTGTGCGGTCCAATGTCTACACATGCGAGAGGTGGTTATTCCTACTTCATTACTTTTACCGATGATTTCTTTAGGTATGGATATGTCTTCTTGATGAAGCACAAATCCGAGGCCTTTGAGAAATTCCAAGAATACAAGAATGAAGTGGAAAACCAAACAGGCAAAAGTATCAAGACACTGAGATCTGATCGAGGTGGTGAATACTTAGGTGCCGAGTTCCTGGGTTACTTAAAAGAGAATGGAATTTTCTCTCAGCTTACTCCTCCATACACACCACAACACAACGGTGTATCAGAAAGGAGGAATCGAACCCTATTGGATATGGTTCGTTCCATGATGAGTAAGGCTGAGTTACCGCAATCTTTCTGGGGTTATGCGCTAGAATCAGCGGCATATCTTCTGAACAGGGCTCCTACCAAGACTGTGCCTACCACGCCATATCAGATATGGAGTGGGAAGAAACCCCATCTTCAGCATCTGAAGATATGGTGATGTCCAGCTTTTATTAAAAAGCAGCATGTGGACAAGCTCGAGGCACGATCAGTACAGTGTAAGTTTGTGGGATATCCGAAGAACTCTAAAGAATATTATTTCTATTACGCAGAGAAACAAAAGGTTTTTGTTTCTCGTAATACCCATTTTCTAGAACATCAGTTTTTAGAAAAGGAAACAAGTGGGAGCGAAATAGAACTAGAAGAAATTCCAGAACCACAAACTACAACTGAAAGTATGGTAGAACCAGAGGTTTCAGAAGAAAGGGACATACCAGCGCCTATCCGAAGAAGTAGTAGGCAGTCTCATCCGCCGGAGAGATACTACGATTTTCTCATAGACGGGGATAGAGAAGATTGCACTATTGACTATAATGAGCCTACTAGCTTTCAGCAAGCCATTCAGAGCGGTGACTCAGTAAAATGGCTGGATACAATGCGGACCGAAATGGAGTCCATGTACACTAACAAAGTATGGACTTTGGACATTGCTCCAGATGGGGTAAAACCCGTAGGATGCAAATGGATCTTCAGAAAGATGATTGGTGTAGATGGACATGTTGAAACCTATAAGGCTAGACTTATTACAAAGGGTTTCCGTAAAAGACCTAGTTTGGACTATGACGAAACCTTTTCTCCAGTGGCTATGCTCAAATACATTCGGGTCCATCTTGCTATTGCCGCCTTCCACGATTATGAGATCTGGCAGATGGACGTAAAGACGGCCTTTCTAAATGGTAATTTGGAAGAGAGCGTCTATATGAATCAGCCAGAGGGATTCATTCAGAGTGGGAGCAGCGGTAAAGTATACAAGTTGCTTAAGTCCATTTATGGACTAAAGCAAGCATCGCGGAGTTGGAACATCTATTTTGATGATCCTGTTAAAGAATTCGACTTTATCAAAAATCTAGATGAACCATGCATATACAGAAAGATTGTAGGGAGAGCTGTAGTTTTCCTCGTCTTGTACGTGGATGGCATTCTCCTAATAGGAAATGATATTCCTATGTCACAGTAAGTCAAAAGATTCTTGTCACAGAAATTCTCCATGAAGGACCTAGGAGATGCCACCTACATTCTGGAGATCCAGATCAATCGTGATAGATCTAAAAGGATGTTGGGACTTTCGCAATCCAGATACATAGACACCATATTGAAACGATTCAGTATGGATGATTCTAAGCACGGTAACCTACCGGCTTGTCATAGAATCACCCTCTCCAAAGAGATGTCTCCCAAGACTGATTTGGAAAGGGATCGCATGTCAATTATACCCTATGCTTCTGCAGTAGGCTCTATAATGTATGCGATGTTATGTACCAGACCAGATGTAGCATACGCATTGAGCGTAGTAAGCCGGTATCAGGAAAACCCAGGGGAGAAGCACTGGATAGCAGTAAAGAACATTCTCAAGTACCTGAGGAGGACCAAGGAGATGTTTTTGGTGTATGGCGGAAAAGACCTCTAGATCGAGGCCTTTGCCGACTCCGGCTTCCAGAGTGACAAAGATGACTCCAAGTCCATGTCGGGTTATGTGTTTACCCTTAATGGAGGGGCGGTCTGTTGGAAGAGTTCCAAGCAGGAGACCGTTGCTGACTCAATAATGGAAGCGGAGTACATAGCTGCTTGCGATGCCGCAAAAGAAGCTGTCTGGATGAAGAAGTTCCTCACAGAACTTCAGGTGGTTCCTACCAGTGTTGGTCCAATACCTCTGTATTGTGACAACAACGGTGCTATAGCTTTAGCGAAGGAACCCAGGTCCCATCAGAAGTCCAGACACATCTTAAGGCGGTATCACATGATCAGGGAGATCGTAGATCGCCGAGAGATCGAGGTGAAAAGAGTAGAGACGGAGAATAACATTGCTGATCCATTCACAAAGGCCATTCCTCAGACGCAGTTCGAGAGGCTATTCGAGATGATAGGTCTACAATATGCCAGCTCATGGCCCTAGTGCAAGTGGGAGATTGTTAGTGTATATACCCTAGGGGCCATTATTGTATCATACTAGCATGTATATTACTTAATGGAAGCTTGGGATATTCACAGTTGTATTGACAGTCTTGCTAAAAATGGTAGTATGCTACTTGGTTTGTGTTTACTTTAATATGTGCATATGTTTCTTGTAACGTATCACTTATACATATTAGTAGAGCCCATAGAATCTTTGCTTGATTACCAGCGTTGTGATGGCAGTCACACTAGTGGGGGCTGGGTAGTCTATATGCAACATCCTATACTTGTCCCTAGTCGTAGGATTATCGAGACAGGGCATCGATACTCCGGAGTAGACTAGTGTGTACGCTTCTCATCCCAGTTGGAGAGATGGTCTGTCCTACAGCCATCAGTACGTCGTGCTGGAGATAATATACAGGTGCTCGTTGGGTTACGGGTACACCGGACAGGACTCGCAGGAGAACTGGCTGGATGGTATTATACCTAACGTCAGATAGCAGTTCTCAGGTGACATGTGTGCAGATAGTCTGTTGACTTAAGGTCGTCATTTGTCTCGTGTGAGTTCCCACTGTGCTTTGATTACTACCCTACCACGTCTCAAAGGAGTCGTGGAAACAGGTTTTAGTTGGGTACAGTCCCGAACCATATGGAGGCAGTGAGCGACTGTTAGGGATTCGTCTCTCCCGGTATAGGGAGTTGATATCGCACTGTGATCGGTTGGTCTTACCATAAGTCCCTGGCCAGGGCTGATTGAGAATTACCGGTGGACTGATCAGTAGATTCTCGCATGGTTTTGAGCCATACCGGCACGACTTGTACGGTTATTAGGGGTCTGACACTTACCACCTCCCTAGACCATACATACGATACTCTTAGACGAACAGACCGGACTGCGCGGATATTGTCACGGACAGGCTCAGTAGGAGTTCGGATGGGTTTGCTCATCGGCCTTCTTATCGACATCTACCTGGGGACTGTTACGTACAGCTAGTGCCGCTTGCGGTCTGTGGTTAAACCCACTGCCAGCGTAGTGTCGAGTCTTTAGAGTCCCACACAGAGAGTTTCCCTGCTCCATGCGAAACGATATAGAGGTCGTATGGTTTTACGACAAGGGTTCGGACGCATACGCGTTTAAACGCACGTACGACATTCGGACAGTTTTTACTAGCCGGCTTTGGTTTAAGCCAGATTCTAGTATCAGGTTATTGGATTTATACAGTCTAAAGTTTTTCCGTGTTTTCTCGGATAGGAGGGACGTTCTCGTAATTTTGCGGGAAGCTTCTAGAAGCATGGTGACTTGAGGGTTAAGGTGGCATTTACATTTAATGCATTTGTGACTCACTTAGATGAATCATTCAAGTGAGTTGATGAAGCATTTATTGCTTAATGACCCACTTGATGATTCATTACATATATTTAATGAAGCATGATGATAATGCATTTTTGATTTATTCATTTGATTTTCTTATGCTTCATAATATATTAGAAGTGAGAAGCTTTTTCATTCATAACTTATGCTCACCTTCTCTCTCCTCAAGCTCTCTCTTGAAACCCTAATCCTCCCCTCTCATGTGTTGGGATCAAGGATTAGATAGACTAATTAATCCATAACCTCACTCTATATCACCTAGGTCACTTTGATTAGCAACTAAAGAAACCTAGTTATCTCAAGTTAGAGATCAAGCTTTGAGTAGGTGCTCTCGGGTGGATCGTCTTTGACTCGAGGAGGCCGTTGAGGTGCCGACGTTCCAAGGAGCCTACGAGGAGTGGAGGACAGCGATGAAGACCCGAAGGACAAGTAACGTGAGGTATAAATTCGAATCCGAGTAGTTAAACCTCTCGTAGTATGCTAGTAACGGTTTAGATACGATTCATGCGCTCAAGTCCGTGTTACGAAGCTTTGATATTCGTTTTTCATATATATTCCGCCTCCCCGTAAGTTCGTGGGGTGCATGACATGGACTTACAAATAGAACCAGATCAACATCGGTCTTGGAAGCGAGCTCGTACCTGTCACGTGATAACGCTGTCAGAAGAAGAGCCCGAGAATATGGATGACCTCCCCTGGTGCTTCGAAAACAATGATGGCGAGGTAATCTCAGAGTTTCCACCGACGCCGAAAATGCTGGAAGATGGAATACATACCACTGCAGATAGTCTCAAGAAAATTGATTTGGGGACGAAAAGTGATCCGCGTCCTACATTCGTCAGCGAGTTGCTGTCTGAAGAAAGGGTGGCTACACTAAAAGACGCGCTCATGCAGCATAAAGATTGCTTCGCATGGAATTATTCCGAGATGCCAGGACTAGATCCAGAGATTGTCGTCCACAAACATGCCATATCCCCGGACGTCAAGCCAATCAAGCAAGCACTGAGAAGAATGCGGCTCGAGCTTGAGATGAGCATCAACGCCGAGGTTAAGAAGCTGATCGATTCTGGCTTCATCCTAGAAGTTCAGTATCCTGATTGGATCGCCAACATCGTACCAATGATGAAGAAAAATGGGACGGTGCGCATATGTGTAGACTTTCGGGATCTCAATAAATCCTGCCGGAAGAACGACTTCCCAGTACCGGTCACCGAGCTGATGATAGACAATACGTCCACTCACGAAGTCTTCTCCTACATGGACGGATCGTCAGGATACAATCAGATAAAGATGCATCCTGAGGACCAGAAGCACACCGCTTTCCGGATTTCCTTGGGCATAGTTTGCTACAAGGTAATGCCTTTCGGTCTAAAGAACGCCGGTGCCACCTATCAGAGGGCCATGACGAAGATCTTCGATGACCTCATACATGAAATCGTCGAATGCTATATCGACGACCTTGTGGTAAAAAGCAAATCATACGAGGAGCATTTAGAGCATCTGAAGATCGTGTTTCAACGCCTCCGGCAATATAACTTAAAGATGAACCCTCTCAAATGTGCGTTCGGTGTTTCCTCGGGCAAATTCCTAGGATTCATCGTCCGACACCGAGGTATCGAGATAGATCCGTCAAAGATCAAGGCAATTATGGAGATGCCCCTACCAAGGACTTTCAAGCAACTGCGGTCTTTCCAAGGAAAGCTCGCGTATATCCGGCGATTTATAGCCAATCTTTCAGGCAAGTGCCGCCCTTATAGTCACCTGATGAAGAAGGGAACCCCTTTCGTTTGGGATCACAAATGCCAAGGCGCACTAGACGAAATCAAACAATATCTGCAGAACCCGCCAGTACTGGCTGCTCCGGTCAAGGGAAAGCCTCTCATTCTGTATACAACTGCCCTTGAAGGTTCCTTAGGCGCATTGTGGGCATAAGAGAACGACCAAGGGAAGGAGAGAGCCCTCTACTATTTGAGTCGAGTTTTACTAGGGGCAGAAAGCAATTATTCTCCCATCGAAAAACATTGCCTGGCATTGATCTTCGCGATAACGAAGCTCAGGCACTATGCGTTAGCGCATGAAGCCCGTCTCATATCGAAGGTGGATCCCCTCAAGTATTTGATGTCAAAGGCCATACTGACGGGGCGACTCACTAAATGGGCCCTGCTCTTGATGGAGTTCTCAATAACCTATCATCCTCTTAAGGCAGTGAAAGGCCAGGCCATCGCTGACTTCCTCGCTGAACATCCGATACCGGCCGATTCTTCCTTGAATTGCGAACTGCCAGACGAACACGCATTTGACACAATCGACGGGGGTGATACCCGATGGGAACTTTATTTTGATGGAGCGTCTTCCATGAAGAAGCGCAAACAGAACACGCCCATAATCAAATCAGGGGTAGGCCTTATCTTCGTGACCCCACAAGGAGGGATAATGCGCTTCGCCTTCCCCTTGACAGAGCCGAGGACAAACAATGAAGCCGAATACGAAGCTTTGATAGCAGGTCTCGAGATCGATATCGACATGGGAATTGAAAACCTCCTCATATACGGAGATTCCCAGCTGATTGTTAGTCAAGTAAACGACGACTATCAAACGTGCAAACCAGAACTGGTGAAATACGACGAAAGGGTACAGCAACTCCTGACCCAAATACCTTCCTACATCTTGGAAAGCATACCACGTGCAGAAAATAGCAAAGCAGATGCACTAGCTAAGCTCGCTAAAGAACTGGCCGACGAGAACCTCGATGACGTGAGAATCGTTGTGCAAAGCCGTCGGATTCTTGCGCCGGCGGAAATATCTCTGGAGTCGTCCAAAGAAAAAGGAGCGACTGAGCAAATGGCTATGCAAATAAATGACCAAGAAAAGGCTAAGGATTGGAGAGAAGTCTTTGTAGACTACTTCAAATCCCATCGAACGCCTGAAGATTCGTCCTCAAAACATCAACTCATGAAGCGAGCCCTATCTTTTGCCTTCGTCAATGATACTCTGTACAAGAGGTCATTCGATTCTCTGTGGTTGAGATGTCTGGGACCTGAAAAAGCAAAGAGAGTCATTCAGGAAGTTCACGACGGGCTCTGCGGTTCTCACCAAGCTGGCCCTAAGATGAAGTTGAAGATTAAACGAATGGGCTACTACTGGCCCACGATGATCCAGGACTGCCTCGAGTATGCGAAGCAATGGCACTCATGCCAGATTCATGGGTACTTTATCCATCAGCATCCAAATCCATTACACCCGACAGTGGCTAGCTGGCCGTTCAAAATGTGGGGAACTGACATAATCGGCCCTATCGAACCGGCATCGTCGCGAGGACATTTATTCATTTTGGCGACGACTGACTACTTCTCCAAATGGGTAGAAGCGCTACCACTGAGGGAAGTGAAGACGGAGAATATCCTCCATTTCTTCAAGGCACACGTCATTTATCGGTTTGGAACTTCGAGACGGATCATCTCCGATAACGGGCTAGCCTACAGAAGCCACAAGATCAGCCGCTTCGCACAACAACACAACATAGACTGTAGATACTCCTCAGTTTATAATCCCCGAGCTAACGGTCTAGCTGAGGCTTTCAACAAGACCTTGACAAAGATAGTGAAGAAGACGGTGTCTCGAAATAAGAAAGACTGGAACGAGAGACTGCAAGAAGCTCTCTGGGCGTATCGAACTAAGTTCAAGACGGCCACGAACGCAACGCGTACGCGTTGGTATTCGGTACAGAATCGGTACTCCCCCTCGAGATAGAGTTACCCTCTCTACGAGTGGCAGTCCATTATGAGCTAACGGACGAAGAGAATGCTCACCTTCGGCTTGAGGAACTCGATGCCCTTGATAAAACTCGGCTTATAGCGCAACAAAATCTGGAAGCTTATAAAGCAAAGATGACGTGATCATATGAAAGATTGACCAGACCGAGGACATTCCGCCAAGGCGAACTCGTGCTAGTGGTCAAAAGACCTATGATCCCTAATCGCGCTAAACGAGGGAAATTTGAGTCGAATTATGAAGGCCCGTACATCATAGACAAGGTCTACCAGGGTGGAGCTTATCTACTCATGGACATGCATGGTAAAAGACCTTTCAGGCCAATAAACGGTCGCTTCCTGAAGAAGTACTACGCTTGACGAGTCACGGCCTAGGACAATGATAGATGACGACGACTATGCCCGCTTGCTATCTTCCTAAGACCAAACTCTATATGTAGTAACCGGCTTACTTAACAGCGGACCGAAACTTCCTTAAACTAACAGCGGACCGAAATGTCCTTAAACTAACAACGGACCACTATGTCCTAAAACTAGTTGTTGACCGAGATGTCGATAAACTACGATGGATTGCAGCATCCCGAAGCTAAAATAAAAAAAAAAAGAAACTAAAAAAAACTAAAAAAAAAGGTATGTCCATAAGCAAAATGGGCACGGATGAAAACCGGAAAGGGCTCCGTGAGTAAAAACAACAGGGCTACCGGCGAGTGTTTGTGAAAACCCGCAAGGACGCAACCTCGTTAAAAGACACTTACAGGGTCCTCTCGACCTTGTGAGGAGAAACCACCTGCGTGAGATCCTTACGACTCACAAGGGAGCAACACAATTAGGAATCCTCACGATTCCTAAGGAGAAATTACACTTACGAGATCCTCACGACTCGTAATGAGAATCCTCTTATGGGACCCTCACGGCTCATAAGATTCAAAAGTCTTAAGTTACAGAGACCTGAACCTGTTCTTAAGCAGCCCCCCACAACCTCCACTACTGCCCTACAAGCGGCTCAACGTTGACCCTTGTATACAATCCACGGGCGCGAATAAACATTTCCCTAACAAAGTCCCATCCGTGACTAGGGATATGTCCATATGGTGAACAACCCTTGTAAGTCCTCTCGATTTATAAGGAGAAAACCTCCTTGTAAGATCCTTACGACTTACAGGAGAACATGCACTTAGGAATCCTCATGACTCCTAAGGAGAAAACACACCTACGAGATCCTCACGACTTGTAGGGAGAAATACCTTTGTGAGACCCTTACGGCTCATAAAGTCAAAAGCCTTAGTCGACAGGATCCTAACCCTGTTTATTAAGCCACCTTTGTTCGACATCGACAGAGGCAAATGATGATTCGCTCCTGGCAATATCCCAGTTGCAGCGGTGCTGATACCGAAATCTGTGTCTGATAACAAGCTTGCAGCGAAAAGCTATGCAAGCCACACATGCATACGAAATAGCCAAAATGATGGGGCAACTTGCGACAAAATTAAAAAGTAAAAATGTATGCATGCGAATTACTGAAATGATTGGGCAACTCGCAATAAAAAACAGCGAGTAAAAATAAAACAAATAGCCGAAATGATTGGGCACCGCGAAAAATAGCCGAAATGATAGGGCAATCGCGACCTTCGCGATATAAAAGCTGAAATGATAGAGCATCGCGGAAAGAAATAAAATAAAAATAAAAATAAAAATGAAATTTATGCCTTACAGGTGATATTACATCAATCCCTGTATACAATCCAGGGGCGCAAACAAAGATACAATCCAGGGGAGCAAATAAAGAATCACACTCCTCCTCCCCAGGTTTCATCAGAAGAAAAAGCCAAATCTCGATGGGTCACAAATAGCCTAGAGATCATCTTAACATTCGTCTCAGCAGACACAACATCAAGCAAAGCGGAACAGCGACAACTCCCAGTTCCATGACTCGGCAGTGTACAGATGACCGAGAGTCAAATCCTAACTCCATGAAATGCGGATATAATCAGCAAAATTCCCGGTTACGTGGAACGCGGATAACGTCACTTCTGACCCCGTGGAAAACGTCCAGAGCGGATCCTGGTCCTCGCAGAGCACGACAGTGAACCCGTGTGAAGCATCCAGAGTGGAGACTAGTCCTCGCCGAACACGGCAGTGAACCCGTGGGAAGCATCTAGAGAAAAATTCCTGGTTACGTAGAACACGGATAACGTCACTTCTGACCCCGTGGAAAACATCCAGAGCGGATCCTGGTCCTCGCAGAGCATGGCAGTGAACCCGTGTGAAGCATCCAGAGCGGAGCCTAGTCCTCGCCAAACACGGCAGTGAACCCGTGGGAAGCATCCAGAGCAAAATTCCTGGTCACGTGGAACGTGGATAACGTCACTCCTGACCCCGTAGAAAATGTTCAGAGCGGATCTTGGTCCTCGCAGAGCACGGCAGTGAACCCATGTGAAGCATCCAGAGCGGAGCCTAGTCCTCGCCGAACACGGCAGTGAACCCGTGGGAAGCATCTAGAGCAAAATTCCTGGTCACGTGGAACGCGGATAACGTCACTCCTGACCCCGTGAAGCATCCAGAGCGGATCCTGGTCTTCGCAGAGCACGGCAGTGAAACCGTGTGAAGCATCCAGAGCGGAGCTTAGTCCTCGCCGAACACGGCAGTGAACCCGTGGGAAGCATCTAGAGTAAAATTCCTGGTTACGTGGAACGCGGATAACATCACTTCTGACCCCGTGAAAACGTCCAGAGCGGATCCTAGTCCCCGCAGAGCACGGCAGTGAACCCGTGTGAAGCATCCAGAGCGGAGCCTGTCCTCGCCGAACACGGCAGTGAACCCGTGGGAAGCATCTAGAGCAAAATTCCTGGTTACGTGGAACGCGGATAACGTCACTTCTGACCTCGTGGAAAACGTCCAGAGCGGATCTCGGTCCTCGCAGAGCACGGCAGTGAACCCATGTGAAGCATCCAGAGCGGAGCCTGGTCCTCGCCGAACACGGCAGTGAACCCGTGGGAAACATCCAGAGCAAAATTCTTGGTCACGTGGAACGCGGATAACGTCACTCCTGACCCCATGGAAAACGTCTAGAGCGGATCCTGGTCCTCGCAGAACACGGCAGTGAACCCGTGTGAAGCATCCAGAGCGGAGCCTAGTCCTCGCCAAACACGGCAGTGAACCCGTGGGAAGCATCCAGAGCAAAATTCCTGGTCACGTGGAACTCGGATAACATCACTCCAGACCCCGTGGAAAACGTCTAGAGCGGATCCTGGTCCTTACAGAGCACGGCAGTGAACCCGTGTGAAGCATCCAGAGCGGAGCCTGGTCCTCGCCGAACACGGCAGTGAACCCGTGGGAAGCATCCAGAGCAAAATTCCTGGTCACGTAGAACGCGGATAACGTCACTCCTGACCCCGTGGAAAAAATCCAGAGCGGATCCTGGTCCTCGTAGAGCACGGCAGTGAACCCGTATGAAGCATCCAGAGCGGATCCTGGTCCTCGCAGAGCACGACAGTGAACCCATGTGAAGCATCCAGAGCGGAGCCTAGTGCTCGCCGAATACGGCAGTGAACCCGTGGGAAGCATCTAGAGCAAAATTCCTGGTCACGTGGAACGCGGATAACGTCACTCCTGACCCCGTGAAGCATCCAGAGCGGATCCTGGTCTTCACAGAGCACGACAGTGAACCCGTGTGAAGCATTCAGAGCGGAGCCTCATCCTCGCCGAACACGGCAGTGAACCCGTGGGAAGCATCTAGAGCAAAATTCCTGGTTACGTGGAATGCGGATAACGTCACTTCTGACCCCGTGGAAAACGTCCAGAGCGGATCCTGGTCCTCGTAGAGCACGGCAGTGAACCCGTGTGAAGCATCCAGAGTGGAGCCTGGTCCTCGCCGAACACGGCAGTGAACCAGTGGGAAGCATCCAGAGCAAAATTCCTGGTTACGTGGAACGCGGATAACGTCACTTCTGACCCCGTGGAAAACGTCCAGAGCGGATCCTGGTCCTCGCATAGCACGACAGTGAACCCGTATGAAGCATCCAGAGTGGAGCCTGGTCCTTGCCGAACACGGCAGTGAACCCGTGGGAAGCATCCAGAGCAAACATCAGACTGTGGAGTCCTTAAATCCACGGACTATGATGTCCTTAACCTCGACCGTGATGTCTTAAAACTAACAATCAATCGCAATAATTTTAAACTAATTTTACCTCGGTTCAAGGGTACATCTCTTCACTCCTTTGATATTTGTCGTTGTAATTCCTCAACGTCTTCAAAGAGGTTACGGGTCCCAACAACCACACATTTCACGGACTGTGGAGTCCTTAAATCCATGGACTATGATGTCCTTAACCTCGACCGTGATGTCTTAAAACTAACATCGGACTGTGGAGTCCTTAAACCCACGGACTATGATATCCTTAACCTCGACCGTGATGTCTTAAAACTAATAACGGACTGTGGAGTCCTTAAATCCACGGACTATGACGTCCTTAACCTCGACCGTGATGTCTTAAAACTAACATTGGACTATGAGGTCCTTAAACTCATGGACTATGATGTCCTTAACCTCGACCGTGATGTCTTAAAACTAACATTGGACCGTGAGGTCCTTAAACTCATGGACTATGATGTCCTTAACCTCGACCGTGATGTCTTAAAACTAACATTGGACTGTGAGGTCTTTAAACTCACGGACTATGATGTCCTTAACCTTGACCGCGATGTCTTTAAACTATGGTATCCTGGAAAACGTCCAGAGCAGAGCCTGGTCCTGCCAAACACGGCAGTGAACCTGTGGGAAGCATCCAGAGCAACCCCTGACTCCGTGAAATGCGGATAAGGACAATTTCACCCACCACCTACGAGATCCTCACGACTCGTAAGGAAGTAAATTCTCTTGTGAGATCCTTACGACTCTTAAAAGAAAACGCCTTTAGGAATCCTCACGATTCTTAAGTAAAAGTTACACCTACGGGATCCTCTCGATCCGTAGGGAGAAAATTCTGTATGAGACCCTCACGGCTCATAAAGTTGGAAAAGTCTTAGGTGACAGATCTTAACCCTGTTTTCTAAGCCATCACCACTCTACAAAGAATCCAAGACTGACAGTTATATACTATCTAAAATCACATGGCAACAACACAGCAAAGAGGAGAAGGCAACAAGGAGAACATCTGAGCTGCGTTTAATTAAGCGTTCGAAGCACACCCCATCCATGCATTTGCAAAAGATTTAGAACAAGAAATAAAACACGCTAAAATGAGAAATTTTCCATTCATACTGCAAAAAGGTTCTTATAATTATGAAAGCAATAAACAAAGACATTACTAAAGTAATTACAACAGCAAAACCTCAAGTCCAGGACATGGGTTGAGGAACTCAAAAGTGACCTTGTCCAGAATTTTCCAAGCCTGGCGATCCATCCTAGTGTGCTTTCTTTCGCGATCACGAGTGTCGGGATCCCCATGGATGTTCTCCACCCTCCGATAGGCAGCAAGTATGGCAGACTGTTGAAAAGCCTGGTGCAGGAGATCGACAAGATTGTCTCGCCGTCTCTTCGAGATTAGGTTCATCAGATACACCGAGTGCACCTTATCCTCGGCGTCATCCAATGCTCTAAGCGGCATGCCGGTACAGAATAGAGGGAGCGCTTCCCAGATCGCTCCCACAATAAGCTTCAGAAGAGGGGAACACCGAGGAAGCAGTTGACCATTATATGCGTCAAAGCGACTCATAATTTCGGCACACTCGACGTTTGTGAATTCTCGATTCTGAGAACGGCCGATTCGGCGGATGTCTCCGTAAGAGATAATCTCTTCGAGATCATACATGTGAACGTACATTACTCTTGTAAAAGAAAATCAGCAAAGATCAGCAGACAGACTGAATAAGCAATTTCTTTTTCAAAATAGGCACATAGAGTTAAACTCCTCGAGAGCAATGCTCTGCAGACAGGAGTGACACCTGTCAAAATCAGTTATGAAGGGAAGTTAAAGAAGGCCCCCGAGAACATTAAGAGCTTTGCTCTAAGAAGATGATATAATTCATCAAAAATAGAATTCCATCTTAAATCTTCAAGATCCATGAAAAACTCTCAAGAGTTCTTCTATATGATTTGAAAGGAGCAAAGCTCCATTAATGATCACAAGAAAAATCCTTTTAGAGAGCAGAGCTCTATTAATAGAACCCTAATAGGGTTCTCTTTAGTTCCCTTTAGATCTCTTTAAACCTATGGAGCAAAACTCTGCTAAATAAAGCCCTAAATGGGTTTTCTTTAGATCAAAGATCTATAAAAAGCAAAGCTCTGTTAATGGGTAAAACCCTGGTTTATTAAAAGTTTTAAACAACACCTAAGTTTTGGAAGAATTTTACTCTTGAAAAATTCTTAAACCTAAAGAGCAGTGCTCTGAATAAGAGAAAATTCTCAAGAAAGAGGATGAAAATCATCAAAGGAACCAAAGGTCCTATTTATAGGCATTGAGAGCCGTTTCAACTCCCTAAAAGTTGATCCAACGACCGAGATGCTACCACCGCCGCACTCACGTTTGGTGCCACATAAGCGCAACGGTGGGGGAGGGCATTTGTTTCCCCCAATCAGAGCAAAGCTCTGTTCAAATTCCAAGACTGGAAAAGAAGCGACGCTTCTGCTTCCCCGAATCAGAGCAAACCTCTGTTCAAATTACAAGACTGGAAATGAAGCGACGCTTCTGCTCCCCCCAATCAGAGCAAAGCTCTGTTTAGAAATTTAAGAGTCAAAATTGAAGCAACGCTTCAAATCCCGCGCTCTGCGCTGCGCGCCACGTGTCTAACACAGGCGCGCTGGCGCAGTTGCGCTGCTCGCCACGTGTCTGATACTGGTGCGCTAGCGTAGTTGCGCCGCGCTCTGCGCTCTGCGCCACGTGTCGAGCGCGAGTGCACTAGCGTAAGGCGCGCTCCGTGCCACGTGTCAAAACACGAATGCGCTAGCGCTAGCGCAATTGCGCTGCGCACCCCAAATTAGAGCAAAGCTCTGTTTCCAAGATTGAAAAGCGAAGCAACGCTTCATGATTATGCAGCGCATAAACATCTCACAAAGGAATAACAAAGAATTAAAAAACAAGAGAACACTTAACAGATAATAAAATACTAAATTAAAGCATCTTTTTATTATTATTATTGTTATTACATTTAAAAAAGATCACCAAATATGGGATCAGAAGGACAGGGGTTCACAAAGCTAAAGAGAAGATCATCCAGTTCCCTCTCCGTCCTTTCCACCATGTCGAAACGGCGATCCTCCCGAGGGGTAGCCATCCAACGGTCGATGCCGCACTCCTCAGAGAAAGTGGTGATGACAACCCGACGAGCCCGTATCTGGCTCAGCAAATAGATGGAGCAATCCCTTAGGGCTTGAGTGATTAAGTGCGCCTCCAAGAAGCACTCGATCTTGTCTTCGGCAGTATCCAGCATTGCCTAGGACATCTCAGCTGGAGGAGGGGGAAGATCGGCGAGCACAGACGCAAGGATCATCTGAAGCCAGAAAGAGTGTGGGGGAAGAGGAGACCCCACACGAGTCAAAAGATCGTGCAGTGCAGCGTCGCACTGCTCATCCGTGAGAGAAGGATCCACCAAGCACGCAGCAAAGTGAGGAACGATGTCCTGAATGGGCACATCCCATGGCTGTCTACGAGCATGGGGGTGGTTACAAGCCATAGTTGAGAAAAGTTCTTTGGAGATGAGAAAAAGAAGAAGCTTTGCTTCGAGTTATAAAGACGAAGCACAGAAAATTTTGTGCACAATGGAACTATCTCCAAGATTGGGAAATGAAAGATTCTCGGGAATATAAGTTTGACTTAAAAAGGAAGCTGAAAAGACACCTCTGTTGAGGCAACGCTTCAGATCCAGCGCTCTGTTGAAGCAACGCTTCAGATCCAGCGCGCTACGCACCACGTGGCAAGCACGAGTGCGCTAGCGCAGTTGCGCTGCGCTCTGCGCTACGCACCACGTGTCTAACGTAGGTGCGCCAGCGCTGGATTTAAAATTCCCACCGTTAGATCAAAAGATCTAGTAACAATAAATCATTTATTAACCAGAAATAAATTCTGTTAAGGAGAGATTTCTCAAAATCTTTCCAAACAACAAGATTGTGCTTTAAGCACCGCTGGATCAATGATCCAATGGTAAATAATGAATTACCAAAACAGAACAAATTCTACATAGAAAGATTTCTCAATCTTGTTGAAAAACAAGAAGATTATCTTCTGTCAAACAGAAGCCTTAGGATCAAAGACCCAATGGTGGGAAATATTCCCAAATCAATCAGAGAAAAATCTCTTCAACTGATTTAACAAATCATTTGGCCCTATATAAAGGACCCTAGACTTCAAATCTAAAGGGTGGGACATAAGAGCAATAGAAGAAACCCTCTGCAAACTTTGAGAAAAACTCAAAAAGAAAAAGAAAGGTAAAGAATTGTTCCTTGAAAAACAGAGATGAAAACATCTCGTAAAAAGAAGAAACGTCTTCTAAAAGATCTTAGATCTATAAAAAAGGCCAAGGTCTTTGAACAAAAAGAAAAGATCAAGATCTAATCATAAAAAAAGAAGTATTTTTACTTCACAGATCTTCTGATCTATAAAGGCAGAGCCTTTCATAAGAATAAGAACTTAGTTCTTGAATCTTGAGGCAAAACCTCTTTTAAGAAGAACATAGACTTGTTCTTTAATCTTAACTTGATCAAAATGCGCTTTGCGCTATTGGAAAGTGTTTTGCACTCATGAACTACGCCCTTGCGCTCCTTGGACTGGCGCTCAGCGCCATAACATGCCACGTGTCAACCATGGACATGAGCTGCGCTTTGCGCTCCTGAAAACAACGCACTGCGCTCTTGGGTTGGTGCTCAACACCAAGCGCGCCACGTGTCACTCACTGGAGCACCCATAAACTAGCGCAGCGCGCTCATAAATTAAAAGTGCAGTGCGCTAACAAACTAGCACTTAGCGCTAAGCGACACGTGTCCTCCTCGTGTGCGCTAACCGACAGAAGCGCAATGCGCTTTTTGACTGGCGCAAAGCACCTAGTGCGCCATGTGGCGCGCTGTCAGAACATACCTTGTTCTGATAAATGCTATGCATTTAATACCGGACAAAATGTCAGAGCCCAATGCTTGGCATTATTAAAAAGGCAAAGCACAAACAAAGGTCTAACAGGCAGAACACAAAAATAAAAATGTTAAACATTTTTAGCTGGACTTAGCCCAATTCTGGCCATAAGTCCTCAATTTAAATTGAACTGAGCTCATCTGCTCATCCAATCAATTTACACCCAGTTCGAGAGTACATCTCTTTACTCCTCTGATATCTGTCGTTGTAATCCCTCAACGTCGTCAGAGAGGTAACGGGTCCCGACAACCACACATTACTATGGACTGTGGAGTCCTTAAATCCACGCACTATGATGTCCTTAACCTCGACCGTGATATCTTAAAACTAACGTCGGATTGTGGAGTCCTTAAATCCATGGACTATGATGTCCTTAACCTCGACCGTGATGTCTTAAAACTAACACCGGACTGTGAGGTCCTTAAACTCACGGACTATGATGTCCTTAACCTCGACCGCGATATCTTAAAACTAACATTGGACCGTAATGTCCTTAAACTAATTATCGATCGCAATGTCACTAAACTAAACAATAGAGCCCAATTGCTCTCTTGTCGGATCTAAATGATCTCGTTAAGTTGATCTTAGTCTAGAATTAGACTAACGTGTCCTTAACAAACGTTTAAGTTGATCTTAGCCTCAAATAAGGCTAACGTATCCTTAAACACAACCCCCCCAAACCCAAATCTAAGAAAGATACGGATTGGGACTAGTCCACGCCCTACGGGCGACATCATAACTTAGCCTCCGTATATAATCCACGGGCAACCAAACACAAAACAAACGCTCACGATACGAAGTGATCATATGGAGAAGGAGAAAGTTGTTACCGCGATGCGGTAGCGTAATTAACTGCAGGGGCTTGCGCCTGCAGGGAAGAGCGTCCCCATAATCAAAAAAACCTTCAAGCGAGGGGGAATCTGACGAAGTCTGCTACATCGGCCGCATCCGTTTAAACCTCGATACATGGTGCCATAAATCAACTTGGCATCTTCGGAGAGGTGGATGGATAGCACCAATTAGCATCTGCCCCGAA
This sequence comes from Agapanthus africanus, assembly GCA_030015575.1. Classification (NCBI taxonomy): domain Eukaryota; kingdom Viridiplantae; phylum Streptophyta; class Magnoliopsida; order Asparagales; family Amaryllidaceae; genus Agapanthus; species Agapanthus africanus. Next base: position 415,571,867 of record CM057349.1, on the reverse strand, counting down.
TTTCAGGCAAGACGGACCTGCGAGGCCGCGTCTCCGTGATTCGGAGGGGAACAAACCGGTCTAACTAGGGAATCACCGCTATCATGTAGGATAGGGTGCCGTAGTGAGCGGATTATGGTTCAATTAATTGGAGTCCAAATTTTAAGGTGTTAGGCAAAGAAAGAAGTGAGAGAGATTTCCTTCTCTCAAACCTTCCTTTTCCTGCCCTAACAAGTGAGGAATTACTCACCCATTAAAAAGATAAAAATAAAATTCGAGATAAGAAAAATGCAGATTAAATTCTATAACTAGATTAACAAATAATAATTGCAGAAAATAAAATACGATAAGAAGAATGCAAGAAAAATAAAAGAACTTACTTTTTATTGATAACCTCTCAACGATCTCTTCAATTTTTGAATTGATAAAGATAAAGAACAAAATTAAAATTCTAGATCTAAAAATAAAAAGAGGCATACTAATAAAGAGAGGCATCCTCCAAAGAGGCACACCTAATTTGGTTTTGAGCTCTCCTATTTATAGATAAGAAAACCCTAGGTTTACATTCTAATCCAATCACTAATTTACAAAACTACCTCAAGAGAGCCGAATCAAAGCACCGACACTGCCACCAACACGTGCATAACACGGCCGCGGTTCCACGGCAGAAGTGCCTGTTTGGCCGCGGTTCCGCGGCCGTTTGGTGGAATCATGGGGCCATCTCTTCAGGGTTTCTCCATGTTGCTTTCATCTTCTGTTTTATTCACTTTGTTTCTCAGAATCTCTTCAATCTCATTCTAGATTTCCCACAGTGCAGAATGATATGGACTCTTGCCTTGAGCTCCGCATTGAAGTCTTGGATCTTGTGCTGCCTTTATGTTTTGTGCATTAAAATGCCCAATGATTTTCCATTTATTCCTTGAACTGGTAGGCGACATTATACAGGTAGTGTGCGGAAACCCGTATTTCTCTGTTGTTGGTCGTAGTCCTACATTTGTTGCGACTTTTCATGAATTTCACTGTAAAGAGCTGAGAACCTATAACTTGCAATTGTTTAGCAAACATGGATCAAAAATACCTACTTATATGCAATGTGATTAAGAATGGGCGGTATGAAAATGCAAAAATCTGATATGAACAGATGGATAAACAATTAGAACACTCACTATATCCTAGGCATTCTATATTAGAAACCTAGAATCCCTAGTTGGTTTACTTGCTTTTGATGTGGAGCTAGAGCCATGAGCTACATCTCTCAGGTGGATCATCTTCGACAAAGGAAGACTGGCGGCCAAGTTCAATCGAGCACGCCTCAAGGAGCTAAGGAAGATGATGGAAGACTGAAAGACTTGGTTCCTTCAGTATAACATTTCTAACCTTGTAGTTTAGCTCTTTGTAGTTTGCTAGTATAGGTTTATTGTTCGATCTAGTCGGGTTCGCTAGCGCCAAGTTTTTAAATGCCAGTTTTTGTTTCGCACCGGCCACGGCAGATGGCTAAGGAGCTGGCGTACCCCAACATGGTATCAGAGCCAGTCCATAAACCCCTAACTAGTAGTTTAAATGATGTTTAAAGCAACAAAACCGAAACAACTCCGGAACTAACCAAACAATATTCAAGTTTCTGTCGATTTTAAAAAGTCTTCAAATTTTTTTTAAACAATTGCAGAAGGCTACTCATCTTGTATCTAGAACACCCTTAAAAAAATGAGCCCCAAATTCCAAAAACGGGCCGGCGAGATTGCTTCTTTTACCGGCCTCGCCGGTTTTATAAGGGAATTGGGTCTTGATTTTTTGGTGGGTTCTGGAATCTTAAATATTGGTTTTTAGGTATTGTTTGTTTTTGCCCAGATTACATATTCTGTTATCTTTGGTATTGGGGCAATACGGAGTATTTCGAAGTCGCTATTTTAACACCGTTTCTAAGTTTTAGTGCATACATTACTATCTGTGACCGTGAATGTCATTAGAGCGGTATAACCTGTTAGTTATGTATATGCCCTAGAGGCCATTGTTGTACATATGATGTATATTATAATGGATGCTTGGATATATAGAGAGAGGACTTTCTTGCTCGTCATGATAGTATGCTATTTGGTTTTACTTTATCTTAACATGTTGACTTGTATTGGTTTACTGTTTTTCTCTTACATGTTGATAAAGCCCTTAGGATTTGTACTCGACTACTGGGACTATGATGAGATCATACTAGTGGGGCCATGGTAGTCGATGAGTACATCCTATAACTGTTCCTAGTCGAGGGTATATCGAGACAGGGCATCGATACACCAGAGTAGACTAGCGTATACGCATCTTGACCCATATGATGAGTGATGGATGATCCCATATCCGTCGGTGTTTGACATCAGAGATGGTGTATGGGTGCTCAGTGGAGACTGGGTACACTGGACGGACTCGCCGAGAACTCCCAGATGGTGATATACCACACGTCAGATGGCAGTTCTCCGGTGACACTGGTACAGGGTAGTCTGTAGACCCGAGATCGTCATAGAGTCTTGTATGATTCCCACTGTGCTTTGATTTCCACCTTACCACGTCTAAGAGGGCGTGCAAAATGGTGGCTTTTGGGTACAGTCCCGAATCACATGGAGGCAATGAGCGATAGGAGGGGATTCGTCTCTCCCGGTATAAGGAGTTGATGTTGTGCTGTGTTCGATTGGCTATAACTGGAAGTCCCTGGCCAGGGCCGATATAGAGATTTACTGGTAAGTGTTACTAGTAGTTTCTCGACCCGTTATGAGCCACACATCGACACGACTTATCGGTTACTGGGGTCTGACGTATACCACCCCTAGACTTGATATGCGACATATCAGACGAACAGACCGGACTGTACGGGAGTGTTACTGATTGGATTCACAGGAGAACGCACAGGCTAGCTTGTTGATCTTTTGATCGCTTAATACCTAGGTGGCTATTACGTTTAGCTGACCGCTCACAGCTTGTGGGTGTTTGATATGATCATCACCTGCTACCGGCGTATTGACGATTCTTTAGAGCCCTACACAGAGGTTTCTTGGCTCAGGCGAAATGGAGTAGAGGCACATATGTGATATGTGCAGGACCGAGGATAATGCGATATGAGATACCGTATTATATTCTCGCGATATTTAGATATGAACCGGGACATCGGATCAAGTGTTGATTCGATGAATCGGTACATGATATATTAGTCGGTTATATTCGATATAGCCGGATCGTCGGATCAAGTGTTGATTCGATGATTTAATGTATAATAATATATATGATATATTATTACATTATCTAATATTGGCTTGCTTTATTATTTCATTTTCTCACTTGATGATACATTGATATATATGCTATATATGTTAATTGTATTATTTTCTTTTGTTACAAATATATAATATATATGTGATATATATTATTGTGACATGATATGATTTATTATTAATCATGTTTAAGGATGATTAAATGAGGTTAGGGTTTGATTAGGGTTAGTTGCTTCTTGCACTTTCTAGAAGCTCTTTCTTTTGTCATGGTTAAGATATTTGTTGATGACTCATTGCTAACCCAACCAAACCCTAACTCTAGTTTATTCTCTACAAACTATTAGCCACTCATCCTTGACCATGGTTGATACATCAATCATATAAATTTTTTTCTATTCATCACAAAAGGATTATTTTTTCAATTATCATCTTCTTCTCTCTTGACTTTTGAGCTCACTAGAAATTCCATTTTGTGATGATAAATTATGAGAAAATGATTTAAAAGGAAAGCTTAAATACTACTCTCTCATCCTCATCTCATCTAGCCCATGAGATTAGTGTGTTCATCTCTTTAGAGTGAGAAAGCTTGAGTTATTGAAATTTCGACGTAGATCATCGGAGATTTGGAACACTTCAAGCCAGCATGGATCGTTCGAGTCGTGAAGCCTCTCTTGAGTCCGGGAGATCGTGGATCGCGGTGAAGGGACTTCTACTCGGAGCTTGTGAAGCGAAGGAGCGGACTACAAAGGTTGTAATCCCTCACACTTAGATAAAAAGATGTTATCTTGCATGCTAAACCCTAATAATCTAGCAAAGATCCTGTCTTTGGGTTGTTCGGCACATGTAAAATTTTATTCGTGCATGTTTGATGCGTTATGAACCTTCACAAGTGTGACTAGGAACCCTACAGTGGTATCAGAGTCTAGCTAGAGCATTAGGCGATGTGTTTACGAAGTTAAAACTCCGATCGAACCCGAACCGACGAAAATAACCCCCTCTCTAGAAATTTTTCAAAATCTGGGATTTTTCTGAATTAAAAATACCTAAAAAATCAGCAGGGAATTCTAAGAATTACCATGAAACACGGGCCCACAAGTCCACCAAACCGCGGCGGAACCGCGGCGGAAACCTGCTTTCCGCGGCGGTTCCGCGGCGGAATTTTAGAATTGTGACACATGGTTTTCATGGTAATATCCGTATGTGCTTGTTGATGCTTCTGGGTATTTTTAAAAGTGATTCAAGTGTTGTTTAATCTGGGGTTTATTTTGTAATCGTAGATTCGATCGGAAAATTTAAATTCGTTATTTATTTCCGGATATTTAGAAACTGTTAAACTATTTGAACGGATATCATTAACTCACTTTTTCCCGGCACGGCAAACTTTCAAGTGTTGAATTTTTATCGGGTTTAAATCTTTCGAAAAAATTGTACAAGTTAAGCGGTGGACCCTCTAGAAGACAACAAACCTTAACTCGATTATGTGACCGTCTTGAACTGCCTTTTGAACCTTCGGGTTTGGGGCAGTACGGCGTGCCACATGTGAGGCGTTGGCTTGACCCTTTTACGGCTGGATCACTGGTACTGTGACATATTCTGGGATTATTTGAACTCCGCTCAAGTGTTGAGCACTTTAGAAAATTTTGGGTATTTGATTATCTGTTCGAAAAGTTTAATACTGTCTATTTATCTGGAATGTGATACAATATGTGGAATTCATAGAGTTAGGCATGAAATGCGAAGTATGTGATATTTCGGATTTACGATGTCTAAAGTGATTGTGGATTCCAAATGTTGTAGTTTTACACTTTCTTTTCTGTGACCGTAAGTGTAATATGTGATATCGCCGGTTTCGTTGCTATATGTCAACGACAATTGGGATGCGCATATTTACTTACGTTGATGATATGTGATATTATGTGTTGCTGTGATATGTTATATTGGATCGTCGCGTTCTGAATAGCCGAGGGTTTTATGTGAGATGAGGGTTTTTATTTTCATTCATGTAAAATTCATTTGTAATGTAATATTCTTTTATTTGGGGCACTTCCAGGTTGAGATTGATGTCACCAATGTATATTATTTACTTTTCCGCATTAGGTAGACCCAAGGAGGGGAGCACAAGTAACCGGGTTCTAGGGTCCAGTGGGAGGCCATCTCGAGGAGTCGAGACCGGGTCTCCTAATCCTAGAATTGGCAGTGTTACTTGCCGCTCTCGTAGGGGTCTTGGGATGTGGGTTTGGCTATTCGTCACGACCGTGGAATCCGTGTTTTATACAGGCTCGTATTGAAAATACGGATGTCCTAGTATATCCAATATTTCATATATGTTCTTCTGCTGCAATGTTCTGTGATGAGATCATATTACTGCCTGAGACGAATGCTTATACTATATATATATGCTGATATATAAATATTACTGCTTTCGTTTCTTCTGTGATGCTTAGGAAGCATAAGCTGATGGGATTTTATTAATGAGATTAATAAAAAGAAAAGAAACCTAAAAGATGTTGTAGAATCAAAAGTTTATAAAAAGGGTAGCTACAGTTTTGCTTTGCATAGTGGTATATATGATATACCCTGCACCTTATTCGATGGTGAAAAAGCCGAGATCCCTTCACCGGGAGTGACCTCTTTAGCGAAACTGGCAGATGCTACAAAACGCGGTTTGTCTTTTGAATGCTTTTAGTGTTTTGCTTTGCACAGCGGTATATATGATATATCCTGCACCTTATTCAATGAGGAAAGGGCCGACGATCCCTTCACCGGGAGTGACCCCTTTAGCGAAACTAAGAAAAGCCTCAGAAACACTCGTTTTTCAAAAACTACTCGATTCTACGACAATATCAAGTTCATTACGCTCAGGGTTTTCTGAAAAACCTGCGTAGCCCTCCATCATTTCAGATAGATATTATTTAGTATTCGTGCTATGTTTGTTGACTTAGTTAAGGCATAGTGTACGGTAGCTAAGTAATGTTTATCTGCTAAAACATGAGATGTGATTGGATTAGGGTATTCGTACGGCCTTGTTGACTCAGTTAAGGGTCGTACGGGTGGGTTTAATTCAATCAGGAAATGTACGGGTTGAACTTGACTTGCGATTTATGGTTTGTTGACTTAGTTAAGGTCATAGATCGCTAGGGGCAAAATATTATCGGGAGTTTCAAGTGTTGAAATTTGCAATGAGATTGCATACCTTCTATGAGATAGTTGGATCCCGATACCCACTGCGAGTAAGAGTTACTCCTGGGAGAGTTTTACACAGGACAATTAGCCGATCAAGTAGGTGTCTAGAAAAGTGTTAACGGGGTTACGCCTTTGGGAAAACGAGGTTTACTTTAATTAGGTTCGTGCGAAAGCACGGGGAACCTCCCTCAAAGTACCGACACTGATCTGGCTGAAAGATTGACGAAATTGTAGGGTGTAATTAATCCCGGCTAATCTTACCTTTTAGGGTTTGAAGGTAGATTTGATAAAAACAGTGGGAGACATCCTGATTAGATAAGATAATAACCAATCTAATCTTGCAAGAGCATACGCTAAAGTGTTTTCTTCTCTCTCTCTCCAGGTAGCGACCATGTCAGGCCATAATCAAGATAATAATATGGATGTATTGACTGAACCCGATTATTGTAGTGTGCAAGCGAACGTTGGACCCGTTCTATCTTATAAGAGTTATAAGACTGAACAGGAAACATGAGAATATCTGGATTCTCACACCGCCCAAAAGAACATGCATGTTGATGCATCTTCTTCAGGTGTGTTAGTTATTGAGAACTGTTTCTCAGTTCACCCTACGTCCTGGGTATTGGATACCGGATCAGGATCCCATATATGTAAATTGTTACATGGGCTACGAAAAGGTAGAGAACTGGGAAAAGGTGATCATTCCGTTCAAGTAGGGAACGGTACAAGTACTGTAGCCAAAGCAGTTGGCGAATATCACCTTGTATTACCAAGTCGTAATACACTGATTCTAAATGAGTGCTATTATATACCGAACATGATGTGTAATATTATATCAGTTTCTTTATTAAGTAAAGAAGGATATAATTTTGTAGTAAAGGATAATGTTATGAACATATTCCTGGATCAAAAGTTGATTGCATCAGGCTCGTTACATAATGGAATATTCATTCTGAATCAGAATACAGTCCTGAATATACAAAACACACACAAGAGGAAAAGTTCAGATATGAACGAATCCTACTTGTGGCATTGTAGACTTGGTCATATCAATGCGACACGACTGGCTAAGTTACATAAGGATGGTTATTTGAATCCGTTCGAATTATCATCTTATGATACTTGCCATTCATGTCTCAAAGGAAAAATGACCAAAGCTCCGTTTAGTGGACATGGAGAAAGAGTTACTGAACTCTTAGGACTAATACATAGTGATGTATGTGGTCCCATGTCTACGCATGCCAGGAACGGTTCTTCCTACTTCATTACATTCACTGACGATCTCTCTAGATACGGACATGTGTTTCTGATGAAACACAAGTCTGAAGCTTTTGAGAAATTCAGAGAATATAAGCACGAAGTAGAGAACCAAATGGGCAAAAGTATTAAGATTCTTTGATCTTATCGAGGAGGTGAATACTTAAGCAGTGAGTTCCTAGATTATCTAAAAGAGAATGGGATTCTCTCTCAGCTTACTCCTCCTTATACACCACAACACAACGGTGTATCGGAACGAAGGAATCGGACCCTATTAGATATGGTGCGATCTATGATGAGCGATGCTGAGTTACCTATTTCCTTTTGGGGGTATGCACTTGAGACAGCCATATACATATTGAATCTAGTTCCGTATAAATCTGTACCTACCACACCATATGAGATATGGAGTGGGAAGAGACCATATTTTAAACGAGTTAAGATATGGGGTTGTCCGGCCTATGTCAAAAGACAAAATCCAGACAAACTCGAGGCACGATCAGTTCTTTGCAAATTTGTGGGATATCCTAAGAATTCTCAAGGATATATTTTCTATCACGCTGAGGAACAAAAAGTGTTTGTTTCTCAATATGCCATCTTTTTAGAAAAGGAATTTCTTGCAAAAGAAATTAGTGGCAAAGAGGTAGAGCTGGAAGAGGTTCCAGAAACACAAATTGCAACTGAAGATTTAGTAGAACCAGAGGATTCAGTAGTACCCGACGAATCCCGGCCTCCCCGCCGATCTAGCAGGGTTTCTCATCCACCTGAGAGATACTACGGTTTTCTCATTGATGGTGGAAGTGAGGATTGCATCATGGAAGATGATGACCCGACTAGTTTCGAGCAGGCCATCACAAGTGATGACTCTGTGAAATGGCTGGATGCAATGCGATCTGAGATGGAATCCATGTACACCAATAAAGTATGGATTTTGGAAAATGCTCCTGAAGGGGTAAAACCCATTGGGAGCAAGTGGATTTTTAAAAAGAAATTTGGTGTAGATGGAAAAGTTAGGACTTTCAAAGCTAGACTTGTAGCAAAGGGTTTTCGTCAACGACCAGGTGTGGATTATGACGAAACCTTTTCTCCAGTGGCTATGCTTAAGTCCATCCGGATCTTACTTGCCATTGCTGCATACCATGACTACGAAATCTGGCAAATGGATGTTAAGACCGCCTTTCTAAACGGTGATTTAGAAGAGTGCATGTACATGACTCAGCCAGAGGGCTTCGTAGATAGTGGGAGCAGCGGAAAGGTGTGCAAGCTGCTTAAATCCATTTATGGGTTAAAGCAAGCATCGCGGAGTTGGAACATCTGTTTTGATGTTGTAGTCAAAGAGTTTGACTTCATCAAAAATATAGATGAACCTTGTATCTATAAGAAGGTAGCAGAGGGTAAGGTTGTCTTCCTCGTATTGTACGTGGATGATATACTCTTGATAGGAAATGATATTCGTATGCTGCAATCAGTCAAGCTCTTCTTATCACAGAGATTCTTAATGAAAGATCTAGGTGATGCCTCCTGCATATTGGGAATCATGATCTATAGAGATAGATCTAAAAGGATACTGGGATTGTCCCAATCCAAGTACATTGACACCATACTAAAGAGATTTAGTATGGAATAATCCAAGCGTGGGAACCAACCCACGATCTCTGGACTCACTCTCTCCAAAGAGATGTCTCCCAAGACTGATTTGGAAAGAGCTCGCATGCAAGGGATACCCTATGCTTCGGCAGTAGGCTCTATCATGTATGCGATGCTATGTACCAGACCCGATGTAGCATACTCACTAAGTGTAGTGAGTCGGTATCAAGCAGATCCTGGAGAGAGTCACTGGACAGCTGTGAAGAACATTCTCAAGTACTTGCGAAGGACTAAGGAGATGTTCTTAGTGTATGGTAACGGAGAACTCCAGGTGGAGTCCTTTACCGATTCCAGCTTCCAAAGTGATAAGGACGACTCTAAGTCGCACTCGGGATTTGTCTTTACCCTCAATGGAGGGGCGGTATGTTGGAAGAGTTCCAAACAGGATACCGTTGCAGACTCGACGATGGAGGCTGAATACATCGCTGCCAACGATGCTGCCAAAGAGGCTGTCTGGATCAAGAAGTTCATTAGTGAACTTGGAGTGGTTCTATCCATTGAGCATCCAATACCTCTGTATTGCGATAACAATGGAGCTGTGGCTTTGGCCAAGGAACCCAGGTCCCATCAAAAGTCCAGACATATTCTGAGGCGGTATCACCTGATCAGGGAGATAGTTGATCACCGGGAGATCGAGGTCAGGAGAGTAGATACGAAGGACAACACTGTGGATCCATTCACGAAGGCTATTCCCCAGATATAGTTTGAGAGATTATTCGGGATGCTAGGTATGAGATACTACAGCAGCTGGCCTTAGTGCAAGTGGGAGATTGTTAGTTATGTATATGCCCTAGAGGCCATTGTTGTACATATGATGTATATTATAATGGATGCTTGGATATATATAGAGAGGACTTTCTTGCTCGTCATGATAGTATGCTATTTGGTTTCACTTTATCTTAACATGTTGACTTGTATTGGTTTACTGTTTTTCTCTCACATGTTGATAAAGCCCTTAGGATTTGTACTCGACTACTGGGACTATGATGAGATTATACTAGTGGGGCCATGGTAGTCGATGAGTACATCCTATAACTGTTCCTAGTCGAGGGTATATCGAGACAGGGCATCGATACACCAGAGTAGACTAGCGTATACGCATCTTGACCCATATGATGGGTGATGGATGATCCCATATCCATCGGTGTTTGACATCAGAGATGGTGTACGGGTGCTCAGTGGAGACTGGGTACACTGGACGGACTCACCGAGAACTCCCAGATGGTGATATACCACACGTCAGATGGCAGTTCTCCGGTGACACTGGTACAGGGTAGTCTGTAGACCCGAGATCGTCATAGAGTCTTGTGTGATTCCCACTGTGCTTTGATTTCCACCTTACCACGTCTAAGAGGGCGTGCAAAACGGTGGCTTTTGGGTACAGTCCCGAATCACATGGAGGCAATGGCGATAGGAGGGGATTCGTCTCTCCCGGTATAGGGAGTTGATATTGTGCTGTGTTCGATTGGCTATAACTAGAAGTCCCTGGCCAGGGCCGATATAGAGATTTACTGGTAAGTGTTATTAGTAGTTTCTCGACCCGTTATGAGCCACACATCGACACGACTTATCGGTTACTGGGGTCTGACGTATACCACCCCTAGACTTGATATGCGACATATCAGACGAACAGACCGGACTGTACGGGAGTGTTACTGATTGGATTCACAGGAGAACGCACAGGCTAGCTTGTTGATCTTCTGATCGCTCAATACCTGGGTGGCTGTTACGTTTAGCTGACCGCTTGCAGCTTGTGGGTGTTTGATATGATCATCACCTGCTACCGGCGTATTGACGATTCTTTAGAGTCCTACACAGAGGTTTCTTGGCTCAGGCGAAACGGAGTAGAGGCACATATGTGATATGTGCAGGACCGAGGATAATGCGATATGAGATACCGTATTATATTCTCGCGATATTTAGATATGAACCGGGACATCGGATCAAGTGTTGATTCGATGAATCGGTACATGATATATTAGTCAGTTATATTCGATATAGCCGGATCGTCGGATCAAGTGTTGATTCGATGATTTAATGTATAATAATATATATGATATATTATTACATTATCTAATATTGGCTTACTTTATTATTTCATTTTCTCACTGGATGATACATTGATATATATGCGATATATGTTAATTGTATTATTTTCTTTTGTTACAAATATATAATATATATGTGATATATATTATTATGACATGATATGATTTATTATTAATCATGTTTAAGGATGATTAAATGAGGTTAGGGTTTGATTAGGGTTAGTTGCTTCTTGCACTTTCTAGAAGCTCTTTCTTTTGTCATGGTTAAGATATTTGTTGATGACTCATTGCTAACCCAACCAAACTCTAACTCTAGTTTATTCTCTACAAACTATTAGCCACTCATCCTTGACCATGGTTGATACATCAATCATATAAATTTTTTTCTATTCGTCACAAAAGGATTATTTTTTCAATTATCATCTTCTTCTCTCTTGACTTTTGTGCTCACTAGAAATTCCATTTTGTTATGATAAATTATGAGAAAATGATTTAAAAGGAAAGCATAAATACTACTCTCTCATCCTCATCTCATCTAGCCCATGAGATTAGTGTGTTCATCTCTTTAGAGTGAGAAAGCTTAAGTTATTGAAACTTCGACGTAGATCATCGGAGATTTGGAACACTTCAAGCCAGCATGGATCGTTCGAGTCGTGGAGCCTCTCTTGAGTCCGGGAGATCGTGGATCGGGGAGAAGGGACTTCTACTCGGAGCTTGTGAAGCGAAGGAGCGGACTACAAAGGTTGTAATACCTCACACTTAGATAAAAAGATGTTATCTTGCATACTAAACCCTAATAATCTAGCAAAGATCCTGTCTTTGGGTTGTTCGGCACATGTAAAATTTTATTCGTGCATGTTTGATGCGTTATAAACCTTCACAAGTGTGCCTAGGAACCCTACATAACCCGTCTAACTGGTATATGTTCTATTAGACGGGTTTGCGAACATGACATTCACGTTGATGTTCTGTGATTGTGCTGATATTGTGGTTGGATTGTCGTGGTGGATACCCAGTGGTGCAATGATAGTTGTACATTTCAGATTCATTTGTATATTTGTTATTGCGGGGGCGAGCGTCCGACATGTGGACTGCCGTCTCTGCCAGATTGTATATTCTTTTATTGGGACACGACCGGGTTGAGGTTGATGTCGCCATTGTATATACTTTTCTTTTCTGTACTAGGATTACCTCGCGGTGGAGTGCATAAATGGCTGGGTTCTAGAGGGCAACGGGCCCATATCTCATGGCGTTTAGATGGAGGAGGCCTTACTCTTGAATTGGCGGGCTATTCGCCGCACTCGTAGGGGATATAGGATGACCCACGGAGGGGCGCTCAAGTTGTTAATTATATGTATGCCCTAGAGGCCATTAATGTACATGCGATGTATATTGTAGTGGATGCTTGGACATATATAGGAAGGACTTTCTTGCTCAACATGATAGTATGCTCTCTGGTTGCACTTTATCTTAACATGTATACAAATACTGTTTTGTGATCACATGTTGATAAATCCCTTAGGATGAGTATTGACTACCATGACTATGTTGTAGATCATACTAGTAGGGACAGGGTAGTCGATAAGTACATCCTTCAAATGTTCCTAGTCGTGGGAGTATCGAGACAGGGCATCGGTACTCCAGAGTAGACTAGCGTATGCGCTTCTTGACCCATATGATGGGCGATGGATGATCCCATATCCATTGGTGTTTGACATCAGAGATGATATACAGGTACTCAGTGGAGACTGGGTACACTGAACGGACTCGCCGAGAACTCCTAGATGGTATTATACCTATCGTCGGATAGAAGTTCTCTGGTGACACTGGTACAAGTTAGTCTATAGACCCGAGATCGTCATAGAGTCTTGTATGATTCCCACTGTGCTTTGATTTCCACCATACCACGGTCAAGAGATCGTGTAAAAAGGTGGCTTTTGGGTACAGTCTCGAATCACATAGAGGCAATGAGCGATAGGAGGGGTTTCGTCTCTCCCGATATTGGGGGTTAATGTTGCGCTGTGCTCGATTGGCCATAACAGGAAATTCCTGGCCAGGATTGCTGAGATTTATTGGTAAGTGTTACTAGTAGTTTCTCGAACCGTTATGGACCTTGCATCGGCATGACTTATCGGGCTATTGGGGTCTGACGTTAAACCACCCCTAGGCTATGATATGTGACATATCAGACGAAGAGACCGGACTGTACGGTAGTGTTACTGATTGGATTCGCAGGAGTTATAGCAGGCTTGCTTGTTGATCTTCTGATCGCTCAATACTCGGGTGGCCGTTACGTTTAGCAGACCGCTTGCGGCTTATGGGTGTTTGATATGATCATCACCTACTGCCGGCGTATTGACGAGTCTTTAGAGTCCTATATAGAGGTTTCCTAGTTCATGCAAAACGGAGTAGGAGCACATATGTGATATGTGTGGGACCGAGATTAATACGAGTATGTGATACCGTATTCTATTCTCGCGATATGTGATATCGGCCGGTTATATGTGATATAGCTGGGTTATCGGAACAAGTGTTGATTCGATGAAATAATATATATAATATATATATATATATATATTATATGCTCACTTAAATATTTATTATTCTCACTTGTAATACATTTAACATATATATGATTATTGTATTGTTTTTTTCTTTTGTTGCATAAATATTATATATGTGATATATAATATTGTGACATGCTAGGTTATACATGCAACATGGATGTATGAGAATTATACCATGCTATATATTATGTTTGAGTTTAAATTCTTAAGTAATTCAAAAAGGAAGAAATGAGTCATTGTGAAGCTTCATGAAGCTTCATAATAAACTTTGACAAAGTCTTCTCTTTTTGTTTTGCTTAGCCTAAAGGGCATCCGTCTATATGCAAAGGTGCCAAATGGACATGTAAAGGTGGTCTTTTCTTGGTCTTCATGTCACGACCCAAATGAGGAGCGTGACCGGCACTTGAATCACGCAACGTCTAAAGGCGTAATGTAATTCAAGTAAGCCGAAACCCAGAATCTAAACCGTGACATAAAGTAGAGTGGTAAAAATCTGTGTAAAAAAAAGTTAATTTAAAATGCAAAGAGTTATATCAAAACATTTTCGAAGATCAAGTTATTGTAAAAATTTTAACAGCATCTCCTTTGTAAAACTGATCCAAACCGATACATAAGCATGATACATAATAGCATCCCCACTTGACAGCAATCTCAACGCCATCCGGAGGAACACAATCACAAGACAAGATATATGACATCGTGGTGCGAAGAAATAAGAAAGTGAGAAAGGAAAACAACATCCACAATAAAAACATAAAAGTCGGCTCACACGAGCATGTTGGATATAGTGCTCTTAAGGCGATTATCGTAATTGCAAGCACGCGATTATGATAATTGAGGGAGGACCTATACAGGTAGAACAATCTTACCGAAATGATAGTATCCTATCTGATTTGTCTTTATCATTGATGTGTATACGTTTCACTTATTACGTGTCGTTAATACATAATGATGAAGCCCGTAAGATTCTTGCTTGACTACCAGCATTATGATGGCGATCATATACGTGAGAGCTGGGTAGTCTATAAGCACATCCTTAAATGTCCCTAGTCATGGGAGTATCGAGACTGGGTATTAATATTCCGGAGTAGACTAGTGTATACATTTCGAGACCCCGACGAGGGGCGGTGGCCGGTCACACAAGCCATTGGTGTTATGCCACCTAAAATAGTATACAGGTGCTCACGGGAGGTGAGTACACTAGACGGACTCGCCAAGAACATCTAGATAGTATTATATCTATCGTCAGATAGAAGTTCCCGAGTGGCATTAGTACATGTTAGTCTTTTGACCTGAGATCGTCATTTGTCTCGTGTGAGTTCCCACTGTACTTTGATTACTACCTCACCACGACTCAAAGGAGTCGTGCAAACAGGTTTTAGTTGGGTACAATCCCGAACCACATGGAGGCAGTGAGCGATTTTCGGGGATTCATCTCTCCTGATATAAGGAGTCGATGTCGTGCTGTGTTCGGTTGGCTACCACCCTAAATCCGTGGCCACGGTAGATGAGATTTACTGATACGAGTTCAGTAGTTTCTCGGTTAGTAATGAGCTTGACTCCGACAAAACTTATCGGGTTATTAGATGTCTGACGTTTCCACCCCCTTCAGACGAAGAGACCGGAGATTGTCACATTCAGGCTCAGTAAGGTATGGACGGACTTGATTGTCGACCTCCCTTTCGACAGATATCTGGGCAGCCGTTATGTACAGCTAGTGCTGCTGACGTGCTTGTAGTTTTTGGATTTATCCAGTAAATCACTGTCAGCGTATTGTCGAGTCTTTAGAGTCTCACATAGAGGATTTTCCCGGTTCAGGCGATATGATGTAGATGACATATGTTGGTACATATAGGGTGTCCGATTAAATATATGTACAGGCTATACGGACTTTAATCGGATGGTTGATAATACTAGCAGCTTAGGATTAAGCAGGATTATTAAATCAGGTTTTGATTTAATAATATATATATTTGTAATATGTATATTCTAGTATTATTGTTCACTATTCATTTTCTCTCTTGGTTATTCGTATTTTTTGTACGAATACGCGTATATGTATTTCGATACGTATACCGGGTTAAATTCTGTATTTATACGGTATTTGTTTTAGAAGATGGACACTTCATTTCTTGATTTTCCTTTAAAAGAAAATCAAGAATGAGATGGAGGATGAGGTGTTAAAAAGCATGGTAGAGAGGGATGGCCTTGGTTATTATATTGTATAATCATTTGGATTTACTATTGTGGCATGGTTGCAAATAATGAAGCCATTCTTTTCTATGCTTGCTAGTATTTTCTTCACTTGAAGACTTAGCCATTTTCCATGGTTTCTTCTTCTTGACCTCCTCATCCTTCTTCTAGGTAGCTCTCTTGAGCTTAGAAAAGAGAGAAAAAATAGTGAGAATATTTCTACATCCCCACTCTCCATTCGTAGCGAACTTGGAGCGTCGGTTGCTTCACTAGGTGAAGCCGGAGCTTGGATCGGTTTCCTTAGGTCCATGGAAGCATGTCCAAGTCTTCTATAACAAAGCTAACTTTCATCTTCTACAACACTTAAGCACTCAAAATTTTCATTAGAAATATCGCAAGCTTGAATAGAGTAAACATTTCTATTTCTTTTGCCATAAAGAATAACTTCATATCTTGAATTAAGAATTTTTCCTAACTTTTTATTAAATACCACTTTAAAACCTTTGTCACAAAATTGACTAATACTAAGAAGATTATACTTTAAATCATCAACAAGAGGTACATCTTCTAAAGTAGTATATTTGAATTTTATATTACCTTTACCAATTATTTAAAAGTGATATTGCCATCTTCTTCTCTTGATAGGGTTACAAAGCTTTTGATATTGCCGGTCATATGCCTTGAACAACCACTATCAAGGAACCATTGATCTTCACGTTGCGACTTGCAGTGCACCTATAGAAGATGCAAGAAATATAATTTTTGGTACCCAAGTCTTTATGGGTCTACCGGAGTTAGCCTTTGGAACCCAAACTAAATTCTTTGAAGATCTATTTTTGCAATGGTATGAAATATGCCAAATACGACCACAATAGTTGCACACAATATGAATCGAGCTAGAATGTGTATGTGCATGTGTATGTGTAGCATGAAAATGTCATGAAGTGGAAGTAGTTCTGGTATTAGATTTTCTAAAACCTGGAGTATGAGCAAATCTAGCATGATTATATGAGGTAGTGGCATAAGAGTGGTGAGCATGATGATCATAAGAAGTAGAAGCATTCGAAGATTTAGCCTTAACAAAAGTAGTCTTGAAAGAAATCTTATCATACTTTTGTTTAGAACTACTAACATGAGAAGTAGATGCACTTTGAAAACCAAGACCCTTTCTTTGATTTGAAACTCTCTCCTATCACGGTGTTCAAGGAGTCTTTACTAGTGGCAAATTTATGCAAGGTGGTGTCAAGATCATAAATTCTAATTTTCATCTTTTCAATATCAACTTACATAGATTGTGAGTATTTGTCAAGGAATCATACTTGCTTTTGAGACAAGTAAAAGAAGTAGTGGGTCTTTCATTTTTAAAATTTGCATTTTCAAGAGAACTGATTAAAGAAGCAATTTTGGCTAAAAGAGATTCATTCTCAAGTTTTAAAACCTCACACTCACTACAAGTTTTGGAAGAAATTTCCTTTTCAAGTCAAACAATTTTCTTTTTAGCATTAGAATATTTAGATTGCAATCTAGTAAAGGCATCATGTAAAGTACCAAAAGTTTCAATCAATTCTTTAAAAAGTAAGAGTTTAAATCATCCGTTACCTCATCCTCAAGTGCCATAAGCACATGTTTGCTATCTCTTGATCGGATGCCTTTTCATCATCATTGCTTCCCTCCGAGTCATCCCATGCCCTAACCTTGAAAGCTCTTCGATTTGATCATTGTGGAGCTTCTTTCTCTTGGTTATGAGGACAATTGGCGACAAGGTGACCGGGCTTCCTACATTTGAAGTATGGACCGACATCTTTGTTGTTGTAGGAATGATTTTTTTTAAAAAATTCCCCCTTTTGTAGTCTCTCCAAAGCTTTAAGAATTTGTTGAATTGCTTCGTTAGGAGAGCGATCTCCTCATCATCCTCACTAAACTCGTCGTCACTAGACTTGAAGGAAGCTTTGGATTTGGTTTGAGCTTTGGATGAAGTTTTGAGTGCGATACTCTTCATCTTTTCATTCTTGTCCTCCTTCTCCTTTTCTTCTTCCTTATCATATGCCTTGAGCTTAATCTCATAGTCCTTAAGATTTTCTTGAAGTTCTTCGAATATCATCATCTTAATGTCGACTATCTCGAGTAGTAGCCTTCACTTGCCATTTCTTGGTGTGGGAACGAAGAATCTTTCTCACATTCTCTTCATCGCTCATAGGTTCATCTAGCAAAAAATCAAGAGCATTAGCGGCGCGGATAAAACGACTAAATATAGTATACATGTTTTCATCGGGTAATATTTGAAAATTTTCATACTCGGATTTCAAAAGATCAATTTTTGCCCTCTTAACATCGGAACAATCTTCATATGCATTTAATAAACATTTCTACATAGCATGAGCATTTTTGCATTTAAAAATTCTTGCTAAATCATCCTCATTGAGACAAGAAAATAACGCATGTTTCCCCTTATGATTTGCCTCATAAGCCTTTTCCTTGGTGGGGGTATAACTCTCTTCATCGGTGGTGGGCAACACATATTCCTTAGAGACGGTATATCTCTACATATCTCTATCTTGGGATTCCAAGAAAGACACCATCTTAACCTTCCTAGTGGTAAAGTTAATTCCATCGAAATATGGCGGTTTGGTGATGGAGTGGGAGTGTCCCTCACTATGTGAAGTGGTTGAAGTTGAAGCCATAAGATCTTTCTAGGGTTTTAATCCTAACAAATAACAGTACCAAGTTCTGATACCAACAACAACAACAACAACAACTGAGCCTTTTATCCCAAGCATATGGGGTAGGCTACATGAACCAACATGAGAATCACGCCGGGTCCAGCACATGAATCCTCTGTCTCCACTCACTTCTATCGAACAATATACTTTCACTGAGTCCTTTGGCAACCATATCGTTTCGTATCACCTCCATCCATGTTTTCTTCGGTCTCCCTTTTGCCCTTTTGCCATTGCCCATATCGAGAGTATCTATTCGTCGAACCGGTGCTTCCATAGGTCTGCGTCGCACATGACCAAACCATCTTAGCCGGTTTTCCCGCATCTTCTCCTCCACAGGTGCTACACCAACTTTTGCACGAATATCCTCATTTCGCACCTTATCTTTTCTAGTGTTACCGCACATCCAACGAAGCATGCGCATCTCCGCTACGTGCATCTTCTGTGTATGATGCTTCTTAGGAGCCCAGCATTCTGTACCATATAATAAAGCAGGCCGAATAGCGCTCCGATAAAACTTCCCTTTCAATTTTAACGGAAAGTTACGATCACACAAAATCCCTGTTGCACTCCTCCATTTCAACCAACCAGCTTGGATCCTTTGATTAACATCACTATCGATCTCCCCATTCTTTTGGATGATGGAACCTAGATATCTAAACTGGTCGCTCGGTGATATCTCTTGCCCTTCCAATATTATACCAATATGGTTTTGACTTCTCTGGCTACTAAATTTGCAGTGCATATATGCTGTCTTGGACCTGCTCAATTTGAATCCCCGAGATTCCAATGTTTGCCTCCATAATTCCAATTTGGCATTAACCCCTGCTTTCGTCTCATTTACTAGAACAATATCATCAGCGAATAGCATACACCAAGGTACCTCATCTTGGATAGTTCTAGTAAGCTCATCCATCACGATGGTAAACAGGAATGGACTTAATGCAGATCCTTGATGTAAACCAATAGTAATCGGAAAATCACTCGTTAAGCCGCCGCAAGTTCTGACATTTGCCACTACTCCGTCGTACATATCCTTGATTATGTCAATATACTTGACGGGGACCCCCTTCTTCATCATTGTCCTCCATAATACCTCTCTAGGTACCTTGTCGTACGCTTTTTCTAAATCAATAAATATCATATGCAAATCTCTTCTCCTCTCTCGAAAGCGCTCGACAAGTTGACGAAGCAAATGAATCGCCTCTGTCGTCGATCGTCCAGGCATGAACCCAAATTGGTTCTCTGTTATCTTAATATCCTTCCTTAATCTGTGTTCAATCACTCTCTCCCAAAGTTTCATGGTGTGACACATCAGTTTTATTCCACGGTAGTTTGAGCAACTTTGAATGTCACCCTTGTTCTTGTAGATAGGTACAATGATACTTTTCCTCCATTCATTTGGCATCTTTTTTGTCTGCCAAATCTTATTAAACATATCTGTCAGCCATTTAACGCCTATTTCTCCTAAGCATCTCCAAATCTCGATAGGAATCCCGTCAGGACCAACCGCTTTTCTTAAACCCATTCTGTTCAAAGCTTCTTTAACCTCAGGAAGTCTTATTTTACGCATGAAATCACGGTTTATATCTTGAGATTGAATGACAAGTCCATCCAAATTCTTAGTAAAGCTCTCATTAAACAATTTTTCAAAATAATCTCTCCATCTTTCCTTGATATCCTCATCTCGAACTAAAACCTTCTGATTTTCATTTTTGACACACTTCACCGCACATAAGTCTCTAGTCTTCCTTTCCCGCATTCGAGCAATCCGGTATATATCATTTGCAGCCTCTTTAGTGTCTAATTTCTCGTACACCTCTTTGTAGACCTTAGATTTAGCTTCCCGAACAGCTTTCTTAACTTCCTTTTTAGCCATTTTGTACTTCTCAAATCTCTCCACATCTCTACTTTTCTTCAAATCTTTATAAAAATCTCTTTTAATTTTAATAGCAGCCTTAATATCTTCATTCCACTATGATATGTCCTTAGATGGTGGAGCACCACCTCTCGACTCACCAAGTAGATCTCTAGCTACCTTCTTGATACAACTAACCATTTTGTTCCATGTTTTGTCTGGATCATCTTCCGACTGCCAATCCGCTTCTTGTACTACACGATCTATAAAAGCCTTTTGGTTACCTTCTTTCAATCGCCACCATTTAATTTTAGGCTCTACCTTACATCTAATCTTCATAGGTTCTCTTCTAAATTGAAAATCTAGAACTAAAAGTCTATGTTGAGTGGTTACACTCTCACCTGGCACTACCTTACAGTCGATACAACAACCTCTATCTATTCTTCTCGTCAGAAAAAAGTCTATTTGACTAGCACTTGATCCGCTCCTAAAAGTGATAAGGTGGGACTCTATTTTCCTAAACCAGGTGTTTGCTAAGATCAAGTCATAAGATAAAGCAAAATCTAGAATCGAGTCACCTACTTCATTCCTTTGTCCGAAACCAAAATCTCCTTGGATAGTATCAAACTCACTACGACTAGTACCTACATGTCCATTAAGATCACCACCAATAAATAACTTCTCTCCACTAGGTATACTTTGCACTACCTCGTCTAAATCCTCCCAGAATAGACGCTTACTAGCGTCATCAAGACCTATCTGTGGTGCATAAGCACTAATAACATTAAGGATCTCTCCACCTAGAATAAGCTTAACCAGTAAAATTCTATCACATTTTCTCCTAATCTCAACTACATCCTCAAGCAACCGTCTATCTATGATTATGCCTACCCTATTACGATTTTTATCTCTACCCGTATACCAAAGCTTATAACCCCAAGGCTCTATGACTCTACTCTTTTCACCTACCCACTTAGTTTCTTGCAAACACATAATACCAACTCTACTCCTAATCATCACCTCCACTAATTCTATTAGTCTACCCGTAAGGGAATCTATGTTCCAGGAAGCTAGACGGATCCTATGAAACCCTTGCTTATTTGTCACTACACCCGGGGCCCGATGTAGCGCGCCGTCTGTAGACGACGACCCTTGCTTATTTGTCACTACACCGGGGGTCCGATGTAGCGCGCCGTCTCTGGACGACGACCCTTGCTTATTTGTCACTACACCCGGGGTCCGATGTAGCGCGCCGCATCTGGACGACGACCTAGAAGCCCTTGCATATTTAACACTACACCCGGGATCCGATGTAGCGCGTCGCTGAGTAGGGGACGCCCCAACCAAGTTCTGATACCAATTAAAATAATTTTAGAGGGTGGTGAATAGGATTATGCTAACAACAACCACAAATTAAAAAAAATAACCTGCAAATAACAAACACAACTAATAATAAAAGCAAATAAGAGAGAGAGAGAGAGAGAGAGAGAGCGCGCGCCAATGCAAACACAAGTAGTTTTTAAAGAGATTCGGGAGATCCTCTAGTCCTCTATCTTTCGACGCACGAGCCTTTTCCACTAAAACACGTCTCTGATAAGACAATTACATTGCGCACCCGCAACTCCTTATAATCTTCTTCCAATTGAGACCATTCCTTATATCATTTCTCTCTTACAAAGACCCTCATAAATTTTCTCACTCACTAACAGGCATCGGAGCTTAGTGGAGTAGATAATTGGTAAGAGTGAATGAAATGCAAATTTTAATCTCTTAGGAAAAATAAATTCTCAATGATTTGAAATTTTAAGAATGAGAAATACAGATTCTGAAGTTTATTTTGCTCTGTATATTTTCTTACCCTCTCAGAAAGACTCAAAGTCAATTTGTAGAATTTTTAAGAACAAGAGATGTTTGGAAAAAAAATTTAAAACACAACGGTCCCTATCAACCATTATTTGATGGACTTGATGGTGACAAAGAGCGAAGTGATTTGGAAAAAAATTTGTAAGAAGTTTTAAAAAAAAATGATAATGATGGCTTACCAAAAAAGACTAATGCTATTTAAAAGATATGCTACCCTTTGAATTTTTTTCAAAAGAGGAACAAAAACAAAATTAAAATAAGGTAACAAGTAACTTTCATTTCATATATTATAAAAGGTCCCCACCATAAAAGAAAGCAAACAAAATTATGTATGCTTCACAAACAAACTAACGTTCAAGCATCACAGGGCTTGTCCTACCGCAAAAACCAAACAAAACCATACATGCTTTTGAACTAGGAATAAACTAATATAATTATGTATTTTAGATAGTTAATTGAAATTTAAAAATATTAAACATTATTGGAAAAATATTTAAAATAATATTTAGAGTCAGCTCGTCACCGTGAATCTATTGACATTAATTTTGTCATCCGATGAAACAGAAATTTTAAACTCATTTTCTAATATAATAAAATTATTTTTAGTTTACATAATTATTAGAAAATAACAGATGTCTTTTGAGAATTCATGAATAATATTTTTCAAGTTTTGTAAAAATTTGTTGATCATAATGATATATGATTTGTTAACTTTTATGCATCATGAAAAAATGATATTTTTAATAAAATATTGATACATATGTGATGTGTATGCAATTTCTAGCATTTTAGACCCTTTATATTTGATTCATAAAGAATTGGATAAAACAAACCGAAAAACCCGAAACGCGAGTCTTCATCTTCATTAGTCATTATGCAGCTTGTATATGATTCGTCTTGTTTCTTGCGGGCTTCAATTTTTATATTAATGTTTAGCTTTATGAAGTCTCAACTTGTCCTCTAACCTCCATTAGATATAACATTGTAGATTCTTCTTCCGTCCTCCATCGTATGCTTGTGTCGTGAGATATCCTGAAAACTTTCTCAACCACGACCAAACTCATATACGGTGTTATAAAATAAGTAATAGAGAAACACATGTATATATCTATTAATATTTTACAACATCATCAAAACTAAATAATTGAATTATGAAAATCCACAAGCCATCACCGATGAGGTCGGGCTTTCTTTAGTGGCTAAATGCCCAAACCTTTATGATGATGCCGGTCGCTTCGCTTTTAAAATCATTAGATGGACGAGGTATGAGGGTTGCATCTTAACGGACATCATTTTGAAGTCTGGCTGAGAGTGGAAAACCTTCCTTGCCATGTGTGGTCGTTGAGTACGTTTGAAGGGGTAATGAAGAGTTTTGGGGTGCTTTTGGAGCTGGACGAAGGGATGGAGTCACTCTGTCTCAATAATATTGCGAGAATCCGTGTAAGTTGCGAGAGGAGCAGGTACATCCCGAAAGAGGTTAAGGTGCGTATTGCGGGAATGGTTCTAAAGGTCCTTTTGTTGGTGGAGGGGGAGAGTCTATCACAAGGGGGCGGCAGTGAACTGCAAGGAGAATATAGTGATAAAAGACGATGAGGATATTTCTAAAAAATAACTTTTAAAGAGGCAAACTTAAGGTCGGCCGCTGCACTGCAAGGAGATTTGTGTTGTATCAAGGAGGGGAACGACGTTCGGCAGGGTGACGATGGCAAACAGTTGAAGTCCCAAGGAGAACAAGGTGTGAGCAAGGAAAAGACTGCTTCAATTATCGTCTGGTAATCATAGTTTGGGGAATGATGTTACAAGGTTTGATGGTCCTCATGGAGAGTAAAAACGAAAGCGGAATTCAAACTAGATTCAAGCGGAACAATCTCAAAAACAAGACTATGAGGAGGGTTTGAAATCGGTCGAACAGTGCAGCTATAGTTTGGATGATGATCGGCAAAAGTCTGTTAGTAAGGGGGAAGCGAAGAATTTTCGATAGGGAATGATAAGGGAGTGGAATTCATGGGGGAGGATTCTCTTAGGATCATACTTAGACATTATAGAGAGAATAAGAGAGACGAGATTAAAAGGCACGGACGAAAGAATTAATGATATAGTGACCAGGAAGGTAGAAGATGTCTTCTCGACAGACTTGGATGCTTTTATTAGGCATGGGATATAGGAGTTTGTTGTCAAAGCAGTAGGAAGAGGGGGTGCACTTCAAGAGCACGGTACTAATATGGCTATTGGGCAATCGGGAGACACCTCAACGGTACCTCATGCTGACAGAGAAAAGGTTGATATCGTTGTGGGTGCAATAGAGGAGGAATCAATTCGCGGGAGAGAATAGGAGGAACAGAAGGCTCGAGGGAAAAAGTACTTTGCGGTTGGGTCCAAGGCAGTGAATTATTCAAAGACAACAGAGAAGACGAAAAACGAAGTAACGTCATTAGGTACACAGTTAAACTCTTTTACAATATTTGGCAGTATTTCCGATGAAAAACTAGTAGAATTCTCTGATATAGTGGTATGGATCTTTGTCGGTCAAAAGAGTTGTAGAGTGTTTTTCACTACCCGATTGAGATAAGAATGCGCTTGTTTATCAGGCATGTACAGATTCCCCCTACCTAGGGTAAACCATGGTTTATTGATTGCGGTTCCTAATCTCCGGTAGCCACGGACAAAACTGTCGTTAATTACCCATCGCTCTGAAGTGATGGAACCTCCGATTAATGGGTCGTGCGATCGTGCGAACTCAATATGCAATATGCGTGTGTTGTATTTTGAAAACAAATTTGAGAGTGTTTTGGACATATCAGAGGCCTCGCAGAGTTTACAGGGGTCCCACTCCCCGTTAGCGGGCAAGGGGTCGAGAGGGCTAGCACTTCCGGGGTGCGGGGCAACGCCCCGTTAAAATTTTTTTGAAAAGGAAAGTCTTGCGCATGTGTATTGGCGCTTAGCGCTTGCGCATACATGGGGCTACTGCAATGGTTCTGAATGATAGTTTATGTGCGAGGAGGTTGTTTCTTTTTGCCAGAATAAGTCTTGTATTTAGTTTTTTTTAGGGGATGTGTTATCCTCTGTTTTTCTTTTCTTTCTTTTTTGTTTTTGGAAGAATTTTGATGCATTTTCGTTAAATCGCAGTTTAATGAAACACGAGTTCGTTTTAATAAAAAACTGACATATCTATTTTAGGCATAGTCACAAATTCGTGATTCGGCTATAATTTGGCGAGGTCGAAAATTCGGATTCAGAGAACTATTCGGAAAAAATCGGCAGGTATTCGGGAAAGATTCGGTAAGTGTTCGGGAAATATTCGGGAAGGATTTCGAGCAAAAAATTAATATATGAGGCGCTAGATTTTGATTTTGTGAATTATTTGCTGTTTTTTGAATAATTCGCTGTTTTTTTAATAATTCGTGAATAATTCGGGAATTATTCGTGAATAATTCACCGCGTTCGGCGACGGCGAATAATTCGCAGATTTAATCGGCATATCAATAATTCATGAGTTCGCCGAATAATTCGCGAATTATGTGACTATGATTTTAGGCGGACCTAGGGCGGGTTAAATTGAAGTCAATAAAAACATTGTGTGGTGCGCTGTCCCTGTCACCATTTTGAAGTTGTGGTTGGGTCTTTGGTTTCTCATCTGGAGGACTGGGTTCGAACCCACTTGCCCTATTTTATTTCATCTCTTTTATTTTTTATTCTACACCTTTTGGAGACTTGAAATGGTAACTTGTAACAAAAAAAACCCTCAAACTCTTAAAATTTAAGAATTTTCCTCTTTAATCTTTTTTATTTGTTTATATCTCTTACAATCTTTTTATATTTTGCAAACAGCTTTCTCATTGGCTTATGCAAAAGAATTTCAATACTAAAAATATTTGGGCTATGTAACATTAATATTAATATAAAAGTTATAATATATCCTTTATTGAAGTTATTTCAAGTATTTACATGAACGTTATAAGATATCGAATTTTAATTAAGAATAATTTTATAAATCTAAGTTTTCTTTTATTTAAATTTTTTTTTTTGTGAATAAAGCTTTGATTCAATATTATATATTAGAAACTTTAATGTTGATCCCGGTGAATGAGGGCAAAATTAAAATAACTATTTCTTTGTGTTCAAATTTACCTCGAGAGATTTTGTACATTTAACCCTTTTTTCTTGGGATGTGCAATTTAAATATGTTAAGAAAGTTACCTTAGGTTATAAATTTTGTGTATATTTAATTGAGAGTTTAAGTTCCACTATTCTCTCTAAAAAATTTACTATTTGCTTTTGCCCTATCTGACATAAAATTCTGGCTTCGCTGTTGTCTCTATAATTTCCTGAAATATGTAAATGCTAATTAGATATTGCATGCAACTATACAGATATTCCGGGCAGAAGGCTTTTGACAGCGGAAAACTTTTCCAAGAGGTTTTTGATGAGATTCTTGGGCCAGAGTTTTTTGACAGCTAAAACCTTTGTGTTTTTTTTTACCCTTCAAATTTTTATTTATTTGAGGCGTCTATGTATATACATAGCTATAAGTTAGAGCTAAAATTTTGTTTAGCTAGCCTATAATTAAGTAATAAGTCTCATCCCAATGTATTAAAGATTCATCCAAGGCCTCAGTGTATACAGTTGACACATCATATTTAGCAACCCCCTCCTAATTTCTTCATCAATCTTCTTCTTCTTCTTCTTCTTCTTCTTCATCACTCTTTTCTTATATAAGTCGACAACTAGGGTTCTTCTATAACCACAGCCAAGCCTTTGAAATATATATATAGAGAAAGGCGATCAAATTATTATACCAAATGGGTTCAGAAGGAGATATTAAAAATATTGATGCATTAGGAGGAAGAGGAGGAGGTGAAGATACCGGCGGAGGCGACGAAACGGAGTGGAAGAAGGTGAACTTGATGAGGGTCTTCGTCGAGGCTCAAGATCCTCAAGCCAAGGTCTCTCTCTGTCTCTCTCTCTCTCAACTTTTTCTTGTTAATTATTCTTAAATTTAATTTAATTTATTGATATAGTTCATGGGGGTTTCTTGAAATCTTTGGTCTCTTGCAAATTTGGGTTTCATACATGCAGTGCATCAAGTTTACTAGTTTAACTAGCATATAGACCCTGCATGCATCAAGTTTACTAGTTTAATTAGCATATATATAGACCCCTGCCTAAAGCCAAGGTTTGCATCCGGCATCAGCATTGCATTATTTTCGGCTGTATTAATTTTTACAACTGTATCTAAGTTAAATATGGGCATGTTAGATGAGCTTATTTTTAAGTGATTATTTGCCATAATCACTTATAAGTGATTATTTATAGAAAAAAATTAAAAATCACTTATAAGTGATTTTGGCAGATAAACAGTTTAGTGTTTGGATAATTTTGTATAAAAAGTGATTATAAATAGATAGTATGTTTTCATGAAAAGATATATAAATAATTATTGAGTGTAAAATGATCAAAAGGACGTATAGATTTGGATGAAAAAACAAGGGGTATTATAGTATATTACTTGGATAACTCTAATATTCCATAACTACTTATGAAATAAGCTAGAAATTACTAGCTTATTTTTAAGTGAGAATAGATGTTATTTTTAAGCTGGTCATGATAGGACCCATTGTAAATTAATCAATTATTAAATAATAAAAAAGTGATCCAAACACAGTATCTATTTAGAGGCCCCCTTGATGGTATTTTTAATCACTTAACAAAAAATAACCCAACCCAAACATGCCCTGCGAGACTATGAGGCATGAGTGTGTGCTTACACCCACGTGCCATTCTATTTTATAATAATTATTGTTGTTGTTATTGCTTAATTGACTGGCTCCACTAAATCCCTCGAATTTAGCTAATGTGTTGTTACAAGCTCCGACCTAATCTTTTGTTTATATTATTAAGGGTAAATTGTTGAAAAAACCCATAACTAAGAAAAAGGGGTCAAAGAGTCCCTAAGCTTTTTGAACATGTTAAAAAAAACTCAGGCCCATCACTTTTTTCCTTCACATACTCACAACAGTGGGTATTTTAGTATATTCCAAAAATACCCTTCTTCTTCTTCTCACGGGTCACTATCTAAAAATAACTCCTCTTTCTCACCTCCTCTGTTCTCTCTCCCATCACCGCTATCGCCAAGAACGATTCTTGTCGTCTTCTCCTCTCCCATCTCGATCGTCGTTTGCGATCTTGATCCATCATCATCTTCTTCTCACCCTTCTCCGATCCATGCGTCTTCGTCACCGATGCAGCCGAAATCCTAAGCGAACTATCCTCTTCATCGTCGGTTGCTCTCTATCCCAATAGCCGCCTCATTTAAATATCTCAATCACATCTCAACACAATAAGGCCCAAAAAACAAAAAACAAAAATGGAGATGGGTTCTTGCAATTGGTTGTTTTCTGCCGCTTTCCTCATTAAAAAATTATTTTTTTCTATCATTCTTTATAATGGGTAGCTTGGTTGTTCGCTGTTTTTTAATCTTTTACAATGTGTGTTTTGGATTTGGCTGTGAAGTTTTGGGTCCTTGTAATTAGAGTCGCAGGGCTCAAAGTTACTTAATTTGCTCTTTAATTTCTAACCACTTGCATGTAACTTCTAATTAATTGACTCTAATTTCTAGTAAGTTGCTTGTAATTTATAAGTACTTGCATGTAAGTTCTAACAACTTGCATATAACTTCTAATTAGTTTCATGTAATATCTACACACTTGCCTGTAATTTCTAATTAGTTGCATGTAATTTATATGCACCTATATTTAACTTCTAACCACTTGCTTGCAAATGTTTTCAGTTCAAAAATTTCTTAAGAAGACGTCTGCTTAGTCGTCTCTGAAATAAAAACAGAAATTTGAAATTGAAAATTTCTTTCAGCAGACGGCTGTACCAGACATCTCCTTAATAAATTATTGAACGAGACGTTTTCTAAAGGAAATTTTCAATATGTCAGTTTCTGTTTTTAAAAGTAGGTATTTGAGGAATATGTCTCTATGAAATTTTTGAACTGCAGACGTCTGATCCCAGATGTCAGACGTCTGGCAACTAATTAGAATTTACATGTAACTGCTTACAAATTACAGACAACTGCCTAGAAGATACAAGTAACTAATCAGAAATTAGAGGCAAGTGCTTCTGCTTGCAGTAACAAGAGCGTTCTCATTTTTTCCCTTTAAATTTCTTAATTGTTGAGTTGTTGGTATTGAGAGGATGCAGAGAAGATGAATGGAATTAAGTTTCGAGTTGCATGTAATTTCTTTTTTTTCCTCTTTGTAATTCAAACACAACCCATCGTTATTTTACTCCGCTCATCATCATCCTTTCCTAACACAACCTATCCATATTTTCCAACACAACCCATTAAGAAATTGCAAAATTAGACCTTTCATTTTCTCCACTAACCAGTCACCTGTAATTTCTAAGTAGTTACTTGTAATTTTTAATAATTTGCATGTAATTTCTAATAAGCTGCTTGTAATTTCTAAGAATTGCATGTAATTTCTAAGCAGTTGTCTGTAATTTCTAATAATTTACATGTAATTTCTAAGTAGTTGCCTGTAACTTCTAAGCAGATACCTGTAACTTCTCTCCTTCCTCTTTACAACTCAAAACTTCTTCTCTTTAATTTCTCATTATCTATTCCACCACAACCCATTAATATTTTGCTCCTTTCATCATCATTCTTTTCCAATAAAACCCACACAACCCATTGAGCTTCTTAATGTTGGATATAGTGCCCTCAAAGTCAATTATTGGATCGCAGGTACGTGATTGCAATGATTGAGGGAGGACCTATACCGATAGAACAGTCTTACTCGAGATGAAAGTATGCTATCTGGTTTGTCTTTATCACTGTTACACTTTGATAGAGCCCATAGGATTCTTGCTTGACTGCCAGCACTATGATGGCGATCATATATGTGGGAGCTGGGGTCTATAAGCACATTCTTAAAGTGTCCCTAGTCGTAGGAGTTTCGAGACAGGGCATCGATGCTTCAGAGTAGACTAGTGTATACATTCGAGACCCCGACGAGGGGCGGTGGCCGGTCTCACAAGCCATTGGTGTTAGTTGATTCACTTAAGATGTATACATGTGCTCATTGGGTTATGAGTACACCGGACAGGACTCGCCGGGAACATGCTAGTTGGTATTATACATATCGTCAGATAGCAGTTCCCTGGTGACATGTGTACAGGTTAGTTCATCGACCTGAGGTCGTCATTTGTCTCGTGTGAGTTCCCACTGTGCTTAGATTACTACCCTACCACGCTCAAAGGAGTTGTGAAAACAGCTTTTAGTTGGGTACAGTCCCGAGCCACATTGGAGGCAAGTGAGCGGATCGGCAGGGGATTCGTCTCTCCCGGTATTGGGGGTGAAATCGCGCTGTGTTTAGGAGAGCCATTACACGAAATCCCTGGTTAGGGTAATGGAGATTTACTGGAAGGTATCCCAGCAGTATCTCAGAGTGTTCTGGGCTGCTCTCTGACACGACTTATACTGCTATTGGGGGTCTGACGTTTACCGACCCCCTAGGCCCTATATGCGATACTCATAGACGAATGTTCCGGACTGTACGGATATTGTCACTGTCAGGCTCAGCAGGGTTTATAAATGAGTTCGCTCGTCAGCTTTCCTTCCAATCAATACATAGGCAAACCGTTACGTACAGCTTGTACCTCTGACGTGCTAGGGATTATACCCAGTGCCAGGGTATTGATGAGTCATTAGAGTCCCCCACAGACACTTTCCCAAGATCGGGCGAAACGTTGTAGATGTCGTATGGTATTATGGCAGGGTTCGGAAAATGCACGTGCGTTTTCGCACGTGTCATTTTTCGGACAGTTAATACCGGTAGGCTTTGGTTTAAGCCGGATCCCAGTATTATACCGTGTAGATATAATATCTCTGTCTCAGTTGCATTTGTATTCGGTCGTAATACAAATGCGGGTATGTTTATACTGTTATGGGGTTATCCTGAAATTCGTTTCAGGATCGCTTTTGGAAATTGCCAGTTTTCAGTTTTCTATCATCCGTATTTAACATTCGGTTAAATACGTATTTGTCTTTTCGTCTTGAGGGTGAGTCATGCTTCTAGAAGGTTCTAGAAGTGGTGATTAGGCTTGTGACTCATTTGTTCATTAATGGTGCTTTAATGGTGCATTTAATGTGTTCATACATGACTCATTCTTTCTTTAATGGTTGTGATAAGTATGAATGCTTATGGTCACCATGTTTTTTCCTCCTACACTCACTCTCCCTCTCCTATATATGGCCGGCCCCCTCTTGTGGGAAAGATGATAGATTTCATTTGAAAATATTAAGGATTTTGGTTCATGGAAATTAGTATACTCCATTTCTCATTTCATATCGATCCAAAAGGCAACTTTCATAACCGTTCGTCCATAGTTTTGGACGTAACGAGACAAAGTGTTCTACTCATTCTCTACTTCATCTTGGTCGTCTCTTTTAGCAAACTTGACGACCGAATTGCCTCGGTTCGGAGGCGGGAGCCCGTTTAAAGATCCGTCGACGTGGTGCCACCTGGACGACGAGACTGGAGTTTCAGAAGATCGAAGCCGCCGCAACAAAGCGTGGGATGATGGTTAAAGACCGAAGGACTCGGATCGTTCGGTATAACAATTCTACCCTCTTTACAATATGTTAGTTTAGCTTTAATGACAGATCCGGGTTATAGTCCGCGATAGCGCCAGTTGTAAAAGTTTTTGTTCCGCATATTGGCGTCTGTTAGACGGTCGGGGCGCTACCGTGGTCTTACAGTAGTATCAGAGCCTCACCATTAAGCTATACTAATTTGTGCTAACGCGTTTAAAAGATTGATCAAACGGATTTTCGAAAACCGCAAAATTCCATTTCAAAGTTTCTGTTGATTTTTAAACTGTTCTAAAAATTATTTTAACCATACAGAAAAATCAAGCAGGCATTTTTATGGAGACAGAAGAAAAACGATCCATCAATTCGTCCGTACGACCGCGGATCCGCGGTCAAAGCCTAGCTTTGATCGCGGAAGCGCGGCCGTCTTGGCGACTTGATGGGCCATTTTTCTTCTGGGCTTTCCACTTGGGATATTATGATTTCTAGTAAGGTTATTTTGGGCCCAGTTTATGTTACTGTACAGCAGATGTTTGAGGGGCCCACTTTGGGAAATTTATTCGATCGAAAATTTAAACTTGTTAGTATGCAGTATTTACATTATATCTCCGACCGGGAATGTCATTTGATCGGTAAACTGCGTCTGATTGCTATAGTTCTTTTAGACGGGTTTGCGAACGTGACATTCGTGTTGATGTTCTGTGTTGTGCTGTGATGTTGCGGATTTGTCGTGGTGGATAGCAGTGTGCAATGGTAGTGCTATTTGAATTTATTTGTACTTTTGATATTGCGGGGCGAGCGTCCAACATGTGGACTGCCGTCACTGCCTATTGTATAATATTCTTTTGGGGCACGACCGGGTTGAGGTCGATGTACCCGTTGTACATATTTTTATTTCTGTACTAGGTTTATCCCGCGAAGGAGTGCACGGATAGCCGGGTTCTGAAAGGCAATGGGTCCGTATCTCATGGCTTTGAGAGGCAAAGGGACCTCAATCTAGAATTGGCAGACTATTCGCCGCACTCGTAAGGGGTACAGCTTGACCCAAGGAGGGGTGCTCAATTTACCGGATTCCGTGAAGTGCCGGGTGTTCCATTCACTATATTGTGGGGACTACCTCGCTTCAGGTTTTGGCGGGTAACTTGCCGCACCCGTAGGGGTCTAGGTTATATTGCACAGGCTATCCACACGACCAGGGGAACGTCGGGTTTCAGTAGCGGCTCTGTGAAACCCGGGGATCCCAGATTATCTTTATTTTCTGTGATGCTTATTACTTTTCTGTAATGTTGCATATTATCACGTCTGGAGCGATTATTGTATATTAGTATATATACTATTAGATGTTGTATATGTTTTATACCCGCGCTAGTTCAACCCCCGCTCTGTCGTTAGTTAAGTAACCTAACGGGTGATGACGGGACCCAGTGACGAATGCGGATGGCATATACGTACATTTTATTTTCGTTCTTTTCTGGTGTGATTAAATGATGGGAATGCGTTGATTCTTATCAATGCAAGATAAAACAAACCTATATTTGATGTTATTGGAACAAATTTTAAAAGGAGCTATTACAAAGACGTTTCCTTTTGTTTTGCATAGCGGTATTCAGTTGGAATATCCTGCACCTCATTCGACGAGGCAAGGGCCGAGATCCCTTCACCGGGAGTGACCCCTTGGGCAGAAGTTTACATCAGGGTAATAACTTCAATATAGTCGATTACAAGTTGCTATGCATCGCGGTATTCAGTTAGAATATCTTGCACCTCATTCCACGAGGAAAGAGCCGAGATCCCTTCATCGGGCGTGAGCTCTTTAGCAAAAGGTTTTCGCCACTATATTTTTTATAAAAAGCTATCAGATTCCTTCAACGAGATCAAGTTCATTACGTTAAAGGTTTTTCGCAAAAACCAGCCGTAATCCTCCGTCATTTCTTATGGATGGTCAGTAGTATTCAAGCTATGTTTGTTGGCCTGCGTCAAGGCGTAGTGTTTGGTAGCTGCTGGGTATTCATTTGTTGCATAGATAGATGCATTAGTTTAGGACAGATGTACAGCCTTGTTGGCCTACGTCAAGGGCATATACGATGACCTAAATTAATCAGGACAACGACGGGTAGAACTTGACATGTGGCTTATGATTTGTTGGCCTACGTCAAGGTCATAAGTGCATGGGATAAAAATTATATCGGGAGTTTCAAACATACAGGAAACTTGCCAGACTTGCGCATACCTTTTGGAGTGTGTTAACTTGAGTGGCTTCCATCAAGTTATCATGCGATTATAGTTGGATCCCGATTCTCACTGATGAGTTAGTATACTCTTCGGGTAATCCCGACTAATTCTTCTTTAAGGTTTGGAGGAGAATTTGAGATTACAGTGGGAGGTTTCCTAATTAGATAAAGTGAAAACCATTCTGATCTAGGTTAGAGTGCACGCAGAGTGTTTCTTTTCTCTCTCTCTTTGGCAGCGACCTTTGACCGACCCTAGACTATAACTCGATGACCAAGTTGACCGAACCTTCTTCAAATACTGGCTTTTGGATTGTCTAAAGTTGCATAAGTCATTGCCGCTCCTTCTTTTACCCTTTGAATTTCTCAGAACACCCCATATTATTATGGATATCCACTTCCATTGGATAGATCCATCGTATGGTTATATATGAACTCGGAGGGATTTCTTCGAGGATGGATTCAGGTTCAGGAGAAATAGAATCGGTTTATTCAGTTGACTTTTATTATCACCTTCTCTCAGGTTGCGAGGGCTCCTTTGTTTAGGAGAGTACACCTATTACGCTTATTGGATAGTCTTCTTCCAAACCATAGGCAGGTGCCGAAAGGTAGGGAATGAAGGAAACCAATTAGCCTAAGTAGTGTGTACAGAAGGTAATAACTAAAGACAAAATAAAGGGATTAGAAAGAGGGCAAAGTAAATTGCGACTGTTAACATTCATGACCAAATCACGTATTTCATAGCCACTCCTACTTCACCTTTAATTTCTCCAGAACAACTCGTATCACTACGAACATCCAATTCCATTGGATAAATCCATCGTATGATTATATACGAACTCGAAGGATATTTTTTCGAGGATGGATTCTGGTTCAGGAGAAATAGGAATAAGGTTTATTCAGTTGTCTTTTATCATCACCTTCTCTCAAGTTGCGAGTACTCCTAGGTTTAGGAGGGTACACCTATTATTCTTACTGGATATTCTTCTTCCAAACCATAGGCTGGTGTCGAACGGTAGGGAAGGAAGAAAACCACTTAACCTAATGATGGTGTACAGAAGGTAACGACTAAAGATAAATAAAGGGATTTGGAGAGATGGCAAAGAAATATACGGTTACAGTCAAGAATTGGATTATGGAAGAGGCATTACTAAGAATACCACGATACCCCTACGAAACATTTTCATGTTTCAGTTACACTGTGCATTGTTAATTGTAAACTGATTTCCCAATTAAACCCTTGCTCCAGGGTATGTATTTACCAGGTTTCATTCTCACATCTGTATAGCTTTAATCTTTTTTCCTATTTCGAAAATACCGGAGATTTTTTGACCCCTTTTTCTTGGGCCGGATACTTTTCAACAATTTACCCTTTTATTAACCGTGGACATCTGAAATTTATTTTTAATTTTTGCAACGAGCTTCATATGACATATATGTGTAAGATATTTAACCAGAGGTTTGAAATTTCCCAAAAAAAATAAATGAACAGAGAACAGATAAATAGAACATTATTAATTAAATTTATTATGCTGTAAAAACGTCACATTAGTAGCAACAATTACCGGGTCTTGTAGCAAAACAAAGATTAAAGCCAATCTAGAGGCCTAGGCTGATATAGCTCCGTTTCCGGATAGAGTCATATAACAACCAATTGAACATAGTTCATATAGTATATAATTTTTTTCCCAAAATGGAAGGTAGCCGGCTCGATTTTTGAAGAGATCGTAAACTGATTTGTTTGAGCAGGAATTGAAATCGGGCTGGGATATTTTCAAGTGTTGCATTCTTTTCATTCCAAAACAGACTAATCAGATACTATTCAAGAAAGGGTGGCAACCGACCTTGACTTCTGCTATTAAGATTTGAAGTTTGAATTATTTCCTAATATAATATCCCCGGTGAGATTTTTCTTTTAAAAACAAATGGGTAAATTGTCAAAAAGCCTTCAACCCGCACAAAACTTGTGTAAAAATTTTGGGCTTCTTGGCCTTGTTAAAAAATCCGGGGCCCAAAAA
Organism: Agapanthus africanus; assembly: GCA_030015575.1. Classification (NCBI taxonomy): domain Eukaryota; kingdom Viridiplantae; phylum Streptophyta; class Magnoliopsida; order Asparagales; family Amaryllidaceae; genus Agapanthus; species Agapanthus africanus. Next base: position 415,535,457 of record CM057349.1, on the reverse strand, counting down.
AATACCCTGGCATATAATTCCCCACTTGTATTTTGTATAACCCACCTATTGCCCATGGGGTCTGACAGTCCTTTTACAGTTGGATTTAAACCACTTATAATACAAAGGACTTGTCTGTAATATCTGAAGACTTGCATGTAATATTTATTTTGTTTCAATTTTCCCTTCCGAATATAGTTTTTCCCACTAAAAATCTAATTTTCCGCAAAAAATCTAATTTCCCGCCAAACATACTTATTTCCTGCCAAAACCCTCTAAAATATATTTCTACTTTCATGTAATATCTAACCAGTTGTTTGTAATATCTAACCATTTCGCATGTAATATCTAAGTACTGTATGTAATATCTAAGCCGTTGCATGCGTTGCCTATAATATCTAAACGGTTGCTTGTAATATCTAAGTCGTTGCATGTGTTGCCTATAATATCTAAACGGTTGCTTGTAATATCTAAGCACTGTCCAAGAAGGGATTCTAATTGTATTTAGAATAGAATATAAGGCCTAAATGAAATACAACCAAGATGTTTTTTTACAAGGACCTTCACCACCACCTCCGCCTTCATGTTAGCCATACCTTTCCCATGTTTCTTGTAATTCAAAGGCTAGTCATACGTTTCATATGTTTCGTGACATGAGATTTAGTCATTAAAGTATATATCGAGCATAGATCCATTATTCTCAATTAGTATAAGAATTCCATATATACTACCGATGCATCCCGTTTAACAATGGTGCTTAGTTTGGCATTTATACCTCTCCAATTTTCTGTGTATGCAAATTAATCTGATGTATATGCAGGAAGTAGACAATTTTACGATCAGAAGATTCTTGCGAGAGCGTGATCACGACATAGAAAAGGCATCCACTATGTTCCTCAAATACCTGAAATGGCGAAGAGAATTCATCCCTCATGGTTTCATCACATATGAGGAAGTCCAAAATGAACTCAAGCAGGAGAAGATGTTCATGCAAGGATTTGATAAGAAAAGTCGTCCTCTAGGAGTTGTGTTCGGAGGGAAGCATTATAGCTCGAAACGGGACCTTGAAGAATTCAAACGTACATATTTTCCCTTTTAGCCTTCTTTAAAAAAAAAACAAAAAGAAAAGGGAAGGAAGATCATTAATTATTAACACCAACAATTTCTTGTTTTCACAGGTTTTGTTGTGTATGTATTGGAGAAATTATCTACCAGGTATCTTTATCTGTATATTATTTGCCATTTTGAATAAGGAAAAATGAGAAGAAACCAAGGTCATACCAAAGGATCATAAGACATAATTATGTAGTTTAAAAATAACTATGAATAACAAATAGAGAAAAGTGGCCCTGGAAGCTGCGCAGCGCTACGCAACAACCCCCTCCCCCCGCCCCAAAAAAAAAGAAAAAAGAAAAAAGCAAAAAAAAAACATTATTGCATGGCGCTGCGCAGCTTCGAGTCGGGCAGCGCTGCTAACCTCTAACAGATATTGATGTAGTCATAAACATGCTGCTTGAGTAAGAACAATATGTCAAGCAATCCAAGAAATGGCTAGCACATTCACCCTTCATGCCTACTGTGCCAGAATTAAGTTTTAGCTCTTCATACTCTAAATAAATCGATATTCCTGTAAAAAAAAAAAGATATCACCATGCTTGCTATGTTTCTGTCAAATCCACTGTGGTGAACTCGTTATATCTCATTCAATGTATTTATACCTTTAATTTTGCCAAAAAAGAAGGAAAAAAAATACATTTTAAAGTTTGGTTAGTTCATACCAAACGATTGTATAAGATATTCCCAGAACACATCCAAGTATTGTCAATTGAAATTATTAATGTATTGTAAGAACCAGAGAACAGAAACTCTAGAAGCTGTTATGTACCTTGAATTTAGATTCATAGTGACTCCATTTTATTGTTGCAGTATGCCAAGAGGTCAGGAAATGTTCGTCGCCATAGCAGACCTTCAAGGTTGGGGATACTCGAACTGCGACATCCGTGCATATTTGGCAGCCTTGGAGATAATGCAGGTTGGTCCCACTCAAACCCCACATATTTGTTAATTTCTTGACACACACACACAACAAGTTATCATTTTCTTCCATTCTGCTAAGTTAAGGGCCGTCTTCTTAGTTCAGTATACTAAACTCAAACGGTCAAACAGATATGTAGTGTTTTAGGCATCTATAACGCTGAAATAACAATATGGATATACACAAAGTAACATGCTAGATATAAACTTTAATTTGATAATCTTTACATAGGAGAATAACCCTTATCGAAGTTTGACTGCTTGCTGCACTATCGAGTGGAATTCTAACCCTTGATCGGTAAATGGCAGAATTACTACCCGGAAAGGCTTGGCAAGGTGTTTATTATCCATGTGCCATATCTTTTTATGAAGGCATGGAAAATTGTATACCCATTCATCGATAAGAACACCAGAAAGAAGGTATCTATATTATTCTACAGTATCATAAATAATCTCAATCTTCTCCTATAGAATTCAGTGTTGCAAAAATTAAGCACGTTTGATGATTTTCTTTTTATTTTTCCCGTAGTTTGTGTTTGTGGAGGACAAGAATCTAAAAGCAACTCTGTTGGAAGATATCGACGAAAGTCAACTCCCAGGGATTTATGGTGGAAAGCTGCCTCTGGTTCCTATCGATGCTTCTGTGAACTGCATCGCAGAAAACTAGTTATGAGCTGCAAGTGAACATACTCGAAGGCGAAGAGCTCTTACAGGCGTTCGTCTGCGGAAATCTAATCTGTCTCCATTGTTATATGATGTACCAGCTAGGCAACGTTCCGTTCTTTTGAACCATTGAGCAAGAGATTGCTCTCAGTTATGTATGTCCTTGGTTGTAGCTACGTAAGAAACTGGAAACCTCTTTTGTTGGTTCCTTGATCTAAATCAATGTAGTGAACTAAGTTCCTGCTTCAGAAGCACATAGTAGTGCCATGTATATTGCTTTTTATCTTGACAAACCCACATCATAATAAAGGATCACTGGCTTGAAACTTCATCATCGAATCTGTAGCTGCATCAAAGATAACATGCAATAATAGATGAAGTTCATCGGATCACTGGAACTTCTCCATCAAACTTGATTCTATATACTTCCTAAGAAAGCGAGAATGTGTTTTCTTTTTGCTCATCGTTTTATACAAGTGCTTTGGATTGAATGTCAATATATATCTACTGCAAATTTTACCTCATTTTCCCTTCCTCTAGACTTCTCTCTTCTGGGCTAGAAATTTGGCACTAATTAAGAATGTCGATTTTGAACCTAGACCAGCACAAACTGGTTAATAAAATAAAAAATACTCATAGATTTCGTCATATGCAAATATCAGTTGAAAACTGTTATCAAAATACAATTGGATATATAATTTCGAAGGGAAATTGAAAGAGGATATAAAAGAGAAAATAAACTTTGTATTGATTTTATATTTTTGATACATTTCACAACCCAAACTACACGACATATATATATGAATGATAAGACTCTTCATATTTTACAATTCATAACCTACAAATTTATTATAATAACAAATGACCCTTATTACTCCATAACTCATAACCTATACAATTACTTATATAACATAAAACTCTTCATATTTTTAATTACTACTACTAATAATGCATCAATTAACTCATCATGAATAAAATAATTCATGACTTTTCATATCCCCAAATTAAAATCAAGTTTAATTTTAACATTCCCCCTTAAACTTGATTTGTTATGCCAAGTCTGCTCCGCAACAAAGAAAATATATCAAACTTCAGCGGCTTTGTGAATATGTCAGCAATTTGGTCTTGAAACTTAACAAATTCAAGCTCGATCTCCTTGTTCTTGATACGCTCGCGGATGAAATGATAACGAGTGTCAATATGCTTGCTCTTTTCGTGGTACACTGGATTTTTGGCAACTGCAATGATGTGTTTGTTGTCCACATAGATCTTTGTTGGTTCATCTTGGACAGATTGAAGATCTTTGAGCAAGATTCATAGCCAAATAGCATGATAGACTCCTGTTGATGCGGCAACGTATTCGGCTTCACATGTAGAAAGAGTAATAATCGGTTGCTTTATAGAAGACCATGTAAATGCGGTATTTCCCATGAAGAAAGTATAAGCGGTTGTACCCTTTCGATCATTTATATCTCTGGTCCAATCACTATCGGTGTATGCAAAAAGCTTAAAATTGTTAGAACTTGAATAAAACAAGCCATAAGCTATTGTACCTTTAATGTACCGAAGAATCCTCTTTGCCGCAAACAAATGAGAAGAATTTGGCTCCTCCATATATCTACTAACAAACCCAACTCCATAAAGAATATCGGGTCTTGTATATGTCAAATACCGTAGAATCCCAACCAAGCTTTTGAAGTGAGATCGATTTTGGTTCCGCCATCGTATTTTGACAACTTGACATCGCATTCTATGGATGTGCATGCCGGATTGCATTTCTCCATGTTGAATTTTTTGAGTATAGACTTTGCATAACCTTCTTGAGAGATAAAAATCCCATCTTTTCTTGTTTAACCTCAATGCCGAGATAATAAGACATGAGCCCAATATCCGTCATTTCAAATTCTCGAATCATGGAGTCTTTGAACACCTTGAACAAGACATGATTATTTTCTGTAAATATGAGATCATCCACATACGAGCAAATAACTAAAAAAATCTCCATTTTGAATTTTTTTGTGTGTATAAGGCATGCTCATAAGGATATTGGATAAAATTGTTTTCTTTAAAATATGCACTGATCATGCTATTCCATACCCTTGGTGCTTGCTTTAAGTCATAAAGCGCCTTCTTCAATTTCAAAACTTTTTGATTCATGCCCATTTTTTAATATAACCAAGAGGTTGTTCAATACAAACCTCCTCTTCAAGAAATCCATTTAGAAATGTTCATTTTACATCCAGTTGAAAAACTTGCCGTTTATTTTGCGCAGCCAAAGAAATAATTAATCTTATAGTTTCAATGCGAGCAACTAGAGAAAATACCTCATCATAATCAATTCCGGTTTGTTATTTGTAGCTTTTGGCCACTAATCTTGCTTTGTACGTTTCAACTTCTCCTTGAACATTTTTCTTTTCCATGTACACCCACCTTACTCCGATTGCCTTTTTACCTTCAGGAAGAGAGTTAACTCCCACGTGTCATTTTTCTCGATCGTTTTGATCTCCTCATCCATTGATTCTTTCTATCTTTTGATTTGAATTGCATCTTCGAAATCTAAAGGCTCACAATCGGCAAATAAGCAAAAAAGAGTGAGATCATTTTGATTTTCTGTTATCTCGTATAACTCGGGTAAAGATCTCGTTTTTTGATTCTTTGGAGATAACGTGCTAGTTGATGAGGTGGACGAAGTTGGAGAGTCACCATGCAATGGAGTGGATGGTGGTGATGGAGTATTTGCTTCTTTTAGAATATCTTATTCTTCACCGATTAAAGTGGTTGAATTGGTACATTCTTCATGCTCATTCCATTCCCATAATTTTTCTTCATCGAATACGACATCTCAGTTAACGATAACCTTCTTGCTGTAAGGATCGTATAGCTTATATCCTTTGGTTCTTGAATCGTAGCCAACAAATATAAAGGGGCTGTTGTGATCATCTAACTTACTTCTCTTTTGTTTAGGAACATAAGCATATGCAATGCTACCGAATACTTTAAAGCGGCTGACATTGGGCTTGTAACCGCTCCATGGCAGCACATTACCATAGACTTCGTGACTGTTATCTCTCGCAATACGAAGGGTAACGACGCAGTTTGGGTTATTGTGGATCGACTTACCAAGTCGGTTCACTTTATTCCATTCAGAGTTGGCCAATCAACTTAGACGTTGACAAGAAAGTATATGGAGATGATTAAAAATCTAAAACAAGATTTAAACCTTCAAGTTGTATCTACTTGTCTTGAAACCCATAAACTCATGTAGGAGATTGTGAGATTACATGGGGTACCTGCCTGCATAGTCTCCGACCAAGATACTGTAGGGTTCCTAGGCACACTAATGAGGTCTCACAAGGTATCAACCATGCCAATTTCAAAATTTACAAGTGCCGAGAAACCCTAATACGGAACGTTGGCTAGATATATAGGCGAAAACTAGAACTAGTAAACTACTTTACTAAGAGTAAACGGAAATACAACCTTTGTAGATCCGGTTCTCCACCTCCATGGCTCCGCGATGAAGTCTCCTCGCTGTACTAATCGGATCTTGGGCTCTAGCGTCGGCTTCATCGGAGAAAAGACGGGCTGGGTCATCGACTACGATGTCGAAGATGATCTACGTCGAGCCATCACTAGATCAAGCTCCACCTTCACCAAGCCATAAAAACTTGTGAAGGAAACACCCTATACTACTTGGCAAGAGGTAGAGGATGAAGAAATAGGAAGTGGATTCACTTTAGAATTGGATTTCTCACTCATTAGCTCAAGTTGCCATTGATGGAGGCAAGCTTCTTCATCTTGAAAAAGAAGAAGAAGAAGATGATATTATGATAGAATATTATGATAAGTTAATTAAAAATACAAAAGAAAATGAATACTTATCATAATATGAACCATGGTTAGGTGTAGAGAATTGATTAAGGTTAGATGAATGGTTAGGGTTAAGCATGAAGACAAAATGGTCACTTTGGTCAAAGCTTCATGAAGCTTCAACAAGCTTCAAGAATGAAAGCAACCATTTTGTTTTCTTATTCCATTTCTTTTTAATCCAATTAAAAAGATAAATGAATGAACAACTAAATAAAAACCCTAACCATTTACTTAACCAAGGTTTAATTCTTTACACAAACCCTAGCATACATGTATCATCAAACATGATACATCCAAGTGCACAAAAGTATATCACATATACAACTTGTGCAATGCAAGTGAGAAAATCCATTTAAAGTGAACCAATACTAGTTAATGCAAAGTAATATATCAAATATATAATTATACATTAAATCAACACTTGATTTAACGATCCGGTCATATGGCATATGACCGACTAATATTCAATGTATCGGCTTATCGAATCAATCCTCGATTCGATAACTAGGTTATATCGCATACAACCAATCGATACATTCATCGCGAGAATGGAATACGGTATCACATACACGCATTATTCTTGGTCCCGCACATATCTCATATGCGCTCCTATTTCGTTTCGCTTGAGCCAGGAAACCTCTGTGTAGGACTCTAAAGACTCGTCAATACGCCGGCATCAGATGATGATCATATCAAGCATCCACAAGCCGCAAGCGGTCTGCTAAACGTAACGGCCATCCGGGTATTGAGCTATCAGAAGATCGACGAGCAAGCCCGCTCATACTCCTGTGAATCCAACCAGTAACAGTTACCGTACAGTCCGGTCTGATCATCTGATATGTCGCATATCTCGCCTAGGGGTGGTAAACGTCAGACCCCAATAGCTTGATAAGTCGTGTCGATATGAGGTCTATAACAGTTTGAGAAACTACTGGCAACACTTACCAGTAAATCTCAGCAACCCTGGCCAGGGATTTCCGGTTATAGCCAATCGAACATAGCGCAACATCAACCCCCTATACCGGGAGAGACGAATCCTCTCCTATCGCTCATTGCCTCCATGTGACTCGGGACTGTACCCAAAAACCACCGTTTTGCACGCCCTCTTGGACGTGGTAAGGTGGAAATCAAAGCACAGTGGGAACCACACAAGACTCTATGACGATCTCGGGTCAACAGACTACTCTGTACCAGTGTCACCAGAGAACTGCCATCTGACGTAAGGTATAATACCATCTGGGAGTTCTCGGCGAGTCCGTCCAGTGTACCCAGTCTCCACTGAGCACCCGTATATCATCTCTGATGTCAAACACCAATGGATATGGGATCATCCATCGCCCATCTGTATGGGTCGAGAAGGTATACGCTAGTCTACTCTGGTATATTGATCCCCCGTCTCGATATACCCACGACTAGAGACTTTGAAGGATGTACTTATGGACTACTATGTCCCCACTAGTATGATCCGCATCATAGTCCAGGTAGTCAAGTACACACCCTAAGGGCTTTACCAACATGTAACAGAGAGACAATCAGTGTACATGTTAAGGTAAAGAGCAACCAGATAGCATACTATCATGTCGAGCAAGAAAGTCCTCCCTATATATGTCCAAGCATCCACTACAATATACATCATATGTACAGTAATGGCCTCTAGGGAATACATATTACTAACAATCTCCCACTTGCACTAGGACCATCTGATAGCAGTGGTTGTAGTATCTCATACTCAACCATCCCATAAAAGTCTCTCTCTGGGAAAAGGCCTTTGTGAGTGGATCCGCCGTGTTGTCCTCTGAGTCTACTCTCCTAACCTCGATCACCTGGAGATCAACCATCTCCACGATCAGGTGACACTGCCTTAGAGTTTGTCTGGATCACTGATGGGACTAGTGTTTCTTGGCATAAGCCACAACTCCATTGTCACACAATGGGAGGAACGAAGTTCATCTCATGAACTATTATACACCCAGACTGCCTCTTTGGTAGCATCTTAAGTAGCGATGTATCCAGCCTTTATCGTCTAGTATGACTCGGTATCTAGCTTGGAACTCTTCCAACATACCGTCCCTTTACTGAGGGTAAAGACAATGCCTGTGACTGACATTCAGTCGTCCTTATCACCCTGGAACCCTTCCAGTTTTTCTCCCCAGGATCGGTTGATACCATCTCACTATTACTAGTGAGAATCCTAACATCCAATTAGATCTATCTCATAGATCCAAAACCCCATGATTTAGGAGGTATCACTTTGATCCAATATGGAGAATCCTTGTGATAAGCGGAGATTGACCGAGCGCAGCATAGGAAACTCCTTTCTTATCAAGAGTATGTCATCCACGTACTCTACGAGGATCATCACCATACTCCCTATTACCTTTTTGTTTATACAAGGTTCATCTACCATTTTGATGATATCAAACTCTTTGACTACTACATCAAAACAGATGTTCCAACTCCGCGATACCTGCTTTATCCTATAAAGCATCTTGTACACGTTTCCGCTGCTCCCACTGTCTACGAAGCCCTCTGGGTGTATTCTTATAGACGTTCTCTTCTAAATCATTATTTAGAAAAGCTGTCATGACACCCAACCACCAGATATCGTAGTCATGGTATGTAGCCGTGGCAAGTAGGATCTGGATGGACTTAAGTATAGGCCCCTGGAAAAGGTTTCATCATTCTCCACGCCTGGTTGATGACGAAAACCTTTAACAAGTCTAGCTTTGAAAGTCTCAACTTTTCCATCTACACCAAGTAATCTTCTCAAGATATACTTGCTCCTGATGGGGATTTAACCCTTCAGATATAGCAACCAAAGTCCATACTTTGTTGGTGTACATGGATTCCATCTCAGATCGCTAAGCATCCAGCCATTCTTACAGAGTCTTACTTCTGATGGCCAGCTCGAAACTAGTTGGGTCATCATCTCATGATGCAATCCTCGCTCCGACTGTCATCGAGAAACCGAAGTATCTCTCAGGTGGGCAAGGAACCCTACTAGATCGGCGGAGAGGCTGAGGTTCGTTGGTAACTATTGAATCCTTTGGTTCTTTCAAATCATCAGCTGCAGTTTGTATAGCTGGAACATTTCCAGTTCTACATAACAGACCTTGCCTTGAGCTTGTACGGATTATGCTTTTAGACATAGCCCGGACAACCCCAAATCTTAACCAACTTAAGATATGGGCTCTTCCCTTTCCATATCACATATGAAGCGGTAGGCAACTGATTTGATTGGAACCCAATTCAATTGGTATGCAGCTTCTCAAGTGCATAACTCCCAAAAGGAAATAGGAAACTCAGTAGTACTCATCATAGAGCACACCATATCACATAGGGTGCTATTGCTCCGCCCCGATATACCATCGTGCTATGGTGTATACGGAGGAGTAATGCTGAGAGAGAATCTCATTCTCCTTTAGAATAATCCAGGATTTCGGTGCTCAAGTATTCTCCTCCTCGATCTCATCAAAGTACATAATACTTATACCCTTTTTGGTTCTCTACATCTAACTTATATTCTGTGAATATCTCAAAAGGTTCGGACTTGTGTTTCAACAAGAACATATGTCTGAATCTAAAGAGATTATCAGAGAATGTAATGAAGTACAAAGAACCGGTCTTGGCATGTGTAGACAGGGGACCTTACATACATCAACATGTATCATCCCAAGAGTTCACTAACTCTTTCTCTGTTTCCAATAAACAGAGCTGGTGTCATTATATCTTTGTGACATGACTGGCAAGTTTCACAAGATGTAGATTCAAACTGATTTAAATATGCATCTACATGTAACTTCAGCTAGTCGGGTCACAATGATATGACCTAGTCTACAATGCCTCAAGAAGGATTCGTTCATTTCTGAACTCTTCCTCTTGTGTGTGTTCCGTATACTAAAGAACTGTAGTTTGATTTAGAACATTAATGCTTTTAGATAACGTGCCTGAACCGATCAACATTTGATATAGGAAATGTTCAAAACATTATCCAACAATACAAAATTATATCATTTCTTTACTAATAAAGAGATTGATATGATTTTGTATATCAGGTTCGGTGTCTAATAACATTCGTTCAGAATCAATGTATTGGTAATACAGGGTGACAGTGACCAACAGACTTGGCTGCAACACTTGCCCCGTTTTCTGCCTCATGAAACTTATCACCCGTTCTCAGTTCTTTACCTATCTGTAGCCCATGTAACAAATTACATATGCATGATCCTGATCTGGTATCATATACCCAGGACGTAAAGGACACTGAGAAACAGTTCTATATAATTAACACACCCGAAGGAGATGCATCATATGCACTTTCTTCGTTTGGGCGGCACGGGAATTCTGGTAATCCCCAATTTCTTGCTCTTTCTTATAACAATTATAAGTTGGAGCGGGACCAACGTTCCCCAGCTCAGTATAACAAGTGGGTTCAGTCAATACTTCCGTATTATTATCTTGATTAAGGCGTGATATGGTCGCTACCTGGAGAGAGAGAGAAGAAAACACTCAGCGTGCGCTCTTGCAAGAATAGATTGGTTATTATTTTATCTAATCAGGATGGCTCCCACTGCTTTTTATCAAATCTTCCTTCAAACCCTAAAAGGAAAGACTAGCCAGGATTAATTACATACTACAAGTTCGCCAATCTTTCAGCCAGGCCAGTGTCGGTACTTTGAGGGAGGTCCCCCGTGCTTTCGCACGAACCTAATTACAGTAAACCTCGTTTTCCCAGAGGCGTAACCCCGTTAACACCTTTATAGTCACCTACTTGATCAGCTAATTGTAATGTGTAAAACTCTCCCAGGAGTAACAATTACTCGCAGCGGGTATCGGGATCCAACTATCTCATAGAAGGTATGCAATCTCATTGCAAATTTCAACACTTGAAATTCCCGATAATATTTTGCCCCTAGCATCCTATGACCTTGACGGAGGTCAACAAACCATAGGCTACTAGTCAAGTTCAACCCGTCATTTCTTGATCGAATTAAACCCACCCGCACAACCCTTGACGGAGGTCAACAAGGCCGCACGACTACCCTAATCCAATCTGCATCATATGCATAAGCAGATAAATACTAGTTAGCTACCGCACACTATGCCTTGACGGAGGTCAACAAACGTAGCACGAATACTAAATAGGACTTATCTGAAATGACGGAGGGCTACGACAGGTTTTTCTGAAAACCTATTGCGTAATGAACTTGATATCGTTGTAGAATCAAATGATTTTAAAATGGAGTGTTTTTAGGCTTTTCTAGTTTTGCTAAAGGAGTCACTCCCGGTGAAGGGATCGCCGGTCCTTTCCTCGTCGAATGAGGTGCGGGATATATCATATATATCACTGTGCAAAGCAAAAACTCTTAAAAGCAATCAAAAGACAAACCGAGTGTGTAGCATCTGCCAGTTATTGCTAAAGGAGTCACTCCCGGTGAAGGGATCTTGGTCCTTTCCTCATCGAATAAGGTGCAGGATATATCACATATACCTCTGTGCAAAGCAAGAACCGTAGCTACCTTTTTATTTTGAAATTCGATTCTACAACATCTTTAGATTTCTTTTACTTTCATTAATCACATTAATGAAGTCCCATCATTTAAGTATCTAAACATCACAGATAAATACGACGTACACTTATGCGATCCGCATTCGCCTCGATGTCCCCTCGTGCACCGTTAGGTTAGGTAACTAACGGCAGAGCGGGGCAGGGCTAGCGCGGGTGTAAAACATAAGTAACGCCTATATAATATATCATATATACTATATACTGTATCCATCACAGAACATATCACATGATCACATCACAGATATCGCAGCAGAAGAATCATATGAAATATTGGATATACTAGGACGTCCGTGTTTTCAATACGAGCCAGTATAAAACACGGATTCCACGGTCGTGATGAATAACCAAACCCACACCCCTAGACCCCTACGAGAGCGGCAAGCAACCCTACCAATTCTAGAGTTAGGAGACCCGGACTCGACTCCTCGAGATGGTCTCCCACTGGACCCTAGAACCCGGTTACTTGTGCTCCCCTCCTTGGGTCTATCCTAGTGCGGAAAAGTAAATAATATACAAATGGTGACATCTTCCGCAACCTGGAAGTGCCCCAATAAAAGAATATTACATACAAGTTTTTACATGAATGAAAATGAAAAACACTCATCTCACATAAAAACCCCCGGCTATTCAAACACGACGATCCAATATAACATATCCAACAACACATAACATCACATGTCATCAACGTAAGTAAATATGTCCATCCCAATTGTCGTTGACATATAGCAACGAAACCGGCGATATCACATATTACACTTACGGTCACAGAAAAGAAAGTGTAAAACTACAACAATTGGAATCCGCAATCTGTTTAGACATCGCATGCCTAATCAAATGAGAATACTTAGACATCACATGCCTAACAATTATAAACCCCGCATCTTAGTCTCATTATCGAAAACACTTTTCAATATCAAGTCGGGCAATTCAACAGGATTCCCGACATCCTGATCGAATGCTCGTCGCAAACTTTAGTAGGCGGCCGCACCCCCGATGCCGTCGACGAAGTGCACCAAGGCGGAACAACGCTGCCGCGAGCACCCGAACGGATGCTTTCGGCGACGGGGTTCTTCTACAGTCACTTGGTCGGGGCTATGGAGCGAGGCTGTCTATTAAGTTTACCCGGCGAGTATCCGCGTACGCTACGTGATTGCGACGGACTTTTGATCACATCAAAATTCCGTGGCAACCGATCAAGTGAGACTAAACTGCTATATTTATAACATTCATTCAGTTATCTCATAACTTATTGTGAATTCCAATTATTGTATCACATTCCGAATAAGATAGAAAATGTTAAACTTTCCGATCGAACAATCGAACACCCAAGTTTTCCCGAAACAGCTCAACTCATGAAATAAGTTCAAAGACATTCACTTCGTGCCTCAGTACCAACGGTCCAGCCGTAGAAGGGTCAAGCCAACGCCTCACATGTGGCACGTCGTACTGCCCCAAACCCGAAGGTTCAAAGGGCAGTTCAAGACGGTCACATAATCGAGTTAAGGTTTGTTGTCTTCTAGAGGGACCATCGCGTTACTTGCACTACTTAGAACGTCTTTAAACCTCGGAAAAATCCAACACTTGGAAATTTTCCGGCAGGGGAAAAATTGGGTATTTATATCCGGTCGAACTTTTTAACATATTCAATAATTATCCGGAAAGACACATAGACAAAGTTTGATAATCCGATCGAATAAACGAATCCCCAAAACAACCCAGAATATGCAACTCTTGAATAAATATGAAAAATTCCCATAAAATCCAGCAACATAAAATAGGAATTACTGTGCAAAAATGGTTGGCTGATGTCATCAATTGGCCGCGGAACCGCCGCAGAAGCTAGGCTTCTGCCGTGGTTCCGCCGCAGTTTAGAGGTATCTTTTGGCCAATTTTGCACCGTAATTCTTAGAACTTCCTGCTGAATTTTTTAAGCATTTTTAATCTGGAAAAAACCCAGTTTTTGAAAAAAGTCCAGAAAGCATGAAATTTTGAGGGTTTCGGGTTCGTTCGGCTTTCAAACTTCGTCTACGCATCGCCTAAGGCTCTAGCTAGGCTCTGATACCACTGTAGGGTTCCTAGGCACACTAATGAGGTCTCACAAGGCATCAACCATGCCAATTTCAAAATTTACAAGTGCCGAGAAACTCTAATACGGAACGTTGGCTAGATATATAGGCGAAAACTAGAACTAGTAAACTACTTTACTAAGAGTAAACGGAAATACAACCTTTGTAGATCCGGTTCTCCACCTCCATGGCTCCGCGATGAAGTCTCCTCGCTGTACTAATCGGATCTTGGGCTCTAGCGTCGGCTTCATCGGAGAAAGGACGGGCTAGGTCATCGACTACGATGCCGAAGATGATCTACGTCGAGGCATCACTAGATCAAGCTCCACCTTCACCAAGCCATGAAAACTTGTGAAGGAAACACCCTATACTACTTGGCAAGAGGTAGAGGATGAAGAAATAGGAAGTGGGTTCACTTTAGAATTGGATTTCTCACTCATTAGCTCAAGTTGCCATTGATGGAGGCAAGCTTCTTCATCTTGAAGAAGAAGAAGAAGAAGATGATATTATGATAGAATATTATGATAAGTTAATTAAAAATACAAAAGAAAATGAATACTTATCATAATATGAACCATGGTTAGGTGTAGAGAATTGACTAAGGTTAGATGAATGGTTAGGGTTAAGCATGAAGACAAAATGGTCACTTTGGTCAAAGCTTCATGAAGCTTCAACAAGCTTTAAGAATGAAAGCAACCATTTTGTTTTCTTATTCCATTTCTTTTTAATCCAATTAAAAAGATAAATGAATGAATAACTAAATAAAAACCCTAACCATTTACTTAACCAAGGTTTAATTCTTTACACAAACCCTAGCATACATGTATCATCAAACATGATACATCCAAGTGCACAAAAGTATATCACATATACAACTTGTGCAATGCAAGTGAGAAAATCCATTTAAAGTGAACCAATACTAGTTAATGCAAAGTAATATATCAAATATATAATTATACATTAAATCAACACTTGATTTAACGATCCGGTCATATGGCATATGACCGACTAATATTCAATGTATCGGCTTATCGAATCAATCCTCGATTCGATAACTAGGTTATATCGCATACAACCAATCGATACATTCATCGCGAGAATGGAATACGGTATCACATACACGCATTATTCTCGGTCCCGCACATATCTCATATGCGCTCCTATTTCGTTTCGCTTGAGCCAGGAAACCTCTGTGTAGGACTAAAGACTCGTCAATACGTCGGCAGCAGATGATGATCATATCAAGCATCCACAAGCCGCAAGCGGTCTGCTAAACGTAACGGCCATCTGGGTATTGAGCTATCAGAAGATCGACGAGCAAGCCCGCTCATACTCCTGTGAATCCAACCAGTAACACTTACCGTACAGTCCGGTCTGATCATCTGATATGTCGTATATCTCGCCTAGGGGTGGTAAACGTCAGACCCCAATAGCTTGATAAGTCGTGTCGATATGAGGTCTATAACAGTTTGAGAAACTACTGGCAACACTTACCAGTAAATCTCAGCAACCCTGGCCAGGGATTTCCGGTTATAGCCAATCGAACACAGCGCAACATCAACCCCCTATACCGGGAGAGACGAATCCCCTCCTATCGCTCATTGCCTCCATGTGACTCGGGACTGTACCCAAAAACCACCGTTTTGCACGCCCTCTTGGACGTGGTAAGGTGGAAATCAAAGCACAGTGGGAACCACACAAGACTCTATGACGATCTCGGGTCAACAGACTACTCGGTACCAGTGTCACCAGAGAACTGCTATCTGACGTAAGGTATAATACCATCTGGGAGTTCTCGGCGAGTCCGTCCAGTGTACCCAGTCTCCACTGAGCACCCGTATATCATCTCTGATGTCAAACACCAATGGATATGGGATCATCCATCGCCCATCTGTATGGGTTGAGAAGGTATACGCTAGTCTACTCTGGTATATCGATGCCCCGTCTCGATATACCCACGACTAGGGACTTTGAAGGATGTACTTATGGACTACCATGTCCCCACTAGTATGATCCGCATCATAGTCCAGGTAGTCAAGTACACACCCTAAGGGCTTTACCAACATGTAACAGAGAGACAATCATTGTACATGTTAAGGTAAAGAGCAACCAGATAGCATACTATCATGTCGAGCAAGAAAGTCCTCCCTATATATGTCCAAGCATCCACTACAATATACATCATATGTACAGTAATGGCCTCTAGGGCATACATATTACTAACAATCTCCCACTTGCACTAGGGCCATCTGATAGCAGTGGTTGTAGTATCTCATACTCAACCATCCCATAAAAGTCTCTCTCTGGGAAAAGGCCTTTGTGAGTGGATCCGCCGTGTTGTCCTCTGAGTCTACTCTCCTAACCTCGATCACCTGGAGATCAACCATCTCCACGATCAGGTGACACTGCCTTAGAGTTTGTCTGGATCACTGATGGGACTAGTGTTCCTTGGCATAAGCCACAACTCCATTGTCACACAATGGGAGGAACGAAGTTCATCTCATGAACTATTATACACCCAGACTGCCTCTTTGGTAGCATCTTAAGTAGCGATGTATCCAGCCTTTATCGTCTAGTATGCCTCGGTATCTAGCTTGGAAATCTTCCAACATACCGTCCCTTTACTGAGGGTAAAGACAATGCCTGTGACTGACATTCAGTTGTCCTTATCACCCTGGAACCCTTCCAGTTTTTCTCCCCAGGATCGGTTGATACCATCTCACTATTATTAGTGAGAATCCTAACATCCAATTAGATCTATCTCATAGATCCAAAACCCCATGATTTAGGAGGTATCACTTTGATCCTATATGGAGAATCCTTGTGATAAGCGGAGATTGACCGAGCGCAGCATAGGAAACTCCTTTCTTATCAAGAGTATGTCATCCACGTACTCTACGAGGATCATCACCATACTCCCTACTACCTTTTTGTTTATACAAGGTTCATCTACCATTTTGATGATATCAAACTCTTTGACTACTACATCAAAACAGATGTTCCAACTCCGCGATACCTGCTTTATCCTATAAAGCATCTTGTACACGTTTCCGCTGCTCCCACTGTCTACGAAGCCCTCTGGCTGTATTCTTATAGACGTTTTCTTCTAAATCATTATTTAGAAAAGCTGTCATGACACCCAACCACCAGATATCGTAGTCATGGTATGTAGCCGTGGCAAGTAGGATCTGGATGAACTTAAGTATAGGCGCCTGGAAAAGGTTTCATCATTCTCCACGCCTGGTTGATGACGAAAACCTTTAACAAGTCTAGCTTTGAAAGTCTCAACTTTTCCATCTACACCAAGTAATCTTCTCAAGATATACTTGCTCCTGATGGGGATTTAACCCTTCAGATATAGCAACCAAAGTCCATACTTTGTTGGTGTACATGGATTCCATCTCAGATCGCTAAGCATCCAGCCATTCTTACAGAGTCTTACTTCTGATGGCCAGCTCGAAACTAGTTGGGTCATCATCTCATGATGCAATCCTCGCTCCCACTGTCATCGAGAAACCGAAGTATCTCTCAGGTGGGCGAGGAACCCTACTAGATCGGCGGAGAGGCTGAGGTTCGTTGGTAACTATTGAATCCTTTGGTTCTTTCAAATCATCAGCTGCAGTTTGTATAGCTGGAACATTTCCAGTTCTACATAACAGACCTTGCCTTGAGCTTGTCCGGATTATGCTTTTAGACATAGCCCGGACAACCCCAAATCTTAACCAACTTAAGATATGGGCTCTTCCCTTTCCATATCACATATGAAGCGGTAGGCAACTGATTTGATTGGAACCCAATTCAATTGGTATGCAGCTTCTCAAATGCATAACTCTCAAAAGGAAATAGGAAACTCAGTAGTACTCATCATAGAGCACACCATATCACATAGGGTGCTATTGCTCCGCCCCGATATACCATCGTGCTATGGTGTATACGGAGGAGTAATGCTGAGAGAGAATCTCATTCTCCTTTAGAATAATCCAGGATTTCGGTGCTCAAGTATTCTCCTCCTCGATCTCATCAAAGGACATAATACTTATACCCTTTTTGGTTCTCTACATCTAACTTATATTCTGTGAATATCTCAAAAGGTTCGGACTTGTGTTTCAACAAGAACATATGTCTGAATCTAAAGAGATTATCAGAGAATGTAATGAAGTACAAAGAACCGGTCTTGGCATGTGTAGACAGGGGACCTTACATACATCAACATGTATCATCCCAAGAGTTCACTAACTCTTTCTCTGTTTCCAATAAACAGAGCTGGTGTCATTATATCTTTGTGACATGACTGGCAAGTTTCACAAGATGTAGATTCAAACTGATTTAAATATGCATCTACATGTAACTTCAGCTAGTCGGGTCACATTGATATGACCTAGTCTACAATGCCTCAAGAAGGATTCATTCATTTCTGAACTCTTCCTCTTGTGTGTGTTCCGTATAC
This sequence comes from Agapanthus africanus, assembly GCA_030015575.1. Classification (NCBI taxonomy): domain Eukaryota; kingdom Viridiplantae; phylum Streptophyta; class Magnoliopsida; order Asparagales; family Amaryllidaceae; genus Agapanthus; species Agapanthus africanus. Next base: position 415,516,829 of record CM057349.1, on the reverse strand, counting down.
TAAAGAATTGTAGTTTGATTTAGAACATTAATGCTTTTAGATAACGTGCCTGAACCGATCAACTTTTGATATAGGAAATGTTCAAAACATTATCCAACAATACAAAATTATATCATTTCTTTACTAATAAAGAGATTGATATGATTTTGTATATCAGGTTCGGTATCTAATAACATTCGTTCAGAATCAATGTATTGGTAATACAGGGTGACAGTGACCAACAGACTTGGCTGCAACACTTGCCCCGTTTTCTGCCTCATGAAACTTATCACCCGTTCTCAGTTCTTTACCTATCTGTAGCCCATGTAACAAATTACATATGCATGATCCCGATCTGGTATCATATACCCAGGACGTAAAGGACACTGAGAAACAGTTCTATATAATGAATACACCCGAAGGAGATGCATCATATGCACTTTCTTCGTTTGGGCGGCACGGGAATTCTGGTAATCCCCAATTTCTTGCTCTTTCTTATAACAATTATAAGTTGGAGCGGGACCAACGTTCCCCAGCTCAGTATAACAAGTGGGTTCAGTCAATACTTCCGTATTATTATCTTGATTAAGGCGTGATATGGTCGCTACCTGGAGAGAGAGAGAAGAAAACACTCAGCGTGCGCTCTTGCAAGAATAGATTGGTTATTATTTTATCTAATCAGGATGGCTCCCACTGCTTTTTATCAAATCTTCCTTCAAACCCTAAAAGGAAAGACTAGCCGGGATTAATTATATACTACAAGTTCGCCAATCTTTCAGCCAGGCCAGTGTCGGTACTTTGAGGGAGGTCCCCCGTGCTTTCGCACGAACCTAATTACAGTAAACCTCGTTTTCCCAGAGGCGTAACCCCGTTAACACCTTTCTAGACACCTACTTGATCAGCTAATTGTAATGTGTAAAACTCTCCCAGGAGTAACAATTACTCGCAGCGGGTATCGGGATCCAACTATCTCATAGAAGGTATGCAATCTCATTGCAAATTTCAACACTTGAAATTCCCGATAATATTTTGCCCCTAGCACCCTATGACCTTGATGGAGGTCAACAAACCATAGGCTACTAGTCAAGTTCAACCCGTCATTTCTTGATCGAATTAAACCCACCCGCACGACCCTTGACGGAGGTCAACAAGGCCGCACGACTACCCTAATCCAATCTGCATCATATGCATAAGCAGATAAATACTAGTTAGCTACCGCACACTACGCCTTGACGGAGGTCAACAAACGTAGCACGAATACTAAATAGGACTTATCTGAAATGACGGAGGGCTACGACGGGTTTTTCTGAAAACCTATTGCGTAACGAACTTGATATCGTTGTAGAATCAAATGATTTTAAAATGGAGTGTTTTTTAGGATTTTCTAGTTTTGCTAAAGGAGTCACTCCCGGTGAAGGGATCGCCGGTCCTTTCCTCGTCGAATGAGGTGCGGGATATATCATATATATCACTGTGCAAAGCAAAAATGGAAATTTGGAAGAAAGCGTCTATATGGATCAGCCAGAAGGGTTCATTCAGAGTGGGAGCAGCGGTAAAGTATGCAAGTTGCTTAAGTCCATTTATGGACTAAAGCAGGCATCACGGAGTTGGAACATCTGTTTTGATGATGCTGTCAAAGAATTTAACTTTATCAAAAATCCAGATGAACCATGCATATACAGTAAGATTGTAGGGAGAGCTGTAGTATTCCTCGTCTTGTACGTGGATGACATTCTCCTAATAGGAAATGATATTCCTATGTTACAGTCAGTCAAAAGATTCTTGTCACATAAATTCTCCATGAAAGACTTGGGTGATGCCACCTACATTCTGGGAATCCGGATCTATCGTGATAGATCAAAGAGGATATTAGGACTTTCGCAGTCCAGGTACATAGACACCATAGTGAAGAGATTCAGTATGGATGATTCTAAGCGCGGTAACCTACCGGCTTGTCACGGAATCACCCTCTCCAAAGAGATGTCTCCCAAGACTAATTTGGAAAGGGATCGCATGTCGATTATACCCTACGCTTCTGCGGTAGGCTCTATAATGTATGCGATGTTATGTACCAAACCAGATGTAGCATACTCATTGAGCGTTGTAAGCCGGTATCAGGCAAACCCAGGGGAGAAGCACTGGATAGCAGTAAAGAACATTCTCAAGTACCTGAGAAGGACTAAGGAGATGTTCTTACTATATGGCGGAAAAGACCTCCAGATGGAGGCCTTTGCCGACTCCGGCTTCCAGAGTGACAAAGATGACTCCAAATCCATGTCGGGTTATGTCTTTACCCTCAATGGAGGGGCGGTCTGTTGGAAGAGTTCCAAACAGGAGACCGTTGCTGACTCAACGATGGAAGCAGAGTACATAGCTGCCTGCGATGCCGCAAAAGAAGCAGTCTGGATGAAGAAGTTCCTCACAGAACTTCAGGTGGTTCCTACCAGTGTTGGTCCAATACCTCTGTATTGTGACAACAACGGCGTTATAGCTTTAGCGAAGGAACCCAGGTCCCATCAGAAGTCCAGACACATCTTAAGGCGGTATCACCTGATCAGGGAGATCGTAGATCGCCGGGAGATCGAGGTGAAGAGAGTAGAGACGGAGAATAACATTGTTGATCCATTCACAAAGGCCCTTCCTCAGACGCAGTTCGAGAGGCTATTCGAGATGATAGGTCTACGATATGCCAACTCATGGCCCTAGTGCAAGTGGGAGATTGTTAGTGTATATGCCCTAGGGGCCATTATTGTATCATACTAGCATGTATATTACTTAATGGAAGCTTGGGATATTCACAGTTGTATATAACAATCTTGCTGAACATGGTAGTATGCTACTTGGTTTATGTCTACTTTAATATGTGCATATATTTCTTGTAACGTATCACTTATACATATTAGTAGAGCCCATAGGATCTTTGCTTGATTACCAGCGTCGTGATGGCAGTCACACTAGTGGGGGCTGGGTAGTCTGTAAGTAACATCCTATACATGTCCCTGGTCGTTGGATTATCGAGATAGGGCATCGATATTCCGGAGTAGACTAAGTGTATACGCTTCTCATCCCAGTTGGGGAAATGGTCTGTCCCACAGCCATTAGTACGTCGTACTGGAGATAGTATGCAGGTGCCCGTTAGGTTACGGGTACACCGGACAGGACTCGCCAGGGAACTGATTGGTTGGTATTATACCCATCGTCAGTTAACAGTTCCTAGGTGACATGAGTACAGCATAGTCCGCAGACTTGACACTGCTACTTCGCCTCGAGTGTGTCCCACTGTTCTTAGATTGCAACCCTACCACGGCTCAAAGGAGTCGTGCAAACAGGTAGCAGTTGGGTGCAGTTCCGAGCACTTGGAGGCAGTGGCGGTTAGATAGGATCCGTCTCTCCCGGTATTGGGAGTTGATATTGTTAGTTATATGTATGCCCTAGAGGCCATTACTATACATAGGATATATATTGTAGTGGATGCTGGGACATATATAGGGAGGACTTTCTTGCTCGACATGATAGTATGCTATCTGGTTACTCTTTACCTTAACGTGTATACTGATTGTCTCTCTGTTACATGTTGGTAAAGCCCTTAGGATCTGTACTTGACTACCTGGACTATGATGCGGATCATACTAGTGGGGACATGGTAGTCCATAAGTACATCCTTCAAAGTCCCTAGTCGAGGATATATCGAGACGGGGCATCGATATACCAGGGTAGACTAGCGTATACCTTCTCGACCCATACAGATGGGCGATGGATGATCCCATATCCATCAGTGTTTGACATCAGAGATGATATACGGGTGCTCAGTAGAGACTGGGTACACTGGACGGACTCGCCGAGAACTCCCAGATGGTATTATACCTCACGTCAGATGGCAGTTCTCTGGTGACACTGGTACAGAGTAGTCTGTTGACCCGAGATCGTCATAGAGTCTTGTGTGGTTCCCACTGTGCTTTGATTTCCATCTTACCACGTCCAAGAGGGCGTGCAAAAAGGTGGTTTTTGGGTACAGTCCCGAGTCACATGGAGGCAATGAGCGATAGGAGGGGATTCGTCTCTCCCGGTATAGGGAGTTGATGTTGCGCTGTGTTTGATTGGCTATAACAGGAAATCCCTGGCCAGGGTTGCTGAGATTTACTGGTAAGTGTTACCAGTAGTTTCTCGAATTGTTATAGACCTCATATCGACATGACTTATCGAGCTATTGGGGTCTGACGTTTACCACCCCTAGACGAGATATGCGACGTATCAGACGATCAGACCAGACTGTACGGAAGTGTTACTGGTTGGATTCACTGGAGTGTGAGCGGGCTTGCTCGTCGATCTTCAGATCGCTCAATACCCGGGTGGCCGTTACGTTTAGCAGACCGCTTGCGGCTTGTGGATGTTTGATATGATCATCATCCGCTGCCGGCGTATTGACGAGTCTTTAGAGTCCTACACAGAGGTTTCCTGGCTCAAGCGAAACGAAATAGGAGCGCATATGAGATATGTGCGGGACCGAGAATAATACGTGTATGTGATACCGTATTCTATTCTAGCGATGAATGTATCGATTGGTTGTATGCGATATAACCTAGTTGTCGAATCAAGGGTTGATTCGATAAGCCGATACATTAGACACTAGCCGGTTATATGCGATATGACCGGATCGTTAAATCAAGAGTTGATTTAATGATTTAATGCATAATTATATATTTATATTACTTTGCATTAACTAGTATCGGTTCACTTTAAATGGATTTTCTCGCTCGGATGTGCACATTGTATATTTGATATAGTTTTGTGCACATGATTGTATCATGTTTGATGATGCATGTTTACTTGGTTAAGTGTAAAGAATAAACCATGGTTAAACTAATGATTAGGGTTTTATTTATCCATTACTTATTTATTCATTTATTAATTTGTTTATTCTTTTTGGAAAATAAATGGCATGAATATAAAATGGTGGCTTGATTTGTTTTGTAGTTGAATCTTCATGAAGGTTTGACTTTGTAACCACTTTGTCTTCATGCTTAACCCTAACCATTTAATCAAACCATGGTCTACTCTCTACACTTAACTAGGGTTAGGAGATGATAAGTATTCTTATTATTTTCTTTTTTGAAAATAACTTATCATATCATTTCTTCTTCTTCTTCCTTAAACTCAAGAAGAAAACCTTGAGGTCATCAATGGTGATTGATGATAAAGAGTGAGAAATCCAATTCTAAATTGAACCCACTTCCTATTTCTTCATCCTCTACCTCTTGCCAAGTAGTAGAGTGTGTTTTCTTCACAAGTTTCTTGACTTGGTGAAGTCGGAGCTTGATTTAGCGATGCCTCGACGTAGATCATCTTCGGCATGGACATCGATGACCTAGCCCGTCCATTCTCCGATGAAGCCGACGCTAGAGCCCGGGACTTGTTATGGACAGCGAGGAGACTTCATTGCGGAGCTATGGAGGTGGAGAACCGGATCTACAAAGGTTGTATTTCCGTATCTCTTAGTTAAGTGTTAACTAGTTTATTGTTTCGCCTAGATTTCTAGCAACGATCCGTTAACTAGGGTTTCTCGGCACCATAATTTTGTAAAATGGCATGGTTGATGCCTTGTGAGACCTCTACTGTGTGCCTAGGAACCCTACAGATATCGCACTTTGTCAGAGAGCCATTATGCAAAGTCCCTGGCCAGGGCAAGCGAGATATACTGGTAGGTTCCAGTAGCTTCTCAGGGCGTAATGGGCTTCGCTCCGACACGACTTATACAGCTGATAGGGGACTGATGCTTGCCGCCCCCTAGGCTTGATATGCGATAGTCTTAGACGAACAGACCGGACTGTACGAAGATTGTCACATCAGGCTCAGTGGGAGTTCGGATGATTTTCCTCATCGGCCTTCTTATCGACATCTACCTGGGGACCGTTACGTACAGCTAGTGCCGCTTGCGGTCTGTGGTTAAACCCACTGCCAGCATAGTGTCGAGTCTTTAGAGTCCCACACAGAGAGTTTCCCTGCTCCAGGCGAAACGATATAGAGGTCGTAGGGTTTTACGACAAGGGTTCGGATACATACGTGTGTTTACGCACGTACGACTTTTCGGACAGTTTTTACTAGCTGGCTTTGGTTTAAGCTAGATTCTAGTATCGGGTTATTGGATTTATACAGTCTAAAGTTTTTCCGTGTTTTCACGGATAGGAGGGGCATTCTCGTAATTACGCGAGAAGGCTCTAGAAGATGGTGACTAAGGAGGTTTAGGTGGCATATACATTGAATGAGATTAGTGAGTCATATGGATGATTCATCCTTGTCATTAATACTTCATAATTACTTAATGACTCATGGAGATGAATCACCATAAGATATTTATCAAGCATGGTTGTAAATCTTTTTCTTTTTTTTTCTTGAAAAACAATAATGCTTGATATATATTATGATAGCTCATTTTTTTCATCTCATGATTATGTTCATCTTCTCTCTCCTCAAGCTCTCTCTCTTCAAACCCTAATACTCCCCTCTCATGTGTTGAGTACAAGGGTTAGCTAGACTAATACATCCATAACCTCACTCTATATCACCTAGTTAGCTTAGATTAGCGATTTGAGCAAACTAGTTATCTCAAGTTTGAGATTAAGCTTGGCGTAGGAACTTTCGGGTGGATCGTCTTTGATTCGAGGAGGTCGTTGAGGTGCCGATGTTCCAAGGAGCCTACGAGGAGTGGAGGACAGCGATGAAGACCCGAAGGACATGGTTCTTAAGGTATAATCACTTCACATAGTAGTTTAGAACTTCTATGATTGTTGTTAGTTATCGTTTAGCTTCGATTCATGCGGTTAGTCGATGTTTAAGCAAAGAACAAGATCGTTTTTCATATTTCCGCCTCCCCGCAAGTCGTGGGGTGTTGCACATCGACTTACAATGACCCTGCTCGGAAATACGTCATCAACATAACCCCGTTCGGAAATACGTCATCAATATGACCCCGCTCGGAAATACGTCATCAACATGACCCTATTCGGAAATACGTCATCAACATGACCCCGTTCGGAAATACGTCATCCATATGACCACGCTTGAAAATACGTCATCGGCATGACCCCGTTCGAAAATACGGCATCCACATGACCCCGTTCGGAAATACGTCATCCACATGACCCCACTCGGAAATACGTCATCCACATGACCCCGCTCGGAAACACGTCATCAATATTACCCCGTTCGGAAATACGCCATCCACATGACCCCGTTCGGAAATACGTCATCCACATGACCCCGTTCGGAAACACGTCATCCATATGACCCCGTTCGGAAACGGAAATATGTCATCCATATGACCCCGCTCGGAAATAGGTCATCAACATGACCCCGTTCGGAAATACGTCATCAACATGACCCCGCTCGGAAATACGTCATCCATATGACCCCGCTCGGAAATACGTCATCAGCATGACCCCGCTCGGAAATACGTCATCCACATGACCCCGTTCGGAAATACGTCATCCACATGACCCTGCTCGGAAATACGTCATCCACATGACCCCGCTCGGAAACACGTCATTAATATGACCCCGTTCGGAAATACGTCATCCACATGACCCCGTTCGGAAATACGTCATCCACATGACCCCGTTCGGAAATACGTCATCCATGTGACTCTATCTCGGAAATACGTCATCCATATGACCCCGTTTTGAAAATACGTCACTCACATGCCAATCCCACTAAACACTTGCGGGTCCTCTCGACTCGCAAGGAAGGAAAACCCTCTTATAAGATCCTTACGACTTATAAGGGAAAACGCACTTAGGAATCCTCACGATTCCTAAAGAAAAAATACACCAACGAGATCCTCACGACTCGTAGGGAGAAAATTTTTATGAGACCCTCACAGCTCATAAAATTGAAAAGTCTTAGGTGACAGATCCTAACCCTGTTTCCTAAGCCATCACCATTCTAAAAAGAATCCAAGATGGACAGCTATATACTATCTACAGGCCACACTTGTTAAAATCACAAGGCAACAACACAGCAAGGAGAAGAAAGCGACAGAAAGAACAACTGATCTGCATTTAATTAAGCTTTCGAGGCATACCCATTCATGCATGCGCAAAAGATTTAGTACATAAAATGCGCTGAAACGAGAAATTTGCCATTCATACTGTGAAAAGTTCTTACAATTATGAAAGCAGTAAACAAAAACATTATCAAGATGATTACAATGGTAAAACCTCAGATCCAGGGCACAGATTGAGGAATTCAAAAGTGACCTCGTCCAGGATCTTCCAGGCCTTTCGAACCCTCCTAGTATGCTTTCTTTCGCGATCACAAGCGTCGGGATCCTCACGGATGTCCTCCTCCCTCCGATAGACAGCAAGTATGACCGACTGTTGAAAAGCCTGATGCAGGAGATCGACAAGATTGTTTCGCCTTCTCTTTGAGATTAGGCCCATCAGATACACCGAGTGCACCTTATCCTCGGCGGCATCCAATGCCCTAAGCGGCACGCCGGTACAGAATAAAGGAAGTGTTTCCCAGATCGCTCCCACAATAAGCTTCAAGAGAGAGGAACGTCGGGGAAGCAGTTGACCATTATATGCGTCAAAGCGACTTATGATTTCGGCACACTGGGCGTTTGTGAATTCTCGATTTTGAGAACGGCCGAGTGAGCGAATGTCTCCATAAGAGATGATCTCATCAAGGTCATACATGTGAGCGTCCATAACTCCTGGAAAAGAAAATTAATAAGAATTAGCGGACATAATGATTAAACAAAACAGGCACAGGGATTTAAAACGGCTCATGATATCCCCATAAAGAAAACGAATTCTAATTATAACACCTAATAAACTCGAATCACTGAGAAATCTTAAAAAGGGAATTTCATTTAATAAGCAACCCTTCAGGTCAAGGAGTTAAAACTCCTCGAGAGCAAGGCTCGGCTGACAAGAATGACACCTGTCAAAATCAATTATGAAAGAAATTTAAAAAAGATTCCCCGAGAAAGTCAAGATGCCTGGCTCTGTAATGATGATGGAAAAACCCATCAGAAAAGAAAATTAAAATCAATTAATTTTTATGAATTAAAATTCTGGGATCTTTAAGATCCGTGAGAAAACTCTTGAGAGTTATTCATCAAAGATTAACAAGTTAACCTAATTCAAAAGAGCAAAGCTTTGTTTATGGGCTAAGAAACCCTAAGAAAAGATCTCTTTAAATCTGTGGGTTCAAGAGAGCAAAGCTCTGTTAATGGAACCCTAAATGGGTTTTCTTTGGATCAAAGATCTATGAAGAGCAAGGCTCTATTAATGGGTAAAACCCTAATTTATTAAAAGATTCAAATTTTACCTAAAATCTTAACAGAGTTTTTACTCTTGAAAAGTTCTCAAACAGAAGAGCTGTGCTCTGAACAAAATTCTGAAAGAAGATGATAATCTAGAGGACCAAAGGTCCTATTTATAGGCGTTAAGCCGCCTCTTCAACTTCTGAGTTGATCCAAGGGCTCAGATGCTGCCACCGATGCGCTCACGTGTGGGCCACGTAAGCGCAACGGTGGGGGGCATTTGTTTCCCCAATCAGAGCGAAGCTCTGTTCAAATTCCAAGATTTGAAATGAAGCGATACTTCTGCTTCCCCCAATCAGAGCAAAGCTCTGTTCAAGTTCCAAGATTTGGAATGAAGCGACGCTTCCTTTCCCCTAATCAGAGCAAGGCTCTATATTGAAATTCTGAAGGCAAAAATTGAAGCAACGCTTCAGATTCCGCGCCAGGCGCGCTGCGCGCCACGTGTCAAACACGGGTGTGCTAGCGCTAGGTGCACTAGCGCTAGACGCGCTGTGCGCCACGTGTCAAACACGGGTGCGCTAGCGCTAGGCGCGCCGCCCACACGTGTCAAACACGTGTGCGCTAGCGCAGTTGCGCTGCGCTCTGCGCTACGCACCCCAAATTAGAGCAAAGCTCTGTTTCCAAGATTGGAAAGCGAAGCAACGCTTCATGAAAGGTACTAACATCAAATGCGCCTACAAAAAGAGTCGAAGAACTCTGAAGTGGCGCTCACGTGCAAAGCACAGAAGCGCTTCACCCTTATAAGAATTACTTGCACCTTATTATAGAAAATCAAATTATGCAGCGCATAGCCATAACAAAGAATTAAAAAACAAAGGAACACTTAACGGATAATAAAATACTTAATTAAAACATTTGTTTATTATTACATTAAAAAAAGATCACCAAACAAGGGATCAGTGGTACAAGGGTGAACAAAACAGTATACAAAATTTTCTAACTCCCTCACCGCCCTCTCCAGCACATCAAAACGACGATTTTCACGAGGAGTGGCTCCCTACCGATTGGCGCATGTTCATTCGCAAAAGCAGACATAATAACCCGTCGGGCTCTTATTTGGCCCAACAGGTGAACCGAGCAATCTTTCAGAGCCTGAGTAATCAGGCACGTCTCATGAAAACACTCGAGCTTGTCTTCAGCCGCATCAAGCATCGCCAGGGTCATCTCTACTGGGTGAGGAGGGATGTCATCGAGCACGGCAAGAAGAATCATCCGGAGCCAAATGGATCCTATTGGAAAAGGGGACCCCTTACGGATCACAAGTTCATACATCACCGCATCACACTCGACATCCATGAGAGAATGATCCACCAAGCGCGCAGCAAACCGAGGAAAAATGTCCTCAATGGGCACTTCCAACGGTTGTCGACGGGCATGCGGGCGGTTACAAGCCATAATTGAGAGGGTTTTTTGGAGATGAGAAAAAAAAGCTTTGCTTCGAGTTATAAAGACTAGGCACAGAAAATTTTGTGCACGGTGGAACTATTTCCAAGACTTAGGAAATGAAAGTTCTAGGGAATACAAGTTTGACTTAAAAAGGAAGGTTAAAAGACACCTCTGTTGAACCAACGCTTCGGCGCTAGTGCAGTTACGCTGCGCGCCACGTGTCAAACACGGGTATGCTAGCGCAGTTGTGCTGCGCGCCACGTGTCGAACGTAGGTGCGCTGGCGCAAGGTGCTCCAGCGCTGGAATTAAAAATTCCCACCGATAGATCAAAAGATCTAATAATAATGATAAATCATTAATTAACCAGAATTAAATTTTGTTAAGGAAAGATTCCTCAATATCTTTCCAAACAACAAGATTATGCTTTAAGCATCGTTGGATCAACGATCCAATGGTAAATAAAAATTACCAAAGGCAGAACAAATTCTGCATGGAAAGATTTCTCAATCTTATTAAAACAAGAACATTATCTTCTGCAAATCAGAAGCCCTAGGATCAAAGATCCAACGGTAGAAAATATTCCCAAATCAATCAGAGAAAGATCTCTTAAAACTGAATTGGCCCTATATAAAGGCCCCTAGACTTCAAGTTTCAGAGAGACACATATATAGAGAGAGAAAAACCCTCTGCAAACTTGGAGAAAAAAAACTCAAAGAAAAAGAAGAGCAAACTCTTAGAAAAAAGAAGATCATTTCTTCATCTTCAAGGGTAAAGAACTAGTTCTTGAACAACAGAGATGAAACCATCTCGTAAAAAGAAGAACCATCTTCTAAAAAAGATCATAGATCTATAAAAGACCAAAGTCTTTGATAAAAAGAGAAAGATCAAAAGATCTAATCGTAAAAAAATTAAAAGAAGTATTTTACTTCATTCACAGATCCTTGATCTGCAAAGGCAGAGCCCTTTTATAAAACAAGAACTTTTGTTCTTGAATCTTGAGGCAAAGCCTCCTTTAAGAAAAACATACATTTGTTCTTTGATCTTGAATTTGATCAAATGCGTTTTGCGCTATTAGAAAGTGCCTTGCACTCATGAATTGCGCTTTTGCACTTCTTGGACTGGCGCTCAGCGCCAAAACATGCCACGTGTTAACCAAAGACACAATCTGCACTTTGCGCTTTTAAAACAGAGCACTGCGGTCATAGGCTGGCGCTCAGCGCCAAGCGCGTCATGTGTCACTCACTGGCGCGCCAACAGACTAGCGCAACGCGCTCATAAATTAAAAGCGCAATGCGCTAATAAACTAGCGCTTAGCGCTAAGCGCGACACGTGTCCTCGTGTGCGCTACCCGACAGAAGCGCAATGCGCTCTTTAACTGGCGCAAAGCGCCTGGCGCGCCACGTAGCGCATTGTCAGAACACACTTTGTTCTGATAAAGACAAAAGATGTCCGAACTCAATGCTTAGCATTATTAAAAGGGCCGAGTCCAAATAAAGGCTTAACAGCCAAAACAACAAAAAATGTTAAACATTTTAATTGGACCTAACCCAACTCTGGCCATAAGTCTTCAACTTATATTGAACTGAGCACATCTGCTCACAAATATTCAACTGATCTCAGTCCCAAACTGGGCTACAGATCTTTCAACCAACTCATATCGGTTCGAGGGTACATCTCGTTACTCCTCTGATATTTGTCGTTGTAATCCTTCAACGTCATCAGAGAGATGACGGGTCCCGATGACCACACATTTCTACGGACTGTAGGGTCCTTAAACTCATAGACTACAATGTCCTTAAGCCTTATAGACTACGATGTATCTAAACCGGATTGTGGGGTCCTTAAGCCTTATAAACTACGATGTCCTTAACCTGGACTGTGGGGTCCCTTTAAACCCACGGACTACGATGTCCTTAATCTGGACCGAGATGTCTTTAAACTACCGATGGACCGAGATGTCCTTAAACTACCGATGGACCGAGATGTCCTTAAACTAATATTGGGCTGAGATGTCCTTAAACTACCGATGGACCGTAATATCCTTAAACTAACATTGGACCGTAATGTCCTTAAACTAATCGACCGCAATGTCCCTAAACTAAATAACAGAGGCCAAACATTCTCTTGTTGGATCTAAACGATCCTGTTAAGTTGATCTTAGTCTAAAATTAGACTAACGTATCCTTAACAAACGTTTAAGTTGATCTTAGTCTCAAATGAAACTAATGTATCCTTAAACACAACCCCCAAACCCAAATCTAAGAAGATACGGATTTGGACCAATCCACGTTCTATGGGCGACAACATAAATTAGTCTCCGTATACAATCCACGGGCAACCACAAACAAAACAAACACCCACGACACGAAATGACCATCTGGAGAAGGAGAAAGTTGTTACCGCGATGCGGTAGCGTAATTAACTGCAGGGGCTTGCGCCTGCAGGGAAGAGCGTCCCCACAATCAAAAACCTCTCAAACGAGGGGGAATCTGACGAAATCTGCTATATCGGGCGCATCCGTTTAAACCTTCGATACACGGTACCATAAATCAACTTGGTATTTTCGGAGAGGTGGACGGATAGCACCAATTAGCATCTGTCCCCAGATTCAGGCTAGACGTAAACCGCGTCTTTCCGATTTCCGGCGATAAACATGGTTCAAACTCGCACTTTCCCAAGAGGGAAAGTACCAATACCAACTGAGTTATTGTTAATTGGTGTGTGTTGTGTGCAAAGATTAGGACTTATGGACCAGTGCCAAAAATAACAACAACAACCATAGTAATGGTAACTCTTAAACAACATTGTTGTTGCTAGTTCAGAAGGTTTTGTAGCATTTTTGAAGTTCATCAGCGTTAATTGGAAAAGCTGAAAAGTAGACAGGTCTTATATAAAAATCACCTTTTTTATAATGAGTAACAAAAATGTAGGTACGTTTTATTGCTCTCTTTCCGCAATTCCCCGTGTGAAACCCTGACGCTTGAATGGAGAAAGTGATTGGGGGTTTCATGATGAAGTCTCCTCGTTGCTCTCTAAGTTATTGCCCATTGGTGTGTGTACGTTTTATGATCTTTTCTGAGCTCGTATGCTCATTATATTTTAAGTTGACCTTAGTCTAAAATAAAATTAACAGTTTTTAACCATATTTCTAAATCGACCTTAGTATCATACAAGACTAATAGTTCTTAGTTAAAATAAATTGAGCTCATATGCTCATATATTTTAAGTTGATCTTAATCTAAAATAAGACTAACGATCCTTAATCATATGCCTAAATTGATCTTAGTCCCAAATACGACTAAAGGTCCTCAGATGAAATATCTCCTGAAATCATGGAATATATATTATCTAAATTCATTCAGATATATGTACGGGTTTGGACAAATCTGCGTCCTACGGACGATGACATATATTAGTCTCCGTATACAATTCAAGGGCAACCCAAAATAAACAAACCATAACACGACATGAAGTGATATATGTGGAGTAGAGAAAGTTGTTATCGCTTAGCGATAACGTAATTAACTGCAGGGGTTTGCGTCTCCACAATCAAAAACCTCTAATCATTGAAGGGGAATCTGAAAAGTTCAGCTACATCGGTTACATACATTCAAATCTTCGATATACGGTGCCATAAATCAACTTGGTATTTTCGAAGAAGTGGATGAATATGTTCCATATAGCATCTGTCCCCAGATTCAGACTGGACGCACTCCCCATGCCTCGGTCCGGTTTCCGGCGGTAAACAAGGGGTTTCATGATTGCTCTAATGACTCCAATATGAGGTTAGGGTTTTATACTAATCATTGAGCTCAATTTGTACAATGGTTTTTTCTAATTTTTAGATCTCAATCCATTCTATTTGACATTTTTTTTGGTTGGAAGTTTATTATTTTGAACTAAGCTGTGTAAATACAATCAACCATGCGAGCTCATAACAGTTGTTTATATGAAAATAATGTTTCTATGAAGTGAAATCTTCGTCTTTTTTGTCCCAATGATATTCTACAGATAATCTTAACCAAATCAGTAAAATCAGAATAAAAAAGCGCTAGATGTTGTATATTACTTTGGGTAAATTTTATAAAACACGGTACTTTTCGGGTATTTTAAGATTGCACCAATGAACTTTAAAAATGCCCCATAAAACCCCCCTGAGCTAGGCAACTAGAAATGTCGTCTGCAATTTTTGGTACCATTAACTCATGCAAGCCACAAGTGGAGTGAATGATCTCAAATTACCTTGTATGTAGACTGAACGATCCCAAAATGAACTGAATATGGCTTTTTTATAACAAAAATACCCTCAGTTTTTTGTTTGTATGGCATTTAGAAGGGCAATGGCGTTATCTTAAAAACCGTGAAAAGTCGATGTTTTATAAAATATACCTTAATCCTTATGAGGAATATTTGTCAGCCTTTAGATGTAAATATGCTCTCACTATTACAGATTTCTTTTATCTCTCTTCTGCATTCTAATGTGTTTAAGAATAACATGTTTCCCCCATGATTCATATACGTGTCTATCGATTTTTACAGCTTCTTCTTGTTCCTGCTACATCCTTTGATGCAGAGACGGACATTTTTCTCCTACATTAGCACTAGGTACTTGTTTGCACCACCAATGTTTCTTATTAGACTAGTTTGCGCTACTAACGTTACTCAAATTACTAGATTTACACTGAATGGTAATAAGACGGACTGCGAAACCTGACTGGGTTTCTTTCAAAGAAATAATCAATATCTTCCTTGAATTACTTCAAATGAAGAACTTGAAATGTCCTGAAATGTCCTTTAGATTATTCACTTCTATTTTCCAAGTCATGTACCATTTTATTATTATTTTCGATAGCTATTCCTTCCCCTTCTCTGTGTATAAATGGAAGTCGTAAGGCAAGGATTTAAATACATTGACATGAGTAAAAGATGATGGTAAAGGAGTTTATCAAGTTAGATGTTTACAGCCATGGCAGAACTTTTCTCTCAACATTGTCATATATTGTTCGTGAAATGCTTAAATTATGAAAGTCGGAACTCCAGGTCGTCTAATTCTGCATGGTCATTCTGAATGATTATTCCTATTCATTTTGTGTTTGCTGCAGTGATCTGTAGACTGAACCTTAGGCTTGTGACTGGGGTACAGTATGGAATTTCATACCTCCAGTGGAAAAGACGATTTCTTGTAAGATATACAGTATATAAAATTTGATTGCAGCTTGCATTATTGAGGGAGTGAGAGAGGAAAAACCCAAGTTATTTGCAGGCATCACATATTTAAACCAGGAAAGTGTTATTAGAGATTGTTTTGTACTGATAATTGCATATGACGCGACAATACAAATCTATGAGTATTTTTTATTTTATTAACCAGTTTGTTCCGGTCTAGGTTCAAAATCCGACATTCTTAATTAGTGCCGAATTTCTGGCCCAGAAGGGAGAAGTCTAGAAGAAGGCAAAATACGGTAAAATTTGCAGTACATATTGGCATTCAATTCAAAGCATATGTATAAAACGATGAGCAAAAAGAAAACACATTCTCGCTTTCTTAGGAAGTATATGGAATCAAGTTTGATGGAGAAGTTCCAGTGATCCGATGAACATCATCTATTATTGCATGTTATCTTTGATGCAGCTACAGATTCGATATTGGAGTTTCAAGCCAGTGATCCTTTATTATGATGTGGGTTTGTCAAGATAAAAAGCAGCAATACATGGCACTACTATGTGCTTCTGAAGCAGGAACTTGGTTCACTACATTCATTTAGATCAAGAAACCAACAAAAGAGGTTTCCAGTTTCTTACGTGGCTACAACCAAGGACAAACATAACTGAGAGCGATCTCTTGCTCAATGGTTCAAAAGAACGGAACGTTGCCTAGCTGGTACATCGTATAACAATGGAGAGAGAGATTAGATTTCCGCAGACGAATGCATGTAAGAGCTCTTCGCCTTCGAGTATGTTCACTTGCAGCTCATAACTAGTTTTCTGCGATGCAGTTCACAGAAGCATCGATAGGAACCAGAGGCAGCTTTCCACCATAAATCTCTGGGAGTTGACTTTCATCGATATCTTCCAACAGAGTTGCTTTTAGATTCTTGTCCTCCACAAACACAAACTACGGGTAAAAAAAAAATCATAAAACGTGCTTAATTTTTGCAACACTGAATTCTATAGGAGAAGATTGAGATTATTTATGATAATTTAGAATAATATAGATACCTTCTTTCTGGTGTTCTTATCGATGAATGGGTATACAATTTTCCATGTCTTCATGAAAAGATATGGCACATGGATGATAAACACCTTGCCAAGCCTTTCCGGGTAGTAATTCTGCCATTTACCGATCAGGGGTTAGAATTCCACTCGATAGTGCAGCAAGTAGTCAAACTTTGATAACCGTTATTCTCCTATGTAAAGATTATCAAATTAAAGTTTATATCTAGCATGTTACTCTGTGTATGTCCATATTGTTATTTCAGCGTTATAGATGCCTAAAACACTACATATCTGTTTGACCGTTTGAGTTTAGTATTAAGAACGAAGAAGACGGCCCTTAACTCAGCAGAAGGGAAGAAAAGGATAACTTGTTGTGTGTGTGTCAAGAAATTAACAAATATGTGGGTTTTGAGTGGGACCAACCTGCATTATCTCCAAGGCCGCCAAATATGCACAGATGTCGCAGTTCGAGTATCCCCAACCTTGAAGGTCTGCTATGGCGATGAACATTTCCTGACCTCTTGGCATACTACAACAATAAAATGGAGTCACTATGAATCTAAATTCAAGGTACATAACAGCTTCTAGAGTTTCTGTTCTCTGGTTCTTACAATACATTAATAATTTCAATTGACAATACTTGGATGTGTTCTGGGAACATCTTATACAATCATTTGGTATGAACTAATCAAACTTAAAAATGTATTTTTTTCCTTCCTTTTTTGCAAAATTAAAGGTATAAATACATTGAATGAGATATAACGAGTTCACAACAGTGGATTTGACAGAAACATAGCACGCATGGTGATATCTTTTTTTTTACAGGAATATTGATTTATTTAGAGTATGAAGAGCTATAACTTAATTCTGGTACAGTGGTTGTATAGGCATGAAGGCTTAATATTAATGTGCTAGCCATTGCTTGGATTGCTCGACATATTGTTCTTACTCAAGCAGCATGTTTATGACTACATCAATATCTGTTAGAGGTTAGTAGCGCTGCCTGACTCGAAGCTGCGCAGTGCCATGCAATAATGTTGTTTTTTTCTTTTTTCTTTTTTCTTTTTTTTTTTGGGGGGGGGGGGGGGGGGTGTTGCTTAGCGCTGCGCAGCTTCCAAGCTTCCAGCGCCACTTTTCTCTATTTGTTATTCATAGTTATTTGAAAACTACGTAATTATGTCTTACGATCTTTTGGTATGACCTTGGTTTCTTCTCATTTTTCCTTATTCAAAATGGAAAATAATATACAGATAAAGATACCTGGTAGATAATTTCTCCAATACATACACAACAAAACCTGTGAAAACAAGAAATTGTTGGTGTTAATAATTAATGATCTTCCTTGCCTTCTCTTTTTTCTTTTTGAAAGAAGACAAAAGAATGCTAAAAAGGAAAATATATACGTTTGAATTCTTCAAGGTCCCGTTTAGAGCTATAATGCTTCCCTCCCAACACAACTCCTAGAGGACGACCTTTCTTATCAAATCCTTGCATGAACATCTTCTCCTGCTTGAGTTCATTTTGAACTTCATCATATGTGATGAAACCATGAGGGACGAATTCTCTTCGCCATTTCAGATATTTGAGGAACATAGCGGATGCCTTTTCTCTGTCGTGATCACGTGCTCGCAAGAATCTTCTGATCGTAAAATTGTCTACTTCCTGCATATACATCAGATTAATTTGCATACACAGAAAATTGGAGAGGTATAAATGCCAAACTAAGCACCATTGTGAAATGGGATGCATCGGTAGTTGATGATGCTCATAAGTGGGAACTTCTCAGATCATGACACGTGGCAGATGACATGTCCCGGGACTCATGGAAACAGAGCAAGCACCACATATTGGAGGCGTTCCCCGGGCTATCGTCCCGCTGCTAGACCCGACCTCCGAGGAATCCCTGAACATTTCTGTGCTCGCCATGTAAATAACCATTGGCTCGCCTCCGAGCTTTCTTACACGCCGAGCTCCTCGGCCCTTCACCTCCGAGCTATCACAGAACCGAACTAGCTCGGCCTCCCGCCCTATTTTAGGCCTCTCACCGAGCTAGGCCTCCCCGGTTCTACCGAGCGATCTAGAACGCAGATCACAGGCGTCTCCGCTACGGCTCCACGGACGCGAGATATCCGTCGCCCCACAATCCTGTGTTCCACGCCGTCGCATCCCCCCATTAACGAGCGTATCCCATCATTAATGGGGGATCCCGTCATTCACGCAGGCGTGACGTCAGGGGCGTAACAGCCGGCGAAGATCTCGTGCCAGCTAGCTCATGACGACCGCTATAAAAACCCCTCTCTCAGACGACTCAAGTAACGCAATTTTTACCCAATAAGCCGCTACTCTGCCCAAATACCTCGGCTAACTTGATCATCGGAGGGTCTACGATGATGCAACCACTCTAGGACTTCTTTGCAGGTAGCTCGGCTTCACTCTTAATCAAGCCCACTGAGATCCACATGCTCAAGGAGGCAACCCTCAACACCAATATCAGCTGTTCACCAACGCTCGCAATAGATCAACGGAGGACAACATCTGAAGGAGATCCATACTCCATCAGTTGGCGTCGTCTGTGGGAACCCGGAAAATTCCACTCATCAAAAGTTGATCTTCCGATCTCGAACTCATGGCGAGTGAACACTGTGACGATCCAAACACCAGCCGCCGCCCTCTCCATAACGGAGGCGTGGATGGATCCACTCCTCCCCATAACGTCGTTCACCCCCTCTCTGCATGGATCGATAGGCTCGCATCCATCGTGGATGCCCTTGTCCGCGTCCAAACGTCGGGACAAGCCCCTCAGGTCGCCGTTCCCCCATCTCGGGATCACGACCTCCGCAGAGAGGGAGATAACACTTCCCACGCTGACACCACTGAACAGCATCTTGCTATCTCCGGCGGCCATAGGTCTCCCGCGGCGATCGGTTCAATGACCCATTGGGCGCCTCACGGCTCCATGCCGAGGTCTCGTGAAAGAGCTCCTCGTCCCGCGACCCATCTTGCTCTCGTCCTTCCCGAGGAGGTGTCGGTCAGTTCGCCTGCTCTCAGGCATGGCCGACACACTCTCCCTCAATAGGGTTGCGCGGATGGCACTCACCGCGATAACTCAAGAACAACCTCCCCAGGGGGCCTGAAGAACCTGATAGAACGGAACCGGAGCCGCAGCCAGGCGCAGGCCGCTTGCGAGAGGGGCCATAACTGCGAATACGCCGAATCCTCGGGGTACCATGACCGTTTCGATGCCCTCGAAAAGAAAATCGAGGGTATACATCGGGAATGTCGTCCTTCAAACGAGGGGGCCAGGTAAGCCGCCGACTCGCTTACGAAGCCCTTCACTCAAGAGCTGCTCGCTGTCCGCGTCTCATCCAGAAACAAGCCTCCAAAAGTGGCCCTCTTTGACGGGAAGTCTGACCCGAAAGACCATCTGGACGCGGGCATGAGCTTTCAGGACAACTCCGACGCTGCCTAATGCCGAGCGTTCCCCGCCACCCTCATCCGGGCGGGACGAGATTGGTTCCGAGGACTCACACCATGCTCCATCTCTATCTTTGATGAGCTGGCCGTCCAGTTCCTCGGACTTTTCGTCGGGAACAGACGGCAGAAGCGGACCGTCGATTATCTCTTCACTAGAAAGAGCGGGGACAAAGAATCCTTTAAAGGATACATCACTCGCTTCTACAACGCTCTTCTTGAAGTCCCCGAGCATCGGGACGAGACTGTAATCACAGCTCTGTGGTCAGGTCTCAGGCACAAGGAGTGGCTCCGCTCCTTTGCATTGGCGCAACCTAGGACCATGGCCGAGGTAAAAGCTTGGACCGAGCGGAAAATCTAGCTCGAGTCTGAAATAAACGCAAACCTCCCCCGGGGCGACCAGGCCGACCCAAAGAGGAGGGGCGGAGAAGAGAAGAAGAAGGTCGACCGGCCAAAACCATACTCCCCGAAGTTCCAGGAGTATACTCCGCTCAACATCTCTCAGACCGAGCTGTTGGAGGAGGTGAAAGGCGAGCGATTCTTCAATCTCCCTCCGGTCACCAATAGAGCAGCCAAACGGACTCGAGGCCCATACTGCGCCTTCCATAGGTCGCAAGGACACCCGACCGAAAACTATAAGCAGCTCCGCGACTACATCGGGGAGTTGATTCGCTCGGGCCACCTGGCGAAGTACCTGCGGGAAAAGCGATTGGCAAACCGGGAGAAGGAAAACCATCCCCCTCCCGGTGAGTTAACGATCGGCCAAATCATGGTCGTATCTTCGGGGGGTGCGCGTGGAGCCGGCGAGATATGCCGCCTCCTGCCGGTCGAAGGAACTAGCGACCAGCCCCGGAAGAAAAACAAAGCAGTCGAGCCCATCACCTTCATCGACGAAGACCTCCAAAGAATATTCTTACCTCACAACGACCCCCTCGTGATTATAGCACGGGTCTACCGCTACGAGGTCCAAAGGATACTGGTCGACTCGGGAAGCTCAGCGAACATCCTTTTCTATGACTGCTTCCTGTGTATGGGGCTTGGCCCGTAAGACCTTAGGCCAACCACCCACATTCTGTCGGGGTTTACTAACCACTCCATCCCGACAGAGGGAGTAGTTACCCTCCTCCTTAATATTAGGGAGGCGGGCCGTACGAGAACGGTACCAGTGGAGTTCATTGTCGCCAGGATTCCATCGTCCTACAATATCCTCATGGGATGCCCGACGCTAAACTCCCTTCGGCCCAAATTTCGACCTACCACCTCGCGATCAAGTTTTCATTGGATCAAGGGGGAATAGGCCGGACCTACGGGAACCAGCAAATCGACAAGATTTGCTTCACGGAGACATCCACCTCCGAGGAGCGAATCGACGACCTTGGAAGCGCGAGCGATTTCCAGGGGTCCTTGGATACTCGTGAAGAACAAAAAGAAATCTAAGGGGCCTCGGTGGAGGCGCTAACAGAGGTCCCCTCGTCGAGGGGAACAATGAACGAACTGTTCAGATCGAATCCCTATTAATAGGAGCCCGGCGCGAAGACTTGATCCACTTTCTTCGAGGAAACTCGGATGTGTTCGTATGGGCGCCTGCCGACATGCCCAGGATCGACCCCAAAGTAATCTCACACAAGCTCGGGGTCGACCCGACGGCCCGACCCGTCAGGCAAAAGAAACGAAGTTTTGCTCCGATCAAACAAAAAGCGATCGAGGACGAGCTCGATAGGTTGCTTGCTGCCAACTTCATTCGAAATGTGGCCTACTCCGAATGGCTAGCGAATGTGGTTATGGTTAAAAAGACAAGCGGGAAACGGCGCATGTGCGTCGACTTCACAAATCTCAACAAGGTATGTCCGAAAGACAACTATCCCCTCTCTCGGACAGATCAGCTTGTCGACAGCTCGGCGGGCCACGAGTTACTCAGCTTCATGGATGCTTTCTCCGGCTACAACCAGATCCGTATGAACCCGGCTGATGAAGAGCTTACCACATTCACAACGGACCGGGGGTATACTGCTATAAAGTGATGCCCTTCGGCCTCAAAAACGCTGGAGCTACGTACCAGCGTCTGGTCAACAGAATGTTCAAACCACGGATCGGGAGGAACATGGAGGTTTACGTTGACGACATGCTCGTAAAGTCGATCTCGTCGGACAAGCACGCCAAAGACCTTGGTGAGACATTCGACATCCTCCGCAAGTACAAAATGGAGCTGAATCCCGCTAAGTGTGCGTTCGGGGTCACTAGCGGGAAATTCTTCGGGTTCATGGTTACCCATCGAGGAATTGAGGCTAACCCGAAGAAGATCAGCACCATCCTCAACATGGCCACGCCAAAGAGCAACGTGGAGATCATACGACTCACGGGGAGAGTGACTGTCCTGAGTCGCTTCATGTCGAGGTCCGGGGAAAAGTGTCTCCCGTTCTTCAAAGCCCTGAGGATAATCCCAAAGTTCGAATGGTCGGAGGATTGCCAGAACGCTTTCGAGCAACTCAAGGTGCACCTGGAAACTCCCCCACTACTCACCCGGCCTGTCGAAGGAGACGAGGTGCTAGTGTACCTTGCGGTGTCCGATCATGCCGCCGGCTCGGTGCTCATTCGAGAAGTCGAAGGAGTACAAAAGCTGGTCTACTATATGAGCCACGTCTTTAAGGACGCGGAAACAAGGTACCCGGCCATAAAAAAGATTGTTTTGGCGCTTATCGTGGCCTCAAGGAAGTTATGGCACTACTTCCAGGCACACACCATTCTCGTCCTCATCGAGCGTCCCCTAGGGGCTATTCTCGCCTCCCCCGAGTCATCTGATTGTCTGGAGAAATGGAGGTGGGAGTTATTTTAATTCGACATCAAATAACGCCCAAGGAAAGCTATCAAAGCACAAGTCCTGGCAGACTTTATTGTCGAATGTACTATCCCCAACAAGGAGGCAGTGTCGCGCCCGTCCCCGGGCCTCAACCCTCAATCTAGGAAGGGCCCGACTCTGTCCCTGATTGGGTCCTCTACGTCGATGGATCCTCTACCGAGGAGGGAAACGGTATCGGCCTTATCATTCGAGACCCGAACGAGGCAGAGATGGAGTACTCTTTAAAGCTCGGGTTCAAAATTTCAAACAACGCCGCGGAGTATGAGACCTTGCTAACTGGACTACGAATCGCCTTCGGAGTGGGGCTGAAAACAATCCGAATCCGCAGCAACTCCGCCCTAGTCGTAGTCAAGTGACCGGCCGTTTCGAGGCTCGGGAGCCGCTAATGGTGAAATATTTAGCCGAGGTAAAAAGACTTCGACGAAATTCAAGTGGAGCAGATTCCTCGGCACCTAAACGCCCAGGCTGACGCCTTGAGCAAGATAGCCTCCTTCTATACGGCTAACAATAAGAGGAATATTCTCTTCGAAGTCTTGCCGCGGCCTAACGTGAAAGACATGGAGGCAGCACTTCAAGTATACACTACCCAAGAGGAAGGCCGGGATTGGAGAAAGCCTCTCGTAGAGTTCCTGAAGGAAGGTACTCTCCTAGAAGATTGAGAGGAAGCACGCCGCCTTCGAGCCAAAGCCCGCCATTTCGTCTAGAGCAATGGAAACCTCTATAAGAAACCCTGAACGCAACCTCTGCTTCGGTGCGTAGACCCCCGCGAAGCTGACTACGTCATGCGTGAGATTCACGAAGGGGTCGGTGGAGCACATCAAGAGGCTCGCACCTTAGTCCAGAAGACACTATTCCAAGGATACTATTGGCCGACGATTCATCAAGACGCTCAGAAGCTCGTTAGAAGATGCAAAAGTTGTCAACTCATGGCAGCATACCCCGTCTTTCGGCTACCGAGCTAATGGCCCTGACCTCCCCCTGGCCGTTTGCCTAATATGGAATGGACATGGTAGGCCGACTCCCAACTGACACGGGCGGGAACAAGTACATCCCGTCGCGGTAGACTATTTTATGAATTGGATCGAGGCCGTCCCAATCAGAAAACCGGACGCCATCACGACCATCAAACTCCTGCAGAACAATGTAATATCCCAGTTAAGGATCCCGAGGTGTATTGTTACCGACCACGGAAGGAACTTTGAAAACGACAAAATCAAAGGATTCTACTACGAGTACCATATACTAATAAAGTTTGCCGCGACAGCGCACCCTCAATGCAACGGGCAGGCCGAGGTCGCTAACTGAGATGTCATTCGAGGTCTTCGGACTCGTTTGGAAGGAAGACAGGGCAGCTGGGTCGAGGAACTACCCCGGGTTTTATGGGCCCTATGCACATCGAAGAAAACCCCACTGGAGAGACCCCCCTTCAGTCTCTGCTACGGCACCGAGACGATAGTCCCAGCTGAGATTGGACTGCCCAGTTACAGAGTCGAGCATTTCAACGACGAAGTAAACACCTCGGCGCTCCAGACTTATTTGGACATCTTGCAAGAGAAGCGGGACCGGACACAGATCAAAGCCACTGCTTACCAACAGCAAACTGCTCGCTACCACAATGCATGAGTCAAGTATCGCGCCTTCAAAAAAGGAGATTTAGTCCTAAGGCGGAACGAATTCACAGACCAATGCAAACTACACAAGTTTTCCCTGAAGTGGGACAGCCCATTCCTCATCTCCGAGGTATTGTCCGGCAAAGCCTATCGCTTGCAAAACGCGGCGGGTCGTAAGTTTCTGCGGCCTTACAACGCTGAAAATCTCAAATTGTACAAGTGAATTCAAAAATTGTACCTATGAATATATGTTTCTTCTTTGCCATAGCGATGTAAATTTTTCTTTTAAGTCTTCTAAAATAGAAGAAACTTCTTCAATATGTTTCCCTCTTCCGCGGTTCAAAGGTTACTGATCTCGTTTTATGAACATACTCAAACACGCAAAGGATAAAAAGGAGACAATATCACGTCGCAAAAGAGGAATTTTATTCATCAAAGGTATTATGGGCTCCCCAGCCTTACACAAAAAAATTAAAATTACAAAAGAGGGGGAAGGAGGTTGAGAAAGCACTGCTAATGGTACTCCGAGGAGATCTCCGCCAGCCAAGCCCTAGCCTCCTCAGCCCTCTCCCTCTGATGCTGCCCACGTACCCGGGACGCCACGGAAGCACCTGAACTCCCACCCGTCGGGCAAGAGTCTGCGATCTGCCTATTTTGGAAACACTCCAAAAGAAGGATCGTCTATCGATCATGCCTGTTCTTCGAGATGAGGTCGCGGACGTAGAGCGTGTGCAGCTTATCGAGCGCCTCGTCTTGCAGCTGCGGAGACAGGGCGTTGAATAAACCCGGGGACATCCTCCAAATGGCGTACATGAGCAATTGGAGGAAAGGCGACCGCCGGGGAAGTAAACGGCCGAAGTGGTCCTCTATGCGTTCGACCATAGTCCGATACGTCTCCTCCGTGCACTCCTGATCATAGAGATACACGTCATCACGGGAGATGATCTCTCCGATGGAGTAAATGAACCCGGCCATTTTCAGAAAAGCAACGCTGAAAGAAACCCATATACATTCTCTATTTATAGCCTCAACAGAATCCCTAGGGATCGAAATTTGCGCATGCATGGACGCGAATCTTGAGATATTTTCATATTTCCCAATACAGGGCTGCCGCGTGGCGGCCATCCCGTATCTCTCGGTCAACCGAAGTCGGAACGACGCGGATCTTGGAGCGCCTCGCCTCGCCTGTGCGTTTCAGTCACGTGTCGCCTGCGACAGTCACTCTTCCCGATTTTCTTCTTACAAGTCGAGGTAGATTGAACGACGCCTCGTAAAGGCAAGAAGAAGCGGTCAATCCCTGACGGGTAGCTCCTACCCATCCACACCAAGGATCAAAAGCCCTCACCAAGAGGCCACCGAGCAGCTTTCCTGCTCGGTCAATCCCTGGCAGGTAGCTCCTACCCATCCACACCAAGAATCGAAAGCCATCACCAAGAGGCCACCGAGAAGCTTCCCTGTCCGGTCAATCCCTGGCAGGTAGCTCCTACCCATCCACGCCAAGGATCGAAAGCTCTCACCAAGAGGCTACCGAGCAACTTCCCTGCTCGGTCAATCCTCAGCGGGTAGCTTCCTACCCATTCACGCTAAGGATCGAAGCCCTCATCAAGAGGCCACCGAGCAGCTTCCCTGCTCGGTCAATCCCTGGCGAGTAGCTCCTACCCATCGACGCCAAAGATCGAAAGCCCTCACCAAGAGGCCACCGAGCAGCTTCCCTGCTCGGTCAATCCCTGGCGGGTAGCTCCTACCCATCCATGCCAAGGATCGAAAGCCCTCACCATGAGGCCACCGAGTAGCTTCCCTGCTCGGTCAATCCTCAGGGGTAACTTCCTACCCATTCACGCTAAGGATCGAAGCCCTCATCAAGAGACCACCGAGCAGCTTCATTATTCGGCAAACGCCAACCAATTCTAACTTGGCTATTGTTTAACTTACGCTAAGGGAAGTGGTCGCCGGTCCGACTCAAACGAATGGGCGAATCTCGGCCTACCTACACTGAAGAATCTCCCGATGTATTCTAAGCAAACAATCGCCACCTTGACTCCGAGGGCAGGAGAGGACCGACCTTCCTGCACTTAGCGATTAACTGGCTTGCACTCGACGGGCGATCGACATCTAAGAAACCGGTCATCGACCTACGGCTTGACTCTTGAAACAAGGAAAACACTAACAAGCTCATGTTAACGAGCATAAGAAAATATTGCCACGAAGAAAAATCAAAAATAGCTTTATTCACGATCTGATCGTCTTTACAAGGTACTATGGGCTCCTCAGCCTTACAAAAATTGCCGAAGGCTTACAAAATTCAAAAAGAAAAAAGAAGAAGGTAGGAAGGTTCAGGACTTAGAACCGAGAAGTATCTCGACCTGCTCTGCGCCGGCGTCGGGAGCCGGGGTGACGGCTTTAGGGTCGGTGCTCCCACCAGGAGGTTTAGCGCTGGGAGTCGGGGTGACAGCTTTTGGGTCGGCGCTCCCACCAGGAGCCTTATCTCCAGCACTCCCACCGGCGGCCTCTCCCCCGGCGGCACTCCCGGCGGTCTCCTCCTGTGGCTCATCCTCGGAGATGGGGTACTGGAGCCGAAGCTCGCCATCAGCAACCCCCGGTATCAACGTCTTGACAACATCTAGGGCCTGGTGCCAAACGATGGCCGAGGCGTCAGCAAGGTCGGTGTAGAACTGGTCCGACGTCTTGTACCTCTCCACCGACTTCACAGTCCGGAGGTCGGCGAGCTTCACCGCTTCCTTTTCCGCATCGGTTTCCCTCTTGCAGGCGTCCCGCAACTTCTTCATCATGGCGTTAAGCACCTTAGCCTCCTCCAACTTAGTCTGGACGACCTTGTTGGATTCACTCAGAAGTCAAATGGACTCCTTGCATTTAGAGTTCGTCACCTCCTCGACGACCACCCGGGTCTCGAGGACGGTTATCTTCTCCTTTGCCTGCTGTAGCTCCAGGCATAGGTCCTCCTCCCATGAGGACGACTCGCCCACCTTCCGCATCGGCGGGGCAATCTCCTCGTGCTCCATGTTGGAGATGAGGGCACAGTGCTGGAGGACCTGAGGAAAGCAAAGGAAAGGGTTAAAAAGCGTCCGATCCGAGCAAAAAAAGCTTGAAGAAAACCTCAACGGAAAGCAGATACTGACCTGTACGGCCTCCTGAGCGATGGCGGCAACTTGGGCCTTGAGGGTCCCCCGAGGAATTTTATCCCCGGCCGATCGTTCCATCTCTGAAAGTAAGCTATCGGCAACAGAAAGTCGTGAGGGCGCCTCAAAACAGACGTCCCCCTCCTGCACGAGGACCGGGGAGGCCGGAGATCGGGATACCTTCCTCTTGTACCTCTTGAGGGGGACCTCGGGAGGGTCGGCCTCATCCCCCACCTCCCTCGCCCAGGGTTCCGATTCTCGAGTGTGCTTATGGATCTCCTCGTGGTTGGTTTCCGAAGCTCGGGGCGTGGAGGAAGGCCTAGCCGGTGCGGCTGCCTTCGGGGCCGAGCTCGAACCGGGACGGGACGAGCTAGCGCCCCCGGTCCTCCTCCCCTTCTTTGTGACTATGACAGCCAGGAATTTGGATCGGTCCATTTGCTCTGCAAAAAGGAAAATATACAAAGGGAGTTAGTGACGCTGAAAAGGGCAAAAGAAAAATATTTAAGTCTAGACAGATCGTCCAAGCTCCTAACTTACCCAAGAATCGAGCGGGGCTGAACCCAGCCCAGCTAAGGGCCTGCTCGGGAAGCAAAACACCGGCCCGTTGGATCGGCTCCCACATGGACACCGCTCTCGTCTCGGGAGAGGTCGACCGCTTCACCCGCGGCCAGTCGGTCATGTGCCACTGTACAGGCACAGGCAAATTCTCGCCCTCGGGTGGCCCGACGAATACGAACTTCTCCTTGCATTCGTAAATGGAAGACGGAACTATTACTACCCCCGACCTGGCTATCCCCCCTTACATTTTTGGAAGAAAATATACACCCAGCTCGGCTCGTCCTTACGGGTGCCGGGATGATTTTTATAACAAAGGAAGGAAATAAGAAGGATCAAGCTGAAAGAGATTTCTTCAAGTCTCAACCGGACTAGGAACCCGAGGAGAAATCTCCATGAGTTCGGCACTAGCTGGCCCGGGGCAAGTTGGAAGCAACGTAGTGCCCCGTATAATTCGGGGGAAAAGGGCAGACGCATTCCAGCCCAGAATGCATCCAAGTACAAGGCAATCTCCTTGCCCTGCACCTGATTCGTCCTTTCGTCTTCCCTATCCAATGAATAGCTAAGGGGAATGTGGAAATGAGCCCGGATCACAGTGAGCTCGTCCACATTCTTTAGGAAGGAGCACGCATCGCGAGCGTTCCCGATGCGCGCTTTGGGGACCCATACCGTCGCCTGACGACGAGCGGCGCGGGTAGCCCTAACCCTATGAAGGGAGTCCGACTCGGATGGGGCAGAGGAAGAAGCAGAAGAAGACACCCTGGACTCGGCTCCAACAACTGGAACCTCATCGCCCGACTCTACCCTAACAATTTCAACAGACTCCTGAGAGGAAGACATCTAACCTAATTCAAAAAAGGAGTCCTCCGAGGAAAGAGCACGAGGTATCCGACCTAAAAGATGGAGCGCCGAGCTATCTCTCGCAGCGAAAGGAAAATGATGGCGAAAGTGTGGATGCTGAGGGATCCCACCCCTATTTATAGTGCTTGGGCGATGCATTCGACGACTCAGATCGTTTCTCGTCTAAACGAAGCTTCGTGCCCGCCAGCCGTCGACGTTCCACGTGTCACACGACCGTTGGAGACGTCCCTTCGGGCGCAGATGACAGCAACAGCCCGTCACGTCCGCCAATCTGCGTCGGACACGTGGTCTGCGCCTCAACGGACGTACAAGAGAATCGGCGCACTTTCTTTAATGCACGATCTCCCCCTGATCCGCTGACGTCATCGAAGATACGTCTAACCGTCCTGGAGATCCGCGCTGGTAGGTTCTTGACTACAAGCTGAGCTTGGGGGTCCAATCAGACCACTCTCGACCCGACCCATAAATAGGTCAGGACGGGAGTGGGAGGCTAATGATGATACTCATAAGTGAGAACTTCCCAGGTCATGACACGTGGCAGATGACGTGTTCCGGGGCTCATGGAAACAGGGCAAGCACCATACATTGGAGGCATCCCCCGGGTTATCGTCCCGCTGCTAGACCTGAACTTCAAGGAATCCCTGAACATTCCTGTGCTCGCCATGTAAATAACCATTGGCTCGCCTCCGAGCTTTCCTACACGCCGAGCTCCTCGGCCCTTCGCCTCCGAGCTATCACAGAACCGAACTAGTTCGGCCTCCCACCCTCTTTTAGGCCTCTCACCGTGCTAGGCCTTCCCGGTTCTACCGAGCGACCTAGAACGCAGATCACAGATGCCTCCGCCACGGCTCTGCGGATCTCGCCAGACGCGAGATATCCCCCGCCCCACGATCCCGCGTTTCACGCCGTCGCATCCCCTAATTAACGAGTGTATCTCGTCATTAATGGAGGATCCCATCATTCACGCAGACGTGACGCCAGGGGCGTAACGGCCGGCGAAGATCTCGCGCCAACTAGCTTATGGCGACCGCTGTAAAAAACCCTTTCTCAGACGACCCAGATAACGCAATTTTTACCCAATAAGCCGATACTCTGCCCAAATACCTCGGCTAACTTGATCGTCGGAGGGTCCACAGTGGTGCAACCACCCCGAGACTTCTTTGCAGGTAGCCCGACTTCACCCCAAATCAAGCCCACTGAGATCCACACGCTCAAGGAGGCAACCCTCAACACTAATATCAGTCGTTCACCAACGCTCGCGACAGATCGACGGAGGACAACATCTGAAGGAGATTCAGCCTCCATCAGTAGTATATATGGAATTCTTATACTAATTGAGAATAATGGATCTATGCTCGATATATACTTTAATGACTAAATCTCATGTTATCATCAGATTGTTAGTGAATGGCTCCTGTTCTAGATGAATGCGCATGATATAAGGGATTTATTCTTCAGAGAATTCCTACTTGATCCATTGACTTGACTTTGAGCATAAGTGTTTATTAACTAATTTTTACTTGATTGTTTATGACACTGCTAGCTTCTGCTATTAAACATAATTAATTTCATTATTGTAGGTCTAAAGAGTTGCAGAAAGGCAACTAAGATTGAGAAACTGGAGATAGCTGATGGCCTTGTGCAAATGCTGGAGAAATTCTAGAATAGAAGAGCCTACTTCTCTTTGATTTTGTTTGTGAATTACTGGAAATAGCAGATTCCCTTGTTTATTTTGTGTGGTCACGAAACATATGAAAGCGTATGACTAGCCTTTGAATTACAAGAAACATGGGAAAGGTATGGCTAACCTGAAGGTGGAGGTGGTGGTGAAGGTGGAGGCGATGGTGGTGAAAATGACACAAAATGCAGGCAGAGAATCATTGGGTGATTTTATGATATTTATGTATTCATTTTGGATAAATTGTCAAAATTCCTTTGGCCCGCTCCGGAGTTGTTAAAATCCCCTAGTATTTTCAAAATTCTTGGAAACTGTCTAATACTTGAAATCTTTGTGAAAAATCTCTGCTGTGCATTTTATTTAGGCCATGCATTCTATTTTAAATACAATTACAGTGCCTCCTTGGGCACTGTTTAGATATTACAAGCAACCGTTTAGATATTATATGCAACGCATGCAATTGCTTAGATATTACATACAGTGCCTAGATATTATAAGCAACTGGTTAGATATTACAGGCAACTACTTAGATGTTGCATGAAAATAGAAACATATTTTAGAGGGCTTTGGCATGAAATAAGTTTTTTTTAACCAATCGAGCATCCCTGGCTAGCCCGGGGGTCCCATGACACACGCCCACGCGTACTCAGGGTCGAACCTGAGCGTGCACAATTAATTAAAAGAAGAAAGGGGGAAGAGGGAAATACCCTGCGCGTGTGGGGGCTCGAACACGAGACCTTCCACACCACACGTCCATGCGACAACCAACTGGCTCATGAGCTATGAGCGGCATGAAATAAGTATATTTGGCGGGGGAATTAGATTTTTGGTGGAAAAATTAGATTTTTCGTGGGGAAAAAATTATATTTGGAGGGGAAAATGAAAACAAAATAGATATTACAGACGTTTTCAGATATTATATGCAGGTCTTCAGATATTACAGGAAAGTCCTCTGGTTATAACTGCTTTAAATCCTGGTGTGAAAGGATTGTGAGACCACATGGGCAATGGTTTATTTCTGCTTTATTTTTTGGGCTCAGGGGTTTTTAACAAGGCCAAGAAGCCCAAAGTTTTTACACAAGCTCTGTGTACCCATTTATTTTTAAAAGAAAAATCTCACTGAGGATATTATATTAGGAAATAATTCAAACTTCAAATCTTAACAGCTGAAGTCAAGGTTGGTTGAATAGTATCTGATTGATCTGTTTTGGAATGGAAAGAATAATATGCGACACTCTCATTTTCAGAAGCAAAATCTTGAAAATATCCAAGCCCAATTTCAATTCCTACTCATACAAATAAGTTTACGATCTCTTCAAAAATCGAACCGGTAACCTTTTATTTTGGGAAAAAAATGTATATGTTGCATGAGCTATATTCAATTGGTTGTTATATGGCTCGATCCGGAAACGGAGCTACGTCAACCTAGGCCTCCAGATTGGCTTTAATCTTTGTTTTGCTGCAAGACCCGGTGATTGTTGCAGCTAATGTGACGCTTTTACAGCGTAATAAATTTAATTAATAATGTTCTATTTATTTAATTTTTTGGGAAATTTCAACGCTCTAATTAAATATTTTACACATATATGTCATATGAACGTTTGCAAAAATTAAAAATAGATTTCAGACGTCAACATTTAATAAAATAAACAAAAGATTAGGTTGGAACTTGTAAAAACCCATAGCTAAATTCCAAGGATTTAGTGGAGCCAGTCAATTAAGCAATAATCATAATAATAATAATAATAATAATAATAAATAGAATGGCACGTGGGTGTAAGCAGAAACTCGTGCCTCATATTTAGCTCAGATACAGTTGTAAAAATCAATACAGCCGAAAATAATGCAATGCAGATGCGGGATGCAAACCTTGGCTTTAGGCAGGGGTCTATATATATGCTAATTAAACTAGTAAACTTGATGCATGCAGGGTCTATATGCTAGTTAAACTAGTAAACTTGATGCACTGCATGCATGAAACCCAAATTTGCAAGAGACCAAAGATTTCAAGAAACCCCCATGAACTATATCAATAAATTAAATTAAATTTAAGAATAATTAACAAGAAAAAGTTGAGAGAGAGAGACCTTGGCTTGAGGATCTTGAGTCTCGACGAAGACCCTCATCAAGTTCACCTTCTTCCACTCCGTTTCGTCGCCGCCGCCGGTATCTTCACCTCCTCCTCTTCCTCCTAATGCATCAATATTTTTAATATCTCCTTCTGAACCCATTTGGTATAATAATTTGATGGCCTTTCTCTATATATATCTTTCAAAGGCTTGGTTGTGGTTATTGAAGAACCCTAGTTGTCGACTTATATAAGAAAAGAGTGATGATGATGAAGAAGAAGAAGAAGATTGATGAAGAAATTAGGAGGAGGGTTGCTAAATATGTTGTGTCAACTGTATACAGATGAGGCCTTAAATGAACACCCTTTTTGTTTCATGCCATGGGGATGGGGATGAGACTTATTACTTGTAGGCTAGCTAAACAAAATTTTAGCTCCAACTTATAGGTATGTATATAGAGGACTTAAATAAATAAAAATCTGAAGGGTAAATTGTAAAAAGAAAAAAATACACCACAAAGGTTTTCGCTGTCAAAAAAACCTGGCCCAAAGAATCTCATCAAAAACCCCTTGGAAGAATTTTCCGTTGTCAAAAATCTACTGCCTGCAATATCTATATAGTTGCATGCAATATCTAATTAGCGCTTACATATTTTAAGAAACTATACAGACATTGACGGAGCTAGAATTTTATGTCAGGCAGGAACAAAAGCAAGCAGTAAATTTTTTAGAGAGCATGATCAAACTTAAACTATCAATTAAATATACACAAAATTTATAACCTATAATAAAAAAAGGTACCTTTCTTAAAATATTTAAATTGCTCATTTAGCGATATCCCAAGAAAAAGGGTTAGATGTACAAAATCTATGGAGATAAATTTGAACACAAAGAAAAAGTTAATTTATTTTTGCCCTCATTTACCTGGATCAACATTAAAGTTTCTAATATATAATATTGGATCAAAGCTTTATTCACAAAACAAAATTTAAATCAAAGAAAACTTAGATTTATAAAATTATTCGATATCTTATAATTTTCGTGTAAATACTTGAAATAACTAAAATAAAGGATATATTATAACTTTTATATTAATGTTACATAGCCCAAATATTTTTAGTATTGAAATTCTTTTGCATAAACTAAAATTAATTAATGAGAAAGATGTTTGCAAAATATAAAAGATTGTAAGAGATATAAACAAATAAAAAAGATCAAAGAGGAAAATCCTTATGTTTTAAGAGTTTGAGGGTTTTTTCTACAAGTTACCTTTTTAAGTCTCCAAAAGGTATAGAATAAAAAATAAAAGACATGAAATAAAATGAGACCAAGAGGTTTCGAACCTAGTCATTCACATGAGAAACCAAGGTAGAGTACACCTTTGCACCCTAATTTTGAGGGATTTACTATATATCTTTTGTCGAACCAAAAAGATGTTGAGTTTGACAAATTTAACATTGCAACTAATCGAATTAAATGACTATAGTTGTGGTTGTCACATGGTGCACCGACATAATTGAAATATACCTAATTGAAGCTAACATTGTATTATATATGCTAATTTAGTAGTCCATCGTACCAATACATGAGCTTTTAATATAGTAAGGTTCCATCCAAAAGACTTCAACCTATTGATGGAGATACTCATCTATATTCTATACCTATGCAACGATCTCTTTGGTTTTCCCATGTGGGAATTATTCCAACAAAATACGATGAATCACGGAATGTTGCAGCAACATGGTTAGTGTATTTTAATTATTCTTCATAATATATATATGCGCGTCATGATGGTGAGCTACATATAGTTGTTGTCGACAGATAATGACGGTTGTATGGCAGAGCCAGGAAAGGAAATGGCGATGGAGGATGGCGGTGCCGGCAATGGATGACATTAACGAGCAACGGAGATTGGCAATACACAGGAACGATTGGCAACCGAGTGGGCCGAAGCGGCTGCAGCGGTCAATGATGGAGAGCAGCAACAAGACAGGCGAGTGGCGACAGAGGACGGTGGGTGCGAGCGACAGGAAGTTCAAAGAGAGACACCCCAGTCATAATGATATATTAGGTAAAACTAAGAAACGAAATGAGAATGTTGAGACATAGGAGTGATAATTAGTGGGAGTTTTGTTAAATTAGGTAGAATGAAAAAAAATATTTGACATGTGAATGTTTAAGATTTATAGGAGTGTTAATTACTCTTTAGGATAGGGGAAGAATGTGCATAACCGCATAAAGTTAGAGATTGGTTCATAGATAAAGTTAAAATGAGACAAGATTAAAATCTTTTAACAAGATCACAGCATTCCAAAACAAAAAAGGGAAAAAAAACAAAAAGAAAAAAAGAATCCCTTTCAAAATATAACCATGTGAGTACTTTGATTTCTTGTCTAGTGATCATAAATCTCTCTTCTATATAAGGTATGGTAATTCTGCTACAAATAAAGTGTAATTTTCCAAAAATATGCTCAACTTGAAATTTTGCATTACAAGATTTTTCATAGCCTTAAAAACTCAAGTTGCCTGTATATCACCAACCATATCGTACAATAATGGCAATGTATTCAATGACAAGCCAGCATTTTGGTGGCTAGAAAATTCCCACACATACTCGGACTCGAGTTCTACAAGTCATCCCTCTATTGGAGACATCTAACCGTCCATCCTTTGATAGACAATGTTGTTTTGTTTTATTATAATACATGCATACTGATGATTGGATGATAGCAGAAGGTAAGAAACTCCGGATGCATTTATATTTCAGGAAGATATGATTTGTTTTATTTTTTTACCGCAATGAAGCCCACCCCACCGGCCCTGTGTGTCCCTCTTCGAAGCATTAAATAGGAGATTCGGGTTCGATCCCGGGTCTTCCCACAAACTCCTATTGCCTACCACTAGGCTATGTGCCCCATACAGAAGATATGATTCGTTGATAAAGTTTATGAAGATGAGTACGGTAAAGAAGAATTGATAGCTATATGCATTTAAAATTCCAACCAACTATGTCGACAATTGTCTGATCAACTCATGAAAAGATTATACACTTTGACAAGGCTCCAACCATATTAGTTATGCATCATTTTCTGACATTAAATTTTGAGATTCTTATAGTTAGATAATGCGAATGCCATAGCTTGAAAAGAACTGCAGGATGATGTTTATTGAATGACCCTCTTATTTCTACATGTCATAATTTTGTCGATAAAGAAATTATAAGGACTTGAAAAAGAAGAAATTGGTGCCATAGTAGACTTTGAAGGATCAAGGTTGAGACAAAAACTCAAACTTCATTCTAGAATGAAGTTTGCATTGACCTGCATGCAGGTACATGTTCAAAATCAACCTCTATAACCAACCAGCAGTAGCTCAGTTGATACGCGCACTTTCTCTCTTGACGAGAGTGCGGGGTTTGAATCCGAGGAACCCCAAGAGAGTAGCTACCACAAATTAACGCTTTCGGAACAAACCCATGGGTCCTCTGGATGCGTGTGTGTTGTGTGCGTGGATGTGTTGTGTGTGCTTAGATTAAGGCTTACGGACCAGTGCCCGCCAAAAAAATAAAATAAAATCAACCTCTGCATCATTGAGCATTCCATAGAATTAAAAGCCAAAGCTCGACGGAAAATTTAACGCGTTGATTACCGTCAAATTATAAATTGAGAAAACGATGGACAAAAATGCATCAGCTATAATCCTACATTACCTGTTGGCATAATTCAAATTCGAAACCATGCAAAATTTTCTCTAAATATAACCAAGTTTTCACCTGATACAGTATTGATTGATACACTGATGGATGTAGATGAAACAATTTACGGATATGGCTCCTATAGAGCTCATTCAATGTAGGAAAAACGATTCATAACCTCAAAAATTACATGATAACGGAGCTTCTATAGGAACAAGGGACAACTTTCCCCCATAAATCTCTGGTAGTTGGCCCTCATCAATCTCTTCCAAAAGCGTTGCTTTCAGATTCTTGTCATCAACGAACACAATCTGGACCACAACAACAATGATCAACTTCTCCAACATAGACATTGTTGGTTGTGAAAGTAAAAAAGCAAGCTGGCATTACCTTCTTCTTGGTGTTCTCGTCGATAACTGGGTAAATAACCTTCCATGCTTTCATGAAAAGATATGGTACATGGATCAGGAACACCTTGCCGAGCCTCTCGGGGTAGTAACTCTGCGGTAATGGCATCAAGAATTAACATGTAGTATCACAATTAAGGCTAAAGATGGCGAAAATGGCATTTTGATACCACACTTTTAGAAGTTGGTTGTGGTATTAACGACAGATATCATAACAGTTGCAACTTGCAAGGGAAGAAAAGAATATGGCAAATTCGTTTGGAAAGATGTGGACAACATTATTATACTGTTAAAAGTTAAGTTGCTCCGGTAATTATGTATAATTAGTTTCATAGTCTGGACACTCAGCTAGGGTTGTGGATTTTGAGAGTTGCCCTTTTGTTGCGTATGAAAGGTAAGGTTAAGGTAGGTCTTTACCTGCCAGCTGGAGAGCTTGTCGCATACGTTGATCGCAAGATTTCTAATTTCTTGGCTATGGATGTCTGGACACTAAATTTTTGCACCAGATCTAAGAGGTTAGGACTGAAGGTGGTCAAGCGGTCGCAATCGTCACAAGTCTTTTCTGGAATTTGTCAGAATTGAGTGGCTCACATACACAACCTGATTTTGATAGGGAAAGGGATAGTGATGTTGATAACAAAAGTATGATAAGTTTCTCACAAAGTTACATTAGAGTTGTGTCGACTTGTATCACGTTGAGGATCAAAACTGCGGATCTAATGGGGCCTTTAAGGGGGCTTGGTCATATTTGAGTCGTGGTTGTCTATTTTTATTTTTTTTAATAATAGGCCTAAGCGGGGTTTCCTAGAACTCCCGCTTAGCTGCAAGAAGGTTTTACCGCTAGGCTGGCACTTGCAGAGTACTACCACTCATTGATGAGCAATGCTTTCATTTGTAATATCCTCTTATAAGTTACCTCTCATAATTGGAGTAGGAGATGGGATGCTTGGTGGTCTTTTTGGATTTGAATTCCGTCAACTAATTTTTTCAGTGGAGGATCCGTTGCTATCATCTGGACGTTCATGTCATCATGGATGCACCCATACAAGAGGGGGTCAGTCATGTCCATGAAGCGATGAATATCTGCCAAGTACGGACACTCCAAACGAGGTGCCGAACCTTGACACTTGCCCGACTCTTGCTCGACACATACTGGACACGTATAAGAGTCATATGCTTGTCATTTGTGTGTCCTTTAGATATCTTCAGTAAAATACTATGTTATAATCATATTTTGTGTTGAAATTTGATTCATGTATATAAATCTAGTTGATGGTTATTTATAAATACATCTAGTTGCAAATTTAATTTTGTTAATTAGATTTTACCTCATCGTTATTGACTTGTTAGTTATTTATATATAGTTCTTGTCCCTTTTAATGGATGTTACTCTTCCTTGTTGTGTTTGTGTCCATGCAACCTGGTTGGTTGCCACTGGACCCTCCCAAATAATAATATGAAATAAAATAAAATAAATATAATCAAAAAAATTAGTGGACAAGATCCTAATTTTTCTTCTGTAGGCTACATGAGACTAAACATGCACATGAGAGTGAGATACGAGGAATTAATTTTATTTTGTAATCTTGAATTACCTCATTATATGTCAATCTAACATATTGTACCCAATTGACTAGGCCAAGTTTAGCCGAAATGCGAATCTATATCTTGTTCTTGGTTGTGTTCAGCTTAATCCCATGTAGTTAATTTATTAATGTTGTCAACCAAAACAATTAGTAAAAGAAATAAACATAAAAACAATCCTTAATCAAAAGGAAACAATCTCCATGTCAAGCGTATATTTGACTGAAGCATCTACATCATTCTACTTCTATCCTGCTATTCACCCATATCATGTGAAGTTTCTTGATTTACTCCTATAATCTTTAGTCTACCCGTTACACATTTGGCTGCACCGAAACATCTACTAACATTGGTGTTGTGATGCCTCACATTCGATCCCCGAAGATTTCTCTATGATCCGGAGTTATCGCGAAGCTGCAAAGATTCGATGTTATCTGTAAATAGACGTCTGGAGCTGAGAGCTTCAGACGTCTGTCAAAGGGCGGGCGTCTGACTTGTATAAGTCTAGACGTCTGCGGAGCGCTCTGAAAATTTTGAACATGAAGGACAGACGTCTGGTTACGCTCTGGAGTTTTGAAGACACTTAGGCAGACGTCTGCCCATTGCTTATGCAGATGTCTGCCATATTGGACCAGCATATATGGCCTTAGTTAGGAAATTTGTTATTTAGGTAAATCTTTTGTATGCTACATATATAATAGCTTGTTTTAACCCTATATTGGATAGCTTTTGATAATTTAGAGAGAACCTATTGTATTTTGAGAGAGCTAGGGTTTATTTGAGAGGGATTTGTATTACTCCATCGATTTGTACTTCTCCGAATTTGATATTAATAAAGCTTCGACTTCGCCAATTAATAAGTTCTCTTATTTCTATCTTACTTGTGGTTTTGATTACTTCTCGTTCTCGTTTGGTTTATACTTCGTGATCATCTTTATCGCAACAAACCGGTATCAAAACCTTTTGTTGTTGTGTGGAATCTTTTAGATTGAACCATTAGGTCTTCGATCTTGCGATCTAGATCAACGGTGGGTAACGACAGCTACGTCCTCTTCCCCGATTTCTTAGATCGTGATTTTGAAGTTTAGGGTTTGTTAGCACATCGTGTTTTTGTTGGTCCCACATCATGTCTCCGACAATCATGAAGTTCGAAATCAAAAGGTTTGATGGAAATATGTGTTTTAGTTGGTGGTAAATCCGTATGATTGCCGTTTTGACTCAAAACAATTTGAAGAAGGCGATTCTGGATAAGGGTAAAAAGTCTTCACTATGACGGAGGAAGCTTGGAAGGAAATGGATGAAAAGTGTAACAATCCTAAATTTCCTATACAAATTTTTTTTCAAAATATTTTTTTTTTCAAAATCCATAAAGGGGTATTTTAGCATGAGCACAAAATATAAGTAATTATTTTGCTTTTTAATTACAAGTTAAAAGAATGTAACAACTCAATTTTTAGTGTACAAAAAATTTGCTTTAAAATTAATATATATTTGGGGTATTTACATTTACTGTTATTACTTTAAGTAATTATTTAGCTCCATAATTACAAGAAGGAGCATGTGGCTCATTGGTAATACCTTGCACTGTTGAACCAAGCCACCAGAGTTCATATCTCATACCTCACATTATTTTTAAATTTGTTTTATTTTGAAATTTTTAGAAGTTCAAGAGTCAACACGTGCTAACTCCCAAAATTCCTACTACACATGAAAAACTAAATATACCAGTGAGTACACCAACCAACAGGGGACCCACCACATGCCTGACTCGGCCCGACTCGGGCCAGCGCCGCCTGCCGGACTCGGCCGGACGGCCGAGTTCCCAACATAAAAGTTGGGGCTCTTGGGCTACTCTACCTCCTTGCACACATCAATTTTCCAGATCAGTTCCAGAGACCTTTGAAATCCCCATTTACTCCATTTTTAATAAATTTTAATACATTTTTTAATTTTTTTTCAATTTAAACTCTTCATCTATCATAACCATAGCCTAACCCTATAAATACCATCCCTACACTCTACCCCCTCACCCCAAAACCCTGAGCCAACTCTCAAAAAATTCCTAGAAACCCTAGTGTACTTTGGAAGAAGCGAAAGACGAATCTCCGGCGAATTTTCCGGCCATCTTCCGACAACGATCCTAGAAACTCCCGACGACGAAACGACACACCGTCGACTCCTCTCGTCTCCCCTTCCTCTCCTCTGTTAACTAAACCCATAAGTCCCCATCCCTCTTCTCTATTCTTTTTCTGAAAATACGGAATTACAAAACCCGACGGAATCGGAACAAATCCGATGTCTGATTCGGTTTTTTCCTAAAACCTCATTTTTCTTTAATACAATTTTGCTAGAACCAATTCATGTTGACTATTAAACACTAACTAATCATATTGAACAAGTTCTATATAAAAAATAATTGCTATTTCCATTTTACCGTATTTTTTTCATTAAAATACCACATAGTTTCATTTCTACATTTAAGCCATCAAAACTTTGCTATACCTTTAAGTAGATCACGAGATAATGACCTATCTCCTCACACACTCATATGCAACATAGCACAATACCTCGGGAACATAGAATACGGGAAAACGACATCTTGTTAAATAAATACCATTACTTATAAAACCATTTTTCTTAATGATTTAGTATTTATACAAATCTTTGTAAAACGCCGCTACAACCCATTTGGGGAACCCGTTCGGGATGGTGCGGATTATCGCACATCCTCGGGCTTAGTAGTGCGGGATGCAGACCTCCGCAAGGAGCATTCGATCTCGAAAGATTTAAAATACGACATCTTAAGAAAAACGAGATTTCTAGAATATAATATATATTAAATTTATTTTCATATAAATATATGTATATATAACATTAAAATATCTATTTTATAATAATATAAATATTCCAATTCTTTTCAAAAATCACAAGAATCATTTTACACTAAAATACCATGAAATCCATATAAGTCAATATTACAAATAAATACCCTTTATTATGAAATTAGGATATTTTCACTAGAAATATCACAACATAAAATCTACATTCATTACAACTCTAAAGACGATTAATAAATACTTGGGGTGTATTTTGAAAACTATACAAAAGTATTTTTACATAAAACCCCCCTCAAGTTCTGTAAATTACCCTAAGGACCCTAGTAAACATAGGATTAAACGGGACCAATCTCTTGAGCCTCAGGGAGCCGGAGAAGTGGGTGTTTGCCTATTTAAGGTAGACAACTTAACAACGGTGTTATCAATACGGTAATCGTCTTTGAAAAAACACAAATCCTGCAGCCCATGTACAGCGGTTACCGATAACATCAAAACAATCAAAACTTCAATTTACTTTTCTAATTGTCTGACTCAGACCGAGTCTCATTAATAATCCGACTTGAATATGATTCAAGTACAATCTACAAACTACAATTTACAATATTACAATTCAACATGAGTTCATGAATCCATTATTCCATATATTCAATCTATCAACTTGACTGAAACGAACTATGAACATACATTCTATTTACATGATTATACAGTTACATCCATGATTCTACAGTTACATATATGATTCTCCAGTTACATCCGTTTACTGATATCATGGTTTCGGTCAGTCATCCAAACATACAATCTATATAGTTTACAATACAAGACAATACAATACAACAATACAATCAAGATAACATGGGGTTTAAGGGGTAGACTGGTACGAAAGGTGTTAAAA
Source organism: Agapanthus africanus (assembly GCA_030015575.1). Classification (NCBI taxonomy): domain Eukaryota; kingdom Viridiplantae; phylum Streptophyta; class Magnoliopsida; order Asparagales; family Amaryllidaceae; genus Agapanthus; species Agapanthus africanus. The sequence goes on along the minus strand of CM057349.1, from coordinate 415,474,271 downwards.
GTGGCACGCGACTGCAAGATTTAAGATACCTAACCGTATCCAATTGCCGTTGTTCCGGGTTGTATAACGGAGCCTTGCACTCTATATTTCGTTTTCTCTGGTCTCTAGCATATAGAGACCCCTCTCGTATACACTGGCATTCTTCAGTACGAAACTACAAACAACAGCGTTAACACAATATTATAACAATATACTACAATTTTAAAATATACCTTCTTACTATGTCTATTCTATTTCTCCCTTATTTTTGAGACTTACCGAGCGATCTGTTTGCTGACGACATTCTCTTTCTTTCTTCTTTGAATGTCGTCAGGTGATCCGGACACGTCAGAGATCGAGCCCACTGCTGAAGACTTGGACCAATTCAGTGAAGACCCCGAGCTCTAGTTCATTGTACACTTTCCATTTTAGTACTTTTCATTTCTGCCATTGTTTAGGCATTGCTTTATTTCAGTTGTATTTACTTTCCATGTATTGTACAGAAAGAATGTGAATAAATAAAGTTATTGTTTTATTATATCTTGTCTCTTGTTCATTTTACTTTTATATTGCTTAGATACGCTTAGCGTATTTACTTCAGAGTAAATACGTAGCGGCTCAGTCGTGTCCTCTGCTCATATACTGGGAAGCGGGGCGTGACAAAAAGGCACCCACGGCTATCCACTTATGTATGGCTAACAAGGTTCTACAAGAAATTTTGGTAGAAAAAACGGCGACTGATTTGTGGAATAAATTGAAGAAGTTGTATTTAAGGAAGTCTCTCACAAATCGACTCATGTTGAAGCAGCGTCTCTACACACTTCACATGTCAGACGACTCTCCAATAAAACCTCACATCGGTGAGTTTAATGCGATCATTACGGATCTGGGTAAGATCGATATTAAAATAGATGATGAAGCTCAGGTTCTGCTCTTGTTGTGTTCGTTGCTACTCTCTTATAAGCACTTCCGTGACACCATGGTTTATGGACGAGGCACGACCTCAATCAAGGATGTCAAGAAGAATTTGATGAACAAAGAGAAGATTGACAAGAAGTTAATTTCTACCGAAGCGGATGGTTCATCGCCTGGCTTATTTGTTCGAGGACGAGCGGAAAAAAGAGATCCGGAAGCAAATAGAAAGAAATCGCGGTCGAAATCCAAGGCTAAGAACGTGACCTGCAATTCTTGTAAGAAGAAAGGACACTTCAAGATCGATTACTTTAAGTCGTAGAACAAACTAAAGCAGGAAAACAAATCGAAGGAGTATTCGGCTGAAACGAGTATAGCGGAATGAGAAGGTCTTCTTGTGGTTCTTGACAGAGCACATCGATTCAAGGACGAGTGGATTACAGATTCAGATTGTTCCTACCACATGTGTTCCAATAGGAATTTGTTGACCATGTACAAGTCCATTGATGGTGGAGTGGTTTTGATGGGCAACAATAGCTCGTGCCGAGCTATTGGCCAAGAGAAAATCCAAATCAAGATGTTCGATGGTATTGTGAGGACGTTGGCGGAAGTCAGGCACGTACCTGACTTGAAGAAGAATCCCATCTCTTTGAATGCACTCGACAACAAGGGTTATAAATTTTCCGTTGAAGGTGGAGTTTTGAAGGTAACCAAAAACGTTCTCGTTGTGATGAAGGACTTAAAGAAAAGTTCTTTGAATTTGTTGCAGGGTTTAACAACTTCTGGATTTGGACTACTTCATCATCCAAATCCATGACAGATTCGGAAACTACCGGATTATAGGACATGAGGCTCGGGCATATGAATGAGAGAGGTTTGGCCGAGTTGTTGAAGCAGGGTCTACTTAGTGACAAGAGTACGACAACACTGAAGTTTTGTGAATATTGCATGTTTGGGAAGTAAAAGTGCGTTAGTTTCAGTTCGGCGGTGCACAATACAAAAGATACTCTAGATTATATCCATTAGGGTCTTTGTGGACGCTCTCTGGTATCTGTTTACCTTCATTGATGATTTTTCGAGAAAAGTTTGGATCTACTTCTTGAAACATAAAAACGATGTATTTACTAAGTTCAAGTAATGGAAGACGTTGCTTGAGAAGCAGACAGGAAAGCCGATCAAGAGACCGAGGACAGACAACGGATTGGAATTTTGCGGTAGAGATTTCAATGAATTCTGCAAAAATGAAAAGATTGTTCGGTATCATACAGTTGTCTACACACCATAACAAAACGGAGTCGCGGAGCGTATGAATCAGACTCTTTTGGTGAAAGCGTGGTGCATGTTGTTTAATGCACAACTCGGCAAGGAGTTTTGGACAGAAACGATCAACATGGCGTTGTATATTGTAAATCGGTCATCTCATACGACGGTAGGTAGCAAAACACTGGAGCAAGTATGGTCAGAGAAGCACGTCGATTATTCAACACTTAAAGTGTTTGGTTGCTCCGCTTATGCATATTGCCATGAATGCAAGTTGGATTCTCGGGCGAAGAAGTGCATATTTTTGGGTCATGCTACCGACGTAAAGGGTTATAGATTGTGGTGTTCGAATCCAAAATTTCCTAAATTTATGATTAGCAAAGATATGACGTTTGATGAATCTGCTATGTTGAAACCGAACGACAAGAAATCTTCAGCTAAAGACGATTTGAAAAAAGATGAGCCGAGAATTGATATTGAGGTCGGTGAAAGCTTGGGTTTGCAGGAGATCTCTCCTTCACTATCGTCTGAAAAAGCTCATGATGAGCAGTCCCATGATGAGGAGTATTTGCTTACTTGTGACCGAAAAAGAAAGGATATGGCTACGATGATCTAGTGGAATATACGCTATCCGTTATAAAGACAGTAGATAGTAGCGAGCCGACAAGCTATAAAGAAGCCATCTCATTCGATGAAGCAGCTCGTTGGTTAGTTGTTATGAATAAAGAGATCGTGTCTTTTCATAAGAACTAAATTTGGAAGCTTGTGAAGCCCGAAGGAGGAAAGAAGATGATTGGCTACAGGTGGGTTTTCAAAAAGAAAAAAAGTTGACCAAGGGACGGCAGATACGAGATACAAGGCGCGGTTGGTAACTAAAAGCTACTTGCAGGTGCGGAGAGTTGACTTCAATGAGGTATTTTCTCCGGTCGTTAAACACACCTCTATACGTATCTTACTCGGTTTGGTAGCTATGCAAAATTTAGAGCTTGAGCAGCTCGATGTGAAGACCACATTCTTGCACGGTGATTTGGTAGAGAAAATCTATATATAACAGCCCGAAAGTTTTGAAGTTGAAGGCAAAGAAAACCACGTTTATTTGCTAAAGAAATCTCTCTAGGTTTGAAGCAGTCATCTAGACAGTGGTATAAGAAGTTCGACTCCTTTATGAAAGAAGTTGGGTTTACGAGAAGTATGGACGACAGCTGTATGTATTCGAAGAAACTCGCCGATGGTTTTTACATATAGTTGCTATTTTATGTTGATGATATGTTGATAGCAACAAGATATATGGTTGATATTCAGAATTTAAAGGAACGATTGAAAAGCAAGTTTAAGACCAAGGATTTAGAAGCGGCCAAGAAAATACTTGGTATGAAGATAAGACGGGATCGCAAATGAGAAAAGCTTTACTTGTCTCAACAGCGATATATTGAGAAAGTTTTGGAGCGTTTCGGCATGGCAAACGCTAAAGCTGTAAGTACTCCGTTGGCAGTTCATTTTAAACTTTCAGCTCGTTTATCACCGCAAACAAAAGATGAGATTAAGTATATGTCGAATGTTCCATATGCGAGTGCGGTGGATAGCATTATGTACGCCATGGTTTGCACACGACCCGACATTTCACACGTCGTTAGTGTTGCATCTCCTGGCAAAAGCCATTGGCAGGCGGTGAAATGGATATTACGATACCTGCGAGATATGTCTGACGTGGGGTTGGTGTTTAGGAGGAATGACGATAATTTAGTTGGATTCAGCGACTTCGATTATGTGTTTGATCTTGATAGATGCGGATTGATCACCGGTTATATGTTCTCCTTAAGAGGGTGTACCATCAGTTGGTGTGCTTTGTTACAGCCTACGATAGCGTTGTCTACGACGGAGACGGAGTATATGACCGTAGTTGCGGCCGTTAAGGAGGCAATCTGATTGAAAGGACTATTTTCGGAACTTGGTATTCAAAAGGATACCATAATAGTTTACTGTGATAGCCAAAGCACAATTCACTTGACAAAAAAATCAGATGTATTATAAGAGGACGAAGCACATTGATGTGAGGCATAGAAAGTCGTTGAGAAAGAAGAGATTATTATGAAGAATGTAGGCACAACGGACAATCCTGCCGACATATTGACGAAGTCTTTTTCAGTAGTTAAGTTTGAGCACTGCTTAAACTTATTTGGAGTGCATCGCACACATTGAGCCCTTTAAGGGTTTGGTTTTGTAGTGAAGATGGAGCTGTTATTGCTTTGATGGAGGAGTTTGTGGAATGCGAGGTAAGATGGAGATTTGTTGTTATGCCTCACATTCAATCTCTGAAGATTTCCCTATGATCCGGGGTTATCACGAAGTTGCAGAGATTCGATATTATCAGCAAACAGACATCTGGAGCTGAGAGCTTCAGACGTCTGTCGAAGGGCAGACATCTGGCTTGTATAAGTCTAGACGTCTGCGAAGCGCTTTGGAAATTTTGGACGTGAAGGACAAAAATCTAAACATTCTTGTTCAGACATCTGGTTACGCTCTGGAGTTTCGAAGATATTTAGATAGATGTTTGCCCATTTCTTATGCAGACGTCCTTAGGAAATTTTTAGTTGGATAAATCTTTTATATGATATATATATATATATATATATATATATATATATATATATATATATATGATAGCTTGTTTTAACCCTAGATTGGATAGCTTTTGATAATTTCGAGAGAACCTATTGTATTTTGAGAAAGCTGGGGTTTATTTGAGAGGGATTTGTATTACTCCATCAATTTGTACTTCTCCAAATTTGATATTAATAAAGCTTCGCGTTCACCAATTAGTAAGTTCTCTTATTTTTATCTTGCCTGTACTTTTGATTACTTCTCGTTACCGTTTGGTTTGTGCTTCATGATCGTCAATGTTGCAACAATTGACATATTAGCTCTATGTAACCACGGTCATACTTTTCGACCAAAATTCATAAATGGTTGTCTTTTCTCTTTGATCGAATATGATAAATCATGTAGTCCAAATTAGCTTGTCTTTTCATTCAGTGGCTCAAGAATGTCCTTCGCCTACCATTAATGGCTACATCCGCTGTCGAACTAGACGGTCACTATTTTGTAGCAACTTCAACACATCTTGGATAAACTCAGTCCATGATAACCTTTGATTCGCCAAACCAACACCCTAACACTCCCCGCATTAACCTCCAAATGAAATTGACCTAACTATTTCTCTAAACTATTATAGAGTTCTTCGATCATACAAAGCACAACTATGATGCAATTCCTCACTAGTCACTACTGATTGTTTACTTCCTTTTTGTGGTGAGCTTTGAACTAATGATTTTGTACTCAGATACCGAGTTTGGTGACCACCACATCCAAAATGTATTGTTTAGTGAGAGAACAATTGTTTTTTTAGACCATATATTACTCTCTATTGTTGCCGATATTGATATATATGTAGATATTTGGAAGTTAGTAATTACTCGAGACATTCACAGAAGGAGCACACTTACCATTCTCGAATCTTGTGCACTATTCGTGTTTGAGGTGCTAAAAAGAGCATGTCAGTTTGAAACTTTACAGAGGTTCTATGAAGCACCGAAACTTGCAATAGTGTGTTATACCGTGTTGGAGTTGGGCGCGTTTTAGCATGCCTAATTGCGTGGTAATTATGGACCACTTGACTTCATCGACAATCGTTTTAAATTTGTTTTTCTTTCCATTTTTTATCTGTTGATTTTCACTCCTACTTGAATTGTATGATATGGTGTTTAATGAACGGATCATTTTCTTTTCTTTGGGAGACTATTAATGAATGGCTCGTTACGAGATTTACTGAACTGTCTTTCTGTGCCTGTAAGCACCTTTGGGCGATGGTTTTTCGATACATGTTAATTGTGCAATGTCATATGATTTGAAAGGTAAAATACATAACTAGTCGCAAATAGTGGTTAGTTTGAAGTGAATTTTGTACCCTATTAATGAAATTAGATTTTAAAAAATGGCTTCAAATTTTAAGAAAGGTACCAACCTTTTATACATATATGATTATATATTTATATGCATTGATGAAGTTTAACAGTAGGGATAGTTTGGGTTGTAGGTTTGTATTTTGTCAGCCAAGCTGACCCCGTCACCCAAAAGTGTGTGCATGGTTGCATTTGTGTGTTTTTGCAGACGATCCTAGTCCAATTTCTATGTTTTGTTGAGGAACCCAATCTCTAGGATTTAGTCAGAAATATACCTGCAATATATCTATTGCCGCAAGATAAGCCCGGATATCACAGTTTGAGTATCCCCAGCCTTGCATATCGGCAATGAATATGAACTTCTCCTGACCTGCTGGCATGCTGCAATAGTGAAAAATGGAATTAATATGAAGTAAAAACAGTAACAATATATATATATATATATATATATATATATATATATATATATATATATATATATATATATAACATGCTGCAATAGTGAAAAATGGAATTAATATGAAGTAAAAACAGTAACTATATATATATATATACACACACACACATCCTCCATGATTTTTTGGGCGGTCGGCACTCATCATTATCATCTTTATCATGCAAGATGTTGATACACAAAATTTCATGTGATCCCACAGCTTTTTCACCGTTGAATTAGTAATATAAAAAGTTCTATTGTCGGTAAACTGTTAATTTTGCACTCACTAAATCAACGGTGAAAAAGTGGTAGAATCACATGAAATTTGGTGTGTCCACATCTTAGATAATAATGATGAAGATGGATGGCAATTGTCGGAAAAAATCATGAAGGGCATATTTTTCGATGCCATAGTGGGGAATTCCGTCCGATGTCACTGAAAGATTTTATTCATAATTGTTAGCACATATCCCAAAGTTAATCTAATGGTGAAAAAGGGAAAGGATTTTCCACATGCTTTTGATAGGATCCTAGTTGAAATATATATATATATATATATATATATATATATATATATATATATATATATATATATATATATATAAAATTTTTGGGGCCGGCTATATGAATCTATTTCTTCCATTATGCTCGGTTGTTGTCCGTCTCCTCGGTTAAAATTATTATGAAGCATAATTCTATATGTTTCAAATGCCTCTTCTTTGAATCTTGCCTTCCATGTTGAAGCACCCCACATAAGCAGACCATCAAGGGTTTAATTTAGATATCATATGGAATCCATGCAAACTGAAATGTTCCGATGATATTAAAACTCCTTATTTGCATTAAAAAATCATATAATTTCAAAATTGATAGCAAAAATCAAATGCAGGGTAACAGGGGACTAGCTTAGCAATAAGAAATGAAAAACCATTGGACACTTTTTAATTTACTCCCAGCATATTTCAATGGATTTCTATATAAAAAAATTATCCGCCACTTAATCCAACTGCATCTGTGTAAAAGATAAATTTCAATGATTTAAAATACAGGAAATTTAATTCAACTCTTCAAGAACATATGATTTTCCCAAACAAATTGATTTTTTTTGTTGTAAAAACATTGAATCTATATAATCTTTACAATTAAATTTATCGACTTACCCTTTCATTTTCAAAACTTTACAACAGACAATGTAAGAGAGGTTACCTGCTACATAATTTGTCGAGCATGTATACAATAAAACCTGTAACAAGAACGAACTGTTGATGCCCAAAAGGTTTTTGTTCAAGAGCATAACAAGCCTTAATTATTTTGTAATTCATGAAAGTACTTACGCTTATATTCATCGATCCCGTGCTTAGCGTTGAATTTAGCTCCAAAGCAACCTCCTATAAGGCGGCCTTGTTTGTCATATCCTTGCATGAAAACCTTCTTCTCAGAAATCTCATTTTGGACTTCACCATCCGAGATGAAACCATTAGGGACAAATTCCCTCCTCCATTTGTGATATTTGAGGAACATGGTCGAGGCCTTGTTTACATCTAGCTCACGAGCTCGCAAAAATCTTCTAAGCATAACATCGTCTACCTCCTTTACACAATATCAAATTTTCGAAGATTTCAATAACCAAATAAAATGAGATTTTCAAGATCCAAACCCGAGGAAGATGATTCTTTAATAACACCGCCAAGTTTGTACAAAGCGCTAGGCAGCGCTAGGCGGTTGGGGTACCGCATAGTACCTAGCGTCTAGGCAAGCACTTAAGCGCCGCCAAGGAGGTTCTAGTATTTTTTGTTAAATATGTTTACAGATAGAGAGATAAGGTTTTCTCGTGAGGAAAATTGTAAATTTGGGGTTTTAATTGGGTTTAGTATACATTTTTTCCGTTAAGGGAAGACAACATACCAATTCCGACAATTTGCAATAAAAAAGTCAAATGATTAAACGGATATGGCCGCTAAGCGCCTACCTAGGCCCCCTTCTAGACGGGTTAGACCCTTAGGCTCCGCTTAAACAGACGCCTAGGCGGTCCAACCCGCTTAATTCAACTGCTTAGTGAAAAGCGAAGTGGTCTTGTGTCACTTGTGGTTAAAAGGCCGCCTAAACTGCTATTTACAACACCGAACACCACAATGAACTACGCTTAACTACTATTATAAATAATGGTAAAAATCTTAATCTTATTTCCACATGCGTTTCTAGTTGCATGGTTCGAAGGATTATGAAGGTCTAATTCATCCTCACATATCTTGAACTAAAGAAATAATGTGACCAAGGTGAGAAAGAATCTGTCGTGATGTAACATGATGAAGGAACAGTGGGATTGAATCGTCGTCTTTTTCATAACTTTATACATTTAAGGTAAACGATGAACTATGCCTGTATAACTCGACATCAGTCCATCCAACAATATCTTGCCATTCCATTTCTCTATCAAATCAGATCAAGTTTGTTCATAAAAGTCAAGCTAGCGGGACGAAGAAGTTTTGAGATAAAAGTTTATAAACCATCAACTATATTTAAGTTGAGCAACAAGCTATCCATAGCTTTTTCTCAGAAAGGTTTAAATTTCCGATATCAGTCAACTTGAAATATTGAACCGTGTTACAATTTGATACTTGTAACAATGCTATCAATTATATCATCAACTAAACCAATTCAATTAGTGGGAAAAAGGGAACCCAAAAAAGGGTCTTTTATTATTCTTATGCAAAATTTCCTCAGATTTCCCCCCTTATATGTTGTTAATTAAATAAATAAAAGGGCCTTGTAATGCCAATATGTGCAATGATTGGATATTATGCTGAGAAAACAAAAATCAAGAAATTAGAGAAAAGCAAAGAAGAAGAAAGGAAAGACCTTGGCTTGGGGAACTTTGTCCTCAACAATGGCTCTCATCAAGGCCACCTTTTTCCACTCCAGGTCCTCATCAGCAGCCATTGATGGGCTGTGGTTTCCTTCTGAGCCCATTAACCCCCCTTTCTTCTTCTTCTCCTCCTCCTTCTTCTTCTCTTCTACTTTTGAATTTTGATGGATAATATAGTAAGCATTATTCAGTGAAGAGTCAGATCGACGATGAATAAATTGATATTCAATGTGAGATGATGTAAAAAAGGAAAAAAAAACAAAGGAAGAAGATGAGAGAGAGCGGTTGAAAATGCTAGAGATCTATCTATTATATTTCCAAAGTCTCCCTCAACCAGCAATAATCATGGGCACAAAAAATGAAAAAAGAGTGGCTGCGCTCTGTAAAGATAACAGCACGGATGCCCAGCTGAAATCCTGTTCATAAATCTGGCATGTTTCATATTTAGTATACACCAATACCAAATGCCGATATTTGACACAAATCTCTATCGTTGGTTTTGATTTTGGATAAATCTGGACCCTCTCTTGCAATAGTATGGATGCTATTTTGCTGCTCATAGCAGCCCTTCCGAGTCCCAAAAAAATAGATAGATTCTACTAATAAGGCTGGACTCCACCGTAGTCTCATGGCCGTGGATGCATGACCTGGGTTTAGGGGTGAGCCCCGTCCAAACTAAACCAAAAACCCCAACCTTTTACTAAACATCTTTCATAGAAATTTTCGGCTAAATATCATGTATTTTATGAAATAGTTAATTTCACAAAAATATCATACTTCATTTTACAATTGTACTGTTATTTATTTATTTATTTATTTGATGAGAGCCCTAGTAACCTGTATTCCTTTTGGTATTTTATCAAGAAGATAATGTGAAATCAAATGAAGAAAATTGTTAAAAGATGTGATCGAAGTTAATTAAGTTCTTAATATGATTTTTAATTTATAAAAGTTATATTTGTTATCAATCTAGAAAATGTAAATGGTCATGAAAGTTTACTAAAATCTATGCTATAAATTTTATTTTCTATTTAATCATTTAGTATAATACTTTAAGCCCAAATCTAGCCGAAGGCACCTATAAAAGAAACATATTACAGATACCAAATGCATAAAGACTTATATTTCAGCTCCACAAAATATGTGTGTGTTATGTGCTTGTGTGTGTTATGTGCATGTTAGGATTTACGGCCGGTGTCAAAAAAAATAATAATAAGTTCTTACTAGAAATAAGAACTGTGCACGCAGCAGCTAAAAGGAATGGAGAGATATACTAAGAACACTCTTTAGAAGTTTGAGTGACCTTTTCTGGAACGAACTCGAAGTTGCATTTTTAAATCGACTTCAGATGTGTATGTTATCTCAAACTCCTGGCACTGCTTTACTATTAACTTTAGAGTGATTGACTGAAAATCATTCCGTATTATAGTAGATGGATCATATCTCGTGATGATGATACCTACCTTATAAAACAGTGTAAATTGTCAAAACATCCTGGGCAAGTTTTACCGCTAGCAAAAAAACCCGGCCCCTAAACGGTTGTTAAAAACCCTTCAAAAAAGTTTTCAGTCGTCTGTAGTATTTGTATGGTTTATATCTAATTGCGATATGTATGACCTAATTAGATATAACAGACAACTTTATTGATTTACTGATACTGTAGGAAAAATTTTCCAAACGGTTCTTGACAACCGCTTCGGGTCAGGGTTCTGTGTGTTTGCAGGGTTGTTTCCAGAAAAGCATCATCCTCTTCAACAGTGCAATGATTTCCTTGGGAAGATGCCAAGGCCATACAAGACAAAAATTGGTTAATCGAAGATGGAGAAATCATTTCTAGTGGATAAACTTTAGCTCCCTTTCTTCCTTGCGAAAAGAAAAAGAAAAAATTAACTTTCTGTTATTTATTTATCAATTTTTCCGGAGTTTTTTTTTTATGTCACTAGCAATCCTGCGTAACCATATAACAAATGGTTTTTTTATTTATAGGCCCCTCAAAACATCGTAAATTTCTTTCTAACCCCCCAAAACGTTGTATTTACTTTTTACTCCCAAAACTAATAAGATACATCATTTTACCCGCTTTACGATTTCCGTCAGAAAAAACCCCCGTTAATTTTAACTTTAATTTTTGTCCATAGATTTTAGGTTTACCATTCACCCGAAGACAACAAGTAAGACCGCAGAAGTATTCAACCTCTTCATAGCTAGAGAAAAATGTTGAAGATGCTAAACTTAGAACTTCAAAACCTTATATTTGAAATGTAAACGTAAAACTAATTGAAATCAAATCCTAAACTAAGTGTGTGATTTTTGATGATAATATGAAATTTTCATATTCTCATCGATAATTAATCATATGTAAAAATGAAAACGTGACTTAGTTCCCGTCTATCGGTTAATATACGTTCGGTATTCGTCATGATATAAAACTACACGAAAGCTGTTAAACACCAAACGTTATCGTTCGGTTTCTAACAACCGTCATGTAGTCTATGTGACAAGAATTAATATTCGATCGTATGATAATCGATAGATTTGTCTCTTGTAGACAAATTAGGAATGTATAAAGCAGACACCTGCATTCACTTGTGTTTTTCATTTGTTTCGGGATATTTTGTCGGTATCTTTCCGCTGGTTTTCCTTGTACAGCGATAGATTAGATGTTCATTTCAATAGTATTTCACAGTATTGAAACAATTATCTGTTCTATTATAATGTACCCGGAGAACGGCAGGGAGGTACTGCCGAAATTTTCTCAAAGCGGATGAAAACACTAGTGAATGGGTGTATATTTTATACATTCTTGATGGGATAGATACCTTACCCCTACAGCTGTTACCCTTGACATCCAATAAAGAACATTTAATATTATCATCATCTTTCTTGAAAGAAAAATCCAACTCTTAAACTTTAAGATTAGAAGGAGAAAGTTGTCACGCCCCGCTTCCCAAAATACATGATACGAGGGGTGACTAGGCCAGCCATACTCCTACGGTCAGGGAATAATCCTGCCGTAGTCACACTTCGGCTTCTAGCATTACATGGTAGCCAGTAAACAGCACTTGAGTAAAGGAAGATCACAGTTCATAACTTTATTACATTACAATTTAAAAGAGTTCGATGCACATTTATTTCACAGAATAAACAACTAACCAATAAAACAAATGCTGAAATAAAAGAAAGTAGCGCTGGTGATGCAGTCTAGATCTCCGCAATCTCGAAGGATAAGTCCTGCTCCTGGGCTGGATCCACTTCGTCCTCTGAGCATGCACACTCAGGTCGTCAGGGCGACGCGTATAGCAATAAATATATATAATGGGCGTGCAGTATTATTAAACATGATGAGTACAATGAATTGCAGAACATGTGTATAATAACATCAACTGAATATGAATAGTGCACTATGAGTATCATGTCGGTGAACTAAGCAATGCATATGTCATTACTTAACGGTCACTAAATCCATGAAATCAAATGGTGGAGAGGATACTCATGTTTAACAAGGGTCTCGTGCATGCCCGAGACTACGGTCCACTGTGCCCAGGACATAACCCTGTCAGCCGTGTCGCTAGGCCCACGACCTAAAATATGTATATATATAAATATCACTGATAGCGAATGATCATCCTCTAAATCACTGTACCTTGCTAAATACGAGTTCAATTCCACCTTGATTTCTCCATTCCCCAGGTTATGGTATGCATTCATGTATTGAATAGGTTGTGGATAAATACGTATCACTGTCGCTTTCAATCACTTTTCCACTTATCAATATCACTGTCGTATTTGCCACAACCCAATCACTAACATTAATATATCGACAATGCAGATGATCACTATGCAACAGGTATAATCAAGCATGAAAATATGCAGAAATGCACTGAACGGGTATTCATTATTCTATAACGACCAATGCCATGTAACTTGTAAAATTTACGGTAAATCATACACATAGAATGGACCAAAACAGTATAAAGGGTGTATGAAGCACACTTGATTATATAAACAGTAAAATTTATTTCAGGTCAATCGGAGTTCAGGTTAGGGAATTATCCTCATTTGAAGGCAGCGATCGATTTCTGGGATTCCAGTTTCAGAACTGGAAGCCCAACTTCCCGCGCATTTTACCAATGATTATGTTCAGATTCAGATATTGCCCTAGCGAATAAAATCTAGTTCTGCCAGTTAAGTTTCCAATGCACCAAATGGATTACAAATCGCACCTCTACGTCAGAAGTTATGTTCAGATTAATGTGACAATGTAATGAACATTTCTGCAGAAACTGCAGAACACAATGACATTCCAAAATACAATTTAAATATCAAACGACCGTAAAAATGCACGGGACCAATTTCAGAGGTTATATAATTAATTTATCTACGCGACCATATGGGTCTCTGCGCATTTAAAGTTTTAAGCAGGTATGTACAGGTGCTTAGAATTCAGTTTCCCCCGTAGAATGCTATCCCGGACTGCAGTCCAGAATTGCGTTCCTCCTCACTTTTCAGGGTCATGAAATTGCATTATTCCAAAACTAATAACATGGGGTTATAGGTTATCTACTTAGGTTCGATACAAGCCCTGGAACACTATTATTAGATTTATATTTAATTAACTACTAATTTTACAATGTGATGGTTGGGGTGATTTTCAGATTTGACGTAACCGATAGGCGGGGTATCATTCATAGTGGTGGAAACAATTATTTTCCCTCGAATTCTCATGAGCTATCTGTTATCCTAAAAGGGTTTCGAAGCTCATAAATTTTGCTATTTTAAGTAGGGTTTTTCATCTAGGCTGTCGTGTCATTATGTATAAGCATCAAATGAAATATTCGCTCTCATTAACTGATCTAACTAAAATTATTCGATTTGAATGTTATAATGGTATGATAAGAGATGGTATCTCTTAATATAATTGAACGACATGGTTGGCTACAAAACTAAATTGACGGTTAAACATCGATGTCGCTATACACATAAACATTTACACCGGAGTATGTAACCTTGTTAATTTAATCAACTACTACAGTTTTTAGCATGAATAAGCAAGGGAAAAGGGTTCCACTTGCCTAATGATAGACGACGATACGATGGTGGAAGACGGCGAACGGTGTGACACGGGCACGATCACTGCACGATGCGCGCTCGACTTGGTTAGATTGGAGTACTCGGGCTCAGCACTGGCGTGGAGGCGGCCACGGCAAGGGGTTTCCAGCTACTCCGTTGAAGTGCTCGGATGCAGAAAGGCTGCCGGCGGTGAGCTCAGGCGGCTCTGGGGATTGGAGCTGGTGAATCGGGGAGCTCCGATTGGGTGCAGCGGCTTGGGTTCGGGGTTGGTGCTCGGAGATGGTGAGTAGGGGAGTGGCTCAGAGATGGTCGGTTCGTACGCGAGCGCGAGTAGCGGGGAGTCGTGGGGGCGTCGTTGGGGACTTGGAGCCGTTGGGGAGTGAGCGGGTCGAGTGGAGGCTGGCGCGAGGAACTTGCGAGCGAGCGTGGGTGCGGGTCTCGCGGCGCGGGCGCGAGCAGCGCGGAGGCGTGGGGTGATGGCGCGAGGAGCGGGGGCGACGTTGGGAAAAGGCGGGAAAACGAAGACGAGGGAGGAAGATGAGGGGAAGCGGGTCGGGTCGGGTCTGCATGGGTCGGGTCGGGTAGAATTAGGATTGGGTTTTATTTAGGTAATTAAATATATATATATATATATATATATATATATATATAAATAGTAGAAAATTCACGGAAAAATTGGGAAAAATACGGAATTTTTTTTATTCGGAACCAGGGATTTACAAAAGTTCTCAATAGGAGTTGGAGGGGAACCCAATCCATTAACAATTGAAACCAAACTTAACCAAGTCGTTAATTAAACCTAACACTAACGCTTCTTATTATCCGTTTATCTCATATTTGTCATAAAATCTTAATTCCATGACTCTTATCTATAGGAACTTTACCACGTTCCATTTTCTTCCAATATGGCATTCCCGTACCTCCACAACAAGAGTTGGATGTACGTCGACGTTTTCTCGAGAGCCACTAATTTTTTCTTAACGATGTTTAATTTTTCACCGATTTTTTCTGCGCACGTCTTGGAATACCGAAAAATCACGAAATCTATTGTCCTTGCTATAATTGTATAAACACGCAATTGCAGAAGAATTCGGATGTTGAGTTACACATCATGAAAAACGGTTTCCTTAAATATTACACTAAGTGGGATATTCACGGAGAAAAGAACGATGGAGGGCCAGTGCAAGAGACGGAAAACGAATGCATTGAAGCGGAAACCGAAGAGTGGTAAGAAATAATAGAAAAAGAGGAGGAATGGCGGTTTGAAGAAGATGAAACTGTCGAAGACGATGATGCTGTGTTCACGCCAGTCGATGACATGGATGGGTTTATAAATGCCGTGGGACTTCCTTATGATACGGAAAATACCGGATCCATGTTATTGGAGAAGTACAAGATTTCCTCGATAATCTCTCTATATCCAAATTGTAAAGGGTTTTTGATACTATCTTTTTTCGTACGTCTCTTTCAGATTAAATGCATGAACAGATGGAGTAACCAGTCTTTCGCCGATCTCCTAACATTGCTAAAGGAAACTTTTCCTGACGGAAATGAAGTGCCACCGAGCTGGTAAGTGGCGCAAAAAATAATCACAAATATCGACTTAAAATGTGACAAGATACATGCATGCGAGAATGACTGTGTTTTATTCCAGAAAGAACACGCCGCACTCAAAAGTTGCCCAGTGTACGGGGAAAAGCGACTCAAACCTAAGAAAGACTCCCGTTTGAGTGATGTGCCTGTAAAGATTCTTCATCATTTTCCGTTAATAACAAGGTTGCAACGGTTATTTATGTGTGAGGAGACGGCATCCGAATGCAGTGGCACCATAAAGCGCCTCATGAAGAGAGAAAAATGAGTCATCCTAGAAATTCGATATCGTGGAAAATTTTATATGAAAAACATTCTTCGTTCAGCGCAAACCCTCATAACGTAAGGCTGGAGATTGCGAGCGACGGTTTTAGTCAATTTGGGATGGTTCGCGGCGAGCGTACTCATAGTATTTAGCCTGTTGTGGTGACTATATACAACCTGCCGCCATGGAGGGCTATGACGCAATCTTATTTTACATTGGCGCTTTTAATCGACGGTCGCTCGTCTCCTGAGAAAAATATCGATGTGTACCTTCAACCTTTAATTGATAAGTTAAAATTGCTATGGGAATCTGGTGTGAGAACCTATGACGCAGATGGTAAACAATTTTTTCAGATGTGTGTTGCTTTGTTGTGGACGATTAATAATTTTCCTGCTTACGGCATGCTGTCGGGATGGACAACTCAAGGTAAGCTTGCCTGCCCTAGTTGTCATATTCATACGAGCAGCGTACACTTGAAGTTTAGCGGAAAAGAGTCGTTTATGAGTCACCGACGATTCTTGCTTATAACTCACAGGTTCAGAAGGGATAAAGAAATGTTCAATGGCAAGACGGAGACTAGTATGCCGCCTGAATCATTGTCTGGTAACGACATACTGCAACAATAGAGAGGTTTTCAAATATCACATTCGGAAAGAAACAGAACAAAGATACAATGCCATGCCCATCTGGCTGGAAGAAGCTTAGTGGTTTATTTCAGCTTCTGTACTGGTCCGATCTACCGCTGCGCCATAATTTAGATGTCTTGCGTATCGAGAAAGGCTTCTCCGAGAAAATCATTAATCTTCTGATGTGTAAGAATGGAAAAACGAAGGACAATCTCAACGCCCGTCGTAATTCGATGAATTTAGATGGTTTGTCCATTAGAAAAGAATTGCAATCTCAGCCTGTGGCTGGTAAACCGGGTTATTACGAGATCCCTCCGGTAATTTACAACATGAATAAGGAGGAGAAGCGGCGGTTTTTACGTGTGTTGAAAGAATTGAAAGTCCCCGACGGTTTCTCATCAAATATTTCTAAACAGGTGCAGGTAGAAAACGGAAAAATCGTTGGACTCAAGAGCCACGATTACTATATATTGATGTAGCATCTTCTTCCTTTATGTCTCAGAGTATCGGTAAAACCAAAAGTTGGTTTCGTGCGTAATGACTTTTGCACGTATTTCCGCCAATTGTGTTCCAAAAACGTGGACGTCAATGAGATAGCAGAGCTCGAAAAAGATATTTATTTGATTCTTTGCAAGCTCGAAACTATTTTTCCACCTTCCTTTTTCGACATTATTATTCACTTGTCCGTCCATCTGGCAACCGAGGTCGGGATTGGCAGTCTAGTCCATTACCGTTGAATGTATCCAATCGAGATGTATTATTGACATCATTATTCATCATTTAAATTGCAAAGAATTATCATGAATTATTAATATGTATTATTTTCAACAGATATTTTTTAATTTAAAAAAACTATATCCGCAACAAGTATCGTCCTAAAGGTTCGATTGCGGAAGGTTATCTCCTGAACGAAGCCATGTCTTTCTGTGCTCATTTCCTAAACAAGATGTCAGGATGAAGATGAACAAACCGCAGAGTATTCTTGACGGTCCAATTGGAGCAGGAAGGCTAAAAAACATGTCTTACGATCTCGCGGCCAGTGTACATACGTACGTCTTGATAAACGGCGAATGTTTTGCTAAATATGTAGAGTAAGCGTTTATTATTTCATCGTTTTAAACGTCAAAAATTAAATTTAATCTAATTAATAAAACAGCATATTAACGAATAGAGCGCACAAAGATATACTCAAGAGATCGAATCCTAGGACGTGGTCGAATGATAGGATCGAAGAAGAACAGATGTGCACTTTCGCCGCTTGGTCTATAAAAAAAATGAATGAACAATTGAATCGTAGAGAGCAGATTGATAGAGAGGTCCACGACCTTTTAAACGGTTCAACGATTGCAGCTAGGTTTTACAACAGGTATGAGGTATCTGAATATAAATTTAAGGTAGAAAGTACGGAATGTACTAGAGCTACGCAAAATAGCAGCATCGCAACCATCGACGATGATGAAAATCCCTACTACGGTGTTCTTGAGGAAGTTATAGCGGTCTCATACGAGCATACGACTGTCCTATTTCATATATTCAAATGCAGATGGTACAATACTAAGTCTGACCGGGGTATGAAGGTCGATCAACACAGTCCGACTTTGGCAGATCGTTCTATCCTTAGCACCGCATCTGTAACAACCCTAAACTTTCTGTACAAAATTTTTGTAAAGTACAGAAAGGAATATCTTAGCCTGAGCACAAGTTAAAAGTATTTCTTGTTTAAGAACAGCAAGAAAACACTTGTTGCTCATTGGTAAAACCTTGCATTGCTGTGACATACTCCTTGTGTTCAAATCCTCCCAGCCACACATTATTTTTGATGATTTTTTCTTTTAAACTTTTTGGAAGCCCAAAAGTTTATATGTGCAATACACGTAAAAATGAAAAGTCACTAAAATCAAACATGTGGAAAATGTTATATGAGTAGACACAAACACGTGGCACCAATTCAAGACCCCACCCCTCCCAAACGACTGGAGAAGATCCCCAAAAGGTCGGCGGCGCCGTCCCCCTTTGCAAATGCCTCCTAATTTTACCCCAACACCCCTTGGCCTCCCCCCACTATTCCTCTTCTGTTTGTTTTTCTTGAAATTAAACAGAGAATTAAAATTAGGCTTTTAATCCAATGTTTAATACATTTTAATTCTCATTTTTAATTCCCTAAACCCTAATTCTATCCTATAAATACCACCCCATACCTAGCCCTCTCTATTCTGAAATCTATCATAAAAACTTTCAAATTTTTCCAAGTCAAATTAGTTGTACAAGTGGAGTTAGCACAAGGTCATTTTCCGACAATGACTTGGGATAAATCCGACGACACCGCGACTCCACGAACCTCTCAAACCTTTCCCATACCTCTCCCCTCTCTCATCTAATCCAATAAGTCCCTTCACTTCTCTCCTTTTCACCTCTCAAAAAGTTTCCTTTTCAAAACTTGTCGGAAGTGGAGTTAATCCGACATTCGATTCTAATTTGTTAAAAAAACCAACTTTTCTCAATAACAAATCAACCATTTCTTTATATATTGTTTATCAACCATAAACCAACATTGAGAACAAGTTTCAATTTAAAATACCATGCTATGCAACTTTTATTTCACTTTTACGGTTAAATACCACAAACTTTCTATTCGACATCTTTCATCATATTTGCTCATATTACCTTTAGAAAACTCACGAGGTAATGACCTACCTCATCATAACACTCATCATGACATAGCACGATGGCTTTTGGAATAATATTTTGTGGGATAAATATAATTTTACAATAAAATACTTTAAACTAATAAAACCGTATTCTTTAACATTGTTTTAATTAAATTCCTTGCAATTAAGCCTCTACAACCCATTTTGGGAAAACCGATTTGGATTGTGCGGGTTATCGCACATCCTCAGAACTAGTAGAGAGAGATGCGTACCTCCCCACGGAGTATCCGATCTCGATAGAATTTTTAATACAATTTTTTAAGAAAAACGTGAATTTCTATTTAATAAATAAAATATATTTTTAATAATTATATATATATATATAATTATCAAACTATCTATTTTAAATATATAATACATTCCATGTTTTCTAAATAAAAGAAAAGAATCACAAGTTTCAAGAAAATACCCTTATCAATCCATACAATTCTAATTTATACAAAAATACCATATATTATTAAAACTAGGTATTTATTCACTAGAATACCTCACTTTAAAAATCTACATCCATAAAAACCCTAAATACGATAAATAAATGCTTGGGCTTTATTTTGAAAGTTTGTCAAAACTATTTTTCATAAAAACCCCTCAGGTTTATTAATTTACAATAAGAATCCTAGTAAATATAGGTTTAAGCGGGACCAATTCTCTTGAGTCTCAGGGAGCCGGAGAAAGTGGGTGCTTGCCTATCTAAAGTAGGAAACTAAACCGGGGTTATCAATACGGTAATTGGCTTGGAAAAAGTCACAAATCCTGCCGTCCATGTGCAGCAGTTACAGATAATTCCAAAACCTAATTCAGGAATCAAATTATGTTTAAGTGTCTGACTCAGACAGAGTCTCGGTCTAATTTGAATACAATTACAATCTACATACAATTCAAATATAACTCCAATACATCATGAATCCATATATACTGGAACTTGAACATGAATAACAGAATACTATCAAATATCAATATGACTCGACTGGACCGAACCATAGATATATATTGACTTGATTAAATGACTATTCGTTTACATCCTTATCCGTTTACATGAACAACTGATATCATGGTTTCGGCAAGTCTTACATCTATAAAACAACTCAATATACATTACGTGGTTTTTAAAGGGGTAGACCGGTACAGAATGTGTTAAATGTGGCACGCGATGGTCATTAAAAGACGTAACCAAATATCCATTGCCGTTGTTCCGTGGGGTTTGACGGAGCCTTGTACTACGGGTTACCTTAGTCCACGGGATAGATGGACTCCTCTCGTAAACACTAATATCTTCTGTACCAAGTTACAAACAACTACGTTAGTATAGCGAACATAATATTTTATACTTTACATGTTCTATTCTCGTCTATTCTTCTTTATCTCTCAGGACTTACCGAGCGATTGTTCGCCGACGACATTCCTTTTCTATTCTTTCTTTGGAATGTTGTCAGGAGGACCCGAATCTTTGGAGATCGAGCCTAGCTCAGAAGACTTGGAGCAGTTCATCGAGCACCCCGAGCTCTAGTTCACTTGTATATACTTTTACTTCAGTTCATGCCATTGTTTAGGCATTGCTTTCCAGCATTGTATTTACTTTCCAGTTGTATTGTAAAGAATGTTTAATAAATAAAAAATTGATGTTCATTTACATCTCATGTCTTTCTTGTGTACATTTTTATTATATTGCTTATTTACGCTTGGTGTGTTTACTTTTGAGTAAATAAGCCGCGTGCCTCGTCGCGTCTCCTTATCCGTACACCGGGAAGCGGGGCGTGACAGGTTTTGTTGGTGGCCCATGCAGGTCAGTTCTGCATGAAGTTATACCATGCAGGGTCAGTTCTGCATGCAAACCTAAGCAATATATCACAAGAACAACAACTAAAACATTCTTTACATTTCCTATTCTTTGAATCTATCCTAACCTTATTTTTTCTTTCAAGGTTATGGATTCTCCGAACAATACGAGCACGAACGCCAATGGCAACACCACACCACCTCCTCTACCACTTACACCTACCGTAGTAGCTTCTATCAACGAGCAGATGATATTGCTTGAGGCAATTAAGAGCCTCTTGAAGGGATAGCAGCAGCAAACTGCTATACTTCTACACCGCCCAGAATCCGAGGCACCTGAAGTGAAGCAATTCCGGGCTATGCATCCGAAGTAATTCTCTGAGAAAGTGAGCCCCTTGGAAGCTGAAGAATGGGCTCAGTCGATCGAATACGATCTGGCAGCAGCACAAGTGCTAGACATTGCTTGGGTAAGGGTTGCGAAGCTGCAACTTGTAAGTCGATGTACAACGCCCCACGACTTGCGGGGAGGCGGAAATATGAAAAACGATCTTGTTCTTTGCTTAAACATCGACTAACCGCATGAATCGAAGCTAAACGATAACTAACACCAAACATAAAAGTTAACAACTACTATGCAAAGGGATTATACCTAAAGAACCATGTCCTTCGTCTTTATGAACTCCACCTCCTTCTCGGCCTTCTCGAAGTAGTAGACGATCCACCCGAGAGCTTTACTCCAAGCTTAGCCTCTAAACTTGAGGCAACTAACTTTCTTTAAGTGCTAATCAAAGAAGCTAGGTGATATAGAGTGAGGGTTATGGTTTAATTAGTCTAACTAATCCTTGTACTCAACACATGAGAGGGGAGGATTAGGGTTTGAAGAGGGAGAGCTTGAGGAGAGAGAAGATGAACATAATAATGAGAAGAGAAAATGAGTTATCATAATATATATCAAGCATTTTGTTATATCAAGAAAAGAAAAGAAAATGATTTACAACCATGCTTGATAAATATCTTGTGGTGATTCATCTCCATGAGTCATTAAGCAATTATGAAGAATTAATGACATGGATGAATCATCCATATGACTCACTAATCTCATTCAATGTATATGCCACCTAAACCTCCTTAGTCACCACCTTCTAGAAGCTTCTCGCGCAATTACGAGAACGCCCCTCCTTTCCGCAAAAATACGGAAAAACTTTAGACTGTATAAATCCAATAACCGGATACCAGTAACTGGCTTAAACCAAAGCCGACTGGTAAAAACTGTCCGAAAGTCGTACGTGTGTAAACACATGTATGCGTCCGAACCCTTGTCGTAAAACCATACGACCTCTATATCGTTTCGCCTGGAGTAGGGAAACTCTCTGTGTGGGACTCTAGAGACTCGACTACTACGCTGGCAGTGGGTTTAACCACAGACCGCAAGCGGCACTAGCTGTACGTAACGGTCCCCAGGTAGATGTCGATAAGAAGGCCGATGAGGAAACCCATCCGAACTCCTACTGAGTCTGATGTGACAATCTCCGTATAGTCCGGTCCGTTCGTCTAAGACTATCGCATATCGGGCCTAGGGGGGCGGCTAGCGTCAGTCCCCTAATAGCGGTATAAGTCGTGTCGGAGGGAAGCCCATTACACCCTGAGAAACTACTGGAACCTACCATCAAATCTCGCTTGCCCTGGCCAGGGACTTCGCGTAATGGCTCTCTGACACAGCGCGATATCAACCCCCAATACCGGGAGAGACGAATCCTGTCTAACCGCCACTGCCTCCAAGTGCTCGGGACTGCACCCAACTGCTACCTGTTTGCACGACTCATTTGAGCCGTGGTAGGGTAGCAATCTAAGAACAGTGGGACACACTCGAGGCGAAGTAGCAGTGTCAAGTCTGCGGACTATGCTGTACTCATGTCACCTGGGAACTGTTCACTGACGACTGGTATAAAACCATCCAACAGTTCCCTGTGAGTCCTGTCCGGTGTACCCGTAACCCAACGAGCACCTGCATACTATCTCCAGTACGACGTACTGACGGCTGTGGGACAGACCATCTCCCCAACTGGGATGAGAAGCGTACACACTAGTCTACTCCGGAGTATCGATGCCCTGTCTCGATAATCCAACGACTAGGGACCTGAATAAGGATGTGCTTGTAGACTACCCAGCCCCCACTAGTGTGACTGCCATCACAACGCTGGTAGTCAAGCAAGATCCTAAGAGCTCTATCAATACGTATACTCACATATTAAGATAGAAAAACCAAGTAGCATACTACCATGTTTAGCAAGACTGTTATATACATGTGAATATCCCAAGCTTCCATTAAGTAATATACAAACTAGTATGATATAATAATGGCCCCTAGGGCATATACACTAACAATCTCCCACTTGCACTAGGGCCATGTACTGGCATATCGAAGACCGATGATCTCGAGTAGCCTCTCGAACTGAATCTGAGGTAGGGCCTTCGTGAATGGATCAACAATGTTCTCTTCAGAAGCAACTCTCCGTACCTCGATCTCCTGACGATCAATGATCTCCCTGATCAGGTGATACCGCCTTAAGATGTGTCTGGACTTCTGATGGGACCTTGGTTCCTTTGCTAACGCTATAGCTCCGTTGTTGTCGCAATACAGAGGTATTGGATCAACTATGGTAGGA
This sequence comes from Agapanthus africanus, assembly GCA_030015575.1. NCBI lineage: Eukaryota > Viridiplantae > Streptophyta > Magnoliopsida > Asparagales > Amaryllidaceae > Agapanthus > Agapanthus africanus. Next base: position 415,450,158 of record CM057349.1, on the reverse strand, counting down.
ACCACCTGAAGTTCTGTTAGGAACTTCTTCATCCAGACTGCTTCTTTTGCGGCATCGCAAGCAGCTATATACTCCGCTTCCATCGTCGAGTCAGCAACGGTGTCCTGCTTGGAGCTCTTCTAGCACACCGCCCCTCCATTGAGGGTAAAGACATAACCCGACATGGACTTGGAATCGTCCTTATCACTCTGGAAGCCGGAATCAGCAAAGGCCTCCAACCTGATGTCTTTTCCGCCGTAAACCAAGAACATCTCCTTAGTCCTTCTCAGGTACTTGAGAATGTTCTTTACTGCTATCCAGTGCTTCTCCCCTGGGTCTGACTGATACCGGCTTACCACGCTCAGTGCGTAAGCTACATCTGGTCTGGTGCACAACATCGCATACATTATAGAGCCTACCGCAGAAGCGTAGGGTATAATAGACATGCGTTCCCTTTCCAAATCAGTCTTGGGAGACATCTCTTTGGAGAGGGTGATTCCGTGACAAGCCGGTAGATTACCGCGCTTAGAATCTTCCATACTGAATCTTTTCAGTACAGTGTCGATATACCTGGACTGCGAAAGTCCCAACATCCTCTTGGATCTATCACGATAGATCCGGATCCCCAGAATGTAAGAGGCATCACCCAGGTCTTTCATGGAGAACCTGTGTGACAAGAATCCTTTCACAGATTGTAGCATAGGAATGTCATTTCCTATCAATAGAATGTCATCCACGTACAAGACGAGGAATACGACACTTCTGGCTACAACTTTACTATATATGCACGGTTCATCTGGATTTTTGATAAAGTCATATTCTTTGACTGTTTCATCAAAACAGATGTTCCAACTCCGCGATGCCTGCTTTAGTCCATAAATGGACTTAAGCAGCTTGCATACTTTCCCGCTGCTCCCACTCTGATTGAAACCCTCTGGCTGATCCATATAGACGCATTCTTCTAAATTTCCATTCAGAAAAGCCGTCTTTACGTCCATCTGCCAGATTTCATAATTATGGAAGGCAGCAATAGCAAGAAGGACCCGAATGGATTTGAGCATAGCCACTGGAGAAAAAGTTTCTTCATAGTCCAAACCAGGTCTTTGACGAAAACCCTTTGCAACAAGTCTAGCCTTATAGGTTTCCACCTGTCCATCTACACCAATCTTTTTCTTGAAGATCCATTTGCATCCTATGGGTTTTACCCCATCTGGAGCAAAGTCCAAAGTCCATACTTTGTTGGTGTACATGGACTCCATTTCGGTCCGCATTGCATCTAGCCATCGTACCGAGTCGCCGCTCTGGATGGCCTGCTGGAAGTCAGTAGGTTCATCATCATTTATGATGCAATCCTCTCTATCCCCATCTATGAGAAAACCGTAGTATCTCTCAGGCGGATGAGACGGCCTACTACTCCTGCGGAGGGGTGCGGGAATGTCCTGTTCTTCTTGAACTTCCGGTTCTACCAAACTTTCAGTAGCAGCTTGTGGTTCGGGAATTTCTTCCAGTTCTATTTCGCTCTCACTTATTTCCTTTTCTAAAAACTGATGTTCTAGAAAATGGGCATTACGAGAAACAAAAACCTTTTGTTCCTCTGCGTAATAGAAATAATATCCCTTGGAGTTCTTTGGATATCCCACAAACATACATTTTACTGATCGTGCCTCGAGCTTGTCCACATGCTGCTTTTTAACAAAAGCTGGACATCCCCAAATCTTCATATGCTGAAGATGGGGTTTCTTCCCAGTCCACATCTGATATGGAGTGGTAGGCACAGTCTTGGTAGGAGCCCTGTTCAGAAGATATGCTGCTGATTCTAGCGCATAACCCCAAAAAGATCGCGGTAACTCAGCATTACTCATCATGGATCGTACCATATCCAATAGGGTTCGATTCCGTCTCTCCGATACGCCGTTGTGCTGTGGAGTGTATGGAGGAGTAAGCTGAGAGAGAATTCCTTTCTCTTTTAGGTAACCTAGGAACTCGGCACTCAAGTATTCACCACCTTGATCAGATCTAAGTGTCTTGATACTTTTGCCGGTTTGGTTTTCTACTTCATTCTTATACTCTTGGAATTTCTCAAAAGCCTCGGATTTATGTTTCATCAGATAAATGAATCCGTATCTTGAGTAATCATCCGTGAAAGTAATGAAATAGGAAAAACCACCTCTTGCATGCGTAGACATTGGACCACATACATCACTGTGTATGAGTCCTAAGAGCTCGCTCGCTCTTACTCCTTGTCCAGTAAATGGAGTCTTTGTCATCTTTCCTTTGAGACAAGATTGACAAGTGTCATAAGTTTGATATTCGAACGAGTCCAAATATCCTTCTCTATGCAACTTAGTCAACCTTCTCTCATTGATATGACCCAGTCTACAATGCCATAAGAAAGCTTTATTTAAATCTGGAGACTTTCTTTTAAGTGTGTTCTGGACATTGAAAATTTGGAGTTGGTTTAAAACATATATACCGTTATTTAGTGTACCGGACCCAATCAAACCATGATTAAGGTGGATGCTAACAACATCTCTTATAAACGTGAAATCATAACCTTTATTTGATAACAAGGAAACTGATATGATATTACACGTTAAGCTTGGTACAAAAAAACAGTTATGTAAAACCAAAATGTGTCCACTCGTCAATCCTAGGTGATAATCCCCGACGGACGCAGCTCCCACGCTAGCTCCGTTAGCAACCTTTAGGGTCATATCACCTTCCTTCAGCACTCTACGGTTTCTCAGTGCCTGCAATGAATTGCAAATATGAGATCCTGATCCGGTATCCAATATCCAGGAAGTAGAGTTGATCGACAGACAATTCTCAATTACAAACACACCTGAAGTCGAAGCCACAGCTTGCTTCGGTTCCTGGTTCTTGGCGTTCCACGCCTTGCAATCCTTTTTCCAGTGCCCTTTCCTGTGACAATGGAAGCACTCATCCTGGCCTACTACCGGTACCGCAAACTTTTTCTTTCCCTTCCCTCCCACCTTACTAACACCTCCTCTAGGTTTGGTGGCGGCCTTCTTCTTCCTTCCTTTGGCCCTAACCTTGGACCCGGAAGAAGATGCACCGCTAACAAACATAGCGGGTGTTTCCCTTGTCTTCTGCAAGGTGCCCTCTGCACTCCTTAACATGTTCAGGAGTTCCGGAAGTTCAACTTCTTTTCTTTGAATGTTGAAGTTCAGAATAAACTGGGCGTAGGTGTGAGGAAGGGACTGGAGAATAAGGTCTGTATAGAGCTCATTATCCAAAGTCGTCCCAAGGTCTGCGAGCTCTTCAATATAGCCAATCATCTTTAGGACATGTTCTCCTACCGATGACTCGACAGCCAACCTCGCTCGAAACAAGTTCTTAGAGGTCTCGTATCTTGCTATACGAGATTGCTCTCCATAAAATTCCTTTGTATGGAGAAATATGCCATCTAGGTCCATATCCTCGTGCCTCCTCTGATGTTCATTGTTCATCGAGGCAAGCACGATGCACTTGGCTTTCGCGCAATCTAAATCCCAGGTTTTGCGGATTTCCTTATCCGCATTGCTGGATTTGGGACCAGGGACAGCAGGTGCCGTAGCGGTGAGGACGTACCCCAATTTGTCATAGGTCAAAGCCATTTTGACATTCCGCAGCCAATCTTTATAGTTTGGCCCTGTCAGTATATTTTTCTCTAAAAGTAACTTAAGTCCAGTCATTTTCAGGGTCGCTGCAATTAGGAGAGAGAGAAGAAAACTCTTTAGCATGATGCTCTTGCAAGTTTAGAGTGGTTTTTAGTTTATCTAAACTGGATGGCTCCCACTTTTTCTCGAATCCTTCCTCAAACCATAAAAGAAGAATTAGCCAGGACTATTCTCACTGTACAATTCTTGCTTAACCGTTCAGCCAGGCTAGTGTCGATACTTCGAGGGAGGTTTTCAAACACTTTCGCGAAGTTCCTTAATTAAATAACCTCTTTTCTCTGGGGACGTAACCCCGCTGACACCTTTCTTGACACCTACTTGGTTTATAGCATTGATCGTTAAGTGACGAATATCCTGATAAGTAGCATATACTCACAGTAGGATCGGGATCCAAATATCATCGTATGATAATGTTGAAGGCATGCTACCAACATTCATCAAACTCCAAATGGTATGCATCACTTTGCAAACTTCAGTTTCTTTAGAAATTCCCGATATAAGTTTTTGCCCCATGCTCTTATGACCTTGGCTTTGGTCAAAATGTCATAAGTCACATGTCAAGTTCTACCCGTCATTATCTTGTCAATTTGAACCCATCCGTATATACCCCTGACTTTGGTCAAATGATAATACGACTGTCCCAAACTAACTCATCTATCTTATGCAACAAATGAAAACCCAGCAGCTACCAAACACTATGCCTTGACTTTGGCCAAAATGCATAGCTTGAATACTACTGAATACTCAAATGAAATGACGGAGGGCTACGAATGGTTTTGGCGAAACCGTGAACGTAGTGAACTTGATATAACCGAAGGAACCTGATAGCTTTTTTAAAAGGAGTGGTTAAAGCTCCGCATTTAAAAATATCTGTTTTATAAATTAACCGAGTGGTTTCTTTTAAATTGTTCCAACGATTAACTTTTGGTTTATTTTCTTTGCATTATAAATAATGCGTCCCATCATTAACCTATCATTGCAGAAAACAACGAAAATACAACGTTCTCTTATGCCATCCGCATTCGCCACGGGATCCCGTCATCACCCGTTAGGTTACTTAACTAACGACAGAGCGGGGGCTGGGCTAGCGCGGGTGTAAAACATAAGTGACGTCTAAATAGCTATCATATATAGATATTGTACATTCGTCAGACGCAATAATAGGCATTCCAGATCACAGATGAACTTTATTGGATTTGCAAGCATTCCGTGTTTGTTTTGAGCCTGCAACAAAAGACGGATTACACAGTTGTGATGAATAGCCATTACCCCACCCAAGACCCCAACGGGTACGGCAAACTACCCGCCCGGCAGTTTGTGCACCCCATCTTGGGTCTGTCCTAGGAGCAAAAACAGTAAAATAAAATAATACAACGGTGGCTACAACCGCAACCTGGATGTGCCCCGCAAAATTATATTACAACAAATTACATTTACATCAAATGAATTAAATAATAACCCATCACATAACCCCGGCTATACATCACAACAGTCCAACACAGTTCATATCCACAAACAGTAAAAACCATTACAGAAATGTGCAACCCCCTTCCAACCGACATACTAGCAGTTAGGGGAGGTTTACGAACACATTATACAAACACAGATATAATCCAACAAGCAAATACTGTATAATTTCGATCGATTAAACACTTTTAATTTTGCTCCAATACTTCTCTGTAAATCTGAAACCTGAGCAAAAATAAAAACTTCCAGAAAATACCAAATATCACAGAGAAGCAACACAGGAAAATTGGGTTCCTGAATCGCCAACTCGGCGGCGGAATCGCGGCGGATCGGTGGGATCCGCCGCGGTTCCGCGGCTCTTTAGGCGATTCAGGGGCCCAATTTTCTTGGGTGTTCTTCTACTGTCTTTTCAAGCTTTCTGAACATCCCTGAAAAATTTTTGGACTTCATTTAAAAATCGACAGAAACTTGTGATTCCGGGCTTTTCCGGTTTCGTTTTTTTCGTTCGAAATTCATACAAATTTGCAAGTAAGTTATTTATTGTTTAGCGAGGCTCTGATACCACTGTAAGTCGATGTACAACACCCCACGACTTGCGGGGAGGCGGAAATATGAAAAACGATCTTGTTCTTTGCTTAAACATCGACTAACCGCATGAATCGAAGCTAAACGATAACTAACACCAAACATAGAAGTTAACAACTACTATGCAAAGGGATTATACCTAAAGAACCGTGTCCTTCGTCTTTACGAACTCCACCTCCTCCTCGGCCTTCTCGAAGTAGTAGACGATCCACCCGAGTGCTTTACTCCAAGCTTAGCCTCTAAACTTGAGGCAACTAACTTTCTTTAAGTGCTAATCAAAGAAGCTAGGTGATATAGAGTGAGGGTTATGGTTTAATTAGTCTAACTAATCCTTGTACTCAACACATGAGAGGGGAGGATTAGGGTTTGAAGAGGGAGAGCTTGAGGAGAGAGAAGATGAACATAATAACGAGAAGAGAAAATGAGTTATCATAATATATATCAAGCATTTTGTTATATCAAGAAAACAAAAAAAAATGATTTACAACCATGCTTGATAAATATCTTGTGGTGATTCATCTCCATGAGTCATTAAGCAATTATGAAGCATTAATGACATGGATGAATCATCCATATGACTCACTAATCTCATTCAATGTATATGCCACCTAAACCTCCTTAGTCACCACCTTCTAGAAGCTTCTCGCGCAATTACGAGAACGCCCCTCCTTTCCGCAAAAATACGGAAAAACTTTAGACTGTATAAATCCAATAACTGGATACCAGTAACTGGCTTAAACCAAAGCCGACTGGTAAAAACTGTCCGAAAGTCGTACATGTGTAAACACACGTATGCGTCCGAACCCTTGTCGTAAAACCATACGACCTCTATATCGTTTCGCCTGGAGTAGGGAAACTCTCTGTGTGGGACTCTAGAGACTCGACTACTACGCTGGCAGTGGGTTTAACCACAGACCGTAAGCGGCACTAGCTGTACGTAACGGTCCCCAGGTAGATGTCGATAAGAAGGCCGATGAGGAAACCCATCCGAACTCCTACTGAGTCTGATGTGACAATCTCCGTACAGTCCGGTCCGTTCGTCTAAGACTATCGCATATCGGGCCTAGGGGGACGGCTAGCGTCAGTCCCCTAATAGCGGTATAAGTCGTGTCGGAGGGAAGCCCATTACACCCTGAGAAACTACTGGAACCTACCAGCAAATCTCGCTTGCCCTGGCCAGGGACTTCGCGTAATGGCTCTCTGACACAGCGCGATATCAACCCCCAATACCGGGAGAGACGAATCCTGTCTAACCGCCACTGCCTCCAAGTGCTCGGGACTGCACCCAACTGCTACCTGTTTGCAGGACTCCTTTGAGCCGTGGTAGGGTAGCAATCTAAGAACAGTGGGACACACTCGAGGCGAAGTAGCAGTGTCAAGTCTGCGGACTATGCTGTACTCATGTCACCTGGGAACTGTTCACTGACGACCGGTATAAAACCATCCAACAGTTCCCTGTGAGTCCTGTCCGGTATACCCGTAACCCAACGAGCACCTGCATACTATCTCCAGTACGACGTAATGACGGCTGTGGGACAGACCATCTCCCCAACTAGGATGAGAAGCGTACACACTAGTCTACTCCGGAGTATCGATGCCCTGTCTCGATAATCCAACGACTAGGGACCTAAATAAGGATGTGCTTGTAGACTACCCAGCCCCCACTAGTGTGACTGCCATCACAACGCTGGTAGTCAAGCAAGATCCTAAGAGCTCTATCAATACGTATACTCACATATTAAGATAGAAAAACCAAGTAGCATACTACCATGTTTAGCAAGACTGTTATATACATGTGAATATCCCAAGCTTCCATTAAGTAATATACAAACTAGTATGATACAATAATGGCCCCTAGGGCATATACACTAACACAACTTACCGATAACGCTCGACTATAGTGGAAGGCGGAAGAAAGCCGTCTTACCTTACCGATCGAATGGAGGATTTTTCGCGAGATGTTCGAAGCAAAATATTTCCCCGAGACTGCCCGATTCAACATGGAGCAGCAATTCATCCACTTGCAACAAGGTTCGATGTGGACCAAATCTGTGGATGAATATGATGCTGAGTTCACTATATTATGCAGATTCGCGGCACATCTCATACTGACTGCTGAGATCAGGGCTAGACGATTTCATCAAGGATTGGACCAGGAGATTCAAGATGCTTTAGCTACAGGGGATTTCCCAACCCATGACCTAAGTTTGAAGGCTGTCCGAAAATATGAGGCAGTGGTGAAGAAGAAAGGCAGACCCAAATCTGCCGGTGTAAAGAGCTCTGCTACTCAGATAGTAGGAGTGTAACGACTCTGTTTTAATGTACATAAATTTTTTAAAGTTAATGTACAAATGCAATATTTGTAAATCCTGAGCACAAGTTATAAATTTGAATTGTTTTTAAACAGCAAGAAACAATTTGTAGATCATTGGTAAAGCCTTGCACTGCTGTGACGTAGTCCTTATGTTCAAATCCCCCCAGCCACATATTATTTTTGCTGATTTTTCTTTTAAACTTTTTGGAAGCCCAAAAGTTTACACATGCACTGCACGTAAAATGAAAATTCATATAAAAATCAAATATGTGGGAAATGCTGGTTGAACAGCCGAGGACACATGGCAATAATCCAGACCCCGCCCTTACCCATGTGGCTGGCGAGATCTCACCTAGGGCCGGTGCCGCCGGTTTGAACCATCCCAAATGCTCTCAAATTTTAACCCTAAACCTCTTGGACTCCCCCCACTACTCCTCTGCTGTTTGATTTCTCTGTAAATTTACAGAGAGATTAAATTCACCCCTTTAATCCATTTTAATGCATTTTTTAAATTCTCTCTTCACTCACAAAACCTTAATTCTATCTTATAATTACCACCCTACACCCTAGTCCTTCTCATTCTGAAATCTCTTATTAAAACTCTCAAAATTTTCTAAGTCCAAAAAGTTGTACAAGTGGAGTTAGCCCAAGGTCAAGTTCCGGCGACGTTTCGAGAAAAATTCGGCGACAACGCGATTCCACGACGCCTTCAATCCCTTCCTATACCTCTCCTTTCTCATCTAAACTGGTAATTTCCCTCTCCACTCCTCTCTTTCTATTCTAAAATAATCTTCTATTAAAACTCGTTGGAAGCGGAGTTAATCCGACTTCCGATTCTAATTTTCATTAAAAACCCAACTTTTATTAACCACAAATTAACCATCTCCTTATATCTTGTTTAACAAATCTAAAACAACATTTATAACAAGTTTCAATTCAAAATAAAATGATATGCAACTTGTATTTCACTTTTTTGTTAAAATACCACCAAGTTTACCTACGACATTATTTGATCATATTACTTGTATTACTTTTAGAAAACTCACGAGGTTATGACCTATCTCATCATAACACTCATCTTGACATAGCACAATGGCTTGAGAACGATATTTTTATGGCTAAGACGAATTTTACATTTATATACCATAAACTATCAAAACTGTATTCTTCAAATTGTTCTAATCAAATTCCATACGATTGTGTCCTTACAACCCATTTTGGGGAATCCGATTTGGTTGGTGCAGATTATCGCACATCCATCGAACTAGTGGGGCGAGATGCAGACCTTCTCACCGAGCATACGATCTCGATAGAATTTTTATTACAAATTCTAAGAAAACGTGATTTCTATTAATAAATAAATTCTATTTTTAATAATTATATATATATATATATAAATATTACCAAAATATCTATTTTAAATATATAATATATTCCATGTTTTCTAATTAAAAGAAAAGAATCACAAAAGTTCATGAAAATACCATCAAGAATCAATACAAGTCAAATTACATGAAAATACCCTATACTATTAAAGTTAGGTTTATATCCACTAGATTATCTCATCACTTTTAAAATTACATCTATAAAAAACCTAAAAACTATAATTAAATACTTGAGGTTTATTTTGAAAATATATCAAAACTATTTTTCATAAACCCCCCTCAAGGTATATTAATTTACAATAAGGACCTTAGTAAATATAGGTTTAAGCGGGGCCAATTCTCTTGAGCCTCAGGGAGCCAGAGAATTTGGATGCTTGCCTATTTAAGATAGACAACTAAAACGGGGTTATCAATACGGTAATTGGCTTGAAAAAAGTCACAAGTCCTGCCGTCCATGTGCAGCAGTTAACGATAACTCTAAAACTAATTCAGGACTTCAATTCGTTTTAAAGTATCTGACTCAGTCAGAGTCTCAGTCTAATCTGAAATCAATCCATCCTTGGATACAATTCAAGTATAACTCCAATTCAACATGAATCCATTTATAGCAGAATACAATCTATATCAACATGAATTGATTTGACCGAACCATGGATATACATTTGACATTGTTGACATGACTATCCGTTTATATCCTTCCCGTTTACATGAACTACTGATATCATGGTTTCGGCAAGTTTTACATCTATTAAACAAAACAATACACATCAATACAAAATACATTACAAGGTTTCAAAGGGGTAGACTGGTACGAAATGTGTTAAAAGTGGCACGAGACGGTCACTTTAATACACCTAACCTGAACATCCGTTGCTGTTGTCCCGTGGGTTTTGACGGGGCCTTGTGATCCGTATACCATAGTCTACGGGGTATGCTGGACTACTCTCGTATACACTGGCATATTCTGTACCAAGCTACAAACAACCGCGTTAACATAACTATCAATATTATACCAGTTAGATCCTCATTACCTGTTCAGTCTATTTCTATCTCTATTTGGGACTTACCGAGCTATTGTTCGCTGACGACATTCCTTTTCTATTCTTTCTTTGGAATGTTGTCAGGAGGACCTGATTCTCTGGAGATCGAGCCCAGCACAGACGACTTGGAGCAGTTCTCAGAAGACCCAGAGCTCTAGTCACTTGTATATACTTTACTTTCAGTCTATGCCATTGTTTATGCATTGATTTTCAGTCTTGTATTTACATTTCCAGTTGTATTGTAAAGGATGTTTAATAAATAAAAGTTGTCGTTCTTTTGCATCTCATATCTTACTTGTGTACTTTACGATATTGCTTATTTACGCTTAGCGTCTTCTGAATAAATACGTTACGTAACCCGTCATGTCTCCTTACCGTACTCTGGGAAGCGGGGCGTGACAAGGAGGAGCCTCTTCCAGGCCACCGTTTGTACCCAGGGGACCGGAAGTAACATTTAACCGATCAAGTCCGGACTTTTGCTACTACTGCAAGAGAGATGGACACCTGTTGAAGGACTGCAGGTGTGCAAACGGTCTGTGCTTAGTTTGTAGCGCATCCACTCACGATATTGGGATATGTCCTCATAGATGCAACCCAGTTCCAGTACACATCAACTATCCACAGCGGCCAACTATTCAGGCACCTGCATCTCGTCTTGCTCTCCTAGCTCCACATCCACACGGACCTTCTGCACAGCCTACTCGCTAATTCCATCAGGCATTGAGGAACATGACTCGAGGGCAGAGAAAAATGCCCCAAGGACAGAGGAATGTGTCTCCAGCTAGGAGGAACGTACCTCCAGTTAGGAGGAACGTACCCCGGCGTCAGGCTTACACATTAGCGGCAGTAGAAGCCGAGGCTATAGACAAAGGTAACACTAGTAATTCCCCTCAATCTTTTCAAACCCTTGCATCATCTCGTTACTTTTCATGCACTATCAGTAATTCTTTCACCACCACTATCACCAAATTTTATTGAATATGTTACAACTTCCTTCTATAAATTTTAAGGACGAAATTTATATAAGGAGGGTAGAATGTAACAACCCTAAACTTTCTATACAATTTTTTTGTAAAGTACAGAAAGGAATATCTTAGCCTGAGCACAACTAAAAAGTATTTCTTGTTTAAGAACAGCAAGAAAACACTTGTAGCTCATTGGTAAAGTCTTCCACTGCTGTGACATAGCCCCTGTGTTCAAATCCCCCCAACCACATATTATTTTTAATGATTTTTCTTTTAAACTTTTTGGAAGCCCAAAAGTTTACACGTGCAATACACGTAAAAATGAAAAGTCGCTAAAATCAAATATGTGGAAAATGTTATATGAGCAGACACAAACACATGACACCAATCCAAGACCCCACCCCTCCCAAATGACCGGCAAAGATCCCCAAAGGGCCGGCGGTGCCGGGCCCCCCGTTGCAAATGCCTCCTAATTTTACCCCAACACCCCTTGGCCCCCTCCCCACTACTCCTCTTCTGTTTGTTTTTCCTGAAATTAAACAGAGAATTAAAATTAGGCATTTAATCCAATATTTAATGCATTTTAATTCTCATTTTTAATTCCCTAAACCCTAATTCTATCCTATAAATACCACCCCAGACCTAACTCTCTCTATTCTGAAATCGATCATCAAAACTCTCAAATTTTTCTAAGTCAAATTAGTTGTACAAGTGGAGTTAGCCTAAGGTCATCTTCCGGCAACAACTCGGGACAAATCCGGCGACACCGCGACTCCACGAACCTCTCAAACCTTTCCCATACCTCTCCCCTCTCTCATATAATCCAGTAAGCCCCTTCTCTTCTCTCCTTTTCACCTCTCAAAAAGTTCTCTTTTCAAAATACGTCGGAAGTGGAGTTAATCCGACATCCGATTCTAATTTGTTAAAAAACCCAACTTTTCTTAATAACAAATCAACCATTTCTTTATATATTGTTTAGCAACCATAAACCAACATTGAGAACAAGTTTCATTAAAATACCATGTTATGCAACTTTTATTTCACTTTTACGGTTAAATACCACAAACTTTCTATTCGGCATTTTTCATCATATTTGCTCATATTACCATTAGAAAACTCACAAGGTAATGACCTACCTCATCACAACACTCATCATGACATAGCATGATAGCTTTTGGAACAATATTTTGTGTGATAAATACAATTTTACAATAAAATACTTTAAACTAATAAAACCGTATTCTTTAACATTGTTTTAATTAAATACTGTTTCCTGATTTAAAATCAGGAAAGCTTATGGGAAAAGCTTCAGAAAAGGGTCACGTGCTTACACGTGACCAGCAGTCACGTGTTGGCACGTGACACCTAAACGCATCATCAAGACAAGTTCAGTTTTCTGACTACATCGAAGAGAAGGGCTTCAGAAAGAGTCACGTGCCCCCACGTGACCAGGGTCACGTGTCGGCACGTGAAATTTAAATGCAAGCGTCAAAGGCACACCGGATCCCTGATCAAATCAAGAAAAAAGCTTCAAAAGAGGTCACGTGCTCCCACGTGACCAGGGGTCACGTGTTGGCACGTGACGCTCAAAACATCAGAATTGTTCTCCAGTTAAACCAAGAAAAAGAATCCAAACAAGGGTCACGTGCTCACACGTGACCGGGGGTCACGTGGTGGCACGTGACGGTTAAGCAGCAACCAGAAGACAGCGCAAAAAGGAGGGAGGCTCATTCCAAAGAGGGTCACGTGTCCACACGTGACCATGGGTCACGTGGTCACACGTGATCGGCTTTCAAAGCCCATTTTGTCAACAGAATTAAATTCTGAAGGAAAGCGATTATCTGGAACCAATCGAATTGAAGATTCAGAGGTGATCTATCTATGGGAAAATCTCGGGTTTGGAAAGATTTCCCCTTTAAATCTAACCGAAATAACAAAGGGGAATCCCTGGATTTGAAATCCAATGGTGAATAAAATTCACCTAATAATCCAAAGGTCCAAAACGAATGATGGACGCAAATCAAATCTCTCAATGAAGATTCGCCAAAAACTGATTGATTCGGCTGCTTCTCCTATAAATAGGAGCCAAGAGATACAGAGAAAAAATATATAGAGACAGGGAGAGGAAAAAGAAAAGGAAGAGAGCTTTGATACTTTGAGAAACTTGGATCTTCTGCAAAAACCCTAGGTAAGAAAGGGAAAAGCTCCTTGAAAGAAAAAGAGAATTTAATTCTCAACAGAGTTTAACTCTGATATATAAAACAGAAGAATATATTTCTTCTCTCTTTGATAGAGGATCTGTAAAGAGCACATCTCCCCCTGAAGTTGAGAATTTAATTCTCAATGGGTTGAGATCCTGCCATGCAGATCCAAAACATAGAGAGGGAATGCAAGCACGAGAATTTAATTCTCACAGAACTATAGGAATTTAATTCCTTTAAAATAAAATTAGGGCTTGACCCTGTATCATGGGAATTTAATTCCTTCAGAACAGAAAGAAACAGGGTTTAACCCTAATTAAGAACCTAGTTCTGTTGAAACAGCGGGAATTTAATTCCCTTAGTCATAATCTAACAGAGGATGGAAGTTTAAATTCCTTAAAAGTTTTTATTAGGGTTTAACCCTATTCAGTTCTTCACATATATGAGGAATTTAATTCCTACAGAAAATTCAGAGTTCAACTCTATTCCAGAATATAAGTCTTCAAAAGGAAGTAAGAATTTAATCCCTCTGAAGTTTGAAGCTCGAGGAACTTAATCCCTGAGAAAAGGTTAACAGATCCTCTAAATAACATACATAGAGGCAGGGTCACGTGTCACCACGTGACCCCCCCAAGAGATCTACAGAAAGCCCCTTTGAGGCAGCACCCCACGTGACCCACGTGACCCTTGACAGAAGCTGTAACACACAAGCACTTGAATGCCCGTCACGTGATGGCACGTGATACTCTGAAAGACGCGATAATCTCAGCAGAATAAATGAAGGGAGGGCGCTCTCACGTGTTGCCACGTGACCCCTCTTGCCTTAGTGTTCAACACTAAATTGGAACTCTCGAATCCAGTATTGAAACATTGTTGAGCCTTAGTGTTCAACACTAATCAAAAAAATTTATTCGCAGTGTTTAACACTGATTCCCTTAGTATTTAACACTAATCTGAGATCTCCATTGTCAGTGTTCAACACTGATCTGTTTTAGTGTTTATGCTAATTTGAAAGCCCTGTCGCTGGTGTTTAACACCATTTATCTTTTAGTGTTAAACACTAACTTGTCAATCTCATTCCCAGTGTTCAACACTGGTTGGTCTTTAGTGTTTAACACTAGACATTGGTCCAATTGGCTAAATGGATAGAGGCAAAGCCTCTCCTGATTGGACTTAGCCCAAGCTGGCCATAAGACCTCAATTCGTAATCAACTGGGCTAATGGGCTCATAACATAATTAATTGGTCTTGATCCCAAATTGGGCCAAGGACTATTCAATCCACTCCGGTTCTAGGGTACATCTCTTCACTCCTTTGATATTTGGCATTGTAATCCCTCAATGTCTTCAAAGAGGTGATGGGTCCCGACGACCACACATTGATATGGACTGCGGGGTCCTTAAACCCGTGTCTAATGCAAAATTCCTGGTTACATGGAACGCGGATAATGTCACTCTTTGACCCCGTGGAAAACGACCAGAGCGGATCCTGGTCCTCGTAGAGCACGGCAGTGAACCCGTGTGAAGCATCCAGAGCGGATCCTAGTCCTCGCCGAGCACGGCAGTGAACCCGTGTGAAGCATCTAGTGCAAAATTCCTGGTTACGTGGAATGCGGATAACGTCACTCTTTGACCCCGCGGAAAACGTCCAGAGCGGAGCCTGGTCCTCGCTAAGCACGGCAGTGAACCCGTGTGAAGCATCCAGAGCACATACTGGACCGCAATGTCCTTAAACTACTCATGGACCGCAATGTCCTTAAACTACTCATGGACCGCAATGTCCTTAAACTACCCATGGACCGCAATGTCCTTAAACTAGAACAATAGAGCTCCCCCTGTGTGCTCTTTTGTCGGATCTAAACGGTCCCGTTTAAGTTGATCTTAGCCTCAAAGATGGCTAACGTATCCTTAAACCTTCAAACAGACTGGACTATGAATCCCCCCAATTAACTCTGGCTCGAGGGTACATCTCTGAACTCCTCTGACATCCGTCGTTGTAATCCTTCAACGTCGTCAGAGAGGTGACGGGTCCCGATGGCCATACATACGATGGACCACTATGTCCCTAAATTGGAACAATAGAGCCCGCATGCTCTTTTGTCGGATCTAAACGATCCCGTTAAGTTGATCTCAGTCTCAAAGTTAGACTAACGCATCCTTAACAAACGTTTGAGTTGATCTTAGCCTCAAGTATGGCTGACGTATCCTCAAACCAAACCCCCAAACCCAAATCTAAGATAATACGGATTTGGACTAGTCCACGCCCTACGGGCGACGACATAACTCAGTCTCCGTAAACAATCCACGGGCAACAAAATACAAAACAAACACCCACGACACGAAGTGATCATCTGGAGAAGGAGAAAGTTGTTACCGCAATGCGGTAGCGTAATTAACTGCAGGGGCTTGTGCCTGCAGGGAAGAGCGTCCCCACAATCAAAAACCCCTCAAGCGAGGGGGAATCTGACGAAGTCTGCTACGTCGGACGCATCCGTCTAAACCTTCGATACATGGTGCCATAAATCAACTTGGCATCTTCGGAGAGGTGGACGGATAGCACCAATTAGCATCTGTCCCGAATCTCAGCGCCAAGACCAACCGCAGTCCTGCGCGCCGTCATTCGGAGGGGAACAGATTCTGGCACGCCCGGTGGGATCTTTTCCTCTTTCCACTCCACACTTCGTGTGTCGTGACTCGCGAACCAATCGCGGTTCGCTAATGGTGGCCCTTGGGTTTCAAGATACTAAGAATTGGCGTCTCGCTTATTGCAGAAAGCAAAGGATCGATGGCTTCTACTTCTGCGAAATGCTCCAACTGCTCTGACTGCAATTGCAACCAACGCTCAGCCTCGCCAGGAGGTATAGCCTACGGACCCCAAGCGGCTTCGCTATTCACAATGCCCGTGGAACAGGTCACTCGCGCTACCACAGGATTGTTCTTTGGGACCATGCTCCCGCCGACAAGCTTCACAGCACCGGTGCTGATAAAGGAAGCTCCCAAGAAGTCGGTCTTTGATCGTCTTACCCCTGCCGCGGCTCCCCTCAACGAGCAGCCCAACGTCAACGCCTCGGTCTTCTCTAGATTGGGCCAGAAATCCTGCGAACTCATCATGGGGCCTACAATCTCAGAGAAGGCTGCTTCTAAGAAAGTGGCCGCTCCTGCCCCCGAAATCGTCAAGGCGGCTTCTCCGGCCAAAAAGTCGATCTTTACAAGATTAACGGCCTCAGCTCCCGCTCCTGCTGCCCAAAAGACATCGGTCTTTGACAGGCTAACACCAACAACGACCCCCCACCCACACAGGGGGCAAGACGAAACCATTCTTGCCGCTGAACCAACGCCGTCCGCTCGACATGCTCGACGTCGCCATTGGCGCCGAGTAAGGAAAGCTGGGGGCAGCTCCCCCTCCGGGTTGACTCCATCAGCCCCGGTGGCAGAAGTTAATGCTGCTGTTCCAACTGGGAACGGCTTCGAAATGCTAAATAAGGTGCGAAGGAATTCTCCTACTGCAGTGCTGAAGAGGTCTCCTCCCCCATTAAAAAAGGTTGTGGAAATAAAACCCGAACAGCCCCGATCTCCTCAACGGCTGTCTTCCAAAATCTATAAGGTTTGGCGGCAGGCCCGGGACTCGATCATCGATCCAAACTTCTCCCGCCAGCACAAGAAGCTGAAAATCCAACCGGAAGCTGGTCACCTGGCTAAACCCCAAAAGGCTGTCTGGACGCCCACCTCAACGGCCCCCTCAACCTCCATGGCTCATAAAAGGAGGAGGCCAGAGATGACCCCCCAGCATGCAACGACGACTAAAAGCACGGAGCCCAGATGCCCTAAGTCTGGGGGCATGGCGGTGCACACTGTTTACATGGCCTCTGGAAAGGAGGAAAGCCGCACTTCTACGGGCCACCGACCGCTAACCCGATCCGTGACGAAAGCCCAGGAGCAGCAGCAAAAGCTTCAGGAAATGATGAATGCTATGGCCGCACTTACCGGGCCAAAAGAAAACCCAGAAACGTCCTCAGACGCACGCCAGGAGGAAGAAACCGACGCTGAATTCCTTCGCCGGATACTGGAGAAAAAGGACAAAGAGGCTGCTGAACAAGCGGCCAACATACAACGTATGGGCCTTCTCTTCCAAGATATGATAGGAATGATGATCCAGCAGGACTTACCCGCCGAGGATCCCCCAATCGTTCTTGAAGACGACCGAGGAGAAACGTCAAATCCACCACCAGCCCTCTCAACGGCCAAGGAGGAGGCAATCTCTAAGGCTGACTTGGCTGACTACATAGCCCAGCAAATCCGGGTTCATTACGCGACTGAGGCAGCTGGTCAAGTCGTGAAAACGGGACGGCCGTATCCAAGCTGGTACGACCAAATCAAATACCCGCAAGGTTATACGATACCAAAATTCCACGTGTACAAGGGGACCGGCAACCCCCATCAACATGTCGCCCAGTTCCGGGCCCTCTGCGGTAACACTGGCGGTGATGATAAACTGTTGCTTCGCCAGTTCGTGGGCAGCTTATCAGAAACAGCGTTCGAATGGTATTCGGAACTCCCGAACGATTCTATCAAAACGTTCGCTGAAATGGAGTTGTTATTCACTCAGCGATTCGCAAGTGCCAGCGAACGCACTCCAATAACTGCATTGATTAACGCCAGGGTAAAACCAGGCGAAACCTGGGTCCAGTATGCTATACGCTGGCGGAATTTGTGGTCGAGATGCGAGCAGCGCATTGAGGAGGCACCCGCAGTGGGCATGTTCGTGGGAACCCTAGACCCCCACGCAACTATCTCCCAGTTTATGATGTTCTTTAAACCAACCACATTCCAGGCTTTAATCGACAAGTTGGCTCAGATGGACCAGATGGGTCATAGACCACCTCCCCCGAAGTCGGAACCTCGGAATGACAAGGGTAAAGGAAGGGCAACCTTTGTCGCGAATGCCCAACAGCAACCTAACGCCCCGAAACCGGCAGATCAATTGGAAGAAAGACGCCGGTATTATAATGAGAAGATGAAGCGTCCCTACTCGTTCCCACGAGACAAGACGAAACGGTTATTCGAGCTGGCAATACGCAACAGACTTATAAATATACCAAATCCAAGGCGACCACCGCAACCCACCGAGGTGAATAACCCTAGCTATTGCCCTTACCATCAGACGGTAAGTCATCCGATTGAAGATTGCTTCGTCTTCAAAGGATGGATTGAAGATCAATACCTCCAGGGGAAGTTTGTACTGTCCGAAAAGTGGAAGGTGAACCCACCACAACCGCATACTCCTAAGAAAGCAGATACACCGGGGGCAACATGCTCCTTTATTGAAGAAGCTCCATGGGAGGTCGTGCTATCAACGAAAACCAAAAGAATGCTGAGAGACCTTCATGCGTGCCCTGCGATCGAATGGAAGGACCCTCTTCAACCTCAAATTATCGAAGAGATGTTGAAGCCCGCACAACTACGAAGACTCGTGATAAGGGCCCAAATACTCACGCCCAACCGTCAAAATCTCCGAAGAAAAAGAAGAAGAAATCCAAGAAGTCCGTGAAGCTTAGAAACGAGCACACGAACTTGCAGAAGCAAATCGACGCGCTGGAAGAATACAATCAAAAGGCGCGAACTCCTGTCACACTGCACGAGTTCCTCAACCACATCTTTCAAGAGGAAGATGAGGGAGAGAGCTCGTCGGATGAATCCGAGGGATATGTGGCGAGTTGCAACGTAATCTCACACTCGTTTGCCAATGATGAGAAAACTCCTGGCACTAAGAAGCTGGAGACAGAGCCTGAACCAGAGCGTGCATGGCCAACAGACGAAATGATCGACGCTTTTCTAGACGAGATTCGCCTAAAAAGCAAAGCAGATCAGGAGCGTGAGATGGCAGCGTCGGAAAGAACCAAATGCAGGCGACTGAACGGAAGAGTTGAACTACCTCCGCCAGAGCGAAAGGCATCCGAAGTAGACAAGAGGATATTCAAGACGAGGAAAATGTTTGCCAAAGCCATGTCAAGGGGGATGAAGCTACCACCCTCGGAAGGAAACACACATGATGGGGTGGAGAGGCACCCTGATTATTGCACATATCATCGAAAAATCTCACACCCCACGGAGGAGTGCGACGCCTTTAAGATATGGTGGCAAGGATATGTTGCTCATCGGCAACATTTTAAGCGCATGAAACGCAAGAGCCGTCGGGAATGAAGAAGCACTGTCGACGGGCGCAACAGAACTACTGGCAGTTGTGACATGGTTAACGTCGGGGGGTCACAAGTTCTCACCTTTGGGAGCGACTCTGATGAAGAAATGACTCTGGGCCCTCTCTTTAAAGAATCCGTGTTAGGGAAAGAGGAGGAATCGGAGGCCTGCGAGAACATTCAGCTGCGCAATCGTACACTCCCAGAAAAGAACCTCGGGCCCGCGAGTAGGAAAGATAAGGGAAAGGAAAAGGTCACTCAAGATATCACTTTAGATGACCAAGTTATGAGAGAGCTGGCTGCCAAAGACCCTCCTAGAAAGGGTAAGGTGGACTATAACATCCTCGCGCACCTAAGGAAGCTACATTCTCAGCTTAGCATTCTCGATGCCCTCCTATTATCAAAAGAAGCGCGAGACTCACTAATTAAGGCGTTACAAGAACCTGAGCAATTCCAAGCCTTCCTCGCCACTGAAAAGATGAAGGATGAACTGGAGGAAGTGCATACGGCCGACATCACTTTCGGTGATGAAGACCTCCTTCTCGGGACGTGCGACCACAACCGTCCCCTATATGTCTCCGGATATTGCCATGATATCAAGATAGGCAAGATCCTGGTGGATAATGGATCCTCCGTCAATCTCCTTAATGTTCGGGTGTTGAAGGAAATCTGCATGAGTGCGCAACACCTCGCTCGTGACAAAATTACTATCTCCGGTTTCGATTCACAATCGTCACGGACTCTCGGATCTGTGATACTAACATTACGCTTTGGACTTCTTGTCACAGACATCAAATTCCATGTCATTGACGCCAAGACCTGCTACAACGCCTTGCTCGGTCGTCCTTGGTTACACGAATACAACATCATCCCTTCTACACAACATCAGTGTATGAAGTACTTTAAGGATGGTTTCGAGTACACCGTAACAGGTGAGTTAAACCCATTTTCCGTGAACGAAGTCCGCAAATACGAAGATGCGAAGTACTTTTTGCCAGATTTCGAGGATACAGAAAGGTGTCGCAACCCGGAGAACAAAACCGCCGCCACCATCCCTGTTTTCGGAAGCGATACCGAAGAAGAGGAAGAGATAGTTTATGCAGGGCCATCTCAACACAACAAACTGGGGACGCCCGCCCCCATGTTGGTCTTCAGAAGTGATTCAGAAGATGAAGTTAATGCTGTGTTCTCCAATCGGCTGTCAATACAAGCACCCCCCGGCGATGACCAAAGTTTGCAAATCACCATGGTACCGCGAGAACACTACAAGGATCTCGACACACTTCAAGCTCACAATGTGCAGGACCTGCAAACATTCTACGTCCCTCCCAGGCAAAGGGGTGAGAAGGCGATCCTATTCTACCGATCCTCAGAGTCGAAAGTAGAGAGAGAGATCTGGCATGGCGCGGATACTACACTTGTCAGGCTCCAACCCATCCGTCTGCCCAGATACTATACAAAGGGATTAAAGAAGCTATTGAAGCGCCAAGGAGTACCCTTAGAACAGACTGTTCAGCAGGCTCGGTTCTACAACAGGATTTGGGATGTCCCTGGGACTCAACGCAAATTGCCCAACGGGAAAATGGAAACACTCGGGCTTGGATACGCGAGAACCGGAAAACGGGAACGGGCTCACAGCAGCTACGCTATACATACCTTTGATGAAGAAGAGGACGCCCTGTCAGGAGATGCCAACCCCCCATCAAAACTAGACCCCGCGATTGAAGCGCCGAGTCCGTCGCTTGAAGAACGAATGGGCAAGCCTATCAGGAAAGTGGGTCAGAAAGTTCGGGAAGACCACAACCGCGAAATGGCCATCTACGAGAAGGCCAGGACGCAACGTCTATTTCAACAGGCTGCAAAAGACAAAGACGCTCATCCTCGTCAATCCGCTGTACGAAAGGCCCGATGCAGAGACGGAAATAAATCAAGAAGCGGAAAGAGGAGCCGACAACAACGGCGCAGGATTAGAGGGTTACGTGATCGGGTATTGCATGGCTCGGATTTGTCCCTCATGAAGAAGATGAGTCGAGCGTACTCCTTCCCCCGAGACAAGACGGAGAGATTACTCAAGCTAGCCATAAAACATCAAATGATCGCGCTTCCAAGGTCTAGACATCCTGAGCAAGCTAACAAGGCTTCTCATCTGAGTTATTGCTCTTATCACCAAGCCATAGGATATCCTACCGAAAACTGCTTCACCTTCAAGAACTGGGTCGAGGACCAGTACCAACGGGGCAGATTCGCTTTATCCGACGGCTGGAAGGTAACGCCACCACAAAAGCACGAGCCCAAGGCCGCAGGAGCAGAACCGGGTCCACCTCAGTCCGGGGAGCGGGTTCGCACTTGTTATACGATTACGATATTAGGAGAAGAGCCCGAGAACGTAGATGACCTTCCCCGGTGCTTCGAAAACAGCGATGATGAGGTGATCTCAGAATTTCCGCCCGCTCCGAAAGAACTGGAAGATGGTATACATACTACTGCAGATAACCTCAAGAAGATCGAGTTGGGATCATCAGATGACCCGCGACCGACATTTGTCAGCGAGCTGCTCTCCGAAGAGAGGGTGGCTGCGTTAAAGAACGTGCTTCTACAGCATAAAGACTGCTTCGCGTGGAACTACTCCGAGATGCCAGGATTAGATCCGGAGATTGCTGTGCATAAATTAGCAATATCCCCAGATATCAAGCCAGTCAAGCAGGCGCCAAGAAGGATGCGACTCGAGCTTGAGATGAGCATCAACGCCGAAGTCAAGAAACTGATCGATTCTGGATTTATCCAAGAAGTCCAATATCCCGACTGGATCGCTAATATCGTCCCGGTAATGAAGAAGAATGGGACGGTACGCATATGCGTGGATTTCAGGGATATCAATAAAGCCTGTCCAAAGGACGATTTCCCAGTACCAGTAACCGAGCTAATGATAGATAACACGTCCACTCACGAGGTTTTCTCCTTTATGGACGGTTCGTCAGGATACAATCAGATAAAGATGCATCCCGAAGACCAGAAGTACACCGCTTTCCGGACCCCTTTGGGTATATTCTGCTACAGGGTTATGCCCTTTGGTCTAAAGAACGCTGGCGCTACTTATCAAAGGGCCATGACAAAGATCTTCGACGACCTCATACATGACATCGTCGAGTGCTATATCGATGACCTCGTAGTAAAGAGCATGTCATACGAAGAGCATTTGAAGCATCTGGAGACTGTATTTCAACGCCTTCGGCAATATAATTTAAAAATGAATCCTCTCAAATGCGCGTTTGGAGTCTCCTCGGGCAAATTTCTGGGATTCATCGTTCAACACCGAGGTATTGAAATAGATCCGTCAAAGATTAAGGCGATCATGGAAATGCCTCCGCCAAGAACCCTCAAGCAGTTGCGGTCTCTCCAAGGGAAGCTCGCATACATCCGGCTGTTTATCGCTAATCTTTCGGGCAAATGCCGTCCTTACAGCCACCTGATGAAAAAGGGAACTCCATTCGCTTGGGATCACAAATGTCAAGGTGCACTAGACGAAATCAAGCAGTACCTGCAGAACCCTCCGGTGTTGGCCGCGCCGGTCAAGGGAAAACCCCTCATTCTTTATACGACCGCCCTTGAGGGTTCCTTGGGCGTGTTATGGGCACAAGAGAACGATCAGGGGAGAGAGAGGGCACTCTATTACTTAAGTCGAGTTCTACTGGGGGCAGAAAGCAACTACTCTCCCATTGAAAAACATTGCTTGGCATTAATCTTCGCGATAACAAAGCTCAGGCACTATGCGTTGGCACATGAAGTCCGTCTCATTTCAAAAGTGGATCCCCTTAAATACTTGATGTCGAAGGCTATATTGACGGGTCGACTCGCTAAATGGGCTCTGCTCTTGATGGAGTTCTCGATAACGTATCAACCTCTCAAGGCAGTGAAAGGCCAGGCCATTGCCGACTTCCTCGCTGAGCACCCGATACCGGCTGATTCTCCTCTGAACTGTGATTTGCCGGATGAGCATGCATTTGATGCGATTAGCGGCGGAAGCACCCTATGGGAACTCTATTTCGATGGAGCGTCCTCCATAAAGAAGCAGAAACAAGGTATCCCAATGATCAAATCGGGGATAGGCCTCATCTTTGCAACTCCACAAGGAGGGATAATGCGCTTCGCCTTCTCCTTAACAGAGCCGAGGACAAACAATGAAGCTGAATACGAAGCTCTGATAGCAGGCCTCGAAATCGCCATCGACATGGGAATTGAAGACCTCCTTATATACGGGGATTCTCAGCTGGTCGTTAGTCAAGTAAATGGTGACTACCAAACGTGCAAACCGGAGTTGGTGAAGTACGGCGAAAAGGTGCAACAACTATTGACCCAAATTTCCTCCTATACTTTGGAGAACATACCGCGCGCGGAAAACAGCAAAGCAGACGCGTTGGCCAAACTTGCTAAAGAACTGGCTGACGAGAACCTCGACGATGTCAGAATCGTGGTACAAAGCCGTCGAGTGCTCGCCCCGGCAGAAATACCTCCGGAATTATATAAAGAGGGAGCGACTGAGCAGACGACCTTACAAATAAAGGACCATGAGAAGGCCGAGGACTGGAGGAAAGTCTTCATAGACTACTTTAAGTCCCACCGAATGTCCAAAGAAGCGTCCTCAAGACATCAGCTCATGAAACGAGCTCTATCCTTCGCTTTCGTCAACGATACCCTATACAAGAGATCGTTTGATTCTCTATGGCTGAGATGCTTGGGACCTGACGAAGCAGAAAGAGTCATTCAGGAAGTTCACGACGGACTTTGCGGTTCTCACCAAGCAGGCCCAAAGATGAAGTTAAAAATTAAACGGATGGGTTACTACTGGCCCACGATGATCCAGGACTGCCTCGAGTATGCGAAGCAATGCCACTCGTGCCAGATTCACGGAGACTTTATCCACCAACATCCGAATCCACTACACCCAACGGTATCCAGCTGGCCATTCGAAATGTGGGGGACCGACATAGTCGGCCCCATTGAGCCAGCATCATCCCGGGGACACCGTTTTATCCTGGTGACGACTGATTACTTCTCCAAATGGGCAGAAGCAGTACCACTGAGGGAAGTGAAGATGGAGAATATCCTCCATTTCTTCAAGACGCACGTCATCTATCGGTTCGGAACTCCACGGCGGATTATCTCCGATAATGGGCCGGCCTACCGAAGCCATAAGATTAGCCGCTTCGCACAGCAGCACAATATAGACTGGAGATATTCTTCGGTTTACAATCCATGAGCTAACGGTCTGGCCGAGGCCTTCAATAAGACCTTGACGAAGATCATAAAAAAGACCGTTTTCAGGAATAAGAGAGACTGGCACGAAAGGCTGCAAGAAGCCCTTTGGGCTTATCGAACTACGTTCAAGACGGCCACGAACACAACGCCGTACGCGTTGGTATTTGGGACAGAAGCAGTGCTCCCCCTCGAGATAGAGTTACCCTCTCTGCGAGTGGCAGTCCACCACGAGCTGACAGACGAAGAGAATGCTCACCTTCGGCTTGAGGAGCTTGATGCCCTCGACGAAACCCGGCTCATAGCGCAACAACATCTAGAAGCCTACAAAGCAAAGATGACACGCTCGTACGAACGATTGACCAGGCCGAGGACATTCCGCCAAGGCGAACTCGTACTAGTGGTCAAAAGACCTATGATCCCCAATCGTGCCAAGCGGGGAAAATTTGAGCCAAACTATGAAGGCCCGTACATCATAGACAAGGTCTACCAGGGTGGAGCCTATCTACTCATGGACATGCACGGTGAAAGGCCTTTCAGGCCAATAAACGGCCGCTTCTTAAAGAAATACTATGCTTAATGAGCCACAGCCTAGGTCAATGATAGATGACGACGACTATGTCCGCTCGCTATCTTCCTAGGCTCAGACTTTACAAGCAGCAGCCGGCCTTCCCATAACAACGGACCGAAACGTCCTTAAACTAACGACGGACCGAAACGTCCTTAAACTAACGACGGACCGAAACGTCCTTAAACTAACGACGGACCGAAACGTCCTTAAACTAATGACGGACCGAAACATCCTTAAACTAACGACGGACCGAAACGTCCCTAAAACTACTACCGCAGTATCTTTAGGCTGACGAGATAAAAAAAAAGGAGAGAGAAAGAAAAAATAAAAAAAAATATATGAAAAAGAATAAAAAAAAAACGGTATGTCCATAAGCAAAATGGGCACGGATGAAAACCCGAAAGGGCTCCGTGAGTAAAAACAGCAGGGCTGCCGGCAAGTGCTCGTGAAAACCCGAAAGGGCGCGACCTTGTAAAAAAAAAAGTGAAAAAGAATAAAAAAAAACGGTATGTCCATAAGCAAAATGGGCACGGATGAAAACCCGAAAGGGCTCCGTGAGTAAAAACAGCAGAACTACCGGCGAGTGTTTGTGAAAACCCGAAAGGGCGCAACCTCGTTAAAAGACACTTGTAGGGTCCTCTCGACCTTGTAAGGAGAAACCACCTGCGTGAGATCCTTACGACTCACAAAGGAGCAACACACTTAGGGATCCTCACGATTCCTAAGGAGAAAATACACTTACGAGATCCTCACGACTCGTAAGGAGAATTCTCTTATGGGACCCTCACGGCTCATGAGATTTGAAAGTCTTAAGTTACAGAAACCTAAACCTGTTCTTAAGCAAATCCTCCACAACCTTCGATATTGCCCTACAAGCGGCTCAATACTGACCCTTGTATACAATCCACGGGCGCGAATAAACATTTCCCTAACCAAGTACCGCCTGTGACTGGGGATATGTCCATACGGTGAACAACCCTTGTAAGTCCTCTCGACTTATAAGGAGAAAACCCTTTTGTAAGATCCTTACGACTTACAGGGGAATATACACTTAGGGATCCTCACGATTCCTAAGGAGAAATTACACTTGCGAGATCCTCACGACTCGTAGGGAGAAACACCTTTATGAGACCCTTACGGCTCATGAAGTCAAAAGCCTTAGTCGACAGGATCCTAACCCTGTTTACTAAGCCACCTTTGTTCAACATCGACAGAGGCAAATGATGATTCACTCCTGGCAATATCCCAGTTGTAGCGATGCTGATGCCTAAACCGGTATCAAATTCCAAGTCCTTTCATGGCAAATGATGATTCGCTCCTGGCAATATTCCAGTAGCAGCGATGCTGATGCCAAGATTGGTATCAGATCCCAAATCCCCTACTCGCGAGAAAAAAAATCAGCGAGCCAAAAAAAAAATGCATATGAAATAGCCGAAATGATGGGGCAACTTGCAACAAAATCAGCAAGTAAAAATGTATGCATACAAAAACAGCCGAAATGATTGGGCAACTCGCAATAAAAAGCAGCGAGTAAAAATAAAATAAATAGCCGAAATGATTGGGCACCGCGAAAAATAGCCGAAATGATAGGGCAATCGTGACCTTCGCGATATAAAAGCTGAAATGATAGTGCATCGCGGGAAAAGAAATAAAATAAAAATAAAATTTATGCCCTGCAAGTGATGCTACATCAATCCCTGTATACAATCCAATGGCATAAACAAAAAGGGAACATACCTCCCTCCCCCAGGTTTCACCAAAGAAAGAAGCTAAATCTCGACGGGTCACAAGCGACCTAGAGATCATCCCAACACTCGTCTCGTAACGACGGACACAACTTCAAGCTAAGCGGAACAGCGGCAACGCCCAGTTCCATGGCTCGGTGGTATACATATCGCCAACAGTCAAACCTCCATCCCGTGAAATGCGGATACAATCAACAAAAAATTCCTGGTCAAGTGGAACGCGGATAACGTCACTCTTTGACCCCGTGTGAAGTATCCAGAGCGGAGCCTAGTCCTCGCCGAGCACGGCAGTGAACCCGTGTGAAGCATCTAGTGCAAAATTCCTGGTTACGTAGAACGCGGATAACGTCACTCTTTGACCCCGTGGAAAACGTCCAGAGCGGATCCTGGTCCTCGCAGAGCATGGCAATGAACCCGTGTGAAGCATCCAGAGCGGAGCCTAGTCCTTGCCGAGCACGGCAGTGAACCCGTGTGAAGCATCTAGTGCAAAATTCCTGGTTACGTGGAACGCGGATAACGTCACTCTTTGACCCCGTGGAAAACGTCCAGAGCGGATCCTGGTCCTCGCAGAGCATGGCAATGAACCCGTGTGAAGCATCCAGAGCGGAGCCTAGTCCTTGCCAAGCACGGCAGTGAACCCGTGTGAAGCATCTAGTGCAAAATTCCTGGTCACGTGGAACGCGGATAACGTCACTCTTTGACCCCGTGTGAAGCATCCAGAGCGGAGCCTAGTCCTCGCCGAGCACGGCAGTGAACCCGTGTGAAGCATCTAGTGCAAAATTCCTGGTTACGTGGAACGCGGATAACGTCACTCTTTGACCCCGTGTGAAGCATCCAGAGCGGAGCCTAGTCCTCGCCTAGCACGGCAGTGAACCCGTGTGAAGCATCTAGTGCAAAATTCCTGGTTACGTGGAACGCGGATAACGTCACTCTTTGACCCCGCGGAAAACGCCCAGAGCGGAGCCTGGTCCTCGCCAAGCACGACAATGAACCCGTGTGAAGCATCCAGAGCAAATACCGGACTGTGGAGTCCTTAAAATCCACGGACTATGACGTCCTTAACCTCGACCGTGATGTCTTAAAACTAACGATCAACCACCCCGATTCCTTACAGATTTTTGCCTTGGTTTAAGGGTACATCTCTTCACTCCTTTGATGCCTGGCGTTGTAATTCCTCAACGTCTTCAAAGAGGTGACGGGTCCCTGCAACCAAACACCGGACTGTGGAGTCCCTAAATCCACGGACTATGAGGTCCTTAACCTTGACCGTGATGTCTTAAAACTAACAGCGGACTGTGGAGTCCCTAAATCCACGGACTATGAGGTCCTTAACCTTGACCGTGATGTCTTTAAACTACGATACCTGGAGAAACCCCTAACTCCGTAAAACACGGACAAGGGTGACCGCATCCAACACTTACACGTCCTCACGACCTGTAAGGAAGAAAAACTCTCTTGTGAGATCCTTACGACTCTCTAGGGAAAACCCGCTTAAGGATCCTCACGATCTCTAAGAAGAACTTACACCTATGGGACCCTCTCGACCTGTAGGGAGAAAAACTCTTTATGAGACCCTCGTGGCTCGTAAAATGCAAAAGTCTTAGGAAGCAGATCTTAACCCTGAATCCTAAGCCATCATTGTCCTGCAAGGAGATCGAGATAGAATATCCGCAGAATACATTCAATAAAAAGGGGACACACCATTGAGAAGAAAAATGTATCTTTTATTCATAAACCAAAATGGATACAAAGTACAATTCATGAAAGAAACAAAAAAAAAAGAAAATACTCTCATCCATAAGTATGTGCAAGAAGGAAGGAAAAGATACGAATGTTTCAAGCCGGCGGGCGATTCAGCAGCTTGGTCAGCTCATCCTGCTTTTGTTGGACCACGGCTTCATGACGCAAGATCTCCAAACGACGAGCCTCCGCCTGAGCTTGTTGGGACTGATATGAAGCAAGCCGGGCTTCAAGCTCTTTCTCAATGGCCTTATGAGCCTCGACCCTCTCACGAGTGAACGTGGCAGCCTTATCGAGAGCCACAACCTTATGTTCGCTACGTATCGCTCTATCAGGCCACGTAAGCTCGCTTTCGTAACCACAGCCTTGGAAACAAGACATTGACAAGACCATATGAATGGGCTTCCAGTCGACGGGAATAGTCGATCTAAAACGCGCTCACATCGCCTGATGTGAAAGGCAACAAGAAAGGTTTCCGACATATTTCAAGCATGCGTTCGCAATCATATGAGTATTCAAAAAGGGAATAATAATAATATTAGCATTTGCAATCGCATGAACGTTCATAATACCCAAAAAGGTCTGATGCGCAGGAAAGTGATGGTAGCATTTGCAATTAAAGAAAGTTCTCATGAGAAGAATACAAAGTTTATTTATGCAAGCGGAAACATACATACTAGCACCAAGCCTACATGGAATCTCGGCATAAAGCGTAAAAAAGGAGGGACTAATTTAAAAAAAAATGTTCTACGCTAATGGAAAAGGTCACCAAACATGGGATCAACGGCACAAGGGTTAATGAAACAGAGGACAAAATTCTCCATCTCTCTCTCTGCTTTCTCCAGCACGTCAAAGCGACGGTTCTCACGAGGAGTCGCTCCCCACCGATTGGCGCCGTGTTCGTCCGCGAAAGCAGACATAATAGCTCGCCGGGCCTTGATCTGGCTCAGCAGATAAATTGAGCAATCCTTCAAAGCCTGAGTAATCAGGCACGCTTCATGAAAACCCTCGAGCTTTTCTTCTGCCGCGTCGAGCATCGCCAGGGTCATCTCCGCCGGATGAGGAGGGATGTCGGCAAGCACGGCCTTGAGAATCATCCGGAGCCAGAGAGAACCCATCGGGAGGGGGGACCCCCTACGGATCGAGAGTTCATGCATGGCTGAGTCGCATTCGTTGTCGGTAAGGAGGGGATCCACCAACCGAGCAGCAAAGCGGGGGACCATTTCCTCAATAGGAACTTCCCATGGCTGTCGACGAGCATGAAGGCGATTGCAGGCCATGGCGCTCGTTTGTTTCTCAAGACAAGTTACTCCAAGATAAAAAAAAAATAATAATAATATAAATCTCTTTGTGAGAGGAAAAGGGAAGCTATAGCCTCATATATAAGGAAATGCATTAAGTGCTGTGCGCGGAAAATCTTGCATGGTGAAGCTATTTCCAAGGCCCAAAAAAGGAAAGGCATCGAAAATCAAGGAGATGGAACTATTTCCAAGGCCCTTTCTTCTGCGTCTAATATTGTGCACTGAAAATAGGGCATGGGAAGATTTTGTGAACAGCCATATCAAGGGACCCCACGTGCAGACTACGTGAGGCCTAAACCTGATGTACACCAAAAAAAAATGGAGTAGCACCCTGCATATTGAAAGCACCAACAACAACAGTAGCAAAATGATAAAATCCCAGAGAAAAGCATGCAGACATACAAAGACATAATAGAACTTGTCACTCATACTACAAGAGGTTCATACAAATATAGAGGACCCATTTACAATGGTAAAACTTCAGATGCGGGGCATGGGTTGAGAAACTCAAAATTAACTTTATTCAAAATCTTCCAAGCATTTCGAACCTCCCGAGTATGCTTCCTCTCACGATCACAAGCATCGGGGTCCTCACGAATGTCCTCCACCCTCCGATAGGCGGCAAGTATGGCCGACTGCTGGAACATCTGATGCAGGAGATCAATGAGATTATCCCGCCTTCTCTTTGAGATCAAGTGCATCAGATACACCGAGTGTACTTTATCCTCGGCGGCGTCCAATGCCCCAAGCGGCACACCAGCACAGAATAGAGGGAGAGCCTCCCTGATCGCCAGCACGATCGGCCTCAGAAGAGAAGAGCGACGGGGCAGTAGCCGATGGTCGTACTCATCAAAGCGGCTCATGATCTCGGCACATTGAGCATCGGTGAACTCCTGGTTCTGACTGCGGCCCAGTGCACGAATATTCCCATAGGAAATGATCTCGTCAAGACCATACAGATGGGCATCCATGATACCTGAAATAAAGGTCATGAGAATCATTAGAAAACTCCTGTTCCATTAATTGCAGAAGAACAACCTTGGGCCAAGAGACCCCAGGAAGCCTCGGCGTGAAGAAATCAAGTCCTTCATTGGAATTAAAATTCCTTATTAAGAAAAGGGAATTAAATTCCCAGAAACATTTTTGATGGAATTAAATTCCATGGAGTTGAAACGCCATCATCATCTCCCCAAAGATCATCTAAACCCTAAAAGATCTACAGTTTGAAGGTTAAGCGGTCTTTATGGGAAAACATGAAGAAAAAAGGGTAAAAACCCTTGTTTTGGATTTAAAATCCAGAGGAATGTGAAGGTCCATCGTTTGTCCAAGAACATTACCTGAGGAAAAGAAGTCTTTTTGAACAGAGTTAAACTCTGAAAATTGTTTCAAGGCAGAGAACTAAGCTCTGGAAGCGAGAATTAAATTCTCAAGGAAAGAGTTCTCAAAAGAAGAAGATGAACAAAGTGAAAGCTCCTCTGAAGAGACAGCGGTATTTATAGAAGGGGATAGAAACGTTTCATCTCCCTAAATCCCTAAAGGAATCCAACGGTCACAAAAGGTGACAGCGTTGCACTCACGTGCTGACACGTGAGAACAACGCTGTGGGGGCATTTGTTTCCTGATTTAAAATCAGGAAAGCTTATGGGAAAAGCTTCAGAAAAGGGTCACGTGCTTACACGTGACCAGCAGTCACGTGTTGGCACGTGACACCTAAACGCATCATCAAGGCAAGTTCAGTTTTCTGACTACATCGAAGAGAAGGGCTTCAGAAAGAGTTACGTGCCCCCACGTGACCAGGGTCACGTGTCGGCACGTGACATTTAAATGCAAGCGTCAAAGGCACACCGGATCCCTGATCAAATCAAGAAAAAAGCTTCAAAAGAGGTCACGTGCTCCCACGTGACCAGGGGTCACGTGTTGGCACGTGACGCTCAAAACATCAGAATTGTTCTCCAGTTAAACCAAGAAAAAGAATCCAAACAAGGGTCACGTGCTCACACGTGACCGGGGGTCACGTGGTGGCACGTGACGGTTAAGCAGCAACCAGAAGACAGCGCAAAAAGAAGGAGGGAGGCTCATTCCAAAGAGGGTCACGTGTCCACACGTGACCATGGGTCACGTGGTCACACGTGATCGGCTTTCAAAGCCCATTTTGTCAACAGAATTAAATTCTGAAGGAAAGCGATTATCTGGAACCAATCGAATTGAAGATTCAGAGGTGATCTATCTATGGGAAAATCTCGGGTTTGGAAAGATTTCCCCTTTAAATCTAACCGAAATAACAAAGGGGAATCCCTGGATTTGAAATCCAATGGTGAATAAAATTCACCTAATAATCCAAAGGTCCAAAACGAATGATGGACGCAAATCAAATCTCTCAATGAAGATTCGTCAAAAACTGATTGATTCGGCTGCTTCTCCTATAAATAGGAGCCAAGAGATACAGAGAAAACATATACAGAGACAGGGAGAGGAAAAAGAAAAGGAAGAGAGCTTTGATACTTTGAGAAACTTGGATCTTCTGCAAAAACCCTAGGTAAGAAAGGGAAAAGCTCCTTGAAAGAAAAAGAGAATTTAATTCTCAACAGAGTTTAACTCTGATATATAAAACAGAAGAATATATTTCTTCTCTCTTTGATAGAGGATCTGTAAAGAGCACATCTCCCCCTGAAGTTGAAAATTTAATTCTCAATGGGTTGAGATCCTGCCATGCAGATCCAAAACATAGAGAGGGAATGCAAGCACGAGAATTTAATTCTTACAGAACTATAGGAATTTAATTCCTTTAAAATAAAATTAGGGCTTGACCCTGTATCATGGGAATTTAATTCCTTCAGAACAGAAAGAAACAGGGTTTAACCCTAATTAAGAACCTAATTCTGTTGAAACAGCGGGAATTTAATTCCCTTAGTCATAATCTAACAGAGGATGGAAGTTTAAATTCCTTAAAAGTTTTTATTAGGGTTTAACCCTATTCAGTTCTTCACATATATGAGGAATTTAATTCCTACAGAAAATTCAGAGTTCAACTCTATTCCAGAATATAAGTCTTCAAAAGGAAGTAAGAATTTAATCCCTCTGAAGTTTGAAGCTCGAGGAACTTAATCCCTGAGAAAAGGTTAACAGATCTTCTAAATAACATACATAGAGGCAGGGTCACGTGTCACCACGTGACCCCCCCCAAGAGATCTACAGAAAGCCCCTTTGAGGCAGCACCCCACGTGACCCACGTGACCCTTGACAGAAGCTGTAACACACAAGCACTTGAATGCCCGTCACGTGATGGCACGTGATACTCTGAAAGACGCGATAATCTCAGCAGAATAAATGAAGGGAGGGTGCTCTCACGTGTTGCCACGTGACCCCTCTTGTCTTAGTGTTCAACACTAAATTGGAACTCTCGAATCCAGTATTGAAACATTGTTGGGCCTTAGTGTTCAACACTAATCAAAAAACTTTATTCGCAGTGTTTAACACTGATTACCTTAGTATTTAACACTAATCTGAGATCTCCATTGTCAGTGTTCAACACTGATCTGTTTTAGTGTTTATGCTAATTTGAAAGCCCTGTCGCTGGTGTTTAACACCATTTATCTTTTAGTGTTAAACACTAACTTGTCAATCTCATTCCCAGTGTTCAACACTGGTTGGTCTTTAGTGTTTAACACTAGACATTGGTCCAATTGGCTAAATGGATAGAGGCAAAGCCTCTCCTGATTGGACTTAGCCCAAGCTGGCCATAAGTCCTCAATTCGTAATCAACTGGGCTAATGGGCTCATAACATAATTAATTGGTCTTGATCCCAAATTGGGCCAATGACTATTCAATCCACTCCGGTTCTAGGGTACATCTCTTCACTCCTTTGATATTTGGCATTGTAATCCCTCAATGTCTTCAAAGAGGTGATGGGTCCCGACGACCACACATTGATATGGACTGCGGGGTCCTTAAACCCGTGTCTAATGCAAAATTCCTGGTTACGTGGAACGCGGATAATGTCACTCTTTGACCCCGTGGAAAACGACCAGAGCGGATCCTGGTCCTCGCAGAGCACGGCAGTGAACCCGTGTGAAGCATCCAGAGCGGAGCCTAGTCCTCGCCGAGCACGGCAGTGAACCCGTGTGAAGCATCTAGTGCAAAATTCCTGGTTATGTGGAATGCGGATAACGTCACTCTTTGACCCCGCGGAAAACGTCCAGAGCGGAGCCTGGTCCTCGCTAAGCACGGCAGTGAACCCGTGTGAAGCATCCAGAGCACATACTGGACCGCAATGTCCTTAAACTACTCATGGACCGCAATGTCCTTAAACTACTCATGGACCGCAATGTCCTTAAACTACCCATGGACCGTAATGTCCTTAAACTAGAACAATAGAGCTCCCCCTGCGTGTTCTTTTGTCGGATCTAAACGGTCCCGTTTAAGTTGATCTTAGCCTCAAAGATGGCTAACGTATCCTTAAACCTTCAAACAGACTGGACTATGAATCCCCCCAATTAACTCTGGCTCGAGGGTACATCTCTGAACTCCTCTGACATCCGTCGTTGTAATCCTTCAACGTCGTCAGAGAGGTGACGGGTCCCGATGGCCATACATACGATGGACCACTATGTCCCTAAACTGGAACAATAGAGCCCGCATGCTCTTTTGTCGGATCTAAACGATCCCGTTAAGTTGATCTCAGTCTCAAAGTTAGACTAACGTATCCTTAACAAACGTTTGAGTTGATCTTAGCCTCAAGTATGGCTGACGTATCCTCAAACCAAACCCCCAAACCCAAATCTAAGATAATACGAATTTGGACTAGTCCACGCCCTACGGGCGACGACATAACTCAGTCTCCGTAAACAATCCACGGGCAACAAAATACAAAACAAACACCCACGACACGAAGTGACCATCTGGAGAAGGAGAAAGTTGTTACCGCAATGCGGTAGCGTAATTAACTGCAGGGGCTTGCGCCTGCAGGGAAGAGCGTCCCCACAATCAAAAACCCCTCAAGCGAGGGGGAATCTGACGAAGTCTGCTACATCGGACGCATCCGTCTAAACCTTCGATACATGGTGCCATAAATCAACTTGGCATCTTCGGAGAGGTGGACGGATAGCACCAATTAGCATCTGCTCCGAATCTCAGCGCCAAGACCAACTGCAGTCCTGCGCGCCGTCATTCGGAGGGGAACAAATACCTTGCAATTAATTCTTTACAACCCATTTTGGGAAACTGATTTGGATGGTGCGGATTATCGCACATCCTCGGAACTAGTAGAGCGAGATACAGACCTTCTCACGGAGCATCCGATCTCGATGGAATTTTTAATACAATTTTTAAGAAAAACGTGAATTTCTATTTAATAAATAAAATATATTTTTAATAATTATATATATATATAATTATCAAACTATCTATTTTAAATATATAATACATTCCATGTTTTCTAAATAAAAGAAAAGAATCACAAGTTTCAAAAAATACTCTTATCAATCCATACAATTCCAATTTACACAAAAATACCATATATTATTAAAGCTAGGTATTTATTCACTAGAATACATCACTTTTAAAATCCACATCCATAAAAACCCTAAATACGATAACTAAATGCTTGAGGTTTATTTTGAAAGTTTATCAAAACTATTTTTCATAAAACCCCCTCAAGTTTATTAATTTACAATAAGAACCCTAGTAAATATAGGTTTAAGCGAGACCAATTCTCTTGAGCCTCAGGGAGCCGAAGAAAGTGGGTGCTTGCCTATCTAAGGTAAGAAACTAAACTGGGGTTATCAATACGGTAATTGACTTTGAAAAAGTCATAAATCTTGCCATCCATGTGCAGCAGTTACCGATAACTCCAAAACCTAATTCAGGAATCAAATTCTGTTTAAGTTCCTTACTCAAACAGAGTCTCAATATAATCTGAATACAATTCCAATCTATATACAATTCAAATATAACTCCAATATATCATGAATCCATATATACTGGAACTTGAACATGAATAACAGAATACTATCAGATATCAATATGACTCGACTGGACCGAACCATGGATATATATTGACTTGATTACATGACTATTCGTTTACATCCTTATCCGTTTACATGAACAACTGATATCATGGTTTCGGCAAGTCTTATATCTATAAAACAACACAATATACATTACGAGGTTTTTAAAGGGGTAGACTGGTATGAAATGTGTTAAAAGTGGCATAAGATGGTCATTAAAAGACGTAACTAAATATCCATTGCCGTTGTTCCGTGAGGTTTGACGAAGCCTTGTACTACGGGTTACCTTAGTCCACAGGGTAGATGGACTCCTCTTGTAAACACTAATATTTTCTGTACCAAGCTACAAACAACTACGTTAGTATAGCGAACATAATCTTTTATACTTTACATGTTCTATTCTCTGTCTATTTTTCCTTATCTCTAGGGACTTACCGAGCGATTGCTCGCTGACGACATTCCTTTTCTATTCTTTCTTTGGAATATTGTCAGGAGGACCCGACTTTCTGGAGATCGAGCCCAGCTCAGAAGACTTGGAGCAGTTCATCGAGAACCCCGAGCTCTAGTTCACTTGTATATACTTTTACTTCAGTTCATGCCATTATTTAGGCATTTCTTTCCAGCATTATATTTACTTTCCAGTTGTATTGTAAAGAATATTTAATAAATAAAAAGTTGATGTTAATTTACATCTCATGTCTTTCTTGTGTACATTTATATTATATTGCTTATTTACGCTTGGCGTGTTTACTTCTGAATAAATACGCCACGTGTCTCGTCGCGTCTCCTTTTCCGTACACCGGGAAGCGGGGCGTGACAGCATCACCCCCGACTATTACCGCCACAACACCCCTTATGACCCTCTATTCACACCGCATCACCCCCGATTGTCCTTACTATCCTTACTAGCGCTCCACATGCTACCGTCAGATCACCCGCAGCGTCGCCGCCTCCCTCTACCCCAATTAGTGCGTTAGCGGGTTCTCATACCCCAGTCACTCCTGTGCATGGTGCGTAGTTTACTCATTTAAAATTTGATATATCATTACAATATAGGTGTATATTGAATCATTTAACAATTTATTATTTGCATATCCACATTCAACTCACAGGATGGCGTCTGTCGCCAGTTCTAGAACCATGCCGGGGACGGAAGGTATAATCGTTATTTCTTAAATATTTTAAATAACGATTGTAATTTAAATTTGTCAAATTCTATATTCATATTCTAAATATTATAATATTGTGTATATATATCTATTTTTTCGCAGGCTCCAGCAGTGTTAGGACGAGGGCTTCTACTAGGCCCGACTACTGCAGGCCGCCTAAAGATGCTGGGCCATAAGATCTGTTCTTTGACACGATAGGTGTGCCTGTTGGAGAGCACGCGACCCAGTGGGAGGTTATGTTGGGCAGGAGACCGTACTTATTATAAGTATCCGCTTCATATTTGGTGGAACAAGGTCCAGACCGAGCGTGCTACGCGGTTTTTTGGGTTGGAGGAGATATGACATATCTTTTCACACATTTAAATTTCAATCGCCGTTATATACATATACATATAATTATTTATTTAATATATTTTAATTTCAGATCATGAAGAATTACAGATTCGTTGGCGAGCCCGGCAAGGATGACGTGTACATGCCATTCGATATAGATCGTGCCATTACTTACTTCCTAGGCTAGTGTCAAGTGATTAAACGACATTGTTTCCCCCATTCAGAGCAAAGCTCTGTTCAAATTCCAAGATTTGGAATGAAGTGACGGTTCCTTTCCCCCAATCAGAGCAAAGCTCTGTTTAAAAATTCAAAATTTAAATTGAAGCAAAGCTTCAGATCATGCGCGCTGCGTGCCACGTGTCAAGCACAGATGCGCTGGCGCCAGGTGCGCTGCGCCCTAGGCAGCGCACCCCCAATCAGAGCAAAGCTCTGTTTTAAAAATTCAAAATTTAAATTGAAGCAACGCTTCAGATTCTGCGTGCTGCGCGCCACGTGTCAGACATAGGTGCGCTAGCACAATTGCGCTGCGCTCTGCGCTGTATGCCACGTGTCAAACACGGGTGCGCTCTGCGCTGCGCGCCACGTGTCGAACGTATGTGCACTCGCGCAAGGTGCGCTAGCGCTGGAATTAAAAATTCCCCACCGTCAGATCAAAAGATCTACTAATAATAAATTATTAATTAATCAGAAATAAAATTTTGTTATGGAAAGATTTTTCAATTTTATTAAAACAAGAAAATTATCTTCTGTAAAACAGAAACCTTAGGATCAAAAATCCAACGGTGGGTAATATTCCCAAATCAATCAGAGAAAGATCTCTTAAAACTGATTTAACAGATCAATTAGCCCTATATAAAAGCCTCTAGACTTCAAGTCTAAAAAAAGGAGGAGACAGAAAAGAGAGAGAAAAACGTTCTACAAAAGAAGAGAAAACTCTTAGAAAAAAGAAGATTTTTCTTCATCTTCAAGGTAAAAAGAACTATGTTCTTGAATAATAGAGATGAAACCATCCCGTAAAAAGAAGAACCATCTTCTAAAAAGATCAGAGATCTAAGAAAAAGACCAAGGTTTTAATAAAAAAGAAAAGATCAAAGATCTAATCATAAAATAAAAAAAAGAAGTAAAATACTTCACTCACAGATCTTTTGATTTATAAAGGCAGAGCCTTTTATAAAAAATAAGAACTTCTGTTCTAGGATCTTGAGGTAAAGCCTCTTTTGAAGAACATAAATCTGTTCTTTAATCTTAAAATTGATCATAAGCGCTTTGCGCTATTAAAAAATGCCTTGCACTCATGTATTGCGCTTTTGCGCTTCTTAGACCGGCGCTCAGCGCCAAAACATGCCACGTGTCAACCATAGACACTACTTGCGCTTTGCACTTCTGAAACAGAGCTCTGCACTCGTGAGCTGGCGCTCAGCGCCAAGCGCCCCACGTGTCGCTCACTGGCGCTCCAACAGACTAGCGCAATGCACTCATAAACTAAAAGCGCAATGCGCTAACAAACTAGCGCTTAGCGCTAAGCGCGACACATGTCCTCTTCGTATGCGTTACCCGACAGAAGCGCAATGCCCTTTTTGACTGGCGCAAAGCGCCTGGCGCACCACGTGGCGCACTGTTAGAACACACTTTGTTCTGATGAATGCTATGCATTCAGTATAAGACAAAAAATGTCAGAGCCTAATACTTAGCATTATTAAAAGGGCAGAGCCCAAATAAAGGCCTAATGGCCAGAACAAAAAGTAAAATGTTAAACATTTTTAACTGGACTTAGCCTAATTCTGGCCATAAGTCCTCAACTTGTATTGAACTGAGCACATCTGCTCTGTCAACCAATTCATATCGGTTCGAGGGTGCATTTCTTTACTCCTCTGATATCTGTCGTTGTAATTCTTCAACGTCGTCAGAGAGGTGACGGGTCCCAACAACCACACATAACAATGGACTGTGGAGTCCTTAAACCCATGGACTATGATATCCTTAATCTCGACCGTGATGTCTTTAAACTAACATCGGACTGTGGGGTCCCTAAACCCATGGACTATGATGTCCTTAACCTCGACCGTGATGTCTTAAAACTAACAATGGACTGTGGGGTCCCTAAACCCATGGAGTATGATGTCCTTAACCTCGACCGTGATGTCTTAAAACTAACAATGGACTGTGGGGTCCTTAAACCTACGGATTATGATATCCTTAACCTTGACTGTGAGGTCTTTAAACTCACGGACTATGATGTCATTAACCTTGACTGTGAGGTCTTTAAACTCACGGACTATGATGTCCTTAACCTCGACCGTGATGTCTTTAAACTAACATTCGACCACCATGTCCTTAAACTGGTAATCGACCGAAATGTCCCTAAACTAAACAATAGAGCCTAAATGCTCTTTTGTTGGATCTAAATGATC
The DNA here is from genome assembly GCA_030015575.1 of Agapanthus africanus. Classification (NCBI taxonomy): domain Eukaryota; kingdom Viridiplantae; phylum Streptophyta; class Magnoliopsida; order Asparagales; family Amaryllidaceae; genus Agapanthus; species Agapanthus africanus. The sequence goes on along the minus strand of CM057349.1, from coordinate 415,409,821 downwards.
CCGTTAAGTTGATCTTAGTCTAAAATCAGACTAACGTATTCTTAACAAACGTTTAAGTTGATCTTAGTCTCAAATGAGACTAACGTATCTTTAAACCTAACCCCCAAATCCAAATCTAAGAAAATACGGGTTTGGACTAATCCACGCCCTACGGGCGACAACACAAATTAGTCTCCGTATACAATCCACGGACAACCATAAACAAAACAAACACCCACGACACGAAGTGACCATCTGGAGAAGGAGAAAATGGTTACCGCAATGCGGTAGCGTAATTAACTGCAGGGGCTTGCGCCTGCAGGGAAGAGCGTCCCCACAATCAAAAACCCCTCAAATGAGGGGGAATCTGACGAAGTCTGCTATATCGGCCGCATCCGTCTAAACCTTCGATACATGGTACCATAAATCAACTTGGCATCTTCGGAGAGGTGGACGGATAGCACCAATTAGCATCTGCCCTCGAAATTCAGGCCCCGACGTCCCAACGTCCCGGTCGCGTATTTCGGAGGGAAACAGATTCTAGTACGCCCGGTGGGACCTTTTCCTCTTTTCACTCCACACTTCGTGTGTTGTGTTTTTTCCTTGATCAGATAATCGCGGTGTGTATGTTTGTGGTTTCCTTTAGGGGAATGGATACTGAAGTCAGCGCTTCGTCTTTATGAAGAATGGTGTTTGTTCCTACCTTAGCAACACAGGCTTTGTCATATCTGGTAGAGTCAAGTACGGACCACTTGCAGGCTCAAATCTCTACAATCCGGCTCTTCAAGAAATCAACGGGATTCTCTTTGGATCGATGCTCCCACGTCCCACCCTCGGTGCCTCAATGCCGATGGAGGAATCCCAAAGGAAGTTTGTCTTCCACGGGTGGCCTCCCCAAGTAGCAGCTTTGCCGACGGAATCAGTCCTTAAACAACTGGCACATGCCAAGAACCAAGGACGACGCAGGGGGAAGAATATTCAAGCTCTCAAAGGAAACTGTCACGCCCCGCTTCCCAGTGTACAGAGAAGGGGACGCGACGAGGTCCGCTATGTATATACTCAGAAGTACATACGCTAAGCATATCTAAGCAATATAAAATAAATGCACAAGAGACAAGAGATAATAAAAACAACAACTTTTATTCATTCTTTTGTACAATGCATGAAAAGGAAATACAACTGAAATAAAAAGATGCCTAAACAGTGGCATAACAGGAAATGAAAAATACAGAAAGGAAAAGTGTACAATGAACTAAAGTGCAGGGTCTTCGGCAAACTGCTCCAAGTCATCTTGAGATGGCTCAATCTCCGCCGGGTCCAAACCCCCTGACGACATTCAAAGAAGAAAGAAATAGAATGTCGTCAGCGAACATGTCGCTCGGTAAGTCCCAAGGATAGGGAAGAAATAGACAAAGAGTAGGAGATAGAGAGAGTAGCTTTTAATATTGTATTGTATTGTTATAATGTTGTATTAACACTGTTGTTTGTAGCTTGGTACAGAAGAATGCCAGTATATACGAGAAGGGTCTCTATATGCTAGAGACCAGGGCAAACGGAATATAGAGTACAAGGCTCCGTTAGAAGGCCCGGAACAACGGCTATTGGATTCATGTTAGGTGTCTTAAGTCTGACCGTCTCGTGCCACCTTTAACACCTTCCGTACCAATCTACCCTTTAAACCCCGCGATGTCTTGTTTGTATTGTTATATTGTAAATTGTATTGATTGTAAGTTTGATTGACCAACTGACCGAAACCATGATATCAGGAAACAGTTGTAACCGTAGAGTCATGTAAATGGAATACTGAGAATCATGTAAAAGGAAGATATATCCATGGTTCGGTTCAGTCAAGTTGTATAGATTGATAATTGAATTCATGGATTCATGTGTTCATATTGAATTGGAATATTGTATATTGTAGGTTGACTTGAATCATTTTCAAGTCAGATTGATAAGACTCAAACCCGAGTCAGACAATCAGAAATGTGAATCGAAGTCTTATAATTGCTAGGATCCTTAGGGTAATTTATAAAACTTGAGAGGGTTTTATGTAAAAATACTTTTATATACTTTTCAAAATACACCTCAAGTATTTATTGTTCGTCTTTAGAGTTGTAATGAGGGTGGATTTTATGTTGTGACATTTCTAGTGAAAATATCCTGGTTTTATAAATAAGGGTATTTATCTGTAATGTTGATTATTTGAAGTTCATGGTATTTTAGTGTAAAATCTATTCTTGTGATTTTTAGAAAAAAAGGTGGAATATTTATATCATAATAAAATAGATATTTAAATGATAAATATACATATATTTATACAAAAATAATTTTAATAAATATTTTATATTCCAAAAATCTCATTTTCTTAATATGTCGTATTTTAAACCTTTCGAGTCCGAATGCTCCTTGCGAAGGTCTAAATCTCGCACTACTAGCCCGAGGGTGGGCGATAAACCGCGCAATCCCGAACGGGTTCCCCAAAAATGGGTTGTAGCGGCGCTTTGCAAAGATTGTAAAATACTAATCTTTTAGAAAACGGTTTTATAAAGTAAAAGGTATTTATTTGCAACGTGTAATTTTCCGTATTTTAGATTCTAGGGTTTCCTAAGCCAACTAGCCTATTTTAGAGTCTAAACGACAAGTCGTTAGAAGCCTCAAATCGCCTCTTCTCCGCCAATTGTGGCCAGGTAAGTACAAGTGAGGAAGGACGGATCCGCTCACGAATCGTGAGACGGGCCTTTTAAAGTTACCTTTGCTCACTTGCCTAGCCTAGACACCACAAAGTCAGGTTTAGATAAACGACCGATGTCCACAACTTATCGTGTTTTCCTAATAAGAGGTATGTATTTAAAAGTGTACCAAAACTAAACTTTTAGAATTAGTATTATTAAGAATATGGTATTTAAATGAAAATTTTGTTTTATCGTATTCTAAGTTTTGATGATATCGTTTTGGGGTTGTATTTGCGTGTGTGTGGAGGTAGGTCATTATCTCGTGCTCTACTTTGAATGTATAGCAAAGTTAAGGGGTTAAATGTGAAATCGAAACATGATGGTATTAAAGTGAAAAATACGATAAATTGGAAAGCTTATCATTTCATGTGACGAAACTTGTTCAAATTGATTTTTAAAAGTTTAATAGTCAAGATAAAGATATTTAGACATGAATGTATTGGTTAGAAGTGAAATTTTATAGATAACCGAATCGGGAATCGGATTTGTTCCGTTTCCGTCGGGTTTCGTAATTTCGTATTTTAGAGAAATAGAAAGAAGGATAGAAAGGGACTTACGGGTTTCGATCTATACTAAGGAGTGAGGGGGGACTAAAGGGGTTGCCGAGGCGTTGCTTCGTCGCCGGTTGTTCCTAAAAACGTCGCCGGAATTCCCGCCGGAATTTCGTCGGAGCTTCGCCGCGCACTTGTTTTCAAATTACACAACTCTTGAGAAGATTTTGAGAGAGTGAGCTTAGGGTTTTGGGATGAGAGGGTAGAGGGGAGGGGTGTATTTATAGGGTAGGTTAGGGGTAGGGTAGGTGAAGGGTTTTTAAATAAAAAAAATGTAAAAATGTATAAAATCATTAAAAATTAGAGTAAATAGGGTATATGAAAGTTTTTAATGTCAAAATGTATTAAAAAATCATTAAAATGGAGTAAATGGGGATTTCAAAGGTCTCTGAAATCGATCTAGGAATTTGAAGTGTACAGGGGGGTTTAGAAGATGAAGAGATACAATATTGAAGAAGGGAACTCGGTAGTCCGGACGAGTCCGGCCGGCGGCGCCGGCCCGAGTCGGTCGGTCCGCCGACCAACTCGACCGAGTCGGGCCGAGTCAGGGCATGGGGAGGTGGGGGTCCTCTAGTGTAGCCTCTGGTACTTTCAGTTTTTCAGGTTCAGTTCAAAGTTTGGGAGTTATCTCAGGTGGACTGTTGGGCTTCCATAAAATATAAAACAAAAATAAATATTAAAAATAATGTGGGGCATGGGATTTGAAATCTGGTGGCTTGGTTCAGCAATGTAAGGTATTACCAATGAGCTACAAGCTCTTTCTTGTAATTAAATTGCTAATTAATTACTTAAGTCTTGTGCTCAGGCAATAAATACCCCTTTATGGATTTTGAAAAAAAAACAATTTAAAAATTTGTATGAAGAGAGTGTATAAGAAAATTAGGGTTGTTACATTCTACCCTCCTTATAAAAATTTCGTCCTCGAAATTTGTAAAAGAAAAGTGTAACAAATGCAAGGAAAGTTTGGTGCTGGTGTACTGACAGTATGCGAAAAATAACAAGGTGGTGCAAGGGTTTTAGAAATGTGAAGAATGTGTGAAGGAATGAAAGGATGCGAAGGTTTTGATAAAATTGTAAAAGAGGTGAGGGAATTTTGGGTTAGGACAGATTCAAGATATATGATTCAAAGAATAAGAAATGATGGGATTCAAGGAATATGATTGTAAAGAATGTTTTAGTTGCTGGTTCTTGTGTTTTATATTGCTTAGGGTTCCATACAGCTCTGACCTGCATGGGCCGCCAACAAAACCTGTCACGCCCCGCTTCCCAGTGTACGGCGAAGGGGACGCGACGAGGTCCGCTACGTATATACTCAGAAGTACATACGCTAAGCGTATCTAAGCAATATAAAATAAATACACAAGAGACAAGAGATAATAAAAACAACAACTTTTATTCATTCTTTTGTACAATGCATGAAAAGGAAATACATCTGAAATAAAAAGATGCCTAAACAGTGGCATAACAGGAAATGAAAAATACAGAAAGGAAAAGTATACAATGAACTAACGTGCAGGGTCTTCGGCAAACTGCTCCAAGTCTTCTTGAGATGGCTCAATCTCCGCCGGGTCCAAACCCCCTGACGACATTCAAAGAAGAAAGAAATAGAATGTCGTCAGCGAACAGGTCGCTCGGTAAGTCCCAAGGATAGGGGAGAAATAGACAAAGAGTAGGAGAGAGAGAGAGTAGCTTTTAATTTTGTATTGTATTGTTGTAATGTTGTATTAACGCTGTTGTTTGTAGCTTGGTACAGAAGAATGCCAGTGTATATGAGAGGGGTCTCTATATGCTAGAGACCAGGGCAAACGGAATATAGAGTACAAGGCTCTGTTAGAAGGCCCGGAACAACGGCAATTGGATTCATGTTAGGTGTCTTAAGTCTGACCGTCTCGTGCCACCTTTAACACCTTCCGTACCAATCTACCCCTTAAACCCCGCGATATCTTGTTTGTATTGTTATCTTGTAAATTGTATTGATTGTAAGTTTGATTGACCAACTGACCGAAACCATGATATCAGGAAACAGTTGTAACCGTAGAGTCATGTAAATGGAATACCGAGAATCATGTAAAAGAAAGATATATCCATGGTTCGGTTCAGTCAAGTTGTATAAATTGATAATTGAATTCATGGATTCATGTGTTCATATTGAATTGGAATATTGTATATTGTAGGTTGACTTGCCATCAACAATGGCTATATATATGCCACTCTCTGACGATGGTTATATATACGCCATTTCTGACAACGGCTATCATCACGCCATTTCAAGGGGAAACTACACCCTGTTACATTCTCTACAAGGGAGTATCATACTTCTGAGCAAGATAAAGACGCACTCTTTACATATGCTACTCTATTTCGGCTTCGACAACAAGAGCCTCTCAACACTATTATGTATGGAGTTCATTACAATTACGTTCGGTCTCGCATGCACAAACAAATTACGCATGCATGTCCAAACGTGAGGGCTATTTGTAGACATTAGAAAAGGTTCGAGATTAAAATCGTCGACTACTACTTCAGCACCGGGCTCTTATCACCGGTTTACAACAACACTCGAGTATCAAATACTCGAGTTTCAGAAGAGGTTCGGGATTAAAATCGTCGACCGTTACTTCTACACGAGTTCCTATCCCTGACAACAACACCCGAGTATCAAATGCTCCAATTTCAGAAGAGGTTCGGGGTTAAAATCGTTGACCTCTACTTCTAAACGGGTTCTTATCCCCTGCAACAACATTTGAGTATCAAATGCTTGAGTTTCAGAAGAGGTTCGGGGTTAAATTCGACGACCGCTACTTCTATACGAGTTCTTACTCCTGGAAACAACATTCGAGTATCAAACGCTCAAGTTTCAGAAGAGGTTCGGGGTTAAAATCGTCAACCGCTACTTCTACACGGGTTCATATCCCCAGCAACAACACTCGAGTATCAAACGCTCGAATTTCAGAAGTGGTTCGGGGTTAAAATCGTCGACCGCTACTTCTACACGGGTTTCTTATCCCCGGCAATCAACCTTCATACGGGTTTACTATCAACAACTATCCCATAGGAAATTTCTACTTATGGGTTCTTTCGACAGTCACCTTTCTACAATCTAGCACGCCATGCCTCTGTTAGACATTCAGAGAACACGCCATGCCTTTGTTCAATACTCGAAAAGCTTGATTGACGCCTCTACTTGGTTCCTAATCATCGAATACGCTTGACGCCTCTATTTGGTTCCTGATTCTTTTACTCGGTTTACATACTAGTACGCACTACATTGTCATTCCAGTTACATTTTCTCGATTTCAAACGAGCCCCGTATTACAATTGCCTCTACTCGGTTACATACGAGTATGCATTATATTACCCCGGTTCGATTTCAACACGTGGTTCAATGACGACAAAAAAACCCCCCTCAAATGCACCTGGAGTGACAAAATCAAGTTCAAAAGCCTCAAAATGCCAAAATAGCCCAAACAGATGCTGCACAGACGCCTGTAGGTATGCACCAGGCATTCCCAGGCTCGGGTTTGCGTCAAGAATGCATGTTTTTGGACTTGTTTAGTATGAATTTTGCAAATACCCCATTCCCATTGTTTTGGAGGGAGTAGTTATGGGTAGTTTAGGTGGTTATAGGAGTTTGAATCTTCCCTCCTATTTTGTTGGAGGGAATAGTTTGAATTCAAACTTTTCCCTCTCATTTTATTTACAAATATGCCACCCCCTTAGCCTATAAAAGTAGATGGATTCCTCTAATTTGGGTGATTTGGACATTTTAAGGAAAATATACTTGAAAGATTTGGAGGCACACTTCTCTATACTCACTTTCTCGACGCTTCTCTCCCAATACATACTTGTATTGTTCTTTCTGTTCCTTACAAAAAGGTATGGACGTCGGTATTATTCTTGACGATCCAATACCTCTATCAATTGTAATTTTGTATTTTTGATTATGTGATCAACGGAATATGATTGATAAGGAATTTGTCTCGTTATTAGTGATGAAAGCACTTTAATTGTTGTATTTAGTTATATTTTATATGTTTCTCTTAATCAGGGGTAATTTTTGCAGATGTAATTAACAAAACAACATGTAAATACTATTTACGTATTGTTTTGAAAGTGCGCAATCCAACCTTCATATTTCTTTCAATATCAAAGAATACAAATTTATACAAGTCTACTAAAGGCCTAACTCTATTATAGAGATTGGCTGATTAACTTATAAAGGCCCTACTCTATTATAGAGATTGGCTAATTATCTTATAAAAACCCTACTCTATTATAGATATTGGTTAGTTATCTATCATAGCCCTATTTTATTAGGTAACACCCATAAAGAGTGGCACTATGTTGCATATATACTATTATCGCTCTACTCCATTATGGAGATTAGCGTTAATACTTTATAGATCGGTATTCTTTGTTCAAAGGTCAGTAATACGTATTTTCCACTCACTGCCACGCACTATAAACAAAATAAAAAGGGGTGAGTTGAAAATACAGAATCTTCGATCGTAAACGAAACATTTTTTGTTAAAAAGTCGTGTTTCGCGAACAAAATCGCGGTTTCTTATTTTATGATTTCTCTTGGATTCCGAGGAAGACCGAAGCTGGTGTTTTCTCCCCTACGCAGACTTCAATAGCATTCTGCAACAACTCCAAGACCCCCATACCTCAGCTGATCTTCTCTGGGCAGATTATGGCCCCACTAATCGGCATCCCAACAGCCCAGCTTATGCAAGAATGGATTGGGCACCAATTCGGGAAAATGCCTCCACTCCTCCCTTCTGTTGGTACTATAACGCCAAAGGAGGAGGCCTCAAAGAAGTCGATCTTCGACAGGCTGACAACAAGCTCCGCAGGCCCTTCCGAGAAGCCTGCAAAACCTCAAAGCTCAGTCTTCTACAGGCTGAATCCAAGCTCCACAGGCCCTTCAAAGAAGCCTGCAAAATCAAAATTCTTAGTCTCTAACATACTGAATCCAAGCTCAATAGGCCCATCAAAGAAGCCCGCGATACCAAAGAACTTAATCTTCAAAAGGTTGACCTTCTTACTCCGGCCGCTTCAACTATTCCAGCTGTTTCAAAGAAGTCAATTATCAAGAGGCTGGCACTTGCAGCTCATGCTGCTCCCGAAACGCCAAAAGAAGCTTCACTCCCAAGACAGTCTGTCTTTCGCAGACTACCACCAAGTGTTCCTACATTGCCAAAGATGCCAGTTTTCAAGCGACTAACACCTTAGGAAGCTCCAAAACCACACATGGGGCATGTATATGAAGCTCACAAAACTGAAAAAGCTCATGTTTCAAGATGCGCTCGACGTAGTTACTGGCGTCGGCAAAGACAGAATGGGGCATCTCCCCATCATGGCTAACTCCACCGATGCCCATTAACGATGTAGCTGTCTCGACCGAAAATAGTTTCGACCCACTGACAAGGGTTAGGCGGAATTCGCCTACTGCCGTTTTGAAGAAGTCCCCACAACCTGTGGGGGTATCAAATGAGCAAAAGCCAATGCTCAAGCAAAAACCTTCCTCGACGATCTGCAAAGTTTGAAAAGAAGTTCATGGCTCTGTTATCAACAACAGCCCATCTCCAAAAACTGAGAAGCTCAGGAATCTTCCATAAGCTGGAGACTCAGCTTCTAAGTCCAAAGTGGCCCTTCCTAAAAAAAAAAAAGGCCACAAAGATCCCCATCTCCCAGGGTAAGTCCCAAGAGGAGAAACGTCAGAAGCTCCATGCACGAGGCCAAAGTAGTCCATACTGTGCCGATTATACACATCAACGGAAGTGAAAATAACTCCTCCACCAGTCATCAACCCCAAACTCGGTCTTTGACTCAAGCCCAAAAGCAGCAACAACTGCAAGAAATGGCAACTCAAGCGGCAGCACTCGTCAACCCACCGTCTAAGACGCGTCTTGAAGACGGACAAGAATATCTTGAGAGACAAGGGTCTGAAGTTGACGCTTTAAAGCGAACTCTGGATAAGAGAAGTAAAGAGGCAGAGGATATAGCCGCCGATATGAACAAAATGGCTCTCCTCATGAAGAAGATGTGTGGGATGATAGCCCAGTCGTCAGAACCGCCGGCCGAAGAACCGCTAGTGGTCTCTGATAATAAGAAAGGAGGTGCCACAAGCTCTCTGCAGGCCCTTTCAGCCTCAAAATATGAAACGATCTCGAAGGTTCAACTCACTGAGTACATAGCCTAACAGGTTAAAATCCTCACTTCCGGTGAAGCAAACGCCAAGTTGGTCAAGACAGGTCATCCATATCTAGCATGGTATTAACAGAAGCAATATCCTTCGGGGATATACGATCCTGAAGTTCAAAGTGGTCAAAGGAACGGGGAATCCCCATCAGCATATCGCATGGTTTAAAGCAATGTGCGGCAACACCGGAGGCGATGATAAGCTACTCCTCCGGCAGTTCGTCAGCAGCATGGCGGATATTTCCTTTGAATGATACTCGGAGCTCCCAAATGACTCCGTAGAGACCTTCGTGGACATGGAGGTGCTCTTCACGCAGAGCTTCATCAGTGCGAGCAAGCGCACCACCATCTTTGCTCTGTTCAATAAAGAGAGGAGATCAAATAAAACACTGGTGAAATATTCCATTTGGTCGAGAAATCTTGCTTTAAAATGTGAGCAGCTGATTGCTGAAGCTCCGGCTATTGGGGTGTTCATAGACACCCTTGATCCGCGATCGCAGGTATATCCATTCCTGTCCTGTGCTAAGCCTAATACATATCAAGAGTTCCTTGACAAACTGGTTTAGTTGGAGCGAATCGACCACTAAGTCGTTAAACTGTGATAAGCTCCTTGACAAGCTAGTTCAATTGGAGTGAATCAACCACCAAGTCTTTAAACTGGACAAAAAAGGAGGTTAGTCCATAAGAAAAAAGGGTACGAATGAAAAACCGAAAGTGCTCCATGAGTAAAAACAGCAGGACTGTCCGCGAGTTTGTAAAAACCTGAAAGGGCGCAAACTCGCGAAAGAAAAGGAAACAGAAAAAGTTTCGACCAAGTCCTACCAGAGGCGGACGATATTCCCAACATGGTGAACGGCATTTGTGAGTCCTCTCGGCTTGCAAGAAGAAAATACTCTTGTGAGATCTTTATGACTCACAAAGGAAAAGACACTTAGGAGACCCTACGACTCCTAAGGAGAAAATTCACTTACGAGATCCTCTCGACTCGTATGGAGAAAATACCTTTATGAGACCCTCGAGGCTCATAAAGTTGAAAAGTCTTAGATGACAAGGATTTAAACATATCTTCTAAGCCATCATTGCCATACGACCAATCTCCAAATTGACTATCGTATACTATCTATAGGCTATTGGCGATAAAACCCTCGTCCAAAACAACCAACACGGGCAAACCAAGCTACCATTATGGAAAATACCTACTCGTGCGTCCTTACGACACATAAAAAGAAAAAGATACTTAGGAGTCCCTACGACTCCTAAGAAGAAAATACTCTTACGAGATCCTCTCGACTCGTAGAAAAAATATTTTTTTATGAGACCCTCACGGCTTATAAAATTGAAAAGCCTTAGATGACGGGAACCTAAACCTGTCTCCTAAGCCATCGCTGCCCTACGGCCGGTTTCCAAATTGACTACCGTATACAATCCACATGCACAAAAAATATCTGTTTCAACAAAGTAAAACCAAAGGCGAACAATACTCCCAATATGGTGAACGACATTTGCGAGTTCTCTCGACTTGTAAGGAGAAAACACTCTTGTAAGATTCTTACAATGTACAAGAGAAAACCTACTTAGAAGCCCTCACGACTCCTAAAGAGAAAATCCACTTACGAGATCCTCTCGACCCTTAATGAGAAAACAACTTTGTTCGATCCTTACGGCTCATGAAGATTGAAAAATCCTTAGATGACAGGGACCCAAACCTATTTTCTAAGCCACCATTGTCCAACAGGTAACGACAAATGATGAGTCGCTCATGGTACTATTCCAGTTGTGGCGATACTGATGCCAAAATAGGTATCAAATCCCAAGATTTCCAAGGCAAATGATGAATTATTCCTGGCATATGTGCTTCAGTGTTAGCAATGCCGATGCCAACCTGAAGTTCAAAAATCCCGACCCTAAGTCGTTAAACTGGAAAATAAAAAATGAAATAAAATAAATATATATATATATATGTAGCCGAAATGATTGTGTAACTAGCAATAAAAAGCAACGGGTAAATAAAAAGAAATAGCCGAAATAATCAGGCAACCATAAAAATAACCGAAATGATAGGGCAATCGCGACTTTCGCAATAAGAAAAGCTGAAATGATATAGCAATCACGAATATATAAAAAAAAGAAAGAAAAAGAAGAAAAAGAAACTTTATGCCCTACAAGCAATCCGATTTCGACTCTTGTATACAATCCATGGGCACAAACAAAGGAAAAAAGAGCAATGTGTTCCGCCATGTTCGATTAAATGAAGAAAATGGTCCGAATGATAATGTATACAACCTAAAGACTGCTTGGATGTCTCTCTTACTCCAGTAGGATACAGACGCGACATCATGAAAGCTCAAAGGAGCCAAAAAAAGCGGAGTGATGACATTCTCCTAGCACCAAGTCTTGACAACATGCATACAGCCTAGGGATTACCTCGGCGTCCAATTTACTCCAGCTGAGTACCCACACTGCGTCAACAGAGATCAAAGGGTCCAAACGAAGGCTGAGTGACGACATTCTCCTAACTCCAAGTCTTGATAGCCATACATACAACCTAAAGACCATTTGGACGTTCTTTCTTACTCTAGCAGGATACAGACGCAATGTCAGTAAGGACCAAATGGTCAAATCAAAGACGGAATCTGTTCACCACCGAAAACAGAGACGAACTGGGATGGATCGTCTTGTCTGAATTTGGGGGCAGAGTCTATTTGGACTTATCCATCCACCTCTCTGAAAATACTAAGTTAATTTATAGAACCATATATCGGAGGTTTGGACAGACGCGACCGTTGTAGCGTGACTTTATCAGATTCCCCCTCATTTGTGAGGTTTTTTTTTTATTGTGGGGACGCTCTTCCCTACATGCGCAATCCTCTACAATTAATTACGCTACCACGTTGCGATAACCACTTTCTCCTTCTCCAGCAGTTCACTTCGTGTCGTGTTGTATTTTTGTTTGTTTTGGTCGCTCGTGGATTGTATACGGAGATAAGTTTATGTCGTCGCCCGTAGGGTGCGAATTAGTCCAAATCCGTATATTTTAGATTTGGGTTTGTTTTATTTAAGGACCGTTAATCTAGTTTAAGATTAAGATCAACTTAAATATATAAGCATTTTGGCTCAATTTATTTTAACTAAGGATACGTTAGTCTAATTTGAGACTAAGATCAACTTAGCAAAATTTCAAGGATCACTTTTATTTCAAATCCAATAACAGAGCATTTGGGCTCAGTTGTAAGAAACTTTTCAGAGAGACTTAGCCAAATTGGGCTTAGTCTGCTCAATCCATTTTTTTGTTCAAAAGTGCTGATCACTTATTTGGGCTTTGCTTATTCAACCCCTTTGTTTTTATGCAAAAGTGCTAAGCACTTGTTTGAAGCTCTAGCGCTCACATGGGTATCAGATGAAGCCTTCAGTTATGGATGATGCCCAATCAGTGCTAAGCACTCAGTCATTTTGACTATATATAGTGCTAATCAATTTTTTATATGGCGTCCAAATGAGGAGGACGTGCAGCACTAGGCGCTGCCCAATCAGTGCTGAGCAGTCAGCCATTTCGGCTGTATATGAAGTGCTAAGCATTTTTGTATGGCGTCCACCTGAGGAGGCCTAATTAGTGCTAAGCACTCTGCCATTTTGGCTGCGTATGAAGTGCTAAGTATTTTACTCAGCGCTCACGTGTATTTCACGTGAGGCGCTGGCCTTCTATTTTGGGCGTTTACATGTTTTTCATGTGAGGCGCTGGTCGCTGTCCAATCAATGCTAAGCACTCAGTCGTTATGGCTGTGTATGAAGTGCTAAGCACTTTACTCAGAGCTCACGTGTATTTCACGTGACGCGCTAGCGTTCTATTTTGGGCGCCCACGTGTTTTTCACGTGAGGCACTGATTTCTTTTTGTTTTAGGAATCTGTTGAAGACGTCCACATGGGAAGCACGTTCGGCGCTAATGTTTTTTTCTTTTAGAGATTTGATTGGTCTGGAATTATGTGTTTGTAGTGTAACCGCAATCAATAATGGTGTCGCGTATAACTAGACCGAGATGAGTACGGGTTGTCCTCAGGGAAATGTTGAATCTTTTACTCTTACTTTAGATGTGTTGAAAAAGAGAGGAGGAATAAAGAATTTAGTGAATGGTTTCTAGATCTACGTTAAGCAAGAATGCAAAATATATAGATCTAGATTATTTTAGGGATGTAGTTAATATAATAAGAGGGCTTGTAGGGTTCGTTAGGATTTAGTACTTATGGACGATTAATTAAAAGTTACCATTTTTATCCTTTAATAGATTTAAAACTAGAACGACGGTGATGCGTGTAGATTAGGGTTTCTGGAGGGAAAAGGAATCCCACTCTTAACCCTTATCTCGACACGGAACTCCGTTCATCTCTAGCCTTTACCAAAACAATCATTAATCTAATCTCTAATCGCGGTCGGAACTAACAAAGAATTATTAGCGCGCCCGATTAGGATGTTAATGATTCTTTTGATAAAGTTCATAAACTTTATAGGACTTAAAAAGGGTTTAGGAATTTTCATCATCCATTAGCCTACCCTAATCCTACGAACCCTAACAAATGGAGAATTACTCGCGCATGTTGGGAGAAAAAGAGATGGAAAGAAATTACATAATTAAACTACAAAGAAATAGAATAAGAAAAAGAAAACTACCTTTATTAATCAACAATATTCATTACACTTGAATCCTTAGAAAATGATTACAATTTCTACTTGCTTCTCGATCTCTTCTAAGGAGGTAGACGAACAGTTGATGATCAGCCTGGATGCGTGAGCCGTCTTGGACTTCGTGATCTCGTCGGCTTGATAATTCTTCCAAGAGGCTCTCAGTCCATATTTATAGTCCAAAGCCAGAAACCCTTGCTTCCAAATATGGAAACTAACTGTAGAGATTCTCGCCAGAAATTTGCAGCAATTAAATCTTCTAGATTGCCGCGGATCCGCGGCCATTTAATCAGAGCCCTTGATCGATTTCTAGGATTTTTCTTTAATTGCCACGTGGAGTTCTCTGGAATCTTTGGATCTTTGAAATCTTCTCGTAGTTGCTGCCAGACTTGATCTCCAAGTTTTGCTTTCTTAATTAGGCAAGTTTTCTTTAACAACTTGATTTCTTGGAAAAATTCTGCACAACAACTTGGAAAAATTCTGCACAATAACTCAAATAATATTTAGTAGACTTTGTTCTCCTGGGATTTGGTCAATGATATTATTTGCATACATTTTCCTACCAAATTCTAATTATAATATATCAACACATGGAAAATAGTATTTTTACAAATAAACCCTCATATGTATGATATATTATAATAAAGACCTTGTTTAATATGGAAATGGTAGGAAAGATGTAATAACAAATGTGCAGTTTTATCAACTGAACAAATACCCCCAAACTTATCTTTGATCGTCCCGAGCAAACTAGTTTATTGAAGAGAAGGAGAAAAAGAAAGGAGAAAACTAAGCACACTTTCGTAGGCAAACACGATTGCACTGAGCATGTGCAACAAGTCGTTAAACCTCTAGGTGTCCCTAGTAGGAGGAGTGTTGTCTCCTGAGGGTTTTCAGCGGATTACACCCACAAAATCCTATAATAAAAGAGAGATGATGAAATTTACATATAAAGATAAGAACCATAAAAGAAAGACTTTAAAAATAAGAGTTTCCAACTATACTAGCTTTTTAGTTGTCATGAGCCCTATCTTAATAGTCATGAAAAAATGTTAGAAATCACATCATCCCTCAATAAAACATCGTCTTTATTCTTCATTCCTACCTTTCATCCAAACATCGATCATATACCTCTATGTGTGTGAAATGGACATCCCTACACTCGGAGAATTCAATTCAAGCTATCATACTCTTGTCCATCTACCTCAGTACTTTTTAACTTGATGAATATTTAGATTTGCTCACACATTTTCATGCAACCGTTAATACTTCTTGAGGTACTCACCGACCGATTACTCATGTGCTTGCTGATTCGGTGATAATATTTTCCTGGTTCGTATGACTCCTCTTGGGGTTGGGGCCCGGTGAGCTCGGCTTGTTTGGGCTCGGCTTCCCTCCCATCCGAGGAGGTCTCCCCTCCTACTAATCCGGCCATTTTCGAACCTTTCTTTCCCACCCTTCCATAAGGTACTTCTAAATTCTTGCGATTCCCGGCCCGTCTTGCATCACCTAAGGCTTAGCAGTGACTCCCAGACCAGTTGGCCTTAGGGCACTAGGTGAAGAGGCACCCTCGCTATATTTTTTTATTGCTGCCTTGGCGATAACAAAACCAGCGTTCATTTTTCTTTTCACCATTTTTATATTTTCTTCATTTTTTTTATTTCCTTCATACTTTGGCTTTTAGACAAGATCATTTCAAGGTATCCTCTACTATCCCAAGTTTCAAGACGTGTGTAAGTGCAAATAGTAGGGTATCAACATTCAAATGTTTGGCTTCCAGAATAGAAACTATTTTTCAGACTTATTTTTATCCTCAGATTAGTGACTTCCTTCATCTTACTAACCCTTGGGACAACAACTCATAACTACTTATTACTAGTTCGTTTAAGAAAACTTTTAATTTTCTTGGTTTTCTTAAACTATTCCTATCTTTTGGATGTAATTTTTCACTTTCTGCTCTTTTGTTATAAAAGAAAATTTTTTAAAATTTTTTAAAATGTTGTGCTTATGCAAAATATGATGCAAATTGATGTGTAAATAAGCACAAACCTCCCCCAAACCTGTTTACAGCAGTGTCCTCACTGATGTCATTCGTTAAGCTCAAAAAACCTGTAGACTTGGGAGGAAATTATTAATGGGGGCAAGAATATATGAAAGTGAAAATCCTCCCCCAAACTTATTTTTGGCTCACAATTTTGTAAAAATCATCTTCTTTCAAGAGCCCAAAATATACCACCCCCCCAAACTTAAGTTAAACAATTTTAATCTTTTAAAATCACACGAGGGGGTCAAGGTTATTGGTCAATGCCAAGCTTTGCAAAGACCGAAGGTCAACACCAACCATTTAAAAATTTTATCGATGAAGCACCAAGGTTGGTGGAAGAACATGTCACCTTTCGACGTGAAGAAGTGGGGTGGTGATAAGAGGTGTAATGTAAAAGGATTGCGTCTCAATTTGGAGAAATGACACAGTGATAGTAATGATGGATTACTCGCATTATCATGATTGTCCAAAAGAAGGGGTGGAGGTTCAATTTCTTTATCTTGGAGTTGATTCATCTCAACACCCGTATCTTTTAAAAATGCGAGTTCATCAGCGAAAATTTCCTCAAAGCTTTCATCGATACCCCGAAGAATAATGTCATCAGGAAAAACAGGGTGATCGTCAAACTCTATAAAAAGTTCCTCATCAGCGTTAGATGTTAACCCGGACAACTCGGTGGAAGAGTACATGGTTGGGTCAAACAACAACATATGAAAAGAGTCTGTATCATGAGGTTGATCAAATTCGCTGCTGTCGACATCCATTAATTCGACAGAACACACATGAGCATAGGGTTCGGAGGGTTCGCTTCCCAACTTATAAATGTTAAGCTCAATTGACTTCTTTCCAAAGGATAGGATCATAGAGCCGTTTCTACAATTGATTACTGCGTTGGAAGTGGCCAAAAAGGGTCGACCGAGTATCACCGGGATTTGATTGCGTGGGTTTGCTACAGGTTGTGTATCTAAAACAATAAAGTCTACGGGAAATATGAATTCCCCGACTTTGATTAACACATCCTCTTGCTCACCCCTTGGTTGGGTGATAGATCGATCGGCCATCTGAAGAGTGCAATGCGCAGGTTTTAACTCTCCGATCCCTAATTTCTCATAAACAGAATACGGAAGCAAGTTAACACTAGTACCTAGATCGAGTAGAGCACGATTGATATTTTTACCCCCAATGGAAATAGAAATTGTAGGACTTCCGGGGTCCTTTCGTTTCTTGGGTAGTTGTTGTGTAAAAGCAGTGCCCACATTACTCGCAAGGAAAACTTTTTTAGGTACTTGAACCTTTCTCTTCCTAGTGCACAAGTCCTTTAGGATTTTCGTATATGACGGAACTTGTTGAATAGCATCTAGGAGAGGAATGTTTATGTTAACTTGCTTAAAAATTTCCACAATCTTCTCTATTTGTGGACTTGGTCTGTTGCCTCTTAACCTGTTTGGATAAGGTGCTTTATCAATAAGGGTTTGGTCCAACATTGGAGAGGATTGTGGGGATGGAGTGGATCCCAGAATTGGAGTGGGGATCGTTTTAGGTAGATTTGAGGAAATGGGCGAAGGGTTCGAGCCTTGGGGAAAACGGAGAATAGGCTCGGGTGAAGGTGGGAGACTAGACGAATTAGGGGAAGAAGAAGAAGCTGGTTCATCAATTTCAATCTCGACATCTCAAATCTCTCTCAAATTCGGCCTCTGAGCTTGTATCATTGGTGTCACTATCATCACATTGCTCACCCACTCGGTTATTCAGTACTTTTCCCGATCTCAATGTGGTAACAACACTCACATTATAACTTTGTGAGTGGCCAGGATTAGGTATGGATTAAGATGGGAGTTTCCCTTTCTCTCTCGCACTCATTGCGGCGTTTAACTGTGCGAGTTGGTTTTCTATTGATTTAATACTCTCGCCGTCGGGGGCGGAGTCTTTCTGTATGGTATCAATAGAAGACTTCATCTCAGCCGACAATTGCATGGAATGTTTCATGAACATATCCAAAGTTTGTGCGAGTGAAGAGTTGTCAGTACCGGCCACTTGTGGTGTAGAAGCGTTGGCCGGATTTTGGAAATTTTGTGACTGAAAGGGAAGCTGATTTTGTGGTTGTGGTTGCTGTGGAGGAGGTCTTTGATAATTGCTTTGTTGGTTTTGGTTCCAAGCAAAGTTAAGATGATTCCTCCATCCTTGATTATACGTGGAAGAATAAAGATCGTTTCTAGATTGCTGCTGAAAAGCAGCATTAGTTTGAACCGATGCATTCATAGGACATTCTTCCGTTAAGTGTGAAGGATCTGAACAGCAACCACAGACGGTCTTGGGAAGCGTGACCTGATTTAGGGAGACTGATGAAAGTTTGTTCTCAATAGCATCGAGTTTCTTCTGCATCGTTGCCATTTCGGCTTTTACTGCGATGGAAACATCGAGCTGGTGAATACCTCCCCTAGATGAAGGTGGTCTTACGCTTTCCCACTGCAAAGTGTGTTCAGCAAGGTCTTCCAGATATTTCCAAGCTTCACCGTCGTCTTTAGACATGAAATTGCATTGACACATTGTTTCAAGCATCTGCTTTGTCGCTGGATTAATGCCTTCATATATTATTCAACATAAATCCCATCTTTGTATTCCATGATGAGGACATTAGACAAGCAGATCCTTGAAATGTTCAAAGCACTTCCAAAATGCTTCATTGGGAAGCTAGGTGAACTGGTTGATCTCGCTCCTAACACGGGCGGTCTTATGGTTTGGGTAAAACTTCTTAAGAAATGCTATTACGAATTCATCCCAATTAGTGATAGAGTGTGCGGCAGTATTATAAAGCCATTTTTCTGCCAAGTCGCACAGTGTGAATGGGAGAAGACGCAAGCACATAGCATCGACAGTCAACTGTGAAGTACCCATCATTGCGCATACGTTTTCGAATTTGGTGATGAAAACGTACGCGTCTTCCGACTCAAGCCCGTGAAATTTGGGCAGCAGATTGATGTAGTGGGGTTTAATGTAAAAATTATCCCCGTTAGCTGGTGGAAGAGATAGACAAGTGGAAGAGGACCACGGATAGGATAGCATCTCTCTTTGAGAGAGATGCGAGGTGGATTCTGTGCACCTACGGGCGGTGGCAGCGTGGTGGTATAATCTGATGGAGTGCCGTCCATCTCGGTCATGGTGTCTGGTGGGGGAAAAGAAGATGAAGAAGTACCGACTTCGGCGTCGATAGCAGGAACGCAGACAGACGGGCACTAGGATCCCATGTCCAGCCGAGCATGCACTAAGCGGGTTTAGTGCAAGTGGCAGCGTGTGTGTGATTTAAAATTGGTTTGTTTTGAAAAAAGTGGAACTCAAGACAAATCACTCTAAAATGCACAAGCAACCCTAGAACTAAGGTTACCTAGGTCCAGTCTCTAGACCGCTCCTAGACTTCCAAAGGACAAGCCGTAGGATCAATCCTCTACCACCTCTTTACTACTCTTGTGGCCAGGTAAGTGCCAAATAAGTGGGAGGTATCCGCTATACGAATCACCGAAAATAGCGGGCCTAATTAAGTAAACCACTTGCCTTAGACACACTTGCCTAGGTACCACAAAAGTAATGCGGATAAGCGATAGATTACCCACGACCTTCCTCTGTCCTTAATGAGCGCGACAGTCCTTAGAGTCTGATCTAGATATTTTTTAAATTAATGTAGGGTTGATGCGGATGCTCGGTTTGTGATTTGTGGGGCTTAGGAAGGGTGATGAAATCCTCACCTAATCTTGATTTGGTCTTTGCCCCTTAAAGTCCGTACTAAAATATGCAAAACAGAACCAATCACAAAACTTTTGCAAAAAGATTTTTGAGCGGCGCTATTTTGCAAAGAATCCTGCAGAAAATAGATTTTATTGGATTTTAGAGGAGAGAGGAAGAGTTGAGAATCTTACCAGAGAAGTTTGTAACCCTAACTCCTTAGTTACGCCGTGTTTCCGCCGCCGAAAGGGCCTTCGTGCCGCGGTTCCGCCGCAAAGTGGAGGGATCAGGTGATGAAAATTTTTCTTTGGCCTCCTGTACTCCTCTGGATCTCTAAGAATGTCTCTGTCTCCTATTTCCTCAACTCTGTGACTCCAGGTCTCCTTGCAAAATTCACGCACAAATCGTTAAATATGCAATTTGCAGTTTTGTGTTAATAATGATATGAGTCGTCTAAGAATTCAACACAAAAGGTAAGAATAAAAAAAAAATTACGCACGTATCCCCGGCAACGGCGCCATTTGATTGGTCTGGAATTATGTGTTTGTAGTGTAACCGCAATCAATAACGGTGTCGCGTATAGCTAGACCGAGATGAGTACGGGTCGTCCTCAGGGAAACGTTGAATCTTTTACTCTTACTTTAGATATGTTGAAAAAGAGAGGAGGAATAAAGAATTTATTGAATGGTTTCTAGATCTACGTTAAGCAAGAATGCAAAATATATAGATCTAGATTATTTTAGGGATGTAGTTAATATAATAAGAGGGCTTGTAGGGTTCGTTAGGATTTAGTAGTTATGCACGATTAATTAAAAGTTACCCTTTTTATCCTTTAATAGATTTAAAACTAGAACGACGGTGATGCGTGTAGATTAGGGTTTGTGGAGGGAAAAGGAATCCCACTCTTAACCCTTATCTCGACACGGAACTCCGTTTATATCTAGCCTTTACCAAAACAATCATTAATCTAATCTCTAATCGCGGTCGGAACTAACAAAGAATTGTTAGCGCTCCCGATTAGGATGTTAATGATTCTTTTGATAAAGTTCATAAACTTTATAGGACTTAAAAAGGGTTTAGGAATTTTCATCATCCATTAGCCTACCCTAATCCCACGAACCCTAACAAATGGAGAATTACTCGCGCATGTTGGGAGAAAAAGAGATGGAAAGAAATTGCATAATTAAACTACGAAGAAATAGAATAAGAAAAAGAAAGCTACCTTTATTAATCAACAATATTCATTACACTTGAATCCTTAGAAAATGATTACAATTTCTAGTTGCTTCTCGATCTCTTGTAAGGAGGTAGACGAACAGTTGATGATCAGCCTGGATGCGTGAGCCGTCTTGGACTTCGTGATCTCGTCGGCTTGATAATTCTTCCAAGAGGCTCTCAGTCCATATTTATAGTCCAAAGCCAGAAACCCTTGCTTCCAAATATGGAAACTAACTGTAAAGATTCTCGCCAGAAATTTGCAGCAATTAAATCTTCTAGATTGCCGCGGATCCGCGGCCCAAAGGGGGTATGGTCGCGGATTCGCGGCCATTTAATCAGAGCCCTTGATCAATTTCTGGAATTTTTCTTTAATTTCCACGTGGAGTTCTCTGGAATCTTTGGATCTTTGAAATCTTCTCGTAGTTGCTGCCAGACTTGATCTCCAAGTTTTGCTTTCTTAATTAGGCAAGTTTTCTTTAACAACTTGATTTCTTGGAAAAATTCTGCACAACAACTTGGAAAAATTCTGCACAACAACTCAAATAATATTTAGTAGATTTTGTTCTCCTATGATTTGGTCAATGATATTATTTGCATACATTTCCTACCAAATTCTAATTATAATATATCAACACATGGAAAATAGTATTTTTACAAATAAACCCTCATATGTATGATATATTATAATAAAGACCTTGTTTAATATGGAAATGGTAGGAAAAATGTAATAACAAATGTGCAGTTTTATCAACTGAACAAGATTTAATCTCTGTTAATGGTATTTTGACCATTAATGGCACCAAGATCTTTGTTTTGAAGATCTGGTATTAGTTTTTTCTTCAAGAACTAAGTTCTTATATCTTTTTCTTTTATAAGAACGAAGTTTCTTTTAGGGTTAAACCATATTTTCTGAGAAATTAAATTCCTATAGGATAGATTCTTTTCCTTTTTCCTTTCTTTTTTAACCTAGTTCTTTTTCTGAATCTTTGATTCTCAAGAACAAGATCTTCCCGATGTGAATTAAATTCTCAACTTGTGGGAGACTTGTCTTGTGGATCTCAGATCCAGAGAAAGAACTAAGTTCTTGAGAATGGTTAAACCCTTGGGTATGCTATGATAGGTAAAGGAGATATTTTGATCTCTATGGTTTCTTTACCTAGGGTTTAAGAGGAAAAAGATCTTCTTCTCTATTGAGAATTAAATTCTCTGTTGCTTTGTGAGAGCCTTCTGTATTTTTTGTAGAAGCTTATGGAGGGTTCCTTCTATATGTCTGTGTGTGTCTTGAGACTTGAAGTCTTGGATCCTCTATATAGTGGAGGAAAATTGTTAATTAGTTTTGAGAAAATCTCATTGAAAGATTCCAATTGATTTAATTGGTCTCAAAATTTGTTTGGGGAATTTTACCCATTGTTGGATCTTTGATCCAAGGATTTCTGTTTTACAGAATATGTCTTCTCGTTTTTAACAAGATTTGGGAAATATTTTCCCCATATACAGAATTTTATTCTTTCAAATGGTGATTTTTAATCACCATTGGATTTTTAATCCAAGAGCTCTCTGTTATATAGAGCACATATTTCTTTGTTTAGAAAAATATAGGAAAATATTTTCCCATCTCATTGGACCTTTGATCCAACAATTTTTTGTTCATTTAGAAAGATTAGGGGAATATTTTCCCTTAATAAAATTTTATTCTATTATTTAATAATTTATCCTCACCATTGGATCTTTGATCCAGCGGCTCTGTTTAACAGAGAGTGTCCCAATTTTTAGAGAAATGTCCCCATTTAGAATTTCATTCAACTTGATTTTACTTGTGCGCCGGCGCTCACGTGTTGTGCACGTGAACGCCATTTGAGAATTTAATTCTTATTTATGATAGGCTCTCCTGTGCTTTACACATTGACGCACATGTGAGCTTCATGTGCGACGCCACCATAGGATTTAATCCTGAGAGGTTGGCGCTGGCGCTGGTGCCCTCGTGGGGAGCACGTAAGGCGTTGTCTTATTAAATTTAACAGAGCTTAGCTCTTTTATTATGTTTAAATATTGGGGAACAAATTCCCCCCACCGTTGTTCTCACGTGGCTCACATGTGAGTGCAACGGTGTCACTTTTTCCACCGTTTGATCTTCTAGGGAGTTGAATCGTCCCTTCACATCCTATAAATAGGGTCTTTGGCCCTTGAAATGACTGTCGTTTCTTCATCTTCTTTCTTGAACCTTCCTTTCTTTGGACAATTTAATTCTCGTTTCTCAGAGCTTAGATCTCTGTCCACAGAACTCAGAGTTAAACTCTGCCACAAAAAAATTGGTAAAGATTATGAACAGAGTTTAACTCTTAAAAGAAGCTCCTTTTTTGTTTTAGATTTTTAATCCATTAACAGAGCTCGGCTCTTTTTTTTTGAAATGATCTCTCAGAGATCTTAAAAAAGCTTTTCCCCTTTTTGAGTAGACCATGGATCTCAAATCAATGGGCATTCCTGAGAATCGTTAGTTCTTTTCTTGATCTTTGTAGATTTCTGGAATTCAATTCCATTATACTTCCCATCTGTCTCCAACATGGGGGATTTCTGGGATTTAATCCCATTATCTGAGAAATTTAATTCCATTTTGTCTTACAGAGTAGCTCTGAGAAATTTTTGAACTTTTTGGAAATTTTATTCCCCTTTCTATTCCCCTTTATATATATATATATATATATATATATATATATGGTTCTAATACCCTATTTTCTACAGATTTGAATCAGTTGCAGAACTCGTTTTTCAAGAACATTTAGAGTTTTTAACTCCACTGCTCAATGGGATTATTCATTTAATGAGAATCCTTTTGGATTCTCACAATGGGTGCATGTCTCATCATGGATGAGCCGTCACCTTAATTTTGTGGTGCCCGTTGTTTCTTTAGACTGTAGTGATTTTAATATGCCATAATGGAGTACAGATTTGGGTGTACTGAAAATGCTAAGGCCTTTAGCTGCAGTTAATTACATTATGCCAATCACTAACTCTTTACTGGCTTTTTCTTTTTAGGCACTATGGCTTCCGGTTTCTTTTTTCCTTACATTCGTTCGGAGAGCGCTTTTGCTGACGTGCTTACAGATCGTGAAGTCTTTTCTTTAATCCGGGATTACGATCTAGAGCAGAAATTTCTTCATCTATGAGGATCATGGTATAGCTATATTATCCGGGGTCAGCATAGCTTTACTTGTGCGGTGCCGTCAGAACCGATCCCGTCAATTCATTATGTTGACCCTCCGCAGGTCACTTATGCAGTGGAAGAAGTCAATTGGACTGCGGAAGGTCGTCTTCAACCTTCCATGGCGTCGATACCAGTCCAGCCACCGATGGCCCTAGATATTTTGGGGCGTCGCGTGTGTCAAGGAGAAGCGCGTCCTTGGGGTCAGGTTTACATAATAGAAGTGACCCCTCGTCATCCGGCTGGTTACCTCCAGTTAGCCCGTTACATTTTATCGGCCAAGAAGTCGCTATTGCTAAAGACCGGATTATACCCAGCGGTCTACGCGTCTCTCTTTTATTACCGCACTCTTCATGTGTGCTGGGTTAAATCATTCCTAGAGCAGTGGAATATTCCGACCCACATGTTTCTTTTATCGGATCGTGAGGTATCGATCTCACAGGAAGAATTCACAGAAATTTCTGGGTTACCCGTCAGAGAGGAGCATTATGAGGAGATACTTCCTCCTGACGAGTACGTTTTTGCCACCGAATCAGTAGTCATGAGCCTTACCTCGGAAAAAGCTGTCCAACACAAGTTCCCTAGTTTGATCAAAGTGTTGAATATCTATGAGAGCTTGTTTTTGGAGTCTAGGAGCATGGGGTTAGCTTTACTGACTTCGTCGCCCGTTTCCTTCGTCCGAAGGTTTTATCAAAGAAGGCTGCAAATTTTGCCAAGCTCGATGATCCGTTCGAATTTGGCTCGGACAGATTACCAACTGCAGAGGCGGATTTAAAGCAGTTTTTTATTCCGGATACCCCATCGTCCCTTTTGCAGAGATTGTTGCTCCGGATATTGATGAGGAGACGTTTTTCATGGGCTGTATTGGTTTGTGTCTGAGCTGGTTTGCACTCCCAATGCACCATCGCTACATGAGACCGTTTGCTTTCTATTCAGCTCATCGCATTGTGGCGGGGACACATATGGCTGTCGGGGTTGCAGGATTGGCCCACTTGGATCATGGTCTAAGCATAGCGGCCGACACCGCCCAGCCGGGTTTGAAGCCCGTAAATCTCCATTTGCATTACTTCACCTCGTGGATCAAAATGCACGTGTTGGGTGCTTTTGGTGTGCATAAACGGCCTATATTTTATGAAGGGTACAATTTCCTTCGGGTCATGCAATTGGTTGACGCTTCTTTCCCGGACCCAACACAGCGAGAGGCTCGGCGATTGCTCCTACATCCGCACATACTTAGGGACAACATGACCTTTGTCGATAGGGTTCTGACTATTAGTAAAGAATCCTCCAAAGTGGTCCAGCCGCTTCACGATGTTTTAAGGATGAAGCTTCTGCTTTGAGGGCCCGGGAGATCGCGCATTTGTATTCCATCAGGCCGGGTTTCCTAGTATTCAAGCAAAATGTCTCGGTGTTATTCATGCGATATAACCCGCATCGTTTTGTTCAGCAATTTGGTTATAACCAAGGCGTTCCCCTCGAAGCCTTTCTCGTTGATCTGGTTGCTACAGAGGAGAGTGTCCGCAATGCGGCGCACCATTTTATGCGGCTGAACACGGGTCTCATTTTCTAATTGCTTAGCCGAGTCATATCCCGAAGGTCTCAAATGCTCACATTGCTTGGTATCTGCATGCAACGGGTGCTGTCATCAAGGAAGAAAGGCATATGCTTCTTGACCATAAGGATTCTATCCCGGCCAGTAATCCCGATGTTCCGCTGAAGCGACAGGCAGTTGTTCATCCTTCTTTGAGGGAGAGCAACGCGGTTGTAGTTCCGCGAGCCTTTCCGGCTAAGCTACGGCCAGACGTAAGTGCTCTTGGGAATGTGGTGGCTGCGACATCTCCTGAGTCGAGTATTGGCTCGGAAATCGGGACTCGCTGTATCAAGAAGCCGGTAAAGCGAAAGCTTTTATCGTCGGGTATTGTTGCTGGCTTGCAGAAGAAGAAGAAATCATTATTTTCGGCTGATGTTGTATTCGGTCAGGAGCCTCATGTTCCTTACAGCGAAGGCTTTTCCGAATATGGCACCAACGACAGTTTGTTCGGGGCTTCTACTGATGAAAATGCCACTACTGATCTTCAAGCCGCCATTGAGGCTTCTGAGAGATTAGCCCGCAAGCAAGAAGCGCTTGCTTCTCTTGCGGCGTTAGGTATATCTCGTTTACATTCTTTCGTATACATATTTTTTTAGAATTTATTATGTTTTATTAACGCTCTTTTCTTAATAGGCATCTCCACTAAAGAGGCTCTTTTGGCGTCCCTCAAAACATTTGAGGAAGAGAAGAGGATTCACGCTTCTATGGGACTTGGTATGATTCATTTTGTGACACCTTTGAATATACCTATTTAGCTCATTTCGTTCACACCCTGACTCCCTTCTTTTTCTTATTACAGGAACCACCGCAACTTGTGTTATTCCGAGTGCGATGTTGTCTTTGGGTGGTAGTGCGGAGGATATTCCTCCCTTGATGGCACCTACGGAGCCTGCAGAGCTACCGGCTACAGTTGAGGTCTCCCTAGGGCCACTACGGGAAGCATCTCTAAAGCAGCCGATAACGGACATTGCAGCAGATCCGGAGGCCGAGCCTGATTTAGATAAAGACGTTCCTCTATTTGAGGTTCTGAAGAGATCTGTTCGTATGGCTAAAACTGAGAAGAAGCGCCGAAAGCACGCAGCGAGGGAGGGTCAAGCTAACTTGGCTACAGGCTCGGGTTCGAGTGATGCACGACCCCCTGATGTTCCTACGGAGGACATTCCTTCTGCATTGTCAACTGCTCATAGGCAGATTGCGTGTGTAGCTTATGAAGAGGCTGAGCGGCTACTTCACGGTAAGACAAAGTACGATATCCTGATGAAACCTAATAAGATATGCAGTTTTTTTTAATTATGACACGCTTTTCCTTGAATGATATAGTAGGGCCAAGTTTAAGTGTCAGCGTAGCGGGTGAAGTGCCAGCATTTGATGATTTTGGGGCATCGGATCTTCATTTTGAATCTGAGACTGTTCCAGCTGTCACTTCCCCCCTTTGTGGATTCCTGACATCGGCGGGTGATGCTAGCATGACGACGACCCTTATTGATTCGGGAGACGAAGGTGCAGACGTTGAGTCCGTCTTCTCGGTGATGGTGGAAGCTGTCATAACCGATGACGCTCTAGATACCGCTATGGTTTCTGCCCCATTAGGTATTCCTTATGTTATCATTTTTAGGTTCTCAGTCCTGCTAGACACATTCGCTAATATCTCCTTTATTTCGAGTAGGTGCGGTAAACCCTGGCGTTGAAGAATCCCCATCAGCCGTCGCCATGACTATCGTTGCTTCACCTATCTCTCTCGCACCTCCCCGAGTTCTCTTGGGTTCAGTGACAGAAGTTAAAGATTTTTTTTATTTCCTTGTTTCAGTATTGATGTTATTTCTTGGATTAATTTCTTTACCGTATATTGTTGCAATCCTTTAGGAGTGCTTTTCGACCGCTTATGCCAAATGTTAAACTCTCACTTCGCCTTCCAATCGGAATTCGTCCCTCCTTCGGGTGTTGGTTAGTATATTCTTCATTTCTTATTTCATCTTTCTACGAGTAATCTTTCTTCTGATAAGCTTTTCTCGTATTGACCACAGTCTTACGGCTCGAAGGAGAGAACGAAGGAATAGCTGAGCCTTCTATGCTCCCTGATTTGCCACTTGCGACTATTGGTATATTAGATCTCATTCATCGTCATTCTTTTTTATTTTTAGGTTGAAACCTGACCCTTCTTTGTGTGTGTCTTACTCTGTAGCAGCTACACCGACTTTGGCTCCTCTTGTGTCTCGCATTTCTATGCCCGCGGGGCCCTTTGCTAAGCGTTAGTCTTCCAGAGGTGCGGCAAATAGCAGGCAGATGCTAAGTGAATTTATCGAAGACCTTAACATCGAAGCTCTCACTTCTGTTGTGGACTTTGCGGACGAAGTCAACCCCATGCTGGCGACTCTTGTGACTTTCCACAATGAAGATTTTGTCGGCATCTCGGTTGACTACTATAAGCGAATTGAGGCTTGCCTCTATGAGATTGAACACAAACGTCTTGTGCTTGAGGCATTGTCCTCGAAGGCTCAATTGGTCGCATGGGTCGAGCAAAGTGCCGCTTCCATTCAACACTTCGAGCAGAAGCTAATCCTGAAACAGAAGGAGCATGAGATGGCTTTCAATGAATCAAGCTAATTGCGTGCCTGAGTCGAAGCGAATGCTGTGCAAATCCAAGTTATCTTTGAAAACCTTCAACAATGCATTTCTGAAAGAGTGGCGCTGAGGAAGAACCTTGACTCTGCTGAGCGAGGAATGCGGGACTGCGAAGTTGCTAAGCAGAAAATCTCTGAGAAGCTTTCTTCGCGCTTGCAATAATGGGCTCAAGTCGAAGCAATGTTGGTCGCAATAGTAGAGCATGAGGAGGAGCTGCAGCGAGAGAGTGATCGGTTCGCTACTTTATTGAAAGCCCCGCCCTCTTAAAGGCTAGAATTGTATCCCTCCCCTTTTTTATATAAATTGTATCTTTCAAACATTTCGATTCATGAATAAAGAATATATATTCTTTTTGCACGCTCTCTTCTGTGTTTAATATCTTGATCTAGCGCGAAGTAGTTTACGTACTCATTTTGGAGTTTCTAGTTTATTTACTCGTTTCGGAGTTTGTAGTTTACGTACTCATTTCGGAGTTTCTAGTTTATTTACTCGTTTCGGAGTTTGTAGTTTACGTACTCATTTCGGAGTGTGTAGTTTACGTATTCATTTCGGAGTATGTAGTTTATTCACTCATTTCGGAGTCTCTAGTTTATGTACTCGTTTCGGAGTATGTAGTTTATTCACTCATTTCGGAGTCTCTAGTTTATGTACTCATTTTAGAGTATTTTTAGTTTACCTTCCTTGGGTTTACAGGCAAACTTATCCTAACGTTGTACGTAGATAACCCTCATTCTTTACGACAGGAGTCCATTAGGTTTGTGGTACTAGGGTTTTAGTCCATGGCACCGTCGCGTTGGCTGATATATTCCTCGATATGCAGTCTTTAAGCCGCTGTTCGAGTGGCCCTGCGACTGTCGTGTTTCTGATCCCTTCAGAGGTTGGACAAGACGTCTTCGAATAATCTCCTTAGGTCATATTACTGTCGGAAGAGAAAGCATTAGGAATTTTCTATGACTCTTTTTACTTGAGCTTAGGCTCAATTTAGAGCCCCGATGAGTCATAAATGCACCCTTCTGGGGTGGGATGATCTTTAATGGCCTTTTAGGTTTTATATGAGTTGTCGTTAAGACCCGAACCTAGGAATATGTCGTCACTTCATTTTTCTTTTGTTTTGACGATGCCGCGTTGATTCTTTTCTAAAGTCGGAAAACATCTGTATGATCTCTATGCTGTATGTATTGCAATTGAGGTCCAGAGCTAGGAATATACTATTGCTCCAATTTCATTTGATAGCTGCGTCCGCATCCTGCTGAAATGAGAGGGGAATGCCAGGATAGTCCCTAGGATCTATATGTATCGTCGAGACTTGGAGCTAGGATTTTGTCGTTACTCCATTTTGCCTTGATCCTTGGGTCTTTTGTTGACATTGCATCTGCATCCTGCTGGAATGAGAAGAACGTCAGGGTGATTTCTAGGCTTTAGATGTTGCCATTAAGACCTGAAGTTAGGATTTTGTCATCACTTCATTTTTATTTGATTGTTGTGTCTGCCCCTGCTGCGATGAGGAGGGGGACACAAGGATAGTCTTGAGGTTGTATATATACCGTCGAGATTCGGAGCTCCTTTTGACGAAGCATGGTGGGAAAATATGGTTCTCTTTTCCTTTATTTGTGCCCATGGATCGTATACAAGAATCAATATGGACATACTTGCAGGGCAGAGGAAATTTTATTTTATATTTTTTTATTTCCGCGATACTCTATCTTTTTAGCTTTTCATATTGCGAAAGTAGCGATTTCCCAATCATTTCGGCTACTTATCGCGGTGCCCAATCATTTCGGCTATATATTTTTTTTATTTTTACTCGCTACTTTTTATTGCGAGTTGCCCAAACATTTTGGCTTTTTTTGAGTTGGGGATTTGAAATCTGATACCAATCTTGGCATCAGCATCGCTATCACCGGGAT
Source organism: Agapanthus africanus (assembly GCA_030015575.1). Classification (NCBI taxonomy): domain Eukaryota; kingdom Viridiplantae; phylum Streptophyta; class Magnoliopsida; order Asparagales; family Amaryllidaceae; genus Agapanthus; species Agapanthus africanus. Next base: position 415,379,382 of record CM057349.1, on the reverse strand, counting down.
ATTGCCAGGAGCGAATCATTATTTGCCATGAGAGGACTTGAAATTTCATACATATTTAGGCATCAGCATCGCTACCAATGGAATATTGCCAGGAGCGAATCATCATTTGCCGTGAGAGGACTTGAAATTTGACACCTATTTAGGCATCAGCATTGCTACCACTGGAATATTTCCAGGAGCGTATCATCATTTGCCATGAGAGGACTTGAAATTTGATACCTATTTAGGCATCGGCGTCAATACAACTAGGATATTTCCAGGAGCGAATCATCATTTGCCTTTGTTAATTTGGATAAAGGTGCTTAGCAAACAGGGTTAGGATCCTGTCGACTAAGGCTTTTTGACTTTATGAGCCGTAAGGGTTTCATAAAGGTATTTCTCCGTACGAGTCGAGAGGATCTCGTAGGTGTATTTTCTCTTTAGGAATCGTGGGGATTCCTAAGTGATCTTTTCTCTTGTAAGTCGTAAGGATCTTGCAAAAGTGTTTTCTCCTTATAAGTCGGGAGGACTTACAAGTTCGTTCACCATATGGGGACATTTCTCATCATTGGTGGAACTTGGCGGGGGATATATTTATTTATGCCCGTGGATTGTATATAAGGGCCAATATTGGACCGCCTGTAGGGCAATATTAGGGGAATATGACGGCTTAAGAACAAGTTTAGGTCCCTATAGCTTAAGGCTTTTGAATCCTATAAGCCGTGAGGGTCTCATAGGAGAGAAATTCTCCTTACGAGTCATCAGGATCTCGTAAGTGTAATTTTCCTTTGGAATCGTGGGGGTTCCTAAGTGTGTTGCTCCTTTGTGAGTCGTAAAGATCTCACGCAGGTTTTTTTCTGTTTAAAACGAGATCACGCCCTTTCGGGTTTTTCGCAAAGATCACCGGCAGTCCTGCTGCTTTTACTCACGGCGCCCTTTCGGGTTTTCATCCGTGCCTATTTTGCTTATGGACATACCTTTTTTTGGTGATGGAACTCCCGAAAAAAGTTTCGCCGCAGGTGCCCATTTGATTGCTGGTGGGACTTGAGTTGCAATCCTCGCCGTTGGGACTTCAAGTGCAATATAGATCTCATAAGAGAACAACGACGTATTTGGGGCATTGCGCTAGTTTAGGGACATTTCGGTCCATTATCGCCATGTTTGAGGCGACGCACTAGTTCAGGAACGTCTCGATCCATTGTTAGTTTAGGGATATCTCGGTGTGTTGTTAGTTTAGGGACATCTCGGTCCGTTGTCGCCATGTTTGAGGCGAAATTTTTTTGGATACTACTCTCAGAGTTCTGGCTCATGAAGATAGCGAGCGGACATAAGCGTCGTCATCTATCATTGACCTAAGTCATGACTCTTCAAGCATAGTATTTTTGAGGAATCGGCCATTTATTGGTCGGAAGAGTCTTTCGCCATGCATATCTGTTAGATATAGTGCCTTCAAGTCAATTATTGTGATCGCAGGCATGCGATTGTGATAATTGAGGGAGGACCTATACGGGTAGAATAGTCTTACTCGAGATGATAGTATGCTATCTGGTTTGTCTCTATCATCAAGTACATGCATTATGTCGTATTACAGATCACTATTACATGTTGATAGAGCCTATAAGATTCTTGCTTGACTACCAGCATTATGATGGCAATCATATACGTGGGAGCTGGGTGGTTTATAAGCACATCCTTAAATGTCCCTAGTCGAGCGAGTATCGAGACAGGGCATCGAAACTCCGGAGTAGACTAGTGTATACTTTTCGAGACTTCGACTGTAAGTCGATGTCGAGCACACCGCGGGTCCGCGGGGAGGTGGAATATTTAAAAATAATTTTTCAAAGCTCGCATCATCGACTTGAACTCCAAGATCGATGCTAAACCCTAGCTAACCAAACTTGTATGAGGTTAACTACTCGGATGAAAGTTATACCTCACGATACATGTCCTTCGGGTCTTCTTGTCGCTGTCCTCCTCCTGGTCATAGGCTCCAAGGATCGTTTGGATCAGGTGTTTCCCGAATTAGAGCAAAGCTCTGTTAAGGATTCAAAATTTGAATTAAAGTTGCGCTTTTATAAAAGCGCTGCACTACAACTAGCGCACCCCATGCAAAGCGCATAGACGCTAGCGCTAGATGCGCTGTGCTCCAAGTAGCGCACCACGTGCAAAGCACGTGTGCGCTAGCGCTAAGAGCGCTACGCTCCAAGTAGCGCACCGTGGGCAGAGCGCATAAGCGCTAGCGCTGGAACTAAATGTTCCTCACCGTTGGATCAAATATCCAACGGATATGATTAAATCATCAATTAACAAGAATGAAATTTGGCACTGCGTTTATGATTAGCGCACTGCGTCCTAAAACTGCGCAAAGCATCCGGCGAAACTTCGCCTCAAAGCCACAACGGACCGAAACGTCCTTAAACTAACGATGGACCACTATGTCCTAAAACTGGCTGATGACCGAAACGTCGTTAAACTACTGCAAACCCGCGGCATCCCCAGGCTGACGTGGTAAAAAATAAGGGTACGTCCATAAGCGAAATGGGCACGGATGAAAACCCGAAAGGGCTCCGTGAGTAAAAACAGCGGGACTACCGGTGAGTTTTGTGAAAACCCGAAAAGGCGCAATCTCGTTAAAAGACACTTGTAGGTCCTCTCGACTTGCAAGGAGAAAACACTCTTGTAAGATCCTTATGACTTATAAGAGAACACACACTTAGGAATTCTCACGATTCCTAAGGAGAAAAAGCACCTACGAGATCCTCACGACTCATAGGGAGAAACACCTTTATGAGACCCTTACGGCTCATGAAGTCAAAAGTTTTAGTCGACGGGATCCTAACCCTGTTTTCTAAGCCACCTTTGTTCGACATCGACAGAGGCAAATGATGATTTATTCCTGGCAATATCCCAGTTGTAGCGATGCTGATACCTAAATCGGTATCAAATTCCAAGTCCTTTCATGGAAAATGATGATTCGCTCCTGGCAATATTCCAGTCGCAGCGATATTGATGCTAAGATTGGCACCAGAATCCAAGTTCCATACTCGTGGCAAAAAGTCAACGAGCCAAAAATGCATATGAAATAGCCGAAATGATGGGGCAACTTGCAACAAAATTAGCAAATAAAAATATATGCATGGAAAAATAGCCGAAATGATTGGGCACTCGCAATAAAAAGCAGCGAGTAAACTATATATATATATATATATATATATATATATATATATATATATATATAGCCGAAATGATTGGGCACCGCGAGAAATAGCCGAAATGATTGGGCAATCGCGACTTTCGCGATATAAAAGCTGAAATGATAGAGCATCGCGGAAAGAAATAAAAAAATGAAATGAAATGAAACTTTCTGCCCTACAGGTGAGATCACATCGATCCCTGTATACAATCCAGGGGCACAAACAAAGAGGGAAGCATATCATCCCACCAGGCTCCATCAGAAAGAGAGCCAAGTCTCGATGGCAACATCTGCATCTTAAGAGATCAACAACGGCGTTCTTTCTCGTTTCAACCAGAAGCAGATACGACGTTAACAAACGGAGCCATGGCAAAGCCCTCTAGTTCCAAATCTCGAAGGTTCACAGACAACCTAGAGTCAACCAATGACCTCCCTGCCGGATCAACGCTCCGTCTCGGAAACAAGTCAACCAACCCCAGGGAAATCAGTGTCCTTGGCAAAACCTTGATTCAAGGAAATCAACGTCTTTGACGAGAGCACCTCGATTCGTATCGACCCACAAAGAAATCAGTGTCTTTGCAGGAATACCTCGATTCGTCTCAACCCCAGGGAAATCAGTGTTCTTGGCAACCTCCTCGATTCAGGGAAATCAGCGTTCTTGACGAGAGAATCCGATTCGCGTCGACCCGTAGAGAAATCAGCGTCTTTGCAGGAATATCTCGATTCGTATCAATCCCAGGGAAATCAGTGTCCTTGGCAACCTCCTCGATTCAGGGAAATCAGCGTCCTTGACAAGAGCATCTCGATTCGCATCGACCCGCAGAGAAATCGGTGTCTTTGCAGGAATACCTCGATTCGTTTCAACTCCGAGGAAATCAGTGTCCTTGGCAACCTCCTCGATTCAGGGAAATTAGTGTCCTTGACGATAGAATCTCGATTCGCGTCGACCCGCAGAGAAATCAACGTCTTTGCAGGAATATCTCGATTCGTCTCAACCCTAGGGAAATCAGTATCCTTGGCAACCTCCTCGATTCAGGGAAATCAGCATCCTTGACGAGAGCATCTCGATTCGCATCGACCCGCAGAGAAATCAGCGTCTTTGCAGGAATACCTCGATTAGTTTCAACTCCGAGGAAATCGGTGTCCATGGCAAAACCTCGATTCAGGAAAATCAGCGTCCTTGGCGAGAGCATCTCGATTCACGTCGACCCACAAGGAAATCAGCGTCTTTACAGGAATACCTCGATTCGTCTCAACCCCAGGGAAATCAGTATCCTTGGCAAACTCCTCGATTCAGGGAAATCAGCGTCCTTGACGAGAGCATCTCGATTCGCATCGACCCGCAGAGAAATCAGCGTCTTTGCAGGAATACCTCGATTCGTTTCAACTCCAAGGAAATCAGAGTCCTTGGCAAAACCTCGATTCAGAGAAATTAGCATCCTTGGCGAGAGCATCTCGATTCGCGTCGATCCGCAGAGAAATCAGCGTCTTTGCAGGAATACCTCGATTCGTTTCAACTCCGAGGAAATCAGTGTCCTTGGCAAAACCTCGATTCAGGGAAATTAGCGTCCTTGGCGAGAGCATCTCTATTCGCGTCGACCTGCAAGGAAATTAGCGTCTTTGCAGGAATACCTCGATTCGTTTCAACTCCAAGGAAATTAGTGTCCTTGGCAATACCTCGATTCAGGGAAATCAGCATCCTTGGCGAGAGTATCTCGATTCGCGTCGACCCGCAAAGAAATCAGCGTCTTTGCAAGAATACCTCGATTCGTTTCAACTCCGAGGAAATCAGTGTCCTTGGCAAAACCTCGATTCGCGTCGACCCGTAAGGAAATATGCGTCTTTGCAGGAAGACCTCGATTCGTTTCAACTCCAAGGAAATCAGTGTCCTTGGCAAAACCTCGATTCAGGGAAATCAGCATCCTTGGCGAGAGCATCTTGATTCGCGTCGACCCGTAAGGAAATCAGCGTCTTTGCAGGAATACCTCGATTCGTTTCAACTCCGAGGAAATCAGTGTCCTTGGATAAACCTCGATTCGCGTCGACCCGCAAGGAAATCAGCGTCTTTGCAGGAATACCTCGATTCGTTTCAACTCCGAGAAAATCAGTGTCCTTGGAAAAACCTCTATTCAGGGAAATCAGCATCCTTGGCGAGAGCATCTTGATTCGTGTCGACCCGCAGAGAAATCAGCGTCTTTGCAGGAATACCTCGATTCGTTTCAACTCCGAGGAAATCAGTGTCCTTGGCAAAACCTCGATTCAGGGAAATCAGCGTCCTTAGCGAGAGCATCTCGATTCGCGTCGACCCGCAAGGAAATCAGCGTTTTTGCAGGAATACCTCGATTCGTTTCAACTCCGAGGAAATCAGTGTCCTTGGCAATACCTCGATTCAGGGAAATCAGCATCCTTGGCGAGAGCATCTCGATTCGCATCGACCCGCAAGGAAATAAACGTCTTTGCTGGAATACCTCGATTCGTTTCAACTCCGAGGAAATCAGTGTCCTTGGCAAAACCTCGATTCGCGTCGACCCGCAATGAAATCAGCGTCTTTGCAGGAATACCTCGATTCGTTTCAACTCCGAGGAAATCAGTGTCCTTGGAAAAACCTCGATTCAGGGAAATCAGTATCCTTGGCGAGAGCATCTCAATTCACGTCGACCCGCAAGGAAATCAGCGTCTTTGCAGGAATACCTCGATTCGTTTCAACTCCGAGGAAATCGGTGTCCTTGGAAAAACCTCGATTCGCGTCGACCCGCAAGGAAATCACCGTCTTTGCAGGAATACCTCGATTCATTTCAACTCCGAGGAAATCAGTGTCCTTGGCAAAACCTCGATTCAGGGAAATCAGCGTCCTTGGTGAGAGCATCTCGATTCGCGTCGACCCGCAAGGAAATCAGCGTCTTTGCAGGAATACCTCGATTTGTTTCAGCTCCGAGGAAATCAGCGTCCTTGGCAACCACCTCAATTCAGGTAAATCAGCGTCCTTGACGAGAACATCTCGATTCGCGCCGACCCGCAGAGAAATCAGTGTCTCTGCAGGAATATACAATGTCAGAAAAGTGGAGCCGCGGCAAAGTTCCCAGTTCCATGACTTGACGATGCATAGACAACCGAGAGTCAACCCTTCCTGGTCTCGTGGAACACGGTCTATGTCAATCCTGACCCCGTGGGAAGCATCCAGAGCAATTTCTGGTCACGTGGAACACGGCCTATGTCAATCCTGACCCCGTGGGAAACGTCCAGATCGGAACCTGGTCTTCGCAGAACACGGCTATGTCAAACCGACCCCGTGGGAAGCATCCAGAGCAACTCCTGACTCCGTGAAATGCGGATAATGGTAAACTCACCCATCACTTATGGGTCCTCATGACTCGTAAGGGAGCAAACTCTCTTATGAGTTCCTTACGACTCTCAAGAGAAAACACACTTAGGAATCCTCACGATTCTTAAGGAGAAATTACACATACGGGATCCTCTCGACCCGTAGGGAGAAATGCCTTTATGAGACCCTCACGGCTCATAAAGTTGAAAAACCTTAGGAGGCAGATCCTAACCCTGTTTCCTAAGCTATTGCTTCTTATCTCGATTTAGGGAAATTAGCGTCCTTGGCGAGAACCTCTCGATTCGTTTCGACCCGTAAGGAAATCAGTGTCTTTGCGAGAATCTCTTAATTCGTCTCAACTTGCGGGGAAATTAGTGTCCCTACGCATAAAGAAAATTCTCTTATGGGATCCTTACGATTCTCAAGAGAAAATGCACTTAGGAGTCCTCACGACTCCTAAGGAGAAAAGACGCCTACGAGATCCTCACGACTCGCAGGGAGAAAAGCCTTTGTGAGACCCTTACGGCTCATAAAGTTGGATAGTCTTAGGCAACAGGTCCTAACCTTGTTTCCTAAGCCATTGCTACCTTATAAAGAGTTTAAGATGAACTGTTATCTACCATCTATGGGCCACACTGGCCAAAGCTACATGCCACTGAAATGGAGAAGTTACTCATGAGAATATAAACTACTTCACGCCAGAGTAAAACATAAAGAAATAGAAGGGTGCGGCTCATGGAGCTGAGGGTTTGGAACTATATCTCTTAAGAGTCGAGATTTCAGTCAATGATAAATGACAACGCTTGTGTCCGCTCGTTATCTTCTCAGATCAAGATTCTGAAAATTATATACCAACCCGAAGCTGGTCATACGCTATGAATAACTCTGCACTATTTCACCCACGTACATACTTACGTGGGCAAAGTAGTGGGGGGCATTTGTTTCCCCAATTAGAGCAAAACTATGTTCAGGATTTAAAATTTGAATTAAAGCTGCGCTTTTATAAAAGCGCTGCGCTACAACTAGCGCACCCCGTGCAAAGCGCATAGACGCTAGCGCTAGATGCGCTGTGCTCCAAGTAGCGCACCACGTGCAAAGCACGTATGCGCTAGCGCTAAGAGCGCTGCGCTCCAAGTAGCGCACCATGGGTAGAGTGTATAAGCGCCAGCGTTGGAACTAAATGTTCCTCACCGTTGGATCAAATATCCAACGGATATGATTAAATCATCAATTAACAAGAATGAAATTCTGTTGAATCTTTCCAAGCAGAAAAGATTGTGCCTTGAATTTGGAACACTGTTGGATCAATGATCCAATGGTGATTAAAAATCACTAAAATACAGAACAAATTCTGTAATAGGGAAAGATTTCTCAATCTTGTTAAAACAAGAAGATTATCTTCTGTAAACCAGAAGCCCTTGGATCAAAGATCCGACGGTGGGGAAATTCCCAAATCAATTAGAGAATAAATCTCTTTAACCGATTCAACAAATCAGCTTGCCCTATATAAAGGCCCCAAGACTTCAAGTTTTAGAGGGAAGAACCCCCCATAAGCTTTGAGATTTCAGGAAGAGAAGCATAGCTCTCAGCAAAAGAAGATTTTTTCTTCAAGATAAAAAGAATGGTGATGAATAAAGAGATAAAATCATCTCATAATTAAAAAGAAGAATTCTCTTCTTAAAAGATCATAGATCCACAAAGACCAAGATCTTTTATAAAAAATATCAAAAGATCTCATCATAAAACAAAGAAGTACTTACTTCTTTCACAGATCATTGATCTATAAGACAAATTGTCTTTCTGAGATCATGAACATCTCATTATAAAGGGGGAGAGAATTATTAAATTCTCTTACGCATCATAGATCCATAAAGGCAAAGCCTTTCATTAATACAAGAGATTGAAGCATCTCCTATAAAGTAAGAACTTTTGTTCTTTTGATCTTGAGACAAGTCTCTTCTAGGGGAAAATTTATTTCCCAGATCATAAAACTGATCAAATGCGCTTTTGTGCTCTTGGACTGGCGCTCAGCGCCGAGTGCACCACGTGTCACTCACGAGTGCGCCACTCAACAGTTAGCGCTTTTCGCTCTTGAATTAGCGCACTGCGCTCATGGACTGGCGCAAAGTGCCAAGCGCACCACGTGTCATTCATGTGTGCGCCATTGAATTAATAGCGCAATGTGCTCATATATTAGTGCAATGCGCTCATCATCTGACGCTCAACGCCAAGCGCGTCACGTGTCACTCACGTGTGTGCTACTCAGCAGAAGCGCACTGCGCTCTTTGACTGGCGCAAAGCGCCAAGCGCACCACGTGTCCCTCACGTGGGCGCTGACAGAACATAAATTGCTCTTTAATAAGCCTCAGAGCTATTATGAGTGCTCAGCACTAAAGGACAGAAATACTGTCAAAATCCAAATCAATGCTCAGCATTGTTAAAAGGGCCAAACCCAAACAAATGCTCAACAGCCCAAAATAAATGTTAATCATTTTAACCTGAATGGACTTAGCCTAAGATTGGCCATAAGTCCCCAACTCAGATTAATTGAGCCCATATGCTCATAAATCTTTTAACAGATCTTATTTCCAAATTGGACTACAGATCTACCAACCAAAACTGGTTCGAGGGTACATCTCTGAACCCCTCTGATACATGTCGTTGTAATTCTTCAACGTCTTCGGAGAGGCGATGGGTCTCGACAACCATACATTCCACGGACTACGATGTCCTTAACCTGGACTATGGGGTCCCTTAAACCCACGGACTACGATGTCCTTAACCTTGGACCACCATGTCCTTAAACTGGTATTGGACCACCATGTCCTTAAACTGGTAATCGACCGCAATGTCCCTAAACTAAACAATAGAGCCCAAATGCTCTTCTGTTGGATCTAAACGATCCCGTTAAGTAGATCTTAGTATAAAATTAGGCTAACGTATCCTTAACAAACGTTTAAGTTGATCTTAGTCTCAAATGAGACTAACGTATCCTTAAACTAACCCCCAAACCCAAATCTAAGAAACTACGGATTTGGACTAATCCACGTCCTACGGGCGACAACATAAATTAGTCTTCGTATACAATCCACAGGCAACTAAAAACAAAACAAACACCACGACACGAAGTGACCATCTGAAGAAGGAGAAAGTGGTTACCGCGATGCGGTAGCGTAATTAACTGTAGGAGCTTGCGCCTGCAGGGAAGAGCGTCCCCACAATCAAAAACCTCTCAACGAGGAGGAATCTGACGAAGTCTGCTACATCGGCCGCATCCGTTCAAACCTTCGATACATGGTGCCATAAATTAACTTGGCATCTTCGGAGAGGTGGACGGATAGCACCAAATAGCATCTGCCCTCGAAGTTTAGTCCTGACATCCCAACGTCCTAGCCGGCGGGGAACATCGGGCAACCTCGTCGGCTTCCTCGAGTCAAAGACGATCCACCCGAGAGTCTATAGTCCGAGCTCCTACCTCAAATCCGAGATAACTAGGGCACCTAGTTCGCTAAACTAGATGTTCTAGGTGATGTAGAGAGTGAAGATGGATTAGTATGTCTCTATTAGCCTTAGGTTTTTCAACACATGAGACATGAAAGGCTAGAGGAAGAAGAAGGAGACTTGAGGAAAACCTAGTGAAGAAATGAGAAAGTGAAGGGAGAATGGCTAAGTCTTGTGATAGAATAATGAAGCATACCAATATAAATCATGAGATAAAAATATCTCACAAATATCAAGCATGCTTCACAAAATATCTCTTTTGTCAACACCATGAGTCACCAAGAGCTATGTCTCACTTAATGCTAGCCTCCACCTCCCTCCACCTCATAATTGCTTTAATCAAAAGAATAAAACCATAATGAGGTGTTTCCTTCTAGAAACAATCCCGAGTAAATTACTAGAATGCCCTTCATCCGTATATACATACCCGTATTCGTATTCCGAAAAATACGAATACAATGAGACGAAAATAATCCATCAATATAATACTAGGATCCGGCTTAAACCAAAGCCCACTAGTATTATCCGCCCGAACATCATACGTACATAAGTACACGTATGTGATCTAAGCCCTGCCGTAAAACCATACAACCTCTACATCTTTTGCCCGATGCAAAGAAACCCTTTGTATGGGACTCTAAAGACTCGACACTACGCTGGCAGTGGGTTTAACCATAATCCGCAAGCGGTACTAGCTGCACGTAACGGCTATCCAGGTAACTGTCGATAAGAAGGCCGATGAGCAAACTCATCCGAACTCCTACTGAGCCTATTTGTGACAATCTCCGTACAGTCTGGTCTGTTCGTCTAAGAGTATCGCATATCGGGCCTAAGGGGCGGTAATTGTCAGAACCCTAATAGCGTAATAAGTCGTGTCGAAGTGTAGACCAAAATACCCTGAGAAACTACTGGAGTACCTACCAGTAAATCTCGCTTGCCTTGGCCAAGAACTTTGTGTAATGGCTTTCCGAACACAGCGCGATATCAACCCCCAATACCGGGAGAGACGAATCTTATCTAACCGCCATTGCCTCCAAGTGCTTCGGGACTGCACCCAACTACTACCTGTTTGCACAACTCCTTTGAGCCGTGGTAGGGTAGTAATCTAAGAACAGTGGGAACACACTCGAGGCGAACTAGCAGTGTCAAGTCGACGGACTAAGCTGTACTCATGTCACGTGGGAACCGCTACCCGACGATAGGTATAACACCCACCAGCAGCTCCTAACGAGTCCTGTCCAGTGTACTCATAACCCAATGAGCACCTGCATACTATCTCCAGTACGACATACTAATGGCTGTGGGACATACCATCTCCCCTGCTGGGATGAGAAGCGCATACACTAGTCTACTCTGGAGTATCGATGCCCCGTCTCAATAATCCTATGACTAGGGACCTATATAGGATGTGCTTATAGACTACCCAGCCCCTACTTGTGTGGCTGCCATCACAACGTTGGTAATCAAGCAAAGATCCTAAGGGCTCTACCAATATGTATAGGCGATATACTAAGAAACACATGTACATATTGAGGTAGAAACAAACCAGGTAGCATACTAACATTTCAAGTAAGACTATTACTATATCCATGTATATCCCAAGCTTCCAGTAAGTAATATACAAACCAGTATGATACAATAATGGCCTCTAGGGAATATAATGCTAACAATCTCCCACTTGCACTAAGGTCATGTATTGGCATATCGCAGACCTAAGATCTCGAATAGCCTCTCGAACTGTGTCTGAGGGATGGCCTTAGTGAGTGGATCTGCAGTGTTGTTCTCCGAATCTACTCTCCTCACCTCGATCTCTCGGCGATCAACGATCTTCCTGATCAGGTGGTACCGCCTCAAGATATGTCTGGATCTCTAATGGGCCCTGGGTTCCTTCGCTAAAGCTATAGCGCCGTTGTTGTCGCAATACAGAGGTATTGGATCAACAATGGTTGGAACCACCTAAAGTTCAGGTAATAACTTCTTTATCCAGACTGCCTCTTTTGCGGCGTCACAAGCAGCGACATACTCCGCGTCCATCGTCGAGTCAGCAACGGTATCCATCTTGGAGATTTTCTAACAGACCGCCCTTCCATTGAGGGTAAAGACATAACCCGACATGGACTTGGAGTCATCCTTATTACTCTGGAAGCTGGAGTCAGCAAGGTCCTCGATCTGGAGGTCTTTTCCGCCATACACCAAGAACATATCCTTAGTCCTTCTTAGGTACTTGAGAATGTTCTTTATTGCTTCCTAGTGCTTCTCCCCTGGGTTTGACTAATACCAGCTTACCACGCTTAGTGCGTAAGCAACATCTGGTCTGGTACACAACATCGCATATATTATAGAGCCTACCGCAGAAGCGTAGGGTATAATCGACATGCGAGCCCTTTCCAAATCAGTCTTGGGAGACATCTCTTTGGAGATGGTGATTCCATGACAAGCCAGTAGACTACCGCGCTTTGAATCTTCCATACTAAATCTTTTTCAGTATGGTGTTGATGTACCTTGACTGTGAAAGTCCCACCATCTTCTTTGATCTATCATGATAGATCTGGATCCCCAGAATGTAGTTGGCATCACCCAGGTCTTTCATGGAGAACCTCTGTGACAAGAATCCTTTGACTGATTGTAGCATAGGAATGTCATTTCCTATCAAGAGAATGTCATCCACGTACAAGACGAGGAATATCACAGTTCTCACTACAATCTTACTGTAGATGCATGGTTCATCTGGATTTTTGATAAAGTCGAATTCTTTGACTGTCTCATCAAAACAGATGTTCCAACTCCACGATGCCTGCTTTAGTCCATAAATGGACTTAAGCAACTTACACACTTTCCCGCTGCTCCCACTCTGAATGAAACCCTCTGGCTGATCCATATAGACGCACTCTTCCAAATTTTCATTCAGAAAAGCGGTCTTTACGTCCATCTGCCAAATCTCATAATCGTGGAAGGCAGCAATGGCAAGAAGGATCCGAATGGATTTGAGCATAGCCACTAGAGAAAAGGTTTCATCATAGTCCAGATTAGGTCTTTGACGAAAACCTTTTGCAACAAGTCTAGCTTTATAGGTTTCAACCTGTCTGTCTACACCAATCTTCTCTCTGAAAATCCATTTGCAGCCTACGGGTTTTACCCCTTCTGGAGCAATGTCCAAAGTTTATACTTTGTTGGTGTACATGGACTCCATCTCGGTCCGCATTGCATCCAGCCATTTTACCGAGTCACCGCTCTGAATGGCTTGCTAGAAACTAGTTGGTTCATCATTGTCAATGATGCAATCCTCTCTATCCCCATCTATGATAAAACCGTAGTATCTCTCGGGCACATGAGACTGCCTACTAGTCCTGCGGAGTGGCGTGGGGATGTCCGGTTCTTCTGAAACCTCTGGTTCTACCATACTTTCAATAATAGTTTGTGGTTCTGGAATTTCTTCCAGTTCTATTGCGCTCCCATTAGTTTCTTTTTCCAAAAATTGATTTTCCAAAAAGTGGGCATGGCGAGAAACAAAAAACCTTTTGTTCCTCTGCGTAATAGAAAAGATACCCCCTGGAGTTCTCTGGGTATCCCACAAACTTACACAGTACTGAGCGTGCCTCGAGCTTGTCCGTATGCTGCATTTTTACAAAAGCTGGACATCCCAATATCTTCAGATACTAAAGATAGGTTTTCTTCCCACTCCACATCTGATATGGTGTAGTAAGCACAGTCTTGGTAGAAACCTTGTTCAAAAGATATGCAGCTGATTCTAGTGCATAACCCCAGAAGGATCGCGGTAACTCAGCGTTACTCATCATGGAACATATCATATCCAATAGGGTTCTGTTCCGCCTTTCCGATACACCGTTGTGTTGTGGTTTGTATGGAGGAGTAAGCTGAGAGAGAATTCCATTCTCTTTTAAGTAACCCAGGAATTCGGCACTTAAGTATTCACCACCTTGATCAGATCTCAATGTCTTGATACTTTTTCCAGTTTGTTTTTCGATTTCATTCTTATATTCTCGGAATTTCTCAAAGGCCTCGGATTTATGTTTCATCAAGAAAACATGTCCATACCAAGAGAAATCATCCGTAAAAGTAATGAAATAGGAATAACCACTTTGTGCATGTGTAGACATTGGACCACACACGTCGCTGTGTATGAGTCCCAAGAGCTCGCTCGCTCTTACTCCGTATCCAGTGAATGGAGTCTTTGTCATATTTCCTATGAGACAAGATTTTCAAGTTGCATAAGACTGATATTCGAACGGATCCAAATATCCCTCTCTATGTACCTACGTCAACCGTGTTTCATTGATGTGACTCGGTCTACAATGCTATAAGAAAGCTTTATTTAACTCTGGAGACTTTCTTTTAAGTGTGTTTTGGACGTTGAAAACCTGAGCTTGATTTAATATGTATATACCGTCCTCTAGTGTACCTGACCCAATCAAACTCTGATTAAGGTGGATGTGGACCACATCACTTACAAATGTAAAATCATATTCTTCTTTAGAAAGTAAAGATACAGATATGATATTACAAGCTAGACTAGATACACACAAACAGTTATGTAAAATCAATATCTGCCCACTTGTAAATCCCAAGTGATATTCCCCTACGAATACAGCGTCCACGCTCATTCCGTTAGCAAGCCTGAGAGTCATATCACCTTCCCTGATGAAAGGTTCCTAGGCACCCTATAGAGGTCTCACAAGGCATCGAACATGCCATTTTACAAAAATTATGGAGCCGAGAAACCCTAACACAGATCTTAGACTAGAATTCTAGGCGAAAAACTAAACTAGTTAGCAAATTAACTAAAGGTCGGAAGCTACAACCTTTGTAGATCCGGATTTCCACCTCCTTAGCTCCACGTGGTCATGCCCTCGCTGTCCATCATGAATCCTCGACTCATTCGTCGGCTTCATCGGAAAAACGTGCGGAATAGGTCGTCGGCTTCGTGTCAAAGACGATCTACGTCGAGATTGCACTAGTTCAAGCTCCGACTTCACAAAGTTGTGAAACTTGTGAAGAGAACACCCAAGACAACTTGGCAAGAGGTAGAGGGTGAAGAAATAGGAGATGGGTTCACTTTAGATTTGGAATTCTCTCACTAGAACTCAAGTTGCCATTGATGGCATCTAAGTTTTTCTTTTGAAGATGAAGAAGAAGAAGAGCTAGAATTATGATAAGTTATTTAAAATGAAAAGAAAAATCTATACTTATCATAATTCTAACTAAGGTTAAGTGTAGAGAATCAACCATGGTTATTTGGAGAGTTAGGGTTAAGCTAGTGGACAAGAATGGTTGCATAAAGTCAAGGCTTCATGAAGCTTCAACATAAAACAAGAAATGCCACCATTCTCCACTTAAGCTTTATCCAAATAAATGAATAAACAATTAAATGAATAAATGCATAATTAAAACCCTAATCTCAAGTTAACTATGGTTTAATTCCATACACTAACCATATGATCAAGTATCATCAAACATGATACTTATATGTGCACAAAAGTATATCACATATACAATGTGTAAATCAAGTGAGAAAAATCCGTTTAAAGTGAACCAATACTAGTTGATGCAAAGTAATATATCAAATATATAATTATACATTAAATCATTAAATCAACACTTGATTCAATGATCCGGTCATGTCGCACATAACCGACTAGTATTCAATGCATCGATTTATCGAATCAATGATTCGATAACTAGGTCATATCTCATACAACCAATCGAAACATTAATCGCGAGAATCAAATACGGTATCACATACACGCATTATTCTCGGTCCCGCACATATCTCATATGCACTCCTATTTCATTTCGCTTGAGCTAGGAAACCTCTGTGTAGGACTCTAAAGACTCGTCAATACGCCGGTAGCAGATGATGATCATATCAAGCACCCACAAGCCGCAAGCGGTCTGCTAAACGTAACGGCCACCCGGGTATTGAGCGATCAGAAGATCGACGAGCTAGCCCGCTCACACTCCTGCGAATCCGACCAGTAACACTTACCGTACAGTCCGGTTTCTTCGTCTGATATGTCGCATATCAAGTCTAGGGGTGGTAAACGTCAGACCCCAATAACCCGATAAGTCGTGCCGATGTTAGGCTCGTAACGGGTCGAGAAACTACTGGTAACACTTACCAGCAAATCTCTGATCAGCCCTGGCCAGGGACTTCCCTGTTACGGCCAATCGAGCACAGCGCAACATCAACTCCCAATACCGGGAGAGACGAAACCCCTCCTATCGCTCATTGCCTCCATGTCACTCGGGACTGTACCCAAAGACCACCGTTTTGCACGCCCTCATGGACGTGGTAAGGTGGAGATCAAAGCACAGTGGGAATCACACAAGACTCCATGACGATCTCGGGTCTACAGACTAACCTGTACAAGTGTCACCTGAGAACTGCCATCTGACGTGAGGTATAATACCATCTGGGAGTTCTCGGCGAGTCCGTCCAGTGTACTCAGTCTCCACTGAGCACCCGTATACCATCTCTGATGTCAAACACCAATGGATATGGGATCATCCATCGCCCATCACATGGGTCGAGAAGCGTATACGCTAGTCTACACTGGTATATCGATGCCCCGTCTCGATACACCCACGACTAGGGACCTTGAAGGATGTACTTATGGACTACCATGTCCCCACTAGTATGATCTGCATCATAGTCCAGGTAGTCAAGTACAAATCCTAAGGGCTTTACCAACATGTAACTATAAGACAGTATAAAGAGACTAGTGTACATGTTAAGATAAAGAGCAACCAGATAGCATACTATCATGTCGAGCAAGAAAGTCATCTCTATATATGTCTAAGCATCCAATATAATATACATCATCTGTACAATACTGGCCTCTAGGGCACACATAGAACTAACAATCTCCCACTTGCACTAGGGCCAGCTGCTGTAATATCGCATACCGAGCATCCCGAAGAGTCTCTCAAACTGTATCTGGGGAATGGCCTTCGTGAGTGGATCCGCAGTGTTGTCCTTCGTGTCAACCCTCCTGACCTCGATCTCCCGGCGATCAACTATCTCCCGGATCAGGTGATACCGCCTCAGAATATGCCTGGATCGCTGATGGGACCTGGGTTCCTTGGCCAAAGCCACTGCTCCATTGTTATCGCAATACAAAGGTATTGGATGCTCAATGGATGGAACCACACCAAGTTCAGTAATGAACTTCTTGATCCAGACAGCTTCTTTAGCAGCATCGTTGGCAGCGATGTATTCAGCCTCCATCGTCGAGTCTGCCACGGTTTCCTGCTTGGAACTCTTCCAGCTAACCGCCCCTCCGTAAAGGGTAAAGACAAAACCCGACTGCGACTTAGAGTCGTCCTTATCACTCTGGAAGCTGGAATCGGTAAAGGACTCCACTTGGAGTTCTCCGTTACCATACACCAAGAACATATCTCTAGTCCTTCGTAAGTACTTGAGAATGCTCTTCACAGCTGTCCAGTGACTCTCTCCAGGATCAGCTTGATACCTGCTCACTATACTTAGTGAGTATGCTACATCGGGTCTGGTACATAGCATCTCATACATGATAGAGCCTACTGCTGAAGCATAGGGTATCCCTTGCATGCGAGCTCTCTCCAAATCAGTCTTGGGAGACATCTCTTTGGAGAGAGTGACTCCAGAGATCGTGGGCAAGTTCCCACGCTTGGACTCTTCCATACTAAACCTCTTTAGTATGGCGTCAATGTACCTGGATTGGGACAATCCCAAAATCCGTTTGGATCTATCTCTATAGATCCTAATTCCCAATATGCAGGAGGCATCACCAAGATCTTTCATTGAGAATCTTTATGATAAGAAGAGCTTGACCGATTGCAGCATAGGAATATCATTTCCTATCAAGAGTATGTCGTCCACGTACAATACGAGGAAGACAACCTTACTCTCTGCCACCTTCTTGTAGATACAAGGTTCATCTGGATTTTTGACGAAATCAAACTCTTTGATAACGACGTCAAAGCAGATGTTCCAACTCCGCGATGCTTGCTTTAATCCATAAATGGATTTAAGCAGCTTGCACACCTTCCCGCTGCTCCCACTGTCTACGAAGCCCTCTGGCTGAGTCATGTACACGCACTCTTCTAAATCACCATTTAGAAAGGCGGTCTTAACATCCATTTGCCAGATTTCGTAGTCATGAAAGGCAGCAATGGCATGCATGATTCGGATGGATTTAAGCATAGCCACTGGAGAAAAGGTTTCGTCATAGTCCACACCTGGTCTTTGACGAAAACCCTTTGCTACAAGTCTAGCTTTGAAAGTCTCCACTTTCCCATCTACACCAAATTTCTTCTTGAAGATCCACTTGCTCCCAATGGGTTTTACCCCTTCAGGAGCAACTTCCAAAGTCCATACTTTGTTGGTGTACATGGATTCCATCTCGGACCGCATAGCATCCAGCCATTTCACTGAGTCCCTACTCGTGATGGCCTGCTCGAAGCTAGTTGGGTCATCATCCTCCATGATGCAATCCTCGCTTCCACCGTCAATGAGAAAACCGTAGTATCTCTCAGGTGGACGAGAAACCCTACTAGATCGGCGGAGAGGCTGGGGTTCGTCGGGTTCTACTGAATCCTCTGGTTCTACCAAGTCTTCTGTTACAGTTTGTGTTGCTGGAACCTCTTCCAGTTCTACCTCAATGCCACTAATCTGTTTCATAAGAAAACCTTTTTCTAAGAAAGTGGCATGTCGAGAAACAAACACCTTTTGTTCCTCGGGGTGGTAGAAGATATACCCTTGTGAATTTTTGGGATATCCTACAAACTTACATAAGACAGATCTTGCCTCGAGTTTGTCCGGATTTTGTCTTTTGACATAGGCTGGACAACCCCATATCTTAACATACTTAAGAGATGGTCTCTTCCCTTTCCATATCTCATATGGAGTGGTAGGCACTGATTTGGTAGGAACCATATTCAATAGGTGTATGGCTGTCTCAAGCGCATACCCCCAGAAGGAAATAGGTAACTCAGCTGTACTCATCATTGAACGCACCATATCTAATAGGGTGCGATTCCTTCGTTCCGATACACCGTTGTGCTGTGGTGTATAAGGTGGAGTAAGCTGAGAGAGAATCCCATTCTCTTTTAGATAATCTTGGAACTCATTGCTCAAGTATTCTCCTCCTCGATCAGATCGAAGGATCTTAATACTTTTGCCCGTTTGGTTCTCTACTTCGTGCTTATATTCTCTGAATTTCTCAAAAGCTTTAGACTTGTGTTTCAATAGGAACACATGCCCGTATCTAGAGAGATCGTCAGTGAATGTAATGAAGTATGAAGAACCATCCCTGGCATGTGTAGATATGGGACCGCATACATCACTATGTATTAGTCCCAAGAGTTCGGTAACTCTTTCTCCGTGTCCCGTAAACGGAGTTTTGGTCATCTTGCCTTTGAGACATGACTGGCAAGTGTCATAAGATGAAAATTCAAACGGATTTAAATACCCATCCTTATGCAACTTAGCTAGTCGTGTCGCATTGATGTGACCAAGTCTACAATGCCACAAGAAGGATTCATTCATTTCTGAACTCTTCCTCTTGTGTGTGTTTTGTATATTGAGGACTGTATTTTGATTTAGAATGAATATGCCATTATGTAGCGAGCCTGATGCAATCAACTTTTGATCTAGGAATATGTACATAACATTTTCCTTTACTACAAAATTATATCCTTCTTTACTCAATAAAGAAACTGATATAATGTTGCACATCATGTTTGGTATATAATAGCACTCATTCAGAATTATTGTATCACCACTTGGTAATACAAGGTGATATTCGCCAACTGCTTTGGCTGCAACATTTGCACCGTTCCCTACTTGAACGGAATGATCACCTTTTCCCAGTTCTTTACCTTTTCGCAGCCCATGTAACATCTTACATATGTGGGATCCTGATCCGGTATCTAATACCCAGGACGTAGGGTGAACTGAGAAACAGTTCTCAATGACAAACACACCTGAAGATGATGCATCAACATGCATGTTCTCCGTTTGGGCGGTGTGAGAATCCAGATATTCTCCTGTTTCCTGTTCATTCTTATAACACTTATAAAATAGAACGGGTTCAACGTTCCCCTGCACAGTATAACATGCGGGTTCGGTCAATACATCCATATTATTATCTTGATTAAGGCATGAAATGGTCGCTACCTGGAGAGAGAGAGAAGAAAACACTTTAGCGTAAGCTCGTGCAAGATCAGATTGGTTATTATCTTATCTAATCAGGATGGCTCCCACTGCTTTTTATCAAATCTTCCTTCAAACCCTAAAAGGAAAGACTAGCCGGGATTAATTACACACTACAAGTTCGCCAATCTTTCAGCCAGGCCAGTGTCGGTACTTTGAGGGAGGTCCCCCGTGCTTTCGCACGAACCTAATTAATGTAAACCTCGTTTTCCCAGAGGCGTAACCTCGTTAACACCTTTCTAGACACCTACTTGATCGGCTAATTGTAATGTGTAAAACTCTCCCAGGAGTAACTCTTACTCGCAGTGGGTATCGGGATCCAACTATCTCATAGAAGGCATGCAATCTCATTGCAAATTTCAACACTTGAAATTCCCGATAATATTTTACCCCTAGTGTTCTATGACCTTGACGAATGCCAAACAACCCATAGTCCACTAGTCAAGTTCAACCCGTACAT
This sequence comes from Agapanthus africanus, assembly GCA_030015575.1. Classification (NCBI taxonomy): domain Eukaryota; kingdom Viridiplantae; phylum Streptophyta; class Magnoliopsida; order Asparagales; family Amaryllidaceae; genus Agapanthus; species Agapanthus africanus. The sequence goes on along the minus strand of CM057349.1, from coordinate 415,358,714 downwards.
TTCTTGATTGAATTAAACCCACCCGCACGACCCTTGACGAATGCCAAACAACGTCGTACGAATACCCTAATCCAATCTGCATCATATGCATAAGCAGATAAATACTAGTTAGCTACCGTACACTACGCCTTGACGAATGCCAAACTACCGTAGCACGAATACTAAGTAGTACTTATCTGAAATGACGGAGGGCTACGCAGGTTTTCATAAAACCATGAGCGTAATGAACTTGATATCGTTGTAGAATCAAATGAAGTTTTGAAATGGAGTGATTTTGAGGCTTTTCCAGTTTTGCTAAAGGGGTCACTCCCGGTGAAGGGATCGTCGGCCCTTTCCTCGTCGAATGAGGTGCGGGATATATCATATATATCACTGTGCAAAGCAAAAACTCTTAAAAGCAATCAAAGCCAAACCGAGTGTGTAGCATCTGCCAGTTACTGCTAAAGGAGTCACTCCCGGTGAAGGGATCTCGGTCCTTTCCTCATCGAATAAGGTGCAGGGTATATCATATATACCGCTATGCAAAGCAAGAACTGTAGCTACCTATTTTATTTTAAAATCTGATTCTACAACATCATTTGGTTTCTTTTCTTTCATTAATCACATTAATGAAGTCCCATCATTTAAATACCTAAACATCACAGATAGATATGACGTACACGTATGCCATCCGCATTCGCCTCGATGTCCCCTCGTGCACCGTTAGGTTAGGTAACTAACGACAGAGCAGGGCAGGGTTAGCGCGGGTGTAAAACATAAGTAACGTCTATATAATATATCATATATACTATATACTATATCCATCACAGAATCACATCACAGATATCGCAGCAGAATAAACATATGAAATATTGGATACACTAGGACGTCCGTGTTTTCAATACGAGCCAGTATAAAACACGGATTCCACGGTCGTGATGAATAGCCAATCCCACACCCCAAGACCCCTACGAGAGTGGCAAGCAACCCTACCAATTCTAGGGTTAGGAGACCCGGACTCGACTCCTCGAGTTGGTCTCCCACTGGACCCCAGAACCCGGTTACTTGTGCTCCCATCCTTGGGTCTATCCTAATGCGGAAAAGTAAATAATATACAAAGGGTGACAACTTCCGCTACCTGGAAGTGCCCCAAATAAAAGAATATTACATACAAGTTTTTACATGAATGAAAATGTAAAACACTCATCTCACATAAAAACCCCCCGGCTATTCGAACACGACGATCCAATATAACATATCCAGCAACACATAACATCACATGTCATCAACGTAAGTAAGTATGCATACCCCAATTGTCGTAGACGTATAGCAACGAAACCGGCGATATGAACATACTACACTTACGGTCACAGAAAAGAAAGTGTAAAACTACAACAGTTGGAATCCGCAACCTCTTTAGACATCACATGCCTAACAGTTACAAACCCCGCATTTTAGTCTCATTATCGAAAACTCTTTTCAATATCGTATGGGACTAAACTGCTAGATTTATAACATTCATCCAGTTATCTCATAACTGTTTGTGAATTCCAATTATTGTATCCAATTCCGGATAAATAGAATATATTAAACTTTCCGATCGAACATTCGAACACCCAAGTTTTCCCGACACCGATCAACACATGAAATAGGTTCAAAAACATTTACTTCATGCCTCAGTACCAACGGTCCAGCCGTAGAAGGGTCAAGCCAACGCCTCACATGTGGCATGCCGTACTGTCCCAAACCCGAAGGTTCAAAAGGCAGTTCAAGACGGTCACATAATCGAGTTAAGGTTTGTTGTCTTCTAGAGGGACCATCGCGTTACTTGCACTACTTCGAACGTCTTTTAACCACAGAAAAATCCAACACTTGGAATTTTTTTCCGGCAGGGGAAAAGTTGGGTATTTGTATCCGGTCAAACATTTTAACATATTCTACAGTTATCTGGAAATCCACTTAGACAAAAATTTGATAACCCGATTGAATAAACGAATCCCCAAAGCAACCCCAAAATACTCTTCTGTGGAGTCACAATAAAAATACCCAGAAAATATAATATACAAATATATGAATTACTGTGAATTAAAAATTAAACAAGGGAACAGTACGGCCGCGGAACCGCCGCGCATGCATAGCTCGTGCCGCGGTTCCGCGGTGGAAAAGTCGAATCAGGCCCTCGTATTTCACAGTATTTCATATAACACCCTGCATGATTTTCTACTTATTTTTAATTGACAAAAATCCAAAATTTCGGAAAATTTCCAGAGAGCACCTTGGAAATTAGGGTTTCGGGACAATCGGGTTTCAAACGTCGTCTAGACTTCGCCTAAGGCTCTAGCTAGGCTCTGATACCACTGAAAGGTTCCTAGGCACCCTATAGAGGTCTCACAAAGCATCGAACATGCCATTTTACAAAAATTATGGTGCCGAGAAACCCTAACACGGATCTTAGACTAGAATTCTAGGCGAAAAACTAAACTAGTTAGCAAATTAACTAAAGGTCGGAAGCTACAACCTTTGTAGATCCGGATTTCCACCTCCTTAGCTCCACATGGTCATGCCCTCGCTGTCCATCATGAATCCTCGACTCATTCGTCGGCTTCATCGGAAAAACGTGCGGAATAGATCGTCGGCTTCGTGTCAAAGACGATCTACGTCGAGATTGCACTAGTTCAAGCTCCGACTTCACAAAGTTGTGAAACTTGTGAAGAGAACACCCAAGACAACTTGGCAAGAGGTAGAGGGTGAAGAAATAGGAGATGGGTTCACTTTAGATTTGGAATTCTCTCACTAGAACTCAAGTTGCCATTGATGGCATCTAAGTTTTTCTTTTGAAGATGAAGAAGAAGAAGAGCTAGAATTATGATAAGTTATTTAAAATGAAAAGAAAAATCTATACTTATCATAACTCTAACTAAGGTTAAGTGTAGAGAATCAACCATGGTTATTTGGAGAGTTAGGGTTAAGCTAGTGGACAAGAATGGTTGCATAAAGTCAAGGCTTCATGAAGCTTCAACATAAAACAAGAAATGCCACCATTCTCCACTTAAGCTTTATCCAAATAAATGAATAAACAATTAAATGAATAAATGCATAATTAAAACCCTAATCTCAAGTTAACTATGGTTTAATTCCATACACTTAACCATATGATCAAGTATCATCAAACATGATACTTATATGTGCACAAAAGTATATCACATATACAATGTGTAAATCAAGTGAGAAAAATCCGTTTAAAGTGAACCAATACTAGTTGATGCAAAGTAATATATCAAATATATAATTATACATTAAATCATTAAATCAACACTTGATTCAATGATCCGGTCATGTCGCACATAACCGACTAGTATTCAATGCATCAATTTATCGAATCAATGATTCGATAACTAGGTCATATCTCATACAACCAATCGAAACATTAATCGCGAGAATCAAATACGGTATCACATACACGCATTATTCTCGGTCCCGCACATATCTCATATGCACTCCTATTTCGTTTCGCTTGAGCTAGGAAACCTCTGTGTAGGACTCTAAAGACTCGTCAATACTCCGGTAGCAGATGATGATCATATCAAGCACCCACAAGCCGCAAGCGGTCTGCTAAACGTAACGGCCACCCGGGTATTGAGCGATCAGAAGATCGACGAGCTAGCCCGCTCACACTCCTGCGAATCCGACCAGTAACACTTACCGTACAGTCCGGTCTCTTCGTCTGATATGTCGCATATCAAGTCTAGGGGTGGTAAACGTCAGACCCCAATAACCCGATAAGTCATGCCGATGTTAGGCTCGTAACGGGTCGAGAAACTACTGGTAACACTTACCAGCAAATCTCTGATCAGCCCTGGCCAGGGACTTCCCTGTTACGGCCAATCGAGCACAGCGCAACATCAACTCCCAATACCGGGAGAGACGAAACCCCTCCTATCGCTCATTGCCTCCATGTGACTCGGGACTGTACCCAAAGACCACCATTTTGCACGCCCTCATGGACGTGGTAAGGTGGAGATCAAAGCACAGTGGGAATCACACAAGACTCCATAACGATCTCGGGTCTACAGACTAACCTGTACAAGTGTCACCTGAGAACTGCCATCTGACGTGAGGTATAATACCATCTGGGAGTTCTCGGCGAGTCCGTCCAGTGTACTCAGTCTCCACTGAGCACCCGTATACCATCTCTGATGTCAAACACCAATGGATATGGGATCATCCATCGCCCATCACATGGGTCGAGAAGCGTATACGCTAGTCTACACTGGTATATCGATGCCCCGTCTCGATACACCCACGACTAGGGACCTTGAAGGATGTACTTATGGACTACCATGTCCCCACTAGTATGATCTGCATCATAGTCCAGGTAGTCAAGTACAAATCCTAAGGGCTTTACCAACATGTAACTATAAGACAGTATAAAGAGACTAGTGTACATGTTAAGATAAAGAGCAACCAGATAGCATACTATCATGTCGAGCAAGAAAGTCATCTCTATATATGTCCAAGCATCCAATATAATATACATCATCTGTACAATACTGGCCTCTAGGGCACACATACAACTAACACCTGATAACTCTATGGTTTCTCAAAGTCTGTAATGAATTACAGATATGAGATCCTGATCCGGTATCTAGTACCCAGAAAGTAGAGTTAATTGACATACAGTTTTCAATCACAAACACACCCGAAGCCGAAGCCACAACGTGCCTCGGATCCTGGATTCTTGCTTTCCAAGCTCTGCATTCCTTCTACCAATGCCCTTTCCCGTGGCAATAGGAACATCCCTCCTTCCCTACTGTTAGCTCCAAAACTTTTGCCCTGCCCTTTCCTTCTATCTTACTGACACCGCCTATCGGATTTGTGGAGGTCTTCTTCTTCTCACCCTTGGCTTTTGCCTTGGATTCAGAAGAGGAAGATTCCCCAATAAGCAGAGCGGGTATCTTCCTGGTTTCCTTCAGGGTGCCCTCAACTGGAAATGTAACTTTCTTCCTCTGGGCGTAAGTAGAAGGTAGGGACTGTAAAATTAAGTCAGTACTCGACTCGTTCTCCAATGTGGTCTCCAGGTCCGTGAGCTTATCAATATAGCTGATCATTGTAGGGACGTGGTCCCCTACAGATGACCCGAAAGCCAATCTAGCTTGAAGAAATTCCTTCGAGGTCTCATATCTTGCGATACGAGATTGCTCTCCATATAAATCTTTGTTATGAAGGAAGATAGAAAATAAGTCCATCTTCTCGTGCTCCCTCTGGGTTTCACCATTTACTGAGTCTAACACGAGGCACATGGCATTCGCACTGTATTTTTCCCTTTTCTTACGGATATCCATATCTGCGATGGTGGAAACTGGACCTGAAACGACGGGGACTTAAGTAGTAATGAGGTGGTCCAGCTTGTCATAGGTAATGGACATCTGGACAAACCTTTGCCAGTCAATATAGTATAACTCAGTCATTTTATTATCTAGCTGTAACCTAATCTTGGTTACCCGGTCGCTGCAATTAGGAGAGAGAGAAGAAAACACTCAGCATGATGCTCTTGCAAGTTTAGATTGGTTTTTAGTTTATCTAAACAGGATGGCTCCCACTGTATCTCGAATCCTTCCTCAAATCATAAAAGAAGAATTAGTCAGAATTAATCTCACCCTACAATACTTGCTTAACCTTTCAGCCAGGCTGGTGTTGGTACTTCGAGGGAGGTTTTCCAACGCTTTCGCGAAGTTCCTTAATTACATAACCTCTTTTCCCTGGAGGCGTAGCCTCGCTAACACCGTTCTAGACACCTACTTGGTTTATAACATTGATTGTGTTAGTGAAAAATCTGCCGAGGAGTAGCAGATACTCACAGTAGGATCGGAATCCAAATATCATTGTGTGATAATCCTGAAGGAATCCTCCAACATTATCACACTCCAAATGATATGCAACACTAGCAGGTTTCAGTTTCTTTAGAAACTCTCGATGTGGATTTTTGCCCCATGCTCTTATGACCTTGACGAAGGCCAACATATCATAAGTCACATGTCAAGTTCTACCGGTCATTGTCCAGGTTAATTTGAACCCACTCGTATATACTCTTGACGAAGGCCAAAATAGTAGTACGACTGTCCCAAACCAACACATCTATCTATGCTACAGATGAATATTCAGCAGCTACCAATCACTATGCCTTGGCGAAGGTCAAAATACATAGCTTGAATACTACTGAATATTCAACTAAAATGACGGAAGGCTACGGATGGTTTTGGCGAAACCGTGAACGTAATGAACTTGATTTAATCGAAGGAATCTGATAGATTTTAAAAGAGTGGTTTAAGCTCCGCATTTAAAAGTTTCTGTTTTGAAAAAACCGAGTGTTTATAAAATTGTTCCAACGATTCAGCTTTGGTTTGTTTGATTTGTATTAATCTAATGCAGTCCCATCATTTACACCTATCATCACAGAGAGAAACGAAAATACCACGTCCGCTTATGCCGTTCGCATTCGCCACTGGGCCCTGTCTAACACCGTTAGGTTACTTAACTAACGCCAGAGCGGGGGAGGGACTAGCGCGGATGCAAAACATAAGCAACGTCTACTATATAGCATATATATGATAACCATTCGTCTCACGCAATAATAGGCATTCCAGATCATAGATGAACATATTAGAGATACTAGGAATTCCGCGTTTCATTTAAGCCTATAACGAAAGATGGATTCCACGGTCGTGATGAATAACCAAACCCTACCCTAGACCCCTACGGGTGTGGTAAACTACCCGCCAAATACCCGAAGTGAAGCAACCTCCCTCAGTAAAATGAGTAGGCCACTCGGCACTTCAAAATACCCGGTAGTTTCTGCACCCCATCTTGGGTCCATCCTAGGAGAAGAAAACAGTAAAAGAAATAATACAACGGTGTCTACAACCTCAACCCGGAAGTGCCCCCAAAAGAATATTACATCACTTTACAATTTATATCGAATGAAAGATAAAACACTCATCTCACATCCCTGGCTATTCATCCACAACGATCCAATGAAGTTCATATACACAAACCAATATCACAGCAACACAGATATGTGCAACCCCCATTAATCGACGTATAGCGATTAGCGGACATTTCGAAACACATATAAAAACAACTGAACATGTTAAACTACGTTAAAATTGCGACTTCAAAATACTCTGTATTGCCACAGCAGAGAATTAACAGTATAATCAAAATTGGCAAAAACAAATACCGCCTGAAACCCTAAATCCAAGCAACTAGAACACAGACCAAAATTCAAAGCATTCCCACTTAATGGACCAGGTGAGGCCAGTTTTTTTGCACATGTGGCCGGTCCAAAACAGGTGAAAATGCCTCGTTTTTGGTGTGTGTTCATCTCACAAGAAGTAGAGCACTCTGCAATTGTTTTTAAAAAATTTAGAGCCTCCGAAAAATTTGACAGAAACTTGGATTCTTAGTTTCGTGTTTCGGGGTTATTTCGGTTTCGTAGTTTTACATGTTGTTTAAACTGTTAGCTAAGGTTTAGTAGGCTTTGATACCACTGTAAGTCGATGTCGCGCACCCCGCGGGTCCGCGGGGAGGCGGAATATTTAAGAAACGATTTTTCAATGCTCACAACACCGACTTAAACTCCAGGATCGATGCTAAACCCTAGCTAACTAAACTTGTATGAGGTTAACTACTCAGATGAAAGTTATACCTCACGATACATGTCCTTCGGGTCTTCTTGTCGTTGTCCTCCTCCTCATCATAGGCTCCAAGGATCGTTTGGATCGAGCAACCTCGTCGGCCTCCTCGAGTCAAAGACGATCCACCCGAGAGTCTATTGTCCGAGCTTCTACCTCAAATTCGAGGTAACTAGGGTGCCAAATTCGCTAAACTAGATGACCTAGGTAATGTAGAAAGTGAAGATGGATTAGTATATCTCTATTAGTCTTAGGTTTCTCAACACATGAGACATGAAAGGCTAGAGGAAAACCTAGTGAAGAAATGAGCAAATGAAGTGAGAATGGCTAAGTCTTGTGATAGAATAATGAAGCATACCAATATAAATCATGAGATAAAAATATCTCACAAATATCAAGCACGCTTCACAAAATATCTCTTTTGTCAACACCATGAGTCACCAAGAGCCATGTCTCACTTAATGCTAGCCTCCACCTCATTTCCTCCACCTCATAATTGTTTTAATCAAAAGAATAAAACCCTAATGAGGTGTTTCCTTCTAGAAGCAATACCGAGTAAATTACGAGAATGCCCTTCATCCGTATATACATACCCGTATTCGTATTCCGAAAAATACAAATACAACGAGACGAAAATAATCAATCAATATAATACTAGGATCCGGCTTAAACCAAAGCCCACTAGTATTATCCGCTCGAATATCATACGTGCACAAGTACACGTATGTGATCGAAGCCCTGCCGTAAAACCATACGGCCTCCACATCTTTTGCCCGATGCAGGGAAACCCTCTGTGTGGGACTCTAAAGACTCGACACTACGCTGGCAGTGGGTTTAACCACAATCCGCAAGCGGTACTAGCTGCACGTAACGGCTACCCAGATAACTGTCGATAAGAAGGCCGATGAGCAAACTCATCCGAACTCCTACTGAGCCTATCCGTGACAATCTCCGTACAGTCCGGTCTGTTCGTCTAAGAGTATCGCATATCGGGCCTAGGGGGCGGTAATCGTCAGACCCCTAATAGCGCTCGTATCTGGCTTAGCAGCCGAACAGAGCGATCCCTCAGAGCTTCGATAATCAAAAGTGCCTCGTGAAAGCACTCGATCTTGTCCTCCGCGGCGTCGAGCATTGCCGGAGTCATCTTTGCCGAATGAGGGGGAATATCATCAATCACGGACAAGAAGACCATCCGGAGCCAAATGGAGCCGATGGGGAGAGATCCTCTACGAGTCAAGAGCTCGTGCAGCACCGTGTCGCATTGGTCATCTGTAAGAGTAGGGTTCACCAAGCGTACGGCAAAGCGAGGAACAATTTTCTCGATAGGCACCTCGCATGGCTGTCGGCGAGCATGTGGACGATTACAAGCCATAGCTCTTCTCTGTTAAAATGATTCTCTGAACATGAGAGAGAAGAGAAGCATTGCTTCAGATTATAAAGGGAGACATTTAATTCTAGGCACAGAAAATGCTGTGCATGATGGAATTATTTTCAAGCTCTAGGAAAGAGAAGTTTGACTCAGGAAAATCGGAGAAAGAAAGTGAAAAGACACCTTCAGTAATTAGGCAGCGCCTCACATGCCTTGCACGAGGGCGCCAACGCCAAGAGTTAAAAACTCTGAAGCAGCGCCTCACGTGCAAAGCACGAGAGCGCCAGCGCCAAGAGTTAAAAACTCTGAGGCAGCGTCTTACGTGCAAAGCACGAGAGCGCCGGCGCCAAACTAAAAGTTCTCCACCCTTGGATCAAAGATCCAACGGAAATGATAAATCATCACAACACAGAATTAAATTCTGATTGAGGAAATACTCCTCGAATCTTTCTAGACAAGAAAGATTGTGCTCTGTAAATCAGAGCACCGTTGGATCAAAGATCCAAGGGTGATTAAAAATCACCAAGATACAGAATTAAATTCTGATTGAGGAAATACTCCTCGAATCTTTTTAGACAAGAAAGATTGTGCTCTATAAATCATAGCACCGTTGGATCAAAGATCCAATTGTAACGTTTTGGAAAAAATTATAAATATTAATTTATAATTTGAAATATAAAAATAATGAGTTTATAAAAGTGATATCACAAACAACTTTTGGTATCGGAATTATATCCGTAAAAATATAGTTATTTCGGTAAATATGAATAAAAGCGTGTGATGTCATAAAAATGATATTTTAATTATTTTAACATGACATTGTATTTTTATTAAGCTAATGACATTTAAGTGAAAGATTTATCATTTCATATCTTTTATGTTAAATGGATTTAAAAGGTAACATGAAAGGTTAGGATTTTTGGATAAACCCTTTAATGATTGTTATAATTTAACCTAGATTACACCCTCACAACACCACACCTTCAAGCATGCTCAACTCCATCCACCTCCTTCTTCATAAATTTACACATCCTCCTTCAAGTGTGACACATCCTCCTTCAAGTTTGACACCTCCTACTTCACAATGCCACCTCCATCTCACAACTCTCCACCTCATGCTCTCTCTACACCACACAATACCTAGGAAACTCCTTAGCTTTCTCAACTGAAACAAAATTAATTCTTCAAGCTCCAACACCCAAATTCTTATGTTTTCCTCATATCACAAGAGAAAGCCATGATCTCCTTCCTCAAGTGTGCACTTCATCAAACTTAATACACTACAAGACCTTGATGCTTCCACACACACTTCATGAGCAGGATTTTCTTGTACACAATCTCCATAGGTATAATTCATTTCCTCCTTGCAAGTTCAGTATAATTCTATATCTGTTTTTAGTGTGCAGTATAGGAAAACAGTGTATTTTGTAATATATAGCTCACTGAAATTGAATCTGGAACCATTAGGTATAAATACTAGGAAAACTAGCAAGACCAAAAATATAATAAGATCATTAGAAGACTTCACCAAAAGCCCGAGACCCCAAACCTATATTTTGGCCGGCGACATCTGCCCCATGTCCGAGCTCGCCGGTTTTCTGGTGGATTTTGATGTTGATTTTTGTTCTGTAGGGTTATATTGGTATTTTATAAGTTATTGTATTGTTTGATTTTTCCCAATAATTACACAGCAAAATCTGGGGATGTTTTAGGAAAGGTTTTATCAAATTTCCGATATTACGATACGTGTTTTCGTATTTTGAACTGCAATTGAACCGTTAACGTTTGTACGTTAACAACAGGATTGTATTGTCGTTTTCGGGTTAAGTATGCTATTGGTTCTAACCTATGGGTACCTATCTCGTTGTTTTGAGTTTCGGTGTGATATTTACGTCGATATGCTATAACTACGATTATAGGTACGATCGCAAAGTTTTCCGAGACGGAGTGGCGGACATAGCAGCGTGGATTTCAGCAAGCTCATCAAGTTGGTGAGTAGATTTACATCTACAGGGGAAGTCAGGTGGATGGCGTATAGCACCCCCGCAACATTATAAATAGTAGTATGATATATAGTAGTTTTAGTAATTATTCAAAACATGGATATTGGAGTTAAATTGCATTTAGCAGGACATTCATTTGCATATAGTTATTTATGGTTTGGATAAATTGGTACGAAAGACCATGCCGTACTAGAGGTGAATTTGGTATAGTGATAATGTGAGGTATTGTATAAGATATTATACTGTAGTAATGATGATAAGATTAGTATGCCGAATAACGGCCAAGTTACCTTTAGACTCGTAGATTAATGTTTTATTTCGTTTTAGAACGTAATACTTGAGTGAGCTATACTCTTTTAAAAACTAACGATTCGTTTCTCTTTTTGGATGATAAAAGATAAGGATGCGATGCCAATTTCCAAAATAAATATCCATTTTCAATCCGAGGCAGCTTCCTAAATTTCAAAACCAACGTTTCGTTCATTTTCAAAGATAATGGTATAGCTCATAATAAGTAGTTACATTTATTAGATACGCTTAGATTTACTATATTGTTTCACGTTATAATTATTAATGTTATACGCTTCCGTAATACGAACACTCTGATAAAACACTGTGCAACTACCAATGAGTACTATGCTGCACAAGCACGTACATATATGTTACACTACACCTCATTGGTACTGCCATATCACTGTAGGACCGTTATGATATATAATGCGTATGTAGATGTCGATATGAGTAGATTATTACACTTTTAGAACACTTGCACAAATACTAATTATTGCCATGTTGCATGAGCACAGACGTGTATGTTACACTACACATCATTAGTAGTGCCATGACACAGTAGAATTGATATCTTTGTGCCTGTATGATTTATTTACGTAGTCTTACTTTATTTCCTGTTGCACATTAAGAATACCCGTACTATAAATGTTGATATTTGTTTCTTATGGATTTTCTGGATGTTTTACTCCTGATGATATATATCAGTGGTATGAGACGCTGTTATATATGTATATATATAATATATCATCAGAATGATCTATGCAAGTATTCATATTCTTTACTTGATATTTTTGGATATGATGAGTTGGCGTGCACCATGGGCTTGATGTTTTCTGATTATTTTATTCCGAACCGAGTAGGGGAGCTATACGGTTTCGGACTTGTTACTTATCCGGACTGAGTGGGGGAGATATACAGTCGGATACATGGTGGACCCGGATCGAGACCGAGGAGCAGGATAGCTGCAGTTGAGGCGGGGAGCTTAGCGAGGATACTCGATACCGGAGATTGAGATGAGCACGGCAGATATCCAGGGGGTACTGATCGGGGTTCGATTTGGGCACGGCGGATATCCAAGGGATACCGACCGGGGCCAGGGATATCGGGTGACGATCATCTGTTGAGATGGTGTCGACGATATCTGCATTTGCGTGTCGGGGATGGACACGCGAGATTTTGGATTTACGTGTCGGTGATGGACATGAGAGATTTCTGAGTTTCGGGTGTCGATGCTGGACATCCATATATATATATTGATATGATTGTTATTATGAGGTACACAGTTAGATTACAGTTATTGTAGCCGACCAGGACTGATCCGGGGGACGGTACCTGCATATCTTTTACGGACATTCGCACACATAAAAAGGGATTCAAAAACGAGCTATAGTCTCATTATTTTGATATGTCTGATATGACACAGGGATCTTTAAATTGTAAACCTCTTAACATTTACACCAAATAGCAGGACGCATATCTAAAATAAGATACCTATTATATTTCATACTATCACGTCTGCTTTTATGCCGTGACATATCTATTCCGCGGCTATATTTAAAGAAGTGGTTTATATATATATATATATATATATATATATATATATATATATATATATATATTTCGGCTACCTTTGGGCTCATACCTAGATACAGGTCATTTGCATTTGATATGTTCTATTTGGGATCGCATGATAGATAGTGTTGCATTATGATATATATGCATATTATATATTATATTAGTACAGATTATGATAGTACTATACTTATGACCTAGGTATCGTCGTACATTTCGATTTCTATCTTGTGATGTACTTTTATTCACCGAGTTGGCAACTCATCCCCGTTGTGCCACAGTTTCTTGCAGGTTTTATCGCTTGGATTATCAGCGGTTTTGGGCACACATTACTTTCGGTGATCACTTTGGGTAGGTGATTTACTATTGTATCGTACTCGCACTTAGTTATTCATATATTCTTGTATCTAGCAAAAACTCCATCAACTTAGAATTGGCATATTGTGGACTTAGAAGCGAGACTTAGAATTTTTGTGTTGTGATGTCATACTCATTGGAGTCGACTTTTTATATCGTTTGTTTGATTGCTCCGCCGTTTGGGCGTGGGAGCTAGCTCCCGTTGGGATGCTATTTTATTATTGTAGTTGTATCGGTTTTTATGCAAAATTTACAAAGGAGGTGCTGTTGAATTTCAAATTGTCATAGACGCTCTTTAAACATACTTAGTTAACATCAAATGGTTATTTTGAAATGATTCCATCCGATGATTATTAAAACTTCACCTCTAATGTTTCAAAAGAAAAAGATTTAGATTCCGGGTTTCGGCTAATTTGAACCAAGTCGGCGTCTTTAGATGTCATGTGATTTAAGTGCCGGTCACGTGCCACATTTGGGTCATGACAAAGTTGGTATCAGAGCGTTTGGTTTAACCTTTGTTCATGTAACAACCCTAAAACTTTCTGTACAACTTTCTGTACGATTTTTTTTCAAAATATAGAAAGAGGTACTTTTGCCTGAGCACAAGTTATAAATTTGTTTTGCTTTGTAATAGCAAGCAAGAGCTTGTAGCTCATTTGTAAGACTTTGCACTGCTGAACCAAAGCATCAGAGTTCAAGTCCCATCACCTATATTATTTTTTAATATTGTTTTTTTTAAATTTTTAGAAGTCCAAGGGTCTACACGTGCATAACTCGTAAAAAACCCCACGTCACATATAAAACAAACTGGACCAGGGGTAGACCATGAGACACTGGACACGTGGCAGCAGGGGGCGCCGAGTCGGCCTGACTCGGCCGCCGCCGCCGGCCGATTCAGCTTGGATCGGGTCGGTTTCTTCTGAGAAGTTGTGCCTCTTTGTCTTCTTAACTCCCCTGTATACTTTAAAAATCCTGCATATTAACAGAGCCCTTTAAAATCTCAATAAATCTAATTTTTAATACAATTTAATACACTTTTTCTTCACACCATTTCACCTACCCTAACCCTAGTTTTACCCTATAAATACCCCCTAAAGACACCCTCCTCACTCATAAATTCTATCCAAACTCTCAAGAAAACTCTCTAGAATTTTTGTGTACAAGTGGTGTTAGCAAAGAGCGAAACTCCGGCGAAATTCCGACGGCGATACGAGGAGCTTCCGGCGACGAAACGACGCACCGGTAAATCCTACTTCCTCCTCTCCCTCTTCTCTAACCTAACAACAAGTAAGTCCCACCTCCCTCTTCTCTATTCCATTCTAAAAATTTGTTAAACTAAAACCCGACGGAAGCGGAGTTAAATCCGACTTCCGATTCGGTTTTCTTTGTGAAGTTCAATTTTCCTTAATACAACCATACTAAACTCTTACATCTTGACTATTAATCAGTAAAAAAACATATAGAACAAATTCCATTTCAAAAGAATGTATATTTCAAGTTTTATCACACTTTTTCAGTAAAATACCATATAGTTTAATTTTGACATTAAACAACATATTTCTTGCTATACCTTTAGATAGATCACGAGGTAATAACCTACCTCTTCACAACACTCATATGCAACATAGCACAATACCTTTTGCGAAACATAGATTCGGGAAATACCGTTTTACACAAAACTATCTTTTACTATTAAAATCGTTTTCTACAAGATTACGTATTTTTACAAATATTTGCAAAGCGCCGCTACAACCTATTTTGGGGAACCCGTTCGGGATGGTGCAGATTATCGCACATCCTCGGGCTTAGTAGTGAGAGATGCAGACCTCCGCAAGGAGCATTCGGTCTCGAGAGATTTAAAATACAAATATCTTAAGAAAATGAGATTTCTAGAAAATAATAAATTAAAATTATTTTTATAAATATATAAATATATATGTATTATCAAAATATCTATTTTTGTTATAATATCAATATTCCGACTTTTGTAAGTCAAAAGAATCACTTTATATAAAAATACCATGAAATTCCATACAAGTCCAACACTTTACAATTAAATACCATGTATTATGAAAAATAAGTTTATTCATTAAAAATGTCACAAATATAAAATCCACAGCTATGAAAAATCTAAAGACGATAATTAAATACTTGAGGTGTATTTTGAAAATTATACAAAAGTATTTTTACATATAACCCCTTCAAGTTCTATAAATTACTCTAAAGACCCTAGTGAATATAGGTTTAAACGGGACCAATCTCTTGAGCCTCAGGGAGCCAGAGAAGTGGGTGCCTGCCTATTTAAGGTAGACAACTTAACAACGGTGTTATCAACACGGTAATCGTCTTTGAAAAAGACACAAATCATGCCGCCCATATGCAGCGGTTACCGATAACATCAAAACCTAATTCAGGACTTCAATTTCTCTTTCTAATTGTTCTGACTCAGACTGAGTCTAATTATAAATAATCTGACTTGAATATGATTCAAGTACAATCTACAATTCAATATGAATCCATGAATACATATATTCAATCTATTCAATCTATATTGACCGAACCGAACCATGAATATACTTCCATTTACATGATTCTTCAGTTACATTCATGATTCTTCAGTTACATCCATTTACTGATATCATGGTTTCGGCAAGTCATCCAATTATACAATCTATATTACAAGACAATACAAGTTGCAATACAATACAAATAATACAATCAAGACATCACGGGGTTTAAGGGGTATATTGGTACGGAAGGTGTTAGAAGTGGCACGAGACTGCAAGACTTAAGACACCTAACCTGTATTTCCGTTACTGTTGTACCGTGGCATTAACGATTCCTTGTACTCCTGTTGCCCTTAGTTTCTGGCATATAGAGACTCCTCTCGTATACACTGGCATCCTTCTGTATCAAGCTACAAACAACAGCGTTAACACTAAACACAACATTATAACAATATAATATAACTTTAAAAGTTACACTCTCTCTCTGTCTATTCTATTTCTTCTTTATCTTTGGGACTTACCGAGCGATTTGTTCGCTGACGACATTCTCTTTCTTCTTCTTTGAATGTCGTCAGGTGATTCAGACCTTCAAGAGATCGAGCCCAGCGCCGAAGACTTGGACCAGTTTACTGAAGATCCCGAGCTGTAGTTTCACTTGTACTTTTCTTTTACATTATGTATTTTCATTTTCTGTTATGCCACTGTTTAGGCATTGCTTTAATTCAGACGTATTTACTTTTCCATGCATTGTACAAAAGAATGTTAATAAATAAAGTTGCTGTTCAGTTATACCTTATGTCTTTGTCTCTTGTGCATTTTTATTTATATTTCTTAGGTACGCTTAGCGTATTTACTTCAGAGTAAATACGTAGCGGCCAGTCGCGTCCTCTGTCCGTATACTGGGAAGCAGGGCGTGACAGGTTTTGTTGGCGGCCCATGCAGGTCCGAGCTGTATGGAACCCTACTATGCAGTTCTGTTCTGCGTGAACAACCTAAGCAATATAACACAAGAACCAGCAACAAAAACATTATTTACAATTCATATTCCTTGAATCTTATCATTTCATATACTTTGAATCTGTCCTAACCTAAAAATTTTCTTCAAGGTTATGGATTCCCCGAACAACACCAGCACCAATGTCAACAACACTCCTCCTCCACTACCACTCACACATGCCGTCCCTGCTCCGATCAACGAGCAGACGATTCTGCTTGAGGCAATCCACAGCCTCCTAGAAGGACAACAGCAGCAGACTGCACTTTTAATGAACCGTCCAGAGGCAAAAGCACCTGAGGTGAAGCAATTCAGAGCTTTGCATCCCAAACAGTTCTCAGGAAAGGGGAGCCTTCTAGAAGTTGAGGAATAGGCTCAGATCATCGAAGACGATCTGGCAGCAGCACAAGTGCCGGAGATAGCTTGGGTCTGAGTTGCGAAGCTGCAACTTACGGACAATGCACAGGTTTGGTGGAAGGCGGAAGAAATCCGTCTTGATCAACCCATCGAATGGAAGACTTTCCGAGACATGTTCGACGCAAAGTACTTCCCTGAGACTCCCGGGTTCGATATAGAACAACAGTTCATTCATCTGGAACAAGGTTCAATGTAGACCAAATCAGTAGATGAGTATGACGCTGAGTTCACCATGCTCAGTCGATTTGCGGCACACCTGATACCGACAGATGAGATCAGAGCCCGTCAATTTCAACAAGGTTTAGATTCAGAGATCCAGACTGCACTGGCCACAGGAGATTTTCCGACTCATGAATCGGCTCTGAAAGCTGCCCGCCGTTATGAGGCAGTGGTAAAGATGTGGGGCAGATCTCAATCTGCTAGAGTTAAGCACCCTGCCAATCAGATGGCAGGAGGAGCCTCTTCAAAACCAACTATTGAACCCAGGAGATCGGAAGAAATCAATAACCAGTCGAGTCCAGACTTCTGCTACTACTGCAGGAGAAAGGGACACTAGTGGGAGGACTGTAGGCGCACAAAAGGCCTGTGTCTAATTTGCGGCGCATCCAATCACGGAATTGGAAATTGTCCTTATAGAAGCAACCCAGATCACACACAAACCAACTACCCGCAGCGGCCAGCTATCCAGGCTCCTACACCTCGTCTTGCACTCCTAGCTCCACCACCTGCACAGCCTACTCGCCAATTCCAACAAGCAATGAAGGACATGCCTCGAGGGCAAAGAAACATGCCCCAAGGACAGAATGTGCCTCCAGCTAGGAGGAACGTGCCACGGCGACAGACTTATACCTTAGCAGCCGTGGAAGCCGAGGTTGTAGGTCAAGGTAACACTAGTAAGTCTCTTTTACATTTTAAAAATCCTTGTATCACCTTGTTATTTTTTCCATACACTATCAGTATTTCAGTCACCAAACTTTTCTTGAATCTGTTACACTTTCCTTTTACAAATTTCGAGGACGAAATTTTTATAAGGAGGGTAAAATGTAACAATCCTAAAACTTTTTGTACAACTTTCTGTACAATTTTTTTTTCAAAATACAGAAATGGGTACTTTTTCCTGAGCACAAGTTATAAATTTGTTTTGCTTTTTAATAGCAAGCAAGAGCTTGTAGCTCATTGGTAAGACTTTGCACTGCTGAACCAAAACACCAGAGTTCAAGTCCCATCACCCATATTGTTTTTTAATATTGTTTTCCTTTAAATTTTTAGAAGTCTAAGGGTCTACACGTGCATAACTTGTATAAACCACACGTCACATATAAAACAAACTGGACCAGGGGGTAGACCATGAGACACTGGACACGTGGCAGCAGGGGGCGCTGACTCGGCCTGACTCTGCCGGTGGACCGGCCGACTCGGCCGCCGCCGTCGTCTGATTCAGCTTGGATCGGGTCGGTTTCTTCTGAGAAGTTGTGCCTCTTTGTCTTCTTAACTCCCCTGTATACTTAAAAAATCCTGCCTATTAACAGAGCCCTTTAAAATCTCAATAAATCTAATTTTTAATACAATTTAATACATTTTTTCTTCACACCCTTTCACCTACCCTAACCCTAGTTTTATCTTATAAATACCACCCCTAAATACACCCTCCTCAATCGCAAATTCTGTCCAAACTCTCAAGAAAACTCTCTAGAATTTTTGTGTACAAGTGGAGTTAGCAAAGGGCGAAACTCCGGCGAAATTCCGACGGCGATACGAGGAGCTTCCGACGATGAAACGACGCACCGGCAAATCCTACTTCCTCCTCTCCCGCTTTTCTAACCTAACAACAAGTAAGTCCCACCTCCCTCTTCTCTATTTCATTCTAAAAATTTGTAAAACTAAAACCCGATGGAAGCGGAGTTAAATCCGATTTCCGATTCGGTTTTCTTTGTAAAGTTCAATTTTCCTTAATAAAACCATACTAAACTCTTACATCTTGACTATTAATTAGTAACAAAACATATAGAACAAATTCCATTTCAAAATAATGTATATTTCAAGTTTTATCGTACTTTTTCAGTAAAATACCATATAATTTAGTTTTGACATTAAACAACATATTTCTTGCTATACCTTTAGATAGATCACGAGGTAATGACCTACCTCTTCACAACACTCATATGCAACATAGCACAATACCTTTTGGGAAACATAGAATCGGGAAATACCGTTTTACACAAAACTACCTTTTACTATTAAAACCGTTTTCTACAAGATTACGTATTTTTACAAATCTTTGCAAAGCGCCGCTACAACCCATTTTGGGGAACCCGTTCGGGATGGTGTGGATTATCGCACATCCTCGGGCTTAGTAGTGAGAGATGCAGACGTCCGCAAGGAGTATTCGGTCTCGAGAGATTTAAAATACAAATATCTTAAGAAAATGAGATTTCTAGAAAATAATAAATTAAAATTATTTTTATAAATATATAAATATATATGTATTATCAAAATATCTAATTTTGTTATAATATCAATATTCCAACTTTTGTAAGTCAAAAGAATCACTTTACATGAAAATACCATGAAATTCCATACAAGTCTAACACTTTACAATTAAATACCATGTATTATGAAAAATAGGTTTATTCACTAGAAATGTCACAAATATAAAATCCACAGCTATGAAAAATCTAAAGACGATAATTAAATACTTGAGGTGTATTTTGAAAATTATACAAAAGTATTTTTACATATAACCCCCTCAAGTTCTATAAATTACCCTAAGGACCCTAGTAAATATAGGTTTAAGCGGAGCCAATCTCTTGAGCCTCAGAGAGCCGGAGAAGTGGGTGCTTGCCTATTTAAGGTAGATAACTTAACAATGGTGTTATCAACACGGTAATCGTCTTTGAAAAAGACACAAATCATGCCGCCCATGTGCAGCGGTTACCGATAACATCAAAACGTAATTCAGGACTTCAATTTCTCTTTCTAATTGTTCTGACTCAGACTGAGTCTCATTATAAATAATCTGATTTGAATATGATTCAAGTACAATCTACAATTCAATATGAATCCATGAATACATATATTCAATCTATTCAATCTATATTGACTGAACCGAACCATGGATATACTTCCATTTACATGATTCTCCAGTTACATTCATGATTCTCCAGTTACATCCATTTACTGATATCATGGTTTCGGCAAGTCATCTAATTATACAATCTATATTACAAGACAATACAAGTTGCAATACAATACAAACAATACAATCAAGATATCACGGGGTTTAAGGGGTAGATTGGTATGGAAGGTGTTAGAAGTGGCATGAGACTGCAAGACTTAAGAAACCTAACCTGTATTTCCGTTGCTATTGTACCGTGGCATAAATGACTCCTTGTACTCCTGTTGCCCTTAGTCTCTGGCATATAGAGACTCCTCTCGTATACACTGGCATCCTTCTGTACCAAGCTATAAACAACAGCGTTAACACTAAACACAACATTATAACAATATAATATAAAAAGTTACACACTCTCTCTCTCTCTGTCTATTCTATTTCTCCTTTATCTTTGTGACTTACCGAGCGATTTGTTCGCTGACGACATTCTCTTTCTTCTTCTTTGAATGTCGTCAGGTGATTCGAACCTTTAAGAGATCGAGCCCAGCGCCGAAGACTTGGACCTGTTTACTGAAGATCCTGAGCTGTAGTTTCACTTGTACTTTTCTTTTACATTCTGTATTTTCCTTTTCTGTTATGCCACTGTTTAGGCATTGCTTTCATTCAGACGTATTTACTTTTCCATGCATTGTACAAAAGAATGTTAATAAATAAAGTTGTTCAGTTATACCTACTGTCTTTGTCTCTTGTGCATTTTTATTTATATTGCTTAGATACACTTAGTGTATTTACATCAGAGTAAATACGTAGCGGCCAGTCGCGTCCTCTGCCTGTATACTGGTAAGCAGGGCGTGACAGTTCGAGTCTAGGTTTGGCTATATGGGGTCTAGGATACACTTTTGTTATCTGGACTTACCTTATAGGACTTAGACTTGACTTTGGGGGGTTTATAACCGAACTTTCGTTATATAGGATGACCTTTGTTGATGGAGTAGGTACTAAGTAGAGTGACATATCGTACATATGTTCCGTGGCATATTTACGATATGATACTCCGCCTAAGTTACCTCAGGATTTATATCTTGAGATCTTCCTTCTATTCATTCCGTTGCTCTATCCTCGTCAATGCATGTTGATTGTTCCGGTCACCATGTTTATGTGAGCCGAGAGGGCTGCAGTTAGAGATACGGTCAGAACAGTCTTGTCTGGGACAAGAACTAACCAGGGTGACATTCCGATGATATAGACACACGTCGTTTAATTATATTCGATCGGGTTATATTGTTGAAGCGAGTTTCTTCGGGATCCGCACCAGATGGTCGAGTCATTGCTAGAGATCGGCTGGACTTGAGGCATGATGTTTTCCCCTGTCCGAAGATTATGGAGTTGCGTACTGTTCAGACAGTAATACCAATAATTGCTGAGGTTTTAAAGATGTTGCTCCAGAGTTCAGGATGTGGACAGTTGCAAATGTCTACAAGTGTAGATGGAACGGAGGATTCGTAGCCGTTAAGATGTAGGATGGTTAGGACTATTAATCCGTTGTGGCTCTCCGACACGAGATCGGTGAAATTGATTAGCTTCTTTCGATGGATCTTGCTCAGACCTGATGCAAGTCGCTCGTGAAAGAGATAGTGCAGTAAGTTTTTCCTCCGACGAATTGGGACGAGTTTTCAAAGGTGAGCTTAGCCAGATTCTTCTACAAAGTATCAAAGATGTCGGATTCGTGTTTCTGAGTCTTGTAAGGCTCCGAGCATGGTAATAACCGAGTATGACTTGGAATCTGCATGATTATCGTGATACGCTCCTCAAGTGGTTGATATTGGAGAGTAATGGGACAAGAGATTGGTGTGAAGTTTCAGTGGACAATTGTTCTTTACCGTTGATATTGAAGATTTGATGCATATACCGAGACACGTACAACTACATTTTCAGGAGGAAATCTTAAGGAAATGATAGTTGCTACTAAAGAGAAAGTGGATTTAGTAATGAGTGCTAGTTCCGGGCAGGCAGGATAGCTGAGATCAGCAGGAGACTTGAAAAGGGTCCTTTCTAGGAATTGATAATAAGTAAGATTGGACCCAGGATCAGTTGTTGACACACATGTAGAGATTAGAGATTGCTGTTATCAACATGTCGCGTTACGAGAAACTGGACTACTGGCCAAGGAGATGTGGTGAGAGGTATCAACAGTAGGACTAATTGTGTCGTTGCTCCTCACCGGACGATTGTATGAAGAGACACTGACGTTAGAGATCAGTAAGAAGAACCAGAATTTAGAGATATAGAACGTTAGATCATGGCAGACGGAAAGTAGTAATCCTTGCTCTGCCAATTCCGGGCGTATAAACACCTTTCGACATTGAAGAGGATATACTTCGATGTCATTTGAGTTCGATTTGCGTTTTTATGATCCAAATAATTGTCTTCAATATTGAAGAAAGGATAACTTAACGTCCATTAATTGACATATTTATTTTGAGAATTTGAGGGTCACATAATGTTTTGTGCACACCAGGTGCACTTGATGAGATTTCCGTGAACAGTGATTTCATTTTGATTTATGTTTTGTGCACACTAGGTGCACTTGATTGAGATTTTCGTGCGAGGTGACTGCACTCGATTGGAGTGTTGTGTACACCGTATGTACTAAACTGATATTTTCCGTGCACATGATTTAAGAGATTATATATATATATATATATATATACTTTAGGTATATTCGGTATGATTTTGGTGCACACCAGTTGCACGTTTTGATATTTTGTGCACTCTGATGCACTTGAGCTTTGTTTCGTGCACTCCAATGCACTTGGATTTGATTTTTGTGCACCCCAATGCACTTGATACTATTTTGTACACTTTTGTTCCATGCATAGTGGATGCAGTGGATATCGTTTCGTGCACGCCTGATGCACGTAGCGCTGTTTTGTTTTCATGCACACCGTGACGTGTGGTTTGTGGTTTACACGCAAATCCATTAGGGTTGATTTTTTTTTCGTGCTTTGCACTTGATAGGATATGTTATAGAGTTGATTTCTATATTTTCGCTTGGTCGTATGCTACCGATATTGCACTACGACTATGACATTGATTGTGTACTTAGGATACACAACAGTATTTGTATTTGGTATTCTGTATAATGACTGATGTAATTCTCATAGCAACCGCTAGAGTTGCAGTTATGTGAAATTATATCTTTGGAGTTTTTACGCACATTGTTGCGTTATGTTATGTTTTAGCTCATGTGGGACTTTGGAGTTCCATTATATTGAATGGACAATGTATTTTAAATCTTGGACCCCGACAAAATGATTTGAAAAGAGTTGGTTTATTGAGAAAAATATTTTTATGATGAGGGGTTTAATTTAAATTCGGGGACCGAATTTCTTTAAGGGGGAGAGATTGTGACATTTTGGAAAAAAATTATAAATATTAATTTATAATTTGAAATATAAAAATAATGAGTTTATAAAAGTGATATCACATACAACTTTGGGTATCGGAATTATATCCGTAAAAATATAGTTATTTCGGTAAATATGAATAAAAGCGTGTGATCATAAAAATGATATTTTAATTATTTTAAAATGACATTGTATTTTCATTAAGCTAATGACATTTAAGTGAAAGATTTATCATTTCATATCTTTTATGTTAAATGGATTTAAAAGGTGACATGAAAGGTTATGATTTTTGGATAATTCCTTTAATGATTGTTATAATTTAACCTAGGTTACACCCTCACAACACCACACCCTAAAGCATGCTCAACTCCCTCCACCTCCTTCTTCATAAATTTACACCTCCTCCTTCAAGTGTGACACATCCTCCTTCAAGTTTGACACCTCCTACTTCACCATGCCACCTCCATCTCACAACTCTCCACCTTATGCTCTCTCTACACCACACAACACCTAGGAAACTCCTTAGCTTTCTCAACTGAAACAAAATTAATTTTTCAAGTTCCAACACCCAAATTCTTATGTTTTCCTCATATCACAAGAGAAAGCCATGATCTCCTTCCTCAAGTGTGCACTTCATCAAACTTAATACACTACAAGACCTTGATGCTTCCACACACACTTCATGAGCAGGATTTTCTTGTACACAATCTCCATAGGTATAATTCCTTTCCTCCTTGCAAGTTCAGTATAATTCTATATCTGTTTTTAGTGTGCAGTATAGGAAAACAGTGTATTTTGTGATATATACCTCACTGAAATTGAATCTGGAACCATTAGGTATAAATACTAGAAAAACTAACAAGACCAAAAATATAATAAGATCACTAGGAGACTTCACCAAAAGCCCGAGACCCCAAACCCATATTTTGGCCGGCAACATCTGCCCCATGTCCGAGCTCGCTGGTTTTCTGGTGGATTTTGATGTTGATTTTTGTTCTGTAGGGTTATATTGGTATTTTATAAGTTACTGTATTGTTTGATTTTTCCCAATAATTATACAGTAAAATCTGGGGATGTTTTAGGAAAGGTTTTATCAAATTTCCGATATTACGATACAGGTTTTCGTATTTTGAACTGCAAATGAACCGTTAACGTTTGTACGTTAACAACAGGATTGTATTGTCGTTTTTGAGTTAAGTATGCTGTAGGTTCTAACCTATGGGTGCCTATCTCGTTGTTTTGAGTTTTTGTGTGATACTTACGTCGATATGCTATAACTACGATTATAGGTACGATCGTGAAGTTTTCCGAGATGGAGTGGCGGACATAGCAGTGTGGATTTCAGCAAGCTCATCAAGTTGGTGAGTAGATTTACATCTACTGGGGAAGTCAGATGGATGGCGTATAGCTCCCCCGCAACCTTATAAATAGTAGTATGATATATAATAGTTTTAGTAATTATTCAAAATATGAATATTGGAGTTAAATTGCATCTAGCAGAATATTCATTTGCATATAGTTATTTATGGTTTGGGTAAATTGGTATGAAAGACCATGCTGTACTAGAGGTGAATTTGGTATAGTGATAATGTGAAGTATTGTACAAGATATTATACTGTAGTAATGATGATAAGATTAGTATGCCGAATAACGGCCAAGTTATCTTTAGACTCGTAGATTAATGTTTTATTTCGTTTTAGAACGTAATACTTGAGTGAGCTATACTCTTTTAAAAACTAACGATTCGTTTCTCTTTTTGGATGATAAAAGATAAGGATGCGATGCCAATTTCCAAAATAAATATCCATTTTCAATCCGAGGAAGCTTCCTAAATTTCAAAACCAACGTTTCGTTCATTTTCAAAGATAATGGTATAGCTCATAGCAAGTAGTTACATTTATTAGATACGCTTAGATTTACTATATTGGTTCACGTTATAATTATTAATGTTATACATTTCCGTAATACGAACACTCTGATAGAACACTGCACAACTACCAATGAGTACTATTCTGCACAAGCACGTATATATATGTTACACTACACCTCATTGGTACTGCCATGTCACTGTAGGACCGTTATGATATATAATGCGTATGTAGATGTCGATATGAGTAGACTATTACACTTTTAGAACACTTGCACAAATATTAATGATTGCCATGCTGCATGAGCACATACGCGTAAGTTACACTATACATCATTAGTAGTGCCATGACACAGTAGAATTGATATCTTTATGCCTGTATGATTTATTTACGCAGTCTTACTTTATTTCCTGTTGCACATTGCGAATACCAGTACTATAGATGTTGATATTTGTTTCTTATGGATTTTCTGGATGTTTTACTCCTGATGATATATATCAGTGGTATGGAACGCTGTTATATATGTATATATATAATATATCATCAGAATGATCTATGAAAGTATTCTCATTCTTTACTTGATATTTTTGGATATGATGAGTTGGCGTCCACCATGAGCTTGATGTTTTCTGGTTGTTTTATTCCGAACCGAGTGAGGGAGCTATACGGTTTCAGACTTGTTACTTATCCGGACTGAGTGGGGGAGATATACAGTCAGATACATGGTGGACCTGGATCGAGACCGAGGGACAGGATAGCCGCAGTTGAGGCAGGGAGCCTAGCGAGGATACTCAATACCGGAGATTGAGATGAGCATGGCAGATATCCAGGGGATACTGATCGGGGTTCGATTTGGGCACGGCGGATATTCAGGGGATACCGACCGGGGCCAGGAATATCAGGTGACGATCATCTGTTGAGATGGTGTCGACGATATCTGCATTTGCGTGTCGGTGATGGACACGAGAGATTTAGGATTTACGTGTCGGCGATGGATACGAGAGATTTCTGAGTTTTGGGTGTCGATGCTGGACATCCATATATATATTGATATGATTGCTATCATGAGGTACACAGTTAGATTACAGTTATTGTAGCCGACCAAGACTGATCCGGGGGACAATACCTGCATATCTTTTACGGACATTTGCACACATATAAAGGGATTCAAAAACAAGCAATGGTCTCATTATTTTGATATGTCTGATATGACACTGGGATCATTAAATTATAAACCTCTTAACATTTACACCAAAACAGCATGACGTATATCTAAAATAAGATACCTATTATATTTCATACTATCACGTCTGCTTTTATGCCGTGACATATCTATTCCGCGGCTATTTTTAAAGAAGAGGTTTATATATATATATATATATATATATATATATATATATTCGGCTACCTTTGGGCTCATACCTAGATACATGTCATTTTCATTTGATATGTTCTACTTGGGATCGCATGATAGATAGTGTTGCATTATGATATATATGCATATCATATATTATATTAGTACAAATTATGATAGTACTATACTTATGACCTAGGTATCGTCGTACATTCGATTTTTACCTTATTATGTACTTTTATTCACTGAGTTGGCAACTCATCCCCGTTGTGCCACAGTTTCTTGCAGGTTTTACCGCTTGGATTATCAGCGGCTTTGGGCATACATTCCTTTCGGTGATCACTTTGGGTAGGTGGTTACTATTGTATCGTACTCGCACTTGGTTATTCATATATTCTTGTATCTAGCAAAAACTCCATCAACTTAGAAATGGTATATTGTGGACTTAGAAGCGAGACTTAGAATTTGTGTGTTGTGATGTCGTATTCACTGGAGTCAACTTTTATATCGTTTGTTTGATTGCTCCGCCGTTTGGGCATGGGAGCTAGCTCCTGTTGGGATGCTATTTTATTATTGTAGTTGTATCGGTTTTTATGCAAAATTTACAAAGGAGGTGTTGTCGAATTTCAAATTGTCATAGATGCTCTTTAAACATACTTAGTTAACATCAAATGGTTATTTTGAAATGATTCCATCCAATGATTATTAAAACTTCACCTCCAATGTTTCAAAAGAAAAATGTTTAGATTTCAGGTTTCGACTTACATGAACCGCGTCAGCATTTTTAAATGTCATGTGATTTAAGTGCCGGTCACGTGCCACATTTGGGTCATGACATCAATGGTGATTAAAAATCACCAAGATACAGAATTAAATTCTGTATGGAAAAATATTTTCCCAATCTTGTTAAAAAACAAGAAAATGTCTTCTGTAAAACAGAAGTCCTTGGATCAAAGATCCGACGGTGGATAAATTCCCCAAATCAATTAAGAAATCTCTCAATGAGAGATTTTCTTAACTGAATCAATAGATCAACCTTCACTATATAAAAAACCCAAGACTTCAAGTCTTGTAGAGAAGAACCCCCCCATAAACTTCGATCTCAAAGAGAAGAGCAAGAAAAAAAAGAGAAAGAAAGTTTTAAGAAGAAGAATTTTCCTCATGGTAAATAAAATAGAGATCAGAGCATCTCAAGGGTTTAACCCTCATAAAAAGAACATAATTCTTTCCCCGGATCTGAGATCCATGAGACAAGTCTCCCCCAAATGAGAATTTAATTCTTACGGGGATGAATTTGTTCCTAGGGACCGAAGATCTAAGAAAGAACAGAGAATTGAACTCTTCAGAAAATAATACACAAGAAAAACCCAGCGCCAAGCGCTACTCAATAAAAGAGTGCTTAGCACTCAATGGTTAGCGTCCAGCGCCAAGCGCATCACCCGCTCCTCACGTGGGCGCTGCTCAATAAAAGAGTGCTTAGCACTCAGTGGTTGGCGCTCAGCGCCAAGCGCCTCACGTGCCACTCACGTGAGCGCTGCTAAAAAAAGAATGCTTAGCACTCAGTGGTTAGCGCTCAGCGCCCTACGTGCTACTCACGTGGGCGCTACTTAATAAAGAGTGCTTAGCACTCAATGGTTGGCGCTCAGCGCCAAGAGCCTCACGTGCTCCTCACGTGGGCGCTGCTCAATAAAAAGTGCTTAGCACTCAATGATTGGCGCCAAGTGCTACACGTGACCCTCACGTGGGGCGCTACTTGACATAGAGTGCTGTATACTCATCACACAGAGCCCAACGCCATAAAGAGTGTTCAACACTCACAAAAAACAAAAGAAAAAGAAGTAAAGTGTGAGCGTCAGAACCCATATAAATGCTTAGCATTGTGTGCACAGAGAAAGGACTGTGTCCTAGCAAGTGTCTAACACTTTATTCAAAAAGAAACGACAAAGACTAAGTGGGCTGAGCCTAAGTTGGCTAAACACCTAATCAACCGAGCCCATGTGCTCTTTATTTTTCCAAACTGGTCTTAGTTCCAAACAAGACCACCGATCTTTTGAAGAATATCTATTGGTTCAAGGGTACATCTCTCCACACCTCTGATACATGTCGTTGTAATTCTTCAATGTCTTTAGAGAGGTGGAGGGTCCCAATAACCAATAACTCTTGGTATACCCCCAAACCAACAAACCATAAACCCTTTGGACCGCGATGTCCTTAAAACTAAACTCCATGGACCGCAACGTCCCTAAAAACTAAATTGTGGACCGCAACGTCCCTAAAAAACTAAATTCCACGGACCGTAATGTCCCTAAACTAAATTCCATGACCGTAATGTCTTTAAACTAAACCCTTTGGACCGCAATGTCCTTAAAACTAAACTCAATGGACTGCAACGTCCCTAAACTAAACTCTATGGACTATGATGTCCTTAAACTCTATGGACTATGATGTCCTTAAACCCAATGGACCGTAACGTCCTTAAACTAAACTCTATGGACTATGATGTCCTTAAACTCAATGGACTATGATGTTCTTAAACCCAATGGACCGTAACGTCCCTAAACTAAAATGATAGGGCCCAAATGCTCTTTCATTGGATCTAAATGATCCTAAAACTTTGTTAAGTGGATCTTAGTCTAAAAACTTAGACTAACGTATCCTTAACAAACATTTAAGTTGATCTTAATCTCAAATGAGGTTAACGATCCTTAAATCAACCAAACCCAAATCTAAGAAAAAACGGATTTGGACTAATCCACGCCCTGCGGGCGACTACATAAATTAGTCTCCGTATACGATCCACGGGCAACCTAAAACAAAACAAACATACACGACACGAAGTGAACATCTGGAGAAGGAGAAAGTGGTTATCGCTATGCGGTAACGTATTTAACTGCAGGGGCTTGTGCCTGCAGGGAAGAGCGTCCCCAAATCAAAAACCCCTCGCAAACGAGGGGGAATCTGACGAAGTCTTCTACAACGGCCGCATCTGTCCAAACCCCCGATACACGGTGCCATAAATCAACTTTGCATCTTCGGAGAGGTGGACAGATAAAACCAAATAGCGTCTGCCCCCAAAATTCAGGCCAGACGTCCCAACATCCCGGTCGCGTCTTTCGGCGGTAAACAGATTCTGGCACGCCCGGTGGGACCTTTGCCTCTTTCCACTCCACACTTCGTGTGTCGTGTTCGCGAACAAATCGCGGTTTAATATGGTTGCCCCTGGATTCGAGGTAATAAGATTTGGTGTCTTGCTCCGTACAGAAGAGAAGATGGCGTCAATAGCTTCCAACTGCACCAGCTGCAACAACAACTCCCACTCCGCCCCGTCTGGAGGAGTAACTTACAGGCCACAAGCGGCGTCCATCTACGCAATGCCGGTGGAACAAGTGACGCAGGCCACCACTGGATTGTTCTTCGGGACCATGCTTCCGCCAATGAGCTTCAACGCTCCAGTGCCATCACAGGAAGCTCCAAAGAAGTCGGTCTTTGATTGGCTTATCACTACCACAGACCCTCTCAACGGGTCGTCCAAGTCCAACGTCTCGGTCTTTAACAGACTAGACCAAAGCTCAAGTGGGCCTGTGATGAAGCCTGCAATATCCGAAGGAGTTATCCCGAAGCGGATAACCATTCCAGCTCCGGTAAACGAAGTCATCAGAGGGGCTTCTCCTGCTAAGGGGTCGGCCTTTGCAAGACTGGCCATCCCAATTCCTCCTTCGGGTGAGGTCATTACAAGTGTTTCCCCTGCCCAAAAGTCGGCCTTCGCGAGATTGATTATTCCCTCTCAGCGGACGTTTGTCTTTGATAGGCTCACACCGACAACAACTTCTCATCAAATCAGGGGGCATGACGAAGCTACCCCGACAACAGAGGTGATCCCGGTTACACGACATGCTCGACGTCGTCACTGGCGCCGGGTGAGGAAAGCTGGGAGCAGTTCCCTTTCTGCACTTACCCCACCAGCTCCAATGGTGGAAGTTGATGCTGCTATTCCAACTGGGAACAGCTTTGAGCCGCTCAAGAGGTTGCGCAAGAACTCTCCAACTGCCGTGTTGAAAAAGTCTCCTCCACCTGTGGAGAACGCTACAAAGGCAAACCCGGAACAGCCCCCTCAGCGGCTGTCCCCCAAAATTCACAGGATCTGGCAAAGAGTCCAAGAATCTGTAATCGACAAAGACTACTCCCATCGACAGAAGAAAATGAAGGTCCGGCAAGAGGAGAACCATCCCGTCGTCGTACCACAGAAAGTATCGTCTGCGACAGCTCCCTCAACTTCGACCGCCCATAAAAGGAGAAGGCCGGAGAAGATCCCCGTGTTTGTGACAAATCTCAAGGGCACTGAACCTAAACGCCCCAAGTCTGGGGGCATGGTGGTGCACACCATTTACTTGGCTTCCGGAAAAGAAGAAAGCCGTGCTTCTGGGGGTCATAGACTACTTACACGATCAGTAAGTAAGGCTCACTTACTGGGCAGAAAAAAAGCCTGGAAGCGTCATTGGAGCAACGCCAGGAAAAAGAAACCGATGCCGAGTTTCTACGAAGGATGCTCGAGAAGAAAGACAAAGAAGCCGCAGAACAAGCGGCTAACATAAAACAAATGGTACTCCTATACTAAGATATAGTGGGGATGATGATCCAGCCGGACCCTCCAGCCGAAGATCCCCCAATAATCATTGAAGACGACAGAGGGGAGACATCAAACCCTCTTCCGGCTCTATCAGCAGCCAAGGAGGAGACGATTTCCAAATCTGCCCTTGGTGACTATATAGCTCAACAGATACGAGCTCATCAGACAAGCGAAGCCGCTGGCCAAGTCGTCAGAACTGGGCGACCTTATCCAGGGTGGTATGATCAAATTAAGTACCCGCCGGGATATACAATCCCTAAATTTCATGTGTACAAGCGGACAGGCAACCCACATCAGCACGTCGCTCAGTTTAGAGCTTTATGCGGTAATACTGGGGGTGACGACAAACTGCTGCTTCGCCAGTTTGTCGGCAGTTTAGCAGAGACAACTTTTGAATGGTACTCGGAGCTTCCGAACGACTCCATCAAAACGTTTACAGAAATGGAGTTTCTATTCACCCAGCGTTTCGCAAGCACCAACGAACGCACCCCGATCACGGCATTGATCAATGCCAGGGTGAAGCCAGGAGAGACTTGGGTTCAGTATGCAATCCGGTGGCGGAACCTATGGTCGAGATGCGAACAACGCATAGAAGAAGCTCCTGCCGTGGGCATGTTCGTGGGGACCCTGGATCCGCAGGCAACTATATCCCAATTCATGATGTTCTTCAAGCCGGCCATTTTCCAGGCCTTGATCGACAAGCTGGCCCAAATGGACCAGATGGGCCATAGACCGTCCTCCTAAAAAACGGAGCCTTGGAATTTAAAAGGTAAAGGGAAAGCGACCTTCATCGTCAACGCTCAGCAACAGCCGAGTGATCCGAAACCAGCTGCTCGCCAAAACGATAAACAGCGAACACTCGGAGAAAAACTGAGACATCCTTACTCATTCCTTCGGGATAAAACGAGAAGACTGTTCGAACTGGCGGTGTGCAACAGGCTTATCACTCTACCAGATCCGAGACGCCCGCTGCAACCGGGAGACGTCAACAATCCCAATTACTGCCCCTACCACCGAATAGTGGGCCACCCAATCGAAGATTACTTCGTCTTCAAAAACTGGATTGAGGACCGGTACCAAAAGGCAAATCCGCGCTGTCTGAAAACTGGAGGGTAAACCCGCCATAACCGCACACTCCTAAAAAGGTGGACACACCGAGGGCATCATACTCATTTATAGAGGAAGCTCTATGGGAAGTTATTCTTTCAGAAAAAACTAAGAGAATGCTCAAGGATCTTTAAACATGTCCGGCAATTAGATGGAAAAGCCCGCTAGAGCCAGAGATCATTGAGGGAATGCTGAAACCGCGCCTAACACTGAGAGTTGGTAGCAATGGGAAAAATACCCAGGCCCAGCCGTCAAAGTCTTTTAAGAAAAAGAAGAAGACCAAGAAGCCCGCGCATCCTGATGACAAGCGCACGGACCTACAAAAGCATATTGACGCTCTGGAAGAACATAACCAGAAGGCGCGAACCCCGGTCACACTCCAAGAGTTTCTAAACCACGACCCTGAGGGCGGAGATAATGACAATGATGAGGGAGAAGACTCGTCAGAAGAACCCGAGAATTATGTGGCAAGTTGTCACATGATCTCTCATTCACCAATAAATGACGAAGAAGCTCACTCGGCATCAGAAGATAATATAAAAGAGCTGGGGGCAGGATCGGTGCCAAAATCTTGGAACCGTCAGACGAAATGATTGACATGCTGCTGAACGAAGCCCGTCAGAAGAGCAAAGCTGATCGAGAGCATGAAATGGCCATATTCGAAAGGGCCATGCATCGGCGTCAAGTTGAAGAAATCAGGGTAGGGATGAGTTGCAAAGTGCTCCAACCAGATCGAAGCACGCCTGCAGCAGACAAAAACAGACTTAAGACAAGGAAACGGTTCGCTAAAGCCCTGTCAATGGGAATGAAGCTGCCACCTTTCAAAGGAGATACTCCTGGCGGTATATACTTTGATGAAGCGGACGTTCATCCGAGCTACTGCTTGTACCATCGGAAGGTTACACATCCCACTGAAGAATGCAAGGCCTTTAAAAATGGTGGCAGGAATACGATGCTCACCAACAACATTTCAAACGGATGAAGCGCCAAACTCGTCGGGAGAAGGAAAAACACGACAGATGAACACAAAAGAACTGCCGGCAACTGTCACATGGTTGATACCAGGGGATCACAAGTTCTCACCTTCGGAAGCGACTCTGACGAAGAAATAGCCCTCGGCCTTCTCTTCAAAGAATCCACCTCAGGAAAAGATGAGGAGATAATGAATTGTGAAAACATTCAGCTGCGCAACCGTACGTTGCCCGAAAAGAATCTCGGACCTACAAACAAGGGATCGAACAAAAAAGATAAGGGGGGAAGTCCCTGAGGATATCGCCCTCGATGATCGAGTCGTCGAAGAGCTCACAGCCAAGGACCCGCTCAAGAAGAACAAAGTGGATTACAATGTCCTGGCACACCTGAGGAAGATACCCTCACAATTAAGAATTTTGGATGCCCTTCTCTTGTCTAAAGAGGCACGAGATTCTCTGATCAGGGCATTACAAGAGCCCGAGTAGTTTCAAGCTTTCCTTACCGAAGAAAAGATAAAGGACGAGCTGGAAAAATGCACACAGCTGACATCACTTTCGGCGATGAAGATCTCCTCCTTAGAACGTGCGAGCACAACCGTCCCCTGTATGTCACCGGGTACTGCCATGATATCAAGATAGGGAAGATCTTAGTTGACAACGGGTCCTCTGTCAACCTCCTAAATGTGAGAGTACTAAAAGAAATCTGCATGAGCGTTCAGCACCTCGCTCGGGATAAAATCACCATCTCCGGTTTCGACTCCCAGTCATCACGGACGCTCGGGTCTGTAATACTAACGTTACATTTTGGGCTGCTCGTCACTGACATCAAA
Source organism: Agapanthus africanus (assembly GCA_030015575.1). Classification (NCBI taxonomy): domain Eukaryota; kingdom Viridiplantae; phylum Streptophyta; class Magnoliopsida; order Asparagales; family Amaryllidaceae; genus Agapanthus; species Agapanthus africanus. The sequence continues at coordinate 415,324,258 of CM057349.1, read as the reverse complement.
TTTCATGTCATTGACGCCAAGACCTGCTACAACGCTTTACTCGGTAGGCCTTGGTTGCACGAGTACAATATCGTCCCTTCTACACAGCATCAGTGTATGAAGTATTTCAAAGATGGTCTCGAGTATACCGTGATGGGGGAACTAAACCCATTCTCCGTAAATGAAGTCCGCAAGTATGAAGATGCTAAGTATTTCCTACCAGACTTTGAAGACACGGAAAGATGCCATAAACTGGAGAATAAGCAAAAAGCTATCACCACTATTCTGGTCTTCGGGACCGATACCGAGGAGGAAGAAGAGATAGTCTATTCGGGGCCTCCCCAATGCAACAGGCCGGGACCATCTGCCCCTATTCTGGTCTTTGGCAGTGACTCTGAAGACGAAGTCAACGCAGTGTTCTCGGTCCATCCATCAATGCAGGACCTCACTGGAGATGATCAGAGTTTGCAAATCGCCATGGTTCCGCGGCTACACTACAGAGAGCTTGATGCGCTCGAGACATATAGTGTGTAAGAGCTACAGACATTTTATGTCCCTCCCAGGTGAAGAGGGGAAAAGGCGATCCTATTCTATCGATCCATGGAGACTAAAGTCGAAATAGAAGTCTGACATGGTGCCGATTTTACGCTCGACAGGCTCCAACCCATCCGTCTGCCCAGATACTACACGGAGGAATTAAAAAGGTTATTGAGATGCCAAGGCGTCCCCTTTAAGCAAACCGCGCGACAAGCCCAATTTTACAACAGGATCTGGAACGTCCCCGGAACTCAGCGAAAATTGCCCAACGGAAAAATGGAAGCGATTGGGCTTGGATATGTCCAGTCCAAGAAACGGGAACAATCCCATGGCTGCCATGTCATAAATGATCTCGATAAAGAAGGGGATGCTCTTTTAAAAGACGCTGACGTTGAACCAGAACGAGGTCCTGTCATAAAAATGCAGAGTCCGTCATTTGAAGAATAGATGGACAAGCTAGTGAGGGAAGCGGGTCAAAAGGTTCGGAACGACCACAGCCGCGAAATGACCATTTACGAGAAAGCCAGGCCGCAACGCCTCCTTCAGCAAGCTACGAAGGATGACAATGCCCTTCACCGTCAGTCCGCCATGCATTCCCAAGATAAGAAAAGGTCCCGACGCATAGGCAAAAACAAGTTAAAAAATGGAAAAAACGTTCGAAAACGGCAAAACGGATCCAAAAAGCCACGTGATCAAGAAAGGGTCAGCCGAAATCCATCTCTTATGAAAAAGATGGGCCGAGCATATTCTTTCCCCCGAGACAAGACAAGGCGAATCTTTGACCTCGTCATGAAACATCAGATGATGACACTCCCGGAGTCTCGGCACCCCGATCAAGCAAACGAGGTTCATCACCCGGATTATTGCTCCTATCACCAAGCGATAAAACATCCTCTTGAAGACTGCTTCACCTTTAAAAACTGGGTCGAAGACCAATATCAACTCGGCAGGTTCGCTCTATCCAATAGTTGGAGGGTAGCCCCACCGCAAATGCATGTGCCAAAAGCAACGAATATAGCAAGAGTAGAACCAGATCAACATCGGTCTTGGAAACGATCTTGTACCTGTCACGTGATAACGCTGTCGGAAGAAGGAGAGTGAAAGAATATGGATGACCTCTCCTGGTGCTTTGAAAACGAGGATGAAGAGGAATTGATCTCCGAATTTCCACCAGCGCCAAAAGAGTTGGAAGATGGGATACATACTACTGCGGACAACCTAAGGAAAATCGACTTGGGGACAGCAAACGACCCACGGCCTACGTTCGTCAGCGAGCTGCTGTCTAAAGAATAGGTAGCTACGCTAAAAGACGTGCTCATGCAGTATAAAGACTGTTTCGCATGGAACTATTCCGAGATGCCGGGGCTAGATCCAAAAATAGCTGTGCATAAATTGGCGATATCTCCGGACATCAAGCCAGTCAAACAAGCACCAAGAAGAATGCGGCTCGAACTTGAAATGAGTATCAACGCCGAGGTCAAGAAGCTGATCGACACCGGCTTCATCCAAGAGATTCAGTACCCTGACTGGATCGCCAACATTGTCCCAGTGATGAAGAAAAATGGGACGGTGCGCATCTGCGTGGACTTCCGGGACCTCAACAAAGCCTGTCCGAAGGATGATTTTCCCATACCGGTTACCGAGCTGATGATAAATAACATGTCCACTCACGAAGTTTTCTCCTTCATGGACGGCTCGTCAGGATACAATCAAATAATGATGCATCCCGAAGACCAGAAGCATACCGCTTTCCGGACTCCTCTGGGCGTATTCTGCTACAAAGTGATGCCTTTCGGTCTAAAGAACGCCGACGCTACCTACCAGAGGGCCATGAAAAAGATTTTCGATGACCTCATACATGAAATCGTCGAAGGCTATATCGATGACCTCGTGGTGAAAAGCGGATCGTACAAAGAACACTGGGAGCATTTGAAAATAGTGTTCCAGCATTTTCGGAAATACAACCTGAAGATGAACCCTTTGAAATGCGCATTTGGAGTTTCCTCAGGCAAATTTCTAAGGTTCATCATACGACACTGGGGCATCGAAATAGATCCATCGAAGATTAAAGCAATTATGGAAATGCCCATTCCAAGAACTTTAAAACAGTTGCGGTCTCTACAAGGAAAGCTCGCGTAAATCCGGCGGTTCATAGCCAATCTCTCCGGAAAATGCCGTCCCTACAGTCACCTGATGAAGAAGGGGACCCGTTCGTTTGGGATCGTAAATGCCAGAGTGCACTCGAAGAAATCAAGCAATACCTGCAAAATCCGCCGGTATTGACCGCTCCAGTCAAGCGAAAGCCCCTCATCCTGTATACAACAGCCCTTGAAGGTTCTTTAGGCGCGCTATGGGCACAAGAAAACGACCAAGGGAAGGAGAGAGCCCTATACTATTTGAGTCGAGTTCTACTGGGGGCAGAAAACAACTACTCCTCTATCGAAAAACACTGACTGGCATTGATCTTCGTGATAACAAAGCTTCGGCATTATGCTTTAGCGCATGAAGTCCATCTCATATCAAAGGTGGATCCTCTCAAGTATTTGATGTCAAGAGCCATACTAATAGGATGACTCACTAAATGGGCCCTACTCTTAATGGAATTCTCGATAACATATCGACCTCTCAAGGCAGTGAAAGGCCAGGTCATCGCCGACTTCCTTGCTGAGCACCTGATACCCGGCGACTCACCTTTAAATTGCGAACTGGAAGACGAGCACGCATTTGACACGATCAACGGGGAGAAGGAGGGAGTGATACCCGATGGGAACTCTATTTCGACGGAGCATCTTCCATAAAGAAGCGACAACACTACACCCCTATAATCAAATCAGAGGTAAGCCTTATCTTCGTGACTCCGCAAAGAGGGATAATGCGCTTTTCCTTTTCCCTAACAGAGCCGAGGACAAAAAATGAAACAGAATATGAGGCTTTGATAGCAGGTCTTGAGATCGCTGTCGACATGGGAATCGAAAACCTCCTCATATACGGAGACTCCCAGCTGGTCGTTAGTCAAGTAAATGGCGACTATCAAACGTGCAAACCAGAGTTGGTAAAGTACGGCGAGAGAGTGCAACAATTGCTGACTCAAATCCCTTCCCACACCCTAGAAAGCATACCGCGTACAGAAAATAGCAAAGCGGGCGCACTAGCCAAACTCGCTAAAGAACTGGCTAACGAAAACCTCGATGACGTAAGGATCATTGTATAAAGCCATCGAGTTCTTGCACCAGCAAAAATATCTCTGGAGTCGTCTGAAGAAAAGGAAGCGACCAAGCAAATAGCCCTACAAATAGAGGACTAAGAAAAGGCTAAAGATTGGAGAGAAGTCTTTATAGACTACTTCAAATCCCGTCAAACACTGGAAGATGCATCCTCAAGACATCAGCTCATGAAACGAGATCTGTCTTTCGCCTTCGTCAATGATACTCTATATAAGAGGTTGTTCGACTCTCTGTGGCTGAGATGCCTGGGACCGGAAGAAGCAAGAAGATTCATCTAAGAAACTCATGACGGACTCTGCGGTTCTCATCAATCCGGGCCAAAGATGAAGCTGAAGAACAAAAGAATGGGCTACTAATGGCCCACGATGATTCAGGACTGTCTCGAATACGCGAAGCAGTGACACTCGTGCCAGATTCACGGGGACTTCATCCACCAGCATCCAAACCCGCTACACCCAACAGTGGCTAGGTGGTCGTTCGAAATGTGGGGAACCGACATAATTAGGCCCATCGAACCAGCGTCATCCATAGGACATCGGTTCATATTGGCGACAACTGATTACTTCTCTAAGTGGAAAGAAGCCATACCGCTAAGAGAAGTGAAGACAGAGAACATTCTCCACTTCTTCAAGACACACGTCATCTATCGGTTCGGCACTCCGCGACGGATTATCTCTGATAACGGGCCGGCCTATAGAAGTCACAAAATCAGCCGCTTCGCACAGCAGCATAATATAAACTGGAGATACTCTTCAGTCTATAATCTCCGAGCTAACGGTCTAACTGAGGCTTTCAACAAAACCTTGAAAAAGATCATAAAGAAGACGATGTCCAAAAACAAAAAGGACTGGCACGAGAGACTGCATGAAGCTCTCTGGGCTTATCGGACAACGTTCAAGACGGCCATGGACACAACGCCATTTGTGTTAGTATTCGGCGCGGAGGCAGTACTCCCCCTGGAGATAGAGCTACACTCTCTACGAGTGGCGGTTCGGTATGAACTAACAGACGAAGAGAATGCTCATCTTCGGCTTGAAGAGCTAGACGCACTCGATGAAACTCGTATCGTAGCACAGCAAAACCTAGAAGCTTACAGAGCAAGGATGATGCGCTCATAAGAAAGATTGACTTGGCCGAGAACATTCCACCAAGGCGAACTCGTGCTAGTCGTCAAAAGACCTATGATCCCCAATCGTACCAAACGGGGGAAATTTGAGCCAAACTATGAGGGCCCATACATCATAGATAAGTTCTACCAAGGTGGGGCTTACTTGCTCATGGATATGCATGGCAAAAGACCCTTCCGGCCTATAAATGGCCGATTCCTGAAAAAATACTACGCCTGACGAGTCATGGCCCGAGTCAATGATAGATGACAACGCCTACGTCCGCTCGCTATCTTCCCGAGTCCAAACTCTGTAAGTAGTATCCGGCGAAATCTCGCCTCAAAACTCCAACGGACCGAAACGTCCCTAAAATAACAACGGACCGAAACGTCCCTAAACTAAGTATAGACCGTAATGTCCTTAAACTAGCTGCGGACCGAAATGTCCCTAAACTAACAACGGACCGAAACATCCTGAAACTAGCTACGGACTGAAACGTCCTTAAACTACTATGAACCGCAACATGCTTAGGCTAACGTGGCAAAAAAAACGGTACGTCCACAAGCAGAATGGGCACGGACGAAAACCCGAAAGGGCGCCGTGAGTAAAAACAGCAGGACTGCCGGCGAGTTTGTGAAAACCTGAAAGGGCGCAGACTCGTAAAAAAATTTCCTGTGCACTTTCAGGGCCCTCTCGACCTTGTAAAGAGAAAATACCCGCGTGAGATCCTTACGACTCATAAGGGAGCAAAACACTTAAGAATCCTCACGATCCCTAAGGAGAAGTTACACTTACAAGATCGTCACGACTTGTAAGGAGAATTCCCCCCTATGAGACCCTCACGGCTCACAGGATTCAAAAGTCTTAAGATACAGGGACCTGAAGCTGTTCTTAAGCCATCATATCCCCCCAAGCTGCCCTACAGGCGGTCAATATTGACCCTTATATACAATCGACGAGCATAAATAAACGTCTCCTCCACCATGTTCCGCCAATGGCGCGAAATGTCCTCATATGGTGAGCGACACTTGTAAGTCCTCTCGACTTATAAGGAGAAAACACTCTTGTAAGATCCTTATGACTTATAAGAGAACACGCACTTATGAATCCTCACGATTCCTAAGGAGAAAACACACCTACGAGATCCTCACGATTCGTAGGGAGAAATACCTTTATGAGACCCTTACGGCTCGTAAAGTCAAAAAGCCTTAGTCGACAGGATCCTAACCCTGTTTGCTAAGCTACCTTTGTTCAAATCGATAGAGGCAAATGATGATTCGCTCCTGGCGATATCCCAGTCATAGCGATGCTGATGCCTAAATCGGTATCAAACTACAAGTCCTTTCACGGCAAATGATGATTCGTTCCTAAAAATATTCCAGTCGCAGCGATACTGATGCTAAGATTGGTATCAGATCTCAAGTCCATACTTGCAACAAAATCAGCGAGCCAAAAATACATATAAAAATAGCCGAAATAATTGGGCAACTCGCAATAAAAAGCAGCGAGTAAAAAGAAAAATAGACGAAATGATTGGGCAACTCGCAATAAAAAGCAGCGAGTAAAAAGAAAAATAGCCAAAATGATTGGGCACCGCGAAAAATAGCCGAAATGATTGGGCAATCGCGAGTTTCGCGATATAAAAAGATGAAATGATAGAGCATCGCGGAAAGAAATAAAAAAAAATGAAAGAATGAAACTTTTGCCCTACAGGTGAGTCCATACTAACCCCTGTATACAATCCATGGGTATAAACGAAAAGGGGAACCACATTTCCCAACAGACTCTGTCAAAGGAGGAGTCAGATCTCGACGGCAACATTTGCATCACAGGAGACCAACAACAACGTTCCTCCTCATTCCAGCAGGATACGGACGTGACACCACCTATCGGAGCCACGACAAAGTCCCCGGTTCCAAGACTTATGGTTCACAAATAACTTAGAGTCAGCCAATGACCTCCGTCTCGAAAACAAGTCAGCCAACGACCTCCGTCTCGGAAACAAGTCAGCCAACGACCTTCGTCTCAGAAACAAGTCAGCCAACGACCTCCGTCTCGGAAACAAGTCAGCCAATGACCTCCGTCCCGGAAACAAGTCAGCCAATGACCTCCGATCCGGAAACAAGTCATCCAATGACCTCCGATCCGGAAACAAGTCAGCCAATGACCTCCGTCGCGGAAACAAGTCAGCCAATGACCTCCGTCTCGGAAACAAGTCAACTAATGACCTCCGTCTCGGAAACAAGTCAGCCAACGACCTCCGTCTCGGAAATAAGTCAGCCAATGACCTCCGTCCCTGAAACAAGTCAGCCAATGACCTCCGTCCCGGAAACAAGTCAACCAATGACCTCTGATCCGGAAACAAGTCATCCAATGACCTCCGTCGCGGAAACAAGTCAGCCAATGACCTCCGTCTTGGAAACAAGTCAGCTAATGACCTCCGTCTTGGAAACAAGTCAGCCAATGACCTCCGACCCGAAAACAAGACAGCCAATGACCTCCGACCCGGAAACAAGTCAGCCAATGACCTCCGTCCCGGAAATAAGTCAGCCAAAGACCTCCGTCCCGGAAATAAGTCAGCTAATGACCTCCGTCCCGGAAACAAGTCAGCCAATGACCTCCGTCTCGGAAACAAGTCAGCCAATGACCTCCGTCTCGGAAATAAGTCAGCCAATGACCTCCTCATCGGAACAACGCTCCGACCTGGAAATAAGTCAGCCAACGACTTCCCCGTCGGAGCAATGCTTCGACTCGGAAACAAGTCAACTCACCAACCACTTACGAGTCCTCTCGACTTGTAAGGGAGAAAATTCTCTTGTGAGATCCTTACGACTCTCAAGAGAAAACGCACTTAGGAATCCTCACGAGTCCTAAGGAGAAAATACACTTATGGGATCCTCACGACTCGTAGGGAGAAAAGTCTTTATGAGACCCTCATGGCTCATAAAATTGAAAAGTCTTAGGCGGCAGATCTGAACCTGCTTCCTAAGCCATCACTGCCCTGCAAGGAGGTCTAAGATGGACTATTGTATACTATCCACGGGCCACACTCTCCCAAGTCGAATATCGACAAGAAGGGAAACAACCACTTACGAGTCATCTCGACTTCTAAGGGAGAAAATTCTCTTGTGAGATCGTTACGACTCTCAAGAGAAAACGCACTTAGGAATCCTCATGGTTTCTAAGAAGAAAATACACCTACGGGATCCTCTCGACTCGTAGGGAGAAAAGTCTTTATGAGACCCTCACGGCTCATAGAGTTGAAAAGTCTTAAGTGGCAGACCTGAACCTGTTTTCTAAGCCATCGCTGCCTTGCAAGGAGGTCCAAGATGGACTATTATATACTATCCACGGGCCACACTCTCCCAAGTCGAATATCGACAAGAAGGGAAACAACCACTTACGAGTCCTCTCGACTGGTAAGGGAGAAAATTCTCTTGTGAGATCCTTACGACTCTCAAGAGAAAATACACACCTAGGAATCCTCACGACACCTAGGGAGAAAATACATCTACGGGATCCTCTCGACTCGTAGAAAGAAAAAACCTTCTTGAGACCTTTATGGCTCATGAAGATGGGGAAAGTCTTAGGCTACAAGGACCCTAAACTTGTCTCCTAAGCCCTCAATCCTATGGCCATGCATAACTCTGCACTACTTCACTCACGTACATACTTACGCGGGCAAAATAGTGGGGGGCATTTGTTCCCGCCAAATTCTTCGGCCAAGAGCTATTTGTTCTTGTTTACACCGGTTTAAGTTTCGTTTACAGATATGTGTGAAATCAGGCTCATTCATATATGCACATGCACAAATTAGAGGAAGAACAGGTGTTCAACGACAAAAAGAAAGCATTTAATTGAACATTTTATTCTACAGGAAATAGATCACCATACATGGGATCAAAAGTAAAGGGATTCACAAAACTATGGATAAAAATCTCTAACCCCCTCTCTGCCTTCTCCACCATGGCAAAGCGGAGATCTTCACGAGGAGTAGTTACCCATCGGTCAGCACCACACCCATCAGCGAAGGCAGACATGACGACCCACTAAGCCCGTATCTGGCTTAGCAGCCGAATAGAGCGATCCCTCAGAGCTGCGGTAATCAAAAGTTCCTCGTGAAAGCACTCGATCTTGTCCTCCGCGGCGTCGAGCATTACCGGAGTCATCTCCGCCGGATGAGGGGGAATATCATCGATCACGGACAAGAAGACCATCCGGAGCCAAATGGAGCCGATAGGGAGAGGAGATCCTCTATGAGTCAAGAGCTCATGCAGCACCGTGTTGCATTGGTCATCCGTAAGAGTAGGGTTCACCAAGCGTGCGGCAAAGCGAGGAACAATTACCTCGATAGGCACCTCCCATGGCTGCCGGAGAGCATGTGGACGATTACAAACCATAGCTCTTCTCTGTTAAAATGATTCTCTGAACATGAGAGAGAAGAGAAGCATTGCTTCAGATTATAAAGGGAGACATTTAAGTCTAGGCACAGAAAATGCTGTGCATGATGGAACTATTTCCAAGCTCTGGGAAAGAGAAGTTTGACTCAGGAAAAGCAGAGAAAGAAGGTGAAAAGACACCTTCAGTAATGAGGCAGTGCCTCACATGCCTTGCACGAGGGTGCCAACGCCAAGAGTTAAAAACTCTGAGGCAGCGCCTCACATGCAAAGCACGAGAGCGCCAGCGCCAAGAGTTAAAAACTCTGAGGCAGCGCCAAGAGTTAAAAAATCTGAGACAGCGCCTCACGTGCAAAGCACGAGAGCGCCAGCGCCAAGAGTTAAAAACTCTGAGGCAGCGCCAAGAGTTAAAAACTCTGAGGCAGCGCCTCACGTGCAAAGCACGAGAGCGCCAGCGCCAGAACTAAAAGTTCTCCATCCTTGGATCAAAGATCCAACGGAGATGATAAATCATCATAGCACAGAATTAAATTCTAATTGAGAAAATACTCCTCGAATCTTTCTAGACAAGAAAGATTGTGCTCTGTAAATCAGAGCACCATTGGATCAAAGATCCAATGGTAATTAAAAATCACCAAGATACAGAATTAAATTCTGATTGAGGAAATACTTCTCGAATCTTTCTAGACAAGAAAGATTGTGCTCTGTAAATCAGAGCACTGTTGGAAAGATTTTCCAGAAGATATTTTTGATCTAAGGACTTCTGTTTTACAGAAGATATTTTTCTTGTTTTTAACAAGATTGGGAAAATATTTTCCTATACAGAATTTAATTCTCAATGGACCGCAACGTCCATAAACTAAACTCGATGGACTATGATGCCCTTAAACTCCATGGACTATGATGTCCTTAAACCCAATGGGCCGCAACGTCCCTAAACTAAACTCTATGGACTATGATGTTCTTAAACTCCATGGACTATGATGTCCTTAAACCCAATGGACCGTAACATCCCTAAACTAAAATGATAGGGCCCAAATGCTCTTTCATTGGATCTAAATGATCCTAAAATCTTGTTAAGTGGATCTTAGTCTAAAAACTTAGACTAACGTATCCTTAACAAACATTTAAGTTGATCTTAATCTCAAATAAGGTTAACGATCCTTAAATCAACCAAACCCAAATCTAAGAAAATACGGATTTGGACTAATCCATGCCCTGCGGGCGACAACAAAAATTAGTCTCCGTATACGATCCACGGGCAACCTAAAACAAAACAAACATACACGACACGAAGTGAACATCTGGAGAAGGAGAAAGTGGTTATCGTTACGCGGTAACATAATTAACTGCAGGAGCTTGCGCCTGTAGGGAAGTGCATCCCCACAATCAAAAACCCCTCGCAAATGAGGGGGGATCTGATGAAGTCTGCTACAACGGCCGCATCTGTCCAAACCTCCGATACACGGTGCCATAAATCAACTTGGCATCTTCGGAGAGGTGGACAGATAAAACCAAATAGCGTATGCCCCCAAAATTCAGGCCAGACGTCCCAACGTCCCGGTCACGTCTTTCGACGGTAAACAGTAGTAATCTAAGAACAGTGGGAACACACTCGAGGCGAAGTAGCAGTGTCAAGTCGACGGACTAAACTGTACTCATGTCACCTGGGAACTGCTACCCGACGATAGGTATAACACCCACCAGCAGCTCCTAATGAGTCATGTCTAGTGTACTCATAACCCAATAGCACCTACATACTATCTCCAGTACGACGTACTAATGGCTGTGGGACAGACCATCTCCCCTGCTGGGATGAGAAGCGTATACTCTAGTCTACTCTGGAGTATCGATGCCCTGTCTCGATAATCTTACGACTAGGGACCTGTATAGGATGTGCTTATATACTGCCCAGCTCCCACTTGTGTGACTACCATCACAACGCTTGTAATCAAGCAAAGATCCTAAGGGCTCTACCAATATGTATAAGCGATATGCTAAGAAACACATGCACATATTGAGGTAGAAACAAACCAGATAGCATACTACCAATTCAAGTAAGACTGTTACTATATCCGTGTATATCCCAATCTTTCATTAAGTAATATACAAACCAATATGATACAATAATGGCATCTAGGGCATATAACACTAACAGCGACGAGGGGCGGTGGCCGGTCTCACAAGCCATTGGTGTCAGTTAGTCGCCTAAGATAGTATACAGGTGCTCACTGGGTTATGAGTTACACTGGACGGACTCGCCGGGAACATGCTAGATAGTATTATATATATTGTCAGATAGTAGTTCTCAGGTGACATGAGTACAGGTTAGTCTGTCGACCTGAGATCGTCATTTGTCTTATGTGAGTTCCCACTGTGCTTTGATTGCTACTCTACCATGGCTCAAAGAAGTCATGCAAACAATTTTTAGTTGGGTACAGTCCCAAGCCACATAATGGCAGTGAGCGGATCATCGGGGATTCGTCTCTCCCGGCATTGGGGGTTGATGTCGCACTGTGCACGAGTGGCCATCACCAGAAATCCTTGGCCAAGCTAGACGAGAATTACTAATTTGGATCAGCAGTTCCTCAGTGGGTGATGGGCTTCATACCAACATGAAAATATCACGTTATTAGGGTCTGACTTTATCCACCCCCTAGACCCGATATGTGATACTCTTAGACGAACAAACCGGACTGTATGGAGATTGCCACTGACAGGCTCAGTAGGGGTTCAGATGAGTTTGCTCGTCGGACTTCCTTTCGCTCAATATCTGGGTAGCCGTTACGTACAGCTAGTGCCGCTGACGTGCTTGTGGTTAAACCTACTGCCAGCGTATTAACGAGTCTTTAGAGTCCCACACAGAAAGTTTCCCTGGTTCAGGCGAAATGATGTAGTAGCCGTATTGGATACGTGCAGGGATCCGATCGAATGATTGTACTAGTTACCCGGACTTTCGATCGGACGGTTGATAATACTAGCCGGCTCGGGTTTGAGCCGGATTATTAAATCAGGTATTGATTTAATAATTTACGTATATGTATTTCGATATGTATATTCTAGTATTATGTTCTTTGTGTTATTCTATCTCTTTGGGTATTCATATTTCGGTGGGAATACATGTATGTATATACAGTAGAGTGTAATCCGTATTTATACGGAAAACATTCTAGAAGGTGGATGGCTCATTTTAGATTTTATCCATTTATATTAAATGGAAATTGAGGTGTAAAGCTAGAGAGGGGAGTATGGTGAGAACCATGCTTCAATAGTGTTGCACAAATGAATTAACAATTCATTTGTGCAAACTATTCAAGCATGGTTGGAATTGTTTATTTGAAAAATGAGTTTTATAAAACCATGCTTCATATTATTTTCTCACTAGAGGTTGGAAATTGTTTTGGGATGGTTCATTTTGGCATAGGATTACATTCTCACCATTTAGTTTTCACTCTCCTCACTTCTTTTCTTGAGCTCCTCCACCTTCATCTTCAACCTCCTCTCTACAATCTCATGTGTTGAGAATCAAGAGAGGAGGTGAGATAGATACACACATAGAACACTTCACTATATCCTAGGCACTCTAGATTAGCAACCTAGAGTCCCTAGTTGCTTCACTAAATTCTTAGTGTGGAGCTAGAGCCATGAGCTACATCTCTCGAGTGGATCATCTTCGATGGAGGAAGACCGGTGGCCAAGTTCAATCGAGGACGCCTCAAGGAGCTAAGGAAGATAGTAGAAGACCGAAGGACACGGTTCATTCGGTATAACACTTCTAACCTTGCAGCTAGAATATCTTTCGTAGCTTGTATCGATTTATGGTTTCGATTCTAGGACAGGTTCGTTAGCGCCAGTTTTTTAAACGCCAATTTTTGTTCCGCACCGGCCACGGTAGATGGCCAGGGTGCTAGCAAACCCCAACAATATCCATGAGCAGGTAGGTTCCACCTTGGTAGACTTTGTCTATAATGTACAGGCCTTCATAGTTCGACTCAAACTTTCCCCATTTTGCACGATTGGGGATCATTGGTCTTTTGACGACTAGCACAAGTTCGCCTTGACGGAACGCTCTTGGCCTGGTCAGTTTTTCGTATGACCGTGTCATCCTTGCCTTATAAGCCTCCAGATTTTGTTGTGCTATAAGGCGAGTTTCGTCGAGGGCATCGAGCTCCTCAAGCCGAAGATGAGTATTTTCTTCATCTGTCAGCTCGTATCGAACCACTACTCGTAGAGAGGGGAGTTCTATTTACAACGGGAGCACTGCTTCCGTGCCGAACACCAACGCATATGGTGTTGTATTCATGGTCGTCTTGAACGTTGTTCGGTACGTCCAGAGAGCTTTATGCAGCCTTTCGTGTCAGTCATTTTTGTTTATGGACACTGTTTTCTTTATAATCTTTATCAAGGTCTTGTTGAAAGCTTCAGCTAGACCGTTGGCCCGAGAATTATAGACTGAAGAGTATCTCCAATCCATTTTATGTTGTTGTGCGAAGAGACTTATTTTATGGCTTCTATAAGCTGGCCCATTATCCGAGATAATTCATCGCGGGGTGTCAAACCGATAGATGACATGGGTTCCGAAGAAATGGAGGATATTCTCCGTCTTCACCTCCCTCAGTGATACTGATTCTGCCTACTTAGAGAAGTAGTCGGTCATTGCCAATATAAACTGATGTCCTTTGGATTATGTCGGTTCAATGGGTCCAATTATATCGGTTCCCCACATGTCGAACGGTCAGCTAGCCACTGTTGGGTGTAGCGGATTTAGATGTTGGTGGATAAAGTCCCCGTGAATTTGGCATGAGTGACACTGCTTCGGATATTTGAGGGAGTCCTGAATCATTGTGGGCCAATAGTATCCCATTCTTTTATCCTCAGCTTCATCTTTGGCCCGGCTTGATGAGAACTGCAAAGTCCGTCGTGAGTTTCTTGGACGACTTTCTTTGCTTCCTCTGGCTCCAGGAACCTTAGCCAAAGACAGTCGAACGATCTCTTATATTGAGTATCATTGACGAAGGCGAAAGACAAAGCTCGTTTCATGAGTTGATGTCTAGACGGCGCATTTTTGGGCGTTCGTTGGGATTTGAAGCAGTCTATGAAGACTTCCCTCTAGTCCTTGACCTTTTTTCGTCCTCTATTTGAAGGGCTACTTATTCGGTCATTTCTTTTCTTTCGAATGGCTCTATTAGGTCTTCCAAAGATATATCTATTAGCACGAGAACCCTGCAGCTTTGCACAATGATCTTTACGTCATCGAGGTCTTCATTGCCGGTTCCTTAACCAATTTAGCCAATGCATCCGCCTTGCTGTTTTTCACTCGCGGCATGTTTTTCAGGGTGTAGAAAGGGATTTGTGTCAGCAGTTGCTGTACTCTTTCGCTATACTTTATCAGCTCTTCTTTGCATGTCTGATAATCGCCATTTACTTGGCTAACGATCAGCTAGGAGTCTCTATATATGAGGAGGTATTTGATTCCCATGTCGATAGCGATCTATAGACCTGCTATCAAAGCTTCATATTCAGCCTCGTTATTAGACCTTGGTTCTGTTAAGGAGAGGGCGTAACGCAATATCCCTCCTTGTGGAGTCATGAAGATAAGGACCACCCCGGCTTTGATTATGGGGTTGTTTTGCTTTCGTTGCTTCATGTAAAATACTCAATCGAAGTAGAGTTCCTATTGGGAATACTTTTCTTCTTTCTCTTCTTTGATTGCGTCAAACGCATATTCATCTAGCAATTCGCAATTTAACAGGGAGTCAACCGGTATTAGATGCTATGCTAGAAAGTCAGCTATGGCCTGACCTTTCACTGCTTTAAGGGGTCGATACGTTATCGAGAACTCCATCAGGAGGAGGGCCCATTTAGCAAGCCTCCTTGTCAGTATGGCCTTTGACATTAGATATTTTAGAGGATCCACCTTTGATATAAGATGAACCTCGTGTGCTAAGGCGTAATGTATGAGCTTTGTTATTGCGAAGATTAGCGCCAAACAATGCTTTTCGATGGGGGAATAGTTGTTTTTTGCCTCCAGGAGAACTCGACTTAAATAGTATAGAGCTCTCTCCTTTCCCAGATCATTCTCTTGTGCCCATAGAGCACCCAAAGAACCCTCAAGGGCTGTTGTATATAGGATAAGGGGTTTTCCTTTAACCGAAGCAATCAGTACCGGCAGATTTTGCAGGTATTGTTTGATTTCGTCCAATGCACTTTGGTACTTTTGATCCAAGACGAACGGGGTCCCCTTCTTCATCAAATGACTGTAGGGACGGCATTTCCCAGAAAGGTTAGCTATGAACCGTCGGATATACACGAGCTTTCTTTGGAGAGACCTCGGTTGTTTGAGGGTTCTTGGCGTGGGCATTTCCATAATCGTCTTGATCTTTGAAGGGTCGATTTCGATACCCTGGTGACGTATGATGAATCCTAGAAATTTGCCTAAGGAAATTCCAAACTCACATTTTAGAGGATTCATCTTCAGATTATACTTCCAAAGGCATTGGAACACTATTTTTAGATATTCCCAATATTCCTCGTGAGATTTACTCTTCACCACAAGGTCGTTGATGTAGCATTCGATGATCTCGTGTATGAGGTCATCAAATATCTTTGTCATGTCCCTCTGGTAAATAGCGCCAGCGTTATTCAAACCGAAGGGCATCACCTTATAACAGAATTTGCCCAGTGGGGTCCGGAAGGCGGTATGCTTTTGGTTTTCTGGATGCATTTTTATTTGGTTGTATCCTGAAGATCCATCCATGAACGAGAAGACCTCATGGGTAGACGTGTTATCGATCATCGGCTCGGTAACAGGTACTGGAAAATCATCCTTCGAGCAACCTTTGTTGAGGTCCCGAAAGTCCACGCAGATGCGCACCGTCCCATTTTTTCTTCACTGGAACGATATTGGCGATCCAGTCAAGATATTGAACTTCTTGGATGAAGCCGGAGTCGATTATTTTCTTGACTTCAGTGTTGATACTCATCTCAATTTCGAGTCGCATTCTTCTTGGCGCCTGTTTGATTAGCTTTATACCCGGTGATATAACTAGTTTATGTACTTCCACCTTTGGATCTAGACCCAGCATTTCAGAGTAGTTCCAGGCGAAGCAATGTTTATACTGCATGAGCACGACTTTTAACGTGGCCGCCTAATTTTTAGATAGCAATTCGCTGACGAACGTTGGTCTCGGATCATTTTCCGTTCCTAAGTAAATTTTTCTTAGGTTGTCCGCCGTGGTATGTATCCCATATTCCAGCTCTTTTGGTGCTGGTGGAAACTCTGAGATCACCCCTTGCTCGTCTTTATTTGTGAAGCACATGTGGAGGCTATCCATAGTCTCGTGCCCTCCCTCTTGTGAGAGTGTTATCATATGGCAGGTACGAATTCACTTCCATTCTTGATGTTGAACTGGTCCTCTTTGACTCATGTTTTTGCGGCGGGGTTACCCTCCAGATGTCGGATAAAACGAACCTACCTTGTTGATACTGGTCTTCTACCCAGTCTTTGAAGGTGAAGCAATCTTTAAGGTGATGACCTATTACTCGGTGATAGGGGCAATAATTCGGATGATGGACCTCATTTATTTGTTCGGGGTGCCGAGACTCTGGAAATGTCATTATTTGATACTTTATGAAAAGGTTGAATATTTTTCTTGTCCTGTCTTGAGGGAAAAAATATTCCCGACCTATTTTCTTTATAAAGGATGGGCTCCAATCGAGTTCTTCTCAATTGCACGGCGTCTTAGATCCGCTTTGTTGTTTTCGAACGTGATTTGCGTTCTTTGCCCTGTTTTTGCCTGCATTTCAGGATTTTCCCCTTTTGCAAGAACATACAGTTGGCCGGAGATGAAGAGCATTATAGTCTACCTTCTCTGCAAATTGCTGACTGAGACGCTGCGTCCTGGCCTTTTCATAAATGGCCATTTTGCGGCTGTGATTGTCCCGGCTCGTTTGACAAGCTTCTTTTATTAACCAGTCAATTTGTTCTTCCATCGACGGACTTAACGTTTTTAGAGCGGGATCTCACTCTGATTTGACGTCATGGCTATTTGGAAGAGCGTCTTCCACTTCACTGGAGCTGTTTACAATGCGGCAACTGTGGATCTACTTCCGTTTCTTGGACCGAACGTATCCGAGCCCGGCTGTCTCCATCTTCCCGTTGGGCATTTTTCGCTGAGTTCCAGGAATATCCCAAATCTTTTTGTAGAATTGGGCTTGTCGAATAGTTTGTTCGAGGGATACACCTTGGCATCTTAACAGCCTTTTCAATCCCTCCGCGTAGTATCTTGACAGATGGATTGGTTGAAGCTTGTCGGGTGCAAAATCGGCACCATGCCAGACTTCTTTTTCTACTTTGGTCTCCGTAGATTGGTAGAAGAGGATCGCCTTTTCACCTCTTTGCCTGAGAGAGACGTAGAAAGTTTGCAGTTCTTGTACGCTGTATGTATGGAGCGCATCAAGTTCCTTGTAATGCCAAGACGGAGCCATTGTAATTTGTAGACTCTGATTTGCTCCGGCAAAGGTTTGCATTGACGGGCGGACGGAGAACACTGCGAAGGCCTCGTCCTCTGAGTCGCTGCCAAAGACCAAAATAGCAGTAAATGGTCCAGGATTATTGTTTTCTTTATGAGGTTGCCCCGAGTAGACTATTTCTTCGTCTTCCTCGGTGTCGCTCCCAAAGATCGGGATAGTAGCAACGGATTTTTCTTTATTCTCTAGCTTGTGGCACCTTTCAGTATCCTCGAAGTCTGGTAGAAAGTACTTTGCGTCTTCATATTTCCGGACTTCGTTTATGGAGAACGGATTTAGCTCTCCCATGACGGTGTACTCCGAGCCATCCTTGAAATACTTCATACACTGATGTTGCGTAGAAGGGATGACGTTGTACTCGTGCAACCAAGGCTTGCCGAGCAAAGCATTATAGTAAGTCTTGGTGTCAATGACATGAAATTTGATGTCGGTGACGAGCAGCCCGAAGCGCAGCATCAGTATTACGGACCCAAGCGTTCGTGATGACTGTGAGTCGAACCCGGAGATGGTACTTTTATCTCGGGTGAGGTACTGAACGTTCATGCAAATCTCTTTCAGCACTCTCACGTTGAGAAGGTTAACGGAGGATCCGTTGTCGACAAGGATTTTCCCTATCTTGATGTCGTGGCAGTATCCGGTGATGTATAATGGGCAATTATGCCCGCACGTACCGAAGAGAAGATCATCATCACTGAATGTAATGTCAGTCGTTTGGACCTCTGCCAGTTCATCCTTCATCTTCTCTTCTGTGAAGAAAGCTTGGAACTAATCAGGCTCGTGTGGCACCTTGATCAGGGAATCTCGTGCCTCTTTGAACAGGAGGAGGGCATCTAATATGATCAGTTGTGAGGGTATTTTCCTCAAATGTGCTAGGACGTTGTAATCCACCTTGTTTTCCTTAGGCGGGTCCCTTACTGCGAGCTCTTTGACAACTCCATCGTCGAGGGCAATTTCCTCAGAGATTTTTTCTTTCCCTTTGTCTTTTTTTCTCGAACCTTTGTTTGTAGGTCTGAGGTTTTTCTTAGGCGGCGTACGGTTACGTAGCTGAATATTCTTTCAGCTTTTCTCCTCCTCTTCTTTTTCGAAGTGTGAGTTTTTGAAGAGAGGGATGAGAGACGTTTCATCCTCAGAGTCACTCCCGAAGGTAAGAACTTAGGGTCCTCCTCTTCTTTTAAATAATACAGATTATAACCAAGCATATATTTCTAATATCTAGCATGGCCTGTATCATACCCCATACCTTATGGTTGCATACAGACATCGTGTTCATGTCCAGTTTGATGAAACAGACTCGTTTAGATCGCTACGTGCATTTATATGTATCCGTTCTTGGGGGTATGCATTTTATTTAACTGGACATCGCATTATGATTTTGGCCGATACGTATACTATCCGTATTTTAAAACTAGATTTTTAGAAGTGATCCGGGTATTTTTCAGAGTATTTTTGTATTAGCTATAAAATCCTAGAATATATATTAAAATATTTTTTAAACCTTAACAGTTAATATTTATACATATAATATATTTTAAATCCTAATTAAATCTTCACGTCCCTCTCTCTCTCCTATATAATATATTCCTCTCTCTCTCCAACACTATGTCTCTTATATATATATATATATATATATATATATATAACCTAATTAATACTTAACCTCTCTCTCTTCTCTATTTTTCTTCCGTTCCTTCTCCTTCTCACAAGAAACCCAAACCCTAGCCATGCCCGCTCCCCTCGCCATCACCACCACCTCCTCGCCCTTGTCACCACTTCCACCACCTCCTCTCCTATCCCTCTCCAACCTCAAGCACCCTGCACAACCATCTCCGTAACCTATGACCCCTGCAGCAGCCTCCAGCGACATAACCCATCGCCGGAGACTCGCCGTCACCATCACCCTCATCCCCGCATTCACCTCCTCATCCCTCTTCTATCCCCGACACCACAAAACAACCAACAACCAACCCTACACAACCCCGAGCAACTGCAGAAAACCCAACCTCGCCGTTACCCTCGCCGGAGACATCGTCTCCATCACCACTGTCACCTCGTCCTTCTCCTCACCCCTCTCTCTCCCCCGACCAAGATCCATGCACCCTTACACCAAAACCCTGAATAACCCCAACCTGCAACCCAAGAAACCCTCACCGCCGGTCACCAAAGCCCTCGTCGTCGTCACTTCCTCCTTCTCCTCTCCTCCTCTCCAATCCCCGAGCACCCGATCACGACCCCTGCAACCCACAACCCCGAGCACCAAGAACCGAGCACCCAACCAACCCAAGAAACCCATTGCCGACATAGCCCTCGTCGTCAACAGCCCATCATTGTCGTCACCTCTCCTCTGTCCCTTGAACCCAGAGCTCGACCGCCAATACCACAACTCATTCCCTCCATCTCCTTCTTCTCTTTTCTTTCTTTCTCTCTTTTGTTTATTTCTTGGATCGGGTCTCGGCCGCCTCGCTGGAGTCGCGCGCGTCGCCGACGATCCAGACGAACCATACCATCACCATAGTACCACCACAACACCACAATCATACCACCACCACTTCCCTGTCTTGACCGTGCCACCACCAGACCATGACTGTACCACCACCAGACCATACACCAGATCACCACCAGACCATGCACCAGATCATGACCTGTAACACCTTAGAATGCGATTAGTGTTAATTAAGTGATAATGCAGGTTTTTAATAAAAATTTAACCAAAATTGTTTTCATATATTTTATAAAAATTAATTATTATTTTATTATTATTTGTTTTGGGTTGCACACACTTGTGCATGTTAACGTAGGGTTAATTAGTGTTAACCATGCTTAAGTAGCCATAGCACCTTAACCCTCATTTCCATTATGTTATATGTAATTATATAAATTATTTAGTTTTTAAAATGAGGGTTTGAATTGGGTTGACTTGAGAGAGAGAGAGGGAGAGAGAGGGTTGACATGGAAATGATGAGGAATGGGCAAGCATGGGGTGCATTTACTGAAGAGAGAGAAGGGGAATGGCTACTCTCACCCTCTCATTCTCTCATTCTCATCTCACACTCCTCATTTCTCTTCTCATTCTCTCATTCTCACTTATTTCTTCATCTCATTTTTCTCATCCCCTCAAACTGAAACCCTAACCAATTCATCACAAACCTAAGCAAAATCACCACTAAAACTCACTAAAACCCTTCACAAGCCTAGCTAAACCCCATAAGATGACTTGGAGAATGGAAAGCTAAGGTTTTTGAGCAAGTGTGGAAAGGTAATGATCTCTAACTGTAAATTAGGTTCTTATATTGTTGTGTTGCCTAGTAGTCGCTGTTTAGAACAATAAAGATATAGTTTTGTGCACATGTCGTATTTTTAGTGTCATTTTGGGGTCACTGTGATCTGCTATCACCATGAATTTTTACTGTAAAATCTAGCAGTGTAGTAGTGTTGTGTTAGAGACCCTGAGTGTTCACCTAAAATCCTGACCCAACCCGACCTAGGAAAACTGGCGAGACTTAGAGGAATTCCGGCGTCGCCGGATTTTTGGGTGACTGGGGAGTTGGGATTTTTAGGGTAGCTGTCTGTAGGTATTTTGGGGTTTTTGGTACTGCTTGATTTTTCTGTATAGACTGTAGTCAAAATCTGGGAACAATTTGCTAGTTTTTAGTGTTTCGACTACGCGCGTTACGATATCCGACACGGTTCGCGTTATTTATGTAGCTCGCTGCACTTAGATTTGATTTAGAATGTCACTACACACGTTAGCCACTAAGCGAACACTTGAGAGTTTGTAGGAGTCGGTGCGTCGATCAAAACGTAGTTGTATGTATTATTGAACAGTTTCTAAGATACACTTGTTATGTTTTGTGTGATATTAGGATCGCAGGCGGGGACTTCGGACGCCACGAAGAAGGGAAAACAGGTGGTTGGATTTACCTAGCTCGAGATCATCGGTGAGTAGATTTAACATCTACGGGGAAATCGCCCGTATGGCGTTAAGCGTCAGGGCTAGATATGATATTATAGTCACATGTTATATGCATATGAGTTGATTGTGCATGAGCATCATTTCATACCATTACTTGTTGTGTCTTGACTTAGTACCCATTGGACACTGCACCATTACTGACGGTTCATGTTGCACGAGCACTAAATTGTATGCTACATACACACCGTTGGTAATTACCATGACACGCACAACATATACACCTATGTGGTATTGTATTCGTTATTAACATTGAGACGTTGATTCTTGTTCTACTACGCAAATGACATGCATCATGCATACATACCTTCATGTATATACGCATACCTTGCTATAGCTACATATACACCTTTATATGATGTTGCACTTGATTTTGGGAGAACGTGGGAACCGCATGATATTATTAAAAACTTGATTCATTTCAAAGAGCGGTTTTCCCTTGATATGCTCATATTACTGTTCCATGTTGCATACATCATATTTCATGGATTTACGCATTGAGATATGAATTTCATGTGATTTATGGATTTGAGAACCGTGGTGATATTTCAAGAAAGTATGCATTGTTTTGAAAACCCGGTTTCTCTTGATATGATATTTTGATGCGTCCACCATGAGTTTTTCTCGGTTCTGAGCTATGAGTATACCCGATTCGAGGAGCGGTAGGCACCGTCTGTGGGTACATGGTGGACCCGGTGAGGTACCCCGGGGCAAGAAGACTCGTATAGAAAGGCGGTGAGCCCGACGGAGGGAATACTACCTACCGGTGATAGTTTGGACCCGGCGGTTATCCGGAGGATACCGACCGGAGTCGTGATATGGATGTGGGCCGATCCGGACTGACGGAGCCCGGGTCATGTAGATTTACGTGTCGATGTTGGACACGGGTTTTCATGATGTTTCGAGTGTCGATGTTGGGCACTCAGGTTCCATGAGATTACGGATATGAGGGCCGATCAGAGTGACGGCGCCTGAGGTATTGGGATTTGGGGCGTCGTTGATGGACACCGGGTTTTCCCACGATGATGATTCATTGATGATGATATGTTTTATCCCACACTCAGTAGTTATTTGATATGCATTGTTTCATGTAGTTGTAGTACCCGGATGCCTTACCTTGATCATGATTGTTGCATATCCATATTGCCATACTTATGCTGTTAGATTGCATGTTTTAGATTATCGCTGTTCGTGCATACCTACGATTATTTGTATGATGTTACTTACTATTCATGAGTTGGCAACTCACACCCGTTGTGCCACAGTGTTTTACAGGCTTGACCTTCAGAGTAGTTACGACAGGGCTTCTTATTGTATCTATTTCAGTGGATACCGCTACGGTTGGCTGTGAAGCCTTTTTGCTGTAGGTCGGTTGTGTTTATCCAATTATATCCATTGTATATCTCATTGTATTTAGTACTCTCCATCTACCACTTTCATGTATTGACTTAGAAACGAGTTTGTGAGGACCGATGTTTATTTTGTGACTCTGGTGTCGTGCTCGTGTGAGCCGGCCTTTATTATGTTGCTTTATCTCTTTTTTTTATGTTGTTTTCATTATATTGTCTATTTCTTTGGTACGACGTCGTATATATGTAACAACCCCAAATTTCCTATACACCTTTTGTACAAATTTTTTTCAAAATACAGAAAGGGGTATTTATTGCCTGAGCATAAGATTTAAGTAATTAATTAGCAATTTAATTATAAGAAGGAGCTTGTAGCTCATTGGTAATACCTTGCACTGTTGAACCAAGCCACCAGAGTTCAAATCACATACCCTACATTATTTTTAATATTTATTTGTTTTAAATTTTATAGAAGCCCAACAGTCCACACGAGATAACTCCCAAACTTCCCACTACACCTGAAAAACTAAAATTACCAGAGGCTACACCAGACGACCCCCCACCTCCCGGACCTCCGACTCGGGCCGGCGCCGCCGGCTGGACACGGCCAGACGGCCGAGTCCCCAATAGGAAAATTGTGGCTTTTCCTCTTCCCAAGTCCTCTGCATACTTTAAATGTTCACATCGTTTCCAGAGAGCTTTGAATACCTCTTTTACTCCATTTTTAATGAATTTTCATATAGTTTTTACATTTTTAATTAAAAATCCTACACCTAGCCTAACCCTATAAATGCACCCCTGCCCCCTACCCTCTCACCCCAAAATTCTGAGCCCACTCTCTAAAAATTTCCAAGAATCTTGTGCACTTTGAAAACGAGCTCGAGGCGAAAGCTCCGACGAATTCCCAGCGGAACTTCCGGCGATCGTTCTAGGAACTCCCAGCGACGACGCAACACATCGGTGATTCCACTACTTCCCTCTCACCCTCTTGTGTGTCCTAAAACCGTAAGTCCCTTTTCTATCTCTCTTTACTATTCTAAAAATACGAAATTACAAAACCCGACGGAATCGGCACAAATCCGATTTCCGATTTGGTTTTCTTATAAACTTCACTTCTCGTTATTTCAATTATGTTTAAACACTCTCATGTTGACTATTAAACACTAATCAACTAAATTCATCAAGTTTAAATTCATAAAATGATAACTATAACCATTTATCGTATTTTTCATTTAAATACCACATTGTTTCAATTATACATTTAACTCCATTAAACCTGCTATCACGAGGTAACGACCTACCTCCTTACACACTCATATGCAAACATAACACGATACCTCGAGAACTTAGAATACAGGAAAACAAACATTTTCATTTAAATACCCTTTACTTAATAAAAACCAATTCTAAAATATTTAGTATTGATACATCTTTATAAATAAATAACTTTTGAACTAATAAAAAATATCTAGACTCAGCCAATTAAGGACTGTCATGTTCATTAGGACAGAGATAGGTTGTGGGCATTCAGTCGTTTATCTAAACCTGACTTTGTGGTGCCTGGGCTAGACAAGTGAGAAAGGTAACTTTAAAAGGCCCGTCTCACGGCGATTCGTGAGTGGATCCCTCCTTTCTTCACTTGTACTTACCTGTCCACAATTGGCGGTGAAGAGGCGATTTGAGGAATATCTCACAACTTGTCGCCAACTAGGAACAATCTAAACCATAGAATACTGGAAATCGACATCTTTTGCAAATAAATACCATTAATTTAATAAAACCGTTTTTCTATAAAGATTAGTATTTAAACAAATCTTTGCAAAGCGCCTCTACAACCCACTTTGGGAAACCCGTTCAGGATGGTGCAGATTATCGCACATCCTCGGGCTTAGTAGTGCGAGATGCAGAACTCCGCAAGGAGCATTCGGTCTCGAAAGATTTAAATACGACATCTTAAGAAAAATAAGATTTCTAGATTATATTAAATATATAAAAATTTATTTTCATATAAATATATATATATGTAACTCCAAAATACCTACTTTGAATTATTATGAATATTCAACCTTTTTCTAAAAATGGCACAAGAATCGGTTTACACTAAAATACCATGAATTCCATTTAAACAATATTTACACATAAATACCTTTATTTATGGAATTAGGTTATTCTCATTAGAAATATCACTAATATAAAATCTACAATTATTACAACTCTAAAGACGATAATAATTACTTGGGGTTTATCTTGAAAACTATATAAAAAATATTTTTATATAAAACCCCCTCAAGTTTTATAAATTACCCTGAGAACCCTAGTAAATATAGGTTTAAGAAATAATCAAGACTTCGATTTACATTTCTAATTGTCTGACTCGGGTTTGAGTCTGATTATATCTGACTTGAATATGATTCAAGTACAATCTACAATCTACAATATTCCAATTCAATATAAACACATGAATCCATGAATTCAGTTATCAATCTATACAACTTGACTGAATCAAACCATGGATATACATCCATTATCCAGTTATTCCATTTACATGATTATGCAGTTACATCCATTTACTGATATTATGGTTTTGGTCAGTCATCCAACTATACACTACAATACAACAATACAATCAAAACACTACGGGGTTTAAGGGGTAGATTGGTACGGAAAGTGTTAAAAGTAGCACGAGACAGTAAGATTAAGACACCTAACCTATATTCCGTTGCTGTTGTACCGTGGCTTAACGGTTCCTTGTACATTCCGTTTGCCCTGATCTCTAGCATACTGAGACCCCTCTCGTATACACTGGCATCCTTCTGTACCAAGCTACAAACAACAGCGTTAACACAATATTCTACAATATTATACAACCTTAAAAGATACCTTCTTATTCTGTCTTTTCTATTTCTCTCTTATCTTTGGGACTTACCGAGCGACCTGTTCGCTGACGACATTCTATTTCTTTCTTCTTTGAATGTCGTCAGGTGCTCTGGACACAGCAGAGATCGAGCCCACCAGTGAAGACTTGGATCAGTTCCTCGAAGATCCCGAGCTCTAGACATTGTACATTTCCATTCAGTACTCTTCAATTCCTGTTATGCCACTGTTTAGGCATCGCTTTTATTTCCGTTGTATTTACTTTTCATATATTGTACAAAAGAATGTTAATAAATAAAGTTGCTGTTATTTTTATATCTCTTGTCTCTTGTGATTACTTTTATATTGCTTAGATACGCTTAGCGTATTTACTTCACAGTAAATACGTAGCGGACCAGTCCCGTCCCCTTCGCCGTATACCGGGAAGCGGGGCGTGACAATATATGCTTGTGGTAGTTATTTCCGCCTTTGGGCGTGATTTGCTCCTGTTTGGAGATGCTTTATTTATATCCTATGTTTCTACCCGTTTCGAGGCTAGTTTTCACTAAGGAGGTGCTGCCGAAATTTTTAAGAAAATGAACTTAAGCTTTAAAATTTTACTTGAGATTTCCATATGTTTTTAACAATATTTTTATCACTTACTTCTTTATATGGTTTAGATTTCTGGGTTTTCGGCTTACTTAAATTGCGTTATGCCAGTTGACGTCACGTGCTTTAAGTACCGGTCACGTGCCTAATTTTGGGTCGTGACATGACCAAACCACTACCAGACCATGCACCAGACCATGTACTAGATTACAACCAGACCACCACCAGACTATGCACCGTACCCAGACCATGCCATGACCGTATCATCACCGTATCCAGACCGTGTCACGCCATATGCCCTACCCCTGTACCACGCCATGCCCACTTCGTGCTCAGCTCATGCCACTTGTATGCCACCATAGCATCAGTCCCGTGTCACCACAGGACCTATCACCGTGTCGTACCACTTCATGCACCATGTCATGTCGCATCGAGCCGCCTGCACATCAACCGTTGTTTCCAAGGTAAGTTTATCTTGGAACATGCTATGTCAATATATTTATATTTATATGAATAAAAATAATACATGTGTTATTTTGTGCATCCAATGTTATAGTTTTACAGTTTTTCGATATCCGTTCATATCCATACTGTCAATTGCATATCTAGTTGCATGCCGGAACCTCATTATATCATATTATGTTTATATTAGTGCAACATGCTGTCTAGTTGCATCACACATAGTCATGGATACGTATACAGGTTATTATAAATAGAGACATATGCATCCTGACATCCGTCGTGCTTACTGTATTCAGATATTCATTACAGTTTTACATTAGGTGTCCATTTGATACATATGCATCACATGACATGTTCACGACACACTAATTTACTTGTTACTTGATCTTATTACTAATGCCGACAATCCTGACTTGTTGTCCTGATGGACGTAACCTGTTAACTACATAGACAAATCCGTACCTGCTTGATCCTATGTTGGCATTAGACTTGCATCATCAATACCTGACTTGAACACATAACCTGGGGAGTAAGGGGAAATCAATAATGAAATCTGACTTGTAACTCAACAGTTCGATACTTATACTGATCAGTCTTTTTGGGCTAGGCCAGCTCCGGGATAATGCTGCTGACATCATTCGTCTGTACATGTTACCTGTTTACTGCCTAGCGGCACGTCTCGGATTCAGCCCGAGAGTCTTGACCGTGGTCCCGGGCATGCACGGGATACTATTGAGTTACATCGACGATTCCATTAAATTGATTTCAAAGACTTTAGAGTAGATAACCTAGTAGCACAGTTTAGGTTACTCATTGCACTTCACATACACATACATACCTCACCGTTCATATCCATGTTACTCTTTATATTCATGTTTACCTATATCGTTATATCCTAGTTATTACTATTGTTTTGATATTATGACGCACTGACGTTTGGGTTTTGCATAGCCCAGCTCCTTTATCTTTATCGCAGGCTGAACAGGAGTACTTTAGCCGTTAAGCCGAGCAGTGAGGAATTGAGTTTAGTGAAGTTTAGTTTAGTTATTTTCCGCAACTTCATTTCTTGATGTGAGCCCATATTAGAACGTATTTTCAGATGTTATTTATTGGATATTAATTTGTTTCCGCTTATACATTTTATTGACTCTTTTGATTGTGGCATATGGACATGTACTAGATAGCTTTTATATTTTTCTGTTCTTGATATCCTATAGACAGCCGTAATGTGACTGTAGAGGGATGATTCCTATCCATAGGTAGTATAGTTGGCTCTGTCACATGCCGTAGTTTGCACACTCTGGAAAGTGGGGTGTGACAGGGTTTGTTTGGTATCAGAGCCATAGGATTTAGGGTTAGTCGGATTGGGTTCTTTTGTAGTTGGGTATTGAACCCAATACACCAACCACGAAACCCGGAATTAGGAATATGTCCTGCCACATTATTGTCTTGTCATTCAAATTCTTGAATCTTATCTTTCCCTTAACTCTTGTATCTTGACGATATGGAAATGACTTTGCATCTTAACTTGGAATCCTCTTGATTCCTTGTTATTTCTCCCTTCTTATTCCTTCGATTCTGATAGTAGGAGTTGGGCTACTTGAATGGAGTTATGTGATTGTAACTATGTACTGCAGCATGGTTACAATGCGGTACTCTATTTAAGTAACTTGGAGTCCTATTTTTTGATTCATTTTCTTAATTTATGGTCGTTATATTACTTTGTTTCTCTCGGTTTCATCACTTACCAGTTTATGTTTTATCGCAAGTTTGAATCCAACAACCGCGTTGTATCTTTCCCCTTGTCCCGTAGTGACCTTTTCATCTGTGGTTCGAAGAATAAGAAGAAACATAGGAGAAGCTTTTGATTGCAGTAGTACAGACTGTTTAGATGTAAGATATTTTGAGGAGTTCCGACGAACCCGCCCCAGGTTATCAGAGTAGCGCAGCGGAAGAGTGGTGGGCTGTGTTGGGATTTCCTAGTGCCCTGACCATCTAACGCGGCCGTTGCGGAACAAATTTTTTAGGGTTTTGAAACTGGCGCTAGAAAAAACCCGACCAAGATTCTACCATAAACCTAAACTAGCAAGCAAAGAAGAGAGCTATCTACTATGATAGAAATGTCTCACCAAAAGACCCATGTCCTTCAGTCTTCTATCATCTTCGTTTGCTCCTAGGGATCTCCTTGAACACGCTTGATCGCCTTTATTGCTCCTTAAGATCTCCTGGATCGAGCTTGATCACCGGTCCTCCTCCGTCGAAGATGATCCACCCGAGAGATGTAGTCCATGGCTTTAGCTCCACACTAAGAGTCTAGTGGAGCAACTAGAGACTTTAGATTGCTAATCTAAAGTGTCTAGGATGTAGTGTATGATTCTATATGTGTTTCTATCTCACATCCTATCTTGATTCTCAATACATGAGATTGTAGAGAGGAGGTTAAAGATGAAGGTGGAGGAGCGCAAGAAAACTAGCGAGGAGAGTGAAGAAAATGGTGAGAATGAAAAAATCTTAAGAGAGAGAAAAACTCAACCATGGTTTTGTAAAACAATTTTTATAATGTAAAAAACCAAACCATGCTTGAATAGTTTACATAAATGAATTAAAAATTCATTTGTCAATACTATTGAAGCATGGCTCTCACCATACTCCCCTCGCCACTTTTACACCTCATTATTCCATTTAAAGATAAATGGATAAATCTAAAATGAGGTATCCACCTTCTAGAATGTTTTCCGTACAAATACGGATAACACTCTACTGTATATACATGCATGTATTCGTATCAAAATATGAATACCCAAAGATATAGAATAACACAAAGAACATAATACTAGAATATACATATCGAAATACATATATGTAAATTATTAAATCAATACTTGATTTAATAATCCGGCTCAATCTTGAGCCGTCTAGTATTATCAACCGTCCGATCAAAAGTCCGGGTAACAAGTACAATCATTCGATCGGAACCGTGCACGTATCCAATACGGCTACTACATCATTTCGCCTGAACCAGATAAACCCTCTGTGTGGGACTCTAAAGACTCGAAAGTACGCCGACAGTGAGTTACTGGATAAATCCATAACCAAAAGCACGTCAGTGATACTAGCTGTACGTAACGGCTACCCGGATACCTATCGAAAAGGAAGGCCGACGAGAAAACTCACCCGGATCCCTACTGAGCATATCTGTGATAATCTGCGTACAGTCCGGTCTCTTCGTCTGAGAGTACCGCATACCGGGTCTAGGGGTGGTAAACGTCAGACTCTAATAACCCGATAATTCGTGCTGATGTGGCTCGGGACCAATCCGGGAAACTACTGATCAACCTATCAGTAAATCCCAATTGCCTTGGCCAAGGTCTTATGAAGCCGGCTAATCGAACACAGTGCGATGTCGACTCCCTATACCGGGAGAGACGAATCCCCAACAATCGCTCACTGCCTCCATGTGGCTCGGGACTGTACCCAACTAAAACCTGTTTTCACGACTCAGTAGAGCCGTGGTAAGGTAGTAATCAAAGTATAGTGGGAAATCACACGAGACAAATGACGATCTCAAGTCTGAAGACTAACCTATACTCATATCATCTGAGAACTACTATATGACGGTAGGTATAGTACCATTTAGAAGTTCTCGGCGAGTGCGACTAGTGTAATCACCCCAGTGAGCACCTGTATACGATCTTAGGTGCGAAAGACCAATGGTTGAGGGACCAACCATCGCCCCTCATTAGGGTCTAGAAACGTATACACTAGCCTACTCTGGAATATCGATTCCCTGTCTCGATACTCCCACGACAAAGGATACTTTAAGGATGTGGCCAGCTCCCATAAGTATGATCGCCATCACAATGCATGTAGTCAAGCAATGATCCTACGGGCTTTATCAACATGTATAAATGATACGTAATAACAAGTAAAACATATGCACATGTTAAGATAAAGACAAACCAGATAGCATACTATCATATCGAGCAAGATTATCCTGTACATACATATGTCCAAGCATCCACATGTATACATATACAATAATGGCATATAGGGCATACATATCCAACAATCTCCCACTTGCACTGAGGCCATATATTGGCATACCGAGTACCCAACGTCTGCACTAGGGGCTAGTTGTTGGCGTATCGCATACCCAACATCTCAAATAGTCTTTCAAACTATGATTGAGGAAGGGCCTTAGTGAATGGATCCGTCGTGTTGTCTTTTGTGTCCACTCTACGTACCTCGATCTCCTGACGATCAACGATCTCCCTGATCAGGTGATAACACCTCAAGATGTGTCTAGATTTCTGACGGGACCGTGGTTCTTTTTCTAAAGCCATAGCTCCATTGTTGTCACAATACAAAGGTATTGGATCAACAATGGATGGTGTTCCCCTCCGAACACGGAGACGCGATCGCGCAGGTCCGTCTTTCCTGAATTCGGGACAGATACTAATTGGTGCTATCCGTCCACCTCTCCGAAGATGCCAAGTTGATTTATGGCACCATGTATCGAAGGTTTAAACGGATGCGGCAGATGTAGTAGACTTTGTCAGATTCCCCCTCATAGAGGGGTTTTTGATTGTAGGGATGCTCTTCCCTGCAGGCGCAAGCCCCTGCAGTTAATTACGCTACCGCATCGCGGTAACCACTTTCTCCTTCTTCAGATGGTCACTTCGTGTCGTGTGTGTTTGTTTTGTTTTTGGTTGCCCGTGGATTGTATACGGAGACTAATTTATGTTGTCGCCCGTAGGGCGTGGATTAGTCCAAATCCGTATTTTCTTAGATTTGGGTTTGGGGGTTGGGTTTAAGGATACGTTAGTCTCATTTGCGACTAAGATCAACATAAACATTTGTTAAGGATACGTTAGTCTAATTTCAGACTAAGATCAACTTAACGGGATCGTTTAGATCCAACAAGAGAGCATTTGGGCTCTATTGTTTAGTTTAGGGACATTGCGGTCGATTGCCAGTTTAAGGACATGGTGGCCCAATGTTAGTTTAAGGACATTACGGTCCATTGTTAGTTTAAGGACATCACGGTCCAAGGTCAAGGACTTCATAGTCCGTGGGTTTAAAGGGACCCCGCAGTCCGAGGTTTAAAGACGTCATAGTCTGTAAAATTTAAGGACATCATAGTCCATGAGTTTAAGGACCCCACGGTCCATGGAATGATTGGTTATCAGGACCCGTCACCTCTTTGAAGACATTGAAGGATTACAACGACAAATATCAAAGGAGTAAAGAGATGTACCCTTGAACCAAAGTTGATTGGGAAATCTGTAGTCCAATTTTGGGACTAAGATCATGTAAGTCTATGGTAGCGCCCCGACCGTCAATACGAGGCCAAATGCGGAAACAAAAACTTTTTAGGAAACTGGCATTATCATAGTCTTTCACCCGGATCGAACCATTAATGCTAAACTAGCTAACTACTAAGAAGTGAGAGTGGCTATACTGATCGATCCGTGTCCTTCGGTCTTTGGCCACCATCCTAAGCTCCTCGCGGCATCTCCGATCTCCGGTCTCCTCGTCGGAAGGGCACCACATCAATGAGTCTTTTTACGGGCTCCCGCTTCATCCGAAGTAACTCGAACATGAAGTTTACTAGACGACATGTCCAACGTGAAGTAGAGAATGTGTGTGATAACTTTGTCCCAAGCATCCATTGATTCTCAACACATGAGAGTGTATAGATGGAGGTTGAAGATGATGCTATTGGTGGAAGTTATGAGCTAGAGAAAGAAGAAGAATAAGAGGCTTTTCTTTCTTAATGTGTTGGAATAATAATGTGAGCAAGCATAATGAATCCAAGAGCTAACCCCTTGCCTCATGGCTGCCCCTTCTCTCTCCACTTATCATTTCAACACATTAATCATAATAAAATGTGACATATGCATAAATAAAGAGACCATGAGTCACCACTGTTCATACCAGAATATTGCATTTATTACCGCCCACTCTTATGCTCATTTGTTTATAGGTAGGTACTCTTGAGCCGTGTTTGCTAGTTAATTACAGGATTCAGGTTCTCAGCTATAAACAGTGAAACTCATGGAAAAAGCACGACAAATTCCGGATTACTGCCAACCACAGATAAAACACGGGTCTCCGCTCTCTATCCGTGTTGCCGCACACCAGTTTAAGGGACAAAATGGCAAATCGATTGTCATTTTCATGCACAAAGCACAATGTCAACACAAGATCCAACATATCTATGCGGAGCTTAAGAAAAATCATGGCAAAAGATCCACATCACATCACCTTTTGATCTGCTGAAATTCTAAAAAAATTGTGAAGAGCTTCTGAGAAACAACATATACCACACTGAAGAGTACTAAAAACCAGGGAAACCCACCAAATTGTATGATCTAACTCTCCTAAATGGCCGCGGTTCCGCGGCATAAGCGCGCTTAGGCCGCGAAACCGCGGCCATATTGGCTTGTCAGATGAAAATATTTCAGGGGTAGTTGGGTCTTTTCATGAAGGGTCAGAATGTGGCCCTAGGGTTTCAGTTTCCTGCCTATAAATAGCCCAAAACTTGCCAAGCCATGGGTGTTCTTTTTCATGCCCACTTTTTGTTAGTTTTTAGTTTATCTTCTTCTTCTTCATCTTTCCTCCACTAAATTGTTGTGAGAGCTTTTGAGTGGATGTTAAATGAAGATGAGAGTTATTTTGTATCATTCTTTGGCTTAGCTTCCCCCTTGAGCTCTCTACCTTAACTTGATCTTGCAACCTCTTAAGTGAGCTTGCAAGTTTAAGCTTTGGTCATTGATCTCACGGGGTTGTATCATTTTGGAATCAATAATGTTCTCTCTTTTGTGCTTCATTCTCCATGAGTTCTTTGCCTTTTCTTGATCTTGCAACCTCTTAATTGAGCTTGCAAGTTTAAGATTTGGTTATTGAACCCATGTCTTGTTTTGGGTTCTATGGTTCCTAGCTTCATTTCTTGCTCATTTACTTTCTTGCACTTTAATACTTGCTTTACTTTCATGCAACTTTAATTCCATGCACTTACTTACTTACTTGTAATGCTTTTTCCTTTCTTCTCTTTTCTCTTTTCTTTTGCACTTTTTGGTTTGTTTTGTGAATAGTTGTAATTATGTGTTGTTAGGAATAAATACGATATTGTAAGTTAAGGTTTCTTTGCCCATTCCCTTTTCCCGTATTTTCCATTGAACTCCGTCCAAACATTACGCAAGCGCTCCGTTAGGCACCTTACCCTACCAAGGTAACGGTGATTCCTAACCGTGACCGGTTGCGTTCGGTTTGGCCGGAGGCGAAAGCAAGAGACAAGAATGGACGGACAAGGGTCAATAAGCCGGATTTCACGAATACCGTGCTTAAGTACCCTAATCCACGTTGTTGCCGATTGCTCTAGCTTCAATCGTTAAGTTCAGCTCAAAGGTTTTTGAATACGGATTTCCTTAGCTTACACTTTTGTGTCATTTCCTAACAACTTTACTTGTACATAAAACACATAGGGTAGATATGAACAATTCCGCCCACGCGCATTAACTCGTTACGACAAGAACGTAAAACGCTGTGTCTCTCTGCGGACGACCCGTGCTCAACCGGCTAGCTGCAAACCGACACCGTCTTGATTGCGGTTAACTAAAATTATATCAATCAACCACTTATGTACATGTCACAATAAATACTCCTCATGATCAAATCCACTCACAATTTCCACCAAAACACTAACCCAAATGTTTATGACAATAAAAAGAGAATGGAATCTACTAAAGTAAACTCGTGACGAATCACAAGGATACCCCTCGCCTGTATATACATACCTGCATCCGCATTCCGACTGAATGCAAATGCGATGAGACTAAAGTAATCCAACAAATTTAATACTAGGATCCGGCTTAAACCAAAGCCCACTAGTATGATCTGTCCGATCATGATCCGTGCACTACTGCACGTATGCGATCGAACCCTACCATAATATTATACCGCCTCTACAACATTTCGCCCGAAACTTGAGAAACTGTCTGTGGGTGACTCTAAAGACTCGCCAATACACTGGTTGTGGATTTAACCATTAGCACGTCAGTGGTACTAGCTGTACGTAACAGGCTACCAGGTATTGACCAAAAGGGAGGCTGATGAGCGAACTCATCCTGAAACCCTACTGAGCCTGTCAGTGTCAATATCCGTACAGTCCGGTCCGTTTGTCTATGAGTATCGCATGCCGGGCCTAGGGGTTGGTAAAAGTCAGACCCCAAAAAGCGGTACAAGTCGTGTCGGAGTGTAGCCCAGAACACCCTGAGATACTACTGGAATACCTACCAGTAAATCTACTGTCTTGGCCAAGGACTTCGTGTAATGGCTCTCCTAGACACAGCGCGATCTCACCCCCAATACCGGGAGAGACAAAACCCCTGCCGATCCGCTCACTGCCTCCATATGGCTCGGGACTGTACCCAACTAAAACCTGTTTGCACGACTCCTTTGAGCCGTGGTAGGGTAGTAATCAAAGTACAGTGGGAACTCACACGAGATAAATGACGATCTCAGGTCGATGAACTAACCTGTATACATGTCACCAGGGAACTGCTATCTGACGCTGGGTATAATACCAACTAGCATGTTCCCGGCAGTCCTGTCCGGTGTACTCATAACCCAATGAGCACCTATATACATCTTAGGTGAACCAACTGACACCAATGGCTTGTGAGACCAGCCACCGCCCTTCGTCGGGGTCTCGACTGTATACACTAGTCTACTGATGAAGTATCGATGCCCAGTCTCGAAACTCCCACGACTAGGGACCACTTTAAGGATGTGCTTATAGACTACCCAACTCTCACGTATATGATCGCCATCATACTGCTGGTAGTCAAGCAAGAATCCTAAGGGCTCTATCAACGTGTAATAGTGATCTGTAATATCACCTAAAGCATGTACATGATGTTAAAGATAAACAAGGTAGCATACTATTCTCTATATCAACGTGTAACAGTGAATTGCAATGTCACTTAAAGCATGTACACGATGATAAATACAACTCAGATAGCATACTATTCTCTCGAGTAAGATTGTCCTACCGGTATAGGTCCTCCCTCAATAATTGCAATCACGTGCCTGCGATCCAATAATTGACTTTGAGGGCACTATATCCAACAATCTCCCACTTGCACTCAAGGCTAATTATTGCGGTGTCGCATACTCACAGCCCGTGTGATACCGAAACCCAACTCCTTTACTAATCAGATTCACAAATCTTGTTTGTGAAACTATTGCGTTCGAGAAATAGCCTCAGTTAGTGGATCCGACCTGATGTTTCCTTCTATGTCTCTCTTAATCTCAAGTTCGCGGAGAAAACCATCCTACGAAATGAGCAATACCTGTCTTAGAATATGTCTGGATATCTGATGGGACCTAGTTCACAAATGAACTCCAAATCCAAACTTCTTAGACAGTATCATCAACTGAATTTAATCAGTATCCTGCGCCATGCCTCCCTCAGTATCTGCTTGGATCACCTGTCCAAGCTACTGCCCCTCATCGAGAGGGAAAACTATAACTCTGACAGTCACTCTGTCATCTAGGTCACCTTGGAAGCCTGGAATGATAACCGTCTCCCGAAGGAGGCTGTGAATATCATATCCCCAGAACATCAGCTTATGTTCTAAAGCTGCTTCCGAACGTTTCTCCAGGATTGGATTAATATCAACTTATTGCAGCTAGTGCAAAAACAACATCTGGTGTGGTACTTGACATCTCATGATCGACTCAATTGCCTAAGCAAGTGATATGCCAACCATGCACATCCCTCTCCCCTTTAGTCTGTAAGACACCTTTAGAGAGGGTGACTCCATCACCTGCAGGTATACTACCGTGCCAGGAGTCGTCCATTCTAAATACCTTTAGAATACTGTCTAAGTACCCAGATTAGGACACTTCCCAAATCTAGATCTAAAACCATAGATTTAGTAACCAGAATGTCTGATATTTTATCCAAGTCCTCTATGGAGAAACCACTGTGTGACAACCACAGTATAACCGATCGTAGTATAGGAATTTCACTTCCTACTCTGCGTATGTCATCCAAGTACCAGGACATCACACCCTACTACCTTCTTAACAAATCCATATCCTATTCTGATGAAGTCAAAGCCCATGACTGTTACATCAAAAATAGATGGTCTATCTCCGCTATATCTGCTTTAGTCTATAAACAGACATAAGCTACTTGTCCACTATGCTTCCGATGTTCCCACTGACTACGACAACCTTTTGGCAGAGTCATATACACGTGTACTTCTAAAGCTAGTTTAGAACGACGCTATACTCATCCTCCTGCCGGGTCTCATAGCGTATAACAATAGTAGTGTCAAGTCTGGGTAAACAAGAACCTCCCTGTCACCGTCCTTGAGGCTACCGGAGTATCTCTCGGGTGCCTGAGGTTACCCACCATATCTGCGGAGTGGCTAATGGAATGTCAATCCACATTGAATCTTTAAGTCCTATTAAATTTTCAGTAATCGTTTGCGGTTCTGGAATCACTTCCAGTTCTACCATACTCCCACTACTGTTTTCTGGAAAAAATCCATTTTACTAAAACTGTGGCGAGTCAAGAACAATATCACTATTGATCTTCCAGATGGTAGAAAATTAACCCTCGTCATAGCCCGGGTCAACCCACAAACAGCCATTACAGAAACATGCCTTGAGTTATCCAGAGTCTGGTTTTAAGCATAGGCCGGACAACTCCCCGTACCTTAACATCGTTAAGATATGAATCGTTCTATATCCAATATAGAAACAAAGGCACTGATTTAATTGGAACCAGATTCAAATCATGCAGCTGTCTCCAGTGCATGTCAACTAAATGGAGAGAGGTCGATCGGCATTACTCAACTTAGGAGTGCATCTAGATATGAGTAACCCGAAAGAAAAGCAAGTTCTCTAAACCATTACTATCAATTGAATACCAAATACAAGTACCTACATCTTCGATCACCTTGAAGAATCCCGATACTTGCAACACGTGGTTCTCTACTTTGCTCTTATACCTATAACTTCTCAAAACTTAGACCTTGTATTTCTATGAAACACTTGTCTAAAACTAGATAAGTCACAAGTAAACAGAATATAGTACGAGGACCAACCCCTCTGTCCTAATAGACACTGGACAACATACAATACTTTGTATAAGTCCACTGAGTTGAATAACTCAAACCCTGTGCGTCGTAGGTTGAAAACTGTACTATGGTTATGAAGAATTACACCGCTGTTGAATGCTCCTTACCTAACCATCAACTGATATAGGTAAATGTCATGGACATAATTTTAAAAAGTTATATCTCACTTTATAAAAATAAACGTACAGATATATCAATTTGAAACTGGTGCACAACAACGGATATTCATAACCAACATTTGTCGTCCGGCAAAAATCCAGGCGATTTCCTCAAATATCACCAATTACAACGAATTCCGATATAATGAGGATGATCACCTAATTTCTAATAACTTACTCCCACTCATCATCTGTAAAACCATACAGATGTGAGAATCATACCTGGTAAATACATACCCTGGAGCAAGGACTAATTGGGAAATCAATTTTCTATTAACAATACACAGTGAAACTGAAACATGAAAATGTTTCGTAGGGGTATCCGGGTATTCCTAGTAATACCTCTTCCATTATCCAGATTCATGACTATAACTGTATATTTCTTTTCCATTACTTTAAATCCCTTTATTTGTCTTTAGTCGTTACTTTCTGTACACCCATTTAGGCTAAATGGTTTTCTTCCTTCCCTACCGTTCGGCACCAGCCTATGGTTTGGAAGAAGACTATCCGATAAGCGTAATAGGTGTACTGTCCTAATCCTAAGAGCACTCACAACCTAAGATAAGGTGAAGATTAAAGACAACTGAATAAACCTTATTCCTATTTCTCCTGAACCAGAATCCATCATCGAAAAAGTTCCTTCGAGTTCGTATATAACCATACGATGGATTTATCCAATGGAATTGGATGTTCGTAGTGATACGGGGTGTTCTGGAGAAATACAAAGGTTAAGTAGGAGCGGCGATGAAATACGTGGTTTGGTCATGAATGATAGCAGTTGCAATTTATTTTGCCCTCTTACCGATCCCTTTATTTGTCTTTACTTAATACCTTCTGTACACCGCTCTTAGGCTAATCGGTTTTCTTCATTCCCTACCTTTCGGCACCTGCCTATGGTTTGGATGAAGACTATCTGTCACGACCCGAAATAACCCGTGACTGGCACTTGAATCATATGAAGTCTATAGGACCCCATCTAATTCAAGTAAGCCAAAAGCCCAGAAATCTAAAACCATTTTAAGTAATAAATAAAGGAAAACGGGTTTTAAAGAAGCGAAGAAAACATGTTTTAAAACAAGGGTTTTTAACTAATATAAGCCGAATATGCATTTTAAAAATCTCATGTCTTTTCTGAAAATTTCGGCAGAGTTTCCTTTGTAAATACTGGCCCCGAACAAGGTACAATAAGAGTAATATATATGCACAAATGAAAATGCATCCCCAAGCGGGAGCCAGCTTTTCGTCAATCGATGGTCACAACCAATCAAGCAATATAATATACAACGCCAAAGGCGAGGATCAAAACTCAAAGGAAAACTCAAAATCAGCATGAAAACCATAATACTACAACGCGCGACTCTAAGGTCGAAATAATACATAACTGGTTTTCTAAGTCTGAAACAATATACAAGTTTGGTTGATGAAATTACTAGATACAACTGATAAAATAAATACAAGGGTGGTCACGATGCGAGTGAACCCACCTACCAATGCAATCACCCAGAAAGGAAGCAGTGTGCCAGAAAAGCCGCAATGAAACGTGTACGGCAAAACTTGCAAGAACTGTGGCACAACGGGGGTGAGTTGCCAACTCGTGAATAGAAAACATCGCAGAGTAAAAATCGTATGCATGACATAATCCTAAGTCAATACGATCAGATATATATATAAAGCTCAATGAATAAGTCTGAAGCAATATAAGGTGGCAATATAACATCTATACATGAGTGTAGTGCCAAGTGCTCGTGCCAGTGCCTCAGGTAATAACATATCATGAATATGAGGTATGATCAATGTAATCAATATGAACCAATGTCAACTATAACATGAAGTCTAGTAGTATGTGGATATCATCCAACTATATAATCAATGTCTGTAAGTGTAGTGCCAAGTGCTCGTGCCAGTGCCTCAGGTAATAACATATCATGAATATGAGGTATGATCAATGTAATCAATATGAATCAATGTCAACTATAACATGAAGTCTAGTAGTATGTGGATATCATCCAACTATGTAATCAATGTCTGTATGTATGTGGATCTCATCCACGTGTCACCCAATGACAATAAGCATCATGCATGTAAATATCATAAAGCATATGCATGGAAGTATGAGGATGTAAATTAACATGTGTCGCTCACGACATATCAAAATCATGGAACCTGAGTGTCTAGCATCGACACTCGAAAACATCATGAAAACCGTGCCCATCATCGGCACGTGAATCCTCATATATCTCAGGCGCCGCACACCCTGGTCGGCCCTCATATCCATCTTATGACTCCGGTCGGTATCCTCCGGTTATCCGCCGAGCCCAAATACTATCACCGGTAGGTACTCTCCACCCTGCCAGGCTCATCGTCTGCTCCATGAAAAAAATTTCTCGCCCCGGGGAACCATACCGGGTCCATCATGAACCCGCAAACAGATCATCCAACTCCTCGAATCGGGTTTCAAGCACACGTCTCAGAACCGAGAAAACGCACGGTGGACGCACTGAAATATCATATCAAGGGAAACAGAGTTTTTAAAACAATACATATTCTCTTTTGAAATAACCACGGTTCCCAAATCCAGAAATCTAATGAAAACAAATATCTCAATGCGTATAATCATAAGCATGATGTATGCGACATATAAAGGAAATGTAAGCATATCAGTATACCATGCAACATGGAATAATAGTATGCACATATTAAGAGAAACCGCTCTTTTAAAATGAATCCAGTTTTAAAATATATCTTGCGGTTCCCAAACCTCCAAATCAAGCCAGAATCATCTATGTACGTGCAAATGCGTATGTATGCAAGTATGGGTCATATCCTGATGCAACAATCCTACTGTGTAGTGACATGTCAATTATCGATGATGAAGTGTGTGAGCCGGCAAGCAGGTGTACGTGGAACATATGCATCATCGATAATGGTGCTGGTGTCTTAACAGCATGAGTTTAATATAACAATAACCATTTGCACATGCAATGCGATGCAAATAACAAGAATATGCAGAAATCGACTAATTACGCAAAAGTGATGCATTTGCATCAATATAAAAAGTCATACAGTTTGCCATTTGAAATAAGATGAATCGGGGTTTTTAGTAAAATAAGGGCTACGGTGTTTTTAAGAAAAGATGCATCTTTCGAAAATATCCGTAGAATCCCTTTGCCTGTCTTTAAAATACTCCCGATTCGTTAGTTTTTGAAATAGGTATGACTCGGGTCTAGTCTAACATCTACTATGCAAACTACAGATCTATCTATCAAGTCAATCGGGAGGGGTATGGAAACCACCTAAATCTGAGTCGATATATATAAATATAAATATAATGGTCGGTGATCCCGCCTCAATAGTATCGCGTACTATACAGTATAGCATATGACATCCTCGAGTCATGAGTGCGGATCTATCATCAATATAAAGCTCGCACGGTAAATCGACCTACGGCATCCCAATAACTGGGTACGGGTCAATATCACAGTTATCTCATCAATTATCTGGTATCCTTATCATCATATAAGTATGAATGCGTGTGTGAAACACACGTCCAAAGGCCTGCTAAAAATCACATGTCGTATCGCAAATACGAATCACATCATATCACCGATCTCATGGCACTATGCCCAATATCATCGACTCATCTCCAATGTCACCCACTATCCCCATCATCACAGTATAAGTATAACAAATAAGCATGTGTGTGCGTGTGGGTGTAAACCTATTCTAGGGTTCGCGACTAGGAACCACACTAGTTTACTTCTAACCCTAATCTATCCATAGTACACGTAACACATCCTAAATAACCAAGTCACACATAAGCTATCATATATATATAGTATATATAGTATACTAGATATCGAACTGCGAGGGTGCTATACGCCATCCACCCGACTTCCCCCGTAGATATAATCTACTCACTTTGCATCCTGCATGTCGGTGTCGACGTCGCCTTCATCTTCTTCATCGTCTGGAATCCATATGAAGGTACCTACTTAGATAACATAATCGGAATGCGTATTAAAATCACATCGGGAATACCAAAACGACACGCTAAGGCCTATAGGTTAGAACCTATAGACTACGCTTTCAAAACCATCAAACAATTCTCGATATCGTCGTACAAACGTCAAGTGATCGAGGTAAAATACAAATACGCAAATCTAGGATTCAAAATACGAGAAACGAAACTCCGAATCAAAACAGCAACTTAGGAAAAAGGTCCCAGATTTCACCCTAGGTCAAATTGGACAATTTTGCACATGCCAGGGGTCTAATCTATAGATGTAGGAGCTACAGAACCAAAACGAGGCAAATCCACCTTGGTCTGGCCGCAAATTACGTCCAGAGGGAATAAATTGGCGGCCAGAAAAAAGGAGATAGGGTCTGGGGTTTTGGTGGTAGCTTCCTGGGTGCCTGCACATCTCACTGTCAATCCAAAATAATTTTCAGAGTCTTGGGGTGATAGCAGATCTCATATAACCTTCACAGATTCCACAAATCTTCCGATATCGGTTTCTAAATCCGTATTCCGGGTTTCAAGTCTCAGGTTTGAGTCTTAATTCAAGCACTAGGGTGTTTGTGTAGCCTCTACTGAGCTCAATTGCACAACACAACTCTAAATTTCCCATAAACCCTAACTAGGTTTTCCTTAAGTCCACAACATCACACAATATCGGTTCTAATCTAGCATGGGGGTATAAGTAATGCAAAAACTAAGCTAATGGTCCAGAAAAATACCTCATTTGGCAACTCAAGAATTTTCTTGAGTTTCCCCTAGTGGCCAAAATCCTTGCTTTCTTGGTCCAATGTGTTTGTCTTGAGCTTGTGCATCATTTTTTTGAAATGAAGATAGGGTTTTGGAGTGTTTAATGAGGTGATTTGAGGAGGTGAAGAGGGGAGGGAGAAGGAGCTAGGGCAGCAGCAGCAGCTGAAGAGGAAGAGGGAGAGAGGAAATGAGTTGAAGAAATGAAGGGAAAAGGCTAAGACTTGGTCAAAGATAACCCCCCTTTCTCTCTCTCACCCATACTTCAATATTCTAATCCTTTTTCTTTTTCTTTTCTTTTTTCTTTAACCCAAATTCATTCTCACACCAATAGTAACCCCAAAACAACATGGTAGAAATGCACAAGTGTAAGAAAAATGATATGTGCATGTTTTACACAAAAACGCTAAAAAACCGATTAGCGATTTTTAATCGCGATTAGCACTAAATTAGCATATAATTAATCATAAAAACTTAAAAATTGCATAATTCACATAAAACACCCTCTTTCAGAAATTTCTATAATTTTCCAAATTTTTCCCTATTTATCGGTATTTAATTATACCAAAATATTAAAATATTCATTAAAATTAATATTAAATTATAGAAATTCCCAAAAATAATATTTTATTTTTCTGAATTGTTACAATCTTCCCCCCTTAAAGAAATTCGGTCCCCGAATTTAAATATAAACCCCCAAATATTAAAACATTTCAAATGAAAGTCCAAGTTGTCGGGGCTCCGAAATCATCAATACATAAAACGCATCATAGCGCA
Source organism: Agapanthus africanus (assembly GCA_030015575.1). Taxonomy (NCBI): domain Eukaryota; kingdom Viridiplantae; phylum Streptophyta; class Magnoliopsida; order Asparagales; family Amaryllidaceae; genus Agapanthus; species Agapanthus africanus. Next base: position 415,280,393 of record CM057349.1, on the reverse strand, counting down.
ATGCATGCGCATGAACAATGAGCAGATAACTCAAAATCAAATCTCCGTCAGGCATCCCGCAATCATCGGTGTCATAGTAAAGACACAAATGTCAAATCCAAAATAAAACCACTATGATATAAATCAGAACTATACATGTAAATATCAAATCCATACATGTAAATAGCTGAAGTAAGTGCATGCCAAATCCTTTAAAGTCGCTGTGCGATGCGCCTAACCCTACACAGTGGCGGACGTCTATTATAATAAAATAACCATATGCGTATATATCCCTTGTTTAATATGTACGTTCCGCCGTTTTGAAAATAATTTAGAAGGGTTTCCTTGTTTTAAACGTTTCGTGTCATATCGGACACGTAGGTATATACTGAGACTATAGCTCGCTTTTTGGAAATCCCTTTAATAACTATTAATGCATGCAAAATAAATCCAGGTACTGTCCTCTGACTAGTCCTGCTCAGTACGAAAACACATAGCAAATATGATAAAAACGTACTGGTCCATAAGGAATAAATCCCAAAAATGTATATAAGAATACCCTGTGCGTCTGGTGCGCACGGAAATCAAAATCCATATATGTGCCATGCATGTGCACAGAAACATCATCTAGGTGCAACGGGTGTGCACGAAACATCTGTCATAGGCAACGCGTGTGCCTGACAGCAAAATCAGGTGCATCAGACATGCACGAAAAATCTCGATTTAGCGCAACTGGTGTGCACCAAAATCGTATCTCAAAACATGAGCTCATCACGCGCGAAAATCCAAATCAATTGCACGGAGTGCAAGAAATCAACATCAATCTCAGAATCAAAATCGACGGTATATAATACAGCTCAATCAAAATCAGGTATACCGCGGTATATAAGCTCACAACCATATGCATCAGCGTGCACAAATCAAATCAAAACACTAAAAGTGCATGAAAACTATGCTGGAAGCATAAATCAAATCACAGGCATAAAATAGGCATGAAATCACAATCAATAACTCAAGCGTAATAACGATGCGCAAAATATAAATACCCAGTAGGTGCAACCATGGGACATGAAAACAGAAATCATGGAACTCAGCCATCAAGACCAAATCATGCGAGCAGATCTCCCAAAATACCGAAATCTAAGGTGACGGATACGTGATAATCGAATCACAAAATCACAAATCATAAATACCGTCGTCGGTATATCCTCCTTCGCAGTCGAGAAGGTGTCGGTGCGTCCAATGGTAGCAGCGCAAGATATCTACTTGCCTCCTGTTCATGGTCTGGTGTCCTCTGTCTCTGGGTCCTTATCTCCTCTGTGGATTACCAATCTCGCAATTCATCGGCCCATCGGCCCTGTCAGGTGTGTTAACGGGGACAATTTCGTTCTGGCACTCCTCTGGTCATCTGCGTCCTCAGCACAGCATTTCCTCGGAAACTGGTCGCATCCTAACGCCTCTGTAGACATATCCGACCTTTAACCTTAATAAGGAGTAACAACAGCTCGTCAGCATCTTGCACGAACTTCTTGTCTCACTTGTCTATATCATCATCTATTCCGATGTCACGTCTCTATTGGCGCACTGCAATTGTTCTCGGCTACGGTCCATCCAAAGTCTCTCACACGGACTCGAAATCACGAACTCAGTATCTTCATCACTCTGTGGAAGATGTCTAGCCGAACACGTCCTCGGGAACTCGTCCCAACCTGCGGAGATATACTCCATATTCGTCCATTCTTGATCAACTCACAACGCCTCTGCATGCGTGTCGCACCTCTGATGTCAGCGGAGTAGAACTCATCTCGTCGAAATCTCGTGCGAACTCTTTACTCCACTCTGTTCCAATGTCGACTGATTCGGACTCGTCTTCTCGTGGCTGCATGGACTGCGCTCCAACGGCTATACTCGTATCTGGAGTCTCCCAAGCAGTGTATCCCATCACATAATATCCGAAAGATGTCGAACCATCTGATCGATTTGTCAAAACCTCATAATTCCCCAAGAGCTCAATATCTTGGGCACAGTTTAATAGTATCGAGTACATACCACAGCGTCGGCGGTCCAGCCGTAGAAGGGCAAACCCAAGCCTCACTAATGGCGCCGCGGAACTGCCGCAAACCCTAAGGTTCAAAAGCTTTCACACGGTCATTATGTCGAGTTAGGATTTCATTCTTCTAGAGGGTCCATAGAATCGCTTGCATGTCTTTCCGAATACTTTAAACTTGGAATATGGGTTTCTGACATTCGATCGTCTCTATCGACTCTCAACGAATCTGCGTAAAGTCGTCTCTAGCTGGAATCAATCTATCTGATGACCTCGCATCGGGGTAAGTGAACAAACCACATGTCCTAGTCCTTCATCCTTGGGTGACTAGCGACCTTCCATCGTATCTCTAAGTATATACTCATGCTGCAGTAGCTCCAACATCTGGGCGATATCTCGTCATCTGCAGCAACAACTGGATCATTCGTCTGTACGTTGAATAGCGCCTCAATCATCATGAATAAGCGATATATCAATGGTCATCACATTATGGCCGGCCTCTAGCAGTAGCCTGATCCTCTGGTGCAGATCAGCACGTCCGAGAAATCTCGTAACAGCGATCTGTCAAACGCTCATGGCGCGAAAACACAATAAGACGACGCCTCTCTATGCAATCGTACGTCTCTAGAATCACGCCCTGGTCAGTCCTCGTCCGTGACGAGCTCATGCTGACGCAACTCTAGCCGTAGCTCTCTCTGCCCGTGTAATCGTAGCAGTAAAATCATAACCAGTATCGATAAGGATAGATCATAGGAAGGAATATAATACTGTGCAAGGAAATGTACATCCTAAGGTTTCTTAAGCGGAGTAGCGTATCGTAAATATGCCGCAGAACATACGTACGGTACGTCACTCTACTCAAGCTACCTACTCCATCAACCAAGGGTCATCCTATGCGACGAAAGTTCGGGTATAATACCCCCTCGACTAAGTATAAGTTCCGTAAGGTCAAGCCTAAGTTCCGTATATATATAAACACCCTAGGCTCCGCATAGTCAAACTTAGACTCGAACCAAGGTTAACCTAGCGCTCTGATACCAACTTTGTCACGACCCGAAATAGCCCATGACGGGCACTTAAATCATATGAAGTCTATAGGACCCCATCTAATTCAAGTAAGCCAAAAGCCCAGAAATCTAAAACCATTTTAAGTAATAAATAAAGGAAAACCAGTTTAAAGAAGCGAAGAAAACATGTTTTAAAACAAGGGTTTTTAACTAATATAAGCCGAATATGCATTTTAAAAATCTCATGTCTTTTCTAAAAATTTCAGCAGAGTTTCCTTTGTAAATACTGGCCCCGAACGGGGTACAACAAGTGTAATATATATGCACAAATGAAAAGGCATCCCCAAGCGGGAGCTAGCTCTTCGTCAATCGACGGTCACAACCATGCAAGCAATATAATATACAACGCCAAAGGCGAGAATCAAAACTCAAAGGAAAACTCAAAATCAGCATGAAAACCATAATACTACAACGCGCAACTCTAAGGTCGAAATAATACATAACTGGTTTTCTAAGTCTGAAACAATATACAAGTTTGGTTGATGAAATTACTAGATACAACTGATAAAATAAATACAAGGGTGGTCACGATGCGAGTGAACCCACCTACCAATGCAATCACCCAGAAAGGAAGTAGTGTGCCAGAAAAGCCGCAATGAAACGTGTACGGCAAAACCTGCAAGAACTGTGGCACAACGGGGGTGAGTTGCCAACTCATGAATAGAAAACATCGCAGAGTAGAAATCGTATGCATGACATAATCCTAGGTCAATACGATCAGATATATATAAAGCTCAATGAATAAGTCTGAAGCAATATAAGGTAGCAATATAACATCTATACATGAGTGTAGTGCCAAGTGCTCGTGCCAGTGCCTCAGGTAATAACATATCATGAATATGAGGTATGATCAATGTAATCAATATGAATCAATGTCAACTATAACATGAAGTCTAGTAGTATGTGGATATCATCCAACTATATAATCAATGTCTGTATGTATGTGGATCTCGTCCACGTGTCACCCAATGACAATAAGCATCATGCATGTAAATATCATAAAGCATATGCATGGAAGTATGAGGATGTAAATTAACATGTGTCGCTCACGATATATCAAAATCATGGAACCTGAGTGTCCAGTATCGACACTCGAAAACATCATGAAAACCGTGCCCATCATCGGCACGTGAATCCTCATATATCTCAGGCGTCGCACACCCTGGTCGGCCGTCATATCCATCTCAAGACTCCGATTGGTATCCTCCGGATATCCGCCGAGCCCAAATACTATCACCGGTAGCTACTCGCCACCCTGCCAGGCTCATCGTCTGCTCCACGAAAAAAATTTCTCGCCCCGGGGAACCATACCGGGTCCACCATGAACCCGCAAACGGATCATCCAACTCCTCGATCGGGTTTCAAGCACATGTCTCAGAACCGAGAAAACGCACGGTGGATGCACTGAAATATCATATCAAGGAAAACCGAGTTTTTAAAACAATACATATTCTCTTTTGAAATAACACGGTTCCCAAATCCAGAAATCTCATTAAAACAAATATCTCAATGCGTATAATCATAAGCATGATGTATGCGACATATAAAGGAAATGTAAGCATATCAGTATATCATGCAACATGGAATAATAGTATGCACATATTGAGGGAAACCGCTCTTTTAAAATGAATCCAGTTTTAAAATATATCTTGCGGTTCCCAAACCTCCAAATCAAGCCAGAATCATCTATGTACGTGCAAATACGTATGTATGCAAGTATGGGTCATATCCTGATGCAACAATCCTACTGTGTAGTGACATGGCAATTATCGATGATGAAGTGTGTGAGCCAGCAAGCAGGTGTACGTGGAACATATGCATCATCGATAATGGTGCTTGTGTCCTAACAACATGAGTTTAATATAACAATAACCATTTGCACATGCAATGCGATGCAAATAACAAGAATATGCAGAAATCGACTAATTACGCAAAAGTGACGCATCTGCATCAATATAAAAAGTCATACAGTTTGCCATTTGAAATAAGACGAATCGGGGTTTTTAGTAAAATAAGGGCAACGGTGTTTTTAAGAAAAGATGCGTCTTTCGAAAATATCCGTAGAATCCATTTGCTTGTCTTTAAAATACTCCCGATTTGTTAGTTTTTGAAATAGGTATGACTCGGGTCTAGTCTAATATCTACTATGCAAACTACAGATCTATCTATTAAGTCAATCGGGAGGGGTATGGAAACCACCTAAATCTGATTTGATATATATAAATATAAATATAATAGTCGGTGATCCCGCCTCAATAGTATCGCGTACGATACAGTATAGCATATGACATCCTCGAGTCATGAGTGCGGATCTATCATCAATATAAAGCTCGCACGGTAAATCGACGTACGGCATCCTAATAACTGGGTACGGGTCAATATCACATTTATCTCATCAATTATCTGGTATCCTTATCATCATATAAGTATGAATGCATGTCTGAAACACACGTCCAAAGGCCCGCTAAAAATCACATGTCGTATCCCAAATACGAATCACATCATATCACCGATCTCATGGCACTATGCCCAATATCATCGACTCATCTCCAATGTCACCCACTATCCTCATCATCACAGTATAAGTATAGCAAATAAGCATGTGTGTGCGTGTGGGTGTAAACCTATTTTAGGGTTCGCGACTAGGAACTACACTAGTTTACTTCTAACCCTAATCTATCCATAGTACACCTAACACATCCTAAATAACCAAGTCACACATAAGCTATCATATATATATAGTATATATAGTATACTAGACATCGAACTGCGGGGGTGGTATACGTCATCCACCCGACTTCCCCCATAGATATAATCTACTCACTTTGCATCCTGCATGTCGGTGTCGACGTCGCCTTCATATTCTTTATCGTCTGGAATCCACATGAAGGTACCTACATAGATAACATAATCAGAATGCGTATTAAATTCACATCGGGGATACCAAAACGACACGCTAAGGCCTATAGATTAGAACCTATAGACTACGCTTTCAAAACCATCAAACAATCCTCGATATCGCCGTACAAACGTCAAGTGATCGAGGTAAAATACAAATACGCAAATCTAGAATTCAAAAAACGAGAAACGAAACTCCGAATCAAAACAGCAACTTAGGAAAAAGGTCTCAGATTTCACCCTAAGTCAAATTGGACAATTTTGCACATGCCAGGGGTCTAATCTATAGATGTAGGAGCTACAGAACCAAAACGAGGCAAATCCACCCTGGTCTGGCCGCAAATTGCGGCCAGAGGGAATAAATTGGCGGCCAGAAAAAAGGAGATAGGGTCTGGGGTTTTGGTGGTAGCTTCCTGGGTGCCTGCACATCTCACTATCAATCCAAAATAATTTTCAGAGTCTTGGGGTGATAGTGTTCAGACCATAATATTGCATTTTTCATTCCCCTATTCTTATCCATTTTATAAATAAACAGGTACTCTTGACGCACGTTTATTGCATGTTACAGGATACAGGCTCGTGGAGCAAATACAGTGAAAAAGACGAAAGATAATACAGAAAAAGGACTTTTGACCAACAAGTGGACGGATCCTAGTCAAGCCTGGATGAAGAATAGTGCAAGGTCCAAAATGTCAAGTGAACGGTTAAAAGATCACTACAAGTATTCACTGAAACATCTGGAGGAGAGTAAGAAGCCCAACAGAGAAAATACATATAAAAATAAAGATCCCAAGAACCCCTGAACCAAGCCCAAAATGTGCAGAGCCCAACTCCCTTCTTTGGCCGCGGAACCTCGGCCAAACCCAGCCTGGCGTCGCGGTTCCGCGGCCATAAAGAGCGCACGTCGGTGGATTTTTGGCGTGTCGGTGCGACGGTGCAAGTGTTGGGATTTTTAGGGGTCAAATCTGTAATTGCATATCAACGAGAGTCTGTAACCCTAGTTTTTATGTTTTCCTATAAATTGTATTTCCAGATCTGTAAAAACCTATGCCTCTTTTCAATCAATAAATTTCAGAATTTCTGGGAGTTATATTCAGATCTGTTCTATATCGTTTGGAGGGAGCCGTCAACCTAGTAAGTAATTTTATTTCTGTTCCTTTAATTAAAATGTTTTCTCATCCCCTAATGAGCGAGTAATCTCCTCGCTTGTTAGGGTTAGCCTTAGGGAAAGGGTTGAGAGATGAGATCTCTCACCCCTTTCAATGCCATATTCACCTAATGAATTAGAACTCCATGCATGCACGCACAACCGCTCCCTACGGCATCCTACCCCTCGAGGTAACGATGAACCGTAGTATAAAGGGCCGGTTGCGCGTGTTTTCCATGGGGGTTAGGGTAATTATCAACAAAGGAAGGATGCGAATCTAGAGGAAGAAATATCTTCCTAAAAGATTCGGATCCACTTTATTGACAATTACCGTAACATCTAATAGATCCAAAAAAGAAGGCATTGAAAGCGGTGAAGAAAACGTTAATCTCCAAAACTTCCCCTAAACCTAACCCTAGCAAGACTTTTAATTAGATTAATTAGATCCAGTTTTCATAGATTTTTATAAACCAACCAAAACGACACTTTGAATCAACTCGTTAAAACACATAAAAGGAATTTACCCATCTCTGTGGATCGACCCGTACTCACCGGCTAGCTGCAAAGCGACGCCGTTTCTGATTACGGTAAACTTAAATTTTCATACTAATCAAATGGCGCCGTTGCCGGGGATGGCGTAATATTTTTTTTTGTGAATTTTCGGGTTGATATAAATTTTAAAAATTATAAAAATCTGAAAATATAAAAAAATACAAAAATTATCAATTTTGATTTGTTTGAAGGGTGTATGTTTTTTGAATCTTGCAGGAAGAGCGACGAATCGCGGATCTGGAATTTTACAGAGGGCAAAACAAAAAAGTACATATAAGAACATAGAGGAACTGAAGGTACAGAACAGCAGAAAATTTTTCAATCACAGATCCCACCAGGAGACCGCGTTTCCGCCGCAGAAGTGGGCCCCACGCCGCGGTTCCGCCGCGCCTTAGCCACGTCAGCGCATCATTTTTATATGGTTTGCTCTCTTTTCCTCCCCTCTGCAACCTCCATATCTCCACTGTAAAAATTTTTCTGCAGGAATTCTTTGCGCTAAAAGTTCTTTCTCCCCCTTCTAAATAACAGATTTGCTGCAGGTTTCTTTGCGCCGCGCTAAAAATTGATTGCAAGTGAATTTTATTGTTTTGCATAATTTAACCGGACCTTAAGGGGCTAATTGACCAAACTCAGATTGGATGGGGATTTCATCACCCTTCCCAGGACCCCAGAAAACACCTAAAGCATTTTGCATCGACCACAATTAATTAAAAAAGACTAGACTCAGACCTAAGGACATCGAGCTCAATAGGAAAAGGACTAGTATAGGCATCGACCGTTTATCCTAATCGACATTGCGGTGTCTAGGCTAGTGGTTATTAATTAGGCCCACTGTAGTGGTGGTTCCTTCCCACTTACCTGGCCGTACTTGTCCGTGAAGAGGCGATTTGAGGTCCTATTTCTAGCCCTAGTTAGGAGCTGTCTACCAGACCTAGGCGACCCTAGATCTAGGCCTGATTGTGCATGTGTGGTTGATTTTTATCACGAGTCCCTTTCCAAAAACCTTTTTGCAAAACTCACACAAAAATAAAAAATAAAAAATAAATCTTTTCAAAAACTTGCAACTTGCCGCTAAAACCTTGCAACTCACTTCCATCACTTCCCTCCATTGACGTTATCTTACCCCCACATTCTGTTTTTTCTGACTACACTACTCCTTTAGTGTATGTCACTTTGGACTAGGGATACTAACGCCCGATTAGTCCGTGTTTCGTTGGTACCGACCGACGAACCCTTCGACGAACCCTTCGTCGAAATTCCCTCCATTTCCTTACCTCCACCTTTAAATTCTTCTTTCGAAAGTATGTCGGGATTCAACCCCAACGATACCTTACCGACGGGAATGATTCCACCTCCGCCAGGTGCGAATAACCTGAATATTCCGCCTGTTGTAGCGCCCGCACGAGTTGCGCTCCAGGATCTCTTTTACCCCATCCGCACTTCTTTACCTACTTGTCTTTCACCCCCACCGGCAAATGGGGACAACTTTGAAATAAAACCACATTTCATCAATATGCTGCCAAAATTTCATGGTTTGGAATCGGAAGATGCGTATATTTTTATTAATAAATTCCAAAATGTATGCGCTATGATGAAAACGACCCAATTAAGTGATGACGCTATAAGGCTAAGGGTCATTCCTTTCACCTTATGTGACCTAGCCGAGAAGTGGCTATATAGCACCGCATCACATTCCATTAGGAATTGGGACGAGTTTGTGAGAGCTTTTCTGAAAAAGTTCTATCCTCATCACAAAACTGCTAGAATCCGTAACGAGATTGTACAATTTTCACAGCTTCCTTCCGAACCATTTTGGAAGTGCTTCGAGAGATTTAAAGACCTACTTGTTCAATGCCCTCATCATGGGATCGAAAGTTGGCAACTTTGCCAAACATTGTACGAGGGATTGAATGCGGCAACGAAGCAGTTGCTAGAAACAATATGTCATGGTCATTTTCTCTCAAAGTCTAGCGACGAAGCATGGCAGTTTCTTGAGGATCTTAGTGAGCAAACAATTCAGTAGGAGAGTACCAAGACCACAGCATCTTCTTCTGTTGGTCAATCAAGGGCAGGCATACATCAAATAGATATGTCGATTGCTATGAAGGCCGAGATGGCCTCACTTATGAAAAAGCTAGAAGCCATTGAGACCAAAATCTCATCGTCTTCCCCTGCCCCTACTCTACCCACACGAACTGTTTGTGCTTGTTGTGCGAATCCATCGCATCTAACCGAAGAGTGTCCTTATAATGCACCTATTCAAGGACAGGATCAAGTCAATGCTGCATTTCAGCAACGACAAAGAAACGATCTGTACTCTTCGACATACAATCCGGGGTGGAGGAGTCACCCGAATTTTGCTTGGAACCAAAATCAACAAGTCCAAGGGAACAATAATTTTCAAAGACCTCCTCCACAACATCAACAAGCACCCTTACAAACTCAAAACCAGCAACCTTTCCAACAACAACCTTATACAAATCAAACGAACAATTTGGTTCAACCAAATGACGATAAGGTTATCTCGCTCGAAAAAAGTCTAGATGCTTTTCTCAAGCAATCTACAGAATCCGCAGCAAGATTTGAAAGTTATGTTCAGTCTTTGATGCATAACAATGCCTCACACGATCAAAGTATCAAATCTATTGAGGCACAAATTGCACAATTAACTGCTGCGTTGAGCGAGAGAGAAAAGGGAAAGCTTCCATCTCAACCATTGCCAAATCCCGGTCACACACAAAACGCATATCACAATCACAATGTAAATGCGGTGACCACGTTGAGATCCGGAAGAATGTTGCAAAATAATGTGGGAACTAGTGATGACATCCCCGCCGGTGGTTCTTCTTCTTCTTCTTCTTCTTCTTCTTCTTCTTCTTTTTCTCCATCGTCATCTTCCCCTTCTTCATTTTCTTCACTTTCTTCTTCACCTTTTTCTTTAGAGCCTATTCTCCACCCTTCACACGGATCTACTTCTTCTAGCTCGAACAGACCCATTGCTCACAACATGAACACATCTACACCGGGATCCGTTCCTACTCCACATTCTACTCCACAGACTTTTGACTCAATGAATTTTCAAAATGCTCCATTTCCAAACAGGTTGAGTCCTAATAAACCAACTACACAAGTGGAGAAAATTGTGGAGATATTTAAACAGGTTAGCATAAATATACCTCTCTTGGATGCTATCCAACAAGTCCCTTCATATGCGAAAATCTTAAAGGGCTTATGCACCTCGAAGAGAAAGGCATCTCAAGTACCCAAGAAAGTGCTAGTGGCTAGTGCAGTGAGCAATGCTATTAACCACCATCAAACCTTACTCCAAAAACGAAAGGACCCCAGCTGTCCTACGATTTCAATCACAATTGGGGATAAGAAAATTAATCGAGCACTCTTAGATCTTGGGTCTAGTGTTAACCTGATTCCCTACTCCGTGAACGAACAATTAGGGGTTGGAGAGTTGAAACCCACTCGTTGCACTCTCCAAATGGCTGATCGATCAATCACCTATCCACGGGGTCAGCTAGAGGATGTGTTGATCAAAGTCGGGGAGTTCATATTCCCCGTTGATTTTATCGTTATGGATACACAACCTGTTGCTAACCCAAGAAACCAAATTCCGGTGATTCTCGGTCGACCATTTTTGGCCACTTCCAATGCTGTAATAAACTGTCGCAATGGCTCCATGACTCTATCCTTTGGGAAAATGTCTAGTGAGTTCAATATTTATAAGATAGGAAGTCTGCCCCCCGTACCAAAAACTAGTACACGAGAAGTTTGCTCTATTCATGAAATCACGCAGGAGGACTGCGAGCTTGAGAGATTTCTATTTGATGAAAACAGTTTTGACGCCACTAGTGCGTCCCTCCTTGAGCCTACCACCGTTGACACAACTGATATTGATTATGAATGTTTTACTTTTTCGGATGATGACGACTCACAGCCCGAATATGAGGCTTTTGAATTTTTGGATGAGTTAGTCGAGCCATCCGAATCGGTTGTTTGCAGTGATTTCGAACCTGTGTTGGAGTCCTTTGAGTTCGAGGTAGATTCCGAAATGATTCTTTCGCCTCCGAAACTCGAATTCACGCCCTTGCCGTCTCACCTTAGATTTGCTTACATAGGTGAGAATGAGACCTTTCCCATTATCATATCGGCCTCTCTAGCCCTCGAGCAAGAGAATGCCCTCTTAATGGTCGTACAAGATAGGCGGCAAGTTTTCGGTTGGACTATGGCGGACATCGAGGAGATAAGTTCCCTCATAATTGAATATCATATACAATTGATGAATGATGCCAAGTCAATAGAGGACCCACAGGAACATCTTGGGGGTATTGTGGTGAGTCAACCTCCTTCAGAAGTTGAAATACCCCCATTTCTTTTAATAAGCTACGAGAATGCCAACACTCCACTGATTGCTGATCATTTACATTCTCGTTTTGATACATCACCATCGCCTGTATATTTACCTCCACACCTCCCTTACCACTACTTCTATCTTTTCCAATTCTTTGCGGATCGCTACAACTTATTCTTCCACCAACCAATACTCTTTACTGATAAAATTTTCAACTGGTTGGTGTTGGTCTATACAAAGTTTGGCAGTAATGTCTAACATAGTTTAAATGAAGTTTGGGAGAGGGCCTTTTTGTATATATTTTTGTTTTTCTTAGCAATAAAAAATTTTGTAAATAAATAAACAGGGAAGTGCCGGTATTTTGACCCTCTTAGTTTAGTATGACAGTGAGGACACTGTCAAGTTCAAGTTTGGGGGTATGCTCGGTACGTCTTTTTCCTTCGCATTCATTTGTACATATTTTTGCATTTGCATACTTATTTGGAAACCCATAAAAATTGAAAAATTTCGAAAATTATAAAAAAAATATTGTATTCAATTTTGGCTAATTGACTTGAGTTTGACAAATAGGTTAACTAGCTAGGAACAACTAGATCTTAGACTTAGTGAATTAAAAACCCTAAAAATAACATTCCTTAAAGTTTAACGGTAGAAAGTATATGCCTTGTAGTTTGTTTAGAAATAGGCAAATTTTGGGTTCACTTCTTGGGCTAAGTCAAAACGAGGGAAGTGTATTGATGTTCTTATTAGAGTATAAGTTTGAAAAACAGTTCCTAGCTTAAGTCTAGATTCTGAAAATGTATACCCTACAATTTGCACAATCGCGCACCTTGAAACTTGGAATAGTAGAAGAGACCTTGAAATGCTCTTGTCTAAAGTCCTTAGTACAATGAAAATAAAAGAAAAAAAAAGTGAATAAAGAAAAAAAAATGGACACTGGTTTTTGTGATTACTTAAGGCTGTAAAAAAATAGAAAAATATTTAGCAAGGGTGCCTTATCACCTAGTGCCTTAGACCAACTGGTTTGGGAGTCACTGCTAAAGCCTTGGGTGTTGCAAAAACTAGGAAGTACGCTTTAAAGTGCTAACGCATCTTGTAATCGGTTGTTGGTATCTCAAGAAGTATTAACAGTCGCATGAAGGATGTGTAAGCGAAATTCAAAATTCACGAATTAATAAGTGCTTTGGCCAATGGACGAGAGTACGATTGCTTGATTTGAATTTCCAAGTGTAGGGGTGATCTATACACACACGTGGGGATATGTGATTAGAGTTTAGATAAGAAAAAGGAATGAAAGATAGAACTTGTATCTTTAGTAGAGTTGATAGAAATTCCTAAGTAAAGATGAAACCCTAGAAGGAAGACTTAAGAGATGCCGAAAGCTAAATAAGTCTATAGAACATATATAATCTTAAGTTAAATGATGAGGAAGTGTGACGAATATGGGTGGATAATTTGCGAGTCAAAAGGTAATAGAATTCCTTGTTAGAAAACCTAATTGGAAAACAAAATTCAATGGGCCGAGTTGATAGGATTTTGTGGGTGTAATCCGCTGAAAACCCTCAGGAGACAACACTCCTCCTACTAGGGATACCTAGAGGTTTAACGGCTTGTTGCACGTGCTCAGTGCAATCGCGTTACCCTGCGAAAGTGTGGTGAGGATTTTAGTGTATAAAATAATAAGTTTGCTCGAGGACGAGCAAAAGGTAAGTTTGGGGGTATTTGTTCAGACCATAATATTGCATTTTTCATTCCCCTATTCTTATCCATTTTATAAATAAACAGGTACTCTTGACGCACGTTTATTGCATGTTACAGGATACAGGCTCGTGGAGCAAATGCAGTGAAAAAGACGAAAGATAATACAGAAAAATGACTTTTGACCAACAAGTGGACGGATCCTAGTCAAGCCTAGATGAAGAATAGTGCAAGGTCCAAAATGTCAAGTGAACGGTTAAAAGATCACTACAAGTATTCACTGAAACATCTGGAGGAGAGTAAGAAGCCCAACAGAGAAAATACATATAAAAATAAAGATCCCAAGAACCCCTGAACCAAGCCCAAAATGTGCAGAACCCAACTCCCTTCTTTGGCCGTGGAACCGCGGCCAAACCCAGCCTGGCGCCGCGGTTCCGCGGCCATAAAGAGCGCACGTCGGTGGATTTTTGGCGTGTCGGTGCGACGGTGCAGGTGTTGGGATTTTTAGGGGTCAAATCTGTAATTGCATATCTACGAGAGTCTGTAACCCTAGTTTTTGTGTTTTCCTATAAATTGTATTTCCAGATCTGTAAAAACCTATGCCTCTTTTCAATCAATAAATTTCAGAATTTCTGGAAGTTATATTCAGATCTGTTCTATATCGTTTGGAGGGAGCCATCAACCTAGTAAGTAATTTTATTTCTGTTCCTTTAATTAAAATGTTTTCTCATCCCCTAATGAGCGAGTAATCTCCTCTCTTGTTAGGGTTAGCCTTAAGGAAAGGGTTGAGAGATGAGATCTCTCACCCCTTTCAATGCCACATTCACCTAATGAATTAAAACTCCATGCATGCACGCACAACCGCTCCCTACGGCATCCTACCCCTCGAGGTAACGATGAACCGTAGTATAAAGGGCCGGTTGCACGTGTTTTCCATGGGGGTTAGGGTAATTATCAACAAAGGAAGGATGCGAATCTAGAGGAAGAAACATCTTCCCAAAAGATTCGGATCCACTTTATTGACAATTACCGTAACATCTAATAGATCCAAAAAAGAAGGCATTGAAAGCGGTGAAGAAAACGTTAATCTCCAAAACTTCCCCTAAACCTAACCCTAGCAAGACTTTTAATTAGATTAATTAGATCCAGTTTTCATAGATTTTTATAAACCAACCAAAACGACACTTTGAATCAACTCGTTAAAACACATAAAAGGAATTTACCCATCTCTGTGGATCGACCCGTACTCACCGGCTAGCTGCAAAGCGACGCCGTTTCTGATTACGGTAAACTTAAATTTTCATACTAATCAGATAGCAGATCTCATTTAACCTTCACAGATTTCATAAATCTTTCGATATCAGTTTCTAAATCCGTATTCCGGGTTTCAAGTCTCAGGTTTGGGTCTTAATTCAAGCACTAGGGTGTTTGTGTAGCCTCTACTGAGCTCAATTTCACAACACAACTCTAAATTTCCCATAAACACTAACTAGGTTTTCCTTAAGTCCACAACATCACACAATATCGGTTCTAATCTAGTATGGGGGTATAAGTAATGCAAAAACTAAGCTAATGATCCAGAAAAATACCTCATTTGGCAACTCAAGAATTTTCTTGAGTTTCCCCTAGTGGCCAAAATCCTTGCTTTCTTGGTCCAATGTGTTTGTCTTGAGCTTGTGGATCATTTTTGTGAAATGAAGATAGGGTTTTGGAGTGTTTAATGAGGTGATTTGAGGAGGTGAAGAGGGGAGGGAGAAGGAGCTAGGGCAGCAGCTGAAGAGGAAGAGGGAGAGAGGAAATGAGTTGAAGAAATGAAAGGAAAAGGCTAAGGCTTGGTCAAAGATAACCCCCCCTTTCTCTCTCACCCATAGTCACAAATTCGTCGTTCGGGTTTAATTCGGCGAGGTCGAAAATTCGGATTCGGAGAACTATTCGGAAAAAATCGGCAGATATTCGGGAAAGATTCGGTAAGTGTTCGGGAAATGTTCGGGAAGGATTTCGAGCAATAAATTAATATATGAGACGCTAGGTTTTGATTTTGTGAATTATTTACTGTTTTTTGAATTATTCGCTGTTTTTTCACATAATTCGGGAATAATTTGCGAATTATTCGGCCAGTTCGGCAACGGCGATTAATTCGGAGATTAATTCATCTGATCAAAAATTCGCGAATTATTCACGAATTCGGCGAATAATTCGCGAATTATGTGACTATGCTCTCACCCATGCTTCAATATTCTAATCCTTTTTCTTTTTCTTTTCTTTTTTCTTTAACCCAAATTCATTCTCACACCAATAGTAACCCCAAAACAACATGGTAGAAATGCACAAGTGTAAGAAAAATGATATGTGCGTGTTTTGCACAAAAACGCTAAAAAACTGATTAGCGATTTTTAATCGCGATTAGCACTAAATTAGCATATAATTAATCATAAAAACTTAAAAATTGCATAATTCACATAAAACACCCTCTTTCAGAAATTTCTATAATTTTCCAAATTTTTCCCCATTTATCGGTATTTAATTATACCGAAATATTAAAATATTCATTAAAATTAATATTAAATTATAAAAATTCCCAAAAATAATATTTTATTTTTCTGAAATGTTACACTATCCAATTAGCGTAATAGGTGTACCGTCCTAATCCAAGGAGCACTCGCAACCTGAGAGAAGGTAAATGGAAAAGACAA
This sequence comes from Agapanthus africanus, assembly GCA_030015575.1. Lineage (NCBI taxonomy): Eukaryota > Viridiplantae > Streptophyta > Magnoliopsida > Asparagales > Amaryllidaceae > Agapanthus > Agapanthus africanus. The sequence goes on along the minus strand of CM057349.1, from coordinate 415,263,952 downwards.
CTGAATAGTCCTATTCATTTTCTCCAGAACCGGAAACCGTTCTCGAATCTAAAACAAGTTCCTTCGAGTTCGTATATAACCGTACGATGGTTTTATCCAATGGAAGTGGATGTTCGTAGTGATACGAAGTGTTCTGGAGAAAAGGGTAAAAGTAGGAGTGGTAATGAGGTGTGCAACTCTGACAATCCAAAAGCCAGTATGTTTTTAAGAAAGTTCGGTTAACTTGGTCACTGAGTTATAGTCTAGGGTCAGGTCATGGTTGTAGGGTTCCTAGGCATACTAATGAGGTCTCACAAGGCATCAACCATGCCAATTTCAAATTTTAACGGTGCCGAGAAACCCTAACAAGATCGTTGGCTAGATGTTTAGGCGAAAAACAAACTAGTTAACACTTAACTACAAGAATACGGAAATACAACCTTTGTAGGTCCGGTCCACCACCTCCTAAGCTCCGCGATGAAGTCCTCTCCGCTGACCAAATGAAATCCCGGGCTCTAGCGTCGGCTTCATCGGAGAAATGGGCGGGCAAGGTCGTCGGCTTCGTGCCGAAGATGATCTACGTCGAGGCATCACAAGATCAAGCTCCAACTTCACCAAGTCATGAAACTTGTGAAGAAAACACACTCTACTACTTGGCAAGAGGTAAAGGATGAAGAAATAGGAAGTGGGTAGACTTTAGAATTGGATTTCTCACTCTTTTTCATCAATCACCATTGATGGATGCTTGGTTTTCTTCTTGAAGAAGAAGAAGAAGAAGAAGAAGATAATATTATGATGAGTTAATTTTAAAATCAAAAGTAAATCAATACTTATCATAATAATGACCATGGTCAAGTGTAGAGAATGAATCATGGTTAGTGGGAATGGTTAGGGTTAAGCATGGAGACAAAATGGTCACTTGGTCAAAGCTTCATGAAGCTTCAACATCCATCCAAAGAAAGCCACCATTTTGCACTTTATGCAAATTATTTTCCAAAAAGAAATGGATAAATAAATAAGTGAATAAAACAAAACCCTAACCATTATCATGTAACCATGGTTTGATCTTTACACAAAAACCCTAGCAAACATGCATCATCAAACATGATACAATCAAGTGCACAAAAGTATATCACATATACAATGTGTACATCCGAGTGAGAATATCCATATAAAGTGAACCAATACTAGTTAATGCAAAGTAATATATCAAATATATAATTATGCATTAAATCATTAAATCAACACTAGATTCAATGATCCGGTCATATCGCATATAACCGACTAGTATCCAATGTATCGGCTTATCGAATCAACCCTCGATTCGATAACTAGGTTATATCGCATACAACCATTCGATACATTCATCGCAAGAATAGCATACGGTATCACATACACGCATTATTCTCGGTCCCGCACATATCTCATATGCGCTCCTATTTCGTTTCGCTTGAGCCAGGAAACCTCTGTGTAGGACTCTAAAGACTCGTCAATACGCCGGCAGCAGGTGATGATCATATCAAACACCCACAAGCCGCAAGCGGTCTGCTAAACGTAACGGCCACCCGGGTATTGAGCGATCAGAAGATCGACGAGCAAGCCCGCTCACACTCCAGTGAATCCAACCAGTAACACTTGCCGTACAGTCCGGTTTGATCGTCTGATATGTCGCATATCTCGCCTAGGGGTGGTAAACGTCAGACCCCAATAGCTCGATAAGTCGTGTCGATATGAGGTCTATAACAATTCGAGAAACTACTGGTAACACTTACCAGTAAATCTCAGCAACCCTGGCCAGGGATTTCCTGTTATAGCCAATCGAACACAGCGCAACATCAACCCCCTATACCGGGAGAGACGAATCCCCTCCTATCGCTCATTGCCTCCATGTGACTCGGGACTGTACCCAAAAACCACCGTTTTGCACGCCCTCTTGGATGTGGTAAGATGGAAATCAAAGCACAGTGGGAACCACACAAGACTCTATGACGATCTCGGGTCAACAGACTACTCTGTACCAGTGTCACCAGAGAACTGCCATCTGACGTAAGGTATAATACCATCTGGGAGTTCTCGGCGAGTCCGTCCAGTGTACCCAGTCACTACTGAGCACCCGTATATCATCTCTGATGTCAAACACCAATGGATATGGGATCATCCATCGCCCATCTGTATGGGTCGAGAAGGTACACGCTAGTCTACTCTGGTATATCGATGCCCCATCTCGATACACCCGCGACTAGGGACTTTCAAGGATGTACTTATGGACTACCATGTCCCCACTAGTATGATCCGCATCATAGTCCAGGTAGTCAAGTACACATCCTAAGGGCTTTACCAACATGTAATAGAGAGACAATCTGTGTACACGTTAAGGTAAAGAGCAACCAGATAGCATACTATCATGTCGAGCAAGAAAGTCCTCCCTATATATGTCCCAGCATCCACTACAATATACATCCAATGTACAGTAATGGCCTCTAGGGCATACATATAACTAACAATGGTCGCTGTCAAGAGAGAGCGAGAAAGAAACACTCTGCGTGCACTCTAACCTAGATCAGAATGGTTAATCACTTTATCTAATCAGGATGTCTCCCACTGTATCCTCAAATTCTCCTCCAAATCTGAAAGAAGAATTAGTCGGGATCATCTAAAATCACCCGAGGAGTAAACCAACTCATAAGTGGGAATCGGGGTCCAACTATCATCGCATGATAACGTGACGGAATCCACTCACGTTATCACACTCCAGAAGGTATGCGCATGCCTGGCAAGTTTCAGTTTCTTTAGAAACTCCCGATGTGTGTTTTTACCCCAAGCGGTTTATGACCTTGACTAGGTCAACAAACCATAAACCTCTAGTCAAGTTCAACCGTCAATATCATGGATTGCATTAAACCCACCCGCACGTGCCCTTGACTGGGTAAACAAGGCCGCACGACTGTCCTAACCAATCCCATTAAAAATGCAACAAACAAGCACCACTTAGCTACCGAACACTATGTCTTGACTAGGTCAATAAACGCAGCACGAATACTAAATAATACTTGTAAGAAATGACGGAGGGCTACGACTGGTTTTTGGCGAAAAACCTTTAACGTAATGAACTTGATATCGTTGAAAGAACCGCATAACTTTTTATAAATATATAGTAGCGAAAACCTTTGCTAAAGAGGCCACTCTCGGTGAAGGGATCTCGGCTCTTTCCCCGTAGAATGAGGTGCAGGATATTCCAACTGAATACCGCGATGCAAAGCAAGAAGTAATCGACTGTAGTGAAGTTATTACCCTGACGCAAACCTCTGCCCAAGGGGTCACTCCCGATGAAAGGATCTCGGCCCTTGCCTCGTCGAATGAGGTGCTGGATATTCTAAACTGAATACCACTATGCAAAACAAAAGAGAACGTCCTTCCAATAACAGCTTTTTGAAAATTGCTCCAACAACATCGAATAGGTTTGTTTTCCTTGCATTGATCCGAATCAACGCAATCCCATCAATTAATCACACCGATAAAGAACAAAAATAAAATGTACGTATATGCCATCCGCATTCGCCACTGGGTCCCGTCATCACCCGTTAGGTTACTTAACTAACGACAGAGCGAGGACTGGACTAGCGCGGGTGTAAAACATATACAATATCTACTAGTATATATATATCAATATACAATAATCGCTCTAGGCATGATAAATGCAACATTACAGACAAGTAATAAGCATCACAGAACAATATAGATAATCTGGGATCCCCGGGTTTACTTAGAGCCGCAACTGAAACCCGACGTTCCACCGGTCGTGTGGATAGCCTGCGCAATGAAAACCTAGACCCCTACGGGTGCGGCAAGTTACCTGCTAAAACCTGAAGCGAGGCAGCCCTCTTCAACAAAGTGAATGGACCACCCAGCACTTCACGGAATCCGGTAACTTGAGCACCCCACTTTGGGTCAACCTATACCCCATACGAGTGCGGCGAATAGCCCGCCAATTCTAGAGTGAAGCCCCCTTCATCTCAAAGCCATGAGATGCGGTCCCGTTGTCCTCTAGAACCCGGCTATCCGTGCACCCCACCACGGGGTAATCCTAGTACAGAAAATAAAAATATGTACAATGGTATATCGACCTCAACCCGGTCGTGCCCCAAAAGAATAATATACAAACAGGCAGTGACGGCAGTCCATATGTCGGACGCTCGCCCTGCAATATCAAATGTACAAATATAACCAAACTGTACTACCATTGCATCCAGGCTATCCACCACGACAAATCCGCAACATCACAGCACAACACAGAACATCAATGTGAATGTCACGTTCGCAAATCTGTCTAAAAGGGCTATAGCAATTAGATAAGATTTACCGATCAAATGACATTCACGGTCGCAGATATAATGTAATGCACTGTAAACTTTAAACAATATTAGAAAATATCGAATCCGAAATAACCCCCAATTATCCCAAACAAACTGATAAAACCATATCCAAATTGGGCCAAACAAACAATACCACTGAACCAAAATCCCACAGAGCAGACAACAGCCTAAATACGAGTCCCATATACCTTACCTGGGCCGGCCTGGCCGGAAATTCTTGCTTGGTGGACGGTATTCTCCCGATGGGTGAGGCTCGTTTTTGGGCAGTGGTCATATGGTCTCATGGGTGGTCTTCTGCACTTGTTTAAAAAAATTTCTGAACACTTTTAAAATTAACAGAGACCAAAACTGCAGTGGGATTGTCCGGGTTTTGTTTCGGTTTCGATACATTAACATTGTTTAAACAAGCTAGCTAAGGTTAATGGCGTGGCTCTGATACCATGTAAGTCTACGGTAGCGCCCCGGCCGTCAATCCGAAGCCAAATACGGAAACAAAAACTTTTTAGGAAACCGGCACTATCGCAGTCTTTCATCCGGATCGAACCATTAACGCTAAACTAGCTAACTACTAAGAAGTGAGAGTGGCTATACCGATCGATCCGTGTCCATCGGTCTTTGGCCACCATCCCAAGCTCCTCGCGGCATCTCCGATCTCCGGTCTCCTCGTCGGAAGGGCACCACATCAATGAGTCTTTTTACGGGCTCCCGCTTCATCCAAAGCAACTCGAACATGAAGCTTGCTAGCCGACATATCCAAGGTGAAGTAGAGAATATGTGTGATAACTTTGTCTCAAGCATCCATTGATTCTCAACACATGAGAGTGTATGGATGGAGGTTGAAGATGATGCCATTGGTGGAAGTTATGAGCTAGAGGAAGAAGAAGAATAAGAGGCTTTTCTTTCTTAATGTGTTGGAATAATAATGTGAGCAAGCATAATGAATCCAAGAGCTAACCCCTTGCCTCATGGCTGCCCCTTCTCTCTCCACTTATCATTTCAACACATTAATCAAAATAAAATTTGACATATGCACAAATAAAGAGACCATGAGTCACCACTTATGTACATGTCACAATAAATGCTCCTCATGATGAAATCTACTCACAATTTCCACCAAAACACTAACCCAAATGTTTATGACAATAAAAAGAGAATGGCATCTACTAAAGTAAACTCGTGACGGATCACAAGGATACCCCTCACCTGTATATACATACCTGCATCCGCATTCCGACTGAATGCAAATGCGATGAGACTAAAGTAATCCAACAAATCTAATACTAGGATCCGTCTTAAACCAAAGCCCACTAGTATGATCCGTCCGATCATAATCCGTGCACTACTGCACGTATGCGATCGAACCCTGCCATAATACCATATGGCCTCTACAACGTTTCTCCCGAACTTGGGAATCTTTCTTTGGGGGACTCTAAAGACTCGTCAATACACTGGCTGTGGATTTAACCACTAGCACGTCAGTGGTACTGGCTGTTCGTAACAGGCTACCCATGTATTGACCAAAAGAGAAGCCGATGAGCGAACTCATCCTGGAACCCTACTGAGCCTGTCAGTGACAATATCTATACAGTCCGGTCCGTTCGTCTATGAGTATCGCATGTCGGGCCTAGGGGGTTGGTAAAAGTCAGACCCCCAAAAGCGGTACAAGTCGTGTCGGAGTGTAGCCCAGAACACCCTGAGATACTACTGGAATACCTACCAGTAAATCTCCTGCCTTGGCCAAGGACTTCGTATAATGGCTCTCCTAAACACAGTGCGATCTCACCCCCAATACCGGGAGAGACGAAACCCCTGCCGATCCGCTCACTGGCTCCATGTGGCTCGGGACTGTACCCAACTAAAGCCTGTTTGCACGATTCCTTTGAGCCGTGGTAGGGTAGTAATCAAAGTACAGTGGGAACTCACACGAGACAAATGACGATCTCAAGTCGATGAACTAATCTGTACACATGTCACCAGGGAACTGCTATCTGACGCTAGGTATAATACCAACTAGCATGTTCCCGGCGAGTCCTGTCCGGTGTACTCATAACCCAATGAGCACCTGTATACATCTTAGGTGAACCAACTGACACCAATGGCTTGTGAGACCGGCCACCGCCCCTCGTCGGGGTCTCGACTGTATACACTAGTCTACTGATGGAGTATCGATGCCCAGTCTCGAAACTCCTACGACTAGGGACCACTTTAAGGATGTGCTTATAGACTACCTAACTCTCACGTATATGATCGCCATCATACTGCTGGTAGTCAAGCAAGAATCCTAAGGGCTCTATCAACGTGTAATAGTGATCTGTAATATCACCTAAAGTATGTACATGATGATAAAGATAAACCAGGTAGCATATTATTCTCTTTATCAACGTGTAACAGTAAACTGCAATGTCACTTAAAGCATGTACACGATGATAAAGACAACTCAGATAACATATTATCCTCTTGAGTAAGACTGTCCTACCAGTATAGGTCATCCCTCAATCATTGCAATCACGTGCCTGCGATCCAATATTTGAATTTGAGGGCACTATATACAACAGATCAATTAATTAGATTATGAGCACATGGGCTCAGTTGAATCTAAGTTGAGGACTTATGACCAACTTAGGCTAAGTCCAATTAAGTTTGAAATGTTGGACTTTTGTTGGGACTGTTGAACATTTGTCTGGGTTCAACCCCCCAGTATTTAGCAATGCTAAACATAAGTCTGGGTTCTGACCATGTCTTTATCTTTTGTTGAGTGCTGAGCACTCATATGCCATATGAGATGATCAATCTTGGAAGATAAGGGTCTATTTGAGGCTCAGTCAAAAGGGAGTCTTGCCTCTGGAAGACTTAGCCAATTTGGGCTAAAACTGGTTTTAAAATAGTGTTAAACACTAGAGGACATCATGCGGTCACGTGTCCCCACGTGATGTATTTAAAACAGTGTTAAACACTGGGAACAAAACGCTCAAAATAGTGTTAAACACTAGAAAGGAGGTGGTCACGTGGGGTCACGTGAGGCGCCTGAAGATGGGGCCAGACCTCCTTTATTTTTTTCTCAGAATATTCAAATAAGTGTTAAACACTTTTAGTCTTCAGGCCATCACGTGTGGGCACGTGATGGGCACCCATGCATTGATTATTAAAGTGTTTATTAGGGGTCACGTGGGGACACATGAGGGCGCTCAAAATTGACTCTGCCCTTGGATTTGTTCTCTTTTGTTTTGAGAGTCACGTGTGAGCACGTAAGGCATTGCCTTCATGCTTTTTCTTTCTTATTTTGAGGAGTTTGTTCAAGGGTCACGTGGGGGCACGTGACCTAGTCTTGTTCGTTCTTTTTCATTCATTGGGGTGAAGGGTCACGTGTTACCACGTGATCACATTGGATACTTTGATCTTTATGTGCATGGAGAACTTTAAGTCTCCTGTTTTTTAAGAATTAAATTCTTTTATAGGGTTAAACCCTAGTTCTGTTTAGAGAAATTAAATTCCTATGTATTTGAAAGAATTAAATTCTTATGTAGGGTTAAACTCTAGTTTCATTTGGAGGAATTAAATTCCTATGAATTTGGAAGAATTAAATTCTTATATAGGGTTAAACCCTAATTTCATTTGGAGGAATTAAATTCCTATGAATTTGGGAGAATTAAATTCTCTAAACTCAATTCTCCCTCTAAGTTTGGGATCTGCGTGGCAGAATCTCCCCGATGAGAATTAAATTCTCACCTTGTGGGAAGATCTGCTTTTGCAGATTTTCAACCAACGGAAGAACTAAGTTCTTATTCAGAAGAATTAAACTCTTAAATTGAGAATTAAATTCTCTTTTTGTTTTATGGAGCTTAGGTCTCTTTTCCCTTCTCACCTAGGGTTTCTTTCTCTTCTGAGGAAATCTTCTCTCTCTTGAGAATTAAATTCTCCTCTCTTTTTTTCTCTCTGTTGTTGTCTCTCCAAAAAAAATCCAAGATCCCTTCTCTTCGAAAATTTCAGATATCAAGTTCATTACGCAAAAACTAGAAAAGCCTCAAAAACACTCCATTTCAAAATCCATTCGATCCTACAACGATATCAAGTTCATTACGCAATAGGTTTTCAGAAAAACCTATCGTAGCCCTCCGTCATTTCAGATAAGTACTAGTTAGTATTCGTGCTGCGGTTGTTTGGCATGCGTCAAGGCGTAGTGTACGGTAGCTAACTAGTGCTTATCTGCTAGCATACGATGCGATTGGATTAGGGTATTCGCACGGCGTTGTTTGGCATGCGTCAAGGGTCGTGCGGGTGGGTTTAATTCAATCAAGAAATGTACGGGTTGAACTTGACTAGCGGACTATGGGTTGTTTGGCATGCGTCAAGGTCATAGCACGCTAGGGGCAAAATATTATCGGGAATTTCAAGTGTTGAAATTTGCAATAAGATTGCATACCTTCTATGAGATAGTTGGATCCCGATACCCACTGCGAGTAATTGTTACTCCTGGGAGAGTTTTACACATTACAATTAGCCGATCAAGTAGGTGTCTAGAAAGGTGTTAACGAGGTTACGCCTTTGGGAAAACGAGATTTACATTAATTAGGTTCGTGCGAAAGCACGGGGGACCTCCCTCAAAGTACCGACACTGGCCTGGCTGAAAGATTGGCGAACTTGTAGTGTGTAATTAATCCCGGCTAGTCTTTCCTTTTAGGATTTGAAGGAAGATTTGATAAAACCAGTGGGAGCCATCCTGATTAGATAAAATAATAACCAATATATTCTTGAAAGAGCGCACGCTGAGTGTTTTCTTCTCTCTCTCCAGGTAGCGACCATATCACGCCTTAATCAAGATAATAATACGGAATATTGACCGAACCCGCTTGTTATACTGAGCTGGGGAACGTTGGTCCCGCTCCAACTTATAATTGTTATAAGACAGAGTAGGAAATTAGGGATTACCAGAATTCCCGTGCCGCCCAAACGAAGAGAGTGCATGCTGATGCATCATCTTCGGGTGTGTTCATTACAAAGAACTGTTTCTCAGTATCCTCCGCATCCTGGGTATATGATACCGGATCAGGATCCCAGATATGTAATCTGTTACATAGGGCTACAGATAGGTAGAGAACTGAGAACGGGTGATAAGTTTCATGAGGCAGAAAACGGGGCAAGTGTTGCAGCCAAGTCTGTTGGTCACTGTCACCCTGTATTACAAATACATTGATTCTGAACGAATGTTATTAGATACCGAACCTGATATACAAAATCATATCAGTCTCTTTATAAGTAAAGAAATGATAAAATTTTGTATTGTTGGATTATGTTTTGAACATTTCCTATATCAAAAGTTGATCGGTTCAGGCACGTTATCTAAAAGCATTGATGTTCTAAATCAAAATACAGTTCTTTGTATACGGAACACACATAAGAGAAAGAGTTCAAAAATGAATGAATTCTTCTTGAGGCATTGTAGACTAGGTCATATCAATGCGATCCGACTGGCTGAAGTTACATTTTAGATGCATATTTAAATTAGTTTGAATTTACATCTTATGAAACTTGCCAGTCATGTCACAAAGATAAGATGACCATAGCTCCGTTTACTGGAAACAGAGAAAGAGTCAGTGAACTCTTGGGATGATACATGTTGATGTATGTAAGGTCCCCTGTCTACACATGCCAAGACCGGTTCCTTGTACTTTATTACATTCTCTGATAATCTCTTTAGATTCAGACATATGTTCTTGTTGAAACACAAGTCCGAACCTTTTGAGATATTCACAGAATATAAGTTAGAAGTAGAGAACCAAAATACGGGTATAAGTATTATGTCCTATGATGAGATCAAGGAGGAGAATACTTGAGCACGGAATTCTTGGACTTTTCTAAAGGAGAATGAGATTCTCTCTCAGCATTACTCCTCCGTATACACCATAGCACGATGGTATATCAGGGCGGAGCAATAACACCCTGTGTGATAAGGTGTGCTCTATGATGAGTACTACTGAGTTACCCATTTCCTTTTGGGAGTTATGCACTTGAGAAGCTGCATACCTATTGAATAGGGTTCAAATTCAAATCAGTTGCCTACCACTTCATATGTGATATGGAAAGGGTAGAGCCCATGTCTTAAGCTAGTTAAGATTTGGGGTTGACCGGCCTATGTCTAAAAGCAAAATCCGGACAAGCTCGAGGCAAGGTCTGTAATGTAGAACTGGAAAGGTTCCAGCTATACAAAATACAGCAGATGATTTGATAAAACCAAAGGATTCAATAGTTACCAACGAACCTCAGCCTCTCCGCCAATCTAGTAGGGTTCCTCACCCACCTGAGAGATACTTCGGTTTCTCTATGACAGTGGGAGTGAGGATTGCATCATGAGATGATGACCCAACTAGTTTCGAGCAGGCCATCGAGAGTAGGGACTCTGTAAGAATGGCTGGATGCTTAGCGATCTGAGATGGAATCCTTATACACCAACAAAGTATGGACTTTGGTTGCTATATCTGAAGGGTTAAATCCCCATCAGGAGCAAGTATATCTTGAGAAGATTGCTTGGTGTAGATGGAAAAGTTGAGACTTTCAAAGCTAGACTTGTTAAAGCTTTTCGTCATCGACCAGGCGTGCATAATGATGAAACCTTTTCAAGTGGCTATGCTTAAGTCCATCCAGATCCTACTTGCCACGGCTACACACCATGACTACGATATCTGGCGGTTGGGTGCCATGACTGCTTTTCTAAATGATGTTTTAGAAGAGAATGTCTATAAGTACACAGCCAGAGGGCTTCGTAGACAGTGGGAGCAGCGGAAACGTGTACAAGATGCTTTATAGGATAAAGCAGGTATCGCGGAGTTGGAACATCTGTTTTGATGTCTTAGTCAAAGAGTTTGACATCATCAAAATGGAAGATGAACCTTGTATAAACAAAAAGGTAGTGGGGAGTATAGTGATGATCCTCGTAGTGTACGTGGATGCCATACTCTTGATAGGGAAGGAGTTTCCTATGCTACGCTCGGTCAATCTCCGCTTATCATAATGATTCTCCATATAGGATCAAAGTGATACCTCCTAAATCCTGGGTTTTGGATCTATGAGATAGATCTAATTGGATTTTAGGATTCTCACTAGTTGTAGTGAGATGGTATCAACCGATCCTGGGGAGAATCACTGGAAGGGTTCCAGGGTGATAAGGACGACTGAAAGTCAGTCACAGGCATTGTCTTTACCCTCAGTAAAAGGGACGGTATGTTGGAAGGGTTCCAAGCGAGATACCGTGGCAAACTAGACGATAAAGGCTGGATACATCGCTACATAAGATGCTACCTAAGAGGCTGTTTGGGTGTATATTAGTTCATGAGATTAACTTCGTTCCTACCATTGTGAGACAATGGAGTTATGGCTTATGCCAAGGAACGCCCATCCCATCAGTGACCCAGGCGTATTCTGAGGCAGCATCACCTGATCATGGAGATAGTTAATCTCCAGGGTGATCGAGGTTAGGAGAGTTAACTCAGAGGACAACACGGCGGATCCACTCACAAAGGCCTTTTCCCAGAGAGAGACTTTTATGGGATGGTTGAGTATGAGATACTACAACCACTGCTATCAGATGGCCCTAGTGCAAGTGGGAGATTGTTAGTTATATGTATGCCCTAGAGGCCATTACTATACATAGGATGTATATTGTAGTGGATGCTTGGACATATATAGGGAGGACTTTCTTGCTCGACATGATAGTATGCTATCTGGTTGCTCTTTACTTAAACATGTACACTGATTGTCTCTCTGTTACATATTGGTAAAGCCCTTAGGATGTGTACTTGACTACCTGGACTATGATGCGGATCATACTAGTAGGGACATGGTAGTCCATAAGTACATCCTTCAAGGTCCCTAGTCGTGGGTGTATCCGGACAGGGCATCGATATACCAGAGTAGACTAGCGTATACCTTCTCGACCCATACAGATGGGCGATGGATGATCCCATATCCATTAGTGTTTGACATCGGAGATGATATACGGGTGCTCAGTAGAGACTGGGTACACTGGACGGACTCGCCGAGAACCCCCAGATGGTATTATACCTTACGTCAGATGGCAGTTCTCTGGTGACACTGGTACAGAGTAGTCTGTTGACCCGAGATCGTCATAGAGTCTTGTGTGATTCCCACTGTGCTTTGATTTCCACCTTACCACGTCCAAGAGGGCATGCAAAAAATGGTGGTTTTTGGGTACAGTCCCGAATCACATGGAGGCAATGAGCGATAGGAGGGGATTCGTCTCTCCCGGTATAGGGAGTTGATGTTGCGCTGTGTTCGATTGGCTATAACCGGAAATCCCTGGCCAGGGTTGCTGAGATTTACTGGTAAGTGTTACCAGTAGTTTCTCGAACTGTTATAGACCTCATATCGACACGACTTATCGAGCTATTGGGGTCTGACATTTACCACCCCTAGGCAAGATATGCGACATATCAGACGACGAGACCGGACTGTACGGTAAGTGTTACTGGTTGGATTCACAGGAGTATGAGCGGGCTTGCTCGTCGATCTTCTGATCGCTCAATACCCGGGTGGCCGTTACGTTTAGCAGACCGCTTGCGGCTTGTGGGTGTTTGATATGATCATCACCTGCTGCCGGCGTATTGACGAGTCTTTAGAGTCCTACACAGAGGTTTCCTGGCTCAAGCGAAACGAAATAGGAGCGCATATGAGATATGTGCGGGACCGAGAATAATGCGTGTATGTGATACCGTATTCCATTCTCGCGATGAATATGTCGAATGGTTGTATGTGATATAACCTAGTTATCGAATCAAGGATTGATTCGATAAGCCGATACATAGGATACTAGTCGGTTATATGCGACATGACCGGATCATTGAATCAAGTGTTGATTTAATGATTTAATGTATAATTATATATTTGATATATTACTTTGCATTAACTAGTATTGGTTCACTTTAAAAGGATTTTCTCACTTGATGTGCACATTGTATATGTGATATATTTTTGTGTGCACTTGATTGTATCATGTTTGATGATGCATGCTTACTTGAGTTTGTGTAAAGACTAAACCATGGTTATTTAAATGGTTAGGGTTTTGATTTTCATATCTATTTATTTATTTATTTATTATGGAAAAGATAAAGAGAAAATGGTGGCTTTCTTTGTTTGTTGTTGAAGCTTTATGAAGTTTTGACTAAGTGACCATTTTGTCTTCATGTTTAACCCTAACCATTCAAACTAACCATAGTTTATTCTCTACACTTGACCATGGTTAGTGTATGATAAGTATTGATTTTATTTTCTATTTTAAAAACAACTTATCATATTCTATCATCTTCTTCTTCTTCTTCTTCAAGAAGAAACCTTGCCTCCATTAATGGCAACTTGAGAAAAAAAGTGAGAAATCCAATTCTAAAGTGAACCCACTTCCTATTTCTTCATCCTCTACCACTTGCCAAGTAGTATAGGGTGTTTTCTTCACAAGTTTCATGGCTTGGTGAAGTTGGAGCTTGATCTAGTGTTGCCTCGACGTAGATCATCTTCGGCATCGAAGTCGACGACCTAGCCCGCCCATTTCTCCGATGAAGCCGACGCTAGAGCCCAAGATCCGATGATCGCAGCGAGGGGACTTCATCACAGAGCTATGGAGGTGGAGGACCGGATCTACAAAGGTTGTATTTTCCGTTTACTCATAGTTAAGTTGTTAACTAGCTTCTCGTTTCGCCTAAAATTCTAGTCAACGATCCGTATTAGGGCTTCTCGGCACTTGTAAAATTAGAAATTGGCATGGTTGATGCCTTGTGAGACCTCATTAGTGTGCCTAGGAACCCTACAGGCTCCTATTTATATGTGAAAGAAAAGAATCAATTTATTTAGTCAATCTTTCATTAAAAGATTTTGGTTGTTTTTTTAACCAACTTGATCTTTTAGATCACTCAGTGAATTTTATTCACCATTGGATTTTTAATCCAGAAGATATTCTGTCTGTTATTCTTGGTGAATTTCAGGAAAATCTTTCCTTGTATAAAATCTTTCCATAAATTGGTGATTTTTAATCACCATTGAATTTTTAATCCAACGGTGCTCCATTTTACAGAGCACCATCTTTTTTGTTTGGAAAGATTTAAGAAAATATTTTTCCAGTTAGTGTTTTTGATTTCCCTTAATTAGAATTTAATTCTATTAGTTCAAAAGGCTAAGAGCCTATCACGTGTTGGCACGTGATCCTACTGTTTGATCATTAAATAGAATTTAATTCTATTAATTAAAGAGCTTAGGAACCCATCACGTGTTAACACGTGACCCCTCCCCGATTAAACATTTTATCCAGAATTTAATTCTGCCTTTTTACAGAACTAAAGAATCTTCACGTGTCAGCACATGACCCTTGGTCACGTGTAGACACGTGATGCCCCATTGGGATCTTTTCTTGCTGTTTTATTATGCCTTTTAATTCCTTCAAAGGGTTTTTTTAAAGGCCCATCACGTGTGGGCACGTGACTCCACTAATTGCTTGCTTGATTAGAATTCAATTTTATTATAATAGAATCCTCAGGAAACTATCAGGTGTCAGCACGTGACCCTTGGTCACGTGTGAGCACGTAATGCCCCATTGGGATTTTTCCTGATATTTTTATGAGGGAACAAATGCCCCCACAGCGTTGTTCTCACGTGTTTGCACGTGAGTGCAACGCTGTAACTTTTGTGGCCGTTGGATCTGTCTAGGGAAGGGGGTAGATGAACCGTTTCCCATCACGTCCTATAAATGCAGGGGTCTCTTCAGAAGCACCTCCACTTTTTCCATCTTCTTCCTTGCTCATTTTTCTTCTGAGAATTTAATTCTCTTTCCCAGAGCTTAGTTCTCTGTTTCAAAAATTTTCAGAGTTTAAGTTTGTCAACAAAAGATTTCCTTTTTCAGGTAAGGATCTTGAACGGCCGAGGAACTCCTCGTAGAAATTTTCTCTTGGATTTTAAATACATACCAAGGGTTTTTCCCTTTAACAAGAACCCATCTTTCCAAGTTCTTTTAAAATAATGTCCAATCTTAAATGATAAACTCCTTTGTTTGGGCTTCTCTGATCTCAGGGATCGATGGTGGCACTTATCTTCTCTCTGGTATTTAATTCCATTCCAAAGAGCTTTAGCTCTGAAAATGTTTTCTGGGAATTTAATTTCTCTATTCAAAAGGAATTTAATTCCTCTAAAGAACTCAGTTCTTCACAGAGAACTTCTTGGGATTTTCTTGCCCTGAGTTGTTCTTTGCAAAAATGCTTATAGAAAGACCCTTCATGATTTGCATAGAGTTCTTGCAGTGGGTTTCCTCCTTGGGGAAAGTGTAGAGTTGTTTGCAATCCACTGTTCATTTATTGAGAATCTTCCTTTTTTTCCCATAATAATTACCCTGCCTCATCATTAGTGAGCCGCCATTTTGATTTTGTGGGGCCCCTGTGTTTTGTAACCAGTGGTCCCATAAAATAAATTCCTTGTCTTCTTCTTCCACTATCTTTTATATATTTATAAATATATATATACATGTGTGCTTCACTAACAGCTTCTTTTCCTTTGTTTCAGGAGTAATGGCTTCTCTTCCGTACTTTCCTTTCACCCGCCCGGAAGTGGCTTTTCCTCAATCACCGTCTGATGAAGAAGTGATGGCGATGATTAAAGCTCACGACCCTAATTGCACCAATCTACTTTTATGGGGGACCTGGTATGGTCATATCATCCGAGGCCGCCGCAGCTTTCTTTGTGAGGTACCGACAGAGCCTACCTATCCATTTTTGCCGATGGAGCGTCCACGGACCGCCTTTCCTGTGGAGATGTCGAATTGGACCCCTACGGGACGGCTTGAGCCGTCTACAACTGGGATTCCGAACCACCCTGTGCCGGCTATAGACATCTTACGGCGCCGCATCTGCCAAGGCGAAGCCCAGCCATGGGGACAGGTTTACAAAATAGGGCTTACTCCTCGACATCCCACGGGCTACCTTCTCTGGGCTCGTTATATCCTGTCTGCCCATCGTGCACGACTGCAGAGGGTCGGGTTGTATCAGGCAGTATACGCGTCTCTTTTCCACTATCAGTTCCCCCATGTCTGGTAGGCTAAAGCTTTCCTTAATCAATGGAATCTTCCTACCAACACCTTTTTGCTAGGGGGCCGCGAAATTTCAATTTCTCTGGAAGAGTTTCGCCAGATCTCGGGGTTGCCGATCAGGGGGACGCTCTATGAAGAATTGCTGCCTTCTGATGAATATGTTTTCGAAGTTGAGCCTGCTATGCTTGATGACTTATCAACTAAAAATGTCGTCCGCCACAAGCACCCAAGTCTATTCAAGGCTGTGGGCATTTTTGAAAAGCTGTTCGCAGAAATCAGATGAGCAGGGTGTCACTTTCAAAACCTTTATTGCCTGCTTCCTTCGCAGAGACGTTCTATTAAAGACGGCTCCGAAGTTCGCAAATATCAACGACACTTTCGGGTTCGGTCTAAATAAGCTACCGGCTAAAGAAGAGGATTTGCCGCAGTTCTGCATTCCAATCCTGTTGGCTGTACCTTTTGAGTCGATCGCAGCTCCTGGCATAGATGAAGAGACCTTCTTCGTGGGTTTTATCAGCGTCTGGCTTAGCTGGTTCATCATTCCAACGCACCGTCGATTCATGAGAGCTTCGGTCATTTACCCTGCTCATCGCATCACTGGAGGGACGCGACTAGTCATGGGCATTACAGGGCTAGCGCATCTGTATCATGGGTTAAGCGCTGCAGCCAATACCTCAACACCAGGCATGAACGTAGTGAGTTTCTCTTTTCATTACTTTACGTCATGGATTGAGATGCATGTGCTAGGGGCATTTGCCGCGCATCAGAGACCCCACTTTTATGATTCCTACACTTTTCCGCGGCTCATGAGATTGGTGGACGCTTCTGCTCCTGATCCGACTCAGTCCGGAGCTATTCGTGTGCTGATTAATCCCTATGCCAATACGGGTGGGATGGTATTCAATGATCGAGTCCTCTCTGCTCCTTCAGGACCGATTCAACAGCTTTGTGACTCGTCGAAGGAGGGAGTACCCTCCCTGAAGCCCAAGGAAGCTGCGCACTTATATTCAATCAGACCGGGTTATCTGGTGTTTCGTCAAAACGGTGCGGCCCTTTTTATGCGGTACAACCCACACCGCTTTGCTCGGCAACTGGGATATGACCAGGGTGTCCATTTTGAGGCATTTACAATGGAGCCCATCCCGTCGTCAGAAGTTGTTCATGACGCCGCTCATCACTTCATGCGGTTGAACACTGGCTCTCGCTTCGTGATTCCTGAAGCTGACTATATTCCTCGATGTGTGGGGTTTTTCATGGGCTGGTACCTCCACCGAATCAGTCCCATTATTGCCGAGGAGAGGAGGATGCTCCTCGGATATAGGGTTCCTACTCCGATCCAGGATACGGGAGTCCCGCCGAGACCGCAGGCAGTGGTTTGCCCTCCCTTGAGAGATACTGGTGTCGTGCTTATTTCTGAAGCAGTGGAAGTGGATCTAACTCCCACAGCTGGTATGACGCCGCGTACTAGAGCTCAATCAAGGGTCAATAAGGACCAGTAGCAGTATCATCAGTTGCGGCATCAGCAGTGGTGGTGTCGTCATCGGTAGCACCGCCGAGTGAGGATATTGAAGGCGAAGTGGGTTAACGCCGCACCAAAGCACCAAAGGGAAGGAAGCGATCGTATGTTGTTTTTTAGTTCTGGGTCCAAGAGGCGAAGGAAGACGGCCACCAATCTGCTCGACTTTTTAGTGGAATCAGAGCCTATCCTTCAAGATGAACCACTAGCCATGCAAGAATCGGACGGTTGTCTACTTTTCCCGGGTTCATCTGCCGAGGAAGCCGCACAACTGGATGAGGCTATAAGACGCTCACAAGATGAATCGGAGAATGTAAGGATCCCGAAAAGGCCTTATCCTACCGTCATCTTTTATGAAGATCCTCCATCGATACGGAGGATATTCATAGGTCCTCTGGAAGAGGGAGGCAAGAGAGCCCTTAAGAAGCCTATCTCGGCTGACGCTGAAGATGCGCTTTCGTTGTGGATCGGTGGCCACGAGTCTACCCTCGAATCCCGGCGAGCATACCTCCTCAGGAAGGAACGCCGGCTTGAACAAGCCATACTAGAGGCTTCTTTGCGCATTGGTATACTCATATATCTTTTTGTAATATTTTGCACTGCTTATATATATATATATATATATATATATATATATATATATATATATATCCTTATCCTCGTGAAAACTTTACAGGGACTTCGGCGACGGCAGAGGATCTGAGTTCGAGTCGCGCCTTGACTATGGACTCCACAAATATCCCCGATGAGACACTAGTAAGTGTGGAGGGGGTCGATACAACTGTTGTTCCTGCCCCGGAGCTCCCCTCAGTAACTCCCGTTCCCCAGGTGCTTGCTCCCCCGAAAGAGGCATCTTCATTGGCCACGGATTTAATGGATCTTTCCGGGGACGGCCCGGAGACTATAGAACAGGTGATTGAGGCTACAGTCCTTCCATTGGAGCTTGCAGCGATGGCTACTGCTCCTCAAGCGGAAGTTATTATACCGGCCCACATCCCCGATGATGTGCCTGGGGGCACGGAGGAGGCTGCCGAAGCTGCTATTCCTCCAGTCCAGAGTGGGAGGAGCATCGAAGGTATTCTTCTATCTTTTATTTTAATGATCTCTTCATTATCTGAACTTTTCTTGCCTTTTCAGAGCTACGAGGATTGGCAGCGTCCATCGTGGACTTGTCCCCCAGGACTTTTCGGCGTCTGCTAGAGATGGCCGCTCCGCAGGCGATATCTCCTCAACGCATCGTCCTCTCTTCCGGGCAGGGTTAGTGTCATTTGCCCTCTCCTCACGGCATTATTATTATTTCATATAATAACACTGATGTCTTCTACAGTTCTGGAAGCTGATGACGAAATTGAGATTCTTGACGGGCCTGGGGAGCCTTCAGACCCTTCTTGCATGACTGTGGGTAAGTAAAGTTTCGATATTGTTCCACTTGTTCTTTACTTGTGAGTCTTGCTGATTGTTTTCTACGAATCTTAACAGCTTTGCCAGTTCTTACCACGCTAGAATCTCGCATCGTGATGCCGCCCGGCCCCTATGCTCTATGTGCCTCGGAACGGATGGCAAAGCTAAGCCTTCACTCATTGTCAGCTCGAATTGAAGACCTTCGTGCTGGCAGTCTGATCACGGCTGAAGCATTTGCCGCTGAAGCCAACGGTTCTCTTCCTTTTCTTGCTACTTACCATAATGAAACATTGGTGCAAGTCTGGGTTGAATTCTGTCGTCAGGTGGAGGCTTGCTTGCATATTCTTGAATGTACACGCCATCCTTCAGAGGTTGTGGCTGCAAAGGCGAACTTATGGGGGCTGATTGAGCGGTGCGCTGTGAATATGCTGTCATGCGAGAAGAGGCTTAGCTGGAAGTTTTCGGAGAGGGAGCTGGCTTCCAAAGCACTGAGGGAGCTTCAAGCTAATCTTACGGCTAAGACCACACAGACATATGAACTTTGGCAGGTGCTTTAAGAAGCTATCAGGGAGGTGGTAGCCATTGATAAAGCCGTCATTTTTACCCGCAAAATGGTCAAAGCCCATAAGGTTACCGAAAGGGAGCTTGAAAGTCGGCTTGCCTCGTACCAGGTCCAACAGGCTCAAGCGAAGGCCCGTATCTTGACGATAATAAATCATGAAGCCGAGGCCCAGCGGAAAAAGGATGAACTGGCAAATCTACTAAATCGTCCGCCGGCTTGAAGAATTGTATATTTTTTTATTCTTCTTTTGTACATACTCTTGAATGAGAGTATTTTTTCTTATTCTTTCTGATTCTTTCATAAATTGTACTTTGTATTCATTTTGATTCATGAATAAAAGACATATTTTGCTTCATTATGGTGTGTCCCTTTTAGTAAATGCATCTATTTCGATTTCCTTGTAGGACCGTGATGGCTTAGGAGTCAGGTTCAGATCTGCCTCCTAAGGCTTTCTAACTTTATGAGCCGTGAAGGTCTCATAAAGGTATTTCTCCTTAAGAATCGTGAGGATTCCTAAGTGTATTTTCTCTTGACAGTCGTAAGGATCTCACAAGAGAATTTTCTTCCTTACGAGTCGAGAGGACCCGTAAGTGATTATTTCTTTTCTTGTTAGAGAGTGTGGCCTATAGAAAATTTACCTTGACCTCTCTGCGAAGCAACGACGGCTTGGAAGACAGGGTTAAGATCTGCCTCCTAAGACTTTTCAACTTTATGAGCCGTGAGGGTCTCATAAAGAATTTTCTCCCTACAGGTCGAGAGGATCCCGCAGGTGTAATTTCTCCTTAAGAATCGTGAGGATTCCTAAGTGCGTTTTCTCTTAAGAGTCGTAAGGATCTCACAAAAGAGTTTTCTCCCTTACGAGTCGTGAGGACCCGTAAGTGGTGGATGGGGTTGACATTATCCGCATTTCACGGAGTCAGGAGTTGCTCTGGCCATTTCCCAATGGGTCAAGATTGACTTTAGCCATATTCTATAGGACCAGGATTTGCTCTGGATGCTTTCCACGGGGTCAGGATTGACATAGCCGTGTTCCGAAAGGACCAGGCTCCGCTCTGGACGCTTCCCACGGGGTCAGGATTGACATAGCCGTGTTCTGCAAAGACCAGAATCCGCTCAGGACGCTCCCCACGGGGTCAGGATTGACATAAGCCGTGTTCTACGAAACCAGGATTTGCTCTGGATGCTTCCCACGGGGATATAGCCGTATTCCGCAAGGACCAGGATCCGCTATGGACGCTTCCCATAGGGTCAGGATTGACATAAACCGTGTTCCACGAAACCAGGATTTGCTCTGGATGCTTCCCACGGGGACATAGCCGTGTTCCGCAAGGACCAGGATCCGCTCTGGACGCTTCCCACAGGATCAGGATTGACATAAGCCGTGTTCCACGAAACAAGGATTTGCTCTAGATGCTTCCCACGGGGACATAGCCGTGTTCCGCAAGGATCAGGATCCGCTCTGGACGCTTCCCACGGGGTTAGGATTGACATAAGCCGTGTTCCACGAAACCAGGATTTTCTCTGGATGCTTTCCATGGGGTCAGGATTGACATAGCCGTGTTCCGCAAGGACCAGGATCCGCTCTGGACGCTTCCCACGGGGTCAGAATTGACATAAGCCGTATTCCACAAAACCAGGATTTGCTCTGGATGCTTCCCACAGGGACATAGCCGTGTTCCGCAAGGACCAGGATCCGCTCTGGACGCTTCCCACGGGGTCAGGATTGACATAAGCCGTGTTCCACGAAGCCAGGATTTGCTCTGGATGCTTCCCACATGGACATAGCCGTGTTTCGCAAGGACCAGGATCCGCTCTGGACGCTTCCCACGGGGTCAGGATTAACATAAGCCGTGTTCCACGAAACCAGGATTTGCTCTGGATACTTCCCACGGGGACATAGCCGTGTTCCGCAAGGACCAGGATCCGCTGTGGACGCTTCCCACGGGGTCAGGATTGACATAAGCCGTGTTCCACAAAACCAGGATTTGCTCTGGATGCTTTCCACGGGGTCAGGATTGACATAAGCTGTGTTCCGCAAGACTAGGATTTGGTTGACTTTATCCGCATTTCACGGAGTCGGGGGTTGACTCTCGGTTGTCTGTGCACCGCCGAGTCATGGAACTGGGAATTGCCGCGGTTCCGCTTTGCTGATGCTGCGTCTGTTGCAATGAGACGAATATTGAGATGATCTCCAGGCTGTATGTGAACCGTCGAGACTTGGCACTCTTTCGGGTGGAGCCTGGGGGAAAGGTGTGGTTCCCTCTTTGTTTGTGCCCCTGGATTGTATACAGGGATCGATGTGATCTTACCTGTAGGGCAAAAAGTTTCATTTTATATATTTTTCTTTCCGCGATGCTCTATCATTTCAGCTTTTTATATCGCAAAAGTCGCGATTGCCCAATCATTTCGGCTATTTTTCGCATTGCCCAATCATTTCGACTATTTATTTTGTTTACTCGCTGTTTTTTATTGCGAGTTGCCCAATCATTTCGGCTATTTTGCATGGTGCCCAATCATTTCGGCTATTTGTTTTGTTTACTCGCTGCTTTTTATTGCGAGTTGCCCAATCATTTTGGCTATTTTGCATGCATACCTTTTTATTTGCTGATTTCGTTGCAAGTTGCCCCATCATTTCAGCTATTTCCTATGCATTTGTGGCTCGCTGGTTTTTCGCTGCGAGTTTGGGATTTGATACCGATTTAGGCATCAGCATCGCTACAACTGGGATATTGCCAGGAGCGAATCAGCATTTGCCTATGTCGATACCGAACAAAGATGGCTTAGCAAACAGGGTTAGGATCCTGTTGACTAAGGCTTTTTGACTTTACGAGCCGTAAAGGTCTCATAAAGATATTTCTCCTTATGAGTCGTGAGGATCTCGTAAGTGCATTTTCTCCTTAGGAATCGTGAGGATTCCTAAGTGTGTGTTCTTTTATAAGTCGTAAGGATCTTACAAGAGTGCTTTCTCCTTATAAGTCCAGAGGACTTACAAGTGTCGTTCGCCATATGAAAACATCCCTCGTCAGTGGTGGGACTCTGTTGGGGAAATGTTTATTCGCGCCCGTGGATTGTAAATAAGGGTCGATATTGAACTGCTTGTAGGGCAGCATTAGAAGTTGTGATGGCTTAAGAATAGGTTCAAATCCCTGTAGCTTAAGGCTTTTGAATCCAATAAGCCGTGAGGGTCTCAAAGGGGGAATTCTCCCTACGAGTTGTGAGGATCTCGTAAATGTATTTTCTCCTTAGGAATCATGAGGATTCCCAAGTGTGTTTCTCCTTTGTGGGTCGTAAGGATCTCACGCGGGTGGTTTCTCCTTACAGGGCCGAGAGGACCTTGCAAGTGTCTTTTAACGAGATTGCGCCCTTTCGGGTTTTCACAAAACCCGCCGGTAGCCCTGCTGTTTTTACTCACGGAGCCCTTTCGGGTTTTCATCCGTGCCCATTTTGCTTATGGGCATACCGTTTTCTTTTTTTTATTATTTTTTTGTGTCAGCCTTGGCGCAGTCCGTAGTAGTTTATAGACGTCTCGGTCAACAGCCAGTTTTCGGACGTAGTAGTCCATCATTAGTTTTTAAGGACGTTTCGGTCTGAGGTTAGTTTTAGGACGTTTCGGTCCGAGGTTAGTTTTAGGACATTTCGGTCTGAAAGCCGGCTTCTACTTATAGAGTTTGGGCTTAGGAAGATAGCGAGCGGACATAGGCGTCGTCATCTATCGCTGACCTAGGCCGTGACTCGTCATGCGTAGTATTTTTTCAGGAAGCGACCATTTATTAGCCTAAAAGGTCTTTCACCATGCATGTCCATGAGTAGATAAGCTCCACCCTGGTAAACTTTGTCTATGATATACGGGCCTTCATAGTTCGGCTCGAATTTTCCCCGTTTGGAACGATTGGGGATCATAGGTCTCTTGACCACTAGCACGAGTTCGCCTTGGCGGAATGTTCTCGGCCTAGTCAATCTCTCGTATGAGCGCGTCATCTTTGCTTTATAAGCCTCAAGATTTTGTTGCGCCATGAGCCGGGTTTCATCAAGGGCATCGAGTTCCTCAAGACGAAGGTGAGCATTTTCTTCGTCCGTTAGCTCGTAATGAACTGCCACTCGTAGAGAGGGTAACTCTATCTCGGGGGAGAGTACCGCTTCTATGCCGAATACCAATGCATACGGCGTTGTGTTTGTAGCCGTTTTGAACGTAGTTCGATACGCCTAGAGAGCTTCATGCAGTCTCTCGTGCCAGTCCCTCTTATTTCGAGACACCGTCTTTTTCACAATCTTCATCAAGGTTTTGTTGAAAGCTTCAGCTAGACCGTTAGCTCGAGGATTATAGACCGAAGAATATCTCCAGTCTATGTTATGCTGTTGTGTGAAGCGGCTGATCTTGTGGCTTCTATAGGCTGGCCCGTTATCGGAGATAATCCGTCGCGGAGCGCCGAACCGATAAATGACGTGTGTCTTGAAGAAATGGAGGATATTCTCCGTCTTCACTTCTTTCAGCGGTACTGCTTCTGCCCATTTGGAAAAGTAATCGGTTGTCGCCAAAATGAATCGATGACCTCTGGACAACGCTGGTTCGATAGGCCCGATTATGTCAGTTCCCCACATTTCGAACGGCCAGCTAGCCACCATTGGATGTAGTGGATTTGGATGCTGATGGATGAAGTCCCCATGAATCTGGCACGAGTGGCACTGCTTCGCATATTCGAGGCAGTCTTGGATCATTGTGGGCCAATAGTATCCCTCCTTTTGATCTTCAGTTTCATCTTCGGTCCGGCTTGGTGAGAACCGCAGAGTCCATCGTGAGTTTCTTGGACGACTCTCCTTGCCTCTTTAGGTCCCAAGCATCTTAGCCATAGAGAATCAAATGATCTCTTATACAGAGTATCATTGACGAAGGCAAAAGATAGAGCTCGTTTCATGAGCTGATGTCTCGAGGATGCATCTTCAGGTGTTCGACGGAATTTGAAGTAGTCTATAAAGACTTCTCTCCAATCCTTAGCCTTTTCCTGGTCTTTTATTTGTAGGGCCGTTTGCTTGGTAGCTCCCTTTTCTTCGGAAGACTCCGGAGATATATCTGCCGGGGCAAGAACCCGACGACTTTGTACAACGATCCTCAGGTCATCGAGGTTCTCATCGGCCAATTCTTTAGCGAGCTTGGCTAATACATCCGCTTTGCTGTTTTCCGCACGCGGTATACTTTCCAGCATGTAAGAGGGAATTTGAGTCAGCAGTTGCTGCACTCTCTCGCCGTACTTCACCAGCTCTGGCTTGCACGTTTGATAGTTACCGTTTACTTGACTAACGACCAGTTAGGAGTCTCCGTATATGAGGAGATTCTCAATTCCCATGTCGACGGCGATCTCAAGACCTGCTATCAAAGCTTCATATTCGACTTCATTGTTTGTCCTCAGCTCTGTTAAGGAGAAGGCAAAGCGCATTATCCCTCCTTGTGGAGTCACGAAAATGAGGCCTACCCCTGATTTGATTATGGGGGTGCTTTGTATGCACTTCTTCATGGAAGATGCTCCATCGAAGTGGAGTTCCCACTGGGTATCATTCTCTCTTCTCTCCCCGTGGATTGTGTCAAACGCGTGTTCGTCTAGCAATTCGCAGTTCAAGGGAGAGTCGGCAGGTATCGGATGCTCAGCGAGGAAGTCGGCAATGGCCTGGCCTTTCACTGCCTTGAGAGGACGATATGTTATCGAGAACTCCATCAAGAGCAGGGCCCATTTAGCGAGACGTCCCGTTAATATGGCCTTTGACATCAAATATTTGAACGGATCCACCTTTGATATAAGATGGACCTCATGTGCCAAAGCATAGTGTCTGAGCTTCGTTATCGCAAAGATTAATGCCAGGCAGTGTTTTCCGATGGGGGAGTAATTGCTTTCTGCCCCCGGGAAAACTCGACTCAAATAGTAGAGGGCTCTCTCCTTCCCTTGGTCATTCTCTTGTACTCATAATACGCCTAAGGAACCTTCAAGGGCAGTTGTATACAGAATGAGGGGTTTTCCCTTGACTGGAGCGGTTAGCACCGGAGGATTGTGTAGGTATTGTTTGATTTTTTCCAGTGCGCTTTGGCATTTGCGATCCCAGACGAACGGGGTTCCCTTCTTCATTAGGTGACTGTAAGGACGGCACTTACCGGAGAGATTGGCTATAAATCGCCGGATATACGCGAGCTTTCCTTGGAGAGACCACAGTTGTTTGAGATTCCTTGGCGGAGGCATTTCCATGATCGCTTTGATCTTCGAGGGGTCTATCTCGATGCCTCAGTGTCGAACGACGAATCCTAACAACTTGCCCGAGGAAACTCCAAATGTGCATTTGAGAGGGTTCATCTTCAAGTTGTATTTCAGAAGGCGCTGAAACACGATCTTCAGATGCTCTAAATGTTCCTCATATGATTTGCTTTTAACTACGAGGTCGTCAATATAGTATTCGACAATTTTATGTATGAGGTCATCGAAAATCTTCGTCATGGCCCTCTGATAGGTGGCGCCTGCGTTCTTTAGACCGAAAGGCATCACTTTGTAACAGAATATTCCCAAAGGGGTCCGGAAAGCGGTATGCTTCTGGTCCTCGGGATGCATCTTTATCTGATTGTATCCTGATGAGCCGTCCATGAAGGAGATGACTTCGTGAGTGGACGTATTATCTATCATCAGTTCAGTGACTGGTACTGGAAATTCATCCTTCGGGCAAGCTCTGTTGAGATCCCAAAAGTCTACGCATATGCGCACCGTCCTATTTTTCTTCATTACTTGGACAATGTTGGCGATCCAGTCAGGATACTGAACCTCCTGGATGAAGCCGGAGTCAATTAGCTTCTTGAATTCGGCGTTGATGCTCATCTCAAGCTCGAGCCGCATTCTTCTCGGTGCTTGTTTGATCGGTTTGACGTTCGCAGAAATCGCCAATTTGTGCACAGCAATCTCTGGATCTAGTCCCGGCATCTCGGAATAATTCCATGCGAAACAGTATTTATACTGTATGAGCACTTCTTTAAGCGTAGCCTCTTTTTCTTCAGACAATAGTTCACTGACGAATGTCGGCCGCGGGTCACTTGCCATCCCCAAGTCAATTTTCCTTAGGTCATCTGCAGTAGTATGTATCCCATCTTCCAGCTCTTTTGGTGCCGGTGGAAATTCTGAGATTAACTCATCCTCGTTGTTTTCGAAGCACCAAGAAAGGTCATCCATATTCTCAGGTTTTTCTTCTGACGGCGTTATCGCGTGACAGGTACAAGATCGTTTCCAAGACCGATGCTGATCTGGGTCTACTCTCATCGCATAAGTGGGTTTTGATTCATGCTTCCATGGCAGAATTACCCTCCAACTGTCGGATAGAGCGAACCTGCCTTATTGATATTGGTCTTTGACCCGGTTCTTGAAGGTGAAGCAGTCTTCAAGAGGATGTCCTATTGCTCGGTGATTGGAGCAATAGTCTGAGTGAGAGACCTCGTCTGCTTGCTCGGGATGCTTGGAATCCGGGAGTGTCATCATCTGATGTTTTATGACAAGATTGAATATCTTCTTTGTCTTGTCTTGGGGAAAAGAATATTCCTGACCCATCTTCTTTATAAGAGACGGATCCCGGCTGCCCGATTCTTAATTGCATGGCTTCTTAGATCCGCTACGCTGATATCGAACGTTTTTTCCGTTCTTTGGTTTATTTTTGCCTCGGCGCCGGGTCTTTTGTATGACGGGCTGGCGACGAAGAGCATTGTCATTTTCCAAGGCTTATTGAAGGAGGCGTTGCGTCCTGGCCTTCTCGTAAATGGCCATTTCGCGGCTATGGTCATCCCGGACCTTCTGACCCGCTTCTCTTATTAGCTTGTCCATCTTTTCTTCAAACGATGGACTCGACATTTTTATGGCGGGACTTCGTTTTGGTTCAGGGTTAGCGTCTTTTAACAGAACATCTCCTTCTTCATCGAAGTCATGTATGACGTAGCAGCCATAGACTCGCTCCTATTTCTTGGATCGAATATATCCAAGCCCGATCGTTTCCATTTTTCCGTTAGGCAATTTTCGCTGAGTTCCAGAGACGTCCCAGATCCTGTTGTAGAATTGAGCTTGTCGAGTAGTCTGTTTGAAGGGTACGCCATGGCGCCTCAACAGTCTTTTTAATCCGTCTGTGTAGTATCTGGGAAAACGGATGGGCTGGAGCCTCTCAAGTGTTGAGTCGGCACCATGCCAGACTTCTTTCTCCACTTTGGTTTCCGTGGATTGATAAAAGAGGATCGCATTTTCATCTCTTCACCTGAGAGGGACGTAGAATGTCTGTAGTTCTTCCACATTGTAGGTATCAAGCGTGTCTAGCTCTTTGCGATGCTTTTGCGGAACCATGGCAATTTGCAAACTCTGATTATCGCCAGTGAAGGCTTGTATTGATGGCCGAACAGAAAACACGGCATTGACATCATCTTCTGAGTCGCTGCTGAAGATCAACATAGGGGTGGACGGTCCCGGCTTGTTGTATTGGGGCGGCTCTGAATAAACCATTTCTTCTTCCTCCTCGGTATCACTCCCGAAGACCGGAATAGTAGTGATAGCTTTGTTCTTCGGTTTGTGACATCTTTCCGTGTCTTCGAAATCTGGTAAGAAGTATTTTGCATCTTCGTACTTTCGGACTTCATTCACGGAGAATGGGTTCAACTCCCCCGTCACGGTATACTCAATACCATCCTTGAAATACTTCATACACTGATGTTGTGTAGAAGGGATGATGTTGTACTCGTGTAACCAAGGCCTGCCGAGCAAAGCATTGTAGCATGTCTTGGCGTCAATGATGTGAAATTTAATGTCCGTGATGAGCAGCCCAAAGTATAACATCAGTATCACAGACCCGAGCGTCCTTGATGATTGGGAGTCAAACCCTGAGATAGTGATCTTATCCCGAGCGAGGTGTTGAACGCTCATGCAGATTTCCTTCAACATTCTCACATTGAGGAGGTTAACGGAGGACCCATTGTCAACCAGGATTTTGCCTATCTTGATATCATGACAGTATCCAGAGACATAAAGGGGACGGTTATGTTCACACGTCCCGAGGAGGAGATCTTCATCGCCAAATGTGATATCGGCTGTGTGCACTTCTTCCAGCTCGTCCTTCATTTTTTCTTCGGCGAGGAAAGCTTAGCATTCTCGACGCCCTTCTGCTATCCAAAGAGCACGTGAGCGCACATGAGCGCCACGTGCAACGCACATGAGCCAAACATATGCAACGCACGTAGGAGAATTTAATTCTCAAAGGAGCTTAGTTCTCCATAGGAGCTTGCTCCCCCCCCATAATGCGCATATGCGCAAGCGCCATGTGCGCCACGTGCAATGCATGTGCGCCGGCCACATGCGCGCCACATGCAACGCACGTGAGCCAAACACGTGCAACGCACGTGGGAGTATTCCATAATACTCAAAAGAGATTATTTTTCCATAGGAGCTTGCTCCCCCATAATACGTATATGCGCAAGTGCTATGTGCGCCACATGCAATGCACGTGCGCCCGCCACATGCGTGCCACGTGAAACGCATGTGAGCCAAATACGTGCAACGCGCATGGGAGTATTTCATAACACTCAAAGGAGATTATTTCTCCATAGGAGCTTGCTCCCCCATAATGCGCATATGCGCAAGTGCCAGAATCTGTTCCCCTCCGAACACGGAGACGCGACTACGCAGGTCCGTCTTGCCTGAATTCGGGGAAGATGCTAATTGGTGTTATCCGTCCACCTCTCCGAAGATGCCAAGTTGATTTATGGCACCATGTATCGAAGGTTTAAACGGATGCAGCCGATGTAGCAGACTTCGTCAGATTCCCCCTCGTTGAGGGGTTTTTGATTGTGGGGATGCTCTTCCCTGCAGGCGTAAGCCCCTGTAGTTAATTACGTTACCGCATCGCGGTAACCACTTTCTCCTTCTCCAGATGGTCACTTCGTGTCGTGTGTGTTTGTTTTGTTTTTGGTTGCCCGTGGATTGTATATGGAGACTAATTTATGTTGTCGCCCGTAGGGCGTAGATTAGTCCAAATCCGTATTTTCTTAGATTTGGGTTTGGGGTTGGGTTTAAGGATACGTTAGTCTCATTTACGACTAAGATCAACTTAAACATTTGTTAATGATACGTTAGTCTAATTTCAGACTAAGATCAACTTAACGGGATCGTTTAGATCCAACAAGAGAGCATTTGGGCTCTATTGCTTAGTTTAGGGACATTGTGGTCGGTTGCCAGTTTAAGAACATGGTGGTCCAATGTTAGTTTAAGAACATTACGGTCCATTGTTAGTTTAAGGACATCACGGTCCAAGGTTAAGGACTTCATAGTCCGTGGGTTTAAAGGGACCCTACAGTCCGAGATTTAAAGACGTCATAGTCTGTAAAGTTTAAGGACATCATAGTCCATGAGTTTAAGGACCCCACAGTCCATGGAATGATTGGTTATCAGGACCCGTCACCTCTTTGATGTTGAAGGATTACAACGACAAATATCAAAGGAGTGAAGAGATGTACCCTTGAACCAAAGTTGATTGGGAAATTTGTAGTCCAATTTGGGACTAAAATCAATTAATTAGATTATGAGCACATGGGCTCAGTTGAATCTAAGTTGAGAACTTATGGCCAACTTGGGCAAAGTCCAATTAAGTTTGTAATGTTGGACTTTTGTTGGGACTGTTGAACATTTGTCTGGGTTCAACCCCCCAGTATTTAGCAATGTTAAACATGAGTCTAGGTTCTGACCATGTCTTTATCTTTTGTTGAGTGCTGAGCACTCATATGCCATATGAGATGATCAATCTTTGAAGACAAAGTTCTATTTGAGGCTCAGTCAAAGGGGAGTCTTGCCTCTGGAAGACTTAGCCAATTTGGGCTAAAACTGGTTTTAAAATAGTGTTAAACACTAGAGGACATCTGGCGGTCACGTGTCCCCACGTGATGTATTTAAAACAGTGTTAAACACTAGGGACAAAACGCTCAAAATAGTGTTAAACACTAGAAAGGAGGTGGTCACGTGGGGTCACGTGAGGCGCCTGAAGATGGGGCCAGACCTCCTTTATTTTGTTCTCAGAATATTCAAATAAGTGTTAAACACTTTTGGTCTTCAGGCCATCACGTGTGGGCACGTGATGGGCACCCATGCATTGATTATTAAACTGTTTATTAGGGGTCACGTGGGGACACGTGAGGGCGCCCAAAATTGACTCTGCCCTTGGATTTGTTCTCTTTTGTTTTGAGAGTCACGTGTGAGCACATGAGGCATTGCCTTCATGCTTTTTCTTTCTAATTTTGAGGAGTTTGTTCAAGGGTCACATGGGGGCACGTGACCTAGTCTTGTTCATTCTTTTTCATTCGTTGGGATGAAGGGTCACGTGTTACCACGTGATCACATTGGATACTTTGATCTTTATGTACAAGGAGAACTTTAAGTCTCCTGTTTTTTAAGAATTAAATTCTTTTATAGGGTTAAACCCTAGTTCTGTTTAGTGGAATTAAATTCCTATGTATTTGGAAGAATTAAATTGGAATTAAATTCCTATGTATTTGGAAGAATTAAATTCTTATGTAGGGTTAAACCCTAGTTTCATTTGGAGGAATTAAATTTCTATGAATTTGGAAGAATTAAATTCTTATATAGGGTTAAACCCTATTTTCATTTGGAGGAATTAAATTCCTATGAATTTGGGAAAATTAAATTCTCTAAACTCAATTCTCCCTCTAAGTTTTGGATCTGCATGGCAGAATCTCCTCGATAAGAATTAAATTCTCAACTTGTGGGGAGATCTACTTTTGCAGATCTTCAACCAAAGGAAGAACTAAGTTCTTATTCAGAAGAGTTAAACTCTTAAATTGAGAATTAAATTCTCTTTTTATTTTATGGAGCTTAGGTCTCTTTTTCCTTCTCACCTAGGGTTTCTTTCTCTTCTGAGGAAATCTTTTTCTCTCTTGAGAATTAAATTCTCCTCTCTTTTTTTCTCTCTATTGTTGTCTCTCCAAAAAAAATCCAAGACCCCTTCTCTTCTCTTCTTGGCTCCTATTTATAGGAGAAAGAAAAGAATCAATTTGTTTAGTCAATCTTTCATTAAAAGATTTTGGTTGTTTTTGTAACCAACATGATCTTTTAGATCACTCAGTGAATTTTATTCACCATTGGATTTTTAATCCAGAAGATATTCTGTCTGTTATTCTTGGTGAATTTCAGGGAAATCTTTCTTTGTATAAAATCTTTCCATAAATTGGTGATTTTTAATCACCATTGGATTTTTAATCCAACGGTGCTCTATTTTACAGAGCACCATCTTTTTTGTTTGGAAAGATTTAAGGAAATATTTTTCCAGTTAGGGTTTTTGATTTCCCTTAATTAGAATTTAATTCTATTAGTTCAGAAGGCTTAAGAGCCTATCACGTGTTGGCACGTGATCCTACTGTTTGATCATTAAATAGAATTTAATTATATTAATTAAAGAGCTTAGAAACCCATCACGTGTTAACACGTGAAACCCCCCCCCCCCCGATTAAACATTTTATCCAGAATTTAATTCTGCCTTTTTACAGAACTAAGGAATCTTCACGTGTCAGCACGTGACCCTTGGTCACGTGTAGACACGTGATGCCACATTGGGATCTTTTCTTGTTGTTTTATTATGCCTTTTAATTCCTTCAGTGGAGTTTTTTTTAAAGACCAATCACGTGTGGGCACGTGACTCCACTAATTGCTTGCTTGATTAGAATTCAATTTTATTATAATAGAATCCTCAGGAAACCATCACGTGTCAGCACGTGACCCTTGGTCACGTATGAGCACGTGATGCCCCATTGGGGGTTTTCCTGATATTTTTATGTGGGAACCGATGGAACCACCTAAAGTTCAGTAATGAACTTCTTAATCCAGACCGCTTTCTTTACGGCATCGTTGGCAGCAATGTATTCAGCCTCCATCGTCGAGTCTACGACGGTGACCTGTTTGGAACTCTTCCAACAGACCGCCCCTCCGTTGAGAGTAAACACAAAACCCGAGACGGACTTGCTGTCATCCTTTTCACTCTGGAAGCTCGAGTCGGTAAAGGACTCCACCTGGAGGTCGCCATTACCGAATATCAGGAACAGTTCTTTAGTCCTTCTCAGGTACTTAAGAATGTTCTTCACTACTGTCCATTGGTTCTCTCCTGGGTTTGACTGATACCGGCTCACCACGCTTAGTGTGTAAGCTACATCTAGTCTGGTACATAACATCGCATACATTATAGATCTTACCGCCGAAGCGTAGGGTATAGTGCTCATACGAACCCTCTCATCATCAGTCTTGGGAGACATCTCTTTGGAGAGGGTGATTCCGTGCAATGCGGGTATGTTACCGTGCTTGGAATCTTCCATACTAAATCTCTTTAGTACAGTCTCTATGTACCTGGACTGTGAAAGTTCCAATAATCTCTTGGATCTGTCTCTGTAGATCTTAATCCCTAGAATGTAAGAGGCATCGCCCAGGTCTTTCATAGAGAACCTTTGTGACAGGAATAGCTTGACCGATTGTAACATAGGAATGTCATTTCCTATCAAAAGAATATCGTCCACGTACAAGATTAGGAAT
Source organism: Agapanthus africanus (assembly GCA_030015575.1). NCBI lineage: Eukaryota > Viridiplantae > Streptophyta > Magnoliopsida > Asparagales > Amaryllidaceae > Agapanthus > Agapanthus africanus. Next base: position 415,230,471 of record CM057349.1, on the reverse strand, counting down.
ACGACAGTTTGTCCTACAATCTTCTTATATATATAAGGCTCATCTTCGTTCTTGATGAAGTCAAACTCCTTGACTGTTTCATCAAAACAGATGTTCCAGCTCCGCGATATGGATTTAAGCAACTTGCACACCTTCCCACTGCTCCCACTGTCTACAAATCCTTCCGGCTGATCCATATAAATGCACTCTTCTAAATTTCCGTTTAGAAAAGCCGTTTTTACGTCCATCTGCCAGATTTCATAGTCATAGAAAGAAGCAATGGCAAGTAGGATCCGAATGGATTTGAGCATAGCCACTGGAGAAAAGATTTCGTCATAGTCCACACCTGGTCTTTGAAGAAAACCTTTTGCAACAATTCTAGCCTTATAGGTTTCCACCTGTCCATCTATACCAATCTTCTTTTTATAGATCCATTTGTATCCAACAGGTTTTACGCCAGGTAGAACAATATCCAAGGTCCACACTTTATTGACGTACTTGAACTCCATTTCGGATCGCATAGCATCCAGCCATTTATCAGAGTTCCTACTGATAATGGCCTGCTTGAAACTAGAAGAATCATCTTCTTCCAAGATGCAATCCTCTCGATCTCCGTCTATGAGAAAACTGCAGTATCTCTCGGACGGATGAGAAATCCTACTAGATCTGCGAAGTGGTTGAGGTTCGTTGGGTACTACAGAATCTAGCGGTTCCACTAAATCCTCAGTTATAGTTTGTGATTCTGGAACTTCATCCAGTTCTACCATGCCATCACTATTATTTTTTGCAAGAAATTCTTTTTCCAAAAATGTGGCGTTCTGAGAAACAATAATCCTTTGTTCCTCTGCGTGGTAGAATAGATATCCATTAGAATTCTTTGGGAATCCCACAAACTTACACAAAACTGATCGTGCCTCGAGTTTGTCTGGGTTCTGCTTTTTGACATAAGTAGGGCAACCCCAAATCTTAACACGTTTAAGATACAAACTCTTACCACTTCATATTTCATATGGAGTTTTAGGCACTGATTTAGATGGAACTTGATTCAAAAGATGTGCCACTTTTTGAAGCGCATATCCCCAGAATGAAAGAGGCAACTCAGCACTATTCATCATGGAGCGAACCATATCTAATAAGGTACGGTTCCTCCGCTCCGATACACCGTTGTGCTGTAGTGTATACGGAGGATTAAGCTGAGAGAGAATTCTATTCTCTTTTAGGTATTCTAGGAATTCCGTGCTTAAGTACTCCCCTCCTCTATCAGATCGGAGGATCTTGATACTTTTGCCAGTCCGGTTCTCTACTTCGTTCTTATATTCTTTAAATTTCTCAAAACTTCAGATTTGTGTTTCAAAAGATACGCATATCCAAACCTAGAGAAATCGTCAGTGAATGTAATGAAGTACGAGAACCCTTCCCTTGCATGTATAGACATTGGACCACATACATCACTGTGTATGAGTCCTAAGAGCTCTGCTGCTCTTTCTCCGTGTCCGGTGAACGGAGATTTGGTCATCTTTCCCTTGAGACAAGACTGACAAGTTTCATAAGATGAAAATTCGAACGTATTCAAATATCCATTTTTATGAAACTTACTTAGTCTTTTCTCACCGATATGACCAAGTTTACAATGCCACAAGTAAGATTCGTTCATTTCTGAACTCTTCCTCTTGCGTGTGTTTTGTATATTGAAAACTGTGTTTTGATTTAGAACATAAATACCATTACACAGTGTACCTTCTGCAACCGATACCTGATTAAGGTAAATGTTCATGATATTTCTATCTAAAACAAACTTATATCCATCTTTATCATGTAAAGAAACTGATATGATGTTGCAAATCATGGAAGGTATATAGTAGCAATTGTTCAAAATCATAGTATTGCCATTTGGCAATGTTAGGTGATATTCACCGACGGCAGCAGCATCAACTTATGCTCCGTTCTCTAATCTAAGGGACATATCACCATATCCAACCACCCTACTTTTTCTTAGTCCCTGCAATAAATTACAGATATGAGATCCTGATCCGGTATCTAGTACCCAGGAGGTAGGACTGACCGAAAAAAAGTTCTCAATAACAAGCACACCTGAAAGAGATGCAATAGTATGCTTCTTCTTCGTTGGGGTTATCAAGGAATTCATGCAATCCTCTTTCCTTTGCTCATACTCATGACTGTTGTCATAAGTTAGAGCCGAACCGACGTTCCCCAGCCCCGAATAAGAATTTGGATCAGTCAAGTGATACATTTTATTATCTTGATTAAGGCATGAATTGGTTGCTACCTGGAGAGAGAAAAAAGAAACACTCATCGTGCGCTCTTGCAAGATTAGATTGGTTATTAATTTATCTGATCAGGATGGCTCCCACTGTTTCCTCAAATTCTCCTTCAAATCTTAAAAAGTGAATTAGATGAGATCATTAACACCTTACAAGTTCGCTAACCGTTCAGCCAGGTGAGTGTTGGTACTCCGAGGGAGGTTCCCCGTGCTCTCGCATGGACCTAATTAAAATAAATCTCGTTTCCGCAAAGGCGCAGCCCCGTTAACACTTTTATAGATACCTAATAGGTTAGCTAATTGTGAAGTGATAAATATCTCCCAAGAGTAATCATACTCATCAGTGGGATCGGGAACCCACTATCATTGCGTGATAAACTAGATGGAAGCCACTCTTGTCACCACACTCTAGAAGGTATGCAACACCAGCAAGTTTTCTGTATATTTGAAATTCCCGATGTGGTTTTTGCCTCTAGGACCTTAGTGACCTTGACACAGTCAACAAATCAAAAAATCCTAATCAAGTTCAACCCGTCATTATCTTGATTGTATTAAACCTACCCGTATAACCCACAGTCAACAAGGTTACACGACTGTCATAACCAATCGCATCGTGTGCTACAAATAAGCAGTACTCAGCTACCGTACACTATGCCTTGACACAATCAACAAACGCAGCATGAATACTAAGTATTACTTATAGGAAATGACAGAGGGCTACGGCTGGTTTTTAGCGGAAAACCTTTAACGTAATGAACTTGATATCGTTGAAGGAACCAAGTAGTTTTGAAAAGGAGTGGTTTAGGCTCCGCTTTTAAAAACTTGTGGTTTTGAAGAAAACCGAGTAATCTACAGTATAAACTTTTGCTCAAGAGGTCACTCCCCGCGAAGAGATCTAGGCTCTTGCCTCCTCGAATGAGGTGCTGGATATTCATGATCGAATACCACTATGCAAAGCGAAAGAATATGACTATAGTTTTTCGAAATTTGTTCCAACAATATCTTTTAGGTTTATTTTCTTGCATTAATCAAAATTAATGTGGTCCCATCAATTAATCCCTATCACACCAGAAAAGAACGAAAATACAATGTACTTATATGCCATCCGCATTCGCCACGGGACCCCATCATGCACCGTTAGGTTACTTAACTAATGGCAGAGCGGGGGCTGGACTAGCGCGGGTGCAAAACATATACAACATATACTAGTATATATAAATAAATATATATATAACATTCGTCCCAGGCATGATTTAAGAAACATCACAGAACAACAATAAGCAACACAGAATGGCGGATAATCTTGGAGCCTCGGGTTTCATTTGAGCCGTAAATGAGACCCGACGTTCCCGGTCGTGTGGATAGCCCATGCAATGAAAAACATGGAACCCTACGAGCGCGGCAAGTTACTCGCTAATCGCAGAAGTGAGGCAACCCCAATCAACAAAGTGAATGGGCCACCCAGCACCTCACGGAATCCGGTAACTTGAGCGCCCCTCCGTAGGTCATCCTATACCCCCTACGAGTGCGGCGAACAGCCCGCCAATTCTAGAGTAAGGCTCCCTCCATCTCAATGCTATGAGATGCAAGCCCGTTGCCTTCTAGAACCCGGCTATTCGAGCACTCCACCGCGGGGTAATCCTAGTACAGAAAAGGAAAAACTATATGTACAATGGTGACATCGACCTCAACCCGGTCGTGCTCCAATAAAATAATATACAATCCGGCAGAAACGGCTGTCCACATGTTGGACGCTCACCCCGCAATAATGAATACACAAATGAATCTGAACTGTACTACTACCATTACACCATAGGCTATCCACCACGACAATCCAACCACAATATCAGCACATTACAGAATATCAACGTGAATATCATGTTCATAAACCCGTCTAATAGAACATATAGCAATTAGTCGGGTTATACCGCTCAATGATATTCACGGTCGCAGATACTAACACATGCACTGATAAATACTTATTTAAAATTCCGATCGACTAAAACTTTTCCGTATTGGCCCCAAGTGCCAACCAGTACTCAAACAAATCTGGGCCAGAATCATACATCTCAAAAATCATATTTCGATACAATAGAGTGCCATAAGAATTTTGGTACGCAGAGGACCCACTTCGACCGCGGAACCGCCGCAAACAAGCATGTTGTGCGGCGGTTCCGCGGCCGTATGATGCGCTTATATGCCCAAATTTCTTCTGGACTTCTAAAATAGCTTGTACGTATTTTTAAGATACTCTGAATAATTTTTTGAACACTTTTAAAATTCGACAGCAAGCACATCAAATGAAATTTTGATTTGGAAAAATTTTGTCGATCGATATTTTAAACATGTCTAAACTAGTTAGTATGGGTTTATGGGGTGGCTCTGATACCATGTTGGGATTTCCTAGCGTCCTGACCATCTACCGTGGCCATTGCGGAACAAAATTTTTTAGGGTTTTGAAACTGGCGCTAGAAAAAACCCAACCATGATTCTACCATAAACCTAAACTAGCAAGCAAAGAAGAGAGCTATCTACTATGATAGAAATGTCTCACCGAAAGACCCGTGTCCTTCGGTCATTTATCCTCTTCGTTTGCTCCTAAGGATCTCCTTGAACACACTTGATCTCCTTTCGTTGATCCTTGAGATCTTCTGGATCGAGCTTGATCAATGGTCCTCCTCCGTCGAAGATGATCCACCCGAGGGATGTAGTCTGTGTCTCTAGCTCCACACAAAGAGTCTAGTGGAACAACTAGAGACTTTAGATTGCTAATCTAAAGTGTCTAGGATGTAGTGTATGATTCTATGTGTGTTTCTATCTCACCTCCTCTCTTGATTCTCAACACATGAGATTATAGAGAGGAGGTTGAAAATGAAGGTGGAGGAGCTCAAGAAAACTAGTGAGGAGAGTGAAGCAAATGGTGAGAATGAAAAAATCTTATGAGAGAGAAAAACTCAACCATGGTTTTGTAAAACAATTTTTACAATATAAAAAACCAAACCATGCTCGAATAGTTTGCACAAATGAATTAAAAATTCATTTGTCAATACTATTGAAGCATGGCTCTCACCATACCCCCCTCACCACTTTTATACCTCATTATTCCATTTAAAGATAAATGGATAAATCTAAAATGAGGTGTCCACCTTCTAGAATGTTTTCCGTACAAATACGGATTACACTCTACTGTATATACATACCTGTATTCGTATCAAAATACGAATACCCAAAGAGATATAATAACACAAAGAACATAATACTAGAATATACATATCGAAATACATATATGTAAATTATTAAATCAATACCTGATTTAATAATCCGGCTCAATCTCGAGCCGTCTAGTATTATCAACCGTCCAATCGAAAGTCTGGGTAACAAGTACAATCATTCGATCAGAACCGTGCACGTATCCAATATGGCTACTACATCATTTCTCCTGAACCAGAGAAACCCTCTGTGTGGGAGTCTAAAGACTCGACAGTACGCCGGTAGTGAGTTACTGAATAAATCAATAACCACAAGCACGTCAGCGGCACTAGCTGTACGTAACGGCTACCCGGGTACCTGTCGAAAAGGAAGACCGACGAGCAAACTCATCCGGATCCCTACTGAGCCTATCTATGACAATCTCTGTACAGTCCGGTCTCTTCGTTTGAGAGTACCGCATACCGGGTCTAGGGGTGGTAAACGTCAGACCCTAATAACCCGATAATTCGTGCTGATGTGGCTCAGGAGTAATCCGGGAAACTACTAATCAACCTATCAGTAAATCCCAACTGCCTTGGACAAGGTCTTATGGAGCTAGCCAATCGAACACAGTGCAATATCGACTCCCTATACCGGGAGAGACGAATCCCCAACAATCGCTCACTGCCTCCATGTGGCTCGGGACTGTACCCAACTAAAACCTGTTTGCACGACTCAGTAGAGCCGTGGTAGGGTAGTAATCAAAGTATAGTGGGAACTCACACGAGACAAATGACGATCTCAGGTCTGAAGACTAACCTGTACACATGTCGCCTGAGAACTACTATCTAACAGTAGGTATAGTACCATCTAGAAGTTCTCGGTGAGTCCGTCTAGTGTACTCACCCCCAGTGAGCACCTGTATACGATCTTAGGTGCGAAAGACCAATGGCTTGGGGACCAACCATTTCCCCTCGTTGGGATCTAGAAACATATACACTAGTCTACTCCAGAATATCGATGCCCTGTCTTGATACTCCTACAACTAGGGACACTTTAAGGATGTGCTTATCAACTACCCAGCTCCCACAAGTATGATCGCCATCACAATGCAGGTAGTCAAGTAATGATCCTAGGGGCTTTATCAACATGTATAAATGATACATAATAACAAGGAAAACATATGCACATGTTAAGATAAAGACAAACCAGATAGTATACTATCATATCGACCAAGATTGTCCTGTACATACATATGTCCAAGCATCCACATGTATACATATACAATAATGGCCTCTAGGACATACATGTCCAACAGGCTGATAACCCACAAGTCTTAGAACAAACTTGCAAATTCATGATGAAGGGAACCGTTTACTGAAGGGTGAAGTTCGTAAACAAGTTGCAAATGAAGCGCTGATAGCAGTGAGGAATTGATTATATGTAGTTTAGAGATGTCTAACTTTTAGACTCTTAGCTTATTTTTCCACACTTTTATTTCTTGATATGAGCCTATATTGAGACGTATTTCCAGATGTTGTTTATTGGATATTATTATCGTTTTCGCTTATACATTTTCTTGACTCTTTTATTTTGGCAAATGGACATGTACTAGATAATTTTTATATTTTTACTGTTCTTGATATCTTATAGACAGCCGTAATGTGACTGTGGAGGGATGATTCCTATCTATAGGTAGGATGGTTGGCTCTGTCACGTGTCGTAGTTAGCGCACTCTGGGAAGCGGGGCGTGACACTTCTCGCAGTTCCGGGGATTTTAGCGCCGATTCTGCCCACAGTTTCTCTACGTTGTTTTCTAACGCTGAGGGAGCTTCTTCGCTATATAACTGTTGGGGTCAAAATTTACACCCCGGTTGACCAAGTCAAAATCAAAGTCAACCCCAAGCCAAGTGGGCCCAAGCCCAGGTCAAGTGGGCCAATGCCCGGGTCAAGCCCGAACATGAAGCCACCGGCCTCCCCCATGCCAAAATAAAAATTTTGTAATAAATAATTTTGGTATATTTCTTTTTTTTATGAATAAATGTAAGAAAAATGGGTATAAGGCCAAATTTTTGTAAAGCCCATGGCTCATGTGTAGAAGAAATGAGCACATGAGGCAAGGGATGGGCAAAATGTCATTTTGTAAAGCCCAATGGGCTATATGTAAAGTGTGTAGCCTATAAAGGCAAACATGATGAAAATATCTATAACAACTTTTTCTTTCTCTCAAAAATTAGGGTTTGTGCTCCTTCTCCTTCCTCAAGGTTCTAAAACCTTTTTTCCCTTTTTGAATTAAATCAAGAGCTTAACTCTTCCTTTTTTAAAAATAAATAGTTTTTCACCATCAAACCCTTGACGGGAAACTCGGATCTTCCATCAGATCTCAAAAAGGGAAGATTTTGAATCTCACCCCCCCCCCTTTTCCTCCAAGATCCGGCCAACTGTCACGACCCGGAATTGGCATGTGATGGCCCTTAAACTACGCAACGTCTACAGGCATAGCGCAATTTAAATAAGCCGAAAACCCAGCAATATAAACCATAAAAAGTAGTAAGTGATAATAGCATTTTCAAAACTTTTCAAATCTCAAACCAAATTCTTTAAAGTCTAACTTTACTTTCTTAAAAAATTTGGCAGCACCTCCTTTGTAAAAACTAACCCCCAAAAATGGGTACAACATAAATATAAGTAAAGCATTCCCAACCGGGAGAAAATTCCACACCCAAAGGCGGAAACAACCACCACAACAGATATACGACGCCGTAGCGAAGAAATAAAAGACGATATAAATAAAAACTGCATAAAAGACCTCCAAGTCACAAAATAACATACAATATCATCCTCACATCAAGTCTCTAAGTCATATATGAAAGTGGTAGATGGAGAGTACATGTACAAAGATAACAATAAACAACATCGGATAGCCGCAAAACCCACTTATAGCAAAACTGCGCACAGTCAGCCGAAGCGGTATCCGCTGCAAAAGATGATACAAAAGATGAAAAGTCTGCTGCGACTGCCCTGAGGGACTACCTGCAAAACACTGTGGCACAACGGGGGTGAGTTGCCAACTCGTAAATAGTAAATAACATATGCAGGTAATCGCAAGTATGCACATACAGCGCGAATCTAGCATATGCAAACGGATAGCAATAAATGGTCATATGTATGCAACAGTCATGAAAGGTACTCTAGCAGGTACAACTAATACATGAAACAATAATATGACAATATATATATGCAACAGTCATGAAAGGTACTCTATCAGGTACTACAAATACATAAAGCAATGCATATAAAGTAAATGCGGAGTATAGGATAAAACATGTCATCCTCACGGAATCCTGACCTCGTGGCAGGACCAAAGTCCAACAAGACAATCAAAATCCCAAATTTCCCCAAATTGGCCCTCATATCCTGTAAGTATCATATATCCTGAGTGTACAACATCAAGTAAATCTCATATATCCTGAGTGTCCGATATCAAGTAAATCTCATATAACCAGTATCCAACATCGAGTAAGTCTCATGAAACCTGAGTGTCCAATATCTACACCCAAAAAACATCATGAAAACAAGTGTCTAGTATCGACACAAAAATACTCATCTCTGAGGCACCGTCACCTGGGACTGGCCCTCCTATGTCATGTACGTACATCCTATGGAACCTGAGTGTCCACCACCCGCAATCGACAAGGGCATGTACGTACATAACCTCTATCGGTATCCCCCAGATATCCGTCGAGTCCCAATACTATCACCGGTTGGCACACGCCCCCAGCCGGGCTCATCGGCATGTACCGTCAATCTTCTTGCCCCCGGGAACCAACCGGGTTCCACCATGTACCCGCACACGGCCTACGATACCTCCTCGCATGGGGTATATATAAGCTCAGAACCGAGAAATCTCATGGTGGAAGCTGAAATATCATATCAAGAGAAACCGGGTTTTTCAAATAATGCATAATTTCATGAAACAACCACGGTCCTCAAATCTAGAAAACATCAAGTAATGAATAAGTATAACTGCATGAATCAATACATATATATTAGCGTCCCATTCCACTAATATATATATATATATATATATATATATATATGCATATATAACAGCGTCCCATTCCACTGTTATATATACTTAGGAATAAAAATATCATAGAACATCATATGAAATCCACGAATATAATATATGCAACATGAAACAGTAATATGAGCATATAAAGGAAAAAACGCTATTTAACTGCAACAAGTTAATATATATGTATCAAGCGGTTCCTAATTTCTCCAAGTCCATACGACATCAAATAAAGGTGAACATGTAGCTATAGCCAGGTATGCGTAACCATGTTGGCATAGCAAGATATGTGTATCTACCTATCAATAAATAATAATGTAATACCCTCCAGGTATATGTAGTATGTATGCAAGATGTACATGTAGTTATGTCTCATATGTGTATATACCTATCACTAATGGTACAATACCATATAGGTATATGGGTAACTAGCATGTATGCATGTCAAGGCATATGTATAAGCATGTAGGTATACAGGTATGCTATATGTCATATGCACAATGTAAATGAAGATCATGTCTCAAGTCCCTAGTCAATACAATATCATGTATGTATAGGTGTTGTGCGTGTCATGGCAATTATTGACGGTGTGAGTGTCATACAATCAGTGCTCGTGCAACATGAACCGTCAATAATAGTATTGTGCCTCATTAATACTAAGTCCATACACAATAGGAAAAGAGATATGTAACAAAGGTACACATGCACAATCAATATCCGTATACATCTAACTAATAGTCATATCATTTAATCTAACCCAAACGCATAACGCCATGCGGACGATTCCCCTGTAGATGTTAAATCTACTCACAACAATCCTGGCTAAGTAAAGCCAACCATTCGCTTTTCCTCCTTCGCAGCGCCCGAAGTCCCCGCCTGCGATCCTGAAAGCATATAACAATATAACAAGTATATATTAGCAATCGACCAATAACACGTACAAACTACGTTTGACCGACGCACCAACTCTAAACATACTCTCAAGTGTTCGTCCAGTGGCTAACGCGTGTAGCGACACTACGAAACCAACTCAAGAGCAAAAGCTACACAAAGACACGAACGACATCGGCACGACCCTAGCTAAGAACGCAAAGCGACACAACTACTAAGCCTAGACCCTGATCGTACCGATCGCGCATTCACAACACAAGATATAGCGTGGAATCAATTTAAATAACGTCGCAACGTCCAAAGAAACCCACGCCTTAATTATCCTAAAATCTAGTAAGCAACTTATATTATTTTAACACAAAACTACAAGTTTTTACCAAAACTAGAATTTACAAACATCACAATATAGCAAGATTAAACCATTCATACCTTTACTATAATTTTAATCTCACTTAATTAGGATTTAGTAAAAGTCTAGTTTGTAATTAAGCTAATTAGATAAATAGGAAAATATCATTTAACAAATCTAGCAAGTAGGTTAAGTTTTCTTTTGCCTAAAATTAACAATTAACCTTTTCACTAATCAAAACCCTAATTGATTATCAAGAAACCATTTCTACAATTTCAAAACATGCAATTGGAAGCTTAAATTAACACCTAATTAAGCTATTTTAAAGATTAAAACAACAATTAAGAATTAGGGTTAGGGTTTTATACCTCACAAAGATCCAAAATCAAGCAACTAGAAATCCAATTTTGCCTCCAAAAAGCTAACTTTAAAGAAAATCCAAGCTTGATAAGTGATGAAGAATGATGGGTTTTGATTTGTATTTGAGTTTATATGAATTAATTAGGATTTTTGATGATTTATTGATCTTGGAAATGATGGAATTGAGCAAAGAAGAACAAAGGGCAGATCATGAAGGGAGGCTCGGCCAAGCTTGGAAGTGGGGGGATTTTGGTGAAGTGTGTAGAAAATTCTAGCAACAAAATGTAATAAATGCTCATAAATGCAAGATGCCATCTTTCTTTTCTTTTCTTTTCTTTTAAAAAAATAAATTCCTTTAACACAAAATATCTAGATTTGGCAAGAATGGATTAAGACTAATTCCAATGTTTGGTTTAGCATAGATTCTCATTAGAAGTAATTAACCCAAACCAAAAAGTAATTACCACTAATAAAGTGCACAAATAAAACATTAAAATAATATTTTAATTAGGGAAAAATTCTATATGAACCAAAACTTCCAATTGACCCCCAAAGCCCGCGCACTAGCTTCAATCTAGCTAAACTAGGTACCGTCAAGTCTATACAGAAGTTTGATCACAATCGGGTTAAAACGGAAAACACCGACAATTTTACCCTAAAACGGAAAAATTCGCAAAACGATTTCTAAAACGTTACAATCTTCCCCCTTAAAGAAATTCGGTCCCCGAATTAAAAATTCATCTACGCATACCTTCAGAGAGATGAGGAAAAGTCTTCCGCATCTCGCTCGCAGCCACTCAAGTGATCACCTCACTAGACGGCTACGCCAAAGAACCCTCACAGATAGCAAGACCCTTGACCGAAGTCCCTTCACCTGCCGATCCACAATAACTATCGGCTGCTGGTGAACGAAAGATCGTGTCCAAAAGAATGGTCTGGTGATGAATCATGTGAGAAAGGTCATGAAGGTATTTGCGAAATATCGACACAAGGAAAACGGGGTGAATACTCAAAAATCTGGGCGGAAGTGCCAAATTATAGGCAACGGAACTAACTCGCTCGAGGATCTCAAAGGACCAACAATCTGGGACTAAGCTTCCCAAAACTCAACACGCCATTTCATCGGAAAAATCCGTAGGAATACATGATCTCCCACTGCGAACTCAAGTCTGCGACCACCACGGTCGGCATAAGACTTTTGTTTGCACTGGGCTGCTCTCATCCTGACCTGAATTAACTGGATCTTCTCCGTAGTCTTATGACTAGCTGGGGTCCAAAAATCCTACTCTCGCAGAGTCAGAAAAACAGACTGGCGATCGATACGACCTACCAAACAAAACCTAAAGGTTGCCAATTGGAACGTCTCCTGATAACAGCTATCAAAGAAGAACCCTATCCATGGCAAGTGACGATCCTAACTGCCAACAAACACTTAGTACGTATGCACAAGCATATCCTCCAGAGTCTGTATAGTCCGCTCTAACTGACCATCGTCCTACAGATAGAAAAGCGGAGCTAAAGCTCAACCAGTACCCAAGGCTTCCTGAAGCTTCTGCCAAATACGGCTAGCGAACGGGGTGCCTCTATTGGATACAACGCATGAAGGAACTCCGTGCAAACGCATAAACTTATCGAATAACAACAGAGCAAACTGAGCATACTGAGTAACACCGGACAACAACCACCCACATGGAATCACACCCTGACAAGACCTGGGTAGACCCACAACGAACATCATGGAGATCTGCTCCCATTCCCACTCTGGAACGGTTAAAGGTTGCAACTCTCCAGCCGGTCTACAAATGCTCAACCTTAGCTCACCAACAAGTCAAACACCTCGAAACGAAATCCGAAACTTCACTCTTCATCCCTGCCCACCCGTAACTAACTCTCAAGTCACGTCACATCTTGGTGGAACTTAGACGAACACAGAAGGCTGACTGGTGTGCCTGCTCTAGGATTTCGCGTCTCTACCCATCAATATCAGGTACACACAACGCGTCCCTAAACGTAGCACACCGTAGTCACAAATCAAGGACTCTGAATCTTTACCCTGTCGAACATGCCCAAGTATCACAGACAACGAGCATTGGTGGGTTGTGCCTCACGAAAACGATTAAGTAAAAATGGACGGGCGCGGACATGAGCAAGTTGTCCTTTCAGTAGAGGCGAACTTAGGCTATACTCAATGATCGCACAAGAACTGTAAATCTGCAGAAGACTGTCTCAGAACAGTGCACAACTGGGACAAGCTAACCCCGGGCCTACGACTCAAGCATCAGCTACCACAATCACCTTGCCATGGGTAATAAAGGATCTCACAATCACAATCCTTTACAAGCTCCATCCAACGGCTCTGTCTCAATAATCAAAACCCGCTGCAGGAAGATGTACATTAAGCTCTGGTGGTCCGTGAAAATATGACATGACTTTCCGAACAAGTAGTGTCTCCCAATCTTCAACGCACGACCACCACGGCCATCTCCAGATCATGAGTGGAATATCCTGCTCATACTTCCTCCAACTGTCGGGAAGCAAAAGCGATAACTCTAAAATGCCTCATCAACGCAAAAATCGAGCCCCACTCGTGAAATATCACAGTTAAACAACAAAGTCGCCCGATCCAGAAAGCAAAGAAAGAACTGGTGCAGTCATCAACCGAGTCTTCAACTGCTGAAAACTCCGCACGCATGCCACAGTCCAAGAAAAAGGAACCTCCTTCCCGGTCAGTCCAGTCAACGGTGCAGCGATACGCAAGCAATCCTGCACGAAATGGCAGTAAAAACCTGCTAAGCCCAAAAAGCTGCGGACCTCTGTCCCTGATGCAAGTCTGGGCCAAGCTGTACGGCCTCGATCTTCCTCGGGTCCCTACGAAAAACCGTCTCCCGTAGCTACAAGACCTAGGAGTTCAACACAATCAAGCCTGAAGGAACACTCCGAGAATCTAGCAAACAGCTGGCACTCTCCCAAGTCTGCAAGCAAATCCTCAAGTGCTGCTCACGTTCCTCATGACTCTAGGAATAGACCAGGATGTCATCTATGACACAACAATACACTGGTCGAGGAATGGCCTGAAGAAATCCGGTCCATCATATCCATGAATGCTGCTAAGGCATTGGTGAGTCCAACGACACCACCAAAACTCATGCAGCCCGTAGCGTGCACAAAAGCATTCTTCGGAATGTCATTACTCCGAACCCGCAACCAATGATGACCCGATCACAAACAAACTTAGAAAAAGTCTCGCACCCTGGAGCTGATCAAAGAAATCGTCAATGAGAGGTAAAGGATACCTATCCGCAGCGTAACTCGGTTCAATTGGCGATCAATCAACACACCACATCAAACTGCCGTCTTTCTTCCTGACGAACAGAATAGGAGCTCCCCAAAGCGAAACACTTGGACGTACAAATCCCTATCTAGAAACTCTACAGCTGATCCTTAAGCTCCCTAAGCTCCGCCGGCTCATCTGGAACAACGTCGGAAAACTCTCGCACGATAGGAAGCCGGTCCAACAAACCCACTGTGGCTCTAGCATCCCGAATGAAAGCCAAGAATCCTCGACATCCTCTCCTCAAAAGCAGACTAGCGAAAAAGGCAGAATTCAAACTGTGAGAGGCGGCACTACTGTCCCCCTGCACAACAAGAACTGACTCGCCGGGAAACAAATCCTGACTGTTTCCTCAAGGCAGTCCACAGACACCTAGCACGTAGCTAACCAGTCCGTGCCCAGGAGAACATCAAATCCAACATCTCTAGAAGGATCAAAGCGATGGACGAATCTCTATCTCCTATCCGACTGGCACACGACCGATATACGTGTCGCGCAACAAAAGAATCGCTGACAGAAGTAACACTACAAACGGCTGATCTAGCTAACACATCTCTCGTCCCAAGCCTCTGCTACTCCCGCGACGTGCACGAAACCTGTCACGGCGACTGAACCTCTGTCTCTGGGCTGGTACACCTGCACGAGCCCCCCTCTGTCCTCGAACTCCCAAAGTCTCGGAAAGACGCTCCTCGTCAAATAGGGCTGCGTCCACAGGTGCTGTGTGAGTAACACGATGCCGAGTGTTGATCGCAAGGAACAACTGGGTAACAGGGGTGGCAACCTCCTGTCGCCGCGCTCTACTGGGCTCAACCAAAGACCTCATCATCTGGCGCAAGTCCTGCATCTCTGCCTCAAGCCTAGCGATACGATCTATCGAAGGCGGAGCCATCTGCTCCTGTGCAACGAGCATGCTATCCTGGTCAGTTCTCGTCCCACACGAGTCAACTCTGACCTCGGCCCTCGCTGCATCACTCTGAGTCCTCATGGTCATCGGCGGCAAAGGCTATAAATGGAAATATGATTCGATATGAACACGGCAATCGAATCACAAGGATATATATCATCAAGGAAGGAATTTCAAGCAATTAGTACTTAGGTCACTTTAGGCGGGGTAGCGTGTCGTGAGTATGCCGCGGACATACACACACTACGTTACTCTGCTTAAGCTACCTACTCCATCATACCAAGGTCATCCTACACTCCGAAAGGTAAAACCTAGCGCTCTGATACCAACTTGGTCACGACTCGAAATTGGCACGTGACGGCCCTTAAACTACGCAACGTCTACAGGCGTAACGCAATTTAAGTAAGCCGAAAACCCAGCAATCTAAACCATCAAAAGTAGTAAGTGATAATAGCATTTTCAAAACTTTTGAAATCTCAAACCAAATTCTTTAAATTCTAACTTTACTTTCTTAAAAAATTTGGCAGCACCTCCTTTGTAAAAACTAACCCCCAAAAATGGGTACAACATAAATACAAGTAAAGCATCCCTAACCGGGAGCAAATTCCACACCCAAAGGCGGAAACAACCACCACAACAGATATATGACGCCGTAGCGAAGAAATAAAAGACGATATAAATAAAAACTGCATAAAAGACCTCCAAGTCATAAAATAACATACAATATCATCCTCACATCAAGTCTCTAAGTCATACATGAAAGTGGTAGATGGAGAGTACATAGTACAAAGATAACAATAAACAACATCGGATAGCCGCAAAACCCACCTATAGCAAAACTGCGCACAGTCAGCCGAAGCGGTATCCACTGCAAAAGATGATACGAAAGATGAAAAGACTGCCGCGACTGCCCTGAGGGACTACCTACAAAACACTGTGGCACGACGGGGGTAAGTTGCCAACTCGTGAATAGTAAATAACATATGCAGGTAATCGCAAGTATGCACGTACAGCGCGAATCTAGCATATGCAAACGGATAGCAATAAATGGTCATATGTATGCGACGGTCATGAAAAGTACTCTAGCAGGTACAACTAATACATGAAGCAATAATATAAAAATATATATATATATATGCAACAGTCATGAAAGGTACTCTATCAAGTACTACAAATACATGAAGCAATGCATATAAAGTAAATGCGGAGTATGGGATAAAACATGTCATCCTCACGGAATCCTGACCTCGTGACAGGACCAAAGTCCAACAAGACAATCAAAATCGAGTAAGTCCCATGAAACCTGAGTTTCCAATATCTACACCCAAAAAACATCATGAAAACAAGTGTCTAGCATCGACACAAAAATACTCATCTCTGAGGCACCGTCACCAGGGACTAGCCCTCCTATGTCATATACGTACATCCTATGGAACCTGAGTGTCCACCACCTGCAATCGACAAGGGCATGTACGTACATAACCTCGATCGGTATCCCCCAGATATCCGTTGAGTCCCAATATTATCACCGGTTGGCACACGCCCCCAGACAGGCTCATCGGCATGTACCGTCGATCTTCTTGCCCCGGGGAACCAACCGGGTTCCACCATGTACCCGCACACGGCCCACAACACCTCCTCGCATGGGGTATATATAAGCTCAAAACCGAGAAATCTCATGGTGGAAGCTGAAATATCATATCAAGAGAAACCGGGTTTTCAAATAATGCATAATTTCATGAAACAACCACGGTCCTCAAATCCAGAAAACATCAAGTAATGAATAAGTATAACTGCATGAATCAATACATATATATTAGCGTCCCATTCCACTAATATATATATATATATATATATATATATATATTCCACTGTTATATATATTTAGGAGTAAAAATATCAGAGAACATCATATGAAATCCATAAATATAATATATGCAACATGAAACAGTAATATGAGCATATAAAGGAAAAACCGCTATTTAACTGCAACAAGTTAATATATATGTATCATGTGGTTCCTAATTTCTCCAAGTCCATACAACATCAAATAAAGGTGAATATGTAGCTATAGCCAGGTATGCGTAACCATGTTGGCATAGCAAGACATGTGTATGTACCTATCAATAATGATGTAATACCCTCCAGGTATATGGGTAACTAGCATGTATGCATGTCAAGGCATATGTGTAAGCATGTAGGTATACATGTATGCTATATGTCATATGCACAATGAAAATGAGGATCATGTCTCAAGTCCCTAGTCAATACAATATCCTGTATGTATAGGTGTTGTGCGTGTCATGGCAATTATTGACGGTGTGGGTGGCATACAATCAGTGCTCGTGCAATATGAACCGTCAATAATAGTGTTGTGTCTCATTAATACTAAGTCCATGCACAATAGAAAATGAGATATGTAATAAAGGTACACATGCACAATCAATATTCGTATATATCTAACTAATAGTCATATCATTTAATCTAGCCCAGATGCATAACGCCATGCGGGCGATTCCCCTGTAGATGTTAAATCTACTCGCAAAAATCCTGGCTAAGTAAAGCCAACCATTCGCTTTTCCTCCTTCGCAGCGCCCGAAGTCCCCGCCTGCGATCCTGAAAGTATATAACAATATAACAAGTATATATTAGCAATCGACCAATAACACGTACAAACTACATTTGACTGATACACCAACTCCAAACAGACTCTCAAGTGTTCGTCCAGTGGCTAAGGCGCGTAGCGACACTACGAAACCAACTGAAGAGCAAAAGCTACACAAAGACACGAATGACATCGGCACGACCCTAGCTAGAAACACAAAGCGACACAGCTACCAAGCCTAGACCCTGATCGTACCGATCGCGCATTCACAACACAAGATATAGCGTGGAATCAATATAAATAATGTCGCAACGTCCAAAGAAACCTACGTCTAAATTATCCTAAAATCTAGTAAGCAACTTATATCATTTTAACACAAAACTACAAGTTTTTACCAAAACTAGAATTTACAAACATTACAATATAGCAAAATTAAACCATTCATACCTTTACTATAATTTTAATCTCACTTAATTAGGATTTAGTAAAAATCTAGTTTGTAATTAAGCTAATTAGATAAATAGGAAATTATCATTTAACAAATCTAGCAAGTAGGTTAAGTTTTCTTTTGCCTAAAATTAACAATTAACCTTTTCACTAATCAAAACCCTAATTGATTATCAAGAAACCATTTCTAAAATTTCAAAACATGCAATTGGAAGCTTAAATTAACATCTAATTAAGCTATTTTAAAGATTAAAACAACTATTAAGGATTAGGGTTAGGGTTTTATACCTCACAAAGATCCAAAATCAAGCAACTAGAAATCCAATTTTACCTCCAAAAAGCTAACTTTAAAGAAGATCCAAGCTTGATAAGTGATGAAGAATGATGGGTTTTGATTTGTATTTGAGTTTGTATGAATTAATTAGGATTTTTGATGATTTATTGATCTTGGAAATGATGGAATTGAGCAAAGAAGAACAAAGGGCAGATCATGAAGGGAGGCTCGGCCAAGCTTGGAAGTGGGAGGATTTTGGTGAAGTGTGTGGAAAATTCTATCAACAAAATGTAATAAATGCTCATAAATGCAAAATGCCACCTTTCTTTTCTTTTCTTTTCTTTTAAGAAAATAAAGTCCTTTAACACAAAATATCTAGATATTTGGCAAGAATGGATTAAGACTAATTCTAGTGATTAGTTTAGCAGAGATTCTCATTAGAAGTAATTAACCCAAACCAAAAAGTAATTACCACTAATAAAGTGCACAAATAAAACATTAAAATAATATTTTAATTAGGGAAAAATTCTATGGGAACCAAAACTTTCAATTGACCGCCAAAGCCCGCGCACTAGCTTCATTCTAGCTAAACTAGGTGCCGTCAAGTCTATACAGAAGTTTAATCACAATCGGGTTAAAACAGAAAACACCGACAATTTTACCCTAAAACGGAAAAATTCGCAAAACGATTTCTAAAATGTTACACCAACAAAGAGGAGGAAGAAGGAGACCCATCTCCGAAAATCCCACTTTGGAAAAGATCCAAGGCTCAAGAGAAGATCCAAGGCTTAAGAGAGAAGAACCTCTGAAGATTTTTAGGGAGTTCAACTCCAAGACCCAAATCCTCAAAAGAGTTTAACTCCTAATCCAGATCTTTTAGGAGTTTAACTCCAAATCTAAATCTTTTGGAGTTTAACTCCATTCAAAATCCTCTTTTGGAGTTTAACTCCTATTTCCGGGGGTAAAAACCCTTTCTTTTCGCCGGCGTCCAGCGCCCGCATGCCGGGCACGTGAGACGCCGGCGCCCAAGTGCCCAGCGCCCGAGTGCCGGGCACATGAGGCGCTGGAACCAACACGTCCTCTGGGCGCTATTCTTCCTTTTTTTCATACACACACACTCCATAACACTGTCCCCGTTAGAAATTTTTTCTAACGGGGTGCTGCCCCGCACCCCGCAAGGGGGCTGCTAGCCCCCTTGACCCCCAGCCCGCTATCCGGGTAGCGGGACCCCCGTAAAAACTCTGCGGGGCTCCCGATATATCCAAACCCTATTCAAAACACAACACTGCACATTAAGTTCGCATGACCTGTTTGGCCTGTCAATCGGAGGTTCTCTCGCTCCAAAGACGAGGGGTAATTAACAGCAACTTAGTTCGCGGCTGCCGGAGATTCAGATCTTCACAATCAATAAACCCCAGCCTACCCTAGGCAGGAGGAATTTGTAATGCGCCTGACAAGCGCGCGCATATTCCCATCTCAATGGGGTGACGAGAAACACCCTACAGATTCTGGCATGCCCTGTGGGACCCTTCTCTCCTTCCATATCTTGGGTCAAGTGTTCATGCGAACTCATTTAACATATATGCCGATGTTTGTACTGAATAATGTTTTTTTTCCGTGCAGCAATCAACTTTCAACAACGATGTCTTCTAAGATGAATTTAGCTTCCGACGTGACCTCGATCTCATACGTGGTTAAGATCAATTCCCGCGTGGTTCTCCCTGCCAGTCTCAGCCGGCAATGGGAGGAGTCACCCCGTCAATTTGGTTCCGTCATCATCTACCCTGCTGGAAGCGCTCATCTGGCGGAGGTCACGGCGAACCAAGCGGCCAAACCGACCTCAAGGGCCAGGAGGCAGAACGTTGTAGTCGCCAAAGCATCCCACCCCAAATGCAAATCTGTATTCAAATGACTCTCCATTTTTCCAACTGGGGGAAAGGCCGTCAACACCAATGGGGCCACAAAGCAGCTCCAGCAAGCTCAGATGGTACCCTTGACAATCGCGTGAACGAGCGTCTTCTCTGGCCTCTCTGTCAATCGGTCTACGGCGTCTTCCCGAAGAGCCGAAGTCTGCCAAGTGCTTAAAACAGAAAAATTAAGGTAGAAGTGGCTCAGGTATCGAGCCAACAGGAGGGCCGGGACTTCGGCCATGTGGAATCTTGTGAGGTTCCAAGAGCAGGGTTACTCCGCGACGACGGCTGAGTCGGCCGTAAAAATCAGCAATTCCTTCGAACCTCTAAAGTGGGTTCAGAAAAATGCCATGACCGCCAGAATCAAGAAGACAGCGGTCCGAACGTCGCTATAAAGAGACGTGTCCTAGCCCCAACAGAGAAAGTACGACACTGTCTCTTCAAGAGTCTATCAGGAACTCTGTGCTGCGCAAAAACAGCGGGGCAAAACCAAAAAGGAAGCGTCAGCACCATTCAAGAATTCGGCCAGGCCAGCCGCCTTCAGTCGACTGCCCATTACCGAAACAGGAGGGTCAAAACAGCGGTCCACAAAATCAGCTGCCAATAATGAAAATACGGCTGGATGTGTTGTCCACACGGTCTATATGGCAGGCACGCGCCCCAGTGACAACCTTCGCAGCAAAAGCAAGGATGGGGCCACCACATTCCAAGCCCAATCTGGCTTGAATGTGGTTGCCGCTTCCCAAGAACAGCCACCTTCGCTGGATGATGAAAACCCTCTCGATGAGGATGATAGGCAGAAAGACCCCTCAGTCCATGTAGAGTCAAGCTCAGACAACGAGAAAGAGTTGACTTTTCACCCCAAGTCCGCAGAGCAAGAGCTGCTTCAAGAGCTTCGAAAACAGCTCAGGAGCAAAGATAAAGAGATAGCCAAGGTTTATTCGAAAATTGACAACCTGACGAATGTTGTGATGCAGCTCATGGCTCAAATTGCTCAAGCGCCTCCCAATCAAGCACAAGTCTCTACTCATAAGCCGGATCAGGACAACCCGAAGCAAACAATGCCTGTCCCTTTGGATCCAAGATTGATCGAGCCGCACGAAAGCCGGCCACATTCCGCTTCTGGGGACGCCTTGGCCCAAGATAGCACTATCCCACTAACACAAGATCGGATAATGGACTTGGTCACCAGCAAGGTTAAAACATTGGTGGCCGAAGCCGAAGCTCAGAAAGAAACTGGCAGTAGTGGGCGGCCATATCCCGCACAGTACGATCTGATCGAGTTCCTGAGTAGCTACGCCATTCCTAAGTTCGGAAGATTTGACGGGACGGGAAACGCAAATCAGCACGTCGCCCACTTTAAAGCGTCGTGCGGAAATACAGAGGGCAATGATGCACTCCTTCTTCGTCAGTTTGTCAATAGCCTGACTAGTGTCGCTTTCGACTGGTACGCGAGTATACCAGATGGGTCCGTCACTACTTTCACCCAAATGGAGTCTCTGTTTCGGCAAACATTCATGAGCGTTAGTGACAACATCTTCATTGCTGACCTCGTGAGAACCAAGCCTGGAAAAAACGAAAGCAACAGAGACTTTATTGCCCGATGGCGCAACCTCACTGTCAAGTGTGAACCGCCGCTAGATCAGGACCAGTCCGTCAGCCTCCTCATTGGGAACCTCAGCAATTGGATGGTCCTATTCTTGTGTACAGCAGGCCTCAAGATGTTTCAGGAGCTAACCAAGAAAGTTCAAATACTGGAACGCTCGAAGCAAGAGTCCACCCCAGACTCTCCGAGAGACAAGACTTGGAAAAGCAAGAGGGACGACAGCCGTAGAAGTGGGAATTCCAGCAGTACCAATGTCTTCAATGCGTCCGACAATGAAGACAAGCGAAAGGCAGGCGATTCCAAAACCAACCGGCCTCGAAAGCCATTGCTGGGAGGAGAAGGGCCTTCCCTAGAGGAGAAAAAGAACAAGGTTTACTCATTCAGAAGGGACAAGGTCCGCAAGATATTTAAAGATGCCTTGAACAACGGTCTACAATTGCCAGAGTCAAAAAGACCTCAAGAAGCAAAAATGACCGACAATCCCCTATATTGCCCGTACCACCGAGTAGTGAGCCATGCGATCGAGGATTGCAATATCTTACAAGACTGGGTCAAGAAGCAGTATAAGGCTGGAGAGATCGAGCTGTCCAAGAGTGTGTTGGTAAACAATCAAGTTGCAACCACCAACTTTATACAGACAGAAGCTAAAGCCTTCTGGGAGCAGATTGCTGAACCCTCTGCCCTGAGAAATGAAACTGGCTCACCGCAGCCTCCGTAGAGTACGCACATGTCTAATAAGACTAAGAAAATTCTAAAGTTACTTCGGAAAGAGCACAGAACAGAATGGGAAGGGCAGAAGAGGCCCACCATTCCAGCTGCCAATTCGGCTCAATCATGCTCAAAATCCAAAAAACTCAAGAAGAAGAAAAGTGCAGCTCGACACGAAAAAGAGTCTGCAGGGAGATCGACCATTCAAAAATATATCGATTCCCTCGAAGACTATGAACAAAAAGAAAGAACTCTAATTCAATTGAAAGAGTTATTCCCTGCAGAAGCAGCTAAGATTCCGAAGGAGCTAGAAGAAGACTCCAATGAAGAGATCCCTATAGTGACCTGCTACGCCATCCATCTGGAAAGCGACTCTGAGGAAGAGCTCTGTTTTCCCGAAGAGGACGAGAAGCTCGCCACAAAGGCCAACCAAATCCAGCTCAGAAGCGGCAGGGCTCTACCGCCGAATCAGGGCAATGCCTCAAAAGGGAAGGAAAAACAAGTCGCTAATGAAGAAGATGGCGGAGAGCCGGCTCATGAAAATTCGAGTCCTTCTTCAGTGGACTATAATGTCTTGGCTCATCTCCGAAATCTTCCGTCTCTCCTGAGCATCTATGATGCCTTGGTCCTATCTAAAGAGCTTAGAGATGTTCTCATTCACGCTCTACAAAACCCCGAGTGGTATCAAGCTCGCTTTGCAGAAATTAATATGAAAGAGGCCCAATATGATCTGCATGCTGCCACGGTCATGTTTAAGGATGAAGACTTGCTACTGGGAATGGCTAAGCATAATCGGCCGCTTTATGTGACCGGGTACAGCGACGGAGATCGGATTGATTGATCCGGGATCCTCAGTGAACATCATGGACTTGCGAACTCTGAAGAGTTTATCAATGGACGTCCGACACCTATCAAGTGAAAGGATTGTCATTCAAGGCTTCAATCAAAACTGCCAGCAAGTTCTGGGGTCTATAGCTCTGCCAATCAAATTTGGGGATCTGCAGACCGAAGCTAAGATATACGTGATCGACGCTGACACGTCTTATAAAATTCTCTTGGGGCGGCCGTGGCTCCACGATTACGGCATCATTCCGTCAACTCTCCATCAATGCATGAAGTATACTAAAAATGGCGAAGAAAGACGCATTGACGGAGACATCCAGCCGTTCGGTGTGCATGAAGTCCGATATGAGGATTCTCGGTACTTTATGAACCACCAAAATACTAAGCCACGACTGACTGGGGACAGAGCGGCCCCAAAACTCAAAAGCAAATCTGAGCTGGCTGTCACTTTTAAAAGCAAAAAAAACCCCAAGTGCTCCCGCGTTTCGGTAGTGACACTAATGAGTCCGACGCTAAAAGTCTGTCTTTCCGTAAAACTCGCCCTCGTTTCGGTAGCGATACGGACGAATATGAAACTGAAGGCCCATCTAGCAGCAAAGTCCGCCCTCATCTTGGCAGCGACACTGAAGAGTCGAAGGAAGAGGACATGCCTTGCAACAGCTGTGCAGATTGGACCCCCATGCAACAAGCGAAACTATGAGAGACCTTCGAAATTACAGAAGGGTCCTTAGTTGTCACAAGGGTGCCGGAGAAGATGTGCAAAGAGCTCGATGTATTGTCAGTCTCTACCATGGACCAGCTGAAAACTTTCTACGTTCCCGGAAAGAAAAGTGGACAGAAGGGCATCCTGTTTTATGGGTCAAATCCTGTTGTGCACCCGGACGATTTGTCTGTCGCGTGCCTTCCCTATGAGAGAGGCATAAGAGCCGTCCTCAATCCCAGATACTATGCGCCCGAGATGCGGGAATATTTCAAAAGGTGCGGATGCCGGTTATATCAAATGGAATCCGAAGCAAAGTTTTATGAAGGGCTATGGTATCCGCCTCAGGTCCGAGCACTCATCGATGGACGAATTCCAGATAGACGGGGCATAGGTTTCATCCAGCCTGATTCCAGGGCATGCTACATGATCCATGTTGGTGAAGCTAGCGAAAGATCAAATGATGATGACGAGCTAGTCGAGACAGAAGAAGCTCCTCACGAGCTCGAAGATGGCGGACAAGCAACCTTTGACGAGCTAACCGAGATTGACTTAGGAACGCCCGATAATCCAAGGCTGACCTACATCAGCTCACTCTTGTCAAAGAAAATGAAAGAGCAGCTAATTTCCCTGCTGCATGAGTTCGCCGACAGCTTCGCGTGGACGTACAAAGAAATGCCTGGCCTCTCCCCTGAAGTGGCCGTGCATAAACTGGCTATATCTCCTGATGCCAAGCCTATCAAACAAGCTCCTCGAAGAATGAGAAGGGAGCTGGAAGAAAAGGTTATCGAGGAAACTAAGAAACTTATCGATGCTGGTTTCATCAGGGAAGAAAAATACACAGACTGGATCGCATGCATTGTCCCAGTAAAGAAGAAAAATGGGCAGATCCGGGTTTGTGTCGATTTCAGGGACCTTAACAAGGCATGCCCAAAAGATGATTTCCCGCTTTCGGTCATGGAAATGATGGTCCATGACACCTCAAATTACGAGCTATTCATCTTCATGGACGATTCTTCTGGGTACAATCAGATAAAAATGTCGCCTGAGGATGAGAAGCATACAGCATTTCAAACTCCGATCGGCATATACTGTTACAAAGTGATGCCATTCGGACTAAAGAACGCAGGTGCTACATATCAAAGGGCAATGACCAATATCTTTGATGACCTAATCCATAAAGTCGTTGAATGCTATGTTGATGATCTGGTCGTTAAGACTAAAGCCAAGGCCGATCACATCCAAGATCTTAGGACCGTTCTCACCAGACTGAGGGAATACGATATAAAGATGAATCCTCTGAAGTGCGCTTTTGGCGTATCATCGGGAAAATTCCTGGGCTTTATAGTCCGACATCGGGGGATCGAAGTTGACCCATCCAAGATAAAGTCCATCATGGAGATGTCCCCCTCCAAAGAGTCTGACGCAGCTAAGATCTTTTCAAGGCAAGCTTGCTTATATACGAAGGTTTATCTCAAATTTATCGGGGAGATGTAGACCCTTCTCAAAGCTCATAAAGAAAGGAGCTCCTTTTTTCTGGGATGCCGAATGTCAAGGAGTGTTCGAAAGTATCAAACAGTACATGTTGCACCCTCCAGTGCTTGCTGCTCCTATTTTAAATAAACCGTTGATTCTTTATACTGTCGCGCTAGATGAATCACTCGGTGCACTCCTTGCCCAGAACAACGAGGAAGGAAAAGAAAATGCCCTCTACTACCTCAGTCGAACTTTAGTTGGGGCGGAACACAACTATTCCCCAATCGAAAAGCAATGCCTGGCTCTGATATTCGCTATGAACAAGATGAGGCACTATCTACTTGCTCATCGGGTTATGCTGATCTCCAAGGTCGACCCGCTCAAACACTTAATGACCAAAGCAAGCCTAGCCGGTAGAATGGTGAGATGGGATGTCATGCTGCTTGAATTTGACATAATTTATACCTCGAAAAGAAGTAAAAGGGCAAGCCCTTGCCGACTTCCTTGCTGCTCATCCCATACCAGAAGGGTCACCGCTCAATTGCGAATTACCCGACGAACAAGTGCTGCACCTCGAGGATGACGAACCATATTGGGAGCTCTACTTCGATGGAGCCTCATCAATGAGGAGCTTCGGCAAATCAAGCATCCCCCAGATAAAAATAGGGATAGGATTGGTGTTCATCACGCCATTGATGGGAACCCTGCAACGTTCTTTTGCTCTCACCGAGCCTCGCACAAACAATGAGGCTGAGTATGAAGCTCTGATAGCTGGTTTGGAGCTCACCATAGAAATGGAAATCCTTCGGCTACGAGTCTACGGTGATTCCCAGCTTGTCGTCAACCAAGTAAGCGGCGACTATAAGATATACAAACCCAAGTTAGCTCGATATAGAAGCCGAGTGGTGGAACTCATGAAACGGTTCACTCACATTGAACTAATGAGAGTCCCTAGAGCGTTGAACGGAAAAGCCGACATACTCGCTCGCCTAGCTAAGGAGCTAGCCGATCCTGACATTGACAAAATTCTAATCACAGTCAGAAGCCGGCAAATTCTGCCTCCAGTCTCTTTGCGTGAAGAAGAAAGCGTAGAACAAGAGAACAATCCTGCCGAAGAAGCTTTGATCATTCAAGACGAGCCTGATTGGAGGGAACCCTTCATAGAGTACCTCCGATACGACAAGCTGCCCAAAGAAAAATCTGCAAGGATTCAGCTGAAGAAGAGAGCTCTCCGATACGTGTTTGTAAATAATACGCTATACCACAGATCATATGACCAACTCCGGCTCAGGTGCCTATCATCCGCCGAAACCCAAAAAGTTATGAAAGAAGTTCACTCAGGCGTCTGCGGGGCTCACCGGTCCGGCCCCAAAATGCAGCTTCAGATCAAACAGCTTAGATATTACTGGCCCACCATGATAAGGGATTGCGAAGAGCATGCAAAGAAATGCCATCTCTGCCAAATTTATGGTGATTTCATTCACAAGCATCCCAAACCATTGCATCATACGGTGGCGTCGTGGCCTTTCGAGGTTTGGGGCACCGACATTATTGGCCCAATTGATCCTCCGTCATCCAAACGCCACTGGTTCATATTGGCCGCAATTGACTATTTCTCCAGATGGCCTGAAGTTGTCCCGCTAAAAGAAGTCAAGGAAGAAAATATTCTGACGTTCTTCCAGCATAATATTCTATACCGCTTCGGTACACCAAGAAGAATCATTTCTGACAACGGGCATTCTTTCAAGAGCTTCAAAGTCTCAAGGTTCGCTACCCAGCACAAGATAGACTGGAGATATTCCTCTATCTATAATCCAAGGGCCAATGGGCTAGCCGAAACCTTCAATAAAACTCTATGCAAGCTCCTAAGGAAAAATGCTTCAGCTAACAAGAGAGACTGGAATCTAAAGCTTCACGAGGCGTTGTGGGCATATCATACCACGCACCGTACTCCAACTCAGTCCACCCCATACTCATTACTCTTTGGAGTGGAGGCGATCCTCCCTCTCGAAGTCGATGTTCCAAGCTTAAGAATGGTCGTTCAGCACGAGTTGACGGAGGAGGAAAACGTGCTCCTTCGGCTTGAAGAGCTCGACGCCCTCGAAGAAAAGAGGCTTGCAGTACAGCAAAATCTGGAGCTGTACCGAGCCCAAATGTCACGGGCCTATGACAAGATGACTCGTCTTCGTGCTTTCAAGAAAGGCGAATTGGTGCTGATCCTCAAAAGACCGATCATCCCCAATCGACATGCCAAGGGAAAATTCAAGACAAACTGGGAAGGACCGTACGTCATCGAGAAAGTGTTCGATGGAGGATCCTACCAACTAATAAGTGCCAAGGGAGAAAGGCCCATGCCACCCATCAATGGCCGATATCTCAAGAAATACTACACGTGAATGCTCCAAGTCGCAGGCGAATTGAGCACACCGGCCCTACGGTCTTGATCATACATCCTGCAAAACCGTATACAATCAACGGGCGTAAACGACCCCTATCTCTCCTAAAGTCCTACCGGCGAGACTACATTTAAAGTCCCACCGGCCTAAAAAAACGGTATGTCTACAAGCAAAACGGGCACGGATGAAAACCCGAAAGGGCTCCATGAGTAAAAACAGTAGGACTGCCGGCGAGTTTGTGAAAACCCGAAAGGGCGCAAACTCGTGAAAAGAGATAAAATACACTCGCAAAGTCCTCTCGACCTTGTGAGGAGAAAATCCCTGTGTGAGATCCTTACGACTCACAGAGGAGCAACACACTTAGGAATCCTCACGATTCCTAAGGAGAACATACACCTGCGAGATCCTCTCGACTCGTATGGAGAAAATGCTTTTATGAGACCCTTACGGCTCATAAAATTGAAAAGCCTTAGGAGATAGGTGATTGATACGAAAAAGTGTGTTTGTAGTTAACCGCAATCAATAACGGTGTCGCTTGTAGCTAGACCGAGATGAGTACGGGTCGTCCTCTGGGAAACGTGGAACCTTTTACCCTTACTTTAGGTGTGTTGAGATAGAGAGGAGGGATAAAGAATTTTGAAGAATGGTTTCTAGATCTACGTTAAGCAAGAATGCAAAAATATAGATCTAGATTATTTTAGGGATGGAGTTAATATAATAAGGGGGCTTGTAGGGTTTGTTAGGATTTAGTAGTCATGGACGATTAATTAAAAGTTATCCTTTTTATCCTTTAATAGATTTAAAACTAGAACGACGGTGATGCATGTAGATTAGGGTTTCTGGAGGGAAAAGGAATCCCACTCTTAACCCCTATCTCGACACGGAACTCCGTTCATATCTAGCATTTACCAAAACAATCATTAATCTAATCTCTAATCGTGGTCGGAACTAACAAAGAATTGTTAGCGCGCCCGATTAGGATGTTAAAGATTCTTTTGATAAAGTTTATAAACTTTATAGGACTTAAAAAGAGTTTAGAGATGTTCATCATCCATTAGCCTACCATAATCCTACGAACCCTAACAAGCAGAGAATTACTCGCGTATGTTGGGAGAAAAAGAGATGGAGAGAAAATGCATGATTAAACTATGAAGAAATAGAATAAGAAAAAGAAAGCTACCTTTATTAATCAACAATATTCATTACACTTTGATTCCTTAGAAAATGATTACAAAGACTAGTTTGCTTCTCGATCTCTTCCAAGGAGGTAGACGAACAGTTGATGATCAGTCAGGATGCGTAAGCCGTCTTGGACTTCGTGATCTCGTCGACTTGATGATTTTTCCAAGAGGCTCTCGGTCTTTATTTATAGCCCCAAAGCCAGAAATTTAGCTTCCAAAATTGGAAGCTAACAGTAGAGATTCACCCCCAAAATTTGCAAATCCTAACTCCTCTACACTGCCGCGCATCCGCGGCCAACAGGGGGATTTGGCCGCGGATCCGCGGCCAAGGATGTTGATCACTTGATCAATTTTTTAGGGCTTCATCCTTGTGACATGTGGCAATATCTGGGATCTTTAGATCTTTGAAATCTTCTCGTAGTTGCTGCCAGACTTGGTCTCCAAGTTTTTCTTTCTTAATTAGGCAGGTTAGTTTTAACAACTTGATTTCCTTGATTTAAGACCTGAAAATTCTGCACAATAACCTAAATAATATTTAGTAGACTTTGTTCTACTAGGATTTGGTCAATGATATTATTTGCATACATTTTCCTACCAAATGCTTATTATAATATATCAATACATGGAAAATAGTATTTTTACAGATAAACCCTCATATGTATGATATATTATAATAAAGACCTTTTTAATATAGAAATAGTAGGAAAAATGTAATAACAAATGTGCAGTTTTCTCCTTTTTCTTCTTTCCTTCTCTTGAATAAACTAGTTTGCTCGGGACGATCAAAGATAAGTTTGGAGGTATTTTTTCAGTTGATTGAAATGATTTCTGATTGTGTCGGTATTTAGAAAATTATATAGAAATCACAACCAAAAATATTTGACCGCAATCAATAACGGTATCGAATGTAGCGCGTTAGTAAGTGCGGATCGTCCACAGGGAAAGTGTAATAGTTCGTGTTTCGAATTAAATGAGTCGAAACTTTAGGGAAAAGAAAAGAAAACAATTCATGATTTATAAAATTGCATTTCAAGGAAGAGAAAATATCTAGATCTAAGAAAGCATTAAAATCAAGAAGTGATAATTTGGGATGATTTCCAACCAACAATCAAGATTTGAAGTGTAGCTCGTAGGAGTAGATCGGATCTATAGATGTGATGAGATCTAAAGATTTCATGTTCTTATTCATTAACTAATTGATACTAGATCGATGATCATTCATCGAGGATTAAGGATCTTGCGAAGAAGCTAGGGTTTCCTCGTCTTATCCTTTATCTTTTCGATGAATCTCATTCAAATTCTAGCTTCTAGTTAATCAAATGATCAATCGTTGTTCCCTAGTTTTGAGTGAACACGATCAAGAGAGGATCATCCCAAAACTAGGTCATCGATCATTTGATTCACAAGAATTTACAATCGTTATAAGATTTAAGAATTGTAAAAGAATCTAAATCATCATCATTCTATTGATCGTCACAACTCCTATAAGAGCGGAGTTTTACTCAAACATCACAACAAGAACCACAATCACAAATTGAGATCGAATCATAATGTTGAATCAAAAGATAAGCAAGATATAGAAATTTCACCTTTATTTATCGACAAATTTCGTTACAACTCTCTTGAATTTACAAAAGGAAGGAACTAGATAGTCGATTTCGGCTTCGCTCGGCTCCTTGAGTCGCGGATCGGCTTGGATCTCTTGCTCCGTTGAAATCCGGCGTCGCTTCTAAAGGTTGAAGGCTCTCTTGCTTGAATGGTACTCGGGATCTTGATCTTGATTTTGAATTGGAATTAGGGTTAGGGTTTGAGGCACAAGTTGTGTCACTCAACTTGTGTTAGAAATGGGGGGAATTGG
Source organism: Agapanthus africanus (assembly GCA_030015575.1). NCBI lineage: Eukaryota > Viridiplantae > Streptophyta > Magnoliopsida > Asparagales > Amaryllidaceae > Agapanthus > Agapanthus africanus. Next base: position 415,199,108 of record CM057349.1, on the reverse strand, counting down.
AGAGCACCCTCAACCCTAGATCTAGGCTCCTTTTTATAGATCTCAAAACCCTAGATCTAGGATTTGAAATTTGAATTTTCCCTCCAAAAGTTTGTTAAGAGAGCCTTCTAGAAATAGTTTGTTAAGCCGAGCCTTCTAGATGAGCCACGTGGAGAATCGGGAGTCTTCTGGAAGCTTGGGTAGTTACATAGGACACGTGTAAGAAATCTGCGCACCTGAACCCATCAAGCAGCCGCGATTCCGCGGCGCAAGCAGGCTCCCGCTGCGGAACCGCGGCACTTTTGAAGCCTTAGGGCTTGCAACTTCTGGGCTTTTCTTCTGCTAATATTTGGGCCTTTTTGTGATATGTTGATTTTCCAATTGAGTCCCTGATCTCTGCCAGATCTCTCATCTTGGAGTTGGTGTATTTTTGATCAGCTCTTTTGGCTTTGTTCCTACAAAATTTCTCGGGACAAGAGTTGCGCAATACAAGGATGATGCGATGCCATGATAAACACACAATTTCCCTAAAAGTGACGGTTTTAAAAGTCTAACACATGCAATCTGGTATTTCAGGAATGTTTTGCCAATATGTGAAATATGAATACCGAACACTTCTATATGAGTGCAAATGATAGGGAAATTGCCGTGTTAAAAATGCAGTATTTTCGACTGATCAAATTCCCCTAAACTTATTTTCGATCGTCTCGATCGAACTGTTTTATTAAAAAGAGAAGGAGAAAATAAAGAAAGAAAAACTAACTAGCACACTTTCGCAGGCAACACGATTGCACTGAATACGTGCAACAAGCCTTTAAACCTCTAGGTGTCCCTAGTAGGAGGAGTGTTGTCTCCTGAGGGTTTTCAGCGGATTGCACCCACAAAATCCAATAATAAAAGGAAGATCATGAATATTACATTTAAAGATAAGAATCGTAAAAGAAAAGCCTTGAAAATTAGGGTTTCCAACTAAGCTAGCTTTTCGGTTGTCATGAGCCCTATCTTAATGGTCATGAAAAGATATCGGAAATCACGTCTTCCCTCAATAAAACATCGTCTTATTCTTCATTCCTATCTTTCTTCCAAACACCGATCATATATCACCCTGCGTGTGTGTAAAGGACATCCCTACACCCGGAAAATTCAATTCAAGCTATCATACTCTTGCCCATTAGCCTCAGTACTTTTTAATTAATGAATATTTAGATGTGCTCACACACTTTCATGCGACCATTAATACTTCTTGAGGTACTAACCGACCGATTACTCATGTGCTTGCTTATTTGGTGTATTTTTCTCGTCTTGCACCACCTCAGGCATAGCAGTGACTCCCAGACCAGTTGGCCTTAGGGCACTAGGTGAAGAGGCACCCTCGCTATATATTTTTTTATTGCCCTTGGTGATAACAAAACCAGTGTCCATTTTTCTCACCACTTTATATATATTTTTATTCATTTTTTTTATTTCCTTCATACATCGGCTTTAAGACAAGAGTATTTCAAGGTATCCTCTATTATCCCGGGCTTCAAGACGTGTGTAAGTGCGAATAGCAGGGTATCAACGTTCAAAATGTTTGGCTTTCCAGAATAGAAACTATTTTTCAGACTTATTTTTATCCTCAGATTAGTGACTTCTTTCATCTTACTAACCCTTAGGACAACGGCTCATAACTACTTATTACTAGTTCGTTTAAGAAAACTTCTAATTTCCTTGGTTTTCTTAAATTTTTCTAATCTTATGGATGCAATTTTCACTATCTAATCTTTTATTATCTTATTTATGTACAAAAATATTTTTATTTTTATTTTTTTAAAATTTTTAAAATTTTATAGGTTTTCAAAAATGTTTTGTGCTTATGCAAAGTATGATGCAAATGATGCGAAAATAAGCACAAACCTCCCCCAAACTTGTTTTCAACAGTGTCCTCACTGTTGCCATCTGCTAACTCTCGAAAAACCTGTAAGCCTGGGAGGAAATTTATTAGTAGGGGCAAAATATTTAAGTGAAGATCCTCCCCCAAACTTATTGTTGGCTCAAAATTTTGTAAAAATTTTCTTTTCAAGAGCCAGAAAAAATGCCCCCCCCCAAACTTAAGTTATGCAATGTTAATCTTTGAAAATCACATGAGGGGGTCAAAAATCATTGGTCGATGCCAAGCTTTGCAAAGACCGTACGTCAACACCAACCATTCAAAAATTTTATCAATGCAGTGCTCTGGTTGGTAGAAGAAGAAGTGGGGAAAGGGTAAGGGGTGGAATAGAATGTGTGTGCGTCTCATTTTGGAGAGACGATGCAGTGAATGTGATGGACTACTCGCATTCTTTTTACAGTCCAGATGAAGGGGTGGAGGTTCAATTTCATTGATTGGGAGATGATTCATCTCAACACCCGTGTCATTCAAAAATGCGAGTTCATCAGCGAAGATTTCCTCAAAAGTTCCATCAATACCCCGATGAATAATGTCATCACAAAGTACGGGGTGATCTTCAAACTCTAAGAACGGTTCATAATCAGTGTTAATTGTTGACCCGGACATCTCGGTGGTAGAGTCCGTATGTGTATGATACATAGTTGGGTCAAACAACAACATATGAAAAGAGTCAAGATCAGTATCATGAGGATCATCAAATTCGCTGCTGTCGACATCCATTAAGTCGACAGAACACACCTGAGCAGTAGGTTCGGAGGGTACACTTCCCAACTTGTAAATGTTCAGCTCTATTGTCATATTCCCGAAAGATAGGGTCATAGAACCATTACAACAGTTGATGATAGCGTTGGAAGTGGCCAAAAAGGGGCGACCTAAAATCACCGGAATTTGATTCCGTGGGTTCGCTACAGGCTGTGTATCAATTACAATAAAGTCCACAGGGAATATAAATTCCCCGATTTTTATTAACACATCCTCCAGTTCACCCCTAGGTTTGGTGCTTGATCGGTCAGCCATCTGGAGAGTGCAATGGGTTGGCTTCAACTCTCCGATCCCTAACTGCTCATAGACTGAGAAAGGAAGCAGGTTAACACTTGCGCCCAGATCTAGTAGAGCGCGGTTAATGTGTTTTTCCCCAATAGAAATGGAAATAGTAGGATATCCAGGATCCTTACGTTTCCTCGGTAATTGTTGGGGGAAAGCTGTGTCTACCGTCTTTGCCATGAATATCTTCTTGGGCACTTGAGTCTTCCTCTTCCTAGTGCACAAGTTCTTAAGAGTTTTCGCATAGGAAGGAACTTGTTGGATAGCATCTAGGAGAGGGATGTTGATGTTAACTTGCTTGAACATGTCCATAATCTTCTCCATATGTGGACTCGGTGTTTTAGCCCTTAACCGATTAGGATAAGGTGCTTTAGCAATAAGTGCTGGGTCCATCATAGGAGAAGGAAGTGTGTGTGGACCCGATCCCAGAATAGAAGTAGGGATCGTCCGTGGAGGAGTAGAAGAGGTGGGCTGAGGTGGCGAGCCTTTTGGGAAACGAAGAATAGGCTCGCAAGAAGGTGGTGGGGTAGAAGAACTGGGGTTAGAATTAGAAGTGTGTGTGTAAGGAAAGGTCTCAGCCGGGGTGTTATTGATTGATTTATCAGTATCATCAAACTCTTCCCCAACGTGGTTGTCAAGCACTCTCCCAGATCTCAACGTGATTGCATCCACATGATGTGAATAGCCAGGATTGGGTAAAGGTTGAGCTGGAAGTTTCCCTTTCTCTCTTGCACTCATTTCGGCTTTTAGTTGTGCAATTTGTGCTTCCATCGATTTGATATTCTCATTTTAAGAGACAATGATCTTCATCACATTCTCGACGGAAGATTGCAAACTTGTCGTCCCTTGGATGGATTGTTTCATGAAAGTATCCAAGATTTGTGCTAGTGCAGAGGTGTTATCTGTACCGGTCAATTGCAAAGAGTTTTCATGTGGTGCAAAAGTGTTGGCCGGATTTTGGAAGTTTTGTGATTGGAAGGGGTGCTGACTCAATTGAAGTTGTGGTTGCTGTTGTGGTGGAGGGACCCTTTGGAAATTGTGTTGGGTTGGAACCGTGTTTTGAGATTGTGGTTGGTTCCAAGCAAAGTTAGGGTGATTTCTCCAACCCTGATTATATGTGGAAGAAGATGGATCGTTTCTAGGTCTTTGAAATGCGGCATTGGTATGCTCGTGACCTTGAAACGGAGAATTTCGTGGACATTCTTCCGTGAGATGTGATGGATCAGAACAACATCCACATACAGTTTTGGAGAGTGACATTTGACTTAGGGCGGCTAAAAATTTGTTTTCCATAGTCTCGAGTTTCTTTTGCATAGCCGAAATGTCAGCTCTAACTCCTATGGAAATATCATTGCCATCCCTAGACGATTGACTCACACCCTCCCACTGTAAAGATTTTTCAGTGAAATCTTCTAAGAATTTCCAGGCTTCCCCATCATCTTTGGTCATGAAGTTGCCTTGACACATTAATTCAAGGGTCTGTCTTGTGTTAGGATTAATGCCCTCATATATGATTCTGCATAGATCCCATCTAGGGATTCCGTGATGTGGACATTGGACTAACAGATCCTTGAAGCGTTCAAGACATTTTGAAAATGGTTCATTTGAAAGCTGGGTGAATTGATTTATTTCGCTACGGACTCGAGCTGTCTTATGATGTGGGTAGAATTTCTTAAGGAATGCTTTGACGAATTCTCCCCAGTTTGAAATGGAATGTGCGATAGTGTTATACAGCCACTTCTCGGCTATATCGCACAAGGTAAATGGGAGAAGACGAACACGCATAGCATCCACAGAAAGCTGTGAAGTACCCATCATTGCGCATACATTTTCAAATTTCGTGATAAAGACATATGCGTCTTCAGACTCGAGACCGTGAAATTTTGGTAGAAGGTTAATGTATTGGGGTTTTATTTGAAAATTTTCCCCGTTGGCTGGTGGAGTGGAAAGACAGGTGGAAAGGGGGCCTCGTGTAGAATAGCACCTCTCTTGCAGAGAGATGCGGGTTGGATTCTGCGCACCAACGGACGGCTGCAGAGTAGTGGTAAAGAAGTTTGATGGAGTCGGATCCATCGATGTGGGTGTGGTGGTGGGTAAAGGAAAGGTAAATGTAGAAATACCGACTTTTAGGTCGATCAGGGGACGCGGACTAAACAGGCACTAGAATCCCGTTGTCCAGCCTATCTTGCACTAAAAAGGGTTAGTACAAGTGGCAGCGTAGATTTATAATTAGGGGAAAGAATGAATGTGATTGGTGTTTGTTTTGAAAAATGATACGAATTTTTGAAAATATGATGCGATCACAACAAATGCAACAAGCAATACCCTAAAATCTAGTGGTCACCTAGGTCAGGCTCTAGACCGCTCCTAACTGCCAAAAGACAAGTCGCTGGATAAATCCTCCACTGCCTCTTTGTCTTTCCCGTGGCCAGGTAAGTGCCAGGTAAGTGGGAGGTTCTCCACTACGTAAGTAGTGGGCCTAATTAAGTAACCACTAGCCTTCGACACACTTGCCTTAGACACCACAAAAGAAACGCGGATAAGCAATGAATTACCCACGGCCTTCTTCTGTCCTAAGTGAGCGCGACAGTCCTTAAAATCATCTTTAGATCTTGTTTAGTTAATGAGGGTAAATGCGGATGAAAGTTTGTAATTTTTAGGTCTTAGGAAGGGTAATGAACTCCCCACCTAATCTGGATTTGGTCTTACCCCTTAATTTCCGTATTAATATGCAAACAACCAAAAATCAAAACACGCACAATTTATTTTGCTTTTTGCGGCGCTGCGATTTATTTGCAAAGAAACCTGCACAAAATATTAATTGGAGCAGATTTTAAGAGAGATAAGAAAGTTAGGAAGTTACAGAGGAGTTTTGGCGCAGTGATGACGTAAGAATGCGGCGGTTCCGCCGCGGGAGCTCGCTATTGCCGTGGAAGCGCGGTCCTCTAGTGGGATCACTGCACGAAATTTTTACAGAATGTCCCTGTTTACTCCCCAAGCTCTCTGGAATGATCAGAAAAAAATTTCCACGGCTCCAATGATTCCAGATTTCCTCGCAACAAATCACAACGAATCGGTTAGGGTTTGTGCGAATTTTGATCTAAAAATATAGATGGAATAAACTTTCAACTCAAATTTCAAAATACGAACAATTAGCGCACTATCCCCGGCAACGGCGCCATTTGATAGAAACGATTTCCGATTGTGTCGGTATTTAGAAAATTATATAGAAATCACAACCAAAAATATTTGACCGCAATCAATAACGGTGTCGAATGTAGCGCGTTAGTAAGTGCGGATCGTCCACAGGGAAAGTGTAATAGTTCGTGTTTCGAATTAGATGAGTCGAAACTTTACGGAAAAGAAAGAAAACAATTCATGATTTATAAAATTGCATTTCAAGAAAGAGAAAATATCTAGATCTAAGAAAGCATTAAAATCAAGAAGTGATAATTTTGGATGATTTCCAACCAACAATCAAGATTCGAAGTGTAGCTCGTAGGAGTAGATCGGATCTATAGATGTGATGAGATCTAAAGATTTCATATTCTTATCCATTAACTAATTGATACTAGATCGATGATCATTCATCGAGGATTAAGGATCTTGCGAAAAAGCTAGGGTTTCCTCGTCTTATCCTTTATCCTTTCGATGAATCTCATTCAAATTCTAGCTTCTAGTTAATCAAATGATCAATCGTTGTTCCCTAGTTTTGAGTGAACACAATCAAGAGAGGATCATCCCAAAACTAGGTCATCGATCATTTGATTCACAAGAATTTACAATCGTTATAAGATTTAAGAATTGTAAACGAATCTAAATCACCATCATTCTATTGATCGTCACAACTCCTATACGAGCGGAGTTTTACTCAAACATCACAACAAGAACCACAATCACAAATTGAGATCGAATCATAATGTTGAATCAAAAGATAAGCAAGATATAGAAATTTCACCTTTATTTATCGACAAATTTCGTTACAACTCTCTTGAATTTACAAAAGGAAGGAACTAGATCGTCGATTTCGGCTTCGCTCGGCTCCTTGAGTCGCGGATCGGCTTGGATCTCTTGCTCCGTTGAAATCCGGCGTCGCTTCTAAAGGTTGAAGGCTCTTTTGCTTGAATGGTACTCGGGATCTTGATCTTGATTTTGAATTGGAATTAGGGTTAGGGTTTGAGGCACAAGTTGTGTCACTCAACTTGTGTTAGAAATGGGGGGAATTAGAGAGCACCCTCAACCCTAGATCTAGGCTCCTTTTTATAGATCTCAAAACCCTAGATCTAGGATTTGAAATTTGAATTTTCCCTCCAAAAGTTTATTAAGAGAGCCTTCGAGAAATAGTTTGTTAAGCCGAGCCTTCTAGATGAGCCACGTGGAGAATCGGGAGTCTTCTGGAAGCTTGGGTAGTTACATAGGACACGTGTAAGAATTCTGCGCACCTGAAGCCATCAAGCCGCCGAGGTTCCGCGGCGCAAGCAGGCTCCCGCCGCGGAACCGCGGCGCTTTTGAAGCCTTAGGGCTTGCAACTTCTGGGCTTTTCTTCTGCTAATATTTGGGCCTTTTGTGATATGTTGATTTTCCAATTGAGTCCCTGATCTCTGCCAGATCTCTCATCTTGGAGTTAGTGTATTTTTTATCAGCTCTTTTGGCTTTGTTCCTGCAATTTCCTGCAAAATTTCTCGGGACAAGAGTTGCGCAATACAAGGATGATGCGATGCCATGATAAACACACAATTTCCCTAAAAGTGCCGGTTTTAAAAGTCTAACACATGCAATCTGGTATTTCAGGGATGTTTTGCTAATATGTGAAATATGAATACCGAACACTTCTATATGAGTGCAAATGATAGGGAAATTGCCGTGTTAAAAATGCAGTATTTTCGACTGATCAATAGGGATCTAATCCTGTCTCCTGAGCCATCGCTCCTCAACGGGCAACGGCAAATGATGAGTCGCTCCTGGCATTTCGCTTCAGTGTTAGCGGTGCTGATACCGACCAAAAACCGAAATCCCAAGTCCTCCCGGGGCAAATGATGAGTTGCTCCTGGTATTATTCCAGTGCAGCAATGCTGATGCCAAACAAGATCCAAATTCCTAGTTCCCAAACGGCGAATGATGAGTCGCTCCTGATATCATATTCTAGTGCAGCGATGTAGACGCCAACCAAAATCCAATTTCCCAAAATTCTCCCAGCCCTACGGTTGGTCCCCAAGTTGACTACCGTATACAATCCACGGGCTCAAATAATTCTCATCATACCCATGCCCCACCGCAATCACCAGTTACGCGGCTGGTCTCCACCCTTAGAATTATGCTCCATTTGGGAAGACCCACTCATGTGTCCTCACGATACATGAGGAGAACAAACTTACGGGATCCTCACGACTCATAAGAAAACACCTTCGTGGGATCCTTACGACTCATAAAGGAAAAACACACTTGGGAGTCCCCACGACCCCTAAGGAGAAAGTACACCTACGAGATCCTTTCGACTCGTAGGGAGGAAATGCTTTTATGGGACCCTTACGGCTCATAAAATTGAAAAGCCTTAGGTGATAGGGACCTAAACTTGTCTCATAAGTCATTGCTCCCCAACAGGAAAAGGCAAATGATGAATTGCTCCTGGCACATGTGCTTCAGTGTTAGCAACGCTGATGCCTACCCTAACCCTAAAATTCCAAACTCCAATCCAATAGACCCCTAAGTCTTTAAACTGGGAACAGATGACCCCTAAGTCGTTAAACTGGGAACAGATGACTCCTAAGTCGTTAAACTAGTAACGAGGGAAATCCTCTCACAGCAAATGATGATTCGCTCCTGGTACCATATTCCAGTGCAGCGGTGCTGATGCCAAACCAAAACCAAAATCCCCAAATCCTGTCATGGCAGATGATGATTCTCTCCTGGTACCATATTCCAGTGTAGCGGTGCTGATGTCAACCCAAATCACATCAAATCAGCAAAACAACCAATGACCTCCCTGGCAGAATCAAGCTCCACCTCGGAAACAAGTCAACTTCATCCCTGACACCGCAAGAAGCGGAGCAAGTCAAATCCAGCACCGACCGTCCACGTCACAAAAAGGGCAACATCGACCGTCCAAGTCGCTAAAGTGGCAGCACCGACCGTCCAAGTCGTTAAAATGGCAGCACTGACCATCCAAGTCGCAAAAAGGGCAGCACCGACCGTCCAAGTCGCTAAAAGAGCAGCACCGACCGTCCACGTCGCTAAAATAGCAGAACCGACCGTCCAAGTCGCAAAAACGGCAGAACCGACAGTCCAAGTCGCTAAAAGGGCAGCACCGACCGTCCACGTCGCTAAAATGGTAGAACCGACCATCCAAGTTGTTGGTTATAGTGCCCTCAAAGTCAATTATTGGATCACAGGTACGTGATTGCAATGATTAAGGAGGACCTATACCGGTAGCACAGTCTTACTCGAGATGATAGTATGCTATCTGGTTTTCCTTTATCAGTCGTGTACAGGTTCAGGTGACTGATCACTATTACACGTTGATAGAGCCCTTAGGATCTTGCTTGACTACCAACAGTATGATGGCGATCATATACGTGAGAGTTGGGTAGTCTATAAGCACATCCTTAATAGTGGTCCCTAGTCGTGGGAGTTTCGAGACAGAGCATCGATACTCCGGAGTAGACTAGTGTATACAGTCGAGACCCCGACAAGGGGCGGTGGCCGGTCTCACAAGCCACTGGTGTCAGTTGGATCACCTAAGATGTATACAGGTGCTCATTGGGTTATGAGTACACCGGACAGGACTCGCCGGGAACCTGCCAGTTGGTATTTATACCTAGCGTCAGATAGCAGTTCCCTGGTGACATGTGTACAGGTTAGTTCATCGACCTGAGGTCGTCATTTGTCTCGTGTGAGTTTCTACTGTGCTTTGATTTCTACCCTACCACGGCTCAAAGGAGTCGTGCAAACAGGTCTTTTTGGGGTACAGTCCCGAGCCACATGGAGGCAAGTGAGCGGATCGGCAGGGGATTCGTCTCTCTCGGTATTGGGGGTGAGATCGCACTGTGTCTAGGAAAGCCATTACACAAAGCCCTCGGCCGAGGCAGGAGATTTACTGGTAGGTACTCCAGTAGTATCTCAGGGTGTTCTGGGCTACACTCCGACACGACTTATACCGCTATTGGGGGTCTGACGTTACCAGCCCCCTAGACCCGATATGCGATACTCATAGACGAACGGACCGGACTGTAAGTATATTGTCACTGTTAGGCTCAGTAAGGTTCCAGGATGAGTTCGCTCATCGGCTTCCCTTGAGGTCAGTACATGGGCAGCCGTTACGCACAGCTAGTGCCGCTGCCGACTTGTGGTTAAACCCACTGCCAGGGTACTAACGAGTCATTAGAGTCCCCCACAGATAGTTTCTAAAGTTCGGACGAAACGTTGTAGAGGCCGTATGGTTTTATGGCAGGGTTCGGAAAATGCACGTGCGTTTACGCACGTGTCATATTTCGGACAGATAATACTGGTGGGCTTTGGTTTAAGCCGGATCCATGTATTATACTGTGTAGATATAATATCTTTGTCTCAGTTGCATTTGTATTCGGTCGTAATATAAATGCAGGTATGTTTATACTGTTACGGGGTTATCCTGAAATTCGTTTCGGGATTGCTTTTCGAAGTTGCCAGTTTTCTATCACCCGTCTTAAACATTCGGTTTAATGCGGAATTATCTTTTCTTCGCTTGGGTGAGTCATGAGGGTGAGTCATGAGGAAGCTTCTTGATTTGGTGACTAGGTTAGTGAGGTGTTTCATGACTCATTGTTTGCATTAATTGGTTTGATGAGGTGTTTTAAGTGAGTCATTCTTTCCATTAATGAAGTGATGAGTTATGATAAGTATTATTGCTTATGGTCACCCCTCCTTTGCTCCTACACTCACCCCCTCCTCTTATAGTGGCCTGCCATTCATTTGGAAGCATGATGGTTGTTAAAAAAGATATAGGATTTTGGTTCATGGAAATTTGATATGCTCATTTTCTCATTACTCCATTTCAAAAGGCAACTTCATTAACCGTTCATCCATGGTTTTGGATGAAGCGAGACAAAGTATTCTACTCATTCTTTACATCAATCTTGGTCATCTCTTTTAGCAGACTTGATGACCGAGTTGCCTCGGTATAGAGGCGGGAGCCCGTTTAAAGATCCGTAGATGTAGTGCCACCTCGACGAGGAGCCAGGAGATCGGAGCAGCCGCAACGGAGCGTGGGATGATGGTTAAAGACCGAAGGACTTGGATCGTTCGGTATAGCCTTTCTACCCACTTTGTAGATTGTTAGTTTAGCGTTAATGGCAGATCCGGGTTATAGTATGCGATAGCGCCAGTTATAAAAGTTTTTGTTCTGCGTTTGGCGTCAGATTGACGGCCGGGGCGCTACCGTAGACTTACATGGTATCAGAGCCACGCCATTAACCTTTACTAACTTGTTCTAACGCGTTTAAAATATCGATCGAACGAAATTTCCGAAACCGCGATTTTCAGTGTAAAGTTTCTGTCGAATTTTTAAACAGGTCTAAAAATCATTTTGAGCATCTCAGAAAATCGAGCAGGCTTTTTTAAGAATTCTGGTGAAATTTGGTAGACTGAAGCTTCCAAAGAGTCGCGGAACCGCCGTGCAAACCCTGGTTTGGCCGCGGTTCCGCCGCCGTTTTGGAGCAACAGTAAACCATTTTTCTACAGTAGGGTCTTCATAGAAAATTGTGGTTTCTGGAATATTTCTTTTAGGCCCAGGTTTTGTTTGTGTACTGCAGATGTACGTGGGGCCCACTTCGGGAAGTTTTGTCGATCGAAATTTTAAACTTGTTAGTTTACAGTACTTACATTATATCTCCGACCGTGAATGTCATTCGAGCGGTAAATTGCGTCTAATTGCTATAGTCCTTTTAGACGGGTTTACGAACGTGACATTCGCATTGATGTTCTGTGTTGTGCTGTGATGTTGCGGATTTGTCGTGGTGGATAGCTGTGTGCAATGGTAATGCAGTTTGGATTTATTTATACATTTGATATTGCGGGGCGAGCGTCCAACATGTTGACTGCCGTCACTGCCTATTTGTATAATATTCTTTTGGGGCACGACCGGGCTGAGGTCGATGTACCCGTTGTACATATTTTTCATTTCTATACTAGGTTTTACCCCGCGACGGAGTGCACGGATAGCCGGGTTCTAGAGGGCAACGGGTCCGCATCTCATGGCTTTGAGAGGCAGAGGGGCCTCACTCTAGAATTGGCAGACTATTCGCCGCACTCGTAGGGGGTACAGGTTGACCCAAGGAGGGTGCTTAAGTTACCGGATTCCGTGAAGTGCAGGGTGGTCCATTCACTTTGCTGTAGGGGGCTGCCTCGCTTCAGGTTTTGGCGGGTAACTTGCCGCACCCGTAGGGGTCTAGGTTTCATTGCATAGGCTATGCACACGACCAGGGGAACGTCGGGTTTCAGTAGCGGCTTTGTGAAACTCGGGGGTCCCAGATTATCTGTATTGTTCTGTGATACTTATTACTTTTTCTGTAATGTTGCATATTATCACGCCTGGAGCGATTATTGTATATTGGTATATATATTAGTAGATGTTGTATATGTTTTATACCCGCACTAGTCCAGTCCCCGCTCTGTCGTTAGTTAAGTAACCTAACGGGTGATGACGGGACCCAGTGACGAATGCGGATGGCATATACGTACATTTTATTTTCGTTCTTTTCTGGTGTGATTAATTGATGGGACTGCGTTGATTCTGATCAATGCAAAGGAAAACAAACCTGTTTGGATGTTGTTGGAACAATTTTAAAAAGTGTTATTACAAAGACGTTTTCTTTTGTTTTGCATAGTGGTATTCAGATGGAATATCCTGCACTTCATTCGACAGGCAAGGGCCGATATCCCTTCACCGGGAGTGACTCCTTGGGCAGAAGTTTGCGTCGGGTAATAACTTCACTATTGTCGATTACATGTTGCTTTGCATCACGGTATTCAGTTGGAATATCCTGCACCTCATTCCACGAGAAAAGAGCCGAAATCCCTTCACCGGGAGTGATCTCTTTAGCAAAGGTTTTCGCCACTATATTTTTATAAAAAGCTATCAGGTTCCTTCAGCGAGATCAAGTTCATTACGTTAAAGGTTTTTCGCCAAAAACCAGCCGTAGCCCTCCGTCATTTCTTTTGGGTATTCAGTAGTATTCAAGCTATGTATTTTGACCAAAGCCAAGGCATAGTGTTTGGTAGCTGCTGGGTATTCATTTGTTGCATAGATAGATGAGTTGGTTTGGGACAGTCGTTCTGCCATTTGGCCAACGTCAGGGGCATGTGCGGGTGGGTTCAAATTGACAAGATAATGATGGGTAGAACTTGGCATGTGACTTATGGCATTTTGGCCAACGTCAAGGTCATAAGAGCATGGGGCAAAAATCATATCGGGAGTTTCTAAAGAAACTGAAACTTGCCAAGTATACGCATACCTTCTGGAGTGTGATAACATGAGTGGATTTTGTCACGTTATCATGCAATGAGAGTTGGATCCCGATTCCCACTGATGAGTTGGTTTACTCTTCGGGTGATCCCGATTGATTCTTCTTTCAGGTTTGGAGGAGAATTTGACAGTACAGTGGGAGGTTTCCTGATTAGATAAAGTGATAACCATTCTGATCTAGGTTAGAGTGCACGCAGAGTGTTTCTTTTCTCTCTCTCTTTGGCAGCGACCTTTGACCGACCCTAAACTATGACTCAGTGACCAGGTTGACCGAACCTTCTTAAAATACTGGGTTTTAGATTGTCTAAGTTGCATAAGTCATTGCCGCTCCTTCTTTTACCCTTTGCATTTCTCAGAACACCTCGTATCACTATGAACATCCACTTCTATTGGATAGATCCATCGTATGGTTATATATGAACTCGAAGGGATTTCTTCGAGGATGGATCCAGGTTCAGGAGAAATAGAATTGGTTTATTCAGTTGTCTTTTATCATCACCTTCTCTTAGGTTGCGAGGGCTCCTTAGTTTAGGAGAGTACACCTATTACGCTTATTGGATAGTCTTCTTCCAAACCATAGGCAGGTGCCGAAAGGTAGGGAATGAAGAAAACCAATTAACCTAAGTAGGGTGTACAGAAAGTAATAAGTAAAGACAAAATAAAGGGATTAGAAAGAGGGCAAAGTAAATTGCGACTACTATCATTCACGACCAAACCGCGTAGTCCATCGCCACTCCTATTTCACCTTTGCTTTTTTCCCCAGTTCGGAAGAAATAGAATAAGGTATTATTCAGTTGTCTTTTATCATCACCTTCTCTCAAGTTGCGAGTACTCCTTGGTTTAGGAGAGTACACCTATTATGCTTACTGGATAGTCTTCTTCCAAACCATGGGCTGGTGTCGAACGGTAGGGAAGGAAGAAAACCACTTAGCCTAAAGGGGTGTACAGAAGGTAACGACTAAAGACAAATAAAGGGATTTGGAGAGATGGCAAAGAAGTATACGGTTACAGTCATGAATTGGATTATGGAAGAGGCATTACTAGGAATACCAAGATACCCTTACGAAACATTTTCATGTTTCAGTTTCACTGTGCATTGTTAAAGGAAAACTGATTTCCCGATTAGATACTTACTCCAGGTATGAATTTACCAGGTATGATTCTCACATCTGTATGGTTTTACAGATGATGAGTGGGAGTAAGTTATTGGGAATTAGGTGATCATCCTCATTATATCGGAATTCATTGTAATTGGTGATATTTAAGGAAGTCGCCTGGGTTTTTGCCGGACGGCATGTATTTGGTTTTGAGTATCCATTGTTGTGCACCAATTTCAAAATGATATATCTGTACGTTTATTTTTATAAAGTGAGATATAACTTTTTGAAATTATGTCCGTGACATTTACCTATATCAGTTGACGATTGGGTAAGGAGCATTGAACAACGGAGTAGTTCTTAACCATAAGTACAGTTTTCAACCTACGATGCACAGGTTTTGAGTTATTCAACTCAGCGGACTTATACAGAGTATTGTATGTTGTCCAGTGTCCATCAGGACAAAGGGGTTGGTCCTCGTACTATGTTCTGGTTACTTGTGATTTCTCTAGATTTTAGACAAGTGTTTCGTAAAAATACAAGGTCTAAGTTTTGAGAAGTTATAGGTATATGAATAAAGTAGAGAACCAGATGTCGCAAGTATCAGGATTCTTCAAAGAGATCGAAGATGTAGATACTTGTGTTTGGTATTCAGTTGATAGTAATGGTTTTGAGAAACTTGTTTCTCTTTCAGGTTACTTATAATTGGATGTATTCCTAAGTTGAGTAATACTGATTAGCCTCTCTCCATTAAGTTGATATGCACTGGAGACAGCTGCATGATTAGAATCTGGTTCAAATTAAATCAGTGCCAAAGTTTCTATATTGGATATAGAATGGTTCATATCTTAACGATGTTAAGGTATGGGGAGTTGTCCGGCTTATGCTTAAAACCAGACTCTGGATAACTCAGGGCACGTTTCTGTAATGGCAGTTTGCGGGTTGGCCCTTGCTATGACGAGGGTTAACTTTCTACCATCTGGAAGATCAATAATGATATTGTTCTTGACTCGCCACAGTTTTAGTAAAATGGATTTTTTCAGAAAACAATAGTGGGAGCATGGTAGAACTGGAAGTGATTCCAGAACCACAAACGATTACAGAAAATTTAATAGGACCTATAGATTCAATCAGGTTTGACATTCCATTAGCTACTCCGCAGATATGGTGGGTAACCTCAGACGCCCGAGAGATACTCTGGTAGCCTCAAGGACGGTGACAGGGAGGTTCTCGTTTACCCAGACTTGACACTACTGTTGTTCCAGACTATGAGACCCGGCAGGAGGTTAAGTATAGCGTCGTTCTAAACTAGCTTTAGAAGTGCACGTATATATTATTCCGCCAGAGGGTTGTTGTGGTCAGTGGGAGCAGCGGAAGAATAGTGGGCAAGTAGCTTATGTCTATTTATAGACTAGAGCAGATATAGCGGAGATAGATCATCTAATTTTGATGTGACAGTCATGGCTTTGACTTCATCAGAATAGGGGATGGATCTGTTAAGAAGGTAGTAGGGTGTGATGTCCTGGTATTTGGATGACATACACAGAGTAGGAAGTAGAATTCCTATACTACGATCTGTTATACTATGGTTGTCACACAGTTGTTTCTCCACACAGGATATGGATATAATATCAGACATTCTGGTTACTAGATCTATGGTTTTAGATCTAGATTTGGGTAGTTTCTCAATGTGGGTACTTTGACAGTATTCTAATAGTATTTTAGAATAGATGACTCCTGGCATGGTGGTGTACCTGCAGGTAATGGAGTCACCCTCTCTAAAGGTGTCTTACAGACTAAAGGAGAGAGGGATGTGCATGATTGGCATATCACTTGCTTAGGCAATTGAGTCAATCGTGAGATGTCAAGTACCACACCAGATGTTGTTTTTGCACTAGATGCGATAAGTTTATATTAATCCAATCCTGGAGAAACATTCGGAAGCAGTTTTAGAATATAAGTGGATGTTCTACGGATTTGATAACGGCAGCCTCTTTCGGGAGACGGTTATCATTCCAGGCTTCAAAGGTGACATGGATGACAGAGTGATTGTCAGAGTTATAGTTTTTCCTCTATAGAAGAGGAGCAGTATTATGGACAGGTGGTCTAAGAGGATACTGTGGGAGGCATGGTGCTGGACACTGATTAGTTTCAGTGATCGATACAGTCTAAGAAGTTTGGATTTGGAGTTCATTTATGAACTAGGTCCCATCAGATATCCAGACATATTCTAAGACAGGTATTACTCAATTCGGGAGATGGCTTTCTCCGCGAACTTGAGATTAAGAGAGACATAGAAAGGAACATCAGGGCGGATCCACTCGCTGAGGCTATTTCTCGAACACAAGAATTTTACAAACGGGCTTTATGAAACTGATTAGTAGAGGAGTTGGATGTTCGGTATCACACGGGCTGTGAGTATGCGACATCGCAATAATTAGCCTTAAGTGCAAGTGGGAGATTGTTGGTTATAGTGCCCTCAAAGTCAATTATTTGATCGCAGGTACATGATTGCAATGATTGAGGATGACCTATACCGGTAGCACAGTCTTACTCGAGATGATAGTATGCTATCTGGTTTTCCTTTATCAGTCGTGTATAGGTTCAGGTGACTGATCACTATTACACGTTGATAGAGCCCTTAGGATCTTGCTTTACTACCAACAGTATGATGGCGATCATATACGTGAGAGTTGGGTAGTCTATAAGCACATCCTTAATAGTGGTCCCTAGTCGTGGGAGTTTCGAGACAGGGCATTGATACTCCGGAGTATACTGGTGTATACAGTCGAAACCCCGACGAGGGACGGTGGCCGGTCTCACAAGCCACTGGTGTCAGTTGGATCACCTAAGATATATACAGGTGCTCATTGGGTTATGAGTACACCGGACAGGACTCGCCGGGAACCTGCCAGTTAGCATTTATACCTAGCGTCAGATAGCAGTTCCCTGGTGACATGTGTACAGGTTAGTTCATCGACCTGAGGTCGTCATTTGTCTCGTGTGAGTTCCCACTGTGCTTTGATTTCTTCCCTACCACGTCTCAAAGGAGTCATGCAAACAGGTCTTTTTTTGGTACAGTCCCGAGCCACATAGAGGCAAGTGAGTGGATCGGCAGGGGATTCGTCTCTCCTGGTATTGGGGGTAAGATCGCGTTGTGTCTAGGAGAGCCATTACACAAAGCCCTCGGCCGAGGCAGGAGATTTACTGGTAGGTACTCCAGTAGTATCTCAGGGTGTTCTGGGCTATACTCCGACACGACTTATACCGCTATTGGGGGTCTGACGTTACCAGCCCCCTAGGCCCGATATGCGATACTCATAGACGAACGGACTGGACTGTATGTATATTGTCACTGTTAAGCTCAGTAGGGTTCCAGGATGAGTTCGCTCATCGGCTTCTCTTGAGGTCAGTACATGGGCAGCCGTTATGCACAGCTAGTGCCGCTGACGACTTATGGTTAAACCCACTGCCAGGGTACTGACGAGTCATTAAAGTCCCCCACAGACAGTTTCCCAAGTTCGGGCGAAACGTTGTAGAGGCCGTATGGTTTTATGGCAAGGTTCGGAAAATGCACGTGCGTTTACGCACGTGTCATATTTCGGACAGATAATACTGGTGGGCTTTGGTTTAAGCCGGATCCATATATTATACTGTGTAGATATAATATCTTTGTCTCAGTTGCATTTGTATTCGGTCGTAATACAAATGCAGGTATGTTTATACTGTTACGGGGTTATCCTGAAATTCGTTTCGGGATCGCTTTTCGAATTTGCCAGTTTTCTATCACCCGTCTTAAACATTCGGTTTAATGCGGAATTATCTTTTCTTCGCTTGGGTGAGTCATGAGGGTGAGTCATGAGGAAGCTTCTTGATTTGGTGACTAGATTAGTGAGGTGTTTCATGACTCATTGTTTGCATTAATTGGTTTGATGAAGTGTTTTAAGTGAGTCATTCTTTCCATTAATGAAGTGATGAGTTATGATAAGTATTATTGCTTATGGTCAACCCCCCCCTTTGCTCCTACACTCACCCCCTCCTCTTATAGTGGCCGGCCATTCATTTGGAAGCATGATGGTTGTTAAAAAAGATATAGGATTTTGGTTCATGGAAATTTGATATGCTCATTTTCTCATTACTCCATTTCAAAAGGCAACTTCATTAACCGTTCATCCATGGTTTTGGATGAAGCGAGACAAAATATTATACTCATTCTCTACATCAATCTTGGTCATCTCTTTTAGCAGACTTGATGACCGAGTTGCCTCGGTATAGAGGCGGAAGCCCGTTTAAAGATCCGTAGATGTGGTGCCACCTCGACGAGGAGCCAGGAGATCGGAGCAGCCGTAACGGAGCGTGGGATGATGGTTAAAGACCGAAGGACTCGGATCGTTCGGTATAGCCTTTCTACCCACTTTGTAGATTGTTAGTTTAGCGTTAATGGTAGATCCGAGTTATAATATGCGATAGCGCCAGTTAAAAAAGTTTTTGTTCCGCGTTTGGCTTCAGATTGACGGCCGGGGCGCTACCGTAGACTTACACGAGTCGCAAAAAGGGCAGCACCGACCGTCCAAGTCGCAAAAAAGGCATAACCGACCGTCCAAGTCGCAAAAAGGGCAGCATCAACTGTCCAGGTCGCAAAAAGGGCAGCACCGACCGTCCACGTCGCAAAAATGGCAGTATCGACCTCCACGTCGTTAAAACGGGAACCAGATCAAGTCGACCTCCACGTGAAAGAAGATCCATCAATTTCATGCACACAACCCACATATGTGGTGTGCATTTATTGATGGGGGCAATTTGTTGGGGTCAAAATTTACACCCCGGTTGACCAAGTCAAAATCAAAGTCAACCCTAAGCCAAGTGGGCCTAAGCCCAGGTCAAGTGGGCCAATGCCCGGGTCAAGCCCGAACATGAAGCCGCTGGCCTCCCCCATGCCAAAATAAAAATTTTGTAATAAATAATTTTGGTGTATTTATTTTTTTTATTTTATGAATAAATGTAAGAAAAATGGGCATAAAGCCAAATTTTTGTAAAACCATGGCTCATGTGCAAAAGAAATGAGCACATGAGGCATGGGATGGGCAAAATGCCATTTTGTAAAGCCAAATGGGCTATATGTAAAGTGTGTAGCCTATAAAGGCAAACATGATGAAAATATCTATAACAACTTTTTCTCTCTCTCAAAAATTAGGGTCTATGCTCCTTCTCCTTTCTCAAGGTTCTAAAACCTTCTTCCCCTTTTTGAATTAAATCAAGAGTTTAACTCTTCCTTTTCTAAAAATAAATAGTTTTTCACCATCAAACCCTTGAAGGGGAACTCGGATCTTCTATCAGATCTTAAAAAGGGAAGATTTTGAATCTCACCCCCCATTTCCTCCAAGATCCGGCCAAGAAAGAGGAGGAAGAAGGAGACTCATCTCCGAAAATCCCACTTTGGAAATGATCTAAGGCTTAAGAGAAGATCCAAGGTTTAAGAGAAGAATCCCTGAAGATTTTTGGGGAGTTCAACTCCAAGACCCAAATCCTCAAAGGAGTTTAACTCCTAATCCAGATCCTTTAGGAGTTTAACTCCAAATCTAAATCTTTTGGAGTTTAACTCCACTCAAAATCCTCTTTTGGAGTTTAACTCCTATTTCTGGGGGTAAAAACCCCTTTTTTCGCTGGCACCCAGCGCCCACGTGCCGGGCATGTAAGGCGCCGACGCCCAGCGCCCACGTGCCGGGCACGTGAGGCGCCGGCGCCCAGCGCTCAAGTGTCCAGCGCCCGCGTGCTAGGCACGTGAGGCGCTGGAACCAACGTGTCCTCTGGACGCTATTCTTCCTTTTTTCATACACACACACTCCACAACACTGTCCCCGTTAGAAATTTTTTCTAACGGAGCACTGCCCCGCACCCCGCAAAGGGGCTGCTAGCCCCCTTGACCCCCAGCCCGCTATCCGGGTAACGGGACCCCCGAAAAAACTCTGCGGGGCCCCCGATATATCCAAAACCTATTCAAAACACAACACTGCACAATGAGTTCGCATGACCTGTTTGACCCATCAATCGGAGGTTCTCTCGCTCCAAAGGCGAGGGGTAATTAACAGCAACTTAGTTCGCGGCTGCCGGAGATTCGGATCCCCACAATCAATAAACCCCAGCCTACCCTAAGCAAGGGGAATCTGTAATGCGCCTAACAAGCGTGCGCATATTCCCATCTTAATGGGGTGACGAAAAACACCCTACAATAACGACGAATGGGAGACCATGTGGCAACTTGCTATATGGTCTCCAGTGTCTTCTGATGAGTCATTTTCCTCATCGTAGTCATTATCTTCGTCCTCAAGAATATGCTTGAGGAACTCTTTGAGCGTGACCGGTGTCCGTGCCTTCTGGTTGTACTCCTCCAGCGCGTCAATGTATTTTTGTAGATCCATGCGCTTATCGTCATACTCGGCAGGCTGCACAGGTTTCGTAGTCTTCTTCTTTTTCTTTGAAGACTTCGAAGGCTTGACTTGGAGGTTTTTCCCCTCATCAACAATTTTCGGTGCGGGACGTGGTTTCAGCATCCCTTCAATGATTTCAGGTTCAAGTGGGCTTTTCCACCTGACTGCTGAACATGCTTGTAGAGCCTTCTACATTCTTTTGGTTTTTGCTGAAAGAACGACTTCCCATGGAGTTTATTCCACGAGTGAACATGATGCCTCCTGCGCGTCCACTTTTTTAGGAGTATAGTTCTAGGGTGGGTTTATACTCCAGTTATCAGACAGCGTGAATTTTCCCTGTTGATACTGGTCTTCGACCAAATTCTTGAAAACGTAGCAATCTTCAATTGGGTGGCTCACCATTTTGTGATAGGAGCAGTAGTTAGGGTTGTTGACGCCGTTGGGTTGCGGTGGACGCCGCGGGTCTGGCAATGTGATAAGTTTATTATGCACTGTCAATTCGAACAGTCTCATCATCTTATCATGGGGAAATGAGTAAACGCGTCCTAGTCTTTCCTCCAAAGATGGGCGCGGATGCGCGTTGTTTTGGCGAGCAGTGGGTTTTGGGCCACTCGGCTATTGTTGCGTGTTAGCAACGAAGGCTGCTTTCTTTTTACCCTTGTTATTTCTGTTGGGATCCGGCACCCGCGCCGCAGAGGCCACGGCCGAGATGGAAGCGAAAACAAAAACTTTTGCGGGCACCGGATGCGCGCACCCGAGGATTCGATCCAAACACCCTAAACTAGAAATCTAAAACATGCAAGGTTTGAGAAAATACAACCTTTGTCACGTGTACACCCAATTATAAAAGACCCCTCTAAGCTCATAGCCGCCGGGATCGTCCTTGAAAATCGAACACCCTTACCGAAGACGATCCACCCGAGGGAATGCAGAGGAGGCTCTAACCGACGATCCAAACTTGCTTGGTTTGGATAGTCAGTGATGTAGGATACTTCACTAAATATTTTTCTCTCAATACCCTTGCTCAAAAATGAGAGCAAAAAGAAGAAGGAGAAGAGAATAAGAATGGTTGCTCATGCTAGCAACCATGAAGCATGAGCACAAGTCAAGAAGAAGAAAAATATCATCAAGTCATCACACATAGAAAAGAATGGCTATACAATCCAACCATGGTGCAATAGTGCATCCAAATGAATTTTTAACAATATAAAATAAAGCCATACCTCTCTATATTGTTTGCACCATACTTCATAACTCCTCATTTCCACCTCATTCCCTTTTTTATTTTTCTAAATAGAAAAATAAATATGAGGTGTCCTTCTTCTAGAAGCATTCCCGTATAAATACGGAATACTTCACCTGGTATATGTATCGCTATATATAGGCGTATCCGTATAAAAATACAGATAGCACCAAAGAGAGAAAATGAATAATGAACAATAATACTAAAATATATGTATCAAAATACATATATAAATTATTAAATCAAAATCTGATTTAATAATCCGGCATAATCCTAAGCCGGCTAGTATTATAAACCGTCCGATTAAAGTCCGTGTATCGCGTACACATATTTAATCGGACCCCTGCACGTACCATCGTATGGCTCCTACATCTGTAGTCTGAACCGGAAAAACCCTCTGTGTGGGACTTTAAGGACTCGACAATACGCTGGCAGTGGGTTTAACCACAAGCACGTAAGCGGCACTAGCTGTATGTAATGGCTATCCAGGTACTTATCGAAAGGGGGGTCGACAATCAAGTGCGTCCTTACCCTACTGAGCCTGAATGTGACAATCTCCGTACAGTTCGGTCTCTTCGTCAAAAAGTATCGCATATCGGGTCTAGGGGGTGGATAACGTCAGACCCCTACTAACCCGATAAGTCTTGTCTGGGCCAAGCTCATCACCAACTGAGATACTACTGATCAACTATCAGTAAATCTCACCTACCGTGGTTACGGATTTCTGGTGATAGCCAACTGAACACAGCGCAATATCGACTCTTAATACCATGAGAGACGAATCCCTGACAGTCGACCACTGCCTCCATATGGCTCGGGACTATACCCAACTAAAACCTGTTTGCACGACTCCTTTGAGCCGTGGTGGGGTAGTAATCAAAGTACAGTAGGAACTCACACGAGACAAATGATGACTTCAGGTCAAAGGACTAATTTGTACTCATGAAACCTAAGAACTTCCATCTGACGATAGGTATAATACCATCTAGAAGTTCTCAGCGAGTCCGTCTAGTGTACTCACCTCCATTGAGCACCTGTATACTATCTTAGGTGTCACAATACCAATGACTTGTGAGACCGGCCACCGCCCCTCGTCAGGGTTTCTAAGCGTATACACTAGTCTACTCCGGAATATCGATTCCCGGTCTTGATACTCCAACGACTAAGGACATTTAAGGATGTGCTTATGGACAACCCAACTCCCACATATATGATCGCCATCATAATACTGGTTGTCAAGCAACAATCCTACGGGCTTCATCAATGATAAAGACAAACCATATAGCATACTATCATCTCGAGTAAGACTATGATGCAGGTCCTCCCTCAATTATCATAATCGCTTACTTGTGATCATAATAATTACCTTTAGGGCACTATATCCAACAATCTCCCACTTGCACTTAAGACCAATTATTGCGATATCGCGTACCCACGGCTCGTGTGCTACCAAATACCCAACTTCTCTACTAATCAGTTTCGCAAACTATGTTTGTGAAACTTAACATGTTCGAGAAATAGCCTCAGTGAGTAGACTCTCTACAATGTTCCAACTTCATCTCTCAATATCTTAACTTTGCGGTGATTACCAATCTCCCAAAATGAACGATACCCCGTCTCAAGAATTTGTCTGGATACTTGATGGGACCAAGTTCATCAATGAAAAACTCCTATCCAACAAACTTCTTTGGCTGTATCCTTTGTTGAGTTATAACCGGCATCCTGCACCATGATTACCTCGGTATCCTTATTAGAACACTATCATGTTAGTTATATGTATGCCCTAGAGGCCATTACTATACATAGGATGTATATTGTAGTGGATGCTTGGACATATATAGGGAGGACTTTCTTGCTCGACATGATAGTATGCTATCTGGTTGATCTTTACCTTAACGTGTACACTGATTGTCTCTCTGTTACATGTTGGTAAAGCCCTTAGGATGTGTACTTGACTACCTGGACTATGATGCGGATCATACTAGTGGGGACATGGTAGTCCATAAGTACATCCTTCAAGATCCCTAGTCGTGGGTGTACCGAGACGGGGCATCGATATACCAGAGTAGACTAGCGTATACCTTCTCGACCCATACAGATGGGCGATGGATGATCCCATATCCATTGGTGTTTGACATCAGAGATGATATACGGGTGCTCAGTGGAGACTGGGTACATTGGACGGACTCGCCGAGAACTCCCAGATGGTATTATATCTTACGTCAGATGGCAGTTCTATGGTGACACTGGTACAGAGTAGTCTGTTGACCCGAGATCGTCATAGAGTCTTGTGGGATTCCCACTGTGCTTTGATTTCCACCTTACCACGTCCAAGAGGGCGTGCAAAACGGTGGTTTTTGGGTACAGTCCCGAGTCACATGGAGGCAATGAGCGATAGGAGGGGATTCGTCTCTCCCGGTATAGGGGGTTGATGTTGCGCTGTGCTCGATTGGCTATAACCGGAAATCCCTGGCCAGGGTTGCTAAGATTTACTGGTAAGTGTTACCTGTAGTTTCTCGAACTGTTATAGACCTCATATCGACACAACTTATCGAGCTATTGGGGTCTGACGTTTACCACCCCTAGGCGAGATATGCGACATATCAGACGACGAGACCGGACTGTACGGTAAGTGTTACTGGTTGAATTCACAGGAGTGTGAGCGGGCTTGCTCGTCGATTTTCTGATCGCTCAATACCCGGGTGGCCGTTACGTTTAGCAGACCGCTTGCGGCTTGTGGGTGTTTGATATGATCATCATCTGCTGCCGGCGTATTGACGAGTCTTTAGAGTCCTACACTGAGGTTTCCTGGCTCAAGCGAAACGAAATAGGAGCGCATATGAGATATGTGCGGGACCGAGAATAATGCGTGTATGTGATACCGTATTTTATTCTCGCGATAAAAGTATCGATTGGCTGTATGCGATATAACCTAGTTATCGAATCGAGGATTGATTCGATAAGCCGATACATTGGATATTAGTCGGTTATATGCGATATGACCGGATCGTTAAATCAAGTGTTGATTTAATGATTTAATGCATAATTATATATTTGATATGTTACTTTGCATTAACTAGTATTGGTTCACTTTAAAAGGATTTTCTCACAGGATGTGCACATTGTATATGTGATATATTTTTGTGCACTTGATTGTATTATGTTTGATGATACATGATTGCTAGGGTTTGTGTAAAGAATTAAACCTTGGTTAAGTAAATGGTTAGGGTTTTTATTTATATATTCATTCATTTATCTTTTAATTTGGATTAAAAAGAAATGGGAAAAGAAAACAAAATGGTTGCTTTCAAACTTGAAGCTTGTTGAAGCTTCATGAAGCTTTGACTAAAGTGACCATTTTGTCTTCATGCTTAACCCTAACCATTCATCTAACCTTAGTCAATTCTCTACACCTAACCATGGTTGATATTATGATAAGTATTCTTTTTCTTTTCTATTTTTCAATTAACTTATCATATTATCATCATCTCCTTCTTCTTCTTCTTCTTCAAGAAGAAAAGCTTGCCTCCATTAATGGCAACTTGATGAAAAGAGTGAGAAATCCAATTCTAAAGTGAACCCACTTCCTATTTCTTCATCCTCTACCTCTTGCCAAGTAGTATAGGATGTTTTCTTCACAAGTTTCTTGACTTGGTGAAGTGGGAGCTTGATCTAGTGTTGCCTCGACGTAGATCATCTTCGGTATCGAAGTCGACGACCTAGCCCGCCCATTTCTCCGATGAAGCCGACGCTAGAGTCCGGGATCCCATATGGACAGCGAGGAGACTTCATTACGGAGTCATGGAGGTGGAGAACCGGATCTACAAAGGTTGTAGCCTCTTTCTTGTAGTTAAGTTGTTAACTAGTTTTATTTTTCGCCTAAAATTCTAGTTAACGATCCGTATTAGGGTTTCTCGGCACTTGTAAAATTTGAAATTGGCATGGTTGATGCCTTGTGAGACCTCATTAGTGTGCCTAGGAACCCTACAGTGGTATCAGAGCCTAGCTAGAGCCTTAGGTGATGCATAGACGGAGTTAGAAGTCCGATCGAACCAAAACCCTAACCTAAAAAATGCTCTCTGTACATTTTTTAATTTCGGGGATTTTTCCACATTAAAAATATGCAGAAAATTCAGCAGGGAATTGTAAGAATTACTGTGAAGCCCGTACCCATGATTCCCTTAAAGTGCGGCGGAACCGCGGCATTAGCATGGCTAATGCGGCGGTTCCGCGGCCATTTTGTCTTTTCTTCAGTTGGTCTTTGCACAGTAATTCCCATATTGGGTGCTGTATTTTCTGGGAATTTTTAATTTTTACTCAAGAGTTGAGTTTTCTGGGTTGTATTGGAGACTCGGTGTATCGATCGGGAAGTTTAACTTCGTCTGTGTTTTTCCGGATAATTTTTGAATATGTTAAAAAGTTCGACCGGATATAAATACCCACTTTTTCCCCTGTCGGGAAATTTCCAAGTGTTGGATCTTTCCGTGGTTTAACGACGTTCTAAGTAGTGCAAGTAACGTGATGGTCCCTCTAGAAGACAACAAACCTTAACTCTATTATGTGACCGTCTTGAACTGCCCTTTGAACCTTCGGGTTTGGGGCAGTACGGCGTGCCACATGTGAGGCGTTGGCTTGACCCTTCTACGGCTGGACCGTTGATACTGAGGCATGAACTGGATGTTTTTAAACTTGTTTCATGTGTTGAGCTGTTTCGGGAAAACTTGGGTGTTTGAATGTTCAATCGGAAAGTTTAACATTTTCTATTTATCTGGAATGGGATACAATTATTGGAATTCACAAGTAGTTATGAGATAACTGAATGAATGTTATAAACATAGCACTTTAGTCTCACTTGATCGGTTGCCACGGAATTTTGATGTGATCAAAAGTCTGTCGCAATCACGTAGCGTACGCGGATACTCGCTGGGTAAACTTAATAGACATCCACACCCCAAAGCCCCGACCAAGTGACTGTAGGAGAACCCCGTCGCCGAAAGCATCCGTTCGGGTGCTCGCGGCAGCGGTGTTCCGCCTTGGTACACTTCGTCGACGGCATCGGGGGTGCGGCCGTCTACTAAAGTTTGCGACGAGTATTCGATCAGTTTTTCGGGAATCTTGTTGAATTGCCCAACTTGATATTGAAAAGTGTTTTCGATTTTGAGACTAAAATGCGGGGTTTATAATTGTTAGGCATGTGATGTCTAAGGTATTCATTTGATTAGGCATGCGATGTCTAAAAAGGTTGCGGATTCCAACTGTTGTAGTTTTACACTTGCTTTTCTGTGACCGTAAGTGTAATATGTGATATTGCCGGTTTCGTTGCTATATGCCAACGACAATTGGGATGCGCATATTTACTTACGTTGATGACATGTGATGTTATGTGTTGCTGGATATGTTATATTGGATCGTCGTGTTTGAATAGCCGGGGGGTTTTTATGCGAGATGAGTGTTTTTCATTTTCATTCATGTAAAAACTTGTATGTAATATTCTTTCATTGGGGCACTTCCTGGTTGCGGAAGATGTCACCTTTTGTATATTATTTTCTTTTCCGCACTAGGATAGACCCAAGGAGGGGAGCACAAGTAACCGGGTTCTGGAGTCCAGTGGGAGACCAACTCGAGAAGTCGAGTCCGGGTCTCCTAACTCCAGAATTGGTAGGGTTGCTTGCCGCTCTCGTAGGGGTCTAGGGGTGTGGGTTTGGCTATTCATCGCGACCGTGGAATCCGTGTTTTGTACTGGCTCGTATTGAAAACACGGAAGTCCTAGTATATCCAATATTTCATATGTTTCTTCTGCTGCGATATCTGTGATGTGATCATGTGATATGTTCCGTGATAGATACTGTATATAGTATATTTGATATATTATATAGGCGTTACTTATGTTTTACACCCGTGCTAGCCCTGCCCCGCTCTGCCGTTAGTCACCTAACCTAACGGTGCACGAGGGGACATCGAGGCGAATGCGGATGGCATAAGTGTACGTCGTATTTATCTGTGATGTTTAGGTAACTTAAATGATGGGACTTCATTAATGAGATTAATGAAAGTAAAAAGAAACCTAAAGATGTTGTAGAATCGAATTTCAAAAATAAAACAGGTAGCTACAGTTCTTGCTTTGCACAGCGGTATATGTGATATATCATGCACCTAATTCGATGAGGAAAGGACCGAGATCCTTTCACCGGGAGTGACTCCTTTAGCAATAACTGGCAGATGCTACACACTCGGTTTGTCTTTTGATAGCTTCTATAGTTTCTGCTTTGCACCGAGATATATATGATATATCCCGCACCTCATTCGACGAGGAAAGGACCGACGATCCCTTCACCGGGAGTAACTCCTTTAGCAAAACTATAAAAGCCTCAAAAACACTCCATTTTAAAAATCATTTGATTCTACAACGATATCAAGTTCATTACGCAATAGGTTTTCAGAAAAACCTGTCGTAGCCCTCCGTCATTTCAGATAAGTCCTATTTAGTATTCGTGCTACGTTTGTTGACCTCCGTCAAGGCGTAGTGTGCGGTAGCTAACTAGTATTTATCTGCTTATGCATATGATGCAGATTGGATTAGGGTAGTCTTGCGGCCTTGGTGACCTCCGTCAAGGGTCGTGCGGGTGGGTTTAATTCGATCAAGAAATGACGGGTTGAACTTGACTAAGTATCCTATGGTTTGTTGACCTCCGTCAAGGTCATAGGGTGCTAGGGGCAAAATATTATCGGGAATTTCAAGTGTTGAAATTTGCAATGAGATTGCATACCTTCTATGAGATAGTTGGATCCCGATACCCACTGCGAGTAATTGTTACTCCTGGGAGAGTTTTACACATTACAATTAGCCGATCAAGTAGGTGTGTAGAAAGGTGTTAACGAGATTACGCCTCTGGGAAAATGAGGTTTACATTAATTAGGTTCGTACGAAAGCACGGGGGACCTCCCTCAAAGTACCGACACTGGTTTGGCTGAAAGATTGGCGAACTTGTAGTGTGTAATTAATCCCGGCTAGTCTTTCCTTTTAGGGTTTGAAGGAAGATTTGATAAAACCAGTGGGAGCCATCCTGATTAGATAAAATAATAACCAATCTATTCTTGAAAGAGCGCACGCTGAGTGTTTTCTTCTCTCTCTCTCCAGGTAGCGACCATATCATGCCTTAATCAAGATAATAATACGGAATATTGACCGAACCCGCTTGTTATACTGAGCTGGGGAACGTTGGTCCCGCTCCAACTTATAATTGTTATAAGACAGAGTAGGAAATTGGGGATTACTAGAATTCCCGTGCCGCCCAAACGAAGAGAGTGCATGCTGATGCATCATCTTCGGGTGTGTTCATTACAAAGAACTGTTTCTCAGTATCCTCCGCATCCTGGGTATATGATACCGGATCAGGATCCCAGATATGTAATCTGTTACATAGGGCTACAGATAGGTAGAGAACTGAGAACGGGTGATAAGTTTCATGAGGCAGAAAACGGGGCAAGTGTTGCAGCCAAGTCTGTTGGTCACTGTCACCCTGTATTACAAATACATTGATTCTGAACGAATATTATTAGATACCGAACCTGATATACAAAATCATATCAGTCTCTTTATAAGTAAAGAAATGATAAAATTTTGTATTGTTGGATTATGTTTTGAACATTTCCTATATCAAAAGTTGATCGGTTCAGGCACGTTATCTAAAAGCATTGATGTTCTAAATCAAAATACAGTTCTTAGTATACGGAACACACATAAGAGGAAGAGTTCAGAAATGAACGAATTCTTCTTGAGACATTGTAGACAAGGTCATATCAATGCGATCCGACTGGCTGAAGTTACATTTTAGATGCATATTTAAATCATTTTGAATTTACATCTTGTGAAACTTGCCAGTCATGTCATAAAGATAAGATGACCATAGCTACGTTTACTGGAAACAGAGAAAGAGTTAGTGAACTCTTGGGATAATACATGTTGATGTATGTAAGTCCCCTGTCAACACTTGCCAAGACCGGTTCTTTATACTTCATTAAATTCTCTGATGATCTCTTTTGATTCAGACATATGTTCCTGTTGAAACACAAGTCCGAACCTTTTGAGATATTCACAGAATATAGGTTAGAAGTAGAGAACCAAAACGGGTATAAGTATTATGTCCTTTGATGTGATCAAGGAGGAGAATACTTGAGCACGAAATTCTTGGACTTTTCTAAAGGAGAATGAGATTCTCTCTCAGCATTACTCCTCCGTATACACCATAGCACGATGGTATATCGGGGCAGAGCAATCACACCCTATATGATAAGGTGTGCTCTATGATGAGTACTACTGAGTTACCTATTTCCTTTTTGGGAGTTATGCACTTGAGAAGCTGCATACCTATTGAATAGGGTTCGAATCAAATCAGTTGCCTACCACTTCATATTTGATATGATAAGGGAAGAGCCCATCTCTTAAGTTAGTTAAGATTTGGGGTTGTCCAGCCTATGTCTGAAAAGCAAAATCCGGACAAGCTCGAGGCAAGGTCTGTAATGTAGAACTGGAAAGGTTCCAGCTATACAAACTATAGCAGATGATTTGATAAAACCAAAAGATTCAATAGTTACCAATGAACCTCAGCCTCTCCGCCGATCTAGTAGGGTTCCTCACCCACCTGAGAGATACTTCGGTTACTCTATGACAGTGGGAGCGAGAATTGCATCATGAGATGATGACCCAACTAGCTTCGAGCAGGCCATCGAGAGTAGGGACTCTGTAAGAATGGCTGGATGCTTAGCGATCTGAGATGGAATCCATGTACACCAACAAAGTATGGACTTTGGTTGCTATATCTGAAGGGTTAAATCCCCATCAGGAGAAAATATATCTTGAGAAGATTACTTGGTGTAGATGGAAAAGTTGAGACTTTCAAAGCTAGACTTGTTAAAGCTTTTCGTCATCGACCAGGCGTGGATAATGATGAAACCTTTTCAAGTGGCTATGCTTAAGTCCATCCAGATCCTACTTGCCACGGCTATATACCATGACTACGATATCTGGCGGTAGGGTGCCATGACTGCTTTTCTAGATGATGTTTTAGAAGAGAACGTCTATAAGTACACAGCCAGAGGGCTTCGTAGACAGTGGGAGCAGCGGAAACGTGTACAAGATGCTTTATAGGATAAAGCAGGTATCGCGGGGTTGGAACATCTGTTTTGATGTCTTAGTCAAAGAGTTTGACATCAT
Source organism: Agapanthus africanus (assembly GCA_030015575.1). Lineage (NCBI taxonomy): Eukaryota > Viridiplantae > Streptophyta > Magnoliopsida > Asparagales > Amaryllidaceae > Agapanthus > Agapanthus africanus. Next base: position 415,167,675 of record CM057349.1, on the reverse strand, counting down.
CAAAATGGTAGATGAACCTTGTATAAACAAAAAGGTAGTAGGGAGTATGGTGGCGATCCTCGTAGAGTACGTGGATGACATGCTCTTGATAGGGAAGGAGTTTCCTATGCTACGCTCGGTCAATCTCCGCTTATCAAAATGATTCTCCATACAGGATCAAAGTGATACCACCTAAATCCTGGGTTTTGGATCTATGAGATAGATCTAATTGGATGTTAGGATTCTCACTAGTTGTAGTGAGATGGTATCAACCGATCCTGGGGAGAATCACTGGAAGTGTTCCAGGGTGATGAGAACGACTGAATGTCAGTCACAGGCATTGTCTTTACCCTCAGTAAAGGGACGGTATGTTGGAAGAGTTCCAAGCTAGATACCGTGGCATACTAGACGATAAAGGCTCGATACATCGCTACTTGAGATGTTACCAAGAGGCAGTCTGGATGTATATTTGTTCATGAGATGAATTTAGTTCCTCCCATTGTGTGACAATGGAGTTGTGGCTTATGCCAAGGAAAGTCCGTCCCATCAGTGATCCAGACATATTCTAAGGCAGTATCACCTGATCATGGAGATAGTTGATCTCCAAGGTGATCGAGGTTAGGAGAGTAGACTCAGAGGACAACACGGCGGATCCACTCACAAAGGCCTTTTCCCAGAGAGAGACTTTTATGGGATGGTTGAGTATGAGATACTACAACTACTGCTATCAGATGGCCCTAGTGCAAGTGGGAGATTGTTAGTTATATGTATGCCCTAGAGGCCATTACTATACATAGGATGTATATTGTAGTGGATGCTTGGACATATATAGGGAGGACTTTCTTGCTCGACATGATAGTATGCTATCTGGTTGATCTTTACCTTAACGTGTACACTGATTGTCTCTCTGTTACATGTTGGTAAAGCCCTTAGGATGTGTACTTGACTACCTGGACTATGATGCGGATCATACTAGTGGGGACATGGTAGTCCATAAGTACATCCTTCAAGATCCCTAGTCGTGGGTGTATCGAGACGGGGCATCGATATACCAGAGTAGACTAGCGTATACCTTCTCGACCCATACAGATGGGCGATGGATGATCCCATATCCATTGGTTTTTGACATCAGAGATGATATACGGGTGCTCAGTGGAGACTGGGTACACTGGACGGACTCGCCGAGAACTCCCAGATGGTATTATATCTTACGTCAGATGGCAGTTCTCTGGTGACACTGGTACAGAGTAGTCTGTTGACCCGAGATCGTCATAGAGTCTTGTGTGATTCCCACTGTGCTTTGATTTCCACCTTACCACGTCCAAGAGGGCGTGCAAAACGGTGGTTTTTGGGTACAGTCCCGAGTCACATGGAGGCAATGAGCGATAGGAGGGGATTCGTCTCTCCCGGTATAGGGGGTTGATGTTGCGCTGTGCTCGATTGGCTATAACCGGAAATCCCTGGCCAGGGTTGCTGAGATTTACTGGTAAGTGTTACCTGTAGTTTCTCGAACTGTTATAGACCTCATATCGACACGACTTATCGAGCTATTGGGGTCTGACGTTTACCACCCCTAGGCGAGATATGCGACATATCAGACGACGAGACCGGACTGTACGGTAAGTGTTACTGGTTGAATTCACAGGAGTGTGAGCGGGCTTGCTCGTCGATCTTCTGATCGCTCAATACCCGGGTGGCCGTTACGTTTAGCAGACCGCTTGCGGCTTGTGGGTGTTTGATATGATCATCATCTGCTGCCGGCGTATTGACGAGTCTTTAGAGTCCTACACAGAGGTTTTCTGGCTCAAGCGAAACGAAATAGGAGCGCATATGAGATATGTGCGGGACCGAGAATAATGCGTGTATGTGATACCGTATTTTATTCTCGCGATAAAAGTATCGATTGGTTGTATGCGATATAACCTAGTTATCGAATCGAGAATTGATTCGATAAACCGATACATTGGATATTAGTCGGTTATATGCGATATGACCGGATCGTTAAATCAAGTGTTGATTTAATGATTTAATGCATAATTATATATTTGATATGTTACTTTGCATTAACTAGTATTGGTTCACTTTAAAAGGATTTTCTCACAGGATGTGCACATTGTATATGTGATATATTTTTGTGCACTTGATTGTATCATGTTTGATGATACATGATTGCTAGGGTTTGTGTAAAGAATTAAACCTTGGTTAAGTAAATGGTTAGGGTTTTTATTTATATATTCATTCATTTATCTTTTAATTTGGATTAAAAAGAAATGGAAAAAGAAAACAAAATGGTTGCTTTCAAACTTGAAGCTTGTTGAAGCTTCATGAAGCTTTGACTAAAGTGACCATTTTGTCTTCATGCTTAACCCTAACCATTCATCTAACCTTAGTCAATTCTCTACACCTAACCATGGTTGATATTATGATAAGTATTCTTTTTCTTTTCTATTTTTCAATTAACTTATCATATTATCATCTTCTTCTTCTTCTTCTTCAAGAAGAAAAGCTTGCCTCCATTAATGGCAACTTGATGAAAAGAGTGAGAAATCCAATTCTAAAGTGAACCCACTTCCTATTTCTTCATCCTCTACCTCTTGCCAAGTAGTATAGGGTGTTTTCTTCACAAGTTTCTTGACTTGGTGAAGTGGGAGCTTGATCTAGTGTTGCCTCGACGTAGATCATCTTCGGCATCGAAGTCGATGACCTAGCCCGCCCATTTCTCCGATGAAGCCGACGCTAGAGTCCGGGATCCCATATGAACAGCGAGGAGACTTCATTACGGAGCCATGGAGGTGGAGAACCGGATCTACAAAGGTTGTAGCCTCTTTCTTGTAGTTAAGTTGTTAACTAGTTTCATTTTTCGCCTAAAATTCTAGTTAACGATCCGTATTAGGGTTTCTCGGCACTTGTAAAATTTGAAATTGGCATGGTTGATGCCTTGTGAGACCTCATTAGTGTGCCTAGGAACCCTACATATCCAATATACTGATCCTCAGAAGAAGCTAAACTCATAACTCTGACAGCATCTCTGTCATCCACGTCGCCTTGGAAGCCTGAACCGATAACCGCCTCCAAGAGGAGGCTGCCGTTATCCTATACCAAGAACATCCGTTTATGTTATTTACTGCTTCCCTTTATTTCTCGAGGATTGGATTAATATATGCTTATTGCAACTAGTGCAAAAGCAATATCTAGTGTTGTACAAGACATTGCATAATTGACTCAGCTGCCTAAGTAAATGATATGCCATTCATGCCAGTCCCTCTCTTCATCAGTCCAAAAAGATATTCTTTTAGAGAGGGTGACTCCATCACCTGCGGGTACCTACCACACCAGGAGTCGTCCATTCTAAGATACTTTTAGAATGCTGTCTAAGTACCTGATTTAGGAAACATCCCAAATCTAGATCTAAAATCATAAATCTAGTCACCAGAACTCCTGATATACTATCGATATCCAACGTGGAGAAAACACTGTGTGACGACCAAAATCTGACCGAATGTAGTATAGGAACATCACTTCCTATCTGGAATATGTTATCTAAAACATGGACAGTACTCCCTACATCCTTCTTATTAGGTTCATCTTTTGTTTTGATGAAGTCAACCACTTTGGCTGTCACATCAAAATAGATAATATGTCTCCGCTATCCTTTTTTCAGTCTACGAATAAACATAAGCATCTTGCATACTTTCCGCTGCTCCCACTGACTACGATAACCCTCTGGCAGAGTCATATACACTTGCACTTCCAAAATCCCATTTAGAAAGACGTTATAGTCACCCACCTGCCAGATATCATAGCCATGAACTGCATTAGAGCCAAAACATATCTATATGGACTTCAGTATAGACACTGAAGTAAAAGTCACATCACAATCCACAATGGGTATTTGATGAAAACTCTTTACAACAAGTCTAGCCTTATTAGGTAAGCACCTTTCCACCTACACAGATCTCGAAAGATCTACTTACTCCTAATGGGTTTTACCCCTTCAGGAGCACCCAGCAAAGTCTAAAATCCATGATTTGCTGAAGTGCGTAGAGACCATCTTGAGTATGAAATATCTGGTCACCGGGAAGTTACCACTTCTTACGACCTGCTGATAACAAGTAGGGAGAAAAGCAGTGTCAAGTCATATCCATATGGACTTCAGCATAGACACTGAAGTAAGAGTCTCATCACAATCCACAACGGGTATTTGATGAAAACTCTTTACAACAAGTTTAGCCTTATTAGATTGATACATTTCCACCTGCACAGATCTTGAAAGATATATTTTCTCATAATGGGTTTTACCCCGTAAGGAGCACCCAGCAAAATCCAAAATCCATAATTTGCTGAAGTGCGTGGAGTCCATCTTGGATATGAAGTATCTAGTTACCTGGAAGTTACCACTTCTTATGACCTGCTGACAACTAGTAGAGCCATCATTATCATGATGCTGACCTCCCTGTCACCGTCTACGAGAAAACCGAAGTGTCTCTTGGGTGTCTGAGGTCACCTACTAAAATCTGCGGAGTGGCTAACGGTTTGCCAAGTCCAATTGAATCATTAGATTCTACTAAATTTTTAGTAACCGTTTGTGGTTCTGGAATCACTTCCAATTCTACCATACTCCCACTAGTTTCTTTTGCAAAAAGATTCTTTTATAAAATGGTAGCGATTCAAGAACAATGTAACTATTGATCTTGAGAATAGTAGAAACAAAATCCTAGCTAATACTTGGGATAATCCACAAACCGCCATTACCGAAGCATGCCTCGAGTTTGTCCGGATTCTGCTTTTAAACAGAAATCAGATAACTCCATATCTTAACAACCTCAAGATATGTAACCATTCTATGTCCATATAGAATCAATGCACTAATTTAGATGGAACCAGATTCAAAAGTCATGCATCTGTTTCCAGTGCATATTACCTAATGGAAAAGAGCCAATACAGCATTACTTATCATGGAGCGCGTCCACGAATGAGTAAGATGTGGGAAAGTCAAGTCCTCGATATTACTATGATGGAATACCTAATATAAGTATCTACATCTTCGATCACCTCGAAGAATCCCGATACTTCCAACGTATGGTTTTCTACTTTATTCTTATACCTATAAACTTCTCAAAATCTTTGACCTTGCATTACTACGAATGCGTATCTAAAACCAGAGAACTCATAGGTAATCCTGAATGAAATAAGAGTACCAACCCCTTTGTCCTAAAGGACACTGGACAACATACATTTTCATGTATAAGTCCCAAGAGTATACTAAATCAAATTCTGTGTTCTGTAAATTGAAAATTGTATCTTGGTTAAGAATGTCTTACACCGTTATTCAATACACCTTACTTTATCCTCAACTGATAAAGGTAAATGTTTATAACACAATTTTCAAAATGTATATCCCACTTTACAAAAATAAAGGTATAGATATTTCATTTTAAAATTTGGTGCATAACAACGGTTATTCGATACCAAATATTTGCCGTCAGGCAAAAACCAAGCGATTTAATCCAATATCACCAATTACAACGAATTCCGATATTGAGAATCAAATTGCCTATTTCCTAATATTCTGCTCCTACTCATCATCTGTAACACCATACAAATATGAGATCCATAACTGATAAATACATACCCTGGAATCAGAATTGATTGGAAAAACAGGTCTCTATTACATGTACACAGAAAAACTAAAATATGAAAATGTTTCATAGGGGATGGTCAGGTATTCCTAGTAATGCATTTTCCATTATCCAGATTTATGACAGTAGTCGCAATTTCCTTTGCCCTCACTTCAGTCCCTTTATATGTCTCTACTTCTTACCTTCTGTACACCGTCCTTAGGCTAATTGGTTTTCTTTCTTCCCTACCGGCACCAGCCTAAGGTTTGGAAGAAAACTATCCAATAAGCGTAATAGGTGTACTCTCCTAATGCAAGAAGTTTTCGCAACCTGGGAGAAGGTAAAGGAAAGAGACAACCGAATAATCCTATTCAATTTCATCAGAACCGGTGGCCATTCTCGACTGAAGCAACTTCTTCGAGTTCGTATGTAACTATACGATGGCCGTTCCAAACAATATGGATCATCGTAGTGATACGATGTGTTATAAAGAAATGCAAAGGGTAGAGTAAGAGTAGCATGGTTATATGCGACTTTGTCGCGAATCAAAACAATCCGAAGCCAAAGGGTGTAAAAGGTTCGGTCAAATTGGTTCATGAGTTTTTAAGGTAAGTTATGGGTTGCTATACCAGAGAGAGAAAAGAAACACTCAGCGTGCACTTTATCAAGATCGGATTGGTTATCACTTTATCTGATCAAGATGCCTCCCAACATTTCCTCCAATTCTCCTTCAAACCCCAAAAGGAGAACTAGTCGGGATCATTTACACTTTACAAGTTCGCTGACCGTTCAGCCAGGCCAGTGTTGGTACTCCGAGGGAGGTCTCCCGTACTTTCGTACGGACCCAATTAATAACCCCGTTTCTGCAGAGGCGTAACCTCGTTAACACTTTTTAGACACCTAATAGGTTAGCTAATTGCGAAGTGAAGAAATCTCCCGAGGAGTAATACATACTCATCAGTGGGAATCGGGACCCAACTATCATCATGTGATAACCTGATGGAATTTACTCGAGTTACCACACTCCAGAAGGTATGCGCATGCCTGGCAAGCTCCTCGTATGTTTGAAACTCCCGATATGGTTTTTGCCCCAAGCGGCTTATGACCTTGACAGAGATCAACATATCATAAGTTGCAAGTCAAGTTCAACCCGTCATTGTCCTGAATTAATTTAGACACACCCGCACAAGCCCTTTACAGAGGTCAACATGACTGTGCGACTGTCTTAAATAATCGCATATCCATGCAACAGAAAAGTATTACACAGCTACCGAACACTACGCCTCGGCAAAGGTCGACATACATAGCACGAATACTATGCAATACTAATCTGAAATGATGGAGGGCTACGACTGGTTTTTGACGAAAAACATTTAATGTAATGAAGTTGATATCGTTGAAGGAACTCGAGTGGCTTTAAAATGGAGTGGTTTAAGCTCCGTATTTTGAAACTAGTAACATAAACTTTTGCTTAAGAGTGAACTCCCAGTGAAGGGATCAAGGCTCTTCCCTCATAGAATGAGGTGCGGGATATTCCTAACTGAATACCTCTATGCAAAGCAAAAGAATACTACCATGAGTTTTGAAGAAAACCGAGTAGTTTTAAAATTGGTTCCGACAACATCATTTAGGTTTATTTTTCTTTGCATTATTTCGATAATGCGTTCCCATCATTTTATGTTTCCAGGCAATAAAAGAAACAACCAAAATAATATGCTTTTTATATGTCATCCGCATTCGCCACGGGGCCCCGTCATGCACCGTTTGGTTACTTAACTAACAGCAGAACAGGGGCAGGACTAGCGCGGATACAAAAGATATAGAAGCATCTACTAAATATAATATATATATATATATATCAATATTGTAGGCAGATAATAGTCATCATATGCAGATAAAATCATTACAAGCATGCGAACAATAATATGGAATAGCGGATAATCTAGGAGCCCCGCGTTTCATTTGAGCCATAAATGAGACGCGGCGTTCCCCGGTCATGTGGATAGCTAGTGCAATGAAGATTCTAGACCACTATGAGTGCAGCAAGTTACCCGCCAATCCCCGAAGTGAGGCAACCCCAATCAACAAAGTGAATGGGACACCCAGCACTTCACGGAATCCAGTAACTTGAGCACCCCTCCATGGGTCAACCTATACCCTTTACGAGTGCGGTGAATAGCCCGCCAATTCTAGAGTAAAGCCCCCCCCGGTCTCAACGCCATGAGATGCGGGCTCGTTTCCCTCTAGAACCCGGCTATTCGAGCACTCCTCTGCGGGGTAATCCTAGTACAGAAAAGAAATATATGTACAAGGATGACAGCGACCGCAAGCTGGTCGAGCCCCAATAAAAGAATATACATAACGGCAGAAACGGATGTCCACAAGTCGGACGCTCACCCCGCAATAATGAATATACAAACTGAATCAAAACTGTACAATCAATATCGCACTAAGGGCTATCCCACACGACAATCCGCATAAACCATAACCAGATATATATATAACCACAGAAGCAAGCAACAGCAGAATGTCTGCAACCCCGTCTAAATGAACATATAGCAATTAGACGATGTTCAGCAACACATATATAACATCACAGATACCGACGATGCAAAAGTTTCGAGTTTTTAAAACTCCCGAGTTGTCCCAAAGCAAAGATGACATAAAGTGAAATTTGGGACAAATCAAACAACATCAAAAATACCAATTTACAAAACCCAAGACACACTATGAAAACGAGCTCCATATGTGAATAGTAAAAAGGTGAGGCCGGCCAAAACCACACTTCTGCCTGTCCAAACATGATGAAATCCACTCGTTTTCATTGTGTGTCACTATCTAGTCTAGAGTAAGCTTCTGCACTTGTTTAAAAAAAATTAGAGAACAAAAAGTTTTCTGGACAGAAACTGGGTTTCGAAATCGTAGTTTTTCGGTTTTGAAACTAAAGCATCGTCTAACACTAGTTTAAGGTGTTTGGTGGCTTTGATACCATGTTGGGATCCGACGTCCGCGCCGCGGAGGCCGCGGCCGAGGCGGAATCGAAAACAAAAACTTTTGCGGGTACAGGACGCGCACACCCGAGGATTCGATCCAAACACCCTAAACTAGAAATCTAAAACATGCAAGGTTTGAGAAAATACAACTTTTGTCATGCGTCCACACAAATATGGAAGATCCCTCCAAGCTCGTAGCCGCCGGGATCGTTCTTGAGAATCGACCACCCTTACTGAAAACGATCCACCCGAAGGAATGCAGAGGAAGCTCTAACCGACGATCCAAACTTGCTAGGTTTGGATGGTCGGTGATGTAGGAATACTTTACTAAATATTTTTTTTCTCAATACCCCTGCAAAAAAATAAGAGCAAGAAGGAGAAGGAGAAGAGAATGAGAATGGTTGCTCATGCTAGCAACCATAAAGCATGAGCACAAGTCAAGAAGAAGAAAAATATCATCAAGTCACCATACATAGAAAAGAATGGCTATATAATCCAACCATGGTGCAATAGTGCAAACAAATAAATTTTTAACAATATAAAATAAAACCATACCTCTCTGCATTATTTGCACCATGCTTCATAACTCCTCATTTCCACCTCATTTCCCTTTTTATTTTTCTAAATATAAAAATAAATATGAGGTGTCATTCTTCTAGAAGCATTCCCGTATAAATATGGAATACTTCAACCGGTATATGTATCGCTACATATACGCGTATCCGTATAAAAATACGGATAGCACCAAAGAGAGAAAATGAATAGTGAACAATAATAATAAAATATATATATCAAAATACATATATAAATTATTAAATCAAAACATGATTTAATAATCCGGCATAATCCGAAGCCGGCTAGTATTATAAACCGTCCGATTAAAGTCCGTGTATCACGTACACATATTTAATCGGACCCCTGCACGTACCATCGTATGGCTCATACATCTGTCGCCTGAACCGGGAAAACCCTCTGTGTGGGACTCTAAGGACTCGACAATACGCTGGCAGTGGGTTTAACCACAAGCACGTCAGCGGCACTAGCTGTACGTAACGGCTACCCAGGTACTTGTCGAAAAGGGGTCGACAATCAAGTGTGTCCTTACCCTACTGATCCTGAATGTGACAATCTCCATACAGTCTAGTCTCTTCGTCAAAGAGTATCGCATATCAGGTCTAGGAATGGATAACTTCAGACCCCTACTAACCCGATAAATCGTGTCTGAGTCAAGCTCATCACCAACTGAGATACTACTGATCAACTATCAGTAAATCTCACCTACCGTGGCCATGGATTTCTGGTGATAGCCAACTGAACACGGCGCGACATCGACTCCTAATACCAGGAGAGACGAATTCCTGACAGTCGACCACTACCTCCATGTCACTCGGGACTGTACCCAACTAAAACCTGTTTGCATGACTCTTTTGAGCTGTGGTAGGATAGTAATCAAAGTACAGTAGGAACTCATACGAGACAAATGACGACTTCAGGTCAAAAGACTAACCTGTACTCATGCCACCTAAGAACTTCCATCTGACGATAAGTATAATACCATTTAGAAGTTCTCGGCGAGTCCATCCAGTATACTCACCTCCAGTGAGCACCTGTATACTATCGTAGGTATCACAACACCAATAGCTTGTGAGACCGGCCACCACCCCTTGTCGGAGTCTCGAAGCATATACACTAGTCTACTCCGGAATATCGATATCCAGTCTCGATACTCCCACGACTAGGGACATTTAAGGATGTGCTTATAGGCAACCCAACACCTATATATATGATCGTCGTCATAATGCTGGTTGTCAAGCAACAATTCTACGGGCTTCATCAATGATGAAGACAAACCATATAGCATACTATCATCTCGAGTAAGACTGTTATACCTGTATAGGTCCTCCCTTAATTATCATAATCGCTTACTTGTGATCATAATAATTACCTTGAGGGCACTATATCCAACAATTTCGAGGGTCCTTATTTGAGGAGGAAGGCCCATGGCCCATCTGGTCCATTTGGGCCAGTTTATCTATCAGAGCCTGGAAGGTGGTTGGTTTGAAGAATGTCATGAATTGGGACACAGACATTTGAGGATCAAGGGTCCTGATGAACATGCCTACGGCGGGAGATTCTTCAATGCGCTGTTCGCACTTAGACCACAGGTTCCGCCACCGGATCGCATATTGGACTCAGGTTTCTCCCGGCTTTACCCTGGTATTAATTAATGGCGTAATTGGAGTGCGCTCGCTCGCACTAGCGAAACGCTGTGTGAACAGCAGTTCTATCTCTGTGAATATTTTTACGGAGTCATTTGGGAGCTCTGAGTACCATTCAAAGGCTGTTTCTAACAGGCTGCCAACGAACTGGCGAAACAATAATTTGTCGTTGCCTCCATTGTTGCCGCACAGAGCTCTGAATTGCGCGACGTGCTGATGAGGGTTGTATGTCCCTTTGTATACATAGAATTTAGGGATCGTATACCCTGGTGGGTACTTGATTTGATCATACCAGCCTGGATACGGTCACCCAGTTCTGACGATTTGGCCAACAGCTTCATTAGCTTGATGAGCTCTTATTTGTTGAGCAATATAATCATCAAGGGCGGCCTTGGAGATCGTTTCCTCCTTGGCTGCTGATAAGGTCGGAGGAGGGTTTGATGTTTCCCCCTGTCATCCTCGACGATTATCGGTGGATCTTCGGCCGGGGGTTCTGGCTTGATCATATTCCAACCATGTCTTCGAACAATAGAGCCATATATTTTATGTTAGTAGCTTGCTCAGCGGCTTCCTTGTCCTTTCTCTCAAGCACCCTTCGCAGAAACTCTGTATCGGTCTCCTGCTCTTGGCGTTGTTCAGCTTCTTTATCCGGACTTTTTTCTGTCCGGTAAGTGCTGCCATTTTGGTCAGCATTTCCTAGAGCTTCTGTTGTTGCTCCTGAGCCTTGGTCAATGACCGAGTTTGCGGTCGGTGACTCACCGAAGCACGAATTTCTTCTTTTCCTGAAGCCATATAGACCGTATGTATTGTTATGCCCCGGCCTTGGAACTTTTAGGTCTATCGCCTTTGGAATTTGCCGTGGGCGATAGAGTTTTGTCCAACCTCGTTCTTTTATGGGAGATTGGAATTGAAGGAACCGTTATGACAGGCAACTGCTTAGGAGAAGTCCTCTGCTGTATGGCGGAGGAGTAGTCCTTTTCTTATCGAACCTTCGATTTCTTCGGTCGACGAGAGTAGTTTTGGTCAATCATGGAGTCCTGGACTTTTCGCCAGACCCTATGAGTTTGCGAGGAGAGCCGCTGATGAGACTGCTCCGGCTTTGCCTGTACTGTAACTTCTGCATGCAGGGCTGATTTCTTTAGCACCGCCATTGGAGAGTTTTTTCGCACCTTCTTAAGCGGATCAAAGCTGTTCCCGGTTGGAACAGCAGCGTCGACTTCTACTATTAAAGCTGGTGGGGTGAGTCCAAAGGGGGAGTTTCCCCCAGCTTCTCTCACTCGGCACCAGTGGCGACGTCGAGCGTGCCTTTTTGAAGGGACCGCCTAAGTTTTGGAAGCGGCTTCATCACACCCCTGGTTTTGCTGAGGAGCTGCAATTGGTGTCAGCCTGTTGATGACCGACGTCCTTATTAAAGTTTGGGGAGGGCCGACCAATCTTTCGAAGACCGACTTTCTAATGAGGGAAGCACTTTTGACGGCTTCGCCTGCAGCAGGAGTTGGGAGGGCTAGCCATTTTGGGGTAGCCCCTTCAGGTATCATGAGCTTCTTTGTGGGCCTATTTGAGTTCTTGCTCAGCCTATTGAAGACTGAAACGCCAGATTTGGACGGCCCGTTGAGAGGGGACATTGTGGTTGCCCGTCAGTTGAAGACCGACCTTTTGGGAGCTTCTTCTTGCGGCACCGAGGCACCGAAACTCATAGGAGGGAGCATGGTCCCATAGAACAATCCAGTAGTGGCTTGTGTGACTTGCTCCACTGGCATTGAAAAAATAGAGGCCACGTTAGGCCCATAAGTCACTCCTCCAGCTGGGGTGGAGCGAGAGTTGTTGTTTCACGCAGTGCATTGAGAAGCCATCGATTTTATGCATATGCGGAAGACACCAAATTTTAGTACCTTGAATTCAAGGGCAACCATAGCGAACCGCGATTTTGTTCGCGAAATACGACACACGAAGTGTGGAGTGGAAAGAGGAAAAGGTCCCACCGGACGTGCCAGAATCTGTTCACCGCCGAAAACAGAGACGGACTGGGATGGATCATCTTGCCTGAATTTGGGCAGATGCTATTTGGACTTAACCATCCACCTCTTCGAAAATACCAAGTTGATTTATAGTACCATATATCGGAGGTTTGGACAGACACGACTGTTGTAGCGTGACTTTATCAGATTCCCCCTCATTTGAAAGGGGTTGTTGATTGTTGGGATGCTCTTCCCTGCAGGCGCAAGCCCCTGCAGTTAATTACGTTACCGTGTTGCGATAACCACTTTCTCCTTCTCCGGTAGTTCACTTCGTGTCGTTTTGTATTTTTGCTTGTTTTGGTCACTCGTGGATTGTATACGGAGACTAGTTTATGTCGTCGCCCGTAGGGCGCGGATTAGTCCAAATCCGTATATTTTAGATTTGGGTTTGTTTTATTTAAGGACCGTTAATCTAGTTTAAGATTAAGATCAACTTAAATATATGAGCATTTGGGCTCAATTTATTTTAACTAAGGATGCATTAGTCTAATTTGAGACTAAGATCAACTTAGCAAAATTTTAAGGATCATTTTTATTTTAAATCCAACAACAGAGCATTTGGGCTCGGCTGTAAGAACTTTTCAGAGAGACTTAGCTAATTTGGGCTTAGTCTGCTCAGTCCTTTTTTTTGTTCAAAAGTGCTGAGCACTTATTTGGGCTTTGCTTATTCAACCCCTTTATTTTTATGCAAAAGTGATAAGCACTTGTTTGAAGCTCTGGCGCTCACATGGGTATCATGTGAAGCCTTCAGTTATGGGTGCTGTCCAATCAGTGTTAAGCACTCAGTCATTTTGACTATATATAGCGCTAAGCACCTTTTTTATATGGCGTCCACGTAAGGAGCACGTGCAGCGCTGGGCGCTGCCCAATCGGTGCTGAGCACTCAGCTATTTTGGCTGTATATGAAGTGCTAAGCACTTTTGTATGGCGTCCACGTGAGGAGCACGTAAGGCACTGGGCACTGCCCAATTAGTGCTACGCACTCAGCCGTTTTGGCTGCGTATGAAGTGCTAAGCACTTTACTCAGCGCTCACGTGTATTTCACGTGAGGCGCTGGCCTTCTATTTTGGGCGCCCATGTGTTTTTCACGTGAGGCGTTGGGCGATGCCCAATCAGTGCTAAGCACTTAGCCGTTTTGGCTGTGTATTAAGTGCTAAGCACTTTACTCAGCGCTCACGTGTATTTCACGTGACGAGCTGGCCTTCTATTTTGGATGCCCATGTGTTTTTCACGTGAGGCACTGATTTTCTTTTGTTTTGGGAATCTGTTGAAGGCGCACATGTGGGAAGCACGTGCGGCACTAATGTTTTTTTTTCTTTTTAGAGATTGAATCTATGTTAATAGTATTTTGACCATTAATGGCACCAAGATCTTTGTTTTGAAGATCTGGGATTAGTTTTTTTCTTCAAGAACTTTGTTCTTATATCTTTTTCTTTTATAAGAACAAGTTTCTTTTAGGGTTAAACCCTATTTTCTGAGTAATTAAATTCCCATAGGATAGGTTCTTTTCCTTTTTCCTTTCTTTTTTAACCTAGTTCTTTTCTGAATCTTTGATTCTCAAGAACAAGATATTACCGATGAGAATTAAATTCTTAACTTGTGGGGAACTTGTCTTGTGGATCTCGGATCTAGAGAAAGAACTAAGTTCTTGAGAAGGGTTAAACCCTTGGGTATGCTATGATAGGTAAAGGAGATATTTTGATCTATGTGGTTTCTTTACCTAGGGTTTGAAAGGAAAAAGATCTTCTTCTCTATTGAGAATTAAACTCTCTGTTGCTTTTTGAGAGCCTTCTGTATTTTTTGCAGAAGCTTATGGAGGGTTCTCTCTATATGTTTGTGTCACGACCCGAAATTAGCTCATGACCGGCACTTAAATCACGCCACGTCTAAAGGCGTAACGTAATTCAAGTAAGCCGAAACCCAGAAATCTAAACCCTTTTTAAAGAAAATAGAGAGGTGAAGTTTTGAAATAAATGTATAGTGAAATCAAACGTTTTTTTAATTCCTAATAGTGGAACATGAAAAATGCAAGTGAAATTTATTAGTTGAAAAACATGTTTCATCTTTTTTTAAAATTTGGGCAGCACCTCGTTTGTATATTTTGATCCAAAACCACAAATACATAATGATGATAAAGGCATCCCCAAGCAGGAGCTAGCTCTTCGCGAATCGGCGGATCCACAACCACGCAAATCATAAATAGAAGTATACGACGCCCAACGGCGAAGATCACCACAAAAGATAATGAAATAAACAAGACATCAAAACCACTAGTAGCGAAATACCCCTCGCTCTAAGTCTCGCAACCACAAGTCTCACTAAGTCTCACTACATATACAAATACTAGT
This sequence comes from Agapanthus africanus, assembly GCA_030015575.1. Taxonomy (NCBI): domain Eukaryota; kingdom Viridiplantae; phylum Streptophyta; class Magnoliopsida; order Asparagales; family Amaryllidaceae; genus Agapanthus; species Agapanthus africanus. The sequence goes on along the minus strand of CM057349.1, from coordinate 415,152,500 downwards.
TTGATTGATGGAGTTGACTAGATACAACAGGAATATAAATACAAGAGTGGTACGATCCGACATGTACCACCTACCAAAGCAATCACCCGAATGCAACTGTGTGCCAGCGATGCCGCTACTGATCCATGCGGTCAACCTGCAAGAACTGTGACACAACGGAGGTGAGTTGCCAACTCGTGAGTAGAAAAGCATCATCAGGTAGAAATTGAATAAAATAACGATTTCCTAGGTCAACTATATCATAAAGGTAATACTATGATATCTAGAGTGACCGTATCTGTATATGTGCCAACAACATAAATAAATGCCTATCAGCATGTGGATATCATCCAACCATATCATCAATATCTGTATGCATGTGGATCTCATCCACGTATCAACCAATGACACAACAACATCATGCATGTAAATATCATGAAAACATATGCATGTAAATATGAGGATATAAATCAACGTGTGTCCCCCGCGACACATCATGGAACCTGAGTATCTAGCATCGACACTCGAAACATCATGAAACCCGTGTTCAACATCGACACGTAAATTCTCATATATCTCAGGCGCCGCCTACCCTGGTTAGCCCTCATATCCATCTCACTACTCCGGTCGGTATCCTCCGGATAACCGCCGAGTCCAAATATTGTCACCGGTAGGTACTACTCCCTCTGCCAGGCCATCGTCTACACCACGAAAATCACCTCTCGCCCCGGGGAACCATACCTGGTCCACCATGTACCCGCAAACGGTGCCTCCCACTCCTCGAATCGGATTTCATATGTCGATCTCAGAACCGAGAAAACACATGGTGGACGTCTCAAAATATCATATCAAGAGAAACCGGGTTTTTAAAACAACACATAATTTCCTTTGAAATTTGACCACGGTTCTCAAATCCAGAAATCTCATGAAAACAGTATATCTCAATGCGTATAATCATAAAGCATGATGTATGCGATATATGACAGAATGTAGGCATATCCGTCTCATGCAACATGGAACAGTGATGTGACAATATCGTAATGATGTGAACATAGCAAGTAAATCATGCAAGGAGTCATATCATGATGCAGCAATTCTACTGTGTAGTGACATAGCAATTATCGATGATGAAGTGTGTGAGCCGGCCAATCTGTGTAAGTGTAACATACGCATCATCGATAATGGTGTGAGTGTACTAGCACAGGTATATGAAATGCAATGAGAGTGACATAAACGTAGCATAAAGTAAATCGTATGCAAATGCTGACAGGTATACGTATCTAACATGACCGAGTCGATGAATCTATCAATCGACATCCGGCCTTACAACATCACGTACGGTAAATCATTGTACGGCGGCATTAACAATTGGGGATCCTATCAACCTATATGACAATGAGGGTACGGACCAAATGTCTCGTACGGAATAGCACTCAAGATTCACAACATTATGTATATCTATATACCTATATCCCAGATCGCATCCATAACAATCTCATGTCAGGGGACCGGCAAAGGTATCAGTCATCTCTTATCAACTCGCATCCGTATACCGACATATCAATCAAGTCGTCATATCACCTCGTATATTCTTTTATCATATTAAGTCATCTTACATATATATATCCTAGCTTATTAATCTCAAATCAATCATCTTATTAGTTTAAAGTCGTATTTATCAACCTCATAACATGCCACTATAAACTCCTATTGATTCTCTTTACAACTACTTATCTATATCTAGTAATTCGCATCCTTAAACATCAATTCGAGACATCTTTCCTATCATACTATATCACCTAAACCATAAGCTATAACTTTAAGTCAAGGTATTTCTTATCTATTACAAATTCTTTAACCATATTCATGGGTTTCTAGCATGGTTACCTTAACCATACTCTCTATATATATCGGTTTCCATCAAAGTTTGCGGGGGTGCTATACGCCATCCACCCGACTTTCCCCGTAGATATAGATCTACTCACCTTGCTCCTTGCTTGCCGAAGTCGATGACGCCACGCTCCATCGCCTCGGAATCCACGTGAAGGTACCTACAATAATACACAGTCGCAATCCTAATTAGAATCGAATCCGGAAAACCAATACGGTATACGGTGCGCTCATAGGTTAGAACATATAGCCTATGCATGCAAAACAATTAAACAACTCTTGTTGTTGATATACAAACATCTAACAACCAAATACAAATCCAAATATCAAAACCTAGCATTCAAAATACGGAAAACATATCCAAAAATCACACCAAAGTGCTCCCAGATTTTGACTCAGGTCAAATAGGGATAAACAAACAGTGCTATGGGGTAGTATATGGAGTGTGTGAGATACTGTACCAATCCCAGCACCAGACACCACAAAGTGGCTGGCCACAACCCCTATAAATCCGGCATGCTCGGCCATCTGGTGAGGAAATAGGCTCGTCTCATCAGGGTGGTCTCCTATGGTCCCAATTAGGTCTCTAAAGTTGTTTGCTTAACTCAGAAACTCCCCGGGTCATCCCAGATTCCCTGTAGTCCCCAATTTGTACACAAAACAGACATGGAACTAATCTAAGTTCGTATTTAGGGTTCTATGGTATGGTCCAGGTCAAGAATCACCTCTAAAGTCTTGTTAACAGCCACTACTCATCATCAATTCCACACAATTACCCAAACCCTTCTCTAGAATTTTCCAAGTTCACAAATCCACCACTAAACAAATTCTAAACTAAACTAAAATACAAGGAAACTCAAACTAAACTAAATGGGAGAAGTTATACCTCATTTGGGCAACTCAAGAAAAACCCTAGCTTCTCAAAGTCTTCAAAATCTAACTTTTCTTGGTCCAATGTGTTGAGGAGGAGGTGGGGATCATTTTTAATGAAGAGGGTGTAAGGTTTTGATGAAGATTTGGAGATGATATTTGGGGTTGAAGGTGGAGGGAGATGAGTTGAGAAGGAAGATGAAGGAAATAATGGGGAAGGGAAAAGAATGGTTGCCCTCTCTCTCTTCTACCCCCACTCTCTCTTATTCTCACCCTCTTTCTCTCTCTTCAATCATTCTCTTTTTTTAACCTTTTCTCTTTCTTTTAAAACCAAACCACATAATACCCCAAAAACAACACAAGAAAACAATATGTAACCAAAATGCAACATGACAAGGTGCACTAGCCATGGAAAACTGTAGAAACACGGATTTGGCATAATCGCGATTAGCAGTGCACTAATCGGCTTTTTATCCAAACTGCATATAATTAAATATATAAAAAAATGCCAAATCCAATAAATATATTTTTAAATGAATAAATCATTTTAATCTCCAATTATTTCACAATTATTGGTATATATTTATACCATTTTACGAAAACCCCAATTTCGCAAATCGGGCAGTTTTCTCGAAATATATTATTTTAATATTAAATTCCAAAAATAATATTTTATATTTTCTGAAATGTTACAGTTTGTGTGTGTCTTGAGACTTGAAGTCTCGGATTCTTTATATAGTGGAGGCAAATGGTTAATTAGTTTTGAGAAAATCTCTCATTGAGAGATTCCAATTGATTTAATTGGTCTCAAAATTTGTTTGGGGAATTTTACCCACTGTTGGATCTTTGATCCAAGAATTTCTACTTTACAGAATATGTCTTCTTGTTTTTAACATGATTAGGAAAATATTTTCCCCATATACAGAATTTTATTCTGTCAAACGATGATTTTTAATCACTATTGGATTTTTAATCTAAGGGCTCTCTGTATATAGAGCACATCTTTTTTTGTTTAGAAAGATATAGGGAAATATTTTCCCATCTCATTGGATCTTTGATCCAACAATTTTTTGTTCATTTAGAAAGATTAGGGGAATATTTTCCCTTAATAGAATTTTATTCTATTATTTGATGATTTATCATCACCATTAGATCTTTGATCCAACGGCTCTGTTTAACAGAGAGTATCCCGATTTTTAGGAAAATATCCCCATGTAGAATTTCATTCTACTTGATTTTACTTGGGCGTCGGTGCTCACGTGTTGTGCATGTGGGCGCCGCTTAAGAATTTAATTCTTATTTATGATAGGCACTTCTGTGCTTTGCACATTGGCGCCCACATGAGCTTCACGTGCGGCGCCACCATAGGATTTAATCCTAAAGGGTTAGCGCTAGCGCCCTCGTGGGGAGCACGTGAGACGCTGCCTCATTAAATTTAATAGTGCTTAGCTCTTTTATTATGTTTAAATATTGGGGGAACAACGGGGTTATGGCAACTTCTTAACTCCATGTCTCAATGGCAATATATATATAGCCTAAAGACCATTTGGACATCTCTCTTACTCCAGCAGAGTACAGACGCGACATCAACAAGGACCAAAGGGTCAAAACAAAATTGGAGTGACGACATATTCCTAGCTCCAACTCTCAATGGCAGCACATACATGCCTAAATACCATTAGATGTCATCTCACCTCAGAAAGGGTGTAGTTATGGCTTATTTGGGACTCAAAAAAAGCCTGACCTCAAGGTAAAGTGCCATGGTGACGCCTAACTGTGAATCTTCTGACGGCAATATGAAGATACTGGCCTAGGAAGATTACTTGAGACATCGTATCCCGCCTCAGAAGGGATTGGAGGATATGACAAGTGCACGGCTACTCGAATAACATTTTGAAGGAATGCAAATCGAGAAGAAATCAGCCAAAGCAACGGTGCGACGGACTACACTTCATACCACAAACCTGACAGCCTCTTATACTAATGGGGGTATATTAATATCAGTCTGAGTTTCTCCATCAAAGGAGGATAAGCTGAACGCTCCGAGACGAGTACATAAACTAAGCCAGGTTATGTTAGCACAAAGAAGTGATACTCCAAAAATGGTGACTTTTATTCACATGACAAAAGTGAAGAAAAGATGCACCTTTATAGGATCCTTGACTCATAAAGGGAAAAAACACTTAAGAGTCCCCACGACTCCTAATGAGAAAATACCCCTGCGAGATCCTCTCGACTCGTAGAGAGAAAATACTTTTATAAGACCTTCACAGCTCATAAAGTTGAAAATCCTTAGACGGCAGAGATCTAAACATATTTCCTAAGCCATCGATGCCCTGCAGCCTGTCACCAAATTAACTACTGTATATGATTCATGGGCTACTCGCAACAAAGTTGCACCGAAAAAGGAGAAGACTCACTCATGTGTCCTCACGATACATGAGGAGAAAATACTCTTACGAGATCCTCTTTACTCATAGAGAAAAATGCTTTTATGAGACCCTCTGTCACGCCCCGCTTCCCAGTATACGGGCAGAGGACGCGACGAGGCCGCTACGCATTTACTCAGAAGTAAACACGCTAAGCGTATCTAAGCAATATAAAATAAAATGTACACAAGATATAAGATGTAAATGAACAACAACTTTATTTATTAACATTCTTTTTACAATACAACTGAAATGTAAATATATGGAATGAAAGCGATGCCTAAACAGTGGCATAACAGAAATGAAAATGAAATGTACAAGTAAACTAGAGCTCTGGGTCGAAGGTTGTCTGATCCAAGTCCTCGCTAGTGGGCTCTGTCTCCAGAAGATCCGATCCACCTGACAACATTCTAAAGAAAAATGAAAATGAATGTCGTCAGCGAACAATCGCTCGGTAAGTCCCAAAGATGAGTAGAGATAGGGTAGACAGAGAGAGAGAGAGAGTATAACTTATAATGTTTGTTTATATTGTTAACGCTGTTTGTTTGTAGCTTGGTACAGAAGATGCCAATGTATACGAGAGGAGTCCAACTTACACCGTGGATTTTGGTAACCCGTAGTACAAGGCTCCGTCAATAATACCACGGAACAACGGCATGGATGTAATTACGTCTTAAGTGACCACCTCATACCACCTTTAACATGTTCCGTACCAGTCTACCCCTTTATAACCCCGTAGTGTTTATGTATTGATTATATGGATTGTATTATCTTGTCTTGTATTATAAATTGTATAGATGGATGACTTTCCAAAACCATGATATCAGTAAATGGAATGGATATAATGGATGAACATGTAGATAGAGTATATCCATGGTTCGATTCGGTCAAGTGGTATAGATTGATATAGCTTGAATATATGGATTCATGGATTCATATTGAATGGTTGTATTGTACTTGAATCGTATTCAAGTCAGATTGATTAGATATTTGACCATGACTCGAACCGAGTCAGTCCTTTAAACAAAATTGAAGTCCTGATTGTTTTGGAGTTATCGGTAACTGCTGCACATGGACGACAGGATTTGTGTCTTTTTCCAAGACAATTACCGTGTTGATAACACCGTTTGTTATATTGTCTACCTTAGATAGGCAAGCACCCATATCTCCGGCTCTCTGAGGCTCAAAAAACTGGTCCCGCTTAAAACTATGTTTATTAGGGTCCCTATTGTAATTTAGTATAACTTGAGGGGGTTTATGTAAAAATAGTTTGATATAATTTTCAAAATACACCTTAAGTATTTAATTATCGTCTTTAGGATTTTCATAAATGTATATTTTATAATTGTGAAATTTCTAGTGAGTAGAACTTAGTTTTCATAGAATATGGTATTTTCTTGAAATATTGGAATTGTTTTATATTTGGAGGATATTTTTATGTAATGGTGATTCTTTTGATTTAGAAAACTTAGAATATTTATATAATTAAAATAGATATTTTGATAATATATATATAATGAAAATAATTTATTTATTTTCTTGTAGAAATCTCATTTTTTTAAAAGAAAAATATATAAAAATTCCATCGAGATCGAATGCTTCTTGCGGAGGTCTGCATCTTGCTCTACTAAGCCCGAGGATGTACGAAAATCCGCACCATCCCAAACGGGGTCCCCAAAATGGGTTGTAGATGCGTAATTGCATGGAAATGTTTAATACATCTTTTTATAGAAAACGGTTTTGTAAGTTTAGGGTATTTATTTGTAAAATCGTATTTTCCCATATTCTATTGTTCCAAACTTCATCGTGCTATGATAGAGATGTGTGTTGTGATGAGGTAGGTCATTACCTCGTGAACTATCTAAAGGTATGGCAAGGAATTATGATGATTTATGTCAAAACTAAAGTATATGGTATTTTTCTGAAAAAGTGCGATAAAAGTTATAAAAATGATTCTTTTAAGGTGAAACTTGTTTTAATAGATTTATTAATGTTCGTTAAATAATATGTGAGAGTATGGTATGTTCTTGATTAAGAAAAGTTGAGTTTTGAAGAAAAACCGAACCGGAAGTCAGATTAACTCCGCTTCCGTCGGGTTTTAGAATTTGAAAGTTTTAGAATTTGAGATGAGAGGGAAAGGAAGGACTTATAGGCTTGGGATCAAGAGAAGAGGGAGAAGAATCTACGAAATGCTTCGGGGAGTCGTTTCGTCACCAGGATCTCCTCGGAAGTTCGTCGGAGGTTCGCCATTCGCTAACTCCACTTGTACACTAAAAGACTTGGGAATTTTGTATAGTTTTTGTAATAGAATTCTGAGTGAGAAAGGTCTAAAATGGGGTGTGTATTTATAGAGAAAATTAGGGTTTAGGGGGTGATGAATTTGAGAATTAAAATGCATTTAAAAGGAATTAAATAGGTGATTCAATGTTCTCTGTGTGAATGCAGAGAAAACAAGCAGTGTGAAAGGAAGTGGGGTAGGCCAAGGGTTGCAGGGGAAAAGAATGGGAGCATTTCCAACGGGGGAGACCGGCGGCGCCGGGCCTATTGGGATTTTCGCCGGTTTTGTACCGTCGGGTGGGGGTGGGTTTGATGCCACATGTCGGGGTCGATTGATATTCCACAGTGCACATGTTTAAATAGTCAGTGTCGTTTCAGTTTATGTGTAGTGCACGTGTAGACTCTTAGGCTTCTAAAAAGATTAAAAGAAATTTAACTAAAAAATAATGTGGTTGATGGGATTTTAACTCGGGTGTTAAGTCTCAGCGGTGCAAGGCCTTACCAGTGAGCTACAAGCTCATTCTTGCTGTTCAAAAGCAAAATAAACTTATAACTTGTGATCAGGCTCAGATGTCCCTTTCTGTATTTTGAAAAAAATTCAGTACTGAAAGTTAGGGTTGTTCCATTCTACCCTCCTTATAAAAATTTCGTCCTCGAAATTTGTAAAAAAGAAAGTGTAACAGATTCAAGGAAAGTTTGGTGATAGAAATACTGATAGTGTATGAAAAATAACAAAGTGATACAAGGGTTTAAAAAGGTTGAAGAGAATTACCAGTGTTATCTTGGTCTACAGCCTCTGCTTCTCTGCTGCTAATGTGAAAGCCTGACGCCGGAGTACATTCCTCCTAGCCGGAGGCACATTCCTTTGTCCTTGGGGCATGTTTCTCTGCCCGCGAGGCATGTTCCTTATTGCCTGATGGAATTGGCGAATAGGCTGTGCAGGTGGTGGTGTTGGGAGTGCAAGACGAGGTGCAGGAGCCTGAATAGTTGGCCGCTGTGGGTAGTTGGTGGATGGGTGTGCTGAGTTGCGTCTATAGGGACAGGTTCCAATTCTGTGATTGGATACGCCGCAAACTAAGTACAGGCCTTTTGCGCGCCTACAGTTCTTCCACAAGTGTCCATCTCTCTTGCAATAGAAGCAAAAATCTAGACTTGGCTGGTTATTGGTTTCTTCCGGTCTCCTCGGTTCAACAGTTGGCCTTGAAGAGGCTCCTCCTGCCGTCTGAGTGGCAGGGCGCTTCACTCCGGCAAATTGAGGTCTGCCCTTCCTGTCACTCCCCACGTCCCAGAGTGCGCTAAGATCGGCACGTGACAGAGCCAACCATGCTACCTGTGGCTAGGAAACATCCCTCCACAGTCACATTACGGCTGTCTATAAGGTATCAAGAACAGTAGAAATAAAAATAAACTATCTACTACATGTCCATATGCCAGAATAAACGAGTCAAGAAATAATATGCGGAAGCAATAAATCCAATAAACAATAATATCTGGAAAGTACGTCCCAAATACAGGCTCACATCAGGAAATAAAAGTATGGAAATAAAACTAAACTAACTAGATACTAACAGGATCCTCACTGCTCGGCCTGTCGGCTGAAATACTCCTGATCGGCCTACGAAAGAGGTAAAGGATCTGGGTCATGCAAAACCCAGACGTCAGTGCGTCATAATATCAAACAATAATAAATTAACAGGATACACGAGATATGCAGGCATGAGTATAAACGATAACACGAATATAACCAGTAACATGGATATGGAACAGTGAAGTGTATACGTGCAGGTGAAGTGCAGTGAGTAATCTAAACTATACTACTGGGTTATCTATTCTAAAATCTTCGAAATCAATTAATGTAATTCTCATCGTAACCCATCAGACTATGCCCTATTCATTCCCTACGGGACCACAGTAACATGATTATTCGGTATATGCTAGACTATCAGTCTATGCCCCGTTCATTCCCCACGGGACCACGGTAACAGGATTATTCCGTAATGCCCGGAAAAACGGCAAACAATATAATAGCCCTTTGAGTTACGTTCGGTTACATTCTTGATTTTCCCTTACCCCCAAGGTTATGTGTTCAAGTCAGGTATTGGAGCTAATGCCAACACGGGATCAAACAGGTACAGATTTGTCTATGTAGACAACATGATATGTCCGTCAGGACGAAAAGTCAGGATTGTCGGCATTAGTAACAAGATCAAGTATCAAGTCAAACAGTGGTGTATTAGGTCATGTCAGGTAGTGCATAGGTATCAAACAGATGCTCATAATAAAACTGTAGCAAGTACGGATGCACGATAAAAGTACGGATGCACAGTAAAACATAGATGCACAAATAACTATCAGGGATTACATCTACAACTCTATGACTACGTAGGATGCATATTATCAAGCATGGGGTGTTAATACAACAGTAACATGAAATAATGTGACATGGTATAGAGCTAGATATATAATTAATGATATGGATGCACAATAAAACACAGATGCACAAATATCTATCAGGAGTTACATCTACAGCTCCATGACTATGTGGGATGCACATTATCAAGCATGGGGTACTAATGTAACAGTAATATGAATTAATATGATATGACATGCAACTAGATGTATAATAAATGATACGGATGCGAACGGATATCGGAAAACGATAAAACTGTAACATGGATGCACAATACATTAAATATGCAATATTTTTATTAATATAGATGCGAGTATAATAATATAGCCTGTATCAAGCTAACTTGCATGCAACCAGATATGTAATTAATGATATGGATGCGTACGGATATCCGAAAACAGTAAAACAATAATATGGATGTACAATGCAGTCAACATGTGATATTTTTATTCATATGGATGCAAAATATGTATCATAGCATGCAGCAAGGTAAAGTTGCATGCGACTAGATATGTAAATAACGGTATGGATGCATACGGGTATCGAAAAACTGTAAATTTGTAATATGGATGCACAATGTAATAAACATGTAATATTTTTATTCATATGGATGTCAAATATGTATCATAGCATGTAGCAAGATGAACTTGCCTGAACAGATCTCACGACGGGGTGCGTACACTGCGTTAGATGTCGGTAAATGCCGCTACGCACATGCGGGCGTACAAAACTGAACCAAGCAAATCAAGAAGGTGACCACGCTGACTGGGGATGTCCACTAGGTCGCCTAGATTGTCAGCGACGAGCACGGCTCCGGCGGCGAGCGGAAAAATACGAGATCAAGAAAAGCAAGAGAAGAAGAAAGAAGAAGAAGAAGAGGCTGGGACTTGGTCGTGGTGGTGCTATGGATTCAAAGAGGAAGGCGAGGGGCTGACGTCGACGGTGAGGATGCAAGCGGGGGTTTTCCGGCGTGGCAGTGGGGGTTCTAGGTGGCTGTAAGGTTGGGGGTGTGCAGTAAGGAGAGTCGAGAATCTGGGGAGTAGGAGAGAGGAGAGGGGAGAGAAGTGGTGGTGAGGGGTGAGGCCGACGGGGGTCGGAGCTCCGGCGATGCGAGGGTGCAGGGGAGGCGATGGATTGCAGGCGCGGTTTGGGTGATGGGTTGCAGTGGAGAGTCGGTAAAAGAGAGTGGAGAGAGGTGTGGAGGAGATGTAGGTGAGGTCGACGATGGAGGCGGCGACGGCGACCCTCGGCGACGAGGACATGTAGTGCAGCCGGGGACGTGGGTTCTCGTGGGGTTCGGGTTTGTCGGCGAGATGAAGGAGGAGGTGAGGTTGAGGAGGAGAGCGAAGGGGCGTGGCGACGGCGACGGAGATGCGCGCGAGCGATGGGAGCGGGCGCGGGCACGGGCGTGGGTTCGAATCTCGTGAAAAAGAAGAAGAAGGAAGATGATGCAGGAGAGAGAGTGATGTGGGGTGTTAAATATATATAGGGAATGTAGAGAGAGAGAGATGAACGTGAGTAAAAAATATATATATAGAAAATAGAGGATGGAGAAAAAGAGCTGACGTGTTAGGATAGAATAGGATTTGAATAGGATTAGGTAAAAGAAAATATTATATATATAAGTGTAGAGAGAGACAGAGAGAGGGGGCAGGGAGAATAAGGAAAAATATAATTTAGTTAAATAAAATATTTAGTATATATATATAAAGCGTATATATAGATTGAAATTTAGATGTTTAGTTTAAAAAATATATTATAATATAAAAACTAGGATTTTAGCTAACATCCAAATTACTCTGAAAAATACCCGGGTTGCGTCTAAAAATCTAGTTTTAAAATACGGATAATATACGTATAAATCAAAACCAAAATGTGATAACCGGGTAACGAAAATGCATACCCCCAAGAACGGATACACGTAGCGTGCACGTAACTGTCCAAACGAGTCTGTTTCACTGAAGGGAACGAGAACAAGATACACGGATGCTACCACAGGGTCAGGGGTATCATACAGGCCATGCTAGATATTTTTAAAATATTTTATTTGACTTTACTTGTTTTATAAAAAAAATACAGATGCCAGATATAAAGCCAGTATGCAGTATAAACAATATTAAAAGTGCACGGATTCTCATAACTAGCCGGGATAAATCATAAACAGTAATCAAGACGGGTTTCCAGCAAGCGGGTCGGGTCGGATGAAAATACAGATGCCAATTATACTATTCACACCCAAACAACAATAAATTAAGAAATAGCCATAAATAAAGAAATACCCAAAATAGAACTGCTATAAAGGAACTAGGGTATTACACTTCCTCTTCACCACTGCCCCGTATCTTCGGGCAGCCTTCAAACCCAAATCATGGGTTGGGAAATCCCTTGTAGCTAAGGCAGCTTGGATCTCCGGATCTAACCCTTACTGAAATCGTCTAGACCTGATCTCAGCAGTCGGTATCAAGTGTACCGCGAATCTGTTGCGGTCTGGTGTTAGCTGTGTAGTATGTGATATTGAAAATCGAACATTGAGACATATCTTACCCACTGAGTATGGTAAACTCAGCATCATATTCATCCACTAATTTGGTCCACATAGAACCCTGTTGTAGATGAATAAATTGCTGCTCCATGTCGAATCGGGCAGTCTCAGGGAAGTATTTCGCGTCGAACATATAGCGAAACGTCCTCCATTCGATCGGTTGGGTAAGACAGCTTTCTTCCGCCTTCCACCAGACCTGTGCATTGTTAGTGAGTTTCAGCTTCGCAACTCGAACCCAAGCTATTTCTGGCACTTATGCCGCTGCCAGGTCATCTTCAATACTCTGAGCTCATTCCTCAGCTTCTAGAGGGCTTTCTTTTCCTGAGAATTGCTTGGGGTGCAAAGCCCTGAATTGCTTCACCCCAGGGGCTTCTGCTTCCGGTCTGTTCATCAGAATAGCAGTCTGTTGCTGCTGTCCTTCCAGGAGGCTGCGGATTGCCTCAAGCAGAACCGTTTGCTCATTGATCGAAGCAGCTACAACAGCTGTAATCGATAGGGGTGGTGGAGTATTGTTGAAGTTGGTGCTGGTGTTGTTTGGGGAATTCATAACCTTGAAAGAAAAATTTGGGTTAGGACAGATTCAAAATAGATGAAATTGGAAGATTCAAGGAATATGAATTGTAAAGAATGTTTTCAGTTGCTGGTTCTTATGCTATATTGCTTAGGTTGTCCACACAGAGCTGACCTGCATGTCCATACAGTGCTGACCTGCATGGCAGGGTTTCATGCAGCACTGACCTGCATGGGCCACCAACAAAACCTGTCACGCCCCGCTTCCTAGTATACGGGTAGAGGACGCAACGAGGCCGCTACACATTTACTCAGAAGTAAACACGCTAAGCGTATCTAAGCAATATAAAATAAAATGTACATAAGAGACAAGATGTAAATGAACAACAAGTTTATTTATTAACATTCTTTTTACAATACAACTGAAATGTAAATACATGGAATGAAAGCGATGCCTAAACAGTGGCATAACAGAAATGAAAATGAAATGTACAAGTAAACTAGAGCTCTGGGTCGAAGGCTGTCTGATCCAAGTCCTCGCTGGTGGGCTCTGTCTCCAGAAGGTCTGATCCACCTGACAACATTCCAAAGAAAGAAGAAAAGGAATGTCGTCAGCGAACAATCGCTCGGTAAGTCCCAAAGATGAGTAGAGATAAGGTAGACAGAGAGAGAGTATAACTTATAATGTTTGTTTATATTGTTAACGTTGTTGTTTGTAGCTTGGTACAGAAGATGCCAGTGTATATGAGAGGAGTCCAACTTACACCGTGGACTTTGGTAACCCGTAGTACAAGGCTCCGTCGATAATACCACGGAACAACGGCATGGATGTAATTACGTCTTAAGTGACCACCTCATGCCACCTTTAACATGTTCCGTACCAGTCTATCCCTTTATAACCCCGTAGTGTTTATGTATTGATTGTATTGATTGTATGGATTGTATTGTCTTGTCTTGTATTATAAATCGTATAGATGGATGACTTGCCGAAACCATGATATCAGTAAATGGAATGGATATAATGGATGAACATGTAGATGGAGTATATCCATGGTTCGGTTCATTCAAGTGGTATAGATTGATATAGCTTGAATATATGGATTCATGGATTCATATTGAATAGTTGTATTATACTTAAATCGTATTCAAGTCAGATTGATTAGATATTTGACCATGACTCGAACTGAGTCAGTCCTTTAAACAGAATTGAAGTCCTGATTGTTTTGGAGTTATCGGTAACTGCTGCACATGGACGACAGAATTTGTGTCTTTTTCCAAGACAATTACCGTGTTGATAACACCGTTTGTTATATTGTCTACCTTAGATAGGCAAGCACCCATATCTCCGGCCCCGCTCAAGAAACTGGTCCCGCTTAAAACTATGTTTACTAGGGTCCTTATTGTAATTTAGTTTGACTTGAAGGGGTTTTATGTAAAAATAATTTGATATAATTTTCAAATTACACCTCAAGTATTTAATTATCGTCTTTAGGGTTTTCATAGATGTATATTTTATAATTGTGAAATTTCTAGTGAGTAGAACCTAGTTTTCATAGTATATGGTATTTTCTTGAAATATTAGAATTGTTTTATATTTGGAGGATGTTTTCATATAATGGTGATTCTTTTGATTTAGAAAACTTAGAATATTTATATAATTAAAATAGATATTTTGATAATATATATATAATGAAAATAATTTATTTATTTTCTTGTAGAAATCTCATTCTTCTAAAGAAAAATGTATAAAAATTCCATCAAGATCGAATGCTCCTTGCGGAGGTCTGCATCTCGCTCTACTAAGCCCGAGGATGTGCGATAATCCGCACCATCCCGAACGGGGTCCCCAAAATGGGTTGTAGATGCGTAATTGCATGGAAATGTTAAATACATCTTTTTATAGAAAACGCTTTTGTAAGTTTAGGGCATTTATTTGTTAAGTCGTATTTTCCCATATTCTATTGTTCCAAACTTCATCGTGCTATGATAGAGATGTGTGTTGTGATGAGCTAGGTTATTATCTCGTGAACTATCTAAAGGTATGGGAAGAAATTATGATGATTTATGTCGAAACTAAAGTATATGGTATTTTTCTGAAAAAGCGCGATAAAAGTTATAAAAATGATTCTTTTAAGGTGAAACTTGTTTTAATAGATTTATTAATGTTCGTTAAACAATATGTGAGAGTATGGTATGTTCTTGATTTAAAAAGTTGAGTTTTGAAGAAAAACTGAATCGGAAGTCGGATTAACTCCGCTTCCGTCGGGTTTTAGAATTTGAAAGTTTTAGAATTTGAGATGAGAGGGAAAGGAGGGACTTACAGGCTTGGGATCAAGAGAAGAGGGAGAAGAATCTACGGAATGCTTCAGGGTGTCGTTTCGTCGCCGGAATCTCCTTGGCAGTTCGTCGGAGTTTCACCCTTCGCTAACTCCACTTATACACTAAAGGACTTGGGAATTTTGTATAGTTTTTGTAATAGAATTCTGAGTGAGAGGGGTGTAAAATGGAGTGGGTATTTATAGGGAAAATTAGGGTTTAGAGGGTGATGAATTTGAGAATTAAAATGCATTTAAAAGGAATTAAATAAGTGATTCAATGTTTTCTGTGTGAAGGCGGAGAAAACAAACAGTGTGAAAGGAAGTGGGGTAGGCCAATGGTTGCAGAGGAAAAGAATGGGAGCATTCCCAACGGGGGAGACCGGCGGCGGCGGGCCTATTGGGCTTTTCGTCGGTTTTGTACCGTCGGGTGGGGGTGGGTTTGGTGCCACATGTCGGGGTCGATTGATATTCCACAGTGCACATGTTTAAATAGTCAGTGTCGTTTCGGTTTACGTGTAGTGCACGTGTAGACTCTTGGGCTTCTAAAAAGATTAAAAGAAATTTAACTAAAAAATAATGTGGCTGATGGGATTTTAACTCGGGTGCTAAGTCTCAGCGGTGCAAGGCCTTACCAGTGAGCTACAAGCTCATTCTTGCTGTTCAAAAGCAAAATAAACTTATAACTTGTACTCAGGCTCAGATGTCCCTTTCTGTATTTTGAAAAAAATTCAGAAAGTTAGAGTTGTTACACCCTCACGGCTCATAATGTTGGAAACCCTTAGGTGACGGGGATCTAAACATGTTTCCTAAGCCATCGATAACCTGCGGCTTGTCACTAAATTGACAACTGTATATGATCCATGGGCTACTCGTAATGAAGTTACGCCCAAATATTCTCCATTGGCTAACCAAGTTACCAATGAGGAGAAGAATCCACTTACGAGATCCTGTCGATTCGTAAGGAGAAAACACTCTTGTAAGATCCTTACGATTTACAAGAGAAAATACACTTAGGGATGCTCACGATTCCTAAGGAGAAAATACATCTATTAGATCCTCTAGACTCATAAGGAGAAAACAACTTTGTGAGACCTTTACGGTTCATGAAGATTGAAAAAGCCTTAGGTAACAGAGACCTAACAATGTTTCCTAAGTCATCAAATTGCTAGTGGTGCATCACTTTGCACTACTGGACCTACGTACATACTTATATGGGCAAAGTGGTGGAGGGCATTTATTTCTGCCAAAATTTAATGCTCGAAACTTAAGCTTCACCAGGGCAAGAAAAAACGCCAAGGTAAAAGTATCAAGCCGGCTGCGAATGCGTGTGAGATGCGACACGTGCAAAGCACGTACACATAGGTTAAGCCCTTGATGCGATATGACCCGTGCATAGCACGCGCACATAGGCCAAGCATTTGATAAGCTATGGCTCGTGCAAAGCACGTGCGCATAGGCTAAACTCTTGATGCGATGCGACCCGTGCAAAGCATGTTCGCATAAACTAAGCTTTTGATAGGCTGCGACCCGTGCAAAGCACGTGCACATAGGCCAAGCTTTTGATAAGATGCGAGCCATATGTTGGGTTGAAGCGCATATTTCAATCAGAGCTTAAGCT
The DNA here is from genome assembly GCA_030015575.1 of Agapanthus africanus. Lineage (NCBI taxonomy): Eukaryota > Viridiplantae > Streptophyta > Magnoliopsida > Asparagales > Amaryllidaceae > Agapanthus > Agapanthus africanus. Next base: position 415,135,657 of record CM057349.1, on the reverse strand, counting down.
CTATTTAAGAAAATATATTCCCTATCTTTCTTAAACAGAAAGATATTTCTTATTAACAAGAAATCATTTTGGATCAATGATCCAAAGGTGCTTAAGTACCATTTGTGGATCTTAAGATCAATTGAAGATCTCTTAATGAGAGATTCTCTCAACTTGCTCAACAATCTCCTCTTCTATAAATAGGAGAGAGAAAGATTAATCTCGATATAGAGAGAGATCCCCCATAAACTGGAAATTAATCTCAGCAACCAATAACTTAAGTTCTTCTTCTGCAATAAAAAAAAATCTCTCTTCTTCCTCCAAAACTTGAGGTATGGAGATTAATCTCCATAAAAAAGAAGATTAATCTTAAAATAGAACTTAGGTTCTTCTTTTGAATCATAGATTTTTGAGTCAAATCTCCTCAAGAACTTAAGCTTTCATAGGGATTTTCGATCTTTAGATCTAGGGTTTGATTGGAAACTTAGGAACCCCTCCATCAAAAATTTTGATGAAAAATCATCTTTTAAAGCCTTTACTTCATTAAAAACAATCGCTTTCTTGAAAGCCTATACCCTACAAAAGGGGCATGCACACGCAAAGAAAATCACCGAAGCTTTTGACTTCATTGAAAGTATGTTTTTTCCCCCAAAAAGTAGTCTCCACTGCAAAAACTAGGGCGCACCCAAAAGATTGCGCACCTGCATGGAAACGCAGTGCAACGTGCCACAAAGAATAGACTTCGCTCTTTTGAAAGTAAAAGCTTTCTTGAAAAATTAAGGGCACACCCTAAGATTGGGCACGCTCTTTAAAATCTGTATCATGCATTTCGCTACGTGCTATACACGTGTGCGCAAGTGGAAAGCATTTTCTATAAGGATATACGCACCACGTACTATACATGTACGCATAAGTCAATAGCGCTCTCCTCTGAAAATGATGCTCCGCGTACACATGAAAAACACGTGCCATGCACTGACTTCAAATAAAGTCAACTCGAACTACGCAAAAGCATACGCATCCCGTGCTATGTACGTGCGCTAATGCCATGCGCATCCATAGCACGCAAACGTACATGATACCAAGCCAAAACTTGAAGACTTGGTAAAATAAAGTAAGTATGGTAGCTTATGCTTCATATGTGATCTAATGATCAACAGAGAATACATTCTCAAATTTATCTAAGTTGATTTTAATCTAAAACAATATTAACGATCATTAGATCAAACCAAGTACCCATGTGAACTGATGGATCTCTGAAATGCTACCTAAGTTCAATCTCGTTGGCAAACTAAGATACCAACGCGGACTCAAAATTCCAAATCTAAAATATATACAGGTTTGGACCAATCCACACCCTACGGACGACGACAAGATAAGTCTCCATGTACAATCCAATGGCAACCAAAAATAAACAAAACTAAAACACGACACACGAAACAAAGCCCGCAGTAGCAATAAGTTGTTATCACTTTGCGATAACGTAATTAACCGTCGGGACTTACACCTGCAGGAAAGTTTCGTCACCACAATCAATAAATCTCATCCTAAAAGGGAATTTGAAAGTCAGCTATATCGTTCGTATCCTTCCAAACCTCCGATATACGGTGTCATAAATCAACTTGATATTCTCGGAGAGATAGATGCATACCTACCGTAGCATTTGTCCCAAATTCAAGCTATATGTGCCCCGCGCCTGAGTTAGGTTTTACCTTGTCGTAAATCAAATTCAGTCCGGTACAGCAACTTGGGTAGAATGCCCCTTTCCTAGAGCGTTTCTAAAGGCCCCAACTTTGCTCTCTCTCTCTCCCTCCACTCTCAAGCGATTCTCTCAATTGATTTATACCCACGAAATCCTTCTGATTCCAAACATACACAAACCCCCAATTAACAATAACAAACCCTCTCTCTCTCTCAAAACTCTTTCTCTCTCTAGGGGTAGCAGAATGGAAGCAGGTGGTGGGAAGAAGGAGAATAAGAACAAGGATGTGATAAGGCTCGAGCGAGAGTCGGTGATCCCGATCATGAAGCCCAAGCTCATCATGAAACTGGCCTATCTCATTGGTACCCCTTTTTATTTCATCAGATCTCTGTCTATTATTTAATTTTTTTTATTTTTGGTGGTTATTTTGATGTATAATTTGTAATTATGTTATTAATTATCCTTAATTGGAAATGGGTTGCAGTCAAAATCCCTTTTTGGTATGGGGCTTAGAGTAGCCCATTGCCGAGTCTTGGAGTAGACCAAGCCCCGTATCGACCCCGGCTTCTCCCATTTATGAAGCCGTGGCTAATTTATCCCACCTATTATCTAAAAAAAATCCCTTTTTGGTAAACTTCATTCTTACTTTGGGACTGTTATTTGTTCTAGGGCATTGCATTTTTAATGAGTTGACCATTATGCTGTGTATTCTCTTGAATCTGAGATGGGTTCTTCTCAAAATCCCTTTTTTGATACGATTTTATCTTTCCCTGAATTTCATCTTTAAAAAAACTTAGTTTTATTGGTTTATTTTATTATCTGATCTTTTAGTTTAGAAACAATGTATAATTAATCAGTGAAAAGATTGTATTATATTCCTGAGGTATGCCTAAAATATAAGTAGAGCTTATGAATTTAAGCTGATATTTGTGCATGCTTCTCTAGATATTTTTTTTTTGGGTACAAAAACACTTTTTAAAAATCTTATAGTGAAGAAAGGATATGCGAGAAACACCACCACCCTTTCTTCATCATGTCACAGAAGAATCAGCAGCAACATTTCCCTCTTAAAAATGTGAGAAACGCGAAAGTTTTCTAGCAACCGAATCCAATCCTTAATATCCTCAAGCATCAATGCTGCAATTAGACGGAGAGCATTCATGAGTGTAACCTCGAGAGACATGTGTATATAGCCGTAACTTTTAGTTTGTAATTACATACTTGATTTGATAGCTGTAAAAGATTCACAATTAATCCGCAATTCTAGTTTTACTCAACTGGATAGTGGGTTTTGAACCTGGTTGTGCCTTATTGGACCATGGGGCCTTTTTGGTATTGGGATTGTTGTTCACCATTAGATTTGGCTAGTGCTTATAAAGGGATCTATTAGCACTAATAAAAGCTCTTATGGTTTGAGTAAGATTAGAGTGAAAGGCGGTTTGATCTCTCCATTGTGTTTGAGGTTGAGTATGATGATGGAGAGAGATTAGGAAGTGAGGAGACCCTCACTTCCTGATGATGCTCACAATTGGTATTTCCTCAGATTACGACACGTGGCGGATGACGTGTCCCGAAGGCTACGGAGGTGGAATAAATGAGTTGCATTAGGGGCATTCCTCAGGACCTCGTCTCGAGAAAGTGTCCAACCTTTCAGGAGACCTCCCTGAGTACTTTCTACCTTCACCTGGCAAACTACCAACAGCTCATCTCCGAGCTTCCTCGGTCTCCTTGCTCGTCTCCGAGCCATCTGTCAGGCCGAGCTTCCTCGGCCTCACTGCTCGTCTCCGAGCGATCTGACAGGCCGGGCTTCCTTGGCTTCCCTGATCAACCGAGAGAGTGGAACCTAAGCGCCCCCGCAACGGCTCCGCGTATCTCGCCAGGGCGAGATATCCGCCTCCCCACGTTCCGCGTCCCACGCTAGCGCGTCCCCCATTAATGGGCGTATCCCGCCATTAATGCGAGGATAACGCAGGGGCCTAACTGACGGCGACGATCTCGCGTCCGCTGGCTCCATGCGACCATTATAAACCCCTCTCTCAAACGACTCAGATAACTCGAAATCATTTCCAATACACCGTTACTCTGCATTTATTCCCTGGCACTAACTTGATCGTCGGAGGGTCCTACGGTGGTCACCCATCCCGGGATTTCTTTTGCAGATAGCTTGGCGTCAACGCCAACCCATTGAGATCCACACACTCAACAACTCCCAAACAAAATATCAACCGTCAAAGACTGCCGTCACAGGATCGACGGAGGACAACATCTGAAGAAGGTTACAGCCCCCATCAGTTGGCGCCATCTGTGGGAAACGATCTCCCTAATAGTATACACGCGGCCGGCCATCTTCAGGGAGTGCGAGACTAGAAAGAAACCAATGTACCTTCAGTATTTATAGCCTCTACGAAAATCTTCCAACGGCCGAGATTTACTCGCACAGCGACACAAATCACAGAATTATCGCACTTTTATGATATGGCGCTACCACATGTCACCCTCGACGATCACCATTCCCGCCCTTTACGGGTCATAGGAAGATTGAATGATGCCCCAAGGAGATATTAGGGAGATAATAAGGCCCTCATCACGAGGCCACCGAGTAGATTCCTGCTCGGTCCATTCGCGGCGGGTAGCTTCCTGGCCAACCACGCTGTGGATCAAAAGCTCTCCTTACGAGACCACCGAGCAGGAAGCTGCTCGGTCTATCCGCAGTGGGTAGCTTCCTGTCTATCAACGCTGTGGATCTAAAGTCCTCCTTACGAGGCCACCGAGTAGCTTCCTGCTCGGTCTATCCGCAGCGGGTAGCTTCCTGCCCAACAACGCTGTGGATCAAAAGCCCTCCTCATGAGACCACCGAGTAGCTTCATGCTCGATCCATCCGCAGCGGGTAACTTCCTGTTTAACAACGCTGTGGATCCAAAGCTCTCGTCCCGAGGCCACCGAGTAGCTTCCTGCTCGGTCCATCTGCAGTGGGTAGCTTCCTGCCCAATAACGCCGTGGATCCAAAGCCTTCGTCCCGAGGCCACCGAGTAGCTTCCTGCTCGGTCTATCTGTAGCGGGTAGTTTTCTGCCCAACAACGCTGAGGATCCAAAACTCTCGTCCCGAGGCCACCGAGTAGCTTCCTGCTTGGTCCATCCGCAACGGGTAGACTCCTGTCCTACAAAGAAGCGGGTCTAAAAGCCCTCCTCACGAGGCCATCGAGCAGCTTCCTGCTCGGCCCATCAATCGGTTCATACTCGAAGCGTGATCGCCATCTTGACTCCGGAAAAAGGGAGGATACCGATCTTCCTACACTTGGCCATCGATGGATTCATACTCGATGCGCGATCGCCATCTCGACTCCTGAGAAAGGGAGGATACCGACCTTCCTATGCTTGGCTACCGTGCCTACAAATACTCACTGAAAAGATGGACACCGGCCTAACACTCACAAGATAAAGAAACCTACGAGCTAAAAATACTTGCGCAATGTAGATTCAAACAATAAAAAGTATACGAGATAAAGTACTTGCGCAGTGAGCTGACATTTAGGTAAAGGAAAAAAGAGTACTTTATTTACAATTAAAGATAAATACAAGGTATCCTGAGCTCCTCAGCCTTACAGAAATGCCCGGAGGCTTACAAAATTTTATTGGGTTATTTCAAAAGAAAATCTTCAAGGGAGGAAAGTCCAGGCCGTCCGCTCGGCCGAGATCTCATCCTGCTCGAGGCCGCCATCAGGGGCCAAAACTGCAACCTCAGGGTCGACGCTTCTGCCGACAGCCTCGCCTTCAACTGCAGCCTCGACGACGTCGCCTTGCGGCGCTTCCTCGATCAGGAGGTACTTGGCGCGAAGCTCGCTGTCATCGAACCCTGGCATAGACTCCTTGACGAGATCGGCAAAAGCGTTGTGCCACACGATGGCCGCGGATTCGGCGAGATCGGCGTAAAATTGGTCGGACGCCTTATATCCCTCCACGGCCTTCGCCGCCCGGCTCTCGGCAATCTTCACCGCGTCCATAGCCATCCGGACACCCCTATTGAGGGCGTCCCTTGACTTCTTCATCAAATTGTAGAGGCTGTTCATCTCCTCCAACTTGACCTGGATAGCTCAGTTGGACTCATCCAGGAGCCGATGAGACTCCTTCAGCTTGGAGTTCGTCAGCCCTTCGGCGACCAGTCGAGTGTCGAGGAGAGCCGCCTTCTTCTCCGCCTGCCGCAGTTGGAGGTGGAGTTCCTTCTCCTGCGAGGAGGATTCGTCCGCCTTTTTCATGGCCGGGGCTACCTCCTCGGATTCCATGGCGACGAGGAGAGCGCAGTGGTGAAGGACTTGAGGAAAGCAGCAAACGGGTTAGAAAACTCAAACCGAAGAAACAAGACTTGAGAAATTTTAAGAAAAGTCAAGTACCGACCTGAACCGTCTCTTGTGCTATGGCGGCCACCTGGGCATTCATGGTCTCTCGGGGAATCTTGACCTCGGCTGCTTGCTCTATGTCTAAAACCAAGTTGTCGGCGACGGAGAGCCCTGAGGGTGCCTCAATACAGAAGTCTCCCTCCTACATTGAGATCCCAGTAGAAGGTAGCCGAGAGACCATCCGTTTCAGCCTTTGAGGGGGATTTCGGCAGGCTCAGCCTCCTCTCTTGCCCGGGGTGCCGGGTCCCGCGCGTGCTTATGACCCCGCGACGTTCTTCTGGGGCTCGGGGAGCGGCGGAAGGCTTGGAAGGTGGAGTTGGCCTCGGGGCTGAGCTCGAACCGGGTTGGGACGAGCTTGCGCCCCCGACATTCCTTCCTTGGTTCTTGGCGGCCATGGCGGCTAGGATCTTCGATCGGTCCATGGGCTCTGCAAAAAAGAACATGCGAACAAAAGGGGTTAGCGACACTGAAACGGCAAATGAAATTTAGTAAAGTCTAAACAGGTCGTCGAAGGCCCTAACTTTACCCAGAAAACACGCAGGACTGAGCCCAGCTCAGTGCCTGCTCGGATAACAGAACGTCCGCTCGCTGGATTGGTTCCTACTGGGACACCACCCTCGCTTCGAGGGAAGTCGACTGCTTTGCCCTCGGGCACTCGGCCTTGTGCCACTGTGTAGGCACATGCCAATCCTCGCCCTCAGATGGCCCGACGAATACAAACTTCTCCTTCCATTCGTGGATGGAAGAAGGGACGACTACTACCTCGACCCGACCGTCCCGCCCTTACGTTTTTTATACGAAAAATACACCCAGCTCGGCTCTTCCTTGCTGATGCCGGGGAGATTTTTATAACAAAGGAAAGACACGAGGAGGGTCAAACTGAAGGAGATCTATTCTAATTTCAACCGGACCAGAAACCCGATGAGAATCCTCCACGAGTTCGGCGCTAGCTGGCCCGGAGCAAGACGGAAACAACGAAGCACCCCACAAAGCTCGGTTGGGAAGGGCAAACACATCCCTACCCGGAAAGCTTCTAAATACAGGCAATTTTCTTACCCTGCACCTGATTTGCCCGTTCACTCTTTCTAGCTAAACAGATGGAATAGTTAGAAGGGATGTGGAATCGAGTCCGAATTTCGGAAAGCTCGTCCAGACTCTTCAAAACGGAGGGCGCATCGTGTGTGTTCCCGATGCTCACCTTGGGAGCCCTTGTCGCCACCCGACGGCGAGCGAAAAGGACGGCCCTGACCCTAGGGGGCGAACCCGACACAGAAGACGAAGAAGAACACTCTTGGCTATCTGAAGCCGAAGAGGAGGAAGTCCCACTGGACTCGGCTCCAGAAACCGAGGCATCATCGTCCGACTCTATCCTTACTATCTCTACAGACTCCTCGGATGAAGACATTTAACCTGATTCAAAGGGACTCACCGAGGAAAAATCAACAGAGGATCCGATCTAAGAAGTGGAGCACCAGGCAATCTTCTGCAATGAAAGAGTGTTAGAGCAAAGTGTCGGCCCTAGAATGGTCCCCTCCTATTTATACACCCCAAAAGAAACATCACACGGCCTAGATTGATTCCCGCCAAAACGAAACGTCGTGCCCAAGCGGCGGTCGAAGCTCCACGTGGCGACCGGCCATTGAGGACGTCTTTTCAACTGCAGGAGTTAGAGACAGCCTGTCGCTTCCGCCAACCGACGTCCGACACGTGGCTCGTATCCCAATTGGCGAATCGACTGAAACGATGCCCCCTCTTTTAAGCGGAATCATTTTACTGATCCGCTGACGCCATCGGAGATACGCGCGAAAATTCAGGCGCACGACGAAACGACACGTGGGCCCAAAGATCGAAAAGACGTCACCACCAAACGCCATGTCGTTCTCAGACGATCCACATTCTGATTCTCGGCGCCAAACCGAGCCGAAGAAAAACCGAGCAGCCCACTCTCGACCCGACCCATAAATAGGTCGGAACGAGAGTGGGGGGCTAATGATGATGCTCACAAGTGGTATTTCCTCATATTACGACACGTGGCGGATGATGTGTCCCGAAATCTACGGAGGTGGAGTAAATGAGTTGCATTAGGGGCATTCCTCGAGATCTCGTCTTGAGGAAGTGTCCGACCTTTCAGAAGACCTCCCTGAGTACTTTCCACCTTCACCTAGCAAACTACCAACAGCTCGTCTCCGAGCTTTCTCGGTCTCCTTACTCGTCTCCGAGCCATCTGTCAGGCCGAGCTTCCTCGGTCTCAATGCTCATCTCCGAGCCATCTGACAGGCCGAGCTTTCTCGGCTTTCTCGATCAACCGAGAGAGTGGAACCCAAACGCTCCCGCAACGGCTCCACGTATCTCGCCAGGGCGAGATATCCGTCTCTTTACGTTCTGCGTCCCACGCTAACGCGTCCCCCATTAATGGGCGTATCCCGTCATTAATGTGAGGATAACGCAGGGGCGTAACTGACGGCGACAATCTCGCGCCCGCTCGCTCCACGCAACCACTATATAAACCCCTCTCAGACAACTCAGGTAACTCGAAATCATTTCCAATACGCCGTTACTCTGCACTTATTCCCTGGCACTGATTTGATCGTCGAGGGTCCTACGGTGGCATCCATCCCGGGACTTCTTTTGCAGATAGCTTGGTGTTAACGCCAATCCATTGAGATCCACACACTCAACAACTTCCAAACTAAATATCAACCGTCAAAGACCGCCGTCACAGGATCGACGGAGGACAACATCTGAAGGAGGTCACAGCCCCCATCACTTCCTAATCTCTACCAATCTCTCTGTAGTTCGTCTTGTGTGCCAGTCTTAACCATAGGATGAGACATAATCAAGTAGATATATGAAACGGATAGCCGTATAAGTACTAAAGAAGTTGGCCTGTGACTTTATAGATTGTATGTTTGAAAGTGGCCACCTATGATGGTTGGCTGTCGGGCATTGAAACTCAATTTATTCCGCTAGATATGTGATTTTGGGTTATTGGAAACGTAAAAGGTATATAAAAGTTTGAACTTTTTATTATTGGAATTTTGGATTTACAAATTCAATTTTTAGTATAAAAGGAGGGCGGTAGCATGTTGTTCTTAGATTGTGGAGGGAAAGATGTGTGCCTTGGTCATTGTGAGCCATTGTGATACTTGGTCTTGACATATATTTAGGATAAGTTACACTATGGTTTCTTACTTTTATAATCACGTGAATTATCATGGATGGCATATGCCGTGGAATACATTTATATTATGAATCAGGGTCCTTTTCCCTCTATAGGATCGCGTTTCTACTTAGCCTTGTTAGCATGGTTAAAATTGGAGGGGTAAACATTTTTATTCACCCAATGTTATTGAACATGCAAGATGTGCTTCAATAAACGATTCAGTAATCATGAAAGTAGAATTGTTGGATGTCATTCTCTTACAACTACGCGTTAGATTCCTTCTTAGCTTTGTAAAGCAAGTCAAAATTCTCACTTAAGAGTTTATTTCAATTCATTGCACCTAGTTTATTGCTTGGATTTGCTTTACCTTTTCTGTTTAGTACAATTAAAACTAAACCTAATGACTTTATCGATGCAGAGCATGGTTCTGACAGGGCTGAGTTCCTCAAGCTTTGCAAGAGAATTGAATATACTATCCGAGCATGGTATCTTCTTCAGTTTGAGGATCTGATGGTATGATGATGTTTTGCTAAAGCACGTCTTATATGTAAATGAATGCATCTGGTACTGTGTGTGTATTTGTTTATTCAATTGTATGGGTATCAGCTTATATAAAAAATGAACACATGCTGAAACAAATATGCGTACACCCTCACACACAGCACAGGCACACCACACATGCCTAACAGACAATTATATTCAAGCCGGAAAAACACATCCTTAAATTTGAGCACTTGGCATAATTGTGATGCTAGTCGGTGGTTCTTTTAATTGAAGTTTCTCAGTATTGGATTTTGAAAGTCAGTTGACTAGATATTGTATTTGCAGCAATTGTACTCCCTGTTTGATCCTGGTCATGGTGGTCAGAGATTAGAACAGCAGAAACTATCTCCAGAAGAAATTGATGTTCTTGAACAGAATTTCCTGACATATTATTTCCAGGTCAGTGTATTTTCTTTCCCAGGTAAATAGGATGGAGCTAGCTGTTCTAGCAATATTATTAACTAAATGAATAAAGCATGAAGGCCAATGATTACCTGCATGATATGATTAGCATCTTGGTTGCCATTTTGCTTAAATATAGATAATAATTTTCTTGGATTGCATGCACAAACAACGCATTTATGGTTTTATGATTGTCGTATCATCTTCATTAGTATCTCAAGGCATTGTGATGATTTCTCACCCACAACTTCGATGCCTTGTCAATTCAGAATCGTTACTGAAGTTTATCCACCAAGTTCCTAAATATAGAATATAAGAAACTACTGACTTGTGTGGTGGCTCTAATCTATATGCATACCTGATGCGTGGCTAGGAGTATCGTGTAAATTAATATATACTGGATACACCATTAGGCTTAAAGTATCCATACTTCTAGTGTATGCATGGATATGGGCACACGGCGCAGCATAATATGATATGGACATGGAGGCACGGCAATTCTAGAAAATTAGATTCTACATGATATGGATATGGCATAGAAATAACTACTTTTGATACTTTGCCATAAATATTAGCGGTATACAAAATAGAACTCAAACTACATAAATTGAATGAACTAATAACAAGATATATGATGTAGCAGACTACACTACTAACATATAAACGTGAAAATTAATAATATGCAAGCAATCAATATTGTAAAGAACGGATTCAGAGTGTGTTCAGTTGGCTGGCGAATAAAGAATATCCGGTTTATCCAGTGAATATTCGGTTTATTCGGATTATGTGACCATCAATATTTTCATATAAATATTACATATAAAAAATTCAAAAAAATATAAAGATAGAGAAAACTAATTTATCCGTGGCTTAATAGTAAGGCGTTCGAACTAAATCGAAAGATTATGAGTTCGAGACATCGGGTTTTTAATTTTGAACCGGGAAGTCTCGGTTGAGAAAGAAGTGAGGAGAGAGAAATGAGAAGAGTATGTTTGTGAAATAACAAGTACGGATCCCACTTGTTTTTTTATTAAGTTGTGGATCTCACACTTGTTTTTTTTATTGTGGTTTTTTAAAAATAATTTTGGGCTTAATGGGCCAATTTGGCTAAATATTCACATTATTCGCCCGAATTTGCGGTTTGTGCCGTGAATATTCAGTTTGACAGCATATTTTACGAAATATTGCGGTTTCTATTCGGTTTTCCACCGAATCCGAATATTCTGTTTTTTTCAACACGGCAAGTAACCAAAAAAACCCTCACCGTGCTTTATCTTTTATATAAGATAGAAATATGAAAACCCTTACAATGCAAAATTGGCATTAAAGCAATAATGGTTTATTTACAAAGAAAGTGAATAGCGTAGAAGCATTCACAATTCTAATTGAATAGGGAACCTCATAAATCATAATTTAAAATTTAGTTTAATCGGTTTTGATCGGATGAGGATTTGATGTCTTGGAAATGTTAGGATGCATCGAAAATGGAGCCAACATGTATTTACCAAGCATCCTAGTAAAAAAAATTTCGATGCAGATCTAACATTGGTGCCACTCGTCTGTTGGGGCATTCATGCCTCTTACTACATACTTCGTAGCGTCAAGGACTATGCTGCCATAAATCGCAAAACCGCTAGCGAAGTGTGATCGGGAAAATCGCCGTTCTGATCAAAACTTAAGTTAAATGTGGCATACAATTGGGCTTGTGTTAGATTATGAAAAAGAAATTGAATTATATAATTATGTATACATAAATGCACACACACATACATACGAACAGTCCAAAAACACTTCCTTTTTAATATACATTTTCCATCCTATATAAGCATACAGAAGAAAACTATTCTTATCGTATCGCGTTTCAACAAGTGGCGTTTCCGTTTTCGTTTTGCGTACCTTCCTCATTTCAGGTAACATTGGTAAGGATAAGCTTCCTTTAAGAGACCGTTTACAGTTTACACACATGGCTAGTGTAAAATTCTTTTTTTAAGGGTGTGATATGAGTCCCAAGGTTCAAGGACTCGGTTTCGGATTCGGTTTCGGCCTCTAAAATTTTTATTAGTTTCGATGGGTTTCAGTCAGTTTCGCTTATCTCGGTTCAGGATTTGGTTACGATTTTGATGGTAATACATACATATATGTAGATATTTTAAATTTATGAGTGTCTATCACAAGACAATGATCTTAGATAAGTATTAATATAAGGTTTAGGTCGACTTTTGTGACTTTTGTGGGCTTCTTAAGATGAAAATATAATGAAAGCTATGGTCTCAATCTTGTAGCTTTCTCAATAGTCAATATCAACCGTCTTTGGCGAGCAAGTAGCGATTACTCTCCACGAAAACACCGCAGATCTAACGATGAATGTCTATAGTGATCACGATGATAGCAAAAACGGCAAAAAGAAATAGTTATTTCGGGTTTCGGCCGAAACGATGTTGTATGGTTGGTTTTGTATTTGTCTCCACCGAAACCTATATGAAACGATCATGTATCCGTGGTTTCGGACGAAACCACCTATACTTGGATACAAGAACATGTAACATGGAGAGGTTGGGTACTAACCCTCCATGGACATAATCAATGAGAGCCGAGGTGATGCCCTTAAGAGTGCTGAACGTCAATAAAGCAAAGGGAGCCATATAGCCATCACTAAGATTTGGGATAAAGGCTCTTGTTGTTGTCGTTTGCTGCCCTTTGCCTTAGAATTTAGATAGCTATTAACTCTTACCATTCTTTGTTAAAATTTGCTGCATAACACGTATAAATCTAGTATCCATGTTATATAGGATGCGCTATAGGAGTAGCATTATTACTCTTTTGACCTCACTCACAGGGCATACATATAAAACTAGTCCCAGTATATTACATTTCTCTTTGCTCATTTAAGTCAATACTGATCAATTGAGAAAGAGCATGTAATAACTTAAAATATTATTGTTCTTTTAGATGGTACCATTGCTTTGGTTCACACAACTGCATGCACATACACACACATGGCTAGCAACATATACCAAGTCACAAAATTAAAATTTCTTTATGAACCTGCATTTCATACACATGTCCATGTCCTTGAGCAACACCCATGTATGTGTTCCCAACGCATAGTAAATTTTTTCTTAATGGACCCATGATAATGCCTTTTGAATTAAGTTTCCTACAGAATGATAACTATTGCAGTCGACTACAACATTTTGTTTTATTAGAATGAAATATGAGCAGGCCCATATGCATCATGTTCCCCATGTAAACTGGTTGCTAATTGAAGTATTGAACTATATCACACATCCATAATGTAATTCTAGGCCAAGCATTGTATTTTCCTGTGAAAGAATTCACGTAGGGAAAGTTCTAACAGCTGACTGCTTGCCTAAAACAGGTAATGGAGAAGAGTAATTTCAAAATTGTCACTGATGATGAGATTGAAGTTGCACAGTCCGGACAGTATCTATTAAATCTTCCAATTAAAGTGGATGAATCTAAGGTTTCATACAAGCTTCCATTTTTTACATATTTGATTTCTCATAAACTGTACAGTTTCTGAGCTTTATCTATTTTTTGGAGGTACATAGCTTGATAAAATGCTTCTGTCAAAGTACTTTAAAGAGCATCCACATGAAAATCTTCCAGAATTTTCAGATAAGGTACACCACCAAATTATATGTAGACATGATAATTATGCATATTTTAGCAAGATTTGGTTACTTCAGTAGCTTAATTGTTTTAATTTTGAATTCCCTTGATTGGTTTGAGGATTTTGATTCTTTTATACCCGACTATTCTGCATCATATTTCATAATTGTAGCATTTCCCCCTATATAGTTTGTTATACGGTTGAATATCTGCCTGAGAGGGGGGGGGGGGCTCGCATGTCATTCCTTCTGCACGTGCTGCTATAAAAAAGTTTGTCATATATAATAATTTTCTAAGATACTACTACTGTGGACCTTTAGATCATTCATATACACTAGAAAGCAAGTCTGTAAAGGTTATATGGAGTATATTTGTTCCGGAGAATATACGACAGTGAAGAAGTGGGCACTTTCCTCTTTTCTTTCCCTGATCACATAGCCACTTGACTCCCATTACCATACACAAATAAAATTGTGTGTTCTGGAAAAAAGAGATGGATTTTACTAACTTCCATTACCTTAAATGAGCATTGAGGGTGCATGGTTTGGATAGGGATAGAGTCATTTCTGGTGGTAGGGCTGTCCATTCATGAATATAGGAAGGAATACTAAATTTAAAACCACTCCGTGCCCCTCAGAGCTATTTTGGAGAATTTTGACTTGTGCTTCTCAAGAAATTGCTGAAGTGAATTTTGTGTAGAAATTTGCTGAAACTGAGTATGTATAAGTGCAAGTAGGGAATAATGGACCATTCCCTGTGTAATTCTTAACAAGTAAAACTGTAAAAGACTATTGAAACTGTATGTAGTGCATCCATAATCTAGTTCATGTTATCTATTACGAAGTACGTCCCCTTGAATCACCTTGTGTCAAGGAATCAGTTGCTCGTAAGTCATAACATCTGCTAGTTTGTTTATGCAAAGAACCATGTTACTCAAAAGCTAAAGCTGTTGGGTTGTGGGATAACTTTGTATATCAAGCTAACATCACTTATTCTCCCCCCCCCCCCATGTGGGCCTTAAGGCCCCATGGAAAGGCCTCCAGCGGAAATTCTCACTTGCAAAGGCAGATGAACCGAATGTAAATTTTAAAATGTGATGACGAGGTTTGAACCAGAACCTCTTGATAAGTACTGTTGGAATTTCATGTGAAGGACCACTTTAACCACCAGCTTAAACCATTTGGTTGTGGGATCAGTACGTATATCGAGTTAATATTGCACTTGATAAGTTGTAGTACATGTTTAATTGGTTGTGTTAATTAAAATACTGGGTGATAGAATTTCAAAGTGCCTCTCTCTCTCTCTCTCTCTCTCTCTCTTCCCTCTGTGCGTGTGTGTAGGTCATTTGACTAGAGATTCAACTTATGTCATGTTTTCGAGCACTTTACTAAGATGCTTTACAGCCAATTTAGTGTAAAGAAGTTCAGTTTGCTCTTGCCCCATAATTTTGTTATTAATGTTTTGACTATAGTTTTGTCATAGAAGAAATGTTACCTGCCAATTTAATTCTTATATACTTCACTTTAATGTACAACTTTTACTTGAAATACAGAAGGAAACTTCCTCCACAATTTTTTGACCAAATAAAATTACTTCTTTGTCCACTCATTGGTGGTCTTTGAGTAATTGATAATGCAAGTTCTGTTATTATCGTAGCTGAATTTTTTTCTACCTTATCCAAGAGATTTAGGACTTTGTTTCACCTATTTGAATCTTACTAATTCATATATCTTTTCATGTGCAAAAGTATGTGATTTTTCGTCGCGGCATTGGTATTGACCGGATCACTGATTACTTTATTATGGAGAAGCTGGATGTGATCATATCTCGTCTTTGGGGATGGTTCCTCAGAGTCACCAGGTAAGCTCTAATTTAACTATAATAAAAGCTGTAGTTTTCTAGGTTTGGAATTGTATGGTTGCTGCAGGATCCAGAGGCTGTTCACCAAAACACCAAGAATCAAATCCATCAAAGATCCAAAGAAAACTGACGAGATAAGTTCAGAGGCAGAGGCAGAGGAGCAAGACATGTTTGTTGAACGTATTCGGCTTGAAAACATGGAATTAAGGTTTGAGAAGTCCCTAAGTTGATGTTCTTTTAAAATCCTTTACAGGTTAGATTCTTCATAAGAATTTTGTTTTGTTATTTTCATGTTGGCGACAGCTTGAAGAATCTAGTAAGCCAGATAACAATCCAAGAGCCAACTTTTGATAGGATGATTGTTGTTTACAGGTTGGATTTTTCTTTCTTTATTTTTCATCCTCCACTTATCCACTCTTAAGTTTATGGCATTTGTTAGAGTTTTATATTTATATTAAAGAATGAGGGGGGCGAGTATATATTTTTATTTATGAGTTTACACCGGTTTTTTGATATAAGGGGCTTCCAACAATAAGACTCTATATTTTTATTTACGAGTGTACACGGGCTTTTGATATAAGTGGATTCCAACAATAATATTCAAACCTTGTTGAGATTTGGCCCATCTTATATCTTATATCTATGTACCTTTCATATATCCATGTACCTCTCATAGTTTTTCCTCGCTTTTTTTGGTGCCTGTAACCTGCTTCGCTCAGAGGTATTGTCGAGGTTTTGGATCGAGCCATTGCCACTGATACCATATTAGATTTTTATATTTATATTAAAGAATGAGGGGGCGAGTATATATTTGTATTTATGAGTGTACACGGGCTTTGATATAAGTGTGTTCCAACAATAAGACTTAAGCCGTGTTGAGATTTGGCTCATTTTATATCTTATACCCATGTACCTCCCGTAGTTTTTCTAATGTGGGACAATTTTAATCCACGCATCTCAGCAGCATTAAAAAAATTGAAAAAAGAATTGTTGTTTTTCTTTCATTATTTTGTGATAATGGTTTCACTGCTATTTTAGGTGCTAAAATATCTAAAAGTAATGCTTGTAATTTATGGAGTTCGGCCCATGAATGCCAATTCTTGGAATATAAGAGCAGAATTTAAGCTGCTATTTTATTTGATACATGCAACACCTTTAGTGTAACTGATAATGATGCCTGATATTGAACAACCTAACAGGCGTGCGAGTACAAAGACTAAAACAGAGAGAGGGATCTTTGTGAAACATTTTAAGAATATCCCAATGGCTGATATGGAGTTAGTTTTGGTGAGCATTCCATATTCTGTTAAAAGGTCACAAGTTCTTTGTTTCCTTCTTTCCTAAGTCTTTGAATTGAATAAAAATTTACTTGTAGCCCGAGAAGAAAAATCCTAGTTTAACACCAATGGATTGGGTCAAGTTCCTTGTTTCTATTGTACTTGGGCTTGTAAGTTTACCAAATTAGTATTCTACTGTTTTTTAGCTTTATTTATTGCTCTCCATCTTATAAACATCTTGCTGTTTTCAGGTAACACTTGTTACTTCGCTTGAAATGCCCACAGCTGATTTTTGGGTCGCATTTGCTGTTATTTCTGCTCTGATTGGTTATTGTGCAAAGATTTACTTCTCGTAAGTAAAACGCCATTTTTAGATGAGTAGCTCCTGTCTAAACCACAGTGCTGTGTTCCGATTGATAACTCTATTATATCATCAGCTTTTCCTTTATAATTGGTTGTTAATTTTAAATTTACTATAGTTTCCATAAGAACTGGCCCGTCCTTTTTATGGGATCATTTTCTGATTTTCTTGAATTATTTTTAATATTTAACTTTTTTTTCTTTTTCTTTTTCATTTTTTGCATTCATTTTAGGGTTGCGACCAGATCCGGATATCTTGATGATATACGGATCAAGATCTGGATATTTCTGGAGACACATACAGTTGTAGCAAAATTATTCGGATACGGATATGGGTATTTGGATATGGATACGGATATACGAATTCAGATATACAGATATTCACAGACAAATACAAGAACATATCATTTTAAATTCATTTTTAGTTGATAATTGTCAAAGTTATTTTTAAAGTAGAGTAGAGTTTAAATTTAGAGAAGAGTTGGAGGGAGTGATGGCTTTTACACATGGGCTTTAATGATAAGTGGGTTCCAACAATAAAACTCAAGTCTTGTTGAGTTGTGACCCATTTTATATTTTATACCCATCATTTGGTTTTTTTACTTTCAACATTCCCACTCACGTGCAACCATTACTTTTTTTTTGATGTGGTTGTCACGTGGAAATTACAACACTTGGTAGTATTTTCGAGACAAGTTTGGATCGAGACATTGGCACTGATATCATGTCAAAATTATTTTTAAAGTAGGGTAAAATTTAAAGTTAGAGAAGAGTTGGGAGGAATGATGGACCATTACTTTTTTTTTTGATGTGGTTGTCACGTGGAAAGTACAACACTTGATAGTATTTTCGAGACAAGTTTGGATCGAGCCATTGGCACTGATATCATGTCAAAATTATTTTTAAAGTAGAGTAAAATTTAAAGTTAGAGAAGAGTTGGGAGGAATGATGGGCTTTTACATATGGGCTTTTAATGATAAGTGGGTTCCAACAATAATACTCAAGCCTTATTGAGGTGTGACCCATTTTATATTTTATACCCATCATTTGGTTCTTTTACTTTCAACAATAATGCTTATTTTAACCATATTTTTCTGGCATTTTATATGTTGTGCATTTTTTAAAAAAATATTTTGACATTATTTATTATGTTTGTTTCAAAATATGCAAAATAGTCTAGTTATATATACATTATATTTGTTAACATGTATATTTATTCATATAATGTTCATTTTCATGCATATTTGTCCTTATTGAATATTTCAATTAATTATATTAAATCCGTATTTAATGAAATTTATCATTTACATACACATTACCACTTCGCATCCATATTCTTTTTTTTTTTAAAATCTGATTTATGCCCATTTCCGATTCGTATCCGTCTCTTTAATATCCGCTTCGTATCCATATGTAATATTGCCAAATACGGAAATGATGTTTTATTACCGAACTATATCCGCAGTTGTGTCCGTTTTCGTCGCTATAAAACAAAGTACGGATAGGTAATGCTCATATCCACTCTGTATCTGATCCGGATGCAACCCTATGGATCGGATACAGCCCTATGAATTATGTTTCATGTAGTGAAGACCTATTAGTTATTAGACATTCGAGAGTTGGTTCACACATATATTGGTCCTCAGCCTGAGCAATACATTTTAACAGAACACTTGGACAAAGAAATGAAGCCTAAGTTGACAGTGACACCCGAATTGTTTTGACCGCCTTAATCTGCTTGTGGCCAGACGTTCTATTACACAAATTCTATCAAGGTTTCTTGTGTTTGAAGTGCAGATTTTATGTTTCAATGACATTCCCTTGGGAATTTGCAAAATATATTTCCTCAGGCTTTTCGTCCCTTGAGGTCGTTGTTCCTCTTTCAGTAGTTCGATGTTTCATCATGTTCTAAATCTTTATTATAATTCAATTCCATTAAATGATTATATGAACTTGGAAAATATCCATCCTTTTTCATTCAGGTTTCAGGCAAACATGGCAACTTACCAAAACTTGATCACACAATCAATGTATGACAAACAACTGGATAGTGGGAGAGGAACACTTCTGCATTTATGTGACGATGTGATTCAACAGGAAGTAAGAAAGTGCTCTGCTGTAATTATTTGCGAAAGTCTATGCAGTCATATAGTAATATGCATATACTTTTTGGGATGGCATCTAATAATTTTAGGTTTCAGGTTAAAGAGGTGATAATTTCATTCTATATTTTGATGGAGCAGGGGAAGGCAACATTACAAGTAGGGATCTCTCTCTCTCTCTCTCTCTCTCTCTCTCTCTAAGTTGAATGCAAACAATTTATGATATACACACACATCTTCCTTCTAAGTTGAATGCAAACAATTTATGATATATATCTTGTCATTTTGTATGATTGTTTAGGATCTTGACCTGCGGTGTGAAGAACTTATTTTCGAGGAGTTTGGTGAGAGATGCAACTTTGAGGTTTTGGATGCAGTCCAAAAGTTAGAAAGGCTTGGCATTGTGGCTCGAGTGAGTTTTTACTACTTTTTATCGTTGCAACACCAAATTAAGTTATCACACACGCCCATGTGCGCGCCTACACACACATAGGTTTTAGTGATAATATGGTTCCCTGATATATTTCTTGTGTGCCTCTTTTTTCAATTAAACTAGATATTTCAAGAACAGTAGAAGAATAAGGAGAAAGGGGTGTCAAAAAATATGTGACAGCTATGTTAATTTATCATTAGAAGTATTGGAATAACATCTTTACTAATATATTCGAAAAAAGTATATCCTAACTTATTGGATATGTATTTGAGTAAGAGACAAGGTCGTGCATCCAAATTACTTTTAGGATCAATTGGAATGACCAAGATCAGTATTAAAATAAAGGAGGAAAAGAAAATGGAATATGGTCATTTTGTTGTAGTTTTCAACTTTTCATGAAATATGAAAAAGCATGGAAAGGGTGACGGCGAGTTGCATGAAAGCTTTGTAACATAGATAAGATCAATGGTGGCTCATTTTAATTAGTTTCGAATTATGGTAATCCAAATTAACCTAAGCTCAAATGTATCACACAAACACGGTGGACTATGAGCGATATGGGTTGTGGACTATTGGCGATATGGATGGCAATGCATAGATGCAAACATTAGGTGATAAAATTGGTCAAACACGATCCCCATATAAGTGACACTGTGTTTTGTTTACTTCTTTGTTTTGGTCCCCTTGCTTGTTTTAACAAGCAAGAACACCTCAGATGTGAATTCAATTACAAGGCACAGTGGCACAGATAAAGCTAAAGAGGGAAACATACTGTATTCCCTTGGCCTCCTAAAAATGGTGAAAATCTTTAGCCCCAAATTCTTTCACTTTCCTTGAGAATGAACATAGACATAATTCCAATTCCAGGAGTAATCGTTATACTAACAAATGCTGTCTTTCGTTATTTTGTCCCCCTTTTAGCAGCTTATTAATTATAAACTGATTGCCATGAACCATGCATGTATTTCCCTTCAATATAAAGCATTATCAATTTGTGTACCCAGGATTCAATTGGTAGGATCTATTGTGTACCTTTGAAGAGAGCCAACGAGATCATAGGAACCACAACCGAAGAATTGGTGATCAAAGCCAAACAAAATCCTGCTGCTTAAATCTTTCAAGGTAAAGCCTTTAACTTTTACCTGTATTTTTTTCCTATCTACATATCTTGCAACTATGTATTAGAGAAAAATGAAGCCGAATATTTAATCGCTCCTTTTCAGGTGTCTGTGGATAGAGCCATCGTCGCGCTATATAAACCTGTTTGTATGAAACCACGCAGCAATTCTTTTGTTCTTTGCTCGACATATTTTGTGTATGAGTCGTCACAGAAACAAAAAAAAATTCCCTTTGTTTGCATGGTTTGTGTTTAGTTTCATAAAGTGTATGAAATGGTCTTGTTTAGTGAGATTTTCTAATTTCTGCAAGTTTGCTGAGAGAGTGAATTGTGCATGTTAAAACACCTTGCATATTCTCAGTACTTTTGTGAGATCTTTGTATATTCCTTTCGAATAATTGTTTATCGGTGGTAATGCTCTGAGATTTCTTGATTGAAAAATCTTACAATAAGAGTTTGAGTTCATGCCATGTTGTCAACATGTGCAATTGTGGTAACTGGATGTTATCTGCCTTTGTTTGAAGAGCTATATGTTTAGTCTTTTGAAGTTTGGAATGAATTCCGTCGGAGGAAATGATAGTCTAGTCATCTTCAAGTTCACCTAATAACTTAAAACAGCGAAGAAAAGCGACAGATTAGCTAGAGATAACCACACACGATTTTGTGGAGCTTGGGTAATTGACCCGTGAAGTATGCGGAATGAGCCAAACAAGTGACCTTAATGCTACATTTCTTCTTCACCCTAATGCTTCGATAGATCAAGATCACTCATTCCTGGAATCTTGGTAGCTATTCTGAATCGAAAGCATAGTGGAAAAGAAAAGGTTGGACCGAACCTTCAATATAAGGTAGCAAGAAATGGAAATAATTGAACGCCGCCGCCAAAATTATTTAGATGAAAGGTTTTAAAAGTTTGGAACAATCACAGACCTAGATATAAGATGGCATAAGGAGCTTTTCAACAATAATACACATACTACAAGTTCAACATACATACATCTGAGGAAAGAGTTGTTGAAGTCTACAGAACACGGTGTGCAACATCGCATCGCAACGAAGTTTAAACGCCTTGTTAAAGACGGCCAAAGAAGAGAGCATTAACATTTTGTATCCCAATTTAAGTAACACCCACCAGACCCAATCATATACATGATATAGCAAAAGCAAAATTTATTTTGTACAACATGGCTTCAGGTGCATTATGGCAAAGGGAAATAAAAATAATAAATAAATAAAATGAATATAGTGCCGCTGTTGTTTTATACACTTATGTTGCAGCTGGCATTTTCATAATTTTCCCTTTACAGGTCCAAGACCATGCATGCTCAAAGAGCATATCCATTATGATGTAAATAGCTGGCTTCCAAGAGTAACGGTGGTCGTTCCTTCACCCATAATTGTTGTCAAGCTTATTTCTTTCTCATGAATCCGATCAAGCTCCAACATGACATAGTTCATTGGTGGCCGGCGCTCACCAACTGGGTTCATGCACCACGAGACGAGTCTGAAGAACTCCCCCATACCTTCAGAGGTGAAATTGCTAACCATTCTTTGATCAAAGATGGCGGAGATGTTGTTTGGGTCTTGATAGTTTTGTGCCTTCACAAGAGAAAACGCTTGAAAGGTTGTATAGTTACAGCTGATTACAAGTCAAATTTCTACAGAAACATTTGAAGAAATAAAGACACATATAGAATTAAAACCTACTAAAGGAACCATGAGATTAAGCACAATGCTATATACTTATTTAGCATAAAGCGTTTATACTTCAAGGGAATATACAAGGCATCACATATATTGATTGAAGAAATATATAGCTTCGGGAATGATGGAAATAATGGGAATATATTATTCATATCGCAATCTAAATACATAATCAAGCGTAGCCGCAGTCAATCAAAACATTACGAACAAAGTTTGAAGTCAACATGAATTTATGTTCCAGCTGACAGGGCCTGACACACTTTGCCAACTTGCACTGAACCATGACACCATGTTTTGTGCGCGTGTGCGTGCATGTGCATGTTCGTGTGTGTGTGTGTGTGTGTGTGTTGTGAAGTCATTGAAATTTCTTTACAAAAAATTCTAATCCCGACATGTGGTCTACAGATCCGACATGTCGCCAACGCTTATAACATCCAAACAAGGCCACTGTTCTAGCATTACACTGCTAAAACTCGAAAATTATTTGCATTTCTATTGCATCCAATAGTGTTCATAAGTTTATTTTCAACTTTTATGTACACACTCAACTTTCTTTTGGGAAATACAGTAGGGTAATGTTCACCAAAGACATTCCCACTATAGCAATAGTGCTCTTTCTATTTTTGTGTGAAAGGGAAAGGAATCTTGAGGAGAAATAAACACGTAATGCTGTTTTTGCAAATAAAACTTCCATAACTAATTTGTTTCCTACATTCTATAAGGTAACTTTTCAATATTTTTATGTCCCGTACATCACCATGCATCTCACAGAAACGAGTTCTCTTACTTCTCCGGATTACTCCCTGTGTTCCAACTTACTTGTCGGTTTGGCCTATTGCATATTATTTAGAAAGATTATAGTTCCTTTAATAGAGAATTATTGTAATAAAAAAGTTCTATCTTACACGCATTGGTAGACTTGGGAATCGACAGAGATTTTTTGTTTCAAGAAGTTTTAGGCTTAGTTTTGGTGATTTACATCTAAATGTATTTATTATAAGGGTATTTTTCTTCGTTTTGTAAAAGTACAAGTAATTTGGAACACAAAAAGGTGACCAAAAGGACAAGTAATTTAATCGGAGGGAGTACATGATTATATGACTATCTATAAAGGGCGTTTAAAAGGAAAGTTCCTCTCATCTCTTTTCCCACAAGATACCAATTCTATCTAATACCAATTTCCATAACTCGATACCAAGATTTTTATCACTTTGTATAAAATCTTTGGTGCCTCCCAAAAATTCTCCATTTCACTATCAATGGATATATATGGACCGATGCATCATCTATAAAGCACCAGCACTTGCGGTCTTTTAGAAGGGTATAGTACTGGTATCTGACACATGTCGGGTAGCAAAACATATACGGCATGCATTTAACATCATGTCAGACACATTTCCATACGTATCCAGCAATTAATGGATAATGACACCCTCCTAAAACTTTAGAAATTCGTTGTTTTTATTTTAGTCTTGATGAGTCTATATATGTTGCTTTTATTTCTACTTAATGTATTGTGACTAGTTGTTCAAGGGATTAGTTCTAGAATTTATGCGGTTTAATGAATGTTCACTTCTTCGGACTTTTTTAAAGTGACTACGAATTGTGCATTGATCTCTGATTTAAAAGGTCAAAACACATATTGGGTAATGAGTTATAATTCTTTGAAAAAAATGTGAATCCTCTCTATGGGATTCAATAATAAAAGGATTTGGCTCCAAGCCTCCAAAGCCTTTAAAAATGAGCCAGCTCTCTGTGTTCATTTATACAAATATGTATAGTTGATTGTTTAGTTGCAAACAGGTTCTAATTTTTAGAAAACGGGTACTCTGACGCAAGCGAAAGTGCCTAACTCAACCGCCAATTTTGTTGCCGCACCATTTAAAATGTTCTTCATGCCGTAGAACCTCTATGTATACAAAGTCCAAACAATTAGGAAGTCTCTATCACACGCATTGAATGGACTTTGTGTACTATTGGAAAGATGTTTATTTTGGAAGTTGATTGGATAAACAATTTGATGGCTTGCTATACAAGGTGCCTCTCGAGGAAAAGGCTTCCTTTTGTAAGGATCATTAAGAAAGGAGGATATATTAGAGTAATACGTCCTAACAAATACATCCTCTATCGCACATGAGAAAAACGGGTATCATGTACCATATAAGAAAATGTTTCTCATGTAGCGGTCAAAAATTAACTCTTCGCCATGGTTTAAAATCTCGGCTGATTCCTATCCAAAAAATGACCGTCCGAGTTCCGATACCGACCTAGAATGGGTTTACCATTTGATTGGTAGGGTTCTTTATAAGTGGGTTCGTAGGGTAAATAAATAGGATATTGAATTATGATTTATTTGACATCATAAATTTCTAAAAAATACATTAAAAATATCATAATAATCTTTACCAAGTAATATAATAACCATTTTAGACACCATTGATTGGTAAAGAATTTTCCAAATTGTTTATAGTTGATTTTACTATTTATTTAAAGAATTTCCTAATTTTAAATTCTTGTTTTGTCAAATGATATAAAATCTGATATTTCCAATTCGATATGGCCGATACGAGAAGGATGGACGATTCCAATCCAAAAAGTAACCACCCGATACTGATACCAATTCCTAGATTTTAAACCTTGCACTCCACTATTTTTGTTTTGGTTTATTGACACAGTCTATCTTGCTATTCATGGTATGTTGCGATAAATACGATC
Source organism: Agapanthus africanus (assembly GCA_030015575.1). NCBI lineage: Eukaryota > Viridiplantae > Streptophyta > Magnoliopsida > Asparagales > Amaryllidaceae > Agapanthus > Agapanthus africanus. The sequence goes on along the minus strand of CM057349.1, from coordinate 415,110,273 downwards.
TCAAAATAATAACAAATGATATAGAGAAGCAATCAAATAAACAAATGTGATAGGAATAAGAGTACTAACCAAACAAGACACCGGATTTTACATGGAAACCCCTTGCGGGAAAAAACCACGGGCGAAGGAGAAGTTTTACTAATCAAACAAATATGGAGTCTTACAAACGGTGGATGAAATCTCACAAATCCCTCTCACAAAACCCTAGCCTCCCCTCACAAATACAAAGGGTTCAAATATCTCAAAAGCTATCTATCTCTAGGGTTACAAAATACTACAATATATATAGTATGCTTGAGATATGATTAAATAACTAATTTCCCAAATTTTTCGAAACTGCAAATATTCAGCCCAAGACGACGGCAGACGTCTGCCCAAAAGCTTCAGCAGATCCCGAAAAAGCGAAGACGTCTGATGAAGATCGTCGCAGACGGCTACCGGACATCTGCCCAAAATGCAGAAGCGGAGCCATACGTGTGAAGCTTGTGCTTCAAACGTTTGTCGACTCTCTGTTTGCGTGTATGATATTCGATATTGGTCAGACGTCTGAAGCTTAAAACTTCAGACGTATATCACTTGTCTGTGGCTTAAACTAAAGCTGGGAATACTCCGTTAAACGCAGAATGTGATGGGAAATATCTACGGATCAAGAATACGAGGCAAACATAACATGGCATAAACAAATTTCTTGTGATTTACATACTCTTTTTGCATTGACCTAAGGGTGGAAAATTGCCAGTTATCAATTAAACCATCAATTTTGCAATTATCGATGTGGAAAGTATAGAGATTCTGGTGTATCTATCTTCTAGACCGTTAAATCAAGTTTAATGGTGCCAATTCTATAAAAGAGTATGGAGAGTTCACTCTGACCACCACAGGAAGGAATTTTCCTCATGTCTCTTACTACATCCTAATTTTAAGGATTTGTCAATATCATGGGTTGTTATAATGGTGGGGTGAGCAAGAGATGAGGGGAGGGTAGGCTATCCCTAGGCTTGGTAATGTTATAATTACGCTTTTTTATTTCCATTTCAGAAGTAAAACTCCAACGGTCCAACCCTTCTAGTTAGGAAAATTGGCATTCACTCCCCTTATACCGTCAACTGACCAATTTTCTATATATGTGAACCGGTTTGTAGTTGCACGAAACTACTCATGACACCTACGAATATGTCTAACCCTAGCTCCTTTCCAACTAGACTTGTCCACTACCACATCTTCAGCTCGATCATTTTCCATTTAGCTGAATACGATCATGAAGCATATCACTCATTAAGAATTAATTTTTTTATGATGATGTGTCAATCTCGCATCAGCACTTGAAATTGGTGAGAAATTATCGGTCATGTAGTTGAAGATATTGCAGTCAAGGAGCAGATGCAGTCTTAATAAAACAACACAAAACTGGTTGTCCAATGAAGGCACAGAATGGACTTAAGAGAAAGAGGATGGTCAAAGAAACCGACGTGCAAGTATATTGCTAATCCAAAAAAAAAAAAGACTATATTTCTTAATATGTTTACACTATATTCTTACTTTTTGCGGCATTTTCACATATGGACTTAGAATTAGCAAGCTGCACAATTGGAAGTAGCTGAGTTTCATAGGACCAGCAAACAAATTTATATGAGGTGCAGAAAATGCAATGTGCTTCAAACTTCAGTTGATAATTGCTTAAACCTACTAAAATTCTATATCATTCATGGTTTTAACCGAGGTACCTTACGGTTCTATCCTCTATCCTAGTCACTAGACACTAGTAACTAATGGTTGTATTTACTATGTCTAAAAAGGAAAAATGTCTCATGTTTGAAACTTTATTAGCTTAAGGAGCACACTAATGAAAACATTCAGACCTCAAGCAACTTTGGAAACTAACAAGCTGAAGAACCATATAAACGAGGATGCTAAGCTTACCATACAACCAATAATTGTCCTTCTATATGGCCACTGCATTATAGCGAACGAGCACAATAATCAAAGGAATACTCAATTTGCAATTGCAGGAAGAACTTGGAGCATAAAATGTGAGAAGGGCTTATCATATAGAATTTTTTTCCTAAGAGCATCTATAAAGGCAAAAACACACATTAATCCACCAATGCCGATAACTAGTGCTTATCTAAATTAACATATATACCAATTCGATGATGCTTGGATCGGATTTAGCTTCCCGCCCACTCACTAACTCCAGGAGAAACACACCAAAACTATATACATCATTCTTTACAGAAAACCTTCCAGATTCCTTCACCCTACACAATATTGAACAGGATGTAAAAAATGCATAATGCTAAAAAAGATGATTTTTACTCCATGTTTCTTATACTCATGTTAATTTCAAAGAAAGTAAGAACTTACTCAGGATCAAGGAAAAGGTCATCTTCTGTGCTTTGGGAAGATGAAGCAGAGCCACTGATTTTACTAAGCAAGCTTCTGAGTCCAGCATCTCCAACTTTTGGTATAAAGTTTTCATCGACATGACAGTTTCCTGTATTGAAGTTCCCATGTATCAAAGGAGGATTCAGAGAATGCAGATGAGCCAAACCTGAGCAACAAGAAAAATGGAAGATGCAAACTCAGGTTCTTAATAGAGTTCAGGCCCAACCTATGACACAAGTGTTATGATATATAATGTAATATGATGAAATGAACGGTTATGATGTAATGGGATTATCTTTGCAATTGTGTTGATATCTATATGAATGAGGGATGTGTTAGGGTTTTCTAACAATCACAATTATCTCCCCATAACAAATCTCATGGTATGAGACTAACTCAGGTTCAATTGCTCCCGGACACATATTAAATGCGGTTTTATTTAAATTAAAGATACCACTACGCAAAAGCCTAGGTTTCGGCCTAAAGAGCCTTCGACCTGCAGGGGCGTGTTAGAAATAAAATATATTCCCTCAATCCCCATCATAACTTCGGAGTTTTGGTGCTGTGGAAAGGATTTTTCACATGGCAATCATTTATTAATGAGTATGTTTGATTAAACACCATCAAACCTTTTCATATTCCAAACACCAATAAAATATATAAAACTGGCATTAAAGCCTATTCAACTATCGTTCCATCTGCAAACGTTGTCCAGCTTAACATGCGCCTCTCACGTGGCTTTATCAAGCCCACAAATACCCTTGTGGGCAAGTTAGGAAGAGGATAAAGATGGGGGTGATTTGGTATAATCACCTCCTTTTGTTACTACGGTAATGGTGTTAAATGTATTTTTGAAAGTTCAATGGTGTTTTGATGAAACTGAAGAAAGCCGAATGTAATTTACCCTGCAATAACCTAAATGACACGAGGAGATGTTTGGCCAAATTCTAGGTCGCAATACTTCTCAAGCATTAAATTGAGTGAGAACACAATAGTATAACATATAATAGTCGAGTGAATTTGCGAACAATCACCTTTAGCTGCCCCATGGGCTATCGAAAGCCTGTGCTTGAATTCAAGCCTTTCACTTGATGCTTGGCTTGCACCTAATAAGGAAGTCCCGGATTTAATAAAACATGACATTAATTAATTAGAAATTGTATAATAATTATACACAGAGAAATTCACCATATAAATGAGTTGAAACACTGCCATTTGGTATGTACTCGTAGACAAGCATTTGTATATCATCTTCTTGGCAGTACCCTAAAAGGCTCACAAGATTTCGATGCCGGATGGATGATAAGTAACGCACCTAAATGGAAATTTCATCAGTCTAGTGCCAATTAGTTAAAATAAATAATAAATTTTGTAACGAAATGCAAGTGATTGCCTAAAGGCAGCAAGCATACAAAGTTGCCATAAAAAGATAAATCTGCTCGATGTAGAAAGATTTTCTTTGAATAAAAGTAAAATGAAAAGAAAGAAATTAAATGCCAACGTATTTTCAATAAAATGACTTCTTTAAAATGTCCTTTGCACCGACATCAACACCATTTAATAGGTTAGTGAGGTTGAACTAATTTAAAGGAACAGATCTGCAATTTGTCGATAATTAGCATAAAGGAGGAACGGAAAAGGAAAGAAATAAAGAGAAACCATAAGAATGGGTGGAATAATAAAATCAGAATTTGTGACATTAAAATACATTTGCAGGATTCTCAACTATTCATATCAATGCATTATTAGTCATATTCTACAATAAATATGATAAAAGTATTAATTCATTATGAAAAACAAGAGAAATTTTGGGCTAAAACTGAACTTTTACTTGTACGAATGTGCTTGGTTATGTGACTCGTGGATTTATTTAAATATTAACTATGTAAGACATTAATTAGGAAAAAAATTATTTACCGTTTTTATCAATTATTTAAATGGCCAAGAAGACGCATACATAGAGAGAAGCTAAACTAAAAAATTCACAAGTCTACCCCACAAATTCATCCTTCAAGCATACATTACTCCTCTGGGCCTAAAAAAACAGGCATATGATTTTATGAGTTTTACTAGCATATATCAATAATACTACCTCCTCAACAAAATCTCGACTCGGAGCAGCTACCCGTCTTTTAATAGCTACAATCATCCCATCTTGAAGCAAACCCTTGTAAACTTCACCAAATGTACCGTAGCCGATGAGATTGATGTCGCTGAAATTCTTAGTAGCAAGATTTAGTTCCTCCAGAACATAGCACCGTGCTCCTTGGATATCTGCCGCATAAGAGATGCCTCCACTCAAAGACAATTCAATATTTCTTCTCACTGAAAATTTACGCAGCTCATAATATGTACTTAAATTTAACAGATGCAAGTTTTCTCAAATCTTTAGTGCTCTAATGCAAACTCCTTTCAAAGGGTTTCTAATTTTGAGGTTTCATAAAAGATTAAGTAACAAAAGGAATCTGTTTTTAACCTCTCTCTCTCTCTCTGTGTGTGTGTGTGTGTGTGTGTGTGTGTGTTAGAAAAACAAATATACATTAATTTTAAGATATCAGATTACTTTGTCGATGTAAAATCAATATCAAAATCTTATCTACAAGCATAACATGTCCTAAAAATATTAATTGACTAGCTAAGAACATAATCATTACCTTGTAGAGATGGATCCGATGAATTGGTCTCTGATGATCTAGAAGTGCTCCTTCTACGCAACAAACAGTAGAACACGACAAAGACTATCCCAACCAATGCCACGGCTCCTGCAGCACCTCCAAGAGCTGCTGCAAGAGTCCCTGACATCTGGTATGGGAGCCCACCTCAGTGCAATGGAGTGATGCTAAGGAATTTCGGTCGACACATTGAAACTGAAAGCAACATTTAAAATGCCATAATATAGAAAGGAAAAAATATCTATACCCTCAAGCCTCAACAACAACTTCATAGTTTCGAACTTTAAGACGGTACGGCAGCCGCCCAGGTCCAACAAGGTATACCATTTAAAGACAAAATGTAGCATGCAACAAGCTAACCATGCCGTACGCTAAGAGTCCGTTATCGCTCTTTATGCATGCATTTGAAAATAAACAAAATGTAGCACGCAGCAATCTAACCATTTAACTACAAGAAAGTGCTAAAATAAAATTTTGATGTTTGAACACTCTGATATGACGACAAAATGAACTTTTGACATACATAAACTTCAACATTCTACGTAGAAAACGTCTTGACAATTTTCAAAATCATTTTGACTCGTTCTTAAATGGTTGATCTTAAATGGTCGATACGTCATCTTGTTTGATTACAGGAAGAAGATAAAAATAGAGGTGCATTACCTAACCTTGATTTCAATTCTAATTATCGTCAGTCATCCAAAATATTAATTAAAATTTTCTTAAACCAGTTCAAACTGAGATTGAAATACTGGTATAAATTTGCAAAACTACAATCTTTTTTGGAAATTTATACACTCTATCATCAAATTGCAAATAACAATTATTACTCATTTCTGCAAGGCACACACAGGTGGGTAAGTTCACAAGTGTCGAACACTTTGCGATCGCTAATCAGCTCTGTTTTTTGTTTCATTTGATAGGGAGAGCGATCAGCATTTGTAATAATCTACAACTAGAATTCGCAAGCTTGAATTTTAATTAAAATCGTTTTCCTATCAATTGAAGATTCTGGAGGAAAAATTACTCTTGAGAGTCTATCAACTCCAAAATCAAAAGTAAGGTACATTTCTAAGCTAGCATAATCCTAATAATCAGCATGTCCAAATTTGATCCAAAATTTCCTATTGCGTTGTGTGGCATGCAATGAGATCATCACAAGCTACATATTCCTGATCTCCTTACAAATAATCACCAAATTTCAAATCTCAAATTCTCATCACCAAAAAAGAAGAAAAATTTAAAAAGAGAGAGAGGATTGATTCCAATACCTGCAACACATCCAAATGCAGAGATCGCCTCATCCGCTGCTCATCCAAAACATGATCAAATCTTCCAAAATTCAAAAACTCTACAATTTTGAATCAGGAAGAAGAAAGAGGACCCAAATGGAGGAAGCAATCAAAGAATCCAAAACAAGCCCCAAAATCAACTCTTGGCACCAAATTGGAAACAAAAAAACCAATGGCCTTTCTAAAAAAAAAACTAAGCATCCACTTCTGTACTTTTTTTTATAGAAAAAAAAACAGAAATTAAAGAAAATGCTTTCACCAATAATTAATTGATAACTCCCTGTTATCTAATCATCCCCAAATGCCGACAATGCAAGCTGACAGCGACACAGCGCCGACAATAGTTGGCGGCCTTCTATTCTCTCTCTCTTTCTCTCTCATCATAGTTTTTTTACTAAGCTTGTTTCTCTCTCAAGACTCTATGATTTCAAAGGAGGAGACATTTTTATGGTACCTCACAAAATTTAAAGACAACCCATTAAAGAGAAGTAGTGAGAATGTATGAAGAGAGCAGTGGGGGAGGGGGGGGTGTTCAGTACTAGAGAGAGAAACAAGAATTTAAGAGATAGAAAATTAAATTGGGTTCTTATTGTTTTTGTGGGCTGTAAAGCAATTGTAACGACAAGGGGTTGATGTTGTCGTCTTGTACTGCAACTTGGGAGGCTTCTCCTATTGAAAAAAAATTCAATTTTTCCCTTCTTTTTTCTCATTTTCACATTGAGCAAATTAATTAACAGAGAATTTAAACATAAGAATAAATGGTGAATTTTGAGGAGATTCAAGGGTGAGGAGAGAGAAAGAGAGAATGTTTTTGGTACTACTGTAATGAAGGCTGTGGGGTTGTTATCACAAAGAAGACAGCTATGTTGAAGTTGTTCCTACCCAATAAAAAATAAACAGATAGACATGAATAAAATTTTAAGGGAAAAAAACTAGAGAGAGATGAAGAAGAAGGAATAACGGCTATGAGCTAAGCATGGTGCTTTGGTTCTTGCACCAAAAATTTAATTTAGGTGTTTCTCTTGTTGGGTTGTGTGGAGTCAAATTCGGAACAGGCTGGTGATTTTTGGATTCTCTCTCTCTTTATAGTCTCAAAATTCTTTGAAATTTTCATATTTTTCTGCTGAATTCAAATGCAATACAGCTGTGTGTTCAATGGGATTTGATGTCGATTTACAAATAAAAGAAAAATATTTTCATATTCCATCCGAGACGTACACACACGGAGTTAATCGTATGAGGTCCGGTCTCATTTCTTATTTTGAGGTCTAATTTTCAAACACCCGACCTTTCGTGTTTTTCACTGATCTGCTCCGACCACCATGATCTATATGTGCTAGATAAACTATGTATCAAATTTTACGAGATTTAAAGATCTCTAGCACACCCATTAAGCGATCTTGTTTTTCATGCATCGTAAAGCCGTCGGATTTTAGTATGTTTGATGGATTAATTAGAGATCTCCAAATCTCGTAAAATTTGATACATACCATATCTAATGTGTGTAGATCACAGTGGCCGGAATGGATCGGTGAAAAACACGGGAGGGGTGAGGTATTTGAAAATTAGACCAAAAGATAAGAAATGAGACCGGAGCTCATAGGATCCTCCCCCCCCCCCCTCTCTCTCTCTCTCTATATATATATATATATTTCCGGATATGGATATGAATATGATCTTATGACTATTAATACGGATATCCGGATATATGAATTCGAATATGGATGTTAGCATGGATATCAGCAAGCAAATACAAGTTTGTATATAATTTTAAATTTTATTTTTAATTGGTATGCTTATTTAAGCCATACATTTTGCTGGCTGGTTTATATGTCATGCATTTAGAAGAAAATAATTTGATATCATTTTATAATGTTTAATTTTAAAATATGCAAATTTATATAGTATATGATATGACTGACCCCATGGTGATAAGATATCGATAGAGACGAGCAAAATCAAAACGAACAAAGCACGTAGAGTCAATGAGGTTTTGCCGGTCTAACCTATATCTCATACGAAAGAGAAGCAATCTACTAAACTTAAAAATTAAGTGTGTCGCGACAAAACAATCACGAAGTGTCACGTCCCGCGTCCCAGAGTGCGCTAAGATCGACACGTGACAGAGCCAACCATGCTATCTGTGGTTAGGAAACATTCCTCCACAGTCACATTATGGCCGTCTATAAAATATTAAGAACAGTAAAATAAAAATAAACTATCTAGTACATGTCCATATGCCAGAATAAACGAGTCAAGAAATATAAATGTGCGGAAGCAATAAACCCAATAAGCAATAACATCTGGAAAGTAGTCCCAAATACGGGCTCACATCAGGAAATAGAAGTACGGAAAGAAACCAAACTAAATTGGATACTAACAGGTTCCTCACTGCTCGGTTTGTCGGCTGAAATACTCCTGATCGGCCTGCGACAAAGGTAGAGGGTCTGGGCCATGCAAAACCCAGACGTCAGTGCGTCGTAATATCAATAATAATAAGCAACCAGAATGTAACGAGATATGCAGGCATGAATGGTAACATGAATGTAACAAGTAAACATGGATATAGAACAGTGAAGAGTACATGTGCAGGTGAAGTGCAGTGAGTAATCTAAACTGTACTACTGGGTTATCTATTCTAATGTCTTCGAAATCAATTAATGTAATCATCATCGTAACCCATCGGTCTATGCCCCGTTCATTCCCCACGGGACCACGGTAACAGGATTATTCCGTAACGTCCGGAAAAACGGCAAACAATATATTCCGCAACGCCCGGAAAAACGGCAAACAATATATTCCGTAACGTCCGGAAAAACGACAAACAATATAATAGCCCTTTGAGTTACGTTCGGTTACATTCTTGATTTTCCCTTACCCCCAAGGTTATGTATTCAAGTCAGGTATTGCCAATCAATATCTAAAACCAACACAGGATCAAGCAGGTACAGATTTTGTCTATGCAGACAACAGTAACGTCCATCAGGACAACATGTCAGGATTATCGGCATTAGAAACAGGATCAGGTAACATGTCAAGTAGTATATCAGGTCATGTCAGGTAGTGTACATGTATCACGTGGGTGCCCAACAGTAAAATGTAGCAGGTATCGAATCACGGTAAAGGTACAGATGTACGGTGAAAGCATGGATGCACAAATATCTATCAGGGGTTACATCATGACTATATTGGATGCACATTATCAAGCATGGGGTACTAATTTAACAGTAATATGAATTAATACGACATGGCATGTAACTAGATATGTAGAATTAATGGTATGGATACACAATAAAATATGGATGCACAACTATCTATCAGGGGTTACAACTACAATTTCATAACTGTGTATGATGCACATTATCAAGCATGTGGTGTTAATACAAGAATAACATGAAATAATATGATCTGTAAATGCAGCTATGTATATAATAAATGGTATGGATGCATGAGGGTATCCAAAAACAGTAAAACATTAATATGGGTGCACAATGCAATCAACAGGTGATATTTTTATTCATATGGATGCAAAATAAGATACATAGCATGTAGCAAGATAAACTTGCATGCGACTAGATATATAAATAACGGTATGAATGCATACGGGTATCGAAAAACTGTAAAATTGTAATATGGATGCACAATGAAATAAACATGTAATATTTTTTTCATATAGATGCAACATATGTATCATAGTATGTAGCAAGATAAACTTGCCTGATCGGATCTCATGACGGATGCGTACGGCACGTCCGACGTCGGATAAACGTCGCAATAACCACATGCGCGCACGGGACATGACCAGGTGTAACAACCGAGTTCTATTATACCAATTTCTGTTGCCGTATGTGTATTTAATTCATTTACCCTGTGTGGTTGCAAATGGTACTTTACTTTATATTCGACCCGCTTGCTTGAGTTGGTTGTTTCCTAGTTATAGATTACCCAGACATTACCTATTTTGCATATAACAATTTAAGTCCCTTAAAATAATTTAAAAATACATGACATGGCCTGCTTAATACCCCTAACCCCGTGGTAGCGTCCTTGCATCGTGTTCTCGTCCCGTTCAGGGAAACAGACACGTTTGGATAGCTACGCGCACGTACGTGCGTCCATTCTTGGGGGTATGCATTTCTGTCACAAAATCCTTCATTTTAAATTTTGGAACTTGCTAATAAATTTTATATTTCAAATCAAATATTTTGGACCCGACCCGGGCGCAATTCTGAAATTTTTTGCGTCCCGCCAAATGCTATTTATTTTTAAATTTCTTAAATCAGTTCAAAAATATTTTTCTCAGCTTACAATATTTTTCACATAACGAAGTTATTTTCTAATATATTAAAAATCTTTTATAATTTTTCCTAAACCTTTTTCTAACCCCTGCGAGCCAATCACATTTCTTTTATTTTTGTGCCGGGCCCCACACTTCTCTCTCTATCTTCCTCCTCGTTGTCTCTCTTTCACCATTCTCTTTCTCTCTCTCTCCTCTCTATTCTCTCTTTATCTCTCTACGCAAGAATCCAAGATTCTCTCTCCCCACTGTTCCTCCCCCTCTTTCTCACTCCTCTCGATCTCCCCTCTCTCTCATCTCGATTCTTTCTCTCTCTCTTCCGCGTATCTCTCTTTCTCTCTTCCTTCTATATATTTTTCTTCTTCATTTTTTCTTTCTTTCTTCAGCGAAACCCATACGTAACCCTAGCCGCCGCCGTCCCCTCGCCTACCGTGACGACGCCGCCACCGCCGATTCGTCGCCGCCTACCCATCCTCATCACGTTCACCTCCACTCTTCCCCGATCATCCTACACACGCACCCGAGCAGCTCGAGCACCCTGCACTCTTGCACCGCCGGAGCTAATCGCCGCCGGTGAGCTCGTCCTCGTGCCCCAGATCACCTTACATCCCGGTGTGCCCTGCACCATTATTCCTTCTCCTTCTTCCTTTCTTTTCTGTTCTTTGCAGTTTTCTTCTAATCGCCGTTGTCCTCTGCAGTTGTTCGCCGGAGCTCCGTCGACGCCATCGACAACCTCGCAGCTTCCTTCTAATCCACAGTGAGTCTCCTCCTTCCTCTCCATCCTCCTTCCCCTCTTCTCTTCTTCTTCCTTTCATGCATTTTTCCTTTAGTTGCTTACTGTTTTCTTGGTTTGCAGGAATCCGATCGTGCCGGCGACGATCCTGACAACCCAGCGAGGACATCTGACCCGTGTGATCCCATTGTGCGTGGTTTGGATTCATCTCGTGTACCGTGCGTGCGTCGCGACTTTTCCCGCCGACGCGTGACGTTCCGTTTACCGCTTCGCGATCCGTCGAGAAAAGTGAAACTTGCTACATGCTATTTAATTTACTATATGCTATTTAAATTACTATGTACCCATTTGAGTGCATGTTAAACCTGTAGTTTACATTTAATACCATAATTTCCATTTTAACAGTTCGACGTCCCGTTATATCATTTTAGATTCATCGCTCGAAACATACCATGTTGCATTTAGTTCTATTATACATAGTACCCACAATCATATTTAAATCATATAACAATTAGTTGCATAGCCCACAGTACCCCTTTTTATTTTATACCCTGTCGGACGACCGTTTGCATACATCTAACCTGATTTATATTCAATTACATCTCTAGATTATTTAGTACATATTAACATGATTTTAACATCCATATTTGTTATACTGTAATTAAGTAATGTTGAAACTATCCCTTAAACGCAACATGATAACCGTGCATCAATATAATTTAATCTGTACCTATTCGCATATCATATTACATGTGCCAGTTTATTGTTCTGATAGTACCCATGCTTGTTTATTTATAACCATGATTATGCTAGTTGATTATGAGCACCCACATGATATCTTGTACACCTTGACATGACTTGCTACACGTATTACTTGACCCGACATGGTACCGTACAACTCTTGACATAACATGACACCTTTATATATTACCTGGCTTTACCTATTACCTGATCATGTGTCTAATGCCAACAAACCTGACCTGTTGCCCTTACGGACCGTTCCTGTTGTCTATCCAGACAAACATGTACCTGCCTGATCCTGTGTTGGCATTAACTTTAGATCACTGAATACCTGACTTGAACACTTTTGACTTGGGGGTATGGGGAAATCAATGATGAAACCTGACTTGTAACTCGACAGTTCTATACCTGTTCTGATCAGTCTTTGTCACGTCCCGCTTCCTAAAATACGGAATACGAAGGGTTGACAAGGCCAGCCATGCTCCTACGGTAAAGGAAATGTTCTGCCGTAGTCACACTTCGGCTTCTAGCTTTACGTGGTAAACAGTAAATAATGCGCAAGTAATGAGAAATGCAGTAACTGAAACAATACAATATAAAGAACTGACCTGATGGGAAACAAAAGGGTATAACCCTGGATAGCTAATCAAGATGTCCATGATGTTCGTCTGGTCATGGTCCCGGCTAAATCTACTCCTCACACTGAGCATGCATACTCAGGTCGTCAGAGCGACACAATAGCAATACAATATATAGATACAAGTGACAACTCGAACAGTGATAATAGATATATATAACAGTAAATCAGAACGGTATAGATATGAACATGCAGTAATCAATGAAGTGTCTAATGGATCAGGTGAACAGTGAAACAGTAATATAGTATGCCAGGTATGTCAACAACGGCAAGTAAGGTATATCAATGCCATTATCCCTATCAGTCTCTAAGTCTCACTGTACTGGTCACAAAGCCTATCGTCAGTCCAAGTGTGAGAGTCAACCACTCGCGAGTGTCCTCCACCCAAGGGTAGGACCCAAGGGCAAGGGACCACGGGCCCAACATGTAACTCACGGTAATAATCATGTACCCTGTAAATATCCATATATCTCCATATATATAAGCCGGCATGGGACTTCCGAGATTCTGTTGAACTCACACTCAAACTACCCCACACCCCGTGGTCTACATCAAATGCTAACCATAACCTCAAATACCAGTCGGTCTGTGATAAGTCTGCGCGAGAACTGGAGGCAGGACCTCCATCAAGCACGTCCCGACTAATACCTAAGATAAATGGCAGAGTCTGATGTCTTATCTGTGACACCCATGCATGAGTTTCCATAAGTGTCCCATACCACTTATAGTCACACGTACACGCGTCACACAGACGTCGACAATGCAATAGAATAATAAGGTTCATTGATTGTGTACAAATACGTGTCACTTTCACTTATTCACTTATGCACGAACACTAACGTACTTGCCACAATCATCACTAATACCTAACACTGGGTAATGCACATGATCACTAAGTTATCAATGCAGTCACATATGCATGATATGATGAGGAGACAGTATGTAAAGTGTAATTAAGATGTCATAAAACAATATTCTACCACTTACATAATTTATCAGAAATCATACGTGTACAGTTTAGTGAAACAATGAATGGGGAATAAATAGGATGTTCAATTATCTATCCAGCGAATTTATTTTCACGTCAATCGGGTTTCAGAATCACTAGTTATGGCCATTTCATTTTAAGCGTTCACGGCTGGAAATCCGGTTTCAGAATCGGAAGTCCGTTTCGCAACGCATTTTAATCCCAGTTGGGATCAGATTTTAGCGACGCTATAGTTGAATGAAATCTATGGGTTTCAGTAAGATTTTCAACTCAATAGACGGATTCTCAATCGCGTCTATACGTCAGGAGATATACACTGTTCAATACTAGTATGTCAATTCTGATTCTGTTGGGACTGTTATACGTCCCCATCTTTTAAATTACAGATTAAATAGCAAACGATGACGAAACAGAATGAAACCACTTGTGTTATCTAGCTAACAGATTCACCTTTAATAAACAGCAGAGTTACGCAACATACGAGTTAAGGAAACAAGGTGGTACTCATTACGGGACAGTGAACAACAACTAGAGTCGCTCTGGACTGCAGTCCAGAGTCGCACTCCAAACCAAATATTGTCACAATTTAAGTACAGAAATCATTAGAAACTTGCATAGGGTTATAGTTCATCGAGTCTTCTTCGATTTAAGCCCTTGAACGCATCATTCCAGTATGTATATAATTTATGGTGATTTTAACGGTTTTCAGGTACAAGAAATTTCCAGTTTTACAGGTATACTTGGGGGTATACATTTTAGTCGTTAACAGTCGTATTTTCCAATGAGATTTACACACTAGGTTCACTACCCTACGGGCCAGACCATGCAATTGAGTTCCGTCAAATCAGATGAGGATTTCCATAGGGATCATGCATCGAACAGTTACGCCGTATAGTTTAACGGAAAAGTAAAATATGGAATCTATACGATTGTAATTTGTAATTAACATAAAGTAGCATGTAACAAGTAGGGAACTTGCCTGGAGACGTTCTGGTGATGCACGGCAGCGGAAGCGGCGATCTCTGTAGGTGTTCGATGAAATGCCGGGGCTCGACTAGGCTTGGGCTTACGTCGCAGCTTTGCTGTTGATGCGTGGATGCTCGACGGAAGAGAGGTCGGTTGAGGCTTGGGAGAAAACGAGAGAGGGAGAGATGCAGAGAGAGAGAGAGAGATCAAGAGAGAGAGAGAGATTGCAGAGAGAGTGAGAGAGAACAGGGAAAGAGAGAGAGAGTAGAGAGAACAGTGAGAGAGAGAGAGAGAGAACAGAGAGATTGAGAGAGGGCAGAGAGAGATAGAGAGATTGAGAGAGGGCAGAGAGGGACAGGGATTAGAGAGAGGAGTTGCAGAGGGTGATGTTACCGTGGGAGAGAGAGACATTGCCGAGGAAGAGGGGGTGAGGGAGACGTCGACGGTTGGGAGAGCTCCGGTGAAGGGCGACGGGGCTCGGGTTTGCAGGGAATGGATGAGTGAGGCTTTGAGATGGAGGCGAGGGCGTTGGTGATAGGAGGTAGGATTGTCGAATACGAGGGTGCTGCGAAGAGGTGAGGTGAGGAGTGGGTGAGGCGATGAAGGTGATCGGGAGATGATCGACGACGGCCAGGGGCGATGGTGTTCGAATGTTGAGAGGGAGAACGGGAGTGAGGGGGACTCGGGGCGAGGAGGGTGGTGAAGAGGAGAGAGAGGTGAGGGAGGCGAGACGAAGTGATTGTTGTGGTCTTCCTTGTCGGCGGTGACGTCGTCGGCGGTGAGTGGAATGCAGGGACTCGAGCGGTTGAAAATTTGAGAGGGGGAGAGAAGTGAGTTCGAGGGTGTGAGGGAGAAGGAGGAGAGACGACGAGGGGATAACGGCTAGGCGTGGGCATGAGCGTGGGCAACGGTGCTGTGACGTGGGCGCGAGCGTGGGCGGAGGAGGCGGATCGCGAGAGACAGGAAGCGGGAAAAATGGGAGAGAGCCGTTGGGAAGATGAAGGGGTGTAGAAGCGGGTCGGGTTGGGTGAGCGGGTCGGGTTTGCTGGGGCGGATGGGCTTGGAGAGGGGATTGGGCCGGGCCAGCAGAAGGAAAGGGGAAAAATAGTTTAATTAAAAGAGTGGGCTGCTGAGGAAGTTTGGGCCGGGCTTGTAAATTAAAAAATAAAAGAAATAATAATGGAAGAGGGGGCCGGGGCTTAAAGGAAGAATTTGGGAAAAATGAGATATAGTAGGGTTTGGGTTTTAGGGTTTAATGGAGTTTTTAAAATAATAAATAATTATAAATAAAAAAAATTTATAGGTTAAAGAGAAATACGGACATAGGCGTATATAAATGAACCGGGTATTACATCATACCACCCTTACAAAAATTTCGTCCTCGAAATTTAAAATAAACGATAAGTTATACAAACATAAGCGAAAGCTATTATATTGCAAACTAACACATAAAGATTTACTAGAAATACGTGGATGAAGAAATTTGAAGGTATATATATGTAAGAACAACATACAAAAAGATAGGTCTAAATAGGTATAAGGCAGGAATAACTATAGGGGCAACTACATGTATACGAGAATATAGATAACAATAACGAACAATAATAATCAAGACGTGTTCGATAAAATCAAAACCCAAATATGTGCACATATAAGTATATCAAAAGTAGCAGAGCAGAAATAATAAGTATAAAGCACAACCACTTATAATAGTAACCATAGGCACAATACCCGGAAATAAAGTAACGGCAATAAAGTAGTGAAAGATTTGTCGGTAGGTTAAAACATTTCAGGATAATGTATCGATTGAATAGTTCTAAAATAACTTAGAAAACTCACATAGTGAAAATAAGAAGCATGGAACGAAAATATGCGCGATGTAAAGTTGCGCTACTGAAAATAATGGGAAAGTTAGTAGTGTGGTACTTGAAATGCGTAAAACGGGGATAGTCAATAAACGCACTCTTCGATAAATACAAAATAATGAAAACCAAATTTTGAATAATAATGTCCCTAAATATATTTAGGGTAACAGGATAAAGCACAAAATGTATAGGGCTAGCTAGGGTAAGGATTACAAGGAAGTGTGGCTCATACAAAAGGTCGGGGTGTGTCGGCTTTAGACTGAAGGTCACAGAGATTGGGATCGGGTCAGCACAGGAAGTAAGGGTGAGCAACAAAGGACTACAAGGGAAAAAAGTATGGGGAGGACAACGGTCGGTACATCATGTGAATCAAAAATCCGAAGAGTCAGTTATCTCGGAAATTTTACTATCAATTTCCCCTCCCGGAAGGATCTCAAACGAAGCACAGACGAAGGCTGAAGGGTGGACCACTAAAAAGATCGGGTGCGGTAATTTTTTTTTATCTAAGTGAGGGTCAGAACAACCCAAGGTATAGGGGTAAAGTCACCGCATCAAGTGAAACAGTAAACAAAAGATTTGCGAACTCAGAAGGTTTATTTCATTCAAGAAAATTCGAAACAAAGCACTCTCGAAAAACGAAGGTGGCCCTAACTATACATAAATTTATTTGGCCAGAAAAGACAACACCTAAAAAAATCCCGTCAGTCGCGGTTGTGGAGGTTCAGCAGGTTGCGGTAGGCTCGCGCGCTCAGGTAGGGGCGTCCATTCCCATATCGCCTCGCAGGGATCGCCATTGGGAGTTCTTCCACAGCAGGGTCTTGTTCTTCTGGTCCTTCTTCTTCGGCTGGAGCTGCTTCATCAAGGCCTGCTTCCATATGATTCTCTTTTTCTGGATTCTCTTCCATGAGATCCTCCTCCACTAAATCTTCTTCTATCGGGTCTTCCTTTATTGGGTTCTCTTCAGGGTCTCCTTCCTCTTCGTCGGAATCGTCTATCATGTCAACCTCTGGGGCGGCGGCTCCTTCGTCCTCGGAATCGCTGTTTTCGAAGATGACCTGGGGACCGTTGATCTCATCGTCAGAACTCATCAGGGTGCGGTCTAAGGAAACGCATGACTGTGCATCCTCATCTAGATGCGGCACTGCACCAGGGTAGGCCATGGCCTGAAAAGAAAGAGTCATGATTAGACAGGGGAACACATCAAGAAAATAGCTAAGGGTACGGAGTATAGGAAAATATGCGGTGGGCAGGAACTGAAAAATCACAATAAAATGCTGTGGTAATGAATAGTATAAATAAGGGGGAAAGCAAGGGAATGATACATACATTACGATTCAAAGTTTTATTGCATTCAACAAAAGTTCGACGGATACAAGATTTCAAACGAAAAGAAATATTTATAAGAGGATGACAACATTACTACTGAAAGTAGAAAACATGAAAATTCTTCTTTGACTACTAGACCGCTGCATTCTCGTCACGCGAGTTGTATCCTGCGCTGGGTCCGCCTTATTCTCGAGGTTCGAACTACGCAATAATCATCACCTGGCAGAAGTGGAGAGTGTGGACGAGTCTCCTCCTTGTAGCTCTTTTCTTTTTGGGCAACCGTTGATAAGATGTTCGCTGGATCCGCAAATCAGACATTTTCCTTGGGCGCAGCGACAATCCCTCTGAAGATGTCCTGGCCTCTTACAGTACCCACAACATTGGGTCTTATGCTGCTTCTGCCGCGGGGAAACAAATGAGCGCTTCATCTTCTTCTCTTTTCCTCGTCTAACAAGGATCCCTTTACGATTGGAAACTCCCGCTGGTGTCTGATTCGTCTGCCTTCTCAGTCCTTCAGCTAACAAGTCGTTCGTTTGCTCCTGGGCTTCCTTCAGACCTTGCAGTACACTCAGAATCTCAATGGTCTGATTCTGGGGAGTGGAGATAAAGGAAGAGTCGTTGGAAGACATGATCCTGAAACAAAAATTTTGAGAACGATATAAGAATCAAAATATAATATGGATTGGGCAAGGAATCAAGAACATCGGATGTGATGAAATTTATTACAAGTGGAAATCAACTGTAGGATTCTAAGTCCCTTAAACAGAGTACGGTAGTGTAACCATGATGTAGTTCGCAATTACAACCACGTAACCTTGCCAAGTCACCCGAAACCCTAGCGAATGGATAGCAAAACACCCAATGTGAATACGGATCAAGGATATCAAGTTTACAATCTAGATTAAGGGATGTCTTAGATTGTCAAGCTCTACACGAAAACTGCAATCCCAATCGAAGCAAAACCTGGCTCTGATACCAACTAAACCATGTCACGGTTGAATTCGAAGCAGTAACTCGCCTTGGGGAGCTCCAGTTCTTCTAGTCAAGAAGAAAGATGGTACAAGGAGGATGTGCATCGATTATCGAGAATTAAACCGGGTGACTATTAAGAACAAGTACCCGATCCCTCGCATTGGAGAACTATTTGAGCAGCTTAGTGGCGCGAGGGTATTCTCGAAGCTGGATTTGCCATCTGGATATCATCAGGTCCGAGTGAAACAGAAGATATTTGCAAGACGGCATTCCGAACTCGATATGGACATTACGAGTACTTAGTGATGCCCTTCGGAGTAACGAATGCACCGGCGATATTCATGGACTTGATGAACCGAATCTTTTCACCATTCTTGGACCAGTTTATTGTGGTGTTCATTGACGATATTCTGGTCTACTTGAAGAGTATTGAAGAGCATGCAGAACATTTGAAGATCGCACTGCAGACGCTGAGGCAAGAAAAACTATATGCAAAGATGAGCAAGTGCGAGTTTTGGTTGGAAGAAGTAAAGTTTTTGGGGCATGTCGTGTCTGGTGATGGAATCGCCGTTGATCCCGAAAAGATTGCAGCAGTTCGAGATTGGCCGGTTCCGAAGAATGTTGCGGAGATAAGAAGCTTTCTTGGACTCGCCGGGTATTACAGAAGATTTGTAGAGAACTTTGCTCGTCTGGCGGAGCCGTTGACCAAGCTTACGCGCAAGGAGGTACCTTTTGTGTGGATAGATAAGTGCGCGTCAGCTTTTGAGGCGTTGAAGCAGAGATTGATAACCGCTCCTATTTTGACCGTGCCAGACAATTCCGGAGGATTGGTTATTCACAGCGATGCATCTGGGAAAGGTTTGGGATGTGTTTTGATGCAGTATGGGAAGATTATAGCGTACGCATCGAGACAGTTGAAGACCCATGAGAAGAATTACCCAACTCATGACTTGGAGCTTGCGGCTGTGATCTTCGCTTTGAAGATTTGGAGACACTACCTTTTGGGCGAAAGGGTCGAGATTTTCACTGATCACAAAAGCTTGAAGTTTGTGTTCACGCAGAAGGAGCTTAATATGAGACAACATAGATGGTTGGAGCTGATGGCCGACTACGATCTTGATCTTAAGTACCATCCGGGGAAGGTTAATGTCGTACCGGATGCGCTCAGTCGGTTACTAGCAATTCAGACATTGACTGCACGGAAGGAACTCATTGAAGACTTTCGAAGATTTGATTTGGAGGTTGTGCTACTGCATTCTTCGGTACAGTTGATGCAGCTGTAGGTACATTCGTCATTGGTCGAGAATATTAAAGCAGCACAGTCGCAGGACCTTAGATTACAAAAGTTTCGAGAACAGGTTGAAGCTGGACTTCGAACAGATTTACTGATCCATGAAGATGGCTTGTTAAGATATGGTAGCTGGTTGTGTGTGCCAAAGGGAGATATTCACGAAGAACTTATGAAGGAGGCACACAGTTCAGCATATTCCGTATATCCAGGAGGCACGAAGATGTACCGAGACATACGATAACATTTTTGGTGGGAAGGCATGAAACGGGAGATTTCCCGTTTTGTGGCAAAGTGCTTGGTGTGTCAGCAAGTTAAGGCTGAACACCAAAGGGTTGCTGGTTTATTGCAACCACTTCCGATTCCTCAGTGGAAGTGGGAACATATAACCATGGATTTCGTGACAGCTCTACCGCGGAGTCCAAAGGGCAATAATGCAGTTTGGGTGATTGTTGATCGTTTGACCAAGACAGCTCATTTCATTCTTTTTCGGGTTGGTCAATCAACAGAAACTTTGGCAGAACAGTACATGCAGGAGATTGTAAGATTGCATGGAGTACCAGTAAGCATCGTGTCCGATCGTGACACTCGTTTCTTATCACACTTTTGGAGGAGCTTACAGGAAAGTTTGGGGACTCGATTGAAGTTTAGCACAGCTTATCATCCTCAAACAGATGGCCAGTCGGAGAGAATGATCCAAACTCTTGAAGATATGTTGAGAGCTTGCATGTTGGAATTCAAAGGTTCATGGGAGGATCATCCACATTTAGTGGAGTTTTCTTACAACAACAGTTTTCAGGCGACAATTCAGATGGCTCCATTCGAAGCTTAATATGGTCGCAAGTGCCGTTCATCTGTTTGTTGGGACGATGTCGGTGAACGAAGATTGTTGGGACCATATTTGGTTGTGCAGACAGTTGAGAAAGTTAACGCTATCCGGAATCATATGAAGACAGCACAAGACAGACAGAAGAGTTGGGAAGATACATCGAGAAGATCTCTAGATTTTGCCATGGGTGATTTGATATTCTTGAAGATATCACCGACTAGAGGGGTGATTCATTTCGGGAGTCGAGGAAAGCTCATTTCTCGATTCGTCGGACCTTTTGAAATTTTGGAGCGTGTTGGTGAGGTAGCGTATCGATTGGCGTTACCGCAATCCTTGGTGAATGTTCATGACGTGTTTCACGTATCTCAACTCCGTAAGTATGTTCGAGATGAAACACATGTGTTGGATCATTCGGAGCTGACTGTACGAGAAGACTTGACTTTTGAGGAGCGACCGATCGCGATTGTGGATCGAAGGGAAAAGGTTCTTAAGAACAAGATTATCCCTCTTGTATTTGTTTCTTGGGGTAATCGCTCAAATGGAGAGTCAACTTGGGAACAAGAAGATGAAATCCGGAAGAAGTTTCCCCGTCTTTTCTTATAGTTGTTGGTAGTTTATCCTTTGTGTTCTTGGAATTTCGAGGACGAAATTCTTTTTGTAGTTGGGTATAATGTAACAACCGAGTTCTATTATACCAATTTCTGTTGCCGTATGTGTGTTTAATTCATTTACCCTGTGTGGTTGCAAATGGTACTTTACTTTATATTCGACCCGCTTGCTTGAGCTGGTTGTTTCCTAGTTATAGATTACCCAGACATTACCTATTTTGCATATAACAATTTAAGTCCCTTAAAATAATTTAAAAATACATGACATGGCCTGCTTGATACCCCTAACCCCGTGGTAGCGTCCATGCATCCTGTTCTCATCCCGTTCAGTGAAACAGACGCGTTTGGATAGCTACGCGCACGTACGTGCGTCCGTTCTTGGGGGTATGCATTTCTGTTATAAAATCCTTCATTTTAAAATTTGGAACCTGCTAATAAATTTTATATTTCAAATCAAAAAATTTTGACCTGACCCGGGCGCAATTCTGAAATTTTTTGCGTCCCGCCAAATCCTATTTATTTTTAAATTTCTTAAATCAGTTTAAAAATATTTTTCACAGCTTACAATATTTTTCACATAACGAAGTTATTTTCTAATATATTAAAAATCTTTTATAATTTTTCCTAAACCTTTTTCTAACCCCCGCGAGCCAATCACATTTCTTTATTTTTGTGCCGGGCCCCACACTTCTCTCTCTATCTTCCCCATCGCTGTCTCTCTCTCTCACCCTTCTCTTTCTCTCTCTCTCTCTCCTCTCTATTCTCTCTTTATCTCTCTGCGCAAGAATCCAAGATTCTCTCTACCCACTGTTCCTCCCTCTCTTTCTCACTCCTCTCGATCTCCCCTCCCTCTCATCTCGATTCTTTCTCTCTCTCTCTTCCGCGTATCTCGATTTCCCCTCCCTCTCATCTCGATTCTTTCTCTCTCTCTCTCTCTTCTGCGTATCTCTCTTTCTCTCTCCTTTCAATATATTTTTCTTCTTCATTTTTTCTTTCTTTCTTCAACGAAACCCATACGTAACCCTAGCCGCCGCCGTCCCCTCGCTTACCGTGACGACGCCGACGCCACCACCGCCGATTCATCGCCGCTTACCCATCCTCATTACGTTCACCTCCACTCTCTTCTTCCCTGATCACCCTGCATGCGCACCTGAACAGCTTGAGCACCCTGCACTCTTGCACCGCCGGAGCTAATCGCCGCCAGTGACCTCATCCTCGTGCCCCAGATCATCTTACATCCCGGTGTGCCCTGCACCATTATTCCTTCTCCTTCTTCCTTTCTTTTCTGTTCTTTGCAGTTTTCTTCTAATTACCGCTGTCCTCTACAGTTGTTCGCCGGAGCTCCGTCGACGCCATCGACAACCTCGCAGCTTCCTTCTAATCCACAGTGAGTCTCCTCCCTCCTCTCCATCCTCCTTCCCCTCTTCTCTTCTTCTTCCTTTCATGCATTTTTCCTTTAGTTGCTTACTGTTTTCTTGGTTTGCCGGAATCCGACCGTGCCGGCGACGATCTCGGCAACCCAGCGAGGACATCTGACCCTTGTGATCCCATTGTGCGTGGTTTGAGTTCATCCCGTGTACCGTGTGCGCGTCGCGACTTTTCCCGCCGAAGCGTGACGTTCCGTTTACCGCTTCGCGATCCGTCGAGGCAAGTGAAACTTGCTACATGCTATTTAATTTACTATATGCTATTTAAATTACTATGTACCCATTTGAGTGCATGTTAAACCTGTAGTTTACATTTAATACCATAATTTCCATTTTAACAGTTCGACGTCCCGTTATATCATTTTAGATTCATCGCTCGAAACATACCATGTTGCATTTAGTTCTATTATACATAGTACCCACAATCATATTTAAATCATATAACAATTAGTTGCATAGCCCACAGTACCCCTTTTTATTTTATACCCTGTCGGACGACCGTTTGCATACATCTAACCTGATTTATATTCAATTACATCTCTAGATTATTTAGTACATATTAACATGATTTTAACATCCATATTTGTTATACTGTAATTAAGTAATGTTGAAACTATCCCTTAAACGCAACATGATAACCGTGCATCAATATAATTTAATCTGTACCTATTCGCATATCATATTACATGTGCCAGTTTATTGTTCTGATAGTACTCATGCTTGTTTATTTATAACCATGATTATGCTAGTTGATTATGAGCACCCACATGATATCCTGTACACCTTGACATGACTTGCTACACGTATTACTTGACCCGACATGGTACCGTATAACTCTTGACATAACATGACACCTTTATATATTACCTGGATTTACCTATTACCTGATCATGTGTCTAATGCCAACAAACCTGACCTGTTGCCCTTACGGACCGTTCCTGTTGTCTATCCAGACAAACATGTACCTGCCTGATCCTGTGTTGGCATTAACTTTAGATCACTGAATACCTGACTTGAACACTTTTGACTTGGGGGTATGGGGAAATCAATGATGAAACCTGACTTGTAACTCGACAGTTCTATACCTGTTCTGATCAGTCTTACGGGCTAGGCCAGCCTCGGGGTGATGATGCTGACATCACCCATCTTTACATACTACCCTTTTACTATCTAGCGGCACGTCTCGGATTCAGCCCGAGAATCTTGACCGTGGTCCCGGGCACGCACGGGATACTATTGAGTTACATCGATGATTCATCAAATTGATTTCAAAGACTTGAGACTATTCAACCCAATAGACCAGTTTAGATTACTCACTGTACACTACCTTTTACTGCCCTGATTTATATTGCTGTTACACCTGCTTTACCATTTATGATTATACTTGCATGTCTTGGTTACCCTGTTTATATTTTATTGCTTGATGACATGACGCGCTGACGTCTGGGTTTTGCATGGCCCATGTTCCCCTCCGAATGGCGGCGCACAAGACTGCGATGTCGTGGCACTGAGATTCGGGGCAGATGCTAATTGGTGCTATCCGTTCACCTCTCCGAAGATGCCAAGTTGATTTATGGCACCATATATCGAAGGTTTAAACGGATGCGGCCGATGTAGCAGACTTCGTCAGATTCCCCCTCGTTTGAGGGGTTTTTGATTGTAGGGACGCTCTTCCCTGCAGGCGCAAGCCCCTGCAGTTAATTACGCTACCGCATCGCGGTAACAACTTTCTCCTTCTCCAGATGGTCACTTCGTGTCGTGGGTGTTTATTATGTTTTTTGTTGCCCGTGGATTGTATACGGAGACTAATTTATGTCGTCGTCCGTAGGACGTGGATTAGTCCAAATCCGTATTTTCTTAGATTTGGTTTTGGGGTTTTGGTTTGAGGATACGTTAGCCATATTTGAGGCTAAGATCAACTCAAACGTTTGTTAAGGATACGTTAGTCTAATTTGAGACCAAGATCAACTTAACGGGATCGTTTAGATCCGACAAAAGAGCATTTGGGCTCCATTGTTCCAGTTTAGGGACATAGTGGTCCATTGCATGTATGGTTGTCGGGACCCGTTACCTCTCTGACGGCGTTGAAGGATTACAACGACAGGTGTCAAAGGAGTTCCGAGATGTACCCTTGAACCAAAGTTGATTGGAGGGATTCATAGTCCAGTCTGTTTGAAGGTTTAAGGATACGTTAGCCATATTTGAGGCTAAGATCAACTTAAACGGTTGTTAAGGATACGTTAGTCCAGTTTGGGACTAAGATCGACTTAACGGGATCGTTTAGATCCGACAAAAGAGCGTTTGGGCTCTATTGTTCCAGTTTAGGGACATGATGGTCCATTACCAGTTTAGGGACATGGTGGTCCATCTCCAGTTTAGGGACATGGTGGTCCAATACCAGTTTAAGGACGTAGTGGTCCATCGCCAGTTTAGGGACATGGTGGTCCATCGCCAGTTTAGGGACATGGTGGTCCAATACCAGTTTAAGGACGTAGTGGTCCATCGCCAGTTTAGGGACATGGTGGTCCATTGCATGTATGGTCGTCGGGACCCGTCACCTCTCTGACGACGTTGAAGGATTACAACGACAAATTTCAGAGGTGTTCGGAGATGTACCCTTGAACCAAAGTTGATTGGGGGTCTTATAGTCCAATTTGGGACTAAAGTCTGTTTGAATGTTTAAGAATACATTAGCCATATTTGAGGCTAAGATCAACTTAAACGGGATCGTTTAGATCCGACAAAAGAGCATTTAGGAGCTCTATTGTTCCAGTTTAGGGACGTAGTGGTCCAATATTAGTTTAAGGACGTTTCGGTCCAATATTAGTTTAAGAACGTTTCGGTCCAATATTAGTTTAGGGACGTTTCGGTCCGATATTAGTTTAAGGACGTTTCGGTCCAATATTAGTTTAAGGACGTTTCGGTCCACGAGTTTAAGGACCCCGCAGTCCATATTGACGTATGTGATCGTCGGGACCCATCACCTCTCTGACGTCGTTGAAGGATTACAACGATGGATGTCAGAGGAGTTCGGAGATGTACCCTCGAACCGGATGTAGATTGATTTAGGAGTGCAATTTTTTGCTCGGTCGATTTAGTTTGGGGACTTACGGCCATGATCGAGCTAAGTTCCATTGAGAATATTCAAGATTTTTCTTGATCCTTGGCCTATTAGGCCTGTGCTAGGGCTTTGCCCATATTTAATAATGCACTGCATTTTATTCCGGCCTGCTAGGCCTTTTTGATTTGGGCTCTGTCCCTTTCTTTATGATGCAGAGCATATGTTTTGGTTTGGGCTTTGCCCTTTTATAAATGATGCAGGGCATCTAATTTTTTGTTTGGGCTTTGCCCCCCTTTTAAAATGCGTAGTATTTTTATTAGGCCTGTTAGGCCTTTTAATTGGGCTCTGTACCTTTTCTTTAATAATGCAGAGCATTAAATACTCTGACAGTGCCCCACGTGGCTAGTCCGGCGCTTTGCGCTAAGTAATGAGCGCAAACTCATATGGTGGTGACACGTGTCACGCTCTGGTAAGCGCACGTGCAATAGCGCAGTGTGCTGTGTTAGTGCGCTGCGCTGTTGCGCTGCTGACACGTGGCGCGCTCTGGTGAGCGCAAGCGCAATAGCGCAGTGCGCTGCGCTAGTGCGCTGCGCTGTTGCGCTGCTGACACGTGGCGCGCTCTAGTGAGTTGCGTCGATTCCAGAGAGCAAAACTCTATTTCAAGAGCGCGTAGCGTAAGTGGTTCTATAGCAGACACGTGGCGCTCTCGTAAGAGCGCAACAGCGCAGTTTGGAAGTGCAAAGCACTAAGAATCTTTTAGATTCAAGAACAGAAGTGCAAAGCACTGTTGGATTTCTTGATCTAATTTAGATCAAAGGAAAAGATAAGTTTTTTCTTATCTTAAAGAACCAAAGGTTCATGAAAAAGTGCAAAGCACTATTTTTATTTTATTTATTCATTTTATTTAGTTATGTTTAAAGATCAATGATTTTGTTTTTAGATCAATGATTTTGTTTTTAGATCACTGATCTGTTCATAAGAGAATTTTCTCTTCTTTCCAAGGTTTTTACCTTTTGTTGTTCTTGAGGAGTTCTCAAGAGTTCTCTTCTTTCTTTTTTTTTTAGAAAGATATTGATGCCTTAGAATTGAGGCTTAGGGTCCTTTTTATAGTGCCCATAAATTAGTTAAATTTGTTAAATAGAACTTTCTCTAAGTGATTTGGGGAATTTTCCCCGCCGTTGGATCTTTGATCCAAGGGCTTCTGCTTTGCAGAAGAAAATCTTCTTGTTTTAACAAGAACAGAAAAGATTTCTTGAAATTTTAATTCTGTTTGGCGCAGATGCCCCAGCGCGTGACACGTGTCGCACAGCGTGCAGCGCTGCGCAACTGCGCTAGCGTATCTACGCTGACACGTGTCGCGCAGCGCGCAGCGCTAGCGCAACTGCGCTAGCGCAACTGCGCTGACACGTGTCGCGCAGCGCAGCACTAGCGCAACTGAAGCGTTGCTTTCTTTAAATAGAGCTTTGCTCCGATTGGGCGCGCCTCCTTGGACGCTGCGCTGATGCATCTGCGCCTGACACGTGGCGTGTTGCGCAGCGCAAATAATCTGAAGTGTTGCTTCATTTATTAAACTTTTAAATTTTCAAAGCAAAACTTTGCTCTGATTGGGGGAAGATGAAGCGTTGCTTCATCTCCCGCCTTGGAATTTGAACAGAGCTTTGCTCTGATTGGGGTAAACAGCCCAGATTCCGTACCTTTGCTGCAGTCCGAGCAGGAGTACTTCAGCCAGCAGACTGAGCAGTGATGACTCAGTAGTAGTTAGTTCTTTTACTTTTCAGCATTTTATTCCTGATGTGAGCCCGCATTATGGGACATACATTCCAGTTATTCTTGTATTGGATCTTTTGCTTCCGCATTATTTATTCTTGACTCATTTTATTTTGGCTTATGGACATATGCTAGATAGTTTTACTTTTGTTCTTGATATCTCTACAGCCGTAATGTGAC
This sequence comes from Agapanthus africanus, assembly GCA_030015575.1. Classification (NCBI taxonomy): domain Eukaryota; kingdom Viridiplantae; phylum Streptophyta; class Magnoliopsida; order Asparagales; family Amaryllidaceae; genus Agapanthus; species Agapanthus africanus. Next base: position 415,082,239 of record CM057349.1, on the reverse strand, counting down.
TGTGGAAGGATAATTCCTATCCACAGGTAGCATGGTTGGCTATGTCACGTGCCTACCTTAGCGTACTCTGGGAAGCGGGACGTGACACCAGGCAAGGCAAGAAGGTAACCACGCTGGCTGGGCATCCACTGGATTACTCGGATCGTCGGCAGCGGCACTGCTCCGGCGATGATCACCGGAAAAGCAAGAATCAAGAAGAAGAAAGAGAAGAAGAAGAAGAAGAAGGCAGTGGGTTTGGTGCTCTGGGTTTGGGGTTCTGGGACAGAGAAGAAGGCGAGGGGGTGATGACTTCGACAGGTTTTCCGGCGAGTCAGTTTGTGTGCAGTGGGGGTTTCCTGGGTTCTTGGGGTCGGGTTTGCAGGGGAGAGTCGGGAAAGGAGAATGGAGAGGAAGAGGGAGTAGGTCGTGGTGATGAGGGCGTGAGGTCGGCGGGGTCAGAGCTCCGGTAAGGGTTCAGACGAGGTCGTGGGTATCGGGTTCGGCTTGGTGCAGGGTTCTTGGGTTTGGAGGGGGAGGAGAGGAGAGAGGTGATGAGGGGATGCAGGCGAAGGTGGTGATGACAAGGTCTGGGGTTGGGAGATGATCGGCAGCGGAGTTAGGGTTTTGTGGGGATCTCATGGGGGGCGTAGGTTTTTTTAAAGGAGAAGAAGAAAACAGAAGAGGGTGGTGATTGTAGTAAGGAGGGGGTGATGGGATCCTCGCGAGGAATAGTGATCGCGAGAGGAGAGAGAGGGGGGGGGGAGAGGAAAGAGAAGGAGTTCTGTTACTAAAAAAAGATTTTAAAATCTTTAAAATATTTTAGTTTGAAAAATTTAGATGTAGGTAACTGAATAGTTAAAAAATATAATATTAATAAAATTTTATATTTTGGCTAACAAAAAAATAGTCCAAAATATACCCGGGCCGGGTCTAAAAATCTAGTTTTAAAATACGGAAAATATACGTGTCGACCAACATTAAAACAGGATAACCGGGTAACGAAAAAGTATACCCCCAAGAACGGATGCACGCACGTGCACGTAGCCATCCAAACAGGTCCGTTTCACTGAACGGGACGAGAACAAGATGCGCGGATGCTACGACAGGGTTAGGGGTATCATGCAGGCCATGTTATATATTTTTAAAATATATTACTTGACTTTAAATGTTATATTGAAAAATATGCAGATGTCAGATAAAATGCCAGTATGCAGTATATAAAAAAAAGAAAGTGCACGGATCCACATAACAAGCCGGGATAAATCATAAACAGGAATCAAGACGGGTTTCCAGCAAGCGGGTCGGGTCGGATGCAAAATACAGATGTCAAATACACTATTCGCACCCATAGATAAAGAAATACTTAAAATAGAACTGGTATAAATGAACTAGGGTGTTACACGAAGTGTAACATTTCAGAAATATAAAATAATATTTTTGTAATTTAAATAATAAAGTAATAAATTTCACGCAAACTATTCGAGTACGAATTTGGGGTTTTCGTAAAATGGTATAATTATATACCAATATTTGGAAAATAATTGGAGATTAATATGTATTATTAATTATAAAGGCATTTATTAGATTTGGACATTTTATAAATAATTATGCAATTAATTATATACAAGTTTATATTAATCTTGATTAGTGCACTGCTAATCATGATTAAACCAAATCCATTTTTGTTAAGCCATGGCTAGTGCACCATGACACATTGTGCTTTGACACATGCATGGTTTCATTTATTTTGTTATTGTTATCTTTGTATTTAAAAGAGAAGGGAATATGAGGAAAAGAAAAGAAAAGATATTTGAGGGGAGGGGATAAGAGGGTATGGCAAGAGAAAGAGAGGGGGGAGGCTTCCCTTGAATATCGCATCCCCCACCATTCCTTCTCCACTTCATTTCTTTCATCATCCTTCATCTTCATCTTCATCTTCTTCTCCTCCTTCCTCCACCCCCTCTATCACCATGAAACCATCTCGAAACCACTTCAAAACCTCACATCACCTTCACAAAAAAGGTGCACCGTCTCATCCTACACCCTATAGCAAGCTCAAGTTTAGATTTTGAGCATTTTTAATCATCTTAGAATTTTCTTCAGTTGCTCCAAGCGGTATAACCTTCATTTTTCATCTTGTTATTTAGTTTCTTCATCTCCTAATTAAGTTTAGAGTTCGATTAAGAAAGTTTAGTGATCTTGGAATTTTCTAGGTTGATTTTTAGTGGATGATATCAGTTGTAAAGATGCAATTGAGATTTAGTTAGTGACTACAAGCCCTTAGTGATGGAATTCTGGCTAAACTTGAGACTAGAACCCCAAAACACAAACTTAGAATTTTCCCGATATCGGTTTTTGGCGATTTGTGTTATCTCTGTAGAATCTGCTATGACCTGAGAGCTCTATAAAATAAGTTCCCATCACAGTGAGATGTGCAGGCCACATAGATTTTTCCCCAGAGACCCGAGCCTCTATCTCCTATTGTACGTCGCAGAAATATTCCCCCAGGCCGCAATTTGCGGCCTGGTCTTGACGTTTTGTTGTGGATTTTGGTACATGGCCCTGTTATGTGATATGTAGACCTATCCTATATGCAAAATGTCCTAATTTGACCTAGGGTAGAATCTGAGAGTGATTTTACATGTTGCTGATTTCGGGTTTCTGATTTCTGAAAACCTGGTTTTGGTATTTGAGTTTGGACTCGGTCGTTGGACGTTTGGACGTCAACGCAGAAGGTTAATTGGTTGATCTTGCATATGTGGGTTATAAGTTCTAACCTATGAGCATTTCGTGTGCCGTATCGGTTTTCGGACTTGGTTTTAATATCGTTATGATGTGTATTAATTGTAGGTACCTTCGCGTGGACTTCCGAGGCGACGAAGGAGATCAAGAAGTTCATCGACTTCGACTAAGCAAGGATGTTGCAGGTGAGTAGATCTATATCTACGGGGGAAGTCGGGTGGATGGTGTATAGCACCCCCGCAACCATAGTAATGGAAAACCGATATATATAATACATTTTGGAGAAACCTATGCTATGAACTTACGGATATGATCAAAGGATTTAGTATGAGATGATATGATGAATGATGTCATTAGTGGATATGTTGGCTTGAGGATGCAAAGCAATATACATATTATATTCATATGTCAATATATGATGTGAGATTATACACACACGCGCACACACACATACAAATGAGAATATGATATATACAAGATGACTTGATTTGGGATGTTGATATGATGAAATGAGAATATGATGAAATAAGATGATTTGGCTTGATATGTCGATATACAGATGCTAGGCGATATATATACACATATACTTATGCCGAGACTTATAATGAGAATAAAGAATGATATGACGTACGAAACCATAGATCCGTACCCTTGTTGATGTATAGGATGATAGATCCTTAATCTATTTGATGATACAGTACAATGAATTACCGTACGTGATAAGATATACCGGATGATTGATCCGCACTCGTGACTTGATGATGATGTTCGATGATAGCGCCACATCCGATACTATGTGGCTGGATCGCCGACTTTTGGATTGTCTTAATTCGGAGAATCATTGATTTCTAAACTCCTTGATAGATATGGTGTATATTGATGAATCTAGGTGTAGCTGTGTACCTTATACCGTTCATACTTAGATTGCATCTTTTCATTGTGACATACATACTATGCTCCCAGCACTTACCTGCATATGGCTTTGTCTACTAATACACCTGTACTACTACCGATGATGCGCATGTTATACTTACACAGATTTGCCGGCTCACATATTCATCATCGGTAATTGCCATACCACTTACACAGTAAAACTGTTATATCACGATATTATTCTTAACTGTAAAGTACAATCATTCTTCAGTAATTATCACATGACATGCTTACATGATAATACTTGAGATGCTTACAGTACTGTTCTATGTTTGCATATACTGCACTTTATGGTTACATGCATTGAGATGCTGTTTTCATATGATCTCTGAATTTGATAACCGCGGTTATATTTCAGAGGAAATTATGAATTGTTTTAAAAACGCGGTTTCTCGTGATGTGATATTTCGTGTCCACCATGAGTTTTCTAGGTTCTGAGCTATGTGATACCCGATTCGAGAAGTGAGGAGGAACCGTCTGCGGTTATATGGTGGACCTGGTAAGGTACCCCGGAGCAAGAAGATCGTGGAGTAGATGATGAGCCTGGCAGGGGATGCACTACCTACCGGTGATAGTTTGGGCTTGGCGGTTATCCAGAGGATACTGGCCGGAGTCGTAAGATCAGATGGATATGAGGGGCGATCTGAGGATGCGGCGCCTGAGATATGAGGATTTACGTGTCGATACCGGACATGGGTTTTATGATATTTTCGAGTGTCGATATTGGGCACTCAGGTTTCATGATGATTGATGTGTCGTTTATGGACACACGTTGGATGGTACACATGCATACATTTCAGATGACTATTATTACATATTGATATTGGCACGAGTCTATTGTTGATACATATGCAAATATGATCACCCTAGATACCATAGTATTACCTTCATGATACAGTAGGACCTAGGGATTGTTGTCTATTCAATTTCTACCTATTGATATTTTCTACCCACGAGTTGACAACTTACCCCCGTTGTGCCACAGTTTTCTTGCAGGTTCAACCGCTCGGATCAGTAGCGGCATCGCTAGCACACAGTTTTCTTCAGGATGTTTTGCTTTGGTAGGTGGGATACACATTTGGATCGTGACCACTCTTGTACCTATTATTTCCATTGTATCTAGATAAGCTCCATCAATCAGAAACCAGACTTTGTATATTTGGTAGACTTAGACAGACTTGAATAATTGTGAGACTTAGAGCGAGATGGGTGTATGTTCGCTATTTAAGCAGGATGATGTCTTGCTTTACTTATTCTCTTTCCGTGTTTGATTTTCGCCGTAGGGCGTCGTATATATGCTTATTGCGTGGTTGTGATTCCGCCAATTGGCGAAGAGCTAGCTCCCTCTTGGGGATGCCTTTTTATATCATGTATGTAGTTTTGGATCAAAATATACAATGAAGGTGCTGCCTAAATTTTCAAGGACGAAAATATTTTCAAAGATAGTAAACTGTTGCATTTTCATATGATATGACTTATATTTTAAAAAGGATGGTTTGAATTTCATTATACCGATGTTTCAAAACTGCACCTTCACTATTTTCCTCAAAAAGGTTTAGATTTCTGGGCTTCGGCTTACTTGAATTACGTTAGCCTTTAGACGTTGCGTGATTTAAGTGCCGGTCATATGCCAAATTCCGGGTCGTGACAAAGTTGGTATCAGAGCGTTAAGTTTAACCTTGGTTCAAGTTTAGGCTTGACCTTACGGAACTTAGACTTGACTAAGGGGGATTTGGGACCCGAGTTTTCATCTCATAGGTTGACCTTGGTTGATGGAGTAGGTAACTTGAGTAGAGTGACGTACCATGTGTATATTCCACGGCATACTTACGACACGCTGCTCCGCTTAAGTGACTTTAAAATGTACATTTCTTGAGATCCTCGATTCTATTCGTTCCTATGATCATATTCCCATTGATTCCATTCTTTCTTATGATCATATTTCTATTCCAGACCTATCGATTCCATTCGTTCCTTTGATCTATCTTCATCGATATTTACTTGAGGTTCCTATCACCATGGCTATGAGCGCAGAGAGAGCTGCTGCTAGAGATGCGGTCAGAGTGAGCTCGTCATGGACGAGGGCTGACCATGATATTCTTCTGGTGACCTAGAAACGTATCGGTGTATTGTTTGAGTTGAGATCTCTCGTTTGAGGCGAGTGTTCGGATCTGTACTGGATGATCGGGCTATTGATAGAGGCTACCAGACTGAGAGGACTGTTGATGTATAGCCTACCCTAGAAATCGCGATGTTGTCTACCGTGCAAACAAGTGACCCAGCTGTTGTTGTGATTAATAGGATGTCGCCTCCATAGTTTTATAAGCTGAAACCACAGGAGCTTACAGGTAGGGATGTGATAGAAGATCGCTAGTCCATCTTGAATAAGAGCGACTGAGATGATTCGTCTAATTGGATGCGCCGACGCAGGCTCAGTTGAGTTGAAGAATTCCAGTTTGAAGGATCTTACTCAGATCTAGAGTAAATCGATCAAGAGAGGAAATTATTCGTTGGATACTCCGATGCGAGATCAGTAAGTTGACCAGCTTCAAATAAAAGGACCTCACCAGACGCGCTGTGAGTTAATCGAGAATAGACGAATGAAGCGTATTCCTCTGACAACTTGGATGAGTTCCCGAAGATGTAATCGGCTAGATATCTTCCACAGAGTGGTGAAGAAACCCGGATTTGTAGTTTCGAGTCCTGCTAAGAGACTCTGGATTTAACTGTAGTCGAAAACGAATTGCCGTACGCAGCCAGCAAGAGATGTGTCACGCCCCGCTTCCCAGAGTACGCTAAATTGGGCATGTGACATAGCCAACCATGCTACCTGTGGGTAGGAAGTATCCATCCACAGTCACATTATGGCTGTAGAGATATCAAGAACAAAATATAACTATCTAAGATATGTCCATAAACCAAGATAACATGAGTCAAGAATAATAAAAATGCGGAAGCAAAAGATCCAATACAAAATAACTGGAATGTATGTCCCATAATGCGTGCTCACATCAGGAATAAAATGCAGAAAATAAAAGAACCAACTGCTACTGAAATCTCACTGCTAAGCCTGCTGGCTGAAGTACTTCTGCTCGGACTGCGGCAAAGGTATGGAATCTGGGCCATGCAAAACCCAGACGTCAGCGCGTCATGTCATCAAGTAATAAAATATAAACAGGGTAACAGGCAATACAAATATAATCATGAATGATAAAGCAGGTGTAACAGTAATATAAATCAGGGCAGTGAAGGGTAGTGTGCAGTGAGTAAACTAAACTGTTCTATTGGGTATTCTACTCTCAAGTCTTTGAAATCAATTTGATGAATCATCGATGTAACTCAATAGTATCCCGTGCATGCCCGGGACCACGGTCTAAGACTCTCGGGCTGAAACCGAGACGTGCCGCTAGGCACTAAAAGGAAAAGGATACAGACCAACGATGTCAGCAGCATCGTCACGAGGCGGGCCTAGCCTAAAAAACTGATCAGTAAAAGCAAGCAACTGTCGAGTTACAAGTCAGGATTTCATCATTGATTTCCCCATACCCCCAAATTATGTATGTCAAGTCAGGTATTCAGTAATCAAGAACTAATGCCAACACAGGATCAGGTAGGAGCAGGTTTGTCTGGATAGACAACAGGAACGGTCCGTGAGGACTACATGTCAGGTTTGTTGGCATTAGACACAAGATTAGGTAACAGGTCAAGCCATGGTACATCAGGTCAGGTCAAGTAGTGTATTTAGATGTCATGTCATGTAAAGAGTGTACGGTACCATGTCAGGTCAAGAAATATGTGTAGCAAGTCACGTCAGGGTGTACAAGATAATATGTGGATGCTCATAATCGACTAGCATAATCGTGGTTATGAATAGACAAGCTTGGTACTATCAGAACAATAAACAGGCACAGTAACACGATAGCAATAGGTGCATATTAAACTACTTAGTTGTACGGTTATCAGTTTGATTTAAGGGATAGTTCTAACATTGCAGGAATGCAGTATTACACATATGGATGATAAAATCATATTAAAGATGCAATTGAATGTGAATAAGGCTAAATGTGTGCAATCGGTCGTCCGATAGGGTAAAACTACAAAATGGGTAATATGGCTATAAAACAATTGTGATTATGTGATCTAACATATAAATGTGATTACTAAGTATATTTAACTAAATGCAACAATCAGGTTTCAAGTTTAGATCTGAAATAAATACCGGAACATTGTACTGTTAATCTGGAATTCAAAACTTTAGATTTTCTATAGATTTTAATAGGAAAATAAGATAGCTTGATATATGAATAGTATGACTAGCATGTAGCAAGATTAACTTGCCTCGACGGGTCGCGATACAGAAAACGGAACGTTACGCGTCGGCGGGGAAAAGTCGCGACGTGTGCACGGTACACGGAATGAGCCCAAACGACGAACAGTGGAGTCACATGGGTCAGGGGTCCTGGCTGGATCGTCTGGGATCGTCGCCGGCACGGTCGGATTCCGTCCACCGAGAAAACAATGAACAGTTAAGAACAGATTTCATAAGGAAAGTGGAAAAAGAGAAAAGAAGAAGATCGTACTGTGGTAGAGTGTTCTGGGTTTTCAGGGGAGTCGACACAGAGCGACGACGATGAGGGTTGCCGGCATGGTGATTTTCCGGCGAAGGGCAGTGGGTTAAAAGGGTGCAGCTGTGGTCGTGGGGTTCGGCAGAGGGTGGTGGTGGTGGTTTGTAGGGCCGGGATGTGGAGAGGGAGGTGAGGAGGTGACGAGGGTGACGACGGCAAGTCATCGGCGAAGTTGGGATCGCGGGAGGTTGCAGCAGGCGGCCTCGTCTGGTGCAGTGGGTCCTCGGGGATCGTTGGAAGGAAGAGAGGAGAGGAAGGATATGGAGAGGGCGGTCACGAGGGTGAGACGAAGGTGGCGACGAAGAGGTAAGGTCGGCGGAGATGGGGCGGTGAGGGTTAGGTCAAGTTTGAATATGGGTTTTCTTTTGTGAGAGAGGAAACGGGACGGAGAAATATATTAAGGAGGGAGAGAGAAAGATTTGTGAGAGGAGTGAGAGAGAGAGAGAGATTCTTGTGTGCGAGAGGAGAGAGAAGAGGAGAGAGATAGAGAGATAGAGAGAGATCGAGAGGAGAGAGAAAGCGAAGAGGGGAGATAAAATTGTCGTTATATGCAGAGAGAGAAAGAGAAAGGGAAGACAAAGGGAAGGCCAGCGAGGGAGGGAAAGAGAGAGAGATAGAGAGAGAGCGTCGGGCCCAGGGGAGAGGATGGGATGCTGTGATTGGCTGAGGGAGTTAGGGAATTTGTTTGGAAATTTGATAAAGATTTTTAAAGAAGGAAATGTTGTGTATGCTGGGGAAAAACTAGGCTTGAAAAATATGAAGATTTTTTTTATAAAGATTTTCTATTAATCAGAGGAGATCCTCAGATGGAAAAAGATTTCTACACTAAATAATTTTCTCAAGCTAGTAAAAATTTAAGTTAGGTATAATTTAAAATATTAGATTATTAAAATTTGGCGGGATATAAAACAATTCAGAAATGCGCCCGGGTCCGGTCCAAAAATTTGAATTTGAAATATGAAAAATATTGGCAGGTTCCAAAAATTAAAATGAAGGATTTAATAATGAAAAAGCATACCCCCAAGAACGGACGCACGTACGTGCGCGTAGTCGTCCAAACACGTCCGTTTCACTGAACGGGACGAGAACACGATGCAAGGACACTACCACAGGATTAGGGGTATCGAGCAGGCCATGAAGTATTTTTAATTTATTTTAAATGACTTAGATTGTTATATGCAAGAATATGAATTGTCGGGGTAAATTATAACTAGTAACAGTCAAAGCATGATCAATGAAATAAATATCACACACCACACATACGGTAACTGAAATTTGTAGAACTGGACTCGGTTGTTACATTATACCCAACTACAAAAAGAATTTCGTCCTCGAAATTCCAAGAACACAAAAGGATAAACGACAAACAAACTATAAGAAAAGATGAGGGAACTTCTGCTGGATTTCATCTTCTCGTTCCCAAGTGGACTCTCCATGTACCCAATTACCCCAAGAAACATATACAAGAGGGATAACCTTGTTCTTAAGAACATTTTCCCTTCGATCCATAATTACAACCGGTCGCTCCTCAAAAGTCAAATCTTCTCGTACAGTCAGCTCCGAATGATCCAATACATGCGTTTCATCCCGAACATTTACGGAGTTGAGATACGTGAAACACATCGTGCTCATTTGTAACAACTCCAATTTTAATGTACAAAGAATTGATTTAAATTCAATGTATACTTGGAGTATTTATTGCAGCTGATATCTCTTTATGTATTTATTTCACTCCATAATTACAAGAAGGAGCTTGTAGCTCATTGGTAACACCTTGCATTGTTGAACTAAACCACCAGAGTTCAAATCGCTTGCCCCACATTATTTTTGTATTTATTTTGTTTTAAATTTTTTTTGGAAGTCAACGGTAAAAAGGCCATAACTCCCAAAATATGTACTGGACAACAAAAAGTAAATATACCAAATTGTACCCCCGAAGAATCCCCGGCCATTGGACCCATGACTCGGCGCCGCCGGTCGGCGACTCGACAGACTCTGTCCGACGCCGCCGGCCGGACTTGGCCGGACGGCCGAGTCACCAACAGAGAAAAGTTGGGTCTTGACCTGGTCCACCTCCTGCATACTCTAAATGCTTGGATCGGTAATCATTTGGCCAATAAATCCCCTTTACTCCTATGTTTAATGAATTTTTAATGATTTTGTATATTTTTTATAATTTTTTTTATTAAAAACCCTAACTCTAGCCTAACCCTATATAAGCCCCCATACCCTCGACCCTCTCACCCTACATTCTTAAGTCCACTCTCTAAAAATTTCAAGAGAACTCGGTACGTTAGAAAACGAGCGAAAGGCGAAGCGCTGCCGAAATCGACGGCGAAATCCCGGCGATCGTACTAGGACTCTTCACGACGTTTTGACGCACCGACAAACCCACTACCTTCCTAGCACTCTCTAGCGTTGTCCAAACCCGTAAGTCCCCCTTTTCTACCTTTCTTTTCTTCCATTAAAATACGATTTTTCAAACCCGACGGAAATCAGAACAAACCGATTTCCGATTCGGTTTTCTATCAAAACTCACTTGTCACTAATTCCATAATGCTTAAATATATTCATGTTGACTACTAATCACTTAAAAATCAATTTGAACAAGTTTTCACACATGAAATAATAACTTTTGCGATATATCGTATTTTTTCACTTAAATACCACCATGTTTAGTTTATCACATTTAACCCTTTAACATTGCTATACCTTAAAATAGATCACGAGGTAATGACCTACCTCCACACACACACAAATACAACCCTAATTGATATCATCAAAACTTAGAATACGATAATACAAGATTTTTCATTAAAATACCATTTTCTTTATAAACCTTTTTCTGAAAGTTCTAAGTTGTATACAATTTTATAACAAAATCTTTTAATAGGAAAATACGATATGTCATGGACATCGATTGTTTATCTAAAACTGACTTTGTGGTGTCTAGGCAAGAGTGTCTAAGGCGAGTGGTTACTTAATTAGGACCACTACTTGTAGTGGAGAGCCTCCCACTCACCTGACACTTACCTGGCCGCAATTGGCGGTGAAGAGACGATTTGAGGCTTCTAATGACGTGTCGTTTAGACCATTTAGAAATAGGCTAGTTGGCTTAGGAAACCCTAAAATCTAAAATACGGAAATTTACACCCTTTTACAAATAAATACCTTATTTTTATAAAACCATTTTCTAAATGATTAGTATTTATTAAATCTTTGCAAAACGCCACTACAACCCACCTTTGGAGAACTCCTTAGGGATAGTACGGTTTATCGTGCACCCTCGAGCTTAGTAGTGCAAGATTCAGACCACCGCAAGGAGCATTCGGTCTCGAAAGGTTTAGAATACGACATTTATGAAAAATGAGATTTTTGGAAAATAAAATATTTATTAAAAATTATTCTTGTATAAACATATGTATATTTATCATTTAAACACCTATTTTATTATAAGATAAAGTTTCCACCTTTTCCTAAAAATTATAAGATTAAAAGTTACATTAAAATACCATGAATTTCAAATAAATCAATATTACAAATTAATACCTTTATTAGGATATATTCACTAGAAATATCACTAAATAAAATCACGCTCATTATACTATAAAGACGAATAATAAATACTTAGGGTGTATCTTGAAAACTATGCAAAAGTATTTTTACATAAAACCCCCTCAAGTTTTATAATTTACAATAAGGACCCTAACAATTATAGAACTTCAAATTACATTTCTTTTGGTCTGACTCGGGTTTGAGTCTGATTATTTTGACTTGAATATGATTCAAGTCAATCTACATTCTTTAATATTCCAACTCAATATAAATACATGAATCCCATAATCCAGTTAACAATCTATACAACTTGACTGAATCAAACCATGGATATACATCCATTATCCCGTTATACCATTTACCTGATTATGCAGTTACAATCCGTTTACTGATATCATGGTTTTGGTCAATCATCCAACTTACACAATACAATACAACAATACTATCAAAACACTACGGGGTTTAAGGGGTAGATTGGTACGGAAGGTGTTAAAGGTGGCACAAGGTGGTCAGATTAAGATACCTAACCTATATTCCGTTGCTGTTTTACCGTGGCTTAACGGTTACTTGTACATTCCGTTCGCCCTGGTCTCTAGCATATAGAGACCCCTTTCGTATACACTGGCATCCTTCTGTACCAAGCTACAAACAACAGCGTTAACACAATATTCTATAATATTTTACAACCTCTTTAGGAAATACTCTTATTCTGTCTTTTCTAATTCTTCTTTATCTTTGGGACTTACCGAGCAACCTGTTCGCTGACGACATTCTATTTCTTTCTTCTTTGAATGTCGTCAGGTGCTTTGGACCCAGTAGAGATCGAGCCCACCGGTGAAGACTTGGAGCAGTTTCACGCAGACCCCGAGCTCTAGATATTGTACCTTGTTCTATTCAGTATTTTCATTTCCTGTTATGCCACTGTTTAGGCATCGCTTTTCATTTCAGTTGTATTTACTTTTCATGCATTGTACAAAAGAATGTTATTAATAAAGTTGCTGTTATTTCTATATCTCTTGTCTCTTGTGATTTACTTTATATTGATTAGATACGCTTAGCGTATGTACTTCTGAGTACATACGTAGCGGACCTCGTCGCGTATCCTTCGCCGTACACTGGGAAGCGGGGCGTGACAGGTTTTGTTGGTGGCCCATGCAGGTCCGAGCTATATGAATCCCTATCATTCAGTTCTGGTCTGCGTGAACAACGTAAGCAATATAACACAAGAACCAGCAACTAAAACATTTTTTACAATTCATGTTTCTTGAATTTTACAAATTTATATTCCTTGAATCTTATCATTTCATTTACTTGAATCTGTCCTAACCCAAATTTTTCTTCAAGGTTATGGATTCCCCGAACAACACCAGCACCAATGTCAACAACACACATTCAGCACTACCTCTCGCACCAACTGTTTCTGCACCACCCACCGAGCAAACAGTGCTACTTGAGACGATTCACAGCCTTCTCGAGGGACAACAACAACTTCTGAACCGTCCTGAAACCGACGCACCGGGAGTAAAGCAATTCAGGGCTTTACATCCCAAGCAGTTCTCTGGTAAAGGAAGCCCTCTTGAAGCTGAAGAATGGGCACAAAGCATCGAAGACGATCTGGCAGCAGCTCAAGTGCCAGACATCGCTTGGGTCCGTGTAGCAAAACTACAGCTCACGGATAGTGTTCGCAACTGGTGGAAGGCGGAAGAAAGCCGTCTGGTACAGCCGATTGAATGGAAGACTTTTCGTGAGAAGTTCGACGCGAAATACTTCCCTGTGACTGCCAGGTTTGCAATGGAGCAGCAGTTCATTCATCTACAACAGGGTTCAATGTGGGAAAAATCAGTAGATGAATACGACGCTGAATTCATCATGTTAAGCCGGTAAGATATGTCACAATAGTTCAATTTTTAAATATCACATACTACACATCTAACACAATCTTTAAACAGATTCGTGGCACACTTGATACCGACGGACGAGATCAGAGCCCGTCGCTTTCAACAAGGACTGGACACGGAGATTCAGGCTGCTCTAGCCACGGGCAAATTTTTGACTCATGAGGATGCTCTAGAAGCTGCCCGCAGCTATGAGGCAGTGATAAAAGCAAGGGGCAGACCTCAGTCTGCAGGATTCAAGCGCCCTGCCAACCAGATAGTAGGTGGAGCCTCGTCCAGGACACCTTTCGTGCAAGGCGACCCGGAGTACCAACCCATCATCCCAGCCCAGCCTTTTGCACCTACTGCAAGAGAACTGGACATATGATGAAGGACTACCGTCGAACCAACCGCCTTTGCTTAGTCTGCGGCTCAGCTACTCACGATATTGGGTCTTGTCCCCAAAGACAGAATCCAGTTACTGCACCCAGGCCAGCAATTACTTATCCGCAGCGACCAGCTCTTCAGGCACCTGCTCCTAGACCTGCACTACCTGCACCACCCAGAGGACCACAAGCTGCACCACCTCCTTGTCAGTTCCATCAAGCTCAAAGGAACGTTCCGAGAAATGCTCCTCAGGCCAGGAGGAATGTACCAAGGCGCCAGGCTTTCACGATGTCCGTGGAAGAAGCTAAGGCCACTGGCCAAGTCATCACTGGTAAACTTTTCTTTTTAAACTTTGCGTTTCTATTCTACTACTTAGTTACATATTTCCTATACCTAAAACAAATCCCACATACCTTAGGTACAATCTTAGTATCCTCAATCCCTGCACTTGCACTGTTTGATACTGGAGCATCACATTGCTTTATGTCGCAACGGTTTGTCCGAACCCATGCGATTCCAGTTTCACCGCTTGTATCCAGCTGGAATGTCAGTTCCGGAAATGGCGTTCTAAAGGCAACTATGGGATACAGCATGTGTCCAGTCGTCGTCTGCAGTCGAGAGTTTTATGCTGACTTCAAAGTGCTGGACATACCGAACTTCGATGTGGTTCTAGGAATGGATTGGCTTGGAACTTTTTATGCTACCATAGACTGTCGTCAAAGGAGGGTAGTATTCGAGATCCCAGACCATCCGGTCTTCTATTTCAAAAGCGGAGACCGTACACTGGAGCCAAGTACCTACAAAGCGAAGCCAAGAGAAGCAGTAGTTGCAGCAGCTCAAGCGGAGGAAGAATCAAGACCAGATGTGGTTCGAGAGTTCGACGATGTATTTCCTGACGATATATCAGGTTTGCCTCCCGATCGAGCTCTTGAATTCAGTATTGATTTAGTACCAGGAGCACAACCGGTGATCAAAGCACCCTATCGTTTAAGTCCGGAAGGTTTGAAGGAAGTCCGAACACAGTTGGACGAATTACTGGCGAAAGGATGGATTCGTCCCAGCACTTCAAGTTGGGGATCACCTGTATTACTTGTGAAGAAGAAGGAAGGTTCATACAGAATGTGCATCGATTACAGAGCCTTGAACGAAGTCACTATAAAGAACAAGTATCCACTCCCGCGCATCGATGATTTATTCGATCAGTTAAGTGGATCTTGTGTTTTCTCTAAACTAGATCTTCGTTCAGGTTATTATCAAGTGAAGGTCAAGGAAGCTGATATTCACAAAATAGCTTTCAGAACTCGCTATGGACATTACGAATTTCTAGTGATGCCATTTGGAGTGACCAACGCACCCGCAATATTCATGAACCTTATGAATCAAGTTTTCCGGGAGTACTTAGACAGGTTTGTTGTCATCTTCATCGACGACATCCTGGTGTATTCTAAGAGTTGGAAAGAGCATGCAGAACATCTACGAATTGTCCTAGAAACTCTTCGACAATATCAGCTTTATGCCAAGTACAGCAAGTGCGAGTTTTGGCTAAATCAAGTTGGTTTTCTTGGACATATCGTATCAGGAGAAGGAATCTCTATAGATCCAGCGAAAGTTTCGGCAGTTAGCGAATGGCCTACACCAAAGTCAGTGAAGGATATTCGAAGTTTCTTGGATTTAGCTAGATATTACAGAAGGTTTATTGAAGGCTTTTCGAAGATAGCAACGCCCCTGACCAAGCTCACACGTAAAGATGAAGAATTTATGTGGTCAGAAGCATGCGAACAAGCTTTCGTAGAACTCAAGTCAAGGTTGACATCAGTACCTATTCTCGTCATACCGGATCAATCTGGAGGATTCGAAGTGCATTGCGATGCATCCGGTAAGGGATTAGGCTGTGTTCTACATCAGCACGGTAAGGTTGTGGCTTATGCTTCAAGACAGCTAAAGATTCACGAGCACAATTATCCGACGCATGATTTGGAGTTGGCAGCCGTCATCTTTGCTCTCAAGATTTGGCGTCATTACCTACTTGGTGAACGAGTGAACATCTACACAGATCATAAGAGCCTGAAGTACGTGTTTACTCAGAAGGAGTTGAATATGCGGCAGAGAAGATGGTTAGAACTCATGGCGGACTTTGACATCAACTTGCAATATCACCCAGGGAAGGTGAATGTAGTACCTGATGTTCTTAGTCGCCAACCATTAGAAATGAATCTAACCGCTCAGTGGAAGCTTCAACAAGACTTGCATCAGATGGAGATTGAAGTAGTCATGCCAGGTAATGCTTCAAGTTTGATGAATTTACAAGTTCAATCAACCATTGTCAATCAAATCAAAACAGCTCAAGCCAGCGATGCTAAGTTGCAAAAGATCAGAGAACAAGTGGAGAATGGACTTAGAACAGACTTCATCATCCATGAAGACGGATCCTTGAGATACGGCAATAGATTGTGTGTACCAAAAGGGCCTGTTCGGGAAGAGTTAATGAAAGAAGCCTACAACTCTCCCTACTCAGTACATCCTGGAGGTACCAAAATGTACAAAGATCTACGTCAGAATTATTGGTGGCATGGAATGAAGCGTGAAGTAGCCAGAAGCATTGCAAAATGCTTGGTGTGTCAGCAAGTAAAGGCTGAACATCACAGGACTGCTGGATTACTTCAACCGTTACCAATCCCAGAATGGAAGTGGCAACACATCACGATGGACTTTGTGACTGCTCTTCCTCGCAGCACAAAGGGTAACGATGCCATATGGGTCATTGTGGATTGTTCATATCAGAAAACTGCATTCTAATATCGCCCATTCATTATCTATTTGTTGTATTTATCGGTATTATTAACCAGTGTCTACTCAGTATTACAGATTACAGGTATCCATGACAAAATACTGGAACTCCATCCAAAAGCATGGATATATCACTTGAGGGAAGACACTGCGACCAGAAACGCAAACCGACCGATACTTCAGGAGTCCCTTTTTGCAACAAGTTTGTGTACACATTTTTCTATCTAAATGGTCCAACACAACAAATGTGTACACAAGACTTTTAGGCACACGTGGATATGCATTCAAGGCAAAATATTATATGCATTCAAGGCTAAACATCATGTGTTGACTTTTTCCTTCCAAAACTGAAATCAAATCAAAAGGACTCAAACAAATCAGCATGAGCCATAATGGGGCAGCCATGAATCAAGCCACATGTGGGAATGGAGTAATGAGCATTTAATGGTGAAGATTATATGTGTGATTTAAAGATTCAAATTTCCTTCCAAAACTGAGTGCAAATCAAATTCAAATAGACAAATCAGCATGGACCATGATGGGGAAGACAAGAATCAAGTCACAAATGGACATGAAGTAATGAACATTCAATGCTAAAGATTTTGTGTTGATTTAAAAATTTGAATTTCCCTCCATTCTTTGGAGCCTATAAATACAGACCATGGGGCAAAGGTTCAAAGATCATTCTTTAATCATTCTTTAGTCTTGGATTATCATTCTTTGTCCAAGTTTTCTATTCTCCTTTCATGTAAATAGCTTAGTCCTCTTGAGTTCTTAACCTTCTCTTGATCCTTCAATCTCTTCATTGAGCTTGAAAGTTTAAGGGTTGGTTATTGATCTCAAGGGGTTGTATCATTCTTTAAGTTTAATAAAGTGTTCTTTTGTGCTTCCTTCACCATGAGTTCTTTGCCCTCTCTTGATCTTGCAAGCTCTTTATTGAGCTTGCAGGTTTAAGTTTGGGTTATTGAACCCATGTCTTGCAATATGTTCTTTGGTTCCTAATCTTTTACTTACTTGCATTTTATTCTTGCTCTTTTAATTCTCGCACTTAAATTCCTTGCACTTTAATTACTTGCTTGTAATCTTTTCTTCTCTTTGTTCTTCTCTTTTTGGTTTGTTTTGTGAATGGTGTGAATATTGTTGTTAGGAATAGAGAATGATTTTGTAAGTTAACATTTCGTTCCTCATTTCCTTTTCCCGTCTTTTCCATTTGAAACTCCGCTCAAACCCTACGCAAGCGCTCCGTTAGGCACCCTACCCTACCAAGGTAAAGGTGATTTCTAACCGTGACCGGTTGCATTCGGTTTGGCCGGAGGCGAAAGTAAGAGACAAGAACGGACGGACAAGGGTCAATAAGTCGGATTCTATGAATACCGTGCTTAAGTCCCCTAATCCACGTTGTTGCCGATTGTTCTAGCTTCATTGGTTAAGTTCGGCTCAAAGTACTTGAATACGGAATCCATTAACCTACACTATCCTATCGTTTCCTAACAAGCCTTATACTTGCATATAACATATAGGTTAGATAACGAACAAATCCGCCACGTTGTTAACTCGTTAAAACAAGCCTAAAAACTTACCATCTCCCTATGGATCGACCCGTGCTCATCGCGGCTAGCTGCAAAGCGACACCGTCCTGATCGTGGTTAAACTTTAGAACTTTTAAATATCCGACACGCTACTGGCGTGCGACCAAATGGCGCCGTTGGCAGGGAGGCGGTAACGTTTTCAGTTTTTGTTATTTCGGGTTAATCTTGTGAATATCCATCTAACACTTTTTCAAAACAAACTAAAAATCTCAAAATTTTCAAAACCCAAAAAAAAACCTAACATTCTTAATTCATTTTTTATTTGCTCTCTGGATTTTATACCTGCTTGCACTCTGTAACTAAAATAAAAAGATAAACAATATCAGTGTGGCATTAGTGGAACACTGAGACTACTATTGAAATTTCCAGCCTTACCTCATCAAGTTGGCCGGCGACATCATCACCAAAACCGGCGACGCCGGCCCCTTCACCACCAAAACCGGCGACGCCGGCCCCTTCACCACCTTTTGCCTCCAATTTCTCCTCTGTGCTCCAGTGTTCTATTTTTATCCTATTTGTATTGTTTGTTTTTTATAATTTTTAGTGTGCAGGTATTTGGGCATTCGTATCGCTTTTTCGCAATAATAATCCATTTTTCCAACATTTCAGATTTTGCGGATTTGCGAACAACGAGCGTGTGGAGCAAAGTGCACATTCAAAATCAAGGTGGTTACAAAGAACAGTGCCAAAGATCCGGGTAGTTTGACCCATGCAAGCGAACTTTTCAAGCTTACCGGATTCGATTAAACGGGGGTTTCTTAACCCACAACTTAACGGTACGCACTTTCCTAACACCTTCTTCTCAAATCCGACGCTTCCAATATAATATCTTTGCAGAATTCTTTGCAAGTTCGCTAGCAAATGCCAAAAAAAAAAAATTGACTAACCCGTATTTGTTGCAGTGCCGCGCTTAAAATAAAGAGATTGTTTGAAATTTTGAACAAATTTTTTCATTGATTTGCACATTGCATACATTAATACGGATTTAAGGGCAAGCGAACCCCACAACATACGGTAAAGGATTTCATCACCTTTTCCGTGGCCCACAAATCACGAACTTGAGCATAATGTTTACCCGCACAAATTTTAAAAGAAATTAGACTTTAAGCCTTAAGGACTTCACGCTCACTAGGAGAGGTTAATTGTGTTTAGAACACCGCTTAACGGTATATTGTTTACGGGGTGTCTAGGAAAGTGTTAACGGCGAAACCGCCAAAATAGAAAGGGTTATTTAATTAAGGACCTTCGCGAAAGCGTCGGAAAACCTCCCCTTATCTTTGCACTTATCTGGCCTCGTGATCAGTGTATCTTGAGCCTGTTTCTCGACACAGTTTTACTTCGCCAATCAAGTTCTTGAGAAGGTCTAGTTGACCTAGGTGAACCCTAGAACGATTAGGTGTGTGGTATTTTTGTGTCGTGATTGTTTTTATCAAGATTCCTTTTTTGTATATTTCATTCTTTTGTTAATAACTAACTTTAAAAAAAGAACTATAAAAAAAACCGCATTCTTTTCCCCACCTTTTATCTTATTCTTCTTCTCTCTTCATATCATGGGTACCCCACCACGAAAAACTCTTGCCGAACTTTGGTACCCACAACCAGACATAACTTCGTACGGTTCTTATTTTGGTCGAATTTCGAACGATCCCTCCATGCCCAAAATTTCATTGAAAGATCGTATAGACGCGTCTAGGACAAACACTTGCACTCCGCAATCCATTTTGTATCAACCGTTTCAACCCTCACCACCCTCTTATGTTGATATTTCTTTTGCAAGTCGTCATTTGTCTATCGCTGAACATATTGAACAATCCCGTAGCCGATCTTTCACTCCTTTCACCACTACAAATTCTTTGGATCAACAATTCCATTCACCTTTTTATTCATATGTTGATCCTACCCCTGTCCAATCATTAAATTCCTACCAGTCCTACCCAACTTTTGCACCTGCCCTAAACATTGCTTCTGAACAGCCTTTTGGGAGTTTCCAGTATCCAAACAATTTCGAATTTTTTACTAAAACCCCGTCACAACCTATGTCTAGTCTAGAACAGTCGTTGGAAGACTTTAGGGTAGCGTTATGCCAACAGATGATGGATTTGAATGCGTCCATGACTGCCCTTATACAACCTAGTGACCCGGTAGCTAGTTTCAAACTAGCTCCAAATTTTCAAATGTATGAAGAGGCGGTTGGACAGGTTGAGAATTTGAGTGGAGAGAGTGAGTTGTATACCCTTCCAAATCGAACCTACCCGTTTCAACTTGAATTACACGACTCCGGTTTTGAATGTCTATCTAATGTTCCAAACGATTCACCAATTGAAGATAGAAAGGTTAATGAGTTGTGCGACTTTGTAGTATTTGATTTACCCGATTGTTAAGGGTACCTTCCAAGTGAAACCAGTCCTAAACCTTTTGACCTCTACACCTCCATCTTAGAACCAGAATCGATTGAAATCCATGCTTTTGATGAGGTGTCTGAGGATATTGATTTTCACTTGATTGAGGATATTGACGCTGAGAATATTTTGGATGATGAACCTATAGATTTGGATGAGTTTTTCTCTCCAATTCATCATCCCGAGTCATTAAATGTTTTTCCCGAACCCCATATGCGTTTGAATTTTGAAGAGTATTGCATGGATAAGCTGAATTTTGAGGAGACTTTTGAGGATAACTTTGAGGATGAACCAGTTTTAATTGATGAGTCGGATTTTCCAATTCATCCTATCCCTTCCATTGACTGTGTACACCCTCCTGATCCTTTACCTGATACCCTCCCTCAATCACTTTCCTCCACCCTTTCCATCGTTCCGACCTTGCAAGACACCGTATCACTTTCATTTCTCATGTCTGGTTTACCGAGTTCGGTATACCCATGTTTTCTCGCGAATCTTGAGGGATTTGACCCAATTTCTCGACGGGTTAATAAATTAGCACAATCGCTTTGTACACATCGTTCTTCACAAATTGTGCTAGTCTATTCACTCCATTTCCACCCTCAAGTTCGTACTCCGTTTCTTTTTCCCTTCCGCTATTCTTCTTATATACCGAGACCGTATCTCACTTCTATTCAGATACGGTCTTTCATATTCTCCATTTCTTTCCTTACCGTATTCTTTCACCAACCTGCACATAATAGCGATAAAATTTTTAAATGGTTGGTGCTTACTTTTGGCCTGTGTAAGACTTGTATAGATTGATACTGTTCTCTTTCCCCCTAATCCTGAACTTAACAGTGGAAACACTGTTTTACTTGAGTTTAGGGGGGAACCTTTTAGTGTACACATTTTTTGGTTTTTATTTTTGTATAGAATTTGTTTTTGGGGAGGCACCGACAATTTTGACCCTCTTAGTGTAGCTTGACAGTGAGGGCACTGTCAAGTTTAAGTTTGGGGGTGTGCTCGGTAAGCTTTCTACCTTCGCATTCATTTGTATATTCTGCATTTGCATACTTACTTAAAAACCCATAAAAATCAGAAAATTTTCTAAAAAATATAAAAACTTTGTCGTCAAGTTAGCTAGTGGGAGAACTTAGATTCAATATTTCGATGGTTTTGTTTAATAAGATAGGAACAACTAAATCCTATTTTTAGATTTTGAAAACCTGAAAAATAACTCTCCCTTGAAGTTAACTAATGCTGATATATGTCTTTATATCACACTACACGTGTCGTGAGTTTTGAGAATTAGATGACAAGTCTATTATGTCTGAAATTTTTTTTAGATAAACTATTTTCTGAGGATCAAATAGGTTTGTTCTGAAATAAGTAATATCAAGACTTGTTTATAAAGAGAGGTGGATATGAAGGGATATTATTGACGCCTTAATTGGAACTAATTCTGTAGAATAACCCATCTGAATCTTGATTGGAATGATTACACACCTAATCCACTAAACACGTCTTATATCCAAAAAAATAATTGAACTACCGGTTATATCTCCGTTCGCATTAAATCATCATTGTCTTTTGTTTTTGGGCCTAGGTAACTTGAGTAATTAATTCCGCTGGGGTGTCTCTACACATAATGCCCTAAAACCAACTGGTTTGGGAGCATTGGCCCAAAACTCGCTAAGAAGCTTAGAAAATCCAGATTAAAACAAAGTCAAGCAAGTGTTCTCTCCGAGTTAAAATTCCTAACGGTTCTTTGTGTGAGAATAATCTTGACAAAAGGCAGGTTTTTATAAAAAGGTATTTCTAGCGGAGATATGGAGGTTTTATTCTATGATAAAGACTATTGCACGTTCACAAAGGTGTGTATGAAATGAAAACAAGAAAAATGTGGAATGAAAAATAAGACCTAGTTTCCTGTTAAGGAAGATAGAAATTCTGAATTTGAAACCTTACTGGAAAACGAAACTTGAGAAATACTTAACTCTTTATAAAACTTATGTGATCCTTTTTAAATCTTTATCTGGGCTTTATTTTGTGACATAATGATTTTTCGATCCTTTTGAAACTTTACGACACTATTTGCACTACATGTAAAGACATATAAAATCTTAAGTTAAAAGAGAAGCGGGGTGTGTAAAATAAAGGTTCGATAGTTCTAAATTTAGGATAATAGAATTGTTATCTTTTAAACAAAACCTTAGGGTTTGAATCATAGTCATTTCGCAAAACTAGATTGACGGGATTTTGTGGGTAGTATCCGCTGAAAACCCTCAGGAGACAACACTCCTCCTACTAGGGACACCTAAAGGTTTAACGGCTTGTTGCACACGCTCAGTGCAATCGCGTTCCCTGCGAAAGTGCGGTTAGGATTTTCTTTTGTGAATAAATGGTTTTGCTCGGGACGAGCAAAAGATAAGTTTGGGGGTATTTGTTCATATCAGAAAACTGCATTCTAATATCGCCCATTCATTATCTATTTGTTGTATTTATCGGTATTATTAACCAGTGTCTACTCAGTATTACAGATTACAGGTATCCATAACAAAATACTGGAACTGCATCCAAAAGCACGGATATATCACTTGAGGGAAGACACTGCGACCAGAAACGCAAACCGACCAATACTTCAGGAGTCCCTTTTTGAAACAAGTTTGTGTACACATTTTTCTATCTAAATGGTCCAACACAACAAATGTGTACACAAGACTTTTAGGCACATGTGGATATGCATTCAAGGCAAAATATTATATGCATTCAAGGCTAAACATCATGTGTTGATTTTTTCCTTCCAAAACTGAAATCAAATCAAAAGGAATCAAACAAATCAGTATGAGCCATAATGGGGCAGCCATGAATCAAGCCACATGTGGGAATGGAGTAATAAGCATTTAATGGTGAAGATTATGTGTGTGATTTAAAGATTCAAATTTCCTTCCAAAACTGAGTGCAAATCAAATTCAAATAGACAAATCAGCATGGACCATGATGGGGAAGATAAGAATCAAGTCACAAATGGACATGAAGTAATGAGCATTCAATGCTAAAGATTTTGTATTGATTTAAAAATTCGAATTTCCTTCTATTCTTTGGAGCCTATAAATACAGACCATGGGGCAAAGGTTCAAAGATCATTCTTTAGTCTTGGATTGTCATTCTTTGTCCAAGTTTTCTATTCTCCTTTCATGTAAATAGCTTAGTCCCCTTGAGTTCTTAACCTTCTCTTGATCCTTCAACCTCTTCATTGAGCTTGAAAGTTTAAGGGTTGGTTATTGATCTCAAGGGGTTGTATCATTCTTTAAGTTTAATAAAGTGTTCTTTTGTGCTTCCTTCACCATGAGTTCTTTGCCCTCTCTTGATCTTGCAACCTCTTTATTGAGCTTGCAAGTTTAAGTTTGGGTTATTGAACCCATGTCTTGCAATATGTTCTTTGGTTCCTAATCTTTTACTTACTTGCATTTTATTCTTGCTCTTTTAATTCTCGCACTTAAATTCCATGCACTTTAATTACTTGCTTGTAATCTTTTCTTCTCTTTGTTCTTCTCTTTTTGGTTTGTTTTGTGAATGGTGTGAATATTGTTGTTAGGAAAAGAGAATGATTTTGTAAGTTAACATTTCGTTCCTCATTTCCTTTTCCCGTCTTTTCCATTTGAAACTCCGCCCAAACCCTACGCAAGCGCTCCGTTAGGCACCCTACCCTACCAAGATAAAGGTGATTCCTAACCGTGACCGGTTACATTCGGTTTGGCCGGAGGCGAAAGCAAGAGACAAGAACGGACGGACAAGGGTCAATAAGCCGGATTCTATGAATACCGTGCTTAAGTCCCCTAATCCACGTTGTTGCCGATTGTTCTAGCTTCATTGGTTAAGTTCGGCTCAAAGTACTTGAATACGGAATCCATTAACCTACACTATCCTATCGTTTCCTAACAAACCTTATACTTGCATATAACACATAGGTTAGATAACGAACAAATCCGTCACGTTGTTAACTCGTTAAAACAAGCCTAAAAACTTACCATCTCCCTATGGATCGACCCGTGCTCATCGCGGCTAGCTGCAAAGCGACACCGTCCTGATCGCGGTTAAACTTTAGAACTCTTAAATACATGACACGCTTTTGGCGTGCGATCATGGATCGACTCACAAAGTCGGCTCACTTCATCCTATTTCGAGTTGGCCAATCAACTGAGACACTAGCAAAGAAGTACATGGACGAAATTGTGAGACTTCATGGAGTACCGGTCTGCATTGTCTCCGATCGTGACACCAGGTTCCGATCGCAATTTTGGCAGAGTCTGCAAGTAAGCTTGGGAACAAGTCTGAACTTCAGCACGGCTTATCATCCACAAATAGATGGTCAGTCGGAACGAACTATTCATATCTTGGAGGATATGCTCAGAGCGTGTATGCTAGACTTCAAAGGATCGTGGAAAGATCACCTACATCTTGTGGAATTTTCGTACAACAACAGCTACCAAGCAAGCATAGGAATGGCACCTTTTGCAGCATTGTATGGAAGGAAGTGTCGATCGCCATTAAGTTGGGACGATGTCAGAGATAGGGAACTTCTTGGACCGTAGATGATAGTAGAGACTGTTAATGTGATCCGTACTATCAGGGAAAGGATGCGCATAGTCCAAGATCGACAGAAGCACTGGGCTGATGCAAAGAGACGACACTTGGAGTTCCAACCAGGAGATCACGTTTTCCTGAAGATATCTCCGAACCGCGGAGTGATCCGATTTGGAAGACGGGGTAAGTTGAGTCCGAGATACATTGGACCGTTCGACATACTCGAACGAGTCGGTGAAGTGGCATACCGTTTAGCGCTTCCACCTTCATTGGAAGGAGTGCATAATGTGTTCCATATATCCCAACTCAGAAAGTATGTGAGTGACCCCAACCATGTTCTCGATCATTCCGAGCTCATTATACAGCCCGACTTGTCTTGTGAGCAACAGCCAATGGAGATCCTGGATAGGAAAGTGAAGACACTTCGGAACAAGGAAGTTAACTTGGTTCGAGTGATGTAGAGGAAAGACACTCCAGGAGAGTCCACTTGGGAAAGGGAGGATGAAATGCGTACTAGATATCCACACCTCTTTGTAAACTAGTCCTCAAATAAAAGTTGTAAATTTCAAGGACGAAATTTTTGTAAGAAGGGTAGACTGTAACAACTCCAATTTTAATGTACAAAGAATTGATTTAGATTCAATGTATACTTGGAGTATTTATTGCAGCTGATATCTCTTTAAGTATTTATTTTACTCCATAATTACAAGAAGGAGCTTGTAGCTCATTGGTAACACCTTGCATTGCTGAACTAAACTACCAGAGTTCAAATCCCCAGCCCCACATTATTTTTGTATTTATTTTGCTTTAATTTTTTTTGGAAGTCAACGGTAAAAAGGACATAACTCCCAAAATATGTACTGGACAACAAAAAGTAAATATACCAAATTGTACCCCCGAAGAATCCCCGGCCATTGGACCCCTGACTCGGCCCGACTCGTCGCCGCCGGCCGGCGACTCGGCCGACTCGGTCCGGCGCCGCCGGCCGGACTTGGCCGGACGGCCGAATCTCCAATAGAGAAAAGTTGGGTCTTGACCTGGTCCACCCTCCTGCATACTCTAAATGCTTGGATCGGTTATCATTTGGCCAATAAATCCCTTTTACTCCTATGTTTAATGAATTTTTAATGATTTTGTATAATTTTTATAAATTTTTTTATTAAAAACCCTAACCCTATATAAACCCCCATACCTTCTACCCTCTCACCCTACATTCTTAAGTCCACTCTCTAAAAATTTCAAGAGAACTCGGTACGTTAGAAAACGAGCGAAAGGCGAAGCGCTGCCGAAATCGACGGCGAAATCCCGGCGATCGTACTAGGACTCTTCACGACGTTTTGACGCACCGACAAACCTACTACCTTCCTAGCACTCTCTAGCGTTGTCCAAACCCGTAAGACCCCCTTTTCTACCTTTCTTTTCTTCCATTAAAATACGATTTTTCAAACCCGACGGAAATCGGAACAAACCGATTTCCGATTCGGTTTTCTATCAAAACTCACTTGTCACTAATTCCATAATGCTTAAACATATTCATGTTGACTACTAATCACTTAAAAATCAATTTGAACAAGTTTTCACATATGAAATGATAACTTTTGCGATATATCGTATTTTTTCACTTAAATACTACCATGTTTAGTTTATCACATTTAACCCTTTAACATTGCTATACCTTAAAATAGATCACGAGGAAATGACCTACCTCCACACACACGCAAATACAACCCTAATTGATATCATCAAAACTTAGAATACGATAATACAAGATTTTTCATTAAAATACCATTTTCTTTATAAACCTTTTTCTGAAAGTTCTAAATTGTATACAATTTTATAACAAAATCTTTTAATAGGAAAATACGATATATCATGGACATCGATCGTTTATCTAAAGCTGATTTTGTGGTGTCTAGACAAGTGTGTCTAAGGCGAGTGGTTACCTAATTAGGACCACTACTTGTAGTGGAGAGCCTCCCACTCACCTGACACTTACCTGGCCGTAATTGGCGGTGAAGAGGCAATTTGAGGGTTCTAATGACGTGTCGTTTAGACCATGTAGAAATAGGCCAGTTGGCTTAGGAAACCCTAGAATCTAAAATACGGAAATTTACACCCTTTTACAAATAAATACCTTATTTTTATAAAACCGTTTTCTAAATGATTAGTATTTATTAAATCTTTGCAAAGCGCCACTACAACCCATCTTTGGGGAACTTGTTAGGGAGGGTACGGTTTATCGTGCACCCTCGAGCTTAGTAGTGCGAGATTCAGACCTCCGCAAGGAGCATTCGGTCTCGAAAGGTTTAGAATACGACATTTATGAAAAATGAGATTTTTGGAAAATAAAATATTTATTAAAAATTATTCTTGTATAAACATATGTATATTTATCATTTAAACACCTATTTTATTATAAGATAAAGTTTCCACCTTATCCTAAAAATTACAAGATTAAAAGTTACATTAAAATACCATGAATTTCAAATAAATCAATATTACAAATTAATACCTTTATTAGGATATATTCACTAGAAATATCACTAAATAAAACCACGCTCATTATAATTATAAAGACGAATAATAAATACTTGGAGTGTATCTTGAAAACTATGCAAAAGTATTTTTACATAAAACCCCCTCAAGTTTTATAATTTACAATAAGGACCCTAACAATTATAGAACTTCAAATTACATTTCTTTTGGTCTGACTCGAGTTTGAGTCTGATTATTTCTGACTTGAATATGATTCAAGTCAATCTACATTCTTTAATATTCCAACTCAATATAAATACATGAATCCCATAATCCAGTTAACAATCTATACAACTTTACTGAATTAAACCATGGATATACATCCATTATCCCGTTATACCATTTACCTGATTATGCAGTTACAATCCGTTTACTGATATCATGGTTTTGGTCAGTCATCCAACTTACACAATACAATACAACAATACTATCAAAACACTACGGGGTTTAAGGGGTAGATTGGTACGGAAGGTGTTAAAGGTGGCACGAGATGGTCAGATTAAGACACCTAACCTATATTCCGTTTCTATTGTACCGTGGCTTAACGATTCCTTGTACATTCCGTTTGCCCTGGTCTCTAGCATATAGAGACCCTCTCATATACACTGGCATCCTTCTGTACCAAGCTACAAACAACAGCATTAACACAATATTCTATAATATTTTACAACCTCTTTAGGAAATACTCTTATTCTGTCTTTTCTAATTCTTCTTTATCTTTGGGACTTACCGAGCAACCTGTTCGCTGACGACATTCTATTTCTTTCTTCTTTGAATGTCGTCAAGTGCTTTGGACCCAGCAGAGATCGAGCCCACCGGTGAAGACTTGAAGCAGTTTCACGAAGACCCCGAGCTCTAGATATTGTACCTTGTTCTATTCAGTATTTTCATTTCCTGTTATGCCACTGTTTAGGCATCGCTTTTCATTTCAGATGTATTTACTTTTCATGCATTGTACAAAAGAATGTTATTAATAAAGTTGTTGTTTTTCTATATCTCTTGTCTCTTGTGATTTACTTTATATTGCTTAGATACGCTTAGCGTATGTACTTCTGAATACATACGTAGCGGAGCTCGTCGCGTCTCCTTCGCCGTATACCGGGAAGCGGGGCATGACAACATTCTCTAAGGACTGCGGTAACGCCAAACGATACGCTACCTCACCAACACGCTCCAAGATCTCAAAGGGTCTAACGAATCGAGGACTGAACATTCTTCGACTTCCAAAATGAATCACCCTTCTAGTCGGTGATATCTTCAAGAATACCAAATCACCCACGGCGAACTCTAGAGGTCTTCTCGACGTATCTGCCCAACTCTTCTGTCGGTTTTGTGCTGCCTTCATATGGTTCCGAATTGCATTAACTTTCTCAACTGTCTGTACAACCAAATCTGGTCACAACAATCTTCGTTCACCAACATCGTCCTAACAAACAGGTGAACGACACTTGCGACCATATAAAGCTTCGAATGGAGCCATCTGAATTGTCGCCTAGAAACTGTTGTTGTAAGAAAACTCCACCAAATGTAGATGATCCTCCCATGAACCCTTGAAGTCCAACATGCAAGCTCTCAACATATCTTCAAGAGTTTGGATCGTTCTCTCCAACTGGCCATCTATTTGAGGATGATAAGCTGTGCTAAACTTCAATCGAGTCCCCAAACTTTCCTATAAACTCCTCCAGAAGTGTGATAAAAACCGAGTGTCACGATCGGACACGATACTCACCGGTACTCCATGCAATCTGACAATCTCCTGCATGTACCGCTCCGCCAAAGTTTCTGTTGATTGACCAACCCGAAAAGGAATGAAATGAGCTGCTTTGGTCAAACGATCAACAATCACCCATACTGCATTGTTGCCTTTTGGATTTCGCGGTAAAGCTGTCACGAAATCCATGGTTATATGTTCCCACTTCCACTGAGGAATCGGAAGTGGTTGAAATAAACCAGCAACCCTTTGGTGTTCAGCCTTAACTTGCTGACACACCAAGCACTTTGCCACAAAGCGAGCAATCTCCCGTTTCATACCTTCCCACCAGAAATGCTGTCGTATGTCTCGGTACATCTTCGTGCCTCCTGGATGTACGGAATAAGCTGAGCTGTGCGCCTCCTTCATAAGTTCTTCACGAATATCTCCCTTTAGCACACATAAACGGCTACCATATCTCAACGAACCATCTTCATGGATCGGTAAATCCGTTCGTAGTCCAGTTTCAACCTGTTCTCGAAACTTTTGCAATCTAAGGTCCTGCGGTTGCGCTGCTTTAAAATTCTCGATCAACGACTAATGTAGCTGCAGCTGCATCAACTGTCCCGAAGAATGCGGTAGCATAATCTCCAAATCAAACCTTCGAAATTCTTCAACGAGTTCCTTTTGCGTAGTCAACATCTGAATTGCTGGTAACCGACTGAGTGCATCCGGCACGACATTAACCTTCCCCGGATGGTACTTAAGATCGAGATCGTAGTCAGCCATCAGCTCCAACCATCTACGTTGCCTCATATTAAGCTCCTTCTGCGTGAACACATACTTCAAACTCTTATGATCAGTGAAAACTTCGACCCTTTCGTCCAAAAGGTAATGTCTCCAAATCGTCAAAGCGAAGATCACAGCCGCAAGCTCCAAGTCATGAGTTGGGTAATTCTTCTCATGGGTCTTCAACTGTCTTGATGCGTACGCTACAACCATCCCATGCTGCATCAAAACGCATCCCAATCCTTTCCCAGATGCGTTGCTGTGAATCACCAATCCTCCGAAATTGTCTGGCACGGTCAGAATAGGAGCGGTTATCAATCTCTGCTTCAACGTCTCAAAAGCTGACGCACATCTATCCGTCCACACAAAAGGTACCTCCTTGCGCGTAAGCTTGGTTAACGGCTCCGCCAGACGAGCAAAGTTGTCCACAAATCTTCTGTAATACCCGGCGAGTCCAAGAAAACTTCTTATCTCCGCCACATTCTTTGGAATCGGCCAATCTCGAACTGCTGCAATCTTTTCTGGATCGACGGCGATTCCATCGCCAAACACAACATGCCCCAAAAACTTTACTTCTTCCAGCCAAAACTCGCACTTGCTCATCTTCGCATATAATTTCTCTGGTCTCAACGTCTGCAGTGCGATCTTCAAATATTCAGCATGCTCTTCAATACTCTTCGAATAGACCAGAATATCGTCAATGAACACCACTATAAACTGGTCCAAGAAAGATGAAAAGATTCGGTTCATCAAGTCCATGAATATAGCTGGTGCATTCGTAACTCCGAAGGGCATCACTAAGTACTCGTAATGTCCATACCGAGTTCGGAACGCCGTCTTGCAAATATCCTCTGCTTTCACTCGGACCTGATGATATCCGGATCGCAAATCCAGCTTCGAGAATACCCTCGCGCCACTAAGCTGCTCAAATAATTCGCCAATTCGAGGGATCGGGCACTTGTTCTTAATAGTCACCCGGTTTAATTCTCGATAATCGATGCACATTCCTCTCGTGCCATCTTTCTTCTTGACTAGAAAACTTGAGCTCCCCAAGGCGAGTTACTGCTTCGAATCCAACCCTTCTCGAGTAACTCAGTAACCTGCTGTTCCCTGATTAAAAATCAGGAAAGGACTCAGAAGAGGCATTACGTGCTCACATGTGACCAGTGGTCACGTATTGGCACGTGACGTTTAAAGCAGCGGCACAAAGCTCATTCAAGAAAAAGCTCCAGAAAAGGTCACGTGCTCACACGTGACCAGTGGTCACGTGTTGGCACGTGACGGCTGAGCATCGGCCAGAGAACAGAGCGCAGAAGAAGAGAAGTCCATTCTAGGGGTCACGTGCCTACACGTGACCAGGGGTCACGTGGCCACACGTGACCAGGCTTTAAAAGCCTTATTCTTTACAGAACTAAATCCTGAGAAGAGATCATTCAAATCTTTCCAAAATAGAGAATGATTATTTGGAACCGTTGGATTAAAAATCTAAAGGTGATTAAATATCACCAATTTATGAAAAAATCTTGAACTTGGAAAGATTTCCCCCCTAAATCTAACCGAGATAACAAAGGGATATGTTTGGATTTAAAATCCAATGGTGAATAAAATTCACTTAACAATCTAAACGCCCAGATTAATGATAAATATAAATCAAATCTCTCAACATACAAATCAAATCTCTCAATAAGAGATTTACTAAGCAGATTGATTCTCTTCCTTCTCCTATAAATAGGAGCCAAGAAAGGAAGAGGACCCTTTTTCGAAAACCTTTTTTTAAAAACCTTTTTCTGAAACCTTGAGACCTTTGGATCTTTTTCTTTTGATATATATATATATAGAGATAGAGCCTTTGATTCTCGGCAAAAAGAAAAACCTTAGGTAAGAAAAGAAAAGGGAGGCTTCAAAGGAGAATTTAATTCTCAAAAGAGTTTAACTCTTATATAAAAAGAAAAGAACTTAGTTCTTTCTCTGGTTGAGGATCTGCAAAGTGCACATCTCCCCATGAATTGAGAATTTAATTGTCATTGCGTTGAGATCCTGCCATGCAGATCTAAAACACAGAGGAGGGACTGAGTTTAGAGAATTTAATTCTCACAAAATGATAGGAATTCAATTCCTTTGAGATAAAGTTAGGGTTTAACCCTATATTATAGGAATTTAATTCCTTCAAAATGAACAGAACTAGGGTTTAACCCTAATTGAGAATATAATTCTCTCAAACTCATAAGAATTTAATTCCCTTAAGAAAAGAAATTAGGATTTAACCTTATTAAGAGTATAATTCTTCAGAAGAAAACAAAAAATTTAAGTCCTCTAAAGTTTAGGGTTTAACCCTATGAACAGAACTTTAAAACATGCAGAGTCACGTGCTACCACGTGACCCCTGCAAAGGCCCACAAAATAGAGCTCTGAAGTAGACACCTCACGTGTTACCGCGTGACTCCTACGAAGATATATAAAAGAGAACTTTGAGGCAATGCCTCACATGCCCCGCGTGATCCCTGAACCACATAAAGAAACAGCAAAATAAAAGAGAACTCTGGGGTGCCCCCACGTGTCACCACGTGACCCCTAATGAGTATTCTAATAAACCAGGGCATGAGCCCCCATCACGTGCCCGCACGTGATGGCTTTCAGAACTAAAAGTGTTAAACACTTATCTATAGAACAAAATAAAGAGAAGAAGGGCGCTCTCACGTGTTACCACGTGACCCCTCTTGCCTTAGTGTTTAACACTAAATTGAAACCTCTGTATTCAGTGTTTAACACTGATTCTCCTTTGTGTTTAACACTAATTTGGAAAACTCTATTTGCAGTGTTTAACACTGATTTGCTTAGTGTTTAACACTAATTTGAAAACTCTTTTCCCAGTGTTCAACACTGATTATCTTTTAGTGTTTAACACTAACTTGTCAATCTTTTCCTAGTGTTCAACACTGTTGGTCTCTAGTGTTTAACACTAGCTTTAGCCCAATTGGCTAAGTTTCTAGAGGCAAAGCCTCTCCTTCAATGAATCAACAGAGGGCCAATATCCCAAACATAATTGGACTTAGCCCAAGACGGCCATAAGTCCTCAATTCAAATTCAACTGGGCCAATGGGCTCATAATATAATAATTGATCTTAGTTTCCAAATTGGACTATGGATCGCTTAATCTACCTTGGTTTAAGGGTACATCTCTTCACTCCTTTGATACTTGGCGTTGTAATTCCTCAGCGTCTTCAAAGAGGTGGCGGGTCCCGATGACCACGCATTGATACGGACTGTGGGGTCCTTAAACTCATGGACTATGAGGTCCTTAACCTTGACCGTAATGTCTTAAAACTAACATCGGACTGTGGAGTCCGTAAATCCACGGACTATGACGTCCTTAACCTTGACTAGAATGTCTTAAAACTAACAACGGACTATGACGTCCTTAACCTTGACCGTGATGTCTTAAAACTAACATCGAACTGTGGAGTTCTTAAATCCACGGACTACGACTTCCTTAACCTTGACCGCAACGTCTTAAAACTAACACTAGACCGCAATGTTCTTAAACTACCTATTGACCGCAATGTCACTAAACTAAACAACAGGGCTCCCCTAATCGCTCTCTTGTCGGATCTAAACGATCCCGTTAAGTTGATCTTAGTCTAAAATCGGACTAACGTATCCTTGACAAACGTTTAAGTCGATCTTAGTCTCAAATGAGGCTAGTGTATCCTTAAACACAACCCCCAAACCTAAATCTAAGATAATACGGATTTGGACTAGTCCACGCCCTACGGACGACGACATAACTCAGTCTCCGTATACAATCCACGGGCAACCAAACACAAAACAAACACATACGACACGAAGCGACCATCTGGAGAAGGAGAAAGTTGTTACCGCGATGCGGTAGCGTAATTAACTGTAGGGGCTTGTGCCTGCAGGGAAAAGCGTCCCCACAATCAAAAACCCCTCAAGCGAGGGGGAATCTGGTGAAGTCTGCTACATCGGCCGCATCCTTCTAAACCTCCGATACACGGTGCCATAAATCAACTTGGTATCTTTGGAGAGGTAGACGGATAACACCAATTAGCATCTGCCCCGAATCTCAGGCAAGACGTCATGTCACGCCGTCTTTCGGAGGGGAACACCTGCTTCTTAACTTCTTCCAACTCTACTGGTGCCATTGGATAATACGCTTTAGAAACTGGCGCTGCACCAGAAATAAGATCAATTGCGAACTCCACGTCTCGCTTCGGCGGTAATCCTGTTATATCTTCAAACACATCCATAAAATCGCGAACAACAGCTGGCTCTTCACCTTTATCAACCTCCATTGATGCAAGAATATTAGTTGTTGGCCTAGCCCTAAACTCGACTGACCCGACAGAACTGCTTCCTCCAGTGAAGGTAAACTCGGGATGTCCGGGAATCTGGAAAATTACTTTCTTTGCCCTACAATCGATGTGAGCGTAGAAAGTGCCAAGAAAATCTATTCCCAAGACGACTTTGTAGCTGCCTGAATCAATCACCAAGAAATCTGCAAAAAGCTCCCGTACGCAAACAACAACTGCACAATTTTTACATTCTCTACTAGATATGATTTTCCCATTCCCAGTATGTATGTCCCAGAAACTAGGCAGGGTCGTGCAGGTAATCGAGTGTGTAGCTATAAACTTGGATGACATAAAACAATGTGATGCACCAGAATCAAATAACGCTAATGCGGGAAAACCATGAACGAGTAGAATACCTGAAACAACTTCTCCTGAAGCCTTAGCTTCCTCAGCCGTCAAGGTAAAAGCTCGAGCCTGATTGGGTCCTTGAGTCAGCTGCTTCTATCCCTGAAACGGTTTCTGCGGAGGCTTCTGAATATCATCCCTCGTGTAAAGCTTCGACGGACAAGAATTAACAGTATGATCCGCCGATCCACAAACCAGACAAAGTCCCCGCATCCTGCGACATTCCCTTTGCAAATGTCCGGGTAAGTGGCAATAGCTACAAACCACGTGCTTCCTCTGATCAACGACAGCAGGCTTCTTCATCGGTGTTACACCACGACGGTCCACTGGAATACCTCTGCGTCTATGAGCTCGGTTTGGTACAAATGTCGGCTTCCTTACCGTAACTGCTGTCTGCTGTGAACTCCCAGTCTTCCCAGATAAGCTCTGCTGTTCTCGGGCTGCCGTAAGTACCTCTGAGAAAGTGGTCAAACCCAGGGAGACAATCTGCCTCTGGATGTCCACATCCAAGCTGCGCATGAACCTCCTTGCCATGTCTGCATCGTTGGCAACTAAAGGTCCAGCGAATCTACTGAGCCGTGTCCACTCGGCTGCATGTACATCAACAGGTGCACCGTTCTGCCTTAGACTGATGAACTTCTCTTCCATTTCCTCCCGTGCAGTCCACGGGAAGAACTTCTCCAGGAAACTCTTCGAAAAATCCACCCACTTGATCGGCTTGGGCAAGCGGGTCTCCTCCACAAGCCACCATTCACGGGCGTAGTCCACTAACTGAATGCGCACCACATCCACCCTTTTATCATCTAGGATCTGCGCCGCAATAAGTAAGTTCTCCGTGTCAACTAGCCACTGCTCCGCTGGCAACGGCTCCTCCAAACCAGTAAAGACAGACGGATCCAAACTCCTGAAATCTGCTACAGTCCCCACACGATCTACTGGCTTAGCCCCAACATTGTTCACGGACTGCTGAACGGTCCGCAAACCTTCCTGAAACGATTTAGCTTGCTGTTGGATCAGCTCGGTCTGTCTCTTTTGATTCTCTAACATCCCACGTATTACTCCAAGCATAGCGGCTTCGCCAATACGCCTTTTGCACGTCTTCAAATTCTTGTCTGCCATATCCCTGAAATCAAAACACCTAAAGATTAGCATGATAACGGATTCAAAATGTAGATCAAGGCTAGAACTCCAAGTTACTTAAATAGAGTACCGCATTGTAACTATGCCGCTGTATCATAGCTACAATTACATAACTCCACCTAAGCCGCCTAAGTTCTAGAGATAACAAGGAATCAGGTTTTCGAGTCGATATGCAAAGAAAGTTTGCACACCGTAAAGATATAATTAGGAGGAGGTCAGATTCAAGAACGGTAAAATAGCAAGGTGGCAGGACGTGTTTCCTAAACACGGGTATTCTGATTCGTGTATTGGGTACAATACCCAACTACAAAAAGAATCAACCCAACTAACCTATTTCTCTGATACCAAAAGAACCATGTCACGTCCCACTTCCTAGAGTACGCTAAATTGGGCACATGACATAGCCAACCATGCTACCTGTAGGTAGGAAGTATCCATCCATAGTCACATTACGGCTGAAGAGATATCAAGAACAAAATATAACTATCTAAGATAAGTCCATAAACCAAGATAACATGAGTCAAGAATAATAAAAATGCGGAAGCAAAAGATCCAATACAAAATAACTGGAATGTATGTCCCATAATGCGGGCTCACATCAGGAATAAAATGCAGAAAATAAAAGAACTAACTGCTACTGAAACCTCACTGCTCAGCCTGCTGGCTGAAGTACTCCTGCTCGGACTGCGGCAAAGGTACGGAATCTGGGCCATGCAAAACCCAGATGTCAGCGCGTCATGTCATCAAGTAACAAAATATAAATAGGGTAACAGGCAATGCAAATATAATCATGAATGATAAAGCAGGTGTAACAGTAATATAAATCAGGGCAGTGAAGGGTAGTGTGCAGTGAGTAAACTAAACTGTTCTATTGGGTTTTCTACTCTCAAGTTTTTGAAATCAATTTGATGAATCATCGATGTAACTCAATAGTATCCCGTGCATGCCCGGGACCACGGTCTAAGACTCTCGGGCTGAAACCGAGACGTGCCGCTAGGCATTAAAAGGAAAAGGATACAGACCAACGATGTCAGCAGCATCGTCACGAGGCGGGCCTAGCCTAAAAAACTGATCAGTAAAAGCAAGCAACTGTCGAGTTACAAGTCAGGATTTCATCATTGATTTCCTCATACCCCCAAGTTATGTATGTCAAGTCAGGTATTCAGTAATCAAGAACTAATGCCAACACAGGATCAGGTAGGAGCAGGTTTGTCTGGATAGACAACAGGAACGGTCCGTGAGGACTACATGTCAGGTTTGTTGGCATTAGACACAAGATTAGGTAACAGGTCAAGCCATGGTACATCAGGTCAGGTCAAGTAGTGTGTTTAGAAGTCATGTCATGTAAAGAGTGTACGGTACCATGTCAGGTCAAGAAATATGTGTAGCAAGTCACGTCAGGGTGTACAAGATAACCTGTGGATGCTCATAATCGACTAGCATAATCGTGGTTATGAATAGACAAGCTTGGTACTATCAGAACAATAAACAGGCACAGTAACACGATAGAAATAGGTGCATATTAAACTACTTAGTTGTACGGTTATCAGTTTGATTTAAGGGATAGTTCTAACATTGCACGAATGCAGTATTACACATATGGATGATCAAATCATATTAAAGATGCAATTGAATGTGAATAAGGCTAAATGTGTGCAATCGGTCGTCCGATAGGGTAAAACTACAAAATGGGTAATATGGCTATAAAACAATTGTGATTATGTGATCTAACATATAAATGTGATTACTAAGTATATTTAACTAAATGCAACAATCAGGTTTCAAGTTTAGATCTGAAATAAATAACAGAACATTGTACTGTTAATCTGGAATTCAAAACTTTAGATTTTCTATAGATTTTAATAGGAAAAATAGATATCTTGATATATGAATAGTATGACTAGCATGTAGTAAGATTAATTTGCCTCGACGGGTCGCGATACAGAAAACGGAACGTTACGCGTCGGCGGGGAAAAGTCGCGACGCGTGCACGGTACACGGAATGAGCCCAAACGACGAACAATGGAGTCACACGGGTCAGGCGTCCTGGCTGGATCGTCTGGGATCGTCGCTGGCACGGTCGGATTCCGGCCACCGAGAAAACAGTGAACAGTTAAGAACAGATTTCATAAGGAAAGTGGAAAAAGAGAAAAGAAGAAGATCTTACTTTGGTAGGGTGTTCTGGGTTTTCAGGAGAGTCGACACAGAGCGACGATGACGAGGGTTGCCGGCGTGGTGATTTTCCGGCGAAGGGCAGTGGGTTAAAAGGGTGCAGCTGTGGTCGTGGGGTTCGGCAGAGGGTGGTGGTGGTGGTTTGTAGGGCCGGGACGTGGAGAAGGAGGTGAGGAGGTGACGACGGTGATGACGGCGATTCACCGGCGAAGTTGGGCTCGCGGGAGGTTGCAGCTGGCGGCCTCGTCGGGTGCAGTGGGTCTTCGGGGATCTTTGGAAGGAAGAGAGGAGAGGAAGGATATGGAGAGGGCGGTCACGAGGGTGAGAAGAAGTTAGCGACGACGAGGTAAGGTCGGCGGAGATAGGGCGGCGAGGGTTAGGTCAAGTTTGAATATGGGTTTTCTTTTGTGAGAGAGGAAACGGGACGAAGAAATATATTAAGGAGGGAGAGAGAAAGATTTATGAGAGGAGTGAGAGAAAGAGAGATTCTCGTGTGCGAAAGGAGAGAGAAGAAGAGAGAGATAGAGAAGAAGAGAGAGATCGAGAGGAGAGAGAAAGCGAAGAAGAGAGATAAAATTTTCGTTATATGCAGAGAGAGAAAGAAAGAAGAGAGAGAAAGAGAAAGGGAAGAGAAATGGAAGGCCAGCGAGGGGGAGAGAGAGAGAGAGATAGAGAGCGTGGGGCCTAGGGGAGAGGACGGGAGGCTGCGATTGGCTGAGGGAGTTAGGGAATTTTTTTGGAAATTCGATAAAGATTTTTAAAGAAGGAAATGTTGTGTATGCTGGGGAAAAACTAGGCTTGAAAAATATGAAGATTTTTTTTATAAAGATTTTCTATTAATCAGAGGAGATCCTCAGATGGAAAAAGATTTCTACGCTAAATAATTTTCTCAAGCTAGTAAAAATTTAAGTTAGGTATAATTTAAAATATTAGATTATTAAAATTTGGCGGGATATAAAACAATTCAGAAATGCGCCCGGGTCGGGTCCAAAAATTTGAATTTGAAATATGAAAAATATTGGCAGGTTCCAAAAATTAAAATGAAGGATTTAGTAATGAAAAAGCATACCCCCAAGAACGGACGCACGTACGTGCGCGTAGTCATCCAAACACGTCCGTTTCACTGAACGGGACGAGAACACGATGCTAGGACGCTACCACTGGGTTAGGGGTATCGAGCAGGCCATGACAAGTATTTTTAATTTATTTTAAATGACTTAGACTGTTATATGCAAGAATATGAATTGTCGGGGTAAATTATAACTAGTAACAGTCAAAGCATGATCAATGAAATAAATACCACACACCACATATACGGTAACTGAAATTTGTAGAACTGGACTCGGTTGTTACAAGTTGACATCAAAGTGGACGATAATGAAGACAATTGGACAAGTGGTTCGTGTGAGATATTAACGAGATGTTACTCCCCGTTGATACCTGAGGACTGATATGTATGCAGAGGCATTGGATACGACCAATTCCAGAGGAAAGCCGTGCTGAGGACGCAGCTGTCCAGAAATGAGAAAAGGAATTTATGTAAAGAGTGCCAACCTCCGTACAGTTCATCATAGGTGAGATCGGAAGAGACCATAAGCAGGTTCTTTCTAGGACCCCGCAGCGATAAAGATTTGCACCCAGGATCAGTTGTATCGCATGTATTCAGAGGGCTAGATGCCGCCATCAGTAACGTGCTACCTTGCGAGTGGTCATGTTAATTGGCCAAGAGATATCAGAGGAGTGCCAGAGCGGATCTGTTTTGTTATTCACCTAACCGGTCCGACAAGCAGAAATATTGTGGGATTGCTGATCCATAGGGAAAAATAAGGACCCAGAGACAAAGGACGCCAGACCGTGAGCAGGAGGCAAGTGGATGTTCTTGCTCTACCAGCTTTGGATGTACCAGCATTTTTCGACATTGAAGAAGGTGTACCTCAATGTCAGTTATTGCAATTTGCGTTTTAGTGATCCGAGTATCACACCTTTATCGCTTGGACTTGAGTTTTGATGATTCGGATTCGTGATATTTGTTTTCGTGCACAGTTATTGCACTTGGTTTATATTTTATACATCTGTTACGTTGGTTTATGAGTTGTGCATATCTATTGCACTTGATATCGATTTTGTACCTTGGCTGCACATATTTATGATTCCGTGGATTTCGATACTGTCGATTTGATTTCGTGCATGTTGTATGCACTCGACTTGACTTATGCACTCGGTATAGCTCACATATGTTTACCGTGCATTGATACAGATTGTGTGCACATAGTTGCACGCGTTTATGATTTTATACCCCTTGGTACGCTCGGTGTTGTTTTTATGCACTTTTTGTACATTGACGAGTTTTTGGGCACCTAGTGCACCTGATATTTGTTTTCGTGCATTTGTTGCACTAGATTTATGTTTTCGTGCACCGTGTGCACTTGACGTTCGTTATCGTACACTCTACTGCACTAAATGATGGACTACCCTAGCACCATGATGAGGTTATAGAAGCATCTGCGGTGCCAAATTCAATTTTTTCTTGGTGCAAAGTTAGTCAAACAAGATCTTTAACTAGAAATATAGGGTTTTACCTAAGATGATATGTTAACTATAGAAGTGTAGGAAGATTATACCTTGGTAGAATCAAGTCCTTCACTTTACTTGCTCCTTGTAGTAGTCCCGCGACTCCACTAGGCATCTCCTGAGGCTTTGAACGGGCTTCCTCCGGTGATCTTCGCACCAAAGACGATCCACCACGAAGCTCCTACTAGTTCAAGCTACCACTACACTAAACTCCTTTAGTGTAAGAACACACCAGTGTAGAGTGC
The DNA here is from genome assembly GCA_030015575.1 of Agapanthus africanus. Taxonomy (NCBI): domain Eukaryota; kingdom Viridiplantae; phylum Streptophyta; class Magnoliopsida; order Asparagales; family Amaryllidaceae; genus Agapanthus; species Agapanthus africanus. The sequence continues at coordinate 415,040,940 of CM057349.1, read as the reverse complement.
TAATCTACATTAGGATGATGAAGTAGGGGATGTTAGAAGCTCACAAATGCAATCAAAAATCCATGGTTCACATCACATGTGAGGGTGTGGATTTTTGAAGGCATGAAGAAGAAGATGAAAATGAGCATGAGAGCAAGAATGGAGAATGGCTAAGTGTTTGCCATGAACAAGAAAAATGAACCATACACTCTTGACCCCTCACTCATTTAAGCATGGAATTATGCAATATAAAATTGCAACCATGCTTGAATAGTGAGTCAAGAAGAATAAACAAAAGATAATCCCATACTTGCAACTATGCTTCATTTTACACCTCATTTCTATTTTCACAAAATAGAAATATAAATGCCATGGTTCATTATTATATATATATTTATATATCATATATATTAATATATATTTAATGAAGAATAATTAGTGAGCTAATGATATTAGTTAAGATATAATTATATCACATATAATATATATCATATTATTAAATCAACACTTGATTTAATAATCCGGTTATATAACATATGACCGGCTAATATCATTTATATGTATATCACATTATCGAATCAACACTTAATTAGACAATCTGGTTATATCACATATAACCGCACCGATGACAAATGACTGCTAGATTACAATATGGTATCACATACTCGTATTTAATCAGGCCCACACACATATCACATATGTTTCCTACTTCGTTTCACTTGAACCAGGGAACTTCTATGTGGGACTTTAAAGACTCGTCAATACGCCAGCAGTAGGTGATGATCATATCAATCACCTACAAGCCGTCAGCGATACTAGCTGGACGTAACGGCTACCCGGGTATTGAGCGATATGAAGATCAATAAGCAAGCCTGTCCACAGTCTGCATGAAACCTATCAGTAATACTCCCGTACAGTCCGGTCTCTTCGTCTGATATGTCGCATATCATGTCTAGGGGTGGAAATTGTCAGACCCCGGAAACGTGATAAGTCATGTCGATGTCTGGACTATAACGGTTCGAGAAACTACTGATAACACTTATCAGTATATCTCGACAGCAGCCCTGGCCAGGGACTTCCAGTTATAGCCAATCGAACATAGCGCAACATCAACTCCCAATACCGGGAGAGACGAAACCCCTCCTATCGCTCATTGCTTTCATATGACTCGGGACTGTACCCAAAATCCACCTGTTTGCACGACTCCTTTGAGCCATGGTAGGGTGGAAATCAAAACACAGTGGGAGCCACACGAAACTCTATGACGATCTCGGGTCTACAGACTAACCTGTACCAGTGTCACCAGAGGACTGCTATCTGACGATTGGTATACTACCAACTAGGAGTCCTCGGCAAGTCCGTTCAGTGAACCTAGTCTCCACTGAGCACCCGTATACCATTTTTTTATGTCAAACACCAATGGATGTGAGATCATCCATCGCCCATCATATGGGTCAAGAAGCGTATACGCTAGTCTACTCTGGAATATCGATGCTCTGTCTCGATATTCCCTCGACTAGGAACAATTAACGGATGTACTTGTAGACTACCCTGGCCCCACTAGCATGATCTCTATCATAGTCCTGATAGTCAAGTACATATCCTAAGGGCTTTATCAACATGTGAGAGCAAGACAGTATATCAATACCAGTCAACATGTTAAGATAAAGGTAACCAGATAGCATACTATCATGTCGAGCAAGAAAGTTCTCTATACATATGTCCAAGCATCCACTATATCATACAATAATGGCCTCTAGGGCATACATATTCCCAACAATCTCCCACTTGCACTAAGGCCAGTTGTTGTGGTATCTCATACCCAACATCCCAGAATGTCTCTCAATAAGCATCTGGAGGAAGGCCTTGGTGAGTTGATCCGCTGTGTTATCCTCGATGTCAACTCTCCTATCTTCGATCTCCCGGAGATCAACTATCTCCCTGATCAGGTGATACTATCTAAGAATAAGTCTGGATCGCTGATGGGACCGGCGTTCCTAGGACAAAACCACAACTCCATTATCATCACAATACACAGATACTGGATGCTGAATGGTAGAAACCAAGTTCATCACATGAACCTCTATATCCAGACAGCCTCTTTGGCAGTATAATTAGTAGCGATGTCATTAGCCTCTTTCAACGAGTCTGCCACGGTATATAGCTTGGAACTCTTCCAACATACCGTCCCTTCACCAAGGGTAAAGGCAGAACCCGAGACTGACTATCAGTCGTCCTTATCACACTGGAAGCTTGAATCGGTAAAGGAATCCGGAGGGAGTTCACCGTTACTATACACCAAGAACATCTGTTTAGTGCTTCTCAAGCACTTAAGAATGTTCTTCACAGCTGTCCAGTTATTCTCCCGAGGATCTGATTGATACCCGCTCACTACACCTAGTGAGTAAATTACATCTGGTTTGGTATATAACATCGTATGGATGATTGACCCGTATGCCGAAGCACAGGGTATCCTTTGCATGCGAGGCCTCTCCAAATCAGTCTGTGAAGAAATCTTTTTGGAGAGAGTGATTCTTTAGCAAGCGGATAAATTGCTACGCTTAGAATCATCCATACTAAACCCCTTTAGTATGGTGTCTATATACCTGGATTGGGACAATCCCAGCATCCATTTAGATCTATCTCTATAGATCTATATCCCCAGTATGTAGAAGGCATCACTTAGATCTTTCATGGAGAACATGTGTGATAAGTGGAGTTTGACCGAGTGTAGCATAGGAACAATGTTTCCTATCAAGAGTAAGTTATCCATGTACAATACGAGGAAGACCGCCTTACTCTCCACAACCTTCTTATATACATGGTCCATCTATATTTTCGATGAAGTCAAACTCTTTGATATTTTCATCAAAACAAATGTTCCATCTCCGTGATGCCTGCTTTAACCCATAAGTGGATTTAAGCAGCTTGTGCATGTTTCCACTGCTCCCACTGTCTACGAAACCTTCTGGCCGTGTCATGAACACGCTCTCTTCTAAATCACCATTTAGAAAAGCGATTTTGACACCCAACTGCCAGATATCGTAGTCATAGTATGCAGCAACGGCAAGTAGGATCCTGATGGACTTAAGCATAGCAACAGTAGAAAAGGTTTCATCATTATCAACACTTGATCGTTGAACTGCTGCAATCTTCTCAGGGTCAAAGGCGATTCCATCTCCGGATACAACATGCCCCAAAAACTTCACTTCTTCAAGCCAAAACTCGCACTTGCTCATCTTTGCATATAATCTTTCTTGCCTCAACGTCTTTAGTGCGATCTTCAAGTGTTCTGCATGCTTTTCTAGGCTCCTCGAGTAGACCAGAATATCATCGATGAACACCACTATAAACTGGTCCAAGAACTGTGAAAAGATTAGGTTCATCAAGTCCATAAATATCGCCGGTGCATTCGTGACTCCGAATGGCATCACTAAATACTCGTAATGTCCATATCGAGTTCGGAACGCAATTTTGCAAATATCCTCTGATTTAACTCTAACTTGATGATATCCAGATCGCAAATCTAGCTTCGAGAATACCCTTGCACCATTGAGTTGCTCGAATAATTCGCCAATGCGAGGGATCGGGTACTTGTTCTTAATAGTCACCCGGTTCAATTCTCGATAATCGATGCACATCCTCCTTGTGCCATCCTTCTTCTTAACTAGAAGAACTGGAGCACCCCAAGGTGAATTGCTGCTGCGAATACAACTATTCTCTAGCAATTCGGTAACATGCTTCTTAACTTCTTCCAACTCCACTGGTGCCATCGTATAGTACGCCTATGAGATTGGCGTTGCACGAGGAACAAGATCGATCGCGAACTCCACATCTCGTTTCGGCGGTAATCCTGAGATGTCCTCGAACACGTCCTTGAACTCTCGAACTACAGCTGGCGCTTCCTCCTTATCGATGAAAGAACGACGCTTGTCGGCTTAGCCCTAAACTCGACTGGCTCGACAGAACTGCTGCCTACAGCAAAAACAAACTTCGGATGTCCGGGGATCTGGAAAATCACTTTCTTTTCCCTACAATCAATGTGAGCGTGGAAAGTACCGAGAAAGTCCATTCCCAAGACAACATCATAACTGCCGGTATCAATCATCAAGAAATCTGCAAATAACTCCCGTCCGCAGATAACAACTGAACAATCCTTGCACTCACTACTAAATATAATCTTCCCATTCCCAGAGTGTATGTCCCAACAACAAGACATGGCCGTGCAAGCAATCAAGTGTGCAGCAATAAACTTGGACGACATAAAACAATGGGATGCACCAGAATCGAATAATGCTAATGCGGGAAAATCATGAACAAGTAGGATACCGGAAACAACTTCATCTGAAACCAAGATACTGAAGAAGATAAGCACAGTAAACAGGATTCAACCTTGCGATAAAACATAAACTAGTAAGCAATGAAACCGAGAGAAGCAAGGTAATATCACGGCTATAAATCAAGGAAATGAATCAAGACTAGGACTCCAAGTTACTTAAATATAGTACCGCATTGTAACCATGCTGCAGTTCATAGTTACAGTCATATAACTCCGTTCAAGTCGCCCAAATCCTAGTATCAGAATCAAAGGAATAGGAAAGGATAAACAATAAGGAACAAAAGGATTTCAAGCCGAGATGCAAAGTTATTCCATCCCGTCAAGATAAAGATAAGATTCAAGAATCACGACAACAATATGGCGGGACATGATCCTAATTACGGGTTTTCCGATTCGTGTATTGGATCCAATACCCAACTATAAAAGAATCAAACTCGATTAACCTAAATTCTATGGCTCTGATACCAAACAAACCCTATCACGCCCCGCTTCCCAGAGTGCGCTAAGATCGGCACGTGACAAAGCCAACCATGCTACATGTGGTTAGAAAACATCCCTCCACAGTCACATTACGGCTGTCTATAAGATATCAAGAACAATAAAATAAAATAAATTATCTAGTACATGTCCATATGCCAGAATAAACGAGTCAAGAAATAATATATGCGGAAACAATAAATCCAATAAGCAATAACATCTGGAAAGTACGTCCCAAATACAGGCTCACATCAGGAAATGAAAATGCTGAAAGAAAACTAAACTAAACTAAATACCAAATTACTCCTCACTGTTCGGCCTGTCGACTGAAATACTCCCGGTCGGCCTGCGAAAGAGATAAAGGATCTGGGCCATGCAAAACCCAGACGTCAGTGCGTCATAATATCAAACAATAAAATATAATCAGGAGGTAACAAGATATGCAGGCATGAGTATGAACAGTAATGAGTGTATAACAGTAACACGAAAATGGAACAGTGAAGTGTATGTGCATGCGGTGAGTAATCTATGCTACTGGGTTAATTACTCTCAAGTCTTTGAAATCAATTTAATGAATCGTCGATGTAACTCAATAGTATCCCGTGCGTGCCCGGGACCACGGTCCAGATTCTCGGGCTGAAATCCGAGACATGCCGCTAGGCATTAAACAGGAAATATGTACAGATGAATGATGTCAGCAGCAGCATCCCGGGGCTGGCCTAGCCCGTAAAACTGATCAGTATAAGCGTCGAACTGTTGAGTTACAAGTCAGGTTTCATCATTGATTTCCCCTTACCCCCAATGTTATGTGTTCAAGTCAGGTATTGATAAATCTGGAGCTAATGCCAACACAGGATCAAGCAGGTACAGGTTTTTTCTGAATAGACAACAGGATGTGTCCGTCGGGACAACAAGTCAGGATTGTCGGTATTAGTAACAGGATCAAGTAACATGTCAAGCAGTGATGTATCAGGTCATGTCATGTGGTGCATATGTATCAAGTGAATGCCCAACAGTAAAATGTAACAAGTATCGAAACATGGTAAAAGCACGGATGCATGAATAGTAATCAGTGATAACATATAATGAGTTCATGAGTCGTATGATATATACCAGCAAGCGTGATATATGAATCTAGCAGTAACATGAAGCAATCAGGTTCCGGCATGCAACTAAATATGTAATATACAGTACGGATATGAACGGGTGTCGTAAAAACGGTAAACTATAACAGGGATGCACAAAGAAATGAACATGCAATATTTTTATTCATATAAATGAAAATATATAGATATAGCATGTAGCAAGATAAACTTGCATGCGACTAGATATGTAATAAACTATACGGATGCGAATGGATATTGTAAAACTGTAACATAGGATGCACAATACAATGAACATGTAATATTATTATTAATATGGATGCAAATATAATAACATATCATGTAGCAAGATAAACTTGCCTGAACGAATCTCACGACGAGGTGCGTACGCTGCGTCCGACGTCGGGTAAACGTTGCAATGCACACACGGCGCACAGAACTGAACCAGGCAAATCAAGAAGGTGACCACGCTGGCTGGGGATGTCCACTGGGTCGCCCGGATCGTCAGCGACGAGCACGGCTCCGGCGGTGAGCGGAAAACAAGAACCAAGAAAGAAGAAAAGAGAAGAAAGAAGAAGAAGAAAGAAAGAAGAAGAGGGATGTAGGTTTGGTGCTCTGGATTTGGGGTTCTGGGGCGAGGAGGCAAGGGGTGACGATGAGGTCTCCGGCGATGGGGTTTGCGACAGCGACAATGGGCAGTGGGTGCTAGGGTTTCGGGTGCAGGAAGAAGAGAAGGTCGGGGTCTACAACGGGGAAAAGAGAAGAGAGAGGTGATGCTGAAGAGGTGGAAGTGAGGACGAGGGTGATGGTGACGAGGGGTCGCCGGTGGTGAGGTCGGGTTGATGGGGTTGGGGTTTCAGGCGTGGGTAAGGTTGCAGGGGATTCTCATCGGGTGCTCGGGGTTGGGAGAGAGGAGGTAAGGTGGTGGAGGCGATGTTGTCGGGGCGATGGGGATGACGACGTATGGGCGAAGGCGCGGTCGAAGCTAGGGTTAGGGTTCGTGACAAGGGCGGCGGGAAAAAATGGAAAAGAAGAAGAGGAGAAGCAGAGAACATGGGGCTTGGATAATAAATAAGGTTTTAATTTTATATAAAAAATATAAAGAATAAACGAGAAAAGAGACACAGAGAGTTGTTAAGATAGGATATTAGGAAAATATATACAAAATATTTGTAAAACCTTTACTTATATATGACATTTGATATATAATAAGGATATAATATTAAAAAATTTGAGTTTTCTGGCTAATACAAAAATACTCCAAAATATGCCCGGGTTGGGTCTAAAATTATGATTTGAAAATACTGATAATATACGTATCAACCAAAACCAAGATAGGATATCCGGGTCACGAAAATGTATACCCCTAAGAACGGATACACGTAGCGTGCACGTGGCGATCCAAACGAGTCTGTTTCACTGAACGGGACGAGAATATGATGTACGGATGCCGCAACAGGGTTAGGGGCATGATGCAGGCCATACTAGATATTTTAAAAATATTTTATTTGACTTTATTAGTTTTATTGAAAAAAATGCTGATGCCAGATATATGCATATGAACAGGATATACAACAGGAAAGTGCACGGATTCGCATAACTAGCCAGAAAAATCATAAACAAGAATCAAGACGGGTTTCCAGCAAGCGGGTCGGGTCGTATGCAAAAACAGATACCAATTACACTATTCGCATCCAAAACACAATAAATCAAGAAATTGCCATAAATAAATAAAGAAATACCCAAAAATAGAATTGGTATAAATGAACTAGGATGTTACAGTTGTTAAGAATCAATGTATTACCAGTTGGTAACACCAGGTGATATCTGCCAACTGTTTTGGCTGCAACAATTGCACCATTCTCTACTACTAGAGACATATCACATTTTCCCAGTTTCTCCACCTGTCTATAGCCCATGTAACAATTTACATGTGTGGGATCCTGTTCCGGTATCAAATACCCAGGACGTAGAGATAACTGAGAAACAGTTCTAGGTTACGAACACACCTGAAGACAACGCATCAACATGCTGTTTCTTCGTACGGGTGGCGCGGGAATCCAGATATTTCCCATTCCTTGCTCAGACTTATAACAATTATAAGGAAGAGAAGAACCTAGCCCATTATAATAATTAGGTTCAGTCAATACATCCGTATTATTATCTTGATTAAGGCGTGTCAATGGTCGCTACCAGGAGAGAGAAAAGGATAATCACTTTGCGTGCGCTCTTTGCGAAATTAGATTGGTTATTATCTTATCTAATCAGGATGGCTTCCACTGTTTTTATCAAATCTTCCTTCAAACCATAAAATGTAAGATTAGCCGGGATTAATTACACCCTACAAGTTCGCCAATCTTTTGGCCAGGCCAGTGCCGGTACTTTTAGGGAGGTTCCCCGTGCTTTCGCAGGGACCTAATTAAAATAAATCTCGTTTTCCCAGAGGCATAACCCCATAGACACCTTTCTAGATACCTACTTGATCGGCTAATTGCAAAGTGCAAAACTCTCTGAGGAGTAACTCTTACTCGCAGTGGGTATCGGGATCCAACTATCATATAGAAGGTATGCAATTTCATTGCAAATTTCAACACTTGAAATTCCCAATAATATTTTTATCCCTAACGTCCTATGATCTTGACGCGGGCCAACAAACCATAGGGCGTTAGTCAAGTTCAACCCGTCCATTTCTTGATTGAATTAAACCTACCCGTACGACCCTTGACGCAGGCTAACAAAGTTGTACGACTACTCTAATCTAATCGCATCACATGCTGTAGATAAGCATTTATTCAGCTACCGTACACTACGCCTTGACGCAGGCCAACAAACACAGCACGAATACTAAAATAGTGCTTATCTGAAATGACGGAGGGCTACGCAGATTTTTAAGAAAACCATGAGCGTAATGAACTCGATATCGTTGTAGAATTTAGTGATTTTGAAAAACGGAGTGTTTTTTAGGCTTTTGCTAGTTTTGCTAAAGAGGTCACTCCCAGTGAAGGGATCTCGGCTCTTTCCTCATTGAATGAGGTGCAGGATATTCATGAAAACCACTGTGCAAAACAAGAACTAGTAAAGCGTTCAAAAACAAAACCATGTGGGTTGTAGCATTTGCTAGTTTCGCTAAAGAGGTCACTCCCGGTGAAGGGATCTCGGCTCTTTCCATATCGAATGAGGTGCTGGATATTCGTAAAAGAATAACACTATGCAAAGCAAAAACTAGAGCTACCCTTTTTGAAATTTGATTCTTCAACATCTTTAGGTTTCTCTCTTTTCATTAATCGCATTAATGAAGTCCCATCATTTAATGTTTCCCTAAACATCACAAAGAAATGAAACGAAAATAGAACGTACGCTTATACCATCCGCATTCGCCACGGGGCCCCGTCATGCACCGTTAGGTTACTTAACTACCGGCAGAGCGGGGGCTGGACTAGCGCGGGTGCAAAACATAAGCAACGTTTATTACATATCATATATATAATATTAAATTCTTCTCACGCAGTTATATGATCAACATCACAGAATACAGCAGCAGAAGATAAACATATGAAATATTGGATATACTAGGATATCCGTGTTTTAAATTTAGCCAGTAATGTAAAACAAGGATTCCACGGTCATGAAGAATAGCCAAACCCACATCCCATAGACCCCTACGAGAGCGGCAAGTAACCCTGCCAATTCTAGAGTTAGGAGACCCGGTCTCAACTCCTTGAGATGGTCTCCCACAGGACTCTAGAACCCGGTTACTTGTGCTCCCTACCTTAGGTCTATCCTAATGCGGAAAAGTAAATAATATACAACAGGTGACAACATCCTCATCCCGGAAGTGCTCCAATAAAAGAATATTACATACAAATTTTACATGAATGAAAATGAAAACTCTTATCTCATATAAAAACCCCGTCTACTCTTTCACGACGATCCAATAAAACATATCAACAACACATGATAACACAGATCATCAACGTAAGTAAATATGTGTATTCTGAAACTGGTTGACATATACCAACGAGATCTGGATACCCACATATTACACTTACGGTCGTAGAAAAGAAATTATAAAACTACAATAATCAGAATCCGTATATCCTTAGACATCATAAACCCGGAATATCGCATATTCCGGATTTCATGCTTAAACTGTAAACCTTGTATTTTAGTCTCAAATTGAATATACTTTTCAATTATCTTAGTCGGGTAATTCAACAAGATTCCAGACTACAATATCGAATACTCGTCGGAAACTTTAGTAGATGGTCGCACCCCCAATGCCGGTGACGAAGTGCACCAAGGCGAAACACCGTGGCCGCGAGCACCCGAGTGGGTGCTTTTTGGCAACGGGGTTTTCCTACAGTCACTTGGTCACGGCTATGGGGTGTGGCTGTCTACTAGAGTTACTCGGCGAGTGTTCGCATACAATACGCGATTGTGACGAAGTTTTGATCCGAATCAAAACTTCGTGACAACTGATTAATCGAGACTAACATACTAGATTCACAATATACTATATACATTACTAGTTTTCACAAAACCAATAAACCGGATTCTAACAATTGTATCACATATCATCAAGATCTATACGACGCCAAATATTTCGATCGTTTTACCAAAATCCAGAGAACTCAACAACTTGAGAATCACAGTTAAAAATACCCAGACAGTGCATAAATCACTACAGACCTACACAAGAAACCATGCTCCTTGCCTCACCTATGGAGCCGTGGAACCGCCGCCAAAACTAGGTTTTGGCCGCGGTTCCGCGGTTGTAAAGTCGAGTTAGGCTCTCATTTTTCTTGTGGGTCCATAGAAAACCCTGCACGATTTTTTGGATACTTTTAATTTCAAAAATTCCAACATTTGAAAAATTTGAACTCTTTAACTTCGTAACGACCTACCCCGATGTTCTAGTTTGGCTCTGATACCATGATTGACTACCCTAGCACCATAATGAGGTTATAGAAGTATCTACCTTGCCAAATTCAAATTTTTCTTGGTGCAAAGTTAGTCAAACAAGATCTTTAACTAGAAATATAGGGTTTTACCTAAGATGATATGTTAACTATAGAAGTGTAGGAAGATTATACCTTGGTAGAATCAAGTCCTTCACTTCACTTACTCCTTGTAGTAGTCCCGCGACTCCACCAGGCATCTCTTGAGGCTTTGAATGGATTTCCTCCGGTGATCTTCGCGCCGAAGACGATCCACCACGAAGCTCCTACCAGTTCAAGCTACCACTACACTAAACTCCTTTAATGTAAGAACACACCAGTGTAGAGTGTTAATCTACATTAGGATGATGAAGTAGGGGATGTTAGAAGCTCACAAATGCAATCAAAAATCCATGGTTCACATCACATATGAGGGTGTGGATTTTTGAAGGCATGAAGAAGAAGATGAAGATGAGCATGAGAGCAAGAATGGAAAATGGCTAAGTGTTCGCCATGAACAAGAAAAATGAACCATACACTCTTGACCCCTCACTCGTTCAAGCATGGAATTATGCAATATAAAATTGCAACCATGCTTGAATAGTGAGTCAAGAAGAATAAACAAAAGATAATCCCATGCTTGTAACCATACTTCATTTTACACCTCATTTCTATTTTCACAAAATAGAAATATAAATGCCATGCTTCATTATTATATATATATATATATCATATATATTAATATATATTTAATGAAGAATAATTAGTGAGCTAATGATATTAGTTAAGATATAATTATATCACATATAATATATATCACATTATTTAATAATCCGGTTATATAACATATGACCGGCTAATATCATTTATCTGTATATCATATTATCGAATCAACACTTGATTCGACAATCTGGTTATATCACATATAACCGCACTGATGACAGATGACTGCCAGATTACAATACGGTATCACATACTCGTATTTAATCAGACCTACACACATATCACATATGTGTCCTACTTCGTTTCACTTGAACCAGGGAACTTCTGTGTGGGACTCTAAAGACTCGTCAATACGCCAGCAGTAGGTAATGACCATATCAGTCACTTACAAGCCGTCGGCGGTATTAGCTAGACGTAACGGCTACCCGGGTATTGAGCGATATGAAGATCAACAAGCAAGCCTATCCACAGTCTCCATGAAGTCTATCAGTAACACTCCCGTACAGTCCGGTCTTTTCATCTGATATGTAGCATATCATGTCTAGGGGTGGAAATCGTCAGACCCCAGTAACGTGATAAGTCATGTTGATGTCTGGCCTATAACGGTTCGAGAAACTACTGATAACACTTATCAGTATATCTCGGCAGTATCCCTGGCCAGGGACTTCCAGTTATAGCCAATCGAATATAGCGCATCATCAACTCCCAATACCGGGAGAGACGAAACCCCTCCTATCGCTCATTGCCTCCATGTGATTTGGGACTGTACCCAAAATCCACCCATTTGCACGACTCCTTTGAGCCGTGGTAGGGTGGAAATCAAAACACAGTGGTAGCCACACAAGACTCTATGACGATCTCGGGTCTACAGACTAGCATGTACCAGTGTCATCGGAGGACTGCTATCTAACGATTGGTATACTACTAACTAGGAGTCCTCGGCGCATCCATTCAGTGAACCCATTCTCCACTGAGTACCCGTATACCATCTTTGATGTCAAACACCAATGGATGTGGGATCATCCATCGCCCATCAAATGGGTCAAAAAGCGTATACGCTAGTCTACTCGGGAATATCGATGCCCTGTCTCGATATTCCTTCGACTAGGAACAATTAAAGGATGTACTTGTAGACTATCCTGACCCTACTAGTATGATCTCTATCATAGTCCCGGTAGTCAAGTACATATCCTAAGGGTTTTATCAACATGTAAGAGCAAGACAGTATATCAACACCAGTCAACATGTTAAGATGAAAATAACCAGATAGCATACTATCATGTCGAGAAAGAAAGTCCTCTATACATATGTCCAAGCATCCACTATATTATTCAATAATGGCCTCTAGGGCATACATATTCCCAACACTACATACTTTTGTGCGGACCTGACGCACTTGATTTAGATTTTCATGCATACTGGACGCATGGGATGTGATTTTATGCACACCGGATGCACTTGGTCGAGATTTTTATTTGTGCATGTTAGTTGCACTTGGTTGAAATTTTTGTGCACTCTAGATGCACTTGATGTTGTTGTCGTGCACACCGGTTGCATTTGACAGATACTTTCGTGCACACCCATTGCACTTAGTTTTTGCTTCTGTGCACATTTGTGGTAGTTGTATTTGACTTGGATTTCCGTGTGCAACAGACGCACATGATATTGGATACGCATTTTGAGGCTGATTTTACTCATGAGCATCATATCTTTATGATAGGTACCATATTATATAGTAACCGAGCAGGACTAGTCTGAGGATAGTGCCTGAGTATTTTTGCATGCATCAGTATTTACCAAGAGGTTTTAAAAAAGGAACTATAGTCTTGCTATTTCCTACGTGCCCATAGTGACACGAACTTTTACAAAGGAAACCTTTTGGGATATTTCAAAAGCGTGGGATGCATATTTTGAGCAAAACATATATAGACATATATCCATTTCTTTAAAAATGAGCATCCGCCACTTGTACCATGAGTTATGCATTGCACGGCGATTCGGAAAATATTTTGCATGTGTTTTATTCAGTTTTTAAATGGGTTTTACAAGGATGCGTACTATATACGTATTATGATCTTGACTATAGTATATTCAGATTTTAGCAGTAGATTTCGAGATTTGCATCTCCATTATAACTCCTGTGATTGCGTGATGCTTGACGGAGTTCGATTTTGAGTTTCGCAATCGTTTTCATACGCACTCGATGCGCTGTGTTATATTTGAGTATTCTGTGATTTCGGAACCCCGTTGATTAGAACTGATTATTGAAACGTTTTACTATTTGGGGGTTTAAATTTAAATTTGGGGACCGAATTTATTTAAGTGGGGAGATTGTAACATTTCAAAAATATAAAATAATATTTTTGGAATTTAAATAATAAAATAATAAATTTCACGAAAACTATTCGAGTACGAATTTGGGGTTTTCGTAAAATGGTATAATTATATACAAATATTTGGAAAATAATTGGAGATTAATATGTATTATTAATTATAAAGGTATTTATTGGATTTGGATATTTTATAAATAATTATGAAATTAATTAAATGCAAGTTTATATTAAACTTGATTAGTGCACTGCTAATCATGATTATGCCAAATTCATTTTTGTTAAGCCATGGCTAGTGCACCATAACACATCGTGCTTTGACACATGCATGGTTTCATTTATTTTGTTGTTGTTATCTTTGTTTTTAAAAGAGAAGAGAATATGAGGAAAAGAAAAAGAAAATAAAAGATATTTGAAGGGAGGGGACAAGAGGGTATGGCAAGATAGAGAAAGAGAAGGGAGTCTTCCCTTGACCATAGCATCCCCCACCATTCCTTCTCCACTTCATTTCTTTCATCATCCTTCATCTTCATCTTCTTCTCCTCCTTTCTCCACCTCCTCTACCACCACGAAACCATCCCAAAACCATCTCAAAACCTCACCTCATCCTCACAAAAAATATGCACCACCTCATCCTACACCCCATTGCAGGCTCAAGTTTGGATTTTGAGCACTTTCAACCATCTTGGAATTTTCTTCAGTTGCTCCAAGAGGTATAACCTTCACTTTTCATCTTGTTATTTAGTTTCTTCATCTCCTAGTTAAGTTTAGAGTCCGATTAAGCAAGTTTAGTGATCTTAGAATTTTCTAGGTTGATTTTTAGTGGATGACGTGAGTTGTAAAGATGCAATTGAGGTTTAGTTAGTGATCACAAGACCTTAGTGATGGAATTCTGGCTAAACTTGATAATAGAACCCCCAAAATACGAACTTAGAATTTTCCCGATATCGGTTTTTGGCGATTTGTGTTATCTTTGTAGAATCTGCTATGACCCGAGAGCTCCATAAAATAAGTTCCCATCACAGTGAGACATGCTCCACATAGATTTTTCCCCAGAGACCTGAGCCCCTACCTCCTATTGCAAGCCGTAGAAATATTCCCCCAGACCGCAATTTGTGGCCTGGTCTTGACGTTTTGGTGTGGATTTTGGTACATGGTCCTGTTATGTGATATGTAGACCTACCCTATATGCAAAATATCCTAATTTGACCTAGGATAGAATCTGGCAGTGATTTTCCATATTGCTGATTTCGGGTTTCCGATTTCTGAAAACTTGGTTTTGGTATTTGAGTTTGGACTCGGTCGTTGGATGTTTGGACGTCAACGCAGAGGGTTAATTGGTTGTTCTTGAATGTGTGGGCTATAGGTTCTAACCTATGAGCACTTCGTGTGCCGTATCGATTTTCGGACTTAGTTTTAATATCGTTACGGTGTGTATTGATTGTAGGTACCTTCGCATGGACTTCCGAGACGACGAAAGAGATTAAGAAGTCCATCGACTTCGACTAAGCAAGGATGTTGCAGGTAAGTAGATCTATATCTACGGGGAAAGTCAGGTGGATGGCGTATAGCATCCCCGCAACCATAGTAATGGAAAACCGATATATATAATACATTTTGGAGAAATCTATGTTATGAATTTACGGATATGATGAATGATGACATTAGTGGATATGTTGGCTTGAGGATGCAAGGCAATATACATATTATATTCATATGCCAATATATGATGTGAGATTATATATATATAAATATATATATATATATATATATATATACATATACATACAAATGAGAATATGATATATTCAAGATGTCTTCATTTGGGATGTTGATATGATGAAATGGGAATATGATGAAATAAGATGACTTGGTTTGATATGTCGATATACGGATACTAGGCGATATATATACACATATACTTATGCCGAGACTTATAATGAGAATAAAGAATGATATGACGTACGAGACCATAGATCCATACCCTTGTTGATGTATAGGACGATAGATCCTTAATCTATATGATAATATAGTACAATGGATTACCGTACGCGATAAGATATACCAGATGATTGATCCGCACTCGTGACTTGATGATGATGTTCGATGATAGCGCTACATCCGATACTATGAGGCTGGATAGCCGACTTTTGGATTGTCTTTGTTGGGGTCAAAATTTGCACCCCAGTTGACCGGGTCAAAGTCAAGGTCAACCCCAAGTAAGCGGGCCCAAGCTCAAGCAAGTAGGCCCATACCCAAGTCGAGCCCCGCGGCCGGCCTCCCCATGTCCAAATAAAAATCATGTAACAAATAATTTTGATATAATTTTTTGTGCATAAATGTAAGCAAAATGGGCATAAAGCCAAATTTTTGTAAAGCTCATGGCTTATGTGCAAAAGAAATGAGCACATAAGGCATGGGATGGGCAAAATGCCATTTTGTAAAGTCCAAGGAGCTATATGTAAATGTGTAAGCCTATATAAGGCAACATGATGATGAATAAAAGACAGACTTTTCGTTTCTCTAAAACTCTTGAGTTTGTGCCTCTTTCTTCTTCTTCCTTAAGGTTCTAAACCTTCTCCTTTCTTTTGAATTAAATCAAGAGTTTTACTCTTCCTTTTCAAAAACTAAATAGTTTTTCACCACAAAACCCACAAAGGGGAGCTCAAATCTTCCATTAGATCTCAAAAAGGGGAGAATTTTAAGTCTCGCCCCCTTTTCTCCAAGATCCAGCCGATCAAGAGGAGGAAGAAGGAGACCCGTCTCCAAAAATCCAACTTTGGACAAAATCCCAGTCAAGACAAGATCCAAGACCCAAGAGAGAAGAACCTCTGAAGATTTTTAGGGAGTTCAACTCCAAGACCCAAATCCTCAAAGGAGTTTAACTCCTAATCCAGACCTTTAGGAGTTTAACTCCACTCAAAATTCTCTTTTGGAGTTTAACTCCTATTTCTGGGGTAAAAAATCCCTCCTTTCGCCAGCGCCCGAAGCGCTAGCGCCAGCGCCCGAGCGTCCACGTGCCGGGCAGGTGAGGCGTAGCTCCCAAAGCGCTAGCGCCCGAGCGCCCTAAGCGCCCGAGCGCCCTAAGCGCTAGCGCTCGAGCGCCCAAAGCGTTAGCACCCGAGTGCCCACGTGCCGGGAACATGAGGCGCTAGCGCCCGAGCGCCCACGTGCCGGGCAAGTGAGGCGTTGGCGCCCAGAGCGCTAGCTCTCGAGCACCCATAGCGCTAGCGCTCGAGCGGCCACGTGCCGGGCACGTGAGGCGCTGGCGCCAGCGCCCAAGCGCCCAGCGCTAACCCAAGCGCCTAACCGCTGACGCTCACGCGTCCTTTGGATGCCTTTCCCCCCTCATTTTACATGTACACCATACTAAAAACACCTCCCCCGTTAGAAAAAATTTCTAACGGGGCACTGCTCCGCACCCCACAAGGGGGATGCTAGCCTCCTTGACCCCCAGCCCACTATCCGGGTAGCAGGACCCCCGTAAAAACTCTGCAGGGCCCCCGATATATCCAAAACCCCTTCAAAACACAACACTGCACATTGAGTTCGCATGACCTGTTTGACCTGTCAATCGGAGGTTCTCTCGCTCCAAAGGCGAGGGGTAATTAATGGCAGTTTAGTCCGCGGCTGCCGGAGATTTGGATCCCCACAATCAATAAACCCAAGCCTACCCTAGGCAGGGGGAATTTGTAATGCGCTTGACGAGCGCGCGCGCATTCCCATCTCAATGGGGTGACGAAAAACACCATACAGATTTTGGCACGTCCGGTAGGACGGACCTCTCCTCCCATATTTCGGGTTAAGCATTCATGCGAACTCAATCAATATACATATCGATATTTATACTAAAATAATGCTCTTCCATGCAGGACTTCAAGCGATCAAGCCTCAACCATGTCTCCAAGGACCGGCTTAGCTTTTAGCACGGCTCCCATCTCATACACGATGAATATGGACTCCAGGACGGTCCTTCCGGCCAGTCTCGGGCGACATTGGGAGGAGCCACTGCTACCATTTAGCTCTATTCTGTTCGTGCCAGCTAACGCCGTCCCTGCCCTTCAAGCTCCGGTAACCGACAAACCGGCCTCGAAAGGCAAAAGGACAAATGTGGTGATCTCGAGGACGCCCCAACCTAAACGCGAGTCGATGTTCAAACAGCTCTCCATGGCCCCAGTTGGGGGCATAGCCGTCAGAATAAAAGAAGTTGCTAGACGTCGTGGGCAAGCCCAGGCGATACCTTCGAAGGACACGCGGGCGGATGTCTTCTCAAGCCTCCCCATCACTCAGCCTATGGCGGCTTCCTGAAAAGCAGAAGCCTGCCAAGAGCTCAAGGAAGAGAAGATGAGGCAGAAGCGGCTCAGATATAGAGCCAACAAAAGGTCTAGGGCTCTGGCCATGTTAAAATTTATGAATTTCCAAAGCCTGGACCGCTCCGCGAAACCAGCTGCCAGTGATGAAAGGATGGTTGAATGTGTTATCCACACCGTCTACATGGTGGGCACGCGTCCCAGCGACAACCTTCGCAGCAAAAGTAAGGATGGGGCCACCACATCTCAAATCCAACCTGGTGTGAATATAGCTACCACATTCTAAGACCAGCCTCCTCTGGAAGGTAATGAAGACCCTTCCAGTGAGGCTGATAAGCAGAAAGAACCCTCAGTTCATGAGGAGTCAGGCTCAGAAGGCGAAGAGGAGCCAATCTTCCGTCCCAAGAATGCAGAGCAGCAACTTCTACAAGAGCTCCGAAAACAGCTCAGAAGCAAAGACAAGGAGATGGCCAAGCTCTACTCAAAAATTGACGACTTGCCAAACGTCGTCTTACAGCTCACGGCCTAACTTGCTTCTCAGCCGCCCAATCAGGTGCAAGGCTTTGCTCATGAACCGGGAAACGGTGTCCCGAGACAGCCGACGCCTATTCCCTCAAATCCAAAAGTTGGCGGACCGCATGAAAATCGGTCACATCCTATCTCGGAAAATGTCTTGGCTACCGATGACAGTAGCCTGCTAACTCAAGATCAAATCATGGATTTGGTTACCAACAAAGTCAAAACATTGGTAGCTGAAGCCGAAGCGCAAAAAGATGTTAGCAGTAGCGGGAGACCATATCCTGCTCGGTATGATCTTTTAGAATATCCCAGCGGCTATGTCATCCCTAAATTAGGAAGATTTGATGGGACGGGAAATGCGAATCAGGACATCGCCCACTTCAAATCCTCATGCGGGAATACTGGGGGCAATGATGCGCTTCTCCTCCGCCAGTTCATTAATAGCCTGACCGATGTCGCTTTCGACTGGTACGCAAGCATACCGGATGGCTCCATTACTACTTTCGTCCAAATGGAATCTTTGTTTCGACAAAGGTTCATGAGTGTCAGCGATAAGATCACCATCGCCGACCTCGTAAGGACCAAACCAAAGAACAACGAAAGCGGCATAGATTTTATAACCCGATGGCGCAATCTCTCCGTCAAATATGAACCGCCGATAGAGCAGGACCAATCTGTCAGTCTCCTTGTCGGAAATCTCAACAATTGGATGGCCTCATTTCTCTCAAAACATTCCAAGAGTTGACTATGAAAGTTCAGATGCTGGAGCGCTCAAAGCAGGAGTCTTCGTCGGATTCCCAAAATAACAATAGGTCCTGGAGAAACCGAAAGGACGATAATCGCAAAGGAGGAAATTCCGACGATTCTGAATCTTTCAATGCCTCGTCAAACCAAAATAAGTAAGGGTTGAGCGGGCCTAATGCCAACCAACCTCGGAAGCTAGTTGTTCCCTGATTAAAAATCATGAATTTCCTCAATGAGGCATCACGTGTTCACACGTGAACAAGGTTCACATGTTGACACGTGATCTATTTACAGAGTTAAAGTTTTAAGCAAGCAGAAGTAAGCGGCTGAGGAAAGACCCCAAAGGGGCGTCATGTGCTCACACGTGACCAAGGGTCACGTGCTGACACGTGATGGTATTTAGCCCAGTAGAAATACAGAGTTTAATTCTATCAAGTTATAAGGGCCTCAATGAGGCATCACATGTTCACACGTGACCAAGGGTCACGTGTTGACATGTGATCTATTTACAGAATTAAAAATCCTAAGCAATCAGAAGTAAAACAAGTGGCTGAAGAAAGACCCCAAAGGGGGTCACGTGCTCACACATGACCAGAGGTCACATGCTCACACGTGACCAGAGGGTACATGTTGACACGTGATGACCCTTCGGCCCAATTAAAGTACAGAATTAAAACTCTGAAGGAGGAGCGGTCACGTGCCAACACGTGATAGGCTTTGAAAGCTTTATAAATCAATAGAATTAAATTCTAAAATTCTCTAAAATCTTTCCAAATGGAAAAAGATTATGGGGACCGTTGGATTAAAGATCCAAGGGTGATTAAAAATCACCAATTTATGGAAAAAATCTTAGACAAGGAAATATTTCCCCTAAATCTCACCGAAAATAACAAACAGAATATCTTTGGATTTAAAATCCAACGGTGAATAAAATTCACTGAATGATCTAAAGGATCATATTAATCATGAAAACAAACAAAATCTTTCAATGAAAAATTTACTAAACAAATTGATTCTTTTCCTTCTCCTATAAATAGGAGCCACGAGAAGAGAAAAAAAAAGAGAGAGAGTTTTGGAATCTTGAAATTTCAGAGAGAAAAGAAAGGAGAATTTAATTCTCAACAAAGAAAATCCTAGGTGAGAAAAGAAAGGGAATCAAAACTTCAAACAGAGAATTTAATTCTCAAATCTAAGAGTTTAACTCTTCTGCACAAAAGAACTTAGTTCTTTCTCTGGTTGAAGATCTGCAGGAGCACATTTCCCCATAAGTTGAGAATTTAATTCTCATCGGGTTGAGATCCTGCCATGCAGATCCAAAACTTAGAGGAGGAATTGAGTTTAGAGAATTTAATTCTCCCAAAACAAAATTAGGGTTTAACCCTATATGAGAATTTAATTCTCCCAAACTCACAGGAATTTAATTCCTCTTAAAATGAAATTAGGGTTTTCACCCTATACAAGAATTTAATTCTGTTACATATATGGGAATTTAATTCTTCTAAAAGAAATTAGGGTTTAACCCTATATAAGAATTTAATTCTTCCATAATAGGAATTTAATTCCTCCAAATCATGATCAGGGTTTAACCCTACAAAGAATTTAATTCTCAAAATAAAATAAAGAGACTTAAAAGATCTCCATGCATGCAAAGAACTAAGGTCATGTGGCCCCACGTGACCCCTGAAAAGATCCCCAAAAAACAAGAAGGAAAAAGTTCTGAGGCAATGCCTCACATGCTCCCACGTGACTTACAAAACACAGAAAGAAAAAGCAAAGAAAATAGAAGCTTTGGGCGCTCTCACGTGCCCCCACGTGACCCCTTAGCAAGTGCTTTAATAATCAGTGTATAAATCTCCATCACGTGTCAACACGTGATGCTCAAAAATATAAAAAGTGTTTAACACTTAATTGCAGAACGAAGAGAAGGAATCTGGTCCCACCTTTGGGCGCCCTCACGTGACCCCTTTTCCTTTAATGTTTAACACTAATTCGAGAGCTTTATTCCCAGTGTTTAACACTGATTATGTTTTAGTGTTTAACACTAATTTGAAAATCTTATTTCCAGTGTTTAACACTGTTATTTTCTATTGTTTAATACTAATTTGGGATTCTATATTTCCAGTGTTTAACACTGTTGGTCTTTTAGTGTTTAACACTAATTTGAGAGTTCTGTCTCCAATGTTTAACACTGTTGTTCTTTAGTCTTTAACACTACTTTTAGCCAAATTGGCTAATTTTCCAGAGGCAAAAGTCCCTCCTCCAAATGAATCAAAATTGAGGAAATCAAAGATGAAAATGTTTAGCATTGCTGAATAATATAGGCTTAAACCCAGACAAATGTCTAATGGACCAACAAAGGACCAACACTTCAAACTTAATTGGACTTAGCCCAAGTAGGCCATAAGTCCTCAATTCAGACTTAACTGAGCCAATGTGCTCATAATATAATTAATTGGTCTTAGTTCCAAACTGGGCTACAGATCATTTAATCCACCTTGGTTCAAGTGTACATCTCTTCACTCCTTTGATATTTGTCATTGTAATTCCTCAATGTATTCAAAGAGGTGACGGGTTCTGACAACCATACATTTCACGGACTGTGGGGTCCTTAAACCCATAGACTATGATGTCCCTAACCTCGACCGTGATGTCTTAAAACTAACATCGGACTGTGGGGTCCCTAAACTCATGGACTATGATGTCCTTAACCTCGACCGTGATGTCTTAAAACTAACATTGGACTGTGGGGTCCTTAAACCCATGGACTATGATGTCCTTAACCTCGACCGCGATGTCTTTAAACTAACAATGGACCGTAATGTCCTTAAACTAATTATCAACCGCAATGTCATTAAACTAAAAAACAGAGCTCAATTGCTCTTTTGTTGGATCTAAACTATCATGTTAAGTTGATCTTAGTCTAAAATTAGACTAGCGTATCCTTAACAAACGTTTAAGTTGATTTTAGTCTCAAATGAGGCTAACGTATCCTGAAACCTAACCCCCCAAACCCAAATCTAAGAAAGTTACGGATTTTGACTAATCCACGCCCTACGGGCGACAACATAACTTAGTCTCCGTATACAATCCACGGGCAACCAAACACAAAACAAACACCCATGACACGAAGTGACTATCTCGAGAAGGAGAAAGTTGTTACCGCGATGCGGTAGCGTAATTAACTGCAAGGGCTTGCGCCTGCAGGGAAGAGCGTCCGCACAATCAAAAACCCCTCAAGCGAGGGGGAATCTGAGGAAGTTTGCTACATCGGCCGCATTCGTTTAAACCTTCGATACATGGTGCCATAAATCAACTTGGCATCTTCGGAGAGGTGGACGGATAGCACCAATTAGCATCTGCCCCGAATTTCAGACAAGACGTCTGTCTTGCCGTCTTTCGGCGGGGAACACCAGTGTTCGGAGAGGGGGTAGAATCTCCACTAAAAGAGAAGATAGATAAGGTCTATTCCTTCAGAAGGGACAAAATCCGTAAAATATTCAAAGACGCCCTGAAGAACGGTCTACAACTGCCGGAGTCAAAAAGACCGCAGGAAGTGAATATGACCGACGACCCCAAATACTGCCCCTATCACAGAGTGATAGGTCATGCCATTGAGGACTGCTTCATCTTCAAAAATTGGGTCGAAAAGCAATAAAAGGCAGGAGAGATAGAACTATCCAAAGGCTGTTAAAAAACAGTCAAGCCGCGACCGCCAATTTCATACAAACGGAGACCGAAGTTCTTCATGAAACTGATTCTCTCAGACATCTGCCTTTCTCTGAAAACAGTTGACCACCACATCGTTAAACTGGGAACAATCGACCTCTAAGTCGTTAAACTGGCGGTGTAAAAATATGTAAATAAAACAAAAATATATATATATATATATAATAATAAAAAGCCGAAATGATAGGGCAACTCACAATAAAAATCAGCGAGTAAAAATAAAAATGAAAATAAAGCCGAAATGATAGGAAAACCATGAATAAAAAGCCGAAATGATTGAGCAATCGCGACCTTCGCGATAAGAAAAGCTGAAATGATAGAGCAATCGTGGTAAAAAAAATGGTGAATGATGAGTCGCTCCTGGTACCATATTCCAATGCAGCGATGCAGACGCCAACCAAAATTCAAAATTTCTGAATGTCCCAACGGCGAATGATGAGTAGCTCCTGGTACCATATTCCAGTGCAGCGATGCAGACGCCAACCAAATTCCAAATCCCAATGGCGAATGATGAGTCGCTCCTGGTACCATATTCCAGTGCAGCGATGCAGACGCCAACCAAATTCCAAACTCAAATCCCAAATGGTGAATGATGAGTTGCTCCTGGCATTATTCCGGTGCAGCGATGCAGACGCCAACCAAATTCCAAACCCCATATCCCAAGTGGCGAATGATGAGTCGCTCCTGATACCATATTCCAGTGCAGCGATGCAGACGCCAACCAAATTCCAAATCCCATACCCCAACGGCGAATGATAGTCGCTCCTGGTACCATATTCCAGTGCAGCGATGCAGACGCCAACAAAGTCCCGAAATTTTTCCGGCCCTACGGTCTGAATCATACATCCTGCAAAACCGTATACAATCCATGGGCATAAAACGATCTCAATCTCTCCCAAGTCCCACCGGTGGTGAAGATTCAAAAAAAAGGTATCTCCACAAGCAAAATGGGTACGGATGAAAACCCGAAAGGGCTCCGTGAGTAAAAACAGCAGGACTGCCGGTGAGTTTGTGAAAACCCGAAAGGGCGCAAACTCGTGAAAAAGAAATGAAATGCACTCGCAAAGTCCTCTCGACTTTGTGAGGAGAAAATTCCTGCGTGAGATCCTTACGACTCACAAAGGAGCAACAAACTTGGGAGTCCCCACGACTCCTAAGGAAAAAATACACTTACGGGATCCTTACGACTCGTAGGGAGAAAATGCTTTTATGGGACCCTTACGGCTCATAAAATTGAAAAGTCTTAGGTGATAGGGACCTAAAACCTATCTCCTGAGCCATCGCTTCCTAATAAGCAAATGCAAATGATGATTCGCTCCTGGTACCATATTCCATTATAGCGATACTGATGCCAAACGAAAACCAATTCCCAAATCCTCTCAAAGACAGATGCTGATTCGCTCATGGTACCATATTCCAGTGTAGCGATGCTAATGTCAACCCAAATCAAATCAAACCAACAACCTCTACGGCGGAATCATGCTTCGTCTCAGAATATACCCCGTGTCGAAATCATGCTTCGCCTCGGAGTATCCACCTGCCCTGTCGGAATTATGCTTCACCTGGGAATCAACCTCTGCATCGAAATTATGTTTCGGTCAGAATGTCTGCCACTCTTCGGAATGATGCTCTGATCCTCGGAATTATGCTCCGATCCCCGAAGTTATGCTCATCGGAATCATGCTCCGACCCTTGGAATCATGCTCCGCTCTTCGGAATGATGCTCCGATCCTCGGAATTATGCTCCGATCCCCGAAGTTATGCTCATCGGAATCATGCTTCAACCCCTAGAATCATGCTCTGCTCTTCGGAATGATACTCCGATCCTCGGAATTATGCTCCGATCCCCAAAGTTATGCTCATCGGAATCATGCTCCGATCCTCGGAATGATGCTCCGATCCTCGGAATTATGCTCCGATCCCTGAAGTTATGCTCATCGGAATCATACTCTGATCCGTGGAATCATGCTCCGCTCTTCGGAATGATACTCCGATCCTTGGAATTATGCTTCGATCCCCGAAGTTATGCTCATCGGAATCATGCTCCGACCCCTGGAATCATGCTCCGCTCTTCGGAATGATGCTCCAATCCTCGGAATTATGCTCCGACCCCCGAAGTTATGCTCATCAGAATCATGCTTCTACTCTTCGGAATTACGCTCCGATCCTTGGAATTATGCTCCGACTCTTCGGAATGATACTCCGACCCTGTAATTATGCTCCGCAAATCGGAATTATGCTCTGACTCTTCGGAATTATGCTCCGATCCTCGGAATTATGCTCCGACTCTTCGGAATGATACTTCGACCCTGGAATCATGCTCCGCAAATCGGAATTATGCTCCGACTCTTCGGAATGATACTCCGACCGTGGAATTATGCTCCACAAATCGGAATGATACTCTGATCCCCGAGAATCATGCTCCCCGAGGGCTGCTCCACCCTCGGAATGATGTTCCACCTCGAAATCCAGCTTCAAGATTCATCAATTTCATGCACACAACTCATATGCGTGGTGTGCATTTATTGATGGGGGTCACTTTGTTGGGGTCAAAATTTGCACCCCAGTTGACCGGGTCAAAGTCAAGGTTAACCTCAAGTAAGCGGGCCCAAGCTCAAGCAAGTGGGCCCATGCCCAAGTCGAGCCCCGCGGCCGGCCTCCCCATGCCAAAATAAAAATCATGTAACAAATAATTTTGATATAATTTTTTGTGCATAAATGTAAGCAAAATGGGCATAAAACCAAATTTTTGTAAAGCCCATGGCTTATGTGCAAAAGAAATGAGCACATAAGGCATGGGATGGGCAAAATGCCATTTTGTAAAGCCCAAGGGCCTATATGTAAATGTGTAAGCCTATATAAGGCAACATGATGATGAATAAAAGATAGACTTTTCGTTTCTCTAAAACTCTAAGGTTTGTGCCTCTTTCTTCTCCTTCCTCGAGGTTCTAAACCTTCTCCTTTCTTTTGAATTAAATCAAGAGTTTTACTCTTTCTTTTCAAAAACTAAATAGTTTTTCACCACAAAACCCACAAAGGGGAGCCCAGATCTTCCATTAGATCTCAAAAAGGGGAGACTTTTAAGTCTCACCCCCTTTTCTCCAAGATCCAGCTGATCAAAAGGAGGAAGAAGGAGACCCATCTCCAAAAATCCAACTTTGGACAAAATCCCAGTCAAGAGAAGATCCAAGACCCAAGAGAGAAGAACCTCTGAAGATTTTTAGAGAGTTCAACTCCAAGACCCAAATTCTCAAAGGAGTTTAACTCCTAATCCAGACCTTCAGGAGTTTAACTCCACTCAAAATCCTCTTTTGGAGTTTAACTCCTATTTCTGTGGTAAAAACCCCCTCCTTTCGCTAGCGCCCGAGCACCCACGTGCCGGGCAGGTGAGGCGCTAGCGCCCAAAGCGCTAGTGCCCGAGCGCCCACGTACCGGGCACGTGAGGCCCGAGCGCCCAAAGCGCTAGCGCCCAAAGCGCTAGCGCCCGAGCGCCCACGTGCCGGACACGTGAGGTGCTAACGCCCAGAGCGCTAGCGCCTGAGCACCCACGTGCCGGGCACGTGAGGCGTTAGCACCTAAAGCGCTAGCGCCCGAGCGCCCACGTTCCGGGCACGTGAGGCGCTAGCGCCCGAGCGCCTACGTGCCGGGCACGTGAGGCGCTAATGCCCGAGCACCCATGTGCCGGGCACGTGAGCCCAAAGCGCTAGCGCCCGAGTGCCCATAGCGCTAGCGCTCAAGCGCCCACGTGAGGCGCTAGCGCCTAGCGCTAACCCAAGCGCCCAACCGCTGGCGCTCACGCATCCTTTGGACGCCTTTTCCCCCTCATTTTACATGTACTCCGCACTAAAAACACCTCCCCCATTAGAAAAAATTTCTAACGGGGCGCTGCCCCGCACCTCGTAAGGGGGCTGCTAGCCCCCTTGACTCCCAGCCAGCTATCCGGGTAGCGGGACCCTTGTAAAAACTCTGCGGGGCCCCCGATATATCCAAAACCCCTTCAAAACACAACATTGCACATTGAGTTCGCATGACCTGTTTGACCCGTCAATCGGAGGTTCTCTCGCTCCAAAGACGGGGGGTAATTAACGGCAGTTTAGTTCTCGGCTGCCGGAGATTTGGATCCCCACAATCAATAAACTCCAGCCTACCATAGGCAGGGGGATCTGTAATGCGCCTGACAAGCGCGCGCGCATTCCCATCTCAATGGGGTGACGAAAAATACCCTACAGTCTTGATTCGGAGAATCATTGATTTCTAAACTCCTTAATAGGTATGGTGTATATTGATGAATCTTGGTGTAGCTGTGTACCTTATACCGTTCATACTTAGATTGCATCTTTTCACTGTGACATATGTACTATACTCCCAGCACTTACCTGCATATAGCTTTGTCTACTAGTGCACATGCACTATTACCGATAATGCGCATGTTACACTTACATAGATTTGTCGGCTCACACATTCATCATCGATAATTTCCATGCTACTTACACAGTAGAACTGCTATATCACAGTATCATTCTTAACTGTAAAGTACAATCATTCTTCTGTAATTATCACATGAGATGCTTACATGATAATACTTGAGATGCTTACAGTACTGTTCTATGTTTGCATATACTGTATTTTATGGTTACATGCATTGAGACGTTGTTTTCATGAGATCTCTGAATTTGAGAACCGTGGTTATATTTTAAAGAAAATTATGAATTGTTTTAAAAACGCGGTTTCTCATGATGTGATATTTCGTGTCCATCATGAGTTTTCTCGGTTCTGAGCTATGTGATACCCGATTCGAGAAGTGAGAAGGAACCGTCTGCGGGTACATGGTGGACCCGGTAAGGTACCCCGGAGCAAGAAGATCGTGGAGTAGACGATGAGCCTGGCAGGGGATGCACTACCTACCGGTGATAGTTTGGGCTCGGCGGTTATCCGGAGGATATCGACCGGAGTCGTGAGATCAGATGGATATAAGGGTCGATCTGAGGATGTGGCGCATGAAATATGAGGATTTACGTGTCGATGCTGGACACGGGTTTTATGATATTTTCGAGTGTCGATATTGGGCACTCGGGTTTCATGATGATTAATGTGTCGTTGATGGACACACGTTGGATGGTACACATGAATACATGCATATATTTCAGATGACTATCATTACATGTTGATATTGGCACGACTCTATTGTTGATACATATGCATACATGATCACTCTAAATACCATAGTATTAGCTTCATGATACAATAGAACCTAGGGATCGTTATCTATTCGATTTATACATGCTGATATTTTCTACTCACGAGTTGGCAACTCACCATCGTGGAGCCACAGTTTTCTTGCAGGTTCGACCATTCGGATCAGTAGCGACATCACTGGCACACAGCTTTCTTCAGGATGTTTTGTTTTAGTAGGTGGGATACACATTTGGATCGTGACCACTCTTGTACCTATTATTTCTATTGTATCTAGATAAGCTCCATCAATCATAAACCAGACTTTGTATATTTGGTAGACTTAGACAGACTTATATAATTGTGAGACATAGAGCGAGATGGGTGTATGTTCGTTATTTGAGCTGGATGATGTATTGCTTCACTTATTCTCTTTCTGTGTTTAATCTTCGCCGTAGGGCGTCGTATATATGCTTATTGCGTGGTTGTGATTCCGCCAATTGACGAAGAGCTAGCTCCCGCTTGGGGATGCCCTTTTATTGCATGTATGTGGTTTTGGATCAAAATATAGAAGGGAGGTGCTGCCCAAATTTTCAAGGACGAAAATGTTTTCAAATATAGTAAATTGTTGTATTTTCATATGATATGACTTATATTTTAAAAAGATGGCTTTAATTTCATTATGCCAATATTTCAAAACTGCATCTTCACTATTTTCCGCAAAAAAGTTTAGATTTCTGGGTTTCGGCTTACTTGAATTACGTTACGCTTTTAGACGTTGCGTGATTCAAGTACCGGTCACGTGCCAAATTCCGGATCGTGACACAAAGACAAAACAAATGATATAAAGAAGTAATTAAAACCACAAACAAAATAGAAAATACGATGACTTACAAATAGACGAAAGCGAAGTTTTATTAATAATCAAATTCAGCGGAGTACAAAAGCGGTGGACGATTACAAATCTCTCAAACAAAACCCTAGATCTCACAAACAAAAGGGTTCTTTCAAATAATAAAAGCTATCTCAAAAACTCTCGTCTATAGTTGCTGCATAATTTCTTATATAGCATACAAAAGATTTTACCCAAAAATTAATTTCCTAACTGAGCAGTTTTGACCGGTCCAATACGGTAGACGTCCGCTGGAGAATTGGGCAGATGTATGCCCAAGTATCATCGAAACACAAGAGTGCCACCAGACGTCTAAATAAGGATATTCAGACGTCTGGCCTTCACGACTTCAGAAGACCAGAGTGCTCGCAGACATCTGGACTTATAGGGTCTTCAGACGTCTGCCCAAAGTAAGCTTGCGCATACAGAGCCTAGGCAGGCGTCTGGAGCTTTAACTCCAGACGTCTGTCGCCTGTCTTGTAGATAATATCGAATCTCTGACAACTTCGCGATAACGCCGGATCAATAGGAAATCGGTAGGGATCGAATGTGAGGCATACACAACAATATGGATACAATAATGGTGGAGATACTCTCAAACCCTAATCTTGCATCCCTAATCTCATATAAAGGATGGTTGCCAATCTGACCTATAGACTTCAATACTTATTCCTTAAGTAAGGTCTTTCATATACCTGCGTCTCAAACAAAGTCCGAACCGTGGAGACTCCGCCTCCGCACCCCCAGACCATGGGCTTCACGTTCAGCTATTCTACCGCCTGAGTCCCTTAGTCCTTCAGGATCAACATCAAGGAAGCCTCTAATAACTTCATAAGCTTGATCATAAAGCTTGATAAGTAGAGCAATATGCTCGATCATAAGTAATTAATGCGGATAGGAATCACATAATTGAAGACACACATAGTAGCATATTTGGTATTATGTTTATTTATTTGATAATATTCCATTTGCATACAAATTTGTCTTATCAAACATAGTAGGTACTCTAATAAAATAAGTAATCGAATTGATTATTGGAATATTGTATCAATTATATTCATATTTCGGTGCACATCCATATCTTGTACTCTAATAAAGACATATCTGATTAAAGTATGTATCTGTCCTTTTTGACCCCGCTTCCTATCCGTATCGATCGGTGTCTAGAAAACAAATACAGTTGCTTTGTTCTGTACTGTAACTAATTGGCTAGAAACCGCATCAGAATTTGAAGGTATGCTTCTAATCATCCCGTTTCCATTTTAAAAAACACAGCATGCATAATTATTCAAATTTCAAGAGCCGGAGAATCATAATAATATAAGTTGATGTAAACATGTTGCACATTCCTAATTGTAACCAAATAACCATAAGACAATTCTTGCATTGTTTGTTGATAATGAAATTTGTTTATTTTGTTTTGTTATATCTCACAGCCAAGATGATCATAGCCATCTTAATGGAGCCTTGATAGGTTATATATCCTCAAAGCAAATAATAAATTTCTTTTTATAGATTTTTCGGATAGTTGTTTTTCTTTGTTAGTTCACCTGCTGGTCGTTTAAATTTCTATTCATGTCACTGACATGAAAGCTGCATCTCATGTATATATTTTTACTAAATAGAAAGGGTCGGTTAGTTTTTCTGTTCTGAAAACACAGGTAGAATTTAGGGAAAATAAAAAGATAGTATTTTAATGGAGTAGGTGGCCCATTGGTTTTATGTCCCGTTTTCCAAAATACAGAATACGGGGATGACTAGACCAGCCATACTCCTACGGTCAAGGAATAATCCTGCCGTAATCACACTTCGGATTCTGGCAATGCATGATAACAGTTTTTTAACACAGATAATGAGATAATGCAGTCACTAAACTATCAGGTGAAAAGGAAACTGAACGCAGCAAATACAAACAACTAATCAGTGATAATGAAAGGAACGATAGGATCGACTCACTGTTTTAGATATCCACGATTTTCTCGAAATCAGACGGGTCCACTTCTTTCACTCTGAGCATGCATATTCAGAACGTCAGAGCGACACAATAGCAATATATAATACGTGCAACAATAATAAACAATGATGTAGCATGCATAAGTTAAAAACATTAGCACGAAATAGCATACACATGTAAACATTATAGCATGAGTATCAAATCGGTACATCGATGTAACTTCATGTCACTAATCATATCTGTCTCTAGGTCTTAATGTCCATGTCACTATCTTATCGTCAGCTTGAACGTAAGAGTCGGCCATTGAAAACACTGAATCATATCCTGTATTCAGTAACAATAAATAGCATGCGTTCACATAATGGGACTCTGAGTGGGGCCATCTCATGTATTCAGTACACGCTCATATAATGGGACCCTGAGATTTCGTTGACCGAACTCACACTCAAACATCCCAACACCCACGGTTTACATCAAGATCCAACCACGAACCAAAATACCGGTTAGCCATGACAAGTCTACTCGAGAGTTAGAAACTGGTCTCCATCAAGCATGACTAGCTCAGTACTTTAGACAAGTGGTTAGTCTCTATGACACTAATATAAGCGCTTCCATAACCGTCTCATTCCAGTTATACTTACACTTATATACGTCCCACAGACGTTGACAATGCAATAGTTAAATGGTTGTGCTGATTGTGTACAAGTACATGTCATGATCACTATTCGTTTACGCTTTTATGCTAATGCACTTGCCACAATCCAATCACCAACGCTTCGATAATGTAAAACGGTCGCTAGAATATCGATACAAATGACCACTAATTATAGAGGGTATAACAGTCATGCAATATGATGGAGATACGGTAAAATACACTACTAATAATATATGAGCAGCCGGTGTCGTTTGGATTAGGAAAATCGCATAAAATCACACTTGTATAATGAGTTCAGAAAAACATATTAAATCATACGATAGTAATTAGGCAAAAAGATACAAAAGGGGTAAAAAGTAAACTTAAACAGAGGTCCAACAAAATTGGTTTCAGATTTGCGAGTTATGGTCATTCCATTATAAGTGTTCACTGCTGGAAATCCAGTTTTTGAACTGGAAGTCCGTCTCATAACACATTTTGCTCCCTGTTGGGATCATAATTAGGTGACGCTACAGTTAGATAATATTTATATTTATCGGTTTTGTTTCCAACGCACCAAACGGGTTGATAATATCCGTTGTATGCAAATAGATATGAACTGTTTAAGGTTAAGGTATACATTATGTCTCTGCATGAAACTGTAGTGTATATCGACGGTTTAAAAGGTGTTATAAATATCAAACGACATTGGAATGCAATGAGACCAGTACCGTTATAAAACTAATTCAATTATCTATGCTTCTATGTATGGTTACGCACACTTGTGCACTTAAACAGTGAGAAATATGTGTTCTAAAATGGGTAAAGGCAGAGATTCTTTCTCTGGACTGCAGTCCAGAGCCCTGAATCGCCTCAGTTTTCATTGGGTTAGCTTATTAAAATTCAGAGACAAACTATGGAATATTGTAGGTTTATCTGTTGTATTCGATACGAGCCATGAAACGCTAATATCTGAGGTATAAATAATTTATTATGGATTTAACGGTCTAACATGTCCGGGAAAAATTCAGCTTTCGCAAAAGTTACCAGGGTAACATTTACTGGGTGAAACAATGTAAATTTTCTACCAAATTTCTACATGATAATCGTCAATAGTAAAAAGGGTTTAATGATCATAAGTTCCGTCATTTTAAGGTATGTTTTTGTCTAGAGTTTTGTGTCGAGCACTGAACTAGTGTATGGGTTTCCAACGAAAGAGTCTATATAATCTAATCAATTAAAACACTAGTTATTCTATGTTCACGTTCCAACCACTGTAGTCATTAACGATGGGTTATAGGTTCACAACGCAGTGATTATGATGATTTAGATATATAAAATAATGCTATTACGATTTAATCCATTTAATGTAGTAATAGCATGTAGAGCAAGGGATCAAGTTTTCACTTGTCTCAAGTCGAATTGACGATCACGACAGCGTCAACGGCAACGACACGGGTATGACTACAGTGAGGCTTGGCTACGATACGAGGGGTTGACAAGGCCAACCATGCTCCTGCGGTCGAGGAAATATCCTTCCGTAGTCACACTTCGGCTTCTAGCTTTACGTGGTAATCAGTAATCAATACACAGGTAATGAGAAATGCAGTAACTAAATCAAAACAAATACAAAGGAACTAACCAGAAGGAGATCAAGAGGGTATAGCTCTGAGTAGCTGATCGAGATGTCCGCGATATCCTCGCGGTACGTCGGGTCCTGGTCCAGGCTAGATCCACTTCTCACTCTGAGCATGCATACTCAGATCGTCAGAGCGACACGATAGCAATATATACATAGGTGCAAGTAGTAACTCGTACAGTAATGATGAATATATAACAGTAAATCGAGATAGTAACGATATGAACATAAAGTAGCCAATGCGGGTGTCTAAAAGAGCAGGTGAACAGTAAAACAGTAAAATAGTATGTCAGGTGTGTCGATTCAGTAAGCAATGTATGTCAATGTCACTATCCCTATCAGTCTCTAAGTCTCACTGTACAGGTCACTAAGCCTATCGTCGGTCCAAATGTGAGAGTCAACCACTCATGAGTATCCCCCACCCAAGGGTAGGACCCAAGGGTAAGGGACCACAAGCCTAAATAAAACGCACGGTAATAATCATGTAATATCCCTGTAAATCTCCATATATCTCCATATATATATGCCGGCATGGGACTCCCGAGATTCTGTTGAACTCACACTCAAACTACCCCACACCCTCTGGTCTACATCAAACGCCCACCATAGACTCAAATACCAGCCGGTCCATGACGAGTCTACACGAGAACTGAAGACGGGGTCTCCATCAAGCATGTCTCGACTGATACCCAAGATCAATAGACAGTGTTTGGTGCCTTACCTGTGACACCCATACAAGTGCTTCCATAAGTGTCCTATACCACTTATATTCACACTTATACGCGTCCCACAGACGTCGACAATGCACTAAATCGATAGGGTCCACTGATTGTGTACAAGTACGTGTCACTTTCACTTATCCATTCATGCACGAACACTAACGTACTTTACACAATCACCACTAATACCTAACACTGGGTAATGCACATGATCACTAGATTACCAATGCAATGACATATATATATGATATGATGAGAAAACAGTATGTAAAGCATGATTAAGATGTCATATGTCGGTATCCTACAACTTGCATAATTTATCATAAATCATACATGCCAAATTTAGCAAAACAATGAATAGGGGATAAGTAGTATATTTGATTATCTATCCAGAAAATTTAGTTTCACGTCAATCGGGTTTCAGGATCACTATATATGGCCATTTCATTTTAAGCGTTCACTGCTGGAAATCCGGTTTCAGAATCGGAAGTCCGTTTCGCAACGCATTTTAATCCCAGTTGGAACCAGAATTTAGCGACGCTATAGTTGAATGAAATCTAGGGTTTTCAACGCAATAGACAGATTCTCAATCGCGTCTGTACGTCAAAAGTTATGCACTGTTCAACACTAGTATGTCAATTCTGTTTCTGTTTGGGACTGCTAGACGTCCTGATCTTTTAAATTACAGTTTAAATAACAACGACGATATAACGGGGTGAAATCACTTGCGTTATTTAGATAACAGATTGATCTTCAATAACATGCAGGGTTTCGCAACATACGAGTTCGAGAAACAAGATACTAAACATTACGGGACAGAAAACAATAACCAGAGTTGCTCTGGACTGCAGTCGAGAGCCGCTCTCCGAACCAATTTTCGTCATAATTTCAGTACAGAAATAATTAAGAACTTGTACAGGGTTATAGGTCGTCGAGTAGGCTTCGATTTGATCCCTCGAACGCATCATTTAAATATGTACACAATTTATGGTGATTTTAACAATTTTCAGATGCGGGAAATTCCCAGTTTTTACGGTTATATTTGGGGGTGATCATTTAAGTTGTTAACAGTTTCAGTGAAATTTCTACACGGTGTTCGTTATCACACGATCCAGCATATGCAATCAAGTTCCGTCAAATTAAATGAAGGTTTTCATTGGGATCTTGCATCGAACAGTTATGTCACATAAGTTATCGTGAATTGTAAACATGGAATTAATATGATTTTAGTTTATAACGGATTTAATCTAGCATGTAGTAAGTAGGGCACTTGCCTGGAGACGCTCTAGCGATGCACGGCAGCGGCAACGGCACGAACATGCAACGAACGGTGCGGCTGAGGTTCGCGGCCTCGGCTCGGGCTTGGGCTCTTGGACTCGATTGCTCGGTGGGTGCGACGGATGGGCGCTGGCGTTGCGACGGTTA
Source organism: Agapanthus africanus (assembly GCA_030015575.1). Classification (NCBI taxonomy): domain Eukaryota; kingdom Viridiplantae; phylum Streptophyta; class Magnoliopsida; order Asparagales; family Amaryllidaceae; genus Agapanthus; species Agapanthus africanus. Next base: position 415,005,318 of record CM057349.1, on the reverse strand, counting down.
CAGCCTTGATGATGGTGACGGACACAGAGGCTGAAGCCACGGCTTTTTCGGCGATGATGACGGCTAGAATAGCGGCGATCAACGATAGAGGCAAGTGCTCGATGAAATGGCTAATGCTTGGTTTGAAGCTTGGGCTAGTCTCGAGGCTCGGTGGTGGCGGCGGGCCCTGTAGTTCCAGTAGGGAGGAGAGGGGTAAGAAGGAGGAGGTTGTTGGGTCGATGAAGGTGGCCGGAGCTGGGTTAACGGGAAGGAGCTCGAAGCTCGGAGAAGGAGAGTAGCGGTCGGGTGTGAGGAGCTCTGAGTGGTGGATGAGGCTCGGCTGAGGTGAGGTGGAGTCACCAGCGACGAGGGCGTAGCGACGGCGAAGTCTTCCGGCGAGCGCAGGGGGATTCTTGAGTTGGTCGGGGTGTTTGGGTGCTCGGGAGTTTGGAGTTGGATGTTGGGTTCTTAGGGATGGAGAGGAAGTGTAGGTGACTACGGAGGTGATGGTGATGACGAGGGACGAGGGTAGTATCAAGGTGAGGCTAGGGTCAAGGCATGGGTTTCTCACGGCGGTGAAGAATGAGGAAGAGAAATACGGAAAGAAAGTGGGGAGGGTCGTGGGTCGGGACGAAGGCGGGGCGTCGGCGACGTGGAGCGCGCAAGGGAAAAAGAGCGGGAAATCGGTCGAAGTGGGGAAGAAGGGGGTCCTAACGGGTCGGGTCAGGTCACGCGCGGCTTAAGTTGGGCTGGGCCGGGGATTCATGGTTTATTAATATACTTTTCTTAGTTTTGTTTCACTTCAATGGGCTGTGGGTTTTTCTGTTGGGCTGGCTAAGGAAATTCAGTAAAACAATAAAAGAGTTAGGGAAAGGTGGGCCGGGCTAATAAAGAGGGAAGGAAATAAACAGAAGGGGAAGAGAAAATTGGGAAAAGAATTAGGGGGTTTACAATAAAGGAATAGAACATAAATAGAATAAAATAAAGGAAAAATTAGTTTATTCAGATATGTAAAGTAGTGTGCCGAAAACTGGTTATTATGATACAACTATAAATTTATTGTGGGCCAAGGGTTATGGTACGATAAAATTGGAGATAGAATTAAGGAAATTAGTTAGAATAAATAAAGTTTATTTAAATTCGTATTTGACGGTATAATAGGTACTGGGTATTACAGCGCGACACGGGAGTGGGCACGTGGGTGGTGCGGTGCTAGGTACGGAGTGAGTGCTGTTGTAGCACGAAAATGCATGGTGATGGACACGGGCCGGGCACGATGTGACACTGGTGCAGGGCACGGTGTGGTATGGAAGTGGGCATAAGAGCGGCTTGAAGTGGGTATGATGGTTCAGGAAAGTGGACACAGGGGCCTGACACAGCGGTGGCACGATCGTGACACAGTACAAGCGGCAAGGAGGCAGCGCCGAAGAGGATACTACCAGCGATGGGTTGCAGACGATGGGAGTTTGCAGTAGATCGAAAGAGGCTAGTGATAGTGGTGGCGGGAGGTTGCAGGGGAGGCTGGCGATGGCAGTGGTCTCGTAGGGGGCAACGCAGTTGTTGGAGAGGCAATATGAGGTGGTCGCTGGCAGTGAGCTCGGAGGCAGCGAAAGAGGCAAGAAGGTGCAGGTGGAATTTTGGTGGAGATGAAACAGAAGAGAGCGTGTTGTCGTGGTCTTGGGGAGGTGACGAGGAGTCACCCCAGAGGTCCAGGTTGTTGGCGGCGAGGTGGCAGAAGGAGAGCCCGGTGCAAGTGGAGGCGGAGCTGGTTGCGGTGCAGATCGAAGCCAATTCCGGTGCTCCCGCGATGCTATGAAACTCATCCCCTCTTTTTCAACCTCTTCTTGAAATTTCTAAACCGTAAGACCTTTCCAAACTCCCTTTCTCTTCATTGAATATTTTTTAAACAAAATCGGTAAAAGTGGAGTTATTACCGGTATCATCCTTTCTAAAGCCTCTAACTTCATTTTTCTTTATCATTTGGAAAAAATAATTTTACCACTTCACTTGTAATCTTAATACCAATGTTTAGAATAAATTTTACCCATGAATCTCATGTAAAACAACCATATTTGAACTTTTACATTAAAATACCTTGACTTTGTTATCTCGTCTTTTCGACAAAATTGCTTAACAATACTTTTAAGAAAACTTCATAGGGCAACGACCTACCCCACACGCACATTTGGATCCATAGCACGATACCTTTTTTGTATGAATATTTGTTACGAAGAAAAGTTTACAATAAAATACCACCTACTTTAAAACGGATTTCTTTTAAAGCGGTATTTCATATCCATTGCGATTATGCATCTACAACTCTCTTTAGGGGACCCGCTAATTGATGATGCAGATTATCACACATTCTTGGGCTAGTAGATTGAGATGCAGATCTCCTCACGGAGCATTCGATCTCGAAAGGATTTAAACACGGTTTTTAAGAAATACAAATTTTCTAAATAAAATAAAATTATTTTTTAAAATTAAAATTATATAAAATTATAAATCCATATTTTAAAAATATAATATATCTATATTTTTTCAAAAAATGAAAAAAAATTAACAAATGACAATAAAATACCATCAAGATACCAAAAAGGACAAGTTTTCAATAAAATACCATGAACTTTCCAAACTAAGTAATTATCACTAAAATATCCCAAATACTTAAAATCTATGCTTATGAAAACCCTAAGTAATACCAATCACCCTCGAGATTTACTTTTTAAGTATATTAAAAAATATTTTTCATAAAACCCCCTCGATATATATATATATATATATAAGGACTTTAGTAAATATAGGTTTAAGCGGAATCAATTCTCTTGAGCCTCAGGGAGCCGGAGAAAGTGAGTGCTTGTCTATTTAAGGTAGACAACCCAACGGAGTTATCAATGATAATTGTCTTGGAAAAAGACACAAATCCTGCCGTCCATGTGCAACAGTTACCGATGACTCTCGAACCTAATTCAAGAGCTAAATCTGTTTACAAGTGTCTGACTCAATCTGAGTCTAATTCAAACCTGAATCCAAAATCAAACATGAATACTTGAAATCAAACATCAATATCAAACATGTATACTTGACTTTACTTGACCGAACCATGGTTATAACATGACTTGACTACTTAAATGCTTGATTACATCCTGAACATGAATATCTGAACTTTTTGTATCCATGGTTTCAGCAAGACTTGTAATTATAATCTATACAATACATTACGTGGGGATAAAGGGGTAGATTGGTACGGAACGTATATCGTGGCACGAGATGTCACTTAAAAGACACCTACATGAATTCACGTGTCGTTGTCTCATGGGTTATGACAGGGCCTTATACTATATGTTATCTTAGTCCACGGGGTAAGATGGACTCCTCTCGTATACACGAATACCTTCCGTATCAAGCTACAAATAACCACGTTATAATAACCACCATATACCGGTAATCAATCATATATAACTTACCTGTTCATTTCATATTACTCGTTATATTCTCTTGCTTCTTTTGGGACTTACCGAGCGTTAGTTCGCTGATTACATTCCTTTCTATTTCTTTCTTTGGAATGTTCGTCAGGAGGACATGACTCTCAGAAGATCGCGCCTAGCCAGGAGGATTTGGACCGGCTTGCGACACAGCCTGACTTCTAGTTCCTTTTACTTACTTTTCTGTATGTCATTGTTTAGGCACTGCTTATTATCATTGTATCTTTTCATTTTCAAACAGTTGTATGTAAAGATGAATGTAAATAAAATTGCTGTTTTTTTATTACTCTTGTCATTCTTGTACATTTTTATATATTGCTTAATTACGCTTAACGTATTTATTTCTTAGTAAATACGTTGCGGCCTGCCATGTCACCGTTTTCGTCTACTGGTGTCACGACCCAAATGTGGCACGTGACCAGCACTTAAATCACGTGACATCTAAAGATGTCGACGCGGTCCAAGTAAGCCAAAACCCGGAATCTAAACCTTTTTCTTTTGAAAATATTGGAGGTGAAGTTTTAATAATTATCAGATGGAATCATTTTAAAATAACCATTTAAATTTAACTAAGTATGTTTAAAGAGCATATATGACATTTTGAAATTCGACAGCACCTCCTTTGTAAATTGTGCATAAAAACCCGATACAATTACAACAATAAAATAGCATCCCAACGGGAGCTAGCTTCCATGCCCAAATGGCAGAACAACTAAGCAAACGATATAAAAAATCGACTCCGATGAGTATAACATCACATCACACAAATTCTAAGTCTCGCTTCTAAGTCCACAATATATCATTTCTAAGTTGATGGAGATTTTGCTAGATACAAGAATATATGAATAATCAAATGCGAGTACGATACAATAGTAACTCACTTACCAAAGCAATCATTGAAAGGAATATGTGCCCAAGCCGCTGATAATCTAAGCGGTAAAACCTGCAAGAAACTGGGGCACAACGGGGATGAGTTGCCAACTCAGTGAATAAAAGTACATCACAAGGTAAAAATCGAAATGCACGACGATACCTAGGTCATAAGTATAGTACTATTATAATCTGTACTAATATAATATATGATATGCATATATATCATAATGCAACACTATCTGTCATGCAATCCCAAGTAGAACATATCAAATGCAAATGACCTGTATCTAAGTATAAACCCAAAGGTAGCTGAAAATATATATATATATATATATATATATATACATATATACATATAAACATCTTCTTTAAAATAGCCGTGGAATAGATATGTCACGGCATAAAAGCAGACGCGATAGTATGAAATATAATAGGTATCTTATTTTAGATAAACGTCCTGCTGTTTAGTAAAGAATGTTTAGAGCTTTATAAATTTAAAAATCTTAGTGTCATATCAGACATATCAAAATAAGGAGACTATAGCTCGTTTTTGAATTCCCTTTTTGTGTATGCGAATGTCCGTACAAGATATGCAGGTACTGTCCCCCGGATCAGTCCTGGTCGGCTACAATAACTGTAATCTAACTATGTACCTCATGATAGCAACATATCAATATATATGGATGTCCAGCATCGACACCCGAAATCAGAAATCTCTCGTTTCCATCATCGACACGTAAATGCAGATATCGTCGACACCATCTCAACAGATGATAGCCACCCGATATTCCTGGCCCCAGTCGGTATCCCCTGGATATCCGCCGTGCCCAAATCGAACCCCGGTCAGTATCCTCTGGATATCTTCCGTGCTCATCTTTATCTCTGGTATCGAGTATCCTCGCTAGGCTCCCCGCCTCACATACGGCTATCCTGCCCCTCGGTCTCGACCGGGTCGACCATGTATCCGACTGTTTAGCCCTTCCCCCCCCCATTTAGTCTGGATAAGTAACAAGTCCGAAACCGTATAGCTCCCCCACTCAGTTCGGAATAAAACCATCAGAAAACATCAAACTCGTGGTGGACGTCAATTCATCATATCCAGAAATATCAAGTAAAGAATAAGAATACTTACATAGATCATTCTGATCATATATTATATATACATATATAACAGCGTCCCATACCACCGATATATATCATCAGGAGTAAAACATCCAGAAAATCCATAAGAAGCAAATATAACACCTATAGTACCGATACTCGCACTACGCAACAAAAAATAAAGGAAGACTGCGTAAATAAGTCATACAGGCATAACGATATCAACTCTACTGTATCATGGCACTACTAATGATGTGTGGTGTAATATACGCATCGTGCTCGTGCAACATGGCAATCATTAGTATTTGTGCAAGTGTTCTAAAGGTGTAATAACCTACTCATATCAACAACTATATACGCATTACATAATATAACGATTCTACAGTGACATGGCAATACCAATGAGGTGTAGTGTAACATATGTGTACGTGCTTGTGCAGCATGGTACTCATTGGTTGTTGTGCAGTGTTCTATCAGAGTGTTCGTATTACGGAAACATATAACATTAATAATTATAACGTAAGCAAGTAAAGTAAATATAATCATTATTTACGAGTCTAAAGGTAACTTGGCCGTTATTCGGCATACTAATCTCATTATCAGCAATACAGTATAATATCTAGTACAATACCCCACATTATTACTATATCAAATTCACCTCTAGTACTGCCTGGTCTTTCGTAACAATTTACCCTAACCATAAGTAAACTACATGCAAATGAGTATCATGCTATATGCAATTTAACTTCAATATCCATATCTTAAATAATTACCAAAACTATTATATACCATACTACTATTTATAAGGTTGTGGGGGTGTTATACGCCATCCACCCGACTTCCCCGTAGATGTAAATCTACTTACCAACTTAAGAAGCTTGCTGAAATCCACGCTGCTATATCCGCCAATTCCGTCTCGGAAATCCTCGAAATCGTACCTATAATCGTATTTAAAATCACATCGATGTAAATATCATATCAAAAACCAAAACAACGAGCTAAGCACCCGTAGGTTAGAACCTACAGCTCACTTACCCCAAAGACGATCAAATGCCTCTGAACTTAACGTACGAACGTCAACGTTTCAGTTGCAGTACTGAAATACGGAAAATCATATCGAAATGTCAGAAACTTTAATAAAACCCAAATTAAACATTCTCATATTTCTCTTTATGAATATTGGGACAAATCAAACAATACCATAGCTTATAACATACCCTAATAGAGCTACAAGAGAAAAACCAACACCAAAAACCCTATGGGGGCCGGCGAGCTTTGACAATTGAAGCATGTCGCCGGATCAATTGTGGAGTTTGGGGTTCGGGCTTTACATGAAATCTCCTAGTGGTCTTATGATACTTATGGTGTTGCTAGGTTTTCTAGTGGTTCCAGATTCAATATCAGTATGATAAATATCATAAAACTAACTGTTTTCCTATACTGCACATACAAACTGATATTGAACAGAATTGATTAAGTAAAGAGAGAAGAAGATATACCTATTGAGATAATGCACAAAGGATTCCAGCTCATGAAGGGCTTGTGGAATCACCAAGGGTTTGTATGGGATCAAGCTTAATGATGTGCACAACTTTGAGGAGAGGGTTAAGGTTTCACTCTTTGGATATGATGAACACTTAGAATTATTTTTGGTTTGGGGCTGAAGAAGTGTATTGTTCAGTTGAGATAACTAAAAGAATTCCCTAGGTGTTGTGATAAGATAGGGTGGAGGTATTAAGATTTGTGTGTAGAGAATGCATGAGGTGGAGGGTGAGATGGAGGTGGCATGATGGAAGGAGGGGGTGGAGAATTGTGAAGGAGGAGGTAGAGAGAGTTAAGCATGGGTGAGGTATGTTGAGGGTGAGGGTTTTAGCCTAGGTTATAATATACCAACTATTAACAAAAGATTTAAAACAAAAGAAACCCTTTTATGTAAAAGCTACATCCATGTTTAAAAATGAAATACTTATCATAACACTTAATTATCATTAGCTTAATGTAAAATACAATGTCATGTTAAAACAATTAAAAATATCATTTTTATGATATCACACACTTGTCTTTATATTTACCAAATTAATTACATTTTTATGGATATAATTTCGATACCCAATTTCATAAGCGATATCATTTTTTTTTTAAACTTATTAAATTCATATTTAAAATTATAAATTAATATTTATAATTTTCCAAAATGTTACAACTGGGAAGCGGGGCGTGACTGGTTTTGTTGGCAGCCCATGATGGGTCAGTTCTGAATGAAATCTTAAGCAAAATATCACAAGAATTGGAAGAATCAGCAACTATACATTCTTTACATTTCAAATTTCTTGAATCTATCCTAACCATTTCTTTTCTATCAAGGTCATGGATTCTTCCAACAACACCAGTACCAATGTCAATGGCAACACCCCATCGTCTACTCTACCACCACCACCTACCGTTGCAGCTCCCATCAACGAGCAAATGGTACTACTCGAGACGATCAAGAGCCTTCTAGAGGGTCAGCAGCAGCAGACTGCTATCCTCATACACTGTCCCGAAGCCGAGACACCCAGAGTCAAGCAATTATGGGCACTGCACCCAAAACATTTCTTAGGGAAAGAGAGCCCACTGGAGGCGGAAGAATGGGCTCAATCGATTGAAGATGATCTGGCAGCAGCTCAAATGCCAGATATTGCCTGGGTGAGAGTTGCGAAGCTGCAACTGACAGACAACGCCAGAATCTGGTGGAAGGCTGAGGAAAGCCGTCTCACCCAACCTATCGAGTGGAAGACGTTTCGCAATCTGTTCGATGCGAAGTGCTTCCCTAAGACTGTACATTTTTACATGGAGCAGCAGTTCATCCATCTACAACAAGGCTCGATGTGAGTCAAGTCTGTGGATGAATACGATGCTGAGTTTACCATGCTTAACAGGTAAGATATTGTCTCAAATTCAAATTCGTGATCTCACTCATTACACTGCTAACACAAGGTCGTAACAGGTTCACTGCACACATGATTCCTACTGCTGAGATCCGGGCATGACGATTGCGGCAAGGGTTGGACCCGGAAATCCAAGCTGCACTCGCTACAGGGGATTTCCCAACCCATGGGCTTGCTTTGAAGGCTGCCCGACGCTATGAGGTAGTTGTGAAGAAGAAGGACAGACCGCAAACTGCCGGTGTGAAACGCCCTGCCACAAAGATGACAAGAGGAGCCTCTTCTAGGCCAACTTTTGCACCCAGGAGACCGGGGGGAGCATTTAAGCGGTCCAGTCCAGACTTTTGTTTCTACTACAAGAGAACTGGACATCTGGCGAAGGATTGCAAGCATGCAAATGGCATGTGTTTGGTTTGTGGTGCATCCACTTACGCCATAGGAGCATGTCTATATCGTTTCAACACAGCTCCAGCACCCAGACCAGTGTCACGTCCCGCTTCCCAGAGTACGCTAAGATAGGCACGTGACATAGCCAACCATGCTACCTGTAGATAGGAAAAATCCTTCCACAGTCACATTACGGCTGTAGAGATATCAAGAACAGGAAAGTAAACTAAACTATCTAGTACATGTCCATAAGCCAGATTAAACAAGTCAAGAAATAATAATATGCGGAAGCAAAAGATCCAATAAATAAAACACCTGGAAAGTAAAACTGGATACCAACAGGATCCCCACCGTTCGGTCTAACAGCGGAAATGCTCCTGATCAGTCTGCAACAAAGGTAAAGAATCTGGGCCATGCAAAACCCAGACGTCAGCGCGTCATAACATCAAGCAATTATATATAAACAGGGTAGCAAGACATGCAAGTATGATCATAAATGGTAAAGTAGGTGAAACATCAGTATAGATCAGGGCAGTGAAAGGTAGTATGCAGTGAGTAATCTAAACTGGTCTAATGGGTTAACTACTCTCAAGTCTCTGAAATCAATTTGATGCATCATCGATGTAACTCAATAGTATCCCGTGCGTACCCGGGATCACGGTCTATGACTCTCGGGCTGAACCCGAGACGTGCCGCAAGGCAGTAAAAGGTGGTAGGTAATGACGAGTGGCGTTCGTAGCATCAGTCCGGGGCTGGCCTAGTGTAACACCCGAGCCCAATAATACTATTTATATTACTAGTTGAGGGTTATATACTGCTCATTCCAATTATCCTGATTATCTGGTGTTTATTGCTAAATTTTAACCGGTTAAGTCATTTTGACACATAACAAATTTTAACTCCTAAAATGAAATTAAAAATGTCCATGTTGGCCTACTCGTCGCCACTAGTCGCGTGGTAGCGTCCGCACGTCGAGATTCCGTTCCGTTCGGTGAAACGGGCAAGTTTGGACGACTACGTGCGCGTGCAAGTGTCCGACTTGGGGGCATGCATTTTAATTACAAAACACCTCTTTTCAAAATTTGGAAACCGCTTAAAATCCTATAATTTGAATTTGGAACATTTGGGCGCAACCCGGGCGCGATTTGGAAATATTTCATTTAGCGCCAAAGAGGCCCGTTTGATTTAAATAATATAAAACTATAATATATACGAAATATACTTCCGTTACTGTTTAATATTTTTAGATCTTACTGTTGTTATCTTTCCTTAGTATAAATCCCCAAAGATTTTGATTGCAGCCAATCACGAGACTAATCCTCGTGGGCCCCGCCTAATCCTCTCTCTCTTTCATTCTCTATATCTTTATCTAACTGTCTCTCTCTCTCTCTCTTCGTTTCTCAATCTTTCTCAATCTCCCTCTATCTCTCTCCTATATTTTTTCTCTCTCTCTCTCTCCTTTTAAACCCCACTGTTCCTCGTCTTCACGGGAAAAAAAAAACGCCCACGAGGAACCTCGCGAACCGCAACCCTAGCCCAGCCTGGTCCTCCTGTCGCCGCCGCAACCTCAACGCGACGCCTTTCTCCATCGCTCTTCCTCCTTCCTCCTCGCCTCAACAGGGTTTCCCTCTCCTCGCCATCTCCTCCCTTACCCGAACACCCCTGCATCCTAACCCGGCACCACCATCTCGTCCATCGTCACCTCGCCTGCCCTCGTCGTCGACCCTCAACTTCGACGTCGCCTCCACCTCCTCACCCTCTTTCACACCACCATCATCATCTTCCCGTCTCCGACCCTGCACGAACCCCGCCTGCACATTCCTGCCTCGCCGAAACGCCGACCACGGCCGCTAACCCTCTCCTGCGCCCCTCCGTCGCCGTCACCGATTCCCCGACTTCGCTCCTCTCATCATCACTCCAACTCCTGACATCACCACCACCACTATCCGTCATCACCACCATCTCCTGATCTTCAAGAACCCTCACTGCCATTTCCAGAAAACCCGCTGCATGCCTTGCCGGGGACCTCGCCATTGACGACCATCATCGTCGTCACCCCTCGTCTCTGTCCCCAGAGCACCTCACCAGAGCCGACATCCAGCCACGACCTCGCTTGGGTCGTATTCACATCTCCGCCTTGTCGCATCCATCGTGGTCGTGATCGTCGTGTCGAGCGAAAGTCTAGCCGTGATCGTGCATCAGCAGTTTTGTGCTTCATGGTTGCATTACCGTTCGGTTCCCGAGGCAAGTATTTGATACTTGCTTACATGCTAGTGAAGCTTAAAACTTCCCTTAATACAAACTTTAAGTTGCCGTAATATTTACCCATGATATAATAAGGTATTATTCAGTAAATCACATTACATATATTGCTTCCTGTTCAACCCTAGTAGCATGCCAGATTAACTGTTTTCCTGTTGAACCCCCACATAGAAGTGATAATAGTAGAGCTCCCATTAACCGTATCAGGCTCCGCTGTACCCATATGTTTTCGAACTTGAGACTTAATCTCGCATTGAATCATTATAGTAGTTTCTTGTAATTAATCGGTCTGCTATCAATCCATACTTTAACTAATTAAACCAATTAGAACGTCCTTGCTTAACTTGCTAGATCATCCATGTGACTATTATCTATGCTGTAGTTTTAATAGCTTCATTGCTTCGTGTTATTAATATTGTTGTACCCTGTGATTACTGCACCCCAAGGGTGCTTGAACCTGTTTATAAGAGAATACAAAGCATCACTGTGTTTACATGGAATAATATTGTTATTTACCGCTCCTGCTGTTGTTCTTTATTCGTTACTATACCTGTTATAAGCGTACATTTGATTGCATTACATATTGACCCGATCTGATACACCTGATACATGTATTGATACACCGGACATGACACCCTGTACATATCAACTCAATCTGTTGAAACGTGACCTGACCTGTCACCTGATTTCATGCCTAATGCCGACAAACCTGACTATTCCTGCTGTCTATCCAGACAGACCTATTTTACCTGATTTTGTGTTGGCATTAGTCCTTGACTATTGAATACCTGACCTGACATACATAACTTGGGGGTATGGGGAAATCAAAGGTGAAACCGACTTGTAACTCAACAGTTCGATACTTGTTCTGATCAGTCTTACGGGCTTGGCCAGTCCGGGAGTGATGATGCTGACATCACTCATCCACCTACTACCTATTACTGCTTAGCGGCACGTCTCGGATTCAGCCCCGAGGACCTTGACCGTGGTCCCGGGCACGCACGAGATACTATTGAGTTACATCGACGATTCATCAATTGATTTCAAAGACTATAGAGTAGAAACCTGATAGGACAGTTTAGTTACCACGGCACATTACCCTGCACTGTTATTTCTTAGTACTGCTTATTTCATGTTCATACCTGCATTGCTTATTACCATGTTTATATTATATTATTTGGTTGACATGACGCGCTGACGTCTGGGTTTTGCATGGCCCAGATTCCTTACCACTGTCACTGACCGAGCAGGAGTACTTCAGCCAGCAGGCTGATTTGTGAGTTCTGCAGTGGTTAGTTCATTTATTGCATTTTATTTCCAGGTGCGATTCCGCATTATGGGACGTACCTTTCTATTATTGTATTGGATCATTTGCTTCCGCATTTATTTATCATTGACTCTTATCATTATGGATTTGGACATGTGTTAGATAGTTTATTTATATTGTTCTTGATATCTCTACAGCCGTAATGTGACTGTGGGTGGATACTTCCTACCCACAGGTAGCATGGTTGGCTATGTCACGTGCCTAATCTTGCGTACTCTGGGAAGCGGGACGTGACATGGCTCTTTTGGTATCAGAGCCATAGGTTAGTTGGGTTGATTCTTTGTAGTTGGGTATTGTACCCAATACACGAATCAGAATACCCGTGTTTAGGAAACATGTCCTGCCACCTTGACCGTTTTACCATTCTTGAATCACATTCTTCCGGATTATATCTTTTACGACGTGCAAACTTACTTTGCATGTCGACTCGGAAACCCGATTTCTTGTTATCCCTAGGACTTGGGCGACTTGGGTGGAGTTAAGTAATTGCGGCTATGATACCGCGGCATAGCTACAATGCGGTACTCTATTTAAGTATCTTGGAGTTCTAGCCTTGATCTACATTCAAAATCTATCATCATGCTAATGTTGGGTGTTTTGAGTTCAGGATTATGACAGGTAAGAAGTTGAAGACGTACCAGAGGCTTGTGAACGAACCCGCCTTGCTTGGAGTGATAAGAGGAATGCCGGAAATCAAAGAAACAAACTGAGCTGATCCAGCAACAGCAGATTCGTTTCAGGAAGATTTGCAGATCGTTCAGCAGTCTGTGAACGAGATTGGAACTAGACCAGTTGACCGAGTAGGGCCCGTGGCAGAGTTAAGACGTGTGGGTCCTACTACTTTCACTGGTTTGGAGCAACCGTGGACGTGCATGCAGCAGAATGGAGGAGACTCAGTAGTCTCGCTGGACCTTTTGCGGCCAACGATGCAGACAGCAGTTGCGGTAAGGAAGCAGTTCTGTCGGGCCAATCGAGCTTAGGGCTAGGCCGACAAACATTGTTCTTGCAGCTATGGAAGTTGGTAGGAATGAAGAGCCGGCAGTTGTTCGCGACTTTATGGATGTGTTTGAAGATATATCGGGCTTACCGCCGAAGCGAGATGTGGAGTTCGCTTTTGACCTTATTCCTGGTGCAGCGCCAGTATCACAATCTTATTATCCGATGGCGCCAGTGGAATTGGAAGAAGTTAAGAAACAAGTTGGTGAATTACTCGAGAAGGGATGGATTCGAAGCAGCAACTCACCTTGGGGAGCTCCAGTTCTTTTAGTAAAGAAGAAGGATGGCACGAGAAGGATGTGCATTGATTATCGAGAATTGAACCGGGTAACTATTAAGAACAAGTACCCGATCCCTCGCATTGGAGAACTTTTTGAGCAGCTTAGTGGCGCGAGGGTATTCTCGAAACTGGATTTGCGATCAGGATATCATCAGGTCCGAGTAAAAGCAGAAGACATTTGCAAGACGGCGTTTCGAACTCGATATGGACATTTCGAGTATTTGGTGATGCCCTTCGGTGTGACTAATGCGCCAGCAATATTCATGGATTTGATGAACAGGATCTTTTTACCATTCTTGGACCAGTTTATTGTGGTATTCATTGACGATATTCTGGTGTACTCGAAGAGTCCGGAGGAGCATGCTGAGCACTTAAGGATCGCACTGCAGACGCTGAGACAAGAAAAGTTATTTGCGAAGATGAGTAAGTGCGAATTCTGGTTGGAAGAAGTGAAGTTTCTGGGACATGTCGTATCGGACGATGGAATCGCCGTTGATCCCGAGAAGATTGCAGCAGTTCGAGATTGGCCAACTCCAAAGAATGTTGCGGAGATAAGAAGTTTTCTTGGACTCGCCGGATACTACAGAAGATTTGTGGAAAACTTCGCTCGTTTAGCTGAGCCGTTAACCAAGCTTACGCGCAAGGAGGTACCGTTTGTTTGGACGGATGGATGTGCATTGGCCTTCGAGACGTTGAAGCAGAAGTTGATAACCGCCCCTATCCTAACCGTACCGGATGATTCAGGAGGGCTAGTGATTCACAGCGACGCGTCTGGAAAAGGATTGGGATGTGTTTTGGTGCAGAATGGGAAAGTCGTCGCTTACGCATCGAGACAACTGAAGACTCATGAGAAGAACTATCCGACTCATGACTTAGAGCTTGCAGCCGTGATCTTCGCCCTGAAGATTTGGAGACACTACCTTTTGGGCGAGAGAGTTGAAGTCTTTACTGATCACAAGAGTTTAAAGTATGTGTTCACTCAGAAGGAGTTGAACATGAGGCAACGCAGATGGTTGGAGCTGATGGCCGACTATGACCTTGATCTTAAGTACCATCCAGGAAAAGTCAACGTCGTGCCGGATGCGCTGAGTCGGTTACCAGCAATTCAGGTATTGACCGCACAAAGGGAGATCATTGCGGATTTTCAGAGATTTGACTTGGAGGTTGTGCTACCACATGCTACGGGACAGTTGATGCAGTTGCAAGTACAGTCGTCCTTAGTTGAGAAGATTAAAGCGGCACAATCGCAGGATCCTAGACTGCAAAAGTTTCGAGAGCAGGTTGGAGCCGGACTACGAACCGATTTACTGATCCATGAAGACGGTTCGTTGAGATATGGTAGCCGTGTGTGTGTGCCAAAAGGAGATGTGCGTGAAGAGCTTATGAAGGAGGCACACAGTTCAGCTTACTCTGTACATCCAGGAGGGACAAAGATGTACCGAGATATTCGACAGCATTTCTGGTGGGAAGGTATGAAACGGGAGATTGCTCGCTTCGTGGCTAAGTGCTTGGTGCGTCAGCAAGTCAAGGCTGAACACCAAAGGGTTGCTGGTTTGTTGCAACCACTTCCGATCTCTCAGTGGAAGTGGGAACATATAACCATGGATTTCGTGACGGCTTTACCGCGGAGTCCAAAAGGCAACAATGCAGTATGGGTGTTTGTCGATCGGTTGACCAAGGCAGCTCACTTTATTCCTTTTCGGGTTGGTCAATCGACGGAGATTTTGGCAGAGCAGTACATGCCGGAGATTGTAGGACTGCATGGAGTACCGGTAAGCATCGTGTCCGATCGGGACACTCGGTTCTTGTCGCACTTTTGGAGGAGTTTACAAGAAAGTTTGGGAACTCGATTGAAGCTTAGCACAGCTTATCATCCTCAGACTGATGGACAATCGGAGAGAACGATCCAGACCCTTGAAGATATGTTGAGGGCTTGCATGTTGGACTTCAAAGGTTCTTGGGAGGATCATCTACACCTGGTGGAGTTTTCGTACAACAATAGCTTCCAAGCAACTATTCTGATGGCTCCGTTTGAGGCATTGTATGGTCGTAAGTGCCGTTCACCTGTTTGTTGGGATGATGTTGGTGAACGAAGGTTACTAGGACCAGATTTAGTGGTACGACAGTCGAGAAGGTGAATACAATCAGGAAGCACATGAAAGCAGCTCAAGACAGACAGGAAAGTTGGGCCGACACGTCAAGAAGACCTCTAGAGTTCACCGTGGGTGATTTGGTATTCCTGAAGATATCACCGACTAGAGGGGTGATTCGCTTTGGAAGTCGGGGAAAACTTAGTCCTCGATTCGTTGGACCCCTCGAGATATTGGAGCGTGTTGGAGAGGTAGCATACCGGTTGGCGTTACCACAGTCATTAGCAGGAGTTCACGATGTGTTTCATGTGTCTCAACTACGGAGGTATGTTCGTGATGAGACTCATGTCTTGGATCATTCGGAGTTGACCGTACGGGAGGACCTAACTTTTGAAGAGCGACCAGTTGAAATCAAGGATCGAAGAGAAAAGGTTCTTAAGAACAAGGTTATCCCTCTTGTGCTAGTTCCTTGGGGTAATCGATTGCATGGAGAAACCACTTGGGAGCGAGAAGACGAGATCCGGCAGAAATTCCCTCACCTTTTCCAGTAGTTAGCTATCTTGTATTCTTGGAATTTCGAGGACGAAATTCTTTTGTAGTTGGGTATGATGTAACACCCGAGCCCAATAATACTATTTATATTACTAGTTGAGGGTTATATACTGCTCATTCCAATTATCCTGATTATCTGGTGTTTATTGCTAAATTTTAACCGGTTAAGTCATTTTGACACATAACAAATTTTAACTCCTAAAATGAAATTAAAAATGTCCATGTTGGCCTACTCGTCGCCACTAGTCGCATGGTAGCGTCCGCACGTCGAGATTCCGTTCCGTTCGGTGAAACGGGCAAGTTTGGACGACTACGTGCGCGTGCAAGTGTCCGACTTGGGGGCATGCATTTTAATTACAAAACACCTCTTTTCAAAATTTGGAAACCGCTTAAAATCCTATAATTTGAATTTGGAACATTTGGACGCAACCCGGGCGCGATTTGAAAATGTTTCATTTAGCGCCAAAGAGGCCCGTTTGATTTAAATAATATAAAACTATAATATATACGAAATATACTTCCGTTACTGTTTAATATTTTTAGATCTTACTGTTGTTATCTTTCCTTAGTATAAATCCCCAAAGATTTTGATTGCAGCCAATCACGAGACTAATCCTCGTGGGCCCCGCCTAATCCTCTCTCTCTCTTTCTCTATATCTTTATCTAACTGTCTCTCTCTCTCTCTCTTCGTTTCTCAATCTTTCTCAATCTCCCTCTATCTCTCTCCTATATTTTTTCTCTCTCTCTCTCTCCTTTTAAACCCCACTGTTCCTCGTCTTCACGAAAAAAAAAACGCCCACGAGGAACCTCGCGAACCGCAACCCTAGCCCAGCCTGGTCCTCCTGTCGCCGCCGCAACCTCAACGCGACGCCTTTCTCCATCGCTCTTCCTCCTTCCTCCTCGCCTCAACAGGGTTTCCCTCTCCTCGCCATCTCCTCCCTTACCCGAACACCCCTGCATCCTAACCCGGCACCACCACCTCGTCCATCGTCACCTCGCCTGCCCTCGTCGTCGACCCTCAACTTCGACGTCGCCTCCACCTCCTCACCCTCTTTCACACCACCATCATCATCTTCCCATCTCCGACCCTGCATGAACCCCGCCTGCACATTCCTGCCTCGCCGAAACGCCGACCACGGCCGCTAACCCTCTCCTGCGCCCCTCCGTCGCCGTCACCGATTCCCCGACTTCGCTCCTCTCATCATCACTCCAACTCCTGACATCACCACCACCACTATCCGTCATCACCACCATCTCCTGATCTTCAAGAACCCTCACTGCCATTTCCAGAAAACCCGCTGCATGCCTTGCCGGGGACCTCGCCATTGACGACCATCATCGTCGTCACCCCTCGTCTCTGTCCCCAGAGCACCTCACCAGAGCCGACATCCAGCCACGACCTCGCTTGGGTCGTATTCACATCTCCGCCTTGTCGCATCCATCGTGGTCATGATCGTCGTGTCGAGCGAAAGTCTAGCCGTGATCGTGCATCAGCAGTTTTGTGCTTCATGGTTGCATTACCGTTCGGTTCCCGAGGCAAGTATTTGATACTTGCTTACATGCTAGTGAAGCTTAAAACTTCCCTTAATACAAACTTTAAGTTGCCGTAATATTTACCCATGATATAATAAGGTATTATTCAGTAAATCACATTACATATATTGCTTCCTGTTCAACCCTAGTAGCATGCCAGATTAACTGTTTTCCTGTTGAACCCCCACATAGAAGTGATAATAGTAGAGCTCCCATTAACCGTATCAGGCTCCTCTGTACCCATATGTTTTCGAACTTGAGACTTAATCTCGCATTGAATCATTATAGTAGTTTCTTGTAATTAATCGGTCTGCTATCAATCCATACTTTAACTAATTAAACCAATTAGAACGTCCTTGCTTAACTTGCTAGATCATCCATGTGACTATTATCTATGCTGTAGTTTTAATAGCTTCATTGCTTCGTGTTATTAATATTGTTGTACCCTGTGATTACTGCACCCCAAGGGTGCTTGAACCTGTTTATAAGAGAATACAAAGCATCACTGTGTTTACATGGAATAATATTGTTATTTACCGCTCCTGCTGTTGTTCTTTATTCGTTACTATACCTGTTATAAGCGTACATTTGATTGCATTACATATTGACCCGATCTGATACACCTGACACATGTATTGATACACCGGACATGACACCCTGTACATATCAACTCAACCTGTTGAAACGTGACCTGACCTGTCACCTGATTTCATGCCTAATGCCGACAAACCTGACTATTCCTGCTGTCTATCCAGACAGACCTATTTTACCTGATTTTGTGTTGGCATTAGTCCTTGACTATTGAATACCTGACCTGACATACATAACTTGGGGGTATGGGGAAATCAAAGGTGAAACCGACTTGTAACTCAACAGTTCGATACTTGTTCTGATCAGTCTTACGGGCTTGGCCAGTCCGGGAGTGATGATGCTGACATCACTCATCCATCCTACTACCTATTACTGCTTAGCGGCACGTCTCGGATTCAGCCCCGAGGACCTTGACCGTGGTCCCGGGCACGCACGGGATACTATTGAGTTACATCGACGATTCATCAATTGATTTCAAAGACTATAGAGTAGAAACCTGATAGGACAGTTTAGTTACCACGGCACATTACCCTGCACTGTTATTTCTTAGTACTGCTTATTTCATGTTCATACCTGCATTGCTTATTACCATGTTTATATTATATTATTTGGTTGACATGACGCGCTGACGTCTGGGTTTTTCATGGCCCAGATTCCTTACCACTGTCACTGACCGAGCAGGAGTACTTCAGCCAGCAGGCTGATTTGTGAGTTCTGCAGTGGTTAGTTCATTTATTGCATTTTATTTCCAGGTGCGATTCCGCATTATGGGACGTACCTTTCTATTATTGTATTGGATCATTTGCTTCCGCATTTATTTATCATTGACTCTTATCATTATGGATTTGGACATGTGTTAGATAGTTTATTTATATTGTTCTTGATATCTCTACAGCCGTAATGTGACTGTGGGTGGATACTTCCTACCCACAGGTAGCATGGTTGGCTATGTCACGTGCCTAATCTTGCGTACTCTGGGAAGCGGGACGTGACATGGCTCTTTTGGTATCAGAGCCATAGGTTAGTTGGGTTGATTCTTTATAGTTGGGTATTGTACCCAATACACGAATCAGAATACCCGTGTTTAGGAAACATGTCCTGCCACCTTGACCGTTTTTCCATTCTTGAATCACATTCTTCCGGATTATATCTTTTACGACGTGCAAACTTACTTTGCATGTCGACTCGGAAACCCGATTTCTTGTTATCCCTAGGACTTGGGCGACTTGGGTGGAGTTAAGTAATTGCGGCTATGATACCTCGGCATAGCTACAATGCGGTACTCTATTTAAGTATCTTGGAGTTCTAGCCTTGATCTACATTCAGAATCTATCATCATGCTAATGTTGGGTGTTTTGAGTTCAGGATTATGACAGGTAAGAAGTTGAAGACGTACCAGAGGCGTGTGAACGAACCCGCCTTGCTTGGAGTGATAAGAGGAATGCCGGAAATCAAAGAAACAAACTGAGCTGATCCAGCAACAGCAGATTCGTTTCAGGAAGATTTGCAGATCGTTCAGCAGTCTGTGAATGAGATTGGAACTAGACCAGTTGACCGAGTAGGGCCCGTGGCAGAGTTCAGACGTGTGGGTCCTACTACTTTCACTGGTTTGGAGCAACCGTGGACGTGCATGCAGCAGAATGGAGGAGACTCGGTAGTCTCGCTGGACCTTTCGCGGCCAACGATGCAGACAGCAGTTGCAGTAAGGAAGCAGTTCTGTCGGGCCAATCGAGCTTAGGGCTAGGCCGACAAACATTGTTCTTGCAGCTATGGAAGTTGGTAGGAATGAAGAGCCGGCAGTTGTTCGCGACTTTATGGATGTGTTTGAAGATATATCGGGCTTACCGCCGAAGCGAGATGTGGAGTTCGCTTTTGACCTTATTCCTGGTGCAGCGCCAGTATCACAATCTTATTATCCGATGGCGCCAGTGGAATTGGAAGAAGTTAAGAAACAAGTTGGTGAATTACTCGAGAAGGGATGGATTCGAAGCAGCAACTCACCTTGGGGAGCTCCAGTTCTTTTAGTAAAGAAGAAGGATGGCACGAGAAGGATGTGCATTGATTATCGAGAATTGAACCGGGTAACTATTAAGAACAAGTACCCGATCCCTCGCATTGGAGAACTTTTTGAGCAGCTTAGTGGCGCGAGGGTATTCTCGAAACTGGATTTGCGATCAGGATATCATCAGGTCCGAGTAAAAGCAGAAGACATTTGCAAGACGGCGTTTCGAACTCGATATGGACATTTCGAGTATTTGGTGATGCCCTTCGGAGTGACTAATGCGCCAGCAATATTCATGGATTTGATGAACAGGATCTTTTCACCATTCTTGGACCAGTTTATTGTGGTATTCATTGACGATATTCTGGTGTACTCGAAGAGTCCGGAGGAGCATGCTGAGCACTTAAGGATCGCACTGCAGACGCTGAGACAAGAAAAGTTATTTGCGAAGATGAGCAAGTGCGAATTCTGGCTGGAAGAAGTGAAGTTTCTGGGGCATGTCGTATCGGGCGATGGAATCGCCGTTGATCCCGAGAAGATTGCAGCAGTTCGAGATTGGCCAACTCCAAAGAATGTTGCGGAGATAAGAAGTTTTCTTGGACTCGCCGGATACTACAGAAGATTTGTGGAAAACTTCGCTCGTTTAGCTGAGCCGTTAACCAAGCTTACGCGCAAGGAGGTACCGTTTGTTTGGACGGATGGATGTGCATTGGCCTTCGAGACGTTGAAGCAGAAGTTGATAACCGCCCCTATCCTAACCGTACCGGATGATTCAGGAGGGCTAGTGATTCACAGCGACGCATCTGGAAAAGGATTGGGATGTGTTTTGGTGCAGAATGGGAAAGTCATCGCTTACGCATCGAGACAACTGAAGACTCATGAGAAGAACTATCCGACTCATGACTTAGAGCTTGCAGCCGTGATCTTCGCCCTGAAGATTTGGAGACACTACCTTTTGGGCGAGAGAGTTGAAGTCTTTACTGATCACAAGAGTTTAAAGTATGTGTTCACTCAGAAGGAGTTGAACATGAGGCAACGCAGATGGTTGGAGCTGATGGCCGACTATGACCTTGATCTTAAGTACCATCCGGGAAAAGTCAACGTCGTGCCGGATGCGCTGAGTCGGTTACCAGCAATTCAGGTATTGACCGCACAAAGGGAGATCATTGCGGATTTTCAGAGATTTGACTTGGAGGTTGTGCTACCACATGCTACGGGACAGTTGATGCAGTTGCAAGTACAGTCGTCCTTAGTTGAGAAGATTAAAGCGGCACAATCGCAGGATCCTAGACTGCAAAAGTTTCGAGAGCAGGTTGGAGCCGGACTACGAACCGATTTACTGATCCATGAAGACGGTTCGTTGAGATATGGTAGCCGTGTGTGTGTGCCAAAAGGAGATGTGCGTGAAGAGCTTATGAAGGAGGCACACAGTTCAGCTTACTCTGTACATCCAGGAGGGACAAAGATGTACCGAGATATTCGACAGCATTTCTGGTGGGAAGGTATGAAACGGGAGATTGCTCGCTTCGTGGCTAAGTGCTTGGTGCGTCAGCAAGTCAAGGCTGAACACCAAAGGGTTGCTGGTTTGTTGCAACCACTTCCGATCCCTCAGTGGAAGTGGGAACATATAACCATGGATTTCGTGACGGCTTTACCGCGGAGTCCAAAAGGCAACAATGCAGTATGGGTGTTTGTCGATCGGTTGACCAAGGCAGCTCACTTTATTCCTTTTCGGGTTGGTCAATCGACGGAGATTTTGGCAGAGCAGTACATGCCGGAGATTGTAGGACTGCATGGAGTACCGGTAAGCATCGTGTCCGATCGGGACACTCGGTTCTTGTCGCACTTTTGGAGGAGTTTACAAGAAAGTTTGGGAACTCGATTGAAGCTTAGCACAGCTTATCATCCTCAGACTGATGGACAATCGGAGAGAACGATCCAGACCCTTGAAGATATGTTGAGGGCTTGCATGTTGGACTTCAAAGGTTCTTGGGAGGATCATCTACACCTGGTGGAGTTTTCATACAACAATAGCTTCCAAGCAACTATTCTGATGGCTCCGTTTGAGGCATTGTATGGTCGTAAGTGCCGTTCACCTGTTTGTTGGGATGATGTTGGTGAACGAAGGTTACTAGGACCAGATTTAGTGGTACGACAGTCGAGAAGGTGAATACAATCAGGAAGCACATGAAAGCAGCTCAAGACAGACAGGAAAGTTGGGCCGACACGTCAAGAAGTCCTCTAGAGTTCGCCGTGGGTGATTTGGTATTCCTGAAGATATCACCGACTAGAGGGGTGATTCGCTTTGGAAGTCGGGGAAAGCTTAGTCCTCGATTCGTTGGACCCTTCGAGATATTGGAGCGTGTTGGAGAGGTAGCATACCGGTTGGCGTTACCACAGTCATTAGCAGGAGTTCACGATGTGTTTCATGTGTCTCAACTACGGAGGTATGTTCGTGATGAGACTCATGTCTTGGATCATTCAGAGTTGACCGTACGGGAGGACCTAACTTTTGAAGAGCGACCAGTTGAAATCAAGGATCGAAGAGAAAAGGTTCTTAAGAACAAGGTTATCCCTCTTGTGCTAGTTCCTTGGGGTAATCGATTGCATGGAGAAACCACTTGGGAGCGAGAAGACGAGATCCGGCAGAAATTCCCTCACCTTTTCCAGTAGTTAGCTATCTTGTATTCTTGGAATTTCGAGGACGAAATTCTTTTGTAGTTGGGTATGATGTAACACCCGAGCCCAATAATACTATTTATATTACTAGTTGAGGGTTATATACTGCTCATTCCAATTATCCTGATTATCTGGTGTTTATTGCTAAATTTTAACCGGTTAAGTCATTTTGACACATAACAAATTTTAACTCCTAAAATGAAATTAAAAATGTCCATGTTGGCCTACTCGTCGCCACTAGTCGCGTGGTAGCGTCCGCACGTCGAGATTCCGTTCCGTTCGGTGAAACGGGCAAGTTTGGACGACTACGTGCGCGTGCAAGTGTCCGACTTGGGGGCATGCATTTTAATTACAAAACACCTCTTTTCAAAATTTGGAAACCGCTTAAAATCCTATAATTTGAATTTGGAACATTTGGGCGCAAACCGGGCGCGATTTGGAAATGTTTCATTTAGCGCCAAAGAGGCCCGTTTGATTTAAATAATATAAAACTATAATATATACGAAATATACTTCCGTTACTGTTTAATATTTTTAGATCTTACTGTTGTTATCTTTCCTTAGTATAAATCCCCAAAGATTTTGATTGTAGCCAATCACGAGACTAATCCTCGTGGGCCCCGCCTAATCCTCTCTCTCTCTTTCTCTATATCTTTATCTAACTGTCTCTCTCTCTCTCTCTTCGTTTCTCAATCTCCCTCTAACTCTTTCCTATATTTTTTCTCTCTCTCTCTCTCCTTTTAAACCCCACTGTTCCTCGTCTTCACGAAAAAAAAAACGCCCACGAGGAACCTCGCGAACCGCAACCCTAGCCCAGCCTGGTCCTCCTGTCGCCGCCGCAACCTCAACGCGACGCCTTTCTCCATCGCTCTTCCTCCTTCCTCCTCGCCTCAACAGGGTTTCCCTATCCTCGCCATCTCCTCCCTTACCCGAACACCCCTGCATCCTAACCCGGCACCACCACCTCGTCCATCGTCACCTCGCCTGCCCTCGTCGTCGACCCTCAACTTCGACGTCGCCTCCACCTCCTCACCCTCTTTCACACCACCATCATCATCTTCCCGTCTCCGACCCTGCACGAACCCCGCCTGCACATTCCTGCCTCGCCGAAACGCCGACCACGGCCGCTAACCCTCTCCTGCGCCCCTCCGTCGCCGTCACCGATTCCCCGACTTCGCTCCTCTCATCATCACTCCAACTCCTGACATCACCACCACCACTATCCGTCATCACCACCATCTCCTGATCTTCAAGAACCCTCACTGCCATTTCCAGAAAACCCGCTGCATGCCTTGCCGGGGACCTCGCCATTGACGACCATCATCGTCGTCACCCCTCGTCTCTGTCCCCAGAGCACCTCACCAGAGCCGACATCCAGCCACGACCTCGCTTGGGTCGTATTCACATCTCCGCCTTGTCGCATCCATCGTGGTCGTGATCGTCGTGTCGAGCGAAAGTCTAGCCGTGATCGTGCATCAGCAGTTTTGTGCTTCATGGTTGCATTACCGTTCGGTTCCCGAGGCAAGTATTTGATACTTGCTTACATGCTAGTGAAGCTTAAAACTTCCCTTAATACAAACTTTAAGTTGCCGTAATATTTACCCATGATATAATAAGGTATTATTCAGTAAATCACATTACATATATTGCTTCCTGTTCAACCCTAGTAGCATGCCAGATTAACTGTTTTCCTGTTGAACCCCCACATAGAAGTGATAATAGTAGAGCTCCCATTAACCGTATCAGGCTCCGCTGTACCCATATGTTTTCGAACTTGAGACTTAATCTCGCATTGAATCACTATAGTAGTTTCTTGTAATTAATCGGTCTGCTATCAATCCATACTTTAACTAATTAAACCAATTAGAACGTCCTTGCTTAACTTGCTAGATCATCCATGTGACTATTATCTATGCTGTAGTTTTAATAGCTTCATTGCTTCGTGTTATTAATATTGTTGTACCCTGTGATTACTGCACCCCAAGGGTGCTTGAACCTGTTTATAAGAGAATACAAAGCATCACTGTGTTTACATGGAATAATATTGTTATTTACCGCTCCTGCTGTTGTTCTTTATTCGTTACTATACCTGTTATAAGCGTACATTTGATTGCATTACATATTGACCCGATCTAATACACCTGACACATGTATTGATACACCGGACATGACACCCTGTACATATCAACTCAACCTGTTGAAACGTGACCTGACCTGTCACCTGATTTCATGCCTAATGCCGACAAACCTGACTATTCCTGCTGTCTATCCAGACAGACCTATTTTACCTGATTTTGTGTTGGCATTAGTCCTTGACTATTGAATACCTGACCTGACATACATAACTTGGGGGTATGGGGAAATCAAAGGTGAAACCGACTTGTAACTCAACAGTTCGATACTTGTTCTGATCAGTCTTACGGGCTTGGCCAGTCCGGGAGTGATGATGCTGACATCACTCATCCATCCTACTACCTATTACTGCTTAGCGGCACGTCTCGGATTCAGCCCCGAGGACCTTGACCGTGGTCCCGGGCACGCACGGGATACTATTGAGTTACATCGACGATTCATCAATTGATTTCAAAGACTATAGAGTAGAAACCTGATAGGACAGTTTAGTTACCACGGCACATTACCCTGCACTGTTATTTCTTAGTACTGCTTATTTCATGTTCATACCTGCATTGCTTATTACCATGTTTATATTATATTATTTGGTTGACATGACGCGCTGACGTCTGGGTTTTGCATGGCCCAGATTCCTTACCACTGTCACTGACCGAGCAGGAGTACTTCAGCCAGCAGGCTGATTTGTGAGTTCTGCAGTGGTTAGTTCATTTATTGCATTTTATTTCCAGGTGCGATTCCGCATTATGGGACGTACCTTTCTATTATTGTATTGGATCATTTGCTTCCGCATTTATTTATCATTGACTCTTATCATTATGGATTTGGACATGTGTTAGATAGTTTATTTATATTGTTCTTGATATCTCTACAGCCGTAATATGACTGTGGGTGGATACTTCCTACCCACAGGTAGCATGGTTGGCTATGTCACGTGCCTAATCTTGCGTACTCTGGGAAGCGGGGCGTGACACCTAGACCGTAAGACTGATCAGAAAAGGTATAGAACTGTCGAGTTACAAGTCAGGTTTCATCATTGATTTTCTCATACCCCCAAGTTATATGTGTTCAAGTCAAGTATTAAATAATCTGGAGCTAATGCCAACACAGGATCAGACAGGTACAGGTTTGTCTGGATAGACAACAGGAAATGTCCGTAGGGACAACATGTAAAGTTTGTTGGCATTAGTAACAAGATCGGGTAACAGGTAAAGCCATGGTACATCATGTCAGGTCAAGTAATGTATATAGGTGTCCTGTCATGTCAAGAGTTGCACGGTACCATGTCGTGTCAAGTAATAGGTGTAACAAGTCATGTCAGGGGTGCACAGAATGTCATGTGGGTACTCATAATCAACTACGTAAGCATGGGTAAACCAAACAAGCATGGGTACTAATAGAACCATAAACGGGAACATTGTAATGTGAAATGCAATCAGGTACAGATTAAGGTATATAGATGCACAGTCATGATTAGGGTTAAAGTTTAAGTTTCAATACTAATTAAACTACACTTTATCAAATGTGGATCGTGAATATTTCAATATTATACGTTTAAGTGATCTATTTATGCAATAATATGTATACTAGACGAGATGGATGCAAACGGTTGTTTAAAACATTAAAAACTATCTAAAAGGGTACTATGGGCTATGTAAATAATTGTTATGTGATTTAAACACGGATGTGAGTACTACGTATAGTAAGACAGAATGCAACATGATAGGTTTCAAGTTGTAAATCTAAATGATATAACCGGACATCGAAATGTAAAATGGAAACTAATAGCCTTAGTTTAATTTACAGGTTTAATCATGAAATTAAATATGTTTAAAATAATATAATAGCATGTAGCAAGTTTTACTTGCCTGAACGGATATCAAAGCGGTACGTTCCATGTCGGGTATCGGGAAAAACATCGCGATATGTCCACGCGAGCACAGAACAGAACCAGGTACGGCAAGAACGCGACCACGCTGTCAGGGAACGTCCTCAGGATCACCCGGATCAACTGCGACGGGCACAGCTCCGTCGATCACCGGAAAACGTGAATCAAGAAAGTAAAGAGAAGAAAGAAAAAAAGAAGAAAGAGAAGGAAGAAGAAGAAGTTTGTGTTCCGGGTTTGGTTTTTTGTTCGAGGGTTAAGGGATCGAGGATGGAACAGAGATGGTGATGCCGTCGATGATGGGGGTTTCCGGCGAGTTTCACGGGAAGAAAGGCTGTGGGTTAAAGAAGTCGAGTCGGGGCTATATGCAGGGTTCAGGTCTCGGGATCTGGGGAGAGGGAGGAAAGAGGAAGACGACGCAGGTGGAGGTGACGACGAGATCAACGGATCTCCGGCGAGTCTAGGGTTTAGTTTAGAGGAGTTAGGGTTAGGTTAGGGTTATGGTGCTAGGCTGGTGCTCGGGTGTGTAGGGACCTTGGTGTAAGAGGGAGAAGGGAAGAGGAAAGGAGGAGATGGTGGTGACGACGAGGGAAATGGTCGCTGGCGACGGTGAGGTGTGGTGGTGAGGAGTTGAAGCGTGGCGAATATGGGTGTGCAGGCTCAGGGAAGGGGAAAGAAGAAGGAGATGACGAGGAGGAGGAGGAGAAGAAGATGGAGTTGAGGGTTGAGGGCAGTGAGGAGTTTTAGGGTTAGGGGTAGAGAAGGCAGGGAGTTTTTTGATGGGTTCATGCAGAGGGCTCGGGGGATCTAAATAGGGAGAAGACGAGAGAAAGAAGGAGGGAGGTGACCACATGCGCTCGGGCGGTGACCGCACTCGAGAAGCGCACAGTGCCCGCGATCGGAGAGAGAAAGAGAGAGTGAGTGGGGTCTGCGAGAGGAAGGGGAGAGAGAGATAGAGAGAGTTAGAAAGAGAGGAGAGAGAGAGAAAATGAAAGGAAGAGAGAGGTGGGGCCCGGCGTCAGAATGAGAGAGGGATTTGATTGGTTCAGAGGGGAATAGAGATGGGAAAGAGTTGGAAATTTAAAAAGATTTTAATTGTTAAAATATTTCGTTGGTTATAAAAGAAATCATAAGCTGTTATATATATATTAAAACGAATTTAAAGAAGTTTAACATAATTAGAATTTGGCGGGATACAAAATAATTCAGAAATGCGCCCGGGTCGGGTCCAAAATTTTAGATTTAAAATACGAAAATTATATGCAGCTTCCAAATTTTAAAATGAATAATCAGGCAATGAAAATGCATACCCCCAAAACGGACGCACGTACGTGCGCGTAGCCACCCAAACACGTCTGTTTCACTGAACGGGACGAAAACAAGATGCACGGACGCTACCACAGGGTTAGGGGTATCAAGCAGGCTATGTTAACTATTTTTAAAATATTTTCTTTTACTTTATTTGTTTCATAAAAAAAATGTAAAAGCCAGATATAAATGCAAGCATGCAAGATATGCAACAAGAAATGCACGGACCTACAAACTAGCAGGGATATCTCAAAGACAAGAATCAAGACGGTTTCCCGCAAGCGGGTCGGGTCACGGATACAATGCAGATGTCAAAAATACTATTTGCACCCAAAACACAGCAAAACAAGAAACAACCATAATAAAGAAATACTCAGAAAAAGAACTGGTATAAAAGAACTAGGGTGTTACAACCAGCAATCACAGTTCTGCAGCGGCCAGCTATCCAAGCACCTACACCCCGTTTAGCTCTCCCTACACCAGCTCCGCGTGGACCTCCTGCATAGCCTCAACGTCGGCTTCA
This sequence comes from Agapanthus africanus, assembly GCA_030015575.1. NCBI lineage: Eukaryota > Viridiplantae > Streptophyta > Magnoliopsida > Asparagales > Amaryllidaceae > Agapanthus > Agapanthus africanus. The sequence continues at coordinate 414,976,411 of CM057349.1, read as the reverse complement.
TCAGGCACAGAGAAACATGCCTCAAGGGCACAGAAACGTGCCCCAAGGACAGAGAAATGTGCCTCCAGTAAAGAGGAATGTACCACGACGTAAGGCCTTTATCATGACAGTCGAGGAGGCCGAAGCCACGGGCCAAGTCATCACTGGTAATCCCCCAATCCTTTCAAACCTTTTCAATCCTTGTATATCACTATACTTTTCCTATATCTAAACCCAAACTCACACAACTTAGATACTATACTAGTAGCCTTCCTACCTAGTCTAGCACTCTTCGACACCGGAGCATCACATTGCTTTATGTCGTAACGGTTCATCCGAACTCACGCGATTCCAGTTAAACCGCTCGTATCCAGCTGGAATGTCAGTTCAGGAAATGGCGTTCTAAAAGCAACTTTGGGATACGATCTATGTCCAGTGGTCGTCTATAGTAAAGAATTTTATGCGGACTTTAAGGTGCTGGACATACCGAACTTCGACGTAGTCTTGGGAATGGACTGGCTGGGAAATTTCTTCGCTGCCATCGACTGTCACCAAAAGAGGATAGTGTTTGAAATACTAAATCATCCAGTGTTCTATTTCAAGAGCGGAGACCACACCTTGGAACCTAACGTCTATAAAGCAAAACTAAAGAAGACAGTGGTTGCTGCATTGCAAGCGGAAGAATCGAAATCAGAGGTAGTTCGAGAGTTGGAGAATGTATTTCCGGAAGATATATCAGGTTTGCCTCCCGATCGAGCTCTTGAATTCAGTATCGATTTACAACCAGGTGCGCAACCGGCAATCAAAGCTCTGTACCAGCTAAGTTCAGAAGGATTGAAGGAGATCTGCATTCAGTTGGACGAACTACTGAAGAAAGGTTGGATTCATCCCAATACTTCAAGATGGGGATTGTTTACCACCGAAAACCGGGAAGATAAACGTCTCGCCTAAATTTGAGGGCAGATGCTATTTAGGTTTATCCGTCCACCTCTCCGAAGATGCCAAGTTGATTTATGGCACCGTGTATCGGAGGTTTGGACGGATGCGGCCGTTATAGCAGACTTCGTCAGATTCCCCCTCGTTTGCGAGGGTTTTTTTATTGTGGGGACGCTCTTCCCTGCAGGCGCAAGCCCCTGCAGTTAATTACGTTACTACGTCGCGGTAACCAGTTTCTCCTGCTCCAGAAGGTCACTTCGTGTCGTGTGTGTTTGTTTTATTTTTAGTTGCCCGTGGATTATATACGGAGACTAATTTATGTTATCGCCCGTAGGGCGTGGATTAGTCCAAATCCGTATATTCTTAGATTTGGGTTTGGGTTGATTTAAGGATCGTTAATCTTGTTTGAGATTAAGATCAAATTAAATGTTTGTTAAGGATACGTTAGTCTAATTTTAGACTAAGATCTACTTAACAAGGGTTTAGGATCATCTTGATCCAACAAAAGAGCGTTTGGGCTCTATCACTTTAGTTTAAGGACGTTACGGTCCGTTGTTAGTTTAAGAATGTTTCGGTCCACATGGGATGCACCCGTCAATTTGGGAGTGCGCCGACGAGTTGTTGGTTATTAGGACCCACCACCTCTCTGAAGACGCTGAAGAATTACAACGATTTGTATCAGAGGTGTGAGGAGATGTACCCTTGAACCAATTTCCGTCGGGAGGCCTGTAGTCGTGTTTGGGACTAAAACCAATTTGGAAAATGATGAGCACATAGGCTCGGCTGGTCTGAATTGGGGATTTGGTCAACTTGGACTCAACCTACTCAGTCTTTGAATAACGTGTTAAACACTTGCTTGGGGTTCAGTCCCTTTTCTGTGCAAATAATGCTGAGCTTTACTTTCCCTTTTCCTTTTTTTTGTTCTTTTATTTTTATGGAGTGTTAAACACTCTTTATGACGCCCACGTGCGGAGCACATTGGGCGCTTAGCGCTGAGCGCCAACCACTGGGTGCTAGGCACTATTTATTGAGCAGCGCCCATATGAGGGACACGTGAAACGCTTGGCGCTGAGCGCCAACCATTGAGTGCTAAGCACTCTTTATTGAGCAACGTTCACATGAGAGACACGTAAGGCGCTTGGCGCTGAGCGCCAACCATTGAGTGCTAAGCGCTCTTTATTGAGTAGCTGTAACACCTTAGAATGTGATTGGTGTTAATTAAGCGATAATGCGGGTTTTTAAGGAAAAGTTTACCAAAATAGTTTTCTCGCATTTTATTTAAATTAATCAATACTTAATTATTATTTGTTTTGGGTTACACACACTTGTGTATGTTAACATGGGGGTTGTTTAGTTTTAACCTTGTTTAGTGGCCATGACACTTTAAACTAATCCATGTCTTGATTAACATTGCCCTTAGATATTTGTTGTGAAAGTTATCCTTGTGTTTTGGATTGGGAGAGGTGGCTAGGTGAGTCATGAGGGCTTTAATGCAAGCATTAATGAAGGAGAGGGAGAGAGTAAGTGTAAGGGTACACTTACCCTACACTCACCCTCTCATCCTTATCACCTCACTCTCTCATTATCATTTTACACTCTCTCATTCTCAATCATTCCCATTATTCCTCTTCTCTCATCTGAAACCTCTTCTTGTTCATCACAAAACTCAAGCCAATCCTCACTACCCTTCACAAAACTCACTAAACCCTTTGTTAAACTTGATCTAGAGCCTATGGAGATCACTTGGAGCTTGGAAAGCTAGGGTTTTGAGCAAGTTTAGGAAGGTAGTGCTCTCTAATTGTTAAATAGGATATTATAGTGTTGTGTAGCTTATTAGTTTCGGTTTAGAATACTAAAAGTAGAGTTTTTGTGCACATATCGTATTTTGGTGTAGTTTTGGGTCTCGGATGAATCTGCTATCAATCGAGGTGTTTGTTGGAAAAGTTGCCATCACAGTGACCTAGCGTAGTGACATAGAAGCTACCCTAAAAACCTGAGACCGTTCCCTTCCAACTTGGCCGTAATTTTATTGCTTATGGCCGCAATTTGCGGCCAGAATGGGGACGGGGTTCTTGTGTCTTAGTTTAGGGATCTCTGGGGTTGTATGTAGTCTCGTAGAACTTGAAACTTTCACCAATTGTTTGTGTAGCAAAATCTGGGATCACTTTACTTGTTTTTAGTGTTTCGACTACGCGCGTTACGTTATCCGACACGGTTCGTGTACTTTGTGTAGCTGTTGCTCTTGGGTTGGTTTCGTAGTGTCGCTACGTACATTAGCCACTAGACGAATACTTGAGAGTTTGTTTGGAGTTGGTGCGTCGGTCAAACATAGTTTGTACGTATTATTGGTCGATTCTAATGTGAACTTGTTATGTTGTTATATGATTTTAGGATCGCAGGCAGGGACTTCGGACGCTGCGAAGAAAGGAAAGTAATTAGTTGGCTTTACTTAGCCCAAGATCATCTGTGAGTAGATTTAACATCTACAGGGGAATCGCCCGTATGGCGTTATGCGTCTGGGCTTGATTCAATGATATGATTATGAGTTATAAGTATATGCACATATAGAGATGGTGCATGAACTTCATTGCATATTATTACTTATTGTGCCTGGACTTATACCCATTGGACACTGCACTATTATTGACGGTTCATGTTGCATGAGCACTAATTATATGCTACACACACACCGTCGGTAATTGCCATGACACGCACAACACATATACATATGTGATATTATTTTGGTTAGGGAAAATTAAGACATTGATTCTTATTCCATCGTGCATATGAAATATAGCATACACATATGCCTTGTATACCTACATCCTTACACATATGCCTTGTATACCTACATGCTTACACATATACCTTGCTATGGCTACACATATGCCTATATGGTATTACATCATTATTGATAGGTATATACCCATTTCTTGCTATAGCTACATATTCACCTTTATATGATTTTGCATGGACTTTGGAGAAATTGGGAACCACATGATATATTTAATAACTTGATGCATTTAAATAGCGGTTTTTCCCTTGTTATGCTCATATTACTGTTTTATGTTGCATATATTATATTTCATGGATTTACGCATTGAGATATGGATTTCATATGATGTTTTCTGGATTTGAGGACCGTGGTATTTCAAGAAATTATGCATTGTTTGAAAAACCTGGTTTCTCTTGATATGATATTTCAGTACGTCCACCATGAGTTTCTCGGTTCTGAGACTTGTGTTAGATACCCGATTCGAGGAGAGGTAGGCACCGTCTGCGGGTACATGGTGGACCTGGTTAGGTATCCTGAGGCAAGAAGACTCATATTATTAGGCGGTGAGCCCGGCGAAGGGAGTACTACCTACCGGTGATAGTTTTTGGACTCGGCAGTTATATGGAGGATACCGACCGGAGTTATGAGATGGACATGGACCGACCATTCTGCCGGAGCCCGCGGGCCGATCCCGGAGACGGAGCCATGATATGAGGATTTACGTGTCGATGCTGGACACTAGTTTTTAAGATGTTTTCGAGTGTCGATATTGGACACTCAGGTTCCATGAGACTTACAGGATATGAGGGCCGATCTGAGGATGCGGTGCCTGAGGTATTGGGATTTGGAGTGTCGTTGAGGGACACTGGTTTTTTCACGATGAGGATTACGTGATGATGATATGTTTTATTCCATACTCAGCTTTTATTTGATATGCATTGCTTCATGTATTAGTAGTACCTGATAGAGTACCTTTCATGACTGTTGCATATACATATTGCCATTTTATGCTATCAGCTTGCATGTGATAGATTATCGCAGTACGTGCATACCTATGATTACCTGCATGATATTATTTACTATTCACGAGTTGGCAACTCACCCCCATTGTGCCACAATGTTTTGCAGGTTGCCCCTCAGAGCAGTCGCGGCAGGGATTCTTCTTATCGTATCATCTTTTGCAGCGGATACCGCTACGGCTGACTGTGAGCAATTTTGCTATAGGTGGGTTTTGCGGTTATCCGATGATGCTCATTGTATATCTTATTATATCTAGTACTCTCCATCTACTATTACATCATGTATTGACTTAGAGACGAGATGTGAGGACGATATTGTATATTATTTTGTGACTCTGGGTGTCGTGCTCGTGTGAGCCGGCCTTTTCATGCAGCTTTATCTTTTATGTTGTTTTCACTCTATATCGTCCATTTTCTTCGCTACGGCATCGTATATCTTCTTGTGGTGGTTGTTTCCGCCTTTGGGCGAGAGTTGCTCCCGTTTGGGGATGCTATATTTATATCTTATGTTTGTACCCCTTTTTGGGGCTAGTTTTACAAAGGAGATGCTGCCAAAATTTTAAGCAAAGTAAATTTGGACTTTAAAGAATTATTACTTGAGATTCCCAAAAGCTTTTAACAATGTTCTTATCACTTACTACTTTTGATGGTTTAGATTTCTGGGTTTTCGGCTTACTTGAATTGCGTTACGTCTGTAGACGTTACGTGGTTTAAGTTCCGTCACATGCCAAATTTCGGGTCGTGACAGTAGCGCCCACGTGATGAGCATGTGAGGCGCTTGGCGCTGGGTTTTTCTTTGGGTGTTTTGTTCTGAAGAGTTCAATTCTTTGTTCTTTTCTGGATCTTTGATTCCCAAGAACAAGTTCATCCCCATGAGAATTAAATTCTCATTTGTAAGAGACTTGTCTCATAGACCTCAGATCCAGAGAAAGAACTATGTTCTTTAAGAAGAGTTGAACTCTTGGATATGCAGATGAGATGCTCTGATCTCTACTTTTTTATTTACCTCGAAGAAAGGTATTCTTCTTTCTTCCTTCTTAAAACTTTCTTCTTCCTTTTTTTAAAGCTTATGGGGGGTTCTCCTTTCAAGACTTGAAGTCTTAGGTCCTTTATATAGTGGAGGCAGATTTGTTGATTTGGTTAAAGAAATCTCCCATCGAGAGATCTTTAATTGATTTGGGGATTTTATCCACCGTCGGATCTTTGATCCAAGGATTTCTGTTTTACAGAAGATATTTTTCTCGTTTTTAACAAGATTGGGAAATATTTTTCCGTACAGAGCTTATTCTGTAGCTTGGTGATTTTTAATCACCATTAGATTTTTAATCCAACGATGCTCTGTTTTTCAGAGAGTAATCTTTCTTGTTTAGAAAGATTTGAGGAATATTTCCTCAACAGAATTTAATTCTGTACTCTGATGATTTATCATCTCCGTTGGATCTTTGATCCAACGGCTCTGTTAAACAGAGAGATTTGGTTTTGGCGCTGGCGCCCTCGTGCGAGGCACGTGAGGTGCTGCCTCAGAGTTTTTAACTCTCGGCGCTGGCCCCCTCGTGCAAGGCACGTGAGGCGCTGCCTCAGAGTCTTTAACTCTTGGCACTGGCTTTCAAATTTTGAACAGAGCTTTGCTCTTTTATTGGGGAAACAGGGATCTCCGGTATTACTGGTGAAGACAAAAGAAGGTTCATACAGGATGTGTGGATTATCGATCTCTGAACGAAGTAATGATTAAGAACAAGTATCCACTACCGCGCATTGATGATCTTTTCGATCAGCTAAGTGGGTCTTGTGTATTTTCGAAGCTAGATCTTCGTTCGGGTTATCATCAGGTGAAAGTCAATGTAGCACCCGAGCCCAATACTACTATTTTTCGGTTACTGGTTGAGTGTTAGATATTACTCATTTCATTTATCTTGCTTGTTTGGGCCTTACTGTAAAATTTTATCTGGCAAAGTCATTTCTGCATATAACAAATTTTAGCACCTAAAATAAAATTAAAAATATCCATCTTGGCCTACTTGACGCCCCTAGCTGCGTGGTAGCGTCCGTGCATCGAGTTATCGTCCTGTTCAGTGAAACGGGCGAGTTTGGACGACTACGCGCGCGTACAGGTGTCCGACTTGGGGGTATGCTTTTTCATCATAAAACATTTCATTTTAAAATTTGGAACCCGCTTAAAATCCTATTATTTGAATTTCAAATTTTTGGACCCAACCCGGACGCGATTTGGAAATGTTTTATTTAGCGCCAAAATCCCAAATTAATAAAATATTCGAAACTTTATAATATTCACTATAATCTTCTTACTGTTAGTTTTTAGATTCTTAAATCTTAAATATTAAATCTCTTTGAACCATTTAAATCTCTCCCTGGCCAATCACGAGGTCTCTCCCTGGCCAATCACGAGGGTTTATAACCCCGTGGGCCCCCTCCATTATTCCTCTCTCTCTATCTCTCTAACGTCTTTCTCTCTCTGGTTTCCCTCTCTCTCTCTCTCTAACCCTCTCTCTCTCTTCCTTATATATATATATTTTCCCCTTCATCCTTTCTTTCCTCACGCACGTACCCATCGCGAGACGAACCCTAGCCACCTCCTTCGTCGTCACCGCAGCTCCGACGCCGGCGCCGGCGCCAGCGCCTCCGTCGCCCTCGCCTCCGCCTCCTCGTTCCAACCTCGACATCCCCTCCTTCTTCCCGTGTGCTCGGCGCCGCAGCAGAGACCCGGCCAACCCCGTGCCTTCTCTATACGGCCGGAGACGTCGCCGGCGACCTTCGTCGTCGTCACCCGCGCCACCTTCAGCACCTCCTCATCACCACGCACTCCAGACCCGACCACCTCCTCTCCCTCTCCACTTTCTTTCCTTCTCCATACCCGCAGCCCTAGCCGTCGCCTGCAACCTCCTCGCCGGCGCCCCACCGCCGTCGACCCCATCGCTGGCACGCCCTCTGCAACCCCTGTAAGCCTTCTACTCCTTTTCCTCCTTCCTTTCTCTCTGGTTCCTTTGTATTCTTGTTTGCACAACTTGATGTTTCACTGTTCGCTTTTTCCCCGGAATCCGACGATACCGGTGACATGTCCCGACGTTCCAGCGAGGTATCCCAACGCGTGTGGATCCATTGTTCGTCATTTGGGCGTGCACCAGATCGTGCACCAGATCGCGTCCGTATCGCGCCCAGATCGCGCACTAGATCGCGTCCGTATCGCGCTCAGACCGTGCACCAGATCGTGCAGCAGATCGCGTCCGTATCGCGCCAAGACCGTGCACCGGATCGCACAGCAGATCGCGTCCGTATCACGTCCAGACCGTGCACCAGATTGCGACTAGACCCAGTACCGTGTCGTGCCGCTTCACACGCCGTATCGTGACATGTGCACCAGATCGCCTGCATTTCGACCCTTGTTCTGAGGCAAGTATCACTTGCTACATGCTATACTATACAATTATATATGTTTGACTCATTAAACCTGCAAAACTTAACTAGGTATAGTTATTTTCTCATTTGATTGCAATATGACATATATCATTTTACAGTTAACATAGAAATTACAGTTTACCACTTTTAACCTAAGAACCAAGTTTACCTGTTAATCACATTTTACCGTTTAATAGATTGTAGCACTTTCCCATGTAGTTCTATTACATTCGGATATTCGTATTCAAAGGCTTGATATAACTGTATTGCATCATCATTCAAACTGTTGCACCGCTAAGGGTGCTCAAAACCTGTTAATATAATAAAACGGCTGCACTATATTAATGCACTATTGTGATTGAATGAACTGCTTATTGTTGTTTAATTTATTGCTTATTTCCTGCTGTTAATCCCCTGTTCGATTATATATCTGTTGTGAGCACACCCACGACATTGTTACATCTTGACTTGACTTTGTTACACATGATATATATTGATACACCTGACATGGTACCGTTTACTGTTAACTTGACCTGATGTACCATGACCTGACCTGTTACCTGATCTCGTCCCTAATGCCAACAAACCCGACATGTAGTCCTCATGGACCATTCCTGTTGTCTATCCAGACAAAACCTGCTGTTACCTGATCCTGTGTTGGCATTAGTTCTTGATTACTGAATACCTGACCCGACACATATAACTTGGGGGTATGGGGAAATCAAAAGTGTAAACTAAAGTGTAACTTAAAAGGGTATTACTTGATCCGTGGTCCGGGGGGTAACGGGACAGAGCCATTCGTGACTCTTACATATTCCTGATCCGTGGTCCCGGGGGGTAACGGGACAGAGCCATTCGTGACTCCTACATTTTCCTGATCCGTGGTCCCGGGGGGTAACGGGACAGAACCACTATTGGTTCACATATTCCTGATTCGTGGTCCCGGGAGGTAACGGGACATATCCTTTGAGTTACATGGAGGATTACTCAAATTGATTTCAAAGACTTTAGACTAGAAAACCTGATAGAACAGTTTAGTTACCTACTGCACACTATCCTGCACTGCTTGTTTCACATTATTGCTTTATTCATATTTATTTTGCATTTCCTGTTACATTGTTCATATTATATTGCTTGATGACTTGACGCGCTGACGTCTGGGTTTTGCATGGCCCAGATTCTTCTACCTTACTGCAGACTGATTAGGAGTTTTGCCGCTGTTAGACGAGCGGTGAGGTTCCTGTCGGTACGTAGTTTCACTCCAGGTGTTTCATTTATTATATCTTTTAGCTTCCGCATATTATTATCTCTTGACTCTTTTACTCTGGCTTATGGACATGTACTAGGTAGTTAGTTTACTTTCTTGTTCTTGATATCTCTACGGCCGTAATGTGACTGTGGATGGATACTTCCTACCCACAGGTAGCATGGTTGGCTATGTCACGTGCCCAATCTTGCGTACTCTGGGAAGCGGGGCGTGACATGGTTCTTTTGGTATCAGAGCCATAGGTTAGTTGGGTTGATTCTTTTGTAGTTGGGTATTGTACCCCAATACACAAATCAAAATACCCGTGTTTAGGAAACATGTCCTGCCACCTTGACCGTTTTACCATTCTTGAATCACATTCTTCCTGATTGTATCTTTTACGACGTGCAACTTACTTTGCATGTCGACTCGAAAACCTGATTTCTTGTTATCCCTAGGACTTAGGCGACTTGGGTGGAGTTAAGTAATTGTGGTTATGATACCGCGGCATAGTTACAATGCGGTACTCTATTTAAGTATCTTGGAGTTCTAGCCTTGATCCATATTCATAATCTATCATCATGCCAATATTGGGTGTTTTGAGTTCAGGATTATGACAGGTAAGAATTTGAAGACGTACCAGAGGCTTGTGGACGAAGCCGCCATGATTGGAGTGATAAGAGGAATGCTGGAGAATCAAAAGAGGCAGACCGAACTGATCCAACAGCAAGCAGACTCGTTTCAGGAAGGTTTGCAGATCGTTCAGCAGTCTGTGAACAATGCTGGAGCTAAACCAGTTGACCGAGTAGGGACCGTGGCAGATTTCAGACGTTTGGGTCCGTCTACATTTACTGGTTTGGAGGAGCCGTTGCCAGCCGAGCAGTGGCTAGTTGACACGGAGAATATGTTGATTGCGGCACAGGTTCCAGACGACAAAAGAGTTGATGTGGTACGCATTCAGTTAGTGGACTACGCCCGAGAATGGTGGCTTGTGGAGGAGACCCGCTTGCCCAAACCGATCAAATAGGCGGATTTTTCTAAGAGTTTCCTGGAGAAGTTCTTCCCGCGAACTGCACGGGAGGAAATGGCAGAGAAGTTTATTGGGCTGAGGCAGAATGGAGCACCCGTAGATGTGCATGCAGCAGAATGGACGAGACTCAGTAGATTCGCTGGACCTTTAGCTGCCAACGATGCAGACAGCAGTGCGGTAAGGAAGCAGTTCTGTCGGGCCAGTCGAATTTAGGGCTAGGCCGACAAACAATATCCTTACATCAATGGAAGTGATAAAAGTGAAGAGCTGGCGGCTGTTCGCGATTTTATGGACGTAGTTGAAGATATATCGGGTTTACCGCCGAAGCGAGAGGTGGAGTTCGCAATTGATCTTATTCCTGGTGCAGCGCCAGTATCTAAAGCGTATTATCCAATGGCACCAGTAGAGTTGGAAGAAGTTAAGAAACAAGTTGCTGAATTGCTTGAGAAGGGTTGGATTCGAAGCAGTAACTCGCCTTGGGGAGCTCCAGTTCTTCTAGTAAAGAAGAAGGATGGCACAAGAAGAATGTGCATCGACTATCGAGAATTAAACCGGGTGACTATGAAGAACAAGTACCTGATCCCTCGCATTGGAGAACTTTTTGAGCAGCTTAGTGGAGCGAGGGTATTCTCGAAGCTGGATTTGCGATCCGGATATCATCAGGTCCGAGTGAAAGCAGAGGATGTTTGCAAGACGGGGTTTCGAACTCGGTATGGACATTACGAGTACTTAGTAATGCCCTTCGGAGTAACGAATGCGCCGGCAATATTCATGGATTTGATGAACCGAATCTTTTCACCGTTCTTGGACCAGTTTATTGTGGTGTTCATTGACGATATTCTGGTTTACTCGAAGAGTTTTGAGGAGTATGCTGAGCATTTGAAGATCGCACTGCAAACTTTGAGACAGGAGAAATTATATGCGAAGATGAGTAAGTGCGAATTTTGGCTGGAAGAAGTGAAGTTTCTGGGGCATGTTGTGTCGGGCGATGGAATCGCCGTCGATCCCGAAAAGATTGCAGCAGTTCGAGATTGGCCGATTCCAAAGAATGTAGCTGTGATAAGGAGTTTCCTTGGATTAGCCGGATATTACAGGAGATTTGTGGAGAACTTCGCTCGTCTAGCAGAACCGTTGACCAAGCTTACACGCAAGGAGGTACCTTTTGTATGGACGGATAAATGTGCGTTAGCTTTTGAGACGTTGAAGCAGAAGTTGATAACCGCCCCAATTCTGACGGTGCCAGACAATTCCGGAGGATTGGTGATTCACAGCGACGCATCTGGGAAAGGATTGGGATGTGTTTTGATGCAGCATGGGAAAGTTGTAGCATACGCATCAAGACAACTGAAGACCCATGAGAAGAATTATCCCACTCACGACTTGGAGCTTGCGGCTGTGATCTTCGCTTTGAAGATTTGGAGACACTACCTTTTGGGCGAGAGAGTCGAAGTTTTTACAGATCACAAGAGTCTGAAGTATGTGTTCAATCAGAAAGAGTTGAATATGAGGCAGCGTAGATGGTTGGAGCTGATGGCCGACTACAACCTTGATCTTAAATACCATCCGGGAAAGGTTAACGTCGTGCCGGATGCGCTTAGTCGGTTACCAGCAATTCAGGTGTTAACTACACAGAGGGAGATCATTGCAGATTTTCGAAGATTTGACTTGGAAGTTGTGCTACCGCGTTCTACGGGACAGTTGATGCAATTGCAAGTACAGTCGTCTTTAATTGAGAAAATTAAAGCAGCACAATCGCAGGATCCTAGACTACAAAAGTTTCGAGAGAAGGTTGAAGCTGGACTACGAACAGATTTACTGGTCCACGAAGATGGTTCGTTGAGGTATGGTAGCCGTTTGTGTGTGCCAAAGGGAGATGTTCGTGAAGAGCTTATGAAGGAGGCACACAGTTCAGCTTACTCTGTACATCCAGGAGGCACAAAGATGTACCGAGATATTCGACCGCATTTCTGGTGGGAAGGCATGAAACGTGAGATTGCTCGCTTCGTGGCTAAGTGCTTGGTGTGTCAGCAAGTCAAGGCTGAACACCAAAGGGTTGCTGGTTTATTGCAACCACTTCCGATTCCTCAGTGGAAGTGGGAACATATAACCATGGATTTCGTGACGGCTTTACCGCGGAGTCCAAAGGGAAACAATGCAGTATGGGTGATTGTCGATCGGTTGACCAAGGCAGCTCACTTTATCCCTTTCCGGGTTGGTCAATCAACAGAGACTTTGGCAGAACGGTACATACAGGAGATTGTAAGACTGCATGGCGCACCGGTGAGCATCATGTCCGATCGGGACACTCGGTTCTTATCACACTTCTGGAGGAGTTTACAGGAAAGTTTGGGGACTCGATTGAAGTTTAGCACAGCTTATCATCCTCAAACTGATGGTCAGTCGGAGAGAACAATCCAAACTCTTGAAGACATGTTGAGAGCATGCATGTTGGGCTTCAAAGGTTCATGGGAGGATCACCTACATTTGGTGGAGTTTTCTTACAATAATAGTTTCCAAGCAGCTATTCAAATGGCTCCGTTTGAAGCTTTGTATGGTCGTAAGTGCCGTTCACCTGTTTGTTGGGATGATGTTGGTGAACGAAGATTATTGGGACCAGATTTGGTGGTACAGACAGTTGAGAAGGTTAACACTATCAGAAAGCATATGAAGGCAGCTCAAGACAGACAGAAAAGTTGGGCTGACACGTCAAGAAGACCTTTAGAGTTCGCCATGGGTGATTTGGTATTCTTGAAAATATCACCGACTAGAGGAGTGATTCGTTTTGGAAGTCGAGGGAAGCTTAGTCTTCGATTCGTTGGACCCTTCGAGATATTGGAGCGCGTTGGGGAAGTAGCGTACCGTTGGCGTTACCGCAGTCCTTGGCGGGTGTGCACGATGTGTTTCACGTATCTCAATTACGAAGGTATGTTCGAGATGAAACACACGTCTTGGATCATTCGGAGTTAACAGTACGGGAAGACCTGACTTTTGAGGAGCGACCGGTTGAAATCATGGATCGAAGGGAAAAGGTTCTTAAGAACAAGGTTATTCCCCTTGTGCTCGTTTCTTGGGGTAATCGATCGCATGGAGAGTCCACTTGGGAGCGAGAAGATGAGATCCGGCAGAAGTTTCCTCACCTTTTCCTGTAGTTTTCTATCTTGTATTCTTGGAATTTCGAGGACGAAATTCTTTTTGTAGTTGGGTATAATGTAGCACCCGAGCCCAATACTACTATTTTTCGGTTACTGGTTGAGTGTTAGATATTACTCATTTCATTTATCTTGCTTGTTTGGGTCTTACTGTAAAATTTTATCTGGCAAAGTCATTTCTGCATATAACAAATTTTAGCACCTAAAATAAAATTAAAAATATCCATCTTGGCCTACTTGACGCCCCTAGCCGCGTGGTAGCGTCCGTGCATCGAGTTATCGTCCCGTTCAGTGAAACGGGCGAGTTTGGACGACTACGCGCGCGTACAGGTGTCCGACTTGGGGGTATGCTTTTTCATCATAAAACATTTCATTTTAAAATTTGGAACCCGCTTAAAATCCTATTATTTGAATTTCAAATTTTTGGACCCAACCAGGACGCGATTTGGAAATGTTTCATTTAGCGCCAAAATCCCAAATTAATAAAATATTCGAAACTTTATAATATTCACTATAATCTTCTTACTGTTAGTTTTTAGATTCTTAAATCTTAAATATTAAATCTCTTTTAACCATTTAAATCTCTCCCTGGCCAATCACGAGGGTTTATAACCCCGTGGGCCCCCTCCATTATTCCTCTCTCTCTCTAACGTCTTTCTCTCTCTGGTTTCCCTATCTCTCTCTCTCTCTAACCCTCTCTCTCTCTTCCTTATATATATATATTTTCCCCTTCATCCTTTCTTTCCTCACGCACGTATCCATCACGAGACGAACCCTAGCCACCTCCTTCGTCGTCACCGCAGCTCCGACGCCGGCGCCAGCGCCACCGTCGCCCTCGCCTCCGCCTCCTCGTTCCAACCTCGACATCCCCTCCTTCTTTCCGTGTGCTCGGCGCCGCAGCAGAGACCCGGGCAACCCTGTGCCTTCTATATACGGCCGGAGACGTCGCCGGCGACCTTCGTCGTCGTCACCCGCGCCACCTTCAGCACCTCCTCATCACCACGCACTCCAGACCCGACCACCTCCTTTCCCTCTCCACTTTCTTTCCTTCTCCATACCCGCAGCCCTAGCCGTCGCCTGCAACCTCCTCGCCGACGCCCCACCGCCGTCGACCCCATCGCTGGCACGCCCTCTGCAACCCCTGTAAGCCTTCTACTCCTTTTCCTCCTTCCTTTCTCTCTGGTTTCTTTGTATTCTTGTTTGCACAACTTGATGTTTCACTGTTCGCTTTTTCGCCGGAATCCGACGATGCCGGTGACGTGTCCCGACGTTCCAGCGAGGTACCCCGACGCGTGTGGATCCATTGTTCGTCGTTTGGGCGTGCACCAGATCGCGTCCGTATCGCGTCCAGATCGCGCACCAGATCGCGTCCGTATCGCGCCCAGACCGTGCACCAGATCGTGCACCAGATCGCGACCGTATCGCGCCCAGACCGTGCACCGGATCGCACAGCAGATCGCGTCCGTATCACGTCCAGACCGCGCACCGGATCGCACAGCAGATCGCGTCCGTATCACGACTAGACCCAGTACCGTGTCGTGCCGCTTCACACGCCGTATCGTGACATGTGCACCAGATCACCTGCATTTCGACCCTTGTTCTGAGACAAGTATCACTTGCTACATGCTATACTATACAATTATATATGTTTGACTCATTAAACCTGCAAAACTTAACTCGGTATAGTTATTTTCTCATTTGGTTGCAATATAACATATATCATTTTACAGTTAACATAGAAATTACAGTTTGCCACTTTTAACCTAAGAACCAAGTTTACCTGTTAATCACATTTTACCGTTTAATAGATTGTAGCACTTTCCCATGTAGTTCTATTACATTCGGATATTCGTATTCAAAGGCTTGATATAACTGTATTGCATCATCATTCAAACTGTTGCACCGCTAAGGGTGCTCAAAACCTGTTAATATAATAAAACGGCTGCACTATATTAATGCACTATTGTGATTGAATGAACTGCTTATTGTTGTTTAATTTATTGCTTATTTTCTGCTGTTAATCCCCTGTTCGATTATATATCTGTTGTGAGCACACCCACGACATTGTTACATCTTGACTTGACTTTGTTACACATGATATATATTGATACACCTGACATGGTACCGTTTACTGTTAACTTGACCTGATGTACCATGACCTGACCTGTTACCTGATCTCATGCCTAATGCCAACAAACCCGACATGCAGTCCTCATGGACCATTCCTGTTGTCTATCCAGACAAAACCTGCTGTTATCTGATCCTGTGTTGGCATTAGTTCTTGATTACTGAATACCTGACCCGACACATATAACTTGGGGGTATGGGGAAATCAAAAGTGTAAACTAAAGTGTAACTTAAAAGGGTATTACTTGATCCGTGGTCCCGGGGGGTAACGGGACAGAGCCATTCGTGACTCTTACATATTCCTGATCCGTGGTCCCGGGGAGTAATGGGACAGAGCCATTCGTGACTCCTACATTTTCCTGATCCGTGGTCCCGGAGGGGTAACGGGACAGAACCACTATTGGTTCACATATTCCTGATCCGTGGTCCCGGGGGGTAACGGGACATATCCTTTGAGTTACATGGAGGATTACTCAAATTGATTTCAAAGACTTTAGACTAGAAAACCTGATTGAACAGTTTAGTTACCTACTGCACACTATCCTGCACTGCTTGTTTCACATTATTGCTTTATTCATGTTTATTTTGCATTTCCTGTTACATTGTTCATATTATATTGCTTGATGACTTGACGTGCTGACGTCTGGTTTTGCATGGCCCAGATTCTTCTACCTTGCTGCAGACTGATTTGGAGTTTTGCCGCTGTTAGACGAGCGGTGAGGTTCCTGTCGGTACGTAGTTTCACTCCAGGTGTTTCATTTATTGTATCTTTTAGCTTCCGCATATTGTTATCTCTTGACTCTTTTACTCTGTCTTATGGACATGTACTAGGTAGTTAGTTTACTTTCTTGTTCTTGATATCTCTACAGCCGTAATGTGACTGTGGATGGATACTTCCTACCCACAGGTAGCATAGTTGGCTATGTCACGTGCCCAATCTTGCGTACTCTGGGAAGCGGGGCGTGACAGTCAAAGAGTCTGACATTCAAAATACGGCGTTTAGGACTCGCTATGGTCATTATGAATATCTCGTAATGCCATTTGGAGTGACCAATGCACCTGCCATATTTATGAATCTGATGAACCAAGTTTTCCGAGAGTACTTATACATGTCGTTGTCATTTTCATCGACGACATCCTGGTGTATTCAAAGAATCGGAAAGAACACGCCAAACATTTACGGATTGTCCTGGAGATATTGCGACAACATCAGCTCTACACCAAGTACAGAAAGTGTGAATTTTGCTAAAACAAGTCGTATTTCTCGGACATATCATTTCAGGCGAAGGAATCTCAGTAGATCCAGCTAAGGTGTCAGCTGTCAGCAAATGTCCGACACCAAAGATGGTGAAGGATATACAAAGTTTCTTGGGATTAGCAGGATATTACCGACGATTCATTGAAGGCTTTTCAAATATTGTAGCACCCCTGACCAAGCTCACACGTAAAGATGAAGTATTTGTGTGGTCAGAAGCATGTGAAAACACTTTTGTAGAACTCAAGTCAAGATTAACTTCTGCTCCTGTTCTTATAATACCGAATCAATCTGGAGAATTCGTTGTGCATTGTGATGCATCCGGTAAATTATTAGGATGTGTTCTACACCAGCATGCAAAGGTTGTAGCTTTTGCATCAAGACAGCTAAAGGTTCATGAGCGCAACTATTCAATGCATGATCTGGAGTTGGCAGCCGTCATTTTCGCACTTAAGATTTGGCGCCACTATCTTCTGGGAGAACGAGTGGATATATACACTGACCAAAAGAGTCTGAAGTATGTATTTACTCAGAAAGAATTAAACATGCGGCAGAGAAGGTGGCTAGAACTCATGACGGACTTCGACATCAAGCTACAGTATCATCCCGGGAAGGTGAATGTAGTTCCTGATGCACTTAGTCGCCGGCCATTAGCAATAAACATCACCTCTCAATGGAAGCTACAACAAGAATTGCACGGATTGGCAATCGAAGTAGTTATGACAGGTAACGCTTCGTATTTGATGAACTTACAAGTCCAGTCCATTCTTTTCAATCAGATCAAGGCAGCTCAAACAAATGATACCAAGCTACAAAAGATCCGAGAACAAGTAGAAAGTGGATTTCAAACTGACTTCATCATCCACGAAGATGGATTCTTGAGATATGGAAGTCGATTATGTGTACCTATCAGCCCAATTTGAGAAGAGTTGATGAAAGAAGCTCACAACTCTCCTTATTCTGTACACCCTGGTGGTACAAAAATATACAAGGATCTACGGCAATACTATTAGTAGCATGTAATGAAGCGCGAAGTAGCAAGGAGCGTAACCAAGTGTTTGGTGTGCCAGCAAGTGAAGGCTGAACATCACAGAACTGCTGGTCTATTTCAGCCGTTACCGATCTCAGAATAGAAATGGCAGCACATTACCATGGATTTCATGACCGCCCTCCCTCGCAGCACGAAGGGTAGCGACGCAGTATGGGTTATTGTGGATCGACTCACCAAGTCGGCTCATTTTATTCCATTTCGAGTTGGCCAATCAACAGAGACGTTAGCAAATAAGTATATAGGGGTAAGCATAAATCTAAAGTAAGATTTAAACCTTTAAGATATACTATATTTGATACCCATGAACTCATGCAAGAGATCTTGAGATTACATGGAGTACCTGTTTGCATCGTCTCCGATCATGATACAAGATTCCAATCCCAATTTTGGCAGAGTCTGCAAGCTAGCCTGGAAACGAGTCTGAATTTCAGCACGGTTTATCATTCAAAAACGGACGGACGGTCCGGGCGAACAATCCAGATTCTTAAAGACATTCTAAGAGCTTGTATGTTAGACTTCGGAGGCTCGTGGGAAGATCACCTGCACCTTATGGAGTTTTCATACAACAACAGCTATCAGACAAGCATTGGAATGGCACCATTCGCAGCACTCTACGGACGGAAGTGTCGTTACCGCTAAGTTGGGACGACATCGGAGATCGTGAACTCCTTAGACCAGAGATGATCGTGGCAACTGTGGACGTAGTTCGCACGATCAGGGAAAGAATATGCATAGCCCAAGATTGACAGAAGCATTGGGCAGATGCAAAGCGGCGACATCTGGAGTTCCAATCTGGAGATCATGTTTTTTTGAAGATCTCTCCAAACAGAGGAGTGATCCGCTTTGGCAAGAGGGGTAAGCTAAGTCCAAGGTACATAGAACCATTCGACATACTCGAATGAGTTAGAGAAGTGGCATACCGTTTAGCACTACCACCCTCATTGGAAGGAGTACACAACGTGTTCCGCGTATCCCAGCTAGGACAATATGTGAGCAACCCCAGCCATATATTTGATCACTCAGAGCTTACAGTACAAACGGATCTAACTTGCGAGCAATCACCAGTTGAGATCCTGGACCGAAAGGTGAAGACACCGCGGAACAAGGAAGTAAACTTGGTCCGAGTGATGTGGAGAATGGATTCGCCAGGAGAATCAACATGGGAACGAGAAGAAGATATGCGTGCAAGATACCCTTATCTATTTGAAAATCAGTCCCTATGTAAATGTAAATTTCGATGACGAAATTTTTATGAGGGTAGAATGTAACGACTCTGAAATTTTTGTACGAAAATTTTCTGTTAATATACAAGAAATATGTTTTACGGCCTGAGTTTGAGTTATAAGTCTCTTTTGTGAAATAACAGAAAGAAGCAATTTGTAACTCACTGGTAAAGCTTTTGCACTGCTGTGACGTAGCCCATGTGTTCGATTTCCATCAAACACAATTATTTTTTTCTGAATTTTTTTTACTTTTTGGAAGCCTAAAAGAGTGCACGTGCAATACACGGGGAAATGAAAAGTTCAGAAAAATCAAACATGTGGAAAATGGTTTAAACAGAGGATTGATCAAGTGACATGAATCTCGAGGCAAATGCCTCGAGATCGACCGGCCAAAAGGGCAATAAATCCGGTGCCGATGGCCATGATAGAGCCAAGGAAGCCCGTGCTTTGCACACACACCTCTTCAGCTACCCCTAACCTCTCTGCACTATTTGATTTTCCTGCAATCAAACAGAGACCTTCCATTTCACAATTAAACACAATTTTAATATTTTTAATCCACATTTTTAATTCCCAAACCCTAACTCTCCACTATAAATACCACCCCCTACCTTGGCTCAGCACCATTCTGAAATTTCTAGCCAAAACTCTCTAAAAAGTTCCTAGTGCAAGTGAAGTAAAGTGGAGTTAGCGAGCAAGTTGGTTCCGGCGCAGATCGAAGCCAATTCCGGTGCTCCCACGACGCCACGAAACTCATCCCCTCTTCTTAAACCACTCCTTGAAATTTCGAAACTGTAAGTCCCTCCCAAACTCCCTTTCTCTTCATTGATTTTTTTTTTAAACAAAATCGGTAAAAGTAGAGTTATTACCGATATCATCCTTTCTAAAGTCCATAACTTCATTTTTCTTTATCATTTGGACAAACTAATTTTACCACTTCACTTGTAATCTTAATATCAATGTTTAGAATAAATTTTACCCATGAATCTCATGTAAAACAACCATATTTAAACTTTTACATTAAAATACCTTGACTTTGTTATCTCATCTTTTCGACAAAATTGCTTAACAATACTTTTAGGAAAACTTCATGAGGTAACGACCTACCCCACACGCACACTTGGATCCATAGCACGATACCTCTTTTGTATGAATATATGTTACGAAGAAAAGTTTACAATAAAATACCACCTACTTTAAAACCGGATTTCTTTTAAAGCGGTATTTCATATCTTTTACGATTATGCATCTACAACCCTATTTAGGGGACCCGCTAATTGATGGTACAGATTATCATATGTTCTTGGGCTAGTAGAACGAGATGCAGACCTCCTCACGGAGCATTCGATTTCGAAAAGATTTAAATACGGTTTTTAAGAAATACGAATTTTCTAAATAAAATAAAATTATTTTTTAAAATTAAAATTATATAAAATTATTAATCCATATTTTCAAAATATAATATATCTATATTTTTTTAAAAGATGAAAATATTAACAAATGACAATAAAGTACCATCAAGATACCAAAAAGGACAAGTTTTCAATAAAATACCAACTTTCCAAGCTAAGTAATTATCACTAAAATACCCCAAATACTTAAAATCCATGCTCATAAAAACTCTAAGTAATACCAATCACTCTCGAGGTTTGCTTTTTAACTATATTAAAAAATATTTTTCATAAAACCCCCTCGATACATATATAAAACTATATTTAAGGACTTTAGTAAATATAGGTTTAAGCGGGATCAATTCTCTTGAGCCCCAGGGAGCCGGAGAAAGTGAGTGCTTGCCTATTTAAGGTAGACAACCTAACGGAGTTATCAATGGTAATTGTTTTTGAAAAAAACACAAATCATGCCGTCCATGTGCAACAGTTACCAATGACTCCCGAACCTAATTCAAGAGCTAAATCTGTTTACAAGTGTTTGATTCAGTCTGAGTCTAATTCAAACCTGAATCTAAAATCAAACATGAATACTTGATCATGAATATGAATACTTGAAATCAAACATAAATATCAAACATGCATACTTGACTTGACTTAACCGAAACGTGGTTATAATTTGACTTGACTACTTAAATGCTTGATTACATCCTGAACATGAATACCTGAACTTTTTGTATCCATGGTTTCGGCAAGACTTGTAATTATAATTTATACAATACATTATGTGTATATCTATCTTAGCACCACAATCAAGGGTTTCAACATAAGGAGGTAAGTAATTTTAATTTTATTGGGTGCTAAGTTAACTAAACCATGAATTAAACTAGAGATTAAGGTTACTAGCAAAAGAAAAGGATGTATTTTTCTAAGTGAAAAGAACTACAACCTTTGTAGACCACTCCTTCTCTTTAATGGCTCTGTGTAGAAGTCCTTGTACTCCTCTTTGGCTTCACTTGAAGTTGGAACACCTTTGCTTGAGGCCTTCGTTGTCTATGATGATCCACCACGGAGCTCCTAACACTCAAACTCTTACTTCACTAAAGAAAGAAGAAGTGAAGCTAACAACCTACACTAGTTTGCTTAGCTAATATAGGTTGATGAAGTGTGAATTTTCTCACTAAAAACCTTTATTTTTCTTCTCTTTTTCTAGCCTAGAAAAATATCTAGAGAGATAAGAGAAAAAGAATGAACTCTTGGCAAGGTGAAGTGGACCTTGGAGATAAGATATATAGATAGATTTGACAATAATAAATGAATAAAACAAAAAGAAAGAGTGAGTCATGGTCACTAGAGTCTTGTAGAAACTTTTAGAAGCCATGACTCATTCTTTGATTTTGTATTTATTTGTTTATATTTATCAAATATCTCTAATATCCTTTTCCATGTGATTCTCATTGCCATGGTCTATGTATCATCTACCATGATACATTTATATATATATCAATATATATGTGTGTGTGTGTATAATCATTTATAAAGAAAGAATTTATAATTAGTAATTATTTAATTATTAAATCAACACTTGATTTAATAATCCGGTCATATCATATATAACCCGACTAATATGAAAAGAAAAACCGCTAGATTTAATACGGTATCATGTACTCGTGGTTAAACAAGCTTCCGCACATATCTCCATGTGTGCCCCACTTCGTTTCGCTTGAGCTCGGAAAACACCTATGTGGGACTCTTAAGACTCGTCAATATGCTAGCAGTAGGTAACGATCATATCAGATACCCACAAGCCGTCAGCGGTACTAGCCGGACGTAACGGCTACCCAGGTATTGTACGAACAGAAGATCAACAAGCAAACTTGTTCAAACTCCCGTAGAGCCAATAAGCAATACTTACCGTACAGTCCAGTCTTTTCGTCTGATATGTCGCATATTGAGTCTGGGGTTGGAATCGTCAAGCCCCAATAAATCAATAAGTCATGCCGATGCGTGACCTGTATCCAATCGAGAAACTACTAATAACACTTATTAGTAAACCTTATCAGCCCTGACCAGGGACTTGCGGTTATAGCCAATCGCGCATAGTACAACATCAACTCCCAATACCGGGAGAGACGAAACCCCTCCTATCGCTCACTGTCTCCACGTGTCTCGGCACTGTATCCAAAATCCACCTGTTTGCACGACTCAATAGAGCCGTGGTGGGGTAGAAATCAAAGCACAGTGGGAAGCACACAAAACACTATGACAATCTCGGGTCTACAGACTAACATGTACAAGTGTCACCAGAGAACTGCTAATTGACGATAGGTATAATACCATTTAGGAGTTGTCAGCGAGTCTGTTCAGTGTACTCAGTCTCTAATGAGCACCTGTATACAATCTTTGATGTCAAACATCAATGGATATGTGATCATCCATTGCCCCTATACTGGGTCAAGAAACGTATACACTAGTCTACTCTGGAATATCGATGCCCTGTCTCGACACTCCATCGACTAGGAACTTTTAAGGATGTGCTTGTAGACTACACATGCCCCGCTAGTATGATCTGCATCATAGTCATAGTAGTGAAGCAAATATCCTAAAGGCTTTATCAACATGTATCAAATAGACAGGAAACTTAATCAAGTGAACATGTCAGGATAAAGAGCAACCAGATAGAATACTATCATGTCGAGTAAGAAAGTCCTATATATATATGCATGTCCAAGTATCCACTATAATATACAATAATAGCCTCTAGAGCATACATATATCCAACATTATGCGGGGATAAAGGATAGATTGGTACGGAACGTATATCGTGGCACGAGAGGTCACTTAAAAGACACCTACATGAATTCACATACCGTTGTCCCTTGGGTTATGACAGGGCCTTGTACTACATGTTACCTTAGTCCACGGGGTAAGATGGACTCCTCTCGTATACACGAGTACCTTCTGTATCGAGCTACAAACAACTACGTTATAATAACAATCATATACCGGTAATCAACCATATACAATTTACATGTTCATTTCACATTACTTGTTATATTTTCTTTCTTCTTTTGGGACTTACCGAGCGTTAGTTCGCTGACGACATTCCTTTCTATTTCTTTCTTTGTAATGTTCGTCAGGAGGACAGGACTCTCAGGAGATCGAGTCTAGCCGAGAGGACTTGGGCCAGCTTGCGGCACAGCCTAACTTCTGGTTCCTTATACTTACTTTACTGTATGCCATTGTTTAGGCACTGCTTATTATCAGTGTATCTTTTCATTTTCAAACAGTTGTGTAAAAATGAATGTAAATAAATTTGTTATTTATTTTATTACTCTTGTCATTCTTGTACATTTTTATATATTGCTTAATTACGCTTAACGTATTTATTTCTTAGTAAATACGTTGCGGCCTGCCATGTCACCGTTTTCGTCTACTGGGAAGCGGGGTGTGACAGGAAGTGCCACGCCCCGCTTCCCGGTATACGACGAAGTGGGCGCGACAAGGCCCGCTACGTATATACTCAGAAGTACATACGCTAAGCGTATCTAAGCAATATAAAATAAGTACACAAGAGACAAAATGTAAAAGAACAGCAACTTTTATTTATTAACATTCTTTGTACAATACATGAAAGGAAATACAACTGGAATAAAAGATGCCTAAACAGTGGCATAACAGGAAATGAAAAGTACTGAAAAGAAAAGTGTACAATGAAACTACTGTGCAGGGTCTTCAGTAAATTGCTCCAAGTCTTGTTGCGATGGCTCAACTTCTGCCAGGTCCAAACCACCTGATGACATTCAAAGAAGAGAGAAACAGAATGTCGTCAGCGAACAAATCGCTCGGTAAGTTCCAAAGATAAGAGGAGAATAGATAGAGAGTAAGAGAGAGAGAGAGAGAGAGAGAGAGAGTGTGTCTGTTACAGTTATATTACATTGTTATATTATTGTAGTATTGTGTTAACGCTGTTGTTGTAGCTTGGTACAGAAGGATGCCAGTGTATATGAGAAGGGTCTCAGTATGCCAGAGACCAGGGCAAATGGAAGTGCAAGGCTCCGTTATACAACCCGGAACAACGGCGATTGGATTCATGTTAGGTGTCTTAATCTTACCGTCTCGTGCCACCTTTAACACCTTCCGTACCAATCTACCCCTTAAACCCCGCGATATCTTGTTTGTATTGTTATCTTGTAAATTGTGTTGGTTGTATGATTGATTGACTGACTGACCGAAACCATGATATCAGGAAACGGTTATAACCGTAGAGTCATGTAAATGGAATACTGGGAATCATGTAGAAGGAATATATCCATGGTTCGGTTCGGCCAGATTGTATAAACTGGTAATTGTATTCATGGATTCATGTGTTCATATTGAATTGGAAACTTATAGATTATGGATTGACTTGAATCATATTCAAGTCAGATTAATCAGACTCAAACCCGAGTCAGACAATCAGAAATGTGAAACGAAGTCTTATAACTGCTAGGGTCCTTAGGGTAATTTATAAACTTGAGGGTTTTTTATGTAAAAATACTTTTATATACTTTTCAAAATACACCTCAAGTATTTATTACTCGCCTTTGGAGTTGTAGATTTTATGTTGTGACATTTCTAATGAATATATCCTAGTTTCATAAATAATGGTATTTATCTGTAATATTGATTATTTAAAGTTCATGGTATTTTAATGTAACCTTTATTCTTTTGTGATTTTTTAGAAAAAAGGTGGAAAATTTATATTATAGTAAAATAGGTATTTAAAAGATAAATATACATATGTTTATACAAAAATAATTTTAATAGATATTTTATCTTTCAAAAATCTCATTTTCTTAAGATGTCGTATTTTAAACCTTTCGAGACCGAATGCTCCTTGCGGAGGTCTGAATCTCGCACTACTAGCCCAAGGGTGCGTGATAAACCGCACGATCCCGAACGGGTTCCCCAAAGATGGGTTGTAGCGGCGCTTTGCAAAGATTGTAAAACACTAATCTTTTAGAAAACGGTTTTATAAAATAAAAGGTATTTATTCGCAAAGTGTAGTTTTCCGTATTTTAGATTCTAGGATTTCCTAAGCCAACTAGCGTATTTCTAAATGGTCTAAACGACAAGTCGTTAGAAACCTCAAATCGCCTCTTCACCGTCAATTGTGGCCAGGTAAGTACAAGTGAGGAGGGAGGGATCCGCTCACGAATCGTGAGGCGAGTCTTTTAAAGTTACCCAAGCTCACTTGCCTAGCCTAGACACCACAAAGTCAGTTTAGATAAACGATCGATGTTCACAACTTATCGTATTTTCCTAGTAAGAAATATTTACTTAAAAGTGTAACAATCTAAAACCTTTAAGAATGGTTTTATGAAGATTATGGTATTTTAATGAAAATTTCGTTTTATCGTATTCTAAGTTTTGATGATATCATTTTAGGGTTGTATTTGCGTGTGTGTGGAGGTAGGTCATTACCTCGTGCTCTATTTTAAATGTATATTAAGGTTAAGGGGTTAAATGTGAAATTGAAACTTCATGGTATTAAAGTGAAAATACGGTAAATTGAAAAGTTTATAATTTCATGTGTGAAAACTTATTCAAATTGATTTTTACAAGTTTAGTGGTCAAGATGAAGGTGTTTAGGAATGATTGAATTGATTAGAAGAAGAAAAAATAAACATTATGGTATTAATGTGAAAAAGAATACGATATTGCAAAAGTTATCATTTTATGTGAGAAACTTTTTCCAAATTAATTGTTATGTGATTAATAGTTATCATGAATAAGTTTAGGTATTATGGAATTGGTGACAAGTGAAATTTTGTAGAAAACCCGAATCGGAAATCGGTTTGTTCCGATTTCCGTCGGGTTTCATAAGTTCGTATTTTTGAGAGGTAGAAAGAAGAAAAGAACGGGACTTACGGGTTTCGATCTATACTAAAGAGTATAGAGGAACTAGATGAGTGGCCGAGGTGGTTTTTCGTCGCCGGTTGATTCAAAAACGTCGCCGGAATTCCGTCAGCGCTTCGCCGTGAACTCGGTTTCAAAGTACGCCCTTCTTATAGAAATTTTAAGAGAGTAAACCTAGTATTTTGGGATGAGAGGGTAGAGGGTAGGGGGTCTATTTATAGGGTAGGCTAAAATAGGGTAGGTGAAAGGTTTTTATTTTTAAAAAAATATAAAAATTAAAGAAAAATCATTAAAATTTGTAGTAAATAGGGTGTAATTAAAATTAGAGAACCGATCCATTAAAATGGAGTAAACAGGGGAGTTGAGAAGACGAAAAGCCAGATCTTTTGTGTTGGCGACTCAGCCGTCCCGCCGAGTCCGGCCGGCGACGCCGGTGCCGTCGGGTGTGGGTTCGCCTGATGTAGGCTCTGGTATACTCACTTTTTAGGGTCCAGTTTATCTTTTGGGAGTTATGGCCTGTGGACTGTTGGGCTTCCAAGAATTTTAAAAGAAAAATAATCTAAAAATAATGTGGGACATAGGATTCAAACTCTGGTGGCTTGGTTCAGCAGTGCAAAGTATTACCAATGAGCTACAAGCTCTTTCTTGTAATTATGGTGTTATTTGATTACTTAAAATGATAGCAGTAAGAGTAAATACTCCAAGTATACATTAAATTTAAAGTAATTTCTTGTACACTAAAAATGGAGTTATTACATTCTTGTAGCTTGTAATTAAAAACAAAAATAATTACATAAATCTTGTGCTCAGGCTAAAATACCCCTTTGTGGATTTTTGAAAAAAAAATATTTGAAAAAAATTTGTATAGGAAAAAGTGTATAAGAAAATTAGGGTTGTTACAGGAAGGTCTCGTGGGAAGCTTAGGGTGCAGCGGTGGGTGCTCGACGGCGACGGCGACCGATGATGACGGTGGTGACGGCAGTGGAGTCGTCGTCGGAGATGGAGTTAGGCGGTGGTGAAAAAAGAAAAGAGAGAGAGAGAGAGAGAAAGAACGGTCGATGAGGAGATGAAGAGGGGGGAGCTCGGGGTTCGTTGAGAGAAAAGGGAGGTTTGAGAGAAGTGGGGATTTGGGGGCAGGGATCTCGGGTTGTTGTGGTGAGGGCGAGGTCGTGGAGCGCTCGTTGCGAAGAAGGAGGGAAAAAAGATCGAAAGGAGAGAGAAACAGAAAAGAATCGAGAGGAGAGGGAGAGGGAGAAAGGATTGGAATCGGGTCGGGTCAGGTCGGGCGAG
Source organism: Agapanthus africanus (assembly GCA_030015575.1). NCBI lineage: Eukaryota > Viridiplantae > Streptophyta > Magnoliopsida > Asparagales > Amaryllidaceae > Agapanthus > Agapanthus africanus. Next base: position 414,948,627 of record CM057349.1, on the reverse strand, counting down.
GGTTAAGTGAGGAAGTGGGCTGGGCCGGGTTTGGGGTAGGGTTTTGGATATTTTAGGTAAATAGAGTTAGAAAATTAGGAAAAATAAAATAAAAAAAATATAATGAAAAATATATGATAAAGAAAACTAGGTAACATAGAAAGTTAAATGGGATTCTCATTAGAAGTAATTAGGAAATTAGAGTCAGAGGAAAAGTATAGGAAAAAACATTTGGGGAAAATATTTTAAAAGAATTTATTATTAATAATACTGAAGATAGAGTACAAAATAAACTAGGTATTACAATTGGCCTTTCGCTCGCTCCCTTTAAAGGAGAGGGCCTTACAAAATGGCTAGGTTATTTATAATCTCCCTGCAGCGCATAAGCCGGCATGTGAGCTAAATCATTGAGTGAAAATACTTGGTTTTCAAAAAATAAAAAATTCAATGGTGGGTTATTATGAAACATTCTAATCTGCAATTCTCATCTTCACCAAGCCATAATCATCTTCATTTTATGGATTGTCTTTATACAGGAACAAAAAAAACTCAGAATTGTAGAACACCGTGTAAAATCGGGTTTGGTTTTAAATTATGAACATTTTCTTATAGCTGATAATCTCTATTATAGTGTAAAAGAGAGGGGCTCTCTAATTTTGAAATTGATCCGGGGCTTGACTATCTAATTTGCAAGAGAAATGCATTAAAAATGTAAAAAAAATCAAAACTCCAGTACATCTCTTCTAATAACTAACTTCACGGATAACTAACTACATACAATTGTTGTTTTAGTTACACATTTTTTTTTTAATTACACCTAGTAAGATAATGATGAAAAAGACAACCATTCATACACCATGGTATGTGTTCCAAGACTTAATGACATGAGAAGACTTGTTTCATATAGGCACAAACAGGTAAAATATATCAAATCTATTGGTTTGATACAAATATCGGATACAAGCATGCTGCATAGATAGTAAAAAATATTGATTTTTTTTTAACCGACCGGTAAGCCTAAACCATGCATACAATGCACCCATGCCAATAGCACACGTAAGCACATCTCTCTCTCTCTCTCTCTCTCTCTCTCTTTCTCATACACACCCAGGGGACTCACGGATCTGTCCCGAAAACGTTAAGCTGTGGCCACTTCATCTCCTGAGATTATCAAACCCTACACTCTCCCCGGAATGGGAAGTGTCATATTAGGCCTGACAAATGAAGTTTCGCCTCGCCGGCTCGTCTCGTTTCGCCTCACTACGAGGCGAGTTTTGCTCGTCTCGTTGTGACGTGGACGAGTTGGCAAGTCAACTCGTCTCGTCTAGACGAGTTAGGCGAAGCCAGTGGGTTTGGGAAAAATCTAATGTTGCCTCGTTATAGGTCACCTCGCCTGACTCGCGAGTCAGCTTGTCTCGTCTCGCCAACTCATGAGTCAACTCGTTTAAGTAGCCGTTGACGAGTACCAACGGCTATAAACGAGTCGACTCCCGTCTCGTCTCGATTTCCAATGCCAACGGTCGAATTCGTCTCGTCTCGCCTCGCCTCGAGATCCACAACCAACAGCTATAAACGGTCGGATTCCCACGAATTCACCTCGTCTTGTCTCGTAACTGCTATAAATTTTGAAAAGCCTATAAATACAACCCCCGCTCACACCAAAACTCATCCATCTATCTCATTTGAAAATTTTAGTTTATATTCCATTTATTTTAGTTTATTTATTTGTCCTTTTAATTTTTTTTAGTCAAATTGTAATTTTTTTAAAAAGTTTAAAACCAGATGAGTTTTCGTCTTGCCTCAACTCGCGAATCGTCCAGATGAGTGGGTTTGGGTTTTAGGCTCTGGCGATTCGTCTAGACTTGTCTCGCTTGTCTGGCGAGGTGAATCCAACCCGTCTCTCCCGACAGCGAGTAGTCACGAGACGAGCCGGGTCCGTCTCATTTGCTAGGCCTATATCGGTAATAAAAATAAAAATTGGTGTTATTATAAAGTTCTGCCATACATAAGATTTTGATTTGTGTCCTTGTGTATCCGTGCACTTCTTTCTATAACAAGAAAAGACAAGCTGGAACAACTTAAGTTTGGTGTGCGACCCACAGAACCTAATTAACCTCCTGCATTAAAATAGAAAAATGTTGACTGGGGTCAGCCAGCCATCAAACTGTGTGGCCTCAGTACATTACATCATACACATCACCATCTCATGATTCAAATCTTTAGCAACTTAATCATTAAATCTTTAAAGCAAGATAAAGGGTTGGTGCCACTTGATGTGGGTATGGATTCCACCTCCCAATTTGAACCCAACTTGTAAGACATGTGGGACTAGGTTTTCTGTTAATATGATAGATATCAGCTGGACACATGCATGCACAAATCGGATCTAGATTAAAAAAAAAGGATCATATGTTTGTCAGAGGAGTATGTTAGAAGTGTTTTAGTTTTGAAATATATTATGATCAACTTATTTTGTTTGCTCGAGATCCTTGCCACTGCGATATTAACAAAAATCTCAGATATTATCAGTATCCGTCAGCTTTACAATCCATGTGATCTAAGTATGTGTGTGTAACTCAAACTATAGCATGGCTCTATATTTGTCATCTTGGATCGGTTCTGATTCAGCATTGAAAAGGGTTTTGTCCGCAAGTTTCTTCTAACAAACTTCTTCCGTATGGCTCTTTCCAAAAAGGAATGAATTGGAAGATTCTGTTAGGAAGAAAGGTCTCATACCCAGTGACCGAATTATCATAAAAAACTATTGCTCGATAAATTGTGTTTTAGCAAAACACTACTTAGTATAAGTACCAATTTGCATCTCTAATTCCCTAGAGTCCACCAAGTGGTAGGTATTGCTCAAATAGGAAGGTAGTTTTATACATATTGCATTCAACATTTGATGAAAGTTTTTCACCAAATCATCTTTATTTAGATTATGAACCTAAACAAAACAAAGCATATGGCATGTCATATCATGGTTATTTATTTTAGTGTACATATTTCTCATTAGTTATTCTAAACAACTAGAATAAATATAGGTCTAATTTAAGAAAAGGAATCTTTTTATAGGACATGCAAGCACCTGAAAGGCTAAAACTTCAGAATATGAGCACAATTTTTATACTGGTTAGGTCAAAGGACTCCATCCCCACTTAATTATCAAAGAACAACCATCATATTCCTCTATATACACACTAACAACAATACAAAAATAGCAATTAACTACTTAACTACCAATTTGTTCAAATAAAAATAGCTTTTAATCTAGAATAATTTAACAGGTCATTTGCTATATAAGCTACTATAATTTAATGCCTCATGACCAAAATGAAATGACAAGACGTGTTAGCCACTCGAGTAGGATATAATTTCTTATTTAAAGATAGTTGAAATTTCTACTCCAACTATAATTTGAACTTCCAAAGGCTTTTACAGAAAAGATCCTATGCTCCTAATACGATACCGAACTTTGCACACGGCGCTCATATATTTTCTTCCTTACTCTCATTCAAAGAATTATTAATTCAAAACAAGGTATGATTGCCATACTTATAATCTAATCACTGTTTATCATGCTGTATATCTTTACTATTATCTATGGTAATGGGAATCAAATGGTAGGGCACTCTCCCTTCACCTCTTTTTTAATAGTCCTTAATTTTTATTATTTATTTATTATAAGAATAGTCCTTAAATACATCATGTACTTGTTCGTCTGTTCCTCTACGCTTTTGTTGCCATTATAACATGGGAGAATCTACTTCATCAGGCCACCTAGCCCTTTTGTTTTCATGAACTTAATAACATGTTATGTTGGTAGAATATAAAATATATTTTGTGAGCGTTCCATCAAAACTTCAGGGTTTTGGTGTAGTAGAAAGTACCTTGAACATTGTGTCAAAGCAACCTAGGTTTATTTATTATCGGACACGTATTAAATACGGATTTATTTAAATTAAAATTATCGCTGCGGGCAAATACCCAGGTTTCGGCCCAACCTACGAGGTTAACTTTGCTTTGGGAAGGGCAAAGCAAATTTAGTTACAATTGATGTTTTTGTTTTTCTGGTGATATTATTGGCTGAAGAAGGAGTGCAATTTTAAAGAAACAAAAAACGAAAACATAACTCAAGCAATCCATGTGAATATGAAGGAATGTAGGGGTCAAAGACACAGAAAAAACTCACACTGCCCGGTCAAAAGGTCAAGAATCTATAGGAAATTTGGTTGTAGGGCTAACAGTTTCTTCAGTCGAGCTGTTTGCTGCCACAAAATTTGTTCATGTTGAGGCCTTTGAGATTTGCATGCAAATAAGCTTTAATTAGGTGATGATTCCAGTCTAGTTACAGATTGGATCAACTTGTAAAATTGATGCTGAAGGATATTTGGGAGCGGACAAGGTTGCTGGAATTTCAATCTTCTCACATTCTTCACGGAGGAACTGTGGTAGCTGATTTTCTAAACGATGGATGGTATGGTATTGTCGGATTTGATAAAAGTACAATTCCATGGGCTTTACTAGAACTGGTTTGTAATGACCGATGGACTATTAGTTTCCACTGGACTCATGGCCATGGAAATAGCTTACATCGGTCATCAGCATAAAATTCAAACCACCTTCTAAACTAGGTACATTTGTTACAATCATCACCAAGCATAAAAAAGTTTATAACCACCACCATTGCTATAGCACAAGTTATGTTCTCTTTCTAATTTTCGTTCTCCTGAGACTTAACTCAAAAACTTATCTCCCGTCTTTCAGCAAAAAACTTTCCGTTGACTAAATCTCCGGGCATCATCAGCACAACCCAGACGCCCGTGTCAGCACCTTCCTCAGCCGACATATTGCCCTCCCAATTGGTCATGGCAGTCTTCACCCAGCCCGGGCAATAGCAACTCATGTATATCTTATGGCCTTGGGGTCCATCTGAAAGAAGCCTGGCCATTAGTCTTGTGTAACAATTGACAGCTAGTTTTGAAACGGAGTAATCGGTGAACATTTGAGGCCATTCGATTAGCATGCTGCTTCCTTGTTTAACTTGCTCGAGAAATTTCATCACCATTCCATTGATTAATTCTTCAGAGAGGCAGTCGTTTTCAGAGAGCTGGTCTCTAAAGGTTGCATCCCCCAGTCTCTGTCATTAAAATATGAAGTATGCAGAAGAAAAGAAGTTATTAGGGGTTGTTTACGCCAATGCTAAAATATCAAACAACAAATTGATGCTTCTAAGTTGGCTATTTGGTTAATAATCGTATTAGATATGAATGCAATGCTAAATAATGTAAGGGTATTAGGTGAGCACGATCGACAATGTAAATATATGCACTTTCCAATTGCATAATATCTAGTTTTCACGACAAATTTCTCTAGGCTAAAGTTGAAGCTGCTATAACTTTAAGCACGGGTGTTGATTTGAAGTTTACAAGTAGAATGTATTAGATTATTCTTTCACATGCAACATCCATGCAGCCTGCGGGGAAAAAAACTCAAATGGTTGATATTCATCGAGTACAGAAAATTTGGAAAATTAACAAATAATGCCATTTTGCCAAATGAGTGTATCCGTATGTAAATACCAATTATGAATATTCATGTCGAAAGATCAGTTGTTTACATAATAACTTAGACAAGATGACAACTAAACAAGTGTTTTTGTAATAGGTAACAACTAAACAAGAAGAACTACCGAGTGGTTTAAAGTTCACATAACTAACTATAGCATTCAGTTCCACAAGTGCTGTCTGGAAATAGTGTACTCAATATTCAAACTAAGGACACATGCAAAATGATATTATAATAATTATTGGAGCATTTGCATAAAGATTAGATCTAGTAAATATAAGCATATAGAAAAGGAATTTTATGCCAACTTACATTACGCCTTCCATTGATTCTACCAAGTCTTGAGGTCACATTCAATATACGGGCGCCATGGGAAGAAGGTTTCATTACTGGGATCATGGTCTCAATCATCCGTTTTGTTCCAAAATAGTTAATGGTCATAACATTCTCGGCAAATTCGACTGAATTATGTGATCCAATATTATAATTGACACCTGCATTATTAACCTGGGCAAAGTCAAGTCTGAGACAATGAGAAATCTGAAGTAAGAAATTAAAATTGCAAATTCAAAGCCGGTAAATTGGTAATCTGGCATCACATTCACAGTAGATACTTCAAGAGATCTTGCAGTCTAAACTTATCATAGCAAATTTAATACGTTCATCTACCCACAATTTTTATTCTGTCTTGCAAAGCGGTTTATGCTGGAGCTGGAGCTAAGCTGGAGCCCTTTTCAGTCAAATTGCTTGATAGTGATGCACATTGTTAACCATCAACTCGTAAGCTTAAATATCTTTGAATAAAATGCTCGTGCGGCACGTATCACTGCGATGTGTTCAAAGTGAAACGTGAAGTGTATAACATAAAACGAAGTGAAATAATAAAGTATAAGTATGAAAAGATAATCGGTGTACTGAATTTCTATTGCTTCCAGCATTTTAAATTCATTTTACTCATCTCTGCCTTAAAAAACTATCCATTATATCACCATTTTGAAGAAATTGACATGCTAATTAAAGATTCTTCTCTTGAGAGTTCATAAAATATATCAGCATGCTTGACCATCAATTTTAATTGAAAATGTACATGTGCTAGCCATGGCCTTACCACAATTGCTTTAATTTCGGCTCAGGATTTTGATCAAACTAACCTAACAATAGGTCGAAATCGCCTATTGTAGATAATACTTCATTTATATTTACAAAAAGTCAACATACTGGTCAGCGGTCACTTTATAGAAAAGTTCGTATCATATAAATTTTTTCACAAATTTAAGATGTTCAGATGCTTCATTGTATGTGTCAGAAAACTTCACAAAGGAATCTCAGCACATTTGGTCACACTCTAGTAAACAAAGAAGCCGATATGCATCAAAGAGTTAAAGGAAGGCCCCTTAGCTAAGGCAATTAGATAACATAAACACGCTATAAGATATATATATGTATGATACCGAATTATCAATGGGAGTGGAGTCGTTGATATCGCCAAGTCAAGCATCAATGAAAGGTCATGTGGATTGCAGCAGAACAAAAGGAAGTATAGAGAAAACAGTCTACACCGGAATTTTGTGATTCCAACTAGCGGCAAGGAGATAAAACTACGCGGTGGTGTCCAAAATGATTAAGAAACTGAGCAGTCATTGGTACGGTAAGCATCCTCTTTGATTCAACCATAGATTTTATTGTCTTAGAATTTAAAAAGAATCGTTTTAATGCTCGATTGATAAGCAACTTATTGTATCTTACTACAGACAGGAAAATATGTTGCTACCCTTGATGTGGACATGTGGTCCATGTCGTTTAAGGTGTCACCGTGTCAGAGCCCACTTGCATGTGTGTGGACAATGGTACAGCCACCATATTGCAAGGGGGGGGGGGGGGAAGTAGGGAGAAGAGGATGTGAATGTGTGATGTATAATGTATGCATTAAGTGGTTGGTTGAGGGACAAGGGAGGGCAATAGCTGGGCATAGGTGGTGGAGAGCACAAGGGAGGTCCGGTGAGGTGATAAGGCTACGACTCAAGGAGGAAGAGAACAGAAAGTTGATCAATTGTGGTTGTGAGTATAGGTGGACAGAGAACGGCATGGAGGGGAGGCAGCTATAGAAGGTGGAGGACAAAGATGAGCCGAGGGGCGATGGGGTTGTGAGTATGGAAAGCGTGAGGACATAAATGGACCATACATTACTTAGGGGGAGGCACCTCATTGGTGATTAGAATGATGGTCACTCTCTTATTAGGTCAGACTAGCTATGGAAACATAGAGAAATTTAAATTTATTTCTACAATGGTCACTTAAAGGGAGGCTTTCAGCTTAGGAAGCACGGGCGCTTCTATTTGCTCGTCATGTCCGTGCCCGACACGCATTGGACAAATTTGGATACTCAAACACTCTGTTGGACGCCGTGTCCGACATGCTTATGCCATATCCGCCCAAATTAGATGTGGCTGACACTTCTTCATAGTGTAATGGGTTGAAAAATATGAACTTGAATGTGTGGAGTGTGGACTACTTGGATACAAGAATATTAAAAAATTCCAATATCTTTTATGTCGGACTAGATCTAGAAGTAAAGATTCAAATTGATGCAAATGATGAAGTTGGGTCTATAAAAATTGGCTCCAATTAAAAATAGTTAATATTTTATTTGTTTTTACTATAGTAATTTTGTTCTTGTATGTTTTACCTCAAGTTTTATATATATATATTTGTTTGTGCTTAAGATATAGTTATAATGAAAATTATAGTCTTGAATTATTTTTCTTATGTTTCTTTTCATAATTTATTTATACTTTGTTAAATATGTAATTAAATATATAACATAATTCAATATATAAAATAATACAGACGTGTCCCCGTGTCCTCCTTTTTACAAATTTACCGTATCCGCATCCGTACCTGTGTCTGTGTCGGCACCCGCACCTGTGTTCGTGTCAGTGCTTCATAGCTTTCAGAACAGCTAGCAAGGGTGAAATTACCGATTCCTAAAGTGGAAGGGTCATGACAAAGTTGGAATGGAGCATGACAGCCGGGCAAGGGAAGAGCATGCTTACGATTGGTTTTGTCTGCCAACATTAGAATCAGGGAGTGTTGGTAGGATAGCGATAAACAACATTGGGGGCATGTTAGTGATCGCCAGAGGGCAAAAAACACGGTAGTGGGCTTGGGGAGATAAGGGGAGGGGTTTGTCATACTCCCACTCCTTGCAAAAGAACTACGAGTTGCTATCCTTCAGAGTCTTAATCTCCTTCAACGCCATCCAGAATTCTAGACGAATATAAAAGATCTATTACTTGAGTTCTGAAGCAACAATTAGGCGAAACTCATACCCGTCTCATGATCCTTTCTAATTACTCAATTATCTCCATCCTAAAAATAGAAACTTCGAGGGTACTACTAATATTCCCAATGAGTTCATACCAATCCAACTCTTTCAACCATGCCAAGTTGTAGGGACACATTAAAGGTCCATTTACTCTTTTTATCGTTATCATGTAGACCGTCCTCAATGGGTTTGCAAGCCAACTGAACGACAACAAACATACCATAGAATAAAAGGAGAAAAATCCTTTTTTTCCGGCCAATCCACATTATTTTTTATTCAAAATTCAAACACAAATATCAACTCTATTTTCTTTTTGCAATTAAGTCCATCAAAATAACAATTTGCATTGAGAATAACCTCCACATTACCAAAAGTTACTTCTATGAAGGTCAATTCAGCTTCAATGATTTTTCGTAAATACATGGCACTTGAAAAACCTAGCCAGTTTTGCAGTTAGAATTATCAACCTGTCAACCTAACCAATGAATAATCACACTATCGTAAATTAAAGCGTTTGTTTGAACCCTAAAAGAGTAATAAGCACCATTATCTCCGGATCAACCTTCAACAGAATGCAAATGTTGGTTCTCCATGAACCACTTTCTCAAGATTTTATTGCAAAAAATGCAAAAAAAAAAATCTCACACCAAGCTCATAATATAAGTTTCAATTTAAATTTGCAGAAACCAACATAACAACCATCACATGTTCATCTTAGCAAGAAATATGATTTGGCTTATAAAATTCAGCTATTCAACTAATAATTCAATAAAAAAGAAATTGAAGCTGACTACAAAGCAGAGATTTTGCTTACCAATATATCGATCCCTCCGAATCTACATACAACCCACTTCGCAAAATCGGCCACCGATTCTGCATCCGAGACATCGAGCCGATGGCAATCCAAATTGCTCAACCCATCTGCTTCCCTTAGGGTTCCCACAGCTCCACGGCATCGATCGGCATCTCTCGCAGCGATCACGACGAAGACCCCATGTTTCGCGAGCTGGCGAGCGATCTCGTAGCCGATTCCTCTGCTGGAGCCGGTGACCACTGCTACTGTTTCCGAGGACCACCATCTATAGGAAGTAGAAATCGAGCTAAAGAAGGGGTTTTTATGCCGCGAGATGCGATGGGATTGAGGTGAGTACCTGAGATTAGGGGAGATTGGTTGTTTGCGGAGCTCTGCGATTTGTTGGAGGCGACTCTCTCTTCTCTCTCTGGCCGCTTGCTTCCCCTTCTTCCCCATTTTTTTTCGACAAAATAGAAATAGAAATTGTTGGGGTTTATTACTGCTTTCCAGGGTAAGTTGCATGAAACGCCCCTCACTTTTTCCACAATTTAACATGAAACCCATCTCATCATTTTTCACTTTGGCAGAACTTCCACTTATTTACGTTTTTGCCATCATCTCAGTCATATCCAATACACATTGTTGGCATTTTTAATATTACAGCTATGCATTAAGGCCAGTAATGTAAAAAAAAGGTTCTGAAGGATGTTTTAAGCACGTGGCCACCACTTTCTACAGATGTTGCAACAAAAAGATAAGGATGTGGGCCCCGCTTGATTCTAATTAAAAAAAAAACCAAACTTAACCCCTAACTTTCTCTTCATACATAAATACAAATTTAATCCTATAATAATTTTATTTATAATAAAATATTTTGATTTAGAAATGTGATTTCAAAAATTCCGTGAACTTGATATCCGGCTTGATTTTCACTAAAATACCATGAACTTTCAACGTTCTTCGGATAAATACTATACTTTATTTTCATATAAATACCATGGACTTTGTTTTATATGAATAGGTGCTACAATTTTTAGATAAATACCATCAACTTTGTTTCTTAGGAATAAATACCAACGTTTTTTCGGTTAGATATGATCGACTCTGCAACTTACGAATAAATATCATGAACTTTCAATATGTTTTGGATAAACATCATCGACTTTGTTTCTTACAAATAAATACCATACACTTCCACTATTTCTTTTTTGGATTTTGTTTTCATAAATAAATACCATGGGCTTTCATCGCTCTTTGGATAAATGCCATAGACTATTTTACAAGTAAATACCATGGTATTTCATCGTTCTTTGGATGGATATCATGGATTTTGTTTGTCACAAATCAATATCATGGACTTTGTTTGTCACAATCAATATCATGGACTTTTATATCGATAAAACTGTGAACCATATGTATATAATCTATTTTTTACCTGATGTATAAAGTTTTCTGAATCATTCGTAAATCCCGCGGATAGCATAAGAGGGGTAATGAACTGTTCACTTTAGCAGAAGTTGCCAGTTCTTACGGTTCTGTTATTGTGAATAATTACAGTTCTGCCATTGAACTTAATTATGGTTCTACCATCACGCTGCACTTCTTAATGATTACTATTTACAATGAATTTGAAAAAACCAACATATTTTTGTTTAGATTGCATGCACTTTCAAAATTTTCACATAAATATCATGAATTATATTTATCAGAAATAAGTAACATAATATACCCTGCATTGCATTTTTTACGTTTTTATAGATAAATATATGAAGTTTTTTGTTTACGGATAAATACGATGATAATTTTTAAGATAAATACAAAAGATTTTGTTTTTCCAGATAAATAACATGGACTTTCGCCGTTTTTTCACTTCTATGATGGAAGAACCTCAAAATAATTACGGCTCTGTTGTTTACAAATAAATACCATAGACCGTTATCGTTGTTCAAATAAATACCATAGGCTTTGGTTTTAACTGTTTTTGAGATAAAACAATGAACATTTTTCACAAATAAGTAGCATGGACTTTCATCGTTTGCCATCTTCATAGATTATTCCAAAGACCGCCGTATCGCACGTGGCTTACCGCAAGTCTTTACTATTATAATGCCGATCGTTTTAGCCCACCAAATTTACAAACCCTTTTTTTTCTTCCTTTGAACTGCCATGTAAGCCCATCCACACAACACATACTCACGCATCTAAGGGACCGACGCATTTATCCTGAAAATATTAAATTATGGCCGCTTCCTCTCCTGAAGATCAAACCCTGTACTCTCCCCAGGAGGGCCATACCATCTGAGCTATTAATAATTTAAAATCAATTGTGTAAATGAGCTATCTCTTTGAAAAAGTTATTAAAAAATAAGAACAAATCTTAATAGTTTAATGCAATTTCAAAAACCCTTGTTAACTTATCCATATTTTTAAATTTTAAATAATATGATAACTTGCCAAGAAAAACCTCCCCCGCCCCTCCCCCCAAAACCCCTCCTCCCAAAAAAAGGAAAAAAGAAATAAAACAACTTTCTTACCTAAGTTTTTAACTTTCAAACATATATTTTATATAAAAATAATTAGTTTGTATAGTCAAAAACCTAATTCCATCTGCATCATAAAAGCAAAATACTAGTATTTATATAATACCCCGCTTAGCGTAAATAAGAACCCGGCTTTTGTAGTCGTTTTTTGTATATACACCCAATTATTTTATTACACTTTTTATATTGGATATATCATATATGAGCGTTGTGATTTAGATTTGATAAAAAAGAGTGGTAACCAGTAGAAATAATTATGATGAATTCTCGCAATACATAAGAGAAGAGAATATGAAAGATGGAATAATATGTAAAACAAAAAACAAAAAGAAACTTGTGTGCGTTTTCATTTATTAATTTATCCGTCTCTTTTATTATCTAGGTATATATTTATCTATTTTATCTCAGCTAAATCTAACTCTAATCTTAAGTGTTCTTAACAGTAAAAATGTGGGTCCGGTTTTGATATATTAGCTTTTAAATTTAAAAGTTTTCTTCCTTATGTTATTCACAATATATAAATATATATAGGAAAAGAGGCATGAGCCGGCGATCCTTTTTAACAAAATGAGCCCGCATCCCAAAACAAACATATCCTCGTATATTTCACCGATCCAAACCGGCCATCTTGCTCTACGTATCATGAAACACTAATGTACAAAAAATCTCGGGATTTAAAGACCTCTAACGCGTTCATCAAGCAACCGCAATTTTCTTATACCGATAAACCGTTAATTTTTTTATTGCTTGATATACGCGTTAATATTAGCGATACAGGCCAAAAGCAACTGCAAACGTCTGAAGACGAAATTGCAGACGTCTGCCATACGTCTGTCAAAAAAGCAGAGCGTGGACAGACGTCCGAGGAAGGTGTTGCAAACGTCTGTGCTATGTCTACCAAACAACAGAGCGGGACCATACGTCTGAAGAATAAGGTCCAAACGTCTGACTATAAAACCACCGTTGTAGCGGTTATTAATCAGACGTCTGAACAATGTGCTTCAGACGTCTGACCCTCACGAGTGCGGCTGTTGTGGATCTTAATCACACCAATCTTTCTATAACTTTCAAACTGATTTTATTTTAGGTTTAGGAAATATTTTATTTGATTCTATCATGTAAATTGTAATATATGTATACGTCATTGATATTCAATACAATTACCAAGTTAAAATACCTGAAAACTATCTTCTTCAAGATCTTATATGGTATCAGAGCCCGGCGATTAAAAACTCAATTTTGATCTATGTCTTCCTCTCAAAACTCAATCCCCATCTTCTCCAAATTCCCTTTTCCAACAAAACTTTCTCGCACAAACTTTACCGTATGGAGATCCCAAATTCAATCAGTCTTAATCGGCCATGATCTCCTTAATCACATCGACGGCTCCAAATCTCCTCCTTCGAGAACTATCACTGGCATCAACGACGACACCAAGCGTGTTGAAAATCCAGACTACCATCAATGGTACCGTCATAATCAACTCATTCTCAACGCTATTCTCGGCAATTGTGTTGAGACGATCCAGCCTCATATCTTCTCTATTTTCTCATCCAAGGAAGCATGGGATCGACTTGTTATTCTCCTTACGAATAAATCTCGCTCACGAGTTATGTCGCTCAAGGAACATCTCATCAACAATCAACGCGGCTCGTGATTTATAAGCGAGTACCTACAAGAGATGTGATTTATCTTCGACGATCTTAGTCTCGCTGATCACCCTTTTCCCGAAAATGACCTTGTTATCCACATCCTCGCTGGCCTCGGACCTGAATTCAAAGAAGTCGCAGCTGCTATCTGAGCCCGTGACAACTCCATCATCTTCGACCGGCTCTATAACAAACTCATAGACTATGAATGCCATCAGAAGAAGGATGACATATGTGTGTGTCTCTCTCTCACAACTGCCAACAATACCAACCAACCCAATCACTCCTTGTAACGTTTTAAAAATAATTAAATAAATAAATAAAATTCTTTAAGTGAATCTTATGATTTTCGGTAAAGTAAAACGTATTTTTCGTAAAACTAAACCGTAATTATTTTTCACTATAAATTTAAAAATGCCTATTTTAATTATGTTATTACTAGTAAATGGTGTTTATTTAGTCACTTATAAATTTTTAGTTTAATTAAATATTTTTCCTAAATTAATTATTTTAAATATTAACATAAGCTTTATTTATACACTAAATTAGTGTAAATTACAAATTTGAATGGGTTTAATTTGCAAAAATAAACCATTGCATATTAGAATCTAGTGTGTATCATGCAAAATTTATTTACAAATTTTTCCATGATTTTAGACATTTCTTTGGTTTATTTAGATTAGAAATGAAAGAAATTAAATAAAATCATGAAAAGACATAAAGATGTGATATTTTGGGGGAAGTTTCTACATCATTCTTCACTCTTTTCTTTCTCTCCCTCACCTCCTAATTTTGGCCGGCCTCCTCCCCTTGGCAGCCCCCCATTTTCCTCTCTTGATTTTGTTACGAAAACCATCAAAAATTCATCAAAAATTCAATAAAATATCCACAAAATCCTAATAAATTCCTACCCTCTATTCTTTACTCATCTTTACATGGATTTTGGAGATAGAAAGCATTCATTTTGGAGGCTTATTTTCATGTTTGGATTGCATGTTGTGGAGGTATAAATCTTATTCTTTTGATTTATTATTATTAGATGTTTCATTTAAGTATAATTAGATTTAATAAATAAATTCTATCTACAAGTTTTAAAATTCAAGTTAGGGTTTGTAAAATCAAGTTAGGGGTTTTACTAATTAAGTGGGGTTATTATAACTAGTTTAACATTTTTAGAAAGGGGAAAAATCATGCATGGTTGATATATTGTAATTTGTTCATTCAAATTGTTTAAATTAAGTAAATTTGCAAACTAGATTTCTATATATTGTATAAATTGGTGAGATAAAATTCCACTTAATGTTTGTAACACTAGATTGTGGTTTTAGTAAGGATATTAACCTGTTAGTGGAATGAAAAACTTAATTTGGTTACTAGTTTCTTTTGATAATTGAAGAATACTAATAAAAATGCTATTTTTGCTAACTAGTTTTTGGAAATTCTTAAATAAATGAGAGTTAAAATCTAATTTATGATTTCATTATATTATTATCATCATGAATTGTAGTTTAATACATTAATTAGTGCAAAATCAAGTTTAGTTGTGATATTGTGAAATTGTGCTTAAAAGTATTGAAATCGGGCAAGTTTGCAAACTAGAATTTTTCCAATTAATACAATTAGGGCGTTAAAAATATAGTAATGGGTTGTATAATCTAGTTATGCTATTTAATGAGTTTTATGACCATTAGTTTGATTTTAATGTCAAGTTTTGAAGTAAAACGGTAAATTGGCGTTTTCGGGTTTTTCGAAATCAGAAGATTTGATTGATTTTAGGGTTTTGATGGATTAAATCATGTTTTATATTATAAGTAACGAGTTTTTAAAATACAAGTTGTTTGTTGATATTTATCTCGATCAATCGGCGTTTGAACGCCGATATCGAGCGATATTTGGTCCTTTTGCATGAGCGGGACATAGGTTTTAACCTATGCGCGTTTCGTGCGTCGTTTTGATTTTTGTCCGTAATTCAGTTTACGATATTATACATGTTTGCGTATAGGTACCCCTCATGTGGACTTCGGACAAGGAAGAAGAGGAAGGCGACATCGTCTTCGGCAGACAAGGACCAGGTGAGTAGATGTGTATCTACGGGGGAAATAGGGTGGATGGCGTTTAGCACCCCCGCGAACGTAGAATAAGAATAGTACTTATTGTCATTAGGAAGCCTGACGTGACCTTAGAATTTCGGTGAGTAGGACCCTAATAATGACCCTAGGTTGGACTAGATTGATTTAGAAAGACCTTACCAGAGGATGAACACCTTGGAAGAGATTCGTAGGTTTCAGGTAGATACACACACGCACACACTGAGACTCGACGTAGTGTATACGTGTATGTATATATATATATATATATATATATATAGGACTAGGTGAAGGTATATATATTTATATATACGCAATACGTATAGGTGATACAAGGATGTGATATGATACACGGGGATGAAACAATATAACTGGGCTGATGTCGTGATTCTTGGCTATACAGTCGTGTTATGATATTAGCGGATCATTAGAAAATGAGATGATGGATTTGTATACATGAACAATAATAAAAGATAGTGATGATATTGAAGTATATGGGACTCTAAATAGAACCCGGACCGTAACCTGTGCCTGAAATTCTGATATGATATATGTGTGGCCTGATTACGACATCATATAGGTGTGACTTGAGTTCGATATGATAAATATGTGTAACTTGATTACGATATCGTATAGGTGTGACATGATTACGAGATGATTTAAGTGTGACTTAATCACAATATGATGCATATACATGATATTTATGAGGATAAATTAACGATGTATATTTATGCTGGTAATGATATATGATTGATGTATGCGATTACAGTATAGCACCTTGATCTTGACATGAGTTGATGATGATATTATACGAATGATGAGACACGTAGGTGATACTTGACCCGTACCCCGATATTGGGATGCCGTACGATGGATTTTACCGTACGAGATATAGATGTGATGATTTATCCGCACTCTTGATTTGAGGAAGCCGTAATACGTACGTGACACTATTGAGGCTGGATCGCCGACTATTAGAGATATGGACTCAGATTTTAGGTGTACTCTTATTTCTTATCGACTAGTTTCTTAGGTTTAGTTCCTTAGGAGGTTAGATGGACACTAGCTCAGGCTCGAGATATATAGTTGTAGTTATACTTGTATATCAAATGAGTGGATAATATACATCCGTCTTTACTTTCAGACTGTAATCATCATGGTGCATGTTCATTCATATGTTTCTATAATCAGTATAAAACTCTGCCTGTTAGGACACCAGCACCATTACCGATGATGCGCATATTCCACGCACACTTATTTGCCGGCTCACACACATCATCATCGGTAATTGCTATGTCACGTACACTTTAGAACATATTATCTTTTATTGATAGAATCAGCTAACAGCTAGATCGATATAATATTGTGATTACTCTCTGGTGTTAGTATAGACATGGCATTTATTACTTAGACATTTCATGCATTCACATTTTCATGTTATCATGCAGTATTATGGGGCATATGCCGACACTTATCATATACTTACTCATGATTTTGGGATTTTGGATTTCTATGAGATTTCTGGATTTTGGGGAAAACCGCAAGAATATATAAAAACTTCTCTCTCTCTCCTCCTCTCTTTTTAAAATATAAGTTGCGGTTTTCTCGTGATGTATGTGTCGTCCACCATGAGATTTCATGTTTTCTGTTGGATTTCGAGACCCGATTCGAGGAGTGGATGAACCGTCTCGGGTATATGGTAGGCCCGGTAAGGTACCCCGGGGCAAGAAGATCGAGTTGTAGACGATGAGCCTGGCAGGGGAAGACTACCTACCGGTGATGTCTGGCGCGGCGGATATCCGGAGGATACCGACCGTTGTCGTGAGATTTGATGATATGGGCCGATCCGGACTGACGGAGCCCGAGATATTGAGACTTGAGATTTACATGTTTTGTGTCGGTGCTTGACACGGATTTCCATAGATTTCATCGTTAATATTTCAGATTTCTATACACATTTTACCATGATAAAAGCTAAAGATTTCTTATACAGATATATCCAGATTTCAGGATTGATTGTTTTACATTCATGGTGCATGCATACTCATTCATATGACATATTACTATTTGAGGTACTGACACGGGCACGGAGCTTTTGCACTACACGTAGTTTATTACCCTGCTATTATTAGATGATTAGTATTATATTAGTATATTATTATGACCTAGGATAGCGTCGTGCATTCGATTTCTTTTCGCAGATATCTTCTACTCACGAGTTGGCAACTCACCCCCGTTGTGCCAAATTTTATTACAGGTTGATGTACAGGGTTCCTTGGCAGTTTGCTGGCACATCGTTTCATTCCGGGTGATTTGCACGGTAGGTTGGTTCATTTGTATCTGGACCGCCATTGTAGTTTTATTATTTCATTTGTATCTAGACAGCTCTATCAACCAAACTTGTATTACTTGATAGTTTGCTGGACCAGTTATTTATTTTGACCTTAGAGTCGCGCTTGTATTATTATGATATCTGATGGATTTGTTTTCTTTTGAGTTTTGAGCATCGCCCTTTGGCGTTGTATACTATTGTGCATTGGTGTGGTTGTTTCCGCCTGTTGGTGTAGAGCTAGCTCCCACTTGGGGATGCCTTTTTATTGTTATATGTATTTATACTTGTTTGTACCCGTTTGGGGCCAGTTTTTACAAAGGAGACTCTGCCGAAATTTTTGAGAAAATTGGATGATCCTTTTAAACTTGTTTTCTTCATGTTTTCCTTTACTTCTTCTTCTTTTATGGTTTAGATTTCTGGGCTTCGGCTTGCTTAGGTTACGTTGCGTCTCTAGACGCTTCGTAATCTAAGTGCCGGTCACGTTCCGTACTTTCGGGTCGTGACAAAGTTGGTATCAGAGCGCTAGGTTTAACCTTTCTATATGTCTAGGGTGACCCTTGGTTGATTGAGTAGGCGACTTAGGTAGAGTGACGTACCGTGGGTATGATCCGCGGCATACTTACGATACGCTACTCTTCTTAAGTAGCCTTAGGATGTACATTTGTTTGCACCGCATTTCATTCGTCCCTTTGATCTATCTTCGTCGATATCGGAGGGTGGTTTCTGTTACCACGGGCGCACTGGCAGAGGGAGCTACGGCTCGAATGCGATGACCATCAGGGTAGCGGTTATTCTTGAGAATTGAAGTATTGTTTAGCGTGCGGACGAAGGGTATTCACATGCTGTCCAGGCGAAGTTAAAGGGTTCGAACGATTATCAGAAAAACCATTTTCCTAAGTTTAAGGTATTCGGAAGAACATACAGGTATTTCGATGGATCCTCTAGAAGAATGAAACCCTAACTCGACATAATGACCACGAGGACGCCCTTGAACCTTAGGGTTTACGGCAGTTCCGCGGTGCCATTAGTGAGGCTTAGGTTTGCCCTTCTACGGCTGGACCATCGATGCTGGGGTATGTACCGGATATTTTTTAAACTGTACTTGAGTGTTGAGCTCTCGGGGAATTATGGGATTTTGATGGATCGATCGAAAAGTTTAATGTAGTCCGGATATCAGGTGAAGGGATCGACTACGTGGGAGACTCTAGGTATGAGTATTGCCGTTGGTAGCGCAGTTAGCACACCTATGAAGAGACAAGTTCGAAGCAGTCGACACCAGAGGAAAGGGGGAAAAGAGGCGCATATTGACGATAGTGTTTACAATTGTGATTTGGTGATTTGAATTTCATATTTTCGTTGATTGGATTTTGATATTTTGAGGATTTTGGTTCTACGATTGGTATTTCTTATGTGTACATTCATTATATTCTATGCGTGTTTCGTATATCGATTGTATTGATATTGTTTTGTACATACCCAGCGCACTCGATTTGGTTTTATACATTTTGAGATTTTGATTTGATTTCGTGCATATGGTTACACATGATTTTGGCATATGCTTCGACCTAGTTTTCATGCACTTTCGTACTGTGATTTCGATTTTGATATTCGGTGTATGATTTCGTGCACCATGTGCACATGATTGAGATTCTTGCGCATACTTGGCGCACTTGATGCGATTTTGTGCACACCAGATGCACTAAATCGGGGTTTTGTGCAGATTAGATGCACCTGATATTAGAGTCGTGCACGCCCGTTGCACTTGACAGATGTTTTTGGTGTACACCTGTTGCACTCAGTTTTGTTTTGTGTGTATTCGTGGCATCTGTATTTAGTTTCGATTTCAGTACGCACCGGATGCACATGATATTTTTATGATGTGATTGGGATTGATTTCAGCTTGAGTAGTATGTTTTTATAACCATTACTATTTGATTTAGTAACCAGGCGGGACGTGTATGTTAAATAATATATATATATATATATATATATATATATAGCTATTTTTTTAAAAAATATACGTCCGCTACTTATGCCGTGACACGTGCGTCACACGGCGATTTTCAAAAGGGGTTCCTGCATGCTTCTTTATCCAGATATTTGGACGGTTTTACTATGATGCGCACTATATATAAATTATAGATTGATGTATAATATGTTGGTTTTTCATATTGGATTTGGATATTTTATTTTCACCATAACTCCGATAATTGTGTTATGTTTGACGGAGTTTTGATTTGAGTTATGTACTTGTTTTTCATGCGCTTGTATCGTGCTAAAAACGTGCCTTATGTATTGATGATTTCGGAGGCCCGACGATTTGAGTGTTTTGCTGAATGTTTTAGTAATTGAGGGGTGTTTTAATTTAAATTCGGGGACCGAATTTCTTAAAGTGGGGAAGATTGTAACGTTTTAAAAATAATTAAATAAATAAATAAAATTCTTTAAGTGAATCTTATGATTTTCGGTAAAATAAAACGTATTTTTCGTAAAACTAAACCGTAATAATTTTTCACTATAAATTTAAAAATGCCTATTTTAATTATGTTATTACTAGTAAATGGTGTTTATTTAGTCACTTATAAATTTTTAGTTTAATTAAATATTTTTCCTAAATTAATTATTTTAAATATTAACATAAGCTTTATTTATACACTAAATTAGTGTAAATTACAAATTTGAATGGGTTAATTTGCAAAAATGAACCATTGTATATTAGAATCTAGTGTGTATCATGCAAAATTTATTTACAAATTTTTCCATGATTCTAGACATTTCTTTGGTTTATTTAGATTAGAAATGAAAGAAATTAAATAAAATCATGAAAAGACATAAAGAGGTGATATTTTGGGGGAAGTTTCTACATCATTCTTCACTCTTTTCTTTCTCTCCCTCACCTTCTAATTTTGGCCGGCCTCCTCCCCTTGGCAGCCCCCCATTTTCCTCTCTTGATTTTGTTACAAAAACCATCAAAAATTCATCAAAAATTCAATAAAATATCCACAAAATCCTAATAAATTCCTACCCTCTATTCTTTGCTCATCTTTACATGGATTTTGGAGATGGAAAGCATTCATTTTGGAGGCTTATTTTCATATTTGGATTGCATATTGTGGAGGTATAAATATTATTCTTTTGATTTATTGTTATTAGATGTTTCATTTAAGCATAATTAGATTTAATAAATAAATTCTATCTACAAGTTTTAAAATTCAAGTTAGGGTTTGTAAAATCAAGTTAGGGTTTTTACTAATTATGTGGGGTTATTATAACTAGTTTAACATTTTTAGAAATGGGAAAAATCATGCATAGTTGATATATTGTAATTTGTTCATTCAAATTGTTTAAATTAAGTAAATTTGCAAACTAGATTTCTATATATTGTATAAATTGGTGAGATAAAATTCCAATTAATATTTGTAACACTAGATTGTGGTTTTAATAAGGATATTAACTTGTTAGAATGAAAAACTTAATTTGGTTACTAGTTTCTTTTGATAATTGAAGAATACTGATAAAAATGCTATTTTTGCTAACTAGTTTTTGGAAATTCTTAAATAAATGAGAGTTAAAATTTAATTTATGATTTTATTATATTATTATCATCATGAATTGTAGTTTAATACATTAATTAATGCAAAATCAAGTTTAGTTGTGATATTGTGAAATTATGCTTAAAAGTATCGAAATCGGGCAAGTTTGCAAACTAGAATTTTTCCAATTAATACAATTGGGGAGTTAAAAATATAGTAATGGGTTGTATAATCTAGTTATGCTATTTAATGAGTTTTATGACCATTAGTTTGATTTTAATGTCAAGTTTTGAAGTAAAACGGTAAATTGGCGTTTTCGGGTTTTTCGAAATCAGACGATTTGATTGATTTTAGGGTTTTGATGGATTAAATCATGTTTTATATTATAAGTAACGAGTTTTTAAACTACAAGTTGTTTTTTGATGTTTATCTCGATCAATCGGCGTTTGAACGCCGATATCGAGCGATATTTGGTCCTTTTGCATGAGCGGAACATAGGTTTTAAGCTATGCGCGTTTCGTGCGTCGTTTTGATTTTTGTCCGTGATTCAGTTTACGATATTATACATGTTTGCGTATAGGTAAACAAGGAAGAAAAGGAAGGCGACATCGTCTTCGGCAGACAAGGACCAGGTGAGTAGATGTGTATCTACGGGGGAAATCGGATGGATAGCGTTTAGCACCCCCGCGAACGTAGAATAGAAATAGTACTTATTGTCATTAGGAAGCCTGACGTGACCTTAGAATTTCGGTGAGTGGGACCCTAGTAATGACCCTAGGTTAGACTAGATTGATTTAGAAAGACCTTACCAGAGAATGAACACCTCGGAAGAGATTCGTAGGTTTCAGGTAGATACACACACGCGCACACACTGAGACTCGACGTAGTGTATACGTGTATGTATGTATGTATATATATATATATATGTATATAGGACTAGGTGAAGGTATATATATATATATATACGCAATACGTATAGGTGATACAAGGATGTGATATGATACACGGGGATGAAACAATATAACTGGGCTGATGCCGTGATTCTTGGCTATACAGTCGTGTTATGATATTAGCGGATCATTAGAAAATGAGATAATGGATTTGTATGCATGAACAAAAATAAAGGATGGTGATGATATTGAAGTATATGGGACTCTAAATAGAACCCGGACCGTAACCTGTGCTTGAAATTCTGATATGATATATGTGTGACCTGATTACTACATCATATAGGTGTGACTTGAGTTCGATATGATATATATGTGTAACTTGATTACGATATCGTATAGGTATGACATGATTACGAGATGATTTAAGTGTGACTTAATCACAATATGATGCATATACATGATATTTATGAGGATAAATTAACGATGTATATTTATGCTGGCAATGATATATGATTGATGTATGCGATTACAGTATAGCACCTTGATCTTGACATGGGTTGATGATGATATTATACGAATGATGAGACACGTAGGTGATACTTGACCCGTACCCCGATATTGGGATGCCGTACGATGGATTTTACCGTACGAGGCATAGATGTGATGATTGATCCGCACTCTTGATTTGAGAAAGCCGTACTACGTACGTGACGCTATTGAGACTGGATCGCCGACTATTAGAGATATGGACTCAGACTTTAGGTGTACTCTTATTTCTTATCGACTAGTTTCTTAGGTTTAGTTTCTTAGGAGGTTAGATGGACACTAACTTAGGCTCGAGACATATAGTTGTAGTTATACTTGTATATCAAATGAGTGGATAATACACATCCGTCTTTACTTTCAGACTGTAATCATCATGGTGCATGTTCATTCATATGTTTCTATAATCAATATAAAACTCTGCCTGTTAGGACACCAGCACCATTACCGATGATGCGCATATTCCACGCACACTTATTTGCCGGCTCACACACATCATCATCGTTAATTGCTATGTCACGTACACTTTAGAATATATTATCTTTTATTGATAGAATCAGCTAACAGCTAGATCGATATAATATTGTGATTACTCTCTGGTGTTAGTATAGACATGGCATTTATTATTTAGACATTTCATGCATTCACATTTTCATGTTATCATGCAGTATTATGTGGCATATGCCGACACTTATCATATACTTACTCATGATTTTGGGATTTTGGATTTCTATGAGATTTCTGGATTTTGGGGAAAACCGCAAGAATATATAAAAACTTCTCTCTCTCTCCTCCTCTCTTTTTAAAATATAAGTTGCGGTTTTCTCGTGATGTATGTGTCGTCCACCATGAGATTTCATGTTTTCTGTTGGATTTCGAGACCCGATTCGAGGAGTGGATGAACCGTCTCGGGTACATGGTGGGCCCGGTAAGGTACCCCGGGGCAAGAAGATCGAGTTGTAGACGATGAGCCTGGCAGGGGAAGACTACCTACCGGTGATGTCTGGCGCGGCGGATATCCGGAGGATACCGACCGTTGTCGTGAGATTTGATGATATGGGCCGATCCGGACTGACGGAGCCCGAGATATTGAGACTTGAGATTTACATGTTTTGTGTCGGTGCTTGACACGGATTTCCATGGATTTCATCGTTAATATTTCAGATTTCTATACACATTTTACCATGATAAAAGCTAAAGATTTCTTATACCGATATATCCAGATTTCAGGATTGATTGTTTTACAATCATGGTGCATGCATACTCATTCATATGACATATTACTATTTAAGGTACTGACACGGGCACAGAGCTTTTGCACTACACGTAGTTTATTACCCTGCTATTATTAGATGATTAGTATTATATTAGTATATTATTATGACCTAGGATAGCGTCGTGCATTCGATTTCTTTTCGCAGATATTTTCTACTCACGAGTTGGCCACTCACCCCCGTTGTGCCAAATTTTATTACAGGTTGATGTACAGGGTTCCTTGGCAGTTTGCTGGCACATCGTTTCATTCCGGGTGATTTGCACGGTAGGTTGGTTCATTTGTATCTGGACCGCCATTGTACTTTTATTATTTCATTTGTATCTAGACAGCTCTATCAACCAAACTTGTATTACTTGATAGTTTGCTGGACCAGTTATTTATTTTGACCTTAGAGTCGCGCTTGTATTATTATGATATCTGATGGATTTGTTTTCTTTTGAGTTTTGAGCATCGCCCTTTGGCGTTGTATACTATTGTGCATTGGTGTGGTTGTTTCCGCCTGTTGGCGTAGAGCTAGCTCCCACTTGGGGATGCCTTTTTATTGTTATATGTATTTATACTTGTTTGTACCCGTTTGGGGCCAGTTTTTACAAAGGAGACTCAAACACAGTTTCACTTGAGTTTTTTCCCTCTCATTTTTTGGTGAAGGATCTTCGCACGTGGGCACCTCTTCTTCATGGGGATAGCTATAATTGAAAGTGTGTCTTAGCACCACCACTAGGTTAATACCAGTATCATGCATGAAATTTTAAAAAATTCTTGGGGTGCTAAGCTACACTAACCTAGAATCTAAGTAGAGTATTAGGGTTTAAGCATGATATAAGAAGTTTTACAACTAAGTGAAAGGGTTTACAACCTTTGTAGAACAAGTCCTTCACTTCTAAAGCTCCAAGTAGTAGTCCCTATGACTCCTCTTAGCTCCACTTGAACAAAGGATCGAGCTTACTTTGCGATCTTCGTCTCGAAGATGATCCACCTAGAAGTTTCTCTAGGTCAAGCTACCTCTTTATTAATCAAGTGTTAGTGAAGGAAACATCCTAATCTAAATGGCTTGTTTAGAGTAGGTTGGTGAAGTATGAATTTTAGCTCACTTTAAGATCTCTTTCTCTTTTAAAATCCAACTCAAGAAAAAGGCTAGAGGAGGAAGATGAACATGGAGGAAAAATGAAAGAGTGTAAGCAAATGAGCTAGGGTTAGGGTTGTGTGTAGAATGGCTCATGGTTACACTTATTGAAGCATAGATATATTTACAATACAAAATATCAACCATACTTCAATAGTGTTCACAGACAAATAAACAATTGTATGAACCATACTTCACACCATGCCTAAAATATCTCCCTATTTTCCACCTCTTTATTCTATTTTCTCAAAATAGAAAATCCATGTTCTATATATATATCATCAACCATGATATATATATATATATATATATATATATATATTAAGAGAAGAAAATAATTAGTGGGCATTAATATTAGTTAATATATAAATATATCAAATATAAATATATATCAAATTATTAAATCAACACTTGATTTAATAATCCGGTTATATCATATATAACTGACTAATATCATTTATCTGTATATCATATTATCAAATCAACACTTAATTCAATAATCCGGTTATATCACATATAACCTAACCGATATCAAATAATCGCCAGATTAGAATACAGTATCATATACTCGTATTTAATCAGGCTCCCGCACATATCAGCATATGTGCCCAACTTCATTTCGCTTGAGCTAGGAAACCTCTGTGTGGGACTCTAAAGACTCGTCAATATGCCAGCAGTAGGTAATGATTACATCAGTTACCCACAAGCCGTCAGCGGTACTAGCTGGACGTAATGGCTACCCATGTATTAAGTAATTAGAAGATCAACAAGCAAACTTTTCCAAACTCCCATGAAACCTATAAGTAACACTTACCGTACAGTCCGGTCTTTTCATCTGATATGTCGCATATCGAGTTTATGGGTGGAATCGTCAGACCCCGGTAACTTGATAAGTCATGCCGATGTGTGGCTCATAACAGTTCGAGAAACTACCGATAACACTTACCAGTAAATCTTATCAGTCCTGACCAAGGACTTACTGTTATAACCAATCGAGCATAGCGCAACATGAACTCTCTATACCGGAAGAGACGAAACCCCTCCTATCGCTCACTGCCTCCATGTGACTCGGGACTGTACCCAAAATCCACCTATTTGCACGACTCCTTTGAGCCGTTGTAGAGAGGAAATCAAAGCACGGTGGGAACCACATAAGACACTATAACGATCTCGGGTCTACAGACTAACATATACCAGTGTCACTAGAGAACTGCTATCTGACGATAGGTATAGTACCATCTAGGAGTTCTCGGCGAGTCCTGTTCGGTGTACCCATTCTCTAATGAGCACCTGTGTACAATCTTTGATGTCAAACACTAATGGTTGTGGGATCAACCATCACCCCATACAGGGTCAAGAAACGTACGCACTAGTCTACTCTGGAATATCGATGCCCTGTCTCGATATCCCCTCGACTAGGAACTATTAAAGGATGTGCTTGTGGACTATCCAGGCCCTATTAGTATGATCTGCATCATAGTCCTGGTAGTCAAGTCCACATCCTAAGGGCTTTATAAACATGTATCAGAGAGATGGTATAATAATACAAGTGTACATGTTAAGACAAAGAGTAACCAGATAGTATACTATCATGTCGAGCACGAAATTCCTCTATATATATGTCCAAGCATTCACTATATCATACAATAATGGCCTCTAGGGTATAAATATTCCTAACAATAATGATGTCTACTACCTCCCACGCTCCATCCAAACTCAAATTCACGCTACTTCCAAATTAGAAATAAGTGAGTGTGTCACGCCCCGCTTCCCAATGTACGGAAGTGGTGACGTGCCAAGCCCGCAACGTATTTACTAAGAAATAAATACGTTAAGCGTAAATAAGCAATATATGTATAAAAATGCACAAGAATTGACAAGAGATATAAAATGAACAGCAACTTTTATTAACATTCATCTTTACAATATAACTGCTTTGAAAAGGAAGGTACAATGATATAAAGCAATGCTTAAACGGTGGCATACCAAATAAAAAGTAAGTACAAGAAACCAGAAGTCTTGCTGGGAAGTAAGCTGGTCCACGTCTTCCTGGTTAGGCTCTATCTCGAGAAAGTCCTGTCATCCTGACGAACATTCCAAAGAAAGAAATAGATAGGAATGTCGTCAGCGAACTAGCGCTCGGTAAGTCCCAAACGAAAGAAAGGAATATAGCAAGTAATGAGAACTGAACTGGTAAGACGCACGGGTATAAGATTACTATTCTAACGTAGTTGTTTGTAGCTTGGTACATAATGTATTTGTGTATACGAGAGAAATCTATCTTTCCCCGTGGACTATGGTAACATGTAGTACAAGGCCCCGTCAAAATCCATGGGACAACGACACGAGAGTTCATGTAGGTGTATTTTAGTGATCATCTTGTGCCACGCTATACATTCCATACCAATCTACCCCGTTAACCCCATAATGTATTGTATAAATTATATGGCTTGCTGAGATCATGGATACAAGTTGTTCAAGTAGTTAGGTTCAGAATGTAAGCTTGTAGTCATGTCAGGTTATAACCATGGTTCGATCAAGTCAGGTCTTGTATTCAGGTTTGATATTCAGGTTCATATTCAAGTATACATGTTAGAGTTTGGATTCATATTTGAGTTGGTTTCTGGTTTGTGTTTGGATTCAAGCTTGATTTAGACTCATACTTGAGTCAGACACTTATAACCGATTTAGATCCTGAGTTAGGTTCGGGAGTTATCGATAACTGCTGCACATGGACGGCAAAATTTGTGTCTTTTTCCAAGACAATTACCATTGATAACACCATTAAGTTTTCTACCTTAAATAGGCAAGCACTCACTTTCTCCGGCTCCCTGAGGCTCAAGAGAATTGATCCCGCTTAAACCTATATTTACTAAACTACTTAACAGTATTTTATATAGCTTGAGAGGGTTTTATGAAAAATATTTTTAATATAATTTCAAAATAAACCTCAAGAAGTTATTTATTTTATTTAGGGTTTTCATGGATATGAATTTTAAGGGTTTGAGGTATTTTAGTGATATTAACCTAGCTTGAATAGATCATGGTATTATTCTGTAAAGCTTGTCTTGTATTGATATCTTGATAGTATTTTGATAAAACTTATGAACTTTCATCTTTTAGAAAAATGTAAGTTTATTATATTTTGAAAATATATGGATTTGTAATATTTTATATAATTATAAAAATTTAGTTTTATTAAAGTAGAAAAAATACGTTTTTCTTAAAAACCGTATTAAAAACCTTTCGAGACCGAATACTCCGTGAGGAGGTCTGCATCTCACTCTACTAGCCTAAGGATGTGCGATAATCTACACCATCCAATAGCGGGTCCCCTAAAAAGGGTTGTAGACGCATATTTGTAAAGGAAATTAAAATACAATTTTAAAAGAAACCCAGTTTTTATAGTAAAGGATATTTTAGTGTAACGTTGTATTCGTATCAAAAATACGTTCACAGAGTATCGTGCTATGGAAACATGTGTGTATGTGAGGGGTAGGTCATTACCCTGTGAAGTTTTCTAAAGGTAAAATTAACAAAAAACTAAAAGATGTGATATGTGAAGTTCATGGTATTTTAGCGTCAATGTTAAGTTAAAACTATATTGCATGATATTCTTGATTAAAATTTGGTTTTAAGCATTAGTTATATGATTACAAACATGGTGTAAGAATATAGATGAAAAATATGTAAGAAAAAAATGGAATTTTAGAGGTTTAAAAGAATATGTCGGAGTTAACCCCACTTCCAACATATTTTATGAAAATAGACTTTCATAGAAGAAGGAGATGGATTGGAAGGGACTTACAAGTGAAGTGGAATAAAGGAAGGTATAGGAAGAGGGGGTTGTCATCGTGACGTCGCGGGGTCGCCGGAATATGCTTTGATCCTCGCCGGAACTTGATTACTTGCTAACTCCTCTTGTACTTAGAAAACTTTAAGAATTTTGGCTATAATTTTCAGAATGAGGAAGGGCTAGGGCATGGGGTAGTATTTATAGTGTGGAATTAGGGTTTTGGAATTAAAAAGATGAATTAAAATGCATTAAAAAGATGATAAATAGGGAATTGAGAGGTCTCGGTTTGATTGCAGAGTAATCAAACAGTGCAGAGGAGTTAGGGGTAGGCCAAGAGTCAAATGTGTAAAGCACGGGGACATTTGGCTATGGGGGGCTCGTCGGTGCCGGCCAAATTGGGCATCTCTCCGGTCGTTTGGTGAGGGGTAGCCGTCGGATTGAAGCCACGTGTACATCTCTGTATTTACAACATTGTGCACATGTTTATTTGTTTAGACTTTTCATTTTTATGTGCATTGCATGTGTAAAATTTTGAGCTTCCAAAAATTTTAAAAGAAAAATCAGAAAAATATAATGTGTCTGATGGGGTTCTGTTAGTTGTATGTATGTCCTAGAGGCCATTATTGTACATGATTGTATATTATAATGGATGCTTAGACATATATAGAGAGGACATTCTTGCTCGACATGATAGTATGCTATCTGGTTGCTCTTTATCTTAACATGTAGACTGGTATTGTGATACTGTCTTTCTCTCACATGTTGATAAAGCCCTTAGGATGTGTACTTGACTACCAGGACTATGATGCAGATGTTGGCTATAGTGCCCTCAAGGCAATTATCATAGTCCCGGACTTGTGATTATGATGATTGAGTGAGGACCTATACCGATAAAACAGTCTTACTCAAGATGATAGTATGCTATCTGGTTTGTCTTTATCATCATGTACATGTTGATAGGGCCCATAGGATTCTTGCTTGACTGCCAGCATTATGATGGCGATCATATATGTGGGTGCTGGGGTCTATAAGCACATCCTTAAATGTCCCTAGTCGTAGGAGTATCGAGACCGGGCATCGATACTCCAGTGTAGACTAGTGTATACTGATCGAGACCCCGACGAGGAGCGGTGGTCAGGTCTCACAAGCCATTGGTGTTAGTTTGTTCACCTAAGATAGTATACAGGTGCTCATTGGGTTATGAGTACACTGGACGGACTCGCCGGGAACCTGCTAGTTGGTATTATACCTATTGTTAGATAGCAGTTCCCAAGTAACATGTGTGCAGGTTAGTCTGCCGACCTGAGATCATCATTTGTCTTGTATGAGTTCCCACCGTGCTTTGATTACTACCCTACCACGGCTCAAAAGAGTCGTGCAAACAGGTTTTAGTTGGGTACAGTCCCGAGCCACATGGAGGCAGTGATCGGATCGTCGGGGATTCATCTCTCCCGGTATTGGGGGTTGATGTCGCATTGTGTACGGGTGGCCATCACCACAAATCCATAGCCATGGTAGACGAGGATTACCGATCCAGGATCGATAGTTTCTCAGGAGGTGATGGGTTACATACCGACACTAAATATCGCGTTGTTAGGGGTCTGACTTTATCCACCCCCCGAGACTCGATATGCGATACTCTTAGACGAACAGACCATACTGTACGGATATTGTCACTGACAGGATCAGTAGGGGTTCAGGATGAGTTTGCTCGTCGGCCTCCCTTTCGCTCAATACCTGGGTATTTGTTACGTACAGCTAGTGCCGCTGACGTACTTGTGGTTAAACCCACTGCCAGCGTATTGACGAGTCTTTAGAGTCCCACACAGAGGGTTTTCACGGTTCAGGTGATATGGTGCACATGGCGTATGATGGTACATACATGTGTCCGATTAAATATGTGCGCATGCTGTGCAGACTTTAATCGGACGGTTGATAATACTAGCGTCTTAGGATTAATCCGGATTATTAAATCGGGTTTTGATTTAATAATTTATATATGTATTTGTATATACGTATTCTAGTATTATTGTTCACTATTCGTTTTCTCTCTTGGCTATTCGTATTTTGGTACGAATACGCGTATATATATATATTTCGATACATGTACCGGGAAGTATTCCGTATTTGATACGGAATAGCTTCTAGAAGATGCCACCTCATTTATATGATTTTCCATTTATGGAAATTCATTTGTTTTATTAATGAAGTGGAAAAGGTGATGTGACTTCAAGCATGGCATAAACATGGATTTGAGGTATGGTTGCAATTGTTTAATGGTTAATTTGAAAATGATATTTTTTTTTGGTGATTGAGAGAGAAAGGGGGGGCCGGCCACTTCATGAGGGAGTGGGGTTCATTTCATTTGGTGATTACATGAAATATTACACTAGCACTCTCTCACTCTCTCATTCACACAAAAGGAGTTAACTATTTTTTCATTGTGGTTCATGCCAAGTCTTCATCATCTCCTTCTTCATCTTCTATGGTTGCTCCATGAGCACTTTGGGTTGAGAGAAAAATGTAGCACCTCGACTCTTTATCGCTAGCAACTTTGGAGCGTCGGTTGCTTCGTTCGACGAAGCTGGAGCTTGCGCCGTTTCCCTCAGGTGGATCATCGGAGACGAAGGAAGACCGGCAACCAAACCACATCAAGGAGCCGCTAGGAGTTTGGAATGAAGACCGAAGGACACGGATCATCTCGGTATAACGATTCTAACTCTTAGTTAGTTTGCTAGTTTAGGGTTTAAGGACGATCCGGGAATCGGGTAGCGGTAGCGCCGATTTGATAAATTTTTTGTTCTGCATTTTGGCCGCGTATCGATGGCCGGGGCGCTGCCGTGACCCAACATGGTATCAGAGCCACCCTTTAAACCCCTTACTAATTTGTTTAAACGTGCTTAAAAGATCGATCGACGAAATTTACCAAAATCACGATTTCATTTTTGGGTTTGCTGTCGATTTTCAAATGCGGTCAAAAAATTATTTCAGGCATCTTAAAAATCCGTGCAGGCAAATTTAAGGCTACGCAAAAATTTTTGGCTCGTGATGCCTCTAACTTGCCGCGGATCCACCGCACTTACCCCCTATTGGCGGCGGTTCCGCGGCCATTTATTGGCGACGGGCCTTTAAATTTTCACTGTAGCCCTCTGAGTTGGAATTGTGATTTTTGACATATTCTGTTTTGGCCCAGATTTCTGTTTCAGTGCTGGTTTTGCTATTGGGGCTAATTTGGAAATTTAGTCGATCGATATTTTAAGTGGGCGTTTAACAGTACATACATTTATATCTGCGACCGTGAATGCCATTTGATCAGTAAACCTGTCTAACTGCTATATGTTCTTTTAGACGGGTTTGCGAACTTGACATTCACGTTGATGTTCTGTGTTGTGCTGTGATGTTGGTTGGATTGTCGTGGTGGATAGCTGTGGTGCAATGTTAGTACTGTTTTATTTCATTTGTACATTTGATATTGCGGGACGAGCGTCCGACATGTGGACTGCCGTCACTACCAGTTTGTATATTATTCTTTTGGGGCACGACCGGGCTGAGGTCGATACCATCCTTGTATATTATTTTCTTTTCTGTACTAGGATTATCCCACGGTGGAATGCACGAATAGCCGGGTTCTAGAGGGCAACGGGTCCGCATCTCATGGCCTTGGGACGGAGGGGACCTTACTCTAGAATTGGCGGGCTATTTCCCGCACTCGTAGGGGGTATAGGTTGACCCAGGAGGGGTGCTCAAGTTACCGGATTCCGTGAAGTGCTGGGTGGTCCATTCACGTTGCTGAAGGGGGCTGCCTCACTTCTGGTTTTGGCGGGTAACTTGCCGCGCTCATAGGGGTCTAGGTTTCATTGCACATGCTATCCACACGACAGGGAACGTCGGGTCTCACTTGCGGCTCAAGTGAAACCCGGGGCTCCAGATTATCCACCATTCTGTGTTGCTTCTGTGATGTTGCTTTATATCATGCCTGGGACGAATGTTATATATATATTTATATATACTAGTAGATGTTGTATATTTTTTGCACCCGCGCTAGCCCAGTCCCCGCTCTGTCGTTAGTTAAGTAACCTAACGGGTGATGACGAGACCCAGTGGCGAATGCGGATAACATATACGTATATTTTATTTTCGTTCTTTTCTGGTGTGATTAATTGATGGGACAACATAGATTCTTATCAATGCAAGGATAAAACAAACATATATATATGATGTTGTTGGAACCAAGTTTTTAAAAACTGACATTACAGACGTTCTCTTTTGCTTTGCACAGTGGTATTCGGTTATGAATATCCAGCACCTCATTCGACGAGGCAAGGGCCGAGATCCCTTCATCGGGAGTGACCCCTTGAGTAAAAGTTTGCGTCAACGTAATAACTTCACTATAGTTGATTCTTTTGCTTTGCATCGTGGTATTCAGTTTGGGATATCCTGCACCCTATTCGACGGGGAAAGAGCCGAGATCCCTTCACCGGGAGTGACCTCTTTAGCAAAAGTCTTCACCACTATATATTTGTAAAAACCACTTGGATTCCTTCAACGATATCAAGTTCATTACGTTAAAGGTTTTTCGCCAAAAACCAGCCGTAGCCCTCCGTCATTTCAGATTAGTGCTTAGTATTCGTGCTACGTTTGTCGTTGCTATTCGCCGAGGCGTAGTGTGCGGTAGCTCTGTAATGCTTTTCTGTCTCATGGATATGTGGATTGGTTAGAACAGTCGTACGACTTTGTTGATTATTCGTCAAGGGTCGTGCGGGTGGGTTTAATGCAATCAAGATAATGACGGGTTGAACTTGATTATGACCTTTTGAATTGTTGATTATTCGTCAAGGTCACTTGGGTCCTAGGGGTAAAAACACACATCGGGAGTTTCAAACATACAGGAAACTTGCCAGGCTTGCGCATACCTTCTGGAGTGTGGTGACTTGAGTGGCTTCTATCAAGTTATCATGCGATGATAGTTGGATCCCGATTCCCACTGACGAGTAGGATTACTCCTCGGGTGATTCCGACTAATTCTCCTTTTGGATTTGGAGGAGAATTCGAGGAAACAGTGGGAGCCATCCAAGATTAGATAAAGTGATTGACCATTCTGATCTAGGTTAGAGTGCACGCTGAGTGTTTCTTCTCTCTCTCTCTGGCTGCGACTATAACCCGACCTTTGACTAAAACTCATGAAACCAAGTTAACCGAACCTTCTTAAAACATTTTGATTTTTGGAATGTCACGGTGTCGCATACATCATTGCCACTTCTATATCACTTTTTCATTTCTCCAGAACACCTCGTATTACTACGAACATCCACTTTCATTGGATAAATCCATCGTATAGTTACATACGAACTCGAAGGAATTTTTTCGAGGATGGATTCTGGTTCTGGAAAGATTGAATAGGATTATTCGGTTGTTTTTCCTTTTTACCTTCTCTCAGGTTGTGAGGGCTCCTAGGATTAGGAGAGGGTACACCTATTGAGCTTATTGGATAGTCTTCCTCCAGACCATAGGCAGGTGCCGAACGGTAGGGAAGGAAGAAAACCAACAAGCTTAACTGTGGTGTACAGAAGGTAATAAGTAAAGACATATAAAAAGGGATTAGAATAATGGCAAAGTAAATTGCGATCACCATCATTCACGACAAAGACCGTGTAAACCCCTGCCACTCTTACATCCACTTTGCTTTTATCTAGAACACTCCGTATCACTACGGATATCCACTTCCATTGGATAAATCCATCGTATAGTTACATACGAACTCGAAGGAACTTTTTCGAGGATGGATTCTGGTTCAAGAGAAAAAGAATAGGATTATTCAGATGTCTTTTTCCATTACCTTCTCTCAGGTTGCGAGTGTTGGATATATGTATGCCCTAGAGGCCATTATATGATAGTGGATGTATTTATACATGTATATATATATATATATATATATATATATATATTCAGTGTACATTCTTACTCGACATGATAGTATGCTATCTGGTTCTTCTTTATCTGACATGTTGACTTGATCATGTTTTTATTCATTCATACATATTGATAAAGCCCTGAGGATATAGGCTTGACTACTGTGATTATGATGGAGATCATACTAGTGGGACATCTGTAGTTTATAAGCATATCCTGAAAAAGTCCCTAATCGTAGGTGTATCGAGATGGGGCATCGATATACCAGAGTAGACTAGCGTATATGATACTAGACCCATATGATGGGCGATGGATGTTCCCACATTCATCGATGTTTGACATCGAGATCGTATACGGGTGCTCAGTGGTGACTGGGTACACTGGACGGACTCGCCGAGAACTCCTATATGGAATTATATCTATCGTCGGATAGAAGTTCTCAGGTGATACTGGTATAGGTTAGTCTGTAGACCCGAGATCGTCATAGAGTCTTGTATGTTCTCCCACTGTACTTTGATTACCACCCTACCACGGCTCTACTGAGTCGTGCAAACAGGTGGCCGTTGGGTACAGTCCTGAGACACACGAAGGCGATGAGCGATATGAGGGGTTTCGTCTCTCCCGGTATTGGGAGTTGATGCTGTGCTGTGCTCGATTGGCTATATCAGTAAGTCCCTGGCCAGTGCTGTTGAGATTTACTGATAAGTGTTATCAGTAGTTTCTCGATCTGTTATAGACCATTCATCGGCACGACTTATTGAGTTATTGGGGTCGACGTTACCATCCCTAGACTCGATATGCAGCATATCTGACGAAGAGACCGGACTGTACGGTAGTGTTGCCGGTTGGCTCGACGGGAGTTGTGACAGATTCGCTTGTTTTCTTCTGATCGCTCAATACCCGGGTGGCCGTTACGTTTAGCTGATCGCTTGCGACTTGGGGGTGCTTGATATGATCATCACCCACTGCCGGCGTATTGACGAGTCTTAGAGTCCCACAATGGATTTACCTAGTCCAGGCGAAACGATGTGGTGCGCATATGAGATATGCGCGTGGACCCGGTTAAAATGCGCGTATGAGATACCGTATATTAATCGGGCGGTTTGGTTTTGGTCGGGTCGTATGTGATATGACCGGTTTGCTAAATCAAGTGTTGATTTATCATTGACCATTAGTTTCTCACTTTAAACCCTTTTTTGTCTTTTTGTTGTATGCATGCATGTATGCATTTATTCTCATTCATGCACATATGGATGTGCATGCACACATACATGCATACATAATTCTATCATGGTTGTTGATATAGTGGATGGTGGCAATATAAGACTCACACCATTTATAAAATATATGGATATTATTTTTTGGAAAAGAAAAATGGAAATGGAAATTGTTATCATGGTTTAATTTTTTATTCTTGCACTAACCCTTTGGTTTAACCATGATTTAATTTCTATGGCCATTTTTGATCCAAACTAAATATCTAGATATTTTATAACTATGGTTAAGAATGAGAAAGAGAAAATATATATATTTTCATTTCTCATTTTTATTCATATGCTTATCATTATCTTGAGCTCTTCACAAGCCATCATCTTCTTCCTCCTTTCTCTCTTGCTCTCTAGTTTTCTCTTGTGAGCAAAAGAGTCATCAAGTTAGGGTTTTGAAGTGAGAAAACAAACCACATCACCATTCTACACTAGTCTTGCCCATTAGTGTAGAGTGTTAGCTTCCATTTCTTCTCTTGATCTAGTGGAGCTTCAAGCTTGGACAAAGAGGACTCCGGGTGGATCGTCGTGGACCTAGAGAATCTCAAGTGAACCTTTTTCCAACCCTCAAGTAGCCAAGGAGTCTAGCGTAGGGAGCTACAAAGGTTGTACTCTTAAAACCCTAACTTTTACTACTTGTGTTTATGTTAAAGTTATGTTACCCTAGCTTTTCTAGCATGATCCTTAAGTTTGTTTCTCTAGCACCATATAAATTTTAAATATGGCATGTGTGTTGCCTCCAAACCCTTGTAGTGGTGCTGTAGGAACCCCTTCAGCGAGGGCTCCTAGGATTAGGAGAGTACACCTATTACGCTTATTGGATAGTCTTCTTCCAGACCTTAGGCTGGTGTCGAAGGGTAGGGAAGGAAGAAAACCAATTAGCCTAAAAAGGGTGTACAGGAGGTAATAAGTAAAGACATAATAAAGGGATTGGAGTGAGGGCATGTATAGTATATGGTTACTGTCGTGAATCAGGGTAATGGAAGAGGCGTTATTAGGAATACCAGTTAACCCTTTTGAAACATTTTCATGTTTCAGTTTTACTGTGCGATATTAATTGAAAACTGTTTTCCCAATAAGAATCTAACTCCAGGGTATGTATTTACCAGATCAGTTTCTCACATCTGTATGTTATTACAGATGGTGAGTGGGAGTAAGATATTGGGA
The DNA here is from genome assembly GCA_030015575.1 of Agapanthus africanus. Classification (NCBI taxonomy): domain Eukaryota; kingdom Viridiplantae; phylum Streptophyta; class Magnoliopsida; order Asparagales; family Amaryllidaceae; genus Agapanthus; species Agapanthus africanus. Next base: position 414,910,854 of record CM057349.1, on the reverse strand, counting down.
ATTGGGTGATTAGATCCTCATTATATCGGAATTCGTAGTAATTGGTGATATTTGAGGAAATCATCTGGATTTTGCCGGATGGCAAATATTTGGTTTTGAATATCCGTTGTTATGCACCAATTTCAAACTGATATATCTGTACATTTATTTTATAAAGTGATATATAACTTTTTGATATTATGTCTGTGACATTTACCTATATTAGCTGGTGATTAGGTAAGGTGAATTCACAGCGGTGTAATCCTTCTTAACCATAGTACAGTTTTTCAACCTACGACGCACAGAGTTTGAGTTATTGAACTCAGGGGACTTATACAAAGTATTGTATGTTGTCCAGTGTCCATTAAGACAAAGGGGTTGGTACTCACACTGTATTCTATTTACTCATAACTTCTCTGATTCTAAACATGTATTTCGTTGAAATGCAAAGTTCAGATTTTGAGAAGTTATAGGTATAAGAATAAAGTAGAGAACCATTTATTGGAAGTATCAGGATTCTTCGAGGAAGTCGAAGATGTAGATACTTGTGTTTGGTATTCCATTGATAGTAATGGTTTTGAGAACTTACTTCTCTTTCAGGTTACTCATATATGGATGCACTTCTAGTTGAGTAATGCTGAATAGGCTCCTTCCATTTGGTTGATATGTACTGGAGACAGCTGCATAATTTTGAATATGGTTCCAATTAAATTAGTGTTTTTGTTTCTATATCAGATATATATAGAATCAATTTATATCTTAACGACGTTAAGGTATAGGGAGTTGTCCGGCTGATACTTAAAACCAGAATCCGGATAAACTCAAGGCACGTTTCAGTAGTGGCTGTTTGTGGGTTATCCCGGGCTTTGACGAGGGTTAACTTTCTACCACCAGGAAGATAAATATTTATATTGTTCTTGACTCGCCACAGTTTTAATAAAATGGATTTTTCAGAAAACAGAAGTGGGAGTATGGTAGAACTGGAAGTTATTCTAGAACCACAAACGATTATTGGAAATTTAATAAAACCTAAGGATTCAATTGGATTTGATGTTCCATTAGCCACTCCGCAGATTTGGTGGGTAACCTCAGGCACCCAAGAGGTACTTCGGTCTTCTCAGAAACGGTGACAGGGAGGTTCTTGTTCACCCAGACTTACCATTGCTGCTGTTCTAGACTATAAAACCCGACAGGAGGATGAGTATAGCGTCATTCTAAACTAGCTTTAGAAGTGCACGTGTATATGACTCTGCCAGAGGGTTGTTGTAGTCAGTGGGAGCAGCGGAAGAATAGTGGGCAAGTAGCTTGTGTCTATTTATAGACTAAAGCAGGTATAACGGAAATAGATCATCTATTTTTGATGTGACAGTCATAGGTTTTGACTTCATCAGGATAGGAGATGGATCTGGTAAGAAGATAGTAGGTTGTGAGGTCCGAGGATTCGGGATGACATGCACTTAATAAGAAGAGATATTCCTATACTACGATCGGTTGTACTATGGTTGTCACAAAGTTGTTTCTCCACACAGGATATTGATGTAATATCAGGGTTTCTGGTTACTAGATCTATGGTTTTAGATCTAGATTTGGGAAGTATCCTAATCTGGGTATTTTGACATTAAATGGACGACTCATGGCATGGTGATCTACCTGCAGGTGATGGGGTTAACCTCTCTAAAGGTGTCTTACAGACTAAAGGGGAGAGGGATCCACATGATTAGCATATCACTTGCTTAGGCAATTGAGTTAATCATGAAATGTCAAGTACCACACCAGATATTGTTTTTTGCACTAGCTGCAATAAACATATATTAATCCAATTCTGGAGAAATATTGGGAAGCAGTTTATGAACATAAGTAAATGTTCTTGGGATATGGTAAGGGAAGCTTCCTTTAGGAGACGATTATCATTTCAGGCTTCCAAGGTGACCTAGATGACAGAGTAACTGTCAGAGTTACAGTTTTTCCCTCCTTTGAGGAACAATTTATTGGACAGGTGGTCCAAGCGGATACTGAGGAAAGGCATAGCGCAGGATACTGATTAAATTCAGTGGACGATACAGTCTGAGTAGTTTGCTGGATTAGGAGTTCATTTGTGAACTGGGTTCCATCAGATATCGAGACAAATTTTAAGACAGGTATTGCTCATTTCGGGAGATAGCTTTCTCCGCGAAGTTGAGATTAAGATAGATACAGAAAGAAACATTGGAGCGGATCCACTCACTGAGGCTATTTCTCGAACGCAATCATTTTGCAAACGGGCTTTGCGAAACCGATTAGTGAAGAAGTTGGGTGTTCGGTATCACACGGGCTATGAGTATGCGACATCGCAATAATTAGCCTTAAGTGCAAGTGGGAGATTGTTGGCTATAGTGCCCTCAAGGCAATTATTATAGTCACGGACTTATGATTATGATGATTGAGTGAGGACATATACCGATAAAACAGTCTTACTCAAGATGATAGTATGCTATCTGGTTTGTCTTTATCATCATGTACATGTTGATAGAGCCTATAGGATTCTTGCTTGACTGCCAACATTATGATGGCGATCATATATGTGAGAGCTGGGGTCTATAAGCACATCCTTAAATATCCCTAGTCGTAGGAGTATCGAGACCGGGCATCGATACTCCAGTGTTGACTAGTGTATACTGATCGAGACCCCGACGAGGGGCGGTGGCCAGGTCTCACAAGCCATTGGTGTTAGTTTGTTCACCTAAGATAGTATACAGGTGCTCATTGGGTTATGAGTATACTGGACGGACTCGCCGGGAACCTGCTAGTTGGTATTATACCTATTATCAGATAGCAGTTCCCAGGTGACATGTGTGCAGGTTAGTCTGCCGACCTGAGATCATCATTTGTCTCGTGTGAGTTCCTACCGTGCTTTGATACTACCCTACCACGGCTCAAAGGAGTCGTGCAAACAGGTTTTAGTTGGGTACAGTCCCGAGCCACATGGAGGCAGTGATCGGATCGTCGGGGATTCGTCTCTCCCGGTATTGGGGGTTGATGTCGCATTGTGTATGGGTGGCCATCACCACAAATCCATGGCCATGGTAGACAAGAATTACCGATCCAGGATCGATAGTTTCTCAGGAGGTGATGGGTTACATGCCGACACTAAATATCGCGTTGTTAGGGGTCTGACTTTATCCACCCCCTTAGACTCGATATGCGATACTCTTAGACGAACAGACCGGACTGTACGGATATTGTCACTGACAGGCTCAGTAGGGGTTCAGGATGAGTTTGCTCGTCGGCCTCCCTTTCGCTCAATACCTGGGTAACCGTTACGTACAGCTGGTGCCGCTGAAGTGCTTGTGGTTAAACCCACTGCCAGCGTATTGACGAGTCTTTAGAGTCCCATACAGAGGGTTTTCACGGTTCAGGCGATATGGTGTACATGGCGTATGATGGTACATACAGGTGTCCGATTAAATATGTGCGCATGCTGTGCAGACTTTAATCGGACGGTTGATAATACTAGCGGCTTAGGATTAAGCCGGATTATTAAATCGGGTTTTGATTTAATAATTTATATATATATTTGTATATACGTATTCTAGTATTATTGTTCACTATTCGTTTTCTCTCTTGGCTATTCGTATTTTGGTACGAATACGCGTATATGTATTTCGATACATGTACCGGGAAGTATTCCGTATTTTATACGGAATAGCTTTTAGAAGATGTCACCTCATTTATATGATTTTCCATTTATGGAAATTCATTTATTTTATTAATGAGGTGGAAAAGGTGATGTGACTTCAAGCATGGCATGAACATGGATTTGAGGTATGGTTGCAATTGTTTAATGGTTAATTTGGAAATGATATTTTTTTTTGGTGATTGAGAGAGGGGGGCCAGCCACTTCATGAGGGAGTGGGGTTCATTTCACTTGGTGATTACATGAAACATTACACTAGCACTCTCTCACTCTCTCATTCACATAAAAGGAGTTAACCATTTTTTCATTGTGGTTCATGCCAAGTCTTCATCATCTCCTTCTTCATCTTCTATGGTTGCTCCATGAGCACTTTGGGTTGAGAGAAAAATGTAGTAACACTTCCATACACCTCGACTCTCTATCGCTAGCAACTTTGGAGCGTCGGTTGCTTCGTTCGACGAAGCTGGAGCTTGCGCCGTTTCCCTCAGGTGGATCATCGGAGACGAATGAAGACCGGCAACCAAACCACATCAAGGAGCCGCTAGGAGCTTGGAATGAAGACCGAAGGACACGGATCATCTCGGTATAACGATTCTAACTCTTAGTTAGTTTGCTAGTTTAGGGTTTAAGAACGATCCGGGAATCGAGTAGCGGTAGCGCTGATTTGATAAATTTTTGTTCCGCATTTTGGCCGCGTATCGATGGCCGGGGCGCTGCCGTGACCTAACAGCAGATCATACTAGTGAGGCCATGGTAGTCCACAAGTTCATCCTTTAATTGTTCCTAATCGTGGGAGTATCGAGACAGGGCATCGATATTCCAGAGGAGACTAGTGTACGTTTCTTGACCCTGTATGGGGCGATGGATGATCCCACATCCATTGGTGTTTAACATCAAAGATTGTACACATGTGCTCATTGGAGAATAGGTACACCGAACATGACTCACCGAGAACTCCTAGATGATATTATACCTATCGTCAGATAGCAGTTCTCTGATGACACTGATACAAGTTAGTCTGTAAACCCGAGATCGTCATAGAGTCTTGTGTGATTCCTACTGTGATTTGATTTCCTCCCTACCACGCTCAAGAGAGCGTGCAAACAGGTGGATTTTGGGTACAGTCCTGAGTCACATAGAGGCAATGAGCGATAGGAGGGATTTCGTCTTTCACGGTATTGGGGGTTGATGTGGCGCTATGCTCGATTGGCTATAACAGGAAGTCCCTGGCCAGGGGTGATGCTGAGATTTACTGGTAAATGTTATCATTAGTTTCTCGACTTGTTATGAGTCTCACATCGGCATGACTTATCAAGTTATTGGGGTCTGACGTTTACCACCCCCAAACTCGATATGCGACATATCAGACAAAGAGATCGGACTGTACGGTAGTGTTACTTACTGGATTCACGGGAGTTTGGACAAGCTTGCTTGTTGATCTTCTGATCGCTCAACACCTGGATAGCCGTTACATCCAGCTAGTACCGCTGACAGCTTGTGGATAACTGATATGATCATTACCTACTGCTGGCATATTGACGAGTCTTCAGAGCCCTACACAGAGGTTTCCTGGCTCAAGCGAAACGATGTAGGGCATATATGTGATATGTGCGGGACCGATATTAATACGTGTATGTGATACCGTATTGTAATCTCGTGATATATGATATCGGTCGGTTATATGAGATATAGCCGGGTTATTGAATCAAGTGTTGATTCGATAAGTTGATATAAATGATATTAGTCGGTTATATGTGATATAGCCGGATTATTAAATCAAGTGTTGATTTAATAATTTAATATATAATTATATATTTGATATATTGATATATATTAACTAATATTAGCTCACTTAAGAAGTAGTTTTCTCTAAATACATATAGATATATATGCGATATATATTAATGTATTTATTTTTGTGTCATGCTAGATGATAGATTGGACTTGGATGTATGAGACTCATGCCTAACTAAAGATAATTTGGGTGTTTAATTATTAAGGGAAAAATCAAAATTAGGTGGAAATTAGCATGGATAAAGATGCTTGTGGAAGCATGTAGAAGCCTTGACTTAAGTCCACTAATTTTGTTTTACTTTAGATATTTATTAACCCAACCATTATCTTTAGCCATGGTTAAGTCTCTACAATTGATATATGAGATATTTTTACACCATGGTTCATCACTTGATCTTGATCATCTTCTTCTTTACTTTCTGGCTTTAAGAGAGGTGAAAAAGAAAAAGAGAAAAATAATTCTAAAGTGAGCAAAATTCCTACTTCATCAATCTATACCAAACTAGCCATTTAGTATAGGTTGTATGCTTCACTAATTCATCAATTAGTTAAGAGATAGCTTGAGTTAGAGATTCTTCGACGTAGATCATCTTCGGCCTCAAAGATTGTCACGCCCCGCTTCCCAGTGTACGGCAAGGAAACACGATGGGTCACACGACGTATTTACTTAGAAGTAAACACGCTAAGCGTATTTAAGCAATATAAAGTAAATGTACACAAGATACATGAATATAAATGAACAACAACTTTATTTATTAAACATTCTTTTACAGGTACAACTGGAATGTAAATACGTGAATTGGAAGCAATATCTAAACAAAGGCATAACTGAAATGAAAAGTATGTACAAGTGCCTACAGCTCTGGGTTAATGGAAAACTGCTCCAAATTCTCAGTACTGGGCTCGGTCTCTGGTACGTCCAAATCACCTGACAACATTCCAAAAAAAGAAGAAAGGAACGTCGTCAGCGAACAATCGCTCGGTAAGTCCCAAAGATGAGTAGAGATAGAATAGACAGAAAGAGAATATGAATAGTAATGTTTGATTATAATGTTAACGTGGTTGTTTGTAGCTTGGTACAAAATATGCCAGTGTATACAAGGGGAGTCCCACTATTCCGGAGACTAAGGTATACGGAGCACAGGGAACCATTCAGCTACGGTACAACGGCAAGGGATATTTAGGTTAGGGGTATTAAGGTTACAGTCTCGTGCCACTTCTAACACATTCCGTACCAATCTACCCCTTTATAAACCCCGCGATGTCTTTTGTATTGATTGTATTATTTTGTTGTATAGATGGATGACTTTCCGAAACCATGATATCGGTAAACAGAATGGATATAAATGGAGAGTCATGTAGACGGAGTATATCCATGGTTTGGTTCGGTCAATATATATTGATATAGATTAAATAGACGGATTCATGGATTCATGTTGTATTGTAGTTTATACTTGAATCATATTCAAGTCAGATTGATTAGATTGAGACTCAGTCTGAGTCAGACATTTTGAAAAGAAATTGAAATCCTGAATTAGTTTTGATGTTATCGGTAACTGATGTACATGGACGGCAGGATTTGTGTCTTTTTCCAAGACAATTACCGTATTGATAACACCATTTGTTAGATTGTCTACCTTAGATAGGCAAGCACCCACATTCTCCGGCTCTCTGAGCCTCAAGAGAATTGGTCCCGCTTAAACCTATATTTACTTGGGTCCTTACTGTAATTTAGTATAACTTGAGGGGGTTTTATGTAAAAATAGTTTTGATACATATTCAAAATACACCTCAAGTATTTAATTATCGTCTTTAGGGTTTTCATAGATGTATATTTTATAAAAGTGAATTTTCTAGTGAGTAAAATTTAGTTTTCATTGTATATGGTATTTTATTGAAATATCAGTATTTTGCATTGAATTGTAATGGTATTTTACTGTAATGGAGATTCCTTTGATTTAGAAAACTTAGAATATTTATATAATATAATTAAAATAGATATTTTGATAATAGTTATATATATATATTTAATAAAAATAAATTTTATTTATTTTTGTAAAAATCTCATTTTCTAAAGAAAAATGTATTAAAATTCCACCGAGATCGAATGCTCATTTTGGAGATCTGCATCTCGCTCTACTAGGCCCGAGGATGTGCGATAATTCGCACCATCCCGAATGGGGTCCCCAAAAATGGATTGCAGAGGCGCAATTGCAAGGAATTGATTAACACACTTTTTAAAGAAATGGTTTTGTAAGTTTGATGGTATTTATTTGTAATATCGTATTATCCCATAACTATATTCCCAAAATTTCATCGTGCTATGTCAAAGATGTGTGTTGTGATGAAATAGGTCATTACCTCGTGAGTTATCTAAAGGTAATACAAGTATTATGTTGATTTGTGTCGAAAATAAATTATGTGGTATTTTATCGTAAAAATACGATAAAAGTTGCATAAAAGATTCTTTTGAGATGAAACTTGTTTTAATGTGTTTGTTAAATATTATATGAGAGTATATTATTTTATTGTTTAAGAAAAATAGAATTTTAAAGAAAAACCGAATCGGAAGTCGGATTAACACTGCTTCCGTTGGGTTTTGAAGAATGTAAGTTTTAGAATAGAATAAGAGAGGGGAAGAAGGGACTTACGGGCTACAAGTTTAGAGGGGAGAAGGGGGAAGGTAGGGAAGGTATCGGATGTTTACCGCCGAAAACGGGAGACGAAACCGCGTAGGTCGTCTTGCCTGAATTTGGGGGCAGATGCTATTTGGGTTTTATCCGTCCAGCTTTCCGAAGATGCCAAGTTGATTTATGGCACCGTGCATCGGAGGTTTGGACAGAAGCGACCGTTGTAGCAGACTTCGTCAGATTCTCCCTCATTGTGAGGGGTTTTTGATTGTGGGGACGCTCTTCCCTGCAGGCGCAAGCCCCTGTAGTTAATTACGTTACCCCATCGCAGTAATCACTTTCTCCTGCTCCATAAGGTCATTTCGTGTCGTGTGTGTTTGTTTTATTTTTTGGTTGCCCGTGGATTGTATACGGAGACTAATTTATGTTGTTGCCCGTAGGGCGGGGATTAGTCCAAATCCGTATTTTCTTAGATTTGGGTTTGGTTTGATTTTAAGGATCGTTAACCTCTTTTGAGGTTAAGATCAACTTAAATGTTTGTTGAGGATACGTTAGTCTAATTTTAGAATAAGATCTACTCAACGGGATTTTGGGATCATTTAGATCCAACGAAAGAGTATTTAGGCTTTATTGTCTTAGTTTAGGGACGTTGCGGTCTATTGGGTTTAAGTACATCATAGTCCATGGGTTTAAAGACCTCATAGTCCGTAAGGCTTAAAGACATCGTAGTCTGTATGGTTTAAAGACGTCATAGTCTGTAGAGTTTAAAGACATCACAGTCTGTAAGGTTTTGGTTTAACAGTTTGGGGATGTGCAAAAACTTATTGGTTATTGAGACCCTCCATCTCTCTGAAGAAGTTGAAGAATTACAAGGACATGTATCAAAGGTATGAAGAGATGTACTCTTGAACCAATGTTGGTTGGGAGATCTATAGTCAGGTTTGGGACTAAGACCAATTAAAAATATTGTGAGCACATGGACTCGGTTAATCTGAATTAGGGATTTGTGGCCAACTTGGTCTCAGCCCACTCAGTTTTGGATAAAATGTTGAACATTTGTTTAGGCTCAGTCCCTTTTTATTCAACAATGCTGAGCATTAATTTGGGTTCTGACACTCCTTTTTCTTTTTGTCTTTTACTGAGTGTTGAACACTTTTTTTATGGTGCTGGGGTTTTATTTACAGAGCACTTTGTAATTCCTTAACGCCCACGTGAGGAGCACGTGGAGCGCTTGGCGCTGAGTGACAAACTTGGAGTGCTAAGGCGCTTCTTATAAAATAGCATCCACGTGAGGAGCACGTGGAGCGCTTGGCACTGCGCGCCGGACTTGGAGCACTAAGGCGCTTATTTTAAAATAGCGCCCACGTGAAGAGCACGTGGAGCGCTTGGTGCTGAGCGCCAGACCTGGAGCGCTAAAGCGCTTCTTTGGTAGTTCTGATCAATTCTGTGCTCTGAGAATTAAATTCTCGGTTTATAAGAGATTTTGTTTCATGGATCTAAAAACTAAGTTCCTCTTTTATGAGGAGATTGTTCCCCTCCGAATACAGATACGCGACCGCATAGCTTCGTCTTGCCTGAAATTCGGGGCAGATGCTAATTGGTGCTATCCGTCCACCTCTCTGAAGATGCCAAGTTGATTTATGGCACCATATATCGAAGGTTTAAATGGATGCGGCCGATGTAGTAGACTTCGTCAGATTCCCCCTCGTTTGAGGGGTTTTTGATTGTGGGGACGCTCTTCCCTACAGGCGCAAGCCCCTGCAGTTAATTACGCTACCGCATCGCGGTAACAACTTTCTCCTTCTCCATATGGTCATTTCGTGTCGTGGGTGTTTGTTTTGTTTTTGGTTGCCCGTAGATCGTATACGGAGACTAATGTATGTTGTCGCCCGTAGGGCGTGGATTAGTCCAAATCCGTATCTTCTTAGATTTGGGTTTTTGGTTTGGGTTTAAGGATATGTTAGTCTTATTTGAGATTAAGATCAACTTAAACGTTAGTCTAATTTTAGACTAATATCAACTTAACGTTTGTTAAGGACACGTTAGTCTAATTTTAGACTAAGATCGACTTAACATGATTGTTTAGATCCAACAAAAGAGCATTTTGGCTCTATTATTCTAGTTTAGGGACTTTGCGGTCAATTACCAGTTTAAGTACATAGTGGTCCATTACCAGTTTAAGGACATGGTGGTCCAAGGTTAAGGACATCATAGTCCATGGGTTTAAAGGGACCCCACAGTCCGAGGTTAAGGACATCGTAGTCCATGGGTTTAAGGACCCCACAGTCCAGGTTAAGGACATCATAGTCTATGGGTTTAAGGACCCCACAGTCCAGTTTAAAGACATCATAGTCTGTAGAATGTATGGCCGTCGGGACCCGTCACCTCTCTGAAGACGTTGAAGGATTACAATGACAAATATCAGAGGAGTTCAGAGATATACCCTTGAACCAATTTTGGTTGGGAGATTTATAGTCCAATTTGGGACTAAGGTCTGTTAGAAGGTTTATGAGCATATGGGCTCAGTTGATATGAGTTGAGGACTTACAGCCAACGTTGGGCGAAGACCAGTAAATGTTCAACATTTTATTGTTCTGGCTGTTGAGCCTTTATTTGGGCTTGGCCCTTTTAATAATGCTAAGTATTAGATCCTGACATTTTTTGTCTTGTATTGAATGCATAGCATTTATCAGAACAATGTGTGTTCTGACAGTGTGCCACGTGGCGCGCCAGGCGCTTTGCGCCAATTAAAGAGCGCATTGCACTTCTGCCAAGTAGCGCACACGAAAATGACACGTGTCGCGCTTAGCGCTAAACGCCAGTTTATTAGCTCATTGCGCTTTCAATTTATGAGCGCGTTGCGCTGGTTTAGTGGCGCACCAGTGAGTGACACATGGTGCGCTTGGCGCCAAACGCCAGCCCATGAGCGCAGTGCTCTGTTTCAGAAGCGCAAAGCGCAAGCGGTGTCTATGGTTGACACGTGGCGTGTTTTAGCATTGAGCGTCGGTCCAAGGAGCGCAAAGCTCTGTTCAGAAGCGCAAAGCGCAAGCAGTGTCTGTGGTTGACACGTGGCACGTTTTGGCGTTGAGCGCTGGTCCAAGGAGCGCAAAACTCAGATCATGAGTGCAAGGCACTGTTCATTAGCGCAAAGCGTATCTGATTAAATTTATGATCAGAGAACAAGTTTATGTTCTTTTTAAAAGGAAGCTTTGCCTCAAGATTCAAGAACAAAAGTTCTTATTTATGAAAAGGCGCTGCCTTTATAGATCAATGATCTGTGAATGAAGTAAGTACTTCTTTGTTTTTATGATGAGATCTTTTGATCTTTTTATAAAAGACCTTGGTCTTTTCTTTTTTCTTTAGATCTATGATCTTTTTAGAAGATAGTTCTTCTTTTCATGAGATGATTTCATCTCTTTGTTCAAGAACCATTCTTTACCTTGAAGAAATAATCTTCTTTTTGCTAAGAGCTTGCTCTTCTTTCTTTGAGTTTTTTCAAAGTTTGTAGGGAGGTCTCTCCTTTTCAGACTTGAAGTCTTGGGGCCTTTATATATGGCAAATTGATTTGTTAAATCAGTTAAAGAGATCTTTCTCTGATTGATTTGGGGATGTTTCCCCACCGTTGGATCTTTGATCCTAGGGCTTCTGTTTTACAGAAGGCAATCTTCTTGTTTTTAACAAGTTTGAGAAAATCTTTCCATAACAGAATTTATTGTCTTTGGTAATTTTTATTTACCATTGGATCATTGATCCAACGGTGCTCTGATTTACAGAGCACAATCTTGTTATTTGAAAAGTTTTTGAGGAATCTTTCCTTAACAGAATTTAGTTTCTGATTAATTAATGATTTATCATTATTATTAGATCTTTGATCTGACGGTGGGGAGCTTTTAGGTTCCAGCGCTAGCGCATCCGTGCTTTGCCCGTGATGTGCTGCTTAAAAGGCAGCGCACATTACACTAACGCACCCGTGTTTGACACGTAGTGCGCTGCTTGGAGCGCAGCGCGTCTAATGCTAGCGCACCCATGCTTTATACGGGGTGCGCTGCTTAGAGCGCAGCGCACCTAGCGCTAGCGCACACGTGCTTTGCACGTGGTGCGCTGTTTAGGGCGCAGCACACTTGGCGCTGCATCTGAAGCGTTGCTTCACAATATTTTAACTGTTGGCTTTGAGGCATTTGTTACATTCTTTGCATGTGGAGTTTTCCCTTCATTTTTTATTTTATTATTATTTTTATTATTTTTTTATTTTTATATAAGGGGGCAGGTTATGAGCCAAAATTTTGGCGTGAACAAATGCCCCCCACTACTTTGCCCACGTAAGTATGTACGTGGGTGAAGTAGTGCAGAGTTATGCATGGCCACAGAATTGAGGGCTTAGGAGACAAGTTTAGTGTCCTTGTAGCCTAATACTTTCTTCGTCTTTATGAGCCGTAAAGGTCTCATAAAGGTATTTCTCCCTACGAGTCGAGAGAATCTCGTGGGTGCAAATTCTCCCTAGAAATCGTGAGGATTTCTAAGTGTTTATTACCACCGTGAGTCGAAAGGATCTTACTCGGGTATTTTTCCTTACGAATCATGAGGACCCCTAAGTAGCTTCTTCACTTCAGCAGCGAATGTGGCTTTGGCAAACGTGGCCCATAGATGGTAGATGACATTTCATCCTGAACTCTTCGAGAGGTAGTGATGGCTTAGGGAGCAGGTTCAGATCTGCTACCTAAGACTTTTCAACTTCATGAGCCGTGAGGGTCTCATGAAGACTTTTTTCCCTACAAGTCGAGAGGATCTCGTAGGTGTATTTTCTCCTTAAGAATCGTGAGGATCCCTAAGCGCGTTTTCTCTTGAGAATCGTAAGGATCTCACAAGAGAATTTTCCCTCCTACAAGTCGAGAGGACTCGTAAGCGGTTGTTTCCCTCCTTGTCGAGATTCGACTTTGGAGAGTGTGGCCCATGAATAGTATGCAAGAGTCCATTTTGGACTGACCTGCAGGGCCCCAGTGCTTAGAAAACCGGTTCTTATCCCCATTGCCTAAGGCTTTTCCATACGAGTCGAGACGAATCAAGAAGTTCTCACAAAGACACTAATTTCCTCACGAGTCGAGACAAATCGAGCAGTTCTCGCAGGAATGTCCTAACGTCATAGTTAACCTCTGCTCTTTACGACAGAGGTCCGTTAGGGTCTGTGGTACTAGGGTTTTGTCCGTCGTACCGTCGCGTTGGCTGATATATTCCTCGATAGGCAGTCTTGCTGCTCGAGTAGCCTCACGACTGTCGTGTCTCTGATCCTTTCGGGGGCTGGACAAGACGTCTTCAAGAAATCCTCCTAGGCAGTTTGACCTTCGGAAGAGCAAGCATTAGGAATTTTGCCATGCCGCTTTTTACTTGAGGTTATGCTCATTTTGGAGAGCCCCGATGAGTCATAGCCACTCCGCGCTGGTGTGGGATGATCTCCGATAGTCTTTCAGGTTTTATATGGGTTGCCATCAAGACCCTGAAGTTAGGAATTTGTCCTTTGCTTCGCTTGCTTGCATTGCGTCTGCTGTATCGAGACGAATGTCGCAGTTGTCTCTAGGTTGTTGGTGAACCGTCAAGATTTGGAACTAGGGATTTTGCCGTGGCTCCGTTGTTTGATTGTCGCGTCTGAATCCTGCTGGAGAAAGAACGCTGTGGTGACATCTCGTCTGTTGTATCAAAATGAATGTCGAGGTGGTGACCAGTCCATGTGGGATGATCTCCGATGGTCTTTCAGGTTTTATATGAGTTGCCGTCAAGACCCTGAAGCTAGGAATTTGGCCTTTACTTCATTTGCTGGCATTGTGTCTGCTGTATCGAGACGAATGTCGTGGTTGTCTCTAGGTTGTTGGTGAACCGTCGAGGTTTGGAACTAGGGATTTTGCCATGGCTCCGTTGTTTGATTGTCGCGTCTGAATCCTGCTGGAGAAAGAACGCTGTGGTGACATCTCGTCTGCTGTATCAAGACGAATGTTGAGGTGGTGACCACTCCATGTGGGATGATCTCCGATGGTCTTTCAGGTTTTATATGAGTTGCCGTCAAGACCGTGAAGCTAGGAATTTGGCCTTTGCTTTGTTTGCTGGCATTACGTCTGCTGTATCGAGACGAATGTCGCGGTTGTCTCTAGGTTGTTGGTGAACCGTCGAGGTTTGGAACTAAGGATTTTGTCGTGGCTCCGTTGTTTGATTGTCGCATCTGAATCCTGCTGGAGAAAGAACGCTGTGGTGATATCTCGTCTGCTGTATCGAGACGAATGTCGAGGTGGTGACCACTCCATGTGGGATGATCTCCGATGGTCTTTCAGGTTTTATATGAGTTGCCGTCAAGACCCTGAAGCTAGGAATTTGGTCTTCGCTTAGTTTTTTTTAGCGTGTCCGAATCTTGTTGGAGGAAGAACGCTGTGATGACATCTCGTCTGCTGTATCGAGATGAACGTCGAGATGGTGACCACTCTGCGCTGGTGTGGGATGATCTCCGATAGTCCTTCAGGTTTTATATGAGTTTCCGTCAAGACTCTGAAGCTAGGAATTTGGCCTTTGCTTCGTTTACTGGCATTGCGTCTGATGTATCGAGACGAATGTCGTGGTTGTCTCTAGGTTGTTGGTGAACCGTTGAGGCTTGGAACTAGGGATTTTGCCGTGGCTCCGTTTGGTGATGTTGCGTCTGCTGTAACGAGACGAATGTCGAGGTGGAGCTGGGATTTTGCCGTCACTCCGCTTTGATTCGACCGTGAGGTCTTTTTTGGCGCTGCATCTGCATCCTATTGGACTGCGGAGGAACGTCGTTGTTGACATCGTGTCTGGTGTAGCGAGACGAATGCTGAGGTGGAGTTGGGATTTTGCCGTCACTCCGCTTTGATTCTACCGTAAGATCTTTTGTTGGCGCTGCATCTGCATCCTGCTGGACTGCGAAGGAACGCCGTTGTTGACATTGTGTCTGGTGTAACGAGACGAATGCTGAGGTGGAGTTAGGATTTTGCCGTCACTCCGTGAGGTCTTTCGTTGACGTTGCATCCGCCTCCTACTAGACTGCAAAGGAACGCCGTTGTAGACATTGCATCTAGTGTAACAAGACGAATGCTGAGGTGGAGCTGAGATTTTGCCGTTACTCCGCTTTGTTTCGACCATGAGGTCTTTCATTGACGTTGAATCTGCATCCTGCTGGACTGCGAAGGAACGTCGTTGTTGGTCTTCTGGGATGCAGATGTAACTGTTGAGGCTTGGCTCTCTTTCTGATGGAGCTTGGTGGGATGCCATGGTTCCCTCTTCATTTGCGCCCCTGGATTGTATACAGGGATTGATGTGATATCACCTGTAGGGCATAAATTTCATTTCTTTATTTCTTTTCCGTGATGCTCTATCATTTCAGCTTTTATATCGCGAAGGTCGCGATTGCCCAATCATTTCGGCTATTTTTCGCGGTGCCCAATCATTTCGGCTATTTGTTTTATTTTTACTCGCTTTTTTTTTATTGTGAGTTGCCCAATCATTTCGGCTATTTTGCATGCATACATTTTTACTTGCTGACTTCTTATTTGCAAGTTGCCCCATCATTTCGGCTATTTCGTATACATGTGTAGTTTGCTGGCTTTTCGCTGCAACTTTGGGATTAGACACCGATTTCGGCATCAGCGCCGCTACAACTGGGATATTGCCAGGAGCGAATCATCATTTGCTTTAGTCGATGTCGAACAAAGGTGGCTTAGTAAACAGGGTTAGGATTCTGTCGACTAAGGCTTTTGACTTCATGAGCCGTAAGAGTCTCATAAAGGTATTTCTCCCTGCGAGTCGTGAGGATCTCGTAGGTGAGTTTTCTCCTTAAGAATCATGAGGATTCCTAAGTGTATGTTCTCTTATAAGTCGTAAGGATCTTACAAGAGTGTTTTCTCCTTACAAGTCGAGAGGACTTACAAAGGTTGTTCACCATGCAAACGTATCCCTAGTCACTGATGGGACTTTGTTAGAAAAATGTTTATTCGTGCCCGTGGATTGTATACAAGGGTTAGTGTTGAGCCGCTTGTAGGGCGGTGTTGGAGGTTGTGGTGGTTGCTTAAGAACAGGTTCAGATCCCGGTAGCTTAAGACTTTTGAATCTTATGAGCCGTGAGGGTCCCATAGGAGAGTTCTCCTTACGAGTCATGAGGATCTCGCAAGTATAATTTCTCCTCAGGAATCGTGAGGATCTCTAAGTGTGTTGCTCCCTTATGAGTCGTAAGGATCTCACGCAGGTGGTTTCTCCTCATGACGTCGAGAGGACCTTGTAAGTGTCTTTTAACGAGATTGCGCCCTTTCGGGTTTTCACAAAACTCGCCGGTAGCCTTGCTGTTTTTACTCACGGAGCCCTTTCGGGTTTTCATCCGTGCCTTTTTTGCTTATGGACATACCGTTTTCTTTCTTCTCTTTTTTTTATTCTAACGAGGTTGCGCCCTTTCGAGTTTTAACAAAACTCGCCGGCAGCCCTGTTGTTTTTACTCACGGAGCCCTTTCGGTTTTTCATCCGTGCCCATTTTGCTTATGGACATACCGTTTTTTCTGTCTTTTTTTTTTTACCACGTCAGCCGGAGGATGCCGCGGGCTGGTAGTAGTTTAACGACGTTTCGGTCATAGTCAACGTACGATTACGCAGCTAAATTTTGTCGCAAATCTTCGCGTGTTTTGTGTCGGAGGTGGATTCCATGAAGAGAGGGCTGAGGGCGATTTCTTCGTCAGAGTCGCTTCCAAAGGTGATAACTTGCGATCCCTTGGTGTCAGCTATGTGACAGTTACCAGTAGCTCTTTCGCGCTCATCTGTCGTGCTTTTCTGTTCCCGACGAGCTTTGCGCTTCACTCGTTGAATGTGTCGTCGATGGGCAACATATCCCTGCCACTAGTTTTTAAAGGCTATGCACTCCTCGGTAGGGTGTGCAATCCTCTGATGGTATAGGCAGAAGTTAGGATGTATGTCCGCTTCATCAAGACGTATATTGCCAGGAGAATTTCCTTTGAAAGAGGGCAACTTTATTCCTATTGCCAGGGCCCTAGCGAATCGTTTCCTTACTTTAACCTTGCTTTTGCTGGCGATAGAGACGTTTTCCTCCAGTTGGAGTGTCTCGACCCTTTCCTCCAGTCATCGGCGTTTGGTTTTTCCGAATATAGCCAGTTCGCGCTCTCGATTGGCTTTGCTTTTCTGACGGGCTTCGTTCAGTAGCAAGTAAATCATCTCGTCAGACGGTTCCAAGGGTTTTGGCCTCGATCCTGCCCCCATCTCATTTATGCTGTCTTCTATCGCCGAATGCGTTTCTTCATTAGTTAATGTCGAATGAGAGATCATGTGGCAACTTGCCACATATTCCTCAGATTCTTTTGACGAGTCATCCTTGTCATTATTGTCGTCATCTCCGTTCTCAAGGATATTGTTGAGAAATTCTTGGAGTGTAACCGGGGTCCGCGTCTTCTGCTTATATTCTTCCATAGCGTCAATCTGTTTTTGCAGGTCCGTGCGCTTGCTATCAAGCTCTATGGGCTTTTTGTTCTTCTTCTTCTTTTTCGAAGACTTTGACGGCCGGATGTGAGCGCTTTGGCTATCACTACCAATTTTTGGAGTTGGGTGCGGCTTCAGCATCCCCTCGATGATATCAGGTTCCAGTGGATTTTTCCACCTGATCGCCGGGCATGTTTGGAGATCCTTCATTCTTTTTGTCTTGGCTGAAAGAGAGACTTCCCATGGGGCTTCCCTTATGAATGAGCACGATGCCCCGGGCACGTCCACTTTTTTAGGGGCGTGAGGTTGTGGTGGGCTCACCTTCCAGTTTTTCGATAACGCGAACTTACCTTGTTGGTATTGGTCTTCAATCCAGTTTTTGAAAACGTAGCAGTCCTCAATCGGATGGCCTAATACTCGGTGGTAGGGGCAATAATTGGGACCATTGACGTCGTTTGGCTGCAACAGACGTTTTGGATCCGGCAAATTTATGAGCCTGTTGCGTACTGCCAGCTCGAACAGTCTCCTCGTTTTATCTTGGGGAAACGAGTAAGGACGTCCTAACCTCTCCTCGAGGGTTAGGCATGGACGCATATTGTTTTGGCGAACAGCCGGCTTTAAGTTGCTCGGCTGTTGTTGAGTACTGGCGACGAAAGTTGCTTTTCCTTTCCCTTTTTCATTTCGAGGATCCGTCTTTGGGGGAGATGGTCTATGGCCCATCTGGACCATTTGGGCCAACTTGTCAATCAAGGCCTGAAAAGTAGTTGGCTTGAAGAACATCATGAACTGGGAGATGGTCGCCTGCGGATCAAGAGTGCTCACGAACATGCCTACCGCAGGTGCTTCTTCAATGCGTTGTTCGCACTTCGACCATAAGTTCCGCCACCGTATTGCGTATTGAACCCACGTTTGGCCTGGCCTTACCCTGGCGTTGATCAATGCGGTGATCAGGGTGCGCTCGCTAACGCTTGCAAATCTTTGTGTAAACAGCAGCTCCATCTCCGCAAATGTTTTGACGGAGTCGTTAGGCAGCTCCGAATACCATTCGAAGGCCGTTTCTGCTAAGCTGCCGACGAATTGGCGAAGTAACAGTTTGTCGTCACCTCCACTGTTACCGCATAAGGCCCTGAACTGAGCGACATGTTGATGGGGATTGCCTGTCCCCTTGTACACATGGAATTTGGGGATCGTGTAGCCCAGCGGGTACTTTATCTGATCATACCAGCCTGGATACGGTCGCCCAGTTTTGACGACTTGGCCGGCTGCTTCATTTGCCTGGTGCACTCGTATCTGCTGAGCAATATAGTCATCTAGGGCGGCCTTAGAAATAGTTTCCTCCTTGGCTGCTGAAAGAGCCGGGGGTAGATTCGACGTTTCTCCTCTGTCATCTTCGAGGATAATCGGAGGATCTTCAGCTGGAGGGTCCAGCTGGATCATCATACCCACCATGTCTTGGAACAGAAGAGCTATTTGCTTTATATTGGCCACTTGTTCCGCAGCCTCCTTGTCCTTCTTTTCGAGCATTCTCCGAAGGAATTCAGCATCAGTTTCCTGCTTATGGCGTTGCTCCGTGGATGTTTCTGGGCTTTATTTTGGCCCGGTGAGTGCGGCCATCGCAACCATTATCTCCTGAAGCTTCTGCTGCTGCTCTTGGGCTTTTATCATGGATCGCGTAAGCGGTCGATGACACGTAGAAGCGCGGCTATCCTCTTTCCCGGATGCCATATAGACGGTATGCACCACCATGCCCCCAGACTTGGGACGTTTAGGCTCAGTGCCCTTGACATTTGTCGCAGACATGGGGGCTTTCTCCGGCCTTCTCCTCTTATGAGCGGTCGAAGTTGAGGGGGCCGTTGCAGTGGGCACCCAAGTAGCTTTTTCCTTTTGTGGCTTGGCAAGATGGTTCTTTTTTTGTTGAACCTTCACTTTGTTCTGTCGGTGAGTGTAATCTTGATCAATTACTGAGTTCTGAACCTGTCGCTAGACTTTGTAGATTTTGGAGGACAGCCGCTGAGGGAACTGTTCCGGCTTCGTTTCTGTAACATTCTCCATGGGTGGAGGAGATCTCTTCAGCACTGTAGTATGAGAGTTTCTGCGCACCTTGTTGAGCAATTTAAAGCTGTTTCCGGTTGGAACAGCAATATCGATCTCCACCGTTGGAGCTGGCGGAGTTAGCCCAGAGGGAGAGATGCCCCCAGCCTTTCTTACTTGGCGCCAGTGACGACGTCGAGCGTGTCAAGCTGTTGGGATTGTTTCAGCTTTGGGGATGGCTTTGTCATGCCCCCTGTTTTGAGGAGAGGTTGTTATTGGCGCTAGCCGGTCGAAGACTGACGTCCGTTGAGAGGGGATAGTCAGTCTTGCGAAGGCCGACTTTCGAACAGGGGAAACAACCTTCATGACTTTAGGAGCAGGAATGGCTATCCGCTTCGGGATGGCCGCTTCAGGTATCACGGGCTTCTTCATGGGCCCACTTGATCTTGGGCCCAGTCTGCTGAAAACTGAGGCATTGGATTTGGGCGACCCGTTGAGAGGGGTCGCGATAGTTGTAAGCCGATCAAAGACCGACTTCTTTGGAGCTCCTTGCGACGACATTAGGGCATTGAAGCTCGTCAGTGGGAGCATAGTCCCTAAGAATAGCCCAGTGGTGGCCTGAGTCACCTGTTCCACCGGCATAGCGAAGATGGAGGCCGCTTGGGGCCCGTAAGTCACTCCTCCGGACGGGACGGAGTGAGAGTTGCAGTTGCAGTTAGTGCAGTTTAAAACCATTGATCTTCTGTCTTCTGCACGGAGTAAGGCACCAAATCTAAGTATCTCAAATCCATATGCAACCATGTCAAACCGCGATTCGTTCACGAACACGACACACGAAGTATGGAGTGGAAGCAGGAAAAGGTCCTACCGGGCGTGCCAGAATCTGTTCCCCTCCGAACACAGAGACGCGACCGCATAGGTTCGTCTTGCCTGAAATTCGGGGCAGATGCTAATTGGTGCTATCCGTCCACCTCTCCGAAGATGCCAAGTTGATTTATGGCACCATGTATCGAAGGTTTAAACGGATTCGGCCGATGTAGCAGACTTCGTCAGATTCCCCCTCGTTTGAGGGGTTTTTGATTGTGGGGACGCTCTTCCCTGCAGGCGCAAGCCCCTACAGTTAATTACGCTACCGCATCGCGGTAACAACTTTCTCCTTCTCCAGATGGTCACTTCATGTCGTGGGTGTTTGTTTTGTTTTTGGTTGCCCGTGGATCGTATACGGAGACTAATGTATGTTGTCGCCCGTAGGGCGTGGATTAGTCCAAATCCGTATCTTCTTAGATTTGGGTTTTTGGTTTGGGTTTAAGGATACGTTAGTCTTATTTGAGAATAAGATCAACTTAAACGTTAGTCTAATTTTAGACTAAGATCAACTTAACGTTTGTTAAGGATACGTTAGTCTAATTTTAGACTAAGATCGACTTAACAAGATCGTTTAGATCCAACAAAAGAGCATTTTGGCTCTCTTGTTCTAGTTTAGGGACTTTGCGGTCAATTACCAGTTTAAGGACATAGTGGTCCATTACCAGTTTAAGGACATGGTGGTCCAAGATTAAGGACATCATAGTCCGTGGGTTTAAAGGGACCCCACAGTCCGAGGTTAAGGACATCGTAGTCTATGGGTTTAAGGACCCCACAGTCCAGGTTAAGGACATCATAGTCCATGGGTTTAAGGACCCCACAGTCCAGTTTAAAGACATCATAGTCTGTAGAATGTATGGCCGTCGGGATCCGTCACCTCTCTGAAGACGTCGAAGGATTAGAACGACAAATATCAGAGGAGTTCAGAGATGTACCCTTGAACCAATTTTGGTTGGGATATTTATAGTCCAATTTGGGATTAAGGTCTCTTAGAAGGTTTATGAGCATATGGGCTCAGTTGATATGAGTTGAGGACTTACGGCCAATGTTGGGCTAAGACCAGTAAATGTTCAACATTTTATTGTTCTGGCTGTTGAGCCTTTATTTGGGCTTGGCCCTTTTAATAATGCTAAACATTAGATCCTGACATTTTTTGTCTTGTATTGAATGCATAGCATTTATCAGAACAATGTGTGTTCTGATAGTGCACCACGTGGCGCGCTAGGTGCTTTGCGTCAATTAAAGAGCGCATTGCGCTTCTGCCAAGTAGCGCATACGAAAATGACACGTGTCGCGTTTAGCGCTAAGCGCCAGTTTATTAGCTCATTGCGCTTTCAATTTATAAGCGCGTTGCGCTGGTTTAGTGGCGCACCAGTGAGTGACACGTGGCGCACATAGCGCCAAGCGCCAGCCCATGAGCGCAGTGCTCTGTTTCAGAAGCGCAATGCGTAAGCGGTGTCTATGGTTGACACGTGGCGTGTTTTGGCATTGAGCGCCGGTCCAAGGAGCGCAAAGCTCTGTTCAGAAGCGCAAAGCGCAAGCGGTGTCTGTGGTTGACACGTGGCGCGTTTTGGCGTTGAGCGCCGGTCCAAGAAGCGCAAAGCTCAGATCATGAGTGCAAGGCACTGTTCAGTAGCACAAAACGCATCTGATCAAATTTATGATCAGAGAACAAGTTTATGTTCTTTTTAAAAGGAGGCTTTGTCTCAAGATTCAAGAACAAAAGTTCTTATTTATGAAAAGGCGCTGCCTTTATAGATCAATGATCTGTGAATGAAGTAAGTACTTCTATGTTTTTATGATGAGATCTTTTGATCTTTTTATAAAAGACCTTGGTCTTTTCTTTTTTCTTTAGATCTATGATCTTTTTAGAAGATAGTTCTTCTTTTCATGAGATGATT
Organism: Agapanthus africanus; assembly: GCA_030015575.1. NCBI lineage: Eukaryota > Viridiplantae > Streptophyta > Magnoliopsida > Asparagales > Amaryllidaceae > Agapanthus > Agapanthus africanus. Next base: position 414,888,511 of record CM057349.1, on the reverse strand, counting down.
TCATCTCTTTGTTCAAGAACCATTCTTTACCTTGAAGAAATAATCTTCTTTTTGCTAAGAGCTTGCTCTTCTTTCTTTGAGTTTTTTCAATGTTTGTAGGGGGTCTCTCCTTTTCAGACTTGAAGTCTTGAGGCCTTTATATAGGGCAAATTGATTTGTTAAATCAGTTAAAGAGATCTTTCTCTGATTGATTTGGAGATGTTTCCCCACCGTTGGATCTTTGATCCTAGGGCTTCTGTTTTACAGAAGGCAAACTTCTTGTTTTTAACAAGATTGAGAAAATCTTTCCATAACAGAATTTATTGTCTTTGGTAATTTTTATTTACCATTGGATCATTGATCCAACGGTGCTCTGATTTACAGAGCACAATCTTGTTATTTGAAAAGATTTTGAGGAATCTTTCCTTAACAGAATTTAGTTTCTGATTAATTAATGATTTATCATTATTATTAGATCTTTGATCTGACGGTGGGGAGCTTTTAGGTTCCAGCGCTAGCGCACCCGTGCTTTGCACGTGATGTGCTACTTAAAAGGCAGCGCACCCGTGTTTTATACGTGGTGCGCTGCTTGGAGCGCAGCGCGTCTAGCGCTAGCACACCCATGCTTTACACGGGGTGCGCTGCTTAGAGCGCAGCGCACCTAGTGCTAGCGCACACGTGTTTTGCACGTGGTGCGCTGTTTAGGGCGCACCGCACTTGGCGCTGCATCTGAAGCGTTGCTTCACAATTTTTTAACTGTTGGCTTTGAGGCATTTGTTACATTCTTTGCATGTGGAGTTTTCCCTTCATTTATTATTATTATTATTATTATTATTATTATTATTATTATTATTTTATATAAGGGGGCAGGTTATGAGCCAAAATTTTGGCGGGAACAGAGATACTATGATCTCTTTTGTTTTTGTGAAAGACTCTGTCTTATAGATCTGTGATCTAGAAAAAGAACTAAGTTCTTCTGATGTGAGAGTTAAACTCTCAAATATGGAGGAGATGTTATGATCTCTCTTCTTTTTATTTAGCTTGAAGAAGGTTCTTCTTCTTAGCGCTTTCTCTTCTCTTTTTCTTTTCTGAGAACTTGAAACTTATAGGGAGGTTTCTTCCGTCTCTCTTCTTTTAATTTGAAACTTATGGGGAGCTTTTTTTTCTCTCCAAGACTTGAAGTCTTGGGTCCTTTATATAGGGGAGGCTGATTTGTTGAATCGGTTAAGGAAATCTCTCATTGAGAGATCTCTAATTGATTTAGGGATATTTCCCACTGTTGGATCTTTGATCCTAGGCCTTCTGTTTTATAGAAGATTTTCTCTTGTTATTAACAAGATTGGGAAAATATTTTCCCATACAAAAATTATTCTGTATCTCGGTGATTTTTAATCACCATTGGATCTTTGATCCAACGGTGCTCTGATTTACGGAGCACAATCTTTCTTGTTTGGAAAGATTTGAGGAGTATTTCCTCAATAGAATTTAATTCTGTAATTTGATGATTTTATCATCTCTGTTGGATCTTTGATCCAAGGGTGGAGAACATCTAGTTCTAGCGCTGGCGCTCTCATGCTTTGCACGTGAGACGCTGCCTCAGAGTCATTGACTCTTGGCGCTTGGCACTCTCATGCTTTGCACGTGAGACGTTGCCTCAGAGTTTTTGACTCTTAGCGCTGGCGCTCTTGGCGCCGGCGCTCTCTTGCTTTGCACGTGAGGCGTTGCCTCATTACCGAAGGTGTCTTTTCACCTTCTTTTTCCGCTTTTCCTGAGTCAAACTTCTATTTCCTAGTGCTTGGAAATAGTTCCATCATGCACAGCATTTTCTGTGCCTAGATTTAAATGTCTCCCTTCATAATCTGAAGCAATACTTCTCTTCTCTTTCATTTTCAGAGAATCATTTTAACAGAGAAGAGCTGTGGCTTGTAATCGTCCACATGCTCGCCGGCAGCCATGGGAGGTGCATATCGAGGAAATTGTTCTTCGTTTTGTCGCACGCTTAGTGAACCCTACTCTTACGGATGACCAATGCGATACGGTGCTGCATGAGCTCTTGACTCGTAGAGGATCTCCTCTTCCCATTGGCTCCATTTGGCTCCGGATGGTCTTCTTGTCCGTGCTCGATGACATTCCCCCTCATCCAGCGGAGATGACTCCGGCGATACTCGACACAGCGGAGGACAAGATCGAGTGCTTTCATGAGGCGCTTCTGATTACCCGGGCTCTGAGGGATCGCTCTGTTCAGCTGCTAAGCCAGATACGGGCTCAGCGGGCCATAATGTCTGCCTTCGCTGATGGGCACGGTGCTGACCGATGGGAAGTGACTCCTCGTGAAGATCGCCGCTTTGAAATGGTAGAGAAGGCAGAGAGGGAGTTAGAGAATTTTATTCATAGTTTTGTGAATCCCTGTACTTTCGATCCCATGTTTGGTAATCTATTTCCTACAGAATAAAATGTTCAATTAAATACTTTCTTTTTGTCGTTGACCACCAAGTGCTCCATTTCTAACTCATGTTCTTCCTCTGATGTGTGCATGTGCGTAAATGAATGAGCCCGATTTCACACATATCTGTAAACAAAACTTAAACCGGTGTAAACAGGAACAAATAGCTCTTGGACGAAGATTTTGGTGGGAACAAATGCACCCACTACTTTGCCCACGTAAGTATGTACATCGGTGAAGTGGTGCAGAGTTATGCATGGCCATAGAATTGAAGGCTTAGAAGACAAGTTTGGGGTCTTTGTAGCCTAAGACTTTTTTCATCTTCATGAGTTGTAAGGGTCTCAAGAAGGTTGTTTCTCCCTGTGAGTCGAGAGGATCCCGTTGGTGTGTTTTCTCCTTAGGAGTCGTGAGGACTCCTAAGTGCGTTTTCTCTTGAGAGTTGTAATGATCTCAGAAGATAATTTTTCCCGCCTACAAGTCGAGAGGACTCGTAAGTGGTTGTTTCCCTCCTTGTCGAGATTCGACTTTGGAGAGTGTGGCCCGTGGATAGTCCGACTTGACCTCCTTGTAAGGCAGTGATGGCTTAAGAAGCATGGTTAAGATCTGCCGCCTAAGACTTTTCAACTTTATGAGCCATGGGGGTCTCATAAAGACTTTTCTCTTTACTAGTCGAGAGAATCCCGTAGGTGTGTTTTCTCCTTAGGAATCGTGAGGACTCCTAAGTACGTTTTCTCTTAAGAGTCGTAAGGATCTCAGAAGAGAATTTTTCCCGCTTACAAGTCGAGAGGACTCGTAAGTGGTTGTTTCCCTTCTTATCGAGATTCGACTTTGGAGAGTGTGGCCCGTGGATAGTCTAACTTGACCTCCTTGTAAGGCAGCGATGGCTTAGGAAATATGGTTAGGATCTGCCGTCTAAGACATTTCAACTTTATGAGCCGTAAGGGTCTCATAAGGACTTTTCTCCCTACGAGTCGATGGGGTCTCGTAGATGTAATTTTCCCTTAGGAATCGTGAGGATTCCTAAGTGTATATTTTCCCTCGAGAGTCATAAGGATCTCACAAGAGAATTTTCTTTTATGCGCAGGGACACTAATTTCCCCGCCGGTAGAGATGAATCGAGAGATACTCGCAAAGACACTGATTTCCTTGCGGGTCGACGCGAATCGAGGTTCTCGCCAAGGACGTTGATTTCCCTGAATCGAGATGTTTAGCCAAGGACACTGATTTCCCTGGGGTCGAAACAAATCGAGAGATTCCTGCAAAGACACTGATTTCTTTGCGGGTCGACGCGAATCGAGGTTCTCGCTAAGGACGCTGATTTCCCTGAATCGAGAGGTTTTGCCAAGGACATTGATTTTCCTGGGGTCGAGACGAATCGAGAGATTCTTGCAAAGACACTGATTTCCTTGCGGGTCGACGCGAATCGAGGTTCTCGCTAAGGACGCTGATTTCCTTGAATCGGGAGGTTTTTCCAAGGACACTGATTTTCCTGGGGTTGAAACGAATCAAGAGATTCCTCCAAAGACATTGATTTTCTTGCGGGTCGACGCGAATCGAGGTTCTCGCTAAGGATACTGATTTCCCTGAATCGAGAGGTTTTGCTAAGGAAACTAATTTCCCTGGGGTCGAGACGAATCGAGAGATTCCTACAAAGACACTGATTTCCTTGCGGGTCGACGCGAATCGAGGTTCTCGCCAAGGACGTTGATTTCCCTGAATCGAGAGGTTTAGCCAAGGACACTGATTTCCCTGGGGTCGAGACGAATCGAGAGATTCCTGCAAAGACACTGATTTCCTTGCGAGTCGACGCGAATTGAGGTTCTCGCCAAGGATGCTGATTTCCCTGAATCGGGAGGTTTTTCCAAGGACACTGATTTCCCTGGGGTCGAGACAAATCGAGAGATTCCTGCAAAGACACTGATTTCCTTGCGGGTCGACACAAATCGAGGTTCTTGCCAAGGACGCTGATTTCCCTGAATCGAGAGGTTTAGCCAAGGACACTGATTTCCCTGGAGTCGAAACGAATCGAGAGATTCCTGTAAAGTCACTGATTTCCTTGCGGGTCGACGCGAATCGAGGTTCTCGCCAAGGATGCCGATTTCCCTGAATCGAGAGATTTTGCCAAGGACACTGATTTCCCTGGGGGTTGGTTGACTTGTTTCTGAGACGGAGGTCATTGGCTGACTTGTTTCTGAGACGGAGGTCATTAGCTGACTTGTTTCTGAGACGGAGGTCATTGGCTGACTTGCTCCGTTTTCCGCGATGTCAGGGTTGACATGCTATGCTTTGTGTGGTGTCAGGGTTGACGTACTCCACTTTCTGCTGTGTCAGGATTGACGTGCTCCGCTTTCTGAGGTGTCAGGATTGACGTGCTCCGCTTTTTGCGGTGTCAGGATTGACGTGCTCCACTTTCTGCGATGTCAAGGTTGACGTGCTCCGCTTTCTGCGGTGTCAGGGTTGACGTGCTCCGCTTTCTGCGATGTCAGGGTTGACGTGCTCCGCTTTCCTCCGCTTTCTGCGGTGTTAGGGTTGACGTGTCAGGGTTGACATACTCCGGTTTCAGCGATGTCAGGATTGACGTACTCCACTTTCTGCGGTGTCAGGACTGACTCTAGGTTTTCTGTGAACCGTAGAGTCTTAGAACTGGGGAGTTTGCCGTGGCTCCGATTGGTGGTGCCGCGTCCATATCCTGCTGGAATGAGGAGGAACGCCGTTGTTGGTCTTCTGGGATGCAGATGTTGCCGTTGAGATCTGACTTTCTCTTTGACAGAGTCTGTCGGGAAATATGGTTCCCTCTTCGTTTATGCCCATGGATCGTATACTGGGGTCAGTATGGACTCGCCTGTAGGGCAAAAGTTTCATTCTTTCATTTTTTTTATTTATTTCCGCGATGCTCTATCATTTCATCTTTTTATATCGCAAAAGTCGCGTTGCCCAATCGTTTCGGCTGTTTTTTCGCGGTGCCCAATTGTTCAGTCGATAAAACTGCACATTTGTAGTACATTTTTCCTACCATTTTTATATTAAAAAAGGACTTTATTATAATATATTATACATATGAGGGTTTATGTGTAAAAACATTGTTTTCCATGTGTTAATATATTTTAATTATCATTTGGTAGGAAAATGTATGCAAATAAATCTATTGACCAAATCCTAGTAGAACTAAGTCTACTAAATATTATTTGAGATTATGGTGCAGAATATTTCCAAGTTGTGCAGAATTTTTCAAGGCTAGAATCAAGCAAATCAAGTTGTTGAAGAAATCTTGCCAAATTAAGAAGCAAACTTGGAGGCCAAGTCTGAAAGCAACCGAGAGAAGATTTCTGAAATATGAAGGTGTCTAGGATTGCCAAATGTCACCATCAGAGAGCCCAAGAAAAACGACAAAGAGATCTCATCCCTTGAGCGCGGATCCGCGGCCTTAGTCCCCATTTGCCGTGGATCCGCCGCAATTTAGGGGAGAGAGAATGCAAGATTTTGGGAGATTGATGACTGATAAATTTTACCAACTTTTCAACAATAATATTCTGGGTTTGCACTATATAAAGGCACCGAGGCCTCTTGGAAAAGCTATCAAGCCGAAGAGATCACGAAGCTCCTGACGCTCACGCATCCAGGCTGATCATCGACTGTTCGACTACCTCCTTAGGAAAGATCGAGAAGCAAATCAAGTTTTGTAATCATTTTCTATGGATTAAAAGTGTAGCTTGAAGGAGTTGATTAATAAAGGTAGTTTTTATTTAATTGTTTGTTTTTTTTACATTATGTTTTCCCTCTCTTTCTTTTCATCTTCTTCTCCCAACATGCGTGAGTAATTCTCCGCTTGTTAGGGTTCGTAGGATTAGGGTAGGCTAATGGATGATGAACATCCCCAAACCCTTTTTAAGTCCTATAAAGTTTATGAACTTTATCAAAAGAATCATTAACATCCTAATCGGGCGCGCTAGCAATTCTTTGCTAGTTCCGACCGCGATTAGAGATTAGATTAATGATTGTTTTGGTAAAGGCTAGATAATGAACGGAGTTCCGTGTCGAGATAAGGGTTAAGAGTGGGATTCCTTTTCCCTCCAGAAACCCTAATCTACACGCATCACCGTCGTTCTAGTTTTAAATCTATTAATGGATAAAAAGGGTAACTTTTAATTAATCGTCCATAACTACTAAATCCTAACGAACCCTACAAGCCCTCTTATTATATTATCTACATCTCTAAAATAATCTAGATCTATATTTTACATTCTTGTTTAACGTAGATCTAGAAACCATTCTATAAAAATTCTTTATCCCTCCTCTCTTTCTCAACACATCTAAAGTAAAAGTAAAAGGTTCAACGTTTCCGAGAGGACGACCCGTACCCATCTCGGTCTAGCTACACGCGACACCGTTATTGATTGCGCTTAAACTACAAACACACTTTCGTGTCAATCAAATGGCGCCGTTGCCGGGGATACGTGCGTAATTTTTTATTCTTATTATTTGTGTTGAATTCTTAGACGATTCATATCATTATTAAAACAAAACTGCAAATTGCATATTTAACGATTTGTGTGTGAATTTTGCGAGGGAATCTGGAGTCACGGACTTGAGGAAATAGGAGTTCTAGGGTTCCGAACTTCTCTGGTATATTTCTTAACTCCTTCTCTCTCCTCTAAATCCAATAAAATCTATTTTCTGCAGGATTCTTTGCAAAATTGCGCCGCTAAAAAAAAAATCTTTTTGCAAAAGTTTTGTGATTGGTTTTGTTTTGCATATTTAATACGGACTTTAAGGGGCAAAGACCAAATCAGGATTAGGTGGGGATTTCATCACCCTTCCTAAGCCCCACAAATCACAAACTGAGCATATAGATCAACCCTTCATTAATTTAAAAAATATCTAAACCAGACTCTAAGGACTGTCGCGCTCAATAAGGACAGAGGAAGGTCGTGGGTAATTTATCGTTCATCCGCATTACTTTTGTAGTGCCTAGGCAAGTGTGACAAAGGCTAGTGGTTTTTAATTAGGCCCACGACGTGGTTCCTTCCCACTTACCTGGCACTTATCTGGCTATAAAGGTAGTACGGAGGCGGTAAAGGATTGATCTTGCGGCTTGTCCTTTGGAAGTCTAGGAGCGGTCTAGAGACTGGACCTAGGTGACCTTAGTTCTAGGGTTGCTTGTGCATCTTAGGGAGATTTGTCTTGAGTCCCACATTTTTCAAAACAAGCCAATTTTAAATCACACACACGCTGCCACTTGCACTAAACCCGCTTAGTGCATGCTCGGCTGGACACGGGATCCTAGTGCCCGTCTTGTCCGCGTTCCTGCTATTGACGCCGAAGTCGGTACTTCTTCATCTTCTTTTCCCCCACCACACACCACATCGATCGTGATGGACGACACTCCATCTAATTATAACACCACGCTGCCACCGCCCGCAGGTGCGCAGAATCCACCGCGCATCTCTCTCCAAGAGAGATGCTATCCTATTCGTGGTCCCCTTCCTACTTGTTTATCTCTTCCACCACCTAACGGGGATAATTTCGAAATTAAACCCCACTACATCAATCTGCTGCCCAAATTTCACGGGCTTGAGTCGGAAGACGCGTACGTTTTCATCACCAAATTCGAAAACGTATGCGCAATGATGGGTACTTCACAATTGACTTTAGATGCTATGCGCTTACGTCTTCTCCCATTCCCATTGTGCGACTTGGCAGAAAAATGGCTTTATAATACTGCCGCACACTCTATCACTAATTGGGATGAATTCGTCGTAGCATTTCTTAAGAAGTTTTACCTAAATCATAAGACTGCACATGTTAGGAGCGAGATTAACCAGTTCACCCAGCTTCCCAATGAACCATTTTGGAAGTGCTTTGAACGTTTCAAAGATCTGCTTGTCCAATGCCCCCATCACGGAATACAAAGATGGGATTTATGTCGGATTAAATATGAGGGCATTAATCCAGCGACAAAGCAGATGCTTGAAACAATGTGTCAATGCAATTTCATGTCTAAAGATGACGGTGAAGCTTGGAAATATCTGGAAGATCTCGCAGAAAGCACTTTGCAGTGGGAAAGCGTAAGACCACCTTCAACTAAGGGAGGTATTCACCAGCTCGACGTTTCCATCGCAGTAAAAGCCGAAATGGCAGCGATACAAAAGAAACTCGACGCTATTGAAAACAAGTTCTCATCTTTCTCCCTAAATCAGGTCACGCTTCCTAAGACCGTCTGTGGTTGCTGTTCGGATCCTTCACACTTAACGGAAGAATGTCCTATGAATGCATCGTTTCAAGCTAATGCTGCTTTTCAGCAGCGACCTAGAAACGACCCTTATTCTTCCACGTACAATCAAGGATGGAGGAATCATCCTAACTTTGCTTGGAATCAAAACCAACAAAGTAATTATCAAAGACCTCCTCCGCAGCAACCACAACCACAGAATCAGCCCCCCTTTCAGTCACAGAATTTCCAAAATCCGGCCAACATTTCTACACCACAAGTGGCCGGTATTGACAACTCACTTGCACAAACTTTGGATATGTTCATAAAACAATCCATGCAAAATTCGGCTGAGATGAGGTCTTCTATTGATGCCCTAACAAAAAACTCCTCCTCCCATGGTGAGAGTATTAAATCAATAGAAAACCAAATCGCACAGTTAAACGCCGCAATGAGTGCGAGAGAGAAAGGGAAAATCCCATCTCAACCCCTACCGAATCCTGGCCATTCACAAAGTCATAATGTGAATGCCGTCACTACGTTGAGATCGGGGAGAGTGCTGAACAACCAAGTGGGTGAGCAAGTTGATGATAGTGACACATTTGATACCCCTTCTTCTTCTTCTTCCCCTAACTCGTCTAGTCTTCCACCTTCGTCCGAGCCTATTCTCCGTTTTCCCCAAGGCTCAAACATTTCGCCAAATCTATCTAAGTCGATGCCCACTCCAATTTTGGGATCGAATCCGTCGCCACAGTCTTCTCCACAAACGTTGGACCCAAAACTTATTGATCGAGCTCCATTTCCAAACCGATTAAGGGCCAACCGACCTAACCCGCAAATGGAGAAGATTGTGGAAATGTTTAAGCAAGTTAGCGTGAATATTCCTCTCCTAGATGCTATTCAACAAGTCCCATCTTATGCAAGAATCCTTAAAGACTTGTGCACTAGGAAGAGAAAAACTCAAGTGCCTAAAAAGGTTTTCATGACGAGTAATGTTAGCACAGCTTTTACCCAACAAATACCAAAGAAACGTAAGGACCCCGGCTGTCCTACAATCTCTATCTCTATTGGGGGTAAAAATATAAATCGTGCTTTACTCGATCTAGGCGCTAGCGTCAACTTGCTTCCTTATTCAGTATACGAGCAGTTAGGAATTGGAGAGTTAAAACCCGCCCATTGTACTCTCCAAATGGCTGACCGATCTATCACCAAACCTCGGGGCGAACTAGAGGATGTGTTAATTAAAGTCGGGGAATTCATATTTCCCGTGGACTTTATTGTTTTAGATACACAACCTGTGGCAAACCCACGCAATCAAATCGCGGTGATACTTGGTCGACCCTTCCTAGCAACTTCTAACGCTGTGATTAATTGTCGTAACGGTTCTATGAACTTATCCTTCGGGAAAATGACAATTGAGCTTAATATTTACAAGCTAGGAAGTCAGCCATCAGAACCTTCTGCTCAATTGCTGGATGTTTGTTCCATCCACGAGATAGCTTCGGAAAGCTGCATGGATGAGGAGATTTGCTTTGATGTTCTCAACAACATTAATGAGACATCGTTCGATCTTGCACCACTTTACAGTGAGGATATGTTCAATGAGTCCGACCTTGAGATTGAACCCGTTGACTCGTTGCAAAAGTCAGCAGCACTTTCCGAGTCAATATCTTATGCAAGTTTTGAACCTCTTCGGGAGTCCGAATATCATTCGCTTACCCCACCTTCTATAGTCTCTCCGCCAATTCTTGATCTCAAACCGCTACCTTCTCATCTTAAATATGCATATTTAGGAGAGAATGAGACTTTGCTAGTGATTATTTCCGCTTCTCTAGCCTTAGAGCAAGAGAATGCACTTTTGGCAGTGTTGAGATCGAATCGGGAAGCATTTGGTTGGACTATGGCTGACATCAAAGGGATTAGTCTCTTAATTGTTGAACATTACATACATCTGATGGATGAAGCCAAACCAACCCGAGACCCACAAAGACGGTTAAATCCCGTTATGAAGGAGGCGGTAAAGAAAGAAATCGTCAAGTGCCTTGATAGTGGAATAATTTACCCCATATCTGATAGTCAATGGGTAAGTCCAATTCATGTGGTCCCTAAAAAGTCTGGCATCACGGTCATCACTAATGAGGCTAATGAGTTAATCCAAACACGCACCCAAACTGGGTGGCGCGTATGTATCGATTACAGGAAACTCAATGCCGCGACGAGGAAAGATCACTTCCCTCTACCTTTCATTGACCAGATGTTAGAACGATTAGCGGGACACGAATACTATTGTTTCTTGGACGGATACTCTGGTTATAACCAGGTCCCCATCGCCGAAAAGGATCAAGAGAAAACCACTTTTACTTGTCCTTTCGGAACTTTTTCTTATAGACGCATGCCCTTTGGGTTATGCAACGCTCCCGCTACATTTCAGCGGTGCATGATGGGGATATTTTCAGACATGGTGGAAAATTTTCTAGAAATTTTTATGGACGATTTCTCCATTTTTGGGGACTCCTTTGAGGACTGCCTTCGTAATCTTGACGCTGTTCTTACCCGCTATAAGGATAAGAACCTGACATTGAATTGGGAAAAATGCTATTTTATGGTCCAAGAAGGTATTGTACTTGGACATATAATTTCACATAAAGGCATTGAGGTCGACAGAGCTAAAATAGATGTCATTCAAAACCTCCCTCGTCCCAATTGCGTCAAAGATATACGATCCTTCCTTGGTCATGCAGGATTTTATAGGAGATTTATTAAGGACTTTAGCAAAATTGCTAGACCCTTAACCCTTCTATTGGCCAAGGACACTACTTTTCACTTCGATTCGGATTGTGAGGCTGTTTTTGAATCGCTTAAAGAATCACTCACTACAGCCCCCGTTTTATCATCTCCGGATTGGAACCACCCGTTCGAGCTTATGTGTGATGCATCAGATTTTGCTATTGGTGCGGTCTTAGGACAGCACATTGATAAGATGCCACATGTAATTTACTATGCAAGTAGGACCTTGAATGATGCACAAATAAATTACACAACTACCGAGAAAGAACTCTTGGCAGTTGTATTTGCATTAGAGAAATTCAAGCCCTACTTGATTGGCTCGCCTATTGTGGTTTACACAGATCACTCCGCCCTACGATATCTTTTATCGAAGAAGGATGCGAAGGCCAGGCTAATACGTTGGATCCTATTGTTACAAGAATTTGATCTTGTCATCAAAGATAAGAGTGGATGTGAAAACGTTGTAGCCGACCATCTTTCACGCATCACTTCTTCGCCAACTGTGACCGTGCCGATAAATGACTCATTTCCCGACGAACAGCTCTTGAATGTATCTTACGAACCTTGGTTCGTGGATATCGTGAACTATCTTGCGACGGGACTTATACCTAGCGATTGGTCGAAACAAGACAAACTTCGATTTTTATCCCAAGTAAAATATTTTTACTGGGATGAACCATATCTATTCAAGTATTGTTCCGATCAAATCATTCGCAGGTGTGTCCCTAACGATGAATTCAAGAGCGTGTTATCATTTTGTCATGATCAGGCATGCGGCGGTCACTTTGGACCTCGAAAAACAGCGGAGAAAGTTTTGCAATGTGGCTTTTATTGGCCAACATTATTTAAAGATGCATTTGAACATTGCAAAACTTGTCCGCGATGTCAGCATTTGGGTCGGATTTCACGAAGGAACGAGATGCCGCTCCAACCTATATTGGTTGTGGAAATATTTGATGTTTGGGGTATTGATTTTATGGGCCCTTTTCCCAACTCCTTTGGGAATCTATATATCTTGTTAGCGGTTGATTATGTCTCGAAGTGGGTGGAAGCTATACCGTGTCGCACTAATGACAACAAAGTTGTCATTAAGTTCCTTAAAGAAAACATCTTCTCGCGATTTGGACACCCTCGCGCTATCATTAGCGACAACGGGATACATTTCTGCAATAGGTCTTTTGAGGCCTTGATGCGGAAATATTCAATCACTCACAAGCTTTCTACGCCCTATCACCCCCAAACAAGCGGGCATGCTGAGATCTCAAATAGGCAGATCAAACAGATATTGGAGAAGACGGTTTCCAAAAACCGTAAGGATTGGTCAACTAAATTGACGGATGCTCTTTGGGCATTCCGCACCGCTTATAAGACCGATCTTGGTATGTCTCCATACCGTCTTGTGTTTGGAAAGGCATGCCACCTCCCTGTCGAGATTGAACATAAGGCAATGTGGGCTATTAAAGAGCTTAATTTTGATCTTGAGCATGCAGGCAGCTATCGGAAGTTGCAATTGAATGAACTAAGCGAACTCCGCGATGAAGCTTACGATAATGCGGTGATAGTAAAGAATAGGACCAAAGTGTTCCACGATAAAAATCTTTCTAGAAAAACCTTCACATCGGGGCAACAAGTCCTTCTTTACGATTCCCGTCTCCATCTTCATCCGGGTAAACTTAAATCTTGTTGGAAAGGACCTTTTGTGGTGCGGTATGTACACCCGCACGGGGCGGTTGAAGTAGAAAATTTGAAAAACGGTTCGATTTTTAAAGTAAATGGGCATAGATTAAAACCGTATTTTTCTGCTGACCCCGCGGAGGAGCTCCTGTTTTTACAGGAGCCGCTTTATCAAAACTAAATTTCCTCCGCCTCACCTCCATGTTTTGGTAACTTTTTCACATTTTAAGAATGGAGGTGAGTAAAAAAAAATGGATTTGATTGAATATCTGTGCGTGTCAAAGAATAAGTTTGGGGGAATTTTTCATTTAACTATTATTTTACCCCTTGTATCTCTCCCTTAGTATACAGGTCCATATTCTCAAAAGGCTACATCAGTGAGGACACTGCTGAAAACAGGTTTGGGGGGGAGGTTTGTATTCACTGAATTATCTTTGACACCGGGCATTAAAATTTTTTTTTTTTATAACAAAAGAATAGAAAGTGAAACATTACATCCAAAAGATAGGAATAGTTTAAGAAAACGAAGAAAATTAGAAGTTTTCTTATACGAACTAGTAATAAGTAGTTATGAGCTGTTGTCCCAAGGGTTCGTAAGATGAAGGAAGTCACTAATCTGAGGATAAAAATAAGTCTGAAAAATAGTTTCTATTCTGGAAGCCAAACATTTGAATGTTGATACCCTACAATATGCACCTACACACGTCTTGAAACTCGGGATAGTAGAGGATACCTTGAAATGCTCTTGTCTAAAAGCCAAAGTATGAAGGAAATAAAAAAAAAAATGATGAAGAAAATATAAAAATGGTGAAAAGAAAAATGAACACTGGTTTTGTTATCGCCAAGGCAGCAATAAAAAAATATAGCGAGGGTGCCTCTTCACCTAGTGCCCTAAGGCCAACTGGTCTGGGAGTCACTGCTAAGCCTTAGGTGGCGCAAGACGAGGAAATATTATCACCTAATCAGCAAGCACATGAGTAATCGGTCGGTTAGTACCTCAAGAAGTATTAACGGTCGCATGAAAATGTGTGAGCAAATCTAAGTATTCATCAAATTAAAGAGTACTAAGGTAGATGGACAAGAGTATGATAGCTTGAATTGAATTCTCCGAGTGTAGGGATGTTATTTACACACACGTGGGGTTATATGATCAATGTTTGGATGAAAGGTAGGAATGAAGAATAAAGACGATGTTTTATTGAGGGATAATGTGATTTCTAAACATCTTTTCATGACTATTAAGATAGGGCTCATGACAACTGAAAAGCTGGCATAGTTGGAAACTCTTCTTTTCAAAGTATTTCTTTTATGGTTCTTGTCTTTATATGTAAATTTCACCATCTCTCTTTTGTTATTGGATTTTGTGGGTGTAATCCGCTGAAAACCCTCAGGAGACAACACTCCTCCTACTAGGGACACCTAGAGGTTTAACGGCTTGTTGCACGTGCTCAGTGCAATCGTGTCTGCCTACGAAAGTGTGCTTAGTTTTCTCCTTTCTTTTTCTCCTCTTAAAAAAACTAGTTTGCTCGGGACGATCAAAGATAAGTTTGGGGGTATTTGTTCAGTCGATAAAACTGCACATTTGTAGTACATTTTTCCTACCATTTTTATATTAAAAATGGACTTTATTATAATATATTATACATATGAGGGTTTATGTGTAAAAACATTGTTTTCCATGTGTTAATATATTTTAATTATCATTTGGTAGGAAAATGTATGCAAATAAATCTATTGACCAAATCCTAGTAGAACTAAGTCTACTAAATATTATTTGAGATTATGGTGCAGAATATTTCCAAGTTGTGCAGAATTTTTCAAGGCTAGAATCAAGCAAATCAAGTTGTTGAAGAAATCTTGCCAAATTAAGAAGCAAACTTGGAGGCCAAGTCTGAAAGCAACCGAGAGAAGATTTCTGAAATATGAAGGTGCCTAGGATTGCCAAATGTCACCATCAGAGAGCCTAAGAAAAACGACAAAGAGATCTCATCCCTTGAGCGCGGATCCGCGGCCTTAGTCCCCATTTGCCGCGGATCCGCCGCAATTTAGGGGAGAGACAATGCAAGATTTTGGGAGATTGATGACTGATAAATTTTACCAACTTTTCAACAATAATATTCTGGGTTTGCACTATATAAAGGCACCGAGGGCCTCTTGGAAAAGCTATCAAGCCGAAGAGATCACGAAGCTCCCGACGCTCACGCATCCAGGCTGATCATCGACTGTTCGACTACCTCCTTAGGAAAGATCGAGAAGCAAATCAAGTTTTGTAATCATTTTCTATGGATTAAAAGTGTAGCTTGAAGGAGTTGATTAATAAAGGTAGTTTTTATTTAATTGTTTGTTTTTTTTACATTATGTTTTCCCTCTCTTTCTTTTCATCTTCTTCTCCCAACATGCGTGAGTAATTCTCCGCTTGTTAGGGTTCGTAGGATTAGGGTAGGCTAATGGATGATGAACATCCCCAAAACCTTTTTAAGTCCTATAAAGTTTATGAACTTTATCAAAAGAATCATTAACATCCTAATCGGGCGCGCTAGCAATTCTTTGCTAGTTCCGACCGCGATTAGAGATTAGATTAATGATTGTTTTGGTAAAGGCTAGATAATGAACGGAGTTCCGTGTCGAGATAAGGGTTAAGAGTGGGATTCCTTTTCCCTCCAGAAACCCTAATCTACACGCATCACCGTCGTTCTAGTTTTAAATCTATTAACGGATAAAAAGGGCAACTTTTAATTAATCGTCCATAACTACTAAATCCTAACGAACCCTACAAGCCCTCTTATTATATTATCTACATCTCTAAAATAATCTAGATCTATATTTTACATTCTTGTTTAACGTAGATCTAGAAACCATTCTATAAAAATTCTTTATCCCTCCTCTCTTTCTCAACACATCTAAAGTAAAAGTAAAAGGTTCCACGTTTCCCAGAGGACGACCCGTACTCATCTCGGTCTAGCTATACGCGACACCGTTATTGATTGCGGTTAAACAAACAAACACTCTTTCGTGTCAATTACCAATCATTTCGGCTATTTTTCTTTTTACTCGCTGCTTTTTATTGCGAGTTGCCCAATCATTTCGACTATTTTGTATGCATATCTTTTACTTGCTGATTTTGTTGCAAGTTGCCCTATCATTTCGGCTATTTCATATGCATTTATTGTTAGTTATATGTATGCCCTAGAGGCCATTACTATACATATGATGTATATTGTAGTGGATGCTGGGACATATATAGGTAGGACTTTCTTGCTCGACATGATAGTACGCTATCTGGTTGCTCTTTATCTTAACATGTATACTTTCTGTCTCTCTGATTACATGTTGATAAAGCCCTTAGGATATGTACTCGACTTCCAAGACTATGATGCAGATCATACTAGTGGGGCCTGGGTAGTCAATGAGTACATCCTTCATAGTCCCTAGTCGTGGGTGTATCGAGACGGGGCATCGATATACCAGAGTAGACTAGCGTATACCTTCTCGACCCATACAGATGGGCGATGGATGATCCCATATTCATTGGTGTTTGACATCGGAGATGATATACGGGTGCTCAGTGGAGACTGGGTACACTGGACGGACTCGCCGAGAACTCCCAGATGGTATTATACCTTACGTCAGATGGCAGTTCTCTGATGACACTGGTACAGAGTAGTCTGTTGACCCGAGATCGTTATAGAGTCTTGTGTGATTCCCACTGTGCTTTGATTTCCATCTTACCACGTCCAAGAGGGCGTGCAAAACGGTGGTTTTTGGGTACAGTCCCGAGTCACATGGAGGCAATGAGCGATAGGAGGGGATTCGTCTCTCCCGGTATAGGGAGTTGATGTTGCGCTGTGTTCGATTGGCTATAACAGGAAATCCCTGGCCAGGGTTGCTGAGATTTACTGGTAAGTGTTACCAGCAGTTTCTCGAATTGTTATAGACCTCATATCGACACGACTTATCGAGCTATTGGGGTCTGACGTTTACCACCCCTAGGCGAGATATGCGACATATCAGACGATCAGACCGGACTGTACGGTAGTGTTACTGGTTAGATTCACAGGAGTGTGAGCGGGCTTGCTCGTCGATCTTCTGATCGCTCAATACCCGGGTGGCCGTTACGTTTAGCAGACCGCTTGCGGCTTGTGGGTGTTTGATATGATCATCATCTGCTACCGGCGTATTGACGAGTCTTTAGAGTCCTACACAGAGGTTTCCTGGCTCAAGCGAAACGAAATAGGAGCGCATATGAGATATGTGCGGGACCGAGAATAATGCGTGTATGTGATATCGTATTTCATTCTCGCGATTAATGTTTCGATTGGTTGTATGCGATATAACCTAGTTGTCGAATCGAAGATCGATTCGATAAGTCGATACATTGGATACTAGTCGGTTGTGTGCGACATGACCGGATCATTGAATCAAGTGTTGATTTAATGATTTAATGCATAATTATATATTTGATATATTACTTTGCATTAACTAGTATCGGTTCACTTTTAAAGGGTTTTCTCACTTGGATTGTGCACATTGTATATGTGATATACTTTTGTACACAAGTTTGTATCATGTTTGATGATATATGCTCACTAGGGTTTGTGTGAAGATTAAACCATGGTTGTAGATTGGTTAGGGTTTTCATTTTCTTATTCATTTATTTATTTATTTATTCTTTTTGGAAAATGAAAAGCATAAAGGGAAAATGGTGGCTTTCTTTGTTTGTTATTGAAGCTTCATGAAGCTTTGACCTTGTGACCATTTTGTCTTGATGCTTAACCCTAACCCTTCATTCTAACCATGGTTTATTCTCTACACTAAACTATGGTTGCTAAATGATAAGTATTGATTTTATTTTCCTTTTTGGAAGATACTTATGATATTCTATCATCATCTTCTTCTTCTTCTTCTTCACTTGAAGAAAGCTTGCTTCAACAATGGCAACTTGAGCAAATGAGTGAGAAATCCAATTCTAAAGTGAACCCACTTCCTATTTCTTCATCCTCTACCTCTTGCCAAGTAGTAGAGTGTGTTTTCTTCACAAGTTTCATGACTTGGTGAAGTGGGAGCTTGATCTTGTGATGCCTCGACGTAGATCATCTTCGGCACGAAGCCGACGAGCTTGCCCGCCCATTTCTCCGATGAAGCCAACGCTAGAGCCCGGGATTTGTTTTGGACAGCAAGGGGACTTCATCGCGGAGCTATGGAGGTGGAGCACCGGATCTACAAAGGTTGTATTTCCGTTCTCTTAGTAAAGTAGTTTACTAGTTCTTTTTCGCCTAGACATCTAGTTAACGATCCGTAGTCTAGGGTTTCTCGGCACCCATAATTTTTGAAATTGGCATGGTTGATGCCTTGTGAGACCTCTTGAGAGTGCCTAGGAACCCTACAGTGGTATCAGAGACTAGCTAGAGCCTTAGGCGATGCGTAGACGAAGTTTGAAACCCGATCGATTCGAAACCCTAACTTAAACTTGCTCTCTGTACATTTTTCAAATTTGTGGATTTTTGCAAATTAAAAATATGCAGAAAAATCAGCAGGGAAATATAAGAATTACGGCGCAAAATTTAGCTCCTAATTCCATAAAAGTGCGGCGGAACCGCGGCATTAGCGTGCTAATGCGGCGGTTCCGCGGCCCTTTTGTCTCTTCTCCCATCAAATTTTGCACAGTAATTCCTATTTGGAAGTGCTGGTTTTCTTGGGAATTTTTAATCTGTAATCCAGAGTTGAGTATTTTGGGTTGTATTGGGAGTTCGTACATTCGATCGGATTGTCAAACTCTGTCTATGTTTTTTTCCTGATAAATTTTAGAATATGTTAAAAAGTTCGACTGGATATAAATACCCAATTTTTCCCCTGTCGGGAAATTTCCAAGTGTTGGATTTTTCCGTGGTTCAAAGACGTTCTAAGTAGTGCAAGTAACGCAATGGTCCCTCTAGAAGACAACAAACCTTAACTCGATTATGTGACCGTCTTGAACTGCCCTTTGAACCCTCGGGTTTGGGGCAGTACGGCGTGCCACATGTGAGGCGTTGGCTTGACCCTTCTACGGCTGGACCGTTGGTACTGAGGCATGAAGTGAATGTCTTTGAACTTATTTCATGAGTTGATCTGTATCGGGAAAACTTGGGTGTTTGAATGTTCGATCGGAAAGTTTAACATTTTCTATTTATCTGGAATGGGATACAATAATTGGAATTCACAAGTAGTTATGAGATAACTGAATGAATGTTATAAACATAGCAGTTTAGTCTCACTTGATCGGTTGCCACGGAATTTTGATGCGATCAAAAGTCCGTCGCAATCACGTAGCATACGCGGATACTCGCCGGGTAAACTTAATAGACAGCCTCACTCCATAGCCCCGACCAAGTGACTGTAGGAGAACCCCGTCGCCGAAAGCATCCGTCCGGGTGCTCGCGGCAGCGGTGTTCAGCCTTGGTGCACTTCGTCGACGGTATCGGGGGTGTAGCCGTCTACTGAAGTTTGCGACGAGCATTCGATCAAATTGTCGGGAATCCTGTTGAATTGCCCGACTAGGTATTGAAAAGTGTTTTCGATTTTGAGATTAAAATGCGGGGTTTATAATTGTTAGGCATGCGATGTCTAAAGAATTCATTTGGTCAGGCATGCGATGTCTGAGGTGGTTGCGGATTCCAACTGTTGTAGTTTTACACTTTCTTTTCTGTGACCGTAAGTGTAATATGTGATATCGCCGGTTTCGTTGCTATATGTCAACGACAATTGGGATGCGCATATTTACTTACGTTGATGACATGTGATGTTATGTGTTGCTGGATATGTTATATTGGATCGTCGTGTTTGAATAGCCGGGGGTTTTTATGTGAGATGAGTGTTTTTCATTTTCATTCATGTAAAAACTTGTATGTAATATTCTTTTATTGGGGCACTTCCAGGTTGCGGAAGATGTCATCTTTTGTATATTATTTACTTTTCCGCACTAGGATAGACCCAAGGAGGGGAGCACAAGTAACCGGGTTCTGGAGTCCAGTGGGAGACCAACTCGAGGAGTCGAGTCCGGGTCTCCTAACTCTAGAATTGGTAGGGTTGCTTGCCGCTCTCGTAGGGGTCTAGGGGTGTGGGTTTGGCTATTCATCGCGACCGTGGAATCCGTGTTTTATACTGGCTCGTATTGAAAACACGGACGTCCTAGTATATCCAATATTTCATATGTTTCTTCTACTGCGATATCTGTGATGTGATCATGTGATGTTCTGTGATAGATACAGTATATAGTATATATGATATATTATATAGGCGTTACTTATGTTTTACACCCGCGCTAGCCCTGCCCCGCTCTGTCGTTAGTTACCTAACCTAACGGTGCACGAGGGGACATCGAGGCGAATGCGGATGGTATAAATGTACGTCGTATTTATCTGTGATGTTTAGGTACTTAAATGATGGGACTTCATTAATGTGATTAATGAAAGTAAAAGAAACCTAAGATGATGTAGAATCGAATTTCAAAATAAAACAGGTAGCTACAGTTCTTGCTTTGCACAGAGGTATAAATGATATATCCTGCACCTTATTCGATAAGGAAAGGACCGAGATCCCTTCACCGGGAGTGACTCCTTTAGCAATAACTGGCAGATGCTACACACTCGGTTTGTCTTTTGATTGCTTTTAAGAGTTTTTGCTTTGCACAGTGATATATATGATATATCCCGCACCTCATTCGACGAGGAAAGGACCGACGATCCCTTCACCGGGAGTGACTCCTTTAGCAAAACTAGAAAAGCCTCAAAAGCACTCTATTTTTAAAAACCATTTGATTCTACAACGATATCAAGTTCATTACGCAATAGGTTTTCAGAAAAACCTGTCGTAGCCCTCCGTCATTTCAGATAAGTGCTAATTAGTATTCGTGCTACGTTTGTTGGCCTGCGTCAAGGCGTAGTGTGCGGTAGCTAACTAGTATTTATCTGCTTATGCATATGATGCAGATTGGATTAGGGTAGTCGTGCGACTTTGTTGGCCTGCGTCAAGGGTCGTGCGGGTGGGTTTAATTCAATCAGGAAATGACGGGTTGAACTTGACTAGCGCTCTATGGTTTGTTGGCCTGCGTCAAGGTCATAGGACGCTAGGGGAAAAATATTATCGGGAATTTCAAGTGTTGAAATTTGCAATGAGATTGCATACCTTCTATGAGACAGTTGGATTCCGATACCCGCTGCGAGTAAGAGTTACTCCTGGGAGAGTTTTACACATTACAATTAGCCGATCAAGTAGGTGTCTAGAAAGGTGTTAACGGGGTTACGCCTCTGGGAAAACGAGGTTTACATTAATTAGGTTCGTGCGAAAGCACGGGGGACCTCCCTCAAAATACCGACACTGGCCTGGCTGAAAGATTGGCGAACTTGTAGCGTGTAATTAATCCCGGCTAGTCTTTCCTTTTAGGGTTTAAAGGAAGATTTGATAAAAAGCAGTGGGAGCCATCCTGATTAGATAAAATAATAACCAATCTATTCTTGCTAGAGCGCACGCTGAGTGTTTTCTTCTCTCTCTCTCCAGGTAGCGACCATATCACGCCTTAATCAAGATAATAATACGGAATATTGACCGAACCCGCTTGTTATACTGAGCTGGGGAACGTTGATCCCGCTCCAACTTATAATTGTTATAAGACAGAGCAGAAAATTAGGGAATACCAGAATTCCCGTGCCGCCCAAACGAAGAGAGTGCATGCTGATGTATCATCTTCGGGTGTGTTCATTATACAGAACTGTTTCTCAGTATTCTTTACGTCCTGGGTATGTGATACCAGATCAGGATCCCATATATATAATTTGTTACATGAGCTACAAATAGGTAAGGAACTGAGAACGGGTGATAAGTTTCATGAGGCAGAAAACGGGGCAAGTGTTGCAGCCAAGTCTGTTGGTCACTGTCACCCTGTATTATCAATACATTGATTCTAAACGAATGTTATTAGATACCGAACCCGATATACAAAATCATATCTGTCTCTTTGTTAGTAAAGAAACGATAAAATTTTGTATTGTTGGATAATGTTTTGAACATTTCCTATATCAATAGTTGATCGGTTCAGGCACGTATCTAAAAGCATTGATGTTCTAAATCAAACAACAGTTCTTTAGTATACGGAACACATACAAGAGGAAGAGTTCAGAAATGAACGAATCCTTCTTGAGGCGTTGTAGACTAGGTCATATCAATGTGACCCGACTAGCTAAAGTTACTTGTAGATGCATATTTAAATCAGTTTGAATTTACATCTTGTGAAACTTGCCAGTCATGTCACAAAGATATAATGACACCAGCTCTGTTTATTGGAAACAGAGAAAGAGTTAGTAAACTCTTGGGATGATACATGTTGATGTATGTAAGGTCCCCTGTCTACATATGCCAGGACTGGTTCTTTGTACTTCGTTACATTCTCTGATAATCTCTTAAGATTCAGACATATGTTCCTGTTGAAACACAAGTCCGAACCTTTTGAGATATTCACAGAATATAAGTTAGAAGTAGAGAACCAATACGGGTATAAGTATTATGTCCTTTGATGAGATCAAGGAGGAGAATACTAGAGCACGGAATTTCTGGACTTTTCTAAAGGAGAATGAGATTCTCTCTCAGCATTACTCCTCCGTATACACCATAGCACGATGGTATATCGGGGCGGAGCAATAACACCCTATGTGATAAGATGTGCTCTATGATGAGTACTACTGAGTTACCCATTTCCTTTTTGGGAGTTATGCACTTGAGAAGCTGCATACCTATTGAATAGGGTTCAAATCAAATCAGTTGCCTACCACTTCATATTTGATATGATAAGGGAAGAGCCCGTCTCTTAAGTTAGTTAAGATTTGGGGTTGTCCAGCCTATGTCTGAAAAGCAAAATCTGGACAAGCTCGAGGCAAGGTCTGTAATGTAGAACTGGAAAGGTTCCAGCTATACAAACTACAGCAGATGATTTGATAAAACCAAAGGATTCAATAGTTACCAACGAACTTCAGCCTCTCCGCCGATCTAGTAAGGTTCCTCACCCTCCTGAGAGATACTTCGGTTTCTCTATGACAGTGGGAGCGAGGATTGCATCATGAGATGATGACCCAACTAGTTTCGAGCTGGCCATCAGGAGTGGGACTCTGTAAGAATGGCTGGATGCTTAGCGATCTGAGATGGAATCCTTATACACCAACAAAGTATGGACTTTGGTTGCTATATCTGAAGGGTTAAATCCCCATCAGGAGCAAGTATATCTTGAGAAGATTACTTGGTGTAGATGGAAAAGTTGAGACTTGTTAAAGCTTTTCGTCATCGACCAGGCGTGGATAATGATGAAACCTTTTCAAGTGGCTATGCTTAAGTCCATCCAAATCCTACTTGCCACGGCTACATACCATGACTACGATATCTGGCGGTTGGGTGCCATGACTACTTTTCTAAAATGATGTTTTAGAAGAGAGAGTCTATAAGTACACAGCCAGAGTGCCTCGTAGATAGTGGGAGCAGCGGAAACGTGTGCAAGATGTTTTATGTGATAAAGCAGGCATCGCGGAGTTGGAACATCTGTTTTGATGGATTAGTCAAAGAGTTTGACATCATCAAAATGGTAGATGAACCTTGTATATACAAAAAGGTAGTAGGGAGTATGGTGATGATCTTCGTAGAGTACGTGGATGACATACTCTTGATAAGAAAGGAGTTTCCTATGCTATGCTCGGTCAATCTCCGCTTATCACAATGATTCTCCATATAGGATCAAAATGATGCCTCCTAAATCCTGGGTTTTGGATCTATGAGATAGATCTAATTGGATGTTAGGATTCTCACTAGTTGAAGTGAGATGGTATCAAACGATCCTGAGGAGAATCACTGGAAGGGTTCCAGGGTGATAAAGACGACTGAATATCAGTCGCAGGCATTGTCTTTACCCTCAGTAAAGGGACGGTATGTTGGAAGAGTTCCAAGATAGATTCCGTGGCATACTAGATGATTAAGGCTGGATACATCGCTACTTAAGATGCTACCAAAGAGGATGTTTGGGTGTATATTGGTTCATGAGATGAACTAGGTTCCTGCCATTGTGTGACAATGGAGTTATGGCTTGTGCCAAGGAACGCAGGTCCCATCAGTGATCCTGACATATTCTAAGGCAGTATCACCTGATCATGGAGATGGTTGATCTCCAAGGAGATCGAGGTTTGGAGAGTAGACTCAGAGGACAACACAGTGGATCCACTCACAAAGGCCTGTTCCCAGAGAGAGATTTTTATGGGATGGTTGAGTATGAGATACTGCAACCACTGCTATCAGATGGCCCTAGTGCAAGTGGGAGATTGTTAGTTATATGTATGCCCTAGAGGCCATTACTATACATATGATGTATATTGTAGTGGATGCTGGGACATATATAGGTAGGACTTTCTTGCTCGACATGATAGTACGCTATCTGGTTGCTCTTTATCTTAACATGTATACTTTCTGTCTCTCTGATTACATGTTGATAAAGCCCTTAGGATGTGTACTCGACTTCCAAGACTATGATGCAGATCATACTAGTGGGGCCTGGGTAGTCAATGAGTACATCCTTCATAGTCCCTAGTCGTGGGTGTATCGAGACGGGGCATCGATATACCAGAGTAGACTAGCGTATACCTTCTCGACCCATACAGATGGGCGATGGATGATCCCATATCCATTGGTGTTTGACATCGGAGATGATATACGGGTGCTCAGTGGAGACTGGGTACACTGGACGGACTCGCCGAGAACTCCCAGATGGTATTATACCTTACGTCAGATGGCAGTTCTCTGGTGACACTGGTACAGAGTAGTCTGTTGACCCGAGATCGTTATAGAGTCTTGTGTGGTTCCCACTGTGCTTTGATTTCCATCTTACCACGTCCAAGAGGGCGTGCAAAACGGTGGTTTTTGGGTACAGTCCCGAGTCACATGGAGGCAATGAGCGATAGGAGGGGATTCGTCTCTCCCGGTATAGGGAGTTGATGTTGCGCTGTGTTCGATTGGCTATAACAGGAAATCCCTGGCCAGGGTTGCTGAGATTTACTGGTAAGTGTTACCAGCAGTTTCTCGAATTGTTATAGACCTCATATCGACACGACTTATCGAGCTATTGGGGTCTGACGTTTACCACCCCTAGGCGAGATATGCGACATATCAGACGATCAGACCGGACTGTACGGTAGTGTTACTGGTTGGATTCACAGGAGTGTGAGCGGGCTTGCTCGTCGATCTTCTGATCGCTCAATACCCGGGTGGCCGTTACGTTTAGCAGACCGCTTGCGGCTTGTGGGTGTTTGATATGATCATCATCTGCTACCGGATTATTGACGAGTCTTTAGAGTCCTACACAGAGGTTTCCTGGCTCAAGCGAAACGAAATAGGAGCGCATATGAGATATGTGCGGGACCGAGAATAATGCGTGTATGTGATACCGTATTTCATTCTCGCGATTAATGTTTCGATTAGTTGTATGCGATATAACTTAGTTGTCGAATCGAAGATCGATTCGATAAGTCGATACATTGGATACTAGTCGGTTGTGTGCGACATGACCGGATCATTGAATCAAGTGTTGATTTAATGATTTAATGCATAATTATATATTTGATATATTACTTTGCATTAACTAGTATCGGTTCACTTTTAAAGGGTTTTCTCACTTGGATTGTGCACATTGTATATGTGATATACTTTTGTACACAAGTTTGTATCATGTTTGATGATATATGCTCACTAGGGTTTGTGTGAAGATTAAAACATGGTTGTAGATTGGTTAGGGTTTTCATTTTCTTATTCATTTATTTATTTATTTATTCTTTTTGGAAAATGAAAAGCATAAAGGGAAAATGGTGGCTTTCTTTGTTTGTTATTGAAGCTTCATGAAGCTTTGACCTTGTGACCATTTTGTCTTGATGCTTAACCCTAACCCTTCATTCTAACCATGGTTTATTCTCTACACTAAACTATGGTTGCTAAATGATAAGTATTGATTTTATTTTCCTTTTTGGAAGATACTTATGATATTCTATCATCTTCTTCTTCTTCTTCTTCTTCACTTGAAGAAAGCTTGCTTCAACAATGGCAACTTGAGCAAATGAGTAAGAAATCCAATTCTAAAGTGAACCCACTTCCTATTTCTTCATCCTCTACCTCTTGCCAAGTAGTAGAGTGTGTTTTCTTCACAAGTTTCATGACTTGGTGAAGTGGGAGCTTGATCTTGTGATGCCTCGACGTAGATCATCTTCGGCACGAAGCCGACGACCTTGCCCGCCCATTTCTCCGATGAAGCCAATGCTAGAGCCCGGGATTTGTTTTAGACAGCAAGGGGACTTCATCGCGGAGCTATGGAGGTGGAGCACCGGATCTACAAAGGTTGTATTTCCGTTCTCTTAGTAAAGTAGTTTACTAGTTCTTTTTCGCCTAGACATCTAGTTAACGATCTGTAGTCTAGGGTTTCTCGGCACCCATAATTTTTGAAATTGGCATGGTTGATGCCTTGTGAGACCTCTTGAGAGTGCCTAGGAACCCTACATTTATATGTAGTTTTGGCTCGCTGATTTTGTTGCGAGTATGGTCCTGAGATCTGATACCAATCTTAGCATCAGTATCGCTGCGACTGGAATATTGCCAGGAGCGACTCATCACTTGCCGTGAAAGGACTTATAATTTGATACCGATTTAGGCATCAGCATCACTATCACTGGGACATTACCAGGAGCGAATCATCTTTTGCCTCTGTCGATGTCAAACAAAGGTGGCTTAGGAAACAGGGTTAGGATTCTGTCGACTAAGGCTTTTAACTTCATGAGTCGTAAGGGTCTCATCAAGATGTTTCTCCCTACGAGTCATGAGTATCTCGTAGGTGCGTTTTCTCTTTAGAAGTCGTGAGGACTTCTACGCGGTGTTTTCTCTTATAAGTCGTAAGGATCTCATAAGAATATTTTCTCCTTATAAGTCGAAAGGACTTACAAGTGTCTGTTCACCAATGAGGGGGATTTCACGCCATTGGCGGAACTTGGTGGGGGAGACGTTTATTTGTGCCCGTGTATTGTATACAAGGGTCGATATTGAACCGTTTGTAGGGCAGTCTGGGAAATATGATGGCTTAAGAACAGGTTCAGATCCCTGTAGCTTAAGGCTTTTGAATCTTTATGAGCCGCGAGGGTCTCATAAGAGGGTTCTCCTTACGAGTCGTGAGGATCTCGTAAGTATAATTTCTCCTCAGGAATCGTGAGGATCCCTAAGTATGTTGCTCCCTTGTGAGTCGTAAGGATCTCATGCAAATATTTTCTCCTTACAAGGTCGAGAAGACCTTGCAAGTGTGTATGAATTTTTTACGAGCCTGCGCCCTTTCGGGTTTTCACAAACTCGCCGGTAGCCCGGCTGTTTTTACTCACGGAGCCCTTTCGGGTTTTCATCCGTGCCCCTTTCGCTTATGGACGTACCGTTTTTTTTGTTTTTTGTTTTTTTGCGTCAGCCCTAGGATGCTGCGGTTTGTAGTAGTTTAAAGACGTTTCAGTCCGTAGCTAGTTTCAGGACATTGCGGTCCGTTGTTAATTTAGGGATGTTTCGGTCCGTTGCGATTTCGATGCGAGGCTTCACCGGATACTACTTATAGAGTGTGGGCTTGGGAAGATAGCGAGTGGACATAGGCATCATCACTTATTGTTGACCTGGGCCATGATTTATCAGGCGCAGTATTTTTTCAGGAATCGGCCGTTTATTGGCCGGAAGGGTCTCTCGCCATGCATATCCATGGGCAAGTAAGCCCCACCTTGGTAGACCTTGTCACATAATCCAAGGATGATTTTGGCACTGCTCTTGCCCCCAGCTCCTCTATGTTATCTTCTAACGCCGAGTGAGCTTCTTCGTTATTTAGCGACGAATGAGAGATCATCTGGCAACTTGCCACATAATTTTCGGGTTCTTCTAACGAGTCTTCTCCCTCATCATTGTCATTATCTTCGCTCTCAAGGATATGGTTGAGAAACTCTTGGAGTGTGACCGGGGTTCGCACCTTCTGGTTATATTCCTCCAGTGCATCAATATGCCTTTGCAAATCCGTGCGCCTGTCATCAGACTGTGCGGGATTTTTGGTCTTCTTTTTCTTTGAAGACTTCGACGGCTGGGCCTGGGAGTTTTGCCCATCCCTGCCAACTCTCAGTGTTGGGCGCGGTTTCAGCATCCCCTCAATAATCTCTAGCTCAAGCGGGTTTTTCTACCTGATCGTCGGACATGCTTGAAGATCCTTCAGTATTTTCTTGGTCTTAGCCGAAAGACTAACTTCCCACGGAGCTTACTCTATAAATGAGCATGATACCCCCAGTGTGTCCACCTTTTTAGGAGCGTGCTGTCGTGGCGGATTTACCCTCCAGTTTTCAGACAACGCGAATTTGCCTTGCTGATACTGGTCTTCAACCCAGTTTTTGAAGACGTAGCAATCTTCGATTGGATGACCCACTTCTCTATGGTAGGGACAATAGTTAGGATGGTTGATGTCACCAGGTTGCGATGAATGTCTCGGATCTGGCAGAATGATGAGCCCGTTGCACACTGCCAGTTCGAACAATCTCCTTATTTTATCCCGGGGAAATGAGTAAGGATGTCTCAACTTCTCATCGAGGGATCGCGGCTTATTGCTTTGGCGAACAACCGGTCTCGGGTCACTCGGTTGTTATTGGGCGTTGACGACGAAGGTCGCTTTCCCTTTCCCCTTTTCATTCCGAGGATCCGTCTTTGAAGAGGAAGGCCTATGGCCCATCTGATCCATCTGGGCCAGCTTGCCAATCAAAGCCTGGAAGGTGGTTGGCTTGAAGAACATCATAAATTGAGATATGGTCGCCTGAGGATCGAGGGTTCCCACAAACATGCCCACGGCAGGAGCTTCCTCTATGCGCTGTTCACACTTTGACCATAGGTTCCACCACCGAATGGCGTATTGAACCCAGGTTTCTCCCAGCTTAACTCTAGCATTAATTAATGCGGTGATCGGGGTGCGCTCGCTATCGCTTGCGAATATTTGTGTAAACAGTAGCTCCATTTATGCAAATGTCTTGATAGAGTCATTCGGGAGCCCGGAGTACCTTTCGAATACTGTCTCCGACAAGCTGCCAACAAACTGGCGAAGCAGCAGTTTGTCGTCACCCTTAGTATTACCGCACAAGGCTCTGAATTGAGCAACGTGCTGGTGTGGATTACCCGTCCCCTTATACACGTGGAATTTAGGGATCGTATATCCCGGCGGGTACTTTATTTGATCATACCAACCCGGATAGGGTCATCCAGTTTTGACGATTTGGCCAGCCGCTTCGCTCGCCTGATGAGCTCGTACCTGTTGAGCTATATAGTCGTCAAAGGCAGCTTTCGAGATCGTCTCCTCTTTGGCTGCTGAAAAAGTAGGAAGAAGGTTTGATATTTCTCCTCTGTCGTCTTCAAGGATAATCGAAGGGTCTTCAGCTGGGGGATCTGGCTATATCATCATCCCGACCATATCTTGAAATAGAAGCGCCATTTGCTTTATGTTAGCCGCTTGTTCCGCGGTCTCTTTGTCTTTCTTCTCGAGTATTCTTTGGAGGAATTCGGTGTCGGTTTCCTGCTCCTGACGCTGCTCCGACGATGTTTCCGGGCTTTCTTTTGGCCCAGTGAGTGAGGCCATCTTTGTCAGCATCTCCTAGAGCTTTTGCTGTTGTTGCTCCCGAGCCTTAGTTACTGATCACGTAAGTGGTCGATGACCCGTGGAGGTACGACTATCCTCTTTTCCGGATGCCGTGTAAATGGTGTGCACTACCATGCCCCCAGACTTAGGGCATTTGGATTCAGTGCCTTTGAGATTTGTCGCAGATACAGGGATCTTCTCCGGCCTTCTCCTTTTATGGGCGGTTGAAGTTGAGGGGGCTGTTGCAGCCGATGCTTTCCGTGGTACGATGGCAGTGAGATGGTCCTCCTCTTGCCGAACCTTCATTTTCTTCTGTCGGCGGTAGTAGTCTTTGTCGATTACAGAGTCTTGGACTCTTCGCCAGACCCTGTGGATTTTGGAGGACAGCCACTGAGAAGGCTGCTCCGACTTCGCCTTAATAACATTTTCAGTGGGTGGAGGAGACTTTTTCAACACGACAGTTGGAGAGTTCTTGCGCCCCCTCCTGAGTGGCTCAAAATTGTTCCCAGTTGGAACAGCAGCGTCAATTTCCACCATCGGAGCTGGTGGAGTCAGTCCAGAAGGAGAGCTGCCCCCAGTTTTCCTCACTCGGCGCCAGTGGTGACGTCGAGCGTGTCTTGCAGATGGTATTGGCTCAGTTACGGGGGTGGCTTCATCATGCCCCCTGTTCTGGTGAAGGGTTGTTGTTGGTGCCAGCCTATCGAAGAGTGACGTCCGCTGGGAGAGAATGGTCAATCTTGCAAAGACCGAATTTTTGGCAGGGGAAGCATTCTTAATGACCCCACCTGCAGCATGAGCTGGAACGGCCAGTCTTGCGAAGACTGATCCCTTAGCAGGATAAGCCCCTTTGACGACTTCGTCCGTCGGAGTTGGAATGGCAATCCGCTTCGGGATAACTCCTTCAGGTATTGCGGGCTTCTTTACGGGCCCACTGGAGCTCAGGTTCAGCCTGTCGAAGACTGATGCAGTAGAATTGGAATTGGACGGCCCGTTAAGAGGGGTCGTGGTAGTTGTAAGCCGATCGAAGATCGACTTCTTCGGAGCTTCCTGTGATGGCATAAGAATGCTGAAGCTTGCGGGTGGGATCATGGTCCCAAAGAACAGTCCAGTGGTAGCCTGAGTCACATGTTCCACTGGCATGGCGAAGATAGAGGCCGCTTGGAGCCCATAGGTCACTCCTCCGGCGAGGACGGAGTGGGAGTTGTTGTTGCAGTTGGTGCAGCTGGAAGCCATTGATCTTCTTTTCTCTTGACGGGAGCAAGACACCAAATCTTAGTACCTCGAATCCACAAGCAACCATAGCAAACTGCTATTTGTTCGCGAGACACGGCATACGAAGTGTGGAGTGGAAAGAGGAAAAAGTCCCACCGGGCGTACCAGAATCTGTTTACAGCCGAAAATGGGAGACGAAACCGCGTAGGTCATCTTGCCTGAATTTAGGGGCAGATGCTATTTGGGTTTTATCCGTCCACCTCTCCAAAGATTCCAGGTTGATTTATGTCACCATGCATCGGAGGTTTGGACAAATGCGTCCGTTGTAGCAGACTTCGTCAGATTCCCCCTCATTGTGAGGGGTTTTTGATTGTGGGGACGCTCTTCCCTACAGGCGCAAGCCCTTGCAGTTAATTACGTTACCGCATCGCGGTAACCACTTTCTCCTGCTCCAGAAGGTCACTTCGTGTCGTGTGTGTTTGTTTTATTTTTTGGTTGCCCGTGGATTATATACAGAGATTAATTTATGTTGTCGCCCGTAGGGCGGGGATTAGTCTAAATCCGTATTTTCTTATATTTGGATTTGGTTTGATTTTAAGGATCGTTAACCTCGTTTGAGGTTAAGATCAACTTAAATGTTTGTTGAGAATACGTTAGTATAATTTTAGACTAAGATCTACTCAACGGGATTTTGGGATCATTTAGATCCAACGAAAGAGTATTTGGGCTCTATCGTCTTAGTTTAGGGACGTTGCGGTCCATTGGGTTTAAATACATCGTAGTCCATGAGTTTAAGGACCTCATAGTCCGTAAGGTTTAAAGACATCGTAGTCTGTATGGTTTAAAGACATCATAGTCTGGTTTAAAGACGTCATAGTCTGTAGGGTTTAAAGACATCATAGTCTGTAAGGTTTTGGTTTAACAGTTTGGGGATGCGCCAAAAGTTATTGGTTATTAGGACCCTCCATCTCTCTGAAGACGTTGAAGAATTACAACGACATGTATCAATGGTATGAAGAGATGTACCCTTGAACCAATGTTGGTTGGGAGATCTATAGTCAGGTTTGGGACTAAGACCAATTAAAAATATTGTGAGTACATGGGCTCGGTTAATCTGAATTAGGGATTTGTGGCCAACTTGGACTCAGCCCACTCAGTTTTGGATAAAATGTTGAACATTTGTTTGGGCTCAGTCCCTTTTTATTCAACAATGTTGAGCATTGATTTAGGTTCTGACACCCTTTTTTCTTTTTGTCTTTTACTGAGTGTTGAACACTTTTTTTATAGCGCTGGGGCTTTATTTACATAGCACTTTGTAAATTCCTTAGCGCCCACGTGAGGAGCACGTGGAGCGCCAAACTTGGAGCGCTAAGGCGCTTCTTATAAAATAGTGCCCACGTGAGAAGCACGTGGAGCGCTTGGCACTGAGCGCCAGACTTGGAGCGCTAAGGCGTTTATTTTAAAATAGTGCCCACGTGAGGAGAACGTGGAGCGCATGGCGCTGAGCGCCAGACTTGGAGCGCTAAAGCGCTTATTTGGCAGTTCTGATCAATTCTATGCTCTGAGAATTAAATTCTCGGTTTATAAGAGATATTGTCTCATGGATCTAAAAACTAAGTTCCTCTTTTATGAGGAGATACTATGATCTCTTTTGTTTTTGTAAAAGACTTTGTCTTATAGATCTGTGATCTAGAAAAAGAACTAAGTTCTTCTGATGTGAGAGTTAAACTCTCAAATATGGAGGAGATGTTATGATCTCTCTTCTTTTTATTTACCTTAAAGAAAGTTCTTCTTCTTAGAGCTTTCTCTTCTCTTTTTCTTTTCTGAGAACTTGAAACTTATAGGGAGGTTTCTTCTGTATTTCTTCTTTTAATTTGAAACTTATGGGGAGCTTTTTTTTTCTCCAAGACTTGAAGTCTTGGGTCCTTTATATAGGGGATGCTGATTTGTTGAATCAGTTAAGGAAATCTCTCATTGAGAGATCTCTGATTGATTTGGGGATGTTTCCCACTGTGGGATCTTTGATCCTAGGCCTTCTATTTTACAGAAGATTTTCCTCTTGTTATTAACAAGATTGGGAAAATATTTTCCCATATAGAGATTATTCTGTATCTCGGTGATTTTTAATCACCATTGGATCTTTGATCCAACGGTTCTCTGATTTATAGAGCACAATCTTTCTTGTTTGGAAAGATTTGAGGAGTATTTCCTCAACAGAATTTAATTTTGTAATTTGACGATTTTATCATCTCTGTTGGATCTTTGATCCAAGGGTGGAGAACATTTAGTTCTAGCGCTGGAGCTCTCGTGCTTTGCACGTGAGGCGCTGTCTTAGAGTGTTTGACTCTTGGCGCTTGGCGCTCTCGTGCTTTGCACGTGAGGCGCTGCCTCAGACTCATTGACTCTTAACGCTTGGCACTCTCGTGCTTTGCACGTGAGGCGCTGCCTCAGAGTTTTTGACTCTTAGCGCCGGCGCTTTTGGAGCGGCGGCGTTCTCGTGCTTTGCACGTGAGGCGCTGCCTCATTACTGAAGGTGTCTTTTCACCTTCCTTTTCCGCTTTTCCTAAATCAAACTTCTCTTTCCCGGTGCTTGGAAATAGTTCCATTATGCACAGCATTTTCTGTGCCTACACTTAAATGTCTCCCTTCATAATCTGAAGCAATACTTCTCTTCTCTCTCATTTTCAGAGAGTCATTTTAACAGAGAAGAGCTATGCCTTGTAATCATCTACATGCTCGCCGACAGCTATGGGAGGTGCCTATCGAGGAAATTGTTCCTTGTTTTTCTGCACGCTTGGTGAACCCTACTCTTACGGATGACCAATGCGACACGGTGCTGCATGAGCTCTTGACTCGTAGAGGATCTTCTCTCCCCATCGGCTTCATTTGGCTCCGGATGGTCTTCTTGTCCGTGCTCGATGACATTCCCCCTCATCCAGCGGAGATGACTCCGGCGATACTCGACGCAGCGGAGGACAAGATCAAGTGCTTTCATGAGGCGCTTCTGATTACCCGGGCTCTAAGGGATCGCTCTGTTCAGCTGTTAAGCCAGATACGGGCTCAGCCAGCCATAATGTCTGCCTTCACTGATGGGCACGGTGCTGACCGATGGGAAGCGACTCCTCGTAAAGATCGCCGCTTTGACATGGTGGATAAGGCAGAGAGGGAGTTAGAGAATTTTATTCATAGTTTTGTGAATCCCTGTACTTTCGATCCCATGTTTGATGATCTATTTCCTATAGAATAAAATGTTCAATTAAATGATTTCTTTTTCGTTGACCACCAAGTGCTCCCTTTCTAACTCATGTTCTTCCTCTGATGTGTGCATGTGCATATATGAATGAGCCTGATTTCATACATATCTATAAACGAAACTTAAACCGGTGTAAACATGAACAAATAGCTCTTGACCGAAGATTTTGGTGGGAACATCGGGGCGTCGTTTCATCGCCGGAATCTCTTTGGAACTTCGCTGGAACTTCGCCCTTTGCTAACTCCACCTGCACACTATAAGGACTTGAGAATTTTTGAGAGCTTTGGCACTTGATTTCAGAATGAGGAGTGCCAAAGGATAGGGTTGTATTTATAGGGTAGGATTAGGGTTTAGAGGGTTAAAGAATGCATTAAAATTTGCATTAAAAATTGGATTAAAGGTGATTAAAGTTCTCTGAAAAATGTGCTGAGAAAATAAATAGTATAGGAGAAGTGGAGTAGGCCAAGGGGTGCTCGGGTGAAGAGATGGGGAGCATCGCCTACGGGGGCCCGGCGGTGCCGGTCTCTACAGCTTGTGTCGCCGGTCTAAAACCGGTGGAGGAGCTCCATATTTGTGCCATGTGTTCCTCACGATTCATATACCCTCGTGCACATGTTTAATTACTCTGTAACTCTTCATTCTATGTGTAGTGCACGTGCAAAACCTTAAGCTTCTAAAAGATTAAAAGAAAATTTAATAAAAAGATAATGTGGGTGGGGGATTCAATCACAGGGGCTATGTCACAGCAGTGAAGGCTTTACCAATGAACTACAAGTGTTTTCTTGTTATTCAAAAGTAAAACAAATACTTATAGTGTACACATGATTGCAAATACCCCAATTTTACATTAACTTTTAAACAATTTTCTGTACATTGAAATTTGAGTTGTTACAAAGATCCTTAATCAAGCTCGTTCATTTCGCCTAGTGGAGCTTAAGAAGAGTTCGGGGGACCACTACTTGGAGCAAAGGGACTACTACATAGAGCTTTAGAAGTGAAGAACTGGTCTACAAAGATTGTATTCCTATTTCACTTAGTGTAAAGTTGTTTACATGCTTTAAAAACCCTAATTCTCTAGTTAGATCCTTGGTTCGGGTTGCTTAGCACTCTAGATTTTTTGAAATTGCATACTTGATGCGTGCCGAAACCTAGTGAGGGTGCTAAGCGGACCCAGCAGTGGTATCAGAGCCAAGCTAGAGTATTAGGAGTGGCCTAGACGACGTTAATGTGTTCGATCGAACATCGAAACCCAAACATTTCCCCCTCTCTGGAAATTTTTTCAAATGTTGGATTTTTCCAGATTAAAAATTACTAGAAAATTATGCAAGGTTTAGTATGGATCCCCAAGAAAAACGATGGCCCAACTCGACCAAACGGCCACGCAATCGCGGCCAAACCATGGGTTTAGCCGCGGTTCCGCGGCGCCGTTGGTGAGGCCGGGAGCGTGCCTTCTTGTGCTGATCCATAGGTACTTGTGACACATTCTGGGTATTTTTAAGTGTGACTCAAGTGTTGAGGTCTCTGGGAATTTTGGATGTTTGATAAATCGATCGAAATATTTAACATCGTCTAGATATCTGTGATTTGTGATACAATATTTGGAATCCACAATAATTAGTTTTGTGAAAACTAATTAGAATTTTGTGAATCTAGCAATTTAGTCTCTTTTGATAGGTTGCCACGGGGTTTTGATTCGTGTCAAAACTTCGTCATAATCTCATATGGTACGCAAACGCTCGCCACGTAACACTACTAGATAGCCACGCCCCATAGCCCTGACCAAGTGACTGTAGGAGAACCCCGTTGCCAAAAGCATCCGTTCGGGTGCTCGCGGCCGTGGTGTTCCGCCTAAGTGCACTTCGTCGACGATATCGGGTGTGCGGCCGTCTACTAATGTTTCCGACGAGCATTCGATCATTTGTTGGGAATCTTGTTGAATTGCCTGGCTGGATATTGAAAAGTATTTTCAATATGAGACTAAAATGCCGGGTTTATAACGTTAGGCATGAAATTCGGAATATGTGATATTTCTGGTTTATGATGTCTAAGGAATTTATACGGTTAGGCATGAAATCCGAAATATATGGTATTTCGGGTTTATGATGTCTAAGATGGTTGTGAATTCCAATTATTGTAGTTTTCATTTTCTTTTCTGCGACCGTAAGTGTAATATGTGGTGTATCGCCGATTTCGTTGCTATACGTCAACGACAATTGTTATACTCATATTTACTTACGTTGATGACATGCGATGTTATGTTTTACTGTGATATGTTATATTGGATCGTCGTGTTTGAATAGACGGGGGTTTTTGCGTGAGATGAGAGTTTTTCATTTTCATTTATGTAAAAATTTGTATGTAATATTCTTTTATTGGGACACTTCCAGGTTGAGGATGATGTCACCATTGATGTATATTATTTACTTTTCCGTATTAGGATAAACCCAAGACGGGGAGTATAAGTACCCGGGTTCTAGAGTCCAGTGGGAGACCTTCTTGAGGAGTCGAAACCGGGTCTCCTAACTCTAGAATTGGTAGGGTTGCTTGTCGCTCTCGTAGGGGTTTAGGGATGTGGGTTTGGCTATTTATCACGACCGTGGAATCCGTGTTTTTTACTGGCTTGATTTAAAACACGGACCTCCTAGTATATCCTATATTTCATATGTTGACTTCTGCTGCAATATTCTGTGATGAGATCATATAACTGCGTGAGATGAATGCTTTATATTAAATATATGATATATAATAAACGTTGCTTATGTTTTGCATCCACGCTAGTCCTGCCCCCGCTCTGCCGTTAGTTAACTAACCTAACGGTGCATGACGGGACCCCGTGACGATTGCGGATGTCATAAGCGTACGTTGTATTTTCGTTTCTTTATCTGTGTTGCTTAGGAAGCATAAATGACGGGACTTCATTAATGAGATTAATGAAAAGGAAAGAAACCTAATGATGTTGTAGAATCAAATTTTCAAAAAGGTAGCTATAGTTCTTGTTTTGCATAGTGGTATTCCTTGATGAATATCCAGCATCTCATTCGATGAGGAAAGAGCCTAGATCCCTTCATCAGGAGTGACCTCTTTAGCAAAAGCTAGCAGATGCTACACCCACTCGGTTTATTTTGAAAAACTCGATTTTAAAAGCGGAGCTTAAACCACTCTTTTTCAAATCACCCGATTTTTCAACGATATCAAGTTCATTACGCAAAAGGTTTTCTTAAAAACCTGCCGTAGCCCCCCGTCATTTCAGATAAGTACTATTTAGTATTCATGCTGCGTTTATTGACCTTGTCAAGGCGTAGTGTACGGTAGCTAATTAGTGCTTATCTGCCGCATATGATGCGATTGGATTAGGATAGTCGTACGGCTTTGTTGACCTTGTCAAGGGTCGTGCGGGCGGGTTTAATCCAATCACGAAATGAACGGGTTGAACTTGAATTGCGGTTTATGGTTTGTTGACCTTGTCAAGGTCATAAATCGCTTGGGGCAAAAACATTATTGGAAATTTCAAGTGTTGAAATTTGCAATGAGATTGCATATCTTTTATGAGATAGTTGGATCCCGATACCCACTGCGAATAAAAGTT
Organism: Agapanthus africanus; assembly: GCA_030015575.1. Classification (NCBI taxonomy): domain Eukaryota; kingdom Viridiplantae; phylum Streptophyta; class Magnoliopsida; order Asparagales; family Amaryllidaceae; genus Agapanthus; species Agapanthus africanus. The sequence goes on along the minus strand of CM057349.1, from coordinate 414,850,700 downwards.
ACTCGTGGGAGAGTTTTGCACTTTACAATTAGCTAATCCAGTAGGTGTCTGAAAGGTGTCAACGGGGTTATGCCTCTGGGAAAATGAGATTTATTTTAATTAGGTCCGTGCGAAAGCACGGGGAACCTCCCTCAAAGTACTGACACTGGTCTACCTGACCGGTTAGCGAACTTGTAGAATATAATTAATCTCGATTAATCTTACCTTTTACGGTTTGAAGGAAGATTTAATAAAAACAGTGGGAGTCATCCTGATTAGATAAGATAATAACCAATCTAATCTTGCAAGAGTATACGCTAAAGTTCTTTCTTCTCTCTCTCCAGGTAGCGACCATAACAAGCCTTAATCAAGATAATAATATGCATGTATTGATCGAACCCGCTTATTATACTGAACTGGGAAACGTTGGTTCCGCTCTATCTTATAATTGTTATAAATCTGAGCAGGAAATAGGGGAATATCTGGATTCCCACACGACCCGAACGAGGAATGAGCATGTTGATGCATCTTCTTCGGGTGTGTTCGTTACCGAGAACTGTTTCTCGGTACACTCTACGTCCTGGGTATTAGATACCGGATCAGGATCCCATATTTGTAATATGTTACATGCGCTAAAGAAAGGTAGAGAACTGGGAAAAAGTGATCATTCTCTAAAAGTAGGGAATGGTGCAAATGTTGCAGTCAAAACAGTTGGTGAATATTACCTTGTATTACCAAATGGTAATACATTGATCTTGAACGACTGTTATTATGCACCATCTATGATATGCAATTTAATATCAATTTCTTTATTAGATAAAGAAGGATATAAGTTTGTAGTAGAGAATAATGTTATGAACATTTTCCTAAATCAAATGTTGATTGGGTTTGGTACATTATGTAACGGTTTATATGTTCTAAATCAGAACACAGTTCTAAACGTATAGAACACACACAAGAGGAAAAGTTCAGATATGAACGAATCCTTCTTGTGGCATTGTAGACTAGGTCATATCAATGCGACACGACTAGCTAAATTATATAAAGATGGATATTTGATTCAGTTTGAATTTACATTTTATGAAACTTGCCAGTAATGTCTCAAAGCCAAGATGACCAAAACTCCGTTTACTGGACACGGAGAAAGAGTTACTGAACTCTTGGGATTGATACATAGTGATGTATGCGGTCCCATGTCTACACATGCCAGGAATGGTTCCTCGTACTTTATCACATTCACCGATGATCTCTCAAGATTCGGACATGTGTTCCTGTTGAAACACAAGTCTGAAGTTTTTGAGAAATTCAAGGAATACAAGTATGAAGTAGAGAACCAAACGGGTAAAAGTATTAAAATCCTTCGATCTGATCGGGGAGAAGAATACTTAAGCATGGAGTTCCTGGACTATTTAAAAGAGAACGTGATTCTCTCTCAGCTTACTCCTCCGTATACACCACATCATAACGGTGTGTCGAAGCGGAGAAACCGTACCCTATTAGATATGGCGCGCTCTATGATGAGTACCGCTGAGTTATCTATTTCCTTTTGGGGTTATGCGCTTGAGATATCAGCATACCTATTGAATCAAGTTCCATCAAAGTCGGTGCCTAAAATACCATATGAGATATGGAGTGGAAAGAGACCATATCTTAAACGGGTTAAGATATGGGGTTGTCTGGCCTATGTCAAAAAGCAAAATCCGGAAAAACTCGAGGCAAGATCAGTTCTTTGCAAGTTTGTGGGATATCCAAAGAATTTATATGGATATCTATTCTACCACAGTGAGGAAAAAAAGGTGTTTGTTGCTCAACATGCCACCTTTTTGGAAAAGGAAGTTCTTGTAAAAGAAATTATTGGTCATGAGGTAGAACTGGAAGAAGTTCCAGCCACACAAACAACAACTGATGATTTGGTGGAACCAAAAGATTCGATAGTCTCCAAGGAATATCAGCCACTCCGCAGATCTAGTAAAGTTCCTCATCCATCTGAGAGATACTGCGGTTTTCTCGTAGACGGTGGGAGCGAGGATTGTATCATAGAAGATGATGACTCAACTAATTTCGAGCAGGCCATCATGAGTGGGGACTCTGTGAAATGGCTGGATGCAAGACGATCTGAGATGGAATCCATGGACACCAACAAAGTATAGACTTTGGAAGTTGCTCCTGAAGAGGTAAAACCTATTGGGAGCAAGTGGATCTTTAAGAAGAAACTTGGTGTAGATGGAAAAGTTGAGACTTTCAAAGATAGACTTGTAACAAAAGGTTTTCGTCAACGACCTGGTGTCGATTATGAAGAAACCTTTTCTCCAGTGGCTATATTTAAGTCCATCCGGATCCTACTTGCCATGACTATGAAATCTGGCAGATGGACGTCAAGACCGCTCTTTTAAATGGTGATTTAGAAGAGAGCGTGTACATGACACAGCCAGAGAGCTTCGTAGATAGTGGGAGCAACGGAAAGATGTGGAAGCTGCTTAAATCAATCTACGGGTTAAAGCATGCATCGCGGAGTTAGAACATCTGTTTTGATGTGGCAGTCAAAGAGTTTGACTTCATCAAAAACGTAGATGAGCCGTGTATATACAAAAAGGTTGTAGAGAGTAAAATTGCTTTCCTCGTATTGTACATGGATGACATACTCTTGATAGGAAATGATGTTCCTATGCTACAATCAGTCAAGCTCTTCTTATCACAAAGGTTCTCCATGAAGGATCTGGATGATGCTTCCTACATTCTGGGGATTAAGATCTATAGAGATAGATCTAAGCGGATGTTAGGATTGTCCCAATCCAGGTACATTGACACCATACTAAAGAGGTTTAGTATGGAAAATTCCAAGCATAGAAATTTACCCACGATCTCAGGAATCACTCTCTCCAAAGAGATGTCCCCCAAGACTGATTTGGAGAGGGCTCGCATGCAAGGGATACCCTATGCTTCGGCAGTCGGGTCTATCATGTATGCGATGTTATGTATTAGACCGGATGTAGCTTACGCACTTGATGTTGTAAGCAGGTATCAATTGGATTCTGGGGAGAATCACTCGACAGCTGTAAAGAACATTCTTAAGTACTTGAGAAGGACTAATGAAATGTTCTTAGTGTATGGTAACGGTGAACTCCAAGTGGAGTCCTTTACCGATTCGAGCTTCCAGAGTGATAAGGACGATAGTAAGTCGGTCTCGGGTTTTGTCTTCACCCTCAATAGAGGGGCGGTATGTTGGAAGAGTTTCAAGCAAGATACCGTGGCAGACTCGACGATGGAGGCTGAATACATCGCTGCCAATGATACCGCAAAAGCGGCTGTCTGGATGAGAAAGTTCATAACTGAACTTGGAGTGGTTTTCCATCCATTGAGCATCCAATACCTTTGTATTATGATAACAATAGAGCTGTGTCTTTAGCCTAGGAACCCAGGTCCCATCAGCGATCCAGACATATTCTGAGGCGGTATCACCTGATCCGGAAGATAGTTGACCGCCGGGAGATCAAGGTCAGGAGAGTTGACACGAAGAATAACACGGTGGATCCACTCACGAAGGACATCCCGCAGATACAATTTGAGAGACTCTTTAGGATGTTGGGTATGAGATACTACAACAACTGGCCTTAGTGCAAGTGGGAGATTGTTAGTTGTATGTATGCCCTAGAGGCCATTATTGTAGATGATTGTATATTATAATGGATGCTTGGACATATATAGAGAAGACATTCTTGCTCGACATGATAGTATGCTATCTGGTTGCTCTTTATCTTAACATGTAGACTGGTATTGTGATACTGTCTTTCTTTCACATGTTGATAAAGCATTTAGGATGTGTACTTGACTACCAGGACTATGATGCAGATCATACTAGTGGGGCCAGAGTAGTCTACAAGTTCATCTTTTAATTGTTCCTATTCATGGGAGTATTGAGAAAGGGCATCGATATTCCAGAGTAGACTAGTGTGTACGTTTCTTGACCCTGTATGGGGCGATGGATGATCATACATCCATTGGTGTTTGACATCAAAGATTGTACACATGTGCTCATTGGAGAATGGGTACACCGAACATGACTCACCGAGAACTCCTAGATGGTATTATACCTATCGTCAGATAGCAGTTCTCTTATGACACTTGTACAGGTTAGTCTGTAGACCCGATATCGTCATAGAGTCTTGTGTGATTCCCACTGTGATTTGATTTCCTCCCTACCACGCTCAAGAGAGCGTGCAAACAGGTGGATTTTGGGTACAGTTTCGAGTCACATGGAGGCAATGAGCGATGGGAGGGGTTTCGTCTCTCCCGGTATTGCGGGTTGATGTTACGCTATGCTCGATTGGCTATAACAGGAAGTCCCTGACCAGGGCTGATGCTGAGATTTACTGTTAAGTGTTATCAGTAGTTTCTCGACCTATTATGAGCCTCACATCGGCATGACTTATCAAGTTATTGGGGTCTGACGTTTACCACCCTCAGACTCGATATGCGACATATTAGACGAAGAGACCAGACTGTACGGTAGTGTTACTGTTCCCCTCCGAATGGCGGCCGTGACGACACGAGGATGTCTGGCCTGAGATTCAGGGCAGATGCTATATGGTTTTATCCGTCCACCTCTCCGAAGATGCCAGGTTGATTTATGGCACCGTGTATCGGAGGTTTAGACGGATGCGGCCGATGTAGCAGACTTTGTCAGATTCCCCCTCGCTTGAGGGGTTTTTGATTGTGGGGACGCTCTTCCCTGCAGGCGCAAGCCCCTGCAGTTAATTACGCTACCGCATCACGGTAACAACTTTCTCCTCCAGAATTTCACTTCGTGTCGTGGGTGTTTGTTTTGTTTGTGGTTGCCCGTGGATTGTATACGGAGACTGAGTAATGCCGTCGCCCGTAGGACGTGGATTAGTCCAAATCCGTATTTACTTAGATTTGGGTTTGGCATTTTTAGTTTAAGGATACGTTAGCCGTATTGAGGCTAAGATCAACTTAAACATTCGTTAAGGATACGTTAGTCCTGTTTGAGACTAAGATCAACTTAACGTGGTGATCCATTTAATTATATGGCCGTCAGGACTCATCGCCTCTCTGACGTCGTTGAAGGATTACAACGACAGGTGTCAGAGGAGTTCAGAGATGTACCGTTGAACCGGAGTCGATTTGAAGTTTTATAGTTCATTTAAATGTTTAAGGACGTTAGCCGTATTTAGGGCTAAGATCAACTTAAACGGGACCGTTTAGATCCGGCAAAAGAGCATTTGGGGGCTCAATTGTTCTAGTTTAGGGATGTAGTGGTCCATAGGTTGTTTAAGGACGTTGCGGTCCATTGCCAGTTTAGGGACGTGGTGGTCTGTATTCCAGTTTAGGGACGTGGTGGTCTATTATTAGTTTAAGGACGTTTCGGTCCAATATTAGTTTAGGGACGTCTCGGTCCAATATTAGTTTACGGACGTTTCGGTCCAATATTAGTTTAAGGACGTTTCGGTCCATGAGTTTAAGAACCCCGCAGTCCATATTCATGTGTGGTCGTTGGGACCCGTCACCTCTCTGACGTCGTTGAAGGATTACAACGAGAACTGTCAGAGGAGTTCGGAGATGTACCCTCGAACCAGATGTAAATTGATTTAGGGAGCAGCCGTGCTCAGTCAATTTAATTTGAGGACTTATGGCCACGACTGGGCTAAGTCCAGTTTCAATATTCTTTTGTCTTTGGCCTATTGGACCTGTGCTAGGGCCTTGCCCCTTCACTGCATTATCTTTCTTTGTTTTGGTTGGGCTCTGCCCTTTTATAAATGATGCAGAGCATCTATTTAATTAGGCATGCTTGGTCTTTTAATTTGGACCTGGCCCTTTAGGAAATGCCTTGCATCTATCAGGCACTTTGCGCCAATCAGAGAGCGCAAGCGCTTATAGTGTTGACACGTGTCGCGCAAGCGCAATGCGCTGCGCTAGTGCGCTGCGCTTGCGCTGCTGACACGTGGCGCACTCTGGTGAGTTGCGCCAATTATAGAGAGCAAAGCTCTATCTTAAAGCGCATAGCGCAAGTAGTTCAGATGCTGACACGTGGCGCTCTCCCAAGAGCGCAACAGCGCAGTTTGCAAGTGCAAGGCACTATAAATTTGAGAATCTTTTAGATTCAAGAATCAAAAGGTTCATAACAGAAGTGCAAAGCACCGTTTGCTTTCTTGATCTAATTTAGATCAAAGAAAACAAGTTTCTCTTGTTTTTCTTATCTCAGAAAACCAAAGGTTCATAAAAAGTGCAAAGCTCTGTTTTTATTTGTTTTTTATTTAAGGTTATTGATCTTGTTTTTAGATCCATGATCTATTCATAAGAGAATTTTCTCTTTTTCTAAAGGCTTTTTACATTTTTTGTTCTTGAGGATTTCTTTCCAATTCTTCAGAGCTCTCTCTCTGTTTTATTTCTCACCAAAAAAATGTTGATCCTCTTGAGTTGAGGTTTGGGGTCCTTTTTATAGTGCCCATAAATTAGTTAAATTTGTTAAAGAGATCTTTCTCTGAGTGATTTGGGGAATTTTCCCCACCGTTGGATTTTTGATCCAAGAGCTTCTGTTTTACAGAAGGCAATCTTCTTGGTTTTAACAAGAACAGAAAGATCTTTTTAGAATTTTAATTTTGTTTGGCGCAAGCGTCCCAGCGCGTGACACGTGTCAAGCAGCGCACAGCGCAGCGCAACTACGCTGACACGTGTCGCGCGGCGCACAGCGCAGCGCAACTGCGCTTGAGCAACTGCGCTGACACGTGTCGCGCGGCGCTCTGCGCTTGCACAACTGCGCTGCCATGTGTCGCGCGGCGCACAGCGCAGCGCAACTGCGCTTGCACAACTGCGCTGCCACGTGTCGCGCAGCGCACAACGCAGCGCAACTGCGCTAGCGCCACAGCGCTGCCACGTGGCGTGCAGCGCAAAGCGTAGGCCAGCTGAAGCGTTGCTTCAATTAATTAAAGTTTGAATTTTCAAAGTAGTGCTTTGCTCTGATTGGGGGAAAATGAAGCGTTGCTTCATCTTCCGCCTTGGAATTTGAATAGAGCTTTGCTCTGATTGGGGTAAACAAATGCCCCCCTACCGTTGCGCTTCCGTGGCCTTAAACGTGAGCGCAGTGGTGGTCGAATTCCTACCGTTGCGGCAACTTTGGAAGTTGAAAGGGCACTTGATGCGTATAAATAGGACCTTTGGTCTTGCACAGATGATTATCATCTTTAAAATTCTCATTTTCAGAAACTCCAGAGCTTTGCTCTTGCCTTCAAGAACTCTCAGAGTTAGATTTTCTTTAAGAGAAATTATTTAAGTAAGAATTAGTCTTAAATCGATTTTAATTAATAGAGCTTTGCTCTCATAGATCTTTGATCTAAAGAAAATCCTTTTGGGGTTTCACCAAATAGAGCCTTGCTCTCAGGAATCTATTTCAGGGTTTCTTAACTCATGAACAGAATTTTGCGTCTTTGGCAAAACATAGATCCCTTTGATCTAAAAAAATGAACTCTTAAGAGTTCGAATATGGATAATGAGAATTAAAAATGGAGTTTTGTATTTAATGGATTATATCATCTTTTAATAGTAACAATCTTAGAGTTCTCGGGGGATTTATTTAAATTCCCCTTACTAGGATTTTGGTAGTCACTCCTGTTTGCAGAGCGTTGCTCTCGAGAAGTTTAACTCTCTGTGTATTTTTTTATCGCTAATCTTCCTGTGATGTTCCCTCCAGGCATAATGGTGGTGCGTCTATACAGTTTTCACGAGTTCATCACCTACGAGGATATCCGCGCACAGGGCCGTCATCAAAACCAGGAGTTTACGGACGCCCAGTGTGCGGAGGTCATGGGTCGCCTCAACGCAAGCGGTGGTTGGCTGCTTCCTCGTCGTTCAGCTCTCTTGAAGGTCGTGCTGGGAGCAATATGGAGAGCACTTCCGGGGTTTCACGAGGCCCTACCGCTCAATGCGCTGGATGATGCCGAAGACAAGGTGCATTCAGTGTACCTGACGGGGCTGATCTCGAAGAAACGGCGGGACAGCCTCATCAACATCCTACATCAAATTTTCCAGCAGACAACGATAGTCGCTGCTTATCGAAGGCTGGGAGGGCTTGCCGAGGATCTTGACACACAGGAGCGCGAGAGGTTGCGCACCAGAATAATCAGAAAAGCCAGAAGAACTCTGGATGGCCTTACTTTTGAATTCCTCAATCCGTGTCCTGGATCTGAGGTTATTCCATTGTAATAATATTTTTCGTTTATTGCTTTTATGATTGTAAGAACTTTTGGCAATATTAATGGAAAAAATTTATCTCGGCTTGTCTCTATTTTTTTTTGTTCTGGATCTTTTGCTTATGCATGAATGAGTGTGTCTCGAACGCCTGATCAAATGTAAATTGGATGCTCCTTCTGTCGCCTTCTTCTTTCTCTTATTATCAGCATGTTGTCACAATTAGCAGATAATAAAGTAAGCACCTTGATTTCTTCACGAGATAGCGATGGCTTAGGCCGCAGGTTCAGATCTGCCGCCCAAGACTTTTCAACTCTATGAGCCGTGAGGGTCTCATAGAGACTTTTCTTCCTACGGATCGAGAGGATCTCGTAGGTGGGTTTTCTCCTTAGGAATCGTGAGGATTCCTAAGTGTGTTCTCTTGAAAGTCGTAAGGATCTTACGAGAGAATTTATTCCCTTGCGAGTCGTGAGGACCCGCAAGTGATGGGTGAAGTTGTCCTTATCCGCATTTCACGGAGTCAGGAGTTGCTCTGGATGCTTCCCACGGGTTCACTGCCGTGTTCGGCGAGGACTAGGCTCCGCTCTGGATGCTTCGCACGGGTTCACTGCCGTGCTCTGCGAGGACCAGGATCCGCTCTGGATGTTTTCCACGGGGTCAGGATTGACATAAGCTGCTTTCCACGTAGCCAGGAATTTTTGCTCTGGATGTTTCACACGGGGTCAGGATTGACATATGCCGCGTTCCACGTAGCCAGGAATTTTTGCTCTAGATGCTTCCCACGGGTTCAATGCCGTGTTCGGCGAGGACTAGGTTCCGCTCTGGATGCTTCGCACGGGTTCACTGCCGTGCTCTGCGAGGACCAGGATCCGCTCTGGACGTTTTCCATGGGGTCAGGATTGACATAAGCCGCTTTCCACGTAGCCAAGAAATTTTTGCTCTGGACGTTTCACACGGGGTCAGGATCGACATAAGCCGCGTTCCACGTAGCCAGGAATTTTTGCTCTAGATGCTTCCCACGGGTTCACTGCCGTGTTCGGCGAGGACTAGGTTCCGCTCTGGATGCTTCGCACAGGTTCATTGTCGTGCTCTGCGAGGACCAGGATCTGCTCTGGATGTTTTCCACGGGGTCAGGATTGACATAAGCCGCTTTCCACGTAGCCAGGAATTTTTTGCTCTGGACGTTTCACACGGGGTCACGATCGACATAAGCCGCGTTCCACGCAGCCAGGAATTTTTGCTCTGGATGCTTCCTACGGGTTCAATGCCGTGTTCGGCGAGGACTATGTTCCGCTCTGGATGCTTCGCACGGGTTCACTGCCGTGCTCTGCGAGGACCAGGATCCGCTCTGGACGTTTTCCACGGGGTTAGGATTGACATAAGCCGCTTTCCACGTAGCCAGGAATTTTTTGCTCTGGACGTTTCACACGGGGTCAGGATCGACATAAGCCGCGTTCCACGTAGCCAGGAATTTTTGCTCTAGATGCTTCCCACGGGTTCAATGCCGTGTTCGGCGAGGACTAGGTTCCGCTCTGGATGCTTCGCACGGGTTCACTGCCGTGCTCTGCGAGGACCAGGATCCGCTCTGGACGTTTTCCACGGGGTCAGGATTGACATAAGCCGCTTTCCACGTAGCCAGGAATTTTTGCTCTGGATGTTTCACACGGGGTCAGGATTGACATAAGCCGCGTTCCACGTAGCCTGGATTTTTTGCTCTAGATGCTTCCCACGGGTTCACTGCCGTGTTCGGCGAGGACTAGGTTCCACTCTGGATGCTTCGCACGGGTTCATTGCCATGCTCTGCGAGGACCAGGATCTGCTCTGGACGTTTTCCACGGGGTCAGGATAGACATAAGCCGCTTTCCATGTAGCCAGGATTTTTTTTGCTCTGGACGTTTCACACGGGGTTAGGATCGACATAAGCCGCGTTCCACGTAGCCAGGAATTTTTGCTCTAAATGCTTCCCACTGGTTCAATGCCATGTTCGGCGAGGACTAGGTTCCGCTCTGGATGCTTCGCACGGGTTCACTGCCGTGCTCTGCGAGGACCAGGATCCGCTCTGGACGTTTTCCACGGGGTCAGGATTGATATAAGCCGCTTTCCACGTAGCCAGGAATTTTTTTTGCTCTGGACGTTTCACACGGGGTCAGGATCGACATAAGCCGCGTTACACGTAGCCAGGAATTTTTGCTCTAGATGCTTCCCACGGGTTCACTGCCGTGTTCGGCGAGGACTAGGTTCCGTTCTGGATGCTTCACACGGGTTTACTGCCGTGCTCTGCGAGGACCAGGATCCGCTCTGGACGTTTTCCACGGGATCAGGATTGACATAAGCCGCTTTCCACGTAGCCAGGAATTTTTTGCTCTGGACGTTTCACACGGGGTCAGGATCGACATAAGCCGCGTTCCACGTAGCCAGGAATTTTTTGCTCTGGACGTTTCATACGGGGTCAGGATCGACATAAGCCGCGTTCCACGTAGCCAGGAATTTTTGCTCTAGATGCTTCCCACGGGTTCACTGCCGTGTTCGGCGAGGACTAGGTTCCGCTCTGGATGCTTCGCACGGGTTCATTGCCGTGCTCTGCGAGGACCAGGATCCGCTCTGGATGTTTTCCACGGGGTCAGGATTGACATAAGCCGCTTTCCACGTAGCCAGGAATTTTTTGCTCTGGACGTTTCACACGGGGTCAGGATCGACATAAGCCGCGTTCCACGCAGCCAGGAATTTTTGCTCTAGATGCTTCCCACGTGTTCAATGCCGTGTTCGGCGAGGACTAGGTTCCGCTCTGGATGCTTCGCACGGGTTCACTGCCGTGCTCTGCGAGGACCGGGATCCGCTCTGGACGTTTTCCACGGGGTCAGGATTGACATAAGCCGCTTTCCACGTAGCCAGGAATTTTTTTCTCTGGACATTTCACACGGGTCAAAATCGACATAAGCCGCGTTCCACGTAGCCAGGAATTTTTGCTCTAGATGCTTCCCACGGGTTCAATGCCGTGTTCGGCGAGGACTAGGTTCCGCTCTGGATGCTTCGCACGGGTTCACTGCCGTGCTCTGCGAGGGCCAGGATCTGCTCTAGACGTTTTCCACGGGGTCAGGATTGACATAAGCCGCTTTCCACGGAGCCAGAAATTTTTGCTCTGGATGTTTCACACGTGGTCAGGATTGACATAAACCGCGTTCCACGTAGCCTGGAATTTTTGCTCTAGATGCTTCCCACGGGTTCACAGCCGTGTTCGGGGAGGACTAGGTTCCGCTCTCGATGCTTCGCACGGGTTTATTGCCATGCTCTGCGAGGACCAGGATCCGCTCTGGACGTTTTCCACGGGGTCAGGATTGACATAAGCCGCTTTCCACGTAGCTAGGAATTCTTTTTATTGTATCCGTATCTAATGGAATGAGGGTTTGACTCTGAGTGATTTGTATATCGCCGAGCCATGGAACTGGGAGTTGCCGCTGTTCCGCTTCGCTTGAAGTTGTATCCGTTGTTACGAGACGAGTGTTGAGATGACCTCTAGGTCATTTGCGACCCGTCGAGATTTGGCTTCTTCTTATGATGAAACCTGGGAGAGGAGTATGATCCCTTCTTTGTTTACGCCCTTAGACTGTATACAGGGTTTGATGTAACATCACCTGTAGGGCATAAATTTCATTTTTCATTTTGTTTCTTTTCCGCGATGCTCTATCATTTCAGCTTTTGTATCGCGAAGGTCGCGATTGCCCTATCATTTCGGCTATCTTTCGCGGTGCCCTATCATTTCGGCTATTTATTTTATTTTTACTCACTGCTTGCTATTGCGAGTTACCCCATCATTTCGGCTATTTTCATGTATACATTTTTACTTGCTGATTTGTATTGCAAGTTGCCCCATCATTTCGGCTATTTCGTATGCATGTGCGGCTCGCTGGTTTTTTGCCGTAAATCTGAAATTAGACACCGATTTCGGCATCAGCACCGCTACTACTGGGATATTGCCAGGAGCGAATCATCTTCTGCCTTTGTCGATGTCGAACGAAGGTGGCTTAGCGAACAGGGTTAGGGTCCTGTCGACTAAGGCTTTTAACTTCATGAGCCGTAAGGGTCTCACAAAAGTATTTCTCCCTACAAGTCGTGAGGATCTTGTAGGTGCATTTTCTCCTTAGGAATCGTGAGGATGCCTAAGTGTATGTTCCTCTGTAAGTCGTAAGGATCCTACAAGAGGGTTTTCTCCTTGTAAGTCGAGAGGACTTATAAGGGTTGTTCATCATGCGTACATATCCCCAATCACGGATGAAGTTTTGTTAGGGGAATGTTTATTCACGCCCGTGGATTGTATACAAGGATCAGTATTGAGCCACTGTAGGGCAATATCGGAAGTTGTAGGGGGGTTTGCTTAAGCACGGATTTAGGTCTCTGTAACTTAAGACTTTCAAATCTTATGAGCCGTGAGGGTCCCATAAGAGAGTTCTCCTTACGAGTCGTGAGGATCTCGCAAGTGTATTTTCTCTTTAGGAATCGTGGGGATCCCTAAGTGTGTTGCTCCCTTGTGAGTCGTAAGGATCTCGCGCCGGTGATTTCTCCTCACAAGGTCGAGAGGACCCTATAAGTGTATTTCTCTTTTTTTTTTTTAACGAGGTTGCGCCCTTTCGGGTTTTCACAAACACTCGCCGGTAGTCCTGCTGTTTTTACTCACGGAGCCCTTTCGGGTTTTCATCCGTGCCCATTTTGCTTATGGACATACCCTTTTTTTTTAACGAGGTTGCGCCCTTTCGGGTTTTCACAAACACTCGCCGGCAGTCCTGCTGTTTTTACTCACGGAGCCCTTTCGGGTTTTCATCTGTGCCTATTTTGCTTATGGACGTACCGTTTCTTTATCCTTTTTTTTTATCGCGTCAGCCTGAGGATGCTGCGGTAGTAGTTTTAAGGACGTTTCGGTCCGCTTGCAAGTTTTAGGACATTACGGTCCATCATTAGTTTAAGGACGTTTCGGTCCGCCGTTGCCGTATTTGAGGCGAACATCTAGTTTATTGACTTTTCGGTCCCTGGGGCCTTCCCTATTAATGAGCATGATGCCCCCGGCGTCTCCATCTTTCCCGATGCGTGCGGTTGTGGCGGGCTTACCTTCCAGTTTTCGGGGATGACGAACTTGCCTTGTTGGTATTGATCTTCAACCCAGTTTTTGAAGACGTAGCAATTCTCGATCAGGTGACCCAGTACTCGGTGATAGGGACAGTAGTTGGGTTCATTGACGTCATTTGGTTGTGACGGACGTTTTGGCTCCGGTAGATTTATGAGTCGGTTGCGCAACGCCAGCTCGAACAGTCCCCTTGTTTTATCTTGCGGAAACGAGTAAGGACGTTTCAACTTTTCTTGGAGGGGTTGCTGCTTGTTGTTTTGGCAAACAACCGGTCTAGGGCCACTCGATTGCTGTTGAGCATTGGCTACGAGGGCTGTTTTTCCCTTCCTTTTATCCTTTTTACTCGATCCTTTGTTTGCGGAGCCGAGATTTTTTTTCGAGTAGCGTGCGATTGCATGGCTGAACGTCCTCACAACTTCTCAATTCTTTCATCTTAGAAATGAATTCCTTGAGGAGAGGGTTGAGGGCAGCCTCTTCGTCAGAGTCGCTTCCAAAGGTGATAATTTGCGATTGCGCTGCCACGTGGCGCGCAGGGCACCGCGTAGCGCAACTGCGCTAGCGCCACTGCGCTGCCACGTGGCGTGCCGCGCAAAGCGCAGACCAGCTGAAGCGTTGCTTCAATTAATTAAAGTTTGAATTTTCAAAGTAGAACTTTGCTCTGATTGGGGGAAGATGAAGCGTTGCTTCATCTTCCGCCTTGGAATTTGAATAGAGCTTTGCTCTGATTAGGGTAAACAGTTACTTACTGGATTCACGAGAGTTTGGACAAGCTTGCTTGTTGATCTTCTGATCGCTCAATACCTGGGTAGCCGTTACGTCCAGCTAGTACCGCTGACGGCTTGTGGATAACTGATATGATCATTACCTACTGCTAGCGTATTGACGAGTCTTTAGAGTCCTACACAGAGGTTTCCTGGCTCAAGCGAAACGAAGTAGGGCACATATGTGATATGTGAGGGACCGAGATTAATACGTATATGTGATACCGTATTCTAATCTCGCGATATATGATATCGATCGGTTATATGAGATATAGTCGGGTTATTGAATCAAGTGTTGATTCGATAAGTTGATATAAATGATATTAGTCGGTTATATGCGATATAGCCAGATTATTAAATCAAGTATTGATTTAATAATTTAATATATAATTATATATTTGATATATTGATATATATTAACTAATATTAGCTCACTTAAGAATTTGTTTTCTCTAAATACATCTAAATATATATGTGATATATATTAATGTATTTATTTTTGTGTCATGCTAGATGTTACATTGGACTTGGGTGTATGAGACTCATACCTAACTAAAGATAATTTGGGTGTTTAATTATTAAGCGAAAAATCAAAATTAGGTGGAAATTAGCATGGCTAAAAATGCTTGTGGAAGTATGTAGAAGCATTGACTTAAGTTCACTAATTTTATTTTACTCTAGATATTTATTAACCCAACCATTATCTTTAGCCATGGTTAAGTCTCTACAATTGATATATGAGATATTTTTACACCATGGTTCATCACTTGATCTTGATCATCTTCTTCTTTGCTTTCTAGCTTTTGAGAGAGGTGAAAAAGAAAAAAAGAAAAATAATTCTAAAGTGAGCAAAATTCCTACTTCATCAATCTATACGAAACTAGTCATTTAGTATAGGTTGTTTGCTTCACCAATTCATCAATTAGTGAAGAGGTACCTTGAGTTAGAGAATCTTCGACGTAGATCATCTTCGGTCTCGAAAATCCTTAAGCAAGCTCGCTCATTTCGCTTAGTGGAGCCTAAGAAGAGTTCGGGAGACCACTACTTGGAGCAAAGGGACTACTACACGGATCTTTAGAAGTGAAGGACCGGCCTACAAAGGTTGTATTCCTATTTCACTTAGTGTAAAGTTGTTTACGTGCTTTAAAAACCCTAATTCTCTAATTAGATCCTTGGTTCGGGTTGCTTTGCACTCTAGATTTTTTGAAATTGCATACTTGATGCTTGCCGAAACCTAGTGATGGTGCTAAGCGGACCCAGCAGGTTCGAACTCAGAGGCTACATCACAGCAGTGCGAGGGCTTTACCAGTGAGCTACAAGCTATTTTTTGCTGTTCTTAAACAAAAATTAACTTATAAATTGTACTCAGGCTTGTAAACTCTTTCTGTACATTAAATTAAAAAATTTCGTACAGTAAATTCAGAGTCGTTACAGAGTGACACTATCGTCTTGGTCATCCCTCTAGTTGAATTCTTCAGTCAGTCATTAGGAGAAATAAATTATTGTATCACACCCCGCTTCCTAAAAGACGGGAGCATGTACGCGACGAGGCCCGTAACGTATTTATTCTGAGAAGATCATTTTCCGAAACAAATACGCTTGGCGTCAAGTAAGCAGTATAAAATAACAAGAATAAGCATGAAACTGAAATTTCCAACAATAATTTTATTTGCATTCAAATTTCATAGGTTTCAAACGATTACAAAGGTCTGAACGGGAAACAACAACATAAAAACCTAAACATATGGCTTACAGAAAGTAAAGGCTGAAATAAAGAACTAGTAGTTGATCTTCTCCGCAAGCTGAGAGTGATCCTTTTGACTCGGCTCAATCTTCTCAGTCCCTAGATCACCTGACGGACATTCTAAGGATAGAAAGAAAACAGAGTGGAATGCTTGTCAGCGAACTTGCACTCGGTAAGTCCCCCAAAAGGATAGGAATGTGAATGTGGTAAAGGAGTAAAGGACAACATGTAAGTAGAATATGATTTCTAATGTGGTTGTGTAAAGGTGTCAATTAAACCTAGCAACTATATGCGCATGGCAATATATCATGCGTATGGCAAAATGTATATGAGTATGGCAAAATGTATATATGCATTGTTTCGCCCAATCAGAGCAAAGCTCTGTTCAAATTCAAAATTCAAAATTTTGAAGCAACGCTTCAAGTCTCGGGCGCAACGCGCCACGTGTCAGGCGCTAATACGTCACCGCAGCGCCCAAGAAGGCGCGCCCAATCAGAGCAAAGCTCTATTTTTATGAAGCAACGCTTCAGTTGCGCTGCGCTCTGCGCTGCGCGACACGTGTCAGCGCAGATGCGCTAGCGCAATTGCGCTGCGCTCTGCGCTGCGCGACACGTGTCACGCGCTGGGGCATCTGCGCCAAACAGAATTAAATTTCCAAGAAATCTTCTCTGTTCTTGTTAAAACAAGAAGATTTTCTTCTGCAAAGCAGAAGCCCTTGGATCAAAGATCCAACAGTGGGGAAAATTTCCCAAATCACTCAGAGAAAAATCTCTTTAACAAATTTAACAAACTTATGGGCACTATAAAAAGGACCCTATGCCTCAATTCAAAATCATCAACATTTTTCTTGAAAAATCAAGAGCTTCAAACAGAGAGAACTCTGAGAAAAATTTCAAGAAGAGGTAAAAAACCTTTATAAGGGAGAAGAAATTTCCTCTAATAGATCATTGATCTAAAAACAAGATCAATAATCTTCATATAATAAATAGTGCTTTGCACTTCTTATGAACCACTGGTTCTTTAAAACAAAAAAAAATTAAATAAAAAATAGTGCTTTGCACTTTTATGAACCTCTGGTTCTTGAAATGAAAGAAAAATTTATTTTTCTTTGATTCTAATTTGATCAAAGATAAAAATAGTGCTTTGCACTTCCAAACTGCGCTGTTGCGCTCTTGAGAGAGCGCCACGTGTTAGCTGTAGAACAACCTGCGCTACGCGCTCTTAAGATAGAGCTTTGCTCTCTGGAATTGGCGCAACTCGCTGAGAGCGCGCCACGTGTCAGCAGCGCAACAGCGCAACGCACTGCGCTGTTGCGCTTGCGCTCACCAGAGCATGACACGTGTCATCATCATATGAGCTTGCGCTCATTACTTAGCGCAAAGCGCCTGACGAATGCACTGTATTGCTTACAAAAGGGGACAAGCCCAATTAAAGAAGGCCTAACAGGCCTAATAAAATGCAATGCATTACTTTGAAAGGGCAGAGCCCAAATTAAAACAGATGCGCTGCATCATAAAGAAAAGGGACAGAGCCCAATTAAAAGGCCTAACAGGCTCAATCAAATATGCTATGCATTTTAAAAAGGGCAGAGCCCAAACAAATAGATACTCTGCATCATTTATAAAGGGCTGAGCCCAATCAAAACAAGAATAATGCAGTGCATTACTAAAAGGGGGTAAAGCCCTAGAACAGGCCGAAGACAAAAAAAAAATATTGAAGCTGGACTTAGCCCAATTTTGGCCATAAGTCCTTAAATTAAATTAACTGAGCAGAATGGCTCTCCTAAACCAATCCACATCCGGTTCGAGGGTACATCTCCGAACTCCTTTGATATCCATCGTTGTAATTCCTCAACGACGTCAAAGAGGTGACGGGTCCCAACGACCACACACCCATATGGACTGCGGGGTCCTTAAACTCGTGGACCGAGACGTCCCTAAACTAATATCGGACCGAGACGTCCCTAAACTAATATCGGACCGAGACGTCCCTAAACTAATAACGGACCACCATGTCCCTAAACTGGAACATGGACCACCACGTCTCTAAACTGGAATAATAGAGCCAATTGCTCTTCTTTCGGATCTAAACGATCCCGTTCAAGTCAATCTTAGTCCAAAATAGGATTAGCGTATCCTTGGCGAACGTTTAAGTTGATCTTAGCCGCAATGCGACTAACGCGTCCTTAAACTAAAAAACACCAAACCCAAATCTAAATAAATACGGATTTGGACTAATCCACGTCCTACGGGCGACGGCATTACTCAGTCTCCGTATACAATCCACGGGCAACCACAAACAAAACAAACACCCACGACACGAAGTGAAATTCTGGAGAAGGAGAAAGTTGTTACCGCGAAGCGGTAGCGTAATTAACTGCAGGGGCTTGCGCTTGCAGGGAAGAGCGTCCCCACAATCAAAAACCCCTATAGCGAGGGGGAATCTGACAAAGTCTGCTACATCGGCCGCATCCGTCTAAACCTTCGATACACGGTGCCATAAATCAACTTGGCATCTTCGGAGAGGTAGACGGATAAAACCAAATAGCATCTGCCCCGAATCTCAGTGCCAGGCCATCGCGGTCCTGTGCGCCGTCTTTCGAAGGGGAATAGATTCTGGCACGCCCAGTGGGACCTCTTCCTCTTTCCACTCCACACTTCGTGTATCGTCTTCGCGAACCAATCGCGGTTTGGTTGTCTTCGGATTTCAAGCTACTAAGATTTGGTCTTTTATTTGGCGTAGAATTCAAGATTCAATGGCCTCTAACTGCACCAACTGCTCGAAGTGCCACTGCAACGGACGCTCTACCTCACCTAGAGGTGTAGCATATGGGCCCCAAGCGGCCTCTTTCCTCACTCTGCCAGTAGACCAAGTGGCCCAAGCCACCACTGGCTTATTCTTCGGGACCATGATCCCACCGACAAGCTTCTCTATGCCGATACATGCACCGGAGGCGAACAAGAAGTCGGTCTTCGACCGGTTCACTGCTACGACGGCCCCTGTCAACGGGTCGCCCGTTACCAAACCAATAGCCTCCGTTTTCGCCAGACTGGATCAGAATCATAGAGTGGCCGTCCCAAAGAGGGCAACGGCCGCTGCTCAGGAAGTTGTTAAAGCGGCTTCTCCCATCAGAGAGTCGGTCTTCGCAAGATTGACGATTCCCATTCCTGCCCTTGCTGGTCAAAAGGCATCAGTCTTCGATAGGCTGACATCAGCAGTCACCCCACACTCAAACAGGGGGCAAAAAGAAACCATCTCAATTTCCGGGCCAGTCCCAACGGCTCGTCGTGCGCGACGTCGCCATTGGCAACGAGTGAGGAAAGCAGGGGGCAATTCCCCCTCGGGGCTAACTCCACCTGCTCCGATGGTGGAGGTCAACGCTGCTGTTCCAACTGGGAACAGCTTTGAACTGCTGAGGAGGGTGCGGAAGAATTCTCCAACCGCTACACTGAAAAGATCTCCTCCGCCTACGGAGAGGGCTCCGGAAACAAAACCAGAACAATCCCCTCAACGGCTGTCTTCAAAGATTTATAAAGTTTGGCGAAGGGTTCAAGACTCTGTGATTGACCCAGGTCGCTTTCGTCGCCAGAAAAAGGCGAAGGTGGAAAAAGACAAGGATTGTCCCATTAAACAGCAGGGGACAGCAGCTGCTAGGGTGCCCCCTACAATGGTTCCTTCAACCTCAACGGCCCACAAAAGGAGGAGGCCAGAGAAAACCCCCGCGTCAATGGCAAAGTCTAAAAGCGGTGAACCTAAACGCCCCAAGTCAGGGGGCATAACGGTTCATACGGTTTATATGGCTTCTGGAAAGGAGGAAAGCCGCACTTCTACGGGTCACCGACCGCTCACCCGATCAGTGATCAAGGCTCAGGAGCAGCAACAAAAGCTCCAGGAGATGATGAATGCTATGGCCGTGCTTACAGAGCCAAAAGAAAACCCTGAAGCGTCCTTAGATGAGCGCCGAGATGAAGAGACCGACGCCGAGTTCCTTCGCCGAATATTGGAAAAGAAGGACAAAGAGGCTGCTGAACAAGCGGCCAACATACAGCGTATGGGCCTCCTCTTTCAGGACATGATAGGGATGATGATACAACAAGATCCCCCGAATGAAGAACCTCCGATCGTCCTTGGAGACGATAGGGGAGAGACATCGAATCCTCAGCCCATTCTATCAACGGCTAAAGAGGATACAATCTCTAAAACTGATCTGGACGAATACATAGCCCAGCAAATAAGGGTTCATCATGCGGCCGAAGCAGCCGGCCACGTCGTAAAAACGGGGCGGCCGTATCCAGGCTGGTATGACCAAATCAAGTACCCGCCGGGTTACACAATTCCCAAGTTCCAAGTCTACAAGGGGACCGGCAATCCCCATCAGCATGTTGCCCAGTTCAGGGCGCTTTGCGGTAACACCGGCGGCGATGACAAGCTTTTACTCCGCCAATTCGTTGGAAGTCTATCAGATACGGCGTTCGAGTGGTACTCCGAACTCCCTAATGATTCTATTAAAACCTTCGCGGAAATGGAGCTGCTGTTTACCCAACGCTTTGCAAGTGCCAGTGAACGTACCCCGATGACGGCACTGATTAACGCTAGGGTAAAACCCGGCGAGACATGGGTTCAGTACGCTATACGGTGGCGTAATCTATGGTCGAAGTGTGAGCAGCGCATAGAAGAAGCCCCTGCGGTGAGAATGTTTGTTGGAACCCTTGATCCACAAGCAACCATCTCACAGTTTATGATGTTCTTCAAGCCGACTACCTTCCAGGCTTTGATTGACAAACTAGCGCAGATGGACCAGATGGGCCATAAACCCCCTCTCCCAAAGCCGGACTCCCGAAATGACAAAGGAAAGGGAAAAGCGATCGTTGTCGCTAATGCTCAACAACAACCGAGCGACTCGAAGCTGGTTGCTCGTCCAAACAATACGCGCCCGTACGTACCCCTTGAGGATAGGATGGGACGTCCTTATTCCTTCCCCCGCGATAAAACGAGGAGGTTATTCGAGCTGGCATTGCGCAACAGACTCATAAATCTGCCGGATCCAAAACGACCGTTGCAACCAAGTGACGTCAACGAGCCTAATTACTGCCCTTATCATCGAGTACTAGGCCACCCGATCGAAGATTGCTACGTTTTCAAGAATTGGCTTGAAAACCAATACCGACAGGGCAAGTTCGCGTTATCTGACAAATGGAAGGTGAATCCCCCGCAGCCCCACACCTCTAAGGGGACGAATATGTCAGGAGCAACATGCTCCGTCATCGAAGAAGCTCCTTGGGAGGTCGTATTATCAGCCAAGACAAAGAGGATGCTAAACGATCTTCAGACATGTCCAGCGGTCAAGCGGAAGAACCCATTGGAGCCACAAATTATGGAGGGAATGCTAAAACCTCGTCCGATTCAAAAGATTGGTGGAAGTGGCCCAAACACTCATAACCAGCCGTCAAAATCTTCGAAAAAGAAGAAGAAGAAATCTAAGAAGCCTGTGAAGCCTGGCGACAAGCGTACGGACTTACAAAAGCAAATTGACGCGCTGGAGGAATACAATCAGAAGGCACGAACCCCCATTACATTCCAAGAGTTCCTCAGCCATGTCTTTCAAGAAGAGGATGAGGGAGAAAGTTCATCAGATGAATCCGAGGAATATGTGGCGAGCTGTCATATGATTTCCCATTCGATCACGAATGATGAGGAGATTCCTTGCACCGAAAGGCTGGGGGCAGATCCTGAACCAAAAGTTCTGGGACCATCAGATGAAGTGATTGACGCACTCCTTAATGAAGCTCGGTTGAAAAGTAAAGCTGATCGGGAGCACAAGGCGGCTATATTTGAAAGGGCCAAGCGCCAGCGACTTGATGAAGGAGCTGAGACGATCCCGCTGGAGCAAAACACCTCCACTACCGACAAAAGCCAACTCAGGATGAGGAAAAAGTTCGCTAAAGCCATATCAATGGGCATGAAGCTACCATCCTCTGAAGGAAACATCGCCGGTGAAGTGGAAACGTACCCCTCGTATTGCTTATATCATCAGAGGATTTCGCACCCCACTCAAGAGTGCAAAGCTTTCGATAGATGGTGGCAAGGATACGTTGCTCATCGACAACGCTTTAAGCGGGAAAAACGTAAAACTCGTCGGGAGCAGAGAAATACGACCGAAGGGCTTAAAAGAACTGCTGGCGATTGTCGCATGGTTAACACCGGTGGATCACAAGTGCCTACATTCGGGAGTGATTCTGATGAAGAGCTAGAACTTACCCCTCTCTTTAAAGAGTCCGCTTCAGGAAAAGAAGAAGAACCGAAGGTCTGCGAAAATATCCGGCTGCGGAATAGGACGCTGCCTGAAAAGAACCTCGGACCCTTGAACAGAAAAGATAAAGGGAAAGAAAAGGTCTCTGAGGATATTACTCTCGATGACCAAGTTGCGGAAGAGTTAACCGCTAAGAACCCACCAAAGAAGAATAAGGTGGATTACAACGTCTTAGCACATCTGAGGAAGCTGCCCTCACAGCTCAGCATTCTTGACGCCCTTTTGCTATCAAACGAGGCGAGAGATTCGTTGATTAAGGCACTCCAAGACCCGGAACAATTCCAAGCATGCCTGGCCGAGGAAAAGATGAAGGATGAGTTAGAGGAAGTACACACGGCTGATGTTACTTTTGGCGATGAAGACCTTCTACTTGGGACGTGCGAACACAATCGCCCTCTCTATGTCTCGGGATACTGCCATGATATAAGGATAGGCAAAATCCTGATCGATAACGGGTCTTCTGTTAACTTACTCAACGTGCGGGTGTTAAAGGAAATCTGCATGAGCGTCCAGCACCTTGCTCGGGACAGGATCACCATATCCGGGTTCGACTCCCAATCGTCAAAGACTCTTGGATCTGTGATACTGACGCTACGCTTCGGACTACTCGTCACGGACATTAAGTTCCACGTCATAGACGCCAAGACATGCTACAATGCTTTGCTCGGTCGACCATGGTTACACGAGTATAACATCATCCCTTCTACACAACATCAGTGTGTGAAGTATTTTAAGGATGGTTTCGAGTATACCGTGATGGGAGAACTGAACCCGTTCTCTGTGAACGAGGTCCGCAAATACGAAGATGCTAGATACTTCTTGCCGAATTTCGAAGACACGGAGAAGTGTCACAAGCCGAAAAATAACACTAACGCCACCATCCCTGTCTTCGGCAGTGATACCGAGGAGGAAGAGGAGATCGTTTATTCGGGTCCGTCCCAACATAACAAGCCAGGACCGTCCACTCCTACGTTGGTCTTTGGTAGTGACTCGGAGGATGAGGTCCATGTCGTATTCTCTGCTCGACCTTCAATACAAGCTTCCGCTGACGAAGGGCAAAGTCTGCAAGTCGCCATGGTGCCGCCTAAACATCATAAAGAACTGGACGCACTTAATATCTACAGTGTAGAAGAGCTGCGGACATTCTATATCCCTCCCAGGCGAGAAAACGAGAAGGCAATCCTATTCTACCGTTCTGAAGAAAACAAGGTGGAAAAAGAAGTCTGGCATGGCGCGGATCCCACACTCGACAGGCTTTAGCCTATCCGTCTTCCCAAATATTATACAGAAGGTTTAAAGAATCTGCTGAAACGCCAGGGGATATCCTTCAAACAGACCGTTAGAGAGGCCAAATTCTATGACAGGGTCTGGAACATTCCCGGGATCCAACGCAAACTGCCTAACGGGAGAATGGAAACAAGAGGGCTTGGATACATCCATTCAAAGAAACGAGAGTTACTACTCGGCTGCTACGTCGTATATGACCTTGATGAAGAAGCGGATGCTCAATGGGAGGACGCTAATCCTAAGCCAGTGAAAGTTCCAGATGCAAAAGAACCCGGTCCGCCGTTCGAAGAACAAATGAACAGACTTATAAAGAAAGCTGGTCAAAAGGTCCGAGATGATCACAACCGTGAGACGGCCATCTACGAGAAAGCCAAGACGCGACGCCTTCTCCGACAGGCTGTAAAGGATGAAAATGCCGCTCCTTGTCAACATGTTATAAAGAAGGCTCTGCTCAAAAGCAGAAATAAGTCAAAAGGCCAAAAAGGCACTCAACAACAACAAAGCAGGGCTAAGAAGCCGCGCAAACGGGAGTCGAGCGTTATTGATCTATCTCTCATGAAGAAAATGAGTCGAGCATACTCTTTTCCTCGGGATAAGACAAGGAGGATATTTGAGCTTGCTCTAAAACATCAGATGCTCGTGCTGCCGGAGTCTAAACACCCTGAACAAGCAGGCGAAGCCTCACACCCGGACTATTGCTCTTACCATCGAGTAGTAGGTCATCCTCTTGAAGATTGCTTCACCTTCAAGAATTGGGTCGAAGATCAATATCAGCTTGGTAAATTCACTCTGTCCAACAACTGGAGGGTAGCACCACCACAAAAGCACGAGCCTAAGGACACGAAAGAAAAACCAGTTCCACATTGGGATTGGAAGCGAATTCGTACCTGTCACATGATAACAATACTACAAGAAGAATCCGAGAACATGGACAGCCTTCCCTGGTGCCTCGAAAACAGCAATAATGAGGTGATCTCAGAATTTCCCCCAGCTCCGAAAGAACTGGAGGACGGAATACATACTACTGCAGATAACCTCAAGAAAATTGAGTTAGGGAAGATAAACGATCCGCGACCGACATTCGTCAGCGAACTGCTGTCTGAAGAAAAGGTGGCTGCGTTAAAGGACGTCCTTGTACAGCATAAAGATTGCTTCGCATGGAACTATTCCGAGATGCCGGGACTTGATCCAGAAGTTGCTGTACATAGACTGGCAATATCCCCAAGTGTCAAGCCAGTCAAACAAGCGCCAAGAAGAATGCGGCTTGAGCTCGAGATGAGCATCAACGCTGAAGTCAAAAAGCTGATAGACTCCGGCTTTATCCAGGAGGTTCAATACCCTGAATGGATTGCTAATATCGTCCCAGTGATGAAGAAAAATGGGACGGTGCGCATATGCGTGGACTTTCGGGATCTCAACAAAGCCTGCCCGAAGGATGATTTTCCAGTACCAGTCACCGAACTGATGATAGACAATACATCCACGCATGAGATTTTCTCATTCATGGATGGCTCATCAGGATATAATCAAATAAAAATGCATCCTGAAGACCAGAAACATACGGCTTTTCGGACTCCTTTGGGAATATTCTGTTACAAGGTGATGCCCTTCGGTTTAAAGAACGCCGGTGCAACCTACCAAAGGGCCATGACGAAGATTTTCGATGACCTTATACACGAAATCGTTGAATGCTATATCGACGACCTCGTTGTTAAAAGCAAATCATATGAGGAACATCTCGAGCATCTGAAGACCGTATTTCAACGTCTTCGACAATACAACTTGAAGATGAACCCTCTGAAGTGTGCATTCGGGGTTTCCTCGGGCAAATTCCTGGGATTCATCGTTCGACACCGAGGTATCGAGATAGATCCGTCCAAGATCAAGGCAATCATGGGAATGCCTCCGCCGAGGACTCTCAAACAGTTGCGGTCTCTCCAAGGGAAGCTCGCATACATACGGCGATTTATAGCCAATCTTTCAGGAAAGTGCCGTCCTTACAGTCACCTGATGAAGAAGGGAACCCCATTCGTTTGGGATCACAAATGCTAAGGCGCACTGGATGAGATCAAGCAGTATTTGCAAAACCCTCCAGTGTTGGCTGCTCCAGTGAAGGGAAAGCCTCTCATTCTTTACACGGCCGCCCTTGAAGGTTCTTTGGGCGCATTATGGGCACAAGAGAATGACCAGGGGAAAGAAAGAGCACTTTACTACTTAAGTCGAGTGCTACTGGGGGCAGAAAGCAATTACTCCCCCATTGAAAAACACTGCCTGGCGTTGATCTTCGCAATAACAAAGCTTAGACATTACGCATTAGCGCATGAAGTCCATCTCATTTCAAAGGTGGACCCTCTCAAATATCTAATGTCAAAGGCCATATTGACGGGACGACTCGCTAAATGGGCCCTGCTCTTAATGGAGTTCTCGATAGCATATCGACCACTCAAAGCAGTAAAAGGCCAGGCCATCGCCGACTTCCTTGCTGAGCACCCGATACCGGCCGACTCTCCTTTAAACTGCGATCTTCCAGAAGAACATGCGTTTGATGCGATCGATGGTGATAATACCCGATGGGAGCTTTATTTTGACGGAGCATCTTCCGTGAAGAAGCGCAAACAAAGTACCCCTATAATCAAATCGGGGGTAGGACTCATCTTTATAACTCCACAAGGAGGGATAATGCGCTACGCGTTCTCCCTGACGGAACCGAGGACAAACAATGAAGCCGAATACGAAGCTCTGATAGCAGGCCTCGAGATCGCCATTGACATGGGAATTGAAAACCTCCTCATATACGGAGATTCGCAACTGGTCGTTAGTCAAGTAAACGGTGATTACCAAACATGCAAACCGGAATTGGTAAAATACGGTGAAAAGGTGCAACAACTGCTAACCCAAATTCCCTCCTATATTTTGGAGAGCATACCATGCGCGGATAACAGCAAAGCGGACGCGTTGGCCAAACTTGCTAAAGAAATGGCTGACGAGAACCTCGGTGAGGTTAGAATCATGGTACAAAGTCGTCGGGTGCTCGCCCCCGCAGAAATACCTTCGGAATCACCCGAAGAGAAGGGAGTGATTGAACGAGCGACCTTACAAATAAAAGACCACGAGAAGGTTGAGAATTGGAAGGAAGTCTTTATAGACTACTTCAAGTCCCACCAAATGCCTGAAGATGCGTCCGCATGACATCAGCTCACAAAACGAGCTCTGTCTTTCGCCTTCGTCAATGATACTCTATACAAGAGGTCATTTGATTCTCTGTGGCTGAGATGCTTAGGACCAGACGAAGCGGAAAGAGTCGTTCAGGAAGTTCATGACAGAATCTGCGGTTCTCATCAAGCGGGCCCAAAGATGAAGTTAAAGATCAAACGAATGGGCTACTACTGGCCCACGATGATTCAAGATTGCCTCGAATATGCGAGGCAATGTCACTCATGCCAAATTCATGGGGACTTCATCCATCAGCACCTAAATCCATTACATCCAACGGTAGCTAGCTGGCCATTCGAAATGTGGGGGACTGATATAGTCGGCCCCATCGAACCAGCATCGTCTAAAGGACATCGTTTCATCCTAGCGACGACTGACTACTTCTCTAAGTGGGCGGAAGCAGTACCATTGAGAGAAGTGAAGACGGAGAATATCCTCCATTTCTTCAAGACGCATGTCATATATCGGTTTGGAACTCCGCGACGGATCATCTCCGATAACGGGCCAGCTTACAGAAGCCACAAGATCAGTCGCTTCGCGCAACAGCATAATATAGACTGGAGATATTCTTCGGTTTATAATCCGCGAGCCAATGGACTAGCTGAAGCCTTCAACAAGACATTGACAAAAATCATAAAGAAAACGGTGTCCCGTAATAAGAAATATTGGCACGAAAGACTGCAGGAAGCTCTTTGGGCGTATCGAACCACGTTCAAGACAGCCACAAACACAACGCCATACGCGTTGGTGTTCGGTACGGAAGCAGTACTCCCTCTCGAGATAGAGTTACCCTCTCTACGAGTGGCAGTTCACCACGAGCTAACGGACGAAGAAAATGCTCACCTTCGGCTTGAGGAGCTTGACGCCCTTGATGAAACTAGGCTCATAGCGCAACAAAATCTGGAAGCTTATAAAGCAAAGATGATGCGCTCATACGAAAGATTGACCCGACCGAGGACATTCCACCAAGGCGAACTAGTGCTAGTGGTCAAAAGGCCTATGATCCCCAATCGCGCCAAGCGGGGAAAATTCGAGCCGAACTATGAAGGCCCGTACATCATAGATAAAGTTTATCAGGGTGGGGCCTATCTACTCATGGACATGCACGGTGAAAAGCCTTTCAGACCAATAAACGGTCCCTTCCTAAAGAAATACTACGCTTAATGAGCCACAGCCTAGGTCAATGATAGATGACGACGACTATGTCCGCTCGCTATCTTCCTAAGCTCAAACTTTATAAGCAGTAGCCAGCTTCTCAACAGCGGACCGAAATGTCCTTAAACTAACAGCGGACCGAAATGTCCTTAAACTAATAGCAGACCGAAACGTCTTTAAACTACTACCGCAGCATCGTTAGGCTGACGAGATATAAAAAAAAAACATATAAAAATAAAATAAAATAAAAACGGTATGTCCATAAGCAAAAAGGGGCACGGATGAAAACCCGAAAGGGCTCCGTGAGTAAAAAACAGCAGGGCTACCGGCGAGTGTTCGTGAAAACCCGAAAGGACGCGACCTCGTAAAAAAAGAGGGAAAAAGAAAATAAAAAAAAATAAAAAATAAAAGCGGTACGTCCATAAGCAAAATGGGCACGGATGAAAACCCGAAAGGGCTCCGTGAGTAAAAACAGCAGGGCTACCGGCGAGTGTTTGTGAAAACCTGAAAGGGCGCAACCTCGTTAAAAGACACTTATAGAGTCCTCTCGACCTTGTAAGGAGAAACCACCCGCATGAGATCCTTACGACTCATAAGGGAGCAACACACTTAGGGATCCCCACGATTCCTAAGGAGAAAATACACTTGCGAGATCCTCACGACTCGTAAGGAGAACTCTCTTATGGGACCCTCACGGCTCATAAGAGTTGAAAGTCTTAAGTTACAGAGACCTAAACCTGTGCTTAAGCAACCCCCACAACTTCCGATATTGCCCTACAAGTGGCTCAATATTGACCCTTGTATACAATCCACGGGCGCGAATAAACATTTCCCTAACCAAGGTCCATCCGTGATTGGGGATATGTTCGCATAACCCTTGTAAATCCTCTCGATTTACAAAGAGAAAACCCTCCTGTAGGATCCTTACGACTTACAGAGGAACAAAACACTTAGGAACCCTCACGATTCCTAAGGAGAAAATATACCTATAAGATCCTCACGACTTGTAGTGAGAAATAGCTTTGTGAGACCCTTACGGCTCATAAAGTCAAAAGCCTTAGTCGACAGGACCCTAACCCTGGTCGCTAAGCCTCCTTTGTTCGACAATGACAGAAGCAAATGATGATTCGCTCCTGGCGATATCCCAGTTGTAGCGGTGCTGATGCCGAAATCAGTGTCCAAGTTCAGGTTTACGGCGAAAAGCCAGTAAGCCGCACATGCATACAAAATAGCCGAAATGATAGGGCAACTTGCAATAAAAAGCAGCAAGTAAAATGTATGCATGCGAAATAGCCGAAATAATTGGGCAACTCGCAATAAAAAAACAGCGAGTAAAAATAAAATAAACAGCCGAAATGATTGGGCACCGCGAAAAATAGCCGAAATGATTGGGCAATCGCGACCTTCGCGATATAAAAGCTGAAATGATAGAGCATCGCGGAAAGAATAAAAAAAATGAAAGAATGAAACTTTTTGCCCTACAGTTAAGATCACATCGATCCCTGTATACAATCCAAGGGCATAAACAAAAAGGGAACCGTACCCTCCCAGCAAATTCCTCGACTCACGGATACAAACACTCCTTGACGAGAGCCTCCTGATCCGCGTCGACTCGCAGAGCCACCAGTGCCTCCGTGGGAATTCTCGACTCGTTTCAAACCCCAAGGAAACAAATAATCCTTGGCGCTTGGGAAACAAATAATCCCTAGCAAATTCCTCGACTCACGGATACAAACACTCCTTGACGAGAGCCTCCTGATCCGCGTCGACTCGCAGAGCCACCAGTGCCTCCGTGGAAATTCTCGACTCGTTTCAAACCCCAAGGAAACAAATAATCCTTGGCGCTTGGGAAATAAATAATCCCTAGCAAACTCCTCGACTCACGGATACAAACACTCCTTGACGAGAGCTTCCTGATCCGCGTCGACCCGCAGAGCCACCAGTGCCCCCGTGGGGATTCTCGACTCGTTTCAAACCCCAAGGAAACAAATAATCCTTGGCGCTTGGGAAACAAATAATCCCTAGCAAACTCCTCGACTCACGGATACAAACACTTCTTGACGAGAGCCTCCTGATCCGCGTCGACCCGCAGAGCCACCAGTGCCCCCGTGGGAATTCTCGACTCGTTTCAAACCCCAAGGAAACAAATAATCCTTGGAGCTTGGGAAACAAATAATCCCTAGCAAACTCCTCGACTCACGGATACAAACACTCCGTGACGAGAGCCTCTTGACTTATGTCAACTCGTAGAACCATTACCCTCTCCGCGAGCAAATTCCCGATTCGTCTCAATTTGTAAGAAGAAGTCTCAGACAGCAAGGATTGAAAAGCTTGCTTCTTGAGCAATGGGGCCCGGCAAGTCAATCCAAAATGGTCTCTTGCATACTATTCACGGGTCTCACTTTCCGAAGTCGATTTTCGACAATGAGGGAAACAACCGCTTACGAATCCTCTCGACTCGTAAGAGGGAAAATTCTCTTATAGGATCCTTACGACTTATAAGAGAAAACTACACTTAGGAATCCTCACGATTCCTAAGGAGAAAATCCACCTATGAGATCCTCTCGATCCGTAGGGAGAAAAATCTCTATGAGACCCTCACGGCTCATAGAATTGAAAAGTCTTAGGCGGCAGATCTGAACCTGCGGCCTAAGCCACCGCTATCTCTTGGAGAAATTAAGTTGTTTGCCACTCAGGTTCATCGACAACATCATGATGTAAAGGCAGAAAACAAAAGAGCATACATGATATTGTAAAAGAAAGTGTGTATCTTTATTCATTGACCTCAATCAAATACATGGTGAATCATACAAAAGAGCAAAGAACGGATACATGTTACTCAGAAAAGAAAATTTTTACAAATACATTGATACAAAGGCAGCTATGGGGAAGGAAGCGTCTTAAGTAGCTCTATCAGTTGTTCGTACACTTCCTTCCATGCCTTTTCCCGATTGGATACCACTGCCAACTCCGCCTCCACCTGGGCCCGTTGCTGTGCGACGGATGCAAGCTGATCCCTGACGGCTTGATGAGCAGCTTCAGGGCCTGGAGTGTCATGCTCGGCGACATTCGATATGCGCTCCAGAAGACCCTCGAAGACGGTCTTTACCTCAGCGGCGTTCGCCTCAACTTCGGCACGCAAGCGAGCAGTTCTGCTTGAAGAATCTTGGCACTCTTTCAACCTCAATACCACTTCTTATTTCAGATGACGGAAATGAGAAGCGCTTTGCTCGAGCCATGCTCCCCGTTGAGTGCTCAAGGCCAAAGTCTCGGGGGACAGGCGCATTGACTCCAACTGATGAAGGCGAGCCTCGATCTCCCGACAATAGTTAACCCAAGAGGCGACAATGCCCTCGTCATGGAAGGTGGCAAATATCTCCAACATCGGGTTAACCGTCGTGGCAAAGTCCTCAGCAGATACAGGAGCCTCGATGTCGAGTTCCTCGATGTAGTCGCTCAACATGCGCAAACTATTCGCGGCACCTTTTGAGGACGGACGTCGCTGGGAAGGGCCGCCCAGTATTGTAATGCGAGACTCGAAAGGCACCGAGACTGGAACGACAGCTGGAAAAAGACGAAATGCGATTAGATGATGATTCAATAGATATGAAGGAAGTCATTGATAAGATAGTTTACTATACCGGTGGAGACAGGTGGCAAGGCCGGAAGGGCTGGTGGCGCAGCCGATCTTTCTGCTCCCCCTTCGATTTGCAGCACTGCAGTCAGAACAAGAGAGAGTTAGAAATAATTCTACCACTGAAAAGACAAAGCTACCAATCGGGAACGGTACTCACCAGCGCCACCAGAGGGAGAGGCAAATTCAGATGGGAAGGAGAAGTGTGGGAACAACACTTGATAGAGATGATCAAAAAGCACTCCTGGAAGATACAACAGTGTGACTTTAGTACACAAATTATACATCTGGAAGATAAGATTAATAAATCGCAAACACATACTTTCCAACATCTTCGAGGGTATGAGAGAGGGTTGAGAAGTGACCACCGCCAAGGCAGTCGTTGAAGGCGTTCCCTCGAGCAGTGGGGCATCGGCACTGGCTGCACCTACGTTACGAAAAGGTGAACTTGTTAGAAAAGATAGTAAAGTAAAGAAAAGCAGCAACTTGAGGTTTACCTGAGGAGCTCCCGGCTGAAACAGAGGCGACTCCCTCCTCTATCGACATGAGACCACCGCCCGTGACCTCATCGCCCGACTCGATGGGGACCGTTGCGGTGCTCGCGAGACCTGGAGACGGCGGAGGACCATAGATGGGGAGGGCTATGACTGGAGTATTGCCAGATTCCAGAGAAGGAGCGGTTGGCTCGTCCTCGGGAATCATGGCCGCCTCACCCACCACTCTCTCAGGTTTAGCAGTGGCGGTTGTATCGTCCACCGTCGTCGGGGGATCGCCGGCCTCGAGCGCTTCATTCGCCACCACCCTGGACTCATTTATAATGATCATATCATCTGCCACCACTTCAGGTTCGGCATCAATGACCTTCTCGGCGGCAGGCCCCTCGACCTCCGCCTCAGGCTCCAAAGCCACAACGACGTTGCCCACCGTCGGCTCGAGTTCGGCAGGTACCGCCT
This sequence comes from Agapanthus africanus, assembly GCA_030015575.1. Taxonomy (NCBI): domain Eukaryota; kingdom Viridiplantae; phylum Streptophyta; class Magnoliopsida; order Asparagales; family Amaryllidaceae; genus Agapanthus; species Agapanthus africanus. The sequence continues at coordinate 414,818,346 of CM057349.1, read as the reverse complement.
CCTCTGCTTCTTTGGGATCAACGGTTTCCGCCTCCCCCTCGATCGGACTCGGCCCTGCAAGATGAGGGATATAAGGACCAATGACATTAAAAACCCTTATAATAAAAACTCTGAGAGAAATATTACCTGAAGCGGATTTACCGTTTGCGCTCCGAACTGCGCGCGCCACCTCTCTGCGGGCAGTGGATAGGGCGACAGGGGCCTCTTCGGATAGAGTATCAGCGCGAGGGACGGTGCTGGGGCCCGCTCCCGCAGCCAAGGCAGCCCGGCGCGCCTTCGCCTCACGCCTTTGCCGCTTCCTCTCTTCCCGGGCTGTCGCGATGGACCTTAGTGACGCCTCCTTCAAGGCGTCGTCATCCTCGTTCAGGGATGTCTCAAGAGCCTTTAAGGCATCCTTCATCGGCTCTTCAAGACGAACCCCCTGCAGTGGCCCAGAGGAAGCGGGAACATCGGCAGTTGGTAAAACATCTGCATCGCTTGGTGGGAACGGCATTGAGGTTTCTGCAATAAAAAGAAAAAGGTTAGATCGACCATAACACGAGGAAGATGGAAACTTGATGGATTAAAACTTACTAAGGCCCATAGACGCTCTGAGACATTCCTCCTCCTGGAAAGTCTTCAGAGAAGCGGCAATGGCTTCTTCATCAGTGATGCCTGTTAAAAGAAAGGAAAGAAAAGCGTTAGTCAAAGGCAATGGAGAATACATATTGCAATAAAGAAAAGCGATTAGTAGTTACCTGACTGCGCAAGCTTAGCTAACCACGCGTCATGCCTCGCCAACCATGCTGAAACTTTGAGAGCAGCCTCCAAGTCTGTATCGTCCGGCGGCGGCATCACTAATCCTGCGTTAGTCCCATATTCGAGCAGACCCTCGGCATAAGGAGTATGGGGTTCCTGACCAAATACGACGTCCGCAGCGAAGAGCGACTTCTTTTTCTTTTGCCCTCCGACCCTAGGCTCATGGGGGATCGACTTCCGCTTAGCAGCCACTTTGGGACGACGGGTCCCGATGTCCGCACCTACGCCAGACTCCGGCAAGGGTACAACCACTGTCTCCACTGGAGCACAGGGTGCGTGAGGTGCATCTGCGATATCAGGGAGCGGCAGCTCACGTGGAGGACTTTGCGCACGTGATGGTCTGCCCCCGGCATCTTTTAGAGGAGGAGCCACCAGGGTCCTTGGCGCTAAGGGAGCATTACGGTTGGTACCGGGAGGTGCTTCTTTACGGTCGATCAGCACTCGCCTCTCCTCCTTTATAACGGCCCCCGTCGCATGATTGTACCACTCTTTATATACGTTAAGGAGGCGTGGAGCACAGGCCGGCGCGCTGATAAAAAAATGAGAACCCGTGTTCAGGCGCATGAAGTGATGTAACGCGTTCTCCATCCCTTCTTCATTGGCGGCAGGTTCCAGTAAGAAAGCTTCCAAGGGTACCCCTTGATCGTAGCCCAGTTGTCGGGCGAAACGATGCGGGTTATATCTCATGAAGATTGCCGCACCGCCCTGCCTGAAAACTAAGAAGCCCGGTCTAATAGAATATAAGTGGAGGGTCTCCCGGACCGTCAACACCGAAGCTCCATCCTTAAAGGAATCCTGTAATGGTCGCACCGCAGTGGTGGACGCTTTCCCAATGGTTAATACCTTATCAATAAAGGACATCCCGACTCCAACGGTGTGAGGGTGAAGCAATAAACCCCTGGCATCCCGTGGTGAGGGGGTGACGATTGATGAGCCAATCAACTGTATAATACGAGGAAAACCGCACTTGTCGAAGAATGAAGGCCTTTTATGCATACCAAAGACACCCGCCGTGTGTAGCTCAAGCCACGATGCAAAGTAGTGCATCAGGAAGACCGCGTGCAGTACCCCGGGCTCACTGGCATCCGCTGCACGGCTAAGGCCATGATATAGGTGCGCCAAGCCAGCGATCCCCACAGCCACCTTTATCCCGATGACCATTCGGTGGGCTGGGTAGAAGACGGAAGGCCGCATGCGATGAGAGTGCATTGGGATCGCGAACCAACTCAGCCACAGTCCGAGAAATCCTAAAAAGAAAGCCTCCTCATCCATTCCAGGGGCCGCAATTTCTGCGAAAGACATAGTTGGGAAGTTAGGAAGAAAAAAGTCCTTTTGGTCTGTGTCTTTCGCTGGCAGGTTATCCAAACCTAAACCAAAAGGGTCATCCAGGGTGGCAAACTTGGCAGATCCTGGCGAAATGACCCTCGGACGGAGGAAGCGAACGATGAAGTCCTCAAAATTAACTCCTCGGCTCCCGTGTTCGATGAAGAGGGACTCATAAATGTTCAACACCTTGATCAGGCTCGGGAATTGGTGTTGAACAGCATTTTCCGGCGTGATCCCCCTTACCATAGGCTTAGCGCCGAAGAGGTACTCATCTGTCGGGAGCAGCTCTTCATAGTGTTCCCCCATGACCGGTAGACCGGATACCTCCGCGAATTCCTCCAAAGAAATGGACACTTCCCGATCCATGGCAAGGAAAGTGTGGGTAGGAATATTCCATTGCTCTAAGAAAGCCTTGAACCACCAGGTGGGGAGCGAGGGATACTGGAAGAGAGAGACGTAAACCGCGGTGTACAATCCTAATCTTATCAACTGCGACTTCTTCGTCGACAGGATGTACCGGGCCCATGGCAGGTAGCCAATCGGATGACGGGGGATCAGACCAATGTTATATGATTGCCCCCAAGGTCTCGCCTCGCCCTGACAAATACGACGTCCTAGGATATCCAAGACCATAAGACGTTGGACCGGAACCGCATCCATAGCAGGGTGAAGAAAGCTGTTTGCGGTCCAATCCACCATCTCCACGGCGTACTGCACCGGGGGTGGGCTAGCATAATGAATCGCCGTTATAGGTTCTGACGGCACCGCGCATGTGAAGCTCCGACGGCCCATGATGATCTGATTGTACCATGACCCCCAAAGATGGAGACTCTTGTATTCCGGGTCGAACTCCTTAATCATGGCCATGACTTCGCGGTCCGAGGGTGCCTCGGGAAATCCCTCCTCCGAGCGGACGAACGGGAATGAAGTGTCTAGAGACATGATCGCTGCAAAAGAACAATTTAGCCGTTAGTGTTGTAATTCCAACGTTTGGCGTCTAAAAAAAATGCATTAATTAAATTAAATTAAAATTAATTAATTACACCATATAGCAGTGCAGTGAGTAGGGGACCAAAGGGGGACCCACAAAATCTGGATGATAATGCATCATTTAATAAGACAGCCCCATCATTGGATGAGACTATCAACTAATGAAAAGATCCCCAAAAGAACATCCTCATTAATAATAAAAATCCCTAGAGACAAGGAGAAAATCTCCTCTTTTAGAGCAAAGCTCTGTCACAGAGTGACACTTGTCCAACTCTGGTCTCAGGGGAATAAGATTCCTTAAAGGAGCCTAGCTCTGTGATAATGATGAGAAAATCTAAAAAGAAAGGTTTTTCTTTAAACTCCTAAAAGATTAAATTTTTTTTTTGGGATCCTAAAAGATCCATGAAGACTCTTAGAAATTCTTCATTTTTTTTTTAGATCAAAAAAGATCTACATTTTGATCCATGAGCAAAGCTCTGTTCATGGGTTAGAACCCATGAACAAAATCTCTTCAGATTTATGGATTCTTGAGAGCAAAGCTCTGTTGGTGAAACCCCAAAGGGAATTTCTTTAGATCAAAAGATCTATGAGAGCAAAGCTCTGTTAGTTAAAATTGATTTAAATTAATTTAATTTAATTTTAAATTAATTTTACCTAAAGTTTTCTAACTTGGAAAATGAGAGCAAAGCTCTAAAGTTCTAAAAGCAAGAGCAAAGCTCTGAAGTTCTTAAAACAAGAGCAAAGCTCTGTAAATCAAAAATCTAGAAAATGGTGAAGATTTTCTAAGGGCCAGGAGCCTATTTATAAGGCGCTTGCGCCTCTTCAGCTCACCCATTGATCCAACGGTCAAGGGCTTGCCACCGCTGCACTCACGTGTGCGCCACGTGAGCGCAACGGTGGGGGGAATTTGTTTCGCCCAATCAGAGCAAAGCTCTGTTCAAATTCAAAATTCAAAATTTTGAAGCAACGCTTCAAGTCTCGAGCGCAACGCGCCACGTGTCAGGCACTAATACGTCAGCGCAGCGTCCAAGAAGGCGCGCCCAATCAGAGCAAACCTCTATTTTTATGAAGCAACGCTTCAGTTGCGCTGCGCTCTGCGCTGCGCGACACGTGTCAGCGCAGATGCGCTAGCGCAGTTGCGCTGCGCTCTGCTCTGGTTGCACTGCGCTCTGCGCTGGTTGCGCTGCGCTCTGCGCTGCGCGACACGTGTCAGCGCAGATGCGCTAGCGCAGTTGCGCTGCGCTCTGCGCTGCGCGACACGTGTCACGCGCTGGGGCATCTGCGCCAAACAGAATTAAATTTCCAAGAAATCTTCTCTGTTCTTGTTAAAACAAGAATATTCTCTTCTGCAAAGCAGAAGCCCTTGGATCAAAGATCCAACGGTGGGGAAAATTCCCCAAATCACTCAGAGAAAGATCTCTTTAACAAATTTAACAAACTTATGGGCACTATAAAAAGGACCCTAGGCCTCAATTCAAAATCATCAACATTTTTTCTTGAAAAATCAAGAGCTTCAAACAGAGAGAACTCTGAGAAAAATTTCAAGAAGAGGTAAAAAACCTTTATAAGGGAGAAGAAATTTCCTCTAATAGATCATTGATCTAAAAACAAGATCAATGATCTTCATATAATAAATAGTGCTTTGCACTTCTTATGAACCACTGGTTCTTTAAAACAATAAATAAATAAATAAAAAATAGTGCTTTGCACTTTTATGAACTTCTGGTTCTTGAAATGAAAGAAAAATTTATTTTTCTTTGATTCTAATTTGATCAAAGATAAAAATAGTGCTTTGCACTTCCAAACTGCGCTGTTGCGCTCTTGAGAGAGCGCCACGTGTTAGCTGTAGAAAAACCTGCGCTACGCGCTCTTAAGATAGAGCTTTGCTCTCTGGAATTGGCGCAACTCGCTGAGAGCGCGCCACGTGTCAGCAGCGTAACAGCGCAGCGCACCCAACCCAAATCTAAATAAATACGGATTTGGACTAATCCACGTCCTACGGGCGACGGCATTACTCAGTCTCCGTATACAATCCACGGGCAACCACAAACAAAACAAACACCCACGACACGAAGTGAAATTCTGGAGAAGGAGAAAGTTGTTACCGCGAAGCGGTAGCGTAATTAACTGCAGGGGCTTGCGCCTGCAGGGAAGAGCGTCCCCACAATCAAAAACCCCTCTAGCGAGGGGGAATCTGACAAAGTCTGCTACATCGGCCGCATCCGTCTAAACCTTCGATACACGGTGCCATAAATCAACTTGGCATCTTCGGAGAGGTAGACGGATAAAACCAAATAGCATCTGCCCCAAATCTCAGTGCCAGGCCATCGCGGTCCTGTGCGCCGTCTTTCGGAGGGGAACATGCATAATAATGTAACATGAGTATACCAAACAAGTATAATATGGCCGTATAGTGTAGGTACAGTGAGCATGTAACAAGTAAAAGTGCTGAACATATAAGAAATATCAATGTGTCCTAAAGAGATCTCTACAAGGTAATCTAACTAACGTAAGTTTAAGTGTGAATGTCAACCAATCTCAAGAGTATTCTCGAATCCAAGGCTATCGTCCAGGGGCAAGGAATCATGGGCTCCAAAATAGCGGGACTTCAACTGTTATTGAAGTATTCCAAACCCAACAGGCTATCATTCAGGGCTTGGAAACACGGGCCTTCATTCTTAAATTCGTGACATACCGTTCAGCCCGGTACCATAACAACGTGATTTGTAGTCATGGGACTCATGAGATTCCGTTGGATTCATACAACTACCCCAACACCCCGCATAATCTAATTTACAATTATAGTCACAAGTGTTGCCCGAATTAATGACTACATAAGAAGTGTGTCATTTCAAGATTCAGGTCGAGTTCAAGTATGCATGTCAAGTTTAAGTATTCATGTCAAGTGTTCAAGTCAAGTCATTACGTATTCATGATTCGGGTCAAGTTTAGTCAAGCATGTAATAGGTTTGATCGAGTAAATCGTGTAGATACAATTGAGTTCATATCAAGATCAAGTAGTGGCGGGACCCGGTTCTTGCTCATGGAACAAAGTGCCACACAGAACAAAGTGCTACGCCAAGTGTCATGCCAATAGGGTGGGGGCCACCTCTTGAATCCGTGGGGGCCACCTCTTGAATCCGTGGGACCACTATAGAACAATGGGGAATAATACATTCCGAAAGAAGGCAGATCCGGAACTATATATGAAATGATACCACTCTTCAATACAGAGACGTCTTTTAAGTGAATCGGCACTATAGGAGATTGAGAACTTCGTAATTAAGCGTGCTCGAGCCAGGGAAGTTCTGGGATGGGTGACCTCCTAGGAAGTGGCCCCTGGTCGGGTCCGGTTCGTTCCGAAGGACAAAACCGTGCGGTTTCGGCCAGAGCGGACAATACTCTATGTATTGGGGGTGAGGCGTAACACAATGGTATTGTTTCCCCCAATCAGAGCAAGGCTCTGTTTGAATTTCGAAAATTCAAATTTTGAAGCAACGCTTCAAATCCCGTGCGCTGCGCGCAACGCGCCACGTGTCAGAAGCTGATACGTCAGCACAGCGTCCAAGACAGTGCGCCCAATCAGAGCAAGGCTCTATTAAAAACAAAAATTAAAGGAAGCAACGCTTCAGTCGCGCAGGCGCTGCGCTGCGCGACACGTGTCAGCGCAGTTGCATAAGCGCAATTGCGCAAGCGCAGTGGCGCAAGCGCTGCGCTGCGCGACACGTGTCAGCGCAAGCGCAGTTGCGCTGCACTGTGCGCTGCGCGACACGTGTCAGCGCAGTTGTGCTGCGTGACACGTGTTACGCGCTAGGGCGTTTACGCCAAACAGAATTAAATTCTAGTAAAATTCTTCTGTTCTTGTTAAAATAAGAAAATTGTCTTCTGTAAAACAGAAGCCCTTGGATTAAAAATCCAACGGTGGGGAAAATTCCCCGAATCACTTAGAGAAGGATCTCTTTAACAAACTTAACAAACCTATGGGCACTATATAAAGACCCCTAAACCCCAACTCAAAACATCATCAACATTGTGAGAGATTAAGAACCTCAAAACAGAGAGAACTCTGAAGAAAGTTCAAGAAAAATGTAAAAACCTTCATAAAATAGAAGAATTTATTCTAATAGATCATTGATCTAAGAACAAAATCAATGATTTTCAAATAATAATAAGTGCCTTTCACTTTTTATTAACCATTGGTTCTCTGAAAATAAGAAAAAACAAGAAAAACTTGTTTTCTCTGATCTAAATTGGATCAAGAAATTAAACAGTGTCCTGCACTCATAAAATTTGCACTGTTGCGCTCTTGGGTTGGCGCAAACCACCAGAGAGCGCCACGTGTCAGCACCTGAACCACTTGCGCTATGCGCTTTTAAGATAGAGCATTGCTCTCTAAAATTGGCGCAACTCACCAGAGCGCGCCACGTGTCAGCAGCGCAAGCGCAGCGCACTGGCGCAGCGCACTGGCGCAGCGCACTGTGCTTGCGTGACACGTGTCATCACCACAAGCGCTTGCGCTCAGTGATTGGCGCAAAGCACCTGACAAATGCAAAGCATTGTTTACTAAAGGGCCAGGCCCAAATCAAAAAAGCCTAGTAGGCCAAAATAAATTGCAATGCAATAAAAGGGCAAAGCTCAAATAAAATTGATGCTCTGCATCCTTATAAAAGGGCAGAGCCCAAAAAAAATAAAATACAGAGCCCAAACAAAATTTAAAAAATGCAATGCATTATTTAAAAAGGGGCAAAGCCCTAACACAGGCCTATTAGGCCAAAAACAAATAAAAGCGTTGAACATTCTTTTTCAACTGGACTTAACCCAATCATGGCCGTAAGTCCTCAAATTAAATTGACTGAGCAAGACTGCTCTCCTAAATCAATTTACGTCCGGTTCAAGGGTACATCTCTGAACTCCTCTGACACCTGTCGTTGTAATCCTTCAACGACGTCAGAGAGGTGTCAGGTCCCGACAGCCACAAAGAACATGGACCACCATGTCCCTAAACTGGAACATGGACCCCTACGTCCCTAAACTGGAACAATAGAGCCTCCAAATGCTCTTTTGTCGGATCCAAACGATCCCGTTAAGTTGATCTTACTCTCAGATTGGACTAAAGTGTCCTTAACAAACGTTTAAGTTGATCTTAGCCTCAAATATGGCTAACGTATCTTTAAACCAAAACACCAAACCCAAATCTAAGAAAATACGGATTTGGACTAATCCACGTCCTACGGGCGACGACATAAATTAGACTCCGTATACAATCCACGGGCAACCACAAACAAAACAAACACCCACGACACGAAGTGAAATTCTGGAGAAGGAGAAAGTTGTTACCGCGATGTGGAAGCGTAATTAACTGCAGGGGCTTGCGCTTGCAGGGAAGAGTATCCCCACAATCAAAAACCCCTCAAGTGAGGGGGAATCTGACGAAGTCTGCTAAATCGGCCGCATCCGTCTAAACCTCCGATACACAATGCCATAAATCAACTTGGCATCTTCGGAGAGGTGGACGGATAAAACCAAATAGCATCTGCCCCGAATCTCAGGCAAGAAGAGCCTACGCGGTCGCGTCTCTGTGTTCGGAGGGGAACAGATTCTGGCACGCCCGGTGGGACCTTTTCCTCTTTCCACTCCACACTTCGTGTGTCGTCTTCGCGAACGAATCGCGGTTTGTTAATGGTTGCCTTTGGGTTGCAAATTACTAAGATTTCGTCTTTTTCCTGGCGCAGAAATCAAGCATCAATGGCCTTAAATTGCTCGAACTGCTCAAAGTGCCAATGCAACCGACGCTACACTTCACTGGAGGTGTAGCATATGGGCCTCAAGCGACCTCCATCCTGGCTATGCCGGTAGAACAGGTGACCCAGGCCACCACTGGCCTGTTTTTCGGGACCATGATCCCGCCGGCAAGCTTCACCATGTCAATGCCCGCACCAGAAGCGAACAAGAAGTCGGTTTTCGATCGGCTCACTGCTATAACGGCCCCTGCCAACGGGTCGTCCAATATCAAATCAACAGCCTCTGTCTTTGCCAGGCTGGATCAGAACTCTGATGGGCCCGCCAGGAAGCCCATGAACTCTAAAGTGGCTGTCCCGAGGAAGGCAACAACCGCTGCTCCAGAAGTCGTCAAGGCGGCTTCTCCTGTCAAAGAGTCAGTCTTTTCAAGGCTGACTATTCTGGCTCCTGCTCCTGCTCGAGGATCTGTCTTTGACAGATTGAACATCGCCACTCAAAGGACAACATCAGTCTTTAAGAGGCTGACACTAGCAGCACCTCATTCGGACAGGGGGCAAGAAGAAGCTGTCTCTATCGCCGAGCCAGTCCCAACGCCTCGTCATGCTCGACGTCGCCACTGGCGCTGAGTAAGGAAGGCTGGGGGCAACTCCCCCTCAGGGCTAACTCCACCTGCTCCAGTTGTGGAGGTTAATGCTGCTGTTCCAACCGGGAATAGCTTTGAACCACTTAGGAGGGTACGTAAGAACTCTCCAACTGCTACGCTAAAAAGATCTCCTCCACCTGCGGAGAGGGTTCCGGAAACAAAGCTGGAGCAGCCCCCTCAGCGGCTATCCTCCAAAATTTATAAAGTTTGGCGAAGGGTTCAAGACTCCGTAATCGATCAAGGTCACTCTCGTTGGCAGAAAAGGGCGAAAGTGCAGGAAGAAAGGACCGTTCAATCAAACAGCAAAGGAAGACAATCACCAGGGTGCCCGCTGCAACGGCCCCTTCAACTTCAACGGCCCACAAGAGAAGGAGGCCGGAGAAAATTCCCACGCCCGCGACAAATGCCAAAGGCGGTGAGCCTAAACGCCCTAAGTCCGGGGGCATCGTGGTCCATACTGTATACATGGCGTCGGGGAAGGAAGACAGTCGTGCATCTACAGGTCATAGACCGCTTACACGGTCAGTGACCAAAGCTCAGGAGCAACAACAGAAGCTCCAAGAAATGAGGAACGCGATGGACGCACTCACTGGGCCAAAAGAAAGCCCTGAAGCATCCTCGGATGAACGCCAAGAGCAAGAAACTAACGCCGAATTCCTTCGTCGGATATTGGAGAAGAAGGATAAAGAGGCTGCTGAACAAGCAGCCAACATAAAGCGTATGGGCCTCCTGTTCCAAGACATGGTGGGGTTGATGATCCAACAAGATCCTCCAGCTGAAGATCCCCCGATCGTCCTTGAAGACGATAGGGGAGAAACGTCGAATCCTCCACCAGCTCTGTCAACAACTAAGGAGTAGACAATCTCCAAAGCTGACTTGGACGAGTACATAGCCCAACAAATACGGGTTCATCATGCGACTGAAGCAGCCGGCCAGGTCGTAAAAACAAGACGACCATATCCGAGCTGGTACGACCAGATCAAGTACCCGCCAGGCTATACCATTCCCAAGTTCCATGTCTATAAGGGGACGGGCAATCCCCACCAGCATGTTGCCCAGTTCAGGGCACTCTGCGGCAACACCGACGGTGATGACAAACTGTTGCTTCACCAGTTCGTTGGCAGCCTGTCAGATACAGCGTTCGAGTGGTACTCTGAGCTCCCAAACGACTCTATCAAGACCTTCGCGGAGATGGAGCTACTGTTTACCCAGCATTTTGCAAGCGCCAGCGAACGCACCCCGATGACGGCACTGATTAACGCCAGGGTGAAGCCAGGCGAGACATGGGTCCAATACGCTATAAGGTGGCGGAACTTATGGTCAAAATGCGAGCAACGCATTGAAGAAGCTCCTGCAGTGGGTATGTTTGTAGGAACCCTTGATCCGCAAGCAACCATCTCGCAATTTATGATGTTCTTCAAGCCGACTACCTTCCAGGCCCTGATCGACAAGCTAGCGCAAATGGATCAGATGGGCCATAGACCCTCTCTTCTAAAGCCGGACTCCCGAAATGACAAGGGGAAGGGAAAAGCGATCGACGTCGCTAATGCTCAACAACAACCGAGCAACTCGAAGCCGGTTATTCGTCAAAATAATATGCGTCCGCACGTACCCCTTGAGGAGAGACTAAGACGTCCTTACTCGTTTCCCCGAGATAAAACGAGAAGATTATTTGAGCTGGCATTGCGCAACCGACTCATAAACCTGCCGGATCCAAAATATCCGTCGCAACCAAATGATGTCAATGAGCCCAACTACTGTCCCTATCACCGAGTACTGGGTCATCCGATTGAAGATTGCTACGTCTTCAAAAATTGGCTTGAAGACCAGTACCGACAGGGCAAGTTCACGTTATCCGACAGATGGAAGGTGAATCCGCCGCAACCTCACGCCTCTAAAAGGTTGAATATGCCCGGGGCAACATGCTCTCTTGTCGAAGAAGCCCCATGGGAGGTTGTGCTGTCAGCCAAGACAAGGAGGATGCTGAACGATCTTCAAACATGCCCAGCGATCAAATGGAAGAACCCGTTGGAACCTCAGATCATTGAGGGGATGTTGAAGCCGCGTCCAACTCCAAAGACCGATGGTGGTGGCCCAAGCACTCACAACCAGCCGTCAAAATCTTCGAAGAAGAAGAAATCCAAGAAGCCCGTGAAGCCTGGCGACAAGCGCACGGACTTGCAAACTCAAATTGACGCGCTGGAGAAATACAACCAGAAAGCACGGACTCCCATCACACTCCAAGAATTCCTCAAACATGTCTTTCAAGAGGAAGATGAGGAGGAAAGTTCGTCGGATGAGTCTGAGGAATACGTAGCGAGCTGCCATATGATCTCTCATTCGCTGACGGACGATGAGGAAACTCCTTGCACTAAAAAGCTGGGGGCAGATCCCGAACCAAAAATTCTAGGGCCATCAGATGAAGTAATTGACGCATTCCTCAACGAAGCTCTGTTGAAAAGTAAAGCTGATCGGGAACGCGAGACGGCTATATTTGAAAGGGCCAAGCGCTAGCGACTTGACGAAAGAGCTGAGACACTCTCGCTGGAGCAAAATACATCCACCGCGGATAGAAGAAAATTCAAGACGAGGAAAAGGTTCGCTAAGGCCATATCAATGGGCATGAAGCTATCCTCCTCTGAAAGAAGCATTACTGATGAAGCGGAAATGCACCCCTCCTACTGCTTGTATCATCAGAAGATTTCGCACCCCACTGAAGAGTGAAAAGCTTTCGATAGATGGTGGCAAGGATATGTTGCTCATCGACAACATTTTAGGCGGGAGAAGCGCAAAACTCGTCGGGAGCGGAAAAATACGACCGAAGGGCTTAACAGAACTATCGGCGATTGTCGCATGGTTAAAGCCGGGGGATCATAAGTGCTTACATTCGGGAGCGATTCCGATGAGGAGCTGGCTCTTAGCCCTCTCTTTAAAGAGTCCACTTCGGGAAAAAAAGAAGAGCAGAAGGTCTGTGAAAATATCCGGCTGCGTAATCGCACGCTTCCCGAAAAGAATCCCGGACCCTCAAATAAAAAAGATAAAGGGAAAGAGAAGGTCCCTGAGGAGATCGCCCTGGATGACCAAATTGTGGAGGAGCTAAGTGCCAAGGACCCACCGAAGAGAAATAAGGTGGATTACAACGTCTTAGCGCATCTGAGGAAACTACCCTCGCAGCTCAGCATTCTTGATGCCCTTTTGCTATCAAAAGAGGCGAGAGGTTCGTCAGAGCACTACAGGAGCCGGAACAATTCCAAGCTTTCCTGGGTGAAGAAAAGATGAAGGATGAATTGGAGGAAGTGCACACGGCTGATGTCACTTTTGGTGATGAGGACCTTCTCCTTGGGACGTGCGAACACAATCGCCCCCTCTATGTCTCAGGATACTGCCACGATATAAAGATAAGCAAAATCCTGATCGACAATGGATCCTCCGTTAATCTCCTCAACGTGCGGGTGTTAAAAGAAATCTGCATGAGCGTCCAGCACCTTGCTCGGGACAAGATCACCATCTCCGGGTTCGACTCCCAGTCATCAAGAACTCTTGGGTCTGTGATACTGACGCTACGCTTCGGGCTACTCGTCACGGACATTAAGTTTCACGTCATAGACACCAAGACATGCTACAATGCTCTGCTCGGCCGACCATAGTTACACGAGTACAACATCATCCCTTCTACGCAACATCAATGTATGAAGTATTTTAAGGATGGTCTCGAGTATACCGTGACAGGAGAACTGAACCCGTTCTCTGTGAACGAGGTCCGCAAATATGAAGATGCCAAATACTTATTACCGGATTTCGAAAACACGGAGAGGTGTCACAAGCCGGAGAATAAATCTAATGCCACCATCTCTGTCTTCGGCAGTGATACCGAGGAGGAGGAGGAGATAGTTTATTCGGGTCCATCCCAACACAACAGGCCGGGGCAGTCTGCTCCCATGTTGATCTTTGGTAGCGACTCAGAAGACGAGGTCCATGCTGTATTCTCTGCTCGACCTTCAATACAAACGTCCGCTGACGAAGAGCAAAGTCTGCAAGTCGCCATGGTTCCACCTAAACACCATAAAGAACTGGATGCACTTGATATCTACAGTGTAGAGGAGCTGCGGACGTTCTATGTCCCTCCCAGGCGAAGAGGTGAAAAGACAATTCTATTCTACCGCTCTGAAGAAACCAAAGTGGAGAAAGAAACTTGGCACGGTATAGATCCTACGCTTGACAGGCTTCAGCCCATCTGTCTGCCCAGATATTATGCAGAAGGCTTGAAGAGGTTGCTGAAGTGCCAGGGGATATCCTTTAAACAGACCACTCGAAAATCCAAATTCTATGACAGGGTTTGGAACGTTCCCGGGACTCAGCACAAGCTGCCTAACGGGAGAATGGAAACAATCGGGCTTGGATACATTCGGTCCAAGAAACGAGGGCTACTCCATGGTTGCTACGTCATGCATGACTTCGATGAAGAAGCGGATGTTCAATGGGAAGATGCTAATCCTGAACCAGTAAAAGTCCCTGATGCAAAAGTGCCCAGTCCGTCGTTCGAAGAACAAATGGACAAGCTTATAAGGGAAGCTAGCCAAAAAGTCCGAGATGACCATAACCGCGAAATGGCCATCTATGAGAAAGCCAAAACGCAACGCCTCCTCCAACAGGCCGTGAAAGATGAAGATGCCGCTCCTTACCAACCTGTTATAAAGAAGGCTCGACGCAGAGGCAGAAACAAGTCGAAATGCGAGAAAGACGCTCAACGGCAACAAAGCGAAACTAAGAAGCCATGCAATCGGGAATCGAACGGTTCCGATCTATCCCTCATAAGAAAAATGAGTCGAGCGTACTCCTTCCCTCAGGACAAGACGAAGAAAATACTTGAGCTCGCTCTAAAACATCAGATGCTTACACTGCCAGAGTCTAAACACCCCGAACAAGCAGGCGAAGTCTCTCACCCGGACTATTGCCCTTATCACCGAGTGATAGGGCACCCTCTCGAGGACTGCTTCACCTTCAAGAATTGGGTTGAAGGTCAGTATCAGCTTGGCAAGTTCGCTCTGTCTGACAACTGGAGGGTAACGCCGCCACAGAAGCACGAACCCAAGGCCGCGAAAGAAGAACCAGTTCCACATTAGGCTTGGAAGCGAATTCGTACTTGTCACATGATAACAATATTAAAAGAAGAGCCCGAGAATATGGATGACCTTCCTTGGTGCTTCGAAAACAGCAACGATGAAGTGATCTCAGAATTTCCACCGGCGCCAAAAGAGCTGGAAGATGGAATACATACCACTGCGGATAGCCTCAAGAAAATTGAGTTGGGGACGGCGAATGACCCGCGACCGACATTCATCAGCGAGCTGCTGTCTGAAGAAAGGGTGGCTGCATTAAAAGACCTGCTTATGCAGCATAGAGATTGCTTCGCATGGAACTATTCCGAAATGCCGGGATTAGATCCAGAAATTGCTGTGCACAAATTGACGATATCCCCGGACATCAAGCCAGTCAAGCAGGCACCATGAAGAATGCAGCTCGAGCTTGAGATGAGCATCAATGCTGAGGTCAAGAAGCTGATCGACTCCGGCTTTATCTAGGAGGTTCAATATCCTGAATGGATCGCCAACATCGTCCCGGTGATGAAGAAAAATGGGACAGTGCACATATGCGTGGACTTCCGGGATCTCAATAAAACCTGCCCGAAGGACGATTTCCCAGTGCCAGTAACCGAACTGATGATAGACAATACGTCCACTCATGAGGTTTTCTCCTTCATGGATGGCTCGTCAGGGTATAATCAGATAAAGATGCATCCCGAAGACCAGAAGCACACCGCCTTTAGGACTCCTTTGGGTATATTCTGTTATAAAGTGATGCCCTTCGGTCTAAAGAACGCCGGTGCCACTTATCAGAGAGCCATGACACAGATCTTTGATGACCTTATACACGAAATCGTCGAATGCTATATTGACGATCTCGTGGTTAAAAGCAAATCATGCGAGGAACATCTCGAGCATCTGAAGACCGTATTTCAACGCCTTCGACAATACAACTTGAAGATGAACCCGCTCAAGTGTGCATTCGGAGTTTCCTCGGGCAAATTCCTGGGATTCATCGTCCGACACCGAGGTATTGAGATAGATCCGTCAAAGATCAAGGCGATCACGGAAATGCCTCCGCCGAGGACTCTTAAACAACTGCGGTCTCTCCAAGGGAAGCTCGCGTATATACGGCGATTTATAGCCAACCTTTCAGGCAAGTGCCGTCCTTATAGCCACCTGATGAAGAAGGGAACCCCGTTCGTCTGGGATCAAAAATGCCAAGGCGCGCTAGACGAAATCAAGCAGTACTTGCAAAACCCGCCAGTGCTGGCTGCTCCGGTCAAGGGAAGGCCCCTAATTCTTTATACAACCGCCCTCGAAAGTTCCTTAGGCGCATTATGGGCGCAAGAGAACGACTAAGGGAAGGAAAGAGCACTCTACTACTTAAGTCGAGTTCTACTGGGGGCAGAAAGCAACTACTCCCCCAATGAAAAACACTGCCTGGCGTTGATCTTCGCGATAACAAAGCTCAGGCACTATGCGTTAGCGCATGAAGTCCGTCTCATTTCGAAGGTGGACCCCCTTAAATATTTAATGTCGAAGGCCATATTGATGGGACGACTCGCTAAATGGGCCCTGCTCTTGATGGAGTTCTCGATAACCTATCAGCCTCTCAAGGCAGTGAAAGGCCAGGCCATCGCCGATTTCCTTGCTGAGCATCCGATACCCGCCGATTCTCCTCTGAATTGCGATCTTCCAGAAGAACATGCGTTTGATGCGATCGACGGTGGTGATACCCGATGGGAGCTTTATTTCGATGGAGTATCTTCCGTGAAGAAGCGCAAACAAAGTACCCCTATAATCAAATCGGGGGTAGGGCTTTTCTTTGTAACTCCACAAGGAGGGATAATGCGCTTTGCTTTCTCCCTAACAGAGCCGAGGACAAACAATGAAGCCGAATACGAAGCTTTGATAGCAGGCCTCGAGATCACCATCGACATGGAAATTGAAAACCTCCTCATATATGGAGATTCCCAACTAGTTGTTAGTCAAGTAAACGGCGACTACCAAACATGCAAACCGGAGTTAGTGAAGTACGGCGAGAAGGTGCAGCAACTGTTGACCTAAATCCCTTCCTATACTTTGGAAAACATACCGCGCGCGGAAAACAGCAAAGCGGACGCGTTGGCCAAACTCTCTAAAGAACTGGCTGATGAGAACCTCAATGACGTAAGAATCGTGGTACAAAGCCGTCGGGTACTTGCCCCAGCGGAAATATCTCCAGAATCATCCGAAAAAAAGGGAGCGACCGAGCAAATGTCTATGCAAACTAAAAATCGGGAAAATGCCGAGGATTGGAGAGAAGTCTTTATAGACTATTTCAAATACCGTCGAATGCCCGAAGATGCGTCCTCAAGACATCAGCTTACGAAACGAGCTCTGTCTTTCGCCTTCGTCAATGATACTCTCTACAAGAGATCGTTCGATTCTTTGTGGTTGAGATGTCTGGGACCTGACGAAGTGAAAAGAGTCGTTCAGGAAGTTCACAACGGACTCTGCGGTTCTCACCAAGCAGGCCTAAATATGAAGTCGAAGATCAAACGGATGGGCTACTACTGGCCTACGATGATTCAAGACTGCCTTGAGTATGCGAAGCAGTGCCACTCATGCCAAATCCATGGGGACTTCATCCACCAGCATCCAAATCCGCTACACCCGACAGTGGCTAGCTGGCCATTCAAAATGTGGGGAACTGACATAGTGGGCCCCATCGAACCAGCATCGTCCAGGGGACATCGTTTCATCCTGGCAACGACTGACTATTTCTCCAAATGGGCAGAAGCAGTACCGTTAAGAGAAGTGAAGACGGAGAATATCCTCCATTTCTTCAAGACGCACGTCATATATCGGTTTGGAACTCCGCGACGGATCATATCCGATAATGGGCCAGCTTATAGAAGCCACAAGATCAGTCGCTTCGCGCAACAACACAATATATACTGGAGATATTCCTCGGTTTATAATCCGCGAGCTAACGGTCTGGCCGAGACCTTCAACAAGACCTTGACAAAGATCATGAAGAAGACGGTGTCCCAAAATAAGAAGGACTGACACGAGAGACTGTAAGAAGCTCTCTGGGCGTATCGAACTACGTTCAAGACAGCTACGAACACAACGCCATATGCGTTGGTATTCGGTACAGAAGCAGTACTCCCCCTCGAGATAGAGTTACCCTCTCAACGAGTGGCAGTCCACTACGAGCTGACGGGCGAAGAAAATGCTCACCTTTGGCTTGAGGAGCTTGATGCCCTTGATGAAACCCGGCTCATAGCGCAACAAAATCTGGAGGCCTATAAAGCAAAGATGACGCGCTCATATGAAAGATTGACCCGGCCGAGGACATTCCGCCAAGGCGAACTCGTGCTAGTGGTCAAAAGGCCTATGATCCCCAATCGCGCCAAGCGAGGAAAATTCGAGCCAAACTATGAAGGCCCGTATATCATAGACAAGGTCTACCAGGGTGGAGCCTATCTACTCATGGATATGCACGGTGAAAGGCCTTACAGGCCAATAAATGGTCGATTCCTAAAGAAATACTATGCTTAGCGAGTTACTGCCTAGGTCAATGATAGATGACGACGACTATGTCCGCTCGCTATCTTCCTAAGCTCAAACTTTATAAGCAGTAGCCAGCCTTCTCCTGGACGGACCGAAACGTCCGTAAACTAATGACGAACCGAGACGTCCTTAAACTAATGACGGACCGAAACGCCCTTAAACTACTACCGCAGCATCCTTAGGCTGATGAGATGAATAAAAAAAAGGGAATATAAAAAAAATAATAAATAAAAAAATAATTAAAAAATATAATAATAATAAACGGTATGTCCATAAGCAAAATGGGCACGGATGAAAACCCGAAAGGGCTCCGTGAGTAAAAACAGCAGGGCTACCGGCGAGTGTTCGTGAAAACCCGAAAGGGCGCGACCTCGTAAAAAAAAGAGAAAATAAAAGAATAAAAAACGGTATGTCCATGAGCAAAATGGGCACGGATGAAAACCCGAAAGGGCTCCGTGAGTAAAAACAGTAGGACTACCGGCGAGTGTTTGTGAAAACCTGAAAGGGCGCAACCTCATTAAAGGACACTTACAGGGTCCTCTCGACCTTGTAAGGAGAAACTACCCGCGTGAGATCCTTACGACTCACAAGGGAGCAACACACTTAGGGATCCCCATGATTCCTAAGGAGAAAATACACTTGCGAGATCCTCACGACTCGTAAGGAGAACTCTCTTATGGGACCCTCACGGCTTATAAGATTTGAAAGTCTTAATTTACAGAGACCTAAACATGTGCTTAAGCAACTCCCACAACCTTCGATATTGCCCTACAAGCGGCTCAATGCTGACCCTTGTATACAATCCATGGGCGCGAATAAACATTTCCCTAACCAAGTCCCATCCGTAACTGGGGATATGTACGTATGATGAACAACCCTTGTAGGTCCTCTCGATTTACAAGGAGAAACCCTCTTGTAGGATCCTTACGACTTACAGAGGAACATACACTTAGGAATCCTCACGATTCCTAAGGAGAAAATACACCTACAAGATCCTCACGACTTGTAGGGAGAAATACCTTTGTGAAACCCTTACGGCTCATGAAGTCAAAAGCCTTAGCCGACAGGACCTTAACCCTGTTCGCTAAGCCACCTTTGTTCGACATCGACGGAGGCAAATGATGATTCGCTCCTGGGAACATCCCAGTTTTAGCGGTGCTGATGCCGAAATCGGTGTCTAATTTCAGGTTTGCGGTGAAAAGCCGGTAGGCCGCACATGCATACGAAGTAGCCGAAATGATGGGGCAACTTGCAATAAAAAGCAGCAAGTAAAAACGTATGCATACAAAACAGCCGAAATGATTGGGCAACTCGCAATAAAAAGCAGTGAGTAAAAATAAAATAAATAGCCAAAATAATTGGGCACCGCGAAAAATAGCCGAAATGATTGGGCAATCGCGACTTTCGCGATATAAAAAGCTGAAATGATAGAGCATCGTGGAAATAAAATAATAAAAATGAATGAAACTTTTGCCCTGCAGGTAAGTCCATAGTAACCCCTGTATACAATCCATGGGCATAAACAAAAAAGGGAAAGGGGACTACATTTCCCCACCAGGCTGCGTCAAAGGGAAGTCAGATCACGACAACCACATCTACAGCCTGGAGACCAACAACGGCGTTCATCCTCATTCCAGCAGGACATGGATGTGACATCACCAATCGGAGCTACGGCAAAGTCCCCAGTTCCAAGACTCTACGGTTCACAGACAATCTAGAGTCAACCAACGACCTCCGTTGCGGAAACAAGTCAGCCAACGACCTCCGTCTCGGAAACAAGTCAACAAATGACCTCCGTTGCGGAAACAAGTCAGCAAATGACCTCTGTCGCAGAAACAAGTCAACCAATGACCTCCGTCTCGGAAACAAGTCAGCCAATGACCTCCGTCACGGAAATAAGTCAGCCAACGACCTCCGTTGCGGAAACAAGTCAGCCAATGACCTCCGTCTCGGAAACAAGTCAACTAATGACCTCCGTCACGGAAACAAGTTAGCAAATGACCTCTGTCGCGGAAACAAGTCAACTAATGACCTCCGTCTCGGAAACAAGTCAGCAAATGACCTCCGTCGCGGAAACAAGTCAGCCAACGACCTCCGTCTTGGAAACAAGTCAGCCAATGACCTCCCCGTCGGAGCAATACTTCGACCCGGAAACAAGTCAACTCACCAACCACTTACGAGTCCTCTCGACTTGTAAGGGAGAAAATTCTCTTATAAGATCCTTATGACTTATAAGAGAAAACACACTTAGGAATCCTAACGATTCCTAAGGTGAAAATCCACCTACGAGATCCTCTCGATCCTTAGGGAGAAAAATCTCTATGAAACCCTCACGGTTCATAAAGTTGAAAAGTCTTAGGCAGCAGATCTGAACCTGCGGCCTAAGCCATCGCTATCTCTTGGAGAAATCTAGATGCTTACTCTATTATCTGTCAATTGTGTTTATCAAGACAGTATGTTGATAGTAAGAGAAGGGAGAAAGCAAAGAAATAGTACAAGATATTGCAACGAAAAATGTATATCTTTATTTATTAATTTAATCAAGTACAAGTTGAAGCGTACAAAAGAATAAAGAATGGATACATATTATTTGAAAAAAGAAAATTTTTTTACAATTGTATTGATACAAGGGGAACAGGTATCAAAGCTGGTCTCTCAATAGTAGGTCTGTGGTTCCAGGACGAACCACTGTTCAAAGATGGGGAGAATGTCTGGACCGGTTCTTGTTCATGGAACAAAGTGCCACACGGAACAAAGTGCCATGCTAAGTGTCATGCCAAGAGGGCAAGGGCCACCTCTTGAATCCGTGGGACCCACTACAGAACAATGGGGAATAATACATTCCGAAAGAGGGCAGATCCGGAACTATAAATGAAATGATACCACTCTTCAGTGTCTCAGCCACAGGAATACAAATAACTTGATATCATACATCACCTTTTGTATTCATGGATTCGATCAAGGCTTGTGACATTAATTATAATCTAGAATTTCTTAGTTATAAACATTTCTTGAAAATGATGTCGAGCTCTGGTCCTTGCTCACGGCACAAAGTGCCACACGGAACAAAGTGCCACGCCATGGGACATGGGCTACCTCTTGGATCCGTGAGACTTAGTCTAGAATAATGTGATCGGGTTATCGAAACACAGGACTATAGGGTGTTTTTCGTCGTCCAATTGAGATGGGAATACGTGCGCTTGTTAGGCGTATACAAATTCCCCTGCCTAGGGTTGACTGGGGTTTATTGATTGTGGGGATCTGAATCTCCGGCAGCCGCGGACTAAGCTGCCGTTAATTACCCCTCGCCTTTGGAGCGAGAGAACCTCCGATTGACGGACAAAACTGGTAATGCAAACTCAATGTGCAATATGCATGTGTTGTGTTTTGGATGTGGTTCCAAGACCCGGTTCTTGCTCACGGAACAAAGTGCCATATGGAACAAAGTGCCACGCCAAGTGTCGTGTCAAGGGGGCGAGGGCCTCCTCTTGAATCCGTGGGGGCCACCTCTTGAATCCGTGTGACCCACTACAGAACAATGGGGAATAATACATTCCGAAAGAGGGCAGATCCGGAACTATAAATGAAATGATACCAATCTTCAGTGTCTCAACCAAAGGAATACAAATAACTTGATATCATACATCACCTTTTGTATTCATGAATTCGATCAAAGCTTGTGACATTAATTATAATCTAGAATTTCTTAGTTATATAGATTTCCCGAAAATGATGTCGAGCCCTGGTCCTTGCTTACGGCACAAAGTGCCACACGGAACAAAGTGCCACGCTATGGGGCAGGGGCTACCTTTTGGATCCGTGAGACTTACTCTAGAACAATGAGATCAGGTTATTTCAACACATGACTATAGGGTGTTTTTCGTCGCCCGATTGAGATGGGAATACGTGCGCTTGTTAGACGTATACAGATTGCCCTGCCTAGGGTAGGCTGGGGTTTATTGATTGTGGAGATCTGAATCTCCGGCAGCCGCGGACTAAGATGCCGTTAATTACCTCTCGCTTTTGGAGCGAGAGAACCTCTGATTGACGGACAAAACTGGTAATGTGAACTCAATGTGCAATATGCATGTGTTGTGTTTTGGATGTATCGGGGGCCTCACAAAGTTTACGGGGGTCCCACTATCCGGATAGTGGGCTGGGGGTCAAAGGGGCTAGAAGCCTCCTTGTGGGATACGGGATACGGGGCAGCGCCCCGTTAGAATTTTTTTCTAACAAGGGATGTATTTTGAGTATGGAGTGTATAGGGAAAAAAGGGCGAGGAGCGTCCTAAGGACGTGTGAGACAGCACGTAACCGCTGGACGCCAGTGGATCACGTGCCAAGCAGTTGGGCGATATTCCCGGAAATACCGTTTACACCTAAACAAGTATGGTAATATTTCACGGTAATCTAAGATTACCACCTAAATTATCTCGTACCAAGCGCACTCTTGTATTCTAGTGTCCAATCATTTCAATCATTTTATAAGATATATTTTAAAATTTTATGTGAATAGGAACTTGATATAACATAAAGAAGCTCATGCCCGAGCTACCTAACGACGGACCTCGGAAGCAAAGCCCTATGAGGTCCAAGCAAAGTAAAAATGGGCGTCGCCAAGGAGCCCTCAACGACGGTCATAACAAGAAGGACGTGAAGGCGCCCCTTCAAACATGACGAAAAGGGCACCCTCGCAGCCGCCAACCACAGATCATAGGCACGGGCGAGAGCCTAATTCCCAAAGAGATGAAGAATCAAGCGGGGGATACCAATCTGGTCCCCCCCGCTACCGGAAGCTCAGAGAGAGGCCTCGGTGGGTACCAACCTCCCGGAGGCTGACCAGAGATGGGATGAGCTCACCCGAAAGATACTAGGAAATTTTCTAATGCCATTTACTTTTCCCTGAAGGTACCATTAATAACTAAGCAATACAATTCATTGAAAACAAACTAAATAGACAAAAAAAAATTGAAAGAGGACTTGATACTTATTCAATAGAGAAAGATATATAGCAACAGTAAAAATCCTTCAATAATCCTTTATATCAAACCTACAACCTGAAGGACCATGAACCCTTTCTTCTTCTTTATTATTCTACATACAAGAGGAGAGGCATCAACCATATAGTGGAAAGCAAAAGCTGAAAAGGTCAATAGAATAATTATTAACTGATCCTAATCCGCTACCGCCGCAACCAAGCAAGTTTGTAGAGCTGTACTACTTGGTCATGCTCGAGGATTCTTGATTCTGTATGTTAGAGACGTAATTTTGAAGCCTTGCCGTGAGTGCTGAAATGCACATCTCTTGGCTAACACTACTGTCGGTAGTGAGGAGCACAAGTATGAAGAAGACTAGAGTGGTACCTGACATGATTATATATTGAACTTCTGTGTTAAAAGCTCTTTAAGTGAGAGGCTAGGTAGAGGGATCAATCTACTTACATAAAAGGTTTAGGACTCATCGACTTAATTATAATCTGACGGATGTCGGATCACGTCAAGATGTTACCTTCCGTTGATCTGTTGTTGGCGACAATGGACGGCTGGAATTGGGTTGGAGGTTGCCTCCTGAAGCGTATGGATCTCAATGGGTTGTGGTTTTGAGGTTGAGCCGAGCTACCTGCAAGGAAGTCCCGGGGTGGTTATATCACCGAGGACCCTCCGACGATCAAGTTAGTGGTGCAAGTCGAACAGAGTAGCGGCTTAGTGAGGAAAGAATTGCTTACTTGAGTCGTCTGAAAGAGGAGTTTATATAGCGGTGGCAACAGGCAGGCAGGTGCGAGAATCACGCCGACCGTTGCGCCCCCGACGTCACACCCGCGTGATAGGCGGGATCTCCCATTAATGGTGAGACAGGCTCGTTAATGGGGGATTGTGATGGCGTGGAACGCAGGATGTAGCCGGCGGATATCTTGCGCATGGCGAGATTCATGGAGGTGGGGCGGATGCGCCTGCAGTTGGTACCGTCGGTCGGTCAATGGGACCGAGGAAGATGAGCTCGGCGGGAGGCTCGGGGACGAGCGGGAGGCCGAGCTATTTTGGTTCCATAGTATCCTGGAGGCGAGCTGAGAGGGCCGAGGAGGCCGATTGTGCAGGGGGCTCGGAGGTGAGCCAGCGGCTGTTTGTAGGACGGGCATAGGAGTAGTCTGGTAGGCCACTGCAGGTCTTTTCTTGCAAGCTTCAGGACACGTCTTCTACCACGTGTCATAATCTAGGAGATCACCGATATCGAGCATCATCATTAGCCCCCCACTCTCGTCCCGACCTGCTCACGGGTCGGGTCGAGAGTGGTCTTCCGGGTCACCCGAGGTGAGCTCCTTGTCGTAGATATCGTGAGCATGCATTCCCGGGCATTCAACCGTATCTTCTTGACGACGTCAGCGGATCAGGGGCTAGATCTCGCATTAAAGTGGGAGGGCCGGATCGTGCGTACCTTCACCGATGCGACAGCCTACGTGTCGAGCGTTGGTTGGCCGACGCGACGGGCTGCAGGTTTCTTGCGCCCGATGGGGTGCGGCCAATGTGCGCATGACAGGTGGAGCGATGGAGGCCGTCGAATGTGAATAGTCGTTTTGGCGGGAGATGACTGTCACTGTTGGATGTGTATGCCGGTAGCTATAAATAGAGGTGGGGTCCCCATCTGGGCCCATATCTCTTCATAATTTCCTCGTCCAGTGTCTCCTTAGCTCGGCACTCTCCGTTGTAGGTCGGGGTATCTGCGGTTTGCTCTTCCGAGGATTCATCCCCTTCATCAGGTCAGATGTTTTCTCTTTGGGTTTTCTTTGTAATGAGTCTGTAGAAATAGTTCGGGTAGAGTCTAAAGAGCCCCCCGTAGATTCTCCCTTTTATCTTCTGCTCCTTTTTCTTCTGAATCGAGCCTGTTTCGCCCCTTGGCAGAACAAATGGACCGATCCAGGGTTCTTGCCACCCTCCACGCCCTGTCCTAGAAAAGAGACGGGGGTGCGGCCGCGCCTCAGGCTGACGCGAGCCCCGCATCAAATGTGTCGCCGGCGGCGGGGCCATCTGCCTCGACCCGAGCCCCCGATGATTGCCCTGGCGGCGGCCAGAGGCGTCTACGGGTCCCCGAACCCCGGAAGAGGGAAGCGGGAGAGGACGAAGACGAGGTTCCTCTTAAGAGGAAGAGTACGGTCTCTCGTGTGCCACCGACTGAGATTCCTGAGGGGATTCCTGTGTAAGAGGGGGACGCCTATTTCGTAGCCCCGTCTGGGCTTTTCGTTGATGCCAGCCTGCTGGCTGATATGGAAGAGTCGGCCGAGGGAAAGATTCCGCGGGGGACCCTGAGGGCCCAAGTGGCGGCTATAGCTCAGGAGGCTGTGCAGGTACGTACTCCCTTATGTGTTATTTTGAGCGCCCTTTCCTTAGTTTGAACGTCTATGAGTCTTTCTGTTGTTTTTGTCAGGTCCTTCAGCACTGTGCCCTCGTTGTACGCATAGAGGCTGAGGAGACTGTCCATGCTATGAGGTCAGCAGGGGAGCCTTCTTCGGAGGCTAAGGACCTGCGAGTCGAGCTGTGTCTGGAGAGGGAGAGGATGGCCGTCCTTGAGGCCTAATCGGCCGCCGCAGAGCTCACCGTCTCAAAGTGCCAGGAATCCTATCACCGCCTAAGTGAGTCCCACCGAGCCATTGAGGCTAAGTTGGTGGAGTTGGCCGATCTTTATGCGGTGGTGAAAAGGGCGAGGGATGCCAGCAGGCGAGATGCCGAGGCTGCGCTTGAGGCGGCGAAGGTTGCCGAGATTCGAGCTTGAAAGGCGGTGGCCGATTACAAGTAGTCGGACCAATTTTACGTCAACCTCGGTGAGGCCTCTGCCATTGCATGGCACAAAGCTCTTGATGCCGTCAAGGAGCAGTTTCTGGAGTTTGCCGACGGAGAGCTCAGCGCTCGGGTCCCCCTTTCGGTGGTCGTGCCTCCGGCAGACGGTGATGAGGGAGGTGAGGTCTAGGCGGGGCTTGCGGCCTGAACTTTTTGGCTTTTCTCTCTTTTTGTAAGCCTCCGGGCAATTTGGTTAGGCTGGGGAGCCCATAATACTTTTGTAGAGACTTTTGATTTATGTGAATAAAAGAATCTTTTTCCAGTTTCTTTGCATGCACATTATCCTTTTGTTTGTGGAGAACATTCGTATTTGCATGGTTCAGCTTTCATGTCAGGTCGGTTCTTCGTCTGACGATCACACGTCGAGTTGAATTCGACAATTTGCCAAGTGTGCAAAGACTGGTGAAGGGTCGGTATCTCCATGGCCCCGAAGTCGAGGTGAGGATCGCTTATTTGAACAGTTTGGAGGAACCTGTGTCGCAAGAAGGTTGGTGCTTCCCAAGGAATTGGCCGGGCGTTTTTGCCGCTCGAGGCCATTGGTGAGGGCTTTAATCCTTAGCACGGGAGGGGCCGTACGAGGCCTGCTAAGGATAGACCGAGCAACGAAGCTGCTCAGTTGCCTCTTAGCGAGGGCTTAGATCCCTGGCGTTGTGGGGTAGTGAATTACCAGCCGAAGATAGCCGAGCATGGTAGCTGCTGGGCCACCTCTTAGTGAGGGATTAGATCCCTGGCGTTGTGGGGTAGGGAACTACCAGCCAGGGATAACCGAGCAAGGGCGGGCCCGGTTGCCTCTTGGTGAGGGCTTTGATCCTTAGCGCAGGAGAGGCCGTAAGAGGCCTACTAAGGACGGGTCGAGCAGGGTTGCTGCCCGGTGCCTCTTGGCGAGGGCTTTGATCCTTAAGGATGGGCCGAGCAGGGTTGCTGCCCGGTGCCTCTTGGCGAGGGCTTTGATCACTGGTGTTGTGGGGTAGGGAACTACCAGCCAGGGATAACCGAGCAAGGACGGGCCCGGTTGCCTCTTGGTGAGGGCTTTGATCCTTAGCGCGGGAGGGGCCATAAGTGGCCTACTAAGGACGAGCCGAGCAGGATTACTGCCCGGTGCCTCTTGGCGAGGGCTTTGATCCTTAAGGATGGGCCGAGCAGGATTACTGCCCGGTGCCTCTTGGTGAGGGCTTTGATCCTTAAGGATGGGCCAAGCAGGGTTGCTTCCCAGTGCCTCTTGGCGAGGGCTTTGATCCTTGGCTTTGTGAGGTAGGGAACTACCAGCCAGGGATAACCGAGCAAGGGCGGGCCCGGTTGCCTCTTGGTGAGGGCTTTGATCCTTATCGCGGGAGGGGCCATACGAGGCCTGCTAAGGATGGACCGAGCAGTGAAGCTGCTTAGTTGCCTCTTAGCGAGGGCTTAGATCCCTGGCGTCGTGGGGTAGTGAATTACCAGCCGGGGATAGCCGAGCAGGGTAGCCGCTGAGCTGCCTCTTGGCGATGGCTTTAATCCCTGGCATTGTGAGGTAGGGAACTACCAGCCAGGGATAACCGAGCAAGGGCGGGCCCGGTTGATTTGTGAGGTCCTGTCCGACCTTCCCGGTGTGAGCATCGGGAAGAGGGACAGTCACGAGCAGCACGTGTCATGAACGCGTGGGGGGGGCGAAGCGCCGGAGCCGCGTCCTTTCGACTTCGCCGGGAAATGCTCAATATCTGCCGCGTGGCGGTACGGTTGAGACGAGCGTCTGTTGGACTTCAGGGGCGTTGTGTGCTATAAAACGGAGGGAGCGTTGATCACCCCTTCCTTCACATCCAAAACACAAGAATGGAGGACTTCTCCTTTACCATCCCCGACATCGTGAGCTTCGAGGACGTGTCCCTCCACGATCAGCACTGCACCGGGGACACGGTGTAGTTAGTGATAGGACGCATCGTGAATCACTGCGGCTGATTGCTACCCCGGCGCTCCCCCCTGCTCCAACTATTGATGTACTTCATTTGGAGGGCGTTGCCGGGGCTCTATAACCCCTTGTCCGAACAGCTGAGGGACGAGGCGGTTGGTAAGCTAAGGTCTCTGCGGCGCTTCGGCCTGATTTTTGTGGGTCGGCGGGATCGCTCGGTGGCGCTCATCCTTGAGAGCTACCGATTGAGGCACGAAGCCGACCCACGGAAATCAGGCCGAAGCGCCGCAGAGACCTACGGCGGCGTCAGGGGCAGAGGTTTGAAGCCGCGCAGGCTCGTCTGGTGGAGATATCCTCGGAGTACCACGAGAAATGTTCTCTGCACCCCCTTCGCCCGCTACTGTAATTTTTATTTTTCGATGTATGGCTGAGGAGCCTATAGTACCTTTTTGAATAAACAGAACTCTTCTTTTTGCAATGTTTTATTGATCCCTTTTATTATATAAACAAAAAGATCTTGAGAAAAGTTTACAATGCCTTAGTAAAAAGA
This sequence comes from Agapanthus africanus, assembly GCA_030015575.1. Lineage (NCBI taxonomy): Eukaryota > Viridiplantae > Streptophyta > Magnoliopsida > Asparagales > Amaryllidaceae > Agapanthus > Agapanthus africanus. Next base: position 414,789,945 of record CM057349.1, on the reverse strand, counting down.
AGTACACGCTAGTAGATGTTCTTTTTATTGGTGCAGCTTGAGCTCCTCAGATGTCTGTTGGCCTCCACGACCGGCGTGGGATGCTGAGCCTCGTAGGTACCCGACATACCCTCCGCTGACACGACCATGATTTGGCCGATTGTCAACTCGCCGGGAGAGGGATGCTGCTCCTGTTCGCGATCAGCTTGCCGTTTGTCCCGCAAGTACGCTGTGAGGTGTCCCGAACGGATGAGCTCCTCGATGTAGTCTCGGAGCTGCTTACAGCTCTCTGTGGAGTGGCCTAGCGACCTGTGGAAACCGCAATAGATGCCCCGGGTTCGCTTTGAGGCCATTCACGAGATCCGGGGGTGTAACGTTTTAGAAATCGTTATGCGAATTTTTCCATTTTAGGGTAAAATAGTCGGTATTTTCCGTTTTTAACTCGACTATGATCAAACGTTCATATAAACTTACCGGCACCTAGTTTAGCTAAAATAAAGCTAGTGCGCAAGCTTTGGGGGTATATGGAAAGTTTTGGTTCAAATAGAATTTTTTCCTATTTTAATATTATTTTAATGTGGTATTTACATTTTGGGTTTGGATAATTACTTCAAAAATTTTATCTTGGCAAATTAATCTAGCATAAGTTAAACAAACCCTCCAACTAATATCTAGATATTTTTTTGTGTGAAAAGGATTAAGTTTTAAAGAAAAGAAATGAATGGGAGAGGTGGCAATATTGCATTTATGTGCATTTATTGCAATTCTTGCTAGAAAACTCCACACAGTTCCTCACCTTCCTTCTATTGGCCGAGCCTCTTCCTCCTTCTTCTGCCCTTGATCTTTTCTTTCACCATTTGCAACAATTCCAAGCTCAATAAATCTCCAAAATTCCATAAATAATCTCACAAAAACCACTTCAAGCCTTGCTTTTGCCTCTTTGATCACTTGGAGCTAGTAAAGCTAGGATCTTGTGAGCAAGTATTGATAGCTATAATCTCTAAACTGTTAAATAGGAGTTTTATGATGTATAGCTCGTTGGTTGTTGTGTAGAACGCTTTAAGTATCGATTAGTGTAATATCGTATTTTTAGTGTCTTTTTAGAGTCCCTGTGATCTGCTGTGATCTGGGATTTTTACTGTTTGACCAAACAATGTAGTAGTGTTGTACTAGTGACCCTGGAGTTCCACCTGAGACACGGGTCCCGCCCCACCGGTTTTGGCCGACGACCAGAGCATGAATTCCGGCGACATCGGTTTTAGAGGGGGTTGGGTGTTGGTTTTTTTGTGGTTAGCTATCTGCTGTGGTTTAGGGGTGTTTGGTACTGTTTAAATTTTTAGTAATTACAGTATGCAAAATCTGGGATCATTTTCCTATAATTTAGTGTTTTGAATCCACGTGTTACGTTATCCGACATGAATCGTGATCTTGTGCAGCTGCTGCACTCGGGTTGGTTTCGTAGTATCGCCACGCACGTTAGCCACTAGACAGGCACTTGTATGTTAGTTTGGAGTTAGTGCGTCGTTTAAAACGTAGTTTTACGTGATATTGGTCGATTTCTAATATTTTTTGCACTGTCTTTGTGTTTGTGAAATTATAGCATCGCAAGCGGGGATTTCGGACGCTGCGAACAAAAGGAAGCAGGTGGTCGGATTTTCATAGCTCGAGACCATCGGTGAGTAGATTTAACATCTACGAGGAAATCGCCCGTATGGCGTTATGCGTCGGGGCTAATATGATATGATAGCTGCATGTTATTTCATATTAGTTAATTTCATATGAACGTCATTGCATAGTGTTATCTGTTATAACTTGATTTGTACCTTTAGATATAACACATTACTGATGGTTCATGTTGCACGAGCACTAAATTGTATGCTACACCCACACCGTCAGTAATTGCCATGACACGCACAAACCACCTACATACGTGATATGGTAGTGGATAGGGATAGTTGAGGTAGTAACTCTTATTCCATTGTGCATATGAAATATCGTGGACACATACATACGTGATATTGCTTTGGGCAGGGATGGTTGAGGTAGTGACCCTTATTCCATTTCACGTATACCTTGCTATAGCTACTTGTACATCATGCATACATATTGACATGTACACCCGCATACTCGATTACAGCTACATGTACATCATGCACATATACTGACATGTACACCCAAATATTTTTGCAATAGTTGCATATACCCTAAATGATATTGTTTTGACATGTGATATTGAGATGTTGACTATTGTGCTTATGAAATACATCATACATATTTGCTTACATGTAGATACTTAAACCTTGCTACAATTACATGTACACTTCATATAATGCTGCACTTGCTTTCGGAGGATTTTGGGAACCGCATGATATATTTTAAAGCTGCATTCATTTAAAAGAGCGGCTTTCTCTTGATATACTCATATTGTAGTTTTATGTTGCATATATCAGTTTTCATGGATTTACGCATTGAGATATGGATTTAATATGATTTATGGATTTGAGAACCGTGGGGGTATTTTCAAGAAACTATGTATTGTTTGAAAACCGGTTTCTCTTGATATGATATTTGATGCGTCCACCGTGAGATTTCTCGGTTCTGAGATTTGTGATATATACCCGATGCGAGGAGTGTAGTGGGCCGTGTGCGGGTACATGGTGGAGCTCGGTACGGATCCCCTCGGCAAGATGTTCGTGGTACAGACGATGATCCTGGAAGGCGGGCAAGTACCTACCGGTGATTGTATTTGGACTCGGCAGTTATCGTGGGGATACCGACCAGAGTGATGTACGACATATCTTCAGGGCCAGTCGTGGTGACAGTGCCTGAGTTATGAGGATTTACGTGTCGATGCTAGACACGGGTTTCATGATGTTTCGAGTGTCGGTGTTGTAAGTCCATGTCACGCACCCCACGAGCTTGCGGGGAGGCGGAATATATGAAAAACGATTATCAAAGCTTTGTAACACGGACTTGAGCACATGAATCGTATCTAAACCATTACTAGCAAATTACGAAAGGTTTAACTACTCAGAATCGAAGTTATACCTCACATTACTTGTCCTTCGGGTCTTCATCGCTGTCCTCCACTCCTCGTAGGATCTTTGGAACGTCGGCACCTCAACGGCCTCCTCGAATCAAAGACGATCCACCCGAAAGCTCCTACTCCAAGCTTAATCTCTAACTTGAGATAACTAGGTTTCTTTAGTTGCTAATCAAACTGACCTAGGTGATATAGAGTGAGGTTATGGATTAATTAGTCTATCTAATCCTTGATCTCAACACATGAGAGGGGAGGATTAGGGTTTCAAGAGAGAGAGAGCTTGAGGAGAGAGAAGGTGAGCATGAGTTATCATCCTTCTAGAAGCTTCTCGACAAATTACGAGAACGCCCCTCCTATCCGTGAAAACACGGAAAAACTTTAGACTGTATAAATCCAATAACCTGATACTAGAATCTGGCTTAAACCAAAACCGACTAGAAAAAACTGTCCGAACTTCGTACGTGCGTTTAAACACGTATGCGTCCAAACCCTTGTCGTAAAACCATACGACCTCTATATCGTTTCGCCTGGAGCAGGGAAACTCTCTGTGGGGGACTCTAAAGACTCGACACTACGCTGGCAGTGGGTTTAACCACAGACCGCAAGCGGCACTAGTTGTACGTAACGGTCCCCAGGTAGATGTCGATAAGAAGGCCAATGAGGAAATCCATCTGAACTCCTACTGAGCCGGATGTTACAATCTCCGTACAGTCCGGTCTGTTCGTCTAAGACTATCGCATATCGAGCCTAGGGGGCGGCAAGCGTCAGTCTCCCAATAGCGGTATAAGTCGTGTCGGAGCGTAGCCCATTACACCCTGAGAAACTACTGGAACCTACCAGTAAATCTCGCTTGCCCTGGTCAGGGACTTTGCGTAATGGCTCTCTGACACAGCGCGATACCAACTCCCAATACCGGGAGAGACGAATCCTGTCTAACTGCCACTGCCTCCAAGTGCTCGGGACTGCACCCAACTGCTACCTGTTTGCACGACTCCTTTGAGCCGTGGTAGGGTAGCAATCTAAGAACAGTGGGACACACTCAAGGCGAAGTAGCAGTGTCAAGTCTGCGGACTATGCTGTACTCATGTCACCTGGGAACTGTTAACTGACGACGGGTATAATACTAACCAACAGTTCCCCTGCGAGTCATGACCGGTGTACCCGTAACCCAACGAGCACCTGTATACTATCTCTAGTACGACGTACTGATGGCTGTGGGACAGACCATCTCCCCAACTGGGATGAGAAGCGTACACACTAGTCTACTCCGGAATATCGATGCCCTATCTCGATAATCCAACGACCAGGGACCTGTATAGGATGTTGCTTATAGACTACCCAACCCCCACTAGTGTGGCTGCCATCACAACGCTGGTAATCAAGCAAAGATCCTATGGGCTCTACTAATATGTATAAATGATACGTTACAAGAAACATATGCACATATTAAAGTAGAAACAAACCAAGTAGCATACTACCATTTTTAGCAAGACTGATATATAACTGTGAATATCCCAAGCTTCCATTAAGTAATATACAAGCTAGTATGATACAATAATGGCCCCTAGGGCATATACACTAACAATCTCCCACTTGCACTAGGGCCATGTACTGGCATATCGCAGACCTATCATCTCGAATAGCCTCTCGAACTGCGTCTGAGGAATGGCCTTTGTGAATGGATCAGCAATGTTATTCTCCGTCTCTACTCTCTTTATCTCGATCTTCCTGATCAGGTGATACCGCCTTAAGATGTGTCTGAACTTCTGATGGGACCTGGGTTCCTTCGCTAAAGCTATAGCGCCGTTGTTGTCACAATACAGAGGTATTGGACCAACACTGGTAGGAACCACCTGAAGTTCTGTGAGGAACTTCTTCATCCAGACAGCTTCTTTTGCGGCATCGCAAGCAGCTATGTACTCTGCTTCCATCGTTGAGTCAGCAACGGTCTCCTGCTTGGAACTCTTCCAACAGACCGCCCCTCCATTGAGGGTAAAGACATAACCCGACTTGGACTTGGAGTCATCCTTGTCACTCTGGAAGCTGGAGTCGGCAAAGGCCTCGATCTGGAGGTCTTTTTCGCCATACACCAAGAACATCTCCTTAGTCCTCTTCAGGTACTTGAGAATGTTCTTTACTGCTATCCAGTGCTTCTCCCCTGGGTTTGCCTGATACCGGCTTACAACGCTCAATGCGTATGCTACATCTGGTCTGGTACATAACATCGCATACATTATAGAGCCTACCGCAGAAGCGTAGGGTATAATTGACATGCGATCCCTTTCCAAATCAGTCTTGGGAGACATCTCTTTGGAGAGGGTGATTCCGTGACAAGCCGGTAGGTTACCACGCTTAGAATCATCCATACTGAATCTCTTCAATATGGTGTCTATGTACCTGGACTGCGAAAGTCCCAACATCCTCTTTGATCTATCACGATAGATCCAAATCCCCATAATGTAGGTGGCATCACCCAGGTCTTTCATGGAGAATTTCTGTGATAAGAATCTTTTGACTGACTGTAACATAGGAATATCATTTCCTATTAGGAGAATGTCATCCACGTACAAGACGGGGAATACTACAGCTCTCCCTACAATCTTACTGTATATGCATGGTTCATCTGGATTTTTGATAAAGTCGAATTCTTTGACAGCATCATCAAAACAGATGTTCCAACTCCACGATACTTGCTTTAGTCCATAAATGGACTTAGGCAACTTGCATACTTTACCGCTGCTCCCACTCTGAATGAATCCCTCTGGCTGATCCATATAGACGCACTCTTCCAAATTACCATTTAGAAAGGTCGTCTTTACGTCCATATGCCAGATCTCATAATCGTGGAAGGCAGCAATAGCAAGAAGGACCCGAATGGATTTGAGCATAGCCACTGGAGAAAAGGTTTCGTCATAGTACAAACCAGGTCTTTGACGGAAACCCTTTGCAATAAGTCTAGCCTTATAGGTTTTAACCTGTCTATCTACACCAATCTTCTTTTTGAAGATCCATTTGCATCCTACGGGTTTTACCCCATCTGGAGCAATGTCCAAAGTCCATACTTTGTTAGTGTACATGGACTCCATTTCGGTCCGCATTGCATCCAGCCATTTTACCGAGTCGCCGCTCTGAATGGCTTGCTGGAAGCTAGTAAGGTCATCATCATCAATGACGCAATCCTCTCTATCCCCATCTATGAGAAAACCGTAGTATCTCTCAGGCGGATGAGACGGCCTACTACTCCTGCGGAGGGGTGCGGGAATATCCTGTTCTTCTTGAACTACTGGTTCTACCAAACTTTGAGTTGTAGTTTGTGGTTCTGGAATTTCTTCCAGTTCTATTTCGCTCCCACTTGTATCCTTTTCTAAAACCTGATGTTCTAGAAAATGGGCATTGCGAGAAACAAAAACCTTTTGTTCCTCTGCGTAATAGAAATAATATCCCTTGGAGTTCTTTGGATATCCCACAAACTTACACTGTACTGATCGTGCCTCAAGCTTGTCCACATGCTGCTTTTTAACAAAAGCTGGGCATCCCTATATTTTCAAATGCTGAAGATGGGGTTTCTTCCCACTCCACATCTGATATAGCGTGGTAGGCACATTCTTGGTAGGAGCCCTGTTCAGAAGATATGCTGCTGATTCTAGTGCATATCCCCAGAATGATCGCGGCAACTCAGCGTTACTCATCATGGAATGTACCATATCTAATAGGGTTCGATTCCGTCTCTCCGATACACCGTTATGCTGTGGAGTGTATGGAGGAGTAAGCTGAGAGAGAATTTCTTTCTCTTTTAGGTAACCTAGGAACTCGGTACTTAAGTATTCGCCACCTCGATCAGATCTCAGTGTCTTGATACTTTTACCTGTTTGGTTTTCCACTTCATTCTTGTATTCTTGGAATTTCTCAAAGGCCTCGGATTTATGCTTCATCAAGAAGACATATCCATACCTAGAGAAATCATCCGTAAAAGTAATGAAGTAGGAATAACCATCTCTCGCATGTGTAGACATTGGACCGCACACGTCGCTGTGTACGAGTCCCAAGAGCTCCCTCGCTCTTACTCCGTGTCCAGTAAACGGAGTCTTTGTCATCTTTCCCATGAGACAAGATTCACAAGTAGCATAAGATTGATATTCGAACGGATTCAAATATCTTTCTCTATGTAACTTAGTTAATCGTGTTTCATTGATGTGACCTAGTCTACAATGCCACAAGAAAGCCTGATTTATTTCTGGAGACTTTCTTTTAAGTGTGTTCTGGACATTGAAAACCTGAGCTTGACTCATTACGTATATACCGTCATCTAATGTACCGGACCCAATCAGAACTTGATTTAGATGGATGTGAACTACATCGCTTATGAATGTAAAATCATATCCCTCTCTCGAAAGTGAGGACACTGATATGATATTACAAGTCAAACTAGGTACATACAAACAGTTACGTAGAATCAATATCTGCCCACTTGTCAAACCTAGGCGATATTCTCCCACGGATTCAGCGTCCACGCTCATTCCGTTTGCAATTCTGAGAGACAAATCACCTATCTTTATAACTCTACGGTTTCTCAAAGAATGTAATGAATTACAGATATTATATCCTGCTCCGGTATCTAGTACCCAGGAAGTAGAGTTAATTGACAAACAGTTCTCAATTACAAACACACTTGAGGCCGAAACCACAACATGCTTCGTATCTTGGCTACTGGCTTCCAAAGCCCTGCAATCTTTCTGCCAATGCCCAATCTCATAACAATAGGAATATCCCTCTTTAGCTACACCAAGTCCCGAAACTTTTGATCTTTCCTTTCCTCCTACTTTACTGGTGTAAGTAGAGGGTAGGGACTGTGGAAATAAGTCAACATATGACCTGTTTCCCAACGTAGTCTCCAGGTCCTTGAGCTCATTAATATAGCTAGTCATTGTAAGGACGTCGTTCCCTACAGATAACCCGACAGCCAACCTCGCTTGAATTAATTCGTTCGAGGTCTCATATCTTGCGATATGAGATTGCTCTCCATATAAATCTTTGTTATGGAGAAAGATGGAAACTAAGTCCATCTTTTCGTGCTGCTTCTGGTATACACCATCAACTGAAGCCAAAACGAGGCACTTAGCTTTCGCTTTATCCTTTTCCCTTGTCTGACGGATATCCATATCCGCGACGGTGGAAACTGGACCTGGGACAGCGGGATCTTGAGTAGTAATAGGGTGGTCCAGCTTGTCATAGGCAATGGACATCTGGACAGACCTTTGCCGGTCATATAAATCAGATTCAGTCAATTTGTTATCTAGATGTAACCTAGTCGTGGTCACAAGGTCGCTGCAATGAGAGAAAGAGAAGAAAACATTTTAGCATGATGCTCTTGCAAGTTTAGATTGGTTTTTAGTTTATCTAAACTGGATGGCTCCCACTGTTTCTCGAATCCTTCCTCAAACCATAAAAGAAGAATTAGCCAGGACAATTCTCACCGTACAATACTTACTTAACCGTTCAGCTAGGTCAGTGTCGATACTTCGAGGGAGGTTTTCCAACGCTTTCGCGAAATTCCTTAATTAAATAACCTCTTTTCTCTGGGGGCGTAGCCCCGCTGACACCTTTCTTGACACCTACTTGGTTTATAGCATTGATCATTAAGTGACGAATCTCCTGATAAGTAGTATATACTCACAGTAGGATCGGGATCCAAATATCATCGTATGATAATGTTGAAGGAATCCTACCAACATTCATCAAACTCCAAATGGTATGCATCTCTTTGCAAATTTCAGTTTCTTTAGAAATTCCCGATATGAATTTTTTTTTTTGCCCCATGCTCTTATGACCTTGGCTTTGGTCAAAATGTCATAAGGCACATGTCAAGTTCTACCCGTCATTATCCAGGTTAATTTGAACCCATCCGTATATACCCCTGACTTTGGTCAAATGATAATACGACTGTCCCAAATTAACTCATCTATCTATGTAACAAATGAATACCCAGCAGCTACCAAACACTATGCCTTGACTTTGGCCAAAATACATAGCTTGAATACTACTGAATACCCAAATGAAATGACGGAGGGCTACGAATGGTTTTGGCGAAACCGTGAACGTAGTGAACTTGATGTAATCGAAGGAACTTGATAGCTTTTTTAAAAGGAGTGGTTAAACCTCCGCAATTAAAAATTCTGCTCTTTTAAAATAACCGAGTGGTTTCTTTTAAATTTGTTCCAGCGATTCATTTTTGGTTTATTTTCTTTGCATTATAATAATGCGTCCCATCATTTATCCTATCATTGCAGAAAACAATGAAAATACTACGTCCTCTTATGCCATCCGCATTTGCCACTGGGTCCCGTCATCACCCGTTAGGTTACTTAACTAACGACAGAGCGGGGGCTGGGCTAGCGCGGGTGTAAAACATAAGTGACGTCTAATAGCTATCATATATAGATATTGTATATTCGTCAGACGCAATAATAGGCATTCCAGGTCACTGATGAACTTTATTGGATATGCAAGCAATCCGCGTTTGCTTTGAGCCTGCAACAAAAGACGGATTACACAGTTATGATGAATAGCCATTACCCCACCCTAGACCCCTACGGGTACGGCAAACTACCCGCCAAGTACCCGAAGTGAAGCGGTCTCCCTCAACAATGTGAGTAGGCCACTAAACACTTCAAAGTACCCGGTAGTTTGTGCACCCCACCTTGGGTCTATCCTAGGAGCAAAAAACAGTAAAATTGAAATAATACAACGGTGGCTACAACCGCAACCTGGATGTGCCCCGCAAAATAATATTACAACATATTACAATTATATCGAATGAATGAATATTAAACCCATCTCAAACCCCGGCTAATCATCACAACGATCCAATCAAGTTCATATACACAAACAGTAAATATTACAGAAATGTGCAACCCCCTGCCAACCGACATACTAGCAGTTAGGGGAAGTTTACGAACACATTAAACATTACAGATAAAAACCCGATTAGCAAATAACTTATAACATCGATCGACAACAATTTTCCGTGTCTACCCCAATTGCAAGCCAGCACAGAAGTAACCTGGGCAGAAACAGAATATACAGGAAAACAAAACTCCAAAAAATATGAATTACTGTGCAAATCCGAGTCAACTCGGGGTTGACTCGGCGGCAGATCCGCGGCTAAAAGCACCATCTTGCTACGTATCCGCGGCCGTCTTGCCGAGTTAGGGGCTCGTATTTTCCCAGTATTCTTATATTTCCCTGCTGTAAATTTTAAGGCATATCAAATATTTTTTTCGACACGTTTAAAATTAACAGAAACTGAGGGTATCGGGGGTTTCGTTTTCGTGTTTTCCGACGATCGAAATTCTAATTAGTTGCTAACAAGCTAGTAATGGTTTAGTTGGCTCTGATACCACTGTAAGTCCATGTCACGCACCCCACGAGCTTGCGGGAAGGCGGAATATATGAAAAACGATTATCAAAGCTTCGTAACACGGACTTGAGCGCATGAATTGTATCTAAACCATTACTAGCAAACTACGAAAGGTTTAACTACTCGGAATCAAAGTTATACCTCACGTTACTTGTCCTTCGGGTCTTCATCACTGTCCTCCACTCCTCGTAGGATCTTTGGAACGTCGGCACCTCAACGGCCTCCTCGAATCAAAGACGATCTACCCGAGAGCTCCTACTCCAAGCTTGATCTCTAACTTGAGATAACTAGGTTTATTTAGTTGCTAATCAAACTGACCTAGGTGATATAGAGTGAGGTTATGGATTAATTAGTCTATCTAATCCTTGATCTCAACACATGAGAGAGGAGGATTAGGGTTTCAAGAGAGAGAGCTTGAGGAGAGAGAAGGTGAGCATGAGTTATCATCCTTCTAGAAGCTTCCCGACAAATTACGAGAACGCCCCTCCTATCCGTGAAAACACGAAAAAACTTTAGACTGTATAAATCCAATAACCTGATACTAGAATCTGGCTTAAACCAAAGCCGACTAGAAAAAACTGTCCGAACTTCGTACGTGCGTTTAAACACGTATGCGTCCAAACCCTTGTCGTAAAACCATACGACCTCTATATCGTTTCGCCTAGAGCAGGGAAACTCTCTGTGTGGGACTCTAAAGACTCGACACTACGCTGGCAGTGGGTTTAACTACAGACCGCAAGCGGCACTAGCTGTACGTAACGGTCCCCAGGTAGATGTCGATAAGAAGGCCGATGAGGAAACCCATCCGAACTCCTACTGAGCCTGATGTGACAATCTCCGTACAGTCCGGTCTGTTCGTCTAAGACTATCGCATATCGAGCCTAGGGGGTGGCAAGCGTCAGTCTCCTAATAGCGGTATAAGTCGTGTCAGAGCGTAGCCCATTACACCCTGAGAAACTACTGGAACTTACCAGTAAATCTCGCTTGCTCTGGCCAGGGACTTTGCGTAATGGCTCTCTGACACAGCGCGATACCAACTCCCAATACCGGGAGACGAATCCTGTCTAACTGCCACTTCCTCCAAGTGCTCGGGACTGCACCCAACTGCTACCTGTTTGCACGACTCCTTTGAGCTGTGGTAGGGTAGCAATCTAAGAACAGTGGGACACACTCGAGGCGAAGTAGCAGTGTCAAGTCTGCGGACTATGCTGTACTCATGTCACCTGGGAACTGTTAACTGACGACGGGTATAATACCAACCGACAGTTCCCCTGCGAGTCATGTCCGGTGTACCCGTAACCCAATGAGCACGTGTATACTATCTCCAGTACGACGTACTGATGGCTGTGGGACAGACCATCTCCCCAACTGGGATGAGAAGCGTACACACTAGTCTACTCCGGAATATCGATACCCTATCTCGATAATCCAACGACCAGGGACCTGTATAGGATGTTGCTTATAGACTACCCAATCCCCACTAGTGTGACTGCCATCACAACGCTGGTAATCAAGCAAAGATCCTATGGGCTCTACTAATATGTATAAATGATACGTTACAAGAAACATATGCACATATTAAAGTAGAAACAAACCAAGTATCATACTACCATTTTTAGCAAGACTGATATATAACTGTGAATATCCCAAGCTTCCATTAAGTAATATACAAGCTAGTATGATACAATAATGGCCCCTAGGGCATATACACTAACAGGTGTTTGACACTCAGGTTTTCCATGATTTCTACGTATCGTCGGTGGACATACGGGGTTGATATCCTCATACTTATATATATATACTCTCACAGGTATACGTTTTCATGATATTTCGAGTATCGATATTTGACACTCAGGTTCCATGAGACTTACAAGATGTGAGGGCTGATCTGTGGATGCGGTGCCTAAGGATTTGGGATTTAATGTGTCAATGAGGGACACTGGTGTTTTTCCATGCTGATGATTTTGCGTGAGGTTTTATTATATCATCTCACACACTCAGGATTATTTCTGATATGCATTGCTTCATGTAGTTGTAGTACCCTGATGATGTACCTTTACATGATTGTTGTATATTCATATTGTCATACTTATGCTATCGGATTACATGTGATAGATTAATCGCTATTCGTGCATACTTGCGATTACATTATAATGTTAATTGCTATTCACGAGTTGGCAACTCACCCCCGTTGTGCCACAGTGTTTTGCAGGACTTACCCTCTGAGTAGTCGCGGCAGGGCGTCTTATCGTCTCTATTTTTGCGGATACCGCTACGGTTGGCAGTGAGGCCTTTGCATTTAGGTGGGTTTGCGGTTATTCGTTTGTACATTGTATATCTTTTTTATTGGATCTAGTATTCTCCATCTACCACTTCTTGTATTTTGACTTAGAGACGAGTTGTGAAGATTCGGTGTTGTATTATTATTTTGGTGACTTTGAGTGTCGTGCTCGCGGAAGCCAGTTTTGTTGAAAAATTTTACTTCTTTATGCAGTTTTCTTTTATATTTCTTCGCTCCGGCGTCGTATATATGTTTGTAGTGGTTGTCTCCGCCGTTGGGCGTGATTTGCTCCCGTTTGGGATGTTTTATATATTATCTATGTTGTACCCGTTTTCGGGGCTAGTTTTTACAAAGGAGGTGTTGCCGAAATTTTCAAGGAAGAAAACTAAAGTTAAAGATTTTTCTTAAGATTTTCCAAATGTTTTAAACTATGTTTTTCTCCGCTTATCCAGTTTTGGGTGGTTTAGATTTCTGGGTTTCGGCTTACTTAAGTTGCGTATGCGTATAGACGTTACGTACTTTAAGTGCCGGTTACGGGACAATTTTTGGGCCGTGACAGGGGGAGCTTGAAGAAACCCTCGCCCTTAGCCTCCTCTAGCAGTACCGTCTGGGAGACGTTGAGCGGGGTGTACTCCTGGAACTTCGGGGAGTAGGGTTTTGGCCGCTCAAGTCCCCTTCTTTCTTCCCTCGCCCTTTTCTTTTGCTCGGCTTGCTCTGCCCGGGGGAGATTTGCGTTCACCTCGGATTCGAGCTGGACCTCGTGCTCGGTCCAGGCCTTTACCTTGGCCATGGTCTCAGGTTGCGCTAATGGAAAGGAGCGTAGCCACTTCTTGTGCCTAAGACCGGACCTAAGTACCGTAATGACCGTCTCGTCCCGATGTTCTGGGACCTCGAGAAGGGCGTTGTAGAAGCGGGTGACATACCTTTTGAATGTCTCTTTGTCCCCGCTCTTGATTGTGAAGAGATGGTCGACTGTCCGTCTCTACCGCCTGTTCCCGACGAAGTGGCCGAGAAATTGGGTGGCCGGCTCGTCGAAAGTTGAGATCGAGCGTGGCGCGAGTCCTCAGAACCAGTCTCGTCCGGAGCGGATGAGAGTGGCCGGGAAAGCTCGGCATTGAGCGGCATCGGAGTTGTCTTGGAAGCTTATTCCTGCGGTGAATGCGTCCAAATGGTTCTTCGGGTCGGACTTACCGTCGAAGAGAGAGACCTTTGGGGGCTTGTTCCGGAGGAGACATGGACGGCGAGCAGCTCCTTGATGAAGGGTTTTGTGAGCGAGTCGGCGGCGTACTTAGCCCCGTCGCTCGAGCGATGACCTTCCCGATGCATACCCTCGATCTTCTTTTCAAGGGCGTCGGGTCGGCCGAGGTATCCCGACGATTCGGCACATTCTTATCTTTGGCCTCTGCCGTTGGAGACCTGTGTCTATCCGCGGCTCTGGTTCCTTTCGATGAGGTTCCTTAGGTCGCCTGGCGAGGTAGTCTTCGAGCCGCCGTGACGAGTCCCGTCCGCGTGACCCCGTCGAGGGAGGGAGTGTCGGTCATGTCTGGGAGCAGGCGAGCTGACCGACATCTCCTCGGGAGGGACAGGGGCGCGCAGGGGCGAGGGGCGAGGCGCTCTGGCGACGGACCTCGGCGTTGAACTGTGGGGCGCCCAGCGGGTCGTAGAATATATTGGTTTGGGAGATCTTCGGCCGTGGGACGTAGCATGGCGGTGGTCGGCAGTGCCGACACGAGCAGAGTCTTCTCTCCCCCTGTAGGGGTCTCGGTCCCGAGGTGGAGGAGCGGCGACCTGGGGAGCTTGCCCTGCCGTTTGGGCACGGACGAGCGCATCCACGACGGATGCGAGTCGATCTATCCTGACGGCTAGGGCATTGTAGACGCTCGGCGGAGGAGGGGATTTGTCCGCGTCTCAGTTGATGGGGAGGCGGCGGCTAGTGCTTGGATCGTCGTGGTGGTCGCTCGCCATTGGGTTGAGATCGGAAGATGAACTTTTGTTTTAGTGGAATTAAGGCGTTCCCACAGACGGCGCCAGCTGACAGATGTCGGATCACATCAAGATGTTACCTTCCGTTGATCTGCTGTTGGCGATGATGGACGGCTGGGATTAGTTTGAAGGTTGCCTCCTGAAGCCTGTGGATCTCAATGGGTTGTGGTTTTGAGGTTGAGCCGAGCTACCTGTAAGGAAGTCCCGGGATGGTTATACCACCGAGGACCCTCCGACGATCAAGTTAGCGGTGCAAGTCGAGCAGAGTAGCGGCTTAGCGAGGAAAGAATTGCTTACTTGAGTCGTCTGAAAGAGGAGTTTATGTAGCGGTGACAACAGGCAGGCAGGTGCGAGAATCACGCCGGCCGTTACGCTGGCCATTAATAGGCGGGATCTCCCATTAATGGCGAGACAGGCTCGTTAATGGGGGATTATGATGGCGTGGAACGCGGGACATGGCCGGCGGATATCTGGCGCATGGCGAGATTCGCGGAGGTGAGGCGGATGCGCCTGCAGTCGGCACTGTTGGTCGGTTGATGGGACCGAGGAAGATGAGCTCGGCGGGAGGCTCGGGGACGAGCGGGAGGCCGAGCTATCTTGGTTCCGTGGTAGCCCGGAGGCGAGCTGAGAGGGCCGAGGAGGCCGATTGTGCAGGGGCCTCGGAGGTGAGCCAGTGGCTGTTTGTAGGACGGGCATAGGAGTGGTCTGGTCGGCCACTGCAGGTCTTTTCTTGCAAGCTTCAGGACACGTCTTCTGCCACGTGTCATGTTCTGGGAGATCACCGATATTGAGCATCATCATAATCTCTCTTAAATATCATGCATTTTGCAAGGTTTTGTTTGAGTCTGGATTGGTAATTCATGCACCATGAAAGTAGTATAAGCAGGAAATTATGCTGGTATCTAAAACAAACTAACAAATTTATGAGCAAGAGGGTCTTTTAGGAGTCAACAAATAAGGAATTAAAGGGGCCTTTGGTTTACAACACTATGAAAATGCATCAATGGTTCCATGTAACGCTTTGAAGCAAATCAAAACACTCGAATTCTTTGTTCGGCTGTTTTTAATTTTTGTTGTTGGAAATCAAAATCCATAGCACCTTTTGTGTTTGGTTGGGAAAAACAAGTGGAAAAAGGCTTTTAGATTCTTATGATCTAGTAGAATATAATTGAAGAGACATACCAAGGGTTATAAAAGTAAGAAAATACTGTGAATGCCACTATATCTAGCTTAGTGGTGAAGTCTTTTTGCAATTTGGAAGAGATATGGAATTCAAATTCCGCTTGCATCAGTATATGACCTATTATTAAAATAGAAATTCAAAAATAGTGGTGTGGTGTGGTGTGGTGTGGGGATGGGGGGGGAGACAACATAAATTCAAAAATATTGGGGGTGGGGGGTGGGGGGGCATGGAGGGGGACGGGGGCGGAGAGGACATTATTAAAAGTTGTATCATAGAGAATAATAACTTGTGATGAGAACATAAATTTCAATGGAATATTATAATGGAAAGATTTGAAAGGTATGAAACTATAATTATCAAAAGCTTTAAAGAATTACGTAGTGTGTGAGACATTCATCGACAATATTAAGGACACTATATCTGCGAACCGAGCTATATTCTGGGCTTGCAGAGTTAGGCTTTTAATTTAATATACAACATGGTCTTGATGAAAATTTAGATGTGACAGACGATCCAATCCCCTGCACAACATTACACAGATCAACTGTCGTCTCAATCGGATTTATATGGATTGGTGATGGTGGTCCTTTTCGGGTCTCCGTCAGATGTTGTCTTCCGTCGATCTCTCGGTGGATTTTGGAGGTGATCTTCTGTTGCGTGTGGGTCTCAATTGGTTTTGAGAAGATTGGTGGTTTTGAGGAGTCAACGCCGAGTACCTGCAAAGAAGTCCCGGGGTGGTTTGGTACCACCGAGGACCCTCCGACGATCAAGTTAGTACGAAATCCGAGCAGAGTAACGGCTAAGTGGAGTAAAAATGGCTTACTTGACCTCTCTGTGATGGGGGTTTATATAGTGGCGGCAGCACGCAGCAGCAAGCGCGAGAATCTCGCCGGCAGTTACGCTCCCGACGTCACGCCCGCGTAAAGAGCGGATCGCTCGTTAATGGGGATCGTGATGGCGTAGAACGTGGGATGTTGCTGACGGAGAATCTGCGCATGGCGAGATTTGCGGAGCGGCGGTTACGCCCGTGAGTGGTGGAGTTGGTCGGTTGAAGGACCGAGGAAGATGGCCTCGGCTGGGGAGCTCGTGGACGAGCGAGAGGGACGAGAAGTCTTGGTCCTGTGGCAGCTCGGGGCGAGCTGAGAGGCCGAGAAGGCCAATTTTCAGGGGGCTCTGAGGAGAGCCAGCTTGTGCTTGCAGGTCGGGTAAAGGGGTGACCTGGTCGGCCCCTGTGGGGCCCTTTCTTCTGAGTTCTGGGACACGTCATCTACCACGTGTCCCGATCTTGAAGATCGCCTATATTGAGCATCATCATTAGCCTCCCACTCTTATCCCGACCAGCTAGCGGATCGGGTCAGGAGTGGATTGCCGGGCCGCTCGGGGTGAGCTCCCTCCTAAGGTTTCGTCGGGATGCGTCCCTGGGCTGTCGGCTTTCTTTTCTGCCAGCGAATCAGGGCGAGATCTCTGCATTTAAAGAAGGCGCGTCGGTTTGTGCATCCTGTTACTGAAGCGACGGTCCACGCGTCAAGCGTCGGTTGGCCGACGCGACGTATGCAGACCTGCGGCGTCTGATGGGGTGCGGTTCAGTATGGGAACGATAAGTGGAGCAATCGGACCCGTTGGACGCGAAGAGGCGTTTTGGCGGGAGATGAAGGGCGCTGTAGGATGAGTCCGTTTGCGGTGATAAGTAGGGATGGGGCCCCCCTACTCTTTCAAGTCTCTTTTCTTCTAAGTCTTGGCTGCTCGGCGCTCTTCTTCTTTTGGATCCATAGTTCATTCCCACTCTTTGGGTTTCTCGTTCCAGAGGGAGGCCAGCGGCGTGGCCGTGCCCCTGGCTGGCTCATGACCTGCGCCGAATGTTACGCCGGCGATAGGGCCGTCCGCTTCTTTGATGGCTCCTGGTGATTGTTCTGGCGGCGGCCAGAGACGTCCCCAGACGAGAGACAGGGGGGCGAGGACGGGGTCCCCCTTAAGAGGAAAAGGACAATCTCTCGTGCGCCGACGTCGATGGTTCCTGAGGGGATTCCCGTGCAGGGGGGATACCGTCTTCATGGCTCCATCCGGGCTTTCCGTCACTGCTGGCCTGCTCGCCAGGATGGAAGAGTCGGCCGGGGGAAGGCTTCCGCATAGCATCCTGAGGGTCCAAATGGAGACCATAGCCTAAGGGGCGGTCCAGGTACGAACTCTTCTACGCGTTTTTTTTTTACCTTCCTTTCTTTGGCTCGAGCGCCGCCAAGTTTCTCATCCGCTTCGCGTCAGGTCCTTCAACACTGTGCCCTCGCTACTCGTATAGAGGCCGAGGGGGCATTCCACGCACCGAGGCCAGTAGAAGCGTTTCCTTCGGAGGTTGAGGTTCTGCGGCGTGACTTGCGTCTGGAGAGGGCGAGGGCCGACGTCCTGGCAGCCCGTGCGGAGGTTGCAGAGCTCGCCAATTCAGCGAATCGGGGTACCTATCGTCGCCTGAGTGCATCCTGCCGAGTTGCCGAGAGGAAGCTGGCGGATCTGGCCGATCGTTTTGCGGCCATGGAGAAGGAAAGAGACGCCGGCAGGAGGGATGCCGAGGCGGCGCTTCTGGCGGCCAAGACTGCCGAGGTTCGGGCTAGGAAAGTTGTGGCCGATTATAAGGTGTCGAAGCAGTTTTACGCCGAGCTTGGCGAGTATTCCGTCGTCGCGTGGAATAAGACTCTGGATGCCGTGAAAGAGCAGCTTCCCGAGTTCGCCGATAGCGAGCTCCATGCTCGGGTCCCACTCCCGGTGGCAAGGCCTCCGGCAGACAACGATGAGGGAAGCGAGGCGCGCCCCTGGTGGCAAAACCTCCGGTGGTGAAGCCTCCGGCAGGCCGCGATGACAGTGATGAGGGAAGCGAGGCGCGGGGGGGTTTGCGACTTAGGCCTTTTTTATATTTCCTCTTCCCTCTTTGTAAGCCTCCGGACAGTTTGTAAGGCTGGGGAGCCCAAAATACCTTTTGTAAAGACTTTGCCTTTGGTAATAAAACTTTTTTCTTTTGTTTCATCGGTTTGCACTTTATCTTCTGTTTGTGAAGAATGCTCGTAAAATATCTCTGCTTGCACTGTTGGGCTTCCTTATCAAGTCGGCTATCTGTCTAGCGATCGTTCATCGAGTTGATTTCGATCACTTGCCAAGCGTGCCAAGCACTGCTGAGAAGGAGGCATCTCCATGGCCCCGAAGTCGAGGGGGGTCGCTCAGACTTGGACAGACCTGATGCCCCTTGTTGGGGCCTCGGATCCTCTGCATGTGATGGGCAGAGGGATGTCCGCCGTATTTTTGCCAAGCATGAATGGGCTCAGAGGCCTCGTTATGAGGGCTACAAGCCCATAGCGTCTGTTGGGCATGAGCGAGCCGGTTGTGGTAGGAAGCCACCAGCCGGGGATAGCCGAGCAGGGTAGCTGCTGAGCTGCCTCTAAGAAGGACTTGGATCTTTAGCGAAGGAGGGGCCGTAGGAGGCTTGCTAAGGATATTCGGGCAGTGAAGCTGCGCGGCTGACTCTTGGCGAGGGCTTTGATCCCTGGCGTTGCGAGTAGGGAAGCTACCGGCCATGGATAGCTGAGCAGGGAAGGCTACCTCTACGGAGGACTTTGATCCTTAGCGTTGGAGGGGTTGTAGGAAGCCCACTAAGGATGACCGGGCAGTGAAGCTGCGCGGTTGCCTCTTGGCGAGGGCCTTGATCTCTGGCGTCGTCGGTAGGCAACTACCAACCTGGGATGACCGAGCGGGGTAGCCGTCCGGATGCCTCTTGTGAGGGCTTTGATCTCTGGCGTCGTGGGTAGGCAACTACCAGCCTGGGATGACCGAGCGGGGTAGCCGCTCAGATGCCTCTTGCGAGTGCTTTGATCCCTGGCGTCATGGGTAGGGATCTACCAGCCGGAGATGACCGAGCAGGGTAGCTGCTCGGTTGCCTCTTGCGAGGGCTTTGATCCTTCAGGACGGGGACTGAGCAGGGTTACTGCCCAGTGCCTCTTGGCGAGGACTTTGATCTCTGTCGGTTGTGGTAGGAAGCTACCAGCCGGGGATAGCCGAGCAAGGGCTCGACTGCCTCTGGGAGGACTTTGGTCCTTAGCGCGGGAGGGCTGTAAGAAGCCTACCAAGGACCTTTGGCCGGGCAGGGTTATTGCCCGGTGCCTCTTGGCGAGGGCTTTTGTCCTAAAGGATAGCCGAGCGAGGATCGGGCTCGACTGCCTCTGGGAGGGCTTTTGATCCCTGTCGGTCGTGGAAGGAAGCTACCAGCCGGGGATAGCCGAGCAGGGTAGCTGCTAAGCTGCCTCTAAGGAGGACTTGGATCCTTAGCGTTGGAGTGGCCATATGAGGCCTGCTAAGGATATCCGGACAGTGGAGCTGTGCGGTTGCCTCTTGGCGAGGGCTTCGACCCCTGGCGTTGCGATTAGGGAAGCTATCGACCAGGGATAGCCGAGCAGGGTAGCCGCTCGGCCGCCTCTGTGGAGGACTTTGATCCTTAACGTTGGAGGGGCCGTAGGAGGCCTGCTAAGGATAATCGGGCAGTGAAGCTGCGCGGTCGCCTCTTGGTGAGGGCTTTGGATCGCAAAGACAGAACTCTATTCGCAATGTTCCGACGTTTCTTTATTCGAATGGACAGGATTTTTAGAAAACATTTACATCGTCTTTGCGAAAGGAGGGGTACACACTTGTTGGCCTTGGCCTCATTAGTATAGCTTGAGCTTCTCGGCGTTGTAAGGCCGCGGGAGCTTGCGTCCGTCCGCGTCTTGTAGGTGATAGGCTCCGCCAGGGAGCGCCTCAGAGACGAGGAAGGGGCCATCCCACTTCGGAGAGAACTTGTGAAGCCTGCCTTGATCAATGAACTCGTTTCGCCGTAGGACCAGATCCCCGGTCTGGAAGGAGCGGTGCTTGACCCGAGCGTTGTAGTATCGGGCCGTTTATTGTTAATAAGCGGCAGTCCTGATCTGAGCCCGGTCTCTCTTCTCCAACAAGATGTCCAGGTTGGTCCGTAGCGCCGAGGTGTTCGCATCATCATCGAAGTGCTCGACCCGATGACTGGGTAGTCCAATCTCCGCTGGGACCATTGCCTCGGTCCCGTAGCAGAGGCTGAAGGGGGTTTCCCCGGTGGGGTCTTCTTTGATGTGCGCAGGGCCCATAAGACCCGGGGCAGTTCTTCGACCCAACTGCCTTGTCGCCCTTCCAGGCGGGTCCGGAGACCTCGGAGGACGTCTCGGTTAGCGACTTCGGCCTGCCCGTTGCATTGGGGATGCACGCCCGCGGCGAACTTCATGAGGATATGGTATTCTTTGCAGAAGTCCTTCACTTTCTCGTTCTCGAAGTTCGTCCCGTGGTCGGTGATGATACATCTCGGGATGCCGAACCGGAGTATCAGATTGTTTTGCAGGAACTTGATGGTCGTGGCGGCATCCGGTTTCCTGATGGGAACGACCTTGATCCACTTGGTGAAGCAGTCTACTGCGACGAGGACGTATTTATGCCCGCCTGTACCGGTAGGGAACTGGCCGATCATGTTCAATCCCCACTGGGCGAACGGCCATGGGGATGTTAGGGCGGTCAGCTCGGTAGCAGGGAGGCGAGGGATGCTACCGTGGAGCTGGTAACTCTTGCATCTCCTGACCAGCTTCTGGGCGTCCTCATGAATAGTGGGCCAGTAGTACCCCTGGAGCAACGCCTTTTGGATCAAGGTTCGGGCCCCTTGGTGTGCACCACCAACCCCCTCATGGATTTCCCGGAGGACGTAGTTGGCTTCGTGGGGGTCAATGCACCAGAGCAGGGGCTGAGTGAAGGACTTCTTGTAGAGGTTCTCATTACTCCAGATGAAGTGGCGGGCTTTGGCCCGGAGACGGCGGGCGGCTCCCCGATCTTCTGGGAGCGTACCGTCATTCAGGAATTCCACGAGGGGCTTCCTCCAATCTTGGTCGCCATCCTGTGCCGCATATACGTGGAGTGTTGTCGCTCCATCTTCCACGTTGGGCTGAGGCAAGGTTTCGAAGAGGATAGACCGCTTATTGTTGGCCGAGTATGAGGAAGCCAGCTTGCTCAGGGCGTCGGCTTGGGCATTCAACTGCGTGGGTATTTGTTCTACTTGGACTTCGTCAAAGTTCCTCCAGAGTTTCCTCACCTCTTCCAGGTACTTCATCATCATAGGCTCCCAAGCTTCAAAGCGGCCGGTCACTTGACCGACGACAAGGGCCAAGTCACTGCGGATTCGAATTATCTTCAGTCCCAGCCCGGCGGCCATGCGCAGTCCAGCCAGAAGGGCCTCGTACTCAGCCGCGTTGTTCGAGACTTTGAAACCGAGCTTTAGAGAGTACTCCATTTCCGCTTCATTCGGGCCCTGGATAATGAGGCTGGCACTACAGCCTTCCTCGGTTGAAGACCCGTCGACGTAGATGACCCACTCAGGAATCGAGCCAGGCCTCTCCGCGATGGGACATTGATTTGTGAGGGGCGGCGTGGACTCCGGTTTCTTGCTAAGGATGGTGCATTCTACGATGAAATCGGCCAGGGCCTGCGCTTTGATGGCCTGTCTCGGGTGATATTTTATATCAAACTGAGATAGTTCCCATCTCCACTTTTCTAAGCGGCCCGAGGATTCTGGTGATGCAAGGATAGCCCCCAACGGGCGCTCAGTGAGGACGATGATGGTGTGTGCTTGGAAGTAGTGCTGCAGCTTCCTTGAGGCCACCAAGAGCGCTAAGACAATCTGTTCTATGGCCGGGTATCTCGTTTCTGCGTCCTTAAATACATGGCTCACATAGTACACCGGCTTCTGCCCTCCACCGACCTCTCGGACAAGCACCGAGCCTGCTGCTTGGTCGGATACCGCAAGATACAGCGACAGCTCGTCTCCTTCAACTAGTCGGGTGAGCAGTGGTGGCGTCGCGAAGTGCTTCTTCAATTGGTCAAAGGCGGACGGCACTCTTCCGACCACTCGAATCGGGATCTTCCTCAGAGCTTTAAAGAACGGGAGGCATTTCTCCCCCGACCTGGAAATGAAGCGGCTCAGAGCTGCGACTCATCCCGTAAGCCTCATGATCTCGACGTTGGTCTTGGGCACGGCCATGTTGAGTATGGCGTCGATCTTCTCTGGGTTAGCTTCGATTCCACGGTGAGTGACCATCAAACCGAGGAACTTTCCCCCGGTGACTCCGAATGCGCATTTGGCGGGGTTTAGCTTCATCTTGAACTTGCGAAGCACTTCGAAGGCCTCGCCCAGATCCCTGGCAGGGTCGGCCGACGAGACGGATTTGAAGAGCATATCGTCAATGTAGACCTCCATATTCCTGCCGATCTGTGGCTTGAACATGCGATTGACCAACCGTTGGTACTGTTAGTTGTATGTATGCCCTAGAGGCCAGTATTGTACATATGATGTATATTATATTGGATGCTTGGACATATATAGAGAGAACTTTCTTGCTCGATATGATAGTATGCTATCCGGTTGCTCTTTATCTTAACATGTATACTTGTCCCTTGATACTGTCTTATGGTTACATGTTGGTAAAGCCCTTAAGATGTGTACTTGACTACCAGGACTATGATGCAGAGTATACTAGTGGGGCCATGGTAGTCCATAAGTTCATCCTTTAATGTCCCTAGTCGTAGGTGTATCGAGACGGGGCATCGATATACCAGAGTAGAGTAGCGTGTACGCTTCTCGACCCATGAGATGGGCGATGGATGATCCCATATCCATTGGTGTTTGACATCAGAGATGCTATACAGGTGCTCAGTGGAGACTGGGTACACTGGACGGACTTGCCGAGAACTCCCAGATGGTATTATACCTCACGTCAAATGGTAGTTCTCTGGTGACACTTGTACAGGTTAGTCTGTAGACCCGAGATTGTCATAGAGTCTTGTGTGATTCCTACTGTGCTTTGATTTCCACATTACCACGTCCAAGAGGGCGTGCAAAACGGTGGTTTTTGGGTACAGTCCCGAGTCACATGGAGGCAATGAGCGATAAGAGGGGTTTCGTCTCTCCCGGTATTGGGGGTTGATGTTGCGCTGTGCTCGATTGGCCATAACAGGAAAGTCCCTGGCCAGGGCTGATTTAGAGATTTACTGGTAAGTGTCACCAGTGGTTTCTCGACCCGTTATGAGCCTCATATCGGCATAACTTATCGGTTATTGGGGTCTGACGTTTACCACCCCTAGACTTGATATGCGATATATCAGACGAGGAGACCGGACTGTACGGCAAGTGTTACCATTAGGCTTTTGCAGGAGTTGGAGCGGGCTTGCTTGCTGATCTTCTGATCGCTCAATACTTGGGTAGCCGTTACGTTCAGCTAGTACCGCTGACGGCTTGTGGGTGCTTGATGTGATCATCACCTGCTGCCGGCGTATTGACGAGTCTTTAGAGTCCTACATAGAGGTTTTACTGGCTCAGGCAAAACGAAATAGGTGCACATATGTGATATGTACGGGACTGAGAATAATGCGTGTATGTAGTACCGTATTCTATTCTTGCGACTTTTGTATCGATCGGTTATATGTGATATAGCCGGGTTATCGAATCAAGGGTTGATTCGATAAGTCGATACATTGGATGTTAGTCGGTTATATGTGATATAGCCGGATTATTAAATCAAGTGTTGATTTGATAATTTAGTGTACAATTGTATATTTGATATACTAATTTACATTAACTAACATTGGTTCACTTAAGCATTTGTTTTTCTCACATGTGCACAACTTAATATATATGTGATATATATTAAATTATGTTTTGTATGTCATGGTTGTTGATACACAATACATGGGTGTATGAGACATACACCATACTAATTCTAGTGGTGGGTTTTTTAATGTTTAAAGTAAATCCAAAATTAGTGGATTATTGTTAAGTGCATGAAGCTTGTAGAAGCTTGTGGATGCATTGACTAAGTCCACCAGGTTTGTTTTACTTTAGATATTTGTTAACCCAACCATTTGAATTAGTCATGGTTAAGTCTCTACATGAGTTAGTATATGATACACACTCACCATGGTTTACTCTCTCACTTAATCATTTTCATTCTCTTCTTCTATCTTCATCTTCATCCTCCAAAAGAAAAAGCTCTCTAGGGTTTGGAAAAAGTGAGAAAGTATTGTGAGAAAAAGAATTCTAAAGTGAACCCACTTCCTATTTCATTATCCTCTACTAGATTAGCACTTTAGTATTGGGTGTTTGCTTCACTAATCCTTCATTAGTGAAGTAGTAGCTTGAGTTAGTATTCTCTCGACGTAGATCATCTTCGGCCTCGAAGACTTCAAGCAAGAACGTTCCATTTGCCTTGTGAAGCCATGCAAGGGTCCGGGAGTTCCATCAAAGCAGCGAAGGGACTAATACAAGGAGCTTATGAAGTGAAAGGTTGTATTTCTAGTTCACTTTATTGTAAATGGTTTACTATAGTTTCCGTATTATATTCTAGTTAACGATTCTAGTTTAGAGTTCCTTGAAACGGCAAAATTTTGAAAATGGCATGGACGATGTCTCCCGAAAGCTTGCTGCCGTCGATAGGAACCCTACAGTGGTATCAGAGCCAGATTAGAAAATTATACGGATAATGTTAGATTACGAATACGAAACGAACTCCGAAACTTGAAACCCTAATTCCATGTTTATGTCGATTTTAAAATGAGCTCCAAAAATTTTTCAAACAAGTGCAGAATCATCTATGAGCAGATATAGGAGCATGGAAGAAAGTTGGGACCCAGTGCTCGGATTTGGACCGAGCACATGGGCTAAAAAACCGGGGTGGCCGGCCTGGGCAAGTGCTCTGGGTGACAAATTTTTTTCATGCTCTGTGCTTTGGGATTTGGGGTTTCAGGTGTTGTTTATTTTTGCTACTTTTTCATATGATGATTAACTCAATGCAAAGGCAACTCGGAGTGTTTCGTAGTCGTAATTTTAACTATTTTCGGGTTGCTTTAGACGTTGTTAAAAAGTTCAATCGGATGTCAAATACCCGCTTTAACCCTTGCCGGGAAAATTTCCAAGTGTTGGATTTTTCCCGTAGTTAAAAAGTTTTCAAAGATCATTCAAGTTATTCGATGGACCCTCTAGAAGAATGAAATCCTAACTTGAGATATGACCACCGAACTGCGACTAAACCTTAGGGTTTACCGTAGTTAGTGGCGCCACAAATGGGGCTTGGGTTTGCCCTTCTACGGCTGGTCCATTGGTACTGTGGCGTGTACTGAATAAGTTTAAACTACGCTCAAGTGTTGAGATTTTTTTGGGTAATTTTGGGTGTTTGATGATTCGATTGGAATGTTTAACATTGTCTAGTTTTCTCTGTGATGTCATGACATGTGATGTTCTGTGATGCTGGATATGTTATATTGGATCGTCGCGTTTTGAATAGCCGGGGGTTTTATATGAAATGAGAGTTTTTTATTTTCATTCATGTAATATTAAATGTATGTAATATTCTTTTATTGGGGCACTTCCAGGTTGAGATTGATGTCACCATTGATGTATATTATTTACTTTTCCGCATTAGGATAGACCCAAGGAGGAGAGCACAAGTAACCGGGCTCTAGAGTCCAGTGGGAGACCAACTCGAGGAGTCGATTCCGGGTCTCCTAATTCTAGAATTGGTAGGGTTGCTTGCCGCTCTCGTAGGGGTCTACGGGTGTGGGTTTGGCTATTCATCGCGACCGTGGAATCCGTGTTTTATGGAGGCTCAAAATAAAACACGGACCTCCTAATATATCCAATATTTCATATGTTTCTTCTGCTGCGATATCTGTGATGCGATCATTTGATATGTTGAGATGGATACTGTATATAGTATATATGATATATTATATAGACGTTACTTATGTTTTACACCCGTGCTAGCCCTGCCCCGCCCTGCCGTTAGTTACCTAACCTAACGGTGCATGACGGGACATCGAGGCGAATACGGATGGTATAAGCGTACGTTGTATTTATCTGTGATGCTTAGGAAGATTAAATCATGGGAATTCATTAATATGATTAATGAAAGAAAAGAAACCTAAAAGATATTGTAGAATCAAATTTTTCAAAAAGAGTAGCTACAGTTTTGCTTTGCATTGTGATATATATGATATATCCCACACCTTATTCGATGAGGAAAGAGCCGAGATCCCTTCACCGGGAGTGACCTCTTTAGCAAAACTGGCAGATACTACAACACTCGGTTTGTCTTTTGATTGCTTTTGGAGTTTTGCTTTGTATAGTGATATATATGATATATTCCGCACCTTATTCGATAAGAAAAGAGCCGAGATCCCTTCACCGGGAATGACCTCTTTAGCAAAACTAATGAAAGCCTAAAAAACACTTCTTTTCAAAATTCACTTGTTTCTATGACGATATCAAGTTCATTACGCAATAGGTTTTCTGAAAAACCTGTCGTAGCCCTCCGTCATTTCAGATAAATCCTACTTAGTATTCGTGCTACGTTTGTTGGCCTGCGTCAAGGCGTAGTGTGCGGTAGCTGACTAGTATTTATCTGCTTATGCATATGATGCAGATTGGATTGGGGTAGTCGTGCGACTTTGTTGGCCTGCATCAAGGGTCGTGCGGGTGGGTTTAATTCAATCAAGAAATGACGGGTTGAACTTGACTAGCGGACTGTGGTTTGTTGGCCTGCGTCAAGGTCATGGGACGCTAGGGGCAAAATATTATCGGGAATTTCAAATGTTGAAATTTGCAATGAGATTACATACCTTCTATGAAATAGTTGGATCATGATACCCACTGCGAGTAATTGTTACTCCTGGGAGAGTTTTACACTGGACAATTAGCCGATCAAGTAGGTGTCTAGAAAGGTGTCAACGGGATTATGCCTCTGGGAAAATGAGGTTTATTTTAATTAGGTCCGCAGGAAAGCACGGGGAACCTCCCTCAAAGTACCGACACTGACCTGGCTGAAAGATTGGCGAAGTTGTAGGGTGTAATTAATCCCGGCCAGTCTTTCCTTTTAGGGTTTGAAGGAAGATTTGATAAAAACAGTGGGAGCCATACTGATTAGATAAAATAATAATCAATCTGATCTTACAAGAGAATACGCTAAAGTGTTTTCTTCTCTCTCTCTCCAGGTAGCGACCATATCATGCCTTAATCAAGATAATAATATGGATGTATTGACCAAACCCGCATGTTATACTGTGCTGGGGAACGTTGGTTCCGTTCTTTCTTATAAAAGTTATAAGACCGAACAGGATATAGGGGAATACCAGGATTCCCATGCCATCCGAATGAAGAAAGTACATGTTGGTGCATTTTCTTCTGGTGTGTTCATTATAGAAAACTGTTTCTCCATTTGCTCTACGTCCTGGGTATTAGATACCGGGTCAGGATCCCATATATGTAATCTGTTATATGGGCTTAGAAATGGTAGAGAACTTGTAGAAGGTGATAAAGACATAAGGGTTGGTAATGGTGCAATTGTTGCAGCTAAATCCGTCGGGGAATATCACCTTGTATTACCAACCGGTAATACATTGATTCTGAACGAATGGTATTACATGCCGAACCTGATATGCAACATTACATCGGTTTCTTTATTAAGTAAAGAGGGATATAATTTTGTATTACAGGATAATGTTATGAACATTTTCCTGAACCAAAAGTTGGTTGGATCAGGCACGTTGTGCAACGGCATTTATGTTCTAAATTAATCAACAATTCTAAACATAACAAACACACACAAGAGAAAGAGTTCAGAAATGAACGAATCTTTCTTGTGGCATTGTAGACTAGGTCACATCAATGCGACACGGCTAGCTAAGTTGCATATGGATGAATATTTGAATCCGTTCGAATTTTCATCTTATGACACTTGCTAGTCATGTCTCAAAGGCAAGATGACCAAAACTCCGTTTACGGGACATGGAGAAAGAGTTACTGAACTCTTGGGACTGATACATAGTGATGTATGCGGTCCCATGTCTACACATGCCAGGGATGGTTCTGCGTACTTCATTACATTCACTGACGATCTCTCTAGATTCGGATATATGTTCTTGATGAAACACAAATCAGAAGCTTTTGAGAAATTTAGAGAATATAAACAAGAAGTCGAGAACCAAACGAGGAAAAGTATTAAAATCCTTCGATCTGATCGAGGAGGTGAATACTTGAGCAATGAATTTCTGGACTTTCTAAAAGAGAATGGGATTCTCTCTCAGCTAACTCCTCCATATACACCACAGCACAACGGTGTATCAGAACGGAGGAACCGCACCCTATTAGATATGGTGCGCTCTATGATGAGCACTGCTGAGTTAACTATTTCCTTTTAGGGATATGCACTGGAAACAGCTGCAGACCTATTGAATATGGTTCCCACCAAATCTATGTCAACTACTCCATATGAGATATGGAAAGGAAAGAGACCATATCTTAATTATGTTAAGATATGGGGTTGTCCGGCATATGTGAAAACACAAAATCCGGACAAGCTCGGGGTAAGATCCATTCTGTGTAAGTTTATTGGATATCCCAAACATTCGCGCGGGTATATCTTCTCCCACACCGAGGAACAAAAGGTGTTTGTTTCCCAACATGCCACCTTTTTAGAAAAGGAATTTCTTGAAAAAGAGATTAGTGGCAAGGAGGTAGAACTGGAAGAGGTTCCAGCAATACAGACTACGACAGAAGATTTGGTAGAACCAGAGGATTCGGTAGTTCCCGATAAACCCCAGCCACTCCGCCGATCTAGTAGGGTTCCTCACCCACCTGAGAGATACTATGGTTTTCTCATGGATGGTGGGAGCGAGGATTGCATCATGAAGGATGATGACCCAACTAGTTTCGAGCAGGCCATCACGAGTGGTGACTCGGTGAAATGACTGGATGCAATGCGGTCCGTGATGGAATCCATATACACCAACAAAGTATGGACTTTGGAAGATACTCCTGAAGGGGTAAAACCCATTGGGAGCAAGTGGATCTTCAAGAAAAAACTTGGTGTAGATGGGAAAGTGGAGACTTTCAAAGCTAGACTTGTTGCAAAGGGTTTTCGTCAACGACCAGGTGTGAATTATGATGAAACCTTTTCTCCAGTAGCTATACTTAAATCCATCCGGATCATACTTGCCATCGCTGCATATCATGACTACGAAATCTGGCAAATGGATGTTAAGACCGTCTTTCTAAATGGTGATTTAGAAGAGAGCGTGTACATGACTCGGCCGGAGGGCTTCGTAGCTAGTGGGAGCAGCGAAAAGGTGTGCAAGCTGCTTAAATCCATCTACGGGTTAAAGCAAACATCCCGGAGTTGGAACATATGTTTTGATGTCGTTATCAAAGATTTGATTACGTCAAAAACGTAGATGAATCTTGTATATACAAGAAGGTAGCAGAGAGTAAGGTTGTCTTCCTCGTATTGTACGTGGACGACATACTCTTGATAGGAAATGACATTCCTATACTGCAATCGGTCAAGCTCTTCTTATCACAAAGATTCTCAATGAAAGATCTAGGCGATACCTCCTATATCTTGGGGATTAAGATCTATAGAGATAGATCTAAACGGATACTGGAATTGTCCCAATCCAGGTACATTGACACCATACTAAAGAGATTTAGTATGGAAGAATCCAAGCGTGGGTTTTTACCCACGATCTCTGGGCTCACTCTCTCCAAAGAGATGTCTCCCAAGACTGATTTGGAGAGAGCTCGCATGCAATGGATACCCTATGCTTCGACAGTAGGCTCTATCATGTACGCGATACTATGTACCAGACCCGATGTAGCATACTCACTAAGTGTAGTGAGTAGGTATCAAGCAGATCCTGGAGAGAGTCACTGGACAGCTGTGAAGAGCATTCTCAAGTACTTACGAAGGATTAAAGAGATGCTATTGGTGTATGGTAACGGAGAACTCCAAGTGGAGTCCTTTACCGATTCGAACATCCAGAGTGATAAGGATGACTATAAGTCGCACTCGGGATTTGTCTTTACCCTCTACGGAGAGGCAGTATGCTGGAAGAGTTCCAAGCAGGAAACCGTGGCAGACTCGACGATGGAGGCTGAATACATCGCTGCCAACGATGCTGCCAAAGAGGCTGTCTGGGTCAAGAAGTTCATAACTGAACTTGGAGTGGTTCCATCCATTAAGGATCCAATACCTTTGTATTGTGATAACAATGGAGCGGTGGCTTTGGCCACGTCCCATCAGCGATCCAGGCATATTCTGAGGCGGTATCACCTGATCCGAGAGATAGTTGATCGCCGGGAGATCGAGGTCAGGAGAGTTGACACGAAGAATAACACAGCGGATCCACTCACGAAGGACATTCCCCAGATACAGTTCGAGAGACTCTTTGGGATGCTTGGTATGCGATACTACAGCAGCTAGCCCTAGTGCAAGTAGGAGATTGTTAGTTGTATGTATGCCCTAGAGGCCAGTATTGTACATAGGATGTATATTATATTGGATGCTTGGACATATATAGAGAGGACTTTCTTGCTCGATATGATAGTATGCTATCTGGTTGCTCTTTATCTTAACATGTATACTTGTCTCTTGATACTGTCTTATGGTTACATGTTGGTAAAGCCCTTAGGATGTGTACTTGACTACCAGGACTATGATGCAGATCATACTAATGGGGCCATGGTAGTCCATAAGTTCATCCTTTAATGTCCCTAGTCGTAGGTGTATCGAGAAGGGGCATCGATATACCAGAGTAGACTAGCGTGTACGCTTCTCGACCCATGAGATGGGCGATGGATGATCCCATATCCATTGGTGTTTGACATCAGAGATGCTATACGGGTGCTCAGTGGAGACTGGGTACACTGGACGGACTCGCCGAGAACTCCCAGATGGTATTATACCTCACGTCAGACGGAAGTTCTCTGGTGACACTTATACAGGTTGGTCTGTAAACCCAAGATCGTTATAGAGTCTTGTGTGATTCCCATTGTGCTTTGATTTCCACCTTACCACGTCCAAGAGGGCGTGCAAAACGGTGGTTTTTGGGTACAGTCCCGAATCACATGGAAGCAATAAGCGATAGGAGGGGTTTCGTCTCTCCCGGTATTGGGGGTTGATGCTGCGCTGTGCTCGATTGGTCATAACAGTGAAGTCCCTGGCCAGGGCTGATTTAGAAATTTACTGGTAAGTATTACCAGTAGTTTCTTGACCCGTTATGAGCCTCATATCGGCATGACTTATCGGTTATTGGAGTCTGACGTTTACCACCCCTAGACTTGATATGCGACATATCAGACGAGCAGACCAGACTGTACGGCAAGTGTTACCGTCAGGCTTTTGCAGGAGTTGGAGCAGGCTTGCTTGCTGATCTTCTGATCGCTCAATACCCGGGTAGCCGTTACGTTCGGCTAGTACCGCTGACGGCTTGTGAGTGCTTGATATGATCATCACCTGCTGCCGGCGTATTGACGAGTCTTTAGAGTCCTACATAGAGGTTTTACTGGCTCAGGCAAAACGAAATAGGTGCACATATGTGATATGTGCGGGACCGAGAATAATGCGTGTATGTGGTACCGTATTCTATTCTTACGACTTTTGTATCGATCGGTTATATGTGATATAGCCGGGTTATCGAATCAAGAGTTGATTCGATAAGTCGATACATTGGATGTTAGTCGGTTATATGTGATATAGCCGGATTATTAAATCAAGTGTTGATTTGATAATTTAGTGTACAATTGTATATTTGATATACTAATTTACATTAACTAACATTGGTTCACCTAAGCATTTGTTTTTCTCACATGTGCACAACTTAATATATATGTGATATATATTAAATTGTGTTTTGTGTGTCATGGTTGTTGATACACAATACATGGGTGTATGAGACATACACCATACTAATTCTAGTGGTGGGTTTTTTAATGTTTAAAGTAAATCCAAAATTAGTGGATTATTGTTAAGTGCATGAAGCTTGTAGAAGCTTGTGGATGCATTGATTAAGTCCACCAGGTTTGTTTTACTTTAGATATTTGTTAACCCAACCATTTGAATTAGTCATGCTTAAGTCTCTACATGAGTTAGTATATGATACACACTCACCATGGTTTACTCTCTCACTTGATCATTTTCATTCTCTTCTTCTATCTTCATCTTCATCCTCCAAAAGAAAAAGCTCTCTAGGGTTTGGAAAAAGTGAGAAAGTATTGTGAGAAAAAGAATTCTAAAGTGAACCCACTTCCTATTTCATCATCCTCTACTAGATTAGCACTTTAGTATTGGGTGTTTGCTTCACTAATCCTTCATTAGTGAAGTAGTAGCTTGAGTTAGTATTCTCTCGACGTAGATCATATTCGGCCTCGAAGATTTCAAGCAAGAACGTTCCATTCGCCTTGTGAAGCCATGTAAGGGTCCAGGAGTTCCATCAACGCTGTGAAGGGACTAATACAAGGAGCTTATGAAGTGAAGGACCGATCTACAAAGCTTGTATTTCTAGTTCACTTTGTTGTAAATAGTTTACTATAGTTTCCGTATTATATTCTAGTTAACGATTCTAGTTTAGAGTTTCTTGAAACGGCAAAATTTTGAAAATGGCATGGATGATGCCTCCTGAAAGCTTGTTGCCGTCGATAGGAACCCTACAGGTACGTGGCTCCGGCGTTCTTGAGGCCGAAGGGCATCACCTTGTAGAAATATACCCCCCGGTCCGTTGTGAATGCGGTGAGATCTTCGTCTTCCGGATTCATACGGATCTGATTGTAGCCGGAGAAAGCATCCATGAAGCTCAATAGCTCGTGGCCGGCCGAGCTGTCGATGAGCTGATCTATCCGAGGGAGAGGGTAGTTGTCCTTGGGGCATGCTTTATTGAGGTCGGTGAAGTCGACGCACATACGCCACTTTCCGCTTGGCTTCTTGACCAGAACTACGTTCGCCAGCCACTCCGAGTAGGGTACATTCTGAATGAAGTTGGCGGCGAGGAGTCGACCAACCTAATCTTCGATAGCCTTCTGTTTGACCAGGGCGAAGATTCGCTTTTTCTGTCTGACAGGTCGGGCCGCAGTATCAACCCCGAGCTTGTAGGAGATGATTTTGGGGTCGATCCCAGGCATGTCAGCGGGCGCCCAGGCGAAGACGTCGGAGTTATTTATAAGGAAATTGACCAGGTCGTCTCGCTGAGTCCCTGTCAGGAGTGATCCGACCTGGACGGTTTTTTTATTGTCCCCTTCTGTCAGGGGCACCTCGGTCAGTGGTTCTACCGGCATCCCCCGGACCTCCTTCCGCTCGTCTCGGGTGTCTAGAGAACCCTTGATGTCGTTATTTATCTCAGCGTCGTCGGCCTGATGCTCGGACGAAGATGTTTCGGTAAAGCATACCTTTGCGACCCGCTGGTTCCCGTAGACCCGACCTATCCCGCCCTGATCGAGAGGGAACTTCATCGCCAGGTGGTAGGTCGATATCTGGGCCTGGAGCGAGTTTAGCGTCTGGCGGCCGAGGAGGACGTTGTAGGCCGATGGGACCTTTGCTATGATGAAGTCCACAGGCAACGTACGGGTGCGGCCGGGCTCCCCGACGTTGAACTGCAGGATGACCACCCCTTCCGCCAGGATGGAGTGGTTGGTGAACCCGGAAAGGGCATGGGAGGTCGGTTTCAAGTCTGCTGGGGTGAGCCCCATGCGCAGAAAGCAGTCGTGGAAGAGGATGCCTGCCGAGCTGCCCGAGTCGACAAGTATCCGGTGGACCTCATACCGATGGATTCGGGTCATGATCACCAGAGGGTCGTTGTGGGGCATGGATATGCCGTGGAGGTCCCCGTCGCCAAAGGTGATAGGCTTGTGGCCCCTGGCCATTTTTCTCGGGCGGCCGTAGGCTTCCGTTGCCGGTGGGGGGTGCCAAGCCTCGCGGGAGCTCGATTGGCACCCTGTCGTCATGACCATAGTTCTTGATGGGCCCTGATTCCTTCTGGCGAGGTCCCTTGGGCCCCGCGGTAAGGTGGTACTCGAGCTGCTGTAACGTTTCTGAAATCATACGAATTTTTCTGTTTTAGGGTAAAATAGTCGGTATTTTCCGTTTTAACCGATTTTGATCAAACTTCCGTATAAACTTGTCGGCACCTAGTTTAGCTAAAATAAAGCTAGTGCGCGAGCTTTGGGGGTCAATGGGAAGTTTTGGTTCACATAGAATTTTTCCCCAATTAAAATATTATTTTAATGTGTTAATTAATGGTTTGAGTGAGTGTATCTTTTTTTTGGCCAAATCATCATTCTTGCTTTAGCCAAAATTTGTGGGCAGTGGGCATTTTGGGCTTGGGTTTTTGTTTTTGGTTAGGTGGCTTTGGTTAGCTTCTAGATGGGAACGGCTACATTAGTGAGTCATGGTTCTTTAATTGTTTTTGTTTTGGTTAAAGATTTTTGTGATGGATATTTTCATTAAGCTCACCAATTCTTTGCTTATGCTCAAACCCCCCCCCCATTCACTGTGAATGGTCGGCCCCACTTGATGGAAAAGAAAAAAAATTGATTGAGATGATATAGATTTTTCTATGTTGATTAATATATGAAACTCACTTCTTCATTTTTTAGTTTCCCAGTGAACACAATTTGTGGCCGAGCACCCCCTTTTGCACCATTTTTCCTCCAATGCAAAGTTCATGTGCTCACAAATTCATTCCTAAGCAACTTCAATTTACCTTCACCCAATAGCTTGGGTGTCTTGAGACAAAATATTCTACACTCTTTCTACTTCATTCTTGGACATGTCGGCTAGAAAACTTCATGTCCGAGTTGCTTCAGTTTGACGCGGGAGCCCGTATAAAGATTCGTTGACGTTGTGCTACTTCGACGAGGAGACCGGAGATCGGAGATGCCGCGAAGAGCGTGGAATGATAGTTAAAGACCGAAGGACACGGATTGATCAGTATAATTTCTTATACCACTTTACAGTTACTAGTTAAGGTTTGATGTGTTTATGTTGTTAAGCAAGATGTGTAGACTTGGAAAAGTTAAGTATATTGTGAAAATGATAATTGTTATTTTTTCTAATCGCCTTTTAAGCTTAATCGCAAACTAGGTTTTTCTATCATTTTTGGGAAAGATTAAAATTATGGATATGGTTTGGATAACTTAGTTATGCTTATTGGCTATATTTGCGATCGCTAGAATTGTTAAATTTCTAAACTTGTGCTAAATTGAGATAAAATGATATAACTGCTTACTAGCTTTTCGGTAAAATTTGACGTGGGTTTTAAATGAAAATGGAGATGACGTAAATATTAATATCTACGATATTTATTGTGTTTGTAAATGCGTATTGGTATTATTGGGTTTTTAATGTGGCGGTTTTCATGTATAGCGACCCTATTTAGGGTTTCAGCTATGTTTACGGTATTTGGATTTTTGGTTTTGAGTTTTGGATGTTGTACTTGGTCGTTGGATGTTTGTACGTCAACGATAAGTGTAGTTGATTGTTTTGCATGTGTAGGCTATAGGTTCTAACCTATGAGTGCACCGCGTGCCGTTTTGGATTTCGGAATTTGATGTTAATAGCGTTGCGAATTCGTATTGATTGTAGGTATTTTCGCGTGGATTCCGAGACGACGAAGCGCATCGACTACGGCTAAGCGAGAAGTTTAGCGGGTGAGTAGATTTATATCTACCGGGAAAGTCGGATGGATGACATATAGCACCCCTGCAAATATTGGATTGAAAGATCGTTTGATTATTATATCCTGATAATGAGATGCGACTGATGTGATTGTAAGTTTTACTAGATAATATAATAGAAGTGAACACTAGTGAACATATTGGTTTAGGAGAACAAGAAATGATAAGTGAATCATGATAAGTACGATTTCGGAAGAGGACAAGTGTGGTGTTCTTTAATTGTGATGTGAGATATTAATGTGATGAACGAGTATACAATATGATATGATGACTTAGTGTGATATGTCATTATATGGATTCGATTCGATACGTGATTGTCGATACCTTTGTAGGTCCCCTGATATGAGATTGACATGGATGTAACCTGAAAGATAGGTATATATTTTTCTGGATAATGATTGCATAATGAGTGATATGTCGTACGAGACTTAGATCCGTACCCCGATATTGTATAGGTCGATAGAATCCCTATTTGTTAATGCCGCTGTACGTTAGATTACCGTACACGATGACTTTTATCTGTTGATTTATCCATACCCTTGATTAGAGGATGTCGTACGATGGATTGTACCATACGTGATGTTGTGAGGCTGCATGCCGATTGATAGATTCACCGACTCGGTCTAGTTGATATGTATACCCCATAGAATTTGATTCATTATATGCATTATGCTGCATTCATGCTATTCTCATTGCATTTCTTATACCTGTGCCAGTACACTACACTATTATCGATGATGCATATGTTACACTTACACAAATTACCGGTGCACACACTTCTTCATCGATAATTGCTATGTCATTTACACAGTAGAATTGCTGTATGGTTCCTAGGCACACTCATGAGGTTCCACAAGGCATCTAACATGCCAAAATCAAAAAATTTATGTGCCGAACAACCCTATGCAAGATCGTTACTAGAGATAAGGCGAAACTAAAAGCAAGTTAACTACTTTAACTACAAGTGAAAGGGATTACAACCTTTGTAGATCCGGTCCTTCACTTCTAAAGCTCCGTGTTGACGTCCCTTCGCTGCGATCATCGGAATCCCGGACCCTAGCGTTGGTTTCATCGGAGAAATGAGCGGGCTAGGTCGTTGACTTCGAGGCCGAAGATGATCTACGTCGGGAAGACTCAAGTTCAAGCCCCATTTTCACTTGGTCATGAACTTTTTGAAGAAAACACCCTATACAACATGGCAAGTGGTAGAGGATGAAGAAATAGGAAGCGGGTTCACTTTGGATTTGGATTTCTCACTCTTTTTCATCACTTGAAATTTTTCTAGCAAGGTTTTCTTCACTTGAAGAAGATGAACAAGAAGAAAAGAATAATGAATTATTGAAAAAGAATAAATCAAGTGAAGTCTATCATGATGCAACCATGGGTAAGTTAACCTATGTAGAGACTAAACCATAGTTAATTATAATAGTTTGATTAATGAATATCTTAAACAAGACAAATGCGTGGACTTTGTCAAACTTGTTACAAGCTTCATGAAGCTTCAAGTCTTGACAAAAGAATCCACCATTTTGAATAATTAAGATAAACAAAAACCCAAATTATAATTAACATGGTGTATGTCACCCACCCACCCATGTTTGCATGTATCATCAATCATGATACAAACTAGTGCACAAACATATATCATATATACAACTTGTGCACAAAAAGTGAAAAAGACAATCTTAAGTGAACCAATACTAGTTAATGTAAAGTAATATATCAAATATATAATTATACATTAAATCATTAAATCAACACTTGATTTAACAATCCGGTCATATTGCATATAACCGACTAGTATCAAGTGTATCAATGTATCGAATCAACACTTGATTCGGTAACCCGGCTATATCTCATATAACCGCCCGATGA
Organism: Agapanthus africanus; assembly: GCA_030015575.1. Taxonomy (NCBI): domain Eukaryota; kingdom Viridiplantae; phylum Streptophyta; class Magnoliopsida; order Asparagales; family Amaryllidaceae; genus Agapanthus; species Agapanthus africanus. The sequence continues at coordinate 414,751,615 of CM057349.1, read as the reverse complement.
TACAAATCGCGAGAATAGAATACAGTATCACATACTAGTATTATTCTCGGTCCCGCACATATCTCATATGCGCTCCCATTTCGTTTCGCTTGAGCCAGGAAACCCCTGTGTAGGACTCTAAAGACTCGTCAATACGCCGGCAGTAGGTGATGATCATATCAAACACCCACAAGCCGCAAGCGGTCTGCTAAACGTAACGGCCACCCGGGTATTAAGCGATCAGAAGATCAACGAGCAAGCCTGCTCACACTCCTGTGAATCCAACCAGTAACACTTACCGCACAGTCCGGTCTGTTCGTCTGATATGTCGCATATCTCGCCTAGGGGGGGTAAACGTCAGACCCCAGTAGTTTGATAAGTCATGCCGATGTAAGGTCCATAACAAGTATGAAACTACTGATAACACTTACCAGTAAATCAGTGCAACCCTGACCAGGGATTTCCAGTTATGGCCAGTCGAGCATAGCGCAACATCAAACCCCAATACCGGGAGAGACGAATCCCCTCCTATCGCTCATTGCCTCCATGTGAATCGGGACTGTACCCAAAAACCACCTGTTTGCACGACTCAGTAGAGCCGTGGTAGGGTGGAAATCAAAGCATAGTGGGAGACACACAAGACTCTATGACGATCTCGGGTCAACAGACTAAGCTGTAACAGTGTCACCAGAGAACTGCTATCTGACGTGAGGTATAATACCATCTGGGAGTTCTCGGCGAGTCCGTTCAGTATACCCAGTCTCCACTGAGCACCCGCATACCGTCTCTGATGTCAAACAACAATGGATATGAGATCATCCATCGCCCATCACATGGATCGAGAAGATATACGCTTGTCTACTCTCGAATATCGATGCCCCGTCTCGATATTCCCACGACTAGGAACATTGAAGGATGTACTCATGGACTACCCAGGCCCCACTAGTATGATCTGCATCATAGTCCTGCAAGTCGAGTACACATCCTAAGGGCTTTATCAACATGTAATAGAGAGACAGAAAGTATACATGTTAAGATAAAGAGCAACCAGATAGCGTACTATCATGTTGAGCAAGAAAGTCCTACCTATATATGTCCCAGCATCCACTACAATATACATCTCATGTACAGTAATGGCCTCTAGGGCATACATATAACTATCAATTTCTATATCATACTATGATATACTGCCACGTTCATATCACTATGCTAGGTTGCATGATATATTGACATGTATACCCGCATACTTTGCTACAGCTACATGTACATCATGCATACATACTGACATGTACACCCACATATCTCGCTACAGTTGCATATACCCCTAGGTGGTATTGCAATGACATGTGATATTGAGACGTTGACTATTGCGCCATTGCACTTATGAAATGCATCATACATACTTGATTACATGTAGATATTTATACCTTACTACAGTTACATGTTCACTTCATATGATGCTGCACTTGTTTTCGGAGGATTTGGGAACCGCAAGATATATTTTTAAAGCTGGATTCATTTAAAAGAGCGGTTTTCACTTTATATGCTCATATTGATGTTTTATGTTGCATATATCAGTTTTATATGGATTTTACGTATTGAGATATGGATTTCATGTGATTTATGGATTTGAGAACCGTGGGGGTATTTTCAAGAAACTATGTATTGTTTGAAAACCCGGTTTCTCTTGATATGATATTTTGATACGTCCACCATGAGATTTCTCGGTTCTGAGATTTGTGATATATACCCGATACGAGGAGTGTAGTGGGCCGTGTGCAGGTACATGGTGGAGCCCGGTACGGTTCCCCTAGGTAAGATGATCGCAGATGATAGGCGATGAGCCTGGAAGGCGGGCAAGTACTGTAGGGTTCCTAGGCACTCTCAAGAGGTCTCACAAGGCATCAACCATGCCAATTTCAAAAATTACGGTGCCGAGAAACCCTAGACTACGGATCGTTGGCTAGAAGTTTAGGCGACAAAGCAACTAGTTAACTACTTTAACTAAGCGTAAGGAAGTACAACCTTTGTAGATCCGGTCCTCCACCTCCACGGCTCCGTGATGAAGTCCTCTCCGCTGTACAAAACGAAATCCGGGCTCTAGCGTCGGCTTCATCGGAGAAATGGGCGGGCAAGGTCGTCGGCTTCGTGCCGAAGATGATCTACGTCGAAGCATCACAAGATCAAGCTCCCACTTCAACAAGTCATGAAACTTGTGAAGAAAACACACTCTACTACTTGGCAAGAGGTAGAGGATGAAGAAATAGGAAGTGGGTAGACTTTAGAATTGGATTTCTCACTGTTTTTCATCAATCACCATTGATGGTCCAAGGTTTTCTTCTTTGAAGAAGATGAAGAAGAAGAAGATGATATTATAAATATAATAAGTTAATTCTAAAATGAAAAGAATAATGAATTCTTATCATAATAGAACCATGGTTAGGTGTAGAGAATTAATTAGGGTTAAGTGGAATGGTTAGGGTTAAGGATGAGACAAAGTGGTCACAAAGTCAAAGTATTCATGAAGCTTCATGAAAGAACAAAGAATACCACCATTTTATCATTTCCTTTTCTTTTTCCAAAAGAATAAATAAATGAATAAAATGAATAAGCAAATAATAAACCCTAACCATTTCATTAACCAAGGTTTAATTCTTTATACTTAACCAATTTTACATGCACCATCAAACATGATACAAGCATGTGCACAAAATCATATCACATATATAATGCGCACATCCGAGCGAGAAAATCCATTTAAAGTGAACCGATACTAGTTAATGCAAAGTAATATATCAAATATATAATTATACATTAAATCATTAAATCAACACTTGATTCAATGATCCGGTCATGTCGCACATAACCGACTAGTATCCAATGTATCGGCTTATCGAATCAATCCTTGATTCGATAACTAGGTTATATCGCATACAACCATTCGATACAATCATCGCGAGAATATAATACGGTATCACATACACGCATTATTCTCGGTCCCGCACATATCTCATATGCGCTCCTATTTCGTTTCGCTTGAGCCAGGAAACCTCTGTGTAGGACTCTAAAGACTCATCAATACGCCGGCAGCAGATGATGATCATATCAAGCACCCACAAGCCGCAAGCGGTCTGCTAAACGTAACGGCCACCCGGGTATTGAGCGATCAGAAGATCGACGAGCAAGCCCGCTCACACTCCTGTGAATCCAACCGGTAACACTACCGTACAGTCCGGTCTGATCGTCTGATATGTCGCATATCTCGCCTAGGGGTGGTAAACGTCAGACCCCAATAGCTCGATAAGTCGTGTCGATATGAGGTCTATAACAATTCGAGAAACTACTGGTAACACTTACCAGTAAATCTCAGCAACCCTGGCCAGGGATTTCCTGTTATAGCCAATCGAACACAGCGCAACATCAACTCCCTATACCGGGAGAGACGAATCCCCTCCTATCGCTCATTGCCTCCATGTGACTCGGGACTGTACCCAAAAACCACCATTTTGCACGCCTTCTTGGACGTGGTAAGATGGAAATCAAAGCACAGTGGGAACCACACAAGACTCTATGACGATCTCGGGTCAACAGACTACTCTGTACCAGTGTCACCAGAGAACTGCCATCTGACGTAAGGTATAATACCATCTGGGAGTTCTCGGCGAGTCCGTCCGGTGTACCCAGTCTCCACTGAGCACCCGTATATCATCTCTGATGTCAAACACCAATGGATATGGGATCATCCATCGCCCATCTGTATGGGTCGAGAAGGTATACGCTAGTCTACTCTGGTATATCGATGCCCCGTCTCGATATACCCACGACTAGGGACTTTGAAGGATGTACTTATGGACTACCATGTCCCCACTAGTATGATCCGCATCATAGTCCAGATAGTCAAGTACACATCCTAAGGGCTTTACCAACATGTAACAGAGAGACAAACAGTGTACACGTTAAGGTAAAGAGCAACCAGATAGCATACTATCATGTCGAGCAAGAAAGTCCTCCCTATATATGTCCCAGCATCCACTATAATATACATCCAATGTACAGTAATGGCCTCTAAGGCATACATATAACTAACAATCTCCCACTTGCACTAGGGCCATCTGATAGCAGTGGTTGTAGTATCTCATACTCAACCATCCCATAAAAGTCTTTCTCTGGGAACAGGCCTTTGTGAGTGGATCCGCTGTGTTGTCCTCTGAGTCTACTCTCCAAACCTCGATCACTCTGGAGATCAACCATCTCCATGATCAGGTGACACTGCCTTAGAATATGTCTGGATCACTGATGGGACCAGCGTTCCTTGGCATAAGCCACAACTCCATTGTCTCATAATGGTTGGAACGTAGTTCATCTCATGAACCAATATATACCCAAACAGCCTCTTTGGTAGCATCTTAAGTAGCGATGTATCCTGCCTTTATCGTCTAGTATGTCACGGTATCTAGCTTGGAACTCTTCCAACATACCGTCCCTTTACTGAGGGTAAAGGCAATGCCTGTGACTGACACTCAGTCGTCTTTATCACCCTGGAACATTTCCAGTGATTCTTCCCAGGATCAATTGATACCATCTCACTACAACTAGTGAGAATCCTAACATCCAATTAGATCCATCTCATAGATCCAAAACTCAGGATTTAGGAGGTATCATTTTGATCCTATATGGAGAATCATTGTGATAAGCGGAGATTGACCGAGCGTAGCATAGGAAACTTCTTCCCTATCAAGAGTATGTCATCCACGTACTCTACGAGGATCATCACCATACTCCCTACTACCTTTTTGTATATACAAGGTTCATCTACCATTTTGATGATGTCAAACTGTTTGACTAATACATCAAAACAGATGTTCCAACTCCGCGATACCTGCTTTATCCTATAAAGCATCTTGTACACGTTTCCGCTGCTCCCACTGTCTACGAAGCTCTCTGGCTGTGTACTTATAGACGCCCTCTTCTAAAACATCATTTAGAAAAAATGTCATAACACCCAACCACCAGATATCGTAGTCATGGTATGTAGCCATGGCAAGTAGGATCTGGATGGACTTAAGCATAGCCACTTGAAAAGATTTCATCATTATCCACGTCTGGTCGATGACGAAAAGCTTTAACAAGTCTAGCTTTGAAAGTCTCAACTTTTCCATCTACACCAAGTAATCTTCTCAAGATACACTTGCTCCTGATGGGGATTTAACCCTTCAGATATAGCAACCAAAGTCCATACTTTGTTGGTGTACATGGATTCCATCTCAGATCGCTAAGCATCCAGCCATTCTTACAGAGTCCCACTCCTGATGGCCAGCTCGAAACTAGTTGGGTCATCATCTCATGATGCAATCCTCGCTCCTACTGTCATAGAGAAACCGAAGTATCTCTCAGGTGGGTGAGGAACCTTACTAGATCGGCGGAGAGGCTGAGGTTCGTTGGTAACTATTGAATCATTTGGTTCTATCAAATTATCTGCTGTAGTTTGCATAGCTGGAACTTTTCCAGTTCTACATTACAGACCTTGCCTCGAGTTTGTCCGAATTTTGCTTTTAGACATAGGCCAGACAACCCCAAATCTTAACTAGCTTAAGACATGGGCTCTTCCCTTTCCATATCACATATGAAGTGGTAGGCAACTGATTTGATTGGAACCTAATTAAATAGGTATGCATCTTCTCAAGTGCATAACCCCAAAGGAAAAAGGTAACTCAGTAGTACTCATCATAGAGCACACCTTATCATATAGGGTGTGATTGCTCTGCCCCGATATACCATCGTGCTATGGTGTATACGGAGGAGTAATGCTGAGAGAGAATCTCATTCTCCTTTAGAAAAGTCCAGGATTTCCGTGCTCAAGTATTCTCCTCCTTGATCTCATCAAAGGACATAATACTTATACCCGTATTTTGGATCTCTACTTCTAACTTGTATTCTGTGAATATCTCAAAAGGTTCGGACTTGTGTTTCAACAGGAACATAGGTCTGAATCTCGAAAGATTATCAAAGAATGTAACGAAGTACAAAGAACCGGTCTTGGTATGTGTAGACAGGGGACCTTCATACATCAACATGTATCATCCCAAGAGTTTACTAACTCTTTCTCTGTTTCCAGTAAACAGAGCTATGGTCATCGTGTCTCTGTGACATGACTGGCAAGTTTCATAAGATGCAAATTCAAACAGATTTAAATATGCATCTAAATGTAACTTCAGCTAGTCAGGTTGCATTGATATGACCTAGTCTACAATACCTCAAGAAGGATTTGTTCATTTCTGAACTCTTCCTCTTGTGTGTGTTCCGTATACTAAAAAACTGTAGTTTGATTTAGAACATCAATGCTTTTAGATAACGTGCCTGAACCGATCAACTTTTGATATAGGAAATGTTCAAAACATTATCCAACAATACAAAATTTTATCGTTTCTTTACTAATAAAGAGACAGATATGATTTTGCATAACAGGTTCGGTATCTAATAACATTCGTTCAGAATCAATGTATTGGTAATACAGGGTGACAGTGACCAACAGACTTGGCTGCAACACTTGCCCCGTTTTCTGCCTCATGAAACTTATCACCCGTTCTCAGTTCTCTACCTATCTGTAGCCCTATGTAACAGATTACATATCTGGGATCCTGATCTGGTATCACATACCCAGGACGTAGAGGATACAGAGAAACAGTTCTTTGTAACGAACACACCCGAAGATGATGCATCAGCATGCACTCTCTTCGTTTGGGTGGCACGGGAAATCTGGTATTCCCCAATTTCCTGCTCTGTCTTATAACAATTATAAGTTGGAGCGGGACCAACGTTCCCCAGCTCAGTATAACAAGCGGGTTCGGTCAATATTCCGTATTATTATCTTGATTAAGGCGTGATATGGTCGTTACCTGGAGAGAGAGAGAAGAAAACACTCAGCGTGCGCTCTTGCAAGAATAGATTGGTTATTATTTTATCTAATCAGGATGGCTCCCACTGCTTTTTATCAAATCTTCCTTCAAACCCTAAAAGGAAAGACTAGCCGGGATTAATTACACACTACAAGTTCGCCAATCTTTCAGCCAGGCCAGTGTCGGTACTTTGAGGGAGGTCCCCCGTGCTTTCACACGAACCTAATTAATGTAAACCTCGTTTTCCCAGAGGCGTAACCTCGTTAACACCTTTCTAGACACCTACTTGATCGGCTAATTGTAATGTGTAAAACTCTCCCAGGAGTAACAATTACTCGCAGTGGGTATCGGGATCCAACTATCTCATAGAAGGTATGCAATCTCATTGCAAATTTCAACACTTGAAATTCCCGATAATTTTGCCCCTAACGTGCTATGACCTTGACGAAAGCCAACAAACCATAGCCCGCTAGTCAAGTTCAACCCGTACATTTCTTGATTGAATTAAACCCACCCGCACGACCCTTGACGAAAGCCAACAAAGCCGCACGACTACCCTAATCCAATCGCATCGTATGCTGGCAGATAAGCAGCATATAGCTACCGCACACTGCACCTTGACGAAAGCCAACAAATGCAGCACGAATACTATATACAACTTATCTGAAATGACGGAGGGCTACGACAGGTTTTTCTAAAAACCTATTGCGTAATGAACTTGATATCGTTGTAGAATCAAATGATTTTAAAAATGGAGTGCTTTTGAGGCTTTTCTAGTTTTGCTAAAGGGGTCACTCCCGGTGAAGGGATCGTCGGCCCTTTCCTCGTCGAATGAGGTGCGGGATATATCATATATATCACTGTGCAAAGCAAAACACTTAAAAGCAATCAAAAAACAAACCGAGTGTGTAGCATCTGCCGGTTATTGCTAAAGGAGTCACTCCCGGTGAAGGGATCTCGGTCCTTTCCTCATCGAATAAGGTGCAGGATATATCACATATACCGCTGTGCAAAGCAAGAACTGTAGCTACCTGTTTTATTTTTGAAATTCGATTCTACAACATCTTAGGATTCTTTTATTTTATTAATCACATTAATGAAGTCCCATCATTTAAGTACCTAAACATCACAGATAAATACGACGTACACTTATGCCATCCGCATTCGCCTCGATGTCCCCTCATGCACCGTTAGGTTAGGTAACTAACGGCAGAGCGGGACAGGGCTAGCACGGGTGTAAAACATAAGTAACGTCTATATAATATATCATATATACTATATACAGTATCCATCACAGAACATCACATGATCACATCACAGATATCGCAGCAGAAGAAACATATGAAATATTGGATATACTAGGACGTCCGTGTTTTCAATACGAGCCAGTATAAAATACGGATTCCACGGTCGCGATGAATAGCCAAACCCATACCCCTAGACCCCTACGAGAGCGGCAAGCAACCCTACCAATTCTAGAGTTAGGAGACCCGGACTCGACTCCTCGAGTTGGTCTCCCACTGGACTCCAGAACCCGGTTACTTGTGCTCCCCTCCTTGGGTCTATCCTAGTGCGGAAAAGTAAATAATATACAAAGGGTGACATCTTCCGCAACCTGGAAGTGCCCATGTAAAAGAATATTACATACAAATTTTTACATGAATGAAAATGAAAAGCACTCATCTCACATAAAAACCCCCGGCTATTCAAACACGACGATCCAATATAACATATCCAGCAACACATAACATCACATGTCATCAATGTAAGTAAATATGTGCATCCCAATTGTCGTTGACATATAGCAACGAAACCGGCGATATCACATATTACACTTACGGTCACAGAAAAGAAAGTGTAAAACTACAACAGTTGGAATCCGCAACCTGCATAGACATCGCATGCCTAATCAAATGAATTCTTTAGACATCGCATGCCTAACAATTATAAACCCCGCATTTTAGTCTCATTATCGAAAACACTTTTCAATATCAAGTCGGGCAATTCAACAAGATTCCCGATATCCTGATCGAATGCTCGTCGCAAACTTTAGTAGGCGGCCGCACCCCCGACGCCGTCGACGAAGTGCACCAAGGAGGAACACCGCTGCCGCGAGCACCCGAACGGATGCTTTCGGCGACGGGGTTCTCCTACAGTCACTTGGTCGGGGCTATGGAGTGAGGCTGTCTATTAAGTATACCCGGCGAGTATCCGCGTACGCTACGTGATTGCGACGGACTTTTGATCACATCAAAATTCCGTGGCAACCGATCAAGTGAGACTAAACTGCTATGTTTATAACATTCATTCAGTTATCTCATAACTTCTTGTGAATTCCAATCATTGTATCCCATTCCGGATAAATAGAAAATGTCAAACTTTCCGATCGAACAATCGAACACCCAAGTTTTCCCGATACAGATCAACACATGAAATAAGTCTAACAACATTAAGTGCGTGCCTCAGTACCAACGGTCCAGCCGTAGAAGGGTCAAGCCAACGCCTCACATGTGGCACGCCGTACTGCCCCAAACCCGAAGGTTCAAAGGGCAGTTCAAGACGGTCACATAATCGAGTTAAGGTTTGTTGTCTTCTAAAGGGTCCATCGCGTTACTTGCACTACTTAGAACGTCGTTAAACTACGGAAAAATCCAACACTTGGAAATTTCCCGACAGGGGAAAAATTGGGTATTTATATCCGGTCGAACTTTTTAACATATTCTAAAATTATCCGAAAAGCCACACAGACAAAATTTGATAATCCGATCGAACATTCGAATCCCCAAAACAACCCCAGAAAATTCAACTCTTGAATAAATTTTAAAAATACCCAGAGAACTCTGCACTATTAAGTAGGAATTACAGTACAAAATGTTAGGGCTGACGTCACAATTTTGCCGTGGAACCGCCGCATAAGCTAGGCTTATGCCGCGGTTCCGCCGCCGATAGCACTGTTCATGAAATAAAATTTGCGCCGTAATTCTTATAATTCCCTGCTGAGTTTTCTGCATATTCTTAATTTGGAAAAAACCCAGTTTTTTAAAAATGTACAGAGAGCCGTTTTGGAAATGGGTTTCGGGTTCGTTCGGATTTCAAACGTCGTCTGGACTTCGCCTAAGGCTCTAGCTAGGCTCTGATACCACTGTAGGGTTCCTAGGCACTCTCAAGAGGTCTCACAAGGCATCAACCATGCCAATTTCAAAAATTACGGTGCCGAGAAACCCTAGACTACGGATCGTTGGCTAGAAGTTTAGGCGACAAAGCAACTAGTTAACTACTTTAACTAAGAGTACGGAAGTACAACCTTTGTAGATCCGGTCCTCCACCTCCACGGCTCCGTGATGAAGTCCTCTCCGCTGTACAAAACGAAATCCGGGCTCTAGCGTCGGCTTCATCGGAGAAATGGGCGGGCAAGGTCGTCGGCTTCGTGCCGAAGATGATCTACGTCGAAGCATCACAAGATCAAGCTCCCACTTCAACAAGTCATGAAACTTGTGAAGAAAACACACTCTACTACTTGGCAAGAGGTAGAGGATGAAGAAATAGGAAGTGGGTAGACTTTAGAATTGGATTTCTCACTGTTTTTCATCAATCACCATTGATGGTCCAAGGTTTTCTTCTTTGAAGAAGATGAAGAAGAAGAAGATGATATTATAAATATAATAAGTTAATTCTAAAATGAAAAGAATAATGAATTCTTATCATAATAGAACCATGGTTAGGTGTAGAGAATTAATTAGGGTTAAGTGGAATGGTTAGGGTTAAGGATGAGACAAAGTGGTCACAAAGTCAAAGTATTCATGAAGCTTCATGAAAGAACAAAGAATGCCACCATTTTATCATTTCCTTTTCTTTTTCCAAAAGAATAAATAAATGAATAAAATGAATAAGCAAATAATAAACCCTAACCATTTCATTAACCAAGGTTTAATTCTTTATACTTAACCAATTTTACATGCACCATCAAACATGATACAAGCATGTGCACAAAATCATATCACATATATAATGCGCACATCCGAGCGAGAAAATCCATTTAAAGTGAACCGATACTAGTTAATGCAAAGTAATATATCAAATATATAATTATACATTAAATCATTAAATCAACACTTGATTCAATGATCCGGTCATGTCGCACATAACCGACTAGTATCCAATGTATCGGCTTATCGAATCAATCCTTGATTCGATAACTAGGTTATATCGCATACAACCATTCGATACAATCATCGCGAGAATATAATACGGTATCACATACACGCATTATTCTCGGTCCCGCACATATCTCATATGCGCTCCTATTTCGTTTCGCTTGAGCCAGGAAACCTCTGTGTAGGACTCTAAAGACTCGTCAATACGCCGGCAGCAGATGATGATCATATCAAGCACCCACAAGCCGCAAGCGGTCTGCTAAACGTAACGGCCACCCGGGTATTGAGCGATCAGAAGATCGACGAGCAAGCCCGCTCACACTCCTGTGAATCCAACCGGTAACACTACCGTACAGTCCGGTCTGATCGTCTGATATGTCGCATATCTCGCCTAGGGGTGGTAAACGTCAGACCCCAATAGCTCGATAAGTCGTGTCGATATGAGGTCTATAACAATTCGAGAAACTACTGGTAACACTTACCAGTAAATCTCAGCAACCCTGGCCAGGGATTTCCTGTTATAGCCAATCGAACACAGCGCAACATCAACTCCCTATACCGGGAGAGACGAATCCCCTCCTATCGCTCATTGCCTCCATGTGACTCGGGACTGTACCCAAAAACCACCATTTTGCACGCCCTCTTGGACGTGGTAAGATGGAAATCAAAGCACAGTGGGAACCATACAAGACTCTATGACGATCTCGGGTCAACAGACTACTCTGTACCAGTGTCACCAGAGAACTGCCATCTGACGTAAGGTATAATACCATCTGGGAGTTCTCGGCGAGTCCGTCCGGTGTACCCAGTCTCCACTGAGCACCCGTATATCATCTCTGATGTCAAACACCAAAGGATATGGGATCATCCATCGCCCATCTGTATGGGTCGAGAAGGTATACGCTAGTCTACTCTGGTATATCGATGCCCCGTCTCGATATACCCACGACTAGGGACTTTGAAGGATGTACTTATGGACTACCATGTCCCCACTAGTATGATCCGCATCATAGTCCAGATAGTCAAGTACACATCCTAAGGGCTTTACCAACATGTAACAGAGAGACAAACAGTGTACACGTTAAGGTAAAGAGCAACCAGATAGCATACTATCATGTCGAGCAAGAAAGTCCTCCCTATATATGTCCCAGCATCCACTACAATATACATCCAATGTACAGTAATGGCCTCTAGGGCATACATATAACTAACAAGTACCTACCGGTAATAGTATTTGGACTCGGCGGTTATCATGGGGATACCTACCAGAGTGATGTACGGACATGACGTCAGGGTCAGTCGTGGTGACAACGCCTGAGTTATGAGGATTTACGTGTCGATACTAGACACGGGTATTCATGATGTTTCGGGTGTCGGTGATAGACACCCAGGTTTCTATGATTGTGATGTGGCATTGATGGACACACATTCTTTGATATCCTCATATTTACCTGCATATGCTTTTATGATATTTACATGCAGGAGTTGTTGTATCAGTGGTTGACACGTGGACGAGATCCGCTGCATACATGCATTGATTTTATTGTTGGACGAGATCCACCTGCATACATGCATTGATTCATTGTTGGGTGATATACACTTGCTGTTAGGCATTTATATTGTGTTGGCACGTATGCAGATACGGTCACCCTAGATATCATAGTATTACCTTTATGATATAGTTGATATAGGAATCGTTGTTTATTTCGATTTCTACCTGTTGATGTTTTCTACTCACGAGCTGGCAACTCACCCCCGTTGTGCCACAGTTCTTGCAGGTTGTCCGCTTGGATCAGTAGCGGCATCGCTGGCACACAACTTGCTTTCGGGTGATTTGTTTTGGTAGGTGGTACATGTTGGATCGTGCCCCTCTCGTACTTGTTATTCATACTGTATCTAGTCACTCTATCAAATCAGAAACTAGTAATTGTATATGTGGCAGACCTAGAAGACTTGTAGTTGGGAGACTTGAGCGATGGGTTTTTATGTTCGCTTTTGGGGTTGATGTCTTGTTTTACTTTATTTCTTTATGTGGATCTTCGCCGTTGGGCGTCGTATACTTGTTATTTATACTTGTGGTGTTGTTTCTACCGTTGGGCGTATTTTGCTCCCGTTTGGGATGCTTTCTTTATGTTCCTTGTTGTACCCGTTTTCGGGGCTAGTTTTTACAAAAGAGGTGCTGCCGAAATTTTTATGAAAACCAAGGAAAAGAGTTAAGTGAAGTTTTAAGGATTTTTACTTAAGTTTCTAAATGTTGTAAATGTTTTCTTTACTTACTTCTATTGGAAGGTTTTAGATTTCTGGGTTTCGGCTTACTTAGGTTACGTTACGCCTGTAGACGTTGCGTAATTTAAGTGCCGGTCATGAGTACTATTTTGGGTCGTGACAGTTGCCTTGGCGGGCTTCGTGGGCGCGACCTCGTCGAGGGGGGTGCCGGTCATGCCTAGAAGCAGGCGAGCTGACCGCCACCGCCTCGGTAGGGGCAAGGGGGCGACAAGGCTCGAGGCGAGGCTCTCCGATGTGGGGCTTCGAGGTTGAATGGGACGGATCGAGAGGCCTGCGACCGCCGGAGTCTGCGAGGCGGTGGCCGGCGGAGGAATCGACGACATTCGGTGGAGGTTCACCCGCGCCTCCGTTGAGGGGGAAGCGGTAGCGGGTGCTTGGATCTTCAGGGTGATCGCTTGCCATGTGGATGGAGATTGGAAGGCCAACTTTGTTTTTGTGGAGTTTAGTTTCCCACAGACGGCGCCAATTGATGGAGGTCCTTTTCGGGTCTCCGTCAGATGTCTTCCGATCTCTCGGTGGATTTTGGAGGTGATCTCCTGTTGCGTGTGGGTCTCAATGGGTTTTGAGGAGATCAGTGGTTTTGAGGAGTCAACGCCGAGTACCTGCAAAGAAGTCCCGGGATGGTTTGGTACCACCGAGGACCTTCCGACGATCAAGTTAGTACGAGATCCGAGCAGAGTAACGGCTAAGTGGAGTAAAAATGGCTTATTTGACCCCTCTGTGATGGAGGTTTATATAGTGGCGGCGGCACGCAGCAGCAGGCGCGAGAATCTCGTCTGCAGTTACGCTCCCGACGTCACGCCCGCGTAAAGAGCGGATCGCCCGTTAATGGGGATCGTGATGGCATGGAACGTGGGATGTTGCTGGCGGAGAATCTGCGCATAGGGAGATTTGCGGAGCGGCGGTTATGCCCGTGAGTAATGGAGTTGGTCGGTCGGTGGACCGAGGAAGATGGCCTCGGCTGGGGAGCTCGTGGACGAGCGAGAGGGCCGAGGAGTCTTGGTCCTATGGCAGCTCGGGGCGAGCTGAGAGGCCGAGGAGGCCAATTTTCAGGGGCTTTGAGGAGAGTCAGCTTGTGCTTGCAGGTCGGGTACAGGGGTGGCCTGATCGGCCCCTGTGGGGCCCTTTCTTCTGTGTCCCGGGACACGTCATCTGCTATGTGTCCCGATCTTGGAGATCGCCAATATTGAGCATCATCAATTGGCGAGATCCATCGTAAGCCTATTTGAGGAACATCCGTCGATTCAATGACCACCTCATGATTATTTATGTCATCGTCTATGTTCTGCCTTCATTTTTTTCTTTTTCCCTTCATTTTTTCTCCTTTTCTCATCACTAGCACTTTGGTTTGGTTGTTTATAGGTTTTCTCCGTCTACAAAGGAGAAAAAGAAAATTAAGAATTTTAGTGAAAAAAGGTAAGAAGAAGAAAGAAAAATTAAAAGGTAAATTGTCAAAAAACCCAAGCAGGTTTTCGCTGAAAGAAAACCCCTGGCCTCGAAGTGGTTGTAAAAAACCCATGGAAATTTTTCATGAAGCATATGTATAGTTGCATGCTATATCTAAATAGGTCATACATATCGCAAGCAACTTCATAAATATCGCATAATAACTAGATATAGCAGGCAACCATACAGATACCGCAGGCATGAGTTTTTTGACAACTACAAACTTTTTTAAGGGGTTTTTGATAACCGGCCAAAGGTTTTTTGTCAGTAGAATAACCCGTGGGTTTTGAAAATTTACCCAAAATTAAACCTTTTATGAATAACTGTAAACTTGCTTAGGTAGGAAAGCCATAGAATTATGGTGCTATGAGCTCGGAAATTTCTCAAGTTCATCAAAGGCTAACTAGTGTGCCCCGGTGTCCTCCAGACACCCTACGAGCCACATTGTTCTTCGATGATTACACCCACAACGTGATGAGCTTAAGGCAAATTTTGATGGCTCGGTTAAGGAATTTTCTATTGCAGGAGCATGTATATTATGCCTTGACGAACCAGGCTATGTTTTTAAAGCAAAAGGATGTAGGCTCGTGGGACTTATTGTTTCGTAAATTGAATTATCGGCAGTTAGAGAGGCTGTGCAAGTCGCGATGTTTGAGAAGCATGCTACGAAGCTTTGGTTAGAGGGTGATTTAGCTTTGGTATTGGTTGGATTAATCATCAAGGCTCTCTTTCCGGCATTGCAAAATTGATACTTGATGATACATGTGAGTGAATTGGATTGCTTGAAAGTTTTCGAGCTTCTCATATCTTCCATGAAGGAAATACTGATGCTAACTTTGTAGCAAATGTTGGGACGCTGGATGGTGTTATCGGGTTTGAAGAGATGACATTTCCAGAGGTTTTAATGCAGTTGGTCACCATCAGGTTGCTTCTTTGTGAGGTCTAAGCATTTATTTTACAAATATACTTTTACTACTGCAATTTATCCTCTTAAATGTTTACGAAACCCCATGGGCTCACATGTTTGCCACTATGGGGTTTTTCCATGCCATTTTGTGTGTTGGGCAAAATTTCGGGGTTGGCACATTGTGTGTAGGAAAGGTATGGCTCTTTGTTCTGTCAAACTATAAAAGGGAAGCTGTAAGAGTCACGAATCCCCAACACCCGCTCGTAATCTCGCCACTTCCCTCTCCCCTTCGAAACCCTAACCCTAGCCCTAAATCATCGCAGCGCAAATGATCGGGCACAGCAACATCAAGCTTTAAAATTTAAGGTACCGGGATTAGGGTTTAGTACTGAACAATCTCGCATGCTGCAAGTTCTTCAATCTGTAAATTTTCTATTTTTATCTCTTCGATTTTGTAACATTATCAGTGTCTGTGTTTTAATCAGCCTTTAATGAAACGGTTCTAAGTCTGCACTTTGTCATATGTTCGATTGCAGATGCCAAAGCATAACTTTGATCTTTGGTGGGGATTTAAGTAATTTCTGTACATGGAGCCAATTATTTCAACGCGCTCATGGTTGAGGATCGAAAGCTTGTTTCGCGATATAAGTTGTTGCTGGTAAATTCAGTTGCATCTCACCATGACTTCTTGAATGTTTAGAAAAGGAATGAAGTTTAAGATTCTCAGGACTCAAATGTTTCTTACAGATGACTTGCTTAGACATTTGATTTGAATATTTATGAACAACAATATAACTTTATTCTTTATCGTGTACTTTACTTGAGCACCACAATTTATTCTTCAAGACACACATACATTATTGGATGCTTTCAGGTGCTATGGCATCATCCCTAAAGTTCGAGAAGGTGGATATTTTTCTTTGCACCGATCGAGACATTCTTGCTGGTACTCCTCACACTTTTTATCGCAATTATCATCGTGGCAGTCAAATAGGCAATCAGCATAGCTGCCGTCGCAGTCGCTGCTGCACCTATCCATGTCATCGTTGCTCATTGCTTGATCGACAGACTGCAGCAGCACAAGGATCAGAAAGATGATGGCGATTGCATTGAATTTGCTTATGGGCGCCCGATTCTTTGCTACAGCCATGACTTTGAGAGGTTAGTACTGGATATCGGGGATGGAGTATGGTAAGATTTTATAGCAGAGTGGTATTGAGTTGTTAAATACTTAAATCCTGTACACATTATTTTCATGCACCCATAAAAGTTGATCAGTTCCTTTCTAAACTAATATGCCTTGTCTCTAGGAGAGCTGAAGAGCCTAATAAGCATGAATGAAGGTAGTTTGTTAATTAGTTAGATGGGTCTAATGTTTAATTTATATATACGTAGTTCATATGAAAGATTTAAGGTGTGAACATGGTATAAGTCCTATGGTGTACGGATTCTCCAGTGAGGAGACTTGCCCGGATTGCTTTAGTATTGGGTACTCAAATCCTTCCATTCTTACGGAGACTATGGAATACTACTCTTGGTGCATCCTAAAATTTATATTATACTATATAGGCCTCGAATGTATTAATAACTGAGTCACTAATAATCTATGCATCAAAGATTCACAGTTTCATATTATTCATAGTTGGGGTCATGTAATTTGTTTACTTTCTAAACAGAGAATATAAAACACAGTAGTTGTTCAAGTAACTATTGTTTTACATGAACAGAGCAGTGGGTTAACATCCTTCAAATTCCATAACATCCTTCAAATTCCATAACATGGCAGAAGTTTAGAAGAAGGGGAATGCATATAGGATTTACATTCTTGGACTGATGAAATAATTTGTATCGTTAGTTTATATTTACTAAAAGGCAGGATTTTTTTTTATCTATGGATATTTAAACCATAAAAAGTTATCGTATCACAAAGAATTGTATCCTGGGCATTTAGAAAATACAACATATAGGATTGGCATTCTTGGACTAACAAAGCCATCCATATTATTAGTTTCTTTTTGCCTTTTGCTATTTTCTATAGATATTCAAACAATTAAAAATTAATTTATCCCAAAGAATTGTATTCTAGACATTTAGAAAATTGTGTATCGGCGAATTCAAACTCCTAATATATGCTGTATCCAAATTCAGACCCTTGCTACTTAATGCTTACTATAGCCGATACCAACCTTGCAACCTAAACTTAGCAGAAAACGAGAATAATTTATATTCTTTGTATCGGGTCCAAATTAAAGAAACCCACTTGGGGCTTGTTTATCAAATCTAAACTGGACGCAACATGATTAAATCTTCAGAATCTGATAAGTAGCAATGAAAGTTGATTCAAAGAATAGCCATGTGGCATCTAAATAGATGACCACGTGCCATTTCAGTAAATTGAAATTTCAAAAATGATTTTTTTGGGGGTTGTTGGGGGGGGGGTGTTGCATTATAATAGAGACAGAGATGATGCGGCTCTAGCTCTAGTAGTTTGTATCATCTTTTGTTTGGATAATCTTAATGGCCGATCGGTCATGGTCAATCAGTTCCTTTTGCTCTATTTTTCTCACATCACATCACATCAAATATTCCAGTCTTTTAATTGATCAAGTAACCAATTAACCGATATGATAATCTAATTTGGTTACTGGAATCCTAGAAATAATTCTGAAGAATTGGCTACTTAACTTTCCTAAGAGACAGCTTCGATCTGTTTTAGCCCTGCTCAGGTATGGGGCAGCTGTAAGACTCATCGGTATGCACATTAACACCGTTAGATACTCAAATTCTTTACTAATGGAATCATGCTTGGATATTTCATATTCATGATTTTCAGCATCTAGGTAACAAATGTTGTTAATAACTTCTGTAGCATAATTGGTACTTTCTTATATCTATTTTGATGCTTTGAAAGATTATCAGGGTGAATCACTGATAGAGAGGGTAAGTCCAAATTGGAGAGTGATACATATGGTTTCAAGTATTTGGAAATTGTAGCAGCTTAATGGATGGCATCATGATTCCATATTAACACCAAGACCACAGATAGAGAAAGAAGCAAGAGAACCAGAGGATAAATAACAACATATCATTTGTATAACAGAGGGTCTTGATTTATAAACCGAGGCCAAAACCAACCGAACAGAAAAAACCCACCGAAACGAAGCAAGTTAATAGAGACCGAAACAAAGAGCAAAACCAAGTTTTTGAACCATGTTCTGGATTGATTTAATTCTCTTTCTAGTTTAGATATATCGTATCTTTGGTTATCCCTTTAACTTACATGTGTTTTTTAATCCTTGAATTACCACTTGTTGCCCAATATGTTACTTAGGACTGTAGGACAAGTTTCTTTTTCAAGGCTATCATATTTTACTGCTCATAACTTAAACTACAAGTGTTGGATTCATTTTTTTCGCAGCAACCAAGCTATTCTTAATATACGATGCAACTAGTGGACTGGTGATTGTTTTTATCTTACATGATAAAAGAGTTTTTTGAACCACAAAATTTAGTACTTTAGCTATATTTCTTTAGATATTTGGAGAATAATTGTATACTTCTTGATTTATGATCTGAATATTTAAAGTTCTGGGATTTCCAGTTTAAAGTAATCATCATTTGTCAAACATCCATATTGATATCTTTATGGTCTTTTTTTGTATAGAATGTTCTAGAGCACTGCATAATTTCATGAGATTAATGTATATGTTTTGGCTAATAGATAATTATCTATTAGCCAAAATGAATGACAAGTGGGGTCTTCCTATTTTAATTGGTGGGGCCCATCGAAAAAAGTGATGGAGGGGTCCACTTGTCATTGATTTTGGCTAATAGATAACTATCTATTAACCAAAACATACATATTACTCTAATTTCATTGGCTTAATTAACTCAATTATTTGTCAAAACTTTTGATTTGCATTAACTATGAATAATCATGGGTATTCTTATCTAGGAGAGAGTTTTCTATCCTATATAGGTCAAAACTCAAAAAGAGTCGACCGTCCATGATTTTTAATGATCAGAACCGTTCATCATTTTTTTAATGATCGACAAATAGTTCCTATCGAAGGAAATTTGGCGTCTACCGATCACCGAATCAATGTGACCAACTTCAGAGATCCTCCTCTTTTGGGTAATCCGGAGAATTCGAAGAAGAATGAAGAATGTTTGACGAAACCCCGTAATTTAGATGCTGTTCATCTTCATCTTCATGGCAAAGAGTATATGTACACCATTTTTATGTGATTTTAATACTTGTTGATCGTTGATTTGGTAATGGAAAATGTTACTATCTATAGGATTTAAATTTGCATCCCTTCGACGCAAGTGAAAGAAGTATCGAATCACATAATTTTTTGTGTGCATACTTTAAAATATATTGATAAAGATGAATGATGTCGATCATCAAAAACTATTGTGAAAAGTTGAATTTTTGATTGATATACGAAGAGGACTCTTTCATATGACACGGATACCCACATTTCCTTTATTTAGAATTGTCTTACTTATTAGCTTAAGTATTCTGCAACAACATTTATTATTCGATAGATCTTTTTACCATGAAAGTCAAACATTATAATAATTTAAGAAAAAAGATTAAGAATTCTTTTTCTTACATACCCGACGATCCAACCCAGACTCCACTCGCTAGTAGATCTAACTTTTAATAATTTGACAGACCAAACTTATAATGAACAACTAATTTCCTTATTATCTGATTTTAATTAGTTATCACTCTGGAAAATCGAGACATGGATCCCTGAAAATTTATGAACCTGAAATTGATGGATAAAAATTCCAAAAATTTACTGGGTTGACCGTAGAACTTTGTTGACATAATAAGCATTTTGTTGGGTTTTATGCTTTATTTTGAATCAAAGTTTTGAGTTTTGAAAGGTACTTCAAGTTCTTTTGATGGGTTTCTTATGTTTTAGCTTTTGGAGAAGAAGGTCCCTTTCTTTTAGTCCCACATTGGAAATGGAGCCTTGTGGGCGTAAATCATCAAAAACTTTATCCCTTGAGTGCATATGGTCATACACATTTATGTTTCTTCTAATAAATAGTTTGAAATATTAGTTTAATAGAATATAATCAAAAAAATATAAATTTACTTAAGGTTTTTTGACATATCCTTTAAAACTAATTTATTTCTCCAGCATGCATCAGTTGTGTGGTATTGTAGTAGATCTTTTATATGGTCGTCTACATAATCTTTCAAAAAGGACTTTTTTTTCTTCCAAAAACTACCATAAAATCTTACTTCTCTATTGGAGTGACTGAATATTCAATATATTCGAGCAAGCATTGGACTGTCCAATCAGTGGAAGATTTTGCTCATCCGTGTCATAATCATAAAGACCTTGTATCTGTTTAAATTGATTGGGCTTATGTATCGGATACATTATACCACGATGAAGATATGATTTGTTTAACTTTTTTTCAATTTTTGTTATCATACTTTTGTAAATAAATTATTATCAAAAATCACTTAATTAAAAAAGGAGCATAATAGATGTGATAATAGTAATCTAAAAGTTGGTTTCCAAATCCTAAATTCAGTTTTGTTAATAAGATAATTATTAAGAAAATCACAATATGTTAAAATAGATCTGAATTTAAAATAGATAATCTAACAAATTGCAAAATAATAATATAAGTTATTATGATAGACTAATTGTTAGCCAACAAGTTCGATGAAAATAAGAATGCAATTGATAATGTACTACACCTTAAATGATTTTAGAAATAAATAAATTTATAAAGGAACCGCAGTAATAATTTGATATGTGAAATGAAACTTTAATTGGTGTAGTTGTGTTATTTTTACCAATTAAACTTTCATTTCACATATTAAATACGTTATTACAGTTCCTTTATAGATTTATTTATTTCTAAAATCGTTTAAGGTGTAGTACATTATCAATTGCAGTCTTATTTTCATCCTGCATGTTGGTTAGCGATTAGTCTATTATGATAACTTAGATTATTATTTTGCAATGTATTAGTTTATCAATTTTAAATTCAAATCTATCGTAACATATTATGATTTTCTTAATAATTATATTATCAACATAACTGAGTTTAGGATCTTGAAACCAACATTTAGGTCTATCACATCTATTATGCTACTTTCATAATTAAGTGATTTCTGTTAACAATTTATCTAAGAAGGTATCATTATAAAAAATCGTAAAAGGGTTCTACAGATCATATCTTCATCGAGATATAATGCATCTGATACACAAGCGTAATCAATTCAAATTTGTATAAAGTCTTCATAATTATGATGCGGATGAGCAAAATCTTCCACTGATTGGATAGTGCTATGATTGCTCGAATATATTGAATATATATTCAATCACTCCGATAGATGGGGAGATTTTACGGTGGTTTTTGGAAAAAACAAAATCGTCTTTGAGAGATTATGTAGATAACCACATAAAAGATTTACCGTATTACAATACAACTGATGCATAATAGAGAAATAAATTAGTTTTAAAAGATATGCTAAAAATCTTAAGTAAATTTATAGGTTTTCTGATTATATTTTACTAAACCAATATTTCAAACTATTTGTTAGGAGATGCATGATGTGTTGGATAAAGTTTTTCGGTGATTCTTTCTGCTATTGGGCAAGAGCCATTGTAGAAGATGGTTATACACCCACGTTAAAGATCGGTATGAGGTGAAGATCGGCATGGAAAAACCTTCAGAAGGTAAAGGTTAAACAATATAGCTTTATAATATTAATTAAGTTATTTTAATTATACTTATCAAAATTAACTTATTTTTCCCCCCGATATAAAGTATGACAAAATGGAAGATTGTAAAAATTTTGCTATGTTTCTTACAAATTGCTTTAAAGATCACAAGGAGTTAAATGAAGAAGCAGTAGATTTTATGGACAAACTGTGCTATGGAGAATTGCATGGGTAAAATATCATACAAAATTTCGTGTTTTCATATAAAGAGATCTAAGCCATACATTTTTCCATTCAAACCCCATCATATAAACTATAATCAAGCAAATCATAGAACACGAAAACTTATTAGAACAAAAGCACCAATGACTGTAACATAATTGGGGAGAATTTAGTAAAGATTCACCTCAATTTTGAAAAGTTTGGAAGAAAACCTGAATCAAAGGATATAAGAAAAACCTAAGAAACAGCGTCTGAGATGATGTTACAGATTTAAATTATTCATAAGAGCAGAGCTCTTTTTTGCTGTTTTCCAGAGGATGTGGATGTGGTGACTTTTGGGATTTAGAGAGATGACAAAAGGATTTGGGGTAGGAAAAGGAGAGATTAATGTAGATGAAATAAATTGGTCTTATGTGCGAACTCATTTAATAACATTTCTACCTATATGCACCAACATGTTAGAGCAATTTATATCGGAAAGCGAAACTTCAGAAGATAGTGTTATATTTTACAACAATGTAACTCCTTTTTTTCGTTTTTCTTGTGACCTGTATATCCCAATTAATGTATAGACCACTTTTATCTGTCCACGCACTTCTTTCGATGCACTTGTGTCGGGCCTGTTTAGAATTATTAGTGGGCCTGTTATGGTGCAAAGTGAGGGTGCTCATGGCGAGGCCCATTCGAAGTAAAAGCGGGCATCGCCAAGAATTATAAGATCAGGAAATCTCTCTCTGACGAATTGTTTCTTAAGGTCAGAACTTTAATTGTTATGGAACATAGAGGCTTTCTTGCTTTCAGATAGCATGGTCTTGCATATACAGCTTTGCTACTTTTTTGGCGTCTTTGTCCAATTGGCGATAGTGATTTCTACTTCTGGCGCGATGATTTTTTTTTTATACAAATGCTCCATTGCAGGCCAATCAATTATGGATCTAATAACTGGATTTCGGTATCAATCAAAAGTCACACGGGTTAAAGATTCACCGAATAACCTAAGTTTGAGATACCCATCATTCCATTCCTCTTGAATCAGATTATGTGTTCACCGCCAGTTTGACAATCTTTCCACGAAACCGATTATAATCGTTTTTGGGATTTCATACATCCGGTCACAATGATCAGGATAAGGTTTCCTATTTAATGGAGGTGGTCTTACGGTTGATTCGTTAGGTTGAGAGATTTGGTCATTGTAATGTGCGGCCAGATTCGTATCCTGTGTATGCGTCGCCTCTCAGGTAACTTACTCTCGGTAATTGTATTCCCTAGTATTACGGACGCCCCTTGAATATTAGAAGTGGGTTCTTCCCCAAACATGACATATTCCGGTCGGGTGTTTGAGTAACCAGCGTTCGATTGTCCCTACAACATATATCTAGGGTTTTCGTTTAGCACCGAATAATAAGCATTCAGTGCATTTTGGGAATTAAGGTTACACAATGTCCTAGCTGGTTGTCCCATCGAGTTAATGCTGTCATACAGCGGTATGTTATATTAATTTGTATTATACACTGGCCTACCATCCTATTTCCTACTGCGTTGTGTACCTCATTTCCCACTCTGTAACTTCCAGTTGGTATGTTTAAAATGTATCCTGTCATAGCGTGTTCGGGCAAGAAGCGGATAGTATGTTTAAAATGTTGCTGGGTGGAATGCCCCCAGTCGAGAAAATTTTCATGAGTATGCCTCCGGTGGAATAACTGCTCAACAAAATGCCCCAGTTGCACTGGTCTCCCCTAAATAGCTTGGTCTTGGCATTAAATTTACCCCACCATCAAGTATATGCCTTGTACTGGTGTCGGCTCCTTTGGTCCCTCGTACAACAAGCTTTGTCTGTTAATGTCATTTTATTACCAGCTATAAATTCTTGGAGCAACTTCAATGCTAACTTTAACGTTAGTTGCTTGAGGATAGGGTCCATTGTTAGTGGCATTACTCTTATCAATTCAAGGGTGAAATCGTAAAGGACAGCTTGCATTTTACCAACAATCAGCATAATACTTTTAGTCCAAACTGATTCGTTTCTTCGCCCATCTCCAAAACAATTGCCGAGTTTGACTACCTTCAGCTGCTATAATGTCTTCCTCTAGGATGATACTGACCCTGGGGTTTTCTCCTACGGGAAATTCATTTGATCCTCGACTCATAATGCTGGCTTTTTGATGCCTAATCACTGGTGGCATAAACTGCAGTGGGTCCAAAATATGTTTGCGCTACTTATTATTAGTATGATTACCGTTTAGGAATCAATGACACTTTCTATTTGCTTGCCGTGTTCGTGTCTGACACTTTGATATGTATTGGACACCCGGACGTTCCACCGAACACACTTGCTGACACACTTGGGCCGTGTTCGTCCAAATTGGACGTGTCCGACACTTCTTGATAGTTTGGGGGGATTAAATCTCTTTCATGATGGACTACAACTACAAAAAGTAAATGTCCATATTGATGCTCAGGCATATGAAAGTCGGCTCTAATTAAAGAAGGTTAATATTTTGTTTGTTTACACTCGTAAGGATTTTATTTTATGTATTTTAGTTTTAGTTTTTTGTGTGTATTTGTTTGTACTAAAAAAACTTATGGTTTTGGATAAACTTATCATCTTTGTTTTATTTTATTATGCTTTAAGGTGGTACTAATACCTACTTATTCTTTTAGTTTACTATATTTTGTTTAATATATATAATTAAATATATAGATAAATAATATAGACGTGTTCTCGTGTCCTCCTTTTTATAAAATTGCCGTGTCCGAGTCTGTATCCGTGTTCGTGCTTCATAGATTACCGTCCTTATATTAAATGTTATATCAAAGTAAACAGTCTTCCTAACATTGAATTCAATATGATAATTATGGAAATGGGGAGAACAATCCTCCTTTGGTAGGTTCGAACCGCTTTTTCACGCCCCATTTGGTTAGGCAAACCTTATAAACGATTGTAAACAAAACAATTTAAAAGATAACAAGCAAATCATGCAAAACAAATTCAACATGAGGACATAACATTGTTGCCTTTTTACTAGGTTGAATACACACATAGTTTTGATACACCAGATCAACCGAGTATCATATTCGCAAGCATTTGTTGAAAGGCTAACCAGCCTCAAGGGCAAACATACTATAGGTCGGCCAAAGGCCTTACATAAGCACCCACACACGGATTTTTACTGAACAAGGTATCATAGTTTGCAGGGATTCACTGATAGAACTGTAGTTTGTTTTAGGCCTTAAAAAACATGGTTACATCACCCCTGACACTGAGTGCTGGGATTCACTCTGAGCACCTCAACCTAAGAATCAAACAAATACGTTGGATTGTCCGTAGGTGATGATGCAGATTTTTTCATGGAACATCATGAACTCGGTGGCCGATGCTGTAGTCATCTTCGATTAGTTAATTTGGAACATGATGCATGAAAACCCAAATGCGATGGTGATGAGGGATTCACCTCGAGTGCATGGTCAGCTTATGCTAATATCAGAATCTAAAACATGAAGTAATAGATAATTATTTGTTTTTCGAAGTTGGAACCTCTTCTCATTGATTCATCACCTTCTATATATACAGGAGATTGATGGGATGTTCCTAACGACTAATGTTCTCTCAAAAATTTTGTGCCACTAACCCCATTCGACAGTTTGTCCCCTCGATTCTCACGCTGCCACTACCGCTTTTTCCCACGAGCCGTGGCCGCCTGTCCTTGAGACATGCATTGGGTCCCCAGTATTTAGTTGAGTAGTTAGATTTTTGTCATGTCCAACTGTCTACCACTTTCTTCAATCTATTAGACTGCTTGGAGGCTTTACAGGTTACAGTTACTGAGCTCAACTCATGAAAGACATGCCATTTACTACAGTAAATTATTTTTGGTGTAAACACTGCTTAACTTATATCCTGATATGGTGCAATCATCTACTGTTATATCCTTCATGTCAACCCTATCGAGTGGCATGAAGTAGTCGCAGAAATCTGAACAGTGCTAGGATAGAGTTTGAATTCTTCTTCATGGAAGATCACTTCATTCTTCATTTAATATTTTGTGCATTAACATTCACTTTCTTATTATCTTGTCTTCACTGATAGTTAAACTTCAGCATTTACCTGTTCCCTTGGAGAGCAGAGCTGTTTTATGACCCTTTGTTGTTCTCTATAATGTAATTGGATGTAAATGGTTTTCTCAAGCCACTCATGCTGCCCTTGGGTAGTGTTACTGTTCTCTGCTTGAACAGAAATTGTATGAGTTTTTGAGCGGGCACACTGTTGCTAATTTACTTGTGTTGGGCTTGTTTTAATGCTACTGGCCCTACTTTTTTTTTTTGAGTCATGGGTTCATATGGTGGGAATTTATGCTGTTTGTACTTGATGACATCAGTGTTTTAAAGGCGAAGCGCCTTTGCGCCTCAGGCGCCCGGGTGAGGCGATTTTAGCTGCCATCGCCTCAAGTGTGCGTCCAAGGCAAGGTTTTGATGTGAGTGTCTTTTTGAATTTTATTAAAAAGCTAAATTAAATTAAATTTCATGTTATTTTACTCTTCTTTTTGTTAATGTGTACTTGTTTTCTCCTTAATCATAGAGAAAGTCTTATATGAGAACATAATTGAACAGAAAATGATAAAAAAACTATGGTTTTAATTTCAAATTGAATAAATCTTTTATTCCTTTCTTTCACATTCTTTCTCTAATCCTCAAACCGACCAAGCAAAAGCTTGTAGGCGATATAAATGTTGGACGCCTCACTTTCTTCAGCGGTCGTCCTTTTAGCGCCTCACGCCTGAGGCGACTGGCAGGCTTCATCGCCTTTCGCTTTTAAAACACTGGAAGACATAACATTTATGTCATCTTCTTGTTCTGAAGGCTCTCGACGAGGAGTGAGATTGAGCATTGAAAGAAAGTTTCGTGATAAAAGTTGCCTAGAAACGACTTGCTGAGACTTTTGACATCTCATTAACTTTCACTACTGAAACAAGAGGAGAATTGATTCATTTCCTCATAATCTATATGGTAATAATATAACTTTATTATATATTTAATTGCCTAGTCATATATAATAGACAATTTATTCTTCGGTTATATAATAGACAATTTATTCTTCGGAGCAGAATGGTTATTCTATCATAATGTACCATATTTTTGGATGCTTCCAGGGGCTATGGCATCTTCCTTTATGTTCCAGAAGGCGGAGCTTGTTGGCACCCAGCTTCGCATTCATCACGGTTTGTGTAACATGTTTTATCACATTCAGAATCGGTGCACTCAAACCGGCACTCTTCAAAGGCAGTCTGGCATTGGTAGTTACACCAGAATTTTGAATCCTGACCTAAAACAACAGACTGCACCATGAGGATCACCAAGATTATGGTAATCACATCGGCTTTGTTAACAATCGCCCAATTCTTTGCCATAGTCGTGACTTTGAGAAGATAGTCCAGAGTGTTGTGTATAGAGCAGGGTAAAATTATTCCATAAAGTGATAATTAGTTGTTATATCCCATACATGTTATTTTCATGCATCCGTAAGGTCAGGTACTGTAAAATCAATATGCCTTATCTTTGGGAGAGCGTAATAAGCATGAGTGGAGTTATCTTGTTAATTAGTTAGATAGGTTTAATATGTACTTCATATATTGTTCATATGAAAGATGGAAGGCATGAACATGGTGCAACACCTATGTCGCATGAATTATTCAATGATATGTGTCCATATCGTATTGATATCTGATACTCAAATCCTTGAATTCCTAAGGATAATGTGAGATGGTCCTTTTGGCATATATTAAAAACTTATATTGTAATATAGATGTAATGTATTAATGACTAAGACACTAGTTATCTATGCATCAATGATTCACAATTTTATTATATTCATATATGCATTTATGTAATCTGTCTACCCTTTTAACAGTGAATGTGACAATGATTGTTTGAGCAACTGATGCTTTACATGAACAAAATGGTCGGTTAACATCCTTTATATTCTTTAAAAATAGAGGAAAGAATATAGAATTTGCATTCTTACACTAATGAAATTATTTGAATTCTTAGTTTATATTTGCTAAAAGACAACTTCTCATATTTATCTATATATTTTTAAACAGATAAGAAATCAATGTTTCCCAAGGATATGTGAATCTGACTTGCATCAAATCTCATAGCCTCATCCAAAACCTTGCTACTCGTTTTTTATTTTTATTTTTTTGAAAGAGAACCCTTGGCCCTTGCTAATTAGTGCAATAATTTTGCCAAAGTCCGGGTTAGACCTGTAAGCTGATAGCAAACTCAACCAAACCAATATATAGAATAATCTACATCCATTTGTATCATGTCCAAATTAAAGCAACTCACCCCCACTTGGGGTCAACGGATATATATCTAATCAGAGTTGGAAGCAACATGGTTAGATCTTAAGAATCTGATAAGATCAGACGAATGTTGATTCAAAAGGGTGATCATGTGATGTCTAGTTAGATGGGCATATGACATTCAGTCAATTTAAATTTTTAAAAAAAAGGACAACCCAAGAGGTTTATCGTTTTAAAAATAAACATTTATGCAACTCTAGCTCTAATGCTTGGTATCAGCTTTAGTCTGGATTGTCTCAGGCAAATTGGTTGTGCCAATCAGTTAATCTTGCTCTATTTTCCTTACATTGATTTTATCAACATTCCAGGCTTTCAACTGATCAGGAAGGTAGTTGGACAATAATATAGTACTTTTATTTAGTTACTCTCTAAGCATAGTTATAATTCTTAAGAGTCATATGCTTAATTTTCCCCAGAGACAAAGGCTTCAATCATTTTTAGGTATGAGTGAGCTGCCAGACTCTCATGTATGAGCAATTTGATATGCACGTCAACACTTTCAAATTCCTTACTCTGGAGTTCATGCTTGGATATTTCATCTTCATGATTTTCAGCATCTAGGAAGCAAATCTCATTGATAACTTGCAGTGTGTAATTGGTACTCTCCTATTACAAATTCTGATATCATTAATTATTTGGGCTGAATTGTTTTGGAGATCGTGAGCCATTTATGACTTTATATTGATATGAAAATGTACATGTAGTAACGGATATAATTGAAGAGCGATACATATGGTTACATGCATATATTTAAATGGTGGCGCATACTGACTTGGCATCATCATCTTGGCACTGATTCATATATTGGGTGGGTGCACTCACTTCATTTTATGTACTTATGTGTGCTTATTGTACTGTAGAGAAGGAAAGAAGTGTAGAGGAGATCAGATTTGCGAGCTAGGAAGTTTTTTTAAGCTTATGAACTCCAGATGTGATTTTAAGGCTTTTGTTGTTGTATGAGGTTCTTAGATAAAAGATTACTCATATCATTGTATTACAACTTGGTATTCTACATACATTGATTCATCTCTCAGAATATTAAACCGGTGTTCAAGATATATGAACTAATTTACTCATATCTTTCAGTAACGAGTACCACACATTTTTTTTGAAGTGCAATGCTTATTTCTTTCACACTATAAATACCAAATCGCAGGATGCTTTCTCATTCCATGGATCCTCCTTAGGGTTGCCAGAAGGTGGAAAATATTGTGGGCACTGCTGGAGACATTCTTAATACATATCTGCACACGTAAGAGGACCAGAACTTCCGATTGTAGAACATAAAAGATTGCAGGCGTCGTATGCTATCTGGCATCGGTAGCTGCATTGTATAGAGCCTGGAATCAGATCATTAGTGTTTAAAGTTCATTGAACTGATCTCGCCATGGGGACCACAAAGATTATGGTAATTACGATCGCCTGTTCCTTTACTTCAACCATGCTTTGAGAAGCTAGTACTGAGCACTTTGGATGAAGATGTTGAAAGTTTACTATATGTAGCAGAGTTGTGAGGAGTTGAAATATCATGTACACTATTTTTTGGTGCATCAAGAGTACGGCATATCCTTAGGAGAGTCAAATACGCATGAGTGAAGTTAGATGCGTTTAATAAACTCGATTTTGAACAAAATTCTACATACATGTACAGAAAAAGGTTTGATCAAATTTGGATTTTAATGTCAAACTAAATCCAATTTAAGTTTAATCTGCATGGTTTGTTGGTTTAGGGTCCTAAACGGAGAAACTGGCCTTCTGTTCGATTAAGATTAGATCTAATCTGAATTGGGTACAGACATGATTTGGACCTTAAGTATCCATTAAGATTGAAAGTTGATTCATAGCGTTTATAGAATCTTTGTTCATTTCAATAATTCTTTTTTTGCAATTCTCAATGGATGGGAGAGCTGACTGGGCATGAGAATTGTGACAAGAAATTTGCAAGTTCAAGGCAGACAACCAACCTAAAAGGAGAGGACATGTAGCTATTAATCCTGTATGGATCCAACTGATAACTTATGGATTTTGATGATTCTTTTATTTGGTTTTGATGATAGCTTAAACATTAATAGTTTGTTTAGTGTCACATACTTAAATATGAATAGTTTGTGTAGTGTCACATGCTTATCTTGATTTACCTTATCGACATTAAACTTATATACACTTGATGTTTAGCTTGCATATCCAATATCTTGTGTATACCGAATAATATATTAATATTTAAGGTTACACTTGTGTTATATTCTTTGATATCGATATATTATTCACATTCATTGTTTTAATGATTCACAATATGAATATGTATATACATGTAATCTATATCTTGCTTCTCATATACCATGTATATATATTTAGTATATCAACATCTCATACT
Organism: Agapanthus africanus; assembly: GCA_030015575.1. Lineage (NCBI taxonomy): Eukaryota > Viridiplantae > Streptophyta > Magnoliopsida > Asparagales > Amaryllidaceae > Agapanthus > Agapanthus africanus. The sequence continues at coordinate 414,720,285 of CM057349.1, read as the reverse complement.
TTGAGTTTGAGTTATATCTTGATATTGATATACTATTCATGTTTGTAACATCGGAACAATGAATATTTCATATACTTGTGTTTCTATAACTTGTTTATTCACAACACTGCATATGATGAGCTTGGTCTTTGAGATTGCATTTCATGATTCTATGATATCGGATAGCTCAAGATGAAGCTTTATGACGGAGGATGGAGGAAATCAAGCTTAAATGGATATATCTAATGGAGGTCGGAGGATATGGATGAGAGCTTCTCAATTTGCATATTCAAGCTTCAAGTCATGCCCCGCTTCCCAAAATATGGAAAACGGAAAGCGACGAAGGCCAGCCGTGCTACCTACGGTAAGGAAAGATCCTTCCATAGTCATATAAGGCTGTCTAGATTAACCTGTCAAAAATAAAATCCAATACCAAAAGGAATAATACTGATAATCATGCTGCAATGAAACCACAAGGAATACTAAAAATGGGTCCACTAGATAATTGATGCAAATAAAGATCCGATACTATAGGTTCGCAAAGAAAACAACATTTGAAAGATACAAAAGTCCTAATGTCCCAGAAGGGTGCACATGCTAAATACTAACAGAAAAAAAATAAATCTACGGGTTACTGATCTTCGGCAAAAGTCCTGGTAGCCGCTGCGGTCCTGCTCGACCTGAAAATCTGTCTCTAAACCTGAGGTGGCAAATCTCAGGGATGTCAGAACATCCCAGCAAGTACTCAACGTATAAAGTGTATGTGTGGCATGATAACATGAATATATAAATGTAGTGGAGCCCGTATGCGCAAGTAAAAACAGATATATAAACAAATGCATGGATACTATGAAGCAAACATGTAAGAGGTCAAGTCATAACCTAACTGGTCACTAAAAGGTAAACTATCCTATCGTAAGCTCGAGTGTGTGCGTCAACCTCTGCAGGAGTATTCCTAACCCAAGAGTGGTGCCCCAGGGGCTAGGAAATACGGGCCCAACTGTGGAATGAACAAGAGACCGCTATAGCCCGGCATGGGACTCCTGAGATCCTGTTGTACGAACGCACACTCAAACTATCCCAACACCCGCGTATTTATAGCTACTATGGTAAAAACTAAATTACTAATTAAGAATGCTGAAAAGACAGAAACTTGTGGTATTATAATTGTATGGAAATAAAACTGGTGAATAGTGGTGTCATGGCATGTAGTTCAGCATTCCAATTAATGATTCCATTTTAATATAAATAATAAGGATCATGAATAGGCATGTCAAATACAATAGTTATAAAATGATAGTGTCCATAAACAAGAATAGCATGTTAAGGTTTCTCAAGCATGCCGACAATGATAGTCTCAAGTAAAATGTTAAATATAGACGATAGAATATGATAAGGTAAAAAATGTAAACAAGACTCAACATAAATATGCAAGTATCTGTATTTAACATCCGGGTTTATTTATTGAAAAGAATAATAAACTGAAATATGGTTTTAAAGGGTTAATATAGTTAAATAGGAATGCCAAATTACAGATGCATAAAGCGGATGATGGTAATAGTATAATACGAGATAATAATAAGTAAGATAAAATAAATGTCAGATTGACTAGTCATCATGTAAGTGCTAATAATAATAAGTTTTATAATCATGTGATAATAGAAAATATTAATACAAATTATAGTATCAAAATAATTTATATGACTAGGGCACATAGAGTACATCGATATTATAAGGAGTGATAGTGTAGAAAGTTTAATTTATATATATAAAATATTAAGCCCAAAGCGTTTATTGATTAACAGTAATAATGGTATATTTTTATGTTTTAGATTAGAATATAGGTGTTGATTTTGCATGCTAGTGTATATCAATATTGTTGCAACAGAAACATATAATTACTTATAAAGCTTTTTATATATTAAACCACATTTACATGTTAAAAGATATTTTATTACGCTTGCACTTTTACAGTTGTTCACTTGATGAAAGGATTAATAGGTATTCTAGATCCTAGGGTTTTCATCATATGTACAAGTATTATAAAATATATTAATAAAGCGGCAAAATATTACAATTTTATTTAAATATTGTAAGTTAATAATTTATTTAGAGAATTACCGATATTGCATCGACTAAAAAAATAAAAGAGTAAGAGTACTTACCTCGGAGACAGATAAACACGACGACACGAAGAACAACTCCAAGATTTGATTGCTCGACTAATTTTGAAGAGGAAGAAAATATTGTGATGGGAAAAAGAGAAGTTGATTTATATGAGAATGGGAGAGATGATAATAATTAGGCTGTTATTTATAGGGAAGAGAGATGTTAAAGATTGGAGAGATTATTATAATTGGAGAGAGAAATATTCTGATGAGATGAGATTTGGATCTAATTTTATAAAAGAGAGATGATGGATTGTTATATACTTCTATAAGATATTAGAAAAGTTGTATATATACATATTAATTTGTATATAGTTAGAATAATAGAAAAGTATATGTATATATACATATTAGTATATAGTGAAAATATATGTAGATATGTATATGGTTATGGGTTAATAAAAATAAATATAATTAGTTATATATATAGGATTTTATGATATCAAACAACTAAAATATATTTTCAGTTAAACTATCATAACAAAATATCTTCAATTATATATATGTATGTATGTATATAGGTTTGTAGAAAAATAATTAAAGAAAGAATAGATTTGAGAAAGAGAATTTGTTGAGAGAGATTAGATTGGAGAGAGGGATTTTGTTAGGGAATATATATAGAAAGAGAGCGGGGGTTTGGTGAAATATAGTTAGTGATATAGAAAAATATATGTAGATAGAATAGAATATGGGGAAAAAGAAATCCGTTGGAAAAGATATTTGTTTGGAGAGAGAGAATAGTATTTGTTTTAAAAGAATAAAGTTATCAGGTGAGACATATATGGTGATTGGAGAGAGAAAATTGAGTTAGTTTAGGAAAAATATTTATATGATTAAAAGATTTAACAGGGGCTCTCATGACTTTTCAAAATTAAATATTTTAACAAAATAAATATCGTAAGACAAAATATCTTATAATTAGAAATTAAAAAGGGATAAAATCTTATGTACATGTATTGTTTAAAGAAATACCAAATAAAATATCTTTTGTTTAAACTATGATACTAAAATATATATATGGTTATAAAATAGTGTTAGAGAAATAAATATTTAAATACTAATAATATGCATATTTAAAAAACTTGAAAAACCATAATTATATGTATATATCTTGATTAAAAGTATTAAACTCCAAGTTATAATAATAATAAAAAGAAAAAACCCAATATATCCAAAAGAAAAAGAAAAAGAAACGTATGATCGAACTAGGATATTACACTTCATGTCGCTAAGTAGCCAGGGTTTAAGGGATTCAAGAGTTTAAGCTATAAATAGTCAAGAAGTTAGAATCCAAGTCCAAGTTTGAAGCGTCAAATATTGAAGTCGAAAAAGTTCATTTGAAAATCAAATATCGACTTCAAGACGCAAGTGAGTGAAATGACATGTTTGAGTTTGAAGTGTCAAGTGTCAAAGCTAATTGAAGATCAATCGACCAACGCAAAGTTCAAGCGAAACGCCAAAGTTTCACGAGCCCGTGTCGAAAATTCAAGATTTCGAAGAAATGCAATATCGACATAGGATTCTTTGTAAGTACTCTAATGAATATGGTTACTATCAATTAGAGCTCTTGAACACTCATACTCGCATTCATAAATGTTTTACATTGCATATAACTTTAGATTTTCGAGTTAAAAATTTTCGTATGTATTAAAACCCGAATTTCAGCTTTTTGTGTATGGCCAGACGTCTGTCTCGTTGAAGTTCAGACGTCTGTGCACTGTTGATATCTGATATTTCAGATATGTTTTCAAAATTGAGATGAGACAGACGTCTGAAGGTCAATGGACCAAACGTCTGAAGAAGGGTTTCAAAATAGTTTTTTTTATAATTTCAGACGTTTGCCAAATGTACTTCAGACATCTGATTATTTTGGTCTTGTGCTCTGGCTCTTTGAAACCCCATGCCAGACGTCTGCATTACATCTGGGCAGACGTCTGAAGTTTTTATTCTTGTCAAAAGTTTTCTTCTTGAGACGTCTGCCTATTTGAACTTCAGACGTATGTGGTTAAGATTTTTTTGAAAAATATAGCCGTTTATAGCCGTTGGGGATTTATTTTGTTCGAGACCAGACGTCTGTCGATCTTGCCTTCAGACGTCTGCTTCGTGTTTAAAACTGCTTCTCCCCACTTCTTTTGAGTTTTTTTCTTCAGGGCTATAAATAGGTTTTCATGGGATTTTTTATGGTCACCCAATTGCAATCACTTGAGCTTTTCAATTGCCAATAACTAAGTGATCTTGAGCCAAAAATCTCATCTCTTGTGAGAGTTTAAAAGAGTTTTCAATTTACTATCCAAATTCACTCTCATACACAAAATCAAGAGGTTTTATTTGATTATCCATACTTGTCAGTATTATATACAATTTTGAGAGAAACTCCTTTGTGAGTAATTGTGCTTAGTTGCAACCCTTTTTTTTCTTTGCGTGAGGATATCTCGAGTGCAAAAGGGTTCTTTGTTAGAGAGAAGAGTGAGAAGTTTTTCTTTTCTTTGTGTAAGGGTACTTGAGTGCAAGGATGCTTTTGTAAGAAAGGAGAGCTTGTAAAGTGAAGAGTTGCTCGTGTGTCGAGTAATATGTTGTCTCGGTAGAGACGTGTTCGGTTGTGGGTGCGCAATGTATTGTCTCGGTGGAGACGTGTTTAATGGAAGAGGCTCGTACGCCGAAAGAAAGTGGACAAGGGGATCTTCCGAACCACTGTAAAAATCTCTTGTGCCTTGAGTTTGTAATTTCTCTCTGTCTCCTTTATTACTTGCCATTAATATTTATATCTAATTGCTTGCAAGTATCCATAGATTAGAAATTGCATGCTTGTTCTCTATTTGCTTTATATGCTCATAAATTGATATTGTTGTTTGCTTGTTATTCATTATTTCACAATTGTAGTTTGCTTAGCTTCATATCATATTGGTATATCTTTTGTTAAGCTTTGTAATTGTGTTAGTGTAGTATAAATTTTTAATTTGGGTATATAGTTGGCATAGTCCTATTCACCCTCTCTCTAGAACAATTTGTGTGTAAGCTTCCACATATTTTCACCGACATCTTAACTTAAAACAAAGTATAAAGGCTTAATTCCAAAAAAAAAAAACCCAAATCTTTTAGCTAAACTACGAGAAACCCTTATAAACTTTCAAAAATTACGAGAAACTACTATGGTACAAAAAAAAATTCAGTTTTTGGCAGTTTCGTGCAATTTATTGCTCATGTGGCACCTTATTTCGCAGTTTTTCGTAGTTTTTGAAAGTTGTGGTTTTTTGTGTATTTAAAAAGTTTTTGGGGGCTGCTTGTAGTTTAGTTAAAAGGTTTGGGTTTTTTTTGGAATGAAGCCAAGTATATATGACAGTGCCACAGATTCATACATCTGGTTTCTTATAGCGGACCAAGATCTGAAATTTATGGAGTAGCATATATGATTCCCTCTATTTACTTGTAATCTAGATCTTTAATTGTTTTAAATCAATTTTACTTCTTCCTTTTGGTTGGACAAATCTGAAACATCGAGTCTCTTCAGAATATGATTGTTGTTTCACAGAAGTTGTCTGAAAGTAGTCCAAGTAGCAAATCTCAAGATATATACACTAGTAATGAATCATATCTTGAACATTTATAGCATCATCAAGCTATATCATTGCTTTATAGTTACATTCAACCACAAATTACAACCCATTTTTCTAATTTTAACCCAACCACCAAAAAAGAATAACAAGTTTCGCATTCATCACTCATCAGCATCGTGGTCTTCTCTAATGGATTCCGACTGTAACTGCCTCCCTTACCAAGGGCTTTATGCTATTAAGAATTTTTCTCAGTTTCTCTACAGGTTAATTGTTTTTTTTAGGAAACTCTACAGGTTAATTGTTATGTGGTTGGTTGATTACTTTTGATGTACTAACCAAATGACCCTGTTACCCATTTACTTTGTTGGTCTTTATATCTTATTATTGATACTTGAATACTTCTATCATTTTATAATAATTAGATTACTTTGTAGCATTGAGCTTAAAGTTTGGAATTAAATGTGCAGTTATCATTTACCTATTATCATTTTTTTTCCTTGAAACTGCCAGTTTGGTTGTTTTCTTAGTCATCTATTTTTTGTATCGTTTCATCTAGGTCTGTGCTCATTTATTCTGGAATATAAGATTCTTATGTATTGGGACCAGACACGAATTAATCATTTCCTGAAGTTGCTCAAAATACTTGTGATACAATATAACCTTCTTCTACATTAAATAATTTATTCATATCCTTATACAGCAATTATTTCTCATAATGTACCGTGTTTTAGGATGCTTCATCGTGCTAAGGTGTCTTCCTCCAATTCAGGTTCGCATTGAGAGAGACATTCTTGTTGGCTATCATCACACGTTGCGTAGCATCCGTCTGTAAAGCACTCAGACTGGCAGTCTTCATAATTGGACGCGCATTGGTAGGTGCATGGAACAGTCCAGGAAATTTGATTATCGTTGCTCAATGCTCGACCAATAAACTGCATCATGAAGAACATAAAGATGATGGTAAGTGCCAGTTTTTTTGCTATAGCCATGACTTTGAGAAGCTAGTACTGAGTGAGCACTTTAGTGGATGTTTTATATATATACACCGGAGTTATACTGAGTTGTTGCATTTTCTTTTCATGCATCCTGAAGGGTAGGCCTTTTCCATGACTTTGAGAAGCTAGTACTGAGTGAGCACTTTAGTGGGTGTTTTATATATATACACCGGAGTTATACTGAGTTGTTGCATTTTCTTTTCATGCATCCTGAAGGGTAGGCCTTTTTCTGTTTGAAGTTTAAACCAAAGTGTCATATCTTTCGGAGAGCCAAATAAACATGAGCAAAAGTAGCTTAGTTTGTTAGATGGGCGTCTCCTGAGTAGCTGATGCCAATCTTTAAAAAAATACAAATAAATAAAGAAAGTTAAAAAAATACAAATAAATAAAGAAAGAAAGAAAAAAGGAGAATGCTGTACATCATTTGTTTGTGATCAGGTCCATAATAGAGAGAATCCCCTTGTGTTTGATTGTGTTTGGAACAAATCAGAATTGGACACAAAATGGTTATACCTTCAATAACATCTCAGAATTCAAAGACATCATAAATCTTTACTGGCTATGTTAATTTTGACCAATTGTTTATTTATTTGGCTACAAGTCCAATTGATTATGAACTTCCTGTTTACTGCTTGATAATTTAATGTGGCTTGATAGAGTTGCAGACTGCACATTCTGTTACAATTTACAGCAACTTCAACCTCTTCTATTTCGTCGCAGCTTGGAAATGGCCAAGGGAACAAATAAAAAGAGCAGAACTCGAGAAGTACACAAACAGTATATAGATCATATCTTAAAGCAGTCCAAATAATCAGAATTACTCGAGACATACAGCAGATCAAGATAGATCTGGATCATCATAGAAGTTTTATTCTATTAACAAGTTTCATGTAGATCCATTAGCAGACATCGATGCAGCCAAAGTACTCGTTCTCGCACCCTGCACCGCAGTCCCCTCTGATAGTTCCCAACGGCAACCGTCTGCAGACCCGGCGGCAGTATCGCCACCCGTGCACGCACGTAGACAGGCATGGGTCTTCCTTGTCTACTGAACGAGTATCCGCTGCGACTATAATCGAAGTCCATGATGCAATTAGCAGCATCGTTGCCAAGAATGCTGCCCTTGTGGTTGTACACGCCATTGTCCTTGATTTATTAGAGTTGGAAGGAGTTTGAGCTATTAACGCCTCTATATATTATTATTCATCAAGGAAGGGGCTGAGAGATTATTGGTTGCTGTTTGGTTAAGGCTTGAAGGGATTGCCACCAAGTTGCTAGCTACTATAATTGCGTACTTGCAGGCCAATTAACCCCAACACAGATGCATGCATGCTTCATTTGCAAGGTTGGTCAATGCTATGGATGGTGTTTAAAAAAAGAAAATCATGATGGGAACTTGCATGATGATTGCTGATTTATCAAGTAAAGATTGATGTCAATTATAACAAGGGGTACAAGTATATTGCAGCTTGTGTCTAATATTTTGATATATTCAGCAGGGAACGGTAAAATATCAACTTTTGCATGTGCCATGCATGTATATGATATGATAAGGAACGGTGGTGTATTATGATATTTCGATATAAAAATATGTTGGAAGAAAGAGGATACTAAATTTGGATGTTTAAATTTAATTATTTTTAATCTTCGTTTACCTTCACTCCATTTTCTTTCATTGTGTTTGGTTGGTTGATATATTTTTGAGTTATGAAGCGATAATGGAAACAGTGGAAACAGTTGGACATGAGAATTTTGATCAGAAAATTACAAGCCCAGTCTATGTGATGGGGAGAAAAAATAGCAGAGATTAATTCTATTTATTACGAGATCAGATTTGCGAAGCGGGTGTCACAGGCTTGAGTTATTAAGCAGAACGCATCTCCACAACCAAAAAACCCTAATTACTCTTGTGCAAATACTGACAAGTGACAAGAGCGTGCTGCCTTGTTTTGCAGGGATGACCAACCCACTTCTTACCACTTCGCTCTCTTTTGTCATGGTAAGTTCAATAGAAAGATGCTTATTTTTAAATACTAAGATGTTTTTAATGTGTGCGCTTAAACGGTAGAACAATCATTTTTCATGATTATGCAATGAGAGCAAGTTGTTGGTAGTGAAATGGTTGCTGAAAAAATGTTGGCTGTGAATTAGCTGCTACCTTCTGAATAATGCCATGTGGTCCTTGTGGACATGTTCTTGTCATAATTACAACAGCAACGGTAACAAAGCCTTAACCCCAACTTTTTAGGAACGGTTACATGAATCATTCTCTTCCATTATACTCTGATAAGAGCCGTTTTCTCGGTCAAATTAACCATCATCATGTACTTGTCATAATTGTATAACTGAATTTACAGTGTCATAAAAGTTGAAAAATGAAAAACAAATGAAGTTTATTTAAACCCGATCCATTAATTAAAGTTTTTAATGAACCCGGATTGGGTTTGGATCATCGGGTCTAGAATCAAATCCAGACTCTATTTTTTGAGCGGAGCCGGGCCGGGTCTAAATTCTACCCATTGACAATCTAGAGGTGTCAAACGGATGGGTCGGATAACCCGTGGACGGAATGTTGCGGATGGTGGGTAAAATGAGAATGGGTCAAAATACCTTGAGTTAAAAAGAGTGCTAATTTTGTGCATATTTCTGTGAAAAATTATTTCATGTGCTGACCATATACATCCGGACAAGAGAAAAGAAATAGAGACACACATTGCAGTTGCCCAACCACTCCTCTCTCTCTCTCTCTCTCTCTCACTCTCACCCCTGCCCCGAGTGAAATGGTCCGATATTTGGTTGGTGGGTTTGCTATCCCAAGAGCCCAGACCTGACCCCAATTGGGCCTGGCCGCAATGAATAGGCCTACTCGCAATCGCCCAAACAACATTAAACGGTCATGATTAATTATAGAATAATCGGACGGTCGAATGACATCCCAGCTTCTCTTCACTTCCTCTATATAAAACCATCTCCCTAGGGTTTAATCTTCTCCCGTTCGCCGCAGCTCTCTCGAAGCTCTCCCTCCAAATCCCTAGCGATCCAAAGTCTCTCTTTTTTTCCCTAGGGTTTCATCAATATGGTAATGAGTTTCTTTCATGTTTATGATTTGATTTTATTTCAAATTTCTTGTAAAAAAAAAAAAAAAATCTAAGTGATGGGAGTTTGTGATGGCAGGTGCTCCCCAATGACATCGATCTGCTGAACCCTCCAGCAGAACTGGAGAAGAGGAGGCACAAGCTCAAGAGGCTCGTCCAATCCCCCAATTCTTTTTTCATGGTTTGTTTTCATCCCCTAATTTTTTCTTTTTTCTTTTTTAAATTAAAGTTTGTAATCTGAATGTTGTTCTTGATTTGTGTCAAAACTGGTTTTTTTGGTTGCAGGATGTGAAGTGCCAAGGTTGCTTCAACATGTAAGTTTGTTATCCTTTCATGTATGAAGTCTCAAATTGTTTATGATTAGTTAAGTTGTGTTTTGGATTGGAAACTTGACTGTATAAAATTTCTCAAGTTGTGTTCTAGAATAAAGTGTTAAATCTTGCAGATTGAAATGTCTAGGGTTTGAATCGCATCTGAGTTATTATATTTAAAGTTGTTGCTTATTTGTTAAACCCTATTGATTAAAATTATGTTTAAGTGAATGGTGTTCTCAATTCCAAGTCCTCCCACCAAAAATAACCAACTATTAATTTAGTTGTCTTAGAGTCTGGATTGTTGAATCTTGAATATGTATGTCTATAGCACTGTTGTAAAGAGCCCCATGAAGCACCTTTTAAGCTCTGCTTTAGCAGAAAGCGGCCATGAGCCGCCTCTCTTTTTCATAAAGTTGTAGTATAAAGCCCTTGTGCTACTTTAGCAAATTAACATTAACATATTAAATGATAGAAGAATCAATCATGTTGTTGTCTATTTGTTATAATTTAACCGCTTTAGGCTTTTATTATGACACGCGCATCAATGCATAATTATCACTGTGTATATACTTTTAGAAACCATAAAAAAGACAACTTTATTTTTATTGTTTCTAAATATTTGTAATCATCTAATGTTTCCATCATTATATTTATTAATTATATAGAAAAAAATTATTTGGTGCTTTTTGCTACTTAAGCTTTGGTAAAACCTGCTAAAGACTAAACCTACACGTCCGCTTCACTATGCATTTAGCTTTCCACAACACTAGTCTAGACTTGCTACGGTAATTACATCAGCATATTTAGATTTCATGCCACAATACCGGCATTGCCAATTGGTTGCACTCTCATACTTGAGTGGGCTGCAAGTAAATGGTAATAGGATAAACAAGAATGACCAATATCATTTGAATGCACAAATGTGAAATGCTTGTCGATTGACTAGTGAAATGCCTTAGATAGTAGTAAGATATAAATCTCCGATTGGAAAAAAATGCGTTCAGTTCCAATGTTTCTTTTAAAAAACAATTATAATCGGCAAAGGGGCATAAATTTTGTGGCAGAATTTTTTCCTATAGTGAGGGTGCCTCTATGATTTCCAAGGGGTTGCATATTAAATATGAACAACACTAAATGGTTAGCCTCATCTGGAGGGTTCTATTTCTTAAAATTTTGCTTATGTGGTTATATTTTACAACCTTTGTCGGTAATAGCGCAATGAGAGCTAAAGTCAGAGCTAAAGTCTGACTTAATGAAATGGATAAAGGTAGTGAAATGATACGTGGATTGTCAATTTAACCAATTGTCAATTTAACCAAGGAGTCATACTTGAATGGATTGATGTGGCCGACCTAACTAATCTGGGATAAAGGTTTTGTTGTAATATCATAATATTATTAGTTCCATCCGAGAGACAAATCTATGCATCCATTTTGGATAATGGACGTATTTAGATTCTAAATATTGAAAATCTATTCTTTGTTCATCTTTGATTGAACATGATTTACAATGCCACCATGACGATGGCTATATCTTATGTGGCTCAGCCGCCAAGGCTGTATTGCTCCCTATGTATAACTAAGTTAGCTATACCGTTTGTAAAATAACCCAAGACACGACTTTTTCCATGATTGGATCCATTCATCTTGATCCCCATGATCTAGAATTATGGGTACACCAAGTTTTATGTGATTTGAAGCTTTTTGTCCATGCATCGGGTGGCTGCAAAATAGTCATTTTCCGGACAATATATCATTTTATTACCCAACATCGATGTCTAAATATTCAGATCTCATGAAACTTGGTGTACCCATACTTTAGATTATGAAGATCAAATTGGAGACAGCCTACTGTGAGAGAGTCGTATCGAGTTATTTTTACATAGGGTGTAGTGTAACAAACATTGTTAGCTCTTACCATCTTAAATTTATTTATCTCTAACCTTCATTTTACACGCACACGAATAGGGCTGGTTTATTAATTGCTCAAGTTTAAACTTCAGCTTTGATAAATTTACTGTTGCAGAACCACCGTGTTCAGCCACTCTCAGACTGTTGTCGTATGTGGAAACTGCCAAACCGTGCTCTGCCAACCAACGGGAGGCCGTGCTAGGCTTACCGAGGGATGCTCTTTTAGGAAGAAATGAGATTAAGGCATGGTGACAAGGACATACTCTCAGACTGTTCCTCTTCTCTTATAATTTCTTGAGGAAGTCTTCAAATTGGATATGAGACCGTACGCTTTTAGCTTTTCTTGACTTCTTTTATATCAACTTCCCAGGCAGGAACCTCTAGCTTATTGTGATATTTAATTTTGGTTAATGTTCAAATTTCTAGCTTCTTTCCACTGTTATCTTGTATTGTTTAGTTTTATTTGGTTAAAAATTTGAAGTTTTGAGTGCTTTCTTATTTTGCAATTTCTTCTTTCATAATATTTGAGGTCTGTGATAGCAATGTTTGTTCCCAGCTATTACCACCTTGATTTTTTCTTTTTGTTTATACCTAGTATTGGAGATTTAAGTTGGCTATTCTTAAGATGCACTCTGTTTTTTCCATTTGCTTTCAGCATTTGTCAAACTTGCTCTTTAGGGCTTGGCTATTGTAAAAATTTTCTCCATTTTGGACGTCACCAGTCACCAGTTAGATTCCTGAAGGTGTTGCATTCATTATACACGCATACAAAACATTTGCAAAGGCTAGTTCTGGTTGAACATGTTGGTTTACTCTAAGAGCTGTTATTCATGCTGTGTTTATGCTACTAAATGGCTAATTTTGCACAAATTGCTGTTCGATGCTCATAAACTTGTCCAGTTTCCTAGCAATTTGTCAGCTTTTCTTAATATGTATTTCCGTCGTGAAACATATAATTTATTTTCGGCTATTTTTGGCTCAAATGTATGTGTATTTAGAGTTATGAACTTTTAGTTCAATACTACAACTAATTTCGAATGTTTTTAAACATTTTAGGGCATCTCCTTTGTTGCTGGAAACCTGGAATCATATCATATTGTAAAATTGTCCTTTGCTTTTGTTTTCCTCTTGATTCATTGAGCCACTATTCTGCATTGCAATCTATTGTTTTGTATCAATCTAATAAAATTCGGAGACTGTTAAACAGTTTATCTAATTTTCAGTATCTTCGTACAATTGCATTCCAATCTTCTATTTAGGAGATAACATATCCCAGTTTCACATGTTTACTCTGTTGAAGTTATACGACTTCATTATATTGCTTGGCCACCTACAAAATTTAAACATGAACCCACACCTTCAGAATTTAGACACAAAATTCTACTGGGCATAGCATGATCGACAAAATAATACTCCCTCCGTTTTCATATTACTGGTCTTTTTTGTTCTTCAATTTTTTCTTCTCAAATTAGCCCCTTGACAATATCAAGAAGCTTGCTTCGGTCTTCAATTACCAGTACATGCCAAATATATAAAGTTTTTAATCTAACCCTTATTTAAATTTTCTATGCAAGTATTTTTTTCATGCATGTTCAAGTCTCAAGGAATACGTAGAGTTAATTATGGAATTTAACATTTATTGAATTTTCGAGTTTTCAAAAAAGACGAGCATTGTGATAGGAAGTGAGTACCAACATGAGGGAGGGGGAGGGGGGGGGAGTGCACGCGCGCGCGCTTGATTTGTTTTTTTACTTTGACACTAAAATTTTATTTTTTAACGCACTTGATTTGTTTTTTTACTTTGACACTAAAATTTTATTTTTAAAATAATGTTTTATTAAGAAAAAATCTCAAAATTTACATAATTTTGTACTTATATACTCCATTTATCTTTTTCTGCACCCCCTCCCCCCACACCAGGTATTCCCTTTTGCCACAGAAACTCCATTTGTTTCTCTTCAGAATTGAGTATCTCAGTTTCCTAGTTACCAGTTCGTTATTAATCTACTGTAAGAAAGGGTGAAAGTACCATTAATTTGTCATTTATTTTTCATTTTATGTTTTTCTAGTTCATTTTTCATTCACAAATTTTTTATTTTCTACCAATTTTTAGCACGTGTTTTGGTGCAGACTTATATTGATGGAATCAAGGACCTCGAGGAACTTTTGCTTAGGTGACTCCTTAGGTTGCATCCACTTATATACACATCAACAATCCATATACACGCGTGTACACCTTGATTTAAAATTTGAGCTTATAAATGTGTTTTGAATGATATAATTTTTTTAAAAAAATATTTCAATCTTCCATGCTCCGCAGCTCAATTTGGCCCAGTCTAAACTCAGCAAAAACAAACATCATAGTTTATAAGTAAAATGGAAGAAGACACCATGGTTTATAAATCAAAGAGAAAGGAAAATGAAAGAAAAAGGAAAAATAATAATAAAAAAAGGGAGGAGAGAGGTAGAAGGTAAGTTCTTTTATCGGAATTTTTAGAAGGAATTCTGACCTTTCATGAATGCAATGAGCGGTTCTAGAAAGGGGTTTATCACAATGAATCCATATGACAATGCCGAGATTACTGAAGCATGAATGAAGAAAACATCGAGGCACTATATACTTTTCCTACCTAACTTTACTCCTATCCGAATGCTACCTAAAATATAAACACAATGGACCCCATGCATAGCACCATTATCTTATTGATGTAAGCCCCATTCTTCTTATCTTTTTGGTACATGCGGATAGCTAGTAAAAATGAGTGGATAAAGTATTCCTTGCGTGAAAATGGTTGTCAGTTTGCATGACTCTCATATTTAAAAGGCTTGGCATGCTGGAGCAATAGAACATCCTGGTAACATGGTTTTCTTAATCAAATTATCATTTAATCTTTTAAGATATAATTGGGATCTTTTAAGATAAACAGTGAATACATAAATCTCAACAAATTATTACAAATCCTCTACAAGAAGAGAGATCGAGCTATTCATTTAATTAAATCCTTTACAAGCATTAAAATCTATTCAATTCAGATTAACTCTTCCCCAAATCTTCATTTTTAAGGGGTTTTTTAATTATAAGATGTGATCCATAAAGGACCTATCATTTTCGCTCTAATATGTGACATTCTTGCTACAATTTTCATGCTCTAACCAATTGTGCAACGGGACCGCTATGCACCGATATTTGGTTCTTATGGATATATGGGCTGATTAATTGATTTTAAAGCCACTAAGAAAATCCTTAAAACTCGAACAAAATATCATTTATGACTACAAATGAGTTGACCAATCACCCAAATCATTTAAATACTTGTCATGTGAGCTGAGATGAATATTTATGATTCAAATAGGGAGATATTTGAACTAAATGACAGTCATATCTTCTCCTTTTGTTTGGTATGTTAGGAGTTGAACTCCATCCAAAAACACAAACTTCTATCAACTGACTAATGATTGAGGTTTCCTTATAGAAAAACATACATAAAAGAACAATCTATGAATCAAAGCTTTTGATGACAACGGGCAAGGTTAATTAATTGTTTTCATTGCAAATGCCCTCAAATCTCGCTCAACAGTACAAAACAGCGGTCTTTGATGGTAAATGCCCAAGGATTATGACTATCATTAGTGTTTTCCATGCTTAGTTTAACTAATTCTCGTAAGATAATCAATGTCATAATGCGTATGTGCATGCAACATGCATAATCCAACAAATTATTTGTTTTTTTACCGTTGGTGGTCATAAGCCATGTCTCAATCCTGAATACGGTCTCTTCGTTGCCATCATCGTTCGGCTTGGATTGTCGCTAGCGCTTCGACAAAAATGTCAAGGTGTGACGACATAGATAACTAATGTGACAAAATTTGATCAGTATGCAAGGGAAAAGGAATTAAAGACACAGAATTCATGTAATATTTCTTTTTGGCATACATATTATCTTCCTTTAATGGAAAGCATCCAAAACTATTCTCAATTATAAAGGTATTGATGAGCATCTTAAATTTTTTTTTATTCTTCCACTGAGTTGCTCTAATTTACATCAGGCTTCAACGGAAAATCTCCATGCATATATCTAATTTCTCTCTTATGTGATTTTTGGCCCAATTTTTAACGCCGCCAATGTACATGAGACGATCAAATTCAGCTTAAAAAAATACCATGTACTTTAGGCGTACATATGTGGCTTTATTTCGAGCTCCGCGTTACTGCCGGTGGTGAGCAAAATCGGATCACAAATCCAATAGAGGATTTGCATTATGCTGGAGGGGCCAGAGAATGTGATTCTACTAGTCGTATTTTCAGATTGATTGTGTGTCAAAATTGTGTTACTTGTATGCGATTCCCTCTTGTAAGCCAGACGGCCCTTTCGCATCAATTTTTAAGTATAATCGGCATAATTTTAATACCCGAATCATATATGAAAAACCCTCATCAATAATGCTGTATAATAATTTTCTGTTGAGAAATAAGAACTAGGAGCGAATTGTTTGGTTGTGATACAAGAGGTCACATCTAACATGTGTCCATAGATTATTTTTTCCATTCTTCCCTCAAAATCTCCAACACCTAATTAACTTGCAATTAATATATCTAATTAATGAATAACTATAATAGCATTCTTGAGTCATGAGGATTCCAAACCTATCTTCTTTCCTCTCCTTTATATTTAAACCCTTTTTTCATGAAAGAGAGAAATTTCCTGGAAACTTACACAATTTCCTCTTATCCTCACTTTTCTTTTGGTGACCGCTTCATGACATTAATGCCTTCTACCTCAGCTGTTTATTTATATGGGAAGAGTTGAAAGCGGTACCGTAGCAGTTGAGTAGTGTTGAACCAAATACAGAAAATTCATTTAACTCAGCCATGTGTTGAAGATATCTCTCTCTCTCTTCCAATATTTTCATTATATATTTCTGGCTGCTTTCATTTTCATGATCTGCTTCAGCTCTGGTTTTGGTTTCATATTGGAATGCTGAAGAAACCTGTGTTTTTTTCTGAACATTTTTGGCTTCTGGGTGTTAGATACAGGTTCTTAATTTATCTTTATTCTTTTTCGTAAGGTTTAAAGTTCGTTTTCATAATTTATCATATTTTGGTTAAAGAGCGAGGAATTTTCTGTATTTAAAGTTCAGTTGAATCATGTCAAGTATTATACAAGCTCGAGTTGGCCGCGAAAAGCAACTATATGATGGCAAGTTTCGGCTTGTTTCAGGGTAATGTACTAAGTCCTTAATATTTCTCTTTTTATTTTATTTTATTTTGCGGGGAAACTGAGACAATGGTGTTCATCATCATAGAAAAAGATTCAAACATGTTTTGTAAACGTTCGGAGTACAAGCTTCGCTATAGTAATCAAAGAATTTACTTGCAACAGTTGTAAATATTATGTGTAATTTATCTCCTTCAGGTGCATCCCCTATCGAAAAATTGATGCCGAGAAAAGTTGCAGCACAGAGTTTCGCGACGACGAGTACGAAGTCCTTATGATTTCTACACCGAAGCGAGATGACCTTGTGTTCCCAAAGGTGATGATTAGCTTCCTCATCTCTCAAGAGCTAATTTCTAGCTCGATCAGTAATTGTTAAATTTCTTCGTTTTCAGGGCGGATGGGAGAACGACGAGAGCGTACGTGAAGCAGCAAGCCGTGAAGCCCTTGAAGAAGCAGGAGTTAGAGGAATTATTGATGTATGTGGGTATATTTTGAAAAGAAGTTCAAATTGATGGAGAAATTGCATGCTCTTCTAAAATGATCCATAACATCTTTCTCTATATAATCATGTAGGAAACTATGTTGGGGATTTGGGAATTCCGAAGCAAGAGCAAACAGAATAGCCAAGAGGGCTCTTGTAGAGGCTACATGTTCGCGATGCAGGTCACCGAGCAATTAGACTCCTGGCCGGAGCAAGATACGCATCACCGGAGATGGGTGCGGAATTAAACTTCGTTTTTCAAAATTTCCTCGCCGCCTCATTATGGTTTGGGAGGGGTAAAAAACAATATTTACAGGAACTTTATGTTATTTTGAGCAGGTTAAAGTTAGTGAAGCACCGGAACTATGTCGATACGAGTGGATGCGAGAAGTCTTGTGCGCCTTCGTAACAAGGCTTCAATCTGCGAAATGTACCTTTGCATTCCCCGCTAAGCCATCGCCGCACTTTTGTCTTGTAAATCCTTCTGATACCGAGAGGATGGATAACACGATAAATGCTATCTGTTGACGGATCGATGGTTGCTTCAAATATTACTCTCCCAAATGCGAAGAACAAGTATACTGTACTTTTTTCCCCTCTTAGTTAGGAGATGTAATGACGTTTCATTGATATATATCAAATTCTCATTTTGTGTGTAGTGTTGTGTACAGAAGTCCTTTTTTTCTTCTTCATTCTATCTTTCTTTCTGAACTAAACAAAAGTTTTAACGAACCTACACACAAAATTTGAGCAATATTATGCATGCTACAACATACACAAATAGCTAAATTTTCAAATATGCTATAGCACATGAAAATAGATCATTTTCGAAAATGACAAACTTTTTTTGTTTTCTTTGGTTTTTTGGTATTTGTAAGCAATACCCGACGAAATCACAAAATTGTTAACTCTAGAAAATTTTCGTTTTATTTCGATTATTCAATATTTTGCCTGCTATAACACATAATCATGAGATTTTTCAATTTTTTGCTAATAAAACCTAAGTAATGAGAAAACATATAAAGAAATTTTGAGGAAGGGGTCAATTAGAATTTTTCAGTTATATAAGCCTAGTTGTATAGAATAATTAAGTGATAAATATTGAGTAAAGAGCCGGTAATTTTTTTTTGATGACTCAAACACAGTAAGAGAATTAAATACAGACAAGAGAACAATTGTTTCACTAAAGTCCAAGTTAAATAAATAATCCACACTTTAAAGCACGAGCTATTCAAGAAATTAGGAGAATTTAGATAATTATTGGATAATTGTGGGCTAAATGATTAAATATACATAAAATATCATCGTAGAGCCGATAATCTAACGTGTTACCAACTTGTTACCAATATATGTCTAGCAGTCTTGGCTAAAATTTATATTAACTAAAATTTTCTACATGTCAGAATAAGTAATGGCCTGTGCGGTAAGAATTTCCAAATGACTTATTCATTTAAGGCCCAAGAATAAAAAAAGTTATTTGTGAGCTATTTTTTCTAATTATTTGGATTTTATTTTATTTTGGTTAGCAAGTTATTTTCAAAGTATTTTCCATAATTAAAAATAATCAAGTATTTTTTTTGGATTTTAATCTTTGATAAATATTTGTGGCTTAGTTTTCTTGCAAGGATTTATATTTTGGATAACATTAATAGTATATAGAGTCTAGAGAGTTTTCATAATACTTGTTAAAGTAATATCTTTTATTGTTTTGTGTAATTATTTTTCTTTTTCCTTGCGAATGTGTTTCATAATTTTAATATTAACAAAATTTTTGTATGGCTAGTCAAGTTGATTGTTTGTTGTGTAGCATTTAGTCATTAAATTATTGGAAGGGTTCATGAACTACGAATTTATTATATTCTTTTCAAGAATAATTGGTTAAATTAAATTGCTACCGAAGAAAAGCTTATTATTTTGGGTTTATTATCTCACGCCATCCTAAACTTAGATATTTTCCATATTCTCTCCATAATCTAACTATTTACTCCTCCGGCCTCGCTTTATTGTTAGAAACAATATCTTAAAGAAAAGGAATATTCCTTTTACTCTGTTAAGGAGAGTAATGACAGTTCGGTAGGGGTTTATTTAAATCTCAAATCAGTTGATCCCTATCCCGATTCTTCCCTAAATAGAATTTTAGGGTTTCAAATTGAGTTTTCTCTCCCAAATTGAAATCTAAAGATAGAGGAATTGAGTCGATTTTACGAATTAGCCATGGATTTCTCTTCAAGCTCCTTATCCCTATATCCAGAACCAACAAATTCATGTTTTTGTGGTGCTCCTCTAGCACGATATGTTTGTCGCAAGCCACCAAACATCGGCGAGAAACTCTTTGGTTGCCGCTTTTATCGTGGTCCAAGCGATCCTGGGTATATCTATATTGTTTCAGAGAAGAAACTTGCCAATAATGCCATGGGTTTTTAGCTGAAGACTGAGAACAATTTGGTGGCCACAAACTCAAATGCTATGGGTTTTGAAATGAGAGGAGTTGAAAAATTGAAGAGGGATTTCGACATTCTCAGACATAAAGTTGAAGAATTGGAGAAGAGAGAAGATGGTAAGATAACATAAAGAGATTAGAGAGATGGAAGGAATTCTCGAGTTGAAACTGACTAAAAACACTGTAGGGTAATAAAAACAACTATGAAGTTTTGGGGATGGGAAAAACGTTAGGGAGGGTTGGAGGAGTAACTTAAGGAATTAGATGGGATGTGGGGGTAAATAGTCAGATACACAGGAGAATAAGAAAAATATCTCAGTTTAGAAGGGACGAGAAGTAGAGAACCCTATTGTTTTTGTGAGAGCAATGCGATACTTCTCTTTTATGAAAAGATGCACTAGATATAAGTATCATTAATTTTTTTCTTTGTTTTTATCTGATTATGCATAAATTGTATCTCGATTATCTTTCCTTTCTATGTAGCACTTGAACCTTTTTATGTTCCCTTACAATATGTTTTTGGCCATCTTAGGAACTTTCGAGAATATTAACATTTCACTCCTTTTATTTCTATAGTCAATTGATATCTAATTGATAGATTATAATTTTTTTTTGTTTACGGTAGACTATAGCATAAAACTCTTAAGAATCTGTCAAATCTACAATATAAACTTCCGAGCCTACATACAACTCTCAAACAATATCTGATCCGCACCGGTCCAAACATCATTGTAAAGCATGGAATTCCATTTTCGAAACATGGTAATAATATATATAGCTGGTCATATGAAGCATGCGTCAAAAAGCTATGATCTAGAATTTTTTTTTGGATAAAAAGAGTGGATAATTACACCACCGCCATGCATCCATTAAAAAGAACTTAATGAAAGTTATTAACAGATGCTAAAAGTAAAATAATACAAGTAACCGGCGCAGTAGCCGTCGCAACTATTAAGAAGGAGATATATATAGTCGCAACTATTAAGGAGATATATATATATATATATAGAGAGAGAGAGAGAGAGAGAGAGAGTAATGGAGGAAAGATGCCATAGAACGGAATTTCCTCCTATGGCATCGAAAAAATACGCCCTCCGTCGTATTTTCCGACGACCGGTACTTATCAACTTCATCGTTATCATCTAAGATATGGGTACGCCAAATTTCATGTGATTCTATAATTTTTCACCGTTGAATTAGTGGGTTGAAAATTAACGGTTTACTGACAATATAACTTTTGACATTGCTAAATCAACGGTGAAAAAGTTGTAGAATCACATGAAATTTGGCGTACCCACATCTTAGCTAATAATGATGAAGATGATGGATTCCGATCGTCGGAAAATACGACGGGGGGCGTACTTTTTCGACGCCATAGAAGGAAATTCCCTCCCATGGCCTCTTTTCTCCATTATTCTCATATATATAAAGTTTAGTTAGATTTAGATTTAATTAGATTGATAAGATTTAGATTTGATTAGATCCATTTAGATTATTTGTATTTCCTATTATCTGAAAATAAATAATATATATATGAGGTAGAGGGTCCTCCATCAGATTACGTCACAAATGCTAGACTCTCTCTCATATAGAACATTTGTTGCTGCTGTTGATTCCTATGTTATTTCTTCTTCTACATCTGATACTTTAGCTCATCCTGGATGGAGGAAAACCATGGAAGAAAAAATATTAGCCTTACGCTTGAATGGTACGTGAAACCTTGCCCAGTTGCCTATTGGAAAGAAAGCGGTTAGTTGGTATATACCATAAAGCTTAACCCAGACGGCTCATTGGTTCGTTTGAAAGCCAGGCTTGTTGCCAAGGGCTATTCTCAGACTTATGGAGAAGATTATGAGGAGACCTTTTCTCTTGTGGCAAAGATGACGTCTGTACGTATATTTGTTTCACTTGCAGCTACGTATAATTGGCCTCTACATCAGCTTGATGTGAAGAATACATTTCTTCACGGTGACTTGAAGGAGGAAGTATATATGGAGCAACCACCTAGTTTTGTTGCTCAAGAAGGGTCTGGAAAAGTCTGCAAACTTTAGTGATCTTAATATGATCTCAAACCGTCTCCACGTGGTTGGTTTGGAAGATTAACTAGCGTTGTTTGAGCTTTTGGGTTATGTAGAAATAGCAATGATCATTCCGTTTTCTTTAGAAATCGAGGAGGCTGCAGGATTTTGATGGTTGTTTATGTTGATAATATTGTGATCACAGGCGACGATGCAAAAGGGATTACTAAGTTAAAAGCTTATCTTCAGAAGAAGTTCAGCACTAAAAACTTAGAAGATTTGAAATATTTCCTTGGTATTGAGGTGTCGCGTTCTTCTTCTTATGGCAGTATCTTTGTAACTCAAAGAAAGTATGTTCTTGATATGCTTAAGGAAGCAAAAATATATGACTGCAAGCTTATTGACTCATCTATGCATCCAAATGTCAAGCTATATACAGGACAAGGGGAGCCACTTACCGATCCAGGACGATATCGTAGATTGGTTGGTAAGCTTAACTATTTGACTGTGACAAGGCCTGACATCTCTTTTCCTGTTAGTATAGTTAGCCAGTTTATGGCGGATCCTAGAAATTCACATTGGAGTGCAGTGATGCGTATTCTTCACTATTTGAAAGCTACACCAGGGAAAGATATTATGTATAAAACCTTTGGACATTCTAAAGTTGTAGGGTTTGTAGATGCAGATTGGGTTGGATCGCCTAGTGATCGAAAATCAACCACAGGTTTTTGTGTGCTTGTTGGAAGCAATTTGGTCTTGTGGAAAATTAAGAAACAAAATATTGTCTCACGTTCAAGTGCTGAATCAGAATATAGAGCCATGGCTAATATTACGAGTGAGCTGGTATGGATAGTTTCTCTTCTTTGAGAACTTGGTTATCAGTCTAAGAACCGGTAAAACTTTATTGTGAC
Source organism: Agapanthus africanus (assembly GCA_030015575.1). Taxonomy (NCBI): domain Eukaryota; kingdom Viridiplantae; phylum Streptophyta; class Magnoliopsida; order Asparagales; family Amaryllidaceae; genus Agapanthus; species Agapanthus africanus. The sequence goes on along the minus strand of CM057349.1, from coordinate 414,697,204 downwards.
AATAAGGCTGCCAACAATCCAGTTTTTCACGAACGAACAAAGCACATCGAAGTAGATTGCCATTTTGTTCGAGAAAAGATTGAAGAAGAGATCATTTACAGTACACATGAAAACTGACTATCAATTAGCAGATCCGTTCACCAAATGTTTGGGAAGAAGTTGAGTGCAGTTTATTTATATCAAGTTGGGCATGTTTAATATATATGTTCCAACTTGATGGGAAGTGTTAAGAAATATATATATATATATATATATATATATATATATATATATATAATATTATGTTTAGTTAGATTTAGATTTAATTAGATTGATAAGATTTAGATTTGATTAGATCTAGATTTGATTAGATCTATTTAGATTATTTGTATTTTCTATTATCTGAAAATAAATAATATATATATGAGGTAGAGGGGATTCTCTAGGAACCTCGTAATTTTCCTTAAGTCTCTTATCATAATGTGTCACGACATTCTCGTGATCATAGCAAAACAAAATATAGTCAAGGAGCATAGTCATGAAACGTAGGCCAAGCTACACGCTCGCAACCACGTCCCCACCATCCTCGCTGTGATCATTGCTAGTGCCATCATCATCATCCCTCATGCCACGGGGGTCAAGGTCCGGTAACAGTCACCTCATCTTGGTCTGCTACACATCTGAAAACAATTGCGTCCAATTGGCGAGAGAGAGAGAGAGAGAGAGAGAGAGTGTGTGTATGTATGCAATAAAGATTTACTTTTTCCCTTAAAAATTCTAGAAGTTGACTAAGGTCGTCGACACTTTTTTAGATTTTCTGTTTATTGCTTGGACTTATCTCGGCCCAAACGATCTAAGCTAAGTCTAATTTTAAATATGTCTACCCCTTTCATCATACAAGAAAAATGCTCTGATTAAAGTTAGTCATTAACCCTCGATTAGGATTCTCTACTTGGGTTATTTCCCAAGCACCCTGCTCTGGCTCCTTCCCATCCGTTGAATCTTTACTTGACCCCACACAAACCATGGGCCCTCCTGTTATACCTTCATTCCCAGCCGTTGGATTTGGCAAGCAGGGAATAACACCACTTCACTATTATAGGCCGTATGGAATGGTCTCCAAAAGATAATGAACGGTCGCTAATGTATATTAGCGACCGTTTATATTTTAAACAGTCGCTAAAAAACGGTCGCTGATACATATATTAGCGACTGTTAATGAACGGTCGCTAATAGATGTATCAGAAGCCGTTTCCATCGGTCGCTAATAAGCAGACACGTGGACATCTCAACGAATTTACCTGTTTTCTAATATTAGCGAATGGTCACTGATGAGATATTAGTGACCGTTCCTGTAACTTATACGGTCGCTAATAACTATTTTTCCTGAAAATTTTTTTTACAGAAAAATGCTATATTCAATACAATAATACACAATATCACAATATATTACACCGCAATAGCGTTTCGCATACAAATCAATATATATGTACAATTCACAACATATCCAACAAGATCAACAACAAATATGAACACATACGCATATAAACCAATATATAAATATTATCCACGATATATCCACCAAATCCCAACAACTCAATCAAACACATATGAACTAAATTTTTAATAAACAAGCATACATAAACTAAATTGTTTTGAAGACGAACAACACAATACATACGCTATATATATGTCCAACAATACGAAAAAATCTTCACTCGCAATCGTAGCTCACTCAACCCTGTGAGTCGAAATAAATAAATATATGAACTCAAATTATAATCTTCGAAACAATGTTAGCTATAGTAACACATATATATTCTTACCTCATTAACTCCCGCCACTTCTATCGTCAAAACATAATCCTTTCGCCGTTGACTTATAAGAACCCTACGAATACATAACATGAATTTTAACCATCAAAACTCAACACAGTTTAATTGTTTTCTCAAATTTCTTTAAATAAAAACTATGCGTACCTCACTAACTCCCACTGCTACCATCGCCACCAGAAGCTCTCCTTGAATAGTATCGATTCATATCGTCGAAATCCTCCTGCGAAAAAAGTTACCTAATAATCCTCCCTATGGGGTCGGCTGATCAGGATTATACGGTTCCTGTGGCGGAGGGTTAGGCTAATAAGGATCTTGTGGTGAACGCTGAGGCCGAGGGTAGTACCCTCCTTGTGATTGCGGAGGCAGTGGATAAGGATAGTACGGCGTTCCCTATGATGGAGGAGGGTAATACGGTCGCTGCGTCAGAGGAGGGTAATATGCCGGCTGCGGCGGGAAAGGACCCTGTGCTGACCATGATTACGGAGGCGGAACATATTGTTGCGAGAATTGTTCCAACCGTACCTCCATTTGAGTTCTCCAAGCCGCTTCATCTTTTGCCCTCTTCTTAGCTGCTTCATCTCTTCTCCTGAGCTGTTCCTCTAGCTCATTGATCCGTTGTGCCTCAGCCGATTGTTGGTTGGAGCGAGTGGCCGACGAAGTTGAAGTACTTCTTCTAGAATCGGACCGCGAAAAACTAACGGGACCACCATATATAGGAATACGACCATGTCCCCTCGACTGAGAGAAAAACTGCTATATAATAGATATCTCGGCCTCCGTAGGAAGAGGATCGTCGGCCGGATATTCGGGATTTGATTCCCGATAGCTCCTTTCTGCCTCCTCGAAATCCTCATTCGATAAATAAAACAATAATTAATTTTCTTTACGAAATTAACAAGTGTAATTAATTTAATTAAAAAAATTGAAAAATACAAGCTTACCCCATATTGAGTGGCTATATTCATCCTTTCTTCTGACATGCCCTTTCTCATGTGCAATGCCTCCCAAGTCTTAGGGAAGCTCGGCTTTTTCCCAGTCTTTTCCTTTAACGGATATTTGATTTATTTATACGTGAAGATATGTAAAGATGAAATTGAAAATCTAACATTTATGTAATTAAAGATAAACTAACTAAAGTAGCACTATACTGATCAGCAGGAACCGATCCACAATAATAGTCATCTGTGGGTTTCCCTCGGTTCTGCTTATTTCTTTCTGATATTTCCTGCTTATTCAGAAGATAATATCTCTAAATATAATTTAATCTAAATTCGGTACTTAAATTATTTAAGTATATTTTTAATTACCTTTGTTTCGGGTGTATCCCAATGCAATAGGAGAAACTCAAACTGATCTCTAGAGATGATGGAAGGAAGAGCGACAAAACGTTCCCAATCATCCGTAAATTTTTCCGACCGTTTGAATTTTTTCTTCAATTTTTGACATCATCTCTTGAATATTTGTGGCATCTTATACCGGACATGCGTCCAATGTCCGTCTATATCATCTTCTAAGATGGAATGTTTCTGTAATATAGATTAATAAATATATTATTTAATAAATTTATAATATATAACATGTATGCATGTAATGTTGAAATATAGTCGAGTTATGCATTACCACGAGTGAGTGCCAAGTCCATACGTATACTTCCCAGGGGTTATCTATAAATGTGAAGCCCACGTTCCAGAAGTCGGTGTTGCAGACGAGAATATTGATATAACCGTGGAAATGTGTAGCCCACATACCGGACATACAGGCTTCCCACCTATCTATTGCGGAATTACCCTTTTTCCACGCATATCATATTTCGTAATTTCATTTGCAACTGCGACGCCCCGCTTCCCAGTGTACGGGAAGAGGACGCGACGAGTCACGCGATGCATTTACTCAGAAGTAAACACGCTAAGCGTATCTAAGCAATATAAAGTAAAATACACAAGATACAAGATGTAAATGAACAACAACTTTATTTATTAAACATTCTTTTTACAATATTGTTAAAATGTAAATACATGGAATGAAAGCAATGCCTAAACAATGGCATAACAGAAATGAAAATATGTACAAGTAATCTAGAGCTCTGGATCGAAGGCTATCTGATCCAAGTCCTTGCTGCTGGGCTCTGTCTCAGATGGTCCGATCCACCTGACAACATTCCAAAGAAAGAAGAAAAGAATGTCGTCAGTGAACAATCGCTCGGTAAGTCCCAAAGAATAGGTATAGACAGAATAGACAGAAGGAGAATGCAACTTTTAAAGTCGTATTATATTGTTAACGCTGTTGTTTGTAGCTTGGTACAGAAAATGCCAGTGTATACGAGAGAAGTCCTACTATTCCAGAGACTAAGGTATACGGAGCACAAGGAACCGTTCAGCTTTTACTTGCTGACACACCAAGCATTTAGCGATGCTTCTGGCTACTTCACGCTTCATTCCATGCCACCAGTAATTTTGACATAGATCTTTGTATATTTTTGTACCTCCAGGGTGTACTCAATAAGGAGAGCTGTGAGCTTCTTTCATTAACTCTTTTCGCACAGAACCTTTTGGTACGCACAATCTACTGCCATATTTTAGAGATCCGTCTTCATGGATGATGAAGTCAGTTCGAAGTCCATTTTCCACTTGTTCTTTAATCTCTTGCAACTTAGCATCACTTGCTTGAGCTGCTTTGATCTGATTGACAATGGTAGATTGAACTTGTAAGTTCATCAAACTTGAAGCGTTACCTGGCATGACTACTTCAATCTCCATCTGATACAAGTCTTGTTGAAGCTTCCACTGTGCGGTGAGATTCAATGCTAATGGTTGGCAACTAAGGACATTAGGTACTACATTCACCTTCCCTGGGTGATATTGCAGGTTGATGTCGAAGTCCGTCATGAGTTCTAACCATCTTCTCCACCGCATATTAAGCTCCTTCTGAGTAAACACATATTTCAGACTCTTGTGATCTGTGTATATATCCACTCGTTCACCAAGAAGATAATGGCGCCAAATCTTAAGAACAAAGATTACGGCTGCCAATTCCAAATCATGCGTCGGATAATTGCGCTCATGAATCTTCAGCTGTTTTGAAACATAAACCACAACCTTACCGTGCTGATGTAGAACACATCCTAATCCCTTACCGGATGCATTGCAATGCACTTCGAAACCTCCAGATTGGTCTGGTATGACAAGAATAGGCGCTGATGTCAATCTTGACTTGAGTTCTACGAAAACTTGCTCGCATACTTCTGACCGCATGAATTCTTCATCTTTATGTGTGAGCTTGGTCAGGGGTGTTGCAATCTTCGAAAATCCTTCAATGAACCTTCTGTAATATCTAGCTAGACCCAAGAAATTTCGAATGTCCTTCACTAACTTCGGTATCGGCCATTCGCTTACTGCTGAAACTTTAGCTGGATCCACAGAGATTCCATCGCCTGATACAATATGTCTAAGAAAACCAACTTGATCTAACCAAAACTCGCATTTTCTATACTTGGCATAGAGTTGATGTTGTCGTAGAGTTTCCAGGACAATTCGTAGGTGTTCGGCATGTTCTTTCCGACTCTTAGAATACATCAGGATGTCGTCGATGAAGATAACAACAAATCTGTCTAGGTACTCCCGGAAAACTTGATTCATTTGGTTCATGAATATTGTTGGTGCGTTGGTCACTCCAAATGGCATTACAAGAAATTCGTAATGACCATAGCGAGTTCTGAATACTGTTTTATGAATATCAGCTTCCTTGACCTTCACCTGATGATAACCCGAACAAAAATCTAACTTGGAGAAAACGCAATATCCACTTAGCCGATCGAACAGATCGTCGATGTGCGGTAGTGGATACTTGTTCTTTATCGTTACTTCGTTCAAGGCTTTATAATCAATGCACATTCTGTATGAATCTTCCTTCTTCTTCACAAGTAAAACTGGTGATCCCCAACTTGAAATGCTGGGACGAATCCATCCTTTCGCCAATAATTCGTCCAATTGAGTTCGGACTTCCTTCAAACCTTTCGGACTTAACCGATACGGTGCTTTAATCACCGGTTGTGCTCCTGGTACTAAATCAATGCTGAATTCAAGAGCTCGATCGGGAGGTAAACCTGATATGTCTTCAGGAAACTCATCATCGAAATCTCGAACTACTTCTGGTTTTGATCCTTCCTCCGCTTGAATTGTCGCAATCACCGCCTTCTTTGGTTTCGCCTTGTACGTACTTGGCTCCAGGGCACGGTCTCCACTTTTGAAATAGAAGATCGGATGCTTTGGAATCTCGAATACTACTCTTCTTTGACGACAGCCAATGGTAGCATAGATTGTTCCGAGCCAATCCATACCCAAGACGACGTCGAAATTCGGTATGTCCAGCACCTTGAAATCAGCATAGAATTCTTTACTGCAGACGACCATTGGATACAGGTCGTATCCCATTACCGCCTTTAGAACGCCGTTCCCTGAACTGACATCCCAGCTGGATTCGAGGGGTTTGACTGGAATCGCATGTGTTCGGACGAACCGTTGCGACATAAAGCAATGAGATACTCCAGTATCGAAGAGTGCGAGTACATGAAGTGAGGCTACTAAGATTGTACCTAAGTTATGTGGGATATGTTTTAGGTATAAGGGAAAATGTATATAAGTATGTATAGATGGAAAATAAGGCTTGATGGGGAAGTGTTACCAGTAATGACTTGGCCGGTGGCTTCAGCCTCTTCCACAGTCATTGTGAAAGCCTGTCGCCTCGGCACATTCCTCCTTGCCGGAAGAGCATTCCTCTATCCGTTCCTTTGTCCTTGAGGTACGTTCCGTTGAGCTTGATGGAACTGATGAAGAGGAGGTGCAGTCGGTCCATAAGGAGGTGGGGCAGGTAGTGCGAGTCATGGAGCAGGTGCCTGGATGGCTGGGCGCTGTTGATAAGTGATTGCTGGCCTGGGTGCAACATTTGGGTTATGTCTCCGAGGACAAGACCCGATGTCATGAGTAGCCGAGCCGCAGACTAAGCAAAGGCGATTTGCACGCCGGCAGTCTTTCGCCAAATGTCCATCCCTCCTGCAGTAGGTACAAAAGGCTGGGTTGGGACGGTTGTTCGGTACTCCCGGTCTCTTGGGCACAAATGGTGGCCTTGAAGAGGCTCTTCCTGCTATCTGAGTGGTAGGGCACTTCATCCCGCAGATTGAGGTCTGCCCCCATCATTTTCACCATTGCCTCATATCTGTGGGTAGCTTTCAGGGCCAATTCGTGGGTTGGGAAATCCCCTGTAGCTAACGCAGCTTGGATCTCCGGATCTAAACCTTTCTGAAATCGACGGGCTCTGATCTCATCCGTCGGTATCAAGTGTGCCGCGAATCTGTTAAAGTGTTGTGTTAGCTGTGTAGTATGTGATATTTGAAAATCGAAATATTAAGACATAGCTTACCGACTGAGCATGGTAAACTCAGCATCATATTCATCCACGGATTTGGTCCACATCGAACCTTGTTGTAAGTGAATGAACTGCTGTTCCATGTCGAATCTGGCAGTCTCAGGTGAGTACTTCACGTCAAACATATCGCGAAAAGTCCTCCATTCGATCAGCTGGGTGAGACGGCTTTCTTTCGCCTTCCACCAGACCTATGCATTGTCAGTGAGTTGCAGCTTCGCAACTCGAACCCAAGCTATCTCTGGCACTTATGCCACTGCCAGATCATCTTTAATACTTTGAGCCCACTCCTCATCTTCCAGAGGGCTATCTTTTCCTGAGAATTGTTTGGGGTGTAAAGCCCGGAATTGCTTCACCCCAGGTGCTTCTGCCTCTGGACGGTTCATCAAGATAGCAGTCTGCTGCTGCTGTCCTTCCAGGAGGCTACAGATTGCCTCAAGTAGTACCGTCTGCTCATTGATCGGAGTAGCAACGACAGATGTAAGCGGTAGAGGAGGGGGAGTGTTGTTGACATTTGTGCTAGTGTTGTTTGGGGAATCCATAACCTTGAAAGAAAAAGTTGGGTTAGGACAGATTCAAAATATATGAAATTGGAAAATTCAAGAAATATGTAAAGAATGTTTTTAGTTGTTGGTTCTTGTATTATATATTGCTTAGGACTTCATGCAGAATTAACCCGCATGTCCATGCAGAACTGACCTGCATGTCCATACAGAGCGGACCTGCATGGGCCACCAACAAAACCTGTCATGCCCCGCTTCCTAGTGTACGGGCAGAGGATGCGACGGGTCACGCGATGCATTTACTCAGAAGTAAACACGCTAAGCGTATCTAAGCAATATAAAGTAAAATACACAAGAGACAAGATGTAAATGAACAACAACTTTATTTATTAAACATTTTTTTACAATACAGCTAAAATGTAAATACATGGAATGAAAACAATGCCTAAACAATGGTATAACAGAAATGAAAATATGTACAAGTAATCTAAAGCTCTGGGTCAAAGGCTATCTGATCTAAGTCTTCGCTACTGGGCTCTGTCTCCAGAAGGTCCGATCCACCTGACAACATTCCAAAGAAAGAAGAAAGGAATGTCGTCAGTGAACAATCGCTCGGTAAGTCCCAAAGAATAGGTATAGACAAAATAGACAGAAGGAGAATGTAAGTTTTAAAGTCGTATTATATTGTTAACGCTGTTGTTTGTAACTTGGTACAGAAAATGCCAGTGTATATGAGAGGAGTTCAACTATTCCAGAGACTAAGGTATACGGAGCACAAGGAATCGTTCAGCTACGGTACAACGGCAATGGATATTCAGATTAGGTGTATTATGGTTACAGTCTCGTGCCACTTTTAACACCTTCCGTACCAATCTACTCCTTATAAACCCCGCGATGTCTTGATTGTATTGTTTGTATTGTATTGTAAATTGTGTATGGATGACTTGCCGGAACCATGATATCAGTAATGGAATGGATATAATGGATGTACATGTAGATGGAGAATATCCATGGTTCGGTTCAGTCAATATAGATTGATATAGATCGAATAGAAGGATTCATGTTGAATTGTAGTTTGTACTTGAATCACATTCAAGTCATATTGATTAGATTGAGACTCAGTCTGAGTCAGACACTTTAAAAAGAACTTGAAATTCTGAATTAGTTTTGATGTTATCGGTAACTGCCGCACATGGACGGCAGGATTTGTGTCTTTTTTCAAGACAATTACCGTGTTGATAACACCGTTTGTTAGATTGTTTACCTTAAATAGGCAAGCACCCATATCTCCGGCTTCCTGAGGCTCAAGAGACTGGTCCCGCTTAAATCTATATTTACTAGGGTCTTTAATGTAATTTAGTATAAGTTGAGAGAGTTTTATGTAAAAATAGTTTGATATAATTTTCAAAATACACCTCAATCATTTAATTATCATCTTTAGGGTTTTCATAGATGTATATTTTATAAAAGTGAAATTTCTAGTGAGTAAAACCTAACTTCATAATATATGGTATTTTATTGAAATATTGGATTTGTGTTGTATTTGGATGGTATTTTCATGTAATAGTGATTCCTTTGATTTAGAAAACTTAGAATATTTATATAATTATAATAGGTATTTTGATAATATATATATATATATATATAATGAAAATAATTTATTTATTTTCTTATAAAAATCTCATTTTCTAAAGAAAAATGTATAAAAATTCCATCAAGATCGAATACTCCTTTCGGAGATCTGCATCTCGCTCTACTAGGCTCGAGGACGTGCAATAATCCGCACCATCCCGAACGGGATCCCCAAAAGTGGGTTGTAAAGGCGCAATTGCATGGAAATGTTTAATACATCTTTTTTATAGAAATGGTTTTATAAGTTAAAGGTATTTATTTGTAAAGTCGTTTTATCCCATACTATGTTCCCAAAATATCCATCGTGCTATGTTAGATATGTGTGTTGTGATGAGATAGGTCATTACCTCGTGAACTATCTAAAGGTAATACAAATTTACATTGTTTTATGTCTGTAAACTAAAGTATGTGGTATTTTACTGTAAACTGCGATAAAAATTGCAATATAAATTCTTTTGATGTGAAACTTGTTTAATATATTTGTTAATATTTATTGAACATGATATGAAATTTTGGTATTTTCTTGTTTAAGAAAAATAGGATTTTTAAAGAAAAACCGAATCGGAAGTCGGACTAACTCCGCTTCCGTCGGGTTTTAGTATTTAAGATTTTTGGAATAGAGAAAGAGAGAGGAAGAGGAGACTTACTGGCTTCAATGATAGGGAAGAGGTAGGATAAGGATTGGGAAGCGTCGGGACGTCGTTTCTTCGCCAGAATCTCCTCGGAATTTCGTCGGAGTTTCGTCTTTCGCTAACTCCACTTGTACACTAAAAGAGACTTGAGAATTTTGTATAGTTTTGACAGGAATTTCTGAGGAATTTCTGAGTGAGGAGGGTTGAAATATGGTTTGGTATTTATAGGGGAAATTAGGGTTTAGGGGGTGAAAGAAATGCATTAAAAATTTGCATTTAAAAGGATTAAAGGGGCATTTTATTGCACTCTGGATAAATTCAGAGTAAACAAGCAATATGAGGTTAGTGGGGGTAGCTGAAAGGTTGCAGTGGGTAAAAAATAGGGGGCTTTACCCACGGTTGGCCTGGTGGTACCGGCCAAATCGTTCATTTCACCGGGTCTTTACTGGTGGTTTGGGGTGGGGGTGGGTGCCACGTGTTGTGTCGCTTTGGCTTCTTCAGTGCACATGTTTATTTAAACCGATTCTTTACTTTACGTGTAGTGTACGTGTAGACTCTTGGGCTCATAAAAAGATTAAAAGAAATTTTAATAAAAAGAATATGCAGCTGATGGGAATTGAACTCTAGTGCTATGTCTCAACAGTGCAGGGTCTTACCAATGAGCTACAAGCTCTTTCTTGTTATTTAAAAGCAAAACAAATTTTTATAGCATTCACAGGATTTGCAAATACCCCAATTGTACATTAACTTTAAAACAATTTTCTGTACACTGAAATTGAAGTTGTTACAGCAACACCTCTTCCGTGGTGTTCAAACCGGGCCAGATTATCCACTGCAACCTGTGCCTCATCAATACTTGTGTCTGCTGTCTCTATCATCATATCGATTTGAGGTCGAGCAGTAGTCAACCGCGCCATTGCCTTCACGTTGTCCCTATCGCGATACGGTTTTTCATTTTGTAAATCGCGAGGAAAATACAATGCATGGATCCACTCATCGGTAAAGGGATCCGAGAACGCCACAGGTTCCCTACTCAAGTCCGTGCACTGTTCGTCTAGATGTGCATACAGATCATGATGCACTGATGGGCTTGCATCCTTCTAATTAGATGTACCTACACATTTTAATTTATTATAATCAATGCAATAGTTATTTGAATAAAATAATACGGCCGATGATTATTTAAAACTCGTAATATATACCTCTACTCTCAGTATCATGCTGTGTCGAGAATTCATTATCTCGATCTTTTTTGTTTGAAGAAAATACTTTGGCAAATTTTCCGAATATGCCTTTCGTCCCATCTGTTTCATGCAAGAGTAATGACGATACAAAATATATAATATGCATAAATCATTAAGCTAACAAATCAATATATTACAAGTGATTAGAACTGCTAGGTTTTACATATATCATTTACATGCAAGTGATTATAAGTTTTTTACAACTGCAAAGTTTATAACATATATAACATATATCAATTGATTACAATTATTTACAACTGCAAAGTTTTTCATATGTCAACCAGATATGTTTCATCAAGGTCAATCTCGTCGATAGAACTATCGAAAAAATATTTAGGAGGTGCCAGCAATACAATCCAAGTTTCTTCACGATTAGGATTTTTGACATAGAAATACTGCTTAGCTTATGAAGCTAACATGAACTTATCATCTCGATAAATTTCTTTATTGAGATTGACAAGCTGAAAACCGTATTTAGCGATCTAGATGCAAATGCACCAACGAACTTTGAACATAACAAATCTTTCTTACTCATTACTCCCGTAAAATAACTCTATTATATCCTCCAGCTGACTATAATATTCTTTTTTTCCTCCCCGCGGTCTTTGATCACGGGAACTTGAGAAGCATGTTTATTCAAACGGACAATAAATCCCATTATTTTGGGTAGTCAATTTCTCGGTTGTAAGAAATTTTAGATTATCAATACAATATGAACCGTATTGATTCACTTTTGCACCAGGATCTTTAAATAGTTGCACGATTACATCCCAGAATTGCATCTGTTATGTCATTTTCAATCTACAATATATTTACACGTAAAATGTATAAGCTATATGTGATATATGCATGTGAAACGTAAAATATACAAGATATACGTACGTGTTTACGGAACCACCGTGAAAAGTGTTTCTTATGCTCTTAATTAATCTTTCAATATCATAGTCTTATTACAAATGATAACCTACTAAATTCCGTACAGCCTTCGTACAGATCTTGTTCGTTTTTCTCCAGAAGTTACTGTAATTCTTCTAACTCACTGGTGCTTTCAGACGGTTCAACATCATTCATTTCCTCTCTAATAAATAAATCTTCCAATATTTCATGTGTGTCATCTATCCTGTCACTTGTCGGCAAATCAGCTTGCGAAACTGCGGTCTTATTATCCATCCTTGTTTTCTCGTCACGTATTATCTCGTCATGGTAATTCCAATGTATGTAGTTCGGTTCAAAACCCTCTACAAACACATGTTCTTTTATCATTTCACGTCGAAAATAGGCTCTATTCTTAAATTTCTTACAAGGACAGAACAAGAGTCCGTCTCGGCTACGCTTTGGGTTCATCTCTTCGTAATCTAAAAAGGTTTTAAGTCCATCTTTAAATCGGGTATCTCTCAAACTATACCTATCTTTTTTCTCCATGTGCATAAACGATTTATTCGGAAGAATTCTCATCTGTTATAAAACAGATAATAATATAAGTTTAACATATCTTATGAGTTTATTACAAGCTCATCATTAAATAAATTTTCAAGTCTTAAATTAGATTTCATGATGTGGACGCATCAAAGTATCTAAAGTCATTTAAAATTGTTGTAAGTACTCAGGGCAAAAGGTCAGGACGGATAATTAGTTTCACAGTTGTCAGGGATAAATGTCCTAATTCCCATTACAAATACAACACTTGCATTGCACATCCTTCCGTTTTTTGTCCATTTCGAGAAAATTTCGGCAGCACTTTCCCTCTGTTCCCCGTGTTCGTATATAAATTTGTACATGGGGAACAAGTGGAAAGTACTGTCGAAACTTCTTGAATTAGATGAAAATACAGAAGGATGTGAGATATGAGTTTTGTTGCATTCGTAACATGTCCAAACTGGACAAATCCGACAATTATTGTATGTCAAATCTCCTTGTCGAATACTACATATACGTTTGAAAAAATTGAACATGACGCTCAACTCTCATAAACATATAATGTGATCCTATCAATTCGACGGGAAAAAAATTTAACATAAACCAATTATCAGACGGGAAACTATATGTCGATCCTAAACAAATTTAAGACATTTCGATCTTAAACTTACTAATTAAATGAAAACATAAAACCCTAGTTACGTTTCTAATCAAAATTTTAGGGCATCTCTTAACTTTCTATTTAACCGTTTTTAATCAGGATCTCGGCTCACTATTCTCTGGTCATAATTAAGATTTCTTAATTAATGTAATTAATGTTATAGGTTAATCAGTGTTAATTTTTCTTAATCAGTGTGAATTTATTTTTGATTTATGCATCAACTATAGTTTAATTGGTTTTAAATGATTTTTATTTTATTTTGATTTGGTTTATAAATTATGCTACAATTAAAAAATCTAAGTATTAAATCATAAGCAATAAGATATCAAATTATTAAATTTACAAAATAAAGGATATCGAATCATTAATAAATTTATAAAATACAAGTTAGAATTTAGGATGAATAAATTTTTGAAATATTTCTTATGCGGACGCGCACGCGTGCACGCGCATACTCTCACACACTCACACTTATGCGCGCACACTCAAACATCCATACATACACCCGCTCACACAAACACACGCTAAAACTCATCCATCTTATCCTAAATTATCAAATTTCTATTTCAAATTTTCATATATTTTCATTTCTAAAACCCATCTTACCCTAAATTACCAAATTACCAAATTTTCTAATTCAATTTTTCATATGTTTTTAATTTTTCAATTATATTTCAATGATAAAAGCCATCAACCTCAAAATCACAAAAAATTTCAAAATTTCATGATTTCATAATCCTAAACCCATTATCCTACAAATGATTCAATTTTTTTGAAATATTAATCAACTAATTTCAAAATTTAATAATTTTATTGAAAAAATTAGGACCAGAAGGAGAAGACACCAATCTTGGTCAGATTTGGAAAAGAAAAAACCTATAACAAGCTTCAACAACAACAAATTAAACTATACCACCTATAAGAAAAAAATTGCAATAAGCTTGATAATTTTTAAAAAAAAAGTTGATGAAATGGAGGGTGGGAATTTATCTTCGCGGGTTGACGGGGGAGAATGAGGAGAAGAAGAAGGGAGCTCTCGGGTATAATCTGACCGAAGCATTAGCGACCGTTGTAAACGGTCGCTAATGTTTGGACACGGTCGCCAATGCATTGGCGACCGTTTATTAGGGACCGTATAAATAGTACGGTCGCTAATACCACATTAGCGACCGTATAAATTATTACGGTTCTTAATAAACGTTCGCTAACGTGTACAGTTTCTACCGGTGCAAGTAAATAAGCAGAGGATCAGGATCCCATTACCTTAATATGTCTCCGAACTCTCTCCAGCTAGCTTCAAAATACTATAAATGAGTACATACTTGTGTCAATAATTTCCAAACCTTCTTTATCCTGTAGTCTTTTATTAATAACCATTTTTCATGGAAAGTTTGAGCCTCGAACCTTCCTCGAACCTTTCCACCAAAGCTCCTTATCCTTGGCCACTTGTATTTTCATCACTTTCCCAGCACTTCATTTTGTTGAGCTAGCACTGTACTCTCAAACTCTTATATATATAATTGAGCTCGATCGAGCTCACATATACATCATTGAGCAATATATTATGAGGCTATATACAAAAGGTCCAACATATATATCTCCCTATTCATTATTTCATAAATGTTGCTTGTTCTTTCATTTATACTCTTATTTCTCTAAGCTTTCTTCTTGATTTATTTAAATTAATTTGTAATGTTAAAGAAACATTTGCATGCATGTGGTTTTTATATATATCCTCTTTCTAAAGTGCTTCTTTTTTCCCTCCTTTTTCATAGAGTAACAATTTTTTTTGCTGCCATGGAAACTCAACTGAAGTATGTCTACTACAATACAAGCTAGGGTTGGACGTGAAAAACAACAATATGACGACAACTTCTGGCTAGTTGCAAGGGTATACTACGAGGAGTACTTTATTTTTGTTGTTTGTTGAATATATATATATATATATATATATATATATATATATATATATATATATATAATGGAGGAAAAAGGCCATAGGAGAGAATTTCCTCCTATGGCGTCTAAAAAATACGTCCTCCGTGGTGTTTTCCGACGATCGGAACCCATCATGTTCATTCTTATCATCTAAGATGTGGGTACACCAAATTTCATGTGATTCTACAACTTTTTCACCGTTGATTTAGCAATGTAAAAAGTTCTATTGTCGGTAAACCGTTAATTTTGAACCCACTAAAGTTCTATTGTCGGTAAACCGTTAATTTTGAACCCACTAATTCAACGGTGAAAAAATTGTAGAATCACATGAAATTTGGTGTACCCACATCTTAGATGATAACGATGAACATGGTGGGTTCCGATCGTCGGAAAACACGACGGAGGACATATTAGAAGGAAATTCCCTCCATTATTCTCTGTCTCTATATATTTTATGAGAATAATGGAGAAAAGAGGCCATAGGAGGGGATCTCCTCCTATGGCGTCGAAAAAAATACAATCTCCACCATTTTTTCCGACGATCGACATCCAACATCATCATCGTTATCATCTAAGATGTGCATACACCAATTTTTTTGTGATTCCACAACTTTTTCACCGTTGAATTAGCAATGTAAAAAGTTCTATTGTCAGTACACCATTAATTTTGCACCAACTAAATCAACCGTGAAAAAATGGTATAATCACATGAAATTTGGTGTATCCATATCTTAGATGATAAAGATGGACGTGATGTATGCCGATCGTCGAAAAAAATGATGGAGGATGCATTTTTTTGACGCCATAAGAGGAAATTCACTCGTAAGGCACCATTCCTCCATTAACCTCGTATTTTATAGCTCTGCTACAAATTCAGAATTGAGACTGATGACAGGATATATATATGCACCTTTCCTCCATTAACCTCGTATTTTATAGCTCTGCTACAAATTCAGAATTGAGGAGATATATATATATATGAGAATAATGGAGAAAAGAGGCCATAGGATGAAATTTCCTTCTATGGCGTGGAAAAAATACAACCTCCACCAATTTTTTCGACGATCGGCCCTCATCATTTTTATCGTTATCATCTAAGATGTGGGCACACCAAATTTCATGTGATTCTACAACTTTTTCACCGTTGATTTAGCAATGTAAAAAGTTCTATTGTCGGTAAACCGTTAATTTTGAACCCACTAAATCAACGGTTAAAAAGTTGTGGAATCACATGAAATTTGGCGTACACACATCTTAGATGATAACGATGATGATAATGGGTGCCGATCGTCGGAAAAAATGGTGGAGGTTATATTTTTTCCACGCCATCGGAGGAAATCCCCTCCTATGGCCTCTTTCCTCCATTAATCTCTCTCTCTCTCTCTCTCTCTCTCTCTCTCTATATATATATATATATATATATAAGATTCTCAGAGGCTCAAATTCAGACCATACCCATAAATGAACACTATTGAAACATACAAGGATGTGTGTTGAATATTAATATAAAATCATCTTTGCAATTGCAATTTTAAAGTATTGGTGCAGTGACAGAGAATTCAATTGTTTTCCGTTGGATTGGAAGTAAATCTATCCAAGTAGATGCAGGTCTATATTTTTCTTTTTTTTGATATTAGAGACATCACGGTGAAAATAAAAAATATAATTTGTGCTGCTGCTTCTGTTTCAATTCTTTTTCAATATGTAAGAACTTAATTTCCTATTATATTTAGTTCTTTCCATGCAACCCTCATAGCTAGGTCTCAAACCAGTCACCTTACACACGGGAGAGAGAAGTTTTACTGCTCGAGCTATGCTCCCAGGGTTCTTCGTTTACAACACTAGCTTCTTACTAGAGGACCTTTGAACCTTATAAGACATCTTTTGGCTTTGATATAAGCGCTTATTATTTTTTAATAATTAATAAATTTGTATCATTCGATATCGAATATAATCTCTCATTATATAAACGTGACATAAAATATCAATTTTAATCACTATACTATACGGTCTACTCTATGTCAAATGATTGCTTATATGTCCACTTTGAGTTCAAATTTGTTATATGTACAGAGAACGAGTTTTATTAGCTAGTATGTATATGGTTTAGTAAGAACCATTTTCTAATTTTCGCTCACTGTTATGAAATGAAGTTTAAGAGAAATTTACAATGTAACAACAACTGACCTTTTTATTCCTAGCATATGAGGTAAGCTACATATGAAAATTTTGGTTTTAACCGAAAAAAAAAGAAAATCTTCTTGCGCGCGCGCATGTGTGTGTATTCTTGGCCAATTTGTATATACTCCGGTGAATTCTTCCATAGTAGTATATATATATGACCCTTTATTTAAGAGAATATTAGTATATATACGCCCTTTTAAAATCTCCTATATTGTTGAAGAACCCATTTCGTTTGAAGATGCAGCGAATATTCACTGAGTTTTATACTGTATATAATTGTCTAATTTTTATAGCTTAAACCTTTTTGTTACACACTTAATCCATGATCTACTCCTCAAACTTCCATATTCCGGATTCTAATGATCCAGTCAGACACTTTTTTATGTGAGACAAATAAGACGCACTCTATAACACTCTACCTTCTGTGTATTTCATCGATCCAGACCGTTCACCGTGATCTGCATGTTACGCATACTCTACGTATCAATTTTTATGAGATTCCTACATCTCTAGCACGCACGATCGATGATATCATTTTTCAGACTACCGAGAGATATTCATTTTTCGTTCACTTGGTAGCATGTGCTAGAGGTGTAGAAATTTTATGAAAATTGATCCGTAGGGTATGTGTGACATGCATATCACGGTGAACGGTCTGGATCGGTGAAATACATGAAGGGATAGGATGTTATAGAGTGCGTCTCATTTGTCTCGTATAAGAAAGCGTGTCACTGGATCATTACTCATATATAGAGTAATGGTCCAGTGACACGCTTTCTTATGCGAGACAAATGAGACGTATTCTATAACACCCTACCGTCCATGTATTTCGCCGATCCAGACCGTTCACCGTGATCTGCATGTCACGCATACCCTACGTATTAATTTTCATGAGATTCCTACATCTTCAGCATGCACGGTTGATGGTATCATTTTTCAGACTACCGAGAGACGTTCATTTTTCGTTCACTTAATCACATGTACTAGATGTGTAGAAAGCTTATGAAAATTGATCCGTAGGGTATGCGTGACATGCAGATCACGGTGAACGGTCTGAATCAATGAAATACACGGGGGTATGATGTTATAGAGTGCATTTCATTTATCTCATATAAGAAAGTGGTGCAGCCCTGATTTGTGATGCTGCACTTTTAGGCTGAATTTAGAGGAGGTTGAAGGAATCAAACAATAACAATGACAATTTACCAAACTAGGGTTTTATTAATCGAAATCTACCTATTTCAATTGCAAGAAGTCTCTTAAATAGACACATACAAAATAAAAAATCACAACTAATTTACCAACAAAATAAAAACTGC
The DNA here is from genome assembly GCA_030015575.1 of Agapanthus africanus. Lineage (NCBI taxonomy): Eukaryota > Viridiplantae > Streptophyta > Magnoliopsida > Asparagales > Amaryllidaceae > Agapanthus > Agapanthus africanus. The sequence continues at coordinate 414,678,443 of CM057349.1, read as the reverse complement.
CTAAAATAGATAACTGCTAAAAATAGAAAGCAGCTAAAAATCGGAATTAATTATTTGATTGCGTTTAGAATTGATTCCCGATACCGCCTGTAAAATCTTAACCGATCTGGGCGTTGATTTCATCCCTAATTCGAAAGTCAAAATTTCAAAGCAAATCTTTGACCGTGATTTCAGGGCCCTAAATGATGGATTTTTGTGATTCTGAGAGACGTCAATATGCTTGCAAAATTGACCCAGAAGATTTTGCTAGAGCTTCGATTTGGCTAGGAGAACGCGCGAATCAGACAAGATTTGGCAGTTCAGATTTCTCGGTTGAACTAGACGTGACGTGTTTTGGAACGATCAAGCAGTTCTATGTGGGGTAGGGCTGCATCATCCACCCCATTGTTAAATGATCTCGATCTCAAGCTCTGGCCGTCCTCTTCGGAAGAGCTTCCGTCACCCGTATATGGAATCAAGTGCTTGACGTTGAATATGTCTGAAGTCTTCAAATGACTAGGCAACTTCAATTGATATGCGTTGTCGCCTACCTCCTTAAGAATCTCATAAGGACCCACTTTTCTGTTGCTCAATTTATTATATTCACCTACCGGGTAGCGGTCCTTGGTGAGGATGGCCCAGACAAAGTCACCTTCTTCGAACACTACGCGACGACAATGCTTGTTTCCAGCAACTTCATATTTGGAATTGGCAGCTTCAATCTGCTGTCGAACTTGATCATGAATTCTTTTCAGGTGCTCGGTCATGTCTTCAGGTTTAACATTGGGACGCCCCATATGTGGAATTGGCGCCAAGTCGAGGACGTCAGTGAGGTTACTTCCATACACGATCTCAAATGGACTCCTCTTTGTCGTGCGGTTAATAGAACGGTTGTAAGCGAATTCAGCTGGTGCGAGGGCAAGGTCCCACTTCCTTAGGTTGTCTCCAACTAAGCTACGGAGGAGATTACTGAGGTTTTTGTTGACCACTTCAGTTTGATCATCTGTTTGCGGGTGATAAGCACTGCTAAAGCATGGTTTAGAACCCAGATTCCTCCATAAGGTCTTCCAAAAATGGCACATGAACTTGGTATCCCTATCCGATATGATGGGTTTTGATACCCCATGAAGGCGCACGATTTCTTTGAAGTATAGGTCACCAATCCGAGATGCGTCCATAGTTTTCTTGCATGCCACAAAATGCGCCATCTGGGAGAATCGATCGACCACGAAACAGACTGAGTCCATGCTCCTTTGAGTTTGGGGTAGGCCTAGAACAAAGTCCATGCTGACGTCTTCCCATAGTTCGCAAAAGGTATCGAACCCTACAATCTGAGCTTGCATTATGGAGAGTAAGGTTGCTCTTCTGCTCAAAGCATTGGCCACTCGATTATCGACCCCCGCAATGTGCTTCAAGGAGAAGGTGAACTGTTGGATATATTCAACCCATCGACCATGTCGACGATTCAACTTATACAACCCATTAATATACTTGAGTTCTTCATGATCAGAATGAAGGATGAACTCGTGATGCAATAAATAGTGCTCCCAATGTCGCAAGGCTTGGACGATGGCATAAAACTCGGCGTTGTAGGTGCTGTCTTGGCCTTAGCACCATTTAGGTTCTCGCTGAAGAAGGCCACTGATTTCTTTTCTTGACTGAGTACGCCAATGATACCTACCCCCGATGCATCACATGCCACCTCGAATATTTTGTCAAAATCTGGCAAAGCCAGCATAGGGGCAGTAGCTAGTTTCTTTTTTATGGCGTCGAATTCTTGCCGTGCTTCATCGCTCCAATGGAAAGATACCCGCGACTTGAGACAGTCTGTGATTGGGGCCATTACTCCATTGAAATTTGGTACAAAACGACAGTAGAAGGAAGCAGGGCCATGAAAACTCTGGGATTCATGAATGTTCCTCAGCGCGGGCTAATCTCGAGCTGCTTGTACTTTGGATGGGTCTGCACGCACCCCCTCACTGGAGACGATGACACCCAAAAACATGATTTGATTTGCTATGAAGTGGCACTTCTTCGGATGGGCGTAGAGCTATTGCTGCCTTAACACCTCGAGAACATTTCTCAGATCCTGCAAGTGAGTCTCATGAGAAGAGCTATAAATAAGGATGTCATCAAAATATACGACCACACACCTTCCAAAGAATGGCCGTAGAAGGTGGTTCATGACCCTCATGAATGTGCTTGGTGCATTGGACAGACCAAACGACATCACCAGCCATTCATAAAGTCCATCCTGCGTCTTGAACGCGGTCTTCCACTCGTCCCCCAGTCGGATGCGGATTTGGTGATACCCGCTCTTCAGGTCTATCTTCAAAAAGATTTTGGCCCCTGCAAGATGGTCGAGCATGTCGTCGAGTCGAGGTATCAGGAAGCAATACTTCACGGTGATTTTGTTGATGTTATGACCGTCGATGCACATATGCCATGAGCCATCCTTCTTGGGAGTTAAAAGGGCTGGCACGGCGCAAGGACTCATGCTGGGTCGCACAAATCCTTTCTCCAGTAACTCCTCCACCTACATCCTTACCTCTTGGTGTTCTCTCGGATTCATACGATATGGTGGTTTGTCGGGAAGATTGGCGCTAGGAATAAAGTCGATGCATTGTTGTATGTTTCTCATTAGTAGGAGATTGTTAGGCAGCTCGTTCAGGAATACGTCTGCGTAATCCCGCAGCAGTGGCTTGACCATATCAGGAACTTCTGCATGTGCTTCCGCGCTCATTAATGCATAGACAACCCCCATTTCTTGTGCCTCCTCCTTGAACGGACGCGCCTCATTGGTAAGCGTTACCTTGGTAAAAAGACTACTTCTCCCCCCCGATGCGGGTTTTGGCCCAGCCTTTTCTCTCATGGGCCGGAGCATAAATTTCTGGTCATCTTTCACAAAAGTATAGGTATTTCGCTGCCCATCATGCACTGTCTTCCGATTATAATGCCAAGGCCGCCCCAGAAGTAGATGACATGTGTCTATGGCCATGATTTCAAACCATGCTTCATCAAAATACTTGTTTCCCATAGAGAAGGAAACCAAGAAACGCGAATCTACAATCACTTCGTTACCCTTCTTGAGCCAGTGTAGTTTGTACGGGTGTTCATACCTTAATTTTGCATTATTATATTCCCCATTCTTAGTCATTTTACAAATAAACAGGTGCTTTTGACCCATGTCTGCTACATAGTTGCAGATTACAGGTTCTCGGAACAAAAACAGTGAAAAAGATGAAAAGACGACACAAAAGTGAGACTGCGACTAACAAATGGAAAGATCTTGATCATGCCTACAGTTTGAAGACTAAAACGAAGATCAATGGACAATTTCACAAAGAACAAAGGCAACGCAAGGTTGAAGACTTCAACACGAAGCAAGCGGTAAAAGTCCACGAAATTATTCACTGTGGAAATCTGGAAGAGAACTAGAAGACAACCTGAGAAACAAGTGAAGAAACAAGAAGTCAAATACCACCAGAAGATTCCCTAAAGATTTCAGCTCATGATCCCTCTATTTGGCCGCGGATTTGGCCGCGGTTCTACGGCCGTGCGTCGCGCGTGTCGGCACGTATCGCGCATGTCGGTGCAGTAAATAGGGTTTTCTTAGGGTAAAATTGTAAATGCAGATGTGACTCAATTGTAACCCTAGGGTTTCTATGCTCTATAAATAGAAACCCTAATATCTCTTTTGAGGTATGCCTCTTTTCATTGATCAAAATTCAGAAATCTTTTGTAAAGTTTAGAGAGCATCAATAAAGTAAGTAGGTTCTTTTCATTTGCCCTATTTCTTAATTTTTATTTCTGCCATAGTTTAAATTTATTCTCTGCCCTAGTTTAAATTAGAATAGAACTTTTTATTAATCTGCCGTAATTTAGATAGTTAATCTCTTAAATCGAAAACTCAAATAAAAATCATGTCTTTTATCGATCCCCTAATGAGTGAGTAGATCCTCGCTTGTTAGGGTTAGGAATAGGGAAGGCTTAAGAGATGAAAACCTCTCACCCCTTTCTGCCCATCACATATTTTTATAGGACTCCATGCATACATACACACACCGCTTCCTACGGCACCCTACCCTACGAGGTAGCGGTGATACCGTAGTATAAAAGACCGATTGCATATGTTTTCCATGGAGGTTAGGGTAAGAATTAAGAAAGGAAGGACAAGAACCTAGATGAAGAAACATCGTTTCTTCCCGATGGTACTAATCCACTTTATTAATTATTACCATAACACCTCATAGATCTTAATTAGGGCATAGAAAGCGGTGAGGAATATTGACTTTCCAAACTTAACCTAAACCTAACCCTAGCAAGGTTTTAATCCTAGTTTAGATCAACCTTAATTTTTAGATTTAATCAATCCGACAACAATCGGAATTAACTCGTTAGAACAAATTGAGAATACACAAAATCTCTGTGGACCGACCCGTACTCACCGGCTAGCTACCAAGCGACTCCGTTCTTGATTGCGGTAAAATATTCTTTGATTTCAAAATCTATCTTTTCAAAACGCATACGCAAAGAAACTGATCAATCAAATGGCGCTGTTGCCGGGGATGGCGTGTTATTTTCTTTTTGTAATTTCGGGTTAATATAAATTGAAAAATCATAAAAACTGAAAAATATAAAAAATATAAAAAAAAATTTATCTTCTTGTTATTTTGTGAAGGGTATTTTCGTTTGAATTGTGCAGGATCGAAGAATAAATTCAGATCTGGAAAAATCCAGAGAGCGAAACAGAAAACAGAAGATCTGAACAACAGAGGAGCAGAAGAAATTTGGAGGCTTGAACCGTTCAACCCACCGCGCTTCCGCCGCCAACATAACATTTCTGCCGCAGAACCGCGGTCCTGTAGTGACGTCAGCACGTGGGATCCCCTCTGTAAGTCTTCTATTCTTCCTCTGAATCCCCTTGTCTCCTCTGAAATATTTGCCTGCAGGATTCCTTGCGCTAAAATTTCTCCCCTTTTCCAATAACTTGATCTTGTGCATGATTCTTTGCGCCGCGCTAAAATTTTTTTGCAAGTGATTGTGTTACTGCTTTGCATATTTTAAATTGACTTTATGGGGCTTGAACACCAATCTAGATTGGGTGGGGATTTCATCACCCTTCTCAGGACCCCAAAAATCACATAAAACATATTGCATTGACCATCAATCTAATTAAAAAGGATTAAACTTAGCCCTAAGGACTTTGCGCTCAATAGGACAAAGGAATAGTTGTAGGTATCGACCGTTGATCCTAACCTGACTTTGTGGTGCCTAGGCTAGACAGGTAGTGAAAGGTAACTTTAAAAGGCCCGTCTCACGGTGATTCGTGAGCGGATCCCTCCTTTCTCTACTTGTGCTTACCTGGCCACAATTGGCGGTGAAGAGGCGGTTTGAGGTCCTACTTCTTGCCCTTTGGAACAGTTAGGAGCTGTCTAGCTGACCTAGGTGACCCTAGATCTAGGCTTGATTGTGCATTTGTGATTGATTGAACGTGTGTCTAAACCTTTTATCGAAAATATTTTTTGCAAAAAGCTCCACATAAAAAAAACACAAAAAAGGAAAAAATTTTACAAAAAATTGCAACTTGTCACTAAGAATTCCGTGCACCCCACTTGCATCCACATTATTTTTCTTCTCCTTCTTACATCATGGGTACCCCACCTCACAAAACTCTCGCCGAATTTTGGTACCCTCATCCAAACATTGCTTCATACGCGAATTGTTTTGGTCGAATTACGGACGACCCTTCCATGCCCAAAATTTCTTTGAAAGATCGAATAGAAGCGTCTAGGAGAAACAGTTCGACTCCACAATCCACTTTGTATCAACCATTTCAACCTTCACCACCTTCTTATGTTGATACTACTTTTTTGAGTCCTGTTGTGACTCTGAAACCCATGTCTATTGCTGAACATATTGAACAATCTCGTAACTGATCTTTCACTCCTTTCAACACTTCCAGTTCTTGGGATCAACAAGTCCATTCACATTTTTATCCAAATATTGATCCTACTTCTGTCCAACCATTCAATTCCTACCAGTCCTACCCAACTTTCACACCTCTCTAGACATTGATTCTACACAACCATTTGGGAGTTTCACGTATCCAAACAACTTTGAATTTTTTACTGAAACCCCTTTACGACCCATGTCTAGTCTGGAACAGTCGTTGGAAGCTTATATTGTAATGACAAACCGACAGATGAGGAATTTGGATGCGTCCATTGCCGCCCTTATGCAACCTAGTGAACCGGTAGCTAGTTTCCAACTAGCTCCAGAAATTCCAATGTATGATGAGGTGGTTGGACATGGTGAGAATTTGAGTGGAGAGAGTGAGCTATACACTCTTCCAAATCAAACCTACCCATCACAAATTGAATCCCACAACTCCGGTTTTGAATATCTATCAAGTGTCCCAAATGATTCACCAGTTAAAAATAAAACATTCAATGAGTTGTGCGACTTTGTAGTGCTTGATTTGCCAGATTGTGAAGGGTCCCTTTCAAGTGAAACAATCACCAATCCTTTTGATCTCTACACCTCCAATCTAGAACCGAATTGATAAATATCCATGCTTTTGATAAGGTGTCTAAAAAATTGATTTTCGCTTGATTGAGGATATTGACGCCGGGAATATTTTGGATGATGAACCCGCAGATTTGACTGAATTTTTCTCTCCAATTTATCATCCCGAGTCATTAAATGTTTCTCCCGAACTTCATATGCGTCTTGATGATAATTGCATGGATGGGATAACTTTTGAGGAGAATTATGAGGATAGTTTTGAGAAGAGTATTGAGGATAGTATTGAGGATGAACCAGTTTTGTTTGATGAGTCGGATTTTCCAATTCATCCTTCTGAACATTTAACTGTTATACTTCCTAAATCACCCCCTTCATCCTTTCAATCGTTCCGACCATGCAAGAGATCACGCAGGAGGACTGTGAGTTTGAAAAATTTCTGTTCGATCACAACAGTTTTGACGCCACTAGTGCGTCCCTCATTGAATTTGACACAGTTTGCACAATCGATAGCGATTACGAGTGTTTCACTTTTTCGGACGATTTTGAAGACTCACAACCCGAGTTTGAGTCCTTTGAATTTTCAGATGAGTTAGTTGAACCGTCAGACTCGGTTGCTTACAGTCATTTTGAACCATTGATGGAATTCTTCGAGTTCGAGAACGTTTCGACCGCGCAACAATCCGTCACGCTTCCATTTTCAATGGATGGTTTACCAAGTTCAACGTACCCATGTTTTCTCACGAATCTTAAGGGATTTGACCCCATTTGTCGACGGGTTGATAAATTAGCACAATCGCTTTTAACACATCGGTCATCACAATTTGTGCTAATTTACTCACTCAATTTACACCCTCAAGTTCGTACTACACTTCTTTCTCTCTTTTGCCATTCTTCTCCGAATATACCGAGACCATATTCCACCCTTCTTCCTATACGGTCTCGTGTGTTTCTCAACTCCTTTCTCTACACTCCATTCTTCCACCTACCCTACCATTATAACGATAAAATTTTTGAATGGTTGGTGCTAATCTTTGGTCTGTGTAAGGCCTTGTATAGTTTGGAGAGGACCTTGTTGTATATTTATTTTGTTTTTCTTTTAACAATAAAAAAAATAAATAAACAGGGGAATGCCGACAATTTTGACTCTCTTGGTGTAGCCTGACAGTGAGGACATTGTCAAGTTTAAGTTTGGGGGTGTGCTTGGTAAGCTTTCTTCCTTCGCATTCATATGTATATCTTTGCATTTGCATACTTATTTTAAAACCCATAAAAATTGAAAAATTTGAAAAATTATAAAAATTAAAACATTCAATTTTTGCCATAATTAGCTTGAGTTTGACAAATAGGTTAACTAGGTAGGAACAACTAGACCTTAGACTTAGTAAATTAAAAACCCTAAAAATAACCTTTCTTAAAATTTAACGGTAGAAAGTATATGTCTTGTAGTTTATTTAGAAATAGGCAAATTTTGAGTTCACTTCTTGGGCCAAGTCAAAATAAGGGAAGAGTATTGAAATTTTTATTAAAGTATAAGTCTGAAAAATAATCCCTAAGCTTAAGTCTAAATTCTGAAAATATATACCCTACAAATTGCACAAACATGCACCTTGAAACTTGGAATAGTAGAGGAGATCTTGAAATGCTCTTGTCTAAAGTCCTTAGTACGAAGAAAAATAAAAAAAATACAAGTGTGAATAAAGAGATAAAAAAATGAACACTGGTTTTTGTAATTATTTCAGGCTGCATAAATAGAAAAAATAGTTAGCGAGAGTGCTTTATCACCTAGTGCCTTAGACTAACTGGTTTGGGAGTCACTGCTAAAGCCTTAGGTGTTACAAGACTAGGAATTACGCCTTAATGTGCAGGCACATTTTGTAATCGGTCGTTGGTACCTCAAGAAGTATTAACGGTCGCATGAAGAATGTGTGAGCAATTTCATCTAAAGATTCACCAATTGAAAATTACTTTGGACGATGGACAAGAGTATAATAGCTTGATTTGAATTTCCAAGTGTAGGGGTGATATATACATACACGTAGGGGTATGTGATTGGGGATTAGATAAGAGATAGGAATGAAAGATAAGACTTATATTTTTAATAAAGATGATAAAAATTCCTAGGTTGAGATAGAACCCTAGAAGGAAAATTCAAAAGATACTGAAAGCTAAATAAATTCATAAGAATATATATAATCTTAAGTTAAATGATAAGGAAGCATGAAAAATACGGGTGGATAATTTATGAGTCGAAGATAATAGAATTCCTTGTTGGAAAACCTAATTGGAGAATAAAAGTTAATAGGCCGAATTGATAAGATTTTGTGGGTAGTATCCACTGAAAACCCTCAGGAGACAACACTCCTCCTACTAGAGACACCTAGAGATTTAACGGCTTGTTGCACGAGCTCAGTGCAATCGCGTTTCCCTGCGAAAGTGAGGTTAGGTCTTTTTCGAGAATAAAACTAATTTTGCTCGAGGACGAGCAAAAGAAAAGTTTGGGGGTATTTGTTCATACCATAATTTTGCATTATTATATTCCCCATTCTTAGTCATTTTACAAATAAACAGGTGCTTTTGACCCATGTCTGCTACATAGTTGCAGGTTACAGGTTCCCAGAACAAAAACAGTGAAAAAGATGAAAAGACGACACAAAAGTGAGACTACGACCAACAAATGGAAAGATCTTGATCATGCCTACAGTTTGAAGACTAAAACGAAGATCAATGGACAATTTCACAAATAACAAAGGCAGCGCAAGGTTCAAGAATTCAACACGAAGCAAGCGGTAAAAGTCCACGAAATTATTCACTGTGGAAATCTGGAAGAGAACTAGAAGACAACCTAAGAAACAAGTGAAGAAACAAGAAGTCAAATACCACCAGAAGATTCCCTAAAGATTTCAGCTCATGATCCCTCTATTTGGCCGCGGAACCGCGGCCAATCATGGGTTTTGGCCGCGGTTCCGCGGCCGTGCGTCACGCGTGTCGGTGCGTCGGTGCAGTAAATAGAGTTTTCTTAGGGTAAAATTGTAAATGCAGATGTGAATCAATTGTAACCCTAGGGTTTCTATGCTCTATAAATAGAAACCCTAATACCTCTTTTGAGGTATGCCTCTTTTCATTGATCAAAATTCAGAAATCTTTTGTAAAGTTTAGAAAGCATCAATAAAGTAAGTAGGTTCTTTACATTTGCCCGAGTTCTTAATTTTTATTTCTTCCCTAGTTTAAATTTATTCTCTGCCCTAGTTTAAATTAAAATATAACTTTTTATTAATCTGCCGTAATTTAGATAGTTAATCTCTTAAATCGAAAACTCAAATAAAAATCATGTCTTTTATCGATCCCCTAATGAGTGAGTAGATCCTCGCTTGTTAGGGTTAGGAATAGGGAAGGCTTGAGAGATGAAAATCTCTCACCCCTTTCTGCCCATCACATATTTTTATAGGACTCCATGCATACATACACACACCGCTTCCTACGGCACCCTATCCCACGAGGTAGCGATGATACCGTAATATAAAAGACTGGTTGCGTATGTTTTCCATGGAGGTTAGGGTAAGAATTAAGAAAGGAAGGACAAGAACCTAGAGGAAGAAACATCGTTTCTTCCCGATGGTACTAATCCACTTTATTAATTATTACCATAACACCTCATAGATCTTAATTAGGGCATAGAAAGCAGTGATGAATATTGACTTTCCAAACTTAACCTAAACCTAAACCTAGCAAGGTTTTAATCCTAGTCTAGATCAACCTTAGTTTTTAGATTTAATCAATCCCACAACAATCAGAATTAACTCGTTAGAACAAATTGAGAATACACAAAATCCCTGTGGACCGACCCGTACTCACCGGCTACCTACCAAGCAACGCCGTTCTTGATTGCGGTAAAATATTCTTTGATTTCAAAATCTATCTTTTCAAAACGCATACGCAAAGAAACAGATCAATCAACGGGCGAGGATGTTTCTGGGTGAGTAGGTTGAGTCTCTGGATCACCTCCTTAGAGATGAGGTTCTCGCAACTTCCTCCATCGATGATGACCTTGAAGACTTTCTCTTTGATGGTACATGTGGTGTAGAAGACGTTGGCAGCCAGTCCTCATTCTTCCCGTGTCTACGTGCGAGAAGGGTCCTCTGGACGACAAAGGATGTTGTTTCCCTAATATATTTAATCTAATAAAAGAGAAAAGCTCTGTTGAATTAAATGAGGCAGTGCCTCACGTGCTCTCCATGAGGGCGCCAACGCCAGAGCCAATCTTATAGGATTAAGTCCTATGGTGGCGCCTCATGTGCTCCTCACGCGGGCGCCAATGTGCAAAGCACAGAAGAGTTCGTAAGAGTTAAACTCTTAGATGACGCCGCACATGCTCCTCACGCAGGCGCCAATGTGCAAAGCATAGAAGGGTTCATAATATAAGAGTTAAACTCTTAGATGGCGCCGCATGTGCTCCTCACGCGGGCGCTAATGTGCAAAGCACATAAATACCCATTATAAGAATTAAATTCTTAAGTAGCGTCCACGTGCATAACACGTGAGCTCCAACGCCTGGGTAGAATTAAAATTCTACAATACTCTCTGTTAAATAGAGCCGTTGGATCAAAAATCCAACAGAGATGATAAATCATCAAAATACAGAATTAAATTCTGTTCGGAGAAAACATTTCCCAAATCTTTCTAAAATAAGAAAGATACTCTCGGTTGGATAAAAAATCCAATTATATAATCTCTCAATCTTTCTAAATAAGAAAAATTGCTCCCTGTAAAACAGAGAACTTTTGGATTAAAAATCCAATGGCGATTAAAAAATCACCATTTTATAGAATAAATTCTGCATAGGGGAAAATATTTCCCCAATCTTGTTAAAAACAAAAATCATATTCTGTTAGAACAGAAGTTCTTGGATCAAAGATCCAATGGTGGGTAAAATTCCTCAAATTAATTGGAATCTCTCAATGAGAGATTTTTTCAAAACCAATTAACAATTTGCCTCCACTATATAAAGGACCCGAGACTTCAAGTCTCGAGGGACAGGAGAGACAGAGAGAGAAGACCACAACACAGAGAAAAAAACCCAGAGAATTCAATTCTTAAAGAAGAAGACCTTCTTTTTCAAAACCCTAGGTAAAGAAAAGAGATTAAAATATCTCTGTCACTTTAACATTTTGAAATATTTTAGATAAATTAATTATTTTATTTATTTAATTAAAAATGTTATTTTAATTTTATTGTAACATAAGACCTTTTAATATGTATTAGGTTAAATAAGTAGAGATAGTAGTTTGTTATATAATATTAAGTGTTATGAGGGGTTTAAGTGAAATGTTAGCTTTCTTATGTTAATTAATTTTATGTGAGGGTTATTATGTAAATGTGTAAAATTAGGGTTAAGGTTACATTAAACTTCATAAACATCATACCTTAGATTCAACCTAATGGCCACACCTCCTTCTTACAAGAAAATACCACCATCCTTCATGGTGACACCACCTCCTAGCCTTATCATTCATTTTCTTATCTTGTTTAAAAATTGTTCAGTTGATATATATCAAGTAGAAACAAATTAGTTAGCTTAGAAGAAAAAGAAATCCTAAAACACACAAAGAAAAAGAGAAGAGAAGAGAAACTAAGTGCTAGGGATCATCACCACCACCCTCAAGCTAGGATTGTATATGCTTGTGCATCTTTGAAGGAGCCTTTCAGTGATCATTCAATAGGTATAAGTTTCACCCTGCAGATTTAAGTTCAATACCGTTTTAGTATAGAAGCGTGATATCGGTAAAATATCGTATCGTGTTGGATTATTACTCTGTTTTGATCTGCTATAGTATAGTTAATCTATAACAAAATCAAGTAGTACAGTAGCCTTATAAATTGGATCTAGAATAACCACAAGAAACACGGACCCATTCCTTGAACGTTCGACCGGTGACATTCCATCAAAATCCGAGCTCGCCGGTTTTTGTAGGGAGTTAGGTGTTGGGGTTTTTAGGGTAGCTCTCTGTTTATATTTTAGGATGTCTGGTATTGTTAGTTTAGGTTATATATTCAGTATATAAAATCTGGAAGCTAATATCTGTTTTGGGGTTTATAGTTCTAAAATACGATATGGATAACTCGCGTTACGATTCTGTTTTTACTGTTATGAACAATGAAGGGTTAGATCAGGTTAGTATAAGCTTAGATAGTTCATAATATTCGCGCGTAGCAAGTTTAGTATGTAAATCTTGTAGTTTCACGTTTTCGCCGTATCGGAGTTTAGCCGTTTCTTATACGAAGGTAAATTTCGATGTTAGGCTCAACCGCGGAGACTTCGGAGACCGCAAGGAAGGGAAAATGATTGATAACATCTGAGTAGCTTAGACGTATTCCGGTGAGTAGATTTAACTTCTACCGGTGGATTTTGTATGGATGGCGTTATATGCCCGTAATTAATAGTTGGATAATAATTTCCTTTATATTGAGTATATGTTTAAAACTAAGAAACTTCATCATATGCATTCATATTTATAAGATAACACTTACTAGAACACTGCACGAATTATCGATGAGTCATGTTGCACGCACACATACCTATATGTTACACTACACCTCATCGATATTGACATGTCACGTATCACTTAGAACTTGCCATATCTTATATGATTCCCTTCATACCATAAGCATCATTATTAGTGGTTGTGTGCATCATTGTTATTAATTGATACCTATCATGTCTTACTTTCAAATCGTTGTTAATTGTAGCACAAGGTGTATTGGATTTAAGGATTTCTGGTTTTGAGTTTTATACACTATTAAGTTATATTTATTGATTCTTCATGATTTATGTGATACGTCCACCATGAGATGTCGTTTTTATGATTTGGATTTACTCCGAACCGAGTGGGGGGGCTATACGGTTGCGGATTTATACGTTATCCAGACTGAGGGGGAGAGGATATACAGTTGGATACATGGTGGACCCGGTCGAGACCGAGGGGAAGGATAGCCGCATGTGAGGCGGGAAGCCTAGCGAGGATACTCGATACCGGAGATAGTAATGAAACACGGTGGATATCTGAGGGATACCGACCGATGTTGTGGATTGACAGAATCGTTCGAGGAACGATGTCTGCTGAAAACAGAAGATTTGTGTCGATGTTGGACACGGAAAAATGAGCCTTATTTGGAAAATTATGATATTGGAAATACTTGATGAGATTTCAGTGTTGTTTTAATACATTTAGTTAATACATATTCATGCTTTCATATGTTATCATACATTATACTTATATTTATTGCTGATAACTCTAGTTCGTCATACTTACATTATCAGCTGTTAGATGTTAGTTTATTCACTGAGTTGGCAACTCAGCCCCGTTGTGCCATAGTTTCTTGCAGGAGACGTATGAACACATAGCAGCAGTGCGGATCCACTTATCAGCTTTAATCGCTTATTTTGTTAGGTGGGTTACCTACGTAGTAACCTCCTATTTGGTATATGTATTTTGGATCTAGTATTACTCCATCAGACCCTGTATATTTGACTTAGAACGAAATGTGTTGTATATGTTTTGTTTTGATTAAGTGAGATCGTCTAGTTATAGTAATTTATGCTTTTCTTTACTTATGCATGAAATTCTTCGCTTGAGCGTCGTATTGTTGTTGTATATTGATTTTCTCTATTTGGCGTTATTTTGCTCCCAACTAGGGATGCAACTTAATTAACAATTTGTAACTGCCTTAATTAAAGAAAAAAAACAAAAGGGAATGCTGTCGAAATTTTAAATTAATTGTTTAGGTTACATTTCTATAAAAAAAATCATTCGACATGATACTTCATTCTTTTACTTAAAAAAACTGATTTCTTTTATTAATTCCGCAAATGGGTTTTGATCTTGGTTTTTGTCTTATTCAGATTGTGTCGGCATCTTTAGATGTCATACAATCTAAGTGCCGGTCATGTCCAAATTTCGGGTCGTGACAGTCACATCTAAGGGTTTAACCCTTTTTAAAGAACTTAGTTCTTTCTCTGGATCTGAGATCCACTAGACAAGTCTCCCATAAGTTGAGAATTTAATTCTCATCGGGAAGATCTTGTTCTTGAGAATCAAAGATTCAGAAAAGAACTAGGTCCAAAAGAAAAAAAAAACAAAGGAGAAAGGAACCTATAAAAGAACTTAGTTCTTAAAGAAAAAACCGATCCCAGATCTTCAAAAAACAAAGATCTTGGTGATTATTAATGGTTAAAATGCCATTAACAGAGATTTAATCTCTAAAAAAGGGAAAAGACTAGCGCCTCACGTGCTCCTTACTTGGACGCCCCCTTTTAACAACGCCTAGCGTCTCACGTGAAAAACACGCGGGTGCCCAAAACAGAAGGCCAACGCCTCACGTGAAACACATATGGGCGCTGAATAAAAGTGCTTAGCACTTCATATACAGCCAAAATGGCTGAGTGCTTAGCACTTATTGGGCAGTGCCCAGCGCCGCATGTGCACTTCACGTGGACGCCATAAAAAGTGGTTAGCACTTCACATTTAGTCAAAATGACTGAAAGTGCTCAACATTTATTGGGCAGCGCCCATGACTGAATGCTTCACATGACATACATGTGAGCGTCAGAGCTCAAATAAGTGCTTAGCACTTTTACATGAAAAGAAAAGAGCTGAACGAACAGAGCCCAAATAAGTGCTTAGCACTTTTGAAAAGAAAAAGGCTAAGTAGACTTAGCCCAAATTGGCCAAGTCTTTGAAATTTTTTTGCAGTTGAGCCCAAATGCTCTTTTGCTGGATCTTAAACAAAAATGATCCTTGAAATTTTGCTAAGTTGATCTTAGTCTCAAATTAGACTAACGCATCCTTAACAGGAACAAATTGAGCCCAAATGCTCAAACATTTAATTTGATCTTAATCTCAAACCAGATTAACGATTCTTAAATAAACCTAAGCCTAAATCTAAAATATACGGATTTGGACTGATCCGTGCCCTACGGGCGACGACACAAACTAGTCTCCGTATACAATCCACGGGCAACCAAAACAAACAAAAACACATACGACACGAAGTGAACTTTCGGAGCAGGAGAAAGTGGTTATCGCAATGCGGTAACGTAATTAACTGTAGGGGCTTGCGTCTGCAGAAAAGAGTGTCCCCACAATCAAAAACCCCTCATAAAATGAGGGAGAATCTGATAAAATCTGCTACAACGGTCGCGTCTGTCCAAACCTTCGATATACAGTGCCATAAATCAACTTGGCATCTTCGGAGAGGTGGACGGATAAATCCATATAGCATCTTCCCCCAGAATTCAGGCCAGACGTCCCAACGTCTCGGTCCATTTTTCGGCGGTGAATAGATTTGGGCACGCTCGGTAGGACCTATTCCTCTTTCCACTCCACACTTCGTGTGTCGTATTTCGCGAACAAAATCGCGGTTCGCTATGGTTGCCCTTGGATTTGAGGTACTAAAATTTGGTGTCTTGCTCCTGGGCAGAAGAAGAAGAAAATCAATGGCTTCCAACTGCATTTCTTGCAACAATAACTCTCGCTCCACCTTAGCTAGAGTAGTGACCTACGGGCACAACGCGGTCTCAATCTTTTCAATGCCGGTGGGTCAAGTTACGCAAGACACTACTGGATTGTTCTTTGGGACCATGTTCCCACCGGTGAGTTTTGGTGCCTCAGCGCCGCAAGAAGAAGCTCCAAATAGGTCGGTCTTTGATCGACTTGCGACCGCAATGTCCCTTCTCAATGGGCCGTTCAAAGTTGACGTCTCATTCTTCAACATGCTGAGCCAAAATACCCAAATGGGCACACAAAGAGGTTCATGATACCGGAAGGGGCTGCCCTAAAACGGATAACCCTCCCAACTCCTGCTACGAGCGAAGCTGTCAAAAGCGCTTCCCCCATCAGAGGATCGGTCTTTGAGAGATTGGCCGGCCCTTCTCAAACTCCAATCAGGACGTCGGTCTTCAACAGGCTGGCACCAACAACTGCCCCTCACCAAAGTCGGGGCACGACGAAGCCGTTTTCGAAACTGAGGTGGCCCCGTCCGCAAGACACGCTCGACGTCATCACTAACGCCGAGTGAGGAAAGCTGGGGGCACCTCGTCCTTTGGACTTACCCCACCAGCTCTAATGGTGGAATTTGACGCTGCTGTTCCAACCGGGAACATGTTTGATCTACTCAGGAGGGTACGTAAAAACTCTCCAATGGCGGTGCTAAAGAAATCGCCCCCGCCTGCAGAAACCACAGTGCAGGAAAAGCCGGAGCGCCCCTATCAACGGCTCTCCTCCTAAATTCATAGGGTCTGGCGAAAAGTCCAGGACTTTGTGATTGATCAAAACTACTCTCATCGACCGAAGAAATCGAAGGCTCGGTAAGGGAAAGACCATCCCTCCGTCATACAGTGAGGGACTTCATCTATACAGGTGCATGTTACAACGGCTCTTTCAACTTCGACATCCCACAAAAGGATGAGGCTGGAGAAAGTCCTACTGCCTGCGGCAAATTCCAAAGGTGATGGACTCAAACGCTCCAAGTCTGGGGGCATGATCGTACATACGGTCTACATGGCTTTCAGAAAAGAAGAAAGCCGTGCTTCCGTAGGACATCGACCGCAAACTCGGTCGCTGACAAAAGCTTAGGAGCAACAACAAATGCTTCAGGAAATGCTGACCAAAATGGCAGCACTTACCGGGAAGAAAGAAAGCTCGGACACAACAGCCGAACATCTCCAAGAGCAGGAGACCGATACAGAGTTCCTACGAAGGGTGATTGAAAGAAAAGACAAAGAAGCCGCCGAGCAAGCTGCCAACATTAAGCAGATGGCGCTCTTGTTTCAGGATATAGTTGGAATGATGATCCAGCCAGAACCCCCAGCCGAGGATTCGCCGATAATTATCGAGGATGACAAAAGGGAAACATCAAATCCTCTTCCGGCTTTATCAACAGCCAAGGAGGAAACAATCTCCAAGGCTTCTCTTGATGATTATATCGCTCAAGAAATACGAGCTCATTAAGCAAATGAAGCGGTTGGCCAAATCGTTAAAACTGGACGACTGTATCCAAGATGGTATGACCAAATTAAATACCCGCCGGGATATACGATCCCCAAGTTCCATGCGTACAAGGGGACAAGCAACCCACATCAGCACGTCGCGCAGTTCAGAGTTCCGTGCGGTAACACTGGAGGCGATGACAAACTGTTGCTTCGCCAGTTCGTTGGCAGCCTGTCAGAGACGGCCTTTGTATGGTATTCGGAGCTCCCAAATGACTCTGTGAGAAAATTCATAGAGATGGAGCTCCTGTTCACACAGCGGTTCACTAGCGCAAGCGTGCGCACCCCGATCACGGCATTAATCAATGCCATGGTAAAGCCATGAGAAACCTGGGTCCAATATGCGATCCGGTGGCGGAACCTATGGTCAAACCGCGAACAACGCATCAAAGAATCCCCCACCGTGGGCATGTTCATTGGGACTCTTGATCCTCAAACGACTGTGTCCCAGTTCATGACGTTCTTCAAACCAACGACCTTCCAGGCTCTGATCGATAAACTGGCCCAAATGGACCAGATGGGCTACAGGCCTTCCTCCTCAAGTAAGGACCCTCGAAACACCAAGGGTAAAGGGAAAGCGGCCTTCGTTGCCAACACTCAACAACAACCGAGTGGCCCAAAACCGGCTGCTCGCCAAAACAACGCATGTCTACGCCTATCCTTAGAAGAAAGGCTAGGACGCGCTTACTCGTTTCCCCGCGATAAGACGAGGAGACTATTTGAGTTGGCAATGCATAACAAACTCATCACATTGCCAGACCTATGGAGTCTACAACAACCTGGCTACGTCAACAACCCCAACTCCTCCTCCTATCACAGAATGGTGAGCCACCCAATTGAGGATTACTATGTCTTCAAGAACTGGGTCGAGGAACAATATCAGCAGGGGAAGTTCGCGCTGTTTGAGAACTGGAGGGTGAACCCACCACAGAAGCACACTCCCAAAAAGGTGGATGCGCCGGGGGCATCATGCTCGCTCGTGGAAGAAATTCTATGGGAAGTCGTTCTTTCGGCAAAAACCAAAAGAATGCTGAAGGATCTACAAGCATGTTCGGCAGTCAGGTGGAAAAGCCCACTTGAACCTGAAATTATCGAAGGGATGCTAAAACCGCGTCCCGTACCGAAAGTTGTTGACAAAGGGAAAAATCCCCAAGTCAAGCCTTCAAAGTCTTTAAAGAAAAAGAAGAAGACCAAAAAGCCTGTGCAGCCTGCTGAGTATGGCGACAAGCGCACAGACCTACAAAAGTACATTGACGTGCTAGAAGAGTACAACTAGAAGGCGCGGAAACCGGTCATGCTCGAAGAGTTTCTCAAGCATATTCTTGAGAACGAAGATAAAGACAACGATGAGGAACATGACTCATCAGAAGAAACCGAAGACTATGTAGCAAGTTGCTGTTCCCGCCAAAATCTTCGGCCAAGACCTATTTGTTCCTGTTTACACCGGTTTAAGTTTCCTTTACAGATATGTGTGAAATCAGGCTCATTCATATATGCACATACACACATCAGAGGAAGAACAGGTGTTAGAAAGGGAGCATTTGATGGTCAATGACAAAAAGAAAGCATTTAATTGAACATTCTATTCTACAGAAAATAGATCACCAAACATAGGATCGAAAGTACAGGGGTTCACGAAACTATGGATAAAATTCTCTAACTCCCTCTCCGCCTTCTCCACCATGTCAAAGTGGCGATCTTCACGAGGAGTCGCTCCTCATTAGTCAGCGCCGTACCCATCCGCGAAGGCAGACATGATGGCCCGCTAAGCCCGTATCTGGCTTAGCAGATGAACAGAGCGATCCCTCATAGCCGTGGTAATCAAAACTGCCTCATGAAAGCACTCGATCTTGTCCTCCGCTGCGTCGAGTATCGCCGGAGTCATCTCCGCTGGATGAGGGAGAATATCATCGAGCACGGATAAGAAGACCATCTGGAGCCAAATGGAGCCGATGGGGAAAGGAGATCCTCTACGAGTCAAGAGCTCATGCAACACCGTATCACATTAGTCATCCGTAAGAGCAGGGTTCACCAAGCGGGCAGAAAAACGAGGAACAATTTCCTCAATAGGCACCTCCCATGGCTGCCGGCGAGCATGTGGACGATTACACGCCATAGCTCTTCTCTGTTAAAATAATTCTCTGAAAATGAAAGAGAAGAGAAGTATTGCTTCAGATTAAGAAGGGAGACATTTAAGTCTAGGTACATAAAATGTTGTGCATGATGGAACTATTTCAAAGCATTGGAAAAGAAAAGTTTGACTCAGGAAAAGCAAAGAAAGAAGGCGAAAAGACACCTTCAGTAAAGAGGCAGCGCCTCACGTGCCTTGCACGAGGGCGCCAGCGCCAAGAGTTAAAAACTCTGAGACAGCGCCTCACGTGCCTTGCATGAGGGCGTCAGCGCCAAGAGTTAAAAACTCTGAGGCAGCGCCTCACGTGCCTTGCACAAGGGCGCCGGCATCAAAACTAAAATTTCTTTGCCATTGGATCAAATATCCAACGGAGATAATAAATCATCAAAATACAGAATTAAATTCTGTTGAGGAAATATTCCTCAAATCTTTCTAAACGAGAAAGATTATTCTCTGTAAAACAGAGTACCGTTGGATTAAAAATCCAATGGTGATTAAAAATCACCAAGCTACATAATAAGCTCTGTATGGGAAAATATTTTCGCAATCTTGTTAAAAACAAGAAAAATATTTTCTGCAAAACAGAAATCCTTGGATCAAAGATCCAATGGTGGATAAAATCCCCAAATCAATTAAGGATCTCTCAATGAGAGATTTCTTTAACTAAATCAACAAACTTTCCTCCACTATATAAAGGCCCCAAGACTTCAAGTCTTGTATAGAGGAGACCATCCCATAAGCTTCTAAAAAAATATACAGAAGCCTCCCAAAAGCTCCCACAAAACAAAAGAGAATTTAATTCTCAAACCAAGAGTTTAACTCATCTCAAAGAACTTAGTTCTTCCTCTGGTTGAGGTCTGCAGAAGTAGATCTCCCCACAAGTTGAGAATCTAATTCTCATCGGGAAGATTCTGTTATGCAGATTCAAAACTTAGGGGAAAGAACTAAGTTCAAAGAATTTAATTCTTCCAAAAGTATATAGGAATTTAATTCCTCTGATAAAACTAGGGTTTAACCCTATAAAAGAATTTAATTCTTATAAAACAAGAGACCTGAAATTCTTAAAACTCAGATCAAAATCTCTATGCATATAAAAGAAAAGACTGGTCACGTGTTCCCACGTGAGCACCTCCGATGAACAAAAAGGGATGACTGAGATCGAATCACGTGTTCTCAAGACCCTTAAACAGTTGCTTAAATGGAAAAGGGGAAAAATCCAAAGACGACACTCACATTTTGAGCACCTCACGTGTCCACACGTGAGCACTATATGAGCTAAGTGCTTAGCACTTATAAAAGGGAAGAGGGAATAAACCAAAAGAAGCAGTGCTCAACTCTGGGGCGCCTCACGTGCCCACACGTGATGGCCACAAGAATTAAGTGTTTAACACCTATATACAGATGGGGATTTGGACCCAAGTGTACAACACCAATTTTCAGGCGCCTCACGTGCCATACGTGAGCGCCCCAAATTTCAGTGTTTAACACTGCTTTAGAGATTCACGTGAGAGCACGTGAGCACCGAGCATATATTAGTGTTTAACACTTTAAGAAGCCAACTTCAGCCCCAAATTGGCTAAGTCTTCTTGAGATTAAAACGTCTTGGATCTCCAAATAGACCGAGCCTCTATGCTCATGACCTCCAAAACTAATTGACCAGAATGATGTCCATCACACATCTCCTAAGTTAATCTTAGTCTCCCAAAAATGACTAATGATTCTTAGATGGTCCACCATGATCTCTCCCCTCAATCTGGAATTTGGTTCAAGGGTACATCTCTCCACACCTCCGATACATGTCGTTGTAATTCTTCAACGTCTTCAGAGAGATGGAGGGTCCCGACAACCAACAACTCTTTGGTGCACTCCCAAACCGATGAGCACATCCCAACGGATTGCAACGTCCTTAAACTAGCTATAGACCGTAACGTCCTTAAACTAAAGCAATAGAGTCCAAATGCTCTTTTGTTGGGTCTGAATGATTCCAAAATCCTGTTGAGTAGATCTTAGTCTAAAATTAGACTAACGTATCCTTAACAAACATTTAAGTTGATCTTAATCTCAAACGAGATTAATGATCCTTAAATCAACCCAAACCCAAATCTAAGAATATATGGATTTGGACTAATCCACGTCCTACGGACGGCAACATAAATTAGTCTCCGTATACAATCTACGGGCAACCAAAATTAAAACAAACATACACGACACGAAGTGACTTTCTGGAGTAGGAGAAAGTGGTTATCGCTAACGTAATTAACTGCAGGGGCTTGCGCATGCAGGGAAGAGCGTCCCCACAATCAAAACCCTCTCACAAACGAGGGGGAATCTGACGAAGTCTGCTACAACGGCCGCATCCGTCCAAACCTTCGATACACGGTGCCATAAATCAACTTGGTATTTTCGGAGAGGTGGACGGATAAATCCAAATAGCATCTGCCCCTAAATTCATGCAAGACATTTGTCTTCCCGGTTTTCGGCGGTGAACAGATTCTGACACGTCCGGTGGGACCTTTTCCTCTTTCCACTCCACACTTCATGCGTCGTGTTTTTCCCCGATCAAATAATCGCGGTATATATGTTTGTGGTTGCCCTTGGGTGATTGGATACTGAAGCCGGTGTTTCGTCTCTATGAAGAATGACGTTTGCTTTAACCCTAGCAACTCAGGCTCTATCATATCCGGTAGAGTCAAGTATGGGCCATGATTGTCACGCTTTTGGCGTGTCATGTTTTAAAGTTCTAAAGTTAACCGCAATCAGGACGATATCGCTTTGCAGCTATCCGCGATGAGTACGGGTCGTCCGCAGGGAGACGGAGCGTTTCACGTTCTTGTTATCACGAGTTAAAGCACGTGGTGGAATGGTTCGATTCTTACCTATGTGTTTATATGTAAGTATAAATTTGTTAGGAATGGATAGGTTAGTGTAAGTTAAGGAAATCCGTACTCAATCCTTTTAGCCGAGCTCGACCACTAAAGCTAGAGCAATCGTCAACAACGTGGATTAGGGCGCTTAAGCACGGTATTTGTGGAATTCGGCTTATTGACCCTTGTCCGTCCGTTCTTGTCGCTTGCTTTCGCCTCCGGCCAATCCGAACGCAACCGGTCACGGTTAGGAATCACCGATACCTTGATAGGGTAGGGTACCTAACGGAGTGCTTGCGTAAAGTTTGGGCGGAGTTTAATGGAAAATATCGGGAAAAGGAAATGGGAAAAGAAATCTTAACTTTCAATATCGTTTTCTTTCCTAACAACATCAATATTCACGAACATCAAAACCACAAGAGAAAGAGCAAATGAAAAGAGAAAAGAAAAGAAAAACAATACAAGTAAGTAAATGACATGGTAGTAAAATAGCAAGTAAGTAAAGGGCAAGAATTAAAATGCAAGTAAGTAAAGAGAAATAATATAAAAGAGCAAGTAAGTAAAAGCAAGAGAAATACTAAGAACCCAAGAACACATTACAAACCATGGGTTCAATAGCCTAAACTTAAACTTGCAAGCTTAATGAAGAGATTGCAAGATCAAGAGAAGGCTAAGAACTCAAGGCAAAATGAAGGCAAAAAGAAAGCTTTATTGATCTTCAAATAATGATACAACCCTTGAGTTCAATAACCAAAAATTAAAGTTGCAAGGTCAATGAAGAGGTTGCAAGATCAAGAGAAGGCAAAGAACTCAATGAGGACTAGCTATATACAAGACAAAATGAAAACAAAAAGAGTATGAGTTCAAGTGTGAAGAATAATGGACAATCTTGTACCCCTCATCCCTTGCTCACTGGTCTGTATTTATAGGCTCAAAAGAAGATTAAACAAGTAATAAAAATAGGATAACGTGGCAGCAAGGGATGGACAGAAAAAAAATGAGGATCTTTGGGGCTAGGGGGCCGGCGAGCTCGGAAGTTTATAGGGTGTGACCGGCCTAAAACCGAGCAAGTTGGCTCGTTTTGATGTGGTGGTCTTGTGTTCTCTCGACAAGTCCATTCGTGCTGCTTGATTTATCTATAGAGTCCTGGGTTGTACTCAGTAGCTTGGAGAGAACTTGATGCTTTTTAAATCACATCATATCTTTTTACATTAAACACACATCACTTCTCATGTGCCCACTTGCACCAAGTCATCATTTGTGTGTGCCATGGGCAGCCCCCTCTCTAAGTTCATGAACCAACAAGCTAGTGTACACACTTATATGTGTTGGACCATTTAGATAAAAAGTGTGTACACATGCATGTTGCAGAAAGAAACTCATGAAATATCGGTCGGTTTGCGGTTCTGGTTGCAGTATCGGCTCACAAATGATATATCCATAATTTTGAATGTATTTCCAGTATTTTGTTACAGATACCTGTAATCTGTATTACTGAGCAGACACTGGTTAATAGTACCAATATATAACAAAATAGATAATGAATGAGCGGTATTAAAATGCAGTTTTCTGATATGAACAAATACCCCCAAACTTATCTTTTGCTCGTCCTGAGCAAAACAAAAAATCCTAGCCTCACTTTCCCAGGGAACGCGATTGCACTGAGCTCGTGCAACAAACCGTTAAATCTCTAGGTATCCCTAGTAGGAGGAGTGTTGTCTCCTGAGGGTTTTCAGCGGATTACACCCACAAAATCCCGTCAATCTAGTTGCACAAGTTAACGTTGATTCTACTCCTACAGTTTAGTATCTACGTTAGAAATTCTATCATCCTAAGTTAGAAATATCCAACCCTTATATTTCATACCTCCTATTTATTCAATCTCAGATCCTATACGTTTTACAGTTTAAAAAGATCTTGGTATCTCTTGAGTTTTCCTTCTAAAGTGCGGTCTCCAATCAGGGATTTTTATCATCTTTACGGAAAACATAAGTCTTATTCTTTATTCCTATATTTCCTCCAAACATCGATTATATACCCCTATGTGTGTACAATTTTTTCACCCCTACACTTAAGAATTCAATTCAAGCTATAGTACCCTTGCCCTAATGTCTAATACTACTTCTTTTCGTTAATGATGGATAGTGTTGCTCATACACCTTTCATGCGACTATTAATGCTTCTTAAGGCACTAACAACCGATTACTGAATGTGTGGGCTTAAAGTGTAAATAGGAGTTTCCAGGTCTTGACTTTATTTATTTTTTTTTTTCTTTATTTTTCTTTTTCAAGACCAGATATTTTTTTTTCAATGATGCTCTTTTGGTGGTTAGTTTTAAATACCGTTTTTTTCTTTCATACTAGGTTTTCAGGCAAGACTATTTCTAGGTATCCTCTACTATCTCAAGTTTCAAGGTGCGTGTATGTGCAGTTTGTAGGGTATATACTTTCTAAATTTGGACTTAAGAATATAAACTATTTTTCAGACTTATCATTCAGTAAAGCTTTCAATACTTTCCCTTCATCTCGATTTAACTCAAGAACGGAACTCAAGATTACCTACTTCTATAAAAAAAACTGTAAGGACGTATAATTACCAAGGTTAAACAGAATGGGGGTTATCTTTAGGGTTTTCAATTCCTAAGCCTAGGGTTTAGTTATTTCTAACGTATCAACTTAACTTTCGGAATAAAAATCTAAGTTATCCTATTAGCTAACTTGATGACAAATTTTTTATATTTTTTGGAAATTTTTTCAATTTTTGTGGGTTTTTAAATATGTATGAAAATGCAGAATATACAAATGAATGCGAAGAAAGAAAACTTACCGAGAACACCCCCAAACTTAAACTTGACAGTGCCCTCACTGTTAGGCTACACCAAGAGGGTCAAAATTGTCGGCGCTCCCCTGTTTTTTTTATATAAAAGAGAAAGCAAACCAAAAATATATATACACAAAAAGGTTCCCTCCCAAACTTAAGTGAAACAGTGTTTCCACTGTTTAAGCGGTGAAGTTCAGGATTAGGGGGGAAAGAACAGTATCAATCTATACAACGCCTTACACAGGCCAAAAGTTAGCACCAACCATTCAAATTTTTTATCGTGATATCGCAATGGCTGGAGAAAGAATGCGGAGAGGAAAGAAATGGAGAATACGCGAGACCGTATGGGGATAGAAGTGGTATACGATCTCGGTGGAGGAGAAGAATGACGGAAGAGAAAAAGAAATGGAATACGAACTTGAGGGTGGAAATGGAGTGAATAAATTAGCATAATTTGTAATGACCGATGTGTAAAAAGCGATTGTGCTAATCTATCAACCCACTGAGAAATGGGGTCAAACCTCTCAAGATTCGTAAGGAAATATGGATAGAACGAACTTGGTAAACCAGACATAAGAAATGATGGTGATACGGTTTCTTGCGAGGTCAGAACGATGGAAAGGATGGAGAGGAGTGATCGAGGAAGGGTATCAGTTAAGGGTTCAGGAGGGTGTACACAGTCAATGAAAGGGACAGGATGAAATGGAAAATCCGACTCATCAAGTAAAACTGGTTCATCCTCAATACTATCCTCAAAATTCTCCTAAAAAATCTGCTCATCCATGCCTTTATCATCAATATCTAGACGCATATGAAGTTCGGGAAAAACAGTTAATGACTCAGGATGATGTCTACACGGAAGTGAAAGGACATGATGAATTAGTAAGAAAAACTCATCCAAAACTGTAAGTTCATCATCCAAAATATTCCCGGCGTCGATATCCTCAATCAAGTGAAAATCAAATTTCTCAGACACCTCGCCAAAAGCATGGATTTCAATCAATTCTGGTTCTAGAGTATAGGTGTAGAGGTCAAAAGGTTCGGGATTGGTTTCACTTGGAATGGAACCTTCACAATCTGGTAAATCAAACACTACAAAGTCGCACAACTCATTAAATATTCTATCCTCAATTGGTAAATCATTTGGGACACTTGATAAACATTCAAAACCGGAGTTGTGGGATTCAATTTGCAATGGGTATGTTTGATTTGGAAGGGTGCACTGCTCACTCTCACTATTCAAATTCTCAACCTGTCCTATTGCCTCATCATACATTGGAAAATGTGGAGCTAATTGGAAACTAGCTACCGGTTCGTTAGGTTGTATGAGTGCATCCATGGATGCATTCAAATCCATCATCTGTTTGTACGACACTACCCGAAAGTCTTCCAATGACTGTTCCAGACTAGACATGGGTTGCGGAGGAGTTTCAGTAAAAGATTCAAAGTTGTTTGGATACTGGAAACTCCCAAATGACCGTTCAGATGAAATGTCTAGGGAACGTGCAAAAGTCGGGTAGGATGGATAGGAATCCAATGGTTGGACATGATGATGATCAACGTTGTGATATGAAGGTGAATGTAATTGTTGATCAAAAGAATTGGAAGTGGTGAAAGGAGTGAAAGATCGGCTATGGGATTGTTCAATACGTTCAGCAATAGACATAGGTCTTGGAGTTACAACATGACTCTCAAAAGGGGTATCAACGTAAGAAGGTGGGGTAGGTTAAAACGGTTGATACAAAGTGGATTTCGGAGTCCAGTTGTTCGTCCTAGATGCGTCTATTCGATCTTTCAAAGAAAGTTTGGGTATGGATGGATCGTTCGAAGTTCGACCAAAGCAAGAATCGTATGAAGTAATGTCTGGTTGTGGGTACCAAAGTTCAGCAAGAGTTTTTCGAGGTGGGGTACCCATGATATGAGAGAAGAAGGAGAGAAAAAGGAATGTGATTTTTTTTAAATATTTTTTTAAAGTTAGTTATTAACAAAAGAATGAAATATACACACAAAAAGAATCTGGACAAAAACAATCACGACACAATACCACACACCTAATCGGTCTAGGGTTCACCTAGGTCAACTAGACCTGCTCAAGAACTTGATTGTCGAAGTAAAACTGTGTCGAGAAACGGGCTCAAGATATACCGATCACGAGACCAGGTAAGTGTAGAGATAAGGAGAGGTTTTCCGACGCTTTCGTGAAGGTCCTTAATTAGATAACCCTTTCTCTTTTGGCAATTTCGCCGTGAACACTTTTCTATATACCCCGTGAACGATATACCGTTAAGCGGTGTTCTAAACACAGTTAACTTCTCCTAGTGAGCACGAAGTTCTTAAGGCTTAAAGTCTAGTTTCTTTTAAATTTTGTGCGGGTAAACGTTATGTTCAATTCGTGATTTGTGGACCACGGAAAAGGTGATGAAATCCTTTACCATATGTTGTGGGGTTCGCTTGCCCTTAAGTCCGTATTAATGGATGCAATGCACAAATCAATACAAAGGTTGTTAAAAACCTAAAAAAATCAATTTTTATGTTTAAGCACGGCACTGCAACACATACGGGTTAGTCAATTTAGTGTTTGCTAGCGAACTTGCAAAGAATCCTGCAAAGATATTATATTGGATGCGTCGGATTTGAGAAGAAGGTGTTAGGAAATACGTATCGATAATTTTTTGGGTTAAGAAACCCCCGTTAAATTGAATCCGAATAGCTTGGAAAGTTCGCTTGCGCGGGTCAAACTACCCGGATCTTTGGCACTGTACTTCGCAATCACCTTAACTTTGAATGTACACTTTCCTCCCCACGATCGTAGTTCACAAATCCGTAAAAATCTACAAATGTCGAAAACAGATTATTAGTGCGAAAAAGCGATATGAATGCCCAAACACCTGCACACACAAAATTATAAAAATCAAGGAATAAAATTGGGACAAAATTAGAACACTGGAGCACAGGGAAATTTTTTGCGGCAAATGGAGGCTCTTAGGCCGGCGAGATCGGATTTTTAGGGCAAGTCGCCGGTTTTCCCTGTGAATTAGGGTTCTAAATTTCTTCTGTGATCTCACTGTTCTACTAGTGTCTCAATGGTATTGTTTATCTTTTCAGTTCCGATCCAGTGTGCTAGCAGGTCAGAAATCCAGAGAATAAAAATGTTAGGTTTGTTAATTTTTGTTTTGGTTTTGATTTTTTTTGAATTTTCTAGTTTGTTTTGTTTTTTAAAATAGTGTTAGAGGATATAAACAAGATTAACCCAAAATAATAAGAATAAAAACGTTACCGTCTCCCCGGCAACGACGCCATTTGATTGGCACGCTTTTGGCGTGTCGTATTTTAATATTCTAAACTTAACTGCAATCAAGACGGCATCGCTTTGCAGCTAGCCGCGATGAGTACGGGTCGTCCGCAGGGAGACGAAGCGTTTCACGTTCTTGTTATCACGAGTTAATGTGCGTGGTGGAATGGTTCGATTCTAATCTATGTGTTTATATGCAAGTATAAATTTGTTAGGAATAGATAGGTTAGTGTAGGTTAAGGAAATCTGTTCTCAATCCTTTGAGCCGAGCTCGACCACTAAAGCTAGAGCAATTGGCAACAACATGGATTATGGTGCTTAAGCACGATATTTGTGAAATCCGGCTTATTGAACCTTGTCCGTCCGTTCTTGTCGGTTGCTTTCGCATCCGGCCAATCCGAACGCAACCGGTCACGGTTAGGAATCACCGATACCTTGGTAGGGTAGGGTGCATAACGGAACGCTTGCGTAAGGTTTGGGCAGAGTTTAATGGAAAATATCAGGAAAAGGAAATGGGAAAGGAAATCTTAACTTACAATATCGTTTTCTTTCCTAACAACATCAATATTCACGAACATCAAAACCACAAGAGAAAGAGCAAATGAAAAGAGAAAAGAAAAGAAAAACAATACAAGTAAGTAAATGACATGGTAGTAAAATAGCAAGTAAGTAAAGGGCAAGAATTAAAATGCAAGTAAGTAAAGAGCAAGAATATAAAAGAGCAAGTAAGTAAAAGCAAGAGAAATACTAAGAACCTAAGAACACATTACAAACCATGGGTTCAATAGCCTAAACTTAAACTTGCAAGCTCAATGAAGAGGTTGCAAGATCAAGAGAAGGCTAAGAACTCAAGGCAAAATGAAGGAAAAAAGAAAGCTTTATTGATCTTCAAATAATGATACAACCCTTGAGTTCAATAACCAAAACTTAAAGTTGCGAGCTCAATGAAGAGGTTGCAAGATCAAGAGAAGGTAAAGAATTCAAGGGGGACTAGCTATGTACAAGACAAAATGAAAAAAAAGAGTATGAATTCTAGTGTAAAGAATAATGGACAATCTTGGACCCCTCATCCCTTGCTCACTGGTCTGTATTTATAGGATCAAAAGAAGATTAAACAAGTATTAAAAATAGGATGACGTGGCAGCAAGGGATGGACAGAACAAAATTGGAGATCTTTGGGTCTAGGGGGCCGGCGAGCTCGGAAGTTTATAGGGTGTGGCCGGCCCAAAACCGAGCAAGTTGGCTTGTTTTGATGTGGTGGTCTTGTGTTCTCTCGACAAGTCCACTGGTGCTGCTTGATTTCTCTATAGAGGCCTGGGTTGTACTCAATAGCTTGGAGGGAACTTGATGCTTTTTAAATCACATCATATCTTTTTGCATTAAACATACATCACTTCTCATGTGCCCACTTGCACCAAGTCATCATTTGTGTGTGCTATGGGCAACCCCCCTCTCTAGGTTTATGAACCAACAAGCTAGTGTACACACTTGTATGTGTTGGACCATTTAGATAAAAAGTGTGTACACATGCATGTTGCAAAAAGATACTCATGAAATATCGGCCGGTTTGCAGTTCTGGTTGCAATGTCGACCCACAAACGATATATCCGTGATTTTGAATGTATTTCCAGTATTTTGTTACGGATACCTGTAATCTGTATTACTGAGCAGATACTGGTTAATAGTACCGATATATAACAAAATAGATAATGAATGAGCGATATTAAAATGCAGTTTTCTGAGATGAACATGCCACATGCAGCCTTAAATCTCTGCAATCCGGCTCTTCAAAAAATCAACGGGCTTCTCTTTGGGTCGATACTCCCACCTCCCACCCTTGGTGCCTCAACGCCGATGGAGGAAGCCCAGAGGAAGTCTGTCTTCCATAGGCTGGTTCCCTAAGCTGCATCTTTGCCGACGGAATCAATCCTCAAACAACTAGCACCTGCCAAGGATCAAGGTCGACGCAGGGGGCAGAATATTCAAACTCTCAAAGGAAACAGGGGGCAGGTTCGGCAAAATCCTGAGGCTAATCAAATCCCGGCCGTAAGAAACGGTCGACGTCGATATCGGCATCATACAAAATGAGCTGGGGGCAGTTCTCCGTATGGTCCTATTTCAACCCCTGTGGTGAATGTTGTTGTTCCAACCGGGAACAGCTTCAAACTGTTGCGAAGGGTCAGACAAAATTCTCCCACCGCAATATTGAAGAAATCTATGCAGCCCATGGAGATCCTACGAGAGCAGAAACTAGTTCGCTCCTTATAACAACTTTCCTCATCTATATATAAGGTGTGGATGCAGGTGAATGACTCAGTCGTTGTCTGCGGCTCTTCCTCTAGACGTCAGCCAAATTCTGACAAATCCCCTTTCAAATACAAAGGGATTCATCCCAAGACGGATCCTGATACAGCGGTTCCTCTTAAAACCAAAACGGCTTTTCACAAAAAGAGAGGACTAATAAAGCTCAAGTGCCTGAAGCAAACTCCAAACACCCCAAGCCTGGGGGCATGGTAGTTCACATAGTCTATGTGGTGATTCCAAAGACGAAGTTCGAGATTCTACTAGTCACCGACCTCAAACTCAGTCCCTGACAAAAGTTCAACTGCAACGTGAAAAGATGCAGGAGATGCTCGCTCAGGCGGCAGCAAATGCTAATTCATCGCTTAAGGAAAATCCCGAGGACGCACCCGAAGAAAGAGTAGAGAAGGAGTTGGATATTGATTTCCTAAAGTGTGCTCTGAAAAAGAGAGATGAAGAAACGGCCGAAATGTCCACTAAAATGAACCAGATGGCCTTCTGATTCAAAATATGGCTGGAATGATGGTTCAATCAGAACCACTGGCAGATGAGTCGCCGGTAGTCGGTCTTAAAGATAAGGATGACATTTCAAATCCTCTGCAAACCTCATCAACGGCTGAAGATGAAATGATTCCAAAAGCAAAGCTGGACGAATACATCGCTCAGCGAATCAAAGCTCACTATGCTAGGGATACTGCAAATAGATCGATCAAGACTAGTCGACCGTATTCGGCGTGCTACGATCTAATATAGTACCCGCCAGAGTACACACTTCCAACGTTCTACATGTACAAAGGAACTGGGAATCCTCGCCAGCACATCACGCGTTTTAAATCCGTGTGCGACAATACTGGAGAGAATGATATACTTCTTCTCTGACAGTTCGTCAGCTGTCTGGCGGGCATTGCCTTCGAATGGTATGCGGAACTCCCGAATGACTCCGTGAATACCTTCGACGAGATGGAGATGCTCTTCTGTCAGAGATCCGCTAGTGTGAATAAACGCACTACCGTAACGACGTTGGTCAATGAAAGGGTTAGACCGAATGAAACCTGGGTTCAATATGTTACCCGATGGCGAAATCTCTGGTCAAAATGCGAGCAACGTATCGACGAAGCTGCGGCTGTGGGAATGTTTATAAACACCCTTGACCCAAATTCAAAAGGTGTTCCCGTATATGGCCCTCTTCAAGCCAACGACCTTCTAAGAACTCATGGATAAAATGGCTCGATTGGATCAAATAGGTCAAGACTCTTTCTCATCTGACGATGACGAGTGAAAAGCGGAGGTAAGATGGCGTTTTTCGTCTACGCTCAACAAAAATAATCGGCTCTGAAGCAACTTGTCGCCAAAATAGCGACGACGTGGGTAATCATTCCCTCTGAGATATACACATGGGGCATATTTCTCACTGGCGGAAGAATCTCTATGTAGAATGGTCTTTTCTTCTCAAAAGACTGGAAGGATATTAAGGGGCCTACAAACAGGTCCTACAATCTAGTGGAATGCCCCGCTAAAAAAAAACAAAAACGGTACGTCCATAAGCAAAATGGGCACGGATGAAAACCCGAAAGGGCGCCGTGAGTAAAAACAGCAGGACTGCCGGTGAGCTTTTGAAAACCCGGAAGGGCACAACCTCGTTAAAATAAATACACTTATGAGATCCTCACGACTCGTAAGGAGAATTCCTCCCTATGAGACCCTCACGGCTCATAGGATTCAAAAGCCTTAAGTTACTGGGATCTCGACCTGTTCTTAAGCCGTCGTATCCCCCAAGTTGCCCTACAGGCGGTCCATATTGACCCTTGTATACAATCAATGGGCACGAATAAATATTTCTTTGCCAAGTTCTAAAAATGGCAAGAAATGTCCCCATATGGTGAATAACACTTGTAGGTCCTCTCGACTTATAAGGAGAAAAAACTCTTGGAAGATCCTTACGACTTACAAGAGAAGACATCACTTAGGAATCCCCATGATTCTTAAGGAGAAAATACGCCTATGAGATCCTCACGACTCGTAGGGAGAAAACCCTTTATGAGACCCTTGCGGCTCATAAAGTCAAAAGTCTTAGTCGACGGGATCCCAACCCTGTCTACTAAGCCACCTTTGTCCAAATCGACAGGGGCAAATGATGATTCGCTCCTTGCACTATCCCAGTTATAGCGATGCTGATACTGAAATCGGTATCAAATTCTGAGTCCTCTCATGGCAAATGATAAGTCGCTCCTAGCAATATCCCAGTTGTAGCGATACAGATGCCTAAACAGGTGTCAAACTTCAAAGTCAACCTCTTCGGCAAATACCGTCCCTACAACCATCTAATGAAGAAGGGGACCCCGTTCGTCTAGGATCAGAAATGCCAAAGTGCACGGGACAAAATCAAATAATACCTGCAGAATCCACTGGTACTGACCCCCCCGGTTAAGGGAAATCCCCTCATCCTGAACACAACAAACCTTGAGGGTTCTTTAGGCGTGCTATGGGCACAAGAGAACGACCAAGGGAAGGAGAGAGCTCTCTACTATTTGAGTCGAGTTCTTGTGGGGGCAGAAAACAACTATTTCCCTATTGAAAAGTATTGCCTGGCACTGATCTTCTCGATAACGAAGCTCACACATTATGCACAGGCACATGAGGTTCATCTCATATCAAAGGTGGATCCTCTCAAGTACTTGATGTCAAGAGCCATACTAACAGGAAGGCTTGCCAAATAGGCCCTTCTCTTAATGGAGTTCTCGATAACATATCGACCTTTCAGGGCAGTGAAAGGACAAGCCATCGCCGACTTTCTTGCTGAACATCCAATACTAGCCGACTCTCCATTAAATTGCGAATTTCCAGATGAACACGCGTTCGATGCAACCGACGGGGAGGAGGAAGGAAATAATGCCCGATGGGAACTTTATTTCGATAGAGCATCGTCTATGAAGAAGCGAAAGCAAAATACCCCCATAATCAAAGCCGGGGTGGGCCTTATCCTCGTGACTCCGCAAGGAGAGATAATGCATTTCGCTCTTTCCTTAACAGAGCCAAGAATGAACAACGAGGTTGAATACGAGGCTCTAACAGCAGGTCTTGAGATCGCCATTGACATGGGAATCGAGAATCTCCTCATATATGGAGACTCCCAGCTGGTCGTTAGCCAAGTAAAGGGCGACTATCAGATATGCAAGCCAGAGTTGGTAAAATATGGCGAAAAAGTGCGGCAATTGCTAACTCAAATCCCCTCCTACGTCCTGGAAAGCATACCACGGACGGAAAATATCAAGGTAGATGCGTTAGCCAAGATCGCTAAAGAACTGGCCGACGAAAACCTCGATGACGTAAGGATCATTGTGCAAAACTGCCGTATTCTCGCACCAGCAGAAATATCTCCTGAGTCGTCCGAAGAAGATGAAGCGACCAAATAAGAGGCCTTCCAAGTAGAGGACGGAACAAAGCTAAGGATTGGAGAGAAGTCTTTATAGACTACTTCAAATCCCATCGAGTGCCCGAAAACGCATCTTCAAGACATCAGCTCATGAAACGAGCTCTGTCTTTCGCCTTTGTCAATGATACTCTATATAAGAGATTATTCGACTGTCTGTTGTTGGGATGCTTGGGACCAGAAGAGCCAAGGAGAGTCGTCCAAGAAACTCACGACGGACTCTATGGTTCCCATCAAGCTGGGCCAAAGATGAAGTTAAAGATCAAGAGAATGGGTTACTATTGGCCCAAAATGATTCAGGACTGCTTTGAATATGCAAAGCAGCGTCACTCATGCCAGATTCATGGGGACTTCATCCATCAGCATCCGAATCCGTTACACCCAACACTGGCAAGCTGGGCATTCGAGATGTGGGGAACCGATATAATCGGGCCTATTGAACCAATATCATCCAAGGGACATCGGTTCATATTGGCGACAATCGATTACTTCTCTAAATAGTCCGAAGCAGTACCGCTAAAAGAGTGAAGACGGATAACATCCTCCATTTCTTCAGGACACATGTCATTTACCGGTTCGGCACTCCGTGATGAATTATCTTGGATAATGGGACGGCCTACAGAAGCCATAAGATCAGCCGCTTCGCGCAGCAGCATAATATAGATTGGAGATACCCTTGAGTCTATAATCCCCGAGCTAATGGTCTAGCTAAGGCTTTCAACAAAACTTTGAAGAAGATCATAAAGAAGACGGTGTCCAGAAACAGAAAGGACTGGCACGGGAGATTGCATGAAGCTCTCTGGGCTTATCGAACCACGTTCAAAACAACCATGAATACCACGCCATTTCCGTTGGTATTCGGCACGGAAGCGGTACTTCCTTGGAGATAGAGCTACCGTCACTATGAGTAGCAGTCCGACATGAGCTGACGGATGAAGAAAATACCCACCTTTGGTTTGAGGAGCTCGATGCCCTCGATGAAACTCATCTCATGGCACAGCAAAACCTAGAAGCTTACAAAGTAAGGATGACGCGCTCATACGAAAGACTAACTAGGCCGAGAGCATTCGGCCAAGGCAAACTCGTGCTAGTTGTCAAAAGACCCATGATCCCCAACTGTGCCAAACGGGGGAAATTCGAGCCGAACTATGACGGCCTATACGTCATAGACAAAGTTTATCAAGATGGTTCCTATTTGCTCATGGATATACATAGCGAAAGACCCTTTCGGCCAATAAACGGCCGCTTCCTTAAGAAATACTACCCCTGACAAGTCACAACTCAGGTTAACGATAGATGATGACGCTCGTGTCCGCTCGCTATCTTCCTGAGTCAGCACTCTGTAAGTAGTATCCGGCAAAACTTCGCCTCGAAGCTATGCACCGGGATGTCCCTAAACTAAAAATGGACCATGATGTCTTTAAACTAAATACGTCGCCTCAAATACGGCGATAGTGGAATTCAAGTCCACATGTCCCATCGGAAAAGACTGCAACTCAAATCCCGCTGCTTACACAGCTACCCTGGTGGCAAAGTCCCACCGTGATCGTCGAAAAAAAAAACGGTACGTCCACAAGAGAAATGGGTACGGATGAAAACCCGAAAGGGCTCCGTAAGTAAAAACAGCAGGACTGCCGGCGAGTTTGTGAAAACCCGCAAGGGCGCAAACTCGTAAAAAGAAAATTTCATGCACACTTGCAAGGTCCTCACGACCTTGTAAGGAGAAAATACCTGCGTGAGATCCTTACGACTCACAAAAAGGAGCAACACACTTAGGGATCCCCACAATTTCTAAGGAGAAATTGCACTTACGAGATCCTCACGACTCGTAAGGAGAATCCCTCTTATGAGACCCTCACAGCTCATAGGATTCGAAAGCCTTAAGTTATAGGGATCTGAACCTGTTCTTAAGCCATCACATTCCCCAAGTTGCCCTACACGCGGTCAACATTGATCCCTTGTATACAATCCATGGGCACAAATAAACGTTCCCTCACCCAGTTCCACCCATGGCGCGAAATTTCCCCATTCGGTAAACAACACTTGTAGGTCCTCTCGACCTGCAAGGAGAAAACACTCTTGTGAGATCCTTACGACCCACAAGAGAAAATATCACTTAGGAATCCTCACGACTCCTAAGGAGAAAATACACCTATGAGATCCTCACGACTTGTAGGGAGAAATACCTTTATGAGACCCTTACGGCTCATGAAGTCAAAAGCTTTAGTCGGCAGGATCCTAACCCTGTTTGCTAAGCCACCTTTGTTTAAATTGGCAAAGGCAAATGATGATTCGCTCCTGCCATCATTCCAGTCGTAGCGATACTGATGTCTAAATTGGTAGAAAATTCCAAGTCCTCTCAAGGAAAATGAAGATTCGCTCCTGGCAACATTCCAGTCACAGCGATGCTGATGCTAAGATTGGTGTCACATCTCAAGTTCCATACATGTAACAAAAATCAGCGAGCCAAAAATGCATATGAAATAGCCGAAATGATAGGGCAACTCGCAACAAAAATCAGCGAGTAAAATATATGCATATAAAAATAGCCGAAATGATTGGGCAACTCGCAATAAAAAGCAGCGAGTAAAGAAAAAGAAATGGCCGAAATGATTGGGCAATCGCGACTTTCGCGATATAAAATGCTGAAACGATAGAGTATCGCGGAAAGAAACAAAAAAATGAAACTTCTGTCCTACAGGTGAGTCAACATCGACCCCTGTACACAATCCATGGGCACCAACAAAAAAAGGAACCACATTTTCCTACTAGGCTCCATCAGAAGGAAAGCCAGGTCTCGACGGCAACATCTATAGCCTAGAGATCAACAACGGCGTTTCTTCTCACTCCAGTAGGATGCAGACGCAACGTCAACAAAGTGGAGCCATGGCAAAGTCCCTAGTTCCAAGACTCGACAGTTCACAGACAACCTAGAGACAACCTCGACATTCGTCGCAATATAGCAGACACAATGTCAACAAACGAAGCGAAGGAAAATCCCTAGCTCTAGGTTCTCGACGGCAACATCTATAGCCTAGAGATCAACAACGACGTTCCTTCTCACTCCAGCAGGATGCAAATGTAACGTCAACAATCGACCCCAGGGTCAAAACGGTGGAGCCATGTCAAAGTACCTAGTTCCAAGACTCGACGGTTTACGGACAACCTAAAGACTACCTCGGAGCCATGGCACAGTCCTTAGTTCCAAGTCTTAACGGCAACATCTATAGCCTACAAATCAACAATAGCGTTCTTCCTCCCTCCAGCAGGATGCAGCGCGACATCAACAAATGGAGCCATGGAAAAGTCCCCTAGTTCAAAATCTCGATAGTTCACAGACAACCCAGAGACAACCCCGACATTCATCGCAATATTGTAGACACAATGTCAACAAACGAAGCCAAGGAAAATCCTTCGCTTCAGGGTCTTGACAGCAACTCAAATGAGACCTGAAAGACTATCGGAGATCATCCCACACCAGCGCGGAGTGGTCGTGACTCATCGGGGCTCCTCAAAATGAGCCTAACCTCAAGTAAAAAACGGCATGGAATATCCCTAACACTTGCTCTTCCGACGGTAATATCACCTGGAAGATTACTTGAAGACATCTTGTCCAGCCCCCGAAGGGATCAGAGACACGACAGTCGCGGGGCTACTCGAACAGCAATATTGCATATCGGGGAATACATCGGCCAACGCAACGGTACGACGGGTAAAAAACCCTAGTACCACAGACCCTAACGGACTTCTATTAGCAGGAGTTAACTGTGACGTTAGGACATCCTTGCGAGAACTTCTCGATTCATCTTGACTCATAGGGAAAACAATGTTCCTGCGAGAACTTCTCGACTCGTCTCGACTCGTAGGGAAAAGCCTTATGCTACGGGGATATCAATCTGTTTCCTAAGCACTGGGACCCTACAACTAGGTCCAAGATGGACTATTGTATACTATCCACGGGCCACACTCTCTAAAGTTAAATATCGACAAGGAGGGAAAAAACCACTTACGAGTCCTCTCGACTTGTAAGGGGGAAAATTCTCTTGTGAGATCCTTACGACTCTTAAGAGAAAACGCACTTAGGAATCCTCACGAATCCTAAGGAGAAAATACACCTACGGGATCCTCACGACTCGTAGGCAAAAAAGTCTTTATGAGACCCTCACGGCTCATAAAGTTGAAAAGTCTTAGGCGACAGATCCAATCCTGTTTTCTAAGCCATCGCTGCCCTACAAGTAGGTCAAGTGGACTATCTACGGACCACATTTGCCAAAACCACATTCGCCAATGAAATAAAGAAGCTACTTACGGATCCTCACGATTCGTAAGGAAAAATACCCGAGTGAGATCCTTCCGACTCACAGAGGCGATGAACATTTAGAAATCCTCATGATTTCTAGGGAGAATATGCACCTATGAGATCCTCTCGACTTATAGGGAGAAAAAACCTTCTTGAGACCCTTACGGCTCATGAAGACGAAAAAAGTCTTAGGCTACAAGGAACCTAAACTTGTCTCCTAAGCCCTCAATTATATGACCATGAATAACTCTGCACTACTTCACCCACGTACATACTTACGTGGGTAAAGTAGTGAGGGGCATTTGTTCCAGCCAAAATCATCGGCCAAGAGCTATTTGTTCCTGTTTACACTGGTTTAAGTTTCGTTTACAGATATGTGTGAAATCGAGCTCATTCATATACGCACATACACACATTAGTGGAAGAACAGGTGTTAGAAAGGGAGCATTTGGTAGTCAATGACAAAAAGAAAGCATTTAATTGAACATTCTATTCTAAGGAAATAGATCACCAAACATGGGATCGAAAGTACAGGGGTTCATGAAACTATGGATAAAATTCTCTAACTCCCTCTCTACCTTCTCCACCATGTCAAAGAGACGATCTTCACGAGGAGTCACTCCCCATCGGTCAGCGCCGTACCCATCTGCGAAGGCAGACATGATGGCCCGCTGAGCCCATATCTGGCTTAGCAGCTGAACAGAGCGATCCCTCAGAGCCGTGGTATCATGAAAGCACTCGATCTTGTCCTCCGCTGCGTCGAGTATCGCCGGAGTCATCTCCACTGGATGAGGGGGAATATCATCGAGCACAGACAAGAAGACCATCCGGAGCCAAATGGAGCCGATGGGGAGAGGAGATCCTCCACGAGTCAAGAGCTCATGCAGCACTGTATCGCATTGGTCATCCGTAAGAGCAGGGTTCACCAAGTGGGCAGCAAAACGAGGAACAATTTCCTCAATAGGCACCTCCCATGGCTGCTAGCGAGCATGTGGACGATTACAAGCCATAGCTCTTCTCTGTTAAAATAATTCTCTGAAAATGAAAGAGAAGAGAAGCATTGCTTCAGATTATGAAGGGAGACATTTAAGTCTAGGCACAGAAAATGTTATGCATGATGGAACTATTTCCAAACATTGGAAAAGAAAAGTTTGACTCAGGAAAAGAAAAGAAAGAAGGCGAAAAGACACATTCAGTAAAGAGGCAGCGCCTCACGTGCCTTGCACGAGGGCGCCGGCGCCAAGTGTTAAGAACTCTGAGGTAGCGCCTCACGTGCCTTGCATGAGGGAGCCATCCCCAAGAGTTAAAAACTCTGAGGTAGCGCCTGACGTGCCTTGCACGAGGGCACCGACGCCAGAACTAAAAGTTCTCTGCCATTGGATCAAAGATCCAACGGAGATGATAAATCATCAAAATACAGAATTAAATTCGGTTGAGAAAATATTCCTCAAATCTTTCTAAACGAGAAAGATTATTCTCTGTAAAACAGAGTACCTTTGGATTAAAAATCCAATGGTGATTAAAAATCACCAAGCTACAGAATAAGCTCTGTATAGGAAAATGTTTCCCTAATCTTGTTAAAAACAAGAAAAATATCTTCTGTAAAACAGAAATCCTTGGATCAAAGATCCAACAGTGGATAAAATTCCCAAATCAATTAAGGATCTCTCAATGAGAGATTTCTTTAACTAAATCAACAAACTTGCCTCCACTATATAAAGGCCCCAAGACTTCAAGTCTTGTACAGAGGAGACCACCCCATAAGCTTCTAAAAAAAATATACAGAAGCCCCCCAAAAGCTCCCACAAAACAAAAAAGAATTTAATTCTCAAACCAAGAGTTTAACTCTTCTCAAAGAACTTAGTTCATCCTCTGGTTGAGGTCTGCAGAAGCAGATCTCCCCATAAGTTGAGAATCTAATTCTCATCGGGGAGATTTTCTTATGCAGATTCAAAACTTAGGGGAAAGAACTAAGTTCAAAGAATTTAATTCTTCCAAAAGTATATAGGAATTTAATTTCTATGATAAAATTAGGGTTTAACCCTGTAAAAGAATTTAATTCTTATAAAATAAGAGACCTGAAATTCTTAAAACTCAGATCAAAATCTCTATGCATATAAAAGAAAAGACTGGTCACGTGTTCTCACGTGAGCACCTCCGATGAACAAAAAAGGATGACTGAGATCGAATCACGTGTTCTCACATGACCCCCAAACAGTTGCATAAATGGAAAAGGGGAAAAAAATCCAAAGACGGCGTTCACATTTTGAGCACCTCACGTGTCCACACGTGAGCACTATATGAGCTAAGTGCTTATCACTTATAAAAGGGAAGAGGGAATAAACCCAAAGAAGCAGTGCTCAACTTTAGGGCGCCTCACGTGCCCACACGTGATGGCCATAAGAATTAAGTGTTTAACACTTATATACAAATGGGGATTTGGACCCAAGTGTACAACGACAATTTTCAGACGCCTCACGTGCCACACGTGAGCGCCCCAAATTTCAGTGTTTAACACTGCTTTAGAGATTCACGTGAGAGCACGTGAGCACCGAGCATATATTAGTGTTTAACACTATAAGAAGCTAACTTCAGCCCTAAATTGGCTAAGTCTTCTTGAGATTAAAACGTCTTGGATCTCCAAATAGACCGAGCCTCTATGCTCATGACCTCCCAAACTAATTGACCAGAATGATATCCATCACACATCTCCTAAGTTAATCTTAGTCTCCTAAAAATGACTAATGATTCTTAGATAGTCCACCATGATCTCTCCCCTCAATCTGGAATTTGGTTCAAGGGTACATCTCTCCACACCTTTGATACATGTCGTTGTAATTCTTCAACGTCTTCAAAGAGGTGGAGGGTCCCGACAACCAACAACTGTTTAGTGCACTCCCAAACCGATGAGCACATCCCAATGGACCGCAACGTCCTGTAAGTCTACGGTAGCGCCCCGGCCGTCTACAGACGCCAAATGCGGAACAAAAACTTTTTAACTGGCGCTATCGTATACTTTAACCCGGATCTGCCATTATTGCTAAACTAACAAATTGTAAAGAGTGTAGAAAGGTTATACCGAACGATCCGAGTCCTTCGTTCTTTAACCATCATCCCACGCTCCGTTGCGGCTGCTCCGATCTCGTCGATCTCCGATCTGCTCGTCCAGGTGGCACCACATCACTGATTTTTTAAACGGGCTCCCGCCTCTGACTCGAGGCAACTCGGTCGTCAAGTTTGCTAAAAGAGACGACCAAGATTGATGTAGAGAATGAGTAGATGACTTTGTCTCTCTTCGTCCAAAGCCGTGGACGATCGGTTAATGAAGTTGCCACTCGAATCGGGTGATGGAATGAAATGAGCTGTGAAATTCCATGCACCCCAAATGCTATCATAATCTTTTTTACAAAATGAAACATCAAGCGAATGAGAGAGAGGAGGGGGCCGGCCACTTATTGGAGTGGGGGGTGAGTGTAGGAGGAGGGGGAGGTAACCTTAAGCAAAATATCATAATGTGAACACAAAAGAATATCTTAAGGAAAACAAGAATGTTTAGAAATCAAAGCATGAGTCATTATCCTTGTCACCATTTTCTAGAACCTTCTAGAACCTTCTAGAAGCATGACTCACCCTCATCCAAGAAAAGATAAATCCGTCTTTAACCGAATGTTAAAAGACGGCTGATAGAAAACTGGAAACTGGCAACTTCCAAAAGTGATCCTAAAACGAATTTCAGGACAACCCCGAAACTGTATAAATATACCCGCATTTGTATTACGACCGAATACAAATGCAACTGAGACAAAGATATTATACCTACTCAATACAATACTCGGATCCGGCTTAAACCAAAGCCGACCAGTATCATCTGCCCGAAAAATAACACGTGCGTAAACGCACGTGCATTTTCCGAACCCTGCCATAAAACCATACGGCCTCTACAACGTTTCGCCCGAACTTGGGAAACTGTCTGTGGGGGACTTTAATGACTCGTCAGTACCCTGGCAGTGGGTTTAACCACAAACCGTCAGCGGCACTAGCAATGCGTAACGGCTGCCCATGGACTGACCTCAAGGGAGGCTGATGAGCGAACTCATCCAGAAACCCTACTGAGCCTAACAGTGACAATGTATATACAGTCCGGTCCGTTCGTCTATGAGTATCGCATATCTGCCTAGGGGGCTAGTAACGTCAGACCCCCAATAGCAGTATAAGTCGTGTCGGAGTGAAGCCCAATAACACCCTGAGATACTACTGGAGTACCTACCAGTAAATCTCCTGCCATGGCCATGGACTTTGTGTAATGGCTCTCCTAGACACAGCACGACCTCGCCCCCAATACCGGGAGAGACGAATCCCCTGCCGATCCGCTCACGTGCCTCCATATGGCTCGGGACTGTACCCAAAAGCTACCTGTTTGCACGACTCCTTTGAGCCTGGTAGGGTAGAAATCAAAGCTCAGTGGGAACTCACACAAGACAAATGACGACCTCAGGTCGATGAACTAACCTGTACACATGTCACCAGGGAACTGCTATCTGACGATAAGTATAGTACTAACTAGCAGATTCCCGGCGAGTCCTGTCCGGTATACTCATAACCCAATGAGCACCTGTATACATCTTAGGTGATCCAAATGACACCAGTGGCTTGTGAGATCGGCCACCGCCCCTCGACGGGGTCTCGACTGTATACACTAGTCTACTCCGGAGTATCGATGCCCTGTCTCGAAACTCCCACGACTAGGGACCACAATTAAGGATATGCATATAAACTACCCAACTCTCACGTATATGATCGCCATCATACTGTTGGTAGTAAAGCAAGATCCTAAGGGCTCTATCAAAGTGTAACATGTAATCAGTCACCTGATCATGTACACGACTGATAAAGGCAAACCAGATAGCATACTATCATCTCGAGTAAGACTGTCCTACCGGTATAGGTCCTCCGCAATCATTGCAATCACGTACCTGCGATCCAATAATTGACTATGACGGCACTATCTCCAACAATCTCCCACTTGCACTCAAGGCTAATTATTGCAATGTCGACTACTCACAGCCCGTGTGAAACCGAACATCCAACTCCTCTACTAATCAGTTTCACAA
The DNA here is from genome assembly GCA_030015575.1 of Agapanthus africanus. Lineage (NCBI taxonomy): Eukaryota > Viridiplantae > Streptophyta > Magnoliopsida > Asparagales > Amaryllidaceae > Agapanthus > Agapanthus africanus. Next base: position 414,634,646 of record CM057349.1, on the reverse strand, counting down.
AGCCCGTTTGTAAAACTATTGTGTTCGAGAAATAGCCTCAGTGAGTGGATCTGCCTAGATGTTTCTTTCTAAATCTCTCTAAATCTCAAGTTCGCGGAGAAAACCATCTCCCGAATTGAGTAAAACCTGTCTTAGAATATGTCTGGATTTCTGATGGGACCTAGTTCATAAATGAACTCCAAATCCAAACTTCTTAGACTGTATCGATCACTGAACCTAATCAGTATCCGGCACCAATCCTCCCACAGTATCCTCTTGGGCCACCTGTCCATAATACTGTCCCTCTTCGTCAGAGGGAAAAACTAAAACTCTGACAATCACTCTGTCAACCATGTCACCTTTGAAGTCTGGAATGATAATCGTCTCCCGAAGGAGGCTGTCGTCATCAAATCCGTAGAACATCCACTTATGTTCTAAAACTGCTTCCTTATGTTTCTCCAGGATTGGATTAATACAAACTCATTGCATCTAGTGCAAAAACAACATCTGGTGTGGTACTTGACATCTCATGATTGACTCAATTGCCTAAGCAAGTGATCTGCCAATCATGCCCATCCCTCTCCCCTTTAGTCTGTAAGACACCTTTTGAGAGGGTGACTCCATCACCTGCAGGTACACCATCATGCTAGGAGTCAACTATTCTAAAAACCATTAGAATATCTGTCAAAGTACCCACATTGGGAAACTACCCAAATCCAGATCTAAAACCATAGATCCAGAAACCATAATGTCAAATATTATATCCATATCCTGTCTGGAGAAACAACTGTGTGACGACCACAGTACAACCGATCGTAGTATAGGAATTTTACTTCCTACTCTGTGTATGTCATCCATATACCATGACATCACACCCTACTACCTTCTTAACAGATCCATCCCCTATTCTGATTGAAGTCAAACCCATGACTGTCACATCAAAATTAGATGATCTATCTCCGCTACAACTGCTCTAGTCTATAAATAGACATAAGCTACTTGCCCACCAAACTTCCGCTGCTCCCACTGACTACGACAACCCTCCTACCGGGTCTCATATCCTGAAACAACAGTAGTGTCAAGTCTGGGTAGATAAGAACCTCCCTGTCACCGTCCTTGAGCCTATCGAAGTACCTCTCGGGTGTCTGAGGTTACCCACCATATCTGCGGAGTGGCTAATGGAATGTTAAACCTGATTGAATATATAGGTCCTATTAAATTTTCCGTAATCGTTCGCGGTTCTGGAATCACTTCCAGTTCTACCATACTCCTACTACTGTTTTCTGAAAAAATCCATTTTACTAAAACTGTGGCGAGTCAAGAACAATATCACTATTGATCTTCCGAATGGTAGAATATCAACCCTCGTCATAGCCAGGGTCAACCCACAAACAGCCATTACAGAAACATGCCCTGAGTTATCCAGAGTCTGGTTTTAAGCATAAGCTGGACAACTCCCCGTACCTTAACATCTTTTAAGGTACGAACCATTCTATATCCAATATAGAAACTTTGGCACTAATTTAATTGGAACCTTATTCAAATCATGCAGCTGTCTCCAGTGCATATCATCTTTAATGGAAAGAGGCTAATCAGCATTACTCAACTTAGGAATCCATCCAATTATGAGTAACCTGAACGAGAAACAAGTTTCTCAAAACCATCACTATCATCTGAATACCAATCACAAGAATCTATATCTTCGATCTCTTTGAAGAATCCTGATACTTGTGACACTTGGTTCTCTACTTTATTCTTATACCCACAACTTCTCAAAACTTAGACCTTGTATTTCTACGAAACACTTGTCTAAATACTAGAGAAGTTATAAGTAAACAGAACATAGTATGAGAACCTACCCCTTTGTCCTGATGGACATTTGGACAACATACAATACTCTGTATAAGTCCGCTGAGTTGAACAACTCAAAACCTGTGCGTCGTTAGGTTGGAAACTGTACCCTGGCGATTTCTTCAAATATCACCAATTACAACGAATTCCGATATAATGAGGATGATCACCTAATTCCCAATATCTTACTCCCACTCATCATCTGTAAAACCATACAGATATGAGAATGAAACCTGGTAAATACATACCCTTGGAGTAAGTATCCAATCGGGAAAACAATTTTCCTTTAACAATGCACTGAAACATGAAAATGTTTCGTAGGGGTATCCTGGTATTCATAGCAATGCCTCTTCCATAATCCAATTCATGACTTCAACCGTATATTTTATTGCCATCTCTCCAAATCCCTTTATTTGTCTTTAGTCGTTACCTTCTGTACACCATCGTTAGGCTAAATGGTTTTCTTCCTTCCCTACCGTTCGGCACCAGCCTATGGTTTGAAAGAAGACTATCCAGTAAGCATATTAGGTGCACCCTCCTAAACCAAGGAGTACTCGTATCTTGAGAGAAGGTGATGATAAAAGACAACTGAATAATACCTTATTCCTTTAAAGGTGAAACAGGAGTGGCGATGAAGTACGCGGTTTTGGTCGTGAATGATATCAGTCGCAATTTATTTTGCCCTCTTTCTAATCCCTTTATTTTGTCTTTACATATTACCTTCTGCACACCCTACTTAGGCTAATTGGTTTTCTTCATTCCCTACCTTTCGGCACCTGCCTATGGTTTGGAATAAGACTATCCAATAAGCGTAATAGGTGTACTCTCCTAAACCAAGGAGCTCTCGCAACCTGAGAGAAGGTGATAATAAAAGACAACTGAATAAACCAATTCTATTTCTCCTGAACCGGGATCCATCCTCGAAGAAGTCCCTTCGAGTTCGTATATAACCATACGATGGATCTATCCAATGGAAGTGGATATCCGTAGTAATACGGGTGTTCTGAGAAATGCAAAGGGTAGAAGAAGGAGTGGCAATGACTTATGCAACATAGACAATCCAAAAGCCAGTATTTTAAGAAGGTTCGGTCAACCTGGTCACTGAGTCATAGTCTAGGGTCGGTCAAAGGTCGCTGCCAAAGAGAGAGAGAAAAGAAACACTCTGCGTGCACTCTAACCTAGATCAGAATGGTTATCACTTTATCTAATCTGGAAACCTCCCACTGTCCTGTCAAATTCTCCTCCAAACCTGAAAGAAGAATCAATCGGGATCACCCGAAGAGTAAACCAACTCACCAGTGGGAATCGGGATCCAACTCTCATCGCATGATAACGTGATGGAATGCATCCACGTTACTCATACCCCAGAAGGTATGCGCATACTTGGCAAGTTTCAGTTTCTTTAGAAACTCCCGATACGATTTTTGCCCCATGCTCTTATAACCTTGGCGTTAGGTCAAAATGTCATAAGTCACATGCCAAGTTCTACCCATCACTATCTTGTTAATTTGAACCCACCCGCACATGCCCTTGGCGTTAGGTCAAAATGGCAGAACGGCTGTCCCAAACCAACTCATCTATCTATGCAACAATTGAATACCCAGCAGCTACCAAACACTATGCCTTGGCGTTAGGTCAAAATACATAGCTTGAATACTACTGAATACCCAAAAGAAGTGACGGAGGGTTACGGCTGGTTTTTGGCGAAAAACCTTTAACGTAGTGAACTTGATATCGCTGAAGGAACCTGATAGCTTTTTAAAATATAGTGGCGAAAACCTTTTGCTAAAGAGGTCACTCCCGGTAAAGGGATCTCGGCTCTTTCCTCGTGGAATGAGGTGCATGATATTCCACTGAATACCGCTATGCAAAGTAACTTGTAATCGACTATAGTGAAGTTATTACCCTGACGCAAACTTCTGCCCAAGGGGTCAGTCCCGGTGAAGGGATATCGGCCCTTGCCCCGTCGAATGAGGTGCAGGATATTCCACTGAATACCGCTATGCAAAACAAAAGGAAACGTCTTTGCAATAACACTTTTTTAAATTTGTTCCAACAACTAAAACAGGTTTGTTTAATTTTGCATTGATCAGAATCAACGCAGTCCCATCAATCAATTACACCAGAAAAGAACGAAAATAAAATGTACGTATATGCCATCCGCATTCGTCACTGGGTCCCGTCATCACCCGTTAGGTTACTTAACTAACGACAGAGCGGGGACTGGACTAGCGCGGGTGTAAAACATATACAACATCTAATAGTATATAAACCAATATACAATAATCGCTCCAGGCGTGATAATATGCAACATTACAGAAAAGTAATAAGCATCACAGAACAATACAGATAATCTGGGATCCCCGGGTTTCACAGAGCCGCTGCTGAAACCCGACGTTCCCCTGTCGTGTGGATAGCCTGTGCAATGAAACCTAGACCCCTACGGGTGCGGCAAGTCACCCGCCAAAACCTGAAGCGAGGCAGCCCCCTACAGCATAGTGAATGGACCACCCGGCACTTCACGGAATCCGGTAGCTTGAGCACCCCTCCTTGGGTCAACCTGTACCCCCTACGAGTGCGGCGAATAGTCTGCCAATTCTCGAGTGGGGCCCCTCTGCCTCTCAAAGCCATGAGATGCGGACCCGTTGCCCCTCAGAACCCGGCTATCCGTGCACTCCGTCGCGGGGCAAAACCTAGTACAGTAATGAAAAATAGTACAACAGGTACATCGACCGCAACCTGGTCGTGCCCCAAAAGAATATTATACAATAGGCAGTGACGGCAGTCCACATGTTGGACGCTCGCCCCGCAATATCAAATGTACAAATAAACTCAAACTGCACTACCATTGCACACTGCTATCCACCACGACAAATCCGCAACATCACAACACAACACAGAACATCAACGCGAATGTCACGTTCGCAAACCCGTCTAAAAGAACTATAGCAATCAGACGCGGTTTACCGATCAAATGACATTCCCGGTCGGAGATATAATGTAAGCACTGTAAACTAACATGTTTAAATTTCGATCGACAAAATATCACAAAGTGGGCCCCACGCAAATCTGCTGAACAGTAAGAAAATCTGGGCCCAAAAGATATATACCAAAACCCCCAAATTCCAGAGAACAAACCACTGTGCAAATTTGGGGGCATGATCACTCAGAACGGCCGCGGATGCGCGGCCAAACCATGGGTTTGGCCGCGTTTCCGCGGCTGTCTTGTCGATTCACGCGTCCAAATTTGTACGGCGTTCTTAAAAAACCCTGCACAGTTTTCTGAGATGTGTGGAATATTTTTAGGACACCATTTAAAATCAACAGAAACTGTCAAGCTTGGATTTTGCAGTTTTTGATTTCCGGTTCGATCGAAGTTTTAAACGCGTTAGCACAAGTTAGTATAGCAAAATGGTTAGGCTCTGATACCACTGTAAGTCTACGGTAGCGCCCCGGCCGTCTACAGACGCCAAATGCGGAACAAAAACTTTTTAACTGGCGCTATCGTATACTTTAACCCGGATCTGCCATTATTGCTAAACTAACAAACTGTAAAGAGTGTAGAAAGGTTATACCGAACGATTCGAGTCCTTCGTTCTTTAACCATCATCCCACGCTCCGTTGCGGCTGCTCCGATCTCGTCGATCTCCGATCTGCTCGTCCAGGTGGCACCACATCACTGATTCTTTAAACGGGCTCCCGCCTCTGACTCGAGGCAACTCGGTCGTCAAGTTTGCTAAAAGAGACGACCAAGATTGATGTAGAGAATGAGTAGATGACTTTGTCTCTCTTCGTCCAAAGCCGTGGACGATCGGTTAATGAAGTTGCCACTCGAATCGGGTGATGGAATGAAATGAGCTGTGAAATTCTATGCACCCCAAATGCTATCATAATCTTTTTTACAAAATGAAACATCAAGCGAATGAGAGAGAGGAGGAGGCCGGCCACTTATTGGAGTGGGGGGTGAGTGTAGGAGGAGGGGGAGGTAACCTTAAGCAAAATATCATAATGTGAACACAAAAGAATATCTTAAGGAAAACAAGAATGTTTAGAAATCAAAGCATGAGTCATTGTCCTTGTCACCATTTTCTAGAACCTTCTAGAACCTTCTAGAAGCATGACTCACCCTCATCCAAGAAAAGATAAATCCGTCTTTAACCGAATGTTAAAAGACGGCTGATAGAAAATTGGAAACTGACAACTTCCAAAAGTGATCCTGAAACGAATTTCAGGACAACCCCGAAATTGTATAAATATACCCGCATTTGTATTACGACCGAATACAAATGCAACTGAGACAAAGATATTATACCTACTCAATACAATACTCGGATCCGGCTTAAACCAAAGCCGACCAGTATCATCTGCCCGAAAAATAACACGTGCGTAAACGCACGTGCATTTTCCGAACCCTGCCATAAAACCATACGGCCTCTACAACGTTTCGCCCGAACTTGGAAAACTGTCTGTGGGGGACTCTAATGACTCGTCAGTACCCTGGCAGTGGGTTTAACCACAAACCGTCAGCGGCACTAGCAATGCGTAACGGCTGCCCATGGACTGACCTCAAGGGAGGCTGATGAGCGAACTCATCCAGAAACCCTACTGAGCCTAACAGTGACAATGTATATACAGTCCGGTCCGTTCGTCTATGAGTATCGCATATCTGCCTAGGGGGCTAGTAACGTCAGACCCCCAATAGCAGTATAAGTCGTGTCGGAGTGAAGCCCAATAACACCCTGAGATACTATTGGAGTACCTACCAGTAAATCTCCTGCCATGGCCATGGACTTTGTGTAATGGCTCTCCTAGACACAGCACGACCTCGCCCCCAATACCGGGAGAGACGAATCCCCTGCCGATCCGCTCACGTGCCTCCATATGGCTCGGGACTGTACCCAAAAGCTACCTGTTTGCACGACTCCTTTGAGCCGTGGTAGGGTAGAAATCAAAGCACAGTGGGAACTCACACGAGACAAATGACGACCTCAGGTCGATGAACTAACCTGTACACATGTCACCAGGGAACTGCTATCTGACGATAGGTATAGTACTAACTAGCAGATTCCCGGCGAGTCCTGTCCGGTGTACTCATAACCCAATGAGCACCTGTATACATCTTAGGTGATCCAACTGACACCAGTGGCTTGTGAGACCGGCCACCGCCCCTCGACGGGGTCTCGACTGTATACACTAGTCTACTCCGGAGTATCGATGCCCTGTCTCGAAACTCCCACGACTAGGGACCACAATTAAGGATATGCATATAAACTACCCAACTCTCACGTATATGATCGCCATCATACTGTTGGTAGTAAAGCAAGATCCTAAGGGCTCTGTCAAAGTGTAACATGTAATCAGTCACCTGATCATGTACACGACTGATAAAGGCAAACCAGATAGCATACTATCATCTCGAGTAAGACTGTCCTACCGGTATAGGTCCTCCGCAATCATTGCAATCACGTACCTGCGATCCAATAATTGACTATGAGGGTACTATTTCCAACACGTCCTTAAACTAGCTATGGACTATAACGTCCTTAAACTAAAGCAATAGAGCCCAAATGCTCTTTTGTTGGGTCTGAATGATCCCAAAATGCTGTTGAGTAGATCTTAGTCTAAAATTAGACTAACGTATCCTCAACAAAAATTTAAGTTGATCTTAATCTCAAACGAGATTAACGATCCTTAAATCAACCCAAACCCAAATCTAAGAATATATGGATTTGGACTAATCCACGCCCTACGGGCGGCAACATAAATTAGTCTCCATATACAATCTACGGGCAACCAAAAATAAAACAAACACACACGACACGAAGTGACCTTCTGGAGCAGGAGAAAGTGGTTATCGCTACGCGGTAACGTAATTAACTGTAGGGGCTTGCGCCTGCAGGGAAAAGTGTCCCAATAATAAAAAAAAACCCTCACAAACGAGGGGGAATCTGACGAAGTCTGCTACAACGGCCGCATCCGTCCAAATCTCCGATACACGGTGCCATAAATCAACTTGGCATCTTCGGAGAGGTGGACGGATAAATCTAAATAGCATCTGCCCCCAAATTCTGGCAAGACGTTTGTCTTCCCGGTTTTCGGCGGTGAACAGTTGCCACATGGTCTCCCATTCGTTGTTAAATGACGAAGAAACTCTCTCAGCATCAGAAAACAACGCAGAGGAACCGGGGGCAGAATCGGCGCTAAAATCCTTGAAACTGCCAGAAGACCTGATCGAAAGGCTGTTAAACGAAGCCTTTCGAGAAAGAAAAGCTGATCGAAAACGCGAAACAAACATATACAAAAAGGCTAAGCGTAAGCGTCAGGATGAAGAAGCTGCGGCAAGGTAGAGTCGTAAAGTACTCCAACCAAACCAAAGTATACCTGTGACAAATAAGAGCCGGATCAAGGCAGAGAAGTGGTTCGCCAAAGCCCTGTCCATGGGAATGAAGCTTCCACCTCTCGAAAGAAACACTCCCGGGGTCATATGCCACGACGGAGAGGATTCACATCCAAACTACTGCCTATATTATCGGAGGGTCACCCACCCCACCGAAGAATGCAGTACCTTCAAGAAGTGGTGGCAAGAATATGTTGCCCATCAAAAACACTTCAAGAGGAAAAGCTCCAAGTTCGGAAGGGGAAAAGCTCCAAGGTCATATGCCTCGACAGATGCGCGTGAAAAAACGACCGACAACTGTCATATGGTTGATACCAGTTCGGAAGGGGAAAAGCTCCAAGTTCTTACTTTTGGGAGTGATTCTGAGGACGAAATACCCCTTAGCCCTCTCTTCAAAGACTCCACCTCCGAAAAAGAAGAGGAGGAGAAGAACAACGAGAATATTCAGCTGCGTAGCTGCACGCTGCCTGAAAAGATCCTCGGACATACAAACAAAGGTTCGAGCAAAAAAAAATAAAGGGAAATAAAAAATCCCTGAGGAAATTGCCCTCGACGATGGAGTTGCCAAAGAGCTCGCAGTAAGGGACCCGCCTAAGAAAAACAAGGTGGATTACAACGTTCTGGCACATCTGAGGAAAATATCCTCGCAACTGAGCATATTGGATGTTAGGAATATGTATACCCTAGAGGCTATTATTGTATGATATAGTGGATGCTTGGACATATATATAGAGGACTTTCTTGCTCGACATGATAGTATACTATCTGGTTGCTCTTTATCTTAACATGTACACTTGTATTATTATACTGTCACTCTGATACATGTTGATAGAGCCCTTATGATGTTTGCTTGACTACCAGGACTATGATGTGGATCATACTACTGGGACTTGTGTAGTCCACAAGCACATCATTTAATTGTTCCTAGTCGAGAGAGTATCGAGACAGGGCATCGATACTCAAGAGTAGACTAGTGTGTACGTTTCTTGACCCTGCAGGGGGTGATGGTTGATCCCATAACCATTGGTGTTTGACATCAAAGATTGTACACAGGTGCTCATTAGAGAATGGGTACACCGAATAGAACTCGCCGAGAACTCTTAGAAGGTACTTGTTCAGTTGATAAAACTGCATATTTGTTATTACATTTTTCCTACCATTTCCATATTAAAAAAGGTCTTTGTTATAATATATCATACATATGAGGGTTTATTTGTAAAAATACTATTTTCCATGTGTTTATATATTATAATTAGCATTTGGTAGGAAAATGTATATAATATTATTGACCTAATCCTAGTAGAACTAAGTCTACTAAATATTATTTAAGTTGTTGTGTAGAATTTTCAGGTCTTAAATCAAGGAAATCAAGTTGTTAAAGCTAACCTGCCTAATTAAGAAATCAAAATTAAGAAATCAATTCTGGCAGAAGAAAAGAAAATATTTCCAAATTCTGAAGGTTCCAGAGAAAGACACATGTCACAAGAAGAGAAACCACAAAAAGAAGATCAAGGGATAAGATCATCAGGTCGTGGATCCGCGGCCCGAGCCCCTTGATGCCGTGGATCCGCGGCAAGTAAGAGGAGTTAGGGTCTACACTTTTGGGGGGTGAATCTTTGCTGTTAACTTCCAATTTTGGAAGCTAAATTTCTGGCCTTTGGGGCTATAAATAAGGGCCGAGACCCTCTTGGAAAATTCATCAAGTCGACGCGATCACGAAGTCCAAGACGGCTCACGCATTCAGGCTGATCATCAACTGTTCGTCTACCTCCTTGGAAGGGATCGAGAAGCAAGCTAGTCTTTGTAATCATTTTCTAAGGATCAAAGTGTAATGAATTTTGTTGATTAATAAAGGTAGTTCTTTTTCTTATTCTATTTCTTCGTAGTTTAATTATGCATTTTCTCTCCATCTCTTTTTCTCCAAACACGCGCGAGTAATTCTCCGCTTGTTTGGGTTCGTAGGATTATGGTAGGCTAATGGATGATGAACATCTCTAAACCCTTTTTAACTCCTATAAAGTTTATGAACTTTATCAAAAGAATCATTAACATCCTAATTGGGCGCGCTAACAATTCTTTGTTAGTTCCGACCGCGATTAGAGATTAGATTAATGATTGTTTTGGTAAAGGCTGGATATGAACGGAGTTCCGTGCCGAGATAAGGGTTAAGAGTGGGATTCCTTTTCCCTCTAGAAACCCTAATCTACACGCATCACCGTCGTTCTAGTTTTAAATCTATTAAAGGATAAAAAGGGTAACTTTTAATTAATCGTCCATAACTACTAAATCCTAACGAACCCTACAAGCCCTCTTATTATATTAACCACATCCCTAAAATAATCTAGATCTATATATTTTGCATTCTTGCTTAACGTAGATCTAGAAACCATTCATCAACATTCTTATTTCTTCCTCCTTTCTCAATACATCTAAAGTAAGAGTAAAACATTCAACGTTTCCCTGAGGACGACCCGTACTCACCTTGGTCTAGCTACACGCGACACCGTTCTGATTGCGGTTATTCTACAAACACACTCTTTCGAACCAACCAAATGGTGCCGTTGTCGGGGATACGTGCGTAATTTTTTATTCTTACTATTTGTGTTGAATTCTTAGACGATTCATATCATTATTCAAACAAAACTGCAAATTGCATATTTAACGATTTGTGTGTGAATTTTGCGAGGGAATCTGGAGTCACGGACTTGAGAAAACAGGAGATCTAGGGTTTCACACTTCTCTGGTATCTTTCTCAACTCCTTCTCTCTCCTCTCAAATCTAATAAAATCTATTTTCTGCAGGATTCTTTGCAAAATAGCGCCGCTCAAAAAAAAATCTTTTTGCAAAAGTTTTGTGATTGGTTTTGTTTTGCATATTTTAATACGGACTTTAAGGGGCAAAGACCAAATCAAGATTAGGTGGGGATTTCATCACCCTTCCTAAGCCCCACAAATCATAAACCGAGCATCCGCATCAACCCTACATTAATTTAAAAAATATCTAGACCAGACTCTAAGGACTGTCGCGCTCATTAAGGACAGAGGAAGGTTGTGGGTAATCTATCGCTTATCCGCATTACTTTTGTGGTGCCTAGGCAAGTGTGTCCAAGACGAGTGGTTACTTAATTAGGACCACTACTTTCGTAGTGGGGAGCCTCCCACTCATCTGGCACTTCCTGGCTACAAGGGTAGTAACGAGGCGGTAGAGGATTGATCCTGCAGCTTGTCCTTTGGAAGTCTAGGAGCGGTCTAGAGATTGGACCTACGTGACTTTAGTTCTAGAGTTGCTTGTGCATTTTAGAGTGATTTGTCTTGAGTCCCACTTTTTTTCAAAACAAGCCAATTTTAAATCACACACACGCTGCCACTTGCACTAAACCGGCTTAGTGCATGCTCGGCTGGACATGGGATCCTAGTGCCTGTCTTGTCCGCGTTCCTGCTATCGATGCCGAAGTCGGTACTTCTTCATCTTCTTTTCCCCCACCACACACCACGACCGAGATGGACGGTACTCCATCGGATTATAACACCACGCTGCCACCGTCCGTAGGTGCGCAGAATCCACCGCGCATCTCTCTCCAAGAGAGATGCTATCCTATTCGTGATCCTCTTCCCACTTGTCTATCTCTTCCACCACCTAACGGGGATAATTTCGAAATTAAACCCTACTACATCAATCTGCTGTCCAAATTTCACGGGCTTGAATCGGAAGACGCATACGTTTTCATTACCAAATTCGAAAACGTATGCGCAATGATGGGTACTTCACAATTGACTTTAGATGCTATGCGCTTACGTCTTCTCCCATTCACACTGTGCGACTTGGCAGAAAAATGGCTTTACAATACTGCCACACACTCTTTCACTAATTGGGATGAATTCGTAATAGCATTTCTTAAGAAGTTTTACCCAAACCATAAGACTGCCCGTGTTAGAAGCGAGATCAACCAGTTCACCCAGCTTCCCAACGAACCATTTTGGAAGTGCTTTGAACGTTTCAAGGATTTGCTTGTCCAATGTCCTCATCATGGAATCAATAGATGGGATTTATGTCGGATTATATATGAGGGCATTAATCCAGCGACAAAGAAGATGCTTGAAACAATGTGTCAATGCAATTTCATGTCTAAAGATGACGGCGAAGCTTGGAAGTATCTGGAAGACCTCGCTGAACACACTTTGCAGTGGGAAAGCATAAGACCACCTTCATCTAGGGGAGGTGTTCACCAGCTCGATGTTTCTATATCAGTAAAAGCCGAAATGGCAGCGATACAGAAGAAACTCGACGCTATTGAGAACAGATTCTCATCATTCTCCCTAAATCAGGTTACGCTTTCTAAGACCGTCTGTGGTTGCTGTTCGTATCCTTCACACTTAACGGAAGAATGTCCTATGAATGCACCGTTTCAAGGTCACGAGCAAACTAATGCTGCTTTTCAGCAGCGACTTAGAAACGACCCTTATTCTTCCACGTACAATCAAGGATGTAGGAATCATCCTAACTTTGTTTGGAATCAAAACCAACAAAGCAATTATCAAAGACCTCCTCCACAGCAACCACAACCACAGAATCAGCCCCCCTTTCAGTCACAGATTTTCCAAAATCCGGCCAACATTTCTACACCACAAGTGGCCGGTACTGACAACTCACTTGCACAAACTTTGGATATGTTCATGAAACAATCCATGCGATTGTCGACTGAGATGAAGTCTTCTATTGATACCATAACGAAAAACCCTGCCTCCTATGGTGAGAGTATTAAATTAATAGAAAACCAAATCGCACAGTTAAACGCCGCAATGAGTGCGGGAGAGAAAGGGAAACTCCCATCTCAACCCATACCTAATCTTGGCCACTCACAAAATTATAATGTGAGTGCTGTTACCACGTTGAGATCGGGAACAATGCTGAATAACCGAGTGGGTGAGCAATATGATGATAGTGACACCAATGATACCCCAGCTTCTTCTTCTTCCCCTAATTCGTCTAATCTCCCACCTTCACCCGAGCCTATTCTCCGTTTTCCCCAAGGCTCGAACATTTCGCCGAATCTATCTAAGTCGATTCCCACTCCAATTTTGAGATCGAATCCATCCCCACAGTCTTCTCCACAAACGTTGGACCCAAAACTTATTGATCAAGCACCTTATCCAAACAGGTTAAGGGGCAACAGACCAAGTCCACAAATGGAGAAGATTGTGGAAATTTTTAAGCAAGTTAACATAAACATTCCTCTCCTAGATGCTATTCAACAAGTTTCGTCATATGCGAAAATCCTAAAGGACTCGTGCACTAGGAAGAGAAAAGTTCAAGTACCTAAAAATTTTTTCCTTGCGAGTAATGTGAGCACTGCTTTTACACAACAACTACCCAAGAAACGAAAGGACCCCGAAAGTCCTACAATTTCTATTTCTATTGGGGGTAAAAATATCAATCGTGCTCTACTCGATTTAGGTGCTAGTGTTAACTTGCTTCCGTATTCTGTTTATGAGCAATTAGGGATCGGAGAGTTAAAGCCTGCGCATTGCACTCTTCAGATGGCCGATCGATCTATCACCCAACCTAGGGGTGAGCTAGAGGATGTGTTAATTAAAATCGGGGAATTCATATTCCCTGTGGATTTTATCGTTATAGATACACAACCTGTGGCAAATCCATGCAATCAAATTCCGGTGATACTCGGTCGACCCTTTTTGGCCACTTCCAACGCAGTAATCAATTGTAGAAACGGCTCTATGACCCTATCCTTTGGAAAGAAGTCAATTGAGCTTAACGTTTACAAGTTGGGAAGTGAACCCTCCGAACCCTATGCTCATGTGTGTTCTGTCGAATTAATGGATGTCGACAGCAGCGAATATGACCAACCTCATAATTCTGACTCTTTTCATATGTTGTTGCTTGACACAGACTCTTCCACCGAGTTGTCCGGGTCAACATCTAACGCTGATAAGGAACTTTTTATAGAGTCTGACGATCACTCCATTTTTTCTGATGACATTATTTTTCGGGGTATCGATGAAAGCTTTGAGGAAATTTTCGCTGATGAACTCGTATTTTTACAAGACACGGGTGTTGAGATGAATCAACTCCAAGATGAAGAAATTGGACCTCCACTCCTTCTTTTGGACAATCATGATAATGCGAGTAATCCATCATTACTATCACTGTATCGTCTCTACAAATTGAGACGCAATCCTTTTCCATTACACCTCTTATCATCTCCCCACTTCTTCACGTCGAAAGGTGACATGTTCTTCCACCAACCTTGGTGCTTCATCGATAAGTTTTTTGAATGGTTAGTGTTGACCTTCGGTCTTTGCAAAGCTTGGCATTGACCAATAACCTTACCCCCCTCGTGTGATTTTAAAAGATCAACATTGTTTAACTCAAGTTTGGGGGGGGTTATATTTTGGCTCTTGAAAGAAAAAGAATTTTTATAAAATTGTGAGCCAAAAATAAGTTTGGGGGAGGATTTCACTTGCATATATTCTTGCCCCCATTAATAATTTCCTCCCAAGTCTACAGGTTTTTGAGCTTAACGGATGACATCAGTGAGGACACTCCTGTAAACAGGTTTGGGGGAGGTTTGTGCTTATTTACACATACTTTGCATTATACTATATTTAAGCACAAAATTTTTTTGATAACAAAAGAGTAGAAAGTGAAAAATTACATCTAAAAGATAGGAATAGTTTAAGAAAACCAAGAAAATTAGAAGTTTTCTTAAACGAACTAGTAATAAGTAGTTATGAGCTGTTGTCCCAAGGGTTAGTAAGATGAAGGAAGTCACTAATCTAAGGATAAAAATAAGTCTGAAAAATAATTTTTATTCTGGAAGCCAAACATTTGAACATTGATACCCTACTATATGCACTTACACACGTCTTGAAACTCGGGATAGTAGAGGATATCTTGAAATGCTCTTGTCTAAAAGCCAAAGTATGAAGGAAATGAAAAAATAAAAAAATGAAGAAAATATAAAAATGGTGAAAAGAAAAAAATGAACACTGGTTTTTTTATCACCAAGGCAGCAATAAAAAAATATAGCGAGGGTGCTTCATCACCTAGTGCCCTAAGGCTAACTGGTCTGGGAGTCACTGCTAAGCCTTAGGTGGTGCAAGACGAGGAAAATATTATCACCTAATCTGCAAGCACACGAGTAATTGGTCGGTTAGTACCTCAAGAAGTATTAACGGTCGCATGAAAATGTGTGAGCAAATCTAAATATTCATCAAGTTAAAAAGTACCGCGGCAGATGGATAAGAGTATGATAGCTTGAATTGAATTCTCCGAGTGTAGGGATGTCCATTTCACACACGTAGGGGTATATGATCAATGTTTGGACGAAAGGTAGGAATGAAGAATAAAGACGATGTTTTATTGAGGGATAATGTGATTTCTAACATCTTTTCATGACTATTAAGATAGGGCTCATGACAACCGAAAAGCTAGTGTAGTTGGAAACTCTTATTTTCAAAGTCTTTCTTTTATGGTTCTTATCTTTATATGTAAATTTCACCATCTCTCTTTTGTTATAGGATTTTGTAGGAGTAATCCACTGAAAACCGTCAGGAGACAACACTCCTCCTACTAGGGACACCTAGAGGTTTAACGGCTTGTTGCACGTTCTCAGTGCAATCGTGTTTGCCTACGAAAGTGTGCTTAGTTTTCTCCTTTCTTTTTTCTCCTTCTCTTGAATAAACTAGTTTGTTCGGGACGATCAAAGATAAGTTTGGGGGTATTTGTTCAGTTGATAAAACTGCACATTTGT
Organism: Agapanthus africanus; assembly: GCA_030015575.1. Classification (NCBI taxonomy): domain Eukaryota; kingdom Viridiplantae; phylum Streptophyta; class Magnoliopsida; order Asparagales; family Amaryllidaceae; genus Agapanthus; species Agapanthus africanus. The sequence goes on along the minus strand of CM057349.1, from coordinate 414,618,648 downwards.
TATTACATTTTTCCTACCATTTCCATATAAAAAAAGGTCTTTATTATAATATATCATACATATGAGGGTTTATTTGTAAAAATACTATTTTTCATGTGTTGATATATTATAATTAGCATTTGGTAGGAAAATGTATATAATATTATTGACCTAATCCTAGTAGAACTAAGTCTACTAAATATTATTTAAGTTGTTGTGCAGAATTTTTAGGTCTTAAATCAAGGAAATCAAGTTGTTAAAGCTAACCTGCCTAATTAAAAAATCAAAATTAAGAAATCAATTCTGGCAGAAGAAAAGAAAAGATTTCCAAATTCTGAAGGTTCCAGAGAAAGACACATGTCACAAGAAGAGAAACCACAAAAAGAAGATCAAGGGATAAGATCATCAGGCCGCGGATCCGCGGCCTGATGATCTTGATGCCGCGGATCCACGGCAAGTAAGAGGAGTTAGGGTCTGCACTTTTGGGTGGTGAATCTTTGCTGTTAACTTCCAATTTTGGAAGCTAAATTTCTGGCCTTTGGGGCTATAAATAAGGACCGAGACCCTCTTGGAAAATTCATCAAGTCGACGCGATCACGAAGTCCAAGATGGCTCACGCATCCAGGCTGATCATCAACTGTTCGTCTACCTCATTGGAAGGGATCGAGAAGCAAGCTAGTCTTTGTAATCATTTTCTAAGGATCAAAGTGTAATGAATTTTGTTGATTAATAAAGGTAGTTCTTTTTCTTATTCTATTTCTTCGTAGTTTAATTATGCATTTTCTCTCCATCTCTTTTTCTCCCAACATGCGCGAGTAATTCTCCGCTTGTTAGGGTTCGTAGGATTAGTGTAGGCTAATGGATGATGAACATCTCTAAACCCTTTTTAAGTCCTATAAAGTTTATGAACTTTATCAAAAGAATCATTAACATCCTAATTGGGCGCGCTAACAATTCTTTGTTAGTTCCGACCGCGATTAGATATTAGATTAATGATTGTTTTGGTAAAGGCTAGATATGAACGGAGTTCCGTGTCGAGATAAGGGTTAAGAGTGGGATTCCTTTTCCCTCCAGAAACCCTAATCTACACGCATCACCGTCGTTCTAGTTTTAAATCTATTAAAGGATAAAAAGGGTAACTTTTAATTAATCGTCCATAACTACTAAATCCTAACGAACCCTACAAGCCCTCTTATTATATTAACCACATCCCTAAAATAATCTAGATCTATATATTTTGCATTCTTGCTTAACGTAGATCTAGAAACCATTCATCAACATTCTTATTTCTTCCTCCTTTCTCAACACATCTAAAGTAAGAGTAAAAGATTCAACGTTTCCCTGAGGACGACCCATACTCACCTCGGTCTAGCTACACGCGATACCGTTCTAATTGCGGTTATTCTACAAACACACTCTTTCGAACCAACCAAATGGCGCCGTTGCCGGGGATATGTGCGTTATGAGCCATACATCGGTAGTTTCTCTAACCGTTATGAGCCATACATCGGCATGACTTATCAAGTTACCGGGGTCTGATGATTCCACCCCTAGACTCGATATGCAACTTATCAGACGAAGAGACCGGACTGTACGGTAATTGTTTCTTATAGGCTTCATGGGAGTTTGGACAAGCTTTCTTGTTGATCTTCTAATCGCTCAATACCTGGGTAGCCGTTACGTCCAGCTAGTACCGCTGATGTCTTGTGGGTAACTGATGTGATCATTACATACTGCCAGCGTATTGACGAGTCTTTAGAGTCCTACACAGAGGTTTCCTAGTTCAAGCGAAACGAAGTAGGGCACATATGCTGATATGTGCGGGAGCCTGATTAAATACGAGTATGTGATACCGTATTTTAATCTGGAGACATTTGATATTGGTTAGGTTATATGTGATATAGCCGGATTATTGAATCAAGTGTTGATTTGATAATGTGATATACAGATAAATGATATTAATCGGTTATTTATGATATAACCGGATTATTAAATCAAGTGTTGATTTAATAATTTGATATATATTTATATTTGATATAATTATATACTAACTAATATTAAGCTCACTTAAAGTTTATATTCTCATAATATATATATATTTGGATTTTCTATTTTGAGAAAATAGAAATTGAGGTAGAAAATGGGAGATATTTTAGGCATGGTTGTGAAGTATGGTTCATACATTATTTTATTTGTTTGGCTTCACTATTGAAGCATGGTGCATATTTTCTGTTTGAAAATATTCATGCTTCAATGAGTGAAGGATATTTATGAGCCATTCTTCATTCTTTGCTCTTATGCAAGCTCATTTGCTCTAGCTCTCTCCATCTTCTTCTCCTTCATCCTCCAAGCCCTAATCCTCACATGAGTTGTGAACCCTAGAGCTCGTGAGAATTCTTAGTGAGCTAAAGCACCTACTTCATCATCCTACTCTAAATTAGCCATTTGGATTAGGGTGTTTCCTTCACTAATGCATGATTAGTGAAGAGGTAGCTTGAGTTATAGAAGCTTCAAGGTGGATCATCTTCGGTCTTGAAGATCGCGAAGCAAGCTCGTGCATTTCTTTAAGTGGAGCCAAGAGGAGTCGTAGGGACTACCACCCGGAGCTATAGAAGTGAAGGACTTGGTCTATAAAGATTATAGTCTACATCACTTAGATTAGTTCTTTCTTTATCATATGTTAAACCCTAATACTCTAGTTAGATTCTAGATTAGTGTAGCTTGGCACCCCAAATTTTTTAAAATTGCATGCTTGATGCCGGTATAAACATTATAGTGGTGCTAAGATACACTTTCATGGTATCAGAGCCAAGTTAGAACATTAGGGGATGTCTATACGACGTTAAAGTGTTCGATCGAACTTCGAAACCCGCATTTTTATCAAATTTCTCTCCATTTTTCAAAAGTTGGAATTTTTAAGATTAAAAATAGCCAGAAAATTGTGCAGGGTATTTGATGGAGCCCCAAGAAATTCGAGGGCCTATCTCGACCAAATGGCCGCGGAACTGCCGCATAAACTAAGGTTTAGCCGCGGTTCCGCAGCTAATTTGGTGAGTTTAGGAATAATTTTTCTTGTGCTGCTCCGTTGTCATATTTGACACTTTTTGGGTATTTTTAGTGAGGCTCAAGTTCTTGATGTCTCTGTGATTTGTGGGTGTTTGATGAATCGATCGAAATGTTTAACATCGTCTAGATTATTATGATATGTGATACAATATTTGGAATCCACAATAATTAGTTTTGTGAAAACTAGTTAGTGTTAAGTAAATATAGCGGTTTAGTCTCGTTTGATTGATTGCCACAGAGTTTTAATTTGGATCAAAACTCCGTCGCAATCTCATATTGTACGCGAACACTCGCCGGGAAACACTACTAGATAGCCATGCCCCATAGCCCCGATCAAGTGACTGTAGGAGAACCTCATTGCCAAAAGCATCCACTCGGGTGCTCGCGGCCGCGGTGTTCCGCCTAAGTGCACTTCGTTGACGGTATCGGGGGTGCGGCCATCTACTAAAGTTCCCGACGAGCATTCGATCATTTTATCGGGAATCATGTTGAATTACCCGACTGGTTATTGAAAAGTGTTTTCAATTCGAAACTAAAATGCAAGGTTTATAAGTTAGGCATGAAATTTGGAATATGTGATATTACGGGTTTATGATGTCTAAGGAATTTGTGGATTCTAATTATTGTAATTTTTCATTTCTTTTCTGCGACCGTAAGTGTAATATATGGTGCATCTCTGATCTTGTTGCTATGTCAACGACATTCGGGATACGCATATTTAGTTACGTTAATGACATGTGATGTTATGTTCTGCTGTGATATGTTATATTGGATCGTCGTGATTGAATAGCCGGAGGTTTTTGCATGAGATGAGAGTTTTTCAATTTTCATTCATGTAAAAAGTTGTATGTAATATTCTTTTACTGGGACACTTCCGGGTTGAGGATGATGTCACCATTAATGTATATTATTTACTTTTCCGCATTAGGATAGACCCAAGGCGGGGGGCATAAGTAACCGGGTTCTAGAGTCCAGTGGGAGACCATCTCGAGGAGTCGAGACTGGGTCTCCTAACTCTAGAATTGGTAGGGTTGCTTGCCGCTCTTGTAGGGCTCTAGGGATGTGGGTTTGGCTTTTCATCACGACCGTGGAATCCGTGTTTTTCATTACCGATTTAATTTAAAACACGGACCTCCTGGTATATCCAATATTTTATATGTTGACTTCTGCTGCTTGAGTTCTGTGATGTGATCATATAACTGTGTGAGACGAATGATATATATATATATATATATATATATATATATATATATATATATATAAATAAACATTGCTTATGTTTTGCACCCGCGCTAGTCCAGTCCCCGCTCTGCCGTTAGTTAAGAAACCTAACGGTGCATGACGGGGCCCCGTGGAGAATGCGGATGGCATAAGCGTACGTTCTATTTTCGTTTCTTCTATGATGTTTAGGAAACATAAATGATGGGACGCCATTAATGAGATTAATGAAAAGATAAGAAACCTAAAGATATTGTAGAATCAAAATTTTCAAAAGTGTAGTTCTAGTTTTTGCTTCGCATAGTGGTATTCCTTGATGAATATCCAGCACCTCATTCGATGAGGAAAGAGCCGAGATCCCTTCACCGGGAGTGACCTCTTTAGCAAAGGCTAGTAAATGCTACAATCCGCTTGGTTTGTTTCAAAAAGGTAGCTCTAGTTCTTGCTTTGCATAGTGGTATTCCTTGATGAATATCCAGCACCTCATTCGATGAGGAAAGAGCCGAAATCCCTTCACCGGGAGTGACCTCTTTAGCAAAACTAGCAAATACTACAACTCACGTTGTTTGTTTTGAAAACTAATCGATTTTAAAAGCGGAGCTTAAACCATTCCTTTTCAAATCACTAGATTCTACAACGATATCAAGTTCATTACGCTAAAGGTTTTTCTCAAAACCAGTTGTTCACCGCCGAAAATAGAGACGGACCGCGTAGGTCGTCTTTCCTAAATTTGGGGGCAGATGCTATTTGGATTTATCCGTCCACCTCTTCGAAGATGCCAAGTTGATTTATGGCACTGCATATCGGAGGTTTGGACGGATGCGGTCGTTGTAGCGGACTTCATCAGATTCCCCCTCATTTGCGAGGGGTTTTTGATTGTGGGGACGCTCTTCCCTGCAGGCGCAATCCCCTGCAGTTAATTACGTTATCGCATCGCGATAACCACTTTCTCCTGCTCCGAAAGTTCACTTCGTGTCGTGTGTGTTTGTTTTATTTTTGGTTGCCCGTGGATTATATACGCAGACTAATTTATGTTGTCGCCCATAGGGCGTGGATTAGTCCAAATTCGTCTATTCTTAGATTTGGGTTTGGTTTGATTTAAGGATCATTAATCTTGTTTGAGATTAAGATCAACTTAAATTTTTTTAAGGATGTGTTAGTCCAATTTGAGACTAAGATCTACTTAACAGGGTGTTAGGATCATTTTTGTTTTAGATCCAACAAGAGAGCATTTGGGCTCTGTTGTTTTAGTTTAAGGACGTTACGGTCCGTTGTTAGTTTAAGGACGTTTCAGTCTGTAGATCGCCATTTTTGAGGTGATGGTTTAGTTTAAGGACGTTTCGGTCCGTAGTAGTTTGAGGACGTTACGGTCCGTAGTAGACCACCATTTTTGAGGTGAGGGTTTAGTTTAAGGAAGTTTCGGTCCGTAGTAGTCTGAGGACGTTACGGTCCGTAGATCACCATTTTTGAGGTGAGGGTTTAGTTTAAGGACGTTTCGGTCCGTAGTAGTTTGAGGACGTTATGGTCCGTAGATCACCATTTTATGCCCGTGTATTTGTTACGTGACGGGATGTACAACGATGATGTGGGATACAACCATTTGGGTTGTGGTTTGGTTTAAGGTGTGCACGTCAGCTTGGGAAGTGCACCCAAAAGCAGTTAGTTGTCAGGACCCTCCACCTCGCTGAAGACGTTAAGGAATTACAACGATATGCATCAGAGATATGGGGAGATGTACCCTACCATGTCTGAGGGAAGAGATCATGGTGGACCATCTAAGAATCATTAGCCATTTTTGGGGGCTAAGATTAACTTAAGAAATATGGGATGAACATCATTTTGGATATCATGAGTCATGTTTGGGAAGCAATGAACCTATGGGCTCAGTTGATCTGAATTAGGGATCTAGCCAACTTGGGCTTGGCCCACTCAGTTTTCTTTTATTTGAAAGAAGTTCTAAGCACTTTTTAGGGCTCAGTCCCTCATTTTTTTTGTGCAAACAGTGCTGAGCACTTATGTATGTTCTGACACCCACACTTTACTTTACTTTACCTTTTTTTTGTCTCTTTATGGAGTGCTGAGCACTCTTTATAGCGCCCACGTGCAAAGCACGCGAGGCACTAGGCGCTAGGTGCTGAATGATGAGTGTCAAGCATTTTTATGTTCTGTAGCACCCACGTGAGGGTCGCGTGGGACACTGGGCGCCGCACAACTGAGTGCTAAGCACTCCTTATTTTGTAGCGCCCACATGAGGGGCACATGAGGCTCTAATTGCTGAGCGGTGAGCGCCAACCACTGAGTTGTCACGATCCGAAATAGCATGTGACTGACACTTGAATCATGTGAAGTCTATAAGACCACACCTAATTCAAGTAGCCAAAAGCCCAGAAATCTAAACCATTTTAAAGAAAGTGTTTTATCAAAATAAGCCGTAGTATGCATTTTTAAAACATCAGGTCTTTTCTGAAAATTTCGGCAGAGTTTCCTTTGTAAATACTGGCCCCAAACGGATACAAACATAAATAATATGCATAATGAATAAAGGCATTCCCAAGCGGGACCCAGCACTTCGCCAATTGGCGGTCACAACCACGCAAGCAATATAATATACAACGCCAAAGGGCGAGGATCAAAACTCAGCAAGAAAAGCAATATCCTCAAGAAAACCAGAGAAAAACCATAATAATACAGCGCGCGACTCTAAGGTCGAAAGAATATACACTGGTCTTCTAGGTCTATCAAATAATACAAGTCTGGTTGATGGAGTTTACTAGATACAATAGAATGTAAATAAAGTACAATGGTGGTCACGATGCGAGTGAACCCACCTACCAAAGCAATCACCCGGAAAGAAGCAGTGTGCCAGCAAAGCCGCCAAGGAAACCTGTACAGCAAAACCTGCAAGAAACTATGACACAACAGGGGTGAGTTGCCAACTCGTGGGTAGAAAACATCACCGAGCAGAAATCGCATGTATGACTCAATCCTAGGTCATACGGTAAAAATATATCCTCAATATAATATCCTGAACCATCTACACACAAGTGTAATACCACGTGCTCGTGTCAGTGCCTCAGATAGCAACATATCATATATGTGATGTATGAATGCATGAAAACAGAATACATCTAAATGAGAAAACTGTTTTCATAATTTAGTGAGATTTATATATATAAAAATCGAGGTATCATCAATGAAATCAACATAAAATCCGTGTCAAGTATCGACACAAAACATATATCCAAATATCCAATATCTCGGGCTCCGGCTATCCGGACTGGCCCATATCATATAATCTCGATACCTCAAAGTCTCAATATCTCGGGCTCCGGCTATCCGGACTGGCCCCTCATCAAAATCTCACGACTACGTCGGTACCCTTCGGATATCCGCCGCATCACAAATAACCGGTCGGTAGTGCTCCCCTGCCAGGCTTAACGCCATCATCTGTGACCATCTTGCCCCGGGATACCGCACCGGGTCCACCATGCACCCACAGACGGTTCCTCCTCCTCGAATCGGGTGTATGATATCGCTCAAAAGCCGAGAAAACTCATAGTGGACGTATCTCACATCATATCATGAGAAAACTACACTTTTTATCTTTTGAAAATGATAAATGAGTTTATAAAATCTTGCGGTTTCTCCAAATCCAGAAATCTCATGGAAAATCCGAAATCCAAAATGAAGAGTCAATAATAATGAATACCGGGCTCCGGCAATCCAGACTGGCCCTATAATATTGCATGGCAAATGAATATACAAACATGCATGGGTATCTAAGTAAAGGATGCAATATCTAAACTATCACAGTAATGATATATCGGAACTATCATCTAGCAAGCGATATCAAAGAAGTAATATTTCTAAAGTGTACGTGTCATGGCAGTTACCGATGATGATTTGTGTGAGCCGGCAAGAAAGTGTACGTGAAGCATACGCATATCGGTAATGGTGCTAGTGTCCTGACAACATGGGTTCAATATAAACAAGAATCACAAGTATAAGCATGCAATGCGATAATAACAACATGAATATATGGAAATTGAAAATTGAACGCAACAATAAAGGATATACATTTCTATGCACGAGTCATACAGTTTTGTTACCTGAAATCGCACGAATCGTGGTGTTTAGAAAATAGGGGCTACGGTGTTTTTAAGAAAAGGTACGTCCTTTGAAATATCCGTAGTATCTCTTGGCCTGTCTTTTAAATACTCACGATTCGTTAGTTTTGGAAATAAGTATGACCGCGCCCAAGTCTAACATCTACTAAGTAAACTAGAGGACAAGCTAAGAGACTAACAAAGGGTAAGGAAATCCACCTAAGTCCGAGTCGATCTATATATCTAGTAGTCGGTGATCCCGCCTCAATAGCGTCACATACGATAACATATATATAATACGACATCTTCGAATCATGAGTGCGGATCAATCATCATATTTATATCTCGTACGGTAAATCCACCGTACGGCATCCCAAAATCGGGTTACGGGTCGCCTATTACATATAAATCAATATCCGTATGGTATCATTATCAATATATGAATAGGGTACTGATCTAAGTCTAGTACATACCGATACCATCAACATATATCCGCGTGTGTATGAAAACATATCGCCCAACGATCCGCTATAATAACATATCGTATCTCATAATACGACCCAAATCATATCACCGATCTCACGGCATCCTGCCTAATCATATTGACTCGTCTCCAAGTATCATATACTATCCTCATCATCCGTGTATATGTATACATATATATATATATATACATACTCACATACATATATGTATATATATATATATATATATATATATATATATATCCCCATATACGCACAAGAAAACAAATGTATGCATGTGTGCGCGTGCGTATGAATACCTTATTCTAGGATTAGCGACTAGGAAACTAACTAAAATCACAATCTTTCAATTATACTAAAACTAACCCAAGTCTCCTAAAGTCTTTTTTGCTACGTATTTATATCTCACACATACGTTATATATATATATATCCTACAAAAATGCGGGGGTGCTATACGCCATCCACCCGACTTCCCTCGTAGATATATATCTACTCACCTTGATCCTTACTTGCCGAAGTCGATGTCGCCATGCTCGTCCTTATCGTCCGAAGTTCGCGTGAAGGTGCTTACACATATAACACATGACATCGTAAATAGAAATCGCGCACGTAAACTAAAACGGCGCACGAATCACACATAGGTTAAAACCTATGGTCTACTTACGCGAAAGAGCCAAATAACCCTCGATATCGACGTATAAACGTCAAGTGACCGAGACAAACGCAAATACCCAAAATTCAAGTTACAGAATTCGCAAAATCAAAATCAGAAACGATGTAAAACAGCTCCAGATTTTACCCCAGGTGAAATTAACCAATTTTGCATATGCGGAGGGTCTAATTTACTGAAAATAAAGCCATGGACCAAACACGAATCCCAACCCCTCTACCCTGGCCGCAATTTGCGGCCAGAAGGAATAAATCTGCATCCAAGCAATGGAATTGGGGTCTCGGGTCTTGGGTTTAGCTTCTAGGTTGCCTGCACGACTCACTGTGATTGCAAAATAATTTTCAGGGCCTCCGGGTGAGAGAATATCACAAAACTACACTAAAATTCCAACACAAATCCGACGTCGGGGATTTCTTTCATGTCTTGGGGTCTTAGTCTTTGGTTTAGTCCAATATATAATCACTACAGGGGTTGTATGGCATCTACTAACCTCAATTACACCGTCTCAATTCAAGAATCCCTCAAACCTCTTCTAGGAATTTTCTAAGTTCACTAAACTTCACTAAAACACTTCTAAACATGTAAGGATGCTAAAGTGAATGAAGTGTGAGGAGATGGAGATGGTGAAAGGAAGAGGGAAGCCAAGAGAGAAAGAGGAGGGAAAACAAAGATGAAGATGGAATGAAATGAATAAGGAGGCATGGTCAAATGACCCCTCATCCTCTCTCTCTCTCTCTGATCTCTCATGCCCATACTTCTTTCTTTACTCATTTCATTTTCTTTTTCCTTTTTCCTTTTCTTTTCTTCTCATTATCTTTTCATCTCATTTTAAAACCAAACCATACTTTAAAAAGAAAGAAGCCAAAGTAGAAAAATGTAACAAATGTGTAATATGACATGGTGCATGTTATGTGCACAAATCAAGCTTAATGCACGATTAGTGATATCTAATCGAGATTAGCATTAGTATGGAATATAATTAATCATAAAGAATTTATAATTTACTTAAATCACATAAATTCTTCCAAAAATCACCATTCAAATTAACTTCCCAATATTTCCCAAATTATCGGTATTTAATTATACCACACCATTAAAATATTCCTAATATTTATTATTTTAATTATATAATTTCCTAAAAATAATATTTTATTTTTCTGAAATTTTACATGAGTGCTAAGCACTCCTTATTTTGTGGAGCCCACGTGAGGGGTACGTGAGGCGCTGGGCGCTGAGCGCCAGCCACTGAGTGCTAAACACTCCTTATTTTGTGGAGCTCACGTGAGGGGCACATGAGGCGCTGGGCGTTGATTTTTCCTTGTATATTTTGTTCTGATGAGTTCAATTTCCTTGTTCTTTTCTGAATCTTTGATCTCCAAGAACAAGTTCGTCCCGATGAGAATTAAATTCTCAACTTGTGGGAGGCTTGTCTTGTGGATCTTAGATCCAGAGAAAAAACTAAGTTCTTCTTTCAAAAAGGGTTAAACCCTTCAATAGGTAAACGAGATGCTTTGATCTCTCTTCTTTTTTATTTACCTAGAGTTTTTTCTCTGAGAAGGGAAATCTTCTTCTTTCTTCCTTTTTGAAGCTTTCTGCTTTTTTTTAAAGCTTATGGGGGGAGGGGGGTTCCTCTGTATTAGACTTTAAGTCTTGGGTCCTTTATATAGTAGAGGCAAGTCTGTTGATTCGTTGAAGAAATCTCTCATTGAGAGATCCTAATTAATTTGGGGATTTTACCTACTGTTGGATCTTCGATCCAAGGACTTCTATTTTACAGAAAGTATTTTTCTTGTTTTTAACAAGATTAGAGAAATATTTTCCCACATAGAATCTATTCTGTAGATCGGTGATTCTTTAATCACCATTGGATTTTTAATCCATCAGTACTCTATTTTACAGAGAGTAATCTTTCTTGTTTAGAAAGATTTGTTGAGAAATATTTCCTCAACAGAATTTAATTCTGCATTCTGATAATTTATCATCTCCGTTGGATCTTTGATCCAACGGCTCTGTTTAACAGAGAGTAGAATTTAATTCTACTAGGTGTCGGCGCTCACGTGTTGTGCACGTGCGGCGCCAATAAGAGTTTTTAACTTCGGCGCTGGCGCCCTCGTGGCAGGCACGTGAGGCGCTGCCTCTTGAGTTTTGTGTGCTTTGCATACGGGCGCTGCTCATATAAGAGTTTTTAACTCTGGCGCTGTCACCCTCATGGAAGACACGTGAGGCGCTGCCTCTTGAGTTTTGAACAGAGCTTTGCTCTTTTATTGTGGAAACAAATACCCCCCACCGCTGCGCTTATGTGGTTCACACGTGAGTGCAGCGGTGGCATCTTTTCCACCGTTGGATCTTCTTGGATGTGGAACCGTCTCTCTGTGCCTATAAGTAGGGCCTTTGGCCCTTGAGATGACTATTGTTCATCATTCCTAAACTTCTCATTTCTGAGAATTTAATTCTCTTTCCAGATCTTAGATCTCTGCCCAAGGAAACTCTTTTAGAGTCAGAACTTTGCCAAAAACTTGGTAAGGATTATGATCGAACCCATTAATAGAGCTTTGCTCTTCTTAGATCGTGTTTTAGGGTTTCTTAACCCGTTAATCAGAGCTTTGCTCATCTTTCATAAAGAACTCTTAGAGTTTTTAGGATTTTTCTTGCAGATCTTAAATATCTTGGGGTTTTACCCTGTCAAAAAACTTTGCTTTTGAGGGTTCTGGTATATTACCCCGTTGTTTTACAGAGCATGGCTCTAAGAAATTTTGGGGAATTTTATTCCCCTCTTAATTTTCTTGACAGATGTAAAATTTGTTTGCAGAGTACAGCTCTCGAGGGAGTTTAACTCCTTAGTCCAATGATATTTCTCGTTAAATGAGAATCCTTTTGGATTCTATTCTTAATGAGTGACTGCCCCATCATTGAAGGGGCGTTACCTTAATTTTGTGGGCCTCCCTTGTCCTTTTCTTTTGCACTGCAACGCAGTACAAAATTTTTAAGTATCAAAAAGCGTTAAAGTTCTAAACATAATGTCGATAGTTGAACCTTTTCCTTTTATGCAGGTAATATGGTTTTTGACTCATCCTTCCCTTTCGTACGTTCAAAGAGTGCCTTTGCCGACGCGCTCGTGGATCGAGAAGTCTTTGCGCTTATTAAAAATCATGACCCGGAGCAAAAATCTCTTCACCTGTGGGGGTCATGGTATAATCAGATTATTCGGGGTCGGCGCAGTTTTTCTTGTGCAGCACCCTCAGTGCCAATTTCAGCGATTCATTACGCTGATTTGCCTCAAGTGATTTATGCCGTAGGAAAAGTCAACCGGACCTCGGAGGGTTGCCTTCAGCCCTCCATGGCTTCAATACCCGTACAGCCACCGATGGCTTTGGACATTTTGGGGCAGCGCATATGCCAAGGCGAGTCGCGCCCTTGGGGGCAAGTTTATATGATACGATTGACTCCTCGCCATTCAGCCGGCGCCCTTAGGGGCTCGGTATATCCTGTCGGCCAAGAAGTCGCTGCTGCTGAAGCTTGGGCTGTATCCTGCAATCTATGCGTCCCTTTTTCAATATCCCGCGCCTCATGTATGGTGGGTCAAGGATTTTCTGGAACAGTGGAACATCCTAACCCACACATTTCTTCCATCGGACTGGGATGTCTCAATTTCCTTGGAGGATTTTGCGGAAATTTCCGGCTTACCCGTCAGAGGGGAACATTACGAAGAGATACTATCCCTGATGAGTATATCTTTACCACCAAATCAGTGGTGATGGGCCTTACTCCAGAGAATGCCGTTCAACACCGGTTCCCGAGCCTAATCAAGGTGTTGAAATTTTATGAGAGTTTGTTCTTAGATTATGGAAGGAACGGAGTCGTCTTTGCAGATTGCATCGCCCTCTTTCTTTGCCTAGAAGTTTTGTCAAAACAAGCTGCGAAATTCGCCAAGCTTGACGACCCGTTCAGTTTTGGTTCGGATAACTTGCCGACGGCAGGTCGGATTTAAAGAATTTCTTCATTCCAGACATTCCGGTCATCCCTTTTGCAGAGCTTGCTGCTCCAGACGTCGACGAAGAGACATTCTTTCTGGGGTTCATTGGCCTGTGGTTGAGTTGGTTTGTGCTTCCGACGCACCCTCGCTATATGAAGTCGCCTGTCTTTTATCTGGCCCACCGCATCATCGCAGGGACGCGTGTGTCCGCTGGGATCGCAGGGCTGGCTCATCTATATCATGACCTGAGATTAGCGGCAGACACTACTTAGCCGAGGGTAAAGCCCGTACATCTTCCGTTGCACTACTTCACGTCATGGATCGAGATGCACGTGCTAGGTGCTTTCGGTGTTCACAAACGACCCCGCTTCTACGAAAGCTACAACTTTCCTCGGGTCATGTATCTGGTTGACGTTTCTGCGTCAGACCCGTCGCAGCGAGAGGCTCGGCGACTGGTCCTCCGCCTGCGCATGGTTGGGGATAGCATGACCTTTATCGATAGAGTCTTGACTATTGGCAAGGAATCTACTAAGGTGGTGCAACCGTTGCGTGACACTTTCAAAGACGGGGCTTCCACGTTGAGGGCTCGGGAAATCTTGCACCTGTATTCTATCAGGCTGGGCTTTTTAATATTTAGACAGAACGCCTCGGTACTGTTTATGAGGTACAACCTGCACCGCTTCGCTCAACTGTCAGGTTATAATCAGGATGTTTCTCTCGAGGCATTCCTAGTCGAGCCGGCTGCTACGGAGGAGGGTATTCGCTGCGAGCTGCACCATTTTTTGCTCTTAAATACGGGGTCGCATTTTCTCATTAGCGAGCCGAGCTAGGTGCCGAAAGTTTCGAACGCTTACGTGGCGTGGTACCAGCATGTGACGGGTGCTGTTATCAGGGAGGAAAGGCGGCTATTGCTCGATCACAAGGATGTAGTCCCAGCTGGTAATCCAGCGGTCCCTTTAAAGCGACGGACCGCCGTTCGTCCCTCCTTAAGAGAAGTTACTATGGCCGTGGCCCCATGAGCTTTCCCTAAGAAGCTTTAATCGGGTGTTCCCATAATTGCGGTAGCCGTGGCGTCCCCGAAATCCGGCATTGGTTCGAAAATCGGGACCCGCCGCCTGAAGATTCCTGTCAAGCGAAAGCTCTTATCACCGGCCGTTGGTGTCCGTTCGCAGAAAAAGAAGAAGTCTCTATTCTCTGCCGATGTCGTATTCGGCCAGGATCCCCATGCTCCCTACAGTGAGGGCTTGTATGAATATGACACCAATGAAGGTTTGTTCGACACGCCTACGACCGATACTGATCTACAGGCTGCCCTCGCAGCTTCCGAGCGACTGACTCGCGAGGAAGCGGCGTTGATCTCTATTTTGGAGTCAGGTATACTTCAGTTACATTCTTCCGCGCCTATCCTTTCTCTTCTTATTATGCTTTTATTAATGCTTCCTTCTTCAACAGGTATTTCTGCTGAAGAGGCTCTCGCGGCTTCCCTCAGGACGTTCGAGGAGGAAGAGAGGCTCCGCGCTTTTTGGGCCTTGGTATAATTCGTTTCATTACGCCTTTACTATTTTTATTCATGATCTGACCCTTCTCTTTGCCCTATTGCAGGAACTACCACAACTCAGGTTGTTTCAAGTGTAGTGCCAATCCTAAGCGGCGATGCAGCAAAGCTTCCAGAGCCACCGACTATGGACACATCCATCCCAAAGTCACTGCAGGAGGCGTTGCTGAAGTAGCCCATGATGGACGCCGTAGCGGCTCCAGAGGCAGAGCTCGGTTTGGACGATGACGTCGCCCTGTCGGAAGTCTTAAGGAGGTCAGTTCTCACTGCTCAGGCTGAGAGGAAGTGCAGGAAGCACGCAGCGAGGGAACACGATGCTGTTTTGGTCGCGGATGCAGGCTCAAGCAGTGTTCCGCTCGCTGACATTCCTTCGGCGCATGTTCCTTCTGCCCTGTCTACAGCCCATAGACAGGTTGCACATGCAGTTCGGAAAGAAACTGAAAAGATACTTCAAGGTAACGTAACGCCCAGTCCCTTAGTAGAACTTGGTCCTCGAATTCTGACATACGCATTTTCTTTTAAGCAGGTCCGAGTCCTAACGATGGTATGGCAGGTGAAACGGCGATGATTACAGAGCCCGAAGTGGCCACTCTTTCTCGGGAATCTGGGACTGTCCAGACTGCTGCTCTTTCTCCTTGTGGCTCCTTAGTATCGGAGGGTGTTGCAAGCATTACGACGGCCCTCGTCGAGTTAGGGGATGAAGCTATGGGTGCAGAATCTATTCCCCCGAGAGAGAGAGAGAGTGAAGAAGCCGTTACATTTGGTGATGCTTCCGGCGCGGTTTCGTTCTCTGATCTATCTGGTACTCCTTTGGTTGTTGTTTCTGAGTTTTTCAATCCTGTTAAGCCCTTCTAATGATATTTCGTTTGTCTTGAGCATAGGCGCGGTAAACCCTGAAGATATGCCGGCTGACGAAGTGCCGCCGGCCGCCACTTTGACGTTCGCGGTCCCTTTGCTTTCTTCTGCGCATCCTCAAATCTTTGAAGGTATAGGTTTCTCACTTATTTGCTTCACTATGGATACAATCCTCCTTGTATTGACTGTATATTGTCGCGACTCTGCAGGAGTACTTTTCGACCATTTGTACCAGGTGTTAAACCCGCATTTTTCCTTTCAGTCGGAAATCGTTCCACCTTCTGGTATTGGTCAGTATATTCTTCACCTAATGTTTCTCATTTTTTTTATATGAGTATAATTATTGTTACTAAGTCTTCTTTATATTGACCACAATATCACGGGTCGGAGGAGGAAGCGAAAGAATAGCCACGCCTTCGATACTCCCTGTTATGCCGCCTGCAACAGCCAGTACGATAGATTCCATTCCTCGGGTGTTTTCTTTGTCTTCCGAGTTGAAATTTGACCGTAATTCATTTTGCAGTGATTACACCGGCTCCAGCTCCTTTTGAGTCTTGCATTCCCATGCCCGCGGGCCCTTCGCTAAACGTACATCCTCTAGGGGCACAGTGAATAGCCGGCAAACGTTAAGCGAGTTTATCGAAGATCTCAATGCCGAGGCCCTCACTACTGCTACGGATTTTGCTGACGAAGTCAATCCAATGCTGGCAATGCTCGTGAACTCCCATAATGAAGATCTCGTCGGTTCTTGGGTTGATTATTGCAGGAAGATTGAGGCTTGCTTACACGAGATTGAGCTTAAGCGTCTCGCTCCTGAGGTGTTGGCCTCGAACTCTCAGCGGGCTGCGTGGGTCAAGCAGAGTGTCTCTTTCATTCTCTATTTTGAACAAGAGGAGGCCCTGAGGCGAAAGGAACATGAGGCGACTTCTGGTGAATCTGTCCAATTGTGTGCCCAGGTTGAAGCGAATGCTGCGCAGCTAAAAGCTATTTTTGACAACCTCCAACGATGTATTTCGGATGGGTTGACGCTAAGGAAGAAGCTTGACTTCACCGTGCGATTCACGCAGGACTGCGAAGCTTCTAAGCAAGAGATCGATGAATATCTTTCATCCTGTTTGCAGCAACAGACTCAAATCGAAGCGGAGTTAGCCGTTGAAGCTGAACACGAGAAGGAATTGAGGGGAGCGCGCGAGCGGTTTGTCAGTTTGTTGAAGATGCCTCCTCCTTAATAAATATCATTGTACCCCCTTCATTGTACTGATTGTATTCTTTTGATTCATGAATAAGACATATTTTATTTTATACCGGCATTTCTCTTTTCTTTGATGTCTTGATCTGGTGTGAAGTAGTTTATATACTCATTTCGGAGTTTGTAGGTTATTTACTCATCCTATAGTCTCTAGTTTATGGATTCATTTCGGAGCTTGTTTAGTTTACCTTTCTTGGGCTTGTAGGCAAACCTATCCTAACGTCACAGTTAACCCCTGCTCTTTACGACAGAGGTCCGTTAGGGTCTGTGGTACTAGGGTTTTTTGTCCGTCGTACCGTCGCGTTGGCTGATGCATTCCCCGATATGAAGATTTTACGCTGCTGTTCGAGTAGCCCCGTGACTGTCATGTCTCTGATCCCTTCGGGGGCTGGACAAGACGTCTTCAAGTAATCTCCTTAAGTCATATTACCGTCGGAAGAGCAAACGTTAGGAATTTTCCATAACGCTTTTTTTTTACTTAAGGTTAGGCACAGTTTGGGAGCCCCGATGAGTCATAACCACTCTGCGCTGGTGTGGGATAATCTCCAATAGTCTTTCAGGTTTTATTTGAGTTGTCGTCAAGACCCTGAAGCTAGGAATTTGGCCTTCGCTTCTTTTGTTGACATTGCGTCTGCTGTAATGAGGCGAATGTCGAGGTGATCTCTAGGTTGTTTGTGAACCGTCGAGACATGGAACTAGGGACTTTGCCATGGCTCCATTTTGTTGACATCGCATCTGCATCCGGCTGGGGTGAGAAGAAATGCCGTTGTTGACATTGGGTCTGCTGTAACGAGATGAGTGTCGATGTGGTCTCTAGGTTGCTTGTGAACTGTCGATACTTGGAACTCGGGACTTTGCCATGGCTCCGTTTTGTTTTGACCCTGGGTTCGCTTGTTGACGTCGCGTCTGCATCCAGATGGAGTGAGAAGAAACGCCGTTATTGACACTATGTCTGCTAGCGAGATGAGTGTCGAGATAATCTCTAGGTTGTTTTGTGAACCGTCGAGACTTGGAACTAGGGACTTTGCCATGGCTCCATTTTGTTGACGTCGCTTCTGCATCCTGCTTGGGTGAGAAGAAACACCGTTGTTTACATTACATCTGCTGTAATGAGACAAGTGTTGAGGTGGTTTTTAGGTTGCTTGTGAACCGTCGAGACTTGACTCTCTCTTTGACGGAGCCTGGTGGGAAAATGCAGTTTCCTTTCCGTTTGTGCTCATGGATTGTATACAGGGGTTGATGTGGACTCACCTGTCGGGCAAAATGTAACACCCGAGCCCAATACTACTATTTTCTGTCACTGTTTGAGCATTAGGTAGTACTCATTTCATTTATCTTGCTTGTTTGGGTCTTACTGTAAAATTTTATCTGGCAAAGTCATTTCTACATATAACAAATTTTAGCACCTAAAATAAAATTAAAAATATCTATCTTGGCCTACTCGACACCCCTAGCCGCATGGTAGCATCCGTGCATCGAGTTCTCGTCCCGTACGGTGAAACGGGCGAGTTTGGACGGCTACGCGCGTGTACAGGTGTCCGACTTGGGGGTATGCTTTTTAATCATAAAACATTTCATTTTAAAATTTGGAACCCGCTTAAAATCCTATTATTTAAATTTTGAAATTTTGGACCCGACCCGGGCGCGATTTGGAAATGTTTCATTTAGCGCCAAAATCCCAAATTAATATAATCTTTAAAACCATATATTATTTCTTTCACATGTATTCCTTACTGAATAATCTTCTAAAAATCTTTTAAATCTTTAGTATATTTTCCTTTAACCACTTCCTCAGCCTATCACGAGATTTCTTATCACCCCGTGGGCCCCTCTCCATTTTTCCTTCCCTGTCTCTCTCTCTCTATCTTTCCCTAACTCTCTCTCTCTACTTCTCACATCTCTTTCTCTCTCTCAATCGTTCTCTCTCTCTCTCTCTCTAGCTTCTCTCTCTCATATATATATATTTATAACTCCTTTCTCCCTCATATTTTTTCCCGAGCGCGAGAAACCCATCGCGAACCCTAACCCTAGCCGCCTTCACCGTCGCCGCCGCAGCCCCGACGCCGGGGCCAGCGTCACCGTCGCCCTCGCCTCCGCCTCCTCCCCTCAACCTTGTCTTCTTTTCCTCGCGCACCCTGCTCGACGCGGCCACCTGCAGAAGTTCCCTGCAGCAACCTCCTCGCCGCCGGCCCTCGTCGTCGCCTTCCGCGCCGTCGACCAACACCTCGCCGTGGTTCCCTCACCATCACTCTCCTTCTCCCGGTACACCCCCCTGACCAGAACAGCGACCCCGGCTACCCCCGCGACTTCCACGTGCTGCCTGAAACGTCGCCGGCGACCCCCTGCGCCGCCCCTGGTCGTCGCCGACGAGCCCCAACCACCTCTAAACACCTTATAAGTGCCCCTCCAACTTTCCTTTCCTCTTCTCTTTTTCCAGAACTGAAAACAGTCGCTGGAAGTTTTGCAGATGGCCGGAGACGCCGTCCTCGCCACCGTCGATCTCGCCGTCGTCGCAAATACCCTCTGGACCAGTGAGTATTTCCCCCATCATCTTCTTCTCTGGTCTTTTCCTTCTTTCCAAAGTCTATACCCGCTTGAAACCCTATTTCCTGTTTTTGTGTTCGCCGGAATCCGGCTGTGCCGGTGACGTGTCCCGACGATCCAGCGGAGTGCTCTGACCCATGAGGTCCCTTGGTTCGTCGTTTGGGTTCAATCCGTGAACCGTGCGTCCGTCGCGTGTTTCCCCGCCGACGTTACGTTCCGTTTTTCCCGGTTCGCGACCCGTCGAGGCAAGTATCACTTGCTACATGCTATACTATACATTTATATATGTTTTGACACATTAAACCTGCAAAACTTAACTTGGTATAGCCGTTTCTCATTTGGTTGCAATATGACATATATCATTTTACAGTTAACATAAAATTTACAGTTTGCCAATTTAAAACTAATAACTAAGTTTACCTGTTAACCACATTTTTACTATTTAATAGATGGTAGCCCTTACCCATGTAGTTCTATTACATTCAGACATTCGTATTCAAAGGCTTGATATAACCGTATTGCATCATCATTTAAACTATTGCACCGCTAAGGGTGCTCAAAATCAGTTAATATAATAAAATGGCTGCACTGTATTACTGCACTCTTGTGATTGAATGACACTGCTTTTTGTTGTTTAACTCATTGCTTATTTCCTGCTGTTAACACCCTGTTCGATTATATATCTGTTGTGAGCACACCCACGATATGGTTACATCTTGACTTGACTTTGTTACACATGGTATATATTGATACACCTGACATGGTACCGTTTACTGTTGACTTGACCTGATGTACCATGACCTGACCTGTTTTCTTGATCTCGTGCCTAATGCCAACAAACCTGACATGTAGTCCTCATGGACCGTTCCTGTTGTCTATCCAGACAAACCTGTTTACCTGATCCTGTGTTGGCATTAGTTTCTTGATTTTCGGAATACCTGACTTGACATAAACACATAACTTGGGGGTATGGAGAAATCAAAAGTGAAACCTGACTTGTAACTCAACAGTTCACTACCTGTCCTGAGTGTACACATTCCTGTTTTGTGCCTAGCGGCATGTCTCGGTTTAAGCCGAGAATATTGTGGTCGTGGTCCCGGGTATGTACGGGATACTATCGAGTGTACACATTCCTGTTTTGTGCCTAGCGGCATGTCTCGGCTGCAGCCGAGAATATTGTGGCCGTGGTCCCGGGTATGTACGGGATACTATTGAGTTACATCGACGATTCATCAAATTGATTTCAAAGACTTTAGACTAGGAAACCTGATAGAACAGTTTAGTTACCCACTGCACATTACCCTGCACTGCTTGTTTCACATTATTGCTTTATTCATGTTCATTTCTGCATTTCCTATTACACTGTTCATATTATATTACTTGTGGACATGACGTGCTGACGTCTGGGTTTTGCATGGCCCAGATTCTTTACCACTGTCGCAGTCCGAGCAGGAGTACTTCAGCCAGCAGGCTGAGTTGTGAGTCCAGTAGTGGTTAGTTTTATTTCCTGCATTTATTTCCAGATGTGAGCCCGCATTATGGGACATACTTTTCAGTATTGGATTGGATCATTTGCTTCCGCATTTATTTATCATTGACTCTTGTTATTCTGGATTATGGACATGTTTTTAGATAGTTTTATCTTGTTCTTGATATCCCTACAGCCGTAATGTGACTGTGGATGGATACTTCTTACCCATAGGTAGCATGGTTGGCTATGTCACGTGCCCAATCTTGCGTACTCTGGGAAGCGGGGCGTGACATGGTTCTTTTGGTATCAGAGCCATAGGATAGTCGGGTTGATTCTTTTGTAGTTGGGTATTGTACCCAATACACGAATCAGAATACCCGGGTTTAGGAAACATGTCCTGCCACCTTGACCGTTTTACCATTCTTGAATCACATTCTTCCTGATTATATCTTTTATGATGTGCAAACTTCCTTTGCATATCGATTCGAAAACCTGATTCCTTGTTATCTCTAGGACTTAGGCGACTTGGATGGAGTTATGTAATTGTGGCTATGATACCGCGGCATAGTTACAATGCGGTACTCTATTTAAGTATCTTGGAGTTCTAGCCTTGATCTATATTCAAAATCTATCATCATGCTAATGTTGGGTATTTTAAGTTCAGGATTATGGCCGGTAAGAAATTGAAGACTTTCCAGAGGCGTATGGACGAAGCCGCCATCCTTGGAGTGATAAGAGGAATGCTGGAGAATCAAAGAAACAGACCGAGCTGATCCAGCAGCAAGCGGACTCGTTTCGGGAAGGTTTGCAGATCGTTCAGCAGTCTGTGAACAATGTTGGAGCTAGACCAGTTGACCGAGTATGGACCGTAGCAGATTTCAGACGGTTGGGTCCATCTACATTTACTGGATTGGAGGAGCCGTTGCCAACAGAGCAGTGGCTAGTTGACACAGAGAACTGGCTTTTTGCGGCACAGATTCCAGATGACAAGATTGATGTGGTACGCATTCTGTTAGTGGACTACGCCCGAGAATGGTGGCTTGTGGAGGAGACCCGCTTGCCCAAGCCGATCAAGTGGGCAGATTTTTCTAAGAGTTTCCTGGAGAAGTTCTTCCCGCGGACTGCACGGGAGGAAATGGAAGAGAAGTTCATCGGACTAAAGCAGAAGGGAGCACCCGTAGATGTGCATGTAGCAGAATGGACGAGACTCGGTAGTTTCGCTGGACCTTTAGTTGCCAACGATGCAGACAGGGCACGGAGGTTCATGCGCAGACTGGACGTGGACATCCAGAGGCAGATTGTCTCCCTGGGTTTGACCACTTTCTCACAAATACTTGCAGCAGCCAAGAGCAGCAGAGTTTATCTGGGATGAAAGGGAGTTTGCAGCAGACAACAGTTGCGTTAAGGAAGCAGTTTGGTCGGGCCGGTCGAGTTTAGGGCTAGGCCGATAAACAATATTCTTGCATCGATGGAAGTGATGAAAGTAAAGAGCCGGATGTTGTTCGTGATTCTATGGACGCGTTTGAAGATATATCGGATTTACCGCCGAGGAGAGACGTGGAGTTCGCAATTGATCTTATTCCTGATGCAGCGCCAGTATCTAAAGCGTATTATCCAAGGGCGCCAGTAAAGTTGGAAGAAGTAAAGAAATATGTTGCTGAATTGCTTGAAAAGGGTTGGATTCGAAGCAGTAACTCGCCTTGGGGAGCTCCAGTTCTTCCAGTAAAGAAGAAGGATGGCACAAGAAGGATGTGCATCGACTATCGAGAATTAAACCGGGTGGCTATCAAGAACAAGTACCCGATCCCTCGCATTGGAGAACTTTTTGAGCAGCTTAGTGGCGTGAGGGTATTCTCGAAGCTGGATTTACGATTCGGATATCTTCAGGTCCGAGTGAAAGTAGAAGATATTTTCAAGACGGCGTTTCGAACTCGGTATAGACATTACGAGTACCTAGTGATGCCATTCGGAGTAACGAATGCGCCAGCAGTATTCATGGACTTGATGAACCGAATCTTTTCATCGTTCTTGGACCAGTTTATCGTGGTATTCATTGACGATATTCTGGTTTACTCGAAGAGTTTTGAGGAGCATACTGAGCATTTGAGGGTCGCACTGCAAACATTGAGACAGGAGAAATTGTATGCGAAGATGAGTAAGTGCGAATTTTGGCTGGAGGAAGTGAAGTTTCTGGGGCGTGTTGTGTCGGGTGATGGAATCGCCGTCGACCCCGAAAAGATTGCAGCAGTTCGAGATTGGCCGATTCCAAAGAATGTTGTTGAGATAAGAAGTTTCCTTGGATTAGCCGGATACTACAGGAGATTTGTAGAGAACTTCGCTCGTTTGGCAGAACCGTTGACCAAGCTTACACGCAAGGAGGTACCTTTTGTATGGACGGATAGGTGTGCGTTAGCTTTCGAGACATTGAAGCAGAAGTTGATAACCGCCCTAATTCTGACCGTGCCAGACAATTTCGGAGGATTGGTGATTCATAGCGACGCATATGGGAAAGGATTGGGATGTGTTTTAATGCAGCATGGGAATGTTGTAGCATACGCATCGAGACAATTAAAGACCCATGAGAAGAATTATCCAACTCATGACTTGGAGCTTGCGGCTGTGATCTTCGCTTTGAAGATTTGGAGACATTACCTTTTGGGCGAGAGAGTCGAAGTTTTTACAGATCACAAGAGTTTGAAGTATGTGTTCACTCAAAAGGAGTTGAATATGAGGCAGCGTAGATGGTTGGAGCTGATGGCCGACTACGATCTTGATCTTAAGTACCATTCGGGGAAGGTTAACGTCGTGTCGGATGCGCTTAGCCGGTTACCAGCAATTCAGGTGTTAACTACGCAGAGGGAGATCATTGCAGATTTTCGAAGATTTGACTTGGAGGTTGTGCTACTGTGTTCTACGGGACAGTTGATGCAGTTGCAAGTATAGCCGTCTTTAATTGAGAAAATTAAAGCAGCACAATCGCAGGATCCTAGACTGCAAAAGTTTCGAGAGCAAGTTGAAGCCGGACTACGAATAGATTTACTGGTCCACGAAGACGGTTCGTTGAGGTATGGTAGCCGTTTGTGTGTGCCAAAGGGAGATGTTCGTGAAGAGCTTATGAAGGAGGCACACAGTTCAGCTTATTCTGTACATCCAGGAGGCACAAAGATGTACCGTGATATTCGACAGCATTTCTGGTGGGAAGGCATGAAACGGGAGATTGCTCGCTTTGTAACTAAGTGCTTGGTGTGTCAGCAAGTTAAGGCTGAACACCAAAGGGTTGCTGGTTTATTGCAACCACTTCCGATTCCTCAGTGGAAGTGGGAACATATAACCATGGATTTCGTGACGGATTTACCGCGGAGTCCAAAGGGCAACAATGCAGTATGGGTGATTGTTGATCGATTGACCAAGGCAGCTCACTTTATTCCTTTCCGGGTTGGTCAATCAACGGAGACTTTGGCAGAGCGGTACATGCAGGAGATTGTAAGATTACATGGCGTACCGGTGAGCATTGTGTCCGATCGGGACACTCGGTTCTTATCACACTTCTGGAGGAGATTATAGGAAAGTTTGGGGACTCGATTGAAGTTTAGCACAGCTTATCATCCTCAAACTGATGGTCAGTCGGAAAGAATGATCCAAACTCTTGAAGACATGTTGAGGGCATGCATGTTGGACTTCAAGGGTTCGTGGGAGGATCATTTACACTTGGTGGAGTTTTCTTACAACAACAGTTTTCAAGCAACTATCCAGATGGCTCCGTTTGAAGCTTTGTATGGGCGTAAATGCCGTTCACCGGTTTGTTGGGATGATGTCGGTGAACGAAGATTGTTAGGACCAGATTTGGTGGTGCAGACAGTTGAGAAGGTTAACACTATCAGAAAGCATATGAAGGCAGCTCAAGACAGACAGAAGAGTTGGGCTGACACGTCAAGAAGACCTCTAGAGTTCGCCGTGGGTGATTTGGTTTTCTTGAAGATATCACCGACTAGAGGGGTGACTCGTTTTGGGAGTCGAGGAAAACTTAGTCCTCGATTCGTTGGACCCTTTGAGATCTTGGAGCGTGTTGGAGAGGTAGCGTACCGTTTGGCATTACCGCAGTCCTTGGCAGGTGTGCACGATGTGTTTCACGTATCTCAACTACGAAGGTATGTTCGAGATGAAACACACGTTTTGGACCATTCGGAGTTAACAGTACGGGAGGACCTGACTTTTGAGGAGCGACCGGTTGAAATCGTGGATCGAAGGGAAAAGGTTCTTAAGAACAAGGTTATCCCCCTTGTGCTCGTTTCTTGGGGTAATCGATCGCATGGAGAGTCCACTTGGGAGCGAGAAGATGAGATCCGGCAGAAGATTCCTCACCTTTTCCTGTAGTTGTCTATCTTGTATTCTCGGAATTTCGAGGACGAAATTCTTTTTGTAGTTGGGTATAATGTAACACCCGAGCCCAATACTATTATTTTCTGTCACTGTTTGAGCATTAGGTAGTACTCATTTCATTTATCTTGCTTGTTTGGGTCTTACTGTAAAATTTTATCTGGAAAAGTCATTTCTACATATAACAAATTTTAGCACCTAAAATAAAATTAAAAATATCTATCTTGGCCTACTCGACACCCCTAGCCGCGTGGTAGCATCCGTGCATCGAGTTCTCGTCCCGTTCGGTGAAACGGGCGAGTTTGGACGGCTACGCGCGCGTACAGGTGTCCAACTTGGGGGTATGCTTTTTAATCATAAAACATTTCATTTTAAAATTTGGAACCCACTTAAAATCCTATTATTTAAATTTTGAATTTTTGGACCCGACCAGGGCGCGATTTGAAAATGTTTCATTTAGCGTCAAAATCCCAAATTAATATAATCTTTAAAACCATATATTATTTCTTTCACATGTATTCCTAACTGAATAATCTTCTAAAATTCTTTTAAATCTTTAGTATATTTTCCTTTAACCACTTGCTCAGCCTATCACGAGATTTCTTATCACCCCGTGGGCCCCTCTTCATTTTTCCTCCTCTGTCTCTCTCTCTATCTTTCCTTAACTTTCTCTCTACCTCTCACATCTCTTTCTCTCTCTCAACCGTTCTCTATCTCTCTCTCTCTCTAGCTTCTCTCTATCATATATATATATTTATAACTCCTTTCTCCCTCATATTTTTTCCCGAGCGTGAGAAACCCATCGCGAACCCTAACCCTAGCCGCCTTCACCGTCGCCGCCGTAGCCCCAACGCCGGCGCCAGCGTCACCGTCGCCCTCGCCTCCGCCTCCTCCCCTCAACCTTGTCTTCTTTTCCCCGCGCACCCTGCTCGACGCGGCCACCTGCAGAAGTTCCCTGCAGCAACCTCCTCTCCGGCGGCCCTCGTCGTCTCCTTCCGCGCCGCCGACCAACACCTCGCCGTGGTTCCCTCACCATCACTCTCCTTCTCCCGGTGCACCCCCCTGACCAGAACAGCGACCCCGGCTACCCCCGCGACTTCCCTGTGCTGCCTGAAACGTCGCCGGCGACCCCCTGCGCCGCCCCTGGCCGTCGCCGACGAGCCCCAACCACCTCTAAACACCTTGTAAGTGCCCCTCCACCTTTCCTTTCCTCTTCTCTTTTTCCAGAACTAAAAATAGTGGCTGGAAGTTTTGCAGATCGCCGGAGACGCCGTCCTCGCAGCCGTCGATCTCGCCGTCGTCGCAAATACCCTCTGGACCAGTGAGTATTTCCCCCATCATCTTCTTCTCTGGTCTTTTCCTTCTTTCCAAAGTCTATACCCGCTTGAAACCCTATTTACTATTTTTGTGCTCGCCGGAATCCGGCCGTGCCGGTGACGTGTCCCGACGATCCAGCGGAGTGCTCTGACCCGTGAGGTCCCTTGGTTCGTCGTTTGGGTTCAATCCGTGAACAGTGCGTCCGTCGCGTGTTTCCCCGCCGACGTTACGTTCCGTTTTTCCCGGTTCGCGACCCGTCGAGGCAAGTATCACTAGCTACATGCTATACTATACATTTATATATGTTTTGACACATTAAACCTGCAAAACTTAACTTGGTATAGTCGTTTCTCATTTGGTTGCAATATGACATATATCATTTTACAGTTAACATAAAATTTACAGTTTGCCAATTTAAAACTAATAACTAAGTTTACCTGTTAACCACATTTTTACTGTTTAATAGATGGTAGCCCTTACCCATGTAGTTCTATTACATTCGGACATTCGTATTCAAAGGCTTGATATAACAGTATTGCATCATCATTTAAACTATTGCACCGCTAAGGGTGCTCAAAACCTGTTAATATAATAAAACGGCTGCACTGTATTACTGCACTCTTGTGATTGAATGACACTGCTTTTTATTGTTTAACTCATTGCTTATTTCCTGCTGTTAACACCCTGTTCGATTATATATCTGTTGTGAGCACACCCACGATATGGTTACATTTTGACTTGACTTTGTTACACATGGTATATATTGATACACCTGACATGGTACCGTTTACTGTTGACTTGACCTGATGTACCATGACCTGACCTGTTTTCCTGATCTCGTGCCTATTGCCAACAAACCTGACATGTAGTCCTCATGGACCGTTCCTGTTGTCTATCCAGACAAACCTGTTTATCTGATCCTGTGTTGGCATTAGTTTCTTGATTTTCGGAATACCTGACTTGACATACACACATAACTTGGGGGTATGGAGAAATCAAAGGTGAAACCTGACTTGTAACTCGACAGTTCACTACCTGTCCTGAGTGTACACATTCCTGTTTTGTGCCTAGCGGCATGTCTCGGTTTAAGCCGAGAATATTGTGGTCGTGGTCCCGGGTATGTACGGGATACTATCGAGTGTACACACTCCTGTTTTGTGCCTAGCGGCATGTCTCAGCTGCAGCCGAGAATATTGTGGCCGTGGTCCCGGGTATGTACGGGATACTATTGAGTTACATCGATGATTCATCAAATTGATTTCAAAGACTTTAGACTAGGAAACCTGATAGAACTGTTTAGTTACCCACTGCACATTACCCTGCACTGCTTGTTTCACATTATTGCTTTATTCATATTTATTTCTGCATTGCCTATTACACTGTTCATATTATATTACTTGTGGACATGACGCGCTGACGTCTGGGTTTTGCATGGCCCAGATTCTTTACCACTGTCGCAGTCCGAGTAGGAGTACTTCAGCCAGCAGGCTGAGTTGTGAGTCCAGTAGTGGTTAGTTTTATTTCCTGCATTTATTTCCAGATGTGAGCCCGCATTATGGGACATACTTTTCAGTATTGTATTGGATTATTTGCTACCGCATTTATTTATCATTGACTCTTGTTATTCTGGATTATGGACATGTTTTTAGATAGTTTTATCTTGTTCTTGATATCTCTACAGCCGTAATGTGACTGTGGATGGATACTTCCTACCCACAGGTAGCATGGTTGGCTATGTCACGTGCCCAATCTTGCGTACTCTGGGAAGCTGGGCGTGACACAAAAGTTTCATCATTTTTTTAATTTCTTTCCGTGATGCTCTATCATTTCAGCATTTTATATCGCGAAAGTCATGATTGCCCAATCATTTCAGCTTTTTATCGCGGTGCCCAATCATTTCGGCTATCCTTTTTTTTTACTCACTGCTTTTTATTGCGAGTTGCCCAAACATTTCGGCTGTTTTTATATGCATATATTTTGCTCACTGATTTTTATTGCGAGTTTGGAACTTGAGATCTGATACCAATCTTGGCATCAGCACTGCTGCGACTGGAATATTGCCAGGAGCGAATCATCATTTGTCGTGAAAGGACTTGGAATTTGATACCGATTTAGGCATCAGCATCGCTACAATTAGGATATCACCAGGAGCGAATCATCATTTGCCTTTGTCGATTTGAACAAAGGTGGCTTAGTAAACAGGGTAAGGATCCTGTCGACTAAGGCTTTTTGACTTTATGAGCCGTAAGGGTCTCATAAAGGTATTTCTCCCTACGAGTCGTGAGGATCTCGTAGGTGTATGTTCTCCTTAGAAGTCGTGATGACTTCTAAGTGGTGTTTTCTCTTATAAGTCGTAAGGATCTTATAAGTGTATTTTCTCCTTATAAGTCGAGAGGACTTACACGTTCACCATATAAGGACATTCCTCGTGATTGGTGGAACTTGGTGGGGGAAACGTTTATTTGTGCCCGTGGATTGTATACAAGGGCCAGCATTGTACCGCTTGTAGGGAAACTTGGGGGATACGATGGCTTAAGAATATGTTTGGATCCCTGTGACTTAAGACTTTCAAATTCTTTGAGCCATGAGGGTCTCATAGGGGGAGCTCTCCTTACGAGTCGAGAGTATCTAGTAAGTGAAAAATTTGCGAGACTGCGCCCTTTCGGGGTTTCACAAACTCGCCGGTAGCCCTACTGTTTTTACTCACGGCGCCCTTTCGGGTTTTCATCCGTGCCCATTTCGCTTGTGGACGTGCCCCTTTTTTTACTAGGTTGCGCCCTTTCAGGTTTTCATAAGCTCGCCGGTAGCCCTGCTGTTTTTACTCACGGCGCTTTTTCGGGTTTTCATCCGTGCCTATTTTGCTTGTGGACATACCTTTTTTTTACGAGGTTGCAGTCTTTGCCGATGGAGCTTTGATTGCAACATAGTTCCCAAGAGAAGATATCGCCGTATTTGGGGCGATGCGCCATGTTTGAGGCGGAGTACTAGTTTAGGGACATTTTGGTCCATTGCGCCGTGTTTAGAGGTGATGGTTAGTTTAAGGACATTTCGGTCCGTGGTGTCGCCATGTCTAGGGCGAAAATTCTGTTGGATACTACTTTTAGAGTTTTGACTCAGGAAGATATCGAGCGATCACGAGCGTCGTCATCTATTATTAACCTGAGTCATGACTTGTCAAGCGTAGTATTTCTTAAGGAATCGGCCATTTATTGGATGGAAGGGTCTTTCCCCATGCATATCCATGACCAAGTAGGCCCCACTTTGGTAGACTTTGTCTATGATATACGGGCCCTCATAGTTTGGCTCGAATTTCCCCCGTTTTGCACAGTTGGGGATCATAGGTCTTTGACAACTAGCACGAGTTCGCCTTGGCGGAATGTTCTCGGCATGGCTAGTCTTTCGTATGAGCGCGTCATCTTTGTTTTGTAAGCTTCCAGGTTTTGTTGCACGATGAGGAGAGTTTCATCGAGGGCGTCGAGCTCTTCAAGCCGAAGATGGGCATTTTCGTCATCCGTCAGCTCATATTGAATTGCCACTCGTAGAGAGGGTATCTCTATCTCCAAGGGAAGTACCGCTTCCGTGCCGAATACCAACGCGAATGACGTTGTATTCGTGGCCGTTTTGAACGTGGTTCAATAAGCCCAGAGAGCTTCATGCAGTCTCTCGTGCCCGTCCTTTTTATTTCTGGACAGCATTTTCATTATGATCTTCATCAAGGTCTTGTTGAAAGCCTCGGCTAGACCGTTAGCTCGTGGATTATAGACTGAAGGGTATCTCCAGTCTATATTATGCTGCTGTGTGAAACGACTGATCTTATGGATTCTGTAGACTGGCCCATTATCCGATATGATCCATCGCGGAGTGCCGAACTGGTAGATGACATGTGTCCTGAAGAAATGGAGGATGTTCTCCGTCTTTACTTCCTTTAGCGGTATTGCCTCTGCCCACTTAGAGAAGTAATCAGTTGTTGCCAATATGAACCGATGTCCTTTGGATGACGCTGATTCAATGGGGCCGATTATATCGGTTCCCCACATTTCGAATGGCCAGCTGGCTACCGTTGGGTGGAGAAGATTTGGATGTTGGTGGATGAAGACCCCATGAATTTGGCATGAGTGACATTGCTTCGCATATTCGAAGCAGTCCTAAATCATTGTGGGCCAATAATAACTCATTCTCTTGATCTTCAGCTTCATCTTTGGTCCGGCTTAATAAGAACCGCAGAGTCCGTCGTGAGTTTCTTGGACGACCCTCTTTGCTTCTTCTGGTCCCAAGCACCTTAGCCACAAACTGTCGAACGATCTCTTATATAGAGTATCATTGACGAAGGAAAAAGACAGAGCTCGTTTCATGAGCTGATGTATTGAAGATGCGTTTTCGGGCATTCGATGGGATTTGAAGTAGTTTATGAAGACTTATTTCCAATCCTTAGCCTTTTCTTCATCCTCTAATTGGAAGGCTCCTTGTTTGGTCGCTTCCTTTCTTTCAGACGACTCCGGAGGTATTTCCGCTGGCGCGAGAATCCGACGGCTTTGCACAATGATCCTTACGTCATCGAGGTTTTCGTCGGCCAGTTCTTTAGCGATCTTGGCTAACGCATCCGCCTTGCTATTTTCCGCCAGCGGTATGCTTTCCAGGATATAGGAGGGAATTTGAGTCAGCAGTTGCTGCACTCTTTCGCCATATTTTACCAACTTTGGTTTATAGTCGCTATTTATTTGGCTAACGACTAGCTGGGAATCTCCATATATGAGGAGATCTTCGATTTCCATGTCGACAGCAATCTCAAGACCCTTTATCAATGCTTCATATTCAGTCTCGTTGTTTGTTCTTGGCTCTGTTAAGGAGAGGGCGAAACGCATTATCCCTCCTTGCGGAGTCACGAAGATAAGGCCCACCCCAGCTTTGATTATGGGGGTGCTTTTCTTTCGCTTCTTCAAGGAAGATGCTCCGTCGAAGTATAGTTCCCATCGGGCATTATTTCCTTCCTTCTCCCCATCGATTGTGTCGAACGCGTGTTCTTCTGGCAATTCACAATTTAAAGGAGAGTCGGCTGGTATCGGATGCTCTATAGGAAAGTCGGCGATGACCTGGCCTTTCACTGCCTTGAGGGGTCGATACGTTATCGAGAACTCCATCAAGAGGAGGGCCCATTTGGCAAGCCTTCCCGTTAGTATGACTCTTGACATCAAATATTTGAAAGGATCCACCTTTGATATGAGATGAATCTCATGTGCCAAGGCATAATGTCGAAGCTTCGTGATCGTGAAGATCAGTGCTAGGTAATGCTTTTCGATGGGGGAGTAGTTGTTTTCTGCCCGTAGAAGAACCCGACTCAAATAGTACAGAGCTCTCTCCTTCCCCTGTTCTTTCTCCTGTGCCCATGGCGCGCCTAAAGAACCTTCAAGGGCTGTTGTGTACAGGATGAGAAGATTTCCCCTGACCGGAGCGGTCAGTAATGGCGGGTTTTGCAGATATTGCTTGATTTCATCCAGTGCACTTTGGCATTTATGATCCCAAACGAACGAGATCCCCTTCTTCATTAGATGGCTGTAGGGGCGGCATTTTCCGGAGATATTAGCTATGAACCGTCGGATATATGCGAGCTTTCCTTAGAGAGACTGTAATTGTTTGGGAGTTCTTGGCGCGGGCATTTCCATAATCGCCTTGATCTTTGATGGGCCTATTTCGATGCCTTGGTGTCGTATGATGAATCCCAGGAAATTTCCTGAGGAGACTCCAAATGCGCATTTAAGAGGATTCATCTTTAGATTGTATTTCCGAAGACGCTAGAACACTATGTTCAAATGCTCCCAGTGTTCCTCGTACGATTTTCTTTTCACCACAAGGTCGTCGATATAACATTCGACAATCTCATGTATGAGTTCATCGAAGATCTTCGTCATAGCCTTTTGGTAGGTAGCGCCTGCGTTCTTCAAACCGAAGGGTATTACCTTATAGAAGAATATTCCTAGCGGAGTCCGGAAGGCGGTGTGCTTTTGGTCTTCAGGATGCATTTTTATTTGATTGTAGCCAGAAGATCCGTCCATGAAGGAGAAGACCTCATGAGTGGATGCGTTATCGATCATCAGCTCAGTAACAGGCACTGGGAAGTCATCCTTCGGACAAGTTTTGTTAAGATCCCGAAAGTCCACGCAGATGCGCACTGTCCCATTTTTCTTCATCACTAGAACAATGTTGGCAATCCAGTCAGGATACTGAACTTATTGGATGAAGTTGGAGTCAATTAGTTTCTTGACTTCGGCATTGATACTCATCTCGAGTTCAAGCCGCATTCTTCTTAGCGCCTGTTTGACTGGCTTGACGTCTGGCGATATAGCCAGTTTATGCACCGCTATTTTTTGATCTAATCCCGGCATCTCGGAGTAGTTCCATGCAAAGCAGTCTTTGTATTGCATGAGTATGTCCTTTAGTGTGGCCACCTGTTTTTTAGACAACAGCTCACTGACGAATGTGGGTCTCGGCTCGTTTTCCGTCCCTAAGTCAATTTTTCTTAAATTGTTCGCCGTGGTGTGTATCCTATCCTCCAGCTCTTTTGGCGCCGGTGGAAACTCTGAGATCATCTCATCCTCATTCTCATTTGCGAAGAACTGGGAGAGGTCGTCCATATTCTCCTGCTCCCCCTCTTTTGAGAATGTTATCACGTGGCAGGTACGAGTTCGTTTCCAAGATCGATGTTGATCTGGACTTACCCTCGCAATATAGGTTGCTTTTGGCTCATGCTTTCGTGGTGGGGTTACCCTCTAACTGTCGAATAGAGCAAACCTGCCTTGCTGATACTATTCTTCGACCCAGTCTTTGAAGGTGAAGCAGTCTTCAAGAGGATGTCCCACTGCTCGGTGGTAGGAGCAATAGCCGGGTGATGGACCTCGTTTATTTGTTCGGGGTGCCGAGACTCCGGGAGCGTCATCATTTGATGCTTAATGACAATGTCGAATATTTTCCTTGTCTTGTCTTGTCTTGGGGGAAAGAATATTTCCGACCCATTTTCTTCATAAAATACGGATTCCAGCTGACTCTTTCTTGATTGGGTGGCTTCTTGGATCCGCTTCGCTGTTTTAGAACGTCATTCTCGTTCTCTACCATGTTTTTACCTTAGCGTCGGGCTTTTTCCTTGCCACGAGAGCGCACAGTGGGCTGAGGGTGAAGGGCATCGTAGTCTTTTCTTCCCACAGACTGCTGAGGGAGAAGCTGTGTCCTGACTTTCTCGTAAATGGCCATTTCGCGGTTGTGGTCATCCCGAACCTTTTGACCGGCTTCTCTCATTAGCTTGTCAATTTGTTTTTCGAATGATGGACTTGGCATTCTTACGGCGGGATCTCGCTCTGGTTCAATATCAGCGCTATCTGGAAAAGCATTCTCTTCTCTACCGGAGTTATTTATGACACGGCAGCCATGGAATCGCTCCCGTTTCTTAGACCGAACGTATCCAATTCCAGTCACCTCCTTCCTCCCATTGGGCATCTTTCGCTGAGTCCTGGGAACGTCCCAAATCTTATTGTAGAACGGGGCTTGTCGAGCGGTTTGTTTGAAGGGTACGCCTTGGCATCTTAATAGCCTTTTCAATCCCTCTGTGTAATATCTGGGCAGACGGATGGGTTGAAGCCTATCAAGCGCAAGTTCGGCACCATGCCAGACTTCTTTCTCCACTTTGGTCTCTGTAGATCGATAGAAGAGGATCGCCTTTTCACCGCTTCGCCTAGGAGGGACGTAGAAAGTCTGCAACTCTTTTATTCTATATGTATCAAGCGCATCGAGTTCTTTGTAATGCCACGGTGGAACTATGGTGATTTGCAAGCTCTGATCAGCTTCAGTAATGGTTTGTGCTGACGGGCGAGTGGAGAACACATCGTTGACCTCGTCCTCAGAGTCATTGCCAAAGACCAAAATAGGATTAGATGGTCCTGGCCTGTTGCCTTGGGATTGCCCCGAGTAGACTATCTCTTCATCTTCCTCGGTATCGCTCCCAAAGATTGGGATAGTGGCAACGGTTTTTTGTTGGTTCTCTGGTTTATGACATCTTTCCGTGTCTTTGAAGTCTGGTAGGAAGTACTTGGCGTCTTCATATTTGCGGACTTCATTTACGGAGAACGGGTTTAGCTCCCCCATAACGGTGTACTCGAGGCCGTCTTTGAAATACTTCATACACTGATGTTGTGTAGAAGGGATGATGTTGTACTCGTGTAACCAAGGCCGACTGAGCAGGACGTTGTAGCAGGTCTTGGCGTTAATGACATGGAATTGGATGTCGGTGACGAGCATCCCAAAACGTAATATCAATATCACGGACCCAAGCATCCGTGATGACTGCGAGTCAAACCCGGAGATGGTAATTTTATCCCGAGCCAGGTGCTGAACGTTCATACAAATCTCCTTCAGCACTTTCATATTGAGAAGGTTGACGGAGGACCCGTTGTTGACCAGGATCTTCCCTATCTTAATGTCGTGGCAGTACCCGGTGATATATAAAGGACGGTTGTGCTCGCACGTTCCGAGGAGGAGATCTTCATCGCCGAATGTAATGTCAGCTGCATGAACCTCTACCAGCTCGTCCTTCATCTTTTCTTCTACAAGGAAAGCTTGGAACTGATCAGTCTTTTGTAATGCCGTGATCAAAGAATCTCGTGCCTCTTTGGAGAGGAGGAGAGAATCCAGTATGCTCAGTTGTGAAGGTATCTTCCTCAGATGTGCCAGAAAATTGTAATCCACATTGTTTTTCTTAGGCGGATCCTTGGCCGCGAGCTCTATGACGACTGTATCATCGAGGGCAATTTCCTCAGGGACTTTTTCCTTCCCCTTGTCTCTTTTGCTCGAATCTTTATTTGTAGTCCTAAGGTTCTTTTCAGGCAACGTACAGTTACGCAGCTGAATGTTCTCGCAGTTCTTCTCCTCCTCTTCTTTTCCAGAGGTGGATTCTTTAAAGAGAGGGCCGAAGGTTATTTCTTCCTCAGAATCTCTCCTGAATGTAAGAACTTGAGATTTTCCTTTTGTCGAATTGGTATTAACCATATGACAGTTGCCGGCCATTCCTTCATGCTCGTCTGTCGCGCTTCTTTGTTGTCGACGGGTTTTGCGCTTCATCCGCTTGAAGTGTTGCTGGTGAACAACGTATCCTTGCCACCACTTCTTGAAGGCATTGCACTCTTCGGTGGGGTGTGTGACCCTCTGATGGTATAAGCAGTAGTTCGGATGTACATCCCCTTCGTCGAGGCACGTACTCCCGGGAGTGTTTTCCATAAGAGGGGGCAGCTTCATTCCCATTAACAAGGCTTTGAAGAACCGCTTCTCTGCTTTGATCCTGCTCTTGTTTATAGCAGGTGTCACGTCCCGCTTCCTAGTGTACGGTAAGGAGACGCGATGGGTCACGCGACGTATTTACTTAGAAGTAAACACGCTAAGCGTATCTAAGCAATAATAAGTAAAGTACACAAGAGACAGGAATGTAAATGAACATCAACTTTATTTATTAAACATTCTTTTACAGGTACAACTGAAATGTAAATACATGAATAGAAAGCGATGTCTAAACAATGGCATAACTGGAATGAAAATATGTACAAGTGCTTACAGCTCTGGGTCAAATGCTAACTGCTCCAAATCTTCAGTGCTGGGCTCGATCTCCAATGAGTCCGAATAACCTGACAACATTCTAAAGAAATAAGAAAGGAATGTCATCAGCAAACAATCGCTCGGTAAGTCCCAAAGGTGAGTAGAGATAGAATAGATAGAAAGAGAATATAACTTATAACGTTTGATTATAATGTTAACGCTGTTGTTTGTAGCTTGGTACAGAAAATGCCAGTGTATACCAGAGGAGTCCCACTATTCCGAAGACTAAGGTATACGGAGCACAAGGAACCGTTCAGCCACGGTACAACGGCAATGGATATTTAGGTTAGGTGTATTATGGTTACAGTCTCGTGCCACTTCTAACACCATCCGTACCAATCTACCCCTTTAAAAAGCCCGCGATGTCTTTTGTATTGATTGTATTGTTTTGTTATATAGATGGATGACTTGCCGAAACCATGATATCAATAAATGGAATGGATATAAATGGAGAGTCATGTAGACGGAGTATATCTATAGTTCGGTTCAGTCAATATAGATTGATATAGATTGAATAGAAGGATTCATAGATTCATGTTGAATTGTAGTTTATACTTGAATTATATTCAAGTCAGATTGATTAGATTGAGACTCAGTCTGAGTCAGCCACTTTGAAAAGAACTTGAAATCCTAAATTGGTTTTGATGTTATAGATAACTGCTACACATGGACGGCAGGATTTGTATCTTTTTCCAAGACAATTACCGTGTTGATAACACCGCTTATTAGATTGTCTACCTTAGATAGAAAAACACCCACATTCTCCGGCTCCGTGAGGCTCAAGAGAATTGGTTCCGCTTAAACCTATATTTACTAGGGTCCTTATTGTAATTTAGCATAACTTGAGGGGGTTTTATGTAAAAATAGTTTTGATATAATTTTGAAAATACACCTCAAGCATTTAATTATCGTCTTTATGGTTTTCATAGATGTATATTTTATAAATGTGAAATTTCTAGTGAGTAGAACCTAGTTTTCATAGTATAAGGTATTTTATTGAAATATCAGTATTATTTTGTTTTTGGATGGTATTTTCATGTAATGATGATTCCTTTAATTTGGAAAACTTGGAATATTTATATAATATAATTAAAATAGATATTTTGATAATAATTATATATTTAATAAAAATAATTTTATTTATTCTTGTAGAAATCTCATTTTCTAAAGAAAAATGCATTAAAAATTCTATCGAGATCGAATGCTCCTTTCAGAGGTCTGCATTTCGCTCTACTAGGCCCGAGAATGTGAGATAATCTGCATCATCCCGAACGGGGTCCCCAAAATGGGTTGTAGAGGCGCAATTGCAAGGAATTGATTAATACACATTTTAAAGAAATGGTTTTGCAAGTTTGATGGTATTTATTTGTAATGTCGTATTATCCCATAACTATATTCCCAAAACTTCATCGTGCTATGTCAAATATGTGTGTTGTGATGAGGTAGGTCATTACCTCGTGAGCTATCTAAAGGTAATAAAAGTTTTATGTCGGACATAAAGTATGTGGTATTTTACCGTAAAAATACGATAGAAGTTGCATATGAGATTATTTTGAATTGAAACTTATTTTAAAGTGTTTGTTAATGTTTATTAAACATTATATGAGAGTATGGTATTGATTGATTAAGAAAAATAAGCTTTTTAAAGAAAAACCGAACCGGAAGTCGGATTAATTCCGCTTCCGTCGGGTTTTAGAATTTTAAGTTTTTAGAATAGAAGATGAGAGAGGGAGAGGGGACTTACAGTTTAGGGAACAAGAGAAGAGAGAGAGAGGGAGGCTAGGGAAGTGTCGGGGCGTCTTTTCGTCGCTGGAATCTCCTTGGAACGTCGCCGGAACTTCACCCTTTGCTAACTCCACTTGCATACTAAAAGGACTTGAGAATTTTTGAGAGTTTTAGCAGGGAATTTCTGAGTGAGGATGAGTGAAATGGGGTTAGTATCTATAGGAAAAATTAGGGTTTAGAGGGTTAAAGAATGCATTGAAAATTTGCTTTAAAATGGGATTAAAGGGCATTTTATGGTTCTCTGGATGAATGCAGAGTAAACAAACAACATGGGGGTAGTGGGGTAGACCAAGGGGTGCTCGGGCAAAAATATAAGAGCATTACCTATGGGGGAACCGGCGGTACCGGGTATTTTGTTGATTTCGCCGGTCGAAATCCGGTGGAATGGGGTTGGATTTGTGCCATGTGTCCCTCATACTTCACATACCCTCGTGCACATGTTTATTTAATTTGTAACTTAACATATTACGTGTAGTGCACGTGCAAAGCCTTAAGCTTCTAGAAGATTAAAAGAAAATTAATTAAAAAAATAATGTGGCGGGAGGGATTCGATCACAGGGGCTACGTCACAGCAGTGCAAGGCTTTACCAATGTGCTACAAGTACTTTCTTGCTGTTCAAAAATAAAACAAATACTTATAATGTACACAAGATTGCAAATACCCCAATTGTACATTAACTTTTAAACAATTTTATGTACATTGAAATTGGAGTTGTTACAGTCTACTCTCCTTACAAAAATTTTGTCCTCGAAATTTGAAATTTATTTTAAGGACTAGTTTACAAATAAATGAGGATATCTTGCACGCATCTCATCTTCCCTTTCCCGTGTTGATTCTCCTGGTGTGTCCTTTCTCCACATCACTCGAACCAAGTTGACTTTCTTGTTCCAAAGCGACTTCACCTTTCTATCCAGGATCTCAACAGGTTGTTACTCACAAGATAAGTCTGGCTATACAATAAGCTCGGAGTGATCAAGAATATGGTTGGAGTCACTCACATACCTTCTGAGTTGGGATATGTGGAACACATTGTGCACTCCTTCCAATGAAGGTGGAAGTGCCAAGCGATAAGACATTTCACCGACTCGTTCGAGCATGTCGAACGGTCCAATATACCTCGGACTAAGCTTACCCCGTCTTCCAAAGTGAATCACTCCATGGTTCGGAGATATCTTCAGAAATACATATTCTCCCGGTTGGAACTCCAAGTGACGGTGCTTTGCATCAGCCCAGTGCTTCTGTCGATCTTGGGCTATGCGCATTCTTTTCCTGATAGTACGAATCACGTCGACAGTTGCTACTATCATACCAGGTCTAAGGAGTTCTCTATCTCCGATGTCATCTTAACTTAATGGCGAATGACACTTCCTTCCATATAAAGCTGTAAATGGTGTCATTCCTATACTTTCTCAGTAGCTGTTGTTGTATGAAAACTCCACAAGATGTAGGTGATTTTCCCATGATCCTCCGAAGCATACACGCTCTGAGCATATCTTCTAAGATCTGAATAGTTCACTCAGACTAACCATCTGTTTGTGGATGATAAGCCGTGCTGAAATTTAGACCGGTTCCCAAGTTCGCTTGCAGACTTTGCCAAAATTGCGATCGGAACCTGGTGTCACGATCGGAGACAATGCAGACCGGTACTTCATGTAATCTCACGATTTCCTGCATGAGTTTATGGGTATCAGAGATAGTAAATATTTGAAGAGTTTCAATCTTACTTAGATTCTTACCTCCATGTACTTTTTTGCTAGAGTCTCGGTAGATTGGCCAACTCGAAATGGGATGAAGTGAGTCGACTTTGTGAGTCGATCCACAATAACCCATACCGCATCGTTACCCTTCGTGCCGCGAGGAAGTGCAGTCACGAAATCCATTGTGATGTGTTGCCACTTCCATTCTTGGATAGGTAACGGTTGAAGTAAACCAGTTGTCCTATGTTGTTCAGCCTTTACTTGCCGACACACAAAGCATTTAGCGACGCTTCTGGCTACTTCACGCTTCATTCCATGCCACCAGTAATTTTGACGCAGATCTTTATACATCTTTGTACCTCCAGGGTGTACTAAATAAGGAGAGCTATGAGCTTCTTTCATCAACTCTTCTCGTACAGAACCTTTTGGTACACACAATCTACTGCTGTATCTCAAAGATCCGTCTTCATGTATGATGAAGTCTGTTCGAAGTCCACTTTTCACTTGTTCTCTGATCTTTTGCAACGCAGCATCACCTGCTTGAGCTGTTTTGATCTGATTGACAATGGTAGATTGAATTTGTAAGTTCATCAAACTTGAAGCGTTACCTGGCATAACTACTTCAATCTCCATTTGATGCAAGTCTTGTTGAAGCTTCCACTATGCGGTGAGATTCAATCCTAATGGTTGGCGACTAAGGGCATCATGTACTACATTCACCTTCCCTGGGTGATATTGCAAGTTGATGTCAAATTCCGCCATGAGTTCTAACCATCTTCTCTGCCGTATATTCAATTCTTTCTGAGTAAACACATATTTCAGACTCTTGTGATCTGTGTATATGTCTACTCTTTCACCAAGAAGATAATGGCGCCAAATCTTAAGAGCAAAGATTACGACCGCCAACTCCAAATCATGCGTCAGATAATTGCGCTCATGAATCTTCAGATGTCTTGAAGCATAAGCTACAACTTTCCCGTGTCGATGTAGAACACATCATAATCCCTTACCGGATGCATCGCAATGCACTACAAAACCTCCAGATTGGTCCGGTATGACAAGGATAAGTGCTGATGTCAATCTTGACTTGAGTTCTATGAAAGTTTGTTCGCATGCTTCTGACTACACGAATTCTTCATCTTTACGTGTGAGCTTGGTCAGGGGTGTTGCAATCTTCAAAAACCTTCAATGAACCTTCTGTAATATTCTGCTAGACCCAAGAAACTTCGAACGTCCTTCACTGACTTCAGTGTCGGCCATTCGCTTACTGTTGATACTTTAGCTGGATCTACAGATATTCCATCGCTTGATACAATATGTTCGAGAAAACCGACTTGATCTAGCCAAAACTCGTATTTGCTGTACTTGGCGTAGAGTTGGTGCTGTCGTAGAGTCTCCAGGACAATTCGTAGGTGCTCGGCATGCTCTTTCCGACTCTTAGAATACACCAGGATGTCGTCGATGAAGATGACAATGAACCTGTCTAGGTACTCTTGGAAAACTTGATTCATTAGGTTCATGAATATAGCTGGTGCGTTGGTCACTCCAAATGGCATCACAAGAATTTCTTAATGTCCATAGTGAGTTCTGAATGCCGTTTTATGGATATCAGATTCTTTGACCTTCACTTGATGATAACCCGAACGAAGATCTAACTTGGAGAAAACACAAGATCCACTTAGCTGATCGAATAGATCATCGATGCGCAGGAGTGGATACTTGTTCTTTATAGTTACACCGTTCAGAGCTCTATAATCAATGCACATTCGATATGAACCTTCCTTCTTCTTTACAAGCAGAATTGGCGATCCCCAACTTGAAGTGCTGGGACGAATCCATCCTTTCGCCAATAATTCGTCCAACTGAGTTCGGACCTCCTTCAAACCTTCAGGGGTTAACCGATACGGTGCTTTGATCACCGGTTGAGCTCCAGGTACTAAATCAATGCTGAATTCAAGAGCTCGATCGGGAGGCAAACCTGATATGTCTTCAGGGAACACATCGTTGAACTCTCGAACTATTTCTGGCTTTGATCCTTCCTCCGCTTGAAATGCTGCAATTACTGCCTTCTTTGGTTTCGCCTTGTAGGTACTTGGCTCCAGGGTACGGTCTCCACTTTTGAAATAAAAGACCGGATGCTCTGGAATCTCGAATACTACCCTCCTTTGATGACAGTCAATGGTAGCATAGAATGTTCCGAGCCAGTCCATACCCAAAACGACATCGAAATTCGGTATGTACAGCACCTTGAAGTCAGCATAGAATTCTCTGCTGCAGATGACCACTGGACATAGATCGTATCCCATTACTGCCTTTAGAACGCCGTTCCCTGAACTGA
Organism: Agapanthus africanus; assembly: GCA_030015575.1. Lineage (NCBI taxonomy): Eukaryota > Viridiplantae > Streptophyta > Magnoliopsida > Asparagales > Amaryllidaceae > Agapanthus > Agapanthus africanus. The sequence goes on along the minus strand of CM057349.1, from coordinate 414,576,330 downwards.
AATTCCAGCTGGATACGAGAGGTTTGACTAGAATCGCATGAGTTCGGACGAACCGTTGCAACATAAAGCAATGAGATGCTCTAGTATCGAAGAGTGCTAGTGCATGGAGTGAGGCTACTAAGATTGTACCTAAGTTATGTGGGATAGGGTTTAGGTATAAGAAAAAATATATGGGTATGTATAGATGGAAAATAAAGCTTGATGGGGAAGTGTTACCAGTAATGACTTGGCCTGTGGCTTAAGCTTCTTCCACAGTCATTGTGAAAGCCTGTCGCCTCGGCACATTCCTCCTTACTGGAGGAGCATTCCTCTGCCCGTTCCTTTGTACTTGAGGTACGTTCTGTTGAGCTTGATGGAACTGACGAGGAAGAGGTGCAGTCGGTCCACGAGGAGGTGGAGCAGGTAGTGCGAGTCGTGGAGCAGTGCCTGGATGGCTGGGCGCTGCTGGTAAGTGATTGCTGGCCTGGGTGCAGCATTTGGGTGGTGTCTACGAGGACAAGACCCAGTGTCATGAGTAGCTGAGCCGCAGACTAAGCAAAGGCGATTTGCACGTCGGCAGTCTTTTGCCAAATGTCCATCTCTCCTGTAGTAAGTGCAAAAGGCTGGGTTGGGTCGGTTGTTCGGTACTCCCGGTCTCCTGGGCACAAATTGTGGCCTTGAAGAATCTCCTCCTGCCATCTGATTGGCAGAGCGCTTCATCCCGGCAGATTGAGGTCTGCCCCTCATTTTCACCACTGCCTCATATCGGCGGGCAGCTTTCAGAGCCAATTCGTGGGTTGGGAAATCCCATATGGCTAAAGCATCTTAGATTTCCGAATCTAACCCTTGCTGAAACCGTCTGGATCTGATCTCAGCAGTTGGTATCAAATGTGCCGCGAATCTGTGAAAGTCTTGTGTTAGCTGTGTAATATGTGATATTAGGAAATCGAATATTGAGACATATCTTACCTACTGAGTATGGTAAACTTAGCATCATACTCATCTACTGAATTGGTCCACATCGAACCCTGTTGTAGATGAATAAATTGCTGCTCCATGTCGAATCGGGCAGTCTCTGGGAAGTATTTCGCATCAAACATGTCGCGAAAAGTTCTCCATTCGATAGGTTGTTCAAGACGGCTTTCTTCCTCCTTCCACCAAACTCGTGCATTGTCAGTGAGCTGCAGCTTCTCAACTCAAACCCAAGCGATGTCTGGCACTTATGCCGCTGCCAGATCTTCCTTAATGCTTTAAGCCCACTCCTCAGCTTCTAGAGGGCTCTCTTTTCCCGAGAATTTCTTGGGGTGCAAAGCCCGGAATTTCTATACACCCGGGGATTCCGCTTCTGGGCGGTTCATCAAAATAGTATTTTGCTGCTGCTATCCCTCCAGGAGGTTGCGGATCGCCTCAAGCAGTAATTTTTGCTCATTGATCGGAGTAGCGACAGTAGGTGTAAGCGGTAGGGGTGGTAGTGTGTTGTTGATGTTAGTACTAGTGTTGTTTGGGGAATCAATAACCTTGAAAGAAAAATTTGGGTTAGGAAAGATTCAATATATATGAAATGGTAAGATTCAAGGAATATGTAAAGAATGTTTTTAGTTGCTGATTCTTGTGTTATATTACTTAGGACTTCATGCAGAATTGACCTGCATGTCCATGCAGAACTGACCTGCATGTCCATACAGAGCTGACCTGCGTGTCCATACAGATCTGACCTGTATGGGCCGCCAACAAAACCTGTCACGCCCCGCTTCCCGGTGTACGGTAAGAAGAAGCGACGGGTCACGCGACGTATTTACTCAGAAGTAAACACGCTAAGCGTATCTAAGCAATAATAAGTAAAGTACACAAGAGACGGGAATGTAAATGATCAACAACTTTATTTATTAAACATTCTTTTTGTCACGTCCCTCTTCCCAGTAGATAGAAACGGTGATGTGGCAATCCCGCGACGTATTTATTCCGAGAAGGTCATTTCTCGAAATAAATACGCTAAGCATCTATAAGCAACATAAACTAACAAGAATAAACAAAAGAATGCAATCCAACCGTGATTTATTACATTTATGATTTATTACATTTATGATTCATAGTACAAAAAATATCCGAATTCAAGATATTTAACATGATAAGCCTTAACAAGAAGGCATACATAAATAAGTTGAAATGAAATAAAAAAACTGAATGGAACTATACATCTGTTTGTCATGCGAACTGGTTGTACTCCTTTTCAACCACTTCTATCTTCTCTGTCTCAATGTCACCTGACGAACATTCCAAGAATAGAAAGAAGTGGGTGGAATGACCATCAGCGAACTAACGCTCGGTAAGTCCCAATAGAGATGTGTAATATATAAATTGAGTGCAAGATGACATGTAATATAGTATAAATGGAAATTGCAATATGTGAACAAGTATGGTAATGTATATGGCAACTATATCAGCATGGAAATGTAACATGAGTATAGAAAACAAGTATAGCATGGCCGTGGAGTGTAGGTATAGTGAATATGAAGTGAATGTATGTGTCTTAAAAGGGTAAAATTAACTAACACGAGTTCAAGTGTGAATGTTAACCAATCTCAAGAGTATTCTCGAACCCAAGGCTATCGTCCAGGGGCAAGGAATCACGGGCCCAAAATAGCGGGACTTCAATTGTTATTGAAGTATTCCAAATCCAACTGGCTATCATCCAGGGCTTGAAAACATGGGCCCTCATTCTTGAATTCGTGATTTGTACCATTTCAGCCCGGTACCACAACAACATGATTTGTACCGTTTCAGCCTGGTACCACTGCAACATGATTTGCATTAATGGGACCCATGAGATTCCGTTGGATTCATACTCAAACTACCCAACACCCATGTTTATTAGTCTATAATTAGTGTTATGAGTCTTGATCGAATCCATGAATACAAAATGTGATGTATGATATCAAGTTTTCAAGATTGGGTTCATGTAGTCATGTCAAGTGCAAGTCATGAAAAATTGTATTCATGGTTCGATGTCAAGTTGGTTCAAGTGTACATACTGGGTTCAAGTATTCATGATTGAGTCGTGTCAAGATCAAGTCAATTCTAACATGTAATGATTTAATCACAAGTGATATAAATAAAAATAAATAAGCAATTACAGAACATGATATGAGATAAGTATACAAGTAACGTCCATAACAATGTTGTAAATATGTGATATGTTCGACTAGAACCAAGTCATTTGAAATCAGAATATAAACAAAAACATATCCTTAAGTGTTATTCACACATGAGTTACAGTCTCTCCTAAATACGACTATCGGTTTGGGAGATATACATGTTTTCGTATCGTCGCGCAAAACAGATCAAAATCAGTTCAGCACCGTCACACATTTTTAAAATGCAGTTTGAGTTAATTTATATCGAGTTTCAGGTTACAAAAATTATTATAAAATTATAGGTCTTTCGATGTACTTATCCCAAACAATATGATTCACGCGATTTGGATTTCTGAAACTCTAGTTATGATCGTTCTAACATCAGTGTTTAAAACAGAAATTCAAATTTCTATACAGCAACTATATATTGTATTGCAAAGCCTATATTGGCTTGTTTCATGCATTTCTAAGTAATATAATATATAGAAAATTATATTTCTATCAATTGTGCATCTACACATCTAAAGTTTGTCACAAACGGACATCGGGTGTTCGAGTTATGTCCAATTTAAAAACAGTGTGTGAATCAGGACAGATTCTGTTCAGATTCATCGCTTAATATTGTAACGCAGTTTTCTATATTTTACGTCGATTTTAAGTAAAAACGTAAGACTAAGAAAATCTAGATATTTCGATGTAGATGTTCAAAACATCTGAGTTTGATCAATTTGGACATTGTTATACCAAGTTATGTGTCCTAAAAGTTGACTGATAACTGCAGTTTTCTGTTTTACGAACAATGAATAAAATCGATATAATTCCTAAACCGTTATGCGGTTCGATCTAAAATATTTACAGCATGTAAAAAATAATATATTCTATCATATGTAAATTTCCTAAAATTTCCAGAAGTAAAAATTAATTTCTAAAAATTATTTTAAAAGTAAATGTATTGATATGTCATATATGAGAAATAAGAAAACCATGGTATTTATTCGTAACTTCATTTAATTTTACAAAATTTGAATAAAGTAATTTAAAATACAACAACAAACGATGCAATCCTAATTGGTTACTATGAAATCTTAACATTTGGATTGAGAGTAATGAAAAAAACTTTACAAACTACATATGTGTGTATGTTTGTGTGCGTTCATTATTTATATATGTATCCATTTAATTAATTATTTAGGGACTATAATATGATGATGGAAGTTTTTTTATGGCAATATGACAAGAGAAAGAATGAGAGAAGGAGATGGAGGGACTTACATACATAAGTCGGTATTGTCACCGGGCTTGTCTATCCGCCGATAGCCTCGCGTTTCTAGCGAGACTTCCTTAAGAATTTCTTCATGTTCTTATTCGGGGAATTTAGATAAAAAGGGATATGTTAAATGATAGAAAGATGTGATGATGAAAAGAAAGAGGAGTGAGATATAAAAAAAGTTTATGGCCACCACAATTCTAATAAATCATGACTCATAACCATTCTAATTATTTTGGGAGTTAAAAAGAAGATGAAATGAAAGGTCTCATTTGTAGGTTATGAGAAGAATAAAAATTGATAAAAAAATAATTGCAAGAATGGAGATTTGAATATGTGACTTATAGAATAACAATGCAAGGACTTAACCAATGTGCTACAAGGTTGTTCATACAAATATTTAATAAGAATTAAATATATGATGTTGCGTAAAAAGAAAGTGGGTTTTTGGGCTCATAGTTTTATTAAAGAAAATGAAAATGAAATTGGATTTGAGTTATGGGCTGGGTTAGGTCTTATATTTAATTTGAAAAAAGGTTAAAATTTAGTTTTAAAGAAATGTGTTTGGGAAAAATAGATGGAATAATAAAATAATATATTTAATAGAAAACAAAATTTACGGAAAAATACTACGAATAAATAAATACAATATTTTACTAAAGAAAGAAAACACTAAGGTATAGTAATACTAGGGTCGTTACACTTTTACAGGCACAACTGAAATGTAAATATATGAATAGAAAGCGATGCCTAAATAATGGCATACCTGGATTGAAAATATGTACAAGTGCCTACATCTCTGGGTCAAATGCTAACTGCTCCAAATTTTCAGTGCTAGGCTCGATCTCCAATGAGTCCGAATCACCTGACAACATTCCAAAGAAAGAAAAAAGGAATGTCGTCAGCGAACAATCGCTCGGTAAGTCCCAAAGATGAGTAGAGATAGAATAGATAGAAAGAGAATATAACTTATAATGTTTGATTATAATGTTAACGCTGTTGTTTGTAGCTTGGTATAGAAAATGCCAGTGTATACGAGATGAGTCCCACTATTCCGGAGACCAAGGTATACGGAGCACAAGAAACCGTTCAGCCACGGTACAACGACAATGGATATTCAAGTTATGTGTATTGTGGTTACAGTCTCATGCCACTTCTAACACCTTCCGTACTAATCTACCCCTTTAAAAACCCCGCGATGTATTTTGTATTAATTGTATTATTTTGTTATATAGATGGATGACTTGCCGAGACCATGATATCAGTAAATGGAATGGATATAAATGGAGAGCCATGTAGACGGAGTATATCCTTGGTTCGGTTCAGTCAATATAGATTGATATAGATTGAATAGATGGATTTATAGATTCATGTTGAATTGTAGTTTATACTTGAATTATATTCAAGTCAGATTGATTAGATTGAGACTCAGTCTGAGTCAAACACTTTGAAAAGAACTTGAAATCCTAAATTGGTTTTGATGTTATAGGTAACTGCTGCACATGGACGGCAAGATTTGTGTCTTTTTCCAAGACAATTACCGTGTTGATAACACCGTTTGTTAGATTGTCTACCTTAGATAGGACAGCACCCACATTCTCCGGCTCCCTGAGGCTCAAGAGAATTGGTCTCGCTTAAACCTATATTTACTAGGGTCCTTATTGTAATTTAGCATAACTTGAGGGGGTTTTATGTAAAAATAGTTTGATATAATTTTAAAAATACACCTCAAGCATTTAATTATCTTCTTTAGGGTTTTCATAAATGTATATTTTATAAATGTGAAATTTTTAGTGAGTAGAACCTAGTTTTCATAGTATAAGGTATTTTATTGAAATATCGGTATTGTTTTGTATTTGGATTGTATTTTCATATAATGATGATTCCTTTGATTTGGAAAACTTGGAATATTTATATAATATAATTAAAATAGATATTTTGATAATAGTTATATATTTAATAAAAATAATTTTTTTATTCATGTAGAAATCTCATTTTCTAAAGAAAAATACATTAAAAATTCCATCGAGATCGAATGCTCATTTCGGAGGTCTGCATCTAACTCTTCTAGGCTCGAAGATGTGCGATATTCCACACCATCCCGAACGGGGTCCCCAAAATGGGTTGTAGAGGCGCAATTGCAATGAATTGATTAATATACTTTTTAAAGAAATGGTTTTGCAAGTTTGATGGTATTTATTTGTAATGTCGTATTATCCCATAACTATATTTCCAAAACTTCATCGTGCTATGTCAAAGATGTGTGTTGTGATGAGGTAGTTCATTATCTCGTGAGTTATCTAAAGGCAATACAAATTTTATGTTGTTTTATGTTGGAAATAAAGTATGTGGTATTTTATCGTAAAAATATGATAAAAGTTGCATAAGAGATTATTTTGAATTGAAAGTTGTTTTAAAGTGTTTTTTAATATTTGTTAAACATTATATGAGAGTATGGTATTGATTGATTAAGAAAAATAACCTTTTAAAGAAAAACCGAATCGGAAGTTGGATTAACTCCGCTTCCGTCGGGTTTTATAATTTTAAGTTTTTAGAATAGAATATGAGAGGGGGAGAGGGGACTTACAGGCTAGGGAACACGAGAAGAGAGAGAGAGAGAGAGGGAGGCTAGGGAAGTGTCAGAGCGTCGTTTCGTCGCCGGAATCTTCTTGGAACGTCGCCGGAACTTCACCCTTTGCTAACTCCACTTGCACACTAAAAGGACTTAAGAATTTTTGAGAGTTTTGGTAAGGAATTTCTGAGTGAGGATGAGTGAAATGGGGTGTGGTATTTATTGGAAAAATTAGGGTTTATAGGGTTAAAGAATGCATTGAAAATTTGCATTAAAATGGGATTAAAGGGCATTTTATTGTTCTTTGGATGAATGCAGGGTAAATAAACAACATGGGGGTAGTGAGGTAGGCCATCGGACAAAAATATCAGAGCATTACCTATGGGGGAACCGGTGGTACCGGGTTTTTTGTTGATTTCGCGGGTCGAAATCTGGTGGAATGGGGTTGGATTTGTGCCATGTGTCCCTCACGCTTCACATACCCTCGTGCACATGTTTATTTAATCTGTAACTTAACATATTACGTATAGTGCATGTGCAAACCCTTGAGCTTCTAAAAGATTAAAAGAAAATTAATTAAAAAGATAATGTGGCTGGGGGGATTCGATCACAGGGGCTACTTCACAGCAGTGCCAGGCTTTACCAATGTGCTGCAAGTACTTTCTTGCTGTTCAAAAGTAAAACAAATACTTATAGTGTATACAGGATTGCAAATACCCTAATTGTACATTAACTTTTAAACAATTTTCTGTATATTGAAATTGGAGTTGTTACAGCAGGTGTGCTTTGGCTCGGTTAGAGTACCTTACGACTCATCCTTACTGCAGCTTCTTCAGCCTGACGCCGACGCTTGGACTTTTCGTATATGGCCGTTTCACGTTCTCGGTCATCTTTGCTCTTTTGAAGGGCTTCATTTTGCAGCCTATCAATTGGGTCTTCTGACAGTTCCAGGGATTCTGGCGCCGGTCCTGCCCCCAGTTCCTCTGCGTTGCTTTCCGATGCCGAGGGAGTTTCTTCGTCATTTAACGATGAATAAGAAATCATGTGGCGACTTGCTACATAATCTTCGGTTTCTCCCGACGAGCCATTTCTCTCATCATCGTCACTATCTCCATTCTCAAGTATATGGTTGAGAAACTCTTCGAGGGTGACTGGGGTCCACGCTTTCTGGTTGTACTTTTCCAGCGCATCGATGTACCTTTGTGGGTCCGTGCACTTGTCGTCAGGCTGTACAGGCTTCTTGGTCTTCTTCTTTTTCTTCGAAAACTTTGAAGGCTTGACCTGGGTGTTTTTCCCATCGTTACCAGCTTTCGGTGTTGGGCGCGGTTTAAGCATCCCCTCAATGATCTCGGGCTCTAGCGGGCTTTTCTACCTGATCGTCGGACATGCTTGAAGGTCCTTCAACATTCTTTTAGTTTTAGCTGAAAGGACAACTTCCCACGGTGCTTCTTCTACAAACGAGCATGATGCCCCCGGCATGTCCACCTTTTTAGGAGCGTGCTTCTGTGGTGGGCTCACCTTCCAGTTTTCGGACAGCGCAAACTTCATTTGTTGGTATTGGTCCTTGACCCAGTTTTTGAAGATGTAGCAATCTTCAATTGGGTGGCCTACTACTCTGTGGTAGGAGCAGTAGTTGGGGATGTTGGCTTCACCAGGCTGCAGTGGATGTCTCGGATTCGGCAGAGTGTTTGTTGCGCATTGCCAGTTCGAACGGTCTCCTCATTTTATCACGGGAAAACGAGTAAGGACGTCCTAGATTCTCCTTAAAGGATTGGTGTGGGCGCATGTTGATTTGGCGAGCAACCGGTTTCAAGTTGCTCAGCTGTTGTTTAGTGTTGGCAACGAAGGCCGCTTTCCCTTTACCCTTTGCATTCCGAGGGTCCATTTTTGAAGAGGGGGCACGTGGCCTATCTGCTCCATTTGGGCCAGCTTGTCGATGAAAGCCTGGAAGGTAGTCGGCTTAAAGAACTTCATGAACCGGGACACAGTCGACTGAGGATTGAGAGTCCGTATGAACATGCCTACGGCAGGAGCCTCTTCGATGCGTTGTTCACATTTTGACCGTAGGTTCCGCCACCGAATCGCGTATTGAACCCAGGTCTCTCCTGGCTTCACCCTGGCGTTGATTAACGCCGTGATCGGGGTGTGTTCGCTTGCGCTCGCGAACCGCTGTGTGAACAGTAACTCCATCTCCGTGAATGTTTTGACGGAGTCATTTGGGAGCTTCGAGTACCATTCAAATGCCGTCTCCGAAAAGCTGCCGACGAAGTTTGTCGCCGCCTTCAGTATTTCCGCATAAAGCTCTGAACTGGGCGACGTGTTGATGCGGGTTACCTGTCCCCTTATACACATGGAATTTTGGGATTGTATATCCTGGCGGGTACTTGATTTGATCGTACCGGCCTGGGTACGGTCGCTCAGTTCTGACGACTTGGCCAGCCGCTTCGTTTGCCTGATTTGCTCATATTTGCTGAGCTATGTAGTCATCGAGGGCAGCTTTGGAGATCGTTGCCAACCTGGCTGCTGATAAAGCCGGAAGAGGGTTTGATGTTTCCCCTATGTCGTTCTCGATAATTATCGGCGGGCCTTCAGCTGGAGGTTCTGGATGGATCATCATTCCAACCATGTCTTGGAACATGAGCGCCATCTGTTTTATATTAGCCGCTTGTTCTGGGGCCTCCTTATCCTTTCTCTCCAGCACCCTTCGCAAGAACTCCGTATTTGTCTCATGCTTTTGGCACTGTTCAGACACTGCTTCCAGACTTTCTTTCTGCCCGGTGAGTGCTGCCATTTTCGTCAGCATCTCCTGGAGCTTTTGTTGCTGTTCCTGAGCTTTCGTCAACGACTGAGTTTGTGTTCGATGAGCCACGGAAGCACGGCTTTACTCTTTTCCGGAAGCCATATAAACCGTGTGCATGATAATGCCCCCAGACTTAGGGCGTTTGGATCCATCACCTTTGGGATTTGCTGCTGGCGGTGGTAGATTCTATGGCCTTCTCTTTTTATGAGAAGTCAAAGTTGAAGGAGCCATTGTAACAGGCGCCTTCGTGAAAGAAGTCCCTCACTGCATGGTGGAGGGATGGTCCTCCTCGTGCCGAGCCTTTGTTTTCTTCAGTCGGCGAGAGTAGTCTTTGTTGATCATAGAATCTTGGACCTTCCGCAAGACCCTGTGGACCTTGGAGGACAGCCGCTGAGGGGGCTGCTCCGGCTTTGCCCGTATCATGTTTTCAACAGGTGGGGAAGATTTCTTCAACACCACAGTCGGAGAGTTCTTTCACACCCTCCTAAGCAGTTCAAAGCTGTTCCCGGTTGGAACAGCAGTGTCAACTTCTACCACTGGAGCTGGTGGAGAAAGTCCAAACGGGGAGTTTCCCCCAGCTTTTCTCACTCGGCTCCAGTGGCGACGTCGAGCGTGTCTTGCAGATGGGATCACCTTAGCTGTGGAAGTGGCTCCATCATGCCCCCTGCTTTAGTTAGGGGCTACTGCTGGTGCCAGCCTGTTGAAGACCGACGTCTGTTGAGAGGGGATGACCAATCTTTCGAAGGCCGACTTTCTGGTAGGGGAAGCCTTTTTGATGACTTGCCCCGTAGCAGGAGTTGGAACGACCAATCTTGCGAAGACCGATCCTTTAGTAGGAGAAGCCTCTTTGACGACTTCACCCGCCGGAGCTGGAACGGCTATCCGTTTAGGGATAACCCTTTCGGGTATTGCGAGCCTCTTTGTGGGCCCACTTGAGCTTTGGTTCAGCCTGTTGAAGACTGAGGTGGCAGAATTGGACAACCCGTTGAGAGAGGCCGTAGTGGTTGCAAGTCGATCAAAGACTGACTTCGTTGGAGCTTCCTGTGATGGCACTGGGGCGCTGAAGCTTGCCTGCGGGAGCATGGTCCCGAAGAACAATCTAGTGGTGGCCTGAGTCACCTGCTCCACTTGCGTTGAAAAGATGCAGGCCGCATTTGGCCCATATGTCACTCCTCCAGCGGGGACGGAGCGGGAGCCGCTGTTGCAGTACACTTGGAAGCCATTGATCTTTTTTTCTTTGCACAGGAGCAAGACATCAAATCTTAGTACCTCGAATCCAGGGGCAACCATAGTAAACCGCGATTTGTTCACGAATACGACACATGAAGTGTGGAGTGGAAAGAGGAAAAGGTCCCACCGGGCGTGCCAGAATCTGTTCACCGCCGAAAACAGAGACGGACCGCGTAGGTCGTCTTGCCTGAATTTGGGGAAAAATGCTATTTGGATTTATCCGTTCACCTCTTCGAAGATGCTAAGTTTATTTATGGCACCGTATATCGGAGGTTTGGACGGATGCGGCCGTTGTAGCGGACTTCATCAGATTCCCACTCATTTGCGAGGGGTTTTTGATTGTGGGGACCCTCTTTCCTGCAGGCACAAGCCCCTGCAGTTAATTACATTATCGCATCGCGATAACCACTTTCTCCTGCTCTGGAAGTTCACTTCGTGTCGTGTGTGTTTGTTTTATTTTTGGTTGCCCGTGGATTGTATACGGAGACTAATTTATGTTGTCGCCCGTAGGGCGTAGATTAGTCCAAATCCGTATATTCTTATATTTGGGTTTGGTTTGATTTAAGGATCATTAATCTTGTTTGAGATTAAGATCAACTTAACTTTTTGTTAAGGATACGTTAGTCCAATTTGAGACTAAGATCTACTTAACAGGGTGTTAGGATCATTTTTGTTTTAGATCCAACAAGAGAGCATTTGGGCTCTGTTGTTTTAGTTTAAGGACGTTACGGTCCGTTGTTAGTTTAAGGACGTTTCGGTCCGTAGATCACCATTTTTGAGGTGAGGGTTTAGTTTAAGGTCTATAGATCACCATTTTATGCCCGTGTATTTATTACGTGACGGGATGTACGGCGATGATGTGGGATACACCCATTTGGGGTGTGGTTTGGTTTAAGGTGTGCACGTAAGCTTAGGAAGTGCACCCAAAATCAGTTGGTTGTCGGGACCCGCCAACTCTCTGAAGACGTTGAGGAATTACAACGACATGCATAAGAGGTATGGAGAGATGTACCCTTGAACCAATTCCCGTGTCTTAGGGAAGAGATCATGGTGGACCATCTAAGAATCATTAGCCATTTTTTGGGGACTAAGATTAACTTAGGAAATGTGGGATGAACATCATTTTGGATATCATGAGTCATGTTTGGGAAGCAATGAACCCATGGGCTCAGTTGATCTGATTAGGGACCTAGCCAACTTGGGCTTGGCCCACTCAGTTTTCCTTTATTTGAAAGAATTGCTAAGCACTTGTTAGGGCTCAGTCCCTCTGAGCACTTATGTAAGTTCTGACGCCTACACTTTACTTTACTTTACTTTTTTGTCTCTTTATGGAGTGCTGAGCCCTCTTTATAGTGCCCACGTGCAAAGCACGCGAGGTACTAGATGCTAGGTGCTGAATGATGAGTGTCAAAAACTTTTATGTTCTGTGGTGCCCACGTGAGGGTCATGTGGGACGCTGGGAGCCGCACTACTGAGTGCTAAGCACTCCCTATTTTGTAGCGCCCACGTGAGGGGCACGTGAGGCGCAGGGCGCAAGCCACTGAATGCTAAGCTTTCCTTATTTTGTGGCATCCACGTGAGGGGCACATGAGGCGCTGGGCGCTGAGCGCCAGCCACTGAGTGCTAAACACTCCTTATTTTGTAGCACCCACGTGAGGGGCACGTGAGGCGCCGGGTGCTGATTTTTTCTTGTATATTTTATTCTGAGGAGTTCAATTTCCTTGTTCTTTTCTGAATCTTTGATCTCCAAGAACAAGTTCGTCCCGATGAGAATTAAATTCTCAACTTGTGGGAGAAATGTCTTGTGGATCTTAGATCCAGAGAAAGAACTAAGTTCTTGTTTTAAAAAGGGTTAAACCCTTCAATAGGTAAATGAGATGCTTTGATCTCTCTTCTTTTTTATTTACCTAGAGTTTTTTTCTCTTAGAAGGGAGATCTTCTTCTTTCTTCCTTTTTGAAGCTTTCTGTTTTTTTTTAAAGCTTATGGGGGGAGGGGGTTTCCTTTGTATTAGACTTGAAGTCTTGGGTCCTTTATATAGTAGATGCAAGTATGTTGATTAGTTGAAGGAATCTCTCATTGAGAGATCCTAATTGATTTGGGGATTTTACCCACCGTTGGATCTTTGATCCAAGGACTTCTGTTTTACAGAAGATATTTTTCTTGTTTTTAACAAGATTAGGAAAATATTTTCCCACACAGAATTTATTCTGTAGATCGGTGATTCTTTAATCACCATTGGATTTTTAATCCATCGGTACTCTGTTTTACAGAAAGTAATCTTTCTTGTTTAGAAAGATCTGAGGAATATTTTCTCAACAGAATTTAATTTTGCATTCTGATGATTTATCATCTCCGTTGGATCTTTGATCCAACGGCTCTGTTTAACCGAGAGTAGAATTTAATTCTACTAGGCGCCGGCGCTCACGTGCTGTGCACGTGCGGCGCTAATAAGAGTTTTTAACTCTGGCGCTGGTGCCCTCATGGCAGGCACGTGAGGTGCTGCCTTTTGTGTTTTGTATGCTTTGCACACGGGCGCTGCTCATATAATGACACTGGCGCCCTCGTGGCAGACACGTGAGGCACTGCCGCTTGAGTTTTGAACAGAGCTTTGCTCTTTTATTGGGGAAACACCAGTCGTATCCCTGTGTAACAACCCTAAACTTTTTGTACAAAATTTTTCCAAAATACAGAAAGGAATACCTAGGCCTGAGCACAAGTTATAAATTTGATTTGCTTTTGAACAACAAGAAAGCACTTGTAGCTCATTAGTAAAGCCTTGCACTGCTGTGACATAGCCCCTGTGTTCGAATCACCCCAACCCCATATATTTTTAATTGATTTTTCTTTTAATCTTTTAGAAGCCCAAAGGTTTACACGTGCACTATACGTAAAATGAAAAGCCACACAGAAAACAAACACATGGGAAATGAAATTTACACAGACCCCAACACGTGGCATGAATCTAAGCCAATTTCACTGGTTTTGGACCGGCGATACTAGGCCAACGGCCGGCACCGTCGAGCCTCCCATAGAGGATGGTCCCCAAACTTCAACTCCAACATCCCTTGTCCTACCCCACTACCCCCATACTGTCTGATTTCTCTGCACGTTTCCAGAGAATTAGAAATGGGCATTAATCCACATTTTAATGCACATTTTAATTCTATTCTTCATCACCCTAAACCCTAATTTTCCCTATAAATACCACACCACGTTTCACCTCTCCTCACTCAGAATTTTATTACAAAAACTCTCTAAAATTTCCAAGTCCCAAGTTGTACAAGTGGAGTTAGCAAGAGGCGAAGTTCCGACGATATTTCGAGGAGATTCCGGCAACGAAACGACGTCCCGACGGTTCCGAGAGCTTCCTCCTTCACCCTTCTTTCTTAATAGCCAGTAATCCCCCTCTCCCCTTCTCTTTTACTATTCTAAAACTTCTCCTCTTCAAAACTCGTCGGAAGCGGAGTTATTCCGGCTTCCGATTCTCTTTTCTTTAAAAATATAATTTTTCTTAATAACAAACCTACACATTTTTAATAGATTGTTTAGTAATCATTAACAAACACATTGGAACATGTTTCATCTCAAAAGAATCTATTATGCAACTTTTATCGCATTTTTACGGTAAAATACCATATACTTTACTTTCAACACAATTCAACATATTTCCTTGTATTACCTTTAGATAACTCACGAGGTAATGACCTACGTCATCACAACACACATCTTTGACATAGCATGATGAATTCTAGAACTCTATTTCATGGGGAAATACGAGATTACGAATATATACCTTAAACATTCAAAACCGTTTTATTTAAAAAGAGTGTTAATTAATTCCTTACAATTACACCTATATAACCCATTTTCGGGAACCCCGATCGGGATGGTGCGGGTTATCACACATCCTCAGGCCTAGTAGAGCGAGATGTAGACCTCCGCAAAGAGCATTCGATCTCGATAGAATTTTTGGTACAATTTTTAAGAAAATGAGATTTCTACAAAATAAATAAAATTTATTTTATCAAATATATAAATATTTATAACTGTTATCAAAATATCTATTTTAAATATACTATATATATATTCCATGTTTTCTAAATCAAAGGGATCACCAGTTTCATGAAACTACCATTACAATTCAATACCATTCCAAGTTTACATTAAAATACCATGTACAATGAAAACTAGGTTCTACTCACTAGAAAATTTCACTTTTATAAAATATACATTTATGAAAATCCTAAAGACGACAATTAAATACTTGAGGTGTCTTTTGAAATAATATCAAAACTATTTTTACATAAAACCCCCTCAAGTTATATTAATTTACAATAAGAACCCTAGTAAATATAGGTTTAAACAGGACCAGTTCTCTTGATCCTCGGGGATCCGGAGAATATGGGTGCTTGCCTATATAAGGTAGATAATCTAATAACGGTGTTATCAACATGGTAATTGTCTTGCAAAAAGACATAAATCCTGCCGTCCATGTGCAGCAGTTACCGATAACTCCAAAACAATCAGGACTTCAATTCTATTTACAAGTTTGACTCAGTTCGAGTCATGGTAAAATCTGATTATAATCTATCTTGAATTTGATTCAAGTATAACTGCAATACAACATGAACCCATGAATACTAGAATACAATCTATATATCAACATGAACATGACTGAACCGAACCATGGATATACTCTGATTACATGACTATCCATTTATATCCATTCCGTTTACTGATATTGATTGATCTAAAGTTTTGGATCGTGTTTTGAAAATGTTTATCACAACCAAAGAATTTTATACCGCAATCAATTAACGGTGTCGATATAGCTTCGTTAATGAGAACGGATCGTCCACTGAGATTCGTGAATTTATTCGATCTTGCTTTAGATGAATTGAATGAAAATATAAAAGAAAATTCGAGAAATTAATTCAAGATTTAATCAAGTTGTCATTTCAAGGAAATCAAGAATGTATTCAAGAATCAGAAATCTAGAAAGTGTCCAAAATCAAATTGAATTATCAAGAATATGAAGAATAGCTTGTAGGAATCGATCGAATTAGTAGCAATGATGAATACTAAAAATTAAGAATCTTATCTATTAATGAATTGTAGCTATATCGATGGTGATGAATGAAGATTAGGGATCTATTGAAGAAACTAGGGTTTCTCCTTCACTATCCCTTGTCTTTTCATTGATCATCATTCGGATCTAGCCTCTAGCAAAGAGAATCATCAATCATTTGATCCCTAATTTGCAACGAAATTATCAAGAATGGTGATCTCAATCCAAATTAGGTCATTGATGATTTTTTCCTCCTAAAGTTCACAATCCTCATAACACTTAAGATTAGTATTAGGATTTCATCATCATTAGATCTACCGTTTCTCTCGATTCCTTTACAAGCGGAGATTTCACTCACGCATCTTGAAAATTAAAGAATCAAGAACGAGAAATTTTATAATGCAAGAATGTAAAGAAAGAGAGAATTACAATTATCACATTTATTAAATCTTATTCGAATTACACCTCTCGATTTGAGTTTACAAGACTAGCTCTCGATCGCTCCTTTGAAAGGGAATTTGTCGTCGATCTTTGCTCGGCTCGATCTTCGTGAGTCGTGGATCGGATGCAGATCTCTTGCTTTTGATGATGATCGGCGTTGAGTTAATGGATCTTCGATTGTCGCTTGATTTTGCTCTCAATGGATCTTGATTTTGATTTGAATTTGGATCTCAAGTTGTGTCACTCAACTTGAATTGAATTGGAATGAGTAATGAGTTGGCTCAATATTCAACAACCTTTGAAATGTAGATCTAGATCCCCTTTTATAGCCTCCAATTCAAGCTTCTCTCATAAGATTGGTTGTTATGCAGAGCCTTCTCGAAGAAGCTAGGCCATTACAGAGCGTCTTCTGGAAGCTAGGCCGTTACAGAGAATATTCTGGAGAATTTTCGAACGCCGATGAGCCAAGTCGGCCGCGGATCCGTGGCGGATCGGCCGCGGTTCTGTGGCCGTATGTGGAGATCTATGCATTATTTCTCTGGGGTAATTCTGGTGTTGGCTTTAGGGTTTTCTTCTGATGTCTGGAATCTTATAATTATTTCTTGGATGCTGCCAGATTTTAAGTCTTTGACTTGATGCGTTTTATCGGCACTTTTGCGATTCCGGTTCTTTGACCTGAAGAATTTCCTGCACACAATCTCAATAAAAAGTGTTGAGATATACAAAATCATGCGTGTAGTAATAAACACACAATTTCCCTCCAGAGTGTCGATTATAACTATAACATGTGGTATCTGGTATTTTCCAGATGAATTTGTAATCCGTGTTATATTTACAATAAGCACTTTTAGATGATTAAGAAGAGTAGGGAAATTGATGTGTTAAGAATGTAATATTTTCGACTGAACAAATTCCCCCAAACTTATTTTTGGTCGTCTCGAGCAAACATCTTTTATTTAAGAGAAAGAGAAAATTTTATTTAAGAAAGAGAAAATTTTATTTAAGAAAAAGAAAAACTAATTAGCACACTTTCGTAGGCAAACACGATTGCACTGAGCACGTGCAACAAGCCTTTAAACCTCTAGGTGTGCCTAGTAGTGTTGCGCCACGGCAGCGCCCCGGCCGTCTTACTCGAGGCCAAATTGCGGAATCAAAATTTTTCCTTACTCGGAAACCGGCGCTACCGCGGACAAAGAAAACCCGGATCGTAACCATTAACCTAATGCTAGCAATCAAGAGATAGGGTGAGAAGTATACCGAGTGATCCGAGTCCTCCGGTCTTCTCGTCATCGTCCCGATCTCCTGCGGAAAGTCTTGTCTCCACATCGTCGCCTCCTCGCCGGAAAGGGCACCACAACGCCTGCGTCTTTTACGGGCTCCCGCCTCAATACCGAGGCAACTCGGGCATGAAGCCGGCAACTCGACATGCTCAAGATGTACTGTAGAATGTGTAGTGTAGAGGCTATGTCTCATTTGGGGTTTGTTGCCATTTGAAGATGATGGAGGAAATGAGATAAGAAAAATGGTGCTTGCATTTTTCTAGCATGAATGAGATCAAGAAGATGAAACTCTCAAGAATGAAGAACTCTCTTCTTCTTTCTCTCTCAAAATCTTTTTCTTTTCATCTAGTGAGAATAATAAGGTGGAGGAATGAATATATCAAACAAGAGGGAGGTGAGTGTAGGAGAGCATGAAGGGTGACCACATCAAGAGACAAAGAAACATCAACCATGCTTCACACATTAATCAAACCCATACCCTCATTAATGCAAGTGATGGAGCAAAAGATAATGATGCTATCATAATCAATCTTTATGCAAGAAACCCCCTCCACAAATATTATTTGCACAATTGCAAATAACCCCCTCCATCAGAAAAGTCCGGCCGGGAAAGAACAAAGGAAAACCGGCCGGAACGGAAAGCAAACTGGCAACTCCAGAAAACTGGTCCCGTAATAAATTACAGGAAAACCCCAACACTGTGCATACACACCCGCATCTGTATTTCGACCGGATACAAATGCAATGAGACAAAATCTACACTGTACTAAACTAGGACCGGCTTAAGCCAAAGCCGGCTAGTAAAATCCGTTCGATCCTGATCCGTGCAATGCCGCACGTATCAGATCAAACCCTGCCATATAACTATACGGCTACTAGTACATAACTGTCCGATCCTGATCCGTGCAATACCGCACGTATCTGATCGGACCCTGCCATATCTCCATACGGCCTCTACAGCGTTTCGCCCGAAAGCTGAGTAACTGAAAGTGTGGTGGACTCTAAAGACTCGTCAATACTATGGCTGTGGATTTAACCACTAGCACGTCAGAGGTATAAGCCAATACGTGACGGGCCACCAGCTATTGACCAAAAGGGACGTCGATGAGCGAACTCATCCTGACACCCTACTGAGCCTGTCAGTGACAATATCCGTACAGTCCGGTCCGTTCGTCTATGAGCATCGCATGTCGGGCCTAGAGGGTTGGTAAAAGTCAGACCTCCAAAAGCGGTACAAGTCGTGTCGGAGTGTAGCCCAGAACGCCCTGAGATACTACTGGAATACCTACCAGCAAATCTCCTGCCTCGGCCGAGGGCTTTGCGTAATGGCTCTCCTAGACACAGCGCGACCTCACCCCCAATACCGGGAGAGACGAACCCCTGAAGATCCGCTCACTGCCTCCATGTGGCTCGGGACTGTACCCAACTAAAACCTATTTGCACGACTCCTTTGAGCCGTGGTAGGGTAGTAATCAAAGCACAGTGGGAACTCACACGAGACAAATGACGATCCTCAGGTCGATGAACTAACCTGTACACATGTCACCAGGGAACTGCTATCTGACGTCAGGTATAAGCCCAACTAGCAGGTTCCCGGCGAGTCCTGTCCGGTGTACTCATAACCCAATGAGCACCTGTATACATCTTAGGTGAACCAACTGACACCAGTGGCTTGTGAGACCGGCCACCGCCCCTCGTCGGGGTCTCGACTGTATACACTAGTCTACTAATGGAGTATCGATGCCCTGTCTCGAAACTCCTACGACTAGGGACCTTTTAAGGATGTGCTTATAGACTACCAGCTCCCACGTATATGATCGCCATCATACTGCTGGCAGTGAAGCAAGAATCCTAGGGGCTCTATCAACGTGTAATAGCAACATGTCAGGTCACCTAAAGCAGTACACGATGATAAAGATAAACCAGATAGCATATTATCATCTCGAGTAAGACTGTCCTACCGGGATAGGTCCTCCTTCAATCATTGCAATCACGTGCCTGTGATCCAATAATTGACTCTGAGAGCACTAACTCCAACAAGTAGGAGGAGTGTTGTCTCCTGAGGGTTTTCAGCGGATTGCACCCACAAAATCCTATAATAAAAGGAAGACTGTGAAAGTTACATATAAAGATCAGAATTATAAAAGAAAGACTTTGAAAATCAGAGTTTCCAACTACACTAGCCTTTCGGTTGTCATGAGCCCTATCTTAAAACTCATGAAAAGATGTTAGAAATCACATCGTCCCTCAATAAAACATCGTCTTTATTCTTCATTCCTATATTCCTTCCAAACATTGATCATATACCCCTACGTATGCGTAAAAGACATCCCTACACTCGGAGAATTCAATTCAAGCTATCATGCTCTTGTCCATCTACCTCAGTACTTTTTAATCGGTGAATATTTAGTTGGAATTGCTCACACATTTTTCATGCGACCGTTAATACTTCTTGAGGTACTAACCGACCGATTAATCATGTGCTTGCTTATTAGGCGTATTAGTATTTTTCTCGTCTTGCAACACTTAAGGCTTAGCAGTGACTCCCAAACTAGTTGGTCTAAGGCACTAGGTGATGAAGCACCCTCGCTATATTTTTTTATTGCTGCCTTGGTGGTTACAAAAACAGTGTTCATTTTTCTACACCATTTTATATTTTATTCTTCATTTTAAATTTCCTTCATACTTTGGCTTTAAGAAAAGAGCATTTCAAGGTATCCTTTACTATCCCAAGTTTCAAGACGTGTGTAAGTGCGTATAGTAGGGTATCAACATTCAGATGTTTGGCTTTCAGAATAGGAACTATTTTTCAGACTTATTTTTATCCGTAGATTAGTGACTTCTTTCATCTTACTAACTCTTGGGACAATGGCTCATAACTACTTATTACTAGTCTGTTTAAGAAAACATCTAATTTTCTTGATTTTCTTAAATTTTTCCAATCTTTTAGATGTAATTTTTCACTTTCTAATCTTTTATTATAAAAGAATATTTTTGAAATTTTTTGAAAATGTTGTGCTTATGTAAAGTATGATGCAAAGTGATGCGTAAATAAGCATAAACCTCCCCCAAACTTGTTTATAACAGTGTCTTCACTGTTGTCATCTGTTAAATCTCAAAAACTTGTAAACTTGGGAGGAAAAATTTATTAACGGGGACATGAAATATGGTTGTGAAAATCTCTGCCAAACTTATTCTTTATTTATGTACAATTTTTTATTTTTTATTTTTTTTTATTTTTATATTTTTATTTTATTTTATTTATTTTATTTATTTATATGTATGTACAAGTTGACTCACCTCCATTCTACGGATGATACAGTATTTATCGAGACATGGAGATGAGGTGGAGGAAAATCAGTCATTATAAAGCGGCTCCTGTAAAAACAGGAGCTCCTCCGAGGGGTCAGTGGAAAAATACGGTTTAAGTCTATGCCCATTCATTGTAAAAATTATACCGTTTTTTCTATCTTCGACTTCTACTGCCCCGTGCGGGTATGCATACCGCACAACAAAAGGTCCTTTCCACCGAGATTTTAGTTTACCCGCATGAAGATGGAGACGTGAATCATAAAGAAGGACTTGTTGACCAGGGGTAAAAGTTTTTCTTAAAATGTTTTTATCGTGAAATACCTTAGTCCGATTCTTTACAATTACAGCATTATCGTAAGCTTCATCGTGGAGTTTGCTTAGCTCGTTTAATTGCAGCTTCTGAAAGGTGCAGGCTTGATTTATGTCAAAGTTCAGTTCTTTAATGGCCCACATTGCTTTGTGTTCAATCTCGACCGGAATGTGGCAAGTCTTACCAAACACTAGACGATAAGGAGACATACCGAGATCAGTTTTAAAAGCAGTACGGAATGCCCAAAGAGCATCCGTCAATTTGGTTGACCAATCTTTCCGGTTTTAGAAACCGTTTTCTCCAAAATCTGTTTGATCTGCCTGTTGGAAACCTCAGCTTGCCCGCACGTTTGGGGGTGATAGGGTGTCGAAAGTTTGTGGTTGATTGCATATTTCCGCATCAAAGTCTCAAAAGACCGATTACAGAAATGCATCCCGTTATCGCTAATGATAGCGTGATGGTGTCCAAATCGCGAAAAGATATTTTCTTTAAGGAACTTAATGACAACCTTGTTGTCATTAGTGCGACAAGAAATAGCTTCCACCCATTTCGAGACGTAATCAACCGCAAGCAATATGTACAAATTCCCAAAAGAGTTGGGAAAAGGACCCATAAAATCAATATCCCAAATGTCGAAAATCTCAACCACCACAATCGGTTGAAGTGGCATCTCATTTCTCCGAGAAATCCTACCTGTGTGTTGACACTGTGGACAGGTTTTGCATTGATCAAATGCATCTTTGAATAAAGTCGTCTAGTAAAAACCGCATTGCAAAACCTTCTTTTCCGTATTTCGTGGACCAAAGTGACCTCCACATGCCTGATCATGACAGAAAGATAGAACGCTCTTGAATTCATCATTGGGCACATATCTGCGAATGCTCTGGTCTGGACAATACTTAAACAAATTGGGTTCATCCCAGTAAAAGTATTTTACTTGGGATAGAAATCGATGTTTGTCCTGTTTCGACCATTCGCGGGGAATAAGTCCTGTTGCAAGATAATTTACAATATCCCCGAACCAAGGTTCGCCGGATACGTTCAAGAGCCGTTCATTCGGAAAAGTGTCATTAATTGGCAGGGTCACAGGTGAAGAAGAGATGCGCGAGAGATGGTCGGCCACTACGTTTTCACATCCTTTTTTTTATCTCGAATGACGAGATCAAATTCTTGTAATAGAAGGATCCAATGTATTAACCTACCTTTAGCATCCTTTTTCGATAAAAGATGTTTTAAGGCGGAGTGGTCAGTGTACACAACAATTGGTGAGCCAATCAAGTAAGGCCTGAATTTTTCTAATGCAAATACAACTGCCAAAAGTTCTTTTTCGGTGGTTGTATAATTAATTTGAGCATCATTCAGGGTCTTACTTGTATAATAAATCACATGTGGTATCTTATCAATGTGCTGTCCTAAGACTGCACCAACAGCAAAATCTGATGCATCATACATTAGCTCAAACGGGTGTTTCCAACCAGGAGATGATAGAACGGGGGCTGTAGTGAGGGAATTCTTAAGTGAGTCAAATGCAGCCTCACAGTCCGAGTCAAAGTGAAATGTTGTGTCCTTGGCCAAGAGAAGAGTTAAGGGACTAGCAATTTTGCTAAAATCCTTAATGAATCTCCTGTAACAGCCTGCATGGCCAAGAAAAGATCGTATATTTTTGATACATTTGGGATGATGAAGGTTATGAATGACATCTATTTTAGCCCTGTCAACCTCAATGCCTTTCTGTGAAATGACATGTCCAAGCACAATTCCCTCTTGGACCATGAAATGACATTTTTCCAAATTCAAAGTTAAGTTCTTATCTTTACAACGAGTAAGAACTGCATCAAGATGAGATAGGCAGTCATCAAAAGAATCTTCGAATATCGAGAAATCGTCCATGAAAATCTCCAGAAAATTCTCGACCATGTCCGAGAATATCCCCATCATACACCGCTGAAATGTAGCGGGAGCATTGCATAACCCAAAGGGCATGCGTCTATAGGCAAAAGTACCAAAATGACAAGTAAATGTGGTTTTATCTTGATCGTTTTTGGCAATAGAGACCTGGTTATAGCCAGTGTATCCGTCCATGAAACAATAATATTCACGTCCAGCTAAGCGTTCTAACATCTGGTCAATAAGAGGTAGAGGAAAGTGGTCTTTCCTTGTAGCAGCATTGAGTTTTCTATAATCGATACATACATGCCACCCAGTTTGAGCGCGTGTCTAGATTAACTCATTTGCCTCATTTGTTATGACCGTGATGCCAAATTTCTTAGGGACTACATGAATTGGACTTACCCATTGGCTATCAGAGATTGGGTAAATGATACCACTGTCAAGGCATTTGACGATTTCTTTCTTTACCGCCTCCTTCATGACGGGATTTAACCGTATTTGTGGTTCTCGGGTTGGCGTGGCTTCATCCATCAGATGTATAGATGTTCAACAATCAAGAGACTAATACCTTTGATGTCAGTCATTGTCCAACCAAAATCCTGCCTATTAGATCTCAAGACCGTCAAAAGAGCTTTCTCTTGCTCTGAGACTAGAGAAGCTGATATGATCACGGGTTAAGACTCATTCTCATCTAAATATGCATATTTAAGGTGAGAAGGTAGCAGTTTGAGATCTAATGTCGGTGGAGAAACAATAGAAGGTGGGGGTAAAAGAATGACATTCAGATTCACGAAGAAGCTCGTAGCCTACAAAGGATACAGACTCGGAAAGTGACGAGTCAAAAGATTCAAACTCAGGAGTGGACTAGTCGAAAGTGTCTTCACTAAGATGTGCAAGATCAAATATTGATGTGCTAATGTCGTCGAGATCTTCAAATCAAAGTTCATCAACCTCGCAGCTTTCGGGAGCTATCTCGTGGACAGAACAGTCATCAAGAATGTGAGCAGAGGGTTCAGACGGCTGACTTCCAATCTTATAAATGTTCAGCTCAATTGACATCTTCCCAAAGGATAGGGTCATAGAACCATTTCGAAAATTAATGATAGTATTGGAAGTGGCTAAGAAGGGTCGACCAAGAATCACCGGAATTTGGTTTCGTGGGTTCGCAACAGGCTGTGTATCAAGAACAATAAAGTCCAAAGGGAATATGAATTCCCCGACTTTTATCAACACATCCTCGAGTTCACCCCTAGGTTTGGTGATTGATCAGTCTGCCATTTGGAGAGTGCAGTGAGCTGGTTTCAACTCTCTAATCCCTAACTGCTCGTAAACAGAATATGGAAGCAGGTTAACACTTGCGCCGATGTCAAGTAAAGCATGGTTAATGTTTTTACCCCCAATAGAAATCGAGATTGTAGGACATCCAGGATCCTTACGTTTCTTTGGTAATTATAGGATAAAAGCAGTGCTAACGTTATTTGTCATGAAGACCTTTTTGGGCAGTTGGGTCTTCCTCTTCCTAGTGCACAAATCCTTAAGAATTTTCACATAAGCTGGGACTTGTTATATAGCATCTAAGAGAGGGATGTTGATGTTAACCTGTTTAAACATTTCCATAATCTTCTCCATATGTGAACTTTATTTGTTTCCTCTTAACCGATTCGGATAAGGAGCTATAGCAATAATAGCTGGGTCCAACATTCGAGAAGGTGGTGTGTGTGGAACTGATCCCAGAATAGGAGCGGGGATCGTCTTTGGTGGACTAGAAGAAGTGTGCTGAGTGTTCGAGCCTTGAGAAAAATGAAGAATAGGCTCGCAAGAAGGTGGCGGTGTAGACGAACAAGGGTCAGAAGTGGAAGTAGAAGTGGAAGGAAAAGTGAAAGTGAAAGCCAGAGTGTTATTGATAGATTCATCATTATTATCAATCTCTTCACCGACTTGATTATTCAGCACTCTTCCAGATCTCAACGTTGTAATGGTATTCACATTGTAGTGTTGTGAATGTTCAGGATTCGGTAGGGGTTGAGGCGGAAGTTTCCCTTTCTCTCTAGCACTCATTTCGGCATTTATTCGTGCAATTTATGCTTCCATCGATTTAATACTCTCACATTGGGAGGCGGAGTTTTTCTTTATGTCATCGATAGAAGTCCTTATATCAGCCGACACTTGGATGGATTGTTTCATAAACAATTCCAAGGTTCGTTCAAGTGAAGAAGAGTTATCAGTACCGGTCAATTGCAAAGAATTATTATACGGTGCAGAAGTGTTGACCGGATTTTGAAAATTTTGTGATTGATAGGGGTGCTGACTCAGTTGTAATGGTTGCGGTTGTTGTAGAGGGGCCCTTTGGAAGTTGTTTTGGTTTGGAACCGTGTTTTGAGTTTGTTGTTGGTTCCAAGCAAAATTAGGGTGATTCCTCCAACCCTGATTATAAGTGGAAGAATATGGATCGTTTCTAGGTCTTTGCTGAAAAGCATCATTAGTGTGCTCTTGACCTTGAAACGGAGAATTCAAAGGACAATCTTCCATCAGATGTGATAGATCAGAATAGCATCCACAGAAAGTTTTGAGGAGTGTCATTTGATTTAAGGAGGCTAATAAAAAATTGTGTTCCATAGCTTCAAGCTTCTTTTGCATTGCTGCCATTTCATTTTTGATTCCTATGGAAACATCAAGTTGATGAATACCACCCCAATACGATGATTGACTTACACTCTCCCACTGCAAAGTTTTTTCAGCGAAATCTTCTAAAAATTTCCAAGCTTCACCATCTTCTTTAGACATGAAGTTGCCTTGATACATGGATTCAAGCACCTGTTTTGTTGTAGGATTAATGCCCTCATATATGATTCTGCACAGATCCCATCGATGGATTCCGTGATGAGGACATTGAACTAACAGATCCTTGAAGCGTTCAAAACACTTCGAAAATGGTTCATTGGGAAGCTGGGTAAATTGATTTATTTCGCTACGGACTCGGGCTGTCTTATAATTGGGGTAGAATTTCTTAAGGAAAGGTTTGACGAATTCATCCCAGTTTGAAATAGAATGTGCAGCTGTGTTACAAAGCCACTTCTTGGCTAAATCGCACAAAGTGAATTGGAGAAGACGTGGATGCATATCATCTACAGAAAGCTGTAAAGTACCCATCATAGCACATACGTTTTCCAATTTGGTAATAAAAACGTATGCGTCTTCAGACTCGAGACCGTGATATTTGGGTAAAAGATTGATGTATTGAGGTTTGATTTCAAAATTGTCCCCATTGGCTGGTGGAATGGAAAGACAGGTAGAAAGAGGACCTCGAATAGGGTAGCATCTCTCTTGGAGAGAGATGCGGGGTGGATTCTGCGCACCTGCGGGCGGTAGCAGAGTGGTGTTAAAGTTCGATGGAAATCCTTCCATCGCGGTGGATGTGATAGTGGGTGAAGAAAAAGAAGATGTAGAATTACCGATTTCGGAATCGATAGGAGGAACGCGGACAAGACGGGCATTAGAATCCCGTATCCAGCCGAGCATGCACTAAATGGTTTAGCACAAGTGGCAACGACGCCATTTGATTGATCTAAAGTTTTGGATCATGTTTTGAAAATGTTTATCACAACCAAAGAATTTTATACCGCAATCAATTAACGGTGTCGATGTAGCTTCGTTAATGAGAACAGATCGTCCACTGAGATTCATGAATTTATTCGATCTTGCTTTAGATGAATTGAATGAAAATATAAAAGAAAATTCGAGAAAGTAATTCAAGATTTAATCGAGTTGTCATTTCAAGGAAATCAAGAATGTATTCAAGCATCAGAAATCTAGAAAGTGTCTAAAATCAATTTGAATTATCAAGAATATGAAGAATAGCTTGTTGGAATCGATCGAATTAGTAGCAATGATGAATACTAAAAATTACGAATCTTATCTATTGATGAATTGTACCTAGATCGATGGCGATGAATGAAGATTAGGGATCTATTGAAGAAACTAGGGTTTCTCCTTCACTATCCCTTGTCTTTTCATTGATCATCATTCGGATCTAGCCTCTAGCAAAGAGAATCATCAATCATTTGAGCCCTAATTTGCAACGAAATTATCAAGAATGGTGATCTCAATCCAAATTAGGTCATTGATGATTTTTTCCCCTAAAGTTCACAATCCTCATAACACTTAAGATTAGTATTAGGATTTCATCATCATTAGATCTACCGTTTCTCTCGATTCCTTTACAAGCGGAGATTTCACTCACGCATCATGAAAATTAAAGAATCAAGAATAAGAAATTTTATAATGCAAGAATGTAAAGAAAGCGAGAATTACAATTATCACCTTTATTAAATCTTCTTCGAATTACACCTCTCAATTTGAGTTTACAAGACTAGCTCTCGATCGCTCCTTTGAAAGGGAATTTGTCGTCGATCATTGCTCGGCTCGATCTTCGTGAGTCGTGGATCAGATGCGGATCTCTTGCTTTTGATGATGATTGGCGTTGCGATAATGGATCTTCGATTGTCGCTTGATTTTGCTCTCAATGGATCTTGATTTTGATTTGAATTTGGATCTCAAGTTGTGTCACTCAACTTGAATTGAATTGGAATGAGTAATGAGTTGGCTCAATGTTCAAAAACCTTTGAAATGTAGATCTAGATCCCCTTTTATAGCCTCCAATTCAAGCTTCTCTCATAAGCTTGGTTGTTATGCAGAGCCTTCTCGAAGAAGCTAAGCCGCTACAAAGCGTCTTCTGGAAGCTAGGCCATTACATAGAATATTCTGGAGAATTTTCGAACGCCGATGAGCCAAGTCGGCCGCGGATCCGCGGCGGATCGGCCTGGATCGGCCGCGGTTCTGCGGCCGTATGTGGAGACCTATGCATTATTTCTCTGAGGTAATTCTGGTGTTGGATTTAGGGTTTTCTTCTGATGTCTGGAATCTTATAATTATTTCTTGGATGCTGCTAAAATTTAAGTCTTTGACTTGATGCGTTTTATCGGTACTTTTGCGATTTCGGTTGTTTGACCTGAAGAATTTCCTGCACACAATCTCAATAAAAATTGTTGAGATATACAAAATCATGCGTGTAGTAATAAACACACAATTTCCCTCCAGAGTGTCGATTATAACTATAACACGTGGTATTTGGTATTTTCCAGATGAATTTGTAATCCGTGTTATATTTACAATAAACACTCTTAGATGATTAAGAAGAGTAGGGAAATTGATTTGTTAAGAATGGAATATTTTTGACTGAACAGATATCATGGTTTTGGGAAGTCTTCCATTTACTACAAGATAATAAAATACAGTCAGTACAATCAATACAATCAATACAATAAACATTACGGGGTGTATAAAGGGGTAGACTGGTACGGAACATGATGGTGGCACGAGGTGCTCGCTAAAAGACGTAATTACATGCATGCCGTTGTTCCGTGGTATTTTCGACGAAGCCTTGTACTACGGGTTACCAAAGTCCACGGGGTAAGTTGGACTCCTCTCGTATACACTGGCATATTCTGTACCAAGTTACAAACACTACGTTAACTGTCATGTCCCGCTTCCCAGAGTACACTAAAATAGACACGTGACATAGCCAACCATACTACCTGTGGGTAGGAAGTATCCATCCACAGTCACATTACGGCTGTAGAGATATTAAGAACAAAATAAAACTATCTAAACATGCCCATAAACCAATATATAATGAGTCAAGAATAATAAAATGCGGAAGCGAGAGATCCAATACAAATAACTGGAATGTATGTCCCATAATGCGGGCTCACATCAGGAATAAAATGCAGGAAAGAAAAACTAACTAATACTGACACCTCACAGCTTAGCCTGCTGGCTGAAGTACTCCTGCTCGGACTGCAACCGTGGTACGGAATCTGGGCCATGCAAAACCAAGACGTCAGCGCGTCAAGTCATCAAGTAATATAATATGAACAGTGTAGCAGGCAATGCGATACAAACATGAATAAACAAGAGTAACAATAATATAAGTCAGAGCAGTGCAGGGTAGTGTGCAGTGGGTAAACTAAACTGTGCTATCAGGTTCTCTATTCTAAAGTCTTTGAAATCAAATTGATGAATCATCGATGTAACTCAATAGTATCCCGTGCATGCCCGGGACCACGATCTAAGACTCTCGGGCTGAAACCGAGACGTGCTGCTAGACAGTAAAAGGTAGCAGGAACAGGCGAGTGATGTCAGCATCATCACTCCGGGGCTGGCCTAGCCCGTAAGACTGATCAGAACAGGTATCGAACTGTTGAGTTACAAGTCAGGTTTCACCTTTGATTTTCCCATACCCCCAAGTTATGTATGTCAAGTCAGGTATTCAGTAATCAAGAACTAATGCCAACACAGGATCAGGTAAAAGCAGGTTTGTCTGGATAGACAACAGGAACGGTCCGTAAGGACTACATGTCAGGATTGTTGGCATTAGACACAGGATCAGGTAACGGGTCAGGTCATGGTACATCAGGTCAAGTCAACGGTATACGGTACCATGTTAGGTAGATCAATATATATATGTAGCAAGTCAGGTCAAGATGTAAACAATATCATGGGTGTGCTCACAATCAGTCATATAATCAACCATGGTGATCAACAACATGATATAAGTAATGAATTAAGCAATAGGAAGATTCATTCGATTTGCAATCCAGTTATCGATTGTGTCACAGAGATGATTACCAGAGTGCAGCAAGACAATTATAGCAGTTTCGTCATGTTAACAAGTTTAAGAACTTTTAGAGGTCCAATGATTTATATAACGGTTCAGTGCAGCTATTATAGGTTAAAATGCATACGAGTGTCCGAATGGAACAAAACTACAGGGATAGATGCCATATGCTATGTCAATATTAAAAAATGTGATTAAGCTGGTAGATGTAGTTATTAGGTTCAATTGCAAACTGTAAGTTCCAAGTTTAAAGATAAATGATATAATACAATATTGTACATGAAAATGAGAAATGATTGTACCAAGATAAATTTACAGGTTTAGGATGTCATAATATATATGTAAATATTGTATAGCATGTAGCAAGGGGTACTTGCCTCGACGGGTCGCGAACCGGGAATACGGAACGATAAACGTCGGCGGGGGAAACTCGGGACGGGCGCACGGTTCACGGAATGAACCCAAACGACGAACAATGGAACCACACGGGTCGGGGTACCTCGCTGGAACGTCGGGTCACGTCGTCGGCATCGTCGGATTCCGGCCAAAATGTGAACAGTAAACAACCACGACTTGCAACCAAGGAGGGAAAAGAAAATAGAGAAGAAGGAAGGGGGTTCTGAGGAGAAGGAAACTTACGGTGGTCTGTAGAGGGGTCGTGAGGATCGACTGTTAGTTATATGTATGTCCTAAAGGCCATTACTGTACATACGATGTATATTGTAGTGGATGCTAGGACATATATAGGGAGGACTTTCTTGCTCGACATGATAGTATGCTATCTGGTTGTACTTTATCTTAACATGTACTCAGATTGTCTCTATATTACATGTTGATAAAGCCCTTAGGATATGTACTTGACTACTGGGACTATGATGAGATCATACTAGTGGGGCCACGGTAGTCGACGAGTACATCCTATAACTGTTCCTAGTCGAGGGTGTATCGAGACAGGGCATCGATACACCAGAGTAGACTAGCGTATATGCATCTTGACCCATATGATGGGCGATGGATGATCCTATATCCATCGGTGTTTGACATCAAGGATGGTGTACGGGTGCTCAGTAGAGACTGGGTACACTGGACGGACTCGCCGAGAACTCCTAGATGGTATTATACGTCACGTCAGATGGCAGTTCTCCGGTGACACTGGTACAGAGTAGTCTGTTGACCCGAGATCGTCATAGAGTCTTGTGTGATTCCCACTGTGCTTTGATTTCCATCATACCACATCCAAGAGGGCGTGCAAAAAGGTGGCTTTTAGGTACAGTCCCGAATCACATGGAGGCAATGAGCGATAGGAGGGGATTCGTCTCTCCCGGTATAGGGAGTTGATGTTGTGCTATGTTCGATTGGCTATAACCGGAAATCCCTGGCCAGGGTTGCTGAGATTTACTGGTAAGTGTTATCAGTAGTTTCTCGAACTGTTATAGACCTCATATCGACACGACTTATCGAGCTACTGGGGTCTGACGTTTACTACCCCTAGGCGAGATATGCGACATATCAGACGACGAGACCGGACTGTACGGGAGTGTTACTGTTTGGATTCACAGGAGAATGTACAGGCTTGCTTGTTGATCTTCTGAGCGCTCAATACCTGGGTGGCTGTTACGTTTAGCTGACCGCTTGCAGCTTGTGGGTGTTTGATATGATCATCACCTACTGCCGGCATATTGACGATTCTTTAGAGTCCTACACAGAGGTTTCTTGACTCAGGCAAAACGGAGTAGGGGCACGTATGTGATATGTGCGGGACCGAGGATAATGCGATATGTGATACCGTATTATATTCTCGCGATATTTGATATCAGCCGGGTCATCGGATCAAGTGTTGATTCGATGAATCGGTACGGATAAATATTAGTCGGTTATATGCGATATAGCCGGATTGTCGGATCAAGTGTTGATTCGATAATTTAATGTATAATAATATATTTGATATATTAAATTGCATTAACTAATATTTGCTCACTAAAAGATTCTTTTTCTCACTCGGGTAATACATTGATATATATGCGATATATGTTAAATGTATTATTTTATTTTGTTATGATAAATATTATATATGTGATATATAATATTGTAACATGATATGATAACTAATGCAACTTGTTTAGTGGAGTTTAAACATGATTAGGGTTTGGATTAGGGTTAAGCTTTCTAGATGTTTCTAGAAGGTTTTGGTTTTGTTTTGTGAAAGATATTTGTAAGTGACTCATGCTTTAACCCAACCCAAACCCTAACCCTAGTTAATTATCTACATGGGTTTAGTCAACCATGGTTGCATTATTCATCATATTATTCTTTTTCTATTCACCACAAAAGGATTTTCTATTATCATTGTTCATCTTCTTCATTCATTCTCTTCATGAAAAAGCTTTCTAGATTTTCTTCAAGTGATGAATAAATGTGAGAAAAAGATAAATAAAGAGAGCAAAAATCCTACTTCATCATCCTCATCTTCCCTTGCCCTTTAGATGAGAGTGTTCACTCAATTTTAGTGAGTGTTAGCTTGTGTTAATGAAACTTCAAGGTAGATCATCTTTGTATCGAAGATTGGAAGCAAGACTGCATCTTTCTCTTCGTGGAACCTCTCGAGAGTCCGGAGCACGATGATCGTAGCGAAGGGACCACAACACAGAGCTTATGAAGTGAAGGACCGGATCTACAAAGGTTGTAATCCCTCTCACTTAGTGTTAAAGTTGTTAACATGTTAGTTTTCGCCTAATCTCTAGTTTAAAGATCCGTATTCGGGTTGTTCGGCATGGCTAATTTTTTAATCGGGCATGGTTGATGCCTCGTAGACCCTTGTGCGCGTGCGCAGCAACCCTACAGTGGTATCAGAGCCAAGCTAGAGCTTTAGGCGAAGTCTAGACGAAGTTTAAAGTCCGATCGAACGCCGAAACCCCGACACGGAACCCTCTCTGTACATTTTTCAAAAATGTGGTTTTTTCTGAATTAAAAATTCTCAGAAAATTAAGCAGGAAAAACTAAGAATTACTGTGAAGTACGGACCTCTAACTCGAAAATTTGACCGCGGAACCGCGTCGAAAGCATTGGTTTTGCGGCGGTTCAGCGGCCAAAATTTGGACTTAGTCCTTGAAATTTCATGTAATTATTTTTAGGACCTTTCTTGTTAATTTTTTCTGGGAATATTTTAATTCCACTCAAGTGTTGAGTTTTCAAGGGTTGTATTGGGGAATCGTTGATTCGATCGGATAATTTAACTTTGTTTAGTTTGTCCGGATAATTTTTAGAAACTATTAAAAAGTTCGAACGGATATCAATAACTCACTTTTTCCCCTGTCGGAAAATTTTTCAAAAGTTGGATTTTTTCTCGTGTTTAAGAATGTTCTAAGTCATGCAAGTAACTCGGTGGACCCTCTAGAAGACAACAAACCTTAACTCGATTATGTGACCGTCTTGAACTGCCTTTTGAACCTTTGGGTTTGGGGCAGTACGGCGTGCCACATGTGAGGCGTTGGCTTGACCCTTCTACGGCTGGACCATTGGTACTGTCGCATGTGATGGATGTTTTTAAACTGATTTCAAGTGTTGAGATAAATTGGGGAAATTTTGGGTGTTTGATTATTCGATCGGAAAGTTTAACATTGTCTATTTATCTGGAATGCGATACAATATTTGGAATACACAGGTAGTTATAAGATAACAAATTTGAATATTATAAATCTAGCAGTTCAGTCTCAAATGATCGGTTGCCATGGAATTTTGATGTGATCAAAAGTCCGTCGCAATCACGTAGCGTACGCGGATACTCGCCGGGTAAACTTAATACACAGCCACGCCCCATAGCCCCGACCAAGTGAATGTAGGAGAACCCCGTCGCCGAAAGCATCCGTTCGGGTGCTCGTGGCAGCGGTGTTCCGCCTTAGTGCACTTCGTCGACGGCATCTGGGGGTGCGGCCGTCTACTAAAGTTTGCGACGAGCATTCGATCAGAATATCGGGAATCTTGTTGAATTGCCCGACTTGATTGAAAAGTGTTTTCGATTATGAGACTAAAATGCGGGGTTTATAATTGTTAGGCATGCGATGTCTAAGGAATTCATTTGGTTAGGCATGCGATGTCTAAAGAGATTGCGGATTCCAACTGTTGTAGTTTTACACTTTCTTTTCTGTGACCGTAAGCGTAGTATGTGGTGTATCGCCGGCTTCGTTGCTATACATCAACGACAATCGGGATACGCATACTTGCTTACGTTGATGATATGAGATATTATGTGTTGCTGTGATATGTTGTATTGGATCGTCGCGTTTGAATAGCCGGGGGTTTTATGTGAGATGAGAGTTTTTTCTTTTTCATTCTTGTAAAATTCATTTGTATGTAATATTCTTTTATTGGGGAACTTCCAGGTTGCGCAAGATGTCACCGTTGTATATTATTTACTTTTCCGCATTAGGTAGACCAAGGCGGGGAGCACAAGTAACCGGGTTCTAGGGTCCAGTGGGAGACCATCTCGAGGAGTCGAGACCGGGTCTCCTAACCCTGGAATTGGCAGTGTTACTTGCCGCTCTCGTAGGGGTCTAGGGATGTGGGTTTGGCTATTCATCGCGACCGTGGAATCCGTGTTTTATACAGGCTCGTATTGAAAACACGGACGTCCTAGTATATCCAATATTTCATATATGTTCTTCTGCTGCAATGTTCTGTGATGAGATCATATTACTGCCTGAGACGAATGTTTATATTATATATATGAGATATATGTTATATTGCAGATTTCGTTTCAAAAGAGATGCTTGGGAAGCATAATAAAATGGGACTTCATTAATGAGATTAATGAAATAAAAGAAACCTAAGATGTTGTAGAAACTTGTTTAAAAACTGGTAGCTCTAGTTGTTGCTTTACATAGTGGTGTTCCTTGTAGAACATCCAGCACCTTATTCGATAAGGAAAGGACCGAGATCCCTTCACCGGGAGTGACTCCTTTAGCAATAACTGGCAGATGCTACAAACTCGGTTTGTCTTTTGATTGCTTTTATAGTTCTTGCTTTGCACAGCGGTATATATGATATATCCTGCACCTTATTCGATGAGGAAAGGGCCGACGATCCCTTCACCGGGAGTGACCCCTTTAGCAAAACTAGAAAAGCCTCAAAAACACTCCATTTAAAATCACTCGATTCTACAACGATATCAAGTTCATTACGCAAAGGGTTTTCTGAAAAACCTGTCGTAGCCCTCCGTCATTTCAGATAAGTAGTAGTTAGTATTCGTGCTACGTTTGTTGGCCTGCGTCAAGGCGTAGTGTGCGGTAGCTAACTAGTATTTATCTGCTTATGCATATGATGCAGATTGAGTTAGGGTAGTCGTGCGACTTTGTTGGCCTGCGTCAAGGGTCGTGCGGATGGGTTTAATTCAATCAAGAAATGACGGGTTGAACTTGACTAGCGCACTGTGGTTTGTTGGCCTGCGTCAAGGTCATGGGACGCTAGGGGTAAAATAGTATTGGGAATTTCAAGTGTTGAAATTTGCAATGAGATTGCATACCTTCTATGAGATAGTTGGATCCTGATACCCGCTGCGAGTAAGAGTTACTCCTGGGAGAGTTTTACACATTACAATTAGCCGATCAAGTAGGTGTCTAGAAAGGTGTTAACGGGGTTACGCCTCTGGGAAAACGAGGTTTACTTTAATTAGGTTCGTGCGAAAGCACGGGGGACCTCCCTCAAAGTACCGACACTGGCCTGGCTGAAAAATTGGCGAACTTGTAGCGTGTAATTAATCCCGGCTAATCTTTCCTTTTAGGGTTTGAAGGAAGATTTGATTAAAACAGTGGGAGACATCCTGATTAGATATATTAGATAACCAATCTAATCTTGCAAGAGCATACGCTGAGTGTTTTCTTCTCTCTCTCTCCAGGTAGCGACCATATCACGCCTTAATCAAGATAATAAAACGGATATATTGACCGCACCCGCTTGTTATACTGAGCTGGGGAACGTTGGTCCCGCTCCAACTTATAATTGTTATAAGACAGAGCAGGAAATTAGAGATTACCAGAATTCCCGTGCCGCCCAAACGAAGAAAGTGCATGTTGATGCATCATCTTCGGGTGTGTTCATTACAGAGAACAGTTTCTCAGTATCCTTTACGTCCTGGGTATGTGATACCGGATCAGGATCCCGCATATGTAATCTGTTACATGGGCTACAGAAAGGTAGAGAACTGAGAACGGGTGATAAGTTTCATGAGACAGAAAACGGTGCAAGTGTTGCAGCCAAGTCTGTTGGTCACTATCACCCTGTATTACCAGAATACATTGATTCTGAACGAATGTTATTAGATACCGAACCTGATATACAAAATCATATCAGTCTCTTTATTAGTAAAGAAAGGATATAATTTTGTATTGTTGGATAATGTTTTGAACATTTCTTATATCAAGAGTTAATCGGTTCAGGCACGTTATCTAAAAGCATTGACGTTCTAAATTAAACTACAGTTCTTAGTATACAGAACACACACAAGAGGAAGAGTTCAGAAATGAATGAATACTTCTTGAGGTATTGTAGACTAAGTCATATCAATGCGACCCGACTGGCTGAAGTTACATATAGATGCATATTTAAATTAGTTTGAATTTACATCTTGTGAAACTTGCCGGCCATGTCACAAAGATAAGATGACCACAGCTCTGTTTATTGAAAACAGAGAAAGAGTTAGTGAACTCTTGGGAATGATACATGATGATGTATGAAACTCCCCTGTCTACACATGCCAAGACCGGTTCTTTGTACTTCATTATATTCTCTGATGATCTCTCAAGATTCAGACATATGTTCCTGTTGAAACACACGTCCGAACCTTTTGAGATATT
This sequence comes from Agapanthus africanus, assembly GCA_030015575.1. Classification (NCBI taxonomy): domain Eukaryota; kingdom Viridiplantae; phylum Streptophyta; class Magnoliopsida; order Asparagales; family Amaryllidaceae; genus Agapanthus; species Agapanthus africanus. Next base: position 414,539,522 of record CM057349.1, on the reverse strand, counting down.
CACAGAATATAAATTAGAAGTAGAGAACCAAAATACGGGTAAAAGTATTATGTCCTTTGATGTGATCAAGGAGGAGAATACTTGAGCACGGAATTCCTGGACTATTCTAAAGGGGAATGAGATTCTCTCTCAGCATTACTCCTTCGAATACACCACAGCACGTCAGTGTATCGGGGCGGAGCAATCACACCCTATATGATATGGTGTGATCTATGATGAGTACTGCTGAGTTTCCTATTTCCTTTTGGGAGTTATGCACTTGAGAAGCTGCATACCTATTGAATAGGGTTCAAATCAAATCAGTTGCCTACCACTTCATATATGATATGGAAAGGGAAGAGCCCATATCTTAAGCTTGTTAAGATTTGGGGTTGTCCGTCTTATGTCTAAAAGCAAAATCCGGACAAGCTCGAGGCAAGGTCTGTTATATAGAACTGGAAATGTTCCAGCCATACAAACTGCAGCTGATGATTTGGTAGAACCAAAGGATTCAATAGTTTCCAACGAACCTCAGCCTCTCCGCCGATCTAGTAGGGTTCCTCGCCCACCTGAGAGATACTTCGGTTTCTCTATGACAGTGGGAGCGAAGATTGCATCATAAGATGATGACCCAATTAGTTTCGAGCTGGCCATCAGGAGTGGGACTTTGTGAGAATGGCTGGATGCTTAGCAATCTGAGATCGAATCCTTATACACCGACAAAGTATGGACTTTGGTTGCTTTATCTGAAGGGTTAAATCCCCATCAGGAGCAAGTATATCTTGAGAAGATTACTTGGTGTACATGGAAAAGTTGAGACTTTCAAAGCTATGCTTAAGTCCATCCAGATCCTACTTGCCACGGCTACATACCATGACTACGATATCTGGTGGTTGGGTGTCATGACAGCTTTTCTAAATGATGTTTTAGAAAAGAGCGTCTATAAGTACACAGCTAGAGGGCTTCGTAGACAGTGGGAGCAGCGGAAACGTGTGCAAGATGTTTTATGTGATAAAACAGGCATCGCGGAGTTGGAACATCTGTTTTGATGTGGTAGTCAAAGAGTTTGACTTCATAAAAATGGTAGATGAACCTTGTATATACAAAAAGGTAGTAGGGAGTATGGTGGTGATTCTCGTAGAGTACGTGGATGACATACTCTTGATAGGGAAGGAGTTTCCTATGCTACGCTCGGTTAATCTCCGCTTATCACAAGGATTCTCCATATAGGATCAAAATGATACCTCCTAAATCCTGGGTTTTTGGATCTATGAGATAGATCTAATTGGATGTTAGGATACTCACTAATTATAGTGAGATGGTATCAATCGATCCTGGGAAGAATCACTGGAAAGGTTCCAGAGTGATAAGGACGACTGAATGTCAGTCGCAGGCATTGTCTTTACCCTCAGTAGAGGGACGGTATGTTGGAAGAGTTCCAAGCTAGATACCGTGACATACTAGACGATTAAAGGCAAGATACATCGTTACCAAGGATGCTACCAAAGAGGCTGTCTGGATATTTATAAGTTCATGAGATGAACTTCGTTCCTACCATTGTGTGACAATGGAGTTGTGGCTTTAGCCGAGGAACTACCGTCCCATCAGAAATCCAGATATAATTCTTAGGCAGTATCACCTGATCATGGAGATGGTTGATCTCCAGGGAGATCGAGGTTAGGAGAGCAGACACAGAGGATGACAGCGCGGATCCACTCACAAAGGCCTTTTTCCCAGTAGAGACTTTTATGGGATGGTTGAGTATGGGATACTTCAACCGCAGCTAATTGTTGGGTATGCGATACCATAACAGATGGCCCTAGTGCAAGTGGGAGATTGTTAGTTATATGTATGCCCTAGAGGCCATTACTGTACATACGATGTATATTGTAGTGGATGCTAGGACATATATAGGGAGGACTTTCTTGCTCGACATGATAGTATGCTATCTGGTTGTACTTTATCTTAACATGTACTCAGATTGTCTCTATATTACATGTTGATAAAGCCCTTAGGATATGTACTCGACTACTGGGACTATGATGAGATCATACTAGTGGGGCCACGGTAGTCGACGAGTACATCCTATAACTGTTCCTAGTCGAGGGTGTATCGAGACAGGGCATCGATACACCAGAGTAGACTAGCGTATATGCATCTTGACCCATATGATGGGCGATGGATGATCCTATATCCATCGGTGTTTGACATCAAGGATGGTGTACGGGTGCTCAGTAGAGACTGGGTACACTGGACGGACTCGCCGAGAACTCCCAGATGGTATTATACCTCACGTCAGATGGCAGTTCTCCGGTGACACTGGTACAGAGTAGTCTGTTGACCCGAGATCGTCATAGAGTCTTGTGTGATTTCCACTGTGCTTTGATTTCCATCATACCACGTCCAAGAGGGCGTGCAAAAAGGTGGCTTTTGGGTACAGTCCCGAATCACATGGAGGCAATGAGCGATAGGAGGGGATTCGTCTCTCCCGGTATAGGGAGTTGATGTTGTGCTGTGTTCGATTGGCTATAACCGGAAATCCCTGGCCAGGGTTGCTGAGATTTACTGGTAAGTGTTATCAGTAGTTTCTCGAACTGTTATAGACCTCATATCGACACGACTTATCGAGCTACTGGGGTCTGACGTTTACCACCCCTTGGCGAGATATGCGACATATCAGACGACGAGACCGGACTGTACGGGAGTGTTACTGTTTGGATTCACAGGAGAATGTACAGGCTTGCTTGTTGATCTTCTGAGCGCTCAATACCTGGGTGGCTGTTATGTTTAGCTGACCGCTTGCAGCTTATGGGTGTTTGATATGATCATCACCTGCTGCCGGCGTATTGACGATTCTTTAGAGTCCTACACAGAGGTTTCTTGACTCAGGCAAAACGGAGTAGGGGCACATATGTGATATGTGCGGGACCGAGGATAATGCGATATGTGATACCGTATTATATTCTCGCGATATTTGATATCAGCCGGGACATCGGATCAAGTGTTGATTCGATGAATCGGTACGGATAAATATTAGTCGGTTATATGCGATATAGCCGGATTGTCGGATCAAGTGTTGATTCGATAATTTAATGTATAATAATATATTTGATATATTAAATTGCATTAACTAATATTTGCTCACTAAAAGATTCTTTTTCTCACTCGGGTAATACATTGATATATATGCGATATATGTTAAATGTATTATTTTATTTTGTTATGATAAATATTATATATGTGATATATAATATTGTAACATGATATGATAACTAATGCAACTTGTTTAGTGGAGTTTAAACATGATTAGGGTTTGGATTAGGGTTAAGCTTTCTAGATATTTCTAGAAGGTTTTGGTTTTGTTTTGTGAAAGATATTTGTAAGTGACTCATGCTTTAACCCAACCCAAACCCTAACCCTAACCCTAGCTAATTATCTACATGGGTTTAGTCAACCATGGTTGCATTATTCATCATATTATTCTTTTTCTATTCATCACAAAAGGATTTTCTATTATCATTGTTCATCTTTTTCATTCATTCTCTTCATGAAAAAGCTTTCTAGATTTTCTTCAAGTGATGAATAAATGTGAGAAAAAGATAAATAAAGAGAGCAAAAATCCTACTTCATCATCCTCATCTTCCCTTGCCCTTTAGATGAGAGTGTTCACTCAATTTTAGTGAGTGTTAGCTTGTGTTAATGAAACTTCAAGGTAGATCATCTTTGTATCGAAGATCGGAAGCAAGACTGCATCTTTCTCTTCGTGGAACCTCTCGAGAGTCCGGAGCACGATGATCGTAGCGAAGGGACCACAACACGGAGCTTATGAAGTGAAGGACCGGATCTACAAAGGTTGTAATCCCTCTCACTTAGTGTTAAAGTTGTTAACATGTTAGTTTTCGCCTAATCTCTAGTTTAAAGATCCGTATTCGGGTTGTTCGGCACGGCTAATTTTTTAATCGGGCATGGTTGATGACTCGTAGACCCTTGTGCGCGTGCCCAGCAACCCTACATTGACGGCGTTGAAGGAACTCCGGCGGTGGCCTACGACGGCAGCGACGAGATCCTGCAGTCCATGAAACTTTACAGCAAAGGAAAAGAGAGGAAAGGAAAGAGGAAGGAGACGGATAGGTAAGCTTACAGGGGTTGCGCGAAGGCCGGGGAGGCAGATCGAGATCGCCGGCGGTGACTCAAGGCGGTGCGACGGGCGTGCAGGGGTTTTCGGTGGCTGCGGCGAAGGTGCAGGGTATACGAGGTCGAAGAAGGAGGAAGTGGGTGAGACTAGGCTGAGGAGGCGATGATGGAGGTGATGCTGGCACCGGCGTCGGGGTTGCGGCGGCGACGGGGACGAGGCTAGGGTTTGCTGAGGGTTGCAGGTGTGGGCTCGGGTAAAACGGAGGAAGAAGGAAAAGTGGCGAGGAGAGGGAGGCTCGGTCGAGGTGAGGAGGAATGGGAGTAGGCGATGGTGGTACCGGCGTGGGACTGCGGTGGTGAAGGGAACGAGGCGGAGGCTGCATGATGGGTTTACATTGTTGAGGGAAAAAAGAAAAGGAGGGGGAAAAGATTTGAATATAGAGGAGAGAGAGAGAGATATCGGGGAGAGAGAGGGAGGGAGAGAGAGATACGGGGGAGAGAGGAGGTGTGGCCCACGGAAAATAGGGGGCGATGATTAGCTGAAGCAAGATTTAGGCGTTAGAAAAGAAATTTAAAAAGATTTGAAGATTAGGTAATGAACAGTAGAATATATGGTTAGTTACAAATATGTGCTGGTTTAAATATATTAAAATTTTGGGATTTTGGCGCAAAATAAAACATTTCCAAATCGCGCTCGGGTCGGGTCCAAAAATTTGAAATTGAAATAATAGGATTTTAAGCGGGATCCAAAAGTGAGAATGATGTGTTTTATGAACAAAAAGCATACCCCCAAAACGGACACACGTATGTGCACGTAGCCGTCCAAACTCGTCCGTTTCACTGAACGGGATGAGAACACGATGCACGAACGCTACAACGGGGTTAGAGGTGTTAAGCAGGCCAAGATGAATATTTTTAATTTTGTTTTAGATGCCAAAAATTGTTATATGCAGAAATGAATTTGCCGGGTAAAAATTTACAGTAAGTAACAATCAAGCAAGGTAACTGAAATAATTTCCACACTACGTTCAAACGGTAACAGAAATTAGTAGCATTGGGCTCGGGTGTTACATTAACATAACAATAAAACATTATACTATATATACTCTCTTTTTTGTCTATTCTTCTCCTTCTTTCTTTGGGACTTACCGAGCGATTGTTCGCTGACGACATTCCTATTTCTCTTCTTCTTTGGAACGTTTTCAGGAGGACCCGACTCTGAAGAGTTCGATACCAGCCAGGAGCACTTGGAGCAAACCCCTGAGCAGTACACTGAAAACCTCGAGCTATAGTCACTTGTACATATTTTCATTTCAGTTATGCCATTGTTTAGGCATTGCTTTCTATTTATGTATTTACATTTCCAGTTGTACCTGTAAAGAATTGTTAAATAAATAAAAATTGCTGTTCATTTACATTCATGTCTCTTGTGTACATTTTACTTTATATTGCTTAGATACACTTAGCGTGTTTACATCTGAGTGAATACGTAGCGGGCCTCGCCGCGTCCCCTTGCCCGTACACCGGGAAGCGGGGAATGACACCCTCCTTCATTTCAGATAAGGACTATTTAGTATTCATGCTGCGTTTGTTGACCTTGTCAAGGCGTAGTGTGCGGTAGCTGATTAGTGCTTATCTGTAGCATGTGATGCGATTGGATTAGGGTAGTCGTACGACTTTGTTGACCTTGTTAAGGGTCGTACGGGTGGGTTTAATTCAATCACGAAATGATGGGTTGAACTTGGCAAGCGCTTATGATTTGTTGACCATAGTTAAGATCATAAGTCGCTAGGGGTAAAAACAGATATTGGGAATTTAAAGTGTTGAAATTTGCAATGAGATTGTATACCTTCTATGAGATAGTTAGATCCCGATGCCCACTGCGAGTAAGTGTTACTCCTGAGAGAGTTTTCCACTTTACAACTAGCTGATCTAGTAGGTGTCTAAGAAAGGTGTTAACGGGGTTATGCCCCTGCGGAAATGAGGTTATTTAATTAGTTCTATGGGAAAGCACGGGGAGACTCCCTCAGAGTACCAATACCTTCCTGGCTGACAGATTGGAGAACTTGTAGGGTGTAATTAATCCCGGCTAATCTTACCTTCTAGGGTTTGAAGGAAGATTTGATAAAAACAGTAGAGCCATCCTGATTAGATAAAATAATAACCAATCTAATCTTGCAAAGAGCGCACACAAAAGTGTTATTCTCTCTGTCTCCTGGCAGCGACCATGAAACGCCTTAATCAAGATAATAATATGGATGTATTGACCGAACCCACTTTTTATACTGGGCTAGGGAACGTTGGTTCCGCTCTATCTTATGACTGTCATAAGCTGAGTAAGGAATAGGGGAATGCCAGGATTCCCACGCAACCCGAATGAAGAAAGAGTATGATGATGCATCTTCTTCGGGTGTGTTCGTTACTGAGAACTGTTTCTCAGTTTGCTCCACGTCCTGGGTATTGGATACCGGATCAGGATCCCATGTTTGTAATTTGTTACATGGGTTAAGGAGAGGTAGAGAACTGGGAAAAGGTGATATGTCTCTCAAAGTAGGGAATGGAGCAATTGCTGTAGCCACTGTAGTTGGCGAATATCATATTGTATTACCAAATGGTAATACATTGATTCTGAATGACTGTTATTACGTATAAAAAATGATGTGCAATATTATATCAGTTTCTTTGTTGAATAAAGAAAGATATAACTTTGCATTAGAGGATAGTGTTATGAACAATTTCCTAAATCAAGTGTTGATTGGGTTTGGCACGTTGTGTAACGGTGTATACGTTCTAAATCAAATAACAGTTCTAAATATACAGAACACACACAAGAGCATAAATTCAAAAATGAACGAAGCCTTCTTATGGTATTGTAGACTAGGTCATATCAATGCGACTAGACTAGCTAAGTTGCATAAAGATGGATATTTGAATCCGTTCGAATTTACATCTTATGAAACTTGTGAGTCATGTCTCAAAAGTAAGATGACCAAAACTCCGTTTACTGGACACGGAGAAAGAGCTACTGAACTCTTGGGACTGATACATAGTGATGTATGCGGTCCTATGTCTACACATGCCAGGAATGGTTCCTCATACTTCATTACATTCACCGATGATCTCTCAAGATACGGACATGTGTTCCTGATGAAACAAAAATATGAATCTTTTGAGAAATTCAAGGAATATAATTGCGAAGTAGAGAACCAAACGGGTAAAAGTATTAAAATCCTTCGATCCGATCGGGGGGAGAATACTTAAGATCAGAATTCCGAGATTATTTAAAAGAGAATGGGATTCTCTCTCAGCTTACTCCTTCGTATACACCACAGCACAATGGAGTATCGGACCGGAGAAATCGCACCCTATTACATATGGTGCGCTCTATGATGAGTGTTGCTGAGTTACCTATTTCCTTTTGGAGTTATGCACTTGAGACAGCTGCATACCTATTGAATAGGGTTCCGACCAAATCCATGCCTACCACTCCATATGAGATATGGAATGAGAAGAGACCATCTCTTAAACAAGATAAGATATGGGGTTGTTCGGCCTATGTTAAAAAGTAAAATCCGGATAAGCTCGAGGCAAGGTCTGTTTTGTGCAAGTTTGTGGGATATCCAAAGGATTAATATGGATATATCTTCTACCATACCGAGGAACAAAACGTGTTTGTTTCTTGACATGCCACCTTTTTAGAAAAGGAATTTCTTGTGAAAGAAATTAGTGGTAATGAGGTAGAACTGGAAGAAGTTCCAGCTATACAAACTATAACTGATAATTTGATAGAACCGGAGGATTCAATAGTCCCCGACGAACCTCAGCCACTCTGCAGATCTAGTAGGGTTCCTCATCCACCTGAGAGATACTAATGTTTTCTTATAGACGGTGAGAGCGAGGATTGCATCATGAAAGATGATGACCCAACTAGTTTTGAGCATGCCATCATAAGTGGGGACTCTATGAAATGGCTGGATGCTATGCGATCTGAAATGGAATCCATGTACACCAACAAAGTATGGATTTTGGAAGTTGCTCCTGAAGGGGTAAAACCCATCGGGAGCAAGTGGATCTTTAAGAAGAAAATTGGTGTAGATGGAAAGGTTGAGACCTTCAAATCTAGACTAGTAGAAAAAGGTTTTCGTCAACGACCAGGTGTCGATTATGATGAAACCTTTTCTCCAGTCGCTATGCTTAAGTCATCAGGATCCTACATGCCATTGCTGCATACCATGACTACGAAATCTGGCAGATGGACGTCAAGACCGCTTTTCTAAATGGTGATTTAGAAGAGAGCGTGTACATGACACAGCCAGAGGGCTTCGTAGACAGTGGGAGCAGTGGAAGGGTGTGCAAGCTGCTTAAATCAATCTACGGATTAAAGCAGACATCGCGGAGCTGGAACATCTATTTTGATGTGGCGGTCAAAAAGTTTGACTTCATAAAAAACATAGATGAACCTTGTATATACAAAAAAGGTTGTAGAGAGTAAGGTTGTCTTCCTCGTATTGTACGTGGATGACATACTCTTGATAGGAAATGATATTCCTATGCTACACTCGGTCAATCTCTTCTTATCATAAAAGTTCTCCATGAAAGATCTAGGTGATGCCTCCTACATCCTGGGGATAAAGATCTATAGAGATAGATCTAAGCGGATATTGGGATTGTCCCAATCCAGGTACATAGACACCATACTAAAGAGGTTTAGTATGGAAGATTCTAAGCATGGTAATTTACCCGCTTGTTCGGGAATCACTCACTCCAAAGAGATGTCTCCCAAGATAGATTTGGAGAGGGCTCGCAAGACAGTGATACCCTATGCTTCTGCAGTTGGGTCTATCATGTATGCGATGTTAAGTACCAAACCGGATGTAGCTTACACACTTGATGTAGTGAGTAAGTATCAATCAGATCCTTGGGAGAAGCACAGGACAACCGTGAAGAACATTCTTAAGTACTTGAGAAGGATTAAAAAGATGTTCTTGGTGTACGGTAACGGTGAACTCTAGGTGGAGTCCTTTACCGATTCGAGCTTCCAGAGTGATAAAGACGACAGTAAGTCGGTCTCGGGTTTTGTCTTCACCCTCAACGGAGGGGCGGTATGTTGGAAGAGTTCCAACCAAGATACTGTAGCAGACTCGACGATGGAGGCTAAATACATCGCTGTCATCGATGCTGCCAAAGAGGCTGTCTGGATGAAGAAGTTCATTGCTGAACTTGGTGTGGTTCCATCCATTGAGCATCCAATACCTTTGTATTGTGATAACAATGGAGTTATGGCTTTAGCCAAGGAACCCCGGTCCTATCAGCAATCTAGACATTTTCTTAGGCGGTATCACCTGATCTGGGAGATAGTAGATCGCCAGGAGATCGAGGTCAGGAGAGTTAACACAAAGGAACACAGTGGATCCTCTCACGAAGGCCCTCTTCCAGATGCAGTTTGAGAGACTTTTTGGGATGTTGGGTATGAGATACTACAACAACTGGCCTTAGTGCATGTGTGAGATTGTTAGGAATATGTATGCTTTAGAGGCCATTATTGTATGATATAGTGGATGCTTGGACATATAAAGAGGACTTTCTTGCTCGACATGATAGTATTCTATCTGGTTGCTTTTTATCTTAACATGTACACTTGTATTATTATACTGTCTCTCTGATACATGTTGATAAAGCCTTTAGGATATTTGCTTGACTACCAGGACTATGATGCAGATCATAGTACTGGGACTTGTGTAGTCCACAAGCACATCCTTTAACTGTTCCTAGTCGAGAGAGTATCGAGACAGGGCATCGATATTCCAGAGTAGACTAGTGTGTACGTTTATTGACCCTGTAGGGGGCGATGGTTGATCCCATAATCATTGGTGTTTGACATCAAATATTGTACACAGGTGCTCATTAGAGAATGGGTACACCGAACATGACTCGCCGAGAACTCCTAGATGGTACTATATCTATCGTCAGATAGCAGTTCTCTGGTGACACTGGTACAGGTTAGTCTGTAGACCCGAGATCGTCATAGTGTCTTGTGTGGTTCCCACCGTGCTTTGATTTCTTCCCTACCATGGCTCAAAGGAGTCGTGCAAACAGGTGGATTTTGGGTACAGTCCCGAGTCATATAGAGGCAGTGAGCGATAGGAGGGGTTTCGTCTCTTCCGGTATAGAGAGTTGATGTTGCGCTATACTCGATTGGCGAGAGATTTACTGGTAAGAGTTATCAGTAGTTTCTCGAACAGTTATGAGCCATACATCGACATGACTTATCAAGTTACTGGGGTCTGACGATTCAACCCCTAGACTCGATATGCAACATATCAGACGAAGAGACCGGACTGTACGGTAAGTGTTACTTATAGGCTTCATGGGAGTTTAGACAAGCTTGCTTGTTGATCTTCCAATCGCTCAATACCTGGGTAGCCATTACGTCCAGCTAGTACCGCCGACGACTTATGGGTAACTGATGTGATCATTACCTACTGCTGGCATATTGACGAGTCTTTAGAATCCCACACAGAGGTTTCCTAGTTCAAGCGAAATGAAGTAGGGCACATATGCTGATATGTGCGGGAGACCGATTAAATATGAGTATGTGATACCATATTTTAATCTGGGGATATTTGATATCGGTTAGGTTATATGTGATATAACCTGATTATTGAATCAAGTGTTGATTTGATAATGTGATATACAGATAAATGATATTAGTCGGTTATAAATGATATAACCAGATTATTAAATCAAGTGTTGATTTAATAATTTGATATATATTTATATTTGATATAATTATATACTAACTAATATTAAGCTCACTTAAAGTTTATATTCTCATAATATATATATTTGGATTTTCTGTTTTGAGAAATTAGAAATTGAGATGGAAAATAAGAGATATTTTAGGCATGGTTGTGAAGCATGGTTCATAAATTATTTTATTTGTTTGGCTTCACTATTGAAGTATGGTGCATATTTTCTATTTGAAAATATTCATGCTTCAATGAGTGAAGGATATTTGTGATCCATTCTTCATTCTTTGCTCTTATGCAAGCTCATTTGCTCTAGCTCTCTCCATCTTCTTCTTCTTCATCCTCCAAGCCCTAACCTTCACATGGGTTGTGAACCCTAGGGTTTGTGAGAATTCTTAGTGAGCTAAAACACCTACTTCATCATCCTACTCTAGATTAGCCATTTGGATTAGGGCGTTTTCTTCACTAATGCATGATTAGTGAAGATGTAGCTTGAACTAGAGAAGTTTCAAGGTGGATCATCTTCGGTCTCAAAGTTGCGAAGCAAGCTCGTGCATTTCTTCTAGTGGAGCCAAGAGGAGTCGTAAGGACTACTACCCGGAGCTATAGAAGTGAAGGACTTGGTCTAAAAAGGTTGTAGTCTCCATCACTTAGATTAGTTCTTGCTTTATCATATGTTAAACCCTAATACTCTAGTTAGATTCTAGGTTAGTGTAGCTTAGCACCCCAAATTTTTTAAAATTGCATGCTTGATGCCGGTATAAACCTTGTGGTGGTGCTAGGATACACTTTCATTGGATGCTCTCCTCCTGTCCAAAAAGGCACGAGATTCTATGATCAAGGTTTTACAAGAGCCTGATCAGTTCCAAGCTTTCCTCGCAGAAGAGAAGATGAAGGATGAGCTGACAGAGGTACACACGGCTGACATTACATTCAGCGATGAAGATCTCTTCCTCGGTACGTGCGAACATAATCGTCCGTTATACGTCACCGGGTACTACCACGACATCAAGAAAGGGAAAATCCTTGTCGACAACGGATCCTCCGTCAACATTCTCAATGTGAGAGTGCTGAAGGAGATTTGCATGAACGTTCAACACTTGGCCTGAGACAAAATTCAATCTCCGGGTTCGACTCACAGTCGTCACGGACGCTTGGGTCCGTAATACTGACGTTACGCTTCGGGTTGCTCGTCACTGACATCAAATTTCACGTCATTGACTCCAAGACTTGCTATAACGCTTTGCTCGGCAGGCTTGGTTGCATGAGTACAACGTCATCCCTTCTACATAGCATCAATGTATGAAGTATTTCAAAGACGGACTAGAGTACACCGTCACAGGGGAGCTAAATTCGTTCTCCGTAAACGAGGTCCGGAAATATGAAGACACAAAGTACTTCATACCAGACTTCGAAGATACAGAAAGGTGTCATAAGCCAGAGAATAAACATAAGTCCGTCACCACTATCCCGATCTTTAGGAGCGATTCCGAGGACGATGAAGAAATAGTCTACTCGGGGAAACCCCGGAAAGAAAACAATAGGCCCGGACCATCTACCCCTATTCTAGTCTTTGGCAGCGACTCTAAGGACGAGGCCAACGCAGTGTTCTCCATCCGTTCGTCAGTGTAAACCCTCGACGAAGCAGATCAGAATCTGCAAATCACAATGGCTCCGCCTCGGCATTATAAGGAACTTGATGCGCTCGATACATACAGCATCCAAAAACTACAGACATTCTACGTCCCTCCCAGACGAAGAGGTGAAAAGGTGATCCTCTTCTACCAATCTATGGAGACCAGAGTAGAGAAAGAAGTCTGGCACGGTGCCGATTTTGCACTCGACAGGATTCAACTAATCCGTCTGCCAAGGTACTATGCGGAGGGATTGAAAAGGCTGTTAAAATGCCAAGGTGTATCCCTCGAACAAACTGTTCGAAAAGCCTAATTCTACAAAAATATTTGGGATATTCTCGGGACTCAGCGAAAGATGCCCAATAGGAAGATGGAGACAACCAGGCTCGAATACGTTCGGTCCAAGAAACGGGAGCAATTCCACAGATTCCGCGTCATAAACAACTCTAGCGAAGAGGAAAGCGCTCTTCCAAATGGCCGTGACGTTGAAACATAACGAAATCTCGCTCTAAGAACATTGAGTCCATCGCTCGAAGAACAAATAGATAAGCTAATAAAAGAGGCTTGTCAAAAGAGTCGAGACAATCATAGCCATGAAATGGCCATTTATGAAAAGGCCAGGATGCAGCGCCTGAATCAGCAATCTGCGGAGAAAGAAGACTACAATGCCCTTTATCCCCAGCCCGCTGTATGTCCTCACAAAAAGGAAAAATCCTAAAATAGTGGCAAAAACAGGACAAAGAGCGCAAACAACGTTCGCAAATAACAAGGCGGATCTAAGAAACCGTGCTATCAAGAAAAACTCGGTTGGAACCCATCCTTTATAAAGAAGATGAGTCGGGAATACTCTTTCCCCCAAGACAAGACGAGGAAAATATTCAACCTTGCCATGAAGTATTAAATGATGATGCTCCCGGAGTCTCGGCACCCCGAACAAATAAACAAGGCCCGTCATCCGGATTATTGCTCCTACCACCGAACATTAGGTCATCCCTTTGAAGATTGCTTCACCTTCAAAAACTGGGTAGAAGACCAGTATCAACAAAGCAGGTTCGCTTTATCCGACAGCTGGAGGGTAACTCCGCCACAAAAGCATGAGCCAAAAAGGACCTATACCTTGAGGCTAGGACCAGCTCAACCACAAAAAGGGAAGCGAACTCATACCTACCATATGATAACACTCTCAAAAGTGGGAGGGCACGAGACTATGAATAACCCCCGTATATGCTTCGCAAATGAAGATAAGGACGAGGTAATCTCCGAGTCTCCACCAGCACCAAAGGAGCTGGAAGATGGGATACACACCACGTCGGACAACCTAAGAAAAATTGACTTAGGGACGGAAGACGATCCGAAGCCAACGTTCATCAGTGAGATACTATCTAAAAAACAGGTAGCCACATTAAAAGAAGTGCTCATACAATATAAAGACTGTTTCGCGTGGAACTATTCCGAGATGCCGGGTTTAGATCCAAAGGTGGCAGTACATAAACTGGCCATATCACCGGACATAAAGCCAGTCGAACAGGCGCCAAGAAGAATGCGGCTCGAACTTGAGATGAGTATAAATGCTGACGTCAAGAAACTAATCGACTCCGGCTTCATCCAAGAGGTTCAATACCCAGTCTGGATCGCTAACATCGTCCCGGTGATGAAGAAAAATGGGGCGGTGCGCATCTGTGTGGACTTTCGGGAGCTCAACAAAGCTTGCCCGAAGGATGACTTCCCAGTACCTGTTACCGAGCTGATGATCAATAACACGTCTACCCATGAAGTGTTCTCCTTCATGGATCGATCTTCAGGATACAATCAAATAAAAATGCATCCTGAAGACCAAAAGCATACCACCTTCTGGACTTCGCTGGGCATATTTTACTATAAGGTGATGCCCTTCGGTCTGAAGAACGCTGGCGCTACCTACTAAAGGGCCATGACGAAGATCTTCGATGACCTCATACACGAGATCGTCGAATGCTACATTGACGACCTAGTGGTAAAGAGAAAATCTCATGAGGAGCATTGGGAACACCTTAAAATAGTGTTCCGACGTCTTCGGAAGTATAATCTGAGGATAAATCCTCTAAATGCGCGTTTGGAGTCTCCTCGGGCAAATTCCTCGGATTCATCATACGATACCACGGTATCGAAATCGATCCCTAAAGGATCAATGCGATTATGGAAATGCCCACGCCAAGAACTTTCAAACAATTGCGATCTCTTCAAGGAAAGCTCGCATATATCCGGCGGTTCATAGCCAACCACTCTGGAAAATATCGTCCCTACGGTCATTTAATGAAGAAGGGAATCCCATTTGTCAGGGATCAAAAGTGCCAAAATACACTAAACGAAATCAAACAATACCTGCAAAATCCTCCGGTATTGGCTGCTTCAGTTAATAGAAAACCCCTTATCTTATATACGATGGCCCTTGAGGGTTCTCTAGGTGCACTATGGGCATAAGAGAACTATCAAGGAAAGAAGAGAGCTATGTACTATTTGAGTCGAGTTCTCCTGGGGCAGAAAATAACCACTCCCCTAACGAGAAGCATTGCCTGGCCCTGATCTTCGCGACAACGAAGCTCAGAAATTACGCCTTAGCATGAGGTCCATCTCATATCAAATGTGGATCCTCTCAAATATCTAATGTCAAGATCCATACTAACCGGAATGCTTTCCATATGGGCCCTCCTCTTGATGGAGTTCTCGATAACATATCGACCTCTTGAAGCAGTGAAAGACAAGGCCATTGCCGACTTTCTCGCGGAGCATCCGATACCAGCCGACTACCCCTTAAATTGTGAGTTGCTGGATGAACATGTTGTAGGGTGTTTTTCGTCACCCCATTGAGATGGGAATACGCGCCACTTGTCAGGCATGCACAGATTCCCCCTGCATAGGGCAGGCCGGGGTTTATTGATTGTGGAGATCCGAATCTCCGGCAGCCGCCGACTAACCTGCCATTAATTACCTCTCGCTTATGGATCGATAGAACCTCCGATTGACGGGTAAAACTGGTCATGCGAACTCAATGCGAAGTACTGGTGTTTTTTTATATATAACAATGGAGACGTATTCATTTTTTGTTCCATTGTAAAAAAAGGATATATATATATATATATTTATAAAAAAATATTTAAAGAAACATTTAAAAAAATATATATATCTATAATTTATTTTTATTTATTTCTCCTTTTTTAACTAAAAAAAATAAAAATAAAAAAGTAAGGTTCCCCCTACTCACGTGAGGTGGAAAGAGGCTCCCACTAAATGGGAGCCTCCCCCTCACGTGAAGGAGGGGAGAAGCTCCAACTTAGTGGGAGCTTCCTCCCTCTCACGTGAGGGGCCCTCACGTGAGGGGGAAAAGCTCCCATTTGGTGGGAGCTCCCCCCCTCATGTGAAAGGGAGCATGGGCTCCCACCAAGTGGGAGCCTCCCCCTCCCGTGAGGGGGGCTTCAATTTTTTTATATTTATTTTATTACATGGAGTTCAACTCCAAAAGAATTTTGTTGTGGAGTTAAACTCCAAAAGAATTTTAAATGTGGAGTTAAACTCCAAAAAAAATTTAAATGGAGTTCAATTCCAAAAAGACTTTGATTGTGGAGTTAAATTCCAAAAGAATTTTAAATGAAGTTAAACTCCTAAAAAAAATTAATGTGGAGTTAAACTCCCCAAAAAGATTTTTATTGTGGAGTTAAACTTCAAAAGAATTTTAAATGGAGTAAAACTCCTAAAACGATTTAATATGGAGTTAAATTCCCCGAAAAGATTTTTATTGTGGAGTTAAATTCCAAAAGAATTTTATTGTGGAGTTTAATTCCAAAAAGAATTTTAAATGGAGTTCAACTCCAAAAAGAATTTTATTGTTGGGTTAAACTCCAAAAGAATTTTAAATGGAGTTAAACTCCTAAAAATATTTAATGTAGAGTTAAACTCCCCAAAAAGATTTTTATTGTGGAGTTAAATTCCAAAAGAATTTTTGTTGTGAAGTTAAACTCCAAAAGATTTTTATTTGGTGTGGAGTTAAACTCCACTAATTGGGGAGCCTCCCCCTCACGTGAGTGGGGAAAAAGCTCCCACTTTGTGGGAGTTCCCTCATCCTCAAGTGAGAGGGAGCAGGGGCTCCCACTTTGTGGGAGCCTTCCCCTCACGTGAGAAGAAGGGAAAGCTCCCACTTAGTGGGAGCTCCCCTCTCCCTCACGTGAGTGGGAGTAGGAGCTCCAAAATACCCCCCTTTTATGTGATGGAGTTAAACTCCAAAAAAATTTATTTGGAGTTAAACTCCCAAAACAATTTTATTCGGAGTTAAACTCCCCCAAAAAAGTTTTTATTATAGAGTTAAACTCCAAAAGAATTTTATTTGTGGAGTTAAACTCCAAAAAATTTTCTCTTTTCTCTTTTAAGAAGAAACCCAAAATGGGTTCTCTTGAAACTCCAAAGTTTAGATCTTGCATGATAAAAAAAGAGACCCTTTTTCTTCTCTTGATGAAGTCTTGGGAGGCGGGTTTCCCTTCTTCTCCCTCTCTCAAATTGGATCTTGAGGAGAGAGAAGAAGGTAGCGAAAATCTAACCCCTTTTTTTCTTCGATCGGATGTGAGAGTTAAACTCTTCTTCAGTGGGTTTATGGTAAAACTTTATTTAGTTTTAAAAAAAAGGAGAGCTAAGCTCTTGATTTAATTGGAAAATGAAAAGGAAGTGGTAAAACTTGAGAGAGTGAGGATGGAGGCACAAACCCTAGAGATTTGATGGGGAATGAATTCTTCTCCTTCTTTTCATCATCATGTTGTCTTTTATAGGCTTACAAATATACACAGTTCTTTGGGCTTTACAAAATGACATTTTACCCATCCCATACCTCATGTGCTCATTTCTTTTGCACATGGACCATGGGCTTTACAAAAATTTGACTTTATGCCCATTTTTCTTACATTCATGCATAAAAAATTACATCAAAATTATTTATTACATGATTTCATTTTGGCATTTAGGAGGTCGGCCGCGGGGCTCGACTTGGCTATGGGCCCACTTGATCTGGACTTAGGCCCGCTTACTTGGAGTTGACTTTGACTTTGACTTGGTCAACCGGGGTGTAATTTTCGACCCCAACAAAGTGCCTCCATTAATAAATGCACACCACACATGTGGGTCGTGTGCATGAAATTGATGGATCTTTTGTGTGGAGGCGACTTGATTTGGTTCCCGCTTTTGGGAAGCTAGCACTGTCCTTTTTACGATATGGATGGTCGATGCTTGACGTGTCTCCGATACGGAGTGTCGGTGTATGACGTATCCCCGGCATGGAGTGTCGCTGGTCGACGTTTTCCCGGCACGGAGTGTCGCTGTTCGAATTGTCCCCGGCACGGAGTGTCGCTGTTCGACATTTCCCCGGCATGGAGTGTCGCTATTCGACTTGTCCCTGGCACGGAGTGTCGCTGGTCAACTTGTCCCCGGCACGGAGTGTCACTGGTCGACGTTTTCCCTGCACGGAGTGTCGCTGTTCGACTTGTCCCCGGCATGGAGTGTCTATGGTCGAATTGTCCCTGGCACGGAGTTTCGCTGGTCGACGTTTACCCGGCATAGAGTGTCGCTGGTCGACTTGCCCCCGGCACGGAGTGTCGCTGGTCGACTTGCCCCCGGCACGGAGTGTCGCTGGTTGACGTTTCCCCTGCACGGAGTGTCGCTAGTAGACTTGTCCCCGACACGGAGTGTCACTGGTCGACGTTTCCCCGACATGAAGTGTCGTTGGTTTTGATGTAGAGGCCGATTCCCAAGCGAAGCGTAATTCCAATAGGGAAGGTAGATACTCCAAGGCGAATCATAATTTCGACACGGGGTACATTCCGAGATGAAGCATGATTCCGCCGCAGAGATTGTTGGTTTGATTTGATTTGGGCTGACATCAGCATCGCTACACTGGAATATGGTACCAGGAGCGAATCATCATTTGCCGTGAGTGGATTTAGGGATTTTGGTTTTGGTTTGGAATCAGCATCGCTTCACTGGAATATGGTACCAGGAGAGAATCATAATTTTCCATGAGGAGATTTCCCTCGTTACCAGTTTATTGACTTAGGGGTCATCTGTTTCCAGTTTAACGACTTAGAAGTCATATGTTTCCAGTTTAAAGACTTAGGGGTCTATTGAATTGGAAGTTTGGAATTTTGGGGTTGGTGTCGGCATCAGCATTGCTAACACTGAAGCACAGGTGCCAAGAGCAATTCATCATTTGCCTTTTCCTGTTGGGGAGCGATGGCTTAGGAGACAGGTTTAGGTCCCTATCACCTAAGACTTTTCAATTTTATGAGCCGTAAGGGTCCCATAAAAGCATTTTCTCCCTATGAGTCGAAAGGATCCCGTAGGTGTATTTTCTATTTATGGGTCGTGAGGACCCCCAAGTGTGTTTTTCCTTTGTGAGTCGTAAGGATCCCACGAAGGTGTTTTCTTACAAGTCGTGTGGATCCCGTAAGTTTTTTTCTCCTCATGCATCATGAGGACACATGAATGGGTCTTCCCAAATGGAGCATAATTCCAAGGGCAGAGATCGGCCGCTGGACTAGTGATTGCGGTGGGGCATGAGTGTGATGAGAATTTTTTAAGCCCGTGGATTGTATACGGTAGTCAATTTGGGGACCAACCATAGGGCTGGGAGAATTTTGAGAATTTGAATTTTGGTTGGTGTCTGCATCGCTGCACTGGAATATGGTACCAGGTGCGACTCATTATTCGCCGTTGGGAATTTAGGGATTTGGTTGGCGTCTGCATTGCTGCACTGGAATATGGTACCAGGAGCGACTCATCATTCGCCATTTTTTTACCGCGATTGCTCTATCATTTCAGTTTTTCTCATCGTGAAGGTCGCGATTGCCCTATGATTTCAGCTATTTCTTCGCGGTTGCCCTATCATTTCGGCTTTATTTTCATCTTTATTTTACTCGCTGATTTTTATTGCGAGTTGCCCCATCTTTTTTTTTTAATTTTTAATTTATTTTATTTACACACATTTTTATTTACACATTTTTTACATCTCCAGTTTAACGACTTAGAGGTCGATTGTTCCCAGTTTAACGACGCGGTGGTCGAATGTTCCCAGTTTAACGACGTGGTGGTCCTGTTTGCTTATCTTAGCTCCTCGAACTTTGATCTTGGCGGAGTTGTGTTGATGACCGTATCACTGTGGCTTGTCGGTACATCTGACGACTGTGAGGATTTCCCAAGTTTGTATTGGTTCTCCACCCAATCTTTGAAAACATAGCAGTCTTCAATGATATGACTCACCATTCTATGATATGGGCAGTATATGGGATTGTTGGTCATGTTCATTTCATGTGGCCTCTTTGGAATAGGCAGTTGCAGACAGTTGTTCAAGGCATCCACGAATATTTTGCAGACTTCATCCTTCCTAAAGGAGTATACCTTTTTCTTTCTCTCCATTAGAGTGGGTGCCTTTACTGATGTGGGTCCTTGAGGCCGGTCCGTCTTTGGTTCACCTGTTGTCTGCTTAGACCATTCAGTGTACGTATCGGAGGGACTGAAAGCTGATCGCGGCCGTTTTTCGCAAAAGTGTTTCGCTCTTGGGCTGGAGGGAGTATTGGTTGGCTGCTTCCGGATATCAATCCCTGTCTCACGAATTAAAATTTGATTTTGCTGTAATTTCAATCCGGCGACTTGGGTCGTGAGATCTGCCACGACGTTTACCAGCTCGTAGACTTTAGAATGGACCTTAGCCAGCTTCTCGTCCCTGTCCTGAAGCTGCTTTTGAAGCCATTGGAATAATGCTTGTTCTATAGTTCCGGGTATGACAACGGGGTCATCCTTACTGCCTGAGCTTGATTCAGCAAGAACCACGAGTTCCTTTGGCTCAATGGCCTGAGCGGGCTATTCATCATTTGGATCGAGCCGGTGTTGGATGGCAACAACCGCGTCATTGTCATGGCTATAAGGCGTAGGAGGACTTGTTCCTCTGAGCTCCATCATGTAGACCGTATAGGTTGTGTACCCGTCTATTGCTTCTTCATTGGCAATGTTGCTCGCTTGGCTCTAAGCTTGTTACCTTGGTCCGCTCTTTTCAAATAATGGAAGATGTCTGAGAGAATCAGGTTCCCGAAGGACTTCGGTCTCCATTCGTATGAAATTGGCGGTCGCAGCTTGACTCTTGCTAATACGCCTTTAGACAATTCTATCTCTCCTTCCTTGTATCGCTTTTTGACCCAATTTTTGAAGACGAAACAATCTTCAATAGCATGACCTATCACTCTGTGATAGGGGAAATATTTAAGGTCGTCGGTCATATTCGCTTCTTGCGGTCTTTTGATTCTGGCAATTGTAGACCGTTTCTTAGGGCATCTTTGAATATTTTACGGACTTTGTCCCTTCAGAAAGAATAGACCCTATCCAGCTTCTCTTTCAAAGGCGATTCTCCTCCCTCTCCGAACACTGGCTTCCAAGGCTGGCCGGCATTAGGCCTGCCTGCTCCTCGCCTGCTTTGGTCAGCAGATCTTTCGGACCATCATTGTGGCCCTTCCTCTTCTGGAAAGGACAGGCGACTGAAGATTGTTGGTCTGACCGGGTCCTTGGGTGGCGCTGTCCGAATCGCCGTTTTGTGACTCTTGCAGTCATGGCATTCTTCTGGACCAATTTCAGTGGTTCTAAAGAGCTAGCAAACTTTATAGCCGATTCAGCTGTTGTTGCGGGGTAACCCTGTTCTTGGAACTTCATGAAGTTTAGCCTAGCAGGAGCCCTAGCCCTTTTATTGGCTCTATATCGGAGCCTTTTCTATCTTAGCTTCCCAATTTTGAGGTCTTGACGGGCATCCGTCATCCAGAAAGCCATCGTGAGTCGATTGGCAGGGAGCTTAGAGAAGATACCCGATCGAGCAGTTGTCAAGGGCACCGCGGGAGCTTGCTCGAGACGCCTTATTGCTTTGTTGGTGTTGATGGCCTTACCCCCAGCTAGAGCAACGGAGAGTCATTGGGAAACTGATTTGTTCTTGGGCCGAGGCACCTTCGCGACCATAACATTTGGCCTTTTCCCTTTTGAGGCCGGTTTGTCTGTTAACGGAGCTTGAGGAGCTGGAATGGCGTTAGCTGGCACGAACAGAATAGAGCCGAACTGTAGCGGCGGCTCCTCCCATTGTCGCCCAAGACTGGCCGGGAGGACTTTCTTGGAGTCCATTTTCATCGTATAGGAGATGGGAGCTGAGTTCATCTTTGGAGACATTGTTGAAAATTGATTGGTTGAAAACCTGCATGAAAGAGCATTATTTTAATATAAATATAGATATGTATATTGATTGAGTTCGTTTGAACGTTTAACCTGAAATATGGGAGGAAAGTCCCACCGGGCATGCCAGAATCTGTAGGGTGTTTTTCGTCACTCCATTGAGATGGGAATACGCGTCACTTGTCAGGCATGTATAGATTTCTCCTACCTAGGGCAGGCCGGGGTTTATTGATTGTGGGGATCCGAATCTCCGGCAGCCGTGGACTAAGTTGTCGTTAATTATCCCTCGCTTTTGGAGCGAGAGAACCTCCGATTGACGGGTAAAACTGGTCATGCGAACTCAATGCGAAGTATTGGTGTATTTTTATATATATAACAATGGAGACGTGTTCATTTATTTGTTCCATTTGTATAAAAAGAATATATATATATATATATATATAATAAAAAATTTAAAGAAACATTTAAAAAAATATTATTTATAATTTATTTCTCTTTTTTTAAATAAAAAAATTAAAAAAAGAAAAAGAAAGGGTCTCCCACTCACGTGAGGTGGGAAAGAGGCTCCCACTAAATGGGAGCCTCCCCTTCACGTGAAGGAGAGGAGAAGCTCCAAATTAGTAGGGGCTGCCTCCCCCTCACGTGAGGTGGGAGCTTTTTCCACCCTCACATGAGGGGGGGGGCGTTCCCATTTGGTGGGAGCTCCCTCACGTGAGAGGGAGCAGGGGCTCCCACTTGGTGGGAGCCTTCCCCTCACGTGAGGAGGGCTCCAAAATTATTTTTTATTTTATTATTTTTATTACATGGAGTTCAACTCCAAAAGAATTTTGTTGTGAAGATAAACTCCAAAACAATTTTAAATGGAGTACAACTCCAAAAAGATTTTTATTGTGTAGTTAAACACCAAAAGAATTTTAAATGGAGTTAAACTCCTAAAAATATTTAATGTGGAGACTACCCAAAAAGATTTTTATTATGGATTTAAACTCCAGAAGAATTTTAAATGGAGTTAAACTCCTAAAAAGATTTAATGTGGGGTTAAACTTCCCAAAAAGATTTTTATTGTGGAGTTAAACTCGAAAATAATTTTAAATGGAGTTAAACTCCTAAAAAGATTTAATGTGGAGTTAAACTCCCCAAAAATATTTTTTTTGTGGAGTTAAACTCCAAAAGAATTTTTGTTGTGGAGTTAAACTCTAAAATAATTTTGAATGGAGTTCAACTACAAAAAGATTTTTAATTGGTGTGGAGTTAAACTCCACTAAATGGGGTGCCTCCCCCTCACGTGAGATGGGAAAAAGCTCCTACTTGGTGGGAGTTCTCTTTTCCTCACGTGAGAGGGAACAGGGGCTCCCACTTTGTGGGAGCCTTCCCCTCACGTGAGAAGGAGCAGGGGCTCCCACTTAGTGGGAGCTCCCCTCTCCCTCATGTGAGAGGGAGCAGGAGCTCCAAAAGACCCCTTTTTGTGATGGAGTTAAACTCCAAAAAAATTTATTTGGAGTTAAACTCCCAAAACAATTTTATTCGGAGTTAAACTTCAAATTTTTTTTTTTATTATAGAGATAAACTCCAATTTTTTTATTTGTGGAGTTAAACTCCAAAAGATTTCCTCCTTTCTCTTTTGAGAAGAAACCCAAAATGGGTTCTCTTGAAACTCCAAGATTTAGATCTTACATGATAAAAAAAGAGACCCTTTTTCTTCTCTTGATGGAGTCTTGGGAGGTGGGTTCCCTTTCTTCTTCCTCTCTCAAATTGGATCTTGAGGAGAGAGAAGAAAGTAGCGAAAATCTAACTCCTTTTTTCTTCAATCGGATGTGAGAGTTAAACTCTTCTTCAGTGGGTTTATGGTAAAACTTTATTTAGCTTTTAAAAAAGGAGAGCTAAGCTCTTGATTTAATTGGAAAATGAAAAGGAAGAGGAAGAACTTGAGAGAGTGAGGATGGAGGCACAATTCCAAGAGATTTGACGGGGAATGAATTCTTCTCCATCATTTCATCATCATGTTGCCTTTTATAGGCTTACAAATATACACATGGCTCCTTGGGCTTTATAAAATGGCATTTTGCCCATCCCATACCTCATGTGCTCATTTCTTTTGCACATGGGCCACGGGCTTTACAAAAATTTGGCTTTATGCCAATTTTTCTTACATTCATGCATAAAAAACTACATCAAAATTATTTATTACATGATTTCATTTTGGTATGGGGGGGCCGGCCGCGGGGCTCGACTTGGGCATGGGCCCACTTGATCTGGGCTTGGGTCCGCTTACTTGGGGTTGACTTTGACTTTGACTTGGTCAACCGGGGTGTAATTTTCGACCCCAACACATGCGTTCAACACAATCGAAGGAGAGAAGGAATAAAATGATTACCTATGGGAACTCTAATTCGATGGAGCATCTTACATGAAGAAGCGAAAGCAAAATACCCCCATAATCAAAGCCGGGATGTGCCTTATCTTCGTGACTCCGTAAGGAGGAATATTGCGTTACGCCCTTTCCTTAATGGAGCCAAGGACTAATAACGAAGCTGAATATGAAGCTTTGATAGAAGGTCTCGAGATCGCTGTCGACATGGGAATCAAAGACCTCCTCATATATGGAGACTTCTAACTGATCGTTAGCCAAGTAAATAGAGACTATTAGACGTGCAAGCCAGAGCTGATAAAGTATGACGAAAGAGTATAGCAACTGGTGACACAAATCCCCTCCTACGTCCTGGATAGTATACCACGAACAGAAAACAGCAAGGCAGATGCATTAACCAAATTGGTTAAGGAACTGGCCGATGAAGACCTCGATGATGTAAAGATCATCGTGCAAAGCCGCAGGATCCTCGCGCTAACAGATATATCTTCGGGAGACTTAGTAGAGCCGTCCGAAAGAAAAGAAATGACCGAACAAGTAGCCCTTCAAATAGAGGACGAAGAAAAGGTCGAGGATTGGAGGGAAGTCTTCATAGACTACTTCAAATCTCAACGAACGCCTAAAACTGCGTCGTCTAGATATCAGCTCATGAAACGAGCTTTGTCCTTCGCCTTCGTCAATGATACTTTATATAAGAAATCGTTCGACTGTCTGTGGGTAAGATGCCTGGGGCCGAAAGAAGCAAAGAAAGTCGTCCAAAAAACCCGCGACGGACTCTGCGGTTCTCACCATGCTGGGCCAAAGATGAAGCTGAAGATCAAAAGAATGGGTTACCATTGGCCCACAATGATTCAGGACTGCCTCGAATATGGGAAGCAGTGTTACTCATGCCAAATTCACGGGGACTTCATCCACCAAGATCCAAATCTGCTACACCCAATAGTTGCTAGCTGGCCGTTCAAAATGTGGGGAACCGATATAATTGGCCCTATTGAACCGGCGTCGTCCAAAGGACATCGGTTAATATTGGCATCGACCGACTACTTCTCTAAGTGGGCAGAAGCAATACCACTAAGGGAGGTGAAGACAGAGAATATCCTCCATTTCTTTAGGACACATGTCATCTATAGGTTCGGCACTCCGCGACAAATTATCTCGGATATTAAGCCAGCTTATAGAAGTCATAAAATCAGCCGCTTCGCATAACAGTATAAAATAGATTGGAGATACTCTTCAGTCTATAATTCTCGGGCCAACGGTCTAGCTGAAACTTTCAACAAGACATTGACGAAGATTATAAAGAAAACGGTGTCCAGAAATAAGAGAGACTGGCATGAAAGGTTGCATGAAGCTCTCTGGGTGTACCGAACAACGTTCAGTGACGAATACAATACCATACGCGTTGGTATTCGGCACAGAAGCAGTTCTTCCCCTGGAAATAGAACTCTCTTCTCTACGAGTAGCAGTTCGATACGAGCTGACAGATGAAGAAAATGCCCATCTTCAGCTTGAGGAGCTCGATGCCCTTGACGAAACGCGCCTTGTAGCACAGCAAAATCTGGAGGCTTATAAGACAAGGATGACACGGTTATACGAAATACTGACCAGGCCGAGAACATTCCGCCAAGGAGAATTCGTGCTAGTCGTCAAAAGACCCATGATTCCCAATCGTGCAAAACGGGGGAAGTTCGAGCCAAACTGTGAAGGCCCGTACATCATTGATAAAGTCTACCAATGTGGAGCCTACATGCTCATAGATATGCATGGCGAAAGACCCTTCCGACCAATTAACGGCCGATTCCTCAAAAAATACTACGCTTGACGACTCACGACTTAGGTCTATGATAGATGACGATGCCCGTGTCCTCTCGCTATCTTCCTGAGTCAGAACTCTAAGAGTAGTATGCAAAGAAGCTCCGTCGCCTCAAACATGACGATGAAGGACCGAGATGTCCCTAAACTAGAAGCTCGCCTCAAACATGGCGACATCGGACCGAGAAGTCCTTAAACTAATTATCCGCCTCAAATATGGTGATAAAGGACCGAGAAGTCCCTAAACTAATTATCCGCCTCAAATATGGCAACAACGGACCGAGAAGTCCCTAAACTAACAACGGACCAAGATATCCCTAAACTAGAACTTCGCCTCAAATATGGCGATATTGGATTGAAAAGATCCTAAACTAGAACTTCGCCCCAAACGTGACGATAATGGACCGAAAAGTCCCTAAACTAGTGTATCTCCTCAAATATGGCGATACATTCCTTTGGGATTTATATTGCAATCGAAGTCTTAACAGGAAAGATTGCAACTCAAGTCTCACGGCTACACAGCTACTCTAACGATGATGCCGCCCTCAAATCCCACCGGCAAAAAGGCGGGTCACTTGCGACAAAGCTACTTTCGAGAGTTTCGCCATTTAAAAAAACTGTATGTCCACAAGTAAAATGGGCACGGTTGAAAACCCGAAAGGGCGCCGTGAATAAAAACAGCAGGACTACCGACAATCTTGTGAAATCCCGGAAGTGCACAGTCTCGTAAAAAGAAAAGTACACTTGCAAGATCCTCACGACTCGTAAGGAGAATTCCCCCATATGAGCCCCTCATGGCTCATAGGTTTCAAAAGCCTTGAGCTACAGGGATCTAAACCTATTCTTAAGCCGTCATATCCCCCAAGTTGCCCTACAGGCGGTCAAATATTGACCCTTGTATACAATCTACGGGCACAAATAAATATTCTCCCACCAAGTTCCACCAATGACCAGAAATGTCACCGTATGGTGAATGACACTTGTAAGTCCTCTCGATTTATAAGGAGAAAATACACTTGTAAGATCCTTATGACTTATAAGAGAGAACACACTTAGGAGTCCTTACGGTTCTTAAGGAGAAAATACACCTATGAGATCCTCACGACTTGTAGGGAGAAATACCTTTATGAGATCCTTACGGCTCATAAAATCAAAAAGCCTTAGTCGACAGGATCCTAACCTTGTTTGCTATGCCATCTTTGTTCAAATAAAAAAAGGCAAATGATGAGTCGCTCTTGGCAATATCCCAGTTGTAGCGATGCTGATGCCTAAACAGGCGTCAAACTCCAAGCCCTTTCACGGTAAATGATGATTCGCTCTTGGAAATATTCCATTCGTTGCGATGCTGATGCCAAGGTTGGTATCGGATTCCAAACTCGCAGTAAAAAACAGCCGCGAGTAGCAAAAAAATGCATATGAAATAGCCGAAATGATGGGACAACTCGCAATAAAAATCAGCGAGTAAAAAAGATATATGCATATAAAAATCGCTGAAATGTTTGGGCAACTCGCAATAAAACGCAGCGAGTAAAAATAAAAATAAAAATAGCCGAAATGATTGGGCAATCGTGACTTTCGCAATATGAAAAGCTAAAAAGATAGAGCATCGCGACAATAAATAAATAAATAAATATTTAAATAATCCTCTGCCCTGCAAGTATGTCCATACTGACTCTTGTATACGATCCATGGGAACAAATGAAAGAAAGAGAACCATACTTTCCTACCAGGCTCCGTTTAAGGGAGAGCTAGATCCCGTCGTTCCCCCTCGTTTCAGCAGGATGCGAATGCGGCTATAAAATGAAAATGGAGCAATGACATATCCCTAACTCCGGACTTCAATTGCAGTACATACAGCATAGAAATCTTACCGATGTCTACCCTACTTCAGCAAAGAATCGACGCGACATTGTCAAAACAAAAAATGAAGCAACGATATATTCCCAGTTTCGGGTCTTGAAGGCAACTCATATAAATACTAAAAGACTGTCGGAGATCATACCACACCAGAGCGGAGTGGTTATGACTCATCGGGGCTCCAAACTGAGTCTAACCTCAAGTAAAAAGCGTCAAGGAAAATTCCTAACGTTTGCTCTTTCGACGGTAATAAGACCTAAGGAGATTACTTGAAGACTTCTTGTCCAGCCCCCGAAAGGATCAGAGATATGACAGTCGCGGGGCTACTCGAACAGCGGCTTAAAGACCGTATATCGAGGAATACATCAGCTAATACGATGGTACCACAGACTAAAACCCTAGTACCACAAATCTAACGGACCTCTGTCGTAAAGGATATAGGTTATCTGCATATAACGTTAGGACAAGGTTACCTATAAAACCAAGGGAGGTAAACTAAAATCACTCCGAAACAAGTACATAAATTAGAAACTCCGAAGCGAGTACATAAACTAGAAACTCCGAAACGAGTGAATCAACTAGAAACTCCGAAACGAGTGAATAAACTACAAACTCCGAAATGAGTAAATAAATTAGAGACTCCGAAACGAGTAAATAAACTACAAACTCCGAAACGAGTAAATAAACTAGTGAGCGCTAAATTAAGACATCGGACACAAGGGAGCCCATGCAAAAAAAAAAGTGAATTCTTTATTCATAAATCAAAATGGTTTACATTTATGTAAAGGAAAGTAGGAAATACAATTTTAACTGTTAAGAAGGTGGGGCTTTCAATAGATTGGAAACCCGCTCACTTTCTTCCCGCGGCTCCTCCTCGCATGCCACGACTGTAGCTAGCCTCGCTTCGAATTGAACCCGTTGTTGCAAATATGATGAAAGCTTCTCAGTGATTTCCTTCCTTGCAACCTCGCAATCTCGCATGCCCCGCTCGGTAAAGTCAAGGTTTTGCCTCAGCGCCAGTCCATTAGAAATGCATTGTTGGAGGTTTTCGAAAATAACTCGCAGCTGCGCGACATTCGCTTCGACTTGGGCTTGCAATCGGCCGGATTCATCAGAAACTGCCTCATGCTCCTTTCGCTTCATGGCCAATCTTTGCTCAGAGTATTGAATAGAATTGGCACATTGCTCGATCCACGTGATCAGTTGAGCCTTCGAGATTAATGCTTCAGGAGTGAGACACTTGATTTCAATCTCATGCAGACAAGCTTCGATCCGCTTACAACAATCAACCCAAAGGCCGACGAAATCTTTAATATGGAAATTCACAACCGTCGCCAGCATCGGGTTGACCTCGTCAGCAAAATCGGCGGCAGAAGTAAGAGCTTCAATGTTAATATCTTCGATGAATTCACTCAGCATTCTCCTGCTATTCACCGCACCCCTGGAAGACTGACGTTTAGCAAAGGGGCCTATGGGCATAGAAATGCGAGACTCAAAGGGAGCCAAAGCCGATATAGTTGTTGCAGAATAAATCATGCACAAAGAAGTGTCAGATTTCAACTTGAAAAATAAAGAAGAATGCTGATGGATGAGATCTACCATACCAGTGGTCAAAAGTGATAGGGCAGGGAGCACAGGAGGCTCGGTTATTCCTTCGCTCTCTCCCTCGAGCTGTGAACTGTGGTCAATACGAGAAAAGCTTAGTAATAGGAAGTTTACTCATAGAAAGATGAAATAAAAGGAGAAAAATATACTAACCAACACCTGAAGGGGGAACGAATTCCGATTGAAAGGCAAAGTGTGAGCTTAACATCTGGTGTAAGCGGTCAAAAAGCACTCTTGCAGAATTGCAACAATATATGGTTAATACAAGAAAACAGTATCAACACTGAAACAAGAAATGAGGGATCTCTACTTTCCGTCATTAAACTTGAAGGAACTCGGGGGGACACGGAAGAGAGGGGTGGATTAGTGACAATCGCAGCCATGACTGACAGTGATCCTTCAACCAGCACAGCGCCGGGGTCTACCACGCCTGTATTCAGGATAAAGGAAATATCAGCAGAAATGTTTAATGGGATTGAGAAACCAAAAGTAATGGCTCGAGGTATACCTGATGGGGCGGAAATCATAACAGGGTATGGAACGTCATCAGCCTCAACGGCTTCCTCAGTTTCCATAATCATCGGGAAGGTGGATTCGGCATCCACACCTTCGTCCCCTGAATCAATAATGGCCGTTGTAATGCTCGCATCGCCCGCTAATATCATGGATCCATGAGGGGAGGAAGCGGCAATCGGAACAGTCCCAGATTCGAAAGAGAGGCCTGAGACTCCAGGCACTTCGAGCACTGGCACCTCGCCCGCCGCGTCACCACCTGAACTCGGCCCTGTTGAAAAAACAAGAGTGTAATAATTCAAAAAAGGGATGCTATCAGGTTTCAGTAAGGGAGTGTGAACCGTTTTACCTTGAAGCGACCACTCGGCCTCTTCGTGAGCCGCACGCGCAACCTGTCTATGAGCGGTGGACAAGGCAGAAGGAGCATCCTCCATGCAAACATCATAAGGTCGAGCATCGCTCGAGCTCGCGTTTGCGGCTAGATTAGCATGGCGCTCCTTTGTGGCATGCTTTTTGCGCTTCCTCTCAGTTTTGGCTGTACGGATGGATCTCCTCGGTACCGCCAACAGAGGAGCACCGTCATCCAGATCATGCTCGGCCTCGGGACATACTGTAATATCCGTCATCGGCTGCTTCAGCGACGCCTCCCATGGCGGCCCGGGAAAGACCTCAGCCGTAACTGGTGGCTTTGAAAACTCTTCCTCGCCACCACTCGAGGTTGGCATTGTACTCGGAACAACATAGGCTGTGGTGGTTCCTGTAACAGGAAGAGGAAAGGAGTCAAGTTGTGAATAAAATAAACTAAATATGTAAAGGCGTCGTGAAACAAATCATACCAAGACCCATGGAAGTGCGAAGCCTCTCCTCCTCCTCAAACGTTTTAAGGGACGCCAAGAGTGTCTCTTTCTGTTAAGAGAAGGGCGTTAGTAAAGAGTAATAAATTCATAAAAAGGAATATACACAGGAGTGTATAAATGAAATATACCGGACACCGTAAGAGAAGCAAACGCTGCCTGCTCGCGGGCTAATCTTTCAGAAGCATCGATAGCGGCTTGAAGATCAGTAGCGACATTCTTGTCGATAGAAGCTTTGAACATGCCAACGTTGGTGCCGTATTTGGCTAGGCCTTCACTATAAGGATCATGCGGCTCCTGGCCAAATACAACATCAGCTGAGAATAACGACTTCTTCTTCTTCTGCAAACCAGCGCCCGACGGCAAAAGTTTGCGCTTAACGGGCTTCTTCGGACGGTGGGTCCCGATCTCTGAGCCAATATCCGACTCGGGGGATGCAGCATCCACTACAGCCATAAGAACATTTATCTCCAACCGAGGCTTATCTGGAAAAGCTCGCGGAACCACAACTGAGATGCTTCCCCTCAAAGAAGGAAGCAAAACCGCCCGTTGCTTCAGCAGGACCGCTGGATTACTGACTGGGACAACATCCTTGTGGTCAAGCAGCAGCTGCCTCTCCACCTTGATGACAATACCCATCACATGTTGGTGCCAAGCAACGTATGAATTTGTGGCCCTTGGAATGTGACTTGGCTCGCTGATGAGGAAATGGGACCCCGTATTCAAACGCATGAAATAATGCGACGCGTTGCGAACACCCTCCTCAGTAGAAACGGGATCCACGATGAACACCTCGAGGGGAACGCCTTGGTTGTAACCCGATTGCTGAGCGAAATGGTGTGGGTTATATCTCATGAACAAAACCAAGGCATTTTGTCTGAATACCAGGAAGCCCGGCCTGATAGAATACAAGTGGACAATCTCTCGGGCCCTCAATACACAAGCTCCGTCCTTGTAAACGTCGTGAAGCAGCTGGATGGCTTTGGAAGATTCCTTGCCGATGGTCAGGACTCTGTCGACGAAGGTGATGCTGTCCCCGACCATGCATGGGCGAAGGAGCAATCGCAAAGCCTCCCGTTGTGTTGGGTCTGGAGAAGAAGCATCGACCAAGTGCATGACCCGAGGAAAATTATATCCGTCATAAAATCTAAGTCATTTATGCACACCAAAAGCACCCAGCACATGCATTTCGATCCACGAGGTGAAGTAATGTAGTGGGAGATTAACGAGCTTTAGACCCACCTGAGTAGTGTCGGCCGCTAGACTCAAGCTGTGATATAAGTGAGCCAGACCTGCAACCTCGTCGGCCAGGCATGTCCCCGCCACAATACGGTGAGCCAAATAAAAGATAGACGATCTCATATAATGAGAATGCATCAGAAGTGTGAACCAGCTTAGCCACAAGCCGAT
Organism: Agapanthus africanus; assembly: GCA_030015575.1. Taxonomy (NCBI): domain Eukaryota; kingdom Viridiplantae; phylum Streptophyta; class Magnoliopsida; order Asparagales; family Amaryllidaceae; genus Agapanthus; species Agapanthus africanus. Next base: position 414,507,391 of record CM057349.1, on the reverse strand, counting down.
GAATCCCAGGAAGAATGTCTCCTCATCAATGTCCGGAGCAGCAAATTTTGTGAAAGAAACGACCGGGGTATTCGGAATAAAAAAAACTGCTTTAAATCTGCTTCCGTGGTCGGTAATTTGTCCTAGACAAATTCGAATGGATCATCAAGCTTGGCGAACTTCGCAGCTTTCTTCGACAAAGCCTCCGGACGAAGGAAGCGGACGATGAAATCGGTAAAGCTAACTCCGTGCCCACCAGACTCTAAGAATAAGCTCTCGTATATGTTCAACACCTTGATCAAGCTTGGAAACTTGTGTTGAACGGCATTCTCTGGGGTAAGACCCATTACCGCTGATTCGGTAGAAAAGATGTACTCGTCATGAGGAAGTATCTCCTCATAATGTTCCCCTCTGATGGGTAATCCAAATATCTCCGTAAATTCCTCCAATGAGATTGAAACCTCCCGATCCGATAAAAGAAATGTGTGGGTCGGGATATTCCATTGCTCCAGAAAAGATTTGACCAACCATACATGGGGAGTGTGGTAGTAAAAGAGGGACGCATAGATCGCAGGATATAGCCTAGTCTTCAGTAGCAGCGACTTCTTGGCCGGCAGAATGTATCGGGCCTACTGCATGTCACCCTGCTTCTCAGTGTACGGAGAACGAGATGTGACGGGCACGCGATGCATTTATTCAGAAGTGAACACGTTAAGCGTAAATATGCAATATAAATAATTGCACAAGAATAACAAGAGATGTAATATAAACATCAACTTTTATCAATATCCATTCTTTACATTACAACTGATTTGAAAAGGAAATGTACAATGATAAAAAGCAATGCCTAAACAGTGGCATATGAAATGAAATAAGTACAAGTAAAAGCTAGAAGTCTGGCTGCTCTATGAACTGGTCCAAGTCGTCCTGGCTGGACTCGGTCTCCTGAGGGCCCGATCCTCCTGACGAAAATTCCAAACAAGGAAATAGAAGGAATGTCGTCAGCGAACTAGCGCTCGGTATGTCCTAAAAGTAAGAGTAGAATAGAATAGAATAGAACAAGTAGAGAGTATGTAACCGGCAATTTGTACAGGTATATGTTTGTTATATTAACGTAGTTTTTTGTAGCTTGGTACAGAAGGTATCGGTGTATACGAGAGGAGTCCAACTTGATCCGTGGACTATGGTAACCCACAGAACAAGGCCCCGTCAAAACCCACAGGACAACGACACAGGATTTTCAGGTTGGTGTCTTTTAGTGACCATCTCGTTCCACTTCTAATACATTCCGTACCAGTCTATCCCGTTAAACCCCGTAATGTATATCGTATTGATTGTAGTTCTCAGACTTGCCGAGACCATGGATACGAGTTGTTCATGTAATTAGGTTCAGGATGTATCAAGTAGTCAGGTAGTCAAGTCAAGATATAACCATGGTTTGCTCAAGTCAAGTCATGTTTGCATGTTGATATTGTTCTGGTATTCAGGTTCAGGTTTAAGTATTCATATTGGATTCATTTTGAATTGGATTCTGATTTGGATTGGATTCAGATTAGAATTAGAGTAAGATTGAGTCAGACACTTTAACACAGATTTGGATCCTGAATTATATTCGGGTGTTATCGGTAACTACTGCACATGGACGACAGAATTTGTGTCTTTTTCCAAGACAATTACCATTGACAACTCCGTTAAGTTTTTCTACCTTAAATATATAAGCACTCACTTTCTCTGGCTCCCCGAGACTCAAGAGAATTGATCCCGCTTAAACCCATATTTACTAAAGTCCTTAAATGTAATTTTATATAACTCGAGGGGGTTTTATGAAAAATATTTTATATACTTTCAAAATAAATCTCAATTATTTATTTATCGTATTTAGAGTTTCATGGATGTGATTTTTAAAGATTTGAAGTATTTTAGTGAATATTAACTTAACTTGAATAGTCATGTTATTTAAGTATAAAACTTGTCTTTTGGATAACTTGAGGTGATTTGGTGAAACTTGTCATTCTTTTATTTTTTTAGAAAACATGGAATTTTATTATATTTTTAAAATATGTGGTTTTAATAATATTTATTAAAAATTAATTTTATTATTAAATAGAAAATCTCGTTTTTCTTAAAAAATCGTATTAAAAATCTTTCGAGACCGAATGCTCTGTGAGAAGGTATGCATCCCACTCTACTAGCCCAATGATGTGTGATAATCCACACCATCTAATAGCGGGTCCCCTAAAAAGGGTTGTAGAGGCATAATCGCAAAAAGTTTTGAGAGTACAATTCAAAGAAAACCGGGTTTTTATAGTTCATGGTATTTTAATGAAATGTTGTAATTGCCACAAATATATGTTCAAAAGAGTATCGTGCTATGTAAATATGTATGTATGTGAGGGGCAGGTCATTACCCCGTGAAGTTTTGTAGAGGTATGATTAAGCAAAGTAATAAAATATAGTAGATACAAAGTTCATGGTATTTAAATGTAAAACTCAATTTAAAGTCATTTAACATGATGATTTAAGGTGAAAGTTGTTTCTGATTATTAGTTTCATGATTAACAAGCAATGTATAGAATATGGATGAGCAAGGCTTAATAAAAAGTGTAGTTTCAAGGATTTTATAATAAGATGTCGGTATAACTCCACTTACCGACATATTTTATGATAAGAGACTTTTAGAGAAGAAGGGGGAGGATTAGATGGGACTTACTAGCTAGAAGGGTAAGAAAGAGGTAGAAGAAGATAGCTTGATTGTTGCGGCGTCGTGGGGTCGCTGGAACTTGCTCGAATCCTCGCCGGAAGTTGGTCTTGGGCTTACTCCACTTCTACTTCATTTGTACTTAGAAAAATTTGATAATTTTGGCTAGAGATTTCAGAATGAGAAAAAGGCTACGGTATGGGGTTGTATTTATAGTGTGGAATTAGGTTTTTGGAATTGAAAGAATGAATTAAAATGCATTAAAAATTGGATTTAAATATGAAATTGAAGTCTCTGTTTAAATTTAGAGAAATCAATCAGTGCAAGGGTAATGGGGGTAGGCCAAAGGTTTTGTAGGCAGAGCACGGGAACCATTGGCGACGGGGGACCCGTCGGTGCCGGCCCCATGAAGAATCTCGCCGGTCTAATGTGAGGTGAGGGTCGTTGGATCTTTGCCACATGTTCACTTCAGTATACACAACATTTTGTACATGTTTGTTTTTCCCGACTGTTCATTTTTGTGTGCAGTGCACGTGTAAACTTTTGGGCTTCCAAAAAGTTGAAAAGAAAAATCAGGAAAAAATAATATGTGGCTGATGGGATTTGAACACAGGGACTATATCAAAGCAGTGTAAGGCTTTACTAATGAGCTACAAGCTATTTCTTGCTGTTCTTAAACAAGACTAACTTTTAAATTATGCTTAGGCATGCAAACTCCTTTCTGTACTTTAAGAAGAAAAAATTTTGTACAGAAAATTCAGAGTCGTTACACTGCTGATAGCCAGCCGAATGACGGGGAGTTATTCCTATCATGTAAACCTGCCCCCAAGGACGCGATTCTCCTTGGCATATGCGACGCCCTAGAATGTCTAGGGCCATCGGTGGATGCACTGGTATCGATACCATGGAAGGCTGGAGACGACCTTCCGAGGTCCAGTTGACCTCTTCTACTGCGTAAGTAACCTACGGAGGATCAGCGTAATGGATTGACGGGATCGGTTCTGACGGCGCTGTGCAAGTAAAATTGTGCCGACCCTGGATAATGTGACTATACCACGACCCCCACAGATGAAGAGATTTTTGCTCTGCGTCATAATCCCGAATGAGTGCAAAGAATTCCTGATCTGTAGGCGCATCGGTGAAAGCACTCTCCGACCGAATGTAGGGGAAGGAGGAATCAGAAGCCATAATCCCTGTAAAAAAGGGGGGTTAATTATCGACACAATGTTCAAGACTTTAACATTTTCATTACACCTAAATTTGTACTACACTCTGGCATGTTAAAGTCATTACAGTTCAAAGAGAAATGGACAATGAGCCCTACAAAATTAAGGTAATGCCCCCATCAATGATGAGGAAGACACTCATTGTAAGAATCCAAAAGAATTCTCATTTAATGAAAAATATCATTGAACTGTGGAGTTAAACTCTCTCGAAAAATGAGTTCTACAGCAGATTCAAATCTGCAAGATGAACCCTAGAAAGAAAGAAAACGGGAATAAAATTCCCAAAAGAATTTCTTAAAAAAGAAATTTTCTCACAGCTAAGCTCTATAGAACAACCCAAAATTAAATTTCTCTAATGGGATTAAATCCCAGAAATCCCCACGGGAAATGGAATTAAATTCCAAACAACCCTCAAAGATCAAAGTCACTAACAGGGTAAAACTCTAAGATCTCTGAGACCAACAGTCTACCTAAAATAAATTTTTAAGATCTCTAAGAGATCATTTCAAGAAAAGAGCCAAGTTCTGTTAATGGGTTAAAAATCCAAGACAAAAAGAGTCTTTTAAGAGAAAAATGGTCATAATCCTTACCAATTTTTTTAAACAGAGTTGAACTCTAAGAAGTTTCTTTGGGCGGAGAACTAAGCTCTGAGAGGAGAATTAAATTCTTAAAAAGAAGATGGAAGATGACGAAACGACAGTCATCTCAAGGGCCAAAGGCCCTATTTATAAGACATGAAGGGATGGTTCAACTCCTTAGGAGATCGAACGGTGGAAAATGTGATACCGTTGCACCCACGTGTAAGCTACGTGAGAGCAACGGTGGGGGGAATTTGTTTCCCCAATATATTTAATCTAATAAAAGAGCAAAACTCTATTGAATTCAATGAGGCAGCGCCTCACGTGCTCTCCATGAGGATGCCAACGCTAGAGCCAATCTTATAGGATTAAGTCATATGGTGGCGCCTCACGTGCTCCTCACGTGGGCGCCGATGTGCAAAGCACAGAAGAGTTCGTAAGAGTTAAACTCTTACATGACGCCGCACATGCTCCTCACACGTGCACGAATGTGCAAAGTACAGAAGGGTTCATTATATAAGAGTTAAACTTTTAGATGGCGTCGCACGTGCTCCTCATGCGGGCGCCAATGTGCAAAGCACATAAATACCCATTATAAGAATTAAATTCTTAAGTAGCGCCCACGTGCATAACACGTGAGCGCCGGTGCCCAGGTAGAATTAAAATTCTATAATACTCTCTGTTAAACAGAGCCGTTGGTTCAAAGATTCAACGGAGATGATAAATCATCAAAATACAGAATTAAATTCTGTCGGGAGAAAACATTTCTCAAAATTTTCTAAAATAAGAAAGATACTCTCGGTTGGATCAAAAATCCAATTATAGAATAAAATTCTATTCTCTCAATCTTTCTAAACAAGAAAGATTACTCCCTGTAACACAAAGAGCTCTTGGATTAAAAATCCAATGGTGATTAAAAAATCACCGTTTTACAGAATAAATTCTGTATAGGGGAAAATATTTCCCCAATCTTGTTAAAAACAAAAATCATATTCTGTAAAAACAGAAGTCTTTGGATCAAAGATCCAATGGTGGGTAAAATTCCCCAAATTAATTGGAATCTCTCAATGAAAGATTTTCTCAAAACCAATTAATAATTTGCCTCCACTATATAAAAGACCCGAGACTCCAAGTCTCGAGGAACAGGAGGGACAGAGAGAGAAGACCATAACACAGAGGAAAAAAACATAGAATTCAATTTTCAAAGAAGAAGACCTTCTTTCTCAAAACCCTAGGTAAAGAAAAGAGATCAAAATATCTCTGTCACATTTAAGGGTTTAACCTTTTTTAAAGAACTTAGTTTTTTCTCTGGATCTGAGATCCATAAGACAAGTCTCCCATAAGTTGAAAATTTAATTCTCATCGAAAAGATCTTATTCTTGAGAATCAAATATTCAGAAAAAAAAACTAGATCCAAGAGAAGAAAAACAAAGGAGAAAGGAACCTATAAAAGAACGTATTTCTTAAAGAAAAAACTGATCCCAGATCTTCAAAAAACAAAGTTCTTGGTGATCATTAATGGTCAAAATTCCATTAACAGAGATTTAATCTCTAAAAAAAAAGGGAAAAAGACCAGCACCTCACGTGCTCCTCACGTGGGTGCTCCCTTTTAACAGCGTCTAGCGCCTTACGTGAAAAACACGCGGGCGCCCAAAACAAAAGGCTAGCGCCTCATGTGAAACACACGTGGGCGCTGAATAAAAGTGCTTAGCACTTCATATATAGCCAAAATGGCTATGTGCTTAGCACTGATTGGGCAGCGCCCATCGTCGCATGTGCACCTCACGTGGACGCCATAAAAAGTGCTTAGAACTTCACATTTAGTCAAAATGACTGAAAGTGCTCAACATTTATTGGGCATCGCCCATGACTCAATGCTGCACATGACATACTTGTGACCGTCAGAGCTCAAATAAGTGCTTAGCACTTTTACATGAAAAGAAAAGGGCTGAACGAACAGAGCTCAAATAAGTGCTTAGCACTTTTGAAAAGAAAATTGTTAAGTAGACTCAGCCCAAATTGGCTAAGTCTCTGAAATTTTCTTGCAGCTGAGCCTAAATGCTCTTTTGCTGGATCTTTAACAAAAATGATCCTTGAAATTTTGCTAAGTTGATCTTAGTCTCAAATTAGACTAACGCATCCTTAGCTGGAAAATGCTCACACATTTAAGTTGATCTTAATCTCAAACCAGATTAATGGTTCTTAAATAAACTTAATCCCAAATCTAAAATATATGGATCTAGACTGATCCGCGCCCTACGGGCGATGACACAAACTAGTCTCCGTATACAATCCATGGGCAACCAAAACAAACAAAAACACACACGACACGAAGTGAACTTCCGGAGCAGGAGAAAGTGGTTATCGCAATGCGGTAATGTAATTAACCGTAGGGGCTTGCGCCTGTAGGGAAGAGCGTCCCCACAATCAAAACCCCTCATAAAATGCGAGGGAATCTGATAAAATCTGCTACAACGGCTGCATTTGTCCAAACCTCCGATATACGGCGCCATAAATCAACTAGGTATCTTCAGAGAGGTGGATGGATAAATCCAAATAATATCTGCCCTCAGAATTCAGGCCAGATGTCCCAACATCTCGGTCCGTCTTCCGTTGGTGAACAGATGTGTGGGTCCCATCACTGTCCAACGAGAACCCCCCTTAGTCTTCGCCTTCATCCTCACTAGCTTCATCGGGTTTCCCTCATCGTCGGCACCGACCATCAAATACTTGACTTTGTTCAAGCGTTTGGGATAGTTTGTTGCGCGATGTCCCGGTTTGCCACACTCAAAACAACGGAAGTTGGACTTTGCTGCTGTAGGTCCTATGTTCGGAGCTGCTGTTTTTGGCGCGGTTGCTGTTGAGGCTGTAGAGTGGTTGCTCACATCTCCTCGGGAATATGTTCTGCTCCCTCTTCGAGACTGTTTCCTCTTGGCAATTAAGGCATGCTGACACGCCTCAGAGAGCTTGAACAGTGGATGAAGGATCAACTTGTCTTGGATCGAATGACGGAGTCCCCCAAGATAGCGGGTTACTCGTTGCTCCTCGGTCTCTGCCAGATCGTTGTGAGCAATTAACAGACAGAAGTCTTTTGTGTAGGTGTCAACAGATCGAGTCCCCTACCGCAATTATTGTAGGCGCTAGTACATAGTTTGGGTGTAGTTGAACGGAAGGAACTCCTTTTTTAGTTTCTCCTTCATCTTCTCCTAACTCGTGATCTAAGGCTTGCCTCGCCTCTTTCGGACGCGACGCTCTTGTTCCCACCATGTAGGATTGCCTAGCACGACAGCAAGGTTTCGGGAGGTATCATCCATGCCGTTTTAAAAAAATTTCCATGCTGCATAACCCTAACCCTAGAATCTTAACTAGAGAATTAGACGAATAAGCATGTAAACAACTTTACATCTAAGTGAACAAGGAATACAACCTTTGTAGACCGGTCCTTCACTTCAAAAGCTCCATGTAGTAGTCCGTTCGCTCCAAGTAGTGATCTTCCGGACTCTAGAATTGCTCCACAAGATGAAAGGAACAAGCTTGCTAGAAGTCTTCGAGGCCGAAAATGATCTATGTCGAGGAGACACCAACTCAAGCTACCTCTTTACTAATTTGGAATTAGTGAAGCTAACACCCTAAACTAAATGGCTAGTTTAGTATAGGATGATGAAGTATGATTTTTGCTCACTTTAGAATTAATTTTCTCACTAATTTTCTTCACCTCTCAAAAATCTAGAGAGCTAACTCTTGATGAAGAAGAAGATGAAGAGATAATGTTTTGGCAACCATGGGTGAGAAATATCTCATATAACTCATGTAGAGACATAACCATGGTTTTAGATAATGGTTAGGTTAATAAATATCTAAGGTAAAACCAAATTAGTGGACTAAGTCAATGGTTCCACAAGCTTCAACCATGGGCTTAATTTCCTACTAATTATTTGATTTACATTAAATAAATAAACCCCTCATTATCATAAGCATGGTGTGAGTCTCATACACCCATGTAGCATGTATCATCAAGCATGACACCAAAAGAAACACAATTAATATATATCACATATATATATTAAATGCATAAGTGAGATAAAGAAAATCTTAAGTGAGCTAATATTAGTTAATGTAAACTAATATATAAAATATATAATTATACATTAAATTATTAAATCAACACTTGATTTAGTAATCCGGCTATATCACATATAACCGACTAACATCATTTGTATCAACTTATCGAATCAACACTTGATTCGATAACCCGGCTATATCACATATAACCGAACGATATCACATATCGTGAGAATAGAATACGATATCACATACACGTATTAATCTCGGTCCTGCACATATCACATATGTGCTCCTACTTCGTTTCGCCTGAGCCAGGAAACCTCTGTATAGGACTCTAAAGACTCGTCAATATGCCGGCAGTAAGTGATGATCATATTAAGCACCCACAAGCCGTCAGCGGTACTAGATGGACGTAACGGCTACCCGGGTATTGAGCGATCAGAAGATCAACAAGAAAGATTGTCTAAACTCCTGCAAAGCATATCAGTAACACTACCGTACAGTCCGGTCACTTTTTCTGATATGTCACATATCTAGTCTAGGGATGGTAAACGTCAGACCCCAGTAACCGATAAGTCATGCCGATGTGAGTCTTATAACGGGTCAAGAAACTACTGATAACACTTAGCAGTAAATCTCCGTATCAGCCCTGGCCAGGGACTTCCTGTTATGGCCAATCGAGCACAGCGCAACATCAACCCCCAATACTGGGAGAGACGAATCCCCTCCCATCACTCATTGCCACCATATGACTCGGGACTGTACCCAAAAGCCACAGTTTTGCACGTTCTCTTTAATGTGGTAAGGTGGAAATCAAAGCACAGTAGGAATCACACAAGACTCTATGACGATCTCGGGTCTACATACTAACTTGTACCAGTGTCACCAGAGAACTGCTATCTAACGCTAGGTATAATACCATCTAGGAGTTCTCAGTGAGTCCTGTTCAGTGTACCTAGTCTCTACTGAGCACCCGTATACCATCTTTGATGTCAAACACCAATGGATGTGGGATCATCCATCGCCCATCATATGGGTCAAGAAGCGTATACTCTAGTCTACTCTAGAATATCGATGCCCTGTCTCGATGCACCCTCGACTAGGAACAATTAAAGGATGAACTCATGGACTACCCTGGCCCCACTAGTCCGCAACTGGGTAATGCATTCGATATGATTCCACTGAGATATGATCTCCATCATAGTCCTGGTAGTCAAGTACACATCCTAAGGGCTTTATCAACATGTGAGAGCAAGACAGTATCACAATACAAGTCTACATGTTAAGATAAAGAGCAACCAGATAGCATACTATCATGTCGAGCAAGAAAGCCCCTATATATGTCCAAGAATCCACTATAATATACATCATATGTACAATAATGGCCTGTAGGGCATACATATAACTAACAATCTCCCACTTGCACTAAGGCCAGTTGTTGTAGTATCTTATATCCAACATCCCGAAGAGTCTCTCAAATTGTATCTGGGGTATGGCCTTTGTGAAAGGATCCGTCGTGTTGTCTTTCATGTCAACTCTCCTGACCTCGATCTCCCGGCGATCAACTATCTCCCGGATCAGATGATACCGCCTCAGAATATGTCTGAATCGCTGATGGGACCTGGGTTCCTTGGCTAAAGCCACAGCTCCATTGTTATCATAATACAAAGGTATTGGATACTCGATGGACGGAACCATCCCAAGTTCGGTTATGAACTTCTTCATCCAGACAACCTCTTTGGCAGCATCGTTGGCAGCGATGTATTTGAAGGGTTTCCTTAGCACCACTACTAGGGTTTGGTAGCATCACACATGCCATATTTAAAAAATTAGAGGGTGCTAAAGAAATTAACCTAAGGATCATACTAGAAAAACTTGGGTAACACTAAAACTATTTCATTCCACAAGTAGTTTAGAACTAGGTAAAGAGAATACAACCATTGTAGCTCTCTTAGCTAGACTCCTTGGCTACTTGAGAGTTGAAAGAGGCTTTCTTGAGATCCTCCAAGTCCACGACGATCCATCCGGAGTCCTCTTTGTCCAAGCTCCTAGCTCCACTTGATCAAATGATGAAGTTGAAGCTAACACTCTAAACTAATAGGCAAGAGTAGTATAGAATGATGATGTGGTTTATTTTCTTACTTCAAAACCCTAACTTGATCGCTCTTTCACTCACTATCAAAACCTAGAGAGCAAGAGAGAGAGAGGAAGAAGAAGATGGAAATATGTGAGCTCAAGATAATGAAAAAGGTTTGGATAAAAATGAGAATAGAAAATATATATATTTTCCTCTTCTCATTCTTAACCCTAGTTAATAAATATCTAGATATTTCTTTTGGAGCTAAATTGGCCATGGAAAGTTAACTCATGGTTAAGGAAAAGTTTAGTAGAGAAATAAAATATTCAACCATGAATTATCTTCCATTTCCATTTATCTCAAAAACAAATACCAATATATTTACTAATATGTTAGTCTTATATTGCCACCATCAAGTGTATCAACAACCATGACACACAAAGTGTATGCATGTATGTGTGCGTGCACATCTATATGTGCATCAATGTAAACATGTGCATACATGCATGCATACAACAAAAGACAAAGGGTCTAATGTGAAAAAGCTAATGGTCAATGTTTAATCAACACTTGATTTAGCAAACCGGTCATATTTCATACGACCCGACCAATAGAAAACCGCTCGATTAATATGCGGTATCACATACGCGCATTTAATCGGGTCCCCGCGCATATCTCATATGCACACCACATCATTTCTCCTGGGCTAGCTAACTCCATTATGAGACTCTAAGACTCGTAAATACGCCGGCAGTGGGTGATGATCATATCAAACACCCCCAGGCCGCAAGAGGTCAGCTAAATGTAACGGCCACCCGGGTATTGAATGATCAGAAGAAAACAAGTGAGCCTGTCAAAACTCCCGTCGAGCCAACCAGTAACACTACCATACAGTCCGGTTTCTTCGTTAGATATGCTGCATATCGAGTCTAGGGATGGTAACGTCGACCCCAATAACTCAATAAGTCATGCTGATGAATGGTCTACAACAGATCGAGAAACTATTGATAACACTTATCTGTAAATCTCAATAGCCCCGGCCAGGGACTTACTGATATAGCCAATCGAGCAAAGCACAACATCAACTCCCAATACCGGGAGAGACGAAACCCCTCCTATCGCTCATCGTCTCCACGTGTCTCGGGAATGTACCCAAATGCCACCTGTTTGCATGACTCATTAGAGCCGTGGTAGGGTGGTAATCAAAGTACAGTGGGAGAACACACAAGACTCTATGACGATCTCGGGTCTGCAGACTAACCTGTACCAGTGTCACCTGAGAACTGCTATCCGATGATAGATATAATACCATATAGGAGTTCTCGGTGAGTCCGTCCAGTGTACCCAGTCTCCACTGAGCACCCGTATATGATCTCGATGTCAAACATCAATGGATATGGGAACATCCATCGCCCATCATATGGGCCTAGTATCATATACGCTAGTCTACTCTGGAATATCGATGCCCCATCTCGATATACCCACGACTAGGGACATTTCAGGATACGCTTATAAACTACAAATGTCCTACTAGTATGATCTACATCATAATCACAGTAGTTAAGCAAATATCCTCAGGGCTTTATCAACATGTGCAAATGAATAAAAGCATGATCAAGTGAACATGTCAGATAAAGATTAACCAGATAGCATACTATCATGTCAAGCAAGAATGTACACTGAATATATAAACATGTATAAATACATCCACTATCATATAACGGCCTCTTGGGCATACATATGTCCAACAATCTCCCACTTGAACTAAGGCCAGTTATTGGCGTATCTCATACCCAACAGCTCAAAAAGTCGCTCATGCTGCGGCTGAGGGAGGGCCTTGGTGAGTGGATCCACACTGTTATTCTTTGTGTCTACTCTCCTAATCTCGATCTCGCGGCGATCTACAATCTCCCGGATCAAATGAAAAACGCCTCAGGATGTGTCTGGACCGCTGATGGGACCTGGGCTCCTTGGCTAACGCCATAGCCCCATTATTATCACAATACAATGGTATTGGATCAATAATGGTTGGAACTACTCCTAGCTCCGAGACGAACTTCCTCATCTAGACGGCTTCCTTGGCGGCATCATTCGCAGCAATGTACTCAGCTTCCATCTTAGAGTCTGCAACGGTATCCAGTTTGGAACTCTTCCAATTTACCGCCCCTCCATTCAGGGTAAATACAAACCCAGAGATAGATTTGATGTCGTCCTTATCACTCTGGAAGCTCGAATCGGTAAAAGCCTCCATTTGGAGATCTCCATTACCATACACCAAGAACAATTCTTTAGTCCTTCGTAAGTACTTAAGAATGTTCTTCACAGCTATCCAGTGATTCTTCCCTGGGTTGGATTGATACCTGCTTACTACACTAAGTGCATAACCTACATCTGGGCGTGTACATAACATCGCATACATTATAGATCCTACTGCCGAAGCATAGGGTATAATGCTTATGCGAGCTCTCTCTTCATCAGTCTTTGGGCAAAAGTCCTTAAAGAGTGACCCCATGGCAAGCGGGTAAGGCACCCCGCTTGGAGTCTTCCATACTAAACCTCTTTAGGATAATGTTGATGTACCTGGTTTGGGAAAATCCCAATAACCTCTTGGATCTATCCCTATAGATCCGAATGCCTAGAATGTATGTGGCATCACCCAGGTCCTTTATAGAGAACCTTAGTGATATGAAAAATTTGACCGACTGTAGCATAGGAATATCATTTCCTATCAGAAGAATGTCATCCACGTACAATACGAGGAATGTGACAGCTCTCCCTACAACCTTCTTATAAACACAAGGTTCATCCGGATTTTTGATGAAATCAAACTCTTTGATAACATCATCAAAACAGATGTTCCAACTCCGTGATGCCGACTTTAATCCATAAATGGATTTAAGCAATCTACATGCTTTCCCGCTACTCCCACTGTCAATGAAGCCTTCTGGCTGATCCATATAAACGCATTCTTCTAAATCACCATTTAGAAATGCAGTTTTAACGTCCATCTGCCAGATTTCATAGTCGTAGTGAGCAGCAATAGCAAGTAGGATCCGAATGGATTTAAGCATGGCTACGGGAGAAAAAGTCTCGTCATAGTCCAGACCTGGTCTTTGACGAAAACCCTTCACCACAAGTCTTGCCTTATAGGTCTCTACCTGCCCATCTACACCAATCTTTCTTTTAAAGATCCATTTGCACCCCACAGGTTTTACCCCAGGGGGTACAACGTCCAAAGTCCATACTTTGTTGGTGTACATAGACACCATTTCAGATCTCATGGCATCCAGCAACTTCACAGAGTCTCCACTCGTGATAGCTTGCTGAAAGCTGGTAGGATCCTCCTCCTTCATGTTGCAGTCTTCTTTGTCACCATCAACGAGGAAACCGTAGTACCTCTCCGGTGGGAGAGAAGTCCTACCAGATCTACGGAGTGGCCGAGGTTCATTAGTTTCTGTTGCAATAGCCGGTTCAACCAAGTCGTCATTTGTAATTTGTGTTTCTAGAACCTCTTCTAGATCTACCACATTGCCATCCGTATTTGTAAAAAATTCATTTTCTAAAAATTTGGCATTCCGGGAAACAAACACCTTTTGTTCCTCCTTGTAGTAGAATAGATATCCATATGAATTCTTTGGATATCCCACAAATTTATACATGACTGACCATGTCTCGAGTTTTTCCGGATTCTGCTTTTTGACATAGGCCGGACAACCCCAAATCTTAAATTGCTTAAGAGATGATCTCTTCCCATACCATATCTTATATGGTGTGGTAGACATGATTTTGGTTGGGACCCTGTTCAGTAGAAACACTGCAGTCTCCAATGCATGCCCCCAAAATGAGACGGGTAACTTAGCATCACTCATCATGGAATGAACCATATCTAATAGGGTCCGATTCCGTAGTTCTGACACACCGTTGTGCTGAGGTGTGTAAGGAGGAGTGAGTTGAGAGAGAATCCCATTCTCTTTTAGGAAGTCCGCAAACTCTGTACTGAGATACTCCCCACCTTGATCTGATTGAAGCATTTTGATACTCAAGCCGATTTTTTTCTACTTCAAGATTATATTCAATGAATTTCTCGAAAGTTTCGGACTTGGGCTTTAATAAAAATACATGACCATATCTTGAGAAATCATCAGTGAAAGTAATGAAGTATGAAAAACCGCCTCTTGCCTGTGTAGACATTGGCCCACATACATCACTATGTATGAGGCCTAAGAGCTCAGTGGCTCTTTCTCCGTGTCCTGTAAATGGAGTTTTGGTCATTTTACCCTTGATACAAGACTTGCAAGTCGCATAAGATTTATATTCAAAGGGTTTTAAATATCCATCTTTATGTAGCTTGTTTAGTCTTGTTTCGTTAATATGACCAAGTCTACAGTGCCAAAGAAAAGCTTCATTTATTTCTGAAAGTTTTCTTTTAGAAGTGTGTTGTATGCTGAAAACTGTGTGTTGATTTAGGACGTATATCCCGTTATTAAGTGTACCATACCCAACTAACATTTGATTCAGGTTAATGTTCATAACATTGTTCTGCAATACAAAATTATATCCTTCATTGTCTAACAAAGAAACGGGTATTATATTACAAAGCATACTAGGTACATAATAACATGGGTTCAAAACCAATATACATCCAGACGGCAAACCCAAGTGATACTCTCCCACTGCAACTGTATGTACATTGGAACCATTTCCAACCCGGAGAGTATGGTCACCTGTATTCAAAACCTTGCTATTTCTCAGCCCCTGCATGGAATTGCAAATGTGAGAATCTGAACCGGTATCTAATACCCAGGAAGCAGAGTTTATAGAAAAACAGTTTTCTGTCACAAACACACCTGAAGCGGAAGCATCACCATGCTTCTTCTTGAGATCCAAGTACTCAGTACAGTTGCACTTCCAGTATCATGTTTTATGCAGTGATAACATTCCCCTTTCCCGGATTCCCCAGCTTTGGACTTGTCTTTCCCTTTAACCTTTTTAACTCCACCTCTAGGTTTGGTGGGTTTCTTCTTCATCTTTCCCTTAGCCTTAGCCTTCGGGCGAGAGGAGGAAGATGGCCTAACAGTCAAAGCGGGAGTCTTCACTGACTTCAGCGTGCTCTCTGCACTCCTTAACATATTAAGGAGTTCAGGTAGTTCCTTCTCCATGTTGTGCATGTTGAAGTTTACTACAAATTGAGCAAAGGTAGAGGGGAGAGACTGCAGAATAATATTAGTATATTGTTCGTTGTCCATTGTCCACCCCAGGTCCTCAAGCTCTTCTATAAGAGCTATTATCACGCCCCGCTTCCCAAAATACGGAATACGAGGGTAGACAAGGCCAGCCATGCTCCTACGGTCAAGGAAATGTCCTGCCGTAGTCATACTTCGGCTTCTAGTTTTTCATGGTAAACAGTAAATGATGCGCAGGTAATGAGAAATGCAGTAACTGAATGAAACAATGTAAAGAACTGACCTGAGGGGAAACAAGAGAGTATAACTCTAGATAGAAAGTCGAGGTGTCAGTGATGTACGTCTAGTCCCGCTCCAGGCTAAATCTTCTCCTCACACTGAGCATGCATACTCAGGTCGTCAGAGCGACACAATAGAAATATTATATATATAAACTCATGTGACAATTCTAACAGTGATAATAGGTATATATAACAGGAGGTCAATGGCAGTATGGATATGAACATGCAGTGATCAATGCAGCGGAACAGTAAAAGCAGTAGAATGATATGCCACGTATGTCAACGCAGTATGTAAGGTATATCAATGCCAGTATCCCTATCAGTCTCTAAGTCTCACTGTACAGGTCACTAAGCCTATCGTCAGTCCAAGTGTGAGAGTCAACCACTCGCAAGTGTCCTCCACCCAAGGGTAGAACCCAAGGGCAAGGGACCACGGGCCCAACATGTATATCACGGTGATAATCACATACCTTGTAAATCTCCATATATCTCCCTAAATATATAAGCCGGCATGCGACTCCCGAGATTCTGTTGAACTCACACTCAAACTACCCCACACCCCGTGGTCTACATCAAACGCTAACCATAATCCTAAACACCAATCGGTCTGTGACAAGTCTGCGCGAGAACTGGAAGAAGGACCTCCATCAAGCACATCCCGACCAATACCTAAGATAAATGGCAGTGTCTGGTGCGTTATCTGTGACACCCATGCAAAAGCTTCCATAAGCATCCCATACCACTTATAGTCACACGTACACATGTCCCACAGACGTCGACAATGCAATATAATAATAAGGTTCACTGATTGTGTACAAGTACGTATCACTTTCACTTATTCACTGATACACGAACACTAACGTACTTGCCATAATCATCACTAATCCCTAACACTGTGTAATTCACGTTATCACTAAGTTATCAATGCAATGACATGTGTATGATAATGCGTAAACAGTATATAAAGCATGTTTAGGATGTCATGAATTAGTAATCTACCACTTGAATAATGTATCATAAATCATACGGTTACAATTTAGTGAAACGATGAACAGGTAATAATTAGTATGCTTGGTTATCTATCTATCAAATTTAGTTTCATGCCAATCGGGTTTCAGGATCATTAATTATAGCCATTTCATTTTAAGCGTTCACGGCTGGAAATCCAGTTTCAGAATCAGAAATCCGTTTCGCAACGCATTTTAATCCCAGTTGGGATCAGATTTTAGCGATACTACAGTTGAATGAAATCTAGGGTTTTCAGTAAGGTTTTCAACGCAATAGACGGATCTTCAATCACATCTGCACGTCAGGCGTTATACACTGTTTAATATTTATATGTCAATTCTGATTCTATTGGGACTGTTATACGTCCCGATCTTTTAAATTACAGAATAAATAACAAACGATAACGAAACAGAATGAAACCACTTGTGTTGTCTAGCTAACAGGTCCACCTACAATAAACAGTGGAGTTCCGCAACCTAAGAGTTAAGGAAACAGAGTGGTACCCATTACGGAACAGCACACAGTAAACACAACCACTCTGGACTGCAGTCCAGAGTCGCACTCCGATCCAAATATCGTCACAGTTTAAGTACAGGATGTTGGATATATGTATGCCCTAGAGGCCATTATATGATAGTGGATGTATCTATACATGTATATATATATTCAGTGTGCATTCTTGCTCGACATGATAGTATGCTATCTGGTTATTCTTTATCTGACATGTTGATTTGATCATGCTTTTATTCATTCATACATGCTGATAAAGCCCTGAGGATATCGGCTTAACTACTCTGATTATGATGGAGATCATACTACTGGGACATCTGTAGTCTATAAGCATATCCTGGAACGTCCCTAGTCGTAGGTATATCGAGACGGGGCATTGATATACCAGAGTAGACTAGCGTATATGATACTAGACCCATATGATGGGCGATGAATGTTCCCACATTCATCGATGTTTGACATCAAGATCATATATGGGTGCTCAGTGCTGACTGGGTACACTGGACGGACTCACCGAGAACTCCTATATGGAATTATATCTATCGTCGGATAGCAGTTCTCAGGTGACACTGGTACAGGTTAGTCTGTAGACCCGAGATCGTCATGGAGTCTTGTGTGTTCTCCTACTGTACTTTGATTGCCACCCTACCACGGCTTTACTGAGTCGTGAAAATAGATGGCCGTTGGGTACAGTCCCGAGACATACGAAGGCAATGAGCGATAGGAGGGGTTTCGTCTCTCCCGATATTGGGAGTTGATGCTGTACTGTGCCCGACTGGTTATATCAGTAAGTCCCTGGCCAGGGCTGCTGAGATTTGCTGATAAGTGTTATCAGTAGTTTCTCGATCTGTTATAGACCATTCATCGGCATGACTTATTGAGTTATTGGGGTCGACGTGACCATCCCTAGGCTCGATATGCAGCATATCTGACGAAGAGACCGGACTGTACGGTAGTGTTGCCGGTTGGCTCGACGGGAGTTGTAGCAGGTTCGCTTGTTTTCTTCTGATCGCTCAATACCCGGGTGGCCGTTACGTTTAGCTGACCGCTTGCGGCTTGAGGGTACCTGATATGATCATCACCCTCTGCCGGCGTATTGACGAGTCTTAGAGTCCCACAAAGGAGTTACCCAGTCCAGGCGAAACGTTGTGGTGCGCGTATGCGATATGCGCATGCACCCGATTAAAATGTGCGTATATGATACCGAACATTGATCGGGCGGCTTGCTTTTGGTGGGGTCATATGTGATATGGCCGGATTGATGAATCAAGTGTTGATTTATCATTTAACCATTAGTTTTCTCACTTGAAACCTTTCTAGTATGTGATGGATGTATGTAAGCATGCATATGTTTCTTTCTTTCATTCTAGTTTCATGCACATGTGGATGTGCATACATGCATACATACATACACCCATCCATCATGGTTGTTAGCATATGGAAATGGTGGCAATATAAGACTCACACCATGGATTAAATAATGGATTATTATTTGATTTTGGATTTAAAAGAAAATGAAAAGGAAAGGATAATCATTCTAGCTTCTACATTCTTCCTTTGACCTAACCATGCTCAACTACCACTAACCTAGGGTTATCCTTCTCTTTATCATTTAAAACCCAAGTTAAATTAACTATCCATCATTTAATCATGGTTGAAAGCAAGAAGGAATAAAATATAAAAGGTTATATTTCATTTCTTTGCAACTAAGGGTTATCTTTTCACCTCTTGTTAAAAATAGCCACCATCTTCATCCTCCTTCACCTTTTCCTCTCTAGTTTTTTCTAGTGAGTTAAACACAACTAAAGAAAGGTTTTTGAAGTGAGATCCTTAGCCACAACATCATTCTACTCAAGTCTAGCCAACTTGATTAGAGTGTTCTCTTTGCTTTTCCAAAGTTGCAAGCTTGGACGGGAAACTTCGGGTGGATCGTCGTGGACGAAAGAAGACTACAAGTGGACCTTCTTCCAACACCCTAGAGACTAAGGAGTCAAGCAAAAGGGGAGCTACAAAGGTTGTAGCCTTCAAACCCTTATTTTTTATTAGCTTAAAGTTTCGAAACCCTAATTTTCTAGGATCGATTCCTTTGCATGTTCGTTTAGCACCATAAAAATACATATTTTGAGACATGTGATGCTTCAAAACTCTTCATAGGGTGCTAGACAAACCTTTCATTGGTATCAGAGCCGATCTAGAACATTAGGCGACCTTTTTACGAAGTTAAAACTCCGATCGAACCGAAATACGGTATTTTAGGGTGCTCTCTGGAAATTTTCTAAAATTTGACATTTTTCAGAATTAAAAATATGTAAAAAATACAGCAGGAAAAAATAAGGATTACGGTACAAAAATTTTCCAATGAACAGTGATTCTTGCCGCGGAAACGCGGCCTAAGCTTGCTTAGGCCGCAGTTCCGCGGCCGTATATATGAATTATTGGATAATTTTTTTACTGTAATTTTTGAATCTGCTTGTATAATTTTTTGGGTATTTTTAATCTGTATTTAGTTTTGAAAAATTCTGGAGATATTTTTGAACTCGTCGATTCGATCGGAATTTTCATTTCGTAGTTTTTCCGGGTAAATAAGAAAGTATTGAAATGTTTGAACGAGTATCATTTGCTCACTATTCATGGGGTTTAAATGTTTTGGAGATACGTGCAAGTCTTTTTGTGGTGGTCCCTCTAGAAGACAACAAACCTTAACTCGATTATGCGACCGTCTCGAACTGCCCTTTGAACCTTAGGGTTTGGGGCAGTACGGCGTGCCACATGTGAGGCGTTGGCTTGACCTTTCTACGGCTGGACCGCTACTACTGTGTCACACTCCGGATTTTTGAACCCTGCTCAAGTGTTGAGCTTTAGTGAATCTTGGGTACTTGATCGTTCGTTCGAAAACTTTAATACTGTCTGTTTGTCTGGAATGTGATACAATATGTGGAATTCATATAGTTTAGGCATGAAATACGAAATATGTGATATTTCGCATTTATGATGTCTAAAGAGAATCTGGATTCCAAATATTGTAGTTTTACACTTTCTTTTCTGTGACCGTAAGTGTAGTATGTACGATATCGCCGGTTTCGTTACTATACATCAACGACAATCGAGGTACGCATACTTACTTACGTTGATGATATGTGATATTATGTGTTGCTGAGATATGATGTGCAGGATTGTCGCGATTGAATAGCCGGGTTTTTTTTTGTGAGATGAGAGTTTTATATTTTCATTCATGTAAATTCAAATGTAATGTAATATTCTTTTATTTGGGGCACTTCCGGGTTGAGGTTGTGTCACCAGTGTTGTATATTATTTACTTTTCCGCATTAGGATGGACCCAAGGAAGGGAGCACAGGTGACCGGGTTCTGGGGTTCAGTGGGAGGCCATCTCGAGGAGTCGAGACCGGGTCTCCTAAACTCCAGAATTGGGAGGGTCACTTGCCGCTCTTGTAGGGGTCCAGGGTGTGGGCTTGGCTATTCATCGCGACTGTGGAATCCGTATTTTCTATTCTGGCTAAATACTAAATACGGACGTCCTAGGATATCCCACGTTATATCTATGTTTCTGCTGCCTGTGTTCTGTGATATCTGAGACGAATGACATATTATATATATGATATATAGTAGACGTTGCTTATGTTTTACACCCGCGCTAGTCCCGTCCCGGTATGCCGTTAGTTAAGTAACCTAACGGTGCATAACGGAACATTGCGGCGAATGCGGATGGCATAAGCGTACGTGTTATTTTCGTTTCTTTTCTGTGATTGGCTTAAGGACTTAAATGATGGGATTACATTAATGTGATTAATGTAAAGAAAATAAACCTAAAAAGATGTTGTAGAATCGGATTTGAAAACTACTCGGCTATTTATGAAAAAGCTACATTTCAAAACTGCGGAGCTTAAGCCACTCCTTTTGAAAACTGTTTGATTCTACAACGATATCAAGTTCAAAGCGTTAAAGATTTTCTTAAAAATCATCCGCAACCCTCCGTCATTTTAGGAAGTAGAGTACTTAGTATTCGTGCTACGTTTGTTGACTTTAGTTAAGGCGTAGTGTACGGTAGCTAAGTGATGTCTTCCTACACTGCATATGATGCAGATCAATTAGGACATTCATACGACTTTGTTGACCATAATTAAGGGTCATATGGGTGGGTCTAATTGATCAAGAAATGACGGGTAGAACTTGACTGGTACTTATGATTTGTTGACCATAGTTAAGGTCATAAGTACTAGGGGTAAAAATTACATCGGGAATTTCAAGTGTTGAAATTTGCAATGAGATTGCATACCTTCCATGTGATGGTTGGATCCCGATCCCACTGTGGGCAATAGTTGCTCCTAGGAGAGTTTTACAGTTTACAATTAGCTAACTCATTAGGTGTCTAGAAAGGTGTTAACGGGGCTCCGCCTCTGGGAAAACGAGGTTTACTCTAATTAGGTCCGTGCGAAAGCACGGGGAACCTCCCTCAAAGTATCGACACTGGCCTGGCTGAACGGTTAGCGAAGTTGTAGACTGTAATTAATCCTGGCTAGTTTTTCTTTTTAAGGTTTGAAAGAAAAACTTGATAAAAAGCAGTGGGAAACATCGATTAGACAAGATAATAAACCAATCTAATCTATGCAAGAGCTTTCGCTGAGTGTATTCTTTTCTCTCTCTTAATGGCAGATACCCATGACTGGACTCAAGCTTTTACTAGATAAAAACAAACTGAATGGGACCAACTATAAAGACCGTGTCACGCCCCGCTTCCCAAAATACGGAATACGAGGGGTAGACAAGGCCATCCATGCTCCTACGGTCAAGGAAAAGTCCTGCCGTAGTCACACTTCGGCTTCTAGTTTATCATGGTAAACAGTAAACGATGCGCAGGTAATGAGAAATGCAGTAACTGAAAGATACAATAATGTAAACTGACCTGAAGTGGAACAAACGGATGTAACTAGGAACGGCAAGTCAGGAAGTCTGTGATGCGCTGGTCCAGGCTAAATCGTCTTCTCACACTGAGCATACATACTCAGGTCGTCAGAGCGACACAATAGCAATAATATATATATAAAATAAAGTGATAAGTCTAACAGTGGTAATGGAAATGAATAACAGTAAATCAACGATAGCAAGAATATGAATGCACGGTAATCAATGCAGCGGAACAGTAAAGCTGTATAACGATATGTCACGTATGACACACAGTATATCATGAATAAAATGCCAGTATCCCTATCAGTCTCTAAGTCTCACTGTACAGGTCACTAAGCCTATCGTCAGTCTAAGTGTGAGAGTCAACCACTCGTGAGTGTCCTCCACCCAGGGGTAGAACCCAAGGGCAAGGGACCACGGGCCCAACATGTAATAAGAATATCACGGTGTATATATCACGTACCCTGTAAATCTCCATATAACTCCCTAAATATATAAGCCGGCATGGGACTCCCGAGATTCTGTTGGACTCACACTTAAACTGACGATAGGCTTAGTGACCTGTACAGTGAGACTTAGAGACTGATAGGGATACTGGCATTTTATTCATGATATACTGTGTGTCATACGTGACATATCGTTATACAACTTTACTGTTCCGCTGCATTGATTACTGTGCATTCATATTCTTGCTATCGTTGATTTACTGTTATTCATTTCCATTACCACTGTTAGACTTATCACTTTATTTTATATATATATATTGTTGCTATTGTGTCGCTCTGACGACCTGAGTATGCATGCTCAGTGTGAGAAGACGATTTAGCCTGGACCAGCGCATCACAGACTTCCTGACTTGCCGTTCCTAGTTACATCCGTTTGTTCCACTTCAGGTCAGTTTACATTATTGTATCTTTCAGTTACTGCATTTCTCATTACCTGCGCATCGTTTACTGTTTACCATGATAAACTAGAAGCCGAAGTGTGACTACGGCAGGACTTTTCCTTGACCGTAGGAGCATGGCTGGCCTTGTCTACCCCCCGTATTCCGTATTTTGGGAAGTGGGGCATGACATGGTTTAGTTGGTATCAGAGCCGGGTTTTGCATCGTTTGGGATTGCAGTTTTCCGTGTATAGTTTGGCAATCTGAGACATCAATCGGTCTAGGTTGTAAACTTGTCACTTTTGATCTATATTCACATCGTGTGTTCAGCTATCCATTCACTATGGTTTCGGGTGACTTTACAAGGGTACGTGATGGCAATTGCACTACCATACTCTATTCAAGTGACTTAAAGTGATACAGTTGATTCTCCACTTGTAATGATATTCATCATCTCTAACATTCTTGAATCCTTGTCCTATCCATATCATATTTTGATTCATTTAGCGTGTGACTCATATCATTCTCGAAATTGTTGTTTCAGGATCATGTCTTCCAACGACTCTTCATCTTTATCCGCTCCCCAAAATCAGACTGTTGAGATCCTTAGTATACTACA
This sequence comes from Agapanthus africanus, assembly GCA_030015575.1. NCBI lineage: Eukaryota > Viridiplantae > Streptophyta > Magnoliopsida > Asparagales > Amaryllidaceae > Agapanthus > Agapanthus africanus. The sequence continues at coordinate 414,483,361 of CM057349.1, read as the reverse complement.
AGGTTTAAAGGAAGCCCAGGAGCGAACAAACGACCTATTAGCTAAAGGGCTGAGAAGACAGGTGAGTCAGACCCCAGCGGGAGTATCCTATCATAAAGGGATCTCTATTGGACGAGGAAAAGAAAAGAAGATGAAACGCCAATTTGTTTCCCCGCGACAGAAGCAGCAGAAGACCCCATGTTGTGGGTATTGTAAGAGGCCAGGACATCTTCAGAGGGATTGTCGCCGCGCCCAAGGGAAATGTCTGATTTGTGGATCCAGCGAACACATCATCAATGGTTGCCCAGAAAGGAAAGAACTAAAAGGAGGAGACTCATCCACACTCTCCACTGCTGCCAAGTGAGGATTACTGCGTAGTTCGAATTTCGAGGATATAGCGGACCCAACACAAGATTCAACTCGCATGACGATGATGCAGCGTTCTGGCAATCAAAGAAGAATTTTATGTTTTCCAATTTCAGTATTATGTTGTCATCTCCTTATAAACATTTCTTTCCGTTTGAATCTTTGTATCCGTCGAACTTTTAGTTGAATGAGATAAAATTTGAATCGTGATATATGCATCATTCCCTTGTCGTTTCCCTTGTTCATATCATTCATTAGCACAACATTTTGATCTTAACTCTTTTAAAATTTCTGCCACCGCACATTTTCCTATACTTCGTACCCTGAGTTCTCCCTTGATGCATTCCACTACCTAATCATGACTTTTCCTTTCAGAGTATGGCCCACCCCGGAGCAGCGCCGCATTTAGATGAGGATACACAATCTTGCGTTTCCTTAGACCGCACGCTGATGGATTCCGACGATGAGATCAACGGTCCCCAGGTCGATTTCGAAAACAACGATTCAGAGGACGAAGGAGCAGCCGCCCCAGAGTTTGACATGATAGCTGATTCTGACGAAGAAGAAGGAGATCCTGAAGAGAACCCTATAGAGGAAGACCCGATGGAGGAAGACCCCGAGGAAGAACCGATAGAAGAAAATCCAGCGGAGGAAGACCCCGTGGAAGAAAATCCAGAAGAAGAAAATCACATGGAATCGGATCTCGATGAGGAAGCTTTATCCGAGGAAGAAGGACCAGAAGATCAAGATCCTGTGGTGGAAGGACTTCCAATAGAGGTACCTACGAGGCGCTATGGAAATGGACGCCCTACCTGAGCGCGCGAGCCTACCGCAACCTGCTGAATCTCCACAACCGCGACTGACGGAATTCCTTTGGGATGTTGTCTTTCTGGCCAAATAAAATGTGTATAGTTTAGGGCCACTTTTCTTCTTGGAGAATGCCTTGTTTCAAATTTTTTTTTGAATGAAATGAATCTTCTGTATTGGTAAACCTTTTGATTATTTGTTCGTTTAATACTGGTTTATTGCCTCTACCCATTTATCTTTCTGCTGAGATCTCTGACTGTCCACCCCTACTTGTTGTAAAGTTTTTCACCCTCGTTTCAATTGGAAAGTACCGCACTCTGATCCTTGGAATGAGCCACCATTCATCCTTCGTCTGTACCCTGTTTGAGATCCTTCTAGGAGGAGAATAGTTCTTGTGAAACTTCCGAATTCATTAACTCTTCAATTTTTGATTAGTGTGTTGTACTAACTGTTGTTTCCCCCACACTTTTCCTTTTGTATTCCTTCGTTGCTCATCCTTACTTCCTGTGCAGACCCGATCACAGTCTCCTTGATTTTCAACCTAAAGCCGCCACCCACCGACTTTTGAATGATCCACACTTCCTTGTAGTCATAACCTAACTACCTATGCAATTTTTGTGTCCTTTCTATTACCCTAACTATATATAGGGACTGTGTTATTCGAAAATTTAGTTTTCATTATTTTGGTTTGTGTTAGTGATTACTCCGTTTTTGTATTTTAAGTACAACTATTATTATTTCTCATTTTCAGTAGCGCAACCTTACACCGCGCATACTTTTGGTCCATATTTCTTAATTTCACTATACAAGCTTTCTAAATTATTTTTACCTGTTCTGTCGATACCTTTCCTAAAATGTTTTAGCTTACCGACTAGTTTTCACTGCTTTATTGTCGTCAATTTATTTTGGGGATTTGTGCCTATGATTACTATTATAAGTGGTTGAGCCTTATATTTATTTTTCTGTTTGCTATTATGATATATTTAGATGCGCACACATTTGGTTTCGACGTTTACCGAGCACACTTTGAATAATATTATTCGTTAATTGTTACCTATATTCTTGTATATTTGTAGTTGCCCTTATAGTGTTCCTGTATTATACTTTTAGGCCTAACTTTTGTATGTGGTTCTTCTATATATGTATGTACCTTCAAAACTTGGTCTACCCGTTTTAAATGAATCAACACGTAGTAGTTTTCGATATGATAATCCTTCGCTTATTATGTATAGCTAGCTGTTTCTTTTAAATTTCGAGGACGAAATTTTTGTAAGGGTGGTATGATGTAATACCCGGTTTCTTTTTACGCCTATGTCCGTATTTTTATAAATTATCACTTACAGGTTGTTAGTTTATATTTAATATTATTTTAGTTAATTTAAAAACCCTAATGTTTCCATATCCTTATTCATTTCCAACCCCTTTTAATTTTCCCATTTCATTTTCTATAAATCCCTCGGCCCATTCTTTATTTTATCCAAAATTTTCTATATATTTTTCTCTAGCCATCAGCCCAGCTCCCTTTTCCTTTAATCCTTTTAATTTACTCAGCCCATACTTCTGAATTCATTTTTCCTTCTTTCAGCCCTCTCTAAATTCTAAACCTTTTCTTTAAATTTCCCCGGCCCAGCCTTCATTACCCTCTCCCCACAATTCTTTTATCATCTGGCCCAACTCCCTGAGCCCATTCCCTATTTATAAATTAATTTCTTTTCCTTTTAACCTGGCCGGCCCGACTCTTTTTTTTCCCTTACATAATTTTTAAGCCCAGCCCACCAAGCCCGCGTCCTCTCTCTCCACGCCTGCGCCCGCTTCCTCCTTACCCGACCCGACTCCCACTCCTGTTCATCTTCCTTCAATTTTTCCAACGGCTAGCCCCTTCTCCCGCGCGCGTTTCCTTCGCCCACGCCGCCTCCTCCGCCTGCGCCCACGTCGCCTGGCCGTTACTCCCCACGACATCACCCTCGCCTGCCTTCCTCTCTCCTCCCTCCAAAACCCCGAGCCTCTCCTCACCTCCCTCCAATACCCGACGACCAACACCCGAGCACCCAATAAACCCATCCACCACCGCCGACCCCCTCGTTCCCTCGTCGTCACCACCACCTCCGTCACCACCTACACCTCCTCTCTATCCCCAAGAACCCAACAGCCAACTCCAAACTCCCGAGCACCCCAGACCAACTCAAGAATCCCTCTGTCGTCACCGGAAAACTTCACCGTCCCATCACCCGACATCACCGACCCCACCACGACCTCCGCACCCTCTCTCATGCTTCATCTCCCTCTCCATTCCCGAGCTCCCCGACCTCCGATCACTTCCTCCCTCTCCCTGCAGTTTCCCCTCTCTCTCAGTTCTCTCTCACTATCTTTCCTTCTTTCTCTCTCTAACTCTCAGTTTCTCTCTCCCTCTCCATTTTTCTCTGTCTCTCACCCCTCTGTTTTCTCACTCTCCCTCGCTTCCCCTCTCTCCCTCTGTTCACGATCTCTCTCTCTCTCTCTCAATCTCTCAATCTCTCTCATTCTCTGTTCCTCTCTCTCTCTCTCTCTCTCTTTCTCTCTCTCACTCTTTATTTCTCTGTTCTCTCTCATCATGATCCTACACCTCTCTGCAACTCCGGCCATCGATTGGGATCGTTGCTGTCGTCCGAAGCTGCCCCGTCTCCACCTCCGAGCCAAGCTCCATCGAGTCGAGCCCCACGACACAAGCCTAAGCCTAGCTAAATCTCGTCGTGGCCTTGTTAGTCACCACCGTGCCGTTATCACTGCCGAGCATCGTTAAGACGTTCCCAGGCAAGTATTCTACTTGCTTACATGCTATTTACCTAAGTTACAAATGTTAAATATATGGATTACAATGTTACAAGTTTAAAACTATTATGTGCCGTAACTGTTCGATGCTTGTTCCCTTAGTAAAATATTATCAAATTTGACGGAACTTGATGGTGTAGGTTGGCCCGTAGGGCTGTGAACATAGTGTGTGAATTTTGTTGGATGATGTAATCGATAATGACTAAAACAACTACCCCCAAGTCTGATCGTAAAACTGTAATTCTGTTGCACCTGAAAATCGTTAAATTCACCATAAATCATATACATATTAGAATGGTGCGTTCAAGGGCTCAAATCGAAGCTGACTCGACAAACTTTAACCCTGTACTAGTCTCCAGACATTCCTGTACTTAAACCGTGATGAAAATTAGATCGGAGTGCGACTCTGGACTGCAGTCCAGAGCGACTCCAGTTATTGGTTACTGTTCCGTAATGGGTACCACAGGATTTACTTAACTCTTAGGTTGCGGAACTCTGCTGGTTATTGTAGATAAACCTGTTAGCTAGACAACATAATTGATTTCACACTGTTTCGTTACCATTTGTTATTTATTCTGTAATTTATAAGATCGGGACGCATAACAGTCCCAGCAGAATCAGAACTGACATATTAGGGTTAAACATTGTATATCTCCTAACATACAAACGCGATCGAAGATCCGTCTATTGCGTTGAAAACCTTACTGAAAACGTTAAAATTCATCCAACTGTAGAGTCGCTAAAATCTGATCCCCACTGGGATTAAAATGCGTTGCGAAATGGATTCCTGATTCTGAAACCGGATTTCCAGCCGCGTGCGCTTAAAATGAAACAGTTATAACTAATGATCCTGAAACCCGATTGACTTGAAACAAAATTCTATGGATGGATAACTGAACATACTAATTACTACCTGTTTATTGTTTCGCTAAATTATATACGTACGTTTCTTGATAAATCGTGCAAGTGATAAACTATTGTTTTTATGATACCTTAGTTGTGCTTCTTATACTGTTCATACATCATATCATACCTATATCATTGTAGTGATAACCTAGTGATATCGTGCATTCACCCAGTGTTAGATTTTAGTGATGATTGTGGCAAGTACGTCAGTACTCGTGTATTCGTGATTAAGTGAAAGTGATACGTACTTGTGCACAATCAGTGACCTATTATTCTATTGCATTGTCGACGTCTGTAGGATGCGTGTACGTGTGACTATAAGTGGTATGGGACACTTATGGAAGCGCTTGCATGGGTGTTACAGATAAGGAACCAGACACTGCCATTTATCTTAGGTATTAGTCGGGACGTGCTTGATGGAGGTCCTGCCTCCAGTTCTCGCGCAGACTTGTCATGGATCGATTAGTATTTAGGGTGATGGTTAGCGTTTGATGTAGACCACGGGGTGTGGGGTGGTTTAAGTGTGAGTTCAACAGAATCTCGGGAGTCCCATGCCGGCTTATACATTTAGGGAGTTATATGGAGATTTACAGGGTACGTGATATATACACCGTGATATTCTTGTTACATGTTGGGCCCGTGGTCCCTTGCCCTTGGGTTCTGCCCTTGGGTGGAGGACACTCGCGAGTGGTTGACTCTCACACTTGGACTGACGATAGGTTTAGTGACCTGTACAGTGAGACTTAGAGACGGATAGGGATACTGGCATTTATATTCCTTATATACTGTGTTGGCATACGTGACATATCGTTATACTGTTTTACTGTTCCGCTGCATTGACTACTGTACATTCATATTCATGCTGTCGTTGATTTACTGTTATTCATATTCATTACTACTGTTAGAACTGTCGCTTGATTTCATATATATTATATTGCTATTGTGTCGCTCTGAGAAATGCAGTAACTGAAATACGGAATACGAGGGGTAGACAAGGCCAGCCATGCTCCTACGGTCAAGGAAAAGTCCTGCCGTAGTCACACTTCGGCTTCTAGTTTATCATGGTAAACAGTAAATGATGCGCAGGTAATGAGAAATGCAGTAACTGAAAGGTACAATAATATAAACTGACCTGAAGTGGAACAAACGAATGAATCTCGGAATAGTAAGTCAAGAAGTCTGTGATGCACGTCTAGTTCTGATCCAGGCTAAATCTTCTCCTCACACTGAGCATGCATACTCAGGTCGTCAGAGCGACACAATAGCAATATAATATATGTTAGTGTATATGCCCTAGAGGCCATTACAGTATCATACTAGTTTGTATATTACTTGATGGAAGCTTGGGATATTCACCTTGTATAAACAATCTTGCTCAATATAGTAGTATGCTACTTGGTTTGTTTCTACTTCAATGTGTACTTGTGTTTATTTCAGTATATCACTTATACGCATTAGTGGAGCCCTTAGGATCTTTGCTTGATTACCAGCGTTGTGATGGCAGTCACACTAGTGGGGGCTGGGTAATCTATAAGCACATCCTTATACAGGTCCCTAGTCGCAGGACTATCGAGACAGGGCATCGATACTCCGGAGTAGACTAGCGTATGCGCTTCTCATCCCAGTGTGGGAGATGGTCTGTCCCACAGCCATCAGTACGTCGTACTGGAGATAGTATACGGGTGCTCGTTGGGTTACGAGTACACTGGACAGGACTCGTCGGGAACTGACAGGTTGGTATTATACCTATCGTCAGTTATCAGTTCCCAGGTGACATGAGTACAGCTTAGTCCGCTGACTTGACACTGGAACTTCGCCTCGAGTGTGTTCCCACTGCACTTTGATCACTACCCTACCACGGCTCAAAGGAGTCATGCAAACAGGTGGTGGTTGGGTACAGTCCCGAAGCACTTGGAGGCAGTGACGGTTAGACAGGATTCGTCTCTCCCGGTATTGGGGGTTGACATCGCGCTGTGTCTAGGAGAGCCATTACACGAGTAGTCCCTGGCCAGGGCAAGCGAGATATACTGGTAGGTTTCCAGTGTTATCTCAGGGTGTTTTGGGCTTCACTCCGACACGACTTGTACCGCTATTGGGGGACTGACGTTTTACCGCCCCCTAGGCCCGACATGCGATGTATCAGACGAACAGACCGGACTGTACGGAGACTGTCACATTCAGACTCAGTAGGAGTTCAGATGGGGTTTCACCTCGTCAGCCTTCTTGTCGGCATCTACCTGGGGACCGTTACGCACAGCTAGTGCCGCTTGCGGTCTGTGGTTAAACCCACTGCCAGCGTAGTGTCGAGTCTTTAGAGTCCCACACAGAGGGTATTCGCCTATGGGCAAAACAGAGTAGAGGTCGCATGGTTTTGCGACAGAGTTCGTTCTCATCCGCGCACTTGTGCACGTTTGGAGTCCGGACGGATATTACTGGCTGGCTCTGGTTTGAGTCAGATACCGGTATATGTTTTGGGGTTGCTTTTATCTCAGTATTCATGTTCCTCGGAACAAGGATGCAGGTGTGTATGCACGGTTATTTGAGGAAGAGGAAGATGACTTTCATTAGGGTTTCGGAACGGGTGCGTATGCACAGTTGACAGTCGTCTTTTTCCAAACCCTAATGGATTTGTATTATATCAATTAATAATATATAATAAAATGAAATTGTGTCATGGTTGGTTTTTGTTGACTTGTTGACCATGGTTGACTTGTTGACCATGGTTGAAGTTTTGACCATCATCATTACAAAAGAAAGATGCTCTTTGATTCTAGCAAATTCATTTAATATTTGAAATGATAATGGTCATTCTAAAACTTTCCATCAACCTTTTCATTTTCATTATTATTATTGATAATTCTTTTTCTTTTGCATTATGGTTGCAAGAAAGAAAAAGGATAGCTCATTCTATCATATTCATTCTCTCTCTTCACTTCATCTTCTTCTTCCTCTAGCTAAAGAGAAACCTTCTCATGTGTTGAGAATCCTTCTCTTTAAAAAGAAAAGCACCCCTTAGACTCTCTCTACTCATTCTAGGTTCAAGGTTTGGCAAGCCGGAAACCCTAGTTCACTCAAAGATCGAGGAAGAGCCCAAAGGTCGAACCTTCGAGGTGGATCCATCTTCGACGGAAGAAGGCGACAAGAAGAGAACCATCAACCTCTACAAAAGTTTGAAGAAGAAGGAGTTCAAGTTTAGGTATAACCATCCTCATCCGAGTAGCTAACTTTCTTTAGCTTGTATGCTAGTTTTAGTTTAGTTAAAGATCCCGACTTTGCTTAGTCCATGTTGCCCCTTGCGCTAAAAATTTGATTTTTATACCGTTTCCGCCTCCCCGTAAGAACCGGGGGTCGCAACGTGGACTTACAGTGGTATCAGAGCCTAACTAAACTTAAACTAGCTTGGTAGTGAAGTGTAACGAAGTTCGGAACCGAAAAAAATCACAAAACCGGAAAAACAAAACCCTAAGTTTCTGTTGAAATTTTTTCTGCTCTAAATGAAATACTTTACACTTGTAAATTCGGCTCAGGGTTTTTTGTGAACACCCAAGAAAAACGATGCAGTGATTCGTTCAAACCGCCGCGCTTCCGCCGCACTATGTAGGCATGTGCCGTGGAAGCGCCGCGGTTTCTCGTCTTCTGTGCATCGTTTTTCGTGCAGTGTGTGTCTGTGTTGGTTTTGGGATTTTTAAAATATATTATATGTGCCCAGATTTTCCAGAACTGAAATTCACTTTTGGGGTCCTATAATTCCGTATTTTTTCCGAACTTCACTGCACTTTGACTATGATGGTTATATCTGTGATGTTTGCATGTATTGAACGTCGGCTAATCGCTATAGGTCGATTAGTCGGGGTTATACATGATCTGTGTTTGATATTGGATTGTGTATATGAATGTGTTGGACTGTCGCGGGTGAATAGCCGGGGTGGATGTGAGATGAGCTTTTGTTTTTCTTTCATTCATTGTAAATGTAAATTGATGTAATTATTATTTGTTTGGCCGTACAACCGGGTCGGGGTTGTAGCCGTCATTGTATAATTCTTTTTACTGTTTTTGCTCCTAGGATAGACCCATGGAGGGGTGCACAAACTGCCGGGTACTTGGCAGGTAGTTTGCCGCACCCCTAGGGGTCTTGGGTGGGGTATTTGGCTATTCACCGCGACCGTGTTATCCGCTTTTCGTTCCAGGCTCGAAAGGATTGCGGATTGCTAGTATATCCAATGTATTCATCTGTGATCTGTAATGTCTATCATTGCTTTCTATTTAGGCGTTGCTTATGTTTTACAGCCGCGCTAGCCCAGCCCCCGCTCTGTCGTTAGTTAAGTAACCTAACGAGTGATGACGGGACCCCGTGGCGAATGCGAATGGCATAAGCGTACGTCATATTTTGGTTGTTTTCTGCAATGGTAGGAATTAAATGATGGGACGCATTAAAAGTACTAATGCAAGAATATCACGCATTAAAAGAACTAATGCAAGATAATAAACCAAGCTAAAATCGTTGGAACACTTTCGAAAAACCACTCGGTTCTTTTCAAAACTAACTTTTAAACGCGGAGATTGGGCCACTCCTTCTAAAAGCTATCTCGTTCCATCGATTATATCAAGTTCACTACGTTCACGGTTTTACCAAAACCATTCGTAGCCCTCCGTCGTTTCACATGAATAGTCAATAGTATTCAAGCTGTGTTTGTTGGCCAAAGTCAAGGCATAGTGATTGGTAGCTATTGGGTATTCATGTGCAGCATAGATAGATGCGTTGGTTTGGAACAGTCATACTGGCTTGTTGGCCAAAGTCAAGGGTAGGTACGGGTGGATTCAAATTAACCTGGAGAACGACGGGTAGAACTTGACATGTGACTTATGATTTGTTGGCCAAAGTCAAGGTCATAAGAGCATGGGGCAAAAATCCACATCGGGAGTTTCATAAGTACTGAAACTTGCTAGATTTGCATACCATTTGGAGTGTGGTGATTCTGGTAGGATTCCTTCAGTTTCGTCACGCGATGATATTTGGATCCCGATCCTACTGTGAGTATATGCTACTCCTCGGGAAATTTCTCACTAAACGATCAATGCTATAAACCTAGTAGGTGCCTAGAAAGGTGTTAGCGGGGCTACGCCCCCAGGGAAAAGAGGTTATTTAATTAAGGAACTTCGCGAAAGCGTTGGAAAACCTCCCTCGAAGTACCGACACTGGCCTGGCTGAACGGTTAAGCAAGTATTGTGCGGTGGGATTGATCCCGGCTAATTCTTCCTTTGTGGTTTGAGGAGGGATTCGAGAGACAGTGGGAGCCATCCTGTTTAGACAAATTAAAAACCATTCTAAACTTGCAAGAGCATCGTGCTAAAGTGTTTCTTCTCTCCTCCCTGCAGTGACCAAATTCGAAATGACTGGACTTAAGTTACTTCTAGATAAAAACATATTGACAGGGCCAAACTACAAAGATTGGCTCAGGAATGTCAAATTGGCAATCTCTTACGACAAGCTGGGGTATCTTCTTACCACCAAAGCTCCCCCCGTCCCAGGTCCCACCTCCAGCGTCGCGGATAAGGAAATCCGTAAGACTTGGGAGATTGACAGCGCGAAGGCCAGATGCCTCGTACTTGCCTCGATGGACAACGACCATCAGAGGAGGCACGAGAATATGGATTTGGAATCCATATTTCTTCATACAAAAGAACTGTATGGAGAGCAGTCTCGTATCGCAAGATACGAAGTGTCGAAGAAGTTATTTTCGACAAAGTTGGCCGTCGGATCATCGGTAGCGGACCACGTGCTTAAGATGATTGGCTACACTGAGGAGCTCGCGGAACTTGGGACCACGTTGGACAGTGAACTCTATACGGATATAATTCTCCAGTCCCTTCCATCCACTTACGCCCAGTTCATACTGAATTTCAACTTGCAAGAAAAGGAAGTTGAACTTTCAGAACTCCTCAACCTGCTGAGGAGCGCAGAGGGCACCCTACAGAAGGGTAGGGATGCACCCGCTTTGTTTGTAGGAGGATCTTCTTCCTCTAGGTCCAAGGCAAAAGCCAAGGGAAAGAGGAAGAAAGCCTCCGCCAAACCAAGAGGCGGTGTTAGTAAAGTGGGTACGAAGGGAAAGGAAAAGGCAACAAAGATTGCGGGGAAGCTTATTGGAAAGGAAGAGTGCTTCTATTGTCATAAGAGTGGACACTGGAAGAAAGATTGCAGGGCTTGGAAAGCCAGGACACAGGAACTGAAGCAGGTTGCAGCTTCAGCTTCAGGTGTGTATGTTATTGAAAACTGTCTTTCTATAAACTCTACTTCCTGGGTATTGGATACCGGATCAGGATCTCATATCTGTAATTCTTTGCAGGCGTTGAGAAACCGTAGTGTTTTGAAGGCAGGTGACATGACCCTCAGAGTTGCAAACGGAGCTAGCATGGACGCTAAAGCCGTGGGGGACTATCACCTGGGAATGTCAGATGGGCATGTTTTGGTTTTGCGTAATTGCTTTTTTGTACCCAACGCAACTTGTAATATCATTTCTGTATCTTTGGTTTCTAAAGAAGGTTATGAATTTGCGTTTGTAAGTAATGTTGTAAACATTCACCTTAATCAAGTTCTGATTGGGTCAGGTACACTGAGCAATGGTATATACGTATTGAACCAACCACAGATTTTCAATGTCCAGAATACACACAAAAGAAAGTCACCAGATATTAATCAGGCTTTCTTATGGCATTGTAGACTGGGTCACATCAATGAGACACGGTTGACTAAGTTACATAAAGAAGGATACTTGGATCCGTTCGAGTATCGGTCTTATGCCACTTGTGAATCTTGTCTCATGGGAAAGATGACAAAGACTCCGTTCACTGGACACGGAGAAAGAGCGAGCGAGCTCTTGGGACTCGTACACAGCGACGTGTGCGGTCCAATGTCTACACATGCGCGAAGCGGTTACTCTTACTTCATTACTTTTACGGATGATTTTTCAAGGTACGGTTATGTCTTCTTAATGAAACATAAGTCCGAGGCTTTTGAAAAGTTCCAGGAATATAAGAATGAAGTAGAGAAACAGACCGGCAAAAGTATCAAGATTCTAAGATCGGATCGAGGTGGAGAATACTTAAGTGCCGAGTTCCTAAATTACTTAAAAGAGAATGGGATTCTCTCTCAGCTTACTCCTCCATACACTCCGCAGCACAACGGTGTATCGGAGAGACGGAACCGAACCCTATTGGATATGGTACGGTCCATGATGAGTAACGCTGAGTTACCGCGATCATTCTGGGGGTATGCGCTAGAATCAGCTGCGTACCTTTTGAACCGAGTTCCTACTAAGACTGTGCCTACTACACCATATGAGATGTGGAGTGGGAAGAGACCCTATCTTAAGCACATTAAGACATGGGGATGTCCAGCTTTTGTTAAAAAGCAGCATGCGGACAAGCTCGAGGCACGCTCAGTACAGTGTAAGTTCGTGGGATATCCAAAGAACTCCAAGGGATATTTCTTCTACTGTGAAGAGGAACAAAAAGTTCTTGTTTCTCATCATGCCTACTTCTTGGAAACTGAGTTTTTGGAAAACCAGATAAGTGGGAGCACAGTAGAACTGGAAGAAATTCCAGAACCACGAGCTATTACTGAAAGCTTAGAGGAACCAGAGGGTTCAAAAGAACAGGACATTCCTACGCCGCTCCGCAGGAGTAGTAGGCAGTCTCATCCGCCCGAGAGATACTACGGTTTTCTCATAGACGGGGATCGAGAGGATTGCATCATAGATTATGATGAGCCTACTAGCTTCCAGCAGGCCGTTCAGAGCGTTGACTCGGTAAAATGGCTGGATGCAATGCGGACCGAAATGGAGTCCATGTACACCAACAAAGTATGGACGTTGGACATTGCTCCAGACGGGGTAAAACCCGTAGGATGCAAGTGGATCTTCAAAAGGAAGATTGGTGTAGATGGACAGGTTGAGACCTATAAAGCTAGACTTGTAGCAAAGGGTTTCCGTCAAAGACCTGGCTTGGACTATGACGAAACCTTTTCTCCAGTGGCTATGCTGAAATCCATTCGGATCCTTCTTGCCATTGCTGCCTTCCACGATTATGAGATTTGGCAGATGGACGTAAAGACCGCTTTTCTGAATGGAAATTTAGAGGAGTGTGTCTATATGGATCAGCCAGAGGGTTTCATTCAGAGTGGGAGCAGCGGAAAGGTGTGCAAGTTGCTTAAGTCCATCTATGGACTAAAGCAGGCATCGCGGAGTTGGAACATCTGTTTTGATGAGACGGTCAAGGAATTTGGCTTTATCAAAAATCCGGATGAACCATGCATCTATAGTAGATTTGTAGCAAGAACTGTAGTATTCCTCGTTTTATACGTGGATGACATTCTCTTAATAGGAAATGACATTCCTATGCTACAATCTGTCAAGGGGTTCTTGTCACACAGGTTCTCCATGAAAGACCTGGGTGATGCCTCATACATCCTGGGGATCCGGATCCATCGTGATAGATCCAAGAGGATATTAGGACTTTCACAGTCCAGGTACATCGACACCGTACTGAAAAGATTCAGTATGGAAGATTCCAAGCACGGTAACCTACCGGCTTGTCACGGGATCACCCTCTCTAAAGAGATGTCTCCCAAGACTGATTTGGAGAGGGATCGCATGTCTATTATACCCTACGCTTCTGCGGTAGGCTCTATAATGTATGCGATGTTATGTACCAGACCGGATGTAGCTTATGCACTGAGTGTGGTAAGCCGGTATCAGTCAAACCCTGGGGAGAAACACTGGATAGCGGTAAAGAACATTCTCAAGTACCTGAGAAGGACTAAGGAGATGTTCTTGGTGTATGGCGGAAAAGACCTCCAGATGGAGGCCTTTGCTGACTCCAGCTTCCAGAGTGACAAGGATGATTCCAAGTCCATGTCGGGTTTTGTCTTTACCCTCAATGGAGGGGCGGTGTGTTGGAAGAGCTCCAAACAGGAAACCGTTGCAGACTCGACTATGGAAGCGGAATACATCGCTGCATCTGATGCCGCAAAAGAAGTTGTCTGGATAAGGAAGTTCTTAAAAGAACTTCAGGTGGTTCCGTCCATTGTTGACCCAGTACCTCTGTATTGCGACAACAACGGGGCTATAGCTTTAGCAAAGGAACCCAGGTCCCATCAGAGATCCAGGCACATCTTGAGGCGGTATCACCTGATCAGGGAGATCGTGGATCGCAAGGAGATCGAGGTTCGGAGGGTTGCTTCAGAAGAAAACACTGCAGATCCATTCACCAAGGCCTTACCCCAGACTCAGTTCGAGCGGCTGATCGAGATGATAGGTCTTCGATACGCCAGTACATGGCCTTAGTGCAAGTGGGAGATTGTTAGTGTATATGCCCTAGAGGCCATTACAGTATCATACTAGTTTGTATATTACTTGATGGAAGCTTGGGATATTCACCTTGTATAAACAATCTTGCTCAATATAGTAGTATGCTACTTGGTTTGTTTCTACTTCAATGTGTACTTGTGTTTATTTCAGTATATCACTTATACGCATTAGTGGAGCCCTTAGGATCTTTGCTTGATTACCAGCGTTGTGATGGCAGTCACACTAGTGGGGGCTGGGTAATCTATAAGCACATCCTTATACAGGTCCCTAGTCGCAGGACTATCGAGACAGGGCATCGATACTCCGGAGTAGACTAGCGTATGCGCTTCTCATCCCAGTGTGGGAGATGGTCTATCCCACAGCCATCAGTACGTCGTACTGGAGATAGTATACGGGTGCTCGTTGGGTTATGAGTACACTGGACAGGACTCGTCAGGAACTGACAGGTTGGTATTATACCTATCGTCAGTTATCAGTTCCCAGGTGACATGAGTACAGCTTAGTCCGCTGACTTGACACTGGCACTTCGCCTCGAGTGTGTTCCCACTGCACTTTGATCACTACCCTACCACGGCTCAAAGGAGTCGTGCAAACAGGTGGTGGTTGGGTACAGTCCCGAAGCACTTGGAGGCAGTGACGGTTAGACAGGATTCGTCTCTCCCGGTATTGGGGGTTGACATCGCGCTGTGTCTAGGAGAGCCATTACACGAGTAGTCCCTGGCCAGGGCAAGCGAGATATACTGGTAGGTTTCCAGTGTTATCTCAGGGTGTTTTGGGCTTCACTCCGACACGACTTGTACCGCTATTGGGGGACTGACGTTTTACCGCCCCCTAGGCCCGACATGCGATGTATCAGACGAACAGACCGGACTGTACGGAGACTGTCACATTCAGACTCAGTAGGAGTTCAGATGGGGTTTCACCTCGTCAGCCTTCTTGTCGGCATCTACCTGGGGACCGTTACGCACAGCTAGTGCCGCTTGCGGTCTGTGGTTAAACCCACTGCCAGCGTAGTGTCGAGTCTTTAGAGTCCCACACAGAGGGTATTCGCCTATGGGCAAAACAGAGTAGAGGTCGCATGGTTTTACGACAGAGTTCGTTCTCATCCGCGCACTTGTGCACGTTTGGAGTCCGGACGGATATTACTGGCTGGCTCTGGTTTGAGTCAGATACCGGTATATGTTTTGGGGTTGCTTTTATCTCAGTATTCATGTTCCTCGGAACAAGGATGCAGGTGTGTATGCACGGTTATTTGAGGAAGAGGAAGATGACTTTCATTAGGGTTTCGGAACGGGTGCGTATGCACAGTTGACAGTCGTCTTTTTCCAAACCCTAATGGATTTGTATTATATCAATTAATAATATATAATAAAATGAAATTGTGTCATGGTTGGTTTTTGTTGACTTGTTGACCATGGTTGACTTGTTGACCATGGTTGAAGTTTTGACCATCATCATTACAAAAGAAAGATGCTCTTTGATTCTAGAAAATTCATTTAATGTTTGAAATGATAATGGTCATTCTAAAACTTTCCATCAACCTTTTCATTTTCATTATTATTATTGATAATTCTTTTTCTTTTGTATTATGGTTGCAAGAAAGAAAAAGGATAGCTCATTCTATCATATTCATTCTCTCTCTTCACTTCATCTTCTTCTTCCTCTAGCTAAAGAGAAACCTTCTCATGTGTTGAGAATCCTTCTCTTTAAAAAGAAAAGCACCCCTTAGACTCTCTCTACTCATTCTAGGTTCAAGGTTTGGCAAGCCGGAAACCCTAGTTCACTCAAAGATCGAGGAAGAGCCCAAAGGTCGAACCTTCGAGGTGGATCCATCTTCGACGGAAGAAGGCGACAAGAAGAGAACCATCAACCTCTACAAAAGTTTGAAGAAGAAGGAGTTCAAGTTTAGGTATAACCATCCTCATCCGAGTAGCTAACTTTCTTTAGCTTGTATGCTAGTTTTAGTTTAGTTAAAGATCCCGACTTTGCTTAGTCCATGTCGCCCCTTGCGCTAAAAATTTGATTTTTATACCGTTTCCGCCTCCCCGTAAGAACCGGGGGTCGCAACGTGGACTTACAATATATATGAAATCAAGCGACAGTTACTGCATTTCTCATTACCTGCGCATCATTTACTGTTTACCATGATAAACTAGAAGCCGAAGTGTGACTACGGCAGGACTTTTCCTTGACCGTAGGAGCATGGCTGGCCTTGTCTGCTTTAGTCTATAAATAGACATAAGCTTGATATCCACCAATGCTTCCGCTGCTCCCACTGACTACGACAACCCCCTGGCAGAGTCATATAGACGTGCACTTCTAAAGCTAGTTTAGAACGACGCTATATTCATCCTCCTGCCGGGTCTCGCAGCCTGGAACAACAGCAATGGCAAGTGTGGGTAAACAAAAACTTCCCTGTCACCGTCCTTGAGGCTACCGGAGTACCTCTCGGGTGCCTGAAGTTACCCACCGTATCTGCGGAGTGGCCAATGGAATGTCAAATCAGATTGAATCTTTAGGTTCCTTATCAAATCTTCAGTAATCGTTTGCGGTTCTGGAATCACTTCCAGTTCTACCATACTCCCACTACTGTCTTTGGAAAAATCCATTTTTAATAAAACTGTGGTGAGTCTAGAACAATATTACTATTGATCTCCCAGATGGTAGAAAGTCAACCCTCGTCATAGCCTGGGTCAACCCACAAACAGCCATTACAGAAACGTGCCTTGAGTTATCCAGAGTCTGGTTTTAATCATAAGCCGGACAACTCCCCGTACCTTAACAATGTTAAGATATGAACTGTACTATATCCAATATAGAACCAGAGACACTGATTTAATTGAACCAGATTCAAATCATGCAGCTATCTCCAGTGCATGTCAACTAAATGGAAGGAGGCCGATCAGCGTTACTCAACTTAGGAATGCTTCCAATTATGAGTAACCTGAAAGAGAAGCAATTTCTCTTTATCGTTACTATCAACTGAATGCCATACACAAGTATTTACATCTTCGATCACTTTGAAGAATCCCGATACTTGCTACACCTGGTTCCCTGCTCTATTCAAATACCTATAACTCCTCAAAACTTAGACCCTGTGTTTCTACGAAAACACATGTCTAAGAACTAGAGAAGTTAAAAGTAAACAGAATATAGTATGAGGACCAACCCCTCTGTCCTAATGGACACTGGACAACATACAATACTCTGTATAAGTCCGCTGAGTCTGACAACTCATTCACTGTGTGTCGTAGGTTGAAAACTGTACTTATGGTTAAGAAGAATTACACCGCTGTTTAATGCTCCTTACCAAACCATCCACTGATATAAGTAAATGTCATCGACATAATATCAAAAGGTATATCTCACTCTATGAAAATAGACGTACAGATATATCAATTTGAAATTGGTGCACAACAGCGGATATTCAAAACCAAAAAATTTGCCGACCGGCAAACAGCCCAGGTGATCTCCTCAAATATCACCGATTACAACGAATCCCGATATAATGAGGATGATCACCCTATTCCCAATAACTTACTCCCACTCATCATCTGTAAAACTATACAGATGTGAGAATCATACCTGGTAAATACATACCCTGGAGTAAGTATCTAATCGGGAAATCAGTTTTCTTTTAACAGTACACAGTGAACTGAAACATTGAAATGTTTCGATGGGGTATCCTGGTATTCTTAGTAATGTCTCTACCATTATTCAGATTCACAACTATAACCGCATAATTCTTTGCCACCTCTCCAAATCCCTTTATATGTCTTTAGTCATTACCTTCTGCACACCCCTTTAGGCCAATTGGTTTTCTTCCTTCCCTACCGTTCGGCACCAGCCTATGGTTTGGAAGAAGACTATCCAATAAGCATAATGGGTGTACTGTCCTAACCCTAGGAGCACTCGCAATGCGAGAGAAGGTGAAGATAAAAGACAACCGAATAAACCTTATTCCTATTTCTCCTGGACCAAAATCCATCCCCGAACTGGAACAAGTTCCTTTCGAGTTCGTATATAACCATACGATGGATTATCCAATAAACTGTGGATCTTCGTAGTGATACGGAGTGTCCTGGAGAAATACAAAGGTGATTTAGGATTGGCGAAGAAATACTTGGTTTGGTCGTGAATATCAGTCGCAATTTATTTTGCCCTCTTACTAATCCCTTGTTTTGTCTTAATCTTAATACCTTCTGCACACCATCGTTATGCTAATTAGTTTTCTTCATTCCCCACTGTTCGGCACCAGCCTAAAGTTTGGAAGAAGACGATCCAATTTGCGTAATAGGTGTACTATCTCCTAAACCAAGGAGTACTCGTGACTTGAGAGGAGGCAAAAAGGAAAAGACAACTGAATATTCCTATCCGTTTTCTCCAGAACCGGAAACCATCCTCGAATTCCTTCGAGTTCGTATCTAACCATACGATGGTTTTGTCCAATGGAAGTGGACGTTCGTAGTAATACGGGGTGTCCTGGAGAAAAGGGTAAAATTAGGAGTGGCAATGAGGTCTGCAACTCTGACAATCCAAAAGCCAATGTTAAGAAGGTTCGGTCAACTTGGTCACTGAGTCATAGCCTTAGGGTCGGGTCAATGGTCGCTGCCAGAGAGAGAGAGAAAAGAAACACTCAGCGTGCACTCTAACCTAGATCAGAATGGTTACCAATTTATCTAATCTGGAAACCTCCCACTGTACCTCAAATTCTCCTCCAAACCTCAAAGAAGAATTAGTCGGGGTCACCCGAGGAATAAACCAACTCATCAGTGGGAATCGGGATCCAACTCTCATCGCATGATAACGTGACGGAATCCGCTCACGTCATCACACTCCAGAAGGTATGCGCTTATCTGGCAAGTTTCAGTACTTTTGAAACTCCCGATGTGGATTTCTACCCCATGCTCTTATGACCTTGACGAAGGCCAACAAATCATAAGTCACATGTCAAGTTCTACCCGTCATTCTCTAGGTTGATTTGAACCCACCCGTACAAGCCCTTGACGAAGGTCAACAAGGCTATACGACTGTCCCAAACCAACGCATCTATCTATGCTGCAGAAAGGCAACAAGCAGCTACCATACACTATGCCTTGACGAAGGCCAACAAACATAGCATGAATACTATGAGCTACCCGTCTGAAACGACGGAGGGCTACGAATGGTTTCTGGCGAAAACCTTTAACGTAATGAACTTGATATCGTTGAAGGAACGGATAGCTTTTTAGAAAATATAGTGACGAAAACCTTTACTAAAGAGGTCACTCCCGGTGAAGGGATCTCGGCTCTTTCCCCGTAGAATGGGGTGCAGGATATTCCAAATGAATACCACGATGCAAAGCAAAAGTAATCGGCTATAGTGAAGTTAATGCCCTGACGCAAACTTCTGTCCAAGGGGTCACTCCCGGTGAAGGGATCTCGGCCCTTGCCTCGTCGACTGAGGAGCAGGATATTCCAAATGAATACCACGATGCAAAACAAAAGTGAACGTCCTTGCAATAACAGCTTTTTGAAAAGTGTTCCAACAACATCAGAATAGGTTTGTTTTAACATGCATTGATCCGAATCAACGCAGTCCCATCAATTGATCACACCACAAAGAACGAAAATATACTGACGTACGTATATGCCATCCGCATTCGCCACTGGGTCCCGTCATCACCCGTTAGGTTAGCTAACTAACGGCAGAGCGGGGACTGGACTAGCGTGGATGAAAAACATATACAACATCTACTAATATATATACCAATATATAGTATTTCGCTCAAGGCGTGAATAAAATGCAACATCACAGAAATGTACAGCATCACAGAATAATACAGATATCTGGGATCCCCGGGTTTCACAGAGCCACTACTGAAACCCGACGTTCCCCTGGTCGTGTGGATAGCCTGTGCAATGAAATCCTAGACCCCTACGGGCGCGGCAAGTCACCCGCCAAAACCTGAAGCGAGGCAGCCCCTTTCAGCACCGTGAATGGACCACCTAGCACTTCACGGAATCCGGTAACTTGGGCACCCCTCCTGGGTCAACCTGTAACCCCTACAAGTGCGTCGAATAGCCCGCCATTCCTGGAGTGAAGCCCCTTCCGTCCCAATGCCATGAGATGCGGGCTTGTTGCCCTCCAGAACCCGGCTATCCGTGCACCCCTCCGCGGGGCAATCCTAGTACAGAAAGTAAAATATACATACAACGGGTACATCGACCGCAACCAGGTCGTGCCCCAAAAGAATAATACAATCAGGCAGTGACGGCAGTCCACATGTCGGACGCTCGCCCCGCAATATCAAATGTACATAATACAACAGAAACTGTACTAGCATTGCATCCAGGCTATCCCCCACGACCGATCCGCAACATCACAGCAAAACACAGAACATCAACGTGAAAGTCACGTTCGCAAATCCGTCTAACCGGGCTATAGCAGTTAGACCGGATTTACCGATCGAGTGACATTCACGGTCGCAGATATAATGTAAATACTGTGAAATAATGTGTTTAAAATATCCGATCGATCAAAAATTAACAAGTGGGCCCCCAAGCAATACTGTAGCAGATCAAGAAATTCTGGGCCCAATATTAATATTCCAAAACCCCTAAAATTAACCCAGAAGCCCACTGGAAAAACCTGACCCATTGATCCTTTCATGTTGCGGCGGAACCGCGGCCCAAAGTGGGTATTGGCCGCGGTTCCGCGCTCTTGATGAAAGATCAATGACTCGGATTTCTGCAGTAGTCTTAGGTTTTCATGTACATCACATTTTTACAACCTGAAAAATTTTTGGGCTTAAAAAATTTTCAACAGAAAACTGATGTTAACAAAAAGGTAGATTTTGGAATTTTTGTCGATCGGAAATGTAAAACACATCAAACGAAGCTAGACGAAGTTAATGGCGAGGCTTTGATACCACTGTAAGTCCGCGGCGGCGCCCCGGCCGACAACCCGACGGCCAAATGCGGAAGCGGTGAAAAACTTTAATTTTGCGGACTTTGCAAACCGGCACCACCGCGCACTAAACACCCGGATCGAACCATTAAACTAGATCTAGCAAACTACAAGACGGGTTAGAGATATACCGAGTGATCCGAGTCCTCCGGTCTTCGTCTCCACTCCGATCTCCCGCGGATACTTCGTCCGTCACCTCCTCGTCGAAACGGGCACCACATTGCCAAAATCTTTTACGGGCTCCCACCTCTAGACCGAGGCAACTCGGGCACGAAGTTGGCTAGCCGACGCGTCCAAGAGATGCTGTAGAATAGTGTAGTAGCCGTGTCTCTTTGGGGTTTAAGAGGTTGCCATGTTGGAGGAATTTTGCACAAGAATTTTTCATGGATGGATGCCTTTTATTTTTTTTTTCTTCCTCTGGAAAACAAGTAAGCTCTCAAATGTGTATATATATATTAATTCACCAAGCCCCCAAAACCATTCCAGCACACTCATTTTCATTCATTCCCTTACTAAGGAAATAAACCACTATACAAATTAAAACCTCACAATTTCAAACAGTGGCCGGCCCACAAAAATCCAAGTGGGAAAAAAGAATGGAATGAATCCATACAAAACAAAACACCCATGCTTACACCTTAATCAACCCATACCCATTCTTATCACATTTAATGCAAGTGATGGAGGGAATCAAAGATGCTATCATAATCTCACATCTCACAAATAAACCCTCCACAAAATGTTATTTGCATAATTGCAAATAACCCCCTCCATCGGAAAAGTCCGGCCGGGAAAGAACAAACGAAAACCGGCCGGAACGGAATGCAAACTGGCAACTCCAGAAAACTGGTCCCGTAATAAATTACAGGAAAACCCCGATACTGTGCATACACACCCGCATTTGTATTCCGACCGAAATACAAATGCAAAGAGACAAAACTACACTATCAAATATTAAGATCCGGCTTAAGCCAAAGCCGGCTAGTAAAAACCGTCCGATCACCATCCGTGCAATACCGCACGTATCTGATCGAACCCTGCCATATCTCCATACGGCCTCTACAGCGTTTCGCCCGAAAGCTGAGTAACTGAAAGTGTGGTGGACTCTAAAGACTGGTCAATACTATGGCTGTGGATTTAACCACTAGCACGTCAGAGGTATAAGCCAATACGTAACGGGCCACCAGCTATTGACCAAAAGGGACGTCGATGAGCGAACTCATCCTGACACCCTACTGAGCCTGTCAGTGACAATATCCGTACAGTCCGGTCCGTTCGTCTATGAGCATCGCATGTCGGGCCTAGGGGGTGGGTAAAAGTCAGACCCCCCAAAGCGGTACAAGTCGTGTCGGAGTGTAGCCCAGAACACCCTGAGATACTACCGGAATACCTACCAGTAAATCTCCTGCCTTGGCCAAGGACTTCGTGTAATGGCTCTCCTAGACACAGCGCGACCTCACCCCCAATACCGGGAGAGACGAACCCCTGAAGATCCGCTCACTGCCTCCATGTGGCTCAGGACTGTACCCAACTAAAACCTGTTTGCACGACTCCTTTGAGCCGTGGTAGGGTAGTAATCAAAGCACAGTGGGAACTCACACGAGACAAATGACGATCCCCAGGTCGATGAACTAACCTGTACACATGTCACCTGGGAACTGCTATCTGACGTCAGGTATAAGACCAACTAGCATGTTCCCGGCGAGTCCTGTCCGGTGTACTCATAACCCAATGAGCACCTGTATACATCTTAGGTGAACCAACTGACACCAGTGGCTTGTGAGACCGACCACCGCCCCTCGTCGGGGTCTTGACTGTTTACACTAGTCTACTCTGGAGAATCGATGCCCTGTCTCGAAACTCCCACGACTAGGGACCTTTTAAGGATATGCCTATAGACTCCAGCTCTCACTTGTATGATCGCCCTCATACTGCCGGCAGTCAAGCAAGAATCCTAGGGGCTCTATCAACGTGTAATAGCGACCTGTCAGGTCACCTAAAGCAGTATACGATGATAAAGGTAAACCAGATAACATACTATCATCTCGAGTAAGACTGTTGCACCGGGATAGGTCCTCCCTCAATCATTGCAATCACGTGCCTGTGATCCAATAATTGACTCTGAGGGCACTACCTCCAACACTTATGCTGTCTTTTTAAGCTTTCTGAACCTCCCTAAAAAATTTTAGGACTTCATTTAAAATTCGACAGAAAACCATGATTTCGGGCTTTTCCGGTTTCGTTTTTTCCGTTCGAAATTCATACAAATTTGCAAGTAAGTTATTTATTGTTTAGCGAGGCTCTGATACCACTGTAAGTCGATGTACAACACCCCACGACTTGCGCGGAGGCGGAAATTTAAAAAACGATCTTGTTCTTTGCTTAAACATCGACTAACCGCATGAATCGAAGCTAAACGATAACTAACATGAAACATAGAAGATCTATACTACTATGTTTAGGGATTATACCTAACGAATCGTGTCCTTCGTCTTTGCGAACTTCTCCTCCTCCTCGGCCTTCTCGAAGTAGTAGACGATCCACCCGAGAGCTTTACTCCAAGCTTAGCCTCTAAACTTGAGGCAACTAACCTTCTTTAAGTGCTAATCAAAGAAGCTAGGTGATATAGAGTGAGGGTTATGATTTAGTTAGTCTAACTAATCCTTGTACTCAACACATGAGACGGGAGGATTAGGGTTTGAAGAGGGAGAGCTTGAGGAGAGAGAAGATGATAATGATAATGAAATGAGAATAGCGAGTTATGATAATATATATCAAGCATTTCTTTTTATCAAGAAAAGAAAATATCTCATTTTAACAACCATGCTTGATAATATCTAGTGATGATTCATCTCCATGGACAAAAGACATGTATGAATCATCTAGGTGACTCACTAATCACATTCATTGTATATGCCACCTAAACCTCCTTATTCACCACCTTCTAGAAGCTTCTCGCACAATTACGAGAACGCCCCTCCTTTCCGCAAAAATACGGAAAAACTTTAGACTGTATAAATTCAATAACCGGATACCAGTAACTGGCTTAAACCAAAGCCGACTGGTAAAAACTGTCCAAAAGTCGTACGTGCGTAAAACACACGTATGCGTCCGAACCCTTGTCGTAAAACCATACGACCTCTATATCGTTTCGCCTGGAGTAGGGAAACTCTCTGTGTGGGACTCTAGAGACTCGACTACTACGCTGGCAGTGGGTTTAACCACAGACCGCAAGCGGCACTAGCTGTACGTAACGGTCCCCAGGTAGATGTCGATAAGAAGGCCGATGAGGAAACCCATCCGAACTCCTACTGAGTCTGATGTGACAATCTCCATACAGTCCGGTCCGTTCGTCTAAGACTATCGCATATCGGGCCCAGGGGGCGGCAAGCGTCAGTCCCCTAATAGCGGTATAAGTCATGTCGGAGCGAAGCCCATTACACCCTGAGAAACTACTGGAACCTACCAGCAAATCTCGCTTGCCCTGGCCAGGGGCTTTGCGTAATGGCTCTCTGACACAGCGCGATATCAACCCCCAATACCGGGAGAGACGAATCCTGTCTAACCGCCATTGCCTCCAAGTGCTCGGGACTACACCCAACTGCTACCTGTTTGCACGACTCCTTTGAGCCGTGGTAGGGTAGCAATCTAAGAACAGTGGGACACACTCGAGGCGAAGTAGCAGTGTCAAGTCTGCGGACTATGCTGTACTCATGTCACCTGGGAACTGTTCACTGACGAGTGGTATAAAACCAACCAACAGTTCCCTGTGAGTCCTGTCCGGTGTACCCGTAACCTAACGAGCACCTGCATACTATCTCCAGTACGACGTACTGACGGCTGTGGGACAGACCATCTCCCCAACTGGGATGAAAAGCGTACACACTAGTCTACTCCGGAGTATCGATGCTCTGTCTCGATAATCCAACGACTAGGGACCTGAATAAGGATGTGCTTGTAGACTACCCAGCCCCCACTAGTGTGACTGCCATCACAACGCTGGTAGTCAAGCAAGATCCTAAGAGCTCTATCAATACGTATACTCACATATTAAGATAGAAAAAACCAAGTAGCATACTACCATATTTAGCAAGACTGTTATATACATGTGAATATCCCAAGCTTCCATTAAGTAATATACAAACTAGTATGATACAATAATGGCCCCTAGGGCATATACACTAACAGTTCTCACATTTGCAATTCTATGCAGGGGCTGAGAAATAGCAAGGTTTTGAAGACAGGTGACCATACTCTCCGCGTTGGAAATTGTTCCAATGTACATACAGTCGCAATGGGAGAGTATCACTTGGGGTTGCCATCTGGATGTATTTTGATTTTGAATCCATGTTATTTTGTACCAAGTATGCTATGTAATATAATATCCGTTTCTTTGTTGGACAATGAAGGATATAATTTTGTGTTGCAGAACAATGTTATGAACATTCACCTAAATCAAATGTTGGTTGGGTATGGTACGCTTAATAACGGAATATATGTCCTAAATCAACACACAGTTTTCAGTATACAACACACTAATAAAAGAAAAATTTCAGAATTAAATGAAGCTTTTCTTTGGCACTGTAGACTTGGTCATATTAACGAAACAAGACTAAACAAGTTACACAAAGATGGATATTTAAATTCTTTTGAATATAAATCTTATGCGACTTGCCAGTCTTGTATCAAGGGTAAAATGACCAAAACTCCGTTTACCGGACACGGAGAAAGAGCTACTCAGCTCCTGGGCCTCATACATAGTGATGTATGTGGGCCTATGTCTACACAGGCTAAAGGCGGTTTTTCATACTTCATTACATTCACTGACGATTTCTCAAGATTCGGTCATGTATTTTTATTAAAGCACAAGTCCGACGCTTTCGAGAAATTCATTGAATATAAACAAGAAGTAGAAAAACAAACCGGCTTGAGTATTAAGATGCTTCGATCAGATTGAGGTGGAGAGTATCTCAGTACAGAATTTGCAAACTTCCTAAAAGAGAATGGGATTCTCTCTCAGCTCACTCCTCCTTACACACCACAGCACAACGGTGTGTCAGAACGACGGAATAGGACCCTATTAGATATGGTCTGGTCCATGATGAGTGACGCTGAGTTACCAGTCTCGTTTTGGGGGCATGA
This sequence comes from Agapanthus africanus, assembly GCA_030015575.1. Classification (NCBI taxonomy): domain Eukaryota; kingdom Viridiplantae; phylum Streptophyta; class Magnoliopsida; order Asparagales; family Amaryllidaceae; genus Agapanthus; species Agapanthus africanus. The sequence goes on along the minus strand of CM057349.1, from coordinate 414,457,039 downwards.
ATTGGAGACTGCAGCGTTTCTGCTAAACAGGGTTCCAACCAAAGCCGTGTCTACCACACCATATGAGATATGGAATGGGAAGAGACCATCTCTTAAAAGAATTAAGATTTGGGGTTGCCCGGCCTATGTTAAAAAGCAGAATCCGGACAAACTCGAGACACGGTCAGTCATGTGTAACTTTGTGGGATATCCAAAGAATTCTTATGGATATCTGTTCTACCACAAAGAGGAACAAAAAGTGTTTGTTTCTCAGTATGCCACATTCTTGGAAAAAGAGTTTTTCACAGATAAAGATGATGGCAAGGTGGTAGATCTAGAAGAGGTTCTGGAGACACAAACTATAAATGACGATTTGGTTGAACCGGCTGTTGCAACAGAAACTGAAGAACCTCGGCCACTCCGTAGGTCTGGTAGGACTTCTCGCCCACCGGAGAGGTACTACGGTTTCCTCATTGATGGTGATGGAGAAGATTGCATCATGGATGATGATGATCCTACCAGTTTTCAGCAAGCTATCACGAGTGGTGACTCTGTGAAGTGGCAGGATGCCATGAGATCCGAAATGGAGTCTATGTACACCAACAAAGTATGGACTTTGGACGTTGTACCCCGTGGGGTAAAACCTGTAGGGTGCAAATGGATCTTTAAAAGAAAGATTGGTGTGGATGGGCAGGTAGAGACCTATAAGGCAAGACTTGTGGCGAAAGGTTTTCGTCAAAGACCAGGTTTGGACTATGACGAAACTTTTTCGCCCGTAGCCATGCTTAAATCCATTCGGATCCTACTTGCTATTGCTGCTCACTACGACTATGAAATCTGGCAGATGGACGTTAAAACAGCATTTCTAAATGGAGATTTAGAAGAATGCGTTTATATGGATCAGCCAGAGGGCTTCATTGACAGTGGGAGCAGCGAGAAAGCATGTAGATTGCTTAAATCCATATATGGGTTAAAGCAGGCATCTCGGAGTTGGAACATCTGTTTCGATGATGTTATCAAAGAGTTTGATTTCATCAAAAATCCAGATGAACCTTGTGTTTATAAGAAGGCTGTAGGAAGAGCTGTCACATTCCTCGTATTGTACGTGGATGACATTCTTCTGATAGGAAATGATATTCCTATGCTGCAGTCGGTCAAATCATTCTTATCACTAAGGTTCTCCATGAAGGACCTGGGTGATGCCACATATATCCTGGGCATAAGGATCTATAGGGATAGATCCAAAAAGTTATTGGGATTGTCCCAAACCAGGTACATCATCACCATCCTAAAAAGGTTTAGTATGGAAGACTCCAAGCGGGGTGCCTTACCCGCTTGCCATGGAGTCACTCTCTCCAAGGATTCTTGTAACACCCGAGCCCAGTAATACTATTTCTATTACTAGTTGAGTGTTTTATATTGCTCATTCCAATTATCCTGATGGTTTGGTGCTTTTTGCAAAATTTTAACCGGTTAAGTCATTTTGGCACATAACAAATTTTAACATCTAAAATGAAATTAAAAGTATCCATGTTGGCCTACTCGTCGCCACTAGTCGCGTGGTAGCGTCCGCGTGTCGAGATTTCTTTCCGTTCGGTTAAACGGGCAAGTTTGGACGCCTACGCACGCGTACAAGTGTCCGACTTGGGGGCATGCATTTTAATCATTAAACACCTCTTTTCAAAATTTGGAACCCGCTTAAAATCCTATAATTTGAATTTGGAGCATTTGGGCGCAACCCGGGCGCGATTTGGAAATGTTTCATTTAGCGCCAAAAATGCCCATTTAATTAAATACTATTTTAACTATATAAATATTTTCTGTTACCAATCTAAGTAAATCCTATATTAAATCATTTCCTAAAAATTCCTTCCTTTTGGGCAGCCAATCACGAGGGGGGTTTCACCCTCGTGGGCCCCGCATCTCATCTCTCTCTCTCCAATCCTAACCTCTCTCTCTCTCTTCCTATATATAAAACCCCCCCACTGTTCCTTCTTCTTCCTCACGAGGAAAACTTTCGTGAGAACCCCGAACCCTAACCCTAGCCTCCTTATGACCTCGCCGTCGGTCCCACCGCGACCTCGCCGTCGCCGTCAACACCTCCTCAGCCTAGCCGCACCCTCCTACCTCCTTCCTCCGTCTCTTCCCGAGCCTGCGACCCAACCCCGACGACATCACCCGGCCACAGATCTCGCCGTCGACGCCGCCTCCCGTCACCGACGACGCCTGCGACTCCCTCTCTTCCTCCTCGTCCCGACCTCGTCGTCGCCTTCCTCCTCCCCTCGCCGGACCACCACCAGACCCGAGCCTGACCCTAGCACCAATCCCCGGGCCGCCGGGAAACACGCCATCGATCATCGCCGTCATTGCCAGAGCCACCGCCGACACCTCCTCTCTCTCCTGCCACCCAGACCAGACCACTACATCCCTCGTCGCGGCTGCAACAGAACCAGAAACCTTTCAGCCAAGGCTGCCGCCCTCGCCGCATCTCCTGTTCACCGCTGGCGCGCCCATCGCCGTCGGGCCCGTCGTGGTTGCCCCTGGTTCTTCTCTGTAAGCATCACTTTACTTTCCTTTGGTGCAAAACCCCCTCGCTAGTCGTTTGCCCGCATGTATCGTGTTTGCTAACTTCGTTGTTTTGACTGTTGCCGGATTCCGGCCGTGCCGTCGTTTGGACCCGACGCTCCAGCGAAGTACCCTGGTCCGTGTGATCCCGCTGTTCGCTGTTGGGACTCGATCCGTGGCCCGTGCACCCGTCCCGTGTTTTCTTCCGACTTTGCATCCGTGCTTTCCGGTTTGCGAAACCATCGAGGCAAGATTTCTTGCTACATGCTACGTTAAACTAATTAAATATTTGACTCATAAAACTTGCGGTTTTAACTAAGTATTGTTACTTGTCCTCATTGGACGAAATATGATGTACATTATAATACCGCCACCTAAATCGTATTTTGCCACCATAACCTTAATAACAACTACCTGCTAATCATTTTACTATTTAGAGGATAATAGTCGCACACTTATATCTTTATTGCCTGCTGTTATTAATATTGCGCTACACTGTGATTATTGCACCCCAAGGGTGCTTGAACCTGTTTTTAAGAGAATACAAAGCATCACTGTGTTTACATGGAATAATATTGTTATTTACTGTTCCTGCTGTTGTTCCTTATTCGTTACTATACCTGTTATCAGCATACATTTGATTGCATTACATATTGACCGATCTTGATACACCTGACACATGTACTGATACACCGGACATGACACCCTGTACATATCAACTCAACCTGTTGAAAACGTGACCTGACCTGTTACCTGATCTCATGCCTAATGCCGACAAATCTGACCATTCCTGCTGTCTATCCAGACAGACCTACTTTTACCTGATTTTGTGTTGGCATTAGTCCTTGACTACTAAATACCTGACCTGACATACATAACTTGGGGGTATGGGGAAATCAAAGGTGAAACCGACTTGTAACTCAACAGTTCGATACTTGTTCTGATCAGTCTTACGGGCTTGGCCAGTCCGGGAGTGATGATGCTGACATCACTCGTCCATCCTACTACCTACTTTACTGCCTAGCGGCACGTCTCGGATTCAGCCCCGAGGACCTTGACCGTGGTCCCGGGCACGCACGGGATACTATTGAGTTACATCGACGATTCATCAATTGATTTCAAAGACTATAGAGTAGAAACCTGATAGGACCGTTTAGTCACCACTGCACATTACCCTGCTCTGTTATTTCTTAGTACTGCTTTATTCATGTTCATACCTGCATTGCTTATTACCATGTTTATATCATATTGTTTGGTTGACATGACGCGCTGACGTCTGGGTTTTGCATGGCCCAGATTCCTTACCACTATCGACGACCGAGCAGGAGTACTTCAGCCAGCAGGCTGAACTGTGAGTTCCTTAGGGTTTAGTTTATTTATTTTCATTCCATTTCCAGATGTGAGCCCGCATTATGGAACGTACTGTTTATTTATTGTATTGGATCATTTGCTTCCGCACTCATTGTTTATTGATTCTTGTTATTATGGATTTGGACATGTATTAGATTAGTTTATTATTTTGTTCTTGATATCTCTACAACCGTAATGTGACTGTGGATGGATATTTCCTACCCACAGGTAGCATGGTTGGCTATGTCAGGTGCCCAATCTTGCGTACTCTGGGAAGCGGGGCGTGACATGGTTCTTTTGGTATCAGAGACATAGGTTAATTGGGTTGATTCTTTGTAGTTGGGTATTGCACCCGATACACGAATCATAATACCCGTGATTAGGAAACATGTCCTGCCACCTTGACCGTTTTACCATCCTTGAATCATTCTTCCGGATCATGTCGACATGCAAACTTACTTTGCATTGTCAACTCGAAAACCTAATTTCTTGTTATCTCTAGGACTTAAGCGACTTGGGTGGAGTTAAGTAATTGTGGCTATGATACCGCGGCATAGTTACAATGCGGTACTCTATTTAAGTATCTTAGAGTTCTAGCCTTGATATATATTCAGAATCTATCACATGCTAATGTTGGGTGTTTTGAGTTTAGGATTATGGCAGGTAAGAATTTGAAGACGTACCAGAGACGCGTGGATGAAGCCGCCATGTTGGGAGTAATATGAGGAATGCTGGAAAATCAGAAGGGGCATACTGAGCTGATCCAGCAGCAAGCAGATTCATTTCAGGAGGGTTTGCAGGCCATTCGGCAGTCTGTAAACAACGCTGGAGCGAAACCAGTTGACCGAGTAGGGACCGTGGCAGATTTCAGACGTTTGGGTCCTACTACTTTCACTGGTCTGGAGGAGCCGTTGCCAGCCGAGCAGTGGCTAGTTGACACGGAGAATTTGCTGATTGCGGCACAGATCCCAGAGGACAAAAGAGTTGAGGTGGTGCGCATTCATCTAGTGGATTACGCCCGAGAGTGGTGGCTTGTGGAAGAGACCCGCTTGCCCAAGCCGATCAGTTGGGCGGAGTTTTCTAAGAGTTTCCTGGAGAAGTTCTTCCCGCGGACTACACGGGTGGAAATGGAAGAGAAATTTATTGGGCTGAGGCAGAATGGAGCACCCGTGGACGTGCATGCAGCAGAGTGGACGAGACTCAGCAGTTTCGCTGGACCTTTAGTCGCCAACGATGCAGACAGGGCACGAAGGTCCTTGCGCAGCTTGGATGTGGACATCCAAAGGCAAACCATCTCCCTGGGTTTGACCACTTTCTCACAGGTTCTTACGGCAGCTCGAGAACAGCAGAGCATATCAGGAAAATTGGGAGTTCACAGCAGACAGCAGTTGCGGTAAGGAAGCAGTTCTGTTGGGCCAGTCGAGTTTAGGGCTAGGCCGACAAACAATATTCTTGCAGCAATGGAAGTTAATAGTAGTGAAGAGCCAGCGGTTGTTCGCGATTCTATGGGCGTATTTGAAGATATATCGGGCTTACCGCCGAAGCGAGACGTGGAGTTCGCGATTGACCTTATTCCTGGTGCAGCGCCAGTATCTAAAGCGTATTATCCAATGGCACCAGTAGAATTGGAAGAAGTTAAGAAGCAAGTTGCTGAATTGCTTGAAAAGGGTTGGATTCGAAGCAGTAACTCGCCTTGGGGAGCTCCAGTTCTTCTAGTAAAGAAGAAGGATGGCACGAGAAGGATGTGCATTGATTATCGAGAATTAAACCGGGTGACCATTAAGAACAAGTACCCGATCCCTCGCATTGGAGAACTTATTGAGCAGCTTAGTGGCGCGAGGGTATTCTCGAAACTGGACTTGCGATCAGGATATCATCAGGTCCGAGTGAAAGCAGAAGACATTTGCAAGACGGCGTTTCGAACTCGATACGGACATTTCGAGTATCTAGTGATGCCCTTCGGAGTGACTAATGCGCCGGCAATATTCATGGATTTGATGAACAGGATCTTTTCACCATACCTGGACCAGTTTATTGTGGTATTCATTGACGATATTCTGGTGTACTCGAAGAGTCCGGAGGAGCATGCTGAGCATTTAAGGATCGCACTGCAGACGCTGAGACAAGAGAAGTTATTCGCGAAGATGAGTAAGTGCAAATTCTGGCTGGAAGAAGTGAAGTTTCTGGGGCATGTCGTGTCGGGCGATGGAATCGCCGTTGATCCCGAGAAGATTGCAGCAGTTCGAGATTGGCCAACTCCAAAGAATGTTGCGGAGATAAGAAGTTTTCTTGGACTCGCCGGTTACTACAGAAGATTTGTGGAGAACTTCGCTCGTTTAGCTGAGCCGTTAACCAAGCTCACGCGCAAGGAGGTACCGTTTGGTTGGACGGATGGGTGTGCATTGGCCTTCGAGACGTTGAAGCAGAAGTTGATAACCGCCCCTATCCTAACTGTGCCGGATAATTCAGGAGGACTGGTGATTCACAGCGACGCATCTGGAAAAGGATTGGGATGCGTGTTGATGCAGAATGGGAAAGTCGTCGCTTACGCATCGAGACAACTGAAGACTCATGAGAAGAATTATCCGACTCATGACTTAGAGCTTGCAGCCGTGATCTTCGCCCTGAAGATTTGGAGACACTACATTTTGGGCGAGAGAGTCGAAGTCTTTACAGATCACAAGAGTTTGAAGTATGTGTTCACTCAGAAGGAGTTGAACATGAGGCAACGCAGATGGTTGGAGCTGATGGCCGACTACGACCTTGATCTTAAGTACCATCCGGGAAAAGTTAACGTCGTGCCAGATGCGCTAAGTCAGTTACCAGCAATCCAGGTATTGACCGCACAAAGGGAGATCATTGCGGATTTTCGGAGATTTGATTTGGAGGTTGTGCTACCACATGCTACAGGACAGTTGATGCAGTTACAAGTACAATCGTCCTTAGTTGAGAAGATTAAAGCGTCACAATCGCAGGATCCTAGACTACAAAAGTTTCGAGAGCAGGTTGAAGCCGGACTATGAACCGATTTACTGATCCATGAAGATGGTTCGTTGAGGTATGGTAGCCGTGTGTGTGTGCCAAAAGGGGATGTGCGTGAAGAGCTCATGAAGGAGGCACACAGTTCATCTTACTCTGTACATCCAGGAAGGACAAAGATGTACCGAGATATTCGACAGCACTTCTGGTGGGAAGGTATGAAACGGGAAATTGCTCGCTTCGTGGCTAAGTGCTTGGTGTGTCAGCAAGTCAAGGCTGAACACCAAAGGGTTGCTGGTTTGTTGCAACCACTTCCGATTCCCCAGTGGAGGTGGGAACTTATAACCATGGATTTCATGACGGCTTTACCGCGGAGTCCAAAGGGCAACAATGCAGTATGGGTGATTGTCGATTGGTTGACCAAAGCAGCTCACTTTATTCCTTTTCGGGTTGGTCAATCGACGGAGACTTTGGCAGAGCGGTACATGCAGGAGATTATGAGATTGCATGGAGTACCGGTGAACATCGTGTCCGATCGGGACACTCGGTTCTTGTCGCACTTTTGGAGGAGTTTACGAGAGAGTTTGGGGACTCGATTGAAGTTTAGCACAGCTTATCATCCTCAAACTGATGGACAATCGGAGAGAACGATCCAGACCCTTGGAGATATGTTAAGGGCGTGCATGTTGGACTTCAAAGGTTCTTGGGAGGATCACCTACACCTGGTAGAGTTTTCGTACAACAATAGCTTCCAAACGACTATTCAGATGGCTCCGTTTGAAGCGTTGTATGGTCGTAAGTGCCGTTCACCCGTATGTTGGGACGACGTTGGTGAACGAAGATTATTAGGACCAGATTTGGTGGTACAGACAGTCGAGAAGGTGAATACAATCAGGAAGCATATGAAGGCAGCTCAAGACAGACAGAAAAGTTGGGCCGACACGTCAAGAAGACCTCTAGAGTTCGCCGTGGGTGATTTGGTATTCCTGAAGATATCACCGACTAGAGGGGTGATTCGCTTTGGAAGTCGGGGAAAGCTTAGTCCTCGATTCGTTGGACCCTTCGAGATATTGGAGCGTGTTGGAGAGGTAGCGTACCGGTTGGCGTTACCACAGTCATTAGCAGGAGTGCACGATGTGTTCCATGTGTCTCAACTACGGAGGTATGTTCGCGATGAGACTCATGTCTTGGATCATTCGGAGTTGACCGTATGGGAGGACCTAACTTTTGAGGAGCGACCAGTTGAAATCAAGGATCGAAGAGAAAAGGTTCTTAAAAACAAGGTTATCCCTCTTGTACTAGTTTCTAGGGGTAATCGATTGCATGGAGAATCCACTTGGGAGCGAGAAGACGAGATCCGACAGAAATTTCCTCACCTTTTCCTATAGTTAGCTATCTTGTATTCTTGAAATTTCGAGGACGAAATTCTTTTGTAGTTGGGTATGATGTAACGCCCGAGCCCAGTAATACTATTTCTATTACTAGTTGAGTGTTTTATATTGCTCATTCCAATTATCCTGATGGTTTGGTGCTTTTTGCAAAATTTTAACCGGTTAAGTCATTTTGGCACATAACAAATTTTAACACCTAAAATGAAATTAAAAGTATCCATGTTGGCCTACTCGTCGCCACTAGTCGCGTGGTAGCGTCCGCGTGTCGAGATTTCTTTCCGTTCGGTTAAACGGGCAAGTTTGGACGCCTACGCACGCGTACAAGTGTCCGACTTGGGGGCATGCATTTTAATCATTAAACACCTCTTTTCAAAATTTGGAACCCGCTTAAAATCCTATAATTTGAATTTGGAGCATTTGGGCGCAACCCGGGCGCGATTTGGAAATGTTTCATTTAGCGCCAAAAATGCCCATTTAATTAAATACTATTTTAGCTATATAAATATTTTCTGTTACCAATCTAAGTAAATCCTATATTAAATCTTTTCCTAAAAATTCCTTCCTTTTGGGCAGCCAATCACGAGGGGGGTTTCACCCTCGTGGGCCCCGCATCTCATCTCTCTCTCTTCAATCCTAACCTCTCTCTCTCTCTCTCTCTTCCTATATATAAAACCCCCCACTGTTCCTTCTTCTTCCTCACGAGGAAAACTTTCGCGAGAACCCCGAACCCTAACCCTAGCCTCCTCGTGACCTCGCCGTCGGTCCCACCGCGACCTCGCCGTCGCCGTCAACACCTCCTCAGCCTAGCCGCACCCTCCTACCTCCTTCCTCCGTCTCTTCCCGAGCCTGCGACCCAACCCCGACGACATCACCCGGCCGCAGATCTCGCCGTCGACGCCGCCTCCTGTCACCGACGACGCCTGCGACTCCCTCTCTTCCTCCTCGTCCCGACCTCGTCGTCGCCTTCCTCCTCCCCTCGCCGGACCACCACCAGACCCGAGCCCGACCCTAGCACCAATCCCCGGGCCGCCGGGAAACGCTCCGTCGATCATCGCCGTCATTGCCAGAGCCACCGCCGACACCTCGTCTCTCTCCTGCCACCCAGACCAGACCACTACATCCCTCGTCGCGGCTGCAACAGAACCAGAAACCTTTCAGCCAAGGCTGCCGCCCTCGCCGCATCTCCTGTTCACCGCCGGCGCGCCCATCGCCGTCGGGCCCGTCGTGGTTGCCCCTGGTTCTTCTCTGTAAGCATCACTTTACTTTCCTTTGGTGCAAAACCCCCTCGCTAGTCGTTTGCCCGCATGTATCGTGTTTGCTAACTTCGTTGTTTTGACTGTTGCCGGATTCCGGCCGTGCCGTCGTTTGGACCCGACGCTCCAGCGAAGTACCCTGGTCCGTGTGATCCCGCTGTTCGCTGTTGGGACTCGATCCATGGCCCGTGCACCCGTCCCGTGTTTTCTGCCGACTTTGCATCCGTGCTTTCCGGTTTGCGAAACCATCGAGGCAAGATTTCTTGCTACATGCTACGTTAAACTAATTAAATATTTGACTCATAAAACTTGCGGTTTTAACTAAGTATTGTTACTTGTCCTCATTGGACGAAATATGATGTACATTATAATACCGCCACCTAAATCGTATTTTGCCACCATAACCTTAATAACAACTACCTGCTAATCATTTTACTATTTAGAGGATAATAGTCGCACACTTATATCTTTATTGCCTGCTGTTATTAATATTGCGCTACACTGTGATTATTGCACCCCAAGGGTGCTTGAACCTGTTATTAAGAGAATACAAAGCATCACTGTGTTTACATGGAATAATATTGTTATTTACTGTTCCTGCTGTTGTTCCTTATTCGTTACTATACCTGTTATCAGCATACATTTGATTGCATTACATATTGACCGATCTTGATACACCTGACACATGTACTGATACACCGGACATGACACCCTGTACATATCAACTCAACCTGTTGAAAACGTGACCTGACCTGTTACCTGATCTCATGCCTAATGCCGACAAACCTGACCATTCCTGCTGTCTATCCAGACAGACCTACTTTTACCTGATTTTGTGTTGGCATTAGTCCTTGACTACTGAATACCTGACCTGACATACATAACTTGGGGGTATGGGGAAATCAAAGGTGAAACCGACTTGTAACTCAACAGTTCGATACTTGTTCTGATCAGTCTTACGGGCTTGGCCAGTCCGGGAGTGATGATGCTGACATCACTCGTCCATCCTACTACCTACTTTACTGCCTAGCGGCACGTCTCGGATTCAGCCCCGAGGACCTTGACCGTGGTCCCGGGCACGCACGGGATACTATTGAGTTACATCAACGATTCATCAATTGATTTCAAAGACTATAGAGTAGAAACCTGATAGGACCGTTTAGTCACCACTGCACATTACCCTGCTCTGTTATTTCTTAGTACTGCTTTATTCATGTTCATACCTGCATTGCTTATTACCATGTTTATATCATATTGTTTGGTTGACATGACGCGCTGACGTCTGGGTTTTGCATGGCCCAGATTCCTTACCATTATCGACGACCGAGCAGGAGTACTTCAGCCAGCAGGCTGAACTGTGAGTTCCTTAGGGTTTAGTTTATTTATTTTCATTCCATTTCCAGATGTGAGCCCGCATTATGGGACGTACTGTTTATTTATTGTATTGGATCATTTGCTTCCGCACTCATTGTTTATTGATTCTTGTTATTATGGATTTGGACATGTATTAGATTAGTTTATTATTTTGTTCTTGATATCTCTACAACCGTAATGTGACTGTGGATGGATATTTCCTACCCACAGGTAGCATGGTTGGCTATGTCACGTGCCCAATCTTGCGTACTCTGGGAAGCGGGGCGTGACAATTCTTGTCCAAAGACCGATGAAGAGAGAGCTCGCATGAGCATTATACCTTATGCTTCGGCAGTAGGATCTATAATGTATGCGATGTTATGTACACGCCCAGATGTAGCTTATGCACTTAGTGTAGTAAGCAGGTATCAATCCAACCCAGGGGAGAACCACTGGACAGCTGTGAAGAACATTCTTAAGTACTTACGAAGGACTAAAGAATTGTTCTTGGTGTATGGTAATACAGATCTCCAAATGGAGGCCTTTACCGATTCGAGCTTCCAGAGCGATAAGGATGACAGCAAATCTATCTCAGGGTTTGTATTTACTCTCAATGGAGGGGCGGTAAGTTGGAAGAGTTCCAAACAAGATACCGTTGCAGACTCTACGATGGAAGCTGAGTACATTGCTGCAAATGATGCCGCCAAGGAAGCCGTCTGGATGAAGAAGTTCGTCTCGGAGCTAGGAGTAGTTCCAACCATTATTGATCCAATACCTTTGTATTGTGACAATAATGGGGCGATGGCGTTAGCCAAGGAGCCCAGATCCCATCAGCGGTCCAGACACATCCTGAGGCGCTTTCATTTGATCCGGGAGATTGTAGATCGCCGCGAGATCGAGATTAAGAGAGTAGACACAAAGAACAACGCCGCGGATCCACTCACCAAGGCCCTCCCTCAGCCACAGCATGAACGACTTTTTGAGATGTTGGGTATGAGATACGCCAATAACTGGCCTTAGTGCAAGTGGGAGATTGTTGGATATATGTATGCCCTAGAGGCCATTATATGATAGTGGATGTATCTATACATGTATATATATATATATATATATTCAGTGTGCATTCTTGCTCGACATGATAGTATGCTATCTGGTTATTCTTTATCTGACATGTTGATTTGATCATGCTTTTATTCATTCATACATGCTGATAAAGCCCTGAGGATATCGGCTTGACTACTCTGATTATGATGGAGATCATACTAGTGGGACATCTGTAGTCTATAAGCATATCCTGGAACGTCCCTAGTCGTAGGTATATCGAGACGGGGCATTGATATACCAGAGCAGACTAGCGTATATGATACTAGACCCATATGATGGGCGATAAATGTTCCCACATTCATCGATGTTTGACATCAAGATCATATACGGGTGCTCAGTGCTGACTGGGTACACTGGACGGACTCACCGAGAACTCCTATATGGAATTATATCTATCGTCGGATAGCAGTTCTCAGGTGACACTGGTACAGGTTAGTCTGTAGACCCGAGATCGTCATGGAGTCTTGTGTGTTCTCCCACTGTACTTTGATTGCCACCCTACCACGGCTCTATTGAGTCGTGCAAACAGATGGCCGTTGGGTACAGTCCCGAGACACACGAAGGCAATGAGCGATAGGAGGGGTTTCATCTCTCCCGATATTGGGAGTTGATGCTGTACTGTGCCCGACTGGTTATATCAGTAAGTCCCTGGCCAGGGCTGCTGAGATTTGCTGATAAGTGTTATCAGTAGTTTCTCGATCTGTTATAGACCATTCACCGGCACGACTTATTGAGTTATTAGGGTCGACGTGACCATCCCTAGGCTCGATATGCAGTATATCTGACGAAGAGACCGGACTGTACGGTAGTGTTGCCGGTTGGCTCGACGGGAGTTGTAGCAGGTTCGCTTGTTTTCTTCTGATCGCTCAATACCCGGGTGGCCGTTACGTTTAGCTGACCGCTTGCGGCTTGAGGGTACCTGATATGATCATCACCCTCTGCCGGCGTATTGACGAGTCTTAGAGTCCCACAAAGGAGTTACCCAGTCCAGGCGAAACGTTGTGGTGCGCGTATGCGATATGCGCATGCACCCGATTAAAATGTGCGTATATGATACCGAACATTGATCGGGCGGCTTGCTTTTGGTGGGGTCATATGTGATATGGCCGGATTGATGAATCAAGTGTTGATTTATCATTTAACCATTAGTTTTCTCACTTGAAACCTTTCTAGTATGTGATGGATGTATGTAAGCATGCATGTGTTTCTTTCTTTCATTCTAGTTTCATGCACATGTGGATGTGCATACATGCATACATACATACACCCATCCATCATGGTTGTTAGCATATGGAAATGGTGGCAATATAAGACTCACACCATGGATTAAATAATGGATTATTATTTGATTTTGAATTTAAAAGAAAAGGAAAAGGAAAGGATAATCATTCTAGCTTCTACATTCTTCCTTTGACCTAACCATGCTCAACTACCACTAACCTAGGGTTATCCTTCTCTTTATCATTTAAAACCCAAGTTAAATTAACTATCCATCATTTAATCATGGTTGAAAGCAAGAAGGAATAAAATATAAAAGGTTATATTTCATTTCTTTGCAACTAAGGGTTATCTTTTCACCTCTTGTTAAAAATAGCCACCATCTTCATCCTCCTTCACCTTTTCCTCTTTAGTTTTTTCTAGTGAGTTAAACACAACTAAAGAAAGATTTTTGAAGTGAGATCCTTAGCCACAACATCATTCTACTCAAGTCTAGCCAACTTGATTAGAGTGTTCTCTTTGCTTTTCCAAAGTTGCAAGCTTGGACGGGAAACTTCGGGTGGATCGTCGTGGACGAAAGAAGACTACAAGTGGACCTTCTTCCAATACCCTAGAGACTAAGGAGTCAAGCAAAAGGGGAGCTACAAAGGTTGTAGCCTTCAAACCCTTATTTTTTATTAGCTTAAAGTTTCGAAACCCTAATTTTCTAGGATCGATTCCTTTGTATGTTCGTTTAGCACCATAAAAATACATACTTTGAGACATGTGATGCTTCAAAACTCTTCATAGGGTGCTAGACAAACCTTTCACAGGAATATCTGGAAACTAGTATAGGGTTAACGTTCGTCGAGTTGGATTCGATTTGAGCCCTCGAACGCATCATTCCAGTATGTATATAATTTATAGCGATTTTAACGGTTTTCAGGTACAGTAAAATTCCAGTTTTACTAGTAAACTTGGGGGCAGTCATTTTAGTCGTTAACAGTCATATTAACCAACGAAATTCACACACTAGATTCATGGACATACGGGCCAAAATATACCATTTAGTTCCGTCAAATTAGGTGAGTATTTTCATTGGGAACACACGTCGAACAGGTATAGCGCATAATTGATCTAAACTTGTAACCTTATGATCTATGTAATTAAAGATTGTAACTTAAATAAATAGCATGTAAGCAAGTAAAATACTTGCCTGGAAGCGTTCTAGTGATGCACGGCGGCGGCAATGGCATTATCGCGTCACGAACGCAGCACAGGTTCGGCCTCGGAATCAGGTAGTTGTACTCAATCCAGTCAATCTCCGCACACTCATTCTCCGCACTGCGCCGAGTTATTCTTTGCTTCGGTGTGAGGGGATAATGGTGACGGAAACTTCCAAGGAATTTGTTGTCCCTCACAAATTCTTTTTCACCCTGAAGAACATTAATCTCGACACTGGTTTTCCCATCGGCTGCTGCTGAGAATACTTTTGATTTAGAGCTGGGTAACATAGTGTTTCTTGGGATGATCTTTTTGTCATCACACCTCCCAAAGTCTCTAATCCAATAGAGAGTGGCGTTACATCCAAAAGAACAATGTCACTAACATCTCCAGACAATCCACCGGCCTGGACAGCAGCACCAAGAGCAACAACCTCATCAGGGTTCACTGTGACATTAGGGTCCCTTCCAGTCATCTTCTTCACGAGTTCTTGGACTGCAGGGATACGAGTTGATCCACCCACAAGGATTACCTCATCCAAATCTTTGAACGACAGTTTTGCATCCCTCAAGGAATTCTCAACAGGTGTTCTAAGTCTGTCAAGAAGATCTGAACATAATTCTTCAAATTTAGCCCTTGTGATAGTTGTCTCAATGTGCTTGGGGCCTTCAGCGGTTGCAGTAATGAAGGGTAAGCTCATGTTTGTCTGTGTTAAAGTTGATAATTCCACCTTGGCCTTCTCTGCCGTCTCAGTGAGTCGCTGAAGGGCTTGCTTATCTTTGAGAAGATGAATGCCCTCATCTCTCTTAAAGTCCGCTGCTAGCCAATCAATAATTCTCTTGTCAAATCAATCACCACCAAAGATGTGTATCCCCAGAGGTAGAAAGCACCTCAAAGACACCATCTCCAGCCTCAAGAACTGAAACATCAAATGTGCCACCACCCAAGTCAAACACAAGAATGGTCTCGTTGTTCTTCTTCTCAAAACCATATGCCAAAGATGCTGCAGTCGGTGGGGCTTGGTTGCCGACGAGGTGATGGTTGTTGGGTCGTCAGAGGGAAGATGGAGGTGGTGAATTCGTCGCCGTCGTCGAGGGAAACGGGCGAGTCTCGGTGGCGGAGGCGTGCAAGGCTCGAGCTCGATGGAGGTTTGGGTTTAGGGTGATGAGGAGAAGGAGATGGTTGCGTCGTTGATGTGGGTAGAAGGAGGTGTCGGTGCAGGGGACAAGGCGATGAGGATCTCGAGGAGAGGAGGTCGGAGGTATGGGGACTCGGGTGATCGGGGATGGATGTGCAGTCGGTTCGAGGGAGACGGGGGAGGGAAAAGGAGGGAGAGGGAGGAATGATGGGAGTAAGGAGGGGAGACGACGAGGAGGGGTCAAAGGCGTGTGTCGTGGGGAGTAACGGCCAAGCAACGAGGGCGCGGGCGGAGGCGGCGGCGTGAGTTACGGATCGCGAGCGACAGGGGCGGGAAACAGAAAAGGAGCCGTTGGAGAAAAAGGAGAATAGGACGTGGGCCGGGTCGGGTAATACGGGGCTTGGAGGGCTTGGGCCGAAAGAAATAAGTTTATTAAAAGAATGGGCTGGACCGGGGTTTCAGAATGAAATAATAAGGAAATTGGAAAAAGGGCCGGGCTGAAGATGTGGGCTGGAGGTTAAAGAATTAATAATAAAAATGAAATTAAAGTTCTGGGCTCGGGCTGAGGCCTTAGTAAAAGAAATTAAGTTTATACAAAATAAAGAAATGGGCTGAGGATAAGGAAAATATTGGATATAATAGAGTTTGGGTTTTATTAATAAAAGAAAAATGGGATTTAGAAGAAATAAATTATAAATAAGAATAAATAGAATCCTAGAATAACAAAATACAGATTTTGATATAAAAAGGGGCTGGGTATTACAGCTATCATCTTCAGAACATGGTCTCCTACTGGTGTGCCAGGGGCCATCCGCGTCTGAAACAACTTTCGTGACGCTTCGTATCGTAAGACACGAGATTGCTCCCCATACAACTCCTTTGTATGGAGAAATATGGATTGGACGCCCATATTCTCGTGCTACTTCTGATGTGTGTTATCCATCGATGCAAGCGCGAGGCATTTGGCCATGGCACAGTCAGTGTCCCATATCTAGCGGACTTCCTTATCCGCAACTGAAGATTTAGGACCTGGGACGGGCGGGGCTGGAGCCATGAGGACATATGATACCTTATTGTAAGTCAAGGAAATGTTAAGGTTCCTCAGCCAGTCTTCATAATTGGTCTCATTCAGTTTATTTTTATCTAGTAGAAGCTTAAGTCCTATCATTGGTATCTGCCATTAAGAGAGAGAAAAGAATACACTCAGCGAAAGTTTTTGCAAAGATCAGATTGGTTATTATCTTATCTAATCGATGTCTTCCACTGCTTTTATCAAATTTCCCCTCAAAACTTAAAAGGAAAACTAGCCAGGATTAATTACAGTCTACAACTTCGCTAACCATTTAGCCAGGCCAATATCGGTACTTGAGGGAGGTTCCTCTTGCTTTCGCACAGACCTAATTAATATAAACCTCGTCTTCCCAGAGGCATAGCCTCGTTAACACCATTCTAGACACCTAATGGGTCAACTAATTGTAAACTGCAAAACTCTCCTGGGAGCAACTATTGCCCACAGTGGGATCGGGATCCAACCATCATATGGAAGGTATGCAATCTCATTGCAAATTTCAACTATTGAAATTTCCGATGTGGTTTTTACCCCTAGCACTCATGACCTTGACTATAATAAACATATCATAAGCACCAGTCAAGTTCTGCCTGTCATTTCTTAATTAATCAGATCCACCCATATGACCCTTGACTATGATCAACATAATCACATGAATGTCCTAACTAATCACATCATATGTTTTGTAAGAAGACATCACTTAGCTACCGTAGACGACGCCTTGACTATAACCAAAATACGTAGCACGAATACTAAGTACTCTACTTCCTAAAATGATGGAGGGTTGTGGATGGTTTTTAAGAAAACCTTTAACGCTTTGAACTTGATATCGTCGTAGAATCAAATGGTTTTCAAAAGGAGTGGCTTAAGCTCCGCAATTTTGAAATGTAGCTTTTTCATAAAAAGCCGAGTGGTTTTCAAATCCGATTCTACAACATCTTTTTAGGTTTATTTTTCTACACATTAATCATATTAATGTTGTCCCATCATTTAAGTCCTTAAGCCAATCACAGAAAAGAAATGAAAATACAACGTACGCTTATGCCATCTGTATTCGCCACAATGTTCCGTTATGCACCGTTAGGTTACTTAACTAACGACATACCGGGACGGGACTGGCGCGGGTGCAAAACATAAGCAAAGTCTACTATATATATCATATATAATATAGCATTCATCTCAAATATATTAAGCGATCACATCACAGAATATAAGCAGCAGAAACACAGATATGAAAGTATAGGATATGCTAGGATGTCTGTATTTTGTATTTAGCCAATAATAGAAAATACGGATTCCACGGTCGTGATGAATAGCCAATCCCACACCCTAGACCCCTACGAGAGCGGCAAGCGACCCTACCAATTCTAGAGTTAGGAGACCCGGTCCCGACTCCTCGAGATGGTCTCCCACTGGACTTTAGAACCCGGTCATTTATGCTCTCCACCTTGGGTCTATCCTAATGCGGAAAAGTAAATAATATACATCAATGGTGACATCATCCTCAACCCGGAAGTGCCCCAAATAAAATAATATTACATTACAAATGAATTTTACATGAATGAAAAGAAAAACTCTCATCTTACATAAAACTCCCCGGCCATTCGATCACGACGATCCTATATATCATATCGAAGCAACACAGAACATCACATGTCATCAACGTAAGCAAGTATGCATACCCCAATTGCCATTGACATATAGCAACGAAACCGGCGATACACATACTACACTTACGGTCGCAGAAATAAGTATCACATACTACTAGGCGAGGTTAAACCCTTCGATCGAGTTAACGAACACCCATATTTCCCAGCAAGCTCAACACTTGAGCACCGTTAAA
Source organism: Agapanthus africanus (assembly GCA_030015575.1). NCBI lineage: Eukaryota > Viridiplantae > Streptophyta > Magnoliopsida > Asparagales > Amaryllidaceae > Agapanthus > Agapanthus africanus. Next base: position 414,438,594 of record CM057349.1, on the reverse strand, counting down.
TAATACCCAAAATCTACGCCACAGTACTTTATGGACCAACCGTAGAAGGGCACACCTAAGCCTCATGTGTGGCGCCACTAACTACGGCAAACCCTAAGGTTTAGCCGCGGTCCGCGGTCACATATTGAGTTAGGGTTTCATTCTTCTAGAGGATCCATAGGAATACCTGCATGATACAGTGAGTACATTCAACGTGGAAAATACGAGTGTTTGATATTCGTTTGACATGTTTAACGTCGTCTAGGTTACCAATACAATGCTAAAAAATACGAATACGAAATACTCCGCAAAAGAGTCCACTACCAAACTAACATCACATGCAATTCTGGACTATCCAAACAATACCAGAAACCCCAGATCTTGTAGTACAGAGAACTGGTGCAATACGAAGAGGAAGGGAGCACAAAAAACCGACGTCGCCGGAAATGGAGGGTTGGTCGCCGGTCGAAAACCGAGCCCCCCTTCGTATTTCACCTGTGTTCTTATAATACCTTAAAAATGTCACTCTGCGGTTACTAAAATAATTTTTAAACCACTTTTAAAAAAATTTCCAGAGAGCATTTCCAAGGGTTTCTAAAATCGTATTTTTGCGGAGTTTTTCGGTTTCACATTAACGTAACATCGTCTAGGTTTCTAGTTATGCTCTGATACCATGAAGGGTTTCCTTAGCACCACTACTAGGGTTTGGTAGAATCATACATGCCATATTTAAAAAATTAAAGGGTGCTAAAGAAATTAACCTAAGGATCATACTAGAAAAACTAGGGTAACACTAAAACTATTTCATTCCATAAGTAGTTTAGAACTAGGTAAAGAGAATACAACCTTTGTAGCTCCCTTAGCTAGACTCCTTGGCTATTTGAGAGTTGAAAGAGGCTTGCTTGAGATCCTCCAAGTCCACGACGATCAACCCGGAGTCCTCTTTGTCCAAGCTCCTAGCTCCACTTGATCAAATGATGAAGTTGAAGCTAACACTCTAAACTAATGGGCAAGAGTAGTGTAGAATGATGATGTGGTTTGTTTTCTCACTTCAAAACCCTAACTTGATCACTCTTTCACTCACTATCAAAACCTAGAGAGCAAGAGAGAGAGGAAGAAGAAGATGGCAATATGAGAGCTCAAGATAATGAAAAAGATTTGGATAAAAATGAGAATAGAAAATATATATATATTCCTCTTCTCATTCTTAACCCTAGTTAATAAATATCTAGATATTTCTTTTGGAGCTAAATTGGCCATGGAAAGTTAACTCATGGTTAAGGAAAAGTTTAGTGGAGAAATAAAATATTCAACCATGAATTATCTTCCATTTCCATTTATCTCAAAAACAAATACCAATATATTTACTAACATGTGAGTCTTATATTGCCACCATCAAGTGTATCAACAACCATGACACACAAAGTGTATGCATGTATGTGTGCATGCACATCTATATGTGCAAAAATGTAAGCATGTGCATACATGCATGCATACAACAAAAGACAAAAGGGTCTAAAGTGAAAAAGCTAATGGTCAATGGTAAATCAACACTTGATTTAGCAAACCGGTCATATCTCATACGACCCGATGAATAGCAAACCGCCCGATTAATATACGGTATCATATACGCACATTTAATCGGGTCTCCGCGCATATCTCATATGCACACCACATCGTTTCGCCTGGGCTAGGTAACTCCATTGTGGGACTCTAAGACTCGCCAATACGTCGGCAGTGGGCGATGATCATATCTAACACCCCCAAGCCGCAAGAGGTCATCTAATCGTAACGGCCACCCGGGTATTGAACGATCAGAAGAAAACAAGCGAGCCTGTCAAAACTCTCATCGAGCCAACCGGCAACACTACCGTACAGTCCGGTCTCTTCGTCAGATATGCTGCATATCGAGTCTAGGGATGGTAACGTCGACCCCAATAACTCAATAAGTGATGCCGATGAATGGTCTATAACAGATCGAGAAACTACTGATAACACTTATCAGTAAATCTCAACAGCCCTGGGCAGGGACTTACTGATATAGCCAATCGAGCACAGCATAACATCAACTTCCAATACCGGGAGATACAAAACCCCTCCTATCGCTCATCATCTCCATGTGTCTCAGGACTGTACCCAAAAGCCGCCTGTTTGCAGGACTCAATAGAGCCGTGGTAGGGTGGTAATCAGAGTACAGTGGGAGAACACACAAGACTCTATGACGATCTCGGGTCTACAGACTAACCTGTACCAGTGTCTGTTTCCCCCAATCAGAGCAAAGCTCTGTTGAAATTCAAAATTCAAAATTTTGAAGTAACGCTTCAAATCTCGGGCGCAACGCGCCACGTGTCTGGCGCAGACGCATCAGCGCAGCACCCAAGGCAGCGCATCCAATCAGAGCAAAGCTCTGTTTTAAACAAAATTAAATGAAGCAACGCTTCAGTTGCGCAAGCACTGCGCTGCGCGACACGTGTCCGCGCAGATGCGCTGCGCTGTGCGCTGTGCGACACGTGCGCAGATGCGTTAGCGCAGTTGCGCTGCGGGACACGTGTCAGCACAGATGCGCTAGCGCAGTTGCGCTGCATGACACGTGTCACGCTCTGGAGCATTTGCGCCAAACAGAATTAAGATTCTAAAAGAAATCTTTCTGTTCTTGTTAAAACAAGAAGATTTTCTTGAAAGGACCCTAGACCTCAATGGACACTATAAAAAGGACCCTAGACCTCAATTCAAAGGCATCAACATTTTCTTGAAAAAAGTCAAGAGCTTCAAACAGAGAGAACTCTGAGAAAATTTCAAGAAAAAGGTAAAAACCTTCACGAGAGAGAAGAAATTTCTTCTAATAGATCATTGATCTAAAAACCAGATTAATGATCTTTAGATAATAAAAAGTGCTTTGCACTTCTTATGAAGCACTGGTTCTTTAAAAACAAGAAGAAAAAAAATATAGTGCTTTGCACTTTTATGAACCTTTGGTTCTTGAAATAAAAAGAAAAACTTATTTTTCTTTGATCTAAAATTAGATCAAGGAAACAAATAGTGCTCTGCACTTCTGTGAACCATTGGTTCTTGAATCTAAAAGATTCTCAAATTAATAGTGCTCTGAACTTGAAAAATTGCACTGTTGCGCTCCTGTGTTGGCGCAAGCCACCAGGGAGCGCCACGTGTCAACAGCGCAACAGCGCAGCGCACTGACACAGCGCATTGCACTATTGCGCTTGCGCTCCTCAGAACGTGACATGTGTCAGCAGCGCAGCAGCACAGCGCACTAGCGCAGCGCACTGCGCTTGCATGATATGTGTCCTTACTACAAGCGCTTGCGCTCTTTGATTGGCGCAAAGCGCTTGAATAATGCAATGCATTTCTTTTGTTTAAGGGCCGGCCCAAGTCAAAAAGACCTAGCAGGCCAAAATAAATTGCAAAGCAATAAAAAGAGGCAGAGCCCAAGTGAAATTGATAAATGGGCAGAGCCCCAAAACAAATTGATGCTCTGCATCCTTTATGGGCAGAGCCCAGATCAAAGTAAAAAGAAATGCAATGCAAAAACAAATAAAAACGATGAGTATTTTCCAACTGGACTTAGCCCAATTTTGGCCGTAAGTCCTCAAATTAAATTGACTGAGCAGGATTGCTCTCTTAAATCAATTTATCTCCGGTTTGAGGGTACATCTCCGAACTCCTCTGACACCCGTCGTTGTAATCCTTCAATGACGTCAGAGAGGTGACGGGTCCGGATGACCACATACGTATATTGGATTGCGGGGTCCTTAAACTCGTGGACCGAAACGTCCTTAAACTAACATTGGACCGAAACGTCCTTAAACTAATGTCGGACCACTACGTCCCTAAACTGGAACATAGACCACCACGTCCCTAAACTGGAACACGGACCACCACGTCCCTAAACTGGAACACGGACCACCGCGTCCCTAAACTGGAACAATAGAGCCTCCAAACGCTCTTTTGTCGGATCTAAACGGTCCTGTTTAAGTTGATCTTAGCCCCAAATACGGCTAACGTATCCTTAAACATTCAAATGGACTATAAAACTCCAAATCAACTTTGGTTCAAGGGTACATCTCTGAACTCCTCTGATACCTATCGTTGTAATTCTTCAACGATGTCAGAGAGGTGACGAGTCCTGACGGCCATATAATAAATGGATCACCACGTTAAGTTGATCTTAGTCTCAAACAGGACTAACGTATCCTTAACGAACGTTTAAGTTGATCTTAGCCGCAATACGGCTAACGTATCCTTAAACTAAAAACACCAAACCCAAATCTAAGTAAATACGGATTTGGACTAATCCACGTCCTACGGGCGACGGCATTACTCAGTCTCCGTACACAATCCACGGGCAACCACAGACAAAACAAACACACACGACACGAAGTGAAATTCTGGAGAAGGAGAAAGTTGTTACCGCGATGCGGTAGCATAATTAACTGCAGGGGCTTACGCCTGCAGAGAAGAGCGTCCCCACAATCAAAAACCCCTCAAGCGAGGGGGAATCTGACGAAGTCTGCTACATCGGCCGCATCCGTCTAAACCTTCGATACACGGTGCCATAAATCAACTTGGTATCTTCGGAGAGGTAGACGGATAAAACCATATAGCATATGCCCCGAATCTCAGGCAAGACGTCCTCGCGTCGTCGGCCGCCATTCGGAGGGGAACAGTGTCACCTGAGAACTGCTATCCGACGATAGATATAATACCATATAGGAGTTCTCAGTGAGTCCGTCCAGTGTACCCAGTCTCCACTGAGCACCCGTATATGATCTCGATGTCAAACATCAGTGGATATGGGAACATCCATCTCCCATCATATGGGTCTAGTATCATATACGCTAGTCTACTCTGGAATATCGATGCCCCATCTCGATATACCCACGACTAGGTACATTTCACGATACGCTTATAAACTACAAATGTCCCACTAGTATGATCTACATCATAATCACAGTAGTCAAACAAATATCCTCAGGGCTTTATCAACATGTGCAAATGAATAAAAGCATGATCAAGTGAACATGTCAGATAAAGAGTAACCAGATAGCATACTATCATGTCGAGCAAGAATGTACACTGAATATATATACATGTATAAATACATCCACTATCATATAACGGCCTCTAGGGCATACATATATCCAACAGTATTCAACCTCCATCGTCGAGTCTGCCACGGTTTCTTTCTTGGAACTCTTCCAACAAACCGCCCCTCCATTAAGGGTAAAGACAGTTCCTTAGACCAACTTAGAGTCGCCCTTATCACTCTGGAAGATCGAATTGGTAAAGGACTCCACTTGGAGTTCACCATTACCATACACCAAGAACATCTCTTTAGTCCTTCTCAAGTACTTGAGAATGTTCTTCACAGCTGTCCAGTAATTCTCTCCTGGATCTGCTTGATACCTACTCACTATACTTAGTGAGTATGCTTCATCGGGTCTGGTACATAACATCGCGTACATGATTGAGCCTACTGCCGAAGCATAGGGTATCCCTTGCATGTGATCCCTCTCCAAATCAGTCTTAGGAGACATCTCTTCGGAGAGAGCGAGTCCTTAGATCGTGGGTAAATTCCCATGCTTGGAATCCTCCATACTAAACCTCTTTAGTATGGTGTCAATGTACCTGTATTGGGACAATCCCAACATTCGTTTAGACCTATCTCTATAGATCTTAATCCCCAAGATGTAGGAGGCATCACCTAGATCTTTCGTTGAGAATCTTTGTGATAAGAAGAGCTTGACCGAGTGCAGCATAGGAACATCATTTCCTATCAAGAGTATGCCATCTACGTACAATACGAGGAAGATGACCTTACTCTCTGCCACCTTCTTGTATATACAAGGTTCATCTATGTTTTTGATGAAGTCAAATTCTTTGACTACCACATCAAAATAGATGTTCCAACTCCGCGATGCCTGCTTCAACCCGTAGATTGATTTAAGCAGCTTGCACACCTTTACGCTGCTCCCACTGTCCATGAAGACCTCTGGCTGAGTCATGTACACGCTCTCTTCTAAATCACCATTTAGAAAGGCAGTCTTAAAATCCATCTGCCAGATTTTGTAGTCATGGTATGCAGCGATGGCATGTAGGATCTAGATGGACTTAAGCATAGATACTGGAGAAAAGATTTCGTCATAGTCCACACCTGTTCGTTGATGAAAACCTTTTGCAACAAGTCTATCTTTGAAAGTCTCAACTTTTCCATCTACGCCAAGTTTCTTTCCAAAGATCCATTTGCTCCAAATGGGTTTTACCCCTTCGGGAGTAACTTCCAAAGTCCATACTTTGTTGGTGTATATGGATTCCATCTCAGATCGTATTGCATCCAGCCATTTCACAGAGTCCCCACTCGTGATGGCCTGCTCGAAGCTAGTTGGGTCATCATCTTCCATGATGCAATCCTCGCTCCCACCATCAATGAGAAAACCATAGTGTCTCTCAGGTGGATGAGGAACCCTACTAGATCGGCGGAGAGGCCGGGGTTCGTTGGAGACTACTGAATCCTCTGGTTCCAATAAATCATCAGTTGTAGTTTGTGCCGCTGGAACTTCTTCCAGCTCTACCACTTTGCCACTAATTTCTTTTACAAGAAATTCATTTTCTAAAAAGGTGGCATGTTGAGCAACAAACGCATTTTGTTCCTCACTGTGGTAGAAAAAAATATCCATATGAATTCTTTGGATATCCCACAAAATTGCAAAGAACTGATCGTTCCTCGAGTTTGTCCGGATTTTGCCTATTGACATAGGCCGAAAAACCCCATATCTTAACTCCTTTAAGATATGGTCTCTTCCCACTACATATCTTATATGGTGTGGTAGGTACATATTTAGATGGAACTTGATTCAATAGGTATGCTGCTGTCTCAAGTGCATAGCCCTAAAAGGAAATAGGCAACTCAGCGGTGCTCATCATAGAGCGCACCATATCTAATAGGGTGCGATTCCTCCGCTCCGATACACCGTTGTGCTGTGGTGTATATGGAGGAGTAAGCTGAGAGAGAATCCTATTCTCTTTTAAATAGTCCAGGAACTCATTGCTTAAGTATTCTCCTCCCCGATTAGATCGAAGGATTTTAATACCTTTACCCGTCTGGTTCTCGACTTCATGCTTGTATTCTTTGAATTTCTCAAAAGCTTCAGACTTGTGTTTCAACAGGAACACATGTCCGTATCTTGAGAGATCGTCAGTGAATGTAATGAAGTACGAGGAACCATTCCTGGAATGTGTAGACATAGGACCGGATACATCACTATGTATCAGTCCCAAGAGTTCCGTAACTCTTTCTTCGTGTCCAGTAAACAGAGTTTTGGTCATGTTGCCTTTGAGACATGACTAGCAAGTTTCATAAGATGATAATTCGAACGGATTCAAATATCCATCCTTATATAACTTAGATAGTCGTGTCGCATTGATATGACCTAGTCTACAATGCCACAAGAAGGATTCGTTCATTTCTGAACTCTTCCTCTTGTGTGTGTTCTGTACGTTAAGAACTGTGTTTTGATTCAGAACGTATAAACCGTTATATAACGCACCAAACCCAATCAACACTTGATTTAGGTAAATGCTCATAACATTATTGTCTACTACAAAGTTATATCCTTCTTTATCTAATAAAGAAACTGATATTAAATTGCATATCATAGAGGGTATGTAATAACAGTCATTCAAGATCAAAGTATTGCCATTTAGTAATACAAGGTGATATTCACCAACTGTTTTGGCTGCAACACTTGCACCATTCCCTACTTTTAGAGAATGATCACCTTTTCTCAGTTCTCTATCTTTCATTAGCGCATGCAACATATTACATATGTGGGATCCCGATCCGGTATCTAATACCTAGGACGTAGAGTGTTCTGAGAAACAGTTCTCGGTAACCAACACACCCGAACAAGATGCATCAACATGCTTATTCTTTTTTGGGTCGCGTAGGAATCCGGATATTCCCCTATTTCCTGCTCGGACTTATAACAATTATAAGTTGGAGCGGAACCAACGTTCCCCAGCTCAGTATAATAAGCAGGTTCGGTCAATAAATCCATATTATTATCTTGATTAAGGCCTGACATGGTCGCTACATGGAGAGAGAGAGAAGAAAATACTTAGCGTATGCTCTTGCAAGATCAGATTGGTTATTATCTTATCTAATCAGGATGGCTCCCACTATTTTTATCAAATCTTTCTTCAAACTCTAAAAGGTAAGACTAGCCGGGATTAATTACACCTTACAAGTTCGCCAATCTTTCGGTCAGGCTAGTGTCGGTACTTTGAGGGAGGCTCCCCGTGCTTTCTCATGGACCTAATTAAAATAAACATCGTTTTCCCAGGGGTGTAACCCCGTTAACACCTTTCTAGACACCTACTTGATAGGCTAATTGTGATGTGTAAAACTCTCCCAGTAGTAACTCTTACTCGCAGTGGGTATCGGGATCCAACTATCTCATAGAAGGTATGCAATCACATTGCAAATTTCAACACTTAAAATTCCCGATAATATTTTGCCCCAAGCGATCTATGACCTTGGCAAGGTCAACAAACCATAAATCGCAAGTTAAGTTCAACCCATACATTTCATGATTGAATTAAACCCACCCGCATGACCCTTGACAAGGTCAACAAGGACACATGACTACCCTAATCCAATCGCATCTCATGCTTTAGCAGATAAGCACTAATCAGCTACCGTACACTACGTCTTGACAAGGTCAACAAACGCAGCACGAATACTAAATAGTCCTTATCTGAAATGACAGAGGGTTACGACAGGTTTTTAAGAAAACCTTTTGCGTAATGAACTTGATATCGTTGTAGAAACAAGTGATTTTGAAAAGGAGTGTTTTTTAGGCTTTTGCTAGTTTTGCTAAAGAGGTCACTCCCGGTGAAGGGATCTCGGCTCTTTCCTCATCGAATGAGGTGCTTGATATCCATCAAGGAATATCACTATGCAAAGCATGAACTAAAAAAGCAATCAAAAACAAAACCGAGTGGGTTGTAGCATCTGCTAAAGAGGATACTCCCGTTGAAGGGATCTCAGCTCTTTCCTTTTCGAATGAGGTGCTGGATATTCTACAAAGAATACCGCTATGCAAAGAAAGAACTAGAGCTACCCTTTTTGAAAATTTTTATTCCACAACATCTTTATGTTTCTTTTCTTTCATTAATCTCATTAATGAAGTCCCATCATTTATTCTTCCTAAGCATCACAGAAGAAATGAAAATACAACGTACGCTTATGCCATCCGCAGTTGCCACAGTGTCCCGTTATGCACCGTTAGGTTACTTAACTAACGGCATAGCGGGACGGGGCTACCGCGGGTGCAAAACACAAGCAACGTTTATTATATATCATATATATAATAATAAAGCAGTCGTCTCAATCATACAAGTGATCACATCACAGAATATCAGCAGCAGAAGTCCACATATGAAATATTGGATATACTAGGATGTCCGTGTTTTGTATCAAGCCAGTAAAAACACGAGGATTCCACGGTCGTGATGAATAGCTAAACCCACATCCCTAGACCCCTACGAGAGCGGCAAGCATCCCTACCAATTCTAGAGTTAAGAGATCTGGACTCGACTCCTTGAGATGGTCTCCCAGTAGACTCTAGAACCCGGTTACTTGTGCTCCCCACCTTGGGTTTATCCTAATGCGGAAAAGTAAATAATATACATCGATGGTAACATCGTCCTCAACCCGGAAGTGCCCCAATAAAAGAATATTACATACAAATTTTTACATGAATAAAAATGAAAAACTCTCATCTCACATTAAAAAAAACCGGCTATTCAAAACACGACGATCCAATATAACATATCCCAACAACACATAACATTACATGTCATCTACGTAAGTAAATATGCGTATCCCAATTGTCGTTGACATATAGCAACGAAACCGGCGATACACCACATATTACACTTACGGTCGCAGAAAAGAAAATGTCAAACTACAACATTTGGAATCCGCAACCTCCTTAGACATCATAAACCCGAAATATCATATATTTTGGATTTCATTCCTAACCAAATGAATTCCAAATATTGTATCACATTCTACAAATAACTATACGATGTTAAACATTCCGATCGAATCAATAAACACCTAAAATTTCCCAGAGAGCTCAACACTTGAGCACAATTTAAAAATACTCAGAACATGCCATAATACCAATGGACCAACCGTAGAAGGGCCAACCCTTGCCTCACTTATGGCGCCGCGGAACTACCGCAAACCCTAGGGTTTGGCAGCGGTTCCGGTGGTCATAGAATCGAGTTAGGGTTTCATTCTTATAGAGGGTCCATAGAATTACTTGCATGATTTTCTAAAGATTTTAAACATGGAAAAATCCAACTTTTGGAAATTTTTCAGCGAGGGAGAAAATTGGGTATTTGATATTCGTTCGAACTTTTTAACGTCGTCTAAATACCCAAAACGATGTAAGAATTACGGCTACGAAATAATCTGAATTGCCTTTACAGAAAAATAACATCACATGCAATTTCAGTAAAAACAAGAAACACCTGAAACACCAAAACCCAGAGACCAGAACACCAAACGAAAACGAAACTAAACGAAGTAACTAGAACCGGCCAGGCTGGTCTATTCTTCACATGTCGCCGGGTCAAAACGGGTGAAAGGGGCTCGTTTTTGTCTGGTGTTCACGTTACATCTCATATAACATTCTGCAGCTGCTTAAAAAAAATTTCGAGGACTTTTAAAAATCGACAGAAACTAGGTTTTGTGTTTCGATGTTTCGGAGTTGTTTTGGTTTCTTAATTCTACAAACATCGTATAATTTTCTAGCTTGGTTCCAATACCACTGCAGGCTGCCTAACACGACAGAAAGGTTTTGGGAAGCATCATCCATGCCGTTTTAAAAAAATTTCCATGCTACATAACCCTAACCCTAGAATCATAACTAGAGAATTAGACGAACAAGCATGTAAACAACTTTACATCTAAGTGAACAAGGAATACAACCTTTGTGGACCGGTCCTTCAATTCAAAAGCTCTATGTAGTAGTCTCATTCGCTCCAAGTAGTGATCTTCCGGACTCTAGAATGGCTCCACAAGATGAAAGGAACAAGCTTGCTAGAAGTCTTCGATGCTGAAGATGATCTACGTCGAGGAGACACCAACTCAAGCTACCTCTTCACTTATTTGGAATTAGTGAAGCTAACACCCTAAACTATATGGCTAGTCTAGAATAGGATGATGAAGTACGATTTTTGCTCACTTTAGAATTAATTTTCTCACTAATTTTCTTCACCTCTCTAAAACCTAGAGAGCTAACTCTTGATGAAGAAAAAGATGAAGAGATAATGTTATGGCAATCATGGGTGAGAAATATCTCATATAACTCATGTAGAGACATAACCATGGTTTTAAATAATGGTTAGGTTAATAAATATCTAAGGTAAAACAAAATTAGTGGACTAAGTCAATGGTTCCATAAGCTTCCATAAGCTTCAACCATGGGCTTAATTTCCTACTAATTATTTGATTTACATTAAATAAACAAACCCCTCATTATCATAAGCATGGTGTGAGTCTCATACACCCATGTAGCATGTATCATCAAGCATGACACCAAAAGAAACACAATTAATATATATCACATATATATATTAAATGCATAACTGAGATAAAGAAAATCTTAAGTGAGCTAATATTAGTTAATGTAAACTAATATATCAAATATATAATTATACATTAAATTATTAAATCAACACTTGATTTAATAATCCGGCTATTTCACATATAACCGACTAATATCATTTGTATCAACTTATCGAATCAACACTTGATTCGATAACCCGGCTATATCACATATAATCGATTGATATCACATATCGCAAGAATAGAATACGGTATCACATACACGTATTAATCTCGGTCCCGCATATATCACATATGTGATCCTACTTCGTTTCGCCTGAGCCAGGAAACCTCTGTATAGGACTCTAAAGACTCGTCAATACGCCGGCAGTAGGTGATGATCATATCAAGCACCCACAAGCCACCAGCGGTACTAACTGGACGTAACGGCTACCCGGGTATTGAGAGATCAGAAGATCAACAAGCAAGCTTGTCTAAACTCCTGCAAACCCAGTCAGTAACACTACCGTACAGTCCGGTCTCTTCATCTGATATGTCGCATATTTAATCTAGGGGTGGTAAACGTCAGACCCTAGTAACCGATAAGTCATGCCGATGTGAGGCTCATAACGGGTCGAGAAACTACTGATAACACGTAGCAGTAAATCTCCGTATCAGCCCTGGCCAGGGACTTCCTGTTATGGTCAATCGAGCACAGTGCAACATCAACCCCCAATACCGGGAGAGAAGAATCCCTTCCTATCGCTCATTGCTTCCATGTGACTCGGGACTGTACCCAAAAGCCACCATTTTGCACGTTCTCTTGAACGTGGTAAGGTATAAATCAAAGCACAGTGGGAATCATACAAGACTCTATGACGATCTCAGGTCTACAGACTAACCTGTACCAGTGTCACCAGAGAACTGCTATCGGACGCTAGGTATAATACCATCTAGGAGTTCTCGGCGAGTCCTGTTTAGTGTACCCAGTCTCCACTGAGCACCCGTATACCATCTTTGATGCCAAACACCAATGGATGTAGGATCATCCATCGCCCATCATATGGGTCAAGAAGCGTATACGCTAGTCTACTCTGGAATATCGATGCCCTGTCTCGATACACCCTCGACTAGGAACAATTAAAGGATGAACTCATGGACTACCCTGGCCCCACTAGTATGATCTCCATCATAGTACTGGTAGTCAAGTACATATTCTAAGGGCTTTATCAAGATGTGAGAGCAAGACAATATCACAATACTAGTCTACATGTTAAGACAAAGAGCAACCAGATAGCATACTATCATGTCGAGCAACAAAGTCCTCTCTCTATATGTCCAAGCATCCACTATAATATACATCATATGTACAATAATGGCCTTTAGGGAATACATATAACTAACACACCATGCCGCCGCCCGTCCTTTAATTTTGATGGAGACCAACTTCACCTTCTTTGCGGGTGGCATATGTTTATATTCAAACATGTGTTCCACCATGTTGAGCCAATCAAGGAACTCTTCGGATTGGGAGCCGTCTGCATAATCAAGGAGATCCACCTTTATTCCATCCCAGGTTCATTCATAGCCCCCTCGGAAGCCATACCCTGCCTGATAACTCGCTTCGGACCCTGAATCGTTATCATGATTCGAATTGGTAGCCCGTCGCCTATGGGGACATGCTAGTTTATCCTCGACGCCTCGATCTTCCTCGGTAACTCTGCGTTTTGCCTTTGCAGGTCATCTACTATGACGTCTCGCAGTTCTCATTTGCAAAAGATACCTCCATCTTCTGACATCGCATCTTTCCGACCCTTTTGACCACCACGTCCTCCACGACCCCTACGATTTCCATGTGGGGCCATTGAATGTTGTCGACGAGTATCGAACGAGTATCGAATGTTGCGCTCTGATACCACTTGGTGTAGCCCTGATTTGGGATGCTGCACTTTTAGGCTGAATTTAAAGGAGGTTGATGGAATCAAAAAATAACAATGGAAATTTTCCTAACAAAGGTTTTATTAATCGAAATCTACCTATTTCAATTGCAAGGAGTCTTTTAATTAAATCCATACAAAATCAAAAATTACAACTAATTTACCAACAAAATAAAAACTGACTAAAATAGATAACCGCTAAAAATAGAAAGTTGCTAAAAATCGAAATTAATTATTTGATTGCGTTCAGAATGGATTCCCAATACTGCATGTAAAATCTTAACTGACCCGGGCGTTGATTTTATCCCTAACTCGAAAGACAAAATTTCGAAGCAAATCTTTAACCGCGATTTTAGAGCCCTAAATGATGGATTTTTGCAATTCTGAGAGATGTCAATCTGCTTGCAACATCGTCTCAATCAATTTTGAGAGAGCTTCGATTTGGCTAGGAGAACGCGCGAATCGGACAAGATTTGACAATTCGGGTTTTTCGGTTGAACTAGACGTGATGTGTTTTGGAACGGTCAAGCCGCTCCATGTAAGCTAGGGCTGCATCATCCACCCCATCGTAAAAAGAGCTCGACCTCGAGCTCAGGCCATCGTCCTCGGAAGAGCTTCCGTCACCTGCATATGGAATTAAGTGCTTGATATTGAATATGTTTGAAGTTTTTAGAATACTAGGAAACTTCAATTGATACGCATTGTCGTCTACCTTCTTAAGAATCTCACAAGGACCCACCTTTCTGTTGCTCAATTTATTATACTCACCTACTGGGTAGCGTTCCCTGGTGAGGATGGCCCAAACAAAGTCAACTTCTTCGAACACTGTTCAGTTGATAAAACTGCACATTTGTATTACATTTTTCCTACCATTTTCATATTAAAGAAGGACTTTATTATAATATATCATACATAAGAGGGTTTATGTGTAAAAATACTATTTTCCATGTGTTGATATATTATAATTAGCATTTGGTAGGAAAATGTGTGCAAATAAATTCATTGACCAAATCCTAGTAGAACAAAGTCTACTAAATATTATTTGAGTTGTTGTGCAAAAGATTTCCAAGTGTGCAGAATTTTTCAAAGACTAGAATCAAGCAAATCAAGTTGGTGAAGAAGACTTGCCTAATTAAGAAGCAAAACTTGGAGACCAAGTATGGAAGCAACCACGAAAAGATTTCCAAATTCTGAGGGTTCCAAGAATCGCCAAATGTCACTACGAGACATCCCCAGAAGATTGATCAACGGCCACGATGAGAAGGCCGCGGATCCGCGGCATTAACCCCTTTATGCCGCGGATCCGCCGCAGTTAGAGGGAATTGGAAGCCGAGGATTTTTGGGGAGGATCTTTTGCTGCTTACTTCCTAATTTAGAAGCTTGGATTCTGGCTTTGGCACTATAAAAAGGCACCGAGAGCCTCTTGGAAAAATCATCAAGTCGACGCAATCACGGAGTCCAAGACGGCTCACGCATCCAGGATGATCATCAACGGTTCATCTACCTCCTTAGAAGAGATCGAGAAGCAAACTAGGTTTTTGTAATCATTTTCTAAGGTATCAAAGTGTACTTAATCTTGTTGATTAATAAAGGTAGTTCTTTTTCTTATTCTATTTCTTCGTAGTTTAATTATGCAATTCTCTCCATCTCTTTTTCTCCCAACATGCGCGAGTAATTCTCCACTTGTTAGGGTTCGTAGGATTAGGATAGGCTAATGGATGATAAACATCCCTAAACCCTTTTTAAGTCCTATAAAGTTTATAAACTTTATCAAAAGAATCATTAACATCCTAATCGGGCGCGCTAATAATTCTTTGTTAGTCCCGACCGCGATTAGAGATTAGATTAATGATTGTTTGGGTAAAGGCTAGATATGAACGGAGTTCCGTGTCGAGATAAGGGTTAAGAGTGGGATTCCTTTTCCCTCCAGAAACCCTAATCTACACGCATCACCGTCGTTCTAGTTTTAAATCTATTAAAGGATAAAAATGGTAACTTTTAATTAATCGTCCATGACTACTAAATCCTAACGAACCCTACAAGCCCCTTCTTCTATAAACTTACACCCGTAGTTAATCTAGATCTATATTTTGCATTCTTGTTTAACGTAGATCTAGATCCTACAACCATTCTACAACATTCTGTATTCCCTCCTCTCTCTCTCAACACATCTAAAGTAAGAGTAAAAGATTCAACGTTTCTTTGAGGACGACCCGTACTCACCTCGGTCTAGCTACACGCGACACCGTTCTGATTGCGGTTAACAACTACAAACATACACTCTTTCATATCAATCAAATGCCACCGTTGCCGGGGATACGTGCGTAATTTTTTTATTTTTACTATCTGTGTTGAATTCTTAGATGATTTATATCATTATTAACACAAAACTGCAAATTGCATATTTAACGATTTGTGCGTGAATTTTGCAAGGAGATCTGGAGTCACAGAATTGAGGAAAACAGAAGACAGAGATATTCATCGAGATCCAGAGGAGCACAGAGGGCCACAGAAAAATTTTCATCAACTGAACCACCCACCACGCGGCGGAACCGCGGCATTAGGGAGCATCTGCGGTGGAAACGCGGCTTGACAAGGGGATCTAGGGTTCACAATTCTCTGGTATCTTTTTCAACTCCTTCTCTCTCCTCTCAAATCCAATAAAATCTATCTTCTGCAGGATTCTTTGCAAAATAGCGCCGCTCAAAAATCTTTTTGCAAAAGTTTTGTGATTGGTTTTGTTTTGCATATTTTAATACGGACTTTAAGGGGCAAAGACCAAATCAAGATTAGGTTTGGATTTCATCACCCTTCCTAAGCCCCACAAATCACAAACCGAGCATCTGCATCAACCATACAATAATTTAAAAAATAACTAGACCAGACTCTAAGGACTATCGCGCTCATTAAGGACAGAGGAAGGTCGTGGGTAATCTATCGTTTATCCGCATTACCTTTGTAGTGCCTAGGCAAGTGTGTCAAAGGCTAGTGGTTTTTAATTAGGCCCACTACTATGGTTCCTTCCCACTTACCTGGCACCTATCTGGCTACAAGGGTAGTACGGAGGCGGCAGAGGATTGATCCTGCGGTTTGTCCTTTGGAAGTCTAGAAGCGGTCTAGAGACTGCACCTAGGTGACCTTAGTTCTAGGGTTGCTTGTGCATCTTAGGGAGATTTGTCTTGAGTCCCACTTTTTCAAAACAAGCCAATTTTTAAATCACACACACGCTGCCACTTTCACTAAACCCGCTTAGTGCATGCTCGGCTGGACACGGGATCCTAGTGCCCGTCTTGTCCGCGTTCCTGCTATCGACGCCGAAGTCGGTACTTCTTCATCTTCTTTTCCCCCACCACACACCACGACCGAGATGGAGGGCACTCCATCAAATTATAACACCACACTGCCACCGCCCGAAGGTGCGCAGAATCCACCGCACATCTCTCTCCAAGAGAGATGCTATCCTATCCGTGGTCCTCTTCCCACTTGTCTATCTCTTCCACCACCTAACGGGGATAATTTCGAAATTAAACCCCACTACATCAATCTGCTGCCCAAATTTCACGGACTTGAGTCAGAAGATGCGTACGTTTTCATCACCAAATTTGAAAACGTATGCGCAATGATGGGTACTTCACAATTGACTTTAGATGCTATGCGTTTACGTCTTCTCCCATTCACACTGTGCGACTTGGCAGAAAAATGGCTTTACAATACTGCCGCACACTCTATCACTAATTGGGATGAATTCGTCATAGCATTTCTTAAGAAGTTTTACCCGAACCATAAGACTGCACGTGTTAGGAGCGAGATCAACCAGTTCATCCAACTTCCCAATGAACCATTTTGGAAGTGCTTTGAACGTTTCAAAGATCTGCTTGTCCAATGCCCTCATCATGGAATCAATAGATGGGATTTATGTCGAATTATATATGAGGGCATTAATCCAGTGACAAAGAAGATGCTTGAAACAATGTGTCAATGCAATTTCATGTCTAAAGACGACGGTGAAGCTTGGAAGTATCTGGAAGACCTCGCTGAACACACTTTGCAGTGGGAAAGTATAAGACTACCTTCATCTAGGGGAGGTGTTCACCAGCTCGATATTTCCATCGCAGTGAAAGCCGAAATGGCAGCGATGCAGAAGAAACTCGACGCTATTGAGAACAGATTCTCATCAGTCTCCCTAAATCAGGTTACGCTTCCTAAGACCGTCTGTGGTTGCTGTTCGGGTCCTTCACACTTAACGGAAGAATGTCCTATGAATGCATCGTTTCAAGCTAATGCTGCTTTTCAGCAGCGACCTAGAAACGACCCTTATTCTTCGACGTATAATCAAGGATGGAGGAATCATCCTAACTTTGCTTGGAATCAAAACCAACAAAGCAATTATCAAAGACCTCCTCCACAGCAACCACAACCACAGAATCAGCCCCCCTTTCAGTCACAGAATTTCCAAAATCCGGCCAACATTTCTACACCACAAGTGGCCGGTACTGACAACTCACTTGCACAAACTTTGGATATGTTCATGAAACAATCCATGCAATTGTCGGCTGAGATGAAGTCTTCTATTGATACCATAACGAAAAACTCCGCCTCCCATGGTGAGAGTATTAAATCATTAGAAAACCAAATCGCACAGTTAAACGCCGCAATGAGTGCGAGAGAGAAAGGGAAACTCCCATCTCAACCCCTACCGAATCCTGGCCATTCACAAAATTATAATGTGAATGCCATTACTACGTTGAGATCGGGAAGAGAGCTGAATAACCGAGTGGGTGAGCAATTTGATGTTAGCGACACATTTGATACCCCATCTTCTTCTTCCTCTTCCCCTAATTCGTCCAGTCCCCCACCTTCATCCGAGCCTATTCTCCGTTTTCCCCAAGGCTCGAACATTTCACTAAATCTATTTAAGTCGACTCCCACTCCAATTTTGGGATCGAATCCGTCGCCACAGTCTTCTCCACAAACGTTGGACCCAAAACTTATTGATCGAGCTCCATTTCCAAACCGATTAAGGGCCAACAGACCTGACCCGCAAATGGAGAAGATTGTGGAAATGTTTAAGCAAGTTAGCCTGAATATTTCTCTCCTAGATGCTATTCAACAAGTCCCATCTTATGCAAGAATCCTTAAAGACTTGTGCACTAGGAAGAGAAAAACTCAAGTGCCTAAGAAGGTTTTCATGACGAGTAATGTTAGCACCGCTTTTACCCAACAAATACCAAAGAAACGTAAGGACCCCGGCTGTTCTACAATCTCTATTTCTATTGGGGGTAAAAATATTAATCGTGCTTTACTCGATCTAAGCGCTAGCGTTAACTTGCTTCCTTATTCAGTATACGAGCAGTTAGGAATTGGAGAGTTAAAACCCGCCCATTGTACTCTCCAGATGGCAGACCGATCTATCACCAAACCTCGGGGCGAACTAGAGGATGTGTTAATTAAAGTCGGGGAATTCATATTTCCCGTAGACTTTATTGTTTTAGATACACAACCTGTGGCAAACCCACGCAATCAAATCCCGGTGATACTTGGTCGACCCTTCCTAGCAACTTCTAACGCTGTAATTAATTGTCGTAATGGTTCTATGAACTTATCCTTCGGGAAAATGACAATTGAGCTTAATATTTACAAGCTAGGAAGTTAGCCATCAGAACCCTCTGCTCATTTACTGGATGTTTGTTCCATCCACGAGATAGCTTCCGAAAGCTGCATGGATGAGGAACTTTGCTTTGATGTCCTCGACAACACTAATGAGACATCGTTTGATCTTGCACCACTTCACAGTGAGGATATGTTCAATGAGTCCGACCTTGAGATTAAACCCGTTGACTCGTTGCAAAAGTCAGCAGCACTTTCCGAGTCAATATCTTATGCAAGTTTTGAACCTCTTAAGGACTCCGAATATCATTCCGTTACCCCGCCTTCTATTGTCTCTCTGCTAATTCTTGATCTTAAACCGCTACCTTCTCATCTTAAATATGCATATTTAGGAGAGAATGAGACTTTGCCAGTGATTATATCCGCTTCTCTAGCCTTAGATCAAGAGAATGCACTTTTGGCAGTGTTGAGATCGAATCGGCAAGTATTTGGTTGGACAATGGCCGACATCAAAAGGATTAGTCCCTTAATTGTTGAACATAACATACATCTCATGGATGAAGCCAAACCAACCCGAGACCCACAAAGACGGTTAAATCCCATTATGAAGGAGGCGGTAAAGAAATAAATCGTCAAGTGCCTTGATAGTGGAATAATTTACCCCAAATCTGATAGTCAATGGGTAAGTCCAATTCATGTGGTCCCTAAAAAGTCTGGCATCAAGGTCATCACTAATGAGGCTAATGAGTTAATCCAAACACGCACCCAAACTGGGTGGCGCGTATGTATTGATTATTGATTACAGGAAACTCAATGCCGCTACGAGGAAAGATCACTTCTCTCTACCTTTCATTGACCAGATGTTAGAACGATTAGCGGGACACGATTACTACTGTTTCTTGGACGGATACTCTGGCTATAACCAGGTCCCCATCGTCGAAAAGGATCAAGATAAAACCACTTTTACTTGTCCTTTCGGAACTTTTGCTTATAGACGCATGCCCTTTGGGTTATGCAACGCTCCCGCTACATTTCAGCGGTGCATGATGGGGATATTTTCAGATATGGTGGAAAATTTTATGGACGATTTCTCCATTTTTGGGGACTCCTTTGAGGACTGCCTTCGTAATCTTGACGCGGTTTTTACCCGCTGTAAGGATAAGAACTTGACTTTGAATTGGGAAAAATGCCATTTTATGGTCCAAGAAGGTATCGTACTTGGACATATAATTTCACGAAAAGGCATTAAGGTTGACAAAGCTAAAATAGATGTCATTCATAACCTCCGTCGTCCCAACCGCGTCAAAGATATACGATCCTTCCTTGGCCATGCAGGATTTTATAGAAAATTTATTAAGGACTTTAGCAAAATTGCTAGACCCTTAACCCTTCTATTGGCCAAAGACACTACTTTTCACTTCGATTCGGATTGTGAGGCTGCTTTTGAATCGCTTAAAGAATCACTCACTACAGCCCCCGTTCTATCATCTCCGGATTGGAACCACCCGTTCGAGCTTATGTGTGACGCATCAGATTTTGCTATTGGTGCTGTCTTAGGACAGCATATTGATAAGATACCACATGTAATTTACTATGCAAGTAGGACCTTGAATGATGCACAAATAAATTACACAACTACCGAGAAGGAACTCTTGGCAGTTGTATTTGCATTAGAGAAATTCAGGCCCTACTTGATTGGCTCGCCTATTGTGGTTTACACAGATCACTCCGCCCCACGACATCTTTTATCGAAGAAGGATGCGAAGGCTAGGCTAATACGTTGGATCCTATTGTTACAAGAATTTGATCTTGTCATCAAAGACAAGAGTGGATGTGAAAACGTTGTAGCCGACCATCTTTCACGCATCACTTCTCCGCCAACTGTGATCGTGCCGATAAATGACTCATTTCCTGATGAACAGCTCTTGAATGTATCCTACGAACCTTGGTTCGTGGATATCGTAAACTATCTTGCTACGGGACTTATTCCTAGTGATTGGTCGAAACAAGATAAACTTCGATTTCTATCCTAAGTAAAATATTTTTACTGGGATGAGCCTTATCTATTCAAGTATTGTTCCTATCAAATCATTCGCAGGTGTATCCCTAACGATGAATTCAAGAGCGTGTTATCATTTTGTCATGATCAGGCATGCAGCGGTCACTTTGGAACTCGAAAAACGGCGGAGAAAGTTTTGCAATGTGACTTTTATTGGCCAACATTATTTAAAGATACATTTGAACATTGCAAAACTTGTCCGCGATGTCAGCATTTGGGTCGGATTTCACGAAAGAACGAGATGCCGCTCCAACCTATATTGGTTGTGGAAATATTTGATGTTTGGGGTATTGATTTTATGGGCCCTTTTCCCAACTCCTTTGGGAATCTATATATCTTGTTAGCAGTTGATTATGTCTCGAAGTGGGTGGAAGCTATACCGTGTCGCACTAATGACAACAAAGTTGTCATTGAGTTCCTTTAAGAAAATATCTTTTCACGATTCGGACACCCTCGCGCTATCATTAGCGACAACGGGACACATTTCTGCAATCGGTCTTTCGAGACCTTGATGTGGAAATATTCAATCACTCACAAGCTCTCTACGCCCTATCATCCCCAAACAAGCGGGCAGGCTGAGATCTCAAATAGGCAGATCAAACAGATATTGGAGAAGACGGTTTCTAAGAACCGTAAAGATTGGTCAACCAAATTGACGGATGCTCTTTAGGCATTCCGCACCGCTTATAAGACCGATCTTGGTATGTCTCCATACCGCCTTGTGTTTGGGAAGGCATGCCACCTTCCTGTCGAGATCGAACATAAAGCAATGTGGGCTGTTAAAGAGCTTAATTTTGATCTTGATCATGCAAGCAGCTATCGGAAGCTGCAGTTAAATGAGCTAAGCGAACTCCGCGATGAAGCTTATGATAATGCGGTGATAGTAAAGAACAGGACTAAAGTGTTCTACGATAAATATCTTTCTAGAAAATCCATCACATCGGGGCAACAAGTCCTTCTTTACGATTCCCGTCTCCATCTTCATCCGGGTAAGCTTAAATCTCGTTGGAAAGGACCTTTTGTGGTGCAGTATGTACACCCGCACGGGGCAGTTGAAGTCGAAAATTTGAAAAACGGTTCAATTTTTAAAGTAAATGGGCATAGATTAAAACCGTATTTTTCTGCTGACCCCGCGAAGGAGCTCATATTTTTACAGGAGCCGCTTTACCAAAACTAAATTTCCTCCACCTCACCTCCATGTTTTTGTAACATTTTCTTCATTTTAAGAATGGAGGTGAGTAAAAATGGATTTGATTGAATATCTGTGCGTGTCAAAGATCAAGTTTGGGAGTAGTTTTCATTTAACTATTATTTTACCCCTTGTATCTCTCTCCTAGTATACAGGTCCTTGTTCTCAAAAGGCTACATCAGTGAGGACACTGCTGAAAACAGGTTTGGGGGGGAGGTTTGTATTCACTGAATTATCTTTGACACTGGGCATTAAAAAAAAAATTTAACAAAAGAGTAGAGTGTGAATAGTTTAAGAAAACCAAGAAAATTAGAAGTTTTCTTAAACGAACTTGTAATAAGTAGTTATGAGCTGTTGTCCCAAGGGTTAGTAAGATGGAAGAAGTCACTAATCTGAGGATAAAAATAAGTCTGAAAAATAGTTTCTATTCTGGAAGCCAAACATTTGAATGTTGACACCCTACTATATGCACTTACACACGTCTTGAAACTCGGAATAGTAGAGGATACCTTGAAATGCTCTTGTCTAAAAGCCAAAGTATGAAGGAAATGAAAAAAATGAAGAAAATATAAAATGGTGAAAAGAAAAAAATGAACACTGGTTTTGTATCGCCAAGGCAGCAATAAAAAAATACAGCGAGGGTGCCTCTTCACCTAGTGCCCTAAGGCCAACTGGTCTGGGAGTCATTGTTAAGCCTTAGATGGTGCAAGACGAGAAAAATATTATCACCTAATCTGCAAGCACATGAGTAATCGGTCGGTTAGTACCTCAAGAAGTATTAACGGTCGCATAAAAAGGTGTGAGCAAACCTAAGTATTCATCAAATTAAAAGGTACTAAGGTAGATGGACAAGAGTATGATAGCTTGAATTGAATTCTCCGAGTGTAGGGATGTCATTTCACACACGTAGGGGTATATGATCAATGTTTGGACGAAAGATAGGAATGAAGAATAAAGACGATGTTTTATTGAGGGATAATGGGATTTCTAACATCTTTTCATGACTATTAAGATAGGGCTCATGACAACTGAAAAGCTAGTGTAGTTGGAAACTCTTATTTTCAAAGTCTTTCTTTCATGGTTCTTATCTTTATATGTAAATTTTACCATCTCTCTTTTATTATAGGATTTTATGGGTGTAATCCGCTGAAAACCCTCAGGAGACAACACTCCTCCTACTAGGGACACCTAGAGGTTTAACGGCTTGTTGCACGTGCTCAGTGCAATCGTGTCTGCCTACGAAAGTGTGCTTAGTTTTCTCCTTTCTTTTTCTCCTCTTGAATAAACTAGTTTGCTCGGGACGATCAAAGATAAGTTTGGGGGTATTTGTTCAGTTGATAAAACTGCACATTTGTATTACATTTTTCCTACCATTTTCATATTAAAGAAGGACTTTATTATAATATATCATACATATGAGGGTTTATGTGTAAAAATACTATTTTCCATGTGTTGTTATATTATAATTAGTATTTGGTAGGAAAATGTATGCAAATAAATTCATTGACCAAATCCTAGTAGAATAAAGTCTAATAAATATTATTTGAGTTGTTGTGCAAAAGATTTCCAAGTGTGCAGAATTTTTCAAAGACTAGAATCAAGCAAATCAAGTTGTTGAAGAAGACTTGCCTAATTAAGAAGCAAAACTTGGAGACCAAGTCTGGAAGCAACCACGAAAAGATTTCCAAATTCTGAGGGTTCCAAGGATCGCCAAATGTCACTACGAGACATCCCCAGAAGATTGATCAACGGCCACGATGAGAAGGCCGCGGATCCGCGGCATTAACCCATTTATGCCGCGGATCCGCCGCAGTTAGAGGGAATTGGAAGCCGAGGATTTTTGGGGAGGATCTTTTGCTGCTTACTTCCTAATTTAGAAGCTTGGATTCTGGCTTTGGCACTATAAAAAGGCACCGAGAGCCTCTTGGAAAAATCATCAAGTCGACGCGATCATGAAGTCCAAGACGGCTCATGCATCCAGGCTGATCATCAACGGTTCATCTACCTCCTTAGAAGAGATCGAGAAGCAAACTAGGTTTTTGTAATTATTTTCTATGGAATCAAAGTGTACTTAATCTTGTTGATTAATAAAGGTAGTTCTTTTTCTTATTCTATTTCTTCGTAATTTAATTATGCAATTTCTCTCCATCTCTTTTTCTCCCAACATGCGCGAGTAATTCTCCGCTTGTTAGGGTTCGTAGGATTAGGGTAGGCTAATGGATGATAAACATCCCTAAACCCTTTTTAAGTCCTATAAAGTTTATAAACTTTATCAAAAGAATCATTAACATCCTAATCGGGCGCGCTAATAATTCTTTGTTAGTCCCGACCGCGATTAGAAATTGGATTAATGATTGTTTTGGTAAAGGCTAGATATGAACGGAGTTCCGTGTTGAGATAAGGGTTAAGAGTGGGATTCGTTTTCCCTCCAGAAACCCTAATCTACACGCATCACCGTCGTTCTAGTTTTAAATCTATTAAAAGATAAAAAGGGTAACTTTTAATTAATCGTCCATGACTACTAAATCCTAACGAACCCTACAAGCCCCCTTCTTATATAAACTTACATCTGTAGTTAATCTAGATCTATATTTTGCATTCTTGTTTAACGTAGATCTAGATCCTACAACCATTCTACAACATTCTGTATTCCTTCCTCTCTCTCTCAATACATCTAAAGTAAGAGTAAAAGATTCAACGTTTCCCTGAGGACGACCTGTACTCACCTCGGTCTAATTACACGCGACACCGTTCTGATTGCGGTTAACAACTACAAACATACACTCTTTCGTATCAATCAAACACTATGCGACGAAAATGCTTGTTCACGGCATCTTCATATTTGGAATTGGCAGCTTCAATCTGTTGTCGGACTTGATCATGGATGCTTTTCAGGTGCTCGGTCATGTCTTCAGCTTTAACATTGCGATGCCCCATATAGGGAATTGGCGCCAAGTCGAGGACACCGGTGAGGTTACTTCCATACACGATCTTAAATGGACTTCTCTTCGTCGTGTGGTTAATAAAACGGTTGTAAGCGAACTTAGCTGGTGCGAGGGCGAAGTCCCACTTCCTTGGGTTGTCTCTATCTAGGCTACGGAGGATATTACCGAGGCTTCTGTCGACCACTTCAGTTTGACCATCTATTTGTGGGTGATAGGAACTTCTAAAGAACAGTTTAGAGCCCAGATTCTTCCATAAGGTCTTCCAAAAATGGCTCATGAACTTGGTGTCCCTATCTGAAGTGATGGATTTGGGTACCCCATGGAGGCGCACGATTTCTTTAAAGTACAGGTCACCGATTCGAGATGCGTGTATAGTTTTCTTGCAGGCCAGAAAATGCGCCATCTTAGAGAATCGATCGACCATGACACAGACTGAGTCCATGCTCCCTTGAGTTCATGGTAGGCCTAGGAAAAAGTCCATGCTGTCTTCTTCCCATGGTGCTTCTTGAACCGGGAGCGGGGTGTAAAAATCCGCGTTCGTGACTGTCCCCTTAGACACTTGGCAAATATGGAAGCGCACTCCGAAACGTATCCAATCTCGTTTCATGTTAGACCAGTAGTAGTCATAAGAGATAAGGGCCAGGAGTTTCTTTCTCCTAAAATGGCCCTCATTATGAAGTTCCTCCATGATCTTTTCTCGCATCGAACACTCAGGGATGCAGAGTTGCAGTCCTCGAAAAAGATAGCCATCCATCAGCAGATAGCCTTACTTACGTTGCTCGGGTCCATGTTGAGATTGCTTCAATGCTCTATGAATAAGGCCGAAGAACGGGTCCGTAAGGTATTGTTCGCGAAAGGTATCGAACCCTACAATCCGAGCTTGCCTTATGGAGAGTAAGGTCGCTCTTATGCTCAAAGCATCAGCTACTCGATTATCGACCCCCGCAATGTGCTTTAAGGAGAAGGTGAACTGTTAGATATATTCAACCTATCGACCATGTCGATGATTCAACTCATGCAACCCATTAATGTACTTGAGCGCTTCATGATCAAAATGAAGGATGATCTTACGCTGCAATAAATAGTGCTCCCAATGTCTCAAGGCTTGGACGATGGCATAGAACTCGGCGCCATAGGTGTTGTACTTGGCCCTGAGCTATTTAGTTTCTCACTGAAGAAGTCCACTGGTTTCTTTTCTTGACTAAGTACGCCACCGATACCCACCCCCGATGCATCACATACCATCTCGAATATTTTGTCAAAATCTGGCAAAGCCAGCACAGGGGCATTAGTTAGTTTCTTTTTTATGGCGTCGAATGCTTGCTGTACTTCGTCGCTCCAATGGAAAGGTACCCATGACTTGAGACAGTCTGTGATTAAGGCCATTACCCCACTGAAATTTGGTACAGAATGAAGATAGAAGGAAGCAGGGCCGTGGAAACTCCGGGCTTCATGAATGTTCCTCGGCGCGGGCCAGTCTCAAACTGCTTGTACTTTAGATGGGTCTGCACGCACCCCCTCACTGGAGATGATGAAACCTAAAAACATGATTTGATCTGCTATGAAGTGGCACTTCTTTAGCTGGGCATAGAGCTGTGGCTGCCTTAACACCTCGAGAACATTTCTCAGATCCTGCAAGTGAGTCTCACAAGAAGGGCTATAAATAAGGATGTCATCAAAATATATGACAACACACCTTCCAAAGAATGGCTGTAGAAGGTGGTTCATGACCCTCATGAATGTGCTTAGTGCATTGGACATACCAAACGGCATCACCATCCATTCATAAAGTCCATCCCGCGTCTTGAACGCGGTCTTCCACTCGTCCCCCGGTCGGATGTGGATTTGGTGATACTTGCTCTTTAGGTCTATCTTCGAAAAGACTTTGGCCCCTGCAAGCTGGTCGAGCATGTCGTCGAGTCGAGGTATCGGGAAGCGATACTTCACGGTGATTTTGTTGATACTACGACTGTCAATGCACATACGACATGAGCCATCTTTCTTGGGAGTTAAAAGGGTTGGCACGGCGCAAGGACTCATGCTGGTTCGTACAAATCCTTTCTCCAGTAATTGCTCCACCGGCCTCCTTATCTTCTGGTGTTCTCTCGGGTTCATACGGTATATTGGTTTGTTGGGAAGAATTGTGCCAGGAATAAGGTCGATGCAGTGTTGTATGTTTCTCAATGGTGGGAGGTTGTTGGGCAGTTCGTTCGGGAATACGTCTGCGTAATCTCGCAGCAGTGGCATGACCATATCAGGAACTTCTGCATGTGCTTCCGCGCTCACCAGTGAATAGATAAGCCCAGTTTCTTATGCCTCCTCCTCTAACGGACACGCCTCATTGGTAAGCGTTACCTTGGTAAAAAGACTGCTTCCCTCCCCAACGCGGGTTTGGGCCCAGCCACTTCTTTCATTGGCCGGAGCATAAATTTTTGGCCATCTTTCACAAAAGTAAAGGTATTTCACTGCCCATCATGCACCGTCTTTCGATCTTACTGCCACGGTCGCCCAAGGAGTAGATGGCATGCGTCTATGGTCATGACGTCACACCAGGCTTCATCAAAATACTTATTTCCCATAGAGAAGGAAACCAAGCAACGCAAATCTACAATCACTTCGCTACACTTCTTGAGCCAGTGCAGTTCGTATACGCGAGGGTATTTCTGAGTAACTAGGTTGAGCCTCTGGACCACCTCCTTAAAGATGTGGTTCTCGCAACTTCGTTCATCGACGATGACCTTGAAGATTTTTTCTTTGATGGTACATGCGGTGTGGAAGACGTTGGTCCGCAGCCAGTCCTCATTCTCCCCCTGTCTAGGTGTGAGAAGGGTCCTCTGGATGACAAAGGATCTGTAGGTCCCATCACCGTCTAACGAGAACTACCTTTGGTGTTCACCTTTGTCTTCGCTAGCTTCATTTGGTTCCCCTCATCATCAGCACCGACCATCAACTGCTTGCATTTGTTCAAACGTTTGGGACAGTTTGTGGTGTAATGTCCCGGTTCCCCGTACTCAAAACAACGGAAGTTGGACTTTGCTGCTGTAGGTCCCATGTTTGGAGCTGTTTCTGTTGGCGCAGTTGCTGTAGGGGATGTAGAGCGGTTGCTCACATCTCCTTGGGAATATGGTCTACCCCCTCATCGGGATTTTTTCCTCTTGGCAAGTAAGGCATGCTTTCACGTCTCGGAGAGCTTAAATAGCGGATGAAGGATCAGATCGTCCAGAATCGACTAACGGAGTCCCCCAAGGTAGTAAGTTACTCGTTGCTTCTCAGCCTCTGCCAGATCGTTGAGAGCGATCAACATATAGAACTCTTCTGTGTAGGCATCAACAAATCGAGTCCCCTGCCGCAATTGTTGTAGTCGCCGATACATATTTTGGGTGTAGTTGAACGGAAGGAACTCCAATTATTGTGAAAAAATTGTTTTTTTAGTGTTTCCTAATTACCGCAATCAATAACGGTGTCGGAAATAACTAGCCGATAGTGAGTACAGGTCGTTCGCAAGGAGATGATAAATTACTATTCCTGTTTTGGACGAGTTAATTGAAAAGGATTTGATTTGTTGTTTTTATTCTAAAAGAGATTTAAAAATATTAATGTTAGAAGAACTCATTAAGGTTTTCGGATTGGGTCATTTAAAGGATATATTAAAAATTCTTTTCCTTTAACCACTTGTTGAATTGATGTGAGAATAATAGCAAACAATGGGGATTAGGGCTTAAAGGGGTACTAAGGATTCCATTTCCCTTCATTGACCCTTTTCCTTCTATTAATTACTATTATCTCAAGCCTTTAGCAAAGTTTCACAACTTATCTCAAAAGTAGGGTCGCAATTACCATGGAAGGATAGAGTGCCCAAAAGGAGAGAGATGCGGTTTATCTTTAAAAAAAGTTTTAGATTCATATGTTGGGTAAAGGGAAAAGGTAAAGGATTTTTCTATCCCTCAAACTCCTCTTTCCTTAACCCTAACAAGCGAGAAAATTATTCACCCATTAAAATCATTAAAACAAATAAGAAGAGAGAAAAAAACGAAGAATGATAATTATGCTAACTACTAGGGCCCTCACGATAGCGAGGAGCATCCATCGAGTATCCGTATCATCGCATATAAACAATTAGAAATAAGAAAGGAGAAAAGGAAGAAAGAAAAAAAATGAAATCAATCATCTTCCTAATAAAATAAAATAAAAGTACGATAATAAAACTGCAAGAGAAAAGAGACAAGAAATAAATTAAACTCTACCTTTTTATTAAAAAGAACTTGAATTATAAAATTTAAATGGCTAAAAGAAAAACTAAATATTAAACCCTAGATGTCATCTCGACTCACATGAAATGATGATCGTGCCCATGAAAAATTTGATCAAACGGCCACGGTTCGGTCGCTGATCCGCCGCCAATTGCCTTATATGGCCGCTGATCCGCCGTCTTTTGTTGGGATCTTGTCTCCAAGTTTTTTTCTCTTTGTTCTTGTGATTTTAGGAACTCTTTTAGACAATAAAATCTTGAAAATATTGTCTTCTTTTTGAAGTTGCGAGATTCTTCAATCTGCTCCTAAATTTGGCAGATTGCTAACTTGATTTGATTTGGATCTCTTAATCATGTTTATAGTCTTGAACTGATTTATTACTTTAATATCTATACAATATCTCAAATCAAATTACTATTAGCATTTATTTTATATGAGAAAATATTCCAACAATTTATTCACAAATAAATTACTTAATGGTTAATAAACTCATGGATATTTATTTAAATGAGATATGCAACCATTTAACTCCCAATTATATTAATTATAAATTAAGAAATATATGACAAAATCTTTTTCCACATGAACCCACATATATTCTTAAATTATAAATAACACATATAGTAATTACTAACAGTAAAGAAAATGATCGTAAAAATGTGCAATAAATACGACTGATTAAATACCCCCAAACTTATCTTTTGATCGTCTCGAGCAAACTGTTTTATTTTAAAAGAAAAAGAAAAACCTAACACACTTTCGTAGGCAACATGATTGCACTTAGCTCGGACAACAAGCCTTAAAATCTCAAAGTGTCCCTAATAGAAGGAGTGTTGTCTCCTGAGGATTTACAGTGGATTACACCTACAAAATCCCAAAATTTAGAAAATAAAAGAAACAAAAATAAGAAAACAAAAATTACATGAAAAGATAAGACTATATAAAAGAAAAACTTGAAAATAAGAGTTTCGAACTATACTAGCTTTTTAGTTGTCATGAGCCTTATCTTAATGGTCTTGAAAAGATACCGGAAATCACATCCTCCCTCAATAAAATATCGTCTTTAGTCTTCCTCCGTACCTTTCTTCCAAACATTGATCATATACCCCTACATGTGTGTAAAAGTCATCCCTACACTTGGAGAATTCAATTCAAGCTATCATACCCTTTGTCTATATTCCTTAGTAAATTTTAGTTGGTGAATATTTTAGATGAATTTGCTCACACATTTTTCATGCGACCGTTAATATTTCTTGAGGCACTAACCCAACGATTACCGAATGTGCTCATTTATTAAGACGTAATTAGCAATATCCTAATCTTGAAATACCTAAGGCTTAGCAGTGACCCCCCAAACCAGTTGGTCTAAGGCACCAGATGATAAGGCACTCTCGTTGTATTTTTTTTATATGCCGCCTTAAGTAATTACAAAACCAGTGTTCATTTTTTTAATTTTATTTTATTCGTCATTTATATTTTGTTGATTTATATTTTTTTCATACTAAAGTTTCCAGACAAGTGTATTTCAAGGTATACTCTATTATCCCAAGTTTTAAGATTTGTGTACGTGCATGTAGTAGGGTATCAATATTTAGAAGTTTGGACTCAAGAATAGG
Source organism: Agapanthus africanus (assembly GCA_030015575.1). NCBI lineage: Eukaryota > Viridiplantae > Streptophyta > Magnoliopsida > Asparagales > Amaryllidaceae > Agapanthus > Agapanthus africanus. Next base: position 414,407,377 of record CM057349.1, on the reverse strand, counting down.
GACCATCCTTCCGACTTATTTCTATCCGCAGATTAGTGACTCCTTCATTTTACTAATTCAACAGCTCATGACCACATATTACTAGCTCCGTTCTAAAACATCTAATTTTCATGTCTTTCTTAAGTCTCTTCCTCTCTTTTATATGTATTTTTCACTTTCTAACTTTCATTTTCAAAATCTTCTAGTTTTTTTGGGTGCATATGATGCATGGATACATTGTGCAATGCAAAATTTACATATGATGCGTGAATACATATAAACCTTCCCTACAAACTAGTTTGCAACAATGTCCTCACTGATGTCGTCTTTTAAGCTTAAACCTGAAGACTAGGAGAAAAGGTTCTCAAAGATTTGAAAAAGAGACAAGAGTTAATGATAGTGAAATCCTCCACCAAACTTGTTCTTGGCTCACAATCGTGCAAAAGATTTCTTTTCTGTCAAGAGCCATTTAAAAATATTTTTTCTTTCCGCCCAAACTTGAGTAAAACAGTGTTTTCATTACTAAGTATTGGGTTTCCCTAACTAATACCGACTCCAGGTTATGTATCTACCAGATTTAGATCTCATATCTGCACGACGTTACAGATGCTAAATAGGAGTAGAATATTAGGAAATGGGCGATTTGATCCTCAATATCGGAATTCGTTGTAATTGGTGATATTGAATTAAATCACCTGTGTTTGCCTAAACGACAAATATTTGGTTTCGAATAACCGTTGTTATGCACCAATTTTTAAAATTGAATATTTGTATCTTTATTTTTTAAAGTGAGATGTAAATTTTGAAAATTGTGTTCCAAACATTTACCTTTATCTGTTGAGGATAAGGTAATGTGCATTAAATAACGGTGTAAGACATTCTTAAGCGAAATACAGTTTTCAACCTACAACACACGAAGTTCAAGTTATTGAACTCTTGAGGCTTATATATGAAAATTTTTGTTGTCCAGTTTCTTTCGGGACAGGGGGTTGGTACTCTTACTCCATTCAAGTTTACCTATGAGTTCTCTGGTTTTAGACACGTATTCGTTGTAATGCAAGGTCAAAAGATTTTGAGAAATTTATAAGTATAAGAATAAAGTAGAGAACCATACGTTAGAGGTATCAGGATTCTTTGAGGTGATCAAAAATTTAGATACTTATGCTAGGTATTCTATCATAATAATATTGAGAACTTAATTCTCTCACATGTTACTCATCCGTGGGTGCGCTTCTTGATGAGTAATGTTGTATTGACCTTTTTTCCATTTAGGTGATATGCACTGAAAACAGCAGCATGATTTTTGAATCTGGTTCCATCTAAATTAATGCCTATTATTCTATATGGACATAGATTGATTGCATATCTTGAGGTTTTCAAGATATGGAGTTATCCAGTTTCTGTTTAAAAGCAGAATCCGGACAAACTCAAGGCACTTTTCGGTAACGGCTGTTTGTAGATTATCCCAAACATTCGCTAGGATTTTGTTTATACCATTTTCAAGATCAATAGTTACATTGTTCACATTTTTATGAAAGAAATTTTTTTGCAAAAGAAACTAGTGGGAGTATGGTAGAACTGGAAGTGATTCCAAAACCACAAACAGTTACCGGAAATTTAGTAGAAGCTAAGGATTCAATTAGACTTAACAAACTATTAACCACTCCACAGATTTTAGTAAGTGACCTCAGACATCCGAGAGATACTTCGATTTTCTCGTAGACGGTGACAGGGAGGTCAGCTTCATGGTTATGATGACCCTACTAGTTATCTGAAGGTTATAGGAAGTGGTAACTTCCAGGTAACTGGATACTTTATATTCAGGATGGACTCCATGCACTTTAGCAAATTATGGATTTTGGACTTTCTTGGGTGCTCCTGAAGAGATAAAACCTATTAGAAGTAAGAAGATCTTTCGAGATCTGTGCAGGTGGAAAGGTATTAACCTAATATGGCTAGACTTGTTGTAAAGATTTTTCATCAAATTCCCGTTGTGGATTGTGATGAGATTTTTTACTTCAGTGTCTATGCTGAACTCCACATGAATATGACTTGGCACTGCTGCTATTCTTGACTATGATATCTTGTAAACGGATGACTATAACGTCATTCCAAATGGGAATTTGGAAGTGCATGTGTATATGACTCTTCCATAAGGGTTATCGTAGTCAGTGGGAGCAACGGAAGGTGTGCAAGTTGTTTATGTCTATTCAAAGACTAAAACATGGGTAGCGGAGATGGATCATCAGTTTTGATGTGACAGTCAAGCTGATTGACTTCATCAAAACAACAGATGAACCTAATAAGGAGGGTGTACGGAGTTATGTCCTGGGATTTAGATGAAATACTTCAGATAGAAAGTGATGTTTCTATACTGCAATTGGTCAAACTTTGGTTGTCACATAGTGTTTTCTCCATGTTGGATATGGATAATATATCAGGAATTCTAGTGACTAGATCTATGGTTTCAGATCTATATTTGGGAAGTGTCCCAATCTGGGTACTTAGACAGGATTCTAAAAGTATTAGAATGGACGACTCCTAGCATGGTAGTGTACCCGCAGGTGATGGAGTCACCCTCTCTAAAGAGATATCTTCTAGACTGATGAGGAGAGGGACTGACATGAATGACATAACATTTGCTTAGGCAATTGAGTCAATCATGCAATGTCTTGTACAAAAAAAGATGTTGCTTATACACTTGGTATAGGAAATAGATATTAATCCAATCCTGGAGAAACAAAGGGAAGCGATTATGAACATAAGAGGATGTTCTTGGTATAAGTTAACGGCAGCCTCCTCCGGGAGGCTGTTATCGGTTCAGGTTTTCAAGGTGACCTGGATGACAGAGATGCTGTCAGAGTTTTGAGTTTAGCCTCTTCTGAGGATCGGTATATTGGATAGCGTTCCAATATGGATACTAAGGTGATCATGGTGCGGGATGTTAGTTATGACTCAGCAGAGGATACAACCCAAGAAGTTTGTTGGATAAAATTGTTCATTTATGAACTTAGTCTTATTAAGCATCCAGAAAAATTCTTGAGGCGGTGTATTACTCAGTTCGGGAGATTGTTGATCTCCGTGAATTTGAGATATAGAGAGATGAAATTGGAACATTGTAGCGAATCCACTCACTGAGGCTATTTCTCAAACAAATTAGTTTCACAAACATGGTTTACAAAACTGATTAGTAAAGAAGTTGGATATTCGATAGCACACGAGCTGTGAGTATGCGATACCGCAATAATTGTCCTTAAGTGCAAGTAGGAGATTGTTTGATATAGTTCCCTCAAAGTAATTATTATGATTGCAAGTAGGCGATTATGATAATTGAGGAAGGACATATATAGGTAGAACAGTCTTGTTCGAAATGATAGTATACTATCTGGTTTTTCCTCATCATTGATAAAGCCCGTAGGATTCTCACTTGACTACCAGAATTATGATGGAGATCATATATGTAGGAGCTGAGAAGTCCATAAGCACATCCTTAAATGTCCTTAGTCGTGGGAGTATCGAGACTGGGCATCGATATTCCGGAGTAGACTAGTGTATACGTTTCTAGACCCCGATGAAAGCCGGTGGCTGGTCTCACAAGCCACTGGTGTTATGTCACCTAAGATAGTATACAAGTGCTCACTGGAGGTGAGTGCACCGGACGGACTCGCCGATAACTTCTAGATGATATTATATCTATCGTTAGATAGAAGTTCTCAGGTGGCATAAGTACAGGTTAATCTTTTGACCTGAGATCGTCATTTTTCTTGTGCGAGTTCCCACTGTACATTGATTACTAGCCTACCACGGCTCAAAGGAGTCATGAAAACAGGTTTTAGTTGGGTACGGTCCCGAGCCATATGAAGGCAATGATCGATTGTCAGGAATTCGTCTCTCCCAGTATTAAGAGTCGTTGTCGCGTTGTGATTGATTGGCCATCACCCTAAATTCATGGCCACGGTGGATGAGATTTACTGATAGTTGTTCAGTTGTTTCTCTATTGGTGATGAGCTTGATTCCGACACGACTTATCGGGTTATTAGGAGTCTGACGTAGTCCACCCCGTAGACCCGGTATGCGATACTCTTAGATAAAGAGACCGGGCTGTACGGAGATTGTCATATTCAGGCTCGGTAGGGTAAGGACCTACTTGACTGTCGATCCCCTTTTGGTAAGTACCTGGGTAGTCGTTACGTAAAGCTAGTGCCGCTGGCTTGCTTGTGGTTAAACCCACTGACAGCGTATTGTCAAGTCTTTAGAGTCCCACACAGAGTGTTTTTCTGATTCAGGCGATAGATGTAGAGGCCATACGTTAGTACGTACAGGGGTCCGATTAAATACGTGTACAGGATATACGGATTTTAATCAGACGGTTGATAATACTAACCGGCTTAGGATTAAACCGGATTATTAAATCAGGTTTTGATTTAATAATTTATGTGTGTGTATGTGTGTGTGTTGATATATATATATATATATTTTAGTATTATTGTTCACTATTCATTTTCTCTCTTTGGTGCTATCCATATTTTTATACGGATACGCGTATATGTAGTAATACGTATACCGGGCGAAATATTCCGTATTTGTACGGGAATACTTCTTGAAGAAGAACACCTTATAATTGATTTTTCTTTTTGGAAATTCAAATAATGAGGTGGCTTGGTAAGATGTAAAGGGAGTATTGAATCATTTTGATTTTCTATTCATAAAATCATTTTGATTTTCTATTCATGTATGTTGTAAAGATAGCAAGCCATTCTTTTCTACTTGGAGATATTGATTTTGATTCTCAACACTTAGCCATGGATGGCTAAGTTTCCTCACCTCCTCCTTCTTCTTCTTCTTCTTCTTGCTCTCTTGAGCATGGTAAACTAAGAGAGAGAGTTAGTGAAAAAAATTTCTACATCACCCACAATCCATTCCTAGCAAGTTTGGAGTGTCAGTCGGAGCCTGAATCAGTTTCTCTTGAGTGGATCATTTTCGGTAAGGGCGGTCGCCTCTCAAACGCGTTCCTGACGGCTATGAGCTTGAAGGGGTCTTCCACAATTAGGTGGACATACTTCGAAGGTTGTATTTTCTAAACCATTACATGTTAGTTGCTAGTTTTAGGTGTATGTAATAATTCTAGGTTTTAGTCTCTAGTTTTCTCCTCGATAATCTTTGTTTTCCGCTTCCACATCGGCCGCGACCTCCGCGGCGAGAGCACTAGGGACTTACACCAGGCTCAACATCTTTCTATACGATCTTTTTGCCTCTGGGTACCGTACCGGGTCTACCATGTATCCGCAATTGGTCCCCCCTATCTTGATTCGGATAATAATCATAACTCATAATCGAGAAAACTCATGGTGGACGCCGAAATATCATATCAAGAGAAAACCATATTTTTAAAACATTCATAAGTTTTATAAAATCATATATGCGGTTTCTAAAATCCAGAAATCTCATGAAAACAAAATCTCATAAGAACATAGCAATAATGGAACAACATGTAAAGGCACAGAACAGTAATAAAATGCATGCTAATGTTAATTGAGGAGCAATCTAAAGTGCTAGCAGAAATATAGCATGGCAAGTGTGTTCATATAAGTGTGTTTGTATAAGCAATGTAAAGAAAGTACAATATCTGAAATAGTACGTCGTACTGGGTACTAACAGGAATCTAAAATGCTAACATTGTATAATAAAATACGGTGACATAGCGAGTTCTATCTGTGTACGTGGTATGGTAATTACCGATGATGTGTGTGTGAGCATATGAGTATGTGTACGTGAAACATGTAAGTCATCGGTAACGGTGCGCATGTCCAAACAAACGAAATCAAGTAGAGCTAAAAGTATAAATATAGTATACATATTATGAATGATTGAAGTGCAAGCGTATGCAGAAATAAGGAAATCGAAATGCGAGCGTATGAAGAATAATGAAATCGTAACATGAACAAGTATTAAAATATCCAACTACGTACGAGCCATACATTTATAGTTTAAAATAGCACAAAACATTGTTTTGGAAATAGGGGATTACGATGTTTTTGAAATAGATACCATTTGAAAGTTTGTAGCGCACCCTTGAGGTTGTCATTTAAAAGTACGTAACGAGTCGTTAGTTTTGAAAGTAGGTATGGCTCTAAATATCTCATAAACTTTCATTTTAGCAAGACTCCTCAAGTTTAAATAAATGTATTGGTCGTATTCGGCAATCGATCATCATCATATCACGTACGGAATATCCCACGTATGATATCATCCAATCAAAATGGTATGGATCTATAATCGTGTACACCAATCTCATATCATCTCATATCTTATCATCTCATATCATATCGTCTCATAGCATATCATACTATATCATGTATAATTATATCGTAAATATCTTTATATATATACGTATGTATGTATATAGCCTAATGGCAAAAGATAGAGATTAAGGGTATAATTATCTACTAAGTGTAATGCCATCGCATATGGTTAGACTAGGTATATAATTCTAGTATGTATATATATATATATATATATATATATATATATATATAGTATTCTAATCTCTACGGTTGCGGGGGTGCTATACGCTATCCACCCGACTTCCCCCGTAGATATACATTTACTCACCTCATCTCCTCACCCTAGTCAAAACCGACGAACGCCTTGTCCTTCTTCGTCGTCTCGGAAGTCCATGCGATTTTATCTACAATCAAAATGATAACCAAAATCGCATAAAAACTCAAATCAAATTTGAAATCACGAGCGAAGTGTACATAGATTAGAAACTATGGTCAACACGTGCTAAAACGAAAAATACCCCCCGGCGTCGACGTACGAACGTCAAATGACCAAGTCACATCATGAAAACCCAAAAACCAAGTTTTAAATATCGCAAAACAACACCAAAACCAAGTAAAATTTTCCCAAATTTTTACTCAGGTGATCTGGGACAAATAACATATATGGTAGACTTAGTTATCGAGTGAATAAGCTACAAAACAAACACCTAAACCCTAACTCTACACGAGAGCCGTAATTTGCAGACCTAAGGAATATTTTGGCGGTTTGGGATTGTAGTTGGAGGTTCGGGCTTCTACAGTGGTTTTCTACTGGTCTAAGAATTTCACGGTATCCTTTAAATAATTTTTCGAGAACCCCAGTTGTACCAGATTTCATTTGAACTTCAAGAACTCAAGAAAACCGATATATGAAATTCTAAACACATATTTCAAAACTTAAAAACTCATAAGATCAATACTTGCACCACAACACCCTCTTCTAATTCTTATAGGGTGGTAATCACTAAGTATCCCTCTACTATTCCACCACCAGTAATAGTATACATCAAAACTCACTTTAGACATCTCAAGAATAGAAAACTTAAACCTTAGCTCTAAATACTAGTGTGTCAAGGCAAGATACTAAAAATATGGTTAATGAGAGCAAATTTTACCTCATGGTAGCAACTAAGAAAAGTTCAAACATAACAAAAAATCCCAAGATGAAGACTTGATCACACCATGATACATAGGATGAGGATATGAACATTTTTAGTGAAGCTTTCATGGTGTTTTGAGGTATTTTGCATGATGGTTTGGGGTTGTAGATGTGGATGGAGAAAGAGGAGGAAGAAGAAGAGATGGTGAAAATGTGGTGATGAAAATGCAAATGGTTGAAGTAACCTTGCCTCTCTGTCTCCCTCGAATTCTCTTTTCTTTGTCTTTTCTTCTCTTTTGTATATGTAAAACCGTCTTAAAATAAAATGAAAAGATAACATGTAAATAACTTGTCATGCACACTAAGTATGGTTTAACCAAAATCAAGCGTGGTTTATTATAGTAACTAATAAAACACACATTAATTTTAACATTAAACTTGTATGGTTATATTTTATATACCAATTTATGAAAAGCCCAAATTAAATAAATGCTTTAATAAATAATGATTCATTTTTAGTTCCAATTACTTTCCAAAAATAGAGATATATAATTATACTAATTTATGAAAACTCAAATTCATACTCGGGGTAATATCTGTAAAACTCATTATATTGTTATTTAAATTTTAAAATAATATTTTCCATTTTCTGAAATGTTACAGTGGTTTTGTATTTGATTTAAATGGGGATTTATGTTTCTGCATGCGTAGAGAGAGATGATGATGATGAAGAAGGCTTTGAGTTTGGGTACGCTCGAAAATGATAAATAATTTAGGGTTTAATAGATTAGAAAATTAGTGCATCAAATTCTCTGGAAACTAGATACACTTACTCTTCTTCTTTATATTTAAACAATGCTTTCTGAGTAAATAACTGAACAAAACCTTTTCCAATTAAATTTACAAAATTATTAAGCATACATGCATCTCACGATTAAATACTAGCTAATATAGCTCTAAGGCTCTAAAGATTAAAAAAAATCATATTCCAATCACTTTTAAGTGGCATACTTAGCCGCATACAACTGCTTACCACACCTATGTTTCTTTTAACTATTGTTCAAAACTAATAGTGTATACGGTCAGTGCCAAAAAAATAATAATAAATAAATAAATAGTATGATACGATTGATAGTCTATTATTACAGATTATCATTTTTGAGTTTTCGTTAAAATAAAATGATCATATTTGAATGATTTTTTAAAACAAAAAAGGGATAATTAGTCCTTAAATTCCTTAGTTCTAGGTGCATAGTTAACTCCCAAAGATAGGAAAAACATAAACTCCAGAAAACACCGGTTCAAGAAAAAACTTGCTGAAACTCACAATTTCTGAGCACGGTAACCATTTACTATTTTCATTCATCCAAATATCAATGATTCATCCTCGACTCTAGTTGGTTTTCTCCCATATCCCAATTCTAACAAATAATTTGCTCTAACTTAGGGCTAATATATCCAGTTTGGAGTTTGTTATGTGTGCCTCATATTCATCCGTAAAGATTTTCCTATTGATTCGGTGTTATATCACGAAGCGAGGTTTTACAGTTATCTTCAGGACAGACGTCTGTACAGATTTCTGTCCCGCTCTGTTAATTCTGAAGTTTCGGTAAATACTCTACAGATGTTTGCCACTATGTAGCGGACGTCTAAAGTTCTGATTAGAGAATTGGAGTTTCGGGATATGCTCAGACAGACGTCTTCCCATAGGGGTTAGACGTCTATCGTCGGGCTGGACGTGTAATTTCCTTAATTAGAATATTAGTTTTAGGGAATATCTTTTGTATGCAATAAATAAGAAAGTTTATACAACCCTAGATTGAAGCCTTTTGTGATAACAATTTTATTATTGGTGAGAACCCATTGTTATTGTGAGATATCTAGAATTTGAGAAAGATTTGTATTTTCTCTATCGATTTGTATTCCTCCGATATTTGATTATTAATAAAGATTCGTCTTTGTCTATTTGTTTTGTAGTAAGTTTTCGTATTTCTATCTTACCTGTGATTTGTTCTCTTCTCTATATCGTTTTGTTTGTGCTTTATGATTGTTGTTTACCATCGGAGACGGGGACGTACTGGGATGGATCGTTTTGCCTGAATCTGGGGGCAGATGCTATTTGGGCTTATTCATCCACCTCTCCGAAAATACCAAGTTGATTTATGGCACTATATATCGGAGGTTTGGACAAACGCGACCGTTATAGCAGACTTTATCTGATTCCCCCTCATTTTATGAGGGATTTTTGATTGTGGGGATACTCTTTTCTACAGGCGCAAGCCCATGCAGTTAATTACGTTACCGCATTATGATAACCATTTTCTCCTTCTCCGGAATTTCACTTCGTGTCGTGTGTGTTTTTGTTTGTTTTGTTTGTCCATGGATTGTATACGGAGACTAGTTTATGTCGTCGCTCGTATGGCGCGGATTAATCCAAATCCGTATATTTGAGATTTGGGTTTTGGTTAAGGATTTGCTTGACGGGGTCCACGTTGGTAGCTTAGTTTGCCAACAAGAGTGTATTTAGAACGCATTTCTCACATTTGTGAGGTCCATCCATTCATAAGATATTTAAGTTTGATCTAAGAATCGTTAGTCATATTTGAGACTAAGGCCAACTTAGAAACAAATGAGCATATGGGCTCAATTATTTTAGTTTAAGGACACACGGTTCATTGTCGCCATGTTTGGAGAGAATATTAGTTTAAAGACGTTTCGGTCCAACATTCCCATTTTGGGGACGCAATTTAGTTTAAGGACATTTCGGTCCAATATTCCTGTTTTGGGAGCGAATATTAGTTTAAGAACATTTCGGTCGAACATTTATCTTGCGCGCACGTGTATTTGGTATGCGGCGGAGTGAACGATGGTAACATGGAATGCACCAATTTGGGGTACGATCCGATTTGAGGTATGCACGTCAATTTGGAAATGCATTAATGTGGGATGAACGGGGTTGTTGGTTGTCGGGACCCGCCACCTCTCTGAAGACGCTGAGAAATTACGACGACATATATCAGAGGTGTGGCAAGATGTACCCTTGAACCAAATCCTATATTTAAGGGCAAAAAAAAGGTTGTGGACCTAAGAATCATTAGTCATATTTGGGACTAAGCTTACCTTAGGAGATATATGATGCATATCATTTTGGATATCATCCATAAGAGATCATTAGTCATGTTTGAGACTAAGATCAGTTTGGAAATCACGAGTAAATGGGCTCGGTTGATTTAAAATCAAAGAGCTTTAACCTCAGAAAACTTAGCCAATTTGGGCTGAGATTGGTTCTCTGTACTACTCAGCAGTGCTAAGCACTAATATATGCAATGATCACGTGTATTTCACGTGGGGCGCTGGAACAGTGTTGTGCACTAATCTTCTCTGGCGCTCATGTACGAAACATGTGAGACGCTCAGATGTGGGCGCTGCCCAAGCAGTACTAAGCACTTAGTCATTTTGACTGAACATGGAGTTATAAATTTGTTTTGCATTTGAACAGCAAGAAGGAATTTGTAGCTCATTGAAAAGATCTTGCACTACTGAGACATAGCACCTGAGTTCAAATCCCATCAGCCACACATTGAAGAGGCTCCGTTGAAGAAACAGACGTGCTTGCTTCGAAGACATCGAGACCGAAGATGATCTACGTCGGGGAGACACTAACTCAAGCTGTTCCTTCACTAGGTCATGAACTTTGTGAAGAGAACACCCTATACTACATGGCAAGTAGCAGAGGATGATGAAATAGGAAGTGGGCTCACTTTAGAATTGATTTTCTCACACCTTTTCTCATTCCACCATTAGAGCTAGTAAACTTTTGAGGAGGAAGAAGATGAGGAAGAATAACACTTGTGAATAATTCATCCAAATGAAAACTTATCCAAATGAATTATTCACCCATGGTTGAGTTAAGCCCTCATGCTTAACTCATGTAGAGAATTAACCAAGATGAAAGGTTAAGGGTTGGGTTAAACAATATCTAAGGAAATGACAAAAGAGTGGACTTTGTCAATGTTTCTCAAAGCTTCTTCCAATCTTGAGAACTTTGACTAAGTCTTGCTCTTTTGTTAAATCTTAAGATAAAATAAAAACCCTAATCTTAACCCTAATCATGGTATAAGTCTCATACACCCATCTAACATGTATCATCAACCATGACACAATGCATGTACACAAACATACATATCACATATGTACAATGTGCACACAAAGTGAGAAAACAAATCATAAGTGAGATAATACTAGTTAATGTAATGTAATATATAAAATATATAATTATACATTAAATTATTAAATCAACTCTTGATTTAATAATCCGGCTATAACCGACTAATATAATGTGTAACAACTTATCGAATCAACACTTGATCCGATAACCCGGCTATATCGCATATAACCGATCAATACCACATATCGCGAGAATAGAATACGGTATCTCATATCGTATCAATCTCGGTCCCGCACATATCACATATGTGCTCCTACTCCATTTCGCTTGAGCCAGGAAACCCCTGTGTAGGACTCTAAAGACTCGTCAATACGCCGGCAGTAGGTGATGATCATATCAAACACCCACAAGCCGCAAGCGGTCTGCTAAACGTAACGGCCACCCGGGTATTGAGCGATCAGAAGATCAACAAGAAGGCATCCTCACACTCCTACGAATTCAATCAGTAGCACTACCGTACAGTCCGGTCTCTTCGTCTGATATATCGCATATCTTGTTTAGGGGTGGTAAACGTCAGACCCCAGTAACTCGATAGATCGTGTTGATATGAGGCTCATAACGGGTCGAGAAACTAATGATAACACTTACCAGTATATCTCTGAAGCAGCCTTGGCCAAGGACTTCCTGTTATAGCCAATCGAGCACAGCGCAACATCAACTCCCTATACCGGGAGAGACGAAACCCCTCCTATCGCTCATTGCCTCCATGTGATTCGGGACTGTACCCAAAAGCCACCATTTTGCACGCCCTTTTGGACGTGGTATGATGGAAATCAAAGCAGAGTGGGAATCACATAAGACTCTATGACGATCTCGAGTCTACAGACTAACCTGTACCAGTGTCACCAGAGAACTGCCAACTGACGTGAGGTATAATACCATTTGGGAGTTCTCGGCGAGTCCGTCCAGTGTACCCAGTCTCCACTGAGCACCCGTATACTATCTCTGATGTCAAATACCAATGGATATGGGATTATCCATCGCCCATCTTCATGGGTCGAAAAGCTATACGCTAGTCTACTCTGGTATATCAATGCCCTGTCTCGATACACCTACAACTAGGAACATTTGAAGGATGTACTTAGCGACTACACTTTCCCCACTAGTATGATCTGAATCATAGTCCTGGTAGTCAAGTACTCATCCTGAGAGCTTTATCAACATGTAACATAGAGACAATCAGAGTACATGTTAAGATAAAGAGCAACCAGATAGCATACTATCATGTCGAGCAAGAAAGTCCTCTCTATATATGTCCAAGCATCCACTACAATATACATCGTATGTACAGTAATGGCCTCTAGGGCATACATATAACTAACAATCTCACACTTGCACTAGGGCCATCTGTTGTAGTATCTCATACCCAACAATCAGCAGTGGTTGAAGTATCTTATACTCAACTATCCCATAAAATTCTCTCCTGGGAATTAGGCCTTGGTGAGTGGATCCGCGCTGTTGTCTTCTGTGTCTACTCGCCTAACATCGATCTCCCTGGAGATCTACCATCTCCATGATCAGGTGATACTACCTAAGAATATGTCTGGATCTCTGATGGGACGGGGGTTCCTAGGCCAAAACCACAACTCCATTGTCACACAATGGTAGGAACGAAGTTCATCTCATGAACTTATATTCACCCAGACTTACCCTTTGGTAGCATCTTAGGTAGCAATGTATTAGCCTTTAATCGTCTAGATTTGTCATGGTATCTAGCTTGGAACTCTTCCAACATACTGTCCCTCTACAGAGGGTAAAGACAATGCCTGCGACTGACATTTGATTCATAGGGATTTTAAGATTAAAAATATTTTATCGCAATCAAGAACGGCGTCGCATGAAGCTAGCCAGTGAGTACGGGTCGGTCCACAGGGATGTGTAATTTTCCTAAGTGTTCTTACAAGCTGATTCAAATGGGTGTTTGGTCTTTTAATTTAATCTAAAAAAAGAACTAAGTTGTGCGATGGTTAAGAAACTTTCTAGGGTTAGGTCTAAGGTGGAGTTTGATAAGATTTAATGTCACACCTCTTTCAATGCCCTAAATGAAATCTTTTAGAAGTTATAGCAACTATTAGAAAAAGGGATTAGGATGATTGGGAAGAAACGAAGTTCCTTCCTCTAGATCCTTGTCCGTCCTTTCCTAATATTTGCTCTAACCTTCATGGAAGACATGCATGTCCGGTCCTTTATACTGCGGTTTCACCGTTACCTCGTGGGTAGGGTGCCGTAGGGAGCGGATCATGCATGCATGCATGAAGTTCTAGATATTAAAAATAATCGGGCACGAAAGAGATGAGAGATCTTCATCTCTCATTCCCTCCCTTATTCCTAACCCTAACAAGCGAGGAAATTACTCGCTCATTAGGGGATTTATTAAAAATATCATTTTGAGATTCATTTTTTGATCTATTGGATTAATTTCCTACTGCAGTTTTAAGAGATTCTATACTAGAATTAACTAAGGCAAAGGAATGATTTATCTAAGACAAGAATTAAATTAGAGAGCTAGGGCAAAGAATGAATTATAAACTAGGGCAGAAAATGAAATGAACTTACAGGAAATGATGCTCTTCAATCCTCAAAAGATTATGAATTTTTATTAATTGAAAAGAGGCATCCCTATTACAATATTTTGATTACATATTTATAAGGAAATAAGAAAACTAGGGTTACAAATTCTCGTGCATGTGCTATTACAGATATACCCACGCAAAATCCCAACCTGCGCACCGACGCACCGCCACCAAAAATCTGCACCGACACGTGCAATAAATGGCCGCGGAACCGCGGCGCCAGCCTAGGTTTGGCCGCTGTTCCGCGGCCAAAATAGGGAAATGAGCTCTGTAATTTGTGGTTTACTTCTATGACTCTTGGTCTTTTTTATTTCTTTAGTTCTTTTCTCCTTTTGGCTTCTGGGTCTTCAGTGAAAACTAGTAATGGTCTTTTAACCGTTCACTGTGACGTTTTGGACCTTGTGTTGCCTTGTACCTTTGTGAACTATTCTACGTCTAGGCTTGACTAGGATCCTTCTACTTGTTGGTCAAAAGTCCCGCTTTTGTGTCATCTTTTGTCTTTTTCACTGTTTTCGCTCCAAGAACCTGTAACCTGTAATATGAAGCAGACATACGTCAAAAGCACCTGTTTATTTATAAAACGCATAAAAATGGGGAATATAAAATGCAATATTTTGATATGAACAACATTCAGTCGTCCTTACCACCCTGGATCCTATCCAGTAATTCTCCCTAGGATCGATTGATACCATCTCAGTACACCTAGTGAGAATCCTACAATCCATTTAGATCTATCTCATAGATCCAAAACACAGGATTTAGGAGGTATCACTTTGATCCTATATGGAGAATCCATGTGATAAGAGGAGATTGACCAAGCGTAGCATAGGAAACTCCTTTCCTATCAAGAGCATGTCATCCAGGTACAATACGAGGATCATCACCATACTCCATACTACCCTTTTGTATATACAAGGTTCATCTACCATTTTGATGAAGTCAAACTCTTTGACTACCATATCAAAACAGACGTTCCAACTCCGCGATGCCTGCTTTAACTCATAAAGAAACTTACACACGTTTCCGCTGCTCCCACGTTCTACGAAGCCCAGTGGCTGTGTACTTATAGACGTTCTCTTCTAAATTGCTATTTAGAAAAGCAGTCATGACACCCAACCGCCAGATATCGTAGTCATGGTATGCAGCAATGGCAAGTAGGATCCGGATGGACTTAAGCATAGGGACTAGAAAAGGTTTCATCATAATCCACACTTGGTCAATGACGAGAACCTTTTGCAACAAATCTTAGCTTTGAAAGTCTCAACTTTTCCATGTACACCAAGTAATCTTCTCAAGATATACTTGCTTCTGATGGGGATTTAACCCTTCAGATAAAGCAACCAAAGTCCATACTTTGTTGGTGTATATGGATTCCATCTCAGATCGCATAGTATCCAGCCATTCTCACAGAGTCCCCACTCCTTATGGCCTGCTCGAAACTAGTTAGGTTAGCATCTCATGATGCAATCCTCGCTCCCACTGTCATAGAGAAACCGAAGTACTTCTCAGGCGGATGAGGAACCCTACCAGATCGGCGGAGAGGCTGAGGTTCGTTGGGAACTATTGAATCCTTCGGTTCTACCAAATCAGTTGTAGTTTGTATAGCTGGAATTCCTTCCAGTTCCACCTCATGACCACTAATTTCTTCACAAGAAATTCCCTTTCACAAAGGTGGCATGCTGAGAAACAAAACACCTTTTGCTGCTCAGTGTGGTAGAAGATATTCCCTTGCGAATGCTCGGGATATCCAACAAACTTCCACAGATCTGATCTTGCCTCGAGCTTGTCCGGATTTTGCTTTTAGACATAGGCCGGTCAACCCCAAATCTTAACATCCTTAAGAGATGGGCTCTTCCCATACCATATCACATATGGAGTGGTAGGCACCTGATTTGATTGGAACCCTATTCAACAGATATGCAGCTTTTTAAGTGCATAACTCCCAAAAGAAAATAGGTAACTCAGTAGTACTCATTATAGAGCACACGTTATCACATAGGGTGTGATTGCTCCGCCCCGATATACCAACGCACTGTTGTGTATACGGAGGAGTAACGCTGAGAGAGAATCTCATTCTCCTTTAGAATAGTCCAGGAATTTCGTGCTCAAGTATTCTCCTCCCTGATCTCATCAAAGGACATAATACTTATACCCCTTTTGGTTCTCTACTTCTAACTTATATTCTTTGAATATCTCAAAAGGTTCAGACTTGTGTTTCAACAGGAACACATGTGCGAATCTTAAGAGATCATCAGTGAATGTAATGAAGTACAAAGAACCAGTCATGGCATGTGTAGACAGGGGAGCTACATACATCAGCATGTATCAATCCTAAGAGTTCACTAACTCTTTCTCTGTTTCCAATAAACGGAGCTATGGTCATCTTATCTTTGTGACATGACTGGCAAGTTTCATAAGATGTAAATTCAAACTAATTTAAATATGCATCTAAATGTAACTTAGCTAGTCGGGTCGCAGTTGATATGACCTAGTCTACAATACCTCAAGAAGGATTCGTTCAATTCTGAACTCTTCCTCTTGTGTGTGTTCTATACGTTAAGAACTGTAGTTTGATTTAGAACGTATATGCTTTTAGATAACGTGCCTGAACCGATCAACTCTTGATACAGGAAATGTTCAAAATATTATCCAACAATACAATATTATATCCTTCTTTACTAATAAAGAGACTGATATGATATTGTATATCAGGTTCGGTATCTAATAACTTTCATTCAGAATCAATGTATTTGGTAATACAGGGTGATAACTGCTAACAGACTTGGCTGCAACACTTGCAACATTTTTAACTCTTAAAACTTATCACCATTTCTCAGTTCCCTACCTATCTGTAGCCCATGTAACAGATTACATTTGCGGGATCCTGATCCGGTATTTCATACCCAGGACGTAAAGGATACTGAGAAACAGTTCTCTGCAATGAACACACCCGAAGAAGATGCATCATCATGTACTTTCTTTGTTTGGGCGGCACGGGAATTCTGGTAATCCCCTATTTCCTGCTCGGTCTTATAACAATTATAAGTTGGAGCGGGACCAACGTTCCTTAGCGCAGTATAACAAGCGGGTTCGGTCAATACATCCGTATTATTATCTTAATTAAGGCGTGACATGGTCGCTACCTGGAGAGAGAGAGAGAAGAAAACACTCAGCGTATGCTCTTGCAAGATTAGATTGGTTATTAATATATCTAATCAGGATGGCTCCCACTGTTTTAGTCAAATCTTTCTTCAAACCCTAAAAGGAAAGACTAGCCGGGATTAATTACACCCTACAAGTTTGCCAATCTTTCAGCCAGGCCAGTGCCGGTACTTTGAGGGGGTTCCCCATGCTTTCGCACGGACCTAATTAAAATAAACCTCGTTTTCCCAAGGGCGTAACCCCGTTGACACCTTTCTAGACACCTACGAAATCTGGCAAATGGATGTTAAGACCGCCTTTCTAAACGGTGATTTAGAAGAGAGCGTGTACATGACTCAGCCAGAGGGCTTCGTAGATAGTGGGAGCAGCGGAAAGGTGTGCAAGCTGCTTAAATCCATTTATGGGTTAAAGCAAGCATCGCGGAGTTGGAACATCTGTTTTGATGTTGTAGTCAAAGAGTTTGACTTCATCAAAAATATAGATGAACCTTGTATCTATAAGAAGGTAGCAGAGGGTAAGGTTGTCTTCCTCGTATTGTACGTGGATGACATACTCTTGATAGGAAATGATATTCCTATACTGCAATCAGTCAAGCTCTTCTTATCACAGAGATTCTCGATGAAAGATCTAGGTGATGCCTCCTGCATATTGGGAATCATGATCTATAGAGATAGATCTAAACAGATACTGGGATTGTCCCAATCCAGGTATATTGACACCATACTAAAGAGGTTTAGTATGGAAGAATCCAAGCGTGGGAACCAACCCACGATCTCTGGACTCACTCTCTCTAAAGAGATGTCTCCCAAGACTGATTTGGAGAGAGCTCGCATGCAAGGGATACCTTATGCTTCGGCAGTAGGCTCTATCATGTATGCGATGCTATGTACCAGACCCGATGTAGCATACTCACTAAGTGTAGTGAGTCGGTATCAAGCAGATCCTGGAGAGAGTCATTGGACAGCTGTGAAGAACATTCTCAAGTACTTACGAAGGACTAAGGAGATGTTCTTGGTGTATGGTAACGGAGAACTCCAGGTGGAGTCCTTTACCGATTCCAGCTTCCAAAGTGATAAGGACGACTCTAAGTCGCATTCGGGTTTTGTCTTTACCCTCAATGGAGGGGCGGTATGTTGGAAGAGTTCCAAACAGGATATCGTTGCAGACTCGACGATGGAGGCTGAATACATCGCTGCCAACGATGCTGCCAAAGAGGCTGTCTGGATCAAGAAGTTCATTACTGAACTTGGAGTGGTTCCATCCATTGAGCATCCAATACCTCTGTATTGCGATAACAATGGAGCTATGGCATTGGCCAAGGAACCCAGATCCCATCAGAAGTCCAGACATATTCTGAGGCGGTATCACCTGATCAGGGAGATAGTTGATCGCCGGGAGATCGAGGTCAGGAGAGTAGATACGAAGGACAACACTGCGGATCCATTCATGAAGGCTATTCCCCAGATACAGTTTGAGAGATTATTCGGGATACTAGGTATGAGATACTACAGCAGCTGGCCTTAGTGCAAGTGGGAGATTGTTAGTTATGTATATGCCCTAGAGGCCATTGTTGTACATATGATGTATATTATAATGGATGCTTGGATATATATAGAGATGACTTTCTTACTCGTCATGATAGTATGCTATTTGGTTTCACTTTATCTTAACATGTTGACTTGTATTGGTTTACTGTTTTACTCTCACATGTTGATAAAGCCCTTAGGATCTGTACTCGACTACTGTGACTATGATGAGATCATACTAGTGGGGCCACGGTAGTCGATGAGTACATCCTATAACTGTTCCTAGTCGAGGGTATATCGAGACAGGGCATCGATACACCAGAGTAGACTAGCGTATACGCATCTTGACCCATATGATGGGCGATGGATGATCCCATATCCATCGGTGTTTGACATCAGAGATGGTGTACGGGTGCTCAGTGGAGACTGGGTACACTGGACGGACTCGCCGAGAACTCCCAGATGGTGATATACCACACGTCAGATGGCAGTTCTCCGGTGACACTGGTACAGGGTAGTCTGTAGACCCGAGATCGTCATAGAGTTTTGTGTGATTCCCACTGTGCTTTGATTTCCACCTTACCACGTCCAAGAGGGCGTGCAAAACGGTGGCTTTTGGGTACAGTCCCGAATCACATGGAGGCAATGAGCGATAGGAGGGGATTCGTCTCTCCCGGTATAGGGAGTTGATGTTGCGCTGTGTTCGATTGGCTATAACTGGAAGTCCCTGGCCAGGGCTGATATAGAGATTTACTGGTAAGTGTTACTAGTAGTTTCTCGACCCGTTATGAGCCACACATCGACACGACTTATCGGTTACTGGGGTCTGACGTATACCACCCCTAGACTAGATATGCGACATATCAGACGAACAGACCGGACTGTACGGGAGTGTTACTGATTGGATTCACAGGAAACGCACAGGCTAGCTTATTGATCTTCTGATCGCTCAATACTTGGGTGGCTGTTACGTTTAGCTGACCGCTTGCAGCTTGTGGGTGTTTGATATGATCATCACCTGCTACCGGCGTATTGACGATTCTTTAGAGTCCTACACAGAGGTTTCTTGGCTCAGGCGAAACGGAGTAGAGGCACATATGTGATATGTACAAGACCGAGAATAATGCGATATGAGATACCGTAACCGTATTATATTCTCGCGATATTTAGATTTGAACCGGGTCATCGGATCAAGTGTTGATTCGATGAATCGGTACATGATATATTAGTCGATAATATTCGATATAGCCGGATCGTCGGATCAAGTGTTGATTCTATAATTTAATGTATAATAATATATATGATATATTGTATTACATTATCTAATATAGGCTCGCTTTATTATTTCATTTTCTCACTGGATGATACATTGATATATATGCGATATATGTTAATTGTATTATTTTCTATTGTTGCAAATATATAATATATATGTGATATATATTATTGTGACATGATATGATTTATTGTTAAACATGTTTAAGGATGATTAAATGAGGTTAGGGTTTGATTAGGGTTAGTTGCTTCATGCACCTTCTAGAAGCTTTTTCTTTTGTCATGGTTAAGATATTTGTTGATGACACATTCCTAACCAAACCAAACCCTAACTCTAGTTTATTCTCTACACATTATTAGCCACTCATCCTTGACCATGGTTGATAGATCAATCATATACTTTTATTTCTATTCATCACAAAAGGATTTATCATTATCTTTTCCATTATCATCTTCTTCTCTCTTGAAAAAGCTCACTAGAAATTCTTTATGTGATGGATAAATATGAGAAAATGATTTAAAAAGAAAGCATAAATACTACTCTCTCATCCTCATCTCATCTAGCCCATGAGATTAGTGTGTTCATCTCTTTAGAGTGAGAAAGCTTGAGTCTTTGCAATTTCGACGTAGATCATCGGAGATTTAGAACACTTCAAGCTAGCATGGATCGTTCGAGTCGTGGAGCCTCTCATGAGTCCGGGAGATCGTGGATCACGCCAAAGGGACTTCTACTCGGAGCTTGTGAAGCGAAGGAGCGGACTACAAAGGTTGTAATCCCTCACACTTAGATAAAAGTTATCATCTTGCATGTTTAACCCTAATAATCTAGCAAAGATCCCGGCTTTGGGTTGTTCGGCACGTCTAAATTTTTATCCGGGCATGTTTGATGCCTTATGAACCTTCACAAGAGTGCCTAGGAACCCTACACTAGCTTTTTCCAAGTGATGAATAAATGTGAGAAAAAGATAAATAAAGAGAGAAAAAATCCTACTTCATCATCCTCATCTTCCCTTGCCCTTTAGATGAGAGTGTTCACTCAATTTTAGTGAGTGTTAGCTTGTGTTAATGAAACTTCAAGGTAGATCATCTTTGTATCGAAGATCGGAAGCAAGACTGCATCTTTCTCTTCGTGGAACCTCTCGAGAGTCCGGAACCTGATGATCGCAGCGAAGGGACCACAACACGGAGCATATGAAGTGAAGGACCGGATCTACAAAGGTTGTAATCCCTCTCACTTAGTGTTAAAGTGTTTAGCATGTTAGTTTTCTCCTAATCTCTAGTTTAAAGATCCGGCTTCGGGTTGTTCGGCACGGCTAATTTTTTAATCGGGCATGGTTGATGCCTCGTAGACCCTTGTACGCGTGCCTAGCAACCCTACAGTGGTATCAGGTCTCCCTCAACGACGTGAGTAGGACACTAAACACTTCAAAATACCCGGTAGTTTATGCACCCCACCTTGGGTCTATCCTAGGAGCAAAAACAGTAAAAAGAAATAATACAACGGTGGCTACAACCGCAACCTGGATGTGCCCCGCAAAATAATATTACAACTTATTACAATTACATCGAATGAATTAATACAATAACCCATCACAAAACCCCGACTAATCATCACAACAAACCAATACAGTTCATAATCAAAAACAGTTAAAACATTACAGATATGTGCAACCCCCTGTCAACCGTCATACTAGCAGTTAGGGGAGGTTTACGAACACAAAAAACAGTTCACAGATATAATCAAACAAGCAAACATCGTATAATTTCGATCGATTAAACACATTAGATTCTACTGCAAAACTTCTCTGTAAATCTGAAACTTGAGCAGAAAATAAATCATTCCAGAAAAGACAAAACATCACAGAAGATTCACGGGGGAAAACTGGGCTGAATCGGCTCCTACTCGGCGGATCCACTGCGGATCGGTGGTATCGGCCGCGGTTCCGTGGCTCAGTGGCCGATTCAGGAGCCCATTTTTTCCAGTGTTTTTATAATTTCATGTAGGTTATTCTGGAGGTCCCTGAAAAATTTTTAGGCCTCATTTTAAAAATGACAGAAACTATGTGATATCGGTGTATTTTCTGGTTTGTTTTGCGTTCGAAATTCATACGACTTTGCAAATGAGTTAATTATTGTTTAGTGAGACTCTGATACCACTGCAAGTCGATGTGCAACACCCCACGAGTTGCGGGGAGGCGGAAATTTGAAAAACGATCTTGTTCTATAAGCAAATATCGACTAACCGAAGATCTTTACTAAACGATAACTAACAACAACCATAGAAGTTCTTAGCCACTATGCAAAGAGATTATACCTAGTGAATCGTGTCCTTCGACTTTTCGTTCTCTATGTCCTCCTCGGCCTCCTCTAAGTGATAGATGATCCACCCGAGAACCCTAATCCAAGCTTCACCTCCAAACTTAAGGTAACTAAGTTTCTCTAGTTGCTAATCAAAGGAACTTAGATCATATAGAGTTAGTTTATGGAGTGTTTAGTCTATTCTAATCCTTGATCTCAACTCATGGATGGTAGGATTAGAGTTTGAAGAGAGAGTGAGCTTGAGGAGAGAGAAGGTGAACATGATAATGATAATGATATTGTTTCTCACTTGAATATATGAAGCATAATGAATAAACAAATAAATGAATAAATATGATTATTCATCATGCTACATTAATTTAATATGAGTGATTCACTATGTGAGTCATTAAGCATTTAATAATGCATTAATGACATGATGAATCACACAAAATGAGTCACAATTGCATTTAATGATAATGCCACCTAAACTCTCAAGTCACCATGCTTCTAGAAGCTTCCCGTAAAATTACGAGAACACCCCTCCTATCCGTGAAAACACGGAAAAACTTTAGACTGTATAAATCCAATAACCTGATACTAGAATCTGGCTTAAACCAAAGCCGGCTAGTAAAAACCGTCCGAACGTCGTACGTGCGTTTAAATACGTATGCGTCCGAACCCTTGTCGTAAAACCGTACGACCTCTATATCGTTTTGCCTGGAGTAGGGAAAACTATGTGTGGGACTCTAAAGACTCGACTACTATGCTGGAAGTGGGTTTAACCACAGACCGTAAGCGGCACTAGCTGTACGTAACGGTCCCCGGGTAGATGTCGATAAGAAGGCCGATGAGGAAACCCATCCGAACTCCTACTGAGCCTGTCCGCTGCAATATCCGCGCAGTCCAGTCTGTTCGTCTAAGAGTATCGCATGTATGGTCTAGGGAGGTGGTAAACGTCAGACCCCTAATAACCATACAAGTCGTGTCGGCATGGCTCAAGACCATCCGAGAATCTACTGATCAGTCCATCAGTAATTCTTAATCAGCCCTGGCCAGGGACTTATGGTAACGACCAACCGATCACCGTGCGATATCAACTCCATATACCGGGAGAGACGAATCCTAACAGTTGCTCACTGCCTCCACATGGCTCGAGACTGCGCCCAACTAAAACCTGTTTGCACGACTCCTTTGAACCATGGTAGGGTAGTAATCAAAACACAGTGGGAACTCACACGAGACAAATGACGACCTTAAGTCAACGGACTATCTGCATACATGTCACCTGAGAACTGCTATCTGACGTTAGGTATAAAAACCATCCAGTCAGTTCTCGGCGAGTCATGTCCGGTGGACTCACATCCAGTGAGCATCTGTATACAATCTTAGGTGCACATCACCAATGGATGCGGAACCAATCCATCGCCCCTCGTCAGAGTCTAGATATGAATACACTAGTCTACTCTGGAGTATCGATGCCCAGTCTCGATACTCCTGCGACCAGGGACATCTAAGGATGTGCCTATTGACTATCCATCTCCCACAAGTATGACTGCCATCACAACGCCGGTAGTCAGGCAAACACCCTATGGGCTTTATCAACATGTTTATAAATACAATGTAAAATATATCACACGTTAAGATAAAGTCAAACCAAATAGCGTACTATCATATTAAGCAAGATTGTCATGTACATACATATCCTTAGCATCCTATACAATGAAGGCCTCTAGGGCATATTTATCCAACGCCCGATATGTGATCGAATGCTCATCGCAAACTTTAGTAGACGGCCGCACCCCTGGATGCCGTCGACGAAGTGCACTAAGGCGGAACACCGATGCCGCGAGCACCCGAACGGATGCTTTTGGCGACGGGGTTCTCCTACAGTCACTTGGTCGGGGCTATGGGGCATGGCTGTCTATTAAGTTTACCCAGCGAGTATCCGCGTACGCTCCGTGATTGCGACGGACTTTTGATCGCATCAAAATTCCGTGGCAACCGATCATTTGAGACTAAACTGCTATGTTTATAACATTAAAATTAGTTATCTCATAACTACTTATGGATTCCAAATATTGTATCACATTCCAAATAAATAGACAATGTTAAACTTTTCGATCGAATAATCAAACACCCAAGATTTCCCAAATAGTTCTCAACACTTGAGGGGAGTTTAAAAACATCCATCACATGCCATAGTACCAATGGTCCAGCCGTAGAAGGGTCAAGCCAACGCCTCACATGTGGCAACGCCGTACTGCCCCAAACCCTAAGGTTCAAAAGGCAGTTCAAGACGGTCACATAATCGAGTTAAGTTTTGTTGTCTTCTATAGGGTCCATTGCGTAACTTGCACGATTTAGACGTTCTTAAACAACGGAAAAATCCAACACTTGGAAATTTTCCGGGTCGGGAAAAAGTGATTTATTGATATCCGTTCGAACTTTTTAATACTTTCTAAATTATCCGGAAAAACAAGAACGAAACTAAATTTTCCGATCGAATCAACGAATACAAAATAATCCACAGAACACTCAACACTTGAGTCAGATTAAAAATACCCAGAAAATAGCACTTACAGAAATTGATATTACAGTGCAAAAACTAGTGCATAATTCCTCAGTACTGCCGCGGATCCGCGGCCCAAGGGAGGTATGGCCGCGGTTCCGCGACGATTTGTACAGATTGTGCTCTCATTTTTCACCGTAGTGCTTATATTTCCCTGCTGAATTTTTTAGGTATTTTTAATACAGAAAAATCCACATTTTTAGAAATTGTCCAGAGAGGGGGTTAAATTGACGTTACGGGGTTCGTTCGGAGTTTTAACTCCGTAAACACATCGTCTAATACTCTAGCTAGGCTCCGATACCACTGTAGGGTTACTAGGCACTCTAAGAAGGTTCTACAAGGCATCAACCATGCCCGATTAAAATTTTAGCCGTGCCGAATAACTCTAAACTAGATCTTTAAAGTAGAGATTAGGAAAAAAACTAGCATGTTAAACACTTTAACACAAAGTGAATACGAAATACAACCTTTGTAGATCAGTCCTTCACTTCTTAGGCTCCTTGTAGTAGTCCCTTCGGTGCGATCATCGAACTCCCGGACTCTCGTACGGCTCCATGAGAGGATTGCAACGGTATTGCTTGAAGTCTTCGAGGCCGAAGATGATCTACGTCGAGAGAATACGAACTAAAGCTTCTACTTCACTAACTAGAGAATTAGTGAAGCAAACACCCTAAACTAAAGTGCCAGTCTAGTAGAGGATGATGAAATAGGAAATGGGTACACTTTAGAATTTCTTTTCTCACTATCATTCTCTCTCTTTATCAAACCGTAGAAAGAAATTGAAGGAGGAAGAAGATGAGCTCAAAATGAGAATGAAAACTAATCAAGAGAGAGAGTGCTAACCATGGTGAGTGAGTATCATATACTAACTCATGTAGAGATATTACCATGGCTAATTATAGTGGTTAGGTTAATTAATATCTTAAGTAAAACAAAACTAGTGGACTAAGTCAATGCAACCATAAGCTTCGAGAAGCTTCATGCATGTGAGCTCATTATCCATTTGTTTTAGAATTACTTTAAATATAAAAACCTAACAAATATAATTAGTATGGTATAAGTCTTATACACCCATGTAAGTTGTATCAACAACCATGATACAAAAAGAACACAAATAAATATATATCACATATATATTAAGTTGTGCGCAAGTGAGAAAAACAAAAGTGAACCAATGTTAGTTAATGTAAATTAGTATATCACATATACAATTATACACTAAATTATTAAATCAACACTTGACTTAATAATCCAGTTATATCACATATAACCGACTAACATCCAATGTATCGACTTATCGAATCAACCCTTGATTCGATAACCTGGTTATATCGCATATAACCGATCGATACAAACATCGCGAGAATAGAATACGGTATCACATACACACATTATTCTCGGTCCCGCACATATCACATATGCGCTCCTATTTCGTTTTGCCTGAGCCAGTATAACCTCTATGTAGGACTCTAAAGACTCGTCAATACGCCGGCAGTAGGTGATGATCATATCAAGCACCCACAAGCCGTCAGCGGTACTAGCTGGACGTAATGACTACCCGGTTATTGAGCGATCAGAAGATCAGCAAGCAAGCCCGCTCTAACTCCTGCAAAAAGCCTGACAGTGACATTACCGTACAGTCCGGTCTCCTCGTCTGATATGTCGCATATCAAGTCTAGGGGTGGTAAACGTCAGACCCCAATAACCGATAAGTCATGCCGATGCGAGACTCATAACGGGTCGAGAAACTACTGGTAATGTAGGGTTCCTAGGCACTCTCAAGAGGTCTCACAAGGCATCAACCATGCCAATTTCAAATTTTAACGGTGCCGAGAAACCCTAATACGGATCGTTGGCTGGATGTCTAGGCGAATAAGAAACTAGTTAACACTTAACTACAAGAATACGGAAATACAACCTTTGTAGATCCGGTCCTCCACCTCCATGGCTCCGTGATGAAGTCCTCTCTGCTGTCCATATCAAATACCGGGCTCTAGCGTCAGCTTCATCGGAGAAAGAGCGGGCTAGGTCATCGACGACGTGCCGAAGATGATCTACGTCGAGGCATCACTAGATCAAGCTCCACCTTCATCAAGCCTTGAAAACTTGTGAAGGAAACATACTCTACTACTTGGCAAGAGGTAGAGGATGAAGAAATAGGAAGTGGGTTCACTTTAGAATTGGATTTCTCACTCATTTCATCGATTCACCATTGATGAAGTCAAGCTTCTTCAAGTGAAGAAGAAGAAGAAGAAGATGATAGAATTATGATAAGTTATAAAAAAATAGAAAAGAAATATAATACTTGTCATAACTTTAACCATGGTAAAGTGTAGAGAATTAACTTTAGTTAGGTTGAATGGTTAGGGTTAGAGAAGAAGACAAGAATGGTTGCTTTGGTCAAAGTTGCATGAAGCTTGAAGAAGCTTCTAAGAAAGCAACCATTTGTTTTCTTTTCTCATTCTTTTCATCCAAAAAGAAATAGATAAATGAATGAATAAATAAATAAAACCCTAACCATTTACTTAACCAAGGTTTAATTCTTTACACAAACCCTAGCATTCTTGCATCATCAAACATGATACAATCAAGTGCACAAAAAATATATCACATATACGATGTGCACATCCGAGAGAGAAAATCCATTTAAAGTGAACCAATACTAGTTAATGCAAAGTAATATATCAAATACATAATTATGCATTAAATCATTAAATCAACACTTGATTCAATGATCCGGTCATATCGCATACAACCGACTAATGTCTGATGTATCGGCTTATCGAATCAACCCTTGATACGATAACCAGGTTATATCGCATACAACCAATCGATACATTCATCGCGAAAATAGAATACGGTATCACATACATGCATTATTTTCGGTCCCGCACATATCTCATATGCGCTCCTATTTCATTTCGCTTGAGCCAGGAAATCTCTGTGTAGGACTCTAAAGACTCGTCAATACGCCGGCAGCAGGTGATGATCATATCAAACACCCACAAGCCGCAAGCGGTCTACTAAACGTAACGGCCACCCGGGTATTGAGCGATCAGAAGATCGACGAGCAAGCCCGCTCATACTCCTGTGAATCCAACCAGTAACACTTACCGTACAGTCCGGTCTGATCGTCTGATATGTCGCATATCTCGCCTAGGGGTGGTAAACGTCAGACCCCAATAGCTCGATAAGTCGTGTCGATATGAGGTCTATAACAATTCGAGAAACTACTGGTAACACTTACCAGTAAATCTCAGCAACCCTGGCCAGGGATTTCCTGTTATAGCCAATCGAACACAGCGCAACATCAACTCCCTATACCGGGAGAGACGAATCCCCTCCTATCGCTCATTGCCTCTATGTGATTCGGGACTGTACCCAAAAACCACCGTTTTGCACGCCCTCTTGGGCGTGGTAAGATGGAAATCAAAGCACAGTGGGAACCACACAAGACTCTATGACGATCTCGGGTCAACAGACTACTCTGTACCAGTGTCACCAGAGAACTGCCATCTGACGTAAGGTATAATACCATCTGGGAGTTCTCGGCGAGTCCGTCCAGTGTACCCAGTCTCCACTGAGCACCCGTATATCATCTCTGATGTCAAACACCAATGGATATGGGATCATCCATCGCCCATCTGTATGGGTCGAGAAGGTATACGCTAGTCTACTCTGGTATATCGATGCCCCGTCTCGATATACCCACGACTAGGGACTTTGAAGGATGTACTTATGGACTACCATGTCCCCACTAGTATGATCCGCATCATAGTCCAGGTAGTCAAGTACATATCCTAAGGGCTTTACCAACATGTAACAGAGAGACACCCAGTATACACGTTAAGGTAAAGTTCAACCAGATAGCATACTATCATGTCGAGCAAGAAAGTCCTCCCTATATATGTCCCAGCATCCACTACAATATACATCCTATGTATAGTAATGGCCTCTAGGGCATACATATAACTAACAATCTCCCACTTGCACTAGGGCCATCTGATAGCAGTGGTTGTAGTATCTCATACTCAACCATCCCATAAAAGTCTCTCTCTGGGAAAAGGCCTTTGTGAGTGGATCCGCTGTGTTGTCCTCTGAGTCTACTCTCCAAACCTCGATCACCTTGGAGATCAACTATCTCCATGATCAGGTGATGCTGCCTCAGAATACGCCTGGGTCACTGATGGGACGGCGTTCCTTGGCATAAGCCACAACTCCATTGTCTCACAATGGTAGGAACGAAGTTCATCTCATGAACTAATATACACCCAAACAGCCTCTTTGGTAGCATCTAAAGTAGCGATGTATCTAGCCTTTATCGTCTAGTATGTCACGGTATCTAGCTTGGAACTCTTCCAACATACCGTCCCTTTACTGAGGGTAAAGACAATGCCTGTGACTGACATTCAGTCGTCTTTATCACCCTGGAACCCTTCCAGTGATTCTCCCCAGGATCGGTTGATACCATCTCACTACAACTAGTGAGAATCCTAACATCCAATTAGATCTATCTCATAGATCCAAAACCCAGGATTTAGGAGGTATCACTTTTATCCTATATGGAGAATCATTGTGATAAGCGGAGATTGATCGAGCGTAGCATAGGAAACTCCTTCCCTATCAAGAGTATGTCATCCACGTACTCTACGAGGATCGTCACCATACTCCCTACTACCTTTTTGTTTATACAAGGTTCATCTACCATTTTGATGATGTCAAATTCTTTGACTAATTCATCAAAACAGACGTTCCAACTCCGCGATGCCTGCTTTATCCTATAAAACATCTTGCACACGTTTCCGCTGCTCCCACTGTCTACGAGGCCCTCTGGCTGTGTACTTATAGACTCCCTCTTCTAAAACATCATTTAGAAAAGCTGTCATGACACCCAACCACCAGATATCGTAGTCATGGTATGTAGCCGTGGCAAGTAGAATCTGGATGGACTTAAGCATAGATACTGGAAAAAGGTTTCATCATTATCCATGCCTGGTCAATGACGAAAACCTTTAACAAGTCTAGCTTTGAAAGTCTCAACTTTTCCATCTACACCAAGTAATCTTCTCAAGATATACTTGCTCCTGATGGGGATTTAACCCTTCAGATATAGCAACCAAAGTCCATACTTTGTTGGTGTATAAGGATTCCATCTCAGATCGATAAACATCCAGCCATTCTTACAGAGTCTTACTCTCGATGGCCAGCTCGAAGCTAGTTGGGTCATCATCTCATGATGCAATCCTCGCTCCCACTGTCATAGAGAAACAGAAGTATCTCTCAGGTGGGTGAGAAACCCTACTAGATCGGCGGAGAGGCTGAGGTTCGTTGGAATCTACTGAATCCTTTGGTTCTACCAAATCATCTGCTGTTGTTTGTATAGCTGGAACCTTTCCAGTTGTACATAACAGACCTTGCCTCGAGCTTGTCCGGATTTTGCTTTTAGACATTGGCCGGACAACCCCAAATCTTAACTAGCTTAAGACATGGGCTCTTCCCTTTGCATATCTCATATGGAGTGGTAGGCAATGATTTGATTTGAACCCTATTCAATAGGTATGCAACTTCCCAAGTGCATAACCCCGAAAAGGAAAAAGGTAACTCAGTAGTACTCATCATAGAGCGCACCTTATCATATAGGGTGTGATTGCTCCACCCCGATATACCATCGTGCTATGGTGTATACGGAGGAGTAATGCTGAGAGAGAATCTTATTCTCCTTTAGAATAATCCAGGAATTCCGTGCTCAAGTATTCTCCTCCTTGATCACATCAAAGGACATAATACTTATACCCGTATTCTGGTTCTCTACTTCTCGCTTATATTCTGTGAATATCTCAAAAGGTTCGGACTTGTGTTTCAACAGTAATATAGGTCTGAATCTCGAAAGATCATCAGAGAATGTAATGAAGTATAAAGAACCAGTCCTGGCATGTGTAGACAGGAGACCTTACATACATCATCATGTATCAGTCCCAAGAGTTCATTAACTCTTTCTCTATTTCCAATAAACAGAGCTGTGGTCATCTTATCTTTGTGACATGACTGGCGAGTTTCACAAGATGTAAATTCAAACTGATTTAAATATGCATCTAAATGTAACTCAGCCAGTCGGGTCGCATTGATATGACCTAGTCTACAATACCTTAAGAAGGAATCGTTCAATTCTGAACTCTTCCTCTTGTGTGTGTTCCGTATACTAAGAACTGCATTTTGATTTAGAACATCAATGCTTTTAGATAACGTTCCTGAATCGATCAACTTTTGATATAGGAAATGTTCAAAACATTATCCAGCAATACAAAATTTTATCATTTCTTTAATAATAAAGAGAGTGATATGATTTTGTATATCAGGTTCGGTATCTAATAACATTCGTTCCGAATCAATGTATTTGTAATACAGGGTGACAGTGACCAACAGACTTGGCTGCAACACTTGCCCCGTTTTCTGCCTCATGAAACTTATCACCCGTTCTCAGTTTTCTACCTTTCTGTAGCCCTATGTAACATATTACATATCTGGGATCCTGATCTGGTATCACATACCCAGGATGTAGAGGATACTGAGAAACAGTTCTGTATAATGAACACACCCGAAGATGATGCATCATATGCACTTTCTTCGTTTGGGTGGCACGGGAAATATGGTATTCCCCAATTTCCTGCTCTGTCTTATAACAATTATAAGTTGGAGCGGGACCAACGTTCCCCAGCTCAGTATAACAAGCGGGTTCGGTCAAATATCCGTATTATTATCTTGATTAAGGCGTGATATGGTCGCTACCTGGAGAGAGAGAAGAAAACACTCAGCGTGCGCTCTTGCAAGAATAGATTGGTTATTATTTTATCTAATCAGGATGGCTCCCACTGCTTTTTATCAAATCTTCCTTCAAACCCTAAAAGGAAAGACTAGCCGGGATTAATTACACACTACAAGTTCGCCAATCTTTCAGCCAGGCCAGTGTCGGTACTTTGAGGGAGGTCCCCCGTGCTTTCACACGAACCTAATTAATGTAAACCTCGTTTTCCCAGAGGCGTAACCCCGTTGACACCTTTCTAGACACCTACTTGATCGGCTAATTGTAATGTATAAAACTCTCCCAGGAGTAACTCTTACTCGCAGCGGGTATCGGGATCCAACTATCTCATAGAAGGTATGCAATCTCATTGCAAATTTCAACACTTGAAATTCCCGATAATATTTTGCCCCTAGCGTCCTATGACCTTGACGCAGGCCAACAAACCATAGTGCGCTAGTCAAGTTCAACCCGTCATTTCCTGATTGAATTAAACCCACCCGCACGACCCTTGACGCAGGCCAACAAAGTCGCACGACTACCCTAATCCAATCTGCATCATATGCATAAGCAGATAAATACTAGTTAGCTACCGCACACTACGCCTTGACGCAGACCAACAAACGTAGCACGAATACTAACTATCACTTATCCGAAATGACGGAGGCTACGACAGGTTTTTCTGAAAACCTATTGCGTAACGAACTTGATATCGTTGTAGGATCGAATGAATTTTGAAATGGAGTGTTTTTTAGGCTTTTCTAGTTTTGCTAAAGGAGTCACTCCCGGTGAAGGGATCGTCGTCCTTTCCTCGTCGAATGAGGTGCGGGATATATCACATATATCACTGTGCAAAGCAAAAACTCTTAAAAGCAATCAAAAGACAAACCGAGTGTGTAGCATCTGCCAGTTATTGCTAAAGGAGTCACTCCCGGTGAAGGGATCTCGGTCCTTTCCTCATCGAATAAGGTGCAGGATATATCACATATACCTCTGTGCAAATCAAGAACTGTAGCTACCTGTTTTAATTTTGAAATTCGATTCTACAACATCTTAGGTTTCTTTTTATTTCATTAATCACATTAATGAAGTCCCATCATTTAAGTACCTAAACATCACAGATAAATACGACGTACACTTATGCCATCCGCATTCGCCTCGATGTCCCCTCGTGCACCGTTAGGTTAGGTAACTAACGGCAGAGCGGGGCAGGGCTAGCGCGGGTGTAAAACATAAGTAACGCCTATATAATATATCATATATACTATATACTGTATCTATCACAGAATATCACATGATCACATCACAGATATCGCAGCAGAAGAATCATATGAAATATTGGATATACTAGGACGTCCGTGTTTTCAATACGAGCCAGTATAAAACACGGATTCCACGGTCGTGATGAATAGCCAAACCCACACCCCTAGACCCCTACGAGAGCGGCAAGCAACCCTACCAATTCTAGAGTTAGGAGACCCGAACTCGACTCCTCGAGTTGGTCTCTCACTGGACTCCAGAACCCGGTTACTTGTGCCCTCCTCCTTGGGTCTATCCTAGTGCGGAAAAGTAAATAATATACAAACGGTGACAACTTCCGCAACCTGGAAGTGCCCCAATAAAAGAATATTACATACAAGTTTTTACATGAATGAAAATGAAAAACACTCATCTCACATAAAAAATCCCCGACTATTCAAACACGACGATCCAATATAACATATCCAGCAACACATAACATCACATGTCATCAATGTAAGCAAATATGTCCATCCCAATTGTCGTTGACATATAGCAACGAAACCGGCGATATCACATATTACACTTACGGTCACAGAAAAGAAAGTGTAAAACTACAACAGTTGGAATCCGCAACCACCTCAGACATCCCATGCCTGACCAAATGAAATACTTAGACATTACATGCCTAACAATTATAAACCCTGCATTTTAGTCCCATTATCGAAAACTCTTTTCAATATCAAGTCGGGTAATTCAACAAGATTCCCAACATTCTGATCGAATACTCGTCGCAAACTTTAGTAGACGGCCGCACCCCCGATACTGTCGACGAAGTGCACCAAGGCGGAACACCGCTACCGCGAGCACCCGGACGGATGCTTTCGGCGACGGGGTTCTCCTGCAGTCACTTGGTCGGGGCTATGGAGTGAGGCTGTCTATTAAGTTTACCCGACGAGTATCCGCGTACGCTACGTGATTGCAACGGACTTTTGATCACATCAAAATTCCGTGGCAACCGATCAAGTGAGACTAAACTGCTATGTTTATAACATTCATTCAGTTATCTCATAACTATTTGTGAATTCCAATTATTGTATCACATTCCGGATAAACAGAAAATGTTAAACTTTCCGATCGAACATTCGAACACCCAAGTTTTCCCGATACAGCTCAACACATGAAATAAGTCTAACAGCATTCAGTTCGTGCCTCAGTACCAACGGTCCAGCCGTAGAAGGGTCAAGCCAACGCCACACATGTGGCACGCCGTACTGCCCCAAACCCGAAAGTTCAAAGGGCAGTTCAAGACGGTCACATAATCGAGTTAAGGTTTGTTGTCTTCTAGAGGGTCCATCGCGTTACTTGCACTACTTAGAACGCCGTTAAACTACGGAAAAATCCAACACTTGGAAATTTCCCGACAGGGGAAAAATTCGGTATTTATATCCGGTCGAACTTTTTAACATATTCTAAAATTATCCGGAAAACCACATAGACAAAACTTGATAATCCGATCGAACATAAGAATCCCCAAAACAACCCAGAAAATTCAACTCTTGAATAAATATTAAAAATTCCCAGAAAATCCAGCTCAATAAAATAGGAGTTACTGTGCAAACAGGGGATGATGATGTCATCCTTTGGCCGCGGAACCACCGCAGAAGCCAGGCTTCTGCCGCGGTTCCGCCGCACTTTGGTGGATTCATGGGTACGGGCTTCACAGTAATTCTTATAATTCCCTGCTGATTTTTCTGCATATTTTTAATATCGAAAAACTCCAGATTTTAGAAAAAGTCTAGAGAGCATGTTTGGTTTAGGGTTTCGGGTTCGTTCGGGTTTCAAACTTCGTCTACGCATCGCCTAAGGCTCTAGCTAGGCTCTGCTACCACTGTATGGTTCTTAGGCACTCTCAAGAGGTCTCACAAGGCATCAACCATGCCAATTTCAAATTTTAACGGTGCCGAGAAACCCTAATACGGATCGTTGGCTGGATGTCTAGGCGAATAAGAAACTAGTTAACACTTAACTACAAGAATACGGAAATACAACCTTTGTAATCCGGTCCTCCACCTCCACGGCTCCGTGATGAAGTCCTCTCCGCTGTCCATATCAAATCCCGGGCTCTAGCGTCGGCTTCATCGGAGAAAGAGCGGGCTAGGTCATCGACGACGTGCCGAAGATGATCTACGTCGAGGCATCACTAGATCAAGCTCCACCTTCATCAAGCCTTGAAAACTTGTGAAGGAAACACACTCTACTACTTGGCAAGAGGTAGAGGATGAAGAAATAGGAAGTGGGTTCACTTTAGAATTGGATTTCTCACTCATTTCATCGATTCACCATTGATGAAGTCAAGCTTCTTCAAGTGAAGAAGAAGAAGAAGATGATGATAGAATTATGATAAGTTATAAAAAAAAAAGAAAAGAAATATAATACTTATCATAACTTTAACCATGGTAAAGTGTAGAGAATTAACTTTAGTTAGGTTGAATGGTTAGGGTTAGAGAAGAAGACAAGAATGGTTGCTTTGGTCAAAGTTGCATGAAGCTTGAAGAAGCTTCTAAGAAAGCAACCATTTGTTTTCTTTTCTCATTCTTTTCATCCAAAAAGAAATAGATAAATGAATGAATAAATAAATAAAACCCTAACCATTTACTTAACCAAGGTTTAATTCTTTACACAAACCCTAGCATTCTTGCATCATCAAACATGATACAATCAAGTGCACAAAAAATATATCACATATACGATGTGCACATCCGAGAGAGAAGATCCA
The DNA here is from genome assembly GCA_030015575.1 of Agapanthus africanus. Taxonomy (NCBI): domain Eukaryota; kingdom Viridiplantae; phylum Streptophyta; class Magnoliopsida; order Asparagales; family Amaryllidaceae; genus Agapanthus; species Agapanthus africanus. Next base: position 414,371,525 of record CM057349.1, on the reverse strand, counting down.
TTTAAAGTGAACCAATACTAGTTAATGTAAAGTAATATATCAAATACATAATTATGCATTAAATCATTAAATCAACACTTGATTCAATGATCCGGTCATATCGCATACAACCGACTAATGTCCGATGTATCGGCTTATCGAATCAACCCTTGATTCGATAACCAGGTTATATCGCATACAACCAATCGATACATTCATCGCGAGAATAGAATACGGTATCACATACACGCATTATTCTCGGTCCCGCACATATCTCATATGCGCTCCTATTTCGTTTCGCTTGAGCCAGGAAACCTCTGTGTAGGACTCTAAAGACTCGTCAATACGCCGGCAGCAGGTGATGATCATATCAAACACCCACAAGCCGCAAGCGGTCTGCTAAACGTAACGGCCACCCGGGTATTGAGCGATCAGAAGATCGACGAGCAAGCCCGCTCCTACTCCTGTGAATCCAACCAGTAACACTTACCGTACAGTCCGGTCTGATCGTCTGATATGTCGCATATCTCGCCTAGGGGTGGTAAACGTCAGACCCCAATAGCTCGATAAGTCGTGTCGATATGAGGTCTATAACAATTCGAGAAACTACTGGTAACACTTACCAGTAAATCTCAGCAACCCTGGCCAGGGATTTCCTGTTATAGCCAATCGAACACAGCGCAACATCAACTCCCTATACCGGGAGAGACGAATCCCCTCCTATCGCTCATTGCCTCTATGTGATTCGGGACTGTACCCAAAAACCACCGTTTTGCACGCCCTCTTGGGCGTGGTAAGATGGAAATCAAAGCACAGTGGGAACCACACAAGACTCTATGACGATCTCGGGTCAACAGACTACTCTGTACCAGTGTCACCAGAGAACTGCCATCTGACGTAAGGTATAATACCATCTGGGAGTTCTCGGCGAGTCCGTCCAGTATACCCAGTCTCCACTGAGCACCCGTATATCATCTCTGATGTCAAACACCAATGGATATGGGATCATCCATCGCCCATCTGTATGGGTCGAGAAGGTATACGCTAGTCTACTCTGGTATATCGATGCCCCGTCTCGATATACCCACGACTAGGGACTTTGAAGGATGTACTTATGGACTACCATGTCCCCACTAGTATGATCCGCATCATAGTCCAGGTAGTCAAGTACATATCCTAAGGGCTTTACCAACATGTAACAGAGAGACACCCAGTATACACGTTAAGGTAAAGTTCAACCAGATAGCATACTATCATGTCGAGCAAGAAAGTCCTCCCTATATATGTCCCAGCATCCACTACAATATACATCCTATGTATAGTAATGGCCTCTAGGGCATACATATAACTAACAGGTAACACTTACCAGTAAATCTATAAACCAGCCCTGGCCAGGGACTTCCCTGTTATGGCCAATCGAGTATAGCGCAACATCAACCCCCAATACCGGGAGAGACGAAACCCCTTCTATCGCTCATTTCCTCCATGTGACTCGGGACTGTACCCAAAAACCACCATTTTGCACGCCATCTTGGACATGGTAAGGTGGAAATCAAAGCACAGTGGGAATCACACAAGACTCTATGACGATCTCGGGTCTACAGACTAACCTGTACCAGTGTCACCAGAGAACTGCCATCTGACGTAAGGTATAATACCATCTGGGAGTTCTCGGCGAGTCCGTCCAGTGTACCCAGTCTCCACTGAGCACCCATATATCATCTCTGATGTCAAACACCAATGGATATGGGATCATCCATCGCCCATCTACTTGGGTCGAGAAGGTATACGCTAGTCTACTCTGGTATATCGATGCCCCATCTCGATACACCCACGACTAGGGACCTTGAAGGATGTACTTATGGACTACCATGTCCTCACTAGTATGATCCGCATCATAGTCCAGGTAGTCAAGTACACATCCTAAGGACTTTACCAACATGTGACAGAGAGACAATCAGTGTACACGTTAAGGTAAAGAGTAACCAGATAGAATACTATCATATCGAGTAAGAAAGTCCTCCCTATATATGTCCAAGCATCCACTACAATATACATCTCATGTATAGTAATGACCTCTAGGGCATACATATAACTAACATCCTGCCCCCGAGATCTTGGTCGCGAGCACTCAACGGGCGGCATGGATCGAGCAGAGCGCTTCTTACTTCCGCCATTTTGAACAAGAAGTTGCTTTAAGGCGTAAGGAGGGCGGAGAGACTTCGAGCAAATATGCCCGACTGTATGCTCAGGTGGATGCAAATGCTGCACAGTGGAAGTTATCTTTGAAGGCCTTCTGCGATGCATCTCTGACGGGTTAACACTGAGGCGGCAGCTTGACGTCGTCGAGTGGGATGCACCAAATCAGGAGGCATTCCAGCAGGCAGTTGAGGAGCGGCTTTCATCCTTCCTGCAGCAGCGGACTCAGGTGGAAGAAGAATTGGCTGTGGCGGCCGATCAGAGAAGGCATTGAAGGAAGTGCGCGAGCAATTGATGGGGCTATTTAAGACGCTTCCTTCTCAGTAACTGCCTTTGTATCAATTATACACTTGTAATCTTTGAATAATATGAATACATTCTTTATTCTTTTATACGATTCGCCTTGTACTTAATTGAATTCATGAATAAAGATACACACATTTTCTTTTGCAATGTCTCATGTCATCTCTGTGCTTTCTCCCTTCTTTTATTATCAGCATGTTACCTTAGTAAACATGGTTGACAGATGATAAAGCGAGCATCTTGTATTGGCTTCTTCAGGAGGTAGTGATGGCTTAAGCCGCAGGTTCAGATCTGCTGCCTAAGACTTTTCAACTTTATGAGCCGTGAGGGTGTCACAAAGACTTTTCTCCCTACGGATCGAGAGGATCTCGTAGGTGTATTTTGTCCTTAGGAATCGTGAGGATTCCTAAGTGTGTTTTCTCTTGAGAGTCGTAAGGATCTCACTAGAGAATTTTCCCTCTTACAAGTCGAGAGGACTCGTAAGCGGTTGTTTCCCTCCTTGTCGAGATTCGACCTTGGAGAGTATAGTCCGTGAATAGTATGCAAGAGTCCGTTTTGGACCGACTTGTAGGACCCAGTGCTTAGGAAACAGGTTTTTTAATCCCCGCTGCCTAAGGATTTTCCTCACGAGTCGAGACGAATCGAGAAGTTCTCGCAAAGACACTAATTTCCTCACGAGTCGAGACGAATCGAGCAGTTCTCGCAAGAATATCCTAACGTCATAGTTAACATCTGCTCTTTACGACAGAGGTCCGTTAGGGTCTGCGGTACTTAGAGTTTTGTCCGTCGTACCGTCGCGTTGGCTGATGTATTCCTCGATAGGCAATCTTGCTGTTCGAGTAGCCTTGCGACTGTCGTGTCTCTGATCCCTTCGGGGGCTGGACAAGACGTCTTCAAGCAATCCTCCTAGGCAGTTTGACCGTCGGAAGAGCAAACATTAGGAATTTTGCCATGCCGCTTTTTACTTGAGGTTAGGCTCATTTTAGAGAGCCCCGATGAGTCATAACCACTCCGTGCTGGTGTGGGATGATCTCCGATAGTACTTCAGGCTTTATATGACTTGCCGTTAAGACCCTGAAGCTAGGAATTTGGCCTTTGCTTCTTTTGCTGGCATTGCGTCCTCTATATCGAGACGAATGTCGCGGTTGTGTCTAGATTGCTGGTGAACCGTCGAGGTTTGGAACATGGGATTTTGCCGTGGCTCCTCTTGGTGATGTTGCGTCTGCTGTGTCGAGACGAACGTCGAGGTGGTGACCACTCCGCACTGGTCCGAGATGATCTCTGATTGTCTTTCAGGCTTTATATGACCTGCCGTTAAGACCCTGAAGCTAGGGATTTGGCCTTCGCTTCGTTTCCTGGCATTGCGTCTGCTGTGTCGAGACGAACGTCGAGGTGGTGACCACTCCGCACCGGTGCGAGATGATCTCCGATTGTCTTTCACGTTTTATATGACTTGCCGTTAAGACCCTGAAGCTAGGAATTTGGCATTCGCTTCGTTTGCTTTGTCACGTCCGAATCCTGTTGTTGGAAGAACGCTGTCATAACATCTCGTCTGTTGTATTGAGACGAATGTTGAGGTGAAGCTGGGATTTTGCCGTCGCTTCGCTTTGTTTCGACCGTGAGGTCTTCTGTTGGCGTTGTATCCGTATCCTGCTGGACTGCGAAGGAACGCCGTTGGTGATCTCTAAGTTGTCGATATCGACGTCGAGACCCTGAAGTTAGGGATCTTCCTTCGCTTCGTTTGTTGACATTGTGTCTGCAATTTTGCGACAAATGTCGAGGTTATCTCTAGGTTGTCTATGAACCGTCGAGATTTGGCTTTGCTTTCTGGTGGAGCCTGTTGGGAAGATATGGTTCTCTCTTTGTTTGTGCCCCTGGATTGTATACAGGGATCGATGTGATCTCACCTGTAGGGCAAAAGTTTCTTTCATTTTTTTAATATTATTATTTTATTTCCGTGATTCTCTATCATTTCAGCTTTTATATCGTGAAGGTCGCGATTGCCCAATCATTTCGGCTATTTTTCGCGGTGCCCAATCATTTCGGTTTCACACGCTGCTTTTTATTGCGAGTTGCCCAATCATTTCGGCTATTTATTTTATTTTTACTCGCTGATTTTTAATCCGAGTTGCCCAATCATTTCGGCTGTTTTGTATGCATATATTTTTACTTGCTGATTTTGTTGCAAGTTGCCCCATCATTTCGGCTATTTCGTATGCATGTGTGGCTTGCTGTCTTTTCGCTGCAAGCTTGGAATTAGACACCGGTTTCGGCATCGGCACAGCTACAACTGGAATATTGCCAGGAGCGAATCATCATTTGTCTCTGTCGACGTTGAACAAAGGTGGCTTAGTAAACAGGGTTAGGATCCTGTCGACTAAGGCTTTTGACATCATGAGCCGTAAGGGTCTCACAAAGGTATTTCTCCCTAAAAGTCATGATGATCTCGTAGGTGCTTTTTCTCCTTAGGAATCATGAGGATTCCTAAGTGTGTGTTCTCTTATAAGTCATAAGGATCCTACAAGAGTGCTTTCTCCTTATAAGCCGAGAGGACTTACAAGGGTTGTTCACCATATGGACATATCCCTAGTCATGGGTGGGACTTTGCTGGGGAAATGTTTATTCGTGCCCGTGGATTATATACAAGGGTCAGTACTGAGCCACTTGTAGGGCAATATCGAAGGTTGTGGAGGTTGCTTAAGAACAGGTTCAGGTCTCTGTAACTTAAGACTTTCAAATCTTATGAGCCGTGAGGGTCCCATAAGAGAGCTATCCTTACGAGTCGTGAGGATCTCGCAAGTGTAATTTTTCCTTAGGAATCGTGAGGATCCCTAAGTGTGTTGCTCCCTTGTGAGTCGTAAGGATCTCACGCGGGCGGTTTCTCCTCACAAGGTCAAGACGACCCTGTAAGTGTTTTTTTTAACAAGGTTGCGCCCTTTCGGGTTTTCACAAACACTCGCCGGTAGCCCTGTTGTTTTTACTCACGGAGCCCTTTCGAGTTTTCATCCGTGCCCATTTCGCTTATGGACATACCGTCTTCTTTTTTTTATATCCTTTTTTTATTCTTTTTATTCCTTTTTTTAACGCGGTCGCGCCCTTTCAGGTTTTCACGAACACTCGCCGGTAGCCTTGCTATTTTTAGTCACGGAGCCCTTTCGGGTTTTCATCCGTGCCCATTTTGATTATGGACATATCGTTTCTATTTTTATTATTATTATTATTTTTATTCTTTTTTTTATCGGCTTTGGGATATTGTAATCCACCGTAGTTTATCGACATCTCGGTCAACAGCTAGTTTTAGGACATAGTGGTCTGTCATTAGTTTAAGGACGTTCTGGTCCGTTGTTGAAGAAGGTCGGCTACTGCTTATAGAGTTTTGGGCTTAGGAAGATAGCGAGTGGACATAGTCGTCGTCATCTATCATTGACCTAGGCTGTGACTCGTCAAGCGTAGTACTTCTTTAGGAAGCGACCGTTTATTGGCCTGAAAGGCCTTTCACCGTGCATATCCATGAGTAGATAGGCTCCTCCCTGGTAGACCTTGTCTATGATGTACGGGCCTTCATAGTTCGGCTCGAATTTTCCCAGCTTGGCGCGATTGGGGATTATAGGTCTTTTGACCACTAGCATGAGTTCGCCTTGGCGGAATGTTCTCGGCCTGGTCAATCTTACATATGAGCGCGTCATCTTTGCTTTATAAGCCTCCAGATTTTGTTGCGCTGTGAGCCGGGTTTCATCAAGGGCATCAAGCTCCTCAAGCCGAAGGTGAGCATTTTCTTCGTCGGTCAGCTCGTAGTGGACTGCCACTCGTAGAGAGGGTAATTCTATTTCGAGGGGGAGTACCGCTTCTGTACCGAATACCAACGCGTACGGCGTTGTGTTCGTGGCCGTATTGAACGTAGTTCGATACACCCAGAGAGCTTCTTGCAATCTTTCGTGCCAGTCCTTTTTTATTTTGGGACACCGTCTTCTTCATGATCTTCGTCAAGGTCTTGTTGAAAGACTCAGCTAGACCGTTAGCTCTGGGATTATAAACTGAGGAGTATCTCCAGTCTATGTTGTGTTGTTGCGCGAAGCGGTTGATCCTGTGGCTTCTGTAGGCTGGCCCGTTATCAGAGATGATCCGTCGCGGAGTTCCAAACCGATAAATGATGTGCGTTTTGAAGAAATGGAGGATATTCTCCGTCTTCACTTCCCTCAGCGGTATTGCTTCTGCCCATTTGGAGAAATAGTCAGTCGTCGCCAAAATGAATTGATGTCCCCTGGACGATGCTGGTTCGATGGGGCCGATTACGTCAGTCCCCCACATTTCGAGCGGCCGGCTAGCCACAGTTGGATGGAGTGGATTTGGATGCTGATGGATAAACTCCCCATGGATCTGGCACGAGTGGCATTGCTTCGCATACTCGAGGCAGTCTTGGATCATCGTGGGCCAATAATAACCCATCCGCTTGATTTTCAGCTTCATCTTCGGCCCGGCTTGGTGAGAACCGCCGAGTCCGTCGTAAATTTCTTGGACGACTCTTTTTGCTTCTTCAGGTCCCAGGCATCTCAGCCACAGAGAATCAAACGACCTCTTGTACAGAGTATCATTGACGAAGGCGAAAGACAGAGCCCGTTTCATAAGCTGATGTCTTGAGGACGCATCTTCAGGTGTTCGACGGGATTTGAAGTAATCTATAAAGACTTCTTTCCAACCCTCAGCCTTTTCCTGGTCTTTTATTTGCATAGCCATTTGCTCAGTCACTCCCTTTCCTTCGGATGATTTCGGAGATATTTCTGCTGGGGCAAGCACCCGACGGCTTTGTACCACGATTCTTACGTCATCGAGGTTCTCGTCGGCTAGTTTTTTAGCGAGCTTAGCTAGTGCATCTGCTTTGCTATTTCCAGCGCGCGGTATGCTTTCCAGCATGTAGGAAGGGATTTGAGTCAGCAATTGCTGTACTCTCTCACCATACTTTACCAGTTCGGGTTTGCACGTTTGGTAGTCGCCATTTACTTGACTGACGACCGGTTGAGAATCTCCATATATGAGGAGGTTTTCAATTCCCATGTCGATGGCGATCTCGATACCTGCTATCAAAGCTTTGTATTCGGCTTCATTGTTCGTCCTCGGCTCTGTTAAGGAGAAAGCAAAGCGCATTATCCCTCCTTATAGAGTTACGAAGATGAGGCCTACCCCCGATTTGATTATAGGGGTGCTTTGTTTGCGCTTCTTCATAGAAGACGCTCTACCAAAATAGAGTTCCCATCTGGTATTACTACCGTCGATCGCATCAAACGCATGTTCATCTGGCAGCTCGCAATTCAGAGAGGAATCGGCCGGTATCGGATGCTCAGCGAGGAAGTTGGCGATGGCCTGGCCTTTCACTGCCTTAAGAGGCTGATAGGTTATCGAAAACTCCATTAAGAGCAAGGCCCATTTAGCGAGTCTCCTGTCAATATGGCCTTCGACATTAAATATTTAAGGGGGTCCACCTTCGAAATGAGACGTACTTCATGCGCCAACGCATAGTGCCTGAGCTTCGTTATCGCAAAGATCAACGCCAGGCAGTGTTTTTCGATGGGGGAGTAGTTGCTTTCTGTCCCCAGGAGAACTCGACTTAAGTAATAAAGAGCTCTTTCTTTCCCTTGGTCGTTCTCTTATGCCTATAATGTGCCTAAGGAACCTTCGAGGGAGGTTGTATAAAGAATGAGAGGCTTTCCCTTGACCGGAGCGGCCAACACTGGCGGATTCTGCAGGTATTGTTTGATTTCGTCCAGTGCGCTCTGGCATTTGTGATCCCAAACGAAAGGGGTTCCCTTCTTCATCAGATGACTGTAAGGGCGGCACTTGCCTGAAAGGTTGGCTATAAATCGCCGGATGTACGCGAGCTTCCATTGGATAGACCGCAATTGCTTGAGAGTCCTTGGCGGAGGCATTTCCATGATCGCCTTGATCTTTGACGGATCTATCTCGATACCTCGGTGTCGGACGATGAATCCTAGGAATTTTCCCGAGGAAACTCCGAATGCGCACTTGAGAGGGTTCATCTTCAAGTTGTATTGTCGAAGGCGTTGAAATATGGTCTTCAGATTCTCTAAATGCTCCTCGTATGATTTGCTCTTAACCATGAGGTCGTCGATATAACATTCAACGATTTCATGTATAAGGTCATCGAAGATCTTTGTCATGGCCCTTTGATAGGTGGCACCGACGTTCTTTAGACCGAAGGGCATCACCTTGTAGCAGAATATACCCAAAGGGGTCCGGAAAGATGTATGCTTCTGGTCCTCGGGATGCATCTTTATCCGATTATATCCTGATGAGCCGTCCATAAAGGAGAAAACCTCATGAGTGGACGTGTTATCTATCATCAGCTCGGTGACTAGCACTGGGAAATCGTCCTTCGGGCAGGCTTTATTGAGGTCCTAAAAGTCTACACATATGCGCACCGTCCCATTTTTCTTCATCACCGGGAAGATGTTGGCGATCCAATCGGGATATTAAACTTCCTGGACAAACCCAGAGTCGATCAGCTTCTTAACTTCGGCGTTAATGCTCATCTCAAGCTCGAGCCGCATTCTTCTCGGTGCTTGTTTGATTGGTTTAACGTCCGGGGATATCGCCAATTTATGCACAGCAATTTCTGGATCTAGTCCTGGCATTTTGGAATAGTTCCATGCGAAGTAATATTTATACTGCATAAGCACGTCTTTTAATGAAGCCACCCTTCCTTCAGACAACAGCTCACTAACGAATGTCGGTTGCGGGTCGTTTGCCGTCCCCAACTCAATTTTCTTGAGGTTATCCGCCGTGGTGTGTATCCCATCTTCCAGCTCTTTTAGCGCTGATGGGAATTCTGAGATCACCTCGTCATTGCTGTTTTCGAAGCACCAAGGAAGGTCATCCATATTCTCGGGCTCTTCTTTTGATATTGTTATCATATGACAAGCGCGAGCTCACTTCCAAGACCGATGTGGATCTGGTTCTGTTCTCGTTGCTTTGGGTTCATGCTTCTGTGGCGGCGTTACCCTCCAGCTGTTAGATAAAGCGAATTTGCCGAGCTGATACTGATCTTCGACCCAGTTCTTGAAGGTGAAGCAATCTTCGAGAGGATGTCCTATTACTCGGTGATAAGAGCAATAGTCTGGGTGAGAGACCTTGCCTGCTTGCTCAGGGTGTTTGGACTCTGGGAGTGTAAGCATTTGATGTTTTATAGCGAGGTCAAGTATCTTCTTTGTCTTGTCTTGAGGAAAAGAGTATGCTCGACTCATCTTTTTCATAAGGGACAAATCCGGACCGCTCGATTCCCGATCGCGTGACTTCCTGGTCGCGGTTTGTTGCTGTCGGACGGCTTTTCCGCTTTTTGACTTATTTCTGTCTCTGCGTCGGGCCTTTTTTGCAACAGGTTGACAGGGAGGGGCATTTTCATTTTTTGTAGCCTGTTGAAGAAGGCGTTCCGTCCTGGCTTTCTCATAGATAGCCATTTCGCGATTGTGGTCGTCTCGAACTTTTTGACCAGCTTCCCTTATAAGCTTTTCCATTTGTTCTTCGAACGGCGGACTGGGCATTTTTACGTCGGGGACTTTTTCTGGTTCAGGATTAGCACTCTCCCATTGTGCATCTCCTTCTTCATCAAAGTCATGTACGACACAACAGTCGCGGAGTAGTTCCCTTTTCTTGGACCGAACATATCCAAGCCCGATCGCTTCCATTCTCCCATTGGGCAACTTGCACTGAGTTCCGAGAACGTTCCAGATCCCGTCGTAGAACTTAGCTTTTCGAGTGGTTTCCTTGAAGGGTATCCCTTGGCGCTTCGATAGTCTTTTCAAGCCTTCTGTATAATATCTAGGCAGACGGATGGGCTGAAGCCTGTCAAGTGTAGGATCCACGCCGTGCTAGATTTCTTCACCTTAGTTTCCTCGGAGCGGTAGAATAGGATCGCCTTTTCACCTTCTCACCTGGGAAGGACATAGAACGTCTTCAGCTCTTCCACACTATAGGTATCAAGCGTGTCCAGTTCTTTATGATGTTTGGGCGGAACCATAGCAACTTGCAAACTTTGCTCTTCATCAGCGAATGTTCGTATTGGAAGCCGAGCAAAGAATATGATATGGACCTCATCTTCTGAGTCGCTGCCAAAGATTAACATAGGAGTGGACGGTCCTGGCTTGTTGTACTGGGGTGGGCCTGAATAAATCATCTCTTCCTCTTCCTCAGTATCACTCCCGAAGACAGGGATGGTGGTGATAGTTTTGTTCTCCGGTTTGTGACATCTCTCTATGTCTTCGAAATCCGGTACGAAGTATTTTGCATCTTTATACTTGCGGACTTCGTTCACGGAGAATGGGTTCAGCTCTCCTGTTACGGTATACTCGAGACCATCCTTAAAATATTTCATACACTGATGTTGTGTAGAAGGGATGATGTTGTACTCGTGTAACCAAGGCCGGCCGAGCAAAGCGTTGTAGCATGTCTTGGATTCAATAACATGAAATTTAATATCCATGACAAGCAGCCCGAAGCGTAACGTTAGTATCACCGACCCGAGAGTCCGCGATGACTGGGAGTCAAAACCAGAGATGGTGATCTTATCACGAGCGAGATGCTTGACGCTCATGCAGATTTCCTTCAACACTCGCACATTGAGGAGATTGACGAAAGACCCATTGTCGACCAGGATTTTGCCAATCTTTATATCGTGGCAGTATCCTGAGATATATAGAGGACGGTTGTGCTCGCACGTCCTAAGGAGGAGGTCTTCGTCGCCGAAGGTAATATCGGCTGTGTGTACTTTCTCCAGCTCGTCCTTCATCTTTTCTTCGGCGAGAAAAGCTTGGAATTGTTCTGGCTCTTGCAGCGCCTTGATCAATGAATCTCTCGCTTCTTTGGATAGTAAAAGGGCGTCGAGAATGCTGAGTTGTGAGGGCAATTTCCTCAAGTGCACCAAGACGTTGTAGTCCACCTTGTTCTTTCTTGGCGGGTCCTTGGCGGTTAGCTCTTCCATGACTTGGTCATCTAGGGCGATATCCTCAGAGACCTTTTCTTTTTCCTTATCTTTTTTATTTGAGGGTCCGAGATTCTTTTGGGGTAGCGTACAATTATGCAGCTGGATGTTTTCGCAGGCCTTCGGCTCTTCCTCTTTTCCTGAGGTGGACTCTTTAAAGAGATGGCTAAAAGCCATTTCCTCGTCAGAGTCGCTCCCGAATGTGAGAATTTGCGCTTCCCCGGCGTTAACCATGCGACAATAGCCGGTAGTTCTTCTAAGCTCCTCGGTCGTACTTTTCTGTTCCCGACGAGTTTTGCTCTTCTCCCGCTTAAAATGTTGCCGGTGAACAACATACCCCTGCCACCATCTATTGAAAGCTTTGCACTCTTCGGTTGGGTGCGAAATCTCTCGATGATATAAGCAGTAGGAAGGGTGCATTTCTGCTTTGCTGGCAATGTTTCCTTTAGAAGGTGGTAACTTCATCCCCATTGATATGGCTTTAGCAAACCTTTTCCTCGTCTTGAATTTGTTTTTATCCGCAACGGAAGTCTTTTAATTTGAAGGGGGTGTCTCGACTCTTTCGTCTAGTCGCCGGCGCTTGGCCCTTTCAAATATGACCATCTCACGCTCCTGATTAGCTTTACTTTCCAGACTAATCTCATTCAGGAAGGCGTCGATCATTTCATCTGACGGCCATAGCAGTTCCGGTTCGGGACCTGCCCCTGGCTTCTCAGTGCAAGGAGTTTTCTGATCTTCTGTAAACGTGCGGGAGATCATATGAAAACTTGCTACGTAACTCTCAGATTCATCCGACGAGCTTTCTCCATCATCTTCCTCCTGAAAGACGCGGCTGAGGAACTTTTGGAGCGTGATGGGAGTCTGTTCCTTCTGATTATACTCCTCCAGCGCGTCAATCTGTTTCTGTATGTCCGTGCGCTTGTCGCTAGGTTTCACGGGCTTTTGGATCTTTTCTTCTTCTTCTTTGAAGATTTCGACGGCTGGGTGTGAGTGCTTGGGCCATCACCACCGATCCTTGGAGTTGGGCGCGGCTTTAGCATCCCTTCGATGATCTGGGGTTCTAGCGGGTTCTTCCACCTGATCACCGGGCATGTCTGGAGATCATTCATCATCCTTTTGGTTTTGGCTGATAGCACGACCTCCCACGGAGCTTCTTCGACAAGGGAGCACGTTGCCCCCGGCATATTCACCTTTTTAGGGATATGAGGTTGCGGCGGGTTCACCTTCTATCTTTCGGACAATGCGAACTTGCCTTGTTGGTATTGATCTTCAATCCAGTTTTTGAAGACGTGGCAATCTTCGATTGGATGACCCAATACTCGGTGGTAAGGGCAGTAATTGGGATCATTGACGTCATTTGGCTGCAACAAACGTTTTGAATCTGGCAGATTGATGAGTCTGTTGCGCACTGCTAGCTCGAACAGTCTTCTCGTTTTATCTTGAGGAAATGAGTAAGGACGTCCTAGCCTCTCCTCAAGGGATACACGTGGACGCATATTGTTTTGACGGACAACCGGCTTCAAGTTGCTCGGCTGTTGTTGAGCATTGGCGACGACGATCGCTTTTCCTTTCCCCTTCTCATTTCGAGAGTCCGGCTTTGGAGGAGACGGTCTATGGCCCATCTGGTCCATTTGAGCTAATTTGTCAATCAAGGCCCGGAACGTGGTAAAGAACATCATGAACTGTGAAATAGTTGCATGAGAATCTAAGGTGCCCACGAACATGCCCACCGCTGGCGCTTCATCAATGCATTGTTCGCATTTTGACAACAAGTTCCGCCATCGGATTGGATATTGAACCCAAGTTTCGCCCGGCTTTACTCATGCATTGATCAACGTCGTTATTGGGGTGCGTTCGCTGGTGCTCGCGAAACGATGGGTAAACAACAACTCCATTTCAGCGAAAGTTTTAACAGAGTCGTTCGAAAGCTCGGAGTACCATCCAAACGCCGTCTCCGATAAGCTGCCGACGAATTGACGAAGCAGGAGCTTATCATCGCCGCCGGTGTTGCCACAAAGAGCCTAGAACTGGGCAACATGTGTAGGGTTCCTAGGCACCCTAATGAGGTCTCACAAGGCATCAACCATGCCAATTTCAAAAATTATAGGTGCCGAGAGACCCGACTACGGATCGTTGGCTAGATTTCTAGGCGAAAAGATAACTAGTTAACAATTAACTAAGAGATACGGAAATACAACCTTTGTAGATCCGGTGCTCCACCTCCATAGCTCCGCAACGAATTCCCCTCCGCTGTCCAAAAAGAATCCGGACTCCAGCGTCGGCTTCGTCGAAGAATAAGCGAGCTAGGTCATCGATGTCCATGCCGAAGATGATCTACGTCGAGGCATCGCTAAATCAAGCTCCGCCTTCACCTTGCCATGACAACTTGTGAAGGAAACACACTCTACTACTTGGCAAGAGGTAGATGATGAAGAAATAGGAAGTGGGTAGACTTTAGAATTGGATTTCTCACTAATTTCATCAAGTTGCCATTGATGGTCAAGCTTTTCTTCACTTGAAGGAAGAAGAAGAAGCAGCTAAAATATTATGATAAGAATATTATAATAGAAAAGAAAAATCAATCCTTATCATATATTGAACCATGGTTAGATGTAGAGAGTTAACTAAGGTTTAAGTGAGTGGTTAGGGTTAAGCATGAGACAAAATGGTCATTAAGTCAAAGTCTTCATGAAGGTTCATGAATGAACAAAAGAAAGCAACCATTTTCCTCATTTTGCCTTTTCTTTTTCCAAAAAGATAAATGAATAAAATGAAATCAAAAACCCTAATCACCCACTTAACTATAGTTTAATTCTTAACACTTAACCATAAGGCATGTATCATCAAACATGATACAAGCAAGTGCACAAAACTATATCGAATATACAATGTGCACACCCGAGCGAGAAAATCCATTTAAAGTGAACCGATACTAGTTAATGCAAAGTAATATATCAAATATATAATTATGCATTAAATCATTAAATCAACACTTGATTTAACGATCCGGTCATATCGCATATAACCGACTAGTATCATTAGTAACAACTTATCGAATCAACACTTGATCCGATAACCCGGCTATATCGCATATAACCGATCAATGTCACATCGCGAGAATCGAATACATTATCACATACTGGTATTATTCTCGGTCCCGCACATATCTCATATACGCTCCTATTTCGTTTCGCTTGAGCCAGGAAACCTCTGTGTAGGACTCTAAAGACTCGTCAATACGCCGGCAGCAGATGATGATCATATCAAGCATCCACAAGCCGCAAGCGGTCTGCTAAACGTAACGGCCACCCGGGTATTGAGCGATCTGAAGATCGACGAGCAAGCCCGCTCACACTCCAGTGAATCCAACCAGTAACACTACCGTACAGTCCGGTCTGATCGTCTGATATGTCACATATCTCGCCTAGGGGTGGTAAACGTCAGACCCCAATAGCTCAATAAGTCATGTCGATATGAGGTCTATAACAATTCGAGAAACTACTGGTAACACTTACCAGTAAATCTCAGCAACCCTGGCCAGGGATTTCCTGTTATAGCCAATCGAACACAGCGCAACATCAACCCACTATACCGGGAGAGACGAATCCCCTCCTATCGCTCATTGCCTCCATGTGACTCGGGACTGTACCCAAAAACCACCGTTTTGCACGCCCTCTTGGACGTGGTAAGATGGAAATCAAAGCACAGTGGGAACCACACAAGACTCTATGACGATCTCGGGTCAACAGACTACTCTGTACCAGTGTCACCAGAGAACTGCCATCTGACGTGAGGTATAATACCATCTGGGAGTTCTCGGCGAGTCCGTCCAGTGTACCCAGTCTCTACTGAGCACCCGTATATCATCTCTGATGTCAAACACCAATGGATATGGGATCATCCATCGCCCATCTGTATGGGTCGAGAAGGTACACGCTAGTCTACTCTGGTATATCGATGCCCCGTCTCGATACACCCACGACTAGGGACTTTGAAGGATGTACTTATGGACTACCATGTCCCCACTAGTATGATCCGCATCATAGTCCAGGTAGTCAAGTACAGATCCTAAGGGCTTTACCAACATGTAACAGGGAGACAATCAGTGTACACGTTAAGGTAAAGAGCAACCAGATAGCATACTATCATGTCGAGCAAGAAAGTCCTCCCTATATATGTCCCAGCATCCACTACAATATACATCCTATGTACAGTAATGGCCTCTAGGGCATACATATAACTAACAATCTCCCACTTGCACTAGGGCCATCTGTAGCAGTGGTTGCAGTATCTCATATTTAACCATCCCATAAAAGTCTCTCTCTGGGAACAGGCCTTTGTGAGTGGATCCGCTGTGTTGTCCTCTGAGTCTACTCTCCTAACCTCGATCTCCCTGGAGATCAACCATCTCCATGATCAAGTGATACTGCCATAGAATATGTCTGGATCACTGATGGGACCGGCGTTCCTTGGCATAAGCCACAACTCCATTGTCACACAATGGGAGGAACAAAGTTCATCTTATGAACTAATATACACCCAGACTGCCTCTTTGGTAGCATCTTAAGTAGCGATGTATCCTGCCTTTATTGTCTAGTATGCCACGGTATCTAGCTTGGAACTCTTCCAATATACCGTCCCTTTACTGAGGGAAAAGACAATGCCTGTGACTGACATTCAGTCGTCTTTATCACCCTGGAACCCTTCCAGTGATTCTCCCCAGGATCGGTTGATACCGTCTCACTACAACTAGTGAGTATCCTAACATCCATTTAGATCTATCTCATAGATCCAAAACCCAGGATTTAGTAGGTATCACTTTGATCCTATGTGGAGAATCATTGTGATAGGCGGAGATTGATCGAGCGTAGCATAGGAAACTCCTTCCCTATCAAGAGTATGTCATCCACGTACTCTACGAGGATCACCACCATACTCCCTACTACCTTTTTGTATATACAAGGTTCATCTACCATTTTGATGATGTCAAACTCTTTGACTTATCCATCAAAACAGATGTTCCAACTCCGCGATGCCTGCTTTATCCTATAAAGCATCTTGCACACGTTTCCGCTGCTCCTACTGTCTACGAGGCCCTCTGGCTGTGTACTTATAGACGCACTCTTCTAAAACATCATTTAGAAAAGCAGTCATTACACCCAACCGCCAGATATCGTAGTCATGGTATGTAGCCGTGGCAAGTAGGATCTGGATGGACTTAAGCATAGATCCTTAGAAAAGGTTTCAACATAATCCACACCTGGTCAATGATGCAAACCTTTAACAAGTCTAGCTTTGAAAGTCTCAACTTTTCCATCTACACCAAGTAATCTTCTCAAGATATACTTGCTCCTGATGGGGATTTAACCCTTCAGATATAGCAAGCAAAGTCCATACTTTGTTGGTGTACATGGATTCCATCTTAGATCACTAAGCATCCAGCCATTCTTACAGAGTCTTACTCCTGATGGCCAGCTCGAAACTAGTTGGGTCATCATCTCATGATGCAATCCTAGCTCCCACTGTCATAAAGAAACCGAAGTATCTCTCAGGTGGGTGAGGAATCCTACTAGATCGGCGGAGAGGTTGAGGTTCGTTGGTAACTATTGAATCCTTTGGTTCTGTCAAATCATCAGCTGTAGTTTGTATATCTGGAACCTTTCCAGTTCTACATTACAGACCTTGCCTCGAGCTTGTCCGGATTATGCTTTTAGACATAGGCCGGACAACCCCAAATCTTAACTAACTTAAGATATGGGCTCTTCCCTTTCCATATGAAGTGGTAGGCACTGATTTGATTCGAACCCTATTCAATAGGTATGCAGCTTCTCAAGTGCATAACCCCCAAAAGAAAATAGGTAACTCAGTAGTACTCATCATAGAGCACACCATATCAAATAGGGTGTATCTGCTCCGCCCAGATATACCATCGTGCTATGGTGTATACAGAGGAGTAATGCTGAGAGAGAATCTCATTCTCCTTTAGAATATAGTCCAGGATTTCCGTGCTCAAGTATTCTCCTCCTTGATCTCATCAAAGGACATAATACTTATACCCGTATTGGTTCTCTACTTCTAACTTATATTCTGTGAATATCTCAAAAGGTTCGGACTTGTGTTTCAACAGGAACATATGTCTGAATCTCGAGAGATTATCAGAGAATGTAATGAAGTACAAAGAACCGGTCTTGGCATATGTAGACTGGGGATCTACATACATCAACATGTATCATCCCAAGAGTTCACTAACTCTTTCTCTGTTTTCAGTAAACGGAGCTGTGGTCATCTTATCTTTGTGACATGACTGGCGAGTTTCACAAGATGCAAATTCAAACTAATTTAAATATGCATCCTTATATAACTCTAGCTAGTCGGGTCGCATTGATATGACCTAGTCTACAATGCCTAGAGAAGGATCCGTTCATTTCTGAACTCTTCCTCTTGTGTGTGTTCCGTATACTAAAGAACTGTAGTTTGATTTAGAACATCAACGCTTTTAGATAACGTGCCTGAACCGATCAACTTTTGATATAGGAAATGTTCAAAACATTATCCAACAATACAAAATTTTATCATTTCTTTACTAATAAAGAGACTGATATGATTTTGTATATCAGGTTCGGTATCTAATAACATTCGTTCAGAACCAATGTATTGGTAATACAGGGTGACAGTGACCAACAGACTTGGCTGCAACTCTTGCCCCGTTTTCTGCCTCATGAAACTTATCACCCGTTCTCAGTCCTCTACCTTTCTGTAGCCCTATGTAACAGATTACATATCTGGGATCCTGATCTGGTATCACATACCCAGGACGTAAAGGTTACTGAGAAACAGTTCTCTGTATAATGAACACACCCGAAGATGATGCATCAGCATGCACTCACTTCGTTTGGGCGGCACGGGAAATCTGGTATTCCCCAATTTCCTGCTCTGTCTTATAACAATTATAAGTTGGAGCGGGACCAACTTTCCCCAGCTCAGTATAACAAGCGGGTTCGGTCAATATTCCGTATTATTATCTTGATTAAGGCGTGATATGGTCGCTACCAGGAGAGAGAGAGAAGAAAACACTCAGCGTGCGCTCTTGCAAGAATAGATTGGTTATTATTTTATCTAATCAGGATGGCTCCTACTGCTTTTTATCAAATCTTCCTTCAAACCCTAAAAGGAAAGACTAGCCAGGATTAATTACACACTACAAGTTCGCCAATCTTTCAGCCAGGCCAGTGTCGGTACTTTGAGGGAGGTCCCCCGTGCTTTCGCACGAACCTAATTAATGTAAACCTCGTTTTCCCAGAGGCGTAACCTCGTTGACACCTTTCTAGACACCTACTTGATCGGCTAATTGTAATGTATAAAACTCTCCCAGGAGTAACACTTACTCGCAGCGGGTATCGGGATCCAACTATCTCATAGAAGGTATGCAATCTCATTGCAAATTTCAAAACTTGAAATTCCCGATAATATTTTACCCCTAACGTGCTATGACCTTGACGAAAGCCAACAAACCATAGCCCGCTAGTCAAGTTCAACCCGTACATTTCTTGATTTAATTAAACCCACCCGCACGACCCTTGACGAAAGCCAACAAAGCCGCACGACTACCCTAATCCAATCGCATCGTATGCTGGCAGATAAGCAGCATATAGCTACCGCACACTGCACCTTGACGAAAGCCAACAAATGCAGCACGAATACTATGTACAACTTATCTGAAATGACGGAGGGCTACGACAGGTTTTTCTGAAAACCTATTGCGTAATGAACTTGATATCGTTGTGGAATTAAATGATTTTAAAATGGAGTGTTTTTGAGGCTTTTCTAGTTTTGCTAAAGGAGTCATTCCCGGTGAAGGGATCGTCGGTCCTTTCCTCGTCGAATGAGGTGCGGGATATATCACATATATCGCTGTGCAAAGCAAGAACTCTTAAACGCAATCAAAAGACAAACCGAGTGTGTAGCATCTGCCAGTTATTGCTAAAGGAGTCACTCCCGGTGAAGGGATCTCGGTCCTTTCCTTATCGAATAAGGTGCAGGATATATCATATATACCGCTGTGCAAAGCAAGAACTGTAGCTACCTGTTTTATTTTGAAATTTGATTCTACAACATCTTAGGTTTCTTTTATTTCATTAATCACATTAATGAAGTCCCATCATTTAAATACATAAACATCACAGATAGATATGACGTACACTTATGCCATCCGCATTCGTCTCGATGTCCCCTCATGCACCGTTAGGTTAGGTAACTAACGGCAGAGCGGGGCAGGGCTAGCGCGGGTGTTAAACATAAGTAACGCCTATATAATATATCATATATACTATATACAGTATCTATCACAGAACATCACATGATCACATCACAGATATCGCAGCAGAAGAATCATATGAAATATTGGATATACTAGGACGTCCGTGTTTTTAATACGAGCCAGTATAAAACAGGGATTCCACGGTCGTGATGAATAGCCAAACCCACACCCCTAGACCCATACGAGAGCGGCAAGCAACCCTACCAATTCTAGAGTTAGGAGACCCGGACTCGACTCCTCGAGTTGGTCTCCCACTGGACTCCAGAACCCAGTTACTTGTGCCCTCCTCCTTAGGTCTATCCTAGTGCAGAAAAGTAAATAATATACAAGAGGTGACAACTTCCGCAACCTGGAAGCGCCCCAATAAAAGAATATTACATACAAGTTTTTACATGAATGAAAATAAAAAAAAACACTCATCTCACATAAAAACCCCCGGCTATTCAAACACGACGATCCAATATGACATATCCAGCAACACATAACATCTAATGTCATCAACGTAAGTAAATATGCGCATCCCAATTGTCGTTGACATATAGCAACGAAACCGGCGATATCACATATTACACTTACGGTCACAGAAAAGAAAGTGTAAAACTACAACAGTTGGAATCCGCAACCACCTCAGACATCGCATGCCTGACCAAATGAATTACTTAGACATCGCATGCCTAACGATTATAAACCCCGCATTTTAGTCTCAAAATCGAAAACTCTTTTCAATATCAAGTCGGGCAATTCAACAAGATTCCCGACATCCTGATCGAATGCTCGTCGCAAACTTCAGTAGACGGCTGCATCCCTGATACCGTCGACGAAGTGCACCAAGGTGGAACACCGCCACCGTGAGCACCCGAACGGATGCTTTCGGCGACGGGGTTCTCCTACAGTCACTTGGTCGGGGCTATGGAGTGAGGCTGTCTATTAAGTCTACCCGGCGAGTATCCGCGTACGCTACGTGATTGCGACGGACTTTTGATCACATCAAAATTCCGTGGCAACCGATCAAGTGAGACTAAACTGCTATGTTTATAACATTCATTCAGTTATCTCATAACTTGTTGTGAATTCCAATTATTGTGTCCCATTCCAGATAAATAGAAAATGTTAAACTTTCCGATCGAACAATCGAACACCCAAGTTTTCCCAATACAGATCAACACATGAAATAAGTCTAACAACATTCAGTTCATGCCTCAGTACCAACGGTCCAGCCGTAGAAGGGTCAAGCCAACGCCTCACATGTGGCACGCCGTACTGCCCCAAACCCGAAGGTTCAAAGGGCAGTTCAAGACGGTCACATAATCGAGTTAAGGTTTGTTGTCTTCTAGAGGGACCATCGCGTTACTTGCACTACTTAGAACGTCGTTAAACTACGGAAAAATCCAACTCTTGGAAATTTTCCGTCAGGGGAAAGATTGGGTATTTATATCCGGTCGAACTTTTTAACATATTGTAAAATATCCGGAAAGCCACATAGACGAAACTTGATAATCCGATCGAATCCTCTATTCCCAATGCAACCCCAGAACACTCAACTCTGTAGTCAAAATAAAAATTCCCAGAAAACTCAGAATAATAAATCAGGAATTACTGTGCAAAGTACTAGGGATGATGTCACTATTTGGCCACGGAACCGCCGCAAAGGCAAGGCTTATGCCGCGGTTCCGCCGCACATATTACTGTTCACCAGAAACATTTTGCACCGTAATTCTTATTTTTCTATGCTGAATTTTTTAGCAATTTTTAATTCACAAAAATCCAGATATTTCAAAAATGTCCAGAGAGCATTCTCGGGTGTGGGTTTCGGGTTCGTTCAGGTTTCAAATTCCGTCTGGACTTCGCCTAAGGCTCTAGCTAGGCTCTGATACCACTGTAGGTCAGACAGCCACCCCATCCAATGGGGTCGCCGTGGCACCAACGGGTCCCTCAGCCGCTACTTTTTACGCATGCCCCCTCGCGAGGACTACAACCCGCCGGAACACCTTCCGGTCTCGGGACACCCTGGGGGTAAGAGCCTATGCTTCGCCACACTGTCACACAGTGAGAACCCCCCATAGGTCGACATCCAATGCCTAGTAGCTCTGATACCACTGTAGGGTTCCTAGGCACCCTAATGAGGTCTCACAAGGCATCAACCATGCCAATTTCAAAAATTATAGGTGCCGAGAGACCCGACTACGGATCGTTGGTTAGATTTCTAGGCGAAAAGATAACTAGTTAACAATTAACTAAGAGATACGGAAATACAACCTTTGTAGATCCGGTGCTCCACCTCCATAGCTCCGCAACGAAGTCCCCTCCGCTGTCCAAAAAGAATCCGGACTCCAGCGTCGGCTTCGTCGAAGAATAAGCGAGCTAGGTCGTCGATGTCCATGCCGAAGATGATCTACGTCGAGGCATCGCTAAATCAAGCTCCGCCTTCACCTTGCCATGACAACTTGTGAAGGAAACACACTTTACTACTTGGCAAGAGGTA
This sequence comes from Agapanthus africanus, assembly GCA_030015575.1. Taxonomy (NCBI): domain Eukaryota; kingdom Viridiplantae; phylum Streptophyta; class Magnoliopsida; order Asparagales; family Amaryllidaceae; genus Agapanthus; species Agapanthus africanus. The sequence continues at coordinate 414,349,256 of CM057349.1, read as the reverse complement.
GATGATGAAGAAATAGGAAGTGGGTAGACTTTAGAATTGGATTTCTCACTCATTTCATCAAGTTGCCATTGATGGTCAAGCTTTTCTTCACTTGAAGGAAGAAGAAGAAGCAGCTAAAATATTATGATAAGAATATTATAATAGAAAAGAAAAATCAATCCTTATCATATATTGAACCATGGTTAGATGTAGAGAGTTAACTAAGGTTTAAGTGAGTGGTTAGGGTTAAGCATGAGACAAAATGGTCATTAAGTCAAAGTCTTCATGAAGGTTCATGAATGAACAAAAGAAAGCAACCATTTTCCTCATTTTGCCTTTTCTTTTTCCAAAAAGATAAATGAATAAAATGAAATCAAAAACCCTAATCACCCACTTAACTATAGTTTAATTCTTAACACTTAACCATAAGGCATGTATCATCAAACATGATACAAGCAAGTGCACAAAACTATATCGAATATACAATGTGCACACCCGAGCGAGAAAATCCATTTAAAGTGAACCGATACTAGTTAATGCAAAGTAATATATCAAATATATAATTATGCATTAAATCATTAAATCAACACTTGATTTAACGATCCGGTCATATCGCATATAACCGACTAGTATCACTAGTAACAACTTATCGAATCAACACTTGATCCGATAACCCGGCTATATCGCATATAACCGATCAATGTCACATCGCGAGAATCGAATACAGTATCACATACTGGTATTATTCTTGGTCCCGCACATATCTCATATACGCTCCTATTTCGTTTCGCTTGAGCCAGGAAACCTCTGTGTAGGACTCTAAAGACTCGTCAATACGCCGGCAGCAGATGATGATCATATCAAGCATCCACAAGCCGCAAGCGGTCTGCTAAACGTAACGGCCACCCGGGTATTGAGCGATCTGAAGATCGACGAGCAAGCCCGCTCACACTCCAGTGAATCCAACCAGTAACACTACCGTACAGTCCGGTCTGATCGTCTGATATGTCGCATATCTCGCCTAGGGGTGGTAAACGTCAGACCCCAATAGCTCAATAAGTCGTGTCGATATGAGGTCTATAACAATTCGAGAAACTACTGGTAACACTTACCGGTAAATCTCAGCAACCCTGGCCAGGGATTTCCTGTTATAGCCAATCGAACACAGCGCAACATCAACCCCCTATACCGGGAGAGACGAATCCCCTCCTATCGCTCATTGCCTCCATGTGACTCGGGACTATACCCAAAAACCACCGTTTTGCACGCCCTCTTGGATGTGGTAAGATGGAAATCAAAGCATAGTGGGAACCACACAAGACTCTATGACGATCTCGGGTCAACAGACTACTCTGTACCAGTGTCACCAGAGAACTGCCATCTGACGTGAGGTATAATACCATCTGGGAGTTCTCGGCGAGTCCGTCCAGTGTACCCAGTCTCTACTGAGCACCCGTATATCATCTCTGATGTCAAACACCAATGGATATGGGATCATCCATCGCCCATCTGTATGGGTCGAGAAGGTACACGCTAGTCTACTCTGGTATATCGATGCCCCGTCTCGATACACCCACGACTAGGGACTTTGAAGGATGTACTTATGGACTACCATGTCCCCACTAGTATGATCCGCATCATAGTCCAGGTAGTCAAGTACAGATCCTAAGGGCTTTACCAACATGTAACAGGGAGACAATCAGTGTACACGTTAAGGTAAAGAGCAACCAGATAGCATACTATCATGTCGAGCAAGAAAGTCCTCCCTATATATGTCCCAGCATCCACTACAATATACATCCTATGTACAGTAATGGCCTCTAGGGCATACATATAACTAACAACATGTTGATGGGGATTGCCTGTCCCCTTGTAGACATGGAATTTTAGGATCGTGTAGCCCGGCGGGTATTTGATCTGATCATACCAGCTCGGATATGGTCGCCCTATTTTGACAACTTGACCGGCTGCCTCAGTTGCCTGGTGAACCCTTATCTGCTGAGCTATATATTCATCTAAGGCAGCTTTAGAAATTGTCTCCTCCTTGGCTGTTGACAGAGCCGGTGGAGGATTTGACGTTTCTCCTCTGTCATCTTCAAGGACAATCGGAGGATCTTCAGCAGGAGGATCCTGCTGGATCATCATATCCACCATGTCCTGGAACAGAAGGGCCATTCGTTTTATATTGGCTGCTTGTTCCGCAGCCTCTTTGTCCTTCTTTTCAAGTATCCTGCGGAGGAATTCGGCATCGGTTTCTTGCTCCTGTCGCTGATCCGAGGATGCTTCTGGTCTTTCTTTTGGCCCGGTGAGTGAGGCCATCACAGTCATCATTTCTTAGAGCTTCTGCTGCTGCTCTTGAGCTTTAGTCACCGATCGCGTAAGCGGTCTATGACCTGTGGATATACGGCTATCCTCTTTCCCGGACGCCATGTAAACGGTATGTACCACCATGCCCCCAGACTTAAGGCATTTGGGTCAGTGCCTTTGACTTTTGTCGCCGGCACAGGGATCTTCTCCGGCCTTCTTTTCTCAGGAGAGGTCGAAGTTGAGGGAACCGTCGAGGTGGCCACCCAGACAGCTTTTCGTGGCTTAGCAGGATGGCTGACTTCCTGTTAGACCTTCAGCTTCTTGCGCTGGCGGGAGAAATTTGGATCGATCACCGATTCTCGGACTCATCGCCTAGTCTTGTAGACTTTGGAAGACAGCCGTTGAGGAGACTGCTCCGGTTTTGCTTCTGTGACGATCTCTACCGGTGGAGGAGACCTTTTGAGCACAGCAGTTGGCAAATTCCTGCATACCCTGTTCAACAGCTCAAAGCTGTTCCCGGTTGGAACAGCGGCATTAATTTCCACCGTTGGAGCTAGTGGAGTTAGCCCTGAGGGGGAGTTGCCCCCAGCCTTCCTTGTCCGGCGCCAGTGGCAACGCGGGCGTGACGAGTTGTTGGGATTGGTTCAGCGACGGCTTTGTCTTGCCCCCTATTCATGTGAGGGGCTGTTGCCGGTGTCAGCCTCTTGAAGACTGACGTCCATTAAGAAGCCGTGTCCAACCGGTCAAACACAGATTTCTGAGCGGGAGCGGGAACGGCAGCAATCAGTCTCGCAAAGACCGACCCTCTGGGAGGAGAAGCCACCTTGACGAATTCAGGAGCAGCTATCTTCTTTGGGATGGCCACTTCAGGTATTATGGGCTTCTTAGTAGGCCCTTTGGAGCCCGAGTTCAGCCTGGTGAAGACTGAGGAATTGGACGACCCGTTGAGAGGGGCCATGGGAGTAGTAAGTCGATCGAAGACCAACTTCTTTGAAGCTTTCGATACGGGTACAGGGATGGTGAAGCTCGCTGGCGGGAGCATGGTCCCGAAAAACAGACCGGTAGTAGCTTGGGTAATTTGTTCCACCAGCATCGTGAATAGTGATGCCGCCTGTGGTCCATAAGCTACACCTCCAGGTGAGGCGGAGCGTCGGTTGCACTTGCAGTTGGAGCAGTTCGAGCAGTTGAACGCCATTACTGTTTGATTTCTGCGCCAAGAAAGAGACCAAATTTTAGTAACTTGAAACCCGAGGGCAACCATTAACAAACCGCGATTCGTTCGCAAATACGACGCACGAAGTGTGGAGTGGAAAGAGGAAAAGGTCCCACCGAGTGTGCCAGAATCAGTTCCCCTCCGAATGACGGCGCGATGTAGAGACGTCTTGCCTGAGATTCGGGGCATATGCTATTTGGTTTTATCCGTCCACCTCTCCGAAGATGCCAAGTTGATTTATGGCACCGTGTATCGAAGGTTTAGACGGATGCGGCCGATGTAGCAGACTTCGTCAGATTCCCCCTCGCTTGAGGGGTTTTTAATTGTGGGGACGCTCTTCCCTGCAGGCGCAAGTCCCTGCAGTTAATTACGCTACCGCATCGCGGTAACAACTTTCTCCTTCTCCAGATGTTCACTTCGTGTCGTGGGTATTTTTTTGTTTGTGGTTGCCCGTGGATTGTATACGGAGACTAATTTATGTCGTCGTCCGTAGGACGTGGATTAGTCCAAATCCGTATTTTCTTAGATTTGGGTTTAGGGTTTTGGTTTGAAGATACGTTAGCCATATTTGAGGCTAAGATCAACTCAAAGATTTGTTAAGGATACGTTAGTCTAATTTGAGCCTAAGATCAACTTAACGGGATCGTTTAGATCCGACAAAAGAGCATTTGGGCTCTATTGTTCTAGTTTAGGGACATAGTGGTCCATTGCCAGTTTAGGGACATGGTGGTCCATTGTTCCCATTTTGGGGACGAATATTGGTTTAAGGACGCATTAGTCCATGAGTTTAAGGACCCCACAGTCCGTAGCAATGTGTGGTTGTCGGGACCCGTCACCTCTTTGACGACGTTGAAGGATTACAACGACAAATATCAGAGGAGTTCGGAGATGTACCCTTGAACCGGGTGTAAATTGATTTGAGAGAGCAGTCGTGCTCAGTTCAATTTAATTTGAGGACTTACGGCTAGAATTGGGCTAAGTCCAGTTGAGAATATTCAACATTTTATTTGTGTTTGGCCTGTCAGACCTTTATTTGGGCTCTGCCCTTGTTTAATAATGCATTGCATTTTGTTTGGTCTGATAGACCTTTTAATTGGGCTCTGCCCTCGTTTAATAATGCAGAGCATTTTTATTTGGTCTGATAGACCTTTTAATTGGGCTCTGCCCTTAGTAATGCACTGCATTAAATGTTCTGACAGTGCTCCCACGTGGCTTGTCAGGCGCTTTGCGCCAATTGAGGAGCGCAAGGCGCAAATTCATGTGGAGGTGACACGTGTCACGCGCTGGTGAGCGCAAGTCTGTTAGCGCAGTGCGCTGCGCCAGTGCGTTGCGCTAGTGCGCTGCTGACACATGGCGCGCTCTGGTGACTTGCGCCAAACCAAGAGAGCAGTGCTCTGTTTTTATAAGCGCAAGGCGCAGATCTGTTTTGTGATTGCCACGTAGTGCTCACTGGTGACTTGCGCCAATCTAGGGAGCGCAACAGCACAAATTTCAAAAGTTCAAGGCACTGTTCAGTAGCGCAGAACACATCTTGATCAAATTTAGATCAAAGGAAAGAATCTTTTTAGAGATTCTACCTCAAGATTCAAGAACCGATGGTTCATCAAAAGGCAATGCCTTTATATGAAGTAAATTACTTCTCTTTTTTCTTTATTGGATCTTTTATTGATCTTTTTCTTTTTTATGGAAGATCTTGATCTTGTTCTTAGATCATTGATCTTTTTAGAAGAAATTCTTCTTTTTTCAAAGGTTTTACCTTTTTCTCTTTCTCTTCTGAAAATTTTTAGAGGAGTTCTGTCTCTCTATCTCTGTGTATGTATTTTAGACTTGGAGTCTAGGGGCCTTTATATAGTGCCAATTGATTTGTTAAATCAGTTAAAAATATCTTTCTCTGATTGATTTAGGGATGTTTCCCCACCGCTGGATCTTTGATCCTAGGGCCTCTGTTTTACAGAAGATAATCTTCTTGTTTTAACAAGATTAGAAAGATCTTTCCATAATTTTATTGTTTAAATTCTGGCACATTTGGCGCAAGCGCACCTGCGCTTGACAGCGTAACTGCGCTAGCGCAACTGCGCTGACACGTGTCGCGCAGCGCAGAGCGCAAGTCATCTGAAGCGTTGCCTCCTTTATTTTTATTTTAAAACAGAGCCTTGCTCTGATTGGGTGCGCTGTCTTAGGTGCAGCGCTGGAGTGTCTGCTTTTGACACGTGGCGCGTTGCGCGCAGCGCAAGGAATCTGAAGCGTTGCTTCAATTTTTGAATTTTTGAAATTCAAACAGAGCTTTGCTCTGATTGGGGAAAACAGATGATATTACTGATCACTATTACATGTTGATAAAGCCCTTAGGATTCATGCTTGAATACCAGCAGTATGATGGCGATCATATACGTTGGAGCTTGGTGGTCTATAAGCACATTCTTAAAATGTCCCTGGTCGTGGGAGTTTCGAGACTGGGCATCGATACTCCAAGAGTGGACTAATGTATACGGATCGAGACCCAGACGAGGGGCGATGGCCGATCTCACAAGCCATTAGTGTCAATTGGTTCACCTAAGATGTATACAGGTGCTCATTGGGTTATGAGTACACCGGACGGACTCGCCGGGAACCTGCTAGTTGGTATTATACCTATTGTCAAATAGCGGCTCCTTGGTGACATGTGTACAGGTTATTATATCGACCTAAGATCGTCATCTGTCTCGTGTGAGTTCCCATTGTGCTTTGATTACTACCCCACCACGGCTCAAAAGAGTCGTGCAAACAGCATTTAGTTGGGTACAGTCCCGAGCCACATGGAGGCAGTGAGCGGATCGTCAAGGGATTCGTCTCTCCTGGTATTGGGGGTTGATGTCGCGGTGTGCACGGGTGTCTATCACCAGAAATCCTTGGCCAAGGTAGTCGAGAATTACTGATCTAGGATCGGTAGTTTCTCAGGTGGTGATTGTTCCCCTCCAAACAACGGAGACGCGACAGCGCAGGTCCGTCTTGCCTGAAATTCGGGGCAGATGCTAATTAGTGATTGTTGGTGTATATGCCCTAGAGGCCATTACTGTATCATACTAGTATGTATATTACTTGATGGAAGCTTGGGATATTCACAGTTGTACAGACAATCTTGCTCAATATAGTAGTATGCTACTTGGTTTGTCTCTGCTTTAATGTGTACATGTGTGTTCATTTATTATATCACCTATACGCATTAGTAGAGCCCTTAGGATCTTTGCTTGATTACCGGCGTTGTGATGGCGATCACACTCGTGGGGGATGGGTAATCTACAAGCACATCCTTATACACGTCCCTAGTCGTGGGAGTATTGAGATAGGGCATCGATACTCCAGAGTAGACTAGCGTATGCGCTTCTCATCCCAGCACGGGAGACGGTCTGTCCCACAGCCGTCAGTACGTCGTACTTGAGATAGTATGCGGGTGCTCGTTAGGTTACGAGTACACTGGACAGGACTCGTCGGGAACTGATGGTTGGTATTATACCTATCGTCAGTTATCAGTTCCCAGGTGACATGAGTACAGCTTAGTCCGCTGACTTGACACTGTCACTTCGCCTCGAGTGTGTTCCCACTGTTCTTTGATTACTACCCTACCACGGCTCTACTGAGTCGTGCAAACAGGTAGTAGTTGGGAGCAGTCCCGAAGCACTTGGAGGCAGTGACGGTTAGACAGGATTCGTCTCTCCCGGTATTGGGGGTTGACATCGCGCTGTGTCTAGGAGAGCCATTACACGAGTAGTCCCTGGCCAGGGCAAGTGAGATATACTGGTAGGTTTCCAGTGTTATCTCAGGGTGTATTGGGCTTCACTCCGACACGACTTGTACCGCTATTAGGGGACTGACGTTTACCGCCCCCCTAGGCCCGCCATGCGATGTATCAGACGAACAGACCGGACTGTACGGAGATTGTCACACATAGGCTCAGTAGGAGTTCGGATGGGTGTACCTCATCGGCCTTCTTATCGACATCTACCTGGGGACCGTTACGTACAGCTAGTGCCGCTTGCGGTCTGTGGTTAAACCCACTGCCAGCGTAGTGTCGAGTCTTTAGAGTCCCACACAGAGAGTTTCCCTGCACTGAGCGAAACGTGTAGAGGCCGTATGGTTTTACGGCAGGGCTGCGATCACTTACGTACACTTGTGTGCGTATGGTGTTCGGGCAGGCAGTACTAGTAGGCTTTGGTTTAAGCCGGATCCTAGTATTGCACGGATGGATTTGTTTTGTCTTCTGTGCATCCGCATTCTACGGAATACGGATGCAGGTGTGTATGCACAGTTTTCTGGAGCGATGAAGGAGGAGGTGCCTCATTAGGGTTTTGGCAGTTGGTTCGGCCAAAACCATTATGTGGCAGGCTCATTAGGGTTTTGACAGTTCGTTTGGTCAAAACCATTATGAGCAGCGAACATCATTTACTAATCCTATTAGTGATAATCTTATGATGGCTAATTGCATTGACCATTTGACCCCGTTGACCCCTCTTGACTTTGTTGACCGGTTGACCGTGTTGACCATTGACTTTCAAGAGGATTCCACACTCTTCTTTTCTTTTCCATTTTCTTTTGGATTATGATAATGGTCATTTCAATTGTAGCCATCAACTTTATCTTGATGGAATTAGTAATGATGTTGTTTTTGCATTATTGCAACCATGGTTAGTTTTTTTCTCTTGGTTAAGCTTATCATAACATTATTCTCTTTCTCTCTCTTGAAAAGAGAAGCTCCATGGTTGCTAAAAACCTCCTTCTTCTTCCTCCTCTTGTTTTCTCCTTTGATCTCATGTGTTGAGAGAAAAAGGTTTTCACTTGACAAACACATCCATACATCCTCTCTACACAACCTAGGGCTTCTAGATTAGCAATCTCCTTGCCCTAGTTACCTCGGTTTGAGGTGGAGCTCGGTGTACATCTCTCGGGTGGATCGTCTTCGACTCAAGGAGGCCGCGGAGGTGACCGAAGTCCGGATCAACCTTTGAGCAAGCCATGAAAAGAACAACAAGAAGAGAAGAACATCATAGAAGAACAACAACTAGAAGTGAAGGAGTTCAAGTTGAGGTATAACCCCTAACCGAGTAGATACATCTCTTGTTAGGTTGCTAGTTTATAGTTTAGCAAAGATCCGGCTTTTACGGTCCATGTTACAAACCTTAGAAAAATTTTTGTTTTACCGTTTCCGCAACCCCGAAAGTACCGGGAGAGGTAACGTGGACCTAACAGTGGTATCAGAGCCTAACTAAACATAAACTAGCTTGGTAGTAAAGTGTATCGAAGTTCGAAACGGAAAAAATCGAAAAAACCAAGTTATAAAAAATCTGAGTTTCTGTTAAAACTTTTTCTGGTCAAAACAAAATTTGTTATATCCCAAAAATCATCTCAGGATTTTTAGAAGAAACCCACCAAAAACGACACAGTAACTCACCAGATCGGCCGCGCTTCCGCGGCAATAGCTTGCTATTGCCGCGGAAGCGCCGCTGTCTGGTAGAGTTGCTGTCTCGTTTTTGGTGCAGTGTGTTTCTGACATGGTTTTAGGATTTTTCTGATATATTATATGTTCCCAGATTTGCCAGAATAGAAATTTGTTTTTGGGGGCCTATAAATCCGTATTTTTCCGAACTTCAATATACTTTGACTATGTTGGTTATATCTGTGATGTTCTTATGTATTGAACGTCGGCTAATCGCTATATGTCGATTAGTCGGGGTTATACATATCTGTGATTGTTGTTGATGGTTTGTGTATATGAACTCGTTGGATTGTCGCGGATGAATAGCCGGGGTGGATGTGAGATGAGAGTTTCTTTTTCTTTCATTCATGTAATAAATTTGTAAATTGATGTAATATTATTTGTTTGGCCGTACAACCGGGTCGGGGTTGTAGCCGTCATTGTATAATTCTTTTTACTGTTTTTGCTCCTAGGATAGACCCATGGAGGGGTGCACAAACTACCGGGTAGCTCGAAGTGCCGAGTGGCCTACTCATGGCATTGAGGGAGGTTGCTTCGCTTCGGGTACTTGGCGGGTAGTTTGCCGCACCCGTAGGGGTCTTGGGTGGGGTATTGGCTATTCATCGCGACCGTGTAATCCGTTTTTCGTTGCAGGCTCGAACGAATTGCGGATTCCTAGTATATCCAAAGTGTTCATCTGTGATCTGTAATGTCTATCATTGCTTTACTATTTAGGCGTTGCTTATGTTTTACAGCCGCGCTAGCCCAGCCCCCGCTCTGTCGTTAGTTAAGTAACCTAACGGGTGATGACGGGGCCCCGTGGCGAATGCGAATGGCATAAGCGTACGTCATATTTTGGTTGTTTTCTGCAATGGTAGGATTTAAATGATGGGACGCATTAAAAGAACTAATGCAAGAAAATAAACCTAAAAGACGTTGTTGGAACAAGTTTTTCAAAAAGCTGTTATTACAAGGACGTTCATCTTTTTGTTTTGCATCGAGGTATTCGGTTATGAATGCCCAGCACCTCAGTCGACGAGGCAAGGGCCGAGATCCCTTCACCGGGAGTGACCCCTTGGACAAAACTTTGCGTCAGGGTAATAACTTCACCATAGTCGATTATTCTTGCTTTGCATCGAGGTATTCATCTTACGAATGCCCAGCACCTCACTCGACGAGGAAAGAGCCGAGATCCCTTCACAGGGAGTGACCTCTTTAGCAAAAGTTTTCGCCACTATGATTTTCAAAAAGGTGCAATCAGGTTCCTTCAACGATATCAAGTTCATTACGTTAACGGGTTTTTTCGCCAAAAACCCAGCCGTAGCCCTCCGTCGTTTCGGATTAATATTATTCAGTATTCGTGCTGCGTTTGTTGACCTAGTCAAGGCGTAGTGAACGGTAGCTAAATAATATTTTTCTGTGGATTGCAAATGTGATTGGTTAGGACAGTCGTGCGGCCTTGTTGACCTAGTCAAGGGCACGTACGGGTGGGTCTAATGCAATCAGGATTATGACGGATAGAACTTGTCTAACAGTTTGTGGCTTGTTGACCTAGTCAAGGTCATGAACAGTTAGGGGCAAAAACCACATCGGGAGTTTCAAAAGAACTGAAACTTGCAGATATAGCATACCTTCTGGAGTGTGGTGACTAGAGTGGATTCCATCTAGGTTATCACACAATGACAGTTGGATCCCGATCCTACTGATGAGTTGGTTTACTCTCGGGAGATTATTTCACTTAACGATCAATGCTATAAACCTAGTAGGTGTCTAGAAAGGTGTTAGCGGGGTTACGCCCCCAGGGAAAAGAGGTTCTTTAATTAAGGAACTTCGCGAAAGCGTTGGAAAACCTCCCTCGAAGTACCGACACTAGCCTGGCTGAAAGGTTAAGCAAGTATTGTGACGTGAATTAAAACCCGGCTAGTTCTTCTTTTAAAAAGGTTTTAAGAAGAATTTGAGGAAACAGTGGGAGACATCCTGGTTAGATAAATTAATAAACCAATCTAATCTTGCAAGAGCATACGCTGAGTGTTTCTTTTCTCTCTCTCCAGGCAGCAACCTTTTCACGCCCTAATCAAGATAATAAAATGTATCGCTTGACCGATCCGAATTCTTATTCGGGACTGGGGAAAGATGGTTCAGCTCTAACTTGTGACAACAGTCATGAGTATGAGAATGGGAAAGAGGAAAGTATGGATTTCCAGGATACCCAGTTGAAGAAGAAGCATGGTTTTGCATCTACTTCAGGTGTTCTTGTAATTGAGAACTGTTTTATGGTCAGCCCTACCTCCTGGGTACTTGATACCGGATCAGGATCTCATATCTGTAATTTATTGCAGGGACTGAGAAAAAGTAGGAAAGTTGCACCGGGTGATATGTCGCTCAGAGTAGCGAACGGAGCACAAGTTAATGCGGCAGCCGTCGGTGAATATCACCTAGTATTGCCAAATGGCAAGACTATGATTTTGAACGATTGCTACTATGTACCCTCCATGGTTTGCAACATCATATCAGTTTCTTTACTCGATAAAGATGGATATAACTTTGTTCTTGAAAAGAATATCATGAACATTTACCTTGATAAGGTACTGGTTGCAGAGGGTACACTGTTTAATGGTATCTACGTTCTAAATCAGAATACAGTTCTCAACATACAAAACACACGCAAGAGGAAGAATTCAGATACGAATGAATCCTACTTGTGGCATTGTAGACTCGGTCATATCGGAGAGAAAAGACTGAGTAAGTTGCATAAAGATGGACTCTTGAATGCGTTCGAGTTTTCATCTTATGGAACTTGTCAGTCTTGTCTCAAAGGAAAGATGACCAAATCTCCGTTCACCGGACATGGAGAAAGAGCAGCAGAGCTCTTGGGACTCGTACATAGTGATGTATGTGGTCCGATGTCTATACATGCAAGGGGTGGGTTCTCGTACTTCATCACATTCACTGACGATCTCTCTAGGTTCGGATATGTGTATCTGATGAAACACAAATCTGAAGCTTTTGAGAAATTCAAGGAATTCAGAAACGAAGTAGAGAACCAGACAGGCAAAAGTATCAAGATCCTCCGGTCTGACAGGGGAGGGGAGTACTTAAGCACGGAATTCCTAGATTACTTAAAAGAGAATGGTATTCTCTCTCAGCTTACTCCTCCTTATACACCACAGCACAACGGTGTTTCGGAGCGGAGGAATCGTACCCTACTGGATATGGTTCGCTCCATGATGAGTAATGCCGAGTTGCCTCTTTCATTTTGGGGACATGCGCTTCAGACAGCGGCATACCTATTGAATGATGTTCCGTCTAAATCTGTGCCTAAGACTCCGTTCGAGATATGGAATGGAAAGAGGCCATATCTTAAAAGATCTAAGATATGGGGTTGTCCGGCTTATGTTAAAAAGCATAAACCGGATAAACTAGAGGCACGGTCAGTTTTATGTAAGTTTGTGGGATATCCAAAGAATGGTTATGGATATCTATTCTACCACACCGAGGAACAGAAGGTGTTTGTTGCTCAGCATGCCGTTTTCTTGGAAACGGAGTTTCTTGCAAAAGAAATTAGTGGGAGCACGGTAGAATTGGAAGAAATTCAGCGACCACAAACTGAAACTGAAAGTTTGACAGAACCTCAGGATTCAATAACCCCAGACGAACCTCAGCCACTCCGCAGATCTGGTAGGATTTCTCATCCGCCCGAGAGATACTACGGTTTTCTCATTGACGGGGATCGAGAGGATTGCATCTTGGAAGAAGATGACCCTACCAGTTTCAGGCAGGCCATTATCAGTAGGGACTCTGATAAGTGGCAGGAAGCAATGCAATCTGAAATGGAGTCCATGTACGCCAATAAAGTGTGGACCATGGATATTGCTCCACCTGGGGTAAAACCCGTTGGATGCAAATGGATCTACAAAAGGAAACTTGGTGTAGATGGGCAGGTGGAAACCTATAAAGCTAGACTCGTTGCAAAAGGTTTTCGTCAAAGACCTGGTTTGGACTATGATGAAACTTTTTCTCCGGTGGCTATGCTCAAATCCATTCGGATCCTACTTGCCATTGCTGCCTTCCATGACTATGAAATCTGGCAGATGGATGTTAAAACGGCTTTCCTAAACGGTTGTTTGGAAGAGTGCGTTTACATGGATCAACCAGAAGGTTTCGTAGACAGTGGGAGCAGCGGAAAGGTGTGCAAGTTGCTTAAATCCATTTATGGATTAAAGCAGGCATCGCGGAGCTGGAACATCTGTTTTGATGAGGCAATCAAGGAATTTGATTTCATCAAGAACGAAGATGAACCCTGTGTATATAAGAAGATTGTAGGACGAACTGTCGTATTCCTAGTCTTGTACGTGGACGACATTCTTTTGATAGGAAATGACATTCCTATGCTACAATCGGTCAAGCTGTTTTTGTCACAAAGGTTCTCCATGAAGGACCTGGGTGATGCCTCGTACATTCTGGGGATCAAGATCTATAGAGATAGATCCAAGAAACTATTGGGACTTTCGCAGTCCAGGTACATAGAGACCGTACTAAAGAGATTTAGTATGGAGGATTCCAAGCGCGGTAACATACCCGCATTGCACGGAATTACCCTCTCCAAGAAGATGTCTCCTAAGACTGACGAGGAGAGGGTTCGCATGAGCACTATACCCTACGCTTCGGCGGTAGGATCTATAATGTATGCGATGCTATGTACAAGACCAGATGTAGCTTACGCGTTGAGCACGGTAAGCCGGTATCAGTCGGACCCAGGGGAGGACCACTGGACAGCAGTGAAGAACATTCTCAAGTACCTGAGAAGGACTAAGGAGATGTTCCTGGTTTACGGTAATGGAGACCTTAGGGTCGAGTCCTTTACCGATTCAAGCTTCCAGAGTGACAAAGATGATAGCAAGTCCGTCTCGGGTTTTGTGTTTACCCTCAACGGAGGGGCGGTATGTTGGAGGAGTTCCAAGCAGGATACCGTCGCAGACTCGACGATGGAGGCTGAATACATTGCTGCAAGCGATGCCGCAAAAGAGGCGGTCTGGATTAAGAAGTTCATTAGTGAACTTCAGGTGGTTCCGTCCATTGTTGACCCAATACCTTTGTATTGCGATAACAATGGGGCTATAGCTTTAGCGAAGGAACCAAGGTCCCATCAGAAATCCAGGCACATCTTAAGGCGGTATCACCTGATCAGGGAGATCATTGATCGACAGGAGATCGAGGTGCGGAGAGTGGACACAAAGGACAACACTGCGGACCCATTCACGAAGGCTTTACCCCAGACTCAGTTCGAGCGGCTGATCGAGATGATAGGTCTTCGATACGCCAGTACATGGCCTTAGTGCAAGTGGGAGATTGTTGGTGTATATGCCCTAGAGGCCATTACTGTATCATACTAGTATGTATATTACTTGATGGAAGCTTGGGATATTCACAGTTGTACAGACAATCTTGCTCAATATAGTAGTATGCTACTTGGTTTGTCTCTGCTTTAATGTGTACATGTGTGTTCATTTATTATATCACCTATACGCATTAGTAGAGCCCTTAGGATCTTTGCTTGATTACCGGCGTTGTGATGGCGATCACACTCGTGGGGGATGGGTAATCTACAAGCACATCCTTATACACGTCCCTAGTCGTGGGAGTATCGAGATAGGGCATCGATACTCCAGAGTAGACTAGCGTATGCGCTTCTCATCCCAGTACGGGAGACGGTCTGTCCCACAGCCGTCAGTACGTCGTACTTGAGATAGTATGCGGGTGCTCGTTAGGTTACGAGTACACTGGACAGGACTCGTCGGGAACTGATGGTTGGTATTATACCTATCGTCAGTTATCAGTTCCCAGGTGACATGAGTACAGCTTAGTCCGCTGACTTGACACTGTCACTTCGCCTCGAGTGTGTTCCCACTGTTCTTTGATTACTACCCTACCACGGCTCTACTGAGTCGTGCAAACAGGTAGTAGTTGGGAGCAGTCCCGAAGCACTTGGAGGCAGTGACGGTTAGACAGGATTCGTCTCTCCCGGTATTGGGGGTTGACATCGCGCTGTGTCTAGGAGAGCCATTACACGAGTAGTCCCTGGCCAGGGCAAGTGAGATATACTGGTAGGTTTCCAGTGTTATCTCAGGGTGTATTGGGCTTCACTCCGACACGACTTGTACCGCTATTAGGGGACTGACGTTTACCGCCCCCCTAGGCCCGCCATGCGATGTATCAGACGAACAGACCGGACTGTACGGAGATTGTCACATATAGGCTCAGTAGGAGTTCGGATGGGTGTACCTCATCGGCCTTCTTATCGACATCTACCTGGGGACCGTTACGTACAGCTAGTGCCGCTTGCGGTCTGTGGTTAAACCCACTGCCAGCGTAGTGTCGAGTCTTTAGAGTCCCACACAGAGAGTTTCCCTGCACTGAGCGAAACGTGTAGAGGCCGTATGGTTTTACGGCAGGGCTGCGATCACTTACGTACACTTGTGTGCGTATGGTGTTCGGGCAGGCAGTACTAGTAGGCTTTGGTTTAAGCCGGATCCTAGTATTGCACGGATGGATTTGTTTTGTCTTCTGTGCATCCGCATTCTATGGAATACGGATGCAGGTGTGTATGCACAGTTTTCTGGAGCGATGAAGGAGGAGGTGCCTCATTAGGGTTTTGGCAGTTGGTTCGGCCAAAACCATTATGTGGCAGGCTCATTAGGGTTTTGACAGTTCGTTTGGTCAAAACCATTATGAGCAGCGAACATCATTTACTAATCCTATTAGTGATAATCTTATGATGGCTAATTGCATTGACCATTTGACCCCGTTGACCCCTCTTGACTTTGTTGACCGGTTGACCGTGTTGACCATTGACTTTCAAGAGGATTCCACACTCTTCTTTTCTTTTCCATTTTCTTTTGGATTATGATAATGGTCATTTCAATTGTAGCCATCAACTTTATCTTGATGGAATTAGTAATGATGTTGTTTTTGCATTATTGCAACCATGGTTAGTTTTTTTCTCTTGGTTAAGCTTATCATAACATTATTCTCTTTCTCTCTCTTGAAAAGAGAAGCTCCATGGTTGCTAAAAACCTCCTTCTTCTTCCTCCTCTTGTTTTCTCCTTTGATCTCATGTGTTGAGAGAAAAAGGTTTTCACTTGACAAACACATCCATACATCCTCTCTACACAACCTAGGGCTTCTAGATTAGCAATCTCCTTGCCCTAGTTACCTCGGTTTGAGGTGGAGCTCGGCGTACATCTCTCGGGTGGATCGTCTTCGACTCAAGGAGGCCGCGGAGGTGACCGAAGTCCGGATCAACCTTTGAGCAAGCCATGAAAAGAACAACAAGAAGAGAAGAACATCATAGAAGAACAACAACTAGAAGTGAAGGAGTTCAAGTTGAGGTATAACCCCTAACCGAGTAGATACATCTCTTGTTAGGTTGCTAGTTTATAGTTTAGCAAAGATCCGGCTTTTACGGTCCATGTTACAAACCTTAGAAAAATTTTTGTTTTACCGTTTCCGCAACCCCGAAAGTACCGGGAGAGGTAACGTGGACCTAACAGTGATATCCGTCCACCTCTTTGAAGATGCCAAGTTGATTTATGACACCATGTATCGAAGGTTTAAATGGATGCGACCGATGTAGCAGACTTCGTCAGATTCCCCCTCGTTTGAGGGGGTTTTGATTGTGGGGACGCTCTTCCCTGCAGACACAAGCCCCTGCAGTTAATTACGCTACCGCATCGCGGTAACAACTTTCTCCTTCTCCAGATGGTCACTTCGTGTCGTGGGTGTTTGTTTTGTGTTCGGTTGCCCGTGGATTGTACACGGAGACTAAGTTATGCTGTCGCCCGTAGGACGTGGATTAGTCCAAATCCGTATATTTCTTAGATTTGGGTTTAAGGAGGGTTGTGTTTAAGGATATGTTAGCCTTATTTGAGGCTAAGATCAACTTAAACGTTTGTTAAGGACACGTTAGTCTCATTTTAGACTAAGATCAACTTAACGGGATCGTTTAGATCAAACAAAAGAGCAATCGGGCTCTATTGTTTAGTTTAATGACGTTGTGGTCGATAATTAGTTTAAGGACATTGCGGTCCATTGTTAGTTTTAAGACATTGCTGTCAAGGTTAAGGACATCATAGTCCGTGGGTTTAAGGACCCCACAGTCCAATGTTAGTTTTAAGACATCACGGTCGAGGTTAAGGACATCATAGTCCGTGGATTTAAGGACCCCACAGTCCGATGTTAGTTTTAAGACATCACGGTCAAGGTTAAGGACATCATAGTCCGTGAGTTTAAGGACTTCACAGTCCGATGTTAGTTTAAAGACATCACGGTAGAGGTTAAGGACATCATAGTCCGTGAATTTAAGGACTCCACAGTCCGACATTAGTTTTAAGACATCACGGTCGAGGTTAAGGACATCATAGTCCGTGAATTTAAGGACCCCACAGTCCGACGTTAGTTTTAAGATATCACGGTCGAGGTTAAGGACATCATAGTCCGTGAATTTAAGGACCCCACAGTCCGAAGCAATGTGTGGTTGTCGGAACCCGTCACCTCTCTGACGACGTTGAAGGATTACAACGACAGATATCAGAGGAGTAAAGAGATGTACCCTCGAACCGGGTGTAAATTGATTGGAAGAGCAGGTGTGCTCAGTTCAATTTAAATTGAGGACTTATGGCCAGAATTGGGCTAAGTCCAGTTAAAAATGTTTTAACATTTTATTTCTATATTGGCTATTATTAAGCATTTATTTGGGCTCGGCCCTTTCCAGTAATGCCAAGCAGTGGGCTCTGACATTTTTTGTCTTCATTGAATGCATAGCATTCATCAGTACAGAGTGTGTCCTGACAGTGCGTCACGTGGCGCATCAGGCGCTTTGCGCCAATCAAAGAGCGCATTGCGTTTCTGTCGGTTAGCGTACACGAGGAGGACACGTGTTGCTTAGCGCTAAACGCTAGTTTGTTAGCGCATTGCGCTTTTGATTTATGAGTGCACTGCGCCAGTTTATGGGTGCGCCAGTGAAGGACACGTGGCGCGCTTGGCACTGAACGCCAACCCAAGAGCGCAGTGCTCTGTTTCAGGAGCGCAAAGCACAAACTGTGTCTGTGGTTGACACGTGGCATGTTTTGGCGCTGAGCGCCGGTCCAAGGAGTGCAAAGGCGCAGTTCAAGAGTGCAAAGCACTTTCCAATAGCACAAAGCGCATCAGATCAAATTTAAAATCAAAGAACAAGTTTTTGTTCTTCAAAGGAGGCCTAGCCTCAAGATCCAAGAAACAAAGTTCTTGTTTTTATCAAAAGGCTCTGCCTTTGTAGATCAGAAGATCTGTTGAAGTAAAAATACTTATTTTTATGATTAGATCTTGATCCTTTCTTTTTATTCAAAGACCTTGGTCTTTCTTTTTTTTATACAGATCTAAGATCTTTTAGAAGAGGGTTCTTCTTTTCTGAGATGATTTCATCTCTGTTCTTTTCTTAAGAATATAGTTCTCTTTTTTTTTTACCTTGAGTATGAAGAGAACTCTTCTTTTCTAAGGAGCTCGCTCTTTTTTTTTTTTGACAGAGAGTTTTTCTCTTGCTCTTCTATATCTGACTTTGTCACGACCCGAAATTGGCACGTGACGGCCCTAATACTACGCAACGCCTACAGACGTAACGCAGTAAAAGAAAGCCAAAACTCAGAAATCTAAACTATCAAAAGTAGAAATAAAGTGATAATAGTATTTTCAAAACCTTTAAAATCACAACCCAAATTCTTTAAAATCTCACTTTTATTTCTTAAAATTTTTGGCAGCACCTCCTTTGTAAAACAAGCCCCCAAAATGGGTACAACATAAATATAAAGTAAAGCATCCCCAACAGGAGCAAATCCAAGCCAAAAGGCGGAAAACAACCACCACAACAGATATACGACGCCGTAGCGAAGAAATAGAAGACGATAAAAAGGAAACAGTATAAAAACCTCCAAGTCACAAAATAATATACAATATCGTCCTCACACCAAGTCACTAAGTCATACATAAAACTGGTAGATGGAGAGTACATGGATACAACGAATATACAATACAACATCGGATAATCACAAAACCCACCTGGGCAAAACTGCACACTGTGAGCTGATGTGGTATCCGCAGCAAAAGATGATACGGTGGATGAAAACAGCCCTGCCTCTGACTATCCTCAGGAACACCTGCAAACACTGTGGCACAACGGGGGTGAGTTGCCAACTCGTGAATAGTAAATAACATATGCAGGTAATCATGAGTATGCACGTACAACGCGAATCTAACATAAGCATTTAATATCAATGAATAGTCATATGTAATGCAATAATCATGAAAGGTATACTAACAGGTACAACTACACATGAAGCGGTAATAATATGACAATCTGTATGCAGCATCATGTAAGGTACTATATCGGTACTACTAATACATGAAGAAATGATATGAATAAAGGTTTGTAAATGCAACAGTCATGGAAGGTACTCTAACAGGTACTACTAATACATGAAGAAATGATATGAATAAAAGTATGTAAATGCAACAGTCATGGAAGGTATTCTAACAGGTACTACTAATACATGAAACAGTGCACAAACAATAAATGTAGAGTATGGAATGAAACATGTCATTTCCACGGAATCTTGACATCGTGGTAGGATCAAAATCCATCAAGACAATCCAAATCCCAATTTCCTCAAATCAGCCCCCAATTTGGCTATCATATCAAGTAAGTCTCACATAACCTTAAAGTACAATATCAAGTAGATCTCACATATCCCGTATGTACAATGTCAAGTGTATCTCGTATACTCCGAATGTACAATATCAAGTAGATCTCACATATATCCTATAATCAATATCAAATGAATTCTCAAATGTCCTATATCCAATGTCAATGAGTCCTTTACATTCTAGGTATATTTGCATAAATAAATATGATGATGTATAAATTTAATGTCAATACACATATATTAGCGTCCCATTCCACTAATATTGGTGTAAGGGCGTATATAACAGCGGCCTAATACCCTGTTATATATATACAAAGGAGTAAGAAGAAATATCATGAAACCAATGTGTCAAGCATCGACACAGAAATGCTGATCTATCAGGTGCTGTCACCACGACTGGCCCCCTGATAGGTACGTATCATACGATATCCGAAAAGCACGAGTGCCTAGCTCTGACCCTCGTCTTTCCACGTATCTATACGTACATGACTCCCAACGGTATCCCCATGATTACCGCCGAGTCATTGGTAATGTCACCGGAAAGTATGGTTCCCCCACTAACTCATCTCCTCACTGAGATCCTTGCCCCGGGTACCTCCGGGCCCCACCATGTACCCGCACACGGACCCCTCCGTTCCTCGCGTGGGGTATATATATATCCGAACCGATAAATCTCATGGTGGCTGCTGAAATATCATATCAAGGAAAACCGGGTTTTTCAATTAATGCATAATGTCATGAACTCCCACGGTCCTCAAATCCAGAAAACATCATGAAAAATTCATATCTCAATGCGAAAATCCATGAATATTATATATGCAACATAAAACTGTAATGAAAGCATATCAAAGGAAAACCGCTAATTAACTGCAACAAGTTAATATAAAATATCATGTGGTACCTATTTTCTCCAATTCTAAATAGTATCAAGTAAAGGTAAACATGTAGCTACAACCAGATGTATGTGAAAACATAAAGGTATAGCAAGATATATGTATCTACCTACAAGTAATGATATAGTATACCCCCTGGGTATAAGTGAAATAGGTGTGCAAGGTATACCTGTAGCTATGACATAAAGTGTGTATGTACCTATCACTAATGGTACGATACTCTATAGGTATACAGGTAACTAGCATGTAAGTATGTCAGAGCATATATATAAGCATGTAGGTATACAGGTATGCTACAAGTCAATGCGTAAAGAAATATGAATCAAAGTCTCAATGTCCCTAACCAAGCAATATCATATCTATAAGTGGGTTGTGCGTGACATAGCAATTATTGACGGTGTGTGTAGGATACAATCAGTGCTCGTGCAACATGAATCGTCAATAATATGTGCAGTGTCCTAAGGATACTAGTCCAAGCACAACAATATCTAAGTAATAGGGTAAATGCGCAAATCTAAATATGACATAGAATATGCGACAGAATTAACATCTCTAGCCCAGACGCATAACGCCATGCGGGCGATTCCCCTGTAGATGTTAAATCTACTCACCAACGCTCCTGGCTAAGTGAAGCCTACCACCTGTTTTCCCTTGTCGTAGCGTCCGAAGTCCCCACTTGCGAACCTAAAATTTCACAAACACATCACATAAGCAAAAATTCCTACATCGACGAAAAGACATCGAAACGCAAGAATAACGCCCTGAAAATTACACTGCGCGCTTAGCACATCTATCGCGCACGATACCGGCCAAAAACCCGAATTAGGGTCGCTAAACTACAAAACACCAAGTCTGGACCCCGATCGTCCCGCAACGGTCACGAAAGCTGTCTCGACGACTAAGCCTCTGTCTCTGGGCTGGTACACCGGTACGAGTTCTCCACGGTTCCGAAACTCCCGAAGTCTGTGGAATACGTGTCTCGTCAACTAGGGCCGCATCCACTGGGGCTATGTAAGTGACGGAATACTGTGTGCTGATCGCAAGGAACAACTGGATAACAGGGTGACAACCTCCTGTCGGTGCGCTCGAATGGCCTTAACCAATGAACTCATCGTCAGGCGCATGTCCAGCATCTCTTCCACATGCCTAGCAATACTATCTGTCGAAGGCGGATCCGTCTGCTCCTGTGCAACGAGCGCACCATCCTGGTCAGTCCTTGACCCACCAGAGTCAACTCTAACCTCGGCCCTCGCTGCATCACTCTGAGTCTCCATAGTCGTCGGCAGAAAAGGCTATAAATAGAGTTAGGATTCGATATGAACACGAAAATCGAATCATAAGGATATGAATCATCAAGGAAGGAATTTCAAGCAATTGTACTTAGGTCACTTTAGGCGGAGTACTGCATCGTGAGTATGCTGCAGACATACACACACTACGTTACTCTGCTTGAGCTACCTACTCCATCATACCAAGGTCATCCTACACTCCGTAAGGTAAAAACCTAGCGCTCTGATACAAACTTTGTCATGACCCGAAATTGGCACGTGACGGCCCTAATACTACGCAACTTCTACAGGCGTAACGCAGTAAAAAAAAGCCAAAACCCAGAAATCTAAACCATTAAAAGACAAGAAAAGATAAGAAACATTGTTTAAACCTTTAAAAAAATCTCAAGTATAAATTCTTTAAGTCCAATTTTCTTTCTTGAAAATTTCGGCAGCACCTCCTTTATAAAAACCAACCCCAAAAATGGGTACAACATAAATATGAAGTAAAGCATCCCCAACGGGAGCAAATCTACGCCCAAAAGCGGAAAACAACCACCACAACAAATATACGACGCCGTAGCGAAGAAATAGAAGACGATAGAAAGGAAACTGTATAAAAACCTCCAAGTCATAAAATAATATACAATATCGTCCTCACAACAATTCACTAAGTCATACATAAAACTGGTAGTTGGAGAGTACATGGATACAATGAATATACAATACAACAATATCGGATAATCACAAATCCACCTGGGCAAAACTGCACACTGTCAGGAGAAGTGGTATCCGCAGCAAAAGATGATACGATGAATGAAAATAGCCCTGCCTCTGACTATCCAGAGGAACACCTGCAAACACTGTGGCACAACGAGGGTGAGTTGCCAACTCGTGAATAGTAAATAACATATGCAGGTAATCGCGAGTATGCACGTACAACGCGAATCTAACATAAGCATTTAATATCAATGAATAGTCATATGTAATGCAATAATCATGAAAGGTACACTAACAGGTACAACTACACATGAAACGGTAATAATATGACAATCTGTATGCAGCATCATGTAAGGTACTATATCGGTACTACTAATACATGAAGAAATGATATGAATAAAGGTTTGTAAATGCAACAGTCATGGAAGGTACTCTAACAGGTACTACTAATAAATGAAGCAGTGCATAAATAATAAATATAGAGTATGGAATGAAACATGTCATTTTCACGGAATCCTGACATCGTGGTAGGATCAAAATCCATCAAGACAAATCCAAATCCCAATTTCTCAAATCAGCCCCCAAATTGGCTCTCATATCATATAAGTCTCACAAATTCTGAATGTACAATATCGAATAAATCGCATATATACTGAATGTACAAATCAGCAATCTCATAAATATCATGTATCCAATATCAAATGAATCACCTATATCCAAAATCAAATTATCAAGAAAAAATCTAACATCCTAAATATATTTGCATGAATAAATATGATGATGTATATAATTTAATATCAATACACATATATTAGCGTCTCATTCCACTAATATTGGTGTAAGGGCATATATAACAGCGGCCTAATCTCCTGTTATATATACAAAGGAGTAAAAAGAAATATCATGAAACCAATGTGTCAAGCATCGACACATAAATGCTGATATATCAGGTGTTGTCACCACGACTGGCTCCCTGATAGGTACGTATCACACGCTATCTGAAAAGCACGAGTGCCTAGCTATGACCCTCGTCTTTCCACATATCTATATGTACATGACTCCCAACGGTATCCCTATGATTATCGCCGAGTCATTGGTAATGTCACCGGAAAGTATGGTTCCCCCACTGACTCATCTCCTCACTAAGATTCTTGCCCCGGGATACCTCCGGGCCCCACCATGTACCCGCACACGGACCCCTTCGTTCCTCGCGTGGGGTATATATATATATCTGAACCGATAAATCTCATGGTGGCTGCTGAAATATCATATCAAGGAAAACCGGGTTTTTCAATTAATGCATAATTTCATGAACTCCCACGGTTCCCAAATCCAGAAAACATCATGAAAAATCCATATCTCAATGCGAAAATCCATGAATATAATATACGCATCATAAATCTGAAATACGAGCATATAAAGGAAAATCAGCAATTAACTGTAACAAGTTAATATAATATCATGTGGTTCCTAATCTTTCCAATTCTAAAATAACATCAAGTAAAAGTAAACATGTAGCTATAACCAGATATATATGCAACATAAAGGTATAGCAAGATATATGTATCTACCTATAAATAATGATGTAGTATACCCCCTGGGTATAAGTGAAGTATGTGTGTAAAGTATACCTGTACCTATGACATAAAGTGTGTATATACCTATCATTAATGGTACGATACTCTATAGGTATACAGGTAACTAGTATGTAAGTATGTCATAGCATATGTGTAAGCATGTAGGTATACATGTATGCTATAAGTCAATGCGTAAAGAAATATGAATAAAAGTCTCAATGTCCCTAACCAAGCAATTTCATATCTATAAGTGGGTTGTGCGTGACATGGCAATTATTGACGGTGTGTGTAGCATACAATCAATGCTCGTTCAACATGAATCGTTAACAATATGTGCAGTGTCCTAAGGATACTATTCCAAGCACAACAATATCTAAGTAATAGGGTAAATGCGCAATTCTAAATATGACATAGAATATGCGACAGAAATAACATCTCTAGCCCAGACGCATAACGCCATATGGGCAATTCCCCTGTAGATGTTAGATCTACTCACCAACGCTCCAAGCTAGGTGAATCCTACCACCGGTTTTCTTTTTGTAGTAGTGTCCGTAGTCCCCGCCTGCGAACCTAAAATTTCACAAACACATCATATAAGCAAATATCCAACATCGACGAAAAGACATCGAAACGCAAGAATAACGCCCTGAAAATTGTACTGCGCACTTAGCGCATCTATCGCGCACGACATCGGCCAAAAACCCTAATTGGGGTCGCTAAACTACAAAACACTAAGTCTAGACCCCGATCGTCCCGATCGCGCAACACAACATAAAAATTACGAGGACTACAATAGATATAATCTCGCAACGACCAATCGAACCCATGTTGGAAAACCCCCGAAACCTAGTAAACAATCTACCGCAATATTTCGCACTAGTTTCAAGATAACGCATATCTAGCGATTACAAATACCTTAAAATAGCTTAACTAAGCTATCTAAACCATTCCTATATTTTTAACACTTGCAAAAATGAGTTTTAGCAAAAACCTAGTAAGCAAAAATTGTTAATTAAACAAAATATTCATTAACAATAATTAGCATTTTCTACTAGGTTAAGCTTTTCCTAAACACAAATTAACACTTCAATTAAATATTAAACACTTAAATTAAGCTTTAACCTTAACTTGAATTTCTAAAACCATTTCAAGAATTTTGAAACATGAAATTTAAAGCTTAAACTAACATCTAATTAAGCTAGCATAAAGTATTAAGTAATAATTAGAGATTAGGGTTAGGGTTTTATACCTTCAAGAACACCACTTGAATCAAGAATAAAACCAAACTTTAGCCTCCAAAATCCTCACTAGAATTAAGATCCAAGCAACTTTTGTGAAGAAGAATGAAGCTTTTGGATTTTATTTGAATTTCTATGAATTAATTTGGATTTTTCATGATTTATTTGTGCAAGAAATGATGAAAAATGAGTGAGGAAGAACAAGGGCAGCAAGGGGGAGAGAGGGGCCGGCCAAGAGGGTGGGGGGGAAGGGTTTGTGCAAAAAAGAAGAAGAAAGTTCTTGTTTAATTCATTAATTGCTTCATTAAATGCAAAAATGACACCTTTTCTTTCATTTTCTTTTCTTTTTTTATTCAAAAACCTTTTGCACTAAAAATATCTAGATATTTAAAAAGAAGGTTCTAAAAATAATATTAGTGATGATTTACAAAAATTTTCATTTGGAAGAAATTTCCCGATTTACGTACACAAAATACTGCTTAAAATAATATTTTATTTGAGAAAAATTCTATCTGAACCAAAACCTCCCAAATACCCTAAAGTTCGCGCACAAGTTTTATTTTAGCTAAAAAAAAGTGCCGGTAAGTTTCTACGGAAGTTTAATCGAAATCGGGTTAAAACGGAAAATACCGACTATTTTGCCCTAAAACAAAAAAATTCGCAAAACGATTTCTGAAACGTTACAATCTTCCCCCCTTATAGAAATTCGGTCCCCGAATTAAAAATTTTCACTAAGCGTACCTTCAAAAAGAAGAGTACAAAACTCCCAATTCTGACTCGCAGCCTCCCGAGTGATCATCTCACTATACAGCTACGTCCAAGAAAACTCTCCACAGATAGTAAGACCCTTGACCGAAGTTTCTCCATCTGCCGGGCCATTAACACCAATGGCTGCCGGTCAGCAAAAAGATCGCGTCAAAGCAAATGGTCTAATACTGAATCATGTGAAAAAAAGGTCATGAAGGTAATTGCAAAGTATCAACACAAAGCATGCGGGGTGAAAACTCAATAATCTGGGCGGAAGTGCCAAATTAAAGATAATGAACTAACTCGCTTAAAGGATCTCAAAAGGACCTACAATCCTGGGATAAGATTCCCAAAACTCCACACGTCATTTATCGAAAAATCCATAGGAATACAGGATCTCCCACTTCGAACTCAGGCCCACGACCACCCTGGTCGGCATAAGATCTCTGTCCGCACAGGACTGTCATCATCCTGACCTGAACAACTGGATCATTTCCGAAGTCTCTAGACTAGCTGGGGTCCAAAAAACCAACAACGCAGAGTCAGAAAAACAGATTGGTGATCGACACGACCTAACCCCTAAACCTAAAGGTTGCCAATTGGAGTGTCTCCTGATAACAACTATCGAAGGAGAATCTTGACAATGGAGAGTGACGATCCCCAACTGCCGACAACAACAACACGAACGCACAAACATATCCTCCAGAGTCTGGTATAGCCCGCTCTCACAAACCATCATCCTGCGGATGGAAAGATGGAGCTAAAGCTTAATCAGTACCCAAGGCTTCCTGAAACTTCTGCCCAAGACGGCAAGCGAACAGGGTGCCTTCATTGGACACGACCCTCGAAGGAACTCCGTGCAACGCATAACTTAACAAAGAACAACTGAGCAACCTGAGTATAACCGGACAACAAACACCCGAATGAAGTCACACCCTTACTAAAACTGGGTAGACACCATAACGAAATTCGTGGAGATCTGCTCCCATTCCCACTTAGGAACGGTTAAAGGTTGCAACTCTCCAGCCGGTCTCAGATGCTCAACCAAAACACACAACAAGACAGACACCTTGAAACAAAATCTGAAACTTCTCTTTACATCCATGCCCACCCATAACTATCTCACAAGTCACGTCAATGTTGGTGGAACTTGAATGAGTACAGAGAGTTAATAGATGTGCCTGCTCTAGGATTTCACGTCTCTACCCAATAGTATCAGGTACACAAACACGTCCCTAAACATAGCACACCCTTGTCACAAATCAAGGACTCTGAATCATTACCCAGCCGAGTATGCTCAAGAATCTTTGACGAACGAGCATCGGCCGGCAGTGCCTCACGAAAGCGATAAAGGAAAATTGGTCGGGCGCGGACATGAGAAAGCTGTCCCCTCAGTAGGGGCGAACACAAGCTGTACTCAACGAACGCATAAGAACTGTAAATCTGCAGAAGACTGACTCAACAATCAACACCCTCTGCAGGAAGATGTACATTAAGCTCTGGTGGTCCGTGAAAATCTGACACGACTCTCGAACAAGAAGTGTCTCCAATCCCCAACGCACTACCACCGTGGCCATCTCCAGATCATGAGTGGGATATCCTGCTCGTACTTCCTCCAAATGTAGGGAAGCAAAAGCGATAACTCTATAGTGTCACCTCAGTACACAATCGAGCCCCACTCGCGAAACATCATAGTTAAAACAAAAGGTCGCCCGAACCAGAAAGCAAAGAAAGAACTGATGCAGTTGTTAACCGAATCTTCAACTGCCGAAAAGTCCGCACACATGCCTCAGTCCAAAGAAAAGAAACCTCCTTCCCGGTCATTCCAGTCAACGGTGCAGCACTACACTAGCAATCCTGCAAGAAACGGCGGTAAAAACCTGCTAAGCCCAAAATCTGCAGACCTCCGTCCGAACACAAGCCTGGGCCTAAGCTGTACGGCCACGATCTTCCTCGGGACCATACAAAAAAACCGTCTCCCGTAACTACAAGACCTAGGAGTCAACACAAACAAGCCTGAAGGAACACTCCGAGAATCTAGCAAACCATCGGTGCTCTCCCAGTATCTGCAAAACAAATCCTCAAGTGCTGCTCCTGTTCCTCAAGACACAAAGAATAGACCAGAATGTCGTCAATAACACAACAATAAATGGTCGAGGAACGGCCTGAAGAAATATGGTTCACCATATCTACGAATGCTGCTAGGGCATTGGTGAGTCCGACGACACCACCAAAACACACAAAGCCCGTAGCACGCACAAGGCTGTCTTCGGAATGTCATCACTCCGAACCCGCAACAATGATGACCTGATCCCGAACAAACTTAGAAAATGTCTCGCACTCTGGAGCTGATCGAAGAAATCGTCAATGCGAGGTAAAGGATACCTATCCGCACCGTAAGCCTGTTCAATTGGAGATCAATCAATACACAACCTAAACTGTTGTCTTCCTCCATGACGAACAGAAATAGGAGCTCCCTAATGTGAAACACTCAGACGCATAAGCCCCCCAACAAACAACTCTGCAGTTTATCCTTAAGCTCTCTAAGCTTCGTCGGCTCATCTGGAACAACGTCGGATAACTCTCGCACGAAAGGAACCCGGTCCAACAAACCAACTGTGGCTCCGGTACCACGAATGAATGCCAAGAATCCACGACATCCTCTCCTCAAAAGCCGACTAGCGAAAAAAGGCTGAATTCGAGCTGTGAGAGGCGGCACCACTGTCCCCCTGCACAATAAGAACTGACTTGCCGGGAAAACAAACCTGACTGTTTCCTCGCGGGTCCACAGACGCCTAGCACGTAACTAACCAGTCCATGCCCAGGAGAACGTCAAATCCAACATCTCTAGAAGGATCAAGTGACGGATGAATCTCCTAACTGATTGGCATACGACTGAAATACGTGTCGCGCAACAAAAGAATCGCTGACAGAAATTAACACAATAAACGGCTGATCTAGATAACACGAATCCCCTCATCCCAAACCTCTACTACTCCCGCAACGGTGACGAAAGCTGTCTCGACGACTAAGCCTCTGTCTCTGGGCTGGTACACCGGTACGAGTCCTCCACGGTTCCGGAACTCCCGAAGTCTCTAGAATACGTGTCTCGTCAACTAGGGCTGCATCCACAGGTGCTATGTAAGTGACGGAATACTGTGTGCTGATCGCAAGGAACAACTGGGTAGCAGGGTGACAACCTCCTGTCGCTGCACTCGAATGGCCTCAACCAATGAACTCATCGTCTGGCGCATGTCCAGCATCTCTTCCACAAGCCTAGCAATACTATCTGTCGAAGGCGGATCCGTCTGCTCCTGTGCAACAAGCGCATATCCTGGTCAATCCTTGACCCACCCGAGTCAACTCTGACCTCGGCCCTCGCTGCATCACTCTGAGTCCCCATATTCGTCGGCAGAAAAGGCTATAAATAGAGTTAGGATTCGATATGAACACGAAAATCGAATCAAAAGGATATGAATCATCAAGGAAGGAATTTCAAGCAATTATACTTAGGTCACTTTAGGCGGAGTACTCCATCGTGAGTATGCTGCAGACATACACACACTACGTTACTCTGCTTGAGCTACCTACTCTATCATACCTAGGTCATCCTACACTTCATAAGGTAAAATCCTAGCGCTCTGATACCAACTTTGTCACGACCCGAAATTGGCACGTGACGGCCCTAATACTACGCAACGTCTACAGGCGTAACGCAGTAAAAGAAAGCCAAAACCCAGAAATCTAAACCATTAAAAGACAAGAAAAGATAAGAATCATTGTTTAAACCTTTAAAAAAATCTCAAGTATAAATTCTTTAAGTCCAATTTTCTTTCTTGAAAACTTCGGCAGCACCACCTTTATAAAAACCAACCCCAAAAATTGGTACAACATAAATATAAAGTAAAGCATCCCCAACGGGAGCAAATCCATGCCCAAAGGCGGAAAACAACCACCACAACAAATATACGACGCCGTAGCGAAGAAATAGAAGACGATAGAAAGGAAACTGTATAAAAACCTCCAAGTCACAAAATAATATACAATATCGTCCTCACACCAATTCACTAACTCATACATAAAACTGGTAGATGGAGAGTACATGGATACAACGAATATACAATACAACATCGGATAATCACAAAACCCACCTGGGCAAAACTTCACACTGTCAGGAGAAGTGGTATCCGCAGCAAAAGATGATACGATGGATGAAAATAGCGCTGCCTCTGACTATCCTGAGGAACACCTGCAAACACTGTGGCATAACGGGGGTGAGTTGCCAACTCGTGAATAGTAAATAATATATGCAGGTAATCGCGAGTATGCACGTACAATACGAATCTAACATAAGCATTTAATATCAATGAATAGTCATATGTAATGCAATAATCATGAAAGGTACACTAACAGGTACAACTACACATGAACCGGTAATAATATGACAATCTGCATGCAGCATCATGTAAGGTACTATATCGGTACTACTAATACATGAAGAAATGATATGAATAAAGGTATGTAAATGCAACAGTCATGGAAGGTACTCTAACAGGTACTACTAATAAATGAAGCAGTGCATAAACAATAAATGTAGAGTATGGAATGAAACATGTCATTTCCACGGAATCAAGACATCGTGGTAGGATCAAAATCCATCAAGGCAAATCCAAATCCCAATTTCTCAAATCAGCCCCCAATTTGGCTCTCATATCATATAAGTCTCACAAGTCCCGAATGTACAATATCGAATAAATCGCATATATGCTGAATGTACAAATCAGCAATCTCATAAATATCCTGTATCCAATATCAAATGAATCACCTATATCCTAAATCAAATTATCAAGAAAAAATCTAACATCCTAAATATATTTGCATGAATAAATATGATGATGTATATAATTTAATATCAATACACATATATTAGCGTCCCATTCCACTAATATTGGTGTAAGGGCATATATAACAGCGGCATAATCCCCTGTTATATATACAAAGGAGTAAAAAGAAATATCATGAAACCAATGTGTCAAGCATCGACACAGAAATGCTGATATATCAGGTGCAGTCACCACGACTGGCCCCCTGATAGGTACGTATCACACGCTATCCGAAAAGCACGAGTGCCTAGCTCTGACCCTCGTCTTTTCACGTATCTATACGTACATGACTCCCAACGGTATCCCCATGATTACCGCCGAGTCATTGGTAATGTCACCGAAAAGTATACATCCCCCACTAACTCATCTCCTCACTGAGATTCTTGCCCCGGGGTACCTCCAGGCCCCACCATGTACCCGCACACGGACCCCTCCGTTCCTCACGTCGGGTATATATATATCCGAACCGATAAATCTCATGGTGGCTGCTGAAATATCATATCAAGGGAAACCCGGTTTTTCAATTAATGCATAATTTCATGAACTCCCACGGTTCCCAAATCCAGAAAACATCATGAAAAATCTGTAGGGTTCCTAGGCACCCTAATAAGGTCACACAAGGCATCGAACATGCCAATTTCAAAAAATCTAGGTGCCGAGAAACCCGACTACGGATCGTTGGCTAGAAATCTAGGCGAAAAAGTAATCTAGTTAACACTTAACTAAGAGATACGGAAATACAACCTTTGTAGATCCGGTTCTCCACCTCCATAGCTCCGCAATGAAGTCTCCTCGCTGTCCATAACAAGTCCCGGGCTCTAGCGTCGGCTTCATCGGAGAATAGGCGAGCTAGGTCATCGACGACGTGCCGAAGATGATCTACGTCGAAGCATCACTAGATCAAGCTCCACCTTCACCAAGCCATGAAAACTTGTGAAGGAAACACACTCTACTACTTGGCAAGAGGTAGAGGATGAAGAAATAGGAAGTGGGTAGACTTTAGAATTGGATTTCTCACTCTTTATCATCAATCACCATTGATGACCTCAAGGTTTTCTTCTTAAGTTCAAGGAAGAAGAAGAAGAAATGATATGATAAGTCTTTTTCAAAAGAATAATAAATAGAATACTTATCATACTTTCAACCTTAGTTAAGTGTAGAGAAAAGACCATGGTTAATGGAATGGTTAGGGTTAAGGATAAGAACAAAATGGTCACTAGGTCAAAGTCTTCAAGAAGCTTCAATATGAAACAAAATTAGCCACCATTTTCTCTTTATGCCTTTTCTAATTATTTCCAAAATGAATAAATAGATAAATAAATAAGAAAAGGAAATAAAACCCTAATCATAAGTTTAACCATGGTTTAATTCTTTACACTTAACCAAGTAAACATGCATCATCAAACATGATACAATAATATGCACAAAAAGTATATCACATATACAACTTGTACATCCAAGTGAGAAAATCCATATAAAGTGAACCAATACTAGTTAATACAAAGTAATATATCAAATACATAATTATACATTAAATCATTAAATCAACACTTGATTCAATGATCCGGTCATGTCGCACATAACCGACTAGTATCCAATGTATCGGCTTATCGAATCAATACTTGATTCGATAACTAGGTTATATCGCATACAACCATTCGATACATTCATCGCGAGAATAGAATACGGTATCACATACACGCATTATTCTCGGTCCCGCACATATCTCATATGCGCTCCTATTTCGTTTCGCTTGAGCCAGGAAACCTCTGTGTAGGACTCTAAAGACTCGTCAATACGCCGGCAGCAGGTGATGATCATATCAA
Source organism: Agapanthus africanus (assembly GCA_030015575.1). Classification (NCBI taxonomy): domain Eukaryota; kingdom Viridiplantae; phylum Streptophyta; class Magnoliopsida; order Asparagales; family Amaryllidaceae; genus Agapanthus; species Agapanthus africanus. Next base: position 414,316,423 of record CM057349.1, on the reverse strand, counting down.
ACACCCACAAGCCGCAAGCGGTCTGCTAAACGTAACGGCCATCCGGGTATTGAGCGATCTGAAGATCGACGAGCAAGCCCGCTCACACTCCAGTGAATCCAACCAGTAACACTACCGTACAGTCCGGTCTGATCGTCTGACATGTCGCATATCTTGCCTAGGGGTGGTAAACGTCAGACCCCAATAGCTCGATAAGTCGTGTCGATATGAGGTCTATAACTGTTCGAGAAACTACTGGTAACACTTACCAGTAAATCTCAGCAACCCTGGCCAGGGATTTCCTGTTATAGCCAATCGAACACAGCGCAACATCAACCCCCTATACCGGGAGAGACGAATCCCTTCCTATCGCTCATTGCCTCCATGTGACTCGGGACTGTACCCAAAAACCACCATTTTGCACGCCCTCTTGGACGTGGTAAGATGGAAATCAAAGCACAGTGGGAACCACACAAGACTCTATGACGATCTCGGGTCAACAGACTACTCTGTACCAGTGTCACCAGAGAACTGCCATCTGACGTAAGGTATAATACCATCTAGGAGTTCTCGGCGAGTCCGTCCAGTGTACCCAGTCTCCACTGAGCACCCGTATATCATCTCTGATGTCAAACACCAATGGATATGGGATCATCCATCGCCCATCTGTATGGGTCGAGAATGTATACGCTAGTCTACTCTGGTATATCGATGCCCTGTCTCGATACACCCACGACTAGGGACCTTGAAGGATGTACTTATGGACTACCTTGTCCCCACTAGTATGATCCGCATCATAGTTCAGGTAGTCAAGTACACATCCTAAGGGCTTTACCAACATGTAACAGAGAGACAATCAGTGTACACGTTAAGGTAAAGTGCAACCAGATAGCATACTATCATGTCGAGCAAGAAAGTCCTCCCTATATACGTCCTAGCATCCACTACAATATACATCATATGTACAGTAATGGCCTCTAGGGCATACATATAACTAACAATCTCCCACTTGCACTAGGGCCATCTGTAGCAGTTGTTGTAGTATCTCATACTCAACCATCCCATAAAAGTCTCTCTCTGGGAATAGGCCTTCGCGAGTGGATCCGCCGTGTTGTCCTCTAGAGTCTACTCTCCTGACCTCGATCCCCTGGAGATCAACCATCTCCATGATCAGGTGATACTGCCTTAGAATATGTCTGGATCACTGATGGGACGGACGTTCCTTGGCATAAGCCACAACTCCATTGTCACACAATGGGAGGAACTAAGTTCATCTCATGAACAAATATACATCCAGACTGCCTCTTTGGTAGCATCTTAAGTAGCGATGTATCGAGCCTTTATCATCTAGTATGCCACGGTATCTAGCTTGGAACTCTTCCAATATACCGTCCCTTTACTGAGGGTAAAGACAATGCCTGCGACTGACTTTCAGTCGTCCTTATCACCCTGGAACCCTTCCAGTGATTCTCCCCAGGATTAATTGATACCATCTCACTACAACTAGTGAGAATCCTAACATCCAATTAGATCTATCTCATAGATTCACAACGCAGGATTTAGGAGGTATCATTTTGATCCTATATGGAGAATCATTGTGATAAGCGGAGATTGATCGAGCGTAGCATAAGAAACTTCTTCCCTATCAAGAGTATGTCATCCACGTACTCTACGAGGATCGTCATCATACTCCCTACTACCTTTTTGTTTATACAAGGTTCATCTACCATTTTGATGATGTCAAACTCTTTGACTAATCACATCAAAACAGATGTTCCAACTCCGCGATACCTGCTTTATCCTATAAAGCATCTTGCACACGTTTCCGCTGCTCCCACTGTCTACGAAGCCCTCTGGCTGTGTACTTATAGACGCTCTCTTCTAAAACATCATTTTAGAAAAGCAGTCATGGCACCCAACCGCCAGATATCGTAGTCATGGTATGTAGCCGTGGCAAGTTGGATCTGGATGGACTTAAGCATAGCTACTTGAAAAAGTTTCATCATTATCCACGCCTGGTCGATGACCGAGAGCTTTAACAAGTCTAACTTTGAAAGTCTCAACTTTTCCATCTACACCAAGTAATCTTCTCAAGATATACTTGCTCCTGATGGGGATTTAACCCTTCAGATATAGCAACTAAGTCCATACTTTGTTGGTGTATAAGGATTCCATCTCAGATCACTAAGCATCCAGCCATTCTTACAGAGTCCCACTCCTGATAGCCAGCTCGAAACTAGTTGGGTCATCATCTCATGATGCAATCCTCGCTCCCACTGTTATAGAGAAACAGAAGTATCTCTCAGGTGGGTGAGAAACCCTACTAGATCGGCGGAGAGGCTGAGGTTCGTTGGTAACTATTGAATCCTTTGGTTTTATCAAATCATCTGCTGTAGTTTGTATAGCTGGAACCTTTCCAGTTCTACATTACAGACCTTGCCTCGAGCTTGTCCGGTTTTTGCTTTTCAGACATAGGCTGGACAACCCTAAATCTTAACTAACTTAAGAGATGGGCTCTTCCCTTATCATATCAAATATGAAGTGGTAGGCAACTGATTTGATTTGAACCCTATTCAATAGGTATGCAGCTTCTCAAGTGCATAACTCCCAAAAAGGAAATAGGTAACTCAGTAGTACTCATCATAGAGCACACCTTATCATATAGGGTGTGACTGCTCCACCCCGATATACCATCGTGCTATGGTGTATACGGAGGAGTAATGGTGAGAGAGAATCTCATTCTCTTTTGGAAAAGTCCAGGAATTCCATGCACAAGTATTCTCCTCCTTGATCACATCAAAGGACATAATACTTATACCCGTATTGGTTCTCTACTTCTAGCTTATATTCTGTGAATATCTCAAAATGTTCGGACTCATGTTTCAACAGGAACATATGTCTGAATCTTGAGAGATTATCAGAGAATGTAATGAAGTATAAAGAACCATTCCTGGCATGTGTAGACAGGGGACCTTACATACATCAACATGTATCATCCCAAGAGTTTACTAACTCTTTCTCTGTTTCCAATAAACAGAGCTGGTGTCATTATATCTTTGTGACATGACTGGCAAGTTTCACAAGATGTAGATTCAAACTGATTTAAATATGCATCTACATGTAACTTCAGCTAGTCGGGTCACATTGATATGACCTAGTCTACAATACCTCAAGAAGGATCCGTTCATTTCTGAACTATTCCTCTTGTGTGTGTTCCGTATACTAAGAACTGTAGTTTGATTTAGAACATCAATGCTTTTAGATAACGTGCCTGATCCGATCAACTTTTGATATAGGAAATGTTCAAAACATTATCCAACAATACAAAATTTTATCATTTCTTTACTAATAAAGAGACTGATATGATTTTGTATATCAGGTTCGGTATCTAATAACATTCGTTCAGAATCAATGTATTGGTAATACAGGGTGATAGTGACCGACAGACTTGGCTGCAACACTTGCCCCGTTTTCTGCCTCATGAAACTTATCACCCGTTCTCAGTTCTCTACCTTTCTGTAGCCCTATGTAACAGATTACATATCAGGGATCCTGATCTGGTATCACATACCCAGGACGTAAAGGATACTGAGAAACAGTTCTGTATAATGAACACACCCGAAGATGATGCATCAGCATGCACTCTCTTCGTTTGGGCGGCACGGGAATTCTGGTAATCCCCAATTTTCTGCTCTGTCTTATAACAATTATAAGTTGGAGCGGGACCAACGTTCCCCAGCTCAGTATAACAAGCGGGTTCGGTCAATATTCCGTATTATTATCTTGATTAAGGCGTGATAGGGTCGCTACCTGGAGAGAGAGAGAAGAAAACACTCAGCGTGCGCTCTGTCAAGAATAGATTGGTTTTTATTTTATCTAATGTCACGACCCGAAAGTACGGAACATGACCGGCACTTAAACTACGAAACGTCTCGAGGCGTACGTAATCTAAGTAAACCGAAAACTCAGAAATCCAAACCAAGAAAAGTAGTAGAGAGTAGGAAAAACCAATTTAAATCAAGTAGTTTTAATAGCATAAGCCGAATTATGCGGGTTTCTAAAAACATCAAAAATTTACTGAAAATTTCGGCAGAGTCTCCTTTGTAAAAACTGGCTCCCAAACGGGATACAACCTGAATAGTATACGAAATCAATAAAAGGCATCCCCAAGCGGGAGCTAGCTCTTCGTCAATCGACGGTTACAACCACACAAGCAATATAATATACAACGCCAACGGCGAGGATCAAAACTCAAAAGGAAACTCAAAACCACCAGAAATACAACGAGCGACTCTAAGGTCGAAAGAATAAACAACACTGGTCTCTAACTCAATAAATACAGGTTTGGTTGATGGAACTTCTAGATACAACAGAATAATGATATACAAGATATATAATGGGGGTATGATACAAGTAAACCCACCTACTAGCAAATCACCCGGATGAAACTGAGCCCGCAAGCCGTAAAGAAACCTGTATGGCAAATCTGCAAGAAACTGGGGCACAACGGGGGTGAGTTGCCAACTCGTGAATAGAAAAACATCTACGCACAGAAATCGCATAAATAACGCAATCCTAGGTCAATGATCATAATATATCCTCAAAATAAGTATAACAGGCAGCCTATAACAATGACTAGGGTAATATCTAACCTGAGTATAATTTCATGTGCCTGTGTCAGTGACTCAGGTAGCAATATATCATATGAGTGAGGTATGAATGCGTGAAAACAGAATACATGTAAATGAAGAAACTGTTTTCATAAATTAGTGAGATTTTTATACTTTTAAAGTGAGGTATCATAAATGAAATCAGTATCAACCGTGTCTAGCATCGACACAAAACATAAATCTCACTGTCTCGAAATATCAATGTCTCAATCTCAATATCTAGGGCGCCGTCAGTCCGGACCGGCCCCTACCATCCATCTCAAGACCACGACGGTATCCTCCGGATATCCGACGCGTCGGGTAAAATCACCGGTAGGTAGTACTCCCCTGCCAGGCTCAACGTCATCACCACATTTCTCTTGCCCCGGGATACCGCACCGGGTCCACCATGTACCCGAAACGGTTCATCCGTCTCCTCGAATCGGGTTTCCAAATCCATCAGCAAACTCATGGTGGACGACTCATACATCATGGGAAAACCGCACTTTTTTTATTTTAAAAGAGAGAATATGTTTATTTGTGTTTTTGCGGTTTTCCTCCAAATCCAGAAAATCTCATAGAAATCCAAATCCAAACCTCAATAGCATGCAAAATAGTGAATATATGCATGAGAATCCATGAATGCGGCATAACAATGAATAACAGTATGCATGAAGTAGCAGGTAATAACTACAATGTCTAAACTATTCGCTAATAGGCTATGTCAAGCAATAATATATTTTCTAAGGTGTACGTGACATGGCAATTACCGATGAAGATGTGTGTGAGCCGGCAAGTAAGTGTACGTGGTACATACGCATCATCGGTAATGGTGCTGGTGTCCTATCAGCATGATATCAATAATGGAATATGCAGCAAAATAAATATGCGAGGCAGAGCGAACAACAATAATGTGCGGGAGCTGAATACTAGACACAACGATAACTAATCTGCAATAATCTAATATAAGTCCTACAAATGGTGCCTTTTGAAATAACACGAATCGTGGGGTTTTGAAAATAGGGGCTACGGTGTTTTTATGAAAAGATACGTCGTTTTTGAAATATCCGTAGATTCCCTTAAGCTGTCTTTAAAAAAATGCCCACGATTCGTTAGTTTTTGAAATAGGTCAGAAGTCTAATCTAATCTAACAACTACACTAAACTATACGGCCGAACTAACAAGCTGAACTACAGGTAAGGAAACCGCCTAACATCTGAGTCGATATATAAATATATATAAGTCGGTGATCCCGCCTCAATAGTATCGCGTACGATACAGTATATCATCTGACATTCTCGAGTCATGAGCGCGGATCTATCATCAATATAGGCTCGTACGGTAAATCGTCGTACGGCATCCCAAAAGCTGGGTATGGTTCAATATCACACTATCTCATCACATTTCAGATATCACTTATCATATCATAATCTGGGGTACTGATCTAAGTCTAGTACAACTGATATCATCTACAAAGTATGAATGCGGGGGTAAACACACATCCCGAACCCGCAAGAATCATATTTCGTATCCCAAATACGAATCATATCAAATCACCGATCTCGCGGCACAAAGCCCACATCATCGACTCAACCCCAAAGTCATCACATATCATCAAACACCGTGCAAGTATAAGAAACACACAAGTGTATGCGTGTGGGTGCAAATCTATCCTATGGTTCGCAACTAGGAACTACGCTAGTTATTTCTACCCCTAACTAACCATAACACACTAACTATCACACATAAAAATATACTACATAGTACTAATTACGGACTGCGGGGGTGCTATACGCCATCCACCCGACTTCTCCCCGTAGATATAGATCTACTCACCTGGTCCTCGCTCACCGGTGCCGACGTCGCCACGCGCTTGCTTGTCGTCTCAAAGTCCGCATGGGGTACCTACATATCATAATTCACCGTATTGCATTAAAATCCGACTCATGACCAAAACGACTCACGAATCCCACATAGGTCAAAACCTATGGTTGCCTTTATAAATCAACCCCAAAACCCTCGATGTCGGCGTACAAACGCCAAACCATCGAGAAAAATCCAAACACATCAATCGTGATTTCAAAACTCACTAATTATATAAGAAATAGGGTTTAGTTCATCAAAACCATAAAATTAAACAATTCGTTTTATTTTCCAAAAACCTAGTTAGCATAAATTCCCATTTCGGTTCAAAACTTGATGTTTTACCCAAACTAAATATTTTGACGATTCTAATGACCAAAATGCTCACTTAATATCATAATTAGGTCATACAAATCACCTCCATATTTTTAATCTCACGAATTAGCATTAACTCAAATTTCAAGTTTGCAACAAATATCGATTTTAACACTTTTCAAGGTAAAATTCACAATTTATCAATTAAGCATGGTTTTGCACGATCAAAGTCGCTAAACAACAAATTAAAATGCTAATAAAGTCATCAAAATCTTAATTACATTTTAAATCTCAATTTTATATGTATTTCACTAAAACCTAGTTCGCAAATTACATAATTAATACAATTTGAATTTAACAAAAGTATAAACTACCAACTAGATTAGTTTTGGCATAACAACAACATGTTAAACTATTCAATTATCCCATGATCAATTACAAGAATCCCAACTTAAATTCACAACCCTAATCTAGAATTTTCCAAACCCTCACTTAATAATTTCCACTTGAAATTAGAACCCAAGTTAACATTTAACTACTTAGCTTATGAAAACAATACCAACAAATTAACCACTAGATAAGATTATACCTCCAAGACTTGTAGATTAACATGCATCATAGCCTCCCAAATTAGCTTCTATGCCCCAAAATCCATGCTAGATGGGCTAAAGAATAATGGGTAAGTGTTGGATTTGAATTTAGCTTTGATTTTGTGTTAATTTTGAAGCATTTTGTGGATTTTTTTGTGATGATATGAGAGGGAGAAGAGGGGGGAAAGCTGCTGCAGTGGGGGGGGAGGTAAGTTTTGGCCAAAATGGGGGGGGATGAGGAGAGAGAGAGAGGTGTTGAATGAAAGGGTCAAAGAAAGCCATACTTCAAGTCAACACTTAACATCTTTTCCTTTATTTTTCCTTTTCTTTTCTTTGTTTGTTTTGACTTTTAAGTGGGGAGATGAGTGGGGGGGCTGCTGAATTCAGAAAAGGGGTAGAGGAAATGGGTGTGTGTGGGTGTGGGTACGGGTGTGGGGTGGTGAAAAATGATAAATACAATACCCCAAACATCCATTTACGCTAAAAAAAAGCCTTTTTTCTTCAATAATTTCTAAACCGTTTTGGCAAATGATTTCGTTCCAAAAACCACATGATAAATTTTTATTTAATGTTTTATGATGCACAAAATTTGTTTCAACTCATTCCAATTTGTAATTTTCCCTAATTAAATGTATTAGTGACGGCTTAAATAATAATAAAATAATATTTTTTTCAGAAAATTTGAAATTTCACCAGCGGCTCAATAAACACCAAATAATAGCAATTACATATCTAGAATATATATATTTAATTTTTATAATAAGATATTTGTATTTTGACTTTTTACAGAAAACCCCCTTATTTTACCGTTTTTTCGAAATTCCACCGAAACGATTTTCAAAACGTTACATCTAATCAGGATGGCTCCCACTGCTTTTTATCAAATCTTCCTTCAAACCCTAAAAGGAAAGACTAGCCGGGATTAATTACACACTACAAGTTCGCCAATCTTTCAGCCAGGCCAGTGTCGGTACTTTGAGGGAGGTCCCCCGTGCTTTTGCACGAACCTAATTAATGTAAACCTTGTTTTCCCAGAGGCGTAACCTCGTTGACACCTTTCTAGACACCTACTTGATCGGCTAATTGTAATGTATAAAACTCTCCCAGGAGTAACTCTTACTCGCAGCGGGTATCGGGATCCAACTATCTCATAGAAGGTATGCAATCTTATTGCAAATTTCAACACTTGAAATTCCCGATAATATTTTGCCCCTAGCGTCCTATGACCTTGACGCAGGCCAACAAACCATAGTCCGCTAGTCAAGTTCAACCCGTCATTTCCTGATTGAATTAAACCCACCCGCACGACCCTTGACGCAGGCCAACAAAGTCGCACGACTACCCTAATCCAATCACATCATATGCTTATGCAGATAAGCACCAGTTAGCTACCGCACACTACGCCTTGACGCAGGCCAACAAACGTAGCACGAATACTAACTACTACTTATCTGAAATGACGGAGGGCTACGACAGGTTTTTCTGAAAACCCATTGCGTAATGAACTTGATATCGTTGTAGGATCGAATGAATTTTGAAATGGAGTGCTTTTGAGGCTTTTCTAGTTTTGCTAAAGGAGTCACTCCCGGTGAAGGGATCATCGGTCCTTTCCTCGTCGAATGAGGTGCGGGATATATCATATATATCACTGTGCAAAGCAAAAACTCTTAAAAGCAATCAAAAGACAAACCGAGTGTGTAGCATCTGCCAGTTATTGCTAAAGGAGTCACTCCCGGTGAAGGGATCTCGGTCCTTTCCTCATCGAATAAGGTGCAGGATATATCACATATACCTCTGTGCAAAGCAAAAACTGTAGCTACCTGTTTTATTTTGAAATTCGATTCTACAACATCTTAGGTTTCTTTTCTTTCATTAATCATATTAATGAAGTCCCATCTTATAAGTTACCTAAACATCACAGATAAATACGACGTACACTTATGCCATCCGCATTCGCCTCGATGTCCCCTCGTGCACCGTTAGGTTAGGTAACTAACGACAGAGAGGGGCAGGGCTAGCGCGGGTGTAAAACATAAGTAACGTCTATATAATATATCATATATACTATATACTGTATCTATCACAGAACATCACATGATCACATCACAGATATCGCAGCAGAAGAATCATATGAAATATTGGATATACTAGGACGTCCGTGTTTTCAATACGAGCCAGTATAAAACACGGATTCCACGGTCGTGATGAATAGCCAAACCCACACCCCTAGACCCCTACGAGAGCGGCAAGCAACCCTACCAATTCTGGAGTTAGGATACCCGGACTCGACTCCTCGAGTTGGTCTCCCACTGGACTCCAGAACCCGGTTACTTGTGCTCCCCTCCTTGGGTCTATCCTAGTGCGCAAAAGTAAATAATATACAACAGGTGACAACTCCCGCAACCTGGAAGTGCCCCAATAAAAGAATATTACATACAAGTTTTTACATGAATGAAAATGAAAAACACTCATCTCACATAAAAAAACCCCGGCTATTCAAACACGACGATCCAATATAACATATCCAGCAACACATAACATCACATATCATCAACGTAAGTAAATATGCGCATCCCAATTGTCGTTGACATATAGCAACGAAACCGGCAATATCACATATTACACTTACGGTCACAGAAAAGAAAGTGTAAAACTACAACAGTTGGAATCCGCAACCACCTCAGACATCGCATGCCTGACCAAATGAATTCCTTAGACATCACATGCCTAACAATTATAAACCCCGCATTTCAGTCTCATTATCGAAAACACTTTTCAATATCTAGTCGGGCAATTCAACAAGATTCCCGACAGTCTGATCAAATACTCGTCGCAAACTTTAGTAGGCGGCCGCACCCCCGATACCGTCGACGAAGTGCACCAAGGCGGAACACCGCTACCGCGAGCACCCGGACGGATGCTTTCGGCGACGGGGTTCTCCTACAGTCACTTGGTCGGGGCTATGGAGCGAGGCTGTCTATTAAGTTTACCCGGCGAGTATCCGCGTACGCTACGTGATTGCGACGGACTTTTGATCACATCAAAATTCCGTGGCAACCGATCAAGTGAGACTAAACTGCTATGTTTATAACATTCATTCAGTTATCTCATAACTACTTGTGAATTCCAATTATTGTATCCCATTCCAGATAAATAGAAAATGTTAAACTTTTCGATCGAACAGTCAAACACCCAAGTTTTCCCGATACAGATCAACACATGAAACAAGTCTAAAAATATTCAGTTCGTGCCTCAGTACCAACGGTCCAGCCGTAGAAGGGTCAAGCCAACGCCTCACATGTGGCACGCCGTACTGCCCCAAACCCGAAGGTTCAAAGGGCAGTTCAAGACGGTCACATAATCGAGTTAAGGTTTGTTGTCTTCTAGAGGGACCATCGCGTTACTTGCACTACTTAGAACGTCGTCAAACTACGGAAAAATCCAACACTTGGAAATTTCCCGACAGGGGAAAAATTGGGTATTTATATCCGGTCGAACTTTTTAACATATTCTAAAATTTACCCGGAAAGCCACACAGACAAAATTTGATATCCCGATCGAAACACCGAATCCCCAAAACAACTCCAGAAAATTCAACTCTTGAATAAAATATAAAAATTTCCAGAAAATCCAGCATAATTTAATAAGAGTTACTGTGCAAACAGTGGAGTATGACGTCATCATTGCGCCGCGGAACCGCCGCAGAAGCCAGGCTTCTGCCGCGGTTCCGCCGCGGTTTGTACTGTTCACAAGTCAAATTTTGCACCGTAATTCTTATATTTTCCTGCTGAATTTTTTAGCAATTTTTAATTTGGAAAAATCCCAGTTTTTGAAAAAAGGACAGAGAGCATTTTTGTGATCGGGTTTCGGGTTCGTTCGGACTTCAAACTCCGTCTAGACTTCGCCTAAGGCTCTAGCTAGGCTCTGATACCACTGTAGGGTTCCTAGGCACCCTAATGAGGTCACACAAGGCATCGAACATGCCAATTTCTAAAAATCTAGGTGCCGAGAAACCCGACTACGGATCGTTGGATAGAAATCTAGGCGAAAAAGTAATCTAGTTAACACTTAACTAAGAGATACGGAAATACAACCTTTGTAGATCCGGTTCTCCACCTCCATAGCTCCGCAATGAAGTCTCCTCGCTGTCCATAACAAGTCCAGGGCTCTAGCGTCGGCTTCATCGGAGAATAGGCGAGCTAGGTCATCGACGACGTGCCGAAGATGATCTACGTCGAAGTATCACTAGATCAAGCTCCACCTTCACCAAGCCATGAAAACTTGTGAAGGAAACACACTCTACTACTTGGCAAGAGGTAGAGGATGAAGAAATAGGAAGTGGGTAGACTTTAGAATTGGATTTCTCACTCTTTATCATCAATCACCATTGATGACCTCAAGGTTTTCTTCTCAAGTTCAAGGAAGAAGAAGAAGAAATGATATGATAAGTCTTTTTCAAAAGAATAATAAATAGAATACTTATCATACTTTCAACCTTAGTTAAGTGTAGAGAAAAGACCATGGTTAATGGAATGGTTAGGGTTAAGGATAAGAACAAAATGGTCACTAGGTCAAAGTCTTCAAGAAGCTTCAATATGAAACAAAATTAACCACCATTTTCTCTTTATGCCTTTTCTAATTATTTCCAAAATGAATAAATAGATAAATAAATAAGAAAAGGAAATAAAACCCCTATCATAAGTTTAACCATGGTTTAATTCTTTACACTTAACCAAGTAAACATGCATCATCAAACATGATACAATAATATGCACAAAAAGTATATCACATATACAACTTGTACATACAAGTGAGAAAATCCAGATAAAGTGAACCAATACTAGTTAATGCAAAGTAATATATCAAATACATAATTATACATTAAATCATTAAATCAACACTTGATTCAATGATCCGGTCATGTCGCACATAACCGACTAGTATCCAATGTATCGGCTTATCGAATCAATACTTGATTCGATAACTAGGTTATATCGCATACAACCATTCGATACATTCATCGCGAGAATAGAATACGGTATCACATACACGCATTATTCTCGGTCCCGCACATATCTCATATGCGCTCCTATTTCGTTTCGCTTGAGCCAGGAAACCTCTGTGTAGGACTCTAAAGACTCGTCAATACGCCGGCAGCAGGTGATGATCATATCAAACACCCACAAGCCGCAAGCGGTCTGCTAAACGTAACGGCCACCCGGGTATTGAGCGATCTGAAGATCGACGAGCAAGCCCGCTCACACTCCAGTGAATCCAACCAGTAACACTACCGTACAGTCCGGTCTGATCGTCTGATATGTCGCATATCTTGCCTAGGGGTGGTAAACGTCAGACCCCAATAGCTCGATAAGTCGTGTCGATATGAGGTCTATAACTGTTCGAGAAACTACTAGTAACACTTACCAGTAAATCTCAGCAACCCTGGCCAGGGATTTCCTGTTATAGCCAATCGAACACAGCGCAACATCAACCCCCTATACCGGGAGAGACGAATCCCTTCCTATCGCTCATTGCCTCCATGTGACTCGGGACTGTACCCAAAAACCACCGTTTTGCACGCCCGCTTGGACGTGGTAAGATGGAAATCAAAGCACAGTGGGAACCACACAAGACTCTATGACGATATCGGGTCAACAGACTACTCTGTACCAGTGTCACCAGAGAACTGCCATCTGACGTAAGGTATAATACCATCTAGGAGTTCTCGGCGAGTCCGTCCAGTGTACCCAGTCTCTACTGAGCACCCGTATATCATCTCTGATGTCAAACACCAATGGATATGGGATCATCCATCGCCCATCTGTATGGGTCGAGAATGTATACGCTAGTCTACTCTGGTATATCGATGCCCTGTCTCGATACACCCACGACTAGGGACCTTGAAGGATGTACTTATGGACTACCTTGTCCCCACTAGTATGATCCGCATCATAGTTCAGGTAGTCAAGTACACATCCTAAGGGCTTTACCAACATGTAACAGAGAGACAATCAGTGTAAACGTTAAGGTAAAGTACAACCAGATAGCATACTATCATGTCGAGCAAGAAAGTCCTCCCTATATACGTCCTACCATCCACTACAATATACATCATATGTACAGTAATGGCCTCTAGGGCATACATATAACTAATAAAATCCATATCTCAATGCGAAAATCCATGAATATAATATACGCATCATAAATCTGAAATACAAGCATATAAAGGAAAATCAGCAATTAACTGTAACAAGTTAATATAATATCAAGTGGTTCCTAATCTTTCCAATTCTAAAATAACATCAAGTAAAGGTAAACATGTAGCTATAACCAGATATATGTGCAACATAAAGGTATAGCAAGATATATGTATCTACCTATAAGTAATCATGTAGTATACCCCCTGGGTATAAGTGAAGTATGTGTGCAAAGTATACCTGTAGTTATGACATAAAGTGTGTATGTACCTATCACTAATGGTATGATACTCTATAGGTATATAGGTAACTAGCATGTAAGTATGTCAGAGCATATGTGTAAGCATGTAGGTATATAGGTATGCTATAAGTCAATGCGTAAAGAAATATGAATCAAAGTCTCAATGTCCCTAACCAAGCAATATCATATCTATAAGTGGGTTGTGCGTGACATGGAAATTATTGACGGTGTGTGTAGTATACAGTCAGTGCTCGTGCAACATGAATCGTCAACAAAATGTGCAGTGTCCTAAGGATACTAGTTCAAGCACAACAATATCTAAGCAATTCATAGATAAACGCTACTTCTGACTAGAGCTCTTCTTATAGGATAGAAAGAGGGAAGGGAAAGGAGGATCTATCTCTTTAAAGGAGGGGAATGGATTCAAGGTCTTAGTAATAGGGTAAATGCGCAATTCTAAGTATGACATAGAATATGCGACAGAAATAACATCTCTAGCCCAGACGCATAACGCCATGGGGGCGATTCCCCTGTAGATGTTAAATCTACTCACCAACGCTCCAAGCTAGGTGAATCCTACCACCGGTTTTCCCTTTGCAGTAGTATCCGTAGTCCCCGCCTGCGAACCTAAAATTTCACAAACACATCACATAATCAAATATCCTATATCGACGAAAAGACATCAAAACGCAAGAATAACGCTCTGAAAATTGTACTGCGCACTTAGCGCATCTATCGCGCACGACATCGGTCAAAAACCCTAATTAGGGTCGCTAAACTAACACTAAGTCTAAACCCCGATCGTCCCGATCGCGCAACACAACATAAAAATTACGAGGACTACAATAGATATAACCTCGCAACGACCAATTGAACCCACGTCGGAAAAACCCCGAAACCTAGTAAACAACCTACCGCAATATTTCGCACTAGTTTCAAGATAACGCATATCTAGCAATTACAAACACCTTAAAATAGCTTAACTAAGCTATCTAAACCATTCCTATATTTTTAACACTTGCAAAAATGAGTTTTAGCAAAAACCTAGTAAGCAAAAATCGTTAATTAAACAAAATATTGATTAACAATAATTAGCATTTTCTACTAGGTTAAGCTTTTTCTAAACACAAATTAACACTTTAATTAAATATTAAACACTTAAATTAAGCTTTAACCTTAACTTGAATTTCTAAAACCATTTCAAGAATTTTGAAACATGAAATTTAAAGCTTAAACTAACATCTAATTAAGCTAGCATAAAGTATTAAGTAACAATTAGAGATTAGGGTTAGGGTTTTATACCTTCAAGAACACCACTTGAATCAAGAATAAAACCAAACTTTAGCCTCCAAAATCCTCACTAGAATGAATATCTAACCAACTTTTGTGAAGAAGAATGAAGCTTTTGGATTTTATTTGAATTTCTATGAATTAATTTAGATTTTTCATGATTTATTTGTGCAAGAAATGATGAAAAATGAGTGAGGAAGAACAAGGGCAGCAAGGGGGGGAGGGGCCGGCCAAGAGGGTGTGGGGGGTGTTTTGTGCAAAAAAGAAGAAGAAAGTTCTAGTTTAATTCATTAATTGCTTCATTAAATGCAAAAATGACACCTTTTCTTTCATTTTCTTTTCATTTTTAATTCAAAAACCTTTTGCACTAAAAATATCTAGATATTTAAAAAGAAGGTTCTAAAAATAATTTTAGTGATGATTTCCAAAAATTTTCATTTGGAAGAAATTTCCCAATTTACGTGCACAAAATACCGCTTAAAATAATATTTTATTTTAGAAAAATTCTATCTGAATCAAAACCTCCCAAATACCCCTAAAGTTCGCGCACAAGCTTTATTTTAGCTAAAAAAAAAGGTGTCGGTATGTTTCTACGAAAGTTTGATCGAAATCGGGTTAAAACGGAAAATACCGACTATTTGCCCTAAAACAGAAAAAATCGCAAAACGATTTCTCAAACGTTACAATCTTCCCCCCTTAAAGAAATTCGGTCCCCGAATTAAAATTTTTCACTAAGCGTACCTTCAAAAAGAAGAGTACAAAACTCCCAATTCTCGCTCGCAGAGTGATCATCTCACTATACGGCTACGTCCAAGAAAACTCTCCACAGATAGTAAGACCCATGACCGAAGTTTCTCCACCTGCCGGACCATTAACACCAATGGCTACCGGTCAGCGAAAAGATCGCGTCAAAGCAAATGGTCTAATGCTGAATTATGTGAAAAAAAGTCATGAAAGTAATTGCAAAGTATCAACACAAAGAATGCGGGGTGAAAACTCAATAATCTGGACGGAAGTGCCAATTTAAAGACAACAAACTAACTCGCTTAAAGGATCTCAAAAGGACCTACAATCCTGGAATTAGATTCCCAAAACTCCACACGTCATTTATCGAAAAATCCATAGGAATACATGATCTCCCACTACGAACTCAGGCCTGCGACCACCCTGGTCGGCATAAGATCTCTGTCCGCACAGGACTGTCATCATCCTGACCTGAACAACTGGATCATTTCCGAAGTCTCTAGACTAGCTGGGGTCCAAAAATCCAACAACGCAGAGTCAGAAAAACAGATTGGTGATCGACACGACCTAACCCCTAAACCTAAAGGTTTCCAATTGGAGTGTCTCCTGATAACAACTATCGAAGGAGAATCCTGACAATAGCGAGTGATGATCCCCAACTGCCGACAACAACAACATGAACGCACAAACATATCCTCCGGAGTCTGGAATAGCCCGCTCTCACAAACCCATCATCCCGCGGATGGAAAGATGGAGCTAAAGCTTAACCAGTACCCAAGGCTTCCTGAAGCTTCTGCCCAAGACGGCAAGCGAACAGGGTGCCTTCATTGGACACGACCCTCAAAGGAACTCCGTGCAACGCACAACTTAACAAAGAACAACTGAGCAACCTGAGTATAACCGGACAACAAACACCCGAATGAAGTCACACCCTTACTAAAACTGGGTAGACACCATAACGAAATTCGTGGAGATCTGCTCCCATTCCCATTTAGGAACGGTTAAAGGTTGCAACTCTCCAGCCGGTCTCAGATGCTCAACCAAAACACACAACAAGACAAACACCTTGAAACAAAATCTGAAACTTCTCTTTACATTCATGCCCACCCGTAACTATCTCACAAATCACGTCAATGTTGGTGGAACTTGAATGAGTACAGAGAGTTAATAGATGTGTCTGCTCTAGGATTTCGCGTATCTACCAAATAGTATCAGGTACACAAACACGTCCCTAAACTTAGCACACCCTTGTCACAAATCAAGAACTCCGAATCATTACCCAGCCGAGCATGCTCAAGAATCTTTGACGAACGAGCATCGGTGGGCAGTGCCTCGCGAAAGTGATAAAGGAAAAGTGGTCGGGCGCGGACATGAGCAGGCTGTCCCCTCAGTAGAGGCGACCACAAGCTGTACTCAACGAACGTACAAGAACTGTAAATCTGCATAAGACTATCTCAAGAATCAACACCCTCTGCAAGAAGATGTACATTAAGCTCTGGTGGTCCGTGAAAATCTGACACGACTCTCGAACAAGTAGTGTCTCCAATCCCCAACGCACTACCACCGTGGCCATCTCCAGAACATGAGTGGGATATTCTGCTCGTACTTCCTCCAAATGTAGGGAAGCAAAAGCGATAACTCTATAGTGTCACCTCAGTACACAATCGAGCCCCGCTCGCGAAACATCACAGTTAAAACAAAAGGTCGCCGGAACCAAAAAGCAAAGAAAGAACTGATGCAGTTGTTAACCGAATCTTCAACTGCCGAAAAGTCCGCACACATGCCTCAGTCCAAAGAAAAGAAACCACCTTCCCGGTCATTCCAGTCAACGGTGCAGCACTACACTAGTAATCCTGCACAAAACGGCGGTAAAAACCTGCTAAGCCCAAAATTTGCGGACCTTCGTCCGAACATAAGCCTGGGCCTAAGCTGTACGGACATGATCTTCCTCGGGACCATACGAAAAACCATCTCCCGTAACTACAAGACCTAGGAGTCAACACAAACAAGCCTAAAGGAACACTCCGAGAATCTAGCAAACCGCTGGTGCTCAACCAGTATCTGCAAAACAAATCCTCAAGTGCTACTCATGTTCCTCAAGATACAAAGAATAGACCAGAATGTCATCAATAACACAACAATAAATGTTCGAGGAACGGCCTGAAGAAATATGGTTCACCATATCTACGAATGCTGCTAGGGCATTGGTGAGTCCGACGACACCACCAAAATACACAAAGCCCGTTGCACGCACAAGGCAGTCTTCGGAATGTCATCACTCCGAAACCGCAACAATGATGACCTGATCCCGAACAAACTTAGAAAATGTCTCACACTCTGGAGCTGATCGAAGAAATCGTCAATGCGAGGTAAAGGATACCTATCCGCACCGTAAGCCGGTTCAATTGGCGATCCATCAATACACAACCTAAACTTCCGTCTTCCTCCATGACGAACAGAAATAGGAGCTCCCTAATGCGAAACACTCAGACGCACAAGCCCCCCAACAAACAACTCTGCAGCTGATCTTTAAGCTCCCTAAGCTTCGCCGGCTCATCTGGAACAACGTCGGTTAACTCTCGCACGAAAGGAACCCGGTCTAACAAACCAACTGTGGCTCCGGTACCACGAATGAACGCCAAGAATCCACGACATCCTCTCCTCAAAAGCCGACTAGCGAAAAAAGGCTGAATTCGAGCTGTGAGAGGCGGCACCACTGTCCCCCTGCACAATAAGAACTGACTTGCCGGGAAAACAAACTTGACTGTTTCCTCGCGGTAGTCCACAGACGCCTAGCATGTAACTAGCCAGTCCGTGCCCAGGAGAACGTTAAATCCAACATCTCTAGAAGGATCAAGTGATGGATGAATCTCCTAACCGATTGGCATACGACTAAAATACGTGTCGCGCAACAAAAGAATCACAGACAGAAGTTAACACAACAAACGGTTGATCTAGATAACATGAATCCCCTCATCCCAAACCTCTGCTACTCCCGCAACGGTCACGAAAGCTGTCTCGATGACTAAACCTCTGTCTCTGGGCTGGTACACCGGTACGAGTCCTCCACGGTTCCGGAACTCCCGAAGTCTCTGGAATACGTGTCTCGTTAACTAGGGCTGCATCCACTGGGGCTATGTAAGTGATGGAATACTGTGTGCTGATCGCAAGGAACAACTGGGTAGCAGGGTGACAACCTCCTGTCGCTGCGCTCGAATGGCCTCAACCAATGAACTCATCGTCAGGCGCATGTCCAGCATCTCTTCCACAAGCCTAGCAATACTATCTGTCGAAGGCGGACCCGTCTGCTCCTGTGCAACGAGCGCACCATCCTGGTCAGTCCTTGACCCACCAGAGTCAACTCTGACCTTGGCCCTCGCTGCATCACTCTGAGTCTCCATAGTCGTCGGCAGAAAAGGCTATAAATAGAGTTAGGATTCGATATGAACACGGAAATCGAATCACAACGATATGAATCATCAAGGAAGGAATTTCAAGCAATTGTACTTAGGTCACTTTAGGCGGAGTACTGCATCGTGAGTATGCTGCAGACATACACACACTACGTTACTCTGCTTGAGCTACCTACTCCATCATACCAAGGTCATCCTACACTCCGTAAGGTAAAAACCTAGCGCTCTGATACCAACTTTGTCACGACCCGAAATTGGCACGTGACGGCCCTAATACTACGCAACGTCTACAGGCGTAACGCAGTAAAAGAAAGCCAAAACCCAGAAATCTAAACCATTAAAAGATAAGAAACATTGTTTAAACCTTTAAAAAAATCTCAAGTATAAATTCTTTAAGTCCAATTTTCTTTCTTGAAAATTTCGGCAGCACCTCCTTTATAAAAACCAACCCCAAAAAGGGGTACAACATAAATATAAAGTAAAGCATCCCCAACGGGTGCAAATCCACGCCCAAAGGCAGAAAACAACCACCACAACAAATATACGACGCCGTAGCGAAGAAATAGAAGACAATAGAAAGGAAACTGTATAAAAACCTCCAAGTCACAAAATAATATACAATATCGTCCTCACACCAATTCACTAAGTCATACATAAAATTGGTATATGGAGAGTACATGGATACAACGAATATACAATACAACAACATCGGATAATCACAAAACCCACCTGGGCAAAACTGCACGCTGTCAGGCGAAGTGGTATCCGCAGCAAAAGATGATACGATGGATGAAAATAGCCCTGCCTCTGACTATCCTGAGGAACACCTGCAAACACTGTGGCACAACGGGGGTGAGTTGCCAACTCGTGAATAGTAAATAACATATGCAGGTAATCACGAGTATGCACGTACAACGCGAATCTAACATAAGCATTTAATATCAATGAATAGTCATATGTAATGCAATAATCATGAAAGATACACTAACAGGTACAACTACACATGAAGCGGTAATAATATGACAAACTGTATGCAGCATCATGTAAGGTACTATATCGGTACTACTAATACATGAAGAAATGATATGAATAAAGGTATGTAAATGCAACAGTTATAGAAGGTACTCTAACAGGTACTACTAATAAATGAAGCAGTGCATAAACAATAAATGTAGAGTATGGAATGAAACATGTCATTTCCACGGAATCCTGACATCGTGGTAGGATCAAAATCCATCAAGGAAAATCCAAATCCCAATTCCTCAAATCAGCCCCCAAATTGGCTCTCATATCATATAAGTCTCACAAATCCTGAATGTACAATATCGAATAAATCGCATATATCCTGAATGTATAAATCAGCAATCTTATAAATATCATGTATCCAATATCAAATGAATCACCTATATCCCAAATCAAATTATCAAGAAAAAATCTAACATCCTAAATATATTTGTATGAATAAATATGATGATGTATATAATTTAATGTCAATACACATATATTAGCGTCCCATTCCACTAATATTGGTATAAGGGGATATATAACAGCGGCCTAATCCCCTGTTATATATACAAAGGAGTAAAAAGAAATATCATGAAATCAATGTGTCAAGCATCGACACAGAAATGCTAATATATCAGGTGCTGTCACCACGACTGGCCCCCTGATAGGTACGTATCACAAACTATCCGAACAGCACGAGTGCCTAGCTCTGACCCTCGTCTTTCCACGTATCTATACGTACATGACTCCCAACGGTATCGCCATGATTACCGCCGAGTCATTGGTAATGTCACCGGAAAGTATGGTTCCCCCACTAACTCATCTCCTCACTGAGATTCTTGCCCCGGGGTACCTCTGGGCCCCATCATATACCCGCACACGGACCCCTCCGTTCCTCGCGTGGGGTATATATATATATCCGAACCGATAAATTTCATGGTGGCTGCTGAAATATCATACCAAGGGAAACCGGGTTTTTCAATTAATGCATAATTTCATGAACTCCCACGGTTCCCAAATCCAGAAAACATCATGAAAAATCCATATCTCAATGCGAAAATCCATGAATATAATATACGCGTCATAAATCTGAAATACGAGCATATAAAGAAAATCAGCAATTAACTGTAACAAGTTAATATAATATCATGTGGTTCCTAATCTTTCCAATTCTAAAATAAAATCAAGTAAAGGTAAACATGTAGCTATAACCAGATATATGTGCAACATAAAGGTATAGCAAGATATATGTATCTACCTATAAGTAATGATGTAGTATACCCCCTGGGTATAAGTGAAGTATGTGTGCAAAGTATACATGTAGCTATGACATAAAGTGTGTATGTACCTATCACTAATGGTATGATACTCTATAGGTATATAGGTAACTAGCATGTAAGTATGTCAGAGCATATATGTAAGCATGTAGGTATATAGGTATGCTATAAGTCAATGCGTAAAGAAATATGAATCAAAGTCTCAATGTCCCTAACCAAGCAATATCATATCTATAAGTGGGTTGTGCATGACATGGCAATTATTGACAGTGTGTGTAGTATACAATCAGTGCTCGTGCAACATGAATCGTCAACAATATGTGCAGTGTCCTAAGGATACTAGTCCAAGCACAACAATATCTAATTAATTCGTAGATAAACGCTATTCCTGACTACAGCTCTTCTTATAGGATAAAAAGAGGGAAGGGAAAGGAGGATCTATCTCTTTAAAGGAGGGGAATGGATTCAAGGTCTTAGTAATAGGGTAAATGCCCAATTCTAAATATGACAGAATATGCGACAAAAATAATATTTCTAGCCCAGACGCATAACGCCATGCGGGCGATTCCCCTGTAGATGTTAAATCTACTCACCAACGCTCCAAGCTAGGTGAATCCTACCACCGGTTTTCCCTTTGTAGTAGTGTCCGTAGTCCCCGCCTGCGAACCTAAAATTTCACAAACACATCACATAAGCAAATATCCTACATCGACGAAAAGACATCGAAACGCAAGAATAACGCCCTGAAAATTGTACTGCGCACTTAGCGCATCTATCGCGCACGACATCGGCCAAAAACACTAATTGGGGTCGCTAAACTACAAAACACTAAGTCTAGACCCCGATCGTCCCGATCGCGCAATACAACATAAAAATTACGAGGACTACAATAGATATAACCTCGCAACGACCAATCGAACCGACGTCGGAAAAACCCCGAAACCTAGTAAACAACCTACCGCAATATTTCGCACTAGTTTCAAGATAACGCATATCTAGCGATTACAAACACCTTAAAATAGCTTAACTAAGCTATCTAAATCATTCCTATATTTTTAACACTTGCAAAAATGAGTTTTAGCAAAAACCTAGTAAGCAAAAATCCTTAATTAAACAAAATATTCATTAACAATAATTAGCATTTTCTACTAGGTTAAGCTTTTCCTAAACACAAATTAACACTTCAATTAAATATTAAACACTTAAATTAAGCTTTAACCTTAACTTGAATTTCTAAAACCATTTCAAAAATTTTGAAACATGAAATTTAAAGCTTAAACTAACATCTAATTAAGCTAGCATAAAGTATTAAGTAACAATTAGAGATTAGGGTTAGGGTTTCATACCTTCAAGAACACCACTTGAATCAAGAATAAAACCAAACTTTAGCCTCCAAAATCCTCACTAGAATGAATATCCAAGCAACTTTTGTGAAGAAGAATGAAGTTTTGGGATTTTATTTGAATTTCTATGAATTAATTTGGATTTTTCATGATTTATTTGTGCAAGAAATGATGAAAAATGAGTGATGAAGAACAAGGGAAGCAGGGGGGAGGGGCCAGCCAAGAGGGTGTTGGGGGTGTTTTGTGCAAAAAAGAAGAAGAAAGTTTTTGTTTAATTCATTAATTGCTTCATTAAATGCAAAAATGACACATTTTCTTTCATTTTCTTTTCATTTTTAATTCAAAAACCTTTTGCACTAAAAATATCTAGATATTTAAAAAGAAGGTTCTAAAAATAATTTAGTGATGATTTCCAAAAATTTTCATTTGGAAGAAATTTCCCGATTTACGTGCACAAAATACCGCTTAAAATAATATTTTATTTGAGAAAAATTCTATCTGAACCAAAACCTTCCAAATACCCCTAAAGTTCGCGCACAAGCTTTATTTTAGCTAAAAAAAGTGCCGGTAAGTTTCTACGGAAGTTTGATCGAAATCGGGTTAATACGGAAAATACAGACTATTTTTCCCTAAAACGGAAAAATTCGCAAAACGATTTCTGAAACGTTACAGTATCCCCCCTTTTTTTCTTGAAGTCTAGGGTCCTTTATATAAGGCCAAATGATTTGTTAAATCAGTTGAAGAGATCTTTATCTGATTGATTTGGGAATATTTCCCACCATTGGATCTTTGATCCTAAGGCTTCTGTTTGACAGAAGATAATCTTCTTGTTTTTCAATAAGATTGAGAAATCTTTCTATGCAGAATTTGTTCTGTTTTGGTACTTCATTATTTACCATTGGATCATTGATCCAGCGGTGCTTAAGGCTCAATCTTATTGTTTGGAAAGATTTTGAGAGATTTTTCCTTAACAGAATTTAATTCTGGTTAATAAATGATTTATCATCATTATTAGATCCTTTGATTCAATGGTGGGAATTTTTAATTCCAGCACTGGCGCACCTACGTTGGACATGTAGCGCGCAGCGCGGCTGCGCTAGCGCACCGGTGCTTGACACGTGGCGCGCAGCGCAGAGCGCAGCACATCTGCGCTAGCGCACCTGTGTTAGACACGTGGCACGCAGTGCAGAGCGTTGGATCTGAAGCGTTGATTCATCTTTTTAATTTTTAAATTTTGAAAACAGAGCTTTGCTCTGATTGGGGTGCACTTCCTAGGGCTCAACGCTCCTGGCGCTGGCGTGTCTGCTTTTGACACGTGGCGCGCAGCGCACAGCGCGCTGGATCTGAAGCGTTGCTTCAATTTTGAATTTTGAAATTCAAAACAGAGCTTCGCTCTGATTGGGGAAACAAATGCCCCCCCCACCGTTGCGCTTACGCGGCGCATACATGAGTGCAGTGGTGGCAACACCTGAGCCATTGGATCAACTCAGAAGTTGAAGAGGCGGTTCAGTGTCTATAAATAGGACCTTTGGTCTTTGAGATGATTATCATCTTCCCCTTGAGAATTTTTATTCAGAGCACAGCTCTTTTGTTAAGAACTTTCAAGAGTCAAAACTCTTAGGTAAAATTTAGAAATTTTAATTTTAACAAATTAGGGTTCTTACCCATTAACAGAGCCTTGCTCTTCATAGATCTTTGATCTAAAGAAAACCCTTTTAGGGATTCACCAGCAGAGCTTTGCTCTCATGAACCCATAGATCTAAACAAATCTTTTCTTGGGGTTTCTTATCCTATGAATCAGAGCTCTGCTCTTTTGATAACCCGTAGATCTTTTGGTTTTTTGATGAAGAACTCTTGAGAGTTTCTTCATGGATCTTTAAGATCTCAGAATTTTAATTCTCAAGCATTAATTTTGATAATCCTTGATGGATTTTCCATCATGATTACAGAGCCAAGCTCTTTAAGGAATTCTATCCCTCCATGACCAGAGTTTGACAAGTGTCACTCTGTTATGGAGCTTTGCTCTGAAAGGGAGATTTTCTCCTTCTCCCGAGGGATTTCTCATTCAATGAGAATACTCTTTGAGGATTTCCTCATTAATTGCCAGTCTCATCTAATGATGAGGCTGTTTTAATGATTGATGCATTGTCATCTGGATTTTGTAGGTCCCCCTTTGGTCCCCTTTTCCACTGCATTGCAGTGTGGTACAAATTTTTAAAGTACCAAGTGTCAGAAATCAAAAATTACAACACTGACAGTTGATTTTCGTCCCCTTTTTTTTTGCAGGCAACATGTCTTTCGATGCTTCATTCCCACTCGTTCGTTCAGAGGGAGGATTCCCTGGAGCACCCGTAGACCGGGAGGTCCTAGCTTTGATCAAAGACCGTGATCCGGAACATAAGAATCTTCACCTTTGGGGATCATGGTACAATCAGATTATCAGGGGTCGACAAAGCTTTTCATGTGTGGCGCCTTCGAAGCCTATCACAGCGATCCATTACGCCAACTCACCCCCGGTGAACTACGCCGTGGAGATGGTCAATTGGACTTCAGAAGGCCTTTTCAACCAGCTATAGCTTCGATTCCCGTTCAGCCTCCCATGGTTTTAGATACCTTGGGATGCCGTATTTGTCAAGGCGAAGCGCGGCCGTGGGGGAAACCATATAACATAGGTCTGATTCCCCGTCATCCGATCGGTTATCTGCAATGGGTCCGCTACATTCTGTCAGCGAAGAAGTCACAGTTGATGAGGCTTGGATTGTATACCGCTGTTTATGCTTCTCTCATCCAATACCCTACGCTTCCCACCTGGTGGGTTAAGGCTTTTTTGGAGCAGTGGAATATCCTTACTCACACCTTCCTCGCACTGGACCGGGAAGTGTCAATCTCTTTAGAGGAGTTTACAGAAGTTTCCGGCTTACCGGTCATAGGGGAGCATTATGAGGAGCCGCTTCCCATGGACGAATATGTCTTCGGTGCCAAGCCAGTGATAATGGGCCTTACTCCGGCGAATACTGTTCAACACCAGTTTCCCAGTCTGATCAAAGTGTTGAATATCTACGAGCGCCTTTTTCTCGAATCTGGAAGTCGTGGGGTTAGTTTTGAGGATTTCATCGCTCGCTTCCTTCACCCGAAATTTTTCTCGTCGGAAGCTGCTAAATTCGCCACGCTTGATGACCCTTTCAATTTAGGTTTGGACAACCTGCCAGTGACGGAGGTAGATCAGAAAAGTTTCTTCCTTCCTAACTCCTCGGTTGTTCCTTTTTCGGAGATTGCAGTCCCTGGGATGGATGAGGAAGCATTCTTTTTGGGATTTCTTGGGCTATGGTTGAGCTGGTTTGCGCTCCCGATGCACCTTCGCCGTATGAGGCCATCTGTCTTTTACCCGGCTCACCGGATGACTATTAGGGTAAAAGTGGCTGTCGGGGTCGCCGGCTTAGCCCATCTGTATTACGCCTTAGTCAAGCGGTGGATGCTACTGAACCTGGAGTACCGCATGTGATCTTCTCGATGCATTATTTCATGTCATGGCTCGAGCTACATGCACTTGGCGTTTTTGGTATCCATAAAAGGCCTTCATTCTATGACAGGTGTAGCTTCCCTCGGATTATGCGATTGGTTGGCGCTTCGATTGTAAATCCGTCACCACGGGACGCCAGAGGTTTGCTCCTTCTTCCCCGTACAGTTGGATACGGGATGACCTTCACCGATAAGGTGTTAACCATCGGAAAGGCCTCTACCACAACAGTGCAGTCATTACAGGACATTTTTAAAGATGGAGCCTCAGTTCTGACAGCTCGGGAGACCCTCCATTTATATTCTATCAGACCGGGCTTCCTGGTGTTTAGGCAAAATGATGCGGCGCTCTTCATGAGATATAACCCGCATCGTTTTGCCCAACAATTGAGCTATAATCGAGGAGTGCCGTTGGAGGCTTTCTTGCTGGAACCTACTGCCACTGAAGAGGGGATGCGGGGTGTGCTGCATCACTTCATGCATCTGAATACGGGCTCTCACTTTTTTATCAGCGAGCCGCGTTGTGTCCTACGGATCTTTAATACATATATGTCATGGTACCAGCATTCGACAGGTACCGTTATTAAGGAAGAAAGGCGTTTGCTGCTTGATCGCAGAAGTGCACCTCCTGCCAGTGATCGTAAAGTCCCTTTGAAATGACGGATCGTTGTGCCCCCTCCGCTAAGAGAGGTTACTGCAGTTGAGCCTCCACGCATGCTAAGCCCTACGCGTGGATTTCCCCGTGATCCTGTAGAGACGGTGGACGTGCCATTGGTGCCCTGCGCTCCCGTGGGGACGGTAAACGTGGCTTCCCCTGAATCTGGTGTGGGCTCGGATATCGGGACTAGCTGGCCTAAAGTGCCCACGAAGCGCAAGTTGGTTCTGGATGCGACCGGAACTCACGCACGGAAGAAGAAGAAGTCAGTCCTCTCCCTTGATGCCGAACTCGGCCTAGAGCCTCAGGCCCCTCTTACCGAAGGCCTAAGTGAGTATGGAACCAATGAGGGTCTCTTCATAGAGCCAGCAGACACTGATCTCGATGCCGCTATTGCTGCTTCTGAGCGACTCGTGCGGCAACAAGCGGAAATAGCCGCCCTTATGCAATCAAGTAAATATTAGTCGCACTTTTGTCATTGCGTTATATCTTTATTTTTATTATCATGTCTTGACTGGCATTCTTCCTTTTATAACAGACTTTACTACCGAAGAGGCTCTGGCGGCTTCCCTCAGGACTTTCGAGGAGGAGGAGAGGAATCGCGCTCTATTCGGCATTGGTATGTTTCGGTTCGTTGAGTCTTTATTCTCCTTTTTACGGACAATTTAACCCTTTCTTTATCTCATCATAGGGACCACACGGTCCCGCAAAGTGATGTGGTGACTCTTCCTGGGCCAGCCACCGAAGTCCCGGCCTCTTCGATACTACCGAAGGAGGCATTGCTCAAAAAACCGATGATGGAAGCCTTGACGGCTCTGGAGGTAACCCTGAATGCGGACGACGACGCCTTGCTGAAGGAGGCTTCTAAAAGGTCTGTTGTGATGGCCCGGGAGGAAAGGAAGCGCCTGAGGCGCACAGCAAGGGAACGTAGTGCTGCTTTGGCTGCGGGGGCAGGTTCAAGCGCCGTTACTCCCTCTACTACTCCTTCGGAGGAGTTCCCGGTTGCCTTGTCTACTGCCCATAGACGGGCGGCCTGTGCAGCTCGGGAAGCCAATGGTAAATCGACCCCAGGTAATGTGTTTTGAGGCTTCGTTGTCAAAGCTTTAAACCATCAGTTTTTATATATTTTATCTTGCAGGGCCGAGCCTTACTGAGGGAGCGGCTGCGACCGTCGAGTCTGAGGGGGGGAGGAGGTAGCTGCTGAACCCGGGGCAATGATAGGCGATGTAACCATAATTGCTGAGCCCGAGCTAGTGGCTGACAAGACAATCACAACTGCTATGCCCCAGATAGCTACCACTGTCGAGCGCGAGGTGGCGGCGGATGAGACGGCTACTACGGCCGAGCCTGAGGCAGCAGTGGACGAGACGGCTACCATGGCCCATCCTAAGGCGGCGGTGGATAAAACGGTTGCGATCACTGAGCCCGAGGTAGTGGCAAGCGAAACGGGTCTAATTGCTGGGCCCGAGATGGCCGCTCGTTCTCAAGAGTCGGGCACCGCCCCGATCATCGCTCTCCTTGCTTACGGTTCTTTGCCGTTTCCTGGCGTCTCAAGTGTGACGACGGCTCCTGTGGAGTCAGGGGACGAAGCGACGGGGGGTGAGAGCATCCCGATGGAGGGGGGACGCCATTGTTGAATCAAGTGACGCCCTCATCACGGCTCTGATGCCGGCTGCAGATGTGGAACTACTTGAGACAGCGCCATCAGTCACCGCCCTGACGGTAACCACCTCTCTGTCTTCTCTCATACCGTCGCAGATACTGGAAGGTATGGATTTGCGACCCATCAGTCTTGTCTCTTGGCTGTATAATTCACGTACTGACATTCATGTTATTGCGTTTTTGCAGGAGCCCTTTTTGACCACCTGTACCAGGTGTTGCATCCCCATTTCTCCTTCCCGTCGGAGGTTGCTTCGTCCAGTGGCGCTGGTGAATAGAGTTTTCATTTAACGCTCTTTCTTTTTCTGACCACAAAATCATTTCTGAGCCTTCTTTGCCTTGATCACAGTGCTACAGATCGAAGGAGGAGATGAGAGATCAGTTGCGCCACCGGTCCTCCCGGCTTTGCCATCTGCTGCAGCTGGTATAATTAACTCCATTGTTTCTGAATCTCTTATATCTTTAAACCCGTCATTTGATTATGACTTGTTTTGTAGTGGTTGTTTCGACTCCGGCCTCTTTTGAATCCCGCATTATGATGCCGACGGGCCCCTTCTCGAGACGTCCATCCTCAAAGGGTGCTGTGACGAGTCTGAGCCTGTTGAGCGAATATGTCGAAGAGATTGACGCGGAAACTCCTACATCTGCCGCAGATTTTGCTGCCGAGGTCAACCCGATGCTGGCGATGCTTGTAAATTTCCATAGTGTAGGCGTCGTCGAGTCTTGGTTTAGTCACTGCAAGATGATCGAGGCATGTCTGCATCAGTTTGAACTTATGCGTCTTGCCCCTGAGACTCAATCTTTGAACTCCCAGCGGGCCACATGGGTCGAGCAAAGTGTGTCTTTCCTCCGCCATTTCGAACAGGAAGCGGCCTTGAGGCGGAAAGAATGCGAGGAGGCTTCTGCTGAGTCTATCCAGTTGTGTGCCCAGGTCGAAGCGAACGTCGCGCAACTGAGAGCCGTCTTTGATACCTTGCAGCAATGTATTTCGGACGGGCTCGTATTGAGACGGAAGCTCGACTCTATCGAGCGGGTTACGCAGAATCGCGAAGCTGACCAACGGGAAATTGATGAGAAGATTACATCATGCTTGCAACAAAGGACTCAAATCGAAGCGGAGCTAGCCGCGATGGCTGATCATGAGAAGGCACTGAAGGAAGTGCGAGAGCAGCTTGCGGACTTGTTGAAAATGCTTCCTTCTCAGTATCTGCCTTCGTATCGATCATACACTTGTAATCTCTAAATAATGTGTATCTTTTTTTTATTCCTTTATATGATGTACCTTGTATTCAATTGAGTTCATGAATGAAGACATTCCTTTTGTTATACCGTTGCTTTCTTCTCTTTACTGTATTATTGCCATGTGATTTTAGCAAGTATATAACTGTCAGTCTTGGATTCTTTGTAGAGTGGTGATGGCTTAGAAAACAGGGTTAAGATCTGTCACCTAAAACATTTTCAACTTTATAAGCCGTGAGGGTCTCATGAAGAATTTTCTCCCTACCGGTTGAGAGGATCCCCTAGGTGTAATTTCTCCTTAAGAATCGTGAAGATTCCTAAGTGCGTTTTCCCTTGAAAGTCGTAAGGATCTCATAAGAGAATTTACTTCCTTGCGAGTCGTGAGGACCCGTAAGTTATGGGTAAAACTGTCCTCATCCACATTTCACGGAGTTAAAGGTTGCTCTGGATGCTTCCCACGGGTTTACTGCCGTGCTCTGCGAGGACCAGGATCCGCGCTGGACGCTTTCCAGGGTACCGTAGTTTAAAGACATCGCGGTCGAGGTTAAGGACATCATAGTCCGAGAGCTTAAGGACCTCACAGTACGATGTTAGTTTTAAGACATCACGGTCGAGGTTAAGGACATCATAGTCCATGAGTTTAAGGACCTCACAGTACGATGTTAGTTTTAAGACATTACGGTCGAGGTTAAGGACATCATAGTCCGTGGATTTAAGGACTCCACAGTCCGACGTTAGTTTTAAGACATCACGGTCGAGGTTAAGGACATCATAGTCTGTGGATTTAAGGACCCCACAGTCCGTGAAATGTGTGATTGTCGGGACCCGTCACCTCTTTGAAGTCGTTGAGGAATTACAACGACAAATGTTAAAGGAACGAAGAGATGTACCCTTGAACCAAGGTAAAATTAGTTTAAGGACATTACGGTCCATTTTTAGTTTTAAGACATTACGGTCGAGGTTAAGGACATCATAGTCCGTGAGTTTAAGGACCTCACAGTCAAATGTTGTTAGTTTTAAGACGTCACGGTCAAGGTTAAGGACATCATAGTCCGTGAGTTTAAGGACCTCACAGTCCGATATTGTTAGTTTTAAGACATCACGGTCAAGGTTAAGGACATCATAGTCCGTCGATTTAAGGACTCCACAGTACGATGTTGTTAGTTTTAAGACATCACGGTCAAGGTTAAGGACATCATAGTCTGTGAGTTTAAGAACCTCACAGTCCGATGTTTGCTCAGGATGCTTCCCACGGGTTCACTGCCGTGCTCTGCGAGGACCAGGCTCCGCTCTGGATGCTTCACACGGGTTCACTGCCGTGCTCTGTGAGGACCAGGATCCGCTATGGACGTTTTCTACGGGGTCAGAAGTGACGTTATCCGCGTTCCACGTAGACAGGAATTTTGCTCTAGATACTTCCCACGGGTTCACTGCCTTGTTCGGGGAGGACCAGGCTCCACTCTGGATGCTTCACACGGTTCACTGCCGTGCTCTGCGAGGACCAGGATCCGCTCTGGACGTTTTCCACGGGGTCAGAAGTGACGTTATCCGCGTTCCGCGTAACCAGAAATTTTGTTCTAGATGCTTCCCATGGGTTCACTGCCGTGTTCGGCGAGGACTAGGCTCCGCTCTGGATGCTTCACATAGGTTCACTGCCGTGCTCTGCGAGGACCAGGATCCGCTCTGGACATTTTCCACGGGGTCAGAAGTGACGTTATCCGCGTTCCGCGTAACCAGGAATTTTGCTCTAGATGCTTCCTACGGGTTCACTGCCGTGTTCGGCGAGGAGTAGGCTCCTCTCTGGATGCTTCACACAGGTCCACTGCCGTGCTCTGCGAGGACCAGGATCCGCTCTGGACGTTTTCCACGGGTCAGAAGTGACATTATCCCCGTTCCACGTAGCCAGGAATTTTGCTCTAGATGCTTCCCATGGGTTCACTGCCGTGTTCGGCAAGGACTAGGCTCCGCTCTGGATGCTTCACACGGGTTCACTGCCATACTCTACGAGGACCAGGATCCACTCTGGACGTTTTCCACGGGGTCAGAAGTGACGTTATCCACGTTCCATGTAGCCAGGAATTTTGCTCTAGATGCTTCCCAATGGTTCACTGCCATGTTCGGCGAGGACTAGGCTCCGCTCTGGATGCTTCACACGGGTTCACTGCCGTGCTCTACGAGGACCAGGATCCGCTCTGGACGTTTTCCATGGGGTCAGAAGTGACGTTATCCGCATTCCACGTAGCCAGGAATTTTTCTCTAGATGCTTCTCACGGGTTCACTGCCATGTTCGACGAGGACTAGGCTCCGCTCTGGATGCTTCACACGGGTTCACTGCCGTGCTCTACGAGGACCAGGATCCGCTCTGGACGTTTTCCACGGGGTCAGAAGTGACGTTATCCGCGTTCCACGTAGCCAGGAATTTTGCTCTAGATGCTTCCCATGGGTTCACTGCCGTGTTCGGCGAGGACTAGGCTCCGCTCTGGATGCTTCACACGGGTTCACTGCCGCGCTCTACGAGGACCAGGATCCACTCTGGACGTTTTCCACGGGGTCAGAAGTGACGTTATCCGCGTTCCACGTAACCAGGAATTTTGCTCTAGATGCTTCCCACGGGTTCACTGCAGTGTTCGGCGAGGACTAGGCTCCGCTCTGGATGCTTCACACGAATTCACTGCCGTGCTCTGCGAGGACCAGGATCCACTCTGGACGTTTTCCACGGGGTCAGAAATGACGTTATCCGCGTTCCACGTAGCCTAGAATTTTGCTCTAGATGCTTCCCACGGGTTCACTGCCGTATTCGGCGAGGACTAGGCTCCGCTCTGGATGCATCACACGGGTTCACTGCCGTGTTCGGCGAGGACTAGGCTCCGCTCTGGATGC
Organism: Agapanthus africanus; assembly: GCA_030015575.1. Taxonomy (NCBI): domain Eukaryota; kingdom Viridiplantae; phylum Streptophyta; class Magnoliopsida; order Asparagales; family Amaryllidaceae; genus Agapanthus; species Agapanthus africanus. The sequence goes on along the minus strand of CM057349.1, from coordinate 414,283,568 downwards.
ATCACACGGGTTCACTTCCGTGCTCTGTGAGGACCAGGATCCACTCTGAACGTTTTCCACGGGGTCAGAAGTGACGTTATCCGCATTCCACGTAGCCAGGAATTTTTCTCTAGATGCTTCCCATGGGTTCACTGTCGTGTTCGGCAAGGACTAGGCTCCGCTATAGATGCTTCACACGGGTTCACTGCCGTGCTCTGCGAGGACCAGGATCCACTCTGGACATTTTCCACAGGGTCAAAAGTGACGTTATCCGCGTTCTACGTAGCCAGGAATTTTGACTTTATCCGCATTTCGTGGAGTCGAGATTTGACTCTTGGTTATCTGTGCACCGGTGAGTCATGAAAGTGGGGGTTTCCGCTGTTCCGCTTTGCTTGATGTTGCGTCTGTTGTAATGAGACGAATGTTGAGATGCTCTTCCGGCTATCTATGAGCCGTCGATATTTGGCTTCTTCTTCTGAGGAAACCTGGGGAGGAGGAGTGTGATTCCTTCTTTGTTTGTGCCCCTGGATTGTATACAGGGATTGATGTAATATCACCTGTAGGGCGTAAACTTCATTTTTATTTTTATTTTATTTCTTTCCGCGATGCTCTATCATTTCATCTTTTATATCGCGAAGGTCGCGATTTCCTAATCATTTCGGCTATTTTTCGCGGTGCCCAATCATTTCGGCTATTTGTTTTATTTTTACTTGCTGCTTTTTAGTGCGAGTTGCCCAATCATTTCGGCTATTTCGCATGCATACATTTTTTTTCCTTGCTGATTTTGTTTGCAAGTTGCCCCATCATTTCGGCTATTTCGTATGCATGTGTGGCTTGCTGGCTTTTCGCTGCAAGCTAGGAATTAGACACCAATTTCAGCATCAGCACCGCCACTACTGGGATATTTCCAGGAGCGAATCATCATTTGCCTCTGTCGATGTCGAACAAAGGTGGCTTAGTAAACAGGGTTAGGATCCTGTCGACTAAGGCTTTTGACTTCATGAGCTGTAAGGGTCTCATGAAGGTATTTCTCCCTACAGGTCGTGAGAATCTCGTAGGTGCGTTTTCTCCTTAGGAGTCGTGAGGATTCCTAAGTGTGTGTTCTCGTAGGTGTGTTCTCCCTACAAGAGGGTTTTCTCCTTATAAATCGAGAGGACTTACAAGGGTTGTTCACCATATTGACATATCCCTAGTCACGGATGGGACTTCGTTAGGGAAATGTTTATTCGCGCCCGTGGATTGTATATAAGGGTCAGCATCGAGCCACTTGTAGGGCAGTATTGGAGGCCGTGGGGCTGCTTAAGAACAGGTTCACGTCTCTGTAACTTAAGACTTTCAAATCTTACGAGCCGTGAGGGTCTCATAAGAGTATTCTACTTACGAGTCGTGAGGATCTCGTAGGTGTGTTTCTCCTTAGGAATCGTGAGGATACCTAAGTGTGTTACTCCCTTGTGAGTCGTAAGGATCTCACGCGGGTGATTTCTCCTTACAAGATCGAGAGGACCTTGCAAGTGTCTCTTAACGAGGTTGCGCCCTTTCGGGTTTTCACAAAACTCGCCGGCAGCCCTGCTGTTTTTACTCACGGAGCCCTTTCAGGTTTTCATCCGTGCCCTTTTTGCTTGTGGACATACCGGTTTTTTTTTCTTCTTTTTTTCTAACGAGGTTGCGCCCTTTCAGGTTTTCACAAGCCTCGCCGGTAGCCCTGCTATTTTTACTCACGGAGCCCTTTCGGGTTTTCATCCGTGCCCATTTTGCTTATGGACATACCGTTTTCTTTTATTCTTTTTTTTGTATCAGCTTTGGGATGCTATAATCCACCGTAGTTTCTCGACATCTCGGTCAACAGCTAGTTTTAGGACATATTGGTCCGTTGTTAAGTTAAGGACGTTTCGGTCCGTTGTTTTTTAAGGACGTTTCGGTCCGTTGTTAGTTTAAGGACGTTTCGGTCCGTTGTTAGTTTAAAGACGTTTCGGTCCGTTGTTAGTTTAAGGACGTTTCGGTCCGTTGTTAGTTTAAAGACGTTTCGGTCCGTTGTTAGTTTAAAGACATTTCGGTCCGTCATTAAGGAAGCCGGTTACTACTTATAGAGTTTGGGCTTAGGAAGATAGCGAGCGGACATAGTCGTCGTCATCTATCGTCGACCTAGGCCGCGACTCGTCAAGCGTAGTACTTCTTCAGTAAGCGACCGTTTATTGGCCTGAAAGGTCTTTCACCATGCATGTCCATGAGTAGATAGGCTCCACCCTGGTAGACCTTGTCTATGATATACGGGCCTTCATAGTTCGGCTCGAATTTCCCCCGCTTAGCGCGATTAGGGATCATAGGTCTTTTGACCACTAGCACGAGTTCGCCTTGGTGGAATGTCCTCGGCCTGGTCAATCTTTCATATGAGCGCGTCATCTTTGCTTTATAAGCCTCCAGATTTTGTTGCGCTATGAGCCGGGTTTCATTAAGGGAATCAAGCTCCTCAAGCCGAAGGTGAGCATTCTCTTCGTCCGTTAGCTCATAATGAACTGCCACTCGTAGAGAGGGTAGCTCTATCTCGAGGGGGAGTACCGCTTCTGTACCGAATACCAAGGCGTATGGCGTTGTGTTCGTGGCCGTCTTGAACGTGGTTCGATATGCCCAGAGAGCTTCATGCAGTCTCTCGTGCTAGTCCTTTTTATTTCGGGACGCCGTCTTTTTCATAATCTTTGTCAGGGTCTTGTTAAAAGCTTCAGGTAGACCGTTGGCTCGGGGATTATAAACTGAGGAGTATCTCCAGTCTATGTTGTGTTGTTGTGAGAAGCGGCTGATCTTGTGGCTTCTGTAGGCTGGTCCGTTATCGGAGATGATCCGTCTCGGAGTTCCAAACCGATAAATGACGTGTGTCTTGAAGAAGTGGAGGAAATTCTCCGTCTTCACTTTCCTTAGCGGTACTGCTTCTGCCCATTTGGAGAAGTAATCAGTTATCGCCAAAATGAACCGATGTCCTCTGGACGATGCAGGTTCGATGGGGCCGATTATGTCAGTTCCCCACATTTCGAATGGCCAGCTAGCCATCGTTGGATGTAGTGGATTTGGATGCTGATGGATGAAGTCCCCGTGAATCTGGCACGAGTGGCATTGCTTCGCATACCCGAGGCAGTCTTGGATCATCGTGGGCCAATAGTAGCCCATCCTTTTGATTTTCAGCTTCATCTTCGGCCCAGCTTGGTGAGAACCACAGAGTCCGTCGTGAGTTTCTTGGACTACTCTCTTTACTTCTTCGGGTCCCAGGCATCTCAACCACAGAGAATCAAATGACCTCTTATACAGAGTGTCATTGACGAAGGCGAATGATAGGGCTCGCTTCATGAGCCAATGTTTTGAGGATGCATCTTCAGGCGTTCGACGGGATTTGAAGTAGTCTATAAAGACTTCTCTCCAATCCTCAGCCTTTTCCTGGTCTTTTATTTGCATAGCCATTTGCTCGGTTGCTCCCTTTTCCTTGGACGGCTCTGGAGATATTTCTGCCGGTGCAAGAACCCGACGGCTCTGTACCACGATTCTCACGTCATCGAGGTTCTCATCGACCATTTCTTTAGAAAGCTTAGCTAGTGTATCTGCTTTTCTATTTTCCGCATGCGGTATACTTTCCAAGGTGTAGGAAGGTATTTGGGTCAGCAGTTGCTGTACCCTATCGCCGTACTTTACCAGTTCTGGTTTGCACGTTCGATAGTCATCGTTTACTTAACTAACGACCAGTTGGGAATCTCCATATATGAGGAGGTTTTCAATTCCCATGTCGATGGCGATCTCGAGGCCTGCTATTAAAGCTTCATATTCGGCTTCATTGTTCGTCCTCGGCTCTGCCAGGGAGAAGGTGAAACGCATTATCCCTCCTTGTGGGGTTACGAAGATAAGGCCTACCCCTGATTTGATTATAGGCGTGTTCTGTTTGCGCTTCTTCATGGAAGATGCTCCATCAAAATAAAGTTCCCACCGGATACCACCACCGTCGATCGCATCAAACGCATGTTCGTCTGGCAGTTCGCAATTTAGAGGGGAATCGGCCGGTATCGGATGTTCAGCGAGGAAGTCGGTGATGGCCTGGCCTTTCACTGCCTTAAGAGGCTGGTAAGTTATTGAGAACTCCATCAGGAGCAAGTCCCATTTAGCGAGCCGACCCGTCAATATGGCCTTTGACATTAAATATTTGAGAGGGTCCACCTTCGATAGGAGACGGACTTCATGCGCCAATGCATAGTGCCGGAGTTTCGTTATCGCGAAGATCAACGCCAGGCAGTGTTTTTTGATGGGAGAGTAATTGCTTTCTATCCCCAGGAGAACTCGACTCAGGTAGTAGAGAGCTCTTTCTTTCCTTTGGTCGTTCTCTTGTGCCCATAATGCGCCTAAGGAACCTTCAAGGGCTGTTGTATAAAGAATAAGGGGCTTTCCCTTGACCGGAGAGGCCAGCACTAGCGGGTTCTGCAGATACTGCTTGATTTCGTCCAGCGTGCCTTAGCATTTGTGATCCCAGACGAACGGGGTTCCCTTCTTCATCAGGTGACTATAAGGACGGCACTTGCCAGAGAGATTGGCTATAAATCGCCGGATATACGCGAGCTTTCCATGGAGAGACCGCAATTGTTTGAGAGTCCTTGGCGGAGGCATTTCCATGATCTCCTTGATCTTTGACGGATCTATCTCGATACCTCGGTGTCGGACGATGAATCCTAGGAATTTGCCCGAGGAAACTCCGAACGCGCATTTAAGAGGGTTCATCTTCAAGTTGTATTGCCGAAGGCGTTGAAACACGATCTTCAGATGTTCGAGATGTTCCTCGTATGATTTGCTTTTCACCACGAGGTCGTCGATATAGCATTCGACGATTTTGTGTATAAGGTCATCAAAGATCTTCGTCATAGCCCTCTGATAGGTGGCACCGGCGTTCTTTAGACCGAAAGGCATTACCTTGTAGCAAAATATACCTAACGGGGTCCAGAAAGCGGTATGTTTCTGGACTTCAGGACGCATCTTTATCTGATTGTATCCTGACGATCCGTCCATGAAGGAGAAAACTTCGTGAGTGGACGTATTGTCTATCATCAACACGGTAACTGGCATTGGGAAGTCGTCTTTTGGGCAAGCTTTGTTGAGATCCCGAAAGTATACGCAGATGCGCACCGTCCCATTTTTCTTCATCACTGGGACAATGTTAGCGATCCAGTCGGGATATTGAACCTCCTGGATGAAGCCGGAGTCGATTAGCTTCTTGACCTCGGCGTTGATGCTCATTTCAAGCTCGAGCCACATTCTTCTTGGTGCTTGTTTGACTGGCTTGACGTTCGGGGATATTGCCAATTTGTGGACAGCAATCTCTGGATCTAATCCCGGCATTTCGGAATAGTTCCATGCGAAGCAATCTCTATGCTGCATAAGCACGTCTTTTAGCGCATCCACCTTTTCTTCAGATAGCAGCCCACTGACGAATGTCGGTCGCGGGTCGATTGCCGTCCCCAAATCAATTTTCTTGAGGTTATCTGCAGTAATGTGTATTCCATCTTCCAGCTCTTTCGGTGTTAGTTATATGTATGCCCTAGAGGCCATTACTGTACATACGATGTATATTGTAATGGATGCTTGGACATATATAGGGAGGACTTTCTTGCTCGACATGATAGTATGCTATCTGGTTGTACTTTATCTTAACATGTACTCTGATTGTCTCTATGTTACATGTTGATAAAGCCCTTAGGATATGTACTCGACTACTGGGACTATGATGAGATCATACTAGTGGGGCCAAGGTAGTCGACGAGTACATCCTATAACAGTTCCCAGTCGAGGGTGTATCGAGACAGGGCATCGATACACCAGAGTAGACTAGCGTATATGCATCTTGACCCATGGGTTAGGGTTACAAATTTAATAATGGTTTAGGGTTTAAACTTGGTCAGGATTTGGATTAGGGTTAGCTTTTGCATGAAGCTTCCATTAAGCTTCATGAAGCTTTGACTTTGTGTTTTGCTTGATATTTTGTGAAGATATTATGTTAACCCAATCCAAACGATTAACTCTAGTTAATTCTCTACAAGGGTTAACTCCTTCATGCTTAACCCTTGGTTAGATTTGTAACCACTACAATTATTCATTATTCATCACAAAAGGATTGAGCTCTTCTTCTTCTTGCTTCTTCCTCCTTGATGAAAAGCTTCACTAGTTTTTCATAAGTGATGTTTATATGTGAGAATATGAAAACAAAAGAGAGCAAAAATCCTACTTCATTATCCTCATCTATCATTGTCATTTAGATGAGGGTGTTCACTTCATTTAGTGAGTGAGAGCTTGTGTTAATGAAACTTCAAGGTAGATCATCTTTGTTATCGAAGATCGGAAGCAAGACTGCATCTTTCTCTTCGTGAAGCCTCTCGAGAGTCCGGAACACGATGATCGCAGCGAAGGGACCTCAACACGGAGCTTAAAAAGTAAAGGACCGGATCTACAAAGGTTGTAATCCCTCTCACTTAGTGTTAAAGTGTTTAACATGTTAGTTTTCGCATAAACTCTAGTTTAAAGATCCGGCTTTGGGTTGTTCGGCATGGCTAAATTTTTAATCGGGCATGGTTGATGCCTCGTAGAACCTTGTGAGCGTGCCTAGCAACCCTACAGTGGTATAAGAGCCAAGCTAGAGCTTTAGGCGAAGTCTAGGCGATGTTTAAAGTCCGATCGAACCCGGAAACCCCGATATAAACCCTTCTGTGGATATTTTTCAAAAATGTGATTTTTTATGGATTAAAAATACTCAGAAAATAAAGCAGGAAAAACTAAGAATTACTGTGAAGTACGGACCAGTAATGTGCTCAAATGACCGCAGAACCGCGGCCAAACCAAAGGTTTGGCTGCTGTTCCACGGCCAAAATTATGATTTGGTCCCTCGTATTTCATATATTTATTCTTAGGTCCTTTCTTGTTATTTTTTTCTGGGAATTTTGTAATTCCACTCAAGTGTTGAGTTTTCTTGGGTTGTATTGGGGACTCGTTGATTCAATCGGATAATTTAACTTCGTTTAGTTTTGTCCGGGTAATTTTTAGAATGTGTTAAAAAGTTCGAACGGATATCAATAACTCACTTTTTCCCCTGCCGGAAAATTTCCAAGCGTTGGATTTTTTCGTAGTTTAGGAACGTTCTAAGTCGTGCAAGTAACGCGGTGGACCCTCTAGAAGACAACAAACCTTAACTCGATTATGTGACCGTCTTGAACTTCCTCTGAACCTTAGGGTTTGTGGCAGTACGGCATGCCACATGTGAGGCGTTGGCTTGACCCTTCTACGGCTGGACCATTGGTACTGTGGCATGTGATGGATGTTTTTAAACTAATTTCAAGTATTGAGAACTTTTTGGGAAAACTTGGATTTTGATTATTTGATCGGAAAGTTTAACATTGTCTATTTATCTGGAATGTGATACAATATTTGGAATCCACATGTAGTTATGAGATAACTAATTTGAATGTTATAAATTTAGCAGTTTAGTCTCAAATGATCGGTTGCCACGGAATTTTGATGCGATCAAAAGTCCGTCGCAATCACGTAGCGTATGCGAATACTCGCCGGGTAAACTTAATAGACAACCACGCCCCATAGCCCCGACCAAGTGACTGTAGGAGAACCCCATCGCCAAAAGCATCCGTTTGGATGCTCGCTGCAGCGGTGTTCCGCCTTAGTGCACTTCGTCGACGGCATCCGAGGGTGCGGCCATCTACTAAAGTTTGCAACGAACATTCGATCAGGATGTCGGGAATCTTGTTGAATTGCCCGACTTTACATTGAAAAGAATTTTCGATAATGAGACTAAAATGCGGGGTTTATAATTATTAGGCATGAGATGTCTAAGGAATTCATTTAGTTAGGCATGCGATGTCTAAGGAGGTTGCGGATTCCAACTGTTGTAGTTTTACACTTTCTTTTCTGTGACCATAAGCGTAGTATGTGGTGTATCGCCGGGTTCGTTGCTATACATCAACGACAATCGGGATATGCATACTTGCTTACGTTGATGATATGAGATATTATGTGTTGCTGTGATATGTTATATTGGATCGTCGCGTTCTGAATAGCCGGGGGTTTTATGTGAGATGAGAGTTTTTCTTTTTCATTCATGTAAAATTCATCTGTATGTAATATTCTTTTATTGGTGCACTTCCGGACTGAGGATGATGTCACCATTGTATATTATTTACTTTTCCGCATTAGGTAGACCCAAGGCGGGAAGCACAAGTAACCGGGTCCTAGGGTCCAGTGGGAGACCATCTCGAGGAGTCGAGACCGGGTCTCCTAACCCTAGAATTGGCAGTGTTGCTTGCCGCTCTCGTAGGGGTCTAGGGATGTGGGTTTGGCTATTCATCGCGACCGTGGAATCCATGTTTTATACAGGCTCGTATTGAAAACACGGACGTCCTAGTATATCCAATATTTCATATATGTTCTTCTGCTGCAATGTTCTGTGATGAGATCATATTACTGCCTGAGATGAATGTTTATATTATATATATGAGATATATGTTATATTGCAGATTTCGTTTCAAAAGTGATGCTTGTGAAGCACAAACAAAATGGGACTTCATTAATGAGATTCATGAAACTAAAAAGAAACCTAAGATATTGTAGAAACTTGTTTAAAAACTAGTAGCTCTAGTTTTGCTTTGCATAGCGGTGTTTCTTGTAGAACATCTAGCACCTTATTCGATAAGGAAAGAGCCGAGATCCCTTCACCGGGAGTGAGCTCTTTAGCGAAACTAGCAGATGCTACACACTCGGTTTGTCTTTTGATTGTTTCTATAGTTTTTGCTTTGCATAGTGGTATATATGATATACCCAGCACCTTATTCGATGAGGAAAGAGCCGACGATCCCTTCACCGGGAGTGACCTCTTTAGCAAAACTAGAAAAGGCCTCAAAAACATTCCATTTAAAATCACTCGATTCTACAACGATATCAAGTTCATTACGCAAAGTGTTTTCTTAAAAACCTGTCGTAGCCCTCCGTCATTTCAGATAAGTACTAGTTAGTATTCGTGCTACGTTTGTTGACTATGTTAAGGCATAGTGTGCGGTAGCTGATTGTGCTAATCTGTATAAGCATATGATGCGATTGGATTAGGGTAGTCGTGCGACTTTGTTGACTATGTTAAGGGTCGTACGGGTGGGTTTAATTCAATCGGGAAATGACGGGTTGAACTTGACTAGCACTTATAATTTGTTGACTATGTTAAGGTCATAAAGCTGCTAGGGGTAAAATATTGTTGGGAATTTCAAGTGTTGAAATTTGCAATGAGATTGCATACCTTCTATGAGATAGTTGGATCCCGATACCCGCTGCGAGTAAGAGTTACTCCTGTGAGAGTTTTACACATTACAATTAGCCGATCAAGTAGGTGTCTAGAAAGGTGTTAACGGGGTTACGCCTCTGGGAAAACGAGGTTTACTTTAATTAGGTCCGTGCGAAAGCACAGGGAACCTCCCTCAAAGTACCGACACTGGCCTGGCTGAAAGATTAGCGAACTTGTAGAGTGTAATTAATTCCGGCTAGTCTTTCCTTTTAGGGTTTGAAGGAAGATTTGACTAAAACAGTGGGAGACATCCTGATTAGATATATTAGATAACCAATCTAATCTTACAAGAGTATACGCTGAGTGTTTTCTTCTCTCTCTCTCCAGGTAGCGACCATGTCACGCCTTAATCAAGATAATAATACGGATGTATTGACCGAACCAGCTTGTTATACTGAGCTGGAGAACGTTGGTCCCGCTCCAACTTATAATTGTTATAAGACAGAGCAGGAAATTGGGGAATACCAGATTTCTCGTGCCGCCCAAACGAAGAAAGTGCATGTTGATGCATCATCTTCGGGTGTGTTCATTACATAGAACTGTTTCTCAGTATCCTTTACGTCCTGGGTATGAGATACCGGATCAGGATCCCGCATATGTAATATGTTACATGGGCTATAGATAGGTAGAGAACTGAGAACGGGTGATAAGTTTCATGAGATAGAAACGGTGCAAGTGTTGCAGCCAAGTCTGTTGGTCACTATCACCCTGTATTACCAGAATACATTGATTCTGAACGAATGTTATTAGATACCGAACCTGATATACAACATCATACCAGCCTCTTTATTAGTAAAGAAATGATATAATTTTTTTATTGTTGGATAATGTTTTGAACATTTCCTATATCAAGGGTTGATCGGTTCAGGCACGTTATCTAAAAGTATTGACGTTCTAAATCAAACCACAGTTCTTAGTATACAGAACACACACAAGAGGAAGAGTTCAGAAATGAACGAATCCTTCTTGAGGCATTGTAGACTAGGTCATATAAATGTGACCCGACTAGCTGAAGTTACATAAAGATGCATATTTAAATTAGTTTGAATTTACATCTTATGAAACTTGCCGGTCATGTCACAGAGATAAGATGACCACAGCTCCGTTTATTAGAAACAAAGAAAGAGTTAGTGAACTCTTGGGATTGATACATGCTGATGTATGAAGGTCCCCTGTCTACACATGCCAAGACCGGTTCTTTGTACTTCATTACATTCTCTGATGATCTCTCAAGATTCAAAAATTTGTTCCTGTTGAAACACAAGTCCGAAGCTTTTGAGATATTCACGGAATATAAGTTAGAAGTAGAGAACCAAAAACGGGTATAAGTATTATGTCGTTTGATGAGATCAAGGAGGAGAATACTTGAGCACGGAATTTCTGGACTATTCTAAAGGAGAATGAGATTCTCTCTCAGCATTACTCCTCCGTATACACCACAGCACGTCGGTGTATCGGGATGGAGCAATCACACCATATTTGATATGGTGCGCTCTATGATGAGTACTACAGAGTTTCCTATTTCCTTTTGAGAGTTATGCACTTGAGAAGCTGCATACCTATTGAATAGGGTTCCAATCAAATCGGTTGCCTACCACTTCATATGTGATATGGAAAGGGAAGAGCCCATATCTTAAGTTTGTTAAGATTTGGGGTTGTCCGGCCTATGTCTAAAAAGCAAAATCCGGAAAAGCTCGAGGCAAAGTCAGATCTGTGGAAGTTTGTTGGATATCCCAAGCATACGCAAGGGAATATCTTCTACCTAATCGAGGAACAAAAATGTTTTGTTTCTTAACATACCACCTTTGTGAAAGGGAATTTCTTGTGAAGAAATTAGTGGTCATGGGGTAGAACTGGAAGGAGTTCCATCTATACAAACTACAGCAGATGATTTGATAGAACAAAAGGATTCAATAGTAACCAACGAACCTCAGCCTCTCTGCCGATCTAGTAGGGTTCCTCACCAACCTGAGAGATACTTCGGTTTCTCTATGAAAGTGGGAGCGAGGATTGCATCATGAGATGATGACCCAACTAGTTTCGAGCTGGCCATCAGGAGTGAGACTCTGTAAGAATGACTGGATGCTTATCGATCTGAGATGGAATCCTTATACACCAACAAAGTATGGACTTTGGTTGCTTTATCTGAAGGGTTAAATCCCCATCAGGAGCAAGTATATCTTGAGAAGATTACTTGGTGTACATGGAAAAGTTGAGACTTTCAAAGCTATGCTTAAGTCCATCCAGATCCTACTTGCCACGCTACATACCATGACTACGATATCTGGCGGTTGGGTGTCATGACAGCTTTTCTAAATGATGATTTGGAAGAGAGCGTCTATAAGTACAAAGCCAGAGGACTTCATAGACAGTGGGAGAAGCGGAAACGTGTGCAAGATGTTTTATATGATAAAGCAGGCATCGCGGAGTTGGAACGTCTGTTTGATGTGGATGTCAAAGAGTTTGACTTCATCAAAATGGTAGATGAACCTTGTATATACAAAAAGGTAGTAGGGAGTATGGTGGTGATCTTCGTAGAGTACGTGGATGACATACTCTTGATAGGGAAGGAGTTTCCTATGCTACGCTCGGTCAATCTCCGCTTATTACAAAAATTCTCCATATAGGATCAGAGTGATACCTCCTAAATCCTGGGTTTTGGATCTATGAGATAGATCTAATTGGATGTTAGGATACTCACTAGTTGTAGTGAGATGGTATCAATTGATCCTGGAGAGAATCACTGGAAAGGTTCCAGGGTGATAAGGACGACTGAATGTCAGTAGCAGGTATTGTCTTTACCCTCAGTGGAGGGACGGTATGTTGGAAGAGTTCCAAGCTAGATACCGTGACTTACTAGACGATTAAAGGCAAGATACATCGTTACCAAATATGCTACCAAAGAGGCAGTCTGGATATATAAGTTCATAAGATGAACTTCATTCCTACCATTGTGTGACAATAGAGTTGTGTCTTATGCCAAGGAACTACCGTCCCATCCAAAATCCAGATATAATTCTTAGGCGGTATCACCTGATCATGGAGATGGTTGATCTCCAGGGAGATCGAGGTTAGGAGAGTAGACACAGAGGACAACAGCGTGGATCCACTCACAAAGGCCTTTTTTCCAGTAGAGACTTTTATGGGATGGTTGAGTATGAGATACTTCAACCTCAACTAATTGTTGGGTATGTGATACCACAACAGATGGCCCTAGTGCAGGTGGGAGATTGTTAGTTATATGTATGCCCTAGAGGCCATTACTGTACATACGATGTATATTGTAATGGATGCTTGGACATATATAGGGAGGACTTTCTTGCTCGACATGATAGTATGCTATCTGGTTGTACTTTATCTTAACATGTACTCTGATTGTCTCTATGTTACATGTTGATAAAGCCCTTAGGATATGTACTCGACTACTGGGACTATGATGAGATCATACTAGTGGGGCCACGGTAGTCGACGAGTACATCCTATAACAGTTCCTAGTCGAGGGTGTATCGAGACAGGGTATCGATACACCAGAGTAGACTAGCGTATACGCATCTTGACCCATATGATGGGCGATGGATGATCCAATATCCATCGGTGTTTGACATCAAGGATGGTGTACGGGTGCTCAGTGGAGACTGGGTACACTGGACGGACTCGCCGAGAACTCCCAGATGGTATTATACCTCACGTCAGATGGCAGTTCTCCAGTGACACTGGTACAGAGTAGTCTGTTGACCCGAGATCGTCATAGAGTCTTGTGTGATTCCCACTGTGCTTTGATTTCCATCATACCACGTCCAAGAAGGCGTGCAAAAAGGTGGCTTTTGGGTACAGTCCTGAATCACATGGAGGCAATGAGCGATAGGAGGGGATTCGTCTCTTCCGGTATAGGGAGTTGATGTTGTGCTGTGTTCGATTGGCTATAACCGGAAATCCCTAGCCAGGGTTGCTGAGATTTACTGGTAAGTGTTATCAGTAGTTTCTCGAACTGTTATAGACCTCAAATCGACACAACTTATCGAGCTACTGGAGTCTGACGTTTACCACCCCTAGGCGAGATATGCGACATATCAGACGACGAGACCGGACTGTACGGGAGTGTTACTGTTTGGATTCACAGGAGAATGTACAGGCTTGCTTTTGGATCTTCTGAGCCCTCAATACCTGGATGGCTGTTACGTTTAGCTGACCACTTGCAGCTTGTGGGTGTTTGATATGATCATCACCTACTGCCGGCGTATTGACGATTCTTTAGAGTCCTACACAGAGGTTTCTTGGCTCAGGCAAAAAGGAGTAGGAGCACATATGTGATATGTGCGGGACCGAGGATAATGCGATATGTGATACCGTATTGGATTCTCGCGATATGAGATATCGGCCGGGTATATGTGATATAGCCGGGTCATCGTATTAGTCGGTTATATGCGATATAGCCGGATTATCGGATCAAGTGTTGATTCGATAATTTAATGTATAATAATATATATGATATATTAAATTATATTAACTAATATTAGCTCACTAAAAGGTTCATTTTCTCACGGGATAATACATTGATATATATGCGATATATGTTAATTGTATTATTTTCTATTGTTACAAAATATATTGTATATGTGATATATAATATTGTAACATGTTAGGGTTACAAATTTAACAATGGTTTAGAATTTAAACTTGGTTAGGGTTTGGATTAGGGTTAGCTTTTGCATGAAGCTTCCATGAAGCTTTGACTTTGTGTTTTGCTTGATATTTTATGAAGATATTATGTTAACCCAATCCAAACCATTAACTCTAGTTAATTCTCTACAAGGGTTAACTCCTTCATGCTTAACCCTTGGTTAGATTTGTAACCACTACAATTATTCATTATTCATCACAAAAGGATTGAGCTCTTCTTCTTCTGGCTTCTTCCTCCTTGATGAAAAGCTTCACTAGTTTTTCATAAGTGATGTTTATATGTGAGAATATGAAAACAAAAGAGAGCAAAAATCCTACTTCATCATCCTCATCTATCCTTTCCATTTAGATGAGGGTGTTCACTTCATTTAGTGAGTGAGAGCTTGTGTTAATGAAACTTCAAGGTAGATCATCTTTGTTATCGAAGATCGGAAGCAAGACTGCATTTTTCTCTTCGTGAAGCCTCTCGAGAGTCCGGAACACGATGATCGCAGTGAAGGGACCTCAACACGGAGCTTAAGAAGTGAAGGACCGGATCTACAAAGGTTATAATCCCTCTCACTTAGTGTTAAAGTATTTAACATGTTAGTTTTCGCATAAACTCTAGTTTAAAGATCCGGCTTTGGGTTGTTCGGCATGGCTAAATTTTTAATCGGGCATGGTTGATACCTCGTAGAACCTTGTGAGCGTGCCTACCAACCCTACATTCGGTGCCAGTGGAAACTCTGGGATCACCTCGTTATCATTGTTTTCGAAGCACCAGGGGAGGTCATCCCTATCCTCAGGCTCTTCTTTTGATAATGTTATCAAATGACAAGTACAAGCTCGCTTCCAAGACCGATGTGGATCTGGGTCTACTCTCGTGGATTTGGGTTCGTGCTTTTGCGGCGGAGTTACCCTCCAGCTGCTGGATAAAGCGAACTTGCCTTGCTGATATTGATCTTCGACCCAGTTCTTGAAGGTGAAGCAGTCTTCAATAGGATGTCCTATTGCCCTATGATAGGAGCAATAGTCCGGGTGAGAGACTTCGCCTGCTTGCTCGAGGTGTTTAGACTCCGAAAGTGTAATCATTTGATATTTTATGGCGAGGTCAAGTATCTTCTTTGTCTTGTCTTGAGGAAAAGAGTATGCTCGACTCATCTTCTTCATAAGGGACAAATCGGGACCGCTTGATTCCCGATCGCGTGACTTCCTGGTCCCGCTTTGTCACTGTCGGATGCCTTTACCGCTCTTTGACTTGTTTCGGCCTTTGCGTCGAGCCTTTTATACAACAGGTTGACAGGGAGGGGCATTTTCATTTTTCGCAACCTGTTGAAGAAGGCGTTGCGTCCTGGCTTTCTCGTAGACGGCCATTTCGTGATTATGGTCGTCTCGAACTTTTTAATCAGCTTCCCTTATAAGCTTGTTCATTTGTTCTTCGAATGACGGACTGGGCATTTTCACGTCGGGGGCTCTTTCTGTTTCAGGGTTAGCATTCTCCCATTGAGCATCTTCTTCTTCATCAAAGTCATGTACGACATAGCAGTCGTGGAGTAGCTCCTGTTTCTTGGACCGAACATATCCAGACCGATCGCTTCCATTCTCCCGTTGGGCAACTTGCGCTGCGTTCCGGGAACGTTCCAGATCCTGTCATAGAACTTAGCTTTTCGAGCGGTCTGTTTGAAGGGTATCCTTTGGCGTCTCAAGAGTCTCCTTAGTCCGTCTGTGTAATATTTGGGCAAACGGATAGGCCGGAGCCTGTCGAGTGTGGAATCCGCACCGTGCCAGATTTCTTTCTCCACTTTAGTTTCCCCTGATCGGTAGAATAGGATCGCCTTTTCACCTTCTCGCCTGGGAAGGACGTAAAATGTCTGCAGCTCTTCCACATTGTAGGTATCAAGCGCGTCGACTTCTTTATGATGTTTGGGCGGAACCATGGCAACTTGCAAATTTTGCTCTTCATCAGCGAATGTTTGTATTGAAGGCTGAGCGGAGAATATAGCATGGACCTCATCTTCCGAGTCACTGCCAAAGATCAACATAGGAGCGGACGGCCCTGGCTTGTTGTGCTGGGGTGGGCCTGAATAAACTTTCTCTTCCTCTTCTTCAGTATCACTCCCGAAGACGGGAATGGTGGTGATAATTTTGTTCTCCGGTCTGTGACATCTCTCCGTGTCTTCGAAATCTGGCAAGAAATATTTTGCATCTTCATACTTGCGAACTTTGTTTACGGAGAATGGGTTCAGCTCTCCCGTTACGGTATACTCGAGACCATCCTTAAAGTATTTCATACACTGATGTTGTGTAGAAGGGATGATATTGTACTCGTGTAACCAAGGCCTACCGAGCAAAGCATTATAGCATGTCTTAGCGTCAATGACGTGAAATTTAATGTCTGTGACAAGCAGCCCAAAGCACAGCGTCAGTATTACAGACCCGAGGGTCCATGATGACTTGGAGTCAAAACCGGAGATGGTAATTTTATCGCGAGCGAGGTGATGGACGCTCATGCAGATTTCCTTCAACACTCGCAGGTTGAGGAGATTGACGGAAGACCCATTGTCGACCAGGATTTTGCTTATCTTTA
Source organism: Agapanthus africanus (assembly GCA_030015575.1). NCBI lineage: Eukaryota > Viridiplantae > Streptophyta > Magnoliopsida > Asparagales > Amaryllidaceae > Agapanthus > Agapanthus africanus. Next base: position 414,266,991 of record CM057349.1, on the reverse strand, counting down.
TATCGTGGCAATATCCTGAGATGTATAGGGGACAGTTGTGCTCGCATGTCCCAAGGAGGAGGTCTTCATCGCCGAAGGTGATATCGGCTGTGTATACTTCTTCCAGCTCGTCTTTCATCTTCTCTTCGGAGAGGAAAGCTTGGAATTGCTCTGGCTCTTGTAGCACCTTGATCAATGACCCCCTTGCTCCTCTTGATAGTAAAAGAGCGTCGAGAATGCTGAGCTGCGAGGGTAACTTCCTTAAGTGTGCCAGAACGTTGTAGTCTACCTTATTCTTCTTTGGCGGGTCCTTGGCAGTCAGCTCTTTCATGACTTAGTCGTCTAGGGCGATATCCTCGGAGACCTTTTCTTTTTCCTTATCTTTTCTACTCGTGGATCCGAGATTATTTTCTGGGAGCGTACGGTTGCGCGGCTGAATGTTTTCACAGGCCTTCAGTTCTTCTTCTTTCCCTAAGGTGGATTCTTCAAAGAGAGGGCCAAGAGCCATTTCCTCATCAGAGTCGCTCCCAAAAGTGAGAACCTGCGATACCCCGGTGTTGATCGTGTGACAATTACCGGTAGTTCTTTTATGCTCCTCGGTCGCACTTCTTTGTTCCCGACGAATTTTGCGTTTCATCCGCTTAAAATGTTTTCGGTAAGCAACATATCCCTGCCACCATCTTTTAAAAGCGTCGCACTTTTCAGTAGGGTGCGAAATCTTTCGATAATATAAGCAGTAGTTAGGATGTGTTTCTGCTTCACCGAGAGTGTTTCCTTCAGAGGGTAGTAGCTTCATTCCTATTGGTATGGCTTTAGCAAACCTTTTCCTCGTCTTGAACTTGTTGTTATCCGCGACGGATGTTCCTTGATTTGGCGGGAGTGTTTCGACTCTTTCGTCTAGTCACTGACATTTGGCTCTTTCAAATATGGCCATCTCACGCTCCCGATCGGTTTTACTTTTCAGATGAATCTCATTCAGGAAGGCGTCGATCATTTCATCTGACGGCCATAGAAGTTCCGATTCGGGACCTGCCCCCAGTCTCTCTGTGCAGGGAGCTTCTTCATTGTCTAGCGATGAATGAGAGATCACATGGCAACTTGCTACGTAATCCTCAGATCCATCCGAAGAGTCTTCTCCATCATCTCCGTCTTCAAGAACGTGGATGAGGAACTCTTGGAGCGTGATTGGAGTCCGCGCCTTCTGGTTATACTCTTCTAGCGCGTCAATATGTTTCTGTAGGTCCGTGCGCTTTTCGCCGGGCTTCACGGGCTTCTTGGATTTCTTCTTCTTTTTCGAAGATTTCGACGGCTGGGTGTGAACACTCTGGCTATCACCACCAATCTTTGGAGTTGGGCGCAGCTTCAGCATCCCCTCGATGATCTGGGGTTCCAGCGGGTTCTTCCACCTGATCGCTGGGCATGTCTGGAGATCATTCAGCATCCTTTTGGTCTTGGCCGAAAGAGCCACCTCCCATGGAGCTTCTTCAATAAAAGAGCACGTTGCTCCCGGTGTGTCCGTCTTCTTAGGAGTGTGCGGTTGTGGTGGGTTTACTTTCCACTTATCAGACAGCGCAAACTTTCCTTGTAGGTACTGATCTTCGATCCATCCTTTAAAGATAAAGCAATCCTCGATCGGATGGCTTACCGTTTGGTGGTAAGGGTAATAATTGGGATTATTCACTTCGCTGGGTTGCAGTGGCCGCCTAGGATTTGGCAAGTTGATAAGCCTGTTGCGCACCGCCAGCTCGAACAGCCTCTTCGTTTTGTCCCATGGGAATGACTAAGGACGCTTCATTTTCTCATTGTAATAGCGCCATCTCTCCTCCAGTTGATCCGCTAGCTTTGGGGCACTGGGCTGCTGTTGGGTGTTTGCAACGAAGATCGCCTTCCATTTACCTTTTTCATTCTGCGGCTCCGGCTTTGGAGGAGACGTTCTATGCTTTATTTGATCCATCTGGGCTAGCTTGTTGATTAAAGCCTGGAACATAGTCGGTTTGAAGAACATCATGAACTGTGAAATAGTTGCATGAGGGTCTAGGGTGCCCACGAACATGCCTACCGTTGGCGCTTCTTCGATGAGCTGTTCGCACTTTGACCACAGATTTCGCCATCGGATTGCGTATTGAACCCAAGTTTCGCCCGGCTTCACCCTTGCATTGATCAATACCGTTATTGGGGTGCGTTCTCTGGGACTCGTGAATCGCTGGGTGAACAATAACTCCATTTCTGCGAAAGTTTTGATGGAGTCATTTGGTAGTTCGGGGTACCATTCAAACGCCATCTCCGAAAAGCTGCCGACAAATTGGCGGAGCAAAAGCTTATCATCGCCCCCGGTGTTACCGCACAGAGCTCTAAACTAGGCGACGTGCTGGTGGGGATTGCCTGTCCCCTTGTACATGTGGAATTTCGGGATCGTATAGCCCGGCGGGTATTTTATCTGATCATACCAACCCGGATATGGTCGCCCGGTCTTGACAACTTGGTCGGCTGCCTCATTTTCCTGGTGAACTCTTATTTGCTGAGCAATATAGTCATCCAGGGCGGTCTTGGAGATAGTTTCCTCTTTGGCTGTTGAAAGAGCCGGAGGTGGATTTGATGTTTCTCCTCTATCGTCTTCGAGGATAATTGGAGGATCTTTAGCTGGAGGGTCCTGCTGGATCATCATACCCACCATGTCCTGGAATAGAAGGGCCATTTGCTTTATATTGGCCGCTTACTCCGCAGCCTCTCTGTCCTTCTTTTCAAGCATTCCCCGAAGGAACTCGGCATCAGTTTCCTGCTCGTGGCGTTGTTCTAAGGATGCCTCTGGCTTGCTTTCGGTCCGGTGAGTGCGGCCATTGCAGTCAGCATCTTCTGGAGCTTCTGTTGTTGCTGTTCCTGAGCCCTTGTGATGGATCAGGTGAGTGGTCGGTGGCCCGTAGAAGCGCGGCTATCCTCTTTCCCGGATGACATGTAGACGGTATGCACCATTATGCCCCCAAACTTAGGGCGTTTGGGCTCAGTGCCTTTGACATTTGTCGTAGGCATGGGGATCTTCTCTGGCCTTCTCCTCTTATGAGCGGTCGAAGTTGAGGAGGCCGTCGCAGTGGGCACCCAGATAGCTTTTCGCGGCTTGGCAGGATGGCTTTCTTCTTGTTGAACCTTCGCCCTTTTCTGTCGGCGAGGGTAATCTTGATCAACTGCTGAGTCCCGAACCTGTCGCCAGACTTTGTAGATTTTGGAAGACGGCCGCTGAGGGGACTGTTCTGGTTTTGCTTCCGCAACATTCTCCGCCGGAGGAGATTTTTTCAGCACGGCGGTAGGAGAATTCCTGCACACCTTATTCAGTAGCTCGAAGTTGTTCCCAGTTGGAACAGCAACATTGATTTCTACCGTTGGGGCTGATGGAGTTAGCCCAGAGGGGGAGTTGCCCCCGGCCTTCCTTACTCGGCGCCAGTGGCGACGTCGAGTGTGTCGAGCTGATGGAGTTGGTTCGGTGATGAGGATTGCTTTGTCTTGCCCCCTGTTCAGGTGAGGGGCTGTTGCTGGTGTCAGCCTGTTGAAGACTGATGTCCTTTGAGTAGCAGGAGCGGGAGTGGGAGTTGGAACAGTCAGTCTTGTAAAGACCAACCCCTTGACACGAGAAGCCACCTTGATGACTTTAGGAGCAGGATTGGTTACTCTTTTTGAAATAACCTTCTCTGGGATTGCAGGCTTCATTGTGGGCCCACAGGAATTTTGGCCCAATCTGGAGAAGACCGAGGCGCTGGTGCTGGACGACCCGTTGAGAGGGGCCGCAGTAGGTGTAAGCCGATCAAAGACCGACTTCTTGGGAGCTTCCGGTGTCAACACAGGAGCAGTGAAGCTCGTTGGCGGGAGCATGGTCCCGAAAAACAACCCTGTAGTGGCTTGAGTGACCTGTTCCACGGGCATCACAAACAGGGAAGCCGCTTGGGGCCCGTAGGCTATGCCCCCAGTTGAGGCAGAGCGTGGGTTGCAGTTGCATGTGGAACACTTTGAGCAGGTGAACGCCATTGATCCTTTGCTTTCTTGACCAAGAAAAATGCCAAATCTTAGTACCTCGAAACCCAAGGGCAACCATTGGCAAACCGCGATTGGTTCACGAACACGACACACGAAGTGTGGAGTGGAAAGAGGAAAAGGTCCCACCGGGCGTGCCAGAATCTGTTCCCCTCCGAACAATGGAGACGCGACCGCGCAAGTCCGTCTTGCCTGAAATTCGGGGTAGATTCTAATTAATGCTATCCGTCCACCTCTTTGAATATACCAAGTTGATTTATGACACCATGTATCGAAGATTTAAACGGATGCGACCGATGTAGCAGACTTCTTCAGATTCCCCCTCGTTTGAGGGGGTTTTGATTGTGGGGACGCTCTTCCCTGCAGGCGCAAGCCCCTGCAGTTAATTACGCTACCGCATCGCGGTAACAACTTTCTCCTTCTCCAGATGGTCACTTCGTGTCGTAGGTGTTTGTTTTGTGTTCGGTTGCCCGCGGATTGTATACGGAGACTAAGTTATGCTGTCGCCCGTAGGACGTGGATTAGTCCAAATCCGTATCTTTCTTAGATTTGGGTTTGAGGGGGGTTGTGTTTAAGGATACGTTAGTCTTATTTGAGGCTAAGATCAACTTAAACATTTGTTAAGGACACGTTAGTCTCATTTTAGACTAAGATCAACTTAACGGGATCGTTTAGTTCCAACAAAAGAGCAATCGGGCTCTATTGTTTAGTTTAATGACGTTGCGGTCGATAATTAGTTTAAGGACATTGCGGTCCATTGTTAGTTTTAAGACATTGCGGTCAAGGTTAAGGACATCATAGTCCGTGGGTTTAAGGACCCTACGGTCCAATGATAGTTTTAAGACATCGCGATCGAGGTTAAGGACATCATAGTTCGTGGATTTAAGGACCCTACAGTCCGATGTTAGTTTTAAGACATCACGGTCAAGGTTAAGGACATCATAGTCCGTGAGTTTAAGGACTTCATAGTCCGATGTTAGTTTAAAGACATCACGGTCGAGGTTAAGGACATCATAGTCCATGAATTTAAGGACTCCATAGTCCGACGTTAGTTTTAAGACATCACGGTCGAGGTTAAGGACATCATAGTCCGTGAATTTAAGGACCCCACAGTCTGATGTTAGTTTTAAGACATCACGGTCGAGGTTAAGAACATCATAGTCCGTGAGTTTAAAGACTTCACAATCCGAAGCAATGTATGGTTGTCGGGGCTCGTCACCTCTCTAACGACGTTGAAGGATTACAACGACAGATATCAGAAGAGTAAAGAGATGTACCCTCGAACCGGATGTAAATTGATTGGAAGAGCAAGTGTGCTCAGTTCAATTTAAATTGAGGACTTATGATCAGAATTGGGCTAAGTCCAATTAAAAATGTTTTAACATTTTATTTCTGTGTTGGCTATTATTAAGCCTTTATTTGGGCTCGGCCCTTTCCAGTAATGCCAAGCAGTGGGCTCTGACATTTTTTGTCTTCATTGAATGCATAGCATTTATCAGGACAGAGTGTGTCCTGACAGTGCGCCACGTGGTGCATCAGGCGCTTTGCGCCAGTCAAAGAGCGCATTGCACTTCTGTCGGTTAGCGCACACGAGGAGTACACGTGTCGCTTAGCGCTAAACGCTAGTTTGCTAGCGCAATGCGCTTTTGATTTATGAGTGCGCTGTACCAGTTTATGGGTGCGCCAGTGAAGGACACGTGGCGCGCTTGGCGCTGAGCGCCGACCCAAGAGCGCAGTGCTCTGTTTCAGGAGTGCAAAGCACAAACTGTGTCTGTGGTTGACACATGGCATGTTCTGAGCGCCGGTCCAAGGAGCGCAAAGACACAGTTCAAGAGTGCAAAGCACTTTCCAGTAGCACAAAGCGCATCAGATCAAATTTAAGATCAAAAAACAAGTTTTTGTTCTTCAAAGGAGGCCTTGCCTCAAGATCCAAGAAACAAAGTTCTTGTTTTTATCAAAAGGCTCTGCCTTTGTAGATCAGAAGATCTGTTGAAGTAAAAATACTTCTTTTTATGATTAGATCTTGATCCTTTCTTTTTATTCAAAGACCTTGGTCTTTCTTTTTTTTATATAGATCTAAGATCTTTTAGAAGAGGATTCTTCTTTTCTGAGATGTTTTCATCTCTGTTCGTTTCTTAAGAATATAGTTCTCTTTTTTTTTTACCTTGAGTATGAAGAGAACTCTTCTTTTCTTAGGAGCTCGCTCTTTTTTTTTTGACAGAGAGTTTTTCTCTTGCTCTTCTGTATCCCCCCTTTTTTCTTGAAGTCTAGGGTCCTTTATATAGGGCCAAATGATTTGTTAAATCAGTTGAAGAGATCTTTCTCTGATTGATTTGGGAATATTTCCCACCATTGGATCTTTGCTCCTAAGGCTTCTGTTTGACAGAAGATAATCTTCTTGTTTTTCAATAAGATTGAGAAATCTTTCTATGCAGAATTTGTTCTGTTTTGGTACTTTATTATTTACCATTGGATCATTGATCTAGCGGTGCTTAAGGCGCAATCTTATTGTTTGGAAAGATTTTGAGATATTTTTTCTGAATAGAATTTAATTCTGGTTAATAAATGATTTATCATCATTATTAGATCTTTTGATTCAATGATGGGAATTTTTAATTCCAGCGCTGGCGCACCTACGTTGGACACGTGGCGCGCAGCGCGGCTGCGCTAGCGCACCCATGCTTGACATGTGGCGCTCAACGCAGAGCGCAGCGCGGCTGTGCTAGCACACCTGTGTTAGACACGTGGCACGCAGCGCAAAGCGTTGGATCTGAAGCGTTGCTTCATCTTTTTAATTTTTGAATTTTGAAAACAGAGCTTTGCTCTGATTGGGGTGCACTGCCTAGGGCTCAGCGCTCCTAGCGCTGGCGTGTCTGCTTTTAACACGTGGTGCACAGCGCGCTGGATCTGAAGCGTTGCTTCAATTTTGAATTTTGAAATTCAAAACAGAGCTTCGCTCTGATTGGGGAAACAGTGATAGGCTTCATACCGACACTAAATGTCAAGTTATTAGGGGTCTGACTTTATCCACCCCCTTCGACTCGATATGCAATACTCATAGACGAACGGACCGGACTGTACGGATATTGTCACCGTCGGGCTCAGTAGGGTTTCAGGATGAGTTTGCTCGTCGGTCTCCCTTTCGCTCAATACCTGGGTAGCCGTTACGTACAGCTAGTGCTACTAACGTGCTTGTGGTTAAACCCACTGCCAGCATATTGACGAGTCTTTAGAGTCCCACACAGAGGGTTTTCCTGCTTCGGGCGAAACGTTGTAGAGGCCGTATGGTTTTATGGCAGGGTTCGATCATATTCGTGCACTTGTGCACGGATCATGATCGGACGGATAATACTAATGGGCTTTGGTTTAAGCTGGATCCTAGTATTATATTGTTGGGATATTTTCATCTCATTGTATTCGTATTCAGTCGGAATACGGATGCGGGTATATATATACGAATGAGGGATATTGTTGTAATTCGTTACAAGTTTACTTTAGAGTTTCCATTTCCTTTTTGCTTTAAACATTTAGTTTTAATGTTTAATTGTGGTGGAAAGTGTGAGTGCATGCACTTGGTGACTCATAGCTATGAGTCATGAGATGATTCATGGTGACATGGGGGGTTTTGTTTTGGCAAAGATATTTGTGTGAGATATTTTTGTTGTGAGGATGGCAAATCCTTTTTTGGTGAGTTGCTTTTCTTGAGTTGCCGATTCTCACAAAACAACACACACAAAAGACTTAGCCAAAACAACTCAAGAAATTAGCAGATACTTTTCTTCACTTGCCATTTTCTTTGCTTCACACTTTCTCTCATGGCATCTTCTTCAACCTCCACCCAAACCCTCTTCTGAGTTGAGAATCCTTGGGTGTATTGAGACAAAGTAATCACAAACTCTCTCTAATTCATCTTGGTTATCTAGGCTAGCAAACTAGATACCCGAGTTGCTTCGGTTTTGAGGTCGGAGCCCGTATTACAGACCCTCGACGTGTATCTTCTTCGATGTGGGGAGACCGGAGATCAAACATGAACGAGGAAGCCGCGAGAAGCTTGGGACAGAGGTTGAAGACCGAAGAACACGGATCGTTCGGTATAACCTCTCTAAACTCATTTTCATATATCTAGTATAGGGTTAATGGTATGATCCGTATATTAGGGTTCCGTTAGCGTCGGTTTCTAAAAGTTTTTGTTCCGCATTTGGCCACGGATTGATGGTCGGGGCGCTGCCGTAACCCAACATACTAAGTCATGACTCTTCAGGCATGGTACTTTTTGAGGAATCGACCATTTATCGGCCGGAATGGCCTTTCACCATGCATATCCATGAGCAGATAAGCTCCACCTTGGTAGACCTTATCTATGATGTATGGGCCTTCATAATTTGACTCGAACTTCCCCCGTTTTGCACGATTGAGAATCATTGGTTTTTTGACGACCAGCACAAGTTTGCTTTGGCAGAACGTTCTCGTCCTGATAAGTCTTTCATATGACTGTGTCATCCTTTCCTTATAAGCCTCCAGGTTTTGTTATGCTATAAGGCGGGTTTCGTCGAGAGCGTCAAGTCCCTCGAGCCTAAGATAAGAATTTTCTTCATCCATCTGCTCGTATTGAACTACTACTCATAGCGAGGGGGAGTGTTAGGTTACGGCAGCGCCCCGGCCATCAAACCGTGGCCAAATACGGAACAAAAATTTTCTAAACTGGCGCTACCATGACCCGATGCCCGGATCTACCCTAAACCCTATACTAGAAAATAATATAAAGGAAGTTAGGAATGGTTATACCGAGTTGATCTATGTCCTTCGGTCTTCAACCTTCATCCCAAGCTCCTAGAGGTTGCGGATCGAGTTTGGTTGACGGCCTTCCTTCATCTACGATGATCCACCTGAGGGAAACGACGCAAGCTTCGGCCTCGCCAAGCGAGGCAACCGACGCTCTAAGGTTGCTAGCAATGGAGAGTGGAGGTGTAGGAATGTGTCACTATAATTTTTCTCTCATCACAAATGCTCCATGAGCAACCATAGAAGATCAAGAGGAGATGAGGAAACATGTGGCATGAGAAACTAAAGAAATGTGGCTAAGTGTTTTCTCCAAGTGAGAATGAGAGTGAGCAAGTGAAGAAAAGAAAATGAGAAAGCCCATCCAAAGTAAGTGGATGCTCCCCTCTCTCTCAATCATGCACACAAAAAATATCTCCTCATTTTACAAATAAATAAATGCATGCCATACCTCTCTACATGCCATCACCCATGGTCATGCCAACTCACCCTCCACTTCATTTCCATAATTGATTTTCTAAAATGAAAATCAATTAATGAGGTGGCCATCTTCTAGAAGTTAATCCGTATAAATACGGAATACAGCCCGGTACACTATCGAAATACATATACGCGTATTCGTACCAAAATACGAATAGCCAAGAGAGAAAATGAATAGTGAACAATAATACTAGAATACACATATATAAATACATATATAAATTATTAAATCAAAACCTGATTTAATAATCCGGCTTAATCCTAAGCCGCTAGTATTATCAACCGTCCGATTAAAGTCTGTGCAACATGTACACATATTTAATCGGACACCTGTATATACCAACATACGTCATCTACACCATATCTCCTGAACCGTGAAAACCCTCTGTGTAGGACTCTAAAGACTCGTCAATACACTGGCAACGGGTTTAACCACAAGCATGTCAGCGGCACTAGCTATACGTAACGGCTACCCAGGTATTGAGCGAAAGGAAGGCCGACGAGCAAACTCATCCAACCCCTACTGAGCTTGACAGTGATAATATCCGTACAATCCAGTATGTTCGTCTAAGAGTATCGCATATCGAGTCTAGGGGTGGATAAAATCAGACCCCTACTGACGCGATAATTCATGTCGATATGAAACCCATCACCACCTGAGAATCTATCGATCCTAGATCGGTAATTTTCGTCTATCTCGGCCGAGGATTTCTGGTGATGGCCACCCGTGCACAACGCGACATCGACCCCCAATACCGGGAGAGACGAATCCCCGACGATTCGCTCACTGCCTCCATGTGGCTCGGGACTGTACCCAACTAAAACCTGTTTTCATGACTCCTTTGAGCCGTGGTAGGGTAGTAATCAAAGTACAGTGGGAACTCACACGAGACAAATGACGATCTCAGGTCGACAGACTAACCTATACACGTGTCACCTGGGAACTGCTATCTGACAATAGGTATAATACCCTCTAGCAGGTTCCCGGCGAGTCCGTCCAGTGTACTCATAACCTAATGAGCACCTGTATACTATCTTGAGTGAACAAACTGACACCAATGGCTTGTGAGACCGGCCACCGCCCCTCGTCGGGGTCTCGATAAGCATACACTAGTCTACTCTGGAGTACTGATGCCCGGTCTCGATACTCGCACGACTAGGGACATTTAAGGATGTGCTTATAGACCACCCATCTACCACATATATGATCTCCATCATAATGCTGGTAGTCAAGCAAGAATCCTATGGGCTCTATCAACATGTAATAGTGATCTGTAACTCCACCTAATGTTGTACATGATGATAAAGACAAACCAGATAGTATGCTATCATCTCGAGTAAGACTGTTCTATCGATATAGGTCCTCCCTCAATCATCACAATCGCGTGCCTGCGATTCAATAATTGACTTGAGGGAACTATAGCCAACAATCTCCCACTTGCACTTAAGGCTAATTATTGCGGTGTCGCATACTCACAGCCCGTGTGATACCAAACACCTAACTTCTCTACTAATCAGTCTCGTAAAGCCCATTTGCGAAACTATTGCGTTCGAGAGATAACCTAAGTGAGTGGATCCGCTCCAGTGTTTCTATCTTTATCTCTTTATATCTCAACTTCGCGGAGAAAGCCATCTCCCGAAATGAGCAATACCTATCTTAGAATTTGTCTAGATATCTGATGGGACCCAGTTCACAAATAAACTCCAAATCCAGCAAACTTCTTAGATTGTATCGTCCACTGAACTTAATCAGTATACTACGCTATGCCTTCCTCGGTATCCGCTTGGACCACCTGTCCAACATACTGTCCCTCAAAAGAGGGAAAAATAAAACTCTGACAGTTACTCTGTCATCCAAGTCATCTTGGAAGCCTGAAATGATAACCGTCTCCTGAAGGAGGCTGCCATTACCATATCACAAGAACATCCACTTATGTTCATAACTGCTTCCCAATGTTTCTCCAGGATTGGATTAATATATGCTTATTGCAGCTAGTGCAAAAGCAATATCTGGTGTGGTACTAGACATCACATGATTGACTCAATTGCCTAAGCAAGTGATATGCCAATCATGCAAATCCCTCTCCCCTTTAGTCTGTAAGACATCCTTTAGAGAGGGTGACTCCATCACCTGCAGGTACACCACCATGCCAAGAGTCGTCCATTTTAAAACACCTTTAGAATAGTGTCAAAGGACCCAAATTAGGAAATTTCCCAAATCTAGATCTAAAACCATAGATCTAGTGACCAGAAAACCTGATATTTTATCCATATCCTGTGTGGAGAAAAACCTTGTGGCGACCACTGTATAACCGATCGTAGTATAGAAAGATCTCTTCCTATCAAAAGTATGCCGTCCAAATACTAGGACATCACTCCCTACTACCTTCTTACCAGATCCATCTCCTACTCTGATGAAGTCAAAACCTATGACTATCACATCAAAAATAGATGATCTATTTCCGCTATACCTGCTTTAGTCTAGAAATAGACATAAGCTAGTTGCCCTCTATGCTTCAGCTACTCCCATTGACTACATCAACCCTCTGGCAGAGTCATATACACGTGCACTTCTAAAGCTAGTTTAGAACGACGCTATACTCATCCTCCTGCCGGATCTCATAGTCTAGAACAGCAGCAATGGTAAGTCTGGGTAAACAAGAACCTCCCTGTCACCATCTCTGAGAAGACTGAAGTACCTCTCGGGTGCCTGAGGTTACCCACCAAATCTGCGGAGTAGCCAATGGAATGTCAAATCCGATTGAATCTTTAGGTTCTATTAAATTTTCAGTAATCGTTGGTCAAGGTCTTATTGAATGCTTCAGCTAAACCATTGGTCCGAGAATTATAGACTGAGGAGTATCTCCAGTCTATCCTGTGTTACTGTGCGAAGCGACTTATTTTATGGGTTCTATAAGCAGGTCCATTATCCGAGATTATCCGTCACGGAGTTCCGAACCGGTAGATGACATAGGTTTTGAAGAAGTGGAAAATATTCTCCGTCTTCACCTCCCTTAGCGGTACTGCTTCTGCCCACTTAGAGAAGTAGTCTGTTGTTGCCAGTATAAATCGGTGTCCCCTGGATGATACTGGTTCGATAAGGACGATTATATCGGTTCCCCGCATCTCTAATGGCCAGCTGGCTACTGTCGGATGTAGCGGATTCGGATGTTGATTTATGAAGTCCCCGGGTATTTGGCATGAGTGATATTGCTTCACATATTCGAGACGGTTCTAAATTATCTGGGCCTGTAATTTCCCATCCTTTTTATCTTCAGCTTCATTTTTTTCCTGCTTGATAAGAGCCACAAAGTCCGTCATGTACTTCTTGGATGACTTTCTTTACTTCTTTCAGCCCTGGACATCTTAAGCATAAGAAATCGAAAGATCACTTGTACAGAGTGTCATTGACGAAGGCGGATGACAGAGCTCGTTTCATGAGCTGATGTCTAGATGATGCATCTTTAGGAGTGCTTTGGGATTTAAAGTAGTCTATGAAGACTTCTCTCCGGTCCCTAATCTCTTCTCCATTCTCTATTTGGAGAACTTCTCGTTCGGTCATTTCTTTTTCTTCGGATAGTTTTGTTAGATCTTCCGAAGATATATCTGCTAGCGCTAGGATCTTGCGACTTTGAACAATGATCCTTATGTCATCGAGGTCTTCGTCGGCCAATTCTTTAATCAACTTAGCTAACACATCCGCCTTACTATTTTCTGCTCGCGGTACGCTTTCCAGAATATATGAAGGGATTTGGGTCAACAGCTGCTGCACACTTTCGGCATAAATTATTAGTTCTGGCTTACATGTCTTATAATCACCATTTACTTGACTGACAATCAGCTGAGAATCTCCATATATGAAGAGGTTCTTGATTCCTATGTCAATGGCGATCTCAAAACCGGCTATCAAAACTTCATATTACGCTTCATTATTAGTCCTGGGTTCCATCAAGGAGAGGGCGTAATGCAATATTCCTCATTGCGGGGTCACAAAGATAAGACCCACCCCAACTTTGATTATGAGAGTGTTCCTCTTTCGCCGCTTCATGGAAGATGCTCCATCGAAATAGAGTTTCCACTGAGACTCATTTTCTTCTTTCTCCTCCTCAACTGCATTGAACGCATGTTCATCCGGCAATTCACAATTTAAGAGAGAATCGGCTGGTGTTGGATGTTCCGTAAAGAAGTCGGCAATGGCTTATCCTTTCACCGCTTTGAGGGACCGATATGTCGCCGAGAACTCCATCAACAGTAGGGCCCATTTGGCGAGCCTTCCCGTCAGTATGGCCTTTGACAACAAATACTTAAGAGGATCCACTTTTGATATGAGATAGATCTCAAACGCCAAGGCATAGTGTCTGAGCTTCGTTATTGCGAAGATCAGCCCCAGGCAGTGCTTTTCGATAGGAGAATAATTACTTTCTGCCCCCAGGAGAACTCGGCTTAAATAGTACATAACTCTTTCCTTTCCTTGATCATTCACTTGTGCCTATAGTGCGCCTAGAGAACCTTCAAGGGTCGTTGTATATAGAATAAGGTATTTTACCTTAACCGGAACAGCCAATACTGACGGATTTTGCAGGTATTGTTTGATTTCGTCTAATACATTTTGGCATTTATGATCCCAGATGAACGGGGTCCTTCTTCAACAGATGGCTATAGGGGCGACATTTTTCGAAGAGGCTGGTTATGAACCGCCGGATGTATGCGAGCTTTCCTTGGAGAGATCGCAGTTGTTTGAGAGTTCGTGGTGATGGAATTTCCATGATCGCCATGATTTTCGAAGGATCAATTTCGATGCATCGGTGACGGATGATGAAACCTAGGAATTTGCCTTAGGAGACTCCAAACGTGCACTTTAGAGGGTTCATCTTCATATTATACTTCCGAAATCGCTCGAAAACGATCTTTAGATATTCCCAATTTTCCCCATGAGATTTTCTTTTGACCACAAAGTCATCGATATAACATTCGACGATCTCGTGTATGATGTCCTTGAATGTCTTCGTCATGCCTCTTAAGTATGTAGCTCCGGCATTTTTCAAATAAAAAGGCATCACCATGTAGCAGAATACGCCTAACGGGATCCGGAAGGCGGCATGCTTCTGCTCCTCAGGATCCATTTTTATTTGGTTGTATCATGAAGATCCATCCATGAATGAGAAAACCTCGTGGGTGGATGTGTTATCGATCATCAGCTCGGTAACGGACACTGGGAAGTCATCCTTCGGTCATGCTTTGTTGAGGTCCTGAAAGTCCACGCAAATGCGAACCGTCCCGGTTTTCTTCATCACCGGAACGATGTTAGCGATCCAATCGAGATATTGAACTTCTTGGATGAAGCCAGAGTCGATTAATTTCTTGACTTCGGCATTGATATCATCTCAAGTTCGAACCACATCCTTTTTAGTGACTGTTGGATTGGCTTTATGTCTGGCGATATGTCCAGTTTGTGTATTGCTACCTCTGGATCTAAACCCGGCATTTCGGAGTAGTTCCAAGCGAAGCAATCTTTCTACTGCATGAGCACATCTTTTAATGTGGCTACCTGTTTTTCAGACAGCGGTTCACTGACAAACGTCGGCCTCGGATCATCCTCCGTTCCTAAGTCAGTTTTTCTTAAGTTGTCTACCGTGGTGTGTATCTCATCCTCTAGCTCTTTTGGGGCTAGTGGAAATTCTGAGATCTCCTCGTCATCGTCTTCATTTGCAAAACATCCGAAGAGGTCACTCACGTCCACGTCCTCTCCCTCTTTTGAGAGAGTTGCCATATGACAGGTACGAGTCCGCTTCCATTTTCACGGTCGAACTGGTCCCATCCTGATGGTATAAGTCTTCTTTGACTCTTGCTTTTGTGGTGAGTTTATCCACCAGCTATCGGATAGCATAAACTTGCATGTGGTGATATTGGTTCTCGACCCAGTTCTTGAACGTGAAGCGGTCTTCAAGAAGGTGACCTATTGCTCGGTGATAAGAGCAATAATCCGGGTGATGAACTTCATTTATCTGCTCGGGATGCCGAGACTCCAAAAGCGTCAACATTTGGTGCTTCATGACAAGGCTGAAGATTTTTCCCGTCTTATCTCGAGGGAAGAAATATTTTCGACCCATCTTCTTTATAAAAGAGGGGCTAAGAGCAAACTTTCCTTATTTAGAAAGCGTCCTGGACTTGCTTTGTTGTCCTTGAACGTTGTTCGCGTTCTTTGGCTTATTTTTACCTCCACTTCAGGATTTTCCTTTTCCGCAGGAGTACACAGCGGGTTGTAGATAGAGAACATCACGGTCTACTTCTCCCACTGATTGCCGACTAAGACACTGTGTCTTGGCCTTTTCATATATGACCATTTCGCAACTATGGTTGTCTCGGCTGGCTTGACAAGCTTCTTTTATTAACTTGTCAATTTGCTCTTCGAGCGACGGACTTAAGTTTCTTCGATCAAGAGTTTTCTCTTGTTCGGTGATCAGTCGAAAATATTGCATTTTTTACACATCAATTTCCCTACTATTTGCAATCATCTAAAGGTGTTCGGTATAAATATAGCACATATTAGCAAATTGTCTGTAAAATACCAAATAACATATGTTATAGATTATAACCGGCATTTTGAGGGAAATTGAGTGTTTATTATTGCACGCATGATCTTTTGTATAGCGCAACACTTGTCTCAAGAATCTGTGCAGGAAATTCCAGGAAAAGAGCCGAAACTGCTAAAAATACTGATAAAAATACGCCAAGTCCAAGACTTGTGATCTGGCAGTGAATAAGAAAGATTTATAAGATTCCAGACATCAGGAAACAGCACTATAGCCACCAAAAGAGTACCAAGGAATTTTGATGCACCAAAGCCACCAAAGGGCCGCGGATCGGCGGCCGGAGGGGCCCATTGGCGGTGGATCCACGGCCACGTCGGCGCTTCATCAGTAGAGTTTTTCACGAGGCTTCTCTTCTCAAGTTCAAAACTGCTTCATGACACTTCTTTCTCTAGAAATCTCCAGAAGCTTCTATCCGAACAGCCAAGCTTCTTGTACAAGCTAAACACTTCCAAGCTTCTCAAACAAGCTAGCTAAACCTAGAAGGTTCTTCCCAACAACCCAGCTTATCAAGGAAGCTAGCTAACTAACTAACTCTAGAAGCTTCTACTTAACAACCTAGCTTAGCTTCTAAAGGAAGCTAATCCTAATCAAGCTTCTAGGGGAAGCTAAAGGAGAGAGCCTATAAAAGGGGACCTAAGGGCATCATTACAAGGTTGTTGGTTGTTGATCATTCCACATCAATTCACCCACAAGTTGAGTGACACAACTTGTGCATCCAAACCCTAATCCATTTCCAAAAGCCAAATTCAAGATCTCCGAGTACAATTCAAGCAAGAAGCTATCAACCTTTTAGAAGCGAAGCTGATCTTCAACCGAGCAAGTGATCCAAGAAGATCCGCGACTCACGAAGACGATGCGAAACTAATTCGACGATCGAGTTCTCTCCTCAATTCTTGTAGTCTTGAGCAAATTGTAACAAAATTGTTGAATAATAAAAGGTGAAATTTCTTTATCTTGCTTATCTTTACATTTGAGCATTATGATGAGTTCTCAATTCTTGATTGATTTCTTTGTTATGATGTTTCAGTGAAAACTCCGCTCGTGGAGGAATCGAGAAAATCAATAGATGATGATG
Organism: Agapanthus africanus; assembly: GCA_030015575.1. Taxonomy (NCBI): domain Eukaryota; kingdom Viridiplantae; phylum Streptophyta; class Magnoliopsida; order Asparagales; family Amaryllidaceae; genus Agapanthus; species Agapanthus africanus. The sequence continues at coordinate 414,250,065 of CM057349.1, read as the reverse complement.
ATTACAATCTTGAAACAATTATTAAGTCTTATGAGTTTTGTAAACCCTAGGAAATTGAATCAAAGATGACCTAGTTTGGAGCGAGATGTCTTCTTGAATATTTTCGCTCTCAATTAGAGATCAACAATCTATGATTGAATTTCCTAGAGGCTAGAATTTGAGTGCTAGTTAACGAAAGGACAAGGGATGAGGATGAAGAAACCCTAGTTTCGTCAAAGGATCCCTAATCCTCGTTGATTGACACCGATCTAGCATCAAATCTTCAATAGATAAGAATTTGTAACCCTAATTCTTCATCGTCACTATCGATTGGATCGATTCCTACGAGCCTCATTACAAATCTTGATTATTCATTTGATTTGGATATCATCAATTTATGATTTTTAGTATTCTTGATATTAGATCTAGATTGTGATAATTCTTGAAATTCACTTTTAAATCTTGAATCAAATTGTCTTTTCTTTTCTCTTTAATTTTCAATTCATCTAAATCAATTACAATCAAATCACACTTTTCCTGAGGACGATCCGTATTCATTAACGCCCTACAATTGACACCATTATTGATTGCGGTTTATAAATTTCTTTGATTGTGATCTTTACACATTTTCTAAAACACAACACACAAAGAATCATTCAATCATTCGACAACATGACTGTTTGGAGAAACAATTTCTTCTCCATTCGAGCTGTTTATGGAGTGGCAGCTGTAGATTTCCTCCCGTTTCTTGGACCGAACATATCCCAGCCCAATTGTTTCCCTCTTCCCGTTTGGTTTCTTTCATTAAGTCCCGGGAATATCCCAAATCTTTTTGTAGAATTGGGCTTACCGAACAGTTTGTTCGAAAGGTACGCCTTGGCGTTTTAACTGTGTCTTTAGTCCCTCCGCATAATATCTTGGCATGCGGATAGGCTGGAGCCTGTCAAGAGTGAGGTTGGTATCATGCCAGACTTCTTTCTCCACCATAGTCTCCATAGATTTGTAGAAGAGGATCGTCTTTTCACCTCTTCGTCTTGGAGGCACGTAGAAAGTTTTCACTTCTAGCACGCTGTATGTATTGAGCACGTCAAGTTCCTTATAGTGTCGGGACGGAGACATCATAATATGTAGACTCTGATCCGCTTCGACCGGAGTTTGTGTTGATGGGCGAATGGAGAACACCACGTTTATCTCATCTTTAGAGTCGCTGCCAAAGACCAGGATAGGGGTCAATGATCCGGGCTTATTGTTCTCTCCCTGATGTTGTCCCGAATAGACTATTTTTCGTCTTCTTTAGTATCGGTTCCGAAGACCGGGATGGTGGCCATGGACTTTTTCTTATTTTCCTGCTTATGGCATCTTTCAGTGTTTTCAAAATCCGGCTGAAAGTACTTAGCATCTTCATAATTTCGCACCTCGTTCACTGAGAAAGGATTGAGCTCTCCGATGACGGTGTACTCCAAACCATCATGGAAATACTTCATACACTGATGTTTTGTAGAAGGGACGACGTTGTACTAGTGCAGCCAAGGCCTACCTGGTAGAACATTGTAATAAGTCTTGGTGTCAATGACATAGAATTTGATGTCAGTGACGAGCAGCCCGAAGCGAAGCGTCAATATTACGGACCCAAGCGTCCATGACGACTGCGAGTTGAACACTGAGATGGTTATTTTGTCTCGGACAAGGAGCTGAACATTCATATATATTTCCTTCAGCACTCTCACATTGAGAAGATTGACGGACGATCCGTTGTCGACAAGGATTTTCTCTATCTTGACTTCGTGGCAGTACCCGGTGACATAGAGCGGTCGATTATATTCGCATGTACCGAAAAATAGATCTTCATCGTTGAATGTGATGTCAGCGTGTAGACATCTGCAAGTTCATTTTCCATCTTCCCTTCAGCGGGGAAGGCTTGAAACTGATCATGCTCTTATAGGGCTTTGATCAAGGAGTCTCGCGCCTCTTTGGACCAGAGTAAAGCATCCAAAATGCTCAGTTGTGAGGGTATTTTCCTCAGCTGCGCAAGAACATTATAATCTTCCTTAGTTTTCCTAGGCAGGTCTTTCGCGGGGAGCTCTTTGGCCACCTCTTCATCAAGGGAAATCTCATCGAGGATTTTCCATTTCAATTTGTCCTTTTTATTCATACCTTTGCTTACGGGTCCGAGATTCTTTTCGGGCAGCGTACGATTACGCAGCTGAATGTTCTCGCAATTTTTCTCCTCCTCTTCTTTTTCCAAGGTTGAGTTTTCAAAGAGAGAATCAAGGGGTATTTCATCCTCAGAATCGCTCCCGAACGCGAGAACTCGGGGTTTTTCCCCTTCTGAACTGGTACCGGCCATATGACAGCTGCTAGTTGCTTCTTTGCTTGCTGCTATTTCGTCATTCTCATTTCGACGAGCGCAAGTTTCACGATTCTCATTCTTAAAGTGTTTTCTATAGGCAACATATCTTTACCATCTCTTCTTGAAGGTGTTGCACTCCTCAATGGGATGAGCGATTCTTTGGTGGTATGCGCGGTATTTTGGGTGTCCTTCTCCGCCATCGAAATATGGGACCCCATGCATGTACATCATGAGAGGTGGCAGTTTCATCCTCATCGATAGGACTTTGGCAAACTGCTTCTCAGATTTGATCATGCTCTTATTTGTTGCAGGCATGGCTTGGTTTGGTCGGAAAGTTTTATGACTCGTCCTCACCGTAGCTTCTCTGTTCAGACGCTAACGCTTAGCCTTTTCATATATGGCCGTAACACGTTCTTGGACATCTTTGCTATTTTGAAAGGCTTCGTTTAGTAGCCTTTCAATGAAATCTTCTTCCAGCGGTTTCGGGGACTTTAGCGCCGATTCTGCCTCCAATTCACCCACGTCACTTTCTGATGCCGGCGGAGCTTCTTCATCATATAGTGATGACTTGGAGATCATGTAGCAGCTTGCTACACGTTCCTCCACTTCGTATGATGAGTCGTTTTCCTCATCATCGTCGCTATCCTCATCCTCAAGAATATGCTTGGGGAATTCTTCGAGTGTAACTGGTGTTTGCGTTTTATGTTTGCGTTTTCTAATTATATTCTTCAAGCGCATCTATGTATCTTTGGAGGTCTGTGCGCCTGTCGACATATTCACCAGGCCGCACAGGCTTCCTAGCCTTCTTCTTTTTCTTAGAAGACTTTAAGGGATTGGCTTAGGGACTTTTACCCTTGTCGGCGACTTTTGGCGTGGGATGCGGTTTCAGCAACCCTTCTTTAATTTTGGGCTCAAGTGGGCTTTTCCACTTGATCGCCGGACAAGCTTATAGATCCTTCAGAATTCTTTTAGTCTTTGCTGAAAGCCATACTTCCCATGGAGCATCTTCCACGAGAGAGCAGGATGGCTCCTGCACATCCGTTTTTTTGGGAGTGTGTTTTTGGGGCGGATTTACCCTCCAATTTCAGACAGTGCGAACTTCCATTGCTGGTATTGGTCCTCGGCCCAAATTTTGAAGATATAGCAATCCTCGATCGGATGGCTTACTATCCGGTGGTAGGAGCAGTAGTTGGGGTTATTAACGTCGCCAGCTTGTGCGAGCCGCTGCGGGTCTGGCAATGTGATTAGGTTATTTCACATTGCCAGTTCAAACAACCTCCTTGTCTTATCGCGAGGAAACGAGTATGCATATCTCAACCTTTCTTCCAAGGACGGGTGCGTACAGGGGTTGTTTTGGCGAGCAACTGCTTTTGGACTGCTCGGTTGTTGTTGCGTGTTGGCAACAAAGGCTACTTTTCCTTTTCCTTTATTTTTGTTTCGAGAATCCTTGTTTGAGGAGGAAGGACCATGACCCATCTGATCCATCTGAGCTAACTTATCAATCAGCGCCTGGAACGTAGTGGGCTTAAAAAATCTCATGAACTGGGACACGTTCGATTGAGGATCAATAGTCCCAATGAACATTCCTACAACCGGAGACTCCTCAATGCACTGTTCACATCTGGACCACAGGTTCTGCCACCGGATCACGTATTGGACCCATGTTTCCCCCGGCTTGACCTTGACAATAATCAGCGCCATAATTGGAGTGCGTTCACTTGCACTGGCAAATCTCTACGTGAACAGCAGCTCAATTTCAGAGAAGATTTTCACGGAGTCATTTGGAAGCTCCGAGTACCATTCGAAAGTTGTTTCTGATTAGCTTCCAATGAATTGGAGAAACAACAGTTTGTCGTCTCCTCCAGTATTTCTACATAGAGCTCTGAACTATGTGACATGCTGATGGGGATTCCCCGTTCCTTTATATACGTGGAACTTTGGGATAGTATATCCCGGCGGGTACTTTATTTGGTCGCACCAGGCCGGATATGGTCGTCTGGTTTTGAAGATTTGGTTGGCAGCTTTATTAGCTTGGTGAGCTCTAATTTGCTGAGCAATATAATCATCCAGGGCTGCCTTGGAGATCGTCTCCTTCTTGGCCGTCAAAAGATCCTGGGGAGGATTCGACGTTTCCCCTCTATCATCTTCGATGATCACCAAAGGATTTTCAGCTGGTGATTCTGGTTGGATCATCATCCCAACTATATCTTGAAAGAGAAGAGTCATCTGTTTTATATTAGCATCTTGCTCCGCAGCTTCTTTATCATTATTTTCTAACTCCCATCGCAAGAACTCTGTATCGATTTATTGTTTCTGACGCTATTCAGTTTCTTTGTCCGGACTTTCTTTAGGTCTGGTGAGTGCTGCCATTTTGGTAAGCATCTTTTAGAGCTTTTGCTATTGCTCCTAAGCCTTCGTCAGCGACCGAGTATGTGGTTTGTGACTCACAGAGGTATAGCTCTCTTCTTTTCCGTTGGCCATATAGACCGTATGTATAGTTATGCCCCTAGACTTGGGGCGTTTGGAGCCTACGCCTTCGGATTTTGCCGCTGGAGATGGAATTTTCTCCGGCCACATTCTTTTATGAGAGGTAGGAGCATGAGGAGCCGCTGTGACAGGAATCTCTTTATGAGAAGTCTCCCGTTGTACGGCGAAGGAGAAATCCCTTTCTTGTCGGACCTTAGATTTTTTAGGTCGATGAGAGTAGCTTTCATCGAGCACGGAGTCTTGGACTTTCCGCCAGACTCTATGAATTTGCAAAGAGAACCACTGATAAGGCTGCTCCGGCTTTGCCTACGATGTAGCTTCTGCAGGCGGAGATGATTTCTTTAACACCGCCGTCGGGGAATTTTTACGGACCCTCCTAAGCGGTTCAAAGTTGTTCTCAGTTAGAATAGCAGCATCAACATCTACCATAGAAGCTGGTGGGGTAAGCCCGGAGGGAGAGTTGCCCCCAGCCTGTCTCACTCAGCGCCAGTGGCGGCATCGAGCATGTCTTGCAGTAGGAACCGCCTCAGTATTTGAGGCGACTTCATCATGCCCCGGGCGTTGCTGGAGAGCTTCGCTTGGTGTCAGCCTCTTGAAGACGAACGCTTGTTTCCCTAATAAAAAAGCAAAGCTCTATTCAAAACTCAAGAGGCAGCGCCTCACGTGTTTTCCATGAGGGCGCCAGCGCCAGAGTTAAAAACTCTTAAAAGAGCAAAGCTCTGTTCAAAACTCAAGAGGCGGCGCCTCACGTGTTTGCCACGAGGACGCCAACGCCAGAGTTAAAAACTCTTAAAAGAGCAAAGCTCTGTTCAAAAGGCAGCGCCTCACGTGTTTGCCACGAAGGCGTCAGCGCCAGAGTTAAAAACTCTTATTGGCGCTGCACGTGCACAACAAGTAAGCGCCGGCGCCTGGTAGAATTAAATTCTACTCTCTGTTAAACAGAGTTGTTGGATCGAAGATCCAACGGAGATGATAAATCATCAGAGTGCAGAATTAAATTCTGTTGAGAAAATATTCCTCAAATCTTTCTAAATAATAAAGATTACTCTCTGTAAAAACAGAGTACCGTTGGATTAAAAATCCAATGGTGATTAAAGAATCACCGATCTACAGAATAAATTCTTTGTGGCAAAATATTTCCCTAATCTTGTTAAAAACATGAAAAATATCTCCTGTAAAACGGAAGTTCTTGGATCAAAGACAACGGTGGGTAAAATCCCCGAATCAATTAGGATTTTTCAATAAGAGATTTATTCAACTAATCAATAGATTTTCCTCTACTATATAAAGGACCCAAGACTTCAAGTCTAAAAAGGAGGAACCCCTCCATAAACTTCAAAAGAAAAAAAGAGAGAGAAAGCTTTAAAAGAACAGAGAATTAAATTCTCGAGGAAGAAGAATTATTTTCTTGGAAATTTTAGGTAAACAAAAAGTAGAAAAAGATCCCGTGGATCATTAAAAAGAGAGAGAGAGAGAGAAATAAGGAGTGCTTAGCACTCAGTGACTGGCGCCCAGCGCCTCACGTGTCTCTCACGTTGGCGCTACAAAATAAGGAGTGCTTAGCACTCAGTAACTGGCGCCCAGCGCCTCACGTGTCTCTCACGTGGCGCTACAAAATAAAAGAGTGCTTAGCACTCAGTGAGCGATGCCTAGCGCCCAGCGCCTCACGTGGGTGCCACAGAATATAAGGGTGATTAACACTCATCATTCAGCACCTGGCACCTAGTGCCTCGCGTGCTTTGCACGTGAGCGCTTTAAAAAGTGCTCAACACTCCACATAAAGAGAAAAAAAAGGGAAAAGAGTAAAGTGTCCAACACTTATTGGGCAAATCCCCCATGACTGAAAACCCCATATGGTTATGTGTGAGCGTCAGAACTCATATAAGTGCTCAGCACTTTTTGCAAGAAAATGGGACTGAGCCCAAACCGGTGTTTAGCACTCCTTCCAAATAAAAGAAAACCGAGTGGGTCAAGCCCAAGTTGGTTAGGTCCCTAATTCAGATCAACTGAGCTCATGGACTCATCGTTTTCCAAACATGACTCATGACATAAAAAAAAAAACCAACCGAGCCCCCAACTGCTCGTCTACATTTAAGTCGATCTTGATCTCAAAACGGATCAACGATCCTTAAATCAACCCAAACCCAAATCTAAAAATCTACGAATTTGGACTAATCCACGCCCTACGGGCGACAACATAAATTAGTCTCCGTATACAATCCACGAGCAACCAAAAATAAAATAAACACACACGATACGAAGTGAACTTCTGGAGCAGGAGAAAATGGTTATCGCGATGCGATAACGTAATTAACTGCAGGGTCTTGCGCCTGTATGGAAGAGCGTCCCCACAATCAAAAACCCCTCACAACGAGGGGAATTCTGATGAAGTCTATTATAACGGCCGCATCCGTCCAAACCTCCGATACACGGTGCCATAAATCAACTTGGCATCTTCGGAGAAGTGGAAGGATAAATCCAAATAGCATCTACCCCCAAATTCAGGCAAGACAACACCATCCCGGTTCGTCTCCGTTTTCGGCGATAAACAGATTCTGGCACGCCCGGTGGGACCTTTTCCTCTTTCCACTCCACACATCGTGTGTCGTGTTCGCGAACAAATCGCGGTTTACTATGGTTGCCCCTGGATTTGAGGTACTAAGATTTGCTGTCTTGCTCCTGTGCAGGGAAAAAAAGAATCAATGGCTTCCAAGTGTACCTGCAATAGCAACTCCCACTCCGTCCCCGCTGGAGGAGTGACATACGGGCCAAATGCGGCCTACATCTTCTCAATGCCATTGGAACAGGTGACTCAGGCCACCACTAGATTGCTCTTCGGGACCATGCTCCCGCCGACAAGCTTCTGCGCCCCGGTGCCATCACAGGAAGCTCCAAAGAAGTTGGTCTTTGATCGACTTACAGCCACCACGGCCCCTCTCAATGGGTCGTCCAAGTCTTCCACCTCAGTCTTCAACAGACGAAGCCAAAGCTCCAGTGGACCTGCAAAGAGGCTCTCAATACCTGAAGGGGTTATCGCGAAGCGAATAGCCATTCTAGTTCCAGTAGATGAAGTCATCAAAGAGGCTTCTCCTGCTAAAGGATCGGTCTTCGCAAGATTGGTCGTTCCAATTCCTGCTTCCGGAAAAGTCATCAAGACTGCTTACCCTACCAAAAGGTCGGCCTTCGAAAAATTGATTGTCCCCTCTCAACGGACGCCGGTCTTCAACAGGCTGGCACCAGCAGTAACCCTTCGTCAAAGTAGGGGGCATGACGAAGCCACTCCCACAACTGAGGCAATCCCGTCTGCAAGGCATGCTCGACGCCGCCACTGGTGCCGAGTGAGGAAAGCTGGGGGCAACTCCCCCTCTAGACTTACTCCACCGGCTCGAATGGTGGAAGTTGATGATGTTGTTCCAATCGGGAACAGCTTTGATCTGCTTAGGAGGGTGCGAAAGAACTCTCTGACCGCGGTGCTGAAGAAATCTCCCCTACATATTAAAAACATAGTACAGGCGCAGCCGGAGCAGCCCCCTCAGCGGATGTCATCCCGAATCCACAGAGTCTGGCGGAAAGTCCAGGATTCTGTGATCAACAAGAACTACTCTCGTCGACCGGAGAAAATGAAGGTTCGACAAGAGAAAAGTCATCCCTCTATCATGCAGCGAGGGACTTCTCAGGCTCCTGTTACAATAGCTCCTTCGACTTCGATTTCTCACAAAAGGAGAAGGCCGGAGAAAACTCCACTGCCTGCGGCGAATTCCAAAGGCACCGGACGCAAACGCCCCAAGTATGGGGGCATAATCATGCACACGGTGTACATGGCTTATAGGAAAGAGGAAAGCCGTACTTCCGTGGCTCATCGGCCGCAAACTCGGTCGTTGACGAAAGCTCAGGAACAACAACAAAAGCTCCAGGAGATGCTGACGAAAATGGCAGAACTCACCGGGCATAAAGAAAGCCTGGAAGCAGCGTCTGAACAGCGCCGGGAGCAAGAGATTGATACGGAGTTCTTGCCAAGGGTGCTGGAAAGGAAGGATAAGGAGGCCGCGGAACAAGCTGCTAATATAAAACAGATGGCGTTGTTGTTCCAAGACATGGTTGGGATAATGATCCAGCCGGAACCTCCAGCCGAAGACCCTCCGATAATTATCGAAGACGACAGAGGGGAAACGTCAAACCCTCCTCTGGCTGTCTCTGCAGCCTAGGAAGAGACAATCTCCAAGGCTACCCTTGATGACTACATAGCTCAACAAATACGAGCTCATCAATCGAGTGAAGCGGCTGTCCAAGTCGTTAGAACTGGGTGACCTTATCCAGGCTGGTACGATCAAATCAAGTACCCACCAGGATATACAATCCCTAAGTTCCATGTGTATAAGGGAACGGGCAATCCACACCAACACGTTGCTCAATTCAGAGCTCTATGCGGTAATACTGGAGGCGACAACAAACTGCTGCTACGCCAGTTTGTTGGCAGCTTGGCGGAAATGGCATTTGAATGGTACTCCGAGCTCCCAAATGACTCTGTCAAAACATTCACGGAGATGGAATTACTATTCACACAGCGTTTCGCAAGTACAAGCGAGCGCACCCCGATCACGGCATTAATCAATGCCAGGGTGAAGCCAGGAGAGACCTGGGTTCAATACGCAATCCGGTGGCGGAACCTATGGTCAAAATGCGAACAACGCATAAAAGAAGCTCCTGCCGTGGGCATGTTCGTAAGGACCCTTGATCCTCAGGCGACTATATCCCAATTTATGATGTTCTTCAAGCCGACCACCTTCCAGGACTTTATCGACAAGCTGGCCCAAATGGACCAGTTGGGCCATAGGCCGTCCTCTCCAAAAATGGATTCCCGGAATGAAAAGGGCAAAGGGAAAGCGACCTTCGTTGCCAACGCTCAATAGCAACCAATTGACCTGAAACCGGTTGCTCGACAAAGCGACACATGCCCACGCCGATCCCTCGAAGAGAATCTAGGACGTCCCTACTCGTTTTCCCGGGATAAAACAAGGAGACTGTTTGAACTGGCAGTGCGCAACAGACTTATCACTCTGCCGGATCCGAGACGTCCACTGCAGCCTGGTGACGTCAACTGTCCCAACTACTGCTCCTACCATAGAGTATTGGACCACCCAATTGAGGATTAGTACGTCTTCAAAAATTGGGTCAAGGACCAGTACCAGCAAGGCAAGTTTGCGCTGTCCGAAAATTGGAGGGTGAACCCGCCACAGAAGCAGGCTCCTAAAAAGGTGGACACACCATGGGCATCATGCTCATTTGTAGAAGAAGCTCCGTGGGAAGTTGTCCTTTCAGCTAAAACTAAAAGAAACTCCGTGATATTCAAGCATGTCCGGCGATCAAATGGAAAAGCCCGCTGGAGCCCGAGATCATTGAGGGGGTGCTTAAACCGCGCCCAACACCGAAAGCTGGTAACGATAGGCAAAACACCCAGGTCAGGCCTTCAAAGTCTTCGAAGAAAAAGAAGAAGACCAAGAAGACCGTACAGCCTGATAACAAGTGCACGGACCTGCAAAAATACATCGACACACTGGAGGAGTACAACCAGAAGGTGCGGACCCCAGTCACTCTCGAAGAGTTTCTCAACCATATCCTTGAGAACGGAGACAGTGACAATGATGAGAGGAACGACTCGTCAGAAGAACCCAAGGATTATATAGAGAGTTGACACATGGTCTCTCATTCGTCGTTAAAAAACGAAAAGACCCCCTCGGAGTCAGAAAACGGTGCAGAGAAGCTGAGGGCAAGACCGGTGCAAAATTCCCTGGAGCCGTCAGACGACTTGATTGACAGGTTGCTAAGCGAAGGGTTTCAAAAGAGAAAAGCTAACCGAGAGCGTGAAACAGCCATATACGAGAAAGCCAAGCGTCGGCGTCAGGATGAAGAAACTGCGGCGAGGAAGAGTCACAAAGTACTCCAACCAGATCGAAGCACACCCGCGACAGATAAAAGCAGGTTTAAGATGGGGAAACGGTTCGCCAAAGCCCTGTCAATGAGGATGAAGCTGCCACCTTTCAAAGGAAATACTCCCAGGAGTACGGGCCCCGATGGAGCGGATGTATATCCGAACTACTGCTTATACCATCGGAGGGTTACACACCCCACCGAAGAGTGCACTGCCTTCAAGAAGTGGTGGCAGGGATACGTTGCCCATCGACAACACATCAAGAGGATGAAGTGTGAAACCCGTCGACAACAAAGAAGCGCTACAGACGAGCGTGAAGGAACCAGCTCGACAAAAGGAAAATCTTAAGTTCTTACATTCGGGAGCAATTTTAAGGAATAAATAACCCTCGGCCCACTCTTCAAATAATCCACCTCTGGAAAAGAAGAAGAGGCGAAGAACTGCGAGAACATTCAGCTGCATAACCGTACGTTGCCAGAAAAGAACCTCGGGCCTACAAACAAGGGTTCGAACAAAAGAGACAAGGGGAAGGAAAAAGTCTCGGTCACGACCCGAAAGTACGGAACGTGACCGGCACTTAGATTACGAAGCGTCTAGAGGCGCCACGTGACCTAAGTAAGCCGAAGCCCAGAAATCTAAACCATAAAAAGAAGAAGCAGTAAAAGAAAACAAGTATAAAATCATCAGCAAATTTTACCAAAAATTTCGGCAGAGTCTCCTCTGTAAAAACTGGCCCCCAAACGGGTACAACAAGTATAATATACATAAACAATAAAAAGCATCCCCAAACGGGAGCTAGCATCAACGCCAACAGGCGGAAACAACCACAGCAAGCACAATAATATACAACGCCAATAGGCGAGGCTCAAAACTCAAAAGAAGACAAAACCACCAGATCTGAATAACACATGCACGACTCTAAGGTCGAAATAAACAACTGGTCCAATAAACTTATCAAGTAATACAAATATGGTTGATGGAGCTTACTAGATACAAATGAATGAATAAAAGTACAATGGTGGTTCGGATGCAAGTGAACCAACCTACCGTGCAAATCATCATGAAGAAAAGATGTGCCAACAAGCTGCCACGGAAAACTGTACATCGAACCTGTAAAGAATTTGGCACAACGGGGGTGAGTTGCCAACTCGTGAGTAGAAGACATCTACGAAAAGAAATCGAATGCACGACGCTATCCTAGGTCATAATAATACACTACCATATCCCAAACATCTAGTAATAGCAGGGTAATACTACGTGTAAGTGCAACTACTCCGTGTCGTGTCAGTACCTCATATAATACTATGTCATATGAATGAAATGCATGCACCATGAATGTAAAGTAACAAATCCTGAAATCCAGATATATATGTATAAGAAATCTTTAGCTGTTATCATAGTATAATGTGTATAAGAAGCCGAAATCTCAATAATGAAATCCATGGAAATCCGTGTCAAACATCGACACAACACATGTAATCTCAAGTCTCAATATCTCGGGCTCCGTCGTTCCGGATCGGCCCATATCATCAAATCTCACGACAACGGTCGGTATCCTCCGGATATCCGCCGCGCCAGACATCACCGGTAGGTAGCCTTCCCCTGCCAGGCTCATCGTCTACAACTCGATCTTCTTTCCCCGGGGTACCATACCGGGCCCACCATGTACCCGAGACGGTTCATCCACTCCTCGAATCGGGTCTCGAAATCCAACAGAAAACATGAAATCTCATGGTGGACGACACATACATCACGAGAAAACCGCATCTTATTTTAAAAAGAGAAGAGGAGAGAGAGAGAGAAGTTTTTATATATTTTTGCGGTTTTCCCCAAAAATCCAGAAATCTCATAGAAATCCAAATCTCAAAATCATGAGTAAGTATATGATAAGTGTCGGCATATGCCCATAATACTGCATGATAATATGAAAATATGAATGCATGAATGTCTAAGCAATAAATATCATGTCTGTACTAATGTCAGAGAATAATCACAATATTATAGCGGTCTAGTTGTTAACTGATTCTATCCATAAAAGTCAATATGATCTAAAGTGTACGTGACATAGCAATTACCGATGATGATGTGTGTGAGCCGGCAAATAAGTGTGCGTGGAATATGCGCATCATCGGTAATAGTGCTGGTGTCCTAACAGGTAAAGTTTATACTGATTATAGCAACATATAAAAGAACATGCACCATGATAATTACAGTATGAATGTAAATACAGATGTGCATTATCCACTCCTCTGCGAGATACGAGTACAACTACCACTATGTGAGTCGAACCTAAACCAGTGTCCATCTAACATCCTAAGGAACTAAACCTAATAGACTAGTCAGTAAGAAACTAGAGTCTACCTAAGGTCTGAATCAATATCTCTAATAGTCGGCGATCCCGCCTCAATAGCGTCACGTACGTAGTACGGCTTTCTCGAATCAAGAGTGCGGATCAATCATCAAATCTAAGCCTCGTACGGTAAAATCCATCGTACGGCATCCCAATATCGGGGTACGGTCAAGTATCTCCTAGGTGTCTCCTCATTCGTATAATGTCATCATCAGCACATCTCATGATCAAGGTGTTAAACTGTGATCGCATACATCAATCATATATCATTGCCATCATGATAAGCATCATTAGTTTATCCTCAGAAATATCATGTCATATGTATCATATTGTGACTAGGTCATACTTATATGATATCGGCATCAGGTCACACCAATATAATGTTGTAATCAAGTTATACATATATCATATCGTGATCAGTCGCCAGTTACAGTCCGGGTACTATTCTTACGTCCCATGTACATCAATATCACCACCACTCTTTATAATTTATATATTCATGTTCATTATCTCATTCTCTAATGATCCGCTAACACTTTAATACGACTGTATAGTCAAGAATCACGGCATCAAGCCCAGTTATACTGTTTCATCATGCCTCAAATATCATATCACATCAATGAATCCCATATACGTGTTGTATATATATATACACCTATACCTAGTTTTATATACGTATACACATATACGTATACTCCATGTCGAGTTTTAGTGTGTGCGTGTGTGTTTCTATCAGAAACCTACGAACCTTTCCCAAAGTACTCATCCTCTGATATGGTTTTCCTAAATCAGTCTAGTCCAGCCTAGGGTCAATACTAGGGTCCTACTAGGATCACATCTGGTTTCCTAATGTCAATAAGTACTATTCCTATTCTACGTTGCGGGGGTGCTAAACGCCATCCACCCGACTTCCCCCCGTAGATATGCATCTACTCACCTGGTCCATGTCTGCCGACGACGGTGTCGCCATCCTCCTCTTCATCGCCCGCGGTCCACTTGAAGGGTACCTAAACGCAAACATATAAATATTATCGTAAACTGAATCACATACGAAAGTCAAAACGACGCAATGAACCAGCATAGGTTAAGGCCTATGTCCCGTCCACGAAAAAGAACCAAATATCGCTCGATATCGGCGTACAAACTCCGATGGATCGAGATAAACATTAACAAATAACTCGTAGTTTTAAAACACATTACTTATACCATAAAACACGATTAAATCCATCGAAACCCTAAAATCCATCAAACCGTCCAATTTCGTAAAAACCGAAATTGCCAATTTACCGTTTTTCATCAAAACTTGACATTTAAATGAAACCAATAGTTATAAAACTCATTATATAGCATAACTAGACTATACAAACCGTTACTATATTTTTATTACACAAATTTATATTAATTTGAAATTTCTAGTTTGCAATATTTAACAATTTTCAACATTTTTCAAGCAAAGCACCACAATTCCACCACAAAACATGATTTGCATGAATTAATGTATTAAACCACAATTCATAATGATAATGATTCAATGAAACCATAAATTATATTTTTAATCACATTTATTTAGAAATTCCTAAAATCTAGTTTACAAAATAATAGCATTTTATTACTATTTTTCTAATTATCAAAGTAATCTAGTAATCAAACTAAGTTTTTCATTCAATTAATGTGCTAATATCCTCATTAAAACTACCATCTAATGATAGCAACTTAAATTGGAATTTTATATTACCCACAAACATATTTTAGAAAAATCTAGTTAGCTAATTTCCTTATTTAAAACAATTTTAAATGAAAATTTTACAATTTAACAACCATGCCATATTTTCCAATTCTAGAAGTGTTAAACTAACTATTATAACCCTAATTAATTATTAAAAACCCTAACTTGAATTTACAACCCTAACTTGCATTTTTTTTTTAAAACATAGAATTAATTCATTAAATCTAATTAAGCTTAAATGAACATCTAAAACAATAAATCAAAAGAAAGAAATTATACCTCCCAAAATATGAAATCCCAACAAGAAATGAGCCTCCAAAATACATGCTTTCCCACTCCAAAATCCATATAAAAAAGGGTAGAGAATAAAGGGTATGAAGAGATTAGGATTTTGTGTATTTTTTGTTGAATTTTTGATGTATTTTGATGGATTTTTGTGCAAAAAATGAGGTGGGAAATGGGGGGGCAGCCATGGGGGGTTGTGGCCGGCCTTGAGGGGGTGAGGGAGAGAAAGAAATGATTAAGGAAAAGTGTAGAAGTTTCAAGAGGAGAAATATCACTTAAAGGTCTTTTCATGGTTTATTTAATTATTTATTTATTTGTTTACTATAGCAACTCAAGAAAGCTCTAGAAAACAGGATAAATTTGCAAATAAATTTTGCATGATACACACTAATTTCTAACATGCCATGGTTCATTTTTACAAATTAAAACCATTTAAATTTGTAATTTACACTAATTTAGTGTAAAAATAAAGCTTATGTTAATATTTAAAATAATTAATTTAGGAAAAATATTTTATTAAACTAAAAATTTATAAGTGGCTAAATAAACACTATTTACTAGTAATTACATAATTAAATAGGTATTTTTTGAATTTATAATGAAAAACAATTGCGGTTTGATTTTACGAAAAATACATTTTGCTTTACCGAAAATCATAAAATTCACTTAAACACTTTTATTCATTTAATTATTTATTTAATTATTTATTTAATTATTTTTAAAACGTTACAATCTTCCCCCCTTTAAGAAATTCGATCCCCGAATTTAAATTAAAACTCCCCTTCCAAATACTAAAACATTTAGCAAAACACTCAAATCGTCGGGGCTCTGAAATCATCAATACATAACAAAATCAACTCCGTCAAGCATGACACAATCATCGGAGTTATGGCGATAATAAAATATCATAACTCAATGTGAAAACCATCATAATATACATCAATCTATAACTTATATATAGTTCGCATCCTAGTAAAATCGCCGAATCATCATAATAAAGAAGCATACAAACCCCTCTTGAAAATCGCCGTGCAATGCACGTGTCACGGCATAAGTAGCGGACGTTTAAATTTTTAAGAAAAATAACTATATATATATATATCTATTATTTAACATACACGTCCCGCCTGGTTACTAAATCAAATAATAATGATTAGGAAAACATACTGCTCAAACTAAAATCAATCCCAATCACATCAATAAAATGTCATGTGCGTCCGGTGCGCACTGAAATCGAAGCCAAATGCAGAAACCATGAATGCCCACAAAACAAAACTAAGTGCAACAGGTGTGCACCAAAAACATCTGTCAAGTGCAACGGGCGTGCACGACTCAAAATCAGGTGCATCTAATCTGCACAAAACCCCGATTTAGTGCATCTGGTGTGCACAAAATCGCATCAAGTGCGCCAAGTATGCGCAAGAATCCTAATCAGGTGCACATGGAGCACGAAAACATACATCGAATATCAGACTCGAATCACAGTACGAAAATGGATAAAAACTAGGTCGAAGCATATATCAAAATCATGTGTAACCCATATGCACGAAATCAAATCAAAATCTCAAAATATATAAAACCAAATCAAGTGTACTGGGTGCGTACTAAACCACATCAATACAACTGATATATGAAACACAGATAGAATGAAGGTACACACAGGAAATACCAATCGTAGAACAAAGTCCTCAAAATACAAAATCCAATCAACGAAAATAGGAAATTCAAATCACTAAATCACAATCGTAAACACTATCGTCAATGTGCGCCTCTTTTCCTCTGATGTCAACTGCTTCGAACTCGTTCTTTCATAGGTGTGCTGACTGCGCTACCAACGGCAATACTCATATCTAGAGTCTCCCACGTAGTCGATCCCTTCACCTGATATCCAGACTACATTAAACTTTTCGATCGATCCATCAAAATCCCATAATTCCCCGAGAGCTCAACACTCAAGTACAGTTTAAAAATATCCGGTACATACCCCAGCATCGATGATCCAGCTGTAGAAGGGTAAACCCAAGCCTCACTAATGACACTGCGAAACTGCCGTAAACCCTAAGGTTCAAGGGCGTTCTCGTGGTCATTATGTCGAGTTAGGGTTTCATTCTTCTAGAGGGTCCATCGAAATACCTGCATGTTCTTCCGAATACCTTAAACTTAGGAAAATGGTTTTCTGATAATCGTTCGAACCCTTTAACTTCATCCGGACGGCATGTGAATACCCTTCGTCCGCACGCTAAGCAATGCTTCAATCCTCAAGAATAACCAATACTCTAATGGTTATCGCATTCGAGCCGCAGCTCCCTCTGCCCGTGCGCCCGTGGTAACAGAAACCACCATCCGACATTGACGAAGATAGATCAAAAGAACGAATGGAATACGGTGCAAACAATGTAAATCCTAGGGCTTCTTAAGCAGAGTAGCGTATCGTAAGTATGCCGCGGACCATACCCACGGTACGTTACTCCACCAAACTCGTCTACTCCATCAACCAAGGGTCACCTAGACTTATACAAGGTTAAACCTAGCGCTCTGATACCAACTTTGTCACGACCCGAAAGTACGGAACGTGACCGGCACTTAGATTACGAAGCGTCTAGAGGCGCCACGTGACCTAAGTAAGCCGAAGCCCAGAAATCTAAACCATAAAAAGAAGAAGCAGTAAAAGAAAACAAGTATAAAATCATCAGCAAATTTTACCAAAAATTTCGGCAGAGTCTCCTCTGTAAAAACTGGCCCCCAAACGGGTACAACAAGTATAATATACATAAACAATAAAAAGCATCCCCAAACGGGAGCTAGCATCAACGCCAACAGGCGGAAACAACCACAGCAAGCACAATAATATACAACGCCAATAGGCGAGGCTCAAAACTCAAAAGAAGACAAAACCACCAGATCTGAATAACACATGCACGACTCTAAGGTCGAAATAAACAACTGGTCCAATAAACTTATCAAGTAATACAAATATGGTTGATGGAGCTTACTAGATACAAATGAATGAATAAAAGTACAATGGTGGTTCGGATGCAAGTGAACCAACCTACCGTGCAAATCATCGTGAAGAAAAGATGTGCCAACAAGCTGCCACGGAAAACTGTACATCGAACCTGTAAAGAATTTGGCACAACGGGGGTGAGTTGCCAACTCGTGAGTAGAAGACATCTACGAAAAGAAATCGAATGCACGACGCTATCCTAGGTCATAATAATACACTACCATATCCCAAACATCTAGTAATAGCAGGGTAATACTACGTGTAAGTGCAACTACTCCGTGTCGTGTCAGTACCTCATATAATACTATGTCATATGAATGAAATGCATGCACCATGAATGTAAAGTAACAAATCCTGAAATCCAGATATATATGTATAAGAAATCTTTAGCTGTTATCATAGTATAATGTGTATAAGAAGCCGAAATCTCAATAATGAAATCCATGGAAATCCGTGTCAAACATCGACACAACACATGTAATCTCAAGTCTCAATATCTCGGGCTCCGTCGTTCCGGATCGGCCCATATCATCAAATCTCACGACAACGGTCGGTATCCTCCGGATATCCGCCGCGCCAGACATCACCGGTAGGTAGCCTTCCCCTGCCAGGCTCATCGTCTACAACTCGATCTTCTTGCCCCGGGGTACCATACCGGGCCCACCATGTACCCGAGACGGTTCATCCACTCCTCGAATCGGGTCTCGAAATCCAACAGAAAACATGAAATCTCATGGTGGACGACACATACATCACGAGAAAACCGCATCTTATTTTAAAAAGAGAAGAGGAGAGAGAGAGAGAAGTTTTTATATATTTTTGCGGTTTTCCCCAAAAATCCAGAAATCTCATAGAAATCCAAATCTCAAAATCATGAGTAAGTATATGATAAGTGTCGGCATATGCCCATAATACTGCATGATAATATGAAAATATGAATGCATGAATGTCTAAGCAATAAATATCATGTCTGTACTAATGTCAGAGAATAATCACAATATTATAGCGGTCTAGTTGTTAACTGATTCTATCCATAAAAGTCAATATGATCTAAAGTGTACGTGACATAGCAATTACCGATGATGATGTGTGTGAGCCGGCAAATAAGTGTGCGTGGAATATGCGCATCATCGGTAATAGTGCTGGTGTCCTAACAGGTAAAGTTTATACTGATTATAGCAACATATAAAAGAACATGCACCATGATAATTACAGTATGAATGTAAATACAGATGTGCATTATCCACTCCTCTGCGAGATACGAGTACAACTACCACTATGTGAGTCGAACCTAAACCAGTGTCCATCTAACATCCTAAGGAACTAAACCTAATAGACTAGTCAGTAAGAAACTAGAGTCTACCTAAGGTCTGAATCAATATCTCTAATAGTCGGCGATCCCGCCTCAATAGCGTCACGTACGTAGTACGGCTTCCTCGAATCAAGAGTGCGGATCAATCATCAAATCTAAGCCTCGTACGGTAAAATCCATCGTACGGCATCCCAATATCGGGGTACGGTCAAGTATCTCCTAGGTGTCTCCTCATTCGTATAATGTCATCATCAGCACATCTCATGATCAAGGTGTTAAACTGTGATCGCATACATCAATCATATATCATTGCCATCATGATAAGCATCATTAGTTTATCCTCAGAAATATCATGTCATATGTATCATATTGTGACTAGGTCATACTTATATGATATCGGCATCAGGTCACACCAATATAATGTTGTAATCAAGTTATACATATATCATATCGTGATCAGTCGCCAGTTACAGTCCGGGTACTATTCTTGCGTCCCATGTACATCAATATCACCACCACTCTTTATAATTTATATATTCATGTTCATTATCTCATTCTCTAATGATCCACTAACACTTTAATACGACTGTATAGTCAAGAATCACGGCATCAAGCCCAGTTATACTGTTTCATCGTGCCTCAAATATCATATCACATCAATGAATCCCATATACGTGTTGTATATATATATACACCTATACCTAGTTTTATATACGTATACACATATACGTATACTCCATGTCGAGTTTTAGTGTGTGCGTGTGTGTTTCTATCAGAAACCTACGAACCTTTCCCAAAGTACCCATCCTCTGATATGGTTTTCCTAAATCAGTCTAGTCCAGCCTAGGGTCAATACTAGGGTCCTACTAGGGTCACATCTGGTTTCCTAATGTCAATAAGTACTATTCCTATTCTACGTTGCGGGGGTGCTAAACGCCATCCACCCGACTTCCCCCCGTAGATATGCATCTACTCACCTGGTCCATGTCTGCCGACGACGGTGTCGCCATCCTCCTCTTCATCGCCCGCAGTCCACTTGAAGGGTACCTAAACGCAAACATATAAATATTATCGTAAACTGAATCACATACGAAAGTCAAAACGACGCAATGAACCAGCATAGGTTAAAGCCTATGTCCCGTCCACGAAAAAGAACCAAATATCGCTCGATATCGGCGTACAAACTCCGATGGATCGAGATAAACATTAACAAATAACTCGTAGTTTTAAAACACATTACTTATACCATAAAACACGATTAAATCCATCGAAACCCTAAAATCCATCAAACCGTCCAATTTCGTAAAAACCGAAATTGCCAATTTACCGTTTTTCATCAAAACTTGACATTTAAATGAAACCAATAGTTATAAAACTCATTATATAGCATAACTAGACTATACAAACCGTTACTATATTTTTATTACACAAATTTATATTAATTTGAAATTACTAGTTTGCAACATTTAACAATTTTCAACATTTTTCAAGCAAAGCACCACAATTCCACCACAAAACATGATTTGCATGAATTAATGTATTAAACCACAATTCATAATGATAATGATTCAATGAAACCATAAATTATATTTTTAATCACATTTATTTAGAAATTCCTAAAATCTAGTTTACAAAATAATAGCATTTTATTACTATTTTTCTAATTATCAAAGTAATCTAGTGATCAAACTAAGTTTTTCATTCAATTAATGTGCTAATATCCTCATTAAAACTACCATCTAATGATAGCAACTTAAATTGGAATTTTATATTACCCACAAACACATTTTAGAAAAATCTAGTTAGCTAATTTCCTTATTTAAAACAATTTTAAATGAAAATTTTACAATTTAACAACCATGCCATATTTTCCAATTCTAAAAGTGTTAAACTAACTATTATAACCCTAATTAATTATTAAAAACCCAAACTTGAATTTACAACCCTAACTTGCATTTTTTTTTAAAAACATAGAATTAATTCATTAAATCTAATTATGCTTAAATGAACATCTAAAACAATAAATCAAAAGAAAGAAATTATACCTCCCAAAATATGAAATCCCAACAAGAAATGAGCCTCCAAAATACATGCTTTCCCACTCCAAAATCCATATAAAAAAGGGTAGAGAATAAAGGGTATGAAGAGATTAGGATTTTGTGTATTTTTTGTTGAATTTTTGATGTATTTTGATGGATTTTTGTGCAAAAAATGAGGTGGGAAATGGGGGGGGCAGCCATGGGGGGTTGTGGCCGGCCTTGAGGGGGTGAGGGAGAGAAAGAAATGATTAAGGAAAAGTGTAGAAGTTTCAAGAGGAGAAATATCACTTAAAGGTCTTTTCATGGTTTATTTAATTATTTATTTATTTGTTTACTATAGCAACTCAAGAAAGCTCTAGAAAATAGGATAAATTTGCAAATAAATTTTGCATGATACACACTAATTTCTAACATGCCATGGTTCATTTTTACAAATTAAAACCATTTAAATTTGTAATTTACACTAATTTAGTGTAAAAATAAAGCTTATGTTAATATTTAAAATAATTAATTTAGGAAAAATATTTTATTAAACTAAAAATTTATAAGTGGCTAAATAAACACTATTTACTAGTAATTACATAATTAAATAGGTATTTTTTGAATTTATAATGAAAAACAATTGCGGTTTGATTTTACGAAAAATACATTTTGCTTTACCGAAAATCATAAAATTCGCTTAAACACTTTTATTCATTTAATTATTTATTTAATTATTTATTTAATTATTTTTAAAACGTTACAGTCCCTGAGCAAATTGCCCTCGATGATAGAGTCGTCAAAGAGCTCGCGGCCAAGAACCCGCCTAAGAAAAACAAGGTGGATTATAATATCCTAGCACATCTGAGGAAGATACCCTCGCAACTGTGTATACTGGATGCTCTCCTCCTATCCAAAGAGGCACAATATTCTCTAATCAAGGCACTGCAAGAGCCTGATCAGTTCTAAGCTTTCTTTGTGGAAGAAAAGATGAAGGACAAGCTGGCAGAGGTTCATACAGCTGACATCACATTCGGCGATGAAGATCTCCTCCTCGGAACGTGCGAGCACAACCGTCCTCTATATGTCACCGGGTACTGCCACGACATTAATATAGGGAAGATCCTGGTCGACAACGGGTCCTCTGTCAACCTTCTCAACGTGAGGTTGCTGAAGAAGATCTGTATGAACGTTCAGCACCTGGCTCGGGAAAAAATTACCATCTCCGGGTTCGACTCGCAGTCATCATGGACGCTTGGGTCCGTGATACTGACATTACACTTTGGGATGCTCATCATTGACATCAAATTTCATGTCATTGATGCCAAGACTTGCTATAACGCTCTGCTCGGCCGTCCTTGGTTACACGAGTACAACACCATCCCTTCTACACAACATCAGTGTATGAAGTACTTCAAAGACGGCCTCGAGTGCACGGTTACAAGGGATCTAAACCCATTCTCCGTAAATGAATTCCACAAATATGAAGACACCAAGTACTTCTTACCAGACTTAGAAGACACGGAAAGATGTCGCAAACCGGAGAATAAACAAAAATTCGTCGCCACTATCCCGGTCTTTGGGAGCGATACCGAGGAAGATGAAGAGATAGTCTACTTGGGGAAACCCCAAGGTAATAGCCCAGGACCGTCTACTCCTATTTTGGTCTTTGGCGGTGACTCTGAGGATGAGGTCAACACCGTGTTCTCCACTTTCCCGTCAGCACAAACCTTCGCTGGAGCTGATCAGAGTTTACAAATTACCATGGTTCTGCAGCAGCATTACAGGGAACTTGATGTGCTCGATACATACGGTGTGCAAGAGCTACAGACGTTCTATGTCCCTCTTAGGCGAAGAGGTGAAAAGGCGATCCTCTTCTATCAGTCTACGGAGACCAGAGTGGAAAAGGAAGTCTGGCATGGTGCCGAACTTACGCTTGACAGGCTTCAACCGATCCGTCTGCCTAGATATTACACAGAAGGATTAAAGAGGCTATTAAAATGCCAATGTGTACCCTTCAAACAAACCGCTCGACAAATCCAGTTCTACAACAAGATTTGGGACGTTCCCGAGACTCGGCGAAAAATGCCCAACGGGAGGATGGAGACGACTGGGCTTGGACACGTTTGGTCCAAGAAACGGGAGCGATTCCATGGTTGCCATGTCATAAATAACTCCGGTGGAGAAGCGAATGCATTTCCAGATAGCGCTGATATCGAAACAGAGCGAAATCACGCCGTACGAATACCAAGTCCGTCATTCAAAGAACAGATTGACAAGCTAATAGGGGAAGCGGGTCAAAAGGTTCGGAATGACCACAGCCGCGAAATGGCCATTTACGAGAAAGCCAGGAGCAACGTCTCGTTAAGCAGTCCATGGAAAGAGAAGACTACGATGCCCTTCATCCTCAACATGTTGTGCGCTCTCGTGGCAAGAAAAAAGTTCGACGCATAGGC
The DNA here is from genome assembly GCA_030015575.1 of Agapanthus africanus. NCBI lineage: Eukaryota > Viridiplantae > Streptophyta > Magnoliopsida > Asparagales > Amaryllidaceae > Agapanthus > Agapanthus africanus. Next base: position 414,226,169 of record CM057349.1, on the reverse strand, counting down.
AACAATAAGATCAAGAACGAGAATGGCATTCAAAAACAGCAAAGCGGATCCAAGAAGCCACGCGATCGAGAAAAAGTCAGCTGGAATCCGTCTTTTATGAAGAAGATGGGTCAGGAATACTCTTTCCCCCGAGACAAGGCAAGGAAAATATTTGACTTTGTCATCAAGCATCAAATGATGACGCTCCCGGAGTCTCTGCACCCCGAGCAAATAAACGAGGTCCATCATCCGGCTTATTGCTCTTACCACCGAGTAGTAGGACATCCTCTTGAAAACTGCTTCACCTTCAAAGACTGGGTTGAAGACCAGTATTAGCAAGGCAAGTTTGCTCTATCGGACAGTTGGAAGGTAGTCCCGCCATGAAAGCATGAGCCAAGAGCAACCTACACTGCGAGGGAAAGTCTAGATCAGCGTCGAGCTTGGAAACGAACTCGTACATACCATGTGATAACACTATCAAAAGAAGGAGAGCACGAGAATATGGACGATCTCTCCCGGTGCTTCGCAAATGAGGATGAGGACGAGGTGGTTTTAGAATTTCCACCGGCGCCAAAAGAGATGAAAGATGGGATACACACTACAATGGACAACCTGAGAAAAATCAACTTGGGGAAGGAAAATGATCTGAGGCCAACGTTCGTCAGTGAGCTGCTGTCTGAAAAGCAGGTGGCCATGCTAAAGGACGTGGTTATGCAGTATAAAGACTAGTTCGCGTGGAACTATTCCGAGATGCCGGGACTAGATCCGGAAATAGCTGTGCATAAACTGGCGATATCACCGAACGTCAAGCCAGTCAAACAGGCGCCAAGTAGAATGCGGCTCAAACTCGAGATGAGCATCAATACCGAAGTCAAGAAACTAATCGACTCCGGCTTCATCCAAGAAGTTCAATATCCTGACTGGATCGCCAACATTGTTCCAGTGATGAAGAAAAATGGGACAGTACGTATCTATGTGGACTTTCAGGATCTCAACAAAGCTTGTCCGAAGGATGACTTCCCCGTACCGATTACCGAGCTGATGATCGATAACATGTCCACTCATGAGGTCTTCACCTTTATGGATGGATCTTCAGGCTACAATCAAATAAAAATGCATCCTGAAGACCAAAAGCACACCGCCTTCCGAACTCCGCTAGACATATTCTGCTATAAGGTGATGCCTTTCGGTTTGAAGAACGCTGGCGCTACCTATCAAAGGGCTATGAAGAAGATCTTCGATGACCTTATACATGAGATTGTCGAATGTTTTATCGACGACCTCGTGGTGAAAAGCAAATCGTTCAAAGAACACTGGGAGCATTTGAAAATAGTTTTCCAGCGTCTTCGGAAATATAATCTGAAGATGAACCCTCTGAAATGCGCGTTTGGAGTCTCCTCGGGCAAATTCCTAGGATTCATCGTATGACATAGAGGCATCGTAATAGACCCATCAAAGATCAGGGTGATTATGGAAATGCCCTCGCCAAGAACTCTCAAACAATTGCGGTCTCTCCAAGGAAAGCTCGCGTATATCCGACGATTCATAGCCAACCTCTCCGGAAAATACCGCCCCTACAGCCATCTAATGAAGAAGGGGACCCCGTTCGTTTGGGATCATTAATGCCAAAGTGCACTGGACGAAATCAAGCAATATCTACAGAATCCACCGGTACTGACCGCTCTGATCAAGGGAAAGCCCATCATCCTGTATACAACACCTCTTGAAGGTTCTCTAGGCGCATTATGGGCACAATAGAATGACCAGGGGAAGGAGAGAGCTCTCTACAATTTGAGTCGAGTTCTCTTGAGGGCAGAAAACAACTACTCTTCTATCGAAAAGCATTTCCTGGCACTGATCTTCGTGATAACGAAGCTTCGACATTATGCCTTGGCGCATGAGGTACACCTCATATCAAAGGTGGATCCTCTCAAATATTTGATGTCAAGAGCCATACTAACAGGAAGGCTTGCCAAATGGGCTCTCCTCTTGATGGAGTTTTCGATAATCTATCGACCTCTCAGGGCGGTGAAGTGTCAGGCCATCGCTGACTTCCTCGCTGAACATCCAATACCAGCCGACTCTCCCTTAAATTGCGAATTGCCAGATGAACACGATGATTGATCTGTATTTAAAGAAGTGTGTGTAGTAACCGCAATCAATAACGGTGTCGCGTGTAGCTAGACCGAGATGAGTATGGGTCGTCCTCAGGGATATGTGGAATCTTTTAATCTTTCTTTAGACGTGTTGATTAGGAAGAGGAAGAATAATATATAATAGTGAAGAATAGTTATAGAATCTAGATCTACGTTAAACACGGATGTAGAATATAGATCTAGTTTAAAGACGGGTGTAGATTTTATATCAGAAGAGGGCTTGTAGGGTTCGTTAGGATTTAGTAATCCTGGATGAATAATAAAGATGACTCATTTTATCTTTTGATAGATTTAAAACTAGATTGATAGTGATGAATGAGGATTAGGGTTCTTGGAAGAAACTAGGGTTTCCACACTATTGGCCCTTGTCCTTTCATTGATCTATATTCATGTCTAGCCCTTAACAAAACAATTGTTAATATGATCTCAAATCGCAGTCGAGACTAACAATAAATTGGTAGCGCGCCCGATAAGGATGTTAACGATTCTTTTGCTAAAGTTTATAAACTTCATAAGACGTAAAAGAAGTTAAAATATTTTCTCATCCATTGATCTACCATAATCCTACGAACCCTATCAAGCGGAGAATTACTCGCGCATGATGGAGATAAAAAAATAGATAGAGATAGAATTCATAATGTAACTAAATAATTAAACTACTAATTAATTAAACTAAAGATCTACCTTTATTAATCAACTTCACAAGTACAAACTTCAAGTTTAGATTACAAGAGGAAGAAGAAGTTGCTCTCGATCTCCTGACCTGAGCCAAAGCTTGCACCATATCCCAAAGAATAATGTTAGTAATATTTGGTATTTTTGAGATATTATCCTAACCAATTTGATATGATATTATATTTTAAGAATATTGATTAAGGATATTTGATATGATATGCATATTTAAATTATCAAAATATTATATAAACATTATATGCATATATTTTCCTTCATAATGTTAATTATAATATATAAACATATAAAAATAGTATTTTTACAGATAAACCCCCATATGTGTCATATTTATAACAAACACCTTTATATATTTAAGAAAAGTAAGGAAATGTCATATCAAAAGTGCGATATTTTCTACTGAACACACGTGTTTGACGCAATCGACAGGGAGGACCTTATCTTCTTAACTCCGCATAATTAATGCCCGACGGGGAGGAAATAATGCCAAGGCATAATGTCGAAGCTTCGTGACTCCGCAAGGAGGGATAATGCGTTTCGCCCTTTCCTTAACAGAGCCAAGGACAAACAACGAGGCTGAGTATGAACCTTTGATAGCAAGTCTTGAGATCGTTGTCGACATGGGAATCGAAAAACTCGTCATATATGGAGACTCCCAGCTAGTCGTTAGCCAAGTAAATGGCGACTATCAGACATGCAAACAAGAGTTGGTAAAATATGGAGAAAGAGTGCAGCAACTGCTGACACAAATCCCCTCTTACATTCTGGAAAGCATTCCGCATGCAGAAAATAGCAAGGCGGATGCGTTAGCCAAGCTCATTAAAGAACCGGCCGACGAAAACCTCGATGACGTAAGGATTATTGTGCAAAGCCGCCGGATTCTCATCTCCGGAGTCGTCTGAAGGAAAGGAAGCGACCAAACAACCAGCCTGCTAAATAGAAGACGAAGAAAAGGCTAAGGATTGGAGAGAAGTCTTCATAAACTACTTCAAATCCCATCAAACACCCGAAGACGCGTCGTCAAGATATCAGCTCATGAAACGAGATTTATCCTTCGCCTTCGTCAATGATACTCTATATAAGAGATCGGTCGACGGTTTGTGGCTAAGATGCTTGGGACTGGAAGAAGCAACGAGGGTTGTCCAAGAAACTCACGATGGACTCTACGGTTCCCATCAAGCTGGGCCAAAGATGAAGCTGAAGATCAAGAGAATGGGTTACTATTGGCCCACTATGATTCAGGACTGCCTCGAATATGCGAAGCAGTGTCACTCGTGCCAAATTCACGGGGAATTCATCCACCAACATCCAAATATGCTACACCCAACGGTAGCCAACTGGCCGTTCAAAATGTGGGGAACAGATGTAATCGGGCCCATCGAGCCGGCATCATCCAAAGGACATCGGTTCATACTGGCAACAATCAATTACTTCTCTAAGTGGGCAGAAGCAGTGCCACTATGGTATGTGAAGATGGAGAACATCCTCTATTTCTTCAGGACACATGTCATCTACCGGTTCGGCACTCCACGACGAATCATCTCGGATAATGGACCAGCCTACAGGAGCCATAAGATCAGCCGCTTTGCACAGCAGCATAATATAGATTGGAGATACTCTTCAGTCTATAATCCCCGAGCTAATAGTCTAGCTGAGGCTTTCAATAAGACCTTGACTAAAATCATAAAGAAAACGGTGTCCAGAAATAAAAGGGACTGGCATAAGAGACTGCATGAAACTCTCTGGGCGTATCGAACCACGTTCAAAATGGCCACGAATACAACGCCATTCGCGTTGGTATTCGGCATGGAAGCGGTACTTCCCTTGGAGATAGAGCTACCCTCTCTACGAGTAGCAGTTCGATACGAGCTGACAGATGAAGAAAATGCTCATCTTCGGCTTGAGGAGCTCAATGCCCTCGATGAAACTCATCTCATAGCGCAGCAAAACCTAGAACTTACAAAGCAAGGATGACGCTCTCATACGAAAGACTAACTAGACCGAGAACATTCCGCCAAGGCGAACTCGTGTTAGTCGTAAAAAGACCTATGATCCCCAACCGTGCAAAGCGGGGGAAATTCGAGCCAAACTATGAAGGTCCGTACATCATAGACAAGGTCTACCAAGGTGGGGCCTACTTGCTCATGGATATGCATGGCGAAAGACCCTTCCGGACAATAAACGGCCGGTTCCTTAAGAAATATTACGCTTGACAAGTCACGGCTCAGGTTAATGATAGATGACGACGCTCGTGTCCGCTCGCTGTCTTCCTGAGTCTAAACTCTATAAGTAGTATCCGGCAAAAAATCGCCCCGAAGCTGGCCCTAGACCGAGAAGTCCCTAAACTAACAAAGGACCGAGATATCCCTAAACTAGCAATGGAGTGTAATGTCCTTACACTAATAAGTTGCCTCAAGCACGGAGATAATGGAATTCAAGTCCACAAGTCCCAACGGAAAATACTGCAACTCAAATCCCGCTGGCTACACAGCTACTCCGGTGGCGAAGTTTCCCCTAAGTGCCATTGGCAAATAGAGAGGTAAAAAAAACAAAAAAAAACGGTACATCCACAAGCGAAATGGGCATGGATGAAAACCCGAAAGGATACCGTGAGTAAAAACAGCAGGGCTACCGGCGAGCTTGTGAAAACCTGAAAGGGCACAATCTCGTTGTTAAAAAAAAGGGTGTGTCCACAAGCAAAATGGGTACGGATAAAAACCCAAAAGGGCATCGTGAGTAAGAACAGCAGGGCTACCAGCGAGTTTGTGAAAACCCGAAAAAGCACAATCTCATTAAAATAAAGACACCTGCAAGGTCTTCTCGACCTTGTAAGGAGAAAACACATGCGTGAGATCCTTACGACTCACAAGGGAGCAACACACATAGGGATCCCCTTGATTCCTAAGGAGAAATTACACATACGAGATCCTCACGACTCATAAGAAGAATTCCCCCCCTGTGAGACCCTCACGGCTCATAGGATTCGAAAGCCTTAAGATACAGGGACCCGAACCTGTTCTTAAGCTATCACACTCCCCAAGTTTCCCTACAGACGGTCAATATTGGCTCTTGTATACAATCCACGGGCACAAATAAACGATTTCCCTCACCAAGTTCCACCAATGAAGAGGAATGTCCTCATATGGTGAACGACACTTATAAGTCCTCTCGACTTGTAAGGAGAAAACACCCTTGTAAAATCCTTACGACTTATAAGAGAAAATACCACTTAGGAGTCCTCACGACTTCTAGGGAGAACCTACACCTGCGGGATCCGCTCGACTCGTAGGGAGAAAAAACCCTTTATGAGACCCTTACGGCTCATAAAATCAAAAGCCTTAGTCAACAGGATCCTAACCCTGCCTATTAAGCCACCTTTGTTCAAATCAGCAAAGGCAAATGATGATTCGCTTCTGACAATATTCCAGTATTAGCGATGTTGATGCCTGAACAGGTGTCAAATTTTTTTTAAATCCCTTCACGGCAAATGATTCGCTCCTGGAAATATTCCAGTCGCAGCGGTGCTGATGCCAAGATTGGTATCAGATCTCAAGTTCTATACTCGCAACAGAAATCAGCGAGCCAAAAAAAATGCATATGAAATAGCCGAAATGATGGGGCAACTCGCAATAAAAATCAGCGAGCAAAATATATGCATATAAAAACAGCCGAAATGTTTTGGCAACTCGCAATAAAAAAAACAGCGAGTAAAAAGAAAAGAATAGCCGAAATGATTGGGCACCGCGATAAAAAAGCCAAAATGATTGGGCAATCGCGACTTTCGTGATATACAAAAGCTGAAATGATAGAGCATCACGGAAAGAAATATAAAAAAAATGATAAAACTTTTGCCCTGCAAGTGAGTCCACATCAACCCCTGTATACAATCCATGGACATAAATGAAAAGGGAACCACGTTTCCCCGCCGGGCTCTGTCAAAGGAAGAGCCAAATCTTGACGGCAATATCTACAGCCTAGAAGATCAACCCGACGTTCCTTCTCCACTCCAACAGGATGCAGACGCGACGTCAGCAAAACGGAGCCATGGCAAAGTCCCTAGTTCCAAATCTCGACGGTTCACAGACAGCCTAGAGATAAACAACAGCGTTTCTCCTCACTCCAGCAGGATGCGGACGTGACGTCAACAACAGACCCCAGGGTCAAAACAACAGAGCCGTGGAAGAGTCCCTAGTTCCAAATCTCGACGGTTCACAGACAGCCTAGAGATCACTTCGGCGTTCCTTCTCCACTCCAATAGGATATAGACGCGACGTCAGCAAAACGGAGCCATGGCAAAGTCCCTAGTTCCAGATCTTGACGGTTCACAGACAGCCTAGAGATCAACAACGGCGTTTCTCCTCACTCCAGCAGGATGAAGATGCAACGTCAACAACCGACCCCCGGGTCAAAACAACAGAGCCACAGCAAAGTCCCTAGTTCCAAGCATCGACGGTTCACCAACAACCTAGAGACTACCTCGGAGACATGGCAAAGTCCCTAGTTCCAAGCCTCAATGGTTCATAGACAACCTAGAGACAACCTCGACATTCGTCTCGTTACAGCAGACGCAATGCCAGCAAACGAAGCAAAGGAAAATCCCTGGCTTCAGGGTCTTGAAAGAAACTCAAATAAAACCTGAAATACTATCGGAGATCATCCCACACCAGCGCGGAGTGGTTATGACTCTGTCACGACCCGCAAGGTACGGAACGCGACCGGCACTTAGATTACGAAACGTCTCAAGACGTCCGTAAAATAAGTAAGCCGAAGCCCAGAACACGAAACCCAATTAAGATTTTTAGAGTGAAGGAAAACCACATTATTTAAGCATTTACTTTATTACCTAATCAAATTGCCCTTTTTAAAATAACTTTTCTTTTTCACAAAATTCCAGCAGAATTTCACTTGTAAAATCAGCCCCAACGGTACAAGCAGAATATAAATGAATAACAGTGCATAAGAAATAGCATGTCGACTCAAGTGAGCTCGACCCCGATATATCATAAAATAAATCCCCAAGTCTCACAATCTCACATCTAGGTCAATATACAGTAATCCAAATAAACAGGTACAACTGAAATGATAGTAGCAGTAGATGGAGTGTTCTAGATACAATAGAGATATAAGGTGGTACAAAATGATAATAACCCACCTAAGAGCAAAAGCCTCGAGTCCAGGCAAAAAGGGCAAAATGAGCAAAAGTGTCCGCCGCTACAGTGCTGACGGAATGGGCCTGCAGGAAAGCTGTGGCACAACGGGGTGAGTTGCCAGCTCGTGAGTAATAAATAACACCTACTGAGGCTATCGTATGTATGTACACAAGTATCCTAGCATCCCTAAAACAGGTATAGCTGCATGTACTAGCAGGTATATATGCATCAACAGTATACTAACAAGTATGTATGTCACATGGATATAATAACAGGTATGTATGCCACATGAATGTACTATCCTGTATGTATGCTATATGAGTCAACTCAAGATCTCATCATGCAGGTATAAGAATTGTTCCTTCCTTTGTTTTGAAACTTTTTTTTTGTTAAACATCAGCATAATATCCCAGAAATCAATAAAATCCGTGTCTAGCAACGACACCTCAAAACTGTCCAAATCTCATATATCCGTGTCCAGTATCTCTGGCCTCAGCCATCCGGCCGATCCATATCAATATCCATATCTTAATCCAGCGGCCACGGTCGGTACCCTCTGGGTATCCGCCGCGCCAAATGAAGTCACCGGTAGGTAATCCGTCCCATGCCAGGCTCAACGCCATCTCCTGCGATCTTCTTGCCCCGGGTACCTTACCGGGCCCACCATGTACCCGTGACGGTTCCTCCACTCCTCGGCACGGATCTCGAAAACCACAGCAAACTCATGGTGGACGACACTTTACATCACTAGAAAACCGCAACTTTTACATTTTAAAAGGTTATAAGCTTGAAATCTTGCGGTTTTCCCCGAAATCCAGAAATATCATAAATCTCATGAAATCATCATAAATGCATATGTCGATGATTATGAATGCCTATGGTATCAATTTGCGATGTATGATTTCTACTAGGCATGAGCAGGTGATATGATAATACATATGCACGAGTATGGTAATTCTTATGATTTCATTTTAAATACCTATTGCAATATCACATTTCTAGGCGATTAACATGTTTCCGATTCATAGTTATCTAGTGTCGTGACATGGCAATTACCAGGGTGTGTGTGTCCACATGAATAGTGCTCGTGCTGTATATAAAAAAAACCTGGTAATGGTGCATGTGTCCTACAAATGAATTTGCGTATGTGGGTATAACATATGGGTCTAACTGCAGCAAATATCATGCAAGTTTTATTATTATTATTCTAATGTCACAAGTACTATCAATTTTACTGACTATAAGTTTATTAAATCTAACGGGCGACTCGCGCCATCCAAACGATCGTCCCCCCCGTAGATGTTAAATCTACTCACTCGTGATCCTGCGCTAAGTGTGTCCGACCACCTGCTTGCCCTTCTCTGCTACTCTCGAAATTCCCGCCGGCGAACCTAGAATTTACAAAGAGTCACCATATAAGGAAAAATCCTGCAAAACGCGATATATCGATAAAAGGAATACGCGTGCGTGAAACTAAACGCGTGTGCACACGACACGACGAGACGCGCACGAACCCACCAGAACCTAAGCTGACACGCTGTGTCGCGCAGTGCGCCACAGAACCACGCGTATCACGCGCGTGTCGCACAAGACTTAAAACGTCGAAAACACACAACTAGATCCAGATTTTGCCTCTGGACCCAAAATGAAAAGTTACAGATACCAACACACTATCCTACCCAGAAGTACCCTACCCCCAAAATCTCCACACTCCACTCCCTACTCTGGCTGCAAATTGCGGCCAGAATGAATAAACCGGCGGCCTTGAGGGGGAGTTGGGTCCCCGTGCTCTTTGTGTGTGTGTCTACTTATCTCACCATGCTACAGTCTTCCCAATTTTATTCTTAACGGTTCGGGTCAACAGCAGATCCTATAGAGGTTAAAAAGTCACTAAAACTGCCAAAATACGCCAAGTCGGGTAAATCGAGTGTCTTTATGGAGTCTGGGGAATTTCTCTGGTTGACTGGCCTCACTAGCACCTAAGAGGGTTATTCTAACTAACGCAACTCTCACTTTGTCAAAATTCCCTTACATCACCCAAAAACTACAACTAAGCAAGAAATAATCACTAATCGAGCTAGATTACCATAATTTTTGCGATTTACGGCTAACCATCTAATTTTAATGACACTACTAGGCTTAAACAGATTAGTTAACACCAAAAAGAGTTCATAAAACTACAAGCACTCTAAAAGTGGGGCTGAGCTGAGGTGGTATGGGCTGATGTGGTGTGGTATGGTGTGTGGTATGGTGTGGTGTGGGCTGATGCTGGTGCGGTATGGTGCGTGGTATGGTGTGTAGGCTGATGCTGGTGCTGCAGTTGCTGATGCTGATGCAGGCTTGGAGGAGTTTTGCTGATGCTGAAAGTTTGCGGTGGTGTTGCTGGTGTTGTTTTGAAGTGGTAGCAGCAGCAGGGGCTGGGGTGAAGTTGAGGGAAGACTTGAGTGTTTGGAGGGGGTGTTTTGTAAGAAGTTGGGACTGATGTAGCAGCTGCTGCTACTGATGTTTTGATACATTAGCTTATGCTGGTTTGTAGGCTGATGTGAGTGTGTGAAAGAGAGATTTGAGGGTGGCTGCTTGTAATGATGGTTGGTGCTGAAGGGCTATTTTGTGCAGCAGTTAAAGGGTTGGAGTGTGAAGGGGAGGGGCTGAGAATGGCTGAAGTGCATCACCAGCTGCTGTAGCAGCATAATGTGATGGTTTGGGGGCTGAATTGGTGCAGCTTTTTGGCTGATCTGAAGTGTGAGTGAGAGAGGGATTGAGTGTGAGAAGACTTGCCAAGTTTGAGGTGAAAGAGGGTGACAAATCCTTAACCATCATGACACATCACACCTCCCCTCTCTCTCTCTCAAGTCAACCTTAAACTCTCCAAAAACCCATGGTCAAAGCCAACCATCTTCAATTAAAGCTAATTAGCTCTAAACAACACTATTAACTTAACTAAGGACCTAACTCTCTAAGGTTAACTTAAACGTGACTAACCCACAACTCAAATATGTGGCAAACCTTAATCTTAACCCTGGCTAACGTGCACATGACATGTGTGTGCGGTTGAGATAAAATTCCACAAAAATAACCACAAAACCAGATAATTTACTGGAATCCCGTTTTGGTAAACTTTTTACCAAAAACCCCAAATTAACACTTAATTACTACTAACCCTAACCTCAGGTGTTACAGTCTTCCCCCCTTAAGAAAATTCGTCCCCGAATTTTAAAATATGCAACTACGCGTATTATCAAAAGATGAGGGAATTTCTTCCGCATCTTTCCCTCGGCTTCCCAAGTGATCTCTTCACTGCTCGGGCTGCGCCAAAGAACTTTCACGGACGGCAGGACCTTTGATCGAAGTTCCTTCACTTGCCGATCTAATATCTCGACTGGCTGAACGAAAGGTCGGGCTCGAGCTGAACTGTCTGATGTTGAATCGTGTAGGAAGGGTCATGAAGATAACGGCGTAGCATCGATACGTGGAAGACGGGATGAACATCTGAAAAACTTGGTGGAATAGCCAAATGATACGCAACAGTGCCGACATGCTCGAGGACCTCGAAAGGACCTATGAATCTAGGGCTAAGCTTCCCCTTTCGCCCAAAACGCATCACGCCCTTCATCGGAGAGACTTTCAGAAAAACATAGTCTCCAACTGCGAACTCTAATCTGTGACAGCGCCTGTCTGCATAGGATTTCTGTCTGCTCTGAGCTGCTCTCATCCGGTCTCGAATCAACTGTACTTTTTTTCGGTCGTCTCCTGCACGACCTGCGGTCCGAAGATACTGCTCTCGCTCAACTTGATCCAACAAATGGGCGATCTACATTTCCTCCCATACAGTGCCTCGAAAGGTGCCATCAGAATAGTATCTTGGAAGTTGTTGTTGTAGGAGAACTCCACTAGAGGTAAATGACGGTCCCAGCTACCGCCGAAGTCTAGAACGCATGCTCTGAGCATGTCCTCGAGAGTCTGAATGGTCCGCTCTGACTGTTCGTCGGTCTGCGGATGAAATGCTGTGCTGAAGCTCAAACGAGTGCCCAAAGCCTCCTGGAGTCTCTGCCACAGTCGGCTGGTAAACTGAGTGCCTCGATCTGACACGATACAAGTCGGTACGCCATGTAGCCGTACAATCTCGTCAATGTAGAGCTGAGCATACTGAGCGAAGCTGAAAGTGGTCTTCACTGGTAGGAAGTGAGCCGCTTTCGTCAATCTATCCACGATCACCCAGATGGAGTCGTACCCTTGACTGGTCCTGGGTAGACCCACAACGAAGTCCATCGAAATCTGCTCCCATTTCCACTCTAGAATGGATAACGGCTGTAGCTCTCCTGCGGGCCTCTGGTGCTCGGCCTTGACTTGCTGACAAGTCAGGCATCTCGATACGAACTCCGCGATGTCCCTCTTCATTCCGTCCCACCAGTAGGTCTCTCTCAAATCATGGTACATCTTGGTGGAACCGGGGTGGACACTATACGCCGATCGGTGTGCCTCCTCAAGAATGTCGCGCCGTAATCCATCAGCATTTGGTATGCACAGTCTGGATCCAAATCGTAATATCCCTTGATCATCAATCATGAATTCGGAAAACCTGCCCTGTCCCAGCTGTGCCATGATCTCTGAGCAACGGTCATCTCTGCGCTGTGCCTCATATATATGGTCAAGCAACTGTGGGCGCGCACGAACATGCGCGAGTTGTCCCCCTGTCGGAGTGAACTCGAACTCGACTCGACTGTCGCATAGAACCTGCCAATCCGCTGACGTCTGCCTCTGCACTGCACGCAAACAGGATAGACTACACCCGGGCCTCCTGCTCAAAGCATCCGCTACTACATTCGCCTTGCCCGGGTGGTATAAGATCTCACAATCGCAGTCCTTCACCAACTCCATCCAACGACGCTGTCTGAGGTTCAGGTCTCGCTGCTGAAACATGTATTTTAAGCTCTTGTGGTCTGTGAATATTTGGCACGACTCGCCGTACAGGTAATGTCGCCATATCTTCAGTGCAAAGACCACTGCAGCCATCTCCAAATCATGAGTGGGGTAGTTCTGTTCGTGTTTCTTCAATTGCCGCGAAGCATAAGCGATCACCCGGCCATGCTGCACCAATACGCATCCTAACCCCACTCGCGAAGCATTACAGTAGACCACAAATCCGTCTGATCCCGAAGGCAAAGATAATACCGGCGCCGTAGTCAAACACGTCCGCAGCTGCTGAAAACTGCGCTCGCACTCCTCCGTCCAAACGAAAGGAACTCCCTTCCGGGTCAAACTGGTCAAGGGTACAGCTATACGGGAGAAGTCCTGAACAAAACGCCTGTAGTAGCCTGCCAGGCCTAGAAAACTACGGATCTCAGTAACCGATGTAGGTCCGGGCCACTGGTGAACGGCCTCAATCTTCTTCGGGTCCACACATATGCCATCTCTCGTAATCACGTGACCCAAGAATCCGACGCTGTCCAACCAGAAGGCACACTTGGAGAACTTTACGAACAGCTGGTGCTCCCTCAGAGTCTGTAACGTAATCCGCAGGTGCTGCTCGTGCTCCTCTCGGCTCCGGGAGTACACCAAAATATCATCAATGAACACTATGATGAACAAGTCGAGGTACGGCCTGAATGTACGATTCATCAAATCCATAAATGCTGCGGGGGCGTTGGTGAGTCCGAACGACATCACCAGAAACTCGTAGTGGCCATAGCGTGTATGGAAGGCTGTCTTCGGTATATCCTCCTACCGGACTCTCAGCTGGTGGTACCCTGATCGTAAGTTGATCCTTGAACCATAACCCGCACGCTGGAGCTGGACGAACAAATCATCAATGCGTGGCAACGGATATCCGTTCCGAACGGTCACCTTGTTCAGCTGGCGGTAGTCGATACATAAGCGCAAACTTCCGTCCTTCTTTTTGACAAACAGGACCGGAGCACTACATGGAGAAACACTGGGTCAAATAAGTCCCTTATCTAGCAAATCTTGCAGCTGAACCTTCAACTCTCTAAGCTCCGCCGGGGCCATCCGATAAGGCGGTATAGAAATAGGCCCCGAGCCAGGAATCAAATAAATACGGAACTCGACATCGCGCTCAGGTGGCAGTCCTGGCAGCTCGTCAGGGAAAACATCGGGGAACTCGCATGCAATCGGAACCTGGTCCAATGGAACATCCGTAGCTCTAGTATCGCATACACAGGCTAGAAATCCCCGACATCCCTTCCTCAACAGCTGACCAGCGCGAAGGGAAGAAATCAAAATGTGAGGGGCGGCACCATGGTCCCCCTGCACAACAAGAGCCGACTCGCCGGGAAAACAAAACCTAACTGTCTTCTCGCGGCAGTCCACCGTCGCATAGCACATGGCTAACCAATCCATGCCCAAAAGAATGTCAAAGTCCAACATCTCTAGAAGGATCAAGTCGACATGCAGCTCTCGCTCGCCAATACGAACGGTACAGGATCGGAACACGTGCCTAGCAACAAATGACTCTCCCACAGGAGTGGTCACAACAAGCGGCCGATCAAGCAAACCGGACTCTCTATCCAAACTCGGCACGAAGTGTGTGGAAACATAAGAGTGCGTGGATCCGGGATTAAACAACACGTGTGAGTCTACAGAACATACTGAAAGAGTACCTGAAAGCTCTGCGTTGGACGCCCTCGCGTCCCGATGAGTCAAAGCGAAAACTTGTGCCTGTCCTTCATCTACGACTGACCGAACTCCTCCTCTACTAACCTGACCCCTCTGCGCGAACCCTTCACGTCCACGACGTCTCAGAATACGACCCTGACGTGGTGTGAATGAACACTGCCTGATGAGGTGTTGAAGGCTTCCGCATCGTAAACATCTACGCGCTGACTGCCGTCCTCCCTGGAGGTGAGAGCCAAACCACCGTCCTCGTCCTAAGCCTCTGCTTTGGGCCGGTACACCAGCATGATCCCTCAACTGTTCCGAAACTCTCACGTTCTCTGGAAGACGTGTCTCGTAAACTGGGGCTGTCCCCACCGGTGCTATGTAGGGGATGGAATACTGCATGACGATCACAAGGAACAACTGGGTAACAGGGGTGGCAACCACATGTCGCTGCGCTCGAACGCCCTCCACCAATGAGCTCATGGTCTAGCGCAAGCCGTCATCTCCACCACTAGTTTAGCGATCTGAGATGGCGTAGGGGAACCAATCTGTCCTGGCACAACAGGGGTACTACTCGGATCAGTCCTCGTCTCAGATAAGCCAGCTCGAATCTCGTCTCGGGCGGCAACCCTCTGTGCTCTGGTAGCCCTCTGTGGCATAGTGACTGGTACAGGAAACAGGACAATAAGAACGGTGCAATAGAATCAAGGATACACGGAATCGAAGAAGGAATTTCAAGCAAGTATCTCCTAAAGTCACCTAGGCGGAGTATCGCATCGCAAGTATGCCGCGGACATACGTAAGCTACGCTACTCTGCTTAAGTCACTTACTCCATCTACTAAGGGCCATCCTACACTCAGGAAGGTGAAACCTATCGCTCTGATACCAACTTTGTCACGACCCGCAAGGTATGGAACGCGACCGGCACTTAGATTACGAAACGTCTCAAGGCGTCCGTAAAATAAGTAAGTCGAAGCCCAGAACACGAAACCCAATTAAGATTTTTAGAGTGAAGGAAAACCATATTATTTAAGCATTTACTTTATTACCTAATCAAATTGCCCTTTTTAAAATGACTTTTCTTTTTCACAAAATTCCAGCAGAATTTCACTTGTAAAATCAGCCCCAACAGTACAAGCAGAATATAAATGAATAACAGTGCATAAGAAATAGCATGTCGACTCAAGTGAGCTCGACCCCGATATATCATAAAATAAATCCCCAAGTCTCACAATCTCACATCTAGGTCAATATACAGTAATCCAAATAAACAGGTACAACTGAAATGATAGTAGCAGTAGATGGAGTGTTCTAGATACAATAGAGATATAAGGTGGTACAAAATGATAATAACCCACCTAAGAGCAAAAGCCTCGAGTCCAGGCAAAAAGGGCAAAATGAGCAAAAGTGTCCGCCGCTACAGTGCTGACGGAACGGGTCTGCAGGAAAGCTGTGGCACAACGGGGGTGAGTTGCCAGCTCGTGAGTAATAAATAACACCTACTGAGGCTATCGTATGTATGTACACAAGTATCCTAGCATCCCTAAAATAGGTATAGCTGCATGTACTAGCAGGTATATATGCATCAACAGTATACTAACAAGTATGTATGTCACATGGATGTAATAACAGGTATGTATGCCACATGAATGTACTATCGTGTATGTATGCTATATGAGTCAACTCAAGATCTCATCATGCAGGTATAAGAATTGTTCCTTCCTTTGTTTTGAAACTTTTTTTTTGTTAAACATCAGCATAATATCCCAGAAATCAATAAAATCCGTGTCCAGCAACGACACCTCAAAACTGTCCAAATCTCATATATCCATATCCAGTATCTCTAGCCTCAGCCATCCGGCCGATCCATATCAATATCCATATCTCAATCCAGCGGCCACGGTCGGTACCCTCTGGGTATCCGCCGCGCCAAATGAAGTCACCGGTAGGTAATCCGTCCCATGCCAGGCTCAACGCCATCTCCTGCGATCTTCTTGCCCCGGGTACCTTACCGGGCCCACCATGTACCCGTGACGGTTCCTCCACTCCTCGGCACGGATCTCGAAAACCACAGCAAACTCATGGTGGACGACACTTTACATCACTAGAAAACCGCAACTTTTACATTTTAAAAGGTTATAAGCTTGAAATCTTGCGGTTTTCCCCGAAATCCAGAAATATCATAAATCTCATGAAATCATCATAAATGCATATGTCGATGATTATGAATGCCTATGGTATCAATTTGCGATGTATGATTTCTATTAGGCATGAGCAGGTGATATAATAATACATATGCACGAGTATGGTAATTCTTATGATTTCATTTTAAATACTTATTGCAATATCACATTTCTAGGCGATTAACATGTTTCCGATTCATAGTTATCTAGTGTCGTGACATGGCAATTACCAGGGTGTGTGTGTCCACATGAATAGTGCTCGTGCTGTATATAAAAAAAACCTGGTAATGGTGCATGTGTCCTACAAATGAATTTGCGTATGTGGGTATAACATATGGGTCTAACTGCAGCAAATATCATGCAAGTTTTATTATTATTATTCTAATGTCACAAGTACTATCAATTTTACTGACTATAAGTTTATTAAATCTAACGGGCGACTCGCGCCATCCAAACGATCGTCCCCCCCGTAGCTAATCGAGCACATAAGCTACATAAATTGGGAGGAGTTTAGGAGTTATACCCTCTAGGAACCTAGGATGGAGAAGAGAAAGGAGTAGGTGCTGCAAAACGTGGCTGGAATGAGCTGAGCTTCACCGGAGCTGATGTTGAAATGTTGTTGTTGCTGTTACTGGTGATGGTGGGGCTGTTGCTATGAAGTGGGGCTGAGCTGAGGTGGTATGGGCTGATGTGGTGTGGTATGGTGTGTGGTATAGTGTGGTGTGGGCTGATGCTGGTGCAGTATGGTGCGTGGTATGGTGTGTGGGCTGATGCTGGTGCTGCAGTTGCTGATGCTGATGCAGGCTTGGAGGAGTTTTGTTGATGCTGAAAGTTTGCGGTGGTGTTGCTGGTGTTGTTTTGAAGTGGTAGCAGCAGCAGGGGCTGGGGTGAAGTTGAGGGAAGGCTTGAGTGTTTGGAGGGGGTGTTTTGTAAGAAGTTGGGACTGATGTAGCAGCTGCTGCTGCTGATGTTTTGATACATTAGCTGATGCTGGTTTGTAGGCTGATGTGAGTGTGTGAGAGAGAGATTTGAGGGTGGCTGCTTGTAATGATGGTTGGTGCTGAAAGGCTGTTTTGTGCAGCAGTTAAAGGGTTGGAGTGTGAAGGGGAGGGGCTGAGAATGGCTGAAGTGCATCACCAGCTGCTGTAGCAGCATAATGTGATGGTTTGGGGGCTGAATTGGTGCAGCTTTTTGGCTGATCTGAAGTGTGAGTGAGAGAGGGATTGAGTGTGAGAAGACTTGCCAAGTTTGAGGTGAAAGAGGGTGACAAATCCTTAACCATCATGACACATCACACCTCCCCTCTCTCTCTCTCAAGTCAACCTTAAACTCTCCAAAAACCCATGGTCAAAGCCAACCATCTTCAACTAAAGCTAATTAGCTCTAAACAACACTATTAACTTAACTAAGGACCTAACCCTCCAAGGTTAACTTAAACATGACTAACCCACAACTCAAATATGTGGCAAACCTTAATCTTAACCCTGGCTAACGTGCACATGTGTGTGCGGTTGAGATAAAATTCCACAAAAATAACCACAAAACCAGATAATTTACTAGAATCCCGTTTTGGTAAACTTTTTACCAAAAACCCCAAATTAACACTTTATTACTAGTAACCCTAATCTCAGGTGTTACAGACTCATTGGGGCTCCCAAATTGAGCCTAACCTCAAGTAAAAAGCGGCAAGGAAAATCCCTAGCGCTTTCTCTTCCGACGGTAATATGACCTAGGAAATTACTTGAAGACTTCTTGTCCAGCCCCCGAAGGGATCAGAGACACGATAGTCGTGGGGCTACTCAAACAGCAAGACTGCATATCGGGGAATGCATCAGCCAACGCGACGGTACGACGGACAAAACCTTAATGCCACAAACCCTAACGAACCTCTGTCGTAAAGAGCAGGGGTTAACTGTGACGTTAGGACAGGTTTGCCCACAAGCCCAAGGGAGGTAAACTAAACAAGATCCGAAATGAGTTCATAAACTAGAGACTCTGGGATGAGTGAATAAACTACAAGCTCCGAAATGAGCTCATAAACTACAAACTCCGCAATGAGTACATAAACTACTTTATACCAAGTCAAAACAGCAAAAGAAAGAAATGCCAGTATGAAATAAGATATGTCTTTATTCATGAATTCAAGTGAATAAAATATACATTTCATAAAGGAAGAAAAATGAATACATGTTATTCATGAATCACAAGTTTACAACCGGTACAAGAAAAGAGGTAAAATGACAGTTATTAAAGAAGAGGCGTCTTCAACAAATCGACAAGCCGTTCGCGCGCTCCTCTCAATCCTTTCTCGTGGTCAGCTACCGTGGCTAACTCCGCTTCAATATGAGTCCGCTGCTGCAAACAGGATGAAAGCTTTTCATCAATTTCTAGTATGGCAGCTTCGCAGTCCTCCGTGACCCGCTCGGTGAAGTCAAGCGTCCGCCTTAGCATCAACCCGTCTGAAATACATCACTGGAAGTTGTCGAAAATAGCTTTTAACTGTGCAGCATTCGCTTCAACCTGGGCGCGCAACCGGACGGATTCGCTGGAGGCCGCCTCATGTTCCGTTCGTCTCAGAGCCGCCACTTGTTCAAAATGGCGAATGAAAGGAACACTATGCTCCACCCACGCAGCCCGCTAAGAGTTCAAGGCCAACACCTCAGGAGTGAGATGTTTAAGCTCAATCTCGTGCAGGCAAGCCTCGATCTTCCTGCAATAATCAACCCAAGAACCAAAAAGATCTTCATTATGTAAGTTCACGAGCATTGCCGGCATTGGATTGACTTTGACGGCAAAATCCGTAGCAGAAGTGAGGGCCTCACCATTGAGATCTTCGATAAACTCGCTTAACGTTCGCCGGCTGTTCGCGGCGCCCCTGGAGGATGTACGTTTAGCGAAGTGCCCCGCGGGCATTGGAATGCGAGACTCAAAAGGAGCTGGAGCCGGTGTAAACTCTGCAGAATGAATTACGATCAAATTTCGACTCGGGAGACAAAGAAAACACATGAGGGGTGGAATCTATCGTACCGGCTGTGGCAGGCAGCATAATTGGGAGTACCGGAGGAGCGGCTATTCTTTCGCTTCCTCCTCCGACCCGTGATACTGTGGTCGATAGAAGGAAGGCTTAGAAACAATAAGTCTACTCATAAAAAAAGAGGGGGAGAAACATTAGGTGATGAATATACTGACCAATACCAGAAGGTGCAACGATTTCCGACTGAAAGGAAAAGTGTGGGCACCTGGTACAAATGGTCGAAAAGTACTCCTGCAGAGTTATGACAATATACAGTCAATACAAAGAGGAATGTATCCACGGTGAAACAAATAAGTGAGAAACCCATACCTTCCAAGATTTGAGGAGGCGCAGAAGAAAGCGAAGGGACAGCGACCGTCAAAATAGCGGCCGATGACACTTCTTCAGCCGGCACAGCTTCAGGGTTTACCGCGCCTATGCTCAAGACAAACGAAATATCATTAGAAGGTCTTGACAAGATTGAAAAATTCAAAAAAAAAAACCAAGGACTACCTGATAGATCGGGGACCAAAACTGCGCCGAAGGCGTTACCAAGTGTAATGGCTTCCTCGCTCTCTCTCGGGGGAATAGATTTTGCACCCATAGCTTCATCCCTTAACTCGACAAAGGTCATCGTAATGCTTGCGACACCCGCCGATACCAAGGAGCCAAAAGGAGAAAGAGCGGCAGTCTGGACAGTCCCAGATTCCCGAGAAAGAGTGGCCCCTTCGAGCTCTGTAATCATGGGCGTTTCACCTGCCATACCATCGTCAGGACTCGGCCGTGCTTAAAAAGAAATACGTATGTCGGAATTCGAGGATCAAATTCGAATAAAGGACTAGGTGTTACGTTACCTTGAAGTAGCTTTCCAGTTTCTTCCCGAGCTGCACGTGCAACCTGTCTATGAGCGGTAGACAGGGCGGAAGGAACATCCGCCAAAGGAAGGTCAGCAAGCGGAATACCGCTTGAGCCTACACCTGCGGCCAAAACAGTATCGCGTTCCCTCGCTGCATGCTTCCCGCGCTTCCTTTCAGTCCGAGCAGTAAGAACTAACCTCCTTAAGACCTCCGACAAGGGGACGTCATCATCTGAACCGAGCTCTGCCTCCGGAGCCGCCACGGCGTCTATCATCGGCTGCTTCAGCAACGCCTCCTGTAGTGACTTTGGGGTGGTCGTGACCGTAATAGTTAGCTCTAGAAGCCTTCCTGCATCGCCACTTGGGATTGGCACTGCACTTGGAATGACCTGAGTTACGGTAGTTCCTGTAGTGGGGCG
This sequence comes from Agapanthus africanus, assembly GCA_030015575.1. Classification (NCBI taxonomy): domain Eukaryota; kingdom Viridiplantae; phylum Streptophyta; class Magnoliopsida; order Asparagales; family Amaryllidaceae; genus Agapanthus; species Agapanthus africanus. Next base: position 414,205,107 of record CM057349.1, on the reverse strand, counting down.
AAGAGTGCAGGGTTCCCTAGGTCGCCACTGTGTTTCGGGAGGCATCGACCATGCCATTTTAAAAAAATTGGCGCGCTAAAGAACCCTAACCTAGAATCTTAATTAGAGAATTAGAATAAAGCTAGAATGCAAACACCTTTACATCTAAGTGAACAAGGAATACAACTTTTGTAGACCGGTCCTTCACTTCAATAGCTCCATGTAATAGTCCCTTCGCTCCAAGTAGTGAACTTCTGGACTCTAGAAAGGCTCCACAAGATGAAAGGAACAAGCTTGCTTGAAGTCTTCGAGGCCGAAGATGATCTACATCGAGAAGACACTAACTCAAGCTACCTCTTCACTAATTAGTGTTTAGTGAAGCAAACACCCTAAACTAAATGGCTAATATAGTAGAGGATGATGAAGTAGGAATTTTGCTCACTTTAGATTTATTTTTCTCACAATATTTCTTCACCTTGAGAAAAGCAAGAAAGCTTTTTCTTAATGAAGAAGAAGATAAAATAGAGAAGAGACTGAAACTCATGAGGTGAGAATAGCAACCTGTAACATTTTGAAAATTTAGAAATAAATAAAATTAATCAATTAAATAATAATACGCCAATTTAAAAAGTTATTAAGACAAAATAGGGTATTTTCATAAGTAGTATGTGAAACAAATTAAATTGAAATTTTAGCATGCAACATAAATCAATTACAAGGGTTTTAATGATAAATTTAGCTTCATTTTAATAAAATGGTGTTTATATAATAAACTAGGTAGTGAAGGGTCTTTTTGTAAAATTTAGGAAAACTATGCAAACTTGAAATTGTAAGGGGGTAAGTGGAAAAAGGGTTAGGTAATAATTTAGATCTGAATTTTATCACAAATTAACAAAATTGAAGAGATAATACAAGGCCACCTCCTTCTTTCATGCATACTTCACACTCAACACCTCCTACTTGCATGAAACCACCACTATTCCTTAGTTGACACCTCCTCCTACACCTCACCCTTTCCTTTTATCATTTCTATCATATGTTCAGATCATTGAGCAAATGAAAAGTTCAGAAAATTCAAAAGTTAAAGAAAAACGAGAACGAAGAAGAGGAAAAAGGAAAAGAAAAAAGAAGAAGAGCTAAGTTCTAGGATTTACTCACCATCAAGCTAAGGACTAGGAGCTTGTGCATCTTGGAGGGAGTTCTTCCAGCAAATTGCTTGTAGGTAAAAATCTTTAATCACTGTAGGAATTTAGTTCAGTAACTAGTTTAACTTAGAAATCAAAAGTGTCTATAATATCGTATTTTAGGCAAAAGTGAGCTCTGTTTGAATCTGCTTTAGTTTAGATAAAAGTTAACTTAACCAAACAGTGCCTTAATGTTGTATGTTGGACTTAGAACAAACCATAAGAGCACGAAACCAGGGGCTCGGATTTTGGCCGGCGAGGTATAGGCAAATTCCGACGTCGCCGGATTTGTAGGGAGGTGTGGTGATTTAGGTTTTTGGGTAGGTCTCTGTATAGATGTTGGATTATTTTGGTATTGTTTATTTAAGTTAATTTAACAGTATATGGAATCTGGGGACTAATATCGTAAAAGAGATCAAAATTCTAAAATACGACACGGTAAATTCGTAACGCGTTTAAGTTTCTGTTACAAACAGCGAGGGATTAAAGTCCAGTTAAGATAAGTGTTAGATAGTTTAGAATAATCACGCGTGGTATAGTTAAAACTTAATGCTCGTATTGTATATTTCGTCGTATCGAATTTAGCCGTTTCTTATTCAAATTAATTTCGATGTTAGATTCAAATACGGGAACTTCGGAGGCCGCAAGAAAAGAAAAGGGATTGGCGATTTCTGAATAGATTACAACGTATTCCGATGAGTAGACTAAACATCTACCGGGGGATTGTGTAAAGATGGTGTGATACGCCCGTATTTTGTTAAATTGAAAGATTTACTTTATATGTGAAGTTAATAACATGCATTCATATATACCTATATATCATCATGTTAATAGTCGTTAGAGCACTGCACAATTATCGACGAGTTATGCCACACGTGCACACCTTTACATGTTACACTACACCTCGTCGATATTAATATGTCACTTTTACACTAAATAATTATCTTGTGAAATATGATTCTATCATACCTTAAACATCATTAACAGTAGTACCTTGCATAAATAACATCATGTTTCGTATTTAATTGTTCGAAATTGATATAAGAGAAAATTATATTATTGAGTATTTATGGTTTTGAGCTTTCCTGTACTATTACATAAATCCAGTGATTTCATGATTGATATGACATGTCCACTATAAGATGTTTTATGATTTAGTTTTACTCCGGACCGAGTGGAGGAGCTATACGGTCGTGGATTTATACGTTATCCAGACTGAGTGGGGGAGATATACAGTTGGATACATGGTGGATCTGGTCGAAACCGAGGGGCAGGATAGCCGCATTTGAGGCGGGGGAGCCTAGCGAGGATACTCAATACCGGAGATAGTTGTGAAACACGGCGGATATCTAGATGATACCGACCAGTGTTATTGATTACAGGATCATTGGAGGAACGAGGCCTGAGGGAAAACAGAAGATTTGTGTCGATGTTGGACACAGAAAGATGAACTTGATTTGGAAATAAGTGATGAGATTTCATTCTTGATTTATACGATTATTAGTATGAATTCATGTTTTCACATGCTATCATGCATCATACTTATCCTTATTGAAATTAGTTATAGTTGTCATATTTACATTATCAGCCGTTATATGTTAGTCTTATTCACTAAGTTGGCAACTCACCCCCGTTGTGCCACAGTTCCTTGCAGGGATAGAGTGGACGGTTAGCCGCAGTGCAGATCCACTTATCAGCTTTTATCGCATCTTTTGCTAGGTAGGTTACCTATGTAGTAACCTTCTCTTTTGGTATTGTATATTGAATCTAGAGTATCTCCATCAGACCCTGCATATTGACTTAGAACGATATATGGTTATATGTATATTAATTCGACAGATGAGATCGTTTAGTTGTATTAATTGATATTTCTTCTAATTATGTCTGAGATTCTTCTTTGATGTCGTACGATGAGTATGTATTGATTTTCACTGTTAATATTGTTGATCCCAACTAGGGATGTAACCAAACTTAACACTTTATAACTACTTTTACTATAACTGAAATAGGAAATTACTGTTAAGATCTTAAATACTTAAAATCTGTGATTTTTACCTTAACAAAACTAAATTTTCCTAAAGTTCCGCAAAAAGGGTTTTTGATCTTGGTTTTTGGCTTACTCATGTTGTGTAGATATCTTTAGATATTATACAATCTAAGTGCCGGTCACATCCAAACTTTGGGTCGTGACAAAGTTGGTATCAGAGCTTAGGATTAACCTTACGGAATCGAGTAGTGAGTTAAGGTAAATTGATTTGAGTTCGTTACGTAGGATGACCTTTGGGTTGATGGAGTAGGTGAATTAGGATGAATGCAGTACCGTACATATGTTCCGCGGCATATTTACGTTACAATACTCAGCCTAACTAACCTTAGGAGATAATTGTTCGTACTTCTTCCTTGATTCCATGTATCTTGTGATTCAATTGCAATGTCCTTATCAATCCTGTTTCTTACTCCAGCCACTATGTCATCATCGACTACGGGGACTCACAGTACCGTTGTTTGAGATGAGATTGGAGCGGGCTCGTCTGAAACAGGGACAAACCTGAGCAGTACGCCTATCTTTCATGAACCAATTGGTCCACCCTATATTGATCGTATAGCTAGGATGGAGGCAAGTGTTCAAGAGATGCACCGAATGATCGGATCCTTGTTAGAGATTAGTCGAGCATGGAGATCGACCACTACTCCACGTACGGTGGTTCAGAGACTAAGGCAAATTTATAATAATACATCAGCACCTAGACGTGTTCATAGAGGCCGTGGCAGATTCTATATGAATCGGTCCTATCACTTATACCCATATGTTCAGCAGCCGGTGCAAAGATGTTTCAGGTGTGGGTGTCCGTATCACTTTATTCGGACTTGCCCTGTGATGCGACAGGGTGAGGCATCGGTTTCATATGTGACTTCACCACCTTCACCACCTCCTCCGAGCACATTACCTCCTACACCTATTGTTGTTCCACGCCAAATCAACACCCATAGAGGCCGTGGTCATGACGGTCGTAATTCGAGAGGACGAGGAGGTCGAGGTAGTTTCATTTCAGACCGCAGTTTTAGTCGAGGTGGGACTTAGGGCCATATGTTCAGTTCATACCCTGTTGAGCATGTAAGTCGATGTACTACACCCCAATACTTGTGGGGAGGCGGAATTTTCAAAAACGAACTTGTTTAGTGAACGAACATCGACTAACCGCTTGAATCGAAGCTAAACTATAAATAACCAAACACAAAGTGTTTCTAAACTACTGTGTTTAGGGATTATACCTAATGAACCAACTCCTTCGTCTTTACAATCTCCTTGTCCTCCTCGGCCTTCTCTAGGTAGTAGACGATCCACCCGAGAGCAAAACTCCAAGCTTAGCCTCTAAACTTGAGGCAACTAACCTTCTTGGATTGCTAATCAAAGAAGATAGATTGAGATAGAGTGATGGTTATGGATTGTTTAGTCTAACTAATCCTAGATCTCAACACATGAGGGTGAGGATTAGTCTTTTGAAGAGAGAGAGCTTGAGGAGAGAGAATGTGTAGATGATAATGAATGAATAAGTTATGAGTATCATAATAGATATGAAGCATTTTCTAATAAGAAGAAAAGAATGAAGAGTGATGAATAATCATGCTTCATAAAATATCAAGTGGTGATTCATTAGCATGAGTCATTAAGCAATAAATGTGCATTAATGAGATGAATGAATCACCACCATGACTCATATAACTCATTCAATGTATATGACACATAACCCTCCTTAGTCACCATCTTCTAGAAGCTTCTCGTACAATTACGAGAACGCCCCTCCAATCCGCAAAAATACGGAAAAACTTTAGACTGAAAAAATCCAATAACCGGATACCAGTAACTGGCTTAAACCAAAGCCGACTGGTAAAAACTGTCCAGACGACGTAAGTGTGTAAACACACATACGCGTCCGAACCCTTGTCGTAAAACCATACGACCTCTATATCGTTTCGCCTGGAGTAGGAAACTCTCTGTGTGGGACTCTAGAGACTCGACTACTACGCTGGCAGTGGGTTTAACCACAGACCGCAAGCGGCACTAGCTGTACGTAACGGTCCCCAGGTAGTTGTCGATAAGAAGGCCGATGAGGAAACCCATCCGAACTCCTACTGAGTCTGATGTGACAATCTCCATACAGTCCGGTCCGTTCGTCCAAGACTATCGCATATCGGGCCTAGGGGGCGGCAAGCGTCAGTCCCCTAATAGCGGTATAAGTCGTGTCGGAGCGAAGCCCATTACACCCTGAGAAACTACTGGAACCTACCAGCAAATCTCGCTTGCCCTGGCCAGGGACTTTGCGTAATGGCTCTCTGACACAGCGCGATATCTACTCCCAATACCGGGAGGGACGAATCCTGTCTAACCGCCACTGCCTCCAAGTGCTCGGGACTGCACCCAACTGCTACCTGTTTGCACGACTCCTTTGAGCCGTGGTAGGGTAGCAATCTAAGAACAGTGGGACACACTCGAGGCGAAGTAGCAGTGTCAAGTCTGCGAACTATGCTGTACTCATGTCACCTGGGAACTGCTCACTGACGACTGGTATCAAACCAACCAACAGTTCCCTGTGAGTCCTGTCCGGTGTACCCGTAACCTAACGAGCACCTGCATACTATCTCCAGTACGACGTACTGACGGCTGTGGGACAGACCATCTCCCCAACTGGGATGAGAAGCGTACACACTAGTCTACTCCGGAGTATCGATGCTCTGTCTCGATAATCCAACGATCAAGGACCTGAATAAGGATGTGCTTGTAGACTACCCAGCCCCCACTAGTGTGACTGCCATCACAACGCTGGTAGACAAGCAAGATCCTAAGAGCTCTATCAATACGTACACTCACATATTAAGATAGAAAAACCAAGTAGCATACTACCATGTTTAGCAAGACTGTTATATACATGTGAATATCCCAAGCTTCCATTAAGTAATATACAAACTAGTATGGTACAGTAATGGCCTTCTAGGGCATAAACACTAACAATCTCCCACTTGCACTAGGGCCATGTACTGGCATATCGTAGACCGATGATCTCGAGTAGCCTCTCGAACTGAATCTGAGGTAGGGCCTTCGTGAATGGATCAGCAATGTTCTCTTCAGAAGCAACTCTCCGAACCTCGATCTCCTGACGATCAATGATCTCCCTGATCAGGTGATACCGCCTCAAGATGTGTCTGGACTTCTGATGGGACCTTGGTTCCTTCGCTAAAGCTATAGCTCCGTTGTTGTCGCAATACAGAGGTATTGGATCAACTATGGTAGGAACCACCTGAAGTTCTGTTAGGAACTTCTTCATCCAGACTGCTTCTTTTGCGGCATCGCAAGCAGCTATATACCCCGCTTCCATTGTCGAGTCAGCAACGGTGTCCTGCTTGGAGCTCTTCCAGCACACCGCCCCTCCATTGAGGGTAAAGACATAACCCGACATGGACTTGGAATCGTCCTTATCACTCTGAAAGCCGGAATCAGCAAAGGCCTCCAACCTGAGGTCTTTTCCGCCGTAAACCAAGAACATCTCCTTAGTTCTTCTCAGGTACTTGAGAATGTTCTTTACTGCTATCCAGTGCTTCTCCCATGGGTCTGACTGATACCGGCTTACCACGCTCAGTGCGTAAGCTACATCTGGTCTGGTACACAACATCGCATACATTATAGAGCCTACCGCAGAAGCGTAGGGTATAATAGACATGCGTTCCCTTTCCAAATCAGTCTTGGGAGACATCTCTTTGGAGAGGGTGATTCCGTGATAAGCCGGTAGATTACCGCGCTTAGAATCTTCCATACTGAATCTTTTCAGTACAGTGTCGATATACCTGGACTGCGAAAGTCCCAACATCCTCTTGGATCTATCACGATAGATCCGGATCCCCAGAATGTACGAGGCATCACCCAGGTCTTTCATGGAGAACCTGTGTGACAAGAATCCTTTGACAGATTGTAGCATAGGAATGTCATTTCCTATCAATAGAATGTCATCCACGTACAAGATGAGGAATACGACACTTCTGGCCACAACTTTACTATATATGCACGGTTCATCTGGATTTTTGATAAAGTCATATTCTTTGACTGTCTCATCAAAACAGATGTTCCAACTCCGCGATGCCTGCTTTAGTCCATAAATAGACTTAAGCAGCTTGCATACTTTCCCGCTGCTCCCACTCTGATTGAAACCCTCTGGCTGATCCATATAGACGCTCTCTTCTAAATTTCCATTCAGAAAAGCCGTCTTTACGTCCATCTTCCAGATTTCATAATCATGGAAGGCAGCAATAGCAAGAAGGACCCGAATGGATTTGAGCATAGCCACTGGAGAAAAAGTTTCGTCATAGTCCAAACCAGGTCTTTGACGAAAACCCTTTGCAACAAGTCTAGCCTTATAGGTTTCCACCTGTCCATCTACACCAATCTTTTTCTTGAAGATCCATTTGCATCCTATGGGTTTTACCCCATCTGGAGCAAAGTCCAAAGTCCATACTTTGTTGGTGTACATGGACTCCATCTCGGTCCGCATTGCATCTAGCCATCGTACCGAGTCGCCGCTCTGGATGGCCTGCTGGAAGTCAGTAGGTTCATCATCATCTATGATGCAATCCTCTCTATCCCCGTCTATGAGAAAACCGTAGTATCTCTCAGGCGGATGAGACGGCCTACTACTCCTGCGGAGGGGTGCGGGAATGTTCTGTTCTTCTTGAACCTCTGGTTCTACCAAACTTTCAGTAACAGCTTGTGGTTCTGGAATTTCTTCCAGTTCTACTGCGCTCCCACTCTTCTGATTTTCTAAAAATTCAGTTTCTAAGAAGTGGGCATGACGAGAAACAAAAACCTTTTGTTCCTCTGCGTAATAGAAATAATATCCCTTGGAGTTCTTTGGATATCCCACAAGCTTACACAGTACAGAGCGTGCCTCGAGCTTGTCCACATGCTGCTTTTTTACAAAAGCTGGACACCCCCATGTCCTAAAATGTTTTAGACAGGGTTTCTTCCCACTCCACATCTGATATGGTGTGGTAGGCACAGTCTTGGTTGGAACCTGGTTTAAAAGATATGCCGCTGATTCTAGCGCATAACCCCAGAAAGATCGCGGTAACTCAGCATTACTCATCATGGATCGTACCATATCCAATAGGGTTCGATTCCGTCTCTCCGATACACCGTTATGCTGTGGAGTGTATGGAGGAGTAAGCTGAGAGAGAATTCCTTTCTCTTTTAGGTAACCTAGGAACTCGGCACTTAAGTATTCACCACCTCGATCAGATCTCAGTGTCTTAATACTTTTGCCTGTTTGGTTTTCCGCTTCACTCTTGTATTCCTTGAATTTCTCAAAGGCCTCGGATTTATGCTTCATTAAGAAGACATGTCCAAACCTAGAGAAATCATCTGTAAAAGTAATGAAGTAGGAATAACCACCTCTTGCATGTGTAGACATTGGACCACATACATCGCTGTGTATGAGTCCTAAGAGCTCGCTCGCTCTTACTCCTTGTCCAGTAAATGGAGTCTTTGTCATTTTTCCTTTGAGACAAGATTGACAAGTGTCATAGGATTGATATTCGAACGTGTCCAAATATCCTTCTCTATGCAACTTAGTCAACCTTCTCTCATTGATGTGACCCAGTCTACAATGCCATAAGAAAGCTTTATTTAAATCTGGAGACTTTCTTTTTAGTGTGTTCTGGACATTGAAAATTTGGAGTTGGTTTAAAACATATATGCCGTTATTTAGTGTACCTGACCCAATCAAATCATGATTAAGGTGGATGTTGACAACATCTCTTACAAACGTGAAATCATAACCTTTATTTGATAACAAGGAAACTGATATTATATTACACGTTAAGCTTGGTACAAAATAACAGTTATGTAAAACCAAAATGTGTCCACTTGTCAATCCTAGGTGATAATCCCCGACGGACGCAGCTCCCACGCTAGCCCCGTTAGCAACCCTGAGGATCATATCACCTTCCTTCAGCACTCTACGGTTTCTCAGTGCCTGCAATGAATTGCAAATATGAGATCCTGATCCGGTATCCAATACCCAGGAAGTAGAGTTGATCGACAGACAATTCTCAATTACAAACACACCTGAAGTCGAAACCACAGCTTGCTTCGGTTCCTGGTTCTTGGCGTTCCACGCCTTGCAATCCTTCTTCCAGTGCCCTTTCCTGTGACAATGGAAGCACTCATCCGGGCCAACTATCGGTACTGCTATCTTTTTCTTTCCCTTCTTTCCCACCTTACTAACACCTCCTCTAGGTTTGGGTGCGGCCTTCTTCTTCCTTCCTTTGGCTCTAGCCTTGGACCCGGAAGAAGATGCACCGCTAACAAACATAGCGGGTGTTTCCCTTGCCTTCTGCAAGGTGCCCTCTGCACTCCTTAACATGTTCAGGAGTTCCGCAAGTTCAACTTCTTTTCCTTGAAGATTGAAGTTGAGGATAAACTGGGCGTAGGTGGGAGGAAGGGACTGGAGAATAAGGTCTGTATAGAGCTCATTATCCAAAGTCGTCCCAAGGTCTGCTAGCTCTTCAATATAGCCGATCATCTTTAGGACATGTTCACCTACCGATGACCCGACAGCCAACCTCGCTCGAAACAAGTTCTTAGAGGTCTCGTATCTTGCTATACGAGATTGCTCTCCATAAAGTTCCTTTGTATGGAGAAATATGCCATCTAGGGACATATCCTCGTGCCTCCTCTGATGTTCATTGTTCATTGAGGCAAGCACGATGCACTTGGCTCTCGCGCAATCTAAATCCCAGGTTTTGCGGATTTCCTTATCCGCATTGCTGGATTTGGGACCAGGGACAGCAGGTGCCGTAGCGGTGAGGATGTATCCCAATTTGTCATAGGTCAAAGCCATTTTGACATTCCGCAGCCAATCTTTATAGTTTGGCCCTGTCAGTATATTTTTCTCTAAAAGTAACTTAAGTCCAGTCATATTCAGGGTCGCTGCAATTAGGAGAGAGAGAAGAAAACTCTTTAGCATGATGCTCTTGCAAGTTTAGAGTGGTTTTTAGTTTATCTAAACTGGATGGCTCCCACTGTTTCTCGAATCCTTCCTCAAACCATAAAAGAAGAATTAGCCAGGACTATTCTCACCGTACAATACTTGCTTAACCGTTCAGCCAGGCCAGTGTCGATACTTCGAGGGAGGTTTTCCAACGCTTTCACGAAGTTCCTTAATTAAATAACCTCTTTTCTCTGGGGGCGTAACCCCGCTGACACCTTTCTGGACACCTACTAGGTTTATAGCATTGATCGTTAAGTGACGAATATCCTGATAAGTAGCATATACTCACAGTAGGATCGGGATCCAAATATCATCGTATGATAATGTTGAAGGAATCCTACCAATATTCATCAAACTCCAAATGGTATGCATCTCTTTGCAAATTTCAGTTTCTTTAGAAATTCCCGATATATTTTTGCCCCATGCTCTTATGATCTTGACTAAGGGCCAACAAGTCATAAGTCACATGTCAAGTTCTGCCCATCATTATCCTGTTGATTTGAACTCATCCGTATATACTCTTGACTAAGGGCCAAACAAAGTAATACGAGTGTCCCAAACCAACTCATCTATCTATGCAACAAATGAATACCCCAGCAGCTACCAATCACTATGTCTTGACTAAGGGCCAAACAAACATAGCTTGAATACTACTGACCATCCATAAGAAATGACGGAGGGCTACGACTGGTTTTGGCGAAACCGTGAACGTAGTGAACTTGATATAACCGAAGGAACCTGATAGCTTTTTAAAAGGAGTGGTTAAAGCTCCGCATTTAAAAATATCTGTTTTAAAAATAACCGAGTGATTTCTTTTAAATTGTTCCAACGATTTTAAACTTGGTTTATTTTCTTTGCATTATAGATAATGCGTCCCATCATTAACCTATCATTGCAGAAAACAACGAAAATACAACGTCCTCTTATGCCATCCGCACTCGCCACGGGGTCCCGTCATCACCCGTTAGGTTACTTAACTAACGACAGAGCGGGGGCTGGGCTAGCGCGGGTGTAAAACATAAGTGACGTCTAAATAGCTATCATATATATAGATATTTTACATTCGTCTGACGCAATGATATACATTCCAGAACACAGATAAACAATATTGGATTTGCAAGCAATCTGTATTTCTTTTGAGCCTGCAAGAAAAGACAGATTACACATTTGTGATGAATAGCCGTTACCCCACCCTCGACCCCTACAGGTACGGCAAACTACCCGCCCGGCAGTTTGTGTACCCCACCTTGGGTCAGTCCTAGGAGCAAAAACAGTAAAATGAAATAATACAACGGTGGCTACAACCGCAACCTGGATGTGCCCCGCAAAAATAATATTACAACAAATTACATTTACAACAAATGAATTAAACAATAACCCATTGCTAAACCCCGGCTATACACCACAACAGTCCAATACAGTTTATATGCACAAACAGATATAACCATTTCAGAAATGTGCAACCCCCTGCCAACCGACATACTAGCAGTTAGGGGAGGTTTACGAACACATTAAACAATCACAGATATAATCCAATATGCAAATACTGTACAATTTCGATCGATTAAACATCTTTAATATTGCTCCAAAAACTGCTCTGTAAAACTGAAACCTGAGCAAATATTAAATATCCCAGAAAATCCAAAAAACCACAGGGGACCCACACAAGAAAAACGAGTTCCTGACTCGTCAACTCCGCGGCGGAAGCGCGGCGGATCGGTGGGATCCGCCGTGGTTCCGCAGCACTGTAGACGAATCAGGAACCCAAATTTCTTGGGTGTTCTTCTGGGTTCATTTCAAGCTTTCTGCACTTACCTGAAAAATTTTAGGACATCATTTTAAATTCGACAGAAACTGATATTTTTTAGGGTTTTCCGGCTTCGTTTTTCCGTTCGAAATTCGTACAAATTTGCAATTAAGTTATTTATTGTTTAGCGAGGCTCTGATACCACTGTAAGTCGATGTACTACACCCCAATACTTGTGGGGAGGCGGAATTTTCAAAAACGAACTTGTTTAGTGAACGAACATCGACTAACCGCTTGAATCGAAGCTAAACTATAAATAACCAAACACAAAGTGTTTCTAAACTACTGTGTTTAGGGATTATACCTAATGAACCAACTCCTTCGTCTTTACGATCTCCTTGTCCTCCTCGGCCTTCTCTAGGTAGTGGACGATCCGCCCGAGAGCAAAACTCCAAGCTTAGCCTCTAAACTTGAGGCAACTAACCTTCTTGGATTGCTAATCAAAGAAGATAGATTGAGATAGAGTGATGGTTATGGATTGTTTAGTCTAACTAATCCTATATCTCAACACATGAGGGTGAGGATTAGTCTTTTGAAGAGAGAGAGCTTGAGGAGAGAGAATGTGTAGATGATAATGAATGAATAAGTTATGAGTATCATAATAGATATGAAGCATTTTCTAATAAGAAGAAAAGAATAAAGAGTGATGAATAATCATGCTTCATAAAATATCAAGTGGTGATTCATTAGCATGAGTCATTAAGCAATAAATGTGCATTAATGAGATGAATGAATCACCACCATGACTCATATAACTCATTCAATGTATATGACACATAACCCTCCTTAGTCACCATCTTCTAGAAGCTTCTCGTACAATTACGAGAACGCCCCTCTAATCCGCAAAAATACGGAAAAACTTTAGACTGAAAAAATCCAATAACCGGATACCAGTAACTGGCTTAAACCAAAGCCGACTGGTAAAAACTGTCCAGACGACGTAAGTGTGTAAACACACATACGCGTCCGAACCCTTGTCGTAAAACCATACGACATCTATATCGTTTCGCCTGGAGTAGGAAACTCTCTGTGTGGGACTCTAGAGACTCGACTACTACGCTGGCAGTGGGTTTAACCACAGACCGCAAGCGGCACTAGCTGTACGTAACGGTCCCCAGGCAGTTGTCGATAAGAAGGCCGATGAGGAAACCCATCCGAACTCCTACTGAGTCTGATGTGACAATCTCCATACAGTCCGGTCCGTTCGTCCAAGACTATCGCATATCGGGCCTAGGGGGCGGCAAGCGTCAGTCCCCTAATAGCGGTATAAGTCGTGTCGGAGCGAAGCCCATTACACCCTGAGAAACTACTGGAACCTACCAGCAAATCTCGCTTGCCCTGGCCAGGGACTTTGCGTAATGGCTCTCTGACACAGCGCGATATCTACTCCCAATACCGGGAGGGACGAATCCTGTCTAACCGCCACTGCCTCCAAGTGCTCGGGACTGCACCCAACTGCTACCTGTTTGCACGACTCCTTTGAGCCGTGGTAGGGTAGCAATCTAAGAACAGTGGGACACACTCGAGGCGAAGTAGCAGTGTCAAGTCTGCGGACTATGCTGTACTCATGTCACCTGGGAACTGCTCACTGACGACTGGTATCAAACCAACCAACAGTTCCCTGTGAGTCCTGTCCGGTGTACCCGTAACCTAACGAGCACCTGCATACTATCTCCAGTACGACGTACTGACGGCTGTGGGACAGACCATCTCCCCAACTGGGATGAGAAGCGTACACACTAGTCTACTCCGGAGTATCGATGCTCTGTCTCGATAATCCAACGACCAGGGACCTGAATAAGGATGTGCTTGTAGACTACCCAGCCCCCACTAGTGTGACTGCCATCACAACGCTGGTAGACAAGCAAGATCCTAAGAGCTCTATCAATACGTACACTCACATATTAAGATAGAAAAACCAAGTAGCATACTACCATGTTTAGCAAGACTGTTATATACATGTGAATATCCCAAGCTTCCATTAAGTAATATACAAACTAGTATGATACAGTAATGGCCTTCTAGGGCATAAACACTAACAGAGCAGAGGCCCCCATCTATCTATTTTAGTTGTGGACGTCCAGGGCATTTTGCTAGGAATTGTAGATTTTAAGGAAGGACGTCAGGATGCTAGTAGGGACCAGGCTCGGGTCTTTACTAGACTCCACAGGATGTCCAGACATTCAATGCAGTCGTAATAGGTATTCTTTCAATATGTTCCTTAAACGCACATATTCAAATTGATTCTGTTTCTACGCATTCATACGTAATTGCACGTTTTGCACTTTCTCTGGGAAGAGAGTTTTCGTTGTTAGAATTACCGCTAGTTGTGATTACTCCTGTAGGGGATCCTTTTATAGCTCGACACATATTCAGGTCATATTTTGTACGTGTTGGTGATAGGGATTTAGTAGTGGATTTGATTCTCCTAGATAAGTTAGTTTGATATACTTCTTGGTATGGATTGGTTGGCCGCTTGACATGTGTAGTAGATTGTCTGAGAAAAGCGGTCAAATTCCATTTTCCAGGTGAACCGATCTTTGTTGGGCAGGGAGACTGTAATATAACTCCGGCCAACATGAATTCTGCTCTTTGGACAATACGACTGTTAAGGAAGGGTTGTCATAGGTTTTTAGTGTTGTTGGAGACGTTGTAGCCGTTGAAGTCCCGTTGGACCAGGTTTCGATCGTACGAGAATTTCTGGATGTGTTTCATGCTGAATTACCAGGATTACCGCCAGAGCGCGATATTGAGTTTTGTATCGACTTGATTCCGGGTGCAGGGCCTATTTCTATACCACCATATCGGATGGCCCGACGGAGTTGAAAGAACTCAAAAGCCAGTTGCAAGAGTTGTTAGATCGGAGGCTTGTTCGTCCAAGTGTATCGCCGTGGGGAGTTCCTGTCTAATTTGTTAAGAAGAAGGACGGTAGTATAAGACTGTGCATCGACTACAGGCAGCTGAATCGAGTTACTGTGCGAAATAGGTATTCATTACCTCGTATCGATGACTTATTCGATCAGCTACAGGGAGCTGGTTACTTCTCAAAGATTGATTTACGGTCAGGATATCACCAGTTGATGGTTCGGAGGCATAACATTCCGAAGACTTCTTTTCGCACACGATATGGTCATTACGAATTTCCGGTGATGTCGTTTGGACTTAACAACGCCCCAGCAACTTTCATGGATATGATGAACCGTATCTTCAGGCTATTCCTTGATCAGTTTATTATAGTATCATAGATGATATTCTTGTTTATTCCCGGAGCTGAGAGGAGCACGAGCAGCATTTGTGTATTACGTTGCAGACCTTGAAGGAGCATCAATTATTCGCTAAATTCTCCAAGTGTGCTTTCTGGCTAGATAGTGTGGATTTCTTGGGTCACGTAGTTACGAGACATGGGATACGTGACCCAAAGAAGATCGAAGCGGTACAGCACTGGCCCAGACCTGTGTCAGTTACGGAGGTTCGAAGTTTCTTAGGTCTGGCGGGTTATTACCGACGCTTTGTGAAGGATTTTTCTCGGATCGCTGCACCGTTGACTGGATTGACTAGGAAGGAGGCTCCCTTTCTTTGGACAGAAGCATGGGAGCAAAGTTTCCAGCAGTTGAAGACTCGCTTGACACTGCACCAGTCTTATCTTTACCTTCTGGGTCAGGTGGTTTGGTTGTGTTTTGTGATGCCTCTCGAGTGGGTGTAGGCTGTGAGTTGATGCAGCACGGCAGGGTTGTAGCTTATGCTTCTCGACAGTTGGAGAGGCACGAGCAGAAATACCTCACTCATGATTTGGAGATAGCTGCTGTAGTTTTCGCACTGAAGATTTGGAGACATTACTTGTATGGAGAGTCGTGCCAAATTTTCACAGATCATAAGAGCTTGAAGTATATTTTTCAGCAGCGGGATCTGAATCTAAGGCAGCGTAGATGGATAGGACTTGTGAAAGATTAAGATTGTGAGATCTTGTATCATCCAGGCAAAGCGAATGTGGTAGCAGATGCCTTGAGTCGGGGGCCTGGAGGTAGCTTATCTCCTTTGAGCACCTTACAGAGACAGTCTTCTACAGACTGGCAGATTTTATGTGATAGTCGTGTACAGTTCGAGCTCACATCTACAGGAGGACGGTTAGTACATGTTCGCACCCGTCCTCAGTTATTGAATCGTATTCAAGAGACACAGCCCGCAGATGCTCGTATGTCGGAGATTATGGATCAGGTTAGGCAGGGCAGAGAGTCGGAGTTCATGATGGATGATCGTGGAGTATTACGTTTTGGGACTCATCTTTGTGTGCCAGATTCTGATGGATTGAGACGTGAGATCTTAGAGGAGGCCCATCGATCAGCGTACAGTATTCATCCTAGTTCCACCAATATGTATCATGACTTGAGGGATGTTTATTGGTGGGAAGGAATGAAGAGGGATGTTGCAGAGTTTGTTTCGCGATGCTTGACTGGTCAGCAAGTCAAGACCAAGCACCAGAGGCCAGCAGGAGAATTGCAGCCCTTACCATTCCAAAGTGGAAATGGGAACAGATTTCTATGGATTTCATTGTGGTTTTAACCAGGACTAGCGGAGGGTATGATTCCATCTGGGTGATTGTAGATAGATTGACAAAGGCAACTCATTTTCTTCTGGTGAAGACAACGTATGGGTTTGCACAGTATGCTCAGATTTATATCGACGAGATTGTCCGATTGCATGGAGTTTCGACGAGCATAGTGTCAGATAGGGGTACCCAGTTTATTAGCAGGCTATGGTAGAAACTTCAAGAAGCTCTTGGTACACGATTGAGTTTAGTACAGATTTTCACCCACAGACGGATGGTCAATCAGAGCGGACCATTCAGACTATAGAGGAGATGCTTCGAGCTTGCAGGCTTGATTTTGGTGGTAGTTGGAATCGTCACTTACCTTTGATAGAATTTTCGTACAACAATAGTTTTCAGGAGACGATCCAGATGGCACCCTTTGAAGCTTTGTATGGGAGGAAATGTCGATCACCCATTTGCTGGACGGAATTGAGCGAGAGTAGCATTTTGGGACCGCGGATAGTACAGGAGACTACAGAAAAGAATCAGTTGATATGAGACAGAATGAGAGCGGCCCAGTGCAGACAAAAATCTTATGCAGATCGACGACGTCATAGACTTGAGTTTGATGTGGGAGATCATGTGTTCCTTCATGTATCTCCGATGAAAGGGTGATGCATTTCGGGAAAAAGGGAAAGCTCGGCCCTGATATGTCGGACCCTACGAGATTCTGGAGAGAGTGGATGCTGTAGCTTATCGGTTAGCACTTCCACCGAGTTTTCCCGATGTGCATCCGGTGTTTCACGTATCGATGCTTCGCAAGTATCTTCACAATCCTTCTCACGCGATCCAGCATCAGACCTTACAGCTTGAGCCTGATTTATCCTACACAGTGCAGCCTGTAGCTATTCTAGACCGGCAGGCAAAGAAACTGAGATCAAGGGTACTTCCATCTGTAAAGGTTCTTTGGCGAGGAACGAATCGCGAGGAGATCACTTGGGAGACCGAGGATGCGATGCGAAAGAAATTTCCACATCTTTTCGAAGGTACGTCTAGTTAAGTTTAAATTCGGGGACCGAATTTTCTTAAGGGGGAATATTGTAACATTTTAAAAATTTAGAAATAAATAAAATTAATCAATTAAATAATAATACGCCAATTTAAAAAGTTATTAAGACAAAATAGGGCATTTTCATAAGTAGTATATGAAACAAATTAAATTGAAATTTTAGCATGCAACATAAATCAATTACAAGGGTTTTAATGATAAATTTAGCTTCATTTTAATAAAATGGTGTTTATATAATAAACTAGGTAGTGAAGGGTCTTTTTGTAAAATTTAGGAAAACTATGCAAACTTGAAATTGTAAGGGGGTAAGTGGAAAAAGGGTTAGGTAATAATTTAGATCAGAATTTTATCACAAATTAACAAAATTGAAGAGATAATACAAGGCCACTGATCGCACGCTTTTTGCGTGTCGGATGTTCAAAGTTCTAAAGTATAACCGCGATCAGGACGGTGTCGCTATGCAGCTAGCCGGTTGAGCACGGGTCGATCCACAGGGAGATGGTTATATGTCCGTTCGAGTTTTAGACGAGTCAATAAAGAATTTGTATGTGTTTGTTCAAGTCTAACCTATGTGTTTTATTTGCAAGTATAAAGTTGTTAAGAAAATATACGAAAGTGTAAGCTAAAGAAATCCGTACTCAAAACATTTGAGCCGAGTCTTGACAAATTGAAGCTAGAGCAATCGGCAACAACGTGGATTAGGGGATTTAAGCGCGGTATTCGTAGAATCCGGCTTATTTACCCTTGTCCTTCCGTTCTTGTCTCTTGCTTTCGCCTCCGGCCAAATCGAACGCAACCGGTCGCGGTTAGGAATCACCGTTATCTTGTTAGGGTAGGGTGCCTGACCAAGCGCTTGCGTATCGTTTGGGCGAAGTTCAATGGAAAATAACGGGAAAAGAAAATGAGCAAAGAAACGTTAACTTACAATATCGTATTGATTCTTAACAACAACAATAATTACAACCATTCACCAAAAGAACAAAAAAGAGAGAACAAAAAGAACAAAGAAAAGAAAAGATTACAAGTAAATAAGTGCATGGAATTAAATTGCATGAAAGTAAAGCATTAATGTAAAGCAAGTAATAAAAAGCAAGAAAGAAATAAGCACGAAAGTAATTGCAAGAACATAGAACTCAAGACAAGCATGGGTTCAATAGCCAACCCTTAAACTTGCAAGCTCAATCAAGAGATTGCAAGATCAAGAGAAGGGTAAAGAACTCATGTGAAGTGAAGAACTAATTCCATAGGAAAATGCGACCCTTGAGATCAATAACAAACTCTTAACCTTTCAAGCTCAATGAAGAGGTTGAAAGATCAAGAGAAAGCAAGAATCTCAAGGGGAAGTTAAACAAAAGAGAATGATACAAAAACCCTCATCTTCATTGATCTTCCACTCAAAAAGCTCTCACTACAATTTTCATGGAGAAAAGAATGAAGAAGAAGAAGAAGAAGAATAAACTACAAAAAGAAGGCTAAAGAAATTAACACCCTTGGCTTGGCTCAGTTCTGGGGTATTTATAGGAGGAGAAATGGAAACCTAGGGCAAGAATCTGGCATAAAATGAAAGTACCAAACTACCCCTAAAAAACGACACAGAGAGGACACTATATGGTCGCGGTTCCGCGGCCTAGACCCCCTATTGGCCGCGGAACCGCGGCCATCTTGATGAGTTGGATCATGGGATTTTGTGTGCTTTCCTGGTTTGTAGTTGTCTGCTATGTGGTATATGACTTTTCTCAGAAACTCTTCACAATTATTCCAGAATTTTAGTAGAACAAAAGGTGATGTGATGTGGATCTTTTGCCATGATTTCCTCGAGCTCCGCGTAGATTTCTTGGATCTTGTGTTGACATTGAGCTTTGTGCATGAACATGACAATCGATTTGCCATTTTGTCCATTAAACTGGTATGTGGCAATACACGGATAGAGAGCGGAGACCCGTGTTTTATCTGTTGTTGGCAGTAATCCAGAATTTGTCGTACTTTTCCATGATATTCACTGTTTAGAGCTGAGACCAGTATCCTGTAAATATGTAGCAAACACTTGATTAAAAGCACCTGCCTATAACCAAACGAGCGTAAGAATGGGCGGTATAAAATGCAATATTCTGGTATGAACAAATACCCCCAAACTTAACTTTTGCTCGTCCCGAGCAAAACCAACCTAAGTTAGAAATATCCAACCCTTATTTTTCACTCCTCCTATCTATTTAACTTTGGATCTTCTGAGTTTTCCTTTTAAAGTGCGGCCTTAAATCAGGGATTTTTATCAACTTTACAGAAAACACAAGTCTTATTCTTTATTTCTATCTTTTATCCAAACATCGATTGTATACCCCTACGTGTGTGTATATTTGCACCCCTGCACTCAAGAATTCAATTCAAGCTATAATACCCTTGCCCTAATACCTAATACTACTTCTTTTCATTAAGGATGGACGGATTTGCTCACACACCTTTCATGCGACTATTAATGCTTCTTGAGACACTAACGACCGATTACTGAATGTGTGGACTTTAAAGCGTAAATAGCAGTTTCCAGGTCTTGACTTTATTCTATTTTTTTCTTTTTCTTTTTCTTTTTCTTTTTCAAGACCGGATATATTTTTCAATAATGCACTTTTGGTGTTTAGCTTTAAATACCATTTTTTTCTTTCATACTAGGCTTTCAGACAAGAGTATTTCTAGGTATCCTCTACTATCCCAAGTTTCAAGGTACGTGTAAGTGCAGTTGTAGGGTATATACTTTCTAAATTTGAACTCAAGAAAAGAAACTGTTTTTCAGACTTATCCTTCAGTAAAGCTTCAATACTTTCCCCTCATCTTGACTTGACTCAAGAACTGAACTCAAAAATTGTAAGAACGTATACTTACCAAAGTTAGACAGAATGAGGGTTATTTTTAGGGTTTTCAATTCCTAAGTCTAGAATTTAGTTATTTCTAACATATCAACTAAACTTTCAGAATAAAAATCTAAGTTACCCTATTAGCTAACTTGACGACAAAGTTTTTATATTTTTTGGAAAGTTTTCAATTTTTGTGGGTTTTAAATAAGGTATGTAAATACAAAATATACAAATGAATGCGAAGGAAGAAAGCTTACCGAGCACACCCCCAAACTTAAACTTGACAGTGCCCTCACTGTCAGGCTACACCAAGAGGGTCAAAATTGTCGACGCTCCCTAGAAACAGATTATATACAAAACAAAAAGGAAAACAAAAAATATATACAAAAAGGAGTCCCCCCCAAACTTAAGTAAAACAGTGTTTCCACTGTTAAGCGTTGAAGTTCAGGATTAGGGAGGGAAGAGAATAGTATCAAGCTATACAAGGCCTTACAAAGGCCAAAAGTTAACACCAACCATTCAAAAATTCTATCTCTGTAAGATGCGGGTTGGTGAAAGAAGGTGAAGAGGAAAGAAATGGAGAATACGCGAGACCGTATGGAGATAGAAGCGGGATACGGTCTCGGTATATGAGAAGAAGGATGGCGGAAGGGAGAAGGAAGTGGAATACGAACTTGAGGGTGGAAATGGAGTGAATAGATTAGCACAATTTGTGATGACTGATGTGTGAGAAGCGTTTGTGCTAATCTATTAACCCATCGAGAAATGGGGTCAAATCCCTCAAGATTCGTGAGAAACCATGGGTACGCCGAACTCGGTAAACCAGACATATGAAATGAAAGTGATACGGTTTCATGCAAGGTCGGAACGATGGAAAGGATGGAGGTAGGTGATTGAGGAAGATTATCGGTTAGAGGTTCAGGAGGGTGTACACAGTCAATGAAAGGAACAGGATGAATTGGAAAATCTGACTCATCAATTAAAACTGGTTCATCCTCAAAAATATCCTCAAAAGTTTCTTCAAAATTCAGCTTATCCATGCAATTTTCATCAAAATCAAGACGCATATGGGGTTCGGGAAAAATATTTAATGACTCGGGATGATGATTTGAAGAGAAAAACTCAGTCCACTCTGCGGGTTCATCATCCAAAATATTCCCAGCGTCAATATCCTTAATCAAGTAAAAATCAATTTTCTCAGACACCTCATCAAAAGCATGGATTTCAATCAATTCAGGTTCTAAGATGGAGGTGTAGAGGTCAAAAGTATTGGGTGTGGTTTCACTTGGCAAGGTCCCTTCACAATCTGGCAAATCAAACACTACAAAGTCGCACAACTCATTAAACATTCTATCTGCAACTGATAATTCATTTGGAACACTTGATAGACTTTCAACACAGGAGTTGTGGGATTCAATTTGAAACGGGTAGGTTTGATTTGGAAGGGTATACAGCTCACTCTCTCCACTCAAATTTCCAGCCTGTCCTACCGCCTCTTCATACATTGGAAAATTTGGAGCTAGCTGAAAACTAGCTACCGGGTCAGTAGGTTGTATGAGAGCGGCCATGGACGCATTCAAATCCATCATCTGTTGGCTTGACGCTACCCTAAAGTCTTCCAACGACTGTTCCAGACTAGACATAGGTTGTGAAGGGATTTCAGTAAAAGATTCAAAGTTGTTTTGATACTGAAAATTCCCAAACGGCTGTGTAGAAGCAATGTCTAGGGAAGGTGCAAAAGTTGGGTAGGACTGGTAGGAATTGAATGGCTGAACAGGGGTAGGATCAACATACGGATAAGAAGGGGAATGGAATGGTTGATCAAAAGAATTTGAAGTGGTGAAAGGAGTGAAAGATCGGGTACGGGATTGTTCAATTCGTTCAGCAATAATCATTGGTCTTGGAGTTACAACAGGACTCGAAAAAGGGGTATCAACGTAGGAAGGTGGTGGAGGTTGAAACGGTTGATGCAAAGTGGATTGCGGAGTTAAATTGTTTGTCCTAGACGCGTCTATCCAATCTCTCAATGAAATTTTGAGCACGGATGAATCGTTCGAAGTTCGGCCAAAGCAGGACCCGTAGGAGGTTATGTCTGGTTGTGGGTACCAAAGTTCGGCAAGAGTTTTTCGAGGTGGGGTACCCATGATATGAAGAGAGAAGAAAAGAAAGGTAGAGAAAAGGAGGGGAAAAAGAATGTGATTTTTTTTTTTAACAAAAGAATAAAATATACACACAAAAAGAATCTGGACAAAAACAATCACGACACTAAAATACCACACACCTAATCGTTCTAGGGTTCACCTAGGTCAACTAGACCTGCTCCAGAACTTGATTGTCGAAGTAAAACTGTGTCGAGAAACGGGCTCAAGATACACTGATCACGAGGCCAGGTAAGTGCAGAGATAAGGGGAGGTTTTCCAACGCTTTCGTGAAGTTCCTTAATTAAATAACCCTTTCTCTTTTGGCGGTTTCGCCGTTAACACTTTCCTAGACACCCCGTAAACAATATACCGTTAAGCGAGGTTCTAAACACAGTTAACTTCTCCTAGTGAGCGCGAAGACCTTAAGGCTTAAAGTCTAATTTCTTTTAAAATTTGTGCGGGTAAACGTTATGCTCAAGTTCGTGATTTGTGGGCCACGGAAAAGGTGATGAAATCCTTTACCGTATATTGTGGGGTTCGCTTGCCCTTAAGTCCGTATTAATTGATGCAATGCACAATTCAATAAAAAATTATTCAAAGAATCAAACAATCGTTTTTTATATTAAGCACGGCACTGCAACAAATACGGGTTAGTAAATTTTTTGCGTTTGCTAGCGAACTTGCAAAGAATCCTGCAAAGAATAGTATATTGGATACGTCGGATTTAAGAAGAAGGTGTTAGTAAAGTACGTACCGTTAAGTTTTTGGGTTAGGAAACCCCCGTTGAATCAAATCCAGTAAGCTTGAAAAGTTCGCTTGCGCGGGTCAAACTACCCGGATCTTTGGCACTGTATTTTGCAATCATCTTAGCCTTGAACGTACATTTTGCTCCCCATAATCGCCGTTTGCAAATCCGCAAAAATCTGCAGACTTGCTCACAAAAATTATAAAAAAAAACAAAAAGATTTTTTTTTTATAAATATATACAAAAAGAATATTAACCCGAATAACAAGAAAGAAAATACGCTATCGTCTCCCCGGCAACGGCGCCATTTGATCGTACGCTTTTGGCGTGTCGGATGTTCAAAGTTCTAAAGTATAACCGCGATCAGGACGGTGTCGCTATGCAGCTAGCCGGTTGAGCACGGGTCGATCCACAGGGAGATGTTGTATATCCGTTCGAGTTTTAGACGAGTCAATAAAGAATTTGTATGTGTTTGTTCAAGTCTAACCTATGTGTTTTATTTGCAAGTATAAAGTTGTTAAGAAAATATACGAAAGTGTAAGCTAAAGAAATCCGTACTCAAAACCTTTGAGCCGAGTCTTGACCAATTGAAACTGGAGCAATCGGCAACAATGTGGATTAGGGGATTTAAGCGCGGTATTCGTGGAATCCGGCTTATTTACCCTTGTCATTCCGTTCTTGTCTCTTGCTTTCGCCTCCGGCCAAATCGAACGCAACCGATCGCGGTTAGGAATCACCGTTACCTTGTTAAGGTAGGGTGCCTAACCGAGCGCTTGCGTATCGTTTGGGCGGAGTTCAATGGAAAATAACGGGAAAAGAAAATGAGCAAAGAAACGTTAACTTACAATATCGTATTGATTCTTAACAACAACAATAATTACAACCATTCACCAAAAGAACAAAAAAGAGAGAACAAAAAGAACAAAGAAAAGAAAAGATTACAAGTAAATAAGTACATGGAATTAAATTGCATGAAAGTAAAGCATTAATGTAAAGCAAGTAATAAAATGCAAGAAAGAAATAAGCAAGAAAGTAATTGCAAGAACATAGGACTCAAGACAAGCATGGGTTCAATAGCCAACCCTTAAACTTGCAAGCTCAATCAAGAGATTGCAAGATCAAGAGAAGGGTAAAGAACTCATGTGAAGTGAAGAACTAATTCCATAGGAAAATGCGACCCTTGAGATCAATAACAAACTCTTAACCTTTCAAGCTCAATGAAGAGGTTGAAAGATCAAGAGAAAGCAAGAATCTCAAGGGGAAGTTAAACAAAAGAGAATGATACAAAAACCCTCATCTTCATTGATCTTCCACTCAAAAAGCTCTCACTACAATTTTCATGGAGAAAAGAATGAAGAAGAAGAAGAAGAAGACTAAACTACAAAAAGAAGGCTAAAGAAATTAACACCCTTGGCTTGGCTCAGTTCTGGGGTATTTATAGGAGGAGAAATGGAAACCTAGGGCAAGAATCTGGCATAAAATGAAAGTACCAAACTACCCCTAAAAAACGATACAGAGAGGACACCATATGGCCGCGGTTCCGCGGCCTAGACCCCCTATTGGCCGCGGAACCACGGCCATCTTGATGAGTTGGATCATGGGATTTTGTGTGCATTCCTGGTTTGTAGTTGTCTGCTATATGGTATATGACTTTTCTCAGAAACTCTTCACAATTATTCCAGAATTTTAGTAGAACAAAAGATGATGTGATGTGGATCTTTTGCCATGATTTCCTTGAGCTCCGCGTAGATTTCTTGGATCTTGTGTTGATATTGAGCTTTGTGCATGAACATGACAATCGATTTGTCATTTTGTCCCTTAAACTGGTATGTGGCAATACACGGATAGAGAGCGGAGACCCGTGTTTTATCTGTTGTTAGCAGTAATCCAGAATTTGTCGTACTTTTCCATGATATTCACTGTTTAGAGCTGAGACCAGTATCCTGTAAATATGTAGCAAACACTTGATTAAAAGCACCTGCCTATAACCAAACGAGTGTAAGAATGGGCGGTATAAAATGCAATATTCTGGTATGAACAGCCACCTCCTTCTTTCATGCATACTTCACACTCAACACCTCCTACTTGCATGAAACCACCCCTATTCCTTAGTTGACATCTCCTCCTACACCTCACCCTTTCCTTTTATCATTTCTATCATATGTTCAGATCATTGAGCAAATGAAAAGTTCAGAAAATTCAAAAGTTAAAGAAAAACTAGAACAAAGAAGAGGAAAAAGGAAAAGAAAAGAGAAGAAAAGCTAAGTTCTAGGATTTACTCACCATCAAGCTAAGGACTAGGAGCTTGTGCATCTTGGAGGGAGTTCTTCCAGCAAATTGCTTGTAGGTAAAAATCTTTAATCACTGTAGGAATTTAGTTCAGTAACTAGTTTAATTTAGAAATCAAAAGTGTCTATAATATCGTATTTTAGGCAAAAGTGAGCTCTGTTTGAATCTGCTTTAGTTTAGATAAAAGTTAACTTAACCAAACAGTGGCTTAATGTTGTATGTTGGACTTAGAACAAACCATAGGAGCACGAAACCAGGGGCTCGGATTTTGGACGGCGAGGTATAGGCAAATTCCGGCGTCGCCGGATTTGTAGGGAGGTATGGTGATTTTGGTTTTTGGGTAGGTCTCTGTATAGATGTTGGATTATTTTGGTATTGTTTATTTAAGTTAATTTAACAGTATATGGAATCCGGGGACTAATATCGTAAAAGGGATCAAAATTCTAAAATACGACACGGTAAATTCGTAACGCGTTTAAGTTTCTGTTGCAAACAGCGAGGGGTTAAATTCTAGTTAAGATAAGTGTTAGATAGTTTAGAATAGTCGCGCGTGGTATAGTTAAAACTTAACGCTCGTATTGTATATTTCGCCATATCGAAGTTAGCCGTTTCTTATTCAAATTAATTTCTATGTTAGATTCAAATACGGGAACTTCGGAGGCCGCAAGAAAAGAAAAGGGATTGGCGATTTCTGAATAGATTATGACGTATTCCAGTGAGTAGACTAAATATCTACCAGGGGATTGTGTAAAGATGGCGTGATACGCCCGTATTTTGTTAAATTGAAAGATTTACTTTATATGCGAAGTTAATAACATGCATTCATATATTCCTGTATATCATCATGTTAATAGTCGTTAGAACACTGCACAATTATCGACGAGTTATGCCGCACGTGCACACCTTTACATGTTACACTATACCTCGTCGATATTAATATGTCACTTTTACACTACATAATTATCTTGTGAAATATGATTCTATCATACCTTAAACATCATTAATAGTAGTACCTTGCATAAATAACATCATGTTTCGTATTTAATTGTTCAAAGTTGATATAAGAGAAAATTATATTGTTGAGGATTTATGGTTTTGAGCTTTCCTGTACTATTACATAAATCCAGTGATTTCATGATTGATATGACATGTCCACCATGAGATGTTTTATGATTTGGTTTTACTCCGGACCGAGTGAGGGAGCTATACGGTCGCGGATTTATACGTTATCTAGACTGAGTGGGGGAGATATACAGTTGGATACATGGTGGACCCGGTCAAGACCGAGGGGCAGGATAGCCGCATTTGAGGCAGAGGAGCCTAACGAGGATACTCGATACCGGAGATAGTTGTGAAACACGGCGGATATCTTAGACGATACCGACCGGTGTTATTGATTACAGGATCGTTGGAGGAACGAGGCCTGAGGGAAAACAGAAGATTTGTGTCGATGTTGGATACGGAAAGATGAACTTGATTTGGAAATAAGTGATAAGATTTCATTCTTGATTTATACGATTATTAGTATGATTTCATGTTTTCACATGCTATCATGCATCAAACTTATCCTTATTGAAATTAGTTATAGTTGTCATATTTACATTATCAGCCGTTATATGTTAGTCTTATTCACTGAGTTGGCAACTCACCCCCGTTGTGCCACAGTTCCTTGCAAGGGTAGAGTGGACGGTTAGCCGCAGTGCAGATCCACTTATCAGCTTTTATCACATCTTTTGCTAGGTAGGTTACCTATGTAGTAATCTTCTCTTTTAGTATTGTATATTGAATCTAGAGTATCTCCATCAGACCCTGTATAATGACTTAGAACGATATATGGTTATATGTATATTAATTCGACAGATGAGATCATTTAGTTGTATTAATTGATATTTCTTCTAATTATGTCTGAGATTCTTCTTTGATGTCGTACTATGAGTATGTATTGATTTTCACTGTTAGTATTGTTGAACCCAACTAGGGATGTAACCAAACTTAACATTTTATAACTACTTTTACTATAACTGAAATAGGAAATTACTGTTAAGATCTTAAATACTTAAAATCTGTGATTTTTACCTAAACAAAACTAAATTTTTCTAAAGTTTTGCAAAAAGGGTTTTTGATCTTGGTTTTTTGCTTACTCAGGTTGTGTAGATATCTTTTGATATTATACAATCTAAGTGCTGGTCACATCCAAACTTTGAGTCGTGACACAACCATGGATGAGTTTATATCATATACTAACTCATGTAGAGACTAAAATATGGCTAAGGATAATAGTTAGGTTAATAAATATTTTAAGTAAAACAAATTAGTGGACTAAGTCAATGGACACTACAAGCTTCTACAAGCTTCAACCATATCCACCAATTTGTGAATTACTAAAATAAATAAAAACCTTTAATTATCAAGAGCATGGTGTGAGTCTTATACACCCATGTTGCATATATCAACAACCATGACACAATAACATATATCACATGTATATTAAAGTGTACACAAAAGTGAGAAAAAGAAATGTTTAAGTGAGCTAATATTAGTTAATGTAATTCAATATATCAAATATATAATTATACATTAAATTATTAAATCAACACTTGATTTAATAATCCGGCTATATCACATACAACCGACTAATATCATATGTATCAACTTATCGAATCAACACTTGATCCGATAACCCGGCTATATCACATATAACCGTCCGATATCACATATTGCGAGAATAGAATACGGTATCACATACTCGTATTAATCTCAGTACCGCACATATCACATATGTGCTCCTACTATGTTTCGCTTGAGCCAGGAAACCTCTGTGTAGGACTCTAAAGACTCGTCAATACGCCGGCAGTAGGTGGTGATCATATCAGCCACCCACAAGCCACAAGCGGTCTGCTAAACATAATGGCCACCCGGGTATTGAGCGATCAGAAGATCAACAAGCAAGCCTGCTCATACTCCTGCGAGTCCATCAAGTAACACTACCGTACAGTACAGTCTCTTCGTCAGATATGTCGCATATCACAGCCTGGGGGTGGTAAACGTCAGACCCCAATAGCCTGATAAGTCATGCCGATGTGAGTCTCATAACGGTTCGAGAAACTACTGATAACACTTACCAGTAGATCTCAGCAACCCTGGCCAGGGATTTCCTGTTATGGCCAATCAAGCATAGAGCAACACCAACCCCCAATACCGGGAGAGACGAAATCCCCTCCTATCGCTCATTGCCTCCATGTGACTCGGGACTGTACCCAAAAACCACCATTTTGCATGATCTCTTGAACGTGGTAAGGTAGAAATCAAAGCACAGTGGGAATCACACAAGACTCTATGATGATCTCGGGTCGACAGACTAACCTGTACCGGTGTCTCCAGAGAACTGTTATCTGACGATAGGTATAGTACCGTCTAGGAGTTCTCGGCGAGTCCGTTCGATATACTCAGTCTCCACTGAGCACCCGTATACCATCTATGATGTCAAACACCAATGGATATAGGATCATCCATCGCCCATCATATGGGTCGAGAAGCGTATATGCTAGTCTACTCTGGAATATCGATGCCCCGTCTCGATATTCCCATGACTATGAACATTTGAAGGATGTACTTACCGAGTACCTCTGCCCCACTAGTATGATCTGCATCATAATCCTGATAGTTAAGTACTCATCCTAAGGGCTTTATCAACATGTAATAGAGAGACAATAAGTGTACATATTAAGATAAAGAGCAACTAGATAGCATACTATCATGTCGAGCAAGAAAGTCCTCCCTATATATGTCCAAGCATCCACTATAATATACATCACATGTATAATAATTGCCTCTAAGGCATACATATAACTAACTAAGAGAAGGATCAGATCACGAATAAAAAGAGTAAAGGCGTAATGAAACGAATTATACCAAGGCCCAAAGAAGCGCGGAGCCTCTCTTCCTCCTCGAACGTCCTGAGGGAAGCCGTAAGAGCCTCTTCGGCAGAAATACCTGTTAAAAAAGCATCAATAGAAGCATAATAAAGAGAAAAGGGATAGCCGCAGAAGAATATAACAGAAGTATACCTGACTTCGCAATAGAGATCAACGCCGCTTTCTCGCGAGCCAGTCGCTCGGAAGCCGCGATGGCAGCCTGTAGATTAGTATCGGTTATAGATGCGTCGAACAAACCCTCATTGGTTCCATATTCGCACAAGCTCTGGCTGTAGGGAGCATGTGGCTCTTGACCGAATGCGACATCGGCAGAAAATAGAGACTTCTTCTTCTTCTGCGAGCGGACAAAAGCGGCCGACGACAAGAGCTTGCGCTTGACAGGAATTTTCAGGTGACGGGTCCTGATTTCCATACCAGCGCCAGATTCTGGGGATGCCACGGCTACCGCAATTACGGGGACATTAGATTGAAGCCTCTCAAGGAAGACTCGAGGGACTATGGATGTGGTAATTTCCTTCAAGGAAGGACGAACGGCAGTCCGTCGCTTTAAGGGGACAGATGGATTACCAGCGGGGACTGCATCCTTGTGATCGAGCAATAATCGCCTTTCTTCCCTGATAACAGCACCCGTCGCATGCTAGTACCACGCCACGTAAGCATTCGAAGCTTTCGGCACATAGCTCGGCTCACTGATGAGAAAATTGGACCCCGTATTTAGTCTCATAAAATGGTGCAACGCGCTGCGAATACCCTCTTCCGTAGCAATTGGCTCGGCTAAGAATGCCTCGAGAGGAACACCCTGATTGTAACCCGACTGTTAAGAGAAGCAGTGCGGGTTGTACCTTATGAACAGTGCCAAGGAATTTTGCCTGAACGCTAAAAAGCTCGGCCTAATAGAATACAAGTGCAAGATTTCCCGAGCCTTCAACGTGGGAGCCCCGTCTTTGAAAGTGTCACGCAGTGGTTGCACCACCTTGGTAGATTCCTTGCCGATGTCAAGACTCTATCTGCAAAGGTCATGTTGTCCCCAACCATGAGCGGGCGGAGGACCAGTCGTCGAGCCTCTCACTGCGACAGGTTTGACGCGGAAGCGTCAACTAGATACATGACCCGAGGAAAGTTGTAACTGTCGTAGAAGCGGGGTCTTTTGTGAACACCGAAAGCACCTAGCACATGCATCTCGATCCACGACGTGAAGTGATACAATGGGAGATGTACGGGCTTTACCCCCGGCTGAGTAGTGTCCGCCGCTAAGCTCAGGCCATGATATAGATGAGCCTGCCCTGCGATCCCAACGGCCACATGCTTCCCTGCAATCATGTGGTGGGTCGGATAAAAGACGGACGGCCTCATATAGCGAGGATGCATCGGAAGCACAAACCAACTTAACCATAGGCCGATGAACCCCAGAAAGAATGTCTCTTCGTCGACGTATGGAGCAACGAGCTCTGCAAAAGGGATGACCGGAATGTCCGGAATGAAGAAATTCCTCAAATCCGCCTCTGCCATCGGCAAGTTATCTAAACCAAAACCGAACGGGTCATCAAGCTTAGCGAATTTCGCGGCTTGTTTTGACAAGACGTCTGGGCGAAGAAAGCGGGCGATAAAATCTGCAAAGACAACTCTATGCCCTCCAGACTCTAAGAACAAACTCTCATAAATGTTCAACACCTTGATTAGGCTTGGGAACCGGTGTTGAACAGCATTCTCATGAGTAAGGCCCATCACCACTGATTTGGTGGTAAAGATGTACTCATCAGGGGGGAGTATCTCCTCATAATGTTCTCCTCTGACGGGTAAGCCGAAGATTTCCGCACACACCTCCAAGGAAATTGAGACCTCTCAGTTCGATAGAAGAAATGTGTGGGTTGGGATGTTCCACTGTTCCAGAAAATCCTTAACCCACCATACATGAGGCGCGGGATATTGGAAAAGGGACGCATATATGGCAGGATATAGCCCAAGCTTCAGCAGCAACGACTTCTTGGCCGACAAGATATACCGAGCCCACTGCAGGTAGGCGGCTGATTGGCGAGGAGTCAACCCTATCATATAGACTTGCCCCCAAGGGCACGACTCGCCTTGGCATATCCACCGCCCTAAAAGATTCAAATCCATCGGCGGCTGTACGGGTATTGATGCCATAGAGGGCTGAAGGCGACCCTCCGAAGTCCAGTTGACCTCTTCTACGGCATAATTCACTTGAAGCGAATCGGCGTAATGAATCGCTGAAATTGGCTCTGAGGGCGCTGCATAAGAAAAACTGCGCCGGCCCCTAATGATCTGATTATACCATGACCCCCACAAGTGAAGAGACTTCTGCTCCAGGTCATGATCTTTAATAAGTGCGAAGACTTTTCGGTCCACGGGCGCGTCGGCAAAGGCGCTCTCTGAACGTACGAAAGGGAAGGAAGAGTCGAAGGCCATTGCACCTGCACAAAAGGAGAAAGGTCAGCTATTGGCGTCATGATTCAGGAATCAGAACTTTAACGTTCTTTGAGACTCAAAATGTTTGCACTGCATTGCAGTGGGACAAAGAGGGGCCTACAAAATTAAGGTGACGCCCTATCATTGATGGGGCAGTCACTCATTAAGAACAGAATCCTAAAAGGATTCACATTTAATAAGAAATATCATTGAACTAAGGAGTTAAACTCTCTCGAGAGCTGTGCTCTGCAAACAGATTTCATATCTGTCAGAAAATTAAGAAGGGAATAAAATTCCCCAAGAACTTCTTAGAGCCATGCACTGTAAAACAATGGGGTAATCTACCCGAACCCTTAAAAGCAAAGCTTTTTTTTTAACAGGGTTAAACCCCAAGATCTTTAAAGATCTAAAAGAAAAATCCTAGGAACTCTAAGAGTTCTTCATGAAAGATGAGCAAAGCTCTAATTAATGGGTTAAAGAAACCCTAAAATACATTTTTAAGATCTACGATCTAAGAAGAGCAAAGCTCCGTTAATGGGTTCGATCATAATCCTTACCAAATTTTTGGACAAAGCTCTAGCTCTAAAAGAGTTTCCTTAGGCAGAGATCTAAGCTCTGGAAAGAGAATTATATTCTCAGAAAGAAGAAGTTTAGAGAAGATGAACAGCAGTCATCTCCAGGGCCAAAGGCCCTACTTATAGGCACAAGGAGATGGTTCCACTTCCGAGGAGATCAAACGGTGGAAAAGATTCCACCGCCGTGCTCACATGGAAAAGATGCCACCGCTGCACTCACGTGTGAGCCGTGTGAGCCATGTGAGCGCGGCGGTGGGGGGGCATTTGTTTCCCCAATAAAAGAGCAAAACTCAAGAGGCAGCGCCTCACGTGTTTGCCGCGAGGGCGCCAGCGCCAGAGTTAAAAACTCTTAAAAGAGAAAATCTCTGTTCAAAACTCAAGAGGCAGCGCCTCACGTGTTTGCCACGAGGGCACCAGCGCCAGAGTTAAAAACTCTTAAAAGAGGAAAGCTCTATTCAAAAGGCAGCGCCTCACGTGTTTGCCACGAGGGCGTCAACGCCAAAGTTAAAAACTCTTATTAGCGTCGCACGTGCACAACACGTAAGCACCGGCGCCTGGTAGAATTAAATTCTACTCTCTGTTAAACAGAGCCGTTGGATCGAACATCCAACGGAGATGATAAATCATCAGAGTGCAGAATTAAATTCTGTTGAGGAAATATTCCTCAAATCTTTCTAAACAAGAAAGATTACTCTCTGTAAAACAGAGTACCGTTGGATTAAAAATCCAATAGTGATTAAAGAATCACCGATCTACGAAATAAATTCTGTGTGGGAAAATATTTTCCTAATCTTGTTAAAAACAAGAAAAATATCTCCCGTAAAACAGAAGTCCTTGGATAAAAGATCTAACGGTGGGTAAAATCCCCGAATCAATTAGGATTTTTCAATGAGAGATTTCTTCAACTAATCAACAGATTTGCCTCTACTATATAAAATACCCAAGACTTCAAGTCTAAAAAAGAGGAACCCCCCCTCCATGAACTTCAAGGGAAAAAAGAGAGAGAAAGCTTTGAAAGAACAGAGAATTAAATTCTCGAGGAAGAAGAATTCTCTTCTTGGAAATGTTAGGTAAACAAAAAGTAGAAAAAGATCCCATGGATCATTAAAAAAAACAAAGAGAGAGAGAGAGAGAGAGAAATAAGGAGTGCTTAGCACTCAGTGACTGGCGCTCAACGCCCAGCGCCTCACGTGTCTCTCACGTGGGCGCTACAAAATAAGGAGTGCTTAGCACTCAGTGACTGGCGCCCAGCGCCTCACGTGTCTCTCACGTGGGCGCTACAAAATAAAGGAGTGCTTAGCACTCAGTGAGCAACGCCTAGCGCTCAGCGCCCAGCACCTCACATGGGCGCCACAGAATATAAGGGTGATTAACACTCATCATTCAGCACCTGGGGCCTAGTGCCTTGCTTGCTTTGCACGTGGGCCCTTTAAAGAGTGCTCAGCACTCCACATATACAGAAAAAAAGGGGAAAGAGTCAAGTGTCCAACACTTATTGGGAAAATCCCCCATGACTGAAAACCCCACATGGTTATATGTGAGCGTCAGAACTAACATAAGTGCTCGGCACTTTTTGCAAGAAAGGGGGGCTGAGCCCATACCAGTGCTTAGCACTTCTTCCAAATAAAAGAAAACCGAGTAGGTTAAGCCCAAGTTGGCTAGGTCCCTAATTCAGATCAACTGAGCCTATTGACTCATCATTTCCCAAATATGACTCATGACATCAAAAAAAAAACCGAGCCCCCAACTGGTCGTCTACATTGAAGTCGATCTTGATCTCAAAATGGATCAACGATCCTTAAATCAACCCAAACTCAAATCTAAAAATATATGGATTTGGACTAATCCATGTCCTACAGGAGACAACATAAATTAGTCTCCATATACAATCCACGAGCAACCAAAAATAAAATAAACACACACGATACGAAGTGAACTTCTGGAGCAGGAGAAAGTGGTTATCGCGATGCGATAACGTAATTAACTGCAGGGTCTTGCGCCTGTAGGGAAGAGCGTCCCCACAATCAAAACCCCTCACAACGAGGGGGAATCTGACGAAGTCTGCTACAACGGTCGCATCCGTCCAAACCTCCGATACACGGTGCCATAAATCAACATGGCATCTTCGGAGAGGTGGACGGATAAATCCAAATAGCATCTGCCCCCAAATTCAGGCAAGACGACACCATCCCGGTTCGTCTCCGTTTTCGGCGGTAAACAACACTCTTAGCGGAGCTGGAGCAAAGTTGATCAATCTATTGAAGACCAACCGTCTTAGAGGTGAAGCGCTTTTGACGGCTTCACATATGGTAGGAGCAGGGAGGGCTAGCCGTTTTAAGGCAACCCCTTCTGGAATTATAGGCTTCTTTACGAGCATGTTTGAGTTTCTCTTCAGCCTATTGAAGACTTAGACTTCAGAGTTGGATGGCTTGCTAATAGGAGTCGTCTCAGTAGCCAGCTGATCAAAGACCGACCTTCGAGGAGATTCTTCTCGGGGCGTTGTGGTGCCAAAGCTTATGAGTGGGAGCATGGTCCCGAAGAATAGCCCGGTAGTGGCCTGAGTAACCTGTCCTACCGGCATTGAGAAGATGGAAGCCACATTGGGCTCGTACGTCACTCCTCCGGTTGGGGTGGAGTGGGAGTTGCTTTTGCGGGAAGTGCAGTGAGAGGTCATTGATTCTGCACATAGGCGAAGCACCAAGTTTTAGTATCTCGCATCCAAGAGCTACCCTGAATATAGCGAACCACGATTTTGTTCGCGAAACATGACACACAAAGTGTGGAGTGGAAAGAGAAAGAGGTCCTACCGAGCGTGCCAGAATCTGTTTACCACCGAAAACATAGACGAACTGGAATGGATCGTCTTGCCTGAATTTGGGGGCAGATACTATTTGGATATATCCATCCATCTCTCTGAAGATACCAAGTTGATTTATGGCACTGTATATCGGAGGTTTGGATAGATGCGACCGATATAGCAGACTTTATCAGATTCCTCCTTATTTATGAGGGGATTTTGATTGTGATGACGCTCTTCCCTGTAGGCACAAGTCCCTGAAATTAATTATGTTATCGCGTTGCGATAACAACTTTCTCCTGCTCCAGCAGGTCATTTCATGCCGTGTTGTGTTTTATTTATTTTGGTTGTCCATGGATTGTATACGGACACTAATTTATGTCGTCGCCCGTAGGGCACGGATTAGTACAAATCCGTATATTCAATTTGGGTTTGAATATAGATTGTATGTTCCATCAGTTCAAAGAATATTTTATTTTATTTTAGGACCGTTAATCTGGTTTTAGATTAAGATCGACATAAATATATGTGAGCATATGGGCTCAATTTATTTTAATTAAGGATACGTTAGTCTTGTATGAGACTAAGATCAACTTAGAAATATGTTTAAAGATCATTAAATTTTGTTAAGATCTATCAACAGAGCATATGGGCTCGACTGCAGGGAACAATATAGGTTCAAAGAAATTTCAGAGACTTAGCCAATTTTGAGCTCAGTCTTGGGCTTTTTCATCACCTAGCAGTGTTAAGCACTTAGTCTTTTGACTATGGATATAATATCTGAATTCTGCTTTGGTGCTCACGTGGTATCACGTGAGGCGCTGAGCCCTTAGAAATTTAATCTCTGTTTATTTTTTATTTTTTTAAGAAGTTAAACTTTTGTTAATGGTGTTTTGACCATTGATGATCACCAAGATCTCTGT
This sequence comes from Agapanthus africanus, assembly GCA_030015575.1. Taxonomy (NCBI): domain Eukaryota; kingdom Viridiplantae; phylum Streptophyta; class Magnoliopsida; order Asparagales; family Amaryllidaceae; genus Agapanthus; species Agapanthus africanus. The sequence continues at coordinate 414,168,824 of CM057349.1, read as the reverse complement.
TTTGAAGATCTGTGATCGGATTTTTTGAGAACTAAGTTCTTATGTTCCTTTTTTTATAAGAACTAAGTTCTTTGTATAGGGTTAAACCCTGTTTTTAGAGGAATTGAATTCCTGAATTATAAGCTCCATTTCTTTTCTTCATGTTTCCTTTCTCATATCTAGTCTTTTCCCTAGATCTTGAGTTTGATGGGCAAAATCTTCCCGATGAGAATTAAATTCTCAACTTATGGGAGATTTGTCTTGCGGATCTCCGATCTAGAGAAAGAACTAAGTTCTTTATGGAGGGTTAAACCCTTATATTTATGTATGATAGGTAAAGGAGAAATTTTGATCTCTATTTTCTTTACCTAGGGTTTGAGAGGAGAAGGAACTATTCTTCCGCCGGAAAATTAAATTCTCGATTGTAACTTTTTCTTTCACCTTATGGAGTTGACTCTCCTTTTTTGTAGAAGCTTATCGAAAGTTTTTTTTGTCCTCGAGACTTAAAGTCTCGGGTCCTTTATATAGGTAAGGCAAAATTGTTAATTAGTTTTGAGAAAATATCTCATTGAGAGATATCAATTGATTTAATTGGTCTCAAAAATTATTCGGGGAATTTTATCCACCGTTGGATCTTTAATCTAGTGAATTTCTGTTTAACAAAATATATTTTCTGTTAGTTTTAGCAAGATTAGGAAAATATTTTCCTACCAAAAAATTGATTTGATTTTTTGATTTTGTCGGTGATATTATAATCACCGTTGGATTTTGAATCCAAAGGTTCTCTTTTTAACAAAGAAAAATCTTTCTCGTTTTGGAAAGATCGGGGGGATATTTTCCCAAATAGAATTTAATTCTATATAGAATCTAATTCTATCTGAACCAAGCGCTTCAAAATGATGTGCCCACGTGTTTAACACGTGACCCCCCAATGTGGGTTTTAACCTGTCTTTATTCAGCGCTCATATATATTACATATGAGCACTCACATGTTTAACACATGAGGCCTATTTAGCTTTTGGTTACTTACTTTCAGCGCTCATGTGCTTTGCATGTGAGCGCTCATGTGTTTAACATGTGGGCCCGTTTGGCCTTTGGTTACTTACTTTCAGCGCTCATATGCTTTGCATGTGAGCGCTCACGTGCTTAATACATGGGGCATGTTTGGCCTTTGGTCATTTATTTTTAGCGCTCATATGCTTTGCATATGAGCGCTCACGTGTTTAACACATGAGACCAAACTGTAGGTTTTAATTCTCCTTAAAGCCATAACGCTCACGTGCTTTGCACATGGAAGGAATTCGTCTCTTCTTTCTTTTCTTCCCTTCTCCCCTTTTTTTAAGAGAACACTTGCATTTCAACGAATACGTGTCTAAAACCAGAGAACTCATAGGTAAATCTGAATGAAGTGAGAGTACCAACCCCTTGTCCTTAAGGACACTGGACAATATACATTTTCATGTATAAGCCCTAAGAGTTCAATAACTCGAACTCCGTGTGTTGTAGATTGAAAACTGTATTTTGGTTAAGAATATCTTGCACCGTTACTCAATGCACCTTACCTTATCCTCAACTGATAAAGGTAAATGTTTGGAAAACAATTTTCAAAATTATATCTCACTTTATAAAATAAAGATACAGATATATCATTTTAAAAATTGGTGCATAACAACGATTATTCGAAATCAAATATTGTCGTTAGGCAAAACCAGGCGATTTAATTCAATTGCAACGAATTCCGATATTGAGAATCAAATCGCCCATTTCCCAATATTCTACTCCTACTCAGTATCTGTAACGTCGTACGGATGTGAGATCCAAATTCGGTAAATACATACACTGAAGTCAGAATTAATTGGGAAAACGGTTCTCATTTACAAGTACACAGAAATTTTGAAAAATAAATGTTTCAAGGGGTTGGCCGGGTATTCCTAATAATGCATTTTCCATTATCCAGATTCATGACAGTAGTCGCAATTTCGTTTGCCCTCACTTCAACCGCTTTATATTCCTTTGCATCTTACCTTCTGTACACCAGAATTAAACTAATCGGTTTTCTTCATTCCCTACCTTTCGGCACCGGCCTAAGGTTTGGAAGAAAACTATCCAATAAGTGTAATAGGTATACTCTCCTAATACAAAGAGCTCTCTCATCCTGGAAGAAGGTAAAGGGAAGAGACAACAGAATAATCCTATTCAATTTCTCCAGAACTAGTGGCCATGCTCAACTGAAATAATTTTTTTAAGTTCGTATGGAACTATACGATGGCCTTTCCAAGCAATATAGATCATCACAGTGATACGGAGTGTTCTAAAGAAATGCAAAAGGAAAGTAGGAGTAGCAGAGATATATGCGATTTTCTCGTAAATCATGATAATCCAAAACCAAAGTGTGTAAGAAGGTTCGGTTAACTTGGTTCATAATTTAAAGGTAAGTCATGAGTCGCAGTAACCAGAGAGAGAAAAGAAACACTCAGCGTGCACTCTATCAAAATTAGATCGGTTATCACTTTATCTAATTAAGATAGCTCCCACTGATTCCTCGAATTCTCATTCAAACCCTAAAAGTTCGGGACCATATACACCTTACAAGTTTGCTAACCATTCAGCCGGGTCAGTGTTGGTATTCTGAGGGAGGTCCTCCGTGCTTTCGTACGGACCTAATTAAATAACCCTGTTTCCGCAGAGGCGTAATCTCCTTAACACTTTCTAGACACCTAATAAGTTAGTTAGTTGTGAAGTGAAAATCTCCCGAGGAGTAATACCTACTCATCAGTGGGAATCGGTACCCAACTATCATTGTGTGATAATTTTGATGGAAGCCAACCAAAATTACCACACTCTAGAAGGTATGCGCAAACTTGGCAAGTTTCCCTTATATTTGAAACTCTCGATATGGTTTTTTCCCCAAGCGGCTTATAGCCTTGACAGAGGTCAACATACCATAATTCACAAGTCAAGTTCTACCCGTCATTATCCTGGATTAATTAGACCCACCCGTACGAGCCCTTGACGGAGGTCAAAATGACGGTACGGCTGTCCTAACCAATCACATCACCATGCAAAAAAAAAGCATTACAGAGCTACCGAATACTACGCCTTGACAGAGGTCAACATATATAGCATGAATTCAAAGCAATACCAATCTGAAATGATGGAGGGCTACGGCTAGTTTTTAGCGAAAAACCTTTAACGTAATGAACTTAATATCGTTGAAGGAACTCGAGTGGCTTTGAAATGGAGTGATTTAGGCTCAGCATTTTAAAACTAGTAATATAAACTTTTGCTTAACTCCCCGTGAAGAGATCAAGGCTCTTTCCTCATAGAATGAGGTGCAAGATATTCCTAACCGAATAGCTCTATACAAAGCAAAAGAATATGACTTTTATTTTGAAGAAAACCGAATAGTTTTAAAAATTGGTTCCGACAACATCATATATGTTTGTTTTTCCTTGCATTAAACATATAATACGTTCCTATCAATACAAGTTTCTAAGCCACACCAGAAACAACCAAAATAGCATACTTTTATATTCCATCCGCATTCGCCACGGGGTCCCGGGTCTTCACTGTAAGGTTACTTAAGTTACGGTAGGGCGGGGACAGGGCTAGCATAGATGCAAAACATATAGAAACATCTACTAGTATATAATATATATATATATATCAACATCGCAGACAGATAATAGTCATCCCAGGAAGATAATAGTCATCACAGGCATGCGACAAACAATATGGAACAGGGGATAAACTTAGACCCCCACGTTTCATCTAAGCCGCAAATGAGACGCGACGTTCCCCGGTCGTGTGGATAGCTCGTACAAAGTCGATCCTAAACCCCTACGAGTGCGGCAAGCCACCTGCCAATTCTAGAAATTGGGTAACTTGCCCTCGATGACATGAGTCGGTGACCGTCGCTTTCTAGAATCCGGTAACTTGTGCACCCTCCGCGGGTCGATCCTATAACCCCTGCAAGTGCGGCGACCAACCCGCCAATTCTAGAGAGAGGAGGCCCAATCTCAACTCCATGAGATGGCCACCTGCTGCACTCTAAAACCCGGTTACTTGAGCACTTCTCCTAGGTTAATCCTAGTACAGAATAGAAATATATACAAGGTTGACAACGACCGCATCCTGGTCGAGCCCCAATAAAAGAATATACATAATATGGAAACGGCGGCCATAAGTTGGAGCTCGTCCCGAACAAATAAATACAACAATGTAAATCAAAATTGTACAAGCAATCGCATGAGGGGCCATCCGACACGACAATCCGGCTAAACCATAATCAAGATATATATATATATATATATATATAACCACATAAACAAGTAACAGAAGCAAGTGTGCAATTCCGTCTAATTGAGCGTATAGAAATTAGATGACATTCAACAACACATACACACACGTAAACGAAGTCATGACATTAGAATTCCACACACAAATAGCGCACATCCCAAATATACCAAAGGGTTAAAAATCAAGTGCACTAAACTTCCAAAAAACCAAGTTTAAAGCCAATACGGGAGTCCAAATCGAATCGAAACTCGCCCGAAACCTCACGGGAAGACCAAGTAAAAAATTAAGGGTCAGATAAGGGGCCTAAGGGGTACCCACCGTGATCCCTCATAAAAGGGGGAAAAGGGGAGAAAATTCCCCACGACTCAAGCCTCACGTGTTAAACACGTGAACGCCTATATGCAAAGCATATAGGCGCTACAATCAAACAACGATAGGCTAAATGAGCCTCACGTGTTAAACACGTGAGCGCCTATATGCAAAGCATATAGACACTGCAATCAAACAACTATAGGCTAAATGAGCCTTACGTGTTAAACACGTGAGCTCCAATATGCAAAGCATATAGGCGCTGCAATCAAACAACTAATAGGCTAAATAAGCCTCACGTGTTAAACATATGAGCGCCTATATGCAAAGCATATAGACATTGCAGTCAAACAACTAAAGGCCAAATTGGCCTCACGTGTTAAACACGTGAGCGCCCATATGCAAGGCATATGGGCGCCAAATCAAAGAAGCTAAATAAGTCTCACGTGTTAAACACGTGAGAGCACCTCCTTACGTAGAATTAAATTCTACTCTTTGGAAATATTTCCATGGATTTTTCTAAAAGAGAAAGATCCTCCCTGTTAAACAAGGAACAGTTGGATCAAAGATCCAATGGTGATTAAGCATAGAATTAAATTTTATTGGGAAGGATATTTTCTGTTAAACAGAAAGTTGGTGGATCAAAGATCCAATTAGATGGAAAATATTTCCTGTATCTTTCAAAAACAGAGAAAGATTGTGCTCTGTTAAACCGAGCACCCCTAAATTAAAAATCCAATGGTGATAAGAATATCATCGTTCAATAGAGTAAAATTCTGTATATGGGAAAATATTTCATCAATCTTATTTTAAAAAAAACATATTCTGTAAAACAGAAGTCCTTGGATCAAAAATCCAACGGTGGGTAAAATTCCCCATTTCAATTTTGAGACCAATTAAATCAATTAGAATCTCTCAATGAGATATTTTCTCAAATTTAATTAACAAACTTGCCTCCACTATATAAAAGACCCGAGACTTCAAGTCTCAGAGACACAGAGGGAGACGAGGAAGAATAAAAAAACCTATAAGCTTCTGCAAAAAATGCAGCGAGCTCTTGAAAGAACAGAGAGTTTAATTCTCAAAAAAGAAGACTTTCCTCCTCAAAACCCTAGGTAAAGAAAACACAGAGATCAAAAAATCTCTTTTTACTTATATAAGGATTTAACCATTCCCAAGAACATAGTTCTTCCTCTGGATCAGAGATCCACAAGACAGGTCTCCCACAAGTTGAGAATTTAATTCTCATCGGGAAGATCTTGTTCTTGAGAATCAAAGATTCAAAAAAGAACTAGGTTAAAAAGAAAGAAAAAGAACACATGGTCTGGGAATTTAATTCCTCCGAAATTAGGGTTTAACCCTACATAAAAAACTTAGTTCTTATAAAAATAAAAAAGAACTTAGTTCTCCAATTAAAAAAAAGTGATGATCCAAGATCTTCAAAACAGAAATCTTGATGATCATCAATGACTAAAATGTCATTAACAAAGATTAACATCTTTAAAAAACAGAAGAACTTGGCGTCTCACGTGAAATACACGTGAGCAGAATTAATGCTTAGCACTATTATAGTGCCTCACGTGTTTCCCACGTGAGTGTCTAAAACAAACAAAATAAGAGCTAAAACGCCTCACGTGCTTCCCACGTGAGCGTCTCATTTGTGTTGATTGGGCAACCACCAAACAAAGCAGCCCAGCACCCAAAAAATAAAGTAGTCATGTGAAATACACGTGAAACACTCTTGGAAACCTGAAATCTGGCTCCTCACGTGCTTCAAACGTAACCACCAGAGCTTTAACCAAGTGCTTAGCACTTCTGTAAAAAAGGGGGGTGAACAAACAAAACCCGAAATCAATACTTAGCACTCACGTGCTTCCCACGTGAGTGCCATGCAAAGTGCTTAGCACTCTATATTCAGTCAAAATGACTAAGTGCTTAGCACTGATTGGGCAACGCCCATATCTGAGCGCCTCACATGTTTCACACGTGAGCGCCAGAGAAAATTAGTGCTTAGCACTATAGTAGCGCCTCACGTGAAACACACGTGAGCGCTATATATATTAGTGCTTAGCTCTGCTGGGTAGTATAGAAACCCAATCTCAACCCAAATTGGCTAAGTTACCTGAGGTTAAACATCTTTGATTTTAAATCAACCAAGCCCATATTGCTTATGATTTCCAAACTAATTTTAGTCTCATACATGACTAAAGATCTCTCATTAATGATATCCAAAATGATACCCATCTCATATCTCCTAAGTTGATCTTAGTCTCAAACATGACTAACAATTCTTAGGACCATCACCCATTTTTCCTCAAATACGGGATTTGGTTTAAGGGTACATCTCTTCACACCTCTGATATATGTCATTGTAATTCATCAACGTCTTCAGAGAGATGGCGGGTCCCGACAACCAATAACAACTCCTCGTCTCCGCTTGATGTAAAATTTCATCAAGATAAGGGAATTATACACCCCACATTGATGCACTTCCAAATTAACGTGCATACCTCAAATCGGATCGTGTCCCAAATTGGGCGCATTTCATGTCGCCATCGTTCACTCCGCCACGTAACAAATACACGTGCGTGCAAGACGAATGATAGACCGAAACATCCCTAAACTAATATTCGCCTCAAACATGACGATAATGGACCTTGATGTCCTTAAACTAAAATAATCGGGCCCAAATGCTCATATGTTTAAGAAGATCATAATCTCAAACCAAATTAATGGTCCTTAAATAGACCAAACCCAAATCTAAAATATACAGATTTGGACTAATCCGCGCCCTACGAGCGACGACATAAATTAGTCTCCTTATACAATCCACGGGCAACCAAAACAAACAAAAAAAACACACACGACACGAAGTGAACTGCCGGAGCAGGAGAAAGTGGTTACCGCAATGCGGTAACATAATTAACTGCAGGGGCTTGCACCTGCATGGAAGAGCCTCCCCACAATCAAAAAACCCTCACAAACGAGGGGGAATCTGATAAAGTCTTCAACAACGGTCGTATCTATCCAAACCTCCGATATACGGTGTCATAAATCAACTTGGTATCTTTGGAGAGGTGTATGGAGAAGTACAAATAGCATCTGCCCCTAAATTCAGGCCAGACGTCCCAACGTCTCAGTCCCGGTCTTTCGGCGGTGAACAGATTCTGGCACACCCGGTGGGACATTTTCCTCTTTCCACTCCACACTTCGTGTGTCGTATTTCGCGAACAAAATCACGGTTCGCTGTGGTTGCCCTTGAATTCGAGGTACTAAAACTTGGTGTCTTTCTCCTATGCAGAAAATTGATAGCTTCTCAATGCAGTGCATGCAACAGCAACTCTCGCTCCATCCCAACTGGAAGAGTGACCTATGGGCCTAACGAGGCCTCTATTTTTTCAATGCCGGTGGGGCAAATTACGCAAGCCACTACTGGATTGTTCTTTGGGACCATTCTCCCACCAGTGAGTTTCGGTGCTTCAGCGCCGCAAGAGGTCGGTCTTCGATCGACTAGCAACCACAACGGCCTCTCTCAACGGGTCGTCTAAATTTGGTGTCTCGGTCTTCAAGCAAAAGCTCGAACGGGCCTGCAAAGAGGCTCATGATACCTAAAGGGTTGCCCCAAAACGGATTGCCCTCCCAACTCCTGGTACAGGTGAAGTTGTCAAAGATGCTTCCCCCACCAGAAAGTCGGTCTTCGAAAGATTGGCCGGCCCTCCTTAAACTCTAATCGGGACGTCGGTCTTCAACAGGCTGACACCAACAGCAGCCCCTCAGCAAAGCCAAGGGCACGATGAAGCCGCTTCCATAACTGAAGCGGTCCCTTCTGGAAGGCACACTCGACGTCGCCACTGGCGCCGAGTGAGAAAAGATGGGGGCAATCCCCCCTATAGACTTACCCCACCAGCTCCAATGGTGGAAGTTGACGTTGTTATTCCAACCGGGAACAGTTTTGATCTGCTCAAGAGAGTACGCAAGAACTCTCCAACGGTGGTGCTAAAGAAATCACCCCCACGTGCAGAGGTCATTGCTCAGGCAGAACCGGAGCACCCCCATCAGCGGCTCTCCTCCTAAATTCATAAAGTCTGGCGAAAAGTCTAGGACTCTGTGATTGATCAAAACTACTCTAGTCGGCCGAAGAAATCGAAGGCTCAGCAGGAGAAAGACCATCCATCCGTCATACAGCGAGGGACTTCTTCTACACAGGTGCCTGTCATAATAGCTCCTTCAACTTCGACCTCCCACAAAAGGATGAGGCCGGAGAAAATCACACCGCCTGCGGCAAATTCCAAAGGTGATGGACCCAAACGCCCTAAGTCTGGGGGCATGATCGTGCATACGGTCTACATGGCTTCCGGGAAAGATGAAAGTCGTGCTTCGGTGAGTCACCGGACGCAAACTCGATTGCTGACTAAGGCTCAGAAGCAACAACAAAAGCTCCAGGAAATGCTGACCAAAATGGCAGCAATTACCGGACAGAAAGAAAGTCCGGATCCAGCAACCGAACAGCGACAAGAGCAGGAGACCGATACAGAGTTTCTGTGAAGGGCGCTTGAAAGAAAAGATAAAGAAGCCGCTGAACAAGCTGCTAACATGAAGCAGATGGCACTCTTGTTTCAGGACATGGTTGGAATAATGATCCAACCAGAACCCCCAGCCGATGATCCGCCGATAATCATCGAGGATGACAGAGGGGAAACATCAAACCCTCCTCCGGCCTTATCAGCAGCCAAAGAGGAAACGATCTCCAAGGCCGTTCTTGATGATTATATTGCTCAACAAATACAAGCTCATCAAGCTAGTGAAGCTGCTGGCCAAATCGTTAGAACCGAGCGACCGCATCCAGGCTGGTATGACCAAATCAAATACCCGCCGGGATATACGATCTCCAAGTTCCATGTGTACAAAGAGACAGGCAACCCTCATCAACACGCCGCACAGTTCAGAGCTCTATGTGGAAACATTGAAGGCGACGACAAATTGTTGCTTCGTCGGTTCGTTGGCAGCCTATCAGAAACGGCCTTTGAACGGTACTCGGAGGTCCTAAATGACTCCGTAAAAACATTCACAGAAATGGAACTGTTGTTCACGCAGCGTTTCGCCTGCGTGAGTGAGTGCACTCCAATTAAGGCATTAATCAATGCCAGAGTACAGCCGGGAGAAACCTGGGTCCAATACGCGATCCGGTGGTGGAACCTATGCTCGAAGTGCGAACAGCGCATAGAAGAATCTCCCACTGTGGGCATGTTCATCGGGGCCCTTGATCCTCAAACGACTGTTTCCCAGTTCATGATATTCTTCAAGCCGACCACCTTCCAGGCTCTGATAGATAAACTGGCCCAAATGGACCAGATGGGCCATGGGCCTTCCTCCTCAAATAAGGACCCTCGAAATAACAAGGGAAAAGGGAAAGCGACCTTCGTGGCTAACACGCAACAACAACCGAGTGGCCCAAAGCCGGCTGCTCGCCAAAACAACACGCGTCTGCGCCCGTCCTTAGAGGAAAGACTAGGACGCGCTTACTCGTTTCCCCACGATAAAACGAGGAGACTATTTGAATTGGCAGTGCGCAACAAACTCATCACATTGCCAGACCCACGGTGTCCACCGCAACCCGGCGACGTCAATAACCTTAATTACTGCTCCTATCACAGAATGGTGAGCCACCCAATTGAGGATTGCTATATCTTCAAGAACTGGGTCGAGGACCAGTATCAACAGAGAAAAATCGCACTGTCTGAGAACTGGAAGGTAAACCCTCCCTAGAAGCACACTCCCAAAAAGGTGGATGCGCAGGGAGCATCATGCTCGCTCGTGGAAGAAACTCCATAGGAAGTCGTTCTTTCAGCTAAAACCAAAACAATGCTGAAGGATCTACAGGCATGTCCGGCAGTCAAGTGGAAAAGCCCACTTGAACCCGAAATCATCAAAGGGATGCTGAAATCACATCCTACGCCGAAAGTTGTTGACAAATGGCAAAACCCCCAAGTCGAGCCTTCAAAGTCTTCGAAGAAAAAGAAGAAGACAAAGAAGCCTGTGCAGCCTGCCGAGTATGACGACAAGCGCACAGACCTACAAAAGTACATTGACGCGCTGGAGAAGTACAACCAGAAGACGCGGACACCGGTCACTCTCGAAGAGTTCCTCAAGCATATTCTTGAGAATGAAGATAGTGACAACGATGAGGAAAATGACTCATCAGGAGATAGCGGGGACAGTGTAGGAAGTTGCTACATGGTCTCCCATTCGCCGTTAAATGAAGAAGAAACTCCCTCAGCGTCAGAAAACGACGCAGAGGAACTGAGGGCAAGATCGGCGCTAAAATCCCCAGAACTGCCAGAAGACCCGATCGATAAGTTATTAAACGAAGCCTTCAAAAAATTAAAGCTGACCAAGAACGCGAAACGGCCATATAGGAAAAAGCTAAACATCAGCGTTAGGATGAAGAAGCTGCGGTAAGGATGAATCGTAAAGTACTCCAACCAAATCGAAGCATACCTGCAACAAATAAGAGCAGGATCAAGGCAAGTGGTTTGCCAAAGCCCTGTCAATGGGAATGAAGCTGCCATCCCACACACGAATAACGCACATCCCAAATATACCAAAGGGTTAAAAATCAGGTATACTAAACTTCCAAAAAACCAAGTTTTAAGCCAATCCGGGAGTCCAAATCAAATCGAAACTCGCCTGAAACCTCACAGGAAGACCAAGTACAAAATTAACGGTCAAATGGGGGCCTAAGGGTGGGTGGTTCCCTCATAAAAGAGAAAAAATAGGAGAAAATTCCCCACGACTCAAGCCTCACGTGTTAAACACGTGAGCGCCTATATACAAAGCATATAGGCGCTGCAATCAAATAACTATAGGCTAAATGAGCCTCACGTGTTAAACACGTAAGCGCCTATATGCAATGCATATAGGCGCTGCAATCAAACAACTGATAAACTAAATAAGCCTCACGTGTTAAACACATGAGCACCTATATGCAAAGTATATAGACGCTACAGTCAAACAACTAAAGGCCAAATTGACCTCACGTGTTAAACACGTGAGCGCCCATATGCAAGGCATATGGATGCCAAATTAGAGAAGCTAAATAAGCCTCACGTGTTAAACACGTGAGGGCGCCTCCTCACATAGAATTAAATTCTACTCATTAGAAATACTTCCATGGATTTTTCTAAAAGAGAAAGATCCTCTCTGTTAAACAAGGAACTGTTGGATCAAAGATCCAATGGTGATTAAGAATGGAATTAAATTCTATTGGGAAGGATATTTTCTATTAAACAGAAAGTTTGTGGATCAAAGATCCAATGAGATGGAAAATATTTCCTGTATTTTTCTAAAACAGAGAAAGATTGTGCTCTGTTAAACCGAGCACCCTTGGATTAAAAATCCAATGGTGATAATAATATTATCGTTCAATAGAGTAAAATTCTGTATATGGGAAAATATTTCCCCAATCTTATTAAAAACAAGAAAACATATTATGTAAAACAGAAGTCCTAGGATCAAAGATCCAACGGTGGGTAAAATTCCCCAACTCAATTTTGAAACCAATTAAATCAATTGGAATCTCTCAATGAGAGAATTTCTCAAAATTAATTAATAAACTTGCTCCACTATATAAAGGACCCGAGACTTCAAGTCTCAGAGACACAGAGGGAGACGAGGAAGAATAAAAAAATCCTATAAGCTTATGCAAACAATAAAGCGAGCTTTTGAAAGAACAGAGAATTTAATTCTCAAAGAAGAAGACTTTCCTCCTCAAAACCCTAGGTAAAGAAAACATAGAGATCAAAATATCTCTTTTTACCTATATAAGGGTTTAACCCTTCCTAAGAACTTAGTTCTTCGTTTGGATCGGAGATTCACAAGACAAGTCTCCCACAAGTTGAGAATTTAATTCTCATCGGGAAGATCTTGTTCTTGAGAATTAAAGATTCAAAAAAGAACTAGGTTAAAAAGAAAGAAAAAGAAATTAGGGTTTAAACATACAAAAGAACTTAGTTCTTATAAAAATAAAAATGAACTTAGTTCTCCAATTAAAAAAAGTGATGATCCAAGATCTTCAAAACAGATATCTTGATGATCATCAATGACTAAAATGTCATTAACAGAGATTAACATCTCTAAAAACCAGAAGAACTTGGCGTCTCATGTGAAATACACGTGAGCAGAATTAGTGCTTAGCACTATTACAGTGCCTCACGTGTTTCCCACGTGAGTGCCTAAAAAAACAAAATAAGAGCTAAAACGCCTCACGTGCTTCCTACGTGAGCGTCTCATTTGTGTTGATTGGAAAACCACCAAATAAAGTAGTCACGTGAAACACTCTTGGAAACCTGAAATCTGGCTCCTCACGTACTTCACACGTGAGCACCGGAGCTTTAGCCAAGTGCTTAGCACTTCTGTAAAAAAGGGGGGTGAACAAACAAAACCCGAAATCAATACTTAGCACTCACGTGCTTCCCACGTGAGTGCCATGCAAAGTGCTTAGCACTCTATGTTCAGTCAAAATGACTAAGTGCTTAGCACTGATTGGGCAACGCCCATATCTGAGCGCCTCACATGTTTCACACGTGAGCGCCAGAGAAAATTAGTGCTTAGCACTATAGTAGCGCCTCACGTGAAACACACATGAGCGCTATATATATTAGTGCTTAGCTCTGCTGGGTAGTATAGAAACCCAATCTCAGCCCAAATTGGCTAAGTTACCTGAGGTTAAACATCTTTGATTTTAAATCAACCAAGCCCATATTGCTTATGATTTCCAAACTAATTTTAGTCTCATACATGACTAAAGATCATTCATTGATGATATCCAAAATGATGCTCATCATATATCTCCTAAGTTGATCTTAGTCCCAAACATGACTAACGATTCTTAGGACCATCACCCTCTTTCTCTCAAATACGGGATTTGGTTTAAGAGTACATCTCTTCACACCTCTGATATATATCGTTGTAATTCCTCAACGTATTCAGAGAGGTGGCGGGTCCCGACAACCAACAACAACTCCTCGTCTCCGCTTGATGTAAAATTTCATCAAGATAAGGGAATTATACACCCCACATTGATATACTTCAAAATTGACGTGTATACCTCAAATTGGATCGTGCCCTAAATTGGGCACATTTCATGTCACCATCATTCACTCCGCCACGTAATAAATACACATGCGCGCAAGATGAATGATGGACCGAAACGTCCCTAAACTAATATTCGCCTCAAACATAGCGATAATAGACCTTGATGTCCTTAAACTAAAATAATCGGGCCCAAATGCTCATATGTTTAAGTCGATCTTAATCTCAAACCAGATTAACGGTCGTTAAATAGACCAAACCCAAATATAAAATATACGGATTTGGACTAATCCGCGCCCTACGGGCGACGAAATAAACTAGTATCCGTATACAATCCACGGGCAACCAAAACAAACAAAAAAAACACACACGATACGAAGTGAACTTCCGGAGCAGGAGAAAGTGGTTATCACAATACGGTTGTTAGTAATATGTATGCCCTAGAGGTCATTATTGTACAAGATTGTATATTATAGTGGATGCTTGGACATATATAGAAAGGACTTTCTTGCTCGACATAATAGTATGCTATCTGGTTGCTCTTTATCTTAACATGTACACTTATATCATTATACTGTCTCTCTGTTACATGTTGATAAATCCCTTAGGATGTGTACTTGACTACCAGGGCTATGATGGAGATCATACTAGTGGGGCCAGGGTAGTCCACAAGTACATACTAGCTGGTATTATACCTATAGTCAGATAGCAGTTCTCTGGTGACATTGGTACAGGTTAGTCTGTAGACCCAAGATCGTCATAGAGTCTTGTGTGGTTCCCACTGTGCTTTGATTTCCTCCCTACTACGGCTCAAAGGAGTCGTGCAAACAGGTGGATTTTGGGTACAGTCCCGAGTCACGTGGAGGCAATGAGCGATAAGAGGGGTTTCGTCTCTCCCGGTATTGGGAGTTGATGTTGGTCTATGCTCGATTGGCTATAACAGGAAGTCCCTGGCCAAGGCTGTTGATGAGATTTACTAGTAAGTGTTATCGGTAGTTTCTCGACCCATTATGAGCCTCACATCGGCATGACTTATCAAGTTATTGGGATCTGACGATTCCACCCCCAGACTCGATATGCGACATATCAGACGAAGAGACCGGACTGTACGGTAGGTTACTTATAGGATTCATGGAAGTTTGGACAAGCTTACTTATTGATCATCTATTCGCTCAATACCTGGGTAGCCGTTACGTTCAGCAAGTACCGCTGACGGCTTGTGGGTAACTGTCACGCCCCGCTTCCCAGAGTACGCTAAATTGGGCACGTGACATAGCCAACCATGCTACCTGTGGGTAGGAAGTATCCATCCACAGTCACATTATGGCTGTAGAGATATCAAGAATAAAACAAAACTATCTAAAACATGTCCATAAACCAAGATAACATGAGTCAAGAATAGTAAAAGTGCGGAAGCAAAAGATCCGATACAAAATAACTGGATTGTATGTCCCATAATGCGGGCTCACATCAGGAATAAAATGCAGGAAATAAAGAACTAACTACTACCGACACCTCACAGCTCAGCCTACTGGCTGAAGTACTCCTGCTCGGACTGCAGCAACGATACAGAATCTGGGCCATGCAAAACCCAGACGTCAGCGCGTCATGTCATCAAGTAATAGAATATAAACAGGGTAACAGGCAATGCAAATATAAGCATGAATGGTAAAGCAGGTGTAGCATCAATATAAATCAGGGCAGTGCGGGGTAGTGTGCAGTGAGTAAACTAAACTGGTCTATTGGGTTATCTAATCTCAAGTCTTTGAAATCAATCTGATGGATCGTCGATGTAACTCAATAGTATCCCATGCGTGCCCGGGACCACGGTCAAAATTCTCGGGCTGAATCCGAGACGTGCCACTAGACAGTAAAAGGTAGCATGTACAGATGAGTGATGTCAGCATCATCACTCCGGGGCTGGCCTAACCCGTAAGACTGATCAGAACAGATATCGAACTGTTGAGTTACAAGTCAGGTTTCATCATTGATTTCCCCATACCCCCAAGTTATGTATGTCAAGTCAGGTATTCAGTAATCAAGAACTAATACCAACACAGGATCAGGTAAGAGCAGGTTTGTCTGGATAGACAACAGGAACGGTCCGTGAGGACTACATGTCAGGTTTGTTGGCATTAGACGCAAGATCAAGTAACGGGTCAAGCCATGGTACATCAGGTCAGGTCAAGTAGTGTACGGTACCATGTCGGGTCAATCAATGTGTGTGTAGCAAGTCAGGCCAGGGTGTAAAAGATAACATGTGGGCACTCATAAACAGCTGGCATAATCATGGTTATAAATAATCAAGCATGGTTAACAACAACACAATCTAAGCAATAAGTTAAGCAATAACGAAGATTTAAATAACTAGCTATACAGTTATCAGTTGTGTTTCAGAGATGGTTTCAACCTTATATGAACACAGTATGACAATTATGGTTGTTAAATCATGTTAATAAATATTAAGAATTTCCAGGGATACAATGATCTATAAATAGGTTCTCTGGATGAAATCACAGCTAAAACTGGTTTAAATGCACACGAGTGTCCGATGGATTAAAACTATAGAAAAATACCATAGACTATGTCAATAGTTAAAATATGATTAGAACATATAAATGTGGTTATTGGGTTTAATAGAGTAAATGCACATGATAGGTTTCAATTTTGGAAAAACAAAATGATATAACACGACGTCGAGCATGAAAAAGGAAAAATCATGGTACTAAGGTTAGACTACGGGTTTAATGTGCCATAAACTGTATACATAATAAATTAAGTAGCATGTAGCAAGTTTTACTTGCCTCGACGGGTCGCGATACGGAAAAAGGAACGTTACACGTCGGCGGGGAAAAGTCGCGACGTGCGCACGGTACATGGAATGAACCCAAACGACGAACAGTGGAGTCACACGGGTCGGAGGTACTCGCTGGGTCGTCGGAAAACGTCGTCGGCGCGGTCGGATTTCGGCAAAACATAAGAACAGTGAATAGAGTGCTAAAAAAATATAGATCCAGAGAAAGAAAAGAAGAGAACAGGGAAAAGAAGAAGAAGAAAGAGAATGAGGGATACTTACTGGGTCTCAGAGGGGTGCGAGTAAAGACGGCGAGATCGACGGCGGTGAAGAACGCCGGTGAAAGGTTTACAGAAGAGCTAGGGTTCGGTTTGGGTTTGGGGTCGGTTTGGGTGCAGGGCTAGGTGATGGGGTTCTGGTGAGGGGATGGTGTCGAGGAGAGGAAGGGAATGAGGTGGTGATGATGGTGGGTGAGAGGTTAGGGCCGTCGGTGACGACCGGAGACGTTGGTTCGAGGGTGCTGTTTATGCAGGGTGTAACGGCCTCGGGAAGAAGGAGAAGAAGGAGAAGACGGAGAGGAGGAGGAGACGGGGGTGAGCAGCGGCGTGGAACGGTGACGATGTCATCGCCGCGAGGGCCACGGCGAGAGGAGGAAGGCGGCTAGGGTTTTTCTGGGATGGGTTTAAAAGAAGGAGACGCGGGGTTTTAAAAGAGAAGAAGAAGGAAAAACGTGAAGGGAGGTGACCGTAAGCGAGGCACGGTGACGGGATTCGAGGAACCTACAGTAATCGCGAGATCTGTGAGAAAGTGTGCGAGAGGAGAGAGAAAGAGAGAGAGAGAGAGACGTGGGGCCCGGGGCTTTTGAAGAGAATTCTCTGATTGGCTGGAAAATGGGAGAGAGGAAATTAGTGGTGGGGCCGGAGATCAAGGGTAAGGATATGATTGGCTCGGAGTTAAATGGTTATAGGTAAAATTTTTATAAAAGATTTTCTAAAGTTTTACACAGGATTTCATTGGCAAGATTTCATTGGCTAGGGAAAAATTGTTTGGTTAGGGAAAATATTTTACATGGTTTTCCGGTTTAAAATAATTTGGTTAAGGGGAAAAATAGTATTGTAGATAATATAGGAAATATTTTTAAATTGATTTAGTAATTTAAAGTAGAATTTAGCGGGATACAAAATAATTCAGAATTGCGCCCGGGTCGGGTCCAAAAATTTGGATTTGAAATATAAAAATTATTGGCAGGCTCCAAAAATTAAAATGAAGGATTTAGTAAGGAAAAAGCATACCCCCAAGAACGGACGCACGCACGTGCGTGTAGACGTCCAAACACGTCCGTTTCACTGAACGGGACGAAAACACAATGCAAGGACGCTACCACAGGGTTAGGGGTGTCGAGCATGCCATGACAAGTATTTTTAATTTATTTTAAAAGACTTAAATTGTTATATGCGAGAATTTGAATTGTCGGGGTAAATTACAACTAGCAACAGTCAAGAAATACAAATGAAATAAATACCACACACCACACATACGGTAACTGAAATTTGTAAAACTGGACTCGGTTGTTAAATTATACCCAACTACAAAAAGAATTTCGTCCTCGAAATTCCAAGAATACAAAAGATAGACGAAAAACAACTACAAGAAAAGATGAGGAAACTTCTGCCGGATTTCATCTTCTCGTTCCCAAGTGGACTCTCCATGCGAGCGGTTACCCCAAGAAACAAGTACAAGAGGGATAACCTTGTTCTTAAGAACCTTTTTCCCTTCGATCCACAATTTCAACCGGTCGCTCCTCAAAAGTCAAGTCTTCTCGTACCGTCAGCTCCGAATGATCCAATACATGCGTTTCATCCCAAACATACTTACGGAGTTGAGATACGTGAAACACATCGTGCACATTCGCCAAGGACTGCGGTAACGCCAAACGATACGCTACCTCACCAACACGCTCCAAGATCTCAAAGGGTCCAACGAATCGAGGACTGAGTTTTCCTCGACTTCCAAAACGAATCACCCCCCTAGTCGGTGATATCTTCAAGAATACCAAATCATCCACGGCGAACTCTAGAGGTCTTCTCGACGTATCTGCCCAACTCTTCTGTCTGTCTTGAGCTGCTTTCATATGATTTCGAATAGCGTTAACTTTCTCAACTGTCTGCATAACCAGATCCAGTCCCAACAACCTTCGTTCACCGACATCGTCCCAACAAACAGGTGAACGGCATTTGCGACCATACAAAACTTCAAATGGAGCCATCTGAATAGTTGCCTGGAAACTGTTGTTGTAAGAAAACTCCACTAAATGTAGATGATCCTCCCAAGAACCCTTGAAGTCCAACATGCATGCTCTCAACATATCTTCAAGAGTTTGGATCGTTCTCTCCGACTGACCATCAGTTTGAGGATGATAAGTTGTGCTAAAGTTCAATCGAGTCCCCAAACTTTCCTGTAAACTCCTCCAGAAGTGTGATAAGAACCGAGTGTCCCGATTGGACACGATGCTCACCGGTACTCCATGCAATCTTACAATCTCCTGCATGTACCGCTCCACCAAAGTTTCGGTTGATTGACCAACCCGAAAAGGAATAAAATGAGCTGCCTTAGTCAAACGATCAACAATCACCCATACTGCATTGTTGCCTTTTGGACTCCGTGGTAGAGCTGTCATGAAATCCATGGTTATATGTTACCACTTCCACTGAGGAATCGGAAGTGGTTGCAATAAACCAGCAACCCTTTGATGTTCAGCCTTAACTTGCTGACACACCAAGCACTTTGCCACGAAGCGAGAGATCTCCCGTTTCATGCCTTCCCACCAGAAATGTTGTCGTAAGTCTCGGTACATCTTCATGCCTCCTGGATGTACGGAATAAGCTGAACTGTGTGCCTCCTTCATAAGCTCTTCGCGAATATCTCCCTTTGGCACACACAAACAGCTACCATACCTCAACGAACCATCTTCGTGGATCAATAAATCTGTTTGTAGTCCGGCTTCAACCTGTTCTCGAAACTTTTGCAATCTAGGATCCTGTGATTGCGCTGCTTTAATATTCTCGATCAACGACGAATGTACTTACAGCTGCATCAACTGTCCCGAAGAATGCGGTAGCACAACTTCCAAATCAAATCTTCAAAAGTCTTCCACGAGTTCCTTCTGCGTAGTCAACATCTGAATAGCTGGTAACCGACTGAGCGCATCCGGTACAACATTAATCTTTCCCGGATGGTACTTGAGATCAAGATCGTAGTCAGCCATCAGCTCTAACCATCTACGCTGCCTCATATTAAGCTCCTTCTGTGTGAACACATACTTCAAGCTCTTATGATCCGTGAAAACTTCGACCCTTTCGCCCAAAAGGTAATGTCTCCAAATCTTCAAAGCGAAAATCACAGCCACAAGCTCCAAGTCGTGAGTTGGATAATTCTTCTCATGGGTCTTCAACTGTCTTGATGCGTACGCTACCACCTTCCCATGCTGCATCAAAACACATCCCAATCCTTTTCCAGATGCATCGCTGTGAATCACCAATTCTCCGGAACTGTCTGGCACGGTCAGAATAGGAGCGGTTATCAATCTCTGCTTCAACGTCTCGAAAGCTGACGCACACCTATCCGTCCACACAAAAGGTACCTCCTTGCGCGTAAGCTTGGTCAACGGCTCTGCCAGACGAGCAAAGTTCTCCACAAATCTTCTGTAATACCCGGCGAGTCCAAGAAAACTTCTTATCTCCGCAACATTCTTTGGAATCGGCCAATCTCGAACTGCTGCTATCTTTTCTGGATTGACAGCGATTCCATCGCCAGACACAACTGCCCCAAAAACTTTACTTCCTCCAGCCAAATCCCGCACTTGCTCATCTTCACATATAACTTCTCTTGTCTCAGCGTCTGCAATGCGATCTTCAGATGTTCAGCATGCTCTTCCATACTCTTCGAATAAACCAGAATATCGTCAATGAACACCACAATAAACTGGTCTAAGAATGGTGAAAAGATTCGGTTCATCAAGTCCATGAATATCGCCGGTGCATTCGTTACTCCGAAGGGCATCACTAAGTACTCGTAATGTTCATACCAAGTTCGGAACGCCATCTTGCAAATATCTTCTGCTTTCACTCGGACCTGATGATATCCAGATCGCAAATACAGCTTCGAGAATACCCTCGCGCCACTAAGCTGCTCAAAAAGTTCGCCAATGCGAGGGATCGGGTACTTGTTCTTAATAGTCACCCGGTTTAATTCTCGATAGTCGATGCACATTCTTCTCGTGCCATCTTTCTTCTTAACTAGAAGAACTGGAGCTTCCCAAGGTGAGTTACTGCTTCGAATCCAACCCTTCTCAAGCAGTTCAGCAACATGTTTCTTGACTTCTTCAAACTCCACTGGTGCCATTGGATAATACGCTTTAGATACTGGCGCTGCACCAGGAATAAGATCAATTACGAACTCCACGTCTCGCTTCGGCGGTAATCCCGATATATCTTCAAACACGTCCATAAAATCGCTAACAACAGCTGGCTCATCACTTTTATCAACCACCATTGATGCAAGAATATTAGTTGTCGGCCTAGCCCTAAACTCGACTGGCCCGACAGAACTGCTTCCTCCAGTGAAGGTAAACTCGGGATGTCCGGGAATCTGAAAAATTACTTTCTTTGCCCTACAATCAATGTGAGCGTGGAAAGTGCTGAGAAAATCCATTCCCAAGACGACTTCATAGCTGCCCGTATCAATCACCAAGAAATCTGCAAAAAGCTCCCGTCCGCAAACAACAACTGTACAATCTTTACATTCCCTACTAGATATGATTTTCCCATTCCCGGTGTGTATGTCCCAGAAACTAGACAGGGTCGTGCAGGTAATCGAGTGTGTAGCTAAAAACTTGGACGACATAAAACAATGGGATGCACCAGAATCAAATAATGCTAATGCGGGAAAACCATGAACGGGTAGAGTACTTGAAACAACTTCTCCCGAAGCCTTAGCTTCCTCAGCCGTCAAGGTAAAAGCTCGAGCCTGATTAGGTCCTTGAGTCAGCTGCTTCTGCCCCTGGAACGGTTTCTGCGGAGGCTTCTGAATATTATCCCTCGAACGAAGCTTCGACGGACATACGCTGACAGTGTGATCTACCGCTCCACAAACCAAACAAAGTCCCTGCCTCTTTCGACAATCCTTTTGCACGTGGCCAGGTAAATGGCAGTAGTCACAAATCACGCTCCTTCTTCGATCAACAACAACAGGTTTCTTCATCGGTGTTACACCACGAAGATCCACTGGAATACCTCTGCGACCATGAGCTCAGTTTAGTACAAATGTCGGCTTCCTTACCGCAACTGCCGTCTACTGTAAACTCCCAGTCTTCCTAGATAAGCCCTGTTGTTCTCGTGCTGCCGTAAGTACCTGTGAGAAAGTGGTCAAACCCATGGAGACAATCTGCCTCTGGATGTCCACATCCAAGCTACGCATGAACCTCCTTGCCATGTCTGCATCGTCGGCAACTAAAGGTCCAGCGAATCTACTGAGCCGTGTCCACTCAGCTGCATGTACATCTATGGCCGCACCATTCTGCTTCAGACTGATGAACTTCTCTTCCATTTCCTCCCGTTCAGTCCGCGGGAAGAACTTCTCCAGGAAACTCTTCGAAAAATCCGCCCACTTGATCGACTTGGGCAAGCGGGTCTCCTCCACAAGCCACCATTCACGGGCATAGTCCACTAACTGAATGCGCACCACATCCACCCTTTTCTCATCTGGAATCTGTGCTGCAATAAGTAAGTTTTCCGTGTCAATTAGCTACTGCTCTGCTGGCAACGGCTCTTCCAAACCAGTAAATACAGACGGACCCAACCGCCTGAAATCTGCCACGGTCCCCACATGATCAACTGGCTTAACACCAACATTGTTCACGGACTGCTGAACGGTCAGCAAACCTTCCTGAAACGATTCAGCTTGCTGCTGGATCAGCTCGGTCTGCCTCTTTTGATTCTCCAGCATTCCCCGTATCACTCCAAGCATGGCGGCTTCGTCAACACGCCTTTGGTAAGTCTTCAGATTCTTGTCTGCCATACTCCTGAAACCAAAACACCCAAAGATTAGCATGATAACAGATTCAAAATATAGATCAAGGCTAGAACTCCAAGTTACTTAAATAGAGTACCGCATTGTAACTATGCCGCGGTATCATAGCTACAATTACATAACTCCACCCAAGTAGCCTAAGTCCTAGAGATAACAAGGAATCAGGTTTCGAGTCGATATGCAAAGGAAGTTTGCGCACCGTAAAAGATATAATCAGGAAGAACTTAGATTCAAGAACGGTAGAATGGCAAGGTGGCAGGACATGTTTCCTAAACACGGGTATTCTGATTCGTGTATTGGATGTAATACCCAACTACAAAGAGAATCAACCCGGCTAACCTATGTCTCTGATACCAAAAGAACCATGTCACGCCCCGCTTCCCAGAGTACGCTAAATTGGGCACGTGACATAGCCAACCATGCTACCTGTGGGTAGGAAGTATCCATCCACAGTCATATTACGGCTATAGAGATATCAAGAACAAAATAAAACTATCTAAAACATGTCCATAAACCAAGATAACATGAGTCAAGAATAGTAAAAGTGCGGAAGCAAAAGATCCGATACAAAATAACTGGAATGTATGTTCCATAATGCGGGCTCACATCAGGAATAAAATGCAGGAAATAAAGAACTAACTACTACCGACACCTCACAGCTCAGCCTGCTGGCTGAAGTACTCCTGCTCGGACTGCAGCAACGGTACAGAATCTGGGCCATGCAAAACCCAGACGTCAGCGCGTCATGTCATCAAGTAATAGAATATAAACAGGGTAACAGGCAATGCAAATATAAGCATGAATGGTAAAGCAGGTGTAGCATCAATATAAATCAGGGCAGTGCGGGGCAGTGTGCAGTGAGTAAACTAAACTGGTCTATTGGGTTATCTAATCTCAAGTCTTTGAAATCAATTTGATGAATCGTCGATGTAACTCAATAGTATCCCGTGCGTGCCCGGGACCACGGTCAAGATTCTCAGGCTGAATCCGAGACGTGCCGCTAGGCAGTAAAAGGTAGCATGTACAGATGAGCGATGTCAGCATCATCACTCCGGGGCTGGCCTAGCCCGTAAGACTGATCAGAACAGGTATCGAACTGTTGAGTTATAAGTCAGGTTTCATCATTGATTTCCCCATACCCCCAAGTTATGTATGTCAAGTCAGGTATTCAGTAATCAAGAACTAATGCCAACACAGGATCGGGTAAGAGCAGGTTTGTCTGGATAGACAACAGGAACGGTCCGTGAGGACTACATGTCAGGTTTGTTGGCATTAGACACAAGATCAAGTAACAGGTCAAGCCATGGTACATCAGGTCAAGTCAAGTAGTGTACGGTACCATGTCGGGTCAATCAATGTGTGTGTAGCAAGTCAGGCCAAGGTGTAAAAGATAACATGTGGGCACTCATAAACAGCTGGTATAATCATGGTTATAAATAATCAAGAATGGTTAACAACAACACAATCTAAGCAATAAGTTAAGCAATAACGCAGATTTAATTAACTAGCTGTACAGTTATCAGTTGTGTTTCAGAGATGGTTTCAATCTTATATGAACACGGTATGACAATTATGGCCGTTAAATCATGTTAACAAATATTAAGAATTTCCAGGGATGCAATGATCTATAAATAGGTTCTCTAGATGAAATCACAGCTAAAACTGGTTTAAATGCACACGAGTGTCCGATGGATTAAAACTATAGAAAAATACCATAGGCTATGTCAATAGTTAAAATATGATTAGAACATATAAATGTGGTTATTGGGTTTAATAGAGTAAATTCACACGGTAGGTTTCAATTTTGGAAAAATAAAATGATACAACACGACGTCGAGCATGAAAAAGGAAAAATCATGGTACTAAGGTTAGACTACGGGTTTAATGTGCCATAAACTGTATACATAATAAATTAAGTAGTATGTAGCAAGTTTTACTTGCCTCGACGGGTCGCGATACGGAAAACGGAACGTTACGCGTCGGTGGGGAAAAGTCGCGACGCGCGCACGGTACACGGAATGAACCCAAACGACGAACGGTGGAGTCACACGGGTCGGAGGTACTCGCTGGGTCGTCGGAAAACGCCGTCGGCATGGTCAGATTCCAGCAAAACATAAGAACAGTGAATAGAGTGCTAAAAAAATATAGATCCAGAGAAAGAAAAGAAGAGAACAGGGAAAAGAAGAAGAAGAAGAAAGAGAATGAGGGATACTTACTGGGTCTCAGAGGGGTGCTAGTAAAGACGGTGAGATCGACGGCGGTGAAGAACGCCGGTGAAGGGTTTACAGAAGAGCTAGGGTTCGGTTAGGGTTTGGGGTCGGTTTGGGTGCAGGGCTAGGTGATGGGGTTCTGGTGAGGGGATGGTGTCGAGGAGAGGAAGGGAATGAGGTGGTGATGATGGTGGGTGAGAGGTTAGGGTCGTCGGCGACGACCGGAGACGTTGGTTCGAGGGTGCTGTTTATGCAGGGTATAACGACCTCGGGAAGAAGGAGAAGAAGGAGAAGACGGAGAGGAGGAGGAGACGGGGGTGAGCAGCGGCGTGGAACGGTGACGATGTCGTCGTCGCGAGGGCCACGGCGAGAGGAGGAAGGCAGCTAGGGTTTTTCTGGGATGGGTTTAAAAGAAGGAGACGCGGGGTTTTAAAAGAGAAGAAGAAGGGAAAACATGAAGGGAGGTGACCGTAAGCGAGGCGCGGTGACGGGATTCGAGGAACCTACAGTAATCGCGAGATCTGTGAGAAAGTGTGCGAGAGGAGAGAGAGAGAGAGAGAGACGTGGGGCCCGGGGCTTTTGAAGAGAATTATCTGATTGGCTGGAAAATGGGAGAGAGGAAATTAGTGGTGGGGCCGGAGATCAAGGGTAAGGATATGATTGGCTCGGAGTTAAATGGTTATAGGTAAAATTTTTATAAAAGATTTTCTAAAGTTTTACACAGGATTTCATTGGCAGGATTTCATTGGCTGGGGAAAAATTGTTTGGTTAGGGAAAATATTTTACATGGTTTTCCGGTTTAAAATAATTTGGTTAAGGGGAAAAATAGTATTGTAGATAATATAGGAAATATTTTTAAATTGATTTAGTAATTTAAAGTAGAATTTGGCGGGATACAAAATAATTCAGAATTGCGCCCGGGTCGGGTCCAAAAATTTGGATTTGAAATACAAAAATTATTGGCAGGCTCCAAAAATTAAAATGAAGGATTTAGTAAGGAAAAAGCATACCCCCAAGAACGGACGCACGCACGTGCGCGTAGATGTCCAAACACGTCCGTTTCGCTGAACGGGACGAAAACACAATGCAAGGACGCTACCACAGGGTAGGGGTGTCGAGCATGCCATGACAAGTATTTTTAATTTATTTTAAAAGACTTAAATAATTATATGCGAGAATTTGAATTGTCGGGGTAAATTACAACTAGCAACAGTCAAGCAAGACAAATGAAATAAATACCACACACCACACATACGGTAACTGAAATTTGTAAAACTAGACTCGGTTGTTACAGTAACTGATATGATTATTACCTACTGCTGGTATATTGACGAGTCTTTAGAGTCTCACATGGAGGTTTCCTAGCTCGAGCAAAACGAAATAGGGCACATATGTGATGTGTGCGGGACCGAGATTAAATACGTGTATGTGATACCGTATTCTAATCTCGCGATATAGGTTATATGTGATATAACTGGATTATTGAATCAAGTATTGATTCAATGATTTGTTATATGTATATTTGATATACATAGAAATGATATTAGTCGGTTATATATGATATGGCCGGATTATTAAATCAAGTGTTGATTTGATAATTTGATATATTAATATATGTTAACTAGTATTAGCTCACTAAAGAATTTATTCTCTTGATGTATATATGTTGATATATATATTTATGTGATATACATATATTTGTGTGTGTGTGTGTGTATTACATATATTATTGTGTCATGCTAGATGATATATTGGACATGGGTGTATGAGACTCATACCAAACTAAAGATAATTTGGGTGATTTAATTATTAAGGGATAAACCAAAATTAGGTGGAAAATGGCATGGCTTAAGATACTTGTGGAAGCATATAGAAGTCTTGACTTAGTCCACTAATTTTGTTTTACTCTAGATATTTATTAACCCAACCATTATTTTTAGCCAAGGTTAAGTCTCTACAAATATCTATGAGATATTTTCTTCACCATGGTTCACTACTTTTTTTATCTTCTTCATCTCATTTTTGCTCTCTAGCTTTGAGTGAGGTGAGAAAAAAAAAAGAGAAAGAGAATTCTAAAGTGAGCAAAATTCCTACTTCATCAACCTACTCACATCTAGCCCATTAGTGTAGGTTGTTTGCTTCACCAATTCCTTAATTAGTGAAGAGGTAGCTTGAGTTAGAGATTCCTCAAGGTGGATCATCTTCGGCCTCGAAGATCTTAAAGCAAGCTTGTTCCTTTTGCCTAGTGAAGCCTAAAAGGGGTTCGAGGGACCACTACTTGGAGCTAAAGGACTATTACTTGGAGCTTTAAAAGTGAAATACCGGTCTACAAAGGTTGTATTCCTTTTCACTTAGAGTAAAGTTTGTTTACTTGCTTATAAATCCTAATTCTCTAGATTCTAAGATAGCATGCAATAGCACACTAGATTTTTTTAAATTGTATACTTGATGGTTCTAAAAACCTAGTAGTGATGCTAAGGCATACTTTCATGGTATCAGAGCCAGGCTAGAGTATTAGGAGTGGCCTAAACGACGTTAAAGTATTCGATCGAACATCGAAACCCATATTTTCCCAAGTTTCTGTAAATTTTTTCAAAAGTTGGATTTTTCCAGATTAAAAATATCCAGAAATTCGTGCAGGTAATATTATGGAGCCACAAGAATTTTGAGACCATGAATCCACCATTGCGCCGCAGAACCGCCGCCAATCCTAAGGTTTGGCCGCGGTTCCGCCGCAGTCTTGGTGAGTTGATGGTTTAATTTTCTTGTGCTGCTCCATTTTGATATTTCTGGCTTTCTGGGTATTTTTCTTGAGGCTCAAGTTGTTGAGGTCTCTAGGAATTGTGAGTGTTTGATAAATCGATCGAAATGTTTAACATCGTCTAGATATCTGTGATCTGTAATATTTGGAATCCATAATAATTAGTTTTGTGAAAACTATTTAGTGTTTTGTAAATCTAGCAATTTAGTCTCTTTTGATAGATTGCCACGGAGTTTCGATTCGGATCATAACTCCGTCGCAATCTCGTATAGTGCGCGAACACTCAACGGGTAACACTACTAGATAGCCACGCCCCATAGCCCCGACCAAGTGACTGTAGGAGAACCCCATTGCCAAAAGTATCCTCTCGGGTGCTCGCGGCCATGGTGTTCCGTCTAAGTGCACTTCGTTGAAGGCATCGGGGGTGCGGCCATCCACTAGAGTTTCCGACGAGCGTTCGATCATTTGTCCGGAATCTTGTTGAATTGCCTGACTGGTTATTGAAAAGAGTTTTCAATTCGAGACTAAAATGCCAAGTTTATAATGTTAGACATGAAATTCGGAGTATGAGATATTACGGGTTTATGATGTCTGAGGTGGTTGCGGATTCTAATTATTGTAGTTTTCATTTCTTTTCTGCGACCGTAAGTGTAATATGTGGTGTATCGCCGATCTCGTTGCTATACGTCAACGACAATTGGGATACGCATATTTACTTACGTTGATGACATGTGATGTTATGTGTTGCTGTGATATGATATATTGGATCGTCGTGTTTGAATAGTCAGGGGGTTTTGCGTGAGATGAGAGTTTCATTTTCATTCATGTAATAAACTTGTATATAATATTCTTTTATTGGGACACTTCCGGGTTGAAGATGATGCCACCATTGATCTATATTATTTACTTTTCCGCATTAGGATAGACCCAAGGAGGGGAGCACAAGTAACCGGGTTCTAGAGTCCAGTGGGAGACCATCTCGAAGAGTCGAGACCGGGTCTCTTAACTTTAGAATTGGCAGGGTTGCTTTCCACTCTCGTAGGGGTCTAGGGATGTGGGTTTGGCTATTCATCACGACCGTGGAATCCGTATTTTTTACTGGCTTGATTTAAAACACGGACTTCCTAGTATATCCTATATTTCATATGTTGACTTCTGCTGCAATGTTCTGTGATGAGATTATATAACTGCGTGAGACGAATGTTTTATATTATATATATGATATATAATAAACGTTGCTTATGTTTTGCATCCGCGCTAGCCCTGCCCCCGCTCTGCCGCTGGTTAAGTAACCTAACGGTGCATGACGGGACCCCGTGGCGAATGCAGATGGTATAAGTGTACGTTCTATTTTCGTTTCTTCTGTGATGTTTAGGAAACATGAATGATGGGACTTCATTAATGAGATTAATGAAAAGGAAAGAAAGCTAAAGATGTTGTAGAATCAAATTTTCAAAAAGGTAGCTCTAGTTCTTGCTTTTCATAGAGGTATTCTTTATGAATATCCACCACCTCATTCGATGAGGAAAGAGCCGAGATCCCTTCACCGGGAATGACCTCTTTAGCAAAAGCTAGCAAATGCTACAACCCACTCGGTTTGTTTTGAAAACTATTCGATTTTAAAAGTGGAGCTTAAACCACTCCTTTTCAAATCACTCGATTCTACGACGATATCAAGTTCATTACGCAAAAGCTTTTTTTTAAAACCTGTCGTAGCCCTCCGTCATTTCAGATAAGGACTACTTAGTATTCATGCTGCGTTTGTTGGCCTGCGTCAAGGCGTAGTGTACAGTAGCTAATTAGTGCTTATCTGCCGCATACGATGCGATTGGATTAGGGTAGTCATACGACCTTGTTGGCATGTATCAAGGGTCGTGCGGGTGGGTTTAATTCAATCACGAAATAAACGGGTTGAACTAGACTAGCGCCCTATGATTTGTTGGTCTGCGTTAAGGTCATAGGACGCTAGGGGTAAAAACAGATATTTGGAATTTCAAGTGTTGAAATTTGCAATGAGATTGCATACCTTCTATAAGATAGTTGGATCCCGATACCCACTGCGAGTAAGAGTTACTCCTGGGAGAGTTTTTCACCTTACAATTAGCCGATCCAGTAGGTGTCTAAGAAAGGTGTTAATGAGGTTACGCCCTGCAGAAACGAGTTTATTTAATTAGTTCCATGCGAAAGCATGGGGAGACTCCCTCGGAGTACCAATACCTGCCTGGCTGAACGATTGGCGAACTTGTAGGGTATAATTAATCCCGGCTAGTCTTACCTTTTAGGATTTGAAGGAAGATTTGATAAAAACAGTGGGAGCCATCCTGATTAGATAAAATAATAACCAATCTAATCTTGGAAGAGCATACGCTAAAGTGTTTTCTTCTCTCTCTCTTGCTCTCTCTCTCTCTCTCTCCAGGTAGCGACCATGACACGCCCTAATCAAGATAATAATATGGATGTATTGACCGAACCCGCTTATTATACTGAGCTGGGGAACGTTAGTTCCGCTCTACTTTATAATTGTTATAAGCCTGAGCAGGAAATAGAGGAATACCCGAATTCCCATGCAACCCGAACGAGGAATGAACATGTTGATGCGTCTTCTTCGGGTGTGTTCATTATCGAGAATTGTTTCTCAGTTTGTTCTACGTCCTGGATATTAGATACCGGATCAGGATCCCACATTTGTAATATGTTACATGGGCTAAAAAAGGTAGAGAACTGGGAATAGGTGATCATTCTCTCATAGTAGGGAATGGTGCAATGGTTGCAACCAAAACAGTTGGCGAATATCACCAAGTATTACCTAATGGTAATACATTGATTCTAAACGACTGTTATTACGTACCAGAAATGATGTGCAATATTATATCAGTATCTATATTACATAAAGATGGATATAATTTTGTATTGCGGGATAATGTTATGAATATTTTCCTAAATCAAGTGTTGATTGGTTTTGGCACGTTAAGTAACGGTATATATGTTCTGAATCAAAATACAGTTCTTAACATACAGAACACACACATGAGGAAAAGTTCAGAAATGAACGAATCCTTCTTATGGTATTGTAGACTAGGTCATATTAATGCGACACGGCTAGCTAAGTTATATAAGGATAGATATTTGAATCCGTTTGAATTTACATCCTATGAAACTTGCCAGTCATGTCTCAAAAGCAAGATGACCAAAACTCTGTTTACGAGATACGGAGAAAGAGCTACTGAACTCTTGGGACTAATACATAATGATGTATGTGGTCCCATGTCTACACATGTCAGAAATGGTTCCGCATACTTTATTACATTCATCGATGATCTCTCAAGATACGGACATGTGTTCCTGTTGAAACATAAGTCTGAAGCATTTGAGAAATTCAAGGAATATAAGTACGAAGTAGAGAACCAAATGGGTAAAACTATTAAAATCCTTCGATCTGATTGGGGAGGAGAATACTTGAGCACGGAATTTCATGACTATTTAAAAGAGAATGGGATTCTCTCTCAGCTTACTCCTCCGTATACACCACAGCACAACGGTGTATCGGAGCGGAGAAACCGCACCCTGTTAGATATGGTGTGCTCTATGATGAGTACTGCTGAGTTACCCATTTCCTTTTGGGGTTATGCACTTGAGACAACTGCAGACCTATTGAATATGGTTCCCACCAAATCCGTGCCTGCCACTCCATATGAGATATGGAAAGGAAAGAGACCGTGTCTTAATTATGTTAAGATATGGGGTTGTCCGACATATGTGAAAACACGACATCCGAACAAGCTCGAGGCAAAGTCAGTTCTATGCAAGTTTGTTGGATATCCCAAACATTCGCGAGGGTATATCTTCTACCACACCGAGGAACAAAAGGTGTTTGTTTCTCAGCTTGCCACCTTTTTAGAAAAAGAATTTTTTGTGAAAGAAATTAGTGGCAATGAGGTAGAACTGGAAGAAGTTCCAGCTACACAAACTACGACTGATGATTTGGTAGAATCGAAGAATTCAGTAGTCCCCAACGAATCTCAGCCTCTCCGCAGATCTAGTAGGGTTCATCATCCACCTGAGAGATACTATGGTTTTTTCATTGACGGTAGGAGTGAGGATTGCATCATAGAAGATGATGACCCAACTAGTTTCGAGCAGGCCATCACAAGTGGGGACTCTGTGAAATGGCTGGATGCAATGCGATCTGAGATGGAATCCATGTACACCAACAAAGTATGGACTTTGGAAGTTGCTCCTGAAGGGGTAAAACCCATTGCGAGCGAGTGGATCTTTAAGAAGAAACTAGGTGAAGATGGAAAAGTTGAGACTTTCAAAGCTAGACTTATAGCAAAAGGTTTTCGTCAACGACCTGGTGTCGATTATGATGAAACCTTTTCTCCAGTGGCTATTCTTACGTCCATCCGGATCCCACTTGCCATCGCTGCATACCATGATTACAAAATCTGGCAAATGGACATCAAGACCGCTTTTCTAAATGGTGATTTAGAAGAGAGCAAGTACATGACACAGCCAGAGGGCTTCGTAGACAGTGGGAGCAGCGGAAAGGTGTGCAAGCTGCTTAAATCAATCTACGGATTAAAGCAAGCATCGCGGAGTTGGAACATTTGTTTTGATGTAACAGTCAAAGAGTTTGACTTCATCAAAAATGTAGATGAACCATGTATATACAAGAAGGTTGTAGAGAGTAAGATTGTCTTTCTCGTATTGTACGTGGATGACATACTCTTGATAGAAAATGATGTTCCTATGCTACACTCGGTCAAGCTTTTCTTATCACAAAGGTTCTCCATGAAAGATCTAGGTGATGCCTCCTACATCCTGAGGATTAAGATCTATAGAAATAGATTTAAACGGATGTTGGGATTATCCCAATCCAGGTACATTGACACCATACAAAAGAGGTTTAGTATGGAAGATTCCAAGTGTGGAAATTTACCCACTTGATCAGGAATCACTCTCTCCAAAGAGATGTCTCCCAAGACTGATTTGGAGGGGGCTCACATGCAATGGATACCCTATGCTTCGGTAGTCGGGTCTATCATGTATGCGATGTTGTGTACTAAACCGGATGTAACTTACGCACTTAGTGTAGTAAGTAGGTATCAATCAGATCCTGGGGAGAATCACTGGACAGATGTGAAGAATATTCTTAAATACTTGAGAAGGACTAAAGAAATGTTCTTGGTGTATGGTAACGGTGAACTTCAGGTGGAGTCATTTACCGATTCGAGCTTCCAGAGAGATAAGGACGACAGTAAGTCGGTCTCAGGTTTTGTCTTTACCCTCAATGGAGGGGCGGTATGTTGGAAGAGTTCTAAGCAAGATACCGTGGCAGACTCGACGATGGAGGCTGAATACATCGCTGCCAACGATGCCGCCAACGAGGCTGTCTGGATAAAGAAGTTCATAACTGAACTTGGTGTGGTTCTATCCATTGAGCATATAATACCCTTGTATTGTGATAACAATGGAGCAGTGGGTTTGGCCAAGGAACCCCGGTCCCATCAGCAATCCAGACATATTCTGAGGCGGTATCACCTGATCCGGAAGATAGTTGATCTCCGGGAGATCGAGGTCAGGAGAGTTGACACGAAGAATAACACGGCATATCCACTCACGAAGGCCCTCCCCCAGATACAATTTGAGAGACTTTTGGGAATGTTGGGTATGAGATACTACAACAACTGGCTTTAGTGCAAGTGGGAGATTGTTAGTTATATGTATGCCCTAGAGGCCATTATTGTACAAGATTGTATATTATAGTGGATGCTTGGACATATATATAGAGGACTTTCTTGCTTGACATGATAGTATACTATATGGTTGCTCTTTATCTTAACATGTACACTTGTATCATTACATTATCTCTCTGTTACATGTTGATAAAGCCCTTAGGATGTGTACTTGACTACCAGGACTATGATGGAGATCATACTAGTAGGGCCAGGGTAGTCTACAAGTACATCCTTTAATTGTTCCTAGTCAAGAGAGTATCGAGACAGGGCATCGATATTCCAGAGTAGACTAGTGTGTACGTTTCTTGACGCTGTATGGGACGATGGTTGATCCCACAGCCATTGGTGTTTGACATCAAAGATTGTACACAGGTGCTTATTGGAGAATAGGTACACCGAACAGGACTCGCCGAGAACTCCTAGCCGGTATTATACCTATCGTCAGATAGCAGTTCTCTGGTGACACTGGTACAGGTTAGTCTGTAGACCCAAGATTGTTATAGAGTCTTATGTGGTTCCCACTGTGCTTTGATATCCTCCCTACCACGGCTCAAAAGAGTCGTGCAAACAGGTGGATTTGGGGTACAGTCCCGAGTCACATGGAGGCAATGAGTGATAGGAGGGGTTTCGTCTTTCCCGGTATTGGGAGTTGATGTTGCGCTATACTCGATTGGCTATAACAGGAAGTCCCTGGCCAGGGCTGTTGATGAGATTTACTAGTAAGTGTTATCAGTAGTTTCTCGACCCGTTATGAGCCTCACATCGGCATGACTTATCAAGTTATTGGGGTCTGACGATTCCACCCCCAGACTCGATATGTGACATATCAAACGAAGAGACCGGACTGTACGGTAGTGTTACTTATAGGATTCATGGGAGTTTGGACAAGCTTGCTTGTTGATCTTCTATTCGCTCAATACCTGGATAGTCGTTACGTCCAGCTAGTACAGCTGACGGCTTGTGGGAAACTGATATGATATTACCTACTGTTGGCATATTGACGAGTCTTTAGAGTCCCACACAGATGTTTCCTAGCTCAAGCGAAATGAAGTAGGGCACATATGTGATATGTGCGGGACCGAGATTAAATACGTGTATGTGATACCGTATTCTAATCTCGCGATATAGGTTATATATGATATAACCGAATTATTGAATCAAGTGTTGATTCAATGATTTGTTATATGTATATTTGATATACATAGAAATGATATTAGTCGGTTATATATGATATAGCCGGATTATTAAATCAAGTGTTGATTTAATAATTTGATATATATTTATATATTTGATATATTAATATATGTTAACTAATATTAGCTCACTAAAGAATTTATTCTCTTGATGTATATATGTTAATATATATATATTTATGTGATATACATATATTTGTGTGTGTGTGTATTACATATATTATCGTGTCATGCTAGATGATACATTGGACATGGGTGTATGAGACTCATACCAAACTAAAGATAATTTGGGTGATTTAATTATTAAGGGATAAACCAAAATTAGGTGGAAAATGGCATGGCTTAAGATGCTTGTGAAAGCATGTAGAAGCCTTGACTTAGTCCACAAATTTTGTTTTACTCTAGATATTTATTAACCCAACCATTATCTTTAGCCATGGTTAAGTCTCTACAAATATTTATGAGATATTTTCTTCACCATGGTTCACTACTTGTTTTATCTTCTTCATATCATTTTTGCTATCTAGCTTTGAGTGAGGTAAGAAAAGAAAAAGAGAAAGAGAATTCTAAAGTGAGCAAAATTCCAACTTCATCAACCTACTCTCATCTAGCCCATTAGTGTAGGTTGTTTGCTTCACTAATTCCTAAGTTAGTGCAGATGTAGCTTGAGTTAGAGATTTCTCAAGGTGGATCATCTTCGGCCTCGAAGATTCCTAAGCAAACTTGTTCCTTTTGCCCAGTGGAGCCTAAGAAGAGTTCGGAGGACCACTACTTGGAGCTAAGGGGCTACTACTTGGAGCTTTAGAAATGAAGGACTGGTCTACAAAGGTTGTATTTCTTTTTCACTTAAAGTAAAGTTTGTTTACTTGCTTATAAATCCTAATTCTCTAGTTCGATTCTAGGATAGCATGCAATAGCACACTAGATTTTTTAAAATTGTATACTTGATGCTTCTAAAAACCTAGTAGTGATGCTAAGGCATACTTTCAGTGGTAACGTAATTAACTGCAGGGGCTTGCGCCTGCATGGAAGAGTGTCCCCACAATCAAAAACACCTCACAAACGAGAGGGGGTCTGATAAAATCTGCTACAACGGTCGCATCTATCCAAACCTCCAATATACGGTGCCATAAATCAACTTGGTATCTTCGGAGAGGTGGATGGAGAAGTCCAAATAGTATATGCCCCCAAATTCAGGACAGACGTCCCAACATCTCGGTCCCGGTCTTTCGGCGATGAACAAACCCCCCGAAGTCACCATGAGGTAGCCCAAGGGATAGGCAGACCCGAGACTACCCAAGGGGGTAGTCTCGGGTCCCCACTCCCAAGACCAACTCATGGTGGTCTTGGGGAGTAGGCCCAGCCATTCGGTCCCCCCGAGGTTCTCTCCGGGGTGCTCACACATCACCCCACGACTTCTCGGTCCAAATCGTGAGCCCGCGGGATGCGCAAACATCTCAAAACTTGATTTTTCGGGACTGTTTTTTCGACAGTTTTCAACGCCGGAAAAACCGTGAATTCTAACGTCGTAACTAGATAGTTTATAGTGTTTGGGAGGCTCTGATACCATTGAAAGTTCCTACTTCTCTCACCGCGTGAGCCGCAGCCGATGCGGAACCGAAAAACAAAAATTTACAAGTGGGCAATAGAACCAAATCCCTAGTGATCTTTCCAAACACCAAAACTAGCAAACTACCATACAAGGTTTAGGGAATACAACCTTTGACACATGTCCACCCAATCGTGGAAGATCCCTCCAAGCTTCTCGTAGGCCATCGGAAACAAGCTTGAATGGTGATCGCCCTTGCCAAAAATGATCCACCCGAAAGAACCAATCCAAGTTCCAGTTTCACCTAGTGAAGCAACCGACACTCCAAGCTCGCTAGGAATGGAGAGTGAGGATGTAGGAATTTTCCACTATCTTTTTCCCACAAATCCAAAGCTCGAGAGAGCAGGTGAAGAAGGAGGAGGAGGTGAAGAGGCTACCATTTCAAAAAATGGTTAAGTGTTTGCATGAAAGAATGAGAGAGTGAAGGATGGCTTTATAATTTTTCAACTATACAAAATAAAATATCATACCAGTTTTCTAATAAACAAATGAAAGCACATTCCTCTCTACATGTCTTCAACCATGTTCAAAGCCACCTCACCCTCCACCTCATTTCATGAATATTCACAAATGAGATGTCCATCTTCTAGAAAAAATTCCGTATAAATACGGAATACAACTCGAAATACATATCGAAATACATATACGCGTATCCGTATAAAAATACGAATAGCCAAGAGTGAGAAAATGAATAGTGAACAATAATACTAGAATACATATATTAAATATATATATATATATATATATTAAATCAAAACTTGATTTAATAATCCGGCTTAATCCTAAGCCGCTAGTCTTATCAACTGTCCGATTAAAATCTGTGTAACCTATACACGTATTTAATCGGACCCCTGTGTGTACCAACATACGTCATCTACATCATATATCTTGAACCGGAAAAACCCTCTGTGTAGGACTCTAAATACTCAACAATACGCTGGCAGTGATTACTGGATAAATCCATAACCACAACCACGTCAGCGACATTAGCTGTACGTAACGGCTACCCAGGTATATGCCGAAAGGGAGGTCGACAATCAAGTCCGTCCGTACCCTACTGAGCCTGAATGTGACAATCTCCGTATAGTCCGGTCTCTTCGTTTAAGAGTATCGAATACCGGATCTAGGGGTGGATAACGTCAGACCCCTAATAAACCGATAAGTCGTGTCGGAGTCAAGCTCATCACCAACTGAGAAACTACTGAACTTCTATTAGTAAATCTCATCTACTGTAACCACGGATTTAAGGTGATTACTAACCGAACACAGCGCGACATCGACTCCTAATACCAGGAGAGACCAATTCCTGACAATCGCTCACTGCCTCTATGTGACTCAGGACTGTACTCAACTAAAACATGTTTGCACGACTACTCTTAAGCCGTTGTAGGGTAGTAATCTAATTATGGTGGGAACTCACACGAGACAAATGACGATCTCATATCAAAAGACTAACATGTACTTATGCCACTGGAGAACTTCTATCTGACGATAGATATAATACCATCAAGAAGTTCTCGGCGAGTCCGTCCAGTGTACTCACCTCCAGTGAGCACATGTATACTATCTGTAACATCCTAGTTCATTTATACCAATTCTGTTTTGGGTATTTCTTTATTTATGTCTATTTCTTGATTTATTATGTTTTGGGTGCGAATTATGTAATTGGTATCCGTGTTTGCATCTGACCCGACCCGCATGCTGGAAACCCGTCTTGATTCCTGTTTATGTTTTATCCACGATAGTGCGGAGGATCCGTGCACTTTCATGTTGTATATCCTGTTTATCTGCATCGTATATCTGGCATCTACATTTTTTAATAATACATTTATAATCGAATAATATATTTTAAAAATATCTAGAATGGCCTGCATCATACCCCTAACCCTGTGGTGGCATCCGTACGTCGTGTTCTCGTCCCGTTCAGTGAAACAGACTCGTTTGGATAGCTACGTGCACTCTACGCGTATCCGTTCTTGGGGGTATGCATTTTCGTTACCCGGTTATCATATTTTGGCTTTGGTTGATACATATATTATCCATATTTTTAAACCGTAATTTTAAATCCGACCCGGACGCGTTTTGGACTATTTTTGTTTTAGCCAAAATCTCAAAATATAAAATATAAAATCCTTGTATATTTTAAACTAACTTATATACGTCTTAACAAAAAATATATTTCCAAATAATTTTAAAATATCAAATCCTAATCTAAACTGATCCCACAGCTCTCTCTCTCTCTCTCTCTCTCTCTCTCTTTCATTATATATATTTACTATCCTAAAGGATCCGATCACCCCCTCCTCTCGCTATTCTCACCTTCTCCTTCTTTTTCGCCTCCGCCTCGCGAGAACCCACGCCCGCGCCGAGCCTCTGCCCTCGTCGCCATCACCGCCGACTTCTCTCCTCTCGTCTCCCCGACCTCGTTCTTCTCCTCCTCCGCCTCCTCCCAACACCAAAAACCCCGCACACCCGATCCCCGACTTCAAGAAACCCCACTGCCCATCACCGAAAAACCCTCGCTTGCATCCTCACCGTCGATAGCCCATTGTCAACGCCACCCCCTCGCCTTCCTCTCTGATCCCAATGCATCCAAACCCAGAGAACCTATCCTCTTCTTCTTCCTCTCTTTCTTTTCTTGTATCTTGGTTTTCCGATCATCGGCGGAGTCGTGCCCTTCGCCGACGATCCGGGTGACCCGGTGGACATCCCCAGCCAGCGTGGTCACACTCTTGCTTCGCCTGGTTCTGTTCTGTACGCGCGTGTGCATCACGACATTTACCGACGTCGCACGCGGCGTACACACCCTGTCGTGAGATCCGATCAGGCAAGTTTATCTTGTTACATGCTATACTAATATATATTTATATTCATATGAATAAAAGTATTACAGGTCGTTTAATTATGCATCATATGTTACAGTTTTACAATACCCGTTCGCATCCGTACAGTTTATTACATATCTAGTCGCATGCAAGTTTATCTTGCTACATGCTATGATATATATTTTACATCCATATGAATAAAAATATTGCATGTTTATTGCATTGTGCATCCCTGTTACAGTTTTACCGTTTTCCGATATCCGTTCGCATCTGTATCATTTATTGCATCCCTAGTTGCATGCCAGATCATATTATTACATGTTACTATTATGTTAGTACCCCATGCTATTACATGTTACTATTATGTTAGTACCTCATGCTTAATAATGTGCATCATACGTAGTCATGGAGTTGTAGATGTGATCCCTGATAGACATTGTGCATCCGTATTTTACCGTGATTCGATACTTGCTGCATTTTACTGTTAGGCATTCATTTGATACACTGTGCACCACCTGACATGACCTGATACACCACTGTTTGACTTGATACCTGATCTTGTTACTAATGCCAACAATCCTGACTCGTTGTCCCGATGGACGTTACTGTTGTCTGCACAGACAAAACCTGTACCTGTTTGATCCTGTGTTGGCATTAAATATCGATTGGCAATACCTGACTTGAACAAATAACCTTGGGGGTAAGGGAAAATCAAGAATGTAACCGAACGTAACTCAAAGGGTTATTATATTGTTTGCCGTTTTTCCGGGCGTTGCGGAATATATTGTTTGCCGTTTTTCCGGGCGTTACGGAATAATCCTGTTACCGTGGTCCCGTGGGGAATGAATTGGATATAGTCTGATGGGTTACGATGAGTATTACATTAATTGATTTCAAAGACTTGAGAGTAATTAACCCAGTAGTACAGTTTAGATTACTCACCGTACGACACATACACTCATACACTTCACTGTTCTATATCTGTGTTTACCTGATTATATACATGTTACTGTTTATATTCTTGCTTGCATATCTCGTGTATCTTGGTTATTTATTATTGTTTGATATTATGACGCACTGACGCCTGGGTTTTGCATGGCCCGGTTCCATTATCTCTTTCACAAGCTGACCAGGAGTATTTCAGCCGACAGGCCGAACAGTGAGGAGCATGTTAGTGTTTAGTTTAGTTTAGTTTTTCTTTCCGTACTTTCATTTCCTGATATAAGCCCTTATTTAGGACGTACTTTCCAGATGTTATTGC
The DNA here is from genome assembly GCA_030015575.1 of Agapanthus africanus. NCBI lineage: Eukaryota > Viridiplantae > Streptophyta > Magnoliopsida > Asparagales > Amaryllidaceae > Agapanthus > Agapanthus africanus. The sequence goes on along the minus strand of CM057349.1, from coordinate 414,128,669 downwards.
TTATTGGATTTATTGCTTCCGCACATTTATATTTCTCGACTCGTTTATTCTGGTAGATGGATATGTACTAGATAGATTATTTTATTTCTACTGTTCTTGATATCTTATGGACAGCCGTAATGTGACTGTGGAGGGATATTTCCTAACCACAGGTGGCATGGTTGGATCTGTCACGTGCCGATCTTAGCGCACTCTGGGAAGCGGGGCGTGACACTATCTTAGGTGACACAACACCAATGGCTAGTGAGACCGGCCACCACCCCTCGTCGGGTCTCGAAACGTATACACTAGTTTACTCCGGAATATCGATGCCTAGTCTCGATATTCTCACGACTATGGACATTTAAAGATGTGCTTATGGACTACCCACCTCTCACGTATATGATCGCTATCATAATACTGGTAGTCAAGAAAGAATCCTACGAGCTTTATCATTATATATTAGCGACACATAATAGCAAGAAAAACGTATACACATCAATGATAAAGACAAACCAGATAGCATACTATCATCTCGAGTAAGACTGTTCTTCCTGTATAGGTTCTCTCTCAATTATCATAATCGCCTTGAGGGCACTATATCCAGCAAATATCTTAATGCAAAACAAAAGATTCGACTATAACACCACAATATCAATATTTGGTTCTACAATATGTTTTAGGTTTATTTAAACTTGCATTAATCATATTAACGTAATCTCATCATATAGATAATCACATTATCTAGCAACTCTTCACACAATCACAGAAAAAATATGAAAAGAAAATAGAATGCACATATACGCCATCTGCATTCGCCACAGGGCCCCGGGTTTTCACCGTAAAGTTACTTACCTTACGGCAAAGCGGAGGTAGGACTAACGCGGGTGCAAAACGTGTATATATATATATATATATATATATATATATATATATATATATATATATTATCACACGCATATAATCACATTACAGCATGCAAGAGAAAACATCATAGGCAGGTAATCATATCACAAGTATGTAATGAACATCACAGAATAGGAATGGTCGGATCATCTAGGAATCCCGCGTTTCGTTCGAGCCATCAAACGAAACGTGACATTCCCCGGTCGCGTGAATAGCCCGTGCGCAGCCAAAACCAGACCCCTACGAGTGCGGCAAGCTACCAGGCAACCCAAGAAACGAGGCAACCCATCATCATCATCATGAGGGGGCCACCCGACACTTTCTCGAATCCGGTGACTTGAGCACTCATCCGCGGGTCTATCCTATACCCGCTACAAGCGCGGCAAGCAACCCGCTAATTCTAGACTCGAGTGACCCGATCTCAACTTCTTGAGATGGCCACTCGCTGCAATCTAGAACCCGGTCGCCCATGCGCTTCTCCGTGAGGTAAACCTATACCTGTATTAATACAATGGCGACAACGATCACAACCTTATCGTATCCCGACAAATAATAATATATTAGACGGCGACTACGACTACATGTGATCCACTAAGTCCCGAAACAAAGAATATACATATAGCGGAAACGGCGGCCACAAGTTGGAGCCCGTCCCGAACAAATGAATATACAAGATGGTTACAAGCATGAATGAAAATAACACTTATCGCAATATCACACTTCTGCATGCGGGCTATTCATTTCGCGACAATCTAACGCATTTCAACAAACCAACATCTTAGACTCACTTGTGCAACCCCGTCGAATTGAACACACCAATTCGTCAGCGTTAAATATCGCGTATCGCATACGCCGACGAGATATATCAAGTAAACACTTTAATCTATTTAACCAATCGCCCATGGCCAATGAATCCCAAAAACTTCAAAATCGAAACGTTAATTTTCAACACTTGAAAAACACTATTCATCTCGACACAAAAATCATCACTTTTAAGCGCCAAAACGAACCCGAAACACGCCTAAATTTTTTGTGAAGCCCCGGAGAAAAATTAGATTAACATTTCGAAGGCTCGGAGGGGTACCATGGCCTAAACCGAGCAAAAAGTGGGCTTGGGTCATCGCTGCTCTGATACCACTGTAAATTCGCTATGCTCTCTATAATAGGGTTTATAACATGGCGGAAGCGATAATTTTAAAAATCTAGAGAGCAACTACAAGCAAATATAGGATCATAAACAACAACTACAACATGCAACAAAACTAGTGAGCTAATACTACAAGTTTAAAGAGACTGCAACTTTTATAGTATTTTCAAGTGCTCCACATTTATGTTGGACTCCTTGTAGGCTCCACGAAGTCCGAAACAAGCTTGTTAGGTGATCTTCTTGCTGAAAATGATCCACCTTGAGATAACTACATCACAAACTATAGCTTCACTTGATCATATCTAAATGAAGCAACTCACTAATCAAACTTGCTAAGAATGATTAGTGAGGATATAGATTATTATTGCTCACTAATTTTTCTTCTTTTTTCTTTTCTTTCCTCGCTTTTTAAAAACTCAAGAGAGAGATAAAGATGATCATAAGATGATAAGGCGCAAGATGAGAACAAGAACGTCCAAAAATGAGTCATCAAAGAAAACATGCAAAGAACTCTACAACCATTTATTTTTTCATGACTCGTTCACTTTTGAAATTAATAAAAGAATAATAATGTTCTCATCTAAACCATATAAGTCTCATACACACATCTCATATGTATCAACATACATGTCACAATATTTATATCCTATATAAATATTTATAAAGAGAAGAAAATAATAAAGTGAGCATGATATTAGTTAATATATAAATATATCAATATATAAATATACATAATTATTAAATCAACACTTGATTTAATAATCCGTTTATATATATACCGGCTAATATCATTAAATACCCGATTAAAATACGTGTATCACATACACGTGTTTAATAGAACACTTGCATGTATCCTCATATGTGCACTACATCGTTTCGTCTGTGCTGGGAAATCTCTGTGTGGGACTCTAAAGACTCGACAATACACTGGCAGTGAGGATGTAGATTATTATTGCCCACAAGCATGTCAGCGGTACTAGCTGCACGTAACGGCTGCCCGGGTATTGATCGAAAAAAGGTCAACGAGCAAGCTCATCCGAACCCTGCAAAGTCTATCAGTGACATCACCGTACAGTCCGGTCTCTTCGTCTAAGAGTATCACATATCGGGTTTAGGGTTTGGAATCTATCAGACCCCAATAACTCGATAAGTCGTGCGACAGAGAACTCATAACCATCTAAAAATACAACTAATAACATTTATCGGTTTATCTCCACTGTGGTGGCCACCGACTTGTGATTGTAGTAGTGTCCTGCACAGCGCAATATCAACTCCCAATACCGGGAGAAACGAATCCCCTTGGTCGCTCACTGCCTCCACGTGCTTTGGAACTATACCCAACAAAAACCTGTTTACACAGCTCCTTTGAGCCGTGATAGGATAGAAGTCAAGGTATAATGGGAATACACATGAGACATTATGGCGATTTTAGGTCCTAGGAATTACCCTGTACTCATGTCACCAGAGAACTGCTACCTGACATTGGTATATTACCAACTAGGAGTTCTTGGTGAGTCCATCCAGTGTAGTTCATCCAATAAGCATATGTATACAGTCCTCGGTGTCAAACACCAAAGGTTGCAGGATCAGCTATCGTCCTCCAACCGGGTCAGGAAATGTACACACTAGTCTAAATTGGAGTACCGATACCCATTCTCGATACTCTTACGACTAGGGACATTTAAGGATGTGCTTATCGACTACCCAGGCCCCACTAGTATTGTAGGGTTCCTAGGCACACCCATGAGATTCCACAACTGATCAACCATGCCAAAATCAAAAAATTTCTAGGTGCCAAGAAACCCTAAGTAAGATCGTTACTAGAGGATAGGCGAAAACGATATAAGTTAACAACTTAACTAAGAGTGAACGGAAAATACAACCTTTGTAGATCCGGTCCTCCACCTCCATAGCTCCGTGAAGATGTCCCTTCGCTACGATCATCGGATCCCGGACTCTAGCGTTGGTTTCATTGGAGAAATGGTCGGGCTAGGTCGTTGACTTCGATACCGAAAATGATCTACGTCGAGACAACTCAAACTCAAGCTCCACCTTCACTAAATCATGAAACTTGTGAAGATAACACACTCTACTACATGGCAAGTGGTAGAGGATGAAGAAATAGGAAGTGGGTCGACTTTAGATTTGGATTTCTCACTTTAAATCTCAAGGTACCATTGGAGCTAGAAAGCTTTCATGAAGCTTGATGAAGATGAAGATGAAGAAAGAATAAAAAGGATTATCTTAAAAAGAAAATCCAAGTCATTCTTATCATAATGCAACCATGGGTGAGCCTAACAAGTGTAGAGACTAAACTAGGGTTAGGTATAATGGTTAGGTTAAGGAAAGAAACAAAATGGTCATGACTTTTCAAAACATCATGAAACTTCAAGAAGAAAGAAAAGAATCCGCCATTTTATTTCTTGCCCAAAATATAAATGAAAAGAATAAATAAATAAGTAAATCAAACCCTAACCATTAACCTAATCATGGTTTAATCATACACACCCAAGTTTGCATGTATCATCAAACATGATACAAACTAGTGCACAAAACTATATCATATATACAATGTGCACATCAAGTGAAAAAATCCATCTTAAGTGAACCAATACTAGTTAATGCAAAGTAATATATCAAATATATAATTATACATTAAATCATTAAATCAACATTTGATTTAACGATCCGGTCATATCGCATATGACCGACTAATATCCAATGTATCGACTTATCGAATCAATTCTCGATTCGATAACTAGGTTATATCGCATACAACCAATCGATACATTCATCGCGAGAATAGAATACGGTATCACATACACGCATTATTCTCGGTCCCGCACATATCTCATATGCGCTCCTATTTCGTTTCGCTTGAGCCAGAAAACCTCTGTGTAGGACTCTAAAGACTCGTCAATACGCCGGCAGCAGGTGATGATCATATCAAGCACCCACAAGCCGCAAGCGGTCTGCTAAACGTAACGGCCACCCGGGTATTGAGCGATCAGAAGATCAACGAGCAAGCTCGCTCACACTCCTGTGAATCCAACCAGTAACACTTACCGTACAGTCCGGTCTGTTCGTCTGATATGTCGCATATCTCGCCTAGGGGTGGTAAACGTCAGACCCCAGTAGCTCGATAAGTCATGCCGATGTAAGGTCCATAACAAGCATGAAACTACTGATAACACTTACCAGTAAATCAGTGCAACCCTGGCCAGGGATTTCCAGTTATGGCCAATCGAGCATAGCACAACATCAACCCCCAATACCGGGAGAGACGAATCCCCTCCTATCACTCATTGCCTCCATGTGAATCGGGACTGTACCCAAAAACCACCTGTTTGCACGAGTCAGTAAAGCCGTGGTAGGGTGGAAATCAAAGCACGGTGGGACACACACAAGACTCTATGACGATCTCGGGTCAACAGACTAAGTTGTACCAGTGTCACCAGAGAACTGCCATCTGACGTAAGGTATAATACCATCTGGGAGTTCTCGGCGAGTCCGTTCAGTGTACCCAGTCACCACTGAGCACCCGCATACCATCTCTGATGTCAAACACCAATGGATATGGGATCATCCATCGCCCATCACATGAGTCGAGAAGATATACGCTAGTCTACTCTGGAATATCGATGCCCATCTCGATATTCCCACGACTAGGAACATTGAAGGATGTACTCATGGACTACCCAGGCCCCACTAATATGATCTACGTCCTGGAAGTCGAGCACACATCCTAAGGGCTTTATCAACATGTAATAGAGAAACTGCAAGTATACATGTTAAGATAAAGAGCAACCAGATAGCGTACTATCATGTCGAGCAAGAAAGTCATACCTATATATGTCCCAGCATCCACTACAATATACATCCAATGTACAGTAATGGCCTCTAGGGCATACATATAACTAACAATCTCCCACTTGCACTAGGGCCATCTGTAGCAGTGGTTGCAGTATCACATACTCAACCATCCCATAAAAGTCTCTCTTTGGGAAAAGGCCTTTGTGAGTGGATCCGCCGTGTTGTCCTCTGAGTCTACTCTCCTTACCTCGATCACCCTGGAGATCAACTATCTCCATGATCAGGTGATGCTGCCTCAGAATATGTCTAGGTCACTGATGGGATCGGGGTTCCTGAGCCTAAGCCACACTTCCATTGTCACACAATGGTAGGAACCTAGTTCATGTCATGAACCAATATACACCCAAACTTCCTCTTTGGTAGTATCTTTAATAGCGATGTTACCAGCCTTTATCGTCTAGTTTGCCACGGTATCTAGCTTGGAACTCTTCCAACATACCGTCCCTTCACTGAGGGTAAAGACAATGCCTGCGACTGACATTCAGTCGTCCTTATCACCCTGGAACCTTTCCAGTGATTCTCCCCAGGATCAATTGATACCAGCTTACTACACCTAGTGAGAACCCTAACATCCATTTAGATCTATCTCATAGATCCAAAACCTAGGATTTAGGAGGTATCACTTTGATCCTATATGGAGAATCCTTGTGATAAGAGGAGATTGACCGTGCGTAGCATAGGAAACTCCTTTCTTATCAAGAGTATGTCATCCACGTACTCTACGAGGATCATCACCATACTCCATACTACCTTTTTGTACATACAAGGTTCATCTACCATTTTGATGAAGTCAAACTCTTTGACTACCACATCAAAATAGATGTTCCAATCTCCGCGATGCCCGCTTTATCCTGTAAAGCAACTTGCACATGTTTCCGCTGCTCCCACTGTTTACGAAGCCCTCTGGCTGTGTACTTATAGACGTTCTCTTCTAAATCAGTATTTAGAAAAATAGTCATGACACCCAACCACCAGATATCGTAGTCATGGTATGTAGCAATGTTAAGTAGGATCCGGATGGACTTAAGCATAGCTACTTGGAAAAGGTTTCATCATTATCCACGTCTGGTCAATGACGAAAACCTTCAACAAGTCTAGTTTTGAAAGTCTCAACTTTTCCATCTACACCAAGTAATCTTCTCAAGATATACTTGCTCCTGATGGGGATTTAACCCTTCAGATACAGCATCCAAAGTCCATACTTTGTTGGTGTACATGGATTCCATCTCAGATTGCTAAGCATCCAGCCATTCTTACAGAGTCCCTACTCTCGATGGCCTGCTCGAAACTAGTTGGGTCATCATCTCATGATGCATTCCTCGCTCCCACTGTCATCGAGAAACCAAAGTATCTCTCAGGCAGGTGAGGAACCCTGCTAGATCGGCGGAGAGGCTGAGGTTCGTCGGGGACTATTGAATCCTCTGGTTCTGTCAAATCAGCTGCAGTTTTGTATGGTTGGAACCTTTCCAGTTCTACAGAACTGACCTTGCCTCGATCTTGTTTGGATTTTTCTTTTGACATAGGCCGGACAATCCCAAATCTTAACTTACTTAAGAGATAGGCTCTTCCCATACCATATCTTATATGGAGTGGTAGGCACTGATTTGATTCGAACCCAATTCAATAGGTATGCAACTTCTCAAGTGCATAACCCCCTAAAAGGTACTCATCATAGAGCACACCATATCATATAGGGTGCTATTGCTCCGTCCTGATACACCATTGTGCTGTTGTGTATACAGAGGAGTAACACCGAGAGAGAATCTCATTCTGCTTTAGAATAGTCCAAGAATTCCATGCATAAGTATTCTCCTCCCTGATCTCATCAAAGGACATAATACTTATACCCGGTTTTTGGTTCTCTACTTCTAACTTATATTCTGTGAATATCTCAAAAGTTTCGGGCTTATGTTTCAACAGGAACATATGACTGAATCTTGAGAGATCATCAGAGAATGTAATGAAGTACAAAGAACCGGTCCTGGCATGTGTAGACAGGGGACCTTACATACATCATCATGTATCAGTTCCAAGAGTTTACTAACACTTTCTCTGTTTCCAATAAACAGAGCTATGGTCATCTAATCTTTGCGACATGACTGGCAAGTTTCACAAGATGTAAATTCAAACCGATTTAAATATGCATCTTAAGTGTAACTTTAGCCAGTCGGGTCGCATTGATATGACCTAGTCTACAATGCCTCAAGAAGGATTCGTTCATTTCTGAACTCTTCCTCTTGTGTGTGTTTCATATACTAAGAACTGTAGTTTGATTTAGAATATCAATGCTTTTAGATAACGTGCCTGAACCGATCAACTTTTGAAATAGAAAATGTTCAAAACATTATCCATCAATACAAAATTATATCCTTTCTTTACTAATAATGAGACTGATATGATTTTGTATATCAGGTTCGGTATCTAATAGCATTTGTTCAGAATCAATGTATTGGTAATACAGGGTGACAGTGACCAACAGACTTGGCTGCAACACTTGCCCCGTTTTCTGTCTCATGAAACTTATCATCCGTTCTCAGTTCTCTGCCTTTCTTTAGCCCTATGTAATAGATTACATATCTGGGATCCTGATCCGGTATCAGATACCCAGGACGCAGAGGATACTGAGAAACAGTTCTGTATAATGAACACACCCGAAGGAGATGCATCATATGCACTTTCTTCGTTTGGGCGGCATAGGAATTCTGGTATTCCCCTATTTCCTGCTCTGTCTTATAACAATTATAAGTTGGAGCGGGACCAACGTTCCCCAGCTCAGTATAACAAGCGGGTTCGGTCAATTCATCCATATTATTATCTTGATTAAGGTGTGATACGGTCGCTACCTGGAGAGAGAGAGAAGAAAACACTCTGCGTGCGCTCTTGTAAGATTAGATTGGTTATTTATTTTATCTAATCAGGACGGCTCCCACTATTTTTATCAAATCTTCCTTCAAACCTTAAAAGGAAAGACTAGCCGGGATTAATTACACTCTACAAGTTCGCCAATCTTTCAGCCAGGCCAGTGTCGGTAGTTTGAGGGAGGTTCCCCGTGCTTTCGCACGGACCTAATTACAGTAAACCTCGTTTTCCCAGAGGCGTAACCCCGTTGACACCTTTCTAGACACCTATTTGATCGGCTAATTGTAAAATGCAAAACTCTTCCAGGAGTAACAATTACTAGCAGTGGGTATCAGGATCTAACTATCATATAGAAGGTATGCAATCTCATTGCAAATTTCAACACTTGAAACTCCCGATAATGATTTTTACCCCTAGCACTTATGACCTTAACTATGGTCAACAAATCATAAGCACTAGTCAAGTTCTACCCGTCATTTCGTGATTAATTAGACCCACCCACATGACCCTTAACTAAGGTCAACAAAGTCACGCGACTGTCCTAACTAATCGCATCATATGCGGTGTAGAAAGTCATCACTTAGCTACCGTACATTGTGCCTTGACTATGGTCAACAAACACAGCACGAATACTAAGTACTCTACTTCCTAAAATGACGGAGGGTTGCGAATGGTTTTTATGAAAACCTCTAACGCCTTGAACTTGATCTCGTTGCGGAATCAAATGGTTTTTAAATGGAGTGTTTTTGAGGCTTTTCTAGTTTTGCTAAAGGGGTCACTCCCGGTGAAGGGATCGTCGGCCCTTTCCTCATCGAATAAGGTGCAGGATATATCATATATACCACTGTGCAAAGCAGAAACTATAGAAGCAATCAAAAGACAAACCGAGAGTTGTAGCATCTGCCAGTTATTGCTAAAGGAGTCACTCCCGGTGAAGGGATCTCGGTCCTTTTCTTATCGAATAAGGTGCAGGATGTTCTACAAGGAACACCGCGATGCAAAGCAAGAACTGTAGCTACCTGTTTTTATTTTGAAATTCGATTCCACAACATCTTTTAGGTTTTTTTTCTTTCATTAATCTCATTAATGAATGTCCCATCATTTAAGTCCACCTAAACATCACAGATAAATATAACGTACGCTTATGCCATCCGCATTCACCTCGATGTCCCGTCTGCACCGTTAAGTTAGGTAACTAACGCCAGAGCGAGGCAGGGCTAGCGCGGGTATAAAACATAAGCAACGTCTATATAATATATCATATATACTATATACAATATCTATCTGAACAAATCACATGATCACATCACATATAATGCAGCAGAAAATATCATATGAAATATTGGATATACTAGGACGTCCGTGTTTTTAATACGAGCCAGTATAAAACACGGATTCCACGGTCGTGATGAATAGCCAATCCCACACCCCTGGACTCCTACGAGAGCGGCAAGCAACCCTACCAATTCTAGGATTAGGAGACCCGGACTCGACTCCTCGAGATGGTCTCCCACTGGACCCTAAAACCCGGTTACTTGTGCTCCCCTCCTTGGGTCTATCCTAATGCGGAAAAGTAAATAATATACAAATGGTGACATCATCCGTAACCTGGAAGTGCCCCAATAAAAGAATATTACATACAAGTTTTTTACATGAATGAAAATGAAAAACACTCATCTCACATAAAAAAAACCCGGCTATTCAAACACGACGATCCAATATAACATATCCAGCAACACATAACATCACATGTCATCAACGTAAGTAAACATGCGTATCCCAATTGTCGTTGACATATAGCAACGAAACCGGCGATATCACATATTACACTTACGGTCACAGAAAAGAAAGTGTAAAACTGCAACAGTTGGAATCCGCAAACTCTTTAGACATCGCATGCCTAACCAAATGAATTTCTTAGACATCGCATGCCTAACAATTATAAACCTCGCATTTCAGTCTCAAAATCGAAAACACTTTTCAATACTAAGTCGGGCAATTCAACAAGATTCCCGACATCCTGATCGAATGCTCGTCGCAAACTTCAGTAGACGGCCGCACCCCCGATACCGTCGACGAAGTGCACCAAGGCGGAGCACCGCTGCCGCGAGCACCTGAACGGATGCTTTCGGCGACGGGGTTCTCCTACAGTCACTTGGTCGGGGCTATGGGGTGTAGCTGTCTATTAAGTTTACCCGGCGAGTATCCGCGTACGCTACGTGATTGCGACGGACTTTTGATCACATCAAAATTCTGTGGCAACCGATCAAGTGAGACTAAACTGCTATGTTTATAACATTCAAATCAGTTATCTCATAACTACATGTGGATTCCAAATATTGTATCACATTCCAGATAAGATAGAAAATGTTAAACTTTCCGATCGAACAATCAAACACCCAAGTTTTCCCGAAACAGCTCAACGCTTGAAATAAGTTTAAAAACATTCATTTAGTGCATCAGTACCAACGGTCCAGCCGTAGAAGGGTCAAGCCAACGCCTCACATGTGGCACGCCGTACTGCCCCAAACCCTAAGGTTCAAAGGGCAGTTCAAGACGGTCACATAATCAAGTTAAGATTTGTTGTCTTCTAGAGGGTCCATCGCGTTACTTGCACTACTTAGAACGTCTTTAAACCACGGAAAAATCCAACATTTGGAAATTTCCCGACAGGGGAAAAAGTGGGTATTTATATCCGGTCGAACTTTTTAACATATTCTAAAATTACCCGGAAAAACACACAGACAAAATTAGACAATCCGATCGAATCTACGAACTCCCAATACAACCCAGAAAACTCAACTCTTGAGTATATTTTAAAAATTCCCAGAAAACTCAGCACAACAATATAAGAATTACTGTGCAATATTCAATGAAGGATGCTTCCCTACGGCCGCGGAACCGCCGCACTAGCCATGCTCGTGCCGCGGTTCCGCGGCGGTTTGATTGAATTGAGCTCTCGTTTTGCACAGTAACTCCTAGAAAACCCTGCTGATTTTTCTGCATATTTTTAATTTGGAAAAACGCACAGTTTTGAAAAATGTACAGAGAATGGGTCGGATTAGGGTTTCGTGTTTCGATCGGACTTCTAACATCGTCTACTCATCGCCTAAGGCTCTAGCTAGGCTCTGATACCACTGTAGGGTTCCTAGGCACACCCATGAGGTTCTACAACTGATCAACCATGCCAAAATCAAAAATTTTCTAGGTGCCGAGAAACCCTAAGTAAGATCGTTACTAGAGGATAGGCGAAAACGATATAAGTTAACAACTTAACTAAGAGTGAACGGAAAATACAACCTTTATAGATCCGGTCCTCCACCTCCATAGCTCCGTGAAGATGTCCCTTCGCTGCGATCATCGGATCCCGGACTCTAGCGTTGGTTTCATCGGAGAAATGGTCGGGCTAGATCGTTGACTTCGATACCGAAGATGATCTACGTCGAGGCAACTCAAACTCAAGCTCCACCTTCACTAAGTCATGAAACTTGTGAAGATAACACACTCTACTACATGGCAAGTGGTAGAGGATGAAGAAATAGGAAGTGGGTTGACTTTAGATTTGGATTTCTCACTTTAAATCTCAAGGCACCATTGGAGCTAGAAAGCTTTCATGAAGCTTGATGAAGATGAAGATGAAGAAAGAATAAAAAGGATTATCTTAAAAAGAAAATCCAAGTCATTCTTATCATAATGCAACCATGGGTGAGCCTAACAAGTGTAGAGACTAAACTAGGGTTAGGTATAATGGTTAGGTTAAGGAAAGAAACAAAATGGTCATGACTTTTCAAAACATCATGAAGCTTCAAGAAGAAAGAAAAAAATCCGCCACTTTATTTCTTGCCCAAAATATAAATGAAAAGAATAAATAAATAAGTAAATCAAACCCTAACCATTAACCTAATCATGGTTTAATCATACATACCCAAGTTTGCATGTATCATCAAACATGATACAAACTAGTGCACAAAACTATATCATATATACAATGTGCACATCAAGTGAGAAAATCCATTTTAAGTGAACCAATACTAGTTAATGCAAAGTAATATATCAAATATATAATTATACATTAAATCATTAAATCAACATTTGATTTAACGATCCGGTCATATCGCATATGACCGACTAATATCCAATGTATCGACTTATCGAATCAATTCTCGATTCGATAACTAGGTTATATCGCATACAACCAATCGATACATTCATCGCGAGAATAGAATACGGTATCACATACACGCATTATTCTCGGTCCCGCACATATCTCATATGCGCTCCTATTTCATTTCGCTTGAGCCAGGAAACCTCTGTGTAGGACTCTAAAGACTCGTCAATACGCCGGCAGCAGGTGATGATCATATCAAGCACGCACAAGCCGCAAGCGGTCTGCTAAACGTAACGGCCACCCGTATATTGAGCGATCAGAAGATCAACGAGCAAGCCCGCTCACACTCCTGTGAATCCAACCAGTAACACTTACCGTACAGTCCGGTCTGTTCGTCTGATATGTCGCATATCTCGCCTAGGGGTGGTAAACGTCAGACCCCAGTAGCTCGATAAGTCATGCCGATGTAAGGTCCATAACAAGCACGAAAGTACTGATAACACTTACCAGTAAATCAGTGCAACCCTGGCCAGGGATTTCCAGTTATGGCCAGTCGAGCATAGCACAACATCAACCCCCAATACCGGGAGAGACGAATCCCCTCCTATCGCTCATTGCCTCCATGTGAATCGGGACTGTACCCAAAAACCACTTGTTTGCACGACTCAGTAGAGCCGTGGTAGGGTGGAAATCAAAGCACAGTGGGAGAACACAAGACTCTATGACGATCTCGGGTCAACAGACTAAGTTGTACCAGTGTCACCAGAGAACTGCCATCTGACGTAAGGTATAATACCATCTGGGAGTTCTCGGCGAGTCCGTTCAGTGTACCCAGTCACCACTGAGCACCCGCATACCATCTCTGATGTCAAACACCAATGGATATGGGATCATCCATCGCCCATCACATGGGTCGAGAAGATATACGCTAGTCTACTCTGGAATATCGATGCCCCGTCTCGATATTCCCACGACTAGGAACATTGAATGATGTACTCATGGACTACCCAGGCCCCACTAATATGATCTACATCATAGTCCTGGAAGTCGAGTACACATCCTAAGGGCTTTATCAACATGTAATAGAGAAACTGCAAGTATACATGTTAAGATAAAGAGCAACCAGATAGCGTACTATCATGTCGAGCAAGAAAGTCCTACCTATATATGTCCCAGCATCCACTACAATATACATCCAATGTACAGTAATGGCCTCTAGGGTATACATATAACTAATAAGTATGATCTCCATCATCGTCCTGATAGTCAAACAAAATCCTAAGGGGTTTATCTCATGTCTAAACCATACGTGATAATAAATAAAACGTATCTTATAAAAGATAAAGACAAAGCAGATAACATAATATCATCTCGAATAAGTTCTCTCCTATAGGTCCTCATTCAATTACAATAATCGCCTTAAGAGCACCTATATCCAACACATTTGCCACTCCACCACCACTTAAACTCCGGCTTCAACCACCAACCCATAAGCCACGGCCTCCTTCACCAGCAACGTTTCCTCCACGGCCACCGTCCCCAACATAGCTGCATCCCCTAACACCCCGTCCACCATCATAACCCTCTTCGTCTCCGTGTCCATCTCCACGAACATCTCTACGCCCATCTCCACAATTAACCCAACCCTTACCCCGACCATCTCCGTTGCTGTCCCCGCTCCGCCCTTCATGATGACCGCAATCAAACCAGCCACCTCCAGCCTTTGATCCCCCTGCTACCTCTCTCCTCGTCCTGGACCTCCCCCTCGAAGGAGAAGACCGATCACTCCCCTTTGACTCGCCCTGACCAACTCCTCTCGCCCGTATCGATTGTCTTTTGTCGTTGACCCACTATCCCGATCTACCAACCTTACTGTCGATTTCACTCTAGCCATCTAGATCGCGACTCGAGGATATCTGGACACCAAAAGATCACCACTGTCGAGATCGCCCTTGCTGGAAATCGATCGAAACTTGCCCTGTCGCCTCTGGAAATCTAGATCGCCTTCGAAGAACGCCCTCGTGAGCAACCCTAGATCGCCTTCGAAGAACGCCCTCGATCGCCTCTGCCTGAGTTCGCCTTCGCGAGAAACCCAAGATCGCCCTCATGAGGATCCTCGATCGCCTCTGGCCGGGATCGCCTTGTTCGTATTTGTTGACCTCGATCTCCTCCGATCGCCTTCAAAGATTGCCCCTAGATCGCCTTCGAAGATCGCCCAGTTGCCTCGATCCCCTAGTTGCGCAAAAAGAAATAACATTTTCAACTAAAGAAAATCTCTACACATTTTGGCAAAAATCAAAAATTTGTGCAAACTGATAAAATAAATTCTCCATCAAACCTTTGGATTTAACGAAAAATTGACATGATACAAAATTTGTGGGATTGGATAAATAGTTTCCCAATCAAAATTTTATGAATTTAAACAAAATATAGTTAAGCTCGCAAAAATTCTAAATACAATTTATGGAATTTAATTAAAGAAAATTGTTAGAATTTGAAATTTATAAGATTTGTAAGACAAATTCCAATCACCTTATACTTGATAACACAAATAGAATGAGATGTTTTTCTATTTTTTATATTCTTCTAATCCGGTTTAGAAATTTCCGAATTGATATAAACCCTAATTAGAAATCAGATGTTATACTATGATATTCAAGTTTATTTTTGTTCCTAACATATTACTCACACGTTGGTTTCCTCTAACATCTAAATAAAGCTTGATACCCACACTCGTGGCTGTAATCAATAGCGGGTTGTCTTTGAAACTGAGGCCATTATACATAATCTGAAAAAGAGGCTAAGGCTTGAGCCATCCATGAAGCAAGTCAGTTTAAGGATAAGGTGTATAAAAAAACAACCCGTGGTTATGAAAAAGCAATGCCAGGCTGAGGTTCAACAGCGTCCCTGTATAAAGATAGACTGGGTTGATGTTGAGCATTCTAATTCTTGCTGTCACCACTAACAAAATAAAATGCGCACACAAAGTTTATGATTTTGTCATGCAATATGTTTCCGCATCGAGCAAAATGATATGTAATATGTATGGATGTTTTTTCTCAGGAAGACAAAAAAAGGATGTTCATAAATGCAATCTTGATGCGACATTGTAAGCAGAGAACATCATTAAATTTTCATTACAGGAATCCAACTAATGCTTCCATTATGTAGACTTTGGACATCAATTTTACAGGCAGTACAAACAATATATTTCACAAATTATAATCTCCCTACTATTATAAAGATGCAATGAGAGATTAATTCTTTTATTCTTAGATGGTCCCATCTTTTATTTTTTGCATGCATGTGTAACGTATGTTGTTTTGCATGTGTAACGGATGTTGATACATATTAACATACATATTAACATTAAACGCTCAAGATTTGAAAAGATTTTTAATGACTTCTAGTTAAGATGTTGATACTTTGAAAACTTATAATTAAAAATAGCTAAAATATCCACATCAATACTTGTAATAATAAATGAGCAAAAATATTTTAAAAATTCTTATGCTTTTGAGAGAGAAATTATCCATATTGAATGAATATTCACATCATGCATGCTTTTATTTTAATAAAAATGTGCCAGGAAAATACTAGTCTTCGATAATACAAACTTGATAATTTATTAAATTAGCTTGCTTAGGCAACTGGAGTCACATGTATATACAGAGAAAAGGCATGCAGCTGGAATACGATTCCATCGCTGACCAAACTCATGCACATTTTCTTTATCTTGTTAACTTACAAACAAAAATAAGTGAGTTAAACGAGAACTCATTAGATGCAGTCAGTTGTCAAATTGCTCACACTTCACAAAAGGCTTCAACGAAGCCGACGATGAAGCTGGTGAAGCTGTAATGTTCTGTAAGTCAAGGCTCCCAGCAACCACTGAATCGCTCACCAAATCAAAATTAAGCCTGCCGTTGATTTTTCGACCACTGAGATAAATTGTAGACATCAGAAATTTTCTTCGTCTAAAATAATTTATTCGATACATTGTGTTCACAGGTTCTGGCATAACTCTCACCTGTTTAACCGGTTATTGATGGCAGTTAAATCTTTAGAAGGACTTTGAAAAGCATGAGTGCTCTCACCAACACAGGCATAGTAACTCTTGGAGCTCGGCGAAAGCAAAGAATCCATCTGTTGATATTGATAGGTATTTTTTAGAAATGAGAGAATGGCAGCAAACCAGCAAGTAAAATTTTTGGTGATTTAGCACCTACACATCTCTAAACAAGAGAGGTTTTCAGTGACAGCTTATGGTGCTACCAAAGAATATGAACACGCTAATTAACGGTTGTGTAAATATAGGAGTTCAATATCAATAGCTTGGAATTTGTCTATGGACATGATTATAAATTTTACGGCAGTGATATTAGCCCAGCATAGAAAATAGCAAGCAACATGCAGCTTTAGCCATGCTAAAATAACTGGCCATTCTGGAACCAACTTAGGTTAGGAGCTTGGAATTGATGTTTGAAAAGTCATAATAATAAATATTGGTCGTATCAAGTCAGATTTGAGCATATCAATTTGATAACAGGCCCAAAAAAGGTGTGGCTTGGTAGTCCTTTATACGATCAACATGAGCCTTAGTTTCGGCTGGTACCCACTAAATTTTTTAGCACCACATACCTTTGAGGACCGCAAAGGAGAAACATATACGTTATGTGATGCGGATACTTTCTTTGGAGACATATCTGGCAGAGTCGGAAAAGGTGGAAACCGAGGTGATCCTGGTATTTGACCTGGAGCATACCGAAATTAAATAGATATCAAAATGAGGGCGGAGCAAAAGCAATTGACTAATTGGAACAAGTATGAACAGGGAAATAACTAAGACAATATACCAGCGGTATTGTTTTTATCTTCAATAGACCTGTTGTCTTCTTTAGCAACTTTGCTTGACGCTAACTCCACCAACAAAGGCTTGACAGCAGGAATGAATATCTCATTGTAAAAGGTAATAATATCAATATGGTCTTGCCCCACTTTCTGTTACATGAGATTTCAGATTAGAAACTGCTAGACCGTAACAAAAATAGAAACAAGTTGAATCATCTTACTCCGTTTCGGCTTGTTGATGGCCAGCTAACAAAGACACTGCGGAAAACCTGAGTCTTGCATTGAGGTTGCTTTCTATAGTGGTAAATAATTTCCTTGAAGGTCAGACTTAATTGAGAAATCTGTTAGAAACATTAAGTTTGGTTAGGATAGAAATATGACAAATTGCAAGCAAGAAGAAAACCCAAGTTTGGCCTCCCTCATGATTAATTATCCTGCCTTTTAATATAAAAAATGTTGATCGATAAGTTACTATATTGAAGTATAGCAGAACATACTTTAGCTACACCATAAAAACTGCATAGAATAAGCTGGTCAATGTGCCGATTGAAAAACAGTGCAGTTTGTTGACTAAGAATTCGTTGGACGAGACAATAAATACGCTCCAAACTTTGCTGAGATAATTGCAGCCTTTCAGATAAGCTTCTAATTCTAATAGCAGCCAGCTTTACAATCTACGGAACACAATCAAAAGGAAATTTTAAATGCAATATACTTTACAAAGAAGAAATGGCATGAATGTGTATAAGAACTTTACCTTGCTAAAGAAAACATTGATCCCTGTCTCCGCACAAGTTTCTCCTCCTCCAGCAGGATTCGGTCGCGTCGGGCTGCATAGCAGTTTTCAAATAAAAAAGACTGACATAAATTTTCATCAAGAGTTTTACACTTGATGATTTTTTGCATTTAATGAACCGGAGAACTTCCAGATAGGATTCTGACCTGGCGAAAGCAGATTGTAGAGGTGCTAACTTCAATTTCAGACTGTTAGGGCTCAATAATCGTTCCTTGACAGGTGATGCGAAAGAATTGCGCTCTATCAACACGGTCCTATTTTCCCTGCAATGCTTCTTAGGAGTTTGTGGGTCTCCATTCTGATCTGCAATGCATATTTAGAAAGGGCCTTCGTCAGTTGAGCATATAGGTTGATGGAAACAACAGTTTGAATCATACAGCATCAACATAGATATTGGAGCTTCAGGGTTGCAAAAAAATAAAAATCATGGCAAATGAACTTAGAGCGAGGGAATGATGCTTTTTAGAACTTGTTATGTTCGTTGTTGTTATTAATCTTTCTTTTGTAGAATGGAATAAGTTTGAGAGGCTTGGAGTTTTGTAATCATTAAATTATTTTTAATGAATTTTAAGGGGGGCTAATCATCCCACCTTTTCTCTCAAAAAACATCTACATAGATGGAAGACTTAAATATTAAGGATATAGGGATTGGAAATTAAAACCACCTTAAATGAAGATGGCCCATGAATTCATGAACACTGTCAAAATGTGCTTGATACAATTTAAGCCTCTGTTTAAAAGGATACTTTACTTTCTCTCCATGCAAGTAAAAGTTGTACCACCGACAACAAGAACTGACAGTAATCTACTTAGCATCGGTATTTTTATTATCAGTTACATATATCATAACATTTAACTTAATAAAAACCTTTGAACGACTATAACACATCAAAGCATTGTCTTCAACAGGTAAAATCGATGTAGGCCTTGAAGATCACATGCTTAAGATATGAACACAATAGTATTTGTTCAAAATAATTGAGCATGAAATATTTTTTTGAGTAAGAATGAAATGTTTTCAAGTTTGACAAGAAACCTGGCAAAATCTCCCGCTTGCGAGTAGGGAGAGGTGGTAAGCCCCCGCTACAAATGTTATAGCGACCTTCCATAACATCAAGGGATGGCATTGGTTCAGATAACAGTCCCAAACGGTTTATTTCTGATGACAGGGCTGGCCTTGCTACAATCAAGGAATTATACATAGATGAGCCCTTTTCCCAAGCCAAACTTTCTAGAAGTCGCTCCTCTAAAGAATTCAGATGTCGTTTCAATTCCCTCGGAAGAGTTTCTTCATGCCTCACAAAACTCTCTATCACTTTGCTTAGATCGAAAGCTGTTATTCCGGTTCTCTCCAGAACAGCAGGAAACATCATAGTGACAGTCTTGTGTGTAGCTAATACCAATTCGGCGGAACAAGCAAGCATGCACCGATGAAACCTCTCATTTGTTAATAATGAAGTCAGATTTTTGCAATTCGGTGTCTGTGATTCTGCTCTACACATTGCCTCCAAAACCCTATAGTACAACTTCATTGCCTCCATTTTTCTCTGCTCTGCCCATATACTGTCCATCAGGTTTGCAGACTGCAGGCTCCCAGTTGTGCTTTGTTCAAATGTGCTGCCTGGGAAAATTGCCCCTAATATAATGAAGACCCTTCGTGTAATATCTGCTGTGAGATCCCTGTCGCATGATAAGAGGAAACGCCGAAGCTCTGTTGAAGGCTTTAAAGGAAGTGGTGAAATGACATCTCGGAGCCATTTTGCAGTTGTCATGGCAGTGCTTACAGGTGTGTTGATGGCCATCATGGAGTTAACATGATGATCTCCATTTCCAGGTGAAGTAGGTGAGCGCAGAGGTGTCTTTACTGGTGAGGCAATAGCTATAGATGTTTGCTGGGGGAAAATTCGATACATGAGACAAGTTACTTTAAGGTAAAAGAATTTCAGAATTAGTTAAAGCCTACAGTGTGCATGGGTCTACCATGCGAACAACAAACCTTTCTGCTGTGCATGTTAATGGCACCTCCAGATAAACTTCCTGTGCCAAGTATACTGTCATTTTCATCAATGAACATCCGTTCATCTAGCTCGCCTCTAATGTTAATTGCATTCTCATAGTCTTTCTCCAAAGTACTCAAACTTGACTGCAACGAGTTTTCCTCCAGAAGATCCTCAAAGTACATCAAACCATCTGTTAACAGAAATTAGCTTAGTATGAGGCAACAGAGTCATAAAACCAAGTTATGATTGGCAACAATCATAGAGAAATAGACACTCAGAATAAGCACTTTGACCTGTGATAATGTAATCGAGATTTTCCTTTTTGCACTCTGAAGCTGGCCGAGGTTTCTTCTTTAAAATGTCTATTATCAAGTTATTAACTTTTTCCATTGTGCTCAACACTTCATCTTCTGATGTCTGATATAAATTACAAAGGGACACTACAAGGTTGACACCCTTGTCTGATTTCGTACCTGAGGCACAATTGTAAAGCATTTCCACCAATTTAAAGTATCAGAAACCATGCACAATCAGATACCATAAAAATAAATGGTTAAAACAACTATGGCAATTATGAATTTTTGAAGTTAAAAAGTTGATTACCTAAAAGTCGTGAATCCTGAATCTTGAAATTCCTAATTTGTATAGGAACATGAAGAATGAGAATTGCCTGCCAAATTTCTAACAGTTAGCAGGCATACGAAATATATGTAAACATCAGAACCTTGCAATTAATAATATCTCATAACAGAAAAGGTGATTGGTAGAAAAACAAGTCAGGATGTGCAATGGACTAACCAATATAGACACTAATCCATTGGTGCAGGTGACCAAATCTTTGAAACGACTGAATGCATGGACCCGAAGAGCCAGGAATAGCAACCATCCAAACCTATGGAAGTCAGATAGATATATGGTACTAGTCGCGGCTTCAAAATGCTTATCACTCCCTGTTTCACTCAGGAAGAACTCTTGATATGCCCGCTTGTAGTACCTGATATCATATTATATGCATAAGCCAATAAATCAACAGGCATTGACAATGAATAAAGCAAAATGAACTACTGTCAAACATACAGCCAGAAAATATTCATACAAGCATTTATATTTAGCAAACTTAGTACGGTGGACATCAAAGGACCCAAAAATATAAAATATGGAAACAATTAGATCGTCCATTGATACTCTCAAGGGATGGGAGAGTTGGTAGGGTATGAGAATTGTGACAAAGAGACATTAAATCAACACAAAACAAAGATACAGACTACTGTCAAGATAGGAAAGAAGTTATGCAAGATAGAGTAATTCGAATGTTTCTGTTAGTAGTTTGTTAGTAGTTTGTTAGTAGTTAAGTTGAATAAATCTCCTAGGCAGGTTTGTTAGTAGTTTGTTAGTAGTCAAGTTGAATAAATCTCCTAGGCAGATTATGTGCCGATGGAAATAGTTAAACAGTTGAGATTTTCTAGGCTAAGAATTTGCTCTGCTTTCAAGTCACGTTTAGCTTGTAATGCCTATTTAAAGGCTTTGTTTTTTACTCTAATAAAAAAATGATCTGCAGAATCACTTTTGCTTCCAATTTTTCATTATTGCTATGTCAAAATCTCCAACAAAAGTGGTATCAGAGCCAGATTCTTTCAGAACTGGGAATTTTCTTTGACTGCTTCACTCGCAAACATGGCTGCCAACGCCGGTGTCTGTACTTCACAGCCACAAATTCCGCTATTCAAAGGAGATTCATATGAATTTTGAAGCATCAAAATGAAGACACTGTTTCGATCTCAAGATCTATAGGATTATGTCGAAACAGGATATGAAGAAAATAAGGAAGACGAGACTCGCAACAAAGAGCATCTAAAACGGGATGCCAAAGCTCTCTTCTTCATCCAGCATGCAGTGGATGAGTCGATTTTTTCCAGGATAGCCGCAGCTACCACGGCCAAGCAAGCGTGGACCACGCTCAAGACTGAATATCAGGGTTCCTCTAAGATAATAAGGGTAAAATTGCAATCCTTAAGGCGTGGTTTTGAAACTTCTTCCATGAAAAATAACGAGTTTGTGCAAGATTTTCTGGCAAGAGTTTCGTCGGTTGTAGGGCAAATGAGATCCTACGGAGATCAGATATCAGAAGAAACAGTCGTTGCCAAGGTTCTAAGGAGTCTGTCATCCAAGTTCGATCATGTGGTGACTGCAATCGAAGAATCTAAGGACCTGTCCACCTTCTCGTTTGATGAACTGATGGGATCACTTCAAGCTCGTGAGGCGCGAATCAACCGATCTAATGGGAAGGAAGAAGAAATAGCCTTTCAAACCAAGGGGGAGTCTGAATCCTCCAATCAATATGGAAGAGGAAGAGGTCGAGGAGGCCATAGAGGCAGGGGCCGAGGCAGAAACAATATTGTCAAGTGCTCATACTGTAATAAATTTGGACACTCTGATAGGTATTGTTGGTCCAAACCAGAAGAGGCAAAATATGCTGAAGAAAAGGAAGATAACTTCATGTTTTATGCACAGTCCAACAAGCCATCATTTTATAAGAGAGCTGATTGCTAAAGAAGAAATTCAGTTGGATAACTGTGGAACCAATAAACAGATTGCATACTTATTGACCAAGAGCTTGCCACAAGCAAAACATGAAGAGTTCAGTACACAATTGGGAGTTTCAACTTTCGAATAAAGGAGGAGTGTTGAAGTTAGAGTAATTCGAATGTTTCTGTTAGTAGTTTGTTAGTAGTTAAGTTGAATAAATCTCCTAGACAGGTTTGTTAGTAGTTTGTTAGTAGTCAAGTTGAATAAATCTCCTAGACAGATTATGTGCCGATGGAAATGGTTAAACAATTGAGATTTTCTAGGCTAAGAATTTGCTCTGCTTTCAAGTCACGTTTAGCTTGTAATGCCTATTTAAAGGCTTTGTTTTTTACTCTAATAAAAAAATGATCTGCAGAATCACTTTTGCTTCTAATTTTTCATTATTGCTATGTCAAAATCTCCAACAAGTCCCGGGGATGGTGCCCAATACTCAAGATGATATGCAGGGGAACAAGGAAAAGGATTCCGAGAGGGAGTAATTGTGATTGTGAGGTGGACTTACTGGAGCGGAGCCGCTGCTATCTGAGAGCGCTTTGGTCTTTTTGAAGCCTATATTGTGGCAGTTCCTATATATGATATTACTCTATGCTAGCTTGGATATGTACCTGGGATGTTTACATTTTGGTGGAGCTAGATACACGCTCCTGAACTTGTATGTTTGGATCAGGGAGTGACTATGGTCTTTGGTTCATGAACCTGTCTTTTATTCTATATGGTTGTTGCTCTGCTTCGTGCTGATGCATCTTGTTGTATCACTGCTTCAGGTTGGTGATTGTAAGCATCTAGCTAGCAGTATCTTTTATTTTCCATTAAAGGCCAATATCTGGCCATGTCCGACATTATAGTGCATGTTTCTATCTTTTGAAATTGATTATTGTAACCGGGGATTTTTTTTCTCTCATTACTATCTTTTTTTAACGATGCTTTGCGCGCGGGGGGGGGGGGGGGGGGGGGGGGTTGTTATCCCATCGCTTCCTCAACAAAAAAAGGAGATAAAAAGTTACCTTTCTCGATGTCGCTTCTAAATTGTTAATAAAGTATTGTCTTTTTCAACTGTGTTCTCACTTTTCCACTAGTTTTCCAATTATGCTCACAGCTCTCTCCAAGTTAAGCATCAGTTCCACTTAACTATATCTGACCCTCCCTAGCTAGAACAAGAACTGCTATCATGTCTGTTTTACATGCCTATGACATAATATATCATCGAAGTAATTCGCCAATGAAGGCATCTTAGTAATTCATTTTGTGTGTTCAATTAGCACCCTCATTCATGGAATTGAATGCTCAACAGTCATGTGCACGACAGACACTCACACATACACCCATTACTTGAATAGAGAAGTTTAACCATAACAAGGATGCAACCATCCATGTAGGTCATCGCTCTCTTTCAAGGACAGCTTACATGTATTAAGTCAGCTCGTAACAATAACTTCTACATAAAGAAAACAAGTACGTACTTATAATATAATGTAACTTTGTATGTTCACTTAGGTTTTTTTTACCTGCTTAGAAGACTCAAGTGGACAAAATTTGCTTGTAGCTCCTTCAGCTATCAACAAAACAGGGTAAAGTAAAAGCATGGTAAGTGATGAATAACAGAACCTCAAACCAATCACATAAGAAATATGAAAAAAAAAATGAACAAATAATACCTCGAGCCTTTTCTCCCAGTCTGAGCCATATAGCCCGCTTAAAATGTAACCAGACTTCAGTGAAAGCTGAGGCATCTCTTTAAAGAAATCCACGACACTGCGAAATCAAAATTAAACCTTAAAAATGTCAAAATAAAAAAAAATCGTGGCGCCCCAAAAGCATAAGTGATATAAACAGTGAAAGGATTACTTAAGCTTGAATGCCCTCAAAATCTGGCATAAAGGAACCCCGCTTTCTTCCTTCTCTTTCTTCGCGCTTGCCCGGCTGAGCCGAATCGAACAGTACACCACAAAAGCAGACCAAAATCTCTCCACCTCTTCAGGCTAAAAATTAATTTAATTATTTTCTAACTCCAGTACTGAAATAATATTAATATCAAATACATTAAAACGACACTGTCTATTTAAAATATTAAAAAAAAACATTTCAATGAATATTATTTAGTTCGCGTCCGCTTACTACCATTTCCCCCAAATTAAACTATGATTATCAAATGTTGGTCTCAGATCACTCGTAATTGACTAAAAAATTTGCAGATACTCACCGATCCGCTCCCAATCGACGACATGTTCGCCAATAGAATGTGCTTGCTCTCTCTGAAGAAAACCATCGCCTGCCTCATCATGCTCTCATCAAGCCCTAACCCCTTCTTCTCACACAACAAATCACACAAAAATAACATAAGATCATCAAAAACTCTACAAAAAGAAAATAAAATTTAGAAATTTCCAAGAGAGAAGAAATAGATAAAAACCTTGCACGCATCGGCGAATCGAGCTTCCACGGCGCCGCCTTCATCAGACCTCAACGAGATCGTCGGCTTCACGTCCTCCATATCAACGATCTGAGCTCAAATCCCTCGATTCGCCTCTCGATCTGCAGATCTACGGCCGAGAGATGGCCGGAAATGACAGTTCCAACGGCGGCAAAAGCGGCTGAGGCGGCGATTCGTAGCGATACGGCCTAGAGTTTAGCGAGCAGCTGAAGAGCTCCCCAAAACCCTCACCTTTTTTCTATTTCTCTCTCCTCTCTCTTGTTTCTTCCCTCCTTTTTTCCACTGCCCTTTTATGTCCCCTCCGTTTAAGCGCGGGAAAAAGGATGGGATGCGATGGCTTCATACATACATCACCGACTATTCATACATGGGTGGCCCAATCAGAGTCCGACGCGTGGCGCCGGAGGTTATTTTACCGCCAAATTTGGTGGGGGCGGGAGAGTGGGGCCCGCGGGTTAAATTATTTGTTGGTATGATCGAGAGAGGTGGGGTCCACTGAGAGGGGACACGTGTCGTGTATCTGACGGTGTTGTTGCAGCATATATTCTTTCGGCTGTGGGCAAGGGACATGAGGATAAGGATGCAGTGTACGGGCGTGTAAGGGTGGATGATCCGCCGTCTATGTTGGCTCGTGATAAATCGTGACCGTGGAAATTATTTGATTGAGAGATTTGACTGAAAATGGGATGGTTTCTGCAATTTAGCACGAATCGTTTAGAAAAAATGGCAGGCTCTGCACCTAATGCTCTCATCAAAAATTAAATAGATCAAGTAAAAATAGTTTAT
The DNA here is from genome assembly GCA_030015575.1 of Agapanthus africanus. Classification (NCBI taxonomy): domain Eukaryota; kingdom Viridiplantae; phylum Streptophyta; class Magnoliopsida; order Asparagales; family Amaryllidaceae; genus Agapanthus; species Agapanthus africanus. The sequence continues at coordinate 414,102,347 of CM057349.1, read as the reverse complement.
CAACTGAACTGGTAGACTCCATGTAATATGTCATACTCCGGCTAATATGAGTTATGTAACGCTACTCAATTTTGCGAGATAGCCACTAACTAGATCAATAATGTAAAATCCACGAGGCCAATAGGCAAAGTATTGCTCATGTAAAAATATACACATATTAGCAGACAAAAAAGATCATCCATTGGACGTAACTATTAATATGTTGCGATTTATGGATTGTAACTATTAATCATAAGGTTCCGTCGTTATCATTGACTGAATTGTATGGAATCTCTTTCTTAATTTTGTTCGACCAGCGGAAAATCACGCTTATTTTTCTACATGGAGCAGGGTCGAAATGAATAAAAAATAGTTCCATGCCATGATGCATGAAGGCCTGGAGGATTCATGATGAGAAAATAGTATCCAGGCTATCTGGACAAACATAGAAATAGTTCCCCTCTACAAGACTACTTAACTTGAATTAAATGTAAATGCAGTGGTCCGCGGCCGTAGGCATAAGAAAGAAACGGGGTGGGTGGGTCCTACACCGGCTAAAACATAAAACAAAGCAGGGCCCACCCATGTTCTACGCTGCCACGCCCGAGGCTACAGTATCCTCATATAGCTTATAGCAGACTATAAACCATAGTGGATACTACCCGGATAGAAAAATATTATTCATTCTCTGGGATCCCCTTCAACTTTTCATGAGTTTGAATATTCTAAGATTAATAACAATAATAAAAAGTTCAGCGATATAAAAGTGGACGTGCCGGAGTGGTTATCGGGCATGACTAGAAATCATGTGGGCTTTGCCCGCGCAGGTTCGAATCCTGCCGTCCACGTTTTTCTATTTCTTTAAATTTTTTGTTGGTTTCTTTGCTGCGATCTTCATGTTTCCTTCGGTTACAATCTTCCACGTTTCCTCGTTTTTCTATTTTTATTGTAGGTTTCTATGCTGTGATCTTCATGTTTCCTTCTGTTACAATCTTCCTTTTACCGTGCGTTTCTCTTCTTCCTATTTTCTGACCTAAAACCTGAACCATCCATATCCAATTGCTTTTGGCTAAAATGTTGTTTTTTAACAGGTGTTGTGAATGATGTGTTTGTTTAGGCACATGTAGTTGCAACATTAATAACTATCTTTTCCTTCTTTTGCTTCTTTTGTGTACTAACACTTGCAGTTGCAAGATGCTTAATTGTGCATAGCAATTACAATTTTTAACTTCAAGTTGTTATTCCTACGATGAAGGATTGCTTTTTTGTGATAAAAAGAAAGATGGTTAATGGGAATTGAACCCAAAAACAAAACCACCGTACCTGCTGGTCCTTACCACAAGGCAATCTAGGAAAAAATTGGTCCAAATTTCTAAGCTTGAAAAACATCATGAAAAACTCTCCCACCCAAAGGAATCAGTGAAATACTCCCTATATCCAAAAAGTTATATGTTCAACTTTTGTTTTTTAATATTCCTATAATACCCTTGTCAACTTCTGGCAAAAAAGTGTTGCGTTCAGGTAAATTGTTACACTTAGCAAATAACTATTACATTTATCAGATATAGCAATTTATATTAACTACTATACCTAGCAGATAACTGCTACATTTATCAAATGTTGCTGTTTACTTGCTAAATGTAGCACTTGCCTGCAAGAAGTTAACAAGGGCAATACAGGAATATTAAAAAGTAAAAAATGGTTTGTAATATAAGTATCTAAACCTTTAATTTCTTGGTTCCATAGAGTATTTCATTAGATTTTTTTGCCCAGAAAGTTTTTCCTATTGGTATATGGACCCAGAGAATTAGACCCGTTTTCCCCAAGAATCGATGACGGCTTGAAACCAAATACCTATTTTAAGAATTTTTTACTTTATTATTTATGCCATTTCAGCTACACCCAACCAAACAACCCAATAGGTCAACTTCGTCGTCACCGATGAGCTCCCATAATCTACAGAACATAATTCATACCTTGGCTATTCCATCACAACAATATTTGCAAAACAACTCTAATATCAAGATTACACAATTGAAGGAAAAAGAAAAAGGCAGCACATCAACATAATTCCTCCAAATCTACACAAATCCAGGACTTCTCTGCATCAAAGCACCAAAGATTTAGCAGCAAAGAGCATTAGCTTGACGTAAATTTTGTTGGAAGCTGGAAGTTGACTGATTTAATTCACCTTATAAACAAACTCTCTCAAACAAAAATGAACGAAATTGGCACCAGCCATCATTAATGGATTTAATCAGTGTTGCAGATGTATACAATGGCGAAATCTATGTTAGAGAGCTACCATTTTCCAGCAATAGCCGGCTGCTGTATATTCCACTCCGTAAGATATACATAAGAAGGAAAAAACGAAGAAAAAGGAGGAAAATGACTCTTGCACAACGACACAGATAAAGCTACAACTTCTGTTTTTGTGCACATCAAGTGCACGTGCCAGGGACTTCACCTTGCAGTTCAACAACGCATCATCTAGTACCAAGTACTTAATGCAATTGCCTTCCCACAATTTCACTGAATTTGTAAAATGTCAAGTTTGAGGTTTCCATGATTATCAAAAGGAAAAGGAATGGAAATGGAACTTTACACGTTTTATTAGGGGGCCGAATACTTGGACTCGGTAGGACTTGGATGCTCCAAATATAGCTGAACCTTGAGAGATTCACTGTTCATAGATTTGATAGGGGTAATATGTGGAGGTTGCATCCATTGCTTGGTATCCGTGGGAATCCACAGCTGAGGTTCCTTGCTGCTGCGCGCTTGAGGGAGCGCTCGGAAATATGCAGTGATTTCCCAGCTACTTCCTGTTGAAAACAAGCAGAAATTAGTTTGCAAGCTTATTCTTGCCCACATTGCTGGTTTATAATAAGGGGGAAAAGTTTGCTGTCCCTTTTAATTGTTAACAGAGCGAGCAGGAGCGATGTTTAATTAGTTGAAATGAATTCATCGAAGTATAGTTTCCTATAGGCAGGTCTCTCCCTGAAAAATTAATCTTGGCTAAATTGCAGGAAACCTTCTTACCGTTGCCAGTATAGCATGAAACTGCATCTAAGAACTAGTACTATAGGTTACGGTACCAATTGGAATTTCCTCCCTAAAGTGAGAGGTCATGGGTTTGATTCCAAAGGATTGCATCCGGGGGGGGGGGGATATTGGTTACGGCCTATTATTCAAAGGAGAAAAAAAAATAGAACTAGCCCTATACAACTCAACCTCCAATTCTCTCTTTTTCTTCAAAATTACTCTAGATTTTGCCACTTTCTTTACTAATATATTGTATGCTCGGTGCTTTCAATGCGGTGTATTGTGGGATGGATAATATTGAGGCAAAAAGCCCCAGTTAGATTTAGTGATAAAAGTACAGTATTATAAACATAAGGTTAGTTTCCTTCAATACAATGAATAAGAAGATTCCTTAATCTTTATATTCAGCATTAGTTTCACGATTAACAGTCGTTATTTTCTTCTTTATTTCAGCTTTATTATATTTTATTTGTTACAGAGTTCGACAAAAGATCCCTAAAAACTACACGCAGCAGGGGTGGTAACCTCCGTTTTGCTCCCAAAAAAAGAAAAAGAAAAAGAAACTAATACAAGAAGAAATCTCCGACGTAGAACCCTCACAATTTCCACATTGTCATGGTTTATAAGCTGCAGCCCAACAGAAGCCAATAAAGTGAAGGTTTATGAAATTTCATACAGATACCACGTTTTAGCCAAAATGATGTACAAAGATGTAACTGATGTTTGGTTAAAAATTTAAGAGAGACTGTCCAATCTTTCTTCAATTAAGTTTAATGTAAATTCAACCTAAATATGGCAATGATCAAAAGATTATTGCAGAAGTGAAATAATATTTAATTTAATAAATATAAATGCTTCACAGACTTACAAGTTACTGAGTCCAGGTTGTGAACTTAAGCATGCCCTCCAAAAAAACCATTGAGATTATCAAGACCTAATATTTTATATTCAACTGCAATAATTTCTTTAAAAATCATAATATTATGATTCATCGGCATTATTCCTGATATCAGAGGGTAAAAAAAAATAGGTTCAATTAGCCATTGAGCTTTACACACAGCAACAGACGATGATTTCAATCATAAACAATCATCATCTTATATGGACCAAGGTAAACAATCTAACAACTAAAATATATGGATTCTACGAAGTAAAACCCTCATAAATTGTGCACTGCATCAACTTATAAATGTGATAAGCTCAACAGAAGCCAACAAACTGTATGACATGCACACAGATAACAGGTTTTTATGATAATGATATGCAAATACTGATGTTTGGTTAAAAATTTAAGAGATTGTTCAACCTAGCTTCTATTAAGTTTGATGTAAAGTCAACATGTGCCCCAAACATAAAGTTAACATAAACTATATAGCAGCCGGGTTCAGGTTGTAAACCTAAACATGCCTGAAACTAAAACCTATGGACCTATCAAGACTAGTATTTGATCCAAATCTAATATTTCTCGAAAAAATCGTTAAATTACGAGATAAGTATAGTGTAATAACCAGATGGAAGAACTTTGGTAAGGGGCTTGGCAACAGTCAACTTGACCAAGAAAGCCCTCAAAGAAAACTCCAGCTCATTCTCGTCGACCTGGGAGGTGTAAGACAGGCTAACATTGAGTTTGAACACAAATCTCTCTATTGGAATGTGATCTTTATCGAAGAATATGATTGCTACCCTTTCAATCAATCCCTGCCATCCGAAAATAAATGTGATGTTTAGACAAACTTGGATAGAATTATCCTGCATAAGGAGCAGTTGCTTTTTTGAATAGGGAGAAAATGTGGAACAACAAAAGAAATATAACATTTAGAAACATATAGAGCAGTATTGACAAAGGAAAAGATCATTTACTCTTCTTTGTCACCAACATTGGTCCTTATCCTTTATCCCCAAGGATCTTTTTAATATCATGTGTAATATTTTGCAAGAGAAGGCTTCAATAACGTTAAAAAAAAGAGGACGAAATTCCTCCACAAGAAAATGTGAAATCCTAAAAATGGATGCACGCCCTGCTTCACTATGTGTTGGTGACACTGAACACATGCCTCCCAACACTCACGCCGCTGGGGAGGCACCTCTATCGCCTCTGGAATGGCAAGTCCGGCACAAGAAGTATGTTACCAAAACAGAAGCAGAAGAAGAAGAAGAAGAAGAAGAAGAAGAATTATCATCTTATAAATGAATGAGATTTGGTTCTCACAGTGCTCCCAAGTTCTCTCCTCCAAGTTATCCGTTCAGTCTTCTCTCAAAGACAAAAAAAAACTCTCCAAGTTTTCCCTTCAGTCTTCTCTCCAAGACCAAAAAAAAATGGAAGAAAGCTCGTCTCTCTTCTGCACCGCTGTAGCACCAAGGAAAATTGGTCCCATTTCCTGGTGGCGGTAAATGGCCCATCATATTCTACTGCCGTGAGCGTCGTTTTGAGTGGCGTAGCAGGGAGCTGGAAGCAGCAATCCATGAAATCATCGATCAGCTCAATCATCTCATTCGCAACGCCTCTAATAAGAATCAGTTATATTAAGAGGTTTAGAAGATACGGCCTTTGGATTACTTGGACTACCGTTGCGCGTGTAACCCGATGAAAGCGAGAACTCCTTAACATATAATAGATTTAAGCGATTGAAGGCAAAGCTGGTGATAGTAGGTTAGCCGGTAGCAGTACGTTAGGCGGCGGTGGCAATAGTAGTGACGGTCGGGGCAAGGGAAATCCAATCCAAATTGCCACTCTATCTTCCTCGTTTGGATCAAACGTTTAAGTTTTTTATTTTATTTTAAGGTTGGCAGTTTAATCGCTTTTATTGCTTTATTGCTTTTAGTGTGCAAAACGTAGTTTCAGTTTTTTAACATATTGTAGTTTTTTTAGTGTTTAGTGCTAAATGCAATTCTTTTAAGTGGATATCGCGCTGTCTGACTCCTTATTCTATAAATTTCTAACACAAGAACGTTATAAAAAAAAAGAAGAAAAATTCAGTAATAAAATTTACAATTTACGTTTAAAAACCACTCAAAATTTATTAATGGAGAAAAATTGATATTATATTTTTTTTCTTACATGTAGTTTTTAAATTAATTTGAGATGCTAAGTTGTGCAGTTTTGGCACATCAAGATGCCTTCCAATGAATGATATCTAGGTTCATGATTATGTAGAGCGGCTAAAATAAAATGTCTTTTCCGATAGCAGCAGAAACATATATAGCTAGCATTATTGAGAAAGAGAAAATCTGTTTCAATCAGGAATTTGCAATATGGGTGCACCCGGTTTCATGGCTTGGTTACGGATATTTGTAAAGGGTAACTAGGGTTGCAGCTGGATTCAAACATCTGGTTAATAACTGCTCTATACCCAATCCACATGCAAAGCATGTAAGCAAAGGTGAATTAGCAAGAACAAATAAAAATAAATAGCATATAAAGGCAACTATAAATTATTCATTAATAAGAATAAAAGCATTGATCTATTAGATTGACGATAGCATTATTACAATGCAGCTGCTTACATTCTTCTAAAAAAAACACAAAGATTGCTAGTAAAACGTAAGAAACTGCTTTTAATTGTCCATCAACAAAACCATAGGTAAATTTTTCTATTTCCCTTTTTCCAAGCTGCTTCTCAACTTCATCTACCCACAGCACATGTCTGTATTTGCAAGATATCCAATTATGGCACCCATAAAATGGTCTTCTTAGATCTTTAGAGTTTTTGACGTCCGTAGCACTAAATCATAACTACATTTGCATTGCAAATAATTATAGGAACTTAAAGTCGTCAAGTCGTCGACATTAGGATGATATTGAAATAATTTTGATAAATAATATAGAAGCGAAAAAGTAGAAGGCCGTTAAACAGGTGAATAATGAACGATATAGTTCTAGTAGGAGAGGTCATGATATTTTTTTGAAATGGTAATTAATTTATACTTTCAAATTCGATGATGGGCTCAGTCGGAGTCACATGAGTGTGCGTCATCTCTACGCTGCAATCGATGTTTGTATCAATCGCATGGATACATACGGCTCACACTGCACAACGCATCACGCTGCCCAACGCTCACTCGAGTGGTTCCAGAGAGAGCGAGAAATGGATGCTTGAGTGGGCTGGTTGTTGGGGTGTCTCCTTCCACATTTCTTATCTCTCTAACTCTTACTTAAACCGTTTTAAATGAATTTAACACTGTATTTCTCTGCTTAACCGATGTTTAAACACAAACAAACCATAACCTTTATAAAAAAAATTAATGAAAAATGGAACTGAACACGTGATGTAACTTTCGAGCAAAGCGGTCATATCGTGCCGCGTCAAGTGACATGCTGTGGAAACGCGTTGATTCTTAAAATTCAAATTTCAAATGTGAAGGATTGTCCATAACGGGTTGCCCATAGCAGATCCATTGCAAAGAACGGTGCCTGTAGCAATTAATGCTCCCAAATAATGATTTTTATTGAATTTTCCGAATCTAAAACCCCGAGAATTTAATTCAAGTCATCTTCTTTTCTCTTAAATTTCTATCTTTACCATCCCCGGCCACCATTACTCAATTTAGTATAATAAGTTTTAAATCTAAAGTCGATTTGATTTTTTAAAAATATGTAGTCTGGTTAATGTGAACATGCTTATATTGTTAAAATTTATCTTTTATATTTGGTTGATTGTATCTGATATCCCGGTTGAAATTTTTTGTATAAGTTCACTTGTATTTGATAAATTAAAGTTGTAAGTTGTTGCTAAGGTGTTGTTTTATCATTGCTAAAACATTTTAACTTGCTATTAAATTGTGTTTATTGTCAATGATAAAATAGTTTAACTGTTAATGATGTTTGGTTGATGTATAAATTCTTTCATTTACACAGTTTAATATTCTAAGGTACCGAAGACAAATGGCTGCATTTTATTTCTTCCCCACTTTGACTTGTTTCTTAAAGACTTATTTTAATTATTATTTTTTAAATATGGTTATTGTTAAAAAAAATAAACATGGTTTTCTTTTTCTTTCCATATGAAGCAATGGAAGAAATTTATGAGAGGTGTTCCTTTTCCCATTTGAGAAAAACAATTGATACATTATGTAATGATAAAATTGAGGTTGTTTGTTGAGTTAGGATTTCATGGGAATCTTTTTCTAAACATTGACGTGGATAAAAATGTGTTTACTTAGTTGGGTAAAAACATGAAATTGGATATCAGGACTATTCATGTAAGTAATCAACATATAGAGCTTAGAGATATAGATGCTTATTATTTGATGGGTTTAAGGAAGGGTGATGAGATAACAGCTAGGAGAGTATAAACGGAGAGTATAAACGATAGATACAAATGTCTTTAGTTCTTATGAAACATCAAATGGAAAGATATCTGTCTTTTCTAGAAGCAGTCCAAAATAGACAAGAAATCGATGATAAATTTAAGTTGTCATTTACATTACTGGTGATCGGATGCTCTCTTATCCCGAAAATGATTTTCGATATGTCGGCTTGTTATTTGTCCATTATACAAGCTATTCGACAAATCAGTATATTTAACTAGGTTACTATAGACGTCGTAGAAACGCATATGGGCATATCCCATTTTACTAAAGGTTTTTGAAATAACGAGGAAATCATTAATGATAAAAATATCACTAAATGATATAATACCAAAAATAACCTAAAAAATTAATTGCTGATATTAAAAAAATGACGATGCTTTTCTTAATAGTTGAGGACAGAAATGGTATGATTTTTTAGTAATAATGTGGAAATAGATTAATTGCTGATATTAAGAAAGTGATGATACTTTTCTTAATCGGTGTGCATTCCTCTAAAATGACAAGTAAAAAGGAATGGATGGGGTATATTTTTTTGGTTGAATTGATTCCAACTTATACACATAATTGTTAAATACATCTTAAATTTTAATTGTTTTTTCTTAGCTTTGGTACTACGAGCATATTCGGATTAATAGGCAAAAAATTGATTGGGGTAAGTGCGTCATTGCCTATGACGGCCCATTAGGAGAAGGCACGATGTGTAACGTGAGATAAATTTCAAATAGAACATGGTTATGACCACTTTACGGTAAATTAATGATTTGTTTTTTTAATATTTATATAATTATATCATTAGACTGAAGTAATCAAACTAAACCCGTTAATTTTTTCTTCTTCTTTTAGGGCTTGAGAGTAATTGTGGACTTGATTTCATCAAAACAAATGGAACCAATTTGGTCTGGGCTTAGAGTGGAAGATTCGATCACACGACAAAGAGATTGCGTAAAATTACTATGGTTTTAATGATTTTAAAGATGCAATGCAAAAATTAACAATTAACATGCAAATTTTAATTCTTCTTTTTTTCCTTATGTAGAAGAAGACTCTTAATAAAAGGTTTCTATCGTACAAATGGAACGCCATTTTTCGATGAAGATTCTAAAGTATACGATTGTTAGTTATATATATGCCCTAGAGGTCATTACTGTACATATGATGTATATTGTAATGGATGCTTAGACATATATAGGGAGGACTTTCTTGCTCGACATGATAGTATGCTATCTGGTTGTATTTTATCTTAACATGTACTCTGATTGTCTTTATGTTACATGTTGATAAAGCCCTTAGGATATGTACTCGACTACTGGGACTATGATGAGATCATACTAGTGGGGCCACGGTAGTCGGCAAGTACATTCTATAACAGTTCCTAGTCGAGGGTGTATCGAGACAGGGCATCGATACACCAGAGTAGACTAGCGTATACGCATCTTGACCCATATGATGGGCGATGGATGATCCCATATCCATCGGTGTTTGACATCAAGGATGGTGTACGGGTGCTCAGTAGAGACTGGGTACACTGGACAGACTCGCCGAGAACTCCCAGATGGTATTATACCTCACGTCAGATGGCAATTCTCCGGTGACACTGGTACAGAGTAGTCTGTTGATCCGAGATCGTCATAGAGTCTTGTGTGATTCCCACTGTGCTTTAATTTCCATCATACCACATCCAAGAGGGCGTGCAAAAAGGTGGCTTTTGGGTACAGTTACGAATCACATGGAGACAATGAGCGATAGGAGGGGATCCGTCTCTCCCGGTATAGGGAGTTGATGTTGTGTTGTGTTCGATTGGCTATAACCGGAAATCCCTGGTCAGGGTTGCTGAGATTTACTGGTAAGTGTTATCAGTAGTTTCTCGAACTGTTATAGACCTCATATCGACACGACTTATCAAGCTACTGGGGTCTGACGTATACCACCCTTAGACGAGATATGCGACATATCAGACGACGAGACCGGACTGTACGGGAGTGTTACTGATTGGATTCACAGAAGAATGTACAGGCTTGCTTGTTGATCTTCTGAGCGCTCAATACCTGAGTGGTTGTTACGTTTAGCTGACCGCTTGCAGCTTGTGAGTGTTTGATATGATAATCACCTACTGCCGGCGTATTGACGATTCTTTAGAGTCCTACACAGAGGTTTCTTGGCTCAGGCAAAACGGAGTAGGAGCACATATGTGATATGTGCGGGACCGACGATAATGCGGTATGTGATACCGTATTGGATTCTCGCGATATGAGATATCGGCTGGGTATATGTGATATAGCCGGGTCATCGTATTAGTCGGTTATATGCGATATAGCCGGATTGTCGGATCAAGTGTTGATTCGATAATTTAATGTATAATAATATATATGATATATTAAATTACATTAACTAATATTAGCTCACTACAAGATTCTTTTTCTCACTCGGGTAATACATTGATATATATGCGATATATGTTAAATGTATTATTTTATTTTGTTACAATAAATATTATATATGTAATATATAATATTATAACATGATATGATTACTAATGCAACATGTTTAGTGGAGTTTAAACATGATTAGGGTTTGGATTAGGGTTAAGACTTCTAGTAGATTCTAGAAGCTTTTCTTTTGTCTTGAAAAAGATATTATACTTGATATTTTCAAGTGACTCACTTTTAACCCAACCCAAACCCTAGCCCTAGTTAATTCTCTACATGGGTTTAGTTGACCATGGTTGCATTATTCATCATATTTATCTTTTCATTATTCATCACAAAAGGATTCTATTATTGATTCATCTTCTTCTTCCTTCTTTTTTTCATGGAAAAAGCTTTCTAGCTTTTTTCCAAGTGATGAAAATGAGTGAGAAAAAGATTATAAATGAGAGCAAAAATCCTATTTCATCATTCTCATCTACCCTTGCCCTTTAGATGAGAGTGTTCACTTCATTTAGTGAGTGTTAGCTTGTGTTAATGAAACTTCAAGGTAGATCATTTTTGTTATCGAAGATCGGAAGCAAGCTCGCATCTTTCTCTTCGTGGAACATCTCGAGAGTCCGGAACACGATGATCGCAGCGAAGGGACCTCAACACGGAGCTTATGAAGTGAAGGACCGGATCTACAAAGGTTGTAATCCCTCTCACTTAGTGTTAAAGAGTTTAACATGCTTTTTTTCACCTAAACTCTAGTTTAAAGATCCGGCTTTGGGTTGTTCGGCACGGCTAAATTTTAAATCGGGCATGGTTGATGCCTCGTAGACCCTTGTGCGTGTGCCTAGCAACTCTACAGTGGTATCAGAGCCAAGCTAGAGTTTTAGGCGAAGTCTGAGTGAAATTTAAAGTCCGATCGAACCCCAAAACCCTAATTTGAACCCTTCTTTGGACATTTTCTGAAAATGTGATTTTTTATGAATTAAAAATGCTCAGAAAATAGAGCAGGAAAAACTAAGAATAACTGTGAAGTACGGACCACTAATGCTCTTATATGACCGCGGAACCGCGGCCAAACCAAGGGTTTGGCGGCGGTTCCGCGGCCAAAATTATGACTTAGTCCCTAGAACTTCATATATTTATTCTTAGGTCCTTTCTTGTCATTTTTTTCTGGGAATTTTTTAATTCCACTCAAGTGTTGAGTTTTCTAGGGTTGTATTGGGGACTCGTTGATTCGATTGGATAATTTAACTTCGTTTAGTTTGTCCGGGTAATTTTTAGAACGTGTTAAGAAGTTCGAACGGATATCAATAACTCACTTTTTCCCCTGCCGGAAAATTTCCAAGCGTTGGATTTTTTCGTTGTTTAAGAACGTTCTAAGTCGTGCAAGTAACGCGGTGGACCCTCTAGAAGACAACAAACGTTAACTCGATTATGTGACCGTCTTGAACTGACTCTGAACCTTAGGGTTTGTGGCAGTACGGCGTGCCACATGTGAGGCGTTGGCTTGACCCTTCTACGGCTGGACCATTGGTACTAATGCATGTGATGGATGTTTTTAAACTAATTTCAAGTGTTGAGAACTATTTGGGAAAATTTGGGTGTTTGATTATTCGATCGGAAAGTTTAACATTGTCTATTTATCTGGAATGTGATACAATATTTAGAATCCACATATAGTTATGAGATAACTAATTTGAATATTATAAACATAGCAGTTTAGTCTCGGATGATCGGTTGCCACGGAATTTTGATGTGATCAAAAGTCCTTCGCGATCACGTAGTGTACGTGGATGCTCGTCGGATAAACTTAATAGACAGCTACGTCCCATAGCCCCGACCAAGTGACTGTAGGGGAACCCCGTCGCCAAAAGCATCCGTTCGGGTGCTCGCCGTAGCGGTGTTCCGCCTTAGTGCAATTCGTCGACGGCATCTGGGGGTGCGGCCGTTTACTAAAGTTTGCGACGAGCATTCGGTCAGGATGTCGGGAATCTTATTGAATTGCCCGACTTGATATTGAAAAGAGTTATCGATAATGAGACTAAAATGCGGGGTTTATAATTGTTAGGCATGCGATGTCTAAGGAATTCATTTGGTTAGGCATGCGGTGTCTAAGAAAGTTGTGGATTCCAACTGTTGTAGTTTTACGCTTTTTTTCTGTGACCGTAAGCGTAGTATGTGGAGTATCGCCGGCTTCGTTGCTATACATCAACGACAATCGGGATACGCATGCTTGCTTAAGTTGATGATATGAGATATTATGTGTTGCTGTGATATGTTGTATTGGATCGTCGCGTTTGAATAGCCGGGGGTTTTATGTGAGATGAGAGTTTTTCTTTTTCATTCATGTAAAATTCATTTGTATGTAATATTCTTTTATTGGGGCACTTCCGGGCTGAGCATGATGTCACCATTGTATATTATTTACTTTTCCGCATTAAATAGACCCAAGACGGGGAGCACAAGTAACCGAGTTCCAGGGTCCAGTGGGAGACCATCTCGAGGAGTCGAGACTGGGTCTCCTAACCCTAGAATTGGCAGTGTTGCTTGCCGCTCTCGTAAGGGTCTAGGGATGTGGGTTTGACTATTCATCGCGACCGTGGAATCCGTGTTTTATACCGGCTCGTACTAAAACACGGGCGTCCTAGTATATCCAATATTTCATATATGTTCTTCTGCTGCAATGTTCTGTGATGAGATCATATTATTGCCTGAGACGAATGTTTATATTATATATATGAGATATATGTTATATTGCAGATTTCGTTTCAAAAGAGATGCTTGTGAAGCATAATAAAATGGGACTTCATTAATGAGATTAATGAAATAAAAGAAACCTAAGATGTTGTAGAAACTTGTTTAAAAACTGGTAGCTCTAGTTCTTACTTTGCATAGCGGCGTTTCTTGTAGAACATCCAGCACCTTATTCGATAAGGAAAGAGCCGAGATCCCTTCACCGGGAGTGACCTCTTTAGTGAAACTAGCAGATACTACAAACTCGGTTTGTCTTTTGATTGCTTCTATAGTTCTTGCTTTGTACAGCGGTATATATGATATACCCTGCACCTTATTCGATGAGGAAAGGGCCGACGATCCCTTCACCGGGAGTGGCCCCTTTAGCAAAACTAGAAAAGCCTAAAAAAACACTCCATTTAAAATCACTCGATTTTACAACGATATCAGGTTCATTACGCAAAGAATTTTCTTAAAAACCTGTCGTAGCCCTCCATCATTTCAGATAAGTCCTACTTAGTATTCGTGCTACGTTTGTTGACCTCCGTCAAGGCGTAGTGTGCGGTAGCTGACTAGTATTTATCTGCTTATGCATATGATGCAGATTGGATTAAGGTAGTCGTGCGGCCTTGTTGACCTCCGTCAAGGGTCCTGCGGGTGGGTTTAATTCAATCAGGAAATGACGGGTTGAACTTGACTAGTAGCCTATGGTTTGTTGACCTCCGTCAAGGTCATAGGACGCTAGGGATAAAATATTATTGGGAATTTCAAGTGTTGAAATTTGCAATGAGATTGCATACCTTCTATAAGATAGTTGGATCCCGATACCCGCTGCGAGTAAGAGTTACTCCTGGGAGAGTTTTACACATTACAATTAGCCGATCAAGTAGGTGTCTAGAAAGGTGTTAACAGGGTTACGCCCTTGGGAAAACGAGGTTTACTTTAATTAGGTCCGTGCGAAAGCACGGGGCACCTCCCTCAAAGTACCGACACTGGCCTGGTTGAAAGATTGGCGAACTTGTAGCGTGTAATTAATTCCGGCTAGTCTTTCCTTTTAGGGTTTGAAGGAAAATTTGACTAAAACAGTGGGAGACATCCTGATTAGATATATTAGATAACCAATCTAATCTTGCAAGAGCATACGCTGAGTGTTTTCCTTTCTCTCTCCAGGTAGCGACCATATCACGCCTTAATCAAGATAATAATACGGATGTATTGACCGAACCCGCTTGTTATACTGAGCTGGGGAACGTTAGTCCCGCTCCAACTTATAATTGTTATAAGACAGAGCAGGAAATTGGGGATTACCAGAATTCCCGTGCCGCCCAAACGATGAAAGTGCATGTTGATGCATCATCTTCGGGTGTGTTCTTTACAGAGAACTGTTTCTCAGTATCCTTTACGTCCTGGGTATGAGATACCGGATCAGGATCCTGCAAATGTAATCTGTTACATGGGCTACAGATAGGTAGAGAACTGAGAACGGGTGATAAGTTTCATGAGATAGAAACGGTGCAAGTGTTGCAGCCAAGTCTATTGGTCACTATCACCCTGTGTTATCAGAATACATTGATTCTGAACGAATGTTATTAGATACCGAACCTGATATACAACATCATATCACTCTTTTTATTAGTAAAGAAAGGATATAATTTTGTATTGTTGGATAATGTTTTGAACATTTCCTATATCAAGAGTTGATCGGTTCAGGTACGTTATCTAAAAGCATAGACGTTCTAAATCAAACTACAGTTCTGAGTATAAAGAACACGCACAAGAGGAAGAGTTCAGAAATGAACGGATCCTTTTTGAGGCATTGTAGACTAGGTCAAATCAATGTGACCCGACTAGCTAAGTTACATTTAGATGCATATTTAAATTTGTTTGAATTTACATCTTGTGAAACTTGCCGGTCATGTCACAAAGATAAGATGACCATAGCTCTGTTTATTGGAAACAGAGAAAGAGTTAGTAAACTTTTGGGATTGATACATGCTGATGTATGAAGGTCCCCTGTCTACACATACCAAGACCGGTTCTTTGTACTTCATTACATTCTCTGATGATATCTCAAGATTCAGACATATGTTCCTGTTGAAACACAAGTCCGAAGCTTTTGAGATATTCACAGAATATAAGTTAGAAGTAGAGAACCAAAATACGGGTATAAATATTATGTCCTTTGATGAGATCAAGGAGGAGAATACTTAGGCACGGAATTCCTGGACTATTCTAAAGGAGAATGAGATTCTCTCTCAGCATTACTCCTCCGTATACACCATAGCATGATGGTATATCGGGGCGGAGCAATAACACCCTATGTGATATGGTGTGCTCTATGATGAGTACTACTGAGTTTCCTATTTCCTTTTGGGAGTTGTGCACTTGAGAAACTGCATACCTACTGAATAGGGTTCAAATCAAATCAATTGCCTACCACTTCATATGTGATATGGAAAGGGAAGAGCCCATATCTTAAGTTTGTTAAGATTTGGGGTTGTCCGGCATATGTCTAAAAGCAAAATCCGGACAAGCTCGAGGCAAGGTCAGCTCTGTAAAACTGGAAGTAGTTCCAGCTATACAAACTGAAACTGATGATTTGGTAGAACCAAAGGATTCAGTAGTTTCCAACGAACCTCAGCCTCTCCGCCGATCTAGTAGGGTTCCTCACCCACCAGAGAGATACTTTGGTTTCTCTATGACAGTGGGAGCGAGGATTGCATCATGAGATGATGACCCAACTAGTTTCGAGCTGGCCATCAGGAGTGGGACTCTGTAAGAATAGCTGGATGCTTAGCGATCTGAGATGGAATCCTTATACACCAACAAAGTATGGACTTTGGTTGCTTTATCTGAAGGGTTAAATCCCCATCAGGAGCAAGTATATCTTGAGAAGATTACTTGGTGTACAT
Organism: Agapanthus africanus; assembly: GCA_030015575.1. NCBI lineage: Eukaryota > Viridiplantae > Streptophyta > Magnoliopsida > Asparagales > Amaryllidaceae > Agapanthus > Agapanthus africanus. The sequence continues at coordinate 414,085,954 of CM057349.1, read as the reverse complement.
GGAAAAGTTGAGACTTTCAAAGCTATGCTTAAGTCCATCCAGATCCTACTTACCACGGCTACATACCATGACTACGATATCTGGCGATTGGGTGTCATGACTGCTTTTCTAAATGTTGATTTGGAAGAGAGCGTCTATAAGTACACAGCCAGAGGGCTTCGTAGACAGTGGGAGCAGCGGAAACGTATGCAAGATGTTTTATGTGATAAAGCAGGCATCGCGGAGTTGGAACGTCTGTTTTGATGTGGTGGTCAAAGAGTTTGACTTCATCAAAATGGTAGATGAACCTTGTATATACAAAAAGGTAGTAGAGAGTATGGTGGTGATCCTCGTAGAGTACGTGGATGACATACTCTTGATAGGGAAGGAGTTTCCTATGCTACGCTCGGTCAATCTCCGCTTATCACAAGGATTCTCCATATAGGATCAAATGATACCTCCTAAATTCTGGGTTTTGGATCTATGAGATAGATCTAATTGGATGTTAGGATACTCACTAGTTGTAATGAGATGGTATCAATCGATCCTGGGGAGAATCACTGGAAAGGTTCCAGGGTGATAAGGACGACTGAATGTCAGTCGCAGGCTTGTCTATACCCTCAGTGGAGGGACGGTATGTTGGAAGAGTTCCAAGCTAGATACCGTGACTTACTAGACGATTAAAGGTAAGATACATCGTTACCAAAGATGCTACCAAAGAGGCAATCTGGATACATATAAGTTCATGAGATGAACTTCGTTCCTACCATTGTGTGACAATGGAGTTGTGGCTTATGTCGAGGAACCCCCGTCCCATCAGAAATCCGGATATAATTCTTAGGAAGTATCACCTGATCATGGAGATGGTTGATCTCCAGGGAGATCGAGATTAGGAGAGTAGACACAGAGGACAACAGCGCGGATCCACTCACAAAGGCCTTTTTTTCCAGTAGAGACTTTTATGAGATGGTTGAGTATGAGATACTTCAACCACAGCTAATTGTTGGGTATGCGATACCACAACAGATGGCCCTAGTGCAAGTGGGAGATTGTTAGTTATATGTATGCCCTAGAGGCCATTACTGTACATATGATATATATTGTAATGGATGCTTGGACATATATAGGAAGGACTTTCTTGCTCGACATGATAGTATGCTATCTGGTTGTACTTTATCTTAACATGTACTCTGATTGTCTCTATGTTACATGTTGATAAAGCCCTTAGGATATGTACTCGACTACTAGGACTATGATGAGATCATACTAGTGGGGCCACGGTAGTCAACGAGTACATCCTATAACAGTTCCTAGTCGAGGGTGTTTCGAGACAGGGCATCGATACACCAGAGTAGACTAGCGTATACGCATCTTGACCCATATGATGGGCGATGGATGATCCCATATCCATCGGTGTTTGACATCAAGGATGGTGTACGGGTGCTCATTAGAAACTGGGTATACTGGACGGACTCGCCGAGAACTCCCAGATGGTATTATACCTCACGTCAGATGGCAGTTCTCCGGTGACACTGGTACAGAGTAGTCTGTTGACCCGAGATCGTCATAGAGTCTTGTGTGATTCCCACTGTGCTTTGATTTCCATCATACCACGTCCAAGAGGGCGTGCAAAAAGGTGGCTTTTGGGTACAATCCCGAATCAAATGGAGGCAATGAGCGATAAGAGGGGATTCGTCTCCCGGTATAGGGAGTTGATGTTGTGCTGTGTTCGATTGGCTATAACCGGAAATCCCTGGCCAGAATTGCTGAGATTTACTGGTAAGTGTTATCAGTAGTTTCTCGAACTGTTATAGACCTCATATTGACACGACTTATCAAGCTACTGGGGTCTGACGTATACCACCTCTAGGCGAGATATGCGACATATCAGACGACGAGACCGGACTGTACGGGAGTGTTACTGATTGGATTCACAGGAGAATGTACAGGCTTGCTTGTTGATCTTCTGAGCGCTCAATACCTGGGTGGCTGTTACGTTTAGCTGACCGCTTGCAGCTTGTGGGTGTTTGATATGATCATCACCTACTGCCGGCGTATTGACGATTCTTTAGAGTCCTACACAGAGGTTTCTTGGCTCAGGCAAAACGGAGTAGGAGCACATATGTGATGTGTGCGGGACCGACGATAATGCGGTATGTGATACCGTATTGGATTCTCGCGATATGAGATATCGGCCGGGTATATGTGATATAGCCGGGTCATCGTATTAGTCTGTTATATGCGATATAGCCAGATTGTCGGATCAAGTGTTGATTCGATAATTTTATGTATAATAATATATATGATATATTAAATTACATTAACTAATATTAGCTCACTAAAAGATTCTTTTTCTCACTCGGATAATACATTGATATATATACGATATATGTTAAATGTATTATTTTATTTTGTTACAATAAATATTATATATGTGATATATAATATTGTAACATGATATGATTACTAATGCAACATGTTTAGTGGAGTTTAAACATGATTAGGGTTTGGATTAGGGTTAAGACTTCTAGTAGATTCTAGAAGTTTTTCTTTTGTCTTGAAAAAGATATTATGCTTGATATTTTCAAGTGACTCACTTTTAACCCAACCCAAACCCTAACCCTAGTTAATTCTCTACATGGGTTTAGTTGACCATGGTTGCATTATTCATCATATTTATCTTTTCATTATTCATCACAAAAGGATTCTATTATTGATTCATCTTCTTCTTCCTTCTTTCTTTCATGGAAAAAGCTTTCTAGCTTTTTTCCAAGTGATGAAAATGAGTGAGAAAAAGATTATAAATGAGAGCAAAAATTCTACTTCATCATTCTCATCTACCCCTGCCCTTTAGATGAGAGTGTTCACTTCATTTAGTGAGTGTTAGCTTGTGTTAATGAAACTTCAAGGTAGATCATCTTTGTTATCGAAGATCGGAAGCAAGCTCGCATCTTTCTCTTCGTGGAACCTCTCGAGAGTCCGGAACACGATGATCGCAGCGAAGGTACCTCAACACGGAGCTTATGAAGTGAAGGACCGGATCTACAAAGGTTGTAATCCCTCTCACTTAGTGTTAAAGAGTTTAACATGCTTGTTTTTCACCTAAACTCTAGTTTAAATATCCGGCTTTGGGTTGTTCGGCACGGCTAAATTTTAAATCGGGCATGGTTGATGCCTCGTAGACCCTTGTGCGTGTGCCTAGCAACCCTACAACGATATTTTTGAAAACTATACTATTTGTGCATTATACTATTGCCTTGCCTTTCATTGCCTAGGTTAGGATCATGTATATGTCCCCGAATAATAATTTTGGTTCACTTAAAGATGTAATTATGTTGTGTTTCTGAGCTGTATGGCAAAAGATTTTGAGTTTGAATCCTGAGCTCAGCACTTGAATTGATTTTTTTTTTAAATAATTATATTATTAAAGAAAATTGTTATAAAGAGAGAACGTTCGAAATTTATCAAATATGATCTTAGCTTAGTTGATTGGAGTGCTAAGCTTTGAGATACAAATGCTTGAGTTCGACTCTTGAATATTAATTGGTTTTATCAAACAATTATGTATTTTGCACGTACTATGTACACAGTTATGCAATGAATTGTAGTAGTGATTAAATAATGTTTCTAGGTCTAAAGATATTTTAAAAGGTGGAAGCTATTGGACTTAATATCAAAAGTATGAAACTTGATACCAGAAGTATAAATGAGCATGTAACAAAACTTGAAAACAAGGTATAATATTTTTTCAATTTATTTTCAAATTCTTATCATTGCTTTTGAAATGACAAAATATTTTAATTGTTGTGTATTCTTGTAGATTTGCATCTCTAGTTGCCCGAAAGAAATCCACCATATTAGATTAGAAGAATCAAGTGAGGATAACATGGAGGCTTATATGAAGAATAATTTCGACTTGAAGATGGAGATAGAAGATTTGGCTAAAATAATCCCTGAAGAATGTCCATGTACCCAGGCAAAATCACGTAAACCAAAAACCCCGAGGGAAGCTAAGATACCCGACTCATACCCCATCTAGAACCACTGCTCTACCAACTCCAGAATTTCTCGTATCAATAAGAAAAGAAGATCCACTCCATGGAAATGAATGAAAAGCGTAGGAATTATTTGGAGAGATTTTCCTAGATGATAGTCCAAACATATAGTCGCGAAAGGCCGCAAAGAAACATGTCTCAGTATCCAATTCGGTATTGAGTTACAAGAATCTAAGGGCGAACAACGTAGCCCATCACCAGATCCCGAAATAGGACTATCCTTAAAGGAACGCGCCGCAATCAAATTTGCTAAGGAAAACCGTGCAAGTGATGTGACGGTCGTGATAATGAGTGACTTGAAGATAACCAAAGAAAACTTACATTGTTTGGTACGGAATAAAGGCTTCGATGCTTGGTGGATGATGAAGTTATTATCTAACTAATCTCTCTTACATATTTTTTTATGATTTGTTGTTCATGATATGATTTGAAGCAAGCTATTGTTATATTTATGATAAAAAAAATTGAATTGTTAAATCATTCGAAGATTATGGAGGCCTGCATGGAATACCTGATGCTCGGTATAAAAGTCGGTTTGGGCCCACAACACATGGATGCACACGGGCTTTTAATATAATTGGACTCCATCCAAAAGACTCAAGCCTTATGAAAGTTCATCCAATTTTCCCGATGTGCCACATTCTCAACACTTCCCCTCACGTGCAATGAGGACTTCACGCGTCAGGGCTCAAACCTTATATACAACGTGGACAGACAAACAAACGCCCGAGCTCTGATACTATATAAAACTCGGTTTGGGCCCACGACACATGGATGCACATATGCTTTTAATATAGTTAGACTCCATCCAAAAGACTTAAGACTTATGGAGGTTCATCCAATTTTCCCGGTGTGGGACTATGTTTAACCACATTCTCAACACTAAGAAAAGCGTTGGTGGTTCGAGAAGGAAACTATATGAGGTCCCTAATTTGGTCCATTTCAGAATTCGACACATATAGGACAAACGTTGAGTTTGAACGGGCATACGGAAGAGTTTATCCGTTTGTGCACACAAGTATTTGAGTCAAAAATGGTACATTTTTCCATTCTAAATATATATTGCATTTGTAGCAATCGTAGTAATGGTTTCGATGCAATGTAGATGCCGATTACCTACCACAACAATCGTTGGTCCGTCCTGGTCATGCATATTGTCAAGAAAGAGTTACAAATACTAGACTCTGCCCACCTCAAGGCACATGTCATCATTTCAAGCAATTGTGAGAAACTCATTATCATTGTATTTATTTTCATTATTTTAATGTAATATATTAGTAATGCAAGCGGGAACAAAATTTTAGTTACCTAGAATACAATTTCGAATAGACGATGCGCGCAACCATTCGGTGGAGCTTTATTATAAGCTATAAAGTGTAAATGTATACGACTGGCTGAGGCGTGTAGTTTATGGCATGCACCGTCAAAAAGGAGGTGACGATTGCGGTTTTTTCACCATAAAATTTATCGAAGCCTAGGATGGAGAAAAGCTGATGCCAAGATGCATATTGTGAGTATTGATTCCATTTTTATATAATGAACATATTACATGCATTATCTAATTAAACATTGTCTTACATGTCAACATTAAACGCTTTCAAAAGAAGTTGATAGCAATATTACTATTGTCTGATATAAACACGCAAATGTCCACTCACAGAGAGATCGAATTGTTGGTTGATGTTATAAAACAAAAGGATGCCGAAGAAATGGAGAAAGCGCGGGGAAAGCAATCACCTGCTACTGTCTCGAATACTACTTATCTTCCCTTTGTGGTTCAAATACAACCAAATCTAATGCAAATAATAAGATACTATGTTATGGCGCAGAATAAAATATTCAAAATCAATTGGATCGATGTTATGATCAGAATCAGAATCATTGTCCCTTAGATCAATTATGGCATTGCCCTTAGAAGATGAACATTCGCTATCCATATTAGGTGGAAAAAAGATTTAACAAAAGGTTGTATTAATCTTCAATGATGGAGATTAGCAATAACAAGATCCAAACATGCAATTCATGCAATTAAACTTACCATCCAAGGATCAGCTAATTTTACATTCGCTTAGATGCAAGCTGAAGAAAAAGAAAGGAAGACCAATTGGAGTAGGGGATGAGCAGAAGGGGAAGTTTCTACTTATAAACTGAAAGAACTTTTATAAAATACATTATTGGCTTAATTAGCATAAGAGTTCATACAATCTATATAGAGAGAGAGTTACAGATCACCTCTATCTCAACAAATCAACTAACTAACTAACAAAATAACCAATTATACTCATAACTAATATATAATAACAAATTACATATTCATAACAATCCCCGCAAGTTGGAACATAGATATCAATCATGCCAAGTTTGGATAGAAGACGAGCGAAAACCGGTCGAGAAAGAGCTTTAGTAAGAATAACTGCTAATTGAGCCGCAGAGGAAACATGCTGAAGTGCAACCACCTTATCGGTCACTTTGTCACGAATGAAGTAACAATCTATCTCGATATATTTGGTCCGCTGATGAAAAACTGGATTCTCGGCAATGTGAATTACGGCCTTTTTATCACATAAGAGTGTAGTCGGAAGAGAAAAAAGAACTCCAAGATCTGTCAAAAGGGAGATAAGACATACCAACTCAGCAACTGTATATACCATAGATCTATACTCAGTATCTACAGAAGAATGAGCAACCACATTTTGCTTCTTATTTTTCCAAGTAACCAAGTTTCCTCCCAAAAAGACACAATAGTCACTCATGAAACGCCGATCTTCAATGGATCTAGCAAAGTTAGCATCCGCAAAGATTGTGAGCGATAACATAGATCATGGTTTGTAAAGAAGACCTTGTCCTGGAGAACTTTTGATATATACAAGAATATGCTCAACTGTCTTAAGGTGGGAGGTCAAAGGATTCTGCATATATTGACTCATTATGCCAACGGCAAATGCAATGTCTGGCCAAATGACAGTGAGGTAAATAAGCTTTCCAACTAGACGTCGATATCGTCATGAGTCAGGTAGTGGAGAATCCGAGGGAGAGCTTAATCGAGATAGCTTGACTGAGGAATCTATAGGAGTGTTGGCTGGTTTACATCCCAGAAATCCTGTCTCGGATAGAAAATCAAGTGCATACTTACGCTGAGAGAGCTGCAATCTACCATAATTATGTGATACTTCAATTCCAAGGATATATCTAAGTGGCCCAAGGTTCTTGGTATGGAAGTGTGAAGCCAAATATTCTTTTCATCTTAGAGATACCAGCAGAATTATCTCCAGTAATGATAATATCATCAGCATGCACCAACACAATTACTCTGCCCTAAGAACAATAATATATAACAAGAGACGTGTCGGAGAGACGTGTCGGCGCGACTACGTTTGAAGCCAATCTGTCGTAAAATCATGCTAAATTTTTCAAACCCGATTCATGGTGACTGCTTCAGTCCATATAGTGAATTGTGTAGAAAACAAACCATAAACTCCCCCGGTCGCTCAAAGTCAGGAGGCCGTCGCATATAAATAGTCTATGAAAGATCGCTATTAAGAAAGGTATTCTTCACATCAAGCTGATAAAGAGACCATGCCTTAGAAACAGCAAAGGATATAAGAACACGAACCGATGGTAATTTAGCAACGGGTGAGAAAGTCTCAATATAATCCAAACCATATTACTAAGTAAATCCTTTAGCTACCAATCGAGTTTTGAGACGGTCAATCGTCCCATCTGGATTTTGCTTGACAGTAAAGACCTATCGACATCCAACGACCTTCTTATCTGAAGGCGGAGATACCAATTTCCAAGTTTGATTTGAGCGTGGTGCGGCAATCTCTGCATGCCAACCTGGATGTTGAAATGCTTCCTAAATAAAGAAAGGAAGAGTGATAGCAGATAAGAAAGAAACAAACTGACGAGCAGATGTGGTCAGTCTATGATAGGAAATAAAGTTAGAAATCAAATGTGCGGTAGTACAGAAACGCTTGCCCTTAAGTAAAGCAATAAGAAGAGAGATCTTCGTCGGAAGGCGGCGGCGGTGGAAAGGCAGGAACATTAGACTGAATTATAGTACCTGCAGAAGAATTGTCAGAAGAATCATTGGGGGAGATGGCTGGACGACTTTCTTACGACGGTGGTACACCTGTGGATAAAGGACTACATGCTGATCACTAGGGACCACGGCTTGAACAGATTAATCAAGCTCTGGGGAAGATATGCGTAGAACCGGAATAGGAGAAGTGGGTTCCTTAACAGGTGGAAAATATGCATGATCTTTTAAGAAGGTCACATCACATGAAGTACAAACTATGGATGTGGCAGGATCAAAGCAAACATACCCTTTTCGGATCAAGAGTGGCCTACAAACACCATACATGTAGCTCAAGGATCAAGTTTGTCAAGATGAGGACCGAGAACATGAGAATAGCATAGGCAACCAAACACCTTTGGAGGAATAGAAAAAGGTTTGCGATGTGGAAACAAAATAGAAAAAGGAGACTGGTTACCTAGGATCGAAAAAGGCATGCGATTGATATAAAAGCAGACAGCTAAAAGTGCAAAATTCCACAAACGTTTAGGAACATGCATATGTAAGAGAAGAAACCGAGCTACCTCAAGTAAATATTAGTTCTTTCGTTCAGCAATCCCATTTTGCTGAGTACAAGAACACGAAGTTTGGTGCAATATTCCCCGTGCCTTACAAAATGCAGTAAAGTCCGTGCTGATATACTCCTTAGCATTATCTGAACGAAGAACTTTAACGGAAACACCAAATTGATTAGAAATTTCAGCATCAAAGGTTTTAAAAGTAAACAAAATGTCAGACCTATTATGCAGAAGATACGGCCAAGTCATGCGTGAATGATCATAAATAAATGTAACAAAATATTTATAACTAAACACACTAAGAAATTTAAAGAGTTCCCAAATATCAAAGTGAACTAAAGCAAAAGGTAAGTCATATCTCTTATTAACAGGAGAAAAAGAGTAGCGATAATGATTCCCAAGAATACAAACCCACAACTAAATTCTGATAAACTAATAGAAAGTAATATAGTACGTAAAGAAGAAAGGAAGAAAGGGAAAGGTGACCAAGGCTCCGGTGCCACTGGACAGTATAAACAGCTGCAGATGTACTGTAAATGTGATCGATATAATACAGGACATTCTCATGCCTCCCGTCAATCCGTTGCTTCATCAGAAGATCATGTATCATAAAGTAAGATGGATAAAAAATTACTGAGCAGTTGGAATCATTTGTAAGCTAACGAGTGGAAAACGGGTTTTGTTTTAAAGTGGCAAAATTAAAGCATTTTTAAGGTGTAAAGATGAAGTAAAAAATCAACGGAACTGAAACAAGTGTAGTATTACTATCAGCCATGGAAATAAGCATATGAGAACTAGAAGCAAGATCAGATGGTCCGTCACGAGACATATGATGTGAGGCGCCGGAATCGGCTACACACGAATCAAAATGAGAAAGTAAAGATATACCTAACGGAGTGGAAAGGTTGGCGAGAGCTACAGAAGAGAGAAGATGATGGAACTGGCCCCATTCATCATTGTATATAAGTACATGTCCAGCAGAAGAGGAAGATTGATCAGTAGCTACTGGTGTGGATGTCTGGCGAACGATAGGTGTATCATCAGGATAGCCATAGTTCTCCCAACACCAGTTGTCCCGATGATTAGTGCCGCCGCAATGAGAACAAGAAAGGTTGACTCGGCCATGACCATGTCCATAGGAACTACGATCACGAGCAGTCAAAAAGGGATGACCTCGCAATGCCCCACGACCATCAGAGAAAGAATCTGAGGGACCACAGCCAGACGGAGTGTAGGTCCTACGTCCACGTCCTCGAGTAACAAGTGTGGTCGAAACATGCTCAGTGGACGGGAAAAAGACCGCGGGCAAACGATAAATGCGGGAAGGGAAGCTCATCAGTGATGGAGAACCTCTGCGAAAGAATGAATGAGCGGACGCCCTCAAAGCTGGGTGGTAGACGAGGCAAGAGTAATGCACTAACAAGATACTCGCGTTGTTTACAAGTGACAATAGGGTCAGTGGAGATAGGCCGAAAAATATTCCACTGATCAAGAAGTCTACTGAAGAAGGCACCAAAATTCTGAATATCTTCTCCTAAATTAGCCGTAGTTAAGATGTGGAAGATGTCATAGAACTTCTGCAAGTTATCCTTAGACAAGTACAGAGAACGAAGGTGTGTCCAAGCTTCCTTAGAAATTTTTAGAGACATAATAGACATATAACAGCGAGAATCCATATAGTTAGACAACCAAACAATTATCTTGTTGTCGTTTTGGAACCAGGGGGATCTTTGGAGTCGAGGAGCATCCGTCAAGTGGCGGTTAAGACCTTTGTTGTTCAAGGCTCATTCCACAGCACTGGACCATTGAAAGTAGTTCTTTGCGCGAAAAAAGAGATAGTAGTCAAACGAAGATCCGTTTTGAAATCAACGGACGACCGAGAGGCCGAAGTAGCTTTATCTTCAGCAGAATCCATGATAAACAGCGCAGAGATAGATCCCGAAAGAAAAATAGGTTGTCTAACGCAAAATTAATATAATACACAAGTTGATCTAATAGATCATGTAAATGACCAGGTTTTTATGAGTATTTAATCCTCTGGAACAGTGCATCAGCAATGATTGAAAGCTTCTGGAGGCTTCTAGAAAGGATCGATGGCCTCTGGGTCGAGCAATCTGAACAAGGGCGCAAGATTGAGCGATCTGGAGATCTAGATCAAGGGCGCTGGATCGAGCGATCGGGCAATCTGGACGAGCGCGATGTGGGAGAAGTGCAGGCGAGAGATTGAGCGCAGGGGTTGGATTGATCTGGTGATCTGGACGAGCGCAAGGTAGGAGGAGCGCAGATGGGGGCAGGGGCAGTGTGGGCACTGGAGGTCGTAAGGGGTTGCTGGACGGCAGGAGATGGTGTTGGAGGTTGTCGAGGGCGCTGGAGGTTGTCGAGGGGCAGATCAAGGCATCGAGGGGGTTGATGGAGGGCAAGCAAGTTCACTGGAGGGTAGGCAAGGGATCAGGATGCTGTAGGTTGTGTCGATGGGGGTTGGCGAGTGATCTGGGAAGGGATCGAGAAGCGTCGAGGGTGAAGGGGGAACGGCTGGGGTGCTTCGACGGCGGCTGGGGGGAAGTCAACGGCAGCTAGAGGTGCAGAGAAGATCGACGACGGCTGGAGTTGTGGTGGAGGGGAGATCAAAGTTGGAGGCAGCGGCAGGTAAGAAATAAGATTTTTTTTCTTTCTTGATTCTTTTCAGAAAAATTATAGCTATGATACCATGAAAGAATTAAGAAAAAAATACTTTATTAGCTTAATTAGCAAAAGAGTTCATACAATTTATATATAGAGTTATAAATCACCTCTCTATCTCAACAAATCAACTAACACAATAACCAATCATACTCATAACTAATATATAATAACAAATTATATATTCATAACATAAATGAAGAAAGGCGCCGTTGGAAACAAGTCAAAAAATACCAACGTTCAAAGGACGAAAGGACAGGTGTCTGTTGAGTAGGAGTCGTGTCGAATCACTTTCAAGTCCCGCCAACCACGTGTTGGTCCCGTCACGTCACTTCATGTTGCGTGTACGCAATGGCTTTGGGAAGCAACTGGTTAAGAATTAATCGGATGGTGGAAATTCAACCCGTATTTTGCTTCGAAAATCGGGAAAAATCGCACCGAAGATGCACTCATTTTCACTGGTCATTGTCCAAAGTACAACTTTTTACAAGCTAATCGATTCCTGGGATCATGGAGCCTGCTCTTTTAGCTATGCAAGATTTTTTTTTAACCCAAAGAAGTCCAAAACCAAAAAATAATAATTTAAGGTGAGAATATCAGGATACAATTAACCTCAAAAGTTATTATTCAACCTGCTTGCTTACACTAAGATCTAGTTGACTCGTTTGGCTAAAGAGAAACGGGCATCAGTTCCTTACAAACTCAACCCAAAAAATTTAACCAAATGGAACCAACAACCCAAACCTAAGTCTCTATTAAATAAAATTACATCCATATTGTATTTTGTTCCCCCCCTAAGCTAATGCATGGCCCTGGGAACAGTTACTTTTTGGTCTGTGTTAAAGTAAGAATTCTTTGTAATGAACCAAAGGGCTATTCAATATATAAATACATATGTAGCGTATACTAACAATGGAGAAGGGGAAAACTATTAGGAGCACAAATAATATACATTACATGAATTATATTTTTGATAAAAAAAAAAAGATAAAGTAATAAGCTTAACATAATGACATTTTCATATATCACCCATGAACCCATTTTCGTAATGATGCCAGAAGATCTAGCTCGTGTGATACATTCACACACTTCATTTTCATGCTAAATATATGTGGAAGCCAACATTGTCATGTTTTTAACATTTTAAAATGCTTGTTTTCACTTTCGATCATTCAAACATGTTATTTTCATGAAAATCCAAAACAAGAAATAACATATGAATGAATTAGATGTAATTTGATAACTACTTAAGCTGCGAACTGCAAATGATCACACACACACACACACACACACACACCAAGAATTTATTTGTAACTACATTGTCAGCATATGCCACATCATGGTATGCGCCTTGCTGATATGAGTAAGATGCGGTATGAGCACTGGCGCATATGCAGTAGGTGTGGCATGAGCCCATCGCATATGGGATTTGTCGGTATGCACTTATCCGCATATATGGCAGGCGCCTCATGCGCCCTTCCCTATGTGCAGTATGTGTGTCGAATATGCAGGAAGCTTACCGCATACCTTGTTTTCTAACATCGTTAAATTGTTTTACTTGAGACCAAAAATATATCCTTTAGTCCTTCAAAAAATAAATACGTTAAAATAATCACTACAACATTCCGTTCATAGACCAGCATAATCTCCTTTCACAAATTTACACGATCTCACCATATCAAGCAAGCATTTCCCAGTTAAGCCAAGAACACAATTCATTGCCTCGTTGAAATGGGAAAAGGGTTGCAACGCGTAAAGATAAGATGATTTAGTACCCTCTCATCATGATAGCCATAATGTTCCAAACACCAAAAACTCTAAGTGAATCTTTATAAAGTCCATCATCTTCCAAGGCCATATTCTCTTAATTTTATCTGTCTTATGTGTCGATGAACTGCTAATGTCACAAGAAACACAGCATTTCCAGCCTTGTTCGCGGAATTAATATGGGAAAGGCAAAGTTCATGGTATTTTAGTATGATTTGCCCCAACAAAATCAATTAATGAGCTTATTAAGAAAGCCAAAACAAAACACACACACACAGAGAGAGAGAGAGAGCAAAAGAGAGACCTTTTGGATGAAAGGGGAGAGGCCGGAGGTTGCAGAGTGAATGTAACTAGCAGGCTGAGGGTGTCTCGCTTCATGAACAACTACGTTCATGTATCTTCTCCTCTCAAATGCCCCTTCGTTTTTTTCCCCGTTAACAAAGCAAGCAAAAAATTTCAGTGCAATTGAACTTAAATTAGACAAAATTAATCAAAAAACAGATGAATAAAATTGAAATTTACCAGATGGGTAGAATCCTTTGAGGAAAACGATGCAGGAGATGGCCACCTCTAGAAATTCTACCAGGATTCGAGCACTCTCCTCTTTAAATTTTTGGGTTAAAATCGAGGTTTTTATGTTGATTTTACCCCAAAAAAAATGAAAGGGAGAGAGCAGTGCCTTGGGGAGAATGGCGTTTGCGATCCATTAGATCCAACAACCCGTCAAGGCTCATGTTGGATCCTCATATCTTTTTGGGTCAATATCCGGCCCGCAAGGCCAATTCCAACCCGATTAAAAATCGACCCGTTTGGGTCGCGCCCTACATTTCCACGTGGGGATTATTCAATTTGATGTGAAAATATTTGCTCTGGCATTATACAGTTAGATTTTGGGCACGGATCGTGCATGTTTTTAAAATATTAATATTAATATTGGAAACAGCCAAGGCTTGTCATTTTTTCAAAAAATTCAAAATAAATAAAATATAGAAAGAAGGAAAGATGGACCCCACCAGCTTAGTACTTAAATGATTTCAACACCAATATGAGAATATCTTTTTAGGCTGCCAATAACACCGGGTTTTTAATTCTAGAGTTCATCTTCTAATCAAACTCATGTTTTATTCCTTATTCAAATGGCCTCTTTTGATGAAATTTAAAACTTGATAAGCTTTAAAAAATAACATCAACGAATTATATTAAATTAAATTAGAAAGTATATCTTACATATTTGATGACGGGTTATAAATATATAATTTATTATGGATCTCATGTTGTATAGGTCTGGGTTAAATTGTATGATGCAACTTGACATACATTTTTTCAGAACCTAATTTTGACAAAAACACGGATAGGACTTTTAGTTGCGTATTTGTCATGTACTTATGATGCTTGTTTATAAAAGTTTGTATGGACCTATGGTAATGTTAACGCAAACATGTGAAGTTTGTATGGAAATCTGGTCTGTGTAAGTATCATAAATAAATTGCGATCGCATAGAGAAGCTTTTCATGCTGGCAAATATTTTCTTGCCAGATGCGTGTTTGGTGCTTGGGTCCTATCGTTTCTCGATCTCAATTCTCTTTTGACATATAAACACTAATTTCTGAAGCTTGATCGAATAGAGATCCATTCTATAGAAGATTTGAGCATCTATGAGAATTTTGATTTAAAAGGACTAGATATCGAATAAACTAGGAAATCTTGGTATTCTTTGTTAGAAGATTTTCTAAAGAAAAAGAATCGATGCCTTTTCGAGAAATTTGAGCGGATCTACTTCGCTCGACATTGTAACATACGGCTAAATCCGCTCAAATTTAGAAACTTTTGTTTGTTTTAAAGATTTGAATTTGGAAACACATTAGCAAGCCAACGTGAAAAATTAGCTCGAAAGAGCCAAACCCCAAAGTGAAAAGGGCATGTACAAATGCTAAGAATTCAAAGGGCCAAAATATATAGAGAGAGAGAGAGAGCTTTGTTTGCATTTGTTATATCGTTTCCGTACTGTCGATAGGGATTGCGTTAAAAGACCGCGAACTTAAAGAGAGAGAGAGAGAGAGGTGGATATAAGAGGAAAGGTGAGAACTTAGTACTTCCGTTATATTTTAAAATTCATTGGAAGCATTAAACATGTACCGTTATTTTTTCAATAACATGTTCATTAGGTTTTCTATCGGGCCTCAACCTCAACCCACATGGCTTCCTTCACCGATGATATCTCTTTAAAGATAAAATAGATACCACACCATCTCCATCTTGAGAAATTTTATGGTGATAGCAAACGAGCTAATGGGAATACTGAAAGTTTGCTGCATAGCTCGTCAACTAGTTACGTTGAACCTAATCATATCTTACCACTTGGATATCTATATGCAATATGGTACTTTAACAATTAGTTAGCAGGCGACTGGTTATGTAGCGACCATCATAAAATTTCTTCACCATAAAGTACCTATTAGGCTAAAACGCGCCAATCCAGTCAATCATGACGTTATCACGATTTGATTTTTCTCATTTTCTGAGAAAAATCGGAGGAAAAAAATCAACAAGCACACGATATTTATTTTGGAAAATATCAGAGAGAAAAATCAAGAGAAGAGCTATATCATAAAAAAAAAGCGGAGGTAAATCGATATAGAGAAAAAATCGGATACAACATGAGAAAACGCACTTGCATTATAATTCAGAAACCCTGGTTTTTTGCCCTTCAAGAATGAGAGGCAACACTTAATCTAAAACCAATTATGTATATTTTCACCGATTATAATCCCCCTTTTTTCCTTTGTCTTTTTGGATGATTACATTATTAATCTTCCAATTAATCCGAAACGAATTTTATGCTTTTATGGCGGAATTGTTAGAAGAAAAAATGACTTGTGGGTTTTGCCAATTAACAAAAGAAAAGTTTTTTTAATATTTCAGTGATGATCGTATTAAATAATATATTCTTTATCAATAGCACTAGAATTTGGAGCCATTTAACGAATAAAGCAAAGAAAGGACGGGCTTTTCTTCTCTGTTGATTTCTGTCTTCCCTAAATTTTATGAGTTTTTCTCTTGATTGATTTTTTCTCCAGTATTTTCCAAAAAAAATATCCCATGGCCATTGATTTTTTTGTACGTAGGCTATTTTAAGAGAAATCGGATCCTGATAACGATAGCAATATGGTTGATTTGGTTAAAAAAAATTGAGCCTGATAGATTAAAGGGTTTGGATTTAATTTCAAAAGTACCATATAACACGCAGGTATCCGTGTGGCAAGATATGATTGGTTGAAACGTAACTAGTTGGCGGATGACCAGTTATGCAGTAACCACCATAAAATTTCTTCTCCATTTTCTCATCCCTCCCTCATCTTCTCTCCATTTTCTCATCTGCCCCTCGTCGTTAGTCGTTTTCGTGTTGAGGGCAGGCCTCGCCAGGGTGAAGCAGCCCTCTTCCTCGTCATCTTTGATCCCTCCCTGGGTTCCAGCAACGCCGCACCCCCCTTCATTGCTTCGTCGCAGGATTCCAGCGACGTCACCCCCCTTCGTTGATCCCTCGCCGGATTCTAGCAGCATCGTGTCCCCCTTCGTCCTCGTCTTCGAGCCTTCGCCAGAGCCCAACGGTGCTCCCCGCCATCCTCGTGTTTGAGCCCTTTCCTCATTGTCTTCAGCCCGTGCCCAGCGGAGGAGGCAGGGTTTCTTGTGAGGCAGGGCATTTTTTTTGTAAAAATAAACAGGTTAATTGCTAAATAATACCCTAATGTTTTAACTGCTTTGCACTTACATGTCTTATTGATTTTTTCGTTGCACTTATATGCCATAAACTACAAACCGTTAATACTTTGATTCCTTCGATTGACCATCAAACCCACCACAATTTTAAACAAGATTCATACGGTCTATAATTTAGGGTATTTAAATGCAACGAAAAAATCAATAAGCTATATGGATGCAAAATAGGTGAAATTTAGCAATTAACCCAAAATAAACCACATAAAAATGAATCAAACATTCTTCCTCTTTTTATTATGTTATTTCAGAACCCTTCCGTAATTTGCTCTATCCAATTCCTTCTTTTAAGGGACATAACTTTACCAAATATTTATTTTATTACTGTTTAGCGGTTTGAGATGACTTAGTTGTTCAGCTGATGAGTTTGTTACAGGCAACATCTCTGCTGATATTGTATTTATTCTTAACTTTCTTGTTTTTCTTCATATAGATTGAAACGGGTAAGTCATAGACATATTCATATCTGGTAGTCATAGACGGATTCGGATTCAGATTCAGATAAGTTTTGGAATGAAAATTAGAGTAAAATAGTGATATAAAATGAATATAAAAAAACATGCTTGATAAAGAAAGAATGATATTATTTTTTAAATCTCGGATATGGCTTTCAGCTATGGAACAGATCTATGTCTGCAACATACATATCCGGCAGCTGTTGTTGTTATGGATGTGGATAGTAATCGTAAATAAAAATAGCCACCCTATTTGATTGAGCTCGAATATGGATATGCATATAGATAATATGAAGCCAACTTCCATTAAATGTGTCCGTTTACAACTACAATCATGTATGGAATTTTGAAAAACATTGTTGTGCAATAATTATCATCGTCAACCTACAAAAAACTTTTTGGTTCGATTGACTTATAATATGGGTTTTTAAACAACAAGTTTGAAGGTTTTTGTTAATAATTTGGGTCATGGCTAAGAATCACGGGCTAAAAAGGAGGTTCAGGAGAAGAGAACGAAGAAAAACCCTATAAAAAAAAGAGGACGGTTTTAACCAAAAAGCAAAAGACGGGACAGGTTATTCTTGTCCCTGGCTTTTTATGAAGGACTTGTATTTTGCATATCTGTAGATTTATCCTATTTAGAGTACAAGAAATGATACCTTGAGCCCATGGATAAATATAAAATGAGTGCTTTTGGTGTAAAATTATTTTGAATGTTAATAGGTGAATAAAATAGCCATTTTAGTAACTTAGATCAACAGTATTCTGGAAAATTTTATAATATATTATTTACCATATTTAAGTAAAAGAAAATAGTTATAAATAAATGAAAGTAGAATTTGAAAAAAGATAAAATTAAAATAACTCCTAGAAAGCTCTTTTTTGATTTAAGTTTGAGTATAATGTAGATTGAATTTGGAATTAAAACAAATTTTTATAAAGTTATTTTTGTCTAAAGTTCTAGAAAGTTCCTTTTCCCTTTGTTTTTCAAAAAAACAAACAAGTTTAATTATTTGTCTTTTTCTTTGATGATGTGGAGGCTCTAAAATTTGTTTTTTTAATATAACAATTAATTATTTTTGTCTCTTTTATTATGACGTGGAGGCCCTAAGAATAAAGGTTTTTTCTTCTTTTTTCTTTGTTTTAAAAAAAGAACATGGTGGCTTCTAACCAAGTACATTTGCATTATTATACAGTAGTATAGATATACGAACTGACACGTGCCGATTGTTTATTGGTTAAACCGGTAATATGAGACATCCTCTTTCTCTCTCTAATATGGATCTCATGCTGCATAGGTATGGGTTAAATTGTTTGATGCAACTTGACATTCATTTTTTCGGAACCTACTCCCGACAAAAACATGGGTACGAGTTTTAGTCATTTTTTTGTCATGATGCTCATATATAAGGCTTTGTATGAACCCATGGTACATGTTCAACGTTTTTGTTAACGAAAACATGCGAAGTTTGTATGGACATTTAGTTTGTATAGGTATCATGAAGAAATTGCAATACAAAGAGAAACCTTTCCCAATAGCAAATATTTTCCTCCTGGATAGGTATTTGGTGCTTGGGTCCTATCATTTTTCAATCTCAATTCTCTTTTGATATATAAACACTAATTTCTGAAGCTTGAACAAATAGAGATATATTCTTTTTAAGATTTAAGCATCTACGGGATTTTTAATTTACAAGATTAGATTCCGAACAAGCTATGAATTCTTGGTATTCTTTAGCAGAAGATTTTCCAAAGAAAAAGAATCAATGGCTTTTCGAGAAATTTGGGTGGATATAGCCCGTTCGACATTGTAACATTCGGCCAAGTCCGTGCAAATTTAGAAACTTTTGTTTGTTTTAAAAGGAGTTGAATTTGGGCGATCCATTAGCAAGTCATCATAAATCCAAACTTCCAAATTAGGTCAAAAGAGCCAAAATTGAAAGCGAAAAGGGTATACACAAATATGAAGTATTAAAGGGGCCAATATATATAAGAGTTAATGGAGTAAAGCCTCGGAAAAATGTACCTTTCATGATTTTTTTCGACGATCGGCATACATCACCACCATCTTTATCATCTAAGATGTGATTATACCATTTTTTCACCATTGATTTAACTAGTGCAAAATTAATGGTTTACCGACAATAGAACTTTTTACATTGCTAATGCAACGGTGAAAAGGTGATGGAATTATATGTAATTTGGTGTATGCACATCTTAGATGATACCGATGATGACGATGGATGTCCATCGTCGGAAAAAAATGGTGAAGATTCTATTTTTTGGATGCCATAGTAGAAACCTCTTTCATCCGTTATTTTCTATATGAAAAAAGCTTTGTTTGCATTTGTTACTTCGGTACTGTATTGTTCGATAGGGACAGCGTTAAAAGACCGCGAGCTGTTAACTCAGCAAGAGAGAGGAGAGAGAGCTTGATATAAGGGGAAAGGGGAAAGGGGAGAGAGAAGAGGCGCAGATCGCCTTTCTCAATCTCACACATATCGTACCTCTCTTCTCTCTCTCTCTCTCTCCAGCGAGATCTAGGGTTGTCGAAACCCTAGACTCCACGATATCTTGTTATCGCTCTCCTGAAGCCCTGGGGTTCGCCGATCTGGACGATTTTGCGGCGATCAGAGAATTCTACGGTATATTTTTCGGAATTACTCAAGATATGTTTTAATGTCATCGCATTTTAACAGTCATTTGGTTTTTTTTGGAAGCAGTGTTGGATTTCGTTCTGGTACGTTTGTAGTTCAGAAATTTGAAAATTTGAGTTGTTAAAAATCAGATTTTGTTTATTAAAAAATGGATTTTCTGTGTTTTGGGTTATGATCAAGGAAAAAGGAGCTTTTTTAATGCGTGGATCTGCTGGATCATCGTCATTTGTGCTAATTTTTTTGTTAATTTTGTTTTCCCGGGAGAGCTTATGCTTTTGGAGTTAATTGGTCGTGTTATTGGTTGCATATAGTAGGTATCATGGTTCTCTTGCTTGTATCGTGGCTCATTGATGAGTGGAGCTGCATTGTGATTTCTATAGGGAAAATCGAGTAATTGCTGGTGCATAAGCTTAAATTTTGTAAGTGATGAGACTTTTTCCTGCAAATGCTAATCAACATATTGTCCGAGTTCCTTATCAATCCTAAAGGTTCATAACCACAACCTCGCATGTGTAGCAGTGTAGGACTGTGACCGTGGAAGTTCAAATCCGATCATGTAAAGCGTCGATAAAGTAATAAAGCATTTTTCTTAAAATTGTGTGATTATCTACGGCCAATCATTCATCAGGTTAGAAAAAGAAGAACTTACTACTTCCCTTGTGCTTAAGAATTAGTTGGATCATGGGATAGTTGTTATAGTTGATTAGTTGATTGGCATTTTGAATGTGCTTCTACTCCACAATAGATTTTAGAAGTTTAATTTTGATACCTAATACAGTTTTTAACGAGTCAATGAAGATAGTAAACCATTCATTTAGATATTTTGTGATGCTTTTTTTCACTGAAACAAATACCTATCATATCGGCCGATATATTGTATCGGAAACTACTGTGATGCTCTTTGTCACTAGTTTGTTAATATTCTAATCTTTCTCTACTTTGATTATTTAGGAAGCAGCATATTATTTTAGATGAGTTTATAGTTAAATTTCTAGAAAAGAAATTCTTAAAATTCCTTTTTAGCAAGGAAACAACTGTGATATTTTCTTTGATTTTGCATGCACATGTGGTTCTACTCAGCTTTTTTGTATGATGCATTTCGTTTTACACTAGGTAAGGGGATTTTTTTTAACGCATTGAACGTTGAATGGCTGGTTTTTGGTTCTAATTGTAGTTGATTCGTGTGTGTAATGTTATTTAGTTAATTTTTGTTTTTCGAAGAACCTTGAGTGCATTCTTCAGGTCTCTGCGTGTTGTAGTGCTGGATTTGATTGGTTGAGCCCCAGGGGTTATATACTTCTAGTGTATTGACTTTGCCCGTTCTTGTTCTTATTTTAATCCTTAGGTTTTCTTCTTCCTGTATTGGTGTTTATTTTTTGTTTATGGACACTTTGAAAAATTATTGGTTTAATACATCACAGCTTTAATTTATAATTTACAAATTAAGTTTTATTTAAGGTTTTGAACCTTTTTAATTTTTCATTTGTTCTTGATGTGTGTGTGTGTATTCAATTAGGTAATGAACTGAGGATGTCCCGCATTGATTTCCAGCTCTACCTCTTGAATACATGATATAAGTATCTATCTTACATGTGGCCATGCTGTAGACGTCTTTCCATACTTCTTAGTTCCATGTTCTTGTATTGCATGATCATTAAGGTTCTCAACAATAGTTTTGACATGAGACCCCATGCATGTGCTGGGACTGATTTCCAGAATAAATAGTTTCGACAAATAGTGGCCACAAATTGATAATTATACATTTTTTCATATTGAAAAGAGTTATTAAGATGATTTCCAGAATGATGACTGTAGATCATAGTGAAAACAGCCTTAGAGGGCCTTAGAGGGGGATGAATAAGGCTTAATATGCTTTATGGCAAACACAGAATAATTTTGCGAATATGAAAATTATGCAGCGGAATATAAAAAATACTAAATTATCAACAATCACAGAAGCGGTCACAGAAGTGCAGAAAAGCAAATGAACACGGATGATTGTTATCGAGGTTCTCCAACCCAATGGCTAATCCCCGTCTGAGAACTCCTGCCCAGGATTCAACACATTATCCAGTGACTCCTTGCCGGTGGTGAAACCCAGATCTTTTACTCAGGCTCAAATCCAAACCTTTACACTTGCAGGCTGTTAACACCTAGACTTTTTCTGAGTCTCAACTCGAAACCTTTACAGCGTGAAGATCTTGGGCCTTTCTTCATTAGGTCGTACAAAGAAAGATTTTACAATCTTTACAAACCAGCTCTAACAATCCTAACGATCTCAAAAGATAAATCAAAATTTTTATTCAAGAAGATGGGAGATTGTATTTTTGGAGATTAACAAAAGTTTAAAATACAAATCGAAAAAGTTTTTCAAGATTAAACAAGTTTTAAAAACAATCACTTTTTCGAAACTTTTAGAGATCTTTCTTTTTTAAAAGAATAGAAAAGTCTAATGGTGCTGGAAAGATCCCCTCTCTGAAAAGAATTAGTAAAAACTTGAGAGCAACGATGCAGAGCTTTCACAAACATTTGAGAGTAAAGAAAGTGAAAATCGGGTGAAAGAAATTATGAAAAACTCTTTAGAAACTTGTCCTATATATAGAGATGCAATGTGGATAAGTTAGGACAATTATAATAACCGCCCCTAAAGTATAGGACCCGTTTTTGGCAGTTGGAAATTCAAAAATCCCACCAAAATTTAAATTTTGAAAATTTATGAACTGTCATAGACGTCGACATCCGTGATAGACATTGTCTGATATTTCATGGTTTTGAAAATGGAATTTTTGGTTTTGTAACTTGAATTGAAATATGATAGAAAACCTGATTCTAACCTTTTGAGATCGACTCTACTCTATACTCCAATATATTAGAAAAGTCTTAAATATCTCCGATGTGCGACTTCACCGTTTATAGCCTTGAATGTGCATTGAAATCTTCCGAGTCTTACCGAAGCTTTTATTGACATGTTAGTTGCAATATTGAGTGACCTTATGCTTGAATAACACCAGTTGTGTAACACTTTGACTAATCTGGTTAGTAACATATAGTATATTTAAAATACAGTTTTGTAAAATAATCAAAATACGAAGAGATTCATATGTTAACACCTAGTAATTTAATTATTAAATAGTAATATCCGATAAGAATATTTTTTATAAGAATATATCTCGACTGTATATTTCTGTAAAAGTCATGAGTTTACAATAAAAACCCAGTTAGTCAGTCACCAATGTATTTTTTGCTTCATGCAACCATCGCAGAATTATACTTGTCATCATAGCCCATACATCCATGTTACACAGCAAACACCATCATTGTTCCACGCGAGGTTAGTTACAACAATATCTGCAACGAAGACCAGCTCTTTCAGCAAGTTTTACTGTTGTAACTTTTGAGCGTGGAAAGAATAGAATAATATTATGTCTAGTATTTATCTATGTTTATCTGATGGTGAGTTTAAAAGACAGGATGGAAACACTTCCAATCTATTGTTATCCAGATACTATTCACAACTGAAGGAGAAAGCAGAATTAAGTTTTGCTTTTCATCTCTTGTAATCCATGGCAATACGATAGGTCAATTTGTAATTTTCAAACCAATTTAGTTTTTATTGAGTGCCAGCATAGATGTTGGGGATCCAGCAGTATATTCCATATAACCTTTCTTAGCTGCTATGCACCTATCTAGAGTGGGGCCTATGACAATCTACCAAGAAAAAATTGTAGGGGTTTGGAGCTGATTTTCCTGTGTAATTACACAAGAGAGTGCAAATGGGCCGAAGACAAAACTGAGGCGGAATCTTCTTCCATCCAGCTTTACACACACGAGGACAATGGTGGAAAGGTGCCATAGGAGGGAATTTCCTCTTATGGCGTCGAAAAAATACATACTCCATGATTTTTTTCGACGATCGGCACCCATCATCATCTTTATCATGTAAGATGTGGATACACCAAATTTCGTTAGATTCCATCACTTTTTCACCGTGGATTTAATGGGTGCATAATTAACGGTTAAAAAAATCGCGGAGGATATAGATATAAACGCCACCGTGGATTTAATGGGTGCATAATTAATGGTTTACCGACAATAGAACTTTTTACATTGCTAATTTAACGGTGAAAAAGTGGTGGAATCATATGAAATTTGGTGTATCCACATCTTATATGATGAAGATGATGATGATGGGTGCCGATCATCGAAAAAAATCGCGGAGGATATAGATATAAACGCCACCTAACGAAAAAGCCTCTTAGGGCCTTTTTTCTGCATTATATATATATATATATATATATATATATATATATGAGGATAATGAAGGAAAGGTGCCATAGGAGGGAATTTCCTCCTATGGCGTCGAAAAAATACACCCCCACGATTTTTTTCGACGATCGGCACCCCACGATTTTTTTCGACGATCGGCACCCCTCATCTTTATCATCTAAGATGTGAATACATCAAATTTCATGTGATTCTATAACTTTTTACCATTGATTTAGTGGATGCAAAATCAATGGTTTACCGACAATAGAAATCTTTACATTGCTAATTCAACGGCGAAAAAGTGGTGGAATCACATGAAATTTGGTGTATAACATCTTACATGATAAAGATGATGATGGGTGCTGATCGTTGATAAAAATCGAGGATATAAATTTTTGGCGCCATCTAACGAAAAAGCCTCCTAAGGCATCTTTTCTTCATTTCTCTCTCTCTCTATATAGAGAGAAAAAGAGGTGCCATAACAGGGAATTTCTTTCTATGGCATCGAAAAAATACACTATCCGTGATTTTTTCGACGACCGGCAGCCATCATCGTCATCTTTATCATGTAAGATGTGGATGCACCAAATTTCATGTGATTCCCTCACTCTTTCACCGTTGATTTAGAAAAAAATCATCGAGGATGTAAATTTTTGATGCCGCCTAACGAAAATGCCCCAGAGGGCCTTTTTTTTTCATTATTCAGAATAATGAAGAAAAGAAGCCGTAGGAGGCATTTTCGTTAGGCGGCATCAAAAATCTACATCCTCCATGAATTTTTTCGACGATCGGCATCTATCATCATCTTTATCTTGTAAAATGTGGACACACCAAATTTCATGTGATTCCACCACTTTTTCACCGTTGAATTAGCAATGTAAAAAAAGTTATATTGTGGGTAAACCATTAATTTTGCACCCACTAATTCAATGGTGAAAAACGGCGGAATCACATGAAATTTGGTGTATCCACATCTTACATGATAATGATGGATGCCGATCGTCGGATAAAATCGTGAATGGTGTATTTTTTCGACGCCATAGGAGGAAATTCCTTCCTATGGCACCTTTCCTCCATTATTCTCTCTCGCTCGCTCGCTCTCGCATTGCTTGGTGGTATAGATTGTTAGTGCGTCTGTTCCGGTTTTGATGGTAAAGTAGCTTAAAATCTGGCGAGGATAGCAATGCTTGATTTCTATTGTATTTGCATTATGAACTTATTACTGGCTGATTGAAGTCATTATTGGGTTTGATTATTCATACGTTAATACATGCCAAAGAAAAGCAATTTGGTAAACACTGTACGTTTTTGCCAATTATTTCTTGTTTAGATGAGAGTAGTGTTTAGGCATTTGTATGTCCTTGCTACCCAATTTTAAATGCTGCTTTTCTTCCTTCTTTTTATAGTCAAAGTATTCTAGTTTTAGTTCCTGAAGAAGTTTTGCTTTGTGGTTCAGGAGGTGGCTAAGATGGAGAACCCACTTAGGTTCAGCCCCATGGGGCAATTGTACCCTGAAAGCATGTCTGATGCAAAAGCACGATTTTGGCAAATTGGTATCTCTGCAGTTTCTAGAGCTGAAGTCATATGCCCCCAACCCCGTCGTGTGACTAATGTTTCATATATTTTGGACAATCTCCATAGATTTGGGCCCCAGTCAAAAGGGTAAGCTTTTGTTTACCTGTAAAATTCTAGCTTGGTCTTTTATCAGTTCCAAAGTCATGTATTCTTTCTCATTTGAGTACTGCAAGACCAGCAGCACAAGTCAGCACAGGTTCTACATGATGACAATTTTTTTTTTTGCGCTTCTGCTGGCCTTTGATCTCATATCACCATAGTTATATTACTTTACAACATGCATAGAGGTTTTGACAGGTTAGCATATATTATGGTGCACAATTGTCAAGATATCAATTATGAAGGAAACCATTAGGCAGAATTACAAAATGGATGCACACATTAATTGACCATTCATCTGAGGTTTAGGGGATAGAATGTTTCTGTTGGTTGCGGTGGTGATTAGTAGCCATACTTTGGTTTGTATCTTTTGGAATTCAAGATAGTGTTAGCCTTTCACAGTTTATTGATTCCCTTGGCTGGAAAGGTAATCTTTGATCTCATGAGCTGATATGAGCGCTGTTTGCATATGAAAATGTGTCGTTGGGTAACCTCTGGATTGCTAGGTACTTGCCAACGATTATAATGAAGACATTGCAGAACTTCATTATTTCTTATTAGAAAATTCATTGCGAGCAAATATTGAGGCAGAATTGCAAATGGAGGCATACATTTATCAATTGTTAATGGGAAGTTTAGGGCCAACATTGTTTGTGTTGGTTGTATACATCTTCTGCAGCCATGTGCGAATGTGCTTTTTTTCCGGCCAAAGTGTGTGGTTTGATACACCTATTGCTTGATAGTTGGTGGCTCCTTGTTATGCTAGCATTGAAATTACTTGAAAACACTAATTCTGCACGATACTTCAGATGACTAACGCCCATAGCTACTGCACCAAAACTCCGAAGTTATGGCGAGTGTTTTGAGAGATTTATATATATCATCATCATTTACCATTAGAAAGTTTAGCTCTGTACACTGAATGTTCTCCATACAATACATGCATGCTCTCTCATGAACTTGTGACATCTCATATTGACATTCAAATCCTAGTTTGTTTCAGCAGCTTGCCTGTGCGCAGAGGGAACCATGATCTGGATATCTTTGATATCATCCTTTCCAAGGTACTTTACTATAGACCGATACGGTGTATTATCAATTTCACCCCTTAACTTTGTAATGCATGCCTGAACCTATAAATCATTTTCAGGATGAATCAGATGGCAATTCAGATGCAACCAACCAAGTCGGCTTCTTATGTGGTTCCCCGCCCGTCCGCACTAATAACCCAGTGATCAACGACGCAGAGTTTGCAAAGCTGACTCTGTTATCATCATTCTCCCCTCGTGAAAGTTCTCATGGAATCAAGCCTGAAAGTCATAAAAAGGGGACTCCTTTGTGCAGCAATTCAATACCGGGATCGAGTCCCAAGGTTAGGGTTGAGGGTTTTGCTTGTGGGAGCCCCGAGTCTCCTCGTGTAGTCGCAGCTATCGCTTGAGCGAATGGAAGTCTTGAGTTGATGTAAATTTTCGCTTGTACATACATGGGAGTTTTCTGTATATAAGCTGTCTGTATAGTGTTTGGTTTGAAGCTGGATGATCTGGACCCTAATTTGTAAATAGCCTACATCTCTTGTATAAAATGGTGTTCCCCTTTCGCATGGTTTTTCTTGTATCTCTTCGGTTGAAAGATACATCTGA
Organism: Agapanthus africanus; assembly: GCA_030015575.1. Taxonomy (NCBI): domain Eukaryota; kingdom Viridiplantae; phylum Streptophyta; class Magnoliopsida; order Asparagales; family Amaryllidaceae; genus Agapanthus; species Agapanthus africanus. The sequence continues at coordinate 414,058,412 of CM057349.1, read as the reverse complement.
TGTCGTTAAAAGGAAGAAGAATAACAAGGTTTTGGTATTATTATTTTCTTTGAAGGGAAAATAATCATTTAATAAACATCAAGGGGGCAACAATATGAATGGATGGTGAGAGATACACCATCGATTCACAGATGGATGGTGAGGTTAGAGGGAGTGGTGTAACACCCAGTAGCCTCCCAAAGATGAAGAAATAATAAAATGTTGCGAGTTTAGCCCTTTCTGTTCTTGTTATTCCTCATTTGTTAGTCTGCCGTTTTGTAGAACTTGGAAGCTTTTCAGCACTAATTATCTAGAAAGTCATTCATATGATTAAATTTAATTTCTATATAAGTTATTATGTAATTACGATGGAATACTAAAACTTTTTTCTTTCATAAATAAGAAAAAGAAAAAGAAAAATGGAAGCCAAAACCTTGTCCTACCTGCTGTCAAATTTAGAAGCGGGATTGTTACTGTTACTGGGGATTATATAAGCATAGTTATAGTTATGGAGGAGGATTCATACCTTAATTTTGATTATTGTATAATTTATATCGATACCGGACAGGCAAAGACTTGACCCGAATGAGATGGGTAGAACTAAGATCCAAAACACTTTGACCACAAGTCTTTTGAATATTGTTAAATATATAAAACAATAATGGGTTAATGACACAAAACACCACGGTAGTTTACCCTGCATATTACACTTATACCCACTCAAGTAATTACAGTCATAAATACTCAGACAATCTATACTTTCAAATATAGACACGGATAAAATCAGGACCGATAAACAGAATATCATTGGTTTCTATAAACTATTTTGATTTGGTCCTTGTAGTTAAACAAAAAAAAAGTAACTGAAAAAGAGAAAGCTGACGAACACAACCAACAGACTTGTTTTTCAGGCTTCAAGCTCACAGCTGAATCATCCACAAAGAAAACGGATATTTGCGTAATATCCTTGATGCGGAAAAGATGTGAACTAGGATACATTGTAAACACCGCCCAAATTTTCATAACATGACAGTAACAGCATGTCCTCTTGTTCTCAAACTGTTTGCGATGCAACTTTCAATCAATCGAGAACGATATGCAAAATCTTCTGGTTGGAAGAATCATAGCATTAGCACGCAGATGATGAAGCTGTACCTTATTTCTTAACTCTTCGATGCTGCCAGGATGCCAGCCGGAAGCCACGTAGAGAAAAACAAAAAACATAGGAAAAGATGTGAACTAGGATACATTGTAAACGCCACCCAAATTTTCATAACATGACAGTAACAGCATGTCCTCTTGTGCTCAAACTTGTTTGCGATGCAACTTTCAATCAATCGAGAACGATATGCAAAATCATCTGGTTTGAAGAATCATAGCATTATCATGCGGATGATGAAGCTATACCTTATTTCTTAACTCTTCGATGCTGCCAGGCTGCCAGCCGACAGCTACGAAGAGAAAAAAAACCCCCGAAAAAAACAGACATCATTTTAAGTCAACTTGAGACACAGACACCTAGATACATTTCCTCCTAGCAATACATGAATACAAAAACAAAAGATTTCATATTTGTTTCGATCTTGAGAAATTGTAGATCCTCGGCCCAGCAACTATTATATAGTTTTTTAAAGGATGTTCCGTGGTAAAAGAAAAGAATTATAGAGAGCTTAATAGTTATCAACATCAATAATTAGAAATATTAATGAAAACTTCTGGTTCCCTACCATCTTAGGACTTTACTTTGTTCATCTGCCTATAAATTCAAGCAAAGGACGGTAAAGCTCTGCTGCAATGGAAGAAACAGGGTTAAGCTTTCAAAAGATGGCAGGCATGAGGGACGCTACCAATAGCATACCCAGTGAAGTTGAGATAATAGCGAGCGCAGAATCAAACGGAGCCATTGAGGGAGACAGATCATTTCCGCAAAGGCTTCATCACATGGATTCATTGTATTTGGAGGCAGGAAGAGTTTCGAATACCCAAACTCATCATGCACAGGTCTGAGCTTTCTTTAGCTTTCAGCAAAATAAAATGCATGCTTTTTAGCAAGTAAAAATTAAGATAATTTCATCCGTTATCTTTTTATTTTTTAAATTTAAAGATCATAAAACAGAATTCATAATTGAAACACCACAGATTCAATAGATCGCTCTGTCCCCGATTCTTGTGAGCCTGGTGTCTTGGTTAATATTGATTCAACTATAGATTAAAACAAGGTATTACCAACATATGAAAGTTAGTTAGAAGCAATGTAAGCATATTGTTAACTTTTGAAAACAGGGGGGAAAAAGGTTCTGTCAATTACCATTTCATGAATTATACAAGGGATAACCACAAAGAACTGAAGTCGTCAAGAAAAGAGAAGAAACAAGCAAAGAAAGGCTGCTTATGAGATGCATAAAATAATAAGGAAATTATAGAGCTTGCACAGGGATGAATAGACTCCCAACTCGTAAAATTACTATAGGCTAAGTTGCAGGAAATCCCTCAGTTTTGCGGATACCGCTCTCTGTCTTTAACATCTGCTCTTTGCCCTCTATTTTAAAGACGATTTACTTTTTCCGGCCCATAAAAATTATTTTTCCAAGAACCCCTTCAAAACATATTAATAATAAACAATTTAAAAAAAAACAAATGAAATTGTTTAAAAAAGATGCTGTTCTCCTGATATTTTAACAATCACTAGAAAAAAAAGAGAAGGCATGCAACCACTTAAGAATTTTTTTTAACAGTCACTTGAAAAGAGAAGGCTGTCAACTAATTATGAAAAATTATGCAATCACTAGATAATATGAAATCTCACCAGCTTGTGAACTTTCTTTGGCTTGCATTGCAGGTTGGCTGGGTAACAATATTTCGATTAGCGTTCCAGAGCATCGGAGTTGTTTATGGGGATATAGGAACATCTCCCCTTTATGTATACTCCAGCACCTTCACGGATGGGATCAAAGACACAAATGATCTCCTTGGTGTCTTATCTCTCATAATTTATACCTTGATCCTCCTGCCTCTGCTTAAATATGTCTTCATCGTGTTGCGCGCTAATGACAACGGTGATGGTGAGTACATCCCCAGCTATGCACCTGATTTTTCACAATCGGAAATTTTAATGAGAATATACTTAATAGGTAAGAAAGCATTTTTTCTACACCTTAAAATGAAGTTTGCTAAATGTATGCAAAACAACCAAAAGGAAAAATTAGTCCTGTGATCTGCAAAAGTTTATTCCTGATAACCATCTTTCACCGTAGCTCTTAAACTCAAACATTGCTAAAAATATCAAGTCACTGGATGAGACGGAAGAAATATTCTAATTATAATGAGAAACCAACAACAGAGCAGAATGGTCAAATGTGGAATGAATATATAATTATCACACTAATAATGTGTGCTTTTTCCTATCTTAAGCACGATCTATCCTGTTTGAAGAATGAAAATCTTGTAGGTGGGACTTTTGCACTCTACTCCTTAATATCACGCTATGCCAAGGTCAGTTTGGTTCCAAACCAACAAGCCGAAGATATGATGCTCTCAAACTACAACTTAGAGACACCGTCAAAGGAAATGAAAAGGGCTAATTGGATTAAAGAAAAGATGGAAAGTAGTACAAAGGCTAAAGTGATGCTATTCCTTGTAACAATCCTAGCAACTTCAATGGTAATAGGCGACGGTGTTCTCACGCCATGCATATCTGGTGAGTCAACTAAACTATTGACACCGTTCATCTTGTTCATCATGGCATAATGCATGAATACATCGACTTTCATGTGCGTTAGATACTTTTTGCTTGTTGATCTAAGAAAGTAAAATGTTGCATATTCGAAAAACCGTTAATTTTCCAACCATCCAATACAAGAGCAAAAAGTATTGTAAACGCATGAAAATTGGTGTATACATCCATTAAGTAATGGAGATCAAGATGAATAACGCCGATCATCCAAAAAAAAATGTTGATATTGATTAATTGAGAATGTTCTCCGATTGTTTTTTCTCCTGAGAACGGCTTAATTTCAACATGAACTATTTTTCTAGAAAATCGACACCGTTCATTTTGTTTTTCATGGCCTAATGCATATACTATGTACGTTTACATTCTCAATTCAGAACATATCATATTTCCGTTTCAAAACGTTTTAGGCCCTGTTTGGGGATGGATTTAAGCTTAGATAACCGGAGTTTCATAAAGTTAACTAAACTCAACTCCAAAATCCTAATTATGCCATGGATTTTGGAGTTTAGAAAACTCCGGTTATCTAAACTCCAAAGTTGAGATAATCGGAGTTCACAAAACTCTAATCCAACCAAAGTTTTCTAAACTCCAAAATTTGTTATGAAAACACCCATTTTAGAGTTTAGATAACTTCGAAACAACATTTTGGAGTTTAAAAAACTCTAAAGCCGAACACCGATCAAAGTTAAAGCTTTTAGAATGGAGATAGGACCTTGCAAACTAGAGTTGGCATACCCTCCACCTCCACTTAAAAATTAACTCTAGTTTTCCTAACTCCACAAACAAACAGGACCTTAATGGGTTAGCTGAGGGTACTCACTAGCCATCAAGGCATGTAAATTATATCGCATATAGACTATATAATAAATATCTACTCGCCAAATAAATCAAACTGAAACGTTCCTTTCCACTTTTGCAGTACTTTCAGCAGTTGGTGGCATCAAGGAGGTTGCAAGTTCTCTCACTGATGGTACTTAATTACGTGTGAATAATAATTCCATATAACGAAATGCCTCGAACCATTGAGATTTAGGAAAGCCATGGTATAGTTGGGCTAAATTTCTACAGCTGAATGCATGTGAATGATACAAAAGTTATAGAAAATTAATGTTAATTAAAGCATGCACCTCATTCGAAATAGATGTAAAATCATAGCATAAGTAATCAACGGTAAACAATTTATCGGCATGTATGACGTACTGCTCGATTACAACGTATGGACTACGGAGATAAATTGTTATCTCAACTGAATCCTACCAAAGAAATCAGAAAATACATTACTCAAAATCTCGTTCTAAACAACAAACTATATCAGCCACTTCTATTTTCATATCATGCTGACATGCTCCTTTCGTGAAATTCAGACACGAAATTCAGACACAATTGCCGGGATATCTATAGCCATCCTGATCCTGCTATTTGCAGTCCAGCGTTTTGGTACAGATAAAGTGGGTTACTCATTTGCTCCAATCATACTACTGTGGTTTGCTCTAATTGGAGGTATCGGAGTATATAACATAATCAAGCATGATGTGAGTATTCTTCGAGCATTCAACCCGAAATACATAATTGACTACTTCAAGAGAAATGGAAAACAGGGATGGATTTCGTTGGGAGGTGCAATTCTATGCATTACAGGTGAGTTCACAAGACTACATCCATGATGCATTCTAAACTATTTTGCTTATATTTTAAAAGAGGGTGTTTTGTTCCTCTCCGCTATATAAACATTTCACTCATGCATTTGAATCTTTGCTTTATTTTTGGCCTCTCAGGTGAAAGATTCACCGATTAAATAATATCCTCTCTCCTCGTTGTTGTTTCATCTCTAGCTTACCCCTCCCTTTCTACCATCGTTTTGACTATGAAAATCGCTTGTAAAAAACTGCCATTTTTCCTGTGCGCATTTCTCGACTCTGAGACATGCTCGAAGGCTTAAATGTTGTCTATGATGATATCTACTTCGCTAATGTAGAAAATTTTGGAACAGGTACTGAAGCCATGTTTGCAGACTTGGGTCATTTCAATATCAGAGCCATTCAGGTATAAAACATATCTTCATCACATCTACATGATGGGTAAATGAAAGTTCATGCCAAGACCGAAAAAGCGATCCATTTCCAAAGAAGCCGAAGATGTCAAATCGAAACATTATTCTCAATAAACATCTAAAATTATACATGTAGATCCTTAAAGTTAAACATTAAGAACTACTTCCAATTTGGAACAACATTATAATACTCAATTTCTGTTCATTTACTTCTTCTCACAGCCATCATAGGCGCCATGCATGCCATTCAATCACCATATAAAATGCTATAGAGATTTATATATGAAATTTCAAACTTAGATTTGTCACTCTTTCAAAAGAATAATTTGAAGCATGCAGCAAATTACTAGATGACAATGAATGAGATTACAACAGTCATAAACTCGTACAAAGTAACTTGCCATACAGCCCATACTACCCGCAAAATACATCCACATGCATTGTATTTCCAAGGAATTGACTACCATTGTCAACGCTCGATTCTGACTAGGAGGCGCATAAAATGTTTTCTATTGTAGTGATGGAGAGTACATTAATATGCACAATCACTAAGGAAACAATATATAAATGCGCGCACACATCCAAAATATTAAGTTATTATTTCTAATAGGTAATATATAATGACTCATCCAAGCAGCGGGACATCGGATTCTATTTTGAATATTTGCTTCTATACGATTGACCTTCACTCACTTAAGCAAATGACATCTGCTATTCAACTACAGATCAGCTTCTCAGCAATTTTGCTCCCATCAGTATCACTAGCATACATTGGCCAAGCTGCTTACCTTACCAAGTTCCGTGATGATGTTGCTGACACTTTCTACAAATCAATTCCAGGTAAGCCACAGTTCCTGTCCTGTGCACCGATATATGATGTTTTAGTCTTGATTAGGATATTTAAACTTCGATGCCAGGTCCATTATACTGGCCAACTTTTATTGTGGCTGTTGCTGCCGCTATCATTGCAAGCCAAGCTATGATATCTGGTGCTTTTGCAATCATATCTCAGTCCCAAGGGTTCGAGTGGTCCACACATCGAGCAAGTATGAGGGACAAGTTTACATTCCGGAGATAAACTATGCACTGATGATTGCCTGTATATTGGTGACAGCGATCTTCAAAACCACCGTAAAGATCGGGAATGCCTATGGTAAGGATGATACTTAATGATCCTAAATCAGTATAAACAAGCACGCATCGATTTCTAACAAAATGAGCATTTTCAAATAACAAAATCTGGATAACGGAAACTACTATGCAAACAAATTAATAACAATATTTTGACAAGGTTGGATGATTTCGGTTTTATAATTATGGATGTAGAAAGCAACTATCCTAGTATTTAATATAAATGCAGTCTGTCCAAATTCCTCTAAAGAAGAACCGCTTAATTACAACAGAATATTTTTCCTTGCCTCTTCTTACCTTGTTTGATGTTGATATATCTAATCGGTCATTGACAATCTAATGCAGGTATTGCTGTGGTTTTCGTCATGTTTATCACAACAGTTATGTTAATTGTCGTAATGCTTTTAATATGGAAAACAAACATGTTGTTGATTGTCCTGTTCTTCATAGTCTTTGGTGGGATTGAACTGCTGTATCTATCTTCAACACTATACAAATTTACCGCAGGAGGCTACCTACCACTGGCCTTTTCATCGATCCTGATGCTGATGATGGGCATATGGCACTATGTGCAAGTTGAAAGATACAATTACGAGCTCAATAACAAAGTTTCGGGCAATTACATTAAAGAGTTAGCTCAGAGAAATAACCTAACAAGAATTCCTGGAATTGGACTGATATATTCTGAGCTGGTACAAGGCATTCCTCCCTTGCTCCCCCACTTCATCGAGAAATTACAATCGCTCCGTTCGGTACTCGTAATCGTTTCAGTCAAATTCCTACCCATTAGCAGAGTGGGAATAGAAGAGCGCTTTCTCTTTAGACGTGTTGAACCAAGGGAGTACAAAATATTTGGATGTGTAGTACGCTACGGCTATAAAGATGCCCTAGAGGAGTCATCACAATTCGAGCACTTGCTCATTGAACATCTAAAACAGTTCGTTCGCCAGGAAAATCTCTTCCAAAAAACTGAGCCTGCAGAGCAAACAGTGCACTCAACGGACTATTCTGGTCAGATAATTGCCATGCCAACTCCAGAGGTTGAAGAGGCACATTTCATCGAAACAGAGACGTCGAAAGGGGTAGTTTATCTAATGGGGGAAACTGAGGTGGTGGCAAAACGTAATTCTAACATCATCAAGATATTTGCCGTCGATTATATTTATGATTTCATGAGGAGAAATTTCAGGCAAGGAAATAAGGTTATGTGCATCCCACACAGCAGACTACTTAGGGTAGGGATGGCGTATGAGATCTAACTCCCTAAAACGACGCTTATGCTCGGCGTTCTGTTTACAGTCTACCGCAGGAACTTCCGTATAAATAAATAGTAATACGCCATAGTTCTACGTAATTTTTAATGCAGATTGTATAATCAATATGCTTTTTATGTCCGTCTAAGGCTACTTTGTAAAAACAAAAAGCTTATTATCTTCTATTCACAGAGGTTATTTGAAAACCTTGTCAAGACATGAGCATGTCTCAAGCTGCTGTTCATTGCCTAATTGCTAAGCTTGCTACAAATAATCATATGATTTTCACTAATTCATTATTTCCAGCTATTTCATGAGAGGACAAACAAAGTTTATTAACTGAAAGAGCGAACCTAGAAGAATGCAGCATACGAACAATTCAATCTACACAAATCAACTCGTCTCGCTTCTCCATTAATTTTCTGGTATACCAGATGCTTTTGCAAAGGTGTGATTTTGATCTGTCGCAAGGCATGAGTTTCTGGGCGATAGAGTTCGGCATCCTAAACAACATCTATTGCGCCTTGATATATTTTTTAAAATTTCAAATATATATTTCCATATAAAAATAATAAATTTACACATTTCCAAATCCAAATTCCAAATACTAATAATGTTTAGTTTGAAGCTGGATGTAGAACCTAATTTGTAAATAGCCTACATCTTGTCTTGTGTATAAAATGGTGTTCAATTTTTCCATGGTTATTCTTGGATCTATATTTTAAGGATCTAATGCCGTTATGTATCTTTGGTTTGGATGCTGCACTCCAAAATTTTTGAAATCCAAAATTTGTGAAGAAAACCTCTTTTTTTTTTGAGTTTAGATAACTTTAAATTAAATGACATCTTGAAGTTTAGAAAACTCGGAAGCAAATACCCATCAAAGTGTGCATGCATACATCATATCTCTATTTTTAAATAAACTCCATTTTTCCTAACTCTATACGGATACGGAGACATGCCTTAATAATTAAGTTTCATATTATTATTGTGTTTGAAGGGGGAAAAAAACTTCATTTAATAAGCAAGGGTGCAAAAATTTAAACGGGTTCGAATTGGATTTGCATACCATTACCATTATGGAATGCATCTACTAGGACAAAATTTTGCTATTCCCTTTTTCTTTTTCTTAAGAAAAGAGTATTTTAATTATATAATAATTATGATGGAATTAAATTTAACCTATGAGCGACTTCCTCTTAATTTTAGATATTCAGGAGAGAGTTTCTCTTCTATGTTGGTCAACAAGTTAACTTTCCACAACTTTTCTTAATGATGCATCTTTCATTGACTTGATGAACATATTTTGAGGTATGCACTTACATACAAAAAATTATATGATTTTGATACTTCTTGTACTTGCATTGGAGTGTCGTAAATTTAATGGTATACCAAGAATAGAACATTTTTCATAATCAAATTAACGGTAAAAGAGTATCAAAATTACATGCAAATTGATGTACTTATAAGACGATCGTCGAAAAATGTTAAGTAAAATTAATTTTTTAACCAACATAGGATAGGAGGATACCTTCATTTCTCATAAATAATGATAAAAAAGTTTCAAACTTCAACAAACAAGAAACTAAGAAATGAGGAATAACAAAAATAACAAAAATAACAAGGGCTAGACTCCGCCGATTATTTTAGCTTTATTTAAGCATAATAATGGAGGAACATTCACACTCTAATTTTGATTTTTATTTAATTTATATCTACATGGGACAAAGACTTGACTCAAAGGAGATGGGTAGAATTAAGATCCAAAACATATTGACTCCAAGTCATTCAAATAATGTTAAATATGTAAATCAATAATTTATTCACACTTTGGGTAACTATTTTTTAATTTTAATATCATTAAAATGCAAACTTCAAGATATAGCTTATGTCATCAATTAATGGTCTTTCTTTTTATTTAATTAAGAAATTAAGAAAAGAGACGAGTCCTCCAATTTATTCATTATATGATATTATCTTCATCATCATCTTAATTAAGTATTTTAACATTTAAATTCATATTATGATATCCACGTAATTAGCCTATTTAAATATTTAATACTAAATTAAGATTTCAAACTCTCACTCTCTCTACATCTAGGCATTATTAATATTGTTATTGTTTTATAAATAAGAGAATAATGGAGGAAAGGGGCCATAGGAGGGAACTTCCTGCGTCGAAAAAGTACGCCCCCCGTCGTATTTTCCGACGATCGGGATCCATCATCTTCATCATTATCATCTAAGATGTGGATACACCAAATTTCATGTGATTCTACAACTTTTTCACCATTGATTTAGCAATGTAAAAAGTTCTATTGTCGGTAAACCGTTAATTTTGAACCCACTAATTCAATAGTGAAAAAGTTGTAGAATCATATGAAATTTAGTATACCCATATCTTAGATGATAACGATAATGATGATGGATGCCGATCGTCGGAAAATACGACGGAGGACGTACTTTTACGACGCCATAGAAGGAAATTCGCTCCTATGGCATCTTTACTCCTTTATTCTCATATTATAACCCCTACTTTTAAGTCTTTTAGCTTGATTCAAGCTTTTACTTAGTTTCAAATTTGCCCCTAATGCTTTGTTCAATGTCAATCTTGTCATCACATTTAAATCATCCTCAAAATTGTTATTAGCCCCTCCTTGGTCTTTAGCTTCGCATATGGTGTCTCAGCTTTCATTATGAGTTAGCCATAATTTTATTCAGCCTCTTTTTGGACTTTAAATTTGTATTTAATCCTTAGCTTTCATTATGTGTCATCCTAATCTTTCTTTGTTTGCGATTAACAGTAGGATCCAAGACATATCTGATAAGATCTCATAGCTTTTATTATGAATTAATCTTAATATATCGATGTTTTTATTAAAGAATATGCTGCATACATATTTGATGAAATTTCATAAGTAATAACATTGTATAGAACTTATACATCTCATATTTCTTTTCATAAATTTCATATGAATATAGTAGCTCATAAAACTAATTTATATGTGCACCTTGTTAAATTTCGAGGGGGCGATTGTATATTTTTATATATGAGTGTACACGGTCTTTTGATATAAGTGGGTTCCATCAATAAGACTCGAGCCTTGTTGAGATTTGACCCATCTTATGTCTTATACCATGTACATCATAAGAGGGGAGGGCGATATATATTTATTTATATAAGGATACACACGAGCTTTCAATATAGACGGGTTCCATTAAGACTCGAGTCTTATTGAGATTTAATCTATCTTATAGTTTTCCAAAGCGGGACTATATTTAATCACATATCTTAACACAACTTTTTTCATTTCTCACAGCATCATATAGGAATTTATTCATATTTGGTTTAAGTTTTTCTCCATAAAGTAATGATGTCTGAATATATATATAAAAAAATATTAACTTTTTGATTTTTTCCTTTTCTTGGTATAAAAAGAATTGACATCTCCATGAATTTTCAAATATGATTTAGCATTCATTGAATAAATGCACAAAATGGATAAAGGCGTAAATTCAAAACGGCTTTTAGAAAATTGTTTCCAAAGAAAATGAAGAACTGTCCGTCTCGAGCCTTAGTGGAAGAAAGTGGTTTCCGGCGAGCAAGGCTCTAAGATAAGCGGGATTATCGAGAGAATTTGGGGGCGAGCTTCAAAGATTTACAAGACCAAAGAATTTGGTTGAAATGCTGAACATTTGTGAATCAACATATTTCTTTAATTCTTGCCCAATTTTTGGTGCTCCGGCATGAGGACACTTGCCAGTGTGTGTAAAGCCATACATCCAGCTTTTGAGCTTGATCAAGCTTTAGTCCTTACCAATTTTACCCTTGACCTTTGCTCATAATGTCGAACATGTCCTGGAATATATGTTTCTTTGCTTTGGATGTGTTCAAGCATGTGACTGCTTTGAACTAAAGCTCTTCAATTGGAGCTTGAATTCAAGCTTTCCCCCCCTAATTTGCCCATGGGCCTCTAATTCTAATTCTAATTCCAGTTTATATCCTCAACTATTGCAAGAGCTTCACTTGCCTTATTGGTATCCTGATTTGTCCCTAACATTTAGTTTAATCCCAATTATATCCCCAACTCTATAAAGTGAATGACTCATTTGTTGCCATAATATTTCTATCAAATTTAATTAATGGAAATTTCACCAAAATCCCTGGTGCCATAGCATATGTTTCCAAAACCATCTTGAAGATTTTTTTGTGCACAAAAACCTCCCGAACTTTTTTCCGTTATACGTGACCACCCTCCGACCCTTGCAGTTAAAATTTAAAATTTTTAAGTTAAAATTTTACATTTTTCTTCCAAAAAAACCCTTTCATCCCCCTTTTAAGAGTCCATTATATAGCAGGGTATTTTGGTCATTTCATAAAGAAATTAATGGCGGGGGGTCTCGACGGGGATTGCGTTTAACGGAAGAAAGTTTTGGAGATTTCTGTACACGAAAAAATCTCAAGGGTGGTTTTGGGAACATAATCTACCTTACATGGCGGTTTTGATGAAATTTCCATTAATTAATTAATTTTCAAATTTTAGCTACTGATCAAGGCTTAAAACTGGGGAAAATTTTCACTTCCAATGTTAATAATTAACCTAATAACATTGAAACCTTTATAAGGGAAATGGATTACAAGAATATTCTCTTTATTTGATATGAAATAGAGATCGATCTCTCTTTTTTCTTGGAACTTTTTTTGGTTGGACGTTTTTAATAACTCAAAACATTGTATTGATGAAAGGATTAGAATCAGTATATGAGTTTTTCATTTTGAACTTCTCTATTTTCTCTTGGAATCTCTCTTTTTGTCTTGGGCGTCTTTAATAACTCAAAACATTATATCGATGAAAGGATTTGAAGATTTGAATCGGTTTATGAGTTTTTCATTTTGAACTTCTCTATTTCTTGGATCTTCTCTTTTTTCTTAGGCACCTTTAATAATTCAAAACATCATATAAAAAACTAGAATTGGTTTATTAGTTTTTCATTTTGATGGCAATTTGAGATAAATATTCAGATCTAATTACTTGAACCTAAGAAATTAATCTAAATCTTTCTATTCTTTTGGTTATTTAGTTATTACACTAAAAACAATAGAAGAATGTTTCAGTAACGATTTGAAAATCGTTTAGCTGAAATTTCGGAAAAATCGGTAAAATAACGGGTGTTTTCCGTAAAAATCAAGATATAATATCTTTTAATATAAAATTAAATATACATATTCTAGCAATGTAATTGCTAGTATTTAGTATTTATTGAGCTACTTGTAAAATTTCTAAATTTCTTCCGAAATTAATTATTTTAATTTTTTTTTAGCCGTCACTAATACATTTAATTAAGGGTAATTACAAATTGGAATGGGTTGATACAAATTTTGTGCATCATGACACATTAAACTAACATGTAAAATATTGTTTTTGAAATGAAAAGAAATTATTAAGATGGTTTTAGAAAATATAAACTAAAAAGGCTTAAATAGTGAAATTAGTGTAAATAAAAATTGGGGCATAATATTTATCATTTTCTTTCCTCACCCACACTCACCCACACCCTCTCTCCTCTCCACCTATGCTGCTGGCCGAAACTTGTTGCCCCATTCCCAAGTTGCCCACTCATTTCCCCACTTCAAAAAGAAAAGAAAAGAAAAGAAAACAAAGGAAATGAAAAAATAAAGAAAGAAAGTCAATGAGGTATGGGCTTTATCTTTTCTTCTCATATTCAACCCTAACTCTCTCTCTCTCTCCCCCCTCACCCAATATAGCCGAGCCCCATCCTCTAACAGCAGCAGCCCCCTCCCAAATCTCCTTCTCATTCTCTTGAAAAAAATTCATCAAAATTGCCTCAAAATCCAACAAAATATCCCAAAAATCTCCAAAATTCAAGCCTTACCCAATTTTCCTTAGCCCATTCTAACATGAATCTTGGAGAAAAGAGAGCAATTTGAGAGGCTAGATTGCAAGTTTGATCCATGGATTATGAGGTATAAATCTTGACCTTTTGTTAAATTGTTTGTTATTACTTCAAATTAAGTTAAAGAAGGGTTTAATTTAGGTTTTAAATTGAAAGTCAAAATTCAAGATTTGGGTTTGTGAAATTCAAGTTAGGGCTTGTATTGTTTGATCATGGTTACAATTGGTAATCTAACATCTAGGGAATGCAAAATGTAATCTAGTTGTTAATTTGCATATTGTCACTTGTAAATTGTTAAAATTGGTTATGTTTGCAAACTAGATTTTTGTTATTAATATTAAGAGGTAAGTTTAAAATCTAAATTAACATTGGTATGACTTAATTAAGATAATTAGTGAATATTGTGACCACTAGTTTTGCCAAAACATCAAGATTTGTTTTAAAACGGTTAATTTTGCTTGCTAGGTTTCGGAAAAATAGCTTTTAAAGTGAGTTTGAGGTTTTTGTGAATTTCAACTTATTTCATATTATAATTAGTGTTTGTGAATGTGCAAATGGGTGCATTTGGGTTTTATCGCGATCAATTGGCGTTTATACGCCGATATCGAGAGATATTTGGTTCTTTTACTTGAGCGGATCCTAGGTTTTTACCTATGTGAAATTCGTATGCTGTTTTGGACTTTCATCCGCGATTTCGGTTTACGATACTATATGTTTACACGTAGGTATCCTCACGAGGGCTTCGAGATGACAAGTAAGTGCGTGGTGACATCGATTTCGGCAAGCGAGGACCAGGTGAGTAGATATATATCTACGGGGGAAAGTCGGGTGGATGGCGTATAGCACCCTCGCAGTTCGTAGTATAGTTATGATATATATATGTTATATATGTGATTCATGATACGTGGATGTTATCAAGAGATGATTATTGTGTTCATGATTTAGTTTAGGGTAATTAGGAGTAAACTAGCATAGTTTCTTAGTCGCGAACCCTATAACAGGTTCACACCCACACGCACACACACATTTGCATACATCTATTTACATGTGCATATATGAGGACACACACACACACACACGGGCATGGGACTATATATATATATGGATTTTGAGGATAAGTACTTGGGATTGGAGATGAGTCGATGAGATTGGGCTTAAGGCCGTGAGATCGGTGATGTGACAGGGTTCGTATTCGAGTTACGACGTGATATGATTAGCGGGTCCTTTCAGGTGTGGTGTTTTCATACACACGCATGCATACATAGATGATATCAGTATTGTATTAGACGTAGATCAGTACCTTCGATCATGATATTTGATAAAGAGGATACCAGATGAATAATGTGATAGATGTAACATTTGACCTGTACCCAGATTTGGGAGGCCGTACGATGGATTTACCGTACGAGCTATATATTGATGATAGATACGCACTCTTGACTTGAGGATGTCATATTATATAGGGTATCGTATGGGATACTATTGAGGCGGGATAACCGACTATTATACACACATATATATCGACTCAGATTCAGGTAGTTTCCATACCCCTTCCGATTGGTTGTTAGTTAGACCTGTAGTTACCTAGTAGATGTTAGACTGGACTCGAGTCATACCTATTTCCAAAACTAACGAATCGTGAGGATTTTAAAGACATGTCAAGGGATACTACGGATATTTCAAAAGACGTACCTTTTCTTAAAAACACCGTAGCCCTTATTTTCAAAAGAATGCCACGATTCGTACTATTTCAAACGGCAAAACAGTATAACACAGGTGTAGCGATGTAGATTCCTTATTGTTACGTTATCATTCATGTTCTGCATATTATTGTTGCAATTACTATTCATTGCCATTTATCATGTTGTTATCGTCTCATTGCATGTTTATTGTGTACTTAGTGATTATGAACCATGCTGTTAGTACACCAGCACCATTACCGATGATGCGTATGTTCTACACACACTTACTTGCCGGTTCACACACATCATCATCGGTAATTGCCATGTCACGTACACTTTAGAAAACATTATTTCATTGATATAACTTGCTAACTGATAGTTGCTACATGTTTTAGCTTTCATATGCTAGTTAATTTATTGCATGATATTAGATGCATCCATATATTCATTGGTTATGCAGTATTATGGAGATTTATGCCGGTTTTCATTGTTTATTGATATCATGATATTGATGATTTCGGATCCTTCTTGAGATTTCTGGATTTGGGGGAAAATCGCAAGGATTTATAAACTTATTATCCTTTTAAAAAATGCAAGTTGTGGTTTTTCCGTGATGTATGAGTTGTTCACCATGAGTTTTCAGGATTGCTGTTGGATTTTGAGACCCGATTCGAGGAGTTGGATGAACCGTCTCGGGTACATGGTAGGCCCGGTATGATACCCCGGGGCAAGAAGCTCGAGTTGTATTCGATGAGCCTGGCAGGGGAGCACTACCTACCGGTGATATTATTTGGACTCGTCGGTTATCCGGAGGATACCGGCCGGAGTCATGAGATGGTTATAGGCTGATCCGTTCTGCCGGAGCCCGCGGGCCGATCCCGCAGATGATACGGATGCCTGAGATATCGATATTTGAGATTTGAGATTTGAGATATTGAGATTGATATTGAGATACTGAGACTTATGTTTTGTGTCGATACTTGACACTGATTTCTCTATTGCATTCATTGATGATACTTGATTGATATACATATAGAAATCTCATTAAATAAGGAAACGGTTTTTCCATCATGATGTATTCTGCTTTCATTTGTATAGCATTTGCATATCATATTCATGCATTCATACATCATATATCTCATATGTGGCTATCTGAGGCACGGACACGAGCACGTGGTATCACACTTATATGTAGATGTATCAGGATATTTATTGAGGATATTACTAGTTTTGACTTAGGATAGCGTCATACATGCGATTTTCTTCTCGTAGATGTTTTCATCTCACGAGTTGGCAACTTACCCCCGTTGTGCCATAGTTCTCTGCAGGTTTTGCCGTACAGGTTTCGTTGCGGATTTGCTGGCACACTGTCCCTTCCGGGTGATTGCTTCGGTAGGTGAGTTCTTTTGCATCAGGACCACCATTGTTTATTTATTATTTCAGTTGTATCTAGAACTCCATCAACCAGATTATATATTTGATAGAGATAGGAGACCAGACTTGTTATTATTTCGACCTTAGAGTCGCGCGTTGTATTATTATGGTTTTCATGCTGATTTTGGGTTTTCTTTTGAGTTTTGATCCTTGCCCTTCGGCGTTGTATATTATATTGCTTGCGTGGTTGTAACCGTCGTTTGATGAAGAGTTAGCTCCCGCTTGGGGATGCCTTTTTGTATTTCGTATACTATTCATGTTGTATCCTGTTTGGGGGCCAGTATTTACAAAGGAGACTCTGCCGAAATTTTCAGAAAATACTTGAGATTTTAAAAATACATAATTCGGCCTATGTTGTTAAAACTACTTGCTTTAAATTGGTTTTTCCTTCACTCTACTGCTTCTTTGGTTTTGATTTCTGGGTTTTGGCTTATTTAGATTACGTACGCCTCGAGACGTTTCGTAATTTAAGTGCCGGTCATGTTCTGTACTTTTCGGGTCGTGACAAGTTGGTATAAGAGCGTTAGGTTTTACCTTCGGAGTGTAGGATGACCCTTGGTTGATGGAGTAGGTAGCTTGAGTAGAGTGACGTATGGTACGTATGTTCCGCGGCATATTTACGATACGATACTCCGCTTAAGAAGGCTTAGGATGTACATTTCCTTGCATAGTATTATATTCATTCGTATGATCTATCCTCATTAGTACCAGTTATTGTTTTGTTACCACGGTTGTACGGGTAGAGAGAGGTGCGGCTAGAGTTGCGGTCAGCACGAGCTCGTCACAGACAAGGACTGACCAGGGCATGATTCGGGACATACGATTGCATAGAGGCGTCGTTTTATTGTGTTTTCGCGCTACGAGCGTTTGATGGATCGCTTTTACGATATTTCTCGGACGTGCAGATCAACACCAGAGGATTAGGCTACTGTTAGAGGCTAGCTAGAATGTGATGACCGCCAATACACCGATTACTTGATGATTGAGACACGGTTTAGCGTGCGGACAAATGAGCCAGTTGTTGCCGCGAATGACGAGATATCGCCCCAGAAGTTTGGAGCTATTGCCGCATGAGTTGTACTTAGAGATATGATAGAAGATCGCTAGTCACCAAAGATGAAAGATTAGGGCATGTGATTCATTACCTACCCCGATGCGAGGTCATCAGATAGATTGATTTCAGCTAGAGACGACTTCACGCTGATAAGTTGAGAGTCGATAGAGACGATCGAATGTCAGGGACCCATTTTCCAAGTTTAAAGTATTCGGAAAACAACGCAAGCAATTCTACGGACCCTCTAGAAGAATGAAACCCTAACTCGACTTAATGACAATGGAACGCCAGTGAACCTTAGGGTTTGTGGCAATTCAGCGGTGCCATTAGTGAGGCTTGGGTCTGCCCTTCTACGGTTGGTCCATAGGTGCTGTGGCATATATTCGATACTATTAAACTGTACCCAAGATATTGAGCTCTTGGGGATTATGAGGTTTTGACAATCGATCGGATGGTTCGACTTCATTCGGATATCAGGTGATGGGATGCATTGCTTGGGAGACTCCAGATACGAGTATAGCAGTTGGAGCGCAGTCCATGCAGCCACGAAGAGACGAGTCCGAAGCAGTCGACATTAGAGAAAAGTGGAGTAAGAGGTTCGTACGAGATCTTGATGAGATAACGTTCCACTCCGCTGACATCAGAGATGTGATACGCATGCAGAGGTGTTGTATATGGATATATCTTCTAGAAGGAGTCGTGATGAGTATGCAGCCATTCCGGAACAAGAAATAGATATAGTAAAGGATGAAAGCTTCCGGGAAATTTAGCGGAAACGAGATTTGGGGAGAGACCTTGACAGGACCTTTCTGGAATACTATACGAGAAGACTTGGACCCAGGATCGGTCATATTGCACACACCCAGCAGGTTAGAGTTCAGTATCGTCGACGAGACATGTTTTGAGTGACCATGATAGTTGGCCAGAGATCTTTAGAGGATGTGTCAGAGCGGACTGTTTCCGTTATCGTTTCTATATTGGACCGTTGAGCCGAGGAGCTATGTACTTAGCAATCTGCAGTGAGAGACGAGAGCGTAAGGGCACTAGGTGACAGGCCATGATCAGAAGGCAAGTAGATATCTTGCTCTGCTAGCATTTGATGCACCAACATTTTCTTGACCTTGAAGGACAGACATATCGACGACAACATTTATGATTTGTGATTGACTATCACGTATCCGTCACTTTGGATTTCAGTAATTTTGGGTGATTTAGTTCATGATTGAGTTTTGATGACCGAGTTTCATGATATTTGATTTCATGCCTAGGGCATGCATATGATTTGACTTATGCTTTCGGCATAGTTTTCATGCACTTTTAGTGTTTTGATTTGCTTTTGTGCATGCTGATACACCGGATGGTGAGATTTTATACCACGGTATACCTGATTGGGATTTTGATTGAAATGTGTTGTATACCATCGATTTCGATTGTGATATTCGATATTCGTTTTTGTGCACTTTGAGCACTTGATTGGATTTTGCGCATACTTAAGGCGCTTGATGCAATTTAGGTGCACACCAGATGCACTGAATCGAGATTCTTCGTGCATATCAGATGCACCTGGTTTTGTTGTCAGGCACACACGCTTCCCTTGACAGGTGTTTTCGTGCATACCCGTTGCACTCAGATTTTCTTTATGTGCACATGTATGGCACATTCATGGATTTCGATTTCCGTGCACACCAGACGCACATGGCATTCATATATATATGCGGGATTGATTCCTTTTGGAGTAGTATACTTTTATGATACTTGCTATTTGATTTAGTACTGAGCAGGACTAGTCAGAGGACAGTACCTGAGTATATTTTTGCATGCATTGATAGTTATCGAAGGGATTTCCAAAGAGGAGCTATAGTCTCAGTATTTACCTACGTGTCCGAGATGACACAAAACATTTTATAAAAGAAACCCTTCTAAAACTGCTTTCAAAACGGCGGGACGTGTATGTTAAATAAAGGATATATATATATATATATATATATATATAGTTATTTTCTTACAATAGACGCCCGCCATATATATATATATAGTTATTTTCTTACAATAGACGTCCGCCATATATATATATATATATATAGTTATTTTCTTACAATAGACGTCCGCCACTGTGCAGTGTTGCGAGCATCGCACAGCGATTTGAAAAAGATTTGGCATGCATTGCTTCCAGATGTTTTAATAATGTATATCGTATTGATTTCGTTTTGGATTTAGACATTGATGTCTTCCCCATAACTCCGATGATTGCGGGATATTTGACGAAGTTTTGATTTTTGAGTTATACACTCTTTTTCATGCGCATGCATTGCGCTACGATGTGTTTTTATGTATTTATGATTTCGGAACCCCGACGATTTGATTGTTTTGCTGAATGTTTTAGTATTTGGGAAAATTTTGATTTAAATTCGGGGACAGAATTTCTTTAAGGGGGGAAGATTGTAACGATTTGAAAACCGTTTAGGTGAAATTTCGGAAAAATCGGTAAAATAACGGGCGTTTTCCGTAAAAATCAAGATATAAATATCTTTTAATATAAAATTAAATATACATATTCTAGCTATATAATTGCTAGTATTTGGTATTTATTGAGCCACTTGTAAAATTTCTAAATTTTTGAAATTTTTTCCAAAATTAATTATTTTAATATTTTTTTAGCCGTCACTAATACATTTAATTAGGGGTAATTACAAATTTAAATGGGTTGATGCAAATTTTGTGTATTATGACACATTAAACTAACATGTAAAATATTTTTTTTGAAATGAAAAGAAATTATTAAGATGGTTTTAGAAAATATAAACTAAAAATGCTTAAATAGTGAAATTAGTGTAAATAGAAATTGGGGTATAATATTTATCATTTTCTTTCCTCACCCACACTCACCCACACCCTCAATCCTCCCCACCTATGCTGCTGGCCGAAACTTTCTGCCCTATTCCCAAGTTGCCCACTCATTTCCCCACTTCAAAAAGAAAAGAAAAGAAAACAAAGGAAATGAAAGAATAAAGAAAGAAAGTCAATGAGGTACGGGATTTATCTTTTCTTCTCATATTCAACCTTCACTCTCTCCCCCCCCCACCCAATATGGCCGAGCCCCATCCTCTAACAGCAGCAGCCCCCTCCCAAATCTCCTTCTCATTCTCTTGAAAAAAATTCATCAAAATTGCCTCAAAATCCATCAAAAAAATCCCAAAATACTCCAAAATTCAAGCCCTACCCATTTTTCCTTAGCCCATTCTAACATGAATCTTGGAGAAAAGAGAGCATTTTGAGAGACTAGATTGCAAGTTTGATCCATGGATTATGAGGCATAAATCTTGACTTTTTGTTAAATTGTTTGTTATTACTTCAAATTAAGTTAAAGAAGGGTTTAATTTAGGTTTTAAATTGCAAGTCCAAATTCAAGATTAGGGTTTGTGAAATTCAAGTTAGGGTTTGTATTGTTTGATCATGGTTACAATGGGTAATCTAACATCTAGGGAATGCAAAATGTAATCTAGTTGTTAATTTGCATATTGTTACTTGTAAATTGTTAAAATTGGTTATGTTTGCAAACTAGATTTTTGTTATTAATATTAAGAGGTAAGTTTAAAATCTAATTAACATTGGTATGAGTTAATTAAGATAATTAGTGAATATTGTGACCACTAGTTTTGCCAAAACATCAAGATTTGTTTTAAAACGGTTAATTTTGCTTGCTAGGTTTCGGAAAAATAGCTTTTAAAGTGAGTTTGAGGTTTATGTGAATTTCAACCTATTTCATATTATAATTAGTGTTTGTGAATGTGCAAATGGGTGTGTTTAGTTTTTATCGCGATCAATTGGCGTTTATACGCCGATGTTGAGGGATATTTGGTTCCTTTACTTGAGCGGATCCTAGGTTTTTACCTATGTGAAATTCGTATGCTGTTTTGGACTTTCATCCACGATTTCGGTTTACGATACTATATGTTTACACGTAGGTACCCTCACGAGGGCTTCGAGACGACAAGCAAGCGCGTGGCGACATCGATTTCGGCAAGCGAGGACTAGATGAGTAGATATATATCTATGGGGGAAAGTCGGGTGGATGGCATATAGCACCCCCGCAGTTCGTAGTATAGTTATGATATATATATGTTATATATGTGATTCATGATACGTGGATGTTATCAAGAGATGATTATTATGTTCATGGTTTAGTTTAGGGTAATTAGGAGTAAACTAGCATAGTTTCTTAGTCGCGAACCTTAGAATAGGTTCACACCCACACGCACACACGCATTTGCATACATCTATTTACATGTGCGTATATGGGGATATGTATACACACACACACACGGGTATGGGACTATGTGTGTGTGTGTGTATATATACGTATGCATATACATGGATTTTGAGGATAAGTATTTGGGATTAGAGATGAGTCGATGAGATTGGGCTTGAGGCCGTGAGATCGGTGATGTGACAGGGTTCGTATTCGAGTTACGACGTGATATGTTTTGCGGGTCCTTTTAGGTGTGGTGTTTTCATATACACGCATGCATACATAGATGATATCAATATTGTACTAGACGTAGATCAGTACCCCCGATCATGATATTTGATAAAGAGAATACCAGATGAATAATGTGATGATGTGACATTTGACCCGTACCCATATTTGGGAGGCCGTACGACGGATTTACCATACGAGCTATATATTGATGATAGATCCGCACTCTTGACTCGAGGATGTCATATTATATTGGGTATCGTATGGGATACTATTGAGCCGGGATCACCGACTATTATTCACATATATACATCGACTCAGATTCAGGTAGTTTCCATACCCCTTCCGATTGGTTGTTAGTTAGACCTGTAGTTACCTAGTAGATGTTAGACTGGACCCGAGTCATACCTATTTCCAAAACTAACGAATCGTGAGTATTTTAAAGACATGTCAAGGGATACTACGGATATTTCAAAAGACGTACCTTTTCTTAAAAACACCATAGCCCTTATTTTCAAAAAAATGCCACGATTCGTACTATTTCAAACAGCAAAACAGTATAACACAGCTGTAGAGATGTAGATTCCTTATTGTTACGTTATCATTCATGTTCCGCATATTATTGTTGCAATTACTATTTATTGCCATTTATCATGTTGTTATCGTCTCATTGCATGTTTAATGTGTACTTAGTGATTATGAACCATGCTGTCAGGATACCAGCACCATTACCGATGATGCGTATGTTCCACACACACTTACTTTCCGGCTCACACACACCATCATCGGTAATTGCCATGTCACGTACACTTTAGAAAACACTATTTCATTGACATAGCTTGCTAACTGATAGTTGCTACATGTTTTAGCTTTCATATGCTAGTTAATTTATTGCATGATATCAGATGCATCCATATATTCATTGGTTATGCAGTATTATGGAGATTTATGCCGGTTTTTATTGTTTATTGATATCATGATATTGATGATTTCGGATCCTTCTTGAGATTTCTGGATTTGGGGGAAAACCGCAAGTATTTATAAACTTATTATCCTTTTAAAAAATGCAAGTTGTGGTTTTCCCGTGATATATGAGTTGTCCACCATGAGTTTTCAGGATTGCTGTTGGATTTCGAGACCCGATTCGAGGAGTTGGATGAACCGTCTCGGGTACATGGTGGCCCGGTATGGTATCTCGGGGCAAGAAGCTCGAGTTGTATTCGATGAGCCTGGCAGGAGAGCACTACTTACCGGTGATATTATTTGGACTCGTCGGTTATCCGGAGGATACCGACCGGAGTCATGAGATGGTTATAGGCTGATCCGTTCTGCCGGAGCCCGCGGGCCGATCCCGCAGATGATATGGATGCCTGAGATATCGATATTTGAGATTTGAGATTTGAGATATTGAGATTGATATTGAGATAATGAGACTTATATTTTGTGTCGATGCTTGACACTGATTTCTCTGTTGCATTCATTGATGATACTTGATTGATATATATATAGAAATCTCATTAAATAAGGAAACAGTTTTTCCATCATGATGTATTCTGCTTTCATTTGTATAGCATTTGCATATCATATTCATGCATTCATACATCATATATCTGATATGTGGCTATCTGAGGCACGGACACGAGCACGTGGTATCGCACTTATATGTAGATGTATCAGGATATTTATTGAGGATATTACTAGTTTTGACCTAAGATAGCGTCATACATGCGATTTTCTTCTCGTAGATGTTTTCTTCTCACGAGTTGGCAAATCACCCCCGTTGTGCCATAGTTCCTTGCAGGTTTTTTCGTACAGGTTTCGTTGCGGCTTTGCTGGCACACTGTCCCTTCCGGGTGATTGCTTCGGTAGGTGGGTTCTTTTGCATCAGGACCACCATTGTTTATTTATTATTTCAGTTGTATCTAGAACTCCATCAATCGGATTGTATATTTGATAGAGATAGGAGACCAGACTTGTTATTATTTCGACCTTAGAGTCGCGCGTTGTATTATTATGGTTTTCATGCTGATTTTGGGTTTTCTTTTGAGTTTTGATCCTCGCCCTTCGGCGTTGTATATTATATTACTTGCGTGATTGTAACCGTCGTTTGACGAAGAGCTAGCTCCCGCTTGGGAATGCTTTTTTGTATTTCGTATACTATTCATGTTGTATCCCGTTTGGGGGCCAGTATTTACAAAGGAGACTCTGCCGAAATTTTCAGAAAATACTTGAGATTTTAAAAATACATACTTCGGCCTATTTTGTTAAAACTACTTGCTTTAAATTGGTTTTTCTTTCACTCTACCGCTTCTTTGGTTTTGATTTCTGGGTTTTGGCTTACTTAGATTACGTACGCCTCGAGACGTTTCGTAATTTAAGTGCCGGTCATGTTCCGTACTTTTCGGGTCGTGACAGTTTCCAAAAACAAAAAAGACAACAAAAAACAATAGAAGACAAGTGAATAAATCAAGTAAAGTTAAATTATGAAGATTCTTACGGTGATACGATCAGTATACAAAATTTCAGTTAGCCGAAACTTTGATAAAATTTTCTTAGCAGCAATATCAAATAAATGCTTTAAAGAAAACATCCAATATAAAAAATACTATGCAATAGGGGCTATATTTAGATTTAGCTAAATTTTAGTGGTTAAATATTAAAAATTCAATATTTTTAGGATATCTTCTATTAAGATTGCGCCGTGTAGTTATCGATATTCAACGTTGTTGTTGACTTTTCATGCCTTGGATAAATTCCATATCACTTTACAACTTATTTATACTCATTTTCTATCCAGCACAATAAAATATAAGATACCATTTTCACATAAGGCATTTTTAAAATTTCAATAACCTTGCACAAAGTTGTATCAGGGAGCCAAAATCGAGCTTCTTCCTTTTTGGGAATGCCCTTTATAAGAGAAATTGAAGCCTTGATGTATTATGTACTGCAAAAAGCTTTTTAGTTTTGGGCCATGTTCACAGAGCTTCTTCTCTTTAACCCAGTTGTCACTCATTGATGGAGGCCTTGATCTTCTTTAGATGCTGTCATCCGTCGATCTGTCGTGAGCGTTGCTGGGCGGTTGAGATTGGATTTGGAGGTTGCCTCCTTGAGTGTGTGGATCTCAATGGGTTGAGTTTGAGGTGGAAGCCGAGCTACCTGTAAAGAAGTTCCGGGGTGGGTGGCCACCGTAAGACCCTCCGACGATCAAGTTAGCCGAGAAATTTGAGCAGAGTAGCGGCCTATTGGATTCGAGTTGCCTTACCTAAGTCGTCTGAGAGAGGGGTTTTATAGTGGTCGCATGGAGTGAGCAGACACGAGATCTTTGCCTTCGGTTACGCCCCTGATGTTACGCGTGCGTGAACGACGTGATCCCTTCATTAATGACGGGATACACTCATTAATGGGGGGACGCGCTAGCGTGAGACGCGGGATGTGGGGTGGCGGTTATCTCGCTTTGGCGAGATACGCGGAACCATTGCGGAGGCGCTAGGGCTCTGCCATCTCGGTTGTGTTTCCTTATAAAAAAAAGAGAGAAGAAGAAAATGAGAGAAAGAAAGGTGGAAACTCCCCACTAAACAAGCCTCACGTGTTAAACACGTGAGTGCATATATGTAAGGTATATAGGCGCTGCCATTAAAACTATAAGGAAGCTAAACAAGCCTCACGTGCCAATACGTGAGCGCCTATAAATAGGCGTTGTAATTAAACTACAGATAGGCTAAACAAAACCTCACGTGTTAAACACGTGAGCGCCTATATGCAAAGCATATAAGTGCTGTAATTAAACTACAGATAGGCTAAACAAAACCTCACGTGTTAAACACGTGAGCTTCTATATGTAAATTATATATGCGCTGCAATTAAACTACAGATAGGCTAAACAAAACCTCACGTGTTAAACACGTGAGCGCCTATATGCAAAACATATAGACGCTGCAATCAAATAATAAATAGGCTAAACAAAGCCTCACATGCTAAACACGTGAGGACACCTCCTTACGTAGAATTAAATTCTACTTAATGAACCGTTGGATCAAGGATACAACGGCGATTAAATATAGAATTAAATTCTATTGGGTAGAATATTTTCTGTTAGACAGAGAGTTAATGGATCAAAAATCCAAAATATTTTCTATATCTTTCTAAACAGAGAAAGATTATACTCTGTTAAATTAAGCACTCTTGGATTAAAAATCCAATGGTGATTAAAATGTCACCGCTCGATAGAATTTTATTCTATATATGGGAGAATATCCCCAATCTTGTTAAAAACAAGAACAATATCTTCTGTAAAACAGAAGTCCTTGGATCAAAGATCCAATAGTGGGTAAAATTCCCTAAATCAATTCTGAGACTAATTAAATCAATTGGGATCTCTCAATGAGAAATTTTCTCAGAATTAAACAAACTTCTCTCTACTATATAAAGAACCTGAAACTTCAAGTCTCAAAGAAGGAGAAAAAAGAGTGAGAGACGCAGAGAGATATAGAACTCTCTAGAGGCTTAAAAAAAGAATATACAGTGAGCTTTTGAGAAACAGGAGAATTTAATTCTCAAAGAAAAGACTTGCTTCCTTGAAACACTAGGTAAAAAGAAAACACCTCTCCTTTGCCTCTCTAAGGGTTTAACCCTTCATATAAGAACTTGGTTCTTTCCTTTGATTGAGATTTGTAGAGGCAAATCTTCCCACAAGTTGAGAATTTAATTCTCATCGGGAAGATTTTGCTCTGCAAGATTCAAAACCTAGGGGAAAAGGACTAAGTTACATAAAAAAAAAGGGAGAAGAAGAACGGGAACACATAGGAATTTAATTCCTCCAAAGATTAGGGTTTAACCCGAACTTAGTTTTTCAATAAAAAAATAGTGATCCAAGATCTCAAAGGTCAAATTATTAGTACTTAGCACTATTTCGAAGCCTCACGTGTTTCCCACGTGAGTGCTTCAAACGAACAAGGAAAATAACCAAAACTTCCTCACGTGTTTACCACGTGATTTGTTTAAGAGGAAAACAAGTAAAAAAAGAGGAAACTACAGTACTCCAGCATCAATAAAGGAAAAGGGGACACCCACGTGCTTTGCACGAGAACTAAGTGCTTAGTACTTATATAAAAAGGGGGGAGATAAAACCCAAAGAGCAATGCCCATATTTAGGGTACCTCACATGTATCACGTGAGCGCCCTAAAACTTTAGTGTTTAACACTAGTCTGGCGCCCATATTTAGGGTGCCTCACATGTGTCACGTGAGCGCCATAAAACTTTGGTGTTTAACACTAATCCAGTGCCCACGTGAAACGCACGTGAGCACTGTATTCCTCAGTGCTTAGCACTGTTAAAGACTCAATCTTAGCCCAAATCGGCTAAAGTTTTTTAAGGTTAGACCTCTTTGATACTAAAACAACCGAGCCCCTGTGCTCATATTTTCCCAAATTAACCTTAGTCTTAAAAATGACTAGTAGTCTCCCATTGATGATATCCCAAATGATACTCATCTTATATCTCCTAAGATAATTTTAATCTCAAACATGACTAACATTCCTTAGGTTTACAGCAGCACCATCTTTTCCTTCAAATATGGGATTTGGTTTAAGGGTACATCTCTCCACACCTCTGATATATTTCGTTGTAATTCTCCAACGTCTTCAAAGAGGTGGCAGGTCCCGATAACCAACAACTCGTTGGTGCACTACCAAATTGACATGTACACCTCAAATCAGACTGCACCCCAAATTGGGCACATTCCATATCAACATCGTTGTTCATCACGTCACGTAACAAATACACGTGCGTGCAAGATGGACAACGGACCGAGACATCCTTAAACTAAAACCTCATCTCCAAAATGGTGATCAACGGACCGAGACGTCCTTAAACTAAAACTTCGCCTCCAAAATGGCGATAATGGACCGAAATGTCCCTAAACTAAGACAACAGAGTCCAAATGCTCTCTTGTTGGATCTGAAACAAAAATGATCCTAAAACCTTGTTAAGTAGATCTTAGTCTCAAATTGGACTAACGTATCCTTAACATAAAACCAACCGAGCCCCAACTGCTCACATACATTTGAGTCGATCTTAATCTCAAACCAGATTAACGATCCTTAAATAAAACAAACCCAAATATAAGATATACGGATTTGAACTAATCCACACCCTATGGGCGACAACATAAATTAGTCTCCATATACAATCCACGGGCAACCTAAACAAATAAAAACACACACGACACGAAGTGAACTTTCGGAGCAGGAGAAAGTGGTTATCGCGACGCGATAACGTAATTAACTGCCGAGGCTTGCGCCTGCAGGGAAGAGCGTCCCCATAATAAAAAAACCTTCGTAAATGAGGAGGAATCTGACGAAGTCTACTACAACGGCCGCATCCGTCCGAACCTCCGATTTACGGTGTTATAAATCACTTGGCATCTTCGGAGAGGTGGACGGATAAATCCAAATAGCATCTGCCCTCCAAAATTCAGGCCAGAAGTCCCAACGTCCCGGTTGTGTCTTTCGGCGGTAAACACATTCTGGCACGCCCGGTGGGACCTTTTCTTCTTTCCACTCCACACTTCGTGTGTCGTGTTTCGCGAACAAAAATCGCGGTTTGCTATGGTTGCTCTTGGATTCGAGGTACTAAGATTTGGTGTCTTGCTCATGTGCAGAAGAAGAGGTGAACATCAATGGCTTCCAGCTGCACAAACTGCAATAGCAACTCCTGTTCCGCCCTAACTGGAGGAGTGATATACGGGCCCAATGCGGCCTCCATCTTTTCAATGCCGGTGAGGCATGTGACTCAAGCCACCACTGGATTGTTCTTCGAGACCATGCTTCCGCCAGCAAGCTTCAGCGCCCCATGCCACCACAGGAAGCTCCTAAGAAGTCGGTATTCGATCGACTTGCAACCACCACGGCCCCTCTCCACGGGTCGTCCAAGTGTGCCAACCCAGTCTTTAACAGGCTGAGCCGAAGCTCAAGTGGGCTCGCACAGAGGCTCGCGATGCCCAAGGGGCTATCCCAAAATGGATAGTCCTCCCAACTCCTCTCAGAAAGCTGGAAGAGGGTTTGAAGTCATCAAAATTGCTTCCCCTACCAGAAAGTCGTCCTTCGAAAGATTGGTCATTCTATCTCAAAGGACGTCGGTCTTCGACAGACTGGCACTAGCAACAGCCCTTCACCAAAGCAGGGGGCACGACGGAGCCGCTTCCACAACTGAGGTTGTCCCATCTGCAAGGCACGCTCGACGTCGCCACTGGCGCCGAGTGAGAAGAGCTTGGGGCAACTCCCCCTCCGGACTTACCCCACCAGCTCCAATGGTGGAAGTTGACGCTGCTGTTCCAACCGGGAACAGTTTTAAACCGCTTAGAAGGGTGCGAAAGAACTCCTCAACCGGTGTTGAAGAAATCTCCACTTCCCGATGAAAACATGACGCAGGCAAAACCGGAGCAGTCCCCTCAACGGCTCTCCTCCCAAATCCACAGGGTCTGGCGGAAAGTCCAGGACACTGTGATCAACAAAGACCATGCTTGTTAACCGGAGAAAATGAAGGTTCGACAAGAGGAAAATCATCCCTCCACCATTCAGCGAGGGACTTCTTTCACACATGCACCTGTTACAACGGCTCCTTCAACCTCGACCTCCCACAAAAGGAGGAGGCCAAAGAAAATCTCTTTGCCTGCGGCAAATTCCAAAGGCGCTGGACCTAAACGTCCAAACCTAGGGGCATGGTTGTACACACGATTTACATGGCTTCCAAAAGAGAGGAAAGCCGTACTTCGGTGGGTCATCAACCGCAAACTCGGTCATTGTCAAAAGCTTAGGAGCAACAACAAAAGCTCCAGGAGATGCTGACGAAAATGACAGCACTAACTGGCAGAAAGAGAACTCGGAATCGGCATCTGAACGACGCCGAGAGCAGGAGACTGATACAGAGTTCCTGCAAAGGGTGCTGGAAAGAAAGGATAAGGAGGCCGCGGAACAGGCTGCTAATATAAAGCAGATGACACTTTTGTTCCAAGATATGGTTGGAATGATGATCCAGCCAGAACCTCCAGCTGAAAACCCACCGATAATTATAGAGGACGACAGAGGGGAAACATCAAACTCTCTTCCAGCTTTATCAACAGTCAGGGAGGAAACGATCTCCAAAGTTGTCCTTGATGATTACATAGCTCAACAAATACGAGCTCATCAGACAAGTGAAGTGGCTGGCCAAGTCGTCAGAACTGGGCGACCATATCCGGGATGGTATGACCAAATCAAATACCCGCCAGGATATACTATCCCCAAGTTCCACGTGTATAAGGGGATAGGCAATCCACGTCGCTCAGTTCAGAGATCTATGCGGCAATACTGGAGGCGACGATAAATTGCTGCTTCGCCAGTTCGTTGGCAGCCTGTTAGAAATGGCGTTTGAATGGTACTCGGAGCTCCCAAATGACTCCGTTAAAACATTCACGGAAATGGAATTGCTGTTCACGCAGCGGTTTGCCAGCGCAAGCGAGTGCACTCCGATCACGATATTAATCAATGCCAGGGTGAAGTCCGGAGAGACCTGGGTTCATTACGCAATCCGGTAGCAGAACCTATGGTCAAAATGCGAACAACGCATCGAAGAAGCTCCTGTCGTGGGCATGTTCATAGGGACTCTGGATCCTCAAGCGACTGTGTCCTAGTTCATGACTTTCTTTAAGTCGACCACCTTCCAAACTCTGATCGACAAGTTGGCCCAAATGGACCAGATGGGCCACAGACATTCCTCTTCAAAAATGGACCCTCGGAATGCAAAGGGTAAAGGGAAAGCGACATTTGTTGCCAACACTTAACAGTAACCGAGTGACCCGAAACCGGTTGCTCGCCAAAACAACGCGTGCCCGTGCCAATCCCTGGAAGAGAAGCTAGGATGTGCTTACTCGTTTCCCCATGATAAAACGAAGAGACCGTTTGAACTGGAAATGCGCAACAAACTTATCACTCTGCCAGGCCCAAAACGTCCACCGCAGCCCGGTGACGTCAACAATCCCAACTACTGCTTCTATCACCGAATGGTGAGCCACCCTATTGAGGATTGCTACATCTTCAAGAACTGGGTCGAGGACCAGTATTGTCAAGGGAAATTCGCGCTGTCAGAGAAGTGGAGGGTGAACCTGCCATAGAGGCATGCTCCTAAAAAGGTGGATACGCCGGGGGTATCATGTTCGTTTGTGGAAGAAACTCCATGGGAAGTTGTCCTTTCAGCTAAAACCAAAAGAATACTGAAGGATCTTCAAGAATGTCCGGCGATCAGGTGGAAAAGCCCACCGGAGCCCGAGATCATTGAGAGGATGCTGAAACCGCATCCCACACCAAAAACTGCTAACGATGGGCAAAACACCCAGGTCAAGCCTTCAAAGTCTTTAAAGGGAAAGAAGTAAAGCAAGAAGCCCGTGCAGCCTGACGACAAGCGCACAGACCTGCAAAAGTACATCGACACGCTGGAGGAGTACAACCAGAAGGCGCGGACCCCAGTCGTCCTCGAAGAGTTTCTCAATTATATGCTTGAGAACGAAGATAGTGACGATGATGAGGGAAATGGCTCATCGGGAGAAACCGATGATTATGTAGCAAGTTGCCACATGGTTTCTCATTCGTCGTTAAATAACAAAGAAACTCTCTCGGCGTTGGAAAGCAACGCAGAGAAACGGGGGGCAGGATCGGTGCCAAAATCCCTAGAGCTACCAGAAGGCCTAATTGACAGGCTACTAAACAAAGCTTTTTAAAAGAGCAGAGCTGACCGAGAACGTGAAACGGTCATATACGAAAAGGCCAAGTATCGGCGTCAGGATGAAGAAGACGCAGCGAGGAAGAGTCACAAAGTACTCCAACCAGACCGAAGTACACCTGCAACAAACAAAAACAGTTTTAAGACGGAGAAACGGTTCGCCAAAGCCCTGTCAATGGGAATGAAGCTGCCATCTCTCAAGGGAAATATTCTCGGGGCCACATGCCTCAAAAGAGAGATTTCACATCCGAACTATTTCCTATATCATCGGAGGGTCACCCACCCCACTGAAGAGTGCAATGCCTTTAAGAAGTGGCGGTAAGGATACGTTGCTCACCGACAACACTTCAAGCGGATGAAGCGCAAAGCTTGTCGACAAAAAAGAAGCGTGACAGATGAGCAAGAAGGAACGACTGGCAACTGTCATATGGTTTGTATTAGGTCGACAAAAGATAAATCCCAAGTTCTTACATTCGGGAGCGATTCTGAGGAAGAAAGAACCATCGGCCCTCTCTTCAAAGAATCCACCTCCGAAAAAGAGGAGGAGGAGAAGAACTGTGAGAACATTCAGCTGCGTAATCGCACGCTGCCTGAGAAGATTCTCGGGCCTACAAACAAAGGTTCGAGCAAAAGAGACAAGGGGAAGGAGAATGCCCCTGAGGAAATTTCCCTCGATGATAGAGTCGTCGAAGAGCTCGCAGCCAAAGACCCGACAAAGAAAAACAAGATGGATTACAATGTCCTGGCACATCTGAGGAAGATACCCTCACAACTGAGTATATTGGATGCTCTCTTCCTGTCCAAAGAAGCAAGAGATTCTCTGTTCTGGGCATTATGGGAGCCCGATCAGTTCCAAGCTTTCCTTGCAGAAGAAAAGATGAATGACGAGCTGGCAGAGGTTCATACAGCTGACATTACATTCGGCGATGAAGATCTCCTCCTCGGAACGTGCGAGCACAACCGTCCTCTATATATCACCAGGTACTGCCACGACATCAAGATAGGGAAGATCCTGGTTGACAACGGGTCTTCCGTCAACATTCTCAACGTGAAGGTGCTGAAGGAGATCTGCATGAAAGTTTAGCACCTGGCTCGGGACAAAATTACCATCTCTGGGTTCGACTCCCAGTCATCATGGACGCTTGGGTCCGTAATATTGACGTTATGTTTTGGGCTACTCATCACTGATATCAAATTTCATGTCATCGACTCCAAGACTTGCTACAACGCTTTGCTCGGCAGGCCTTGGTTGCACGAGTACAACGTCATCTCTTCTACACAACACCAGTGTATGAAGTATTTCAAAGATGGCCTCGAATACACCGTTATGGGGGAGCTAAATCCATTCTCCGTAAACGAAGTCCGAAAATATGAAGACGCTAAGTACTTCCTACCAGACTTCAAAGACACGGAAAGATGCCATAAGCTGGAGAATAAACAAAAATCCATCACCACTATCCTGATCTTTGGGAGAGATAACGAGGAGGATGAAGAGATAGTCTACTGGGGGCAACCCAAAGGCAACAGACCTGGCCCATCTGCTCCTATTTTGGTCTTCGGCAGTGAATCTGAGGACGAGGCCAACGCCGTGTTCTCCACTCGCCCGTCAGCACAAACCGTTACTGGAGCTGATCAGAGTTTACAAATCACCATAGTTCTGCCACGGCATTGCAAAGAACTTGATGCGCTTGATACATACAGCGTGCAAGAGCTACGAACTTTCTACGTCCCTCCCAGGCTAAGTGGTGAAAAGGCAATCCTCTTCTACCAATCTACGGAGACTAAAGTAGAGAAAGAAGTCTGGCATGGTGCCGATCTTGCGCTTGACATGTTTCAACCAATCCGTCTGCCCAGATATTACGCAGAGGGATTGAAAAGGCTATTAAGATGCCAAGGCGTACCCTTCAAACAAACCGCTCGACAAGCCCAGTTCTACAACAAGATTTGGGACATTCCCAGGACTCAGCGAAAGATGCCCAACGGGAAGATGGAGACAACTAGGCTCGGATACGTTCAGTCCAAGAAACGGGAGCGATTTCATGGCTGCCGCATCATAAACTACTCTGATAAAGAAGTGAACGCTCTTTCAAACAGCCATGACGTTGAAACAGAACGAGATCCCGCTCTAAGAATATTAAGTCCATCGTTCGAAGAACAAGTTGACAAGCTAGTAAAAGAAGCCTGTCAAAAGATTCTGGATAACTACAGTCGCGAAATGGCTATTTATGAAAATGCCAAGAGGTAACACCTCAACCAGCAGTCCGCAGAGAAAGAAGACTACAACGCCCTCCATCCCTAGCTCACTGTATGTCCTCGCAAGAAGGAAAAATCCCGAAATAGAGGCAAAAATAGGATAAAGAGCGCAATCAACGTTCGCAAACAACATGATATATCTAAGAAGCCGCGCTATCAAGAAAACCGTGGTTGGAACCCATCCTTTATCAAGAAAATGGGTCGGGAATACTCTTTTCCTCAAGACAAGACAAGGAAAATATTAAACCTTGTCATGAAGCATCAAATGATGACGTTTCTGGAGTCTCGGCATCCCGAACAAATAAACGAGGTCCATCATCTAGATTATTGCTCCTATCACCGAGCAATAGGTCATCCTCTTGAAGACTGCTTCACCTTCAAAGACTGGGTCGAAGACCAGTATCAACAAGGCAAGTTCGCTTTGTCCGATAGCTGGAGGGTAACCCCGCCGTAAAAGCATGAGCCAAAAAGGACCTATACCGTAAGGACAGGGCCGGCTCAACGTCAAGAATGGAAGCAAACCCATACCTGCCATGTGGTAACACTCTCAAAGGAAGAAGGACACGAGACTATAGATGACTCCTTCAGATGCTTCGTAAATGAAGACGATGATGAGGTGATCTCAGAGTTTCCACTAGCACCAAAAGAGTTGGAAGATGGGATACAAACTACGGCGGACAACCTGGGAAAAATCGACTTGGGGACGGAAAACGAGCCGAGACCCACGTTCGTCAGTGAGCTGTTGTCTAAAAAATAGATGGCCACACTAAAGGACGTGCTTATACAATATAAAGACTGCTTCACATGGAACTATTCCAAGATGCCGGGACTGGATCCAAAAATAGCGGTGCATAAACTGGCTATATCGCTAGACGTCAAGCCAGTCAAACAGGCGCCAAGAAGAATGCGGCTCGAACTTGACATGAGTATCAATGCCTAAGTCAAGAAACTAATTGACTCCGGCTTCATCCAAGAAGTTCAGTATCCCGACTGGATTGCCAACATTGTTCCAGTAATGAAGAAAAATGGGACAGTGCGCATCTGCGTAGACTTTCGGGACCTTAACAAAGCTTGTCCGAAGGATGACTTCCTAGTACCTGTTACCGATATGATGATCGATAACACGTCCACTCATGAGATCTTCTCCTTCGTGGATGGATCTTCAGGCTACAATCAAATAAAAATGCATCCTGAAGACCAAAAGCACACCGCCTTCCGAACTCCGCTAGGCATATTCTACTTTAAGGTGATGCCCTTTGGTTTGAAGAACGCATGCACTACCTACCAGAGGGCCATGACGAAGATCTTCGATGACCTCATACATGAGATTGTCGAATGCTATATTGACGACCTTGTGGTGAAAAGCAAATCGTACGAGGAGCACTGGGAACATCTGAACATAGTGTTCCAGCGTCTTCGGAAATACAATCTAAAGATGAATCCTATGAAATGCACGTTTGGAGTCTCCTCAGGAAAATTCCTAAGATTCATCATACGACACCGAGGCATCGAAATAGAACCATCAAAGATCAAAGTGATTATGGAAATGCCCATGCCAAGAACTCTTAAACAACTGCGGTCTCTCCAAAGAAAGCTCGCGTATATCCGGCGGTTCATAGCCAAGCTCTCCGACAAATGCCGCTCCTAAAGCCATCTAATAAAGAAGGGGACCCCATTCGTTTGGGATCATAAATGCCAAAGTGCACTGGATGAAATCAAGCAATACCTGCAGAACCCGCCGGTACTGACCGCTCCGGTCAAAGGAAAGCCCCTCATCCTGTACACAACGGCCCTTGAAGGTTCTCTAGGCGCGCTATGGGCACAGGAGAATGATCAGGGAAAGGAGAGAGCTCTCTACTATTTGAGTCGAATTCTCCTGGGGGCAGAAATTAACTACTCCCCCATCGAAAAGCATTGTCTGGCACTGATCTTCGTGATAACGAAGCTCAGGCACTACGCCTTGGCACATGAGGTCCATCTCATATCAAAGGTGGATCCTCTCAAATATCTGATGTCAAGGGCTATACTAATAGGAAGGCTTGCCAAATGGGCCATCCTCTTGATGGAGTTCTCGATAACGTATCGACCCCTCAAGGCAGTGAAAGGTCAGGCCATCGTCGACTTTCTCGCTGAGCGTCCGATACCAGCCGATTCTCCCTTAAATTGCGAATTGCCAGACGAACACGCGTTCGACACAATCGAAGGGGAAGAGGAAGGAAATAATGTCCAATGGGAACTTTACTTCGATGGAGCATCTTCCATGAAGAAGCGGAAGCATAACATCCCTATAATCAAAGCCGGGGTGGGCCTCATCTTCGTGACACCACAAGGAGGGATAATGCGTTTCGCTCTTTCCTTAATGGAACCAAGAATAAACAACGAGGCTGAATATGAAGCTTTGATAGTGGGTCTTGAGATCGCTGTCGATATGGGAATCGAAAAGCTCCTCATATATTTTGACTCCCAGCTGGTCGTTAGCCAAGTAAATAGCGACTATCAGACGTGCAAACCAGAGTTGATAAAATATGGTAAGAGAGTGCAGCAACTGCGGACACAAATCCCCTCCTACATCCTGGAAAGCATACCGCATGTGGAAAATAGCAAGGCGGATGCATTAGCCAAGCTTGCTAAGGAGCTGGCTGACGAAAACCTCGATAACGTAAGGATCATGGTGCAAAGCCGCCGGGTTTTCGCGCCAGCAGAAATATCTTCAGAGGATTCAATGGAGCCATCTGAAGGAAAAGAAACGACCAAATAAGCGGTCCTCCAAATAAAAGACGAAGAAAAGGTCAAGGATTAGAAGGAAGTCTTCATAGACCACTTCAAATCCCATCGAACGCCCGAAAACGCGCTGTTAAGACATCGGCTCATGAAACGGGCTCTGTCTTTTGCTTTCGTCAATAATACTCTATATAAGAGATCGCTTGACGGTTTGTGGCTAAGGTGCTTGGGGCTATGAAAAGAAAGTAGAGTCATTCAAGAAATTCACGATGGACTCTGCGGTTCTCATCAGGCTGGGCAAAAGTTGAAGCTGAAGATCAAGAAAATGGGTTACTATTGGCCCACAATGATTCAGGATGTCTCGAATATGTGAAGCGGTGTCACTCGTGCCAAGTTCACGGGGACTTCATCCATCAACATCCAAATCCGCTACACCCAACGGTAGCTAGCTGGTCGTTCGAAATGTGGGGAACCGATATAATCGGCCCCATTGAGCTAGCATCATCCAAAGGACACCGGTTCATACTGGCAACGACTGACTACTTTTCTAAGTGGGCGGAAGCAGTACCATTAAGGGAAGTGAAGACGGAGAATATTCTCCATTTCTTCAAGACACATGTCATCTACCGGTTCGGCACTCCGTGAAGGATAACCTCGGATAATGGGCCAGCCTACAGGAGCCATAAAATCAGTCGCTTCGCAGAACAACATAAAATAGACTGGATATACTATTCAGTCTATAATTCTCGTGCCAACGGTCTAGCTGAAACTTTCAACAAGATCTTGACCAAGATTATAAAGAAAACGGTGTCCAGAAACAAAAAGGACTGGCACGAGAGACTGCACGAAGCTCTCTGGGAGTACCGAACGACGTTCAAAACGGCTACGAATACAACACCATACTCATTGGTATTCGGCACTGAAGCGGTCCTTTTTTTGGAAATAGAACTCCCTTCTCTCCGAGTAGCGGCTTGATACGAGCTAACAGATGACGAAAATGCTCATCTTCGGCTTGAGGAGCTCGACGCCCTCGATGAAACTCGCCTTATAGTATAGCAAAACCTAGAAGCTTACAAGACAAGGATGACGCGTTCATACGAAAAATTGAATAGGCCGAGAACATTCCGCCAAGGCGAACTCGTGCTAGTCGTCAAAAGACCTATGATCCCGAATCGTGCAAAATGGGGGAAATTCAAGACAAACTATGAAGGCCCGTACATCATAGATAAGGTCTACTAAGGCGGGGGCCTATTTGCTCATAGATATGCATTCCGAAAGACCTTTCCGGCCAATAAACGGTCGATTCCTCAAGAAATACCATATTTGACGAGTCACGACTTAGGTCAGATAGATGACGATGCTCGTGTCCGCTCGCTATCTTCCTGAGTCGAAACTCTAAGTGGTATTCGGAAAAACTTTGCCTCAAACATAGAGACAACGAACCGTAATGTCCTTAAACTAAAGCTTCACCTCTAAAATGGTGATAATGGACTACTACGTCCTTAAACTGGCCACAGACCGAGATGTCCCTAAACTAACAATGGACTGGAATGTCCTAAAACTAGTGCGCCATCTTAAACATGGCGCATCCCCCAAATATGACAATATCCACCCTTGAGATCTGTGTTGCAATCAAAACTCTAACGGCGAAGACTGCAACCCAAGTCCCATTGGCAAACCGATGGGTGTAAGAAAAAAAACGGTAAGTCCACAAGCAAAATGGGCATGGATGAAAATTCGAAAGGGCGCCGTGAGTAAAAACAGCAGGGCTATCGGCGAGCTTGTGAAAACCCGAAAGGGCGCAATCTCGGTTAAAAAAAAACCGGTATGTCCACAAGCAAAATGGGCACGGATGAAAACCCGAAAGGGCGCCGTGAGTAAAAATAGCAGGGCTACCTGCGAGCTTGTGAAAACCCCAAAGGGCGCAATCTCGTAAAATTTTCACTTACGAGATTCTCCCGACTCGTAAGGAGAACTCCCCCCATAAGACCCTCACGGCTCATAGGATTCAAAGACTTAAGCTACAGGGACCTGAACCCGTTCTTAAGCCATCATATCCCCCAAGTTGCCCTACAGGCAGTCCAATATTGGCTCTTGTATACAATCCACGGGCACAAATAGATGATTTCCCCCACCAAGTTCCACCAATGACGAGGAATGTCCTCATATGGTGAACGCCACTTATAAATCCTCTCGACTTGTGAGGAGAAAACACCCTTGTAAGATCCTTACGACCTGCAAGAGAAAATACCACTTAGGAGTCCTCATGACTTCTAGGGGAGAACCTACACCTACGAGATCCTCACGACTCGTAAGGAAAAATAATTTTATTGGACCCTTATGGCTCATAAAGTCAAAAAGCCTTAGTCGACAGGATTCTAACCCTGTTTTCTAAGCCACCTTTGTTCAAATCGACAAAGGCAAATGATGATTCGCTCCTAACAATACCTCAGTTGTAGCGATACTGATGCCTAAATCAGTATCAAATTCCAAGTCCTCTCGAGGCAAATGATGATTCGCTCCTGGCAATATCCCTGTTCCCTCATGGGAACCGAATAAAACATATGAATAAAGCAACGAGGAAAGCCTTCAGGTGGAGCATCACGTGCCCACACGTGATCGGACCTCACGTGCAGACACGTGACTTTTTATAGGCAAAGTTTATAGGCGCTGAATGAAATAAACAATTGGAGATGCTTAATTGGTGAGGTCACGCGCCAACACGTGATGGGCTTATGAGCCATATGAATTAATAGAATTAAGTTCTAATTAAAAGGAATCAACAACCCTAATTGGAAAAATATTTCCCTAGATCTTTCCAAACAAAAAAGATTGCACTCTGTAAAATAGAGCACCGTTGGATTAAAAATCCAATGGTGATTAAAAATCACCAATTTATAGGAAGATTCTGTGCAAGGAAATATTTTCCTAAAATTTGCCAGGAACAACAAATGAAATATCTGAGGTGAAATAGAAGTCTTTGGATTAAAAATCCAACGGTGAATAAAATTCACCGAGTGATCTAAAAGATCATGTTGATTATAAAATCAATCAAAATCTCTCAATGAGAGATTGGCTGAACAAACTGATTATTTTCTTTCTCCTATAAATAGGAGCCAAGTTTCAGAGACAAAAAAGGGAGGAGAGAGAGAAAAAACCCCTTCGTAAGCCAAAAGAAAAGAATTGAATTCTCCAGAGAGAGGAAGATCCCCTCAGAGAAAAAGAAACCCTAGGTAAGGGAAGGAAGAAAAACACAGAGAATATTTTTATCTCTTCTCCACCTTCACAAAACTCTTCTAAAAAGAACTTAGTTCTTCCTTTGGTTGAAAATCTGTAGAAGCAGATCTCCCCGCAAGTTAAGAATTTAATTCTCATCGGGAAGATTTGTTATGCAGATTCCAAACCTAGGGGGAGAATTGAGTTCAAAGAATTTAATTCTTACAACATATAGGAATTTAATTCCTCTAAATAAAATTAGGGTTCAACCCTATATAAGAATTTAATTCTTATCAAACAGGGGACTTAACTCAAGATCTCCATGCACGTAAAAAAAAAGAAGATTAGCACTCAAACTTGATCACGTGTTCCCATGTGAGCACCCTTGTTGAAGCAGAGAAAACAAATGAGATTAGGTCACGTGCTCCCACGTGACCCCTGAACAAGCCATTCAGAAGAAAAAGGGGGAATAAACCTAAGGTAGTTTCTATTTTAGGGCGTCTCACGTGACATCACGTGATCTCTTAATAGTGCTTAACACTTTTCAAAACAGAATAAAACAGAGGTAGCTTTCAGTCTTTGGAGAGGCCTCACGTGATCCTATATGACCCAATAGTGCTCGGCACTCAGAAAAGAAAAAGGGAACAAATTCAAAGAAGTTGTGCCAAATCTCAGGCACTTCACGCGACCTCACGTGAGCGCCTCAAACTTTCGGTGTTTAACGCTAATTCAAGCGAATCACGTGACCCCACGTAAGCGTTTCAAATCTTCAGTGTTTAACACTACTTCAAACGCCTCACGTGACCCCACGTGAGCGTTTTAAATCTTTAGTGTTTCTACTTTAAACGCCTCACGTGATCCCATGTGAGCGTTTCAAATCTTCAGTGTTTAGCACTACTTCAAACGCCTTATGTGACCCCACGTGAGCGCTTCAAATCTTCAGTGTTTAACACTACTTCAAGCGACTCACGTGACCCCACGTGAGCATTTCAAATCTTCAGTGTTTAGCACTACTTCAAACGCCTCACGCGACCCCACGTGAGCGCTTCAAATCTTCAGTATTTAACACTATTTCAAGCGCCTCACGTGACCCCACGTGAGCGCTTCAAATCTTCAGTGCTTAAACAAAACTTTAAGACCTCACGTGGGAGCACGTGAGCGCCGAACATATGCTAGTGTTTAACACTATGATAGACCAATCTTAGCCCAAGTTAGCTAAGTCTCCCAAAACCAAAACCTTGTTTTTTTAACATAGCCCTAATTATGTTCAGGTCTTTCAAAATTGATCTCAGATGGCATTCAAAGTAATGTTCATCCCATTCCTTCTCAATCTGGCATTTGGTTCAAGGGTGCATCTCTTCACTCCTCTGATATTTTTCGTTGTAATCCTTCAACGTCTTCAGAGAGGTGACGGGTCCCGACAACCTCCACGGACTGTGGGGTCCTTAAACTCATGGACTATGATGTCCTTAAACTTTACGGACTGTGGGGTCCTTAAACTCACACGGTCCTTAAACTCATAGACTATGATGTCCTTAAACTTTACGGACTGTGGGGTCCTTAAACTCATGGACTATGATGTCCTTAAACTTTACAGACTATGATGTCTCTAAACTACCATGGACTGTGAGGTCCTTAAACTCATAGACTATGATGTCTTTAAACTTTACAGACTATGATGTCTTTAAACTCTATGGACCATGACGTCTTTAAACTATGGACTATGATACCCTTAAACTTATAGACCGTAATGTCCCTAAACTAAAACAATAGAGCCCAAATGCTCTTTTGTTGGATCTAAATAATCCTGTTAAGTAGATCTTAGTCTAGAATTAGACTAACGTATCCTTAACAAACATTTAAGTTGATCTTAGTCTCAAATGAGATTAACGATCCTAAAACCCAATCCAAACCCAAATCTAAGAAAATACGGATTTGGACTAATCCCCGCCCTACGGGAGACAACATAAATTAGTCTCCGTATACAATCCACGGGCAACCAAAAACAAAACAAACACACACGACACGAAGTGACCATCTGGAGAAGGAGAAAGTGGTTACCGCGATGTAGTAGCGTAATTAACTGCAGAGGCTTGCGTCTGCAGGGAAGAGCGTCCCCACAATCAAAAACCTCTCAACGAGGGGGAATCTGACGAAATCTGTTATATCGGCCGCATCTGTCCAAACCTTCGATCCACGGTGCCATAAATCAACTTGGCATTTTCGGAGAGGTGGATGGATAAAACCAAATAGTATCTGCCCCCAAATTCAGGCAAGACGACCTACGCGGTTCCGTCTCTGTTTTCGGCGGTGAACAATCCCAGTTGTAGCGATACCGATGCCTAAATCGGTATCAAATTCTAAGTTCTCTCAAGGCAAATGATGATTTGCTCCTGGCAATATTCCAGTCGCAGCAATGTTGATGCCGAAATTGGTGTCAGGATCCAAGTTCCCGACTTGCAACAAAAAATGCATATAAAAATAGCAGAAATGATGGGGTAACTCGCAATAAAAATCAGCGAGCAAAAAATATATACATATGAAATAGCCGAAATGATGAGGCAACTCGCAATAAAAATCAGCGAGCAAAAAATATATGCATATGAAATAGCTGAAATGTTTGGGCAACTCGCAATAAAAATACAGCGAGTAAAATTATAAAAATAGTCGAAATAATTGGGCACCGCGATAAATAACCGAAATGATTGGGCAATCGTGATTTTCGCGATATGAAAAGCTGAAAAGATAGAGCATCGCGGAAATAAAAAAAAAAAATTTCCTCTGCCTTACAGGTGAGTCTATACCGACCCTGTATACAATCCATAGGCACAAATGAAAAAGGGAACCATATTTTCCCACTAGGCTCCATCAAAGGGAGAGCCGGATCTTGATGGCGACATCTACAGCTTAGTGATCAGCCTGACGTTCCTTCAGTGCAGACGCGACGTCAACAAAGACCCCAGGGTCAAAACAAAAAGGAGTGATGGCAAAATCCAAGCTCCAAGTCTCGAAGGTTCACATACAACCTAGAGACAATCTCGACATTCTTCTCATTACAGCAGATGCAATGTCAACAAAGGCTCCAAAACAGCCACATAAAAAAGGAAGCGAAGGCAAAATTCCTAGCTTCAGGGTCTTGACGACAACTCAAATAAAACCCGAAAAACTATCGAAGATCATCCCACACCAGTGTGGAGTAGTTATGACTCATCGGGGCTCCCGAACTAAGCCCAACCTTAAGTAAAAAGCGACATGGCAAAATTCCCAACGCTTGCTCTTCCGACGGTCAAACTGCCTAAGAAGATTACTTGAAGACGTCTTGTTCAGCCCCCGAAAGGATCAGAGTCACGATAGTCGCGGGGCTACTTGAACAGCAGCGTAAAGTTTGCATATCGGGAAATGCACCAGCCAACGCGATGGTACCACGGACTAAAACCCTAGTACCACAAAACCTAATGGACCTCTGTCGCAAAGAGTAGGGGTTATCTATAACGTTAGGACAAGTTTGCCTATAAACCCAAGGGAGGTAAACTGAACAAACTCTGAAATGAGTCCATAAACTAGAGACTCCGAAATGAGTGAATAAACTACAAACT
This sequence comes from Agapanthus africanus, assembly GCA_030015575.1. NCBI lineage: Eukaryota > Viridiplantae > Streptophyta > Magnoliopsida > Asparagales > Amaryllidaceae > Agapanthus > Agapanthus africanus. The sequence goes on along the minus strand of CM057349.1, from coordinate 414,014,160 downwards.
CCGAAATGAGTCTATAAACTAGAGACTCTGGAATGAGTGAATAAACTACAAACTCCGAAATGAGTCCATAAACTAGAGACTCCGCAATGAGTACATAAACTACTTTACGCCAAGTCAAGACATTGAAGGAAAGAGAAGCGCTAGTATGAAATGAAATATGTCTTTTATTCATGAATCAAAATGAATACAAGATACTTTTATTCATGAATCAAAATGAATACAAGATACTCTTATTTATGAATCAAAATGAATACAAGTCAAAAAAAGGAGAATATACAGCGACAAAAATGTCTAAGTCGGCGGACGGTTCAATAAGCCAGCAAGTTCGTCGTTTTTCCGCCGGACTTCTGCTTCGAGCTCTATCAGTACCACAAGACGAGTCCTTGCCTGTGTCTGTTAATTCTGGTATGAAGCAAACCGACTCTCAATCTCTTTCTCGGCGACCTTGTGGGCTTCAACCATCTCACGTGTAAAAATAACGGCTTTGTCAAGAGCCACCACCTCTGTAATGGCTTCTTGAAGCACCCGCCAAATTTCGTATGCACGAGTGGTCTTGACAGTGAGTTGGGCTTGAAGCTCTCCTAAAGCCTTTGAAACCAACTCCCTTGCCAAAAACTTCCAGTTAAGCCTTTTCTCGCACGACTGGAGATTGGCTGCACACCGTTCGATCCAACCACGCAGGATCGTCTTTACAGACAAGATGTCGGAGGGAAGGCGTATGCATTCAATCCCATGTAGAAAGGCTTCTACTCTGCAGCAATACTCAACCCAGGTACGCACCAGTGCCTCGTCATGATAAGTAGCAAGAACAGATAAGGAAGCATTGGCTTCAGCAGCGAATTCTTCGGCCGTGACTAAAAGCGCGAAGATATTCGATGAGAGCCGTCAGGGAATAAACGCTCTATTTTGCCATCCTCTCAGATACCCGTCGAGCGTAAAGACTTGGTGGCATGGGGATCCGAGACTCTAATGAGGTCAGGGCTGGCAAAGCTGTGATGATATATGTGCGGTCAGTTGTATTTCCAAATATAGAGTAAGATAAACGAAGCCAAAGATAAAACGTCACTTACCTACAGTCATGCAAGGCGGGTTTGAGAGATCCCCAGGTCCATCAAGAATCTCGACTTCGTCGTTGGCTTCCAGAACTGTGGTTTAAAATGAAGGGCGTATCAGCATCATTATAAAAATATAAAACAAAAAAGGCAAAATAATACCGACCTTGGCCAGAAAAGAGCACTTTGCTTTGTGGAGGTATCGCTTGTAGGGCCGCCATGTCAAGCAATCGCTGGAAGGTTTTCCTCGGGGAAAGATCCACGATGGAAGCCGTCAGCTCCCGCAATTCTGAGGGAAGGAAAAGTTCAGATAACGGAGGGGTCGTTAAACAAAATGTGTATGTATATAAGATTACCTTCGATACTTCGCCCGCCCTAAACTGGAGGGTTGGCAGCTTCGGCAGCCTCCTCTTCACCCTCAGGTGCATCACTGAGGATATTTGTGAAATTTATAGCTGGCATGACAGTCTCCAATAGAGGGACAAAAGCCGCCGCTGAAGGCCCCGAGGCAGGGATAGTAGCTTCAGTAATCTCCTCTACACCCTCCGGTGCGTCACGGGAGATATTCATAGAATCCGCAGGCATGGCTCGATCTGGGCTCAAACCCACTTCCGCTGCAGAAGTCTCTGCAAAGTTTTTGCAAAGATAAGGAGACGTGAAAGTAATAAAAATTACTCGCCAAAATAAAGACACGAAAAATACGCATACCAATACGCCAAGAAGCCTGAAGTATGGCTTTTTCGAGCCGTTGTTCTTTTCTGATCAAATGCGCTCGCCGGGTTTCAATCGCAAGTAAATGACTGCCCGTCTTCAGTGCAAGCTCATTTTCAGAAACAACCGAGATAGGCTATTTGAGAGCCCGTTCTTCTTCCATTGACAGAGGACCCATGGGTACCCTACGTAATAATGGGTCAACGTCATAGAATACAATGGGGGGAAGGCTTTCTTCGGGGGCGCACGTTTTCAGCCTCATCTCGTGAGCGCCTTAAAACCTCGGCCAACCGCGCGGCCTCCTAGGCAGACGAACCAGAAAAGAGAAGACCGTCGTCCGGCTTCTGCATAGATATCAGCTCGTCCTGAATAAAGGGCTCGGATTCAAGCAAAGTGTCGAGTAGGCCGGCGACCGATTTCTTTCTCCTTTTGGAGCCTGTGCTAACGCTAGCGGAGGAGCGCTTCCTCCCCTTTGGTGCTTTGGCACGGCGCTGCCCAACTTCGTCTTCAGTATCACCCTTTGGTGACACCACCGCTGGTGCTTTATCAGAAACTTCTACCTCGGCTCTAGTACGCATCGGCATACCAGCAGTGCGAGAGGCTGATTCTACTTCTGCGGCTTTAGGGATAAGCACCGAACCGCTATCCCTCAGAGGAGAGCGAACCACCGACCGCGGTCGCAATGAGGCACTGGTGACCTGAGCCAGAACAAAAGCTCTACACCCAAAAAGCACCCGTCTCTCCTCTGCAATGTCGGGGCCGAGCCGATGGCGATACCAACCCTTAAAATACCCCACAAGCCTCAGAAGATAGTCGGGCTCTGGGATCATGAAGAGGGAGCCAATGTTTAACCGCATGAAATGGTGAATGACATCACGAGTAACCTCCAGGGAGAGGGCAGGCTCAACTAAAAATGCCTCAAGAGGAACGCCCTGGTTTTAGCCTAACTGTTGGGCGAAGCAATGCGGATTATACCGCATGAAGAGAGCAGTGTCATTCTGGCGGAACACCAAATAACCCGGTCTGATTGAGTATAGATGCATAATCTCCTTAGGCTTTAAAGATGGGTTGCTGAACGGGCCCTGCTGGAGCAGAGTGGACTTGATCGCTAAAAACTATTCCGCCTTCATTCGAGTATGGATTGAGCAGTACGCGGAGAGCCTCTAGCTGGGTCGGATCAGGAGCGGAAGTATCAACGAACCTTATGATCCACGGGAAGGTATATGAATCATAAAAATCTGGCCATCGGTGCGCAGCGAACACTCCTAACACGTGCATCTCGATCCACGACGTGAAGTAGTGGAGGGAGAAATTCACGGTATCCACACTCGGGCTCGAAGTATTAGTGGAAATGCCTAACCCGTGATATAAATGCGATAACCCCGCAACACCAACAGCTGATCGCGCCCCTTCAGATATGTAGTGAGCAAGGTAGAAAATGGAGGCTCTCATGAAACGTCGATACATCGGCATGACAAACCAGCTGAGCCAGAGACTGATAAAGCCGATAAAGAAAGTTTCTTCGTCCATGACAGGGGCCGCGATCGCATCGAAAGCTACGGCCGACGAGTTTGGAATATAAAACTGCGGCAGGTCTTCCTCTTTGGCTGGCAGTTTCTTCAGCCCAAATCTAAAAAGGTCGTCAATTTTTGTGAATTTTGGAGCCTTCTTGGATAAGACATCTTCGCGGAGAAAGCAGGTAATGAAAGCGTCCAAAGTGACACCTTGCCCTTCCGATGTCACGAAAAGTTTTTCAAAGATCCCCAGGGCCTTGATTAGACTTGGGTGCTTATGACGAACGGCATTCTCAGTCGTCAGGCCGTCAAGCATAGCAGGCACCGTAGCAAACACGTACTCATCAGGAGGCAGTAACTCTTCGTAATGCTCTCCCCTGATCGGCAACCCTGAAATTTCACGAAACTCCTCCAGTGAGATCGAGACTTCACGATCCCCTAGCAAGAATGTGTTTGTGGGAAGATTTCATTGGTTCAAGAAAGCCTTAACCCACCAGACGTGAGGGGCGTGATAATAGAATAATGACTCATACACTGCTTTGGTACAACCCAACCTTCTGTAGCCGTGCGCGTTGGACGGAGAGAATGTATCGAGCCCAAGAAAGGTAGCACACTGGATGGCGCGGGGTAACGCGTACCTTATACACCTGCCCCCAGGGTTGAGCTTCGCCCTGGCATATCCGACACCCCAAGATATCAATAGCCATTATAGGTTGATTAGGTATCCCAGTCGTCGACGGCTCAAGCCAGCCCGTGGGGGTCCAATTAACCGCTTCCACCGCATAATCCATACGCGGACGCTCTGTCAATGACATCGAGCGGATATGTTCTGTTGGCACTTTACAAGTATAGCTACGGCGGCCCCTGATGATATGACTGTACCATACCCCCATAAGAGAAGACTCGTATGGCCCTTGTCATGCACCCTAATTATCGCCATAACTTCCTCGTCCGATGGCGATTGCGGAAAAGCGACATCTGAGCGAGTGTAAGGGAAGTCAAGAAGTGAGGCCATCATTCCTGAAATAAGAAGGAAAAGGAAAAACCCATTTAAAAAAATATAATAATAAAAAATAATAAATAAAAAAATGTGATATTTGTTTCACGGGACCACTGGCTGCAAAACCAATGGACCCCACAAAATCAATATGGCGGCTCACCAATGATATAAGATAATCATTGCAAGAATAAAAAAGGATTCTCGTTAAATAGACACTGGAGTTTAAACAACTCTTGGCATTCTCAAAGAAAAATGAGTTCTGTTAAAATACCCAACAAATTCAAATTTATGAAAATAAGAGTAAAACCCTATAATGAAAATATACTCAAGAACACTAGGGAATAAAATTCCCAAAAGGCGCTCTTGATCTTTCAGAGCTAAGCTCTTTGATTAGGAATCAAATTCCTTTTAAGCAATGGAATTAAATTTTAGAAACCCCCATGATGGGAAACGAAAAAATGGATCCTCAAAGATCAGAGAGGAAACGCCCGATCTTCAAAGATATTGGGGTTTACTACATAAAAGATTATGTCTTTTTGGATCTCTAAGAGATTGGTTCAAGAAGAGAGTAAAGCTCTTGAGGCGGATTTAAAATCCAGAAAAAAATTAGAGAAAAGGGGTTTCTTGTTCCTAAGAGATAAATGTTGTTCAAGATCTTTACCCAAAAGAGTTTTTTTTAACAGAGTTTAACTCTGAAATTTCAACGGGCAGAGAACTGAGTTATGAAAGGAGAATTAAATTCTCAAGAGAAAGGCTAAGGAAGAAGACGAAGAAACAGTGGCCATCTCAAGTGCCAAGCCCTCGTATTTATAAGACATGATGGGAACGGTTCATTTTCCCGTTACCCTAGGAAATCCAACGGCTGTAAAAGTGGACAGCGTTGCACTCACGTGCAAGCCACGTGAGAGCAACGCTGTGGGGGCATTTGTTTCCTTATAAAAAAAAAGAGAGAAGAAGAAGATGAGAGAAAGAAAGGGGGAAACTCCTCACTAAACAAGCCTCACGTGCCAACACGTGAGCGCCTATAAATAGGCGCTTGTTCCCTCATAAAATATCAGGAATACCCCAATGGGGCATCATGTGTCCACACGTGACCAGAGGTCACGTGCAGACACGTGATAGGTTCTTATGATATCTAATTTATAGAATTAAATTCTAGTCAAACAATTAATCAGTGGAGTCACGTGCCCATACGTGATGGGCCTTTACAAAACTACTGAAGGGATAAAAAATATAACAAAACAGTAAGGAAAAACCCCAATGGGGCATCACGTGTTCATACGTGACCAAGGGTCACATGCTGACACGTGATAATTCCTTAGCTCCCTAAAAACAGAATTAAATTCTGGTTAAAATGTTAATCAAAGGGGGTCATGTGTCAACACGTGATGGGCTCCTAAGCTCTTTAATTAATAGAATTAAATTCTATTTAAATGATCAAATAATGGGATCACGTGCCAACACGTGATAGACTTTTAAAACCTTATGAACTAATAGAATTAAATTCTAATTAAGGAAAATCAAAGACCCTAAATGGAAAAATATTTCTTTAAATCTTTCCAAATAAAAAGAGATTGTGCTCTGTAAAGTGGGGCACCGTTGGATTAAAAATCCAATGGTGATTAAAAATCACCAATTTATAGAAATATTTTATACAAGGAAAGATTTCCCTGAAATTCACCAAGAATAACAAACAGAATATTTTCTGGATTAAAAATCCAATGGTGAATAAAATTCACTGAGTGATCTAAAAGATCATGATGGTTACAAAAACAACCAAAATCTTTCAATGAAAGATTGACTAAACAATTTGATTCCTTTCTTTCTCCTATAAATAGGAGCCAAGAAGAGAAGAGAGAGGATCTTGGATTTTGGAGAGAAAAACAACAACAGAGAGAAAAAAGAGAGAAGAATTTAATTCTTAAGAAAGAAAAGAAGATCTTTTCAGAAAAAAAGAAACCCTAGGTGAGAAAGGGAAAAAGAGATCTAAGCTCCATAAAACAAAAAGAGAATTTAATTCTCAATTTAAGAGTTTAACTCTTCTGAATAAGAACTTAGTTCTTCCTTTGGTTGAAAATCTGCAGAAGCAGATCTCCCCACAAGTTGAGAATTTAATTCTCATCGGGAAGATTCTGCCATGCAGATCCAAAACTTAGAGAGAGAATTGAGTTTAGAGAATTTAATTCTCCTAAATTCACAGGAATTTAATTCCTCCAAATGAAACCAGGGTTTAACCCTATATGAGAATTTAATTCTCCCAAATTCACAGGAATTTAATTCCTCCAAATGAAACCAGGGTTTAACCCTATATGAGAATTTAATTCCCCCAAACTCATAGGAATTTAATTCCTCCAAATGAAATTAGGGTTTAACCCTACATAAGAATTTAATTCTTCCACATACATAGGAATTTAATTCCTCTAAAACAGAATTAGGGTTTAACCCTGCAGAGAATTTAATTCTTAAAATAAGAGACTTGAAACCCTCCATGCATGTAAAGAACTTAGTCACATGGTAACACGTGACCCTTCTCCTCAATGAGTAAAAAAGAAAGAACAAGACTAGGTCACGTGCCCCCATGTGACCCCTAAAACAGATCCCTTAAAATGAGAAAGAAAAACTTGGAGGCAATGCCTCACGTGCTCCTACGTGACCCTCAAAATAAAGGGAACAAAGCCAAAGGAAGAAACAATTTTGGGCGCCCTCACGTGTCCCCACGTGACCCCTTAATAAACACTTAATAATCAATACATGGATACCCATGCCAACACGTGATGGCCTGAAGACTAAAAGTGTTTAACACTTATTTGCAGATTTGAGAGTAAAATAAAGGAGGTTTGGTCCAATTCTCAGGCGCATCACGTGACCCCACATGACAACCCCACTTTCAGTGTTTAACACTATTTTGAGCATTTTGTCCCCAGTGTTTAACACTGTTTTAAAGCCAAATATATGTTAGTGTTTAACACTATTCTCAAACCGGTCTTAGCCCAAATTGGCTAAGTCTTTCTGAGTCAAGACCCCCCTTTGATTAAACCCCGACTACATTCTTTCAAACTTGATCATTTCATATGACATTCAAAGAAAACTCCAGAGCCATGATGAATGGTCAATGCCCAATAAAAGACAAAATGTTGTCAGACCCCCAAACCCCTGTTTAGTATTGCTAAATAATGGGGGGGGGGGCTGAACCCAGACAAATGTTCAATAGTCCAACAAAGGGCCAACATTTCAAACTTAATTGGATTTAGCCAAAATTGGCCATAAGTCCTCAATTCAGATTTAACTTAGCTAATATGCTCATAATCTAATTAGTTGATCTTAGTTCCAAATTGGACTACAGATCTCCCAATCAACTTTGGTTCAAGGGTACATCTCTTCACTCCTTTGATATTTGCCGTTGTAATCCTTCAACTTCTTCAGAGAGGTGACGGGTCCCGATAACCAATCATCCCATGGACTGTGGGGTCCTTAAACTCATGGACTATGATGTTCTTAACCTCGGACTGTGGGGTCCCTTTAAACCCATGGACTATGATGTCCTTAACCTTGGACCGAGATGTCTTTAAACTAACATTGGACCACAATGTCCTTAAACTGGTAATCGACCGCAATTTCCCTAACTAAACAATAGAGCCCAAATGCTCTCTTGTCGGATCTAAATGATCCCGTTAAGTTGATCTTAGTCTAAAATTAGACTAACGTATCCTTAACAAACGTTTAAGTTTATCTTAGTTTCAAATGAGACTAACGTATCCTTAATCCCAACCCCAAACCCAAATCTAATAAAATACGGATTTGGACTAATCCACGCCCTACGGGCGACAACATAAATTAGTCTCCGTATACAATCCTCGGGCAACCAAAAAACAAAACAAACACACACGACACGAAGTGACCATCTGGAGAAGAAGAAAGTGGTTACCGCGATGCGGTAGCGTAATAAACTGCAGGGGCTTGCGCCTGTAGGGAAGAGCGTCCCCACAATCAAAAACCCCTCAAATGAGGGGGAATCTGACGAAGTCTACTACATCGGCTGCATCCGTTTAAACCTCCGATATTCGGTGTCATAAATCAACTTGGCATCTTCGGAGAGGTGGACGGATAGCACCAATTAGCATCTGCCCCGAAATTCAGGCAAGACGGACCTACGCGGTCGCGTCTCCGTGTTTCGGCGGGGAACAGATTCCGGCACGCCCGGTGGGACCTCTTCCACTTTCCACTCCACACTTCGTTTGTCGTGTTCGCGAACGAATCGCGGTTTAATATGGTTACCCTTGGGTTCGAGGTACTAAGATTTGGTTTTGCTCTTGTGCAGAAAAAAAAAAGAAATGGCCTCCATTTGCTCCAACTGCGGCTGCAACTCCCGTTCCGCCTCATCTGGAGGTGTAACCTACGGGCCCCAAGCGGCATCACTGTTCAAGATGCCGGTGGAGCAAGTAACTCAGGCTACCACTGGACTATTCTTCGGGGCCATGCTCCCACCCATGAACTTCAATGCCCCGCTGACGTTGCAGGAAGCCCCAAAGAAGTCGGTCTTTGATCGACTTACCACTACTGCGGCCCCTCTCAACGGGTTGCCCAAATTCAATGCCTCGGTTTTCAACATACTGGGCCAGAACGCCAACAAGCCCGCGATACCTGAAGCAGCCATCCCAAAGCGGATAGCCATACCGGCTCAAGTAGGAGAAATTATCGGAGAGGGTTCTTCTGCCAAGAAGTCAGTCTTCATAAGGCTGGCCATTCCGGCTCCTGCTCCAGGCGAAGTCCTCAAAGCTGCTTCCCCTGCCCAGAGGTTTGTCTTTGACAGATTGGAAATCGTTTCTCAATGGGCATCGGTCTTCAAGAGGCTGACGCCGGCGACAACCCTTCGCCAAAACAGGGGGCATGAGGAAGTCACCTCTATAGCTGAACCAACTCCATCCGCACGACATGCTCTCGGTCGTCACTGGCACCGAGTAAGGAAGGCTGGGGGCAGCTTCCCTTCTGGACTAACTCCGCCAGCTCCCATGGTGGAAATCAATGCTGCTGTTCCAACTGGGAACAACTTTGAACCGCTTAGGAGGGTTCGTAAGAACGCTCCGACTGCCGTACTGAAGAGATCTCCTCCACCTATGGAGATTACTACATAAAAGAAGCCGGAGCAGACCCCTCAGCTACTGTCCTCCAAAATTTATAAAGTCTGGCGACAGTTCCAGGAATCGGTGATTAACCAGGACTATTCTTGCCGGCCAAAGAAGCTTAAAACTCAGCAAGAAAAGAGCCATCCCGTGGTACCACAGAAGATGTCATCCGTCTGGGTGCCCGCTGTAACGGCTCTTTCAACATCAACCGCTTACAAGAGAAGGAGGCCGGAGAAAGCCCCTGTGGCCGCGGAAAACCGCAAAGACGTTGAGTCTAAATGCTCCAAGTCTGAGGGCATGATAACACATACCGCTTATATGGCTTCCGGGAAAGAGGAAAGTCGTGCTTCCACGGGTCATCGACCGCTTACCCGATCGATAACGAAGGCTCAGGAACAACAGCAGCAGAAACTCCAGGAGATGCTACCTGCAATGGCCACACTCACTGGGCCAAAAGAAAATCCAGAGACCTAAGAGCAGCGTCAGAAACAAGAAACTGATGCCGAGTTCCTCCGGAGGATGCTAGAAAAGAAAGACAAAGAGGCCGCGGAACAAGCTGCCAACATAAAACGAATGGCGCTTTTATTCCAAGACATGGTCGGGGATGATGTTACAGCCGGAACCTCCAACTAAAGAGCCCCCGATTATCATTGAAAATGACAAAGGGGAGACATCGAACCCCCTCGGCTCTTTCAGCAGCCAAAGAAAAGACAATCTCTAAGGCTTCCTTGGACGACTACATCGCTCAGCAAATACGAGCTCACTAGGCGAACGAAGCGGCTGGGTAGGTCGTTAAGACTGGACGACCTTATCCAGGCTGGTATGACCAAATAAGGTACCCGCCGGGATATACGATCCCTAAATTTTATGTATATAAAAGGATGGGAAATCCGCATCAGCACGTCTCTCAATTCAGAGCCTTGTGCGGTAACACCGGAGGTGATGATAAACTTCTGCTCCGTCAGTTTGTTGGTAGCTTATCGGAGACGGCGTTCGAGTGGTATTCGAAGCTTCCCAATGACTCCGTCAAAACTTTTGCAGAAATGGAGCTGCTATTCACCCAGCGCTTCGTGAGTGCTAGTGAACGCACTCCAATAACGGCATTGATCAATGCCAGGGTGAAACCTGGCGAGACATGGGTTCAATACGCAATACGATGGCAAAATTTATGGTCAAAATGTGACCAGCGCATCGAAGAACCGCAGTGGGCATGTTCGTAGGCACTCTTGACCCTCAAACGACTATTTCCCAATTTATGATGTTCTTCAAGCCGACCACGTTTCAGGCCTTGATCGACAAACTGGCCCAAATGGACCAGATGGGTCATATACCGTCTCCTTCAAAGCCGGAACCACGGAATGAAAATAGCAAAGGGAAAGCGACCTTCGTCGCAAATGCTCAATAGAAGCCCAGTGGCCCCAAACTAACTGATCGACTAGACTAGAGACAGCGATACTATAATGAGAAAATAAAGCGCCCTTATTCATTTCCCCGGGGTAAAACAAACAGATTGTTCGATCTGGCTGTGCGCAATAGGCTTATTAATTTGCCGAATCCAAAACGCACATTGCAACCCGGTGAGGCTAATAATCCCAATTATTGCCCCTATCACCAAACGACATGCCATCCAATTGAAGATTGCTTCGTCTTTAAAGGTTGGATCGAAGATCAATACCAATAGGGCAAGTTCGCACTGTCCGAGAATTGGAAAGTAAACCCGCCGCAGCCACACGCTCTCAAAAAGACAGACACACCGGGGGCGTCATGCTCTTTTGTAGAAGAAGCTCCATGGGAGGTCGTTCTTTCAGCCAAGACTAAAAGAATGCTGAAAGATCTCCAAACATGTCCGGTAATTAGGTGGAAAAATCCACTGGAACCCAAGATCATCGAGGGAATGCTGAAACCGCGCCCAACTCCAAAGATTGGTGGTGATAGCCAAAGCGCTCACACCCAGCCGTCAAAATCTTCGAAGAAGAAGAAGAAGACCAAAAAGCCCGTGAAGCCTGGTAACAAGCGTACGGACCTGCAAAAACAGATTGACGCGTTGGAAGAATATAATCAAAAAACGCGGACTCTAGTCACACTCCAAGAATTTCTCAGCCACGTCCTTGAGGACGGAGACGACGACAACGGAGAAGACTCATCAGATGAGCCTGAAGATTATGTGGCAAGCTGCCATGTGATCTCCCACTCGTTAATGAACGATGAAGAAGCTCCTTATGCAGAGAAACTGGGGGCAGATTCTGAGCCGGAATTTCTAGGGCCATCAGACGAAATGATTGATGCATTCCTGGATGAAGCTCTTCTTAAAAGCAAAGCTGCTCGAGAGTGTGAGATGGCCATATTTGAAAAAGCCAAACACCGGCGACTGGACGAAAGGGTTGAAACACTTCCACCAGATCAAAGTACATCCGCCGCAAATAAAATCAGGTTCAAGACGAGGAAGAGGTTCGCCAAAGCCATATCGATGGGAATGAAGCTGCCACCCTCCGAAGGAAACACTCTTGGTGAAGCAGAAATACATCTTAGCTACTGCTTATATCATCGAAAGATTATGCACCCCACCGATGAGTGCAACGCTTTTAAAAGATGGTGGCAGGGATATGTTGCTCACTGGCAACATTTCAAGCGGATGAAACGCAAAACTCGTCGGGAGCAAAGAAATACGACCGAGGAGCGTAAAAGAACTACCGGCAACTGTCACATAGTTGACGCTGGGGGATCGCAAGTTCTCACCTTCGGGAGCGACTCTGATGAAGAAATGACTCTCGGCCCTCTCTTTAAAGAATCCACCTCAGGAAAAGAGGAAGAACCGAAGAGTTGTGAGAACATTCAGCTGCGCAATCGCACATTACCTGAAAAGAATCTCGGACCCATAAACAAGGGGTCGAACAAAAGGGATAAGGGGAAAGAAAAGGTCCCTGAGGATATCGCCCTCGATGATCGAGTCGTCGAAGAGCTGACATCTAAGGAACCGCCCAAGAAAAACAATGTGGATTACAACGTTCTGGTACACCTGAGGAAGATCCGCTCACAACTAAGCATTCTCGATGCCCTTCTGCTATCTAAGGATGCGAGAGATTCGCTGATCAGGGCATTACAAGTGCCCGACCAATTTCAAGCTTTCCTTGCCAAAGAAAAGATGAAAGACGAGCTGGAAGAAGTGCACACAGCCGATATCTCCTTTGGCGATGAAGATCTCCTCCTTGGGACGTGCGAGCATAACCGTCCCCTCTATATCTCTGGATACTGTCATGATATCAAGATAGGCAAAATCCTGGTTGACAATGGGTCCTCCGTCAATCCTCTTAATGTGAGAGTGTTGAAGGAAATCTGCATGAGCGTTCAGCACCTCGCTCGTGATAAAATCACCATCTCCGGATTTGACTCCCAGTCATCACGGACGCTTGGGTCTGTAATATTGTCACTACGCTTTGGGCTGCTTGTCACAGACATCAAGTTTCATGTCATTGACGCCAAGAAATGCTACAATGCTTTGCTTGGCAGGCCTTGGTTACACGAGTACAATATCATCCCTTCTACACAACATCAGTGTATGAAGTATTTCAAGGATGGTCTCGAGTATACCATGACAGGGGAGTTAAACCCCTTCTCCGTGAATGAAGTCCAAAAGTACGAAAATGCAAAATATTTCTTACCCGATTTTGAAGACACGGAGAGATGTCATAAACTGAAGGACAAAGCAATCACCACTATTCCAGTCTTCGGGAGTGACACTGAGGAGGAAGAGGAAATAGTTTATTCAGGACTGCCCGAATGCAATAAGCCGGGACCGTCCACCACTATATTGATCTTCGGCAGCGACTTGGAAGATGAGGTCAACGCCGTATTTTCCACTCGGCCATCAATGCAAGCCCTCGCTAGCGATGATCGGAGTTTGCAAATTTCCATGGTTCCGCAAGAGCATTACAAAGAGCTCAACGCACTTGATACCTATAGTGTGCAAGAACTGCAGACGTTCTACGTCCCTCCCAGGCGAAGAGATGAAAAGTCGATCCTCTTTTATCGATCAACGGAAACCAAAGTGGAGAAAGAAATTTGGCATGGCGCCGATTCTGCACTTGACAGGCTCCAGCCCATCCGTCTGCCTAGATATTGCACAGAAGGCTTGAAAAGGCTATTGAAACGCCAAGGTGTACCCCTCAAACAGACTGCTCGACAAGTTCGGTTCTACAACAGGATCTGGGACGTCCCTGAAACTCAGCGAAAGTTGCCCAACGGAAGGATGGAAACGATCGGGCTCGGATATGTTCAATCCAAGAAACGGGAGCGAGTCCATGGCAGCTACATCATACATGACTTCGTTGAAGAAGGAGACGTTCTGTTAAAAGACGCTGACCCTGAACCAAAACAAGGTCCTGCCACCAAAATACCGAGTCTATCGTTTGAAGAACTAATGGACAAGCTAATAAGGGAAGCGGGTCAAAAGATCCGGGATGACCATAACCGCGAAATGGCCATTTACGAGAAAGCCAGGACACAGCGCCTCCTTCAACAGGCTGCTGAGAATGACAATGCTCCTCGTTGCTAACCCGTCATGCAAAAGACCCGGCGCAGAGGCAAAAATAAAACAAAGAACGGGAAAAACGTTCGACAGCAGCATAACAGGTCTGAGAAGCCACGCAATCAAGAATCGAGCAGCCGGGATCCGTCTCTTATAAAGAAGATGGGTCGAGAATATTCTTTTCATCAAGACAAGACCAAGAAGATATTCGATCTTGTCATGAAACATCGGATGATGACATTCCCGGAGTCCAAGCATCCCGAGCAAGCAGACGAGGTCTCTCACCCAGACTATTGCTCTTATCACCAAGCAATAGGGTATCCTCTTGAAGACTGCTTCACCTTCAAGAACTGGGTCGATGACCAATATCAACTCGGCAGGTTCGCTCTATCTAGCAGTTGGAGGGTAATCCCGCCGCAGAAGCATGAACTGAAAGCCACGTATGCAACGAGAATGGAACCAGATCAATGTCGGTCTTGGAAGCGATCTCGTACCTGCCACGTGATAACGCTGTCAGAAGAAGAGCTCGAGAATATGGATGACCTCCCCTGGTGCTTCGAAAACAATGATAGCGAGGTGATCTCAGAGTTTCCACCGGCGCCAAAAGAGCTGGAAGGTAGAATACATACTACTGCAGATAACTTCAAGAAAATTGATTTAGGGACGGCAAATGACCCGCGGCCGACATTCGTCAGTGAGCTGTTGTCTGAAGAAAGGGTGGCTACGCTAAAAGACATGCTCATGTAATATAAAGATTGCTTCGCATGGAACTATTCCGAGATGCCGAGATTAGATCCAGAAATAGCCGTCCATAAAGTAGCGATATCTCCGGATGTCAAACCGATCAAACAAGCACCGAGAAGAATGCGGCTCGAGCTTGAGATGAGCATCAATGCCGAAGTCAAGAAGCTAATCGACTCTGGTTTCATCCAAGAGGTTCAGTATCCTGACTGGATCACCAACATTGTCCCAATAATGAAGAAAAATGGAACGGTGCGCATATGCGTAGACTTCCGGGATCTCAATAAAGCTTGCCCGAAGGATGATTTTCCTGTACCGGTCACCGAGCTGATGATAGATAATACGTCCACTCACGAAGTCTTCTCCTTCATGGACGGATCATCAGGATACAATCAGATAAAGATGAATCCCGAAGACCAGAAGCATACCGCTTTCCGCACTCCTCTGGGCATATTCTGCTACAAAGTGATGCCCTTCGGTCTAAAGAACGTCGGTGCCACCTATCAGAGGGCCATGACGAAGATTTTCGATGACCTCATACATGAAATCGTCGAATGCTATATCGACGACCTCGTAGTTAAAAGAAAATCATACGAGGAACATTTAGAACATCTAAAGATCGTGTTCTAGCGTTTGAGGAAATACAACTTGAAGATGAACCCTCTCAAATGCGCATTCGGAGTGTCCTCAGGCAAGTTCCTGGGATTTGTTGTCCGACACCGAGGCATCGAAATAGACCCGTCGAAGATCAAGGCGATCATGGAAATGCCTCCGCCAAGAACTCTCAAGCAACTGCGGTCTCTCCTAGGGAAGCTCGTGTATATCCGGCGATTTATAGCAGATCTCTCTGGCAAGTATCGTCCTTACAGTTACCTAATAAAGAAGGGAACCCCGTTCGTCTGGGATCGCAAGTGCCAAAGCGCACTGGACGAAATTAAGCAATACTTGCAGAATTCGCCGGTGCTGACTGCTCCGATTAAGGGAAAGCCTCTCATTCTGTATACAACCGCCCTCGAAGGTTAGTTAGGTGCGCTGTGGGCACAAGAGAACGACCAAGGGAAGGAAAGATCCCTCTACTATTTGAGTTGAGTTCTACTGGGAACAGAAAGCAATTATTCTCCCATCGAAAAACACCGCCTGGCGTTGATCTTCGCGATAACGAAGCTCAGACACTACGCGTTGGCACATGAGGTCCATCTCATATCGAAGGTGGATCCTCTCAAATATTTAATGTCAAAGGCTATATTAATGGGACGACTCGCTAAATGGGCCCTGCTTTTGATGGAGTTCTCGATAACTTATCGTCCCCTCAAGGCCAGGCCATCGCTGACTTCCTCGCTGAGCATCCGATACCTGCCGACTCTCCTTTGAACTGCGAATTGCCCGACGAGCACGCGTTTGACACGATCGACGGGGAAAGAAGAGAGAATGATACCCGATGGGAACTTTACTTTGACGGAGCATCTTCCATGAAGAAGCGAAAACAAAGCACCCCCATAATCAAATCCGGGATAGGCCTCATCTTCGTGACTCCACAAGGAGGGATAATGCGCTTTGCCTTTTCCTTAACAGAACCGAAGACAAACAACGAAGCCGAATATGAAGCTTTGATAGCAGGTCTTGAGATCGCTGACTACATGGGAATCGAGAACCTTCTTATATACGGAGACCCCCAGCTGGTTATTAGTCAAGTAAATGGCGACTATCAAACGTGCAAGCCAGAATTGGTGAAATATGGCGAGAGAGTGCAGCAACTGCTGACTCAAATCCCTGCCTATGCCCTGGAGAATATACCGCGTGCGGAAAATAGCAAGGCGGATGCATTAGCCAAGCTCGATAAAGAACTGGCTGACGAAAACCTTGATGACGTGAGGATTGTTGTGCAAAGCCGTCGGGTTCTTGCACCAACAGAAATATCTCTGGAGTTGTCCGAAGAAAAAGGAGCAACCGAGCAACCGGCCCTACAAATAAAAGACCAGGAAAAGGCTGAGGATTGGAGAGAAGTCTTTATAGACTACTTCAAATCCCGTCGAACACCTGAAGATGCATCCTCAAGGCATCAGCTCATGAAACGAGCTCTATCCTTCGCTTTTGTTAATGATACTCTGTATAAGAGATCATTTGATTCTCTATGGCTAAGATGCCTGGGACCCGAAGAGGCAAAGAGAGTCGTCCAAGAAACTCACGACGGACTCTGCGGTTCTCACCAAGCCGGACCAAAGATGAAGCTGAAGATCAAAAGGATGGGCTACTATTGGCCCACGATGATCCAGGACTGCCTCGCATACGCGAAGCAGTGCCACTCGTGCCAGGTTCACGGAGACTTTATCCACCAGCATTCGAATCCGCTACACCCAACGATGGCTAGCTGGCCATTCGAAATGTGGGGAACTGACATAATCGGGCCCATCGAACCAGCATCGTCCAGAGGACATCGATTCATTTTGGCGATGACCGATTACTTTTCTAAGTGGGCAGAAGCCATACCGCTAAGAGAAGTGAAGACGGAGAATATCCTCCATTTCTTCAAGACACATGTCATTTATTGGTTCGGCATTCCGCGACGGATTATCTTCGATAACGGGCCAGCCTATAGAAGCCACAAGATCAGCCGCTTCGCGCAACAGCATAACATAGACTGGAGATATTCATCGGTCTATAATCCCCGAGCTAACGGTCTAGCTGAGGCTTTTAACAAGACCTTGATAAAGATCGTGAAAAAGACGGTGTCTCGAAATAAGAGGGACTGGCACGAGAGACTGCATGAAGCTCTTTGGGCATATCGAACTACGTTCAAAACAGCCACAAACACAACGCCGTATGCATTGGTATTCGGCACAGAAGCGGTACTCCCCCTTGAGATAGAGTTACCCTCTCTACGAGTGGCAGTTCACTACGAGCTAACAGACGAAGAAAATACTCACGTTCGGCTTGAGAAGCTCAATGCCCTTGATGAAACCAGGCTCATGGCGCAGCAAAATCTGGAGGCTTATAAAGCAAAGATGACGCACTCATATGAGAGATTGACTAGGCCGAGAACATTCAGCCAAGGCGAACTCATGCTAGTTGTCAAAAGGCCTATGATCCTCAATCGCGCCAAGCGGGGGAAATTCGAGGCGAACTATGAAGGTCCGTATATCATAGACAGTTTACCACCGTGGAGCATATCTACTCATGGACATGCATGGTGAAAGAGCTTTCAAGCCAATAAACGGTCGCTTCCTAAAGAAATACTACGCCTGACGAGTCACGGCCTATGTCAATCCTGACCCCGTAGGAAACGTCCAGAGCGGATCCTGGTCCTCGCAGAACACGGCTATGTCAATCCTGACCGCGTGGGAAGCATCCAGAGCAAATCCTGGTTTCGTGGAACACGGCCTATGTCAATTCTGACCCCGTGGGAAGCATCCAGAGCAAATTCTGGTCACGTGGAACATGGCCTATGTCAATCCTGACCCCATGAGAAACGTCCAGAGCGGATCCTGGTCCTCGTAGAACACGACTATGTCAATCCTGACCCTGTGGGAAGCATCCAGAGCAAATCCTGGTTTCGTGGAACACGGCCTATTTCAATCCTGACTCCGTAGGAAACGTCCAGAGCGGATCCTGGTCCTTGCGGAACACGGCTATGTCAATCCTGACCCCGTAGGAAGCATCCAGAGCAAATCCTGGTTACGTGGAACACGGCCTATGTCAATCCTGACCCCTTGGGAAATGTCCCGAGCGGAACCTGGTCCTTGCGGAACACGGCTATGTCAATCCTGACCCCGTGGGAAGCATCCAGAGCAAATCCTGGTTTCATGGAACACGGCTTATGTCAATCCTGACCCCGTGAGAAGCGTCCAGAGCGGATCCTGGTCCTTACGGAACACGGCAATGTCAATCCTGACCCCGTGGAAAGCATCTAGAGCAAATCTTGGTCCCATAGAATACAGCTAAAGTCAATCTTGACCCCGTGGGAAATGGCCAGAGCAGCCCCTGACTCCGTGAAATGCGGATAATGTCAACCTCGTGCATCACTTACTGGTCCTCACGACTCGTAAGGGAGAAAACTCTTTTGTGAGGACTCTCAAGAGAAAACCCACTTAGGAATCCTCACGATTCTTAAGGAGAAATTACACCTACGAGATCCTCTCGACCTGTAGGGAGAAAATTCTTTATGAGACCCTCACGGCTCATAAAGTTGAAAAGTCTTAGGAGGCAGATCTTAACCCTGACTCCTAAGCCATCGCTGTCCTACAAGGAAATCAAAGTAGATTATCCATAAAATGCACTTACTAAAAGGGACACGCCATCATGAAGCAAAATATGTCTTTTATTCATGAATCAAAATGAATACAAAGTACAATTTATGAAAGAATAAAAAAAAAAAAAACTCATTTAGGAGTATGTACAAAAGAAGAATATATATATATATATATATACAATTCTTCAAGCCGGTGGACGATTCAATAGGTTTGCCAGTTCATCCTTTTTCCGCTGGGCCTCGGCTTCATGATTTATTATCATTAAGAGACGGGCCTCCGCTTGAGCCTGTTGAGCTTGGTATGAGGCAAGCCGACTTTCAAGCTTTTTTTTGGTAACCTTATGAGCTTCGACCATTTCGCGAGTGAAAATGACGGCCTTATCAATGGCTACCACCTCCTTGATAGCCTCTTGAAGCATCCGCCAAAGTTCATATGCCCGAGTGGTCTTGGCCGTAAGATTGGCTTGAAGCTCCCTCAGCGCTTTGGAAGCCAGCTCCCTCTCCAAAAACTTTCGGCTGAGCCTCTTCTCGCATGATATCATATTCGCAGCGCACCGCTCAATCAGCCCCCGTAAGCTCGCCTTCACAGCCACAATCTCTGAAGGAAGGCGTGTACATTCAAGAATATGCAAGCAAGCCTCCACCTGCCGACAGAACTCAACCTAGACTTGCACCAATGTTTCACTATGGTAAGTGGCAAGAAAGGGAAGAGAACCGTTGGCTTCAGTGGTAAACGCTTCGGCCGTGATCAGACTGCCGGCACGAAGGTCTTCAATCAGGGCTGACAGGGAGTGAAGGCTTAGCTTTGCCATCCGGTCCGAGGCACGTAGAGCATAGGGGCTGGGTGGCATGACGATGCGAGATTCCAGCGTGGTACGAACCGGAAAAGCTGTTAAGATTTATAAACAATCAGTGATATTTGTAAGCAAAGAGCAGATGGAACAACGATGAAACTTTACTTACCCACAGTCATGCAAGAAGGGTCTGAAGGCTCCCCAGGCCCGTCAAGAATCTCAACCTCGTCATTGGCTTCCAGAACTATAGAAGACATCAATGTCATTATATGAAATAATAATAATGCCGTGAGGAAAGGGCAAACGGCACCAACCTTACCCGGAAGAGAGGACGATACGTTGAGGAGATATCGCCTGCGGAGCGGCCATCTCTAGCAGGCGCTGAAAAGACTTTCTGGGAGACATATCAGCAATAGACGCCGCCAACCAGCGCAATTCTGAAATGATAGAAATGTTCAGATAATGGAGAGATTATCAAAATGAAATATAGAAGGATACCTTCGATGCTTCTCCCGCTTTGGACTGGAGGGATAGCAGCTTCGGCGGCCTCCTCCATACCCCCAGGCACATCATCGAGGACGTGGGCCGGTATAACAACTTCCGATCGAGGAGCAGTGGCCGCCACTGTAGGCTCCAGCGGAAGGACGGTAGTCTCGACTACCTGTTCCCTAGTCTCCGGGCCGTCCCCAGAAAGATTCGTTGAATCGGCGGCCAACGAAGATGCCTTTTCCGGGGGAGCAAGCACTTGGGGAGCGGGAATCACCGAAGGAAGCTCCATCGCAGGAGCAACAGTTGCATCGACCCCCTCCACACTGATTAGTGTCTCATTGGGGATTTTTGCGGAGTCCACAGTCAAAGCGCGACTCGAACTCAGATCCTCCGCCATTGCCAAAGTCCCTGCAAATTTTGCACGAGGATAAGGATATGTATATATATAAGCAGTGCAAAATACTACAAAAGGATATATAAGTGTACCAATGCGCAAAGGAGCTTCTAGTATGGCTTGTTCAAGCCGACGCTTCTTCCTGAGGAGGTATGCTCGCCGGGGTTTGAGGGTAGACTCATGGCCACTGGTCCACAACGAAAACGCGTCTTCAGCATCGGCCGAGATAGGCTGTTTAAGAGCTATCTCGCCTCCCTCTTCCAAAGGACCTATAAATATCCGCCATATTGCTGGAGGGTCTTGATTTATTTGGATTTTACGATCAAAAATATATTACCGCAATCAAGAACGGCGTCGCTTGATAGCTAGCCGGTGAATACGGGTCGGTCCACAGGGATGTTGTAAATTTCCTAAATGTTCTTACGAGCTAATTCTAAAGGGTGTTGGATCTTTTAATTAAATCTAAAAACTAAGATGAGTTATACTAGGATTAGGAAACTTGCTAGGATTAGGTTTAGGTAAAGTTTGGTAAATAAAGATCTACACCTCTTTCAATGCCCTAAATTAGATATCATTTAGGAGTTATGGTAATTATTAATAAAGAGGATTATGATGATTGGGAAGATATTTCTTCCTCTAGATTCTTGTCCGTCCTTTCTTAATCCTTACCCTAACCTCCATGGAAAACATTCATATCTGGTCCTTTATACTACGGTATCGCCGTTACCTCATGGGTAGAGTGCCGTAGGGAGCGGAAGATGAAAGTATGCATGGAGTCCTAATTGTTCATAAGAGATTGGCAAAGAAAAAGATGAGAGATCTTCATCTCTCAAACCCTTCCTTATTCCTAACCCTAACAAGCGAGGAAACTACTCGCTCATTGAGGGATCTACGAAAAACATAATTTTTATTTTGTTTTGATTTAAGAGATTAAAGATCTACTGCAATTTAATAAAAATTCTAAACTAGATTAAACTAGGGCAAGAAGAGAAATTTCCTAGGGTAGAAATTAAAACTAAGACTAAGGCAGAAAATAAACCTACTTACAAATTTGATGCTCTCCAAACTTTAAAAGAAATCTGAATTTTTATTGATGAAAAGAGGCATGAAAAAATACAATGAATTGGGTCTCTATTTATAGGACATAGAAAACCCTAGGTTTACAATTGCCGCACGTCTGCATTTATAAAAATACCCCTAGGAAGATTAGTCAGCGCCGCCTCCACATTTTGGTAAAAAAATTATTCTCTCCGGGCTCTATACGGCCGCGGTTCCGCGGCCAACAAGTGGGCTTGGGCTCTCTAACTTTCTGGGCTGCTTTCTGGTGTCTTTTTCTTCCTATTTCTTCAGTACTTTTCTCCAATTGGCTTCTAGGTTCCTTCCAGATCTCCCAGTGAATCGTAGTGGACTTTTACCCGCTCGCTTTGTAATCTTGGACCTTACGTTGCCTTGTACTGATTTTTTGTGTAGGCATTTTGTGTAGGCTTGATTAAGATCTTTCTACTTGTTGGTCAAAGTCTCTCTTTTGTATCGTCTTTTTGTCTTTTTCACTGTTTTTGCTCCAAGAACCTGTAACCTGTACCATGTAGCAGACATGGGTCAAAAGCACCTGTTTATTTATAAAATGCATAAGAATGGGGAATATAATAATGCAATATTATGGTATGAACAAATACCCCCAAACTTATCTTTTGCTCGTCCTCGAGCAAACCTATTTTTATTCACGACAAAAACCTAACCTCACTTTCGCAGGGAATCGCGATTGCACTGAGCTCGTGCAACAAGCCGTTAAACCTCTAGGTGTCCCTTATAGGAGGAGTGTTGTCTCCTGCGGGTTTTCAGCGGATACTACCCACAAAATCCTATCAATTTGGCTTTTCGACTTTTATTCTCCAATTAGGTTTTCTAACAAGGAATTCTATTATCGTTGACTCATAAATTATCCACCCATATTCTTCACGCTTCCTTATCATTTAACTTAAGATTATATATGTTTTGCAGACCTACTTAGCTTTCGGCATCTCTTAAGTTTTCCTTCTAGGGTTCCATCTCCACTTAGGAATTTTTATTATCTCTACTAAAGATACAAGTTCTATTCTTCATTCCTCTCTCTTATCTAAACTCCAATCACATACCCCTACGTGTGTGTGTATATCACCCCTACACTTGGAAATTCAAATCAAGCAATCATACTCTTGTCCGTTGTCCAAAGCACTTATTAATTGGTGAATTTTTAATTGAATTTTGCTTACACATCCTTCATGCGACTGTTAATACTTCTTGAGGTACCAACGACCGATTACAAAATGCGTTTGCACTTTAAAGTGTAATTCCTAGTCTTGCAACACCCAAGGCTTTAGCAGTGACTCCCAAACCAGTTGGTCTAAGGCACTAGGTGATGAAGCACCCTCGCTAAATATTTTTCTATTTTTTTAGCCTTAAGTAATCACAAAAACCAGTGTTCATTTTTTTTCTTTATTCACACTTGTATTATTTTTTTCATTTTCTTCGTACTAAGGACTTTAGACAAGAGCATTTCAAGGTCTCCTCTACTATTCCAAGTTACAAGGTGCGTGTTAGTGCAATTTGTAGGGTATACATTTTCAGAATCTAGACTTAAGCTAGGAATTATTTTTCAAACTTATACTCTAATAAAAATATCAATACTTTTCCTTTGTTTCGACTTAGCCCAAGAAGTGAACTCGAAATTTGCCTATTTCTAAATAAACTACAAAGACATATATTTTCTATCGTTAAACTTTAAGAAAAGGTTATTTTTAGGGTTTTTAATTTACAAAGTCTAAGATCTAGTTTTTCCTAGCCAGTCAATCTTTTTGTCAAACTTAAGTCAAATACGGCCAAAATTGAATACATTAATTTTTATAATTTTTTTGAAATTTTCAATTTTTTATGGGTTTTTCTTTTTCTATTTTTTTTTTAATTTTTCAATTATAAGGATGCAAATGCAACTATACATATGAATGCGAAAGAAGAAAACTTACCGAGCATACCCCCAAACTTAAACTGGACAGTGTCTTCACTGTCATGCTGCACCAAGTGGGTTGATAATGTCGGCAACTTCCTGTTTATTAACATATTTACAAATGATACACACCCCCAAACTTATTTGAAATAAAGTTTTGGAAAAATTGATTGGAAATTCGGGGGTGAAAGTGGAGGAGATTTAATCGGTGTAGATCGGCTCCTGCAAAAACAGGAGCTCCTTCGATGGGTCCGCTGTGAGAAACGGTTTCAATCGATGTCCATTTACTTTGAATAAAGTACCGTCCTCCGGATTTTCAAGATCGACTGCACCGTGCGGATAAACGGTGCGAACTACAAATGGTCCCTTCCATCTAGAACGGAGCTTGCCGGGGTGATAATGTAACCGAGTATCATAGAGTAAAACCTGTTGACCAGGTTGAAATGTTTTTCGCAAAAGGTGTTTATCATGGAACACCTTAGTTCGGTTTTTAGCAATTACGACATTATCATAAGCCTCATCCCGCAGCTCTTCTAGTTCATTTAATTACAGCTTTCGGTTGCTGCCCGCACCTCCTAATGATAAATTCAACTCTTTGATTGCCCAAAACGCCTTATGCTCAATCTCAACTGAGAGGTGGCAAGCCTTCCCGTAAATAAGCCGGTATGGAGACATACCAAGATCGGTCTTGTTTGCAGTACGGAAAGCCCATAGTGCATCGATCAGTTTGAGTGACCAATCTTTAAGGTTTTTAGAAACCGTTTTCTCCAAGATTTTCTTGATTTGCCGATTTGAAACCTCAGCTTGCCCACATGTTTGGGGATGGTATGGCGTTGACAGCTTGTGGGTAATAGAATATTTACGCATTAAGGACTCAAAAGTCCTATTGCAAAAGTGAGAACCATTATCACTTATTATTGCTCGAGGGTGCCCAAATCGAGAAAAGATATGTTCTTTAAGAAATCGAACGACAACCTTGTTGTCATTCGTTCGGCTAGGCACAGCCTCGACCCACTTTGACACGTAGTCAACAGCCAAAAGAATATACACATTCCCAAAGGAATTGGGAAATGGTCCCATGAAGTCTATTCCCCAAACATCAAAAACATCCACAACCAAAATTGGTTGGAGCGGCATTTCATTTCTCCGCGATATCCGGCCCAAGTGTTGGCACCGGGAGCATGTCTTGCAGTATTCATATGCATCCTTAAAGAGTCGTGGCCAATAGAAACCACATTGCAAGATTTTCTCCGCTGTCTTCTTTGGGCCAAAGTGCCCGCCACGCGCTTGATCGTGGCAAAAAGATAGAACACTCTTAAACTCGTTTTCCGGTACACACCGACGAATGATTTGGTCCGAACAGTATTTAAGAAGATAAGGTTCTTCCCAGTAAAAATGCTTTGCTTGGGACAACAATCGGAGTTTATCCTGTTTTGACCAATCTTTAGGTATCAAGCTGGTGGCTAAGTAGTTTACGATATCAGCGAACCATGGTTCGCAAGAAACGGTTAAGAGTTGCTCATCGGGAAAAATATCTTTGATTGGAAGTTCAAGTGTTGGCGAAGAAGGAAGTCATGAAAGGTGATCGGCCACTACATTTTCACATCCTCTTTTGTCCCTTATAACAAGGTCAAACTCTTGTAGCAAGAGGATCCAACGTATTAGCCTCGATTTAGCATCCTTCTTCGCAAAAAGGTGGCGAAGAGCTGAGTGGTCCGTATACACAATGACTGGAGAGCCGATTAAGTAAGGCCGGAATTTTTCAAGTGCAAACACAACTGCTAAAAATTCTTTTTCTGTTGTTGTGTAGTTTAGTTGGGCCTCATTTAATGTACGGCTAGCGTAATAAATCACGTGCGGCATTTTATTAATGTGCTGTCCAAGAACAGCACCAATGGCAAAATCTGATGCGTCGCACATAATTTCGAAGGGATGCGTTCAGTCTGGAGATGAAAGAATGGGCGCAGAAACGAAAGAGTGTTTCAATGACTCGAATGCTTCCATGCAAGTTGAGTCAAAATCAAATGTTGTGTCCTTGGCCAATAAGAGAGTCAAGGGTCTAGCAATCTTGCTAAAATCCTTGATGGACCGTCTATAAAAACCGGCATGGCCAAGGAAAGCTCGGATGTCTTTGACGCATTTAGGAGGAGGAAGATTAGAAATGACCTCAATTTTGGCTTTATCAACCTCTATGCTGTTTTGCGAGATGACATGTCCTAAGACAATACCTTCTCGTACCATAAAGTGGCACTTCTCCCAATTTAAAGTTAGGTTCTTATTCCTACAGCGGGTAAGAACTGCGTCAAGGTGTAGCAAACACTCATCGAAGGAGTCACCAAAAATGGAGAAATCATCCATAAAGATCTCCAAAAACTTTTCAACCATGTCTGAAAAGATCCCTATCATACACCGCTGAAATGTAGCGGGTGCATTGCATAGCCCATAGGGAATGCGACGATAAGTAAAAGTGCCAAAAGGAC
This sequence comes from Agapanthus africanus, assembly GCA_030015575.1. NCBI lineage: Eukaryota > Viridiplantae > Streptophyta > Magnoliopsida > Asparagales > Amaryllidaceae > Agapanthus > Agapanthus africanus. The sequence continues at coordinate 413,988,108 of CM057349.1, read as the reverse complement.
AAGTAAATGTGGTCTTGTCTTGATCCTCTTTGGCTATGGGGACTTGGTTATAGCCGGAATAGCCATCTAAAAAGCAGTAGAACTCGTGCCCAGCCAATCGTTCTAGCATTTGGTCAATGAAAGGTAAAGGAAAGTGGTCTTTCCTTGTCGCGGCATTGAGTTTTCTATAGTCGATGCAAACTCGCCACCCAGTTTGGGTGCGAGTGGGAATTAACTCATTTGCCTCATTGGTAATGACCGTGATGCCTGATTTCTTTGGCACAACATGAATGGGGCTAACCCATTGGCTATCTGAGATAGGATAAATGATACCACTATCAAGACATTTAACAATCTCCTTCTTGACAACCTCTTTCATTATGGGGTTGAGGCGTCTTTGTGGATCCCTTACCGGCTTGGCATCATCCATCAAGTGTATATGATGTTCAACTATGAGGGGACTAATCCCTTTGATGTCCGCCATAGACCAGCCAAAAGCTTGCCGATTATTTTGTAAGACCATTAAAAGGGCCTTCTCTTGCTCGAGAGCTAGAGAGGCCGATATGATGACGGGTAGGGTCTCATTCTCACCTAGATAAGCATATTTAAGGTGCGACGACATAAGCTTTAGTTCGAGTTTAGGAGGTGAAACAATTGGTGGTAACAATGGTGTAACTGTTTCAAACTCGAAGGATTCCATCAAAGGTTCAAATCGAGTGTACGCAACCGAGTCGGATGATTCAACTAACTCATCCGAAAAAGCAAAATGCTCAAACTCGGGTGGTGAGTCTTCAAAATCGTCTACAAAGGTGAAACACTCATAATCGTTGTCCGCCATGAACGCTGTGTCAGATTCTAGGAGGAACGCACTAGTGGCGTCAACACTGCTGTGATCAAACATAAAATTTTCGAATTCACAGTTCTCCTCCGCGATCTCATTGATCAAGCAAACATCAAGTACGCTAGAATTAGGCTCGGAAGGTTGATTTCCTAACTTAAAAATGTTGAGTTCAATTGTCATATTGCCAAAAGATAGATTCATTGAACCATTACGATAATTGATCACCGCATTAGAAGTCGCAAGGAATGGTCGACCAAGTATCACCGGAATTTGACTCCGGGGGTTAGCGACAGGTTGTGTATCCATAACAATAAAGTCAACGGAGAAAATGAAATCCCCTACTCTAATTAACACATCCTCTAACTCTCCCCTAGAATGGGTGATGGATCGGTCTGCCATTTGGAGAGTACAATGAGTGGGCTTAAGCTCTCCAACGCCTAATTGCTCGTACACAGAATAAGGTAGCAAATTGACACTAGCACCAAGATCTAATAGTGCTCTATTGATGTTCTTGTCCCCAATTGTTATCGAAATAGTAGGACAACCGGGGTCCTTGTGCTTTTGGGGTAAAGATTGGACAAGAGCATCGCTAACAGCATTAGCCACGAAAACTTTCTTTGGTACTTGCGACTTCCTCTTTTTAGTGCATAAGTCCTTTAAGATTTTTGCATATGAAGGAACTTGTTGGATTGCATCCAAAAGAGGGATATTTATGCTAACCTGTTTGAACAACTCGACAATCTTCTCCATTTGTGGAGTTGGTTTATTGGATCTCAACCGGTTTGGAAAAGGAACATTTTGAAAAGTTGTTGAGTCCAATTTTTGCGGATCAGATTGTGGAGTTGGAACGGATCCCCGTGTAGATGTGTTCGTATTGTGAGAAGTGGGTCCGTTCGAGCTAGAAGAAGTAGAGCCATGTGAAGGATGAAGAATAGGCCCTAACGAAGAAGAAGAAGAAGAAGAAGGTGAAGAAGATGAAGAAGGACCACCGGCAGGGGTGTCATTATTAATTCCCACATTATTTTGCGACACTTTTCCGGATCTCAACGTGGTCACAGCATTTACGTTATGATTCTGCTGTTCATATGCAACATGTGCGTGACCGGGATTTGGCAGTGGTTGAGATGGAAGCTTTCCTTTTTCTCGCTCGCTCAATACAGCATTGAGTTGTGCAATTTGTGTCTCAATAGATTTGATGCTTTGATCGTGTGAGGCACTGTTTTGCACCAAAGATTGAATAGAAGTCTCTAACCTTGCTACGGATTGTGTAGATTGCTTTAGGAACGCATCTAGACTTCTTTCGAGCGAGCTAACCTTGTCATTCTGAGGTGGAACAAAATTGTTTGGCGGATAAGAAGTGTTAGGCACAAAATTGTTCACTTGATTAGGGTAAGGTTGCTGTTGGAAAGGTTGTTGAAATTGAGTTTGTGAAGGTGCTTGTTGTTGTGGAGGAGGAGGCCTTTGAAAATTGTTGTTTCCTTGGAATTGTTGATTTTGGTTCCAAGCGAAATTTGGGTGACTCTTCCAACCCGGATTGTATGTCGAAGAGTATGGATCATTTCTTTGTCGTTGCTGAAAGGCAGCATTGACTTGATCATGTCCTTGAGTAGATGAATTATAAGGACACTCTTCTGTGAGATGTGATGGATCCGAACAACAAGCACAAACAGTTCGTGGAGGCACAACAGGGGCAGGAGAAGGCGATGAGATTTTGGTCTCAATCGCTTCTAGCTTTTTCGTAAGTGCAGCCATCTCGGCCTTCATAGCAATCGACATATCTAAGTGATGTATGCCTGCCCTAGACTGACCAATAGAAGATGATGTGGTCTTGGTGCTCTCCCACTGAATTGTTTGTTCACTAAGATCCTCAAGAAACTGCCACGCTTCCTCACTAGACTTGGATAGAAAGTGACCTTGACAAATGGTTTCTAGCAACTGCTTCGTTGACGGGTTCAATCCTTCGTATAATGTTTGGCAAAGTTGCCAATTTTCGATCCTATGGTGAGGGCATTGAACGAGTAGGTCTTTGAATCTTTCAAAACACTTCCAAAATGGTTCGGAAGGAAGCTGAGAAAATTGTATAATCTCATTACGGATTCTAGCAGTTTTGTGATGAGGATAAAACTTTTTAAGAAAGGCTTTCACAAACTCTTCCCAATTCTTAATTGAATACGACGCGGTGCTGTATAGCCACTTCTCGTCTAAGTCACATAAGGTGAAAGGAATGACCCTTAGCCTTATAGCATCGTCGGATAATTGGGTTGTTTTCATCATAGCACAAACGTTTTGGAATTTATTGATAAAGATATATGCATCTTCGGATTCCAAATCGTGAAACTTGGGTAGCATATTGATGAAGTGGGGTTTGATCTCAAAATTGTCCCCATTTGCCGGTGGGAGTGAAAGACAAGTAGGTGGGCGGTGCGGATGGGGTAGAAAAGATCTTGGAGCGCGACTCGTTGGGGTGCTTCAACAGGCGGGTGATTCGGGTTATTCGCACCTAACGGAGGTGGAATCATTCCCGTCGGTAAGGTATTGTTAGGATTGTATCCCGACATACCTTCGGAAGAAGAATTTGAAGGTGAAAGTGAAGAAGTGGAAATGATTTCGACTTCGGAGTCGAAAGGTTCGTCGGTCGGCACCAACGAAACACGGACTAATCGGGCGCTAGTGTCCCTAGTCCAACCGGACATACACTAAAGGGGTAGTGTAGTCAAAAAGGTGAAAGACAGAATGTGGAGGTAAGAAAACGTCAATGAGAGAATGTGGTGTAAGTGAAGTGCAAAGATTTCTTTAGCGACAAGTTGCAAGTTTTGAAAAGATTTTTCCTTTTTCTTTTATGTGGAGCTTTTGCAAAAAGATTTTTGAAAAGAGACTTGTGACACAAATGCAATCAACCACAAATGCACAATCAGGCCTAAATCTAGGGTCACCTAGGTCAACTAGACAGCTCCTAACTGTTCTAAAGGGCTAGAAATAGAACCTCTTCACCGCCTCTTCACCGCCAATTGCGGCCAGGTAAGTGCCAGGTAAGTGGGAAGCTCCCCGCTACAACTAGCGGTCCTAATTAAGTAACCACTTGCCTTAGACACACTTGCCTAGACACCGCAAACTCAGGTTAGGATAAACGGCCGATGCCTATAACTAGTCCTCTGTCCTATTGAGCGCGACGTCCTTAGAGCTGAGTCTAGTATTTTTTTAATTAAAAATGGTCAATGCAAATGCTTTAAGTGATTTCTGGGGTCCTGGGAAGGGTGATGAAATCCCCACCCAATCTGAATTGGTCAAAAGCCCCTAAAAGTCCGATTAAAATATGCAAAGCAGTAAATCACTTGCAATCAATTTTATTTTAAGCGCGGCGCAAAGAATCCTGCAGAAAATCAATTATTGGAAGGGGAAAGATTTTTTTAAGCGTAAAGAATCCTGCAGAAAATTTGGCAAAAGATATATTTTAGGTTGCATAGGGGAGAAGGAGAGAACAAACGGTGCAAAATTCGCGCGCTGAGGAGATCAACAAGCCGCGGATTCGCGGTTTTGACAGGGGTACGGCGGCGGAAAGGCGGCGCTGTAGAGGCTTCAGTGCCCGAGAAAAATTGTGCTGTTCTGTTGTGGAATTCCCCCTCTGTTCCGATCTACCAATTTCTCTTTTGCTCTCTGGATTTTTCCAGATCCGTCGATCCTGCAAAGATTCACACAAGAAACCCTTCAAACAATAAAAGATGATAGAATTTTTCTATTTTTGATTTTTTTCCCAATTTTTATGGTTTTTATATTTTATATTAACCCGAAATTACAAAAAGGAAATTTTACGCCATCCCCGGCAACGGCGCCATTTGATTTATTTGGATTTTACGATCAAAAATATATTACTGCAATCAAGAACGGCGTCGCTTGGTAGCTAACCGGTGAATACGGGTCGGTCCACAGGAATGTTGTAAATTTCCTAAATGATCTTACGAGCTAATTCCAAAGGGTGTTGGATCTTTTAATTAAATTTAAAAACTAAGTTGAGTTATACTAGGATTAGGAAACTTGCTAGGATTAGGTTTAGGTAAAGTTTGGTAAATAAAGATCTACACCTCTTTCAATACCCTAAATTAGATATCATTTAGGAGTTATGGTAATTATTAATAAAAGGGATTAGGATGATTGGGAAGATGTTTCTTCCTCTAAATCCTTATCCGTCCTTTCTTAATCCTTACCCTAACCTCCATGAAAAACATTCATATCCGGTCCTTTATAATACGGTATCACCGTTACCTCGTGGGTAGAGTGCCGTAGGGAGCGGAAGATAAAAGTATGCATGGAGTCCTAATTGTTCATAAGAGATTGGTAAAGAAAAAGATGAGAGATCTTCATCTCTCAAATCCTTCCCTATTCCTAACCCTAACAAGCGAGGAAACTACTCGCTCATTGAGGGATCTACGAAAGACATAATTTTTATTTTGTTTTGATTTAAGAGATTAAAGATCTACTGCAATTTAATAAAAATTCTAAACTAGATTAAACTAGGGCAAGAAGAGAAATTTCCTAGGGCAGAAATTAAAACTAAGACTAAGGCAGAAAATAAACCTACTTACAAATTTGATGCTCTCCAAACTTCAAAAGAAATCTGAATTTTTATTGATGAAAAGAGGCATGAAAAAATACAATGAATTGGGTCTCTATTTATAGGACATAGAAAACCCTAGGTTTACAATTGCCGCATATTTGCATTTACAAAAATACCCATAGGAAGACTAGCCAGCGCTGCTTCCACATTTTGGTAAAAAAATTATTCTCTTCGTGCTCTATACGGCCGCGGAACCGCGGCCGCGGCCGCAGTAGGGGTTGGGCCGCGGTTCCGCGGCCAACAAGTGGGCTTGGGCTCTCCAACTTTCTGGGCTGCTTTCTGGTGTCTTTTTCTTCCTATTTCTTCAGTACTTTTCTCTAATTGGCTTCTAGGTTTCTTCCAGATCTCCCAGTGAATTATAGTGGACTTTTACCTGTTCGCTTTGTAATCTTGGACCTTGCGTTGCCTTGTACTGATCTTTTGTATAGGCATTTTGTGTAGGCTTGATTAAGATCTTTCTACTTGTTGGTCAAAATCCCTCTTTTGTATCGTCTTTTGTCTTTTTCACTGTTTTTTCTCCAAGAACCTGTAACCTGTACTATGTAGTAGACATGGGTTAAAAGCACCTGTTTATTTGTAAAATGCATAAGAATGCGGAATATAATAATGCAATATTATGGTATGAACAGGTCTTCGTAAAAGATAACGGCAGGATAAGGCCTCTTCGGGATCCTTACATTTTCGGATTCATCCTGTGAGCGTCTTATAGCCTCAGCCAATTGTGCGGCTTCCTCGGCAGATGAACCCGGGAAAAGTAGACCACCATCCGATTCTTGCATGGTTAGTGGTTCATCTTGAAGAATAGGCTCGGATTCCACTAAAGAGTCGAGCAGATTGGTGACCGTCTTCCTCCGCCTCTTGGGCCCAGAACTAACTACAGAAAACGATCGCCTCTTTCCTCTCGGTGCTTTAGTGCGACGCTGACCCACTTTGCCTTCAATATCCTCACTCGGCGGTGCTACCGACGACGATACTGCCATTGCTGATGCCGCAGCTGATGATACTGCTACTGGCGCCCTATTGGCCCTTGATTGAGCTCTAGTTCGCGGAGGCATACCAGCTGTGGGAGTTAAATCCACTTCCGCCGCCTCCGGAATAAGCACGACGCTAGTATCTCTCAAGGGAGGGCGAACCGCTGTACGCGGTCGCGGCGAAACTCCCGTGGCCTGGATCGGAGTGGGAGCCCTATATCCGAGGAGCACCCTCCTCTCCTCGGCAATAATGGGACTGACTCGGTGGAGGTACCAGCCCGTGAAGGACCCCACACATCGAGGAATATAATCAGCTTCAGAAATCACGAAGTGAGAGCCGGTGTTCAGCCGCATGAAGTAATGAGCAGCGTCACGAACAACTTCTGACGACGGGCTAGGCTCCACTATAAATGCCTCAAAGGGGATACCCTAGTCATATCCGAGTTGCCGAGCAAAGCGGTGTGGGTTGTACCGCTTAAAAAGGGCCGCACCGTTCTGACGAAATACCAGATAACCCGGTCTGATCGAATATAGGTGCATGGCTTCCTTGGGCTTCAGAGAAGGTACTCCCTCTTTCGACGAGTGGCAAAGCTGTTGAATCGGTCCCGAAGGAGCAGAGAGGACTCGATCGTTGAACGCCATCCCGCCCGTATTGACATAGGGATTAATCAGCACACGAATAGCTCCGGACTGAGTCGGGTCAGGAGCAGAAGCATCCACCGGCCGCATGAGTCACAGAAAAGTGTAAGCGTCATAAAAGCTGGGTCTTTGGTGCGCAGCAAATTCCCCTAGCACGTGCATCTCAATCCATGACGTAAAGTAATGAAGAGAGAAATTTACCACATCCACGCCTGGGGTTGAGGTATTGGCCACGATGCTTAGCCCATGATACAGATGCGCTAGCCGCGCAATGCCCACAGCTAGTCGCGTCCCCTCGACAATGCGATGGGCAGGGTAGATGACTGAGGCTCTTATAAAACGATGATGCATAGGAATGGAGAACCAGCTGAGCCAAACACTGATGAAGCCCACGAAGAAAGTCTCCTCATCCATACCAGGAGCTGTGATCGACTCGAAAGATACGGCCGGCAGGATAGGAATGTAGAACTGCGGCAAGTCCTCTTCTTTAACCGGTCGCTTATTTAAACCGAACCCAAAGGGGTCGTTGATATTTGCAAACTTCGGAGCCGTCTTTGATAGAACGTTTTCGTGAAGGAAGCAAGCGATAAAACTTTTAAAAGTGATGCCCTGCTCCTCTGACTCTGTGAATAGCTTCTCAAAAATGCTCAGAGTCTTGATTAAACTTGGGTGCTTGTGGCGGACGGCATTTTCAGTCGACAGGCTGTCAAGCATAGCAGGCTTAGTTTCGAAGACATACTCATCGGGAGGCAGCAGTTCTTCATAGAGCGTCCCCCTGACCGGCAACCCTGAGATCTTGCGAAACTCTTCCAAAGAAATCAAAACTTCGTGTTCCCTTAGAAAGAAGGTGTTGGTGGGAAGGTTCTATTGGTTTAAGAAGGCCTTAACCCACCAGACATGGGGGGACTGATAGTAGAAGAGAGACGCGTATACCGCATGATAGAGTCCGACCCTCTGCAGTCGCGCACGATGAGCGGATAAAATATAACGAGCCCAGAGAAGGTAGCCCATGGGATGTCGAGGGGTAAGCTCTATTTTGTAAATCCGTCCCCATGGCTGGGCTTCACCTTGGCAGATGCGACGCCCTAAGATGTCTATAGCTGGCACAGGGTGGTTCGGAATTTCAGTTGTAGACGGTTCAAGCCGTCCCGTAAGGGTCTAATTCGACATCTCCACAGCAAAGGCAGTCCGTGGACGATCCATCGGCAGAAATGGATAGGTAGGCTCTGTCAGTATCTCGCAAAGAAAGCTGCGGCGACCGTGGATGATATGACCCTACCAGGTCCCCCATAAAAGTAGATTGGTGCAATTCGGGTCATGAGCCCTGAACATCGCTATCACCTCTTCATCCGATGGTGATTGAGGAAAAGCCGCCTCCGAGCGAGTAAAGGAAAAGTATGGGAGAGAAGCCATTACTTCTGAAACGAAGGAAAGAAAGCTGTTAGTGAAGCCCACACGTATATATGTATTTATAAATATATATGTATATATAAAAGACAGTGGAAGAAAGCGACAAAAGACTTATTTTATAGACCATTGGTTACAAAACACAAGGGCCCCACAAAATCAAGATGGCGGCTCACTAATGATGAGGCAGAGTAATCATTATGAGAACAAAAGGAAGATTCTCAATAAATGAACAGTGGATATCAAATAACTCTACACATTCCCCCAAAGAGAAACCCATCTTGGACTCTGCGAAAATCAAGCAGAACCTTTATTGAAATTCTTTTTCTGTAAGAACATCTCAGGAGGAAAAATCCCAAGAAGTCTTCTTTTAAATAACTGAGTTCTTTAAGGGAATTAAATTCCTTTTGAACGGAGGAGTTAAACTCCCAGAATACTTTTTCAGAACTAAGACTCTTTGGAATGGAATTAAATTCCAGAGAAGACAAGTATCACCATCGATCCCTGAAGATCAGAGAAGCCCTAAGGGATTTATTATTTAAAGATTGAACAGTTTTTTTTTAAAAAGAACTTGGAGAAGATGGGTTCTTGTTAAAGGGAAAAACCCTTGGTGTGGATTTAAAATCCAAATTCCTACAAGAAGTTCTTCTGCCGTTCAAGATCATTACCTGAAAAAGGGAATCTTTTGTTAACAGAGTTAAACTCTGGAAATTTTTGAAACAGAGAACTAAGCACTGAAAAGAGAGAATTAAATTCTCAGAAGGAAATGAGCAAGGAAGAAGTTGAAAAGTGGAGGCGCTTCTGAAGGGACTCCTGCATTTATAGGATGTGATGGGAAACAGTTCATCTACCCCCTTTTCTAGGCAGATCCAACGGCCACAAAAGGTGATAGCGTTGCACTCACGTGCAAACACGTGAGAACAACGCTGTGGGGGCATTTGTTCCCTCATAAAATATCAGGAATACCCCAATGGGGCATCACGTGTCCACACGTGACCAGAGGTCACGTGCAGACATGTGATGGGTTCCTGTGATCTCTAATTTATAGAATTAAATTCTAGTCAAACAATCAATCAGTGGAGTCACGTGCCCACACGTGATGGGCCTTTACAAAACTACTGAAGGGATAAAAAATATACCAAAACAGTAAGGAAAACCCCAATGGGGTATCACGTGTTCACACGTGACCAAGGGTCACATGCTGACACGTGATGATTCCTTAGCTCTCTAAAAACAGAATTAAATTCTGGTTAAAATGTTAATCAAAAGGGGTCATGTGTCAACACGTGATGGGCTCCTAAGCTCTTTAATTAATAGAATTAAATTCTATTTAAATGATCAAATAATGGGATCACATGCCAACACGTGATAGACTTTTAAAGCCTTCTGAACTAATAGAATTAAATTCTAATTAAGGGAAATCAAAGACCCTAAATGGAAAAATATTTCTTTAAATCCTTCCAAATAAAAAGAGATTGTGCTCTGTAAAGTGGGGCACCGTTGGATTAAAAATCCAATGGTGATTAAAAATCACCAATTTATAGAAAGATTTTACACAAGGAAAGATTTCCCTGAAATTCACCAAGAATAACAAGCAGAATATCTTCTGGATTAAAAATCCAATGGTGAATAAAATTCACTGAGTGATCTAAAAGATCATGATGGTTACAAAAACAACCAAAATCTTTCAATGAAAGATTGACTATACAAATTGATTCCTTTCTTTCTCCTATAAATAGGAGCTAAGAAAAGAAGAGAGAGGATCTTGGATTTTGGAGAGAAAAACAACAACAGAAAGAAAAAAAGAGAGGAGAATTTAATTCTCAAGAAAGAAAAGAAGATCTTTTCAGGAAAAAAAAAAGAAACCCTAGGTGAGAAAGGGAAAAAGAGATCTAAGCTCCATAAAACAAAAAGAGAATTTAATTCTCAATTTAAGAGTTTAACTCTTCTGAATAAGAACTTAGTTCTTCATTTGGTTGAAAATCTGCAGAAGCAGATCTCCCCACAAGTTGAGAATTTAATTCTCATCGGGGAGATTCTGCCATGCAGATCCAAAATATAGAGGGAGAATTGAGTTTAGAGAATTTAATTCTCCCAAATTCACAGGAATTTAGTTTCTCCAAATGAAACCAGGGTTTAACCCTATATGAGAATTTAATTCTCCCAAATTCACAGGAATTTAATTTCTCCAAATGAAACCAGGGTTTAACCCTATATGAGAATTTAATTCTCCAAAATTCATAGGAATTTAATTCCTCCAAATGAAATTAGGGTTTAACCCTACATAAGAATTTAATTCTTCCACATACATAGGAATTTAATTCCTCTAAAACAGAATTAGGGTTTAACCCTACAGAGAATTTAATTCTTAAAACAAGAGACTTGAAACCCTCCATGCAGGTAAAGAACTTGGTCACGTGGTAACACGTGACCCTTCTCCTCAATGAGTAAAAAAGAAAGAACAAGACTAGGTCACGTGCCCCCACGTGACCCCTAAAACAGATCCCTTAAAATGAGAAAGAAAAACTTCGAGGCAATGCCTCACGTGCTCCCACGTGACCCTCAAAATAAAGGGAACAAAGCCAAAGGCAGAATCAATTTTAGGTGTCCTCACTTGTCCCCACGTGACCCCTTAATAAACACTTTAATAATCAATACATGGATACCCATCACGTGCTAACACGTGATGGCCTGAAGACTAAAAGTATTTAACACTTATTTGCAGATTTGAGAGTAAAATAAAGGAGGTTTGGTCCAATTCTCAGGCGCCTCACGTGATCCCACGTGACAACCCTACTTTTAGTGTTTAACACTATTTTGAGCATTTTTCCCCCAGTATTTAACACTGTTTTAAAGCCAAATATATGTTAGTGTTTAACACTATTCTCAAACCGGTCTTAGCCCAAATTGGCTAAGTCTTTCTGAGTCAAGACTCCCCTTCGATTAAACCCCGACAACATTCTTTCAAACTTGATCATTTCATATGACATTCAAAGAAAACTCCAGAGCCATGATGAATGGTCAATGCCCAATAAAAGACAAAATGTTGTCAGACCCCTCAAACCCCTGTTTAGCATTGCAAAATAATGGGGGGGGAGGGGGGGCTGAACCCAGACAAATGTTCAATAGTCCAACAAAGGGCCAACATTTCAAACTTAATTGGACTTAGCCCAAATTGGCCATAAGTCCTCAATTCAGATTTAACTGAGCCAATGTGCTCATAATCTAATTAATTGATCTTAGTTCCAAATTGGACTACAGATCTACTAATCAACTTTGGCTCAAGGGTACATCTCTTCACTCCTTTGATATTTGCCGTTGTAATCCTTCAACGTCTTCAGAGAGGTGACGGGTCCCGATAACCAATCATTCCATGGACTGTGGGGTCCTTAAACTCATGGACTATGATGTCCTTAACCTCGGACTGTGGGGTCCCTTTAAACCCATGGACTATGATGTCCTTAATGTAGGGTTCCTAGGCATCCTAAGGAAGTCTCACAAGGCATCGAACATGCCAATTTCAAAAATTATTGGTGCCGAGAAACCCTAACACGGATCGTTTACTAGATGTTTAGGCGAAACGGAAAACTAGTTAACTATTTAACTATAGGTTAGATGCTACAACCTTTGTAGATCCGGATTTCCACCTCCTTAGCTCCACGTGGTCATGCCCTCGCTGTCCATCATGAATCCTCGACTCGTTCGTCGGCTTCATCGGAAAACGGGCGGAATAGGTCGTCGGCTTCGTGTCAAAGACGATCTACGTCGAGGTTGCACTAGTTCAAGCTCCGACTTCACAAAGTTGTGAAACTTGTGAAGAGAACACCCAAAACAACTTGGCAAGAGGTAGAGGGTGAAGAAATAGGAGATGGGTTCACTTTAGATTTGGAATTCTCTCACTAAAACTCAAGTTGCCATTGATGTAGCAAGCTTGAAGAAGAAGAAGAAGATGATAGAATTGTTATGATAAGTTTTTTTTATCTAAAATGAATAATAAATCAATTCTTATCATCTTCTAACCATGGTCAAGTGTAGAGAATAGACCATGGTTAGTGGGAGTGGTTAGGGTTAAGCTAGGAGACAAAATGGCATCATTAGTCAAAGCTTCATGAAGCTTCACCATTCTTCATGATAAAATGAAACCAATTTGTTTTCATAAATCCATTTAAATAAATAATAAATGGATAAAATAATAAGTGAATATAATATAAACCCTAACCACTTGCATAACCATAGTTGCATTCTTTACACAAAGCCAAAACATCATGCATCATCAAACATGATACATTCAAGTGTACACAAAACATATCACATATACAATGTGCACATCAAGTGAGAAAAATCCGTTTAAAGTGAACCAATACTAGTTAATGCAAAGTAATATATCAAATATATAATCATACATTAAATCATTAAATCAACACTTGATTCAATGATCCGGTCATGTCGCACATGACCGACTAGTATTCTATGTATCGGCTTATCGAATCTATGATTCGATAACTAGGTCATATCGAATATAACCAATCGAAACATTTATCGCGAGAATGAAATGCGGTATCACATACACGCATTATTCTCGCTTCCGCACATATCTCATATGCGCTCCTATTTCGTTTCGCTTGAACCAGGAAACCTCTGTGTAGGACTCTAAAGACTCGTCAATACGCCGGTAGCAGATGATGATCATATCAAGCACCCACAAGCCGCAAGCGGTCTGCTAAACGTAACGGCCACCCGGGTATTGAGCGATCAGAAGATCGATGAGCTAGCCCGCTCACACTCCTGCGAATCCGACCAGTAACACTTACCGTACAGTCCGGTCTCTTCGTCTGATACGTCGCATATCAAGTCTAGGGGTGGTAAACGTCAGACCCCAATAACCCGATAAGTCGTGCCGATGTGAGGCTCGTAACGGGTCGAGAAACTACTGGTAACACTTACCAGCAAATCTCTGATCAGCCCTGGCCAGGGACTTCCCTGTTACGGCCAATCGAGCACAGCGCAACATCTACCCCCAATACCGGGAGAGACGAAACCCCTCCTATCGCTCATTGCCTCCATGTGACTCGGGACTGTACCCAAAGACCACCGTTTTGCACGCCCTAATGGACGTGGTAAGGTGGAGATCAAAGCACAGTGGGAATCACACAAGACTCTATGACGATCTCGGGTCTACAGACTAACCTGTACAAGTGTCACCTGAGAACTGCTATCTGACGTGAGGTATAATACCATCTGGGAGTTCTCGGCGAGTCCGTCCAGTGTACCCAGTCTCCACTGAGCACCCGTATACCATCTCTGATGTCAAACACCAATGGATATGGGATCATCCATCGCCCATCACATGGGTCGAGAAGCGTATACGCTAGTCTACTCTGGTATATCGATGCCCCGTCTCGATACACCCACGACTAGGGACCTTGAAGGATGTACTTATGGACTACCATGTCCCCACTAGTATGATCTGCATCATAGTCCAGGTAGTCAAGTACAAATCCTAAGGGCTTTACCAACATGTAATTATAAGACAGTATAAAGAGACTAGTGTACATGTTAAGATAAAGAGCAACCAGATAGCATACTATCATGTCGAGCAAGAAAGTCATCTCTATATATGTCCAAGCATCCAATATAATATACATAATCTGTACAATACTGGCCTCTAGGGCATACATACAACTAACAATCTCCCACTTGCACTAGGGCCAGCTGCTGTAGTATCTCATACCGAGCATCCCGAAGAGTCTCTCAAACTGTATCTGGGGAATGGCCTTCGTGAGTGGATCCGCCGTGTTGTTCTTCGTGTCAACTCTCCTGACCTCGATCTCCTGGCGATCAACTATCTCCCGGATCAGGTGATACCGCCTCAGAATATGCCTGGATCGCTGATGGGACCTGGGTTCCTTGGCCAAAGCCACCGCTCCATTGTTATCGCAATACAAAGGTATTGGACGCTCAATGGATGGAACCACTCCAAGTTCAGTAATGAACTTCTTGATCCAGACAGCCTCTTTGGCAGCATCGTTGGCAGCGATGTATTCAGCCTCCATCGTCGAGTCTGCCACGGTTTCCTGCTTGGAACTCTTCCAGCTAACCGCCCCTCCGTAAAGGGTAAAGACAAAGCCCGACTGCGACTTAGGGTCGTCCTTATCACTCTGGAAGCTCGAATCGGTAAAGGACTCCACTTGGAGTTCTCCGTTACCATACACCAAGAACATATTTCTAGTCCTTCGCAAGTACTTGAGAATGCTCTTCACAGCTGTCCAGTGACTCTCTCCAGGATCAGCTTGATACCTGCTCACTATACTTAGTGAGTATGCAACATCGGGTCTAGTACATAGCATCGCATACATGATAGAGCCTACTGCCGAAGCATAGGGTATCCCTTGCATGCGAGCTCTCTCCAAATCAGTCATGGGAGACATCTCTTTGGAGAGAGTGACTCCAGAGATCGTGGGCAAGTTCCCACGCTTGGACTCTTCCATACTAAACCTCTTTAGTATGGTGTCTATGTACCTGGATTGGGACAATCCCAAAATCCGTTTGGATCTATCTCTATAGATCCTAATTCCCAATATGCAGGAGGCATCACCAAGATCTTTCATTGAGAATCTTTGTGATAAGAAGAGCTTGACCGCTTGCAGCATAGGAATATCATTTCCTATCAAGAGTATGTCGTCCACGTACAATACGAGGAAGACAACCTTACTCTCTGCCACCTTCTTGTAGATACAAGGTTCATCTGGATTTTTGACGAAATCAAACTCTTTGATAACGACGTCAAAGCAGATGTTCCAACTTCGCGATGCTTGCTTTAATCCATAAATGGATTTAAGCAGCTTGCACACCTTTCCGCTGCTCCCACTGTCTACGAAGCCCTCTGGCTGAGTCATGTACACGCACTCTTCTAAATCACCATTTAGAAAGGCGGTCTTAACATCCATTTGCCAGATTTCGTAGTCATGAAAGGCAGCAATGGCAAGCATGATTCGGATGGATTTAAGCATAGCCACTGGAGAAAAGGTTTCGTCATAGTCCACACCTGGTCTTTGACGAAAACCCTTTGCTACAAGTCTAGCTTTGAAAGTCTCCACTTTCCCATCTACACTAAGTTTCTTTTTGAAGATCCACTTGCTCCCAATGGGTTTTACCCCTTCAGGAGCAACTTCCAAAGTCCATACTTTGTTGGTGTACATGGATTCCATCTCGGACCGCATAGCATCCAGCCATTTCACTGAGTCCCTACTCGTGATGGCCTGCTCGAAGCTAGTTGGGTCATCATCCTCCATGATGCAATCCTCGCTCCCACCGTCCATGAGAAAACCATAGTATCTCTCAGGTTGGCGAGGAACCCTACTAGATCGGCGGAGTGGCTGGGGTTCATCGGGAACTACGGAATCCTCTGGTTCCACCAGATCTTCTGTTGTAGCTTCTGCAGCTGGAACCTCTTCCAGTTCTACCTCATGACCACTAATCTCTTTTTCAAGAAATTCCTTTTCTAAAAAGGTGGCATGCCGAGAAACAAACACTCTTTGTTCCTCAGGGTGGTAGAAGATATACCCTCGCGAATGTTTGGGATATCCAATAAACTTACATAGAATAGACCTTGCCGCGAGTTTGTCCGGATTTTGCGTTTTTACATAGGCCGGACAACCCCATATCTTAACATAATTAAGACATGGTCTCTTTCCTTTCCATATCTCATATGGAGTGGTCGGCACGGTTTTGGTGGGAACCATATTCAATAGGTCTGCAGCTGTTTCCAGTGCATATCCCCAGAAGGAAATAGGTAACTCAGCTGTGCTCATCATAGAGCGCACCATATCTAATAGGGTGCGGTTCCTCCGTTCTGATACACCATTGTGCTGTGGTGTATATGGAGGAGTCAGCTGAGAGAGAATCCCATTCTCTTTTAGGAAGTCCAGGAATTCATTGCTCAAGTATTCACCTCCTCGATCAGATCGAAGGATTTTAATACTTTTTCCGGTTTGGTTCTCGACTTCTTGTTTATATTCTCTAAATTTCTCAAAAGCTTCTGATTGTGTTTCATCAGGAACACATATCCGAATCTAGAGAGATCGTCAGTGAATGTAATGAAGTACGAAGAACCATCCCTGGCATGTGTAGACATGGGACCGCATACATCACTATGTATCAGTCCCAAGAGTTCGGTAACTCTTTCTCCGTGTCCCGTAAACGGAGTTTTGGTCATCTTGCCTTTGAGACATGACTGGCAAGTGTCATAAGATGAAAATTCAAACGGATTTAAATATCCATCTTTATGCAACTTAGCTAGTCGTGTCGCATTGATGTGGCCCAGTCTACAATGCCACAAGAAGGATTCGTTGAGTTCAGAACTCTTCCTCTTGTGTGCGTTTGTTATGCTCAGAACTGTTGATTGGTTTAGAACATAAATGCCATTGCACAACGTGCCTGATCCAACCAACTTTTGGTTACGGAAAATGTTCATAACATTGTCCTGTAATACAAAATTATATCCCTCTTTACTTAATAAAGAAACCGATATAATGTTGCATATCAGGTTCGGCATGTAATAGCATTCGTTCAGAACCAATGTATTACCAGTTGGTAATACAAGGTGATATTCCCCGACAGTCTTAGCTGCAACAATTGCACCATTTCCAACTCTAATGTCTTTATCAACTTCTCCAAGTTCTCTACCTTTCCTGAGCTCATGTAACTGATTACATATATGGGATCCTGACCCGGTATCCAATACCCAGGACGTAGAGCAAATAGAGAAACAGTTCTCAGTAATGAACACACCCGAAGAAAATGCATCAACATGTACTTTCTTCATTCGGGTGGCATGGGAATCCTGGTATTCCCCTATATCCTGTTCATTCCTATAACTCTTATAGGAAAGAACGGAACCAACGTTCCCCAGCACAGTATAACATGCGGGTTCGGTCAATACATCCATATTATTATCTTCATTAGGGCATGAAATGGTCGCTACCTGGAGAGAGAGAGAAGAAAACACTTTAGCGTATGCTCGTGCAAGATCAGATTGGTTATTATCTTATCTAATCAGGATGGCTCCCACTGCTTTTTATCAAATCTTCCTTCAAACCCTAAAAGGAAAGACTAGCCGGGATTAATTACACACTACAAGTTCGCCAATCTTTCAGCCAGGCCAGTGTCGGTACTTTGAGGGAGGTCCCCCGTGCTTTCGCACGAACCTAATTAATGTAAACCTCGTTTTCCCAGAGGCGTAACCTCGTTAACACCTTTCTAGACACCTACTTGATCGGCTAATTGTAATGTGTAAAACTCTCCCAGGAGTAACTCTTACTCGCAGTGGGTATCGGGATCCAACTATCTCATAGAAGGTATGCAATCTCATTGCAAATTTCAACACTTGAAATTCCCGATAATCTTTTGCCCCTAGCGTCCTATGACCTTGACGCAGGCCAACAAACCATAGTGCGCTAGTCAAGTTCAACCCGTCATTTCCTGATTGAATTAAACCCACCCGTACGACCCTTGACGCAGGCCAACAAAGTCGCACGACTACCCTAATCCAATCTGCATCATATGCATAAGCAGATAAATACTAGTTAGCTACCGCACACTACGCCTTGACGCAGGCCAACAAACGTAGCACGAATACTAACTACTACTCATCTGAAATGACGGAGGGCTACGCCAGGTTTTTCTGAAAACCTATTGCGTAATGAACTTGATATCGTTGTAGAATCAAATGAAGTTTTGAAATGGAGTGATTTTGAGGCTTTTCTAGTTTTGCTAAAGGGGTCACTCCCGGTGAAGGGATCGTCGGCCCTTTCCTCGTCGAATGAGGTGCGGGATATATCATATATATCACTGTGCAAAGCAGAAACTATAGAAGCAATCAAAACAAACCGAGTGTGTAGCATCTGCCAGTTATTGCTAAAGGAGTCACTCCCGGTGAAGGGATCTCGGTCCTTTCCTCATCGAATAAGGTGCAGGGCATATCACATATACCGCTATGCAAAGCAAGAACTGTAGCTACCTATTTTATTTTAAAATTCGATTCCACAACATCTTAGGTTTCTTATCTTTCATTAATCACATTAATGAAGTCCCATCATTTAAATACCTAAACATCACAGATAGATATAACGTACACTTATGCCATCCGCATTCGCCTCGATGTCCCCTCGTGCATCGTTAGGTTAGGTAACTAACGACAGAGCAGGGCAGGGCTAGCGCGGGTGTAAAACATAAGTAACGTCTATATAATATATCATATATACTATATACTATATCCATCACAGAATCACATCACAGATATCGCAGCAGAATAAACATATGAAATATTGGATATACTAGGACGTCCGTGTTTTCAATACGAGCCAGTATAAAACACGGATTCCACGGTCGTGATGAATAGCCAATCCCACACCCCTAGACCCCTACGAGAGCGGCAAGCAACCCTGCCAATTCTAGGGTTAGGAGACCCGGACTCGACTCCTCGAGTTGGTCTCCCACTGGACCCCAGAACCCGGTTACTTGTGCTCCTCTCCTTGGGTCTATCCTAATGCGGAAAGGTAAATAATATACAAAGGGTGACAGCTTCCGCTACCTGGAAGTGCCCCAAATAAAAGAATATTACATACAAGTTTTTACATGAATGAAAATGGAAAACACTCATCTCACATAAAAACCCCCGGCTATTCAAACACGACGATCCAATATAACATATCCAGCAACACATAACATCACATGTCATCAACGTAAGTAAATATGTCCATCCCAATTGTCGTTGACATATAGCAACGAAACCGGCGATATCACATATTACACTTACGGTCACATAAAAGAAAGTGTAAAACTACAACAATTGGAATCCGCAACCTCTTTAGACATCACATGCCTAACAGTTACAAACCCCGCATTTTAGTCTCATTATCGAAAACTCTTTTCAATATCGTATGGGACTAAACTGCTAGATTTATAACATTCATCCAGTTATCTCATAACTGTTTATGAATTCCAATTATTGTATCCAATTCCGGATAAATAGAATATATTAAATTTTCCGATCGAACATTCGAACACCCAAGTTTTCCCGACACCGATCAACACATGAAATAGGTTCAAAAACATTCACTTCATGCCTAAGTACCAACGGTCCAGCCGTAGAAGGGTCAAGCCAACGCCTCACATGTGGCACGCCGTACTGCCCCAAACCCGAAGGTTCAAAGGGCAGTTCAAGACGGTCACATAATCGAGTTAAGGTTTGTTGTCTTCTAGAGGGACCATCGAGTTACTTGCACTACTTCGAACGTCTTTTAACTACAGAAAAATCCAACACTTGGAATTTTTCCGGCAGGGGAAAAGTTGGGTATTTGTATCCGGTCAAACATTTTAACATATTCTACAGTTATCTGGAAAAACACAAAGACGAAATTTGATACTCCGATCGAAACACCGAATCCCCAAAACAATTCCAGAAAATTCAACTCTTGAATAAATATTAAAAATTCCCAAAAAATCCAGCATAATAAAATATGAGTTACTGTGCAAACATTATTGCGCAATATGAACAGTGAGCGGCGGAAGCGCGGCAGAAGGCATGATTCTGCCGCGTTTCCGCGGCTGTTTAGATGAATCAAGAGATCGTGTTTCACCATAACTCTTAGATATTCCTGCTGAATTTTTTAGGCATTTTTAATCTGGAAAAATCCCGGTTTTTAGAAAATGTACAGAGAGCATTATAGATTTGGGGTTTCGGGTTCGTTCGGACTTCAAATCGCGTCTAGACTTCGCCTAAGGCTCTAGCTAGGCTTTGATACCACTGTAGGGTTCCTAGGCATCCTAAGGAAGTCTCACAAGGCATCGAACATGCCAATTTCAAAAATTATTGGTGCCGAGAAACCCTAACACGGATCGTTTACTAGATGTTTAGGCGAAACGGAAAACTAGTTAACTATTTAACTATAGGTTAGATGCTACAACCTTTGTAGATCCGGATTTCCACCTCCTTAGCTTCACGTGGTCATGCCCTCGCTGTCCATCATGAATCCTCGACTCGTTCGTCGGCTTCATCGGAAAACGGGCGGAATAGGTCGTCGGCTTCGTGTCAAAGACGATCTACGTCGAGGTTGCACTAGTTCAAGCTCCGACTTCACAAAGTTGTGAAACTTGTGAAGAGAACACCCAAAACAACTTGGCAAGAGGTAGAGGG
Organism: Agapanthus africanus; assembly: GCA_030015575.1. Classification (NCBI taxonomy): domain Eukaryota; kingdom Viridiplantae; phylum Streptophyta; class Magnoliopsida; order Asparagales; family Amaryllidaceae; genus Agapanthus; species Agapanthus africanus. Next base: position 413,967,463 of record CM057349.1, on the reverse strand, counting down.
TGAAGAAATAGGAGATGGGTTCACTTTAGATTTGGAATTCTCTCACTAAAACTCAAGTTGCCATTGATGTAGCAAGCTTGAAGAAGAAGAAGAAGATGATAGAATTGTTATGATAAGTTTTTTTTTTATCTAAAATGAATAATAAATCAATTCTTATCATCTTCTAACCATGGTCAAGTGTAGAGAATAGACCATGGTTAGTGGGAGTGGTTAGGTTTAAGCTAGGAGACAAAATGGCATCATTAGTCAAACTTCATGAAGCTTCACCATTCTTCATGATAAAATGAAACCAATTTGTTTTCATAAATCCATTTAAATAAATAATAAATGGATAAAATAATAAGTGAATATAATATAAACCCTAACCACTTGCATAACCATGGTTGCATTCTTTACACAAAGCCAAAACATCATGCATCATCAAACATGATACATTCAAGTGTACACAAAACATATCACATATACAATGTGCACATCAAGTGAGAAAAATCCGTTTAAAGTGAACCAATACTAGTTAATGCAAAGTAATATATCAAATATATAATCATACATTAAATCATTAAATCAACACTTGATTCAATGATCCGGTCATGTCGCACATGACCGACTAGTATTCTATGTATCGGCTTATCGAATCTATGATTCGATAACTAGGTCATATCGAATATAACCAATCGAAACATTTATCGCGAGAATGAAATGCGGTATCACATACACGCATTATTCTCGCTTCCGCACATATCTCATATGCGCTCCTATTTCGTTTCGCTTGAACCAGGAAACCTCTGTGTAGGACTCTAAAGACTCGTCAATACGCCGGTAGCAGATGATGATCATATCAAGCACCCACAAGCCGCAAGCGGTCTGCTAAACGTAACGGCCACCCGGGTATTGAGCGATCAGAAGATCGACGAGCTAGCCCGCTCACACTCCTGCGAATCCGACCAGTAACACTTACCGTACAGTCCGGTCTCTTCGTCTGATACGTCGCATATCAAGTCTAGGGGTGGTAAACGTCAGACCCCAATAACCCGATAAGTCGTGCCGATGTGAGGCTCGTAACGGGTCGAGAAACTACTGGTAACACTTACCAGCAAATCTCTGATCAGCCCTGGCCAGGGACTTCCCTGTTACGGCCAATCGAGCACAGCGCAACATCTACCCCCAATACCGGGAGAAACGAAACCCCTCCTATCGCTCATTGCCTCCATGTGACTCGGGACTGTACCCAAAGACCACCGTTTTGCACGCCCTAATGGACGTGGTAAGGTGGAGATCAAAGCACAGTGGGAATCATACAAGACTCTATGACGATCTCGGGTCTACAGACTAACCTGTACAAGTGTCACCTGAGAACTGCCATCTGACGTGAGGTATAATACCATCTGGGAGTTCTCGGTGAGTCCGTCCAGTGTACCCAGTCTCCACTGAGCACCCGTATACCATCTCTGATGTCAAACACCAATGGATATGGGATCATCCATCGCCCATCACATGGGTCGAGAAGCGTATACGCTAGTCTACTCTGGTATATCGATGGCCCGTCTCGATACACCCACGACTAGGGACCTTGAAGGATGTACTTATGGAATACCATGTCCCCACTAGTATGATCTGCATCATAGTCCAGGTAGTCAAGTACAAATCCTAAGGGCTTTACCAACATGTAATTATAAGACAGTATAAAGAGACTAGTGTACATGTTAAGATAAAGAGCAACCAGATAGCATACTATCATGTCGAGCAAGAAAGTCATCTCTATATATGTCCAAGCATCCAATATAATATACATAATCTGTACAATACTGGCCTCTAGGGCATACATACAACTAACACTTAACTTTGGACCGAGATGTCCTTAAACTAACATTGGACCACCATGTCCTTCAACTGGTAATCGACCGCAATGTCCCTATACTAAACAATAGAGCCCAAATGCTCTCTTGTCGGATCTAAATGATCCCGTTAAGTTAATCTTAGTCTAAAATTAGAATAACGTATCCTTAACAAACGTTTAAGTTGATCTTAGTTTCAAATGAGATTAACGTATCCTTAAACCCAACCCCAAACTCAAATCTAAGAAAATACGGATTTGGACTAATCCATGCCCTACGGGTGACAACATAAATTAGTCTCCGTATACAATCCACGGGCAACCAAAAAACAAAACAAACACACACGACACGAAGTGACCATCTGGAGAAGGAGAAAGTGGTTACCGTGATGCGGTAGCGTAATTAATTGCAGGGGCTTGCGCCTGCAGGGAAGAGCGCCCCCACAATCAAAAACCCCTCAAATTAGAGGGAATCTGACGAAGTCTGCTACATCGGCCGCATCCATTTAAACCTCCGATATATGGTGTCATAAATCAACTTGGTATCTTCAGAGAGGTAGACGGATAGCACCAATTAGCATCTGCCCCGAAATTCAGGCAAGACGGACCTACGCGGTCGCGTCTCCGTGTTTCGGCGGGGAACGGCGCTGTAATTAAACTACAAATAAGCTAAACAAAGCCTCACGTGTTAAACACGTTAGCGCCTATATGCTTTGCATATAGGCGCTGTAATTAAACTACAGATAGGCTAAACAAAGCCTCACGTGTTAAACACCTGAGCGCCTATATGTAAAACATATAGGCGCTGCAATTTAACTACAGATAGGCTAAACAAAGCCTCACGTGTTAAACACGTGAGCGCCTATATGCAAAGTATATAGACGCTGCAATCAAACAACAGATAGGTTAAACAAAGCCTCATATGCTAAACACGTGAGGACACCTCCTTTCGTAGAATTAAATTCTATTTAATGAACCGTTGGATCAAGGATCCAACGGTGATTAAACATAGAATTAAATTCTATTGGGAAGAATATTTTCTGACAGACAGAGAGTTAATGGATCAAAGATCCAAAATATTTTCTATATCTTTCTAAACAGAGAAAGATTATACTCTGTTAAATTAAGCACCCTTGGATTAAAAATCCAATGGTGATTAAAATGTCACCGCTCAATAGAATTTTATTCTATATATGGGAGAATATCCCCAATCTTGTTAAAAACAAGAACAATATCTTCTGTAAAACAGAAGTCCATGGATCAAAGATCCAACGGTGGGTAAAATTCCCCAAATCAATTCTGAGAGCAATTAAATCAATTGGGATCTCTCAATGAGAGATTTTCTCAGAATTAAACAAACTTCTCTCCACTATATAAAGAACCCGAGACTTCAAGTCTCAAAGAAGGAGAAAAAAGAGAGAGAGAGAGAGACGCACAGAGAGAGAGTGAACTCCCCAGAGGCTTAAAAAAAAAGAATATACAGTGAGCTTTTGAGGAACTGGAGAATTTAATTCTCAAAGAAAAGACTTGCTTCCTTGAAATACTAGGTAAAAAGAAAACACCTCTCCTTTGCCTCTCTAAGGGTTTAACCCTTCATATAAGAACTCGGTTCTTTCCTCTGGTTGAGATTTGTAGAGGTTAAACTCCCCACAAGTTGAGAATTTAATTCTCATCGGGGAGATTTTGCTCTACAAGATTCAAAACCTAGAGGAAAAGAACTAAGTTACATAAAAAAAAGGGGAGAAGAAGAACGGGAACACATAGGAATTTAATTCCTCCAAAGATTAGGGTTTAACCCTATATAAAGAACTTAGTTCTTCAATAAAAAAATAGTGATCCAAGATCTCCAAGGCCAAATTGTTGGTACTTAGCACTATTTCAAAGCCTCACACGTTTCCCACTTGAGTGCTTCAAACGAACAAGGAAAATAACCAAAACTTCCTCACGTGTTTACTACGTGATTTGTTTAAGAGGAAAACAAGTAAAAAAGAGGAAACAACAGTACTCCAGCATCAATAAAGGAAAAGGGGACATCCACGTGCTTTGCACGAGAACCAAGTGCTTAGCACTTATATAAAAAATGGGGGAGATAAAACCCAAAGAGCAGTGCCCATATTTGGGGTACTTCACGTGTGTCACGTGAGCGCCCTAAAACTCTAGTGTTTAACACTAGTCTGGCGCCCATATTTGGGGTGCCTCACGTGTGTCACGTGAGCGCCATAAAACTTTAGTGTTGAACACTAATCCAGTGCCCACGTGAAACGCACGTGAGCACTGTATTCCTTAGTGCTTAGCACTGTTGGAGACTCAATCTTAGCCCAAATTGGCTAAAGTTTTCTGAGGTTAGACCTCTTTGATACTAAAACAACTGAGCCCCTGTGCTCATGTTTTCCCAAATTGACCTTAATCTAAAAATGACTAGTGGTCTCCCATTGATGATATCCCAAATGATGCTTATCTTATATCTCCTAAGATAATTTTAGTCTCAAACATGATTAACATTCCTTAGGTTTACAACAGCACCATCTTTTCCCTCAAATATGGTATTTGGTTTAAGGATACATCTCTCTACACCTCTGATATATGTCGTTGTAATTCTTCAACGTCTTTAGAGAGGTGGCGGGTCCCGATAACCAACAACTCGTTGGTGCACTTCCAAATTGACTTGCACACCTCAAATCACACTGCACCCCAAATTGGGCACATTCCATATCAACATTTTTGTTCCTCCCGTCACGTAACAAATACACGTGCGCGCAAGATAGACAACGGACCGAGATGTCCTTAAACTAAAATCTCACCTCCAAAATGGTGATCAACAGACCGAGACGTCCTTAATATAAAATCTTACCTCCAAAATGGCGATCAACGGACCGAGATGTCCTTAAACTAAAACCTCACCTCTAAAATGGTGATCAACAGACCGAGATGTCCTCAAACTAGAACTTTGCCTCCAAAATGGCGATAATGGACCGAAATGTCCCTAAACTAAGACAACAGAGCCCAAATGCTCTCTTGTTGGATCTGAAACAAAAATGATTCTAAAACGTTGTTAAGTAGATCTTAGTCTCAAATTGAACTAACGTATCCTTAACATAAAACCAACCGAGCCCTAACTGCTCACATACATTTGAGTCGATCTTAATCTCAAACCAGATTAATGGTCCTTAAATAAAACAAACCCAAATCTATGATATACGGATTTGGACTAATCCATGCCTTACGGGTGACAACATAAATTAGTCTTTGTATACAATCCACGGGCAACTTAAACAAATAAAAAAACACACGACATGAAGTGGAATTCTAGAGCGGAAGAAAGTGGTTATCGTGATGTGATAACGTAATTAACTGCAGGGGCTTGCGCCTGCAGGGAAGAGCATCCCCATAATCAAAACCCCTCGTAAACGAGGGGGAATCTGACGAAGTCTGCTACAATGGCCGCATCCGTCTAAAGCTCCGATATATGGTGTCATAAATCAACTTGGCATCTTTGGAGAGGTGGATGGATAAATCCAAATAGCTTCTGCCCCCCAAAATTCAGGCCAGATGTCCCAACGTCCCGGTCGCGTCTTTCGGCGGTAAACAGGTTGATCGGAGGAGGCCGAGGAAGCTCGGCACATCAGGGGCTCAGAGACGAGCGGGAGGCCGAGGAACCTCGGCATGAGAGATGGCTTGGAGGCAAGTGAGGAGACTGAGGAAGTTCGGAGTCGAGTTGTTGACAGTCTCCTAGATGAAGGTGGAATGTCTTCAGGGGGGTCTCCCGAAAGGTCGGGTATGTCCACCGAGAAGGAGCCCCGGGGAATGTCCCCGATGCGGCTCATTTATTTCACTCCTGTAGAGTCTGGGACACATCATCTTCCACGTTTCGTAATCTGAGGAGACACAACTTGTGAGCATCATTATTAGCCCCCCACTCTTGTCCCGACCTATACAAGGGTCGGGTCGAGAGTGGTTTGCTCGGCCTTTTCTTCTGCTCAATTTGGCGCCAAGGAATCGTCATTATCCCGGGAACGGCATGGCATTTAGTGGTTACTTCGTTTCGATCCTTGGGCCCATGTGTTGCCTCGTCGTTCACCTGAATCTTCGCGTGTACCCATGACGGCATCAACGGATCAATGAAATGATCGCTCTTTAAAGAGGGTGCGCCGTTTCGCTCGTTCGTCTGTTGGGCTGCAGGCCATGTATCCGACGCGGGTTGGTGGATGCGACATGCTATCGCTGTCACCTGCAAACGAAGGGGCGTCCCCAATGGCCGATCGCCACATAGAGCTTTGACGGCTGGCATGCACGACACTTCGTTTTGGCGGCAATTGATCTGGGCCGTTGGATACTTTCTGTGGAGTGCATAAATAGGAGTGGACCCCCCAGGGCTAACACTTCCAGCATAATTCATCCTCATTATCAAAGATTGCCAGGCACTCCTTCCTTTTAGATCGGATCACCCGTGCTTTTTCCTCGGCCGACCCATTTCTTTGAGTCAAGTTAGATGTCTTCATCTGAGAAGTCTGCAGAGATAGTTAAGGTAGAGTCGGGCAATGAGGTCCTAATTGTTGGAGCTGAGTTTAGAGGGACTTCCTCCTCTTCGGCTTCAGATAACCAAGAGGGTTCGTCTTCTGCCACGTTGTCTGTGTCGGGCTCGCCCCTAGAGCCAGGGCTGCCTATGTCGTTCGCCGTCGGGTGGCGATAAGGGTGCCTAAGGCGCGCATTGAAAATGCCTATGTTCCCCGCCGAAATGCGGAGACGCGACCGCGCAGGTCCGTCTTGCCTGAATTTCGAGGCAGAGGCTAATTGGTGCTATCCGTCCACCTCTCCGAAGATGCCAAGATGATTTATGACACCGTCGATCGAACGTTTAAACGGATGCGGCCGATGTAGCAGACTTCGTCAGATTCCCCCTCATTTGAGGGATTTTTGATTGTGGGGACGCTCTTCCCTGTAGGCACAAGCCCCTGCAGTTAATTAAGCTACCGCATCGCGGTAACCACTTTCTCTTTCTCCAGATGGTCACTTCGTGTCGTGGGTGTTTGTTTTATTTTTGGTATCCCGTGGATTGTATACGGAGACTAATTTATGTTGTCACCCGTAGGGCGTGGATTAGTCCAAATTCGTATCTTCTTAGATTTGGGTTTGGGGGTTGGGTTTAAGATACGTTAGTCTCATTTGAGACTAAGATCAACTTAAACGTTTGTTAAGGATACGTTAGTCTAATTTTAGACTAAGATCAATTTAACGGGATCGTTTAGATCCAACAAGAGAGCATTTGGGCTCTATTGTTTAGTTTAGGGACATTGCGGTCGTCGATTAGTTTAAGGACGTTATGGTCCAATGTTAGTTTAAGGACATCTCGGTCCATGGGTTTAAAGGGACCCCACAGTCTGAGGTTAAGGACATCATAGTCCATGGGCTTAAGGACCCCACAGTCCGTAGTTTAAAGACGTCATAGTGTATGAAATGTATGGTTGTCGGGACCCATCACCTCTCTGAAGACGTTGAAGGATTATAACGACAAGTATCAGAGGAGTAAAGAGATATACCCTTGAACCAATTTTAGTTGAGAGATCTGTAGTCCGATTGGGACTAAGATCTGAGATTTATGAGCGTATGGGCTCAGTTAATATGAGTTGAGGACTTATGGCCAATCTTGGGCTAAGTCCAATTAAGTTAAAATGTTTAACATTTATTTTGGGCTGTTGAGACTTTATTTGGGCTTGGCCGTGACATTGTTTTTTTTCTCATTTACTGAATGCTGAGCATTTCTCATAGCCCTGGGTTTATTAAAGAACAATTTATGTTCCATCAGCGCAACCTGTGGCACACTTGGTGCTTTGCTCCAGTCAAAGAGCGCAGTGTGCTTCTGCCGAGTAGCGTACACGTGAGGGACACGTGTCGCACTTGGCGCTAAGCGCCAGATGATGGGCGCATTGCGCCAGTTTATGAGCGCAGAGCGCTAGTTTATGAGCGCATTGCGCTATTAGTTCAGTGGCGCACACGTGAGTGACACGTGGTGCGCCTGACGCTGAGCGCCAGCCCATGAGCGCCAGCCCATGAGCGCAGTGCGCTATTTTAAGAGCGCAAAGCGCATCTGATAAGTGGCGCATACGTGAGGGACACGTGTCACGCTTGGCACTGAGCGCCAGTCCAAGAGCATAGAAGCGCAGTTCAAGAGCGCAAAGTACATCTGATCAATTTTATGATCTAAGAAATAAATGCATGTTCTTTTAAAAGAGACTTTGTCTCAAGATCTAAGAAGAACAGTTCTTATTTTTTAGGAGATATTTACAATCTCTTATGTTGATGAAAGGTTTTGCCTTTATAGATCTATGATCTGTGAGAAGAATTATGTTCTTCTTCTTTGAGGGTGAGATCTTTTGATCTCTTTATGAAAGACTTTTGTCTTGTAGATCTATGATCTTTTAAAGAAGTGAATCCTTCTTTTTAAATTAATTACGAGATGATTTCATCTCTCTGTTCATCATTCTTTTTTTTACCTTGAAGAAGAATCTTCTTTCTTTGAGAGCTTGGCTCTTCTTTTTGAGATCTCTCAAAGCTTATGGTGGGTTCCTCTCTATGCTTCTCTATATCTCATACTTGAAGTCTTGGGGCCTTTAAATAGGGCAAGCTGATCAGTTCATCAGTTAAGAAGATCTTTTCTCCAATTGATTTGGGGATTTTCCCATCGTTAGATCATTGATCCAAGGACTTCTGATTTACAGAAAGTAATCTTCTTGTTTTTAATAAAGATTGGGAAATCTTCTAAACAGAATTTATTCTGTATTTTTAGTGATTTTTAATCACCATTGGATCATTGATCCAACGGTGCTCTGATTTACAAAGCACAATCTTGTTGTTTGGAAAGATTTTGAGGAATCTTTTCTTAACAGAATTTAATTCTGATTGATTAATGATTCATCTTTATTATTAGATCTTTGATCTGACGGTGGGGAGCTTTTAGTTTCAGCGCTAGCGCACCCGTGCTCTGCACGTGGTGCGCTGCTTAGAGCGCAGCGTACCTAGCGCTAGCGCACACGTGGTGTGCTGCTTAGAGTGCAGCGTACCTAGAGCTAGCGCATCCATGCTTTGCACGTGGTGCGCTGCTTAGAGCGCAGCGCACTTGGTGCTGCATCTGAAGCGTTGCTTCATTTCAAAATTTGAATTTTGAACAGAGTTTTGCTCTGATTGGGGAAACAGCCTACGATGCCCGCTCTGTTTTGAGGAATGCGGGCGAGCTTGCCGAGATTCAGGCTCGATTCCGTATTCCCTCCAACTACTCGCTTCGCTTAGCTAGAGAGGGTGAGCGGGTGGACCAGGTGCAGGGCAAGAAGATTGCCCTGTATTTGGAAGCATTCCGGGCCGGAATGCGTCTTCCCTTCTCAGCCGAGATATGTGGGGTGCTTCGCTGCTTCCATCTTGCCCAGGGCCAGCTAGCGTCGAACTCGTGGAGAATCCTCCTCAGGTTTCTGGTCCGGTTGAAACTTTAAAATATTTCCTTCAGTTTGACCTTTCTCGTTTCCTTCCTCTGTTATAAGAATCACCCTGGCACCAGCAAGGATGAGCCGAGCTGGGTGTATTTTTCCTTAAAAAAAAAGTACGGACGGGGTGGCCGGGTCGGGTGTGGTAGCCGTCCCTTCTTCCATCCATGAATGGAAGGAGAAGTTCATTTTCGTCGGGCCACCTGAGGGCGAGGTTTGGCCCGTGCCTACACAGTGGCATAGGGCCGACTGCCAGAGGGCGAAATAGTCATCTTCACCCGAGACAAGGGTGGTGTCTTTGTGGGAGCCGATCTAGCAGGCTGATGTCCTGCTTTCTGAGCAGGCCCTGAGCTGGGCTGGGCTCAGCCCTGTGCGCTTTCTGGGTAAGTTGGGGCTGTAGACGATCTATTTAGACTTTGATGAATTTTCTTTGCCCTTTTCAGCGCCACTAACTCTCTTTGTGTATTCCCCCCTTTTGTAGATTAAATAGACTAATCCAAGTTCTTAGCTGCCATGGCCGCGAAGGCCCAAAAGAAGACCGGGAGAGGAAGCTTGTCCTGACTGAGTCCGAGCTCGGTCCCGAGGCCTGCCCCGCCGAGCAAGCCTTTAACTGCGTCACCCCGAGTCCCCAAAGAGCGCCGCGGGGGAGGGGGGAGGGAGGGCAGAAGCACGCATGGGATCCGGTACCTCGGGCGAAGGAGGAGGAGGAGGAGGAGGCCAAGCTCACCGACGCCCCCCTGAAGAGGCGTAAAAGGACGATTTCTCGGGCGCCTCCTTCTACCGGGATCCTAATGCAGGAGGGGGACTTCTGCTTCGAGGTGCCCTCGGAGCTCTCCGTCTACCGGGAGCGCCAGCCCATGAGCGCAGTGCGCTATTTCAAGAGCGCAAAGCGCATCTGATAAGTGGCGCATACGTGAGGGACACGTGTCACGCTTGGCGCTGAACGCCAGTCCAAGAGCGCAGAAGCACAGTTCAAGAGCGCAAAGCACATCTGATCAATTTTATGATCTGAGAAATAAATGCATGTTCTTTTAAAAGAGACTTTGTCTCAAGATCTAATAACAACAGTTCTTATTTTGTAGGAGATATTTCCAATCTCTTATGTTGATGAAAGGCTTTGCCTTTATAGATTTATGATCTGTGGGAAGAATTATGTTCTTCTTCTTTTAGGGTGAGATCTTTTGATCTCTTTGTGAAAGGCTTTTGTCTTATAGATCTATGATCTTTTAAAGAAGTGAATTCTTCTTTTTAAATTAATTACGAGATGATTTCATCTCTCTATTTATCATTCTTTTTTTTTACCTTGAAGAAGAATCTTCTTTCTTTGAGAGCTTGGCTCTTCTTTTTGAGATCTCTCAAAGCTTATGGGGGGGTTCCTTTCTATGCTTCTCTATATCTCAGACTTGAAGTCTTGGGGCCTTTATATAGGGCCAGCCGATCAGTTCAATCAGTTAAGGAGATCTTTTCTCCAATTGTTTTGGGGATTTTCCCATCGTTGGATCTTTGATCCAAGGGCTTCTGATTTACAGAAGGTAATCTTCTTGTTTTTAATAAAGATTGGGAAATCTTCTAAACAGAATTTATTCTGTATTTTTAGTGATTTTTAATCACCATTGGATCATTGATCCAACGGTGCTCTGATTTACAGAGCACAATCTTGTTGTTTCGAAAGATTTTGAGGAATCTTTCCTTAACAGAATTTAATTATGATTGATTAATGATTCATCATTATTATTAGATCTTTGATCTGACGGTGGGGAGCTTTTAGTTCCAGCGCTAGCGCACCCGTTCTCTGCACGTGGTGTGCTGCTTAGAGTGCAGTGCACCTAGCGTTAGCGCATCCGTGCTTTGCACGTGGTGCGCTGCTTAGAGCGCCACGCACCTAGCGCTAGCACACACGTGGTGTGCTGCTTAGAGTGCGGTGCACCTAGCGTTACCGCATTCGTGCTTTGCACGTGGTGCGCTGTTTAGAGCACAACGCACTTGGCGCTGCATCTGAAGCGTTGCTTCATTTCAAAATTTGAATTTTGAATAGAGCTTTGCTCTGATTGGGGGAAACAAATGCCCCCCACCGTTTCGCTCACGTGGCCCACATGTGAGTGCGGCGGTGGCAGTATCTGCGCCCTTGGATCAACTCAGAAGTTGAAAAGGCATCTCAGTGCCTATAAATAGGACCCTTGGCCCTTAGGATGATTTCTGTTCATTTTCTTCCTTCTGAGAATTATTATTCTCTTGCAGAACATAACTCTTTGGCTTAAGAACTTACTTAAGGACAGAACTCTGTCAAAATTTTTAGGTAAAGTTTAAATCTTTTAAAGAACCTTTTAATAATCTAGGGTTTCACCCATTAACAGAGCTTTGCTCTTCATAGATCTTAGATCTAAAAAAAATGTTATCAGGATTTTACCTATTAACAGAGATTTGCTCTTCATAGATCTTAGATATAAAGAAAACCTTCTGAGGGTTTCTTGACCCATTAACAGAGTTTTGCTCTCTTGAATAACGGAGATTTGTTAATCTCTTATGAAGAACTCACAGAGTTTGTTCATAGGTCTTGGAGATCTCAGAATTTTAATTCATATAAAAAATTGATTTCAATTTTTCTGATGGGTTTTTCCATCATTTTTACAGAGCCAGGCTCTTGAGGAATTTTTATTCCTTCATCATTAGAACTTGACAGGTGTCATTCTGTCACAGAGCACTGCTCTCAAGGGGAGATTTACTCCTTAGCCCGAGAGATTTCTCATTAAATGAGAATCAATTGAGGATTTCCTCATTTAATTGACAGTCTCATCAAATGATGAAGCTGTTCTATTAATGATGAACTGTCATCTAGATTTAGTGGGTCCCCCTTTGGTCCCCTTTTTACTGCATTGCAGTGTGGAACGAATTTTAAAGTACCAAGTATCAGAGTTTAAATTATAGCACTGATGGTTGACTTTGTTCTTTTTCGCACGGGTGACATATCTTTCGACACTTCTTTTCCGTTCGTTCGCTCAGAAGGCGGATTTCCTGAAGCGCCCGTAGACCGGGAGGTCATTGCGCTGATCAAAGACCATGACCCGGAACACAAGAATCTTCATTTGTGGGGAACATGGTATAACCAGATCATCATGGGTCGACGCAGCTTCTCTTACGCAACACCTTCAGAGGCTATCTCGGTGATTCACTATGCTGACATACCCCCGGTGAACTATGCTGTGGAGGTGGTTAACTGGACTTCAGAGGGTTGTCTTCAGCCTTCTATGGCTGCAATACCTGTACAACCGCCGATGGCTTTGGAAATTCTAGGGCGGCATATATGCCAAGGTGAGTCGCGCCTTTGGGGACAGCTATACAATATAGGTCTGACTCCCTGTCACTCGGCTGGATACCTGCAGTGGGCCCGATATATCCTATCGGCAAAGAAGTCAGAACTGCTGAAGCTTGGGTTGTATCCTGCGATTTATGCTTCTCTGTTCCAGTATCCCACAGCTCCCGCATGATGGGTCAAAGCCTTCTTAAAACAATGGAACATTCCAACTCATACCTTCCTTATGCTAGATCGGGAAGTTTCCATCTCTCTGGAAGAGTTTGCGGATATCTCCGGCTTGCCTGTCAGAGGGGAGAATTATGAGGAGATCTTGCCCCCTGATGAATATGTTTTCGCTACCCGACTGGTGATGACGGGTATAAACCCAAAGAATGCCATTCAGCACTGATTCCCTAGCTTGATCAAGGTGCTAAACATTTACGAAGGCCTATTTCTTGAATCTGGAAGCTATGGGGTTAGCATTGCGGACTCATCGCCCGTTTTCTTCGCCCAGAAGTTTTATCGCGACAAGGTGAAAAGTGTGCCAAATTGGATGATCCTTTCGGCTTTGGCTTGGATCGCCGGCCAATATTAGAAGCTGATCAAAAGGGATTCTTTCTTCCAAACGTCGCGATCGCCCCTTTTTCAGAAATTGCTGCTCCGGGCATCGATGAGGAAGTGTTCTTTTTAGGGTTCCTCGGTTTGTGGTTAAGATGGTTCGCGCTTCCCATGCATCCTCGCTACATGAGGCCGTCAGTCTTCTACCCAGCTCATCGGATGGTTGAAGGGATACATGTTTCTGTTGGAATTGCCGAGCTGGCTCATTTGTATCACGACCTTAGTTCGGCGGCCGATACCACTCAGCCGGGGGTGCAGCCCGTGAACTTCCTGATGCATTATTTTACTTCATGGCTTGAATTGCATGTGCTCGGTGCCTTTGGAATGCACAAGCGGCCTCATTTCTATGAAACTTGCAATTTTCCACGGATCATGCGGCTGGTCAATGCTTCCATTATGAAGCCAAGTCAGCGAGAGGCTCGGGGTGTAATCCTTCGCCCACATACCGTCAGGGACGGCATGACCTTTGTTGATAAGGTTATGACCATCGGTAAGGAGTCCTCTAAGACGGTGCAGCCACTGCGGGACACCTTTAAGGATGGAGCTTCTACCCTGAAATCTCGGGAAATTCTCTATTTATACTCCATCAGGCCGGGATATTTGGTGTTCAGGCAGAACGATTCGTCTTTGTTCATGAGATATAATCCCCACCGTTTTGCCCAGCAATCAAGTTATAATCATGGTGTCCCGCTCGAGGCATTCTTGGCAGAACCAGTTTATACTGAGGAGGGTATCCGGAGCGCTTTGCACCACTTCATGCGCCTAAACACAGAGTCCAATTTCTTCATTAGTGAATCAAGTTGTGTTCCTAGGGCCCTAAACGTATACATGGCGTGGTATCAACACGCAATGGGTGTTGTTATCAGGGAAGAAAAGAAATTGTTGCTCGACCGCAAGGGTGCACTCCCCCGGTAATCCAAACGTCCCATTGAAGCAACGGACCATCGTCCGTCCTCCCTTAAGAGAAGTTGTTGCGATCGAGGTCCCGCATGATAGGCCTGAGTTGCCGATACCCCGTGCTCCAGTGGAAGCGGTGACCGTAGCGTCCCTCGAGTCTGGCATGGGTTCAGATATCGGGACTCGTCGTCCCAAGGTACCCACCAAGCGTAAGCTTGTGCTAGCGGCGACCGGTGCTCGTTCGCAGAAGAGGAAGAAGAAGTCGATTCTCTCTGCCGACGTTGCATTCGGCCAGAAGCCTCATGCTCCTTATAGCGAGGGCCTGAATGAATATGGGACCAACGAGGGTCTATTCATAGCGCCGGACGATACCAACCTCGAGGCTGCTATTGCAGCTTCTGAGCGACTAGCAAGCCACAAAGCGGGACTGGCCATTCTCGCGCAATCAAGTAAACATCAGCCGTACCTTTTGTCATTGCATCATATTTTTATCATCATGTTTTGACTGACACTTTTCCCTTTTTAACAGGCATTTTCACCGAAGAAGCTCTCGCAGCTTCTCTCAAGACTTTTGAGGAGGAGGAAAGACTTCGAGCATTCTTAGGCATCGGTACATTTCGGTTCACCGCGTCTCCACTCCCGTTTCTTATGAGTAACCTGACCCCTCCTTTTCATCTTATTACAGGAACTACCTCTACTCAGGTTATTCCAGGTGTGGTACCGACTTTGCAGGGCGGTACGGAGACGCTTCCACGGTCGGCTATCGAAGTCTCAGTTCCGCCGGTATTTCCGAAAGAAGCTTCACTTAAGCAACCGATGACGGACGCCATGACGGCTCCAGAGGTAGCTCTTGGTGTGGACAATGATGTCCCGTTGACGGAGGTCTTGAGAAGATCAGCTCTCACGGCCCGGGCAGAAAGGAAGCGCAGAATGCGTGCAGCAAGGGAACGTAATGCTGCCTTGGCTGTGAGTGCAGGCTCGAGCGCTGCTACCCCTGCCCCTACTCCTTCAGGGGGTGCTTCGGCCGCCCTGTCTACCGCTTATAGACAGGAAGCGTGTGCGGCTCAGGAAGCAATTGAAAGATCAACCCAAGGTAACGTAACACTGAGTTCTTTCGTCAAACCTTTAATCTTCAGATTCTCATATATCCTATCCTGCAGGGCCTGAGATAGCCACTCTTTCTCAAGAGTCTGGCACTGCCCCAATCGCCATTCTTTCCGCTTGCGGTTCTCTGCCATCTCCTGGCATCGCAAGTGTTACGACGGCTCTCGTGGAGTCAGGGGATGAGGCCACGGGCGGCGAAACCATTCCGATGGAGGAGGGTGAAGCATTCGCTGCATCCAGTGACGCCCTTGTCGCGGTCTCGACTGGCGACTCACCAGGTAGATTATGGGTCATTGCTTTCCTTTTCGTTTTGCAATCTCTTTCAATCTCTCCTGACAGTATTTCTCTTATTTCGGATGCAGGTGTGGTGAGCGTTGAGGTTGTGCCACCTGAGGAAGCATCTCCAGTTGCTGCTTTGACGGTGCCCCCCTTTTGCCTTCTCTCGTATCCTCTCAAATGCTGGAAGGTACGGATTTGTGACCCTTCAGTTCCATTGTAGGCAGTATACTTTAAGTACTGACATTACATTATTACACTCTTTCAGGAGTTCTTTTTGATCATCTGTATCAGGTGCTGCACCCACATTTCTCCTTCCAGTCGGAGATGGCTTCATCTAGTGGTGTTGGTGAGTACAACCTAGCTGATGTCTTCTCTTTTCTTTTACGGGCAGCCAAGTCGTTGCTAATTATTCTTTGTTTTGACTGCAGCACTACAAATTGAAGGAGGAAACGAAAGAATAGTTGCGCCACCGGTACCCCCGGCCTTGCCACCTGCCGCAGCTGGTATAGTAAACTCTATTGTTCATGTAGCTTATCTATTTCTTGAACCGTTATTTGACTATGATTTATTTTGCAGCAGTGACACCGACTTCAGTTTCGTTCGAGTTTCGAATCATAATGCCAGCGGGCCCATTTTCCAGACGTCTATCTTTAAAAGGCGTTGTGAATGTCTGCGTATGTTGAGTGATCACCTCGAGGAGCTTGACGCGGAGACTCCTGCCCTTGCTGCAGATTTTGCTGCTGAGGTTAATCCTATGCTGGTGACGCTCATGCACTTTCATAGCGAGGGTGTCGTTGAGTCTTGGGTTAATCACTGCAGGAAAATTGAGGCTTGTCTGCATGAGCTCAAGGTCAGACGTCCTGCTCCCAAGGTCCTGGCTGTGAACTCCCAGCGGGCTGCATGGGTCGAGCAGAGCACTCCCTACTTCATTCATCTTGAATAAGAGATGGCCTTAAAGTGGAAGGAGTGCGAAGAGACTTCAAGCGAATCTGCCCGGCTGCACGCTCAAGTTGATGCAAACACTGTACAGCTGAAAGCTATCTTTGAGGGCCTTCTACGATGTATTTCTGACGGGCTAACGCTGAGGCATAAGCTCGATCTCATTGAGCGGGATGCGCAGAGTCGTGTGGCAGCTCAGCGGGTCATTGATGAGCAACTTTCATCTTACTTGCAGCAACGAGCTCAGGTTGAAGCAGAGTTGGCCACGGCAGCTGACCGTGAAAAGGGGCTGAGGGGAATGCGCGAGCAACTGAATGGTCTATTGAAAACGCTTCCCTCCCAATTGTCGTTTTTTCACCATTTGTAATTTTTTGAATAAAATGTATCCATTTTTTTTTATCCTTTCATATGATGTAAATTGTACTCAATTAGACTTTATAAATAAAAGATACATTTCTGTCGCACTATCTTGTGTTATCTCTTGCTTTCTTGTCTTTTCTGTGTTACCAGCATGTCACCTTTAGCAAGCGTAGTTTGTAGATGATAGAGAACATTCCGTCTAGAACTCTTTGAGAGGTAGTGATGGCTTAAGAAGCATGTTAAGATCTCCTGCTTAAGGCTTTTCAACTTTATGAGTCGTGAGGGTCTCATAAAGACTATTCTCCCTACAATTCGAAAGGATCTCGTAGGTGTATTTTCTTCTTAGGAATCGTGAGGATTCCTAAGTGTGTTTTCTCTTGGGAGTCGTAAGGATCTCATAAGAGATTTTTCTTCCTTACGAGTCGAGAGGACCCGTAAGTGTCTGATGAGGTTGACATTATCCGCATTTCACGGAGTCAGAAATTGTTTTGGACGTTTCCTACGGGGTCTAGATTGACTCTAGCCGTGTTCGACGGGACCAGGATTTGCTCTGGACGTTTCCCACGGGGCCAGGATTGACATAGGCCGTGTTCCATGAAACCAGGATTTGCTCTGGATGCTTCCCACGGGGTCAGGATTGATATAGCCGTGTTCTGCGAGGACCAGGATCCGCTCTGGACATTTCCCACGGGGTCAGGATTGACATAGGCCGTGTTCCACGAAACCAGAATTTTCTCTGGATGCTTCCCACGGGGTCAGGATTGACATAGCCGTGTTCTGTGAGGACCAGGATCCGCTCTGGACGTTTCCCACGGGGTCAGGATTGACATAGGCCGTGTTCCACGAAACCAGGATTTGCTCTGGATGCTTCCCACGGGGTCAGGATTGACATAGCCATGTTCTGCGAGGATCGGGATCCGCTCTTGACGTTTCCCAGGGGTCAGGATTGATATAGGCCGTGTTCCACGAAACCAGGATTTGCTCTGGATGCTTCCCACGGGGTCAGGATTGACATAGCCGTGTTCTGCGAGGACCAGGATCCGCTTTGTACGTTTTCCACGGGGTCAGGATTGACATAGGCCATGTTCCATGAAACCAGGATTTGCTCTGGATGCTTCCAACGGGGTCAGGATTGACATAGCCGTGTTCTGTGAGGACCAAGATCCGCTCTGGACGTTTCCTACGGGGTCAGAATTGACATAGGCCGTGTTCTACGAAACCAGGATTTGCTCTGGATGCTACCCACGGGGTTAGAATTGACATAGCCGTGTTCTGCGAGGACCAGGATCTGCTCTAGACATTTCCCATGGGGTCAAGATTGACATAGGCCGTGTTCCACGAAACCAAGATTTGCTCTGGATGCTTCCCACGGGGTCAGGATTGATATAGGCCGTGTTCCACAAAATTAGGATTCGCTCTGGACGCTTCACACGGGGTCAGGATTGACATAGGCCGTGTTCCACATGACCAGGATTTGCTCTGGATGCTTCCCACGGGGTCAGGATTGACATAGCCGTGTTCCGCAAGGACCAGGATCCGCTCTGGACGCTTCCCATGGGGTCAGGATTGATATAGGCCGTGTTTCACGTGACCAGGATTTGGTTGACTTTATCCGCATTTCACGGAGTTGGGGGATGACTCTCGGTTGTCTGTGCACCGCCGAGTCATGGAACTGGGAATTGCCGCGGTTCCACTTTGCTGATGTTGCGTCTGTTGTAATGAGACGAATGTTGAGATGATCTCCAGGCCGTTTGTGAACCGTCGAGACTTGGCTTCTTTTTCTGATGGAGCCTGGAAGGGAAGGTGTGATTCTTTCTTTGTTTGTGCCCCTGGATTGTATACAGGGA
The DNA here is from genome assembly GCA_030015575.1 of Agapanthus africanus. NCBI lineage: Eukaryota > Viridiplantae > Streptophyta > Magnoliopsida > Asparagales > Amaryllidaceae > Agapanthus > Agapanthus africanus. The sequence continues at coordinate 413,948,821 of CM057349.1, read as the reverse complement.
TCGATGTGATATCACTTGTAGGGCAGAAAAGTTTCGTTTTATATATTTTTCTTTCCGCGATGCTCTATTATTTCAGCTTTTTATATCATGAAAGTCGCGATTGCCTAATCATTTCGGCTATTTTTCGCGGTGCCCAATTATTTCGGCTATTTATTTTATTTACTCGCTGCTTTTTATTGCGAGTTACCCAATCATTTCGGCTATTTCGTATACATACATTTTTAGTTGCTGATTTTGTTGCTAGTTGCCCCATCATTTCGGCTATTTCGTATGCATTTATGGCTCGCTGGCTTTTCACTGCGAGTTTTGGGATTTGACACCGATTTAAGCATCAGCATCGCTACAACTGGGATATTGCCAGGAGCGAATCATCATTTTCCTCTGTCGATGTTGAACAAAGGTGGCTTAGCGAACAGGGTTAGGATCCTGTCGACTAAGGCTTTTAACTTCATGAGCCGTAAGGGTCTCATGAAGGTATTTCTCCCTACAAGTCGTGAGGATCTCGTAAGTGCGTTTTCTCCTTAGGAATCGTGAGGATTCCTAAGTGTGTGTTCTCTTATAAGTCGTAATATCTTACGAGAGTGTTTTCTCCTTATAAGCCGAGAGGACTTATAAGGGTTGTTCACCGTGCGAGCATATCCCCAGTCTTTGGTGGGACTTTGTTAGGGAAATATTTATTCACGCCCGCGGATTGTATACTAGGGTCAGTATTGAACCGCTTGTAGGGCAACATTGGAGGTTGTGATGGCTTAAGAACAGGTTCAGATCCCTATAGCTTAAGACTTTTGAATCCTATGAGCCGTGAGGGTCTCAAAGGAGGGGTTCTCTTTACGAGTCGTGAGGATCTCGTAAGTGTGTTTCTCCTTAGGAATCGTGGAGATCCCTAAGCATGTTGCTCCTTTGTGAGTCGTAAGTACTTCACGCAGGTGGTTTCTCCTTACAGGGTCGAGAGGACCTTGCAAGTGTCTTTTAACGAGCTTACGCCCTTTCGGGTTTTCACAAAACTCGCCGGTAGCCCTGCTGTTTTTACTCACGGAGCCCTTTCGGGTTTTCATCCGTGCCTATTTTGCTTATGGACATACCGTTTTCTCTCTTTTTTTTATTTTATTTATTTATTATTATTATTTTTTTTGTCAGCCTTGGGATGCTGTGGTCCGTAGTAGTTTATCGACGTTTCAGTCAATACCCGGTTTTAGGACATAGTGGTCCATCGTTAGTTTAAGGACGTTTTGGTCCGTCACTAGTTTCAGGACATTTCGGTCCGTTGTTAGTTTAAGGACGTTTTCGGTCCGTTGTTAGTTTAAGAACGTTTTGGTCCGTTGTTAGTTTAAGGACGTTTCGGTCCGATAGTCGGCTACTACTTATAGAGTTTGGGCTCAGGAAGATAGCGAGCGGACATAGTCGTCGTCATCTATCGTTGACCTAGGCCGTGACTCGTCAAGCGTAGTATTTTTTCAGAAAGTGACCGTTTATTGGCCTAAAAGGTCTTTCACCATGCATGCCCATGAGTAGATAGGCTCCACCCTGGTAAACTTTGTCTATGATATATGGGCCTTCGTAGTTCGGCTCGAATTTCCCCCGCTTGGCATGATTGGGGATCATAGGTCTTTTGACCACTAGCATGAGTTCGCCTTGGCGGAATGCTCTCAGCCTAGTCAATCTTTCATATGAGCGCGTCATCTTTGCTTTGTAAGCCTCCAGATTCTGTTGCACTATGAGCCGGGTTTCATCAGGGGCGTCGAGCTCCTCAAGCCAAAGGTGAGCATTTTCTTCGTCTGTTAGCTCGTAGTGAACCGCCACTCGTAGAGAGGGTAACTCTATTTTGAGGGGGAGTACCGCTTCTGTGCCGAATACCAATGCATACGGCGTTGTGTTCGTAGCTGTTTTGAACGTAGGTCGATATGCCCAGAGAGCCTCATGCAGTCTCCCGTGCCAGTCCTTCTTATTTCGAGACATCGTCTTTTTCACGATTGTCATCAAGGTCTTGTTGAAAGTCTCAGCTAGACCGTTAGCTCAGGGATTATAGACCGAAGAGTATCTCTAATCTATGTTATGCTGTTGTGCAAAGCGGCTGATCTTGTGGCTTCTGTAGGCTGGCCCGTTATCGGAGATAATCCGTCGCGGAGTGCCGAACCAGTAAATGACATGTGTCTTGAAGAAATGGAGGATATTCTCCGTCTTCACTTCCTTCAGCGGTACTGCTTCTGCCCATTTGGAGAAGTAATCAGTTGTCGCCAAAATGAATCGATGTCCTCTGAACGATGCTGGTTCGATAGGGGCCGATTATGTCAGTTCCCCACATATTGAACGGCCAGCTAGCTACCATTGGATGTAGCGGATTTGGATGCTGGTGGATAAAGTTCCCATGAATTTGACACGAGTGATATTGCTTCGCGTATTCGAGGCAGTCTTGGATGATCGTGGGCTAATAATAACCCATCCTTTTGATCTTCAATTTCATCTTCGGACCAGCTTGGTGAGAACCGCAGAGTCCGTCGTGAGTTTCTTGGACGACTCTCCTTGCCTCTTCAGGCCCAGGCATCTTAGCCACAGAGAATCAAATGATCTCTTATATAGAGTATCATTGATGAAGGCAAAAGATAAAGCTCGTTTCATGAGCTGATGTTTTGAGGACGCATCTTCAGGTGTTCGACGGGATTTGAAGTAATCTATAAAGACTTCTCTCCAATCCTTAGCCTTTTCTTGTTCTTTTATTTGTAGGGCCGTTTGCTCGGTAGCTCCCTTTTCTTCGGAAGACTCCGGAGATATTTCTGCCGGGGCAAGAACCCGACGACTTTGCACAACGATCCCTACTTCATCGAGATTCTCATCAGCCAATTCTTTAGCGAGTTTGGCCAATGCATCCGCCTTGCTATTTTCTGTGCGCGGTATGCTTTCCAGCACGTAGGTGGGAATTTGAGCCAGCAATTGTTGCACTTTCCCACCGTACTTCACCAACTCTGGTTTGCACGTTTGATAGTCGCCGTTCACTTGACTAACGACCAATTGGGAGTCTCCGTATATGAGGAGGTTTTCAATTCCCATGTCGACAGCGATCTCAAGACCTGCTATCAAAGCTTCATATTCGGCTTCATTGTTCGTCCTCAGCTCTGTTAAGGAGAAGGCAAAGCGCATTATCCCTCCTTGTGGAGTCACGAAGATAAGGCCCACCCTGGATTTGATTATGGGGATGCTTTGTTTGCGCTTCTTCATGGAAGATGCTCCATCGAAATAGAGTTCCCACCGGGTATCATTTTCTCTTCTCTCCCCATCGACTGTGTCAAACGTGTGTTCGTCTGGCAATTCGCAGTTCAAGGGAGAGTCGGCAGGTATCGGATGTTCAGCGAGAAAGTCGGCGATGGCCTGGCCTTTCACTGTCTAGAGGGGACGATAAGTTATCGAGAACTCCATCAAGAGCAAGGCCCATTTAGCGAGACGTCCCGTTAATATGGCCTTTGACATCAAATATTTGAGAGGATCCACCTTTGATATGAGATGGACCTCATGTGCCAACGCATAGTGCCAGAGCTTCGTTATCGCAAAGATTAATGCCAGGCAGTGTTTTTCGATGGGGGAGTAATTGCTTTCTGTCCCCAGGAGAACTCGACTCAAATAGTAGAGGGCTCTCTCCTTCCCTTGGTCGTTCTCTTGTGCCCACAGCGCGCCTAAAGAACCTTCGAAGGCAGTTGTATACAGAATGAGGGGTTTTCCCTTGATTGGAGCTATTAGCACCGGGGGATTCTGCAGGTATTGCTTGATTTTGTCCAGTGCGCTTTGGCATTTGCGATCCCAGACGAACGGGGTTCCCTTCTTCATTAGGTGACTGTAAGGACGGCACTTGCCGGAGAGATTGGCTATAAATCGCCGGATGTACGCGAGCTTTCCTTGGAGAGACCACAATTGCTTGAGAGTCTTCGGCGGGGGCATTTCCATAATCGCCTTGATCTTCGACGGGTCTATCTCGATGCCTCGGTGTTGGACGATAATTCCTAGGAACTTGCCTTAGGAAACTCCGAATGCGCATTTGAGAGGATTCATCTTCAAGTTGTATTTCCGATGGCGCTGAAACACAATCTTTAGATGCCCTAAATGTTCCTCGTATGATTTGCTTTTAACTACGAGGTCGTCGATATAGCATTCGACGATTTCATTTATGAGGTCATCGAAAATCTTCGTCATGGCCTTCTGATAGGTGGCACCGGCGTTCTTTAGACCGAAAGGCATCACCTTGTAGCAAAATATGCCCAAAGGGGTCCGAAATGCAGTATGCTTCTGGTCCTCAGGATGCATCTTTATCTGATTGTATCCTGATGAGCCGTCCATGAAGGAGAAAACTTCGTGAGTGGACATATTATCTATCATCAGCTCGGTGACCGGTACTGGAAAGTCGTCCTTCAGGCAAGCCTTGTTGAGATCCCGAAAATCTATGCATATGCGCACCGTCCCATTTTTCTTCATCACTGGGACGATGTTGGCAATCCAGTCAAGATATTGAACCTCCTGGATGAAGCCGAAGTCGATTAGCTTCTTGACCTCGGCGTTGATGCTCATTTCAAGCTCGAGCCGCATTCTTCTCGGTGCTTGTTTGATCGGCTTGACGTCCAGAGATATCGACAATTTGTGCACCGCAATCTTTGGATCTAGTCCCGGCATCTCGGAATAGCTCCATGCGAAGCAATCTTTATACTGCATGAGCACGCCTTTATGCATAGCCTCCTTTTCTTCAGACAATAGTTCGCTGACGAACGTCGACCGTAGGTCGTTTGCCGTTCCCAAATCGATTTTTCTGAGGATATCTGCAGTGGTATGTATCCCATCTTCTAGCTCTTTTGGCGCCCGTGGAAACTCGGAGATCACCTCGTCATCATCGTTTTCGAAGCACCAGGGGAGATCAGCCATATCTTCGCATGTTCCTTCCTCTGACATCGTTAACATGTGACAGGTACGAGATCGCTTCTAAGACCGATGTTGGTCCAGTTCTACTCTCGTGGCTTTGGGTTCATACTTTTGCGGCAGGGCTACCCTCCAACTGCTGGATAAAGCAAACTTGCCCTGTTGATACTGGTCTCCTACCCAGTCTTTGAATGTGAAGCAGTCTTTGAGAGGATGTCCTATCGCTCGGTGATAGGAGCAACAGTTTGGATGATGAACCTCACCTGCTTGCTCAGGGTGCTTGGACTCCGAGAGCGTCATCATCTGATGTTTTATGACAAGATCGAATATCTTCTGTGTCTTTTCTTAGGGGAAAGAGTATGCTCGACCCATCTTCTTTACAAGAGACGCATCCTGGCTGCTCGATTCTTGATCGCGTGGCTTCTTGATCCCGCTTTGTCGCTGTCGAATGCTTTTTCCGCTCTTGGGTTTATTTCTGCCTCTGCGTCGGCCCTTTTGCATGACGGGCTAGCGACGGAGGGCATCGTCACTTTCTGCAGCCTGCTGAAGGAGGCGCCACGTTCTGGCTTTCTCGTAGATGGCCATTTCGCGATTATGGTCGTCTCGAACTTTTTAACCCGCTTCCCTTATAAGATTGTCCATTTGTTCTTTGAACGATGGGCTTGGCATTTTCACGACAGGAGCTCGTTTTGGTTCAGGATTAGCATCTTCCCACAGAGCATCTCCTTCTTCATCGAAGTCATGTATGACGTAGCAGCCGCGGAATCGCTCCCGTTTCTTGGATCGGACATATCTAAGTCCGATTGTTTCTATTCTCCCGTTGGGCAACTTTCATTGAGTTCCGGGGACGCTCCAGATCTTGTTATAGAACTGGGCTTGTCGAGCAGTCTGTTTGAAGGGTACGCCTGGTACCTCAACAGTCTTTTTAATCCGTCTGTGTAGTATCTGGGCAAACGGATGGGCTGGAGCTTATCAAGTGTCGAGCCAGCACCATGCCAGATTTCTTTCTCCACTTTGGTTTCTCCGGATCGGTAGAATAGGATCGCCTTCTCACCTTTTCGTCTGGAAGGGACGTAGAATGTCTACAGTTCCTGCACATTATAAGTTTCAAGTGCATCGAGCTCTTTGTAATGCTCTTGTGGAACCATGGCAACTTGCAAACTTTGATCTTCATCAGCGAAGGCTTGTATTGATGGCCGAGCCGAGAATATGGCATTGACCTCATCTTCCGAGTCGCTGCCGAAGACCAGGATAGGGGTGGACGGTCCCGGCTTGTTGTATTGGGGCGGCCCTGAATAAACTATCTCTTCTTCCTCCTCGGTATCACTCCTGAAGACCGGAATAGTAGTGATAGCTTTGTTCTTGTCCTCTGGTTTGCGACATCTTTCTGTGTCTTCGAAATCTGGCAGGAAGTACTTGGCATCCTCATATTTGCGGGCTTCGTTCATGGAGAAGGGGTTTAGTTCCCCTGTCACAGTGTACTCGAGACCATATCTAAAGTATTTCATACACTGATGCTGTGTAGAAGGGATAATGTTGTACTCATGTAACCAAGGTCGGCCGAGCAAAGCGTTGTAGCATGTCTTAGCGTCAATGACGTGAAATTTAATATCCGTGACGAGCAGTCCAAAGCGCAACGTTAGTATCACGGACCTGAGCGTCCTTGATGATTGGGAGTTAAACCCGGAGATAGTGATCTTATCCCGAGCGAGGTGTTGAATGCTCATGCAGATTTCCTTCAATACTCTCGCATTGAGGAGGTTAACGAAGGACCCATTGTCAACTAGGATTTTTCCTATCTTGATATCATGACAGTATCCAGAGGCATAAAGGGGACAGTTATGTTTGCACGTCCCGAGGAGGAGATCTTTATCGCTGAAGGTGATATCGGCTGTGTGCACTTCTTCCAACTCGTCCTTCATCTTTTCCTCGGCGAGGAAGGCTTGGAATTTTTCAGGCACTTGTAGCACCTTGATTAGAGAATCTCTTGCCTCTTTGGATAACAAGAGGGCATCGAGAATGCATAGTTGCGAAGGTAGCTTCCTCAGGTGTGCCAGAACATTGTAGTCTACCTTGTTTTTCTTTGGAGGGTCCTTGGCTGTCAGCTCTTCGACGACTCGATCATCAAGGGCGATATCCTCAGGGACCTTTTCTTTTCCCTTATCCTTTTTATTCAATCCCTTGTTCGCAGGTTCGAGATTCTTTTCAGGTAATGTGCGATTGCGCAGCTGAATATTCTCGCAGCTCTTCGGTTCTTCTTCTTTTCCTGAGGTGGATTCTTTGAAAAGAGGGCCAAGAGCTATTTCTTCATCAGAATCGCTCCCAAAGGTGAGAACCTATGATCCCCCAACGTCGACCATGACAGTTGTCGGTCGTTCTTTTGCGCTCCTCGGTTGTATTTCTATGTTCCCGACGAGTTTTGCGTTTCATTCGTTTGAAATGTTGTCGGTGAGCAACATATCGTTGCCACCAATTTTGAAAAGCATGGCACTCTTCGGTGGGGTGCGCAATCTTTCGATGATATAAGCAGTAGCTAGGATGTGTATCTGCTTCATCAGGAGTGTTTCCTTCAGAGGGTGGCAGCTTCATTCCCATCGATATGGCTTTGGCGAACCTTTTCCTCGTCTTGAACCTGCTTTTATTTGTCGCGGGCATGCTTCGGTCTGGTTGGGGTGCTTCGACCCTTTCATCCATTCGCCGGCGTCTGGCCTTTTCAAATATGGCCAACTCGCGCTCTCGATCATCTTTGCTTTTCAGAAGAGCTTCGTTCAGGAATACATCAATCATTTCTTCTGATGGTCCCGGGAGTTCCGGCTCAGGATCTGCCCCCAGTTTCTCTGCGTAAGGAGCTTCTTCATCGTTTATTGACAAGTGAGAGATCACATAGCAGCTTGCCACATAATCCTCAGATTCATTCGACGAGTCTTCTCCATTGTCGTCATCTCCGTCCTCAAGGACGTGGCTGAGAAACTCTTGAAGTGTGATTGGAGTCCGCGCCTTCTGATTATATTCTTCTAGCGCGTCAATCTGCTTTTGCAGGTCTGTGTGCTTGTCAACAGGCTTCATGGGCTTTGTTGGTTATAGTGCCCTCAAGGCAATTATAATAGTCGCGGACTTGTGATTATGATGATTGAGTGAGGACCTATACCGATAAAACAGTCTTACTCAAGATGATAGTATGCTATCTGGTTTGTCTTTATCATCATATACGTGTTGGTAGAGCCTATAGGATTCTTGCTTGACTGCCAGCATTATGATGGCGATCATATATGTGGGAGCTGGGGGTCTATAAGCACATCCTTAAATGTCCGTAGTCGTAGGAGTATCGAGACCGGGCATCGATACTCCTACGACTAGGGTATACTGATCGAGACCCCGACGAGGGGCAGTGGCCAGGTCTCACAAGCCATTGGTGTTAGTATGTTCACCTAAGATAGTATACAGGTGCTCATTGGGTTATGAGTACACTGGACGGACTCGCCGGGAACCTGCTAGTTGGTATTATACCTATTGTCAGATAGCAGTTCCTAGGTGACATGTGTACAGGTCAGTCTGTCGACCTGAAATTGTCATTTGTCTCGTGTGAGTTCCCACTGTGTTTTGATTACTACCCTACCACGGCTCAAAGGAGTCATGCAAACAGGTTTTAGTTGGGTACAGTCCCGAGCCATATGGAGGCAGTGATCGGATCATCGGAGATTCGTCTCTCACGGTATTGGGGGTTGATGTCGCGTTGTGTACGGATGGCCATCACCATAAATCCGTGGCCACGGTGGACGAGAATTACCGATCCAGGATCGATAGTTTCTTAGGTGGTGATGGGTTTCATACCGACACTAAATATCGCGTTGTTGGGGGTCTGACTTTATCCACCCCCTAGACTCGATATGCGATACTCTTAGACGAACAGACCGGACTGTACAGATATTGTCACTGTCAGGCTCAGTAGGGGTTCAGGATGAGTTTGCTCGTCGGCCTCCCTTTCGCTCAATACCTGGGTAGCCGTTACGTACAGCTAGTGCTGCTGACGTGCTTGTGGTTAAACCCACTGCCAGCGTATTGACGAGTCGTTAGAGTCCCACACAGAGGGTTTTCACGGTTCAGGCGATATAGTGTACATGGCGTATGTTGGTACATATAGGTGTCCGATTAAATATGTGCATGCTGCGCAGACTTTAATCGAACGGTTGATAATACTAGCGGCTTAGGATTAAGCCGGATTATTAAATCGGGTTTTGATTTAATAATTAATATATGTATTTGTATATACGTATTCTAGTATTATTGTCCACTATTCGTCTTTCTCTCTCGGCTATTCGTATTTTGGTACGAATACGCGTATATGTATTTCGATACATGTACCGGGAAGTATTCCGTATTTTATACGGAATAGCTTCTAGAAGGTGGCTACCTTTTTTGCATGATTTTCCATTTTTGGAAAATTCATTTGACTCACAAATGAGGTGGAGATGTGAGGTGGCATGTGCATAGTGATAAGCATGGCTTTGGGCATGTAGCAAAGTATGGTTGTGTATTGTTTATTTGATTAATTGAAAAAGGAAATTGATATTTTTTTGTGGGGATGAGGGGGGCGGCCACTTCATGGTGGTGATTGATTTCATTTTGTTGATTATTACATTTGCTTCACTCACTCACTCTCTCAAGTCCACAAAAATACTTAGCCATTTTTGCTCATGCCAAAGTTCACCTCCTTCATCATCTTTCTTGAAATTCTTATTGAGCTCATGGTTTGAGAGAAAATTATAGTGACACTTTCATACACCCCCACTCTCCATCGCTAGTGACTTTGGAGCGTCGGTTGCCTCGTTCGACGAGGCTGGAGCTTGCACCGTTTCCCTTAGGTGGATCATCGGAGATGGAGGAAGACCGGCAACCAAACATCATCAAAGGATCGCTAGGAGCTTGGAATGAAGACCGAAGGACTCGGATCATCTCGGTATAACCTTTCTAACTCTTAGTTAGCTAGGAGCTTGGAATGAAGACCGAAGGACTAAGGTTTAAGGTCGATCCGGAAATCGGGTAACGGTAGCGCCGGTTTTAGAATTTTTTGTTCTGCATTTTGGCCGCGTTTCGACGGCCGGGGCGCTGCCGCAACCCTTCATGGTATCAGAGCCACCCTTTAAACCCCTTACTAGCTTGTTTAAACGTGCTTGAAAGATCGATCAACGGAAATTTCCAAAATCACGATTCCATTTTTCTGTTCTCTGCCGTTTTTCAAAAGTATTCAAAAAATATTTTCCAGTAGCTTAAGAATCCGTGCAGGCAATTTTATGGGTACAGAAAAAATTTGAGCCCCTGAAACCTCCAAAGCGCCGCGGAATTGCCGCACTTACCCCCCATTGGCGGCGGATCCACGGCCATTTAGTGGCTACGGGCTTCGAAATTTTTCCTGTAGCACCCTGACTTGGAATTGTGATTTTTGACATATACTATCTTGGCCCAGGTTTCAGTGAAGTGTTGGTTTTGCTATTGGGGCCAATTTGGAACTTAGTCGATTGATATTTTAAGTGTGCGTTTAACAGTACATACATTTCTATCTGCGACCGTGAATGTCATTTGATCGGTAAACCCGTCTAACTGCTATATGTTCTTTTAGACGGGCTTGCGAACGTGACATTCGCGTTGATGTTCTGTGTTGTGTTGTGATGTTGGTTGGATCGTCGTGGTGGATAGCTATGGTGCAATGTTAGTACAGTTTATTTTCATTTATACATTTGATATTGCGGGGCGAGCGTCCGACATGTGGACTGCCGTCACTGCCAGTTTGTATATTATTCTTTTGGGGCACGACCGGGCTGAGGTCGATGTCACCCTTGTATATTATTTTATTTTCTGTACTAGGATTACCCCTCGGTGGGGTGTACGAATAGCCGGATTCTAGAGGGCAACGGATCCGCATCTCATGGCGTTGGGACGGAGAGGACCTTACTCTAGAATTGGCGGGCTATTCGCCGCACTCGTAGGGGGTATAGGTGCCCCAGGAGGGGTGCTCAAGTTATCGGATTCCATGAAGTGCTGGGTGGTCCATTCACGTTGCTGAAGGGGGCTGCCTCACTTCTGGTTTTGGCGGGTAACTTGCCATGCTCATAGGGGTCTAGGTTTCATTGCACATGCTATCCACACGACAGGGAACGCCGGGTCTCACTTGCGGCTCAAGTGAAATCCGGGGCTCCAGATTATCCACCATTCAGTGTTGCTTCTGTGATGTTTCTATGATGTTGCTTTATATCATGCTTGGGACGATTGTTATATATATATATATATATATATATATATATTAGTAGATGTTGTATATCTTTTGCACCCGCGCTAGCCCAGTCCTCGCTCTGTCGTTAGTTAAGTAACCTAACGGGGGATGACGGGACCCAGTGGCGAATGCGGATGGTATATACATACATTTTATTTTCGTTCTTTTCTGGTGTGATTAATTGATTGGACTGCATAGATTCTTATCAATACAAGGATAAAACAAACCTATATATATATGATGTTGTTGGAACTAAGTTTTTAAAAATTAACATTACAGACGTTCTCTTTTTCTTTGCACAGTGGTATTCGGTTATGAATATCCAGCACCTCATTCGACGAGGCAAGGGCCGAGATCCCTTCATCGGGAGTGACCCCTTGAGTAAAAGTTTGCGTCAACGTAATAACTTTACTATAGTCGATTATTTTTGCTTTGATTCGTGGTATTCAGTTTGGGATATCCTGCACCCCATTCGACAGGGAAAGAGCCGAGATCCCTTCACCGGGAGTGGCCTCTTTAGCAAAAGTTTTCGCCACTATATATTTATAAAACCACTTGGATTCCTTCAACGATATCAAGTTCATTACGTTAAAGGCTTTTCGCCAAAAACCAGCCGTAGCCCTCCGTCATTTCAGAAAAGTAGCGTCTAGTATTCGTGCTATGTTTGTTGGCTTCCGTCAAGGCATAGTGTGCGGTAGCTGTGTGTTACTTCTCTGTAGCATGGATATGCATTAATCTAGGATAGTCATGCAGCCTTGTTGGCATCCGTCAAGGGAGAGTACGGGTGGGTCTAAATTAATCAGGATAATGACTGGTAGAACTTGACTTGCAACTTATGATTTGTTTGCATCCGTCAAGGTCATAAGCTGCTTGGGGTAAAAATCATATCGGGAGTTTCAAACATACATGAAACTTGCCAGGATTGCGCATACTTTCTGGAGTGTGGTGACTTGAGTGGCTTCCATCAAGTTATCATGCGATGATAGTTGGATCCCGATTCCCACTGATGAGTAGGATTACTCCTTGGGTAATTCCGACTAATTCTCCTTTTGGGTTTGGAGGAGAATTCGAGGAAACAGTGGGAGCTATCCAAGATTAGATAAAATGATTAACCATTCTGATCTAGGTTAGAGTGCACGTTGAGTGTTTCTTTTCTCTCTCTCTCTGGCTGTGACTATGACCCGACCCTAAACTAAAACTCATGAACCAAGTTGACCGAACCTTCTTAAAACACTTTGGCTTTTGGAATGTCACGGTGTTGCATACATCATTGCCACTTCTATATCACCTTTGCATTTTTCCAGAACACCTCGTATCACTACGAACGTCCACTTCCATTGGATAAATCCATCGTATGGTTATATACGAACTCGAAGGATCTGATTTGAGGATGGATTCTGGTTCTGGAGAGATTGAATAGGATTATTCAGTTGTCTTTTCTCTTTACCTTCTCTCAGGTTGTGAGGGCTCCTAGGATTAGGAGAGGGTACACCTATTGAGCTTATTGGATAGTCTTCCTCCAGACCATGGGCAGGTGCCTAACGGTAGGGAAGGAAGAAAACCAACAAGCTTAACTGTGGTGTACAGAAGGTAATAAGTAAAGACATATAAAGGAATTAGAATAATGGCAAAGGAAATTGCGATCACCATCATTCACGACAAAGATCGTGTATACCCTTGCCACTCTTACATCCATTTTGCTTTTCTCTAGAACACTCCGTATCACTACGGATATCCACTTCCATTGGATAAATTCATCATATAGTTACATACGAACTCGAAGGAACTTTTTTGAGGATGGATTCTGGTTCAGGAGAAATAGAATAGAATTATTCAGATGTCTTTTCTCTTTACCTTCTCTCAGGTTGCGAGGGCTCCTAGGATTAGGAGAGTACACCTATTACGCTTATTGGATAGTCTTCTTCCAAACCTTAGGCTGGTGCCGAAAGGTAGGGAATGAAGAAAACCAATTACATAAAAGAGGTATACAGAAGGTAATAAGTAAAGACATAATAAAGGGATTGCAGAGAGGGCAGGTAAGTATATGGTTACTGTCGTGTATCAGGATAGTGGAAGAGGCGTTGCTAAGAATACCAGTTAACCCCTTTTGAAACATTTTCATGTTTCAGTTTCACTGTGCGATGTTAATTGAAAACTGTTTTCCCAATTGGAATCTAACTCCAGGGTATGTATTTACCAGATCAGTTTCTCACATCTGCATGTTATTACGGATGGTGAGTGGGAGTAAGATATTAGGAATTAGGTGATTAGATCCTCATTATATCGGAATTCGTTGTAATTGGTGATATTTGAGGAAATCATCTGGATTTTGCCGGATGACAAATATTTGGTTTTGAATATCCGTTGTTATGCACCAATTTCAAACTGATATATCTGTACATTTATTTTATAAAGTGAGATATAACCTTTTGATATCATGTCTGTGACATTTACCTATATCAGCTGGTGATTAGGTAAGGTGCATTCAACAGCGGTGTAATTCTTCTTAACCATACTACAGTTTTTCAACCTACGACGCACAGGGTTTGAGTTGTTGAACTCAGGAGACTTATACAAAGTATTGTATGTTGTCTAGTGTCCATTAGGACAGGGGTTGGTACTCGTACTATATTCTGTTTACTTGTGACTTCTCCAGTTCTGGACAAGTATTTCGTTAAAATGCAAAGTCCAGATATTGAGAAGTTATAAGTATAAGAATAAAGTAGAGAACCATTTGTTGGAAGTATCAGGATTCTTTGAGGAAGTCGAAGATGTAGATACTTATGTTTGGTATTCCGTTAATAGTGATGGTTTGAGAACTTGCTTCTCTTTCAGGTTACTCATATATGGATGCACTCCTAGATGAGTAATGCTGATTGTCCTCTTTCCATTTGGTTGATATGCACTGGAGACAGCTGCAAGATTTTGAATTTGGTTCCAATTAAATTAGTGCTTTTGTTTCTATATTAGATATATATAGAATCAATTTATATCTTGACGATGTTAAGGTATAGGGAGTTGTCCGGCTGATGCTTAAAACCAGAATCCGGATAAACTCAAGGCACGTTTCAGTAATGACTGTTTGTGGGTTATCCCGGGCTTTGACGATGGTTAACTTTCTACCATCAGGAAGATCAATATTTATGTTGATTCTTGACTCGCCACAGTTTTAGTAAAATGGATTTTTTCAGAAAACAGAAGTGGGAGTATAGTAGAACTGGAAGTTATTCCAGAACCACAAACGATTACTAGAAATTTAATAGAACCTAAGGATTCAATTGGATTTGATGTTCCATTAGCCACTCCGCAGATTTGGTGGGTAATCTCAGGCACCCGAGAGGTACTTCGGTCTTCTCAGAGACGGTGACAGGGAGGTTCTTGTTTACCCAGACTTGCCATTGCTGCTGTTCTAGACTATAAGACCCGGCAGGAGGATGAGTATAGCGTCGTTCTAAACTAGTTTTGGAAGTGTACGTGTATATGACTCTGCCAGAGGGTTGTTGTAGTCAGTGGGAGCAGCGGAAGCATAGAGGACAAGTAGCTTATGTCTATTTATAGACTAAAGCAGGTATAGCGGAAATAGATCATCTATTTTTGATGTGACAGTTATAGGCTTTGACTTCATCAGAATAGGAGATGGATCTGCTAATAAGGTAGTAGAGAGTGATGTCCAGGTATCGGGATGACATGCACTTGATAGGAAAGGACATTCCTATACTACGATCGGTTATATTGTGGTTGTCACAAAGTTGTTTCTCCACACAGGATATGGATATAATATCAGGTTTTCTGGTTACTAGATCTATGGTTTTAGATCTAGATTTGGGAAGTATCCTAATCTGGGTACTTTGACATTAAATGGACGACTCCTGGCATGGTGGTGTACCTGCAGGTGATGGAGTCAACCTCTCTAAAGGTGTCTTACAGACTAAAGGGGAGAGGGATCTACATGATTAACATATCATTGGCTAGGCAAATTGAGTTAGTCATGAAATGTCAAGTACCACACCAGATATTGTTTTTGCACTAGCTGCAATAAACATATATTAATCCAATTCTGGAGAAACATAGGGAAGCAGTTTATGAACATAAGTGAATATTCTTGGGATATGGTAACGGCAGCCTCCTTCAAGAGACGATTATCATTTCAGACTTCCAAGGTGATCTGGATGACAGAATGACTGTTAGAGTTGCAGTTTTTCCCTTCCTTGAGGGATAGTATGTTGGACAGGTGGTCCAAGCGAATACTGAAGAAAGGCATGGCACAGGATACTGATTAAATTCAGTGGACGATACAGTCTAAGTAGTTTGCTGGATTTGGAGTTCATTTGAGAACTGAGTCCCATCAGATATCCAGACAAATTTTAAGACAGGTATTGCTCATTTCGGGAGATAGTCTTCTCCGCGAAGTTGAGATTAAGAGAGATACAGAAAGAAACATTGGAGCGGATCCATTCACTGAGGCTATTTCTCGAACGCAATCATTTTCACAAACGGGCTTTGTGAAACTGATTAGTAGAGAAGTTGGGTGTTCGGTATTACACGAGCTGTGAGTACGCGACATCGCAATAATTGGCCTTAAGTGCAAGTGGGAGATTGTTGGCAATAGTGCCCTCAAGGCAATTATCATAGTCGCGGACTTGTGATTATGATGATTGAGTGAGGACCTATACCGATAAAACAGTCTTACTCAAGATGATAGTATGCTATCTGATTTGTCTTTATCATCATATACGTGTTGGTAGAGCCCATAGGATTCTTGCTTGACTGCCAGCATTATGATGGCGATCATATATATGGGAGCTGGGGTCTATAAGCACATCCTTAAATGTCCGTAGTCGTAGGAGTATCGAGACCGGGCATCGATACTCCAGTGTAGACTAGTGTATACTGATCGAGACCCCGACGAGGGACGGTGGCCAGGTCTCACAAGCCATTGGTGTTGGTATGTTCACCTAAGATAGTATACAGGTGCTCATTGGGTTATGAGTATACTGGACGGACTTGCCGGGAACCTGCTAGTTAGTATTATAGCTATTGTCAGATAGCAGTTCCCAGGTGACATGTGTACAGGTTAGTCCGTCGACCTGAGATCGTCATTTGTCTCGTGTGAGTTCCCACTGTGTTTTGATTACTACCCTACCACGGCTCAAAGGAGTCGTGCAAACAGGTTTTGGTTGGGTACAGTCTCGAGCCACATGGAGGCAGTGATCGGATCGTCGGGGATTCGTATCTCCCGGTATTGGGGGTTGATGTCGCGTTGTGTACAGATGGCCATCACCATAAATCCATGGCCACGGTGGACGAGAATTACCGATCCAGGATCGATAGTTTCTCAGGAGGTGATAGGTTTCATACCGACACTAAATATCGCGTTGTTGGGGGTCTGACTTTATTCACCCCCTAGACTCGATATGCGATATTCCTAGATGAACAGACCGGACTGTACGGATATTGTCACTGTCAGGCTCAGTAGGGGTTCAGGATGAGTTTGCTCATCGGCCTCCCTTTCGCTCAATACCTGGGTAGCCGTTACGTACAGCTAGTGCCGCTGACGTGCTTGTGGTTAAACCCACTGCCAGCGTATTGACGAGTCTTTAGAGTCCCACACAGAGAGTTTTCACGGTTCAGGCGATATGGTGTACATGGCATATGTTGGTACATACAGGTGTCCGATTAAATATGTGCATGCTGCACAGACTTTAATCGGACGGTTGATAATACTAGCGTCTTAAGATTAAACCGGATTATTAAATCGGGTTTTGATTTAATAATTAATATATGTATTTGTATATACGTATTCTAGTATTATTGTTCACTATTCGTTTTTCTCTCTCGGCTATTCGTATTTTGGTATGAATACGCGTATATGTATTTCAATACATGTACCGGGAAGTATTCCGTATTTTATACGGAATAGCTTCTAGAAGGTGGCCACCTCTTTTGCATGATTTTCCATTTTTGGAAAATTCATTTGACTCACAAATGAGGTGGAGATGTGAGGTGGCATATGCATAGTGATAAGCATGGTTTTGGGCATGTTGCAAAGTATGGCTGTGTATTGTTTATTTGATTAATTGAAAAAGGAAATTGATATTTTTTTTTGTAGGGATGAGAGAGGGGGGGCGGCCACTTTATTGTGGTGATTGATTTCATTTTGTTGATTATTACATTTGCTTCACTCACTCACTCTCTCAAGTCCACAAAAATACTTAGCCATTTTTGCTCATGCCAAAGTTCACCTCCTTCATCATCTTTCTTGAGTTTCTTATTGAGCTCATGGTTTGAGAGAAAATTATAGTGCCACTTTCATACACCCCCACTCTCCATCGCTAGCGATTTTGGAGCGTCGGTTGCCTCGTTCGACGAGGCTGGAGCTTGCACTGTTTCCTTCAGGTGGATCATTAGAGATGGAGGAAGACCGGCAACCAAACATCATCAAAGGATCGTTAGGAGCTTGGAATGAAGACCGAAAGACTCGGATCATCTCGGTATAACCTTTCTAACTCTTAGTTAGCTCGCTAGAATAGGATTTAAGGTCGATCCGGAAATTGGGTAACGGTAGCGCCGGTTTTAGAAATTTTTGTTCCGCATTTTGGCCGCGTCTCGACTGCCGGGGCGCTGCCGCAACCCTTCAAGCTTTTGGTCTTCTTCTTCTTCTTCGAAGATTTTGACGGCTGGGTGTGAGCGCTTTGACTATCACCACCAATTTTTGGAGTTGGGCGCGGTTTCAGCATTCCCTCGATGATCTCGGGTTCCAGTGGACTTTTCCACCTGATCGCCGGGCATGTTTGGAGATCCTTCAGCATTCTTTTCGTCTTGGCTGAAAGAACGACCTCCCATGGAGCTTCTTCTACAAAAGAGCTTGATGCCCTCGGTGTGTCCGTCTTTTTAAGAGTGTGTGGCTGCGGCGGGCTTACTTTCCAATTCTCGGACAGTGCGAACTTGCCCTGTTGGTATTGGTCTTCGATCCAACCTTTAAAGACGAAGCAATCTTCAATTGGATGGCTTACCGCTTGATGGTAGGGGCAATAATTAGGACTATTGGCCTCACCGGGTTGCAATGGGCGTTTTGGATTCGGCAAATTAATGAGCCTGTTGCGCACCGCTAGCTCGAACAATCTCTTCGTTTTGTCCCGGAGAAATGAATAAGGGCGTTTTATTTTCTCATTATAGTATCACCGTCTTTCATCTAGGCGATCAGTTAATTTCGGACCACTGGGCTGCTGTTGAGCGTTGGCGATGAAAGTCGCTTTCCCTTTCCCTTTTTCATTCCACGGCTCCAGCTTCGAAGAGGAAGGCATGTAGCCCATTTGGTCCATTTGGGCCAGTTTGTCAATCAAGGCCTGGAATGTGGTCGGCTTGAAAAACATCGTGAATTGGGAAATAGTCGCCTGAGGATCAAGAGTGCCCACAAACATGCCTACTGTCGGCGCTTCTTCGATGCGCTGCTCACATTTTGACCACAGATTCCGCCATCGTATTGCGTATTGAACCCACGTCTCGCCTGACTTCACCGTGGCGTTAATTAGTGCGGTAATCGGAGTACGCTCTCTAGCGCTTGCAAACCTTTGCGTGGACAACAGCTTCATTTCCGCAAATGTCTTGACAGAGTTGTTCAGGAGTTCGGAATACCATTTGAACGCTGTCTCTGACAAGCTGCCAACGAACTGGCAAAGTAGCAGTTTATCATCACCTCCCGTGTTGCCACATAGAGCCCTGAACTGTGCGACATACTGGTGGGGATTGCCCGTCCCTTTATATACATGAAATTTAGGGATCGTATATCCCGGCGGGTACTTTATTTGGTCATACCAGCCCGGATATGGTCGTCCAGTCTTAACGATCTGCCCGGCCGTTTCGCTTGCATGATGAGCCCGTATTTGCTGAGTGATGTACTCATCCAGATCAGCCTTAGAGATAGTCTCCTCCTTGGCTGTTGAAAGAGCCGGAGGAGAGTTCGATGTCTCTCCTTTGTCGTCTTCAATGATAATCGGGGGGTCTTCAGCTGGAGGTTCCGGCTGTAACATCATCCCGGCCATATCTTGGAACAAAAGGGCCATTCGTTTTATTTTGGCCGCCTATTCCTGACGCTGCTCGAAGGTCTCTAGATTTTCTTTCGGCCCAGTGAGTGCGGCCATCGCAGTCAGCATCTCCTGAAGTTTTTGCTGCTATTGCTCCTGAGCCTTTGTTATCGATCGGGTAAGCGGTCGATGACCCGTAGAAACACGGCTTTTCTCTTTTCCGGAAGCCATATAAACAGTATGTATTACCATGCCCACAGACTTGGGGCGTTTAGATTCAGCGTCCCTGCGGTTCGCCGCGGTCATAGGGGCTTTCTCCGGCCTCCTTCTCTTGTGAGCAGTTGAAGTTGAGGGAGCCGTTGCAGTGGGCACCCAAACAGCTGTCGCCTTTTGTGGTTTGACAGGATGGTTCTCTTCTCGCTGAACTTTCACCTTTTTCTGTCGGCGATAGTAGTCCTGGTCAATCACCGACTCCTGGACCTGTCGCCAGACTTTGTAAATTTTGGAGGACAGTCGCTGAGGAGGCTGCTCCGGCTTCTTTTCTATAGCACTCTCCACAGATGGAGGAGATCTTTTTAGCATGGCAGTTGGAGAGTTCTTGCGCACCCTCCTTAGCGGTTCAAAGTTGTTCCCAGTTAGAATAGCAGCATTGATTTCCACCATGGGAGCTGGCGGAGTCAGTCCGGAAGGGGAATTGCCCCCAGCCTTCCTTACTTGACGCCAGTGGCGACGTCGAGCATGTCGAGCCGTTGGGATTGTCTCAGCTGTAGGGGTGACTTCCTCATGCCTCCTGTGTTGGCGAAGGGTTGTCACCGGCGTCATCCTCTTAAAGACGGATGCCCGTTGAGAAGCGATGTCCAATTTGTCGAAGACAGACCTCTGGACAAGGTAAGTAGCTTTGAGGACTTCGCCTAGAGCGGGAGCCGGAACAGTCAGTCTTATGAAGACCGGCCCTTTGGTAGGAGAAGCCGTCTTGACGACTTCATAAGCAGGAATGGCTATCCGCTTAGGGATAACTCTTTCCGGTATCGTGGGCTTCTTCATAGGCCCAAATGAGCTTTGGCCCACTCTGTCAAAGACTGAAGCGTTGGAACTGGACGACCCGTTGAGAGGGGCCGCAGTAGTGGTAAGTCGATCAAAGACCGACTTCTTTGGGACCTCCTGCAACGGCAGCAGGGCATTGAAGTTCATGGCTGGGAGCATGGTCCCGAAGGATAGTCCAGTGGTAGCCTGAGTTATTTGCTCCACCGGCATCTTGAACAGCGAGGCCGCTTGGGGCCCATAGGTTACACCTCCAGATGAGGCGGAACGGGAGTTGCAGTCGTAGTTGGAGCAATTGGAGGCCATCTCTTTTTTCTTGACAAGAGCAAAACCAAATCTTAGTACCTCGAACCTAAGGGCAACCATATCAAACCGCGATTCGTTCGCGAACACGACATACGAAGTGTGGAGTGGTAAAGGGAAGAGGTCCCACCGGGCGTGCCAGAATCTGTTCCCCGTCGAAACGTAGAGACGCAACCGCTCAGGTCCGTCTTGCCTGAATTTCGGGGCAGATGCTAATTGGTGCTATCCGTCCACTTCTCCGAACATGCCAAGTTGATTTATGACACCGTGGATCGAAGGTTTAAACGGATGCGGCCGATGTAGCAGACTTCATCAGATTCCCCCTCATTTGAGAGGCTTTTGATTGTGGGGACGCTCTTCCCTGCAGGCGCAAGCCCCTGTAGTTAATTACGCTACCGCATTGCGGAAACCACTTTCTCCTTCTCCAGATAGTCACTTCGTGTCGCGGGTGTTTGTTTTGTTTTTGGTTGCCTGTGGATTGTATACGGAGACTAATTTATGTTGTCGCCCGTAGGGCATGGATTAGTCCAAATCCGTATCTTCTTAGATTTGGGTTTGGGGGTTGGGTTTAAGGATACGTTAGTCTCATTTGAAACTAAGATCAACTTAAACGTTTGTTAAGGATACGTTAGTCTAATTTTAGACTAATATCAACTTAACGGGATCGTTTAGATCCAACAAGAGAGCATTTAGGCTCTATTGTTTAGTTTAGTGATATTGCGGTCGTCGATTAGTTTAAGGACATTACGGTCCAATGTTAGTTTAAGGACATCTCGGTCCGATGTTAGTTTAAGGACATCTTGGTCCATGGGTTTAAAGGGACCCCACAGTCCGAGGTTAAGGACATCATAGTCCATGGGCTTAATGACCCCACAGTCCGTAGTTTAAAGACGCCATAGTCTATGAAATGTATGGTTGTCGGGACCCGTCACCTCGCTGAAGACGTTGAAGGATTACAACGACAATTATCAGAGGAGTAAAGAGATGTACCCTTGAACCAATTTTGGTTGAGAGATCTGTAGTTCGATTGGGACTAAGATCTGAGATTTATGAGCGTATGGGCTCAGTTAATATGAGTTGACGACTTATGGCCAATCTTGGGCTAAGTCCAATTAAGTTAAAATATTTAACATTTATTTTGGGCTGTTGAGCCTTTATTTAGGCTTGGCCCTGACATTGTTTTTTTTCTCATTTACTGAATGCTGAGCATTTCTCATAGCCCTGGGTTTATTAAAGAACAATTTATGTTCCATCAGCGCAACCCGTGGCGTGCTTGTCGCTTTGCTCCGGTCAAAGAGCGCAGTGTGCTTCTGCCGAGTAGCGTACACGTGAGGGACACGTGTCGCACTTGGCGCTAAGCGCCAGATGATGGGCGCATTGCGCCAGTTTATGAGCGCAGAGCGCTAGTTTATGAGCGCATTGCGCTATTAGTTCAGTGGCGCACACGTGAGTGACACGTGGTGCGCCTGACGCTGAGCGCCAGCCCATGAGCGCAGTGCGCTATTTTAAGAGCGCAAAGCGCATCTGATAAGTGGCGCATACGTGAGGGACACGTGTCACGCTTGGCACTGAGCGCCAGTCCAAGAGCATAGAAGCGCAGTTCAAGAGCGCAAAGTACATCTGATCAATTTTATGATCTAAGAAATAAATGCATGTTCTTTTAAAAGAGACTTTGTCTCAAGATCTAAGAAGAACAGTTCTTATTTTTTAGGAGATATTTACAATCTCTTATGTTGATGAAAGGTTTTGCCTTTATAGATCTATGATCTGTGAGAAGAATTATGTTCTTCTTCTTTTAGGGTGAGATCTTTTGATCTCTTTATGAAAGACTTTTGTCTTGTAGATCTATGATCTTTTAAAGAAGTGAATCCTTCTTTTTAAATTAATTACGAGATGATTTCATCTCTCTGTTCATCATTCTTTTTTTTACCTTGAAGAAGAATCTTCTTTCTTTGAGAGCTTGGCTCTTCTTTTTGAGATCTCTCAAAGCTTATGGGGGGTTCCTCTCTATGCTTCTCTATATCTCATACTTGAAGTCTTGGGGCCTTTAAATAGGGCAAGCTGATCAGTTCATCAGTTAAGAAGATCTTTTCTCCAATTGATTTGGGGATTTTCCCATCGTTAGATCATTGATCCAAGGACTTCTGATTTACAGAAAGTAATCTTCTTGTTTTTAATAAAGATTGGGAAATCTTCTAAACAGAATTTATTCTGTATTTTTAGTGATTTTTAATCACCATTGGATCATTGATCCAACGGTGCTCTGATTTACAAAGCACAATCTTGTTGTTTGGAAAGATTTTGAGGAATCTTTTCTTAACAGAATTTAATTCTGATTGATTAATGATTCATCTTTATTATTAGATCTTTGATCTGACGGTGGGGAGCTTTTAGTTTCAGCGCTAGCGCACCCGTGCTCTGCACGTGGTGCGCTGCTTAGAGCGCAGCGTACCTAGCGCTAGCGCACACGTGGTGTGCTGCTTAGAGTGCAGCGTACCTAGAGCTAGCGCATCCATGCTTTGCACGTGGTGCGCTGCTTAGAGCGCAGCGCACTTGGTGCTGCATCTGAAGCGTTGCTTCATTTCAAAATTTGAATTTTGAACAGAGTTTTGCTCTGATTGGGGAAACAGCCTACGATGCCCGCTCTGTTTTGAGGAATGCGGGCGAGCTTGCCGAGATTCAGGCTCGATTCCGTATTCCCTCCAACTATTCGCTTCGCTTAGCTAGAGAGGGTGAGCGGGTGGACCAGGTGCAGGGCAAGAAGATTGCCCTGTATTTGGAAGCATTCCGGGCCGGAATGCGTCTTCCCTTCTCAGCCGAGATATGTGGGGTGCTTCGCTGCTTCCATCTTGCCCAGGGCCAGCTAGCGTCGAACTCGTGGAGAATCCTCCTCAGGTTTCTGGTCCGGTTGAAACTTTAAAATATTTCCTTCAGTTTGACCTTTCTCGTTTCCTTCCTCTGTTATAAGAATCACCCTGGCACCAGCAAGGATGAGCCGAGCTGGGTGTATTTTTCCTTTAAAAAAAAGTACGGACGGGGTGGCCGGGTCGGGTGTGGTAGCCGTCCCTTCTTCCATCCATGAATGGAAGGAGAAGTTCATTTTCGTCGGGCCACCTGAGGGCGAGGTTTGGCCCGTGCCTACACAGTAGCATAGGGCCGACTGCCAGAGGGCGAAATAGTCATCTTCACCCGAGACAAGGGTGGTGTCTTTGTGGGAGCCGATCTAGCAGGCTGATGTCCTGCTTTCTGAGCAGGCCCTGAGCTGGGCTGGGCTCAGCCCTGTGCGCTTTCTGGGTAAGTTGGGGCTGTAGACGATCTATTTAGACTTTGATGAATTTTCTTTGCCCTTTTCAGCGCCACTAACTCTCTTTGTGTATTCCCCCCTTTTGTAGATTAAATAGACTAATCCAAGTTCTTAGCTGCCATGGCCGCGAAGGCCCAAAAGAAGACCGGGAGAGGAAGCTTGTCCTGACTGAGTCCGAGCTCGGTCCCGAGGCCTGCCCCGCCGAGCAAGCCTTTAACTGCGTCACCCCGAGTCCCCAAAGAGCGCCGCGGGGGAGGGGGGAGGGAGGGCAGAAGCACGCATGGGATCCGGCACCTCGGGCGAAGGAGGAGGAGGAGGAGGAGGCCAAGCTCACCGACGCCCCCCTGAAGAGGCGTAAAAGGACGATTTCTCGGGCGCCTCCTTCTACCGGGATCCTAATGCAGGAGGGGGACTTCTGCTTCGAGGTGCCCTCGGAGCTCTCCGTCGCAGATAGCTTTCTCTTCAACATGGAGCAAGCAGCTGGGGGAAAGATTCTCCGGGGGACCCTGAAGAGCTGCCATCGCTCAGGAGGCAGTTCAGGTCGGTATCCTTTTTTTAAAGAATCTTCTTAAGCAAATTTTTAACTCAGTTTGAACGTTTCTAACTCCTTTTGCTGCTTTTCCTCAGGTCCTCCACCACTGCACCCTCATTGTAAATATGGAATCCGAGGAGATTGCCCCGACCATGAGGAAGGCAGGCGAATCTTCCTCGCAGGAGGAGGATCTGTGCCTGGAGCTGCAGCAGGCGAAGGAGAGGATAGCCATCCTCGAAACCCGGGTGGTCGTCGAGGAGTTGACGAACTCCAAGTGTAAGGAGTCTCACCGACTTCTGAGTGAATCCAACAAGGCCATCCAGGCTAAGTTGGAGGAGATCAATAAGCTCTACGCCGCGATGAAGAAGTCGAAGGATGCCAGTAGGAGGGACACCCAAGCGGCGCTCGACGCGGTGAAGCTTGCCGAGCTCCGAGCTTCGAAGTCCGTGGAGAGGTACAAGGTGTTGGACCGGTTCTACACCAACTCCTCGGCCATTTTTTGGCACCAGGCTTTCGACTCCATCAAGGCGTTGATGATAGGGTTCGCCGACAGCGAGCTCCGGGTCCAGTTCCCTCTCTCCGAGGATGCGCCGCAGTTGGAAGCTGCCGGGGATGCCGCCGGGGGTGAGGCTGCTGGTAGAAGCGCCGACCCTGAGGTCGCCGTTTTGGTTCCGTCCGCTGGCGTCGAGCAGGGCGAGATCCTCCCCGAGCCTACGACTTGAGATTTCCTGCCTTTTCCTTTCCTTTTTTAAAAAAAGTTTTGTAAGCCTTTGGGCGTTTTGTAAGGCTGAGGAGCCCAGAATATCTTGTAAAAATTTCTGGAATATAAATAAAGCTGAGCTTATTTTCCTCTACATGACTGTGTGCTTTCTGCGTGAGCACTTCAATTCGTCAGTCTTTTCCTTGACTCGAGTGGTAGGCCGTAAGTCGATGCTCGGCTTTGTAGATGACGATCGCGCGTCGAGTGTAAGTCGATTAATCGCCAAGTGTAAGAAGGTCGGTGTCCTCCCGCTCTCCGGAGTCGAGGTGGCGATCGTTCATTTAGGATGAACCGAAAGATATCCAGGTGTAGGAAGGTCGGTATTAGTCCATTCCTCGGAGTCGGGTTGACAACCACGTCTCTTAGCATGAGTTGAAAAACGTAGAATATGTCGGTATTGACTGATTCCTCCCTGATGTGGAGACTCGTGTCTTCATAGGGTAGGAACCTACCCCTCAGAGACTAGTCGAGCAGGAATCTGCACGGTGGCCTCGTTAGGAGGGCTTTAGCTCCTGAGCGTTGATGGGTAGGAAGCTACCCGCTCGGGATGGACCGGGCAGGGAAGTTGCTCGGTGGCCTCATGAGGAGGGCTTTGATTCTTAGCGTAGATGGGTAGGAATCTACCCGCTAAGGATGAACCGGGCAGGGAAGCTGCTCGGTGGCCTTGTGAGGAGGGCTTTGATCCTTAGCGTGGATGGGTAGGAATCTACCCGCTAGGGATGGGCCGAACAAGGAAGCTGCTCGGTGGCCTCATGAGGAGGGCTTTTATCTTTAGCATGGATGGGTAGGAAGCAACCCGCTAAGGATGGATTGGGCAGGGGAGCTTCTCGGTGGCCTCGTGAGGAGGGCTTTGATATTTAGCATGGATGGGTAGGAAGCTACCCGCTAGGGATGAACCGGGCAGGAAAGCTGTTCGGTGGCCTCATGAGGAAGGCTTCGATCCTTAGCGTAGATGGGTAGGAATCTACCCGCTAGGGATGGACTGGGCAGGGAAGCTGCTTGGTGGCCTCGTAAGGAGGGCTTTAGATCCATAGCGTAGATGGGCAGGAATCTACCCGCTAGGGATGGACCGGACAGGAAAGCTGCTCGGTGGCCTCGTTGGGAGGGCTTTAATCCTTAGCATGGATGGGTAGGAAGTTACCCGCTAGGGATGGACCAGGCAGGGAAGCTGCTCGGTGGCTTCGTGAGGAGGGTTTTAGAGACTCGCTTGCGCCTTCGTAGGGAGTCGTTCAAACTTCCGTGGGTCACATTGGCAGGAGTGAGGGCGTTGTTCAACCTTCCGGGGGCTGAATTTCCGCCCCTGAAGACAGGCATGGCCGACACGTGGCCATTCCATATCAGGAAATTGAGACGTCCCGTGATTCGCATCGCTGCGCGAGTAAACTCTCGGCCGTTAGGATGATTTTGTTGAGGCTATAAATAGCGAAGTTATGTTGACTTCTTTCTAGCCTTGTGTTTCTGAAAATGGCCGGGCGTCCGTGTGTGCTCATTAGGGAGATAATTTCTCATGATGATGTGTATCTTTATAGCCTTGACCACTTCGAACAGACGTACGAGGCAGTGATAGACCGCGTGGAGGGCCACTTTGGACGTCTTCTTCCCCGGCGATCTCCCCTCCTCCAACTGCTTATTTACACGATCTGGAGGATATCCCCGGGGATGCACAATGACCTGTCTCCGCAGCTGAGGGATGAGGCGATCAAAAAGTTGCACTCACTCTACCACTTCGGCCTGATCTCGAAGAGCAGGCGGGACCGATCAGCGAACCTTCTTCTGGAGTGTTTCTAGAGGAGGCTAATCGCTGATTTTGGTCCAGCGGATGGCGCTTCCGTGGCCACTGAGGAAGCTAGGGCTCGGTTGGCGGAGATTTCCTCGGAGTACCATCAACAATGCTTCCTTAATCCCTGGCCCCCTTGCTGTAATTATTTTTTGTAAGGCTGAGGAGCCTATAATACCCCTTAATTAATAAATTTTGTTGTTGGCGGTAGTGTGTTGTTTCTTCCCCCTTTTTCCGCACAACTTTTAAATTTTAACTAAATGCCAATAAGAACAACTTTATTTATTTTAGAAAAAGGATACAAATACATTTTTTCATTTGTATAACTTGAGCTTTTCAGCGTTGTAAGGCCGGAGAAAATTATTGCCCTGGGCGTCCTGCAAGCGGTATGCCCTGCCAGGCAACACCTCTTTCATGAGGAAAGGTCCATCCCACTTCGGAGAGAACTTATGTAGCCTGCTCGGGTCTACGAACTCGTTTCTTCGTAAGATCAGATCTCCTGTCTTGAAGGCCCGATGTTTGACCCGGGCGTTGTAGTAGCGAGCGGTTTGCTGTTGATAGGCGGCCACTCTGATTTGTGCTCGGTCCTGCTTCTCTAATAAGACATCCAAGTTGTTATGGAGTGCCGAGGTGTTGGATTCGTCGTCGAATTGTTCGATCCTGTAACTGGGCAGTCCGATTTCCGCCGGGACCATTGCCTCGGTGCCGTAGCAGAGACTGAACGGGGTTCCCCCGTAGGTGTTTTCATTGACGTTCGCAGTGCCCACAGGACCCGAGGTAGTTCCTCGACCCAGCCTGTTGGCTATAGTGCCCTCAAGTCAATTATTGGATCACAGGCAAGCGATTGCGATGATTGAGGGATGACCTATACCGGTAGAACAGTATTACTTGAGATGATAGTATGCTATCTGGTTTTTCTTTATCATCATGTAAAATATAAGGTGGCTTTATAGATCACTATTACATGTTGATAGAGCCCATAGGATTCTTGCTTGACTACCAGCATTATGATGGCGATCATATACGTGGGAGCTGGGTGGTCTATAAGCACATCCTTAAATGTCCCTAGTCATGGGAGTTTCAAGACTGGGCATCGATACTCCAGAGTAGACTAGTGTGTACTGATCGAGACCCCGACGAGGGGCGGTGGCCGGTCTCACAAGCCATTGGTGTTAGTTTGTTCACTTAAGATAGTATACAGATGCTCATTGGGTTATGAGTACACTGGATGGACTTGCCGGGAACCTACTAGTTGGTACTATACCTATTGTCAGATAGCAGTTCCCAGATGACATGAGTACAGCTTAGTCTGTCGACTTGAGATCGTCATTTGTCTCGTGTGAGTTCCTACTGTGCTTTGATTACTACCTTACCACGGCTCAAAAAAGTCGTGCAAACAGGTTTTAGTTGGGTACAGTCCCGAGCCACATGGAGGCAATGAGTGAATCGTCGGGGATTCATCTCTCCGGGTATTGAGGGTTGATGTCGCGCTTTGCAGGGTGGCCATCTTCAGAAATTCTTGGCCAAGGTAGTCGAGAATTACTGATCTAGGATCAGTAGTTTCTCAGGTGGTGATTGGTTTCATACCTACATGAATTATCGCGTTATTAGGGGTCTGATTTTATCCACTCCCTAGACTCGATATGCGATACTCTTAGACGAACAGACCGGACTGTACGGAGATTGTCACTGTCAGGCTCAGTAGGGGTACGGATGAGTTTGCTCGTCGGCCTTCTTTTCGCTCAATACCTGGGTAGCTGTTACGTACAGCTAGTGCCGCTGACGTGCTTGTAGTTAAACCCACTGCCAGCGTATTGACGACTCTTTAAAGTCCCGCGCAGAGGGTTTTCATATTTCAGGCGATATGGTGTAGATGACGCATGTTGGTACATATAGGTGTCTGATTAAATATGTGTACAGCATGTATAGACTTTAATCGGATGGTTGATAATACTAGTGGTTTAGGATTACGCCGGATTATTAAATCAAGTTTTAATTTAATAATTTATATGTGTGTGTGTGTGTGTGTGTGTGTGTGTGTGTGTGTGTGTGTGTGTATTCTAGTATTATTGTTCACTATTCATTTTCTCTCTTGGCTATTCGTATTTTTGTACGAATACGCGTATATGTATTTCGATAGTGTACCGGGTTGCATTCCGTATTTATATGGAATAGCTTTTAGAAGATGGCCACCTCATTATTTGATTTTCATTTTAGAAAATCAATTTGGGAAATGAGGTGGAGGGTGAGTTGACATGAGCATGGGCTTGGCATGTAGAGAGGTATGTCTCTCATTTGTTTATTAGAAAATTGGAGAAGATATTTTCATTGCATGGTTGTAAATTGTTGGAGCCATATTCTTTACATGTCATCCAAGTATTTTTCCTACACTTTATTTTCTCATTCTCTTCTCTCTTGAGAGACTTAGCCATTTTCCATGGTTGCTCATGCCATTGTTTTCCTTACCCCTCATTCTTCTTCTTGAGTTGCTCTTTGGATCATTTTGATGAGAGAAAAATTATGATGATTCTCCACCTCCACATTCCATTGCTGGCAACCTTGGAGCGTCGGTTGCCTTACTAGGCAAGGTTGAAGCTTGCGCCGTTTCCCTCGGGTGGATCATCGTAGATGGAGGATGACCGGCAACCAAATTCGATCCGCAACACCTCAAGGAGATTGGGACCGGTAGAAGACCGAAGGACATGATCCTTTTGGTATAACTCCTCTTTATATGTTTGCTAGTATAGGGTTTAGGGCAGATCCGGGCATCGGGTTGTGGTAGCGCTATTCCCCTCCGAAAGACGGCGCACATGACTGCGAAGTCCTGACGCTGAGATTCGGGACAGATGCTATTTGGTTTTATCCGTCCACCTCTCCGAAGATGCCAAGTTGATTTATGGCACCGTGTATCGGAGGTTTAGACGGATGCGGCCGATATAGCAGACTTCATCAGATTCCCCCTCGCTTGAGGGGTTTTTGATTGTGGGGACGCTCTTCCCTGCAGGCGCAAGCCCCTGCAGTTAATTACGCTGCCGCATCGCGGTAGCCACTTTCTCCTTCTCCAGAATTTCACTTCGTGTCGTGTGTGTTTGTTTTGTTTGTGGTTGCCCGTGGATTGTATACGGAGATCGAGTAATGCCGTCGCCCGTAGGACGTGGATTAGTCTAAATCCGTATTTACTTAGATTTGGGTTTGGTGTTTTTAGTTTAAGGATACGTTAGCCGTATTGAGGCTAAGATCAACTTAAACGTTCGTCAAGGATACGTTAGTCTGATTTGAGACTAAGATCAACTTAACGTGGTGATCCATTTAATATATGGTCGTTGGGACTCATCACCTCTCTGACGTCGTTGAAAGATTACAACGATAGGTGTCAGAGGAGTTCAGAGATGTACCCTCGAACCAAAGTCGATTTGTAGTTTTATAGTCCATTTGAATGTTTAAGGATACGTTAGCCGTGTTTGGGGCTAAGATCAACTTAAACGGGATCGTTTAGATCCGGCAAAGGAGCATTTACGGGGCTTTATTACTCCAGTTTAGGGACGTGGTGGTCCATGTTCCAGTTTAGGGACGTGGTGGTCCATCGCCAGTTTAGGGACGTGGTGGTCCATATTCCAGTTTAGGGACGTGGTGGTCCGACATTAGTTTAAGGACGTTTCGGTCCAATATTAGTTTAGGGACGTCTCGGTCCATCGCCAGTTTAAGGACGTAGTGGTCCATCATTAGTTTAAGGACGTTTCGGTCCAATGTTAGTTTAAGGACGTTTCGGTCCATGAGTTTAAGGACCCCGCAGTCCGTATCGATGTGTGGTCGTCGGGACCCGTCACCTCTCTGACGTCGTTAAAGGATTACAACGATGGGTGTCAGAGGAGTTCAGAGATGTACCCTCGAACCGGAGGTAAATTGATTTGAGAGAGCATTTGTGCTCAGTTCAATTAATTTAAGGACTTACGGTCATGATTGGGCTAAGTCCAGTTGAAAAATGTTCAACATTTTTATTTATTTTTTGGCCTAATAGGCTTGTGCTAGGGCTTGGCCTCTTTTTAATAATGCATAGCATTATTTATTTTGTCAGGGCTGTGCCCATTTATAGATGATGCAGAGCATCAGTCTTGTTTGGGCTCTGCCCTGTTTATTGTATTTTCAATTTTTGTTTGGGCTCTGCCCTTTTATAAATGATGCAGAGCATCAATATTGTTTGGGCTCTACCCCTTTTCATTGTATTGCAATTTAATTTGGCCTACTAGGCCCCTCTGATTTGGGCCTGGCCCTTCAGTAAAAGAAATGCATTGCATTTGTCAGGCGTTTTGCGCCAATCACTGAGCGCAAGCGTTTGTGGTGAGGACACGTGTCATGCTCTGGTGAGCGCAAGCACAACAGCGCAGTGCGCTGCGCTGCTGCGCTGCTGACACGTGGCGCGCTCTGGTGAGTTGCGCCAATTCCAGAGAGCAAAGTTCTATTTCAAGAGCGCGTAGCGCAAGTTGTTCTGTAGCTGACACGTGGCGCTCTCCCAAGAGCGCAACAGCGCAGTTTAGAAATGCAAAGCACTAAGAATCTTTTAGATTCAAGAACAAAGTGCAAAGCACTATTTGATTTCTTGATCTAATTTAGATCAAAGAAAAGATAAGTTTTTCTTGTTTTTCTTATCTCAAAGAACCAAAGGTTCATAAAAGTGCAAAACACTATTTTATTATTATTATTTTTTTATTAAAGATCATTGATCTTGTTTTTAGATCTATGATCTGTTCATGAGAGAACTTTCTCTTTTTTCTAAAGGTTTTTACCTTTTTGTTCTTGAGGAATTCTTCAGAGTTCTCTTTCCCTTCTTCTTTTTCTTTTATAGAAAATGTTGGTGCCTTTGAATTGAGGCCTTGGGTCCTTTTTATAGTGCCCATAAATTAGTTAAATTTGTTAAAGAGATCTTTTTCTGAGTGATTTGGATAATTTTCCCCACCGTTGGATCTTTGATCTAAGGGCTTCTGTTTTACAGAAGAAAATCTTCTTGTTTTAACAAGAAACGAAAGATTTCTTAAAATCTTTATTCTGTTTGGCGCAAACGCATCTGCGCTGACACGTGTCGTGCAGCGCAACTGCGCTAGCGCATCTGAGCTGACACGTGTCGCGCAGCGCAGTGCTTGCACAACTGAAGCGTTGCTTCCTTTAATTTTGCTTAAAATAGAGCTTTGCTCTGATTGGGCGCGCCTTCTTGGGCGCTGCGCTGATGTGTCTGCGCCTGACACGTGGCACGTTGCACGCAGCGCAAAGAATTTGAAGCGTTTCTTCATTTATTAAAGTTTAAATTTTCAAAGCAGAGCTTCGCTCTGATTGGGGGAAGATCATCTTCCATCTCGGAATTTGAACAGAGCTTTGCTCTGATTGGGGTAAACAAATACCCCCCTCCACCGTTGCGCTTACGTGGCCCCAAACGTGAGCGCAACGGTGGCGGAATTCCAACCACCGTGGCAACTTTTGGAAGTTGAAGAGGCACTTGATGCCTATAAATAGGACTTTTGGTCCCCTACAGATGCTCATCATCTTTCAGATTTTTATTTTCAAAAAAAAAAATTCAGAGCTTTGCTCTTGCCTTCAAGAACTCCAGAGCTTTGCTCTCCTTTCCAAAGTTTTTAGAAAAACTTTAGGTAAAATTGATTCTTAGATTAAATTAATTTTAATTAATCTTAACCAACAGAGCTTTGCTCTCATAGATCTTCTGATCTAAAGAAAGTCCCTTTGGGGTTTCACCGGCAGAATTTTGCTCATTTTCAAAGTTAGAAACTTTAGGTAAAATTAATGTAAATCAAATTAATTTAAATTAATCTCAACCAAAGAGCTTTGCTCTCACATATCTTTTGATCTAAAGAGATCCCCATTGGGGTTTCATAAACAGAGCTTCACTCTAAAAAAAACTTATAGATCTGCAGAGCTTTTATTCATGGGTTTTAATCCCTGAACAAAGCTTTGCTCTCGAGGAATTTAGCCCTCTGTGTATATTATTTTTCTTCTATCGCTAATCTTCCTGTGGTATTTCCTCCAGGTATAATGGCGGTGCGTCTATACAGTTTGCACGAGTTCATCGCCTATGACGATATCCGCGCACAGGGTCGTCAACAAAACCAAGAGTTTACAGACGCTCAATGTGCAGAGGTCATGGGTCGTCTGAACGCAAGCGGTGGTTGGCTGCTTCCTCGTCGTTCGGCTCTCTTGAAAGTCGTGCTGGGAGCAATATGGAGAGCACTTCCGGGTCTTCACGAGGCCCTACCGCTCAACGCGCTGGATGATGCCGAAGACAAGGTGCATTCAGTGTACCTGACGGGACTGATCTCAAAGAAACGGCGGGACGGCCTCATTGACATCCTACATCAAATCTTTCAGCAGACGACGATAGTTGCTGCATATCGAAGGCCGGGAGGGCTTGCTGAGGATCTTGACACACAAGAGCGCGAGAGGCTGCGCATAAGAATAATTAGGAAGGCCAGAAGAACTCTGGATGGCCTTACTTTTGAATTCCTCAATCCGTGCCCCGGATCTGAGGTTATACCGTTGTAATAATTTGAATAATGTTTCTTATTCATTGCTTTTACGATTGTAAGAATTTTTAGCAATATGAATGGAAACCCCTCTTTTTTTATTTCAGCTTGTCTTATTTCTCATCCTGAGTCTTCTGCCCACGCATAAATGAGTGCGTCTCGAACGCTTGATCAAATATAAATCGGATGCTCTTTCTGTCACTTTCTTCTCTATCTTATTATCAACATGGAGAGAATTTATTCCCTTGCGAGTCATGAGGACCCGCAAGTGATGGGTGAAGTTGTCCTTATCCGCATTTCACGGAGTCAGGAGTTGCTCTGGATGCTTCCCACGGGTTCACTGCCGTGTTCGGCGAGGACTAGGCTCCGCTCTGGATGCTTCGCACGGGTTCACTGCCGTGCTCTGTGAGGACCAAGATCCGCTCTGGACGTTTTCCACGGGGTCAGGATTGACATAAGCCGCTTTCCACGTAGCCAGGAATTTTTGCTCTGGATGTTTCACACGGGGTCAGGATTGACATAAGCCGCATTCCACGTAGCCAGGAATTTTTGCTCTGGATGTTTCACACGGGGTCAGGATTGACATAAGCCGCGTTCCACGTAGCCAGGAATTTTTGCTCCGGATGTTTCATACGGGGTCAGGATTGACATAAGCCGTGTTCCACGTAGCCAGGAATTTTTGCTCTAGATACTTCCCACGGGTTCAATGCCGTGTTCGGCAAGGACTAGGTTCCGCTCTGGATGCTTCGCACGGGTTCACTTCCGTGCTCTGTGAGGACCAGGATCCGCTCTGGACGTTTTCCACGGGGTCAGGATTGACATAAGCCGCTTTCCACGTAGCCAGGAATTTTTGCTCTGGATGTTTCGCACGGGGTCAGGATTGACATAAGCCGCGTTCCACGTATCCAGGAATTTTTGCTCTGGATGTTTCACACGGGGTCAGGATTGAGATAAGCCGCGTTCCACGTAGCCAGGAATTTTTGCTCTAGATGCTTCCCACGGGTTCAATGCCGTGTTCGGCGAGGACTAGGTTCCGCTCTGGATGCTTCGCACAGGTTCACTGTCGTGCTCTGCGAGGACCAGGATCCGCTCTGGACGTTTTCCATGGGGTCAGGATTGACATGAGTTGCTTTCCACGTACCAGGAATTTTTGCTCTTGATGTTTCTCACGGGGTCAGGATTGACATAAGCCGCGTTCCACGTAGCCAGGAATTTTTGCTCTAGATGCTTCCCACGGGTTCACTGCCGTGTTCGGCGAGGACTAGGTTCCGCTCTGGATGCTTCGCACGGATTCACTGCCGTGCTCTGCGAGGACCAGGATCCGCTCTGGACGTTTTCCACGGGGTCAGGATTGACATAAGCCGCTTTCCACGTAGCCAGGAATTTTTGCTCTGGATGTTTCACACGGGGTCAGGATTGACATAAGTCGCGTTCCACGTAGCCAGGAATTTTTTGCTCTAGATGCTTCCCACGGGTTCACTGCCGTGTTCGGCGAGGACTAGGTTCCGCTCTGGATGCTTCGCACGGGTTCACTGCCGTACCCTGCGAGGACCAGGATCCGCTCTGGACGTTTTCCACGTGGTCAGGATTGACATAAGCCTCTTTCCATGTAGCCAGGAATTTTTGCTCTGGATGTTTCACACGGGGTCAGGATTGACATAAGCCGCGTTCCACGTAGCCAGGAATTTTTGCTCCGGATGTTTCACATGGGGTCAGGATTGACATAAGCCGCGTTCCACGTAGCCAGGAATTTTTGCTTTAGATGCTTCCCACGGGTTCAATGCCGTGTTCGGCGAGGACTAGGTTCTGCTCTGGATGCTTCGCACGGGTTCACTGCCGTGCTCTGTGAGGACCAGGATCCACTCTGGACGTTTTCCACGGGGTCAGGATTGACATAAGCCGCTTTCCACGTAGCCAGGAATTTTTGCTCTGGATGTTTCACACGGGGTCAGGATTGACATAAGCCGCGTTCCATGTATCCAGGAATTTTTACTCTGGATGTTTCACATGGTGTCAGGATTGACATAAGCCGCGTTCCACGTAGCCAGGAATTTTTGCTCTAGATGCTTCCCACGGGTTCACTATCGTGTTCGGCCAGGACTAGGTTCCGCTCTGGATGCTTCGCACGGGTTCACTGCCGTGCTCTGCGAGGACCAGGATCCGCTCTAGACGTTTTCCACGGGGTCAGGATTGACATAAGCCGCTTTCCACGTAGCCAGGAATTTTTGCTCTGGATGTTTCACACGGGGTCAGGATTGACATAAGCCGCGTTCCACGTAGCCAGGAATTTTTGCTCAGATGCTTCCCACGGGTTCACTGCCGTGTTCGGCGAGGACTAGGTTCCGCTCTGGATGCTTCGCACGGGTTCACTGCCGTGCTCTGCGAGGACCAGGATCCGCTCTGGACGTTTTCCACGGGGTCAGGATTGACATAAGCCGCTTTCCACGTAGCCAGGAATTTTTGCTCTGGATGTTTCACACGGGGTCAGGATTGACATAAGCCGCGTTCCACGTAGTCAGGAATTTTTGCTCTAGATGCTTCCTACGGGTTCACTGCCGTGTTCGGCGAGGACTAGGTTCCGCTCTGGATGCTTCGCACGGGTTCACTGCCGTGCTCTGCGAGGACCAGGATCCGCTCTGGACGTTTTCCACGGGGTCAGGATTGACATAAGCCGCTTTCCATGTAGCCAGGAATTTTTGCTCTGGATGTTTCACACAGGGTCAGGATTGACATAAGCCGCGTTCCACGTAGCCAGGAATTTTTTGCTCTAGATGCTTCCCACGGGTTCACTGCCGTGTTCGGTGAGGACTAGGTTCCGCTCTGGATGCTTCGCACGGGTTCACTGTCGTGCTTTGCGAGGACCAGGATCTGCTCTGGACGTTTTCCACGGGGTCAGGATTGACATAAGCCGCTTTCCACGTAGCCAGGAATTTTTTTATTGTATCCGTATCTCATGGAATGAGGGTTTGACTCTGGGTGATTTGTATATCGCCGAGCCATGGAACTGGGAGTTGCCGCTGTTCCGCTTTGCTTGAAGTTGTATCCGTTGTTACGAGACGAGGGTTGAGATGACCTCTAGGTCATTTGCGACCCGTCGAGATTTGGCTTCTTCTTATGATGAAACCTGGGAGAGGAGTATGATCCCTTCTTTATTTACGCCCTTGGATTGTATACAGGGTTTGATGTAACATCACCTGTAGGGCATAAATTTCATTTTTCATTTTGTTTCTTTTTCCGCGATGCTCTATCATTTCAGCTTTTATATCGTGAAGGTCGCGATTGCCCTATCATTTCGGCTATTTTTCGCGGTGCCCAATCATTTCGGCTGTTTATTTTATTTTTACTCGCTGCTTTTTATTGCGAGTTGCCCAATCATTTCGGCTGTTTATTTTATTTTTACTCGTTGCTTTTTATTGCGAGTTGCCCAATCATTTCGGCTATTTTGCATGCATACATTTTTACTTGCTGCTTTTTATTGCAAGTTGCCCCATCATTTCGGCTATTTTGCATGCATGCGCGGCCTACTGGCTTTTTGCTGTTAACTGATTTTAGCATCAGCGCCGCTACAACTGGAATATTGCCAGGAGCGAATCATCATTTGTCTCTGTCGATATTGAACAAAGGTGGCTTAGCGAACAGAGTTAAGGTTCTGTCGACTAAGGCTTTTAACTTCATGAGCCGTAAGGGTCTCACAAAGGTATTTCTTCCTACAAGTCGTGAGGATCTTATAGGTGCATTTTCTCCTTAGGAATCGTGAGGATTCCTAAGTGTATATTCCTCTGTAAGTCGTAAGGATCCTACAAGAGGGTTTTCTCCTTGTAAATCGAGAGGATCTACAAGGGTTGTTCATCATGCGTACATATCCCCAATCGCGGACGAAACTTGATTAGGGAAATGTTTATTCGCGCCCGTGGATTGTATACAAGGGTCAGTATTGAGCCACTTGTAGAACAATATCGAAAGTTGTGGGGGATTTGCTTAAGAACAGGTTTAGGTTTCTGTAACTTAAGACTTTCAAATCTTATGAGCCGTGAGGGTCCCATAAGAGAGTTCTCCTTACGAGTCGTGAGGATCTCGCAAGTGTATTTTCTCCTTAGGAATCGTGGGGATCCCTAAGTGTGTTGCTCCCTTGTGAGTCGTAAGGATCTCACGCGGGTGGTTTCTCCTCACAAGGTCGAGAGGACCCTATAAGTGTATTTTTTTTTTTAACGAGGTTGCGCCCTTTCGGGTTTTCACAAACACTCGCCGGTAGTCCTGCTGTTTTTACTCACGGAGCCCTTTCGGGTTTTCATCCGTGCCCATTTTGCTTATGGACATACTTTTTTTTTTTTAACGAGGTTGCGCCCTTTCGGGTTTTCACAAACACTCGCCGGTAGTCCTGCTGTTTTTACTCACGGAGCCCTTTCGGGTTTTCATCCGTGCCCATTTTGCTTATGGACGTACCGTTTCTTTATATATATATATTTTTTTTATCGCGTCAGCCTGAGGATGCTGCGGTAGTAGTTTTAAGGACGTTTCGGTCCGCTTGCAAGTTTTAGGACATTGCGGTCCATCATTAGTTTAAGGACGTTTCGGTCCGCCGTTGCCGTATTTGAGGCGAACATCTAGTTTATTGACTTTTCGGTCCCTGGGTCCTTCCCTATTAATGAGCATGATGCCCCCGGCGTCTCCATCTTTCCCGATGCGTGCGGTTGTGGCGGGCTTACCTTCCAGTTTTCGGGGATGACGAACTTTCCTTGTTGGTATTGATCTTCAACCCAGTTTTTGAAGACGTAGCAATTCTCGATCAGGTGACCCAGTACTCGGTGATAGGGATAGTAGTTGGGCTCATTGACGTCATTTGGTTGCGACGGACGTTTTGGCTCCGGCAGATTTATGAGTCGGTTGCGCCACGCCAGCTCGAACAGTCCCCTTGTTTTATCTTGCGGAAACGAGTAAGGACGTTTCAACCTCTCTTCGAGGGACGGGCGTGGTCGCAGATTGTTTTGGCGAACAACCGGTCTAGGGCCACTCGATTGCTGTTGAATGTTGGCCTCGAGGGCTGTTTTTTCCTTTCCTTTATCTTTTGTGCTCGATCCTTTATTTGCGGGGCCGAGATTTTTTTCGAGCAGCGTGCGATTGCACGGCTGAACGTTCTCGCAACTCCTCAATTCTTTCATTTTTGAAATAGGTTCCTTGAGGAAATGGTTGAGGGCAGTTTCTTCCTCAGAGTCACTTCCAAAGGTGATAATTTGCGATCCCTTGGAGTCGGCTATATGACAGTCGGCGGCGGCTCCTTTGCGCTCATCTATCGCATTTTTTCGACGTCTACGAGCTTCACATTTTGTCCCGTCGAAGTGTTGCTTTTGAGCGACATACCCTTGCCACCAACAGTTAAAGGATTCGCAGTCTTCAGTAGGATGTATGATCTTCTGATGATATAAGCAGAAATTAGGATGCATCTCTACTCCACCGAAAGTATTTTCTTCAGAGGGCGGTAGCTTCATTCCCGCTGATAGGGCTTTAGCGAACCTTTTCCTCGTCTTGAATTTGTTTTTATCTGCAGTGGATGGCTTTTGATTTGACGGGAGTGTCTTGGCTTTTTCCAGTATGGCCATTTCACGCTCTTGATTGGCTTTTGCTTTCAGACGAATTTCATTTAAGAAGATATCGATCAACTCGTCTGATGGCCGTAGAATTTTCGGCTCAGGGTTTGCACTTGGTTTCTCGGCGCGAGGAGCCTCTTCATCATCCGCCAGTGAATGAGAGATCACATGACAAGTCGCTACGTAGTCTTCGGATTCGTCTGATGAGTTTTCCCCATCGTTTTCGTCCTTGACAAAAGAACAAGCTGCCCCCATCGTGTCCGTCTTCTTTAGAGTGTGCGGTTGGGGTGGATTTACCTTCCACTTTTCAGATAGGGCAAACTTGCCTTGTAGGTATTGATCTTCAATCCATCCCTTGAAGACGAAGCAATCCTCAATCGGATGGCTTGCCGTTTGATGATAGGGGCAATAATTGGGGTTATTCTCCTCGTTGGGTTGTGGCGGTTGCCTTGGATTCGGCAAGTCGATAAGCCTGTTGCGCATAGCCAGCTCGAACATCTTCTTCGTCTTATCCCGCGGGAATGAGTAGGGGCGCCTCATTTTCTCAATATAGAACCGCCGTCTCTCTCCCGATTGATCTGCTAGCTTTGGGGTGCTAGGTTGTTGATGAGCATTCGCAACGAAGGTTGTCTTCCCTTTACCCTTGTCGTTCTACGGTTCTGGCTTTGGGGGAGAAGGTCTGTGACCCATTTGATCCATCTGGGCCAGCTTGTCGATCAAAGCCTGGAATATGGTCGGCTTAAAGAACATCATGAACTGTGAGATAGTGGCATGAGGGTCTAGGGTACCCACGAACATGCCCACCGCGGGCGCTTCTTCAATGCGTTGTTCGCATTTTGACCACAAGTTTCGCCAGCGTATAGCGTACTGAACCCACGTCTCGCCCAGCCTTACCCTGGCATTAATCAATGCTGATATCGGGGCCCGTTCGCTGGCGCTCGCGAATCGCTGAGTGAATAGCAACTCCATTTCAGCGAACGTCTTGACAGAATCGTTCGGGAGTTCGGAATACCATTCGAACACTGTATTTGACAAGCTGCCGACGAATTGGCGAAGCATCAATTTGTCATCGCCTCCAGTATTGCCGCATAAGGCCCTGAATTGAGCGACATGCTGATGCGGATTCCCTGTCCCTTTATATATGTGGAACTTAGGTATTGTATAACCCGGCGGGTATTGTATCTGATCGTACCAGCCCGGATATGGTCGCCCCGTTTTTACAAGCTAACCGGTTGCTTCAGTCGCCTGATGAACCCGGATCTGTTGAGCTATGTATTCGTCTTGGTCAGCTTTGGAGATTGCCTCCTCCTTAGCTGTTGACAGTGCCGGTGGAGGGTTTGACGTTTCTCCCCTGTCGTCTTCCAGGACAACCGGAGGATCTTTAGCAGGAGGGTTCTGTTGAATCATCATCCCTACCATATCTTGGAAGAGAAGCGTCATTTGTTTTATATTAGCCGCTTGCTCTGCGGCTTCTTTGTCCTTCTTTTCGAGGACTCTGGGTAGGTAATCAGCGTCAGTTTCTTGTTCATGACGCTGCTCCGATGATGCCTCTGAGCTTTCTCTTGGCTCTGTAAGTGAGGCCATTGCAGTCATCATCTCCTGAAGCTTTTGCTGCTGCTCCTAAGTTTTGGTCACGGATCGGGTGAGTGGTCGGTGACCCATCGAAGCACGGCTTTCCTCCTTTCCAGAAGCCATATAAACAGTGTGCACCACCATGCCCCCAGACTTGGGGCGTTTGTGCCCATCGCTTTTACGGTTCGCCATGTTCACAAGGGCTTTTTGTGGCCTCCTTTTCTTTTGAGTGATTGACGTTGAGGGAGGCATTGCAGTGGGCACCCAGTCAGCTGTTGCTTTTTCTGGCTTGACAGAGTAGTCCTTCTCCTGCCGAACCTTCATCTTTTTCTGTCGGTGGAGATAGTCTTGAACCATTACGGAGTCTTGGACTTGACGCCAGACCTTGTAAATTTCAGAGGACAGTCGTTGAGGGGGCTGCTCCAGCTTCACCTTTGGGGCATTATCCATAGGTGTAGGAGATCTTTTCAATACGGCAGTTGGTGTGTTTTTGCGCACCCTTCTTAGCAGTTCAAAACTATTCCCGATCGGAACAGCGGCATTGATTTCCACCATCGGAGCTGGCAGAGTTATCCCAGAGGGGGAATTGCCCCCAGCTTTCCTTACCCGGCGCCAGTGACGGCGGCGAGCATGTCGCGCGATTGGAGTTGGTTTAGCCGTAGGGGCGACCTCCTCATGCCCCCTGTGTTGGTCAGAATTCGCTGGTATCAGCCTTTTAAAGACCGACGTCTGTTGAATGGGGACAGTCAACTTGTCAAAAGCCGACTTCCGAGTAGGGGAATCAACCTTGGTGATTTCGCCGGGAGTGGGAGTAGAAATAGTCAGTCTTGTGAAGACCGATCCTTTGACAAGAGAAACCGCCTTGACGATTTTGGGAGCAGGGATGGCTATCTGCTTCGGGATAACGCCTTCTGGTATTGCAGGCTTCTTTATGGGCCCGTTGGAGCTCTGGCCTAGTCTGTTAAAAACCGAGGCAGTGGAGTTGGGCGACCCGTTGAGAGGGGCCGCAGTAGTAGAAAGCCGATCAAATACCGACTTCTTGGGAGCTTCATGTGACGGTACAGGGGCGTTGAAGCTCATGGGTGGGAGCATGGTCCCGGAGAATAGTCCAGTGGTGGCTTGAGTTACCTGCTCCACTGGCATCTTGAAAAGGGAGGTCGTTTGAGGTCCGTAAGTCACTCCTCCAGCAAGGACGGAGTGAGAGTTATTGCCGTTAGTGCAGTTTGAAGCCATTGATCTTCTTCTTTCTGCACGGAGCAAGACACCAAATCTAAGTACCTTGAATCCACAGGCAACCATATCAAACCGCGATCCGTTCGCGAACACGACACACGAAGTGTGGAGTGGAAAGAGGAAAAGGTCCCACCGGACGTGCCAGAATCTGTTCCTCTCCGAAAGACGGCGCACAAGACTGTGAAGTCCTGACGCTGAGATTCGGGACAGATGCTATTTGGTTTTATCCGTCCACCTCTCCGAAGATGCTAAGTTGATTTATGGCACCGTGTATCGGAGGTTTAGACGAATGCGGCCGATATAGCAGACTTCGTCAGATTCCCCCTCGTTTGAGGGGTTTTTGATTGTGGGGACGCTCTTCCCTGCAGGCGCAAGACCCTGCAGTTAATTACGCTGCCGCATCGCGGTAGCCACTTTCTCCTTCTCCAGAATTTCACTTTGTGTCGTGTGTGTTTGTTTTGTTTGTGGTTGCCCGTAGATTGTATACGGAGACCGAGTAATGCCGTTGCCCGTAGGATGTGGATTAGTCCAAATCCGTATTTACTTAGATTTGGGTTTGGTGTTTTTAGTTTAAGGATACGTTAGCCGTATTGAGGCTAAGATCAACTTAAACGTTCGTCAAGGATACGTTAGTCTGATTTGAGACTAAGATCAACTTAACGTGGTGATCCATTTAATATATGGCCGTCGGGACTCATCACCTCTCTGACGTCGTTGAAGGATTACAACGATAGGTGTCAGAGGAGTTCAGAGATGTACCCTCGAACCAAAGTCGATTTGGAATTTTATAGTCCATTTGAATGTTTAAGGATACGTTAGCCGTGTTTGGGGCTAAGATCAACTTAAACGGGATCGTTTAGATCCGGCAAAAGAGTATTTAGGAGGCTTTATTATTCCAGTTTAGGGACGTAGTGGTCCATGTTCCAGTTTAGGGACGTGGTGGTCCATCGCCAGTTTAGGGACGTGGTGGTCCATATTCCAGTTTAGGGACGTGGTGGTCCGGCATTAGTTTAAGGACGTTTCGGTCCAATATTAGTTTAGGGACATCTCGGTCCATCGCCAGTTTAAGGACGTAGTGGTCCATCATTAGTTTAAGGACGTTTCGGTCCAATGTTAGTTTAAGGACGTTTCGGTCCACGAGTTTAAGGACCCCGCAGTCCGTATCGATGTGTGGTCATCGGGACCCGTCACCTCTCTGACGTCGTTGAAGGATTACAACGATGGGTGTCAGAGGATTTCAGAGATGTACCCTCGTACCGGAGGTAAATTGATTTGAGAGAGCATTTGTGCTCAGTTCAATTTAATTTAAGGACTTACGGCCATGATTGGGCTAAGTCCAGTTGAAAAATGTTCAACATTTTTATTTATTTTTTGGCCTAATAGGCTTGTGCTAGGGCTTGGCCTCTTTTTAATAATGCATAGCATTATTTATTTTGTCAGGGCTGTGCCCATTTATAGATGATGCAGAGCATCAGTCTTGTTTGGGCTCTGCCCTGTTTATTGCATTTTCAATTTTTGTTTGGGCTCTGCCCTTTTATAATGATGCAGAGCATCAATATTATTTGGGCTCTGCCCCTTTTCATTGTATTGCAATTTAATTTGGCCTACTAGGCCCCTCTGATTTGGGCCTGGCCCTTCAGTAAAAGAAATGCATTGCATTTGTCAGGCGCTTTGAGCCAATCACTGAGCGCAAGCGCTTGTGGTGAGGACACGTGTCATGCTCTGGTGAGCGCAAGCGCAACAGCGCAGTGCGCTGCGCTAGTGCGCTGCGCTGTTGCGCTGCTGACACGTGACGTGCTCTGGTGAGTTGCGCCAATTCCAGAGAGCAAAGCTCTATTTCAAGAGCGCGTAGCGTAAGTTGTTCTGTAGCTGACACGTGGCGCTCTCCCAAGAGCGCAACAGCGCAGTTTGGAAGTGCAAAGCACTAAAAATCTTTTAGATTCAAGAACAGAAGTGCAAAGCACTATTTGATTTCTTGATCTAATTTAGATCAAAGAAAAGATAAGTTTTTCTTGTTTTTCTTATCTCAAAGAACCAAAGATTCATAAAAGCGCAAAGCACTATTTTATTATTTTTATTTTTTATTGAAGATCATTGATCTTATTTTTAGATCTATGATCTGTTCATGAGAGAGCTTTCTCTTTTTTCTAAAGGTTTTTACCTTTTTGTTCTTGAGGAATTCTTCAGAGTTCTCTTTCCCTTCTTCTTTTTTTTTTTAGAAAATGTTGGTGCCTTTGAATTGAGGCCTAGGGTCCTTTTTATAGTGCCCATAAATTAGTTAAATTTGTTAAAGAGATCTTTTTCTGAGTGATTTGGGGAATTTTCCCCACCGTTGGATCTTTGATCCAAGGGCTTCTGTTTTACAGAAGAAAATCTTCTTGTTTTAACAAGAACAGAAAGATTTCTTAAAATCTTTATTCTGTTTGGCGCAAACGTATCTGTGCTGACACGTGTCGCGCAGCGCACAGCGCAGCGCAACTGCGCTAGCGCATCTGCGCTGACACGTGTCGCGCAGCGCAGTGCTTGCGCAACTGAAGCGTTGCTTCCTTTAATTTTGCTTAAAATAGAGCTTTGCTCTGATTGGGCGCGCCT
This sequence comes from Agapanthus africanus, assembly GCA_030015575.1. Taxonomy (NCBI): domain Eukaryota; kingdom Viridiplantae; phylum Streptophyta; class Magnoliopsida; order Asparagales; family Amaryllidaceae; genus Agapanthus; species Agapanthus africanus. Next base: position 413,904,410 of record CM057349.1, on the reverse strand, counting down.
TTTTGGGCGCTGCGCTGATGCGTCTGTGCTTGACACGTGGCGCGTTGCACGCAGCGCAAAGAATTTGAAGCATTGCTTCATTTATTAAAGTTTAAATTTTCAAAGCAGAGCTTCGCTCTGATTGGGGGAAGATGAAGCGTTGCTTCATCTCCCGCCTCGAAATTTGAACAGAGCTTTGCTCTGATTGGGGTAAACAAGCGCCAGTTTAGAAAAATTTTGTTCCGCATTTGGTCACGGTTTGATGGTCGGGGCGCAGCCGTAACCCAACACAGTCGCCTTGTCTTCTTTCTAGACGGGCTCGGAGACCGCGGATGACGCCTCGGTTCACTACCTCTGCCTGCCCGTTGCATTGAGGATGGGCAGCCGCGGCAAACTTCATCAATATGTCGTACTCGCTGCAAAACTTTCTGAATTTGTCATTTTCGAAGTTGGCGTTTTGATATTCCTCCGACCATTCAAACTTAGGAATCTTCCTTAAGGCTTTGAAGAAGGGGAGGCACTTCTCTCCCGATCGCGACATAAAGCGACTCAGAGTGGACACTCTCCCTTTGATTCGCATGATCTCAACGTTGCTTCTTGGTGTGGCCATGTTGAGAATGGCGCTGATCTTTTCTGGGTTAGCTTCGATATCTCGGTGGGTAACCATGAACCTGAGGAATTTCCTGCTAGTGACTCCGAACGCGCACTTAGCTGGGTTTAGCTTCATTTTGTACTTGCGCAGGACGTTGAATGTCTCGCCAAGGTCTTTGGTGTGCTCGTCCGATGAGGTTGATTTCACGAGCATGTCGTCAACGTAGACCTCCATGTTCCTTCCGATCTGCGGTTTGAACAGTTTGTTAACTAGACGCTGATATGTAGCCTCGGCATTCTAAAGACCGAAGGGCATCACTTTGTAGCAGTATACCCCCCGATCCGTGGTGAACATGGTGAGTTCTTCATCTGCCGGGTTCATCCGGATCTAATTGTAGCCGGAGAAAGCGTCCATGAAGCTTAGCAATTCATGGCCGGCCGAGCTGTCCACTGGCTGGTCTATCCGGGGGAGGGGATAGTTGTCTTTCGGGCAGGCCTTGTTCAGATCCGTGAAGTCGACGTACATGCACCGCTTCCCGTTCACCTTTTTGACCATTACCACATTCGCTAACCAATCCGAGTAGTCAATATTTCTAATAAAGTTGGCTGCGAGCAATCTATCGACCTCGTTCTCAATCGCTTTTGGTTTGATCGGCACAAAACTTCTCTTCTTTTGTCGGATGGGTCTGGCTTTAGGGTCGACCTCGAGCTTGTGTGAGATAACTTTGGGGTCGATCCCGGGCATGTCCGCCGGTGTCCAAGGGGATACGTCTGAATTTCCTTGAAGGAAGTGGATCAAGTCTTCGCGACGGTCTCCTGTCAAAAGAGATCCGATCTGAACGGTTCGTCCACTGACCCCCTCGAGGAGGGGGACTTCTGTCAGCACCTCCATCGAGGCTCCTCGGATTTCTTTCTGGTCATCGCGTGTATTCAAAGATCCCTGGAAATCGTTTGTGTCCTCAAAGTCGTCGCTCTGCTCTCTGGCGGGAGACTTTGAGGCGAAACAAATCTTGGTGATTTGCTGGTTCCCGTAAGCCCGGCCTATCCCCCTTTGTCTAATGGAAATTTGACCGCAAGGTGGTAGGTCGAGATTTGAGCCCAGAGGGCGTTTAATGTCGGGCGTCCTAGGAGGATGTTGTAGGATGAAGGGATCTTCACGACAATGAAATCCACCGGTACGGTCCTCGTATGGGCTGCTTCACCAATGTTGAGGAGGAGGGTGACCACTCCTTCGGTCGGGATGGAGTGGTTGGCAAACCCCGTGAGGATGTATGAAGTGAGCCGTGTTAGTTGTATGTATGCCCTAGAGGCCAGTATTGTACAGATGATGTATATTATATTGGATGCTTGGACATATATAGAGATGACTTTCTTGCTCGATATGATAGTATGCTATCTGGTTGCACTTTATCTTAACATGTACACTTGTCTCTTTAAACTGTCTGATAGTTACATGTTGGTAAAGCCCTTAGGATGTGTACTTGACTACCTGGACTATGATGCAGATCATACTAGTGGGAACATGGTAGTCTATAAGTACATCCTTCAAGGTCCCTAGTCGTGGGTGTATCGAGACGGGGCATCGATATACCAGAGTAGACTAGCGTATACGCCTCTCGACCCATGAGATGGGCGATGGATGATCCCATATCCATTGGTGTTTGACATCAGAGATGGTATACGGGTGCTCAGTGGAGACTGGGTACACTGGACGGACTCGCCGAGAACTCCCAGATGGTATTATACCTCACGTCAGATGGCAGTTCTCAGGTGACACTTATACAGGTTAGTCTGTAGACCCGAGATCGTCATAGAGTCTTGTGTGATTCCCACTGTGCTTTGATCTCCACCTTACCACGTCCATGAGGGCGTGCAAAACGGTGGTCTTTGGGTACAGTCTCGAGTCACATGGAGGCAATGAGCGATAGGAGGGGTTTCGTCTCTCCCGGTATTGGGGGTTGATGTTGCGCTGTGCTCGATTGGCCGTAACAGGGAAGTCCCTAGCCAGGGCTGATCAGAGATTTGCTGGTAAGTGTTACCAGTAGTTTCTCAACCCGTTATGAGCCTCATATCGGCACGACTTATCGGTTATTAGGGTCTGACGTTTACCACCCCTAGACTTGATATGCGACATATCAGACGAACAGACCGGACTGTACGGTAAGTGTTACTGGTTGGATTCACAGGAGTGTGAGCGGGCTAGCTCGTCGATCTTCTGATCGCTCAATACCCGGATGGACGTTACGTTTAGCAGACCGCTTGCGGCTTGTGGGTGCTTGATATGATCATCATCTGCTACCGGCGTATTGACGAGTCTTTAGAGTCCTACACAGAGGTTTCCTGGCTCAAGCGAAACGAAATAGGAGCGCATATGAGATATGTGCAGGACCGAGAATAATGCGTGTATGTGATACCGTATTCCATTCTCGCGATGAATGTTTCGATTGGTTATATGCGATATAACCTAGTTATCGAATCAAAGATTGATTCGATGAGTCGATGCATTGTATACTAGTCGGTTATGTGCAACATGACCGGATCATTGAATCAAGTGTTGATTTAATGATTTGATGTATAATTATATATTTGATATATTACTTTGTATTAACTAGTATTGGTTCATTTTAAAAGGATTTTCTCACTTGAAGTGCACATTGTATATGTGATATATTTTTGTGTACACATGTTTGTATGATACATGTAAGCTTGTGCTTGTGTAAAGATTAAACCATGGTTATATGAATGGTTAGGGTTTTATTTACTTATTCATTTATTTATATTGATTATTCATTTTGGAAAGGAAAAGAAAAATGGTGGCTTTATTTGTTTCTTTCATGAAGCTTCATGAAGAGTTGAATAATTGACCATTTTTGTTTTCTTCTCTTAACCTAACCATGCACCTAACCCTAGTTTGCTCTCTACACTTCACCATGGTTAGTATATGATAAGTAATGATATTATTCTCATTTTTAATCTAAGACTTATCATATTCTATCTTCATCTTCTTCTTCTTCTTCAAAGAAAAAGCTTGACACCATTAATAGCACCTTGAGCTAAAGAGTGAGAAATCCAATTCTAAAGTGAACCCACCTCCTATTTCTTCATCCTTTACCTCTTGCTAAGTGATTTTGGGTGTTTTCTTCACAAGTTTCACAACTTGGTGAAGTTGGAGCTTGAACTTGTGATGCCTCGATGTAGATCATCTTCGGCACGAAGCCGACGACCTAGCTCGCCCATTTCTCCGATGAAGCCGACGATTGAGTTCGGGATTCGAGATGGACAGTGAGAGGACGCCTACGTGGAGCTAAGGAAGTGGAGAAACGGATCTACAAAGGTTGTAGCCTCTCTCCTTTAGTTAAATCGTTAACTTGTTTAATGTTTCGCCTAGAATTCTAGTCGACGATCCGTACTAGGGTTTCTCGGCACCGTAAAATCTTAAATTGGCATGGTTGATGCCTTGTGAGAACTCTTGAGAGTGCCTAGGAACCCTACAATGGTATCAGAGCCTAGCTAGAGCCTTAGGCGAAGTGTAGACGACATTTGAAACCCGATCGAACCGAAACCCTAAAATCCAAAATGCTCTCTGGAAATTTTCTGAAAATTTGGATTTTTGTCAATTAAAAATATGCAGAAAAATAAGCAGGGTCTTATTTGAATTACTGTGAAATACGAGAGCCTAAATCGATTTTTCCACCGCGGAACCGCGGCACAAGCTAGGCATGTGCGGCGGTTCCGCGGCCATACTGTCCCCTTGTCTGATGATTTCTGCACAGTAACTCATATAATTTAATGCTATATTTTCTGGGTATTTTTATTGTGACTCTACAGATGAGTATTCTGGGGTTGTATTGGGAATCAAAGATTCGATCGGATTATCAAATTTTGTCTGCGTGGTTTTCCGGATAATTTTTGAATATGTTAAAAAGTTCGACCGGATATAAATACCCAACTTTTCCCCTGCCGGAAAATTTCCAAGTGTTGGATTTTTCTGTGGTTTAAGGACGTCCTGAGTAGTGCAAGTAACGCGATGGTCCCTCTAGAAGACAACAAACCTTAACTCGATTATGTGACCGTCTTGAACTGCCCTTTGAACCTTCGGGTTTGGGGCAGTACGGCGTGCCACATGTGAGGCGTTGGCTTGACCCTTCTACGGCTGGACCGTTGGTACTGAGGCATGAAGTGAATGTCTTTGAACTTATTTCATGTATTGATCGGTGTCGGGAAAACTTGGGTATTCGAATGTTCGATCGGAAAGTTTAATGTTTTCTATTTATCCGGAATGGGATACAATAATTGGAATTCACAAACAGTTATGAGATAACTGAATGAATGTTATAAATCTAGCGGTTTAGTCTCATTTGATATTGAAAAGAGTTTTCGATAATGGGACTAAAATGCGGGGTTTATAATTGTTAGGCATGTGATGTCTAAGTATTTCATTTGATTAGGCATGCGATGTCTAAAGAGGTTGCGGATTCCAACTGTTGTAGTTTTACACTTTCTTTTCTGTGACCGTAAGTGTAATATGTGATATCGCCGGTTTCGTTGCTATATGTCAACGACAATTGGGATGCGCATATTTACTTACGTTGATGACATGTGATGTTATGTGTTGCTGGATATGTTATATTGGATTGTCGTGTTTGAATAGCCGGGGTTTTTTTTATGTGAGATGAGTGTTTTTCATTTTCATTCATGTAAAAACGTGTATGTAATATTCTTTTATTGGGGCACTTCCAGGTTGCGGAAGTTGTCACCTTTTGTATATTATTTACTTTTCTGCACTAGGATAGACCCAAGGAGGGGAGCACAAGTAACCGGGTTCTAGGGTCCAGTGGGAGACCATCTCGAGGAGTCGAGTCCGGGTCTCCTAACCCTAGAATTGGTAGGGTTGCTTGCCGCTCTCGTAGGGGTCTAGGGGTGTGGGATTGGCTATTCATCACGACCGTGGAATTCGTGTTTTATACTGGCTCGTATTGAAAACACGGACGTCCTAGTATATCCAATGTTTCATATGTTTCTTCTGCTGCGATATCTGTGATGTGATCATGTGATGTTCTGTGATAGATACTCTATATAGTATATATGATATATTATATAGACCTTACTTATGTTTTGCACTCGCGCTAGCCCTGCCCTGCTCTGTCGTTAGTTACCTAACCTAACGGTGCACGAGGGGACATCGAGGAGAATGCGGATGGCATAAGTGTACGTCGTATTTATCTGTGATGTTTAGGTATTTAAACGATGGGACTTCATTAATGTGATTAAGGAAAGAAAAGAAACCTAAGATGTTGTAGAATCAAATTTTAAACAAAACAGGTAGCTACAGTTCTTGCTTTGCATAGCGGTATATGTGATATATCCTGCACCTTATTCGATGAGGAAAGGACCGAGATCCCTTCACCGGGAGTGACTCCTTTAGCAATAACTGGCAGATGCTACACACTCGGTTTGACTTTTGATTGCTTCTATAGTTTTTGCTTTGCACAGTGATATATATGATATATCCAGCACCTCATTCGACGAGGAAAGGGCCGACGATCCCTTCACCGGGAGTGACCCCTTTAGCAAAACTGGAAAAGCCTCAAAATCACTCCATTTCAAAACTTCATTTGATTCTACAACGATATCAAGTTCATTACGCAATAGGTTTTCAGAAAAACCTGTCGTAGCCCTCCGTCATTTCAGATAAGTCCTGTTTAGTATTCGTGCTGCGTTTGTTGACCTTGTCAAGGCGCAGTGTGCGGTAGCTAACTAGTATTTATCTGCTTATGCATATAATGCAGATTGAGTTAGGGTAGTCGTACGGCCTTGTTGACCTTGTCAAGGGTCGTGCGGGTGGGTTTAATTCAATCAAGAAATGACGGGTTGAACTTGACTTACGGTCTATGGTTTGTTGACCTTGTCAAGGTCATAGATCGTTTGGGGCAAAAGCATTATCGGGAATTTCAAGTGTTGAAATTTGCAATGAGATTGCATACCTTCTATGAGATAGTTGGATCCCGATACCCACTGCGAGTAAGAGTTACTCCTGGGAGAGTTTTACACATTGCAATTAGCTGATCAAGTAGGTGTCTAGAAAGGTGTCAACGGGGTTACGCCTCTGGGAAAACGAGGTTTACATTAATTAGGTTCGTGCGAAAGCACGGGAGACCTCCCTCAAAGTACCGACACTGGCCTGGCTGAAAGATTGGCGAACTTGTAGTGTGTAATTAATCCCGGGTAGTCTTTCCTTTTAGGGTTTGAAGGAAGATTTGATAAAAACCAGTGGGAGCCATCCTGATTAGATAAGATAATAACCAATCTGATCTTGCACGAGCATACGCTAAAGTGTTTTCTTCTCTCTCTCTCCAGGTAGCGACCATTTCATGCCCTAATAAAGATAATAATATGGATGTATTGACTGAACCCGCATGTTATACTGTGCTGGGGAACGTTGGTTCCGTTCTTTCTTATAAGAGTTATGGGAATGAACAGGACATAGGGGAATGCCAGGATTCCCAAGCCACCCAAATGAAGAAAGTACATGTTGATGCATTTTCTTCGGGTGTGTTCGTTACAGAGAACTGTTTCTCCATTTTCTCCACGTCCTGGGTATTAGATACCGGGTCAGGATCCCATATATGTAATCAGTTACATGGGCTTAGGAAAGGTAGAGAACTTGGAGAAGGTGATAAAGACATTAGAGTTGGAAATGGTGCAATTGTTGCAGCTAAGACTGTCGGGGAATATCACCTTGCATTACCAACTGGTAATACATTGGTTCTGAACGAATGCTATTACATGCCGAACCTGATATGCAACATTATATCGGTTTCTTTATTGAGTAAAGAGGGATATAATTTTGTATTACAGGATAATGTTATGAACATTTTCCGTAACCAAAAGTTGGTTGGATCAGGCACGTTGTGCAATGGCATTTATGTTCTAAATCAATCAACAGTTCTGAGCATAACAAACACACACAAGAGGAAGAGTTCAGAACTGAACGAATCCTACTTGTGGCATTGTAGACTGGGTCACATCAATGCGACACGACTGGCTAAGTTGCATAAGGATGTATATTTGAAACCATTCGAATTTTCATCTTATGACACTTGCCAGTCATGTCTCAAAGGCAAGATGACCAAAACTCCGTTTACGGGACACGGAGAAAGAGTTACCGAACTCTTGGGACTAATACATAGTGATGTATGCGGTCCCATGTCTACACATGCCAGGGATGGTTCTTCGTACTTCATTACATTCACTGACGATCTCTCTAGATTCGGATATGTGTTCCTGATGAAACACAAATCAGAAGCTTTTGAGAAATTTAGAGAATATAAACATGAAGTTGAGAACCAAACCGGAAAAAGTATTAAAATCCTTCGATCTGATCGAGGAGGTGAATACTTGAGCAATGAATTCCTGGACTTCCTAAAAGAGAATGGGATTCTCTCTCAGCTGACTCCTCCATATACACCACAGCACAACGGTGTATCTGAATGGAGGAACCGCACCCTATTGGATATGGTGCGCTCTATGATGAGCACAGCTGAGTTACCTATTTCCTTCTGGAGATATGCGCTGGAGACAGCAGCATACCTATTGAATCAAGTTCCATCTAAATCTGTACCTACCACACCATATGAGATATGGAGTGGGAAGAGGCCATATCTTAAACGAGTTAAGATATGGGGTTGTCCAGCCTATGTCAAAAGACAAAATCCGGACAAGCTCGAGGCACGGTCAGTTCTTTGCAAGTTTGTGGGATATCCAAAGAACTCATATAAGTATTTTTTCTACCACAGTGAGGAACAAAAAGTGTTTGTTGCTCAACATGCCACCTTTTTAGAAAAGGAATTCCTTGAAAAAGAAATTAGTGGCAAAGTGGTAGAGCTGGAAGAGGTTCCAGATACACAAACCGTAACTGAAGATTTAGTGGAACCAGAAGATTCAGTAGCTCCCAATGAACCTCAGCCTCTCCGCCGATCTAGTAGGGTTCCTCGCCAACCTGAGAGATACTACGGTTTTCTCATGGACGGTGGGAGCGAGGATTGCATCATGGAGGATGATGACCCAACTAGCTTCGAGCAGGCCATCACGAGTAGGGACTCAGTGAAATGGCTGGATGCTATGCGGTCCGAGATGGAATCCATGTACACCAACAAAGTATGGACTTTGGATGTTGCTCCTGAAGGGGTAAAACCCATTGGGAGCAAATGGATCTTCAAGAAGAAACTTGGTGTAGATGGGAAAGTGGAGACTTTCAAAGCTAGACATGTTGCAAAAGATTTTCGTCAAAGACCAGGTGTGGAATATGACGAAACCTTTTCTCCAGTGGCTATGCTTAAATCCATCCGGATCATGCTTGCCATTGCTGCTTATCATGACTACGAAATCTGGCAAATGGATGTTAAGACCGCCTTTCTAAATGGTGATTTAGAAGAGTGCGTGTACATGACTCAGCCAGAGGGCTTCGTAGACAGTGGGAGCAGCGGGAAGGTGTGCAAGCTGCTTAAATCCATTTATGGATTAAAGCAAGCATCGCGGAGTTGGAACATATGCTTTGACGTCGTTATCAAAGAGTTTGATTTCGTCAAAAACCCAGATGAACCTTGTATCTACAAGAAGGTGGCAGAGAGTAAGGTAGTCTTCCTCGTATTGTACGTAGACGACATACTCTTGATAGGAAATGATATTCCTATGCTGCAATCGGTCAAGCTCTTCTTATCACAAAGATTCTCAATGAAAGATCTTGGTGATGCCTCCTGCATATTGGGAATTAGGATCTATAGAGATAGATCCAAACGGATATTGGGATTGTCCCAATCCAGGTACATTGACACCATACTAAAGAGGTTTAGTATGGAAGAATCCAAGCGTGGGAATTTACCCACGATCTCTGGAGTCACTCTCTCCAAAGAGATGTCTCCCAAGACTGATTTGGAGAGAGCTCGCATGCAAGGGATACCCTATGCTTCGGCTGTAGGCTCTATCATGTATGCGATGCTATGTACCAGACCCGATGTAGCATACTCACTAAGTGTAGTGAGCAGGTATCAAGCTGATCCTGGAGAGAGTCACTGGACAGCTGTGAAGAGCATTCTCAAGTACTTGCGAAGGACTAAAGAGATGCTCTTGGTGTATGGTAACAGAGAACTCCAAGTGGAGTCCTTTACCGATTCGAGCTTCCAGAGTGATAAGGACGACTCTAAGTCGCAGTCGGGATTTGTCTTTACCCTTTACGGAGGGGCGGTTAGCTGGAAGAGTTCCAAGCAGGAAACCGTGGCAGACTCGACAATGAAGGCTGAATACATCGCTGCCAACGATGCTGCTAAAGAGGCTGTCTGGATCAAGAAGTTCATTACTGAACTTGGTGTGGTTCCATCCATTGAGCATCCAATACCTTTGTATTGCGATAACAATGGAGTGGTGGCTTTGGCCAAGGAACCCAGGTCCCATCAGCGATCCAGGCATATTCTGAGGCGGTATCACCTGATCCGGGAGATAATTGATCGCCGGGAGATCGAGGTCAGGAGGGTTGACACGAAGAACAACACGGCGGATCCACTCACGAAGGCCATTCCCCAGATACAGTTTGAGAGACTCTTCGGGATGCTCGGTATGCGATACTACAGCAGCTGGCCCTAGTGCAAGTGGGAGATTGTTAGTTGTATGTATGCCCTAGAGGCCAGTATTGTACAGATGATGTATATTATATTGGATGCTTGGACATATATAGAGATGACTTTCTTGCTCGATATGATAGTATGCTATCTGGTTGCTCTTTATCTTAACATGTACACTTGTCTCTTTAAACTGTCTGATAGTTACATGTTGGTAAAGCCCTTAGGATGTGTACTTGACTACCTGGACTATGATGCAGATCATACTAGTGGGAACATGGTAATCTATAAGTACATCCTTCAAGGTCCCTAGTCGTGGGTGTATCGAGACGGGGTATCGATATACCAGAGTAGACTAGCGTATACGCCTCTCGACCCATGAGATGGGCGATAGATGATCCCATATCCATTGGTGTTTGACATCAGAGATGGTATACGGGTGCTCAGTGGAGACTGGGTACACTGGACGGACTCGCCGAGAACTCCCAGATGGTATTATACCTCACGTCAGATGGCAGTTCTCAGGTGACACTTGTACAGGTTAGTCTGTAGACCCGAGATCGTCATAGAGTCTTGTGTGATTCCCACTGTGCTTTGATCTCCACCTTACCACGTCCATGAGGGCGTGCAAAACGGTGGTCTTTGGGTACAGTCCCGAGTCACATGGAGGCAATGAGCGATAGGAGGGGTTTCGTCTCTCTCGGTATTGGGGGTTGATGTTGCGTTGTGCTCGATTGGCCGTAACAGGGAAGTCCCTGGCCAGGGCTGATCAGAGATTTGCTGGTAAGTGTTACCAGTAGTTTCTCGACCCGTTATGAGCCTCATATCGGCACGACTTATCGGTTATTGGGGTCTGACGTTTACCACCCCTAGACTTGATATGCGACATATCAGACGAACAGACCGGACTGTACGGTAAGTGTTACTGGTTGGATTCACAGGAGTGTGAGCGGGCTAGCTCGTCGATCTTCTGATCGCTCAATACCCGGATGGCCGTTACGTTTAGCAGACCGCTTGCGGCTTGTGGGTGCTTGATATGATCATCATCTGCTACCGGCGTATTGACGAGTCTTTAGAGTCCTACACAGAGGTTTCCTGGCTCAAGCGAAACGAAATAGGAGCGCATATGAGATATGTGCAGGACCGAGAATAATGCGTGTATGTGATACCGTATTCCATTCTCGCGATGAATGTTTCGATTGGTTATATGCGATATAACCTAGTTATCGAATCAAAGATTGATTCGATGAGTCGATGCATTGTATACTAGTCGGTTATGTGCAACATGACCGGATCATTGAATCAAGTGTTGATTTAATGATTTGATGTATAATTATATATTTGATATATTACTTTGCATTAACTAGTATTGGTTCATTTTAAAAGGATTTTCTCACTTGAAGTGCACATTGTATATGTGATATATTTTTGTGTACACATGTTTGTATGATACATGTAAGCTTGTGCTTGTGTAAAGATTAAACCATGGTTATATGAATGGTTAGGGTTTTATTTACTTATTCATTTATTTATATTGATTATTCATTTTGGAAAGGAAAAGAAAAATGGTGGCTTTATTTGTTTCTTTCATGAAGCTTCATGAAGAGTTGAATAATTGACCATTTTTGTTTTCTTCTCTTAACCTAACCATGCACCTAACCCTAGTTTGCTCTCTACACTTCACCATGGTTAGTATATGATAAGTAATGATATTATTCTCATTTTTAATCTAAGACTTATCATATTCTATCTTCATCTTCTTCTTCTTTTTCAAAGAAAAAGCTTGACACCATTAATGGCACCTTGAGCTAAAGAGTGAGAAATCCAATTCTAAAGTGAACCCACCTCCTATTTCTTCATCCTTTACCTCTTGCCAAGTGGTTTTGGGTGTTTTCTTCACAAGTTTCACAACTTGGTGAAGTTGGAGCTTGAACTTGTGATGCCTCGACGTAGATCATCTTCGGCACGAAGCCGACGACCTAGCTCGCCCATTTCTCCGATGAAGCCGACGATTGAGTTCGGGATTCGAGATGGACAGCGAGAGGACGCCTACGTGGAGCTAAGGAAGTGGAGAAACGGATCTACAAAGGTTGTAGCCTCTCTCCTTTAGTTAAATCGTTAACTTGTTTAATGTTTCGCCTAAAATTCTAGTCGACGATCCGTACTAGGGTTTCTCGGCACCGTAAAATCTTAAATTAGCATGGTTGATGCCTTGTGAGACCTCTTGAGAGTGCCTAGGAACCCTACAAGCCGTAGGTCGGACGGTCCCATCCCCATACACTTGAAATATTCATAGAAGAGGATGTCTGCCGAGCTCCCGGAATCGACCAATATCTTCTGTACCTCATAACGGTGGACCCGGGCTGTTTTAACGAAGGGGTCATTGTGAGGTAAGGATATATCGTGGAGGTCTTCATCGGTGAAGATGATGGGCTCGGTCATTCTGCACTTCTTCTGGGGTGGATCGCTTGTACCCTCGACTGGTAGGAGGCGGTGGTTTTCGCCGGCTGCTCGAGAAGATTCCGAGGTGACGACCATGATTTGCCCAATCGTTAACTCCCGGGAAGGGGGCTGGTTCTCTTGCTCCCGGTCTGCCTGCCGCTTGTCCCGCAGGTACTACGCCAGGTGGCCAAAGCGGATCAACTCCTCAATGTAGTCACGAAGTTGTTTGCAGTTTTCGGTCAGGTGACCCTGCGACCTATGGAAGGCGCAGTACGATCCTCGGATACGCTTAGCCGCTCTTTGGGTGACTGGCGGGAGCTTGAAGAATCTCTCGCATTTCACTTCCTCCAACAGCTCGGTCTGGGAGATGTTAAGAGGAGTGTACTCCTGAAACTTTGGAGAGTATAGCTTTGGTCGGTCGACCCTCTTCTTCTCTTCTCTGCCCCTCTTTTTCTAGTCAGCTTGGTCACCCCGGGACAGGTTGGCATTCACCTCCGACTCGAGTTGGATCTCCTGCTCGGTCCAAGCTTTTACCTTGTCCATGGTCTTAGGTTGAGCTAATGCAAAAGAGCGGATCCACTCTTTGTGCCTAAGACCCGAACTTAGTGCGTTGATGACAGTTTCATCCCGGTGCTCGAGGACCTCGAGGAAAGCGTTGTAGAAACGAGTGACGTATCCCATAGAGGATTCCTTGTCCCCGCTCTTTATGGTGAACAGGTATTCGACTGTTCTCTTTTGTCGTCGATTCCCGATGAAGTGGCTGAGGAATTGGGTGTCCAACTCACCGAAGTTTGAGATGGAGCGTGGCGTGAGTCCTCGAAACCAGTCCCGGCCAGCCCGGATGAGGGTGGCAGGAAAATCTCGGCATTAGTCCGTGTCGGAGTTATCCTGGAAGCTCATGCCCGCCGTAAATACGTCTAGATGGTCCTTCGGGTCGGATTTCCCGTCGAAGAGGGCCACCTTGGGCTGTTTGTTCCTGGACGAGACGTGATCGGCCAGCAGTTCTTCCGTAAAGGGTTTAGTCAGCGAATCGGTGGAGTATCGGGCCCCTTCGCCAGATGCTTGGCCATCCCGGTGTATGCGCTCGATTTTCTTCTCGAGGGCCTCAAGTCGGTGGTGATAACATGAGGATTATGCACAGTCGGAGTGGTGACTATCCCCGCTCCGGGTCTGTGCCAGTGTGCGGCTTCGATTCCGCTCTATCAGATTTCGTAAATCCTCGGGCGAGGTCCTTCTCGAGTGGCCCCGGTGTTCGTCGTTCGCGCGACCCCAGTGGGAGGGGAGGTGTCGGTCATGCCTAGAAGCAGGCGAGCTGACCGATACCTCCTCGGGGGTCGAAAATGCACGGTGGGAATTGGAACGACGACCCAGTCTTCCCTGGGACCGTGGCGTGGAGCTGTCCGGTGCCCAGCGGGTCATGGAATCAGTCGCCGTGTGTGGGTTATGGTGTCCAGAGTCGGCCCGCCGGCCCTCAGTGGCGCTGTGACAAGGATGAGGTAGATCGAGGGCTTGAGCGTGCCCGTCCGTCCTTCGGTGGATGTTATTATCCCGGGGAGGCAGAGTCGCGCTCTGACAGTTAGGGCCCTCCGCTTGAACGCGGACGAGGGCATCTACCAGCGTCGTAAGCCGGTCTATCCGGACGGACAAGACGTGGATGGCATTAGGAGGGGGAGGCGAGCCGCTCCCGCCTCTATTGTGGCGGCTCGTATTCGGATCGTTGCGGTCGTTGCTCGCCATTGGATCGAGGACGGAAGATCAACTTTTTTGGTGGAACAAAATAAGTCTTCGGTTCTCACAGATGGCGCCAACTGATGGAGGCCTTGATCTCCTTCAGATACTGTCCTCCGTCGATCTGTCGCGAGCGTTGCTGGGCGGTTGAGATTGGATTCAGAGGTTGCCTCCTTGAGTGTGTGGATCTCAATGGGTTGAGTTTGAGGTGGAAGCCGAGCTACCTGCAAAGAAGTCACGGGATGGGTGGCCACCGTAGGACCCCCAACGATCAAGTTAGCCGAGGAATTTGAACAGAGTAGCGGCCTATTGGATTCGAGTTGCCTTACTTGAGTCGTCTGAGAGAGAGGTTTTATAGTAGTCGTATGGAACGAGCAGGTGCGAGATTTTCGTCTTCGGTTACGCTCCTGACGTTACGCGTGCGTGAACAACGGGATCCCTTCATTAATGTCGAGAAACGCTCGTTAATGGGGGGACGCGCCAGCGTGGGACGCGGGACGTAGGGCGGCGGTTATCTCGCTTTGGCGAGATACGTGGAGCTGTTGCGGAGGCGCTAGGGCTCTGCAATCTCGGTTGATCGGGGAAGGCCGAGAAAGCTCGGCACATCAGGGTCCTGGAGACGAGCAGGAGGCCGAGGAAGCTCAGTACGAGAGATGGCTCAGAGACGAGCGAGGAGACTGAGGAAGCTCGGAGACGAGCTGTTGACTGTCTCCTAGATGAAGGTGGAATGTTTTCAGGGGGGTCTCCCGAAAGGTCGGGTATGTCCACCGGGAAGGAGCCCCGGGGAATGTCCCCGATACGGCTTATTTATTCCACCCCCGTAGAGTCCGGGACACGTCATCTGCCACGTGTCGTAATCTGAGGAGACACCACTTGTGAGCATCATCACTCATGTAAGCTCATTTTTAACAGCCATCGATGATCTCTCCTCCCGCTTATCATCTTGCTCTCATTTTTCTTACAGGTTCTTTTCCATTATTTCTTTTCAGCGTTGGATCAATTGCTAAGCAAAAAATTTGGTACTTCTTTGTGATAACTATAGCTCAAATATAATTTCAAATGCTTGCTTTGAATATATTGTTAAGTAAAATTTATATGACACGGGCCTTTCAAGCCCGGCTTTGATCGTCAAAAAAATATCCTCAAATGAAAAGTTATTTGATCACTTTCCCGCGCATGGCACGGGAGCCTATGCTATTTAATACCTATAATTCTATATCATCTCTTTCAATTTACAGGGGCAGCTCACAGATTTATTCTCAACTTTTCTCAATATGGTAATATAAGAATTTTATTGAGAATGAGATGAATCCTCCAAGGGAATTACAAAGTTTGGTAGTTCTTCAGCCCATACAACATCTTCTAATATAGGAGTGCATATTTGGCTCATGCACGAGCCGGTGTATTGCCACGACGACAAACACGCATTAACAAGTCACTAAATAATCTACTAAATCCCTCTCTGATATCATCAACAAGCAAACCAAATGAGGAGGAATTACCATTGGAAATTTGCTCAACCTAATATGCAAGTCATAATACTTATGCGCTAAACAATATGATGTCAACTATATATCCACGTGCGATGCACGTGCAAGCTATTTGCGTGTTACAATTCTTAATTCCGTTGTGCCGCAATCATTACAAGTTGAAACACCTATCCTCTTGAATTTCTACCATCTCTATCGAAAAAAGAAAATGGTTATACATAATTTTGATCCATGTGTGTGTGTGTGTGTATCTTATGGATCGGTATAAAGATGAATAAAATAGGGACCATAAAATATTTTTGGTTTCTACAAACTATTTTTACTTTGATTTGGTCTTTCTAGTTGACTTGGAAAAATTGGTAATTGAAAAAGAGGGAAGCAGACGACACAACCAACAGACTTAGCTTGTTTAAATATCTTTTGCATACAACCATATATATTCCCCTTCGGCTTTTTTTAAGGCTTCAAGCTCATAGTTCAGAGTTTTCTTCTCATGAAACACATGAATATATTGCATCATAAATCAAGCAACTCTAACAACAATTTCACCTTTCCCTTTACTTTTTGAAGATAAAAAGCAACTCCAGCAATAAATTTTAGACCTGATTCATGTGAACATCTGGTCTAAAAACAAATGATAATCATCACAGTCAACAAAATAACGCCAACTACCCTTGTTGCTCAAATACATAGGAAAAATGTGAACTAGGATACAATGTAAAAGCCCCCCAAATTTTAGTTACATGAAAGTTACAGCATGTCGTCTCGTGCTCAAGTCTCCTCTGACTTGTATGCCTTGCAGCTTTGAATCAAGAACGATAAGCAAAATCTCCTTGTTGGAAAAGAATTCATAGCATTAGCACACAAATGATGAATAAGAGTAAGAATCCTAATTTTAGTTGATGCCTTCACCAAATATTGAAGCTACCTTATTTTCTCAACTCTCTGATGCTGAAAACCTGCAAATATGAAGAGAAACAAATTAACAGAGACTTCATCTTAAGTCAACTTGAGGGGGGGAAACGGAAAAAAAGAAGGAGAAGATATTCACCAAGAAAAAAGGAAAATACGAATCTACTCATGTATCACGCCTCAAAAAGTTGAGAAACGATATGTGCCGTGCACTTGAAGAGAGAAGAATGCTCAATCAAATGAACAAGATGTTCGGAGGAAAACCATGCTACTAGGGTAAGGATGCAGCTGTATAGACATCTTCTATTCATCAGATGAGCATGACCTATTTTACGGCAAAACACATTTAGATGTGTTGGTTGGTATTTAAAGGAGCATTTTGTTTTGTCTACTAGAAATTTACAGAAGCATCATTTTTGGCACACACATATCTAGATATTTCCCTCCTTGCAATACATGAATACATGAACAAAGATTTCATAACCGTTTCTATCTTCAAAATTTGCAGATCCTCGAACCAATAAATATTATATAATTTTTTTTCCAGGATGTTTCGTAATAAAAGAAAAGAATTGCAAAGTGTGTTGATAGTTATCACCAAAATATATTTGTGATGCATGAAGAGATAGAGTGCATAATCGACATGTATGCATTACACTTGAAATATTCATTTGTAAGCATTTGGTTATAGGAACTAATTCCAAGATCACGAAGAAAATTATATAAGCAAAATCATATGTTGGTTAGTGATCAACAATTATCGGAGAACGAAATAAATGAAAGAATGACTAAAATATTGAATAATCTGGCAAAACTATATGAAAATAGCATTCAAAGGTAAATATTACATCAAGCTCTCGTGATTCCGGACAAATATTAAAAATGATTGAAGTGATGAGCCAATTTCTTGGTGTATAAATAACATATCTTATAAGCATTTCACAGGAAAAAGAATTCTTATTGTCATGCCTTAGATGAGTAGTACAAAGAACTGTATAGGGTTACGTATTTGGGGTGATCTATGTGATATATATTACTAAAGAGCCTAAAGTTTAATTCTCAACCACAATTCCTACCCTTTCAGGGAAGATAACTATTTATAAAATGTCCACAGAAAATGTTTTCATCCAGTTTATAGCAATATTTCATAAAATATTCTAGTGATTTTGATAGTTGGTGTATCATTAGAGAAAGTCTAATATTGCGTTCACCCCCAAAGTTTGAGATAATTAACAAATCTTAGTAAGTTGAGGAATGGGCGACAATTTAAGATATCCATCTACAGTTTATAAAAAGGAGCGAAAAGTGAATATTAAACTTGATTTTTATAAATGTTTCTGGAAACTAAAAGGAGACCGTGAGAAATAATTTAAAAATTGCTATCAACTTTCCACAATTTTTCACAAAATAAATACAAGATCTGCTTTAATCATTTACTGCTGATCAAGGGAAGGGAATTAATTACTAAAATTAAGAGGAGGGGTGGAATACCCGGAAATTAGTGAGAGGGATATTAATTAGTTTTAAGTTAATGGGGTATAATTAACTAACAGGAGTGATTCTAAGTATTTCTAAAAAATAATGGGCAAAAGCGAAGAAAAAAAAAACACAATTCCAGCATGCATCCACCTTCCTGTTAACTATATATAGATTGCGTTCACACATTTTAAGGAAGAAAAAAATTGAAAAGTTAACTGTTTTCAAAAGCAAACTTTTCATAACAGTCAACATCAATAATTAGAGAAATTGACCAAAACTCCTTGTTACCTACTATATATCTTAGGAATCAACTTTGTTCATCTGCCTACAAATTCAAGCAAAGGAAAATAAAGATCTACTGCAATAGAAGAAACAGGGTTAAGCTTTCAAAAGATGGCAGGCCTGAGGCACGCTAATGATAACATACCCAGCGAAGTTGAGAGAATAGCGAGTGCAGAATCAAAAGAAGCCACTAAGGGGGAGAGATCATTTCCGCGAAAGCTTCGTCACATTGATTCATTGCATTTGGAAGCAGGAAGAGTTTCAAATCTCCCAACGTATCTAGCAAAGGTCTGAGCTTTCTTTAGCTTTCAGCAAGAAAATATTTTCTGCAAAATGAATGTGCATGCTCTTAGCAAATAAACAACCCAAGTTAAATGTCTGTTTTTGACATGTTATCATAAAGTAGAATTCATAGTTGAAACCCACAGATTTAATAGATGTCTAGGTTATAATCGATAACTGTAGATTAAACAAGGTATATACAGCTAGTTAGAAAGCAACGTTAGCATATTGTTAACTTTATAAAAACAGGGGAAAAAGGTTCCGGCGGCAATAACCATTTCAGGAATTATACAAAGAATAACTATAAAGAATGGGGGTTTCGAGTGGCTGAGGTGGTCAAGAAAAGAGAAGAAGAAGCAAAGAAAGGTTGCTTATGAGATGCATAAAATTGAAAAAGAGGTTTAAGAGTTTGCACAGAGCTGAATAGACTCCCACCTCGTAAAATTACTATAGGCTATATCGCAGGAAACCCCTCAGCTTTGCAGATACCACCATCTGTCTTAAAATCTGCATTTTGCACTCTATCTTAATGATGGTGAACTTTTTGCAACCGAGACAAATTATTATTCCCAAAAATCCCTTGTAAAGGTATTGATAATGGACAACTAACAAACGAAAATAAAATTATTTAAAAAGGATGGTGTTGTCCTGCTATAAAGGAAAAGGTGTGATGATTCCTGTAATCTAGCCATTACTATATCAATAACGGGGCAGCACATGATATTTTAACAATCACTTGAATCAACAAAAGAGCAGCACATGATATTTCAACAATCACTTGAGTCAACAAAAGAGCAGCACATGATATTTTAACAATCACTTGAAAAGAGAAGGCTGTCAACTAATTAAAAAAAATACAATCACTAGAAATATGAAGTCTCAGCAGTTCATGAATTTTCTTTCGCTTGAATTACAGGTTAGCTGGGGAACAATATTTCGATTAGCATTTCAGAGCATCGGAGTTGTTTATGGGGATATAGGAACATCTCCCCTTTATGTATACTCCAGCACCTTCACGGATGGGATCAAAGATACAAATGATCTCCTTGGTGTCTTATCTCTCATAATTTATACCTTGATCCTCCTGCCTCTGCTTAAATATGTCTTTATCGTGTTGCGCGCTAATGACAACGGTGATGGTGAGTACATCCCCAGCTATGCACCTGATTTTTCACAATCGGAAATTTTAATGAGAATATACTTAATAGGTAAGAAAGCATTTTGTCTACACCTTAAAATGAAGTTTGCTAAATGTATGCAAAACAACCGAACGGAAAAATTAGTCCTGTGATCTGCAAAAGTTTATTCCTGATAATCGTCTTTCATTATAGCTCTTAAACTCAAACATTGCTTCAAATATTAAGTCACTGGATGAGATGGAAGAAATATTCTCATTACAAGGTGAAACAAACAAAAGAGCACAATGGTCAAATGTGAAATGAACATATAATTATCATAATAATCTAGTGTTCTTTTTCCAACCTTAAGTACGATCTATCCTGTCTAAAGAATGAAAATCTTATAGGTGGGACTTTTGCACTCTACTCCTTAATATCACGCTATGCCAAGGTCAGTTTGGTTCCAAACCAACAAGCCGAAGATGCGATACTCTCAAACTACAAGTTAGAGACACCATCAAAGGAAATGAGAAGGGCTAATTGGATTAAAGAAAAGATGGAAAGTAGTACCAAGGCTAAAGTGATATTATTCCTTGTAACAATCCTAGCAACTTCAATGGTAATAGGTGATGGTGTTCTCACACCATGCATATCTGGTGAGTCAACTGAACTGTTTGTATCTATGAATCAGTAATCGGATCATGTGTTATGTATATTTGCAATTTCAATGCACAACATAGCATATTTTCCTTTCTAAAACATTTAATGGGTTAGCTGAGGGTCCTCACCAACCTTCAAGGCATGTGAACTTTGTCGCATATAGACTGTATGACATGTTTACTGACATCAGATAAAAACTAAAACGGACTTTTCCTTTTTTGCAGTGCTTTCAGCAGTTGGCGGCATCAAGGAGGTTGCAAGTTCTCTCACTGAAGGTACTTAATTACGGTTGGATAATAATTCCATCTATCGAAATGTCTCAAACGACTGAGATTTAGGAAAGCCATGGTATTTTTGCTCTAAAATTCTAGTACTGAACGCATGTAAATGATACAAAACTTATCGAAAATGAATGATAATTCAAACATGCACCTCATTCAAAATAGATGTAATATAACAGAAGTAAACAATGGCAACCAATTTATCAACATGTACGGCTAAAAAACAACATATGGAGATAAATTATTATGAAGATAGCATCAACAATTTTTTTTCTCAATTGAATCCTAAAAAAGCAATCATCAAATACATTATTCAAAAAATCGATCTTAAAGCTAACTATGTTAGCCACTTCTATTTTCATATCACGCTGACATGCTCCTTTCCTGAAATTTCACCCCTACAGATACAATTGCTGGAATATCTATAGCCATCCTGATTCTGCTATTTGCAGTCCAGCGTTTTGGCACAGATAAAGTGGGTAACTCATTTGCTCCCATCATATTACTGTGGTTCGCTTTAATTGGAGGTATTGGAGTATATAACTTAATCAAGCATGATGTGAGTATTCTTCGAGCATTCAACCCGAAATACATAATAGACTACTTCAAGCGAAATGGAAAACAAGGATGGATTTCACTGGGAGGTGTAATTCTATGCATTACAGGTGAGTTTCACAAGACTACGGGGGTCTCAAAGTTCATTCTGAGCTATTTTGCTAGTGTTTTAAAATAGGATAATTTTTCCTCTTTGCTATATATGTTTCGCTCATGCATTTGGCTCCTCTCGGGTGAATCATTCACTGATCAAATAATATCCTCTTACCTCTTTGTTAATTCATCTCTAACTTACCCCTCCTTTTCTATTACCATTTTGACTATGCAAGGGAACTAATTTAGAAAGGATTTATGATTCCACATCACCATAGTCACTTGTGACAAACTGTCATTTTCCTGTGGAAATTCCTTGATTCTGAGTCATGCTCAAAGGTTTACATGATGACAATGTATAATTACCTTACTCATGTAGAATATTTTGGAACAGGTACCAAAGCCATGTTTGCGGACTTGGGTCATTTCAATGTCAGAGCCATTCAGGTATATGTATAGCTTTCTTCTGCACATCTGCATGATGGTAAATGAGAGAGTTCATTCCAAGACTGAAAAGGTGATATGCTTGGATAGAAAATGATCTATTTGCAAAGAAGCCGAAGATGTCAAAACAAAACATCATTCTCAAGGAACAATCTTAAATAATATATGTAGATCCTTCAAGTTAAACTTTAAAAACTTGTTCCAATTTGGAAAAAAAAGATTAGAATACTCATTTCTGTCCATTTTACTATTTTTCATAGCCATCATGTGTGTCATGTATACCATTCAATCACCATATAAAATGCTATAGAGATGTCTTTGTGAAACTTCAAACATAGATTCGTCACTCTTCAAAAGAAAGAGCATGTAGCAGATTACTGGAGGACTATGAATGAGAAAAAAATACAGTCCTAAACTGGAACAAAGTTACTTGCTATACATCCATAATAGTCGCACTATTCATCCACATACATTGTATTTTCAATGGTTGACTACCATTGTCAATGCTCGATTCTGATTAGGAGGTGCAAAAAGGGCAAGTTTCTATAGTAGTGATGAAGACTACGCTAATATGCACAATCACAAAGGAAACAATATATAAATGCCCGCACACATCCAATACATAAGTTTTTTCTTCTTCTAATAGGTATACATAATTACTCTTCCAAGCAGAGTGTTTTAGGATTCTATTCTAATATTTGATTCTATCCCGATAGACCTATAGTTCAGCGAATGACATGTGCTATTCAACTACAGATCGGCTTCTCAGCAATTTTGCTCCCATCAGTATCACTAGCTTACATTGGCCAAGCTGCTTATCTTACCAAATTCCCCAATGATGTTGCTGATACATTCTACAAATCAATTCCAGGTAAGCCACAATCCCTCATCTGTTCACCTATATCTGATGTCTTCGTGTTGATTATGATATTTAAACTTGATGCCAGGTCCGTTATATTGGCCAACTTTTGTTGTGGCTGTTGCTGCCGCTATCATTGCAAGTCAAGCTATGATATCTGGTGCATTTGCAATCATATCTCAATCCCAAACTCTAGGTTGTTTCCCAAGGGTTCGAGTAGTCCACACTTCGAGCAAGCATGAGGGACAAGTTTACATTCCAGAGATAAACTATGCACTGATGATTGCCTGTGTATTGGTGACAGGGATCTTCAAAACCACAGTAAAGATCGGGAATGCATATGGTAAGGATGACACTCAATGAATCCTAAATTAGTATAAACAAGCATGCATCTATTTCTAACAAATTAAACATTTTCAACAACAAATTCTGGATAGCTGGAACTACTATGCAAACAAATTCGTAAATATTGTGAAAAGGTTGCATGATTTTGGTTTTAGAACAATAGATATAAAAAGCAACTATCCTAGTATTTGATATGGATGCAGCTTTGTCCAAATTCCCCTAAAAAAGACGGTTTAATTAAACACCCAACCTTCTTATTTCACCATATCTTATCTTCCAATTTGCAACTTCAGCAAAACACTCAAAATCCTTTTCTGCTTCTCTATCTTGTTTTCATAGGCTAAATTGTTCATCATTTCTTTCTTGTACATCAATGATTATCTTACAGTCGTTATTACAATGTCACCCCATCTTCCATTTCCAAATACAACCATAGTCCAACAATTAGCAAGAAGAAAATTAGCCAAATAATATTTTCTTCTTCTCTATCTTGTTTTCATAGGCTAAATTGTTCATCATTTCTTTCTTGTACATCAATGATTATCTTACAGTCGTTATTACAATGTCAGTCCATCTTCCATTTCCAAATACAACCATAGTCCAACAATCAGCAAGAAGAAAATTAGCCAAATAATAAAAGACCCAAATAAATAAACCGATAATTTATCTATTATCATCTCAACAAAATATTTTCCTCTCCTCTTACCTTCTTTGATGTTGATATATCTAATAAATGATCTGCAATCTAATGCAGGTATTGCTGTGGTTTTCGTTATGTTTATTACGACAGTTATGGTGACTGTCATAATGCTTTTAATATGGAAAACAAGCATGTTATGGATTGCCCTGTTCTTCATTGTCTCTGGTGGTATTGAACTACTGTATTTATCTTCTACACTATACAAATTTACCGAAGGTGGCTACTTACCCCTGGCCTTTTCATTGGTCCTGATGTTGATAATGGGCATATGGCACTATGTGCAAGTTGAAAGATACAATTATGAGCTCAAAAACAAAGTATCAAGCAATTACATCAAAGATTTAGCTCAGAGAAACAACCTAACAAGAATTCCTGGAGTTGGACTGCTATACTCTGAGCTGGTACAAGGCATTCCTCCCTTGCTCCCCCACTTCATCGAAAAATTACCATCTCTCTATTCAGTACTTGTAGTTGTTTCAGTCAAATTTCTGCCTATTAGTAAAGTGGAAATACAGGAGCGCTTTCTCTTTAGACATGTTGAACCAAGGGAGTACAAAATATTTCGATGCGTGGTACGCTACGGATATAAAGATGCCCTAGAGGAGTCCTCACAATTCGAGCACTTGCTCATTGAACATCTAAAAGAGTTCATCCGCCAGGAAAATCTCTTCCATAAAACCGAGCTTGCAGAGCAAACAGTGCAACCAACAGACTATTCTGGACAAATTATTGCCCTGCCAACTACAGAAGTTGAAGAGGCACAGTTCATCGAAACAGAGAAGTTGAAGGGGGTAGTTTATCTAATGGGGGAAACTGAGGTGGTGGCAAAACGTAATTCTAACATCATTAGGAAATTTGTTGTTGATTATATCTATGATTTCATGAGGAGAAATTTCAGGCAAGGAGAAAAGGTTATGTGCATCCCACACAGCAGACTACTTAGGGTAGGGATGACGTATGAGATCTAGACTCCATAAAATGACACTTATGTTCGGCATTCTGTCTACAGTCTAGAACAGGAATATCCCTATATATTGTACATAGGAATTGCAAAAGGAAGTTAAATATGGAGAGTAATTTGGCATACGGGAAAAACAATATGCCATAGGTCTGTGTTTTTTATGCAGATTGTATAATCAATATAATTTCTATGCTCGTCGAAGGCGACTTTGTAGAAACTATAAGATTGTTATCTTTAACTGACAGTGATTATTTAAAATTTTTATCAAGACAAGAGTATGTCAGCTGTAGTTCGTTGCCTAATTGCTAAGCTTGCTACAGATAGTCATACAATTTTCACTAAATCATTATTTTCAGCTATGTCATGAGAGGACAAACAAATTTTTATTTAACTAAGCCAAAACATATTAATGGAAAGAGCAAACCTAGAAGAATTCAGTACAGGAACAATTCAATCTACAGCAATCAACTCGTTGCTACTCCAATATTTCTGTAGAATATTGGATGCTTTTGCGAAAGTATAGTTTTGATCTTTCGTAAGGCATGAGTTTATGGGTGATGGGGTTTGGCATCTTTAACAACATCATTGCACCTTGATATAATTTGAATAATAAATAATTCTCGATAAAAAGGTAAGTAAGTCTATTTTGTTTTCTTCTATATTTCTCCATACCTCAAGTCAATGAAGTGTGTGGTTCTGATGATAAAGTTTTACTAATCCCCAATAGAGCCTGACATATTTCTTCAGTCTGATGATGCGATGAATCTGCATATAAGAATTCGTGTACGCTACCATGTAATTCTATTACGGAGCATCCAGGTTCCTTGTGAATGCTCCGTTCATTCATAGTTTGTCTAACACTGTTCACATCACTCCACCTCGAAGCCAAGGCATAAAATATTAGAAAGCAAAACATGCCCACCACCCTTGGTTCCAGCTCAATCATCCTTTTTGCTGCAAATTCTGCGAGTTCAATCTCTCCATGAGCCCTGCATGCAAACAGAAGCGAGCGCCAAATAACCACATCAGGTTTGATAGGCATTTCTTTGATAAACCTCTTCGCTTCTCTCAAAAGCTTTGCACGGCCTAAAAGATCAACGATGCAACCATAGTGCTCAATTTGAGCCGCGAGCTTATAGACATTAACCATTTGGTCGAAGTAGGAGAATCCTTTTTCCACCAGTCCACCATGACTGCATGCAGATAAAACCACTAAAAAAAGTTACCTCGTTTGGCACAACTTGGCCCGTCAACTCCATTTGTGAGAACAATTCCAATGCTTTCTGAGAATGCCCATTCACGGCCAACCCCGAAATCATCACGGTCCATGCGAACACATCGGGACGAATCAACCCATGAACTATCCGTATAGCTCTATCAATATCCCCGCACTTGGAGTACATATCAATAAATGCAGTCCTCATGCTGGCTTCCTTTCCTATCCCTTTCGCATCGCAATAAGCATCGAGATACCTCCCTTGGTCCAAAGCGCCCAGATGTCCGCAACAAGAAAGGACACACGACACCGTGGCATTCTCGGGCCTCACTCCGGCAACCTGCATTTCCCTAAACAACTCCACCGCTTCCCTAAACCTACCGGAGTGTGAGTACCCGGAAATCATCGAAGTCCAACAAACCGCATTCTTCACACCAATTCCATCAAACACATGACGGGCAACCTCCAAGTCCCCACACTTGGCGTACATTCTCACCAGAGAAGAACCCAGATAGAAATCCAACTCGAATCCGTGAACCACGACCAAAGCATGAATCTTTCTCCCCCAAATCGAGCCTCCCAATCCTCCCGCAAGCAATCAAAGTGCTCACCAGAGTCATCTTATCAAATCCAACGCATTTCTCCACCATCTCACCGAACATCCCCAACGCCCCTCCAGACAAATTGCTCTTCAGATACCCGATATCATGCTGTTCCAGGAAACGACGTCCCGGTCGTCATCGGCCAAGTCGAAAACTTATCTTGCACATTCGACGGAGCCGCACACGGAGTACATGTTTTTATGCAAAAGTGCTAAACAATGTTGATTAGTGAATTCAAGACGAAGGTGTCGGAATGGAGGCCTGGCTTGATACTCAGGGGGTGGATTTCCTTGCCATGGGAGAGGAGAGAGAGGGAGGAGATGGATTTGTGAGAGGAGACGAGGGTGTAGTTGTCGGGGGCGAAGCGGCGACGGAGGAGGGAGTTGAGGAATGGGGAGGTGAAGAGGCCGGATACGATGGTGAAGGAGAGGAGCTGGGAGAGCTGGGAGAGCTGGGATGGGGTTGGAACTGGCGGGAGACCTGGATATGAGGCATCTAGAGTCAGGGGTTTGGAGATTGGAGATGGATTTGGTGACAAGATGGAGGCGCATGGGCCGCATTGAGTTGTGAAGAAAAAGAAATATATATATATATATATATATATATATATATATATATATGAGATTAATCCCTCCTTTGGCGTGGAAAAAATACAACCTTCACCATTTTTTCTGACGATCGACACCCATCATCATCATCGTTATCATCTAAGATGTGCGTACACCAAATTTCATGTGATTCCATAACATTTTCACCGTTGATTTAGTGGGTTCAAAATTAACGGTTTACCGACAATAGAACTTTTTACATTGCTAAATCAACGGTGAAAAAGTTGTAGAATCACATGAAATTTGGTGTACCCATATCTTAGATGATAACGATGAAGATGATGGGGACCGATCGTCGAAAAAAATTGTGGAGGCTGTATTTTTTCCACGCCATAGGAGGAAATCTCCTCCTATGGCCTCTTTTCTCCATTATTCTCTTTATGTGTGTGTGTGTGTATATATATATATATATATATATATATATATATATATATATGAGAATAATGGAGGAAAGAGGCCCTAGGAGGCTCTTTCCTCAGGTGGAGTGAGGTGGCTTAATTTTGACCACTCATCTGAGGGAAAATAGTGAGGTTGTATTTGCAAATTGATTATTTTTACCAAAGAAAAATAAATTAAACAAGTGACAACATCTGAGTCTCTCTCATCCCCTCTCTCTCTCTCTCATCCCTCTCTCTCCCTCTTCTTTTCTCTCTGTGAGATCGACTCGTCGCCACCGCCGCCGCCTCCGGTCGCCGTCTCCTCCACCTCATCGCCTCCACTCGCCCTCTCCTCCACCTCGTCGCCTCCACTCCCTCCTCATCCGCCCTCTCTTCCGCCTCCTTCGTTCCGGTCCTCAGGCCTCTTCTTCGCCTCCCAGCCTTCTTCTTCGCCTCCTCTCCTTCGTTCGCCCACATGCTACTCTATCCCATCTCCTCAACTTCCATCGTCCTCTTATTCTTATCCTTTAACAATCTCTGTTAAAAGCTCATTATTTTCCCCAAATCGACAATAATTTCTTGAGTAAATCGATCTCCATCTCAGGGCCAACAATCCTCAACGGCTGCTACCCATCGCGGATCAAGGTATATATTATAAATTCTCTCGGGTAATTTCAAAATATCTTGGCTGTTCTGGATTTTTAGAAAATTATTGATTTATTGTATTTCGGTTTCATTGAATTTTTAGGATTTCCTTCAACCATCTGAAATATAAAGTATATAATAGATGCTGAATGTGATGACTTTGAGCTCAGTGGTATGTGGACAATGACATCTCTATGATCTGAAATACAAAATCTAATACAGAGTGGTTAAGCGATTGTTGCCATCAAAAGATCACTAATTTTTCTCTAATAAGAAATCATTTCCCATATTCCCTCTTTTTTTTGATGTGAATGGCAACAATAGCTTAACCACCATGTATTTGATTTGGTAATATTTACAATATATTTAATTAATTTTGAATACTTTGTTCTTAATTTCCTACAATTTTTATTTCTTATAGTTTGAATATTTTGGTGATCTTTTGTAGGTTTATTTCCAAGTATCATGATGGGTGTGGAAATGTGTTATGATTTAATTTCGATACCTGATACATCTAATTCCGATACTGCGAATATTGTCATTGAATCGAATCCACTTGCTATCCTTGAAGAAGGTCCTATCGACAGTAGTATCTACCACAATGAGGATGCTATACTATATGATGGAAAGGAATTTCTTACGCATGACGAGGTGGAGGAGAGGGCGACCGGAGGCGACGAGGTGGAGGAGAGGGCGACCGGAGGCGGCGGCGGCGGCGATGAGTCGATCTCACAGAAAGAAAAGAAGAGGGAGAGAGAGGGGATGAGAGAGACTCAGCTGTTGTCACTTGTTTAATTTATTTTTCTTTGGTAAAAATAATCAATTTGCAAATACAACCTCACTATTTTCCCTCAGATGAGTGGTCAAAATTAAGCCACCTCACTCCAGGAAAGAGCCTCCTAGGGCCTCTTTCCTCCATTATCCTCTCTCTCTCTCTCTCTCTCTCTATATATATATATATATACACACACACACACACATAATGTAAAGCCATAAAAGGGCGATAGACTTTCTCTATTTTCCAAATTGTCCATGCTCAATTATTTGCTTTTTCATGTTTCAAACACCATAGTCATGAATAAGGACAATAATTTATGTCAAACTATGAGAAGTGAAGTGAAAGAACATGGCAAACAAACAAATGAATTTAATATATGCAGTGAAACAAGCATATAATTTCAACAAGCATACTATTTATTGATGTAAAACTGATATTCAATTTCATATTTCAACCACCATAGTCATCAATAAAGACAATAATTTTTGTCAAACTATGTGTAGTGAAGTGAAAGAACATTGCAAATAAACAAACAAATTTAAAATGTGCAGTGAAGCAAGCATAGAATTTCAACAAGCATACTATTTGTTGATGTAAAAATGACCTTCAATTTCATGTTTCAACCGCCATAGTCATCAATAAGGACAATAATTTATGTCAAACTATGTGTAGTGAAGTGAAAGAACATCGCAAATAAACAAATGAATTTAATATGCAGTGAAGCAAGCATAGAATTTCAACAAGCATATTATTTGTTGATGTAAAAATGACCTTCCCTGCAACACGTAATTCCGGTATGTCTTGTGCTGCATTTAAGATACTGGGTGACTTTGAAAGTGTGTCTTAGCACTACCACTAGGTTTAGACAAGCATCAAGTATGCAATTTTAAAAAATCTAGAGTGCTAAGCTATACTAACCTAGAATCGAACTAGAGAATTAGGGTTTATAAGCAAGTAAATAAGCTTTACACTAAGTGAATAGAGAATACAACCTTTGTAGACCGGTCATTCACTTCTAAAGCTCCAAATAGTAGTCTCTTAGCTCCAAGTAGTGGTCCCTAGAACTCTTCTTAAGCTCCACTTGGTGAAAGGAACGAGCTTCCTTCGTCGTCTTCGAGGCCGAAGATGATCCACCTTGAAGTTACTCTAACTCAAGCTACCTCTCCACTTCTAAAGAATTAGTGAAGCAACAAGCTAATCTTATGGGCTAAATGAGAGTAGGTTGATGAAGTAGGAATTTTGCCCACTTTAGAATTCTTTTTCTCTTTTTCTTTCTTCAACCCAAGAAAACTTAGAGAGGAAGAAGATGAACTTGGGTAAGGAAAATATCTCAAGTGATAAGTAGAGAGTTAACCATAGGCTAAAGATAATGGTTGTGTTATAAAATATTTAGAGTAAAATAAAATTGGTAAGATGAGTCATGGCTTCTACAAGCATTTAAGTCATGCTCATTTTCACCTCATTTGTGATTTACTCTTAATAAATAAACACCCTAATTATCTTTAGTCTTGGTGTGAGTCTCATACACCCATGTTCTATGTATCATCAAGCATGATACATTATATAAATACATATATTAATATATATCACATATATATTAAATGTATTTAGATGAGAATAAAATCTTTAGTGAGCTAAAAATATTAGTTAATATATAAATATATCAAATATAAATATATATCAAATTATTAAATCAACACTTGATTCAATAATCCGGTTATATCATATATAACCGACTAATATCATATAAATATGTATATCAAATTATCAAATCAACACTTAATTCAATAACCCGGTCATATCACATATAACCGACAATATTCAATATACTATATCAAATTAACACTTGATTCAATAATCCGGTCATATCATATATAACTGTCCAATATCAAATATATATACATATAACAAATTATTGAATCAACACTTGATTCAATAATCCGGTTATATCTCATATAACCTAACCGATATCAAATATCGTGAGATTAGAATACGGTATCACATACTCGTATTTAATCAAGCATCCGCACATATCACCATATATGCCCTACTTCGTTTCGCTTGAGCTAGAAAACCTCTGTGTGGGACTCTGAAAACTTGTCAATACGCCAGCAGTAGGTAATGATCACATCAGTCATCCACAAGCTGTCAGCAGTACTAGCTGGACGTAACGGCTACCCAGGTATTGAACGAATAGAAGATCAACAAGCAAGCTTGTCCAAACTCCCGCAAAACCTATAAACAACACTTACCATACAGTCTGTGCTGGGTTCCTTAGCATCCTCACTATGTTTTCTAAGGCATCAAGCATGCAATTTTAAAAAATTTAGAGTGCTAAGCAACTCATAACCGAGGATCTAACTAAATAATCAGGGTTTACATAAGCAAGTAAACAACTTTACTCTAAGTGAACAAGGAATACAATTTTTGTAAACTGGTCATTCACTTCTAAAGCTCCGTGTAGTAGTCCTTTTACTCCAAGTAGTGGTCTCTCGGACTCTCGTTAGGCTCCACTAGGCGAAAGGAACAAGCTTGCATGAAGAATTTCGAGGCCGAAGACGATCTACATCGAGGAATCTCCAACTCAAGCTATCTCTTCACTAATTGAGAATTAGTGAAGCAAACAACCTATACTAAATGGCCGGTCTAGTATAGATTGATGAAGTAGGAATTTTGCTCACTTTAGAATTATTTTTCTCTCATTTTTTTTTCACCTCAAGAAAATCTAGTAAGCTCAAGGAGATGATGAAGAAGATGAAGTCAATAATAGAATGGCAACCATGGGTGAGATAATATTATATATAATCCATGTAGAGACTTAACCAAGGCTAAAAATAATGGTTAGGTTAATAAATATTTAGAGTAAAACAAAATTAGTGGACTAAATCAATGGTTTCCACAAGCTTCTCCAAGCTTCACAAGCCATGACAATTTTCCACCTAATTTTGATTTTTCCTTAATAATTAAATCCCCACATTATCTTAAGTGTGGTGTGAGTCTCATACAACCATGTACAATGTATTATCAAGCATGACACAAAAAAATAACACAATAATATATATCACATATATATTAAATGTACAGGTGAGAAAAAGAAATCCTTAGGTGAGCTAATATTAGTTAATGTATATTAATATATCAAATATATAATCATACATTAAATTATTAAATCAACACTTAATTTAATAATCCGGCTATATCACATATAACCGACTAATATCATTTATATCAACTTATCGAATCAACACTTGATTCGATAACCTGGCTATATCACATATAATCGACCGATATCACATATCGCGACATAAGAATACGGTATCACATACATGTATTAATCTCGGTCCTGCAACCTCTGTGTAGGACTCTAAAGACTTGTCAATACGCCGACAGTAGGTAATGATCATATCAGATACCCACAAGCCGTCAGCGGTACTAGCTGGACGTAACGGCTACCCGGGTATTGAGTGATCATAAGATCAACAAGCTAGCCTGCTCATACACCCGTGAATCCAATAAGTAACACTACCGTACAGTCCGGTCTCTTCGTCTGATATGTCGCATATCTAGTTTAGGGGTGGTAAACGTCAGACCCCAGTAACTTGATAAGTTATGTCAATATGAGGCTCATAACGGGTCGAGAAACTACTGATAACACTTACCAGTAAATCTCCGTATCAGCCATGGTCAGGGACTTCCTGTTATGGCCAATCGAGCACAGCGCAACATCAACCCCCAATATCGAGAGAGACGAATTCCCTTCTATCGCTCATTGCCTCCATGTGACTCGGGACTGTACCCAAAAACCACCGTTTTACACGCACTTTTGAACGTGGTAAGGTGGAAATCAAGACATAGTGGGAATCACATAAGACTCTATGATGATCTCGGGTCTACAAACTAACTTGTACCAGTGTCACCAGAGAACTGCTATCTGACGTTAGGTATAAAACCATTTAGGAGTTCTCGGCGAGTCCTGTTCAGTGTACCCAGTCTCCACTGAGCACCCGTATATAATCTTTGATTTCAAACACCAATGGATGTGGGATCATCCATCGCCCATCAAATGGGTCAAGAAACGTATACGCTAGTCTACTATGGAATATCGATACCCTGTCTCGATACTCCCACGACTAGGAACAATTAAAGGATGAACTTGTGGACTATCCTGACCCCACTAGTATGATCTGCATCATAATCCTGGTAGTCAAGTACACATCCTAAGGGCTTTATCAACATGTGAGAGCAAGACAGTATCACAATACAAGTCTACATGTTAAGATAAAGAGCAAGCGGATAGCATACTATCATGTCGAGCAAGAAAGTCCTCCCTATATATGTCCAACCATTCATTATAATATACAATCATGTACAATAATGGCCTTTAGGGCATACATACAACTAACAATCTCCCACCTGCACTAAGGTTAGTTGTTGCAGTATCTCATACCCAATATCCAAAAGAGACTCTCAAATTGTATCTGCGGGATGGCCTTCGTGAGTGGATTCGCAGTTTCTTTCTTCCTATCAACTCTCCTGACCTCGATCGTCCGGAGATCAACCATCTCTCTGATCAGGTGATACTGCCTAAGAATATATCTGGATCACTGATGGGACCGGGGTTCCTAGGCCAAACCCACAACTCCATTGTCACCACAATGGTAGGAACCAAGTTCATCTCATGAACATTTTTATCCAGATGAACTCTTTGGTAGCATCGTTGATAGCGATGCATTCAC
This sequence comes from Agapanthus africanus, assembly GCA_030015575.1. Taxonomy (NCBI): domain Eukaryota; kingdom Viridiplantae; phylum Streptophyta; class Magnoliopsida; order Asparagales; family Amaryllidaceae; genus Agapanthus; species Agapanthus africanus. The sequence continues at coordinate 413,870,633 of CM057349.1, read as the reverse complement.
CCTTTATCGTTGAGTCTGCCACGGTATCTAGCTTGGAACTCTTCCAACATACCGTCCCTCTACCGAGTATAAAGAAAAAACCCGCGACTGTCTTACAGTCGATCTTATCACTCTGGAAGCTCGAATTGGTAAAGGACTCCACTTGGAGTTCACCATTACCATAGACCAAGAACATTTCTTTAGTCCTTCTCAAGTACTTAAGAATGTTCTTCACAGTTGTCCAGTGTTTCTCCCCAGGATGAAAGAGGCATCACCCAGATCCTTCATGGAGAAACTTAGTGATAAGAAGAGCTTGACCGAGTATAGTATAGGAACACCATTTCTGTCACGACCCGAAAGAGCACGTGACTGGCCCTTGAACCATATGAAGTCTATAGGACTCCATCTGATCCAAGTAAGCCAAAATCCCAGAAATCTAAAACCATTTTTGAGAATAAGTAAAGAAAACTGGTTTAAAGAAGTAAAGAAAAACATGTTTGAAATCAAGGTTTTTAAATAACTAAGCCGAATGTGCATTTGAAAACCGTACAGTCTTTTCTAAAATTTTCGGCAGAGTTTCTCTTGTAAAACTGGCCCCGAATGGGGTACAACATGAATAACAATATATAAAATGATAAAGGCATCCCCAAGTGGGAGCTAGCTCTTCGTCAATCGACGGTCACAACCACACGATGATATGATAATATACAACGCCAAGTGGCGAGGATCAAAATCAAGGAAAGCTCAAAAAGCAGCAAGAAAACCGCAATACTACTAAGCGCGACTCTAAGGTCGAATAATACCACACTGTCTCTAAGTCTGAAAGAATATACACGTTTTTGGTTGATGGACAATTTCTAGATACAATGAAATACATGAATAAAATGGTGATTCTTGATGCGAAAGAATCCACCTACCAAAGCAAATCACCCGCAAGAAGGTAGTGTGCCAGAAATGCCGCAATGAAACCTGTACGGCAGAACCTGCAAGGACTGTGGCACAACGGGGGTGAGTTGCCAACTCGTGAATAGAAATATCTACAAGCAGAAACCGAATGCAAGACATAAACCTAAGCCAACGATCAGTAATACAATCCACAAGAGTGCATCTGAGTGTAATAAGGTGGCAAGGTAACATCTAATCATGTATGTAGTGCCAGGTACTCAGGTAATAACATGTCATCAGTGTAAGGTATGCCTGCATGAGGTAAGTATGATGAAATATCAATGATATCAATACACATATATTAGCGTCCCATCCCACTAATATTGGTGTAAGGGTATATATAACAGCGCCCTCATACCCTGTTATATATACAAATGAAGTATGACAAGTGTAAATCCAGTCTGTATATGATCCATGTCTGTATATATGTGGAACCCGTCCACCTGTCACCCACTGACAGTAAGCATCATGTATGCAAGTATGAGGATATAAACAATATCATGGAAAACATCATGAAACCCGTGCCAAGCATCGACACGTAAATCCTCATCCATATGGGGCTCCGTCTGCGGTATCGGCCCTCGGCCCCGGCAGCACGAGTCAACCCATGTCCATCTCTGGGCTCCGTCTGCGGTAGCGGCCCGTCGGCCCCCGGCAGCACGCCCATCTCTCGGCTCCAGGCGGTATCCCCCGGATATCCGCCGAGCTCAAATACAATCACCGGTAGGTACTCGCCCGCCTCCAGGCTCAATCGGCATAACCCATCGATCATCTCGCCGAGGGGAACCATACCGGGCCCACCACGAACCCGCAAACGGATCATCACTCCTCGAATCGGGTTTCAAGCACACGTCTCAGCACCGAGAAAACGCGTGGTGGACGCACCCAAATATCATATCACGAGGTACCGGGTTTTCATAAAAGAACATCTTTTCTTAAATAATCCCACGGTCCTCAAAATCAGAAATCACATGAAAATCCACATCAAGAAGTAAATCCAATGCAATGTGCTATGCAATCAATCCATGATGTATGCGACATGTAAAGAGAGATAATCATATCGGAAATCATGCAACATGGAATAGTAATGTACATATGTCGGGAGGAACCGCTCCTTTAGAATGAATCAGTTTAAAGAATATCTTGCGGTCCTCAATCTCAATCAAGTCAGAATCATCTATGTTTGTGTACAGGTACATGTGTACAATATGCCAAGCAGTAATCATATCATGAATGCAACAGTACTACAGTGTAGTGGCATGGCAATTATCGATGATGAAGTGTGTGAGCCGGCAAATAGTGTACGTGAAACATACGCATCATCGATAATGGTGCTGGTGTCCTAACAGCATGATAATAATATAACAATGAACATATGCCAGCAATGCGAATAGCAGGAAAATGCAGATATCTAGTAGTCAACACCACAGTGAAGTATCTACTATGCAAACTACATCTAAGTATCCGGTCAATCAGGAGGGGTAGGTGTGGAAACCACCTAAATCTGAGTCGATACATGTATAAAAGTATATAGTCGGTGATCTCGCCTCAATGTCATATCATAAGATATCCTCGAGTTATGAGTGCGGATCTATCATCAATATCGGCTCGTACGGTAAATCATCGTACGGCATCCCCATAGCTGGGTAGGGGTCAGTATCTCACTGTCTCATCACATAACAGATATCACCATCGTCAGATCATATAGTCTGGAGTACTACTCTATGTCTAGTACAAAACGGTAACCTCAGTAAGTATGCATGCGGGGGTAAACACATATCCCAAGCCCGCAAGAATCACAAGTCATATCCCACATATGAATCGTATAAAATCACCGATCCCAGGGCACCCAGCCCACATCATCGACTCATCTCCAAAGTCATCACATATCATCAATCACAGTGCAAGTACAAGTGATAAGCAAGGGTGTGTGTGTAGGTGTAATTCTACCCTAGGGTTCGCGACTATGAACTACACTAGTCACTTCTAACCCTACATTATCCACAATACACCTAATATCACAATAAACTACATAGTAATCTATCTACGGACTGCGGGGGTGCTATACGCCATCCACCCGACTTCCCCCTGTAGATATAATCTACTCACCTTGCATCACCAATTGCGGACGTCACCACGTATTTGCTTGTCGTCCCGAAGTCTTCATGGGTACCTACACATCAAAATATCGTATATGCGCATTAAAACCAAATCCAATCTAAAACGGCGCACGAAATCCAAAACGATACGATAAGGGGTCTATAGGTGAGAACCTATGGCACGCCTTCAAAACCATCAATAAATCCTCTACATCGTCGTATAAACGACAATTAGTCGAGGCAAAACACATTCCACCATTTCAGAATCAAAAATACGGAATACGGAAACACGAATCCAAAATAGCAACTTAGGATATATGTCCCAGATTTCACCCTAGATAGAATCTGTCAAAACTAGAAGTACCCTGGGTCAACACTAGAGGAACAGGGGCTGTGCACAGAAAACGAGGAGAATGGCTAAGTATGCTAAGTCAAAGTCCACCTCTCTCTCTCACCTACCCTCATCATTATATTTTCCTTTCTTTTCCTTTTCTTTTAAAATCCAAACCTTCTCACATCAATAGTAATCCCAAAAGAAAACCATGGCTAGAAAAATGCACAAGTGTAGAAAAAGTGATATGTGCAAGTTTTGCACAAAATTGCCAAAAAACCCGATTAGCGATTTTAATCGCGATTAGCACTAAATTATTGTCAAACTAATCACAAAAATTTAAAAATGCCATAATCCACTAATTTACCCTATTTTAGAATTTTCCATAATTTTTCATAATTTTTTCTAACATTTTTCCTATTTATTTGCATTTAATATTAAAATAATCAATAAAATAATATTAAATTATAAAAATTCCCAAAATTAATATTTTATATTTTTGAAAATGTTACAATCTACCCCCCTTAAAGAAATTCGGTCCCCGAATTTTAAATTTAAACCCCCAGATACAAAAACATCTCAGTAATAAACCAAAGTCGTCGGGGCTCCGAAATCATCAACACATAGAACGTCACAGCGCAATGCATGCGCAAGGGTACTGAGCAGATAACTCGAAAACAAAACTCCGTCAAGCATCCCGCAATCATCGGAGTCAATGTAAAAAAAACACAATGTCAAATCCAATACAAAACCGATATGATATGGATCGGAACTACACATGTAGACATCCAATCTAAACATAACACCATCCTGTGCGTCTGGTGCGCACTGAAATCAAAAAAAAATCCATATATGTGCTAAACAGGTGCACAAAACATCCAAGTGCAACGGGTGTGCACGAAGCATCTGTCATGGGCATCGTATGTGCCTGACAGCAAAATAAATCAGGTGCATGTGACATGCACGAAGAATCCCGATTTAGCACATCTGGCGTGCACCAAAATCGTATCTAAAAACATGCGCCCAACATGCGCGAAAATCCAAACCGGTGCATCCATCGTGCACGAATGAAAATCTAAACCCTGCGCACTCAACATGCACGGAAATCACGAAATCCAATAGCAAACACCGAACAGGCGTAAAGCACATCGCCAGCACGGAGTGCAAAAATCAACCATCAAAATCCGGGTCAAAATCAACGATATAATGCGGCTCAAACCAAAATCAGGGTACCGCAAGGAAAATCTCACAACCGTGTGCATCAGCGTGCACGAATCAAAGCCTAACACTAAAATGCATGAAAACTCTGCGCAAAATATATAAATATCCAGTGGGTGCATGAAACCAATATCATGAAACTCAGTCACCAAAACTAGATCGTGCAAATAGAACGCCCAAAATACCGAAATCCAAAATGACGGATACGTGATAATCGAATCACAAAATCACAAATCATAAATACCGTCTTCGGTAGTTTCTCCTTCAAGGTCGAGAAGGAGTCAGTGTAATCCACTGCTAGCAGCGCAGGATATCTACCTGCCTCTTGCTCACGGTCTGGCGTCTTCTGACTCTCTAGGTCCTTATCTTCTCTGCGGATTACCTATCACGCGGTCAATCGGCTCATCGGCCCTGTCAGGTGTGCTAACGGGGACGATTCCGTTCTGGCACTTTTCTGGTCACCTCTCGGTCAAACCTCACGACCACTCGTAAGGCAGCATATCACTGACGTCGGTCTCTGGCTATCTGAATGCACGTCACACATCTGATCCTGGGTGCAAACATCATTGCAGCAATGTCCTGGAAGGAATCCTGCTCAAGGTCTCTTCCAATCATGCCTATGCCGATCTGTACAGAGGCTGGCTCTCTTGTACTATCTCTTCTCGCTGGAAAGACATCTGTGTCCTCAGCACAACATTTCTCGGAAATTGGTCACATCCCAACGTTTCTGTAAGCATATCAGGTCTCTAGTTTCGACGGGAAGCAATGACAGCTCGTCAGTGTCTCACACGAACCTCTGGTTCCACTTGTCTCCATCGTCGTCCACTATGACGTCACGCCAAGCTACTATACACTGCACTGCTCTCGGCCACGGTCAATCTGAAGTCTCTCACACGGACTCGAAATCGCGTACTCTGTAGCTTCATCATTCTGTAGCAGATGTCAGGCCGAACTGGTCCTCGGGAACACGTCCCAACCATCGGAGGAATACTCATCACTCGTCCGTCCTTGATCCATTCGCAACGCATCTGGGTAAGTTCCTTTATCCGAACTTGGTCAACTACCTCGTCGACAATGCCGAACTCTGGCCTGCTGGGTGTGCGCAACACGACCACTCCTGGTCTAGGTCTTCTCGTATCGTACTCCAGAAAGGTCCTGCCGAGGTTCCTTTCTCAAATCTCAATCCTGCCGAAATGCCCGGAAGTCATCATCCAATGCTGAAGCTAAAGCTTTCCGGAACGGCTGCATACCTATCGCGCTTCTTTCTGGAAGGTATATCCATATACCACGCCTCTGGGTGCGTATAACATCTCTGATGTCGGCGGAGTGGGACGTCATCTCGTCGAAATATCTTGCGAACTCTTTTCTTCACTCTGCATCAGTGTCGACTGATTCGGACTCGTCTCATCATGGCTGCACGAACTGCGCTCCGACGGCTATGCTCGCACCTGGAGTCTCCCAAGCAGTGTCCCATCACGATATCCGAAAGATGTCGAACCATCCGATCGACTCGTCAGATCCTCATAATCCCCCAAGAGCTCACATCTCGGGTACAGTTTAATAGTATCGAGTACATGCCACAGCGTCGGTGGTCCAGCCGTAGAAGGGCAAACCCAAGCCTCACTAATGGCGCCGCGGAACCGCCGTAAACCCTAAGGTTCCAAGGCTGTCACACGGTCATTAAGTCGAGTTAGGGTTTCATTCTTCTAGAGGGTCCATAGAATCACCTGCATGTCTTTCCGTATACTTTAAACTTGGAAAATAGGCTCCTGACATTCGATCGTCTCAATCGACTCTCAACGAATCTGCGTGAAGTCGTCTCTAGCTGGAATCAATCCACCTGATGACCTCGCATCGGGGTAAGCGAACTCACCACGCGTCCTAGTCATCCATCCTCGGTGACTAGCAACTCGCTATCATCTCTCTAAGAACATGCTCATGCTGCAGTAGCTCCAATCATCTGGGCGATATCTCATCATTTGCAGCAACAACTGGCTCATATGCCTGTACGCCGAACAACGCCTCAATCCTCCAGGGAAGGCAATACATAAGCGGTCATCTCTGAATCAGCCTGCTCTAGATCTGAGTAAGACTCTCCACACTGGAAATCTTCAACTCAACTGGGCCCGCTCTGGCGCAAAATCGGACGAATCACCTTCGTCTCTCAAATCGGGTAGACTAGCTATCATCTGTCGCATAACTGCCTGAAAGCTCCGGCAATCTCAGCTCGTAAGCTCCGAAAGCAACACCCTGTCAATCTCAGCGACAGCTGGTCCATCTGTCTGCACGGTAGACGACATCACCATCTCTGAGGTATGCTGTACATCAACAGTCCTCTCTCAACTGGCAGCTCTAACAAAGGCCCGATCATCCGGTGCAAGACCAAGCACTCGCCTCCACTAGAAGTCACAATCACCAACACTAACTCGAGACGTTCCCATGTCACCAGAAAACACAAAGGTCGGCCCTCGTACCAAACGAGCTCACACCGGCCGTAACCCTAGCAGCAGCCCAAACTGCGCTCAAACACGGTGACAGGAATCTCAATCGAGTATCAAAGAGAGCACATCAGTGGCAAGAAGGGAAACAACAGATCCAAAGTGGATACATGATCATAGGAAGGAACAGTATCAATGAAGGTATGATCATGAAACTAATAGAATCGGGGATCTCAAATGGATGAATAATCCTGGATATAAAGAGAATCACTGATCTCGAAAGTATGTACATCCTAAGGTTCCTTAAGCGGAGTGGCGTGTCGTAAGTATGCCGCGGAACATACCAACGGTACGTCACTCTACTTTAGTCACCAAATCCATCAACCAAGGGTCATCCTAAAACGACGAAAGTTCGGGTTTACACCCCCTCGACCAAGTCTAAGTTCCGTAAGGTCAAGCCTAAGTTCCGTATATAAACAACTCCCTAGGCTCCACATAGTTAAACTTAGACTCGAACCAAGGTCAACCTAGCGCTCTGATACCAACTTTGTCACGACCCGAAAGAGCACGTGACTGGCCCTTGAACCATATGAAGTCTATAGGACTCCATCTGATCCAAGTAAGCCAAAAGCCCAGAAATCTAAAACCATTTTTGAGAATAAGTAAAGAAAACTGGTTTAAAGAAGTAAAGAAAAACATGTTTGAAATCAAGGTTTTTAAATAACTAAGCCGAATGTGCATTTGAAAACCGTACAGTCTTTTCTAAAATTTTCGGCAGAGTTTCTCTTGTAAAACTGGCCCCGAATGGGGTACAACATGAATAACAATATATAAAATGATAAAGGCATCCCCAAGCGGGAGCTAGCTCTTCGTCAATCGACGGTCACAACCACACGATGATATGATAATATACAACGCCAAGTGGCGAGGATCAAAATCAAGGAAAGCTCAAAAAGCAGCAAGAAAACCGCAATACTACTAAGCGCGACTCTAAGGTCGAATAATACCACACTGTCTCTAAGTCTGAAAGAATATACACGTTTTTGGTTGATGGACAATTTCTAGATACAATGAAATACATGAATAAAATGGTGATTCTTGATGCGAAAGAATCCACCTACCAAAGCAAATCACCCGCAAGAAGGTAGTGTGCCAGAAATGCCGCAATGAAACCTGTACGGCAGAACCTGCAAGGACTGTGGCACAACGGGGGTGAGTTGCCAACTCGTGAATAGAAATATCTACAAGCAGAAACCGAATGCAAGACATAAACCTAAGCCAACGATCAGTAATACAATCCACAAGAGTGCATCTGAGTGTAATAAGGTGGCAAGGTAACATCTAATCATGTATGTAGTGCCAGGTACTCAGGTAATAACATGTCATCAGTGTAAGGTATGCCTGCATGAGGTAAGTATGATGAAATATCAATGATATCAATACACATATATTAGCGTCCCATACCACTAATATTGGTGTAAGGGTATATATAACAGCGCCCTCATACCCTGTTATATATACAAATGAAGTATGACAAGTGTAAATCCAGTCTGTATATGATCCATGTCTGTATATATGTGGAACCCGTCCACCTGTCACCCACTGACAGTAAGCATCATGTATGCAAGTATGAGGATATAAACAATATCATGGAAAACATCATGAAACCCGTGCCAAGCATCGACACGTAAATCCTCATCCATATGGGGCTCCGTCTGCGGTATCGGCCCTCGGCCCCGGCAGCACGAGTCAACCCATGTCCATCTCTGGGCTCCGTCTGCGGTAGCGGCCCGTCGGCCCCCGGCAGCACGCCCATCTCTCGGCTCCAGGCGGTATCCCCCGGATATCCGCCGAGCTCAAATACAATCACCGGTAGGTACTCGCCCGCCTCCAGGCTCAATCGGCATAACCCATCGATCATCTCGCCGAGGGGAACCATACCGGGCCCACCACGAACCCGCAAACGGATCATCACTCCTCGAATCGGGTTTCAAGCACACGTCTCAGCACCGAGAAAACGCGTGGTGGACGCACCCAAATATCATATCACGAGGTACCGGGTTTTCATAAAAGAACATCTTTTCTTAAATAATCCCACGGTCCTCAAAATCAGAAATCACATGAAAATCCACATCAAGAAGTAAATCCAATGCAATGTGCTATGCAATCAATCCATGATGTATGCGACATGTAAAGAGAGATAATCATATCGGAAATCATGCAACATGGAATAGTAATGTACATATGTCGGGAGGAACCGCTCCTTTAGAATGAATCAGTTTAAAGAATATCTTGCGGTCCTCAATCTCAATCAAGTCAGAATCATCTATGTTTGTGTACAGGTACATGTGTACAATATGCCAAGCAGTAATCATATCATGAATGCAACAGTACTACAGTGTAGTGGCATGGCAATTATCGATGATGAAGTGTGTGAGCCGGCAAATAGTGTACGTGAAACATACGCATCATCGATAATGGTGCTGGTGTCCTAACAGCATGATAATAATATAACAATGAACATATGCCAGCAATGCGAATAGCAGGAAAATGCAGATATCTAGTAGTCAACACCACAGTGAAGTATCTACTATGCAAACTACATCTAAGTATCCGGTCAATCAGGAGGGGTAGGTGTGGAAACCACCTAAATCTGAGTCGATACATGTATAAAAGTATATAGTCGGTGATCTCGCCTCAATGTCATATCATAAGATATCCTCGAGTTATGAGTGCGGATCTATCATCAATATCGGCTCGTACGGTAAATCATCGTACGGCATCCCCATAGCTGGGTAGGGGTCAGTATCTCACTGTCTCATCACATAACAGATATCACCATCGTCAGATCATATAGTCTGGAGTACTACTCTATGTCTAGTACAAAACGGTAACCTCAGTAAGTATGCATGCGGGGGTAAACACATATCCCAAGCCCGCAAGAATCACAAGTCATATCCCACATATGAATCGTATAAAATCACCGATCCCAGGGCACCCAGCCCACATCATCGACTCATCTCCAAAGTCATCACATATCATCAATCACAGTGCAAGTACAAGTGATAAGCAAGGGTGTGTGTGTAGGTGTAATTCTACCCTAGGGTTCGCGACTATGAACTACACTAGTCACTTCTAACCCTACATTATCCACAATACACCTAATATCACAATAAACTACATAGTAATCTATCTACGGACTGCGGGGGTGCTATACGCCATCCACCCGACTTCCCCCTGTAGATATAATCTACTCACCTTGCATCACCAATTGCGGACGTCACCACGTATTTGCTTGTCGTCCCGAAGTCTTCATGGGTACCTACACATCAAAATATCGTATATGCGCATTAAAACCAAATCCAATCTAAAACGGCGCACGAAATCCAAAACGATACGATAAGGGGTCTATAGGTGAGAACCTATGGCACGCCTTCAAAACCATCAATAAATCCTCTACATCGTCGTATAAACGACAATTAGTCGAGGCAAAACACATTCCACCATTTCAGAATCAAAAATACGGAATACGGAAACACGAATCCAAAATAGCAACTTAGGATATATGTCCCAGATTTCACCCTAGATAGAATCTGTCAAAACTAGAAGTACCCTGGGTCAACACTAGAGGAACAGGGGCTGTGCACAGAAAACGAGGAGAATGGCTAAGTATGCTAAGTCAAAGTCCACCTCTCTCTCTCACCTACCCTCATCATTATATTTTCCTTTCTTTTCCTTTTCTTTTAAAATCCAAACCTTCTCACATCAATAGTAATCCCAAAAGAAAACCATGGCTAGAAAAATGCACAAGTGTAGAAAAAGTGATATGTGCAAGTTTTGCACAAAATTGCCAAAAAACCCGATTAGCGATTTTAATCGCGATTAGCACTAAATTATTGTCAAACTAATCACAAAAATTTAAAAATGCCATAATCCACTAATTTACCCTATTTTAGAATTTTCCATAATTTTTCATAATTTTTTCTAACATTTTTCCTATTTATTTGCATTTAATATTAAAATAATCAATAAAATAATATTAAATTATAAAAATTCCCAAAATTAATATTTTATATTTTTGAAAATGTTACAATTTCCTAACAAGAGTATGTCATCTACATATAATACGAGGAAGTCAACCTTACTCTCTACCACCTTCTTGTATATACAAGGTTCATCTACCTTTTTGATGAAGTCAAACTCTTTGGCTGCTACATCAAAACAGATGTTCCAACTCCGCGATGCCTATTTTAATCTGTAAATTGATTTAAGCAACTTGCACACCTTTCCGCTGCTCCCACTGTCTACGAAGCCCTCTGGCTTGTCATGCACCCCATTCAGAAAAGCGGTCTTGACATCCAACTACCAGATTTCGTAGTAATGGTATGCAGCAATGGCAAGTAGGATCTATATGGACTTAAGCATAGCCACTGGAGAGAAGATTTCATCATAGTCCATACATGGTCGTTGACGAAAACCTTTTATTATAAGTCTAGCTTTGAAAGTCTCAACTTTTCCATCTACACCAAGTTATCTTCTCAAGATCCACTTGCTCCCGATGGGTTTTACCCTTTCAGGTGCAACTACCAAAGTCTATACTTTGTTGGTGTATATGGATTCCATCTCAGATCGCATAGTATCCAGCCATTTCACAGAGTCCCCACTCGTGATGGCCTGCTCGAAACTAGTTGGGTCATCATCTTCCATAATGCAATCCTCGCTCCCACTGTCATTGAGAAAACCGTAGATCTCTCAGGCGGATGAGGAACCCTTCTAGATCTGCGGAGTGACTGAGGTTCATTGGAGACTATTGAATCCTCCGGTTCCACAAAATCATCAGCTGTTAGTTTGTCTAGCTGGAACTTTCTCCAGTTCTACCTCATGACCATTAATTTCTTCCATAAGAAATTCCTTTTCTAAAAAGGTGGCATGCCGAGAAACAAAATACCTTTTGCTCCTCATTGTGGTAGAAGATATACCCTCATGAATGCTTGGGATATCCTACAAATTTGCATAGAACTGACCTTGCTTCGAGCTTGTCCGGATTTTGCTTTTTAACATAGGCCGAACAACCCTATATCTTAACTCGTTTAAGAGATGGTCTCTTCCCATTCTATATCTCATATAAAGTGGTAGGCGCTGATTTGGACGGAACTCTATTCAATAGGTATGCAGCTTCTCAAGCGCATATCCCTAAAAGAAAATAGGTAACTCGGCAGTACTCATCATAGAGCGCATCATATCTAATGGTGTGCGATTTCTCTTCTTCGATACACCGTTGTGCTGTGGTGTATACGGAGGAGTAAGCTGAGAGAGAATCCCATTCTCTTTTAAATAATCATGGAATTTCGTACTCAAGTATTTTTCTCCCCGATCAGATCGAAGGATTTTAATAGTTTTACCCGTTTGGTTCTTTACTTCGCATTTATATTCCTTGAATTTCTCAAAAGTTTCAGACTTGTGTTTCAACAGGAACATATGTCCGAATCTTGAGAGATCATCAGTGAATGTAATGAAGTACGAGGAACCATTCCTGGCATGTGTAGACATGGGACCGCATACATCACTATGTATCAGTCCCAAGAGTTCAGTGGCTCTTTCTCCGTGTCCAATAAACGGAGTTTTGGTCATTTTACCTTTGAGACATGACTGGCAAGTTTCATAAGATGTAAATTCAAACGGATTCAAATATCCATCCTTATGCAACTTAGCTAGTCGTGTCGCATTGATATGACCTAGTCTATAATGCCACAAGAAGGATTCGTTCATTTCTGAACTTTTCCTCTTGTGTGTGTTTTGTACGTTAAGAACTGTAGTTTGATTTAGAACATATATGCCATTACATAACGTGCCTGATCCAATCAACTTTTGATTTACGAAAATATTCATAATATTATCCTACAATACAAAATTATATCCTTCTTTAAAGAAACTGATATAATATTGCATATCAGGTTCGGTATGTAATAACATTCGTTCAGAATCAATGTATTACCAGTTGGTAATATAAGGTGATATTTGCCAACTGTTTTGGCTGCAACATTTGCACCATTCCCTACTTTTACAAAATGATCACTTTTCTCAGTTCTCCACCTTTCTTTAGCCCATATAACATATTACATATGTGGGATCCTGATTCGGTATCTAATACCCAGGACATAGAGTGTACTGAGAAAAAGTTCTTGGTAACGAACACACCTGAGGAAGATGCATCAACATGCACATTCCTCGTTCGGGTTGCATAGGAATCTGGATATTCCCCTATTTCCTGCTCGGACTTATAAAAATTATAAGATAGAGCGGAACCAACGTTCCCCAGCACAGTATAACAAGCGGGTTCGGTCAATACATCCATATTATTATCTTGATTAAGGCGTGACATGGTCGCTATCTGGAGAGAGAGAGAAGAAAACACTTAGCGTATGCTCTTACAAGATTAGATTGGTTATTATCTTATCTAATCAGAATGGCTCCCACTGTTTTTATCAAATTTTCCTTCAAATCCTAAAAGGTAAGACTGGCCGGGATTAATTACACCCTACAAGTTCGCCAATCTTTCGGCCAGGCCAGTGTTGGTACTTTGAGGGAGGTTCCTCGTGCTTTCGCACAGACCTAATTAAAATAAACCTCGTTTTCCCAAGGGCGTAACCCCGTTAACACCTTTCTAGACATCTACTTGATCGGCTAATTGTAATATGCAAAACTCTCTCAGGAGTAACTCTTACTCGCAGTGGGTATCGGGATCCAACTATCTCATAGAAGGCATGCAATCTCATTGTATATTTCAACACTTGAAATTCCCAATAATATTTTGCCCCTAACAACTTATGACCTTAACAAGGTCAATAAATCATAAGTGCTAGCCAAGTTCAACCCGTCATTTCATGATTGAATTAAACCCACTCGTACGACCCTTAACAAGGTCAATAAAGCCGTACGAATATCCTAATCCAATTGCATCATATGCGGCAGATAAGCACTAGTTAGCTACCGTACACTACGCCTTAACAAGGTCAACAAACGCATCACGAATACTAAGTGGTACTTATCTGAAATGACGAAGGGCTACGACAGATTTTTAAGAAAACTTTTTGCGTAATGAACTTGATATCGTTGTAGAATCTAGTGATTTGAAAAGGAGTGGTTTAAGCTCCGCTTTTAAAATCATGTGCTTTTCAAAATAAACTGAGTGGGTGTAGCATCTGCTAGCTTTTGCTAAAGAGATCATTCCCGGTGAAGGGATCCCGGCTCTTTCCTCATCGAATGAGGTGCTGGATATTCATCAAGGAATATCGCTATGCAAAGTAAGAACTAGAGCTACATTTTTGAAAATTTGATTCTACAACATCTTTAGATTTCTTTCCTTTCATTAATCTCATTAATGAAGTCCCATCATTTATGCTTCTTAAGTATCATAGAAGAAACGAAAATATTTATACAACGTACGCTTATGCCATTCGCATTCGTCACAGGGTCCCGTTATGCACCATTAGGTTAGATAACTAACGGCAAAGCGAGGAGAGGACTAGCGCGGATGCAAAACATAAGCAACGTTTATTATATATCATATATATAATATAAAGTATTCGTCTCAGACAGTCATATGATCTCATCACAGAACATTACAGCAGAAGTCAACATATGAAATATTGGATTACTAGGATGTCCGTGTTTTAAATTAAGCCAGTAAAAAACACGGATTGCACGGTCATGATGAATAACCAAACCCACATCCCTAGACCCCTAAGAGAGTGGCAAGCATCCCTACCAATTCTAGAATTAGGAGACCCGGTCTCGACTCCTAGAGATGGTCTCCCACTGGACTCTAGAACCCGGTTACTTGTGCTTCTCGTCTTGGGTCTATCCTAATGCGGAAAAGGAAATAATATACATCAATAGTGACATCATCCTCAACCCGGAAGTGCCCTAATAAAAGAATATTACATACAAGTTTTTACCTGAATGAAAATGAAAAACTCTCATCTCACACAAAAACTCCGGCTATTCAAACACGACTATCCAATATAACATATCACAGCAACACATAACATCACATGTCATCAACGTAAGTAAATATGCGTATCCCAATTGTCGTTGACATATAGCAACGAAATCGGCGATACACCACATATTACACTTACGGTCGCAGAAAAGAAAGTGAAAACTACAACAATTGGAATCCGCAACTACCTCAGACATCATAAACCCGAAATATCACATACTTCGGATTTCATGCCTGACCATATGAATTCCTTAGACATTATAAACCCGGAATATCTCATATTCCGAATTTCATGCCTAACCTTATAAACCCCGCATTTTAGTCTCAATATTGAAAACACTTTTCAATAACCAGTCGGGTAATTCAACAAGATTCCCGATAACCTGATCGAATGCTCGTTGAAAACTTTAGTAGACGGCCGCACCCCCGATACCGTCGACGAAGTGCACTTAGGTGGAACACCGCGGTCGCGAGCACCCGGGAGGATGCTTTTGGTAACGGGGTTCTCTTACAGTCACTTGGTCGGGGCTTTGGGGCGTGGCTATCTAGTAATGTTACTCGGTGAGTATCCGCGTACACAACGTGATTGCGATAGAGTTTTGATCCATATCAAAACCCCGTGGTAACCGATCAAATGAGACTAAATTGCTAGGTTTACAAAATTCAAACTAGTTTTCACAAAACTAATTATTATGGATTCCAAATATTGTATCACATATCAATATCAAACCCGAAACGATATTAAAATTTTAAATACGAAACACTTCGAATTACCGTAACAGAAAGATAACATCACATGCAATCTTAGCAAAATCAAACAATACCTGAAACACCAAACCCCAGAGACTGGAACACCAAAGAAAATCGAAGCCCAAAATCTAATACAAAACCGGCCAGGCCGGTTTTTTGATAGTTTTCGTCGGGCCAAATCCGGTGGAGTGGGCTCGTTTTTCTCTGGTGTTCATATTACATCACATGTAACATTCTGCACCTGCTTAAAAATTTTTAGAGAACTTTTTAAAACGACAGAAACTAGGGTTTTGGTTTCGAGGTTTCGGAGTTATTTCGGTTTCGTAATTCTACTAATATCGTTTAATTCTCTACCTTGGCTCTGATACCACTGTTGGGTTCTTTAGCATTCTCACTATGTTTTCTGAGGCATCAAGCATGCAATTTTAAAAAATTTAGAGTGCTAAACAACCCATAACCGAGGATCTAACTAGATAATTAGGGTTTACATAAGCAAGTAAACAACTTTACTCTAAATGAACAAGGAATACAACCTTTTTAGACCGGTCCTTCACTTCTAAAGCTCCGTGTAGTAGTCCCTTTGCTCTAAGTAGTGGTCTCCCGGACTCTCGTTAGGCTACACTAGGCGAAAGGAACAAGCTTGCTTGAAGAACTTCGAGGCCGAAGATGATCTACGTCGAGAAATCTCCAACTCAAGCTAGCTCTTCACTAATTGAGAATTAGTGAAGCAAACAACCTATACTAAATGGCTAGTCTAGTGTAGATTGATGAAGTATGAATTTTGCTCACTTTAGAATTATTTTTCTCTCACTTTTTCTTCACCTCAAGAAAATCTAGTAAGCTCAAGGAGATGAAGAAGAAGATGAAGTCAATAATAGAATGGCAACCATGGGTGAGATAATATCACATATAATCCATGTAGAGACTTAACCAAGACTAAAGATAATGGTTAGGTTAAACAAAATTAGTGGACTAAGTCAATGGTTTCCACAAGCTTCTCCAAGCTTCACAAGCCATGACAAATTTCCACCTAATTTTGATTTTCCCTTAATAATTAAATCCCCACATTATCTTAAGTGTGGTGTGAGTCTCATACACCTATGTACAATGTATCATCAAGCATGACACAAAGAAATAACACAATAATATATATCACATATATATTAAATGTACAAGTGAGAAAAAGAAATCCTTAAGTGAGCTAATATTAGTTAATGTATATTAATATATCAAATATAAGCATACATTAAATTATTAAATCAACACTTAATTTAATAATCCGGCTATATCACATATAACCGACTAATATCATTTATATCAACTTATCGAATCAACACTTGATTCGATAACCCGGCTATATCACATATAACCGACCGATATCACATATCGCAAGATAAGAATTCGGTATCACATACACGTATTAATTTCGGTTCTGCACATATCACATATGTGCCCTACTTCGTTTCGCTTGAGCCAGGAAAGCTCTGTATAGGACTCTAAAGACTCATCAATACGCCGGCAGTAGGTAATGATCATATCAGATACACACAAGCCGTCAGCGGTACTAGCTGGACGTAACGGCTACCCGGGTATTGAGCGATCAGAAGATCAACAAGCAAGCTTGCTCATACTCCCATGAATCCAATAAGTAACACTACCGTACAGTCCGGTCTCTTCGTCTGATATGTTGCATATCTAGTCTAGGGGTGGTAAACGTCAGATCCCAGTAACTTGATAAGTCATGTCGATATGAGGCTCATAACGGGTCGAGAAACTACTGATAATACTTACCAGTAAATCTCCGTATCAGTCATGATCAGGGACTTCCTGTTATGGCCAATCAATTACAGCGCAACATCAACCCCCAATATCGGGAGAGCCGAATCCCCTCCTATCGCTCATTGCCTCCATGCGACTTGGGACTGTACCTAAAAATCACTGTTTTGCACGCTCTCTTGAACATGGTAAGGTGGAAATCAAAGCACGGTGGGAATCACACAAGACTCTATGACGATCTCGGGTCTACAGACTAACCTGTACCAGTGTCACCAGAGAACTACTATCTGACGTTAGGTATAATACCATCTAGGAGTTCTCGGCGAGTCCTGTTCAGTGTACCCAGTCTCCACTGAGCACCCGTATATAATCTTTGATGTCAAACACCAATGGATGTGGGATCATCCATCGCCCATCAAATGGGTCAAGAAACGTATACGCTAGTCTACTATGGAATATCGATGCCCTGTCTCGATACTCCCACGACTAGGAACAATTAAAGGATGAACTTATGGACTATCCTGACCCCACTAGTATGATCTGCATCATAATCCTGGTAGTCAAGTACAAATCCTAAGGGCTTTATCAACATGTGAGAGCAAGACAGTATCACAATACAAGTCTACATGTTAAGATAAAGAGCAACCAGATTACATGTTAAGATAAAGAGCAACCAGATAGCATACTATCATGTTGAGCAAGAAAGTCCTCTCTATATATGTCCAAGCATCCATTATAATATACAATCGTGTACAATAATGGTCTCTAGGGCATACATACAACTAACAGTCCGGTCTCTTCGTCTGATATGTTGCATATCAAGTCTAGGGGTGGAATCGTCAGACCCCAGTAACTTGATAAGTAATGCCGATGTGTAGCCTATAACCGTTCGAGAAACTACTGATAACTCTTACTAGTAAATCTCATCAGCCCTGGCCAGGGACTTGCTGTTATAGCCAATCGAGCATAGCGCAACATCAACTCCCAATACTGGGAGAGACGAAACCCCTCCTATCGCTCACTGCCTCCATGTGACTCGGGACTGTACCCAAAATTCACCTGTTTGCATGACTCCTTTGTGCTGTGGTTGGGAGGAAATCAAAGCTCAGTAGGAACCACACAAGACACTATGACGATCTCGAATCTATAGACTAATCTGTACCAATGTTACCATAGAACTGCTATCGGACGATAGGTATGGTACCATCTAGGAGTTCTCGGCGAGTCCTGTTCGGTGTACCCATTCTCTAATGAGCACCTGTGTATAATCTTTGATGTCAAACACCAATGGTTGTGGGATCAACCATCGTCCCATACAGGGTCAAGAAACGTACACACTAGTCTACTCTAGTGTAACAACTGAGTTCAGTTATACCAATTTCTGTTTCAGTATTTCTTATCTGTGGTATTTTACTGATATATCTTGTTTGGGTGCGAATGGTGGTTTACACTTTTACATTACATTCGACCCGACCCGCTTGCTTGAATTGGTTGATTCTTATTCATAGACTACCCTGACTGGTTAAATAGACACGTGCATCTCATGTATATTGCATATTAACATTCACCTAGCATCGCGTATTTTACATATAACATTTTAGATCGCGTAAAATAAATTAAAATTGCATTTCATAGCCTGCAAGATACCCCTAACCCCGTGGTAGCGTCCGCGCATCGTGTTCTCGTCCCGTTCAGTGAAACGGATGTGTTTGGACGGCTACACGCACGTACGTGCGTCAGTTCTTGGGGGTACGCATTTTCGTTACCTAATCTTTCATTCTAAGTTTTGGAGGTTGCATAAAATTTTCGTATTTCAAATCCGAAATTTTAGACCCCATCCGGGCACGTTTTGGACTAAATTTGTATTTACCGGGAAAATCTAATTTTTGTTTAATATAATATAATAGTAAATTTTTTTTATCAACAGTTTAAATTTTTATAAACTAACAAATCTTTTAAAATATAAAATCTTTTTCTTAACAAACTCTCTCTCCCTCTCTTCCCTTCCGTTTGTGGCCTACAGTTTCCACCAATCATCTCTTCTCTTTCTCTCAGGTGGCCCCCACGAGCTCTCTCTCAGCTTCTCTCTCTTTCTCTTCCTCTCTCTCTCTCTCCACAGCTCTCTCTCTCTCAAGCCTTTCTCTCTCCTCTCGCTTTCCCCTCTCTCTCCTCTCGCGGTAAGCGAGGTCCCAACACCGCCTCCCCTCCTTAACGTCACCGCCTATTCTTTTCTTCTCCTTCTTCTATATTTTTCACCCAGCGCCCACGAAACCCACATCGAATGAAACCCTAACCCTAAAAGCTCTGCCGCCTCCTCTCTTTTTCCTCGATCCCATCACCTCGTCGACCATTCCCGCACCCTCGTCACCTCCATCTTCTCTTCTTCCTCCTCTTTCTTCTCATTCCCGAGCGCTCAAGAAACCCTGCACACCCAACCTCACCATCAACCTCGGGACCTCGTCGACGACTGTACCCCGTCATCATCATCACCACACCACCTCTTCATTCCCCCTCACCTCTGTTCTCCTTCCTCGCACCAACCTTGCACCAAGAGATCCAACAGCAGAACCCTATAATCCTGCACACCCAAACCCTAGCCGGAAACCGCAGCCTCTACCCTTCGCCGGCAACCCCTCGTCGTCGTCGCCCCTTGCCGACTCCCCTGGAATCTCAGAGCACCTACCACAGTAAGATCTTCTTCTTCTTCTTCTCTTCTTCACTTTCTTTATGCATTTCTTTTTTTGATGTGTTCACTGTTCTTTGTTCGTCGGAATCCGGCCGTGCCGTCGACGATCACGATGACCCAGCAAGTATCTTTGACCCGTGTGATCCCTTTGTGCGTTGTGTGGATTCGTTCCGTGTACCGTGCGCGTGTCGCGACTTTTCCCGCCGACGCGTGACGTTCCGTATACCCGTTTCTTGATCTGTCGAGGCAAGTGAAACTTGCTACATGCTATTCATAATATTTTATATTTATTTGATTACATGTGAACCCTATAGATTTAATCTAATGTCTCATGTTACATTTTAACATTCGATATTCCATTATATCATTTTAGATTCAGAAATTGAGACATACCCTGTTGCATTTTAGTTTACTATACATAGGACCCACATCCATATTTAAATCACATAATAATTATTTACATAGCCCATAGCACCCTTTAAATAGTTTATAACTGTTCAAACACCCGTTTGCATCCATCTCGTCTAGTATACATATTATTGCATCCATAGATCACTTGAATATATAATATTATAATTTTAACATTCCATATTTGATAAAGTATATTTAATTAGTGTTGGAACCATAACCCTAACTCAAATCGATAACCGTGCATCCATATGCTTTAATCTGTACCTATTTGCATATAACATCATAATGTTCCATTTTTATTGTTCCATTAGTACCCCATACTTGTTTTGGTATACCCATACTTATTAGGGTTTGATTATGAGCACCCATGTGACATTTTGTGCACCCCTGATATGACTTGATACACCCACTACTTGATACGACTTGATACTGTGCACTTCTTGACATGATTGGATTTATTTACACTACTTGACTTGACCTGATGTACCATATCTTGACCTGTTACCGGATCTTGTTACTAATGCCAACAGCCTTGACATGTTGTCCCTACGGACATTTCCTGATGTCTATCCAGACAAACCTGTACCTGCTTGATCCTGTGTTGGCATTAGCTTCAGATTATTAATATCTGACTTGAACTCACAACTTGGGGGTATGGAGAAATCAATGATGAAACCTGACTTGTAACTCGACAGTTCGACACCTTTACTGATCAGTCTTACGGGCTAGGCCAGCCCCGGGATGATGCTGCTGACATCACTCGTCATTACCTACCACCCTATACTGCCTTGCGGCACGTCTCGGATTCAGCCCGAGAGTCATAGACCGTGATCCCGGGCACGCACAGGATACTATTGAGTTACATCGATAATTCATCAAATTGATTTCAAAGACTTGAGAGTAGTTAACCCAATAGACCAGTTTAGATTACTCACTGCACACTACCTTTCACTGCCCTAATTTTTATTGCTGTTTCACCCGCTTTACCATTTATGATCATACTTGCATGTCTTGCTACCCTGTTTATATATTATTGCTTGATGTTATGACGCGCTGACGTCTGGGTTTTGCATGGCCCAGATTCCTTACCTTTGCTGCAGTCCGAGCAGGAGTACTTCAGTCAGCAGGCTGAGCAGTGAGGACTCGTTAGTAGTTAGTTCTTTTATTTTCAGTATTTTCATTCCTGATGTGAGCCCGCATTATGGGACATACATTCCAGTTATTCATGTATTGGATCTTTTGCTTCCGCATTATTTTTATTCTTGACTCGTTTTATTCTGGCTTATGGACATGTGTTAGATAGTTTATTATTGTTCTTGATATCTCTACAGCCGTAATGTGACTGTGGAAGGATATTTTCTATCCACGGGTAGCATGGTTGGCTATGTCACGTGCCCATCTTAGCGTACTCTGGGAAACGGGGCGTGACATGGTTTGTTTGGTATCAGAGCCATAGGTTATAGGTTGATCGGGTTTGATTCTTTTGTAGTTGGGTATTGGACCCAATACACGAATCAGAATACTCGTGATTAGGAAACATGTCTTGCCGCCTTACCATCTTACCATTTTTTTTGAATCTTAACCTCCTCCTGATTATACTTTTATGATATGCAAACCTCCTTTGCATATCGACTCGAGACCTGGTTCCTTTTTGGTTATCTCTAGAACTTAGACGACTTGGTGGAGTTATGTGATTGTAGCTATGATACCGCGGCATGGTTACAATGCGGTACTCTATTTAAGTAACTTGGAGTTCTAGCCTTGATTCATATCCTTGATCTATAATTTGAATCTGTTATCATGCTAATCCTTTTGGTGCTTTGATTTTAGGAACATGGCAGGCAAGAATCTGAAGACGTACCAAAAGCGTGTTGACGAAGCCGCTATGCTTGGAGTAATACGTGGGATGTTGGAGAACCAAAAGCGATAGACCGAGTTGATCCAGCAGCAAGCTGAATCTTTTTAGGAAGGTTTGCGGACCGTTCAGCAGTCCGTGAACAATGTGGTGGCCAGACCAGTTGATCGTGTAGGTACCGTGGCGGATTTCAGGAGACTGGGTCCGTCTGTATTTACTGGCCTGGAAGAGCCGTTGCCAGCGGAGCAGTGGCTGGTTGACACGGAGAACTTACTCATTGCGGCACAGATCCCAGAAGATAAGAGAGTGGATATGGTACGCATCCAGTTGGTAGATTACGCCCGTGAATGGTGGCTTGTGGAAGAGACCCGCTTGCCCAAGCCGATCAGTTGGGCGATTTTTTCAAAGAGTTTCCTGGAGAAGTTCTTCCCGCGGACTGCACGGGAGGAAATGGAAGAAAAGTTCGTCAGTTTGAAGCAGAACGGTGCACCTGTAGATGTACATGCAGCTGAGTGGACGCGGCTCAGTAGATTCGCTGGACCTTTGGTTGCCAACGATGCTGATAGGGCAAGGAGGTTCATGCGCAGTTTGGATGTGGACATCCAGAGGCAGATTGTCTCCCTGGGTTTAACCACTTTCTCACAAGTACTTACAGCAGCCCGAGTGCAGCAGAGCCTATCTATGAAGACTGGGAGTACACAGCAGCCAGCAGTTACAGTACGGAAGCCGGCATTTGCACCGAACCGAGCACATGGACACAGAAGCATTCCAGTGAACCGGCATGGCGTAACACCGATGAAGAAGCCTGTTGTTGTCGATCAGAGGAGGACCGTGATTTATGACTACTGCCATTTACCTGGGCACGTGCAAAGGGAATGTCGAAGGAAACAGGGACTCTGTTTGGTTTGTGGATCGGCGGATCATACTAATAGCACTTGTCCGTCGAAGCTTCGCACGAAGGATGATGTTCAGAAGCCACCGCAGAAACCGTTTCAGGGGCAGAGGCAGCTGACTCAGGGACCCAATCAAGCTCGAGCATTTACCCTGACGGTTGAGGAATCCAAGGCTTCAGGAGAAGTTGTTTCACGTATTCTACTTGTTCATGGTTTTCCCGCATTAGCGTTATTTGATTCTGGTGCATCCCATTGTTTTATGTCGTCCAAGTTTATTGCTACACACTTGATTACTTGCACGACCCTGTCTAGCTTCTGGGACATACACACTGGGAATGGGAAGATCATATCTAGTAGAGAATGTAAGGATTGTGCAGTTGTTGTTTGCGGACGGGAGCTTTTTACAGATTTCTTGGTGATTGATACAGGCAGCTATGAAGTCGTTTTGGGAATGGATTTTCTCGGCACTTTCCATGCTCACATTGATTGTAGGGCAAAGAAAGTAATTTTCCAGATTCCCGGACATCCAGAGTTTATCTTTACTGGAGGAAGCAGTTCTGTCGGGCCAGTCGAGTTTAGGGCTAGGCCGACAGCTAGTGTTCTTTCGTCGTTGGAAGTTGATAAAGATGAAGCGCCAGCTGTTGTTCGAGATTTCATGGACGTGTTTGAAGACATATCAGGTTTACCACCGAAGCGAGACGTGGAGTTCGCGATTGATCTTGTTCCTGGTGCAGCGCCAGTTTCTAAAGCGTATTATCCAATGGCACCAGTGGAGTTGGAAGAAGTTAAGAAGCAGGTTACTGAATTACTTGAGAAGGGTTGGATTCGAAGCAGTAACTGAAGGGTGAGCCTAGCACCTCATGAAGGGTTTGGAAGCATCATATGAACCAAAGAAAGCAATTTTAGGGTGCTAAGCTAACATGCATTGGATCGTTCCTAGAATCGATTAGGGTTTCAAATTTTTCCATATCAACATATGAAAGATAAGCTAGGGTTTAGAGAGTACAACCTTTGTAGCTCCCTACGCTAGACTCCTCGGCTACTTGGGGTTTGAGAGAACTCCGCTTGAACTTCTCAACGTCACCGATGATCCACCCGGAGTCCGCTTTGTCCAAGCTTGCAACTTTATCCGATCAAGTGAACGAAATCAAGTTAACACTCTAAACAAGTGGGCTAGACTTGTGTAGAATGGTGTTGTGGTTCTCTTTCTCACTTCAAAATCCAATCTTGATGAGTATATTGCTCACTACTAAGAACTAGAGAGCAAAAGAGAGAGGTTGATGAAGATGATGGCTTTTTTTTTTGAAGATGATAAGTTCAACTCATTTAAAATAGAAAAATATATCAATATATATTTTGAATCTATCATCTTAAACCATGGTTGAATCATTATTGTACTAGAGTTAAAACACAAAAAGGAAACTATACCCAAGGTTAAAAGGTGGGTGAGAATGGTTAGATCAAAAGAAGAGTGTAGAACAAATCAATAATGAACCTTTTCTTTCCTTTTATGTTTTAGTATAAATACAATAATAATTCATAAATAAAACCATGGTGTGAGTCTTATATTGCCACCATTTTCATATATATACAACCATGAAAGATGTATGTATGTATGTATGTGTATATGTACATCCATATGTGCATGAATCAAAAAGAAGGCATACATGCATGCATACATCCAACAAACTCAAGAAAGGATTTCAAGTGAGAAGCTAATGGTTAAATGATAAATCAACACTTGATTTATCAATCCGGCCATATCACATATGACCCCTACCAAAAGCAAGCCGCCCGATCAATAAACGGTATCCCATACGCGCATTTTAATCGAGTCCTATGCGCATATCGCATACGCGCACCACAACGTTTCGCCTGGATTAGGAAACTCTATTGTGGGACTCTGAGACTCGTCAATACGCCGGCAGTGGGTGATGATCATATCAAGCACCCCCAAGCCGCAAGCGGTCAGCTAAACGTAACGGCCACCCGGGTATTGAACGATCAGAAGAGAACAAGCGAACCTGCTACAACTCCCGTCGAGCCGATCGGCAACACTTCCCGTACAGTCCGGTCTCCTCGTCTGATATGTCGCATATCAAGTCTAGGGGTGGTAAACGTCAGACCCCAATAACCGATAAGTCGTGCCGATGTGAGGCTCATAACGGGTCGAGAAACTACTGGTAACACTTACCAGCAAATCTCTGAAACAGCCCTGGCCAGGGACTTCCCTGTTACGGCCAATCGAGCACAGTACAACATCAACCCCCAATACCGGGAGAGACGAAACCCCTCCTATCGCTCATTTCCTCCATGTGACTCGGGACTGTACCCAAAAACCACCGTTTTGCGCGCCCTCATGGACGTGGTAAGGTGGAGATCAAAGCACAGTGGGAATCACACAAGACTCTATGACGATCTCGGGTCTACAGACTAACCTGTACAAGTGTCACCTGAGAACTGCCATCTGATGTGAGGTATAATACCATCTGGGAGTTCTCGGCGAGTCCGTCCAGTATACCCAGTCTCCACTGAGCACCCGTATACCATCTCTGATGTCAAACACCAATGGATATGGGATCATCCATCGCCCATCTCATGGGTCGAGAAGCGTATACGCTAGTCTACACTGGTATATCGATGCCCCGTCTCGATACACCCACGACTAGGGACCTTGAAGGATGTACTTATGGACTACCATGTCCCCACCAGTATGATCTGCATCATAGTCCAGGTAGTCAAGTACACATCCTAAGGGCTTTACCAACATGTAACTATAAGACAGTTTAAAGACACTAGTATACATGTTAAGATAAAGAGCAACCAGATAGCATACTATCATATCGAGCAAGAAAGTCATCTCTATATATGTCCAAGCATCCAATATAATATACATCATCTGTACAATACTGGCCTCTAGGGCATACATACAACTAACAATCTCCCACTTGCACTAGGGCCAGCTGCTGTAGTATCGCATACCGAGCATCCCGAAGAGTCTCTCAAACTGTATCTGGGGAATGGCCTTCGTGAGTGGATCCGCCGTGTTGTTCTTCGTGTCAACCCTCCTGACCTCAATCTCCCGGCGATCAACTATCTCCCGGATCAGGTGATACCGCCTCAGAATATGCCTGGATCGCTGATGGGACCTAGGTTCCTTGGCCAAAGCCACCGCTCCATTGTCATCGCAATACAAAGGTATTGGATGCTCAATGGATGGAACCACTCCAAGTTCAGTAATGAACTTCTTGATCCAGACAGCCTCTTTGGAAGCATCGTTGGCAGCGATGTATTCAGCCTCCATCGTCGAGTCTGCCACGGTTTCCTGCTTGGAACTCTTCCAGCTAACCGCCCCTCCGTAAAGGGTAAAGACAAATCCCGACTGCGACTTAGAGTCGTCCTTATCACTCTGGAAGCTCGAATCGGTAAAGGACTCCACTTGGAGTTCTCCGTTACCATACACCAAGAGCATCGCTTTAGTCCTTCGTAAGTACTTGAGAATGCTCTTCACAGCTGTCCAGTGACTCTCTCCAGGATCAGCTTGATACCTATGTAAGTCCACGGTAGCGCCCCGGCAGTCTAACAGACGCCAAATGCGGAACAATAACTTTTTAACGAAACTGGCGCTATCGTGTACCGTAACCCGGATCTGCCATTAAAGCTAAACTAACAAACTACAAAGGGGTAGAAACGTTATACCGAATGATCCGAGTCCTTCGGTCTTTAACCATCATCCCACGCTTGTTGCGGCTGCTCCGATCTCCTCGATCTCCAATCTTGTCGTCTGGATGGCACCACGTCGACGGATCTTTAAACGGGCTCCCGCCTCTGAACCGAGGCAACTCGATCGTCAAGTTTGCTAAAAGAGACAACCAAGATGAAGTAGAGAATGAGTAGAACACTTTATCTCGTTACGTCCAGGGTCACGGACGGACGGTTATGGAAGTTGCCTTTTGGATCGGGTGAAATGAGAAAAAGGCTATCTATTTTTCGTGGACCCGAATCTATCATAATCTTTTTCTAATGAACAACAACCATTTTTCAAGTAAGTGAGAGAGAGGGGAGGGGCCAGCCATTTATAGGAGAGGAGGGAGGTGAGTGTAGGAGCTAGGAGGTAACACTAAGCAAAATATCTAGTGTAAATACAAAGTATGAATGCATTAAAAGCAAACCAATCAAAATTAACTTAGTCACCATGTCATTACTGAACCATTAATGACACTAATGAGTCACTAGCTTAGTCATCACATCTAGAAGCATCTAGAACACTGACTCACCTCATCAAGAAAAGATAAATCCGTATTTAACCGACTGTTAAATACGGCTGATAGAAAACTGGAAACTGGCAACTTCCAAAAGTGATCCTGAAACGAATTTCAGGATAACCCCGTATCAGTATAAATATACCCGCATTTATATTATGACCGAATATAAATGCAACTGAGACAAAGATATTATATCTACACAGTATAATACTGGGTTCCGGCTTAAACCAAAGCCTACCAGTATTATCTGCCCGAAAAACGACACGTGCGAAAACGCACGTGCTTTTTCCGAACCTTGCCATAACACCATACGGCCTCTACAACGTTTCGCCCGAACTTAAGAAAGTGTCTGTGGGGGACTCTAATGACTCATCAACACATCGGCACTGGGTATAACCCCTAGCACGTCAGAGGTACAAGCTGTACGTAACGGTTTGCCTATGTATTGATTGGAAGGGAAGCTGATGAGCGAACTCATCTATAAACCCTACTGAGCCTGACAGTGACAATGTATATACAGTCCGGTCCATTCGTCTAAAGAGTATCGCATATCGAGTCTAGGGGGTGGATAAAGTCAGACCCCTAATAACGCGATAAATCGTGTCGGCATGAAGCCTGTCACCACCTGAGAAACTACTGATCCAAATCAGTAATTCTCCACTACCTCGGCCGAGGATTCCTAGTGATGGCCACCCGTGCACTGCGCGACATCAACCCCCAATACCGGGAGAGACGAATCCCCGAGATCCGCTCACTTGCCTCCAATGTGGCTCGGGACTGTACCCAACTAAAACCTGTTTGCACAACTCCTTTGAGCGTGGTAGGGTAGTAATCTAAGCACAGTGGGAACTCACATGAGACAAACGACGATCTCAGGTCGAGGAACTAACCTGTACACATGTCACCAGGTCCTGCCTCAATCATTGCAATCACGTACCTGCGATCCAATAATTGACTTTGAGGGCACTATCTCCAACAATCTCCCACTTGCACTCAAGGCTAATTATTGCGATGTCGCATACTCACAGCCCGTGTGATACCGAACATTCAACTCCTCTACTAATCAGTTCCACAAAGCTAGTTTGTAAAACTCTTGTGTTCGAGAAATAGCCTCAGTGAGTGGATCCGCCCTGATGTTTCTTTCTATGTCTCTCTTAATCTCAAGTTCGCGGAGAAAGCCATCTCCCGAATCGAGTAATACCTGTCATAGAATATGTCTGGATATCTGATGGGACCTAGTTCATAAATGAACTCCAAATCCAAACTTCTTAGACTGTTTTGATAACTGAACCTAATCAGTATCCAGCACCATGCCTCCCACAGTATCCTCTTGGACCACCTGTCCATAATACTGTCCCCCGTCAGAGGGAAAACTATAACTCTGACAATCACTATGTCATCTAGGTCACCATTGAAGCCTGGAATGATAACCGTCTCCCGAAGGAGGCTGCCGTCATCAAATCCGTAGAACAAGCACTTATGTTCTAAAACTTCTTTCTTATGTTTCTCCGGGATTGGATTAATATAAACTTATCGCATCAAGTGCAAAAACTACATCTGGTGTGGTACTTGACATCTCATGATTGACTCAATTGCCTAAGCAAGTGATCTGCCAATCATGCGCTTCCCTCTCTTCTTCAGTCTGCAAGACACTTTTAGAGAGGGTGACTCCATCACCTGCAGGTACACCACCATGCCAGGAGTCATCTTTTCTAAAATACTATTAGAATATTGTCAAAGTACCCACATTGGGAAACTACCCAAATCTAGATCTAAAGCCATAGATCTAGTAACCAGAATGTCTAATATTATATCCATGTCTTTTGTGGAGAAACAACGGTGTAACAACCATAGTACAACCGATCGTAGTATAGGAATTTTACTTCCTACTCTGTGTATGTCATCCAAATACCAGGACATCACACCCTACTACCTTCTTAACAGATCCATCCCCTATTCTGATGAAGTCAAACCCATGACTGTCACATCAAAATTAGATGATCTTTTTCCGCTATATCTGCGGAGTGGCTATTGGAATGTCAAAGCTGATTGAATATATAGGTCCTATTAAATTTTCCGTAATTGTTTGCGGTTCTGGAATCACTTCCAGTTCTACCATACTCCCACTACTGTTTTCTGAAAAAATCCATTTTAATAAAACTGTGGCGAGTCAAGAACAATATCACTATTGATCTTCCAGATGGTAGAAATGTCAACCCTCGTCAAAGCCAGGGTCAACCCACAAACAGCCATTACAGAAACGTGCCTTGAGTTATCCAGTGTCTGGTTTTAAGCATAAGTTGGACAACTCCTCTTACCTTAACATCGTTAAGATATGAACCATTCTATATCTAATATAGAAATAGAGGCACTAATTTAATTGGAACCAGATTCAAATCATGCAGCTGTCTCCAGTGCATAACAACTTAATGGAAAAAGGCCAATCATCATTACTCAACTTAGGAATCCATCCAATTATGAGTAACCTGAAAGAGAAACAAGTTTCTCAAAACCATACTATCAACTGAATACCAATCACAAGAATCTACATCTTCAATCTCTTTGAAGAATCCCGATACTTGTGATACTTGGTTCTCTACTTTATTCTTATACCCACAACTTCTCAAAACTTAGACCTTGTATTTCTACGAAACACTTGTCTAAATACTAGAGAAGTTATAAGTAAACAGAACATAGTACGAGGACCTACCCCTTTGTCCTGATGGACACTGGACAACATACAATACTCTGTATAAGTCCGCTGAGTTAAATAACTCAAAATCTATGCGTCGTAGGTTGAAAACTGTACTCAGGCGACTTCCTCAAATATCACCAATTACAACGAATTCCGATATAATGAGGATGATCACCTAATTTCCAATAACTTTCTCCCACTCATCATCTGAAAAAACCATACAAATATGAGAATGAAACCTGGTAAATACATACCCTGGAGTAAGTATCTAATTGGGAAATCAGTTTTTCTTTTAACAATGCGTAGTGTAACTGAAACATGAAAATGTTTCGTAGGGGTATTCTTGTATTCTTAGTAATGCCTCTTCCATAATCCTATTCATGACTTTAACAGTATATTTCTTTGCCATCTCACCAAATCCCTTTATTTGTCTTTAGTCGTTACCTTCTGTACACCATCGTTAGGCTAAATGGTTTTCTTCCTTCCCTACCGTTCGGCACCAGCCTATGGTTTGGAAGAAGACTATCCAGTAAGCATAATAGGTGTACCCTCCTAATCCTAGGAGTACTCGTAACTTGTGAGAAGGTGATGATAAAAAACAACTGAATAAAACCTTATTCTATTTCTCCCGAACTGGGGAAAAAGCAAAGGTGAAATAGGAGTAGCGATGAAGTACGCGGTTTGGTCGTGAATGATAACAGTCGCAATTTACTTTGCCCTCTTTCTAATCCCTTTATTTTGTCTTTACATATTACCTTCTGCACACCCTACTTAGGCTAATTGGTTTTCTTCATTCCCTACCTTTCGGCACCTGCCTATGGTTTGGAATAAGACTATCCAATAAGCGTAATAGGTGTACTCTCCTAAACTAAGGAGCTCTCGCAACCTGAGAGAAGGTGATAATAAAAGAAAACTGAATAAACTAATTCTATTTCTCCTGAACCTGGATCCATCCTCGAAGAAGTCCCTTCGAGTTCGTATATAACCATACGATGGATCTATCCAATGGAAGTGGATATCCGTAGTAATACGGGGTGTTCTGAGAAATTCAAAGGGTAAAAGAAGGAGTGGCAATGCCTTATGCAACTAAGACAATCCAAAGGCCAGTATTTTAAGAAGGTTCGGTCAACTTGGTCACTGAGTCGTAGTCTAGGGTCGGTCAAAGGCCGCTGCCAAAGAGAGAGAGAAAAGAAACACTCTGCGTGCACTCTAACCTAGATCAGAATGGTTATCAATTTATCTAATCAGAAAACCTCCCACTGTTATCTCAAATTCTCCTCCAAACCTGAAAGAAGAATTAGTCGGGATCACCCGAACAGTAATCTAACTCATCAGTGAGAATCGGGATCCAACTATCATCGCATGATAACTTGATGGAAGCCACTCAATGTTATCACACTCCAGAAGGTATGCGCATGCCTGGCAAGTTTGCTTTATGTTTGAAACTCCCGATGTGATTTTTGCCTCATGCTCTTATGACCTTGACTTTGGCCAACAAATCATAAGTCACATGTCAAGTTCTACCCGTCATTGTCCAGGTTAATTTGAACCCACCCGCACATGCCCTTGACTTTGGCCAACAAGGCAGAACGACTGTCCCAAACCAACGCATCTATCTATGCAACAGATGAATAATCAGCAGCTACCAAACACTATGCCTTGACTTTGGCCAACAAACATAGCTTGAATACTACTGACTATCCATAAGAAATGACGGAGGGCTACGGATGGTTTTTGGCGAAAAACCTTTAACGTAATGAACTTGATCTCGTTGAAGGAAACTGATAGCTTTTTATAAAATATAGTGACGAAAACGTTTTGCTAAAGAGGTCACTCCCGGTGAAGGGATCTCGGCTCTTTCCTCGTGGAATGAGGTGCAGGATATTCCATCTGAATACCGCGATGCAAAGCAACTTGTAATCGACTATATTAAAGTTATTACCCTGACGTAAACTTCTGCCCAAGGGGTTTTTCCCGGTGAAGGGATATCAGCCCTTGCCTCGTCGAATGAGGTGCGGGATATTCGAACTGAATATCACTATGCATAACAAAAGGAAACATCTTTGTAATAACACTTTTTAAAATTTGTTCCAACAACATCAAATATAGGTTTGTTTTATCTTGCATTGATAAGAATCAACGCAGTCCCATCAATGAATCACACCAGAAAAGAACGAAAATATAATGTACGTATATGCCATCCGCATTCGCCACTGGGTCCCGTCATCACCCGTTAGGTTACTTAACTAACGACAGAGCAGGGACTGGACTAGCGCGGGTGTAAAACATATACAACATCTAATAGTATATATTCCAATATACAATAATCGCTCCAGGCGTGATAATATGCAACATTACAGAAAAGTAATAAGCATCACAGAACAATACAGATAATCTGGGATCCCCGGGTTTCACAGAGCCGCTGCTGAAACCCGACGTTCCCCTGGTCGTGTGGATAGCCTGTGCAATGAAACCTAGACCCCTACGGGTGCGGCAAGTTACCCGCCAAAACCTGAAGCGAGGTGGTCCCCACAGCATAGTGAATGGAACACCCAGCACTTCACGGAATCCGGTAAATTGAGCACCCCTCCTTGGGTCAACCTGTACCCCCTACGAGTGCGGCGAATAGTCTGCCAATTCTAGAGTGAGGTCCCTTTGCCTCTCAAAGCCATGAGATACGGACCCGTTGCCCTCCAAAACACGGCTATCCGTGCACTCCTTCGCGGGATAAACCTAGTACAGAATTAAAAATAGTACAACGGGTACATCGACCGCAACCTGGTCGTGCCCCAAAAGAATATTATACAAACAGACAGTAACGGCAGTCCACATGTTGGACGCTCGCCCCGCAATAACAAATGTACAAATAAATCCAAACAGCACTATCATTGCACCCTGCTATCCACCACGACATATCCGCAACATCACAGCACAACACAGAACATCAACGCGAATGTCACGTTCGCAAACCCGTCTAAAAGAACTATAGCAATCAGACGTGGTTTACCGATCAAATGACATTCCCGGTCGGAGATATAATGTAAATACTGTAAACTAACAAGTTTAAAATTTCGATCGACTAAATATCACGAAGTGGGCCCCACGAACAACTGGTGTACAGTAACAAAATCTGGGCCCAAAATATTTATATACCAAAAACCACAATTTCCCATGTAGAACTTACTGTAGAAATTTGGAGTGCCAATCTCACAATACTGCGGCGGATCAGCGGCCAAACCCATGTTTGCGCGGCGGATCCGCGGCGGTTCTGTGGAATCGGGCCACCAAATTTCACCAGTATTCTTAGAAAACCCTGCTCTGTCTTCTGTGATATGCAAAAAAATTTTAGGACATCATTTAAAATCGACAGAAACTGGTATGCTA
Organism: Agapanthus africanus; assembly: GCA_030015575.1. Taxonomy (NCBI): domain Eukaryota; kingdom Viridiplantae; phylum Streptophyta; class Magnoliopsida; order Asparagales; family Amaryllidaceae; genus Agapanthus; species Agapanthus africanus. The sequence continues at coordinate 413,836,906 of CM057349.1, read as the reverse complement.
GAAAATTGTGTTTTTCGAAATTCGGTTCGATCGATGTTTTAAACGCATTAGCACAAGTTAGTATAGCTTAATGGTTAGGCTCTGATACCACTGTAAGTCCACGGTAGCGCCCCGGCAGTCTAACAAACGCCAAATGCGGAACAATAACTTTTTAACGAAACTGGCGCTATCGTGTACCGTAACCCGGATCTGCCATTAAAGCTAAACTAACAAACTACAAAGGGGTAGAAACGTTATACCGAATGATCCGAGTCCTTCGGTCTTTAACCATCATCCCACGCTTGTTGCGGCTGCTCCGATCTCCTCGATCTCCAATCTTGTCGTCTGGGTGGCACCACGTCGACGGATCTTTAAACGGGCTCCCGCCTCTGAACCGAGGCAACTCGATCGTCAAGTTTGCTAAAAGAGACGACCAAGATGAAGTAGAGAATGAGTAGAACACTTTATCTCGTTACGTCCAGGGTCACGGACGAACGGTTATGGAAGTTGCCTTTTGGATCGGGTGAAATGAGAAAGAGGCTATCTATTTTTCGTGGACCCGAATCTATCATAATCTTTTTCTAATGAACAACAACCATTTTTCAAGTAAGTGAGAGAGAGGGGAGGGGCCGGCCATTTATAGGAGAGGAGGGAGGTGAGTGTAGGAGCTAGGAGGTAACACTAAGCAAAATATCTAGTGTGAACACAAAGTATGAATGCATTAAAAGCAAACCAATCAAAATTAACTTAGTCACCATGTCATTAATGAACCATTAATGACACTAATGAGTCACTAGCTTAGTCATCACATCTAGAAGCATCTAGAACACTGACTCACCTCATCAAGAAAAGATAAATCCGTATTTAACCGACTGTTAAATACGGCTGATAGAAAACTGGAAACTGGCAACTTCCAAAAGTGATCCTGAAACGAATTTCAGGATAACCCCGTATCAGTATAAATATACCCGCATTTATATTATGACCGAATATAAATGCAACTGAGACAAAGATATTATATTTACACAGTATAATACTGGGTTCCGGCTTAAACCAAAGCCTACCAGTATTATCTGCCCGAAAAACGACACGTGCGAAAACGCACGTGCTTTTTCCGAACCTTGCCATAACACCATACGGCCTCTACAACGTTTCGTCCGAACTTAGGAAAGTGTCTGTGGGGGACTCTAATGACTCATCAACACATCGGCACTGGGTATAACCCCTAGCACGTCAGAGGTACAAGCTGTACGTAACGGTTTGCCTATGTATTGATTGGAAGGGAAGCTGATGAGCGAACTCATCTATAAACCCTACTGAGCCTGACAGTGACAATGTATATACAGTCCGGTCCATTCGTCTAAAGAGTATCGCATATCGAGTCTAGGGGGTGGATAAAGTCAGACCCCTAATAACGCGATAAATCGTGTCGGCATGAAGCCTGTCACCACCTGAGAAACTACTGATCCAAATCAGTAATTCTTCACTACCTCGGCCGAGGATTCCTAGTGATGGCCACCCGTGCACTGCGCGACATCAACCCCCAATACCGGGAGAGACGAATCCCCGAGATCCGCTCACTTGCCTCCAATGTGGCTCGGGACTGTACCCAACTAAAACCTGTTTGCACAACTCCTTTGAGCGTGGTAGGGTAGTAATCTAAGCACAGTGGGAACTCACATGAGACAAACGACGATCTCAGGTCGAGGAACTAACCTGTACACATGTCACCACGGAATTGCTATCTGACGATATGTATAATACCAACTAGCAGATTCCTGGCGAGTCCTGTCCGGTGTACTCATAACTCAATGAGCACCTGTATACATCTTAGGTGATCCAACTGACACCAGTGGCTTGTGAGACCGGCCACCGCCCCTCGTCGGGGTCTCGACTGTATACACTAGTCTACTCTGGAGTATCGATGCCCTGTCTCGAAACTCCCACGACTAGGGACACTTTAAGGATGTGCTTATAGACCCCAGCTCCCACGTATATGATCACCATCATACTGCTGGCTGTCAAGCAGAATCCTATGGGCTCTATCAATCATGCAATAGCGAACTAAGTCATGTATACGATGATAAAGACAAACCAGATAGCATACTATCATCTCGAGTAAGACTGTCATATCGGTATAGGTCCTGCCTCAATCATTGCAATCACGTACCTGCGATCCAATAATTGACTTTGAGGGCACTATCTCCAACAACCTACTCACTACACTTAGTGAGTATGCTACATCGGGTCTGGTACATAGCATCGCGTACATGATAGAGCCTACAGCCGAAGCATAGGGTATCCCTTGCATGCGAGCTCTCTCCAAATCAGTCTTAGGAGACATCTCTTTGGAGAGAGTGACTCCAGAGATCGTGGTTAAGTTCCCACGCTTGGATTCTTCCATACTAAACCTCTTTAGTATGATGTCAATGTACCTGGATTGGGACAATCCCAATATCCGTTTGGATCTATCTCTATAGATCCTGATTCCCAATATGCAGGAGGCATCACCAAGATCTTTCATTGAGAATCTTTGTGATAAGAAGAGCTTGACCGATTGCAGCATAGGAATGTCATTTCCTATCAAGAGTATGTCGTCTACGTACAATACGAGGAAGACAACCTTACTCTCTGCCACCTTCTTGTAGATACAAGGTTCATCTGGATTTTTGACAAAATCAAACTCTTTGATAACGACGTCAAAGCATATGTTCCAACTCCGCGATGCTTGCTTTAATCCATAAATGGATTTAAGCAGCTTGCACACCTTCCCGCTGCTCCCACTATCTACGAAGCCCTCTGGCTGAGTCATGTACACGCACTCTTCTAAATCACCGTTTAGAAAGGCGGTCTTAACATCCATTTGCCAGATTTCGTAATCATGATATGCAGCGATGACAAGCATGACCCGGATGGATTTAAGCATAGCTACTGGAGAAAATGTCTCGTCATAGTCCACACCTGGTCTTTGACGAAAACCCTTTGCTACAAGTCTAGCTTTGAAAGTCTCCACTTTCCCATCTACACCAAGTTTTTTCTTGAAGATCCACTTGCTCCCAATGGGTTTTACCCCTTCAGGAGCATCTTCCAAAGTCCATACTTTGTTGGTGTACATGGATTCCATCTCGGACCGCATTGCATCCAGCCATTTCACTGAGTCCCCACTCGTGATGGCCTGCTCGAAGCTAGTTGGGTCATCATCCTCCATGATGCAATCCTCACTGCCACCATCAATGAGAAAACCGTAGTATCTCTCAGGTGGTTGAGAAACCCTGCTAGATCGGCGGAGTGGATGGGGTTCGTCAGGTACTACTGAATTCTCTGGTTCTACCAAGTCTTCTATTATAGTTTGTGTCGCTGGAACCTCTTCCAGTTCTACCTCAATGCCACTTATTTGTTTCATAAGAAAACCTTTTTCTAAGAAGGTGGCATGTCGAGAAACAAACACCTTTTGTTCCTCGGGGTGGTAGAAGATATATCCTTGTGAATTTTTGGGATATCCTACAAACTTACATAAGACAGATCTTGCCTCGAGTTTGTCCGGATTTTGTGTTTTGACATAGGCCGGACAACCCCATATCTTAACATATTTAAGAGATGGTCTCTTCCCTTTCCATATCTCATATGGGGTAGTAGGCACAGATTTGGTAGGAACCATATTCAATAGGTGCATGGCTGTTTCAAGCGCATACCCCCAGAAGGAAATAGGCAACTCAGCAGTGCTCATCATGGAGCGCACCATATCTAATAGCGTGCGATTCTTCCGTTCCGATACACCGTTGTGCTGTGGTGTATAAGGAGGAGTGAGCTGAGAGAGAATCCCATTCTCTTTTAAATAATCCAGAAAATCGTTGCTCAAGTATTCTCCTCCTCGATCAGATCGAAGGATCTTAATACTTTTTCCTGTTTGGTTATTTACTTCGTGCTTATATTCTCTGAATTTCTCAAAAGCTTCAGACTTGTGTTTTATCAGGAACACATGTCCGTATCTAGAGAGATCGTCAGTGAATGTAATGAAGTAGGAAGAACCGTTCCTGGTATGTGTAGACATGGGACCACATACATCACTATGTATCAGCCCTAAGAGTTCCGTAACTCTTTCTCCGTGTCCCGTAAACGGAGTTTTGGTCATTTTACCTTTGAGACATGACTGGCAAGTGTCATAAGATGAAAATTCAAACGGATTCAAATATCCATCTTTATACAACTTAGCTAGTCGTATCGCATTTATGTGACCTAGTCTACAATGCCATAAGAAGGATTCGTTCAGTTCTGAACCCTTCCTTTTGTGTGTGTTTTGTAAATTGAGGACTGTATTTTGATTGAGAATGAATATGCCATTATGTAACGAGCCTGATGCAATCAACTTTTAATCTAGGAAGATGTTCATAAGATTATCCTGTACTACAAAATTATATCCTTCTTTACTCAGTAAAGAAACTGATATAATGTTGCACATCATGTTCGGTACATAATAGCACTCATTCAAAACCAGTGTATTACGACTTGGTAATACAAGGTGATATTCGCCAACTGCTTTGGCTGCAACACTTGCACCATTCCCTACTTGAACGGAAAGATCACCCTTTCCCAGCTCTCTACCTTTCCGTAGCCCATGTAATTGTTTACATACGTGGGATCCTGATCCGGTATCTAATACCCAGGACGTAGGGTGAACTGAAAAACAGTTCTCAATGACAAACACACCCGAAGAAGGTGCATCAACATGCATGTCCTCCGTTTGGGCGGCGTGGGAATCCAGACATTCTCCTGTTTCCTGTTCAGTCTTATAACACTTATAAGATAGAACGGGTCCAACGTTCCCCAGCACAGTATAACATGCGGGTTCGGTCAATACATCCATATTATTATCTTTATTAAGGCATGACATGGTCGCTACCTGGAGAGAGAGAGAAGAAAACACTTTAGCGTATGCTCTTGCAAGATCAGATTGGTTATTATCTTATCTAATCAGGATGGCTCCCACTGGTTTTTATCAAATCTTCCTTCAAACCCTAAAAGGAAAGACTAGCCGGGATTAATTACACCCTACAACTTCGCCAATCTTTCAGCCAGGCCAGTGTCGGTACTTTGAGGGAGGTTCCCCGTGCTTTCGCACAGACCTAATTAAAGTAAACCTCGTTTTCCCAGAGGCGTAACCCCGTTGACACCTTTCTAGACACCTACTTGATCGGCTAATTGTAATGTGTAAAACTCTCCCAGAAGTAACAATTACTCGCAGTGGGTATCGGGATCCAACTATCTCATAGAAGGTATGCAATCTCATTGCAAATCTCAACTCTTGAAATTCCCGATAATACTTTTGCCCCTAACGTACTATGACCTTGACGAATGCCAAACAACCCATAGTGTGCTAGTCAAGTTCAACCCGTACATTTCTTGATTGAATTAAACCCACTCGCACGACCCTTGACGAATGCCAAACAACGCCGTACGAATACCCTAATCCAATCGCATCATATGCTACAGATAAATAGTAAATAGCTACCGTACACTACGCCTTGACGAATGCCAAACAACCGTAGCACGAATACTAAGTAATATCTATCTGAAATGTTGGAGGGCTACGCAGGTTTTTACAGAAAAACCATGAGCGTAATGAACTTGATATCGTTGTAGAATCAAGTGAAATTTTGAAATGGAGTGATTTTGAGGCTTTCATTAGTTTTGCTAAAGAGGTCACTCCCGGTGAAGGGATCTCGGCTCTTTCCTCATCGAATAAGATGCGGGATATATCATATATATCACTGTGCAAAGCAAAACTCCAAAAGCAGTCAAAAGTCAAACCGAGTGTTGTAGCATCTGCCAGTTTCGCTAAAGGGGTCACTCCCGGTGAAGGGATCTCGGCCCTTTCCTCATAGAATAAGGTGCAGGGTATATCATATATACCGCTATGCAAAGCAAAACTGTAGCTACCCTTTTTATTTTAAAATTTGATTCTACAACATCTTTTAGGTTTCTTTTCTTTCATTAATCACATTAATGAAGTCCTATCATTTAAGTCACCTAAACATCACAGATAAATACGACGTACACTTATGCCATCCGCATTCGCCTCTATGTCCCCTCGTGCACCGTTAGCTTAGGTAACTAACGACAGAGCAGGGCAGGGCTAGTGCGGGTGCAAAACATAAGTAACGTCTATATAATATATCATATATACTATATAGTGTATCCATCAGAACATATCAAATGATCACATCACAGATATCGCAGCAGAAACATAGATATAATGTGGGATATACTAGGACGTCCGTATTTAGTATTTAGCCAATAATAGAAAATACGGATTCCACAGTCGCGATGAATAGCCAAGCCCACACCCTGGACCCCTACGAGAGCGGAAAGCGACCCTACCAATTCTGGAGTTTAGGAGACCCGGTCTCGACTCCTCGAGATGGCCTCCCACTGAACCCCAGAACCCGGTCACCCGTGCTCCCCTCCTTGGGTCCATCCTAATGCGGAAAAGTAAATAATATACAACACTGGTGACACAACCTCAACCCGGAAGTGCCCCAAATAAAAGAATATTACATTACATTTGAATTTACATGAATGAAAATATAAAACTCTCATCTCACATAAAACCCCCCTGGCTATTCAATCGCGACAATCCTGCACATCATATCTCAGCAACACATAATATCACATATCATCAACGTAAGTAAGTATGCATACCCCAATTGTCATTGATGTATAGCAACGAAACCGGCGATATCGACATACTACACTTACGGTCACAGAAAAGAAAGTGTAAAACTGCAATATTTGGAATCCACATTCTCTTTAGGCATCGTAAATGCGAAATATCACATACTTCGTATTTCATGTCCAACTATATGAATTCCACATATTGCATCACGTTCCAGATAAATAGACGGTATAAAAGTTTTCGAACGATCGATCAAATACCCAAGATTCGCTAAAGCTCAACACTTGAGCGGAGTTCAAAATCCCGGAGTGTGACACAGTGGTAGCGGTCTAGCCGTAGAAGGGTTAAGCCAACGCCTTACATGTGGCACGCCGTACTGCCCCAAACCCTAAGGTTCAAAAGGCAGTTCAAGACGGTCACATAATCGAGTTAAGGTTTGTTGTCTTCTAGAGGGACCACCACATACTAACTTGCATGTATTTCCAAAAGATTTTAAACCCCGTGAAAAGTGAGCAAATGATAATCGTTCGAACACTTCAATACTTTCTAGATTTACCCGGAAAAGCCACGAAATCAAAATTCCGATCGAACTGTTGAGTCCAAAACCACCTCCAGAATTTTCAGCACTAAATTCAGATTAAAAATACCCTAAAAAATATACAAGCAGATTCCAGAATTACTGTATAAATTTCACTCATTGATCTATGTGTACGGCCGCGGAACCGCGGCCTAAGCAAGCTTAGGCCGCGTTTCCGCGGCGACATTTACTGTTCATGAAAAAATATTTATACCGTAATTCTTAGTTTTACCTGCTGAATTTTTTACATATTTTTAATTATGAAAATAACCAGATTTTGAAAAAAGTCCAGAGAGCACCCAAAAATCGTATTTTCCGGTTCGATCGGAGTTTTAACTTCGTAAAAAGGTCGCCTAATGTTCTAGGTCGGCTCTGATACCAATGAAGGGTGAGCCTAGCACCTCATGAAGGGTTTGGAAGCATCATATGAACCAAAGAAAGCATTTTTAGGGTGCTAAGCTAACATGCATTGGATCGTTCCTAGAATCGATTAGGGTTTCAAATTTTTCCATATCAACATATGAAAGATAAGCTAGGGTTTAGAGAGTACAACCTTTGTAGCTCCCTACGCTAGACTCCTCGGCTACTTGGGGTTTGAGAGAACTTCGCTTGAACTTCTCGACGTCACCGATGATCCACCCGGAGTCCGCTTTGTCCAAGCTTGCAACTTTATCCGATCAAGTGAACGAAATCAAGTTAACACTCTAAACAAGTGGGCTAGACTTGTGTAGAATGGTGTTGTGGTTCTCTTTCTCACTTCAAAATCCAATCTTGATGAGTATATTGCTCACTACTAAGAACTAGAGAGCAAAAGAGAGAGGTTGATGAAGATGATGGCTTTTTTTTTGAAGAAGATGATAAGTTCAACTCATTTAAAATAGAAAAATATATCAATATATATTTTGAATCTATCATCTTAAACCATGGTTGAATCATTATTGTACTAGAGTTAAAACACAAAAAGGAAACTATACCCAAGGTTAAAAGGTGGGTGAGAATGGTTAGATCAAAAGAAGAGTGTAGAACAAATCAATAATGAACCTTTTCTTTTCTTTTATGTTTTAGTATAAATACAATAATAATTCATAAATAAAACCATGGTGTGAGTCTTATATTGGCACCATTTTCATATATATACAATCATGAAAGATGTATGTATGTATGTATGTGTATATGTACATCCATATGTGCATGAATCAAAAAGAAGGCATACATGCATGCATACATCCAACAAACTCAAGAAAGGATTTCAAGTGAGAAACTAATGGTTAAATGATAAATCAACACTTGATTTATCAATCCGGCCATATCACATATGACCCCTACCAAAAGCAAGCCGCCCGATCAATAAACGGTATCCCAAACGCGCATTTTAATCGGGTCCTATGCGCATATCGCATACGCGCACCACAACGTTTCGCCTGGACTAGGAAACTCCATTGTGGGACTCTGAGACTCGTCAATACGCCGGCAGTGGGTGATGATCATATCAAGCACCCCCAAGCCGCAAGCGGTCAGCTAAACGTAACGGCCACCCGGGTATTGAACGATCAGAAGAGAACAAGCGAACCTGCTACAACTCCCGTCGAGCCGATCGGCAACACTTCCCGTACAGTCCGGTCTCCTCGTCTGATATGTCGCATATCAAGTTTAGGGGTGGTAAACGTCAGACCCCAATAACCGATAAGTCGTGCCGATGTGAGGCTCATAACGGGTCGAGAAACTACTGGTAACACTTACCAGCAAATCTCTGAAACAGCCCTGGCCAGGGACTTCCCTGTTACGGCCAATCGAGCACAGTACAACATCAACCCCCAATACTGGGAGAGACGAAACCCTTCCTATCGCTCATTGCCTCTATGTGACTCGGGACTGTACCCAAAAACCACCGTTTTACGCGCCTTCATGGACATGGTAAGGTGGAGATCAAAGCACAGTGGGAATCACACAAGACTCTATGACGATCTCGGGTCTACAGACTAACCTGTACAAGTGTCACCTGAGAACTGCCATCTGACGTGAGGTATAATACCATCTGGGAGTTCTCGGCGAGTCCGTCCAGTGTACCCAGTCTCCATTGAGCACCCGTATACCATCTCTGATGTCAAACACCAATGGATATGGGATCATCCATCGCCCATCTCATGGGTCGAGAAGCGTATACGCTAGTCTACACTGGTATATCGATGCCCCGTCTCGATACACCCATGACTAGGGACCTTGAAGGATGTACTTATGGACTACCATGTCCCCACCAGTATGATCTGCATCATAGTCCAGGTAGTCAAGTACACATCCTAAGGGCTTTACCAACATGTTAAGATAAAGAGCAACCAGATAGCATACTATCATATCGAGCACGAAAGTCATCTCTATATATGTCCAAGCATCCAATATAATATACATCATCTGTATAATACTGGCCTCTAGGGCATACATACAACTAACAGTAACTCGCCTTGGGGAGCTCCAGTTCTTCTAGTCAAGAAGAAGGATGGCACAAGGAGAATGTGCATCGATTATCGAGAATTAAACCGGGTGACTATTAAGAACAAGTACCCGATCCCTCGCATTGGCGAATTAATTGAGCAGTTTAGTGGTGCGAGGGTATTCTCGAAGCTGAATTTGCGATCCAGATATCACCAGGTCCGAGTTAAAATAGAAGATATTTGCAAGACCGCGTTCCGAACTCGGTATGGACATTACGAGTACTTAGTGATGCCCTTCGGAGTAACGAATGCACCGGCGATATTTATGGACTTGATGAACCGAATCTTTTTACCATTCTTGGACCAGTTTATAGTGGTGTTCATTGATGATATTCTGGTCTACTCGAAGAGTATTGAAGAGCATGCAGAACATTTGAAGAACGCACTGCAGACGTTGAGAAAAGAAAAATTATATGCAAAGATGAGCAAGTGCGAGTTTTGGCTTGAAGAAGTGAAGTTTTTGGGGCATGTCATGTCTGGTGATGGAATCGCCGTTGATCCCGAAAAGATTGCGGCAGTTCGAGATTGGCCGATTCCGAAGAATGTTGCGGAGATAAGAAGCTTTCTTGAACTCGCCGGGTATTACAGAAGGTTCTTGGAGAACTTTGCTCGTCTGGCAGAGCCTTTGACCAAGCTTACGCGCAAAGAAGTACAATTTGTGTGGACGGATAAGTGTGCGTCAGATTTTGAGGCGTTGAAGCAGAGATTGATAACCGCTCCTATTCTGACCGTACCAGACAGTTCGGGAGGATTGGTGATTCACAGCGACGCATCTGGGAATGGATTGGGATGTGTTTTGATGCAGCATGGGAAGGTTATAGCGTACGCATCAAGACAATTGAAGACCCATGAGAAGAATTACCCAACTCATGACTTGGAACTTGCAGCTGTGATCTTCGCTTTGAAGATTTGGAGACACTACCTTTTGGGCGAAAGGGTCGAGGTTTTCACCGATCATAAGAGCTTAAAGTATGTGTTCACGCAGAAGGAGCTTAATATGAGGCAGCGTAGATGGTTGGAGCTGATGGCTGACTACGATCTTGATCTTAAGTACCATCCGGGGAAATTTAATGTTGTGCCGGATGCGCTTAGTCGGTTGCCAGCAATTCAGATGTTGACTGTACAGGAGGAACTCATTGAAGACTTTCGAAGATTTGATTTGGAGGTTGTGCTACCGCATTCTTCGGGACAGTTGATGCAGCTGCAGGTACATTCGTCGTTGATCGAGAATATTAAAGCAGCACAATCGCAGGACCCTAAATTGCAAAAGTTTCGAGAACAGGTTGAAGCTGGACTTCGAACAGACTTACTGATCTATGAAGATGGTTCGTTGCGATATGGTTGCTGATTGTGTGTGCCAAAGGGAGATATTCGTGAAGAACTTATGAAGGAGACACACAGTTCAGCATATTCCGTACATCCAGGAGGCACGAAGATGTACCGAGATATACGACAGCATTTCTGGTGGGAAGGCATGAAACGGGAGATTGCCCGCTTTGTGGCAAAGTGCTTGGTGTGTCAGCAAGTTAAGGCTGAACATCAAAAGGGCTGCTGGTTTATTGCAACCACTTCCGATTCCTCAGTGGAAGTGGGAACATATAACCATGGATTTCGTGACGGCTCTACCGCGGAGTCCAAAAGGCAATAATGCAGTTTGGGTGATTGTTGATCGTTTGACCAAGGCAGCTCATTTCATCCTTTTTCGAGTTGGTCAATCAACAGAAGTTTTGGCAGAACGGTACATGCAGGAGATTATAAGATTGCATGGAGTACCGGTAAGTATCGTGTCCGACCGTGACACTCGTTTCCTATCACACTTTTGGAGGAGCTTACAGGAAAGTTTGGGGACTCGTTTGAAGTTTAGCACAGCTTATCATCCTCAGACAGATGGCCAGTCGGAGAGAACGATCCAAACTCTTGAAGATATGTTGAGAGCTTGTATGTTAGACTTCAAGGGTTCATGGGAGGATCATCTACATTTGGTGGAGTTTTCTTACAATAACAGTTTCCAGGCGTCTATTCAGATGGCTCCATTCGAAGCTTTATATGGTCGCAAGTGTCGTTCACCTGTTTGTTGGGACGATGTCGGTGAACGAAAATTTTTGGGACCAGATTTGGTTGTGCAGACAGTTGAGAAAGTTAACACTATCCGGAATCATATGAAAGCAGCACAAGACCGACAAAAGAGTTGGGCAGATACGTCGAGAAGACCTCTAGAGTTTGTCGTGGGTGATTTGGTATTCTTGAAGATATCACCGACTAGAGGGGTGATCCGTTTTGGAAGTCGAGGAAAACTTAGTCCTCGATTAGTTGAATCTTTTGAGATTTTGGAGCGTATTGGAGAAGTGGCATATCGTTTGGTATTGCCGCAGTCCTTGGCGAATGTTCATGACGCGTTTCACGTATCTCAACTCCGTAAATATGTTCGAGATGAAACACATGTGTTGGATCATTCGGAGCTAACCGTACGAGAAGATTTGACTTTTGAGGAGCGACCGGTGTCGATTGTGGATCGAAGGGAAAATGTTCTTAAGAACAAAGTTATCCCTCTTGTACTTATTTCTTAGGGAAATCATTCACATGGAGAATCAACTTGGGAACGAGAAGATGAAGTCCGACAGAAGTTTCCCCATCTATTCTTGTAATTTGATTGATTGTTTAACCTTTCTTGTTCTTGGAATTTCGAGGACGAAATTCTTTGTAGTTGGGTATAATGTAACAACCGAGTTCAGTTATACCAATTTCTGTTTCAGTATTTCTTATCTGTGGTATTTTACTGATATATCTTGTTCGGGTGCGAATGGTGGTTTACACTTTTACATTACATTCGACCCGACCCGCTTGCTTGAACGGGTTGATTCTTATTCATAGACTACCCTAACTGGTTAAATAGACACGTGCATCTCATGTATATTGCATATTAACATTCACCTAGCATCGCATATTTTACATATAACATTTTAGATCGCGTAAAATAAATTAAAATTGCATTTCATAGCCTGCATGATACCCTAACCCCGTGGTAGCGTCCGCGCATCGTGTTCTCGTCCCGTTCAGTGAAACGGATGTGTTTGGACGGCTACACGCACGTACGTGCGTCAGTTCTTGGGGGTACGCATTTTCGTTACCTAATATTTCTTTCTAAGTTTTGGAGGTTGCATAAAATTTTCGTATTTCAAATCCGAAATTTTAGACCCGACCCGGGCACGTTTTGGACTAAATTTGTATTTACCGGAAAAATCTAATTTTTGTATAATATAATATAACAGTAAAAAAATTTTATCAACAGTTTAAATTTTTATAAACTAACAAATCTTTTAAAATATAAAATCTTTTCCTTAACAAACTCTCTCTCTCTCTCTCTTCCCTTCCGTCTGTGGCCTACAGTTTCCACCAATTATCTCTTCTCTTTCTCTCAGGTGGCCCCCACGAGCTCTCTCTCAGCTTCTCTCTCTTTCTCTTTCTCTTCCTCTCTCTCTTTCTCCATAGCTCTCTCTCTCTCAAGCCTTTCTCTCTCTTCTCGCTTTCCCCTCTCTCTCCTCTCGCGGTAAGCGAGGTCCCAACACCGCCTCCCCTTCTTAACGTCATCGCCTATTCTTTTCTTCTACTTCTTCTATATTTTTCACCCAGCGCCCACGAAACCCACATCGAATGAAACCCTAACCCTAAAAGCTCTGCCGCCTCCTCTCTTTTTCCTCGATCCCATCACCTCGTCGACCATTCCCACACCCTCGTCACCTCCATCTTCTCTTCTTCCTCCTCTTTCTTCTCTTTCCCGAGCGCTCAAGAAACCCTGCACACCCAACCTCGCCATCAACCTCGGGACCTCGTCGACGACCGTACCCCGTCGTCATCATCACCACACCACCTCTTCACTCCCCCTCATCTCTGTTCTCCTTCCTCGCACCAACCTTGCACCAACCTTGCACCAACCTTGCACCAAGAGATCCAACAGCAGAACCCTATAATCCTGCACACCCAAACCCTAGCCGGAAACCGCAGCCTCTACCCTTCGCCGGCAACCCCTCGTCGTCGTCGCCCCTTTCCGACTCTCCTGGAATCTCAGAGCACCTACCACAGTAAGATCTTCTTCTTCTTCTTCTCTTCTTCACTTTCTTTATGCATTTCTTTTTTTGATGTGTTCACTGTTCTTTGTTTGTCGGAATCCGGCCGTGCCGTCGACGATCACGATGACCCAGCAAGTATCTTTGACCCGTATGATCCCTTTGTGCATTGTGTGGATTCGTTCCGTGTACCGTACGCGCGTCGCGACTTTTCCCGCCGACGTGTGACGTTCCGTATACCCGTTTCTTGATCTGCCGAGGCAAGTGAAACTTGCTACATGCTATTCATAATATTTTATATTTATTTGATTACATGTGAACCCTATAGATTTAATCTAATGTCTCATGTTACATTTTAACATTCGATGTTCCATTATATCATTTTAGATTCAGAAATTGAGACATACCCTGTTGCATTTTAGTTTACTATACATAGGACCTACATCCATATTTAAATCACATAATAATTATTTACATAGCCCATAGTACCCTTTAAATAGTTTATAACTGTTCAAACACCCGTTTGCATCCATCTCGTCTAGTATACATATTATTGCATCCATAGATCACTTGAATATATAATATTATAATTTTAACATTCCATATTTGATAAAGTATATTTAATTAGTGTTGGAACTATAACCCTAACTCAAATCGATAACCGTGCATCCATATGCATTAATCTGTACCTATTTGCATATAACATCACAATGTTCCATTTTTATTGTTCCATTAGTACCCCATACTTGTTTTGGTATACCCATACTTATTAGGGTTTGATTATGAGCACCCATGTGACATTTTGTGCACCCCTGATATGACTTGATACACCTACTACTTGATACGACTTGATACCGTGCACTTCTTGACATGATTGGATTTATTTACACTACTTGACCTAACCTGATGTACCATATCTTGACCTGTTACCGGATCTTGTTACTAATGCCAACAGCCTTGACATGTTGTCCCTACGGATATTTCCTGGTGTCTATCCAGACAAACCTGTACCTGCTTGATCCTGTGTTGGCATTAGCTTCAGATTATTAATATCTGACTTGAACACATAACTTGGGGGTATGGGGAAATCAATGATGAAACCTGACTTGTAACTCGACAGTTCGATACCTTTACTGATCAGTCTTACGGGCTAGGCCAGCCCCGGGGTGATGCTGTTGACATCACTCGTCATTACCTACCACCCTTTACCGCCTTGCGGCACGTCTCGGATTCATCCCCAGAGTCATAGACCGTGATCCCGGGCACGCACGGGATACTATTGAGTTACATCGATGATTCATCATATTAATTTCAAAGACTTGAGAGTGGTTAACCCAATAGACCAGTTTAGATTACTCACTGCACACTACCTTTCACTGCCCTGATTTTTATTGCTGTTTCACCTGCTTTACCATTTATGATCATACTTGTATGTCTTGCTACCATGTTTATATATTATTGCTTGATGTTATGACGCGCTGACGTCTGGGTTTTGCATGGCCCAGATTCCTTACCTTTGCTGCAGTCCGAGCAGGAGTACTTCAGTCAGCAGGCTGAGCAGTGAGGACTCGTTAGTAGTTAGTTCTTTTATTTTCAGTATTTTCATTCCTGATGTGACCCCGCATTATGGGACATACATTCCAGTTATTCTTGTATTGGATCTTTTGCTTCCGCATTATTTTTATTCTTGACTCTTTTTATTCTGGCTTATGGACATGTGTTAGATAGTTTATTATTGTTCTTGATATCTCTACAGCCGTAATGTGACTGTGGAAGGATATTTCCTATTCACAGGTAGCATGGTTGGCTATGTCATGTGCCCATCTTAGCGTACTCTGGGAAGCGGGCGTGACATCTAGAATATCGATGCTCTGTCTTGATACTCTCTTGGCTAGGAACGGTTAAAGAATGTGCTTGCTGACTACACAAGCCCCACTAGTATGATCTGCATCATAGTCCTGGTATTCAAGCTAACATCCTAAGGGTTTTAAAAACATGTATCAGAGAGACAGAATAATATAAGTGTACGTGTTAAGATAAAATGCAACCAGATAACATACTATCATATCGAGCAAGAAAGTCATATATATATATATGTGTGTGTGTGTGTGTGTGTGTGTGTGTGTGTCAGAGCCATAGGTTATAGGTTGATCGGGTTTGATTCTTTTGTAGTTGGGTATTGGACCCAATACACGAATCAGAATACTCGTGATTAGGAAACATGTCTTGCCGCCTTACCATCTTACCATTTTTTTGAATCTTAACCTCCTCCTGATTATACTTTTATGATATGCAAACCTCCTTTGCATATCGACTCGAGACCTGGTTCCTTTTTGGTTATCTCTAGAACTTAGACGACTTGGTGGAGTTATGTGATTGTAGCTATGATACCGCGGCATGGTTACAATGCGGTACTCTATTTAAGTAACTTGGAGTTCTAGCCTTGATTCATATCCTTGATCTATAATTTGAATCTGTTATCATGCTAATCCTTTTGGTGCTTTGATTTCAGGAACATGGCAGACAAGAATCTGAAGACGTACCAAAGGCGTGTTGACGAAGCCGCTATGCTTGGAGTAATACGTGGGATGTTGGAGAACCAAAAGCGATAGACCGAGTTGATCCAGCAGCAAGCTGAATCTTTTTAGGAAGGTTTGCGGACCGTTCAGCAGTCCGTGAACAATGTGGTGGCCAGACCAGTTGATCGTGTAGGTACCGTGGCGGATTTCAGGAGACTGGGTCCGTCTGTATTTACTGGCCTGGAAGAGCCGTTGCCAGCGGAGCAGTGGCTGGTTGACACGGAGAACTTACTCATTGCGGCACAGATCCCAGAAGATAAGAGAGTGGATATGGTACGCATCCAGTTGGTAGATTACGCCCGTGAATGGTGGCTTGTGGAAGAGACCCGCTTGCCCAAGCCGATCAGTTGGGCGATTTTTTCAAAGAGTTTCCTGGAGAAGTTCTTCCCGCGGACTGCACGGGAGGAAATGAAAGAAAAGTTCGTCAGTTTGAAGCAGAACGGTGCACCTGTAGATGTACATGCAGCTGAGTGGACGCGGCTCAGTAGATTCGCTGGACCTTTGGTTGCCAACGATGCTGATAGGGCAAGGAGGTTCATGCGCAGTTTGGATGTGGACATCCAGAGGCAGATTGTCTCCCTGGGTTTAACCACTTTCTCACAAGTACTTACAGCAGCCCGAGTGCAGCAGAGCCTATCTATGAAGACTGGGAGTACACAGCAGCCAGCAGTTACAGTACGGAAGCCGGCATTTGCACCGAACCGAGCACATGGACACAGAAGCATTCCAGTGAACCGGCATGGCGTAACACCGATGAAGAAGCCTGTTGTTGTCGATCAGAGGAGGACCGTGATTTATGACTACTGCCATTTACCTGGGCACGTGCAAAAGGAATGTCGAAGGAAACAGGGACTCTGTTTGGTTTGTGGATCGGCGGATCATACTATCAGCACTTGTCCGTCGAAGCTTCGCACGAAGGATGATGTTCAGAAGCCACCGCAGAAACCGTTTCAGGGGCAGAGGCAGCTGACTCAGGGACCCAATCAAGCTCGAGCATTTACCCTGACGGTTGAGGAATCCAAGGCTTCAGGAGAAGTTGTTTCACGTATTCTACTTGTTCATGGTTTTCCCCGCATTAGCGTTATTTGATTCTGGTGCATCCCATTGTTTTATGTCGTCCAAGTTTATTGCTACACACTTGATTACTTGCACGACCCTGTCTAGCTTCTGGGACATACACACTGGGAATGGGAAGATCATATCTAGTAGAGAATGTAAGGATTGTGCAGTTGTTGTTTGCGGACGGGAGCTTTTTACAGATTTCTTGGTGATTGATACAGGCAGCTATGAAGTCGTTTTGGGAATGGATTTTCTCGGCACTTTCCATGCTCACATTGATTGTAGGGCAAAGAAAGTAATTTTCCAGATTCCCGGACATCCAGAGTTTATCTTTACTGGAGGAAGCAGTTCTGTCGGGCCAGTCGAGTTTAGGGCTAGGCCGACAGCTAGTGTTCTTTCGTCGTTGGAAGTTGATAAAGATGAAGCGCCAGCTGTTGTCCGAGATTTCATGGACTTGTTCGAAGACATATCAGGTTTACCACCGAAGCGAGACGTGGAGTTCGCGATTGATCTTGTTCCTGGTGCAGCGCCAGTTTCTAAAGCGTATTATCCAATGGCACCAGTGGAGTTGGAAGAAGTTAAGAAGCAGGTTACTGAATTACTTGAGAAGGGTTGGATTCGAAGCAGTAACTGAAGGGTGAGCCTAGCACCTCATGAAGGGTTTGGAAGCATCATATGAACCAAAGAAAGCAATTTTAGGGTGCTAAGCTAACATGCATTGGATCGTTCCTAGAATCGATTAGGGTTTCAAATTTTTCCATATCAACATATGAAAGATAAGCTAGGGTTTAGAGAGTACAACCTTTGTAGCTCCCTATGCTAGACTCCTCGGCTACTTGGGGTTTGAGAGAACTCCGCTTGAACTTCTCAACGTCACCGATGATCCACCCGGAGTCCGCTTTGTCCAAGCTTGCAACTTTATCCGATCAAGTGAACGAAATCAAGTTAACACTCTAAACAAGTGGGCTAGACTTGTGTAGAATGGTGTTGTGGTTCTCTTTCTCACTTCAAAATCCAATCTTGATGAGTATATTGCTCACTACTAAGAACTAGAGAGCAAAAGAGAGAGGTTGATGAAGATGATGGCTTTTTTTTTTGAAGATGATAAGTTCAACTCATTTAAAATAGAAAAATATATCAATATATATTTTGAATCTATCATCTTAAACCATGGTTGAATCATTATTGTACTAGAGTTAAAACACAAAAAGGAAACTATACCCAAGGTTAAAAGGTGGGTGAGAATGGTTAGATCAAAAGAAGAGTGTAGAACAAATCAATAATGAACCTTTTCTTTCCTTTTATGTTTTAGTATAAATACAATAATAATTCATAAATAAAACCATGGTGTGAGTCTTATATTGCCACCATTTTCATATATATACAACCATGAAAGATGTATGTATGTATGTATGTGTATATGTACATCCATATGTGCATGAATCAAAAAGAAGGCATACATGCATGCATACATCCAACAAACTCAAGAAAGGATTTCAAGTGAGAAGCTAATGGTTAAATGATAAATCAACACTTGATTTATCAATCCGGCCATATCACATATGACCCCTACCAAAAGCAAGCCGCCCGATCAATAAACGGTATCCCATACGCGCATTTTAATCGAGTCCTATGCGCATATCGCATACGCGCACCACAACGTTTCGCCTGGATTAGGAAACTCTATTGTGGGACTCTGAGACTCGTCAATACGCCGGCAGTGGGTGATGATCATATCAAGAACCCCCAAGCCGCAAGCGGTCAGCTAAACGTAACGGCCACCCGGGTATTGAACGATCAGAAGAGAACAAGCGAACCTGCTACAACTCCCGTCGAGCCGATCGGCAACACTTCCCGTACAGTCCGGTCTCCTCGTCTGATATGTCGCATATCAAGTCTAGGGGTGGTAAACGTCAGACCCCAATAACCGATAAGTCGTGCCGATGTGAGGCTCATAACGGGTCGAGAAACTACTGGTAACACTTACCAGCAAATCTCTGAAACAGCCCTGGCCAGGGACTTCCCTGTTACGGCCAATCGAGCACAGTACAACATCAACCCCCAATACCGGGAGAGACGAAACCCCTCCTATCGCTCATTTCCTCCATGTGACTCGGGACTGTACCCAAAAACCACCGTTTTGCGCGCCCTCATGGACGTGGTAAGGTGGAGATCAAAGCACAGTGGGAATCACACAAGACTCTATGACGATCTCGGGTCTACAGACTAACCTGTACAAGTGTCACCTGAGAACTGCCATCTGATGTGAGGTATAATACCATCTGGGAGTTCTCGGCGAGTCCGTCCAGTGTACCCAGTCTCCACTGAGCACCCGTATACCATCTCTGATGTCAAACACCAATGGATATGGGATCATCCATCGCCCATCTCATGGGTCGAGAAGCGTATACGCTAGTCTACACTGGTATATCGATGCCCCGTCTCGATACACCCACGACTAGGGACCTTGAAGGATGTACTTATGGACTATCATGTCCCCACCAGTATGATCTGCATCATAGTCCAGGTAGTCAAGTACACATCCTAAGGGCTTTACCAACATGTAACTATAAGACAGTTTAAAGACACTAGTATACATGTTAAGATAAAGAGCAACCAGATAGCATACTATCATATCGAGCAAGAAAGTCATCTCTATATATGTCCAAGCATCCAATATAATATACATCATCTGTACAATACTGGCCTCTAGGGCATACATACAACTAACAATCTCCCACTTGCACTAGGGCCAGCTGCTGTAGTATCGCATACCGAGCATCCCGAAGAGTCTCTCAAACTGTATCTGGGGAATGGCCTTCGTGAGTGGATCCGCCGTGTTGTTCTTCGTGTCAACCCTCCTGACCTCAATCTCCCGGCGATCAACTATCTCCCGGATCAGGTGATACCGCCTCAGAATATGCCTGGATCGCTGATGGGACCTAGGTTCCTTGGCCAAAGCCACCGCTCCATTGTTATCGCAATACAAAGGTATTGGATGCTCAATGGATGGAACCACTCCAAGTTCAGTAATGAACTTCTTGATCCAGACAGCCTCTTTGGCAGCATCGTTGGCAGCGATGTATTCAGCCTCCATCGTCGAGTCTGCCACGGTTTCCTGCTTGGAACTCTTCCAGCTAACCGCCCCTCCGTAAAGGGTAAAGACAAATCCCGACTGCGACTTAGAGTCGTCCTTATCACTCTGGAAGCTCGAATCGGTAAAGGACTCCACTTGGAGTTCTCCGTTACCATACACCAAGAGCATCTCTTTAGTCCTTCGTAAGTACTTGAGAATGCTCTTCACAGCTGTCCAGTGACTCTCTCCAGGATCAGCTTGATACCTATGTAAGTCCACGGTAGCGCCCCGGCAGTCTAACAGACGCCAAATGCGGAACAATAACTTTTTAACGAAACTGGCGCTATCGTGTACCGTAACCCGGATCTGCCATTAAAGCTAAACTAACAAACTACAAAGGGGTAGAAACGTTATACCGAATGATCCGAGTCCTTCGGTCTTTAACCATCATCCCACGCTTGTTGCGGCTGCTCCGATCTCCTCGATCTCCAATCTTGTCGTCTGGGTGGCACCACGTCGACGGATCTTTAAACGGGCTCCCGCCTCTGAACCGAGGCAACTCGATCGTCAAGTTTGCTAAAAGAGACAACCAAGATGAAGTAGAGAATGAGTAGAACACTTTATCTCGTTACGTCCAGGGTCACGGACGGACGGTTATGGAAGTTGCCTTTTGGATCGGGTGAAATGAGAAAGAGGCTATCTATTTTTCGTGGACCCGAATCTATCATAATCTTTTTCTAATGAACAACAACCATTTTTCAAGTAAGTGAGAGAGAGGGGAGGGGCCAGCCATTTATAGGAGAGGAGGGAGGTG
Organism: Agapanthus africanus; assembly: GCA_030015575.1. NCBI lineage: Eukaryota > Viridiplantae > Streptophyta > Magnoliopsida > Asparagales > Amaryllidaceae > Agapanthus > Agapanthus africanus. Next base: position 413,815,596 of record CM057349.1, on the reverse strand, counting down.
AGTGTAGGAGCTAGGAGGTAACACTAAGCAAAATATCTAGTGTGAACACAAAGTATGAATGCATTAAAAGCAAACCAATCAAAATTAACTTAGTCACCATGTCATTAATGAACCATTAATGACACTAATGAGTCACTAGCTTAGTCATCACATCTAGAAGCATCTAGAACACTGACTCACCTCATCAAGAAAAGATAAATCCGTATTTAACCGACTGTTAAATACGGCTGATAGAAAACTGGAAACTGGCAACTTCCAAAAGTGATCCTGAAACGAATTTCAGGATAACCCCGTATCAGTATAAATATACCCGCATTTATATTATGACCGAATATAAATGCAACTGAGACAAAGATATTATATCTACACAGTATAATACTGGGTTCCGGCTTAAACCAAAGCCTACCAGTATTATCTGCCCGAAAAACGACACGTGCGAAAACGCACGTGCTTTTTCCGAACCTTGCCATAACACCATACGGCCTCTACAACGTTTCGCCCGAACTTAAGAAAGTGTCTGTGGGGGACTCTAATGACTCATCAACACATCGGCACTGGGTATAACCCCTAGCACGTCAGAGGTACAAGCTGTACGTAACGGTTTGCCTATGTATTGATTGGAAGGGAAGCTGATGAGCGAACTCATCTATAAACCCTACTGAGCCTGACAGTGACAATGTATATACAGTCCGGTCCATTCGTCTAAAGAGTATCGCATATCGAGTCTAGGGGGTGGATAAAGTCAGACCCCTAATAACGCGATAAATCGTGTCGGCATGAAGCCTGTCACCACCTGAGAAACTACTGATCCAAATCAGTAATTCTCCACTACCTCGGCCGAGGATTCCTAGTGATGGCCACCCGTGCACTGCGCGACATCAACCCCCAATACCGGGAGAGACGAATCCCCGAGATCCGCTCACTTGCCTCCAATGTGGCTCGGGACTGTACCCAACTAAAACCTGTTTGCACAACTCCTTTGAGCGTGGTAGGGTAGTAATCTAAGCACAGTGGGAACTCACATGAGACAAACGACGATCTCAGGTCGAGGAACTAACCTGTACACATGTCACCAGGGAATTGCTATCTGACGATATGTATAATACCAACTAGCAGATTCCTGGCGAGTCCTGTCCGGTGTACTCATAACTCAATGAGCACCTGTATACATCTTAGGTGATCCAACTGACACCAGTGGCTTGTGAGACCGGCCACCGTCCCTCGTCGGGGTCTCGACTGTATACACTAGTCTACTCTGGAGTATCGATGCCCTGTCTCGAAACTCCCACGACTAGGGACACTTTAAGGATGTGCTTATAGACCCCAGCTCCCACGTATATGATCACCATCATACTGCTGGCTGTCAAGCAGAATCCTATGGGCTCTATCAATCATGCAATAGCGAACTAAGTCATGTATACGATGATAAAGACAAACCAGATAGCATACTATCATCTCGAGTAAGACTGTCATATCGGTATAGGTCCTGCCTCAATCATTGCAATCACGTACCTGCGATCCAATAATTGACTTTGAGGGCACTATCTCCAACAATCTCCCACTTGCACTCAAGGCTAATTATTGCGATGTCGCATACTCACAGCCCGTGTGATACCGAACATTCAACTCCTCTACTAATCAGTTCCACAAAGCTAGTTTGTAAAACTCTTGTGTTCGAGAAATAGCCTCAGTGAGTGGATCCGCCCTGATGTTTCTTTCTATGTCTCTCTTAATCTCAAGTTCGCGGAGAAAGCCATCTCCCGAATCGAGTAATACCTGTCATAGAATATGTCTGGATATCTGATGGGACCTAGTTCATAAATGAACTCCAAATCCAAACTTCTTAGACTGTTTTGATAACTGAACCTAATCAGTATCCAGCACCATGCCTCCCACAGTATCCTCTTGGACCACCTGTCCATAATACTGTCCCCCGTCAGAGGGAAAACTATAACTCTGACAATCACTATGTCATCTAGGTCACCATTGAAGCCTGGAATGATAACCGTCTCCCGAAGGAGGCTGCCGTCATCAAATCCGTAGAACAAGCACTTATGTTCTAAAACTTCTTTCTTATGTTTCTCCGGGATTGGATTAATATAAACTTATCGCATCAAGAGCAAAAACTACATCTGGTGTGGTACTTGACATCTCATGATTGACTCAATTGCCTAAGCAAGTGATCTGCCAATCATGCGCTTCCCTCTCTTCTTCAGTCTGCAAGACACTTTTAGAGAGGGTGACTCCATCACCTGCAGGTACACCACCATGCCAGGAGTCATCTTTTCTAAAATACTATTAGAATATTGTCAAAGTACCCACATTGGGAAACTACCCAAATCTAGATCTAAAGCCATAGATCTAGTAACCAGAATGTCTAATATTATATCCATGTCTTTTGTGGAGAAACAACGGTGTAACAACCATAGTACAACCGATCGTAGTATAGGAATTTTACTTCCTACTCTGTGTATGTCATCCAAATACCAGGACATCACACCCTACTACCTTCTTAACAGATCCATCCCCTATTCTGATGAAGTCAAACCCATGACTGTCACATCAAAATTAGATGATCTTTTTCCGCTATATCTGCGGAGTGGCTATTGGAATGTCAAAGCTGATTGAATATATAGGTCCTATTAAATTTTCCGTAATTGTTTGCGGTTCTGGAATCACTTCCAGTTCTACCATACTCCCACTACTGTTTTCTGAAAAAATCCATTTTAATAAAACTGTGGCGAGTCAAGAACAATATCACTATTGATCTTCCAGATGGTAGAAATGTCAACCCTCGTCAAAGCCAGGGTCAACCCACAAACAGCCATTACAGAAACGTGCCTTGAGTTATCCAGTGTCTGGTTTTAAGCATAAGTTGGACAACTCCTCTTACCTTAACATCGTTAAGATATGAACCATTCTATATCTAATATAGAAATAGAGGCACTAATTTAATTGGAACCAGATTCAAATCATGCAGCTGTCTCCAGTGCATAACAACTTAATGGAAAAAGGCCAATCATCATTACTCAACTTAGGAATCCATCCAATTATGAGTAACCTGAAAGAGAAACAAGTTTCTCAAAACCATACTATCAACTGAATACCAATCACAAGAATCTACATCTTCAATCTCTTTGAAGAATCCCGATACTTGTGATACTTGGTTCTCTACTTTATTCTTATACCCACAACTTCTCAAAACTTAGACCTTGTATTTCTACGAAACACTTGTCTAAATACTAGAGAAGTTATAAGTAAACAGAACATAGTACGAGGACCTACCCCTTTGTCCTGATGGACACTGGACAACATACAATACTCTGTATAAGTCCGCTGAGTTAAATAACTCAAAATCTATGCGTCGTAGGTTGAAAACTGTACTCAGGCGACTTCCTCAAATATCACCAATTACAACGAATTCCGATATAATGAGGATGATCACCTAATTTCCAATAACTTTCTCCCACTCATCATCTGAAAAAACCATACAAATATGAGAATGAAACCTGGTAAATACATACCCTGGAGTAAGTATCTAATTGGGAAATCAGTTTTTCTTTTAACAATGCGTAGTGTAACTGAAACATGAAAATGTTTCGTAGGGGTATTCTTGTATTCTTAGTAATGCCTCTTCCATAATCCTATTCATGACTTTAACTGTATATTTCTTTGCCATCTCACCAAATCCCTTTATTTGTCTTTAGTCGTTACCTTCTGTACACCATCGTTAGGCTAAATGGTTTTCTTCCTTCCCTACCGTTCGGCACCAGCCTATGGTTTGGAAGAAGACTATCCAGTAAGCATAATAGGTGTACCCTCCTAATCCTAGGAGTACTCGTAACTTGTGAGAAGGTGATGATAAAAAACAACTGAATAAAACCTTATTCTATTTCTCCCGAACTGGGGAAAAAGCAAAGGTGAAATAGGAGTAGCGATGAAGTACGCGGTTTGGTCGTGAATGATAACAGTCACAATTTACTTTGCCCTCTTTCTAATCCCTTTATTTTGTCTTTACATATTACCTTCTGCACACCCTACTTAGGCTAATTGGTTTTCTTCATTTCCTACCTTTCGGCACCTGCCTATGGTTTGGAATAAGACTATCCAATAAGCGTAATAGGTGTACTCTCCTAAACTAAGGAGCTCTCGCAACCTGAGAGAAGGTGATAATAAAAGAAAACTGAATAAACTAATTCTATTTCTCCTGAACCTGGATCCATCCTCGAAGAAGTCCCTTCGAGTTCGTATATAACCATACGATGGATCTATCCAATGGAAGTGGATATCCATAGTAATACGGGGTGTTCTGAGAAATTCAAAGGGTAAAAGAAGGAGTGGCAATGCCTTATGCAACTAAGACAATCCAAAGGCCAGTATTTTAAGAAGGTTCGGTCAACTTGGTCACTGAGTCGTAGTCTAGGGTCGGTCAAAGGCCACTGCCAAAGAGAGAGAGAAAAGAAACACTCTGCGTGCACTCTAACCTAGATCAGAATGGTTATCAATTTATGTAATCAGAAAACCTCCCACTGTTATCTCAAATTCTCCTCCAAACCTGAAAGAAGAATTAGTCGGGATCACCCGAACAGTAATCTAACTCATCAGTGAGAATCGGGATCCAACTATCATCGCATGATAACTTGATGGAAGCCACTCAATGTTATCACACTCCAGAAGGTATGCGCATGCCTGGCAAGTTTGCTTTATGTTTGAAACTCCCGATGTGATTTTTGCCTCATGCTCTTATGACCTTGACTTTGGCCAACAAATCATAAGTCACATGTCAAGTTCTACCCGTCATTGTCCAGGTTAATTTGAACCCACCCGCACATGCCCTTGACTTTGGCCAACAAGGCAGAACGACTGTCCCAAACCAACGCATCTATCTATGCAACAGATGAATAATCAGCAGCTACCAAACACTATGCCTTGACTTTGGCCAACAAACATAGCTTGAATACTACTGACTATCCATAAGAAATGACGGAGGGCTACGGATGGTTTTTGGCGAAAAACCTTTAACGTAATGAACTTGATCTCGTTGAAGGAAACTGATAGCTTTTTATAAAATATAGTGACGAAAACGTTTTGCTAAAGAGGTCACTCCCGGTGAAGGGATCTCGGCTCTTTCCTCGTGGAATGAGGTGCAGGATATTCCATCTGAATACCGCGATGCAAAGCAACTTGTAATCGACTATATTAAAGTTATTACCCTGACGTAAACTTCTGCCCAAGGGGTTTTTCCCGGTGAAGGGATATCAGCCCTTGCCTCGTCGAATGAGGTGCGGGATATTCGAACTGAATATCACTATGCATAACAAAAGGAAACATCTTTGTAATAACACTTTTTAAAATTTGTTCCAACAACATCAAATATAGGTTTGTTTTATCTTGCATTGATAAGAATCAACGCAGTCCCATCAATGAATCACACCAGAAAAGAACGAAAATATAATGTACGTATATGCCATCCGCATTCGCCACTGGGTCCCGTCATCACCCGTTAGGTTACTTAACTAACGACAGAGCAGGGACTGGACTAGCGCGGGTGTAAAACATATACAACATCTAATAGTATATATTCCAATATACAATAATCGCTCCAGGCGTGATAATATGCAACATTACAGAAAAGTAATAAGCATCACAGAACAATACAGATAATCTGGGATCCCCGGGTTTCACAGAGCCGCTGCTGAAACCCGACGTTCCCCTGGTCGTGTGGATAGCCTGTGCAATGAAACCTAGACCCCTACGGGTGCGGCAAGTTACCCGCCAAAACCTGAAGCGAGGTGGTCCCCACAGCATAGTGAATGGAACACCCAGCACTTCACGGAATCCGGTAAATTGAGCACCCCTCCTTGGGTCAACCTGTACCCCCTACGAGTGCGGCGAATAGTCTGCCAATTCTAGAGTGAGGTCCCTTTGCCTCTTAAAGCCATGAGATACGGACCCGTTGCCCTCCAAAACACGGCTATCCGTGCACTCCTTCGCGGGATAAACCTAGTACAGAATTAAAAATAGTACAACGGGTACATCGACCGCAACCTGGTCGTGCCCCAAAAGAATATTATACAAACAGACAGTAACGGCAGTCCACATGTTGGACGCTCGCCCCGCAATAACAAATGTACAAATAAATCCAAACAGCACTATCATTGCACCCTGCTATCCACCACGACATATCCGCAACATCACAGCACAACACAGAACATCAACGCGAATGTCACGTTCGCAAACCCGTCTAAAAGAACTATAGCAATCAGACGTGGTTTACCGATCAAATGACATTCCCGGTCGGAGATATAATGTAAATACTGTAAACTAACAAGTTTAAAATTTCGATCGACTAAATATCACGAAGTGGGCCCCACGAACAACTGGTGTACAGTAACAAAATCTGGGCCCAAAATATTTATATACCAAAAACCACAATTTCCCATGTAGAACTTACTGTAGAAATTTGGAGTGCCAATCTCACAATACTGCGGCGGATCAGCGGCCAAACCCATGTTTGCGCGGCGGATCCGCGGCGGTTCTGTGGAATCGGGCCACCAAATTTCACCAGTATTCTTAGAAAACCTTGCTCTGTCTTCTGTGATATGCAAAAAAATTTTAGGACATCATTTAAAATCGACAGAAACTGGTATGCTAGAAAATTGTGTTTTTCGAAATTCGGTTCGATCGATGTTTTAAACGCATTAGCACAAGTTAGTATAGCTTAATGGTTAGGCTCTGATACCACTGTAAGTCCACGGTAGCGCCCCGGCAGTCTAACAAACGCCAAATGCGGAACAATAACTTTTTAACGAAACTGGCGCTATCGTGTACCGTAACCCGGATCTGCCATTAAAGCTAAACTAACAAACTACAAAGGGGTAGAAACGTTATACCGAATGATCCGAGTCCTTCGGTCTTTAACCATCATCCCACGCTTGTTGCGGCTGCTCCGATCTCCTCGATCTCCAATCTTGTCGTCTGGGTGGCACCACGTCGACGGATCTTTAAACGGGCTCCCGCCTCTGAACCGAGGCAACTCGATCGTCAAGTTTGCTAAAAGAGACGACCAAGATGAAGTAGAGAATGAGTAGAACACTTTATCTCGTTACGTCCAGGGTCACGGACGAACGGTTATGGAAGTTGCCTTTTGGATCGGGTGAAATGAGAAAGAGGCTATCTATTTTTCGTGGACCCGAATCTATCATAATCTTTTTCTAATGAACAACAACCATTTTTCAAGTAAGTGAGAGAGAGGGGAGGGGCCGGCCATTTATAGGAGAGGAGGGAGGTGAGTGCAGGAGCTAGGAGGTAACACTAAGCAAAATATCTAGTGTGAACACAAAGTATGAATGCATTAAAAGCAAACCAATCAAAATTAACTTAGTCACCATGTCATTAATGAACCATTAATGACACTAATGAGTCACTAGCTTAGTCATCACATCTAGAAGCATCTAGAACACTGACTCACCTCATCAAGAAAAGATAAATCCGTATTTAACCGACTGTTAAATACGGCTGATAGAAAACTGGAAACTGGCAACTTCCAAAAGTGATCCTGAAACGAATTTCAGGATAACCCCGTATCAGTATAAATATACCCGCATTTATATTATGACCGAATATAAATGCAACTGAGACAAAGATATTATATTTACACAGTATAATACTGGGTTCCGGCTTAAACCAAAGCCTACCAGTATTATCTGCCCGAAAAACGACACGTGCGAAAACGCACGTGCTTTTTCCGAACCTTGCCATAACACCATACGGCCTCTACAACGTTTCGCCCGAACTTAGGAAAGTGTCTGTGGGGGACTCTAATGACTCATCAACACATCGGCACTGGGTATAACCCCTAGCACGTCAGAGGTACAAGCTGTACGTAACGGTTTGCCTATGTATTGATTGGAAGGGAAGCTGATGAGCGAACTCATCTATAAACCCTACTGAGCCTGACAGTGACAATGTATATACAGTCCGGTCCATTCGTCTAAAGAGTATCGCATATCGAGTCTAGGGGGTGGATAAAGTCAGACCCCTAATAACGCGATAAATCGTGTCGGCATGAAGCCTGTCACCACCTGAGAAACTACTGATCCAAATCAGTAATTCTTCACTACCTCGGCCGAGGATTCCTAGTGATGGCCACCCGTGCACTGCGCGACATCAACCCCCAATACCGGGAGAGACGAATCCCCGAGATCCGCTCACTTGCCTCCAATGTGGCTCGGGACTGTACCCAACTAAAACCTGTTTGCACAACTCCTTTGAGCGTGGTAGGGTAGTAATCTAAGCACAGTGGGAACTCACATGAGACAAACGACGATCTCAGGTCGAGGAACTAACCTGTACACATGTCACCACGGAATTGCTATCTGACGATATGTATAATACCAACTAGCAGATTCCTGGCGAGTCCTGTCCGGTGTACTCATAACTCAATGAGCACCTGTATACATCTTAGGTGATCCAACTGACACCAGTGGCTTGTGAGACCGGCCACCGCCCCTCGTCGGGGTCTCGACTGTATACACTAGTCTACTCTGGAGTATCGATGCCCTGTCTCGAAACTCCCACGACTAGGGACACTTTAAGGATGTGCTTATAGACCCCAGCTCCCACGTATATGATCACCATCATACTGCTGGCTGTCAAGCAGAATCCTATGGGCTCTATCAATCATGCAATAGCGAACTAAGTCATGTATACGATGATAAAGACAAACCAGATAGCATACTATCATCTCGAGTAAGACTGTCATATCGGTATAGGTCCTGCCTCAATCATTGCAATCACGTACCTGCGATCCAATAATTGACTTTGAGGGCACTATCTCCAACAACCTACTCACTACACTTAGTGAGTATGCTACATCGGGTCTGGTACATAGCATCGCGTACATGATAGAGCCTACAGCCGAAGCATAGGGTATCCCTTGCATGCGAGCTCTCTCCAAATCAGTCTTAGGAGACATCTCTTTGGAGAGAGTGACTCCAGAGATCGTGGGTAAGTTCCCACGCTTGGATTCTTCCATACTAAACCTCTTTAGTATGATGTCAATGTACCTGGATTGGGACAATCCCAATATCCGTTTGGATCTATCTCTATAGATCCTGATTCCCAATATGCAGGAGGCATCACCAAGATCTTTCATTGAGAATCTTTGTGATAAGAAGAGCTTGACCGATTGCAGCATAGGAATGTCATTTCCTATCAAGAGTATGTCGTCTACGTACAATACGAGGAAGACAACCTTACTCTCTGCCACCTTCTTGTAGATACAAGGTTCATCTGGATTTTTGACAAAATCAAACTCTTTGATAACGACGTCAAAGCAGATGTTCCAACTCCGCGATGCTTGCTTTAATCCATAAATGGATTTAAGCAGCTTGCACACCTTCCCGCTGCTCCCACTATCTACGAAGCCCTCTGGCTGAGTCATGTACACGCACTCTTCTAAATCACCGTTTAGAAAGGCGGTCTTAACATCCATTTGCCAGATTTCGTAATCATGATATGCAGCGATGACAAGCATGACCCGGATGGATTTAAGCATAGCTACTGGAGAAAATGTCTCGTCATAGTCCACACCTGGTCTTTGACGAAAACCCTTTGCTACAAGTCTAGCTTTGAAAGTCTCCACTTTCCCATCTACACCAAGTTTTTTCTTGAAGATCCACTTGCTCTCAATGGGTTTTACCCCTTCAGGAGCATCTTCCAAAGTCCATACTTTGTTGGTGTACATGGATTCCATCTCGGACCGCATTGCATCCAGCCATTTCACTGAGTCCCCACTCGTGATGGCCTGCTCGAAGCTAGTTGGGTCATCATCCTCCATGATGCAATCCTCACTGCCACCATCAATGAGAAAACCGTAGTATCTCTCAGGTGGTTGAGAAACCCTGCTAGATCGGCGGAGTGGATGGGGTTCGTCAGGTACTACTGAATTCTCTGGTTCTACCAAGTCTTCTATTATAGTTTGTGTCGCTGGAACCTCTTCCAGTTCTACCTCAATGCCACTTATTTGTTTCATAAGAAAACCTTTTTCTAAGAAGGTGGCATGTCGAGAAACAAACACATTTTGTTCCTCGGGGTGGTAGAAGATATATCCTTGTGAATTTTTGGGATATCCTACAAACTTACATAAGACAGATCTTGCCTCGAGTTTGTCCGGATTTTGTGTTTTGACATAGGCCGGACAACCCCATATCTTAACATATTTAAGAGATGGTCTCTTCCCTTTCCATATCTCATATGGGGTAGTAGGCACAGATTTGGTAGGAACCATATTCAATAGGTGCATGGCTGTTTCAAGCGCATACCCCCAGAAGGAAATAGGCAACTCAGCAGTGCTCATCATGGAGCGCACCATATCTAATAGCGTGCGATTCTTCCGTTCCGATACACCGTTGTGCTGTGGTGTATAAGGAGGAGTGAGCTGAGAGAGAATCCCATTCTCTTTTAAATAATCCAGAAAATCGTTGCTCAAGTATTCTCCTCCTCGATCAGATCGAAGGATCTTAATACTTTTGCCTGTTTGGTTATCTACTTCGTGCTTATATTCTCTGAATTTCTCAAAAGCTTCAGACTTGTGTTTTATCAGGAACACATGTCCGTATCTAGAGAGATCGTCAGTGAATGTAATGAAGTAGGAAGAACCGTTCCTGGTATGTGTAGACATGGGACCACATACATCACTATGTATCAGCCCTAAGAGTTCCGTAACTCTTTCTCCGTGTCCCGTAAACGGAGTTTTGGTCATTTTACCTTTGAGACATGACTGGCAAGTGTCATAAGATGAAAATTCAAACGGATTCAAATATCCATCTTTATACAACTTAGCTAGTCGTATCGCATTTATGTGACCTAGTCTACAATGCCATAAGAAGGATTCGTTCAGTTCTGAACCCTTCCTTTTGTGTGTGTTTTGTAAATTGAGGACTGTATTTTGATTGAGAATGAATATGCCATTATGTAACGAGCCTGATGCAATCAACTTTTGATCTAGGAAGATGTTCATAAGATTATCCTGTACTACAAAATTATATCCTTCTTTACTCAGTAAAGAAACTGATATAATGTTGCACATCATGTTCGGTATATAATAGCACTCATTCAGAACCAGTGTATTACGACTTGGTAATACAAGGTGATATTCGCCAACTGCTTTGGCTGCAACACTTGCACCATTCCCTACTTGAACGGAAAGATCACCCTTTCCCAGCTCTCTACCTTTCCGTAGCCCATGTAATTGTTTACATACGTGGGATCCTGATCCGGTATCTAATACCCAGGACGTAGGGTGAACTGAAAAACAGTTCTCAATGACAAACACACCCGAAGAAGGTGCATCAACATGCATGTCCTCCGTTTGGGCGGCGTGGGAATCCAGACATTCTCCTGTTTCCTGTTCAGTCTTATAACACTTATAAGATAGAACGGGTCCAACGTTCCCCAGCACAGTATAACATGCGGGTTCGGTCAATACATCCATATTATTATCTTTATTAAGGCATGACATGGTCGCTACCTGGAGAGAGAGAGAAGAAAACACTTTAGCGTATGCTCTTGCAAGATCAGATTGGTTATTATCTTATCTAATCAGGATGGCTCCCACTGGTTTTTATCAAATCTTCCTTCAAACCCTAAAAGGAAAGACTAGCCGGGATTAATTACACCCTACAACTTCGCCAATCTTTCAGCCAGGCCAGTGTCGGTACTTTGAGGGAGGTTCCCCGTGCTTTCGCACAGACCTAATTAAAGTAAACCTCGTTTTCCCAGAGGCGTAACCCCGTTGACACCTTTCTAGACACCTACTTGATCGGCTAATTGTAATGTGTAAAACTCTCCCAGGAGTAACAATTACTCGCAGTGGGTATCGGGATCCAACTATCTCATAGAAGGTATGCAATCTCATTGCAAATCTCAACTCTTGAAATTCCCGATAATACTTTTGCCCCTAACGTACTATGACCTTGACGAATGCCAAACAACCCATAGTGTGCTAGTCAAGTTCAACCCGTACATTTCTTGATTGAATTAAACCCACTCGCACGACCCTTGACGAATGCCAAACAACGCCGTACGAATACCCTAATCCAATCGCATCATATGCTACAGATAAATAGTAAATAGCTACCGTACACTACGCCTTGACGAATGCCAAACAACCGTAGCACGAATACTAAGTAATATCTATCTGAAATGTTGGAGGGCTACGCAGGTTTTTACAGAAAAACCATGAGCGTAATGAACTTGATATCGTTGTAGAATCAAGTGAAATTTTGAAATGGAGTGATTTTGAGGCTTTCATTAGTTTTGCTAAAGAGGTCACTCCCGGTGAAGGGATCTCGGCTCTTTCCTCATCGAATAAGGTGCGGGATATATCATATATATCACTGTGCAAAGCAAAACTCCAAAAGCAGTCAAAAGTCAAACCGAGTGTTGTAGCATCTGCCAGTTTCGCTAAAGGGGTCACTCCCGGTGAAGGGATTTCGGCCCTTTCCTCATAGAATAAGGTGCAGGGTATATCATATATACCGCTATGCAAAGCAAAACTGTAGCTACCTTTTTTATTTTAAAATTTGATTCTACAACATCTTTTAGGTTTCTTTTCTTTCATTAATCACATTAATGAAGTCCTATCATTTAAGTCACCTAAACATCACAGATAAATACGACGTACACTTATGCCATCCGCATTCGCCTCTATGTCCCCTCGTACACCGTTAGCTTAGGTAACTAACGACAGAGCAGGGCAGGGCTAGTGCGGGTGCAAAACATAAGTAACGTCTATATAATATATCATATATACTATATAGTGTATCCATCAGAACATATCAAATGATCACATCACAGATATCGCAGCAGAAACATAGATATAATGTGGGATATACTAGGACGTCCGTATTTAGTATTTAGCCAATAATAGAAAATACGGATTCCACAGTCGCGATGAATAGCCAAGCCCACACCCTGGACCCCTACGAGAGCGGAAAGCGACCCTACCAATTCTGGAGTTTAGGAGACCCGGTCTCGACTCCTCGAGATGGCCTCCCACTGAACCCCAGAACCCGGTCACCCGTGCTCCCCTCCTTGGGTCCATCCTAATGCGGAAAAGTAAATAATATACAACACTGGTGACACAACCTCAACCCGGAAGTGCCCCAAATAAAAGAATATTACATTACATTTGAATTTACATGAATGAAAATATAAAACTCTCATCTCACATAAAACCCCCCCGGCTATTCAATCGCGACAATCCTGCACATCATATCTCAGCAACACATAATATCACATATCATCAACGTAAGTAAGTATGCATACCCCAATTGTCATTGATGTATAGCAACGAAACCGGCGATATCGACATACTACACTTACGGTCACAGAAAAGAAAGTGTAAAACTGCAATATTTGGAATCCACATTCTTTTTAGGCATCGTAAATGCGAAATATCACATACTTCGTATTTCATGTCCAACTATATGAATTCCACATATTGCATCACGTTCCAGATAAATAGACGGTATTAAAGTTTTCGAACGATCGATCAAATACCCAAGATTCGCTAAAGCTCAACACTTGAGCGGAGTTCAAAATCCCGGAGTGTGACACAGTGGTAGCGGTCTAGCCGTAGAAGGGTTAAGCCAACGCCTTACATGTGGCACGCCGTACTGCCCCAAACCCTAAGGTTCAAAAGGCAGTTCAAGACGGTCACATAATCGAGTTAAGGTTTGTTGTCTTCTAGAGGGACCACCACATACTAACTTGCATGTATTTCCAAAAGATTTTAAACCCCGTGAAAAGTGAGCAAATGATAATCGTTCGAACACTTCAATACTTTCTAGATTTACCCGGAAAAGCCACGAAATCAAAATTCCGATCGAACTGTTGAGTCCAAAACCACCTCCAGAATTTTCAGCACTAAATTCAGATTAAAAATACCCTAAAAAATATACAAGCAGATTCCAGAATTACTGTATAAATTTCACTCATTGATCTATGTGTACGGCCGCGGAACCGCGGCCTAAGCAAGCTTAGGCCGCGTTTCCGCGGCGACATTTACTGTTCATGAAAAAATATTTATACCGTAATTCTTAGTTTTACCTGCTGAATTTTTTACATATTTTTAATTATGAAAATAACCAGATTTTGAAAAAAGTCCAGAGAGCACCCAAAAATCGTATTTTCCGGTTCGATCGGAGTTTTAACTTCGTAAAAAGGTCGCCTAATGTTCTAGGTCGGCTCTGATACCAATGAAGGGTGAGCCTAGCACCTCATGAAGGGTTTGGAAGCATCATATGAACCAAAGAAAGCATTTTTAGGGTGCTAAGCTAACATGCATTGGATCGTTCCTAGAATCGATTAGGGTTTCAAATTTTTCCATATCAACATATGAAAGATAAGCTAGGGTTTAGAGAGTACAACCTTTGTAGCTCCCTACGCTAGACTCCTCGGCTACTTGGGGTTTGAGAGAACTTCGCTTGAACTTCTCGACGTCACCGATGATCCACCCGGAGTCCGCTTTGTCCAAGCTTGCAACTTTATCCGATCAAGTGAACGAAATCAAGTTAACACTCTAAACAAGTGGGCTAGACTTGTGTAGAATGGTGTTGTGGTTCTCTTTCTCACTTCAAAATCCAATCTTGATGAGTATATTGCTCACTACTAAGAACTAGAGAGCAAAAGAGAGAGGTTGATGAAGATGATGGCTTTTTTTTTGAAGAAGATGATAAGTTCAACTCATTTAAAATAGAAAAATATATCAATATATATTTTGAATCTATCATCTTAAACCATGGTTGAATCATTATTGTACTAGAGTTAAAACACAAAAAGGAAACTATACCCAAGGTTAAAAGGTGGGTGAGAATGGTTAGATCAAAAGAAGAGTGTAGAACAAATCAATAATGAATCTTTTCTTTTCTTTTATGTTTTAGTATAAATACAATAATAATTCATAAATAAAACCATGGTGTGAGTCTTATATTGGCACCATTTTCATATATATACAATCATGAAAGATGTATGTATGTATGTATGTGTATATGTACATCCATATGTGCATGAATCAAAAAGAAGGCATACATGCATGCATACATCCAACAAACTCAAGAAAGGATTTCAAGTGAGAAACTAATGGTTAAATGATAAATCAACACTTGATTTATCAATCCGGCCATATCACATATGACCCCTACCAAAAGCAAGCCGCCCGATCAATAAACGGTATCCCAAACGCGCATTTTAATCGGGTCCTATGCACATATCGCATACGCGCACCACAACGTTTCGCCTGGACTAGGAAACTCCATTGTGGGACTCTGAGACTCGTCAATACGCCGGCAGTGGGTGATGATCATATCAAGCACCCCCAAGCCGCAAGCGGTCAGCTAAACGTAACGGCCACCCGGGTATTGAACGATCAGAAGAGAACAAGCGAACCTGCTACAACTCCCGTCGAGCCGATCGGCAACACTTCCCGTACAGTCCGGTCTCCTCGTCTGATATGTCGCATATCAAGTTTAGGGGTGGTAAACGTCAGACCCCAATAACCGATAAGTCGTGCCGATGTGAGGCTCATAACGGGTCGAGAAACTATTGGTAACACTTACCAGCAAATCTCTGAAACAGCCCTGGCCAGGGACTTCCCTGTTACGGCCAATCGAGCACAGTACAACATCAACCCCCAATACTGGGAGAGACGAAACCCCTCCTATCGCTCATTGCTTCTATGTGACTCGGGACTGTACCCAAAAACCACCGTTTTGCGCGCCTTCATGGACATGGTAAGGTGGAGATCAAAGCACAGTGGGAATCACACAAGACTCTATGACGATCTCGGGTCTACAGACTAACCTGTACAAGTGTCACCTGAGAACTGCCATCTGACGTGAGGTATAATACCATCTGGGAGTTCTCGGCGAGTCCGTCCAGTATACCCAGTCTCCATTGAGCACCCGTATACCATCTCTGATGTCAAACACCAATGGATATGGGATCATCCATCACCCATCTCATGGGTCGAGAAGCGTATACGCTAGTCTACACTGGTATATCGATGCCCCGTCTCGATACACCCATGACTAGGGACCTTAAAGGATGTACTTATGGACTACCATGTCCCCACCAGTATGATCTGCATCATAGTCCAGGTAGTCAAGTACACATCCTAAGGGCTTTACCAACATGTTAAGATAAAGAGCAACCAGATAGCATACTATCATATCGAGCACGAAAGTCATCTCTATATATGTCCAAGCATCCAATATAATATACATCATCTGTATAATACTGGCCTCTAGGGCATACATACAACTAACAGTAACTCGCCTTGGGGAGCTCCAGTTCTTCTAGTCAAGAAGAAGGATGGCACAAGGAGAATGTGCATCGATTATCGAGAATTAAACCGGGTGACTATTAAGAACAAGTACCCGATCCCTCGCATTGGCGAATTAATTGAGCAGTTTAGTGGTGCGAGGGTATTCTCGAAGCTGAATTTGCGATCCAGATATCATCAGGTCCGAGTTAAAATAGAAGATATTTGCAAGACCGCGTTCCGAACTCGGTATGGACATTACGAGTATTTAGTGATGCCCTTCGGAGTAACGAATGCACCGGCGATATTTATGGACTTGATGAACCGAATCTTTTTACCATTCTTGGACCAGTTTATAGTGGTGTTCATTGATGATATTCTGGTCTACTCGAAGAGTATTGAAGAGCATGCAGAACATTTGAAGAACGCACTGCAGACGTTGAGAAAAGAAAAATTATATGCAAAGATGAGCAAGTGCGAGTTTTGGCTTGAAGAAGTGAAGTTTTTGGGGCATGTCATGTCTGGTGATGGAATCGCCGTTGATCCCGAAAAGATTGCGGCAGTTCGAGATTGGCCGATTCCGAAGAATGTTGCGGAGATAAGAAGCTTTCTTGAACTCGCCGGGTATTACAGAAGGTTCGTGGAGAACTTTGCTCGTCTGGCAGAGCCTTTGACCAAGCTTACGCGCAAAGAAGTACAATTTGTGTGGACGGATAAGTGTGCGTCAGATTTTGAGGCGTTGAAGCAGAGATTGATAACCGCTCCTATTCTGACCGTACCAGACAGTTCGGGAGGATTGGTGATTCACAGCGACGCATCTGGGAATGGATTGGGATGTGTTTTGATGCAGTATGGGAAGGTTATAGCGTACGCATCAAGACAATTGAAGACCCATGAGAAGAATTACCCAACTCATGACTTGGAACTTGCAGCTGTGATCTTCGCTTTGAAGATTTGGAGACACTACCTTTTGGGCGAAAGGGTCGAGGTTTTCACCGATCATAAGAGCTTAAAGTATGTGTTCACGCAGAAGGAGCTTAATATGAGGCAGCGTAGATGGTTGGAGCTGATGGCTGACTACGATCTTGATCTTAAGTACCATCCGGGGAAATTTAATGTTGTGCCGGATGCGCTTAGTCGGTTGCCAGCAATTCAGATGTTGACTGTACAGGAGGAACTCATTGAAGACTTTCGAAGATTTGATTTGGAGGTTGTGCTACCGCATTCTTCGGGACAGTTGATGCAGCTGCAGGTACATTCGTCGTTGATCGAGAATATTAAAGCAGCACAATCGCAGGACCCTAAATTGCAAAAGTTTCGAGAACAGGTTGAAGCTGGACTTCGAACAGACTTACTGATCTATGAAGATGGTTCGTTGCGATATGGTTGCTGATTGTGTGTGCCAAAGGGAGATATTCGTGAAGAACTTATGAAGGAGACACACAGTTCAGCATATTCCGTACATCCAGGAGGCATGAAGATGTACCGAGATATACGACAGCATTTCTGGTGGGAAGGCATGAAACGGGAGATTGCCCGCTTTGTGGCAAAGTGCTTGGTGTGTCAGCAAGTTAAGGCTGAACATCAAAAGGGCTGCTGGTTTATTGCAACCACTTCCGATTCCTCAGTGGAAGTGGGAACATATAACCATGGATTTCGTGACGGCTCTACCGCGGAGTCCAAAAGGCAATAATGCAGTTTGGGTGATTGTTGATCGTTTGACCAAGGCAGCTCATTTCATCCTTTTTCGAGTTGGTCAATCAACAGAAGTTTTGGCAGAACGGTACATGCAGGAGATTATAAGATTGCATGGAGTACCGGTAAGTATCGTGTCCGACCGTGACACTCGTTTCCTATCACACTTTTGGAGGAGCTTACAGGAAAGTTTGGGGACTCGTTTGAAGTTTAGCACAGCTTATCATCCTCAGACAGATGGCCAGTCGGAGAGAACGATCCAAACTCTTGAAGATATGTTGAGAGCTTGTATGTTAGACTTCAAGGGTTCATGGGAGGATCATCTACATTTGGTGGAGTTTTCTTACAATAACAGTTTCCAGGCGTCTATTCAGATGGCTCCATTCGAAGCTTTATATGGTCGCAAGTGTCGTTCACCTGTTTGTTGGGACGATGTCGGTGAACGAAAATTTTTGGGACCAGATTTGGTTGTGCAGACAGTTGAGAAAGTTAACACTATCCGGAATCATATGAAAGCAGCACAAGACCGACAAAAGAGTTGGGCAGATACGTCGAGAAGACCTCTAGAGTTTGTCGTGGGTGATTTGGTATTCTTGAAGATATCACCGACTAGAGGGGTGATCCGTTTTGGAAGTCGAGGAAAACTTAGTCCTCGATTAGTTGAATCTTTTGAGATTTTGGAGCGTATTGGAGAAGTGGCATATCGTTTGGTATTGCCGCAGTCCTTGGCGAATGTTCATGACGCGTTTCACGTATCTCAACTCCGTAAATATGTTCGAGATGAAACACATGTGTTGGATCATTCGGAGCTAACCGTACGAGAAGATTTGACTTTTGAGGAGCGACCGGTGTCGATTGTGGATCGAAGGGAAAATGTTCTTAAGAACAAAGTTATCCCTCTTGTACTTATTTCTTAGGGAAATCATTCACATGGAGAATCAACTTGGGAACGAGAAGATGAAGTCCGACAGAAGTTTCCCCATCTATTCTTGTAATTTGATTGATTGTTTAACCTTTCTTGTTCTTGGAATTTCGAGGACGAAATTCTTTGTAGTTGGGTATAATGTAACAACCGAGTTCAGTTATACCAATTTCTGTTTCAGTATTTCTTATCTGTGGTATTTTACTGATATATCTTGTTTGGGTGCGAATGGTGGTTTACACTTTTACATTACATTCGACCCGACCCGCTTGCTTGAACGGGTTGATTCTTATTCATAGACTACCCTAACTGGTTAAATAGACACGTGCATCTCATGTATATTGCATATTAACATTCACCTAGCATCGCATATTTTACATATAACATTTTAGATCGCGTAAAATAAATTAAAATTGCATTTCATAGCCTGCATGATACCCTAACCCCGTGGTAGCGTCCGCGCATCGTGTTCTCGTCCCGTTCAGTGAAACGGATGTGTTTGGACGGCTACACGCACGTACGTGCGTCAGTTCTTGGGGGTACGCATTTTCGTTACCTAATATTTCTTTCTAAGTTTTGGAGGTTGCATAAAATTTTCGTATTTCAAATCCGAAATTTTAGACCCGACCCGGGCACGTTTTGGACTAAATTTGTATTTACCGGAAAAATCTAATTTTTGTATAATATAATATAACAGTAAAAAAATTTTATCAACAGTTTAAATTTTTATAAACTAACAAATCTTTTAAAATATAAAATCTTTTCCTTAACAAACTCTCTCTCTCTCTCTCTTCCCTTCCGTCTGTGGCCTACAGTTTCCACCAATCATCTCTTCTCTTTCTCTCAGGTGGCCCCCACGAGCTCTCTCTCAGCTTCTCTCTCTTTCTCTTTCTTTTCCTCTCTCTCTTTCTCCATAGCTCTCTCTCTCTCAAGCCTTTCTCTCTCTTCTCGCTTTCCCCTCTCTCTCCTCTCGCGGTAAGCGAGGTCCCAACACCGCCTCCCCTTCTTAACGTCATCGCCTATTCTTTTCTTCTACTTCTTCTATATTTTTCACCCAGCGCCCACGAAACCCACATCGAATGAAACCCTAACCCTAAAAGCTCTGCCGCCTCCTCTCTTTTTCCTCGATCCCA
The DNA here is from genome assembly GCA_030015575.1 of Agapanthus africanus. Taxonomy (NCBI): domain Eukaryota; kingdom Viridiplantae; phylum Streptophyta; class Magnoliopsida; order Asparagales; family Amaryllidaceae; genus Agapanthus; species Agapanthus africanus. The sequence goes on along the minus strand of CM057349.1, from coordinate 413,795,519 downwards.
TCACCTCGTCGACCATTCCCATACCCTCGTCACCTCCATCTTCTCTTCTTCCTCCTCTTTCTTCTCTTTCCCGAGCGCTCAAGAAACCCTGCACACCCAACCTCGCCATCAACCTCGGGACCTCGTCGACGACCGTACCCCGTCGTCATCATCACCACACCACCTCTTCACTCCCCCTCACCTCTGTTCTCCTTCCTCGCACCAACCTTGCACCAAGAGATCCAACAGCAGAACCCTATAATCCTGCACACCCAAACCCTAGCCGGAAACCGCAGCCTCTACCCTTCGCCGGCAACCCCTCGTCGTCGTCGCCCCTTTCCGACTCTCCTGGAATCTCAGAGCACCTACCACAGTAAGATCTTCTTCTTCTTCTTCTCTTCTTCACTTTCTTTATGCATTTCTTTTTTTGATGTGTTCACTGTTCTTTGTTTGTCGGAATCCGGCCGTGCCGTCGACGATCACGATGACCCAGCAAGTATCTTTGACCCGTATGATCCCTTTGTGCATTGTGTGGATTCGTTCCGTGTACCGTACGCGCGTCGCGACTTTTCCCGCCGACGTGTGACGTTCCGTATACCCGTTTCTTGATCTGCCGAGGCAAGTGAAACTTGCTACATGCTATTCATAATATTTTATATTTATTTGATTACATGTGAACCCTATAGATTTAATCTAATGTCTCATGTTACATTTTAACATTCGATGTTCCATTATATCATTTTAGATTCAGAAATTGAGACATACCCTGTTGCATTTTAGTTTACTATACATAGGACCTACATCCATATTTAAATCACATAATAATTATTTACATAGCCCATAGTACCCTTTAAATAGTTTATAACTGTTCAAACACCCGTTTGCATCCATCTCGTCTAGTATACATATTATTGCATCCATAGATCACTTGAATATATAATATTATAATTTTACCATTCCATATTTGATAAAGTATATTTAATTAGTGTTGGAACCATAACCCTAACTCAAATCGATAACCGTGCATCCATATGCATTAATCTGTACCTATTTGCATATAACATCACAATGTTCCATTTTTATTGTTCCATTAGTACCCCATACTTGTTTTGGTATACCCATACTTATTAGGGTTTGATTATGAGCACCCATGTGACATTTTGTGCACCCCTGATATGACTTGATACACCTACTACTTGATACGACTTGATACCGTGCACTTCTTGACATGATTGGATTTATTTACACTACTTGACCTAACCTGATATACCATATCTTGACCTGTTACCGGATCTTGTTACTAATGCCAACAGCCTTGACATGTTGTCCCTACGGATATTTCCTGGTGTCTATCCAGACAAACCTGTACCTGCTTGATCCTGTGTTGGCATTAGCTTCAGATTATTAATATCTGACTTGAACACATAACTTGGGGGTATGGGGAAATCAATGATGAAACCTGACTTGTAACTCGACAGTTCGATACCTTTACTGATCAGTCTTACGGGCTAGGCCAGCCCCGGGGTGATGCTGTTGACATCACTCGTCATTACCTACCACCCTTTACCGTCTTGCGGCACGTCTCGGATTCAGCCCGAGAGTCATAGACCGTGATCCCGGGCACGCACGGGATACTATTGAGTTACATCGATGATTCATCATATTAATTTCAAAGACTTGAGAGTGGTTAACCCAATAGACCAGTTTAGATTACTCACTGCACACTACCTTTCACTGCCCTGATTTTTATTGCTGTTTCACCTGCTTTACCATTTATGATCATACTTGTATGTCTTGCTACCATGTTTATATATTATTGCTTGATGTTATGACGCGCTGACGTCTGGGTTTTGCATGGCCCAGATTCCTTACCTTTGCTGCAGTCCGAGCAGGAGTACTTCAGTCAGCAGGCTGAGCAGTGAGGACTCGTTAGTAGTTAGTTCTTTTATTTTCAGTATTTTCATTCCTGATGTGACCCCGCATTATGGGACATACATTCCAGTTATTCTTGTATTGGATCTTTTGCTTCCGCATTATTTTTATTCTTGACTCTTTTTATTCTGGCTTATGGACATGTGTTAGATAGTTTATTATTGTTCTTGATATCTCTACAGCCGTAATGTGACTGTGGAAGGATATTTCCTATTCACAGGTAGCATGGTTGGCTATGTCATGTGCCCATCTTAGCGTACTCTGGGAAGCGGGCGTGACATCTAGAATATCGATGCCCTGTCTTGATACTCTCTTGGCTAGGAACGGTTAAAGAATGTGCTTGCTGACTACACAAGCCCCACTAGTATGATCTGCATCATAGTCCTGGTATTCAAGCTAACATCCTAAGGGTTTTAAAAACATGTATCAGAGAGACAGAATAATATAAGTGTACGTGTTAAGATAAAATGCAACCAGATAACATACTATCATATCGAGCAAGAAAGTCATATATATATATATGTGTGTGTGTGTGTGTGTGTGTGTGTGTGTGTGTGTCCAAGCATCCACTATAATATACAATAATGGCATCTAGGGCATACATTTGACTAACAATCTCCCACTTGCACTAAGGCCAGTTGTTGTAGTATCGCATACCCAACATCCCAAAAAGTTTCTCGAATTGCGTCTGGGGGAGGGCTTTCGTGAGTGGATCCGCCGTGTTGTCTTTCGTGTCAACTCTCCTAACCTCGATCTCCCGGCGATCAACTATCTCCCGGATCAGGTGATACCGCCTTAGAATATGTCTGGATCGCTGATAGGACCGGGGTTCCTTGGCCAAAAGTCACTGCTCCATTGTTATCACAATACAAGGGTATTGGATTCTCAATGGATGGAACCACACCAAGTTCAGCTATGAATTTCTTCTTCCAGACAGCCTCTTTGGCAGCGATGTATTCAGTCTCCATCGTCGAGTCTGCAACGATATCTTACTTGGAACTCTTTTAATATACTGCCCCGCCCCTCCATTGAGGGTAAAGACAAAACCCGAGACCGACTTACTGTCTTCTTTAACACTCTGGAAGCTCGAATCGGTAAAGGACTCCACCTGGATTTCTCCGTTACCATACACCAAGAACATTTCTTTAGTCCTTCTCAAATAGTTAAGAATGTTCTTCACAGCAGTCCAATGTTTCTTCCCAGGATCTGATTGATATCTACTTACCACACTAAGTGTGTAAGCTACATCTGGTCCGGTGCATAAGATCGCGTACATGATTGACCAAACTGCAGAAGCATAGTGTATCCCTTGCATGTGAGCCTTCTCCAAATCAATCTTGGGAGATATATCTTTGGAGAGAGTGATTCCTGATCAAGCAGGTAAATTACCACGCTTAGAATCTTCCATACTAAATCTCTTTAGTATGGTGTCAATGTACCTAGATTGGGATAATCCCAACATCCGTTTAGATTTATCTCTATAGAACTTAATCCCCGGGATGTAGGAGGCATCACCCAGATCTTTCATGGAGAACTTTTGTGATAAGAAGAGCTTGACTGAGTGTAGTATAGGAATATCATTTCCAATCAAGAGTATGTCATCCACGTACAATACGAGGAAGAAAACCTTACTCTCTACAACCTTCTTGTATATACAAGGTTCATCTACGTTTTTAATGAAGTCAAACTCTTTGACCGTCACATCAAAACAGATGTTCCAGCACCGCGATGCCTGCTTTAATCCGTAAATTGATTTAAGCAGCTTGCACACCTTTCCACTGCTCTCATTGTCTATGAAACCCTCCGGTTATGTTATGTACACGCTCTCTTCTAAATCACCATTTAGAAAAGCGGTCTTGACGTCCATCTGCCAGATTTCTTAGTCATGGTATGCAGCAATGGAAAGTAGGATCCTGATGGACTTAAGCATAGCCACTGGAGAAAAGGTTTCATCATAATCGACACCTGGTCGTTAACGAAAACCTTTAGCAATAAGTCTAGTTTTGAAGATCTCAACCTTTCCATCTACACCAAGTTTCTTCTTAAAGATCCACTTGCTCCCAATGGGTTTTACTCCTTCAGGAGTAACTTCCAAAGTCCATACTTTGTTGGTGTACATGGATTCCATCTCAGATCATATAGAATCCAGCCATTTCACAGAGTCCCCACTCGTGATGGCTTGCTCGAAACTATTTGGTTCATCATCTTCCATGATGCAATCCTCGCTCCTATCGTCTATGAGAAAACCATAGTATCTCTTAGGTGGATGATGAACCCTACTAGATCTGCGGAGTGGTTGAGATTCGTTGGGGTCTATCGAATCCTCCGGTTATACCAAATCATCAGCTGTAGTTTGTGTAGCTGTAATTTCTTCCAGTTCTACCTCATTGCCACTAATTTCTTTTACAAGAAATTCCTTTTCTAAAAAGGTGTCATGTTGAGAAACAAACACCTTTTGTTTTTCAGTATGGTAGAAGATATATCCCTATGAATCTTTTGGATATCCCACAAACTTGCACAAAATAGATCTTGTCTAGAGCTTGTCCGGATTTTGCCTTTTAGCATAGGCCGGACAACCCTATATCCTAACTCGTTTAAGAGACGGTCTCTTCCCATTTCATATCTCATATGGAGTGATATGCACGGATTTGGTCAGAACCCTATTCAATAGGTATGCAACTGTCTCAAGTGCATAACCCCAAAAGTAAATAGGTAACTCAGCAATACTCATCATAGAGCACACCATATCTAATAGGGTGCGATTCCTCCGCTCTGATACTCCATTGTGCTGTGGTGTATATGGAGGAGTAAGCTGAGAGAGAATCCCATTCTATTTTAAATAGTCACGGAATTCTATGCTCAAGTGTTCTCCTCCCCGATCAGATTGAAGGAATTTAATACTTTTATCAGTCTGGTTCTCAACTTCATACTTGTATTCTTCTCAAAAGTTTCAGATTTTTGTTTCAATAAGAACACATGTCTGAATCTTGAGAGATCATCGGTGAATGTAATAAAGTACGAGGAACCATTCCTGGCATGCGTAGACATATGACCGCCTACTCACTATGTATTGGTCCCAAGAGTTCAGTAGCTCTTTCTCTGTGTTCAGTAAACGGAGTTTTGGTCATCTTACCTTTGAGACATGACTGGCAAGTTTCATAAGATGTAAATTCAAACTGATTCAAATATCCATCTTTATGTAACTTAGCTAGTCTTGTCGCATTGATATGACCAAGTTTACAATACCACAAGAAGGATTCGTTCATTTCTGAATTTTTCCTATTGTGTGTGTTCTGTAGGTTTAGAACTGTAGTTTGATTTAGAACGTATATACCGTTATACAACGTACCAAACCCAATCAACACTTGATTTAAGAAAATGTTCATAACATTTTTCTCTAATACAAAATTATATCCTTCTTTATCTAATAAAAAAATTGGTATTATATTGCACATCATTTTTTGTTCGAAATAACAGTCGTTCAAAATCAATATTACCATTAGGTAATACGAGGTGATATTCTCCAACTGCTTTGGCTGCAATAATTGCACCGTTCCCTACTACGAGAGACTTATCACCCTTTCCCAGTTCTCTACTTCTTCTTAACCCATGTAACATATTACAAACGTGGGTTCCTAATCCGGTATCCAATACTCAGGACGTAGAGCATACCGAGAAATAGTTTTCGGTAACGAGCACATCCGAAGAAAATGCATCAACATGCACATTCCTCGTTCGGGTTGCATGGGAATCCGGATATTCCCCTATTTCCTGCTCGGACTTATAACAATTATAAGATAGAGCGGAACCAACGTTCCCCAGCTCAGTATAACAAGCTGGTTCGGTCAATACATCCATATTATTATCTTGATTAAGGCGTGATATGGTCGCAACCTGGAGAGAGAGAGAGAGAAGAAAACACTTAGCGTATGCTCTTGAAAGATTAGATTGGTCATTATCTTATCTAATCAGGATGGCTCCCACTGTTTTTATCAAATCTTCCTTCAAACTCTAAAAGGTAAGATTAGCCGGGATTAATTACACTCTACAAGTTTGTCAATCGGTCAACCAGGAAGGTATTAGTACTCCGAGGGAGTCTCCCCATGCTTTCGTATAGAACTAATTAAATAACCTCGTTTACGCATAGGTATAACCCCGTTAACACCTTTCTTAGACACCTATTGGATCAGCTAATTGTAAAGTACAAAACTCTCTCAGGAGTAACTCGTACTCGCAGTAGGTATCGGGATCCAACTATCTCATAGAAGGTATGCAATCTCATTGCAAATTTCAACACTTGAAATTCCCAATATCTGTTTTTACCCCTAGCAACTTATGACCTTAGCTATGGTCAACAAATTATAAGCACTAGCCAAATTCAACCCATCATTTCGTGATTGAATTAAATCCACCCGTACGACCCTTGGCTATGGTCAACAAAACCGTACGACTACCCTAATCCAATCGCATCATATGCGGCAGATAAACACTAATTAGCTACCGTACACTACGCCTTGATAAGGTCAACAAACGCAGCATGAATACTAAATAGCACTTAGTTGAAATGACGGAGGGCTACGACTGGTTTTGAATAAAACCTTTAACGTAATGAACTTGATATCATTGTAGAATCGAATGATTTGAAAATGAGTGGTTTAAGCTCCGCTTTTTAAAATCGAGTAGTTTTCAAAACAAACCGAATGGGTTGTAGTATCTGCTGGTTTTGCTAAAGAGATCATTCCTGGTGAAGGGATCTCGGCTTTTTCCTCATCGAATGAGGTACTGGATATCCATCAAGGAATACCACTATGCAAAGCAATAACTAGAGCTACCTTTTTGAAAAATTTGATTCCACAACATCTTTAGGTTTCTTTTCATTTCATTGATCTTATTAATGACGTCCCATCATTTATGTTTCCTAAACATCACAGAAGAAACGAAAATAGAACATACGGTTATGCCATCCGCATTCATCACGTGGCCCCTGTAACGACTCTGTTTTTAATGAACAAAAATTTGTTTAAAGTTAAAGTACTAAATGAAGTATTTGCAATATGCTATAAATATTTAATTTGTTTTAGAACAACAAGAAGCCACTTGTAGCTTACTGGTAAAGCCTTGCACTGCTGTGACATAGCCCCTGTGTTCGAATGCCCTCAGCTACATATTATTTTTAATAATTTTTCTTTTAAACTATTTGGAAGCTAAAAAATTTACACGTGCAATACACGTAAAAATGAAAAGTCACTAAAATCAAACATGTGGAAAAAATTATATATACAAACTAAGACACGTGGCAAGCATCCAGAGACCCAACTCTCCAATGTGGCCGGTGAGATGGGGCTCTGAGCCGTCGCCGCCGGGCCCCCCCGTACCAAATACCCCCAAACTTTGCCCAAGTGACTCTTCCTCTATCCCCACTACTCATCTTCTTTTTGTTTTTCCTGAAATTAAATAGAGAATTAAAATGAGGCATTAATCCAAAATTTTAATGCATTTTAATTCCACTCTTCAATCCTCAAAACCCTAATTTCTCCTATAAATACAACATCACACCCTAGCCCTTTCCATTCTGAAATCTATCATCAAAACTCTTAAATTTTTCCAAGTCAAATTAGTTGTACAAGTGGAGTTAGCCCAAGGTCATCTTCCGGCTATGACTCGGGACAAATCTGGCGACACCGCGACTCCACGAAACTTCTATCTTGTTCCCATACCCCCCTCTCTCTTTTCAAACCGTAAGTTCCCTCTCCTCTCCTCTTTTCCTATTCTAAAAAGATTTCTTTTCAAAACTTGTCGGAAGTGAAGTTATTCCGACTTCCGATTTTAATTTTGTTAAAAACATAACTTTTCATAATAACCAAGCACGTGAGGTGCTGGCGCCCAACGCCCGTGTGCCAAGCACGTGAGGCACTGGCGTCTCACGCCCGCGTGCCAAGCACATGAGGCGCTTGCGCTAACGCGTCCTTTGGACGCTATTTCCTTTTACACACACACACACACACACACACACTCCACTGTAAGTTTTATGTATACCCTAGAGGCCAGTATTGTACAGATGATGTATATTATATTGGATGCTTGGACATATATAGAGATGACTTTTTTGCTCGATATGATAGTATGCTATCTGGTTGTTCTTTATCTTAACATGTATACTTGTCTCTTTATATTGTCTTATGGTTACATGTTGGTAAAGCCCTTAGGATGTGTACTTGACTACCTGGACTATGATGCGGATCATACTAGTGGGGACATGGTAGTCTAAAAGTACATCCTTCAAGGTCCCTAGTCGTGGGTGTATCGAGATAGGGCATCGATACACCAGTGTAGACTAGTGTATACGCTTCTCGATCCATGAGATGGGCGACGGATGATCCCATATCCATTGATGTTTGACATCAGAGATGGTATACGGGTGCTCAGTGGAGACTGGGTACAGTGGACGGACTCGCCGAGAACTCCCAGATGGTATTATACCTCACGTCAGATGGCAGTTCTCAGGTGACACTTGTGCAGGTTAGTCTGTAGACCCGAGATCGTCATAGAGTCTTGTGTGATTCCCACTGTGCTTTGATTTCCACCTTACCATGTTCATGAGGGCGTGCAAAACGGTGGTTTTTGGGTACAGTCCCGAGTCACATAGAGGCAATGAGCGATAGGAGGGGTTTCGTCTCTCCCGGTATTGGAGGTTGATGTTGCACTGTGCTCGATTGGCCGTAACAGGGAAGTCCCTGGCCAGGGCTGATTGGAGATTTACTGGTAAGTGTTACCAGTAGTTTCTCGACCCGTTATGAGCCTCACATCGGCAAGACTTATCGGTTATTGGGGTCTGACGTTTACCACCCCTAGACTTGATATGCGACATATCAGACGAGGAGACCGGACTGTACGGGAAGTGTTGCCGGTTGGCTCGACGGGAGTTGTAGCAGGTTCGCTTGTTTTCTTCTGATCGCTCAATACCCGGGTGGCCGTTACGTTTAGCTGACCGCTTGCGGCTTGGGGGTGCTTGATATGATCATCACCCACTGCCGGCGTATTGACGAGTCTTAGAGTCCCACAAAGGAGTTACCTAGTCCAGGAGAAATATTGTGGTGCGCGTATGCGATATGCGCATGGACCCAATTAAAATGCGCGTATAGGATACCGTATATTGATCGGGCGGCTTGCTTTTGGTGGGGTCATATGTGATATGGCGGGATTGATAAATCAAGTGTTGATTTATTATTTAACCATTAGTTTTCTCACTTGAAATCTTTTCTTGTACATGATGGATGTATGCATGCATGTATGCTTTCTTTCTTTTAGTTTCATGCACATATGGATGTGCATACATACATACATACATACATACATACATACATACATACATCATCCTTCATGGTTGATTACACATTGAAAATGGTGGCAATACAAGACTCACACCATGGTTTAAATATATGGGTTATTATTTAATTTTTGTTAAAACAAAAGAAATAAAGAAAAGGATAATTCATGGTTAGTTTCTACACTCTTCCTTAACCTAACCATGCTCACCTACTTCTAACCATGGGTTAACATTCTCTTTGTGCTTTAACTCAAATTAAATAATATCTTAAACTTTTAACCATGGTTTGAGATGATAAGAGAAAAATATATATACATATATTTTTCTTTTTCACACAAGGGTTTTTCTTTTTCACTCTTGTTAAAAGAAAGCCATCATCTTCTTCCTCCTTCACCATTTGCTCTCTAGACTTTTGTAGTGAGCAATATACTCATCAAGTTAGGTTTTTGAAGTGAGAAAAGCCACCACAACATCATTCTACACAAGTTTAGCCCACTTGTTTAGAGTGTTATCTTCATTTCTTCTCTTGAAAAGTGAAGTTGCAAGCTTGGACTAGGAGCTTCGGGTGGATCGTCGTGGACACTAGGAGACTTCAAGCGAACCCTCCTCCAACCCTCAAGTGGCCAAGGAGTCTAGCGTAGGGAGCTACAAAGGTTGCACTCTCAAAACCCTAGCCTTTGTTACTTGTAATGTTTTGAAACCCTAATTTTTCTAGGAACGATTCTATGTTTGTTAACTTAGCACCCTAAAAATTCAATCTTTGGTACATGTGTTGCTTCCAAACCCTTCATGAGGTGCTAGGTTAACCCAACATTGGTATCAGAGCCGACCTAGAACATTAGGCGACACTTTAGCGAAGTCAAAACTCCGATCGAACCAAAATACGATCTTTTCGGACACTCTCTGGACATTTTTTTAAAATCTGGATATTTTCAGAATTAAAAATCCTTAAAAAATTCAGCAGGGAAATCTAAGCACACATGTGAAAAACGATGCCATGAACAGTACTTTTCACCGCGGAACCGCGGCAATAGCCTGCTTGGGCCGCGGTTCCGCGGCCGTACGGATGAATCAAAGTGTCGTTTTTGTACAGTAATTGTTTTTCTCTGCTTGTATATTTTTGGGGAATTTTTAATCTGAATTTTGTAATGTATATTCTGGAGATGGTTTTGGACTCGTCGATTCGATCGGAATTTTCATTTCGTGACTTTTCCGGATAAATTAGAAAGTATTGAAGTGTTTGAATGAGTATCATTTGCTCGCTTTTCACGGGGTTTAAATATTTTGGAGATATGTGCAAGTTTTGTGGTGGACGCTCTAGAAGACAACAAACCTTAACTCGATTATGTGACCGTCTTGAACTGCCCTTTGAACCTTAGGGTTTGGGGCAGTACGGTGTGCCACATGTGAGGCGTTGGCTTGACCCTTCTACGGCTGGACCGCTGCTACTGTGACACACTCTGGATTTTCTTGAACTCCGCTCAAGTGTTGAGCTTTAGGGAATTTTGGGTATCTGATCATTCGGTCGAAAACTTTAATACTGTCTATTTATCTGGAATGTGATACAATATGTGGAATTCATATAGTTAGGCATGAAATACGAAATATGTGATATTTCGCATTTACGATGTCAAAAGAGAATGTGGATTCCAAATATTGTAGTTTTACACTTTCTTTTCTGTGACCGTAAGTGTAGTATGTCGATATCGCCGGTTTCGTTGCTATACATCAACGACAATTGGGGTATGCATACTTACTTACGTTGATAATATGTGATATTATGTGTTGCTGAGATATGATGTGCAGGATTGTCGCGATTGAATAGCCGGGTTTTTTTATGTGAGATGAGAGTTTTATATTTTCATTCATGTAAATTCAAATGTAATGTATTATTCTTTTATTTGGGGCAGTTCCGGGTTGAGGTTGATGCCACCAGTGTTGTATATTATTTACTTTTCCGCATTAGGATGGACCCAAGGAGGGGAGCACGGGTGACTGGGTTCTGGGGTTCAGTGGGAGGCCATCTCGAGGAGTCGAGACCGGGTCTCCTAAACTCCAGAATTGGTAGGGTCGCTTGCCGCTCTCGTTGGGGTCCAGGGTGTGGGCTTGGCTATTCATCGCGACTATGGAATCTGTATTTTCTATTGTTGGCTAAATACTAAATACGGACGTCCTAGTATATCCCACATTATATCCATGTTTCTGCTGCGATATCTGTGATGTGATCATTTGATATGTTGTGATGGATACAGTATATAGTATATATGATATATTATATAGACGTTACTTATGTTTTACTCCCGCACTAGCCCTGCCCTGCTCTGTCGTTAGTTACCTAACCTAACGGTGCACGAGGGGACATCGAGGCGGATGCGGATGGCATAACTGTACATCGTATTTATCTGTGATGTTTAGGTGACTTTAATGATGGGACTTCATTAATGTGATTAATGAAAGAAAAGAAATCTAAAAGATGTTGTAGAATCAAATTTTTTCAAAAAGGGTAGCTACAGTTTTGCTTTGCATAGTGGTATATATGATATACCCTGCACCTTATTCGATGGGGAAAGTGCCGAGATCCCTTCACCGGGAGTGACCTCTTTAGCAAAACTGGCAGATGCTACAACACTCGGTTTGACTTTTGACTGCTTTTGGAGTTTTGCTTTGCATAGTGATATATATGATATGTCCTGCACCTTATTCGATGAGGAAAGAGCCGAGATCCCTTCACCGGGAGTGACCTCTTTAGCAAAACTAATAAAAGCCTCAAAATCACTCCATTTCAAAATTTCACACGATTCTACAACGATATCAAGTTCATTGCGCTCATGGTTTTCAGAAAAACCTGTCGTAGCCCTCCGTCATTTCAGATAAGTTGTATATAGTATTCGTGCTGTATTTGTTGGCTTTCGTCAAGGTGTAATGAGCGGTAGCTATATGCTGCTTATCTGCTGCATATGATGCGACTGGATTAGGGTAGTCGTACGGCTTTGTTGGCTTTCGTCAAGGGTCGTGCGGGTGGGTTTAATTCAGTCAAGAAATGTACGGGTTGAACTTGACTAGCGGGCTATGGTTTGTTGGCTTTCGTCAAGGTCATAGCACGTTAGGGGCAAAATATTATCGGGAATTTCAAGTGTTGAAATTTGCAATGAGATTGCATACCTTCTATGAGATAGTTGGATCCCGATACCCACTGCGAGTAATTGTTACTCCTGGGAGAGTTTTACACAGGACAATTAGCCGATCAAGTAGGTGTCTAGAAAGATGTCAACGGGGTTACGCCTTTGGGAAAACGGGGTTTACTTTAATTAGGTCCGTGCGAAAGCACGGGGAACCTCTCTCAAAGTACCGACACTGGCCTGGATGAAAGATCGGCGAAGTTGTAGGGTGTAATTAATCCCGGCTAGTCTTTCCTTTTAAGGTTTGAAGGAAGATTTGATAAAAAACAGTGGGAGCCATCCTGATTAGATAAGATAATAACCAATCTGATATTGCAAGAGCATACGCTAAAGTGTTTTCTTCTCTCTCTCTCCAGGTAGCGACCATGTCATGCCTTAATCAAGATAATAATATGGATGTATTGACCGAACCCGCAAGTAATACTGTGCTGGGGAACGTTGGTTCCGTTCTTTCTTATAAGAGTTATAGGACTGAACAGGACATAGGGGAATACCAGGATTCCCATGCCACCCGAATGAAGAAAGTACATGTTGATGCATTTTCTTCGGGTGTGTTCGTTACAGAGAACTGTTTCTCCATTTGCCCTACGTCCTGGGTATTAGATACCGGGTCAGGATCCCATATATGTAATCAGTTACATGGGCTTAGGAAAGGTAGAGAACTTGGAGAAGGTGATAAAGACATAAGAGTTGGAAATGGTGCAATTGTTGCAGCTAAGACCGTCGGGGAATATCACCTTGTATTACCAACTGGTAATACATTGATTCTGAACGAATGCTATTACACGCCGATCCTGATATGCAACATTATATCGGTTTCTTTGTTGAGTAAAGAGAGATATAATTTTGTATTACAGGATAATGTTATGAACATTTTCCGTAACCAAAAGTTGGTTGGATCAGGCACGTTATGCAATGGCATTTATGTTCTAAATCAATCAACAGTTCTGAGCATAACAAACACACACAAGAGGAAGAGTTCAGAACTGAACGAATCCTTCTTGTGGCATTGTAGACTGGGTCACGTCAATGCGACACTACTAGCTAAGTTGCATAAGGATGGATATTTGAAACCGTTCGAATTTTCATCTTATGACACTTGCCAGTCATGTCTCAAAGGCAAGATGACCAAAACTCCGTTTACGATACACGGAGAAAGAGTTACGGAACTCTTAGGGCTGATACATAGTGATGTATGCGGTCCCATGTCTACACATGCCAGGGATGGTTCTTCCTACTTCATTACATTCACTGACGATCTCTCTAGATACGGACATGTGTTCCTGATAAAACACAAGTCTGAAGCTTTTGAGAAATTCAGAGAATATAAGCACGAAGTAGAGAATCAAACGGGCAAAAGTATTAAGATCCTTCGATCTGATCGAGGAGGAGAATACTTGAGCAATGATTTTCTGGATTATTTAAAAGAGAATGGGATTCTCTCTCAGCTCACTCCTCCTTATACACCACAGCACAACGGTGTATCGGAACGGAGAAACCGCGCCCTATTAGATATGGTGCGCTCAATGATGAGTACAGCTGAGTTACCTATTTCCTTCTGGGGATATGTGCTTGAGACAGCCATGGACCTATTGAATAGAGTTCCTACCAAATCAGTGCCTACCACTCCATATGAGATATGGAAAGGGAAGAGACCACATCTTAATTACATTAAGATATGTGGTTGTCCAGCCTATGTCAAAAGACAAAATCCGGACAAACTCGAGGCAAGATCAGTCTTATGTAAGTTTATAGGATATCCCAAAAATTCACAAGGGTATATCTTCTACCACCACGAGGAACAAAAGGTGTTTGTTTCTCGACATGCCACTTTCTTAGAAAAAGGTTTTCTTATGAAATAGACAAGTGGCATTGAGGTAGAACTGGAAGAGGTTCCAGCAACACAAACTATAACAGAAGACTTGGTAGAACCAGAGGATTCAGTAGTACCTGACGAACCCCAGCCGCTCCGCCGATCTAGCAGGGTTTCTTATCCGCCTGAGAGATACTACGGTTTTCTCATTGATGGTGGAAGCGAGGATTGCATCATGGAAGATGATGACCCAACTAGCTTCGAGCAGGCCATCACGAGTAGGGACTCAGTGAAATGGCTGGATGCAATGCGGTCCGAGATGGAATCCATGTATACCAACAAAGTATGGACTTTGGAAGATGCTCCTGAAGGGGTAAAACCCATTGGGAGCAAGTGGATCTTCAAGAAAAAACTTGGTGTAGATGGGAAAGTGGAGACTTTCAAAACTAGACTTATTGCAAAGGGTTTTCGTCAAAGACCAAGTGTGGACTATGACGAAACCTTTTCTCCAGTGGCTATGCTTAAATCCATCCGGATCATGCTTGCCATCGCTGCATATCATGATTACGAAATCTGGCAAATGGATGTTAAGACCGCCTTTCTAAACGGTGATTTAGAAGAGTGCGTGTACATGACTCAGCCAGAGGGCTTCGTAGATAGTGGGAGCAGCGGGAAGGTGTGCAAGCTGCTTAAATCCATTTATGGATTAAAGCAAGCATCGCGGAGTTGGAACATCTGCTTTGACGTCGTTATCAAAGAGTTTGATTTCGTCAAAAACGTAGATGAACCTTGTATCTACAAGAAGGTGGCAGAGAGTAAGGTTTTCTTCCTCGTATTGTACGTGGATGACATACTCTTGATAGGAAATGATATTCCTATGCTGCAATCGGTCAAGCTCTTCTTATCACAAAGATTCTCAATGAAAGATCTAGGTGATGCCTCCTGCTTATTGGGAATCAGGATCTATAGAGATAGATCCAAACGGATATTGGGATTGTCCCAATCCAGGTATATTGACACCATACTAAAGAGGTTTAGTATGGAAGAATCCAAGCGTGGGAACTTACCCACGATCTCTGGAGTCACTCTCTCCAAAGAGATGTCTCCCAAGACTGATTTGGAGAGAGCTCGCATGCAAGGGATACCCTATGCTTCGGCTGTAGGCTCTATCATGTATGCGATGCTATGTACCAGACCCGATGTAGTATACTCACTAAATGTAGTAAGCAGATATCAAGCTGATCCTGGAGAGAGTCACTGGACAGCAGTGAAGAGCATTCTCAAGTACTTGCGAAGGACTAAAGAGATGCTCTTGGTATATGGTAACGGAGAACTCCAAGTGGAGTCCTTTACCGATTCGAGCTTCCAGAGTGATAAGGACGACTCTAAGTCGCAGTCGGGATTTGTCTTTACCCTTTACGGAGGGGCGGTTAGCTGGAAGAGTTCCAAGCAGGAAACCATGGCAGACTCGACGATGGAGGCTGAATACATCGCTGCCAACGATGCTGCCAAAGAGGCTGTCTGGATCAAGAAGTTCATTACTGAACTTGGAGTGGTTCCATCCATTGAGAATCCAATACCTTTGTATTGCGATAACAATGGAGCGGTGGCTTTGGCCAAGGAACCTAGGTCCCATCAGCGATCCAGGCATATTCTGAGGCGGTATCACCTGATCAGGGAGATAGTTGATCGCCGGGAGATCGAGGTCAGGAGGGTTGACACGAAGAATAATACAGCGGATCCACTCACGAAGGCCATTCCCCAGATACAGTTTGAGAGACTCTTCGAGATGCTCGGTATGCGATACTACAGCAGCTGGCCCTAGTGCAAGTGAGAGATTGTTAGTTGTATGTATGCCCTAGAGGCCAGTATTGTACAGATGATGTATATTATATTGGATGCTTGGACATATATAGAGATGACTTTCTTGCTCGATATGATATTATGCTATCTGGTCGCTCTTTATCTTAACATGTATACTTGTCTCTTTATACTGTCTTATGGTTACATGTTGGTAAAGCCCTTAGGATGTGTACTTGACTACCTGGACTATGATGCGGATCATACTAGTGGGGACATGGTAGTCCATAAGTACATCCTTCAAGGTCCCTAGTCGTGGGTGTATCGAGACGGGGCATCGATACACCAGTGTAAACTAGCGTATACGCTTCTCGACCCATGAGATGGGCGATGGATGATCCCATATTCATTGGTGTTTGACATCAGAGATGGTATACGGGTGCTCAGTGGAGACTGGGTACATTGGACGGACTCGCCGAGAACTCCCAGATGGTATTATACCTCACGTCAGATGGCAGTTCTCAGGTGACACTTGTGCAGGTTAGTCTGTTGACCCGAGATCGTTATAGAGTCTTGTGTGATTCCCACTGTGCTTTGATTTCCATATTACCACGTTCATGAGGGCGTGCAAAACGGTGGTTTTTGGGTACAGTCCCGAGTCACATGGAGGCAATGAGCGATAGGAGGGGTTTCGTCTCTCCCGGTATTGGGGGTTGATGTTGCACTGTGCTCGATTGGCCCTAACAGGGAAGTCCCTGGCCAGGGCTGATTGGAGATTTACTGGTAAGTGTTACAAGTAGTTTCTCGACCTGTTATGAGCCTCACATCGGCACGACTTATCGGTTATTGTGGTCTGACGTTTACCACCTCTAGACTTGATATGCGACATATCAGACGAGGAGACCATACTGTACGGGAAGTGTTGCCGGTTGGCTCGACGGGAGTTGTAGCAGGTTCGCTTGTTTTCTTCTGATCGCTCAATACCCGGGTGGCCGTTACGTTTAGCTGACCGCTTGCGGCTTGGGGGTGCTTGATATGATCATCACCCACTGCCGGCGTATTGACGAGTCTTAGAGTCCCACAAAGGAGTTACCTAGTCCAGGCGAAATGTTGTGGTGCGCGTATGCGATATGCGCATGGACCCAATTAAAATGCGCGTATAGGATACCGTATATTGATCGGGCGGCTTGCTTTTGGTGGGGTCATATGTGATATGACCGGATTGATAAATCAAGTGTTGATTTATTATTTAACCATTAGTTTTCTCACTTGAAATCTTTTCTTGTACATGATGGATGTATGCATGCATGTATGCTTTCTTTCTTTTAGTTTCATGCACATATGGATGTGCATACATACATACATACATACATACATCATCCTTCATGGTTGATTACACATTGAAAATGGTGGCAATACAAGACTCACACTATGGTTTAAATATATGAGTTATTATTTAATTTTTGTTAAAACAAAAGAAATAAAGAAAAGGATAATTCATGGTTAGTTTCTACACTCTTTCTTAACCTAACCATGCTCACTTACTTCTAACCATGGGTTAACCTTCTCTTTGTGCTTTAACTCAAATTAAATAATATCTTAAACTTTTAACCATGGTTTGAGATGATAAGAGAAAAATATATATACATATATTTTTCTTTTTCACACAAGGGTTTTTCTTTTTCACTCTTGTTAAAAGAAAGCCATCATCTTCTTCCTCCTTCACCATTTGCTCTCTAGACTTTTGTAGTGAGCAATATACTCATCAAGTTAGGTTTTTGAAGTGAGAAAAGCCACCACAACATCATTCTACATAAGTTTAGCCCACTTGTTTAGAGTGTTATCTTCATTTCTTCTCTTGAAAAGTGAAGTTGCAAGCTTGGACTAGGAGCTTCGGGTGGATCGTCGTGGACACTAGGAGACTTCAAGCGAACCCTCCTCCAACCCTCAAGTGGCCAAGGAGTCTAGCGTAGGGAGCTACAAAGGTTGTACTCTCAAAACCCTAGCCTTTGTTACTTGAAATGTTTTGAAACCCTAATTTTTCTAAGAACGATTCTATGTTTGTTAACTTAGCACCCTAAAAATTCAATCTTTGGTACATGTGTTGCTTCCAAACCCTTCATGAGGTGCTAGGTTAACCCAACATCCACAACACTGTCTCCGTTAGAAAAAAAATTCTAACGGGACGCTGTCCCGCACCCACAAAGGGGCTGCTAGCCCCCTTGACCCCCAGCTCGCTCTCCGGATAGCGGGACCCCCGTAAACTCTGCGAGGCCTCAGATATACCCAAGACCCTTCAAAACACAACACACGCGCATTGCACATTGAGTTCGCATGACCAGTTTGACCCGTCAATCGGAGGTTCCCTTGCTCCAAAGGCGAAGGGTAATTAACGGCAGTTTAGTCCGCGGTTGCCGGAGATTCGGATTTCCACAATCTATAAACCCCCACCTACCCTAGGCAAGGGGAATCTGTAGTACGCCTAACAAGCGACAAGTATTTCTATCTCAATGCGGTGATTAAAAACACCCTACAAATTCTGGCACGCCCGGTGGGACCTTTTCTCTCCTCCCATATTTCGGGTTAATCGTTCATGCGAACTCAGTCAACATATATATCGATTGCCTGTACTGAAGTCATTTTTTTCTTTTCCTTTTTTGTGTGTACAGGTTAACAACTTTTAGTTACAATCTCGAACTCATCAATCATGTCTCCTAAGACGAGCTTCGTATCCGACGCGACCCTGATCCAGTACGTGGTCAAGATCAACGCCCCCATGGTTATCCCTGCAAGTCTCAGCCGGCAATGGGAGAAGTCACCTCGTCAATTTAGTTCCGTCATCATCTACCCTGTCGGAAGCGCTCATCTGGCAGAAATCCCGGCAAACCAGGTAGCCAAGCCGGTCTCAAGGGGCAAAAGGCCGAACGTTGTGATCGCTAAGGCACCGCAACCCAAACTTAAGATGGTGTCCGAACAACTCTCTGGTGCTCCAGCTGGGGGAAAGACTTCCGGTACAAAAGGCAATGTCAAACTTTGCGGACGAGCTCAGGTGACGACTCTAACAAGTGCACAATCAGGCGTATCTCCAAAGCCCTCCATCGCCCGGTCTACGGCGGCTTTCCGAAGAGCCGTAGCCAGCCAAGTGCTCGAATCGGAAAAGTTAAGGCAGAAGAGGCTCAGGTATCGAGCCAACAAGAGGGCCAGGACTCTGGCCAAGTGGAATCTTGTGAGGTTCCAAGAGCAGGGTTACCTCCTGACGACGGCTGAGTCGACCGTAAAAATCAGCAATTCATTTGAATCTCTGAAGTGGGTTCAGAAAAACGCCATGATCGCCAGAATCAAGGAGACAGCAGTCCGAACGTTGTTACAGAGAGACGTGTCCCAGCCCCAACAGAGAAAGCATGACACTGCCTCTTCAAGAGTCTATCAGGCGCTCTGTGACGTGCGAAAGCAGCGGGGAAAATACAGAAAAGAAGCGCCGGCACTACTCAAGAATTCGGTCAGGCCAGCCATCTTTAATCGATTGTCCGTTACCAAAACAGAAGGGCCATGATAGCGGTCCACGAAATCCGATGCCAATGATGAAAAGACAGCCGAATATGTTATCCATACGGTCTATATGGCGGGCGCGCAGCCCAGTGATAACTTGCGCAGCAAAAGCAGGGATGGGCCACCACATCTCAAGCCCAATCTGGCTTGAATGTGGTTGCCATTTCCCAAGATCATCCGCCTCCGCTGGACGATGAAAACCCTCTTAATGAGGCCGATAGGCAGAAGGACCCCTCAGTCCATGTGGGATCAAGCTTGGACAGTGAAGAAGAGCCGACTTTCCGTCCCAGGACCGCAGAGCAAGAGCTGCTTCAAGAGCTTCGAAAACAGATCAGGAGAAAAGATAAAGAAATGGCCAAGCTTTACTCCAAAATCGGCGACCTGAAGAATGTTGTGATACAGCTCACAGCTCAAATTGCTCGAGCGCCTTCCAATTGGCACATGTCTCTACTCATGAGCCGGGTGATGACAACCCGAATTAACCGATGCATGCCCCCTTGGGTCCAAGATTGGGTGAGCCGCACGATTGCCGGCCACATTCCGCTTCTGGGGACGCCTTGGCCCCATATAACACTATCCCGCTAACACAAGATCGGATAATGGATTTGGTCACCAGCAAGGTTAAAACATTGGTGGCCGAAGCCGAAGCTCATAAAGAAATTGGTAGCAATGGGAGGCCATATCCCGCACAGTACGATCTGATTGAGTTCCCCGGTGGCTACGTCATTCCTAAGTTCGAAAGATTTGACGGGACGGGAAACGCAAATCAGCATGTCACCCACTTTAAAGCGTCGTGCGGAAATACAGGGGGCAATGATGTGCTCCTTCTTCGTCAGTTTGTCAACAGCCTGATTGGTGTCGCTTTCGACTGGTACACAAGCATACCAGACGGGTCCGTCGCTACTTTCGCCCAAATGGAGTCTCTGTTTTGGCAAAGATTCATGAGTGTCAGTAACAAAATCTCCATCGCCGACCTCGTGAGAACCAAGCCGGGGAAAAACGAAAGCAACACGGACTTTGTTACCCGATGGCGCAACCTCACTGTCAAGTGCGAACCGCTGCTAGAGCAGGACCAGTCCGTCAGCCTCCTTATTGGGAACCTCAACAATTGGATGGTCTCATTCTTGTATACAACAGACCTCAAGACGTTTCAGGAGCTGACTAAGAAAGTCCAAATGCTGGAACGCTCGAAGCAAGTGTCTACCCTAGACTCTCAAAGAAACAAGACTTAGAAGAGCAAGAGAGACGACAACCGTAGAAGCGGGAATTCTAGCAATACCAATGTCTTCAATGCGTTCGATAATGAAGACAAGCAAAAGGTAGGAGAATCCAAAACCAACCGGTCTCGAAAGCCAATGCTGGGAGGAGAAAGGTCTTCCCTAGAGGAGAAAAAGAACAAGGTTTACTCTTTCAGAAGGGACAAGATATTCAAAGATGCCTTGAACAACGGTCTACAATTGCCAGAGTCGAAAAGACCTTACGGAGCAAAAATAACCGACAATCCTCTATATTGCCCGTACCACCGAGTAGTGAGCCATGCGATCGAGGATTGCTATATTTTCAAAAACTGGGTTGAGAAGCAGTACAAGACTAGGGAGATCGAGTTGTCCAAGAGCGTGTTGGTGAACAATCAAGCTGCAACCACCAACTTCATACATACATAAGCTGAAGCCTTTTGGGAGCAGACAGCTGAACCCGATACCCTGAAGAATGAAACTGACTCGCCGCAGCCTCCATGGAGCATGCACATGTCTAAAAAGATGAAGAAGATGCTAAAGCTACTTCAGAAAGAGCCCAGAACGGAATGAGAAGGGCAGAAGGAGCCCACCGTTCTAGCTACCAATTTGGCTCAATCAGGCTCAAAATCCAAAAAGCTCTAGAAGAAGAAAAGTGCAGCTCAACGTGAAAAAGAGTCTGCAAGGAGATCGACCATTCAAAAATATATCGATTCTCTCGAAGACTATGAACAAAAGGAAAGAACTCTAATTCAATTGAAGGAGTTCTTCCCTGTAGAAGCAACAGAGATTCTGGAGGAGCTAGAAGAAGACTCCAATGAAGAGATCCCTATAGTGACCTGCTATGCCATCCATCTGGGCAGTGACTCTGAGGAGGAGCTCTGTCTTCCCGAAGAGGACGAGAAGCTCGCCACAAAAGCCAACCAAATCCAGCTCAGAAGTGGTAGGGTTTTACCACCAAATCAGGGCAATGCCCCAAAAGGGAAGGAAAAATAAGTCGTTAATGAAGAAGATGGCGGAGAGCTGGCTCATGAAAATTCGAGTCCTTCCTTGGTGGACCATAATGTCTTGGCTCATCTCCGAAAGCTTCCATCTCTCCTGAGCATCTATGATGCCTTAGTCCTATCTAAGAAGCTTAGAGATGTTCTTATTCACGCTCTACAAAACCCCGAGCGGTACCAGGCTCGCTTTGCGGAAATTGATATGAAAGAAGCCCAGTACACTCTGCATACAGCCGCGGTCACATTTAAAGATGAAGACCTGTTACTAGGAACAACTGAGCACAACCGACCGCTTTACGTGACAGGGTACAGCGACGGAGACCGGATTAATCGCATATTGATTGATCCAAGGTCCTCAGTGAACATCATAAACTTGCTGGCTCTGAAGAGTCTGTCAATGGACGTCCGACACCTGTCAAGGGAAAGGATTGTTATTCAAGGCTTCAATTTGCTAGCAAGTTCTGGGATCCATAGCTCTGCCAATCAAATTTGGGGATCTGCAAACCGAAGCTAAAATATACGTGATCGATACTGACACGTCTTATAAAATTCTCTTGGGACGGCCGTGGCTCCACGATTACAGCATCGTTTTGTCAACTCTCCATCAATGCATGAAGTATACTAAAATAGCGAAGAAAGATGTATTGACGGAGACATCCAGCCGTTCGGTGTGCATGAAGTCCGATGTGAAGATTCTCGGTACTTTGTGAACCCCCAAAGTGCTAAGCCACAACTGACCAAGGACGGACCGACCATGAAACTCAAAAGCAAATTTGAGCCGGCTGTCACTTTCAAAAGAAGAAGCCCCTGAGTGCGCCCGCGTTTCGGTAGTGACACTGATAAGTCCGACGATGGAAGTCCGTCCTTCCGTAAAACATGCTCTCGTTTCGGTAGCGATACGGACGAGTCTGATACTAAAGGCACATCTAGCAGCAAAGTCCGCCTTCATCTTGGCAGCGGCACGGAAGAGTCAGAGGAAGAGGACCCGCCTCACAACAGCTATGCGGATTGGGCCCTCATGCCAAAAGCGAAGCTAAGAGAAACCTTCGAGATTATAGAAGGATCCCTAGCTACCATAAGGGTGCCGGAACAGATGTGCAAGGAGTTAGATTCTTTGTCGGTCTCTACCGTGCACCAACTGCAAACTTTCTACGTTCTCGGAAGGAAAAGTGGACAGAAGGGCATTCTGTTTTATGGGTCAAATCCTGTCGTGCACCCGGACGATTTTTCCGTCACGTGCCTTCCCTATGAGAGAGGCATAAGGGCCGTCCTCAATCCTAGATATTATGCGATCGAGTTGCGGGAATATTTTAAAAAGTGCGGATGCCGATTATATCAAACAGAATCCGAAGAAATTTTTTATGAGGGGCTATGGCATCCGCCTCAGATCCGAGCACTCATCGATGGATGAATTCCAGATAGACGGGGCATAGGTTTCAGTCAACCTGATTCCAAAGCATGCTACATGATCCATGTTGGTGAAGCTAGCGAAAGGTTAAATAATGACGACAAGATAGCCGAGCCAGAAGAAGCTCCTCGAGAGCTCGAAGATGGCGGACAAGCAACCTTCGACGAGTTAACCGAGGTTGATTTGGGAACGCCCGATAATCCAAGGTCGACCTACATCAGCTCGCTCTTGTCAGAGGAAATGAAAGAGTAGATAGTCGCCATGCTGCATGAGTTCGCCGAATACTTCGCGTGAACGTACAAAGAAATGCTTGGCCTTTCCCCTGAAGTGGCCGTACATAAGCTGGCTATATCTCCTGATGCTAAGCCAGTCAAACAAGCTCCTCAAAGAATGAGACGGGAACTAGAAGAAAAGGTCATCGAGAAAACCAAGAAACTCATCGATGCCGGCTTCATCAGGGAAGAGAAATACTCGGACTGGATCGTGTGCATCGTCCTAGTGAAAAAGTAGAACGGGAAGATACGAGTTTGCGTCAATTTCAGGGATTTCAATAAGGCATTCCCTAAAGAAGATTTCCCGCTTCTGGTCATAGAAATGATGGTTGACGATACCTCAAATTACGAGCTGTTCACTTTCATGGATGGCTCATTTGGATATAATCAAATCAAGATGTCGCCTGAGGTTGAGAAATACACAGCATTTCGAACCTCGATCGGGATATACTGCTATAAGGTGATGCCATTCGGATTAAAGAACACAGGCGCCGCATATCAAAGGGCAATGACCAAAATCTTAGATGACTTAATCCATAAAGTCGTCGAATGTTATCTTGATGATTTGGTCGTTAAGATCGAAGCCAAGGCCGATCACATCCAAGATCTCAGGACCGTTTTCACCAGACTGAGGGAATACGATCTGAAGATGAATCCTTTGAAGTGCGCTTTTGGCGTGTCCTCGGGAAAATTCTTGGGCTTCATAGTTCGACATCGGGGGATCGAAATTGACCCATCAAAGATAAAAGCCATCATGAAGATGCCTTCTCCAAGGAATCTGATGCAGTTAAGATCTTTTCAAGGCAAACTCGCTTACATACGAAGGTTCATCTCGAACCTATCGGGGAGAAGTCGACATTTCTCAAAGCTCATAAAGAAGGGAGCTCCTTTTGTCTGGGATGTCGAATGTCAAGAAGCGTTCAAAAATATCAAACAGTACATGTTGCACCCTCCAGTGCTTGCTGCTCCTATTCAAAATAAACCATTGATTCTCTATACTGTAGCGGTAGATGAGTCAATCGGTGCGCTCCTTGCTCAGAACAACGAGGAGGGAAAAGAAAATGCGCTCTACTATCTCAGTCGAACTTTAGTCGGGGCGGAACACAACTATTCCCCGATCGAAAAGCAGTGCCTGGCTCTGATATTCTCTATGAAGAAGATGAGGTACTATCTGCTCGCTCATTGGGTTATGCTGATTTCCAAGGTCGACCCGCTCAAACACTTAATGACCAAAGTAAGCCTAGCCGACAGAATGGCAAGATAGGCTGTCTTGCTGCTTGAGTTTGACATAGTTTATACTCCTCAGAAAGCAATAAAAGGGCAAGCTCTCGTCGATTTCCTCGCTGCTCATCCCATACCAGAAGGGTCACCATTCAATTGCGAGTTACCCGACGAACAAGTGCTGCACCTCGAGAATGACGAGCCATGTTGGGAGCTCTACTTCGACGGAGTCTCATCAATAAGGTCCTCTAGTAAATCAAGCGTTCCAGAGATAAAAGCGGGGATAGGATTGGTGTTCGTCATGCCATCGGGAGGAACCCTACGACGTTCTTTCACTCTCACCGAGCCTCGCACAAACAACGAGGCCGAATACGAAGCACTGATAGCTGGTCTAGAGCTTGCCATAGAAATAGGAATCCTTCGGTTACGGGTTTACGGTGACTCCCAACTTGTCGTCAACTAAGTGAGCGGCGACTACAAGATATATAAGCCCGAGTTAGCTCGATATAGGAGCCGGGTGGTGGAACTCATGAAAAGGTTCACTCATATTGAACTAATGAGAGTCTCTAAGGCGTTGAACGGAAAAGCCGACGTACTCACTCCCCTAGCCAAAGAGCTGGCTGATCCCGACATGGATGAAATTCTGATCACAGTCAGAAGCCGGCAAATTCTGCCCCCAGTCTCTTTACGAGAAGAGGAAAGTGCAGAACAAAAGAGCAATCCTGCCGAAGAAGTTCTGATCATTCAAGAAGAGCCCAATTGGAGAGAGCCCTTTGTTAGTTATATGTATGCCTTAGAGGCCGTTATTGTACATGATTGTATATTATAGTGGATGCTTGGACATATAGAGAGAGGACTTTCTTGCTCGACATGATAGTATGCTACCTGGTTGTTCTTTATCTTAACATGTACACTTGTATCATTATACTGTCTCTCCGTTACATGTTGATAAAACCCTTAAGATATGGACTTGACTACCAGGACTATGATGGAGATCATACTAGTGGGGCCAGGGTAGTCCATAAGTACATCCTTTAATTGTTCCTTGTCGAAGGAGTATTGAGACAGGGCATCGATATTCCAGAGTAGACTAGTGTGTACGTTTCTTAACCCTGTATGGGGCGATGGATGATCCCACATCTATTGGTGTTTGACATCAAAGATTGTACATAAGTGCTCATTGGAGAATGGGTACACCGAACAGGACTCACCGAGAACTCTTAGATGGTATTATACCTATCGTCAAATAGCAGTTCTCAGATGACACCGGTACAGATTGGTCTGTAGACCCGAAATCGTCATAGAGACTTGTGTGATTCCCACCGTACTTTGATTTCCTCCCTACCACACACAAGAGAGCGTGTAAACAGGTGGATTTTGGGTATAGTCCCGAGTCACATGGAGGCATTGAGCGATAGGAGGGGTTTCGTCTCTCCCGGTATTGGGAGTTGATGTTGCGCTATGTTCGATTGGCTATAACAGGAAGTCCCTGGCCAGGAATGATGGTGAGATTTACTGATAAGTGTTATTAGTAGTTTCTCAACCCGTTATGAGCCTCACATCGGCATGACTTATCAATTTATTGGGGTCTGACGTTTACCACCCCCAGACTCGATATGCGACATATCAGACGAAGAGACCGAACTGTACGGTGGTGTTACTTACTGGATTCATGGGAGTTTGGACAAGCTTGCTTGTTGATCTTCTGATCGCTCAATACCTGGGTAGCCGTTACGTCCAGCTAGTACCGCTGACGGTTTGTGGGTGACTGATATGATCATTACCTACTGCTGGCGTATTGATGAGTTTTTAGAGTCCTACACAGAGCTTTCCTAGCTCAAGCGAAACAAAGTAGGGCACATATGTGATATGTGCGGGACCGAGATTAATACGTGTATGTGATACAGTATTCTAATCTTGCGATATATGTTATATGTGATATAACCGGATTATTGAATCAAGTGTTGATTCAATATTTTGTTATATGTATATTTGATATACATATAAATGATATTAGTCGGTTGTATGTGATATAGCCGGATTATTAAATCAAGTGTTGATTTAATTTAATATATAATTATTTATTTGATATATTAATATATATATATATATATATTAACTAATATTAGCTCACTTAAGAATTTGTTTTCTACAAATACATATAAATATATATGAGATATATAATAATGTGTTTATTTTTGTGTCATGCTAGATGATACATTGGACATGGGTGTATGAGACTCATACTAAACTAAAGATAATTTGAGTGATTAATAATTAAGGATAAATCAAAATTAGGTGGAAAATTTCATGGCTTCAGATAATTGTGGAAGCATGTAGAAGCCTTGACTTAGTCCACTAATTTTGTTTTACTCTAAATATTTATTAACCCAACCATTATTTTTAGCCATGGTTAAGTCTCTACAAATATCATTTGAGATATTTTCTCACCCGAGGGTTCACACTTGATCATCTTCTTCATCTCCTTCTTTGCTCTCTAGTTTTTGAGTGAGGTGAAAATGAAAAAGAGAGAATTAATTCTAAACTGAGAAAAATTCCTACTTCATTAATCCATACCAAACTAGTCATTTAGTATAGATTGTTTACTTCACTAATTCCTTAATCAGTGAAGAGGTAGCTTGAGTTAGAGATTCTTCGACGTAGATCATCTTCGGCCTCGAAGATCCTTAAGCAAGCTCGTTCCTTTCGCCCAGTGGAGCCTAAGAAGAGTTCGGGGACCACTACTTGGAGCTAAGGGACTACTATACAGAGCTTTAGAAGTGAAGGACCGGTCTACAAAGGTTGTATTCCTTATTTACTTAGTGTAAAATTTGTCTACATGCTTTATAAAACCCTAATTCTCTAGTTCGATTCTTGGATGGTGTTGCTTAGCACTCTAGATTTTTTTAAAATGCATACTCGATACTTGCTAAAACCTAATGATTGTGCTAAGAAACCCCAACAGTGGTATCAGAGTCAAGTTAGAGCATTAGGAGTGGTCTAGGTGGAGTTAAAGTGTTCGATCGACTTTTCGAAACCCTAAAATCCTGGTTTCTGGAATTTTTTTCAAAAGTTGGAATTTTTGAAATTAAAAATATGCAGAAAATTGAGCAGGGTTTTCTATGGATCCCCAAGAAGAACGAGCACCCAACTCGACCAAATGACCGCACAACCGCGGTCAAACCATGGGTTTAGCCCCGGTTCCGCGGCGCAGTTGGTGAGGAAGGGACTGTGCCTTCTTGTGCTAATCCGTAGGTACTTGTGGCACATTCTGGGTATTTTTAAGTGAGACTCAAGTGTTGAGGTCTCTGGGAATTTTGGGTGTTTTGATAAATCGATCGAAATGTTTAACATTGTCTAGTATATCTGTGATTTGTGATACAATATTTGGAATTCACAATAATTAGTTTTGTGAAAACTAATTAGTGTTTTGTAAATCTAGCGATTTAGCCTCTTTTGATCGGTTGCCACGGGGTTTTAATTCGGATCAAAACTCCATCGCAATCTCGTATAGTACGCGAACGCTTGCCGCGTAACACTACTAGATAGCCATGCCCTATAGCCCCGACCAAGTGACTGTAGGAGAACCCCGTTGCCAAAAGCATCCGTTCGGGTGCCCACGACCGCGGTGTTCTACCTAAGTGCACTTCGTCGATGGCATCGGGGATGCGACCGTCTACTAATGTTTCCGACGAGCATTCGATCAGTTGTCTGGAATCTTGTTGAATTTCCTGACTGGTTATTGAAAAGTGTTTTCAATTTGAGACTAAAATGCCTGGTTTATAATGTTAGGCATGAAATTCGGAATATGTGATATTCTGGGTTTATGATGTCTAAGGAATTTATATGGTTAGGCATGAAATCCGAAGTTAGTGATATTTCGGATTTATGATGTCTAAGAAGGTTGCAGATTCTAACTATTGTAGTTTTCATTTTTTTTCTGCGACCGTAAGTGTAATATGTGGTGTATCGCTGGTTTCGTTGCTATACGTCAACGACAATTGGGATACGCATATTTACTTACGTTGATGACATATGATATTATGTGTTGCTGTGATATGTTATATTGGATCGTCGTGTTTGAATAGCCGGGGGGTTTTGCGTGAGATGAGAATTTTTCATTTTCATTTATGTAAAAATTTGTATACAATATTTTTTTATTGGGACATTTCCGGATTGAGGATGATGTCGCCATTGATGTATATTATTTACTTTTCCGCATTAGGATAGACCCAAGGTGGGGAGCACAAGTAACCGGGTTCTAGAGTCCAGTAGAAGACCATCTCGAGGAGTCGAGACCGGGTCTCCTAACTCTAGAATTGGCAGGGTTGCTTGCCGCTCTCGTAAGGGTCTAGGGATGTGGGTTTGGGTATTCATCATGACCGTGGAATCCGTGTTTTTTATTGGCTTGATTTAAAACACGGATCTTCTAATATATCCTATATTTCATATGTTGACTTCTGCTGCAATATTCTGTGATGAGATCATATAGCTGCGTCAGACGAATGCTTTATATTATATATATGATACATAATAAACGTTGCTTATGTTTTGCACCCGCGCTAGTCTTGCCCCCGCTCTGTCATTAGTTAACTAACTTAACGGTGCATGACGGGACTCCGTGGCGAATGTGGATGGCATAAGCGTACGTTCTATTTTCATTTCTTCTGTGATGTTTAGGAAACATAAATGATGGGACTTCATTAATGAGATTAATGAAAGGAAATAAACCTGATGTTGTAGAATCAAATTTTCAAAAGGTAGCTCTAGTTATTGCTTTGCATAGCGGTATTCTTTATGAATATCCAGCACCTTATTCGATGAGGAAAGAGCCGAGATCCCTTTACCGGGAATGACCTCTTTAACAAAAAGCTAGCAAATGATACAACCCATTCGGTTTGTTTTGAAAACCATTCGATTTTAAAAAGCAGAGGTTAAACCACTCCTTTTCAAATCACTCGATTCTACGACGATATCAAGTTCATTACGCAAAAGGTTTTCTTAAAAACCTGTCGTAGCCCTCCGTCATTTCAGATAAGTGCTATTTAGTATTCGTGCTATGTTTGTTGACCATAGCTAAGGCGTAATGTGCGGTAGCTAATTAGTGCATATCCGCAACCATATGATGCGATTGGATTAGGATAGTCGTATGACTTTATTGACCTTAGCCAAGGGTTGTACGGGTGGATTTAATTCAATCAGGAAATGACTGTTGAACTTAGCTAGCGCTTATGATTTGTTGACCATAGCCAAAGTCATAAGTTCCTAGGGGCAAAAACATTATTGGGAATTTCAAGTGTTGAAATTTGCAATGAGATTGCATACCTTCTATGAGATAGTTGGATCCCGATACCCACTGCGAGTAAGAGTTACTCCTGGAAGAGTTTTCCACTTTACAATCAGCTGATCAAGTAGGTGTCTAAGAAAGGTGTTAACGGGGTTATGACCCTGCGGAAATGAGGTTATTTAATTAGTTCCATGCGTAAGCACGGGAAGACTCTCTCGGAGTACCAATACCTGCCTGGCTGCACGATTGACGAACTTGTAGGGTGTAATTAAACCCGGCTAGTTTTACCTTTTAGGGTTTGAAGGAAGATTTGATAAAAACAGCGGGATCCATCCTAATTAGATAAAATAATAACCAATCTAATCTTGCAAGAGCATACGCTAAAGTATTTTCTTCTCTCTCTCTCTAGGTAGTGGCAATGACACGCCTTAACCAATATAATAATATAGATGTATTGACCAAACCTGCTTGTTATACTGAGCCGGGGAACGTTGGTTCCGCTCTACCTTATAATTGTTATAAGTCTGAGCAGGAAATATGGGAATACCCGAATTCCCATGTGACCCGAACGAGGAATGAGCATGTTGATGCATTTTCTTCGGGTGTGTTCGTTACCGAGAATTGTTTCTCAGTTTGTTCTACGTCCTGGGTATTGGATACCGGATCAGGATCCCACATTTGTAATATGTTACATGGGCTAAAGAAAGGTAGACAACTGGAAATAGGTGATCATTCTCTCTAAGTAGGGAATGGTGCAAGGGTTGCAGCCAAAGTAGTTGACGAATATCACCTTGTATTACCAGAAGGCAATACATTGATTCTGAACAACTGTTATTATGTACCCAAAATGTTGTATAATTTAATATCAGTTTCTTTATTAGATAAAGAAGGATAT
This sequence comes from Agapanthus africanus, assembly GCA_030015575.1. Classification (NCBI taxonomy): domain Eukaryota; kingdom Viridiplantae; phylum Streptophyta; class Magnoliopsida; order Asparagales; family Amaryllidaceae; genus Agapanthus; species Agapanthus africanus. The sequence goes on along the minus strand of CM057349.1, from coordinate 413,764,621 downwards.
AATTTTGTAGTAGAGAAAAATGTTATAAACATTTTCCTAAATCAAGTGTTGATTGGGTTTGGTACATTATATAACGGTTTGTACGTTCTAAATCAAAATACAGTTTTTAACGTACAGAACACAAATAAGAGGAAAAATTCAGAAATGAACGAAGTTTTCTTGTGGCATTGTAGACTAGGTCATATCAATGCGACATGACTAGCTAAGTTACATAAGTATGGATATTTGAATCCGTTTGAATTTATATCTTATGAAACTTGCCAGTCATGTCTCAAAGGCAAAATGGCTAAAACTCCATTTACTGGACACGGAGAAAGAGCTACTAAACTCTTGGGACTGATACATAGTGGTGTTGCGGTCCTATGTCTACACATGCCAGAAATGGTTCCTTGTACTTTATTACATTCACCGATGATCTCTCAAGGTTCGGGTATATGTTCTTGTTGAAACACAAATCTGAAGCTTTTGAGAAATTAAAGGAATATAAGTGCGAAGTAGAGAACCAAATGGGTAGAAGTATTAAAATCTTTCGATCTGACCGGGGAGGAGAATACTTGAGCACGGAATTCCTGGATTATTTAAAAGAGAATGGGATTCTCTCTCAGCTTACTCCTCCGTATACACCACAGCACAACGGTATATCGGAGCGGAGAAATTGCACCCTATTAGATATGGTGCGCTCTATGATGAGTATTGCTGAGTTGCCTATTTTCTTTTGGGGTTATGCGCTTGAGACAGTCGCATACCTATTGAATAGAGTTCTAACCAAATCAGTACCTACCATTCCATATGAGATATGGAATGGGAAGAGACCTTCTCTTAAACGAGTTAAGATATTTGTGGAATGTCCAACGGATTTCTATGGATATATCTTCTACCACGGTGAGCAACAAAAAGTGTTTGTTGCTCAACATGCCACCTTTTTAGAAAAGGAATTTCTTGTATAAGAAATTAGTGGTAATGAGGTAGAACTGGAAGATGTTCCAGCTTCATAAACTACAGCTGATGATTTGGTGGAGTCGGAGGATTCAATAATCCCCGACGAACCTCAGCTACTCCGCAGATCTAGTAGGGTTCTTCATCCTCTTGAGAGATATTATGGTTTTCTCATTGACGGTGGGAGTGAGGATTGCATCATGGAAGATGATGACCCAACTAGTTTCGAGCAGGCCATCACGGGTGGGGACTCTGTGAAATGGCTGGATACTATGCGATCTGAGATGGAATCTATGTACACCAACAAAGTATGGAGTTTGGAAGTTACTGCTGAAGGGGTAAAACCCATTGGGAGCAAGTGGATCTTTAAGAAGAAACTTGGTGTAGATGGAAAAGTTGAGACTTTCAAAGCTAAACTTGTAGCAAAAGGTTTTCGTCAACGACCAGGTGTGGATTATGATGAAACCTTTTCTCCAGTAGCTATGCTTAAGTCCATCAGGATCTTACTTGCCATTGCTGTATACCATGACTATGAAATCTGATAGTTGGACGTCAAGACCGCTTTTCTAAATTGTGATTCAGAAGAAAGCGAGTACATGACACTGCCAGAGGGCTTCGTGGATAGTGGGAGCAGTGGAAAGGTATGCAAGCTACTTAAATCAATCTACGGATTAAAGCAGGCATCGCGGAGTTGGAACATCTGTTTTGATGTGGCAGTCAAAGAGTTTGACTTCATCAAAAATGTAGATGAACCTTGTATATATAAGAAGGTTGTCTTCCTCGTATTGTACATGGATGACATACTCTTGATAGGAAACGATGTTCCTATGCTACACTCGGTCAAGCTCTTCTTATCATACAGTTTCTCCATGAAGAATCTGGGTGATGCCTTATACATCGTGGGGAGAATCACTGGACAGCTGTGAAGAACATTCTTAAGTACTTGAGAAGCACTAAAGAAATGTTCTTGCTGTATGGTAACGGTGAGCTCCATGTCGAGTCTTTTACCGATTCGAGCTTCCAGAGTGATAAAGACGACTGTAAGACAGTCTCGGGTTTTGTCTTTACCCTCAGTGGAGGGACGGTATGTTGGAAGAGTTCCAAGCGAGATACCGTAGCAGACTCGACGGTAAAGGCTGAATACATCGCTACCAATGATGTTGTCAAAGAGGCTATCTGGATGAACAAGTTCATGAGATGAACTTGGTGAGGTTCCTACCATTAAACATCCAATACTTGTATTATGATAACAATGGAGCTGTGGTTTTGTCCTGGGAACCCCGGTCCCATCAGCGATCCAGACATATTCTTAGGCGGTATCACCTAATCAGGGAGATGGTTGATCTCCGGAAGATCGAGGTCAGGAGAGTTGACACGAAGAATAACACGGCGAATCCACTCACGAAGGCCATTTGAGAGACTTTTCTGGATGTTGGGTATGAGATGCTACAATAATTGGTCTTAGTGCAAGTGGGAGATTGTTGGTTATATATATGACCTAGAGGCTATTATTGTACATGATTGTATATTATAGTGGATGCTTGGACATATATAGAGAGGACTTTCTTGCTCGACATGATAGTATGCTATCTGGTTGCTCTTTATCTTAATATGTGCACTTGTATCATTATACCGTCTCTCTGTTACATGTTGATAAAGCCCTTAGGATGTAGACTTGAGTACCAGGACTATGATGGAGATCATACTAGTGGGGCCAGGATAGTCCATAAATACATCCTTTAATTATTCCTAGTTGAGGGAGTATCGAGATAGGGTATCGATATTCCAAAGTAGACTAGTGTGTACGTTTCTTGACCCAGTATGGGGCGATAGATGATCCCACATCCATTGGTGTTTGACATCAAAGATTGTACACAGGTGCTCATTGGAGAATGGGTACATCGAACAGGACCCGCCGAAAACTCCTAGATGGTATTATAACTATCGTCAGATAGCAGTTCTCTGGTGACACCGGTACAGGTTAGTCAGTAGACCCGAGATCGTCATAGAGTCTTGTGTGATTCCTACCGTGCTTTGATTTCCTCCCTACCATGTTCAAGAGAGCGTGCAAACAGGTGGATTTTGGGTACAGTCCCGAGTCACATGGAGGCAATGAGCGATAGGAGGGGTTTCATCTCTCTCGATATTGGGAGTTGATGTTGCACTATACTCGATTGGTTATAACAGGAAGTCCCTGGCCAGGGCTGATACTGAGATTTACTGGTAAGTGTTATCAGTAGTTTATCGACCTGTTATGAGCCTCACATTGGCATGACTTATCAAGTTATTAGGGCCTGACGTTTACCACCCCCAAACTCGATATGCGATATATTAGACGAAGAGACCGGACTGTACGGTAGTGTTACTTACTGGATTCACGGGAGTTTGGACAAGCTTGCTTGTTGATCTTCTGATCGCTCAATATCTGGGTAGCCGTTACGTCCAGCTAGTACTACTGACGGCTTGTGGGTGACTGATATGATCATTACCTACTGCTGGCGTATTGACGAGTCTTTAGAGTCTTACACAGAGATTTCCTGGCTCAAGCGAAATGAAGTAGAGCACATATGTGATATATGCGGGACCAAGATTAATACGTGTATATGATACAGTATTCTAATCTCGCGATATAGGTTATATGTGATATAACTGGATTATTGAATCAAGTGTTGATTCAATAATTTGTTATATGTATATTTGATATACATATAAATGATATTAGTCGGTTGTATGTGATATAGCCAGATAATTAAATCAAGTGTTGATTTAATAATTTAATATATAATTATATATTTTATATATTAATATATATTAACTAATATTAGCTCATTTAAGAATTTGTTTTCTACAAATACATATAAATATATATGAGATATATATTAATGTGTTTATTTTTGTGTCATGCTATATGATACATTGGACATGAGTGTATGAGACTCATACCAAACTAAAGATAATTTGGGTGATTAATAATTAAGGGATAAATCAAAATTAGGTGGAAAATGTCATGGCTTAAGATGCTTGTGGAAGTATGTAGAAGCCTTGACTTAATCCACTAATTTTGTTTTACTCTAGATATTTATTAACCCAACTATTATCTTTAGCCATGGTTAAGTCTCTACAAATATCATTTGAGATATTTTCTCACCCGAGAGTTCACACTTGATCATCATCTTCATCTCCTTCTTTGCTCTTTAGATTTTGAATGAGGTGAACAAGAAAAAGAGAGAATTAATTCTAAACTGAGCAAAATTATTACTTCATCAATCTATACCAAACTAGCCATTTAGTATATGTTGTTTACTTCACTAATTGCTCAATTAGAGAAGAGGTAGCTTGAGTTAGATATTCTTCGACGTAGATCATCTTCGGCCTTGAAGATCCTTAAGCAAGCTCGTTCCTTTCGCCTAGTGGAGCCTAAGAAGAGTTCGGGGACCACTACTTGGAGCTAAGGGACTACTACATGGAGCTTTAGAAGTGAAGGAACGGTCTACAAAGGTTGTATTCCTTATTCACTTAGCGTAAAGTTTGTCTACATGCTTTATAAAACCCTAATTCTCTAGTTCGATTCTTGGATGGTGTTGCTTAGCACTCTAGATTTTTTAAAATTGCATACTCGATACTTACTAAAACCTAGTGGTTGTGTTAAGTAACCCCAATACCCTTCATAGAATACCTCCGATACGACAAGCTGCTCGATGAAAAATCAGCGAGGGTTCAGCTGAAGAAGAGAGCTCTCCGATACGTGTTTATAAATAATACGCTATACTATAGATCATATGACCAACTCTGCCTCAGGTGTCTGTTATTGGCCGAAACCTAAAAAGTCATGAAAGAAGTTCACTCGGGTGTCTGCGGGGCTCACCAGTCTGGCCCCAAAACGCGGCTTCAGATCAAACGGCTTAGATATTACTGGCCCACCATGATAAGGGATTGCGAAGAGCATGCAAAGAAATGTCATCTCTGCCAAATTCACGGTGATTTCATTCACAAGCATCCCAATCCGTTGCATCCTACAGTGGTGTCATGGCCCTTTGAAGTTTGGAGCACCGACATAGTTGGCCCAATTGACCCCCCATCATCCAAAGGCCACCGGTTCATATTAGCTGCAATTGACTACTTCTCCAGATGGGCTGAAGCTGTCCCGCTAAAAGAAGTCAAGACAGAAGATATTCTGACGTTCTTCCAGCATAATATTCTATACCGCTTCGGTACACCTAGAAAAATCATTTCTGACAACAGGCCTTCTTTCAAGAGCATCAAATTCTCGAGGTTTGTTACTCGGCACAAGATAGACTGGAGATATCCCCCTATCTATATCCAAGAGCCAATGGGCTAGCCGAAACCTTCAATAAGACTCTATAGAAGTTTCTGAGGAAAATGCTTCAGCCAATAAGAGAGACTAGAATCTCAAGCTCTACGAGGCGTTGTGGGCATATCGTACCACACACCGCACTCCAACTCAGTCTACTTCATACTCACTACTCTTCAGAGTGGAAGCAATCCTCCCGCTTGAAGTCGAAATTCAAAGCCTAAGAATGGCCGTCCAACATGAGTTGCCGGAGGAGGAAAACGTCTTCCTTCGGCTCGAAGAGCTCGGCGCCCTCGAAGAAAAGAGGCTCGCAGTACAGCAAAATCTGGAGTTGTACCGAGCCAAAATGTCATGAGCCTATGATAAGATGACCCGTTTCCGTGCTTTTAAGAAAGGAGAATTGGTGTTGGTCCTCAAAAGACCGATCATCCCCAATTAACATGCCAAGAGAAAATTCGAGCCAAACTGGGAAGGACCATACGTCATCGAGAAGGTGTTGTTGGATATAGTGCCCTCAAGGTCAATTATTGGATCGCAGGTACGTGATTGCAATGATTGCGGAGGACCTATACCGGTAGGACAGTCTTACTCGAGATGATAGTATGCTATCTGGTTTGCCTTTATCAGTCGTGTATAGGTTCAGGTGACTGATCACGATTACACTTTGATAGAGCCCTTAGGATCTTGCTTGACTACCAACAGTATGAGGGCGATCATATACGTGAGAGTTGGGTGGTCTATAAGCATATCCTTAATGGTGGTCCCTAGTCGTGGGAGTTTCGAGACAGGGCATTGATACTCCGGAGTAGACTAGTGAATACAGTCGAGACCCCGACGAGGGGCGGTGGCCGGTCTCACAAGCCACTGGTGTCAGTTGGATCACCTAAGATGTATACAGGTGCTCATTGGGTTATGAGTACACCGGACAGAACTCGCCGGGAACCTGCTAGTTGGTATTATACATATCGTCAGATAGCAGTTCCCTGGTGACATGTGTACAGGTTAGTTCATCGACCTGAGGTCGTCATTTGTCTCGTGTGAGTTCCCACTGTGCTTTGATTTCTATCCTACCACGGCTCAAAGGAGTCGTGCAAACAGGTAGTTTTTGGGTACAGTCCCGAGCCACATGGAGGCACGTGAGCGGATCGACAGGGGATTCGTCTCTCCCGGTATTGGGGGTGGAGGTCGCGCTGTGTCTAGGAAAGCCATTACACCAAGTCCTTGGCCAAGGCAGGTGAGATTTACTGGTAGGTACTCCAGTAGTATCTCAGGGTGTTCAGGGCTTGTCTCCGACACGACTTATACAGCTATTGGGGGTCTGACGTTACTAGCCCCCTAGGCCGGATATGCGATACTCATAGACGAACGGACCGGACTGTATATACATTGTCACTGTTAGGCTCAGTAGGGTTTCTGGATGAGTTCGCTCATCAGCCTCCCTTGAGGTCAGTCCATGGGCAGCCGTTACGCATAGCTAGTGCCGCTGACGGTTTGTGGTTAAACCCACTGCCAGGGTACTGACGAGTCATTAGAGTCCCCCACAGACAGTTTCCCAAGTTCGGGCGAAACGTTGTAGAGGCCGTATGGTTTTATGGCAGGGTTCGGAAAATGCACGTGCGTTTACGCACGTGTTATTTTTCGGGCAGATAATACTGGTGGGCTTTGGTTTAAGCCGGATCCATATATTATATAGAGTAGATATAATATCTTTGTCTCAGTTGCATTTGTATTCGGTCGTAATACAAATGCGGGTATATTTATACAGTTACGGGGTTATCCTGAAATTCGTTTCGGGATCACTTTTGGATGTTGCCAGTTTCCAGTTTTCTATCAGCCGTATTTAACATTTGGTTAAATACGGATTTTATCTTTTCTTGAGATGAGTGTGGAAGGTTCTAGAAGGTTCTAGAAGTGGTGAGGTGTTTAGTGAGTCATGGTTGCATTTAATGATTCCATTAATGCTTGATGACTAGCTTAATGATTCATCATTTCATTAAGTGTGTTCACACTTTGTGTTCACACTAGAGATATTTTCTTATTGTCACCTCCCCCTCTCCTACACTCACCCCCCACCTCTATATATGTGGCGGCCCTCCTCTCTCTCTCACTTACTTCATTTTGGTTAAAAAGATTATGATAGTTTCGGTGTATGGAATTTCACAGCTCATTTCATTCCATTACCCGATTCCCACGGCAACTTCATTAACCGTTCGTCCATGGTTTTGGACGAAGCGAGACAAAATATTCCACTCATTCTCTACATCAATCTTGGTCGTCTCTTTTAGCAAACTTGACGATCGAGTTGCCTCGAGTCAGAGGTGGGAGCCCGTTTAAAGATCCGATGACGTTGTGCCACCTGGACGAGGAGATCGGAGATCGACGAGATCGGAGCAGCCGCAACGGAGTGTGGGATGATGGTTAAAGAACGAAGGACTCGGATCGTTCGGTATAACCTTTCTTCCCTCTTTGTAGATTGTTAGTTTAGCGTTAATGGCAGATCCGGGTTATAGTATGCGATAGCGCCAGTTATAAAAGTTTTTGTTCCGCATTTTGGCGTCTGAAAGACGGCCGGGGCGCTACCGTAGACTTACATGGTATCAGAGCCACGCCATTAAGCTTTACTAACTTGTGCTAACACGTTTAAAAGATCGATCGAACGGATTTTCAAAAACTACAATTTTCAAGTTTAAAGTTTCTGTTGAATTTAAATCTGGTCTAAAAATTTTTTTGAGCATCTCAGAAAGTCAAGCAGGCTTTTTAAAGAACACAGAAGAAATTCGACCCACTGATCCGACCGTACGGCCGTGAAACTGCCGCCAAAGCCATGCTTTGGCCGCGGAACCGCGGCCGTCTAGGTGAATCAGTGGACCATCTTTCTTCTGTGGATTCTACTTGAGAAATTGTGGTTTCTGGAACTGTTCATTTGGGCCCAGTATTTTTTACTGTACAGCAGTTTTGCGTGGGGCCCACTTCGGGAAATTTAGTCGATCGAAATTTAAATGTGTTAGTTTACAGTGCTTACATTATATCTCCGACCGGAAATGTCATTTGATCGGTAAACCGTGTCTGACTGCTATAGTTCTTTTAGACGGGTTTGCGAACGTGACATTCGCGTTGATGTTCTGTGTTGTGCTGTGATGTTGCGGATTTGTCGTGGTGGATAGCAGTGTGCAATGGTAGTGCAGTTTGGATTTATTTGTACATTTGATATTGCGGGGCGAGCGTCCAACATGTGGACTGCCGTCACTGCCTGTTGTATAATATTCTTTTGGGGCACGACCAGGTTGCGGTCGATGTACCTGTTGTACTATTTTTCATTACTATTCTGGGTTTTGCCCCGTGACGGAGTGCACGGATAGCCGGGTTCTGAGGGGCAACGGGTCCGCATCTCATGGCTTTGAGAGGCAGAGGGGCCTCACTCTAGAATTGGCAGACTATTCGCCGCACTCGTAGGGGGTACAGGTTGACCCAAAGAGAGGTGCACAAGCTACCGGATTCCGTGAAGTGCTGGGTGGTCCATTCACTATGCTGTTGGGGGCTGCCTCGCTTCAGGTTTTGGCGGGTAACTTGCCGCACCCGTAGGGGTCTAGGTTTCATTGCACAGGCTATCCACACGACAGGGGAACGTCGGGTTTCAGCAGCGGCTCTGTGAAACTCGGGGATCCCAGATTATCTGTATTGTTCTGTGATGCTTATTACTTTTCTGTAATGTTGCATATTATCACGCCTGGAGCGATTATTGTATATTGGTATATATACTATTAGATGTTGTATATGTTTTATACCCGCGCTAGTCCAGTCTCCACTCTGTCGTTAGTTAAGTAACCTAACAGGTGATGACGGGACCCAGTGACGAATGCGGATGGCATATACGTACATTTTATTTTCGTTCTTTTCTGGTGTGATTAATTGATGGGACTGCGTTGATTCTGATCAATGCAAAGTAAAACAAACCTATTTGGATGTTGTTGGAACAATTTGAAAAGTGTTATTACAAAGATGTTTCCTTTTGTTTTGCACAGTGGTATTCGGTTGGAATATCCTGCACCTCATTCGACGGGGCAAGGGCCGATATCCCTTCACCGGGACTGACCCCTTGGGCAGAAGTTTGCGTCAGGGTAATAACTTCACTATAGTCGATTACATGTTGCTTTGCATCGCGGTATTCAGTGGAATATCCTGCACCTCATTCCACGAGGAAAGAGCCGAGATCCCTTCACCGGGAGTGACCTCTTTAGCAAAGGTTTTCGCCACTATATTTTATAAAAAAGCTATCAGGTTCCTTCAACGAGATCAAGTTCATTACGTTAAAGGTTTTTCGCCAAAAACCAGCCATAGCCCTCCGTCATTTCATATGAATGGTCAGTAGTATTCGAGCTATGTTGGTCTGGCCCTTAGCTAGGACATAGTGATTGGTAGCTGCTGGGGTGTTCATATGTTGCATAGATAGATGCGTTGGTTTGGGACAGTCGTACAGCCTTGTTGGCCCTTAGTCAAGGGCGAGTACGGGTGGGTTCAAATTAACAAGATAATGATGGGAAGAACTTGACATGTGACTTATGATGGGCTGGCCCTTAGTCACGGTCATAAGAACATGGGGTAAAAATCATATCGGGAGTTTCTAAAGACACTGAAACTTGCCAGGCATGCGCATACCTTCTGGAGTGTGATAACGCGAGTGGATTCCGTCACGTTATCATGCGATGAGAGTTGGATCCCGATTCCCACTGATGAGTTGGTTTACTCTTCGGGTGATCCCGATTGATTCTTCTTTCAGGTTTGGAGGAGAATTTGACAGTACAGTGGGAGGTTTCCGGATTAGATAAAGTAATAACCATTCTGATCTAGGATAGAGTGCACGCAGAGTGTTTCTTTTCTCTCTCTCTCTTTGGCAGCAACCTTTGACCGACCCTAGACTATGACTCAGTGACCAAGTTGACCGAACCTTCTTAAAATACTGGCTTTTGGATTGTCTAAGTTGCATAAGTCATTGCCACTCCTTCTTCTACCCTTTGCATTTCTCAGAACACCCGTATTACTACGGACATCCACTTCAATTGGATAGATCCATCGTATGGTTATATATGAACTCGAAGGGACTTCTTCGAGGATGGATCAAGGTTCAGGAGAAATAGAATTGGTTTATTCAGTTGTCTTTTATTATCACCTTCTCTCAGGTTGCGAGGGCTCCTTGGTTTAGGAGAGTACACCTATTACGCTTATTGGATAGTCTTCTTCCAAACCATAGGCAGGTGCCGAAAGGTAGGGAATGAAGAAAACCAATCAGCCTAAGTAGGGTGTACAGAAGGTAATATGTAAAGACAAAATAAAGGGATTAGAAAGAGGGCAAAGTAAGTTGCGACTGTTATCATTCACGACCAAATCACGTACTTCATCGCCACTCCTATTTCACTTTTAAAAGAATAAGGTATTATTCAGTTGTCTTTTATCATCACCTTCTCTCAGTTGCGAGTACTCCTTGGTATAGGAGGGTACACCTATTATGCTTACTGGATAGTCTTCTTCCAAACCATAGGCTGGTGCCGAACGGTAGGGAAGGGAGAAAACCACTTAGCCTAACGATGGTGTACAGAAGGTAACGACTAAAGACAAATAAAGGGATTTGGAGAGATGGCAAAGAGATATACGGTTACGGTCATGAATTGGATTATGGAAGAGGCATTACTATGAATACCAGGATACCCCTACGAAACATTTTCATGTTTCAGTGCATTGTTAATGGAAAACTGTTTTCCCGATTAGATACTTACTCCAGGGTGTGTATTCACCAGGTTTCATTCTCATATCTGTATGGTTTTACAGATAATGAGTGGGAGGAAGTTATTGGGAATTAGGTGATCATCCTCATTATATCGGAATTCGTTGTAATTGGTGATATTTGAGGAAATCGCCAGGGTACAGTTTTCAACCTACGACGCACAGGTTTTGAGTTATTTAACTCATCGGACTTATACAGAGTATTGTATGTTGTCCAGTGTCCATCAGGACAAAGGGGTAGGTCCTCGTACTATGTTCTGTTTACTTATGACTTCTCTAGTTTTTAGACAAGTGTGTCGTAGAAATACAAGATCTAAGTTTTGAGAAGTTGTGGGTATAAGAATAATGTAGAGAACCAGATGTCGCAAGTATCGGGATTCTTCAAAGAGATCGAAGATGTAGATACTTCTGATCGGTATTCAGATGATAGTAAATGTTTTGAGAAACTTGTTTCTCTTTCAGGTTACTCATAATTGGATGGATTCCTAAGTTGAGTAATGCTGATTAGCCTCTCTCCATTAAAGTTGATATGCACTGGAGACAGCTGCATGATTAGAATCTGGTTCCAATTAAATAAGTGCCAAAGTTTCTATATTGGATATAGAATGGTTCGTATCTTAACGATATTAAGGTACGGGGAGTTGTCCGGCTTATGCTTAAAACCAGACTCTGGATAACTCAGGGCACGTTTCTGTAATGGCAGTTTGTGGGTTGGCCCAGGCTATGATGAGGGTTGATATTCTACCGTCTGGAAGATCAATAGTGATATTGTTCTTGACTCGCCACAGTTTTAGTAAAATGGATTTTTTCAGAAAACAGTAGTGGGAGTATGGTAGAACTGGAAGTGATTCCAGAACCGCAAACGATTACGGAAAATTTAATAGGACCAATAGATTCAATCAGGTTTGACATTCCATTAGCCACTCCGCAGATATGGTGGGTAACCTCAGACACCCGAGAGGTACTTCGGTAGCCTCAAGGACGGTGACAGGGAGGTTCTTATCTACCCAGACTTGACACTACTGTTGTTTCAGGCTATGAGACCCGGTAGGAGGGTTGTTGTGGTCAGTGGGAGCAGCGGAAGCAAAGTGGACAAGTAGCTTATGTCTATTTATAGACTAGAGCAGTTATAGCGGAGATTGATCATCTAATTTTGATGTGACAGTCATGGGTTTGACTTCATCAGAATAGGGGATGGATCTGTTAAGAAGGTAGTAGGGTGTGTTGTCCTGGTATTTGGATGACATACATAGAGTAGGAAGTAAAATTCCTATACTACGATCGGTTGTACTGTGGTCGTCACACAGTTGTTTCTCCAGACAGGATATGGATATAATATTTGACATTCTGGTTTCTAGATCTATGGTTTTAGATCTGGATTTGGGTAGTTTCCCAATATCGGTGCTTTGACAGTATTCTAATGGTTTTTAGAATAGATGACTCCTGGCATGGTGGTGTACCTGCAGGTGATGGAGTCACCCTCTCTAAGGGTGTCTTACAGACTAAAGGGGAGAGGGATGTGCATGATTGGCAGATCACTTGCTTAGGCAACTGAGTCAATCATGAGATGTCAAGTACCACACCAAATGTTGTTTTTGCACTAGCTGCAATAAGTTTGTATTAATCCAATCCTGGAGAAACATAAGGAAGCAGTTTTAGAACATAAGTGGATGTTCTACGGATTTGACGACGGCAGCCTCTTTCGGGAGACGGTTATCATTCCAGGCTTCAAAGGTGACATGGATGACAGAGTGATTGTCAGAGTTATAGTTTTCCCTCTGACAAAGAGGGACAGTATTTTGGACAGGTGGTCCAAGAGGATACTGTGGGAGGCAAGGTGCTGAGCACTGATTAGTTTCAGTGATTGATACAGTCTAAGAAGTTTGGATTTGGAGTTCATTTATGAACTAGGTCCCATCAGATATCCAGACATATTCTAAGACAGGTATTACTCAATTCGGGAGATGGTTTTCTCCGGGAAATTGAGATTAAGAGAGACATAGAAAGAAACATCCTGGCGGATCCACTCACTGAGGCTATTTCTCGAACACAATAGTTTTACAAACGGGCTTTGTGAAACTGATTAGTAGAGGAGTTGGATGTTGGTTTCACACGGGCTGTGAGTACGCAACATCGCAATAATTAGCCTTAAGTGCAAGTGGGAGATTGTTGGATATAGTGCCCTCAAGGTCAATTATTGGATCGCAGGTACGTGATTGCAATGATTGCGGAGGACCTATACCGGTAGGACAGTCTTACTCGAGATGATAGTATGCTATCTGGTTTGCCTTTATCAGTCGTGTATAGGTTCAGGTGACTGATCACGATTACACTTTGATAGAGCCCTTAGGATCTTGCTTGACTACCAACAGTATGAGGGCGATCATATACGTGAGAGTTGGGTGGTCTATAAGCATATCCTTAATGGTGGTCCCTAGTCGTGGGAGTTTCGAGACAGGGCATCGATACTCCGGAGTAGACTAGTGTATACAAAGGAGACCCCGACGAGGGGCGGTGGCCGGTCTCACAAGCCACTGGTGTCAGTTGGATCACCTAAGATGTATACAGGTGCTCATTGGGTTATGAGTACACCGGACAGGACTCGCCGGGAACCTGCTAGTTGGTATTATACATATCTTCAGATAGCAGTTCCCTGGTGACATGTGTACAGGTTAGTTCATCGACCTGAGGTCGTCATTTGTCTCGTGTGAGTTCCCACTGTGCTTTGATTTCTACCCTACCACGGCTCAACGGAGTCGTGCAAACAGGTAGTTTTTGGGTACAGTCCCGAGCCACATGGAGGCACGTGAGCGGATCGGCAGGGGATTCGTTTCTCCCGGTATTGGGGGTGGAGGTCGCGCTGTGTCTAGGAAAGCCATTACACCAAGTCCTTGTCCAAGGCAGGTAAGATTTACTGGTAGGTACTCCAGTAGTATCTCAGGGTGTTCAGGGCTTGTCTCCGACACGACTTATACAGCTATTGGGGGTCTGACGTTACTAGCCCCCTAGGCCGGATATGCGATACTCATAGACGAACGGACCGGACTGTATATACATTGTCACTGTTAGGCTCAGTAGGGTTTCTGGATGAGTTCGCTCATCAGCCTCCCTTGAGGTCAGTCCATGGGCAGCCGTTACGCATAGCTAGTGCCGCTGACGGTTTGTGGTTAAACCCACTGCCAGGGTACTGACGAGTCATTAGAGTCCCCCACAGACAGTTTCCCAAGTTCGGGCGAAACGTTGTAGAGGCCGTATGGTTTTATGGCAGGGTTCGGAAAATGCACGTGCGTTTACACACGTGTTATTTTTCGGGCAGATAATACTGGTGGGCTTTGGTTTAAGCCGGATCCATGTATTATATAGAGTAGATATAATATCTTTGTCTCAGTTGCATTTGTATTCGGTCGTAATACAAATGCGGGTATATTTATACAGTTACGGGGTTATATTGAAATTCGTTTCGGGATCACTTTTGGAAGTTGCCAGTTTCCAGTTTTCTATCAGCCGTATTTAACATTTGGTTAAATACGGATTTTATCTTTTCTTGAGATGAGTGTGGAAGGTTCTAGAAGGTTCTAGAAGTGGTGAGGTGTTTAGTGAGTCATGGTTGCATTTAATGATTCCATTAATGCTTGATGACTAGCTTAATGATTCATCATTTCATTAAGTGTGTTCACACTAGAGATATTTTCTTATTGTCACCTACCCCTCTCCTACACTCACCCCCCCACCTCTATATATGTGGTCGGCCCTCCTCTCTCTCTCACTTACTTCATTTTGGTTAAAAAGATTATGATAGTTTCGGTGTATGGAATTTCACAGCTCATTTCATTCCATTACCCGATTCCCACGGCAACTTCATTAACCGTTCGTCCATGGTTTTGGACGAAGCGAGACAAAGTATTCCACTCATTCTCTACATCAATCTTGGTCGTCTCTTTTAGCAAACTTGACGATCGAGTTGCCTCGAGTCAGAGGCGGGAGCCCGTTTAAAGATCCGATGACGTGGTGCCACCTGGACGAGGAGATCGGAGATCGACGAGATCGGAGCAGCCGCAACGGAGCATGGGATGATGGTTAAAGAATGAAGGACTCGGATCGTTCGGTATAACCTTTCTTCCCTCTTTGTAGATTGTTAGTTTAGCGTTAATGGCAGATCCGGGTTATAGTATGCGATAGCGCCAGTTATAAAAGTTTTTGTTCCGCATTTTGGCGTCTGAAAGACGGCCGGGCGCTACCGTAGACTTACAGGTGTTTGATGGAGAATCCTACCAGCTGATAAATGCCAAGGGAAAAAGACCCATACCACCCATCAATGGCCGATATCTCAAGAAATACTACGCGTGAATGCTCCAAGTCGTAGGCGAATTGACTACACCGGCCCTACGGTTTGGATCATATATCCTGTAAAACAGTATACAATCCACGGGCATAAACGACCCCTATCTCTCCCAAGTCCTACCGGTGAGACTACATTTAAAGTCCCACCAGCGATGAAGATCTGCCAATGTAAAAAAAAAAGAGGGTATGTCCATGAGCAAAACGAGCACGGATGAAAACCCGAAAGGGCTCCGTGAGTAAAAACAGCAGGACTGCCGACGAGTTTGTGAAAACCCGAAAGGGCGCAAACTCGTGAAAAAGAGATGAAATACACTCGCAAAGTCCTCTCGACTTTGTGAGGAGAAAATCCCCACATGAGATCCTTACGACTCATAAAGGAGCAACACACTTAGGAATCCCCACGATTCTCAGGGAGAAATACACCTGCGAGATCCTCTCGACTCGTAGGGAGAAAATGATTTTCTGAGACTCTTACGGCTCATAAAATTGAAAAGTCTTAGGTGATAGAGATCTAAACCTGTCTCCTAAGCCATCGCTCCCCAATGGGCAACGATAAATGATGAGTCGCTCCTGGCATTGTTTCAGTGTTAGCGGTGCTGATGCCGACCCAAAACCTAAATCCCAAGTCTTGCCAAAGGCAAATGATGAGTTGCTCCTGGCACTATGCTTTAGTGTTAGCGGTGCTGATGCCGACCCAAAAAAAAACAAAAACAAATCCCAAGCCTTCACAAGGGCAAATGATGAGTTGCTCCTGGTATTATTCCTGTGTAGTAATGTTGATGCCAAACAAAATCCAAATTCCAAGTTCCTCTCATATTCAAAAGTCCCGCCAAACAAGGCAGAAATCAAACAGATCAAATTAATGTCCCACCCAGTAGCGCTTCCAAGCTCAAAGTCCCGCTGGAAGGGTAGAGAACTCCTAAAATAAATCAAATCAAACAAATCAACTCTAACACCGCAGAAAGCGGAGTAAGTCAACTTCAACCCCGACACCGCAAGAAGCGGAGTAAGTCAATTTCAACCCTGATACCGCAAGAGGCAGAGCAAGTCAAATCAAATCGTGAAAACCGCAGAAAGCGGAGCAGGTCAAATCAAGCACCGACCGTCCAAGTCGCAAAAAGGGCAGCATCGACCGTCCAAGTAGCTAAAAGGGCAGCACCGACCGTCCAAGTCGCAAAAAGGGCAGCAACGACCGTCCAAGTCGTTAAAAGGGCAGCACCGACCGTCCAAGGCGCAAAAAGGGCAGCACCGACCGTCCAAGTCGCAAAAAGGGCAGCATCGACCGTCCAAGTCGCAAAAATGGCAGCACTGATCGTCCACATCGCGAAAAGGGCAGCATCGACGTCCACGTCGTCAAAACGGGAGACAAATCAAGTCAACCCTCACGCAAAAGAAGATCCATCAATTTTATGCACACGACCCATATATGTGGTGTGCATGTATTGATGGGGGCACTTTGTTGGGGTCAAAAGTTTCACCCCGATCGACCAAGTCAAAACCAAGGTCAACCCCAAATCAAGTGGGTCCGAGTCCAAGCTAAGTGGGCCCAAGCCCAAGTCAAGACCAAGCATGGAAGAGTCCATCTCCATGCCAAAAAGGATGCGATAAATTAGTCTAAATGTAATTTTTAGAAATAAATGTATGTAAAATGGGCGGAAAGCCAAAATTTTGTAAACCCTATGGCTTATGTGTAAAAAGAAATAAGCACATAAGGTATGGGGTGGCACAAGTGCTATTTGGCAAAGCCCAAGGGGCTATATATAAAGTGTGTAGCCTATAAAGGCAACATGATGAAAAAATCAAAGGATAACTTTTTCTCTCTCAAAAAATTAGGGTTCTGTGCCTCCTTCTCTTTCCTTAAAGTTCTAAACCTTCTCCCTTTTTCTTAAATTAAATCAAGAGTTTTATTCTTCTTTTCCCCAAAAGGAATAAACCCTTTCCCTTTTTCTTAAATTAAATCAAGAGTTTCACTATTCTTTTCCTAAAAAGGAATAGTTTTTCACCATGAAACCCACAAAAGGGAGCTCAGATCTCCCATCAGATCTCTAAAAGGGGAGATTTTTAAGTCTTACCCCCTTTTCCCTCTAAGATCCAGCCAACAGAGAAGAGGAAGAAGGAGACCCATCTCCAAGAATCCCACTTTGGGAAGATCCAGGGCTCAAGGGAGAAGAAAGGGGTCTCCTTTCATCAGCTCCAAAAATCTCTTAGGAGTTTAACTCCACAAAAAAAATAATCTTTTTTAGGAGTTTAACTCCAAAAGTCAATTGGGAGTACAACTCCCGGTGCAGGGGCTAAGCCCCTTTGTCCTTTTTTTTAGGAGTTTAACTCCAAAAGTCAATTGGGAGTACAACTCCCAGTATAGAAGGCTAACCCCCTTTTTTCTTGCTGGCGCCTAGCGCCCGTGTGCTAAGCACCTGAGGCGCTAGCGTCCAGCGCCCGTGTGCTAAGCATCTGAAGTGATAGCGTCCAGCGCCCGTGTGCCAAGCATGTGAGGCGCCCAGCGCCCGTGTGCCAAGCACGTGAGGCGCTGGCGCTCACGCATCCTTTGGACGCTATTTCCTTTTTTTTTTGTATATATACACACTCCACAACACTGTCCCCGTTAGAAAAAAATTTCTAACGGGAAGCTGCCCCACACCCTATAAGGGGGCTGCTAGCCCCCTTGACCCCCAGTCCGCTATCTAGGTAGCGAGCCCCCCGTAAACTCTGCGAGGCCCCTGATATACCTTAGACCCTTCAAAACACAACACATGCACTCTGCACATTGAGTTCGCATGACCAGTTTGACCCGTCAATCGGAGGTTCTCTTGCTCCAAAGGCGAGGGGTAATTAATGGCAGCTTAGTCTGCGGCTGCCGGAGATTCGGATCCCCACAATCAATAAACCCCCGCCTACCCTAGGCAGGGGGAATCTGTAGTACGCCTGAAAAGCGACGCGTATTCCCATCTCAATGGAGTGACGAAAAACATCCTACAGAGGCAATAAAGAGCCTCTTGGAAGGACAGCAGCAGTAGAATGCTATCCTAATGAACCACCCAGAAGCTGAGGCATCTGGAGTGAAACAATTCCGGGCACTGCATCCTAAGCAATTTTCTGGGAAAGAGAGCCCTCTGGAAGCTGAAGAATGGGCTCAATCCATTGAGGACGATCTGGCAGCAGCACAAGTGCTAGACATTGCTTGGGTAAGGGTTGCGAAGCTGCAACTTACGGATAACGCCCGAGTATGGTGGAAGGCGGAAGAAAGCCGTCTTACTCAGCCGATCTAATGGAAGACTTTTCACGACATGTTCGACGCAAAGTATTTTCCCGAGATTGCCCGATTTGACATGGAGCAGCAATTCATCCACCTACAATAAGGCTCTATGTGGAGCAAATCCGTGGATGAGTATGATACTGAGTTCATTATGTTGAGCAGGTAAAATATGTCTCAAATATTCGAATTTTCTGATATCTCATACTACACAACTAACACAAAACTGTAACAGGTTCGCGGCACATCTCATACCGACTGCTGAGATCAGGGCCAGAAGATTTCAGCAGGGGCTGGACCAGGAAATCTAAGTTGCTCTAGCTACAGAGGATTTCCCAACCCACGACTTAGCTCTGAAGGCTGCTCGTCGATATGAGGCAGTGGTGTAGAAGAAGGGCATACCTCAATCTGCCGGTATGAAGCGCCCTGCTACTCATATAGCAGGAGAAGCCTCTTCCAGACCACCTTTTGTACCCAGGAGACCAGGAGTACCTTTCAACCGGCCCAGTCCAGACTTTTGCACCTACTGCAGGAGGAATGGACACCTAGCGAAGGATTGCAGGCGTGCTAATTTCCTTTGCTTAGTCTGTGGCTCATCCACACATGATATTGGATCTTGTCCTCGTAGACTCAATCCAAATCCTGCAACCAGACCAGCAATCTCCTATCTACAGCGGCCAGCTATCCAGACACCTGCACCACGTCTTGCTCTCCTAGCTCCACCTTCTCGTGGACTTACTGCACCTCCTTCTCGTCAGTTCCATCAAGCACAAAGGAACCTACCTCAAGCAGAGGAATGGACAGAGGAATGCTCCCCAGCAAGGAGGAATGTACCGAGGCGACATGCTTTCACAATGACTATGGAAGAAACTGAAGCCACTGGCCAAGTCATCACTGGTAACTATTTTCTTTCAAACTTTCTTTCAATCCTTATACATATCAAATATCTTATCCTATACCTAAACATATTCCACATAACTTAGGTACAATCTTAGTAGCCTCACTTCCTGCACTAGCACTCTTCGATACTGGAGCATCTCATTGCTTTATATCGCAACGGTTCGTCCGAACTCATGCGATTCCAGTCAAACCGCTCGTATCCAGCTGGAATGTCAGTTCAGGGAACGACGTTCTAAAGGAAACAATGGGATACGACCTGTGTCCAGTGGTCGTCTGCAGCAGAGAATTTTATGTTGACTTCAATATGCTGGACATACCGAACTTCGAAGTAGTTTTGGGTATGGATTGGCTAGGAACTTTCTATGCTACCATCGACTGTCGTCAAAGGAGGGTAGTGTTTGAGATTCCAGAGTATCCGGTCTTTTATTTCAAGAGTGGAGACCGTACCCTGAAGCCTAGCACATACAAAGCAAACCCGAAGAAGGCAGTGATTGCAACTCTAAAGGCGGGAGAAGATAAGCCAGAGGTAGTTCGAGAGTTCGATAATGTATTTCCTGAAGACATATCAGGTTTGCCTCCTGATCGAGCTCTTGAATTTGGAATTGATTTAGTACCTGGAGCACAACCGGTGATCAAATCACCATACCGATTAAGTCCAGAAGGTTTGAAAGAGGTCCGTAATCAGCTGGACGAACTCTGCAGAAAGGATGGATCCGTTCCAGTACTTCAAGTTGGGGATCTCCAGTGTTGCTTGTGAAGAAGAAAGAAGGTTCATATAGAAGTGCATTGATTATAGAGTTTTGAATGAAGTCATGATAAAGAACAAGTATCCACTACCGCGAATCGACGATCTGTTCGATTAGCTAAGTGGGTCTTGCGTTTTCTCAAATTTAGATCTTCGTTCGGGTTATCATCAGGTGAAGGTCAAAGAGTCTGATGTTCCGAAGACGTCATTCAGGACTCGCTATGGACATTATGAGTTTCTCGTGATGCTATTTGGAGTGACCAATGCACCAGCCATATTCATGAATCTGATGAATTAAGTTTTCTGATAGTACCTAGATAGGTTCGTTGTCATATTCATTGATGACATCCTGGTGTATTCTAAGAATCGGAAAGAGCAGGCTGCACATTTATGAATTGTCCTGGAGACTTTATGACAGCATCAACTCTATACCAAGTACAACAAGTGCGAGTTTTGGTTAGAATAAGTCGGATTTCTCGGACATATCGTTTCAGGTGAAGGAATTTCTGTGGATCCAGCTAAAGTATCCGCAGTAATCAAATGGCTGACACCAAAAACAGTGAGGTACATTCGAAATTTCTTGGGATTAGCGGGATACTACCGAAGATTTATTGAAGGATTTTCGAAGATTGCAACACCCCTGACCAAGCTCACACGTAAAGATGAAGAATTCGTGTGGTTAGAAGCATGCAAACAAGTTTTCGTAGAACTTAAATCATGATTGACAACAACGCCTATTCTCGTAATACCGGACCAATCTGGAGGTTTCGTAGTACATTGTGATATATCCGGTAAGGGATTAGGATGTGTTCTATACCAGCACGGTTAAGTTGTAGTTTATGCATCAAGATAATTGAAGATTTATGAGCGCAATTATCCAACGCATGACTTAGAGTTGACGGCTGTTATATTTGCACTGAAGATTTGGCGTCAGGTAAATATATACACAGACCACAAAAGTCTGAAGTATGGATTTATTCAGAAAAAGCTGAATATGCGGCAGAGAAGATGGTTAGAACTTATGGCGGATTTCGACATCAATCTACAATATCATTCAGGGAAGGTGAATGTAGTACCTGATACACTTAGTCTCCAACCACTATCAAAGAATCTCACCGCACAGTGGAAGCTACAGCAAGATTTGCATCATATAGAAATAGAAGTGATCATGCCAGGTAACGCTTCAAGTTTGATGAACTTACAAGTTCAGTCTACAATTGTCAATCAGATCAAAGCAGCTCAAGCAAGTGATGCCAAGTTGCAAAAGATCAAAGAACAAGTAAAAAGTGGACTTAGAACAGACTTCATCATCCATGAAGACGGATTTTTGAGATACGAAAGAAGATTGTGTGTACCACAAGGTCCTATTCGGGAAGAGTTGATGAAAAAAGCTCACAGCTCCCCATACTCAGTACACCCTGGTGGTACAAAAATGTACAAACATCTGCGGCAACATTATTAGTGGCATGGAATGAAGCGTGAAGTAGCCAGAAGCATAGCCAAATGCTTGGTGTGTCAGCAAGTAAAAGCTGAATATCACAGGACTGCTGGTTTACTTCAACCGTTACCTATTCCATAATGGAAGTGGCAACACATCACCATGGACTTCGTGACTGCACTTCCTCACAGCATGAAAGGTAACGATGCAGTATGGGTTATTGTGGATCGACTCGCAAAGTCGGCTCATTTTATCCCCTTTCGAGTTTGCCAATCTACCGAGACACTAGCAAAGAAGTACATGAAGATAAGTTTGAATCTAAATAAGATTTCACTCTTCAATTTGTACTATCTCTGATACCCATGAACTCATGCAGGAGATCGTGAGATTACATGGAGTACCGGTTTGCATTGTCTCCGATCGTGACACTAGATTCCGATCGCAGTTTTGGTAGAGCCTGCAAGCTAGATTGGGAATGAGTATGAGCTTTAGCATAGCTTACTATCCACAAACAGATGGACAGTCCGAGCGAACGATTCAGATCCTTGAAGATATGCTAAGAGTTTGTATGCTAGACTTCGAAGGATCGTGGGAAGATCACCTACATCTTGTGGAGTTTTCATACAACAACAGTTATCAAGCAAGTATTGGAATAACACCGTTTGCAGCGCTCTATTGAAGGAAGTGTCTTTCACCATTAAGTTGGGACGACATCGGAGATAGGGAACTTCTTGGATCTGAGATGATACTAGCGACTATAGATGTAGTTCGCACTATCAGGGAACGAATGTGCATGGCCCAAGACCGACATAAGTATTAGGCTGATGCAAAGTGCCGACACTTGAAGTTCTAACCGGGCGATCATGTCTTTCTTATGATCTCTCCAAACCGTGGAGTGATTCACTTTGGAAAGAGGGGTAAGCTAAGTCCGAGATATATTGGACCATTCGACATACTCGAAAGAGTCGGAGAAGCGGCATATCGTTTGGCACTTCCACCCTCATTAGAAGGAGTGCATAACGTGTTCCACATATCCCAACTCCGAAGATATGTGAGCGACCCCAGCCATTTCCTTAATCACTCCGAGCTCACTGTACAGACAGACTTATCTTGTGAGCAATAACCTGTTGAAATTCTGGACAGAAAGGTGAAGTCACTTCGGAACAAGAAAGTAACTTGGTTCGAGTGATGCGGAGAAAAGATTCATCAGGAGAATCAACATAGGAAAGAGAAGACGACATGCGTGCAAGATACCCTTTCTTATTTATAAATTAGTCTTTAAATATTTGTAAATTTAGAGGACGAAATTTTTGTAAGGAGGGTAGAATGTAACGACTTTGTTTTTAATGAACAAAAATTTGTTTAAAGTTAAAGTACTAAATAGAGTATTTGCAACCCTGAGTATGCTATAAGTATTTAATTTGTTTTAGAACAACAAGAAGCCACTTATAGTTCACTGGTAAAGTCTTGCACTGCTGTGACATAGCCTCTGTGTTCGAATCCCCTCAGCTATATATTATTTTTAATGATTTTTCTTTTAAACTTTTTGAAAGCCCAAAAGTTTACACGTGCAATACACATAAAAATGAAAAGTCACTCAAATCAAACATGTGGAAAATATTATATATACAGACTAAGACACGTGGCAAGCATCCAGAGACCCAACTCACCAATGTGGCCGGCGAGATGGGGTTCTGGGCCGGCGCCGCCGGGCTCCCTATACCAAATACTACCAAACTCTGCCCAAGTGACTCTTCCCCTACCCCCACTACTCATTTTTTATTTGTTTTTCCTAAAATTAAACAGAGAATTAAAATGAGGCATTAATTCAAAATTTTAATGCATTTTAATTCCATTCTTCAATCCTCAAAACCCTAATTTCTCCTATAAATACAACATCACACCCTAGTCCTCTCCATTCTGAAATCTATCTTCAAAACTCTCAAAATTTTCCAAGTCAAATTAGTTATACAAGTGGAGTTAGCCCAAGGTCATCTTCCAGTGACGACTTGGGACGAATCCGGCGACATCGTGACTCCACGAACCTTCCATCTTGTTCCCATACCTCCCCTCTCTCTTTTCAAACCGTAAGTCCCCTATCCTCTCCTCTTTTCCTATTCTAAAAATATCTCTTTTCAAAACTCGTCGGGAAGTGGAGTTATTCCGACTTCCAATTTTAATTTTATTAAAAACATAACTTTTCATAATAACTAAACACCCATATTGTTACATCTTGTTTAGTAATCATAAAGCAACATTGAGAACAAGTTTCAATTTAAAATACCATGCTATGCAACTTTTATTTCACTTTTACGGTTAAATATCACAAACTTTCTATTCGACATCTTTCATCATATTTGCTCATATTATCTTTAGAAAAATCATGAGATAATGACCTATATCATCACAACACTCATCATGACATAGCACGATGGATTTTGGAATAATATTTTGTGGGATAAATACAATTTACAATAAAATACCTTAAACTAATAAAACCGTATTCTTTAAAATTATTTTAATTAAATTCCTTGCAAATAAGCCTCTACAACCCATTTTGGGGAACCCGATTTGGATGGTGCGGGTTATCGCACATTCTCGGTACTAGTAGAGTGAGATGCTGACCTCCTCACAAGGCATCTAATCTCGATGGAATTTTTAATACAATTTTTAAAAATAATGTGATTTTCTATTTAATAAATAAATTCTACTTTTAATAATATATATATATATATAATCAAAATATCTATTTTAAATATATATAATAAATTCCACGTTTTCTAAACAAAGGAATCACAAATTTCATGAATATACCATCACAAATCCATACAATTACAATTTACACTAAAATACCATATACTATTCAATCTAGGTTTATAATCATTAGAATACTTCACTTTAAAAAATTACATCCATAAAAACACTAAATACGACTAATAAATACTTGAGGTTTATTTTGAAATTATATCAAAACTATTTTTCATAAAACCCCCTCAAGTTTATTAATTTACAATAAGGACCCTAGTAAATATAGGTTTAAGCGGGACCAATTCTCTTGAGCCTCAGGGAGCCGGAGAAAATGGGTGCTTGCCTATTTAAGATAGAAAACTAAAACGGGGTTATCAATGGTAATTGGCTTGGAAAAAGTCATAAATCCTGTCGTCCATGTGCAACAGTTACCGATAACTCTAAAACCTAATTCAGAAATCAAATTCTGTTTAAGTGTCTGACTCAGACGGAGTCTCAGCCTAATTCTAAAAACAATCCACATATGAATACAATCTAAATATAACTCCAATACAACATCAATCCATATATACTGGAACTTGAACATGAATACCAGAATACCATCTATATCAACATGACTTGAACTGACTGAACCATGGATATACATTGACTTGATTATATGACTATCTGTTTACATCTTTATCCGTTCACATGAGCAATTGATATCATGGTTTCGGCAAGTCTTACATCTATAAAACAATACAATAACCATTACGAGGTTTTTAATGGGTAGATTGGTACGGAATGTGTTAAAAGTGGCATGATGATGGTCACTTTAATACACCTAACCTGAATATCCGTTGATGTTGTTCCGTAGCTTAACGGTTCTTTGTGCTCCGTATACCTTAGTCCACAGAATAGTTAGACTTCTCTCGTATATACTGGTATATTCTGTACCAAACTACAAACAACTACATTAGTATAACAAACATACATTATACAGTTATATTCTCTCTTATCTGTCTATTCTAATTCTATCTCTTTGGGACTTGCCGAGCAATTGTTCGATGACGACATTGCCTTTCTATTCTTTCTTTGGAATATTGTCAGGAGGACCCGACTCTCTGGAGATTGAACCCAGCTCAGAAGACTTGGATCAGTTCATTGAGGACCCGAAGCTCTAGTCACTTGTATATACTTTTACTTTCAGTTCATACCATTGCTTAGGCATTACTTTCCACATTGTATTTACTTTTCAGTTGTATTGTAAAGAATGTTTAATAAATAAAAAGTTATTGTCCATTTACATCTCATATCTTTTTTGTGTACATTTATATTATATTGCTTATTTACGCTTAACGCGTTTATTTCTGAATAAATACGTTGCGGGCCTAGTCACGTCTTCTTATCCCTACACCAGGAAGCGGGGTGTGACAGCCCCGTCGTGTACCGTTAGGTTGCTTAACTAACGGCAGAGCGGGGGCAAGACTAGCACGGGTGCAAAAACATAAGCAACGTTTATTATATATATCATATATATAACATTCGTCTCATGCAGTTATATGATCACATCACAGAACACATGCAGCAGAAAACAAACATATGAAATAAAGGATATACTAGGAGGTCCGTGTTTTAAATTAAGCCATTAATGAAAAACACGGATTCCACGGTCGTGATGAATAGCCAAACCCATATCCCTAGACCCCTATGAGAGCGACAAGTAACCCTGTCAATTCTAGAGTTAGGCGACTCGGTCTCGACTCCTCGAGATGGTCTCCCACTGGACTCTAGAACCCAGTTACTTGTGCTCCTCGCTTTGGGTCTATCCTAATATGGAAAAGTAAATAATATACATCAATGGTGACATCATACTCAACCCGGAAGTGTCCCAATAAAAAAATATTAAATACATATTTTACATAAATGAAAATAGAAAAACTCTCATCTCATACAAAAAACCCGGCTATTCAATCACGACGATCCAATATAACATATCAAAGCAACACATAACATCATATGTCATCAACGTAAGTAAATATACTTATCTCGAATGTTGTTGACATATAGCAACGAGATTGGGGATACACCACATATTACATTTATGGTCGCAGAAAAGAAATGAAAAATACAATAATTAGAATCCACACCAAACCTTAGACATCATAAACCCACAATATTTCATATTTCGGATTTTATGCCTGACCCAATAAATCTTGCACTTAAGTCTTAAATTGAAAACACTTTTCGATATCACGTCGGGTAATTCAACAAGATTCCTGAAGAAATGATCGAATACTCATCGGGAATTTTAGTAGATTGTCGTACCCCCGATGCCGTCAACGAAGTGTACTTGGATGAAACACCGCGGCCGCGAGCACCCGAGTGGATGCTTTTGGCAACGGGGTTCTCCTATAGTCACTTGGTCGGGGTTATGAGGCATGGCCATCTAGTAGTGTTTCCCGGCGACTATTCACATACAATACGAGATTGCGATGGAGTTTTGATCCGAATTGAAACTCCGTGGCAATCGATCAAAAGAGACTAAAACGCGGGATTTACAAAACACAAACTAGTTTTCACAAAATTAATTAATGTGGATTCCAAATATTGTATCACATATGAAAACTATCTAGACGATTTTAAACTTTTCAATCAATTCACCAAACACCCACAAATCACAGAGACCTCAACAACTTGAGCCTCACTAAAAATACCCAGAATGTACCAAATGTCACATTGGAGTAGCACAAGAAACAAGATCCCACATCACCATAAACTTGCTACGGAACCGCGCCTAAACAAGGGTTTAAGCCACGGTTTCGCGGTGGTTTAGTAGAGATGGGGCCTCGTATTTCTTGGGGCTCCATCATATACCCTGTACGATTTTCTGCATATTTTAACCTGCAAAATATCAATTTTTGAAAAAATGGACAGAAACTTATAAAAAGCAGGGTTTTGCACTTCAATCGAGCACTTTAACGTCGTCAAGACCTTACCTAATGCTCTAATTTGGCTCTGATACCATGAAAGTGTGTCTTAACACTACCACTAGGTTTAGACAAGTATCAAGTATGCAATTTAAAAAAATCTAGAGTGCTAAGCTACACCAACCTAGAATCGAACTATAGAATTAGGGTTTAGAAACAAGTAAACAAGCTTTACACTAAGTGAATGGAGAATACAACTTTTGTAGACCGGCCCTTCATTTCTAAAGCTCCAAGTAGTAGTCCCTTGGCTCCAAGTAGTGGTCCTTAGAACTCTTCTTAAGCTTCACTTGGTGAAAAGAACAAGCTTGCTTCGTCGTCTTCGAGGCCGAAGATGATCCACCTTGAAGTTACTCTAACTCAAGCCACCTCTTCACTTCTAAAGAACTAGTGAAGCAAACCACCTAATCTTATGGGCTAAATGAGATTAGGTTGATGAAGTAGGAATTTTGCTCACTTTAGAATTTTCTCTCTTTTTCTTTCTTCAATTCAAGAAAACCTAGAGAGGAAGAAGATGAACTTGGATGAGGAAAATATCTCAAGTGATAAGCAAAGAGTTAACCATGGGCTAAAAATAATGGTTGGGTTATAAAATATCTAGAGTAAAACAAAATTGGTGAGATGAGTCATAACTTCTACAAGCATCTAAGCCATGCTCATTTCCACCTCATTTGTGATTTACTCTTAATAAATAAACATCCTAATTATCTTTAGTCTTGATGTGAGTCTCATACACCCATGTTCTATGTATCATCAAGTATGATACATTATATAAATACATATATTAATATATATCACATATATATTAAATGTATTTAAATGAGAATAAAATCTTTAGTGAGCTAAAAATATTAGTTAATATATAAATATATCAAATATAAATATATATCAAATTACTAAATCAACACTTAATTCAATAATCCGGTTATATCATATATAACCGACTAATATCATATAAATATGTATATCAAATTATCAAATCAACACTTGATTAAATAAACCGGTCATATCGCATGTAACCGACAATATTCAATATACTATATCAAATCAACACTTGATTCAATAATTCGGTCATATCATATATAATCGGCCAATATCAAATATATATACATATAACAAATCATTGAATCAACACTTGATTCAATAATCCGGTTATATCTCATATAACCTAACCGATATCAAATATCGCGAGATTAGAATACAGTATCACATACTCGTATTTAATCAAGCATCCGCACATATCACCATATATGACCTACTTTGTTTCGCTTGAGCTAGGAAACCTCTGTGTGGGACTCTGGAGACTTGTCAATACGCCAGCAGTAGGTAATGATCACATTAGTCATCCATAAGCCGTCAGCTGTATTAGCTGGACGTAATATCGCGAATAGAAGATCAACAAAAAAGCTTGTCCAAACTCCCACAAAGTCTATAAGCAACACTTACCGTACATTCCGATATCTTCGTCTGATATGTCGTATATCAAGTCTAGGGGTGGAATCGTCAGACCCCAGTAACTTGATAAATCATGCCGATGTGTGGCCTATAACCGTTCGAGAAACTACTGATAATTCTTACCAGTAAATCTCATTATCCCTGACCAGGGACTTGCTGTTATAGACAATCGAGTATAGCGCAACATCAACTCCCAATACCGGGAGAGACGAAACCCCTTCTATCGCTCACTGCCTCCATATGACTCGGAATTGTACCCAAAATCCACCTGTTTATACGACTTCTTTGAGCCATAGTAGGGAGAAAATCAAAGCACAGTGGGAATCACACAAGACACTATGACGATCTCGGGTCTACAGACTAACCTGTACCAGTATTACCAGAGAACTACTATCTGACGATAGGTATGATACCATTTAGGAGTTCTCGGCGTGTCCTGTTCGGCGTACCCATTCTCTAATGAGCATCTGCGTACAATTTTTGATGTCAAACACCAATGCTTGTGAGATCAACCATCGCCCCATACAGGGTTAAGAAACGTACATACTAGTCTACTCTGAAATACCGATGCCCAGTCTCGATACTCCCGCGACTAGAAACGGTTAATTGATGTGCTTGCGGACTACACAAGCCCCACTAATATGATCTGCATCATAGTCCCGGTAGTCAAACTAACATCCTAAAGGCTTTATCAACATGTATCATAGAGACAGAATAATATAAGTATACATGTTAAGATAAAGTGCAATCAGATAGCATACTATCATATCGAGCAAGAAAGTCCTCTCTATATATATCCAAGCATCCACTATAATATATAATAATGGCCTCTAGGGCACACATATGACTAACAGACTTTACTCAGCCTCCTACAACAACTACTACCTTTTCATCTTATAAATAGCTTGTGGATTCTTGCGTCGATCACAACAATCTGTCTAAGAAGATGTCAGTTAACGGAGAGATTGTAAGTTATTATTCTTATCATGTACATTTATTTGTATATTAACAAAATTATATTACTTATGTTTTCAAGTTCTAACAATACTTTAAAATCTCAACAATTACAGGATGAGCTATCATTTTTCTTACCATTGTGGATTGATGTATTCCACCAGTCTCGCCAGTGTGGATGGATGGCGAAACACGACCAACGGATAGTGTGCCTACGGACGAGTGGAAGACGACAAAGTGGAAGGTCGATGTCAGATGGCCGATGAGCGTGGGGCGGCGAGACGATGACTAGGCTTAGATAGGCAGACGGAGACAGTTGTAGCAAATTGCGTTAGGTGGGAATAATTGGGGATAATTTTATGATATGCAGTGACTTGGGTGGGAATAAGATTCTCATAATTTAGGGCATTAGATTGCCATGCTAATCTTATATTCCCAGAAATATTTTTTGTATCAAAACAAGCTTGGAAATATTTCATGGGAATTTAGGACTACCACTTTTCAAGCGCATCTTAAAGGGGTTATTAACTACCGCTTTACATGACTTCTCTATTCGAACTAACGATAAGATTCTTAAATCTTATTTAAAATAGAAATATATCTTATAATCTCTTCAACTATTTTGAATGATTAAGTATGATTTATCTGGTTTTGGAATTAGAGCATAAAGTACAAATAGAATTCAAATTCATTTTGAAGTAGTTTTCATCATCCTATGGCCCTTAACTTATGGCTTTCCACGCGTAGCGCGGGTGCATTGCTAGTATGTGTGTGTGTGGGGAGAGAAAGAGAGAAAATGGTGGCTAAAGGTAGCATTGCAAAGATGGCATTGATTGTGACCGTATATGAAACTGATATAGAATCATCAGCAATTTATGAAGCTATGTTATTTATGAAAACACTGATAGTTGGCATTTCAGTGAAAATGTTTAGCCTTGCTTACACAAGCATTCTGTTTGTTTGATAGCAACATATATAACATGTTCAATATAAATTTACATGCTAACTGCAAGTAAAGAATCCTATAAATAACCTTTAAATCGCGGTAAAGTTGCAGAAATGACGGAATTCCTCGAGTTTAAGCAATGAGGGGAATGATCTCCATCTCCCTCAATCCTCCAGCAGGAGGCCTTTGAGGGAGATGAAGAACAAACACCTCAAGTAGAAGAAACATTCGATGGATTTTGTTAACCAACTCTGATCACTCCCTATTCGGTATATAGAGCTAATCAAAACCACGACGGGTTTATATAGAAAGGGTCATCCTACCCCTAGCATTTAAGATGCCGTTTAGTTGACAGAATCGCCTCCGATAAGTCAACTACGATAAAGTTCTTCGATTCTTCTTCGATGCCATCGTGCACATGTTTCATACAACTTACAATTGTGACAAATATTGAAGAAGTTGCCAGTAGATCAGGATATATCTTTTATGTCAAGTCAGTAGAGGATATATCTATCTCCATATCACATAATGTTCTTGGGCATAAAGTGCAAGAATCTTAATTGACCCATGCTGCAATGCAAGGGTTACAAGGATGAAGTAGCAGTGCTCTCCACTAGGCACTAGGCACTAAGTCGATGGAAAAGAATACCCATGGCATCAGATTTCAAGCATGGATTAGCAATTTTTAATCTTTAAGACAACGAATGTTAAATGTACCTTCCATTGCACCATAGGTTTAAAGTTATGAGGGCTGAGGGAGCAAACTTTATATTTTAACATGCTCCAGTAGGTTGAGGGTCCTTTGGGTTAAGATCTAAGGTTTTTGCACGGCGATGCATCTTTTTATCTTTTTTTATTTACTCCATTTTTTTGAATACATGTCCCGTGGGATTCGGATTTTGGTTGCCCCGATACCATTTTAAATGTTCTTTCTGTTGCACCCAAAACATTAAACTTATGATGAGGGTTGAAGGAATAGATTATTCCCTACAACAATGAGGTTTCTCAAATGGGTTTATTGAGTTGACATTGTGACCTATTAGAAGAAATATTGTTACTAAGATATGGCTCTGGATTTTTTTACATATGAGGAGAATATCTGGATTTGGTGTCAGATATAAGAAAGACAGAGATTCTCCTATGATAAATCTTTAGATTGCACAAAGGTAAAGAAGAAAAATGAATTACCTTGATTTCCTGCATAAATCAGTCACACATTTAGACATGAAGAGATTTGATACCCCTTCAACAATAACACTCTGTTGAAGGCAAGGCATTTGCTTCTTCCATATGAAGCACGTGGGAGAGAAGAGAATGGAACTCCAATTTTACCCTACATGTTGAAACTTTGAATTCAAAATTTGAGTGAGTGAAATAATCATGATAACAACTTCCTGAACAAAATAGCCAGTGTCTGATTTTAATCCATTTTCAATCTCAAGCTTAATACCACGAACAACAATTCACAGGATCTGAAATCGGAATTTCCTGACATTCTGACTCGACTTCATCGATGCTACGAACGTACCCTTTGTTCCTCAACTCCCAATTGAGAACATCCAAAACTTCATCTAACCCAAAATCAGAAACCTCGGCATTCAAAAACTTAAGCACATCACCATCCTTCTTCTCAATCCAACTACATCCAGGAGGCTTCTTCATCCCTCGGACCCTTTGTTCCTCAACTCCCTCGATGCTACGAACGTACCCTTTGTTCCTCAACTCCCAATTGAGAACATCCAAAACTTCATCTAACCCAAAATCAGAAACCTCGGCATTCAAAAACTTAAGCACATCACCATCCTTCTTCTCAATCCAACTACATCCAGGAGGCTTCTTCATCCCTCGGCTCCTCATCCTCGCTCTCATCCTCGCCACTCCATCCCATCTCTTTGCCTTTGCATATATGTTCGACATCAACACGTAGTTCCCAGAATTCTCTGGCTCCAACTCCATCAATTTCTTCACGGCTAACTCGCTAACCTGGACGTTCGAGTGAGTTCTACAAGCGCTCAGAAGCGCTCCCCAGAGTCCAGCATGTTGTCTGAACTCGACAGGCATTTGTTGTGTAATCAATGTATATGCTTCCTCTGTATGCCCAGCTCTCCCGAGCAAATCTACAAGACACATATAATGCTCGGTGGTTGGGGAAATTCCGTAATCTTTCTTCATCGAGTCAAAAAAACATCTGCCTTTATCGATCATGCCTGCATGGTTACAGGCGGCCAGGACGGAGACAAAGCAGATAGAATCCGGTTTTAGACCAGATTGAATTAATTCATCAAATACTAGAATTGCTTCTGCTCCATGGCCATGGATGCCGAATCCGGCTATCATAGAGCTATAGCAAATCAAGTCTTTATCCTTCCATTTGCTAAATAGTTTGTGCGCCTTTTCTAAATCTCCACATTTTGAATGTAGGTCGATGAGAGCAGCGACAGTGTGATTATTCAGCAGCTTAGAGCCATGGCCTTCAACGTAATTGTGAATCCAGCTTGCCAGGTTAGGAGACCCAGATTGTGCGCAGACCGAAACGATAGTTGAAATCGTAGTCATGTTAGGCTCCATATTTGTACTTGTCATTAATTTAAAAAGCTGTAAAGCCTCGTCGTTGAGATTTGCATTCGAGTATGAAGAAATCATGGCGTTCCATGTGACAATATCTCGCTTCCTCGTTTTATCAAACACCGATCGAGCTGCCAATAATTCGCCATGCTTGGTGTAGCCAGTGATCATGGCAGTGCACACAACTGGGTCGTCTTTAAGTACAACTTGTGCGTCAAATAGCTGACCGGCACTATCCATTCGATCACATTTCACGTAGGCAGATATCATCTCGACCCACGTGTATGTATTTTTCTCAGGCGTTTGATCGAACAAAAAGCGAGCGTTCTCCATGTCACCAGCTTCAGTGTACCCAGCGATCATTGTGTTCCACAGATGTACATCCTTGACACCACTCTTTATCACTTTATCAAAGACTCGACGGGCTTCGACTAATTTTCGGCATTTGCTGTAGAAATCAACTAACGTGGTCTGCACCCGAGGATCGAATTGAAACCCGTGCTTAAACACATGGGCATGGACTTGAACTCCTTCGCTTAATGCTGCAGCATTCACACAAGCCTTCAGAACCGAAGAAAATGTGAAAGTCAGAGGCTTTATTTCCGAACATTTCTGCATCTGGGCATATAAATCTACTGCCTCTCTACTGTTAGAAGAGCTATAGCCTCGAATCATCGCGGTCCAAACAAACACATTTGGATTGGAAATTTCATCGAACACGTCTCGAGCGTGCTCCAAATTACCAAGATCAGCAAAAGCTCTCAGCAATTTAGCGCCTACGAAGTTGTTTTGGGCGAGGCCGGCAGAGATTACGTGTGCATGAACTTGTTTTAGCTGGCGAGATCGCATGCATCGGCTTATTAGTTTGATCACACTCTCCTCTTGTGCTCGACTCCCTTTGATAACGTTTGATGGTATCATTGCTGCAATTGCTTCCACGTTCTAAATGTCCGTCTCTCTCTCTCACACATTTCATCAAACAAATCCATACTCAAAGATCACAAACTCTCTACGAGATTCCTCATTCCAGAGTTGGCAATGCCTGAGGATATATTGCAAGTGTAAACTTGGGAAAAAAATATTCACATTCATCTACACATTTTTGGGCTTGTGCACGACGGCATGCATTTTTCCGAAGGGATGCAAGCACGCCCACAAGGAATAAAATCTGCGCTCGATTTTGAAAGACAACCCGAGGACCACCAAGCCTCCAATATACTCCCAAGGATCAAAAAAGATACAACAGCAACAATTACCATATAACAAAGTTCAATAAATATATGGATTAAATAAAGGACTTCAATCAACAGCTACAAGATTACTGGCCTAGCCTCTCCTTCTCTGAGAGACACAAAGAAGGGCAATAAAGTTAACTCTCATTTGTTTTTGCTGAACATCATCATGCCATTGGGTCTTCAGCATTGATCCTCCTCCAGCATCTGACGGCAATGAGGGTTGGAATGGTAACCCACCAACAGTTTGCTCCGATATAGTAATATTTAATGATAAGGGCTTGTCGAGAAGTTGCCGGGTTGATGCTCGATATCGGCGATCTCCCAGATCATGACACGTGGCAGATGACGTGCCCCAGAGCACGCAAGAGAGGACCTACAGGGGCTGACCAGACTGCTCCTATGCCCGTCCTACCGACGAGGCCGGCTCGCCTCCGAGCCCCAGCACAATTGGCCTCCTCGGCCTCACAGCTCGTTCCCGAGCTACCGCAGAAACAAGATACCTCGGCTCTACCATTCATCCGCGAGCTCTCCCGCCGAGGTCATCTTCCCCGGTCTATCGACCGACCAACAGCACCGCTTGTAGGCGTAACTACCCTCTCGCGAGTCTCGCCATGCGCGAGATCTCCGCCGGCCACATCCTACGTTCCACGCCACCACGATCCCCCATTAATGAGCATGTCTTGCCATTAATGGGAGGTCCCGCTCATCACGCGGGCGTGACGTCGGGAGCGTAACGGCCTGCGTGATTCTCACGCCTACTGCACCTGCTGCCACCGCTATTTAAACCCCCTTTCAGACGGTCAAGGTAAGTCAATTCTAATCCACTAAGCCGTTACTCTGCTCGGATTACCCCACTAACTTGATCGTCGGAGGGTCCTCGGTGGTCCAACCATCCGGAGACTTCCTTGCAAGTAGCTCGGCTCAACAACTCCAAACCTATTGAGATCCACACGCTTCAGGAGTATGTCTCCAGATCAAATCTCAGCCACTCATCGCCGCCATCAGCAGATCAACGGGAAGAAACATCTGAAGGAGATTCCACCCTCCATCAGCTGGCGCCGTCTGTGAGAACACTTTGATTCCACAAAATAAAAAGTTCGCCTCTCGATCTCACTTCAATGACGAGCGATCATCAAGACGATCCAAACACCAACTGCCGCCTCCCTCTCAACGGAGGCACAGACAAGCCTCCTCCGCCGAATGCCATCAACGCTCTCGCCGGCCGGATAGACCGACTCGCATCCTTCGTGGAGGCGCTCGTCCGCGTCCAAACGGCAGGGCAAAATCCCCAGGTCACCGCTCCCCCGCCTCGGGACCAGGACCCCTACAGGGGGAGAGAAGATTCAGCCCGCGTCGGCACGGCCGACCGTCGCCTCGCCGCCTCCTACGGCCGCGGATCCCCAGGGCCAGTACATTCTGCGACCCACTGGGCGCCCAACAGCTCGACACCGAGATCCGTCGCTAGAGCGCCCTGCCCCGAGCTCTTTCGCGCGCTTGTCCTTCCTGAGAAAATGTCGGTCAGCTCGTCTGTCACCAGGCATGAACGACACACCCTCCCCGACGGGGCCGCGCAGACGGGGCTCGTCAGAGCAGCTCAAGGGCCACCTCACCCGGAGATTTGAGGAATCTCATTGAGAGAAACCGCGGGCGAGTCCAGACGCAGGCCGCCAACAGCAGGGGACTAGGATCAGAATGCGTCAAGTCGTCGGGGTATCATGGCTGACTCGACGCCCTCGACAAGAAGATCGAGAGTCTGCATCGGGAAGGTCACCGTTCGAGCGACAGGGCTAAGTATGTCGCCGACTCGCTCACAAAACCATTCACCGAGGAGTTGCTCGCCGTCCACGTCTCCTCCCGCAACAAGCCCCCAAAGGTCTCCCTCTTCGACGGCAAATCTGACCCGAAGGACCACTTGGACGCGTTCACTGTGGGAATGAGCTTCCAAGACCACTCCGATGCCGCCCAGTGCCGAGCTTTCCCGGCCACTCTCAGCCGTGCCGTGCGGGACTGGTTCCGAGGACTCGAGTCGCGCTCGATCTCGACCTTTGACGAGCTGGCCACACATTTCCTCGGCCACTTCGTCGGGAACAGGCGGCAGAAGCACACAGTCGACCACCTCTTCACGATCAAGAGCGGGGAAAGGGAGACGTTCAAGGCCTACGTCACCCGTTTCTACAACGCCCTTCTCGAGGTCCCGGAGCACCGGGACGAAACGGTCATCACGGCTCTAAGGTCCGGTCTTAGGCACAAGGAGTAGTTACGCTCTTTTGCACTTGCGCAACCTAAGACCATGGCCGAAGTAAAAGCCTGGACCGAGCGCGAGGTCCAGCTTGAGTCTGAGGTGAATGCAAGCCTCCCCCGAGCAGGGCAAGCCGACCAGAAAAAGAGGGCAAGGGACGAGAGAAAGGGACCGGAACGACAAAAGCCCTATTCCCAAAGTTCCAGGAGTACACGCTGCTTAACGTCTCCTAGGCGGTGCTACTAGAGGAGGCCAAGGACGAAGGGTTCTTCAAGTTCCCCCTGATCCCACGCTCGGCTTCAAAGCGAACCAGGGGCCCCTACTGCGGCTTTCATAGGTCACTGGGCCACTCAACGGAGAGATGCAAACAACACCGAGATTATATTGAAGAACTCATCCGTTCGGGGCACCTCGCAGCATACCTGAGGGACAAGCGACAAGCTGACCGCGAGCAGGAACATCGTCCCCCTCCAGCCGAGCAGACCATTAGCCAGATCATGTAGTGTCAGCGGAGCATGCGTCTGGTCCCCCCGAAGCTCGGTACCCTATGCCGAGCACAGATACCGACATACGTATAGGGGGCTCGAGCTGCATGAATAAATACATCTACTAGCATGTATTTTCTTTTGAAAGCAATGTACCATCTTCTTGAGATCTTTTGTTTATATAATAAAGGGATCAATAGAGCATTGCAGAAAAGAAAAAGAATTTTATTCACTCAAAAGGTACTATGGGCTCCTCAGCCATACACCAAAAAGAAAAATTTATTATTACAACAGCGGGGGAATGGGATGCAGAGAGCACTGCTCGTAGTACTCTGAGCATATCTCCTCCAGCCGAGCCCTCGCAGCGTCTAACCTCTGCCTCCGATCCCCCCGCGAGCTTCGGCGTCGAGCCTCAACTGGTAGCACTCACAGACGAGTGCTTCCGAGCAGTTTAGCCGGCCCGTGGAGATCAGGCCGAAGCGCCTCAGAGACCTTAGCCTGCCTATGGCCTCGTCGAACAGCATTTCGGATTAGGGGTGATAAAGCCCCGGCGACGCCCTTCAGATGGAGTACATCAGCAGCTGCATGAGGGAGGACCGCCGGGGGAGCAATCGGCCGAAGTGGTCCTCGATCCCGCCGATTACCAACTGCACCGTGTCCTCAGTGCAATACGGGTCATAAAGGTAGACATCCTCGAAGCTTACGATGTTTTCTATGGTGAAGGGGAAGTCCTGCATCTTTGCGTTTCGGGGTGAGGAAGAGACAAACAGTTACTCCCTCCGTTTTATAGACAGCGACGCCTGGGAATCCAACAGTCGCCCGCTTCACCCGCAACTCAAGCGCCATGCGGCGGGCGTCGTACCTCCCCATGCGAAATCGAAACGACGAGACTCCGGCGCTTCGCCTTCGCAGCGCCCTCACGACACGTGTCTTCGATGCTGTCCCACTCCTCGGTGCTCACGCGGGAAGGTCGAACAGGGCCTCACCAAGAGGCAACCGAGCAGCTTCACTGCTCGGTCCTCCCTCATGAAGCTAAGCCCTTAACAAGAGGCAGCCGAGCGGCTACCCTGCTCGGCTATCTCTGGCTGGTAGCTTCCCTACCTCACGACGCCAGGGATCTAAGCCCTCACCAAGAGGCAGCCGAGTGGCTACCCTGCTCGGCTATCCTTGGCTGGTAGCTCCCCTACCCCACGACGCCAAGGATCAAAGCCCTCACTAAGAGGCAGCCCTGCAGCTACCCTGCTCGGCTATCCCCGGCTGGTAGCTTCCCTACCCCACGACGCCAGGGATCAAAGCCTTCGCCAAGAGGCAGCCCTGCAGCTACCCTGCTCGGCTATCCCCGGCTGGTAGCTTCCCTACCCCACGACGCCAGGGATCAAAGCCCTCGCCAAGAGGTAGCCCTGCAGCTACCCTGCTCGGTTATCCCTGGCTGGTAGCTTCGCTACCCCACGACACTAGGGATCAAAGCCCTCGCCAAGAGGCAGCCCTGCAGCTACCCTGCTCGGCTATCCCTGGCTGGTAGCTTCCCTACCCCACGACGCCAGGGATCAAATCCCTCGCCAAGAGGCAGCCCTGCAACTACCCTGCTCGGCTATCCTTGGCTGGTAGCTCCCCTACCCCACGACGTCAGGGATATAAGCCCTCACTAAGAGGCAACCCTGCAGCTACCCTGTTCGGCTATCCCTGGCTGGTGGCTTCCCTACCCCACGACGCAAGGGATCAAAGCCCTCGCTAAGAGGCACCGGGCAGCAACCCAGTTTGGCCATCCTTAAGGACCCAAAAGCCATCGAAAGAGGCAACCGCATAGCACCAACCATGCTCGGTTATCCCTGGCACACCACCCGGGATCAAAGCCCTCGCCATGAGGCACCGGGCGGCAACCCTGCCCGGACATCCTTAGTAGGCCTCCCATGCCCCTCCCGCGCTAAGGATGAAAAGCCCTCGAAAGAGGCAACCGCTTAGCACGATCCGTGCTCGGTTATTCCTGGAACACTACCAGAGATCAAAGCCCTCGCCAAGAGGCACCGGGCGGCAACCCCGCTCGGGCATCCTTAAGGATCAAAGCCCTCGCCAAGAGGCACCGAGCAGCTACCCTGCTCGGCCATCCTCAGCAGGCCTCTCACGTCCCCTCTCATGCTGAGGACTAAAGCCCTCACCAAGAGGCATCGAGCAGCTATCCTGCTTGGCCATCCTTAGCAGGCCTCTTACGGCCCCTCCAACAGCTAAGGATCAAAGCCCTCGCCAAGAGGCACCGAGCAGCTACCTGCTCGGCCATCCACAGCAGGCCTCTCACGGTCCCTCTTACGCCGAGGACCAAAGCCCTCGCCAAGAGGCACCGAGCAGCTACCCTACTCGGCCATCCTTAGCAGGCCTCTTACGGCCCCTCCAACAGCTAAGGATCAAAGCCCTCTCCAAGAGGCACCGAGCAGCTACCCTGCTCGGCCATCCTTAGCAGGCCTTTTACAGCCCCTCCAACAGCTAAGTATCAAAGCCTTCGCCAAGGGGCACCGAGCAGCTACCTTGCTCTGCACCATCCTCAGTTGGCCTACTACGGCCCCTCCAACAACTAAGGAACGTGAACTCAACAAGAGGCATTGGGTCTATCAACGTCTTAAGCGATCTACACTTCGACTTCGGGGCCATGGAGATACCGTCTTACCGCCTGCCTTGGAACACTTGGCAAGAGAGCAGAGTAGACTCAAGTCGACGCGTAATCGCCAGACAAAGAGACGACACAACAGAAAGGCAGTCCCACGCAGATACAAGTGTTCAACAAGAAGAAAAATGCGCGTGCAAACAAGACTGCAA
Source organism: Agapanthus africanus (assembly GCA_030015575.1). NCBI lineage: Eukaryota > Viridiplantae > Streptophyta > Magnoliopsida > Asparagales > Amaryllidaceae > Agapanthus > Agapanthus africanus. The sequence goes on along the minus strand of CM057349.1, from coordinate 413,724,520 downwards.
GAAAAATACCTTTATTCACAAAAGTTAAAGCTTTTACAAGGTCTTGTGGGCTCCTCATCCTTACAAATTGCCCGGAGGCCTACCAAGTTCCCGATGAAACAAACAAAAAGAAAAAGAAACAAAAGACGACGGGCCTCAGGCCTCAAGGCCGGGCGCATCCCCGGGAAGCTCAGCGACCGCAGCAGGGGCCTTGGCATTGCCCTCGCTGAGTATCTCCACCACAGCCTCGGCCCCGAGGTCCTCCACCTGCTCCTCGTCCCCGCGAGGATATTCGGCTCGGAGATCCTGGTCGGCGAACTCCGGTATCCTAGCCTTAACGGCGTCGAGGGCCTCATGCCAGATGGCGGTAGTGGCCGAGGCTAGGACGGTGTAAAATTCTTCCAATTTCTGGAAGTTCTCCACCGCTTTCGCCGCTAAGAGGTCGGCTCGTTTCGCTGCCTCTACTGCCGCCCCCAGCTCCTTCCGGAGGGTGCCCACCGACTTCTTTATGGTGCCTATGACCGCCTTGGAGTCCTAAAGCTTGGCCTCGTCAGCCTGGGCGGCTTCGCGGAGCCTGGCAGCCTCCCGCTTCGCCGCCGCCACTTCCTTCTTGCCGGCCGCCGCCTCCTGCTTCGCGGTCACCAGCTCCTGCTTCCCGGCCACCACCTCGGCCTCGAGAGCGGCGACCCTCGCCGTCACCGCTTCCAGCGTCCGCCTCGAGCTCTCCCTCTGCGAGGAGGACTCGCCCGAGGCTCGGATCGCCGGGCTTATCTCCTCCTCCTCCATCCGGATAACAAGAGTGACGTGGTGGAGTACCTGGAGAAACAAGAAAGGGGTCAGGAAGAAGAAGGATTACCGAGTCTCATGAAAGATGAAATGAGCAAAGTACGAGCATTAACCTGCACGGCCTCTTGGGCGATGGACACCAGTTGCCCCTTTAGGCTTCCCCCGGGGACCCTGCCCCCGGCCGACCTCTCCATGTCGTGTAGTAGGCTGTCGGCGACGGAGAGCCCCGAGGGCACCTCAAAGCGGAGCTCCCCATCATCCACCAAGATCGGGGAGGCCGGGTCTTGCGGGGCTGCGCGGAGGAACCTCTTGAGAGCCGGCGGTGGCGGACTGGTCTCCGCCTCCGAGGCCGGGGCTTCCTGCCCTCGAGCCCTCTTTCAGGTCGGCGCCCTGCTGGACCCCGGGGCCCGATCCGGGCTTGAGCGCTGGTGCTGGACGGCTGTCGGAGGAGCTGGGGTCGGCGCCTGACGGGAAGAGCTGGCCCCTCCAGCCCTCGACCCTTTCTTCGGCTTGCGCATAGCCGCTTGAAGATAGCTCAAATCCATGGGTTCTGCATAAGACGAGATAAAATGGGGTCAGCGACATAAGAAAAAATCAAAATAAATGCAAGCCTAACTTACCGACGAACTGGGTAGGGCTAAGCCCGGCCCAACTAAGGGCCTTCTCAGAAAGCAACATATCGGTCCGAGGAATGGGCTCCCATGCCGCCACTCTCACCGTGTCGGGATTATTGGACTGGTTTCCCTGCCATCACTTATCCCTAGACCACTGGACGGGTACGGGTCAGTCCTCACCTTCTGGCGGCCCGACGAAGAAAAACTTCTTCTTCCAATCGTGGATGGAAGAAGGCAGGACGATGACTCCCGACCCGGGCGCGCTCTCCCGACGTTTCCTAAAGAAGAGATAGACCCACCTCGGGTCGCCCGCGTGAGAGTCGGGATGACTTTTGTAGATGAGAGTGGAGGCAAGGATGGACAGACCGAAAGGGACCATCTACAGTTTCAAGCAGACCAGAAACCCAAGGAGAATCCTTCAGGAGTTCGGCACTAACTGGCCCGGGGCTAACCCGAAGTAAGACAGCGCTGCAGCGACCTCGGGAGAGAAAGCCAATCGCATTCCGGCCCAAAAGGATTCTAGGTACATGTCAATCTCTTTACCCCGCACCTGATCTGTCCTCTCTCCTTCCTCGGCCAAACGCAGAGTATAGCCAGAAGGGATATGGAAGCGGGCCCGAGCGGTGGCAAGATCCCCCTCGTACTTCAACAGGTAAGGCACACCAGGGGCATCCTCCACCTCCACTTGGGGATCCGCCCCTGACACACAACCACGGGGAGAAGATCTGACCCCCGCTCCCCGGGAAGACTCCGACTCGGCGGGAGAATCCCCAGAATCTACCCCTATGACGTATACAGACTCCCCAGGAGAAGACATCTAACCTGATCGAGAAATCCTCAGGAAAGCAGAAGATCCGACCTAAAACGAGGGTGCCGAGCTTACGAGATGAAAGATGAGGGAAATATGAAGAGAGATGGGCCCATAAGAAGGCCACACCTCTACCTATAGCCTCCGGCGCCCCCATCCAATGGCGACCGTCGACTCCCGCCAAAAACAACCCTTCACATTCGACGACCCAGATCGCTCCACCTGGCGCGCGCATTGGACAACATCCCATCAGACGCCAGAGGCCTGCGGCCCGTCGCGTCCGCCAACCAACGCTTGACACGTGGGCCGCCGCTTCGTCAAAAGCGCGCATGATCCGGTGCCCCTCTTTAATGTAGAAGATCTCGCCCTGATTCGCTGGCGTCATCCAGAAAAAGACAACGGATTGCCCGGGGACACGCCCGACGATATCTTCGGAAGAGAGCTCACCTCGGGTGACCCGGCAGACCACTCTCGACCCGACCCATCATCTGGTCGGGACGAGAGTGGAGGGCTAATTATGATGCTTGATTGATCTAGATTTTTATGTGTAGTAGTAGTTAACCGCAATCAATAACGGTGTCGCGTGTAGCTAGACCGAGATGAGTACGGGTCGTCCTCTGGGAAACATTGAATATTTTATTCTTATTTTAGGCGTGTTGAGAAAGAAAGGAGGAAGAATAAAGAATGGTTGTAGGATCTAGATCTACGTTAAATACGGATGCAAAATATAGATCTAGATTAACTACGGATGTAGGTTTAATATTAAAAGGGGGCTTGTAGGGTTCATTAGAATTTAGTAGTTATGGATGATTAATTAAATATTACTGTTTTTATCCTTTAATAGATTTAAAACTAGAACGACAGTGATGCATGTAGATTAGGGTTTCTGGAGGAAAAAGGGTTCCCACTCTTAACCCCTATCTCGACATGGAACTCCGTTCATGTCTAGCCTTTACCAAAACAATCATTAATCTAATCTCTAATCGCAGTCGAGACTAACAATAAATTGGTAGCGCTCCCGATTAGGATGTTAATGATTCTTTTGATAGAGTTTATAAACTTTATAGGACTTAAAAAGAGTTTAAGGATCTTCATCATCCATTAATCTACCATAATCCTACGAACCCTAACAAGCGGAGAATTACTCGCGCATGTTAGGAGAAGAAGAGATGGAGAGAGAAATCATATTAAAACTATAAAGAAATAGAATAAGAAAACAACTATCTTTATTAATCAACAAAATTCATTTACACTTTGTTTCCTCAGAAAATGATTACAAAATGCTAGTTTTGCTTCTCGATCTCTTCTAAGGAGGTAGATGAACCGTTGATGATCAGCCTGGATGCGTGAGCCTGTCGTGGACGTCGTGATCTCTTCAGCTTGATGATTTTTCCAAGAGGCTCTCGGTCCTTATTTATAGTCCCAAAGCCAGAACCCTAGCTTCATAATTTGGAAACTAGTTGTTAGGATCCCAACCAAAAGATCCCAAGCCCTAAATCTTCAGGAGTGCAGCGGAACCGCGGCCAATAGGTAGGTTTGGCCGCGGATCCGCGCTGGAATGGTGAGATCTCTGGTTTGTTTCTCTCGTGGCTTCTTCTGGTGACACATGTAGATTATTTTAATATCTGGAAACTGAAAATCTTCTCTTCGTCACTGCCAGCCTTGATTTCTTTAGTTTAATTTCTTAATTAGACAGGTTTGTTTTACCAACTTTGATTTCCTTGATTTCAACCCTGCAAATTCTGCACAATAGCTCAACAAATAATATTTAGTAGCGTTTGTTTTATTGAGATATTAACTTAACCATTAAGTATTGGTCAAAGGTATAATATGGTAAGCATATTTAAATGGGCCAAATGTTACATGGATATTATATGCTTACTTTTTCCTACCAAATGTTTAATTATAATATATAAACACATGAAAATAGTATTTTTACAGATAAACCCTTATATGTGTCATATATTATAATAAACACTTTTTATTATATAGAAATAATAGGAAAAATGTCATATTAAATGTGCAGTTTTATCAACCGAACAATACTCGATATCGGCGATCTCCCAGATCATGACACATGACAGATGACATGTCCCAGAGCACGCAAGAGAGGACCTACAGGGGCCGATCAGACCGCTCCTATGCCCGTCTTACCGACGAGGCCGGCTCGCCTCCGAGCCCCAGCACAATTGGCCTCCTCGGCCTCACAGCTCGTTCCCGAGCTATTGCAGAAACAAGATACCTCGTCTTTCCCACTCGTCTGCGAGCTCTCCCGCCGAGGTCATCTTCCCCGGTCCATCGACTGACCAACAACACCGCTTGCAGGCGTAACCGCCATCCCGCGAATCTCGCCATGCGCGAGATCTCCGCCGACCACATCCCACGTTCCACTCCACCACGATCTCCCATTAACGTGCCTGTCTTGCCATTAATGGGAGGTCCCGCTCATCATGCGGGCGTGACGTCGGGAGCGTAATGGCCGGCGTGATTCTCGCGCCTACTGCACCTGCTGCCACCGCTACTTAAACCCCCCTTTCAGACGGTCAAGGTAAGCCAATTCTAATCCACTAAGCCGTTACTCTGCTCGGATTACCCCACTAACTTGAACGTCGGAGGGTCCTCGGTGGTCCAACCACCCCAGGACTTCCTTGCAGGTAGCTCGTCTCAACAACTCCAAACCTATTGAGATCCACAAGCTTCAGGAGTCTGTCTCTAGATCAAATCTCAGCCACTCATCGCCGCCATCAGCAAATCAACAGAAAGCAACATCTGAAGGAGATTCCACCCTCCTTCATGCCGCCTTCTAAATATGCTGTTATGAAATAAGCCAAGCATCCATAGAGCTGGCCAAGACAGACTGAGAATTGGAGTCTGTAACTGTATGGTTACTTAGCGACAGTGGCATATCTGGAAAAAGAAAAGAAAAGGAGAATTAAGATAATGTGAAACTAAGATTTAGTAAACGGGCTCATTATTATTCGAACATGTGAAATAATTCTCAATTTGTTTTCATATTATTATAGCGGAATAATTCTTTGGATAACATTTTAATAATTGATTTTGTTTTCATGTTCTCCGAGAACTTTAACCATATGTTTGGTTTTAAGAGCATCGATATTTTGCATGTGTGATGCACATATACATATGTTTTACTCGTGTTGAAAAGAACCAGGAAGGTTTTTATCTTAAGATGATGAATGAACCGAAGAAAACATAAAGATTTGGGATTTCTGAAAATTTCGCGATTTTCATATGCTATATGATGCAAAATATTGAAAAATCCAAGGAAACATAAATTTCTATAGATTTTCGCGATATTCATGTAATATAGAAAGTAAAATATTGAAAATCAAAAAAAAAAAACAAATTTCACGATTCCTGAAAATTTAGCGATTTTCAAATGCTATATAGCAAGCAACACATTGATAAATCGATTTGAAGGGAAAAAATTCTAAATTTTTCGAACAAGTTCATGATATTCGTGCAAAATAATGAAAAAAACCAAAAAACCCAAAAATTTTATGATTTTCATGTGGGTTAGCAAGTAAAATATTGAGAGAGAAAATGAAACTTCTAGAATTTTTGATAATTTTGCAATAGTCATGTGCTATTATAAAGCAAGCAAAATAGATAAATCAAAGAAATTGGAAAATTTTGGGATTTCTAAAAATGTTATGATTTTTGTTATAGTCCCACGTCGGAAAAATTGTAGGATGCATATGAGTATAAGATATAAGATGGGACAACCCATCATACAGTTTGGGTCTTCTGGATGGAGTCGCAGTATATTGAAGCTAAGCATGTCAATGGGTTGTGTCGGATCCGGATTGAAATTTTCCGGATCTATTTAATGGATCTAGATCCTTCTAATTATCCAACGGATTTAGACTAAATGTATCCATATCTACTATCCGGGTACACCCCATTTATCCATATCCTTTTAACCAAGGTTGCATGAATACGGACACGGGGACACAGATGTGATACGATGCGACACGACGATATGGCAAGATCCTAAAATATAAAATACGAGGACACGAATATATATACAGTTATATAATTATAAGGAATATAATACGGATCCAGATCAATTTATATTTAATGGATCAAGTTCCTTCTAATTATCCAACCGGTTTAGACTAATGAATATCAATCGACAATGAACTTCACTAAATACATACACCTCCTCAAAACTCTTTTCTCGTTGCTAATCAATCAATCATTTATTGACTGGTAGTCAAATAGGCAAGGTGAGCTTCCCGGGACTCAACCAAACCAACCGTAACAAGTAACGAGAAATGATGTTCAGCTAACGAAACTCGAACAAGAAAAGAAATGAATCTTATTTTCTTAAGAGGCTTGCTTATTATCCATATCCACTAACCGGGTCTAACCCATTTATCCATATCCTTTTAACCAAGGTTGCACGAATACGGACACGGGGACACAGACGTGATACGATACGCCACGGTGATATGGTAAGATCCTAAAATATAAGATACGAGGACACAAATATATATACAGATATATAATTATAAGAAATATAATATCATATCATTGCAACAACATATTCAATAAAAAAACCTTAGCATTTTAACTTTTTTTGACTGTATTTATCAAATCTCGCCAAAAAACTTAGTTATTTTAGCACAATTTTAGCAATTTTTGTAAAAGAAATATAATTTTAGCATCTTTCTACCTGTATTCAACATAATTTCAGAAATATCAATATAATTTCAGTAGTTTCCTAACTGGACGTAACATAATTTTAGCAAAATCATATAATTTTAGCATTTTCCTAACAGTTTAACAAAAATATCCTATATATTTCACATGAAATTATATTAAGTAGAAAAATTGAGTAAAATAAAAAGAAATATCAACAAATCAATAAATTATAATAATAATATGGGTTTTCTTGCTTTTATTTGAATTAATAGTTTTTTTGTCGTGGTTTCACGAAAACATTTTTGACACGTCTCCTATACGTATCTGACACATATCCAAATCCAAAGCCGTCTTGTTTCGAAGTGGGACATAGAAAAATACGTGTCAGACACGTGTCGTGCATGTGTCGGGCACGAATCCGTCTCCGACACGGATACGATAACCAAAAAGACGTGTCAGTGCAACCTAGCTTTTAACTAGTTTTGGTAATTAAAAGAGTCAAACTTGAATCATAAATAAGAATCAGCAATGAAGACGACAAAGAGAAAGAGCATGAAAAATTGGTGTCAAAATTATTTATAGTTAACTAAATATTTTGTTGATATGATTTAGTCAACTAAACATATCTTTTCGACATGATTTAATCTATTAAATATTATATGAGATCTAATTAAATCAACGAAGCAGGTCGAGCTGGTCCGAATAAAGCTTATTCAGACTCGATCCGTTAATTAAAGCTTTTAATGGATCTGGATTGGGTCCGAGTAAATTGTTAGGAATATGTATGCCCTAGAGGCCATTATTGTATGATATAGTGGATGCTTTGACATATATATAGGGAGGACTTTCTTGCTCGACATATAAGTATGCAATCTGGTTGCTCTTTATCTTAACATGTACACTTGTATTATTATACTGTCTCTCTGATACATGTTGATAAAGCCCTAAGAATGTTGGCTTGACTACCAGGACTATGATGCAGATCATACTAGTGGGGCTTGTGTAGTCTGCAAGCACATCTTTTAACAGTTACTACTCGAGAGAGTATCGAAACAGAGTATCGATATTCCAGAGTAGACTAGTGTGTACGTTTCTTGACCCTGTATGGGGCGATGGTTGACCCCACAACCATTGGTGTTTGACATCAAAGATTGTACATATGTGCTCATTAGAGAATGGGTATACCGAAAAGGACTCGCCGAGAACTCCTAAATGGTACCATACCTATCGTCAGATAGCAGTTCTCTGGTGACACTTATACAGGTTAGTCTGTAGACCCAAGATCATCATAGTGTCTTGTGTGGTTCCCACTGTGCTTTGATTTCCTCCCTACCACGGCTCAAACGAGTCGTGCAAACAGGTGGATTTTGGGTACAGTCCCGAGTCACATAGAGGCGGTGAGCGATAGGAGGGGTTTCGTCTCTACCGGTATTGGGAGTTGATGTTGCGCTATACTCAATTGACTATAACAGGAAGTCCCTGGCCAGGGCTGATGAGATTTACTGGTAAGAGTTATCAGTAGTTTCTCGAACGGTTATAGGCCACACATCGGTATGACTTATCAAGTTACTGGGGTATGACGATTCTACCCCTAGACTCGATATACAACATATCAGACGAAAAGACATGACTGTATGGTAAGTGTTGCTTATAGGCTTCACGAGAGTTTGGACAAGTATAACAACCCTAAACTTTCTGTACAATTTTTTTTCAAAAATATAGAAAGGAGTATTTGAGCCTGAGCACAAGTTATAAGTTTGATTTGCTTTTGAACAGCAAGAAGGAGCTTGTAGCTCATTAGTAAGACCTTGCACTGCTGAATCAAAGCACCAGATTTCAAATCCCATCAACCACACATTTTTTTAATTAAATTATTTTAATCTTTTAGAAGCCCAAGAGTCTACATGTGCACTACACATAATAGGGTAAGTTACAAAATAAACAAACGTGACCATGAGGCTAGACCAAGTGTCAGGGACACGTGGCATCAAGACGTGCCCCGACTCACCTAACTCGGGCCGGCGACTCGGTTGACTCGGCCGGCGCCGCCGGTCCAACTTGGTCCGATCCCACTTTTTCTTGAACCCGCTGCACCCTTTGGACTCCCCCACTCCCCCTGCACTGTTTAAATTCTCTGCAATTAACTAGAGAATTAAAATACCCACTTTTAATCCTTTTTAATGCAAATTTAAATACAATTTTTATCACACCCTTTCACTACCTTAAACCCTAGATTTTTCTAATAAATACCACCCCTCAAATCACCCCCATCACTCACAAATCCATGCCCAAACCTTCAAGAAAATTCCCAAGACTTTGTGTGTGGAAGTGGAGTTAGCAAAGGGCCAAGCTCCGACGAACTTTCGACGACGATCCGAGGAGATTCCGACGACGAAACGACGCATCAGCACCTCCTACCTCTTCCTCCTTCTCTTTTCTAATCTAATAACCTGTAAGTCCCTAATTCTTCTTTTTTCTCTATTCTAAAAATATTCAAAACTAAAACCCGACGGAAGCGGAGTTAATCCGACTTCCGATTCGGTTTTTCCTTAAAAAGTTCCATTTTTCTTAAACACAATAATACCAAACTCTTATGTCATGACCATTAAACATTAACAAAGATAATAGAATAAGTTTGGTATCAAAATAATAACCGTAGCAAGTTTTATTCCACTTTTACATTAAAATACCCTTATGTCTCATTTCGACATGCTTGAACTTTTTAAAACCGTATTACCTTAGAAAACTCACGAGGTAATGACCTACCCCCTCACAACACTCATATGTAACATAGCACGATGGAATTTGGGAACATATATCTGGGAAAAATACGACTTTTCATATAACTACCTTCAAATATATATGTAATTAATATCAAAATACCTATTTTTAATATTTATAATATTCCACATTTCCAAAATTCAAGAAAAACATTCCATTTACAAGAAAATACTATACAATTCCAATATTACAAATAAATACCACATATTATGAAATTAGGTTTTTATTCACTAGAAATGTCACATTGATAAAATATATATCAATAAAAACTCTAAAGACGATAATAAAATACTTGAGGTGTATTTTTAAAATTATAAAAATTATTTTTATATAAAACCCTCTCAAGTTATACTAAATTACAATAATGACCCTAGTAAATATAGGTTTAAGCGGGACCGGTTTCTTGAGCCTCATAGAGCCGGAGATATGGGTGCTTGCCTATTTAAGGTAGACAACTTAACAAACGGCGTTATCAACACGGTAATTATCTTTGAAAAAGACACAAATCCTGCCGTCCATGTGCAGCAGTTACCGATAGCACCAAAACATAATTCAGGATTCAATTTCTTTTCTAATTGTCTAACTCGGACTGAGTCTTAATATAATTAATCTGACTTGAATATGATTCAAGTATGAAATTACAAAACTACAATTCAATATGAATCCATATATATTCAATCTATATTGACTAAACCGAACCATGGATATACATCCATCTACATGATTCTCCAGTTACATCCATTTACTGATATCATGGTTTCTGCAAGTCATCCATCTATATGCAATATACAATTCAAACAATACAAATAATATAATCAAGACATCGTGGGGTTTATAAGGGGTAGACTGGTATGGAAGGTGTTAGAAGTGGCACGGGACTGTAACCATAATACACATAATCTGAATTCAATTGCCGTTGTACCGTGGCTGAACGGTTCCTTATGCTCCGTATACCTTAGTCTCCAGAATATTGGGACTCCTCTCGTATACACTGACATTCTTCTGTACCAAGCTACAAACAACAGCGTTAACACTAAATACAACATTATAACAATATACTCTCTATTCTGTCTATTCCATTTTTGTCTATTTACGGGACTTACCGAGCGATTTGTTCACTGACGACATTCTCTTTTTTTTCTTTGGAATGTCGTCAGGTGATTCGGACCTTCAGGAGATCGAGCCCACCTTCGAGGACCTGGATTAGCTAGCCTTCGACCCAGAGCTTTAGATTCCTCGTATACATTTACATTATGTATTTTCAATTTCTATTATACCACTGTTTAGGTATTGATTTCCATTCCCTGTATTTACTTTTCAGATGTATTGTAAAAAGACTGTTAATAAATAAAGTTGCTGTTTATTTACATCCTGTCTCTTATGTACATTTACTTTAATATTGCTTAGATATACTTAGCGTGTTTACTTCTGAGTAAATACGTAGTGGCCTAGTCGCGTCCTCTGCCCGTCTACTGGAAAGCGGGACGTGATAGGTTTTGTTGGTGACCCATGCAGGTCAGAGCTGTTTGGAACCCTACCATGCAGTTCAGTTCTGCGTGGACAACTGTTCAGTCGAAAATATTGCATTCTGTAACACATCAATTTCCTCATTATTTTAATCATATAAAGATAGTTGATGTAAATATAACACATATCACCAGTTTGTCTGGAAAATAATAAATACCACGTGTTATAGTTATATTCAACATTCTTTACAGGAAATTGTGTGTTTATTACTTCACGCATGATATTGTATATCTCAACACTTTTCATCAAAATTTTGTGCAGAAAATTATTCAGGTCAAAGAACTAGAATCGCAAAATTGCCGATAAAATGCAGCAAGTCAAAGACTTAAAATCTGGCAGAGATTTAGTAGAGATTAAATGATTCCAGACATCAAAAGAACACCCAAAGACCAACACCAAGACATCCCAGGAAAATGAGCCAGTGAACTCACCAAATGGCCGCGGAACCGCGTCCGAGTTGCCGCGGTTCCGCGGCCGAGTTAGGGCATCCGATGACATGTTCTCTCCAGAAGCTTCATTCTAACCTCCAAGCTTCCTCAAGACGCTTCATTACCACGTGGCTTCTTCTGGAAGGCTCTGCATAACAACCTTCTTTTAGAAGGATCCTTGTAACAACCTCATTCTAGAAGGCTCTTTCTAACAACCTAGCTTATGAGGGAAGATTCATTTAATATTTATAAAAGGGGATCTAGATCTAATGGTTGGGGGTTGTTGAATATTGAGCCAAATCATTGCACAAGTTAAGTGACACAACTTGATCCAAAACAAAATCCAAATCAAATTCCAATTCAAGATCAAGATCCATTGAGAGCAAAATCAAGCGACAATCGAAGATCCTTTATCGCAACGCCGATCATCATCAAGAGCAAGAGATCCGCATCTGATCCACGACTCACGAAGATCGAGCCAAGTAAAGATCGACGACAAATTCCCTTTCAAAGGAGAGATCGAGAGCTAGTCTTGTAAACTCAAATCGAGAGGTGTAATTTGAAGGAGATTTAATAAAGGTGATAATTGTAATTCTCGTTTTCTTTACATTCTTGCATTATGAAATTCTTCATTCTTGATTCTTTAATCTTCATGATGCGTGAGTGAAATATCCGCTTATAAAGGATTCGAGAGAATCGGTAGATCAAGTGATGATAAAATCCTAATACTAATCTTAAGTCTTATGAGATTTGTGAACTTTAGAAAAAAGAATCATCAATGACCTAATTTGGATCGGGATCACATTCTTGCTAATTTCGTTGCAAATTAGGGATTAAATAATTGATGACTCTCTTTGCTAAAGGCTAGATCCGAATGATGATCAATGAAAATATAAGGGATAGAGAAGGAGAAACCCTAGTTTCTTCAATAGATCCCTAATCTTCATTCATCACCACCGTCTTAGCTACAATTCATCAATAGATAAGATAAGTCATTGTTAGATTCATCATTGCTACCAATTTGATCGAATCCTACAAGCTATTCTTCATAATCTTGATAATTCAAATTGATGTTGGACACTTTCTTGATTTCTAATTCTTGAATATATTCTTGATTTTCTTGAAATGACAACTCAATCAAATCTCGAATTACTTTCTTGAATTTGCTTTTTATATTTTCATTTCGACTCATCTGAAACAAGATTGAATAAGTACACGTGTCTCAGTGGACGATCCGTATTCATTAACGAGCTATATCGACACCGTTAATTGATTGCGGTTATAAATTATTTAATTGTGATAAACTTTTCCTTCATACAACTCCACAATCCAAATAAATAGATCAATCAAATGGCGCCGTTGCCGGGGATTGCGTGCTAATTTGTTCGTTATTGCTATTTGAGTTGAAATTTTATTATTCCATCAAAATTTTAAATCAAAATCGTATCGTATGCTTAACGATTAGTTATGAATTTTGCAAGAAAATCTGGAATCTCTGCAGCAAGGGAAAAAATATTCAGATCATTCCAGAAAGGACAGAGGAGCAAAAGGAGCATCATGACCAAATTTAGTGCAGTGAACAGTTCATCTGACCGCGGAACCGCGGCGAAAAGCAGGTTGTTGCGGCAAAACCGTGGTGATCTTGATGATTCAGTGCTCCAGTTTTCTCAGGCATATTTCTTACTTTCTTATCTCTTTCCTGCTCTTGTCCAATAACCATTTTCTGCAGGTTTCTTTGCAAAAATTCGCAGCACCGCTAAAAGAAATTTGTTGCGTGTTTTGATATTGGTTGTTTGTATATTTTAATATGGAAATTAAGGGGCAAAGACCAAATTCAGATTAGGTAGGGATTTCATTACCCTTCCTAAGCCCTAAAAATCACAAAACTAGCATCCGCATCACCCTCATTAACTAAAAAAATATCTAGACAAGACTCTAAGGACCGTCGTGCTCAATTAGGATAGAAGGAGGTCGTGGGTAATCTATTGCTTATCCGCGTTTCTTTTGTGGTGTCTAAGGCAAGTGTGTCTAAGGCAAGTGTTTACTTAATTAGGCCCACTACTTACGTAGTGGAGAACCTCCCACTTACCTGGCACTTACCTGGCCACAGAAGGGATAAAGAGGCAGTAGAGGATCTATCCTGTGATTTGTCTTCTGGAAGCTTAGGAGCGGTCTAGTGACTTGACCTAAGTGACCATTAGATCTAGGGTTGCTTGTGCATTTTTTGTGTGATTTTTCAAAATCCGTCTTTTTCAAAATAAACACCAATCTACATTTTCTCTAATTATCACAACGCTGCCACTTGTTCTAAACCATTTAGTGCATGCTCGGCTGGACACGGGATTCTAGTGCCCGTCTTGTCCGCGTTTCCCCTATCGACTCCGAAGTCGGTAATTCTACATTTTCTTTTTCTTCACTCACTACCACATCCACTTCGATGGACGGATCTCCATCGAACTTCTTTAACACCACTCTGCCACCGCCCTCAGGTGCGCAGAATCCACCCCGCATCTCTCTCCAAGAGAGATGCTATCCTATTCGAGGTCCTCTTTCTATCTGTCTTTCCATTCCACCAGCCAATAGGGATAATTTCGAAATCAAACCTCAATACATCAATCTTTTACTCAAATTTCACGGTCTCGAGTCTGAAGACGCATACGTTTTTATTACCAAATTTGAAAATGTATGCGCTATGATGGGTACTTCACAGCTTTCTGTGGATGCTATGCGTCTACGTCTTCTCCCGTTCACTTTGTGCGATTTAGCCGAGAAGTGGCTTTATAACACAGCTGCACATTCTATTTCAAACTGGGATGAATTCGTCATATCTTTCCTTAAGAAATTCTACCCCAATCATAAGACTGCCCGAGTCCGTAGCGAAATAAATCAATTTACCCAGCTTCCCAATGAACAATTTTTGAAGTGTTTTGAATGCTTCAAGGATCTGTTAGTTCAATGTCCTCATCACGGAATCCATTGATGGGATATGTGCAGAATCATATATGAGGGTATTAATCCTACAACAAAACAGATGCTTGAATCCATGTGTCAAGGCAACTTCATGTCTAAAGACGATGGTGAAGCTTGGAAATTTTTAGAAGATTTCGCTGAAAAAACTTTACAATGGGAGAGTATAAGTCAATCATCGTCTAGGGGTGGTATCCATCGACTGGATGTTTCCTTAGGAGTCAAAGCTGAAATGGCAGCAATGCAAAAGAAACTTGATGCTATGGAACACAAATTTTTATTAGCCTCCCTAAACCAGATGACACTCCCCAAAATTGTCTGTGGATGCTGTTCTGATCTATCACATCTGATGGAAGAATGTCCATTGAATTCTCCGTTTCAAGGTCAAGAGCACACAAATGCTGCTTTTCAGTAAAGACCGAGAAACGATCCTTATTCTTCCACATATAATCAGGGTTGGAGGAATCACCCTAATTTTGCTTGGAACCAACACCAAACTCAAAACACGGTTCCAAACCAAAACAACTTTCAAAGGGTCCCTCCACAACAATAGCAACCACTATAATTTACTTAGCACCCCTATCAATCACAAAACTTTCAAAATTCGGTCAACACTTCTGCACCGTATAATTCCTTGCAATTGACTGGTACTGATAATTCCTCTTCACTTGAACAAACCATGAATTTAATTCTGAAAATTTTCATGCAAGTTCGGCTGGGATTAAGTCTTCTATCGATAATATTAAGATGGAAGCACAAATTGCACGATTGAATGCCGAAATGAGTGCTAGAGAGAGAGGGAAACTTCCGTCTCAACCCTTACCGAATCCTGGGCATTCACAACACTGCAATGTGAATGCCATTACAACGTTGAGATCCGGAATAGTACTGAATAATGAAGTCGGTGAAGAGATTGATAATAGTGATGAATTAATCAATAACACCCCGGCTTTCACTTCCATTTTTCCTTCCACTTCTACTTCCACTTCTGATCCTTGTTCGTCTACCCCACCACCTTCTTGCGAGCCTATTCTCCGTTTTCCTCAAGGCTCGAACCCTCAGCACATTTCTTCTAGTCCACCAAAGACGATCCCCACTCTTATTCTGGGATCTGTTTCACACACACTACCTTCTCCAATGTTGGATCCAGCTATTATTGCTAAAGCTCCTTATCCGAATCGGTTAAGGGAAAATAAAACAAGTCTACATATGGAGAAGATTATGGAAATGTTTAAACAAGTTAACATCAACATCCCTCTCCTAGATGCTATACAACAAGTCCCGTCTTATGCGAAAATTCTTAAGGACTTGTGCACTAGGAAGAGGAAGACTCAAGTGCCCAAAAAGGTATTCATGACAAATAATGTTAGCACTGCTTTCACCCCACAATTACCAAAGAAACGTAAGGACCCTGGCTGTCCTATAATCTCGATTTCTATTGGGGGTAAAAACATCAACCGTGCTTTACTTGACCTTGGCGCAAGTGTTAACCTGCTTCCATATTCTGTTTACGAGCAGTTAGGGATTGGAAAGTTGAAACCAGCTCATTGCACTCTCCAAATGGTAGACCGATCAATCACCAAACCTAGGGGTGAACTAGAGGATGTGTTGATTAGAGTCGGGGAATTTATATTCCCTGTGGACTTTATTGTCCTTGATACACAGCCTGTAGCGAACCCACGGAACCAAATTTCGGTGATTCTTGGTCGACCTTTCCTAGCCACTTCCAATGCTGTCATAAATTGTCAAAATGATTCTATGAACCTATCATTCGGGAAGATGTCAATTGATCTGAACATTTATAAGATTGGAAGTCAGCCGTCTGAACCCTGTGCTCACATTCTTGATGTTTGTTCTGTTCACGAGATAGCTTCTGAAAGCTGCGAGGTTGATGAACTTTGCTTTGAAGATCTCGACGACATTAGCACATCAATGTTTGATCTTGCACATCTTAGTGAGGACACTTTTGATGAGTCCACTCCTGTGTCTGAAACTTTTAATTCATCACTTTCTGAGTCTGTATCCTTTGCAGGCTATGACCTTCTCTGTGAATCTGAATGTCATTCTCTTACCCCACCTTTTATTGTTTCTCCGCCGACATTAGATCTCAAATTTCTACCTTCTCATCTTAAATATGCATATTTAGGTGAGAATGAGTCTTTACCCATGATCATATCTGCTTCTCTAGCCTTAGAGCAAGAGAATGCTCTTTTGACGGTATTGAGATCTAATAGGCAGGCTTTTGGTTGGACAATGGCTGACATCAAAGGGATTAGTCCCTTGATTGTTGAACATAATATATATCTGATGGGTGAAGCCAAGCCAACTTGAGAACCACAAAGACGGTTGAATCCCGTAATGAAAGATGCGGTAAAGAAAGAAATTGTCAAATGCCTTGACAGTGGTATCATGTACCCAATCTCTGATAGCCAATGGGTAAGTCCAATTCATGTAGTCCCTAAGAAATCTGGTGTCACGGTCATAACAAATGAGGCAAATGAGTTAATCCAGACATGCGCTCAAACTGGGTGGCGTGTATGTATTGATTACAGAAACTCAATGCTGCAACGAGGAAAGACCAATTTCCTATACCTTTCATTGACCAGATATTAGAACGCTTAGCTGGACGTGAATATTATTGTTTCATGGACGGATACTCTGGTTATAACCAGGTCCCTATTACCGAAAAGGATCAATATAAAACCACATTTACTTGTCCTTTTGGTACTTTTGCTTATAGATGCATGCCCTTTGGGTTATGCAATGCTCCCGTTACATTTCAGCGGTGTATGATGGGGATATTCTCGGACATGGTCGAGAATTTTCTGGAGATTTTCATGGACGATTTTTTGATATTCGGAGATTCTTTTGATGACTGCCTATCACATTTTGACGCAGTTCTTACTCGTTGTAAAGGTAAGAACTTAACATTGAATTGGGAAAAATGCCATTTCATGGTCCAAGAGGGAATTGTGCTTGGACATGTCATTTCACGGAAAGCCATTGAGGTTGACAAAGCTAAAATAGATGTCATTCATAACTTTCCTCATCCCAAATGCATCAAAGATATACGATCTTTTCTTGGCCATGCAGACTTTTACAGGAGATTTATTAAGGATTTTAGCAAAATTGCTAGACCCTTAACTCTTCTCTTGGCCAAGAACACAACCTTTCATTTTGACTCGGATTGTGAGGCTGCATTTGACTCACTTAAGAATTCCCTCACTATAGCCCCCGTTCTATCATTTCCTGATTGGAACCACCCGTTTGAGCTAATATGTGATGCATCAGATTTTTCTGTTGGTGCAGTCTTAGGACAACACATTGATAAGATGCCATATGTGATTTATTATGCAAGTAAGACTCTGAATGATGCTCAAATTAATTATACAACCACCGAAAAAGAACTTTTGGCAGTTGTATTTGTATTAGAAAAATTCAGGCCTTACTTGATTGGCTCATCAATTGTTGTGTACACTGACCACTCTGCCTTAAAATATCTTTTAGCGAAGAAGGATGCTAAAGGTAGGTTAATACGTTGGATCCTTCTATTATAAGAATTTGATCTCGTCATTAGAGATAAGAAAGGATGTGAAAACGTAGTAGCCTACCATCTTTCACGCATCTCTTCTTCACCTGTGACCCTGCCAATTAATAACTCTTTTCCGGACGAACAACTCTTGAATGTATCCACTGAACCTTTGTTCGGGGATATAGTGAATTATCTTGCAATGAGACTTATTCCCTGTGAATGGTCGAAATAGGACAAACATCGATTTCTATCCCAAGTAAAACACTTTTACAGGGATGAACCCTATTTGTTTAAGTATTGTCCTGACCAGATCATTCGCAGATGTGTCCCCAATAATGAATTGAAAAGCGTTCTATCTTTCTGTCATGATCAGGCATGTGGATGTCACTTTGGTCCTCGAAAGACGGCGGAGAAGGTTTTGCAATGCGGTTTTTACTGGTCGACATTATTCAAAGATGCATTTGATCATTGCAAAACCTGTCCACAGTGTCAACACACGGGTATGATTTCTCAGAGAAATGAGATGCCACTTCAACCGATCTTGGTGGTTGAAATTTTAGATGTTTGGGGTATAGATTTTATGGGTCCTTTTCCCAACTCTTTTGGGAATTTGTACATATTGCTTGCGGTTGATTATGTCTCGAAATGGGTGGAAGCTATTCCTTGTCTCACTAATGATAACAAGGTTGTCATTAAGTTCCTTAAAGAAAATATCTTTTCGCGATTTGGACACCCTCGTGCTATCATTAGCGATAACGGGACGCTTTTCTGTAATCGGTCTTTCGAGACTTTGATGCGGAAATATACAATCAACCACAAACTTTCGACACCCTATCATCCCCAAACGAGTAGGTAAGCTGAGGTTTCCAATAGACAAATCAAACAAATTTTGGAGAAAACAGTTTCTAAAAACTGAAAATATAGGTCAACCAAATTGACGGATGCTCTTTGGACATTCCGTACTGCATATAAAACTGATCTAGGTATGTCTCCTTATCGTCTAGTGTTTGGTAAGGCTTGCCACTTTCCGGTCGAGATTGAGCACAAAGCAATGTGGGCCATTAAAGAACTGAACTTTGACTAAATCAAGCCTGCAACTTTCGGAAGCTGCAATTAAATGAGCTAAGTGAACTCCGCGATGAAGCTTATGATAATGCTGTGATTGTAAAGAATCGGACTAAGGTATTTCACGATAAAAACATTTTGAGAAAAACTTTTACCCCAGGTCAACAAGTCCTTCTTTAAGATTCATGTCTCCATCTTCATGCGGGTAAGCTACGATCTCGGTTGAAAGGACCATTTGTTATGCTGTATGTATATCCACACGGGGCAGTTGATGTTGAAAATGTTGAAAACGGTATAATTTTCAAAATAAATGGGCATAGATTAAAACCGTATTTTTCCACTGACCCCTCAGAGGAGCTCCTGTTTTTACAGAAGCCGTTTTATAATGACTGATTTTCCTCCACCTCACCTCCATGTCTTGGTAATATTGTCTCATCTTTTAGAATGGAGGTGAGTCAACTTGTACATACATATAAAAAATATATAAAAATAAAAAAAAATTGTACATAAATAAAGAATAAGTTTGGGGGAGATTCTCACGATCATATTTCATCTCCCCCGTTAATAAATTTTTCCTTCCAAATTTACAGGTATTTGAGATTTAACAGATGGCAACAGTGAGGACACTGTTGTAAACAAGTTTGGGGGAGATTTGTGCTTATTTACACACCACTTTGTATCATATTTTGCATAAGCACAAAACATATAATAAAAAAATGCGTACATAAATAAGATAATAAAAGATTAGAAAGTGAAAAATTACATTTAAAAGATTGGAAAAATTTAAGAAAACCAAGAAAATTTGAAGTTTTCTTAAACAAAACTAGTAATAAGCATAGTCACAAATTCGTCGTTCGGGAATAATTCGGCGAGGTCGAAAATTCGGATTCGGAGAACTATTCGGAAAAAATCGGCAGGTATTCGGGAAAGATTCGGTAAGTGTTCGGGAAATGTTCGGGAAGGATTTCGAGCAATAAATTAATATATGAAACGCTAGGTTTTGATTTTGTGAATTATTTGCTGTTTTTTGAATTATTCGCTATTTTTTCACATGATTCGGGAATAATTCGGGAATTATTCGTGAATAATTCGCGAATTATTCGGCCAGTTCGGCAATGACGATTAATTCGGAGATTAATTCGTCTGATAAAAAATTCGCGAATTATTCGCGAATTCGGCGGATAATTCGCGAATTATGTGACTATGGTAATAAGTAGTTATGAGCCGCTGTCACAAGGGTTAGTAAGATGAAAGAATTCACTAATCTGAGGATAAAAATAAGTCCGAAAAATAGTTCCTATTCTGGAAGCCAAACATTTGAACGTTGATACGCACTTACACACGTCTTGGAACTCGGGATGGTAGAGGATATCTTGAAATGCTCTTGTCTAAAATCCAAAGTATGAAGACAATAATAAATGAAGCATAAAACGATAAAATGGTGTAGAAAAATGAACATTGGTTTTGTAATCACCAAGGCAGCATACAAAAATATAGCGAGGGTGCTTCATCACCTAGTGCCTTAGATCAACTGGTTTGGAAGTCACTGCTAAGCCTTAGGTGTTGCAAAACGAGGAAAATACTAAATACGCCTAATAAGCAAGCACATGAGTAATCGGTCGGTTAGTACCTCAAGAAGTATTAACGGTCGCATAAAGAATGTGTGAGCGAATCCATCTAAATATTCACCGACTAAAAAGTACTGAGGTAGATGGACAAGAGTATGATAGCTTGAATTGAATTCTCCGAGTGTAGGGATGTTCTTTACACACAAGTAGGGGTATATGATCGGTGTTTCGAAGAAAAGTAGGAATGAAGAATAAAGACGATGTTTTATTGAGGTATGATGTGATTTCTAACATTTTTTCATGACTATTAAGATAGGGCTCATGACAACCGAAAAGCTAGTGTAGTTGAAAACTCTGATTTTCAAAGTCTTTCTTTTACAGTTCTTATCTTTATATATAAATTTCACAGTCTTCCTTTTATTATGGGATTTTGTGGGTGCAATCCGCTGAAAACCCTCAGGAGACAACATTCCTCCTATTAGAGACACCTAGAGATTTAAAGGCTTGTTGCATATGCTTAGTGCAATCGTGTTTGCCTACGAAAGTGTGCTAGTTAGTTTTTCTTTTTCTTTCTATTTTCTCCTTCTCTTGAATAAAAGATTTTTGCTCGAGACGATCAAAATTAAGTTTGGGGGAATTTGTTTAGTCGAAAATATTGCATTCTGTAACACATCAATTTCCTCATTATTCTAATCATCTAACGATAGTTGATATAAATATAACACATATTACCAGTTTTTCTTGAAAATAATAAATACCACGTGTTATAGTATATTAAATATTCTTTACAGGAAATTATGTGTTTATTACTTCACGCATGATATTGTATATCTCAACACTTTTCATCAAGATTTTGTGTAGAAAATTATTCAGGTCAAAGAACTGGAATCGCAAAATTGCTGATAAAATGCAGCAAATCAAAGACTTAAAATGTGGCAGAGATTTAGAAGAGATTAAATGATTCCAGACATCAAAAGAACACCCAAAGACCAACACCAAGACATCCTAGGAAAATGAGCCAATGAACTCAGCAAATGGCCGCGGAACCGCGGCCGAATTGGCCGAGTTGCCGCGGTTCCGCGGCCGAGTTAGGGCATCCGATGACATGTTCTCTCCAGAAACTTCATTCTAACCTCCTAACTTCCTCAAGATGCTTCATTACCACATGGCTTCTTCTCGAAGGTTGTGCATAACAACCTTCTTTTAGAAGGCTCCTTGTAACAACCTCATTCTAAAAGGCTCTCTCTAACAACATAGCTTATGAGGGAAGATTCATTTGAGATTTATAAAAGAGGATCTAGATCTAATGGTTGGGGGTTGTTGAATATTGAGCCAAATTATTGCACAAGTTGAGTGACACAACTTGATCCAAAACAAAATCCAAATCAAATTCCAATTCAAGATTAAGATCCATTGAGAGCAAAATCAAGCGAAAATCGAAAATCCTTTATCGCAACGCTGATCATCATCAAGAGCAAGAGATCCGCATCCGATCCACGAGTCACGAAGATCGAGCCGAGCAAAGATCGACGACAAATTCATTTTCAAAGGAGAAATCGAGAGTTAGTCTTGTAAACTCAAATTGAGAGGTGTAATTTGAAGGAGATTTAATAAAGGTGATAATTGTAATTGTCGCTTTCTTTACATTCTTGCATTATTAAATTCTTCGTTCTTGATTCATTAATTTTCATGATGCGTGAGTGAAATCTCCTCTTGTAAAGGATTCGAGAGAATCGGTAGATCAAGTGATGATAAAATCCTAATACTAATCTTAAGTCTTATGAGATTTGTGAACTTTAGGAAAAAGAATTATCAATGACCTAATTTGGATCGGGATCATATTCTTGCTAATTTCGTTGCAAATTAGGGATTAAATAATTGATGGCTCTCTTTGCTAAAGGCTAGATCCGAATGATGATCAATGAAAAGACAAGGGATAGAGAAGGAGAAACCCTAGTTTCTTCAATAGATTCCTAATCTTCCTTCATCACCATCGTCTTAGCTACAATTCATTAATAGATAAGATAAGTCATTGTTAGATTCATCATTGCTACTAATTTGATCGAATCTTACAAGCTATTCTTCATAATCTTGATAATTCAAATTGATATTGGACACTTTCTTGATTTCTAATTCTTGAATATATTCTTGATTTTCTTGAAATGACAACTCAATCAAATCTCGAATTACTTTCTTGAATTTGCTTTTATATTTTCATTTCGAATCATCTAAAGCAAGATTGAATAAGTACACGCGTCTCAGTGGACGATCCGTATTCATTAACGAGCTACATCGACACCGTTAATTGATTGCGGTTATAAATTCTTTGATTGTGATAAACTTTTCATTCATACAACTCCACAATCCAAATAAATAGATCAATCAACAACCTAAGCAATATAACACAAGAACCAGCAACTGAAAACATTCTTTACATATTCCTTGAATCTTACAATTTCATATACTTTGAATCTGTCCTAACCTAAATTTTTCTTTCAAAGTTATAGATTCCCCAAACAACACCAGCACGAATGTCAACAACACTCTCCCACCACTACCATCCACACCTACCGTCGCTGCTCTGATCAACGAGCAGATGGTTCTGCTTGAAGCAATCCGCAGCCTCCTGGAAGAACAGCAGCAGCAGATTGTTATTCTCTTGAAACATCTAGAAGCGGAAGCACCCAGCGTGAAGCAATTTCGGGTATTGCATCCCAAGAACTTTTCGGGAAAAGAGAGCCTTCTGGAAGCGGAGGAATGGGCTCAAAGCGTTGAAGATGACCTTACAGTAGCACAAGTGCCAGAGATTGCTTGGGCTCGAGTTGCAAAGCTGCAGTTCACTGATAATGCACGGGTTTGGTGGAAGGTGGAAGAAAGCCGTCTTGACTAACCTATCGAATGGAAGACTTTCCGTGACATGTTCGATGCAAAGTACTTTCCTGAGATTGCCCGCTTTGATATGGAACAACAGTTCATCCATCTGCAACAAGGTTCAATGTGGACCAAATCTATAGATGATTATGATGCTGAGTTTACTATGCTCAGTAGGTTTGCGGTCCATCTCATACCGACTGCTGAGATCAGAGCTAAAAGATTTTAGTAAGGGTAGGACCCGGAAATCCAAGCTGCATTAGCTACAGGGGATTCCCAACCCATGATTTGGCTTTGAAGGCTGCCCGACGATATGAGGCAGTGGTTAAGAGGAAGGGCATACCTCAATCTGCCGGAGTGAAGCGCCCTGCCACTCAGATGGCAGGGGAGCCTCTTCAAGGCCAACTGTTGAACCCAGGAGATCGGAAGAAATCAATAATCAGCCAAGTCCCGACTTTTGCTTCTATTGCAAGAGGGAAGGACACTTATGGAAGGACAGTAGGTGCGCAAAAAGTCTATGCTTAGTATGTGGCGCATCCAATCACGGAATTGGAAACTGTCCTTATAGACTCAACCCAGCTCACACACCCACCAACTACCCGCAGCAGCCGGCTATCCAGGCTCCTGCACCTCGTCTTGCACTCCCTGCTCCACCACCTGCACAGCCTACTCGCCAATTCCATCAGGCTCTGAGGAACATGCCTCGAGGGCAGAGAAACATGCCCCAAGGACAAAGGAATATGCCCCCAGTAAGGAGGAATGAACCACGACGTCAGGCTTTCACATTAGCAGCCGTAGAAGCAGAGGCTGTAGACCAAGGTAACACTGGTAATTCTCTTCAACCATTTCAGACCATTGTACCACTTGTTATTTTTTCCATATACTATCAGTACTTCTATCACCAAACTTTTCTTGAATCTGTTACACTTTCCTTATAAAAATTTCGAGGACGAAATTTTTATAAGGAGGGTAGAATGTAACAACCCTAAACTTTCTGTAAAATTTTTTTTCAAAAATACAGAAAGGGGTACTTGAGCCTGAGCACAAGTTATAAATTTGATTTGCTTTTGAACAGTAAGAAGGAGCTTGTAGCTCATTGGTAAGACCTTGCACTGCTGAACCAAAGCACCAGAGTTCAAATCCCATCAACCACACATTTTTTTAATTAAATTCTTTTAATATTTTAGAAGCCCAAGAGTCTACACGTGTACTGCACGTAATAGTGTAAGTTACAGAATAAAAAAACATGACCACGAGGCTAGACCAAGCGTCAGGGACACGTGGCTTCAAGACGCGCCCTGACTCGCCCATCTCGGGCCGGCGACTCGATTGACTCGGCCGGCGTTGCCGGTCTAACTCGGTTCGATCCCACTTTTTCTTGAACCCCCTGTACTATTTGGACTCCCCCACTCCCCCTGCACTGTTTAAATTCTCTGCAATTAACCAGAGAATTAAAATACCCCTTTTTAATCCTTCTTAATGCAAATTTAAATACAATTTTTATCACACCCTTTCACTACCCTAAATCCTAGATTTTTCCTATAAATACCACACCTCAAATCACCCCCCTCACTCACAAATCCCTGCCCAAACTCTCAAGAAAATTTCCAAGACTTTTTGTATGCAAGTGGAGTTAACAAAGGGTGAAGCTCCGACGAACTTCCGACGACGATTCGAGTAGATTTCGATGACGAAATGACGCAGCGGCACTTCCTACCTCTTCCTCCTTCTCTCTTCTAATCTAATAACCTATAAGTACCTAATTCTTCTTCTTTTCTTTATTCTAAAAATATTCAAAACTAAAACCCGATGGAAGCGGAGTTAATCCGACTTTCGATTCGGTTTTTCTTTAAAAATTTCTATTTTTCTTAAACACAATAATACCAAACTCTTATGTCATGACCATTAAACATTAACGAAGATAATAGAATAAGTTTGGCATCAAAATAATAACCGTAGTAATTTTTATTCCAGTTTTACATTAAATTACCCTTATATTTCATTTCGACATACTTGAACTTTTTAAAACCGTATTACCTTAGAAAACTCACGAGGTAATGACCTACCTCCCCAGAACACTCATATGTAACATAGCACGATGGAATTTGGGAACATAGATCTGAAAAAAATACGACTTTTCATATAACTACTTTCGACTATTAAAACCTTTTTCTACAAGAAGTGTATTTTAACAAATTTTTACAATTGGGCCTCTACAACCCATTTGGTAAACCCGTTCGGGATGGCGCAGATTATCTCACATCCTCAGGCTTAGTAGAGTGAGATGTAGACCTCCGCAAAGGGCATACGATCTCGAAAGATTTAAAATACAATTTTCTTTAGAAAATGTGATTTCTATCATAAATAAATCTTATATTTTTAATAAATAAATAAATATATAATTAATATCAAAATACCTATTTTTAATATTTATAATATTCCACATTTCCAAAATTCAAGAAAAACATTCCATTTACAAGAAAATACCACACAATTCCAATATTACAAATAATACCACATATTATGAAATTAAGTTTTTATTCACTAGAAATGTCGCATTGATAAAATATACATCAATGAAAACTCTAAAGATGATAATAAAATACTTGAGGTGTATTTTGAAAATTATACAATATTATTTTTACATAAAACCCCCTCAGTTATACTAAATTACAATAAGGACCCTAGTAAACATAGGTTTAAGCGGGACCAGTCTCTCGAGCCTCACGAAGCCCGAGATATGGGTGCTTGCCTATTTAAGGTAGACAACTTAACAAACGGTGTTATCAACAC
Organism: Agapanthus africanus; assembly: GCA_030015575.1. NCBI lineage: Eukaryota > Viridiplantae > Streptophyta > Magnoliopsida > Asparagales > Amaryllidaceae > Agapanthus > Agapanthus africanus. The sequence goes on along the minus strand of CM057349.1, from coordinate 413,698,133 downwards.
GGTAATTGTCTTTGAAAAAGAAACAAATCCTGCCGTCCATGTGCAGCAGTTACCGATAGCACCAAAACATAATTCAGGATTCAATTTCTTTTCTAATTGTCTGACTTAGACTGAGTCTTAATATAATCAATCTGATTTGAATTTGATTCAAGTATGAAATTACAAAACTACAATTCAATATGAATCCATATATATTCAATATGTTCAATCTATTCAATCTCTATTACCTAAACCGAACCATGGATATACATCCATCTACATGATTCTCTAGTTACATCCATTTACCGATATCATGGTTTCGGCAAGTCATCCATCTATATATAATATACAATTCAAATAATACAAACAATACAATCAAGACATCGCGGGGTTTATAAGGGGTAGACTAGTACGGAAGGTGTTAGAAGTAGCACGAGACTGTAACCATAATACACATAACCTGAATTCAATTGCCGTTGTACCGTGGGTTAACGGTTCCTTGTGCTCCGTATACCTTAGTCTCCGGAATAGTGGGACTTCTCTCGTACACACTGGCATTCTTCTATACCAAGCTACAAACAACGGCGTTAACACTAAATACAACATTATAACAATATACTCTCTATTCTGTCTATTCCATTCTTGTCTACGGGACTTACCGAGCGATTTGTTCGCTGACGACATTCACTTTATTTTCTTTGGAATGTCGTCAGGTGATTCGAACTTTCAGGAGATTGAGCCCACCTTCGAGAACTTGGATCGGCTAGCGTTCGACCCAGAGCTTTAGATTTCTCATACACATTTACATTCTGTATTTTCCATTTCTATTATGCCACTGTTTAGGTATTGATTTCCATTCCATATATTTACTTTTCAGATGTATTGTAAAAAGAATGTTAATAAATAAAGTTGTTGTTTATTTACATCCTGTCTCTTGCGTACATTTACTTTTATATTGCTTAGATACGCTTAACGTGTTTACTTCTGAGTAAATACGTAGCGGCCTAGTCGCGTCCTCTGCCCATATACTGGGAAGCGGGGCGTGACAACAAGCTTGCTTGTTGATCTTCTATTCGTACAATTCCTGGGTAGCCGTTACGTCCAGCTAGTACCGCTGACGGCTTGTGGGTATCTGATATGATTAATACCTATTGCTGGCGTATTGACGAGTTTTTAGAGCCCCACACAAAGGTTTCCTAGCTCAAGCGAAACGAAGTAGGGCACATATGGTGATATGTGCGGGAGCTTGATTAAATACGAGTATGTAATACCGTATTCTAATCTCACGATATATGATATCGTTTATGTTATATATGATATAACCGGATTATTGAATCAAGTGTTGATTCAATGATTTGTTATGTGTATATATATTTGATATTGGCCGGTTACATATGATATGACCGGATTATTGAATCAAGTGTTGATTTAATAATGAATATTGAATATTGTATATGCGATATAATCGGGTTATCAAATCAAATGTTGATTTGATGATATGATATACATATATGATGTTAGTCAGTTATATATGATATAACCGGATTATTGAATCAAGTGTTGATTTAATAATTTGATATATATTTATATTTGATATATTTATATATTAACTAATATTAATGCCCACTTAGATTTTCTTCTCTTGATATATAATTGTATATATATATGATATATATATATATATATATATATATTTATATAAAACACTATTGTGTCATGCTTGATGATACATAAAACATGATTGTATGTGACTTACACTAGAGTAAAGATAATTGTGATGATTTATGTTTAAAGGAAAATAAAAAAGGATTAGAAATGAGTCATGGCTTGGATGCTTGGAGAAGTATTGAGAAGCCATGACTCATCTTTCTCCTTTTGTTTTACTCTAGATATTTATTCATCACAACATTATCTTAACCTCATGGTTCATTCTCTCATGCTAAGTTTATTCTTCACCCAAGTTCTCCTTCTTCCTCAAGAGCTCAATCTAGGGTTTTTCTTGAGTTGAAAAAAGTGAGAGGAAAATATTTCTAAGTGAGCCAAATATCCTACTTCATCAACCTACACTAATCTAGCTCATTAGTTTAGCTTGTTTGCTTAACTAATATCTTGATTAGTGAAGAGTTAACTTGACCTAGAGAGGCTTCAAGGTGGATCATCTTCAGCTTCGAAGATCGGATAGCAAGTTCGTTCCTTTCGACAAGTGGAGCCAAGAAGAGTTCTAGGGTCCACCACTTGAAGCTTAAGAACTACTACTTAGAGCTATTGAAGTGAAGGACTTGGTCTACAAAGGTTGTAACCTTCTTCACTTAGCTTAGAACTTGTTTTTATGTTATAAAAGCCTAATTCTCTAGTTCGATTCTAGGTTAGTGTAGCTTAGACCTCTAGCTTTTTAAAAATTGCATACTTGATGCATGTGGAAACCTAGTAGAGGTGCTAAGACACACTTTCATGATATCAAAGCCAAGCTAGGGCTTTAAACGAAGTCTAAATGACATTAAAGTGTTCGATCGAACTTCAAAACCCGTATTTTTCTAAGTTTCTATCCATTTTTTCAAAAGTTGAAATTTTACAGATTAAAAATATTCAGAAAATCATGTAGGGTATTTTATGGAGCCCCAAGAAGTACGATGCCATAACTCATCCAAAGCGCCATGGAACCGCCACAAAAACTATGGTTCCGCCGCACTTTTGGAGAGTCAATGGCTCGTATTTCTTGTCCTGCTCCATTGTGATATTTGGTATATTCTGGGTATTTTTAGTGAGGCTCAAGTTGTTGAGGTCCCTGTGATTTGTGTGTGTTTAATATATCGATCAAAATGTTTAACATCGTCTAGATATTTATGATATATGATACAATTTTTGGAATTCACATTAATTAGTTTTGTGAAAACTAGTTTGTATTTTGTGAATCTTGCATTTTGGTCTCATTTGATCAATTGCCACGAAATTTCGATTCGGATCAAAACTCCGTCGCAATCTCGAATAGTACGCGAATTGTTAGTTATATGTATGCCCTAGAGGCCATTACTATACATAGGATGTATATTGTAGTGGATGCTTGGACATATATAGGGAGGACTTTCTTGCTCGACATGATAGTATGCTATCTGGTTGCTCTTTACCTTAACGTGTACATTGATTGTCTCTCTGTTACATGTTGGTAAAGCCCTTAGGGTGTGTACTTGACTACCTGGACTATGATGAGGATCATACTAGTGGGGACATGGTAGTCCATAAGTACATCCTTCAAAGTCCCTAGTCGTGGGTGTATCGAGACAGGGCATCGATATACCAGAGTAGACTAGCGTATACCTTCTCGACCCATACAGATGGGCGATGGATGATCCCATATCCATTGGTGTTTGACATCAGAGATGATATACGGGTGCTCAGTGGAGACTGGGTACACCGGACGGACTCGCCGAGAACTCCCAGATGGTATTATACCTTACGTCAGATGGCAGTTCTCTGGTGACACTGGTACAGAGTAGTCTATTGACCCGAGATCGTCATAGAGTCTTGTGTGATTCCCACTGTGCTTTGATTTCCACCTTACCACGTCCAAGAGGGCGTGCAAAACGGTGGCTTTTGGGTACAGTCCCGAATCACATGGAGGCAATGAGCGATAAGAGGGGATTCGTCTCTCCCGGTATAGGGAGTTGATGTTGCGCTGTGTTCGATTGGCTATAACCGGAAATCCCTGGCCAGGGTTGCTGAGATATACTGGTAAGTGTTACCAGTAGTTTCTCGAACTGTTATAGACCTCATATCGGCACGACTTATCAAGCTATTGGGGTCTGACGTTTACCACCCCTAGGCGAGATATGCGACATATCAGACGATCAGACCGGACTGTATGGTAAGTGTTACTGGTTGGATTCACAGGAGTGTGAGCGGGCTTGCTCGTCGATCTTCTGATCGCTCAATACCCGGGTGGCCGTTACGTTTAGCAGACCGCTTGCAGCTTGTGGGTGTTTGATATGATCGTCATCTGCTGCCGGTGTATTGACGAGTCTTTAGAGTCCTACACAGAGGTTTCCTGGCTCAAGCGAAACGAAATAGGAGCGCATATGAGATATGTGCGAGACCGAGAATAATGCGTGTATGTGATACCGTATTTCATTCTCGCGATGAATGTATCGATTGGTTGTATGCGATATAACCTAGTTATCGAATCAAGAATTGATTCGATAAGCCGATACATTGGATATTAGTCGGTTGTATGCGATATGACCGGATCGTTAAATCAAGTGTTGATTTAATGATTTAATGCATAATGATATATTTGATATATTACTTTGCATTAACTAGTATTGGTTCACTTTAAATGGATTTTCTCACTTGTAGTACACAAGTTGTATATGTGATATACTTTTGTGCACTTGATTGTATCATGATTGATGATACATGCTTACTTGATTTTGTGTAAAGACTTATACCATGGTTATCATAAAGGTTAGGGTTTTGAATTATTCATTTATTTGTTTATCCATTTATTTTTTGGACAAATAAAGAGAGAAGAAAACAAAATGGTTGCTTGAATATCATGATGCTTGTTGAAGCTTCAAGACGGTTTGACCATTTTGTCTTCATCTACTAAACCTAACCATTCACTAACCCTAGTACATTCTCTACACTTAATCATAGTTAGGATATGATAAGTATTCAATCATTTTATTATTTTGTGATAACACTTATCATATTCTTGCTTCTTCTTCTTCTTCTTCTTCTTCTTCTTCTTCACTTCAAGAAAAAGCTTGCTATCAACAATGGCAACTAGGGAAAATGAGTGAGAAAACCAATTCTAAAGTGAACCCACCACCTATTTCTTCATCCTCTACCTCTTGCCAAGTAGTATAGGGTGTTTTCTTCACAAGTTTCATGACTTGGTGAAGTGGGAGCTTGATCTTGTGATGCCTCGACGTAGATCATCTTCGGCATCGTTGTCGATGACCTAGCCCGTCCATTTCTCCGATGAAGCCGACGCTAGAGCCCGGGATTGGATTTGGACAGCAAGGGGACTTCATCATGGAGCTATGGAGGTGGAGAACCGGATCTACAAAGGTTGTATTTCCGTTCACTTAGTTAAATTGTTAACTAGCTTCTTTGTTTCGCCTAAAATTCTAGTTAACGATCCGTATTAGGGTTTCTCGGCACTTGTAAAATTATAAATTGGCATGGTTGATGCCTTGTGAGACCTCTAGTGTGTGCCTAAGAACCCTACAGTGGTATCAGAGCTTAGCTAGAGCCTTTGGCGAAGCGTAGACGAAGTTTGAAACCCGAACGAACTCGAAACCCTAAAATTTCACGCTCTCTGGACTTTTTTTCAAAAACCGGGTTTTTTCCATATTAAAAATGCTTAAAAAATTCAGCAGGGAATTATAAGAATTACGGTGCAAAATTTGACCAAAGATACCTCAAACATGCGGCGGAACCGCGGCAGAAGCCTAGCTTCTGCGGCGGTTCCGCGGCTCTCTGGTGACATCAGCCCTCTATATTTGCACAGTAATTCCTCTTTCACAGTGCTGGGTTTTATGGGAATTTTTAATATTTATTCAAGAGTTGAATTTTCTGGGGTTGTTTTGGGGATTCGATGATTCGATCGGATTATCAGATTTTATCTATGTGGATTCCGGATAATTCCGAATATGTTAAAAAGTTCGACCGGATATAAATACCCAATTTTTCCCCTGTCGGGAAATTTCCAAGTGTTAGATTTTTCCGTAGTTTAACGACGTTCGAAGTAGTGCAAGTAACTCGATGGACCCTCTAGAAGACAACAAACCTTAACTCGATTATGCGACCGTCTTGAACTGCCCTTTGAACCTTAGGGTTTGGGGCAGTACGGCGTGCTACATGTGAGGCGTTGGCTTGACCCTTCTACGGCTGGACCGTTGGTACTGAGGCACGAAGTGGATGTTTTTAAACTTTTTTCATGTGTTGATCTATTTTGGGAAAACTTGGGTGTTCGACTGTTCGATCGGAAAGTTTAACATTTTCTGTTTATCTGGAATGTGATACAACAATTGGAATTCACAAATAGTTATGAGATAACTGAATGAATGTTATAAACATAGCAGTTTAGTCTCACTTGATCGGTTGCCACGGAATTTTGATGCGATCAAAAGTCCGTCGCAATCACGTAGCGTACGCGGATACTCGCCGGGTAAACTTAATAGACAGCCTCACTCCATAGCCCCGACCAAGTGACTGTAGGAGAACCCCGTCGCCGAAAGCATCCGTTCGGGTGCTCACGGCAGCGGTGTTCTGCCTTGGTGCACTTCGTCGACGGCGTCGGGGGTGCGGCCGCCTACTAAAGTTTGCGACGAGCATTCGATCAGGATGTCGGGAATCTTGTTGAATTACCCGACTTGATATTGAAAAGTGTTTTCGATAATGAGACTAAAATGCGGGGTTTATAATTGTTAGGCATGTGATGTCTAAATAATTCATTTGTTTAGGCATGCGATGTCTTAAGAAATTGCGGATTCCAACTGTTGTAGTTTTACACTTTCTTTTCTGTGACCGTAAGTGTAATATGTGATATCGCCGGTTTCGTTGCTATATGTCAACGACAATTGGGATGCGCATATTTACTTACGTTGATGACATGTGATGTTATGTGTTGCTGGATATGTTATATTGGATCGTCGTGTTTGAATAGCCGGGGGTTTTTATGTGAGATGAGTGTTTTTCCATTTTCATTCATGTAAAAACTTGTATGTAATATTCTTTTATTGGGGCACTTCCAGGTTGCGGATGTTGTCACTATTTGTATATTATTTACTTTTCCGCACTAGGATAGACCCAAGGAGGAGGGCACAAGTAACCGGGTTCTGGAGTCCAGTGGGAGACCAACTCGAGGAGTCGAGTCCGGGTCTCCTAACTCCAGAATTGGTAGGGTTGCTTGCCGCTCTCGTAGGGGTCTTGGGGTGTGGGTTTGGCTATTCATCGCGACCGTGGAATCCGTGTTTTATACTGGCTCGTATTGAAAACACGGACGTCCTAGTATATCCAATATTTTATATGATTCTTCTGCTGCGATATCTGTGATGTTTAGGTATTTAAATGATGGGACTTCATTAATGAGATTAATGAAATAAAAGAAACCTAAAGATGTTGTAGAATCGAATTTCAAAATAAAACAGGTAGCTACAGTTCTTGCTTTGCACAGCGGTATATATGATATATCCTGCACCTTATTCGATAAGGAAAGGACCGAGATCCCTTCACCGGGAGTGACTCCTTTAGCAATAACTGGCAGATGCTACACACTCGGTTTGTCTTTTGATTGCTTTTAAGAGTTTTTGCTTTGCACAGTGATATATATGATATATCCCGCACCTCATTCGACGAGGAAAGGACCGACGATCCCTTCACCGGGAGTGACTCCTTTAGCAAAACTAGAAAAGCCTAAAAAACACTCCATTTCAAAATTCATTCGATCCTACAACGATATTAAGTTCATTACGCAATAGGTTTTCAGAAAAACCTCTCGTAGCCCTCCGTCATTTCAGATAAGTTGTATATAGTATTCGTGCTACATTTGTTGGCTTTCGTCAAGGTGTAGTGTGCGGTAGCTATCTGCTGCTTATCTGCTGCATACGATGCGATTGGATTAGGGTAGTCGTGCGGCTTTGTTGGCTTTCGTCAAGGGTCATGCGGGTGGGTTTAATTCAATCAAGAAATGTACGGGTTGAACTTGACTAGCGGGCTATGGTTTGTTGGCTTTCGTCAAGGTCATAGCACGTTAGGGGCAAAATTATCGGGAATTTCAAGTGTTGAAATTTGCAATGAGATTGCATACCTTCTATGAGATAGTTGGATCCCGATACCCGCTGCGAGTAAGAGTTACTCCTGGGAGAGTTTTACACATTACAATTAGCCGATTAAGTAGGTGTTTAGAAAGGTGTTAACGAGGTTACGCCTCTGGGAAAACGAGGTTTACATTAATTAGGTTCGTGCGAAAGCACGGGGGACCTCCCTCAAAGTACCGACACTGGCCTGGCTGAAAGATTGGCGAACTTGTAGTGTGTAATTAATCCCGGCCAGTCTTTCCTTTTAGGGTTTGAAGGAAGATTTGATAAAAACAGTGGGAGCCATCCTGATTAGATAAAATAATAACCAATCTATTCTTGCAAGAGCGCACGCTGAGTGTTTTCTTCTCTCTCTCTCTCCAGGTAGCGACCATATCACGCCTTAATCAAGATAATAATACGGAATATTGACCGAACCCGCTTGTTATACTGAGCTGGGGAACGTTGGTCCCGCTCCAACTTATAATTGTTATAAGACAGAGCAGGAAATAGGGGAATACCAAGATTCCCATGCCGCCCAAACGAAGAGAGTGCATGCTGATGCATCATCTTTGGGTGTGTTCATTATAAAGAACTGTTTCTCAGTATCCTCTGAATCCTGGGTATTTGATACCGGATCAGGATCCCAGATATGTAATATGTTACATAGGGCTACAAAAAGGTAGAAAATTGAGAACGGGTGATAAGTTTCATGAGGCAGAAAACGGGGCAAGTGTTGCAGCCAGGTCTGTTGGTCACTGTCACCCTGTATTGTAATACATTGATTCTGAATGAATGTTATTAGATACCGAACCTGATATACAAAATCATATCAGTCTCTTTATTAGTAAAGAAATGGTAAAATTTTGTATTGTTGGATAATGTTTTGAACATTTCCTATATCAAAAGTTGATCGGTTCAGGCACGTTATCTAAAAGCATTAATGTTCTAAATCAAACTACAGTTCTTAGTATACGGAACACACACAAGAGGAAGAGTTCAAAAATGAACGGATCCTTCTTGAGGTATTGTAGACTAGGTCATATCAATGCGACCCGACTAGCTAAGTTACATTTAGATGCATATTTAAAAAAGTTTGAATTTACATCTTGTGAAACTTGCCAGTCATGTCACAGAGATAAGATGACCATAGCTCCGTTTACAGGAAACAGAGAAAGAGTTAGTGAACTCTTGGGATGATACATGTTGATATATGTAGGTCCCCTGTCTACACATGCCAAGACCGGTTCTTTGTACTTCATTACATTCTCTGATAATCTCTCGAGATTCAGATCTATGTTCTTGTTGAAACACAAGTCCGAACCTTTTGAGATATTCACGGAATATAAGTTAGAAGTAGAGAACCAAAATACGGGTATAAGTATTATGTCCTTTGATGTGATCGAGGAGGAGAATACTTGAGCACGGAAATCCTAGACTATTCTAAAGGAGAATGAGATTCTCTCTCAGCATTACTCCTCCGAATACACCAAAGCACGATGGTATATCGGGGCGGAGCAGATACACCCTATTTGATATGGTGTGCTCTATGATGAGTACTACTGAGTCACCTATTTCCTTTTGGGAGTTATGCACTTGAGAAGCTGCATACCTATTGAATAGGGTCACGATCAAATCAGTTGCCTACCACTCCATATGCGATATGGTATAGGAAGAGCCCATGTCTTAAGCTAGTTAAGATTTGGGGTTGTCCGGCCTATGTCTAAAAGCAAAATCCGGACAAACTCGAGGCAAGGTCTGTAATGTAGAACTGGAAAAGTTCCAGCTATACAAACTACAGCAGATGATTTGGTACAACCAGAGGATTCAGTAGATACCAACGAACCTCAGCCTCTCCGCCGATCTAGTAGGGTTCCTCACCCACCTGAGAGATACTTCGTTTTCTCTATGACAGTGGGAGCGAGGATTGCATCATGAGATGATGACCCAACTAATTTCGAGCTGGCCATCAGGAGTAAGACTCTGTAAGAATGGCTGGATGCTTAGTGATCTGAGATGGAATTCATGTACACCAACAAAGTATGGACTTTGGTTGCTATATCTGAAGGGTTAAATCCCATCAGGAGCAAGTATATCTTGAGAAGATTACTTGGTGTACATGGACAAGTTGAGACTTTCAAAGCTAGACCTGTTAAAGGTTTTCGTCATCGACCAGGCGTGGATAATGATGAAACCTTTTCAAAGGAGCTATGCTTAATTCCATCCAGATCCTACTTGCCACGGCTACATACCATGCCTACGATATCTGGCGGTTGGGTGCCATGACTGCTTTTCTAGATGGTGTTTTAGAAGAGAGCGTCTATAAGTACACAGCCAGAGGGCCTCGTAGACAGTGGGAGCAGCGAAAACGTGTGCAAGATGTTTTATGTAATAAAGCAGGCATCGCGGAGTTGGAACATCTATTTTGATGAGTTAGTCAAACAGTTTGACATCATCAAAATGGTAGATGAACCTTGTATAAACAAAAAGGTAGTAGAGAGTATGGTGGTGATCCTCATAGAGTACGTGGATAACATACTCTTGATAAGAAAGGAGTTTCTTATGCTACGCTCGGTCAATCTCCTCTTATCACAATGATTCTCCATATAGGATCAAAGTGATACCTCCTAAATCCTGGTTTTTGGATCTATGAGATAGATCTAATTGGATGTTAGGATACTCACTAGTTGTAGTGAGAAGGTATCAGATGATCCTAGGGAGAATCACTGGAAAGGTTCCAAAGTGATAAAGACGACTGAAAGTCAGTCACAGGCATTGCCTTTACCCTCAGTAAAGGGACGGTATGTTGGAAGAGTTCCAAGCTAGATACCGTGGCTAACTAGACGATAAAGGCAGGATACATCGCTACCCAAGATGCTACCAAAGAGGCCGTTTGGGTGTATATTGGTTCATGAGATGAACTACATTCCTACCATTGTGAGACAATGGAGTTGTGGCTTATGCCAAGGAACGCCGGTCCCATCAGTGATCCAGACATATTCTAAGGCAGTATCACCTGATCGAGGAGATAGTTGATCTCCAAGGGATCGAGGTTAGGAGAGTAGACTCAGAGGATAACACGGCGGATCCATTCACGAAGGCCTATTCCCAGAGAGGGACTTTTATGGGATAGTTGAGTATGAGATACTACAACCACTGCTACAGATGGCCCTAGTGCAAGTGGGAGATCGTTAGTTATATGTATGCCCTAGAGGCCATTACTATACATAGGATGTATATTGTAGTGGATGCTTGGACATATATAGGGAGGACTTTCTTGCTCGACATGATAGTATGCTATCTGGTTGCTCTTTACCTTAACGTGTACACTGATTGTCTCTCTGTTACATGTTGGTAAAGCCCTTAGGGTGTGTACTTGATTACCTGGACTATGATGCGGATCATACTAGTGGGGACATGGTAGTCTATAAGTACATCATTCAAAGTCCCTAGTCGTGGGTGTATCGAGACAGGGCATCGATATACCAGAGTAGACTAGCGTATACCTTCTCGACCCATACAGATGGGCGATGGATGATCCCATATCCATTGGTGTTTGAAATCAGAGATGATATACGGGTGCTCAGTGGAGACTGGGTACACCGGACGGACTCGCCGAGAACTCCCAGATGGTATTATACCTTACGTTAGATGTCAGTTCTCTGGTGACACTGGTACAGAGTAGCCTGTTGACCCGAGATCGTCATAGAGTCTTGTGTGATCCCCACTGTGCTTTGATTTCCACCTTACCACGTCCAAGAGGGCGTGCAAAACGGTGGCTTTTGGGTACAGTCCCGAATCACATGGAGTCAATGAGCGATAGGAGGGGATTCGTCTCTCCCGGTATAGGGAGTTGATGTTGCGCTGTGTTCGATTGGCTATAACCGGAAATCCCTGGCCAGGGTTGCTGAGATATACTGGTAAGTGTTACCAGTAGTTTCTCAAACTGTTATAGACCTCATATCGGCATGACTTATCGAGCTATTGGGGTCTGACGTTTACCACCCCTAGGCGAGATATGCGACATATCAGACGATCAGACCGGACTGTACGGTAAGTGTTACTGGTTGGATTCACAGGAGTGTGAGTGGGCTTGCTCGTCGATCTTCTGATCGCTCAATACCCGGGTGGCCGTTACGTTTAGCAGACCACTTGCGGCTTGTGGGTGTTTGATATGATCGTCATCTGCTGCCGGCGTATTGACGAGTCTTTAGAGTCCTACACAGAGGTTTCCTGGCTCAAGCGAAACGAAATAGGAGCGCATATGAGATATGTGCGGGACCGAGAATAATGCGTGTATGTGATACCGTATTTCATTCTCGCGATGAATGTATCGATTGGTTGTATGCGATATAACCTAGTTATCGAATCAAGGATTGATTCGATAAGCCGATACATTGGATATTAGTCGGTTGTATGCGATATGACCGGATCGTTAAATCAAGTGTTGATTTAATGATTTAATGCATAATGATATATTTGATATATTACTTTGCATTAACTAGTATTGGTTCACTTTAAATGGATTTTCTCACTTGTAGTACACAAGTTGTATATGTGATATACTTTTGTGCACTTGATTGTATCATGATTGATGATACATGCTTACTTGATTTTGTGTAAAGACTTATACCATGGTTATCATAATGGTTAGGGTTTTGAATTATTCATTTATTTGTTTATCCATTTATTTTTTGGACAAATAAAGAGAGAAGAAAACAAAATGGTTGCTTGAATATCATGATGCTTGTTGAAGTTTCAAGAAGGTTTGACCATTTTGTCTTCATCTACTAAACCTAACCATTCACTAACCCTAGTACATTCTCTACACTTAATCATAGTTAGGATATGATAAGTATTCAATCATTTTATTATTTTGTGATAACACTTATCATATTCTTGCTTCTTTTTCTTCTTCTTCTTCACTTCAAGAAAAAGCTTGCTATCAACAATGGCAACTAGTGAAAATGAGTGAGAAAACCAATTCTAAAGTGAACCCACCACCTATTTCTTCATCCTCTACCTCTTGCCAAGTAGTATAGGGTGTTTTCTTCACAAGTTTCATGACTTGGTGAAGTGGGAGCTTGATCTTGTGATGCCTCGACGTAGATCATCTTCGGCATCGTTGTCGATGACCTAGCCCGCCCATTTTTCCGATGAAGCCGACGCTAGAGCCCGGGATTGGATTTGGACAGCAAGGGGACTTCATCATGGAGCTATGGAGGTGGAGAACCGGATCTACAAAGGTTGTATTTCCGTTCACTTAGTTAAATTGTTAACTAGCTTTTTTGTTTCGCCTAAAATTCTAGTTAACGATCCGTATTAGGGTTTCTCGGCACTTGTAAAATTATAAATTGGCATGGTTGATGCCTTGTGAGACCTCTAGTGTGTGCCTAGGAACCCTACAGTGGTATCAGAGCCTAGCTAGAGCCTTAGGCGAAGCGTAGACGAAGTTTGAAACCCGAACGAACTCGAAACCCTAAAATTTCACGCTCTCTGGACTTTTTTTCAAAAACTGGGTTTTTTCCATATTAAAAATGCTTAAAAAATTCAGCAGGGAATTATAAGAATTACGGTGCAAAATTTGACCAAAGATACCTCAAACATGCGGCGGAACTGCGGCAGAAGCCTAGCTTCTGCGGCGGTTCCGCGGCTCTCTGGTGACATCAGCCCTCTTTATTTGCACAGTAATTCCTCTTTCACAGTGCTGAGTTTTATGGGAATTTTTAATATTTATTCAAGAGTTGAATTTTCTGGGGTTGTTTTGGGGATTCGATGATTCGATCGGATTATCAGATTTTATCTATGTGGATTCCGGATAATTCCGAATATGTTAAAAAGTTCGACCGGATATAAATACCCAATTTTTCCCCTGTCGGGAAATTTCCAAGTGTTGGATTTTTCCGTAGTTTAACGACGTTCTAAGTAGTGCAAGTAACTCGATGGACCCTCTAGAAGACAACAAACCTTAACTCGATTATGCGACCATCTTGAACTGCCCTTTGAACCTTAGGGTTTGGGGCAGTACGGCGTGCTACATGTGAGGCGTTGGCTTGACCCTTCTACGGCTGGACCGTTGGTACTGAGGCACGAAGTGGATGTTTTTAAACTTTTTTCATGTGTTGATCTATTTTGGGAAAACTTGGGTGTTCGACTGTTCGATCAGAAAGTTTAACATTTTCTGTTTATCTGGAATGTGATACAACAATTGGAATTCACAAATAGTTATGAGATAACTGAATGAATGTTATAAACATAGCAGTTTAGTCTCACTTAATCGGTTGCCACGAAATTTTGATACGATCAAAAGTCCGTCGCAATCACGTAGCGTACGCGGATACTCGCCGGGTAAACTTAATAGACAGCCTCACTCTATAGCCCCGACCAAGTGACTGTAGGAGAACCCCGTCGCCGAAAGCATCCGTTCGGGTGCTCACGGCAGCGGTGTTCCGCCTTGGTGCACTTCGTCGACGGCGTCGGGGGTGCGGCCGCCTACTAAAGTTTGCGACGAGCATTCGATCAGGATGTCGGGAATCTTGTTGAATTACCCGACTTGATATTGAAAAGAGTTTTCGATAATGAGACTAAAATGTGGGGTTTATAATTGTTATGCATGTGATGTCTAAATAATTCATTTGTTTAGGCATGCGATGTCTAAAGAAATTGCGGATTCCAACTGTTGTAGTTTTACACTTTCTTTTCTGTGACCGTAAGTGTAATATGTGATATCGCCGGTTTCGTTGCTATATGTCAACGACAATTGGGATGCGCATATTTACTTACGTTGATGACATGTGATGTTATGTGTTGCTGGATATGTTATATTTGATCGTCGTGTTTGAATAGCCGGGGTTTTTTATGTGAGATGAGTGTTTTTCCATTTTTATTCATGTAAAAACTTGTATGTAATATTCTTTTATTGGGGCACTTCCAGGTTGCGGATGTTGTTACTATTTGTATATTATTTACTTTTCCACACTAGGATAGACCCAAGGAGGAGGGCACAAGTAACCGGGTTCTGGAGTCCAGTGGGAGACCAACTCGAGGAGTCGAGTCCGGGTCTCCTAACTCCAGAATTGGTAGGGTTGCTTGCCGCTCTCATAGGGGTCTTGGGGTGTGGGTTTGGCTATTCATCGCGACCGTGGAATCCGTGTTTTATACTGGCTCGTATTGAAAACACGGACGTCCTAGTATATCCAATATTTTATATGATTCTTCTGCTGCGATATCTGTGATGTTTAGGTATTTAAATGATGGGACTTCATTAATGAGATTAATGAAATAAAAGAAACCTAAAGATGTTGTAGAATCGAATTTCAAAATAAAACAGGTAGCTACAGTTCTTGCTTTGCACAGCGGTATATATGATATATCCTGCACCTTATTCGATAAGGAAAGGACCGAGATCCCTTCACCGGGAGTGACTCCTTTAGCAATAACTGGCAGATGCTACACATTCGGTTTGTCTTTTGATTGCTTTTAACAGTTTTTGCTTTGCACAGTGATATATATGATATATCCCGCACCTCATTCGACGAGGAAAGGACCGACGATCCCTTCACCAGGAGTGACTCCTTTAGCAAAACTAGAAAAGCCTAAAAAACACTCCATTTCAAAATTCATTCGATCCTACAACGATATTAAGTTCATTACGCAATAGGTTTTCAGAAAAACCTGTCGTAGCCCTCCGTCATTTCAGATAAGTTGTATATAGTATTCGTGCTACATTTGTTGGCTTTCGTCAAGGTGTAGTGTGCGGTAGCTATCTGCTGCTTATCTGCTGCATACGATGCGATTGGATTAGGGTAGTCGTGCGGCTTTGTTGGCTTTCGTCAAGGGTCGTGCGGGTGGTTTAATTCAATCAAGAAATGTACGGATTGAACTTGACTAGCGGGCTATGGTTTGTTGGCTTTCGTCAAGGTCATAGCACGTTAGGGGCAAAATTATCGGGAATTTCAAGTGTTGAAATTTGCAATGAGATTGCATACCTTCTATGAGATAGTTGGATCCCGATACCCGCTGCGAGTAAGAGTTACTCCTGGGAGAGTTTTACACATTACAATTAGCCGATCAAGTAGGTGTCTAGAAAGGTGTTAACGAGGTTACGCCTCTGGGAAAACGAGGTTTACATTAATTAGGTTCGTGCGAAAGCACGGGGGACCTCCCTCAAAGTACCGACACTGGCCTGGCTGAAAGATTGGCGAACTTGTAGTGTGTAATTAATCCCGGCTAGTCTTTCCTTTTAGGGTTTGAAGGAAGATTTGATAAAAACAGTGGGAGCCATCCTGATTAGATAAAATAATAACCAATCTATTCTTGCAAGAGCGCACGCTGAGTGTTTTCTTCTCTCTCTCTCCAGGTAGCGACCATATCACGCCTTAATCAAGATAATAATACGGAATATTGACCGAACCCGCTTGTTATACTGAGCTGGGGAACGTTGGTCCCACTCCAACTTATAATTGTTATAAGACAGAGCAGGAAATAGGATAATACCAAGATTCCCATGCCGCCCAAACGAAGAGAGTGCATGCTGATGCATCATCTTCGGGTGTGTTCATTATAAAGAACTGTTTCTCAGTATCCTCTGAATCCTGAGATGAGAGTTTTTAAATTTTCATTCATGTAAAATAATATATGTAATATTCTTTTATTGGGACACATCCGAGTTGAGGGTGTTGTCTCCATTGATGTATATTATTTACTTTTTCATATTAGGATAGACCCAAGGCGGGGAGCACAAGTAACCGGGTTTTAGAGTCCAGTGGAAGACCATCTCGAGGAGTCGAGACCGGGTCGCCTAACTCTAGAATTGGCAAGGTCACTTGCCGCTCTCATAGGGATCTGGAGATGTGGGTTTGGCTATTCATTACGACCGTGGAATCCGTGTTTTTCATTACTAGCTTAATTTAAAACACGGACCTCCTAATATATCCTATATTACATATATATGCTTCTGCTGCTTGTGTTCTGTGATTTGATCATATAACTGCATGAGACTAATGCTATATATATGATATATATAATAAACGTTGCTTATGTTTTGCACCCGCGCTAGTCCAGCCCCTCTCTTCCATTAGTTAAGTAACCTAACGGTCTATGACGGGGCCCCGTGGCGAATGCAGATGGCATAAGCGTACGTTCTATTTTCGTTTCTTCTGTGTTGTTTAGGAAACATAAATGATGGGACGTCATTAATGTGATTAATGAAAAAAATAAACCTAAAATATGTTGCAGAATCAAAATTTTCAAAAAGATAGCTCTAGTTATTACTTTGCATAGCGGTATTCCATTATGAATATCCAGCACCTCATTCGATGAAGAAAGAGTCTAGATCCCTTTACCGGGAATGGCCTCTTTAGCAAAACTAGTTTCACGCCCTGCTTCCCAGAGTGCGCTAAGATCGGCATGTGACAGAGCCAACCATGCTACCTGTGGATAGGAAATATCCCTCCACAGTCACATTAAGGCTGTCTAGAGATATCAAGAACAGTAGAAGTAAAATAAACTATCTAGTACATGTCCATGAGCCAGAATAAACGAGTCAAGAAATAATATGCCGAAGCAATAAATCTAATAAGCAATAACATCTGGAAAGTAAACATAACTAAACTGGATACTAACTGGATACTGACAGGATCCTCACTGCTCGGCCTGACGGCGGAAATACTCCTGATCAGCCTGCGACAAGGGTAGAGGATCTGGGCCATGCAAAACCCAGACGTCAATGCGTCATAATATCAACAATAATATAATCAAGGGGTAGCAGGACATGCAGGCACGAGTAAGAACAGTAATAAGAGTATAACAGTATCACGAATAAGGAACAATGAAGGGTATAAGCACATGTGATGTGCAGCGAGTAATCTAAACTGTGCTACTGGGTTATCTATGTTAGTTATATGTATGCCCTAGAGGCCATTACTGTACATAGGATGTATATTGTAGTGGATGCTGGGACATATATAGGGAGGACTTTCTTGCTCGACATGATAGTATGCTATCTGGTTACTCTTTACCTTAACGTGTATACTGATTGTCTCTCTGTTATATGTTGGTAAAGCCCTTAGGATGTGTACTTGACTACCTGGACTATGATGCAGATCATACTAGTGGGGACATGGTAGTCCATAAGTACATCCTTCAAGCTCCCTAGTCGTGGGTGTATCGAGACGGGGCATCGATATACCAGAGTAGACTAGCGTATACCTTCTCGACCCATACAGATGGGCGATGGAAGATCCCATATCCATTGGTGTTTGACATCAGAGATGATATACGGGTGCTCAGTGGAGACTGGGTACACTGGACGGACTCGCCGAGAACTCCCAGATGGTATTATACCTTACGTCAGATGGCAGTTCTCTGGTGACACCGGCACAGGTTAGTCTGTAGACCCGAGATCGTCATAGAGTCTTGTGTGATTCCCACCGTCCTTTGATTTCCACCTTACCACGTCCAAGAGGGCGTGCAAAACGGTGGTTTTTGGGTACAGTCCCGAATCACATGGAGGCAATGAGCGATAGGAGGGGATTCGTCTCTCCCGGTATAAGGAGTTGATATTGCACTGTGTTCGATTGGCTATAACCGGAAATCCCTGGCCAGGGTTGCTGAGATTTGCTGGTAAGTGTTACCAGTAGTTTCTTGAAATGTTATAGACCTCATATCGACACGACTTATCGAGTTACTGGGGTCTGACGTTTACCACCCCTAGGCGAGATATGCGACATATCAGACGAACAGACCGGACTGTACGGTAAGTGTTACTGGTTGGATTCACAAGAGTGTGAGCGGGCTTGCTCGTCGATCTTCTGATCGCTCAATACCCGGGTGGCCGTTACGTTTAGCAGACCGCTTGCGGCTTGTGGGTGTTTGATATGATCATCACCTGTTGCCGGCGTATTGACGAGTCTTTAGAGTCCTACACAGAGGTTTCCTGGCTCAAGCGAAACGAAATAGGAGCGCATATGAGATATGTGCGGGACCGAGAATAATGCGTGTATGTGATACCGTATTCTACTCTCGTGATGAATGTATCGATTGGTTGTATGCGATATAACCTGGTTATCGAATCGAGGATTGATTCGATAAGTCGATACATTGGATATTAGTCGGTCATATGCAATGTGACCGGATCGTTAAGTCAAGTGTTGATTTAATGATTTAATGTATAATTATATATTTGATATATTAGTTTACATTAACTAATATCGGTGGGAGACCAACTCGAGGAGTCGAGTCCGGGTCTCCTAACCCTAGAATTGGTAGGGTTGCTTGCTGCTCTTGTAGGGGTCAAGGGGTGTGGGATAGGATATTCATCACGACCGTGGAATCCGTGTTTTATACTGGCTCGTATTGAAAACACGGACGTCCTAGTATATCCAATATTTCATATGTTTCTTCTGCTGTGATTTATCTGTGATGTGATCATGTGATGTTCTGTGACAGATATTATATATAGTATATATGATATATTATATAGACGTTGCTTATGTTTTACACCCGCGCTAGCCCTGCCCCGCTCTGCCATTAGTTACCTAACCTAACGGTGCAGACGGGACATCGAGGCGAATGCGGATGGCATAAGCGTACGTTATATTTATCTGTGATGTCTAGGTGGACTTAAATGATGGGATATTCATTAACGAGATTAATGAAAGAAAATAAACCTAATTGATGTTGTGGAATCGAATTTCAAAATAAAAACAGGTAGCTACAGTTCTTGCTTTGCATCGTGGTGTTCATTATAGAACATCCTGCACCTTATTCGATGAGGAAAGGACCGAGATCCCTTCACCGGGAGTGACTCCTTTAGCAATAACTGGCAGATGCTACAACCCTCGGTTTGTCTTTGATCTCTTCTATAGTTTCCGCTTTGCACAGTGATATATATGATATATCCCGCACCTCATTCGACGAAGAAAGGGCCGACGATCCCTTCACCGGGAGTGACCCCTTTAGCAAAACTAGAAAAGTCTCAAAAACATTCCGTTTAAAAACCATTTGATTCCGCAACGAGATCAAGTTCAAAGCGTTAAAGGTTTTCACAAAAACCATTCGCAACCCTCCGTCATTTTAGGAAGTAGAGTACTTAGTATTCGTGCTGTGTTTGTTGACCATAGTCAAGGCACAGTGTACGGTAGCTAAGTGATGTCTTCCTACACCGCATATGATGCGATTAGTTAGGACAGTCGCGTGACTTTGTTGACCTTAGTTAAGGGTCATGTGGGTGGGTCTAATTAATCACGAAATGACGGGTAGAACTTGACTAGTACTTATGATTTGTTGACCTTAGTTAAGGTCATAAGTGCTAGGGGTAAAAACCATTATCGGGAGTTTCAAGTGTTGAAACTTGCAATGAGATTGCATACCTTCTATATGATAGTTGGATCCCGATACCCACTGCGAGTAATTCTTACTCCTGGGAGAGTTTTGCACTTTACAATTAGCCGATCAAGTAGGTGTATAGAAAGGTGTCAATGGGATTACGCCTCTGGGAAAACGAGGTTTAATGTAATTAGGTCCGTGCGAAAGCACGGGGAACCTCCCTCAAAGTACCGACACTGGCCTGGCTGAAAGATTGGCGAACTTGTAGAGTGTAATTAATCCCGGCTAGTCTTTCCTTTTAAGGTTTGAAGGAAGATTTGATAAAAACAGCGGGAGCCATCCTGATTAGATAAAATATATAACCAATCTGATCTTGCAAGAGCGCACGCAGAGTGTTTTCTTCTCTCTCTCTCTCCTGGTAGCGACCATATCACGCCTTAATCAAGATAATAAAATGGATGTATTGAACGAACCCGCTTGTTATACTGAGCTGGGGAACGTTGGTCCCGCTCCAACTTATAATTGTTATAAGACAGAGCAGGAAATTGGGGAATACGAGAATTCCTATGCCGCCCAAACGAAGAAAGTGCATATGATGCATCTCCTTCGGGTGTGTTCATTACAAAGAACTGTTTCTCAGTATCCTCTGCATCCTGGGTATATGATACCGGATCAGGATCCCAGATATGTAATCTGTTACAGAGGGCTACAAAAAGGTAGAAAAACTGAGAATGGGTGATAAGTTTCATGAGGCAGAAAACGGGGCAAGTGTTGCAGCCAAGTCTGTAGGTCACTGTCACCCTGTATTACCAATACATTGATTCTGAACAAATACTATTAGATACCGAACCTGATATACAAAATCATATCAGTCTCTTTATTAGTAAAGAAATGATATAATTTTGTATTGTTGGATAATGTTTTGAACATTTCCTATATCAAAAGTTGATCGGTTCAGGCACGTTATCTAAAAGCATTGACGTTCTAAATCAAACTACAGTTCCTTGTATACTGAACACACACAAGAGGAAGAGTTCAGAAATGAACAAATTCTTCTTGAGGTATTGTAGACTAGGTCATATCAATGCGACCCGACTAGCTGAAGTTACATTTAGATGCATATTTAAATCAGTTTGAATTTACATCTTGTGAAACTTTCCAGTCATGTCACAAAGATATATTGACACCAGCTCTGTTTACTGGAAGCAGAGAAAGAGTTAATGAACTCTTGGGACTGATACATGATGATGTATGTAAAGTCTCCTGTTTACACATGCCAGGACTGGTTCTTTATACTTCATTATATTCTCTGATAATCTCTCAAGATTCAGTCATATGTTCCTGTTGAAACATAAGTCTGAAGCTTTTGAGGTATTCACAGAATATAAGTTAGAAGTAGAGAACCAAAATACGGGTATAAGTATTATGTCCTATGATAAGATCAGGGAGGAGAATACTTGTGCATGGAATTCCTGGACTATTCTAAAAGAAAATGAGATTCTCTCTCAGCATTACTCCTCCGTATAAACCATAGCACGATGGTATATCGGGGTGGAGCAATCACACCCTATATGATAAGGTGTGCTCTATGATGAGTACTACTGAGTTACCTATTTCCTTTTTGGGAGTTATGCGCTTGAGAAGCTGCATACCTATTGAATAGGGTTCCAATCAAATCAGTTGCCTACCGCTTCATATGTGATATGGAAAGGGAAGAGCCCATGTCTTAAGCTAGTTAAGATTTGGGGTTGACCGGCCTATGTCTAAAAGCAAAATCCGGACAAGCTCGAGGCAAGGTCTGTAATGTAGAACTGGAAAGGTTCCAGCTATACAAACTACAGCAGATAATTTGGTAGAACCAAAGGATTCAGTAGATTCCAACGAACCTCAGCCTCTCCGCCGATCTAGTAGGGTTCTTCACCCACCTGAGAGATACTTCGGTTTCTCGATGACAGTGGGAGCGAGGATTGCATCATAAGATGATGACCCAACTAGTTTCGAGCTGGCCATCGGGGGTAGAACTCTGTAAGAATGGCTGGATGCTTAGTGATCTGAGATGGAATCCTTATACACCAACAAAGTATGGACTTTGGTTGCTATATCTGAAGGGTTAAATCCCCATCAGGAGCAAGTATATCTTGAGAAGATTACTTGGTGTAGATGGAAAAGTTGAGACTTTCAAAGCTAGACTTGTTAAAGGTTTTCGTCATCAACCAGGCATGGATAATGATGAAACCTTTTCCAGTACCTATGCTTAAGTCCATCCAGATCCTACTTGTCACGGCTACATACCATGACAACGATATCTGGTGGTTGGGTGTCATGATTGCTTTTCTAAATGATGTTTTAGAAGAGCGCGTCTATAAGTACACAGCCAGAGGGCCTCGTAGACAGTGGGAGCAGCGGAAACGTGTGCAAGATGCTTTATAGGATAAAGCAGGAATCGCGGAGTTGGAACATCTGTTTTGATGGATTAGTCAAAGAAGTTGACATCATCAAAATGGTAGATGAACCTTGTATAAACAAAAAGGTAGTAGGGAGTATGGTGACGATCCTCGTAGAGTACGTGGATGACATACTCTTGTTAGGGAAGGAGTTTCCTATGCTACACTCGATCAATCTCCGCTTATCACAATGATTTTCCATTTAGGATCAAAGTGATACCTACTAAATCCTAAGCTTTGGATCTATGAGATAGATCTAATTGGATATTAGGATACTCACTAGTTGTAGTGAGATGGTATCAATCGATCCTGGGGAGAATCACTGGAAGGGTTCCAGAGTGATAAAGACGACTGAATGTCAGTCACAGGCATTGTCTTTACCCTCAGTAAAGGGACGGTATGTTGGAAGAGTTCCAAGCTAGATACCGTGGCAAACTAGACGATAAAGGCTGGTAACATCGCCATTAAAGATACTACCAAAGAGGAAGTTTGGGTATATATTGGTTCATAAGATGAACTAGGTTCCTACCATTGTATGACAATGGAACTGTGGCTTTGGCCTAGGAACCCTGGTCCCATCAGTGACCCAGACATAATCTGAGGCAGCATCACCTGATCATGGAGATAGTTGATCTCCAGGGTGATCGAGGCAAGGAGAGTAGACTCAGAGGACAACACGGCGGATCCACTCACGAAGGCCTTTTCCCAAAGAGAGACTTTTAGGGGATGGTTGAGTATTAGATACTGCAACTACTGCTACAGATGGCCCTAGTACAAGTGGGAGATTGTTAGTTATATGTATGCCCTAGAGGCCATTACTGTACATTGGATGTATATTGTAGTGGATGCTGGGACATATATAGGTAGGACTTTCTTGCTCGACATGATAGTACGCTATCTGGTTGCTCTTTATCTTAACATGTATACTTTCTGTCTCTCTGTTACATGTTGATAAAGCCCTTAGGATGTGTATTCGACTTCCAGGACTATGATGCAGATCATACTAGTAGGGCCTGGGTAGTCCATGAGTACATCCTTCAATATTCCTAGTCGTGGGAATATCGAGACGGGGCATCGATATTCCAGAGTAGACTAGCGTATATCTTCTCGACCCATGTGATGGGCGATGGATGATCCCATATCCATTGGTGTTTGACATCAGAGATGGTATACGGGTGCTCAGTGGAGACTGGGTACACTGAACGGACTCGCCGAGAACTCCCAGATGGTATTATACCTCACGTCAGATGGCAGTTCTCTGGTGACACTGGTACAGCTTAGTCTGTTGACCCGAGATCGTCATAGAGTCTTGTGTGTCTCCCACTGTGCTTTGATTTCCACCCTACCACGGCTCTACTGAGTCGTGCAAACAGGTGGTTTTTGGGTACAGTCCCGATACACTTGGAGGCAATGAGCGATAGGAGGGGATTCGTCTCTCCCGGTATTGGGGGTTGATGTTGCGCTATGCTCGACTGGCCATGAAAGGAAATCCCTGGCCAGGGTTGCAGTGACCTACTGGTAAGTGTTATCAGTAGTTTCACACATGTCATGGACTTCACATCGGCATGACTTATCGAGCTACTGGGGTCTGACGTTTACCACCCCTAGGCGAGATATGCGACATATCAGACGAACAGACCGGACTGTACGGTAAGTGTTACTGGTTGGATTCACAGGAGTGTGAGCGGGCTTGCTCGTCGATCTTCTGATCGCTCAATACCCGGGTGGCCGTTACGTTTAGCAGACCGCTTGCGGCTTGTGGGTGTTTGATATGATCATCATCTGCTGCCGGCGTATTGACGAGTCTTTAGAGTCCTACACAGAGGTTTCCTAGCTCAAGCGAAACGAAATAGGAGCGCATATGAGATATGTGCGGGACCGAGAATAATTCGTGTATGTGATACCGTATTCCATTCTGGCGATGAATGTATCGATTGGTTATATGCGATATAACCTAGTTATCGAATCAAGGATTGATTCGATAAGCCGATACATAGGATACTAGTCGGTTATATGCGATATGACCGTATCGTTAAATCAAGTGTTGATTTAATGATTTAATGTATAATTTTATATTTGATATATTGCTTTGTATTAACTAGTATTGGTTCACTTTAAATGGATTTACTCACTTGAAATGCACATTGTATATGTGATATATTTTTTGTGCACATGATTGTATCATGTTTGATGATACATGCAAACTTGGGTTTGTGTAAAGACTTAAACCATGATTGGTGAATGGTTAGGGTTTCATTTCTCTTTTAATTCTTTATCTATTTGTTTTTGGTTAAATAAGAAAAGAAAAGATAAATGGTTGCTTTCATACTAGAAGGTTCTTGTTGCTTCATGCCTTTTTTGACCAAAGTAACCATTTTGTCTTCTTCTTCATAACCTAACCGTTGAACCTAACCATAGTCTATTCTCTATACCTAACCAAGGTTGGATTATGATAAGAATGAGTTGGATTTTCCTTTTTGCAATAATCCTTTTTATTCTATCATATTCCTTCTTCTTCTTCTTCTTCATCCTTTCCATGAAGAAAAGCTTGCTACATCAATGGCAAGTGATGAAAACATGTGAGAAATCCAATTCTAAAGTGAACCCACTTCCTATTTCTTCATCCTCTACCTCTTGCCAAGTAGTATAGGGTGTTTTCTTCACAAGTTTTCTTGACTTGGTGAAGTTGGAGCTTGATCTAGTGATGCCTCGACGTAGATCATCTTCGGCATCGTCGTCGATGACCTAGCCCGCTTTTTCTCCGATGAAGCCGACGCTAGAGCCCAAGATACGATTTGTACAGTGAGGAGACTTCATCGCGGAGCCATGGAGGTGGAGAACCGGATCTACAAAGGTTGTATTTCCGTTTACCAATTAGTTAAGTTGTTAACTAGTTTCTTTTTCGCCTAAACTTCTAACCAACGATCCGTAGTCTAGGGTTTCTCGGCACCGTAAAATTATAAATTGGCATGGTTGATGCCTTGTGAGACCTCTTGAGAGTGCCTAGGAACCCTACACATAGAACACTAGGGGTAAAATATTATCGGGAATTTCAAGTGTTGAAATTTGCAATGAGATTGCATACCTTCTATGAGATAGTTGGATCCCGATACCCGCTGCGAGTAAGAGTTACTCCTGGGAGAGTTTTACACATTACAATTAGCCGATCAAGTAGGTGTCTAGAAAGGTGTTAACGAGGTTACACCTCTGGGAAAATGAGGTTTACATTAATTAGGTTCGTGCGAAAGCACACGGGACCTCCCTCAAAGTACCGACACTGGCCTGGCTGAAAGATTGGCGAACTTGTAGTGTGTAATTAATCCCGGCTAGTCTTTCCTTTTAGGGTTTGAAGGAAGATTTGATAAAAACAGTGGGAGCCATCCTGATTAGATAAAATAATAACCAATCTATTCTTGCAAGAGCGCACGCTGAGTGTTTTCTTCTCTCTCTCTCCAGGTAGCGACCATATCACGCCTTAATCAAGATAATAATACGGAATATTGACCGAACCCGCTTGTTATACTGAGCTGGGGAACGTTGGTCCCACTCCAACTTATAATTGTTATAAGACAGAGCAGGAAATAGGAGAATACCAAGATTCCCATGCCGCCCAAACGAAGAGAGTGCATGCTGATGCATCATCTTCGGGTGTGTTCATTATAAAGAACTGTTTCTCAGTATCCTCTGAATCCTGAGATGAGAGTTTTTAAATTTTCATTCATGTAAAATATTATATGTAATATTCTTTTATTGGGACACATCCGAGTTGAGGGTGTTGTCTCCATTGATGTATATTATTTACTTTTTCATATTAGGATAGACCCAAGGCGGGGAGCACAAGTAACCGGGTTTTAGAGTCCAGTGGAAGACCATCTCGAGGAGTCGAGACCGGGTCGCCTAACTCTAGAATTGGCAAGGTCACTTGCCGCTCTCATAGGGATCTGGAGATGTGGGTTTGGCTATTCATTACGACCGTGGAATCCGTGTTTTTCATTACTAGCTTAATTTAAAACACGGACCTCCTAATATATCCTATATTACATATATATGCTTCTGCTGCTTGTGTTCTGTGATTTGATCATATAACTGCGTGAGACTAATGCTATATATATGATATATATAATAAACGTTGCTTATGTTTTGCATCCGCGCTAGTCTAGCCCCTCTCTTCCATTAGTTAAGTAACCTAACGGTTTATGACGGGGCCCCGTGGCGAATGCAGATGGCATAAGCGTATGTTCTATTTTCGTTTCTTCTGTGTTGTTTAGGAAACATAAATGATGGGACGTCATTAATGTGATTAATGAAAAAAATAAACCTAAAATATGTTGCAGAATCAAAATTTTCAAAAAGATAGCTCTAGTTATTACTTTGCATAGCGGTATTCCATTATGAATATCCAGCACCTCATTCGATGAAGAAAGAGTCTAGATCCCTTTACCGGGAATGGCCTCTTTAGCAAAACTAGTTTCACGCCCTGCTTCCCAGAGTGCGCTAAGATCGGCATGTGACAGAGCCAACCATGCTACCTGTGGATAGGAAATATCCCTCCACAGTCACATTAAGGCTGTCTAGAGATATCAAGAACAGTAGAAGTAAAATAAACTATCTAGTACATATCCATGAGCCAGAATAAACGAGTCAAGAAATAATATGCCGAAGCAATAAATCTAATAAGCAATAACATCTGGAAAGTAAACATAACTAAACTGGATACTAACTGGATACTGACAGGATCCTCACTGCTCGGCCTGACGGCGGAAATACTCCTGATCAGCCTGCGACAAGGGTAGATGATCTGGGCAATGCAAAACCCAGACGTCAATGCGTCATAATATCAACAATAATATAATCAAGGGGTAGCAGGACATGCAGGCACGAGTAAGAACAGTAATAAGAGTATAACAATATCACGAATAAGGAACAATGAAGGGTATAAGCACATGTGATGTGCAGCGAGTAATCTAAACTGTGCTACTGGGTTATCTATGTTAGTTATATGTATGCCCTAGAGGCCATTACTGTACATAGGATGTATATTGTAGTGGATGCTGTGACATATATAGGGAGGACTTTCTTGCTCGACATGATAGTATGCTATCTGGTTACTCTTTACCTTAACGTGTATACTGATTGTCTCTCTGTTATATGTTGGTAAAGACCTTAGGATGTGTACTTGACTACCTGGACTATGATGCAGATCATACTAGTGGGGACATGGTAGTCCATAAGTACATCCTTCAAGATCCCTAGTCGTGGGTGTATCGAGACGGGGCATCAATATACCAGAGTAGACTAGCGTATACCTTCTCGACCCATACAGATGGGCGATGGAAGATCCCATATCCATTGGTGTTTGACATCAGAGATGATATACGGGTGCTCAGTGGAGACTGGGTACACTGGACGGACTCGCCGAGAACTCCCAGATGGTATTATACGTTACGTCAGATGGCAGTTCTCTGGTGACACCGGTACAGGTTAGTCTGTAGACCCGAGATCGTCATAGAGTCTTGTGTGATTCCCACCGTGCTTTGATTTCCACCTTACCACGTCCAAGAGGGCGTGCAAAACGGTGGTTTTTGGGTACAGTCCCGAATCACATGGAGGCAATGAGCGATAGGAGGGGATTCGTCTCTCCCGGTATAAGGAGTGGATGTTGCACTGTGTTCGATTGGCTATAACCGGAAATCCCTGGCCAGGGTTGCTGAGATTTACTGGTAAGTGTTACCAGTAGTTTCTTGAAATGTTATAGACCTCATATCGACACGACTTATCGAGTTACTGGAGTCTGACGTTTGCCACCCCTAGGCGAGATATGCGACATATCAGACGAATAGACCGGACTGTACGGTAAGTGTTACTGGTTGGATTCACAAGAGTGTGAGCGGGCTTGCTCGTCGATCTTCTGATCGCTCAATACCCGGGTGGCCGTTACGTTTAGCAGACCGCTTGCGGCTTGTGCGTGTTTGATATGATCATCACCTGCTGCCGGCGTATTGACGAGTCTTTAGAGTCCTACACAGAGGTTTCCTGGCTCAAGCGAAACGAAATAGGAGCGCATATGAGATATGTGCGGGACCGAGAATAATGCGTGTATGTGATACCGTATTCTATTCTCGTGATGAATGTATCGATTAGTTGTATGCGATATAACCTGGTTATCGAATCGAGGATTGATTCGATAAGTCGATACATTGGATATTAGTCGGTCATATGCAATGTGACCGGATCGTTAAGTCAAGTGTTGATTTAATGATTTAATGTATAATTATATATTTGATATCTTAGTTTACATTAACTAATATCGGTGGGAGACCAACTCGAGGAGTCGAGTCCGGGTCTCATAACCTTAGAATTGGTAGGGTTGCTTGCCGCTCTCGTAGGGGTCTAGGGGTGTGGGATAGGATATTCATCACGACCGTGGAATCCGTGTTTTATACTGGCTCGTATTGAAAACACGGACGTCCTAGTATATCCAATATTTCATATGTTTCTTCTGCTGTGATTTATCTGTGATGTGATCATGTGATGTTCTGTGACAGATATTATATATAGTATATATGATTATTATATAGACGTTGCTTATGTTTTACACCCGCGCTAGCCCTGCCCCGCTCTGCCGTTAGTTACCTAACCTAACGGTGCAGACGGGACATCGAGGCGAATGCGGATGGCATAAGCGTACGTTATATTTATCTGTGATGTTTAGGTGGACTTAAATGATGGGATATTCATTAACGAGATTAATGAAAGAAAATAAACCTAATTGATGTTGTGGAATCGAATTTCAAAATAAAAACAGGTAGCTACAGTTCTTGCTTTGCATCGTGGTGTTCATTATAGAACATCCTGCACCTTATTCGACGAGGAAAGGACCGAGATCCCTTCACCGGGAGTGACTCCTTTAGCAATAACTGGCAGATGCTACAACCCTCGGTTTGTCTTTGATCGCTTCTAAAGTTTTCGCTTTGCACAGTGATATATATGATATATCCCGCACCTCATTCGACGAAGAAAGGGCCGACGATCCCTTCACCGGGAGTGACCCCTTTAGCAAAACTAGAAAAGCCTCAAAAACATTCCATTTAAAAACCATTTGATTCCGCAACGAGATCAAGTTCAAAGCGTTAAAGGTTTTCACAAAAACCATTCGCAACCCTCCGTCATTTTAGGAAGTAGAGTACTTAGTATTCGTGCTGTGTTTGTTGACCATAGTCAAGGCACAGTGTACGGTAGCTAAGTGATGTCTTCCTACACCGACAGTCGCGTGACTTTGTTGACCTTAGTTAAGGGTCATATGGGTGGGTCTAATTAATCATGAAATGACGGGTAGAACTTGACTAGTACTTATGATTTGTTGACCTTAGTTAAGGTCATAAGTGCTAGGGGTAAAAACCATTATCGGGAGTTTCAAGTGTTGAAACTTGCAATGAGATTGCATACCTTCTATATGATAATTGGATCCCGATACCCACTGCGAGTAATTGTTACTCCTGGGAGAGTTTTGCACTTTACAATTAGCCGATCAAGTAGGTGTCTAGAAAGGTGTCAACAGGATTACGCCTCTGGGAAAACGAGGTTTAATGTAATTAGGTCCGTGCGAAAGCACGGGGAACCTCCCTCAAAGTACCGACACTGGCCTGGCTGAAAGATTGGCGAACTTGTAGAGTGTAATTAATCCCGGCTAGTCTTTCCTTTTAAGGTTTGAAGGAAGATTTGATAAAAACAGCGGGAGCCATCCTGATTAGATAAAATATATAACCAATCTGATCTTGCAAGAGCGCACGCAGAGTGTTTTCTTCTCTCTCTCTCCTGGTAGCGACCATATCACGCCTTAATCAAGATAATAAAATGGATGTATTGACCGAACCCGCTTGTTATACTGAGCTGGGGAACGTTGGTCCCGCTCCAACTTATAATTGTTATAAGACAGAGCAGGAAATTGGGGAATACCAGAATTCCTATGCCGCCCAAACGAAGAAAGTGCATATGATGCATCTCCTTCGGGTGTGTTCATTACAAAGAACTGTTTCTCAGTATCCTCTGCATCCTGGGTATATGATACCGGATCAGGATCCCAGATATGTAATCTGTTACAGAGGGCTACAAAAAGGTAGAAAAACTGAGAACGGGTGATAAGTTTCATGAGGCAGAAAACGGGGCAAGTGTTGCAGCCAAGTCTGTTGGTCACTATCACCCTGTATTACCAATACATTGATTCTGAACAAATACTATTAGATACCGAACCTGATATACAAAATCATATCAGTCTCTTTATTAGTAAAGAAATGATATAATTTTGTATTGTTGGATAATGTTTTGAACATTTCCTATATCAAAAGTTGATCGGTTCAGGCACGTTATCTAAAAGCATTGACGTTCTAAATCAAACTACAGTTCTTTGTATACTGAACACACACAAGAGGAAGAGTTCAGAAATGAACAAATTCTTCTTGAGGTATTGTAGACTAGGTCATATCAATGCGACCCGACTAGCTGAAGTTACATTTAGATGCATATTTAAATCAGTTTGAATTTACATCTTGTGAAACTTGCCAGTCATGTCACAAAGATATAATGACACCAGCTCTGTTTACTGGAAGCAGAGAAAGAGTTAATGAACTCTTGGGACTGATACATGATGATGTATGTAAAGTCTCCTGTCTACACATGCCAGGACTGGTTCTTTATACTTCATTATATTCTCTGATAATCTCTCAAGATTCAGTCATATGTTCCTGTTGAAACATAAGTCTGAAGCTTTTAAGGTATTCACAGAATAAAAGTTAGAAGTAGAGAACCAAAATACGGGTATAAGTATTATGTCCTATGATAAGATCAGGGACGAGAATACTTGTGCATGGCATTCCTGGACTATTCTAAAAGAAAATGAGATTCTCTCTCAGCATTACTCCTCCGTATAAACCATAGCACGATGGTATATCGGGGCGGAGCAATCACACCCTATATGATAAGGTGTGCTCTATGATGAGTACTACTGAGTTACCTATTTCCTTTTTGGGAGTTATGCGCTTGAGAAGCTGCATACCTATTGAATAGGGTTCCAATCAAATCAGTTGCCTACCGCTTCATATGTGATATGGAAAGGGAAGAGCCCATGTCTTAAGCTAGTTAA
Source organism: Agapanthus africanus (assembly GCA_030015575.1). Classification (NCBI taxonomy): domain Eukaryota; kingdom Viridiplantae; phylum Streptophyta; class Magnoliopsida; order Asparagales; family Amaryllidaceae; genus Agapanthus; species Agapanthus africanus. Next base: position 413,666,445 of record CM057349.1, on the reverse strand, counting down.
GATTTAGGGTTGACCGGCCTATGTCTAAAAGCAAAATCCGGACAAGCTCGAGGCAAGGTCTGTAATGTAGAACTGGAAAGGTTCTAGTTATACAAACTACAGCAGATAATTTGGTAGAACCAAAGGATTCAGTAGATTCCAATGAACCTCAGCCTCTCCGCCGATCTAGTAGGGTTCTTCACCCACCTGAGAGATACTTCGGTTTCTCGATGACAGTGGGAGCGAGGATTGCATCATAAGATGATGACCCAACTAGTTTTGAGCTGGCCCTCGGGGGTAGAACTCTGTAAGAATGGCTGGATGCTTAGTGATCTGAGATGGAATCCTTATACACCAACAAAGTAGGGACTTTGGTTGCTATATCTGAAGGGTTAAATCCCCATCAGGAGCAAGTATATCTTGAGAAGATTACTTGGTGTAGATGGAAAAGTTGAGACTTTCAAAACTAGACTTGTTAAAGGTTTTCGTCATCAACCAGGCGTGGATAATGATGAAACCTTTTCCAGTACCTATGCTTAAGTCCATCCAGATCCTACTTGTCACGGCTACATACCATGACAACGATATCTGGTGGTTGGGTGTCATGACTGCTTTTCTAAATGATGTTTTAGAAGAGCGCGTCTATAAGTACACAGCCAGAGGGCTTCGTAGACAGTGGGAGCAGCGGAAACGTGTGCAAGATGCTTTATAGGATAAAGCAGGCATCGCGGAGTTGGAACATCTGTTTTGTTGGATTAGTCAAAGAAGTTGACATCATCAAAATGGTAGATGAACCTTGTATAAACAAAAAGGTAGTAGGGAGTATGGTGACGATCCTCGTAGAGTACGTGGATGACATACTCTTGTTAGGGAAGGAGTTTCCTATGCTACGCTCGATCAATCTCCGCTTATCACAATGATTTTCCATATAGGATCAAAGTGATACCTACTAAATCCTAAGCTTTGGATCTATGAGATAGATCTAATTGGATGTTAGGATACTCACTAGTTGTAGTGAGATGGTATCAATCGATCCTGGGGAGAATCACTGGAAGGGTTCCAGAGTGATAAAGACGACTGAATGTCAGTCACAGGCATTGTCTTTACCCTCAGTAAAGGGACGGTATGTTGGAAGAGTTCCAAGCTAGATACCGTGGCAAACTAGACGATAAAGGCTGGTAACATCGCCATTAAAGATACTACCAAAGAGGAAGTTTGGGTATATATTGGTTCATAAGATGAACTAGGTTCCTACCATTGTATGACAATGGAACTGTGGCTTTGGCCTAGGAACCCTGGTCCCATCAGTGACCCAGACATAATCTGAGGCAGCATCACCTAATCATGGAGATAGTTGATCTCCAGGGTGATCGAGGCAAGGAGAGTAGACTCAGAGGACAACACGGCGGATCCACTCACGAAGGCCTTTTCCCAAAGAGAGACTTTTAGGGGATGGTTGAGTATTAGATACTGCAACTACTGCTACAGATGGCCCTAGTACAAGTGGGAGATTGTTAGTTATATGTATGCCCTAGAGGCCATTACTGTACATTGGATGTATATTGTAGTGGATGCTGGGACATATATAGGTAGGACTTTCTTGCTCGACATGATAGTACGCTATCTGGTTGCTCTTTATCTTAACATGTATACTTTCTGTCTCTCTGTTACATGTTGATAAAGCCCTTAGGATGTGTATTCGACTTCCAGGACTATGATGCAGATCATACTAGTAGGGCCTGGGTAGTCCATGAGTACATCCTTCAATATTCCTAGTCGTGGGAATATCGAGACGGGGCATCGATATTCCAGAGTAGACTAGCGTATATCTTCTCGACCCATGTGATGGGCGATGAATGATCCCATATCCATTGGTGTTTGACATCAGAGATGGTATACGGGTGCTCAGTGGAGACTGGGTACACTGAACGGACTCGCCGAGAACTCCCAGATGGTATTATACCTCACGTCAGATGGCAGTTCTCTGGTGACACTGGTACAGCTTAGTCTGTTGACCCGAGATCGTCATAGAGTCTTGTGTGTCTCCCACTGTGCTTTGATTTCCACCCTACCACGGCTCTACTGAGTCGTGCAAACAGGTGGTTTTTGGGTACAGTCCCGATACACTTGGAGGCAATGAGCGATAGGAGGGGATTCGTCTCTCCCGGTATTGGGGGTTGATGTTGCGCTATGCTCGACTGGCCATGAAAGGAAATCCCTGGCCAGGGTTGCAGTGACCTACTGGTAAGTGTTATCAGTAGTTTCACACATGTCATGGACTTCACATCGGCATGACTTATCGAGCTACTGGGGTCTGACGTTTACCACCCCTAGGCGAGATATGCGACATATCAGACGAACAGACCGGACTGTACGGTAAGTGTTACTGGTTGGATTCACAGGAGTGTGAGCGGGCTTGCTCGTCGATCTTCTGATCGCTCAATACCCGGGTGGCCGTTACGTTTAGCAGACCGCTTGCGGTTTGTGGGTGTTTGATATGATCATCATCTGCTGCCGGCGTATTGACGAGTCTTTAGAGTCCTACACAGAGGTTTCCTAGCTCAAGCGAAACGAAATAGGAGCGCATATGAGATATGTGCGGGACCGAGAATAATTCGTGTATGTGATGCCGTATTCCATTCTCGCGATGAATGTATCGATTGGTTATATGCGATATAACCTAGTTATCGAATCAAGGATTGATTCGATAAGTCGATACATAGGATACTAGTCGGTTATATGCGATATGACCGGATTGTTAAATCAAGTGTTGATTTAATGATTTAATGTATAATTTTATATTTGATATATTACTTTGTATTAACTAGTATTGGTTCACTTTAAATGGATTTACTCACTTGAAATGCACATTGTATATGTGATATATTTTTTATGCACATGATTGTATCATGTTTGATGATACATGCAAACTTGGGTTTGTGTAAAGACTTAAACCATGATTGGTGAATGGTTAGGGTTTCATTTCTCTTTTAATTCTTTATCTATTTGTTTTTGGTTAAATAAGAAAAGAAAAGATAAATGGTTGCTTTCATACTAGAAGGTTCTTGTTGCTTCATGCCTTTTTTGACCAAAGTAACCATTTTGTCTTCTTCTTCATAACCTAACCATTGAACCTAACCATAGTCTATTCTCTACACCTAACCAAGGTTGGATTATGATAAGAATGAGTTGGATTTTCCTTTTTGCAATAATCCTTTTTATTCTATCATATTCCTTCTTCTTCTTCTTCTTCATCCTTTCCATGAAGAAAAGCTTGCTACATCAATGGCAAGTGATGAAAACATGTGAGAAATCCAATTCTAAAGTGAACCCACTTCCTATTTCTTCATCCTCTACCTCTTGCCAAGTAGTATAGGGTGTTTCCTTCACAAGTTTTCTTGACTTGGTGAAGTTGGAGCTTGATCTAGTGATGCCTCGACGTAGATCATCTTCGGCATCGTCGTCGATGACCTAGCCCGCTTTTTCTCCGATGAAGCCGACGCTAGAGCCCAAGATACGATTTGTACAGTGAGGAGACTTCATCGCGGAGCCATGGAGGTGGAGAACCGGATCTACAAAGGTTGTATTTCCGTTTACCAATTAGTTAAGTTGTTAACTAGTTTCTTTTTCGCTTAAACTTCTAGCCAACGATCCGTAGTCTAGGGTTTCTCGGCACCGTAAAATTATAAATTGGCATGGTTGATGCCTTGTGAGACCTCTTGAGAGTGCCTAGGAACCCTACACATAGAACACTAGGGGTAAAATATTATCGGGAATTTCAAGTGTTGAAATTTGCAATGAGATTGCATACCTTCTATGAGATAGTTGGATCCCGATACCCGCTGCGAGTAAGAGTTACTCCTGGGAGAGTTTTACACATTATAATTAGCCGATCAAGTAGGTGTCTAGAAAGGTGTTAACGAGGTTACGCCTCTGGGAAAACGAGTTTTACTTTAATTAGGTCCGTGCGAAAGCACGGGGAACCTCCCTCAAAGTACCGACACTGGCCTGGCTGAAAGATTGGCGAACTTGTAGCGTGTAATTAATCCCGGCTAGTCTTTCCTTTTAGGGTTTGAAGGAAGATTTGATAAAAACAGTGGGAGCCATCCTGATTAGATAAAATAATAACCAATCTGATCTTGCAAGAGCATACGCTGAGTGTTTTCTTCTCTCTCTCTCAAGGTAGCGACCATATCACGCCTTAATCAAGATAATAATACGGATGTATTGACCGAACCCGCTTGTTATACTGTGCTAGGGAAAGTTCGTCCCGCTCCAACTTATAATTGTTATAAGACAGAGCAGGAAATTGGGGAATACCAAAATTCCCGTGCCGCCCAAACGAAGAGAGTGCATGCTGATGCATCTTCTTCGGGTGTGTTCATTATACCGAACTGTTTCTCAGTATTCTTTACGTCCTGGGTATGTGATACCGAATCAGGCTCCCGCATATGTAATCTATTACATGGGCTACAGATAGGTAAAGAACTGAGAACGGGTGATAAGTTTCATGAGGCAGAAAACGGGGCAAGTGTTGCAGCCAAGTCTATTGGTTACTGTCACCTTGTATTACAAATACATTGATTCTGAACGAATGTTATTAGATACCGAAGCTGATATACAAAATCATATCAGTCTCTTTATAAGTAAAGAAATGATAAAATTTTGTATTGTTGGATAATGTTTTGAACATTTCCTATATCAAAAGTTGATCGGTTCAGGCACGTTATCTAAAAGCATTGATGTTCTAAATCAAACTACGGTTCTTAGTATGTAGAACACACACAAGAGGAAGAGTTCAGAAATGAACGAATCCTTCTTGAGGCATTGTAGACTAGGTCAGATCAATGTGACCCGACTAGCTAAAGTTATATTTAGATGCATATTTAAATCAGTTTGAATTTACATCTTATGAAATTTGACAGTCATGTCACAAAGATAAAATGACCATAGCTCTATTTACTGGAAGCAGAGAAAGAGTTAGTTGAACTCTTGGAATGATACATATTGATGTATGTAAGGTCCCCTGTCTGCACATGCCAAGACCGGTTCTTTGTACTTCATTACATTCTCTGATGATCTCTTTAGATTCAGACATATGTTCCTGTTGAAACACAAGTACGAACCTTTTGAGATATTCACAGAATATAAGTTAGAAGTAGAAAACCAATACGGGTATAAGTATTATGTCCTTTGATGTGATCAGGGAGGAGAATACTTGAGCACGAAAATCCTGGATTATTCTAAAGGAGAATGAGATTCTCTCTCAGCATTACTCCTCCGTATACACCATAGCACGATGGTATATCGGGGCGGAGCAATCACACCCTATATGATAAGGTGTGCTCTATGATGAGTACTACTGAGTTACCTATTTCCTTTTTGGGAGTTATGCACTTATGAAGTTGCATATCTATTGAATAGGGTTCCAATCAAATCAGTTGCCTACCGCTTCATATGTGATATGGAAAGGGAAGAGCCCATATCTTAAGTTGGTTAAGATTTGGGGTTGTTCGGCCTATGTCTAAAAGCAAAATCCGGACAAGCTCGAGGCAAGGTCTGTTATGTAGAACTGGAAATGTTCCAGCTATACAAACTGCAGCTGATGATTTGACAGAACCAAAGGATTCAATAGTTTCCAACGAACCTCAGCCTCTCCGCCGATCTAGTAGGGTTCCTCACCCACCTGAGAGATACTTCGGTTTCTCTATGACAGTGGGAGCGAGGATTGCATCATGAGATGATGACCCAACTAGTTTCGAGCTGGCCATCAGGAGTGAGACTCTGTAAGAATGGCTGGATGTTTATCAATCTGAGATGGAATCCTTATACACCAACAAAGTATGGACTTTGGTTGCTATATATGAAGGGTTAAATCCCCATCAGGAGCAAGTATATCTTGAGAAGATTACTTGGTGTACATGGAAAAGTTGAGACTTTCAAAACTAGACTTGTTAAAGGTTTTCGTCATCGACCAGGCGTGGATAATGATGAAACCTTTTCCAGTGGCTATGCTTAAGTCCATCCAGATCCTACTTGCCACGGCTACATACCATGACTACGATATCTGACGGTTGGGTGTCATGACTGATTTTCTAAAATGATGTTTTAGAAAAGAGAGTCTGTAAGTACACAGTCAGAGGGCTTCGTAGACAGTGGGAGCAGCGGAAACGTGTACAAGATGCTTTATAGGATAAAGCAGGTATCGCGGAGTCGGAACGTCTGTTTTGATGAGTTAGTCAAAGAGTTTGACATCATCAAAATGGTAGATGAACCTTGTATATACAAAAAGGTAGTAGTGAGTATGGTGGTGATCCTCGTAGAGTACATAGATGACATACTCTTGATAGGGAAGAAGTTTCCTATGCTACGCTCGGTCAATCTCCGCTTATCACAATGATTCTCCATATAGGATCAAAGTGATACCTACTAAATCCTTGGTTTTGGATCTATGAGATAGATCTAATTGGATATTAGGATACTCACTAGTTGTAGTGAGATGGTATCAATTGGTCTTGGGGAGAATCACTGGAAGGGTTCCAGGGTGATAAGGACGACTGAAAGTCAGTCACAGGCATTGTCTTTACCCTCAGAAAAGGGACGGTATGTTGGAAGAGTTCCAAGCTAGATACCGTGGCATACTAGACGATAAATGATGGATACATCGCTACTTAAGATGCTACCAAAGAGGCAGTGTGGATGTATATTTGTTCATGAGATGAACTTAGTTCCTCCCATTGTGTGATAATGGAGTTGTGGTTTATACCAAGGAACGTCCGTTCCATCAGTGATCCAGACATATTCTAAGGCAGTATCACCTGATCATGGAGATGGTTGATCTCCAGGGGATCGAGGTTAGGAGAGAAGACTCAGAGGACAACACGGAGGATCCACTCACAAAGGTCTTTTCCCAGAGAGAGACTTTTATGGGATGGTTGAGTATGAGATACTACAACCACTGCTACAGATGGTCCTAGTGCAAGTGGGAGATTGTTAGTTATATGTATGCCCTAGAGGCCATTACTGTACATAGGATGTATATTGTAGTGGATGCTGGGACATATATAGGGAGGACTTTCTTGCTCGACATGATAGTATGCTATCTGGTTACTCTTTACCTTAACGTGTATACTGATTGTCTCTCTGTTACATGTTGGTAATGCCCTTAGGATGTGTACTTGACTACCTAGACTATGATGCAGATCATACTAGTGGGGACATGGTAGTCCATAAGTACATCCCTCAAGCTCCCTAGTCGTAGGTGTATCGAGACGGGGCATCGATATACCAGAGTAGACTAGCGTATACCTTCTCGACCCATACAGATGGGCGATGGAAGATCCCATATCCAATGGTGTTTGACATCAGATATGATATACGGGTGCTCAGTGGAGACTGGGTACACTGGACGGACTCGCCGAGAACTCCCAGATGGTATTATACCTTATATCAGATAGCAGTTCTCTGGTGACACTGGTACAGGTTAGTCTGTAGACCCGAGATCGTCATAGAGTCTTCTGTGATTCCCACAGTGCTTTGATTTCCACCTTACCACGTCTAAGAGGGAATGCAAAACGGTGGTTTTTGGGTACAGTCCCGAATCACATGGAGGCAATGAGCGATAGAAGGGGATTCGTCTCTCCCGGTATAGGGAGTTGATGTTGCGCTATGCTCGATTGGCTATAACCGGAAATCCCTGGCCAGGGTTGCTGAGATTTGCTGGTAAGTGTTACCAGTAGTTTCTTGAAATGTTATAGACCTCATATCGACACGACTTATCGAGCTACTGGGGTCTGACGTTTACCACCCCTAGGCGAGATATGCGACATATCAGACGAACAGACCGGACTGTACGATAAGTGTTACTGGTTGGATTCACAACAGTGTGAGCGGGCTTGCTCGTCGATCTTCTGATCGCTCAATACCCGGGTGGCCGTTACGTTTAGCAGACCGCTTGCGGCTTGTGGGTATTTGATATAATCATCACCTGCTGCCGGCGTATTGACGAGTCTTTAGAGTCCTACGCAGAGGTTTCCTGGCTCAAGCGAAACGAAATAGGAGCGCATATGAGATATGTGCGGGACCGAGAATAATGCGTGTATGTGATACCGTATTCTATTCTCGTGATGAATGTATCGATTGGTTGTATGCGATATAACCTGGTTATCGAATCGAGGATTGATTCGATAAGTCGATACATTGGATATTAGTCGGTCATATGCGATGTGACCGGATCGTTAAATCAAGTGTTGATTTAATGATTTAATGTATAATTATATATTTAATATATTACTTTACATTAACTAATATTGGTTCACTTAAGATTACTTTCTCACTTGAATGTGCACATTGTATATATGATATAGTTTTGTGCACTAGTTTGTATCATGTTTGATGATACATGCAAACTTGGGTGTGTATGATTAAACCATGATTAAGTTAATGGTTAGGGTTTGATTTACTTACTTATTTATTTCTTTTCATTTATATTTGGACAAGAAATGAAATGGTTGCTACTTTTGTTTTTTGTTGAAGCTTCATGAAGCTTTGAAAGCTTGACCATTTTGTTTCTTTCCTTAACCCTAACCATTCACCTAACCCTAGTTTATTCTCTACACTTAACCATGGTTGCATTATGATAACCATCACTTATTTTTCTATTATTGATAATTCTTTTTCTTTCTTTTTCTTCATCTTCTTCATGAAGAGAAGAAACCATGGCTAGAAAATTCTAAGTGATGATTCCAAGTGAGAAATCCAAATCCAAAGTGAACCCACTTCCTATTTCTTCATCCTCTACCACTTGCCATGTAGTATAGGGTGTTTTCTTCACAAGTTTCATGACTTGGTGAAGTTGGAGCTTGATCTTGAGTTGCCTCGACGTAGATCATCTTCGGCATCGAAGTCGACGACCTAGCCCGATCATTTCTCCGATGGAATCAACACTAGAGTCTGAGATCCGATGATCGCAGCGAAGGGACATCGTCACGGAGCTATGGAGGTGGAGGACCGGATCTACAAATGTTGTATTTTCCGTTCACTCTTAGTTAAGTTGTTAACTAGTTGCATGTTTCGCCCTAATCTCTAGTTAACAATCTATATTAGGGTTTCTCGGCACCGGAAATTTTTGAAATTGGCATGGTTGATGCCTTGTGAGACCTCTTGAGTGTGCCTAGGAACCCTACAATCTATTCTAAAGTCTTTGAAATCAATTAATGTAATCCTCATCGTAACCCATCGGTGATTATTCCGTAACGCCCAGAAAAACGGCAAACAATAGGTATTCTGTAACGCACGGAAAAATGGCAAACAATATATATTCCGTAACGCCCGGAAAAAATGCAAACAATATGATAGCCCTTTGAGTTACGTTCGGTTACATTCTTGATTTCCCCATACCCGCAAGTTATGTGTTCAAGTCAGGTATTGCCAATTGATATCTAAAGCCAACACAGGATCAAGCCGGTACATGTTTTGTCTATGCAGACAACAATAGCGTCCATCAGGACAACATGTCAGGATTGTCGGCATTAGAAACAGGATTAAGTAACATGTCAAGTAGTGGTATATCAGGTCATGTCAGGTAGTGTACATGTATCAAGTCATGTCAAGTAATGGTATATCGGGTCATGTCAATTAGTGCACAGGTATCAAGCGAGTGCTCATAATCAACTGTGGCAAATATTGAATCAGGGTGAAAGTACGGATGTACAATAAAAGCTTGAATGCACAAATATCGACCAGGGGTTATATCCTGACTAAGTATGATGCACAATATCAAGTATGGGGTACTAATGTATTAATAATATGAGTTAATGTAATATGGGGTGCAACTAGTTATGCAGAATTAATGGTATGGATACACAAATAAACATGGATGCATAAATAACTATCAGGGGTTACAACTATAGCTTCATGACTATGTAGGATGCACATTATCTAGCATGGGGTGCTAATGTAGCAGTAATATGGAATAACGTGTTATTGTATTCAACTAGATATGTAATTAATGGTATGGATGCACAAATAAATATGGATGCATAAATAACTATCAGGGGTTACAACTATAGCTTCATGACTATGTAGGATGCACACTATTGAACATGGAGTACTAATACAACAATAGTATGAAACAATGTGACATGGCATGCAAATTGATATATAATTAATGGTATGGATGCGCAAACATCGATTAGGGTTACATTTACAGTTCCAAAACTAAGTGGGATGCACATTATTAAGCATGGGGTGCTACTACAATAGTAATATGAATTAATGTGATCTATAGATGCGGTTATATATATTTTAAATGATATGGATGCAAACGGGTATCCGAAAACAGTAAAACTGTAAAATGGATACACAATGTGATAAACGGGTAACATTTTACTTATATGGATGCACAATACTATACCTAGCATGTAACAAGATGAATTAGCATGTGTCTAGATATGTAAATAATGATACGGATACGAACGGCTATCCGAAAACAGTAAAACAGTAACATGGATGTACAATACCGTAAACATGTGATATTTTTATTCATATGAACATAAATATATTATCATAGCATTGTTCCCCTCCGAAGGACGGCGCGACGTGGACGTCTCGCCTGAAGTTCGGGGCAGATGCTAATTGGTGCTATTCGTCCACCTTTCCGAAGATGCCAAGTTGATTTATGGCACCATGTATCGAAGGTTTAGACGGATGCGGCCGATGTAGCAGACTTCGTCAGATTCCCCCTCAGGATGAGGGGTTTTTGATTGTGGGGACGCTCTTCCCTGCAGGCGCAAGCCCCTGCAGTTAATTACGCTACCGCATCGCGGTAACAACTTTCTCCTTCTCCAGACGGTCACTTCGTGTCGTGTGTATTTATTTTACGTTTTGTTGCCCGTGGATTGTTTACGGAGACCGAGTTATGTCGTCGCCCGTAGGGCGTGGACTAGTCTAAATCCGCATTATCTTAAATTTGGGTTTGGGGGTTTGGTTTGAGGATACGTTAGCCATACTTGAGGCTAAGATCAACTCAAACGTTTGTTAAGGATACGTTAGTCTAACTTGAGACTAAGATCAACTTAACGGGATCATTTAGATCCGACAAGAGAGCATTTGAGCTCCATTGTTCCAGTTTGGGGACATGGTGGTCCATCGTATGTATGGCCGTCGGGACCCGTTACCTCTCTGACGGCGTTGAAGGATTACAACGACAGGTGTCAAAGGAGTTCCGAGATGTACCCTTGAACCAAAGTTAATTGGAGGGATTCATAGTCCAGTCTGTTTGAAGGTTTAAGGATACGTTAGCCATATTTGAGGCTAAGATCAACTTAAACGGGATCGTTTAGATCCATTTCCAGTTTAGGGACATGGTGGTCCCTCTCTAGTTTAGGGACATAGTGGTCCGTTGCTAGTTTAAGGACATTGCGGTCCATGGGTAGTTTAAGGACATTGCGGTCCATGGGTAGTTTTAAGACATCTCGGTCAAGGTTAAGGACGTCATAGTCCATAGGTTTAAGGACCCCACAGTCTATTGTTAGTTTTAAGACATCTCGGTCGAGGTTAAGGACGTCGTAGTCCATGGGTTTAAAGACCCCACAGTCCGTTGTTAGTTTTAAGACATCTCGGTCGAGGTTAAGGACGTCGTAGTCCATGGGTTTAAGGACCCCACAGTCCGTTGTTAGTTTTAAGACATCTCGGTCGAGGTTAAGGACGTCGTAGTCCATGGGTTTAAGGACCCCACAGTCCGTTGTTAGTTTTAAGACATCTCGGTCGAGGTTAAGGACGTCGTAGTCCATGGGTTTAAGGACCCCACAGTCCGTATCAATGTGTGGTCATCGGGACCCGTCACCTCTTTGAAGACGTTGAAGGATTACAACGCCAAGTATCAAAGGAGTGAAGAGATGTACCCTGGAACCGGAGTGGATTAAATAGTCTTTGGCCCAATTTGGGATCAAGACCAATTAGTAATGTTATGAGACCATTAGCCCAATTAATTACGAATTGAGGACTTATGGCCAGCTTGGGCTAAGTCCAATCATGTCTGGAATATTGGTTTCCTGTTGGTCCATTGAAGGAGAGAGTTTGCCTCTGGCCATTTAGCCAATCGGGCCAATGCCTAGTGTTAAACATTACAGACCAATCAGTGTTGAACATTGGGAATGAGATTGACAAGTTAGTGTTTAACACTAACAGATAGTTGGTGTTAAACACCAGCAACAAGGCTCTCAAATTAGTGTTAAACACTAAAACAGATCAGTGTTAAACACTGGCAGCAGAGATCTCACATTAGTGTTAAACACTAAAGTGATCAGTGTTGAACACTGCAAATAAAGTTCTTTGATTAGTGTTGAACACTAAGGCCCAATAGTGTTTTAACACTGGATTCGGGGGTTCCAATTTAGCGTTAGACGCTAAGACAGGAGGGGTCACGTGGTAGCACGTGAGGGCGCCCTCCCTTCGTTTGTTCTGCTGAAAAGATCGCATCACGTGTCATCACGTGACGGGTGTTTGAATGGAGTATGTTAAAGCTTCTGCCAAGGGTCACGTGGGTCACGTGAGGCACTGCCTCAAAGGGCTTTCTGCAGATCTTTTGGGGGGGGGGTCACGTGGTGACACGTGACCCTTCTAATCTGTAGTTGTTTAGAAGATCTGTTAATCCCTTTCAGGAATTAAATTCCTCGTATGGTTGAACCCTGACAATAATTTCAGAGGAATTAAATTCCTAGTTCCCTTTGAAGAGTTGAACTCGGAATTTTCTGTAGGAATTAAATTCTTCATGTATGTGAAGAACTGAATAGGGTTAAACCCTAATAAAAGCTTTAAGGAATTAAACTCCCACTCTCTGTTAGAGAATTATTCTGGGGAGTAAGATTAAGGGAATTACATTCTTGTTGTTTTCACAGAACTAAATTCTTAATTAGAATTAAATTCCCATAACACAGGGTCAAACCCTAATTTTATTTTAAAGGAATAAAATTCCTATAGTTCTGTGAGAATTAAATTCTCGTGCTTGCATTCTCTCTCTGTGCTTTGGATCTGCATGGCAGGATCTCAACCCATTGAGAATTAAATTCTCAACTCAAAGGGAGATGAGCACTTTACAGATCTTCCATCAAAAAGAGAACCATGTTCTTCTGTTTTATATCAGAGTTAAACTCTGTTGAGAATTAATTTCTCTTTTCTTTCAAAAAGCCTTCCCTTTCTTACCTAGGGTTTTCTTTTGCAGAAGATCCAAATTCTTCAAAGTATCAAGGCTCTCTCCCTTTTCTTCCCTCTGCCTATGTATCTTTTTTTGTCTCTTGGCTCCTATTTTTAGGAGAAGCAGCCGAGTCAATTAGTTTCTGACGAATCTTCATTGAGAGATTTGATTTGTATTCACCATTCGTTTTGGACCTTTGGATTATTAGGTGAATTTTATTCACCATTGGATTCCAAATCCAGGGATTCTCCTTTGTTATTTCTGTTAGATTTGAAGGGGAAATCTTTCCAAATTCGAGATTTTTCCCATAGATATATGATATTTAATCACCTCTGAATCTTTAATTTAATCGGTCGCTTTTTTTTTGGAAAGATTTGAGAGGTCTTTCTCAGAATTTAATTCTGTTAACAAATGGGCTTTGAAGTCGGTCACGTGTGGCCACGTGCCCCTCGGTCACGTGTGGGCACGTGACCTCCCTTGGAACGAGCCTTCTTCCTTCTTTCTGCGCTCTGCTTTCTGGTCACTGCTTAGCTGTCACGTGCCGCCACGTGACCCCTGGTCACGTGTGAGCACGTGACCCCGGCACGGAGCCTTCTTCTCGATTTAACCGGAGAATGAGTCTGATGTTTTGAGTGTCACGTGCCAACACGTGACCCTGGTCACGTGGGAGCAAGTGACCTCTCATGAAGCCTTTTTCTTGATTTGATCAGGGAACCGTTGTGTCTTTGCCGCTGCTTTTAAATGTCACGTGCCGACACGTGACCCAGGTCACGTGGGAGCACGTGACCCTTTCTGAAGCCCCCCTTCTTTGATGTAGTTGGGAAACTGAATTTGCCTTGCCAATACTTTTTTGTGTCACGTGCCCACACGTGACTGCTGGTCACATGTAAGCACGTGACCCTCTTCTGAAGCTTTTTCCATAATCTTTTCTGATTTTAAATCAGGAAACAAATGCCCCCACAGCGTTGTTCTCACGTGTCCGCACGTGAGTGCAACGCTGTCACCTCTTGTGACTGTTGGATTCCTTTAGGGATTTGGGGAGATGAAGCGTTTCCATCGTCTTCTATAAATACCACTGTCTCTTCAGAAGAGCCTTCACTTTGCTCATCTTCTTCTTCTGAGAACTTTTTCCGTTGAGAATTTAATTCTCGTTTCCAGAGCTTAGTTCTCTGCCTCAAAACATTTTCAGAGTTTAACTCTGTTTAGGTGACCCTTTTTCCTCAGGTAATGTTCTTGGACAAACAGCGAACTTCCACATTCCTTCGGATTTTAAATCCAAAACAAGGGTTTTTACTCTTTTTTAACAAGGAACCCATTTTTCTTCAAGTTTTTCCATAAGGACATGAAACCGCCTAACCTTCGAATTGTAGATCTCTTAGGGTTTAGATGATCTTTGGGGAGACGATGATGGCGTTTCAACTCCATGGAATTTAATTCCATCCCAAAAATCTTTCTGGGAATTTAATTTCCTTCTCTTAATAAGGAATTTAATTCCAATGAAGGACTCAATTTCTTCACACGGATGCTTCTTGGGGTCTCTTGACCCGAGGTTGTCCTTCTGCAATTAATGAAACAGGAACTTTCTAATGATTCTCATGACCTTTATTTCAGGTATCATGGATGCCCATATGTATGGTCTTGACGAGATCATTTCCTATAGGAATATTCGTGCACTGGGCCGCAGTCAGAACCAGGAGTTCACCGATGCTCAGTGTGCCGAGATCATGAGCCGCTTTGACGAGTACAACCATCGGCTACTCCCCCGTCGCTCTTCTCTTCTGAGGCTGATCGTGCTGGCGATCCGGGAGGCACTTCCTCTCTTTTGCACCAGCATACCGCTTGGGGCCTTGGACACTGCTGAGGATAAGGTGCATTCGGTGTACCTGATGGGCTTGATCTCAAAGAGGAGGCGAGATCACCTCATCGATCTCTTGCACCAAGCCTTTCAGCAGTCAGCCATACTTGCTGCCTATCGGAGGGTGGAGGACATTCGTGAGGATCCCGACGCTTGCGACCGCGAGAGGAAGCATACTCGGGAGGTTCGAAATGCTTGGAGAATCTTGGACAAATTTAATCTCGAGTTTCTCAACCCATGCTCCGCGTCTGAAGTCTTACCATTGTAAACGTGTCCTCTTTATTTTGTATGAACTTCTTGAAAGATTCAGTGACAAGTTTTATTATGTCTTTCCATGTTTGCATGCCTTTCTCTGAGATTTTATCATTTTGCTACTGTTGTTGTTGGTGCTTCAATATGCAGGGTGCTACTCCATTTTTTTTAGTGTACATCAGGTTTAGGCCTCACGTGTTCTGCATGTGGGGTCCCTTGATAGGGCTGTTCACAAAATCTTTGCATGCCCTATTTTCAGTGCACAATATCAGACGCAGAAAAAAAGGGCCTTGGAAATAGTTCCATCTCCTTGATTTTCGATGCCTTTCCTTTTTTGGGCCTTGGAAATAGCTTCACCATGCAAGATTTTCCGCGCACAGCACTTAATGCCCTTCTTTATATATAAGGCTATAACTTTCTTTTCCCTTCACAAAGAGATTTATATTATTATTATTTTATCGTGGAGTAACTTGTCTTGAGAAACAAACGAGCGCCATGGCCTGCAATCGCCCTCATGCTCGTCGACAGCCATGGGAAGTTCCTATTGAGGAGATGATCCCCCGCTTTGCTGCTCGGTTGGTGGATCCCCTCCTTTCCGACAATGAATGCGACTTAGCCATGCATGAACTCTCGATCCGTAGAGGGTCTCCCCTCTCGATGGGTTCCCTCTGGCTCCGGATGATTCTCACGGCCGTGCTTGCCGACATCCCTCCTCACCCAGCGGAGATGACCCTGGCGATGCTTGACGCGGCTGAAGAGAAGCTCGAGGGTTTTCATGAGGCCTGTTTGATTACTCAGGCTTTGAAAGATCGCTCAGTTCATCTTTTGAGCGAAATAAGAGCCCGACGAGCTGTTATGTCTGCTTTTGCAGATGAACATGGCGCCAATCGATGGGGGGCGACTCCTCGCGAGAACCGTCGCTTTGATATGCTAGAGAGAGCGGAGAGAGAGATGGAGAATTTTGTCCTCTGCTTCATTAACCCCTGTGCCATTGATCCCGTGTTTGGTGACCTTTTCCCGTTAGCGTAGCATTTTTAAATTAGTCCTTCTTTTTGTATGCTTTATGTTGAACTTCCATGTAGGCTGGGTACTCGTATGCATGTTTTCGCTTGCATGAATAAATTTTGTGTTCCTTTTATGAAAACTTCCTTCAATTATCAACACTGTTGTCATGTCGTATGCGCATTAAAGCTTCGAATTTTATTTCTTTTTCGGATGCTCATATGATCGCGAACACATGCCCGATAGGATAATCGTCGGAAAGTTTCTCGTTGCTTTTCATACCAGGTTATGTGAGCGCGTTTTTAGATCGACTATTGCCGTCGACTGGAAGCCCATTTATATGGTCTTGAGCGTGTATGTCCCGTTTCCAAGGTTGCGGTCGCGGAAGTGAGCTTACATGACATGATAGGATGACGCGTGGCGAACATTTTGTCGCGCGAGAAAAATGGGTTCGGCCGTAAATTCTCGGAGAGGGAGCTGGCTTCTAAGGCGCTGAGCGAGCTTCAGGCGAGTCTTAGGCCAACAAAGCGTATGAACTCTGGCGGGTGTTTCAGGAGTCCATAAAAGAGGTGGTGGCTCTCGATAAAGCTGCCACGTTCACTCGTGAGAGGGTCGTGGCTCATAAAGCCACCGAGAAAGAGCTCGAAGCTCGGCTTGCTTCGTATCAGGCTCAGCAAGCTCAGGCGGAGGCCCGTCTTCTGGAGATCTTGCGCCATGAAGCCGTGGCTCAGCAACAGAACGATGAGCTGGTAAAATTACTGCACCGCCGGCCGGCTTGAGAACTTGTATCTTTCCTCCTTTTTTGTACATACTCATGGATGAGAGTATCTTTCTTTTTTTTTGTTTCTTTCATGAATTGTACTTTGTATCCATTTCGGTTTATGAATAAAAGATACATTTTTTCTTCTCAATGGTGTGTTCCCTTTTTTATTGAATGTATTCTGCGGCTATTCTACCTTGATCTCCTTGCAGAACAGCAATGGCTCAGGATTCAGGGTTAAGATCTGCTTCTCAAGACTTTTGCATTTTATGAGCCACGAGGGTTTCATAAAGAGTTTTTCTCCCTACAGGTCGAGAGGATCCCATAGGTGTAAGTTCTTCTTAAAAATCGTGAGGATTCTTAAGCGGGTTTTCCCTTGAGAGTCGTAAGGATCTCACAAGAGAGTTTTTCTTCCTTACAGGTCGTGAGGACCTGCAAGTGTCGGATGTGGTCATCCTTATCCGTGTTTCATGGAGTCAGGGGTTTCTCCAGGTATTGTAGTTTAAAGACGTCGCGGTCAAGGTTAAGGACCTCATAGTCCGTGGATTTAAGGACTCCACAGTCCGCCGTTAGTTTTAAGACATCACGGTCAAGGTTAAGGACCTCATAGTCCGTGGATTTAGGGACTCCACAGTCCGATGTTAGTTTTAAGACATCACGGTCAAGGTTAAGGACCTCATAGTCCGTGGATTTAGGGACTCCACAGTCCGATGTTTGGTTGCAGGGACCCGTCACCTCTTTGAAGACGTTGAGGAATTACAACGCCAGGTATCAAAGGAGTGAAGAGATGTACCCTTAAACCAAGGCAGAATCCGTAGGGAATCGGGGGGGGGGGGGGAGGGGTTGATCATTAGTTTTAAGACATCACGGTCGAGGTTAAGGACATCATAGTCCGTGGATTTTAAGGACTCCACAGTCCGGTGTTTGCTCTGGATGCTTCACACGGGTTCACTGCCGCGCTTGGCGAGGACCAGGCTCCGCTCTGGGCGTTTTCCGCGGGGTCAAAGGGTGACGTTATCCGCGTTCCACGTAACCAGGAATTTTTGCACTAGATGCTTCACACGGGTTCACTGCCGTGCTTGGCGAGGACTAGGCTCCGCTCTGGATGCTTCACACGGGTTCACTGCCGTGCTCTGCGAGGACCAGGATCCGCTCTGGACGTTTTCCACGAGGTCAAAGAGTGACGTTATCCGCGTTCCACGTAACCAGAAATTTTGCACTAGATGCTTCACACGGGTTCACTGCCGTGCTCGGCGAGGACTAGGCTCCGCTCTGGATGCTTCACACGGGTTCACTGCCGTGCTCTGCGAGGACCAGGATCCGCTCTGGACGTTTTCCACGGGGTCAAAGAGTGACGTTATCCGCGTTCCACGTAACCAGGAATTTTGCACTATATGCTTCACACGGGTTCACTGCCGTGCTCGGCGAGGACTAGGCTCCGCTCTGGATGTTTTCCACGGGGTCAAAGAGTGACGTTATCCGCGTTCCACGTAACCAGGAATTTTTGCACTAGATGCTTCACACAGGTTCACTGCCGTACTCGGCGAGGACTAGGCTCCGCTCTGGACGTTTTCCACGGGGTCAAAGAGTGACGTTATCCGCGTTCCACGTAACCAGGAATTTTGCACTAGATGCTTCACACGGGTTCACTGCCGTGCTCGGCGAGGACTAGGCTCCGCTCTGGACGTTTTCCATGGGGTCAAAGAGTGACGTTATCCGCGTTCAACGTAACCAGGAATTTTTGCACTAGATACTTCACACGGGTTCACTGCCGTGCTCGGCGAGGACTAGGCTCCGCTCTGGACGTTTTCCACGGGGTCAAAGAGTGACGTTATCCGCGTTCCACGTAACCAGGAATTTTTGCACTAGATGCTTCACACGGGTTCACTGCCGTGCTCGGCGAGGACTAGGCTCCGTTCTGGACATTTTCCACGGGGTCAAAGAGTGACGTTATCCGCGTTCCACGTAACCAGGAGTTTTTGCTGATTGTATCCGTATTTCACGGGATGGAGGTTTGACTGTTGGCGATATGTATACCACCGAGCCATGGAGCTGGGAGTTGCCGCTGTTCCGCTTAGCTTGAAGTTGTGTCCGTTGTTACGAGACGAGTGTTGGGATGATCTCTAGGTCGCTTGTGGCCTGTCGAGATTTAGCTTCTTTCTTTGGTGAAACCTGGGGGAGGGAGGTATGTTCCCTTTTTGTTTATGCCATTGGATTGTATACAGGGTGTGATGGAACATCACCTGTAAGGCATACGTTTTATTTTTTATTTTATTTCTTTTTCCGCGATGCTCTATCGTTTCAGCTTTTATATCGCGAAGGTCGCGATTGCCCCATCATTTCGGCTATTTTTCGCGGTGCCCAATCATTTCGGCTATTTATTTATTTTCTACTCGCTGCTTTTTATTGCGAGTTGCCCCATCGTTTCGGCTATTTTTCATGCATACATTTTTACTTGCTGCTTTTTATTGCAAGTTGCCCCATCATTTCGGCTATTTCGTAGGCATGTGTGGCTTGCTAGCTTTTTCGCCGCAAGCTTGGATTTTAGACACCGATTTCGGCATCAGCACCGCTACAACTGGAATGTTGCCAGGAGCGAATCATCATTTGCCTCTGTCGACGTTGAACAAAGGGGGCTTAGTAAACAGGGTTAAGGGTCCTGTTGACCAAGGCTTTTGACTTCATGAGCCGTAGGGGTCTCACAAAAGTATTTCTCCCTACAAGTCGTGAGGATCTTGTAGGTGTATTTTCTCCCTAGGAATCGCGAGGGTCCCTAAGTGTATGTTCCTTTGTAAGTCGTAAGGATCTTACAAGAGGGTTTTCTCCTTATAAGTCGAGAGGAATTATAAGGGTTGTTCACCATATGGACATATCACTAGTCACGGGTGGGACTTTGCTGGGGAAATGTTTATTCGCGCCCGTGGATTGTATACAAGGGTCAGTATTGAGCCCCTTGTAGGGCAGTACCGAAGGTTGTGGGGGATTTGCTTAAGAACAGGTTTAGGTTTTCTGTAACTTAAGACTTTCAAATCTCATGAGCCGTGAGGGTCCCATAAGAGAATTCTCCTTACGAGTTGTGAGGATCTCGCAAGTGTATTTTCTCCTTAGGAATCGTGGGGATCCCTAAGTGTGTTGCTCCTTTGTGAGTCGTAAGGATCTCACGCGGGTGGTTTCTCCTTACAAGGTCGAGAGGACCCTATAAGTGTCTTTTAACGAGGTTGCGCCCTTTTGGGTTTTCACAAACACTCGCCGGTAGTCCTGCTGTTTTTACTCATGGAGCCCTTTCGGGTTTTCATCCGCGCCCATTTTGCTTATGGACATACCGTTTCTTTTTTTTTTATCATCTCTTTTTTTTTTATATTTTTCTTTTTCTCCTCTTCTTTTTTTTATTCATCTCGTCAGCCTAAGGATGCTGCGGTAGTAGTTTAGGGACGTTTCGGTCCGTCGTTAGTTTAAAGACGTTTCGGTCCGTCGAAAAGAGGGCCAGCTACTACTCTTTGAGCTTTAGGAAGATAGCGAGCGGACATAGTCGTCGTCATCTATCATTGACCTAGGCTGTGGCTCATTAAGCGTAGTATTTCTTTAGGAAGCGGCCGTTTATTGGCCTGAAAGGCCTTTCACCATGCATGTCCATGAGTAGATAGGCTCCACCCTGGTAGACCTTATCTATGATGTACGGGCCTTCATAGTTCGGCTCGAATTTTCCCCGCTTGGCACGATTGGGGATCATAGGTCTTTTGACCACTAGTACGAGTTCGCCTTGGCGGAATGTCCTCGGCCTGGTCAATCTTTCATACGAGCGCGTCATCTTTGCTTTGTAGGCCTCTAGATTTTGTTGCGCTATGAGCCGGGTTTCATCGAGGGCATCAAGCTCCTCAAGCCGAAGGTGAGCATTTTCTTCGTCCGTTAGCTCGTAGTGGACTGCCACTCGTAGAGAGGGTATCTCTATCTCGAGGGGGAGCACTGCTTCCGTCCTAAATACCAACGCGTACGGCGTTGTGTTCGTGGCCGTCTTGAACGTAGTTCGATAGGCCCATAGGGCCTCTTGCAGCCTCTCGTGCCAGTCTCTCTTATTCCGGGAAACGGTCTTTTTCATGATTTTTGTCAAGGTCTTATTGAAGGCCTCGGCTAGACCATTAGCTCGCGGATTGTAAACTGAAGAATATCTCCAGTCTATATTGTGCTGTTGCGCGAAGCGGCTAATCTTATGGCTTCTGTAGGCTGGCCCGTTATCGGAGATAATCCGCCGTGGAGTTCCAAACCGATAGATGACGTGCGTCTTGAAGAAGTGGAGGATATTCTCCGTCTTCACTTCCCTCAGCGGTACTGCTTCTGCCCATTTGGAGAAGTAATCAGTTGTCGCCAGGATGAAACGATGTCCCCGGGACGATGCTGGCTCGATGGGGCCGACTATGTCAGTCCCCCACATTTCGAATGGCCAGCTAGTCACCGTTGGGTGTAGTGGATTCGGATGTTGGTGGATAAAGTCTCCATGAATCTGGCACGAGTGGCACTGCTTCACATACTCGAGGCAGTCTTGGACCATCGTAGGCCAATAGTAACCCATCCGTTTAATTTTTAACTTCATCTTCGGGCCTGCTTGATGAGAACCACAGATTCCTTCATGAACCTCTTGAACGACTCTTTCTGCTTCGTCCGGTCCTAAACATCTTAGCCATAGAGAATCAAACGATCTCTTGTATAGAGTGTCGTTGACGAAAGCGAAAGACATAGTTCGTTTCATGAGCTGATGTCTTGAGGATGCTTCTTCGGGCATTCGGTGGGACTTAAAGTAGTCTATGAAGACTTCCCTCCAGTCCTCAGCCTTCTCACGGTCCTTTATTTGTAGGGTCGTCTGCTCAGTCACCCCCTTTTCTTTGTATAATTCCCTAGATATTTCTGCTGGGACGAGCACTCGACGGCTTTGTACCACGATTCTGACGTCATCAAGGTTCTCGTCAGCCAGTTCTTTAGCAAGTTTGGCCAGCGCGTCTGCTTTGCTGTTTTCCGCGCGCGGTATGTTCTCCAGAGTATAGGAGGGAATTTGGGTCAATAGTTGTTGCACCTTTTCGCCGTACTTCACCAACTCCGGTTTGCACGTTTGGTAGTCACCATTTACTTGACTAACGACCAGTTAAGAATCCCCATATATAAGGAGGACTTCAATTCCCATGTCGATGGCGATCTCGAGGCCTGCTATCAGAGCTTCGTATTCAGCTTCATTGTTTGTCCTCGGTTTTGTTAATGAGAAGGCGAAGCGCATTATCCCTCCTTATGGAGTTACAAAGATGAGGCCTATCCCCGATTTGATCATTGGGATACCTTGTTTTCGTTTCTTTACGGAGGACGCTCCATCGAAATAGAGTTCCCATCGGGTACTACCGCCGCCAATCGCATCAAATGCGTGCTCATCTGGCAAATCGCAGTTCAGAGGAGAACCGGCAGGTATTGGATGCTCAGCGAGGAAGTCGGCAATGGCCTGGCCTTTCACTGCCTTAAGAGGTCGATACGTGATTGAGAACTCCATCAGGAGTAGAGCCCATTTAGCGAGTCGACCCGTCAATATAGCCTTTGACATCAGATATTTAAGAGGGTCCACCTTCGAGATGAGACAGACTTCATGTGCCAACGCATAGTGCCTGAGCTTTGTTATCGTGAAGATTAACGCCAAGCAATGTTTTTCAATGGGAGAGTAATTGCTTTCTGCCCCCAGTAGAACCCGACTTAAGTAGTAGAGTGCTCTCTCTTTCCCTTGGTCGTTCTCTTGTGCCCATAATGCGCCTAAGGAACCTTCAAGGGCGGTTGTATAAAGAATGAGGGGTTTTCCCTTGACCGGCGCAGCCAGCACTGGAGGGTTCTGCAGGTACTGCTTGATCTCGTCTAGTGCACCTTGGCATTTGTGATCCCAAACGAATGGAGTTCCCTTTTTCATCAGGTGGCTGTAGGGATGGCATTTGCCTGAAAGATTAGCGATAAACCGCCGGATGTATGCGAGTTTCCCTTGGAGAGACCGCAACTGTTTGAGGGTTCTTGGCGGAGGCATTTCCATGATCGCTTTAATCTTTGACGGATCTATTTCAATACCTCGGTGTCGAATGATGAATCCCAGGAATTTGCCCGAGGAGACTCCAAACGCGCATTTGAGGGGATTCATTTTCAAATTATATTGCCGAAGGCGTTGAAATACAGTCTCCAGATGCTTTAAATGTTCTCCGTATGACAGGCTCTTTACTACGAGGTCATCGATATAGCACCATGTCGTGTATGAGGTCGTTGAAGATCTTTGTCATGGCCCTTTGATAGGTGGCGCCAGCGTTCTTTAGGCCAAAGGGCATAACCCTGTAGCAGAATATACCCAAAGGGGTCCGGAAAGCGGTGTGCTTCTGGTCTTCGGGATGCATCTTTATCTGGTTGTATCCTGAAGAACCGTCCATAAAGGAGAAAACCTCGTGAGTGGACGTGTTATCGATCATTAGCTCGGTTACTGGTACTGGGAAATCGTCTTTTGGACAGGCTTTATTGAGATCCCTGAAATCCATGCATATGCGTACCGTCCCATTCTTCTTCATTACCGGGACGATATTGGCGATCCAGTCGGGATATTGGACCTCTTGGATAAATCCATAATCGATCAGCTTCTTGACTTCGGCGTTGATGCTCATTTCAAGCTCGAGTCGCATCCTTCTTGGCGCTTGCTTGACTGGCTTGATATCCGGGGATATTGCTAATTTATGCACAGCAATCTCCGGATCTAGTCCTGGCATCTCGGAGTAGTTCCATGCGAAGCAGTCTTTATACCGTAGAAGCACGTTCTTTAATGCAGCCACCCTTTCTTCGGATAGCAGCTCGCTGACAAATGTCGGTCGCGGGTCCTCTGCCGATCCCAACCCAATCTTCTTTAGGTTATCTGCAGTAGTATGTATACCATCTTCCAGTTCTTTCGGAGCTGGCGGAAATTCTGAGATCACCTCATCATCGCTGTTCTCAAAGCATCGGGGAAGGTCATCCATGTTCTCGGGTTCTTCTTTTAATATCGTAATCATATAACAGGTGCGAATCCGCTCCCAGGACTGAGGTGGATCCGGTTCTGCTCTTGTGGCTTTGGGCTCATGCTTCTGTGGCGGCGTTACCCTCCATCAGTTGGATAAAGAGAATCTGCCCTGTTGGTACTGGTCCTCGAACCAGTTCTTGAAGGTGAAGCAGTCTTCGGTAGGATGTCCTATGGCTCGGTGATAAGAGCAATAGCTTAGATGAGCAGCCTTGTTAGCTTGCTCAGGGTGTCTAGATCCTGGAAGCGCGATCATTTGATGTTTTAGAGCGAGCTTGAGTAACCTCTCCGTCTTGTCTCGGGGGAAGGAGTACGCTCGACTCATCTTCTTCATGAGGGACAAATTCGAGCCGTGCGATACCCGATCACGCAAACCCCTAATCCTGCGTTGTTGTTGTCAGCTCCTCTTTCCGCTTCTTGATTTATTTCTGTCTCCGCATCGGGCCTTTCGTACAACGGGTTGACAAAGGCGAACATCTTTGTCTTTTGCAGCCTGTTGAAATAGGCGTTGCGTCCTGGCCTTCTCGTAGATGGCCATTTCGCGGTCGTGGTCTTCCCGAGCTTTCTGACCCTTTTTTCTGATCGGCTTGTCCATTCGTTCTTCAAACGACGGACTCGGCGCTTCAATCGCGGGGTCTAGTTTTGATGAGGGGTTGGCATCTCCTGACAGGGCGTCCTCTTCTTCATCAAAGGTATATATAGCGTAGCTGCTGCGGGCCCGTCCCCGTTTTCCAGTTCTCGCGTATCCAAGCCCAAGTGTTTCCATTTTCCCGTTGGGCAATTTGTGTTGAGTCCCAGGGACATCCCAAATCTTGTTGTAGAACCGGGCCTGCCGAACAGTCTGTTTTAAGGGTACCCCTTGGCGTTTCAATAGCTTCTTTAATCCCTTTGTATAGTATCTAGGCAGACGGATGGGTTGGAGCCTGTCGAGTGTAGCATCCGCGCCATGCCAGATCTCTTTCTCTACTTTCGACTCTGAGGAT
Source organism: Agapanthus africanus (assembly GCA_030015575.1). Lineage (NCBI taxonomy): Eukaryota > Viridiplantae > Streptophyta > Magnoliopsida > Asparagales > Amaryllidaceae > Agapanthus > Agapanthus africanus. The sequence goes on along the minus strand of CM057349.1, from coordinate 413,641,371 downwards.
CGGTAGAATAGGATCACCTTCTCACCCCTTTGCCTGGGAGGGACGTAAAATGTTCGCAGGTCCTGCACATTGTGAGCTTGAAGTGCGTCGAGATCTTTGTAGTGTTCTCGCGGTACCATGGTGATTTGCAAACTATGGTCATCGCCAGGGGGTGCTTGTACCGACAGCCGATTGGAGAACACGGCATTAACTTCATCTTCTGAATCACTTCCGAAGACCAACATGGGGGCGGACGTCCCTAGGTTGTTGCGTTGAGATGGCCCTGCATAAACTATCTCTTCCTCTTCTTCGGTATCACTCCCGAAAATAGGGATGGTGGCGGCGGTTTTGTTTTCCGGGTTGCGACACCTTTCTGTATCCTCAAAATCTGGCAAAAAGTACTTCGCATCTTCGTATTTGCGGACTTCGTTCACGGAAAATGGGTTCAACTCACCTGTTACAGTATACTCGAAACCATCCTTAAAGTACTTCATACACTGATGTTGCGTAGAAGGGATGATGTTGTACTCGTGTAGCCAAGGACGACCGAGCAAGGCGTTGTAGCAGGTCTTGGCTTCAATGACATGGAATTTGATGTCTGTGATGAGAAGTCCAAAGCGTAATGTTAGTATCATAGATCCGAAAGTCCGCGACGATTGTGAATCGAAACCGGAGATAGTAATCTTGTCACGAGCGAGGTGTTGCACACTCATGCAGATTTCCTTTAACACCCGAACATTGAGGAGATTGACGGAGGATCCATTATCCACCAGGATTTTGCCTATCTTGATATCATGGCAGTATCCAGAGACATATAAGGGACGGTTGTGGTCGCACGTCCCGAGAAGGAGGTCTTCGTCACCGAAAGTGATGTCGGCCGTATGCACTTCCTCCAGTTCATCCTTCATCCTTTCAGTGGCGAGGAAGGCTTGGAATTGCTCAGGTTCTTGTAACGCCTTAATTAGTGAGTCTCGCGCTTCTTTTGATAATAGGAGGGCATCGAGGATGCTAAGCTGAGAAGGTAGCTTCCTTAGGTGCGCGAGGATGTTGTAGTCCACCTTACCCTTCCTGGGAGGGTCTTTGGCAGCCAGCTCTCTCACGACCTGGTCATCTAAAGTGATATCTTCAGTGACCTTTTCCTTTCCCTTGTCTTTTCTACTCACGGGCCCGAGATTCTTTTCCGGGAGCATACGATTGCGCAGCTGAATGTTTTCGCAGGCCTCTGGTTCTCCCTCTTTACCCAAGACGGATTCTTTAAAGAGAGGGCCCAGAGCCATTTCTTCATCAGAGTCGCTCCCAAAGGTGAGAACTTGTGACCCCCCGGCATGAGCCATATAACAGTTGCCAGTAGTTCTGTTGTGCCCATCGACAGTACTTCTTCGCTCCCGACGGCTCTTGCGTTTCATTCGCTTGAAATGTTGCCGATGAGCAACATACCCTTGCCACCATGTCTTAAAGGCGTCGCACTCCTCCGTGGGGTGTGAAATTTTTCGATGATATGTGCAATAATCAGGGTGCCTCTCCACCCCATCGTGTGTGTTTCCTTCCGAGGGCGGTAGCTTCATCCCCATTGACATGGCTTTGGCAAACCTTTTCCTCGTCTTGAATATCTTCTTGTCTACTTCGGATGCCTTTCGCTCTGGCAGGGGTAGTTCAACTCTTTCGTTCAGTCGCCTGCATTTGGCTCCTTCCGATGTGGCCATCTCACGCTCCTGATCCACTTTACTCTTTAGACGAATCTCGTTTAGAAAGGCGTTGATCATTTCATCTGTTGGCCACGCACGCTCTGGTTCAAGCTCTGTCCCCAGCTTCTTAGTGCCAGGAGTCTTTTCATCGTCGGTAAACGAGTGGGAGATAACGTTACAACTCGCCACATATCCCTCGGATTCATCCGACGAACTCTCCCTATCATCTCCCTCTTGAAAGATGTGGTTGAGGAACTCTTGCAGTGTGACAGGAGTTCGCGCCTTTTGATTGTACTCTTCCAGCGCGTCGATTTGCTTCTGCAAGTTCATGTGCTCGTCTCCAAGCTTCACGGGCTTCTTCTTTTTCTTCGAAGATTTTGACGGTTGGGCGTGAGTATTTGGGCCCTTATCGCGAGTCTTCATAGTTGGGCGGGGCTTCAACATCCCTTTGATAATTTGAGGTTCAAGAGGGTCCTTCCATTCGATTGCGGGGCACGCATGAAGGTCTCTCAGCATTCTTTCGGTTTTAGTCGATAGCATGACCTCCCATGGAGCTTCTTCGATAAAGGAACAGGTTGCCCCCGGTGTATCTGCTTTCTTAGGAGTATGCGGCTGTGGTGGGTTCACCTTCCACTTTTCTGACAGTATAAACTTCCCCTGGAGGTATTGATCTTCAACCCATCCTTTGAAGACGAAGCAGTCTTCAATCGGATGACTTACCGTCTGATGGTAAGGGCAATAGTTAGGGTTATTCGCCTCAGTGGGTTGCGGCGGTCGCCTTGGATTTGGTAGGTTTATAAGCCTGTTACGTACTGCCAGCTCGAATAGCCGTTTCGTCTTGTCTCGTGGGAACGAGTAGGGACGCTTCATCTTCTCGTTATAATACCGGCGTCTTTCTTCCAATTGATCTCCCGGCTTCGGGGCGTTAGGTTGCTGCTGGGCATTCGCGACGAAGGTTGCCCTTCCTTTACCCTTGTCATTCCGAGGTTCCGACTTCGGGGGAGGTGGTCTATGACCCATCTGGTCCATCTGGACCAACTTGTCGATTAAGGCCTGGAATGTGGTTGGCTTAAAGAACATCATAAACTGGGAGATAGTTGCGTGGGGGTCTAGGGTTCCTACGAACATGCCCACTGCGGGTGCCTCCTCAATGCGTTGTTCGCATCTCGACCATAAATTCCGCCAGCGTATAGCATACTGGACCCAAGTTTCGCCTGGTTTTACCCTGGCGTTAATCAGTGCTGTTATTGGAGTGCGTTTGCTGGCGCTCGCGAATCGCTGAGTGAATAGCAACTCCATTTTAGCGAACGTCTTGATAGAATCGTTCGGGAGTTCCGAATACCATTCGAACGCTGTTTCTGATAAGCTGCCCACGAATTGGCGAAGCAACAGTTTATCATCACCGCCGGTGTTACCGCAAAGGGCCCTGAACTGGGCGACATGTTGGTGGGGGTTGCCGGTCCCCTTATACACGTGGAACTTTGGTATTGTATAGCCCGGCGGGTATCTGATTTGGTCGTACCAGCTTGGATACGGCCGGCCCGTTTTTACGACTTGACCAGCTGCCTCAGTCGCATGATGAACCCGGATTTGCTGGGCTATATAGTCGACCAAATCAGCCTTAGAGATTGTCTCCTCCTTGGCCGTTGAGAGGGTTGGTGGTGGATTTGATGTTTCTCCTCGGTCGTCTTCAGGAACGATTGGGGGATCCTCGGCGGGTAAGTCCTGTTGGATCATCATTCCTATCATATCTTGGAAGAGAAGGCTTATACGCTGTATGTTGGCTTCTTGTTCAGCAGCCTCTTTGTCCTTTTTCTCCAGTATCCGGCGAAGGAATTCAGCGTCGGTTTCTTCCTCTTGTTGTGCGTCTGAGGACGTTTCTGGGCTTTCTTTTGGCCCGGTAAGTGTGGCCATAGCATTCATCATTTCTTGGAGCTTTTGCTGTTGCTCCTGAGCTTTGGTCACCGACCGTGTGAGCGGTTTATGACCTGTAGACGCACGGCTGTCTTCTTTTCCTGACGCCATGTATACGGTGTGGATCATCATGCCCCCAGACTTAGGGCGTCTGGGCTCAGTGCTTTTAGCTGTCGTTGCAGGCTGGGGGACCTTCTCTGGCTTCCTCCTTTTATGAGCCATGGAGGTTGAAGGGGCCATTGAGGTGGGTGCCCAGACATCCTTTCGGGGTTTAGCCTGGTGACCAGCTTCCGGTTGGATTTTCAGCTTCTTGTGCTGGCGGGAGAAGCTTGGATCGATGATCGAGTCTCGGGCCTGCAGCCAAACCTTATAGATTTTGGAAGACAGCCGTTGAGGGGATCGGGGCTGTTCTGACTTTATTTCCGCAACCTTTTTTAGTGGAGGAGGAGACCTCTTTAGCACCGCAGTAGAAGAATTCTTTCGCACCTTGTTTAACATCTCGAAGCTGTTCCCAGTTGGAACAGCAGCATTAACTTCTATCATCGGGGCTGGTGGAGTTAACCCGGAGGGGGAGTTGCCCCCAGCCTTCCTTACTCGGCGCCAATGGCGACGTCGAGCTTGTCGAGCGAACGGCGTTGGTTCAGCGGTGAGAATGGCTTCGTCTTGCCCCCTGTGTAGGTGGGGGGTTGTTGTTGGTGTTATCCTGTCAAAGACCGACGTCCTTTGGGTAGTAGGGGCGGGAGCTGAAGCCGTCAATCTTGTAAAGATCGACTTTTTGGCCGGAGAAGCCGCCTTGGTGATTTCGGGAGCAGGACCGGTCACTTTCTTAGAAGCGGCCTTCTCTGGGATTGTAGGCCCCATGATGGGTCCACAGGATTTCTGGCCCAATCTCGAGAAGACCGAGGCGTTGACGTTGGGCGACTCGTTGAGATGAGCCGTGGCAGGGGTAAGACGATCAAAGACCAACTTCTTGAGAGCTTCCTTCGTCAGTGCCGGCGTCGCGAAGCTTGTTGGTGGGAGTATAGTCCCAAAGAACAATCCGGTAGTGGCCTGAGTCACCTGGTCCACCGGCATTATGAATAACGAAGCGGCTTGGGGTCTGTAGGCTATACCTCCTGGCGAGGCAAAGCATTGGTCGCAATTGCAGTCTGAGCAGTTGGAGAATTTCGCAGAAGTAGAAGCCATCGATCCTTTGCTTTCTGCAATAAGCAAGACGCCAATTCTCAGTATCTTGAAACCCAAGGACAACCATTAGCGAACCGTGATTGGTTCGCGAATTGCGACACATGAAGCGTGGAGTGGAAAGAGGAAGAGGACCCACCGGGCGTGCCAGAATCTGTTCCCCTCCGAAGGACGGCGCGACGTGGACGTCTCGCCTGAAGTTCGGGGCAGATGCTAATTGGTGCTATCCGTCCACCTCTCCGAAGATGCCAAGTTGATTTATGGCACCATGTATCGAAGGTTTAGACGGATGCGGCCGATGTAGCAGACTTCGTCAGATTCCCCTTCAGGATGAGGGTTTTTTGATTGTGGGGACGCTCTTCCCTGCAGGCGCAAGCCCCTGCAGTTAATTACGCTACCGCATCGCGGTAACAACTTTCTCCTTCTCCAGACGGTCACTTCGTGTCGTGTGTATTTATTTTACGGTTTGTTGCCCGTGGATTGTTTACGGAGACCGAGTTATGTCGTCGCCCGTAGGGCGTGGACTAGTCCAAATCCGCGTTATCTTAAATTTGGGTTTGGGGGTTTGGTTTGAGGATACGTTAGCCATACTTGAGGCTAAGATCAACTCAAACGTTTGTTAAGGATACGTTAGTCTAACTTGAGACTAAGATCAACTTAACGGGATCATTTAGATCCGACAAGAGAGCATTTGAGCTCCATTGTTCCAGTTTGGGGACATGGTGGTCCATCGTATGTATGGCCGTCGGGACCCGTTACCTCTCTGACGGCGTTGAAGGATTACAACGACAGGTGTCAAAGGAGTTCCGAGATGTACCCTTGAACCAAAGTTGATTGGAGGGATTCATAGTCCAGTCTGTTTGAAGGTTTAAGGATACGTTAGCCATATTTGAGGCTAAGATCAACTTAAACGGGATCGTTTAGATCCATTTCCAGTTTAGGGACATGGTGGTCCCTCTCCAGTTTAGGGACATAGTGGTCCGTTGCTAGTTTAAGGACATTGCGGTCCATGGGTAGTTTAAGGACATTGCGGTCCATGGGTAGTTTTAAGACATCTCGGTCAAGGTTAAGGACGTCATAGTCCGTAGGTTTAAGGACCCCACAGTCCATTGTTAGTTTTAAGACATCTCGGTCGAGGTTAAGGACGCCGTAGTCCATGGGTTTAAAGACCCTACAGTCCGTTGTTAGTTTTAAGACATCTCGGTCGAGGTTAATGACGTCGTAGTCCATGGGTTTAAGGACCCCACAGTCCGTTGTTAGTTTTAAGACATCTCGGTCGAGGTTAAGGACGTCGTAGTCCATGGGTTTAAGGACCCCACAGTCCGTTGTTAGTTTTAAGACATCTCGGTCGAGGTTAAGGATGTCGTAGTCCATGGGTTTAAGGACCCCACAGTCCGTATCAATGTGTGGTCATCGGGACCCGTCACCTCTTTGAAGACGTTGAGGGATTACAACGCCAAGTATCAAAGGAGTGAAGAGATGTACCCTGGAACCGGAGTGGATTAAATAGTCTTTGGCCCAATTTGGGATCAAGACCAATTAGTTATGTTATGAGACCATTAGCCCAATTAATTACGAATTGAGGACTTATGGCCAGCTTGGGCTAAGTCCAATCATGTTTGGAATATTGGTTTCCTGTTGGTCCATTGAAGGAGAGAGTTTGCCTCTGGCCATTTAGCCAATCGGGCCAATGCCTAGTGTTAAACATTACAGACCAATCAGTATTGAACATTGGGAATGAGATTGACAAGTTAGTGTTTAACACTAACAGATAGTTGGTGTTAAACACCAGCAACAAGGCTCTCAAATTAGTGTTAAACACTAAAACAGATCAGTGTTAAACACTGGCAGCAGAGATCTCACATTAGTGTTAAACACTAAAGTGATCAGTGTTGAACACTGCAAATAAAGTTCTTTGATTAGTGTTGAACACTAAGGCCCAACAGTGTTTTAACACTGGATTCGGGGGTTCCAATTTAGCGTTAGACGCTAAGACAGGAGGGGTCACGTGGTAGCACGTGAGGGCGCCCTCCCTTCATTTGTTCTGCTGAAAAGATCGCATCACGTGTCATCACGTGACGGGTGTTTGAATGGAGTATGTTAAAGCTTCTGCCAAGGGTCACGTGGGTCACGTGAGGCACTGCCTCAAAGGGCTTTCTGCAGATCTTTTGGGGGGGTCACGTGGTGACACGTGACCCTTCTAATCTGTAGTTGTTTAGAAGATCTGTTAATCCCTTTCAGGAATTAAATTCCTCGTATGGTTGAACCCTGACAATAATTTCAGAGGAATTAAATTCCTAGTTCCCTTTGAAGAGTTGAACTCGGAATTTTCTGTAGGAATTAAATTCTTCATGTATGTGAAGAACTGAATAGGGTTAAACCCTAATAAAAGCTTTAAGGAATTAAACTCCCACTCTCTGTTAGAGAATTATTCTGGGGAGTAAGATTAAGGGAATTACATTCTTATTGTTTTCACAGAACTAAATTCTTAATTAGAATTAAATTCCCATAACACAGGGTCAAACCCTAATTTTATTTTAAAGGAATAAAATTCCTATAGTTCTGTGAGAATTAAATTCTCGTGCTTGCATTCTCTCTCTGTGCTTTGGATCTGCATGGCAGGATCTCAACCCATTGAGAATTAAATTCTCAACTCAAAGGGAGATGTGCACTTTACAGATCCTCCATCAAAGAGAGAACCATGTTCTTCTGTTTTATATCAGAGTTAAACTCTGTTGAGAATTAATTTCTCTTTTCTTTCAAAAAGCCTTCCCTTTCTTACCTAGGGTTTTCTTTTGCAGAAGATCCAAATTCTTCAAAGTATCAAGGCTCTCTCCCTTTTCTTCCCTCTGCCTATGTATCTTTTTTTTGTCTCTTGGCTCCTATTTATAGGAGAAGCAGCCGAGTCAATTAGTTTCTGATGAATCTTCATTAAGAGATTTGATTTGTATTCACCATTCGTTTTAGACCTTTGGATTATTAGGTGAATTTTATTCACCATTGGATTCCAAATCCAGGGATTCTCCTTTGTTATTTCTGTTAGATTTGAAGGGGAAATCTTTCCAAATTCGAGATTTTTCCCATAGATATATGATATTTAATCACCTCTGAATCTTTAATTTAATCGGTCGCTTTTTTTTTGGAAAGATTTGAGAGGTCTTTCTCAGAATTTAATTCTGTTAACAAATGGGCTTTGAAGTCGGTCACGTGTGGCCACGTGCCCCTCGGTCACGTGTGGGCACGTGACCCCCCTTGGAACGAGCCTTCTTCCTTCTTTCTGCGCTCTGCTTTCTGGTCGCTGCTTAGCTGTCACGTGCCGCCACGTGACCCCTGGTCACGTGTGAGCACGTGACCCCGGCACGGAGCCTTCTTCTCGATTTAACCGGAGAATGAGTCTGATGTTTTGAGTGTCACGTGCCAACACGTGACCCTGGTCACGTGGGAGCACGCGACCTCTCATGAAGCCTTTTTCTTGATTTGATCAGGGAACCGTTGTGTCTTTGCCGCTGCTTTTAAATGTCACGTGCCGACACGTGACCCAGGTCACGTGGGAGCACGTGACCCTTTCTGAAGCCCCCTTTCTTTGATGTAGTTGGGAAACTGAATTTGCCTTGCCGATACTTTTTTGTGTCACGTGCCTACACGTGACTGCTGGTCACGTGTAAGCACGTGACCCTCTTCTGAAGCTTTTTCCATAAGCTTTTCTGATTTTAAATCAGGAAACAAGCATGTAGCAAGATAAATTTGCATGCACTAGATATGAAATAACTTGCACGGATGCACACGGATATCCGAAAATGGTGAAACATGCAAAATGATAATGTGTGATGTATAACTAATCATTATGTGATGTTATTATTCAAATGAATATAGAATATAGTAGTATAGCATGTAACTCAATTGATTACTCAACGGATACGCACGGCACGTCCAACGTCGGTAAATCGTCGCAATGCACACGCGGCACGCGGAACGGGTCCAGACAAGGCAAGAGGGTGATCACGTGAGCAAGGGACGTTCACTGGATCGTCTGGATCGGCAGCGGCGGTCACGGCTACGGCGATCACTGAAAAATACGGATCAAGAAATGAAATGTAAAGAAGAAGAAGAAGAGCAAGAAGAAAAAAAAGGGAACTGGGGTCTCTGGTATGGCTCTGGGTTTGGGTTCATGGATCAGAGAAGGCAGCGAGGGGCGAAGACGAGGTAGTGGGTCACTGACGATGGGGTTTGCCCACGAGGTAGTGGGTGTGCAGTGAGGGTTTCATGGGTTCTTGGGATTCGGTGGATAGGTCATGGGCTTGCAGGGGAGGAGATGAGAGTGGTGTCGGTGAGGTGAGGCTGACGGATTGAGGATGAGGTGAAGACGACGTGGTCGCCGGCGGTGAGGCGGGGTATGCAGGAGCGGGGAGATGGGTGCGAGCGAGGGCAGTCGGGGTTCTTGGGTTTGGGGCTCGGGATCTTGGGGAGAAGGAGAGAGGAAGGTGGGGAAGTGGTTGTGGAGAGGAGGCGGCGAAGGGGTCAGTGGTGATGACGAGAGATCGCCGGTGTGATGATGACGACAACGAAGGTGATGGGTTCGTATGGGTTGTGGGTTCTGTACAGGCTTGGGGGAAGCGAAGGCGACGACAAGGAGGTGGTAGAGGAGAGGGGAGGCCGACGAGGTGGTCGGCGGTGAGGAGACGAAGGGTCGCCGTCGCCTTCGTTAGTTAAAAAATATATAATATATAAAGAAAGAGAGATAAAGGAGACGGGAAGGTGAGAGGAAGCAGGGGTTGGGTTCTCGTGGCGAGAGGCGGGAAGAAAATAAAGAACGAAGAAGGTGAGGGATAAAGGAGACGTGGGGAAAATAATGATTAGGTTAGTTAAAAAATATATAATATATAAAGAAAGAGAGAGAGAGAGAGAGATAGAGATCGAGAGGAGAGAGAGTTGTTTGGATTTGGATTTTAAAATATAATATATATATATATATATATATATATATATATAGTGTAAACAGTTATATGTATAAGAGGATTAAAATATTATTAAATTTGAGTTTTCTGGCTAATGCAAAAATAGTCCAAAACACGCCCAAATCGGGTCTAAAATCTAGTTTCAAAATACGGATAATATACGTGTCAACCAAAACTAAAATTTGTTATCCGGGTAACGAAAATGCATACCCCCAAGAACGGATGCACGTACATACGCGTAGCCATCCAAACAAGTCCGTTTTAATGAACGGGACGAGAACAAGATGCGCGGATGCTACCGCAGGGTCAGGGGTATCATGCAGGCCATGCAATGTATTTTTAAAATATTTTATGTGACTTAAAATGTTATAGTGTAAAAATGCAAATGCCAGATAAAATGCCATTATGCAGGATGTATAAATTAGAATGAAAGTGCACGAGTCTACGTAATAAGTCAGGATAGATCATAAATATGAATCAAGACAGGTTTCAAGCAAGCGGGTCGGGTCGGATGTAATACAATGTCAAAAACACTATTCGCACCAAAAACACAGTAAATCAGGAAAATACCATAAATAAAGAAATACATGAACTAGAACTGGTATAAATGAACTAGGGTGTTACATTATACCGAACTACAAAAAGAATTTCATCCTCGAAATTCCCAAGATAAGAAAAGATAAACAATCATGAAACTACAAGAATAAGTGTGGAAACTTCTGTCGAATCTCGTCTTCTCGTTCCCAAGTCGATTCTCTGTGCGAGCAATTTCCCCAAGAAACAAGTACGAGAGGGATAACCTTATTCTTAAGGACCTTTTCTCTTCGATCAACAATCGACATCGGTCGTTCCTCCAAGGTCAAATCCTCTCTTACAGTCAACTCTGAATGATCCAGCACGTGTCTTTCATCTCGAACATACTTACGGAGTTGAGATACATGAAACACGTCATGAACATTCGCCAAAGATTGTGGTAAAGCCAATCGATAAGCTACTTCTCCAACACGCTCCATGATCTCGAAAGGCCCCGCGCATCGAGGACTATGCTTGCCTCGACTCCCTCTAGTCGGTGATATCTTCAAGAATACCAGATCACCAACCGCGAACTCTAGAGGTCTTCTTGACATATCGGTCCAACTCTGCTGCCGATCTTGTGCCGCCTTCATATGATTTCGGATAGTACTAACTTTCTCCACGGTTTGCACGATCAAATCCGGTCCCAACAATCTTAGTTCTCCAACATCGTCCCAACAAATGGGTGAACGACACTTGCGACCATACAATGCTTCGAATGGAGCCATCTGAATAGTCGCCTGAAAACTGTTGTTGTACGAAAACTCCACCAAGTGTAGATGATCCTCCCACGAACCCTTGAAGTACAACATGCAAGCTCTCAACATATATTCAAGAGTTTGGATAGTTCTCTCCGACTGACCATCTGTCTGAGGATGATAAGCTGTGCTAAACTTCAATCGTGTCCTCAAACTTTCCTATAAACTCCTCCAGAAGTGTGATAAGAATCGGGTGTCACGGTCGGACACGATGCTCACTGGTACTCTATGCAATCTCACAATCTCTTGCATGTACTATTCCGCCAACGCTTCCGTTGACTGACTAACTCGAAATGGTATGAAATGAGCTGCCTTGGTCAATCGATCAACAATCACCCAAACTGCATTGTTGCCCTTTAGACTCTGCGGTAAAGCTGTCACGAAATCCATGGTTATATGTTCCCACTTCCATTGAGGAATCGGAAGTGGTTGCAATAAACCAGCAACCCTTTGATATTCAGCCTTAACTTGCTAACACACCAAGCACTTCGTTACAAAGCGAGCAATCTCCCTTTTCATGCCTTCCCACCAGAAATGCTGTCTTAGATCACGGTACATCTTCGTGCCTCCTGGATGTACGAAATATGCGGAACTGTATGCCTCCTTCATAACTTCTTCGCGAATATCTCCTTTTGGCACACATAAACGGCTACCATATCGCAACGAACCATTTTCATGAATCAACAAGTCCGTTCGAAATCCAGCTTCAACCTGTTCTCGAAACCTTTGAAATCTTGGGTCCTGCGACTGCGCTGCTTTAATATTCTTGATCAACGACGATTGTACTTGCAGCTGCATCAACTGTCCCGAAGAATGCGGTAGCATGATCTCTAACTCGAATCTCTGAAAATCTTCGATAAGTTCCTTCTGTGCGGTCAACATCCGAATTGCTGGCAACCGACTAAGCGCATCCGGCACAACATTAAATTTCCCCGGATGGTACTTAAGATTAAGATCATAGTCATCCATCAGCTCCAACCATCTACGCTGCCTCATGTTAAGCTCTTTCTGTGTGAACACGTACTTTAGGCTTTTCTGATCGGTGAATACTTCGACCCTTTCGCCCAATAAGTAGTGTCTCCAAATCTTCAAAGAGAAAATCACTGCTGCAAGCTCCAAATCATGAGTTGGGTAATTCTTCTCATGGATCTTCAATTGTCTCGAGGCGTAAGTTATAGCCTTCCCACGCTGCATCAAAACACATCCCAAACCTTTCCCAGATGCATCGCTATGAATCACCAATCCTCCAGAACCGTCTGGTACGGTCAAAATAGGAGCGGTTATCAATCTCTGCTTCAACGCCTCAAAAGCTGACGTACATCTATCCGCCCATACGAACGGTAAGTCCTTTCGTGTAAGCTTGGTCAAAGGCTCAGCCAAACGAGCAAAATTCTCCACGAACCTTCTGTAATATCCGGCATGTCCAAGAAAACTTCTGATCTCTGCTACGCTCTTTGGAATCGGCCAATCTCGAACTGCTGCAATCTTCTCGGGATCAACGGCGATTCCATCTCCGGATACGACATGCCCCAAAAAACATCACTTCTTCAAGCCAAAACTCGCACTTGCTCATCTTTGCATACAATCTTTCTTTCCTCAATGTCTGCAGTGCGATCTTCAAGTGTTCCACATGCTCTTCAATGCTCCTCGAGTAGACAAGAATATCATCGATGAACACCACTATAAACTGGTCCAAGAACGGTGAAAAGATTCGGTTCATCAAGTCCATAAATATTGCCAGTGCATTCGTGACTCCGAATGGCATCACTAAATACTCGTACTGTCCATATCGAGTTCAGAATGCAGTCTTGCAAATATCTTCTGATTTAACTCGGACCTGATGATATCCGGACCGCAAATCCAGCTTGGAGAATACCCTCGCGCCACTAAGCTGCTCGAACAATTCTCCAATGCGAGGGATCGGGTACTTGTTCTTAATAGTCACCCGGTTTAATTCTCGATAAACGATGCACATCCTCCTTGTGCCATCTTTCTTCTTGACTAGAAGAACTGGAGCTTCCCAAGGTGAATTGCTGCTGCAAATCCAACCTTTCTCAAGTAATTCGGTAACCTGCTTCTTGACTTCTTCCAACTCCACTGGTGCCATTCGATAGTATGCCTTTGAGATTGGCGCTACACCAGGAACAAGATCAATCGCGAACTCCACATCTCGTTTTGGCGGTAAACCCGAGATCTCTTCGAACACGTCCATAAATTCTCGAACTACAGCTGGCGCTTCCTCCTTATCAACTTCCATCGACGAAAGAACGGCGCTTGTCGGCCTAGCCCTAAACTCCGCTGGCCCGACAGAACTGCTTCCTCCAGCAAAAACAAACTCCGGATGTCCGGGAATCTGGAAAATCACTTTCTTTGTCCTACAATCAATGTGAGCATGGAAAGTGCCGAGAAAATCCATTCCCAAGACAACTTCATAACTACCGGTATTGATCACCAAGAAATCTGCAAAACATGAACTGGTAAGCAATGAAACTGAGAGAACCAAGGAAATAAAATGACCATGGAATAAGGAAATGAATCAAGACTAGGACTCCAAGTTACTTAAATAGTGTACCGCATTGTAACCATGCTGTAGTTTATAGTTACAATCACATAACTCCGTTCAAGTTGCCCAAATCCTAGCATCAGAATCAAAAGAATAGGACGAGAGAAACAATAAGGAACCAAAAGGATTCAAGCCGAGATGCAAAGTCATTTGCATATCGTCAAGACAAAGGATCAAGAGAAAGATAAGATTTAAGAATCACGAGAACAAGGTGGCAGGACATGTTCCTAATTACTAGTTTTCCGATTCGTGTATTGGGTCCAATACCCAACTATAAAAGAATCAAACCCGATTAACCTAAATCATATGGCTCTGATACCAAACAAACCCTGTCACGTCCCGCTTCTCAGAGTGCGCTAAGATCGGCACGTGACAGAGCCAACCATGCTACCTGTGGATAGGAAACATCCCTCCACAGTCACATTACGGCTGTCTAGAGATATCAAGAACAGTAGAAATAAAATAAACTATCTAGTACATGTCCATGAGCCAGAATAAACGAGTCAAGAAATAATATGCGGAAGCAATAAACCCAATGAGCAATAACATCTGGAAAGTAAACATAACTAAACTGGATACTAACAGGATCCTCACTGCTCGGCCTGACGGCGGAAATACTCTTGATCAGCCTGTGACAAGGGTAGAGGATCTGGGCCATGCAAAACCCAGACGTCAATGCGTCATAATATCAACAATACTATAATCAAGGGGTAGCAGGACATGCAGGCACAATTAAGAATAGTAATAAAAGTATAACAGTATCACGAATAAGAAACAGTGAAGGGTATAAGCACATGTGATGTGCTGTGAGTAATCTAAACCGTACTACTGGGTTATCTATTCTAAAGTCTTCGAAATCAATTAGTGTAATGCCCATCGTAACCCATCGGTGATTATTCCGTAATGCCCGGAAAAAACGGCAAACAATAGGTATTCGGTAACGCCCGGAAAAACGGCAAACAATATGTATTCCGTAACGCCCGGAAAAACTGCAAACAATATGATAGCCCTTTGAGTTACGTTCGGTTACATTCTTGATTTCCCCATACCCCCAAGTTATGTGTTCAAGTCGGGTATTGCTAATTGATATCTAATGCCAACACAGGATCAAGCCGGTACAGGTTTTGTCTATGCAGACAACAATAACGTCCATCAGGACAACATATCAGGATTGTCAGCATTAGAAACAGGATTAAGTAACATGCCAAGTATTGGTATATCAGGTCATGTCAGGTAGTGTACATGTATCAAGTCATGTCAAGTAATGGTGTATCAGGTCATGTCAATTAGTGCACAAGTATCAAGCGAGTGCTCATAATCAACTGTAGCAAGTATTGAATCAGGGTGAAAGTACGGATGTATAATAAAAACATGAATGCACAAATATCGATCAGGGGTTACATCCTGACTAAGTAGGATGCACAATATCAAGCATGGGGTACTAATATATTAATAATATGAGTTAATATAATATGGGGTGCAACTAGTTATACAGAATTAATGGTATGGATACACAAATAAATATGGATGCATAAATAACTATCAGGGGTTACATCTATAGCTTCATGACTATGTAGGATGCACATTATCTAGCATGGGGTGCTAATGTAGCAGTAATATGGAATAACGTGTTATGGTATTCAACTAGATATGTAATTAATGGTATGAATGCACAAATAAACATGGATGCATAAATAACTATCAGGGGTTACAACTATAGCTTCATGACTATGTAGGATGCACACTATTGAACATGGAGTACTAATACAACAATAGTATGAAACAATGTGACATGACATGCAAATTGATATATAATTAATGGTATGGATGCATAAACATCGATTAGGGTTACATTTACAGTTCCAAAACTAAGTGGGATGCACATTATTAAGTATGGGGTGTTACTACAATAGTAATATGAATTAATGTGATCTATAGATGCAGTTATATATATTTTAAATGATATGGATGTAAACGGGTATCCGAAAACAGTAAAACTATAAAATGGATGCACAATGTGATAAACGGGTAACATTTTACTCATATGGATGCACAATACTATATCTAGCATGTAGCAAGATGAATTAGCATGCGTCTAGATATGTAAATAATGATACGGATACCAACGGCTATCCGAAAATAGTAAAACAGTAACATGGATGTACAATGCCGTAAACATGTGATATTTTTATTCATATGAACATAAATATATTATCATAGCATGTAGCAAGATAAACTTGCATGCACTAGATATGAAATAACTTGCACAGATGTACACAGATATCTGAAAACGGTGAAACATGCAAAATGATAATGTGGGATGCATAACTAATCATTATATGATGTTATTATTCAAATGAATATAGAATATAGCAGTATAGCATGTAGCAAGATTAACTTGCCTTGATTGATTACGCAACGGATACGCACGGCACGTCCGACGTCGGTAAATCGTCGCAACGCACACGCGGCACGCGGGACGGGTCCAGACAAGGTAAGAGGGTAATCACGCAAGCAAGGGACGTTCACTGGATCGTCTGGATCGGCAGCGGCGGTCACGGCTCCGGCGATCGCTGAAAAATACGGATCAAGAAATGAAGAAGAAGAAGAAGAAGAGCAAGAAGAAACAAAAGGGAACTGGGGTCTCTGGTATGGCTCTGGGTTTGGGTTCATGGATCAGAGAAGGCAGCGAGGGGCGAAGACGAGGTAGTGGGTCATCGGCGATGGGGTTTGCCGGCGAGGCAGTGGGTGTGCAGTGAGGGTTTCTTAGGATTCAGTGCATGGGTCGTGGGCTTGCACGGGAGGAGATGAGAGAGGTGTTGGTGAGGTGAGGTTGACGGAGTGAGGATGAGGTGACGACGACGTGGTCGCTGGCGGTGAGGCGGGGTGTGCAGGAGCGGGGAGATGGGTGCGAGCGAGGGCAGTCGGGGTTCTTGGGTTTGGGGCTCGGGATCTTGGGGAGAAGGAGAGAGGAAGGTGAGGAGGTGGTTGTAGAGAGGAGGAGGCAAAGGGGTCAGTGGTGATGACGAGAGATTGCCGGCGTGATGACGACGACAACGAAGGTGATGGGTTCGTATGGGTTGTGGGTTCTGTGCAGGCTCGGGGGAAGCGAAGGCGACGACGAGGAGGTAGCAGAGGAGAGGGGAGGCCGACGAGGTGGTCGGCGGTGAGGAGACGAAAGGTTGCCGGCGCGAAGGTGACGGCGAGGCAGGGGCTGGGTTCTCGTGGCGAGAGGCGGGAAGAAAATAAAGAACGAAGAAGGTGAGGGATAGATGAGACGTAGGGAAAATAATGATTAGGTTAGTTAAAAAAATATATAATATATAAAGAAAGAGAGAGATATACAACTGTGAGAGAGATTGAGAGGAGAGAGAGTTGTTTGGATTTTGGATTATAAAATATATATATATATATATATATATATATATATATATATAGTGTAAACAGTTATATGTATAAGAGAATTAAAATATTATTAAATTTAAGTTTTCTGGCTAATGCAAAAATAGTCCAAAACACGCCCAGGTCGGGTCTAAAATCTAGTTTCAAAATACGGATAATATACATGTCAACCAAAACTAAAATTTGTTATCCGGGTAACGAAAATGCATACTCCCAAGAACGGATGCACGTACATGCGCGTAGCCATCCAAACAAGTCCGTTTCACTGAACAGGACGAGAACAAGATGCGCGGATGCTACCACAGGGTCAGAGGTATCATGCAGGCCATGCAATGTATTTTTAAAATATTTTATGTGACTTAAAATGCTATAGCGTAAAAATGCAAATGCCAGATAAAATGCCAGTATGCATGATGTATAAATTAGAATGAAAGTGCACGAGTCTACGTAACAAGTCAGGATAGATCATAAACATGAATCAAGACAGGTTTCAAGCAAGCGGGTCGGGTCGGATGCAATACAATGTCAAAAACACTATTCGCACCCAAAAAACAGTAAATCAGGAAAATACCGTAAATAAAGAAATACATGAATTAGAACTAGTATAATTGAACTACGATGTTACAACTAGTATGCTACAACCCACTCGTTTTGTTTTGAAAACTACTCGATTTTAAAAGCGGAACTTAAACCACTCCTTTTTCAAATCACTAGATTCTACAACGATATCAAGTTCATTACGTTAAAGGTTTTATTCAAAACTAGTCATAGCCCTCCATCATTTCAGATAAATGCTATTTAGTATTCGTGCTGCGTTTGTTGACCTTGCCAAGACGTAGTATACGGTAGCTGATTAGTGCTTATCTGCCATATATGATGAGATTGGATTAGGGTAGTCATACGGCTTTGTTGACCTTGTTAAGGGTCGTACAGGTGGGTTTAATTCAATCACGAAATGACGGGTTGAACTTGATCAGCGCTTATGATTTGTTGACCTTGTTAAGGTCATAAGTTGTTAGGGGTAAAAACAAGATATTGGGAATTTCAAGTGTTGAAATTTGCAATGAGATTGCATACCTTCTATGAGATAGTTGGATCCCGATACCCACTGCTGAGTAAGAGTTATTCCTGGGAGAGTTTTTTCTCTTCACAATTAGCCGATCCAGTAGGTATCTAAGAAAAGTGTTAATGGGGTTATGCCCCTGCGGAAACGAGATTATTTAATTAGTTCAATTCGAAAGTATGGGGAGACTCCCTCGGAATACCAATATCTTCCTGGCTGACCGATTGGCGAACTTGTAGGGTGTAATTAATCCCGGCTAGTCTTACCTTTTAGGGTTTGAAGAAAGATTTGATAAAAACAGTGCGAGCCATCCTGATTAGATAAAATAATAACCAATCTAATCTTGCAAGAGCGCATGCTAAAGTGTTTTTCTTCTCTCTCTCTCCTGGTAGCGACCATGACATGCCTTAATCAAGATAGTAATATGGATGTATTGACCGAACCCGCTTATTATACTGGGCTGAGGAACGTTGGTTCCGCTCTATCTTATGATTGTCATAAGTCTGAGTAAGAAATAGGGGAATATTAGGATTCCCACGCAACCCAAACGAAGAAAGAGCATGCTGATGCATCTTATTCGGGTGTGTTCATTATTGAGAACTGTTTCTCAGTTTGTTCTACATCCTGAGTATTAGATACCGGATCAGGATCCCACATTTATAATATGTTACAAGGATTAAGAAAAAGTAGAGAACTGGGAAAGGGTAATATGTCTCTCAGAGTAGGGAACGAAGAAATTGTTGTTGCCGAAGCTGTCAGCGAATATCACATTGTATTGCTAAATGGTAATATATTGATTTTTAACGAATGTTATTACGTACCGTCGATGATGTACAACATAATATCCGTTTCTTTATTAGATAAAAAAGGATATAACTTTGTATTAGAGAAAAATTTTATGAACATTTTTCTAAATCAAGTGTTGATTGGGTTTGGTACGTTGTGTAACGGTATATACGTTCTAAATAAAAATACAGTTGTAAATATACAGAACACACACAAGAGTAAAAGTTTAGAAATGAACGAAGCCTTCTTGTGGCATTGTAGATTTGGTCATATCAATGCAACAAGACTAGCCAACTTGCATAAAGATGAATATTTGAATCCGTTCGAATTTACATCTTATAAAACTTGCCAGTCATGTCTCAAAGGCAAGATGACCAAAACTCCGTTTACTGGACATGGAGAAAGAGCTACTGAACTCTTGGACCGATACATAGTGATGTATGCGGTCCTATGTCTACACATGCCAGGAATGGTTTCTCGTACCTCATTATATTCACCGATGATCTTTCAAGATTCGTACATGTGTTCCTGTTGAAACACAAATCTCAAGCTTTTGAGAAATTTAAGGAATATAAGTGCGAAGTAGAGAACAAGACGTGTAAAAGTATTAAAATCCTTCGATCTGATCGAGGAGGAGAATACTTGAGCATGGAATTCCGAGACTATTTAAAAGAGAATGAGATTCTTTCTCAGCTCACTCCTCTGTATACACCACAGCACAATGGACTTTCGGAGCAGAGGAATCGCACCCTATTAGATATGGTGCGCTCTATGATGAGTATTGCTGAGTTACCTATTTCCTTTTGGGGTTATGCACTTAAGACAGCTGCATACCTATTGAATCAAGTTCCATCAAAATCAGTGCCTAAAACACCATATGAGATATAGAGTGGAAAGAGACCATATCTTTAACGAGTTAAGATATGGGGTTGTCCATCCTATGTTAAAAAACAGAATCCGGAAAAACTCAAAGCACGATCAGTTCTTTGCATGTTTATAGGATATCCAAAGAATTCATATGGATATATCTTCTACCATACTGAGGAACAATAAGTGTTTGTTTCTCAAGATGCCACCTTTTTAGAAAAGAAATTTCTCATGAAAGAAATTAGTGGTAATAGGGTAGAACTGGAAGAAGTTCTAGCTACACAAACTACAACTGATGATTTGGTAGAATCGGAGGATTTGATAGTCCCTGACGAACCTCAGCCACTCCGCAGATATAGTAGGGTTTCTCATCCACCTGAGAGATACTATGGTTTTCTCATAGACTGTGGGAGTGAGGATTGCATCATGGAAGATGATGACCCAACTAGTTTCGAGCAAGCCATCACAAGTGGGGACTCTGTGAAATGGCTGGAAGCTATGCGATCTGAGATGGAATCCATGTATACCAACAAAGTATAGATTTTAGAAGTTGCTCCTGAAGGGGTAAAACCCATTGGGAGCAAGTGGATCTTTAAGAAAAAAATTGGTGTAGATGGAAAGGTTGAGACCTTCAAAGCCAGACTTGTAGCATAATGTTTTCGTCAACAACCAGGTGTCGACTATGATGAAACCTTTTCTCCAGTGGCTATGCTTAAGTCCATCAGGATCCTGCTTGCCATTGCTGCATACCATGACTATGAAATTTGGCAGATGGACGTCAAGACCGCTTTTCTAAATGGTGATTTAGAAAAGAGCGTGTACATGGCACAGCCAGAGTGTTTCGTAGACAGTGAGAGCAGCGGAAAGGTGTGCAAACTGCTTAAATCAATTTACGGATTAAAGCAGACGTCACGGAGCTAGAACATCTGTTTTGATGTGGCTGTCAAAGAGTTTGACGTCATAAAAAAATGTAGATGAACTTTTTATATATAAGAAGTTAGTAGAGAGTAAGGTTGTCTTCCTCGTATTGTACGTGGATGACATACTCTTGATAGGAAACGATGTTCCTATGTTATACTCGGTCAAGCTCTTTTTATCACAAAAGTTCTCCATGAAAGATCTGAAAGGTTCCTTAGCACCCTCACTATGTTTTCTAGGGCATCAACCATGCAATTTTAAAAAACCTAGAGTGCTAAGAAACCCATACTAAGGATCTAACTAGAGGAATAGGGGTAAGCAAGCATGTAATCAAACATTACACTAAGTGAATGAGAAATGCAACCTTTGTAGACCGGTCCTTCACTTCTAAAGCTCCATGTTGTAGTCCCTTCTCTCAAAGTAGTGATCTCCCGGACTCTAGTAAGGGTTCACAAGGCGAAAGGAACAAGTTTGCTTGATGTCTTCGAGGCCGAAGATGATCTATGTCGAAGAATCTCTAACTCAAGCTACCTCTTCACTAATGGATGAACTAGTGAAGAAACAACCTATACTAAATGGGTAGTTTGGTATAAATTGGTGAAGTAGGAATTTAGCTCACTTTAGAATAATTTTTCTCTTTTTCTTTTCACCTCATTCAAAACTCAACAGAACTAGGAAAGAGATGAAGAAGAAGCTCTAGTGGTGAACTCTAGCAACCATGGGTGAGAAAATATCATATATAACTCATGTAGAGACTTAACCATAGCTTATGATAATGGTTAGGTTAATAAATATCTATGGTAAGACAAAATTAGTGGACTAAGTCAATGGTTTCCACAAGCTTCTCAAAACTTCACCACCACGACAATTTTCCACCTAATTTTGATTTACCCTTAATAATAAAAACCTCATATTATCTTAAGTATGGTATGAGTCTCATACACCCATGTCCAATGTATCATCTAGCATGACACAAAAATAAATACATTAACATATATCACATATATATAAAATGTACAAAGAGAAAACATTTTCTTATGTGAGCTAATATTAGTTAATGTATATTAATATATCAAATATATAATTACACAATAAATTATTAAATCAACACTTGATTTAATAACCCGGCTGTATCGCATACAACCGACTAATATCATTTATATGCATATCACATATACATATAATATATCATTGAATCAACACTTGATTCAACAATCCGGTTATATCACATATAACCTATATCGCGAGATTAGAATAATGTATCACATATACGTATTAATCTCGGTCCCGCACATATCACATATGTGCCCTACTTCGTTTCGCATGAGCTAGGAAACCTCTGTGTAGGACTTTAATGACTCGTCAATACGCCGACAGTAGATGATGATCATATCAGTCGCCTACAAGCAGTCAGCGGTACTACCTGGACGTAACGGCTACCCGGGTATTGAGCGTTCAGAAGATCAACAAGCATGCTTGCCCATACTCCCATGAATCCAACAGTAACACTATCGTACAGTCCGGTCTCTTCGTCTGATATGTCGCATATCGAGTCTAGGGATAGTAAACGTTAGACCCTAATAACTTGATAAGTTGTGCCGATGTGAGGCTCATAACGGGTCGAGAAACTACTGATAACACTTACCAGTAAATCTCAGGTATCAGCCCTGGCCAGGGACTTCTTGTTATAGCCAATCGAGCACAGCGTGACATCAACCCCCAATACCGGGAGAGACGAATTCCCTTTTATCGCTTATTGCTTCCATATGACTCGGGACTGTACCTAAAAGCTACCGTTTTGCACGCTCTCTTGAATGTGGTAAAATGGAAATCAAAGCACAGTGGGAATCACACAAGACTCTATGACGATCTCGGGATTACAGACTAACCTGTACCAGTGCCACCAGAGAACTGCTATATGACGTCAAGTATAATACCATCTAGGAGTTCTCGGCGAGTCCTGTTCAGTGTACACAGTCTTCATTGAGCACCCGTATACCATCTCTGATATCAAACACCAATGGATATGGGATCATCCATCGCCTATCAAATGGGTCAAAAAGCGTATACGCTAGTCTACTCTGGTATATCGATGCCCCGTATCGATACACTCTCGACTAGGAACAATTAAAGGATGAACTTATGGACTACCCTGGCCCCACCAGTATGATCTATATCATATTCCTGGTAGTCAAGTACACATCCTAAGGGCTTTATCAACATGTGAGAGAAAGACAGTATCACAATACAAGTCTACATGTTAAGATAAAGAGCAACCAGATAGCATACTATCATGTTGAGCAAGAAAGTCCTCCCTATATATATGTTCAAGCATCCATTGTAATATACAATCATGTACAACAATAGACTCTAGGGCATACATACAATTAACAATCTCCAGCTTGCACTAAGGCCGGTTGTTGTAGTATCTCATTCCCAACGTCCCAAAAACTCTCAAGCTGTATCTGGGGTTTTAGCCTAGGTGAGTGGATCCGCCATGTCATTCTTCGTGTCAACTCTCCTGACCTCGATCAACCATCTCCCTGATCAGGTGATACCGCCTAAGAATATGTCTGGATTACTGATGGGACCGGGGTTTCTAGGCCAAAGACACAATTCCATTATCACCACAATGGTAGGAACCAGGTTCATTTCATGAACATTTTATACCCAGACAACCTCTTTGGTAGCATCATTGGTAGCGATGTATTCACTCTTTATCATTAAGTCTACCTTGGTATCTAACTTGGAACTCATCCAACATACCGTCCGTCCACTGAGGGTAAAGACAAAACCCGAGACTGTCTTAATGTAATACCCCAGATGGAGTTGGGGATGAATACCATCTACCCCATGAGAAGTGAGATGTTATCCGGTATCGAGGTAGGGATGTAACCGATACGGATGCACATGGGGACCTACCAGAACAATGGGGAGTATCGAATTCCATTCCGAAAGAGGGCACGATTTGAACTATAAATGGAATGATACCACTCTTATGTTAGTGTATATGCCCTAGAGGCCATTACTGTATTATACTAGTATGTATATTACTTGATGGAAGCTTGGGATATTCACAGTTGTATAGACAATCTTGCTCAAAATAGTAGTATGCTACTTGGTTTGTCTCTGCTTTAATGTGTACATGTGTTTCTTTATTATATCACCTATACGCATTAGTAGAGCCCTTAGGATCTTTGCTTGATTATCGGCGTTGTGATGGCGATCATACTTGTGGGGCTGGGAAATCCATAAGCACATCCTTATGCATGTCCCTAGTCATGGGATTATCGAGACAGGGCATCGATACTCCGGAGTAGACTAGCGTATGCGCTTCTTATCCCAGTGCGGGAGGCGGTCTGTCACACAGCCGTCAGTACGTCGTACTTGAGATAGTATACGGGTGCTCGTTAGGTTACGAGTACACTGGACATGACTCATCGGGGACTGTTGGTTGGTATTATACCTATCGTCAGTTAACAGTTCCCAGGTGACATGAGTACAGCTTAGTCCGCTGACTTGACACTGTCACTTCGCTTCAAGTGTGTTCCCACTGTTCTTTGACTACTACCCTACCACGGCTCTACTGAGTCGTGCAAACAGGTAGTAGTTGGGTGCAATCCCGAAGCACTTGGAGGCAGTGACGGTTAGACATGATTCGTCTCTCCCGGTATTGGGGGTTGACATCGCGATGTGTCTAGGAGAGCCATTACACATGTAGTCCCTGGCCAGGGCAAGCGAGATATACTGGTAGGTTTCCAGTGTTATCTCAGGGTGTTCTGGGCTACACTCCAACACGACTTGTACCGCTATTAGGGGACTGACGTTCGCCACCCCCCTAGGCCCGCCATGCGATGTATCAGACGAACAGACCGGACTGTACGGAGATTGTCACATACAGGCTCAGTAGGAGTTCGTATGGGTTTACCTTCTCGGCCTTCTTATCGATATCTACCTGGGGACCGTTACGTACAGCTAGTGCCGCTTGCGGTCTATGGTTAAACCCACTGCCAGCGTAGTGTCAAGTCTTTAGAGTCCCACACAGAGAGTTTCCCTGCACTGAGCGAAACGTGCAGAGGCCGTATGGTTTTATGGCAGGGCTGCGATCACTTACGTGCACTTGTGTGCGTATGCTGTTCGGGCAGGCAATACTAGTGGGCTTTGGTTTAAGTCGGATCCTAGTATTGCACAGATGGATTTTTTTTGTCTTCTGTGCATTCGCATTCTACGGAATGCGGATGCGGGTGTGTATGCACAGTTTTGAGGAGCGATGAAGGAGGAGGTGCCTCATTAGGGTTTTGGCAGTTGGTTCGGCCAAAACCGTTATGTGGCAGGCTCATTAGAGTTTTGACAGTTGATTCGGTCAAAACCATTTTGTGGTGGGCTCATTAGGGTTTTGGCAATTTGTTCGGTCAAAACCATTATGAGCCGGAGACATTATTTACTAATCCTTTTAGTGATAATTATGTGATGGCTAATTGCTTTGACCATTTGACCACCTTGACCACTCTTGACTTTGTTGACCCGTTGACCAAAGTTGACCATTGACCTTCATGAGAGGTCTACACTCTTCTTTGGTTTTCTTTTTCATTATGGATTATGAAAATGGTCATTGGATTACGAAAATGGTCAAATCAATGTAGCATCAACTTTATCATGATAGGATTTGTAATGATGGTGTTTAGTATCATTATGCAACCATGGTTCATTTTTCTTTGGTCAAGTTTTTCATTTCTCTTTTCTCATTCTCTCTCTTGAAATGAGAAGAAAAGAAACGCTCCATGGTTGCTAGCTCCTCCTTCTTCCTCCTCTTGATTCATCTTTTGATCTCATGTGTTGAGAGAAAAAGATCCCACAAAGACTAACACTTCCATATATCTCCTCTACACATCCTAGGGCTTCTTAACTAGCAATCTCGTTGCCCTAGTTTCCTCGGCTCGAGGTGGAGCTCGGTGTACAACTCTGGGGGTAGATCGTCTTCGACTTAAGAAGGCCGTGGAGGTGACCAAAGTCCGGATCAACCCTCGGAGCATGGATGGACAAACGGCGCAGCGGAGTGAAGACCCGAAGGACCGGTATCGTGAGGTATAACTTCTACGGCATAGTAGTTAACACCTCTTTTTGTTTGCTAGTTTCTAGTTTAGCAAAGATCCGGTTTTTACGGTCCATGTTACCAAGTCTAGAAATTATTTTGTTTTACCGTTTCCGCAACCCCGAAAGTACCGGGAGAGGTAACGTGGACCTAACAGTGGTATCAGAGCCTAGCTAAACATAAACTAGCAAGTTAGCAAAGTGTTTAGAATATCGATCGGAAAAAAGTCGCAAAACACATTCGGAAAAACCCAAGTTTTTGTCGATTTTTATACTGTTCAAAAATTAATTTAAAATACATGAAAATTCGACTCAGGGTTTTTTAAAATCACTACAGAAAGCAGTCCACTGAACCGACCAAACAGCCGCGGTTCCGCGGCAAGAACATGCTTCTTGCCGCGGTTCCGCGGCCGATTTGACTCGGTCGTGGACCCGGTTTTCTGCAGTGTTTTTATTTGGTTGTTTTGAGATTTTTAGTACATGTTGTTTCTGCCCAGATTTTCCAGAGAAGAAATTGATTTTTCGGGTGGTTACAAATCCGTATTTTTGATCGATATTCCGTAGACTTTAGCTAATGGATATTTTCTGTGATGTGATATATGTATTGAATGTCTACTAATCTCTATACGTCGATTAGTGGGGTTATACATATCTGTGATCTGTAATGCTGATGGTTTGTGTATATGAACTCGTTGGATTGTCGCGGATGAATAGCCGGGGTGGATGTGAGATGAGAGTTTCTTTTTCTTTCATTCATTGTAAAATTTATAAATTGATGTAATATTATTTGTATGGCCGCACAACCGGGCCGGGGTTGTAGCCGTCATTGTATAATTTTTTTTTACTGTTTTTGCTCCTAGGATAGACCCAAGGAGGGGTGCACAAACTACCGGGTATCTCGAAGTGCCGAGTGGCCTACTCACGGGTTGAGGGAGGTTGCTTCGCTTTGGGTACTTGGCGGGTAGTTTGCCGTACCCGTAGGGGTCTAGGGTGGGGTATTGGCTATTCATCGCGACCGTGTAATCCGCTTTTCGTTGCAGGCTCGAACGAATCGCGGGTTCCTAGTATATCCAAAGTGTTCATCTATGATCTGGATTGGCTATCATTGCTATATATCTATATATGATATCTATTTAGGTGTTGCTTATGTTTTGCATCCGCGCTAGTCCAGCCCCCGCTCTGTCGTTAGTTAAGTAACCAACGGGTGATGACGGGGCCCCGTGGCGAATGTGGATGGCATAAGCGTACGCCATATTTTGGTTATTTTCTGCAATGGTAGGATTAATTGATGGGACGCATTAAAAATTAATGCAAGAAAATAAACCTAAAAGACGTTGTTGGAACAATTTTCAAAAAGCTGTTATTGCAAGAACGTTCACTTTTGTTTTGCACAGAGGTATTCGGTTATGAATGCCCAGCACCTCAGTCGACGAGGCAAGGGCCGAGATCCCTTCATCGGGAGTGACCCCTTGGACAAAAAATTTGCGTCAGGGTAATAACTTCACTATAGTCGATTATTCTTGCTTTGCATCGAGGTATTCAGTTTGGAATATCCTGCACCTCATTCGACGAGGAAAGTGCCGAGATCCCTTCACGGGGAGTGACCTCTTTAGCAAGAGTTTTTCGCCACTATATTTTCAAAAAGGGCTATCATGTTTCTTCAACTACATCAAGTTCATTATGTTAACGGGTTTTTCGCCAAAAACCCAGCTGTAGCCCTCCGTCGTTTCAGATAATTAATACTTAGTATTCGTGCTGCGTTTGTTGATTATTCGTCAAGGCACAGTGAACGGTAGCTAAGTAATAATTCTCTGTTGCACTGATAGATGCGATTGGTTAGGACGGTCGCATGATTTTGTTGATTATTCGTCAAGGATCATGCGGGCGGGTCTAATGCAATCCTGGATAACGACGGGTTGAACTTGACTAGGACCTTTTGATTTGTTGATTATTCGTCAAGGTCACTTGGGTCCTAGGGGCAAAAATCCACATCGGGAGTTTCTAAAGAAACTGAAACTTGCAGATTCAGCATACCTTCTGGAGTGTGGTGACTAGAGTGGATTCCATCTAGGTCATCACACAATGATAGTTGGATCCTGATCCCACTGATGAGTTGGATTACTCTCGGGAGATTATTTCACTTAACAATCAATGCTATAAACCAAGTAGGTGTCTAGAACGGTGTTAGCGGGGTTACGCCTCCAGGGAAAAGAGGTTATTTAATTAAGGAATTTCGCGAAAGCGTTGGAAAACCTCCCTCGAAGTACCAACACCAGCCTGGCTGAAAGGTTAAGCAAGTATTGTGACGTGCGATTAATCCTGACTAGTTCTTCTTTTAGGGTTTGATGAAGAATTTGAGGAAACAGTGGGAGCCATCCTGGTTAGATAAATCAATAAACCAATCTAATCTTGCAAGAGCGCACGCTGAGTGTTTCTTTTCTCTCTCTCCAGGTAGCAACCATTTCACGCCCTAATCAAGATAATAAAATGTATCGTTTGACCGATCCGAATTCTTATTCGGGGCTAGGGAACGATGGTTCGGCTCTAACTTGTGACAACGGTCATAAGTATGAGCAAGGGAAAGAGGATTGTATGGATTCCAAGGATACCCAGTTGAAGAAGAAGCATGGTTTTGCATCTACTTCAGGTGTTCTTGTAATTGAGAACTGCTTTACGGTCAGCCCTACCTCCTGGGTACTTGATACCGGATCAGGATCTCATATCTGCAATTTATTGCAGGGACTGAGAAAAAGTAGGAAAGTTGCACTGGTGATATGTCGCTCAGAGTAGCGAACGGAGCACAAGTAAATGCTGCAGCCGTCGGTGAATATCACCTAGTATTGCCAAATGGCAAGACTATGATTTTGAACGATTGCTACTATGTACCTTCCATGGTTTGCAACATAATATCAGTTTCTTTACTCGATAAAGATGGATATAACTTTGTTCTTGATATAAATATCATGAAAATCTACCTTCATAAGATAATGGTTGCAGAAGGTACACTGTATAATGGTATCTACATTCTAAATCAGAATACAGTTCTCAATATACAAAACACACGCAAGAGGAAGAATTCAGATACGAATGAATCCTACTTGTGGTATTGTAGACTTGGTCATATCGGAGAGAAAAGACCGAGTAAGTTGCATAAAGATGGACTCTTGGATACGTTCGAATTTTCATCTTATGAAACTTGTCAGTCTTGTCTCAAAGGAAAGATGACGAAATCTCCGTTCACCGGACATGGAGAAAGGGCAGCAGAGCTCTTGGGACTCATACACAGTGATGTATGTAGTCCGATGTCTATACATGCAAGGGTGGGTTGTCGTACTTCATCACATTCACTGACGATCTCTCTAGGTTCAGATATGTGTATCCGATGAAACACAAATCTGAAGCTTTTGAGAAATTCAAGGAATTCAGAAATGAAGTAGAGAACCAGACTGGTAAAAGTATCAAGATCCTTCGGTCTGATAGAGGAGGGGAGTACTTAAGCACGGAATTCCTAGATTACTTAAAAGAGAATGGTAGTCTCTCTCAGCTTACTTCTCCTTATACACCACAGCACAACGGTGTATCGGAGCGGAGGAATCGTACCCTACTGGATATGGTTCGCTCCATGATGAGTAATGCCGAGTTGCCTCTTTCATTTTGGGGACATGCGCTTCAGACAGCGGCATACCTTTTGAATCAAGTTCCGTCCAAATCTGTGCCTAAAACTCCATATGAAATATGGAGCAGTAAGAAGCCATGTCTTAAATTTATTAAGATATGGGGTTGTCCGGCCTATGTGAAAGCACAGAAACCGGACAAACTAGAGGCACGGTCAGTTCTGTGTAAATTTGTGGGATATCCTAAAGACTCACTAGGATATCTGTTCTACCACACTGAGGAACAGAAGGTGTTTGTATCTCGCCACGCTACCTTTTTAGAAAGGGAGTTTCTTGCAAAAGAAACAAGTGGGAGTTCGGTAGAACTGGAAGAAATTCATCGACCACAAAATATAACTGAAAATTTGGAGGAACCACTGGATTCAATAACCCCAAACGAACCTCAGCCACTCCGCAGATCTGGTAGGATTTCTCATCCGCTTGAGAGATACTATGGTTTTCTCTTAGACGGGGATCGAGAGGATTGCATCTTGGAAGAAGATGACCCTACCAGTTTCAGGCAGGCCATTATCAGTAGGGACTCTGATAAGTGGCTAGAAGCAATGCAATCCGAAATGGAGTCCATATACACCAATAAAGTGTGGACCTTGGATATTGCTCCACCTGGGGTAAAACCCGTTGGATGCAAATGGATCTACAAAAGGAAACTTGGTGTAGATGGGCAGGTGGAAACCTATAAGGCTAGACTCGTTGCAAAAGGTTTTCGTCAAAGACCTGGTTTGGACTATGACAAAACTTTTTCTCCGGTGGCTAGCTCAAATCCATTCGGATCCTACTTGCCATTGCTGCCTTCCATGACTATGAAATCTGGCAGATGGATGTTAAAACGGCTTTCCTAAACGGTTGTTTGGAAGAGTGCGTTTACATGGATCATCCAGAAGGTTTCGTAGACAGTGGGAGCAGCGGGAAGGTGTGCAAGTTGCTTAAATCCATTTATGGATTAAAGCAGGCATCGCGGAGCTGGAACATCTGTTTTGATGAGGCAATCAAGGAATTTGATTTCATCAAGAACGAAGATGAACCCTGTGTCTATAAGAAGATTGTAGGACGAACTGTCGTATTCCTAGTCTTGTACGTGGACAACATTCTTTTGATAGGAAATGACATTTCTATTCTACAATCGGTCAAGCTATTTTTGTCACAACGGTTCTCCATGAAGGACCTAGGTGATGCCTCGTACATTCTGGGGATCAAGATCTATAGAGATAGATCCAAGAGACTACTGGGAATTTCGCAGTCCAGGTACATAGAGACCGTACTAAAGAGATTTAGTATGGAGGATTCCAAGCGCGGTAACATACCCGCATTGCACGGAATTACCCTCTCCAAGAAGATGTCTCCTAAGACTGACGAGGAGAGGGTTCGCATGAGCACTATACCCTACGCTTCGGCGGTAGGATCTATAATGTATGCGATGCTATGTACAATACCAGATGTAGCTTACACGCTGAGCGCGGTAAGCCGGTATCAGTCAGACCCAGGTGAGGACCACTGGACAGCAGTGAAGAACATTCTCAAGTACCTGAGAAGGACCAAGGAGATGTTCCTGGTTTACGGTAATGGAGACCTCAGGGTCGAGTCCTTCACCGATTCAAGCTTCCAGAGTGACAAAGATGACAGCAAGTCTGTCTCGGGTTTGTGTTTACCTTCAACGGAGGGGCGGTATGTTGGAGGAGTTCCAAACAGGATACCGTCGCAGACTCGACAATGGAGGCTGAATACATTGCTGCAAGCGATGCCGCAAAAGAAGCGGTCTGGATGAAGAAGTTCATTTGTAAACTTCAGGTGGTTCCGTCCATTGTTGACCCAATACCTTTGTATTGCGATAACAATGGGGCTATAGTTTTAGCGAAGGAACCAAGGTCCCATCAGAAATCCAGACACATCTTAAGGCGGTATCACCTGATCAGGGAGATCATTGATCGCTAGGAGATCGAGGTACGGAGAGTGGACACAAAAGACAACATGGTGGATCCATTCACGAAGGCCTTACCCTAGACTCAGTTCGAGCGGCTGATCAAGATGATAGGTCTTCGATACGCCGGTACATGGCCTTAGTGCAAGTGGGAGATTATTAGTGTATATGCCCTAGAGGCCATTACTGTATCATACTAGTATATATATTACTTGATGGAAGCTTGGGATATTCACAGTTGTATAGACAATCTTGCTCGAAATAGTAGTATGCTACTTGGTTTGTCTCTGCTTTAATGTGTACATGTGTTTCTTTATTATATCACCTATACGCATTAGTAGAGCCCTCAGGATCTTTGCTTGATTACCGGCGTTGTGATGGCGATCACACTCGTGGGGTTAGGTAATCCACAAGCACATCCTTATGCATGTCCCTAGTCGTGGGATTATCGAGACAGGGCATCGATACTCCGGAGTAGACTAGCGTATGCGCTTCTCATCCCAGTGCGGGAGGCGGTCTGTCACACAGCCGTCAGTACGTCGTACTTGGGATAGTATACGGGTGCTCGTTAGGTTACGAGTACACTGGACAGGACTCGTCGGGGACTGTTGGTTGGTATTATACCTATCATCAGTTAATAGTTCCCAGGTGACATGAGTACAGCTTAGTCCGCTGACTTGACACTGTCACTTCGCCTCAAGTGTGTTCCCACTGTTCTTTGACTACTACCCTACCACGGCTCTACTGAGTCGTGCAAACAGGTAGTAGTTGGGTGCAGTCCCAAAGCACTTGGAGGCAGTGACGGTTAGACAGGATTCGTCTCTCCCGATATTGGGGGTTGACATCGCGCTGTGTCTAGGAGAGCCATTACACATGTAGTCCTTAGCCAGGGCAAGCGAGATATACTGGTAGGTTTCTAGTGTTATCTCAGGGTGTTCTGGGCTACCCTCCGACATGACTTGTACCGCTATTAGGGGACTGACGTTCGCCACCCACCTAGGCCCGCCATGCGATGTATCAGACGAACAGACCGGACTGTACGGAGATTGTCACATACAGGCTCAGTAGGAGTTCGGATGGGTTTACCTCATCGGCCTTCTTATCGACATCTACTTGGGGACCGTTACGTACAGCTAGTGCCGCTTGCGGTCTGTGGTTAAACCCACTGCCAGCTTAGTGTCGAGTCTTTAGAGTCCCACACAGAGAGTTTCCCTGCACTGAGCGAAACGTGTAGAGGCCGTATGGTTTTACGGCAGGGCTGCGATCACTTACGTGCACTTGTGTGCGTATGCTGTTTGGGCGGGCAATGCTAGTGGGCTTTGGTTTAAGTCGGATCCTAGTATTGCACAGATGGATTTTTTTGTCTTCTGTGCATGCGCATTCTACAGAATGCGGATGCGGGTGTCTATACACAGTTTTGAGGAGCGATGAAGGAGGAGGTGTCTCATTAGGGTTTTGGCAGTTGGTTCGGCCAAAACCGTTATGTGGCAGGCTCATTAGGGTTTTGACAGTTGATTCGGTCAAAACCATTTTGAGGTGGGCTCATTAGGGTTTTTGCAATTTGTTCGGTCAAAACCATTATGAGCCGGAGACATTATTTACTAATCCTTTTAGTGATAATTATGTGATGGCTAATTGCTCTGACCTTTTGACCACCTTGACCACTCTTGACTTTGTTGACCCGTTGACCAAAGTTGACCATTGACCTCATGAGAGGTCTACACTCTTCTTTGGTTTTCTTTTTCATTATGGATTATGAAAATGGTCATTGGATTATGAAAATGGTCAAATCAATGTAGCATCAACTTTATCATGATAGGATTTGTAATGATGGTGTTTAGTATCATTATGCAACCATGGTTCATTTTTCTTTGGTCAAGTTTTTCATTTCTCTTTTCTCATTCTCTCTCTTGAAATGAGAAGAAAAGAAATGCTCCATGGTTGCTAGCTCTTCCTTCTTCCTCCTCTTGATTCATCTTTTGATCTCATGTGTTGAGTGAAAAAGATCCCACAAAGACTAACACTTCCATATATCTCCTCTACACATCCTAGGGCTTCTTGACTAGCAATCTCATTGCCCTAGTTGCCTCGGCTCGAGGTGGAGCTCGGTGTACAACTCTCGGGTGGATCGTCTTCGACTCAAGAAGGCCGCGGAGGTGACCAAAGTCCGGATCAACCCTCGGAGCATGGATGGACAAACGGCGCAGCGGAGTGAAGACCCGAAGGACCGGTTTCGTGAGGTATAACTTCTTCGGCATAGTAGTTAACACATCTTTTTGTTTGCTAGTTTCTAGTTTAGCAATGATCCGGCTTTTACGATCCATGTTACCAAGTCTAGAAAATTTTTTGTTTTACCGTTTCCGCAACCCCGAAAGTACCGGGAGAGGTAACGTGGACCTAACATCTTATAACACAGAGGCGCCTTTTGGATGAATCGGAACTCCGGAGTTTGAAAAACTCCGTAGTTAAGCGTGCTTGAGCCAGAGAAATTCTGGGATGAGTGACCTACTGGGAAGTAGCCCCGGGTTCATTCAAAGGGACAAAACTATGTGGTTTCGGTTAGAGCGGACAATACCATTCATGTTTGGGATGGGTCATGACAAATATGGTATCAGAGCCGGTCCTTCAAAAGTTGGTATGTGGTTCGAGGACGAATCATTGTTCTAAGCGGGGGATGTAATACCCCAGGTGGAGTTGGGGCTGAATACCACCTACCCCGTGAGAAGTGAGATGTTATCCAGTATCGAGGTGGGGATGTAACCGATACAGATGCATACGAGGACCCAGCAGAACAATGGGGAGTATCAAATTCCATTCCGAAAGAGGGCACGATCTGAACTATAAATGGAATGATACCACTCTTATAATACAGAGGCGCCTTTTAGATGAGTTGGAACTCCGGAGTTTGAAAAACTCCATAGTTAAGCGTGCTTGAGCTAGAGAAATTCTGGGATCGGTGACCTATTGGGAAGTAGCCTCGGGTTCATTCAAAGGGACAAAACCGTGCGGGTTCGGCCAGAGAGGACAATACTATGTATGTTTGGGGGTGGGTCGTGACACTTACAGTCGACCTTATCACACTGGAAGCTTGAATCGGTAAATCTGGAGTCCACCATTACCAAACACCAAGAATATTTCTTTAGTCATTCTCAAGTACTTAAGAATGTTCTTCACAGCTCTCCAGTGTTTCTCCCCAGGATCTGATTGACACCTACTCACTACACCTAGTGAGTATGAACATTCTCTTAGATCGATCTCTATAAATCTTAATCACTGGATGTAGGAGGTATCACCCAGATCCTTCATGGAGAAACATTATGATAAGAGGAGCTTGACCGAGTGTAGCATAGGAACACTATTTCCTATGAAGAGTATGTCATCCACGTACAAGACGAGGAAGACAACCATACTATCTACAACCTTCTTGTTTATACAAGGTTCATCTACCATTTTGATGAAGTCAAACGTTTTGACTGCCACATCAAAACAGATGTTTCAACTCTGCATGCCTGCTTTAATCCGTAAATTGATTAAGCAACTTGCACACCTTTCCGCTGCTCCCACTGTCTACGAAGCCCTATGGCAATGTCATGTACACGCTCTCTTCTAAATCACCATTTAGAAAAACGGTCTTGACTTCGATCTGGCAGATTTCGTAGTCATGGTATGCAGCGATGGCAAGTAGGATCTGGATAGACTTAAGCATAGCCACTGGAGAAAAGGTTTCATAAAAATCCATACCTGGTTATTGACAACAATCTTTTGTAACAAGTCTAGCTTTGAAAGTCTCAACTTTTCCATCTACACCAAGAATCTTCCTAAGATCCACTTGCTCCCGATGGGTTTTACCCCTTCAGGTGCAACTTCCAAAGTCATACTTTGTTGGTGTATATGGATTCCATCTCAAATCGCATAACATCCATCCATTTCACAAAGTCCACACTTATGATGGCCTGCTCGAAACTAGTTGGGTCATTATTTTCCATGATGCAATCTTCGTGTCACGACCTGAAATTTGGCACGTGACGGCCCTTATGTCTGCAGGCGTAACGCAATTCAAGTAAGCCGAAATCCCAGCAATCTAAACCATCAAAAGTAGTAAGTGATAAGATCATTGTTAAAACTTTTAAAAATCTCAAGTACAAATTCTTTAAAGTCCAAATTACTTTCTTAAAAATTTGGGCAGCACCTCCTTTGTAAAAACTAGCCCAAAAAAATGGGTACAAAAAAGAATTTAAGTAAAGCATCCCCAACAGGAGCAAATCCACGCCCAAAGGCGGAAAACAACCACCACAACAGATATACGACGCCCTAGCGAAGAAATAAAAGAAGATATAAATAAAACTACATAAATGATATCCCGAGTCACCAAAATATACAATATCGTCCTCACAACTCGTCTCTAAGTCAAAACATGAAGTAGTAGATGGAGAGTACTGGATACAACGAATATACAATGAGCAATATCGGATAACCGCAAAACCCACCTACACCAAAACTGCACACTATCAGCCGAAACAGTATCCGCTAAAAAAGATGATACGACAGGAAGAAGCCTTACCAACGACTGCTCTGAGGTACAACCTGCACAACCCTGTAGCACAACGGGGGTGAGTTGCCGACTCATGAATAGTAAATAACATATGCATGTAATTGCAAGTATGCACTTACTGCGATAGTTTAACACATGTAAGCTGATAGCAATAAACGGCAATATATAAATGCAACAGTCATGAAAGGTACTCTATCAGGTACTACTAATACATGAAGCAATACATATCAAATAAATGCGGAGTATGGAATAAAACACATCCTGTAAGTCTCCTGAAACCTGAGTGTCTAATATCAACACCCGAAAATATCATGAAAACTAGTGTCTAGTATCGACACATAAATACTCCTCTATCAGGTACCGTCACCACGACTGGCCCTGATAGGTACGTATCATACATCTCTCGGAAATCCGAGTGCCCAGCTTCGACACTCAAAATTCCGTATATCTATACGTACATAACTCCGGTTGGTATCACCACAATAACCACCGAGTCTAAAATACTTTCACCGGTAGGTACTTGCCCGCCTGCCAGGCTCATCGGCTAAATCATCGACATACCTTTCTTGCCCCGGGGAACCATACCGGGCTCCACCATGTACCCGCACACGGCCCACTCCACTCCTCGCATAGGGTATATATCATAAATCTCAGAATCGAGAAATCTCATGGTGGACGCACCGAAATATCATATCAAGAGAAACCAGGTTTTTCAAATAATACATAATTTCATGAAAACTACCACGGTCCTCAAATCCAGAAAACATCAAGTAATGAATAAGAATATTTTTATAGATCATTATGATGATATATTAGGTTGGTGTACATATATAACAGCGTCCCATACCACCGATATATATATACGATATATATACGTATATATGTCAGCGTCCCATACTACTGATATATATACGCAGGAGTAAAACATCCAAAAAACATCATATGAAAGCCATATCTCAATGCGACATCCATGAAATATAATATATGCAACATGAAACTGTAATATGAGCATATAAAGGAAAAACCGTTGTTTAACCGTAGCAAGTTATTAAATATATCATGCGGTTCCTAGGTTCTCCAAAATACATACAACATCATATAAAGGTGAACAAGTAGCTATAGCCAGGTATGCATAACCATGTCGGTATAGCAAGATATGTGTATCTACCTATCAATAATGATTTAATACCCTCCAGATATGTGTGTAGCTATATCAACGTAGGTATGTGTATATACATGTCAATAATGATGTAATACCCTCCAGGTATGTGTGTAGCTATATCAAGCTAGGTATGTGTATATACATGTCAATAATGATGTAATACCCTCCGGGTATATGTGTAGCTATATCAAGCTAGGTAAGTGTATATGTAAGTATGTATGCAAGATGTACATGTAGTTGTATCTCATATGTGTATATACCTATCTCTAATGGTACAATACCATATAGGTATATGGGTAGCTAGCATGTAGACATGGCAAGGTATACTACCTATCATATACGCCAACGCATAAAAATCAATGACTCCATGTCAATGACAAAACAATACCACATAGGTATATGTAACCATAGCAAGGTAAGTCGGTGTACATGTAAGTATGTATACATAGAAAGGCAAATGTGTAAGCATGTAGGTATACAGGTATGCTATATTTCATATGCAAAAATGGAAGTAAAGATCATGTCTCAATGGCCCTAACCAATACAGTATCACGTCAGTATAGGTGTTGTGCGTGTCATAGCAATTATCGACGGTGTGTGTAGCATACAATTAGTGCTCGTGAAACATGAACCGCCAATAAAGGTGTTGTGTCTCATTAATACTAAGTCCATACACAATAGGAATGAGATTTGCAACAAAGGTACACATGCACAATTAATGTCCATATACTTCTAACTAATATTCATGTCATTAAATCTAGCCCAGACGCATAACGCTATGCAGACGATTTCCCTGTAGATGTTAAATCTACTCACTACGATCCTGGCTATGTAAAGCCAACCACTTGCTTTCCCTTCTTCGCAGCGTCCGAAGTCCTCGTCTGCGATCCTATAATTTCATAAACACAACACATAAAGTTAAACTTCTTGCGCCGACACAAAGACAACGAAACACAAGGATAACTCCCACAAGATAAACACACTGTGCACCTAGTGCACCAACCACGTACGACATCGGCACAACCCTAGCTAGAAACGCTAAACAACATAACTACCAAGCCTAGACCATGATCGTACCGATTGCGCATTCACAACACAATATATAGCATGGAAGATAATATATATCACATCGCAACGTCAAAAGAAATTTACGCCTAAACTTTACCGAAATCTAGTAAGCAACATTTAAACATTTTAGCTCAAAACTACAAATTTAACCCAAACTAGTAATCATAATAATCTCATAATAGCTTGATTAAACCACACAAATCCTTACTAGAATTTTAATCTCACACAAATAGGATTTAGTAAAAGTTTAGTTTGCAATTAAGCTAATTAGATAATTAGGAAAAATATCATTTTACAATATTCACTAGGTTAAGTTTTCTTTTGTCTAAACTCCACACTTAACCATTTCACTAAACAAAAACCTAACTTGATTATCAAAAACCATTTTCTAGAAATTCTAAACATACAATTAAAAGTTTTAATTAAACATCTAATAAGCTAATTAAATTATTAAAACAACAAATAGAATTTACGGTTAGGATTTTATACCTCACAAGAATCACAAAC
This sequence comes from Agapanthus africanus, assembly GCA_030015575.1. Lineage (NCBI taxonomy): Eukaryota > Viridiplantae > Streptophyta > Magnoliopsida > Asparagales > Amaryllidaceae > Agapanthus > Agapanthus africanus. Next base: position 413,602,757 of record CM057349.1, on the reverse strand, counting down.
TTGCAACTAGAAATCCAAAGTTTAGCCTCCAAAAATCCAAACTTGATTGAAGATCCAAGCTTTTTTTATGATGAAGAATGATGGGTATTGATTTGTTTATGAGTTTGTGGGATTTATTTATAATTTTTGATGATTTTATGAAGCTTGAAGAGATGAAAATGTGGTGAGAAAATGAGAGGGCAGCCAAGGTGAAGAGGGGCCCGGCCACTACCAAAAGTGAGGGATGTTTTGTGAAATGAGTGGAATTTCTAGCTAAAAATACCATTAAATGCTCATTAATACAACAATTATCATAAGCCACATCATTTCTTTTCTTTAAAAATTCATTTTAATTACACAAATATCTAGATATTTTGGAGAGAAAGTTTAAAGCTTAATCAAGTGATTAGATTAGCATAGATTCACATTAGTAATAATTAACCCAATTAAAAATGTAATTACCACTAATTAAGTGCATAATTAACAACTTAAATAATATTTTAATTAAGGAAAATTATTAAAATGCACTAAAATTACAAATGACATACAAAAACCCGCAAACTAGCAATTTCCTAGCTAAACTAGGTGCAGTGAATTCTATACCGCAAAAAGATCGTTTCTAGGTTTTTACGGAAAAAAAACGACTATTTTACCCTAAAAACGGAAAATCGCCTAAACGATTTCCAAAACGTTACAATCTTCCCCCCTTAAAGAAATTTGGTCCCCGAATTTAATATTTATCTACGCATACCTTCGAAGAGATGAGGGAAAAACAAATCCTTCCGCATCTCGCTCGCAGCCTCTCAAGTGATCACCTCACTAGACGGCTACGCCAAAGAACCTTCACAGATGGCGAGACCCTTGACCGAAGTTTCTCCACCTGCCGATCCACTATAACTATCGGCTGCTGGTGACGAAAGATCGCGTCTCAAAGAATGGTCTGGTGTTGAATCATGTGAAAAGGGTCATGAAGGTATTTGCGAAGTATCGACACAAGGAATACTGGGTGAATACTCAAAAATCTGGGCGGAAGTGCCAAATTATAGGCAACGGTTCTAACTCGCTTCAAGGATCTCAAAAGGACCTACAATCTGGGACTAAACTTCCCAAAACTCAACACGCCATTCACCGGAAAAATCCGTAGGAATACATGATCTCCCACTGGGAACTCAAGTCTGCGACAACTACGGTCGGCATAAGACTTCTGTCTGCACTGGGTTGCTCTCATCCTGACCAGAATCAACTGGATCATCTCCGTAGTCTCATAACTAGCTGGGGTCCAAAAATCTTGCTCTCACGGAGTCAGTAAAATAGACTGGCGATCGACACAACCTACCACATAAGGCTTGAAAGTTGCCATCTGAAACGTCTCCTGATAACCGTTATCGAAGGAGAACCCTATCAATGGCAAGTGACGATCCCAACTGCCAACAACAATTAGTATGTACGCACAAGAATATCCTCCAGAGTATGTATAGCCTGCTCTAACTGACCATTGGCCTACAGATGGAAAGCGGAGCTAAAGCTCAAACAGTACCCAAGGCTTCCAAGCTTCTTCCAAAGACGGCTAGTGAACTGAATGCCTCTATTGGATACAACGCATGAAGTAACTTCATGAAAATGCACAACTTAACAAATAACAATGAGCAAACTGAGCATAACCAGACAACAATCACTCAAATAGAGTCACACTCTGTCTAGACCTGGGTAGACACCACAACGAAATTCATGGAGATCTGCTCCAATTCCTATTCCGGAACGGTTAAAGGTTGCAACTCTCCTGCCGGCCTTAAATACTCAACCTTAGCTCGCAACAAGCCAAGCACTTTAAAACGAAATCTGAAACTTCACTCTTCATCCCTGCCCACCCGTAACTAACTCTCAAGTCACGCTACATCTTGGTGGCACTTAGGGTGAACACAGAAAGCTAACTGATGTGCCTGCTCTAGGACCTTGCGTCTTTGCCCATCAGTATCAGGTACACGCCAACGAGTCCGAAACATAGCAAACTCTGGTCATAAATCAAGAACTCTGAAACTTTACCCTGCCGAACATGCTCAGAATCTCAAACAAACGAGCATTGGCGGGCTGTGCCCCACGAAAATGCTTAAGTAAAAGTGGACGGGCGCGGACATGAGCAAGTTGTCCCCTCAGTAGAGGCGAACTTAAATTGTACTCAACGGTCGCACAAGAACTATAAATCTGCATAAGACTGTCTCTAAACGGCGTACAACTGGAACAAGCTACCCCCGAGCCTACGACTCAAAGCATCAGCTACCACAATCGCCTTGCTACAGGTAATAAAGGATCTCACAATCACAATCTTTCATAAGCTCCATCCAACGGCGCTGTCTCAACTCAGATCCCTCTGCAGGAAGATGTACATTAAGCTCTGGTGGTCCGTGAAAATCTGACACGACTCTCTGAACAAGTAGTGTCTCCCAATCTTCAACGCACGACCACCGCTGCTATCTCCAGATCATGAGTGGGATATCTTGCTTGTACTTCCTCCAACTTTCGAGAAGCATGAGCAATAACTCTATAGTGCCACATCAGTACACAATCGAGCCCCACTCGTGAAACATCACAGTAAACAACAAAGTCACCCGATCCAGAAAGCAAAGATAGAACCGGTGCAGTCGTCCACCAAGCCTCCAACTGCAGACAACTCAACTCGCAAGCCACAGTCAAAGAAAAGGAACTCCCTTCCTGGTCAGCCCGGTCAATGGTGTAGCGATACACAAGAAATCCTGCACGAAACGGCGGCAAAAACCGGCTAAGCCCAAAAAGCTGCGGACCTCAGTCAGTGAACAGGTCTGGCCAAAGCTATACGGCCTCGATCTCCCTAGGGTCCGTACGAATACCGTCTTCCGTAACCACATGACCGAGGAAGTTCAACGCAATCAAGCCTGAAGGAACACTTCAAGAATTTAGCAAACCGCTGGTGCTCTCCCAATGTCTGCAAAGCAAATCCTTAAGTGCTTCTCATGTTTCTCACGACTCTTGGAATAGACCAGAAGGTCATCAATAACACAACAAAAACCGGTCGAGGAACGACCTGAAGAAATCTGGTTCATCACACCCATGAATGCTTCTAGGGCATTGGTGAGTCCAACGACACCACCAAAATCTCATAAAGCCCGTAGTGCGCACAAAAGCAATCTTCGGAATGTCATCACTCCGAACCCGCAACCAATGATGACCCGATCCCAAACAAACACAGAAAAATGTCCCGCACTCTGGTGCTGATCAAAGAAATCGTCAATGCGGGGTAAAGAATACCTATCCGCACCGTAACTCGGTCAAATTGATGATTAATCAATACATAACCTCAAACTGTCATTGTTCTTCTTAACTAACAGAATAGGAGCTCCCCAAAGCGAAACACTTGTATGTACAAGTCACCCTATCTAGCAACTTTGTAGCAGATCCTTAAGCTTCCTAAGCTCCGTCGGCTCATCTAGAACAACGTCGGAAAACTCCCGCACGATAGGAACCCGGTCCAACAACCCGCTGTGGCTCCGGTATCATGAATAGAAGCCAAGAATCCCCGACATCCTCTCATCAAAAGCCAACTAGAGAAAAAGGCTGAATTCAAGCTGTGAGAGGCGGCACCACTGTCTCCCTGCACAACAAGAACTGACTTGCCGGGAAAACAAATCATGATTGTTTCCTCACGGCAGTCTACAGACGCATAGCACGTAGTTAACCAGTCCGTGCCCAGGAGAACGTCAAGTCCAGTGTCTCTAGAAGGACCAAATCAGTGGACGAATCTCTATCTCCTATCCGATTGGCACATGACCGAAATACGTATCACGCAATAAAAGAATCGCAGACAGGAGTAAACACAACAAACGGCTGATCTAGCATACACGACTCTCGGCCCAACCACGGCACAAAGTGTGTATAACAATGAGTGCATAGATCCTGAATTAAACAAACATATGAATCAAAGAACATACGAATTTTCAATACCTGAAAACTCCGCATTGGATGCCCGCGCGTCCCGATGAGTAGAAACAAACGCTCGTACCTGCCCTCTACCCGCAACTGGCTAAACTCCTCCTCTACCAACCTGTCCCCTCTGAACAAATCCTCCGCTACCACGACCTCTCTTAACATAAGTCTGACGCGGTGCCAAGGAACAATTCCTGACGAGGTATGAAGGCTCCCGCATCGAAAGCATCCATTCGATGACTGCTGACCCTTCTGGGGATAAGAGCTAAACAACTGTCCTCGTCCCAAGCCTTTTCTACTCCCGCGACGTGCACGAAACCTGTCACGGCGACTAAACCTCTGTCTCCAAGCTGATACACCTGCACGAGTCGTCCTCGGTCTCAGAACTCGCAAGGTCTCGGGAAGACGCTCCTCAGCTAAACGGGTTGCATCCACTGCGGCTGTATACGTGACATAATGTTGTGTGCTGATAGCAAGGAATAACTGGGTAACAGGGGTAACAACCTCCTGTCGCTGTGCTCGACTGGCCTCAACCAATGACCTCATCATCTGGCGCAAGTCCTGCATATCTGCCTCAAGCCTAGCGATACGATCTATCGAAGGCGGATCAATATGCTCCTATGCAACGAGCATACCGTCCTGGTCAGTCCTCGTACCAAACGAGTCAACTCTGACCTCGGCTCTCGCTGCCTCTCTCTGAGCCCTCATAGTCATCGGCGACATAAATGCTAGAAATGGAAATAGGATTCGATATGAACACGGAAATCGAATCACAAGGATATGTATCATCAAGGAAGGAATTTCAAGAATTTAGTACTTAGGTCACTTAGGCGGAGTACCGTGTTGTAAGTATGCTGCGGACATACACACGCTACATTACTCTGCTTAGGCTAGCTACTCCATCATACCAAGGTCATGCTACACTCCGAAAGGTAAAACCTAGCACTCTGATACCAACTTTGTCACGACCCGAAATTTGGCACGTGACGGCCCTTAAACTATGTAACGTCTACAGGCGTAACGCAATTTAAGTAAGCCGAAAACCCAGCAATCTAAACCATCAAAAGTAGTAAGTGATAAGATCATTGTTAAAACTTTTGAAAATCTCAAGTACAAATTCTTTAAAGTCCAAATTACTTTCTTAAAAATTTGGTCAGCTTTGTAAAAACTAGCCCCAAAAATGGGTACAACAAAGAATTTAAGTAAAGCATCCCTAACGGGAGCAAATCCACGCCCAAAGGCGGAAAACAACCACCACAACAGATATACGATGCCGTAGCGAAGAAATAAAAGACAATATAAATAAAACTGCATAAAAGACATCTTGAGTCACCAAAATATACAATATCGTCATCACAACTCGTCTTTAAGTCAAAACATGAAGTGGTAGATGGAGAGTACTGTATACAACAAATATACATTGAGCAACACCGGATAACCACAAAACCCACCTACAGCAAAACTGCATACTATCAGCCGAAACGGTATCCGCTGCAAAAGATGATACGATAGGAAGAAGCCCTGCCAACGACTGCTCTGAGGGACAACTTGCACAACCCCGTGGCACAACGGGGGTGAGTTGCCAACTCGTAAATAGTAAATAACATATGCAGGTAATCATAAGTATGCACGTACTACGATGGTCTAACACATGCAAGCTGATAGCAATAAATAGCAATATGTAAATGCAACAGTTATGAAAGGTACTCTATCAGGTACTACTAATACATGAAGCAATACATATCAAATAAATGCGGAGTATGGAATAAAACACATACTGTAAGTCTCATGAAACCTGAGTGCCTAATATCGACATCCGAAAACATCATGAAAACTAGTGTCTACCATCGACACATAAATACTCCTCTATCAGGTACCGTCACCATGACTAGCCCTGATAGGTACGTATCATACGTCTCTCGGAAATCCGAGTGCCCAGCTTCGACACTCGAAATTCCGCGTATCCATACGTACATAACTTCGGTCGGTATCACCACGATAACCGCCGAGTTTAAAATACTATCACCGGTAGGTACTTTCCCGCCTGCCAGGCTCATCGGCTAAAACCATCGACACACCTTTCTTGCCCTGGGGAACCATACCGGGCTCCACCATGTACCCGCACACGGCCCACTCCACTCCACACATCGGGTATATATCACAAATCTCAGAACCGAGAAATCTCATGGTGGACGCATCGAAATATCATATCAAGAGAAACCGGGTTTTTCAAATAATGCATAATTTCATAAAATCTACCACGGTCCTCAAATCCAGAAAACATCTAGTAATGAATAAGAACATTTGCATAGATCATTATGATGATATATTAGGTTAGTGTACATATATAACAGCGTCCCATACCACTGATATATATATACGATATATATACATATATATGTCAGCATCCCATACCACTGATATATATATACGCAGGAGTAAAACATCCAGAAAACATCATATGAAAACCATATCTCAATGCGACATCCATGAAATATAATATATGCAACACAAAACAGTAATATGAGCATATAAAGGAAAAACCGTTGTTTAACTGCAACAAGTTATTAAATATATCATGTTGTTCCTAGGTTCTCCAAAATCCATACAACATCATATAAAGGTGAACAAGTAGCTATAGCCAGGTGTGCGTAACCATGTCGGTATAGCAAGATATGTGTATCTACCTATCAATAATGATGTAATACCCTCCAGGTATGTGTGTAGCTATATCAACTTAGGTATGTGTATATACATGTCAATAATGATGTAATATTCTCCAGGTATGTGTGTAGCTATATCAAGCTAGGTATGTGTATATACATGTCAATAATGATGTAATACCCTCCGGGTATGTGTGTAGCTATATCAAGCTAGGAAAGTGTACATGTAAGTATGTATGCAAGATATACATGTAGCTGTATCTCATATGTGTATATACTTATCTCTAATGGTATAATACCATATAGGTATATGGGTAGCTAGCATGTAGACATGGCAAGGTATACTACCTATCATATGCGCCAACGCATAAAAATCAATGACTCCACGTCAATGACAAAACAATACCACATAGGTATATGTAACCATAGCAAGGTAAGTCGGTGTGCATGTAAGTATGTATGCATAGAAAGGCACATGTGTAAGCATGTAGGTATACAGGTATACTATGTTTCATATGCAAAAATGGAAATAAGGATCATGTCTCAATAACCCTAACCAATACAGTATCACGTCAGTATAGGTGTTGTGCGTGTCATGGCAATTATCGACGGTGTGTGTAGCATAAAATTAGTACTCGTGAAACATGAACCGTCAATAAAGGTGTTGTGTCTCATTAATACTAAGTCCATACACAATAAGAATAAGATATGCAACAAAGGTACACATGCACAATTAATGTCCATATATTTCTAACTAATAGTCATGTCATTAAATCTAGCTCAGATGCATAACGCCATGCGGGCGATTCCCCTGTAGATGTTAAATCTACTCACTACGATTCTAGCTAAGTAAAACCAACCACTTGCTTTCCCTTCTTCGCAGCGTCCAAAGTCCTCACCTGCGATCCTATAATTTCACAAACACAACACATAAAGTTAAACATTTTGCGCCGACACAAAGACAATGAAACGCAAGGATAACGCCCACAAGATAAACACATTGTGCACCTAGTGCACCAAACATGTACGACATCGGCACAACTCTAGTTAGGAATGCTAAACGACACAACCACCAAGCCTAGACACTGATCGTACCGATCACGCATTCACAACACAATATATAGCGTGGAAGATAATATATATCACATCGCAACGTCAAAAGAAATTCACGCCTAAACTTTACCGAAATCTAGTAAGCAACATTTAAACATTTTAGCTCAAAACTACAAGTTTAACCTAAACTAGTAATCATAATAATCTCATAATAGCTTGATTAAACCACACAAATTCTTACTAGAATTTTAATCTCACATAAATAGGATTTAGTAAAAGTTTAGTTTGAATTAATCTAATTCGATAATTAGGAAAAATATCATTTTACAATCTTGCATTAGGTTAAGTTTTCTTTTGTCTAAACTCCACACTTAACCATTTCACTAAACAAAATCCTAACTTGATTATCAAAACCCATTTTCTAGAAATTCTAAATATGGAATTAAAAGCTTTAATTAAACATCTAATAAGCTAATTAAAGTATTAAAACAACAAATAGAGTTTAGGATTAGGATTGTATACCTCACAAGAATCACAAACTTGAAACTAGAAATCCAAAGTTTAGCCTCCAAAAATCCTAACTTGATTGAAGATCCAAGCTTATTTTGTGATGAAGAATGATAGGTATTGATTTGTTTATGAGTTTGTGGGATTTATTTATAATTTTTGATGATTTTATGAAGCTTGAAGAGATGAAAATGGGGTGAGAAAATGAGAGGGCAGCCAAGGTGAAGAGGGGCCGGCCACTACCAAAAGTGAGGGGGGTTTTGTGAAATGAGTGGAATTTTCTAGCTAAATATACCATTAAATGCTCATTAATGCAACAATTATCATAAGCCACCTCATTTCTTTTCTTTAAAAATTCATTTTAATTATACAAATATCTAGATATTTTGGAGAGAAAGTTTAAAGCTTAATCAAGTGATTTTATTAGCATAGATTCACATTAGTAATAATTAACCCAATCAAAAATGTAATTACCACTAATTAAGTGCATAATTAACAGCTTAAAATAATATTTTAGTTAAGGGAATTTATTAAAATGCACTAAAATTACAAATGACATACAAAAACCCGCAAACCAGCGATTTCCTAACTAAACTAGGTGCAGTGAATTCTATACTGCAAAAAGATCGCTTCTAGGTTTTTACGTAAAACATCGACTATTTTACCCTAAAAACGGAAAATCGCCTAAACGATTTCCAAAACGTTACACTTCGCTCCTACTGTCATTGAGAAAACCGTAGTATCTTTCAGGCAGATGAGGAACCCTACTAGATCTGAGGAGAGGCTGAGGTTCGTCGGAAACTATTGAATTCTCCGGTTCTACCAAATCATCAGCTGTTAGTTTGTCTAGCCGGAACTCCTTCCAGTTCTACCTCATGACTACTAATTTCTTCCATAAGAAATTTCTTTTCTAAAAAGGTGGCATGCAAACACAACACCTTTTGCTCCTCAGTGTGGTAGAAGATATACCCTCGCGAATGTTCGGGATATCCAACAAACTTATACAGTACTGACATTGCCTCGAGCTTGTCCGTTTTGCTTTTCAACATAGGCCGGACAACCCTATATCTTAACTCGTTTAAGACATGGTCTCTTCCCATATCATATCTCATATGGAGTGGTAGGCACTGATTTGGATGGAATCCTATTCAATAGTTATGTGGCTTCTCAAGCGTATAACCCCAAAAGGAAACAGGTAACTCAGCAGTACTCATCATAGAGTGTACCATATCTCATAGGGTGCGATATCTCCGTCCCGATATACCATTGTGTTGTGGTGTATACGGAGGAGTAAGCTGAGAGAGAATCCCATTCTCCTTTTAAATAATCCAGGAATTCCGTGCTCAAGTATTCTCCTACTCGATCAGATCGAAGGATTTAATACTTCTACCCGTCTGGTTCTCTACTTTGCACTTATATCGCTTGAATTTCTCAAAAGCTTCAGACTTGTGTTTCAACAGGAACACATGTCCGAATCTTGAGAGATCATCGATGAATGTAATGAAGTACAAAGAACCAACCCTGGCATGTGTAGATATAGGGATGCATACATCACTATGTATCATTCCCAAGAGTTCAGTAACTCATTTTCCGTGTCAAGTAAACGGAGTTTTAATCATTTTGCCTTTGAGACATGACTGGCAAGTTTTATAAGATGTAAGTTTGAACAGATTCAAATATCCATTCTTATGTAATTTAGCCGGTCGTCTTGCATTGATATGACCTGGTCTACAATGCCACAAGAAGGATTCGTTCATTTATGAACTTTTCCTCTTGTGTGCGTTCTGTACGTTGAGAACTGTAGTTTGATTTAGAACGTATATGCTATTATATAACGTGCCTGATCCAATCAAATTTTGATTCAGGAAAATTTTCACAACATTATCCTGCAATACAAAATTATATCCTTATTTACTTAATAAAGAAACTGATATAATATTGCATATCAGGTTCGTTATGCAATAACATTCGTTCAGAATCAATGTATTCCTATTTGGTAATACAAGGTGATATTCACCAATTATTTTGGCTGCAATACTTGCACCATTCCCCACTCTTAGAGAATGATCACCTTTTCTCAGTTCTCTACCTTTCTTTGGCCCATGTAACATATTACATATGTGAGATCCTGATCCAGTATCTCATACCCAGGACGTAGAGTGTACTGAGAAACAGTTCTCGGTAATGAACACACCCGAAGAAGATAAATCAACATGTACATTCCTCATTTGGGTCACGTGGGAATCCGAATATTCCCCTATTTCCTGCTCAGACTTATAACAATTATAAGGAAGAGCGGAACCAACGTTCTCCAGCTCAGTATAATAAGCAGGTTCGGTCAAAACATCCATATTATTATCTTGATTAAGGCGTGACATGGTTGCTACCAGGAGAGAGAGAGAGAGAGAGAGAGAGAAGAAAACAATTTGCGTATGCTCTTGCAAGATTAGATTGGTTATTATTTTATCTAATCAGGATGGCTCCCACTGTTTTTATCAAATCTTCTTTCAAACCCTAAAAGGTAAGACTAGCCGAGATTAATAACACCCTACAAGTTCGCCAATCTTTCGTCCAGGCCGGTGTCGGTACTTTGAGGGAGGTTCCCCGTGCTTTCGCACGGACCTAATTAAAATAAACCTCGTTTTCCCAGGAGCGCTCGTTAACACCTTTCTAGACACCTACTTGATCGGCTAATTGTGATGTGTAAAATTCTCTCAGGAGTAACTCTTACTCGCAGTGGGTATCGGGATCCAATTATCTTATAGAGGTATACAATCTTATTGCAAATTTCAACTCTTAAAATTCCCGATATGGTTTTTACCTCTAGTGACTTATGATCTTAACTATGGTCAACAAATCATAAGCACTAGTCAAGTTCTACCCGTCATTTCATGATTAATTAGATCCACTCATATGACCCTTAACTATGGTCAACAAAGTCATATAAATGTCCTAATTAATCGTATCATATGCTATGTAGGAAGACATCACTTAGCTACCGCACACTACGCCTTAACTATAATCAACAAACGTAGCATGAATACTAAGTACTCTACTTCCTAAAATGACGGAGGGTCTGCGGATGGTTTTTATGAAAACCTTTAACACTTTGAACTTGATCTCGTTGTAGAATCGAGTGATTTTGAAAAAGAGTGTTTTTTTAGGATTTTGCTAGTTTTTCTAAAGAGGTCACTCCCGGTGAAGGGATCTCGGCTCTTTCCTCATCGAATGAGGTGATGGATATTCATGATACAACCATGCAAAACAAGAACTAGAGAAGCAATCAAAAGAAAAAACCGAGTGGGTTGTAACATCTGCTAGGTTTTGCTAAAGAGATCACTCTCGGTGAAGGGATCTCGGCTTTTTCCTCATCGAATGAGGTGTTGGATATTCATCAAAGAATACCGCTATGCAAAGCAAAAACTAGAGCTACATTTTTGAAAATTTGATTCTATAATATCTTTAGGTTTCTTTCTTTTTCATTAATCTCATTAATGAAGTCCCATCAATTTATGCTTCCTAACCATCACAGAAGAAACGAAAATACAACGTACGCTTATGCCATCAGCATTCACCACGGGGTCCTATCATGCACCGTTAGGTTAGATAACTAACGGCAGAGCGGGGGCTGGACTAGCGCGGATACAAAACATAAGCAACGTTTATTATATATCATATATATAATAATAAAGCATTCATCTCACGCATATAAAGCGATCACATCACAGAACATTGCAGCAGAAGTCAACATATGAAATATCGGATATACTAGGAGGTCTGTGTTTTAAATTAAGCCAGTAAAAAACACGGTTTCCACGGTCGCGATGAATAGCCAAACCCACATCCCTAGACCCCTACGAGAGCGGCAAGCAACCCTACCAATTCTAGAGTTAGGAAACCCGGTTTCGACTTCTCGAGATGGTTTCCCACTGGACTCTAGAACCCGGTTACTTGTGCTCCCCACCTTAGGTCTATCCTAATGCGAAAAAGTAAATAATATACATCAATAGTGACATCATCCTCAACCCGGAAGTGCCCCAATAAAAGAATATTACATACAAGTTTTTACATGAATTAAAATAAAAAAACTCTCATCTCACGCAAAACCCCCCGGCTATTCAAACACGACGATCCAATATAACATATCATAGCAACACATAACATCACATGTCATTAACGTAAGTAAATATGCGTATCCCAATTGTCGTTGACATATACCAATGAAACCGGCGACACACCACATATTACACTTACGGTCGCAGAAAAGAAAGTAAAACTACAACAATTGGAATCCACAACCACCTTAGACATCATAAACCCGAAATATCACATACTTCGTATTTCATGCCTAATCATATGAATTCCTTAGACATCATAAACTCGGAATATCTCATATTCCGAATTTCATGCCTAACCTTATAAACCCCGCATTTTAGTCTCAATATTGAAAACACTTTTCAATAACCAGTTGGCTAATTCAACAAGATTCCCAACAATCTGATCGAATGCTCGTCGGAAACTTTAGTAGACGTCCGCACCTCCCGATGCCGTCGACGAAGTGCACTTAGGCGGAACACCACGGCCGCGAGCACCCGGGAGGATGCTTTTGGCAATGGGATTCTCCTACAGTCACTTCGGGGCTTTGTGGCGTGGCTATCTAGTAATATTACCCAACGAGTATCCGCGTACACTGCGTGATTGCAACAGAGTTTTGATCCATATCAAAACCCCGTGGCAACCGATCAAATAAGACTAAATTGCTAGGTTTACAAAATTCAAACTAGTTTTCACAAAACTAATTATTGTGGATTCCAAATATTGTATCACATTCATAAAAGTTAGGCAATGTTAAACTTTTCGATTGATCGATCAACCACCCAAAATTCTCAGAGGACTCAACTCTTGAGTTAGATTCAAAAATTCCCAGACGGTGCCACAAGCACATATGGACCAGCACAAGAGAGCAAGTCCCAAGCCTCACCAACGGCGCTGCGGAATCGTCGCCAAAACCACCTTTTGGCCACAGTTTCGTGGTCGTTAGGTCGAGTTAGGGGTTCATTTTTCTTAGTGGTCCACATAATACCCTGCACAATTTTCTGAACATTTTTAAACCCAAAAATTCCAACTTTTGAAAAATTTCCAGAGAGCAATTTTGAGGTGGTGTTTGATGTTCATTCGAACTTTTTAACGCCGTCTATGTTACCCGAAACGATGTTAAAATTACGAATACGAAACACACCGAATTGCCTTTATAGAAAGATAACATCACATGCAATCTTAGTAAAAACAAACAATACCCGAAACACCAAAACCCCAGATACTGGAGCACCAAACAAAAATGAAGCCCAAACACCTCAACAAAACCGGTAATGCCGGTTTTTTTAGTACATTTCGCCGGTTGAAAACCGGTGGTCTGGGCTCATTTTTATCTGGTGTTCATATTACATCTCATGTAACATTCTGCAACTGTTTAAAAAAAATTTAGTGAACTTTTTAAAAATGACAGAAACTAGGGATTTTGTTTCGAGGTTTCGGAGTTGTTTCGGTTTCGTAATTCTACTAATATCATCTAATTCTCTAGCTTGGCTCTAATACCACTGAAAGGTTTCTTAGCACCCTCACTATGTTTTCTAGGGTATTAAGTATGCAATTTTAAAAAACTTAGAGTGCTAAGCAACCCATTCTAAGGATCTAACTAGAGAATTAGGAGTAAGCAAGCATGTAATTAAATATTATACTAAGTGAATGAGGAATACAACCTTTGTAGACCGGTCCTTCACTTCTAAAGCTCTATGTAGTAGTCCATTTGCTCCAAGTAGTGATCTCCCGGACTCTAGTAAGGGTTCACAAGACGAAAGGAACAAGCTTGCTTGAAGTCTTCGAGGCTGAAAATGATCTACGTCGAAGAATCACTAACTCAAGCTACCTCTTCACTAATAGATGAACTAGTGAAGAAACAACCTATACTAAATGGCTAGTTTGGTATAGATTGGCGAAGTAGAAATTTAGCTCACTTTAAAATAATTTTTCTCTTTTTTTTCACCTCATTCAAAACTCAAAAGAACTAGGAAAGAGATGAAGAAGAAGCTCTAGTGGTGAACTCTAGCAGCCATGGGTGAGAAAATGTCATATATAACACATGGAGAGACTTAACCATTGCTTATGATAATGGTTAGGTTAATAAATATCTAAGATAAGACAAAATTAGTGGTGTAAGTCAATGGTTTCCACAAGCTTCTCAAAGCTTCACAACCATGACAATTTTCCACCTAATTTTGATTTACCTTTAATAATTAAAACCTTACATTATCTTAAGTATGGTATGAGTCTCATACACCCATGTCCAATGTATTATCTAGCATGACATAAAAATAAATACATTAACATATATCACATACATATTAAATGTACAAAGAGAAAACATTTTCTTAAGTGAGCTAATATTAGTTAATGTATATTAATATATCAAATATATAATTACACATTAAATTATTAAATCAACACTTGATTTAATAACCCGGCTATATCGCACACAACCGACTAATATCATTTATATGCATATCACATATACATATAACATATCATTGAATCAACACTTAATTCAACAATCCGGTCATATAACATATAACCTATATCGCGAGATTAGAATAATGTATCGCATACATATATTAATCTCGGTCCCGCACATATCACATATGTGCCATACTTCGTTTCGCATGAGCTAGGAAACCTCTGTGTAGGACTCTAATGACTCGTCAATACGCCGGCAGTAGGTGATGATCATTTCAGTCACCTACAAGCCGTCAGCGGTACTAGATAGATATAACGACTACCCGAGTATTGAGCGATCAGAAGATCAACAATCATGGTTGTCCATACTCCTGTGAATCCAACAGTAATACTACCGTACAGTTTGGTCTCTTCGTCTGATATGTCGTATATCGAGTCTAGGGGTGGTAAACATCAGACCCCAATAACTTGATAAGTCGTGCCAATGTGAGGCTTATAACGGGTCGAGAAACTACTGATAACACTTACCAGTAAATCTCAGTATCAGCCCTGGCCAAGGACTTCCTGTTATAGCTAATCGAGCTCAGCGCAATATAACCCCCCAATACCGGGAGAGACGAATCCCCTCCTATCGCTCATTGCCTCCATGTGACTCGGGACTGTACCCAAAAACCACCATTTTTCATGCTCTCTTGAACGTGGTAAGGTGGAAATCAAAGCACAGTGGGAATCACACAAGACTCTATGACGATCTTGGGTCTACAGACTAACCTGTACCAGTGTCACTAGAGAACTGCTATGTGACGTCAGGTATAATACCATCTAGGAGTTCTCAGCGAGTCCTGTTCAGTATACCCAGTTTCCACTGAGCACCAGTATACCATCTTTGATGTCAAATACCAATGGATATGGGATCATCCATTGCCCATCAAATGGGTTAATAAGCGTATACGCTAGTCTACTCTGGTATATCGATGCTCCGTCTCGATACACCCTCGACTAGGAACAATTAAAGGATGAACTTATGGACTACCCTGGCCCTACTAGTATGATCTCCATCATAGTCCTGGTAGTCAAGTACACATCCTAAGGGCTTTATCAACATGTGAGAGAAAGACAGTATCACTCTGCATGTTAAGCTAAAGAGCAACCAGATAGCATACTATCATGTCGAGTAAGAAAGTCCTCCCTATATATATGTCCAAGCATCCATTGTAATGTACACTCATGTACAACAATGGCCTCTAGGGCATATATACAACTAACAAGATCTGGGTGATGCCTCCTACATTTTGGGGATTAATATCTATAGAGATAGATCTAAAAGGTTGTTGGGATTTTCCCAATCCAGGTACATTGACACTATACTAAAGTGGTTTAGTATGGAAGATTCTAAGCGTGGTAATTTACCCGCTTGTTCAGGAATCACTCTTTTCAAAGAGATGTCTCCCAAGACTGATTTGGAGAGGGCTCGCATGACCGTGATACCCTATGCTTCTGCAGTTGGGTCTGTCATGTACGAGATATTATGTACCAGACCGGATGTAGCTTACGCACTTAGTGTGGTAAGAAGGCATCAATCAGATCCCGGGGAGAACCACTGGACAGCTGTGAAGAACATTCTTAATGTTAGTGATATATGCCCTAGAGGTCATTATTGTATCATACTGGTTTGTATATTACTTAATGGAAGCTTAGGATATTCACAGTTGTATTGACAGTCTTGCTCAAAATGGTAGTATGCTACTTGATTTGTTTCTACCTTAATATGTGCATGTGTTTCTTTTGGCATATCGCTTATACATATTGGTAGAGCCATTAGGATCTTTGCTTGATTACCAGCATTGTGATGGCAGTCACACTAGTGGGGGCTGGGTATTCTATAAGCACATCCTTATACAGGTCACTAGTCGTAGGATTATCGAGATGGGGTATCGATATTCCAGAGTAGACTAATGTATACGCTTCTCATCCCAGCAGGGGAGATGGTCTGTCCCACAACCATTAGTACGTCGTACTGGAGATAGTATGCAGGTGCTCATTGGGTTATGAGTACACTGGACAAGACTCGTCGGGAACTGCTGGTGGGCATTATACCTATCGTCGGGTAGCAGTTCCCAGGTGACATGAGTACAGCTTAGTCTGTCGACTTGATACTGCTACTTCGCCTCGAGTGTGTTCCCACCGCGCTTTGATTACTACCCTACCACGGCTCAAAAGAGTCGTGCAAACAGGTAGTAGTTGGGTGCAGTCCCGAAGCACTTGGAGGCAGTGGCGGTCAGATAGGATTCGTCTCTCCCGGTATTGGGGGTTGATATTGCGCTGTGTTCGGAAAGCCATTATACAAAGTCCCTGGTCAGGGCAAGCGAGATTTACTGGTAGGTATTTCAGTAGTTTCTCAGGGTGTTTTGGGCTACACTCCAACATGACTTATTGTGCTATTAGGGGTCTGACGTTTACCATCCTCCTAGGTTCGATATGCGATACTCTCAGACGAACAGACCGGACTGTACGGAGATTGTCACATACAGGATTAGTAGGAGTTCGGATGAGTTTGCTTATCGACCTTCTTATCGACAGATACCTGGGTAGCCGTTACATACAGCTAGTACCGCTTGTGGCTTGTGGTTAAACCCACAACCAGTGTATAATCGAGTCTTTAGAGTCCTACGTAGAGAGTTTCCCTGCATCGAGCAAAAGATGTAGAGTCCGTATGGTTTTACGGCAGGGCTTCGATCACGTACGTGTACTTGTGCACGTATGATATTCGGGCGGATAATACTAGTGGGCTTTGGTTTAAACCGGATCCTAGTATTATATTGATAGATTATTTTCGTCTTATTGTATTCGTGTTTCTCGGAATACGGATACAGGTATGTATATACGGATGAGAGGGGCATTCTTGTAATTACTCAAGATTGCTTTTAGAAGGAGACACCTCGTTAGGGTTTTGATCATTTATTTGATTAAACAATTATGAGGTGGAGGAAATGGATTATTATTTTTACAAATGATAATTGAACCATGGCTACTTGGTTTGACTATTGGGGCTTGGTTTGACTTAGATATTTTGTGAGATATTTTTGTGGCACTAGATATTTTGGCTGAGATATTTTCTAAGCATGTTGATAGTCATATCAAGTGAGCCATTTCTATGATCATTATGAAAATTACTTTCTTTTTCCTCAAGCTCTCCTTCTTCTTCCTCTCAACCCTTAATATCTCATGAGTTGAGAAACCTAGGGTTCTAAGAGACAAACTAACCCATCTTTTTCTCTACATCACCTAGGTCATCTAGTTTAGCGAACTAGGTGCCTTAGTTACCTCGGATTTGAGGTAGGAGCTCGGACTATAGACTCTCGGGTGGATCGTTTTTGACTCGGGGAAGCCAACGAGGAAGTATCGATCCGTTACGATCCTCGGAGCCTACGATGACGAGGAGGACAGCAAAGAAGACCCGAAGGACTTGTGTCGTGAGGTATAACATTCTTACCGAGTAGTTAACCTCTTTACATGCTTAGCTAGTTAGGGTTTAGCCAAGATCCTGGAGTTTAAGTCGATGTTGCGAGCTTTGAAAATCGTTTTTTAAATATTCCGCCTCCCTGCGAACCCGCGAGGTGCGTGACATCGACTTACAGTGGTATCAGAGCCTACTAAACCTTCACTAGCTAGTTAGCAAGCTATTAGAATTTTGATCGTTGGAAAACTCGAAAACTATACACCCGATCCCTATGCTTTCTGTCAATTTTAAAACTGCAAGAAAAAATTATTTCAGAGGCATGAAAAATAAAAGAAGGTAATTATAAGAACTCGGAAGAAAAACGGGTCCCCAACTCGTCACAACCACCGATGAACCGCGACGAATCGGTCTATTTACCGCCGTTCTGCGGCCGAGTCGTGGCCGTGTTGGCTTGTATTTCCTCTGTGTGTCTTATTTTGGGTGTATGCTTCTCTGGGATATTTGGTTTCTACCCAGTATGATTTGTGTGCTGGTTTGCACTTGGGGTAGACGCGGAAAATAGTTTTCGATCGAAATTCTAAGTTATTTTCTAATAGGGTTTTATCTGTGTTGTGATATATGTGTTGAATATCCGCTAATCGCTATACGTAGATTAGTGGGGGTTGCACATAACTGTGATCTGTGATGTTGGTTTGTGTATATGAACTTGTTGGATCGTCGTGGATGAATAGCCGGGGATGTGAGATGAGTGTTTCATTCTTTCATTCGATGTAAAAATTTGTAAAGTGATGTAATATTAATTTGCGGGGCACATCTGGGTTGAGATTGTAGCCACCGTTGTATTATTTCTTTTACCGTTTTCTGCTCCTAAGATAGACCCAAGGTGGGGTGCACAAACTACCAGGTTCTTTGGAGTGTTGAGTGGCCTACTCACCTTGTTGAGGGAGGTTGCTTCACTTCGAGAATTTGGCGGGTAGTTTGCCACACTTGTAGGGGTCTAGGGTGAGGTTTGGCTATTCGTTACGACCGTGGAATCCGTCTTTCGTTACAGGCTTAAACGAAACGCGGTATTCCTAATATATCCAATGTGTTCGTCTGTGATATGGAATGTCTATTATTGCGTGAGACGAAAGGTTATTATTATATATATTATTATATAATAGACGTTTCTTATGTTTTGTATCCGCGCTAGTCCAGCCCCTAGCTGTGGCGTTAGTTAAGTAACCTAACGGTATAAGACGAGGCCCAGTGGCGAATGCGGATGACATAAGTGTACGTCATATTTTCATTTCTTTCTGTGATGATAGGTGTAAATTATGGGACTGCATTACATTAATGCAAAGCAAACAAACCAAAGCTCAATCGTTGGAACAAATTTTAAAACCACTCGGTTTTTTCAAAACAGCAGACTTTTAAAATGCAGATCTTAAACCATTCCTTTTAAAAGCTATTAGGTTCCTTCGATTATATCAAGTTCACTACATTCACGATTTCGCCAAAACCATTCTTAGCCCTCCGTCATTTCATATGAATATTCAGTAGTATTCATGTTATGTTTGTTGACCTTCGCCAAGGCATAGTGATTGGTAGCTGCTAGATATTCATATGTAGTATAGATAGATGCGTTGATTTGGGACAGTCGTATTACTTTATTGGCCTTCATCAAGGGTATATACAGGTGGGTTCAAATTAACCTGGACAATGATGGGTAGAACTTGACATGTGACTTATGATTTGTTGGCTTTCGTCAAGGTCATAAGAGCATGGGGCAAAAATTCACATTGGGAGTTTCTAAGGAAACTAAAACTTGCTAGTGTTGCATACCATTTGGAGTATTATAATGTTGGTAGGATTCCTTCAGGATTATCACATAATGATATTTGGATCCCGATCCTACTGTGAGCATATGCTACTCCTCGGGAGATTTTTCACTTAACGATCAATGGTATAAACCAAGTAGGTGTTTAGAACAGTGTTAGCGGGGATACGCCTCCAGAGAAAAGAGATTATTTAATTAAGGAACTTCACTAAAGCGTCGTAAAACCTCCCTCGAAGTACCGACACCAGCATGGCTGAAAGGTTAAGCAAGTATTGTACGGTGAGATTAATCCTGACTAATTCTTCTTTCATGGTTTGAGGAAGCATTTGAGAGACTGTGGGAGCCATCCTGTTTAGATAAACTAAAAACCAATCTAAACTTGCAAGAGCATCATGCTAAAGTGTTTCTTTTCTTTCTCCTAATTGCAGCGACCAGTTGACCATGCCTAGATCACAATTAGCTAATAAATTGACTGGGCCAGACTATATTGACTGGTAAGAGTTTATCCAGATGTCCATTGCCTGTGACAAGCTAGACCACCTCATTACTACTCAAGCCCCCGCCGTCCCAGGTCTATTTTCTACTGTCGTGGATGTTGATATCCGTATGACAAGGGAAAAGGATAGTACGAATGCCAAGTGCCTCGTGTTGGCCTCAGTAGATGGTGATAACCAGAAGCAGTACGAGAAGATGAACTTAGCTTCCATCTTCCTCCATAAAAAAGATTCATATGGAGAGCAATCTCATATCGCAAGATATGAGACCTCGAAGGAATTGCTTCAAGCAAGGTTGGCTATCGGGTCATCTGTAGGGGACAACGTCCATATAATGACTAGCTATATAGATGAGCTCACGGACCTGGAGACTATGTTGGAGAACCAGTCATATGATGACCTGATTCTATAGTCCCTACCTTCTACTTACACCCTAAAGGAAACCAGGGAGACACCCGCTCTGCTTATTGGGGAATCTTCCTCTTCTAGATCTAAGGCGGATGCCAAGGGTGAGAAGAAGAAGACCTCTACAAAGCCGATATGCGGTATCAGTAAGGTAGAGGGAAAGGGAAGGGCAAAAGTTTCGGAGATGATAGTAGGGAAGGATAGATGGTCCTATTGTCACAGGAAAGGGCATTGGCAGAGGGATTGCAGGGCTTTGAAAGCCAGAATTCAGGATTCGAAGCATGTTGTGGCTTCTACTTCAAGTGTGTTTATAATCGAAAACTGTATGTCAATTAACTCTACTTCCTTGGTATTAGATACCGGATCAGGATCTCATATCTGTAATTCTTTACATGCTTTGAGAAACCATAGAGTTATCAGGGTAGGTGATATGACTCTCAGAGTTGCTAATGGAATGAGCGTGGACGCTAAATCTGTAGGGAAATATCACCTAGGATTGACAAGTGGGCAGATATTAATTCTATGTAACTGTTTGTATGTACCTAATCTAGCTTGTAATATCATATCCGTATCTTTACTTTTTAAAGAAGGATATGATTTTACATTTGTAAGCGATGTGGTCCACATCCACTTAAATCAAACTCTGATTGGGTCATGTACATTAGATAACGGTATATACGTATTAAATCAAGATCAGGTTTTCAGTGTCCAGAACACACTTAAAAGAAAGTCTTCGGAATTAAATCAGGCTTTCTTATGGCATTGTAGACTGGGTCACATCAATGAAACACGGTTAACGAAATTACATAGAGAGGGATATTTGGATCCGTTTGAATATCAGTCTTACGCAACCTGTCAATCTTGTCTCATGGGAAAGATGGAAAAGACTCCGTTCACTGGACACGGAGTAAGAGCGAGCGAGCTCTTGGGACTCATACACAGCGATGTGTGTGGTCCAATGTCTACTCATGCACGAAGTGGTTATTCCTATTTCATTACTTTTACGGATGATTTCTCTACGTATGGACATGCTTTCTTGATGAAGCATAAATCCGAGACCTTTGAGAAATTCCGAGAATATAAGAATGAAGTGGAAAAACAAACAGGCAAAAGTATCAAGATACTGAGATCTGATCGAGGTGGTGAATACTTAAGTTCTGAGTTCCTGAATTACCTATAAGAGAATGGAATTCTTTCTCAGCTTACTCCTCCCTACATACCACAACACAACGGTGTATCGGAAAGGCGGAACAGAACCTTATTGGATATGGTTCGTTCCATGACGAGTAACGCTGAGTTGCCACAATCATTCTCGGGTTATGCACTAGAATCAGCTACATATCTTTTGAACAAGGTTTCTACTAAGACTATGCCTACCACACTATATCAGATGTGGAGTGGGAAGAAATCCTATCTTAAGTACCTTAAGACATGGGGATATCCAGCTTTTGTAAAAAACAGCATGCGGACAAGCTCGAGGCACGCTCAGTACTGTGTAAGTTTGTGGGATACCCAAAGAACTTCAGGGGGTATTATTTCTATTGCGCGGAGGAACAAAAGGTTTTTGTTTCTCGTCATTGCCCCCTTCTTGGAATCTGAATTTTTAGAAAATCAGAAAAGTGGGAATGCAATAGAACTGGAAGAAATTCCAGAACAACGAGCTATTACTGAAAGCTTGGTAGAACTTGAGATTTCAGAAGAACCAGACATCCCTGCGCCACTCCGCAGAACTAGTAGGCAGTCTCATCCGCTCGAGAGATACTACGGTTTTCTCATAAACGGGGATTGAGAGGATTGCATCATTGATAATGACGAGCTTACTAGTTTCCAGCAAGCCATTCAGAGTGGCGACTCGGTAAAATGGCTAGATGCAATACGGGCCGAGATGGAGTCCATGTACACCAACAAAGTATGGACTTTGGACATTGCTCCAGAAGGGGTAAAACCCATAGGCTGCAAATGGATTTTCAGAAAAAATATTGGTGTAGATGGACAGGTTGAAACCTATAAGGTTAGACTTGTTGCAAAAGGTTTTCTTCAAAGACCTGGTTTGGACTATGATGAAACATTTTCTCAGTGGCTATGCTCAAATCCATTCGGATCCTTCTTGCCATTGCTGCCTTCCACGATTATGAGATCTGGCAGATGGACGTAAAGACAGCTTTTCTAAATGGAAATTTGGAAGGGTGTGTCTATATGGATCAGCCAGAGGGTTTCATTCAGAGTGGGAGCAGCGGGAAAGTGTGCAAGTTGCTTAAGTCCATTTATGAACTAAAGCAGGCATCGCGAAGTTGGAACATCTGTTTTGATGAGACGGTCAAAGAATTCGACTTTATCAAAAATCCAAATGAACCATGCATATATAATAAGATTGTAGGGAGAACTGTGGTATTCCCCGTCTTGTACGTGGATGATATTCTCTTAATAGGAAATGGAATTCCTATGCTACAATCAGTCAAAGGATTATTGTCACAAAGGTTCTCCATGAAAGACTTGGGTGATGCCTCCTACATTCTAGGGATCCAGATCTATCGTGATAGATCTAAGAGGATGTTGGGACTTTCGCAGTCCAGGTATATCGACACAATACTAAAAAGATTTAGTATGGAAGATTCAAAGCACGGTAATCTACCGGCTTGTCACGGAATCACCCTCTCCAAAGAAATGTCTCCCAAGACTGATTTGGAAAGGGCTCGCATGACATCTATACCCTACGCTTCTGCGGTAGGCTCTATAATGTATGTGATGTTGTGTACCAGACCAGATGTTGCTTACGCACTAAGCGTGGTATGCTGGTATCAGTCAAACCCATAGGAGAAGTACTGGATAGCAGTAAAGAACATTCTCAAGTACCTAAGAAGGACTAAGGAGATGTTCTTGGTGTATGAAAGAAAAGACCTCCAGGTCGAGGCCTTTGCTGACTCCAGCTTCCAAAGTGACAAGGATGACTCCAAGTCCATGTCAGGTTATGTCTTTACCCTCAATGGGGGCAGTTTGTTGGAAGAGCTCCAAGCAGGACACCGTTGCTGACTCGACGATGGAAGCGGAGTACATAGTTTCTTATGACGCCGCGAAGGAAGCAGTCTGGATGAGGAAGTTCTTAACAGAACTTCAGGTGGTTCCGTCCATTATAGATCCAATACCGCTGTATTGCGACAACAACGGCTCTGTAGCCTTAGCAAAGGAACCCAGGTCCCATCAAAAGTCCGAACACATCTTGAGGCGGTACCACCTGATCAGGGAGATTGTTGACCGTCGGGAGATCGAAGTGAGGAGAGTAGATACGGAGAATAACACTGTAGATCCACTCACAATGGCCATCCCTCAGACATAATTCGAGAGACTAATCGAGATGATAAGTCTGCGATATGCCAATACATGGCCTTAGTGCAAGTGGGAGATTGTTAGTGATATATGCTCTAGAGGCTATTATTGTATCATACTGGTTTGTATATTACTTAATGGAAGCTTAGGATATTCACGGTTGTATTGACAGTCTTACTCAAAATGGTAGTATGCTACTTAGTTTGTTTCTACCTTACTATGTGCATGTGTTTCTTTTAGCATATCTCTTGTACATATTGGTAGAGCCCTTAGGATCTTGCTTGATTACCAGCGTTGTAATGGCAGTCACACTAGTGGGGGCTGGGTAGTCTATAAATACATCCTTATACAGGTCCCTAGTCGTAGGATTATCAAGACGGGGTATCGATACTCCAGAGTAGACTAGTGTATACGCTTCTCATCCCATCAGGGGAGATGGTCTGTCCCACAGCCATTAGTACGTCGTACTGGAGATAGTATGCAGGTGCTCATTGGGTTATGAGTACACTGGACAGGACTCGTCGGGAACTGCCGGTAGGTATTATACCTATCGTCGGGTAGCAGTTCCCAGGTGACATGAGTACAGCTTAGTCTGTCGACTTGATACTGCTACTTCGCCTTGAGTGTGTTCCCACCGCGCTTTGATAACTACCCTACCATGGCTCAAAGGAGTCATGCAAACAGGTAGTAGTTGGGTGCAGTCCCAAAGCACTTGGAGGCAGTGGTAGTTAGATAGGATTCGTCTCTCCCGGTATTGGGGGTTGATATCGCGCTGTGTTCGGAAAGCCATTAGACAAAGTCCCTGGCCAGGGCAAGCGGGATTTACCGGTAGGTATTTCAGTAGTTTCTCATGGTGTTTTGGGCTAGACTCCAACACAACTTATCGCGCTATTAGGGTTCTGACGTTTACCATCCCCTTAGGCCCGATATGCGATACTCTTAGACGAACAGACAGGACTATACGGAATTGTCACATACAGGCTTAGTAGGAGTTCGGATGAGTTTGCTCATCGGCCTTCTTATCGGCAGATACCTGGGTAGCCGTTATGTGCAGCTAGTACCGCTTGTGGCTTGTAGTTAAACACACTGCCAGCTTACTATCGAGTCTTTAGAGTCCTACATAGAGAGTTTCCCTGCATCGCGTGAAAGATGTAGAGTCTGTATGGTTTTACGGCAGGGCTTCGATCACGTACGTGTACTTGTGCGTGTATGATGTTCGGGCGGATAATATTAGTGTGCTTTGGCTTAAGCCGGATCCTTGTATTATATTGATGGATTATTTTCGTCTCATTGTATTCGTGTTTCTCGGAATATGGATACGGGTATGTATATATGGATGAGAGGGCATTCTTGTAATTACTCAAGATTGCTTTTAGAAGGAGACACCTCATTAGGGTTTTGATCATTTATTTGATTAAAACAATTATGAGGTGGAGGAAATGGGTTATTATTTTTACAAATGATAATTGAACCGTGGCTACTTGGTTTGACTATTGGGGCTTGGTTTGACTTAGATATTTTATGAGATATTTTTGTGGCACTAGATATTTTCTAAGCATGCTGATAGTCATATCAAGTGAGCCATTTCTATGATCATTATGAAAATTACTCTCTTTCCTCAAGCTCTCCTTCTTCCTCTCAACCCTTAATGTCTCATGAGTTGAGAAACCTAGGGTTCCAAGAGACAAACTAACCCATCTTTTTTCTCTACATCACCTAGGTCATCTAGTTTAGCGAACTAGGTGCCCTAGTTCCCTCGGATTGGAGGTAGGAGCTCGGACTATAGACTCTCGGGTGGATCGTCTTTGACTTGACGAAGCCGACGAGGAAGCATCAATCCTTTACGATCCTCGGAGCCTACGATGACGAGGAGGACAGCGAAGAAGACCCGAAGGACTTGTATCGTGAGGTATTACATTCTTATTGAGTAGTTAACCTCTTTACATGCTTAGCTAGTTAGGGTTTAGCCAAGATCCTGGAGTTCAAGTCGATGTTGCCAGCTTTGAAAATCGTTTTTTAAATATTCCGCTTCCCCGCGAACCCGCGGGGTGCGTGACTTCGACTTACACTTAAGTACTTGAGAAGGAATAAAGAAATGTTCTTGGTATATGGTAACAGTGAACTCCAAGTGGAGTCCTTTACCGATTCGTGCTTCCAGAGTGATAAGGACGACAGTAAGTCGGTCTCGGGATTTGTCTTCACCCTCAATGGAGTGGCGGTATGTTGGAAGAGTTCCAAGCAAAATACCATGGCAGACTCGACGATGGAGACTGAATACATCGCTGCCAACGATGCTGCTAAAGAGGCTGTCTGGATGAAGAAGTTCATTGCGGAACTTGGTGTAGTTCCATCCATTGAGATTCCAATACCATGTATTATGATAACAATGGATCTGTGGTTTTGGCCAAGGAACCCCGATCCCATCAACGATCCAGACATATTCTGAGGTGGTATCACCTGATCCGGAAGATAGTTGATCGCCGAGAGATCGAGATCAGGAGAGTTGACACGAAGGACAATACAGCGGATCCACTCACGAAGGCCCTCCCCCAATCGCGGTTTGAGAGACTTTTTGGGATGTTGGGTATGAGATACTACAACAACTAGCCTTAGTACTAGTAGGAGATTATTAGGAATATGTATGCCCTAGAGGCCATTATTGTATGATATAGTGGATGCTTGGACATATATATATGGAGGACTTTCTTGCTCGACATGATAGTATGCTATCTGGTTGCTCTTTATCTTAACATATACACTTGTATTATTATATCATCTCTCTGATACATGTTGATAAAGCCCTTAGGATGTTGGCTTGACTATCAGGACTATGATGCAGATCATACTAGTGGGGCTTGTATAGTCCGCAAGCACATCCTTTAACAGTTCCTAGTCGAGAGAGTATCGAGACAGGGAATCGATATTCCAGAGTAGACTAGTGTGTACGTTTCTTGACCCTGTATGGGGCGATGGTTGATCCTATAACCATTGGTGTTTGACATCAAAGATTGTACACAGATGCTCATTAGAGAATGGGTACACCGAACATGACTAGCCGAAAACTTCTAGATGGTACCATACCTATCGTCAGATAGCCGTTCTCTGGTGACACTTGTACATGTTAGTCTGTAGACCCGAGATCGTCATAGTGTCTTGTGTGGTTCCCACTGTGCTTTGATTTCCTCCCTACCACAGTTCAAAGGAGTCATGCAAATAAGTGGATTTTGGGTACAGTTCCGAGTCATATGGAGGCAGTGAGCGATAGGAGGGGTTTCGTCTCTCCCGGTATTAGGAGTTGATATTGCACTATGCTCGATTGGCTATAACAGGAAGTCCCTGGCCAGGGCTGATGAGATTTACTGGTAAGTGTTATCAGTAGTTTCTCGAACGGTTATAGACCACATATCGGCATGACTTATCAAGTTACTGGGGTCTGATAATTCTACCCCTAGACTCGATATGCGACATATCAGACGAAGAGACCGGACTGTACGGTAAGTGTTGCTTATAGGCTTCACGAGAGTTTGGACAAGCTTTCTTGTTGATCTTCTATTCGTTCAATACCTGGGTAGCCGTTACGTTCAGCTAGTACCGCTGACGGCTTGTGGGTATCTGATATGATCAATACCTACTGCTTGCATATTGACGAGTTTTTAGAGTCCCACACAGAGGTTTCCTAGCTCAAGCGAAACAAACTAGGGCACATATGGTGATATGTGCGGGAGCTTGATTAAATACGAGTATGTAATACCGTATTCTAATCTCGCGATATATAATATCGGTTAGGTTATATGTGATATAACCGGATTATTGAATCAAGTGTTGATTCAATGATTTGTTTTATGTATATATATTTGATATTGGCCGGTTACATATGATATGGCCGGATTATTGAATCAAGTGTTGTTTTAATAATGAATATTGAATATTGTATATGTGATATAACCGGGTTATCGAATCAAGTGTTGATTTGATGATATGATATACATATATGATATTAGTCGGTTATATATGATATAACTGGATTATTGAATCAAGTGTTGATTTAATAATTTGATATATATTTATATTGATATATTTATATATTAACTAATATTAATGCTCACTCAATGATTTTCTTCTTTGATATATAATTGTATATATATGATATATATTTATTTATATATAAAATACTATTGTGCCATACTTGATGATACATAGACATGGGTGTATGAGACTTACACTAGAGAAAAGATAATTGTGATGATTTATGTTTAAAGGAAAATAAAAAAGGATTCGAAATGAGTCATGGCTTGGATGCTTGGAGAAGCATTGAGAAGTCATGACTCATCTCTCTTCTTTTGTTTTACTCTAGATATTTATTCATCACAACATTATCTTAACCTCATGGTTCATTCTCTCATGCTAATTTTATTCTTCACCCAAGTTTTTCTTCTTCCTCAAGAGCTCAATCTAGGGTTTTTCTTAAGTTGGAAAAAGTGAGAGGAAAATATTTCTAAGTGAGCCAAATATTCTACTTCATCAACCTGCACTAATCTAGCTCATTAGGTTAGGCTGTTTGCTTCATTAATATCTTGATTAGTGAAGAGTTAGCTTGACCTAGAGAGGCTTCAAGTTGGATCATTTTCGGCTTCGAAGATCGCATAGCAAGTTCGTTCTTTTCGACAAGTGGAGCCAAGAAGAGTTCTAGGGACAACTATTTGAAGTTTAGGGAGTACTACTTAGAGTTATTGAAGTGAAGGACTTGATCTACAAATGTTGTAACCTTCTTCACTTAGCTTAGAACTTGTTTTTAAGTTATAAAACCCTAATTCTCTAGTTCGATTCTAGGTTAGTGTAGCTTAGACCTCTAGATTTTTAAAAATTGCATACTTGATGCATGTGAAAACCTAGTAGAGGTGCTAAGACACACTTTCATAAACGAGTCTGGAATCAGCCCCAGACCCTATTTTCTACAACGGATCTGGGTCAAGATCCGACCCATTGACAAGCCTAATTGAAGCCTATGTGCATCCATGTGTGGACCAATGCGTTGTGGGCCCAAACCGAGTTTTACATGATATCAGAGCTCTAGTGTTTGTTTGTCCACGTTGCACATAGGGTTTGTGTCACGACCTGAAATTGGCACGTGGCGGCCCTAATACTACGCAACACCTAAAGATGTAACGCAGTAAAAGAAAGCCAAAACCCAGAAATCTAAACCATGAAAATACGGAAAAGATAATAAAAGTTTTTGAAACATTTGAAATCGCAACCCAAATTCTTTAAAAGTCCAACTTCTTTCTTTAAAATTTTAGCAACACCCCTTTTTGTAAAAACTGGCCCAAAGGCGGAAAACAGTCTACATCACAAATATACGACGCCGTAGCGAAGAAATAAAGACAATAGAGATAAAGCTGTATATAAGACAACAAAGCCACAATAATATACAATATCGTCCTCACCAAGTCTCTAAGTCAACAACATAATAGTAGATGGAGAATACAAGATACAACGAATGTACAATATGAACTAGAGATAATCATCCAACCCACCTAAGCAAAATAGTATACGGTGAGCCGATGCGGTATCTATAGCAAAAGATGATAGGTGAATAGCCTGCCTCGACTACTCTGGGGAAACACCCTGCAAAACAACTGTGGCACAATGGGGGTGAGTTACCAACTCGTGAATAGTAGTAACATATGCAGGTAATCGCAGGAATGTACGTACAGCATGAATCTAAGATATACAATTTACAGTAATAACAGGTCATGTGAATGCAGAATAATGGAAAGTGCACTAGCAGGTACAATCAATATGTGGAGCAATAATAATATAACAGTAGTATGCAATAACCATGCAATAGGGATATGAGAATGTAGATATGCAGCAATCATGAAGGGTACACTAACAGGTACTCCTAATACATGGAACAGTGCATAAGTGAAAAGGTATGAGGTATGGAGTGAAATATGTCATCCCACGGAATCCTGTCATCGTGGTAGGATCACAATCCATCAAGACACTCAAATCCCAATTCCTCAAATCAGCCCCCAAGTTGGGCTCTCACATCATATAAGTCTCACATCTCCTCAATGTACAATATCGAGTAATCTCCTATATCCCGAATGTACAAATCAGTAATCCCGTATGTATGTCCAATCTCAAATCTCAATGAATCACCTAATATCCCAAATCAAATCTCAAGTAGAATTCTAACATCCTAAAGGTATATATTTGCAGAAATAAATATGATGGGGGGCGTCCCACTCCACTAATATTGGTGTAAGGGTATATATAATAACGGCTAAATCCCCTGTTATATATATAAAGGTGTTAAAATAAATATCATGAAAACAATATGCCAAGTATCGACACAGAAATCCTGATCTATCAGATGCCGTCACCAAGACTAGCATCCTGATAGGTACGTATCATACGCTGTCCTGAAAGCACGAGTGCCTAGCTCTGAGCCTCGCCTTTCGACGTATGCATACGTGCATGACTCCCAACGGTATCTCCATGATCCCGGCCGAGTCATTAGTACTGTCACCAGTAGGTACTCGCCTACCTCCAGGCTCAATCGGCAAAGTCCATCGATCATCTTGCCGAGGGGAACCATACCGGGCCCCACCATGTACCCTCATACGGCAACCACGCCTCGTATGGAGTATATAATCAGAATCGATAAATCTCATGGTGGCTGCGCAAATATCATATCAAGGAAACCGGGTTTTTCAATGTATGCATAATTTCATGAACTCCCGCGGTTCCCAAATCCAGCGAACAACATGTAAAATCCAAATAAACAAATGCGCAAATCCAGGAACAAATATATGCGATATATCTGAAATGCGAGCATATAAAGGAAAATATGTAGCTTAAACCAGATGTATGCGAAATCAATAAGGTACAGCTAAGTATATGTGTTTACCTATAAATAAGTGATGTCGTATACCCCCCTGGGTATAAATAGAATATGTAAGATTCCTCCTGGGTATAAGTAAAACATGAGCAAGGTATACATGTAGCTGTATCGTAAGGTGTATATATACCTATCACTAATGATATGATACACTATAATTATACCGACAAGCTAGATGTTATGTGTGATAAGCAATACAAATCAATGTCACAAGGTCCCTAACCAAGAAATATAGTATCTATAAGGGGTTTGTGTGTGACATGGTAATTATTGACGGTGTGTGTGTATCATACAATCCGTGCTCGTGCAACATGAACCGTCAATAATATGTGCAGTGTCCTACGGCTGCTAGTCACAGTACCATTATATCTAATAAATAGGGTAAGACGCAATTCTAACAATGACGTAGAATACGCAACAAGTATTAGAATCCGAGTCCAGACGCATAACGCCCTGCGGGCGATTCCCCTGTAGATGTTAAATCTACTCACCTACGCTCCACGCTAGGTGAATCCTACCACCTGTCCCCCTCTGTAGCCGTGTCAGTAGTCCCCGCCTGCAAACCTAAAAATGAGACAAGGAATACATATATAAGCCAAATATTCCGCGAAACGCGATATCGAACCCAAACGAGAAACTCGCGCTGCGAACTAAATGCGCGTGTACACGATATGCTAAAACGTGTGTATACGCGTCTAAAACTACCGCGACACGCCGCGACACGCTGGATCGCAGAACCCACTCACGTATCGCGCGTATCGTGCAAACAAAACGGACATGAAATATGATATTTGATCCCAGATTTTCCTACAGGTTAAATCTTACAAAACTATACATGCCAAAACACTAGATAACACAGCAGAGAACCCTAGACAAGACCCCAACACCCCAGCCCCCAACTTGGCCGCAAATTGCGGCCAAACCCATTAAATCTGCGGCCTGGAACAAGAATGAGGGACTCGTGTTCTGGTGGTGTGTTCTAGACCTAGTGTGCTTGCCCCAGTTTTTTCAATTTTACCCCGAAGGGTCCGGGTCAATAGCAGATTACAAAATGCTAATATTTTTCTTTAAAAACACCAATTTTGCACAAAACACAAACCTTGTGGTATTTTAGTGAAATCTGGGTCAATTCTCAGTTAAAGTAACCCTAACAACACTAAAATAAGCTAAGTTAGCTAACACAATTATCACTTATCCCGATTTCCAC
The DNA here is from genome assembly GCA_030015575.1 of Agapanthus africanus. Taxonomy (NCBI): domain Eukaryota; kingdom Viridiplantae; phylum Streptophyta; class Magnoliopsida; order Asparagales; family Amaryllidaceae; genus Agapanthus; species Agapanthus africanus. Next base: position 413,570,472 of record CM057349.1, on the reverse strand, counting down.
ATAAACACCATAATTAGCACTAAACTCACTTTAAATGCAAACCGAAGCTAATCAATGCACAACTTAAGAAATGAGGGGATTTGGGTTCAGAGTTTATACCCTAAGGAACCCTAGAAGCAGGAGAAGAAGTGGAAAAGAACTGCTGTAGTTGCTGGGGCTGCTGCTGCTACAGTTGCTGCTTGCTTCTGCAGCTGCTGCTAATGCTGTTGCTGTCTGCTGCTGATGTTGTTGTTGTCTGCTGCTGATGTTGCTGTTGTTGATGCTGCTATTGTTGCTGCTAGTTGCTGCTGCTGGAGCTTCTCATGTTGCTGGGGCTGCTGCTGTGTGAGGGTGTGTGTGTGTGTGTGTGTGTGTGTGTGTGTGTGTGTGTTGTGAGAAATGAGAGTTACAAAAGAAAAGAATGGGAGCTAAGCTAGTCAACCCTCTCTCTTCATTAAATGAAGGCATGGGCAAGCCATCATGCCCCATGACGCACTCTCCCTCTCTCACACCAAGTCAACACAAGAACAATCATTTCCATAAACAATAAAAAGAAAACAACAACCATAATTAAAACCCAAAATGACTTAATACAAACTTAAAATGGCTTAAGGAAATGGTTAGTCAACCATGGTTGCCAATCATGGTTTAACCCCAAATTACAACCCTAGTTAACATGCACAAGTGTGTGCAAACCTAGGAAAAATCTAATAAAATATTCATTAAATAGGATAAAATAATTAAAAATCAATTTGGTAAACTTTTTATTAAAAACTATATATTAAAATATAATTATCCACAAAACACATTCTAAGGTGTTACAATCTCTCCCCTTAAAAGAAATTAGTCCCCGAATTTAAAAATATACTGTTACGCGTACCTTCAAGGAGAAGATTACAGCTCTCAAATCTCGCTCACAGCCTCCCAAGTGATTACCTCACTATACGGCTACGCCCAAGAAAACCCTTCACAGATGGCAAGACCCTTGACCGACGTTTTTCTGCCTGCCGAGCCATTAACACAATTGGCTGCTGGTGAATGAAAGATCGCGTCTAAGCTAAATGGTCTGGTGCCAATCATGTAAGAAAGGTCATGAAGGTAATCGTAAAGTATTAATATAAGGAAAACGTGGTGAATACTCAATAATCTGGGTAGAAGTGCCAAATTAAAGGCAACAAAACTAACCCGATTATAGGATCTCAAAAGGACCTAAAATCCTGGGACAAGCTTCCCAAAATCCAACACGTTATTCATCAGAAAAATCCGTAGGAATACATGATTTGCCACTGCGCACTTAAGTCTACGACCAACACAGTCGGCATAAGACCTTTATTTGCACTGGCTACAGTTCTCATCCTGACCTGAATCAATTGGATCATCTCCGAAGTCTCTAGACATAGCTGGGGTCCAAAATCCTACTTTCGCAGAGTCAGAAAATAACAGACTGGTGATCGACACGACCTAACCCCTAAACCTAAAGGTTGCCAATTGGAGTGTCTCCTGATAACAGCTATCGAAGGAGAACCCTAACGATGGCGAGTGACGATCCCCAACTGCTGACAACAATAACACAAACGCACAACTTAACAAAGAACAACTGAGCAAACTGAGTATAACCGGACGACAAGAATCCGAATGGAGTCACACCCTGACTAATCCTGGGTAGACACCATAACGAAATTCATGGAGATCTGCTCCTACTCCTACTTTGGAACGGTAAAAGGTTGCAACTCTCCAGCCGGCCTCAGATGCTCGACCCAAGCACAAAACAAGACAGACACCTTGAATCGAACCATGAAACTTATCTTTACATTCCTGTCCATCCATAACTATCTCATAAGTCACGTCAATGTTGGTGGAACTTGAATGAATATAGAGAGTTGGCAGATGTGCCTGCTCTAGGATTGCACGTCTCTACCTGATAATATCAGGTACACAAACGCATCCCTAACTTAGCACAACATTATCACAAATCAAGGACTCCGAATCATTACCCAGCCGAGTATGCTCAAGTATCTCTGACGAACGAGCATCGGCGGGCAGTGTCTCGCGAAAGCGATTTAAGAAAAGTGGTCGGGCGCGGACATGAGCAAGATGTCCCCTCAGTAGAGACGAACTTAAGCTGTACTCAACGATCGCACAAGAACTGTAAATCTGCAGAAGACTATCACGACAATCAAAATCCGCTGCAGGAAGATGTACATTAAGCTCTGGTGGTCCGTGAAAATCTGACACGACTCTCGAACCAGTAGTGTCTCCAAATCTCCAACGCAAAACCACCACGGCCATCCCCAGATCATGAGTGGAATATCCTTCTCGTACTTCCTCCAAATGTAGGGAAGCAAAAGCGATATCTCTATAGTGTCACCTTAGTACACAATCGAGCCCACTCAAGAAACATTACAGTTAAACAACAAGGTCGCCCGAACCAGGAAGCAAAGAAAGAACTGGTGTAGTTGTTAACAAAATCTTTGACTGCAGAGAACTCCGCACACATGCCTCAGTCCAAAGAAGAAACCTCCCTTCCAGTCAATTTAGTCGACGGTGCAGCACTACTCTAGTAATCCTGCACGAAACGGTGGTAAGAACCTACTAAGCCTAAAAATCTGCGGACCTCCGTCCTGCACACAAGTCTGGACATAAGCTGTACGGCCACGATCTCCCTCGGGACCATACAAAACCGTCTCCCGTGACAACAAGACCTAGGAGTCAACACAAACAAGCCTGAAGAAACACTCCGAGAATCTAGCAACCACTGGGACGCTCCCAGTATCTGCATAACAAATTCTCAAGTGCTGCTCCTGTTCCTCAAGATACATTAAATAGACCAGAATGTCATAAACAGCACAACAATAACTGGTCGAGGAACGGCCTGAAGAAATCTAGTTCATCACATCTACAAATGCTGCTAGGGCATCAGTGAATCTAATGACTCACCAAAACACACAAAGCCCGTAGCACGCACAAGGCAGTCTTCGGAATGCCATCACTCCGATCCTGCAATAATGATGACCTGATCCCAAACAAACTTAGAAAATGTCTCGCACTGTGGAGCTGATTGAAGAAATCGTCAATGCGAGGTAAAGGATACCTATCCGCGCCGTAAGCCGGTTCAATTAACGATCCATCGATACCCAACCCTAAACTGCCGTCCTTCTCCTTGACAAACAGAAATAAGAGCTTCCAAAAGCGAAACACTCAGGCGTACAAAACTCCCCAAACAACCACTCTGCAGCTGATCCTTAAGCTCCCTAAGCTTCGCCGGCTCATCTGGAACAACGTCGGAAAACTCTCGCACGAAAGGAACCCGGTCCAACAAACCAACTGTGGCTACGGTATCATGAATGAACGCCATGAATCCATGACATCTCCTCAGTAGCTGACTAGCGAAAAGGGCTGAATTCAAGCTGTGAGAGGCGGCACAACTATCCACCTGCACAACAAGAACTGACCTGCCGGGGAAAACAAACCTGACTATTTCCTCACGGTAGTCCACAGACGCCAAGCACGTAGTTAACTAGTCCGTACCCAGAAGAACGTCAAATCCAACATCTCTAGAAGGATCTAAACGGCGAACAAATCTCTATCTCCTACCCGATTGGCACACGACTGATAAACGTGTCGCGCAATAAAAGAATCGCTGACAGAAGTTAACACAAACTATGACTAATCTACCCAACCACGGTACAAGTATGAAAAACAACGAAAATATCGAAGAACATGCGAATTAAGGATACCCGAAAACTCCACATTGGACGTCTGCGCGTCCCGATGAGTAGAAGCAAACTCCTGTGTCTGCCCTCTACCCGCAACTGGCTGAACTCCTCTGGTAGACTGACTCCTATGAGCGAATCTTCCACGTCCATGGCCTCTCTGAATACAATTCTGACGAGGTGCTAAGGAACAATCCTTGACGAAGTGCTGAATGCTTCCGCATCAAAAACATCCACGCGCTGATTGCTGACCCTCCTGGGAATGAGAGCTGAACGACTGTCCTTGTCCTAAGCCTCTGCTACTCCCGCGACGGCCACGAAATCTGTCTCGATGACCAAACCTCTGTCTCTGGGATGGTACACTGGTACGAGTCCTCCACTGTCCTGGAACTCTCTGAGTCTCTGGAATATGCGCCTCGTCAACTGGAGCTGCAACCACTGGTGCTATGTAGGTGACGGACTGCTGCATGCTGATCGCAAAGGACAACTGAGTAACAGGGGTGACAACCTCCTGTCGTAGCTCCCGAACGACATCAACCAAAGAACTCATCGTCTGGCAGAATTCCTGCATCTCTGCCACAAGCCTATCGATAGTATATATCGTAGGCTGATCCGTTTGCACCTGTGCAACTAGAGTGCCATCCTGGTCAGTACTCGTCTCATCCGAGCCAACTCTGACCTCGGCCCTCGCTGCATCACTCTGAGTCCTCATAGTCATCGGCGGCAAGGCTAAAATAGAGATAAGATTCGATAAGAATAAGGAAATCGAATCGCAAAGATATGAATCATCAAGGAAAGAATTTCAAGCAAATTTGTACTTAGGTCACTCAAGGCGAAGTACCGCATCGTGGGTATGCTGCAGACATACACACGCTACGTTACTCTGCTTAAGCTACCTACTCCATCATACTAAGGTCATCCTACACTCCGAAAGGTAAAACCTAGCGCTCTGATACCAACTTTGTCACGACCCGAAATTGGCACGTGACGGCCTTAATACTACGCAACGCCTAAAGACGTAACGCAGTAAAAGAAAGCCAAAACCCAGAAATCTAAACCATGAAAATACGGAAAAGATAATAAAAGTTTTTGAAACATTTGAAATCGCAACCCAAATTCTTTAAAAGTCCAACTTTTTTCTTTAAAATTTTAGCAACACCCCTTTTTTGTAAAAACTGGCCCAAAGGCGGAAAACAATCCACATCACAAATATACGACGCCGTAGCGAAGAAATAAAGACAATAGAGATAAAGCTGTATATAAGATAACAAAGCCACAATAATATACAATATCGTCCTCACCAAGTCTCTAAGTCAACAACATAATAGTAGATGGAGAGTACAATATACAACGAATGTACAATATGAAATACAGATAATCATCCAACCCACCTAAGCAAAATAGTATATGGTGAGCCGATGCGGTATCTATAGCAAAAGATGATAGGTGAATAGCCTGCCTCGACTACTCTGGGAAAACACCCTGCAAAACAACTGTGGCATAACGGGGGTGAGTTGCCAACTCGTGAATAGTAGATAACATATGCAGGTAATCGCAGGAATGTACGTACAGTATGAATCTAAGATATACAATTTACAGTAATAACAGGTCATGTGAATGCAGAATAATGGAAAGTACACTAGCAGGTACAATCAATATGTGGAGCAATAATAACATAACAGTAGTATGCAATAACCATGCAATAGGGATATGAGAATGTAGATATGCAGCAATCATGAAGGGTACACTAACAGGTACTCCTAATACATAGAACAGTGCATAAGTGAAAAGGTATGAGGTATGGAGTGAAATATATCATCCCACGGAATCCTGTCATCGTGGTAGGATCACAATCCATCAAGACACTCAAATCCCAATTCCTCAAATCAGCCCCCAAGTTGGGCTCTCACATCATATAAGTCTCACATCTCCTCAATGTACAATATCGAGTAATCTCCTATATCCCGAATGTACAAATCAGTAATCCCGTATGTATGTCCAATATCCAATCTCAATGAATCACCTAATATCCCAAATCAAATCTCAAGTAGAATTCTAACATCCTAAAGGTATATATTTGCAGAAATAAATATGATGGGGTCAATACACATATATTAGCATCACACTCCACTAATATTGGTGTAGGGTATATATAACAACGGCTAAATCCCCTGTTATATATACAAAGGTGTTAAAAGAAATATCATGAAAACAATGTGCCAAGTATTGACTCAGAAATCCTGATCTATCAGATGCCGTCACCAAGACTAGCATCCTGATAGGTACGTATCATACGCTATCCCGAAAGCACGAGTGCCTAGCTCTGAGCCTCGCCTTTCAACGTATGCATACGTGCATGACTCCCAACGGTATCTCCATGATCCCCGCCGAGTCATTAGTACTATCACCGGTAGGTACTCGCCCGCCTCCAGGCTCAATCGGCAAAGTCCATCGATCATCTTACCGAGGGAAACCATACCGGGCCCCACCATGTACCCTCATACGACAACCACGCCTCGTATGGAGTATATAATCAGAACCGATAAATCTCATGGTGGCTGCGCAAATATCATATCAAGGAAACCGGGTTTTTCAATGTATGCATAATTTCGTGAACTCCCGCGGTTCCCAAATCCAGAAAACAACATGTAAAATCCAAATAAACAAATGCGCAAATCCAGGAACAAATATATGCGATATATCTGAAATGCGAGCATATAAAGGAAAATATGTAGCTGAAACCAGATGTATGCGAAATCAATAAGGTACAGCTAAATATATGTGTCTACCTATGAGTAAGTGATGTCGTATACCCCCTGGGTATAAGTAGAATATGTAAGATACCCCCTAGGTATAAGTAAAATATGATCAAGGTATACATGTAGCTGTATCGTAAGGTGTATATATACCTATCACTAATGATATGATACACTATAGGTATACAGACAAGCTAGATGTTATGTGTGATAAGCAATACAAATCAATGTCACAAGATCCATAACCAAGCAATATAGTATCTACAAGGGGTTTGTATGTGACATGGCAATTATTGACGGTGTGTGTGTAGCATACAATCCGTGCTCGTGCAACATGAACCGTCAATAATATGTGCAGTGTCCTACGGCTGCTAGTCACAGTACCATTATATCTAATAAATAGGGTAAGGCGCAATTCTAACAATGACGTAGAATACGCAACAAGTATTAGAATTCTAGCCCAGACGCATAACGTCATGCGGGCGATTCCCCTGTAGATGTTAAATCTACTCACCCATGCTCCACGCTAGGTGAATCCTACCACTTGTCCCCCTCTGTAGCCGTGTCAGTAGTCCCCGCCTGCAAACCTGAAAATGAGACAAGGAATACATATATAAGCCAAATATTCCGCGAAACGCGATATCGAACCCAAACGAGAAACTCGCGTCGCGAACTAAATGCGCGTGTGCATGATACGCTAAAACGTGTGTATACGCGTCTAAAACTACAGCGACACGCCACGACACGCTGGATCGCAGAACACACTACGTATCGCGCGTATCGCGCAAACAAAACGGACATGAAATACGATATTTGATCCCAGATTTTCCTACAGGTCAAATCTTACAAAACTATACATTCCAAAACACTAGATAACACAGCAGAGAACCCTAGACACGACCCCAACACCCCAGCCCCCAACTTGGCCGCAAATTGCGGCCAAACCCATTAAATCTGCGGCCTGGAACAAGAATGAGGGGATCATGTTCTGGTGGTTGTAGGGTTCCTAGGCACGCTAGTGAGGTCTCCCAAGCCATCAACCATGGCAATTTTAAAAATAATGGTGCCGAGAAACCCTAAACTACGGATCGATAACTAGATGTCTAGGCGAAAAAGAACTAGTTAACACTTAACTAATGAGAAAACGGAAATACAACCTTTGTAGATCCGGTGCTCCACCTCCATAGCTCCGCAACGAGGTCCTCTCCGCTGTCCAAGTCAAATCCGGGCTCTAGGATCGGCTTCGTCGGAGAATGGGCAAGCTAGGTCGTCGATGTCCATGCCGAAGATGATCTACGTCGAGGCATCGCTAAATCAAGCTCCGACTTCACCAAGTCAAGAAACTTGTGAAGTAAACACTCTCTACTACTTGGCAAGAGGTAGAGGATGAAGAAATAGGAAGTGGGTTAACTTTAGAATTGGATTTCTCACTCAAAAACATCAATCACCATTGATGAGGTAAGCTTTTCTTCACTTGAAGCAAGGAAGAAGAAGAAGAAGCTTATGATAAGTTAATTAGAAAAAGAAAAGAATAATCAAAACTTATCATAACTAAACCATGGTAAAGTGTAGAGATTGAACTAGGGTTAAAACAAATGGTTAGGTTAAGCATGAGATAAGAATGGTGGACAAAGTCAAAGGTTCATGAATCTTCAACTACAATCCAAAACAAGCCACCATTATCCTCATTTCCTTTTCCAAAAAGAAAATAAATAAATAAATAAATAGATAAATAAAGGAAATGAAACCCTAACCATTCTTTTAACCATGGTTTAAATCTTTGCACTTAACCAAGTAAACATGTATCATCAAACATGATACAATCAAATGCACAAAATCATATCGCATATGTAATGCGCACATCCGAGTGAGAAAATCCATCTTAAGTAAACCGATACTAGTTGATGCAAAGTAATATATCAAATATATAAATATGCATTAAATCATTAAATCAACACTTGATTCAATGATCCAGTTATGTCGCACACAACCGACTAGTATACAATATATCGGCTTATCGAATCAATGCTTGAATCGATAACTAGGTCATATCGCATACAACCATTCGATACATTTATCGCGAGAATAGAATACGGTATCACATACACGCATTATTCTCGGTCCCGCACATATCTCATATGCGCTCCTATTTCGTTTCGCTTGAGCCAGGAAACCTCTGTGTAGGACTCTAAAGACTCGTCAATACGCCGGCAGCGGATGATGATCATATCAAACATCCACAAGCCGCAAGCGGTCTGCTAAATGTAACGGCCACCCGGGTATTGAGCGATCTGAAGATCGACGAGCAAGCCCGCTCACACTCCAGTGAATCCGACCAGTAACACTACCGTACAGTCCGGTCTGATCGTCTGATATGTCGCATATCTCGCCTAGGGGTGGTAAACGTCAGACCCCAATAGCTCAATAAGTCGTGTCGATATGAGGTCTATAACAAATCAAGAAACTACTGGTAACACTTACCAGTAAATCTCAGCAACCCTGGCCAGGGATTTCCTATTATAGCCAATCGAACACAGCGCAACATCAACCCCCTATACCGGGAGAGACGAATCCCCTCCTATCGCTCATTGCCTCCATGTGACTCGGGACTGTACCCAAAAACCACCGTTTTGCACGCCCTCTTGGACGTGGTAAGATGGAAATCAAAGCACAGTGGGAACCACACAAGACTCTATGACAATCTCGGGTCAACAGACTACTCTGTACCAGTGTCACCAGAGAACTGCCATCTGACGTGAGGTATAATACCATCTGGGAGTTCTCGGCGAGTCCGTCCAGTGTACCCAGTCTGTACTGAGCACCCGTATATCATCCCTGATGTCAAACACCAATGGATATGGGATCATCCATCGCCCATCTGTATGAGTCGAGAAGGTATACGCTAGTCTACTCTGGTATATCGATGCCCCGTCTCGATACACCCTCGACTAGGGACTTTGAAGGATGTACTTATAGACTACCATGTCCTCACTAGTATGATCCGCATCATAGTCCAGGTAGTCAAGTACAGATCCTAAGGGCTTTACCAACATGTAACAGAGAGACAATCAGTATACACGTTAAGGTAAAGTTCAACCAGATAGCATACTATCATGTCGAGCAAGAAAGTCCTCCCTATATATGTCCCAGCATCCACTACAATATACATCCTATGTACAGTAATGGCCTCTAGGGCATACATATAACTAACAATCTCCCACTTGCACTAGGGCCATCTGTAGCAGTGGTTGCAGTATCTCATACTCAACCATCCCACAAAAATCTCTCTCTGGGAACAGGCCTTTGTGAGTGGATCCGCTGTGTTGTCCTCTTAGTCTACTCTCCAAACCTCGATCTCCCTGGAGATCAACCATCTCCATGATCAAGTGATACTGCCTTAGAATATGTCTGGATCACTGATGGGACCGGCGTTCCTTGGCATAAGCCACAACTCCATTGTCACACAATGGGAGGAACATAGTTCATCTTATGAACCAATATACACCCAAACAGCCTCTTTGGTAGCATCCTAAGTAGCGATGTATCCAGCCTTTATCGTCTAGTATGTCACGGTATCTAGCTTGGAACTCTTCCAACATACCGTCCCTTTACTGAGGGTAAAGACAATGCCTGTGACTGACACTCAGTCGTCTTTATCACCCTGGAACACTTCCAGTGATTCTTCCCAGGATCAATTGATACAATCTCACTACAGCTAGTGAGTTTTCTAACATCCATTTAGATCTATCTCATAGGTCCAAAACCCAGGATTTAGTAGGTATCAATTTGATCCTATGTGGAGAATCATTGTGATAAACGGAGATTGATCGAGCGTAGCATAGGAAACTCCTTCCCTATCAAGAGTATGTCATCCACGTACTCTACGAGGATCGTCACCATACTCCCTACTACCTTCTTGTATATACAAGGTTCATATACCATTTTGATGAAGTCAAACTCTTTGACTACCACATCAAAACAGATGTTCCAACTCCGCGATGCCTGCTTTAATCCTATAAAGCATCTTGCACACGCTTCCGCTGCTCCCACTGTCTACGAAGCCCTCTGGCTGTGTACTTATAGACGCACTCTTCTAAAACAGCATTTAGAAAAGCTATCATGACACCCAACCACCAGATATCGTAGTCATGGTCTGTAGCCGTGGCAAGTAGGATCTGGATGGACTTAAGCTTAGATCCTTAGAAAAAGGTTTCATTATGATCCATATCTGGTCAATTATGCAAACCTTTAACAAGTCTAGCTTTGAAAGTCTCAACTTTTCCATCTACACCAAGTAATCTTCTCAAGATATACTTGCTCCTGATGGGGATTTAACCCTTCAGATATAGCAACCAAAGTCCATACTTTGTTGGTGTATATGGATTCCATCTCAGATCGCTAAGCATCCAGCCATTCTTACAGAGTCTTACTCCTGATGGCCAGCTCGAAGCTAGTTGGGTCATCATCTCATGATGCAATCCTCGCTCCCACTGTCATAGAGAAATCGAAGTATCTCTCAGGTGGGTGAGGAACCCTACTAGATCGGCGGAGAGGCCGAGGTTCGTTGGTAACTATTGAACTATTTGGTTCTTTCAAATTATCAGCTGTAGTTTGTATAGCTGGAACCTTTCCAGTTCTACATAACAGACCTTGCCTTGAGCTTGTCCGGATTTTGCTTTTAGACAAAGGCTGGACAACCCCAAATCTTAACTAGCTTAAGATATGGGCTCTTCCCTTTCCATATCACATATGAAATGGTAGGCAACTGATTTGAGTGGAACCTAATTCAATTGGTATGCAGCTTCTCAAGTGCATATCTCCCAAAAAAGGGATAGGTAACTCAGTAGTACTCATCATAGAGCACACCTTATCATATAGGGTGTGATTGCTCCGCCCCGATATACCATCGTGCTATGGTGTATTCAGAGGAGTAATGCTGAGAGAGAATCTCATTCTCCTTTAGAATAATCCAGGATTTTCGTGCTCAAGTATTCTCCTCCTTGATCTCATCAAAGGACATAATACTTATACCCGTATTCTGGTTCTCTACTTCTAACTTATATTCTATGAATATCTCAAAAGGTTCAGACTTGTGTTTCAACAGGAACATAGGTCTGAATCTCGAAAGATCATTAGAGAATGTAATGAAGTATAAAGAACCGGTCTTGGCATTTGTAGACTGGGGACCTACATACATCAACATGTATCATCCCAAGAGTTCATTAACTCTTTCTCTGTTTCCAATAAACAGAGCTGTGGTCATCTTATCTTTGTGACATGACTGGCGAGTTTCACAAGATGTAAATTCAAACTAATTTAAATATGCATCTAAATGCAACTCTAGCTAGTCGGGTCACATTGATCTGACCTAGTCTACAATACCTCAAGAAGGATTCGTTCATTTCTGAACTCTTCCTCTTGTGTGTGTTCCATATACTAAGAACTGTAGTTTGATTTAGAACATCAACGCTTTTAGATAACGTGCCTGAACCGATCAACTTTTGATATAGGAAATGTTCAAAACATTATCCAACAATACAAAATTTTATCATTTCTTTACTAATAAAGAGACTGATATGATTTTGTATATCAGGTTCGGTATCTAATAACATTCGTTCAGAATCAATGTATCGTTAATACAGGGTGACAGTGACCAACAGACTTGGCTGCAACACTTGCCCCGTTTTCTGTCTCATGAAACTTATCACCCGTTCTCAATTCTCTACCTTTCTGTAGCCCTATGTAACAGATTACATATCTGGGATCCTGATTTGGTATCACATACCCAGGACGTAAAGGATACTGAGAAACAGTTCTGTATAAAGAAAACACCCGAAGATGATGCATCATCATGCACTCTCTTCGTTTGGGCGGCACGGGAAATCTGGTATTCCCCAAATTCCTGCTCTGTCTTATAACAATTATAAGTTGGAGCGGGACCAACGTTCCCCAGCTCAGTATAACAAGCGGGTTCGGTCAATAATCCGTTTTATTATCTTGATTAAGGCGTGATATGGTCGCTACCTGGAGAGAGAGAGAAGAAAACACTCAGCGTGCGCTCTGTCAAGAATAGATTGGTTATTATTTTATCTAATCAGGATGGCTCCCACTGCTTTTTATCAAATCTTCCTTCAAACCCTAAAAGGAAAGACTAGCCGGGATTAATTACACACTACAAGTTTGCCAATCTTTCAGCCAGGCCAGTGTCGGTACTTTGAGGGAGGTCCCCCGTGCTTTCGCACGAATCTAATTAATGTAAACCTCGTTTTCCAAGAGGCGTAACCTCGTTAACACCTTTCTAGACACCTACTTGATCGGCTAATTGTAATGTATAAAACTCTCCCAGGAGTAACTCTTACTCGCAGCGGGTATCGGGATCCAACTATCTCATAGAAGGTATGCAATCTCATTGCAAATTTCAACATTTGAAATTCCCGATAATATTTTGCCCCTAGCAGCTATATGACCTTAACATAGTCAACAAATCATAAGTGCTAGTCAAGTTCAACCCGTCATTTCCCGATTGAATTAAACCCACCCGCACGACCTTTAACATAGTCAACAAAGTCGCACGACTACCCTAATCCAATCACATCATATGCTTATGCAGATAAGCACTAATTAGCTACCGCACACTACGCCTTAACATAGTCAACAAACGTAGCACGAATACTAACTAGTACTTATCTGAAATGACGGAGGGCTACGACAGGTTTTTCTGAAAACCTATTGCGTAATGAACTTGATATCGTTGTAGGATCGAATGAATTTTAAAATGGAATGCTTTTGAGGCTTTTCTAGTTTTGCTAAAGGAGTCACTCCCGGTGAAGGGATCGTCGGTCCTTTCCTCGTCGAATGAGGTGCGGGATATATCATATATATCACTGTGCAAAGCAAAAACACTTAAAAGCAATCAAAAGACAAACCGAGTGTGTAGCATCTGCCAGTTATTGCTAAAGGAGTCACTCCCGGTGAAGGGATCTCGGTCCTTTCCTCATCGAATAAGGTGCAGGATATATCATATATACCGCTGTGCAAAGCAAAAACACTTAAAAGCAATCAAAAGACAAACCGAGTGTGTAGCATCTGCCAGTTATTGCTAAAGGAGTCACTCCCGGTGAAGGGATCTCGGTCCTTTCCTCATCGAATAAGGTGCAGGATATATCATATATACCGCTGTGCAAAGCAAGAACTGTAGCTACCTGTTTTATTTTGAAATTCGATTCTACAACATCTTAGGTTTCTTTTATTTCATTAATCACATTAATGAAGTCCCATCATTTAAGTACCTAATCATCACAGATAAATACGACGTACACTTATGCCATCCGCATTCGCCTCGATGTCCCTTCATGCACCGTTAGGTTAGGTAACTAACGGCAGAGCGGGGCAGGGCTAGCACGGGTGTAAAACATAAGTAACGTCTATATAATATATCATATATACTATATACTGTATCTATCACAGAACATCACATGATCACATCACAGATATCGCAGCAGAAGAATCATATGAAATATTGGATATACTAGGACGTCCGTGTTTTCAATACGAGCCAGTATAAAACACGGATTCCATGGTCGTGATGAATAGCCAAACCCACACCCCTAGACCCCTACGAGAGCGGCAAGCAACCCTACCAATTCTGGAGTTAGGAGACCCGGACTCGACTCCTCGAGTTGGTCTCCCACTGGACTCCAGAACCCGGTTACTTGTGCTCCCCTCCTTGGGTCTATCCTAGTGCGGAAAAGTAAATAATATACAAACGGTGACTACTTCCGCAACCTGGAAGCGCCCCAATAAAAGAATATTACATACAAGTTTTTACATGAATGAAAATGAAAAACACTCATCTCACATAAAAACCCCCGGCTATTCAAACACGACGATCCAATATAACATATCCAGCAACACATAACATCACATGTCATCAACGTAAGTAAATATGTCCATCCCAATTGTCGTTGACATATAGCAACGAAACCGGCGATATCACATATTACACTTACGGTCACAGAAAAGAAAGTATAAAACTACAACAGTTGGAATCCGCAACCACCTCAGACATCGCATGCCTGACCAAATGAATTACTTAGACATCACATGCCTAACAATTATAAACCCCGCATTTTAGTCTCAAAATCGAAAACACTTTTCAATATCAAGTCGGGTAATTCAACAAGATTCCCGACATCCTGATCAAATACTCGTCGCAAACTTTAGTAGGCGGCCGCACCCCCAATACCGTCGACGAAGTGCACCAAGGCGGAACACCGCTACCGCGAGCACCCGAACGGATGCTTTCGGCGACGGGGTTCTCCTACAGTCACTTGGTCGGGGCTATGGAGTGAGGCTGTCTATTAAGTTTACCCGGCGAGTATCCGCGTACGCTACGTGATTGCGACGGACTTTTGATCACATCAAAATTCCGTGGCAACCGATCAAGTGAGACTAAATTGCTATGTTTATAACATTCATTCAGTTATCTCATAACTTCTTGTGAATTCCAATTATTGTATCCCATTCCAGATAATTAGAAAATGTTAAACTTTCCGATTGAACATTCGAACACCCAAGTTTTCCCGATACAGATCAACACATGAAATAAGTCTAACAACATTCAGTTCGTGCCTCAGTACCGACGGTCCAGCCGTAGAATGGTCAAGCCAACGCCTCACATGTGGCACGCCGTACTGCCCCAAACCCGAAGGTTCAAAGGGTAGTTCAAGACGGTCACATAATCGAGTTAAGGTTTGTTGTCTTCTAGAGGGACCATCGTGTTACTTGCACTACTTAGAACGTGATTAAACTACAGAAATATCCAACACTTGGAAATTTCCCGACAGGGGAAAAATTGGGTATTTATATCCGGTCGAACTTTTTAACATATTCAAAAAATTATCCAGAACGACACATAGACAAAGTTTGACAATCCGATCGAATGTATGAACTCCCAATACAACCCAAAATACTCAACTCTTGATTTCAGATTAAAAATTCCCAGGAAAACCAGCACTGAAAAATAGGAGTTACTGTGCAAAATTCAATGGCAGATAAGACAAAAGTGCGGCGGAAGGGCCGCATTAGCACGCTAATGTCGCGGTTCCGCCGCACTTTAGAAAGATCATTAGGTAATTTTTGCATCGTAATTCTTAGATTTACCTGCTGATTTTTCTGCATATTTTTAATTTGCAAAAATCCACATTTTACAAAAAAGTACAGAGAGCAATTTGGAAATCGGATTTGGGTTCGATCGGACTTCAAACTCCGTCTACGCTTCGCCTAAGGCTCTAGCTAGGCTCTGATACCACTGTAGGGTTCCTAGGCACGCTAGTGAGGTCTCCCAAGCCATCAACCATGGCAATTTTAAAAATAATGGTGCCGAGAAACCCTAAACTACGGATCGATAACTAGATGTCTAGGCGAAAAAGAACTAGTTAACACTTAACTAATGAGAAAACGGAAATACAACCTTTGTAGATCCGGTGCTCCACCTCCATAGCTCCGCAACGAGGTCCTCTCCGCTGTCCAAGTCAAATCCGGGCTCTAGGATCGGCTTCGTCGGAGAATGGGCAAGCTAGGTCGTCGATGTCCATGCCGAAGATGATCTACGTCGAGGCATCGCTAAATCAAGCTCCGACTTCACCAAGTCAAGAAACTTGTGAAGTAAACACTCTCTACTACTTGGCAAGAGGTAGAGGATGAAGAAATAGGAAGTGGGTTAACTTTAGAATTGGATTTCTCACTCAAAAACATCAATCACCATTGATGAGGTAAGCTTTTCTTCACTTGAAGCAAGGAAGAAGAAGAAGAAGCTTATGATAAGTTAATTAGAAAAAGAAAAGAATAATCAAAACTTATCATAACTAAACCATGGTAAAGTGTAGAGATTGAACTAGGGTTAAAACAAATGGTTAGGTTAAGCATGAGATAAGAATGGTGGACAAAGTCAAAGGTTCATGAATCTTCAACTACAATCCAAAACAAGCCACCATTATCCTCATTTCCTTTTCCAAAAAGAAAATAAATAAATAAATAAATAGATAAATAAAGGAAATGAAACCCTAACCATTATTTTAACCATGGTTTAAATCTTTGCACTTAACCAAGTAAACATGTATCATCAAACATGATACAATCAAATGCACAAAATCATATCGCATATGTAATGCGCACATCCGAGTGAGAAAATCCATCTTAAGTAAACCGATACTAGTTGATGCAAAGTAATATATCAAATATATAAATATGCATTAAATCATTAAATCAACACTTGATTCAATGATCCAGTTATGTCGCACACAACCGACTAGTATACAATATATCGGCTTATCGAATCAACGCTTGAATCGATAACTAGGTCATATCGCATACAACCATTCGATACATTTATCGCGAGAATAGAATACGGTATCACATACACGCATTATTCTCGGTCCCGTACATATCTCATATGCGCTCCTATTTCGTTTCGCTTGAGCCAGGAAACCTCTGTGTAGGACTCTAAAGACTCGTCAATACGCCGGCAGCGGATGATGATCATATCAAACATCCACAAGCCGCAAGCGGTCTGCTAAACGTAACGGCCACCCGGGTATTGAGCGATCTGAAGATCGACGAGCAAGCCCGCTCACACTCCAGTGAATCCGACCAGTAACACTACCGTACAGTCCGGTCTGATCGTCTGATATGTCGCATATCTCGCCTAGGGGTGGTAAACGTCAGACCCCAATAGCTCAATAAGTCGTGTCGATATGAGGTCTATAACAAATCAAGAAACTACTGGTAACACTTACCAGTAAATCTCAGCAACCCTGGCCAGGGATTTCCTATTATAGCCAATCGAACACAGCGCAACATCAACCCCCTATACCGGGAGAGACGAATCCCCTCCTATCGCTCATTGCCTCCATGTGACTCGGGACTGTACCCAAAAACCACCGTTTTGCACGCCCTCTTGGACGTGGTAAGATGGAAATCAAAGCACAGTGGGAACCACACAAGACTCTATGACGATCTCGGGTCAACAGACTACTCTGTACCAGTGTCACCAGAGAACTGCCATCTGACGTGAGGTATAATACCATCTGGGAGTTCTCGGCGAGTCCGTCCAGTGTACCCAGTCTGTACTGAGCACCCGTATATCATCCCTGATGTCAAACACCAATGGATATGGGATCATCCATCGCCCATCTGTATGAGTCGAGAAGGTATACGCTAGTCTACTCTGGTATATCGATGCCCCGTCTCGATACACCCTCGACTAGGGACTTTGAAGGATGTACTTATAGACTACCATGTCCTCACTAGTATGATCCGCATCATAGTCCAGGTAGTCAAGTACAGATCCTAAGGGCTTTACCAACATGTAACAGAGAGACAATCAGTATACACGTTAAGGTAAAGTTCAACCAGATAGCATACTATCATGTCGAGCAAGAAAGTCCTCCCTATATATGTCTCAGCATCCACTACAATATACATCCTATGTACAGTAATGGCCTCTAGGGCATACATATAACTAACAGTGGTGTGTTCTAGACCTAGTGTGCATGCCCCAGTATTCTCAATTTTATCCCGAAGGGTCTGGGTCAATAGCAGATTACAAAATGCTAATATATTGCTTTAAAAACACCAATTTTACACAAAACACAAACCTTATGGTATTTTAGTGAAATCTGGGTCAATTCCCAGTTAAAGTAACCCTAACAACACTAAAATAAGCTAAGTTAGCTAACACAATTATCACTTATCCCGATTTCCACATAAACACCATAATTAGCACTAAACTCACTTTAAATGCAAACTAAAGCTAATCAATGCACAACTTAAGAAATGAGGGGATTTGGGTTCAGAGTTTATACCCTAAGGAACCCTAGAAGCAGGAGAAGAAGTGGAAAAGAGCTGCTGTAGTTGCTGGGGCTGCTGCTGCTACAGTTGCTCCTTGCTTCTGCAGCTGCTGCTAATGCTGTTGCTGTCTGCTGCTGGTGTTGTTGTTGTTGATGCTGCTGTTGCTGCTGCTAGTTGCTGCTGCTGGAGCTTCTCATGTTGCTGGGGCTGTTGCTGTGTGTGTGTGTGTGTGTGTGTGTGTTGTGAGAAATGAGAGTTACAAAAGAAAAGAATAGGAGCTAAGCTAGTCAACCCTCTCTTTTCATTAAATGAAGGCATGGGCAAGCCATCATGCCCCATGATGCACTCTCTCTCTCTCACCAAGTTAACACAAGAACAATCATTTCCATAAACAATAAAAAGAAAACAACAACCATAATTAAAACCCAAAATGACTTAATACAAAACTTAAAATGGCTTAAGGAAATGGTTAGTCAACCATGGTTGCCAATCATGGTTTAACCACAAATTACAACCCTAGTTAACATGCACAAGTGTGTGCAAACCTAGGAAAAATCTAATAAAATATTCATTAAATAGGATAAAATAATTAAAAATCAATTTGGTAAACTTTTTATTAAAAACTATATATTAAAATATAATTATCCACAAAACACATTCTATGGTGTTACAGTTTGAGACTTCATTACACATGGGGTTTGTGACTTCATTGCATATAAGGGATAGTGTTGAGAATGTGGGAATATAGTCCCACATTAGGAAAATTATGAGATGCATATGGGTATAAAACATAAGATAAGACAACCAACTATAAGGCTTGAGTCTTTTGGATGGAGGCTATGTGCATCTATGTGTGGGTCCATATATTGTAGTCCCAATCTGAGTTTTACAGCAAGCAATATATTTAAAAACTAAAAAAGACAGAAAACATCGTGATTTTTAAAAATTTATGATTTTCATGTGCTAATAAGGAAACAGAAATTTTTGCGATATTCATGTGCTAATAATAGCAAGCAAATATTGATAAACAAAAAAAAAACCCGAAATATTTAGGACTTTTGAAAATTCCTAATTTTCGTGTGCCAAGTAGAATTTTGAAGAACTTTGATAAACTACAAATTTTAGGATATTTGTAAATTTCATGAAATTCGTACGAACAAAATATTCAAAAACCAAAGACAAATTATTAAATTTTGGGATTTTTAAAAATTTCGCCGTTTACGTTTGCTATATATATAAAGCAAAATTTTGATAAACCAAATTAAACAAAAAAATTGTGCTTTCTGAAAAATTCCTGTGTGCACAATTAAAAAAAAACTTAATTTTTTGTAGGATTTCTCAAAATTTCATGATTTTCGTATGTTATAATAAGCAAAACATTGAAAAGCGAAGAAAACATAAATTTTTAGGAATTTTGAAAAATTTCGCGATATTCGTGAAGCAAGCATATTCAAAACCCGGAAAGGAGAAAATTTCGGGATTTTCTTCTACTATAGAAACCAATTGATAAACCGAAGAAAACCGAAAAAAAATCCAGATTTATGGAAAACTTCACGATTCTTGTGTGTTCTAACAAACAAAATAGTGATAAACTAAGGAAAACAGATAATTTTGGGATTTCTGAAGATTTTGCAATTTTTGTGCATTACTAAAATAAGGAGTTGCCCTAACGGATAACGTTATCCGTAGGGGCAATAAAAGGTTGCCCCTACGGATTAATCCGTAGGTCCCTTTAGTTGTCCCTACGGTGCTATACGAATTAATTTAAAAATATTAAAACGTAATTTGTTATTTGGCCCTACGGAGCCGCAAGAGAAGGACCTATGGTTTAATCCGTTGGGGCATATATATGGGTTATTAATAAAAAATAAAGCATAGAAAAGTCCCCGTTCCCAAAAAATTATCCTCATCACTCTCCCGCGCGCGCCTCTCGTCGCCACTGCCCGCACCTCGTCGTCACCGCCCGCGCCTCGTCGCCACCGCCCTCCCGCGCATGCCTCTTCATCCCCGACATCACCGTCGACTTCCTCGTTGACTTCCACTTCGCCACCGCGCTCGCCTCGTCGCTGATTGCGCCTGTCGCCATCACCTCGTTTTCGCTACAGGTTAGTAAATTTCTTATTTTTACTTCTAATTATTCGTTTGTTTCTTTTTTGTTGATTAGGGTGAGGGTTAGGGTTAGGGTTAGTGTTAGGGTTCAGTTTAGTGTTATGGTTAAGGTTAGGGTTAGGTTTCAGGTCAGTTAGGGTTTGGGTTAGGGTTAATTAGTTGCGATTAGGGTTAGGGTTAGGTTAAGACTTGGACTAGGGTTAGGGTTAGGCCTTCATTGTATGGTTAGGGTTAGGGTTAGGGTTTGGTTCAGGTTTAGGGTAGCTAGGGTTAGTTTGGGTTAATTAGAGGCTAGGGTTAATTTGGGTTAATTAGTGATAATTTGAAAGGGATAGGGTGTTGATTAGGGTTAATTAGGTTAATTTGGGTAAATTGGGTTAAATTTGGGTTAATTAGGGATAATTTGTGTTAGGGCAACGATTATGGTTAATTGGGGTTAATTTGGGTTATTTAGGGTTAGGGATTAGGGTTAGGGTTTGGTTCAGGTTTAGAGTTAGAGGCTAGGGTTAATTTGGGTTAATTAAAGGCTATGGTTAATTTGAGTTAATTAGAGATAATTTGAAAGGGTTAGGGTGTTGATTAGGGTTAATTAGGTTAATTTTGGTAAATTGGGTTAAATTTGGGTTAATTAGGGATAATTTGTGTTAGGGTAACGATTATGGTTAATTAGGGTTAATTAGGTTAATTTGGGTTATTTAGGGTTAGGGTTTAGGGCGCACTAGTTCATTCAGTAGGATACTCGATGATAACGTATACGTACAACTTTAGCATCAGATATCCCGGACGATCAGAACCATTTTATATATTTTAGTGTACTTGGTACGGTACACGAACCGATACAGATAAGTGGAGAAACAATCTCGAAAATTGAAAAGATGAATATAGATTGACTAGTGTGAACACACTTCGATTTTACGGCCAGGAAAATCCGTTTATCTTTCCGAACCAAGCATTCCAAATATACTACTCACAGTGTTTGAAGCATCCGGGATGGAGTGTTGTATGCCGTTGGAAACCCAGGGATATTTACGATGTCCCAGAATTCGAGGACAGCGATGAGGATGAAGAAGAGAGAAAACTTAGAGTGCTCCGACCGTCTGTTTCAAAAGACGGGTTGTCTTCGGCTGATCATGAAGTTACGTGGGTTAGAAATGATATCGATGATGAAATCCAAGTAGATATGTCTAATGTGTCTACGAAACGAAAAAGGTTATCAGTAATGTTATATTATTACTCCACATTTTACGATCTATACATATATAGTCAATATTTGTAATGATTGTCTAATGCATCCACGAACCGTTTTATCTAAATTTGATGACGATGACGGGAGCAGCGAGGGGCGGCAGGAGCTCCAGCCCCGGCACCGGCAGAGGCAGAGGCAGAGCGGTTCTGTCGCCAGGAGAGCTGCGTAGGGAGCTTCAGAGGACCGGTCTTGCACCCCGATCGGAGACCCCTTCGGATGGCTCCTTCTATGTGGACTTTGCAACACCTCCAGGTATATTGCACGCATATTCATTTTGAATGTAATATTATAGATATACATGCATATTTTGTAGGGTTCCTAGGCACTCTTGTGAAGGTTCATAAGGCATCAAACATGCCCGGATAAAAATTTAGACGTGCCGAACAACCCAAAGCCGGGATCTTTGCTAGATTATTAGGGTTAAACATGCAAGATGATAACTTTTATCTAAGTGTGAGGGATTACAACCTTTGTAGTCCGCTCCTTCGCTTCACAAGCTCCGAGTAGAAGTCCCTTCGCCGCGATCCATGATATCCCGGACTCATGAGAGGCTCCACGACTCGAACGATCCATGCTAGCTTGAAGTGTTCCAAATCTCTGATGATCTACGTCGAAATTGCAAAGACTCAAGCTTTCTCACTCTAAAGAGATGAACACACTAATCGCATGGGCTAGATGAGATGAGGATGAGAGAGTAGTATTTTTGCTTTCTTTTTAAATCATTTTCTCATATTTATTCATCACATAAAGAATTTCAAGTGAGCTTTTTCAAGAGAGAAGAAGATGATGATGGAAAAGATAATGAATAATCCCTTTTGTGATGAATAGAAAGAAATGTATATGATTGATATATAAACCATGGTCAAGGATGAGTGGCTAAGATTTTGTAGAGAATAAACTAGAGTTTGGTTGGGTTAGAAATGTGTCATCAAAAATATCTTAACCATGACAAAAGATAAAGCTTCTAGAAGGTGCATGAAGCATCTAACCCTAATCAAACCCTAACCTCATTTAATCATCCTTAAACATGTTTAACAATAAATCATATCATGTCACAATAATATATATCACATATATATTATATATTTGTAACAAAAGAAAATAATACAATTAACATATATCGCATATATATCAATGTATCATCCAGTGAGAAAATGAAATAATAAAGCGAGCCAATATTAGATAATGTAATACAATATATCATATATATTATTATACATTAAATCATCGAATCAACACTTGATCCGACGATCCGGCTATATCGAATATTACCAACTAATATATCATGTACCGATTCATCGAACCAACACTTGATCCGATGACCCGGTTCATATCCAAATATCGCGAGAATATAATACGGTATCTCATATCGCATTATCCTCGGTCCTGCACATATCACATATGTGCCTCTACTCCGTTTTGCCTGAGCCAAGAAACCTCTGTGTAGGACTCTAAAGAATCGTCAATACGCCGGTAGCAGGTGATGATCATATCAAACACCCATAAGCTGCAAGCGGTCAGCTAAACGTAACAGCCACCCAGGTATTGAGCGATCAGAAGATCAACAAGCTAGCCTGTGCGTTCTCCTGTGAATCCAATCAGTAACACTCTCGTACAGTCCGGTCTGTTCGTCTGATATGTCGCATATCAAGTTTAGGGGTGGTATACGTCAGACCCCAGTAACCGATAAGTCGTGTCGATGTGTGGCTCATAACGGGTCGAGAAACTACTAGTAACACTTACCAGTAAATCTCTATATCAGCCCTGGCCAGGGACTTTCAGTTATAGCCAATCGAACACAGCACAACATCAACTCCCTATACCGGGAGAGACGAATCCCCTCCTATCGCTCATTTCCTCCATGTGATTCGGGACTGTACCCAAAAGCCACTGTTTTGCACGCCTTCTTGGACGTGGTAAGGTGGAAATCAAAGCACAGTGGGAATCACACAAGACTCCATGACGATCTCGGGTCTACAGACTACCCTATACCAGTGTCACCGGAGAACTGCCATCTGACGTGTGGTATATCACCATTTGGGAGTTCTCTACGAGTCTGTCCAGTGTACCCAGTCTCCACCGAGCACCCGTACACCATCTCTGATGTCAAACACCGATGGATATGGGATCATCCATCGCCCATCATATGGGTCAAGATGCGTATACGCTAGTCTACTCTGGTGTATCGATGCCCTGTCTCGATATACCCTCGACTAGGAACAGTTATAGGATGTACTCATCGACTACCAAGGCCCCACTAGTATGATCTCATCATAGTCCCAGTAGTCGAGTACAGATCCTAAGGGCTTTATCAACATGTGAGAGAAAAACAGTAAACCAATACAAGTCAACATGTTAAGATAAAGTGAAACCAAATAGCATACTATCATGACGAGCAAGAAAGTCATCTCTATATATATCCAAGCATCCATTATAATATACATCATATGTACAACAATGGCCTCTAGGGCATATACATAACTAACAATCTCCCACTTGCACTAAGGCCAGCTTCTGTAGTATCTCATACCTAGCAACCCGAATAATCTCTCAAACTGTATCTGGGGAATAGACTTCGTGAATGGATCCGCAGTGTTGTCCTTCGTATCTACTCTCCTGACCTCGATCTCCCGGCGATCAACTATCTCCCTGATCAGGTGATACCGCCTCAGAATATGTCTGGACTTCTGATGGGATCTGGGTTCCTTGGCCAATGCCACAGCTCTATTGTTATCGCAATACAGAGGTATTGGATGCTCAATGGATGGAACCACTCCAAGTTCAGTAATGAACTTCTTGATCCAGACAGCCTCTTTGGCAGCATCGTTGGCAGCGATGTATTCAGCCTCCATCGTCGAGTCTGCAACGGTATCCTGTTTGGAACTCTTCCAACATACCGCCCCTCCATTGAGGGTAAAGACAAAACCCGAATGCGACTTAGAGTCGTCCTTATCACTTTGGAAGCTGGAATCGGTAAAGGACTCCACCTGGAGTTCTCCGTTACCATACACCAAGAACATCTCCTTAGTCCTTCGTAAGTACTTGAGAATGTTCTTCACAGCTGTCCAGTGACTCTCTCCAGGATCTGCTTGATACCGACTCACCACACTTAGTGAGTATGCTACATCGGGTCTGGTACATAGCATCGCATACATGATAGAGCCTACTGCCGAAGCATAGGGTATCCCTTGCATGCGAGCTCTCTCCAAATCAGTCTTGGGAGACATCTCTTTGGAGAGAGTGAGTCCAGAGATCGTGGGTTGGTTCCCACGCTTGGATTCTTCCATACTAAACCTCTTTAGTATGGTGTCAATGTACCTGGATTGGGACAATCCCAGTATCCGTTTAGATCTATCTCTATAGATCATGATTCCCAATATGCAGGAGGCATTACCTAGATCTTTCATTGAGAATCTCTGTGATAAGAAGAGCTTGACTGATTGCAGCATAGGAATATCATTTCCTATCAAGAGTATCTCATCCACGTACAATACGAGGAAGACAACCTTACCCTCTGCTACCTTCTTATAGATACAAGGTTCATCTATATTTTTGATGAAGTCAAACTCTTTGACTACAACATCAAAACAGATGTTCCAACTCCGCGATGCTTGCTTTAACCCATAAATGGATTTAAGCAGCTTGCACACCTTTCCGCTGCTCCCACTATCTACGAAGCCCTCTGGCTGAGTCATGTACACGCTCTCTTCTAAATCACCGTTTAGAAAGGCGGTCTTAACATCCATTTGCCAGATTTCGTAGTCATGGCATGCAGCAATGGCAAGTAAGATCCGGATAGACTTAAGCATAGCCACTGGAGAAAAGGTTTCGTCATAATCCACACCTGGTCGTTGACGAAAACCCTTTGCTACAAGTCTAGCTTTGAAAGTCTCAACTTTTCCATCTACACCAAATTTCCTTTTAAAAATCCACTTGCTCCCAATGGGTTTTACCCCTTCAGGAGCATTTTCCAAATTCCATACTTTATTGGTGTACATGGATTCCATCTCAGATCGCATTGCATCCAGCCATTTCACAGAGTCACCACTCTTGATGGCCTGCTCGAAACTAGTTGGTTCATCATCATCCATGATGCAGTCCTCGCTTCCACCATCAATGAGAAAACCGTAGTATCTCTCAGGTGGACGAGAAACCCTACTAGATCGGCGGAGAGGCTGGGGTTCGTCGGGTACTACTGAATCCTCTGGTTCCACTAAATCATCTGTTGTAGTTTGTTCTGCTGGAACTTCTTCCAGTTCTACCTCAGAGCCACTAATTTCTTTTTCAAGAAATTCCTTTTCTAAAAAGGTGGCGTGCTGAGAAACAAACACCTTTTGTTCTTCGGTGTGGTAGAAGATATACCCGCGCGAATGTTTGGGATATCCAATAAACTTGCACAGAATAGACCTTGCGCCGAGTTTGTCTGGATTTTGTGTTTTCACATATGCCGGACAACCCCATATCCTAACATAATTAAGATATGGTCTCTTTCCTTTCCATATCTCATATGGAGTGGTTGGCACAGATTTGGTGGGAACCATATTCAATAGGTCTGCAGCTGTCTCCAGTGCATACCCCCAGAAGGAAATAGGTAACTCAGCTATACTCATCATAGAGCGTACCATATCTAATAGGGTGCGATTCCTCCGCTTCGATACACCGTTGTGCTGTGGTGTATAAGGAGGAGTAAGCTGAGAGAGAATCCCATTCTCTTTTAGATAATCTAGGAACTCATTGCTTAAGTATTCACCTCCTCGATCAGATCGAAGAATCTTAATACTTTTTCCCGTTTGATTCTCTACTTCGTGCTTATATTCTCTGAATTTCTCAAAAGCTTCAGACTTGTGTTTCATCAGGAACACATGTATGAATCTAGAGAGATCGTCAGTGAATGTAATGAAGTAGGAAGAACCGTTCCTGGCATGCGTAGACATGGGACCGCATACATCACTATGTACCAGTCCTAAGAGTTCGGTAACTCTTTCTCCGTGTCCACTAAACGGAGCTTTGGTCATTTTTCCTTTGAGACATGAATGGCAAGTATCATAAGATGATAATTCGAACGGATTCAAATAACCATTCTTATGTAACTTAGCCAGTCGTGTCGCATTGATATGACCAAGTCTACAATGCCACAAGTAGGATTCGTTCATATCTGAACTTTTCCTCTTGTGTGTGTTTTGTATATTCAGGACTGTATTCTGATTTAGAATGAATATGCCATTATGTAACGAGCCTGATGCAATCAACTTTTGATCTAGGAATATGTTCATAACATTATCCTGTACTACAAAATTATATCCTTCTTTACTTAATAAGGAGACTGATATAATGTTGCACATCATGTTCGGTATATAATAGCACTCATTTAGAATCAGTGTATTACGACTTGGCAATACAAGGTGATATTCGCCAACTGCTTTGGCCACAATACTTGCACCGTTCCCTACTTGAACGGAATGATCACCTTTTCCCAGTTCTCTACCTTTACGTAGCCCATGTAACTGTTTACATATGTGGGATCATGATCCGGTATCTAATACCCAGGACGTAGGGTGAACTGAGAAACAGTTCTCAATAACTAACACACCCGAAGAAGATACATCAACATGCATGTTCTTTTGGGCGGCGTGAGAATCCAGATATTCTCCTGTTTCCTGTTCAGTCTTATAACTCTTATAAGAAAAAATGGGTCCAACGTTCCCCTGCACTGTACAATAATCGGGTTCAGTCAATACATCCATATTATTATCTTGATTATGGCCTGACATGGTCGCTACCTGGAGAGAGAGAGAAGAAAAACACTTTAGCGTACGCTCTTGCAAGATTAGATTGGTTATTATCTTATCTAATCAGGATGTCTCCCACTGTTTTTATCAAATCTACATTCAAACCCTAAAAGGTAAGATTAGCCGGGATTAATTACACCCTACAATTTCGTCAATCTTTCAGCCAGATCAGTGTCGGTACTTTGAGGGAGGTTCCCCATGCTTTCTCACGGACCTAATTAAAGTAAACCTCGTTTTCCCAGAGGCGTAACCCCGTTAACACTTTTCTAGACACCTACTTGATCGGCTAATTGTCCTGTGTAAAACTCTCCCAGGAGTAACTCTTACTCGCAGTGGGTATCGGGATCCAACTATCTCATAGGAGGTATGTAATCTCATTGCAAATTTCAACACTTGAAATTCCCGATAATGCTTTTACCCCTAGCAACTTATGACCTTGGCTAAGGTCAACAAATCATAAGCGCTAGTCAAGTTCAACCCGTCATTTCCTGATTGAATTAAACCCACCCGTACGACCCTTGGCTAAGGTCAACAAAGTCGCACGACTACCCTAACTCAATCTGCATCATATGCATAAACAGATAAATACTAGTTAGCTACCGCACACCACGTCTTGACGCAGGCCAACAAACGTAGCACGAATACTAAATAATATCTATCTGAAATGACGGAGGGCTACGCAGGTTTTTCAGAAAACCCCGAGCGTAATGAACTTGATATCGTTGTAGAATCATGTGTTTTTGAAAAAGGAGTGTTTTTGAGGCTTTTTCTTAGTTTCGCTAAAGGGGTCACTCCCGGTGAAGGGATCGTCGGCCCTTTCCTCATCGAATAAGGTGCAGGATATATCATATATATCACTGTGCAAAGCAAAACACTAAAAGCATTCAAAAGACAAACCGCGTTTTGTAGCATCTGCCATTTTCGCTAAAGAGGTCACTCCCGGTGAAGGGATCTCGGCTCTTTCCCCATCGAATAAGGTGCAGGATATATCATATATATCACTGTGCAAAGCAAAACTGTAGCTACCCTTTTTATAAAGTTTTGATTCTACAACATCTTTAGGTTTCTTTTCTTTTTATTAATCTCATTAATAAAAATCCCATCAGCTTATGCTTCCTAAGCATCACAGAAGAAACGAAAGCAGTAATATTTATATATCAGCATATATATAGTATAAGCATTCGTCTCAAGCAGTAATATGATCTCATCACAGAACATTGCGGCAGAAGAACATATATGAAATATTGGATATACTAGGACGCCCGTGTTTTCAATACTACCCTGTATAAAACACGGATTCCACGGTCGCGACGAATAGCCAAACCCACATCTCAAGACCCCTACGAGAGCGGCAAGTAACACTGCTAATTCTAGGGTTAGGAGACCCGGTCTCGACTCCTCGAGATGGCCTCCCACTAGACCCTAGAACCCGGTTACTTGTGCTCCCCTCCTTGGGTCTACCTAATGCGGAAAAGTAAATAATATACACTGGTGACATCAACCTCAACCTGGAAGTGCCCCAAATAAAAGAATATTGCATTACAAATGAATTTTACATGAATGAAAATAAAAACCCTCATCTCACATAAAACCCCCGGCTATTCAGAACGCGACGATCCAATATAACATATCACAGCAACACATAATATCACATATCATCAACGTAAGTAAATATGCGCATTCCAATTGTCGTTGACATATAGCAACGAAACCGGCGATATCACATATTACACTTACGGTCACAGAAAAGAAAGTGTAAAACTACAACATTTGGAATCCACAATCACTTTAGACATCGTAAATCCGAAATATCACATACTTCGCATTTCATGCCTAACTCTATGAATTCCACATATTGTATCACATTCCAGATAAATAGACAGTATTAAACTTTTCGAACAGATAATCAAATACCCAAAATTTTCCAAAGTGCTCAACTCTTGAGCGGAGTTCAAATAATCCCAGAATATGTCACAGTACCAGTGATCCAGCCGTAGAAGGGTCAAGCCAACGCCTCACATGTGGCATGCCGTACTGCCCCAAACCCGAAGGTTCAAAAGGCAGTTCAAGACGGTCACATAATCGAGTTAAGGTTTGTTGTCTTCTAGAGAGTCCACCGCTTAACATGCACAATTTTTCCGAAAGATTTAAACCCGATAAAAATTCAACACTTGAAAATTTACCGTGCCGGGAAACAGTGAGTTAATGATATCCGTTCAAATAGTTTAACAGTTTCTAAATATCCGGAAATAAAAATGAATTTAAATATTCCGATCGAATTTACGATTACAAAGCAAACCCCAGATCACTCAACTTTTGAGTCAATATAAAAATACCAGAAACTATAAAACCACAAATAAAGAATTACTGTGTAAAAAATAAAGTCCAATCAAACAATACGACCGCGGAACCGCGGCCCAAGTAGGCAATGGCCGCGATTCCGCGGTCGTTTGTACGGATCACAGTCTCGAATTTCACAGTTATTCTTATTTTTGTCTGCTGTATTTTTCAGATATTTTTAATTCAGAAAAAATCCAGATTTTAAAAAATTTCCAGAGAGGGGGTATATTTTGTCGGTTCGGGTTCGATCGGAGTTTTAACTTCGTAAACACATCGCCTAATGCTCTAGCTAGGCTCTGATACCACTGTAGGTCAGGCAGCCACCCCATCTAATGGGGTCGCCGTGGCACCAACGGGTCCCTCAGCCGCTACTTTTTACGCATGCCCCCTCGCGAGGACTACAACCCGCCGGAACACCTTCCGGTCTCGGGACACCGTGGGGGTAAGAGCCTATGCTTCGCCACACTGTCACACAGTGAGAACCCCCCATAGGTCGACATCCAATGCCTAGTAGCTCTGATACCACTGTAGGGTTCCTAGTCACTCTTGTGAAGGTTCATAAGGCATCAAACATGCCCGAATAAAAATTTAGACGTGCCGAACAACCCAAAGCCGGGATCTTTGCTAGATTATTAGGGTTAAATATGCAAGATGATAACTTTTATCTAAGTGTGAGGGATTACAACCTTTGTAGTCCGCTCCTTCGCTTCACAAGCTCCGAGTAGAAGTCCCTTCGCCGCGATCCACGATCTCCCGGACTCATGAGAGGCTCCACGACTCGAACGATTCATGCTAGCTTGAAGTGTTCCAAATCTCCGATGATCTATGTCGAAGTTGCAAAGACTCAAGCTTTCTCACTCTAAAGAGATGAACACACTAGTCTCATGGGCTAGATGAGATGAGGATGAGAGAGTAGTATTTTTGCTTTCTTTTTAAATCATTTTCTCATATTTATTCATCACATAAAGAATTTCAAGTGAGCTTTTTCAAGAGAGAAGAAGATGATAATGGAAAAGATAATGAATAATCCCTTTTGTGATGAATAGAAAGAAATGTATATGATTGATATATAAACCATGGTCAAGGATGAGTGGCTAAGATTTTGTAGAGAATAAACTAGAGTTAGAGTTTGGTTGGGTTAGAAATGTGTCATCAAAAATATCTTAACCATGACAAAAGATAAAGCTTCTAGAAGGTGCATGAAGCATCTAACCCTAATCAAACCCTAACCTCATTTAATCATTCTTAAACATGTTTAACAATAAATCATATCATGTCACAATAATATATATCACATATATATTATATATTTGCAACAAAAGAAAATAATACAATTAATATATATCGCATATATATCAATGTATCATCCAGTGAGAAAATGAAATAATAAAGCGAGCCAATATTAGATAATGTAATACAATATATCATATATATTATTATACATTAAATCATCGAATCAACACTTGATCCGACGATCCGGCTATATCGAATATTACCAACTAATATATCATGTACCGATTCATCGAACCAACACTTGATCCGATGACCCGGTTCATATCCAAATATCGCGAGAATATAATACGGTATCTCATATCGCATTATCCTCGGTCCTGCACATATCACATATGTGCCTCTACTCCGTTTTGCCTGAGCCAAGAAACCTCTGTGTAGGACTCTAAAGAATCGTCAATACGCCGGTAGCAGGTGATGATCATATCAAACACACACAAGCTGCAAGCGGTCAGCTAAACGTAACAGCCACCCAGGTATTGAGCGATCAGAAGATCAACAAGCTAGCCTGTGCGTTCTCCTGTGAATCCAATCAGTAACACTCCTGTACAGTCCGGTCTGTTCGTCTGATATGTCGCATATCAAGTCTAGGGGTGGTATACGTCAGACCCCAGTAACCGATAAGTCGTGTCGATGTGTGGCTCATAACGGGTCGAGAAACTACTAGTAACACTTACCAGTAAATCTCTATATCAGCCCTGGCCAGGGACTTCCAGTTATAGCCAATCGAACACAGCACAACATCAACTCCCTATACTGGGAGAGACGAATCCCCTCCTATCGCTCATTGCCTCCATGTGATTCGGGAATGTACCCAAAAGCCAACGTTTTGCACGCCCTTTTGGACGTGGTAAGGTGGAAATCAAAGCACAGTGGGAATCACACAAGACTCCATGACGATCTCGGGTCTACAGACTACCCTGTACCAGTGTCACCGGAGAACTGCCATCTGACGTGTGGTATATCACCATCTGGGAGTTCTCGGCGAGTCCGTCCAGTGTACCCAGTCTCCACTGAGCACCCATACACCATCTCTGATGTCAAACACCGATGGATATGGGATCATCCATCGCCCATCATATGGGTCAAGATGCGTATACGCTAGTCTACTCTGGTGTATCGATGCCCTGTCTTGATATACCCTCGACTAGGAACAGTTATAGGATGTACTCATCGACTACCAAGGCCCCACTAGCATGATCTCATCATAGTCCCAGTAGTCGAGTACAGATCCTAAGGGCTTTATCAACATGTGAGAGAAAAACAGTAAACCAATACAAGTCAACATGTTAAGATAAAGTGAAACCAAATAGCATACTATCATGACGAGCAAGAAAGTCATCTCTATATATATCCAAGCATCCATTATAATATACATCATATGTATAACAATGGCCTCTAGGGCATATACATAACTAACATATTTATGTCAAAATTACTTATATAGTCAATGTTTGATTGTCTAGCTATTGGTGGTGCGTCCACATCAGGGACAGAGGCTACTCCCATACCTCCAGGTATGTTTATATATCCTATAGTGCATGCATATTGATTCAGAATGCTATATCATAAATATACATTCTTTTTGCTCTTACATACTTAGATAATCCTTTTTTAATTGTCTAGCTGTAGGTGGTGCCTACACATCTCGGGCAGAGGCCACCACCGCACCTGCGAGTATGTTTATATATCCTATAGTGTATACATGTTGATTTAGAATGTTATATTATTGATATACACATTATTTTTGCAATTACTTATATAGTCAATGTTTGATTGTCTAATTATAGGTGGTGCGTCCACGTCTGGTGCAGGGGCCACTCCCACTTCCATACCCTCCTCTCAGTCTGCAGGTTAGTATGAATAAATATAAAATATTTATTCATTTTACATATCCTTTAAAAATAAACATGAACTACATGTAATTTTATCGATATTTATTTCTAGTTGGAGGGGATGCATCTACGTCTGGGTCACTGGCTGTTCCTCACCGGAGGAACTATCGTCCCGCTTGTGCTGCTGCCCGGGCCCAGGCTCGTGCTTCCATCGCCGGAGGTATATATCAAACTTCAATTTTTGTTAAACCTTGATTTCTTAATACCATTTTGTCTTAATATTGATTGTCTTGATATTTCTTGTAGACGTAGGGCATCCCCATCCCGAGAGGGGGACTCGAGGCCCGAATCAGTCCTACAGGCTGAGGCCCGATAGAGCTAGGGGGAGGCAGCATTCTGTAATACCCAGTCCCTTTTCTACCAATATGTGTATTTATGTTACTCTTAAAGTTTATTTATTTTAATAAATATTATTTTAGTATTTTAAAATCCCTAACCCCAATTTATCTAAACCCTTTTTCCCCTTTTATTTTAGCCGGCCCAAGCAACCCAGCCCAAAAGAAACATTTTAATTAAATTAAACCCCAGCCTATTTCTTTTATTTAAAATTAAACCCAAAACTTTTTTTTCCTTGGCCCAACCCTTTATTCCCAAAGTATTTAATTATTCCCTCAGCCCATAACTTATTTTCCCCAAGCCCACGTAAATAAAAAAAGGATTTAAATTTAAACCCCGGCCCACTTCCTTCAGCCCGTTTCCTCAATAACCCGACCCGGCCCATACCCTAACCCCTCCTTCTTCCCAACGGCTATATTTTCCCGCTCACTTCTTCCGTTCCCGATCCGCTCTCTTCGCCGCACCCCACGCCCACGCCTTGCCGTTTGCCCACGACGCGCACTCCTCAACGTTCTCCCATCGTCTCCCCTTACTCCTTACTCTCTCTAAACTCTCCAACTTTTAACATCTCGCTCATTCACCCAAAAATCTCCCCACGAACCCACTGCGCACTTTTCACCCGCTCGCCCGGACGGCGACGACTACAACCCCTCACCCTCCTCCCTCGCTCACTCCTCTCCACCAACAGAGCTCCCTTCCCTACCTTACCCCTCAACCGAGCTCGAGCCCGAGCCCCTGCACCCATCTCGACCCCCACCTGCACTCAACGCCGGTGTGCCTCCACCGACCTGAACCACCTCGTCGACACCCTTCACCCTCAGCATCATCATCGCCATCATTTACGATCGAGCCCACTACCCACTTTCCTCTCTCTCTCTCTCTGCAATGACTTCTCTCTCCCTCTCTTTCTCTGAACTCCCCTCTCTCTCTCTCTCTCACTCTGTCTCTCTCTATCTCTCTGTTTCTCTCTTCCTCTCTCTCTGTTTCCCTACTCCCCCTCTCTCTGCTTCCCTCTCTCTCTCTCTCTGTTACTCTCTCTATATATCTCTCAATCCCTCTGCCTCTCTCTCAATCTCTCTATCTCTCTCTTTCTCACTCTCTATCTCTCTATCTCACACTATCTCTCTAATTCCCGATCTCTCTAAATCTCTCTCCTCCTTCTCGCGCCTCCTCCTTCGAACACCATTGCCATTCCCTTGCCGTCATCACCTTCTCATTCGACAGCCGCAGCCCTCCAACCGCCAGCCCGCACCCACGAGCCCCTTTGTTGCCCCGCATCAACAACAAATCCAAGCTCGAGCCAAGGTCGAGACTTTTGTTACTAGTGGGCCGTGCCGTGCAGGAATCGTCGTTGTTGTGCCGCGCGTGTGTCGTTGCCACTGCCGAGCATCTCCAGGCAAGTTCAATTACTTGCTTACATGCTAATCTACTCGTGTTACAAATTCAAAAGTATAAGTTATGAATTTACAATTCCCGATAAAATTAAACGACATACCTGTTCGATACATGATCCTAAAGAAAATATTCATCTAATCTGACGGAATTGAATTGTCTATGCTGGCCCATGTAGTGATGAATTCTGTGTATAAATTTCACTGGAAAATACGACTGTTAATGACTAAAACGATTACCCCCAAATATACCTGTAAAACTGGAACTTTCCCGTATTTGAAAACCGTTAAAATTACCATAAATTATGTACATACTGGAATGATGCGTTCGAGGGCTTAAATCGAAGCCGACTCGACGAACTATAACCCTATACAATTTTATAATGATTTCTGTACTGAAATTGTAACGATATTTGGATCGGAGTGCGACTCTGGACTGCAGTCCAGAGCGACTTTGATTATTGTTTTCTGTCCCGTAATGTGTACCACCTTGTTTTCCTGAAGTTGTATGTTGCGAAACCCTGCAGTTTATAAAAGGTAAATATGTTAGATAGATAACACAAGTGGTTTCATTCCGTTTCATCGCCGTTTGCTATTTAAATTGTAAATTAAAAGAGCTGGACGTATAACAGTCCAGAACAGATTCAGAAGTGACAAACTAGTGATAAACAGTGTGTAACTTTCGACGTACTGACGCGATTGAGAATAAGTATATTGCATTGAATACCCTACTGAAAACCCTAGATATCATTCAACTGTAGCGTCACTAAATTCTGATCCCTACTGGGGTTAAAATGCGTTGCGAAACGGACTTCCGATTCTGAAACCGGATTTCCAGCCGTGAACGCTTAAAATGAAATGGCCATATCTAGTAATCCTGAAACCCATTTGACGTGAAACTAAATTCGCTGGATAGATAATCAAATATACTACTTATCCCCTGTTCATTGCTTCGCTAAATTTTGGCATATATTATTTATGATAAATTATGCAAGTGGTAGAATACCGATTTATGACACCTTAATTATGCTTTACATACTGTTTCCTCATCATATCATACATATGTCACTGCATTGATAACCTATTGATCATGTGCATTATCCAGTGCTAGGTATTAGTGATGATTGTGGCAAGTACGTTAGTGTTCGTGCATGAGTGAATAAGTGAAAGTGACACGTATTCGTACACAATCAGTGAACCCTATTATTCTATTGCATTGTCGACGTCTGTGGGACGTGTGTAAGTGTGACTATAAGTGGTATGGGAAACTTATGGAAGCTCTTGCATGGGTGTTACAGATAAGGCACCAGACACTGCCATTTATCTTGGGTATTAGTCGGGACGTGCTTGATGGAGATCCTGTCTCCAGTTCTCGCGCAGACTTGTCATGGACCGACCAGTATTTGAGGTTATGGTTGGCGTTTGATGTAGACCACGGGGTGTGGGGTAGTTTGAGTGTGAGTTCAACCGAATCTCGGGAGTCCCATGCCGCCTTATATATATGGAGATATATGGAGATTTACAGGGTACATGTTTATTACCGTGAGTTATATTTTGGGCCATTGGTCCCTTGCCCTTGGGTCCTACCCTTGGGTGGAGGACACTCACGAGTGGTTGACTCTCACACTTGGACTGACGATAGGCTCAGTGACCTGTATAATGAGACTCAGAGGCTGATAGGGATAGTGACATTGACATGCATTACCTACTGTATTGACACATCTGACATACTATATTACTGCTTTACTGTCCTCCTGATCTATTAAACACTGCATTGATTACTCCATGTTTATATCTTTACTGTTATACATCCATTATTACTGTTCGAGTTTCCACTTGCATCTTTATATATATATATATATATATATATATATATATATATTGCTATCGTGTCGCTCTGATGACCTGAGTATGCATGCTCAGAGTGTGAAGTGGATCTAGCCGGGACCAGGACTAGACGTACATCGCGGACATCTTGATCAGCTATCCAGAGTTATACTCTTTTTAACCTCCATCAGGTCAGTTCTTTGTATTTGTTTTGTTTCAGTTACTGCATTTCTCATTACCTGCACATTGTTTACTGATTACCACGTAAAGCTAGAAGCCGAAGTGTGACTACGGCAGGACATTTCCTTGACCGTAGGAGCATGGCTGGCCTTGTCAACCCCCCGTATTCCGTATTTTGGGAAGCGGGGCGTGACATGGTTTTGTTGGTATCAGAGCCAGGTTTTGCTTCGATTGGGATTGCAGTTCCATGTAGAGCTTGACAATCTAAGACATCCATTGGTCTAGATTGTAAACTTGTATTCTTAATCCTTATTCACATTGTATATTCTACTATCCATCCGCTAGGGTTTCGGGTGACTTGGCAGAGTGACGTGGTTGTAATTGTGAACTACCTCATAGTTACAATACTGTACTCGGTTTAAGTGAGTTGGAGCCCTACAGTTGATTTCCACTTGTAATGAGTTTCATCACACCCGATATTCTTGATTCCTTGCCCAATCCATATTATATTTTAATTCTCATAGCTTGTGCCTTATATCGTTCTCAAAATTGTCGTTTCAGGATCATGTCTTCTAACGACTCTTTCTCTATCTCCACTCCCCAGAATCAGGCCGTAAAGATCCTGACTGCACTGCAAAGTTTGAAGGAAGCCCAGGAGCGAACAAACGACCTATTAGCTGAAGAACTAAGGAGGCAGGTGAATCAGGCACCAGCGGGAGTCTCCAATCGTAAAGGGCTCCCTGATAGACGAGGAAAAGAGAAGAAGATGAAGCGCCCATTTGTTTCCCTGCGACAGAAGCAGCAGAAGATCCAATGTTGTGGGTACTGCAGGAGGCCAGGACATCCTCAGAGGGATTGTCGCCGCGCCCAAAGGAAATGCCTGATTTGCGGATCCAACGAACATCTTATCAACGGTTGCCCTAATAGGAAGGAACTACAAGGAGGAGACTCGTCCACACTCTCCACTTCTGCCAAGTGATGATTATTGCGTAGTTCGAACTTCGAGGATAAGGTGGACCCAGCGCAGGATTCAACTCGCGTGACGAGAATGCAGCGGCCTAGTAATCGAAGAAGAGTTATCACGTTTTCTGCTTTTAATAAAATGTTGTCATCCTCTTGTAAATATTTCTTTTCGTTTGAAATCTTGTATCCGTCGAACTTTTAGTTGAATGCAATAAAAACTTTGAATCGTAATATATGTATCATTCTCTTGCTTTTCCCCTTATTTATACTATTCATTACCACAACATTTTTAATTCTGATTTTTCAGTTCCTGCCTACCGCATATCTTCCTATACTCCGTACCCTTAGCTATTTTCTTGATGTGTTCTACTGTCTAATCATGACTATTTCTTTTCAGGCCATGGCCCACCCTGGAGCAGCGCCGCATCTAGATGAGGATGCACAGTCAAGCGTTTCCTTAGACTGCACGCTGATGAGTTCGGACGATGAGATCAACGGTCCCCAGGTCATTTTCGGAAACTGCGATTCCGAGGACGAAGGAGCCGCCCCCCAGAGGTTGACATGATAGACGATTCCGACGAAGAGGAAGGGGACCCTGAAGAGAACCCGATAGAGGAAGATCCCGAGGAAGACCCGATAGAAGAAAATCCAGTGGAGGAAAACCCCCATGGAAGAGAATCCAGAAGAAGAGAATCACGTGGAAGCAGATCTCGATGAAGAAGCTCCAGCCGAGGAAGAAGGACCAGAAGAACAAAATCCTGCGGTGGAAGAACTCCCAATGGCGATCCCTGCGATGCGATATGGGAATGGACGCCCCTACCTGAGCGCGCGAGCCTACCGCAACCTGCTGAACCTCCACAACCGCGACTGACGGAATTTTTAGATATTGTCTTCTCTGGACAAATAAATTTGTGTATAGTTTAGGGCCATCTGTACTATTCGAGAGTACTTTGTTTCGAATTTTCTAAAATGAAATAAATTGCTGAGTTCGCTAATCTTTCGACCTTCTTGGTTCACTTGATGCTTGATTATTTCTCATATACATTTATTTTCCTGCTGAGATCCCTGACTGTCCACCACTACTCCTTGTATTGTTTTAACCCTCGCTTCGATTAAAAAGTACTGCACCCTGATCTTTGAATGGGCCACCCTTCATCTTTCATCTATACCTCGTTTGAGATCCTTCTGGGAGGGGAAATTGATAGTAAGATTTCCGAGTTAGCTGACCCTTCGGATTTTTGATTCACATGATGTATCGACCGTTATCCTCCCCATACATTTTTCCCCTGGTAGCCTTTTGCTGCTCACCCTTACTTCCTGTGCTGACCCGACCCCAATCTCTTCGACCTTCAGTCTAAATCCGTCACACTCCGACCTTGTGAATGAGCCACACTCCATTGTAATCCCTACCCTGGCTAGCCCTATATATATTTGTGCTTTTTCCTGTTACCCTAACTATATTTAGGGACATCATTATTCGAAAATTTAGTTTTCATTATTTTAGTATTTATCGAAGAGTGCGTGTTATTGACTACTCTATTTTATGTATTTTAAGTACACCACTATTATTCTCATTTTTCGGTAGCGCGACCATATGTATTACATATATTATTTTGGTGCTATGCTTCTTATTTTCACCTTGTGCTTTTCTAAGTTATGTTAAAATGGTTTGATTGATACGTTATCCTAAAAATGTTTTAAACCACCGACAAGTCCTTCACCGCTTCATTATAATTATGCCTTATACTTATTATTTTAGCTGCGCTGCCTTTGATATGTGAGGTGTGCATATGTTTAGGATCTCGATTTTATCTAGCACGCCTCGAATGTTATTATTCGTTATTGCTATTCTATTTTTGTACATATGGATTTCCCTCATAATTGATTCCTAGTTTATACTTATTTAGACCTATTCTTTTAGTTGTATCATTTGCATACATATATAAACCTTCAAATTTCTTCATCCACCTATTTCAAGTAAATCATTATGTGTTAGTTTGCAATATAGTAGCTTTCGCTTATGATTTTATAATTTATCATTTATTTTAAATTTCGAGGACGAAATTTTTTGTAAGGGTGGTATGATGTAATACCCAGTCCCTTTTCTACCAATATGTGTATTTATGTTACTCTTAAAGTTTATTTATTTTTATAAATATTATTTTAGTATTTTAAAATCCCTAACCCTAATTTATCTAAACCTTTTTTCCCCTTTTATTTTAGCCGGCCTAAGCAACCCAGCCTAAAAGAAACATTTTAATTAAATTAAACCCCAGCCCATTTCTTTTATTTAAAATTAAACCCAAAACTTTTTTTTCCTCGTCCCAACCCTTTATTCCCAAAGTATTTAATTATTCCCTCAGCCCATAACTTATTTTTCCCAAGCCCACGTAAATAAAAATAGGATTTAAATTTAAACCCCGGCCCACTTCCTTCAGCCCGATTCCTCAACAACCCGACCCGGCCCATACCCTAACCCCTCCTTCTTCCCAACGGCTATATTTTCCCGCTCACTTCTTCCGTTCCCGATCTGCTCTCTTCGTCGCACCCCACGCCCACGCATTGCCGTTTCCCCATGACGCGCACCCCTCAACGTTCTCCCCTCGTCTCCCCTTACTCCTTACTCTCTCTAAACTCTCCAACTTTCAACGTCTCGCTCGTTCACCCAAAAATCTCCCCACGAACCCACTGCGCACCCTTCACCCGCTCGCCCCGACGGCGACGACTACAACCCCTCACCCTCCTCCCTCGTTCACTCCTCTCCACCAACAGAGCTCCCTTCGCTACCTTACCCCTCAACCGAGCTCGAGCCCGAGCCCGAGCCCGAGCCCCTGCACCCATCTCGACCCCCACCTGCACTCAACGCCGGCGAGCCTCCACCGACCTGAACCACCTCGTCGACACCCTTCACCCTCAGCATCATCATCGCCATTATTTACGACCGAGCGCACTACCCACTGTCCTCTCTCTCTCTCTCTCTGCAACGACTTCTCTCTCCCTCTCTTTCTTTGCAACTCCCCCCCCTCTCTCTCTATCTCTCTCTATCTCTTTGTTTCTCTCTTCCTCTCTCTCTGTTTCCCTACTCCCTCTCTCTCTGCTTCCCTCTCTCTCTCTCTCTGTTACTCTCTCTATATATATCTCTCAATCCCTCTGCCTCTTTCTCAATCTCTCTGTCTCTCTCTTTCTCACTCTCTCTCTCTCTATCTCTATCTCACTCTATCTCTCTAATTCCTGATCACTCTAAATCTCTCTCCTCCTTCCCGCGCCTCCTCCTTCGAACACCATTGCCATTCCCTTGCCGTCATCACCTTCTCATTCGACAGCCGCAGCCCTCCAACCGCCAGCCCGCACCCACGAGCCCCCTTGTTGCGCCGCATCAACAACAAATCCAAGCTCGAGCCAAGGTCGAGACTTTTGTCATTAGTGGGCCGTGCCGTGCCGGAATCATCGTTGCTATGCCGCGTGTGTATCGTTGACACTGCCGAGCGTCTCCAGGCAAGTTCAATTACTTGCTTACATGCTAATCTACTCGTATTACAAATTCAAAAGTATAAGTTATGAATTTACAATTCCCGATAAAATTAAACGACATACCTGTTCGATACATGATCCTAAAGAAAACATTCATCTAATCTGACGGAATTGAATTGTCTATGCTGTCCCATGTAGTGATGAATACTGTGTACAATTTTCACTGGAAAATACGACTGTTAATGACTAAAACGATTACCCCCAAATATACCTGTAAAACTGGAACTTTCCCGTATTTGAAAACCGTTAAAATTACCATAAATTATGTACATACCGGAATGATGAGTTCAAGGGCTTAAATCGAAGCCGACTCGACGAACTATAACCCTATCTAAGTTTCTAATGATTTCTGTACTGAAATTGTAATGATATTTGGATCGGAGTGCGACTCTGGACTGCAGTCCAGAGCGACTCTGATTATTGTTTTCTGTCCCGTAATGTGTACCACCGTATTTTCCTGAACTCGTATGTTGCGGAAACCTGCAGTTTATAAAAGGTGAATCTGTTATCTAGATAACATAAGTGGTTTCATTCCGTTTCATCGTCGTTTGCTATTTAAATTGTAAATGAAAAGAGCTGGACGTATAACAGTCCAGAGCAGATTCAGAAGTGACAAACTAGTGATAAACAGTGTGTAACTTTCGACGTACTGATGCGATTGAGAATACGTCTATTGTGTTGAATACCCTATTGAAAACCTTAGATATCATTCAACTGTAGCGTCGCTAAATTCTGATCCCTACTGGGGTTAAAATGCGTTGCGAAACGGACTTCCGATTCTGAAACCGGATTTCCAGCCGTGAACGCTTAAAATGAAATGGCCATATCTAGTCATCCTGAAACCCGTTTGACATGAAACTAAATTCGCTTCATAGATAATCAAATATACTACTTATCCCCTTGCTTCGCTAAATTTTGGCATATATTATTTATGATAAATTATGCAAGTGGTAGAATACCGATTTATGACACCTTAATTATGCTTTACATACTGTTTCCTCATCATATCATACATATGTCACTGCATTGATAACTTATTGATCATGTGCATTACCCAGTGCTAGGTATTAGTGATGATTGTGGCAAGTACGTTAATGTTCGTGCATGAGTGAATAAGTGAAAGTGACACGTACTCGTACACAATCAGTGAACCCTATTATTCTATTGCATTGTCGACGTCTGTGGGACGCTTCTAAGTGTGACTATAAGTGGTATGAGACACTTATGGAAGCTCTTGCATGGGTGTCACAGATAAGGCACCAGACACTGCCATTTATCTTGGGTATTAGTCGAGACATGCTTGATGGAGATCTTGTCTCCGGTTCTCGCACAGACTTGTCATGGACTGACCAGTATTTGAGGTTATGGTTGGCGTTTGATGTAGACCACGGGGTGTGGGGTAGTTTGAGTGTGAGTTCAACAGAATCTTGGGAGTCCCATGCCGGCTTATATATATGGAGATATATGGAGATTTACAGGGTACATGATTATTACCGTGAGTTATATTTTGGGTCCGTGGTCCCTTGCCCTTGGGTCCTACCCTTGGATGGAGGACACTCACGGGTGGTTGACTCTCACACTTGGACTGACGATAGGCTCAGTGACCTATACAGTGAGACTTAGAGACTGATAGGGATAGTGACATTGACATGCATTACCTACTGTATTGACACATCTGACATACTATATTACTGCTTTACTGTCCTCTTGATCTATTAAACATTGCATTGATTACTCCATGTTCATATCTTTACTGTCTTGGTTTACTGTTATACATCCATTATTACTGTTCGAGTTGCCACTTGCATCTTTATATATATATTGCTATCGTGTCGCTCTGACGACCTGAGTATGCATGCTCAGAGTGTGAAGTGGATCTAGCCGGGACCAGGACTAGACGTACATCACGGACATCTTGATCAACTATCCAGAGTTATACTCTTTTTACCTCCATCAGGTCAGTTCTTTGTATTTGTTTTGTTTCAGTTACTGCATTTCTCATTACCCGCGCATTGTTTACTGATTACCACGTAAAGCTAGAAGCCGAAGTGTGACTACGGCAGGACATTTCCTTGACCGTAGGAGCATGACTGGCCTTGTCAACCCCTCGTATTCCGTATTTTGGGAAGCGGGGCGTGACACATTCCCCCTCTTCTTTACCCCTGATTATCGCTATACCGGAGATTATGTCAAGTGGTTCGGCCGGTATATGGAGGATGAGAGCCGCCTCGTGAAGAAGTATCCACTTCACGTTGAGTGGGGCGACCAGCACCGGCGCTCATTCGCTCTTTTCTGGGATCAAGCTCGGGTATTAATATATATTTTCATTTGATTTATCCAATATATTTATTATTAACACTTGCAATTTAATAACATTGTTTTTTTTGTATTTGCAATTGGATTACGATTTTCAGCCTGTACCCGACCTTGATCACCCTGAGAGGGTGCTCGATCTTCACGCTCTGTACTATGGCTTAATGAAGAACATGCAATCAAGTGTCCGATACAATAGGAACGAGCTAAAAATCGACTGCTATTCCCTGTGGATGGCGACCCCCGAGAAAGAAAGAGCGGCTCTCCTACATACTCCAGCCTTTGCGAGAGTCGACGTAGATACATGGTCTCTCTTGTACCAATATTACGACTCTCATCGCAAACAGGTTTGTATTTTAAATGTAATTCATTATTTAGTATATAATTTTTTTTTTGTTGCTTAATTAGAAAACTAACTCTGAATGTGTTGTGTAGAAACAGGCGGATCAAAATAAAGAGAATAGGAAGTCGGCGAAAAGGGGTCGCCCCAATTATACAAGTGGCTCGAGGAATATTACTCGTGCCATGGAGGCATCAGTAAATTACAATAGATCTACTGTGATATAATGTAATATTAAGAGTTATTTTATAATATATGTAAATTTTTTGCGAATTGCAGAGAGCTCAGACCCTAGCGCGGGATGGTACACCAAACATGCTAACAGCGTATCTTTCCATCCACGACACCTCGACAGATCCCGCCACGGGCGAGCTTCGATAACCCGACACCGCTACCCAGGAGTATTGCGTAAGTGTTAATATTTATTCAACCCCTATTTGAAAATTTTGTTTTGAAAAGTTCAAATTTAAATGATATACTTATATTTTACTGGTTAATGTGGGTGTAGGAGCGGGTGGTTGAGCAGACGGAGGTACCGGGATCGATTTTACTGGATAGAACGATCCGATACAGCTGACCCTA
The DNA here is from genome assembly GCA_030015575.1 of Agapanthus africanus. Taxonomy (NCBI): domain Eukaryota; kingdom Viridiplantae; phylum Streptophyta; class Magnoliopsida; order Asparagales; family Amaryllidaceae; genus Agapanthus; species Agapanthus africanus. Next base: position 413,526,042 of record CM057349.1, on the reverse strand, counting down.
GTCCTAGACGCCGCACACGGAGTGTAATACCCAGCCCTTTTTTATACCAATATCTGTATAGTTGTTATTTTTGAATTTTATTTGATTTATTTAAATTCTATTTTTTCTAAACACTAATTTTTCCTTTTAACCAAATTTCATTTCCCATATATACCCCGGCCCAGCCCTTTTTCCATTTCCCTTAATTCTTTTATTTAATTTTATTTTCCTCAGCAGCCCACCAGGCCCGGCCTTTCTCTTCCCCCTTTTCTATTTATTTTCCCGCCCTACATTCTCTCTCAGCCCAATCTATTTTCTATTATAAATATATTGTTTTATTCCCCGCCCGGCCCACTCCTTCTCCTCTCACTCGCGTCTTCAACCCGACCCGCTCCTTCACCCGACCCGCTCCTTCACCCGACCCGCCTCTCCTTCTTCCCAACGGCTACCCCCAAATTCCCGCTCCCTGTCCCTAGCATTTCCGCCTCCTCCGCCCACGCCCGCGCTCGTGTCGGCCGCGTTCGAGCGCCGTTACATCCACTCGCGCCCCCCTCGTCTCCCCTAACTCCCTCGAACTCACCATCGCACTCCTTCGTCTTTTTCCTCCTTTTCCCTTGCCCACTGTCCCGGAACTTATCGCCTCGCCGACCACCAACGCGAGACTCCTTTCTCTTCCCCCTCACTTCCATCACACCCTCCTCCTCGCTCGCCCTCTCCCTCGTTCTTCTTTCCTCCTCCCTGCACCCGTCATCGACCAACTCCTTCACTCGCCCCGCCGCCGCCGACGACGTCGACGACTGCAGACACCCCGCCTTTTCTCGCCTCGCCTCCAGTCTCTCCACTTCATCTCCTCGCCTCCATCTACCAAACTCCGACCACGACCACCCTTGGTCGCCTCCGTCACCATTTCCCCACCATCACCCTGCACCCGAGCTCAGCCACCCCTGCGCCGACGACCGGTGAACTCCTCGTCTCGTCGTCGACATCCATCACATCTCGTCGACTCCATCATCATATCATCGCCCTCATCCTTCTCGTCTCTCCCTCCCTCTTGCAAACCCCCTGCTTCTTCTCTCTCCCTCTGCTCTCTTTCTCTTTCTGTTTTCTCTCTCTCACTCACTCAAATCTCTCAGCTCTCTCTCTCTCTCTCTGCATCTCATCTCTCTTTCTCTCTCTCTTTCTACAACCTCACTCTCTAACTCTCTCACTCATCTCTCACTCATCTCTCTCTCTCTCCCTCTCTCTAATCCCTCTGTTACCTCCCCTGCTCTCTTTCTTTCACCTTCTCTACATTCACTTTCTCTTTCTAACTCTCTCTCTCTCTCTATATTTAATTTTCTCTCTTCTCTCTAAACCTTCTCACTCCCATCTTGCTCTCCATAGGCATCAACAGCATCAACGATCCCCGAGCCCCCACTGGCCGAGAACAGACCCGAGCTCACTCGGAGCCGTAGCCGTCGCGGTGCTAGCTCGTCGCGCATTCGTGCCATTACCACTTCCGTGCATCGCCTAGACGCCTCCAAGAAAGTCCCCACTTGCTACATGCTACTTATTATTAATTTACAAATTATAATCGTATATATATTCTATGTTCTGCCTTATGTTAATTATTACAACGTAACTGTTCGACGTGTGTTCTCATAGGAAATTATCATTAAACTTGACGGAACTAAATGGTGTTGTTTGGCCCGTATGGCTGTGGACCTAATGTGTGAATTTCGTTGGATAATATGACCGATAACGACTAAAACGACTGCCCCCAAGTTTAACCGTAAAACTGGAATTTTCTTGTACCTGAAAACTATTAAAATCACCATAAATTATATACATACTGGAATGATGCGCTCAAGGGCTCAAATCGAAGCCGACTCGACGAACTTTAACCCTATGCAAGTTTACGATAGTCTCTGTAATTAAATGGTGTCGATATTTGGATCGGAGTGCGACTCTGGACGGCAGTCCAGAGCGACTCCAATCGTTACATACTGTTCCGTAATGAAAACCACCCTGTTTCCTAAACTCGTAGGTTGCGGAACTCTGCTGTTTATTATAGATAAATCTGTTAGCTAGACAACACAATTGATTTCACTCTGTTTCGTTACCATTTGTTATTTATTCTGTAATTTAAAAGATCGAGACGCATGACAGTCCCAACAGAATCAGAACTGACATATTAGTGTTAAACAGTGTATAACTCCTGACGTGCAGATGCGATTGACGATCCGTCTATTACATTGAAAACCTTACTGAAAACCCTAGAATTCATCCAACTGTAGTATCGCTAAAATCTGATCTCAACTGGGATTAAAATGCGTTGCGAAACGGATTTCTGATTCTGAAACCGGATTTCCAGCCGCGAGCGCTTAAAATGAAATGGCTATAAATAATGACTCTGGAATCCGATTGACTTGAAACTAAATTAGATGGATAGATAACTGAACATACTAATTATTACCTGTTTATCGTTTCGCTAAACTATACACGTACGTTTCATGATAAATCGTGCAAGTGATAGAATACTATTTTTATGACACCTTAATCATGCTTCATATACTGTTTACGCATCATATATTACCCATATCATTGCATTGATGACATAGTGATAACGTGCATTTACCCAGTGTTAGATTTTAGTGATGATTGTGGCAAGTACGTCAGTGTTCGTGTATCCGTGAATAAGTGAAAGTGATACGTACTTGTACACAATCAATGACCCTATTATTCTTTTGCATTGTCGACGTCTGTGGGATGCGCGTACGTGTGACTATAAGTGGTATGGGACACTTATGGAAGCGCTTGCATGGGTATCACAGATAAGGCACCAGACACTGCCGTTTATCTTAGGTATTAGTCGGGACGTGCTTGATGGAGGTCCTGCCTCCAGTTCTCGCGCAGACTTGTCACGGATCGATTAGTATTTAGGGTTATGGTTAGCGTTTGATGTAGACTACGGGGTGTGGGGTAGTTTAAGTATGAGTTCAACAGAATCTCGGGAGTCCCATACCGGCTTATATATTTAGGGAGATATATGGAGTTTTACAGGGTATGTGATATTCACCGTGATATATATATTGGGCCCGTGGTCCCTTGCCCTTGGGTTCTACCCTTGGGTGGAGGACACTCGCGAGTGGTTGACTCTCACACCTGGACTGACAATAGGCTTAGTGACCTGTACAGTGAGACTTAGATACTGATAGGGATACTGGCATTGTTATACCTTACATACTGTGTTGACATACGTAACATATCGTTCTACTGCTTTTACTGTTCCGCTGCATTGATTATTGCGTGTTCATACCTATACCATTCTGATTTACTGCTACATATATCTGTTATTACTGTTAGAATTGTCATATGATTTTATGTATTATATTGCTATTGTGTCGCTCTGATGATCTGAGTATGCATGCTCAGCGTGAGGAGAAGATTTAGCCTGGACCAGGACTAGACACACGTCACGGACATCTTGTTTAGCTATCCAGAGTTATATCTTTTGTTTCCCAATCAGGTCAGTTCATTTTACTGTTTTGTTCCAGTTACTGCATTTCTCATTACCTGCGCATTATTTACTGTTTACCATGATAAACTAGAAGCTGAAGTGTGACTACGGCGGGACTTTTCTTTGACCGCAGGAGCATGGCTGGCCTTGTCTACCCCTCGTATTCCGTATTTTGGGAAGCGGGGCGTGACACGGAGGGTACCACGGAGGTTGGGAGAGAGGCCGGAGACTGGGTCCTAGCAAGGACCATATGAGGTTGGACTCCACTCCGGTGGTTACTTTCTCCATCTCCCGTGAGCGATATCTAAAGCAAGATGTTGCCACCTTGAAGGCCACCGTCTAGGAGTTAAAGGAGATGATGATATGTATACTACTTAATAGTAAAATATTATATCATATTATAGATAGGAACATATCCAATATTAGTACGTAGCCTGAGCTTATTTGGTTGTAGACTTAGATTTGATTAATCATACATACATAGAACCGTCTAATTAAAGTAAACTACAGTTTTCCAAACTAGATATCCAAACGAGGCGTAAGTCCCTAAGTATTCATAAATTGGGGTTTCGCAATAACCTGATAATGATACGAATTCGACTAATACACAGTTCTTACCCGTTTATTACACACAAAACTGAACAGACGCGATAGGGTACTTCGCCTGCGGCTCCATATGCATCTCCTTCGGCTGCGGCTCCGTAAGCCACTATCTCGGCTGCGGTTGCGCAGACCACTCCTACAGCTCCACTGCCCGCTCAGACTCCCGCACAGTCCGCTCATTCATTGGTCGAGTTGTTGACGACTCAGGGTTTATCCGAGGAGCAGATGGCTAGATTACGGCGATTATCAAAGGTGGAGCAGGACCGAACTAGGGTAGCTTTTTTTTAATATTTTAAGCATGTATATACTTATATGATACATATTGTATATATTTTGGACGATATTGGTGGTGTTTGCGTGTTCATGATGATTTAGATTGATATCGTATTCTGTTTGTTGATTTATTTTATATATTATGCGTGAGATGTTGATTATGAATACTGTGGTATTTGGTTATATGATGTATATATTATTGTACACAGGGCGAGGAAAAAACCGACAACCCTTTTTTAAAAAAGACCTGATAATTTGTCCCTATGGATTAATCCGTAGGGCCAACAGTTGCACCTACAGCTTAATCCGTAGGGACAAACTTTGCCCCTACATATTTATCCGTAGGGACAAAATATCAGGATACCTGATATTTTGCCCCTATGGACTCAGTAACAGATGTTAGACTTGTCCCTGCGGATTAATTCGTAGGGGCATAAATATGGACCTACGGAGGGATACATCTGGCCCTACGTATGACTCCGTAGGGGAATGTATTTGCCCCTACGGAGTTACCCGAAGGGGCAACTATTTTATTTTATAAACCGATAAATTAAATAAATATTTTGTCCCTACGGATTACACCGTAGGGACATATGGACCTATGCATTAATCCGTAGGTATAATTATTCCTCCGTAGGGGCATGTTTAAGGGAAAGACTTGCACCTGCGGCGTTTGCACCTACGGGGAATTTTTGTGCCTCTACGAATATATCCGTAGGAGAAACCCCTATTTGTAGTAGTGGTGTACTGTATAGGAAGCAACATATTAATAAATCAAAGAGAAATGAAAATTTTAAGTTTCACGACATTTGTCTGTTGTGGCGAGAAAATATTGAAAAACCGAATAAAACGGAAAATTTCGGGATTTATGAATGTTTCGCGATGTCCGTGTGTTAAAAAAACCAAAGAAAACATAAACTTTCGTGATTTTCAAAAATTTTGCGATTTTCGTATGTCTTAGCAAACAAATATTGAAAAAATATAAAAAACAAAAAATTTCGCAATTTTAGTGTGCTATGCAAGCAAAACATTGATAAACCAAACCAAACAGTAATTTTTGAATTTTCAAATTTTTTTTGGTAATTTTCTTATGCTATAACAAGCAAAATACTCAAAAACCAAAAAAAACATAAAATTTCACAATTTCGTAAGTGTCAATGTTACATTTTTTTTAGCATCAACCATATTTTATGTAATAACAAACCATTCATGATATTGATAAGTGTCTTGCTCTGCTTGATCATTAATAACCTATTCATGTTGCACCTTTTACCCCTTTTTCCCAAGCACAAATAGTCTTCTTTCACGATATTTGTGATTTCCTTCGGTTCATCTTATTTATCTCCTGATTTCTTCTTTTCTTTGTCATCTTTCATTCAATATCCATGTCATTGTTATATTTTCAAAATAGAGAAATAGTACTCTACCAGTAAAGTATATAAAGAAACGGTAATCAACCATATATATATCATCGTAAGCAGTATTCAGCTAGTCGTCGATGAGATAAAACCATATCAACCCTAATTCCATCTTTGATAGCTTCAAGATACGCCCTGATAATGTTGAAAGGTAAAGTCAAAATATTACTGAATAACAACGAGAAGATTCAATAATTAAGTTTTCCAATACAAAACTTAAGTTGAAAGGGAAACCATGCTCTGCAGTGCACGTAAATTACATACGTCGCATCTTGTCAAAAGAGAGCAGCACGATGCATGATCATAGAAAGGCATAATAAATACAAATTAATGAAGTTAACGCAAGCAAACAAGACAAAGATGTTGATAGCAACTCATGGATATTAAATTAAAAACAAGGCTTAATTCCAAAAAAAAAAAAATCCAAATAATTAGCTCAATACAAATAATTAAGAAAAGAAAAAAAGACAAGACCAACTTGAACCAATTACCTAGACCCAAAAGAAATAGAAAGTTTTGACCCTAATTCAAGTTTGAGTCCTGTTTTATAACGAAATGAAAAATGAGATGGATAATAATTTGCACTTGTTCTTTCATTTGAGAACAGAGAGAGGTAATTTATATACATGAATTAAGTTTGGTTTGTTCTAATATTTAGCAAATTATCATTAGCAATTAAAACAACTTGATAGTTTCAAAATCTCAATACCCGATTCCAAACTCAGATTTCAACTTCTTGAAATGAAGAGGTTAATACGGTGCATTAAATTATAGTCAACGAGCAGCTGTAGATGGCTCATTTTTTTATTAGATGGATGCTAATATTGCTTTCTTGCATGACAATCAAGTGAGGTTTTCTCATGCATTTTTCCCCTGGTTTCGTTAATTAGGGAGCACAGTTTGAGACGAAGTTAGCAAAACTGGTTTGCCAACTTTCATCCGCTCTTCTTGAAATTGTTTTTCTTTCACAATCCAAACACTGATATTTTTTCCCTCATCTCTCAGACTCCATGCCTATAATGATCCAGAATGGGCTGCTTGTTCCACAACGGGATATTCAGTCTATTGCACACTTCTTGGTAGCAGCCCTATCTCATAAAAACCGAAGTGATGGAGGTCATTTTCGGGTCTCCATCAGATGCTGTCTTCCGTTGATCTTCCGGTGGACTTTGATGGTTATCTTCTGTTGCGTGTGGGTCTCAATGGGTTTTGGTGGAAAAGGTGGTATGAGGAGTTTGGTGCCGAGTACCTGCAAAGAAGTCCCGGGGTGGTTTGGTACCATCAAGGACCCTCCGACGATCAAGTTAGTGATGAGATCCGAGCAGGGTAACGGCTTAGAAGAGTAAAGAATGGCTTACTTGACCCCTCTGTGATGGGGGTTTATATAACGGTGGTGGCACGCAGCAGCAGACGCGAGAATCTCGCCGGCAGTTACGCTCTCGACGTCACGCCCGCGTAGAGAGCGGATCGCCCATTAATGGGGAACGTGATGGCGTGGAACGTGGGATGTTGCTGGCGTAGAATCTGCGTATGGAGAGATTTGCGGAGCGGCGGTTACGCCTGTGAGTGGTGGAGTTGGTCGGAGGGCCGAGGAAGACGGCCTCGGCCGGGAGCTCGGAGACGAGTGAGGAGACCGAGAAGTCTTGATCCTGTGGCAGCTCGGGGCGAGCTGAGTGGCCGAGGAGGGCCAGCTTGTGCTTGCAGGTTGGGCATAGGGTGGCCTGGTCGGCCCCGGTGGGCCCTTTCTTCTGAGTCCTGGGACATGTCATCTGCCACGTGTCTTGATCTTGGAGATTGCCAATATTGAGCATCATCATTAGCCCCCCCCCACACTCTTGTTCCGACCAGCTAGCGGGTCGGGTCAGGAGTGGACTGCCGGGCCTCCCGAGGTGAGCTCCTTTCTAGGGCTTTGTCGGGACGGGTCCTCGGGCCGTCGGTTGTCTTTTCCGCTAGCGAATCAAGGCGAGATCTATGCATTTAAAGAAGGTGCGCCGGTTTGTGCACTCTGCAACTGAAGCGACGGTCCACGTGTCGAGCGTCGATTGGCTGATGCGACGTATGCAGGCCTGCGGCGTCTGATGGGATGCGGTCCAGCGCAGGACTGACACGTGGAGAGATCGGAGCCGCTGGGTGTGAGGATCCGTTTCGGCGAGAGATGACGGGCGCCGTTGGATGTGGCCGTATGCAGCAATAAACATGGGTGGGGTCAGCTCTAGGGCCCTTACTCCTTCATATTTCCCTCTCTCAAGTCTTGGTTGCTCGGCGCTCGTCTCCTTTCTCCCGCTTTCAGCCCCTGAAGATTCTCTTTTCCAAGATTAGATGTCTTCCTCTGTAGAATCGGTAAACGTTGTAGGAGTAGGTTCTAGGGACCCTTTAGCTATGTCTGAGTCTTCTCGGGGAGCAGGGGTTGGATCCTCTCCCCGGGATCGTGAGGCGAGGGCCGCCTCCAGGGAGGAGGCGGCAGATGTGGCCCCTGGCTCCTCGTGCTGGGTGAGGCATGAGGACGAGCTCGCCAATGCTCGGGCTCGCTTCCACATCCCCTCACGCTACACGCTCCGACTGGCCAAGAAGGGAGAGAGGGCAGATCAGGTACAGGGCAGGGAAATCGCCCTGTATTTGGAAGCTTTTTAGAGCGGAATGCGCCTGCCCTTCTCTCCTGAGGTCGTCGCCGCGCTGAATTTCTTCGGTTTGGCCCCCGGCCAGTTAGTGCCGAACTCGTGGAGGATCCTTCTTGGGCTCTTGATCCGCCTGAAGTTACATGCGGTTCCTTTCAGCATTTCCCTTATTGATTCCTCCCTCGTCTTCAAGAGTCACCCTGGTGGTCAAGCGGGCGACCCGAGATGGGTTTATCTCACTTTCAGGAAGCGGTCGGGGGGCGCTGCCGGGACCGGGGTCGCTGCTGGAAAAAGAAATTTTTCTTCGTTTCCCCTCCCGAGGGCGAGGACTGGCCCGTGCCTACCAAGTGGTCGAGGGAGAAATGTATGCCGGGAAACCAGTCCGATGACCCCGCCGCGGTGAGAGTGGCATCGTAGGAGCCCATCCCCCGACCTGACATGCTGCTGTCTGAGAGGGTTCTGAGCTGGGCTGGACTCAGCCCCGTTGAGTTTGTTGGTAAGTTAGGTTAGCTTTTTGGCTTGTGTTTTGCTCGTGTTGCTGATTTGTTGGGTATTTGTTTCGTGCAGGATCCATGGACTTCGTCTTGCTCAAACCTTCCATGTGCCAGCCGAGGCAGCCTACGAAGGCTGGGGGCGCCAGTTCTTCCCGTGCGAAGCCCGCCCCGGCTCCTATCGCTCCGGTGGTGGTGTCCGGGGAGCGCTCAGTGGCGGATCCCGCCACGGGTCCCAGCAAAGCATCGGGCCGGAAGCGGGCCCTGATTTAGGAGGACCCGGTCTCGGAAGAGGAGATCGGCTCTCCCTCGGAGCCGCTCAAGAGGAGCTCCCGGAGACCCTCCCGGGGACGGTCCTCGCCGACCATGGTGGAGGAAGGGGGCCTCCGGTTTGCGGTGCCATCGGGGCTGTCCGTGGCGGACAGCCTTCTGCATAAGATAGAGACCTCGGCGGGGGGTAGAGTCCCCGGGGGGACCTTCAGGGCTCAGCTGGCGTCCATCGCCCAGGAGTTCGTGCAGGTAAGTTTTTTGGTTCATTGTGAGATTCAGTGCTTCCTTCATCTTTCTGATCTTTTCCATGTTTTTTAGGTTCTCCAGCACCTAGCCCTCGCCCTATGCATGGAGGCCGAGGTGGTTGCCCCAGCGCTGGAGGTTGCGGGTCGGTTCGCCTCGCTGCAAGAGAGCTCCAAGCGGGAGCTGGAGGCGATGATGGCGAGGGTCGCCACCTTGGAAGGCGAGGTGGAGGCCGGGAAACGAGAGGTGGCCCGGCACAGCGGGGCTGCGGTGATTGCCGAGGTCAAGCTCGAAGATACTCAGGTGCTCGCCGGCAACCTGAAGAGGACGGTGAAGGCCCTCCGGAAGGAGCTGGGGACAGCGCCAAGGCGGCCAAGTCAGCTGAATCGAGGGCGATGGAGGGCTATAAGAAGTCGAAGGACTTCTATGACGACTTGGCCATGGCCACGACCCGTATTTGGCACGACGCCCTCGATGCCGTTAAGGCCCGGATGCCGGAGTTCGCCGACGCAGATCTCCGGGCCGAGTTCCCCCTCGTGAGCGCCGAAGAGTAAGGGGAAGAGGTTCTTGGCGAGGAGGTCACCGAGGACCCCGCACGCCATGTGGTGGAGGTCGAGGACCTCGAGGTCGTACCTGGCCCCGAGGTGTAGAGCCTCCGTTTTCCTCCTTTTATTTTGTTTTTGAATTTTGTAAGGCTGGGGACCCCCGAAAAATACCCTCTGTAAAGTCTTTTTCTTTTGGTAATAAAAGAAAATCCTTGTTTTCATCGGTTTGCATTTCATCTTTTGTGTGTGAAGAATGCTCGTAAGATATCTTTGCTTGTACCGTTGTGCTTTCATGTCAAGTTGGCCATCTGTCTGGTGATCGTCCGTCGAGTTGACTTCAATCACTGGTCGACGAGCATGCCAAGCGCTGCCGAGGAGGTATCCCTATGGGCCCCGGAGTCGAGGGGAGATCGTTTAGACTTGGATAGACCTGACGCCCCTCACTGGGGTCTCGGATCCTCCACGGGCTACAAGGCATCTTTGATTTCAAGCATTGACCACCATCCAGGGGTGACTGGGCAGGGTAGCTGCTCAGTTGCCTCTTGCAAGGGCTTTCTGATCCCTGGCATTGTGGTAGGGGAGCTATGATTGAATGAGATTTAGCGTGCTTGCACTTTCTAAAAGATATATCAAAATATTTGTAACCGCAATCAAAAACGGCGTCGCTTTGCAGCTAGCCGGTGAGTACGGGTCGGTCCACAGGGATGTTGTGAATTTCCGATTCGTTCTTACGAGTTAATTCCGAGGGTGTTCGGAGTTGTTATTAAATCTAAAAACCTAATTAACCTAGGGCAATTATCTAAATCTAAATCTTGCTAGGGTTAGGTTTAGGAATGATTTGGAAATGCAAATAAATCTCAACGCTTTCTATACCCAGATTTAGGATCTAAGAGGAGTTATGGTAATTATCAATAAAGGGGATTAGATCATTCGGGAATGTGTTCCTTCCTCTAGGTTCTTGTCCTTCCTTTAGAGATCCTTACCCTAACCTCCATGGAAAACGCGCGCAAACTGAGCCTTTATACTACGGTATCACCGCTACCATCGAGGGATAGAGTGCCGTAGGAACGCAGTGTGTGCGTGTATGCATGGAGGTCCTATAGATTCTATGTGATGGGTAAGAAAGGGATGAGAGATCTCATCTCTCAAAAGCCTTTCCCAAAGCTAACATCTAAGGCAAGGAATTAAAATCTAAACTAGAACAAGAAATTAAATTACTTACAGATGGATCCCTCCAATCTTCCATCCAGGTTTGTCAGATCTGAATTTCTGAATTAAAGAGAGGCACCGATGCTCTCCAAAAGATTTCTAAATTTTATTCATTAAAGGAGGCATGAAGTTTACAATGAATTAGAGTCCCTATTTATAGAAGATAGGAAACCATAGGGTTACAATGACTTGCATGTTTACAAATTACAAAAATAGCCCTAGGTCAACTAGTCAAAGCCGCAAATGAATTTTGATAAAATAAAATCTTCCTTTTGTCTTCTTAAAAAGGAAGTATTGGGCCTTTCCTTTATGGGCTCTTCTGTCTTTGGGCTTCCTGGGCTACTTAATTCTTAATTCTTTCTTTAAAATAGCTTCTGTTCTCTTTCAGATTTTCCAGTGAATAATTGTGGTGGACTTTTAACCGTGGCTTCGAAATCTTGGACCTTGCATTGCCTTGTACTTTGTGAATTTTATCTTTGATGTAGGCTTGATCAAGAGTCTTCTGTTTGTTTGTCAAAAGTCCCTTTTTGTATCATCTTTTGTCTTTTTCCACCGTTTTCGCTCCAAGAACCTGTAACCTGTAATATGTAGCAGACATGCGTCAAAAGCACCCGTTTATTTATAAAATGAATAAGAATGAGGAATATAATAATGCAATATTCTAGTGTGAACAAATACCCCCAAACTTATCTTTTGCTCGTCCTCGAGCAAAACTTATTTTTATTCACTAAAATCCTAACCACACTTTCGCAGGGAAACGCTATTGCACTGAGCTCGTGCAACAAGCCGTTAAATCTCTAGGTGTCCCTAGTAGGAGGAGTGTTGTCTCCTGAGGGTTTACAGCGGATACTACCCACAAAATCCTATCAATTCGGCCCATTGACTTTTGTTCTTCATTTAGGTTTTCTAATAAGGAATTCTATTATCTTTTACTTGTAAATTATCCACCCATATTCTTCACACTTCCTCATCATCTAACTTAAGATTATATATATCCTGTAGACTACTTAGCTTTCAGCATTTCTTAAGTTTTTCCTTCTAGGTTTCCATCTCCACTTAGGAATTTCTATCAACCCTTACTAAAAAATACAAGTTCTATTCTTCATTCATTTCTCTTATCTAAACTCTAATCACATATCCCCACGTGTGTGTAAATATCACCCCTACACTTGGAAATTCAAATCAAGCAATTGTACTCTCGTCCATTGTCCAAAGCACTTATTAATTAGTGAATTTTTAAATGAAATTTGCTTACACATCCTTCATGCGACCGTTAATACTTCTTGATGGTACCAACAACCGATTACAAGATGCGTTAGCACTTTAAAGCGTATTTCCTAGTTTTGCCACACCAAGGCTTTAGCAGTGACTCCCAAACCAGTTGGTCTAAGGCACTAGGTGATGAAGCACCCTCGCTAAATATTTTTCTACTTTTTTACCAGCCTTATGTATCACAAAAATCAGTGTCCATTTTTTTTCATTTATTCACTTTTTTTTTCTTCGTACCAAGGACTTTAGACAAGAGCATTTCAAGTCTCTTCTACTATTCCAAGTTTCAAGGTTCGTGATTGTGCAAATTGTAGGGTATACGTTTTCAGAATCTAGATTTAAGTTAGGAACTATTTTTCAAACTGTATACTCTAATAAAAGCATCAATACTCTTCCCTTGTTTTGACTTAGCCCAAGAAGTGAACCCAAAATTTGCCTATTTCTAAATAAACTACAAGGCATATACTCTCTACCATTAAACTTTAAGGAATGTTATCTTTAGGGTTTTTAATTTACTAAGTCTAAGATCTAGTTGTTCCTAGCCAGTTAACTTAATTGTCAAACTCAAGTCAATTAGCCAATATTGAATACAATAATTTTTATAATTTTGAAATTTTTCAATTTTTATGGGTTTTCAAATAAATATGCAAATGCAAAAATGCAAAAAATATATACAAATGAATGCGAAGGAAGAAGACGTACCGAGCATACGACCCCCAAACTTGAACTTGACAGTGTCCTCACTGTCATGCTAAACCAAGAGGTTCAAAATACCGGCACTCCCCTGTTTATTTATTTATAATTTTTATATTTTTTATGTTTTGAAATTTTTTTTTAAATTTTTTATAGAAAAGAAAACGAAAAAATATTTACATATATACAAAGATTCCCCCCAAACTTAAGCTTGGCCTTGCGCAAGCTAAAAGTTAGCACCAACCATTCAAAAAATCTTATCGTGGAAAATGGTAGAGTTGGTGCAGAGAAAAATGAGAAGCACGCGAGACCGTGTGGGAAAGAAGAATGGTAGAATATGGTCTCGGTGGGGGAGAAGAATGGCGAAAAGAAGAAGGAAGTGGAGTACGATCTTGAGGATGTAAATCAAGCGAATAAATTAGCGCAATTTGTGATGACTGATGTGTTAAAAGCGATTGCGCTAACCCTATCAACTCTTCGTGAAATAGGGTCAAATCCCTCAATGATTCGCAAGAAAACATGGGGCCACGCCGAACTTGGTATAGGGAAATGAAAGCGTAACGGTCATGTTGTACGGTCGGGACAATAGGAGAGACGAAAGGGAGTGAATTAGGGATAGTATCTTTCTCACCGTTAGTAAACTGTTTCGAACTTGAAAGATTCCATTATTGGTTCGAAACTACTATAATCAACCGAGTCAGGTGTGGCTCATCTGAAAATGTAAAGGACTCAAACTCGGGCGGTGAGTCATCAATATCGTCCGAAAAAGTGAAAAACTTGTAGGTGTTATCATCTGTGAGAATTGTGTCAGATTCAAAGGAAAAGGTTTCAAGCTCACAGTCTTCAAGCGGGGTCGGAACGATGGGAAAGAGAGAGGTGATATACACAGTCAAAGGTTCATGGAGGTGAATTGGAAAATCAGACACATCAAACAAAAATGATTCACACCTCAATATTATCCTCAAGACTCTCCCTCAATACTATCCTCAATATTCAACTCATCCATGCCATTAATCATCAAAATCTAGACGCATATGAGATTCGGGAGAAACATTTAATAACTCAGGATGATGATTTGAACATAAAATCTCAATTAAATCGACAGGTTCATACATCCGAAATATTCCCGGCGTCAATATCCTCAATCAAGTGAAAATCAATTTTCTTTAGACACCTCATCAAAAAGTATGGTATATCTATCGATTTAGGTTCTAGATGGGAGATGTAAAGATCGAAAGGGATTAGGTGCGGTTTCACTCGAAAGGGGGTTCCTCACAATCTAGCAAATCAAACACTACAAAATCACACAACTCGTTTTTATTTTCAACAGGTTGAATCATTTAGAAAAAATCGATGGAAAACCGGAGTTGTGGGCTTCAATTGGGTACGGGTAGGTTTGATTTGAAAATCCTCTCTCATTCTCATTCCTGTCCAACCGCCTCCTTATACATTGAAAAATTTGGAGCTAGCGGGAACACTAGCTACCGGTTCACTCGGTTGGCATAAGGGGCGGCTAAAGATGCTTCCACATTCCTAGTCATTTTTATTCGTTGCTGCAGATGTACGCTTCCAACGACTCTTCCAAACTAGACTTAGGTGGTGAGGGGGTTTCAGTAAAAAATTCAAAATTGGTTGGATATATGAAACTCCCTAATGGCTGTATCGAAACAGTGTCTAGTGAAAGGTGGGAAGGTCGGGTATGACTTGTAGGAAGTGGGTGGTTGGGCAGGGGTAGGGTCAACATATGAATAAAAAGATGAATAGTCGTGTTGATCCCTAGAACTAGACGAGTGGAGAGGGGTGAAAGATCGACTGCGAGATTGAGCAATATGCTCAGCAATGGACATCGGCCTAGGAGTGATAGAAGGACTTAAACGAAGTGGTATCAACATATATGGTAGGTGGTTAAAGGTTGACCTCGGTTGTTGCACACAAGGTAGATTGAAAAGTCAAACTATTTCTCCTAGACGCCTCTATTTGATCTTTCAACGAAATTTTTTGGCAAGGAAGGATCGTTTTTAAATTGACCCGAACAAATTAACATATGACGCAAAATTAGGTTCGGGATACCAAAGTTCGGTTAATGATTTTTTATGGTGAGTACCCATGTTAGAAGAAGAGGGGAAAGAAAGAAGGTAGGTGGTGCAAGTGGGGGTGCAAGGATTTCTTAGCGATAAAATTTTTGCAAGTTTTTATAAAAATTTTCCTTTTTTTCTTTTTCTCTTTATTTGAGACTGTTTTGCAGAAAAAAAAATATCGATAAAGGGCTTAAACACAAATGTAATCAACCAGAAATGCACAATCAGACCTAGATCTAGGGTCGCCAAGGTCTACTAGACAGCTCCTAACTAGGGCTAGAAATAGGACCTCAAACCGCCTCTTCACGGACAAGTACGGCCAGGTAAGTGGGAAGGAACCACCACTACAGTGGGCCAAATTAATAACCACTAGCCTAGACACCGCCAAGTCAGTTAGGATAAACGGTCGATGCCTATACTAGTCCTTTTCCTATTGAGCTCGAAGTCCTTAGGGCTGAGTCTAGTATTTTTTAATTAAAAGATTGGTCAATGCAAATGCCTTATGTGATTTTCTGGGGTCCTGGAAGGGGTGATGAAATCCCCACCCAATCTGAATTGGTCAAAAAGCCCCTTAAAGTCCAATTAAAGATATGCAAAACAGTAAATCACTTGCAATCAAATATTTTTATTTTATGCGCGACGCAAAGAATCCTGCACAAGATTGTTATTTGAAAGGGAAAAGATTTTTCTGCGCAAAGAAATCCTGCAGGCAAATTTACAGAAGATATATCAAGATTCGCAGAGGAGGAGAGAGAGAAAACTCACAGAAATTTCCAGTGGCGGCACAGTTTTTTTTTTTTTTAATCGCGCTTCTGCAGTTTTTTCCAAGTCCTGAATCAACCAGACCGCGGCGGTTCCGCGGCCAAAAGCGGGCTGGAGCGGCGGTTCCGCCGCGCTTTGGTGGGTTCGGCGCTTTTTTTTTTTTTTTTTTGCTCTCCAAATTTCTTCTGTTCCTCGGTTGTTGTGATCTTCTGTTGTTCCGATCTGTTTTTTCCCTGTTTTGATCTCTGTAGATTTCCAGATCCGATTTTCGTATATCCTGCAAAATTCAAACAACAAAGTATCCCTTCCAAAAATAACAAATGATATATATTTTTATATTTTATGATTTTTCAGATTTTTCAGATTTTTTTAATTTTATGATTAACCCGAAATTGCGAAAAGGAAAGTTCTACGCCATCCCCGGCAACGGCGCCATTTGATTGAATGAGATTTAGCGTGCTTGCGCTTTCTAAAAGATATATCAAAAATATTTGTAACCGCAATCAAAAACGGCGTCGCTTTGCAGCTAGCCGGTGAGTACGGGTCGGTCCACAGGGATGTTGTGAATTTCCGATTCGTTCTTACGAGTTAATTCCGAAGGGTGTTCGGAGTTGTTATTAAATCTAAAAACCTAATTAATCTAGGGCAATTATCTAAATCTAAATCTTGCTAGGGTTAGGTTTAGGAATGATTTGGAAATGCAAATAAATCTCAACGCTTTCTATACCCAGATTAGGATCTAAGAGGAGTTATGGTAATTATCAATAAAGGGGATTAGATCCATTCGGGAATGTGTTCCTTCCTCTAGGTTCTTGTCCTTCCTTTAGAGATCCTTACCCTAACCTCCATGGAAAACGCGCGCAACTGAGCCTTTATACTACGGTATCACCGCTACCTCGAGGGATAGAGTGCCGTAAGACGCAGTGTGTGCGTGTATGCATGGAGTCCTATAGATTCTATGTGATGGGTAAGAAAGGGATGAGAGATCTCATCTCTCAAAAGTCTTTCCCAAAGCTAACATCTAAGGCAAGGAATTAAAATCTAAATTAGAACAAGAATTTAAATTACTTACAGATGGATCCCTCCAATCTTCCATCCAGGTTTGTCAGATCTGAATTTCTGAATTAAAGAGAGGCACCGATGCTCTCCAAAAGATTTCTAAATTTTATTCATTAAAGGAAGGCATGAAGTTTACAATGAATTAGAGTCCCTATTTATAGAAGATAGGAAACCCTAGGGTTACAATGACTTGCATGTTTACAATTACAAAAATAGCCCTAGGTCAACTAGTCAAAACCGCAAATGAATTTTGATAAAATAAAATCTTCCTTTTGTCTTCTTAAAAAGGAAGTATTGGGCCTTTCCTTTATGGGCTCTTCTGTCTTTGGGCTTCCTGGGCAACTTAATTCTTTAATTCTTTCTTTAAAATAGCTTCTGTTCTCTTTCAGATTTTCCAGTGAATAATTGTGGTGGACTTTTAACCGTGGCTTCGAAATCTTGGACCTTGCATTGCCTTGTACTTTGTGAATTTTATCTTTGATATAGGTTTGATCAAGAGTCTTCTGTTTGTTTGTCAAAAGTCCCTTTTTGTATCATCTTTTGTCTTTTTCACTGTTTTCGCTCCAAGAACCTGTAACCTGTAATATGTAGCAGACATGCGTCAAAAGCACCCGTTTATTTATAAAATGAATAAGAATGGGGAATATAATAATGCAATATTCTAGTGTGAACAAGATACCCGCCAGGGATGGCCGAGCAGGGTAGCTGCTCGGTCGCCCCTTGCGAGGGCCTCGATCCTTAGCATTGGGTGCTGCTGTAAGAAACCCACTAAGGATGACCGGGCAGGGTAGCTGCACGGCCGCCTCGTGGCGAGGGCTTTAACCTCTGGCGTCGGGGGTAGGCAACTACCAGCCTGGGATGGACGAGCGCGGTAGCCGCTCTGGTGCCTCTTGCGAGGGCTTTCTGATCCCTAGCGTCGTGGGTAGGGAGTTACCAGCCGGAGTTGACCGAGCATGGTAGCTGCTCGGTTACCTCTTGCGAGGGTGTAGGGTGTTTTTCGTCACCCCATTGAGATGGGAATACGCGCACGCTTGTCAGGCGTACTACAGATTCCCCCTGCCTAGGGTAGGCCGGGGTTTAATGATTGTGGAGATCCGAATCTCCGACAGCCGCGAACTAAGCTGTTGTTAATTACCCCTCGCCTTTGGAGCGAGGGAACCTCCGATTGACGGGTTAAACTGGTCATGCGAACTCAATGTGCAGTGTACGTGTGTTGTGTTTTGAAAGGGGGATTTTGGATATATCGGGAGCCACGCAGAGTTTTTACGGGGGTCCCGCTACCCGGATAGCGGGCTGGGGGTCAAGGGGGCTAGCAGCCCCTTTGCAGGGTGCCGGGCAGCGCCCCGTTAGAAATTTTTTTCTAACAGGGATAGTGTCGTGGTGTATGTGTGTGTGCACATATGTATGCATATGTGTGTGTATATATATATATATGTATATATATATATATATAAAAGAGGGGGGAAAGGCATCTAAAGGATGCGTGGGGCCAGCGCCTTGGGCGCTGTGCGCCCAGGTGTTGTGCGCCCAGGTGCTGTGCGCTCAGGCGCTAGCGTGCCACGTGTCTGCACGTGGGCGCTCTGCGCTTGAGCGCAGAGCACTGTAGCGCAAGCGCGCCACGTGTTGGCACGTGGGCGCTTTGCGCTTCAGCGCCTGACACTCGATCGCAAGTGCGCTACGTGTCGGCACGGGGCGACTTGCGCTTGAGCACTGGGCGCTTAAGCGCAAGTACGTCACGTGTCGGCACTGGGGCGACTTGCGCCAGAGCGCTGTGCGCTTAAGTGCAAGCACGCCACGTGTCGGCACCGGGACGACTTGCGCTCTAGCGCTTGCGCTTGAACGCAAGCGCGCCACGTGTCGGCACCGGGGCGACTTACGCTCGAGCGCTTGCGCTTGAGCGCAAGCACGTCACGTGGGCACTTTGCGCTCGAGCGCTGAGCGCGCCACGTGTCGGCATACGGGTGCTCTGCGCTTGAGCGCCGGCGAGAAAAAGAGGCTTTGAGCCTAAAAATATTTCTCGGAAGAGAAATCAGAGAGGAGTTGGACCCCTGAGTGTGTTTTCTTTCTTTTTTCTTGGGTTTAGTGAAAGGGGTTCTTCTTCTTCCTCCTCTGTTAGCTGGATCTTGAAGATCAAGATATGTGAGATCTCAAAATCTCTCTTTTTTTAGATCTAAAGACAGATCCAAGTTCCCCTTTTATGGTTTTGGTGGTGAAAAACTATTTTGTTTTTGAAAAAGAAGAGTAAAACTCTTGATTTAACTCAGAAGAAAGAAGAAGGTTTGAGACCTTCAGAAAAGGGAAAGAAATACAAACCCTAGGTTTTTTTTGTGAGAATGAAAGTGTGTATATTTTATTCATCATCATGTTGCTTTATATAGGCTTACATATTTACATATAGCCCCTTAGGCTTTTCAAAAATGACATTTTAGCCATCCCATGGCTCATGTGCCATTTCATTTTTTGCACATAAGCCATGGGCTTACAAAATATTGGCTTTATGCCCATTTTGTTTACATTCATGCATAAACAATTACATAAAAATTACTTATTACATGATTTTGTTGTTGGCATGGGGAGGCTGGCCACAGGCTCGACTTGGGCATAGGCCCGCTTGACCTGGGCTTGGGCCCACCTAGCTTGGGGGTTGACCTTGACTTTGACTCGGTTAACCGGGGTGTAAATTTTTACCCCAACAGAGGGCTTCGATCCTTAGTGCTGGAGGGCTGTAAGAAGCCCGCTAAGGATGGTCGGGCAGTGAAGCTGCACGGTTGCCTCTTGACGAGGACTTTGATCTCTGGCGTCACGGGTAAGAAACTACCAGCCTGGGACGACCGAGCAGGGTAGCCGCTCGAATGCCTCTTGCGAGGGCTTCGATCCCTGGTGTCATGGGTAGGGAGCTACCAGCCGGAGATGACCGAGCAAAGTAGCTGCTCGGTTGCCTCTTGCGAGGGCTTTGATCCGTCAGGATGGGGACCGAGCAGGGTTACTGCCCAGTGCCTCTTGGCGAGGACTTTGATCCCTGTCGGTTGTGGTAGGAAGCTACCAGCCGGGGATATCCAAGCAAGGACTCGGCTGCCTCTGGGAGGACTTTGGTCCTTAGCGTGGGAGGGGCTGTAGAAGCCTACCAAGGACCCTTGGCCGGTCAGGGTTGCTGTTCGGTGCCTCTTGACGAGGGCTTTTGTCCTGAAGGATAGCCGAGCGAGGGATCCTCGGGCTCAACTGCTTCTGAGAGGGCTTTTTGATCCCCGGCGTTGTGGCAGAGAAGCTGCTCGCTGGGGATAGCCGAGCGAGAGATCTTCGGGCTCGACTGCCTCTGGGAGGGCTTTTTGATCCCTGGCATTGCGGTAGGGAAGCTACCCGTCAGGGGTGACCTAGCAGGGTAGCTGCTGGGTTGAATCTCGACGAGGTGTAGCCCGACCGCCCAGCTGTAGGTGTGGGGGTATACTCCTGGAACTTCGGGTGGTAAGGCTGCTGACGCTCCGGCCTCTCCTCCCGAGCCCTCTTCTTCTGGTCGGACCGTTCTGCCCGGGGGAGGTTAGCATTCACCTTGGATTCCTGCTGAACCTCGCGCTCGGTCCATGCCTTGACCTCGGCCATGGTCTTAGGTTGCGCCAACGCGAAGGAGCGTAACCATTCCTTGTGCCTCAGGCCAGATCTAAGCGCCGTGATGACGGTTTCGTCCCGGTGCTCGGGCACCTCAAGAAGGGAGTTGTAGAAACGGGTAATGTAGGCCTTGAACGTTTCCTTGTCCCCACTCTTAACCGTGAAGAGGTAGTCGACCGTGCGCTTCTGTCGATGGTTCCTCATGAAATGGCCGAGGAACTGAGTAGCTAGCCCGTCGAAGGTTGAAATCGAGCGGGGCTCGATCCCCCGGAACCAATCCCGACCTGCGCGAATAAGGGTGGCCGGGAAGGCCCTGCACTAGGCGGAGTCGGAATGATCCTGGAAGCTCATCCCCGCGGTGAAAGCGTCCAAATGGTCCTTCGGGTCGGTTTTCCCGTCAAACAGAGAGACCTTTGGGGGCTTGTTGCGCGAGGAGACGTGGACGGCGAGCAGTTCCTCGGTGAATGGCTTTATGAGCGAGTCGGAGGCGTACTTAGCCCCATCGCTCGAGAGGTGAGCCTCCCAGCGCATGCCCTCGATTTTCTTCTCGAGGGCGTCGAGCCGACCGTGGTATCCCGAGGAATCGGCACCTTGGGATCCCTGGCCTCCGCTGCGGGTGACTTGCGTCTGAGAGCGGCCTCGGTTCCTCTCGATGAGGTGCCTCAGATCCTGAGGCTCGGTGGCTCTCAAGCTGCCGAGGTGAACCCCTTCTATGCGACCCCGCCGAGTGTGGTGGTGTCGACCATGCTTGTGGATAGGCGAGGTGACTGACATCTCCTCAGGGGGATAAGGGTCGCGTGGAGGCTCGGGGAGGGGCGTTCTGGCGGCAGATCTTGGTGTGGAGCCGTGGGGCGCCCAGCGGGCCTCAGGGAGCACCGGCTCGAGAGATCGGTGGCCAGGAGCCATTGCCTACTGGTGGTCAGCCATCCAGACAGGGGCAGAGCCATCTTGAGGCGGTGGAGCGGCGATCTGGGGCCCAGGCCCGGCCGTTTGGACGTGGACGAAGGTCTCCACGAGGGATTGTAGCCGATCTATCCGGCCTGCGAGGGCGTTGATGATGGTCATTGGAGGAGGCTCATCCCTGCTTTCGGTGAGTGGAAGGCGGCGGCTGGTACCGGGATCTTCAGGGTGGCTGCTTGCCATTTGGGCGGAGATCTGAAGGCCAACTTTGTGTTTTGTGGAGTTGTTCCCAAAGACGGCGCCAACTGATGGAGGTCCTTTTCGGGTCTCCGTCAGATGCTGTCTTCAGTTGATCTCCCGGTGGACTTTGATGGTTATCTTCTGTTGCGTGTGCGTCTCAATGGGTTTTGGTGGAAGAGCTGGTATAGGGAGTTTGGTGCCGATTACCTGCAAAGAAGTCCCGGGGTGGTTTGGTACCACCAAGGACCCTCCGACGATCAAGTTAGTGATGAGATCCGAGCAGGGTAACGGCTTAGAAGAGTAAAGAATGGCTTACTTGACCCCTCTGTGATGGAGGGTTTATATAACGGTGGTGGCACGCAGCAGTAGACGCGAGAATCTCGCCGGCAGTTACGCTCCCGACGTCACGCCCGCGTAGAGAGCGGATCGCCCATTAATGGGGATCGTGATGGCGTGGAACGTAGGATGTTGCTGGCGTAGAATCTGCGCATGGCGAGATTCGCGGAACGGCGGTTACGTCTGTGAGTGGTGGAGTTGGTCGGAGGGCCGAGGAAGACGGCCTTGGCCGGGAGCTCGGGGACGAGTGAGGAGGCCGAGGAGTCTTGGTCCTGTGGCAGCTCAGGACGAGTTGAGTGGCTGAGGAGGCCAATTTGCAGGGGGCCCGAGGAAGGCCAGCTTGTGCTTGCAGGTCGGGCACAGGGTGGCCTGGTCGGTCCCCGTGGGCCCTTTCTTCTGAGTCCTACTACACGTCATCTGCCACGTGTCTTGATCCTGGAGATTGCCAATATTGAGCATCATCACGAAGAGAGATGATATCTTTCCAAGTCATATGTTGAAGTTGAATATATCAAGCAATGGCCTCTACTACATGTAAAATCATGTGGCTAAGCTTCACCATCTTTATCAAATTTGCTGGGTTTTAATCATACACGGCCAAATTTTATTGCGGCAGTCAAGTCCCTCTTCACTTCGCTACTAATTGCGTGTGTAATGAACAAATGAAGCATATCAAGATTAATTGCCACATAGCTCATGAGATTCAGGACACGCCACATAAAGACCTCCTATGTGTCTTCCAATTGCCAACTTGTTTATGTCCATCCTGATCCTTTAGAAAAGGATAGGTTCAATGTATTATTGCAAATTTGATCATGCTCTGCACCCCCCAAGTTAAGGGACGGATTATTCACACCATAATATAAGTAGTTGTACCAATTACGAGTTGATACTATATAAAGATACTGAGATGTTGAAACTATCAAGTTGGAGTAATTGATATGGTCATTGGTCGTTTCATAACGATCATGACAAACTAGTGTAAATCATGAATATGTGTAGATATATTAACTCTTTAATGGAAAAAGTCCCTACAACTTATCACCCATCTCGTATTGCTATATCCTATGAGCATGACTCCAACTTAAAGAAATTTAAGGACGCATTTTTTTATTGTCTCCTGGTGGATCCCCGTCGCCAAACATAGACACATACGCCGTAATACTGAAAAATAAAATTGACCTGAAACAATCATCCCATGAGTAGTCAAGCCTTATCATCGACATATTAATACATGATAGGACCAAGAATTTCTTATGGCCAACTTTTTCCCCTCCCTATATCCAAACTTTACTTTGGTAAGGGTAAACATCTATACATAAGTGTAATACCATGTGCTCGTGTCAGTGTCTCAGGTAGCAACATATCATAAATATGAGCTATGAATGCAATATAATGAAAACAGAATATATCATGCATGAGAAAACTGTTTTCTTAATTTAGTGAGATTTCTGTATATATAAATTGAGGTATCATCAATGAAATCAACATAGAATCAGTGTCAAGTATCGACACAAAACATAAATCCCAATATCTCAATATCTTAGGCTCCGGAAATCCGGACTGGCTTGTAATCTCGAATCTCAATATCTAGGGCTCCGGCTATCCGGACTGACCCATATCCTCAAATCTCAAAACCTCAGGCTCCGGCTATCCGGACTGGCCTGTACTCCGATCGGTATCCTCCGGATATCCATCGAGTCATAATAAAATCACCGGCCGGTAGTACTAACCTGTCAGGTTCAACGCCATCATCTGTGACCATCTTGTTTCGGGGTACTGCACCGGGTCCACCATGCACCCACAGACGGTTCCTCCTCCTCCTCGAATCGGGTGTATGATATCGCTCAAGAACCGAGAAAACTCATGGTGGACATATCTCATATCATATCATGAGAAAATCACAACTTTCATTTTTAAATGATAATCAGTTTATAAAATCCTTGCGGTTTCTTCAAATCTAGAAATCTCATGAAAATCCGAAATCCCAAATCTCAAGGGTAAATAAACAATGAATTCCATAATATTGGGCTCCGGCAATCCGGACTGGCCCATAATGTCATGGCAAATGAATATATAAATATGTAGGAAAATCACAGTCATAAATGCAATGTCTAAGCTATCATATAAAAGTAAGCGCACTAGTACCATGTCGAAACTATCAGTTAACAATTTATACTAATGAATAGTGTTTTCTAATGTGTACGCGACATGGCAATTACCGATGATGATGTGTGTAAGCCGGCAAGCAGATGTACGTGGAGCATACGCATCATCGGTAATGGTGATGGTGTCCTGACAGTATGGGTTTTACAATAATTACGAAAACACAAATAAGCATGCAATGCGATGCGAATATTAAGAACATGCGAAAAATGAAGGGTAAACGTAGCAATAAAGAATATACGTTTATATAATCGAGTCATACTGTTTTGGCATTTGAAATAAAACGAATTGTGGTGTTTAGAAAATAAGAGCTACGGTGTTTTTAAGAAAAGGTACGTCTTTTGAAATATCCGTAGTATCTCTTAGCCTGTCTTTAAAATACTCACTATTCGTTAGTTTGAATTAGGTATGACTTGAGCCCAGTTTAACATCTACTAAGTAGACTACAGGTCTAAACTAACAGACTAGTCGAAAAGGGTAAGGAAAACCACCTAAATTTGAGTCGATATATCTGTATATATAATAGTCGGTGATCCCGCCTCAATAGTATCATGTACGATACAATATATATAATATGGCATTCTCGAGTTAAGAGTGTGGATCTATCATCAAAATCATATCACGTACGGTAAACCCACCGTACGGCGTCCCAAATCTGGATACGGGTCAAATATCACATTCTTCTCATTATTCATCTGGTATCCTTATCATCATATATCATAAATTGGGGGTACTGATATAAGTCTAGTACATACTGATACCATCAACATATAAATATGTGCGTGTGTATGAAAACATATCGCCTAAATACCCGCTATAATATCATGCCGTATCTCATAATACGAACCTAATCATATCACCGATCTCGTGGCATCATGCCCAATCTCATCGACTCATCTCCAAATATCATATACTGTTCTCATCATCCATGTATATGTATACGTATATATATATATAGTCCCATACCTATGTGTATATATATATACATATCCCCATATACGCATAAGTAAATAAAATGTAAGCGTGTGTGCGCGCGCGCGTGTGTGTAAACCTTATTCTAGGGTTCGCGACTAAGAAAATAACTAAGTTACTTCTAATACACTAAAACTAACCCATGAACATCTAAAATCTATATTGATAATTATCCATGTATCACAATAAACATATTTATATATAAATGTATACGTATTCGTATACAACACTACAAAACTGCGGGGGTGCTATACGCCATCGACCCGACTTCCTCCGTAGATATATATCTACTCACATTAATCCTTACTTGCTGGAGTCGATGATGCCACGCTCATCCTCGTCGTCTCGAAGTCCACGTTGTAGGGTTACTAGGCACTGTCACAAGGTTCTACAAGGTATCAACCATACCTGATTTAAAATTTAGACGTGCCGAACAACCCAAAGCAAGGATGTTTGCTGGATAATTAGGGTTAAATATGCAAGTAAACATCTTTACAACTAAAAGAGAGGGATTACAACCTTTGTAGTCCGCTCCTTCGCTTCACAAGCTCCGAGTAGTAGTCCCTACGCCGCGATCCATGATCTCCCGGACTCAAGAGAAGCTCCACAACCCGAATGATTCATACTTATTTGAAGTCTTCCTTTTCTAAGATGATCTACCTTGAAGTTTCTTTAACTCAAGCTCTCACTCACTAATCAAGTGTTAATGAAGTGAACACCCTAATCTAATTGGCTAGATTAGATGAGAATGATGAAGTAGGATTTATGCTCTCTTTTATTATCAATTTCTCACACTAAAACATCACTAAAGAAAAACCTAGAAAGATTTTTAAAAGCTCAAGGGAGAAGAAGAAGAATGAATATCCTTTTTTGTGATGAATAATGATTTTTTTGTTATATCATTACAATTGCAACCATGGTTAAGTCAAGAAAGACTTAACCATTGTAGAGATTTTACTGGGATTAAAGAGTGTGGGTTGGGTTAAGAAAATATCTCCAAAAATATCTACACATAATATCTTTGCAAGAAACAAAACAAAAGCTTGTAGAAGCTTCTAGAAATAATTAACCCAAATCAAACCCTAACCATGTTTAATCTCTCCTAATCATGTTGCATTTGTAATCATAACATGTTACAATATTATATATCACATATATAATATGTTTTTGTAACAAAAGAAAATAATACAATTAATATATATCGCATATATATTATATATTATCCGGTGAGAAAATGAATCAATAAAGCGAGCCAATATTAGATAATGTAATGTAATATATCACATATATAATTATACATTAAATTATCAAATCAACACTTGATCCGACAATCCGGCTATTTCTCAAATAACCGACTAATATAAACTGTATCATTTCATCGAATCAATACTTGATCCGATGACTCGGCTATATCTTATATACCCGGCCGATATCAAATATCGCGAGAATAGAATACGGTATCTCATATCGTATTATCCTCGGTCCTGCACATATCACATATGTGCTCCTACTCCGTTTTGCCTGAGTCAAGAAACCTCTGTGTAAGACTCTAAAGAATCGTCAATACGCCGGTAGCAGGTGATGATCATATCAAACACGCACAAGCTGCAAGCGCTCAGCTAAACATAACAGCTACCCAGGTATTGAGCGATCAGAAGATCAACAAGCAAGCCTGTACATTCTCCTGTGAATCCAATCAGTAACACTACCGTACAGTCCGGTCTCTTCGTCTGATATGTTGCATATCTAGTTTAGGGATGGTAAACGTCAGACCCCAGTAACCGATAAGTCGTGTCGATGTGAGGCTCATAACAGGTCGAGAATCTACTAATAATACTTACCAGTAGTACTCAATATCCGCCCTGGCCAGGGACTTCCAGTTATAGCCAATCGAATACAGCACAACATCAACTCCTTATACCTGGAGAGACGAAATCCCTCCCATCGCTCATTGCCTCCATGTGATTCGGGACTGTACCCAAAAGCCACCGTTTTGCACGCCCTCTTGGACGTGGTATGATGGAAATCAAAGCACAGTGGGAATCATACAAGACTCTATGACGATCTCGGGTCTACAGACTAACCTGTATCAGTGTCACCAGAGAACTGCCATCTGACATGAGGTATAATACCATGTGGGAGTTCTCGGCGAGTCCGTCCATTATACCCAGTCTCCACTGAGCACCCGTACACTATCTTTGATGTCAAACACCGATGGATATGGGATCATCCATCGCCCATCATATAGGTCAAGATACGTATACGCTAGTCTACACTGGTGTATCGATGCCCAGTCTCGATACACCCTCGACTAGGAACAGTTATAGGATGTACTCGTCGACTACCGTGGCCCCACTAGTATGATCTCATCATAGTCCCAGTAGTCGAGTACATATCCTAAGGGCTTTATCAACATGTGAGAGCAAGACAGTAAACTAATACAAGTCAACATGTTAAGACAAAGTAAAACCAAATAGCATACTATCATGACGAGCAAGAAAGTCCTCTATATATATATCCAAGCATCCACTATAATATACATCATATGTACAACAATGGCCTCTAGGGCATATATATAACTAACAATCTCCCTGTTTCCCCCAATCAGAGCAAAGCTCTATTAAAATTCAAAATTCAAATTTTGAAGCAACGCTTCAAATCTCGGGCGCAACGCGCCACGTGTTAGGCGCTGATACGTCAGCGCAGCGCCCGAAGCAGCGCGCCCAATCAGAGCAAAGCTCTATTTAAAGCAAAATTAAAGGAAGCAACGCTTCAGTTGCGCAAGCACTGCGCTGCGCGACACGTGTCAGCGCAGTTGCACTACGCTTCGCGCTGCGCGACACATGTCAGCGCAGAGGTGTTTGCGCTAAACAGAATTAAATTCGAGTAAGATTTTTTCTGTTCTTGTTAAAACAAGAAGATTGCCTTCTGTAAAACAGAAGCCCTTGGATCAAAGATCCAATGGTGGGGAAAATTCCCCAAATCACTCAGAGAAAAATCTCTTTAACAAATTTATGGGCACTATATAAAGACCCCTAGACCTCAAATCAAAGGCATCAACAATTGTGAGAAATTAAGAATTTCAAACAGAGAGAACTCTGAAGAAATTTCAGGAAGAAAAAAGGTAAAGACCTTTAAGATAGAAGAATTTCTTCTGGTAAATCATTGATCTAAGAACAAGATCAATGATCTTCAATAAAAACGAATAAAAACAGTGCTTTGCACTTTCTTATGAACCATTGGTTCTTTGAAAACAAGAAAAACTTGTTTTCTTTGATTTAAAATCGATCAAAACATAAAACAGTGTTTTGCACTTGAAAAATTGCACTGTTGTGCTCCTGTGTTGGCGCAAACCACCAGGGAGCGCCACGTGTCAGCAGCGCAACAGCGCAGCGCACTGACACAGCGCACTGCGTTGTTACGCTTGCGCTCCTCAGAACGTGACACGTGTCAGCATCTGACTCACTTACGCTGTGCGCTTTTAGGATAGAGCTTTGCTCTCTGAAACTGGCGCAACCCACCAGAGCGAGCAACGTGTCAGCAGCGCAAGCGCAGCGCCCTGATGCAGCGCACTGAGCTTGCGTGACACATGTCGTCACCATAAGCGGCTGCGCTCAGTAATTAGCGCAAAGCGCCTGACAAATGCAATGCATTCGTTTTGCTAAAGGGCCAGGCCCAAATCAGAAAGGCCTGGTAGGCCAAATTAAATTGCAAAGCAATAAAAGGGCAGAACCCAAATCAAATTGATGCTCTGCATCATTTATAAAAGGGCAGAGCCCAAGTCAAATTGATGCTCTGCATCATTTATAAATGGGCAAAGCCCAAGTAAAATTGATGCTCTGCATCATTTATAAATGAGCAGAGCCCAAAACAAATTGATGCTCTGCATCCTTTATGGGCAAAGCCCTAGCACAAGTCTAATAGACCAAAAACAAATAAAAACGTTGAATATTTTTCAACTGGACTTAGCCCAATCATGGCCGTAAGTTCTCAAATTAAATTGACTGAGCACAGCTGCTCTCTTAAATCAATTTACGACCGGTTCGAGGGTATATCTCCGAACTCCTTTGACTCCTATCGTTGTAATCCTTCAACGATGTCAGAGAGGTGACGGGTCCCGACGGCCATACATGCAATGGACCACCATGTCCCTAAACTGGAAATGGATCTAGACGATTCCGTTAAGTTGATCTTAGTCTGGAAATTAGACTAACGTATCCTTAACAAACATTTAAGTTGATCTTCGCCTCAAAAATGGCTAACGTATTCTTAAACCAAAACCCAAAACCCAAATCTAAGAAAATACGGATTTGGACTAATCCACGTCCCACGAGCGACGAAATAAATAGTCTTCGTATACAATCCACGGGCAACCATAAACAAAACAAACACACACGACACGAAGTGAAATTCTGGAGAAGGAGAAAGTGGCTACCGCGATGCGGTAGCGAATTAACTGCAGGGGCTTGCGCCTGCAGGGAAGAGCGTCCCCACAATCAAAAACCCCTCTAGCGAGGGGGAATCTGACGAAGTCTGCTACATCGGGCGCATCCGTCTAAACCTCCGATACACGGTGCCATAAATCAACTTGGCATCTTCGGAGAGGTAGACGGATAAAACCATATAGCATCTGCCCCGAATCTCAGGCAAGACGTCCTCGCGTCTCGGCCGCCGTCTTTCGAAGGGGAACAGATTCTGGCATGCCCGGTGGGACCTTTTCCTTTTTCCACTCCACACTTCGTGTGTCGTCTTTGCGAACCAATCGTGGTTTGTTAAGGGTTGCCTTTGAATTTCAAGTTACTAAGATTTGGTCTTTTGCCTGGCGCAGAACTCAAGCATCAATGGCCTCGCACTGCTCGAACTGCTCGAAGTGTCACTGCAACAGACGCTCCACCTCACCTGGAGATGTAGCATATGGGCCTCAAGCGGCCTCCTTCCTCGCTCTGCCGGTAGAACATGTGACACAGGCTGCCACCGGCCTATTTTTCGGGACCATGATCCCACCTACAAGCTTCTCTATGCCAATACCTGCACCAGAAGCGAACAAGAAGTCGGTCTTCGACCGGCTCACTGCTACGACGGCCCCTGTCAACGAGTCGTCCATTACCAAGTCAACAGCTTCTGTCTTTGCGAGGCTGGATCAAAACTCTGAGGGGCCCGCCAAGAAGCCTGTGAATCCCAAGGTGGCTGTCCTAAAGAAGGCAGTAACCGCTGCTCCAGAAGTCGTCAAGGCGGCTTCCCCTGTCAAAGGGTGAGTCTTTTCAAGACTGACTATTCCTGCTCCTGCCCCAGCTCGAGGATCTGTCTTCGACAAGTTGAATATCACCCCTCAAAGGATAGCCTCAGTCTTTAAGAGGTTAACACCAGTGGCGCCTTATTCAGATTGGGGGCAAAAAGAAGCTGTCTCTATCTCCGAGTCAGTCCCAACGGCTCGTCATGCTCGACGTCGCCATGGAGACGAGTGAGGAAGGCAGGGGGAAACTCCCCCTCAGGGCTAACTCCACCGGCTCCAGTGGTGGAAGTTAACGCTGTTGTTCCAACCGGGAACAGCTTTGAGCTGTTGAATAGGGTACGCAGAAACTCGCCAACGGCGGTCCTTAAAAGATCTCCTCCACCAGTAGAGAGTACCGAGGAAGCAGAAAAGCAGGAGCACCCTCCTCAATCACTGTCCTCCAGGATTTACAGGACATGGCGACGAGTCCGAGAATCTGTGATCGATCCTAATTTCTCTCGCCAACACAAGAAGTCGAAAGGTCGACAACAAGAAAATCTCCCGGTCAAGCAACAAAAAGTGACGACCACTTGGGTGCCCAAAGCAACGGCCCCCTTAACCTCAACGGCCCATAAGAGAAGGAAGCCAGAGAAAGTCCTTACACCTGCGGTGAATACCAAAGGAGGTGAACCCAAATGCCCTAGGTCTGGGGGCATGGTAGTTCATACCGTCTGTATGGCGTCTGGTAAAGAGGACAGCCGCATATCAACAGGTTATAGACCGCTCACGCGATCGATGACCAAAGCACAGGAGCAGCAGCAGAAGCTCCAAGAGATGATGAACGCTATGGCCGTACTTACCGGGCCAAAAGAAAACCTTGAAACGTTCTCGGATGAACGCCAAGAGCAAGAAACCGACACCGAATTCCTTCGTCGAATATTGGAGAAGAAGGATAAAAAGGCTGCTGAACAAGCAGCCAACATAAAGCGTATGGGCCTCCTGTTTCAGGACATGGTGGGCATGATGATTCAACAAGACCCTCCTGCTGAAGATCCCCCGATCATCCTTGAAGACGATAGGGGAGAAACATCAAATCCTCCACCGGCTCTGTCAACAGCCAAGGAGGAGGCGATCTCCAAAGCTGACCTAGACGAGTACATAGCCCAACAAATACGGGTTCATCATGCGACTGAAGCAGCCGGCCAGGTCGTAAAAACAGGACGGCCGTATCCGAGTTGGTACGACAAGATCAAGTACCCGCCAGGCTACACAATTCCCAAGTTCCATGTTTACAAGGGGACGGGCAATCCCCATCAGCATGTTGCCCAATTTAGGGCACTCTGCGGCAACACCGGCGATGATGACAAGCTTTTGCTTCGCCAGTTTGTTGGGAGTTTATCAGATATAGCATTCGAATGGTACTCTGAGCTCACGAATGACTCTATCAAGACTTTCGCGGAAATGGAGCTGTTGTTTACCCAGCGTTTTGCAAGCGCCAGTGAACGCACCCCGGTGACGGCACTGATTAATGCCAGGGTAAAGCCAGGTGAGACATGGGTTCAATATGCTATACGGTGGCGGAATTTATGGTCAAAATGCGAGCAGCACATGGAAGAAGCTCCTGCAGTGGGAATGTTTGTTGGAACCCTCGATCCGCAAGCAACCATCTAACAATTTATGATGTTTTTCAAGCCGACTACCTTCCAGGACTTGATTGACAAGCTAGCGCAAATGTATCAGATGGGCCATAAACCCCCTCTTCCAATGCCGGACTCCCGAAATGACAAGGGGAAGGGAAAAGCGATCGTTGTCGCTAATGCTCAACAACAACTGAGCAACTCGAACCCAGTTGTTCGTCAAAATAATATGCGCCCGTATGTAGCCCTTGAGGAGAGGCTAGGACGTTCTTACTCTTTTCCACGAGATAAAACGAGAAGGTTATTCGAGCTGGCGTTGCGCAATCGACTCATAAATCTGCCGGATCCGAAACGTCCGTCGGAACCAAATGATGTCAATGAGCCCAACTACTGTCCTTATCATCAAGTACTAGGTCATCCGATCGAAGATTGCTACGTCTTCAAAAAATTGGCTCGAAGACCAGTACCGACAGAGCAAGTTCGCGTTATCTGACAAATGGAAGGTGAATCCCCCGCAGCCCCACACCTCTAAGGGAATGAATACGCCGGGGGCAACATGCTCTGTCATTGAAGAAGCTCCTTAGGAGGTTGTATTATCAGCTAAGACAAAGAGAATGCTAAATGATCTTCAAACATGCCCAGCGATTAAGTGGAAGAACCCGTTGGAACCGCAGGTCATTGAAGGAATGTTGAAGCCGCGTCCAACTCGAAAGATCGATGGTGGTGGCCCAAGCATTCACAACCAGCCGTCGAAATCTTCAAAGAAGAAGAAAAAGAAATCAAAGAAGCCCGGGAAGCCTGGCGACAAGCGCACGGACTTGCAAAAACAAATTGACGCGCTAGAGGAATACAACCAGAGGGCACGAACTCCCATTACATTCCAAGAGTTCCTCAATCACATCTTTTAAGAGGAAGATGAGGGAGAAAGTTCATCTGATGAATCTGAAGAATACGGGGCGAGCTGTCATGTGATTTCCCATTCGTTCATGGACGATGAGGAGACTCCTTGTACTGAAACGCTGGGGGCAGATCCTGAACCAAAAATTCTAGAGCCATCGGTTGAAGTAATTGACGCATTCCTCAATGAAGCGCTCTTAAAAAGTAAAGCTGATCGGGAGCACGAGGCGGTCATATTCAAAAAGGCCAAACGCCAACGCCTTGACAAAAAAATTGAGATACTCCCGCCGGAGCAAAGCACACCCACTGCGGATAAAATCAAATTCAAGATGAGGAAGAGGTTTGCTAAAGCCGTGTCAATGGGTATGAAACTACCATCCTCTGAGGGAAGCGTTACTGATGAAGCGAAAATGCACCCCTCCTATTGCTTGTATCATCGGAAGATTTCGCACCCCACTGAGGAGTGCAAAGCTTTCGATAGATGGTGGCAAGGATATGTTGATCATCGGCAGCATTTTAAGCGGGAAAAGAGCAAGACCCGCCGAGAGCAAAACGGTACGACCGAAGGGCTTAACAGAACCACCGGAAATTGTCGCATGGTCAACGCCGGAGGATCACAAGTACTCACATTCGGGAGCGATTCTGATGAGGAGTTAGAGCTTAGCCCCCTCTTTAAAGAGTCCACTTCGGGAAAAGAAGAAGAGCCGAAAATTTGCGAAAATATCAGGCTGCGTAATCGCACGTTGCCCGAAAAGAATCTCGGACCCCCAGACAAAAAAGATAAAGGGAAAGAAAAGGTCTTTGAGGACATCGCCCTAGATGACCAAGTCATGGAAGAGCTAACTGCTAAAGACTTGCCGAAGAAAAATAAGGTGGATTACAACGTCTTAGCGCATCTGAGGAAGCTACCCTCGCAGCTCAGCATTCTTGACGCCCTTTTACTATCAAGCGAGGCGAGAGATTCGTTGATTAAGGCACTACAGGACCCGGAGCAGTTCCAAGCTTTCCTGGCTGAAGAAAAGATGAAGGATGAATTGGAGGAAGTGCACACGGCAGATGTCACTTTTGGCGATGAAGACCTTCTCCTTGGGACGTGCGAACACAATCGCCCTCTCTACGTCTCAGGATACTGCCATGATATAAAGATAGGCAAAATCCTGATCGATAACGGATCGTCTGTTAATCTCCTTAACGTGCGGGTGTTGAAGGAAATCTGCATGAGCGTCCAGCACCTTGCTCGGGACAACATCACCATCTCCGGGTTCAACTCCTAATCGTCAAAGACTCTTGGATCTGTGATACTGACGCTACGCTTTGGGCTGCTCGTCACGGACATTAAATTCCACGTCATAGATGCCAAGACATGCTACAACGCTCTGCTTGGCCGACTATGGTTACATGAGTACAACATCATCCCTTCTACACAGCATCAGTGTATGAAATATTTTAGGGATGGTCTCGAGTATACCGTGACGGGAGAACTGAATCCGTTTTCCGTAAATGAAGTCCGCAAATATGAAGATGCCGAATACTTCTTGCCGAATTTCGAAGACACGGAAAGGTGTAACAAGCCGGAGAATAAAACTAACGCTACCATCCCTGTCTTCGGCAGTGATACCGAGGAGGAAGAGGAGATAGTTTATTCGGGTCCGCCCCAATACACCAAGCCGGGACCATCCGCTCCTACGTTGATCTTTGGTAGTGATTCGGAGGATGGGGTCCATGCTGTATTCTCTACTCGACCTTCAATACGAGCTCCCGCTAACGAAAAGCAAAGTCTGCAAGTCGCCATGGTTCCGCTTAAACATTATAAAGAACTGGATGCGCTCGATACCGACAGTGTAGAGGAGCTGCAGACGTTCTATATCCCTCCCAGGCGAGAAGGCGAAAAGGCAATTTTATTCTACCGCTCCGAGGAAACCAAAGTAGAGAAAGAAATCTGGCACGGGGCGGATCCTACGCTTGACAGGCTTCAGCCCATTCGCCTCCCCAGATATTATATAGAAGGCTTGAAGAGGCTACTGAAGCGCCAGGGGATATCCTTCAAGCAAACCGTTCGAAAGGCCAAGTTCTATGACAAAGTCTGGAACGTTCCTGGGACTCAACGCAAGCTGCCCAATGGGAGAATGGAGACAAAAGGGCTTGGATACATCCGGTCAAAGAAACGAGAGCTACTAAACGGTTGCTACGTTGTGTATGGCTTCGATGAAGAAGCGGACGCTCAGTGGGAGGACGCTAATCCTGAAACAGTGAAAGTTCCAGATGCAAAAGTGCCCAATCCGTCGTTCGAAGAACAAATGGACAAATTTATAAGGGAAGCTAGTCAAAAAGTCCGAGACGACCGTAGCCGCGAAATGGCCATCTACGAGAAAGCCAAAATGCAACGCCTACTCCAACAGGCCGTGAAAGATGAAAATGCCGCTCCTTGTCAACCTATTATAAAGAAGGCTCGACGCAGAGGCAGAAACAAGTCGAAACGCGAAAATGGCGCTCAACATCAACAAAGCGGGGCTAAGAGGCCACGCGAGCGAAAATCGAGCGGTTTCGATCTATCCCTCATGAGAAAAATGGGTCGAGCGTACTCTTTTCCTCGAGACAAGACGAAGAAAATACTCGACCTCACACTAAAACATCAGATGCTTATGCTGCCGGAGTCTAAACATCCCGAACAAGCAAGCGAAGTCTCTCATCCGGACTATTGCCTTTATCTCCGAGTGATAGAGCACCCTCTCGAGGACTGCTTCACCTTCAAGAATTGGGTTGAAGATTAGTATCAGCTTGGTAAGTTCGCTTTGTCTGACAAGTGGAGGGTAGCGCCGCCACAGAGGCACGAACCCAAGGCCATGGAAGAAAAACCAGTCCCACATTGGGATTGGAAGCGAATTCGTACTTGTCACATGATAACAATATCAAAGGAAGAGCCCGAGAACATGGATGACCTTCCTTGGTGCTTTGAAAACAGTCATGACGAGGTAATCTCAGAATTCCCGCCAGCACCAAAAGAGCTGGAAGATGGAATCCATACCACTGCAGACAACTTCAAGAAACTTGAGTTAGGAACGGCAAACGACCAGCGACCGACATTCATTAGCGAGCTGCTGTCTGAAGAAAAGGTAGCTTCATTAAAAGACCTGCTTATGCAGCACAAAGATTGCTTCGCATGGAAACTATTCCGAAATGCCGGGATTAGATCCAGAAATTGCTGTGCATAAATTGGCAATATCTCCGGACGTCAAGCCAGTCAAACAGGCACCAAGAAGAATGCGGCTCGAGCTTGAGATGAATATTAATACCGAGGTCAAGAAGCTGATCGACTCTGGCTTCATCCAGGAAGTTCAATACCCTGAATGGATCGCCAACATTGTCCCGGTGATGAAGAAAAATGGGACAGTGCGCATATGCGTAGACTTCCGGGATATCAATAAAGCTTGCCCGAAAGACGATTTCCCAGTGCCAGTCACCGAACTGATGATAGATAATACGTCCACTCATGAGGTTTTCTCTTTCATGGACGGCTCATCAGGGTATAATCAAATAAAGATGCATCTTGAAGACCAGAAGCACACCGCCTTCAGGACTCCTTTGGGTATATTCTGCTACAAGGTGATGCCTTTCGGTTTAAAGAACGCCGGAGTTACTTATCAGAGAGCCATGATGAAAATCTTCGATGACCTTATACATGAAATTGTCGAGTGCTATATCGACGACCTCGTGGTTAAGAGCAAATCATACGAGGAACATCTCGAGCATTTGAAGACCGTATTTCAACACCTTCGACAATACAACTTGAAGATGAACCCGCTCAAGTGCGCATTCGGAGTTTCCTCGGGCAAATTCCTGGGATTCATCGTCCGGCACCGAGGTATTGAGATAGATCCATCAAAGATCAAGGCGATCATGGAAATGCCTCCGCCAAGGACTCTCAAACAGCTGCAGTCTCTCCAAGGGAAACTCGCGTATATACAGCGATTTATAGCTAACCTTTCAGGCAAGTGTCGTCCTTATAGTCACCTGATGAAGAAGGGAACCCCGTTCGTCTGGGACCAAAAATGCCAAAGTGTGCTAGACGAGATCAAGTAATGCTTGTAGAACCCGCCGGTATTGGCTGCTCCGGTCAAAGGAAAACCCCTCATCCTTTATACAACCGCCCTCGAAGGTTCCTTAGGCGCATTATGGGCACAAGAGAACGACCAAGGGAAAGAAAGAGCACTCTACTATTTAAGTCGAGTTCTTCTGGGGGCAGAAAGCAACTGCTCTCCCATTGAAAACTACTGCCTGGCGTTGATCTTTGCGATAACAAAGCTCAGGCACTATGCATTGGCACAGGAAGTCCGTCTCGTCTCGAAGGTGGACCCTCTTAAATATTTAATGTCGAAAGCCATATTGACAGGTCGACTCGCTAAATGGGCTCTGCTCTTGATGGAGTTCTCGATAACGTATCAACCTCTCAAGGCAGTGAAAGGCCAGGCCATCGCCGACTTCCTCGCTGAGCATCCGATACCGGCCGATTCTCCTCTGAATTGCGAGTTGCCAGACGAACATGCGTTTGACGCTATCGATGGGAATGATACCCGATGGGAACTCTATTTTGATGGAGCGTCTTCCATAAAGAAGCGCAAACAAAGTACGCCAACGACCAAATCGGGGGTAGGCCTCATCTTTGTGACCCCACAAGGAGGAATAATGCGCTTCGCTTTCTCCTTAATAGAGCCGAGGATGAATAACGAAGCCGAATATGAAGCCTTGATAGCAGGTCTCGAGATCGCCATCGACATGGGAATTGAAAACCTCCTCATATACGGAGATTCTCAACTGGTCGTTAGTCAAGTAAACGACGACTACCAAATGTGCAAACCGGAGTTGGTAAAGTACGGTGAAAAGGTGCAACAACTGTTGACCCAAATTCCCTCCTATACTTTGGAAAGCATACCGCGCGTGGAAAACAACAAAGCAGACGCGTTGGCCAAGCTTGCTAAAGAACTGGCTGACGAGAACCTCGATGACGTTAGAATCGTGGTATAAAGCCGTCGAGTGCTTGCCCCAGCAGAAATATCTCCGGAATCATCCGAAGAAAAGGGAGTGACTGAACAGACGACCCTGCAAATAAAAGATCGGGAAAATACCGAGGATTGGAGAGAGGTCTTTATAGACTACTTCAAATACCGTCGAACGCCCGAAGATGCGTCCTCAAGACATCAGCTCATGAAACGAGCTCTGTCTTTTGCCTTCGTCAATGATACTTTGTACAAGAGGTCGTTTGATTCTCTATGGCTGAGATGCCTGGGACCTGACGAAGCGAAAAGAGTCGTTCAGGAAGTTCATGACGGAATCTGTAGTTCTCACCAAGCGGGCCCGAAGATGAAGTTGAAGATCAAACGGATGGGCTACTACTGGCCCACGATGATTCAGGATTGCCTCGAATATGCGAAGCAATGCCACTCATCTCAGATCCATGGGGACTTCGTCCACCAACATCCAAATCCATTACATCCAACGGTGGCTAGCTGGCCGTTCGAGATGTGGGGAACTGACATAGTCGGCCCTATCGAACCAGCATCGTCTAGAGGACATCGTTTCATCCTGGCGACGACTGACTACTTCTCCAAATGGGCAGAAGCAGTACCGTTGAGGGAAGTGAAGACGGAGAATATCCTCCATATCTTCAAGACGCACGTCATATATCGGTTTGGAACTCCGCGACGGATCATCTCCGATAACGGGCCAGCATATAGAAGCCACAAGATCAGTCGCTTCGCACAACAACATAATATAGACTGGAGATATTCCTCAGTTTATAATCCGCGAGCCAACGGTCTAGCTGAGGCCTTCAACAAGACCTTGACAAAGATTATGAAAAAGACGGTATCCCGAAATAAGAAGGACTGGCACGAGAGGATGCAAGAGGCTCTCTGGGCGTATCGAACCACGTTCAAGATAGCCACTAACACAACGCCATATGCGTTGGTATTCGGTACAGAAGCAGTACTCCCCCTCGAGATAGAGTTACCCTCTATACGAGTGGCGGCGAGCTGACAGACGAAGAAAATGCTCACCTTCGGCTTGAGGAGCTTGATGCCCTTGACAAGACCCGGCTCATAGCGCAACAAAATCTGGAAGCCTATAAAGCAAAGATGACGCGCTCATATGAAAGATTGACCCGGCCAAGGACATTCCGCCAAGGCAAGCTCGTGTTAGTGGTCAAAAGGCCTATAATCCCCAATCGCGCCAAGCGGGGAAAGTTTGAGCCGAACTATGAAGGCCCGTACAACATAGACAAGGTCTACCAAGGTGGAGCTTGTCTACTCATGGATATGCACGGTGAAAGGCCTTACAGGCCAATAAACGGTCGATTCTTAAAGAAATACTACGCTTAGCAAGTTACCGCCTAGGTCAATGATAGATGACGACGACTATGTCCGCTCGCTATCTTCCTAAGCTCAAACTTTATAAGCAGTAGCCAGCCTCCTCCTATGATGGACCGAAACGTCCTTAAACTAATAGTGGACCGAGACGTCCTTAAACTAATGACGGACCGAAACGTCCTTAAACTACTACCGCAGCATCTTTAGGCTGACGAGATAAATAAAAAAAATAAAAAAATAATAATAATAATAATATATAAATAAATAAAAATGGTATGTCCATAAGCAAAAAGGGCACGGATGAAAACCCGAAAGGGCTCCGTGAGTAAAAACAGCAGGGCTACCGGCGAGTGTTCGTGAAAACCCGAAAGGGCGCGACCTCGTAAAAAAAAGAATAAAAAAATAAAAAGAATAAAAAAAACGGTATGTGCATAAGCAAAATGGGCACGGATGAAAACCTGAAAGGGCTCCGTGAGTAAAAACAGCAGGACTACCGGTGAGTGTTTGTGAAAACCCGAAAGGGCGCAACCTCGTTAAAGGACACTTACAGGGTCCTCTCGACCTTGTAAGGAGAAACCACCCACGTGAGATCCTTACGACTCACAAGGGAGAAACACACTTAGGGATCCCCATGATTCCTAAGGAAAAAATATACTTGCGAGATCCTCACGACTCGTAAGGAGAACTCTCTTATGGGACCCTCATGACTCATAAGATTTGAAAGTCTTAAGTTACAGAAACCTAAACCTGTGCTTAAGCAAACCCCCCACAACTTCCGATATTGCCCTACAAGTGGTCCAATACTGGCCCTTGTATACAATCCACGGGCGCGAATAAAAATTTCCCTAACCAAGTACCGTCCATGACTGGGGATATGTTCGCATGACCCTTGTAGGTCCTCTCGACTTACAAGGAGAAAACCCTACTATAGGATCCTTACGACTTACAGAGGAATATACACTTAGGAATCCTCACGATTCTTAAGGAAAAAATACACCTATAAGATCCTCACGACTTGTAGGGAGAAATACCTTTTTGAGACTCTTACAGCTCATGAAGTCAAAGCCTTAGTCGACAGGACCTCAACCCTGTTCGCTAAGCCACCCTTGTTCGACGTCGACAGAGGCAGATGATGATTCGCTCCTGGCAACGTCCCAGTTGTAGCGGTGCTGATGCTGAAATCGGTGTTTAATTTCAGGTTTACGGCGAAAAGCCAGTAGGCCGCACATGCATATGAAATAGCCGAAATGATGGGGCAACTTGCAATAAAAAGCAGCAAGTAAAAACGTATACACACGAAATAGCCGAAAAGATTGGGCAACACGCAATAAAAAGCAGCGAGTAAAAAAAAGATAAAATAAAATAAACAGCCGAAATGATTGGGCACCGTGAAAAATAGCCGAAATGATTGGGCAATCGCGACTTTCGCGATATAAAAGCTGAAATGATAGAGCATCGCGGAAATAAAATAAAAAAATGATGATAAAACTTTGGCCCTACAGTTGAGATCACATCGATCCCTGTATACAATCCAAGGGCGCAAACGAAGAGGGAACCATACTTTCCCAACAGGCTCCGCCAGAAAAACGAAACCAAATCTCGACGGTTCGTTCCAACTCCGAAGAAACCAATGTCTTCGGCAAATACTTCGACTCGAGGAAGCAAGTGTCCTTGACGAAGAAAATCCTGATTCGTGTCGACTCGCAGAGAAACCAGTGTCTCCGTGGGAAATTCTCGATTCGTTTCAACACCAGGGAAACAAATAATCCTTGGCAAATACTTCGACTCGAGGAAACAAGTGTCCTTGACGAAGAAAATCCTGATTCGCGTCGACTCGCAGTGAAACCAGTGTCTCCGTGGGAAATTCTCGATTCGTTTCAACACCAAGGAAACAAATAATCCTTGGCAAATACCTCAACTCAGGGAAACAAGCGTCCTTGACGAGAGCCTTCTGATTCGCGTCGACTCGCAGAGAAACCAGTGTCTCCGTGGGAAATTCTCGATTCGTTTCAACACCAGGGAAACAAATAATCCTTGGCAAATACTTCGACTCGAGGAAACAAGTGTCCTTGACGAAGAAAATCCTGATTCGCGTCGACTCGCAGAGAAACCAGTGTTTCCGTGGGAAATTCTTGATTCGTTTCAACACCAAGGAAACAAATAATCCTTGGCAAATACCTCAACTCGGGGAAACCAGCGTCCTTGACGAGAGCCTCCTGATTCGCGTCGACTCGCAGAGAAACCAATGTCTCCGTGGGAAATTCTTGATTCGTTTCAACACCAAGAAAACAAATAATCCTTGGCAAATACCTCAACTCAGGGAAACCAGCGTCCTTGACGAGAGCCTCTTGATTCGCGTCGACTCGCAGAGAAACCAGTGTCTCCGTAGGAAATTCTCGATTCGTTTCAACACCAAGGAAACAAATAATCCTTGGCAAATACCTCAACTCAGGAAAACCAGCGTCCTTGACGAGAGCCTCCTGATTCGTGTCGACTCGCAGAGAAACCAGTGTCTCCGTGGGAAATTCTTGATTCGTTTCAACACCAGGGAAACAAATAATCCTTGGCAAATACCTCAATTCAGGGAAACAAATATCCTTGATGAGAGCCTCCTGATTCGCGTCGGCTTGCAGAGAAACTAATGTCTCCACGGGAAATTCCCGATTCGTCTCAACTCGCAAGATGAAGCCTCAGGCAGCAGAGATTAAAAACTTGTTTCCTGAACAATGGGACCCTGCAAGTTGGTCTAAAATGGTCTCTTGCATACTATTCACGGGTTTCACTCTCCAAAGTCGAATTTCGACAAGGAGGGAAACAATCGCTTACGGGTCCTCTCGACTCGTAAGAGGGAAAAATTCTCTTATAAGATCCTTACGACTTATAAGAGAAAACGCACTTAGGAATCTTCACGATTCCTAAGGAGAAAACACACTTACGAAATCCTCTCGATCCGTATGGAGAAAAATCTCTATGGGACCCTCACGGCTCATAGAGTTGAAAAGTTTTAGGCGGCAGATCTAAACCTGCGGCCTAAGCCATCGTTATTTCTTGAGGAAATCAAGATGCTTGCTCTATTATCTGTCAACCATGTTTACTAAGGTGGCATGCTGATAATAAAAGAAAGAAAAGGCGGAGAAGTGACGCAAGACATTACAAAGAATGTATATCTTTTATTCATAAACTTGATTGAGTACAAGATACATTGTGGTAAAGAGAAAATATATATACATTTTTTATTTACAAGTACAAATGATACAAAAAGGGATAGCTACTGGGGAGGAAGTGTCTTTAACAAATCCGCGAGCTGCTTGATTAAGAGAGGTTTTGTCGATCAAAAATATTTACCGCAATCAAGAACGGCGTCGCATGAAGCTAGCCGGTGAATACGGGTCGGTCCACAGGGATGTGTAAATCTCCTTTAAGTTCTTACGAGTTAATTCCAAATGGTGTTTGGATTTATAATTAAACCTAAAAATTGAAGTTGTATGAGACTAGGATTAGAAACTTGCTAGGATTAGGTCTAGGGAAAATTTGGTAAACAAAGATCTACATCTCTTTCCATTGCTATTAATTAAATGTATCATATTAGTGTTATGGTAAATCTTAACAAATGGGATTAGGATGATTGGGAAGATTGATTCTTCCTCTAGATCCTTGTCCTTCCTTTCTTAATCTTTACCCTAACCTCCATGGAAAACCTTAAAATCCGGTCCTTTAGACTACGGAATCACCGTTACCTTGAGGGTAAAGGTGCCGTAGAGAGCGGAATAAAAAGGTATGCATGGAGTTCTAATGTTCATAAAAGTTTTAGCAACGAAAAGAGATGAGAGATCTTCGTCTCTCAAATCCTTCCCTATTCCTAACCCTAACAAGCGAGGAACTACTCGCTCATTGAGGGGATGAAAAAAGACAAGAGTTTATTAAAGAGAGAAAACATCGATTGCGAGTTAATAAAAGCTAAACTAAATTAACTAAGGCGAGAAAGTAAATTACCTAGGGCAGATATGAAAAAACTAGAACTACTGCAAGGAAAATAACCTACTTACTTTTGATGCACTCTAACTTCAAGAAAACAGAATTTTATTCATGAGAAGAGGCATAAGAAAATACAAGGCTTTGGGTTCTATTTATAGGACATAGAAACCCTAGGTTTACAATTGCACCGCATGTCTAAAGTTACAAATATACCCCTAGAAAATCTTTTCAGAGCCGTCACAGAATTTTGGTAAAATTTTGTCGAAGCACGTGCATAGGACGGCCGCGGATCCGCGGCATGGGCGCGCTTGGGCCGCGGATCCGCGACCCTTTGATGAGTTCAGCTCATGATTTTTCTTGGGCTTGGTTTGGTTCTTCTGGGCTTCTTGTTTCTTTATTTCTTTTTCCATTTGGGTTTCTGCAGTGATTCCAGAACTTTAGTGAACACTTGTACCGATCCTTTAACCGTTTGCCATGACAATTTGGACCTTGAGTTGCCTTATTGATTGAGAACTATTCTTCGTTTTTAGGCTTGACTAAGATCCTCCTATTTGTTGGTCAAAAGTCTCTTTTTGTGTCGTCTTTTGTGTTTTTCACTGTTTTTGCTCCAACAACCTGTAACCTGTAACATGTAGCAGACATGGGTCAAAAGCACCTGTTTTTATTCTTAAATGCATAAGAATGGGGAATACAAAATGCAATATTATGTTATGAACAAATACCCCCAAACTTATCTTTTGCTCGCCCTCGAGCAAACTTATTATTTTATTTATTCTTGATAAAAATCTAACCTAGCCACACTTTCGCAGGGAAACGCGATTGCACTGAGCACGTGCAACAAGCCGTTAAACCTCTAGGTGTCCCTAGTAGGAGGAGTGTTGTCTCCTGAGGGTTTTCAGCGGATTACACCCACAAAATCCTATCAATTTGGCCCATTGACTTTTGTTCTCTAATTAGGTTTTCTAACAAGGAATTCTATTATCTTTTGACTCGCAAATTATCCACCCATATTCTTCACACTTTCTCATTATTTAACTTAAGATTATATATGTTCTATAGAATTACCTAGCTTTCGGCATTTCTTAAGTTTTCCTTCTAGGGTTCCATCTCTACTTAGGAATTTCTATCAACTCTATTAAAGACACAAGTTTTATTCTTCACTCCTTTCTCTCATCTAAACTCTAATCACATATCCCACGTGTGTGTAAATATCACCCCTACACTTGGAAATTCAAATCAAGCAATCGTACTCCCGTCCA
The DNA here is from genome assembly GCA_030015575.1 of Agapanthus africanus. NCBI lineage: Eukaryota > Viridiplantae > Streptophyta > Magnoliopsida > Asparagales > Amaryllidaceae > Agapanthus > Agapanthus africanus. Next base: position 413,481,477 of record CM057349.1, on the reverse strand, counting down.
TTGTCCAAAGCACTTCTTAGTAGGTGAATTTCCGCTTTCACATCCTTCATGCGACTGTTAATACTTCTTGAAGTACCAACAACCGATTACAAGATGCGTTAGCATTTTAAAGCGTACTTCCTAGTTTTGCAACACCCAAGGCTTTTAGCAGTGACTCCCAAACCAGTTGGTCTAAGGCACTAGGTGATGAAGCACCCTCGCTAAATATTTTTCTATTTTTTACAGCCTTAAGTAATCACAAAAACCAGTGTCCATTTTTTCTTTATTCACTCTTTTTTTTTCTCTTTTTTTTTCCATTGTGCTAAGGACTTTAGACAAGAATATTTCAAGGTCTCTTCTACTAATCCAAGTTTCAAGGTGTGTGTTTGTGCATTTTGTAGGGTATATGTTTTCAGAATCTCGACTTAAGCTAGGAACTATTTTTCAAACTTATTCTCTAATAAGAACATCAATACTCTTCCCTCATTTTGACTTAGCCCAAGAAGTGAACCCAAAATTTGCCTATTTCTAAATAACCTACAAAGACATATACTTTCCACAGTTAAACTCTAAGGAAGGTTATTTTTAGGGTTTTTAATTTGCTAAGTCTAAGATTTAGTTTTTCCTAGCCAGTTAACCTATTTATCAAACTCAAGTCAATTAACCAGAATTGAATACATTAATTTTATAATTTTTGAATTTTTTCAATTTTTATGGGTTTTTCTGTTTTCTAATTTTTTTTGTATTTTTCAAAATTTCAAATTTTTATGATTTTTTATATAAAGATGCAATGCAGAAATATACATATGAATGCAAAAGGAAAACTTACCGAATATACCCCCAAACTTACAATGGACAGTGTCCTCACTGTCATGCTGCACCAAGTGGGTTGATAATATCGGCAAGTTCCTGCTTATTATAATATTTACATATTATATACACCCCCAAACTTATTTGAAATAAAGTTTTGGAAAAATGGAAATTCGAGGGTGAAGGTGGAGGAGAATCAAGCGGTGTAAATCGGCTCCTGTAAAAGCAGGAGCTCCTCCGAATGGTCCGCTGAGAAGAACGGTTTCAATCGATGTCCATTTACTTTGAATAAAGTACCGTCTTCTAGATTCTCAAGATCAACCACACCGTGCGGATAAACGGTGCGGACTACAAAAGGTCCTCTCCATCTAGAACGGAGCTTGCCGGGATGAAAATGTAACCGAGTATCATATAATAAAACCTGTTGACCTGGTTTAAATGTTTTTCGCAAAAGGTTTTTATCATGAAATACCTTAACTCGGTTCTTAGCAATCACGGCATTATCATATGCCTCATCCCGCAGCTCCTCCAATTCATTCAATTGCAGCTTTCGATTGCTGCCCGCATCTCCTAAAGATAGATTCAGCTCTTTAATGGCCCAAAATGCCTTATGCTCAATTTCTACTGGGAGGTGGCACGCCTTCCCGTAGACAAGCCGGTATAGGAACATGCCAAGATCGGTCTTATACGCAGTACGGAAAGCCCATAGTGCATCGATCAATTTTAGTGACCAATCTTTACGGTTTTTAGAAACCGTTTTCTCCAAGATTTGCTTAATTTGTCGATTCGAGATCTCGGCTTGCCCACATGTTTAGGGATGGTATGGCGTTGACAGCTTATGGGTTATAGAGTATTTGCGCATTAGGAACTCAAAAGTCCTATTGCAAAAGTGAGAACCATTATCACTTATTATTGCGCGAGGGTGCCCAAATCGAGAAAAGATGTGTTCTTTTAGAAATCGAACGACAACCTTGTTGTCATTCGTTCGACTTGGTACAGCCTCGACCCACTTGAAAACATAGTCAACAGCCAAAAGAATGTACACATTTCCAAAAGAGTTAGGAAATGGTCCCATGAAGTCTATACCCCAAACATCAAAAATGTCTACAACCAAAATTGGTTGGAGCGGCATTTCATTTCTCCGCGATATCCGGCCCAAGTGTTGGCACCGGGAGCAAGTTTTGCAGTATTCGAATGCATCTTTGAAGAGTCGTGGCCAATAGAAACCACACTGCAAAACTTTCTCGGCTGTCTTCTTTGGGCCAAAGTGCCCGCCACATGCTTGATCGTGGCAAAAAGACAGCACACTCTTAACCTCATTTTCAGGTACACACCGGCGAATGATTTGGTCGGAACAGTATTTAAAAAGATAAGATTCATCCCAGTAAAAATGCTTTACTTGGGACAAAAATCGAAGTTTATCTTGTTTCGACCAATCGTTAGGTATCAAGCCGGTGGCTAAGTAGTTTACAATATCGGCGAACCATGGTTCGCAAGAAACGGTCAAGAGTTGCTCATCGGGGAAAACGTCAGTGATAGGAAGTTCAAGTGTAGGCGAAGAAGGAAGTCGTGAAAGGTGATCGGCTACTACGTTTTCACATCCCTTTTTGTCCCGTATAACAAGGTCAAATTCTTGTAGCAAGAGGATCCAACGTATGAGCCTAGACTTAGCATCCTTCTTCGCAAAAAGGTGGCGAAGAGCTGAGTGATCCGTGTACACTATAACTGGAGAGCCGATTAAATAAGGCCGAAATTTCTCAAGTGCAAACACAACCGCTAAAAACTCTTTTTCTGTTGTTGTGTAGTTTAATTGGGCCTCATTTAATGTTCGGCTAGCGTAGTAAATTACATGCGGCATCTTGTTAATGTGCTGTCCAAGAACAGCACCAATGGCAAAATCTGATGCGTCGCACATAATTTCAAAAGGGTGCGTCCAGTCTGGAGATGAAAGGATGGGCGCAGAAATGAGTGAGTGCTTCAAAGACTCGAACGCTTTCATGCAAGTTGAGTCGAAAACAAAAGTAGTGTCCTTGGCCAACAAGAGAGTCAAGGGTCTAGCAATCTTGCTAAAGTCCTTGATGAACCGTCTATAGAAACCGGCATGGCCAAGGAAAGCTCGGATATCTTTGACGCATTTAGGAGGAGGAAGATTAGAAATGACTTCGATTTTAGCTCTATCAACCTCTATGCCGTTTTGCGAGATGACATGTCCTAAGACAATGCCTTCTCGTACCATAAAGTGGCACTTCTCCCAATTCAAAGTCAGGTTCTTTTCCCTACAGCGGGTGAGAACTGCGTCAAGATGTCGTAAACACTCATCGAAGGAGTCACCAAAAATGGAGAAATCATCCATAAAGATTTCCAAAAACTTCTCCACCATGTCCGAAAAGATCCCCATCATACACCGCTGAAATGTAGCGGGTGCATTGCATAACCCAAAGGGCATGCGACGATAAGCAAAAGTGCCAAAGGGACAAGTAAATGTGGTCTTGTCTTGATCCTCTTTGGCTATGGGGACTTGATTATAACCAGAATAGCCATCTAAAAAGCAGTAGAATTCGTGCCCCGCTAATCGTTCTAGCATTTGGTCAATGAATGGTAAAGGAAAGTGGTCCTTCCTTGTCGCGGCATTGAGTTTTCGGTAGTCGATGCAAACTCGCCACCCAGTTTGGGTGCGAGTGGGAATTAACTCATTTGCCTCATTGGTGATGACCGTGATGCCCGATTTCTTTGGCACGACATGAATGGGGCTAACCCATTGGCTATCCGAGATAGGGTAAATAATACCGCTATCAAGACACTTAACAATCTCCTTCTTGACCGCCTCCTTCATGATGGGGTTGAGGCATCTTTGTGGATCCCTTGCCGGCTTGGCATCATCCATCAAGTGTATATGATGTTCGACTATGAGGGGACTAATCCCCTTGATGTCCGCCATAGACCAGCCGAAAGCTTGCCGATTATTGTATAAGACCGTTAAAAGAGCCTTCTCTTGCTCAAGAGCTAGAGAGGCCGAGATGATAATGGGTAAGGTCTCATTTTCACCTAGATAAGCATATTTTAGGTGTGACGGCAAAAGCTTTAGCTCGAGTTTAGGTGGTGAAACAATAGATGGTAACAATGGAGTAACTGTTTCAAACTCGAAAGATTCCATCAAAGGTTCAAATTGAGTGTACGCTACCGAGTCGGATGGTTCAACTAACTCATCCGAAAAAGCAAAAGACTCAAACTCGAGTGGAGAGTCTTCAAGATCATCAACAAAGGTGAAACACTCATAATCTTTGTCCGTCGTGAAAGCTGTGTCGGATTCTAGGAGGAACGCACTAGTGGCGTCAATATTACTGTGATCAAACATGAAATTCTCGAACTCACAGTCCTCCTCCGCGATCTCATCGATCGAGCACACATCAAATACGCTAGAATTAGGCTCGCAAGGCTGACTTCCTAACTTGAAAATGTTAAGTTCTACTGTCATCTTGCCAAAAGATAGATTCATTGAACCATTACGACAGTTGATTACCGCGTTAGAAGTCGCGAGGAATGGTCGACCAAGTATCACCGGAATTTGATTACGGGGGTTAGCGACAGGCTGTGTATCCATAACAATAAAGTCCACGGGGAAAATGAAATCCCCTACTCTAATTAACACATCCTCCAACTCTCCCCTAGGGTGGGTGATTGATCGGTCGGCCATTTGGAGAGTGCAATGAGTAGGCTTGAGCTCTCCAATGCCTAATTGTTCGTACACCGAATACGGTAGCAAATTGACACTAGCACCAAGATCTAATAGTGCTCTATTGATGGTCTTGTTCCCAATTGTGATCGAAATAGTAGGACAACCGGGGTCCTTGTGCTTTGGGGGTAAAGAATTGACAAGAGCATCACTAACAGCACTAGCCACGAAAACTTTCTTCGGTACTTGTGACTTCCTCTTTTTGGTGCATAAGTCCTTTAGGATTTTTGCATATGAAGGAACTTGTTGGATTGCATCCAAAAGAGGGATATTTATGCTAACCTGTTTGAACAACTCTACAATCTTCTCCATCTGTGGAGTTGGTTTATTGGATCTCAACCGATTTGGAAAAGGAACATTTTGAAAAGTTGTTGAGTCCAATTTTTGCGGATCAGATTGTTGAGTTGGAACGGAACCCCGTATAGATGTGTTCGTGTTGTGAGGAAAGGGTCCGTTCGAGCTAGAAGAAGTAGAGCCATGTGAAGGATGGAGAATAGGCTCTAACGAAGAAGAAGAGGAAGATGAAGAACCACCGGCAGAGGTGTCATGGTGAATACCCACATTGTTTTGCAGCACTTTTCCGGATCTCAACGTAGTCACCGCATTCACGTTATGATTCTGCTGTTCATGTGCAACATGTACGTGACCAGGATTTGGGAGTGGTTGAGACGGAAGCTTTCCTTTCTCTCGCTCTTTCAATGTTGCGTTGAGTTGTGCAATTTGTGCCTCAATAGCTTTGATGCTTTGATCGTGTGAGGCACTGTTTTGCACCAAAGATTGAACAGAAGTCTCTATCCTAGCTGTGGATTGTGCCGATTGCTTTAGGAATGCTTCTAGACTTCTTTCGAGCGAGCTAACAGCATTTTGAGGGGGAACAAAATTGTTGGGCGCAAAATTGTTCATCTGATTAGGGTAAGGTTGCTGTTGGAGGGGCTGCTGAAATTGAGTTTGTGGAGGTGCTTGTTGTTGTGGAGGAGGAGCCCTTTGAAAATTGTTGTTTCCTTGGGATTGTTGATTGTGATTCCAAGCGAAATTAGGGTGGCTCTTCCACCCCGGATTGTATGTCGAAGAGTATGGATCATTTCTTTGTCGTTGCTGAAAGGCAGCATTGACTTGATCTTGTCCTTGAGTAGAAGCAGTATAAGGACACTTTTCGGTGAGATGTGATGGATCCGAACAACAAGCACAAACAGTTCGTGGGGGCACAACAGGGGCAGGAGAAGGTGCTGAGATTTTGGTCTCAAGCGCTTCTAGCTTTTTCGTAAGAGCGGTCATCTTGGCCTTCATAGCAATTGACATCTCTACTTGATGTATGCCTGCCCTCGGTTGACCAATAGAAGAAGATGATGTGGTCTTGGTGCTCTCCCATTGAATTGTTTGCTCACTAAGATCCTCAAGAAACTGCCACGCTTCCTCACTAGACTTGGACAGAAAGTGACCTTGACTAATGGTTTCTAGCAACTGCTTCATTGCCGAGTTCAATCCCTCGTATAGTGTTTGGCAAAGTTGCCATCTTTCGATCCCATGGTGAGGGCATTGAACGAGTAGGTCTTTGAATCTTTCAAAACATTTCCAAAATGGTTCGGCAGGAAGCTGTGAAAATTGTATAATTTCATTACAGATTTTTGCAGTTTTGTGATGAGGATAGAACTTTTTAAGAAAAGCTTTCATAAACTCGTCCCAATTTCTAATTGAGTGTGATGCGGTGCTGTATAGCCACTTCTCGGCTAGGTCACATAAGGTGAAAGGAATGACCCTTAGCCTTATAGCGTCATCACTTAATTGGGTAGTTTTCATCATGGCGCAAACGTTTTGGAATTTGTTGATAAAGATATATGCATCTTCGGATTCCAAACCATGAAACTTAGGCAGCATGTTGATGAAGTGGGGTTTGATCTCAAAATTGTCCCCATTAGCCGGTGGGAGGGAAAGACAAGTAGGAAGGGCGGTGCGGACGGGGTAGAAAAGATCCTGGAGCGCGACTCGTGCGGGCGCTCCGACAGGCGGGAGATTCGGGTTATTCGCACCTAACGGAGGTGGAATCATTCCCGTCGGTAAGGTGTTGTTAGGATCGTATCCCGACATACCTTCGGAAGAATGTGATGGTGAAAGTGAAGAAGTGGACAAGATTTCGACTTCGGAGTCGAAAGGTTCGTCGGTCGGTACCAACGAAACACGGACTAATCGGGCGCTAGGGTCCCTAGTCCAACCGGACATACACTAAAAGGGTTAGTGTAGTCGAAAGATGAAAGACAGAATGTGAAGGTAAGAAAACATCAATGAGAAGAAGTGGTGTAAGTGAGTGCAAAGATTCTTTAGCGACAAGTTGCAAGTTTTGAAAAGATTTTCCTTTTTCTTTTTAAGTGAACTTTTGCAAAAAGATTTTGAAAAGAGACTAGTGACACAAATGCAATTAACCACACATGCACAATCAGGCCTAAGTCTAGGGTCACCTAGGTCAGCTAGACAGCTCCTAACTGTTCCAAAGGGCTAGAGATAGGACCTCAAACCGCCTCTTCACGGACAAGTACGACCAGGTAAGTGGGAAGGAGCCACCACTACAGTGGGCCTAATTAAAAACCACTAGCCTAGACACCGCAATGTCGGTTAGGATAAACGGCCGATGCCTATACTAGTCCTCTGTCCTATTGAGCTCGAAGTCCTTAGGGCTGAGTCTAATATTTTTTAAATTAAAAGTGGTCAATGCAAATGCTTTAAGTGATTTCTGGGGTCCTGGGAAGGGTGATGAAATCCCCACCCAATCTGAATTGGTCAATAGCCCCTTAAAGTCAGATTAAAGTATGCAAAGCAGTAAATCACTTGCAATCAATTTGCTTTTTAGCGCGGCGTAAAGAATCCTGCAGAAAATCAATTATTGGAAGGGGGAAGAAGATTTTTAGCGCAAAGAATCCTGCAGAAGATTTGACAGAAGATATATGGGGATTTGCAGAGGAAGGAGAAAGAAATCAAACCACCCAATTTTTTTCCAGAGAACTCCACAGGGCGCCGCGGAAACGCGGTCTTGACCAGGTAAGTGCCGCGGAAACGCGGCTCCTTGGGGGCTTTAGGTCTCCAAATTTCTTCAGCTGCTCTGTACTTTCAATCTCCTACTGTTTTGATGTATCTTTTTCTGTGTCCCCTTCTGTGTTGTTTCAGATCCGTCAATCCTGCAAAGATCCACAAAGAAAACCCTTCAAACAATAAAAGATGATAAAAAATTTTATTTTTGGAATTTTTCAGATTTTTATGATTTTTTAGATTTTATATTAACCCGAAATTACAAAAAGAAAATTTTACGCCATCCCCGGCAACGGCGCCATTTGATTAAGAGAGGTTTTGTCGATCAAAAATATTTACCGCAATCAAGAACGGCGTCGCATGAAGCTAGCCGGTGAATACGGGTCGGTCCACAGGGATGTGTAAATCTCCTTTAAGTTCTTACGAGTTAATTCCAAATGGTGTTTGGATTTATAATTAAACCTAAAAATTGAAGTTGTATGAGACTAGGATTAGAAACTTGCTAGGATTAGGTCTAGGGAAAATTTGGTAAACAAAGATCTACATCTCTTTCCATTGCTATTAATTAAATATATCATATTAGTGTTATGGTAAATCTTAACAAAGGAGATTAGGATGATTGGGAAGATTGATTCTTCCTCTAGATCCTTGTCCTTCCTTTCTTAATCTTTACCCTAACCTCCATGGAAAACCTTAAAATCCGGTCCTTTAGACTACGAAATCACCGTTACCTTGAGGGTAAAGGTGCCATAGAGAGCGGAATAAAAAGGTATGCATGGAGTTCTAATGTTCATAAAAGTTTTAGCAACGAAAAGAGATGAGAGATCTTCGTCTCTCAAATCCTTCCCTATTCCTAACCCTAACAAGCGAGGAACTACTCGCTCATTGAGGGGATGAAAAAAGACAAGAGTTTATTAAAGAGAGAAAACATCGATTGCGAGTTAATAAAAGCTAAACTAAATTAACTAAGGCGAGAAAGTAAATTACCTAGGGCAGATATGAAAAAACTAGAACTACTGCAAGGAAAATAACCTACTTACTTTTGATGCACTCTAACTTCAAGAAAACAGAATTTTATTCATGAGAAGAGGCATAAGAAAATACAAGGCTTTGGGTTCTATTTATAGGACATAGAAACCCTAGGTTTACAATTGCACCGCATGTCTAAAGTTACAAATATACCCCTAGAAAATCTTTTCAGAGCCGTCACAGAATTTTGGTAAAATTTTGTCGAAGCACGTGCATAGGACGACCGCGGATCCGCGGCATGGGCGCGCTTGGGCCGCGGATCCGCGACCCTTTGATGAGTTCAGCTCATGATTTTTCTTGGGCTTGGTTTGGTTCTTCTGGGCTTCTTGTTTCTTTATTTCTTTTTCCATTTGGGTTTCTGCAGTGATTCCAGAACTTTAGTGAACACTTGTACCGATCCTTTAACCGTTTGCCATGACAATTTGGACCTTGAGTTGCCTTATTGATTGAGAACTATTCTTCGTTTTTAGGCTTGACTAAGATCCTCCTATTTGTTGGTCAAAAGTCTCTTTTTGTGTCGTCTTTTGTGTTTTTCACTGTTTTTGCTCCAACAACCTGTAACCTGTAACATGTAGCAGACATGGGTCAAAAGCACCTGTTTTTATTCTTAAATGCATAAGAATGGGGAATACAAAATGCAATATTATGTTATGAACACTGCTCTCGCACTTCCTTTAGCGCCTCCTCCTGAGTGGCTGTCGCGGCCAATTCCGCTTCCACCTGGGCCCGCTGCTGCAAAAAGGATGAAAGTTGCTCCTCCGTCGCCTTCTGGGCTGCTTCCTGGTTAGGTGCATCCCGCTCGACAATGTCAAGTTGTTGCCTCAGTGATAACCCTTCGGAGAGGCATTGCAGAAGGCCCTCAAAGATAACCTTCAGCCGTGCAGCGTTGGTCTCCACCCGAGCATGCAGTTGGGTAGATTTGCTCGAAGTCTCACCACGCTCCTTACGCCTTGAAGTAACTTCTTGTTCGAGATGGTGGAAGTAAGAAGCACTCTGCTCAATCCATGCTGCTCTTTGATTGCTGGCGGCTAAGGTCTCGGGAGCGGGACGCATCGACTCCAGCTGATGCAGGCGAGCCTCGATCTCCCTGCAATGGTTAACCCAAGATGCGATGATGCCCTCGTCATGAAAGTTCACGAGTATCACCAGCATCGGGTTAACCGCCGTAGCGAAGTCTGCAGCAGATGTAGGAGTTTCAACGTTGAGTTCCTCGACGTAGTCACTCAACATGCGCAGACTATTCGCGGCCCCTTTCGAAGATGGACGTCTCAGATAAGGACCTGCCGGCCTTGTAATGCGAGGCTCGAAGGGCGCCGAGACCGGAACGACAGCTGAAAAGAAACAAGATGTGATCATATAACAGTTCAGGAAATAAAAAGGGGGGAGTTATCAATGTGATAGTCGCCGTACCAGCTGAGACAGGTGGCAAAGCCGGAAGGGCCGGTGGCACAGCCGATCTTTCACCCCTTCCTTCAATCTGTAGCACTGCAGTTGGGACGAGAAAAGGTTAGAAATAATTCCATCACCGAAAAAGAAAGATATCAGTCGGGAACTATACTCACCAGCGCCACCAGAGGGAGAAGCGAGTTCAGATGGGAAGGAGAAGTGTAGGAGCAACACTTGATATAGATGATCAAAAAGAACTCCTGAAAGGCACAACAGTATGACTTTAGTACACAAATTATACGTCTGAAAGATAAGATTAATAAGTTGCAAACCCATACCTTCCAACATCTTCGATGGTATAGGAGAGGGCTAAGAGGTGACCACCGCCAAGGCAGTAGTTGAAGGCGCTCCCTCGAGCAATAGGGCATCGGCACTGGCTACACCTGCGTTACGAACAAATGTGAACTTGTCAGAAAGGATTGTAAAATAAAGAGGACGGTAATCCGAAATTTACCTGATGAGCTTCCAGCCGAGACGGAGGCGTCTCCCTCCTCCATCGACCTAAGACCACCACCCGTGGCCTCATCCCCAGACTCCACGGGGGTCGTTGTCGTGCTCGTAAGGCCGGGAGACGGCGGGGGACCATAGGCGGGGAGAGCGATGACTGGAGCGTTGCCAGACTCCTGAGAAAGAGCGGTTGGCTCCTCCTCAGGGATCATATCCACCTCACCCGCTACTTCTTCGGGCTCCGCGGTCTCCATCGGCTCATCCGCCGTCACCACGAGGTCGCCGGCCTCAAGCGCCTCTTCCGCCACTACCCTGGACTCAGTTATAATGATCATTTCATCTGCCGCCACTTCAAGCTCGGCATCAATGACCTTCTCGGCTACAGATCCCTCGGCCCCCAACTCAGGCTCCGCAACCCCAGCGACGTTGCCCACCGTCGGCTCAAGTTCAGCCGGTGCCTCCCCCTCTGTTTCTTTGGGTTCGACAGTCTCCGCCTCCCCCTCGGTCGGACTTGGCCCTGCAAGATAAGATACATAAGAACCGGCAAGTTTACAACTTTTACAAACAAATTTCAAAAGATTCATTACCTGAAGTGGATTTATCGTTAACACTCCGAACTGCACGCGCCACCTGTCTGCGAGCAGTGGATAGGGCGACGGGTGCCTCTTCTGGGGGAGTATCAGCATGAGGGACGGTGCTTGGGCCCGCTCCAATGGCCAAGGCAGCCCTGCGTGCCTTCGCTTCGCTCCTCGACCGCTTCCTCTCCTCCCGGACCGTTGCGATAGACCTCTTCGACGCTTCCTTCATTAAGGCGTCGTCGTCCTCGTTCAGAGATGCTTCCAGAGCCTTTAAGGCATCTCTCATCGGCTCTTCAAGACAGACCTCCCGCGGTAGCCCTGAGGAAGCAAGAAAATCGGCAGCTGGTAGAACATCTGCGTCGCTTGGCGGGAACGGCATTGAGGTTCCTGCGATAAAAAGGGAGAGGTTAGATCGACCATGACACAAGGAAAATGAAAACTTGATGAATTGGAACTTACTAAGGCCTAGAAACGCTCTAAGGCGTTCCTCCTCTTGGAAGGTCTTGAGGGAAGCGGCAATGGCTTCTTCAGTGGTGATGCCTGTTGAAAGAAAAGAAAGAAATTATTAGTCAAAGGCAATAATAAAGATATGATGCAATAGAAAATGCGACTAGTGATTACCTGATTCTGCAAGCTTAGCCAGCCATGCGCCACGCCTCGCCAACCGCTCCGAAGCTTCAAAGGCGGCCTCCAAGTTCGTGTCATCTGGCGGCATGACTAATCCCTCATTAGTCCCATATTCACTTAGGCCCTCAGCATAGGGAGCGTAGGGTTCCTGACCGAATACGACATTAGCGGTGAAGAGCGACTTCTTTTTCTTCTTCTGCCCACCAACTCTAGCTGCACCGGGGATCGACTTACGCTTGGCAGCCACCTTGGGGCGGCGGGTCCCGATGTCCGCACCTACGCCAGTGTCACGACCCGAAAGTACGGAACATGACCGGCACTTAAACTACGAACGTCTCGAGGCGTACGTAATCTAAGTAAACCGAAAACCCAGAAATCCAAACCAAGAAAAGATGTAGAGTGCAGGAAAAACCAACTTAAAGCAAGTAGTTTCAATAGCATAAGCCGAGTTATGCGGTTTTAAAAACATCAAGTATTTCCTGAAAATTTCGGCAGAGTCTCCTTTGTAAATACTGGCCCCCAAACGGGATACAACATGAATAGTATACGAAATCAATAAAAAGGCATCCCCAAGCGGGAGCTAGCTCTTCGTCAATCGACGGTCACAACCACATAAGCAAAATAATATACAACGCCAACGGCGAGGATTAAAATTCAAAGGAAACTCAAAACCACAAGAAAACCACAGAAATATAACGCGCGACTCTAAGGTCGAAGGAATAACATCACTGGTCTCTATCTCAAAATAAATACATGTTTGGTTGATGGAACTTCTAGATACAACAGAGTAATAATATACAAGTTATATAATAGGGGGTACGATACAAGTAAACCCACCTACTAGCAAATCACCCGAAGGAAACTATGCCCGCAAGCCGTAAAGAAACCTGTACGGCAAACCTGCAAGGAACTGGGGCACAACGGGGGTGAGTTGCCAACTCATGAATAGAAAAACATCTACCGAAAGAAATCGCAAAAATAACGCAACCTAGGTCAATGATCATAATATATCCTCAAATATATGTATAACATGCAGCCTATAACAATGGCTAGGGTGATATCTAACCCGAGTGTAATCTCATGTGCCCGTGTCAGTGCCTCAGGTAGCAATATATCATATGAATGAGGTATGAATGCATGAAAACAGAATATATGTAAATGAAGAAACTGTTTTCATAATTTAGTGAGATTTCCTTTGTATTTTTAAAATGAGATATCATAAATGAAATCAGCATAAAACAGTGCCTAGTATCGGCACAAAACGTAATCCCAATATCTCGATATCTCTGTATCACAGTCTCTGTACCTCAATATCTCGAAATCTCAATGTCTCAATCACAATATCTAGGGCGCCGTCAGTCCAGACCGGCCCCTACCATCCATCTCAAGACCACGACGGTATCCTCCGGATATCCGACGCGTCGGGTAATATCACCGGTAGGTAGTCTCCCCCTGCCAGGCTCATCGTCATCACCACGAGCTTCTTGCCCCGGGGTACCTTACCGGGTCCACCATGTACCCGAAACGGTTCATCCAACTCCTCGAATCGGGTCTCGAAATCCATCAGCAAACTCATGGTGGACGACTCATACATCATGGGAAAAACCGCGCTTTTTATTTAAAAAGAGAAAGAAGAAGTTTGTATATGTTTTGCGGTTTTCCCCAAATCCAGAAAATCTCATGGAAATCCGAATCCAAAACCTCAATAGCACGTAAAAGTGAATATATGCATGAGAATCCATGAATGCGGCATAACAATGAATAACAGTATGCATGAAGTAGCAGGTAATAACTACAATGTCTAAACTAACATATAAGGCAAGTACACTAATATCATGTATAAACTATTATCTAACAGGCTATGTCAAGCAATAATATTTTCTAAGGTGTACGTGACATGGCAATTACCGATGAAGATGTGTGTGAGCCGGCAAGTAAGTGTACGTGGTACATACGCATCATCGGTAATGGTGCTGGTGTCCTAACCACAAGATATCAACAGTAGAATATGAAGCATAATATAAGCATGTGATGCGGAGCGACAACAATAATGAGCGGGAGCTGAATACTAGACGCAACGATAACTAATCTGCATTAATCTAATATAAGTCCTACAAATGGTGCCTTTTGAAATAACATGAATCATGGGGTTTTGAAAATAGGGGCTACGGTGTTTTTATGAAAAGATACGTCTTTTGAAATATCCGTAGGATCCCTTAGGCTCTCTTTTAAAATACCCACGATTCGTTAGTTTTTGAAATAGGTAAGAATCGAATCTAATCTAACAACTAAACTAAACTAAAGGGCTAAGCTAACAAGCTGGACTACAGGTAAGGAAACCGCCTAACATCTGAGTCGATCCATATACATACCAGTATATATATTAGTCGGTGATCCCGCCTCAATAATATCATATCCGATACCATATCTATAAGCAGACATCCCAAGTCAAGAGTGCGGATCAATCATCAAAATATAGCTCATACGTAAATCCGTCGTACGGCATCCCCAAATCTGGGTACGGGTTAATATCACATTCATCATACTATTCACCTGATATCCTCTTTATCAAATATCATGATCGGGGTACTGATCTACGTCTAGTACAATACTGATACCGCCTAAGTATGCATGCACGTGTGTGAAACACTACGTCAAGAACCCGCTACAACATCATGTCGTATCTCAAATACGAACCCTGCTATATCACCGATCTCACGGCCTTAAATCAAATCTCATCGACTCATCATAAATCCCAAGTACTATCATCCTCAAATCCGTATGTGAACACATAACAATAAAGAATCCCATGAGCACATATAAATAGGAATGTACATATGCATAGTCCCATATCCACGCATATATACATGTATACACATCCCAATCTGCGCACAAGAAAATAAAGTATACAAGTCTGTGTGTGCGTATGTGGGTATAACAACTACTCTAGGGTTTCGCAACTAACCCAAAGCTAATCCATGAACATATAATCATAACAAGAATAAACATTCTCGTATCATAAAACACCTATATAAACATATATATATGAGCTACACTACGGACTGCGGGGGTGCTATACGCCATCCACCCGACTTCTCCCCGTAGATATAAATCTACTCACCTGGTCCTCGCTCGCCGGTGCCGACGTCGCCACACGCTTGCTTGCCGTCTCGAAGTCCACATGGGTTACCTACATATCATAACGCACCGTATCGCATTAAAATCCGACTCATGACCAAAACGACGCACGAATCCCACATAGGTCAAAACCTATGGTTGCCTTCACAAATCGACCCAAAAACCCTCGACGTCGGCGTACAAACGCCAAACCATCGAAAAAGCTCCCAACACTCATTTGTACAATTACAAGCACTAATTATAATATAAAATAGCTTAAAATTCACAAAAAACCCAATTTCACTTAAAAAGTCATTTTCCCGAAAATCTAGCAAGCACAAATCACCGTTTTAGTACAAAACTCGATGTATAAACAAATCTAGCGGCCACAATATTCACTAAATATCTTAAATAAGTCATAAAAACAATTCCCATAATTTAATCTCATTAAATTTCGTTAGCCCCAAAAATCTAGTTTGCAATTTAAGCAATTTGGACAATTGAAATGTAGCAATCTAGCAATATAGCAAGTAGCTTAGCTTTAGCATTCCTAAAAATGTTAAACTACACCTTGCAAACCTTTACACATGATAAAAACCCTAACTTACTCTCAATTCCCTTTTCTTTAAATTTCAAACTTCAAATTTAGAACTCTAATTAAACACATAATAGCTAGATTCAAGTAATTAAACAATAACTTAAGTAAAATGCTAAGATTATACCTCACTTAATTAGAGATCTAGCATGAAAATCTTGGCCTCCAATTTGCTCTCTTTTCACCACAATCCATGCTAGAATAGGCCAAAAAGAAATGGGTAGAGATTGGATTATGATTTTGTGAGGTTATACTTTGATTTTTGATGAATTTGTGAGGATTTTTTTTTGAAGAGAATGAGAGGAGAAACAATGGGAGGGCTGCTGAATTTGGACAGCAGAAATGGGGAAAGGGAGAGAGAGAGAGAGTGGGTGTGGGTGCATGTGGAATTGTCAAAGTCAACCCAATATCCATACCTCATTATAAAACAATTTCCTCACAAGAATTAAAGCCAAAAGAGGGGGGGAAAGTGGCTGTCCAGCAGAGGTGGGGCCGGCCAAAAGTGAGCGGTGAGGTTGTGAGAGAGTGAACTAAAAAATTCTATGCAAAAAGACCCCCCTCAAGTTACCAAATTGCAAGTTTTCGCTAATTTCACCAAAAAAAGCCTTTTTCTTCGATATTTTCTAAACCGTTTTGGCAAACGATTTCATTTCAAAAACCACATGATAAAATTTTATTTAATGTTTTATGATGCACAAAATTTGTTTCAACTCATTCCAATTTGTAATTTTCCCTAATTAAATGTATTAGTGACGGCTTAAAATAATATTAAAAATAATTTTTTTTCGGAAAATTTGAAATTTCGCCAGTGGTTCAATAAACATCAAATACTAGTAATTACATATCTAGAATATGTATATTTAATTTTATAATAAAGATATTTGTATTTTGACTTTTTACAGAAAACCCCCTTATTTTACCGATTTTCCGAAATTTCACCGAAACGATTTTCAAAACGTTACTGCCAGACTCCGGCGAAGCAACAACCACTGTCTCCATTGGAGCACAGGGCGCTGGAGGTGCATCCACAATATCAAGGAGCGGCAATCCGTGCGGAGGACATTGTGCACGCGGTGGCCTGACTCTGTCATCTTTCAATGGAGGCACTACCGGGGTCCTCGGCACCAGAGGAGCTTTGCGGTCGCTGCCGGGAGGTACACCTTTACGGTCTACCAACACTCGCCTCTCTTCTTTTATAACGGCTCCCGTTAAATGATTGTACCATTCTTTATATACGTTGAGGAGTCGTGGAGCGCAGGCCGGCGCACTGATAAAAAAATGAGAACCCGTGTTCAGGTGCATGAAGTGATGCAGCGTTTTCTTCATCCCTTCTTCAGTGGCAGCGGGTTCCAGTAGGAAAGCTTCCAAGGGTACCCCTTGATCGTAGCCCAGTTGTTGGGCAAAACGATGCGGATTGTATCTCATGAAAATCGCCGTACCATTCTGCCTGAAGACTAAGAAGCCCGATCTAATAAAATATAAGTGGAGGGTCTCCCGGGCCGTCAAAACTGAGGCTCCATCCTTAAAGGAGTCTTGTAATGGTCGCACCGCAGTGGTGGACGCCTTTCCAATAGTCAATACCTTGTCAATGAAGGACATCCCGGCTCCAATGGTGTGAGGGAGAAGAAGTAAACCCCTGGCGTTCCGTAGCGATGGAGTCACAATCGATGCGCCAATCAGCTGTATGATGCGAGGGAAACCGCACTTGTCGAAGAACGAGGTCCTTTTGTGCATGC
This sequence comes from Agapanthus africanus, assembly GCA_030015575.1. Classification (NCBI taxonomy): domain Eukaryota; kingdom Viridiplantae; phylum Streptophyta; class Magnoliopsida; order Asparagales; family Amaryllidaceae; genus Agapanthus; species Agapanthus africanus. Next base: position 413,464,362 of record CM057349.1, on the reverse strand, counting down.
CGAAGACACCCGCTGTGTGTAGCTCGAGCCACGATACAAAGTAGTGCATCGGGAAGACCACGTGCTGTACCCCAGGCTCGTTAGCATCTGCTGCTCGACTAAGGCCATGATATAAGTGTGCCAAGCCGGCGATCCCAATGGCTACTTTTACCCCGATGGTCATCCGGTGGGCTGGGTAAAAGACAGAGGGCCGCATATGGTGAGAATGCATTGGGATTGCAAACCAACTAAGCCATAACCCAAGAAATCCTAAGAAAAAGGCCTCCTCGTCCATCCCAGGGGCTGCAATTTCTAGTCGGGAAGTCCGGAAGAAAAAAAACCTTTTGGTCTATTTCCTTCGCCGCCAGGTTATCCAAACCTAGACCGAAAGGGTCATCCAGGGTAGCAAACTTGGCAGCTTCTGATGAGAGAACGCTTGGGCGAAGGAACCGAGCGATGAAATCCTCAAAGTTAACTCCGCGACTCCCACGTTCGATGAAAAGGGCCTCATAGATGTTCAACACTTTAATTAAGCTTGGGAATTGGTGTTGAACAGCATTCTCCGACGTGAGCCCCCTTACCAACGGCTTAGCACCGAAGACATACTCATCTGTCGGGAGCAACTCCTCATAGTGTTCCCCTATAACCGGTAAACCGGATACCTCTGTGAACTCCTCCAGAGAAATTGACACTTCCCGATCCATGGCGAGGAAAGTGTGGGTAGGAATGTTCTACTGCTCCAAGAAAGCCTTGAACCACCAGGTGGGGAGCGTAGGATACTGGAAGAGAGAGACGTAAACCGCAGTGTACAATCCTAACCTTGTCAACTGCGACTTCTTCGTCGACAGGATATACCGGGCCCACGGCAGATAGCCGATCGGGTGGCGGGGGATCAGACCGATATTATATGATTGCCCCCAAGGTCGCGCCTCGCCCTGACAGATACGGCGTCCTAGGATATCCAAAACCATAGGATGCTGGACTGGAATCGCATCTATGGCGGGATGAAGAAAGCCTTTCGAGGTCCAATCAACCATCTCCACGGCATACTGCACCGAGGGTGGGGTGGCATAATGGATCGCCGTAATGGGTTCTGACGGTACTGCGCACGTGAAGATCCGTCGACCCATGATAATCTGATTATACCATGACCCCCAAAGGTGGAGACTCTTGTATTCCAGGTCGTGGTCCTTGATCATGGCTAGAACCAAGCGGTCCAAGGGCGCTTCAGGAAACCCTTCCTCCGAGCGGGCGAACGGGAATGAAGTATCGAGAGACATGGTCACTGCGAGGGAACAAAAGATAGCCGTTAGTGCTGCAATTCCAACGCTTGGCGTTTGAAAAAAACTTTTAATTAATTGAATTTAAAAATTAATTAAATTAAAATTAATCACGCCACACTGCAGTGCAGTGGGTAGGGGACCAAATGGGGACCCACAAAATCTGGATGAAAGTGCCTCATTTAATAAGACAGCCCTATCATTCGGTGAGGCTGTCAATTAATGAAAAGATCCCCAAGAGAATATTCTCATCAATGGGAAATCCCTAGAGACAAGGAGAAAATCTCCTCTTTCAGAGCAAAACTCTGTCACAGAGTGACACTTGTCAAACTCTGGTCTCAGGGGAATGGGATTCCTTAAAAGAGCATAGCTCTGTGGTAATAATGGAAAGATCCATCAGAAATTTTTAACACTTAAAAGAATTAAAAAATTTGGAATCTTGAAAAAATTTATGAAAACTTATAATAAATTCTTCATTTTTTAGATCTAAAAGATCTACATTTGATCCAAGAGCAAAGCTCTGTTCATGGGTTAGAACCCATGAACAAGATCTCTGTAGATCTATAAGTTTTTGAAAGCAAAGCTCTGTTTATGAAACCCCAATGGGTATTTCTTGAGATCAAAAGATCTGTGAGAGCAAAGCTCTTTTAGTTAAGATTGATATGAATTAATATTGAATTAATTTAATTTAAATTAATTTTACCTAAAGTTTCTAACTTTGGAAATGAGCAAAGCTCTGAAGTTCTTAAGCAAGAGCAAAGCTCTGGAAAATCAAAATCTTGAAAAATGGTGAAGATTTTCTGAGGGCCAGAGGTTCTATTTATAAGGCGCTTGCACCCCTTCAGCTCACCCGTTGATCCAACGGTCAAGAGCTTGCCACCGCTGCACTCACGTGCGTGCCACGTGAGTGCAACGGTGGGGGGGCATTTGTTTACCCCAATCAGAGCAAAGCTCTGTTGAAATTCAAAATTCAAATTTTGAAGCAACGCTTCAAATCCCGGGCACAACGCGCCACGTGTCAGGCGTTGATACGTCAGCGCAGCGCCCGAGGCAGCGCGCCCAATCAAAGCAAAGATCTATTTAAAGCAAAATTAAAGGAAGCAACGCTTCAGTTGCGCTGCGCTTCGCGCTGCGCGACACGTGTCAGCGCAATTGCGCTAGCGCAGTTGCGCTGCGCGACACGTGTCACGCGCTGGGGCGTTTGCGCCAAACAGAATTAAATTCGAGTAAGATTTTTTCTGTTCTTGTTAAAACAAGAAGATTGCCTTCTGTAAAACAGAAGCCCTTTGATCAAAGATCCAATGGTGGGGAAAATTCCCCAAATCACTCAGAGAAAGATCTCTTTAACAAATTTATGGGCACTATATAAAGACCCCTAGACCTCAAATTAAAGGCATCAACAATTATGAGAAATCAAGAATTTCAAACAGAGAGAACTCTGAAGAAATTTCAGGAAGAAAAAAGGTAAAGACCTTTAAGATAGAAGAATTTATTCTAGTAAATCATTGATCTAAGAACAAGATCAATGATCTTCAATAAAAACGAATAAAAATAGTGCTTTGCACTTTCTTATGAACCATTGGTTCTTTGAAAACAAGAAAAACTTGTTTTCTTTGATTTAAAATCGATCAAAACATAAAACAGTGCTTTGCACTTGAAAAATTGCACCGTTGTGCTCCTGTGTTGGCGCAAACCACCAGAGAGCGCCACGTGTCAGCAGTGCAACAGCGCAGCGCACAGACATAGCGCATTGCGCTGTTGCGCTCCTCAGAACGTGACACGTGTCAGCATCTGATTCACTTGCGCTGTGTGCTTTTAGGATAGAGCTTTGCTCTCTGAAACTGGCTTAACCCACCAGAGCGCGCCACGTGTCAGCAGCGCAAGCGCAGCGCACTGATGCAGCGCACTGAGCTTGCGTGACACGTGTCGTCACCATAAGCGCCTGCGCTCAGTAATTAGCGCAAAGCGCCTGACAATGCAATGCATTCCTTTTGCTAAAGGGCCAGGCCCAAATCAGAAAGGCCTAGTAGGCCAAATTAAATTGCAAAGCAATAAAAGGGCAGAGCCCAAATCAAATTGATGCTCTGCATCATTTATAAAAGGGCAGAGCCCAAGTCAAATTGATGCTCTGCATCATTTATAAATGGGCAGAGCCCAAGTCAAATTGATGCTCTGCATCATTTATAAATGAGCAGAGCCCAAAACAAATTGATGCTCTGCATCCTTTATGGGCAAAGCCCTAGCACAAGTCTAATAGACCAAAAACAAATAAAAACGTTGAATCTTTTTCAACTGGACTTAGCCCAATCATGGCCGTAAGTCCTCAAATTAAATTGACTGAGCACAGCTGCTCTCTTAAATTAATTTACGATCGGTTCGAGGGTACATCTCCGAACTCCTTTGACTCCTATCGTTGTAATCCTTCAACGATATCAGAGAGGTGACGGGTCCCGACAGCCATACATGCAATGGACCACCATGTCCCTAAACTGGAAATGGATCTAGACGATTCCGTTAAGTTGATCTTAGTCTGGAAATTAGACTAACGTATCCTTAACAAACGTTTAAGTTGATCTTAGCCTCAAAAATGGCTAACGTATCCTTAAACCAAAGCCCAAAACCCAAATCTAAGAAAATACGGATTTGGACTAATCCACATCCTACGGGCGACGAAATAAATAGTCTCCGTATACAATCCACGGGCAACCACAAACAAAACAAACACGTGACACGAAGTGAAATTCTGGAGAAGGAGAAAGTGGCTACCGCGATGCGGTAGCGTAATTAACTGCAGGGGCTTGCGCCTGCAGGGAAGAGCGTCCCCACAATCAAAAACCCCTCTAGCGAGGGGGAATCTGACGAAGTCTGCTGCATCGGCCGCATCCGTCTAAACCTCCGATACACGGTGACATAAATCAACTTGGCATCTTCGGAGAGGTAGATGGATAAAACCATATAGCATCTGCCCCGAATCTCAGGCAAGACGTCCTCACGTCGTCGCCGTCTTTCAGAGGGGAACACTCCCACTTGCACTAAGGCCAGCTATTGTAGTATCTCATACCCAGCATCCCGAAGAGTCTTTCAAACTGTTTCTGGGGAATTGCCTTCGTGAGTGGATCCGCAATGTTGTCCTTCGTGTCAACTCTCCTGACCTCGATCTCCCGGCGATCAACTATCTCTCGGATCAGGTGATACCGCCTCAGAATATGTCTGGACTTCTAATGGGACTTGGGTTCCTTGGCTAAAGCCACGGCTCCATTGTTATCACAATACAAAGGTATTGGATGCTCAATGGATGGAACCACACCAAGTTCAGTAATGAACTTCTTTATCCAGACAGCCTCTTTTGCAGCATCGTTGACAGCGATGTATTCAGCCTCCATCATCGAGTCTGCAACGTTATCCTGTTTGGAACTCTTCCAACACACCGTCCCTCCATTGAGGGTAAAGGCAAATCCCGAGTGCGACTTAGAGTCGTCCTTATCACTTTGGAAGCTCGAATCGGTAAAGGACTCCACCTGGAGTTCTCCGTTACCATACACCAAGAACATCTCTTTAGTTCTTCTTAAGTACTTGAGAATATTCTTCACAGCTATCCAATGACCCTCTCTAGGATCTGCTTGATACCTACTCACTATACTTAGTGAGTATGCTACATCAGGTCTGGTACATAGCATCGCATACATGATAGAGCTTACTGCCGAAGCATAGGGTATCCCTTGCATGCGAGCTCTTTCCAAATCAGTCTTGGGAGACATCTCTTTGGAGAGAGTGAGTCCAGAGATCGTGGGTAGGTTCCCACGCTTGGATTCTTCCATACTAAACCTCTTTAGTATGGTGTCAATGTACCTGGATTGGGACAATCCCAGTATCCGTTTAGATCTATCTCTATAGATCATTATTCCCAGTATGCAGGAGGCATCACCTAGATCTTTCATTGAGAATCTTTGTGATAAGAAGAGCATGACCGATTGCAGCATAGGAACATTATTTTCTATCAAGAGTATGTCATCGACGTACAATACGAGGAAGACAACCTTACTCTCTGCAACCTTTTTATATATACAAGGTTCATCTACGTTTTTGATGAAGTCAAACTCTTTAACTACAACATCAAAGCAGATGTTCTAACTCCGCGATGCTTGATATAACCCATAAATGGATTTAAGCAGCTTGCACACCTTTCCGCTGCTCCCACTATCTACGAAGCCCTCTGGCTGAGTCATATACACGCACTCTTCTAAATCACCATTTAGAAAGGCGGTCTTAACATCCATCTGCCAGATTTCGTAGTCATGGTATGCAGCAATGGCAAGTAAGATCCGGATGGACTTAAGCATAGCCACTGGAGAAAAGGTTTCGTCATAATCCACACCTGGTCGTTGACGAAAACCCTTTGCAACAAGTCTAGCTTTGAAAGTCTCAACTTTTCCATCTACACCAAGTTTCTTCTTAAAGATCCACTTGCTCCCAATGTGTTTTACCCCTTCAGGAGCAACTTCCAAAGTCCATACTTTGTTGGTGTACATGGATTCCATCTCAGATCGCATTGCATCCAGCCATTTCATAGAGTCACCACTCGTGATGGCCTGCTCGAAACTAGTCTGGTCATCATCTTCCATGATGCAATCCTCACTCCTACCATCAATAAGAAAACCGTAGTATCTCTAAGATGGATGAGAAACCCTACTAGATCGGCGGAGAGGCTGGGGTTCGTCGGGAACTACTGAATCCTCTAGTTCCACTAAATCTTCAGTTGCAGTTTGTGTCGCTGGAACTTCTTCCAGCTCTACCTCTTTGCCACTAATTTCTTTTGCAAGAAATTCCTTTTCTAAAAAGGTGGCATATTGAGAAACAAACACTTTTTGTTCTTTAGCGTGGTAGAAAAAATATCCTTGGGAATTCTTAGGATATCCTACAAACTTACAAAGAACTGATCATGCCTTGAGTTTGTCCGGATTTTGCTTTTTGACATAGGCCGGACAACCCCATATCTTAACTTGTTTAAGATAGGTCTCTTCCCACTCCATATCTCATATGGTGTGGTAGGTACATATTTAGATGGAACTTGATTCAATAGGTATGCTGCTGTCTCAAGTGCATAACCCCAGAAGGAAATAGGCAACTCAGCAGTGCTCATCATAGAGCGCACCATATCTAATAGGGTGCGATTCCTCCGCTCCGATACACCGTTGTGCTGTGGTGTATAAGGAGGTGTAAGCTGAGAGAGAATCCCATTCACTTTTAGATAGTCTAGAAACTCATTGCTCAAGTATTCTCCTCTTCGATCAGATCGAAGGATCTTAATACTTTTGCCCGTTTGGTTCTCTACTTCGTGCTTATATTCTCTGAATTTCTCAAAAGCTTCAGACTTTTGTTTTATCAGGAACACATGTCCATATCTTGAGAGATCGTCAGTGAATATAATGAAGTAGGAAGAACCGTTCCTGGCATGTGTAGACATAAGACTGCATACATCACTATGTATCAGCCCTAAGAGTTCCTCAACTCTTTCTCCGTGTCCACTAAACGGAGTTTTGGTCATTTTATCTTTGAGACATGAATGGCAAGTATCATAAGATAATAACTCGAACGAATTCAAATATCCATCCTTATGTAACTTAGCTAGCCGTGTCGCATTGATATGACCAAGTCTACAATGCCACAAGAAGGATTTGTTCATTTCTGAACTCTTCTTCCTGTGTGTGTTTTGTATATTAAGGAATGTATTTTGATTGAGAATGAATATGCCATTATGTAACGAGCCTGATCCAATCAACTTTTGATTTAGGAAGATGTTCATAAAATTATCCTGTATTACAAAATTATACCCTTCTTTACTTAATAAAGAAACTGATATAATATTGCACATCATGTTCGGTATATAATAACACTCATTTAGAATCAATGTATTACTACTTGGTAATACTAGGTGATATTCGCCAACTGCTTTGGCTGCAATATTTGTACCATTCCCTACTTGTACGGAATGATCACCCTTTCCCAGTTCTCTACCTTTACATAGCCCACGTAACAATTTACATATGTGGGATCCCGATCCGGTATCTAATACCCAGGACATAGGGTGAACTGAGAAACAGTTCTCAATAACTAACACACACGAGAAAGATGCATCAACATACTTGTTCTTCATTTGGGCGGCGTGAGAATCCAGATATTGTCATATACCCTGTTCGGTCTTATAACACTTATAAGAAAAAACGAGACCAACGTTCCCCTACTCAGAATAATAAGCGGGTTCAGTCAATACATCCATATTATTATTTTGATTAAGGCCTAACATGGTCGCTACCTGGAGAGAGAGAGAAGGAAACACTTTAGCGTATGCTCTTGCAAGATTAGATTGGTTATTATCTTATCTAATCATGATGTCTCCCACTGTTTTTATCAAATTTTCCTTCAAACCCTAAAAGGTAAGATTAGCCGGGATTAATTACACCCTACAATTTCGTCAATCTTTCAGCCAGATCAGTGTTGGTACTTTGAGGGAGGTTTCCCGTGCTTTCGCACGGACCTAATTAAAATAAACCTCGTTTTCCCAGAGGCTTAACCCCGTTAACACCTTTCTAGACACCTACTTGATCGGCTAATTGTCCTGTGTAAAATTCTCCCAGGAGTAACTCTTACTCGCAGTGGGTATCGGGATCCAACTATCTCATAGTAGGTATGCAATCTCATTGCAAATTTCAACACTTGAAATTCCCAATAATGCTTTTGCCCCTAGCAACTTATGACCTTAACATAGTCAACAAATCATAATTGCAAGCCAAGTTCAACCCGTCATTTCTCGATTGAATTAAACCCACCTGCACGACCCTTAACATAGTCAACAAAGTCGTACAACTACCCTAATCCAATCACATCTCATGTTTTAACAGATAAGCACTAAATAGCTACCGCACACTACGCCTTAACATAGTCAACAAACGTAGCACGAATACTAAGTAGTATTTATCTGAAATGACGGAGGGCTATGCAGGTTTTTCAGAAAACCATGAGCGTAATGAACTTGATATCGTTGTAGAAACAAGTGATTTTGAAAAGGAGTGTTTTTGAGGCTTTTCCAGTTTCGCTAAAGAGGTCACTCCCGGTGAAGGGATCTCGGCTCTTTCCCCATCGAATAAGGTGCAGGGTATATCACATATACCGCGGTGCAAAGCAAAGCTATAGAAGCAATAAAAAACTAATCCGTGAGTTTGTAGCATCTGCCAGTTCTGCTAAAGAGGTCACTCCCGGTGAAGAGATCTCGGCTCTTTCCCCATCGAATAAGGTGCAGAGTATATCACATATACCGCGGTGCAAAGCAAAGCTATAGAAGCAATCAAAAACTAATCCGTGAGTTTGTAGCATCTGCCAATTCTGCTAAAGAGGCCACTCCCGGTGAAGGGATCTCGGCTCTTTCCTCATCGAATAAGGTGCAGGGTATATCATATATACCGCTGTGCAAAGAAAAACTGTAGCTACCCTTTTTATAAAGTTTTGATTCTACAACATCTTTTAGGTTTCTTTTCTTTTATTAATCTCATTAATAAAATCCCATCAATTATGCTTCCTAAGCATCACATAAGAAACGAAAACTGTAATATTTATATATCATATATATAGTATAAGCATTCGTCTCAGGCAATAATATGATCTCATCACAGAACATTGCAGCAGAAGATAACATATGAAACATTGGATATACTAGGACGTCCGTGTTTTACATCGAGCCTGTATAAAACACGGATTCCACGGTCCCGATGAATAGCCAAACCCATATCCCTAGACCCCTATGAGAGCGTCAAGCAACACTGCTAATTCTAGGGTTAGGAGACCCGGTCTCGACTCTTCGAGATGGCCTCCCACTGTACCCTAGAACCCGGTTACTTGTGCTCCCCTCCTTGGGTCTACCTAATGTGGAAAAGTAAATAATATACAATGGTGACATCAACCTCATCCCGGAAGTGCCCCAATAAAAGAATATTACTTACAAATGAATTTTACATGAATGAAAATAAAAACGCTCATCTCACATAAAACCCCCGGCTATTCAGAACACGACGATCCAATATAATATATCACAGCAACACATAATATCTCATATCATCAACGTAAGCAAGTATGCGTATCCCGATTGTCGTTGATGTATAGCAACGAAACCGACGATACACCACATACTACGCTTACGGTCATAAAAAGAAAGTGTAAAACTACAACATTTGGAATCCACAATTACTTTAGACATCATAAATCCGAAATATCACATACTTCGCATTTCATGCCTAACTATATGAATTCCACATATTGTATCACATTCCAGATAAATAGACAAAGTTAAACTTTCCGATCGAATAATCAAACACCCAAGAATTCCCTAATAGCACAACACTTGAGCAGAGTTCAAAAAACCCAGAACATGTCACAGCCCCAATGAACCAGCCGTAGAAGGGTCAAACCAACGCCTCACATGTGGCAATGCCAAACTACCACAATCCCTAGGGTTCAGTGGATGTTTTGACGGTCACATGTTCGAGTTAAGGTTACGTTCTTCTAGAGGGTCCTCATATTGCTTACATGTTTTTCGAACGTTTTAAACTCAAGAAAAATTCAACACATGAAAGTTTTTCGTGTCGGGAAGAAGTGAGTTATTGATATCCGTTCGAACATTTTAACACGTTCTAAATTATCCGGAAAACACTTAAACGAAGTTAAACTTTCCGATCGAATCAACGAATACAAAAGATCTCCAGAAAACTCAACACTTGAGTAATATTAAAAATTCTCAGAAATATGCAGAAGTACCTACGGATGTTACTGTAAAAAAAAGCAAACCCTAATTCCACTGTATGGCCGCGGAACCGCCGCGCAAGGCATGGTACTGCCGCGGTTCCGCGGCGCTTTAATAGTATTAGTGGCTCGTTTTTCACAGTAATCCTTATAATCACCTGCTGAATTTTCTGAGTATTTTTAATGTTGATAAAACCATATTTTTAAAAAAATTCCAGAGAGGGGTCAAATATTGACGTTTCGGGGTTCGATCGGATTTTTAACTTCGTATACACGTCACCTAATGCTCTAGCTAGGCTCTAATACCACTGTAGGGTTACTAGGCACTGTCACAAGGTTCTACAAGGCATCAACCATGCCCGATTTAAAATTTAGACGTACCGAACAACCCAAAGCAAGGATCTTTGCTAGATAATTAGGGTTAAACATGCAAGTAAATATCTTTACAACTAAGAGAGAGAGGGATTACAACCTTTGTAGTCCGCACCTTCGCTTCACAAGCTCTGAGTAGTAGTCCTTGTTGGAGATAGTGCCCTCATAGTCAATTATTGGATCGCAGGTACGTGATTGCAATGATTGCGGAGGACTTATACTGGTATGACAGTCTTACTCGAAATGATAGTATGCTATCTGGTTTGCCTTTATCAGTCGTGTACATGTTCAGGTGACTGATTACATGTTACACTTTGATAGAGCCCTTAAGATCTTGCTTTACCACCAACAGTATGATGGCGATCATATACGTGAGAGTTGGGTGGTTTATACGCATATCCTTAATTGTGGTCCCTAGTCGTGGGAGTTTCGAGACAGGGCATCGATACTCCGGAGTAGACTAGTGTGTACAGTCGAGACCCCGACGAGGGGCGGTGGCCGGTCTCACAAGCCACTGGTGTCAGTTGGATCACCTAAGATGTATACAGGTGCTCATTGGGTTATGAGTACACCGGACAGGACTCGCCGAGAATCTGCTAGTTAGTACTATACCTATCGTCAGATAGCAGTTCCCTGGTGACATGTGTACAGGTTAGTTCATCGATATGAGGTCGTCATTTGTCTCGTGTGAGTTCCCACTGTGCTTTGATTTCTACCCTACCACGGCTCAAAGGAGTCGTGCAAACAGGTAATTTTTGGGTACAGTCCCGAGCCATATGGAGGCACGTGAGCGGATCGGCAGGGGATTCGTCTCTCCCGGTATTGGGGGCGAGGTCGTGCTGTGTCTAAGAGAGCCATTACACAAAGTCCATGGCCATGGCAGGAGATTTACTGGTAGGTACTCCAGTAGTATCTCAGGGTGTTAATGGGCTGCACTCCGACACGACTTATACTGCTATTGGGGGTCTGACGTTACTAGCCCCCTAGGCAGATATGCGATACTCATAGTCGAACGGACCGGACTGTATATACATTGTCACTGTTAGGCTCAGTAGGGTTTCTGGATGAGTTCGCTCATCAGCCTCCCTTGAGGTCAGTCCATGGGCAGCCGTTACGCATAGCTAGTGCCGCTGACGGTTTGTGGTTAAACCCACTGCCAGGGTACTGACGAGTCATTAGAGTCCCCCACAGACAGTTTCCCAAGTTCGGGCGAAACGTTGTAGAGGCCGTATGGTTTTATGGCAGGGTTCGGAAAATACACGTGCGTTTACGCACGTGTCAGTTTTCGGGCAGTTGATACTGGTCGGCTTTGGTTTAAGCTGGATCCGAGTATTATATTGAGTAGATATAATATCTTTGTCTCAGTTGCATTTGTATTCGGTCGTAATACAAATGCGGGTATATTTATACAGTTACGGGGTTATCCTGAAAGTCGTTTCAGGATCACTTTTGGAAGTTGCCAGTTTCCAGTTTTCTATCAGCCGTCTTTTAACATTCGGTTAAAGACGGATTTATCTTTTCTTGGATGAGGGTGAGTCATGCTTCTAGAAGGTTCTAGATGGTGATGACTAGGTTAAATGGTGTTGTGTTTTCATTGGTTGCATTAATGAATGGATGACTAGGTTTAGTGAGTCATTCATTTCATTAATGAGTTTTGTTTTGCTTAAGGATATTTGTTGTTGATATTTATCCTTATGCTCACCCCCTTTGCTCCTACACTCACCTTCCCCCTCCCTATATATGGCCAGCCCCTCCTCTCTCTCCTACTTACTTGATGTTTTCATTTGGTTGCAAAAAGATATGATAGATTTTGGGGTGTATGGAATTTCACAGCTCATTTCATTCCATCACCCGATTCCCACAGCAACTTCATTAACCGTTCGTCCATGGTTTTGGACGAAGCGAGACAAAGTCATCTACTCATTCTCTACATCATTCTTGGTCGTCTCTTTTAGCAAACTTGACGACCGAGTTGCCTCAAGTCAGAGGCGGGAGCCCGTTTAAAGAATCAGTGATGTGGTGCCATCTGGACGAGCAGATCGGAGATCGAAGAGATCGGAGCAGCCGCAACGGAGCGTGGGATGATGGTTAAAGAACGAACGACTCGGATCGTTCGGTATAACCTTTCTACACTCTTTACTGTTTGTTAGTTGAGCAATAATGGCAGATCCGGGTGAAAGTATACGATAGCGCCAGTTAAAAAGTTTTTGTTCTGCATTTGGCGTCTGTAGACTGCGGGGCGCTAGCGTAGACTTACAGTGGTATCAGAGCCTAACCATTTTGCTATACTAACTTGTGCTAACGCGTTTAAAATTTCGATCGAACCGAAAATCAAAAATTGCAAAATCCAATTTCTTAGTTTCTGTCGATTTTAAAAGGGTTCCAAAATTAATTTTACACACCACAGAAAATTCAGCAGGCTTTTCTAAGAACACCGACAAAATTTGGGCTCGTGATTCCACCAAACCGCCGCGGAAACACGGCCAAACCCATGGTTTGGCCGCGCATCCGCGGCCACTTGGTGAGATCATGCTCCCAAATTTGTACAGTGTGTTCCCCTCTTGAAATTGGGGTTTTTGGTACATATCTTTTGGGCCCAGATTTTGTTACTGTTCACCAGATGTTCGTGGGGCCCACTTTGTGATATTTAGTCGATCGAAATTTAAACATGTTAGTTTACAGTGCTTACATTATATCTCCGACCGGGAATTTCATTTGATCGGTAAACCGCGTCTGATTGCTATAGTTCTTTTAGACGGGTTTGCGAACGTGACATTAGCGTTGATGTTCTGTGTTGTGCTGTGATGTTGCGGATTTGTCGTGGTGGATAGCAGTGTGCAATGATAGTGCTGTTTGAGTTTATTTGTACATTTGATATTGCGGGGCGAGCGTCCAACATGTGGACTGCCGTCACTGCCTGTTGTATAATATTCTTTTGGGGCACGACCAGGTTGCGGTCGATGTACCTGTTGTACTATTTTTCATTACTGTACTAGGTTTTGCCCCGCGACGGAGTGCATGGATAGCCGGGTTCCGAGGGGCAACGGGTCCGCATCTCATGGCTTTGAGAGGCAGAGGGTCCTCACTCTAGAATTGGCAGACTATTCGCCGCACTCGTAGGGGGTACAGGTTGACCCAAGGAGGGGTGCTCAATTTACCGGATTCCGTGAAGTGCCGGGTGTTCCATTCACTATGCTGTGGGGGACTACCTCGCCTCAGGTTTTGGCGGGTAACTTGCCGCACCCGTAGGGGTCTAGGTTTCATTGCACAGGCTATCCACACGACAGGGGAACGTCGGGTTTCAGCAGCGGCTCTGTGAAACCCAGGGATCCCAGATTATCTGTATTGTTCTGTGATGCTTATTACTTTTCTGTAATGTTGCATATTATCACGCCTGGAGAGATTATTGTATATTGGTTTATATACTATTAGATGTTGTATATGTTTTACACCCGCGCTAGTCCAGTCCCCGCTCTGTCGTTAGTTAAGTAACCTAACGGGTGATGACGGGACCCAGTGACGAATGCGGATGGCATATACGTACATTTTATTTTCGTTCTTTTCTGGTGTGATTGATTGATGGGACTGCGTTGATTCTGATCAATGCAAAGGAAAAAAAACCTGTTTACAGTTGTTGGAACAAATTTAAAAAGTGTTATTGCAAAGATGTTTCCTTTTGTTTTGCATAGCGGTATTCAGTGGAATATCCTGCACCTCATTCGACGGGGCAAGGGCCGATATCCCTTCACCGGGACTGACCCCTTGGGAGGAAGTTTGCGTCAGGGTAATAACTTCACTATAGTCGATTACAAGTTGCTTTGCACCGAGGTATTCAGTGGAATATCCTGCACCTCATTCCACGAGGAAAGAGCCGAGATCCCTTCACCGGGAGTGACCTCTTTAGCAAAAGGTTTTCGCCACTATATTTTAAAAAGCTATCAGGTTCCTTCAGCGATATCAAGTTCACTACGTTAAAGGTTTTTCGCCAAAAACCAGCCGTAGCCCTCCGTCACTTCTTTTGAGTATTCAGTAGTATTCAAGCTATGTATTTTAGCCAAAGTTAAGGCATAGTGTTTGGTAGCTGCTGGGTATTCAATTGTTGCATAGATAGATGAGTTAGTTTGGGACAGTCGTTCTGCCGATTGGCCAAAGTCAGGGGCATGTGCGGGTGGGTTCAAATTGACAAGATAGTGACGGGTAGAACTTGGCATGTGATTTATGACATTTTGACCAAAGCCAAGGTTATAAGAGCATGGGGCAAAAATCGTATCGGGAGTTTCTAAAGAAACTGAAACTTGCCAAGTATGCGCATACCTTCTGGAGTATGAGTAACGTGGATGCATTCCATCACGTTATCATGCGATGAGAGTTGGATCCCGATTCCCACTGATGAGTTGGTTTACTCTTCGGGTGATCCCGATTGATTCTTCTTTAGGTTTGGAGGAGAATTTGACAGGACAGTGGGAGGTTTCCGGATTAGATAAAGTGATAACCATTCTGATCTAGGTTAGAGTGCACGCAGAGTGTTTCTTTTCTCTCTCTCTTTGGCAGCGACCTTTGACCGACCCTAGACTATGACTCAGTGACCAGGTTGACCGAACCTTCTTAAAATACTGGCTTTTGGATTGTCTGTGTTGCATAAGTCATTGCCACTCCTTCTTCTACCCTTTGAATTTCTCAGAACACCCGTATTACTATGGACATCCACTTCCATTGGATAGATCCATCGTATGGTTATATACGAACTTGAAGGGACTACTTCGAGGATGGATCTAGGTTCAGGAGAAATAGAATTGGTTTATTCGGTTGTCTTTTATTATCACCTTCTCTCAGGTTGCGAGAGCTCCTTGGTTTAGGAGAGTACACCTATTACGCTTATTGGATAGTCTTATTCCAAACCATAGGCAGGTGCCGAAAGGTAGGGAATGAAGAAAACCAATTAGCCTAAGTAGGGTGTGCAGAAGGTAATATGTAAAGACAAAATAATGGGATTAGAAAGAGGGCAAAGTAAATTGCGACTGATATCATTCACGACCAAAACCGCGTACTTCATCGCCACTCCTATTTCACCTTTAAAGGAATAAGGTATTATTCAGTTGTCTTTTATCATCACCTTCTCTCAAGATACGAGTACTCCTTGGTTTAGGAGGGTACACCTATTATGCTTACTGGATAGTCTTCTTCCAAACCATAGGCTGGTGCCGAACGGTAGGGAAGGAAGAAAACCATTTAGCCTAACGATGGTGTACAGAAGGTAACGACTAAAGACAAATAAAGGGATTTGGATAGATGGCAATAAAATATACGGTTGAAGTCATGAATTGGATTATGGAAGAGGCATTGCTATGAATACCAGGATACCCCTACGAAACATTTTCATGTTTCAGTGCATTGTTAAAGAAAAACTGTTTTCCCGATTAGACACTTACTCCAAGGGTATATATTTACCAGGTTTCATTCTCATATCTGTATGGTTTTACAGATGATGAGTGGGAGTAAGTTATTGGGAATTAGGTGATTATCCTCATTATATCGGAATTCATTGTAATTGGTGATATTTGAGGAAATCGCCAGGGTACAGTTTTCAACCTACGACGCACAGATTTTGAGTTGTTTAACTCAGCGGACTTATACAGAGTATTGTATGTTGTCCAGTGTCTATCAGGACAAAGGGGTAGGTCCTCATACTATGTTCTGTTTACTTATAACTTCTCTAGTATTTAGACAAGTGTTTCGTAGAAACACAAGGTCTAAGTTTTGAGAAGTTGTGGGTATAAGAATAAAGTAGAGAACCAGGTGTCACAAGTATCGGGATTCTTCAAAGAGATCGAAGATGTAGATTCTTGTGATTGGTATTCAGATGATAGTAATGGTTTTGAGAAACTTGTTTCTCTTTCAGGTTACTCATAATTGGATGCATTCCTAAGTTGAGTAATGCTGATTAGCCTCTTTCCATTAAGTTGATATGCAATGGAGACAGCTGCATGATTTGAATCTGGTTCCAATTAAATAAGTGCCAAAGTTTCTATATTGGATATAGAATGGATCGTACCTTAAAAGATGTTAAGGTACGGGGAGTTGTCCAGCTTATGC
The DNA here is from genome assembly GCA_030015575.1 of Agapanthus africanus. Taxonomy (NCBI): domain Eukaryota; kingdom Viridiplantae; phylum Streptophyta; class Magnoliopsida; order Asparagales; family Amaryllidaceae; genus Agapanthus; species Agapanthus africanus. The sequence continues at coordinate 413,447,848 of CM057349.1, read as the reverse complement.
TTAAAACCAGACTCTGGATAACTCAGGGCACGTTTCTGTAATGGCTGTTTGTGGGTTGACCCTGGCTATGACGAGGGTTGATATTCTACCATTTGGAAGATCAATAGTGATATTGTTCTTGACTCGCCACAGTTTTAGTAAAATGGATCTTTTTCAGAAAACAGTAGTGGGAGTATGGTAGAACTGGAAGTGATTCTAGAACCGCGAACGATTACGGAAAATTTAATAGGACCTATATATTCAATCAGGTTTGACATTCCAATAGCCACTCCGCAGATATGGTGGGTAACCTCAGACACCCGAGAGGTACTTCGGTAGCCTCAAGGACGGTGACAGGGAGGTTCTTATCTACCCAGACTTGACACTACTGTTGTTCCAGGCTATGAGACCCGGTAGGAGGGTTGTCGTAGTCAGTGGGAGCATCGGAAGAATAGTGGGCAAGTAGCTTATGTCTATTTATAGACTAGAGCAATTATAGCGGAGATAGATCATCTAATTTTGATGTGACAGTCATGGGTTTGACTTCATTCAGAATAGGGGATGGATCTGTTAAGAAGGTAGTAGGGTGTGATGTCATGGTAGTTGGATGACATACACAAAGTAGGAAGTAAAATTCCTATACTACGATCGGTTGTACTGTGGTCGTCATACAGTTGTTTCTCCAGACAGGATATGGATATAATATTTGACATTCTGGTTTCTGGATCTATGGTTTTAGATCTGGATTTGGGTAGTTTCCCAATGTGGGTACTTTGACAGATATTCTAATGGTTTTTAGAGTAGTTGACTCCTAGCATGGTGGTGTACCTGCAGGTGATGGAGTCACCCTCTCTAAAGGTGTCGTATAGACTAAAGGGGAGAGGGATGGGCATGATTGGCAGATCACTTGCTTAGGCAATTGAGTCAATCATGAGATGTCAAGTACCACACCAGATGTTGTTTTTGCACTAGATGCAATAAGTTTGTATTAATCCAATCCTGGAGAAACATAAGGAAGCAGTTTTAGAACATAAGTACATGTTCTACGGATTTGATGACGGCAGCCTCCTTCGGGAGACGATCATCATTCCAGGCTTCAAAGGTGACATGGTTGACAGAGTGATTGTCAGAGTTATAGTTTTCCCTCTGACAGGGGATAGTATTATGGACAGGTGGTCCAAGAGGATACTGTGGGAGGCATGGTGCCGGATACTGATTAGGTTCAGTGATCGATACAGTCTAAGAAGTTTGGATTTGGAGTTCATTTATGAACTAAGTCCCATCAGATATCCAGACATATTCTAAGACAGGTATTACTCAATTCGGGAGATGGCTTTCTCCGCGAACTTGAGATTTAGAGAGATATAGAAAGAAACATCTAGGCGGATCCACTCACTGAGGCTATTTCTCGAACACAAAGTTTTACAAACAGGCTTTGTGAAACTGATTAGTAGAGGAGTTGGATGTTCGGTTTCACACGGGCTGTGAGTAGTCGACATCGTAATAATTAGCCTTGAGTGCAAGTGGGAGATTGTTGGAGATAGTGCCCTCATAGTCAATTATTGGATCGCAGGTACGTGATTGCAATGATTGCGGAGGACCTATACCGGTATGACAGTCTTACTCGAAATGATAGTATGCTATCTGGTTTGCCTTTATCAGTCGTGTACATGTTCAGGTGACTGATTACATGTTACACTTTGATAGAGCCCTTAGGATCTTGCTTTACCACCAACAGTATGATGGCGATCATATACGTGAGAGTTGGGTGGTTTATACGCATATCTTTAATTGTGGTCCCTAGTCGTGGGAGTTTCGAGACAGGGCATCGATACTCCGGAGTAGACTAGTGTGTACAGTCGAGACCCCGACGAGGGGCGGTGGCCGGTCTCACAAGCCACTGGTGTCAGTTGGATCACCTAAGATGTATACAGTTGCTCATTGGGTTATGAGTACACCGGACAGGACTCGCCGGGAATCTGCTAGTTAGTACTATACCTATCGTCAGATAGCAGTTCCCTGGTGACATGTGTACATGTTAGTTCATCGACCTGAGGTCATCATTTGTCTCGTGTGAGTTCCCACTGTGCTTTGATTTCTACCCTACCACCGCTCAAAGGAGTCGTGCAAACAGGTAATTTTTGGGTACAGTCCCGAGCCATATGGAGGCACGTGAGCGGATCGGCAGGGGATTCGTCTCTCCCGGTATTGGGGGCGAGGTCGTGCTGTGTCTAAGAGAGCCATTACACAAAATCCATGGCCATGGCAGGAGATTTACTGGTAGGTACTCCAGTAGTATCTCAGGGTGTTAATGGGCTACACTCCGACACGACTTATACTGCTATTGGGGGTCTGACGTTACTAGCCCCCTAGGCAGATATGCGATACTCATAGACGAACGGACCGGACTGTATATACATTGTCACTGTTAGGCTCAGAAGGGTTTCTGGATGAGTTCGCTCATCAGCCTCCCTTGAGGTCAGTCCATAGGCAGCCGTTACGCATAGCTAGTGCCGCTGACGGTTTGTGGTTAAACCCACTGCCAGGGTACTGACGAGTCATTAGAGTCCCCCACAGACAGTTTCCCAAGTTCGGGCGAAATGTTGTAGAGGCCGTATGGTTTTATGGCAGGGTTCGGAAAATGCACGTGCGTTTACGCACGTGTCAGTTTTCGGGCAGTTGATACTGGTCGGCTTTGGTTTAAGCCGGATCCGAGTATTATATTGAGTAGATATAATATCTTTGTCTCAGTTGCATTTGTATTCGGTCGTAATACAAATGCGGGTATATTTATACAGTTACGGGGTTATCCTGAAAGTCGTTTCAGGATCACTTTTGGAAGTTGCCAGTTTCCAGTTTTCTATCAGCCGTCTTTTAACATTCGGTTAAAGACGGATTTATCTTTTCTTGGATGAGAGTGAGTCATGCTTCTAGAAGGTTCTAGATGGTGATGACTAGGTTAAATGGTGTTGTGTTTTCATTGGTTGCATTAATGAATGGATGACTAGGTTTAGTGAGTCATTCATTTCATTAATGAGTTTTATTTTGCTTAAGGATATTTGTTGTTGATATTTATCCTTATGCTCACCCCCTTTGCTCCTACACTCACCCTCCCCCTCCCTATATATAGCCGGCCCCTCCTCTCTCTCCTACTTACTTGATGTTTTCATTTGGTTGCAAAAAGATATGATAGATTTTGGGGTGTATGGAATTTCACAGCTCATTTCATTCCATCACCCGATTTCCACGACAACTTCATTAACCGTTCGTCCATGGTTTTGGACGAAGCGAGACAAAGTCATCTACTCATTCTCTACATCATTCTTGGTCGTCTCTTTTAGCAAACTTGACGACCGAGTTGCCTCAAGTCAGAGGCGGGAGCCCGTTTAAAGAATCAGTGATGTGGTGCCACCTGGACGAGCAGATCGGAGATCGAAGAGATCGGAGCAGCCGCAACGGAGCGTGGGATGATGGTTAAAGAACGAAGGACTCGGATCGTTCGGTATAACCTTTCTACACTCTTTACTGTTTGTTAGTTTAGCAATAATGGCAGATCCGCGTGAAAGTATACGATAGCGCCAGTTAAAAAGTTTTTGTTCCGCATTTGGCGTCTGTAGACTGCCGGGGCGCTAGCGTAGACTTACAGTCCTTTCGCCGTGATCCATGATCTTCCGGACTCAAGAGAAGCTCCACAACCCGAATGATCCATACTTGCTTAAAGTCTTCCTTTTCTAAGATGATCTACCTTGAAATTTCTTTAACGCGAGCTCTCACTCACTAATCAAGTGTTAATGAAGTGAACACCCTAATCTAATTGTCTAGAATAGATGAAGATGATGAAATAGGATTTATGCTCTCTTTTATTATCAATTTCTCACACTAAAATATCACAAAAGAAAAACCTAGAAAGTTTTTTAAGAGCTCAAGGAAGAAGAAGAAGAATGAATAACCTTTTTTATGATGAATAATGATTTTTTTTGTTATATCATTACAATTGCAACCATGGTTAAGTCAAGAAAGACTTAACCATTGTAGAGATTTTACTAGGGTTAAAGGGTGTGGGTTGGATTAAGAAAATATCTCCAAAGATATCTACACATAATATCTTTGCAAGAAACAAAACAAAAGCTTCTAGAAGGTTCTAGAAATAATTAACCCAAATCAAACCCTAACCATGTTTAATTTCTACTAATCATGTTGCATTTGTAATCATAACATGTTACAATATTATATATTACATATATAATATGTTTTTATAACAAAAGAAAATAATACAATTAATATAAATCGCATATATATCAATGTATTATCCGGAGAGAAAATGAATCAATAAAGCGAGCCAATATTAGATAATGTAATGTAACATATCACATATATAATTATACATTAAATTATCGAATCAACACTTGATCCGACAATCCGGCTATTTCTCAAATAACCGACTAATATAAACTGTATCATTTCATCGAATCAACACTTGATCCGATGACCCGGCTATATCTCATATACCCAGCCGATATCAAATATCGCGAGAATAGAATACGGTATCTCATATCGTATTATTCTCGGTCCCGCACATATCACATATGTGCTCCTATTCCGTTTTGCCTGAGTCAAGAAACCTCTGTGTAGGACTCTAAAGAATCGTCAATATGCCGGTAGCAGGTGATGATCATATCAAACACCCACAAGCTGCAAACGGTCAGCTAAACGTAACAGCCACCCAGGTATTGAGCGATCAGAAGATCAACAAGCAAGCCTGTACATTCTCCTGTGAATCCAATCAGTAACACTACAGTTCCCCTCCAAACGGCGGCCGACGACGCGAGGACGTCTGGCCTGAGATTCGGGGCAGATGCTATATGGTTTTATCCATCTACCTCTCCGAAGATGCCAAGTTAATTTATAGCATCATGTATCGGAGGTTTAGACGGATGCGGCCGATGTAGCAGACTTCGTCAGATTCCCCCTCGCTAGAGGGGTTTTTGATTGTGGGGACGCTCTTACTTGCAAGCGCAAGCCCCTGCAGTTAATTACGCTACCGCATCGCGGTAGCCACTTTCTCCTTCTCCAGAATTTCACTTCGTGTCGTGTGTGTTTTTTTTGTTTGTGATTGCCCGTGGATTGTATACGGAGACTAGGTAATGTCGTCGCCCGTAGGACGTGGATTAGTCCAAATCCGTATTTACTTAGATTTGGGTTTGGTGTTTTTAGTTTAAGGATACGTTAGCACTATTGAGGCTAAGATCAACTTAAACGTCCGTTAAGGATACGTTAGTCATGTTTTAGACTAAGATCGACTTAACGTGGTGATCCATTTAATATATGGCCGTTGGGACTCATCACCTCTCTGACGATGTTGAAGGATTACAACGACAGGTGTCATAGGAGTTCGGAGATGTACCCTTGAACCAAAGTTGATTATGGAATATGTAGTTTGTTGAAATGCTTAAGGATACGTTAGCCGTGTTTGGGGCTAAGATATACTTAAACGGGATCGTTTAGATACAACAAAAGAGCATTTGGAGGCTCTATCGTTCCAGTTTTGGGATGTAGTGGTCCATGTTCCAGTTTAGGGACGTAGTGGTCCATCGCCAGTTTAAAGACGTGGTGGTCCATCATTAGTTTAAGGACGTTTCAGTCCATCGCCAGTTTTGGGACGCGGTAGTCTATCATTAGTTTAAGGACGTTTCGGTCCGATATTAGTTTAAGGACGTTTCGGTCCGATATTAGTTTAAGGACGTTTCGGTCCACGAGTTTAAGGACCCCGCAGTCCATATTAATGTGTGGTCGTCGGGACCCATCACCTCTCTGACGTCGTTGAGGGATTACAACGATAGGTGTCAGAGGAGTTCGGAGATGTACCCTCGAACCGGATGTAAATTGATTTAGGGAGCAGCCGTGCTCAGTCAATTTAATTGAAGGACTTGTGGCCATGACTGGGCTAAGTCCAGTTGAATGTTCAACATTTTTATTTGTCTTTGGCCTATTAGGCCTGTGCTAGGGCTTTGCCCCCCCTTTTTTTAAATAATGCACTGCATTATTTTTGTATTGTTTGGGCTCTGCCCATTTATAAGTGATGCAGAGCATCTATTTTGTTTGGGCTCTGCCCTTTTTATTGCACTGCAATTTAATTAGGCCTACTAGGTCTTTTTGATTTAGGCCTGGCCCTTTAAGAAATGCATTGCATTTGTCAGGTGCTTTGCGCCAATCAGAGAGCGCAAGTGCTTGTGGTGACGACATATGTCATGAAAGCGCAGTGCGCTGCGCTAGTGCGCTGCGCTTGCGCTGTTGACACGTGTCACACTCTGGTGAGTTGCGCCAATTTCAAAGAGCAAAGCTCTATCTTAAAAGCGCACAGCGCAAGTGAGTCAGATGCTGACACGTGGCGCTTTCTGGTGGCTTGCGCCAACCCAGGAGCGCAACAATGCAGATTTATAAGTGCAAAGCACTATTAATTTGAGAATCTTTTAGATTCAAGAACCGATGGTTCATAAAAGAAGTGCAAGGCACTATTTGTTTTCTTCGATCCAATGAAAGTCAAAGAAAACAAGTATTTCTTATTTTTCTTATTTAAAGAACCAGTGGTTCATAAGAAGTGCAAAGCACTGTTTATTATATGAAGATCATTGATCTTGTTCTTAGATCAATGATCTATTAGAAGAAATTTCTTCTATTTTTATGAAGGTTTTTACCTTTTTCTTGAAACTTTTTCAGAGTTTTCACTGTTTGAATCTCTTGATTTCTCAAAAAATGTTGATGCTTTTGAATTGAGGTCTGGGGTCCTTTTATAGTGCTCATAAATTAGTTAAATTTATGAAAGAGATGTTTCTCTGAGTGATTTGGGGAATTTTCCCCACCGTTGGATCTTTGATCCAAGGGCTTCTGTTTTACAGAAGAAAATCTTCTTGTTTTAACAAGAACAGAAAAGATTTCTTTAGAATTTTAATTCTATTTGGCGCAAATGCTCCAGAGTGTGACACGTGTCACGCAGCGCACAGCGCAGCGCAACTGCGCTGACACGTGTCAAGCAGCGCAGAGCGCAGCGCACCTGCGCTAGCGCATCTGCGCTGACACGTGTCGCGCAGCGCAACTGAAGCGTTGCTTCCTTTAATTTTGCCTTAAATAGAGCTTTGCTCTAATTGGGCGCGCCTTCTTGGGCGCTGCGTTGACGTATCAGCGCCTGGCACGTGGCGCGTTGCGCCCGAGATTTGAAGCGTTGCTTTAAAATTTGAATTTTGAATTTCAACAGAGCTTTGCTCTTATTGGGGAAACAAATGCCCCCCCACCGTTGCGCTCACGTGGCGCGCACGTGAGTGCAGCGGTGGCAAACTCTTGACCGTTGGATCAAAGGGTGAGCTGAAGGGGCGCAAGCGCCTTATAAATAGGACCTATGGCCCTTAGGAAATCTTCACCATTTCAAGATTTTTGATTTTCTAGAGCATTGCTCTTGCTTAAGAACTTCAGAGCTTTACTCATTTCCAAAGTTAAAAACTTTAGGTAAAAATTAATTTAAATTAAATTAGTTTGAATTAATCTTAACCAAAGAGCTTCGCTCTCACAGATCTTTTGATCTAAAGAGATCCCCATTGGGGTTTCATAAACAGAGTTTTGCTCTCAAAACTTATAGATCTGCAGAGATCTTGTTCATGGGTTCTAACCCATGAACAGAGCTTTGCTCTTGAATCAACTGTAAATCTTTCAGATCTGAAAAATGAAGAATTTTTTATAAGTTTTTCATGGATTTTTTCAAGATTCCAATTTTTTTTTCTTTTAAGTGTTAAAATTTTCTGATGGATCTTTCCATTATTATCACAGAGCTATGCTATTTTAAGGAATTTTATTCCTTTGAGACCAGAATTTGACAAGTGTCATTCTGTGACAGAGCTTTGCTCTGAAAGAGAAGATTTTCTCCTTTTCTCTAGGGATTCCCTACTGATGATAATATTCTCTTGGGGATCTTTTCTTTAACTGACAGTCTCACCCAATGATGAGGCTGTCTTACTAAATGAGGCATTTTCATTCAGATTTTGTGGGTCCTCATTTGGTCCCCTTCCCACTGCACTGCAGTGTGATTAATTTCAATCTAATTAATTTTTAAATTCATTTAATTGAAGATTTTTAAACGCCAAGCGTTGGAATTGTAGCACTGACGGCTATTTTGTTCTTTTGCAGCGATCATGTCTCTCGACACCTCGTTCCCGTTTGTTCGTTCATAGGAGGGATTTCCGAGGCGCCCTTGGACCATGAGGTCCTGTCCATGATTAAGGAGTACGACCCGGAATACAAGAGTCTCCACCTTTGGGGGTCGTGGTATAATCAGATCATCATGGGCCGACGGAGCTTCACATGCGCGGTGCCGTCAGAACCCATCACGGCGATTCACTATGCTACCCCACCCTCGGTGCAGTATGCCGTGGAGATGGTGGATTGGACCGCGAAGGGCTTTCTTCATCCCGCTATGGATGTGGTTCCGGTCCAGCGTCCTATTGTCTTGGATATCCTAGGACGCCGTATCTGTCAGGGCGAGGCGAGACCCTTGGGGAAATCATATAACATTGGTCTGATCCCCCGCCAACCGATCGGCTATCTGCCATGGGCCCGGTATATCCTGTCGACGAAGAAGTCGCAGTTGATAAAGTTAGGACTGTATACCGCGGTCTACGTCTCTCTCTTCCAATATCCCACGCTCCCCACCTGGTGGTTCAAGGCTTTCCTGGAGCAGTGGAATATTCCTACCCACACTTTCCTTGCCATAGATCAGGAAGTGTCAATCTTCTTGGAGGAGTTCACGGAGGTATCTGGTTTACCAGTCATGGGGGAACATTATGAGGAGTTGCTCCCGACAGATGAGTACGTCTTTGGTGCTAAGCCGATGGTAAGGAGGCTCACGCCGGAGAATGCTGTTCAACACCAGTTCCCAAGCTTGATTAAAGTGTTGAACATATATGAGTCCCTTTTCATCGAACATGGGAGTCGAGGAGTTAACTTTGAGGATTTCATTGCTCGGTTTCTTCGTCCAAGCGTCCTCTCATCAGAGGCTGCCAAGTTCGCTACCCTGGATGACCCTTTCGGTCTAGGTGCGGATAACCTGCCGGAGAAGGAGATAGATCAAAAGGGTTTTTTCCTTCCGGACTTCCCGACTATGTCTTTTGCAGAAATTGCGGCCCCTGGAATGGATGAGGAGGCCTTTTTCTTAGGATTTCTCGGGTTATGGTTGAGTTGGTTTGCGATTCCAATGCACTCTCACCGCATGCGGCCCTCTGTTTTTTACCCAGCCCACCGGATGACTATCGGGGTAAAGGTGGCCGTTAGGATCGCCGGCTTGGCGCACTTATATCATGGCCTCAGTCGAGCAGCGGATGCTAATAAGCCTGGGGTACTGCACGTGGTCTTCCCAATGCACTACTTTGTATCGTGGCTCGAGCTACACACGGCGGGTGTCTTCGGCATGCACAAAAGGCCCTCGTTCTTCGACAAGTGTGGTTTCCCTCGCATCATACAGCTGATTGGCGCATCAATCGTGACCCCATCACTAAGGAACGCCAGGGGTTCACCGCTTCGCCCTCACACCGTTGGAGCCGGGATGTCCTTCATCGACAAGGTATTGACCATTGGATCCACCGCTGCGGTGCGACCATTACAAGACTCCTTTAAGGATGGAGCTTCAGTTTTGACGGCCCGGGAGACCCTCCACTTGTATTCTATTAGACCGGGCTTCCTAGTCTTCAGGCAGGACGGTGCGACAATTTTCATGAGATATAACCCGCATCGTTTCGCCCAACAACTGGGCTACGATCAAGGGGTACCCTTGGAAGCTTTCCTACTGGAACCTGCTGCCAATGAAGAAGGGATGGAGAACGCGTTACATCACTTCATGCGCCTGAACACGGGTTCTCGTTTTTTTATCAGTGCGCCGGCCTGCGCTCCACGACTCCTTAATGTATATAAAGAGTGGTGCAATCATGCGATGGGGGCCGTTATAAAGGAAGAGAGGAGAGTGTTGGTCGACCGTAAAGGTGCACCTCCCGGCACCGACCGTAACACTCCCTTAGTGCCAAGGACCCCGGTGGTCCCCCCTCTAAAAGATGCCAGGGCAGGACCATCGCGTGCGCAAAGTCCTCCGCACGGATTGCCACTCCCTGATATTACAGATGCACCTCAAGCGCCCTGTGCTCCAGTGGAAACAGTGGTTGTAGCCTTGCCGGAGTCTGGGGTGGGTGCAGACATCGGGACCCACCATCCCAAAGTGGCTGCTAAGCGTAAGTCGATCCCACGTGCACCTAGGGTCGGAGGGCAGAAGAAAAAGAAGTCGCTCTTCGCTACAGATGTCGCGTTCGGTCAGGAACCCCACGCTCCCTATGCCGAGGGCCTGAGCGAATATGGGACTAATGAGGGATTAGTCATGCCGCCGCCGGATGATACAGACTTGGAGGCCTCTCTCGAAGCTTCAGCGTGGTTGGCAAAGCGTGACGCGTGGCTGGCTAAGCTTGCGGCATCAGGTAATCACCAGTCACCTTTTCTATTGCATCATATCTTTATTATTTCTTTTGACTAACATCCTTCCTTCTTTTCTTCCAACAGGCATCACCACTGAAGAAGCCGTCGCCGCTTCCCTGAAGACTTTCCAAGAGGAATAACGTCTTAGAGCGTCCATGGGCCTTAGTAAGTTTCAATTCATCAAGTTTTCATTTCCCTTGTGTTATGGTCGATCTAACCTCTCCCTTTTTATCGCAGGAACCTCAATGCCATTCCTGCTAAGCGATGCGGACATTCTGCCAGTTGCCGATGTTCCTGCTTCCTCAGGGCTACCGCGGGAGGTCCGTCTTGAAGAGCCGATGAGAGATGCCTTAAAGGCTCTGGAGGCATCTCTGAACGAGGATGACGACGCCTTAATGAGGGAAGCGTCGAAGAGGTCCATTGCGACAGCCTAGGAGGAAAGGAAACGGTCAAGGCGCGAAGCGAAGGCACGCCGGGCTGCCTTGGCCATTGGAGCGGGCCCAAGCACCATCCCTCATGCCGATACTCCATCAGAAGAGCATCCGGTCGCCTTATCTACGGCTCATAGACAGGCGGTGCGCGCCAGCAGGGAGGCTAACAATAAGCCCACCTCAGGTAGTATTTCTTTTTTTTTTAGAATTTTGTTGTAAGAATCATAAAGCTGCTGGTTCTTATATATTCTATCCCACAGGGCCAAGTCCGACCGAGGGGGAGGCAGAGACTGTCGAACCCGAGGAAGCAGGAGGGGAGGCATCGGCCGAACTTGAGCCGACGGTGGGCAACGTCGCTGGGGTTATGGAGCCTGAGCTAGAGGCCGAGGGATCCGCAGCCGAGAAGGTCATTGATGCCGAGCCTGAAGTGGCGGCAGATGAAATGATTGTTATAACTGAGCCCAGGATAGTAGCGGACGAGGCGTTTGAGGCCGGCGACCTCGTGGTGGCGGCGGATGAGCCGATGGAGATCGCGGAGCCCGAAGAAGTAGCGGGTGAGATGGGTACGACTCTAGGGGAAGAGTCAGCCGCTCGCTCTCAAGAGTCCGGCAATGCTTCGATCATTGCCCTCCCCGTCTACGATCTTCCGCCGTCTCCTGGCCGCGCGAGCACGACGACGGTCCCCATCGAGTCGGGTGATGAGGCCACGGGCGGTGGCCTCATGTCAATATAGGAGGGAGTCGCCTCTGTTTCAGCCGGCAGCTCATCAGGTAAATCCCAAGTTGCTGTCTTTCTTTACCTTACAATCCTTTCTGACAAGTTCACCTTTTTCGTAATGCAGGTGCAGCCAGCGCCGATGCCCCACTGCTCGAGGGAGCGCCTTCAACGACTGCCTTGGCGGTGGTCGCCTCTCAACCCTCTCTCATACCGTCAAATATGTTGGAAGGTATGGGTTTGCAATTTATTAATCTTATCTTCCAGACGTATAATTTATGTACTAAAGTCACACTGTTATGTCTTTTCAGGAGTGCTCTTTGATCATCTATATCAAGTGTTGCTCCCACATTTCTCCTTCCCATCTGAACTCGCTTCTCCTTCTGGTGATGCTGGTGAGTATAGTTCCAGGCTAATACCTTTCTTTTTCGGTGATAGAATTATTTCTATAAAAAAAAATTTTGTCTTGACTACAGTGTTACAAATCGAAGGGGGGAAGAAAGATCGGTCGCGCCACCTGTCCTTCCGGCCTTGCCACCTGCTTCAACTGGTATAGTAGACTATCTTATCAATGACTTTTTCCATATCTATTGAATCATCATCTAATCGCATTTTGTCTTTTCAGCTGTCGTTCCGGTCTTGGCGCCTTTTGAGTATCATATTACAATGCCGGCCAGCCCTTCCCAGAGACGTCCGTCCTTAAAAGGCGCGGCGAATAGTCTGCGCATGTTGAGTGACTACATCGAGGAACTCGACGCCGAGACTCCTACGTCTGCTGCGGACTTCGCTACGACGGTTAACCCGATGTTGGTGATATTTGCCAACTTCCATGACGAGGGTATCGTCGCCTCTTGGGTTAATCACTGTCGGGAGATTGAGGCTCGCCTTCATCAGCTGGAGTCGATGCGTCTTGCCCCCGAGACTTTAGCCGCGAGCAATGAAAGAGCAGCCTGGATCAAGGAAAGCACTTCTTACGTCCTCCACTTGGAACAAGAAGCAGCTTTAAAGCTACGGGAATGCCAAGAGACCTCGAGCGAGACGGCCCATCTGCGTGCTGAGGTTGAGGCGAATGCTGCCCAAGTAAAGGCTATCTTTGAGGGTCTCCTAGAGCGCATCTCCCATGGGCTAAACTTGAAGCGAAAGCTTGATATAACCGAGCGTGATACCCCAGGCTGTGAAGCTTCTCATCAGGCTGTTAGGGATCAGGTTGCATCTGTCTTGCAGCAACGGGCCCAAGTGGAGGCGGAGCTGGCAGTGGTAGCCGATCAGGAGAAAGTGGGGAAGGAAGTGCGCGAACAATTGCTAGAGTTATGCAAGACGCTTCCTTCTCAGTAACTCTCCTTGTATCTAGATAGTCGTAGAATTTTTCTTTTTTCAATAATATGTAGCCATTCTTCAATACTTTGTACGCTTCATGTTGTACTTGATTACATTCAATAAAGATACACATTTTCCTTCGTAATGTCTTGTACTATCTCTTTGCTTTTTCCTTTCTTAACTATCAGCATGCTGTCACCATTAGCATATAATAGAGTAAGCATCTTGATTTCTTCATGAGATAGCGATGGCTTAGGCTGCAGGTTCAGATCTGCCGCCTAAGACTTTTCAACTCTATGAGCCGTGAGGGTCTCATAGAGACTTTTCTCCCTACGGATCGAGAGGATCTCGTAGGTGGGTTTTCTCCTTAGGAATCGTGAGGATTCCTAAGTGTGTTTTCTCTTATAAGTCGTAAGGATCCTATAAGAGAATTCTTCCCTCTTACGAGTCGAGAGGACGTGTAAGTGGTTGTTTCCCTCCTTGTCGAAACTCGACTTTGGAGAGTGAGACCCGTGAATAGTATGCAAGAGACCATTTTAGATCGACTTGTAGGGTCCCATTGTTCAGGAAGCAAGTTTTTTTTAGTCCCTGCTGCCTGAGGCTTCATCTTGCAATTTGAGACGAATCGGGAATTTTCCCACGGAGGCACTGGTTTCTCTGCGAGCTGACGCGAATCAGGAGGCTCTCGTCAAGGATTGTTTATTTCCCTGAGTTGAGGAATTTTCCAAGGATTATTTGTTTCCCTGGTGTTGAAACGGGTCGAGAATTTCCCACAGAGGCACTGGTTGCTCTGCGAGTCGACACGGATCAGGAGGTTTCTCGTCAAGGATTGTTTGTTTCCCTGAATTGAGGTATTTGCTAAGGATTATTTGTTTCCCTAGCGCCAAGGATTATTTGTTTCCCTGGTGTTGAAACGGATCGAGAATTTCCCACGGAGGCACTGGTTGCTCTGCGAGTCGTTGCGAATCAGGAGGCTCTCATCAAGGATTGTTTGTTTCCCTGAGTCGAAGGATTTGCTAAGGATTATTTGTTTCCCTAGCGCCAAGGATTATTTGTTTCCTTGGTGTTGACACGGATCGAGAATTTCCCACGGAGACACTGGTTGCTCTACGAGTCGACGCGAATCAGGAGGCTCTCGTCAAGGATTGTTTGTTTCCCTGAGTTGAAGGATTTGCTAAGGATTATTTGTTTCCCTAGCGTTAAGGATTATTTGTTTCCCTGGTGTTGAAATGGATAGAGAATTTCCCACGGAGGCACTGGTTGCTCTGCGAGTCGATGCGAATCAGGAGGCTCTCGTCAAGGATTGTTTATTTCCCTGAGTTGAAGGATTTTCTAAGGATTATTTGTTTCCCTAGCGCCAAGGATTATTTGTTTCCCTGGTGTCGAAGGATTTGCTAAGGATTATTTGTTTCCCTGGCGCCAAGGATTATTTGTTTCCCTGGTGTTGAAACGGATCGAGAATTTCCCACGGAGGCACTGGTTGCTCTGCGAGTCGATGCGGATCAGGAGGCTCTTGTCAAGGATTGTTTGTTTCCCTGAGTTGAGGTATTTGTCGAAGACACTGGTTTCTTCGGAGCTGGAACGAACTGTTGAGATTTGACTTCGTTTTCTGGCGAAGCCTGTTGGGAAAGTATGGTTCCCTCTTTATTTGCGCCCTCGGATTGTATACAGGGATCGATGTGATCTCAACTGTAGGGCCTAAGTTTCATCATTTCTTTTTTTATTTCCGCGATGCTCTATCATTTCAGCTTTTATATCACGAAGGTCGCGATTGCCCAATCATTTCGGCTATTTTTTCGCGGTGCCCAATCTTTTCGGCTATTTATTTTATTTTTACTCACTGCTTTTTATTGCGAGTTGCCCAATCATTTCGGCTATTTTCCATGCATACATTTTCTTTACTTGCTGCTTTTTATTGCAGGCTGCCCAATCATTTCGGCTATTTCGTATACATGTGCGGCCTACCGGCTTTTCACCGTAAACTTGAAATTAGACACCGATTTCGGCATCAGCACTGCTACAACTGGGATATTGGCAGGAGCGAATCATCATTTGCCTCTGTCGATGTCGAACAAAGGTAGCTTAGCGAACAGGGTTAAGGTCCTGTCGGCTAAGGCTTTTAACTTCATAAGCCGTAAGGGTCTCACAAAGGTATTTCTCCCTACAAGTCGTGAGGATCTTGTAGGTGTATTTTCTCCTTAGGAATCGTGAGGATTCCTAAGTGCATGTTCCTCTGTAAGTCGTAAGGATCCTACAGGAGGGTTTTCTCCTCATAAATCGAGAGGATTTACAAGGGTTGTTCACCATGCGAACATATCCCCAGTCACGGATGGGACTTGGTCAGGGAAATGTTTATTCACGCCCGTAGATTGTATACAAGGGCCAGTATTGGACCACTTGTAGGGCAATATCAGAAGTTGTGGGGATTGCTTAAGCACAGGTTTAGGTCTCTGCAACTTAAGACTTTCAAATCTTATGAGCCGTGAGGGTCCCATAAGAGAGTTCTCCTTACGAGTCGTGAGGATCTCGCAAGTGTATTTTCTCCTTAGGAATCATGGGGATCCCTAAGTGTGCTGCTCCCTTGTAAGTCGTAAGGATCTCACACTGGTGGTTTCTCCTTACAAGGTCGAGAGGACCCTATAAGTGTATTTTAACGAGGTTGCGCCCTTTCGGGTTTTCACAAACACTCGCTGGTAGTCCTGCTGTTTTTACTCACGGAGCCCTTTCGGGTTTTCATCCATGCCCATCTTGCTTATGGACATACCGTTCTTTTTTTTATTATTCTTTTTATATTTTTTTTACGAGGTCGCGCCCTTTCGAGTTTTCACAAACACTCGCTGGTAGCCCTGCTGTTTTTACTCACGGAGCCCTTTCGGGTTTTCATCCGTGCCCTTTTTGCTTATGGACATACCGTTTTTATTCATTATATTTTTCTTTATTTATTTTTTTTATTCATCTCGTCAGCCCAAGGATATTGCGGTATTAGTTTAAGGACGTTTCGGTCCGCTATTAGTTTAAGGACGTTTCGGTCCGTCATGAAGAAGGCTGGCTACTGCTTATAGAGTTTAAGCTTGGGAAGACAGCGAGCGGACATAGTCGTCGTCATCTATCATTGACCTAGGCTGTGGTTCATTAAGCGTAGTATTTCTTTAGGAAGCGACCGTTTATTGGCCTGTAAGGCCTTTCACCGTGCATATCCACAAGTAGATAGGCTCCACCTTGGTAGACTTTGTCTATGATGTACGGGCCTTCATAGTTTGGCTCGAATTTTCCCCGCTTGGCGCGATTGGGGATCATAGGCCTTTTGACCACTAGCACGAGTTCGCCTTGGCGGAATGTCCTCGGTCGGGTCAATCTTTCATACGAGCGCGTCATCTTTGCTTTATAAGCTTCCAGATTTTGTTGCGCTATGAGCCATGTTTCTTCAAGGGCATCAAGCTCCTCAAGCCGAAGGTTAGCATTTTCTTCGTTCGTCAACTCGTAGTGGACTGCCATTCGTAGAGAGGGTAACTCTATCTCAAGGGGGAGTACCGCTTCTGTACCGAATACCAACGCATATGGCGTTGTGTTCGTGGCCGTCTTGAACATAGTTCGATACGCTCAGAGAGCTTCTTGCAGTCTCTCGTGCCAGTCCTTCTTATTTCGGGACACCGTCTTTTTCATGATCTTCGTCAAGGTCTTGTTGAAGGCCTCGGCGAGACCGTTGGCTTGCGGATTATAAACCGAGGAATACCTCCAGTCTATATTATGCTGTTGCGCAAAGCGGTTGATCTTGTGAGTTCTGTAGGCTGGCCCGTTATCAGAAATAATCCGCCGCGGCGTTCCAAACCGATAAATGACGTGTGTCTTGAAGAAATGGAGAATATTTTCTGTCTTCACTTCCCTTAACGGTACTTCTTCTGCTCATTTAAAGAAGTAATCAGTCGTCGCCAGGATAAAACGATGTCCCCTGGATGACGCTGGTTCGATGGGGCCGATTATGTCAGTTCCCCACATTTCAAATGGCCAGCTAGACACGTTGGATGTAGTAGATTTGGATGTTGGTGGATAAAGTCCCCATGAATCTGGCACGAGTGGCACTGCTTCGCATACTCAAGGCAGTCCTGGATCATCGTGGGCCAATAATAACCCATTTGTTTGATCTTCAATTTCATCTTCGGGCCTGCTTGGTGAGAACCGCAGAGTCCATCATGAACCTCCTGAATAACCCTTTTCGCTTCGACAGGTCCCAGGCATCTCAACTATAAAGAATCGAACGACCTTTTATACAGAGTATCATTGACGAAGGCGAAAGACAGGGCTCGTTTCATGAGCTGATGTCTTGAGGACGCTTCTTCAGGCATTCGGTGGGACTTAAAGTAGTCTATAAAGACCTCCCTCCAGTCCTCAGCCTTCTCACGGTCTTTTATTTGTAGGGTCGTCTGCTCAGTCACTCCCTTCTCTTCGGATGATTCCGGAGATATTTCTGCTGGGGCAAGCACCCGACGGCTTTGCACCACGATTTTAACGTCATCAAGGTTCTCGTCAGCCAGTTCTTTAGCGAGCTTGGCCAAAGCGTCTGCTTTGCTGTTTTCCGCGCATGGTATGCTTTCCAGAGTATAGGAAGGAATTTGGGTCATTAGTTGTCGCACCTTTTCACCATACGTCACCAATTCCGGTTTGCACGTTTGGTAGTCACCGTTTACTTGACTAACGACCAGTTGAGAATCCCCGTATATGAGGAGGTTTTCAATTCCCATGCCGATGGTGATCTCGAGGCCTGCTATCAAAGCTTCGTATTCGGCTTCATTGTTCGTCCTCGGTTCTGTTAAGGAGAAAGCGAAGCGCATCATCCCTCCTTGTGGAGTTACGAAGATGAGGCCTGCCCCCGACTTGATCATTGGGGTACTTTGTTTGCGCTTCTTTACGGAGGACGCTCCATCGAAATAAAGCTCCCATCGGGTATCACCACCGTCGATCGCGTCAAACGCATGTTCGTCTGGCAAATCGCAATTCAGAGGAGAACCGGCAGGTACTGGATGCTCAGCAAAGAAGTCGGCAATGGCTTGGCCTTTCACTGCCTTAAGAGGCTGATAGGTTATTGAAAACTCCATCAGGAGCAGGGCCCATTTAGCGAGTCTCCCTGTCAATATGGCCTTTGACATTAGATATTTTAGGGGGTCCATCTTTGATACAAGACGGACTTCATGTGCCAATGCATAGTGCCGGAGTTTTGTTATCGCAAAGATTAACGCCAGGCAGTGTTTTTCGATAGGGGAGTAATTGCTTTCTGCCCCCAGAAGAACTCGGCTTAAATAGTAGAGCACTCTCTCCTTCCCTTGGTCGTTTTCTTGCGCCCATAATGCGCCTAAGGAACATTCGAGGGCTGTTGTATATAAGATAAGAAGCTTTCCCTTGAACGGAGCAGCCAGCACCGGCGGGTTCTGCAGGTATTGCTTGATTTCATCTAGCGTGCTCTAGCATTTTTGGTCCCAGACGAACGGAGTTCCCTTCTTCATCAGGTGACTGTAAGGACGACACTTGCCTGACAGATTGGCGATAAATCGCCGGATGTACGCGAGCTTCCCTTGGAGAGACCGTAGCTGTTTGAGAGTCCTTGGCGGTGGCATTTCCATGATCGCCTTGATCTTAGATGGATCTATTTCGATACCTCGGTGTCGGATGATGAATCCCAGGAATTTACCCGAGGAGACTCCGAACGCGCATTTGAGGGGATTCATCTTCAAATTATATTGCCGAAGGCGTTGAAATACGGTCTTCAGATGCTCTAAATGCTCTTCATATGACATGCTCTTTACTACGAGGTCGTCGATATAGCACTCGACGATTTCATGTATGAGATCATCAAAGATCTTTGTCATGGCCCTCTGATAGGTGGCACCGGCATTCTTTAATCCGAAGGGCATGACTTTGTAGCAGAATATACCCAAAGGAGTCCGGAAAGCGGTGTGCTTCTGGTCATCGGGATGCATCTTTATCTGATTGTACCCTGATGAACCGTCCATGAAGGAGAAAACCTCATGAGTGGATGTATTGTCTATCATCAGTTCGGTGACCGGCACTGGGAAATCGTCCTTCAGACAGGCTTTATTGAGATCTCGAAAATCCACGCATATGCGCACCGTCCCGTTTTTTCATCACCGGGATGATGTTGGCGATCCATTCAGGATATTGAACCTCCTGGATAAAGCCAGAGTCGATCAGTTTCTTGACCTCAGCATTGATACTCATCTGAAGCTCGAGCCCCATTCTTCTTGGCGCCTGTTTGACCGGCTTGACGTCCGGAGATATCGCCAATTTATGCACAACAACTTCTGGATCTAGTCCTGGCATCTCGGAATAGTTCCACGCGAAGCAATCTTTGTGCTGTACAAGGACGTCTTTTAACGTAGTCACCCTTTCTTCAGATAGCATCTCACTGACAAACGTCGGCCGTGGGTCATCAGCCGTCCCCAACTCGATTTTTTTGAGGTTATCTGCGGTGGTATGTATTCCATCCTCCAGTTCTTTCAGAGCTGGGGGAAATTCTGAGATCACCTCATCATTGCTGTTTTCGAAGCACCAAGGAAGGCCGCCCATGTTCTCGGGCTCTTCTTTTAATATTGCTATCATGTGACAGGCGCGAATCCGCTTCCAATCCCAATGTGGAGTTGGTTCTGTTCTCGTGGCTTTGGGTTCATGCTTTTGCGGCGGTGCTACCCTCCAGTTGTCAGACAGAGCGAACTTGCCAAGCTGATACTGATCTTCGACCCAATTCTTGAAGGTGAAGCAGTCTTCGGAGGATGCCCTGTTACTCGATGGTAAGAGAAATAATTTGGGTCAGAGGCTTCTCCTGCTTGTTCGGGGTTCTTAGACTCCGGCAGTGTAAGCATTTGATGTTTTAGAGCAAGATCAAGTATCTTCTTTGTCTTGTCCCGAGGAAACGAGTACGCTCGACCCATTTTCTTCATGAGGGATAGATCAATAACGCTCGACTCCCGTTTGCGTGGCTTCTTAGCCCCGCTTTGTTTCTGTTGAGCGCCTTTTTGGCCTTTCGATTTGTTTCTGCCTCTGCGTCGAGCCTTTTCTATAACAGGTTGACATGGGGCGGCATTTTCGTCTTTCACGGCCTGTTGAAGGAGGCGTTGCGTTTTGGCTTTCTCGTAGATGGCCATTTCGGGGTTATGGTCGTCTCGGACTTTTTGACTAGCTTCCCTTATAAATTTGTCCATTTGTTCTTCGAACGACGGATTGGGCACTTTTGCATCTGGAACTTTCACTGGTTCAGGATTAGTGTCCTCCCGTTGAGCACCTGCTTCTTCATTGAAGTCATGCACGATGTAACAGTCGCGGAGAAGCTCTCGTTTCTTGGAGCGAATGTATCTGAGCCCGATTGTCTCCATTCTCCCATTAGGCAGCTTGTGCTGAGTTCCGGGGACGTTCCAAACCCTGTCATAGAATTTGGCCCTTCTAACGGTCTGTTTGAAGGGTATCCTTTGGCGCTTCAACAGCCTCTTCAAGCCTTCTGTATAATATCTGGGTAGACGGATGGGTTGAAGCCTGTCCAGCGTAGGATCTGCACCGTGCCTGATTTCTCTCTCCACTTTGTTTTCTTCAGAGCGGTAGAATAAAATTGCTTTTTCTCCTTCTCGCCTGGGAGGGATATATAACATTTGCAGCTCTTCTACATTGCAAATATTAAGTGCATCTAGTTCTTTACGGTGTTTAAGCGGCACCATAGCGACTTGCAGACTTTGCTCTTCGTCAGCGAGAGCTTGTATTGAAGGTCGATCAGAGAATATAGCATGGACTTCATCTTCCGAATCGCTACCAAAGATCAACGTAGGAGCGGATGGTCCCGGCTTGGTGTATTGGGGCGGACCCGAATAAACTATCTCCTCTTCCTCGTTGGTATCACTGCCGAAGACAGGGATGGTAGCGTTAGTTTTGTTCTCCGGCTTGTGACACCTTTCCGTGTCCTCGAAACTCGGTAAGAAGTATTTGGCATCTTCGTATTTGCGGACCTCGTTCACGGAGAACGGGTTCAATTCTCCCGTCACGGTATACTCGAGACCATCCCTAAAATATTTCATACACTGATGCTGTGTAGAAGGGATGATGTTGTACTCGTGTAACCATGGTCGGCCGAGCAGAGCGTTGTAGCATGTCTTGGCATCTATGACGTGGAATTTAATGTCCGTGATGAGAAGCCCAAAGCGTAACGTCAGTATCACAGATCCAAGAGTCTTTGATGATTGGGAGTCGAACCCGGAGAAGGTGATCTTGTCTCGGGCGAGGTGTTGGACGCTCATGCAGATTTCCTTCAACACCCGCACGTTAAGGAGATTAATAGACGATCCGTTATCGATTAGGATTTTGCATATCTTTATATCATGGCAATATCCCGAGACGTAGAGAGGGCGATTGTGTTCGCACGTCCCAAGGAGAAGGTCTTCATCGCCAAAAGTGACATCTGCCGTGTGCACGTCCTCCAACTCATCCTTCATCTTTTCTTCGGCCAGGAAAGGTTGGAACTGCTCCGGGTCCTGTAGTGCCTTAATTAACGAATCTCTCGCCTCCTTCAATAGTAAAAGGGCGTCAAGAATGCTGAGCTGCGAGGGTAGCTTCCTCAGATGTGCTAAGACGTTGTAATCCACCTTATTTTTCTTTGGCGGGTCTTTGGCAGCTAGCTCTTCCATGACTTGATCATCTAGGGCGATATCCTCGGAGACCTTCTTTTTCCTTTTATCTTTCTTGTTTGGGGGTCCGAAATTCTTTTCGGGCAACGTGCAATTACGCAGCCAGATATTTTCGCAAATCTTCGGCTCTTCTTCTTTTCCCGAAGTGGACTCTTTAAAGAGGGGGCTAAGCTCCAACTCCTCATCAGAATCGCTCCCGAATGTGAGTACTTGTGATCCTCCGGCGTTGACCATGCGACAATTGCCGGTGGTTCTGTTAAGCCCTTCGGTCGTATCGTTCCGTTCACGGTGAGTCTTGCGCTTTTCCCTCTTAAAATGCTGCCGGTGAGCAACATATCCTTGCCACCATCTATCAAAAGCTTTGCACTGTTCAGTAGGGTGTGAAATCTTCTGATGATACAAGCAATAGGAGGGGTGCATTTCCACTTCACCAGTAACGCTTCCCTCAGAGGATGGTGGTTTCATACCCATTGACACGGCTTTAGCGAACCTTTTCCTCATCTTGAATTCGATTTTATCCGCAGCGGGTGTACTTTACTCCAGCGGGAGTATCTCAATTCTTTCGTTAAGGCGCTAGCGCTTGGCCCTTTCAAATATGATCGCTTCGCGCTCCCGATCAGCTTTACGTTTTAAGAAAGCTTCATTGAGGAATGCGTCAATTACTTCATCCGACGGCCCCAAAAATTTTGGTTCAGGATCTGCCCTCAGCTTTCCAGTACAAGGAGTCTCCTCATCGTTCGTGAGCGAATGGGAAATCATATGACAGCTCGCCACATATTCCTCGGATTCATCCGATGAACTTTCTCCCTCATCTTCCTCTTTGGAAGACATGATTGAGGAACTCTTGGAATGTAATGGGAGTCCGTGCCTTCTGGTTGTATTCCTCCAGCGCGTCAATTTGTTTTTGTAAGTCCATGCGCTTGTTGCCGGGCTTCACGGGCTTCTTTGACTTCTTTTTCTTCTTCTTTGAAGATTTCGACGGCTGGTTATGAATGTTTGGGTCACCTCCATCGATCTTTTGAGTTGGACGAGGCTTCAACATCCCTTCAATGATTTGCGGCTCCAACGGGTTTTTTCACTTGATTGCCGGGCATATTTGAAGATCATTTAGCATCCTCTTCGTCTTGGCTGATAATACAACCTCCCAGGGAGCTTCTTCGACGATAGAGCACATTGTCCCTGGCGTATTCATTCCTTTAGAGGTGTGGGGTTGCGGTGGATTCACCTTCCATTTGTCGGACAATGCAAACTTGCCCTGTCGGTACTGATCTTCAAGCCAATTTTTGAAGACGTAGCAATCCTCGATCGGATGACCCAGCACTCGATGATAAGAACAGTAGTTGGGCTCATTGACGTCACTTGGTTGCAACGGACGTTTTGGATCTGGCAGATTTATGAGTCGGTTGCGCAACGCCAGCTCGAATAACCTTCTCGTTTTATCTCGGGGAAACAAGTAAGAACGT
Organism: Agapanthus africanus; assembly: GCA_030015575.1. NCBI lineage: Eukaryota > Viridiplantae > Streptophyta > Magnoliopsida > Asparagales > Amaryllidaceae > Agapanthus > Agapanthus africanus. The sequence goes on along the minus strand of CM057349.1, from coordinate 413,424,766 downwards.
CCCATCGTTTCCTTAAGGGGTACGTACGGGCGCATATTATTTTGACGAACGACCGACTTCAGGTTGTTCGGCTGTTGCTGAGCATTAGCGACCACGATCGCTTTCCCCTTTCCCTTCTCATTGCGGGAGTCCGGCTTTGGAAGAAGAGGTTTATGGCCCATTTGATCCATTGGCGCCAGCTTGTCAATTAGTGACTGGAAGGTGGTCGGCTTGAAGAACATTATAAATTGCGAGATGGTTGCTTGCGGATCGAGGGTTCCTACAAACATACCTACTGCGGGAGCTTCTTCAATGCCCTGCTCGCATTTTGACCATAAATTACGCCATCGTATAGCATATTGGACCCATGTCTTGCCCGGTTTTACCCTGGCGTTAATCAGTGTTGTCATTGGGGTGCGTTCACTGGCACTTGCAAAACGCTAAGTAAACAACAGCTCCATTTCAGCAAAGGTCTTGATAGAGTCGTTCGGGAGCTCAGAATACCACTCGAATGCTGTATCTGACAAGCTACCAACGAACTGATGGAGCAACAATTTATCATCACAGCCAGTGTTGCCGCAAAGTGCTCTGAACTGGGCAACATGCTGGTAGGGATTGCCAGTCCCCTTATACACATGGAATTTTGGTATCGTATAACCTGGCGGATACTTGATCTGGTCGTACCAGCCCAGATACGGTCGCCCCGTTTTTACGACTTGACCCGCTGCTTCAGTTGCTTGATGAACCCGTATTTGCTGGGCTATGTATTCGTCTAAGTCAGCTTTGGAGATTGTCTCCTCTTTAGCTGCTGACAGAGTTGGCGGAGGATTTGACGTCTCTCCCCTATCGTCTTCAAGGACGATCGGGGGATCTTCAGCAGGTGGATCCTGTTGAATCATCATACCCACCATGTCCTGGAATAGGAGGGCCATTTTCTTTATGCTGGCTGCTTGTTCTGCAGCCTCTTTATCCTTCTTCTCCAATATGCGACGAAGGAATTCAGCATCAGTTTCTTGTTCTTGACGCTCATCCGAGGATGTTTCAGGGGTTTCTTTTGGCCCAGTGAGTGCGGCCATAGCGTTCATCATCTCCTGGAGCTTTTGCTGTTGCTCCTGAGCCTTGGTCACTGATCGCGTAAGCAGTCGATGACCCGTAGATATGCGACTGTCCTCTTTACCAGACGCCATATAGACGGTCTTAACTACCATGCCCCCAGACTTAGGGCGTTTGGGTTCACCGCCTTCGATATTCATCGTCGGCGTTGGCACTTTCTCCGGCCTTCTTCTCTTATGGGCCGCAAAAGTCGAGGGGGCCGTTGCTTTGGGCACCCAAGCGGTCGTCACCTTTCGTTGCTTGGCCGGGGGATTTTCTTCTTGCCGACCTTTCGACTTCTTCTGTTGGCGAGAGAAGTTAGGATCAATGACAGATTCTCGGACTCGTCGCCATGTCTTATAGATCCGGGAGGACAGCGATTGAAGAGGCTGCTCCGGCTTTTCTGCTTCCACGGCAGTCTCTACCGGTGGAGGAGATCTTTTAAGGACCGCAGTTGGCGAGTTTCTGCATACCCTATTCAATAGCTCGAAGCTGTTCTTAGTTGGAATAGCAACGTTAACTTCCACCGTCGGAGCTGGCGGAGTTATCCCAGAAGGGGAGTTGCCCCCAGTCTTCCTTATCCGGCGCCAGTGGCGTCGTCGGGCGCAACGAGTTGTCGGTATTAGTTTAGAGACAGAAACATCTTCCTCTTGCCCCCTGTTCAGGGGTGGGGCTGTTGCCGGCGTCAGCCTATTAAAGACTGATGTCTTTTGAGTGGCAGGAGCAGGAGTGGGAGTTGGGACGGTCAATCTTGTAAAGACCGATCTCTTAGCAGGAGAAGCCGCCTTGACGACTTCAGTAGCAGGCTTGGCTACTCCTTTTGAGGTAACCTTTTCTGGGACTGCAAGCTTCATTGCGGGTCCGCAGGAGTTCTGGCCCAGTCTAGAGAAGACCAAGGCATTGGTGTTGGGCGACCCATTGAGAGGGGCCGCGGTAGCTGAAAGTCAATCGAAGACTGACTTCTTAGGAGCTTCTTGTACGGGCACGGGGGTGCTGAAGCTTATTAGCGGAAGCATGGTTCCGAAAAACAACCCCGTGGTGGCTTGAGCAATCTGCTCCACAGGCATGGTGAACAAAGAGGCCGCTTGGGGCCCGTAGGTTATGCCCTCAGTTGAGGCCAGACGCGAGCTGCAGCTGCAGTTGGAGCACTTCGAACAAGTTGAGGCCATCGATGCTTGATTTCTCTGCCAGGCAAAAGACCAAATCTTAGTAACTTGAAATCCAAAGACAACCGTTAACAAACTGCGATTGGTTCGTGAAGACGACACACGAAGTGTGGAGTGGAAAGAGGAAAAGGTCCCACCGGGCGTGCCAGAATCTGTTCCCCTACGAACGGCGGCCGACGACGCGAGGTCGTCTGGCCTGAGATTCGAGACAGATGCTATATGGTTTTATCCGTCTACCTCTCCGAAGATGCCAAGTTGATTTATGGCACCGTGTATCGGAGGTTTAGACGGATGCGGCCGATGTAGCAGACTTCGTCAGATTCCCCCTCGCTAGAGGGGTTTTTGATTGTGGGGACGCTCTTCCCTGCAGGCACAAGCCCCTGCAGTTAATTACGCTACCGCATAGCGGTAACCACTTTCTCCTTCTCCAGAATTTCACTTCGTGTCGTGTGTGTTTGTTTTGTTTGTGATTGCCCGTAGATTGTATACGGAGACTAAATAATGCCGTCGCCCGTAGGACGTGGATTAGTCCAAATCCGTATTTACTTAGATTTGGGTTTGGTGTTTTTAGTTTAAGGATACGTTAGCCGTATTGAGGCTAAGATCAACTTAAACGTCTGTTAAGGATACGTTAGTCCTGTTTTAGACTAAGATCAACTTAACGTGGTGATCCATTTAATATATGGCCGTTGGGACTCGTCACCTCTCTGACGACGTTGAAGGATTACAACGACAGGTGTCAAACGAGTTTGGAGATGTACCCTTGAACCAAAGTTGATTATGGAATATGTAGTTTTTTGAAATGCTTAAGGATACGTTAGCCGTGTTTGGGGCTAAGATCTACTTAAATGGGATCGTTTAGATCCAACAAAAGAGCATTTGGAGGCTCTATCGTTCCAGTTTTGGGACGTAGTGGTCCATGTTCCAGTTTAGGGACGTGGTGGTCCATCGCCAGTTTAAAGACATGGTGGTCCATCATTAGTTTAAGGACGTTTCAGTCCATCGCCAGTTTAGGGACGTGGTAGTCTATCATTAGTTTAAGGACGTTTCGGTCCGTTATTAGTTTAAGGACGTTTCGGTCCGATATTAGTTTAAGAACGTTTCGGTCCAATATTAGTTTAAGGACGTTTCGGTCCACGAGTTTAAGGACCCCGCAGTCCATATTAATGTGTGGTCGTCGGGACCCGTCACCTCTCTGACGTCGTTGAGGGATTACAACGATAGGTGTCAGAGAAGTTCGGAGATGTACCCTCGAACCGGATGTAAATTGATTTAGGGAGCAGCCATGCTCAGTCAATTTAATTTGAGGACTTATGGCCATGACTGGGCTAAGTCCAGTTGAATGTTCAACATTTTTATTTGTCTTTGGCCTATTAGGCCTGTGCTAGGACTTTGCCCCCCCTTTTTTTAAATAATGCACTGCATTATTTTTGTATTGTTTGGGCTCTGCCCATTTATAAAAGATGCAGAGCATCTATTTTGTTTGGGCTCTGCCCTTTTTATTGCACTGCAATTTAATTAGGCCTACTAAGTCTTTTTGATTTGGGCCTGGACCTTTAAGAAATGCATTGCATTTGTCAGGCGCTTTGCGCCAATCAGAGAGCGCAAGTGCTTTTGGTGACGACACGTGTCATGCAGGCGCAGTGCGCTGCGCTTGCGCTGTTGACACGTGTCGCACTCTGGTGAGTTGCGCCAATTTCAGAGAGCAAAGCTCTATCTTAAAAGCGCACAGCACAAGTGAGTCAGATGCTGACACATGGCGCTCTCTGGTGGCTTACGCCAACCCAGGAGCGCAACAGTGCAGATTTATAAGTGCAAAGCACTATTAATTTGAGAATCTTTTAGATTCAAGAACCAATGGTTCATAAAAGAAGTGCAAGGCACTATTTGTTTTCTTCGATCCAATAAAAGTCAAAGAAAACAAGTATTTCTTATTTTTCTTATTTAAAGAACCAGTGGTTCATAAGAAGTGCAAAGTACTGTTTATTATATGAAGATCATTGATCTTGTTCTTAGATCAATGATCTATTAGAAGAAATTTCTTCTATTTTTATGAAGGTTTTTATCTTTTTCTTGAAACTTTTTCTGAGTTTTCACTGTTTGAAGCTCTTGATTTCTCAAAAAATGTTGATACTTTTGAATTGAGATCTGGGGTCCTTTTTATAGTGCTCATAAATTAGTTAAATTTGTTAAAGAGATCTTTCTCTGAGTGATTTGGGGAATTTTCCCCACCGTTGGATCTTTGATCCAAGGGCTTCTGTTTTACAGAAGAAAATCTTCTTGTTTTAACAAGAACAGAAAAGATTTCTTTAGAATTTTAATTCTGTTTGGCGCAAATGCTCCAGAGCGTGACATGTGTCACGCAGCGCACCTGCGTTAGCGCATCTGCGCTGACACGTGTCGGGCAGCGCAGAGCGCAGCGCAACTGCGCTAGCGCATCTGCGCTGACACGTGTCGCGCAGCGTAGTGCTTTCGCAACTGAAGCGTTGCTTCCTTTAATTTTGCCTTAAATAGAGCTTTGCTCTAATTGGGCGCGCCTTCTTGGGCGCTGCGCTGGCGCGTTGCGCCCGAGATTTGAAGCGTTACTTTAAAATTTGAATTTTGAATTTCAACAGAGCTTTGCTCTGATTGGGGAAACAACTACCGTACAGTCCGATCTCTTCGTCTGATATGTTGCATATCTAGTCTAGGGATGGTAAACGTAAGACCCCAGTAACCGATAAGTCGTGTCGATGTGAGGCTCATAACAGGTCAAGAACCTACTAATAACACTTACCAGTAGTACTCAATATCCGCCCTGGTCAGGGACTTCCAGTTATAGCCAATCGAATACAGCACAACATCAACTCCCTATACCGGGAGAGACGAAACCCCTCCTATCGCTCATTGCCTCCAAGTGATTCGGGAATGTACCCAAAAGCCACCGTTTTGCACGCCCTCTTGGACGTGGTATGATGGAAATCAAAGCACAGTGGGAATCACACAAAACTCTATAACGATCTCGGGTCTACAGACTAACTTGTACCAGTGTCACCAAAGAACTGCCATCTGACGTGAGGTATAATACCATCTGGGAGTTCTCGGCGAGTCCGTCCAGTATACCCAGTCTCCACTGAGCACCCGTACACTATCTTTGATGTCAAACACCGATGGATATGGGATCATCCATCGCCCATCATATGGGTCAAAATACGTATATGCTAGTCTACACTGGTGTATCGATAACCTGTCTCGATACACCCTCGACTAGGAACAGTTATAGGATGTACTCGTCGACTACCGTGGCCCCACTAGTATGATCTCATCATAGTCCCAGTAGTCGAGTACATATCCTAAGGGCTTTATCAACATGTGAGAGCAAGACAGTAAACTGTAAATCCCCGTTTCCTAATATAAAGTTTTCCCTATTTTCCCAAGTTCCCGAATATCATTTATTTTTCCGTATCATTATTTTTGTGTGAGGATTAGTGCGTAAGTTGTAGTATTTATTTTCTAAAACCAATTGAAAAACCAAAACCCAAACCAAATAAATCATTTCCCTTTATAAAACCCTCAGCCCAAAGAATTTTCCCCATTAAAACAATTTCCCCGGCCTTTCCCTATCAACCCAGCCCGATAGGAAAAAAAATAGAAAAGGAAAATAAACCCAACCCTGAGCCAGCCCGTCCCCTCCTCAGCCCACGAAAATTTAAAAGGAATTTATTTAATTAACAAACACTATCGGCCCGGCCCAACTCCCTTTAGCCCGCTTCACCCGACCCGACCCGCTGCGACGACTTCTTCTCTCCCCAACGTCTCTTTCCCTATTTCCCACGCACTTCTTTATGCGATCCGCATCTCGCGCCGGCGCTCGAGGCCACGTCGCCTGCCGTTTCCCCCACGACTCGCGATCTCCTCAACCTCAACGCTTCCCCCTCACTCACTCTCACCCCCAATCTCAAACCTTCTCTCTCTCTCTCCCTCTCCCTCTCGAGAAACCTCCAGTTTCCTCTACGCGAACCCACTGCCGACTTCACCTCGCCACTCCTTCCGACGACAACGAATCTCCTCCAAACTCCCACCACATCATCAACCTCTTCCCTTCCTCCTCCACCAACTGAGCCCCTCACCACTCCACTCCATCAACCAAGCACCCCTGCCGAGCACCCCCTGCACACCCAATCCCCTCGCCACCGAGCTCGACCACCACCGGCACCCACGACACCGGCGAGCCCCCAACTGACCAGAAACACCTCATCGACCTTCACCATCCTCAGTATCGTCATCATCACTCCAAATCCACACCCGAGCCCTCTCTCTCTCTCTCTCTCTCTCTCTCTCTCTCTCTTCAAACCCACAATACCCATCTAAGCACACCACTGTTGTCCATCGCCAGAGCGCCGCCGCCGACCGTCGTCGATCCCAGAACACCCCGGGAGATCCACAGAGCATCTCTCCGCTTCCAGCGACCACGAGTCGTTCCCCGGACAAATCCGACGACGAAACAGAAACGCGAGCCAAAGTCATGCAAACCAATTAACGCCGTTCGTCGCGTGATCGTGACGCGGCTGCTGTCGTGCATCGCCCAAGACTTTTCCAGGCAAGTATTTTACTTGCTACATGCTAATCTATTAGTGTTACAAACTCAAATCGTATAAATTACCAATTTACAATTTCCGATGAATTATATGACATACCTGCTTGATGCATGATCCCAATGAAAATATTCATCTAAATTGACGGAATTGGATTTCCTATGTTGTACCGTGTGATAATGAATATTTTGTATAAATTTCACTGGAAAATACGACTGTTAATGACTAAAACGATCACCCCCTGATATACCCGTAAAACTGGAACTTTCCCGTATCTGAAAATTGTTAAAATCACCATAAATTATGTACATACTGAAATGATGTGTTCAAGGGCTTAAATCAAAGCCGACTTGACGAACTATAACCCTATGCAAGTTCCTAATGGTTTCTGTACTGAAATTGTGACGATATTTGGATCGGAGTGCGGCTCTGGACTGCAGTCCAGAGAGACTCTGGTTACTGTTTACTGTTCCATAATGTGTGCCACCTAATTCCTGAACTCGTATGTTGCGGAACTCTACATTTTATTAAACGTGAATCTGTTAGCTAAATAACACAAGTGGTTTCATTCCGTTTCATCGTCTTTTGCTATTTAATTTGTAAATTAAAAGGGCAGGACGTATAACAGTCCAGAACAGATTCAGAAGTGGCAAACTAGTGATAAACAGTGTGTAACTTTCGACGTACAGACGCGATTGAGAATCCGTCTATTGAGTTGAATACCCTATTGAAAACCCTAGATTTTATTCAACTGTATCATCGCTAAATTCTGATCCCAACTGGGTGAAATTCGTGTCGCGAAACGGACGTTCAGTTCAGAAACTGAATTTCCAGCCGCGAGCACTTAAAATGAAACGGCTGTAACTTGAATACCGGAAACCCGATTGAACTGAAACCAATTTTGATGAACTTCTGACAGAGTGTGCTTATTATCGTATTTGTATCATTTCATTGGATTCTAAACATATGAATTAATGCAATTTTTGTAAGTTGATGACGTGCACATTGGTTCATAACATACATGACTTATTAATGGCATACATACACATATCTTACCCAATTGCCATATACATAGTGTTAGTGCGTGTTAGTGTTCAGTGGATATTATATTATCGTGCGTGAATGATGTTGGTTTAGGAGTGTCGAGTACACCAATGGAAAGTGAACATTCGTGACAGTGATTAATACAGTGAACAGTGATAAAACCGTGCCATTGGTATACTTGTACACGACTAAATCAAAATCATAAATAGTGTAAACCTGGGGAAAAAGGGGAAATCGAAATGGAAAGAGAATCGTATTTAGCGGGACCGTGTTTTAGAGGATGATCATTCGAGCAGTGATATATATATTAGGTAGGATCTAGCGATCCGGCTGACAGGGTTATGTCCCGGGCATGTGGGTCGTTGTCTCGGGTATGTACGAGACTCCTGTTAAACATGATCCTCCTTTCCACTATGCGATTTCAAACATGACCTAGAGACTGATAGGGACACAGATCATACTTTGCATCATATAGTGACATAGCGATTACTCGCATTGTACTTTCATTGTTATTACCGTATTTACCTGTTTCATATCATCATTCTATAAATTGTTATTACGTCGCTCTGACGACCTGAGTATGCATGCTTAGATCCCGTGGAGATACCAGTGCAGGAGACGGATTTACCTTTCGAGCTGATGGAGATCTAGTCTGGAGTGCTTTTCTTTCTTTTCTGCTTTCCATAAAAGAGATCGTGTAATTGGACTTGGTCAGTAACTCTTCATGTTTATTTGTAATTTGTGAACAATGGATTTTAATGTAATAATTTAGTAATGTAATTCCTTTACTGCTGTGCTTTGCTTACTGATTACCATGTAATGCTAGAAGCCGAAGTGTGACTACGGCGAGATTATTCCTTGACCGTAGGAGCATGGTTGGCCTAATCATCTCTCGTTTTCCGCATTTTGGGAAGCGGGGTGTGACATGGTTTTGTTGGTATCAGAGCCCGGTTTAGTAACAAGGGATAACATTAACTACTGTATTGCATTATTTTTGTTTCACTACTCCTGATTTTCATTCTTGAATCTGATCTTATCCTTTTGAATCTTCCAGCGATATGGCGTCCCCGAACGACCCCTCCTCGGACTCCAGTACTCAGGACCGCACGGAAAGAATACTTAGTGCACTGACCTCTCTCGCGGAAGCTCGGGAGAGGAAGACAGACTTACTCGCTGAGGGACTCAGGGCGATTACCGCTGCAGGAGGACCCTCCGCACTCATTACCGCCTCCGATGGCCCTACCCCACCAGCCTATCATGCTAGGGCTGGTACCGTATCAGACTTCCGACGGTTGCATCCAGCTGCATTCACAGGACTAGCTGAACCCCTTGAGGCCAAGCAATGGCTGGTGAACATGGAGAACTTACTGACAGCCGCCAGGGTTCCAGTTGAAGATAGGGTGGACGTGATAAAGATCCAATTGGAAGATGAAGCCCGTACATGGTGGTCAGTGGAAGAAAGCAAGCTGGACAAGTCGATTGAATGGGGAAAATTCAAAGAGTGCTTCCTAGATCATTATTTCCCTTCCACCGCCAAGGCAGAGATGGAGGAAAGATTTATTCTACTGAAGAAGAATGGACGTCCAGTGGATGTATATGCGGCAGAGTTCAACCGTATGAGCCATTTTGCTCCATACATGGTCGCCTCAGAGGCCACCAGGGCCGGACGCTTCTTGCACGGGCTTGATTTCGAGCTGCAGCAGTTGATTGCATCACTGGAGTTGCAGACTTTCGCACAGGTACTCAACGCGGCGAGAGTTCAGAAGCAATTGATCAACAAGTTCAGGAAACCCCCAGTAGTTCCAGCAGTACCCCTGCACCTTCTTGAGGAGCCATACCGGTTCACAAGCCTGGAACGGCACAAATGAAGCGTCCGTTCGTGCCACAGCATCACCCCCAGAGACGGAACGTAGTTTGCGGCTACTGCGGTAGAGATGGGCATACCCAGAAGGACTGTCGCCGCACTAAGGGACAGTGCTTGATTTGCGGATCCAGTCAGCACAGGATTAGCGGTTGCCCTGAGCGAGCAGAGATACAGGGAGGTTCTGGACCGCCGCAAGAGGCAACCCTTTACAGGTCACGGTCAGGGACGGGCTTTCACCTTAACCGCCGAGCAGGCAGAGGCGTCAGGAGACGTTGTTACAGGTACTCTACTCATACATTCCTTGCCAGCTAGAGTACTATTTGATTCTGGAGTATCGCACTGTTTCTTGTCTGAGCATTTCGTTGATACACACTCCATACCATATGAACCACTAACGAAGGGCTGGGAGATACATACGGGTAATGGCATTATAATATCTAGTCGAGAATGTAGATCATGTCCGGTTGTAGTGTGTGGCAGGGAATTCTATGCGAATTTCCTTCTGATTGGGACAAGCAGTTACGACTCAATTCTCGGGATGGATTGGATGAGTACCTTCCATGCAGTTATTGATTGCCGTGCAAGGAAGGTGATCTTCCGCATTCCCAATCACCCGGAGTTTATTTTCGATGGCGGAAGTGAATCTTTGGAGCCAGCCAAGTACAGAGCCAAGCCCAAGGAGCTGACAGCTATGGAGATTGATGAGAGCCCAACCCCAGAGATTGTTCGGGACTTTCTGGATGTATTTCCTGAGGATCTACCAGGTCTACCATCTCCTCGCATCTTGGAGTTCTCAATCGATTTGACTCCAGGTACGGCCCCAGTATCCAAGGCCCCATACAGAATGGCACCAGTTAAATTGGCGGAGTTGAAGAAGCAAATTGAAGAGCTATTGGAGAAGGGATTTATTCGGCCGAGCGCTTCACCGTGGGGTGCACCCGTTCTGTTAGTAAAGAAGAAGGATGGATCGCTGCGAATGTGTATAGATTATCGGGAGTTGAACAAAGTCACTATAAAGAACAGGTACCCAATCCCGCGCATCGACGACTTATTCGATCAGTTAAGTGGGGCCAAGGTATTCTCGAAGTTGGACCTCCGTTCTGGATATCATCAAATCAGAGTAGCAGCCAAGGATGTATGCAAGACGGCTTTCAGGACCCGATACAGACATTACGAGTTCCTTGTGATGCCATTCGGTGTTACCAATGCCCCAGCGATATTCATGGACTTGGTGAACAGGGTGTTTGCAAAGTACTTGGACACGTTTGTCGTTGTGTTTATCGACGACATACTTGTCTACTCGAAGACCCGGGAGGAGCATGTCGAGCATCTGCGCACGGTTCTACAAATTCTTCGGGAAGAGAAGCTGTATGTGAAGCTAAGCAAGTGTGAATTTTGGCTCAACAAGGTTCAGTTCTTGGGACACATTGTTTCGGGCGAAGGCATCTCAGTGGACCCGGCAAAGATAGAATCTGTCAGAGATTAGCCAACGCCGAAGTCAGTGGCCGAGATCAGGAGTTTTCTGGGATTGGCGGGTTATTATCGGAGATTCGTCCAAGACTTCTCAAGAATCGCTGAACCATTTACAAGGCTGACACGGAAGGATGTACCGTTTGCGTGGACAGAGGAGTGCACTCAGGCATTTGACATGCTGAAGCAGAAGTTAACCACGGTGCCTATTCTTACAGTACCAGATGATTCCGGTGGTTTGGTGATACACAGTGATGCCTCAGGGAAAGGTTTAGGCCGTGTTCTGATGCAGCACGGCCGAGTGGTGGCTTAAGCCTCTCGGCAGCTGAGAAATTACGAGAAGAACTATCCTACGCATGACTTGGAATTAGTTGCAGTAGTCTTTGCGTTGAAGATTTGGAGACACTATCTATTGAGAGATAAGGTAGAGGTGTACACGGATCATAAAAGTCTGAAGTACGTCTTCACGTAGAAGGAACTAAACATGAGGCAACGCCGATGGCTAGAGCTGATGGCAGATTATGACTTGGACCTTCAGTATCACCCGGGGAAAGTGAATGTTGTACCAGATGCGCTCAGTCGCAAGCCAGCGGTCATGATGTTGACCGGTCAGAGGAGCATTATTGAGGACTTTCAGAGACTCGAGCTTGAAGTCGTTACACCGGGCGCACTCAGTCAACTTTGGAAACTACAGGTGCAGTCTTCCCTGGTGGATCGTATCAAGGCTGCACAAGCGGATGATCCCCGATTGCAAAAGTTCAGAGCGCAAGTAGAAGCCGGACTGAGATCGGACTTAATTATACATGAAGATGGTTCTTTGAGATTCGATAGCAGACTCTGCGTACCCAAGGGAGTTGTTCGAGAAGAGGTACTGGCTGAAGCGCATAGTTCGGCTTATTCTGTGCATCCGGGAGGTACGAAGATGTATCGGGACCTAAAGCAGCACTTTTGGTGGAACGGAATGAAGCGGGAAATTGCGAGGTTCGTATCCAGATGGTTGGTCTGTCAGCAGGTGAAGGCAGAGCATCAGAGGACTGCAAGGTTGTTACAACCACTTCCGATACCGGAATGGAAGTGGGAGCACATTACCATGGATTTCGTAATGGCCTTACCACGGAGCCCTAGGGGCAATAACGCCATTTGGGTTATCGTCGATCGCCTCACGAAAGCTGCACACTTCATACCATTCCGAGTGGGACAGTCGACAGAATCACTGACAGAGAGATATATGCAGGAGATAGTGAGACTTCACGGTGTTCCAGTCAGCATTGTGTCAGATCGGGACACCAGATTCGTGTCGCACTTTTGGAGGAGCTTACAGGAGAGCTTGGGTACCCGTCTCAAATTCAGCACAGCTTATCACCCGCAGACGGATAGACAATCCGAGCATACGATTCAAACTCTCGAGGATATGTTGAGAGCTTGTATGTTGGACTTTTAGGGTTCCTGGGAGGACCACCTGCATCTAGTCGAGTTTTCCTATAACAACAGTTACCAGGCTAGCATTCAGATGGCTCCTTTCGAAGCGCTTTACGGGCGGAAGTGTCGATCCCCAGTATGTTGGGATGATGTGGGAGAGCGAAGATTATTGGGTCCCGAGCTCATTGTTCAGACAGTCGACAAGGTCCAAATGATCAGGCAGCGTATTAAGACGGCTTAGGATCGATAGAAGAGTTGGGCAGATACCAGCATGAGGGCACTAGAATTCGAAGTCGGAGATCACGTATTCTTGAGGATTTCCCCTACCCGTGGAGTTATCAGGTTCGGAGGTCGAGGAAAGCTTAGTCCCCATTTGATCGGACCTTTTGAGGTGCTAGAGCGAGTAGGAGAGGTGGCCTACCGACTTGCCTTACCTCCATCGCTAGCTGGTGTGCACAATACCTTCCACGTGTCACAGTTACGGCGTTATGTTCGGGATGAGAGCCATGTCCTGGACTATTCGGAGCTAGTTTTGGGTACCGATCTGTCATACGGGGAGCAGCTCACTACCATCCTCGACCGCAGAGAGAAAGTGCTGAAGAATAAGGTCATTCCGTTAGTCCGAGTATCTTGGGGCGGTCGTTCCCCAGGAGAATCCACCTGGGAGCGGGAGGAAGATATCCGTGCTCGTTATCCACATCTCTTTATTTAGTACTTTTCTTCATTGTATTCTTGTTAAATTTCGAGGACGAAATTTTTTTAAGGGGGGTATGATGTAAATCCCCGTTTCCAACTATAAAGTTTTCTCTATTTTCCGAAGTTCCCGAATATCATTTCTTTTTCCGTATCATTATTTTAGTGTGAGGATTAGTGCGTAAATTGTAGTATTTATTTTCTAAAACCAATTGGAAAACCAAAACCCAAACCAAATAAATCATTTCCCTTTATAAAACCCTCAGCCCAAAGAATTTTCCCCATTAAAACAATTTCCCCGGCCTTTCCCCATCAACCCAGCCCGATAGGAAAAAAAATAGAAAAGGGGATTAAAACCCAACCCTGAGCCGGCCCGTCCCCTCCTCAGCCCACGAAAATTTAAAAGGAATTTATTTAATTAACAAACCCTATCGGCCCGGCCCGGCCCAACTCCTTTCAGCCCGCTTCACCCAACCGGACCCGCTGCGACGACTTCTTCTCTCCCCAACGTCTCTTTCCCCATTTCCCGAGCACTTCTTTCTGCAATCCGCATCTCGCGCCGGCGCTCAAGGCCACGTCGCCTGCCGTTGCCCCCACGACTCGCGATCTCCTCAACCTCAACGCTTCCCCCTCACTCACTCTTACCCCCAATCTCAAACCTTCTCTCTCTCCCCCTCTCGAGAAACCTCCAGCTTCCTCTACGCGAACCCACTGCTGACTTCACCTCACTACTCCCTCCAACGACAACGAATCTCCTCCAAACTCCCACCACATCATCAACCTCTTCCCTTCTTCCTCCACCAACTAAGCCCCTCACCACTCCACTCCATCAACCAAGCACCCCTGCCGAGCACCCCCTGCACACCCAATCCCCTCACCACCGAGCTCGACCACCACCGGCACCCACGACACCGGTGAGCCCCCAACTGACCAGAAACACCTCATCGACCTTCACCATCCTCAGCATCGTCATCATCACTCCAAATCCACACCCGAGCCCTCTCTCTCTCTCTCTCTCTTTCTCTTCAAACCCACAATACCCATCCAAGCACACCACTGTTGTCCATCGCCGGAGCGCCGCCGCCAACCGTCGTCGATCCCAGAACACCCCGGGAGATCCACAGAGCACCTCTGTGCTTCCAGCGACCATGAGTCGTTCCCCGGATAAATCCGACGACGAAACAGAAACGCGAGCCAAAGTCGTGCAAACCAATTCACGCCGTTCGTCGCGCGATCGTGACGCGGCTGCTGTCGTGCATCTCCCAAAACGTTTCCAGGAAATTATTTTACTTGCTACATGCTAATCTATTAGTGTTACAAACTCAAATCGTATAAATTACCAATTTACAATTTCCGATGAATTATATGACATACCTGCTTGATGTATGATCCCAATGAAAATATTCATCTAAATTGATGGAATTGGATTTCCTATGCTGGCCCGTGTGATAATGAATATCTTGTATAAATTTCACTGGAAAATACGACTGTTAATGACTAAAACGATTACCCCCCAAATATACCCGTAAAACTGGAACTTTCCCGTATCTGAAAATTGTTAAAATCACCATAAATTATGTATATACTGAAATGATGAGTTCGAGGGCTTAAATCGAAGCCGACTTGACGACCTATAATCCTATGCAAGTTTCTAATGGTTTCTGTACTGAAATTGTGACGATATTTGGATCGGAGTGCGGCTCTGGACTGCAGTCCAGAGCGACTCTGGTTACTGTTTACTGTTCCATAATGTGTGCCACCTGATTTCCTGAACTCGTATGTTGCAGAACTCTACATTTTATTAAAGGTGAATCTGTTAGCTAAATAACACAAGTGGTTTCATTCCGTTTCATCGTCGTTTTCTATTTAATTTGTAAATTAAAAGGGCAGGACGTATAACAGTCCAGAACAGATTCAGAAGTGACAAACTAGTGATAAACAGTGTGTAACTTTCGACGTACAGTTGCGATTGAGAATCTGTCTATTGCGTTGAATACCCTATTGAAAACCCTAGATTTTATTCTACTGTATCGTCGCTAAATTCTGATCCCAACTGGGTGAAATTCGTGTCGCGAAATCGACGTTTAGTTCAGAAACTGAATTTCCAGCAGCGAGCACTTAAAATGAAACGGCTGTAACTTGAATACCGGAAACCCGATTGAACTGAAACCAATTTTGATGAACTGCTGACAGAGTGTGCTTATTATTGTATTTGTATCATTTCATTGGATTCTAAACATATGAATTAATGTATTTTTTGTAAGTTGATGACGGGCACATTGGTTCATAACATACATGACTTATTAATGGCATACATACACATATCTTACCCAATTGCCATATACATAGTGTTAGTGCGTGTTAGTGTTCAGTAGATATTATATTATCGTGCGTGAATGATGTTGGTTTAGGAGTGTCGAGTACACCAATGGAAAGTGAACATTCGTGACAGTGATTAATACAGTGAACAGTGATAAAACCGTGCCATTGGTATACTTGTACACGACTAAATCAAAATCATAAATAGTGTAAACCTGGGGAAAAAGGGGAAATCGAAATGGAAAGAGAATCGTATTTAGCGGGACCGTGTTTTAGAGGATGATCATTCGAGCAGTGATATATATATTAGGTAGGATCTAGCGATCCGGCTGACAGGGTTATGTCCCGGGCATGTGGGCCGTTGTCTCGGGTATGTACGAGACTCCTGTTAAACATGATCCTCCTTTCCACTATGCGATTTCAAATATGACCTAGAGACTGATAGGGACACAGATCATACTTTGCATCATATAGTGACATAGTGATTACTCGCATTGTACTTTCATTGTTATTACCGTATTTACCTGTTTCATATCATCATTCTATAAATTGTTATTACGTCGCTCTGACGACCTGAGTATGCATGCTTAGATCCCGTGGAGATACCAGTGCAGGAGACGGATTTACCTTTCGAGCTGACGGAGATCTAGTCTGGAGTGCTTTTCTTTCTTTTCTGCTTTCCATAAAAGAGATCGTGTAATTGGACTTGGTCAGTAACTCTTCATGTTTATTTGTAATTTGTGAACAATGGATTTTAATGTAATAATTTAGTAATGTAATTCCTTTACTGCTGTGCTTTGCTTACTGATTACCATGTAATGCTAGAAGCCGAAGTGTGACTACGGCGGGATTATTCCTTGACCGTAGGAGCATGGCTGGCCTAGTCATCCCTCGTTTTCCGCATTTTGGGAAGCGGGATGTGACATAAACTAATACAAGTCAACATGTTAAGACAAAGTAAAACCAAATAGCATACTATCATGATGAGTAAGAAAGTCCTCTCTATATATATATCCAAGCATCCACTATAATATACATCATATGTACAACAATGGCCTCTAGGGCATATATATAACTAACACACGTGGGGTACCTACAATTTCCAATGCGTCATATAGTATCAAGAATCAAACATGAAAACCAAGGCGGCATTCGAATCGTTTATAAGTTAGAACCTATAGCCTACGCCTGCAAAACCACCGAACAACCCTCGTTGCTGACGTACAAATATCAGACGACAGAACACAAAATCAAATACCAAATCCTAATTTAAAACGAAGTCGCAAAACAATGCAGCAACTCAAGAAAATGGTCCCAGATTTTACCCTAGGTGGAATTTGTCAATTTTGCATACATGGAGGGTCTATTTTACTGGAGATAAATCCCTGGACCAAACAAGAACCCCCAATTCCTTGCTCTGGCCGCAATTTGCGGCCAGAATGGATATATTTGCGGCCAAGGTAAGGAAATAGGGGCTAGGGTTTCGGTGGTAGCTTCTAGAATGCTTGCTTGTATCACTGTATTTTTTAATAAATTTTCAGGTGCCCCGGGTGTTAGCAGATCTCTAAATAAGCTCACAATTTCCAGAAAATCCAATATCGGCAGATTTCAAAGTTCGTGAATTAGGGTTTTTCTCTGGTTTTAGGTCCAATATACTATCACTAAGGGGGTTTGTGGTCTCTACTAAAGCTCAATTACACTTTTGGATTCAATAATTTCTCAAAGCCTTAACTTGGAATTTTCAAACCTCACTAAACATCACTTAATCACTTTTAAACATGCATAGAAGCAAAAGTGAATGGAATACAATGCTAAAGGTGAAAGAATTAGCTCATTTGGCAACTCAAGAAAATTCTTGAGTGCCCCAAGTCTTCAAAATCCAATTTTTCTTGGTCCAAAATGCTAGTGATGATCTTGTGCACATTTTTAATGAAAGGGGGATGAACTTTTGATGTGTTTTTGGCGATGTTGTGAGGAGCTAGAGGAGGGAGGAACAAGAGGCAGCCATGAGAGAGGAGGGAAGAAAAATGATGTGGAGAAAAATAAAGGAGGAGAATACCCATGGTCAAAGATGACCCCTCACCCTCTCTCTCTCTCTCTTGCCCATGCTTCTTTCTTTGTACTTTCTTTTCTTTTCTTTTCTCTTCTTTTGTTTTCCTTTATCTTTTCTTTTCTCAATAAATACAAAGTCATGCATGATAAAAAGAAAAGACCATGTAGGAAAATATAACAAATGCTTGCAAATATGATACGGTGCTTGTCACATGCACAAAACAAGTTTAATGCACGATTAGTGATATTTAATCGCGATTAGCATTAAAATGGAATATAATTAATTATAAAAATTCATAATTTGCCTAAATCCCATCAAACACCCTCATTTCAGAAATTCCTATAATTTTCCAAATATTTTCCAATTTATCGGTATTTAATTATACCGCATTAATAAAATATTCATAATATTTATTATTTAATTATAAAAATTCCCAAAAATAATATTTTATTTTTCTGAAATATTACAAATAATTTCTTGTATATCTATAAGATCCCAACCTTTATTAAGGATGATTTTGTTAATAGGAAGATCGGTAACAGATGTAGAGACCAAATCTATTAAAGGGTTGTCACCAAGCCAGACCTTATTCCAGAAATCAATGTTACCATGATCAATTATCCTAGACAAGAACTTGCAATATGAATGTAATGATAAATTTTCTTGCAGTTGGCAGAAACCGTGGAATTCATAATAGGCTCTGAATTTTTAATGTATTTTGCATCCATATTACCTTGTCCATAAACCGTCTCCCCTAATGAATTTCCAAGTCGTCTTCATATTATATGCTTCAGCAACTTTCTTGAGGAGCCTTATGTCAAGACCACCCTCAATTTGAGGTTTGCAAATATTCTCTCAGGACACCCAATGGTGATATTCGACATTCATGTCATCATTCCAGAAAAATTTAGAAATTTTTGAGGATATTCTGTTTATGGTATTTGCAGGTGGATTACAGGAGGCAAGGATACGAACTGACATAGATATGAGAACATGGATGATTAAGGCATGCCTCCCAGCTTGAGATAAAAGCTTGGATTGCCATCCTTGTAGCTTTTGACTAATTTTTTCAACCAAAGGCTCAAAATAGGAGACTTTGCATCTCCCCTGATATACAGGGGGCTCCAAGTAAACAATTGGCCAAGATCTTTTATTTATGTCAATCACTTTCTAGATGGAGGAAACAGTAGAGGGAGGACAGTCTTTTCCTGTGTAAAAGGCACTCTTCTTCTTGTTAACTTTCTGTCCAGAAATTGACTCATATTCATGCAAGAAGTAAAAAAGAGCACTCAAACTCTTCTAATTACCATTTGTAAAGATATGGTGTTGGCTATAATGTCCTCAAAGCAATTATTATAATCGCAGGTAGCTGATTATGATGATTGAGGGAGGACCTATACGGATATAACGGTTTTACTCAAAATGATAGTATGCTATCTGGCTTGTCTTTATCATCATGCACATACATTATGTGGTATTACAGATCACTATTACATGTTGATAGAGCCCATAGAATTCTTGTTTGACTACCAGCATTATGATGACGATCATATAAGTGGGAGCTGGGTGGTCTATAAGCACATCCTTAAATATCCCTAATCGAGAGAGTATCGAGAATGGACATCCATACTCCAGAGTAGACTAGTGTATACTTATCGAGACCCCAACGAGGGGCGGTGGCCGGTCTCACAAGCCATTGGTGTCAGTATGTCACATAAGATAGTATACATGTGCTCATTGGGTTATGAGTATACTGGACGGACTCTCCGAGAACATGCTAGTTGGTATTATACCTATTGTCAGATAACAGTTCCCAGATGACATGTGTACAGATTAGTCTGTCGACCTGAGATCGTCATTTTTCTCGTGTGAGTTCCCATTGTGCTTTGATTACTAGCCTACCACAGCTCAAATGAGTCGTGCAAATATGTTTTAGTTGGGTACAGTCCCGAAACACATAGAAGCAGTGAGAGAATCGTCGGGAATTCGTCTCTCCCGGTATTGGGGGTTGATGTCGCGAGGTGCACGGGTGGCCATCACCAGAAATTCTTAGCCAAGCTAGTCGATAATTACTGATTTGGATTAGTAGTTTCTCAGTTGGTAATGGGCTTCATACCGACACGAAATGTCCCGTTATTAGGGGTCTGAATTTATCCATCCTCTAAACTCGATATGCGATACTCTTAGATGAACATACCGGACTGTACGGAGATTGTTACGGATATACTCAATAGGGGTTCAGATAAGTTTCCTCGTCGGTCTTTTTTTCGCTCAATACCAGGGTAGCCGTTACGTACAGCTAGTGCCGCTGACGTGCTTATGTTTAAACCCACTGCCAGTGTATTGACGAGTCTTTAGAGTCCCACACAGAGGGTTTCCCTGCTTCGGGAGAAATGATGTAGAGATCGTATGGTTTTACGGTGGGGTTCGATCATATACGTGCACTTGTGCACGTATCATGATTCGGACTGATAATACTGGTGGCCTTTGGTTTAAACCGGATCCTAATATTATATTATTGGATTATTTCCGTCTCTGCGTATTCGTATTTTTCAGAATACGGATTCGGGTATGTATATACAGATGATGGGTATTTTTGTAATTTATTATAAGGTGCTTCTAGAAGTAGACACCCCATTTAGTTTTTACCATTTAGGATTAAATGGTTAAATGAGGTGGAGGATGAGGTGTTCCTTGCATTTATGGAAGCATGGCTCACTTAGTGACTCATGGGGTGACTCATGAGTTACTATTGTGGCATGATATTTGTGTTGTGAGATTATTTTGTGAGGTGGATTTATTCTTGTGCTTCACAACACTTAGCCCTTATTGATGGTTGCTTCACACTCTCATCTTGTCATGACCCGTAATTTAGCACGTGACCGGCACTTAAATTACGCAATGTCTAAAGACGTGACTTAAATCAAGTAAGCCGAAGCCCAGAAAATCTAAACCTTTTTGCGGAAAATAGTGGGGGTGTGGTTTTGAAATAAAGGTATAATGAATCATATTTTGTCTTTTAAAATTTCGGGCAGCACCTCTCTTGGATATTTTGATCCAAAAACATATATACAACACTATATAAGCATCTCCAAGAAGGAGCTAGCTCTTCGCCAACTGACGGAATCACAACCACGCAATAACATATATATGACGCCCAACGGCGAAAAAACAACCCAAAAAAAACAAATAAAGAAGCAAGACATTAAAACTCAAGAAAAGCGATCATAAACCCATCGCTCTAAGTCTCGCACAACCAAGTCTGACTAGGTCTACCAATATACAATGTCTAGTCTCTGATTTGATCTAATCTAATATGATGGAGTTTATCTAGATATAATAGAATGTAAAGTACGAGAGTGGACACGATCCAACATGTGTCCCACCTACCCAACCAAAACACCCTAGAAGAAGATTTGTGCCAGCGATACCGTAACTAATCCCAGGCGGTCAAACCTGCAAAAACTGTGGCACAACGGGGGTGGGTTGCGAACTCGTGAGTAGAAAACATCAACAAGTAGAAATCGAATAAAACAACGATTTCCTAGGTCACTATATCCTGAAGGTAATACTATGAGATCTATGGTGACCATGTATGCATATATGTCAACAATCAAGTCAATACAATGACATATATAAATAAATATCTGACATCATATGCCTGTATGCATGTGGATATCATCCACGTGTCCATCAACGACACAAAACAATATCATGGAACCCGAGTGTCCCACACCGACACTCGAATATCATGAAAACATATGCCTGTATATATATGAGGATATCAACCATGTGTGTCCATCAACGACACATCAAAATCATGGAACCTGAGTATCTAACACCGATACTCGAAACATTATGAAAACCCGTGTCCAGCGTCGACACCTAAATCCTCATATCTCAGGCGCCGCATACTCAAATCGGCCATCATATCTATCTCATCTCAGAAATCGCATCCTCAGATCGACCCTCATATCCATCTCATATCATAACTCCAAAACGGTATCCTCCGGATATCCGCCGAGCTCTATACAATCACCAGTAGGTAGTGTTCCCTCTGCCAGGCTCATCGTCTACACCACAAAAATCATTTCTTGCCTTGGGGTACCATACCGGGTCCACCATGTACCCGCAGACGGTGCCTACCGCTCCTCGAATCGGGTATACTCACTGCTCAGAACTGAGAAAACTCATGGTGGACACCTCGAAATATCATATCAAGAGATTCCACATTTTTAAAACAATACACAATTTCCTTTGAAATTAAACTGCGGTTCTCAAATTCAGAGATCTCATAAAAACAATATCTCAATGCATATAACCATAAAGTATGATATATGAAGCATAGAGTAGTAATATGAGCATATCGGGTATATCATGCAAGCATATAACCATAAGGTACGATGTATGCAGCATAGAGTAGTAATATGAGCATATCGGGTATATCATGCAAATATATCAAGTGATAATACTGAACAACGAATATACTTTTACTTTTAAGATTAATATCATGATGGGGCAGTTCTCCTGTGTAAATGGCCCGACAATTCTACTGTATAAGTGGCATGGCAATTGTACTGTATAAGTGACATGGCAATTCTACTATATAAATGACGTGGCAATTCTACTGTGTCAGTGACATGGCAGTTACCGATGAAGAATGTGTGTGAGCCGGCAAATCTGTGTATATGTAACATGCGCATCAACTGTAATTGTGCAGGTATACTAGCAAATAATATCATATAACATTAAGTACCGGCATGTGGCATGTACATCACGAGGGGTAATATCCTACAAAACATGAACAATAAATTGGTGTATCTATCTACACAAGAATCATACGGTCACTTTTAAACGATACACATCGTCACTTTGAAAATAGGTATGGTTCAGGTGGCAAGCTCTATACCGGCGATCCCGCCTCATAACATCCGATATGACAATAATCGTCATTCTAAAATCACTAGCGCGGATCAATCATCCGGTACATCTCCTCGCATACGGTAATCCATCGTACGGGGTCATCAACAGAATAGGGAATCTATCGACCTATACAATAATGAGGGTACGGATCTAAAGTCTCGTACGGCATATTACTCAATTCACATTCGTATAAACGTCATATCTATTTAATTTCACAACACATCTATCTCAATCTCGTGTCGTGTTTATCGATCTCGATCTCATATCATACCATTATTAACTTATACTTATCATGATTCACTTCTCATTTCATATTCTCAAGCAATATATCCATTAGTGTCAACTTTATCATATTTATCTCTTTCTAAATCCTAAAATCATGTTATCTTAAATTCGTAGCATATCCTTTATTTGATTATAATTTATAACACAATCTTCTATATCAATGGTTGCAGGGGTGCTATACGCCATCCACCCGACTTCCCCCGTAGATATAAATCTACTCACCGCAATTCTCCTCGCTTAGCCGAAGTCGATGTGGTTCGTCGTCTCGGAAGTCCACGCGAAGGTACCTACAATCAATACACAATCCAAATACAATTAAAACCAATCCGAAAATCGATACGGCACATGGTTCGCTCGTAGGTTAAAATCTATAGCCTCGCATGAAAACACAACCAAATAACCCTCGTCCGTTGACGTACAAACGCCAAACGACGGAATCCAAATCAAATATAAAAACCAAGTTTTCAGAATCGGAAAACGAAATTCAACAACAAGGGAAATCACTCCCAGATTTTGACTTAGGTAAAATTAGCCAATTTTGCACATAGGGTTGCTCTAGATATCAAATAAGGAAGATACAGAACAAAAATCACACGATTCCACCACAAAGTGGCCGCAAATTGCAGCCCTAGGCAATAAATCTGCGGCCATATCAGAAGGGAATGGGCTCGGGTTACTAGGGTAGGTTCCTGCTTCCCTGCACGTCTCTCTGTAATCGCTAAATAATTTTTAGGATCTCCAGGTTATAGCAGATCTCAGTATCCCCTCACAAAATCTACAAAATACGATATTGGGGAATTTCTAACTCCGTGTTTTGGTTTCTATTCTCGGTCTTGGCCAGTAAAACACTCTCTAAAGTCTTGTGAATACTCACTACACCTCACTTAACCACTTAACAGCATCTTATAATTTTCTAAGATCACAAACCTAACTAAATCAATATCTAAACTAGAATAGGATATATTAACACAAATACTTATCTAAAAGTGAAGTGATTACCTTGATTGGCCACCTTGGAAAATTCTAGAGTTGTTCAAAGTCTTCAAAATCAAAACTTGAATGGTTCTAAGGGTTTAGAATGATGTTGTGCATGTTTTATGTGAAGGTTGTTTAGGGTTTTGAAAAAGAACTTGAGATGATAAAATGGAGTAGTGAGATGAATGAGATGAAGCAATTGAGTTGAGGAAACAATGGAGGAGGAAGGAAAAGGGGCAACCAACTCTCTCTGTTAGGCTCACTCTCTCTCACAAATATCTCCCCTACACACACTCTCACAAATATCAATTTTGTTTCTTCCTCAAATTCCTTTCACACTCAAACCCTTTTCTTTTCTTTTGTTTTCTTTGTTTCTTTTCTTTTCTTTTCTTTTTGTTTTCACACTGAAACTCTTTTCTTTTAAATCTCACAAGTCACAAACACAAACTCAACATGCACATGACATGGTGCACTAGTCACGGAAAAATGTAAAAATACGGATTTGGCCAAAAATCCGATAAATATCATTAAAATAAATAAATCATTTTAATCTCCGATTAATTTCCAAATATTGGTATATACTTATACCATTTTACGAAAAATACCTATTCGCAAATCGAATAGTTTTCGCGAAATATATTATTTTAATATTAAATTCCCAAAAATAATATTTTTATATTTCTGAAATGTTACAGTCTTCCCCCCTTAAATAAATTCGGTCCCCGAATTTAAATTTTAACTCCCCAAATATTAAAACATTTCAATAATCAACTCAAATCAACGGGGTTCCGAAATCATGGAAGATACAGAAATACCGCAGCTCATCATGTGCGCCTGAAAACGAGTACGAAACTCAAATCAAACCCCGTCAAGCATCACGCAATCATCGGAGTTAAAAATGGAAATACGAATCTCGAATTCCACTACTGGAATCCAAATGCACTATAGTCAAATCATAATACGTATATAGAACGCATCTTTGTAAAACCATTTTAAAAGCTGAATAACTCATGCCAAATCTTTTTCAAATCTCCATGCTATGCGTAGCTCACGGCACAAGTGGCGGACGATCATTTGTAAAGTAGTAAATATATACTTATATATAGTTTGCTCAAATTATACGTCCTGCCTTTTTGAAATATCCCAGAAGGTTCTCTTTGTAAAATTTCGTGTCACTCGCGGACACGTAAGAAATAGCGAGACTATAGCTCCTTTTTTTTTGAAAACCTCTTGGTAAACTTTTTATGCATGCAAAAATACTCAGGTACTGTCCTCAGATCAATCTTGCTCGACTACTATATAACATAGTACCCATCATCAAAACGCGATACTCATAAATAAAATCAGTCTCGAAAGGCGTATCCAACATCACGTACATCTGATGCGCACAGAAATCAAATCCAATCCAAGTGCCATGAATATGCACAAAAGCAAAACTAAGTGCAACTGGTGTGCATGACAACAACATCTAGTGCATCTATAGTGCACGAAAATCTCAATCCAGTGCAACTAACATGCACGAATGAAAATCCCAGTCGAGTGCATCTGGTGTGCACAAAATTACATCTCATATCATGCGCCCAACATACGCGAAAATACAAATCAAGTGGATCCGACATGCACGAATAAAAATCTAAGTCAAGTGCATCCAATATGCACGAATAAAAATCTCAATCAAGTGCACCCGGTGTTGCACAAAATCTCATATCCTGCACCCAATATGCGCGAAAATCCAAATCAAGTGTGTCTGGTCCGTATAAAACATCTAGTGCAATAGTGTGCACGATAACGAACGTCAAGTATAAACGCGCACAAAAACATAAAGCTGGTGAAACAAATGCTCAAAGACCTAAATCGGGTGCAACCCATGTACGAAGTACCAATCTGGTGCAACCAATGCACAAATATAAATCTAGTGCAACAAATGCACGAAATACAATTCTGGTGCATCCAGTACACGAAATACAAATCCAGTGCATCCAGTGCACGAAATACCAATCCAGTGCAACAAATGCACGGAAATTCATCAATAACTCAAATGCGTATAAAAAGCAACACCGAGTGTACCAAGGTGTATAAAATCATAAATGTGTGCAACTGCGTGCATAAAATCCATCCCAATGCACTGCAAAGCACATATAAGTTATACCGAGTGCAAAAATCAAGTCAAGTGCGTATGACATGCACGAAATCGAAATAGACAGTATCGAATCCATGAAACCATAAATATGTGCAACGAAGGCACAAATCGATACCAAGTGCAATAAATATGCACAAATCATAAACCAATGTAGCGGTATATAAAACATAAATCAAGTGCAATAACGATGCACAAAATATAAATCTCCAATAAGTGCAACCATGGTGCACAAAAACATAATCATGAAACCCAATCATCGAAACTCAACTCCAAGCGATAAAAGTGTGATACTCGGATCACGAAACACAATCGCAATAACTGATATTGAGGTACACCTCCTACAATGTCGAAAAATATGCCGGTGCGCCTAAACTGGCATAGCAAGATCATCTACTTGCCTTCTGCTCACGGTCTGGCATCTCCGGTCTCTGGGTTCCCTGTTCCTCTCTGGATTACCAATCTCGCAATCCTTCTGCTCGTCAACCTGGTCAGGTGTACTAACGAAACAGTTCTACTCTGGAACTCCTCTGATCACCGTCTGGCCAATCAACATAACCACTTTCAATGGCACATTACTGACGGCGGCATCTGGCCCTCTGAATACGCACGCTATAACTGACCTTGGGTGCAAATCTCTATCGCTGCCGTGTCCTGAAAAGAACATGCTCACGGTTTCTTCCGATCTCACCTATGCCGAACTATACGAAGGTTGCCACTCTTGCTTAACACTTTTCTCATAACCGGACAGCTGTGTCCTCAGCACGGCTTTCCTCTGGAATTTGGCTGTATCAACTCCTCTGCACACGTATCAATCCCCTGGCATCAACAAAGAGTAACAACCGCTCGTTAACATCTCGCACGAACCTTTGTTCCACTCGTCTTTATTATCGTCCACTTCGACGTCATCTCTTTCTGTCTGCATATTGCAATTCATTCTCGGCTACGGTCAATCTGGAGTCTCTCACACGGACTCGAAATTACGAACTCGGTACCTTCATCACTCTGAACAAGATATCTAGCCGAACACGTCCTCGGGAACTCGTCCAACTCATCAGAGAAATACACTTTATTCATCCATTCTCGATCAACTCACAACACATCTGGTGAGGTCCTTCTATCTGAAACTGGTCAACTTACCGATCTCACATCGGAGCATCCGACGATCCACGTCCTCTCTTGCTCGATTACTCTAGATCCAAGTAAGATCGCTCAACTGGAATTCTTCAACTGAACTGAGCCTGCATCGGCGCATCAAATCTGATGAATTATATCAGTCGCTCAACTTGAGATAGACTAGCTATCTCCTGTCATATCTCTGTCTGGAAGCTCCAGCGGTTTCAGCTCATAAACTCTGGAAACGACATTCCATCAATCTCAGCAACAGTTGGGTCGTCTATCTGCACGGTAGACAACATCATGATCTCTGAGGTAGGCTGTACATCAACAGTCCTCTCAATCTGGCAGCCTCTATCAATGGCCCGATCATCCGGTGCAAAATCGAACACTCGCCTCAAACGAGAGATCACAACACAACACTATACCTACATGTCCCTATGTCACCAGAAAACAACATGGTCAGTCCTCGTCCATGACGGGCTCGCCCTGACCGCAACACTAGCAGCAGCTCTCTCTGTACTCAAACCATGGTGACAGGAACCTCAAGCAGGTATCGAAGAAGATAGATCAATGAATGAAAGAATCAACAGATCCCAAATAGATATATGATCATAGGAACGAATAGTATCAAAGATCTCAAGATATGAACATCCTAAGGTGTTTCCTGATTTAAAATCAGGAAAGCTTATGGAAAAAGCTTCAGAAGAGGGTCACGTGCTTACACGTGACCAGCAGTCACGTGTTGGCACGTGACACCCAAAAGTACCGGCAAAGCAAGTTCAGCTTCCTGACTATATCAAAGAAAAAGGGCTTAAGAAAGGGTCACGTGCTCCCACGTGACCAGGGTCACGTGTTGGCACGTGACATTTTAAAGCGGATTCAAAGGCACATCGTTTCCCTGATCAAGTCAAGGAAAAAGAGTCCAGATCAGGGTCACGTGCTCACACGTGATCAGGGGTCACGTGATGGCACGTGACGGTTAAGCAACAACCAGAAGACAGCGCAAAAAGAAAGGAAAAGGCTCATTCCAAAGGGGGTCACGTGCCCACACGTGACCATGGGTCACGTGGTCACACGTGACCGGCTTTCAAATCCCGTTTTGTTAACAGAATTAAATTCTGAAGGAGATTCAAATCTTTCCAAAGGAAAGCAATTATCTGGAACCAATTGAATTAAAGATTTAAAGATGATTAAATATCATCTATCTATGGGAAAATCTCGGGTTTGGAAAGATTTCCCCTTTAAATCTAACCGAAATAACAAAGGAGAATCCCTGGATTTGAAATCCAATGGTGAATAAAATTCACCTAATAATCCAAAGGTCAAAAACGAATAATGGATGCAAATCAAATATCTCAATGAAGATTCGTTAAAAATTAATTGATTCGGCTGCTTCTCCTATAAATAGGAGCCAAGAGACACAAAAAGACAGATATATACGCAGAGGGAAGAAAAAGAGAGAGAGCCTTGATACTTCGAGGAACTTGGATCTTCTGCAAAAGAAAACCCTAGGTAAGAAAGGGAAAGCTTTTTGAAAGAAAGAGAATTTAATTCTCAACAGAGTTTAACTCTGATATATAAAACAGAAGAACATATTTCTTCTCTCTTTGATAGAGGATCTGCAAAGTGCACATCTCCCCTTGAAGTTGAGAATTTAATTCTCAATGGGTCGAGATCCTGCCATGCAGATCCAAAACATAGAGAGGGAATGGCAGCACAAGAATTTAATTCTCACAGAACTATAGGAATTTAATTCCTTTAAAATAAAACTAGGGCTTGACCCTGTGTTATGGGAATTTAATTCCTTCAGAACAAAAAGAAACAGGGTTTAACCCTAATTAAGAACCTAGTTCTGTTGGAACAGCGGGGATTTAATTCCCTTGATCATAACTTAAAAGAAAGTGGGAATTTAATTCCTTAAAAGCTTTTATTAGGGTTTAACCCTATTCAGTTCTTCACATATATGAAGAATTTAATTCCTACAGAAAATTCAGAGTCCAACTCTATTCAGAATATAAACCTTCGAAAGGAAGTAGGAATTTAATTCCTCTGAAATTACTGTCAGGGTTTAACCCTACGAGGAACTTGATTCCTGAAAAAGATTAACAGATCCTCTAAAACAACATACATAGAGGCAGGGTCACGTGTCACCACGTAACCCCCCCAAGAGATCTACAGAAAGCCCCTTTGAGGCAGCACCCCACGTGACCCACGTGACCCTCGGCAAAAGCTCTAATACATAGGCATTTGAATGCCCATCACGTGATGGCACGTGATGCTCTGAAAGATGCGATAATCTCAGCAGAATAAATAAAGGGAGGGCGCTCTCACGTGCTGCCACGTGACCCCTCCTGCCTTAGTGTTTAACACTAAATTGAAACTCCCGAACCCAGTGTTAAAACACTGTTGGGCCTTAGTGTTCAATACTAATCAAAAAGCTTTGTTTGCAGTGTTCAACACTGACTACCTTAGTGTTTAACACTAATCTGAGATCTTCATTGCCAGTGTTCAACACTGATCTGTTTTAGTGTTTAACACTAATTTGAAAAGCCTTGTTGCTGGTGTTTAACACCAATTATCTCTTAGTGTTAAACACTAACTTGTCAAGCTCATTCCCAGTGTTCAACACTGACTGCTCTGTAGTGTTTAACACTAGGCTTTGGCCCAATTGGCCTAAATGGATAGAGGCAAAGCCTCTCCTGATTGGACTTAGCCCAAGATGGCCATAAGTCCTCAATTTGTGATTAACTGGGCCAATGGACTCATAACATAATTAATTCGTCTTGATCCCAAATTGGGCCAAGGACTATTTAATCCACTCCGGTTCTAGGGTACATCTCTTCACTCCTTTGATACTTGGCATTGTAATCCCTCAATGTCTTCAAAGAGGTGACGGGTCCCGACGACCACACATTGATACGGACTGTGGGGTCCTTAAACCCGTGTTTAATGCAAAATTCCTGGTTACGTGGAACGCGGATAATGTCACTCTTTGACCCCGTGGAAAACATCCAGAGCGGAGCCTGGTCCTCGCAGAGCACGGCAGTGAACCCGTGTGAAGCATCCAGAGCACATACCGGACTGTGGGGTCCTTAAACCCATGGACTACGACGTCCTTAACCTTGACCGAGATGTCTTAAAACTAACAATGGACTGTGGGGTCCTTAAACCCATGGACTACGACGTCCTTAACCTTGACCGAGATGTCTTAAAACTAACAATGGACCGCAATGTCCTTAAACTACCCATGGACCGCAATGTCCTTAAACTACCCATGGACCGCAACGTCCTTAAACTACCCATGGACCGCAACGTCCTTAAACTAGAACAATAGAGCCCCGTATGCTCTTTTGTCGGATCTAAACGGTCCCGTTTAAGTTGATCTTAGCCTCAAAGATGGCTAACGTATCCTTAAACCTTCAAACAGACTGGACTATGAATCCCCCCAATTAACTCTGGCTCGAGGGTACATCTCTGAACTCCTCTGACATCCGTCGTTGTAATCCTTCAACGTCGTCAGAGAGGTGATGGGTCCCGACGGCTATACATACGATGGACCACTATGTCCCTAAACTGGAACAATAGAGCCCAAACGCTCCTTTGTCGGATCTAAACGATCCCGTTAAGTTGATCTTAGTCACAAAGTTAGACTAACGTATCCTTAACAAACGTTTGAGTTGATCTTAGCCTCAAGTATGGCTGACGTATCCTTAAACCAAACCCCCAAACCCAAATCTAAGATAATACGGATTTGGACTAGTCCACGCCCTACGGGCGACGACGTAACTCAGTCTCCGTAAACAATCCACGGGCAACAAAAAACAAAACAAACACCCACGACACGAAGTGACAATCTGGAGAAGGAGAAAGTTGTTACCGCAATGCGGTAGCGTAATTAACTGCAGGGGCTTGCGCCTGCAGGGAAGAGCGTCCACACAATCAAAAACCCCTCAAACGAGGGGGAATCTGACGAAGTCTGCTATATCGGACGCATCCGTCTAAACCTTCGATACATGGTGCCATAAATCAACTTGGCATCTTCGGAGATGTGGACGGATAGCACCAATTAGCATCTGCCCCGAATCTCAGCGCCAAGACATCGCAGTCCTGCGCGCCGCCGTTCGGAGGGGAACAGATTCTGGCACGCCCGGTGGGACCTTTTCCTCTTTCCACTCCACACTTCGTGTGTCGTGACTCGCGAACCAATCGCGGTTCGCTAATGGTTGCCCTTGGGTTTCAAGATACTAAGAATTGGCGTCTTGCTTATTGCAGAAAGCAAAGGATCGATGGCTTCTACTTCCGTGAAATTCTCCAACTGCTCAGACTGCAATTGCAACCAACGCTCTGCCTCGCCAGGAGGTATAGCCTACGGACCCCAAGCTACTTCGCTATTCACAATGCCCGTGGAACAGGTCACTCGCGCCACCACAGGATTGTTCTTCGGGACCATGCTCCCGCCGACAAACTTCACCGCTCCAGTGCTGACAACGGAAGCTCTCAAGGAGTCGGTCTTTGATCGTCTCACCCCTATCGCGGCTCCTCTCAACGAGTCGCCCAACGTCAACGCCTCGATCTTCTCTAGATTGGGCCAGAAATCCTGCAAACCCATCATGGGACCTACAATCTCAGAGAAGGCTGCTTCTAAGAAAGTGGCTGCTCCTGCTCCCAAAATCGTCAAGGCGGCTTCTCCGGCCAAAAGGTCGGTCTTTACAAAATTGACGGCTCCAGCCCCCGCTCCTGCTGCCCAAAGGACGTCGGTCTTTGACAGGCTAACACCAACAGTGACCCCCCACCTACACAGGGGGCAAGACGAAACCATTCTTACCGCTGACCCTACGCCGTCCGCTCGACACGCTC
This sequence comes from Agapanthus africanus, assembly GCA_030015575.1. Classification (NCBI taxonomy): domain Eukaryota; kingdom Viridiplantae; phylum Streptophyta; class Magnoliopsida; order Asparagales; family Amaryllidaceae; genus Agapanthus; species Agapanthus africanus. Next base: position 413,392,797 of record CM057349.1, on the reverse strand, counting down.
GACGTCGCCATTGGCGCCGAGTAAGGAAGGCTGGGGGCAACTCCCCCTCCGGGTTGACTCCATCGGCCCCCGTGGCAGAAGTTAATGCTGCTGTTCCAACTGGGAACAGCTTCGAAATGCTAAATAAGGTGCGAAGGAATTCTGCTACTGCAGTGCTGAAGAGGTTTCCTCCCCCATTAAAAAAGGTTGTGGAAATAAAACCCGAACAGCCCCGATCTCCTCAGCGGTTGTCTTCCAAAATCTATAAAGTTTGGCAGCAGGCCCGAGACTCGATCATCGATCCAAACTTCTCCCGCCAGCACAAGAAATTGAAAATCCAACCGGAAGCTGGTCACCAGGCTAAACCCCAAAGGGCTGTTGATCAACTGGCTCATAAAAGGAGGAGGCCAGAGAAGACCCCCCAGCATGCAACGACGGCTAAAAGCACCGAGCCCAGACGCCCTAAGTCTGGGGGCATGGTGGTGCACACTGTTTACATGGCCTCTGGAAAAAAGGAAAGCCGCACTTCTACGGGCCACCGACCGCTAACCCGATCCGTGACGAAAGCCCAGGAGCAGCAACAAAAGCTTCAGGAAATGATGAATGCTATGGCCGCACTTACCGGGCCAAAAGAAAACCCAGAAACGTCCTCAGATGCGCGCCAGGAGGAAGAAACCGACGCTGAATTCCTTGCCGGATACTGGAGAAAAAGGACAAAGAGGCTGCTGAACAGGCGGCCAATATACAACGTATGGGCCTTCTCTTCCAAGATATGATAGGAATGATGATCCAGCAGGACTTACCCGCCGAGGATCCCCCAATCGTTCTTGAAGACGACCGAGGAGAAACGTCAAATCCACCACCAGCCCTCTCAACGGCCAAGGAGGAGGCAATCTCTAAGGCTGACTTGGTTGACTACATAGCCCAGCAAATCCGGGTTCATCACGCGACTGAGGCAGCTGGTCAAGTCGTGAAAACAGGGCGGCCATATCCAAGCTGATATGACCAAATCAAATACCCGCCAGGCTATACGATACCAAAATTCCACGTGTACAAGGGGACCGGCAACCCCCATCAACATGTCGCCCAGTTCCGGGCCCTCTGCGGTAACACCGGCGGTGATGATAAACTGTTGCTCCGCCAGTTCGTAGGCAGCTTATCAGAAACTGCATTCGAATGGTATTCGGAACTCCCGAACGATTCTATCAAAACGTTCGCTGAAATGGAGTTGTTGTTCACTCAGCGATTCGCAAGTGCCAGCGAACGCACTCCAATAACTGCACTGATTAACGCCAGGGTAAAACCAGGCGAAACCTGGGTCCAGTATGCTATACGCTGGCGGAATTTGTGGTCGAGATGTGAACAACGCATTGAGGAAGCACCCGCAGTGGGCATGTTCGTGGGAACCCTAGACCCCCACGCAACTATCTCCCAGTTTATGATGTTCTTTAAGCCAACCACATTCCAGGCTTTGATCGACAAGTTGGCTCAGATGGACCAGATGGGTCATAGACCACCTCCCCCGAAGTCGGAACCTCGGAATGACAAGGGTAAAGGAAGAGCAACCTTTGTTGCGAATGCCCAACAGCAACCTAACGCCCCGAAACCGGCAGATCAACTGGAGGAAAGGCGTCGGTATTATAATGAGAAGATGAAGCGTCCCTACTCGTTCCCACGGGACAAGACGAAACGGCTATTCGAGCTGGCAATACGCAACAGACTTATAAACCTGCCAAATCCAAGGCGACCGCCGCAACCCACCGAGGTGAATAACCCTAACTATTGCCCTTACCATCAAACGGTAGGCCATCCGATTGAAGATTGCTTCGTCTTCAAAGGATGGATTGAAGACCAGTACCTCCAGGGGAAGTTTGTACTGTTCGAAAAGTGGAAGGTGAACCCACCACAGCCGCATGCTCCTAGGAAAGCGGATACACCGGGGGCAACATGTTCTTTTATTGAAGAAGCTCCATGGGAGGTCGTGCTATCAACTAAAACCAAAAGAATGCTGAGAGACCTTCATGCGTGCCCTGCGATCGAATGGAAGGACCCTCTTGAACCTCAAATTATCGAAGGAATATTGAAGCCCCGCCCAATTACGAAGATTCACGATAAGGGCCCAAATACTCACGCCCAACCGTCAAAATCTTCGAAGAAAAAGAAGAAGAAATCCAAGAAGCCCGTGAAGCTTGGAAACGAACACACGAACTTGCAGAAGCAAATCGACGCGTTGGAAGAATACAATCAAAAGGCGCGAACTCCTGTCACACTGCAAGAGTTCCTCAACCACATCTTTCAAGAGGAAGATGATGGAGAAAGCTCGTCGGATGAATCCGAAGGATATGTGGCGAGTTGTAACGTAATCTCCCACTCGTTCACCGATGATGGGAAAACTCCTGGCACTAAAAAGCTGGAGGCAGAGCCTGTACCAGAGCGTGCATGGCCAACAGACGAAATGATCGACGCTTTTCTAGACGAGATTCGTCTAAAATGTAAAGCGGACCAGGAGCGTGAGATGACCACGTCGGAAGGAGCCAAATGCGGGCAACTGAACGAAAGAGTTGAACTACCCCTGCCAGAGCGAAAGGCATCCGAAGTAGACAAGAAGATATTCAAGACGAGGAAAAGGTTTGCCAAAGCCATGTCAATGGGAATGAAGCTACAACCCTCGGAAGGAAACACACACGATGGGGTGGAGAGGCACCCTGACTATTGCGCATATCACCGAAAAATCTCACACCCCACGGAGGAGTGCGACGCCTTTAAGATATGATGGCAAGGATATGTCGCTCGTCGGCAACATGTTAAGCGCATGAAACGCAAGAGCCGTCGGGAGCGAAGAAGTACTATCGATGGGCACGACAAAGCTACTGGCAACTGTTACATGGTAAACGCCAGGGGGTCACAAGTTCTCACCTTTGGGAGCGACTCTGATGAAGAAATCGCTCTGGGCCCTCTCTTCAAAGAATCCGTGTTGGGGAAAGAGGAGGAATCGGAGATCTGCGAGAACATTCAGCTGCGCAATCGCACACTCCCAGAAAAGAATCTTGGGCCCGGGAATAGAAAGGATAAGGGAAAGGAAAAGGTCACTGAAGATATCACTTTAGATGACCAAGTCATGAGAGAGCTGGCTGCCAAAGACCCTCCTAGGAAGGGTAAGGTGGACTATAACATCCTCGCGCACCTAAGGAAGCTACCCTCTCAGCTTAGCATTCTCGATGCCCTCCTATTATCAAAAGAAGCACGAGACTCACTAATTAAGGCGTTACAAGAACCTGAGCAATTCCAAGCCTTCCTCGCCACTGAAAAGATGAAGGATGAACTGGAGGAAGTGCATACGGCCGACATCACTTTCGGTGATGAAGACCTCCTTCTCGGGACGTGCGACCACAACCGTCCCCTATATGTCTCCGGATACTGCCATGATATCAAGATAGGCAAGATCCTGGTGGATAATGGATCCTCCGTCAACCTCCTTAATGTTCGGGTGTTGAAGGAAATCTGCATGAGCGTGCAACACCTCGCTCGTGACAAAATTACTATCTCCGGTTTCGATTCACAATCGTCACGGACTCTCAGATCTGTGATACTAACATTACGCTTTGGACTTCTCGTCACAGACATCAAATTCCATGTCATTGACGCCAAGACCTGCTACAACGCCTTGCTCGGCCGTCCTTGGCTACACGAGTACAATATCATCCTTTCTACACAACATCAGTGTATGAAGTATTTTAAGGATGGTTTCGAGTATACCGTAACAGGTGAGTTAAACCCATTTTCCGTGAACGAAGTCCGCAAATACGAAGATGCGAAGTACTTTTTGCCAGATTTCGAGGATACAGAAAGGTGTCGCAACCCGGAGAACAAAACCGTCGCCACCATCCCCGTTTTCGGAAGCGACACCGAAGAAGAGGAAGAGATAGTTTATGCAGGGCCATCTCAACGCAACAACCTGGGGACGCCCGCCCCCGTGTTGGTCTTCGGAAGTGATTCATAAGATGAAGTTAATGCTGTGTTCTCCAATCGGCTGTCAATACAAGCACCCCCTGGCGATGACCATAGTTTGCAAATCACCATGGTACCGCGAGAACACTACAAGGATCTCGACACGCTTCAGGCTCACAATGTGCAGGACCTGCAAACATTTTACGTCCCTCCCAGGTGAAGGGGTGAGAAGGTGATCCTATTCTACCGATCCTCAGAGTCGAAAATAGAGAAAGAGATCTGGCATGGCGCGGATGCTACACTTGACAGGCTCCAACCCATCCGTCTGCCCAGATACTATACAAATGGATTAAAGAAGCTATTGAAGCGCCAAGGAGTACCCTTAGAATAGACCGTTCGGCAGGCGCGGTTCTACAACAGGATTTGGGATGTCCCCGGGACTCAACGCAAATTGCCCAACGGGAAGATGGAAACATTCGGGCTGGGATACGCAATAGCCGGAAAACGGGAACGGGCTCACAGCAGCTACGCTATATATACCTTTGATGAAGAAGAGGACGCCTCGTCGGGAGATGCCAACCCCTCATCAAAACTAGACCCCGCGATTGAAGCGCCGAGTCCGTCGTTTGAAGAACGAATGGACAAGCCTATCAGGAAAGTGGGTCAGAAAGCTCGGGAAGACCACAACCGCGAAATGGCCATCTACGAGAAGGCCAGGACGCAACGTCTATTTCAACAGGCTGCAAAAGACAAAGACGCTCATCCTCGTCAATCCGTTGTACGAAAGGCCCGACGCAGAGACGGAAACAAATCAAGAAGCGGAAAGAAGAGCCGACAACAACGACGCAGGATTAGAGGGTTACGTGGTCGGGTGTTGCACGGCTCGGATTTGTCCCTCATGAAGAAGATGAGTCGAGCGTACTCCTTCCCCCGAGAAAAGACGGAGAAGTTACTCAAGCTCGCTATAAAATATCAAATGATCGCGCTTCCAGAGTCTAGACATCCTGAGCAAGCTAACGAGGCTTCTCATCTGAGCTATTGCTCTTATCACCGAGCCATAGGACATCCTACCGAAGACCGCTTCACCTTCAAGAACTGGGTCGAGGACCGGTACCAACAGGGCAGATTCGCTTTATCCGACGGCTGGAGGGTAACGCCGCCACGAAAGCATGAATCCAAGGCCGCAAGGGCAAAACCGGGTCCACCTCAGTCCGGGGAGCGGGTTAGCACTTGTTATATGATTACGATATTAAGAGAAGAGCCTGAGAACGTAGATGACCTTCCCCGGTGCTTTGAGAACAACGACGATGAGGTGATCTCAGAATTTCCGCCCGCTCCGAAAGAACTGGAAGATGGTATACATACTACTGCAGATAACCTCAAGAAGATTGAGTTGGGATTGGCAGACGACCCGCGACCGACTTTTGTCAGCAAGCTGCTATCCGAAGAAAGGGTGGCTGCGTTAAAGAACGTGCTTCTACGGCATAAAGACTGCTTCGCGTGGAACTACTCCGAGATGCCAGGACTAGATCCGGAGATTGCTGTGCATAGATTAGCAATATCCCCAGATATCAAGCCAGTCAAGCAGGCGCCAAGGAGGATGCGACTCGAGCTTGAGATGAGCATCAACGCCGAAGTCAAGAAGCTGATCGATTCTGGATTTATCCAAGAAGTCCAATATCCCGACTGGATCGCCAATATCGTCCCGGTAATGAAGAAGAATGGGACGGTACGCATATGCGTGGATTTCAGGGATCTCAATAAAGCCTGTCCAAAAGATGATTTCCCAGTACCAGTAACCGAGCTAATGATAGATAACACGTCCACTCACGAGGTTTTCTCCTTTATGGATGGTTCGTCAGGATACAATCAGATAAAGATGCATCCCGAAGACCAGAAGCACACCGCTTTCCGGACCCCTTTGGGTATATTCTGCTACAGGGTTATGCCCTTTGGTCTAAAGAACGCTGGCGCTACCTATCAAAGGGCCATGACGAAGATCTTTGATGACCTCATACACGACGTCGTCGAGTGCTATATCGATGACCTCGTAGTAAAGAGCATGTCATACGAAGATCATTTAAAGCATCTGGAGACTGTATTTCGACGCCTTCGGCAATATAATTTGAAAATGAATCCCCTCAAATGCGCGTTTGGAGTCTCCTCGGGCAAATTCCTGGGATTCATCGTTCGACACCGAGGTATTGAAATAGATCCGTCAAAGATTAAGGCGATCATGGAAATGCCTCCGCCAAGAACCCTCAAGCAGTTGCGGTCTCTCCAAGGGAAGCTCACATACATCCGGCGGTTTATCGCTAATCTTTCGGGCAAATGCCGTCCTTACAGCCACCTGATGAAAAAGGGAACTCCATTCGCTTGGGATCACAAATGTCAAGGTGCACTAGACGAGATCAAGCAGTACCTGCAGAACCCTCCGGTGTTGGCCGCGCCGGTCAAGGGAAAACCCCTCATTCTTTATACGACCGCCCTCGAAGGTTCTTTAGGCGCATTATGGGCACGAGAGAACGATCAGGGGAAAGAAAGAGCACTTTACTACTTAAGTCGAGTGCTGCTGGGGGCAGAAAGCAACTATTCCCCCATTGAAAAGCACTGCCTGGCATTGATCTTCGCAATAACAAAGCTTAGACATTACGCATTAGCACATGAAGTCCGTCTTATTTCGAAGGTGGACCCTCTCAAATATTTGATGTCGAAAGCCATATTGACGGGACGACTCGCTAAGTGGGCCCTGCTCTTGATGGAGTTCTCGATAACGTATCAACCTCTCAAGGCAGTGAAAGGCCAGGCCATTGCCGACTTCCTCGCCGAGCACCCGATACCGGCCGATTCTCCTCTGAACTGTGATTTGCCGGACGAGCATGCATTTGATGCGATTAGCGGCGGACGCGCCCGATGGGAACTCTATTTCGGTGGAGCGTCCTCCATAAAGAAACAGAAACAAGGTATCCCAATGATCAAATCAGGGATAGGCCTCATCTTTGCAACTCCACAAGAAGGGATAATGCGCTTCGCCTTCTCCTTAACAGGGCCGAGGACAAACAATGAAGCTGAATACGAAGCTCTGATAGCAGGCCTCGAGATCGCCATCGACATGGGAATTGAAGACCTCCTTATATACGGGGATTCTCAGCTGGTCGTTAGTCAAGTAAATGGTGACTACCAAATGTGCAAGCCGGAGTTGGTGAAGTACGGCGAAAGGGTGCAACAACTATTGACCCAAATTCCCTCCTATACTTTGGAGAACATACCGCGCGCGGAAAACAGCAAAGCAGACGCGTTGGCTAAACTTGCTAAAGAACTGGTTGACGAGAACCTCGATGACGTCAGAATCGTGGTACAAAGCCGTCGAGTGCTCGCCCCGGCAGAAATATCTCCGGAATCATGCGAAGAAAAGGGAACGACTGAGCAGACGACCCTACAAATAAAAGACCATGAGAAGGCCGAAGACTGGAGGGAAGTCTTCATAGACTACTTTAAGTCCCACCGAATGCCCGAAGAAGCGTCCTCAAGACATCAGCTCATGAAACGAGCTTTATCTTTCGCTTTCGTCAACGATATTCTATACAAGAGATCGTTTGATTCTCTATGGCTGAGATACTTAGGACCTGACGAAGCAGAAAGAGTCATTCAGGAAGTTCATGACGGACTTTGCGGTTCTCACCAAGCAGACCCAAAGATGAAGTTAAAAATTAAACGGATGGGTTATTACTGGCCCACGATGATCCAGGACTGCCTCGAGTATGCGAAGCAATACCACTCATGCCAGATTCATGGAGACTTCATCCACCAACATCCGAATCCACTGCACCCAACGCTGGCTAGTTGGCCATTCGAAATGTGGGGGACTGACATAGTCGGCCCCATTGAGCCAGCATCATCCCGGGGACACCGTTTTATCCTGGCGACAACTGATTACTTCTCCAAATGGGCAGAAGCAGTACCACTGAAGGAAGTGAAGACGGAGAATATCCTCCATTTCTTCAAGACGCACGTCATCTATCGGTTCGGAACTCCACGGCGGATTATCTCCGATAATGGGCCGGCCTACCGAAGCCATAAGATTAGCCGCTTCGCACAGCAGCACAGTATAGACTGGAGATATTCTTCGGTTTACAACCCACGAGCTAACGGTCTGGCCGAGGCCTTCAATAAGATCTTGACGAAGATCATAAAAAAGACCGTTTCCAGGAATAAGAGAGACTGGCACGAAAGGCTGCAAGAAGCCCTTTGGGCTTATCGAACTACATTCAAAACGGCCACAAACACAACGCCGTACGCGTTGGTATTTGGGATGGAAGCAGTGCTCCCCTCGAGATAGAGTTACCCTCTCTACGAGTAGCAGTCCACCACGAGCTGACGAACGAAGAAAATGCTCACCTTCGGCTTGAGGAGCTTGATGCCCTCGACGAAACCCGGCTCATAGCGCAACAACATCTAGAGGCCTACAAAGCAAAGATGACGCGCTCATACGAAAGATTGACCAGGCCGAGGACATTCCGCAAGGCGAACTCGTACTAGTGGTCAAAAGACCTATGATCCCCAATCGTGCCAAGCGAGGAAAATTTGAGCCAAACTATGAAGGCCCGTACATCATAGACAAGGTCTACCAGGGTGGAGCCTACCTACTCATGGACATGCACGGTGAAAGGCCTTTCAGGCCAATAAACGGCCGCTTCTTGAAGAAATACTATGCTTAATAAGCCACAGCCTGGGTCAATGATAGATGACGACGACTATGTCCGCTCACTATCTTCCTAGGCTCAGACTTTACAAGCAGCAGCCGGCCTTCCCATAACGACGGACCGAAACGTCCTTAAACTAACGGCGGACCGAAACGTCCTTAAACTATCGACGGACCAAAACGTCCTTAAACTAACGACGGACCAAAACGTCCCTAAACTACTACTGCAACATCCTTAGGTTGACGAGATGGATAAAAAAAAGAAGAAGATAAAAAATGATAAAAAAAAACGGTATGTCCATAAGCAAAGTGGGCACGGATGAAAACCCGAAAGGGCTCCGTGAGTAAAAACAGCAAGGCTGCCGGCAAGTGTTCGTGAAAACCCGAAAGGGCGCGACCTTGTAAAAAAAAGTGAAAAAGAATAAAATAAAAAAAAAGGTATGTCTATAAGCAAAATGGGCACGGATGAAAACCCGAAAGGGCTCCGTGAGTAAAGACAGCAGGACTACCGGCGAGTGTTTGTGAAAACCCGAAAGGGCGCAACCTCGTTAAAGGACACTTACAGGGTCCTCTCGACCTTGTCAGGAGAAACCACCTGCGTGAGATCCTTACGACTCACAAAGGAGCAGCACACTTAGGGATCCTCACGATTCCTAAGGAGAAAATACACTTACGAGATCCTCACGACTCGTAAGGAGAATTCTCTTATGGGACCCTCACGGCTCATGAGATTTGAAAGTCTTAAGTTACAGAAACCTGAACCTGTTCTTAAGCAAATCCTCCACAACCTTCGATATTGCCCTACAAGAGGCTCAATACTGACCCTTGTATACAATCCACGGGCGCGAATAAACATTTCCCCAGCAAAGTCCAACCCTTGTAGGTCCTCTCGACCCATAAGGAGAAAACCCTCTTGTAGGATCCTTACGACTTACAGAGGAACATACACTTAGGAATCCTCACAATCCCTAAGGAGAAAATACACCTGCAAGATCCTCACGACTTGTAGGGAGAAATACCTTTGTGAGACCCTTACGGCTCATGAAGTCAAAAGCCTTAGTCGACAGGACCTTAACCCTGTTTGCTAAGCCACCTTTGTTCAACATCGACAGAGGCAAATGATGATTCGCTCCTGGCAATATTCCAGTTGCAGCGATGCTGATGCCTAAACCGGTATCAAATCCCAAGTTCTTTCAAGGCAAATGATGATTCGCTCCTGGCAATATTCCAGTTGCAGCGATGCTGATGTCTAAACCGGTATCAAATCCCAAGTTCTTTCATGGCAAATGATGATTCGCTCCTGGCAACATCCCAGTTGCAGCGATGCTGATGCCGAAATCGGTGTCCAAAATCCGAGCTTGCGGCGAAAAAGCTAGCAAGCCACACATGCCTACAAAATAGCCGAAATGATGGGGCAACTCGCAATAAAAAGCAGCGAGTAGAAAATAAATAAATATCCGAAATGATTGGGCACCGCGAAAAATAGCCGAAATGATGGGGCAATCGCGACCTTCGCGATATAAAAGCTGAAACGATAGAGCATCGCGGAAAAAGAAATAAAATAAAAATAAAATATATGCCTTACAGGTGATGTTCCATCACACCCTGTATACAATCCAATGGCATAAACAAAAAGGGAACGTACCTCCCTCCCCCAGGTTTCACCAAAGAACGAAGCTAAATCTCGACGGGCCACAAGCGACCTAGAGATCATCCCAACACTCGTCTCGTAACAACGGACACAACTTCAAGCTAAGCGGAACAGCGGCAACTCCCAGTTCCATGGCTCGGTGGTATACATATCGCCAACAGTCAAACCTTCATCCCGTGAAATGCGGATATATTCAGCAAAATTCCTGGTTACGTGGAACGCGGATAACGTCACTCTTTGACCCCGTGGAAAACGTCCAGAGCGGATCCTGGTCCTCGCAGAGCATGGCAGTGAACCCGTGCGAAGCATCCAGAGCGGAGCCTAGTCCTCGCCGAGCACGGCAGTGAACCCGTGTGAAGCATCTAGTGCAAAATTCCTGGTCACGTGGAACGCGGATAATGTCACTCTTTGACCCCGTGGAAAATGTCCAGAGCGGATCCTGGTCCTCGCAGAGCATGGCAGTGAACCCGTGCGAAGCATCCAGAGCGGAGCCTAGTCCTCACCGAGCACGGCAGTGAACCCGTGTGAAGCATCTAGTGCAAAATTCCTAGTCACGTGGAACGCGGATAATGTCACTCTTTGACCCCGTGGAAAACGTCCAGAGCGGATCCTGGTCCTCGCAGAGCATGGCAGTGAACCCGTGCGAAGCATCCAGAGCGGAGCCTAGTCCTCGCCGAGCACGGCAGTGAACCCGTGTGGAGCATCTAGTGCAAAATTCCTGGTCACGTGGAACGCGGATAATGTCACTCTTTGACCCCGTGGAAAACGTCCAGAGCGGATCCTGGTCCTCGCAGAGCATGGCAGTGAACCCGTGCGAAGCATCCAGAGCGGAGCCTAGTCCTCGCCGAGCACGGCAGTGAACCCGTGTGAAGCATCTAGTGCAAAATTCCTGGTCACGTGGAACGCGGATAATGTCACTCTTTGACCCCGTGGAAAACGTCCAGAGCGGATCCTGGTCCTCGCAGAGCATGGCAGTGAACCCGTGCGAAGCATCCAGAGCGGAGCCTAGTCCTCGCCGAGCACGGCAGTGAACCCGTGTGAAGCATCTAGTGCAAAATTCCTGGTCACGTGGAACGCGGATAATGTCACTCCTTGACCCCGTGGAAAACGTCCATAGCGGATCCTGGTCCTCGCAGAGCATGGCAGTGAACCCGTGCGAAGCATCCAGAGCGGAGCCTAGTCCTCGCCGAGCACGGCAGTGAACCCGTGTGAAGCATCTAGAGCAAAATTCCTGGTTACGTGGAACGCGGATAACGTCACTCTTTGACCCTGTGGAAAGCGTCCAGAGCGGATCCTGGTCCTCGCAGAGCATGGCAGTGAACCCGTGCGAAGCATCTAGAGCGGAGCCTAGTCCTCGCCGAGCACGGCAGTGAACCCGTGTGAAGCATCTAGTGCAAAATTCCTGGTCACGTGGAACGCGGATAATGTCACTCTTTGACCCCGTGGAAAACGTCCAGAGCGGATCCTGGTCCTCGCAGAGCATGGCAGCGAACCCGTGCGAAGCATCCAGAGCGGAGCCTAGTCCTCGCCGAGCACGGCAGTGAACCCGTGTGGAGCATCTAGTGCAAAATTCCTGGTCACGTGGAACGCGGATAATATCACTCTTTGACCCCGTGGAGAACGTCCAGAGCGAATCCTGGTCCTCGCAGAGCATGGCAGTGAACCCGTGTGAAGCATCCAGAGCGGAGCCTAGTCCTCGCCGAGCACGGCAGTGAACCCGTGTGAAGCATCTAGTGCAAAATTCCTGGTTACATGGAACGCGGATAATGTCATTCTTTGACCCCGTGAAAAACGTCCAGAGCGGAGCCTGGTCCTCGCCAAGCACGGCAGTGAACCCGTGTGAAGCATCCAGAGCAAATACCGGACTGTGGAGTCCTTAAAATCCACGGACTATGACGTCCTTAACCTCGACCGTGATGTCTTAAAACTAACGATCAACCACCCCGATTCCCTACAGATTTTGCCTTGGTTTAAGGGTACATCTCTTCACTCCTTTGATGCCCGGCGTTGTAATTCCTCAACGTCTTCAAAGAGGTGACGGGTCCCTGCAACCGAACACCGGACTGTGGAGTCCCTAAATCCACGGACTATGAGGTCCTTAACCTTGACCGTGATGTCTTAAAACTAACAGCGGACTGTGGAATCCCTAAATCCACGGACTATGAGGTCCTTAACCTTGACCGTGATGTCTTTAAACTATGATGCCTGGAGAAACCCCTGACTCCGTAAAACACGGACAAGGGTGACCGCATCTAACACTTACAAGTCCTCATGACCTGTAAGGAAGAAAAACTCTCTTGTGAGATCCTTACGACTCTCAAGGGAAAACCCGCTTAAGGATCCTCACGATCTTTAAGAAGAACTCACACCTATGGGATCCTCTCGACCTGTAGAGAGAAAAACTCTTTATGAGACCCTCGTGGCTCGTAAAAAGAAAAAGTCTTAGGAAGCAGATCTTAACCCTGTATCCTAAGCCATCACTGTCCTGCAAAGAGATCAAGATAAATTGTCTGCAGAACACATGCAGTAGAAAGGGGACACACCATTGAAGGGAAGAATATGTCTTCATTTATAAACCTCCCTTCGACAACAATACTCGATCTAAAGCCAGCACAAACCACCCGATACGGGAGATAACGAAGCAAGTTTCTGATCTATATCCTATCAGGCGCGCATTTGCAACTGTACGAATGTTTAAAAGGAAATGTTGCCCGAGGCACTGATGTGCATGCAACGTAACGATGGTACTCGTAATTAAAGAAAAATAGACGGCTCATTTACGCAAGCAAGACACACGTACGACTATCTGACAAGCATGAAAATTCAACAGAAAGCATACAAACCACCAATACTACATTGGTGGGAAAAGATCACCAAATAAGGGATCAGAAATACAAGGGTTAACAAAGCAAAACACAAAATTCTCCAACTCCCTCTCCGCCTTCTCCAGCACGTCAAAGCGGCGGTTTTCGCGAGGAGTCGCTCCCCACCGGTTGGAGCCGTGCTCATCAGCAAAAGCAGACATGACGGCCCGACGAGCTCTTATCTGACTCAGTAAATGAACTGAGTGATCCTTCAGAGGTTGAGTGATCAGACAAGCCTCATGAAAGCACTCAAGCTTGTCCTCCGCCGCGTCAAGGATCGCCGAAGTCATCTCCGCCGGATGAGGGGGTATATCGGCAAGCACAGACATGAGGATCATCCGGAGCCAAATGGAGCCCATAGGAAGAGGAGAGCCCCGACGGGTCAGTAGCTCGTACATCACCGTGTCACATTGAGCGTCGGTGAGAAGGGGATCCGCCAGCCTCACAGCGAAGCGAGGAATTATCTCCTCAAGGGGCACCTCCCATGGTTGCCGACGAGCATGGGGACGATTGCAAACCATGGCGATCAATCGGGTTCTCAAAGATGACCACCTTAAGGTATGAATGGGTTTCTCTGTGAAGAAAAGAAGTAAGGCGTAGGGTTCAGGTTATATAGGGGAGCATTTAATGCTATGCACAAAAAATGTCGTGCATGGCGGGACTACTCTCAAAGCCCGGAAAGAAGGGGAGAGCATTGGAAATGAAATCCAACGACGCATTGGAATTAGGTTAGGGAAATGAAACGTCCCCATCAAATAGATCCCTGCATACGCAACACATAAGCACTAGCCTTTGATTGGCAAATGAGGCGGCACTGCACAGACACAACAGAGAACTAAGCTCTGAGAACGAGAATCAAATTCTTAAAAGAAAGGTTTGAAAGGAAGGACATGAAAAAGTGAAGGCGCTTCTGAAAGGACGTTTCGTCTACCCTACTCCCCAAAGCAGATCCAGCGGTCAAAAAAGTGACAGCGTTGCACTCACGTGCTGACACGTAAGAACAACGCTGTGGGGGCATTTGTTTCCTGATTTAAAATCAGGAAAGCTTATGGAAAAAGCTTCAGAAGAGGGTCACGTGCTTACACGTGACCAGCAGTCACGTGTTGGCACGTGACACCCAAAAGTACCGGCAAAGCAAGTTCAGCTTCCTGACTACATCAAAGAAAAAGGGCTTAAGAAAGGGTCACGTGCTCCCACGTGACCAGGGTCACGTGCTCCCACGTGACCAGGGTCACGTGTTGGCACGTGACATTTTAAAGCGGATTCTAAGGCACATCGTTTCCCTGATCAAGTCAAGGAAAAAGAGTCCAGATCAGGGTCACGTGCTCACACGTGATCAGGGGTCACGTGATGGCACGTGACGGTTAAGCAACAACCAGAAGACAGCGCAAAAAGAAAGGAAAAGGCTCATTCCAAAGGGGGTCACGTGCCCACACGTGACCATGGGTCACGTGGTCACACGTGACCGGCTTTCAAAGCCCGTTTTGTTAACAGAATTAAATTCTGAAGGAGATTCAAATCTTTCCAAAGGAAAGCAATTATCTGGAACCAATTGAATTAAAGATTTAAAGATGATTAAATATCATCTATCTATGGGAAAATCTCGGGTTTGGAAAGATTTCCCCTTTAAATCTAACCGAAATAACAAAGGAGAATCCCTGGATTTGAAATCCAATGGTGAATAAAATTCACCTAATAATCCAAAGGTCAAAAACGAATAATGGATGCAAATCAAATATCTCAATGAAGATTCGTTAAAAACTAATTGATTCGGCTGCTTCTCCTATAAATAGGAGCCAAGAGACACAAAAAGACAGATATATACGCAGAGGGAAGAAAAAGAGAGAGAGCCTTGATACTTCGAGGAACTTGGATCTTCTGCAAAAGAAAACCCTAGGTAAGAAAGGGAAGGCTTTTTGAAAGAAAGAGAATTTAATTCTCAACAGAGTTTAACTCTGATATATAAAACAGAAGAACATATTTCTTCTCTCTTTGATAGAGGATCTGCAAAGTGCACATCTCCCCTTGAAGTTGAGAATTTAATTCTCAATGGGTCGAGATCCTGCCATGCAGATCCAAAACATAGAGAAGGAATGGCAGCACAAGAATTTAATTCTCACAGAACTATAGGAATTTAATTCCTTTAAAATAAAACTAGGGCTTGACCCTGTGTTATGGGAATTTAATTCCTTCAGAACAAAAAGAAACAGGGTTTAACCCTAATTAAGAACCTAGTTCTGTTGGAACAGCGGGGATTTAATTCCCTTGATCATAACTTAAAAGAAAGTGGGAATTTAATTCCTTAAAAGCTTTTATTAGGGTTTAACCCTATTCAGTTCTTCACATATATGAAGAATTTAATTCCTACAGAAAATTCAGAGTCCAACTCTATTCAGAATATAAACCTTCGAAAGGAAGTAGGAATTTAATTCCTCTGAAATTACTGTCAGGGTTTAACCCTACGAGGAACTTGATTCCTGGAAAAGATTAACAGATCCTCTAAAACAACATACATAGAGGCAGGGTCACGTGTCACCACGTGACCCCCCCAAGAGATCTACAGAAAGCCCCTTTGAGGCAGCACCCCACGTGACCCACGTGACCCTCGGCAGAAGCTCTAATACATAGGCATTTGAATGCCCATCACGTGATGGCACGTGATGCTCTGAAAGATGCGATAATCTCAGCAGAATAAATGAAGGGAGGGCGCTCTCACGTGCTGCCACGTGACCCCTCCTGCCTTAGTGTTTAACACTAAATTGAAACTCCCGAACCCAGTGTTAAAACACTGTTGGGCCTTAGTGTTCAATACTAATCAAAAAGCTTTGTTTGCAGTGTTCAACACTGACTACCTTAGTGTTTAACACTAATCTGAGATCTTCATTGCCAGTGTTCAACACTGATCTGTTTTAGTGTTTAACACTAATTTGAAAAGCCTTGTTGCTGGTGTTTAACACCAATTATCTCTTAGTGTTAAACACTAACTTGTCAAGATCATTCCCAGTGTTCAACACTGACTGCTCTGTAGTGTTTAACACTAGGCTTTGGCCCAATTGGCCTAAATGGATAGAGGCAAAGCCTCTCCTGATTGGACTTAGCCCAAGATGGCCATAAGTCCTCAATTTGTGATTAACTGGGCCAATGGACTCATAACATAATTAATTCGTCTTGATCCCAAATTGGGCCAAGGACTATTTAATCCACTCCGGTTCTAGAGTACATCTCTTCACTCCTTTGATACTTGGCATTGTAATCCCTCAATGTCTTCAAAGAGGTGACGGGTCCCGACGACCACACATTGATACGGACTGTGGGGTCCTTAAACCCGTGTTTAATGCAAAATTCCTGGTTACGTGGAACGCGGATAATGTCACTCTTTGACCCCGTGGAAAACGTCCAGAGCGGAGCCTGGTCCTCGCAGAGCACGGCAGTGAACCTGTGTGAAGCATCCAGAGCACATACCGGACTGTGGGGTCCTTAAACCCATGGACTACGACGTCCTTAACCTTGACCGAGATGTCTTAAAACTAACAATGGACTGTGGGGTCCTTAAACCCATGGACTACGACGTCCTTAACCTTGACCGAGATGTCTTAAAACTAACAATGGACCGCAATGTCCTTAAACTACCCATGGACCGCAATGTCCTTAAACTACCCATGGACCGCAACGTCCTTAAACTAGAACAATAGAGCCCCGTATGCTCTTTTGTCGGATCTAAACGGTCCCGTTTAAGTTGATCTTAGCCTCAAAGATGGCTAACGTATCCTTAAACCTTCAAACAGACTGGACTATGAATCCCCCCAATTAACTCTGGCTCGAGGGTACATCTCTGAACTCCTCTGACATCCGTCGTTGTAATCCTTCAACGTCGTCAGAGAGGTGATGGGTCCCGACGGCTATACATACGATGGACCACTATGTCCCTAAACTGGAACAATAGAGCCCAAACGCTCCTTTGTCGGATCTAAACGATCCCGTTAAGTTGATCTTAGTCACAAAGTTAGACTAATGTATCCTTAACAAACGTTTGAGTTGATCTTAGCCTCAAGTATGGCTGACGTATCCTCAAACCAAACCCCCAAACCCAAATCTAAGATAATACGGATTTGGACTAGTCCACGCCCTACGGGCGACGACGTAACTCAGTCTCCGTAAACAATCCACGGGCAACAAAAAACAAAACAAACACCCACGACACGAAGTGACAATCTGGAGAAGGAGAAAGTTGTTACCGCAATGCGGTAGCGTAATTAACTGCAGGGGCTTGCGCCTGCAGGGAAGAGCGTCCCCACAATCAAAAACCCCTCAAACGAGGGGGAATCTGACGAAGTCTGCTACATCGGACGCATCCGTCTAAACCTTCGATACATGGTGCCATAAATCAACTTGGCATCTTCGGAGATGTGGACGGATAGCACCAATTAGCATCTGCCCCGAATCTCAGCGCCAAGACATCGCAGTCCTGCGCGCCGCCGTTCGGAGGGGAACATAAGGTTTCTTAAGTGGAGTATCATATCGTAAATATACCGTGGAACATACGTACGATACGTCACTCTACTCAAGCTACCTACTCTATCAATCAAGGTCAACTTATGAAACGAAAGTTTGGGTCTAATACCCCATGTTAAGTCTAAGTTCCGTAAGGTCAAGCCTAGGTTCCGAAATATATACGTCCTAGACTCCGCATAGTCAAACCCAGACTCAAACCAAGGTTAAACCTAACGCTCTGATACCAACTTTGTCACGACCCATAATTTAGCACGTGACCGGCACTTAAATTACGCAACGTCTAAAGGCGTGACGTAAATCAAGTAAACCGAAGCCCAGAAAATCTAAACATTTTTGCGAAAAATAGTGGGGGTGCAGTTTTGAAATAAAGGTATAATGAATCATATTTTGTCTTTTAAAATTTCGGGCAGCGCCTCCCTTAGATATTTTGATCCAAAAACATATATACAACACTATATAGGCATCCCTAAGCGGGAGCTAGCTTTTCGCCAACTGGCGGAATTACAACCACGTAATAACATATATACGACGCCCAACAGTGAAGAAACAATCCAAAAAGAACAAATAAAAAAGCAAGACATCAAAACTCAAGAAAAGCGATCATAAACCCATCGCTCTAAGTCTCACACAACCAAGTCTGACTAGGTCTACCAATATACAATGTCTAGTCTTTGATTTGATCTGATCTGATGCGATGGAGTTTATCTAGATACAATAGAACGTAAAGTATGAGAGTGGGCACGATCCAACATGTGTCCCACCTACCCAAGCAAAGCACCCTGGAAGAAGCTGTGTGCCAGCGATACCGCAACTGATCTCAAGTGGTCAAACCTGCAAGAACTGTAGCACAACGGGGGTGAGTTACCAACTCATGAGTAGAAAACATCAAGAAGTAAAAATCGAATAAAACAACGATTTCTTAGGTCACTATATCCTGAAGGTAATACTATGATATCTAGGGTGACCATGTATGCATATATGTCAACAATCAAGTCAGTGCAATGACATATATAAAAAAAACATCTGACATCATATGCCTGTATGCATATAGATATTATCCACGTGTCCATCAATGACACAAAACAATATCATGGAACCTGAGTGTCCTATACTGACACTCGAACATCATGAAAACATATGCCTGTATATATATGAGGATATCAACCATGTGTGTCTATCAACGACACATCAAAATCATGGAACCTGAGTGTCTAACACCGACAGTCGAAACATCATGAAAACCCGTGTCCAGCGTCGACACATAAATCCTCATACCTCAGGCACCGCATACTCAAATCGGCACTCACATCTATCTCATCTCAGGCGTTACATCCTCAGATCGACCCTCATATCATAACTCCAAAACGGTATCCTCCGGATATCCGCCGAGCTCTATACAATCACCGGTAGGTAGTGTTCCCTCTGCCAGGCTCATCGTCTACACCACAAAAATCATTTCTTGCCCTGGGGTACCATACCGGGTCCACCATGTACCTGCAGACGGTGCCTACCGCTCCTCGAATCGGGTATACTCACTGCTCAGAACCGAGAAAACTCATGGTGGACAGCTCGAAATATCATATCAAGAGATACCGCATTTTTAAAACAATACACAATTTCCTTTGAAATTAAACTGCGGTTCTCAAATTCAGAGATCTCATAAAAACAGCATTTCAATGCATATAACCATAAAGTACGATGTATGTAACATAGAATAATAATATGAGCATATCGGGTATATCATGCAATCATATAACCATAAGGTACGATATATGCAGCATAGAGTAGTAATATGAGCATATCGGGTATATCATGCAAGCATATCAAGTGATAATACTGAACAATGAATATACTTTTACTTTTAAGATTAATATCATGATAGGGTAGTTCTCCTGTGTAAATGGCCTGACAATTCTACTGTATAAGTGACATGGCAATTCTACTGTATAAGTGACATGGAAATTCTACCGTGTCAGTGACATGGCAATTCTACCGTGTCAGTGACATGGCAGTTACCGATGAAGAATGTGTGTGAGCCAGCAAATCTATGTATGTGTAACATGCGCATCAACGGTAATTGTGCAGGTGTACTAGCAAATAATATCATATAACATTAAATACCGGCACGTGGCATATACATCACGAGGGGTAATATCCTACACAACATGAACAATAAATGGGTGTATCTATCTACACAAGAATCATACGGTCACTTTTAAACGATACACATCGTCACTTTGAAAATATGTATGGTTCAGGTGGCATCTCTATATCGGCGATCTCGCCTCATAACATCCGATATGACAATAATCATCATCCTCAAATCACTAGCGTGGATTAATCATCCGGTACATCTCCTCGCATACGGTAATCCATTGTACAGGGTCATCAACAGAATATGGAATCTATCGACCTATACAATAATGAGGGTACGGATCTAAAGTCTCGTACGACATATTACTCAATTCACATTCGTATAAACGTCATATCTATTTAATTTCACAACACCTCTATCTCAATCTCGTGTCTTGTTTATCGATCTCGGTCTCATATCATACCATTATTAACTCATACTTATCATGATTCACTTCTCATTTCATATTCTCAAGCAATATATCCATTAGCGTCAACTTTATCATATTTATCTCTTTCGAAATCCTAAAATCATGTTATCTTAAGTTTGTAGCATATCCTTTATTTCATTATAATTTATAACACAATCTTCCATATCAATGGTTGCGGGGATGCTATACGCCATCCACCCGACTTCTCTCGTAGATATAAATCTACCCACCACAATTCTCCTCGCTTAGCCGAAGTCGATGTGTTTCATCGTCTCGGAAGTCCACGTGAAGGTACCTACAATCAATACACAATCGAAATGCAATTAAAACCAATCCGAAAACCGATACGGCACACGGTTTGCTCGTAGGTTAAAACCTATAGTCTCGCATGAAAACACAACCAAATAACTCTCGTCTGTTGACGTACAAACGCCAAACGACGGAATCCAAATCAAATATAAAAACTAAGTTTTCAGAATCGGAAAACGAAATGTAGCAACAAGGGAAAACACTCCCAGATTTTGTCTTAGGTAAAATTAGCCAATTTTGTATATAGAGTTGCTCTAGATATCAGATAAGGAAGCTACAGAACAAAAATCACACGATTCCACCACAAAGTGGCCGCAAATTGCGGCCCTAGGAAATAAATCTAAGGCCATATCAGAAGTGAATGGGCTTGGGTTTCTAGGGTAGGTTCCTGGTTGCCTGCACATCTCTCTGTAATCGCTAAATAATTTTTAGGGTCTCCGGGTTATAGCAGATCTCGGTATCCCCTTACAAAATCCACAAAATAAGCTATCGGGGAATTTCTAACTCCGTGTTTTGGTTTCTATTCTCGGTCTTGGCCAGTAAAACACTCTCTAAAGTCTTGTGAACACTCACTACACCTCACTTAACTACTTAACGGCATCTTATAATTTTCTAAGATCACAAACCTAACTAAATCAATATCTCAATTGAATAAGATATATTAACATAAATACTTATCTAAAAGTGAAGTGATTACCTTGATTGGCCACCTAGGAAAATTCTAAAGTTGCTCAAAATCTTCAAAATCCAAACTTGAATGGTTCTAAGGGTTTAGAATGATATTGTGCATGTTTTATATGAAGGTTGCATAGGGTTTTGAAAAAGAACTTGAGATGATGCAAGGGGGTAGTGAGATGAATGAGATGAAGCAATTGAGTTGAGGAAACAATGGAGGAGGAAGGAAAAGGGGCAGCCAACTCTCTCTTAGGCTCACTCTCTCTCACAAATATCTCCCCCTACTCTCACTCTCTCACAAATATTAATTTTGTTTCTTCCTCATATTCCTTTCACACTCAAACCATTTTCTTTTCTTTTGTTTTCTTTGTTTCTTTTGTTTTCTTTTCTTTTTGTTTTCACACTCAAACTCTTTTCTTTTAAATCTCACAAGTCACAAACACAAACTCAACATGCACATGAAATGGTGCACTAGTCACGGAAAAATGTAAAAATACGGATTTGGCCAAAAATCCAATAAATATCATTAAAATAAATAAATCATTTTAATCTCCGATTAATTTCCAAATATTGGTATATATTTATACATTTTACGAAAAATACATATTCGCAAATCGAATAGTTTTCGTGAAATATATTATTTTAATATTAAATTCCCAAAAATAATATTTTTATATTTCTGAAATGTTACACATCTCCTCATGCTTGCTTCTTCTACCTCCATCCTAAAATTCTCATATGTTAAGAAACCTAAAGTGTTTGGAGACAAATTAATCTATTATTAGACTTTATATCCTCTAGGCTATCCAGTTTAGCGAAATAGGTATCTTAGTTACCTCGATTATGAGGTTGGAGCTCGAATTACAAATCCTCAGGTGGATCATCTTCGATGGAGGGAGACCGGCGATCAAGCTTAATCATGGTGGCCTCTAGGAGCTTAGGAAGATGGTAGAAGACCGAAGGACTCGAATCATTCGGTATAACCATTCTAAACTCCTCTTTAGTTTGCTAGCTTTAGCTTTATGGTAGATCCGGGTTATAGAGTTGTTCTAGTGCCAGTTTTGAAAATTTTTGTTCCGTAAACGGTCATGGCAGATGGATAGGATGCTGGCATAACCCAACATGGTATCAGAGCCAATCCATAAACCCTAAACTAGTAGTTTAAACGATATTTAAAGTAACGAAACCGAAATAACTCCGAAAAAATACGAAAAATATTCAAGTTGCTGTCGATTTTTTCAAATCTTCTAAATTTTTTTTAAACAATTGCAGAAGGCTACTCATGTTGTATTTAGAACACCCTCAAAACACGAGCCCCAAATACCAAGTTTTGGCCGGTGAGAATAGAAGAAAAACCGGCCTGGCCGGTCCAGTAATGGATCTGGGACTTGAAATTTTTTGGGTGTTCTGGGCTCTTGAATATTGGGTTTCAAGTGTTGTTTGTTTTTGCCTAGATTACATATTCTGTTATCTCATGGTTTGGGGCAATACGGAGTATTTCGAAGTCGCTATTTTAACACCGTTTATAAGTTTCAGTGCATACATTACTATCTGTGACCGTGAATATCATTTGAGCGGTATAACTCGTCTAACTGCTATATATTCTATTAGATGGGTTTGCGAACATGACATTCACGTTGATGTTCTGTGTTGTGTTGTGGTTGTGGTTGGATTGTCGTGGTGGATAGCCAGTGGTGCAATGATAGTTGTACAGTTCAGATTCATTTGTACATTTGATATTGCGAGGCGAGCGTTCGACATGTGGACTGTCGTCTCTGCCAGTTTGTATATTATTTATTTGGGGCACGACCGGGTTGAGGTCGATGTCACCCTTGTACATATATTTTCATTTTCTGTACTAGAATTACCCCGCGGTGGAGTGCTCGAATAGCCGGATTCTAGAGGGCAACGGGCCCACATCTCATGGCGTTGAGACGGAGGGGGCCTCACTATAGAATTGGTGGTCTATTCGACGCATTCGTAGGGGGTACAGGTTGACCCACGGAGGGGTGCTCAAGTTACCGGATTCCGTGAAGTGATGGGTGGCCCATTCACTTTGTTGATTGGAGTTACCACTTCTGGGATTGGCGGATAACTTGCCGCGCTCGTAGGGGTCCAGGTTTTCATTGCAGAGGCTATCCACATGACAGGGAACGTCGGGTCTCATTTGCAGCTCAAATGAAACCCGAGGCTCCAAGATTATCCACCATTCTGTGTTGCTTGCTGAGATTCTGTGATGTTGCTTATATCATGCCTGAGACGAATGCTATATATATTTATAAATATATTAGTAGATGTTGTATATGCTTTGCACCCACGCTAGTCCAGCCCCCGCTCTGCCGTTAGTTAAGTAACTTCACGGTGCATGACGAGACCCCATGGCGAATGCGGATGGCATATACGTATATTGTATTTTCGTTCTTTTCTGGTGTGATATGGTTTAATTGATGGGACTGCATTAATTCCGATTAATGCAAGGAAAACAAACCTATATGATGTTGTTGGAACCAAGTTTTTGAAAACTGATATTACAGACGTTTCCTTTTGATTTGCACAGCGATATTCGGTTATGAATATCCAGCACCTCATTTGACGAGGCAAGAGCCAAGATCTATTCATCGGGAGTGACCTCTTGGGCAAAAGTTTGCATCAGTGTAATAACTTCACTACAGTCGATTCTTTTGCTTTGTATCGTGGTATTCAGTTAGGAATATCATGCACCCCATTCGATGAGGAAAGAGTCGAGATCCCTTCACAGGGAGTGACCTCTTTAGCAAAAGTTTACGCCACTATAAATTTGTAAAACCACTCGGTTTCTTAAACGATATCAAGTTCATTACGTTAAACGTTTTTCGCCAAAAACCAGCCGTAGGCCTCCGTCATTTCGGATTTGTAGTGCTTAGTATTCTTGCTACGCATTTCGATGTTTAGTCGAGGCGTAGTGTTCGGTAGCTATGTAATACTTTTCCGTTGCATCATAATGCGATTGGTTAGGACAGTCGTGCGATCATTTTGATCTTTAGTCAAGGCCCGTACAGGTGGGTCTAATGCAATCAAGATATTGACGGGTAGAACTTGATTAGGACCTTTTGACATTTTGATCTTTAGTCAAGGTCATTTGGGTCCTAGGGGTAAAAACCACATCGGGAGTTTCAAACATATAGGAAACTTGCCAGGCATGCGCATACCTTCTGGAGTGTGGTGACTTGAGTGGATTCCATCAAGTTATTATGCGATGATAGCTGGATCTCGATTCCCACTGATGAGTAGGTGTTACTCCTCGGGTGATTTTAGATGATCCCGACTAATTCTCTTTTTAGGGTTTGAAGGGGAATTCGAGAAAACAGTGGGAGCCATCCTGATTAGATAAAGTGATTAACCAATCTGATCTAGATTAGAGTGCACACTGAATGTTACTTTTATCTCTCTCTTTGGCGGCGACCATGGCCTGACCTTATAAAACTCTTGAACCAAGTTAACCGAATCTTCTTAAAACACTTTGGCTTTTAGATTGTCATTTAGTCGCATATATCATTGGCGCTCCTACATCCCCTTTGCATTTCTCTATAACACTCTGTATCACTTTGAAAATCCATATTTCTTAGATATTCCATCGTATAGTTACATACGAACTTGAAAGAACTTGTTCCAGTTCGAAGATGGATTCTGGTTCTGGAGAAATTAAATAGGATTATTCGGTTGTCTTTTATCTTAACCTTCTCTCAGGTTGCAAGGGCTCCTGGTATTAAGAGAGTACACCTATTGCGCTTATTGGATAGTCTTCTTCCAAACCATAGGCATGTGCCGAAAGGTAGGGAAGGAAGAAAACCAATTAGCCTAAGTGTGGTGTACAGAAGGTAACAAGTAAAGATATATAAACAAGTAAAGACATATAAAGGGATTAGATAAAGGGCAAAGGAAATTGCGACAGCTATCATTCACGACGAAACAGTGTATACCCCTGCCACTCCTATATCACCTTTGCATTTCTCCAGAACACTCCGTATCACTACTAAAATCCAATTTCTTGGATATTCCATCGTATAGTTACATACGAACTCGAAGGAACTTGTTCCAGTTCGAGGATGGTTTCTGGTTCTAGAGAAATAGAATAAGTATTATTCAGTTGTCTTTTCCGTTTACCTTCTCTCAGGTTGCGAGAGCTCATAATATTAGGAGAGTACACCTATTGCGCTTATTAGATAGTCTTCTTCCAAACCTTAGGCTGGTGTCGAAGGGTAGGAAGGAAGAAAACCAATTAGCCTAAGTGTGGTGTACAAAAAGTAATAAGTAAAGACATTTAAAGGGATTGGAGTGAGGGCAAGAAAATATACGGTTACAGTCATGAATCTAGATAGTGGAAGAGACATTACTAGGAATACCCGCTTACGCCTTCGAAACATTTTCATATTTCAGTTTCACTGTGCGGTGTTAATTGAAAAATGTTTTCCCAATTAGATTCTAACTCCAGGGTATATATTTACCAGATTTGTTTCTCACATCTGTATGGCATTACAGATGATGAGCGGGAGTAAGATATTAGGAATTGGGTAACTAGATCCTCTATATATCGGAATTCTTTGTAATTGGTGATATTCGATAAAATCATCTGGGTTTTGCCTAACGGCAAATATTTAGTTTTAAATATCCATCGTTATGCACCAATTTCAGACTGATATATCTGTATGTTTATTTTATAAAGTGAGATATAACTTTTTGAAATTATGTATATGACATTTACCTATATCAGTTGATAGTTAGGTAAGGTGCATTCAACAATGGTGTAATTCTTCTTAACCATTATACAGTTTTCAATTTACGACGCATAGGGTTTGAGTTGTTAAACCCAGAGGACTTATACAAAGTATTGTATGTTGTCCAATATCCGTCAGGACAAAGGGGTTGGTACTCGTACTATATTCTTTACTCATAACTTCTCTAGTTTTAGACAAGTATTTCGTTGAAATACAACGTCCAGATTTTGAGAAGATATAAGTATAAGAATAAAGTAGAGAACCATATGTTGTAAGTATCAGGATTCTTCAAGGTGATCGAAGATATAGATACTTGTGTTTGGTATTCCGTTGTAAGTAATTGTTTTGAGAACTTGCTTCTCTTTCAGGTTACTCATATGTGCATGTATTCCTGGATGAGTAATGCTGTATGGCCTTCTTCCATTTGGTTGATATGCACTGGAAACAGCTGCATGATTTTTGAATCTGGTTCCAATTAAATTAGTGCCTTTATTTCTATATTGGATATATAGAATAGATTCATATCTTAACGATGTTAAGGTATATGGAGTTGTCCGGCTGATGCTTAAAACCAGAATCTGGACAAACTCAAGGCACGTTTCAGTAATGGCAGTTTGTGGGTTATCCCGGGCTTTGACGAGAGATAACATTCTACCATCTGGAAGATCAATAGTTATATTGTTCTTGACTCGCCACAGTTTTAGTAAAATGGATTCTTTTCAGAAAACATTAGTGGGAGTATGGTAGAACTGGAAGTGATTCCAGAACCACAAACGATTACTGAAAATTTAGTAGAACCTGAGGATTCAATTGGTTTCGACAATCCATTAGCCACTCCGCAGATTTGGTGGGTAATCTCAGACACCCGAGAGGTACTTCGGTCTTCTCAAAGACGGTGACAGGAAGATTTTTGATTACCCAAACTTGTCACTATTGCTGTTCTGGACTATGAGGTCTGGCAGGAGAATGAGTATAACGTCGTTCTAAATTAGCTTTAGAAGTGCACGTGTATATGACTCTGCCAGAGGGTTGTTGTAGTCAGTGAGAGCAGCCGAAGCATAGTGGGCAAGTAGCTTATATCTATTTATAGACTAAAGCAGGTATAACGGAGATATATTATCTATTTTTGATGTGACAGTCATAGAGTTTAACTTCATCAGAATAAGAGATGGATCTGATAAGAAGGTAGTTGGGAGTGATGTCCTGATATTTGGATGACATGCACTTAATAGGAAGAGATCTTCCTATACTACGATCTGTTATATTGTGGTTGTCACAAGGTGGTTTCTCCACATAGGATATGTATAAAATATCAGGGATTCTGCTCACTAGATCTATGGTTTTAGATCTAGATTTGGGAAGTGTTCCAATTCGAGTACTTGACACTATTCTAAAGTGTTTTAGAATGGACGACTCCTGGCGTGATGGTGTACCCGCAGGTAATGGAGTCACCCTCTCTAAAGAGATGTCTTTTAGACTGATGAGGAGAGAGATTTGCATGATTGGCATATCACTTGCTTAGGCAATTGAGTCAATCATGAGATGTCAAGTACAACCCCAGATATTGATTTTACACAGGCTGCAATAAGTATATATTAATCCAATTCTATAGAAATATTGGGAAGCAGTTATGAACATAACTGGATGTTCTTGGTATATGGTAATGGCAGCCTCCTTCAGGAGACAGTTATCATTTCTGGCTTCCAAGGTGACCTACATGACAGAGTGACTGTCAGACTTATAGTTTTTCCTCTTTTGAGAGGCAGTATGTTGGACAGGTGGTCCAAGCGGATACTGTAGAAGGTATGGCGCAGGATACTAATTAAATTCAGTGGATGATACAGTCTAAGAAGTTTGCTGGATTTGGACATTTATGAACTGGGTCCCATCAGAAATCTAGACAAATTCTAAGACATGTATTGCTTATTTCGGGAGATAGTCTTTCTCCGTGAAGTTAAGATATATAGAAAGATAAAGATAGAAACACTGGAGCAGATCCACTCACTGAGACTATTTCTCGAACGCAAGAGTTTCACAAACGAGTTTTGCGAGACTGATTAGTAGAGAAGTTGGGTGTTCGGTATCACACGGGCTGTGAGTATGCGACACCGCAATAATTAGCCTTAAGTGCAAGTGGGAGATTGTTGGATATAGTGCCCTCAAGGCAATTATTGTAATCGCAGGCAGGTGATTATGATGATTGAGGGAGGACCTATACGGATAGAATAATTTTACTCAAAATGATAGTATGCTATCTGGTTTGTCTTTATCATCATGTACATGCATTATATGGTATTACAAATAACTATTACGTATTAATAGAGCCCATAGAATTCTTGCTTGACTACCAGCATTATGATAGCGATCATATACGTGCGAGCTGGGTGGTCTATAAGCACATCTTTAAATGTCCCTAGTCGGGAGAGTATCGAGACCGGGCATCCATACTCCAGAGTAGACTAGTGTATACTTATTGAGACCCCGACGAGGGGCGATGGCCGGTCTCACAAACCATTGGTGTCAGTATGTCACCTAAGATAGTATACAGGTGCTCATTGGGTTATGAGACACTGGACGGACTCGCCGGGAACATGCTAGTTGGTATTATACCTATTGTCATATAGCAGTTCCTAAGTAACATGTGTACAGGTTAGTCTGTCGACCTGAGATCGTCATTTTTCTCGTGTGAGTTCCCACTGTGCTTTAATTACTATCTTACTACGGCTCAAAAGAGTCGTGCAAACAGGTTTTAGTTGGGTACAGTCCCGAACCACATGGAAGCAGTGAGCGGATCGTCAGGGGATTCGTCTCTCCCGGTATTGGGGGTTGATATCGCGAGATGCACAGGTGGCCATCACCAGAAATCCTTGGCCAAGGTAGTCGAGAATTACTGATTTGGATCAGTAGTTTCTCAGTTGGTGATGTGCTTCATACCGACACGAAATGTCGCGTTATTAGGGGTCTGATTTTATCCACCCCCTAGACTCGATATGCGATACTCTTAGATGAACAGATCGGACTGTACGGAGATTGTCACGGACAGGCTCAGTAGGGGTTCGGATGAGTTTGCTCGTCGGCCTTCCTTTCGCTCAATACCTGGGTAGCCGTTACGTACAGCTAGTACCGCTGACGTGCTTGTGATTAAACCCACTGCCAGCGTATTGACGAGTTTTTAGAGTCCCACACAGAGGGTTTCCCTGTTTCGGACGAAACGATGTAGAGGCCGTATGGTTTTACGGCGGGGTTCGATCATATACGTGCACTTGTGCACGTATCATGATTCGGACGGATAATACTGATGGGGCTTTGGTTTAAGCCGGATCCTAGTATTATATTATTGAATTATTTTCATCTCTGTGTATTCGTATTTTTCGGAATACGGATATGGGTATGTATATACGAATGAACGGTATTCTTGTAATTTATTATAAGGTGCTTCTAGAAGAAAACACCTCATTTAGTTTTTACCATTTAGGATTAAATGGTTAAATGAGGTGAAGGATGAGGTGTTCCTTGCATTTATGGAAGCATGGCTCACTTGGTGACTCATGGGGTGACTCATGAGTTACTATTGTGGCATGCTTGATATTTGTGTTATGAGATTATTTTGTGAGGTGGATTTATTCTTGTGCTTCACAACACTTAGCCCTTTTTTATGGTTGCTTCACACCCTCATCTCCTCATTCTTGCTTCTTCTTTTTCCACCATAAAAGTCTCATATGTTGAGAAACCTAAAGTGTTTAGAGACAAATTAATCTATCATTAGACTCTACATTCTCTAAGCTATCTAGTTTAGCGAACTAGGTACCTTAATTACCTCGATTATGAGGATGGAGCTCGAATTACAAATTCTTAGGTGGATCATTTTCGATGGAGGGAGACCGGCAATCAAGCCTAATTATGGTGGTCTATAGGAGCTTAGGAAGATGGTAGAAGACCGAAGGACTCGGATCATTCGGTATAACCATTCTAAACTCCTTTTTAGTTTGCTAGCTTTAGGTTTATGGTAGATCTGGATTATAGGGTTGTTCTAACGCCGGTTTTGATAATTTTTATTCCGCAAACGGTTACGGTAGATGGCCAGGATGCTGGCATAACCCAACAAATGGTAGCATCTGCATAAAGAAGGTGAGAAACAAGAATGACATTTGTTCTAATTCTGAAAGGAACAATCATATTTTGCTCAGTTAAATTCCTGATCGCTCTGCTGAGATAATAATAAAAAGAGCACGTGATAAAGGATCGATCATCTTGCCTAACTCCTCTTGAGCCATAAAAATATCCCCCAATTGACAATTCATACTTCAAGAGAAATGTTTTGTTGTCAGGCATCCTTTGATCAGTTTAATAAATTGCTTACAGAAACCAAAATTTCTAAAAGTAAGAAAAATGAAAGGCCATTTCATTCTATCAAATGTTTTTTCCATATCAAGTTTTAGAATAGAGGTTATGACCTCTAGCTTTCTTGTATAAATCTTGAGTAATTTCTTGGGCCAAAGAAATGTTTTCATTCATTTCTCTACCTTTTACAAAAGCCTCTTACTCCTCTGAAACAATTTTTGGCAACAGTACGTTTGCAAGCCTGCTAGATATTATTTTAGGGAAAATTTTGTAGAAGTTGAGACTAATAGGCCTGTATTCACTAATTCTGGTGCAGTTTAATTTTTGTGGGATAAGGCATATAATTGTAGAATTCACAGATTTGGTATGCAGTCATTCTTGAAGAAAAAATAATTGTTCATATATTTACATCGCTCTATCTTGCGTGATTTATATTCGATACACCGCAAAAGAATTACACAAAAGTGATACTTCCATCTACTCCATTTCAAGGGGGTCCCTGTCATACAAACTAACATTCAAGCCCCTCTCTTTTCTATAAACTTGAAATAACCCCCCAAAGTCCGTTAATTTTATAAACTTTCAATACATTTTAGACCAAAGCCCCTGTCCAGATTTCTAAATTGTTGTTTGAATCCCATGTCTAGGCCCAACACAAATCCAGCCTTGTTAAAATTTTATTGGCTAAATTGACGAGAGTCTTCACCTCCATTTTTCCAAGGGAAAAGAACCCAGTATTTTGCTCTTTAAAACACCATATAATTAATTTTTAACCGATTAAAGGCTTTCTTGTTATATTGGCCAGTACTTTATACAATCCTATATCCCATTAACAATTTCACATTTAATCTAGCTGCTTTCAGGGGGTTTTCACGGTTCAAACATGGCATGCTGGTTTGAGTCAAGAAAAGAAAGTAGGGGGGAAAAAGAAACAAGAACCAGGATATGAGAGACACCAATAAAAGAAAGAACCATTTACGAATAAGAAATAGCGGTAAACAACTCAACGTGTTGTGAATATCATCCATAATGTAACGAATTTCCGACTGATGAAGTGTGAATTATCAAAGCTCTTATATTACCTCATCGCCGGAACCTTTCTAACATTTACGATATAGCTTTGTCTGTCAATTGTGCTTTGAAACCTTGTTTTTGCCTTCTTTTATGTTAAGAATTTCTATGTATCAAGCAATTTTTTACAACATTAAATGCTTAATATTTTAAGGAAGTAGAAAAAGAAAGATTGCAACAATAAATTTTTGTGGCGGTTCTTGTCCAAGCTTAAGAGCAATTCAATACACCAGTGAGAGAGTTACATGAAAGAATGAAATTTTTCAGGTCTTTCCGAATCTTTTTCAGCAATCGTGAAAGAGTTAAATGATAATTTGACGAGTATTAGTCTCCAAAACCATTTCTTTTCACATCTTCTCAGTAATTTCGTCAATCATATATATATATATATACATATATTCCCCACAAAAAAAAACGCGGAAGGCACATATAGACTTCACTCCTGAGAATTTTATGCCTTTCAAACTTTACAAATTTCTTTGGTCACATAGCACGTGATGTTTGCAGGTCCAACAAATCACAAGTTGACACATGTGGGTTCTCAAAATCACTTCTTTTTGCATGTACTTGATAAATCAGTCAAAGCTTATATGAATTTAGGGATCTTCTTTTCTCAATTGAGTGTTCATCCTACAATTAAGCAACTCTTAATTAAGGCCTGTTTGGTTGCAGAATTATGGATTTGGATTTGGATTTTGGATCCTCAGATTCCATAATTTTGTGTTTGGTTGATAAATTTGGATTTCTAAAATTTCTTTGTTTTTTATTGGGGCCCACCACAAAACAAGAATTCTTAAATCCTAAAAAATTTCAAGGATTTTCAAGGATTTGATACTATTCATTGTACTTTTAGATCAGACTCATATACTTTATTTATTTAATAATACTCTCTTTATCTATCTCTCCCTAAAATCCTCAAATCCAAATTCCACTATTTTTCACCAACCAAACAAAAATTACAAGGATCTACAAATCCAATACTAGGAATTCAAAATCAACCAAACAACGAATTACCAAATCCAGAAATTTCAGCCGTACTATTTTGGAATCCAAATTCCATAATCCTGCAACCAAGCAGGCCCTTCCATAATCCTGCAACCAAGCAGGCCCTTAGTTCCCAAGTCACATGAGAAAAAGACTTAAAACCTTGTTCATTCCAAGAAAAGAAGAAGTGCTTACCAAGCAAACCTCCTTCCACTAAACAAGTTAGGTAATTGCCCAACAACTAACATCCCAAAATTCAAATCAAAGAAAACAAAACAACCAGCATTTTGAAATATTCAAATCAAGCAAACAATACAACCATAGAAAATAGTGGGTGCACAGGCTTTATACTTTCAAAGCTTCCAATGCGCTCCCAAGGACAATGATGCCGACAACAAGGAAGGCTCCATGTGGGGTCTTAAAACAAGGCATTGAAGAAGCCGAGCAAATTTAAAAAGAAAAAAAATTGAAGAATACAAGGTAGCAAGGGACCCACACCAGCCATAAGAACAGAACCATGACCTCCACTCCAAGTTTCCTGCTCCACACCAAACCTAAAGAAATATAATTACGGTGCACCAAGAAAAAAAAGTAAAATATAAGCCTTCAAGCAAATTTTAATATAAATTCACCATCATGCATCTGCAATTATCACTGCCACAATAATGAGTTGCCCCTGTGGATTTAGCCGTAGGGGCAAACCACTGCCCCTACGGATATCTCCATAAAGACATAAAACTCCACCATAAGTCCAAAGGCCGCAAGTGCAAGTCTTCGTCCTGAACATGCCCCTACGGAGTAATAATTGCTTCTACGTCTTACTCCGTAGAGGCATTTATCCCTATGCATTACTCCGTAGGGGCATAATCTTTATTTAATTTATTGGTTTATAAAATAAAATACTTGTCCATACGAATTTATCCGTAGGACCTGATAGATTCCCCTACGGATTTATCCGTAGGTCCAGATAAAGTGTCCCTGCGAATTAATCCGTAGGGGCAAGTTTTACCCCTGTTACTGAGTCCATAGGGACAAAATGGACTCATAGGGACAAAATATCAGGACGAATTGTGTAGGGTAAAACATTGCACCAACGGATTAATCCGTAGGTGCAACAGTTGGTCCTACGGATTAATCCATAGGGCAAAATATCAGAGTTTTTTTTTAAAAAGAGACTTCATATTTTTTTCTCCGTCCTGTGCACAATAATATATACACCATATAACCAAATAAAAAAATATTCATAATCAATATCTCACGCATAATATATAAAAAAAAAATAAACAAACAGAACACGATATCAATTTAAATCATCGTAAACAAGTAAACAACCACCAATATCGTCCAAAATATATACAGCGTGTATCATATAAGTACATGCATCATCAAAAATATAAAAAAAAGTCACTCTATCTCGGTCCAGCTCCTCCATCTTTGATAATCGCTGTAATCTGGCGCATCTGCTCCTCGGTACAACCCTGAATCGTCAAAAATTCGACTAATGAAGGAGCGGACTATGCGGGGATCTGAGCAGGCTGTGGAGCTGCAGGAGTGGTCTGCGCAACCGCGGCCGAGATAGTGGCTTGCGGAGCCGCAGCCGAAAGAGATGCATGTGGAGCCGCAGTCAAAATAGCCTTCTGAATCTGTTAAATTTTGTGTGTAATAAACGATTAAGTACGGTGTATTAGATTTTAGTCGAATTCGTATCATTATCTGATTATTGCGAAACTACAATCTAAGAATACTTAGAGATTTAGGCTTAGTTTGAGTATCTAGTTTGGAAAACCGTAGTTTATTTTAATCAAATAGTTTTATGTAAGTATGATTAATCAAAACTAAGTCTACAACCAAATAAGTTCAGACTACTGATATTGCATATGTTACTATCTATAATATGATATAATATTTTACTATTAAGTAATATACGTACCAATATCTTCTTCAACTCCTCTACGGTGGTCTTTAAGGCGGCAACTTTATACTCCAGACGTCGCTCACGGGAGTAGGGAAAGTAACCACCGGAGTGGAGACCAACCTCATATGGGCCCTAGTAGGACTCAGTCCCCGACCTCTCTCCCAACCTCCGTGGTGTCCTCCGTATGCGGCGTCTAGGACTGGGGTCAGTAGCATCGGATCGATCTGTCCATTAAAATCGATCCCCGATACCTCTGCCCGCTCCACCACTCGTTCCACCACCCCATATTAACCATTAAAATATAAGTATATCATTTAAATTTGAATTTATTAAAACAAAAATTTCATTCGAATTAGAATAAATATTAATACTTACACAATACTCCTAGATAGCGGTGTCGGAGAATCGAAGCTCGCCCGTGGCGGGATCTGTCGAGATGCCGTGGATGGCAAGATACGCGGTCAGCATGCTCGGTGTACCACCCTGCGCCAGGGTCTGAGCTCTCTGCAATTCGCCAAAATTTTATATATATTATAAAATAACTCTTAATATTAAATTATATCAAAATAGATCTATTGTAATTTACCGATACCTCCATAGTATGAGTAATGTTCCTCGAGCCACCTGTATAAATATGGCGACTCCTCTTCACTGACTTCCTATTCTCCTTATTTTAATCGGCCTATTTCTGCACAACACATTCAGATTTAGTTTTCTAATTAAGCAACACAAAAAAATAAATTATATACTAAACAATGAATTGCATTTAAATTACAAACCTTTTGCACTGAGAGTCGTAATATTGACACAAGAGAGGCCATGTATCTACGTCGACTCTCGCAAAGACCGGAATATTTAGGAGAGCAGCTCTCTCTGCCTCGGGGGTCGCCAGCCATACCAAATAGTAGTCGATCTTCAGCTCGTTACTATTGTATCGGACCTTAGATTGCATGTTCTTCATTAGGCCCAGGTACAGAACGTGAAGATCGAGCACTCTCTCAGGATGATCAGGGTCGGGTACAGGCTGAAAGTCGTAATCCAACTGCAAATACAAAAAAATAATATATTTAAATTGCAAGTGTTAAATAATAATAAATTTATTGGATAAGTCAAATGAAAATATATATTAATACCCGAGCCTGATCCCAGAAGAGAACAAATGAGTGCCGGTGCTAATTGCCCCACTCAACGTGAAGTGGATACTTTTTTTGGATGCGGCTCTCATCCCCCATATACCGGCCGAACCGCTCGGCATAATCGCTAGTATAGCGATAATCAGGGGTAAAGAAGAGGGGGAATGGTGCCTCCCCTTAGCTTTATCGGGCCTCAGCCTATGAGACTGATTCGGCCTTCGAGTCCTCCTCTCAGGATAGGGCTGCCTTGCATCTACAAGAAATATCAAGACAAGCAATATTAAAAAAAAGCGGTATTAAGAAATCAAGGATTAACGAAAATTGAGCTGCGATATATACCTCCGGCGACAGCAGCACGAGCCCGGGCCCGGGCAGCAGCACGAGCGGGACGATAGTTTCTCTGGTGAGGAACAGCCGGTGACCCGGACGTGGACGCATGTCACGCCCCGCTTCCCAGAGTACGCTAAAATGGGCACGTGACATAGCGAACCATGCTACCTGTGGGTAGGAAGTATCCATCCACAGTTACATTACGGTTATAGAGATATCAAGAACAAAATAAAACTATCTAAACATGTCCATAATCCAAGATAACATGAGTCGAGAATAATAAAATGCGGAAGCGAAAGATCCAATACAAAATAACTGGAATGTATGTCCCATAATGCGGGCTCACATCAGGAGTAAAATGCAGGAAAGAAAAACTAACTACTACTGACACTCACAGCTCAGCCTGTCGGCTGAAGTACTCCTGCTCGGACTGCGACAGCGGTACGGAATCTGGGCCATGCAAAACCCAGACGTCAGTGCGTCAAGTCATCAAGTAATAACATAATAAACAGGCAATGCGAATATAAACATGAATAAAGCAAGGGTAACAATAATATCAATCAGATCAGTGCAGGGTGGTGTGTAGTGGGTAAACTAAACTGTTCTATCAGGTTCTCTGTTCTAAAGTCTTTGAAACCAAATTGATGAATCATCGATGTAACTCAATAGTATCCCGTACATACCCGGGACCACGGCCTCAAGATTCTCGGGCTGAAACCGAGACATGCCGCTAGGCACCAAACAGGAATGTGTACACTCAATAGTATCCCGTACATACCCGGGACCCCGGCCTCAAGATTCTCGGACTGAAACCGAGACATGCCGCTAGGCACAAAACAGGAATGTGTACAGATGAATGATGTCAGCATCATCATTCCAAGGCTGGCCTAGCCTAAAACTGATCAGAACAGGTAGTGAACTGTTGAGTTACAAGTCAGGTTTCACCTTTGATTTCCCCATACCTCCACGTTATATGTGTAAGTCAAGTCAGGTATCCCGAAATCAGGAAAACTAATGCCAACACAGGATCAGGTAAACAGGTTTGTCTGGATAGACAACAGGAACGGTTCATGGGACTACATGTCAGGTTTGTTGGCATTAGACACAAGATCAGGTAACGGGTCAGGTCATGGTACATCAGGTCAATTCAAGCAGTATACGGTACCATGTCGGGTAAAACAATATGTATGTAGCAAGTCAGGTCAAGATGTAAACAATATCATGGGTGTGCTCATACTCAGTTACATAATCAAGCATGGTTAACAACATGATCTAAGCAATGAATTAAGAAATAGGCAGATTCATTCAATCAGCAGTACAGTTATCAATTGTGGTACATGGATGATTTCAACATTATAAGAATGCAGTATGACAATTATAGCCGTTTAATCATGTTAACAAGTTAAGACTTTATGAATGCAATGATATATATATAAATATAAGTTCCAAGTTTGAAAGATAAAATATTATATAACAATATTGAACACGAAAAGGGAAATGTTCGTACCAAAGTTAAATTTATAGGTTTAGGGTGTCATTAATATGTATGTAAATATTGTTTAGCATGTAGCAAGGGGTACTTGCTTCGACGGGTCGCGGATCGGGAAAACGGAACGTAAAACGTCGGCGGGGAAAACTCGCGACGGGCGCACGGTTCACGGAATGAACCCAAACGACGAACAGTGGAACCACACGGGTCGGGGTACCACGCTGGAACGTCGGGACATGTCGTCAGCATCACCGGATTCCGGCCAAGTACAGAACAGTGAATAACAATACTTAAAAAAACATGGAAAGAGAAGAGAACA
Source organism: Agapanthus africanus (assembly GCA_030015575.1). Taxonomy (NCBI): domain Eukaryota; kingdom Viridiplantae; phylum Streptophyta; class Magnoliopsida; order Asparagales; family Amaryllidaceae; genus Agapanthus; species Agapanthus africanus. The sequence continues at coordinate 413,355,257 of CM057349.1, read as the reverse complement.
ATCAAAAAGAGAGAAGGGAAGGAGGGTAGAGGAGAGGGTGCTCACGAGGGTCTGTGGAGGGGGTGGTGATGGTCGACCACGTCGACGGAGCTCCAGCGGTCGGCCTGTGATGACGGCGGAAAGTTTTCAGATCAAGAAACCAGATCAGCGAAGGAAAAAGAAGAAAGGAGAAGGTGAGGGGATGAGAAGCTCACCGAGGGGGTGCTTGCGAGGCCGGGGGCGGATCGAGATCGCCGGCGGCGATCCCACGAGGCGCAGGCGACCGCGGTTGCCGGTGCAGGGTAGTGTGCAGGCGCTCGGGAAAGAGGGGAAAGGAGGGAGGAGGTGGATGTGGCTGCGACGAGGGCGAGGAGGCCGGTAATGGTGGCGTCGGCGTTGGGCTACGGCGGCGAGGGGGTGAGGCGGCTAGGGTTGGGTTTACGTGAGGGTTGGGTTTCTGATGAAGGAAGAAAATATATAAGTAGGAGAGAGAGAGAGATATGGGGGGGAGAGAGAGAGAGATACGGGAGAGAGAGAGATAAGGCGGGAGAGAGAGGAGAGAGATAGAGAGCGACGGGGGGAGAGAGAGAGAGATTTGAGGTAGGGCCCACGGGTTTTAAATGGATTGTGATTGGTTGGGCTAAATATTAGAAAGATTTATAAAAATATTATATGGTTTAGAATATATATTCGATAGTTTAAAGAATGTTAGAAATTTGGGATTTTGGCGCAAAGTAAAACATTTCCAAATTGCGCCCGTGTAACACCTGAGGTCAGGTTTAGTAAGTGATTAAGTGTTAATGTTGGATTTTGGCTAAAAGTTTACCAAAAATAGGTTTCTTAAAAACTATCTGGTTTTGTGGTTATTTTGTGGAATTTTACCTCAACCACCCACACTTGTGCACGATAGTTAGGGGTAAGAATAGGATATGTCGTATCTTGAGCTTGTGAATCGTTGTGCTAAGTTAACCATGGTGATCTAAAATTCTTTGTTTTGTTTGGTGTTGATTGAGGGGTTGTAGTTTTATTTGGTTTAAGATTGGGGTTGTCGTAAGGAGAGGTTATGATGAGCCTTGATTGTTTCATACTCCCTTCTTTTCAAAATCCGTTTGCCTCTCAAAACTCATCTTATATATATACACGCATACACCAGCAATTTACAGCTGATTTCAGCAGCCAAAATCAGCACCAGCAGCTCCCATCATTAGCACAGCACAATCCCCTGCTTAAAATCAGCAATCAGATCTCCTAGCATCAGCCCTCCACCCTATACAGCTACTAAACTATCACATCAGCCTAAATTCCTGCTTAAATTCAGCTGAGGATACTCTACGATATCTTCTAAACCATCACATCAGCACCCCACACCTTATCCATCACCTGCACACTTCACATCAGCCAATTTGTGTGCAAATTCAGCCTTGAGGTCAGCTATGGCTGCTACCACAGCCACCTAACACCATGGAAATTCAGCAGAGAATAGCCCATTATTGCATCAGCCCCCCCTACCACTCTACAACTGCACCAAGTCAAATCAGCCCCAAGTTTTCAAACTTCATCAGCCATTTTTCAACAGCAACAGCTGTTACATCAGCCCCAAACCCTTTACATAAACCCTCCCCCATAATCACGCAACCCTTCCCACAATCATACTACCATCCCTGCTGCTGCTACTACTTCAAACAGCAACAAAAACAGCAATAACACCATCAGCTAGCAGCCCCAGCAACCCATTTTCTTGCATCAGCCCATTTTCATAACACCAGCCCTTGCATTTTCTTGCATCAGCCCTTGCTGCACCAGCACCAGCCCTTGCTGCACCAGCACCAGCCTCATACCACACCATATCAACATCATACCACACTACACAACACCTCACACCACACAACAACAACAACAACAACAACAATCAGCAACAACAATCAGCAACAGCAACAGCAACACATTTGTTTTTCAGCATCAGCATCAGCATCAGGCAACTCTGAGAACTCCAGCTCCGTTCCAGCCACGTTTGATGCGCCTACCCTCTTCTTCTTCTCCTTCTCCCTTGTTGCAAGGTTCTTAGAGGGTATATCTCCTAAACTTTTCGTATATTACGTAGAATAGGTGCTTGATTAGCTAGTTGTTACGATATATAGAATTTTCATGCTAGAATTGTGTAGTGATGCTAGATTTAGCGATTTTAGGGTGTTTGTAGTTTAATGAGCCATCTTTAATGTTAACTAACCTGTTGAAGCCCAGTAGGATCATAAAAATTGGATGGTTAGCCTAATTTGCTAAAATTGCGATAATCTAGCTTAATCGGTGTCCGTATCATACGTAAAAGTGATATTGGTGGTTTTATGGAGATTTTGAGAAAAGTAAGAATTGCGTTAGCTAGAATAAACTTCTTAGATCCTAGTGAGGCCAGCCAACCAGAGAAATCCCCCAGATTTCATGTCGACACCCGATTTACCCGACTTGGCGTATTTTGGCAGTTTTAGTGATTTTAGCCTTTCTGAAATCTGCTGTTGACCCGATCACTACAGAATAATTTTGAGAAGACCGTAGCATGGTGAGATGAGTAGGAACACACACTCAAAGCACGGGGACCCACCTCACCACTGAGGCCGCCAATTCTTGAGTTCTGGCCGCAAATTGCGGCCAGAAAGGGGGTGGGGGTGTTGGGTTTTGGGGTGTGGGTTTGGTCTGGGTAGGTAGGGTTTTTGGTATCTCTAACTTTTCAATTTTGGCCCTGAGGCAAAATCTGGAACTAGATACGTGTTTTCGATGTTTTAAGACTTGTGCGATACGCGCGTGATACGCATGGTTCTGTGGCGCGCTGCGCGACACAGCGTGTCAGTTCTGATTCAGGTAGGTTTGTGCGCGTCGCGTCGCGTCGTGTGCACACGCGTTTGGTTTCACGCACGCGTATCCCTTTTGTCGATATATTGCGTTTTGCATGACTTTTCCCTTATATAGTGACTCATGTGAATTATAGGTTCGCCGGCAGGAACTTCAAGCGCAGCTGAAAAGGGAAAACAGGTGGTCGGACACACTTAGCACAGGACCACTGGTGAGTAGATTTAACATCTACGGGGGACAATCGTTTGGATGGCACAAGTCGCCCGATAGATTTAGTAGACTTGGTATTATTGGTAACATTGAAGTAAAATGATAAAACTTGCATGATAATTGCTGTAGTTAGTATCTATATGATGTTCCATATACGCAGATTCATTATATGACACATGCACCATTACCAGGTTTTATATGTTGCACGAGCACTATTCATGTGGACACACACACCCTGGTAATTGCCATGTCACGACACTAAATAACTTTAAATCTGAAATATGTTAACTGCTATAAATGTGACATTGAAATAAGTATTTAAATTGATACCATAAGCATTCATAATCATCGGCATATGCATTTATGATAATTTAGTGAGATTTATGATATTTCTGGATTTCGGGGGAAAGCCGCAAGATTTCAACTGATATTTTTAAAAATAAAAGCTGCGGTTTTCTAGTGATGTAAAGTGTCGTCCACCATGAGTTTGCTGTGGTTTTTGAGACCCGTTTCGAGGAGGTGGATGAACCGTCTCGGGTACATGGTGGGCCCGGTAAGGTACCCCGGGGCAAGAGGATCGCAGATGATGGCGTTGAGCCTGGCAGGGGACGGACTACCTACCGGTGATTTCATTTGGCACGGCGGATATCCAGAGGATACCGACCGTGGCCGCTAGATTGAGATTTGGATATTTGACATGGATCAGCCGGATGGCTGAGGCTAGAGATATTTGACATGGATATATGAGATTTAGACAGATTTGAGGTGTCGTTGCTGGACACGGATTTTATTGATTTCTTGGATATCATGCTGATGTTTAAAAAGAAGTTTTCTAAACAAGCAAGGAATAATTCTTACACTTACATGTTGAGATCCTGAGGTGATTCATATAGCATACATTCATGATGGTACTTTCATGTGGCATACATACGTGTTATCACCTCCATGTGACATATATACTTGCTAGTATACTGTTGATGCATACACACCTGCTAGTACATGTAGCTATACCTGTTTTAGGGATGTCAGGACACTTGTGTGCATGCATACGATAGCCTTAGTAAATGTTATCTATTACTCACGAGCTGGCAACTCACCCCCGTTGTGCCACAGCTTTTCTGCAGGTCCACTCCGTCAGCACTGTAGCGGCAGATACCTTTGCTTCTTTTGAACTTTTTGCCTGGACTAGAGGCTTTTGCTCATAGGTGGGTTGTTATCATTTTGTACCATCTTATATATGCTCATTGTATCTAGAGTACTCCATCTACTGTTGCTACTACTGCTACTACTACTGCCACTGCTGCTACTACTATTTCAGTTGTATCAGTTATTTGGATTACTGTATATTGACCTAGAGACGAGGTTGTGAGACTTGGGGATATTATGATATGTTATTTGGGGTCGAGCTCACTTGAGTCGACATGTTATTTTACCCATGCTTCATACTTATTTAGGCATATTGTTGTTTTACATTGCATGGAATTTGTGACCGCCTTGAGGCGAAGAGCTAGCTCCCGCTTGGGGATGCCATATTCATGTTATTTATTTATATTTCGGTTTTGCGCCTGATTGAGGCCTGATTTACAAAGGAAATTCTGCAGGAATTTTGGAAAGAGGAAGAATATTTTAAAAAGGGACTTGATGTGGATTAATGGTGAAAAATGTTTTAAATAAGTTGGTTTTCCTTCACTCAAATTCTTAATTGGGTTTTGTATTCTGGGCTTCGGCTTACTTAGTATACGGACGCCTTGAGACGTTTCGTAACTTAAGTGCCGGTCGCGTTCCGTACCTTGCGGGTCGTGACAAAGTTGGTATCAGAGCGATAGGTTTCACCTTTCTGAGTGTAGGATGACCCTTAGTAGATGGAGTAAGTGACTTAAGCAGGGTAACGTAGCGTACGTATGTCCGCGGCATACTTGCGTTGCGGTACTCCGCCTAGGTGACTTTAGGATATATTTGCTTGAAATTCCTTCTTCAATTCCGTGTATCCTACGATCTTATTCATGTTCCTGTACCAGCTACTATGCCGCCAAAAACTACCAGAGCACAGAGGGCTGCCGCCCGAGACGAGATTCGAGCTGGCTCATCCGAGACTAGGACTGAGCAGGGTAGTATGCCTACACCGCAGGGACAAACTGATCTGCCTTCCCCAGGCCGTGTGGATAGGCTGGAGACTGGTATGGAAGAGTTGCGACAGATGATGGGGAGTATGCAGGAGCTACGTCAAATGGTGGAATCCTTAGTGGAGGTCAATCGAGCACAGAGATCGGATACTACTCCCCCTGCGGACGTTTCGAGACCAAGTCGGATTCGCACCGACATGTTAGCACCTAGGAGGGTTCGCAGAGGCCGTGGCGGATTCTTTAGGGGCCAGTTATATCGCCTTCACCCATATGGTCAGCAGCCTTGGTTAGGATGTTTTTGGTGTGGTAGCCTGCATCATCTTGTCAGAGACTGTCCAGCGAGACGACAAGGAGCGGCGACAGTTCTGCATGTGACCCTACCACCATCACCGCCCCCTCCTCAGAGAGCTTTACTTCCTGCCACAGGCAATGCTCCACGCCAGTTAGGTGTACCCAGAGACCGTGGACGTGGCGCACCGATCCAGAGAGGACGAGGAGGCAGAGGCCGAGGCCGAGGTCAGCCCGCTATCGGAGGAGGTCAGGCCCGAGTTTTTGCATTAACACCCCAGGATGCGCAGGCATCCAATGCCGTCGTTACAGGTACTCTATCAGTTTGTTCTGTTGATGCACACGTGTTATTTGATCCCGGATCCACGCACTCTTATGTTTCCACACACTTTGTACCGAGTTTGGGTAGAGAGTCCGGTTTGCTTGATCAGCCACTTGTTGTGACCACTCCTATGGGAGAGTCATTTGTTGCTTGGCACGTGTTCCGATCCTGTACCGTCCGTATTGGCGAGCGAGAGCTGCCTGTCGACTTGATCCTTCTGGAGATGTTGGACTTCGACATTCTTTTGGGCATGGATTGGTTAGCCACGTGCTATGCGTCTGTGGACTGCCGTGAGAAGACAGTTAGATTTTGTTTTCCCGGCGAGTCGGTTTTTGTTGTGAAGGGGGACCGTGGTGCCGCCCCTCACATGTTGATTTCTTCTCTTCGCACTGTCCAGCTGTTGAGAAAGGGATGTCAGGGATTCTTGGCTTATGTCAGTGATACTAGAGCTACAGATGTTCCGTTGGACCAGGTCCCGGTTGTTTGCGAGTTCCCTGATGTTTTCCCTGATGAGCTTCCTGGACTGCCGCCTGAGCGAGATGTCGAGTTCTGTATTGATTTAATTCCTGGTTCGGGACCTATTTCTATACCGCCTTATCGAATGGCCCCGGCGGAACTTAGTGAATTGAAGGTTCAGCTGCAAGATTTGTTAGATAAGGGCCTTATTCGACCTAGCGTTTCTCCATGGGGTGCTCCGGTCCTGTTTGTCAAGAAGAAGGACGGAAGTTTGCGCTTATGTATCGACTACCGCCAGCTGAACAAGGTTACCGTTCGGAACAGATATCCGTTGCCACGCATAGATGATTTATTCGACCAGCTTCAGGGTGCGGGATATTTTTCTAGGATCGACTTGCGATCGGGGTACCATCAGCTGCGAGTCCGACAGGAGGATGTACCGAAAACAGCCTTCCGTACACGCTATGGCCACTATGAATTTCTGGTGATGTCGTTCGGACTCACCAACGCCCCAGCAGCATTCATGGATTTGATGAACCGTACATTCAGGCCGTATCTTGACTTGTTCATCATCGTGTTCATCGACGATATTTTGGTGTATTCCCGGAGCCGAGAGGAGCACGAGCAGCACCTGCGGATTACGTTACAGACCTTGAGGGAGCATCAGCTTTTCGCAAAATTTTCCAAGTGTGCCTTCTGGTTGGACAGTGTCGGATTCTTGGGTCATGTGATTACGAGAGACGGCATATGTGTGGACCCGAAGAAGATCGAGGCCGTCCAGCAATGGCCCAGACCGACATCGGTTACGGAGATCCGAAGTTTTCTAGGCCTTGCAGGCTACTACAGGAGATTTGTACAAGATTTCTCCCGTATAGCTGCACCTTTGACAGGTTTGACCCGGAAGGGAGTTCCTTTCGTTTGGACGGAGGAATGCGAGCGCAGTTTTCAGCAGCTGCGGACGTGTTTGACTACGGCGCCAGTATTATCTTTGCCTTCGGGATCAGGCGGATTTGTGGTTTACTGTGATGCTTCGCGAGTAGGGCTAGGATGTGTATTGATGCAGCATGACAGGGTAATCGCGTATGCTTCGCGACAATTGAAGAAACACGAACAGAACTACCCTACTCATGATTTGGAGATGGCTGCAGTGGTCTTTGCACTTAAGATCTGGCGACATTACCTATACGGCGAGTCGTGCCAGATATTCACTGACCACAAGAGCTTAAAATATATATTTCAGCAGCGAGATCTGAACCTTAGACAGCGTCATTGGATGGAGTTGGTGAAGGACTATGACTGCGAAATCTTGTACCACCCGGGCAAGGCAAATGTAGTAGCGGATGCTCTGAGCAGGAGGCCCGGGGGTAGTCTATCTTATATGTGCGCAATGCAGAGGCAGTCATCAGCAGATTGGCAGATTTTATGCGACAGCCGAGTTGAGTTCGAGTTCCCTCCAACAGGGGGACAGCTCGCGCATGTGCGTGCGCGCCCACAGTTGCTTGACCGTATATATGAAGCACAGCGCAGCGATGACCGTTGTGCAGAGATCATAGCACAGATGGGACATGGCAGATTTTCCGAGTTCGTGGTTGATGAACAGGGAATTTTACGATTTGGATCCAGACTGTGCGTACCAGATGCTGAGGAATTGCGACGCGATATTCTTGAGGAAGCACACCGATCGGCGTATAGTGTCCACCCCGGTTCCACCAAGATGTACCATGATTTGAGAGAGATCTACTGGTGGGACGGAATGAAGAGGGACATCGCAGAGTTCGTATCAAGATGCCTGACTTGTCAGCAAGTCAAAGCCGAGCACCAGAGGCCCGCAGGAGAACTACAGCCGTTACCCATTCCAGAGTGGAAATGGGAGCAGATTTCGATGGATTTCGTTGTGGGTCTACCCAGGACCAGTCGAGGGTACGACTCCATTTGGGTGATCGTAGATCGATTGACGAAAGCAGCTCACTTCCTGCCAGTGAAGACAACTTTTAGCTTCGCTCAGTATGCCCAGCTTTACATCGACGAGATCGTACGATTGCATGGCGTACCAACTTGCATCGTGTCAGATCGAGGAACTCAGTTCACCAGCCGACTTTGGCAGAAACTTCAGAAGGTTTTGGGCACTCATTTGAGTTTTAGCACAGCATTTCATCCGCAGACCGACGGACAATCAGAGCGGACCATTCAGACTCTCGAGGACATGCTTCGAGCGTGTGTTTTAGACTTCCGAGGTAGTTGGGATCGTCATTTACCTCTAGTAGAGTTCTCGTATAACAACAGCTTCCAGGATACTATTCAGATGGCACCTTTCGAGGCATTGTATGGAAGAAGATGTAGATCGCCCGTTTGTTGGACCGAGTTGAGCGAGAGCAGTATCTTCGGACCACAGATCGTGCAGGAGACGACCGAAAAAGTGCAGCTGATCCGAGACCGAATGAGGACAGCCCAGTGCAGGCAGAAATCGTATGCAGACAGGCGCCGTCGCAAATTAGAGTTCGCAGTTGGCGACCATGTTTTTCTGAGAATCTCTCCAATGAAGGGCGTGATGCGTTTTGGGAAAAAGGGGAAGCTTAGCCCTAGATTCGTAGGTCCCTTCGAGATTCTCGAGCGTGTTGGCGCTGTTGCGTATCGTTTAGCTCTCCCACCTAGTTTTTCAGATGTTCATCCCGTTTTCCACGTATCGATGCTACGCCGTTATCTTCATGATCCTTCCCACGCGATTCAGCATCAGACGGTTCAGCTCGAACCCGATCTTTCGTTCACCGTGCAGCCAGTTGAAATTTTAGATCGGCAAGTGAAGAAACTTCGATCAAAAGTTCTGCCGTCTGTGAAAGTTCTTTGGCGCAGCCCGAGCAGTGAGGAGATCACTTGGGAGGCCGAGGGAGAGATGCGGAAGAAATTCCCTCATCTTTTTGAAGGTATGCGTAGTTACACATTTTAAAATTCGGGGACGAATTTTCTTAAGGGGGGAAGATTGTAACACCTGAGGTCAGGTTTAGTAAGTGATTAAGTGTTAATGTTGGATTTTGGCTAAAAGTTTACCAAAAATAGGTTTCTTAAAAACTATCTGGTTTTGTGGTTATTTTGTGGAATTTTACCTCAACCACCCACACTTGTGCACGATAGTTAGGGGTAAGAATAGGATATGTCGTATCTTGAGCTTGTGAATCGTTGTGCTAAGTTAACCATGGTGATCTAAAATTCTTTGTTTTGTTTGGTGTTGATTGAGGGGTTGTAGTTTTATTTGGTTTAAGATTGGGGTTGTCGTAAGGAGAGGTTATGATGAGCCTTGATTGTTTCATACTCCCTTCTTTTCAAAATCCGTTTGCCTCTCAAAACTCATCTTATATATATACACGCATACACCAGCAATTTACAGCTGATTTCAGCAGCCAAAATCAGCACCAGCAGCTCCCATCATTAGCACAACACAATCCCCTGCTTAAAATCAGCAATCAGATCTCCTAGCATCAGCCCTCCACCCTATACAGCTACTAAACTATCACATCAGCCTAAATTCCTGCTTAAATTCAGCTGAGGATACTCTACGATATCTTCTAAACCATCACATCAGCACCCCACACCTTATCCATCACCTGCACACTTCACATCAGCCAATTTGTGTGCAAATTCAGCCTTGAGGTCAGCTATGGCTGCTACCACAGCCACCTAACACCATGGAAATTCAGCAGAGAATAGCCCATTATTGCATCAGCCCCCCCTACCACTCTACAACTGCACCAAGTCAAATCAGCCCCAAGTTTTCAAACTTCATCAGCCATTTTTCAACAGCAACAGCTGTTACATCAGCCCCAAACCCTTTACATAAACCCTCCCCCATAATCACGCAACCCTTCCCACAATCATACTACCATCCCTGCTGCTGCTACTACTTCAAACAGCAACAAAAACAGCAATAACACCATCAGCTAGCAGCCCCAGCAACCCATTTTCTTGCATCAGCCCATTTTCATAACACCAGCCCTTGCATTTTCTTGCATCAGCCCTTGCTGCACCAGCACCAGCCCTTGCTGCACCAGCACCAGCCTCATACCACACCATATCAACATCATACCACACTACACAACACCTCACACCACACAACAACAACAACAACAACAACAATCAGCAACAACAATCAGCAACAGCAACAGCAACACATTTGTTTTTCAGCATCAGCATCAGCATCAGGCAACTCTGAGAACTCCAGCTCCGTTCCAGCCACGTTTGATGCGCCTACCCTCTTCTTCTTCTCCTTCTCCCTTGTTGCAAGGTTCTTAGAGGGTATATCTCCTAAACTTTTCGTATATTACGTAGAATAGGTGCTTGATTAGCTAGTTGTTACGATATATAGAATTTTCATGCTAGAATTGTGTAGTGATGCTAGATTTAGCGATTTTAGGGTGTTTGTAGTTTAATGAGCCATCTTTAATGTTAACTAACCTGTTGAAGCCCAGTAGGATCATAAAAATTGGATGGTTAGCCTAATTTGCTAAAATTGCGATAATCTAGCTTAATCGGTGTCCGTATCATACGTAAAAGTGATATTGGTGGTTTTATGGAGATTTTGAGAAAAGTAAGAATTGCGTTAGCTAGAATAAACTTCTTAGATCCTAGTGAGGCCAGCCAACCAGAGAAATCCCCCAGATTTCATGTCGACACCCGATTTACCCGACTTGGCGTATTTTGGCAGTTTTAGTGATTTTAGCCTTTCTGAAATCTGCTGTTGACCCGATCACTACAGAATAATTTTGAGAAGACCGTAGCATGGTGAGATGAGTAGGAACACACACTCAAAGCACGGGGACCCACCTCACCACTGAGGCCGCCAATTCTTGAGTTCTGGCCGCAAATTGCGGCCAGAAAGGGGGTGGGGGTGTTGGGTTTTGGGGTGTGGGTTTGGTCTGGGTAGGTAGGGTTTTTGGTATCTCTAACTTTTCAATTTTGGCCCTGAGGCAAAATCTGGAACTAGATACGTGTTTTCGATGTTTTAAGACTTGTGCGATACGCGTGTGATACGCATGGTTCTGTGGCGCGCTGCGCGACACAGCGTGTCAGTTCTGATTCAGGTAGGTTTGTGCGCGTCGCGTCGCGTCGTGTGCACACGCGTTTGGTTTCACGCACGCGTATCCCTTTTGTCGATATATTGCGTTTTGCATGACTTTTCCCTTATATAGTGACTCATGTGAATTATAGGTTCGCCGGCAGGAACTTCAAGCGCAGCTGAAAAGGGAAAACAGGTGGTCGGACACACTTAGCACAGGACCACTGGTGAGTAGATTTAACATCTACGGGGGACAATCGTTTGGATGGCACAAGTCGCCCGATAGATTTAGTAGACTTGGTATTATTGGTAACATTGAAGTAAAATGATAAAACTTGCATGATAATTGCTGTAGTTAGTATCTATATGATGTTCCATATACGCAGATTCATTATATGACACATGCACCATTACCAGGTTTTATATGTTGCACGAGCACTATTCATGTGGACACACACACCCTGGTAATTGCCATGTCACGACACTAAATAACTTTAAATCTGAAATATGTTAACTGCTATAAATGTGACATTGAAATAAGTATTTAAATTGATACCATAAGCATTCATAATCATCGGCATATGCATTTATGATAATTTAGTGAGATTTATGATATTTCTGGATTTCGGGGGAAAGCCGCAAGATTTCAACTGATATTTTTTAAAATAAAAGCTGCGGTTTTCTAGTGATGTAAAGTGTCGTCCACCATGAGTTTGCTGTGGTTTTTGAGACCCGTTTCGAGGAGGTGGATGAACCGTCTCGGGTACATGGTGGGCCCGGTAAGGTACCCCGGGGCAAGAGGATCGCAGATGATGGCGTTGAGCCTGGCAGGGGACGGACTACCTACCGGTGATTTCATTTGGCACGGCGGATATCCAGAGGATACCGACCGTGGCCGCTAGATTGAGATTTGGATATTTGACATGGATCAGCCGGATGGCTGAGGCTAGAGATATTTGACATGGATATATGAGATTTAGACAGATTTGAGGTGTCGTTGCTGGACACGGATTTTATTGATTTCTTGGATATCATGCTGATGTTTAAAAAGAAGTTTTCTAAACAAGCAAGGAATAATTCTTACACTTACATGTTGAGATCCTGAGGTGATTCATATAGCATACATTCATGATGGTACTTTCATGTGGCATACATACGTGTTATCACCTCCATGTGACATATATACTTGCTAGTATACTGTTGATGCATACACACCTGCTAGTACATGTAGCTATACCTGTTTTAGGGATGTCAGGACACTTGTGTGCATGCATACGATAGCCTTAGTAAATGTTATCTATTACTCACGAGCTGGCAACTCACCCCCGTTGTGCCACAGCTTTTCTGCAGGTCCACTCCGTCAGCACTGTAGCGGCAGATACCTTTGCTTCTTTTGAACTTTTTGCCTGGACTAGAGGCTTTTGCTCATAGGTGGGTTGTTATCATTTTGTACCATCTTATATATGCTCATTGTATCTAGAGTACTCCATCTACTGTTGCTACTACTGCTACTACTACTGCCACTGCTGCTACTACTATTTCAGTTGTATCAGTTATTTGGATTACTGTATATTGACCTAGAGACGAGGTTGTGAGACTTGGGGATATTATGATATGTTATTTGGGGTCGAGCTCACTTGAGTCGACATGTTATTTTACCCATGCTTCATACTTATTTAGGCATATTGTTGTTTTACATTGCATGGAATTTGTGACCGCCTTGAGGCGAAGAGCTAGCTCCCGCTTGGGGATGCCATATTCATGTTATTTATTTATATTTCGGTTTTGCGCCTGATTGAGGCCTGATTTACAAAGGAAATTCTGCAGGAATTTTGGAAAGAGGAAGAATATTTTAAAAAGGGACTTGATGTGGATTAATGGTGAAAAATGTTTTAAATAAGTTGGTTTTCCTTCACTCAAATTCTTAATTGGGTTTTGTATTCTGGGCTTCGGCTTACTTAGTATACGGACGCCTTGAGACGTTTCGTAACTTAAGTGCCGGTCGCGTTCCGTACCTTGCGGGTCGTGACAGCCCGGGTCAGGTCCAAAAATTTGAAATTGAAATAATAAAATTTTAGGCGGGATCCAATATTTAAAATGAAGTATTTTACAATCAAAAAGCATACCCCCAAAACGGACACACGTACGTGCGCGTAGTCGTCCAAACTCGCCCGTTTCACCGAACGGGACGAGAACACGATGCACGGACGCTACAACAGGGTTAGGGGTGTCAAGTAGGCCAAGATGAATATTTTTAATTTTATTTTAGATGCCATAAATTGTTATATGCAAAATTGAATTTGCGGGGGTAAAATTACAATAAGTAACAATCAAGCAAGATAAATGAAATAAATGCCACACTACGTTCAAACGGTAACTGAAATTAGTAGCATTGGGCTCGGGTGTTACAACTCATCCCCTCCAACTAGAAAATAAATATTGACGATAAAATTACATGTAGTTCATGTTTATTCTTAATGGATATATAAAATGACTAAATATTTTATATTTATTCATACTGATCTACAGACTGAGCGGAAGGTACGGAAGTGGTGGGGGTGGCCTTTGCGCCAAATGTAGATGCATCACCTATAATTAGACAATTAAGAATAGATTATATAAGTAATTGCAAAAAGAATGTGTATATCTATAATATAACATTCTAAATAAATATGCATGCAATCTAGGATATATAAACATATCCGCAGGTGCGGTGGTGGCCTCTACCCGAGATGTGGAGGCACCACCTATCGCTAAACAATCAAAAAATGATTATCTAAGAGCAAAAAGAATGTGTGTATATTTATGATATAACATTCTAAATCAATATGCATGTACTATAGGATATATAAACATACTTGCAGGTGCAGTAGTGGCCTCTGCCTCTGATGCGGACGCACCAGCAGCAGCTAGACAATTAAACATTGACTATATAAGTAATTTTGAAATAAATATCCGTGTACATGTATAATATTACATTCAAAATGAATATACGTGCAATATACCTGGAGGTGTGGCAAAGTCCATATGGAAGGAGTCATCCGAAGGGGATACCGATCGGGGTGTAAGACCAGCCCTGTGGAACTCCCTACACAGCTCTCCGGGCGGCAGAACCGCTCTGCCTCTGCCGCGGCTGGTGCTCCTGCTGCCCCTCACTGCTCCGGGCGTCGTCATCAGACTTAGATAAGAGTACAATCATTACATATGCATGCAATATATGTATAGATCGTAGAAATATGAAGTAATAATATAACATTACTGATAACCTTTTTCGTTTCGTAGATGTATTAGACATATCTATTTCGATTTCATTATCGATATCAATTCTAACCCACGTTACTTCACGATCAGCCGAAGACAACCCGTCTTTTGAAACAGACAGTCGGAGCACTCTAAGTCTTCTCTCTTTTTCATCCTCATCACCGTCCTCCATACGATTCTCGAATTCTGGGACATCGTAAACATCTCTGGGTTTCCAACGGTATACGATACTCCATCCCGGATGCTTCAAGCACTGTGAGTGATATACTTGGAACGCTTGGTTCGGAAAGATAAATGGATCGTCCTAACCGTAAAATCGAAGTATGTTCACACTAGTCAATCCATATTCATCTTTCCAAGTTCTGAGATTATTTATCCACTTATCCGTATCGGTTCGTGTATCGTACCAAATACACTGAAATATATAAAACGGTTCTGATCGTCCGGGATATTGGATGCCAAGTATGCAATTTAGGTATCCATAATAAATCACACCATCTGATCCTACCGTCGCGATCCTACCGTCGCAATCCCACTATTCTGAGTGGTTCTAGATGTTTGTATGTCCTTAACTTCAAATTTGTATCCAAGAACACCGAATTCTTTGTTAGTTATATGTATGCCCTAGAGGCCATTACTGTACATTGGATGTATATTGTAATGGATGCTGGGACATATATAGGTAGGACTTTCTTGCTCGACATGATAGTACGCTATCTGGTTGCTCTTTATCTTAACATGTATATTTTCTGTCTCTCTGATTACATGTTGATAAAGCCCTTAGGATGTGTACTCGACTTCCAGGACTGTGATGCAGATCATACTAGTGGGGCCTGGATAGTCCATGAGTACATCCTTCAATGTTCCTAGTCGAGGGAATATCGAGACGGGGCATCGATATTCCAGAGTAGACTAGCGTATATCTTCTCGACCCATGCGATGGGCGATGGATGATCCCATATCCATTGGTGTTTGACATCGGAGATGGTATGCGGGTGCTCAGTGGAGACTGGGTACACTGAACGGACTCGCCGAGAACTCCCAGATGGTATTATACCTCACGTCAGATGGCAGTTCTCTGGTGACACTGGTACAGCTTAGTCTGTTGACCCGAGATCGTCATAGAGTCTTGTGTGTCTCCCACTGTGCTTTGATTTCCACCCTACCACGGCTCTACTGAGTCGTGCAAACAGGTGGTTTTTGGGTACAGTCCCGATTCACATGGAGGCAATGAGCGATAGGAAGGAATTCGTCTCTCCCGGTATTGGGGGTTGATGTTGCGCTATGCTCGACTGGCCATAACAGGAAATCCCTGGCCAGGGTTGCTGTGATATACTGGTAAGAGTTATCAGTAGTTTCACGAATGTTATGGACCCTACATCGGCATGACTTATCGAGCTACTGGGGTCTGACGTTTACCACCCCTAGGCGAGATATGCGACATATCAGACGAACAGACCGGACTGTACGGTAAGTGTTACTGGTTGGATTCACAGGAGTGTGAGCGGGCTTGCTCGTCGATCTTCTGATCGCTCAATACCCGGGTGGCCGTTACATTTAGCAGACCGCTTGCGGCTTGTGGGTGTTTGATATGATCATCATCTACTGCCGGCGTATTGACGAGTCTTTAGAGTCCTACACAGAGGTTTCCTGGCTCAAGCGAAACGAAATAGGAGCGCATATGAGATATGTGCGGGACCGAGAATAATGCGTGTATGTGATACCGTATTTCATTCTCGCGATAAATGTGTCGAATGGTTGTATGCGATATAACCTAGTTATCGAATCAAGGATTGACTCGATAAGTCGATACATTGGATACTAGCCGGTTATATGCGACATAACCGGATCATTGAATCAAGTGTTGATTTAATGATTTAATGTATAATTATATATTTGATATATTACTTTGCATTAACCAGTATTGGTTCACTTTAAAAGGATTTTCTCACTTGAAATGCACATTATATATGTGATATATTTTTGTACATTTGTTTGTATCATGTTTGATGATACTTGCTCATTTGGGTTTGTGTAAAGATTAAACCATGTTTAGTGAATGGTTAGGGTTTATTTTCTCTTATTTATTTATCTATTTATTATTGTTTTGGAAAAGATAAAGAGAAAAAGAAATGGTGGCTTAGTTTGTTTTTTCTTTGAAGCTTCTTGAAGCTTTGAACAAGTCCACCATTCTTGTCTCTTCTCTAACCCTAACCATTCATCTAACCTTGGTTAAATCTCTACACTAAACCATGGTTGAATACATGATAAGTATTCATTTTATTTCCTTTTTTAAATAACTTATCATATATTCATCTTCATCATCTTCTTCAAGAAGAAGCATGCCTCCATCAATGGCAACTAGCCAAAACAAGTGAGAAATCCAATTCTAAAGTGAACCCACCTCCTATTTCTTCATCCTCTACCTCTTGCCAAGTAGTATAGGGTGTTTCCTTCACAAGTTTTCTTGACTTGGTGAAGTTGGAGCTTGATCTAGCGATGCCTCGACGTAGATCATCTTCGGCATCGTCGTCGATGACCTAGCCCGCTTTTTCTCCGATGAAGCCGACGCTAGAGCCCAAGATCCGATTTGTACAGTGAGGAGACTTCATCGCGGAGCCATGGAGGTAGAGAACCGGATCTACAAAGGTTGTAGCCACTTTCCTTTAGCATTTAATTCGTTTACATGCTTGCATCGCCTCATTATCTAGTTAACGATCCGTATTAGGGTTTGTAGGCACTTGTAAAATTTTAATTGGCCATATTTGATGCCTTGTGAGACTCCATTAGAGTGCCTAGGAACCCTACAGTGGTATCAGAGCCTCGCTAGAGCGTAGGCATTAATGTTGACTATCCGAGCTCAGAACAGGTGAGAATTCGCCAAAATGGACAGGACCAGCAAGAAAACTCCTGCAGCGCTAGCGCGCTAGGCGATGCGTAGACGGAATTAGAAGTCCGATTGAACCGAAACCCCAATCGCATTTTGATCTCTGGACATTTTTGAAAAACGTGGATTTTTCCAGATTAAAAATATTCAGAAAACTCAGTAGAAGATTCTAAGAATTACTGTATAAAACGGGGCCCCTGAATCCATTAAAGCGCGGCGGAACCGCGGCATTAGCATGCTAATGCGGCGGTTCCGCGGCCCTTTTGTCTCCTCTTGCAATAAATTTTGCACAGTAATTCCTAGTTTGCAGTGCTGGTTTTCCTGGGAATTTTTAATAATTTTTCCAGAGTTGAATTTTCTGGGTTGTATTGGGGACTAGGTGTATCGATCGGATTGTCTAATTTTGTCAGTGTGTTTTTCCGGGTATTTTTAGAATATGTTAAAAAGTTCGACCGGATATAAATACCCAATTTTTCCCCTGCCGGGAAATTTCCAAGTGTTGGATTTTTCCGTAGTTTAATAACGTTCTAAGTAGTGCAAGTAAAGCGATGGTCCCTCTAGAAGACAACAAACCTTAACTCGATTATGTGACCGTCTTGAACTGCCCTTTGAACCTTAGGGTTTGGGGCGGTACGGCGTGCCACATGTGAGGCGTTGGCTTGACCCTTCTACGGCTGGACCGTTGGTACCGAGGCATGAACTGGATGTTTTTAAACTTATTTCATGTGTTGATCTATTTCGGAAAACTTGGGTGTTTGAATGTTCAATCGGAAAGTTTAACATTTTCTATTTATCTGGAATGGGATACAATAATTGGAATTCGCAAGTAGTTATGAGATAACTGAATGAATGTTATAAATCAAGCACTTTAGTCTCACTTGATCGGTTGCCACGGAATTTTGATGTGATCAAAAGTCCGTCGCAATCACGTAGTGTACGCGGATACTCGCCGGGTAAACTTAATAGACAGCCTCACCCCATAGCCCCGACCAAATGACTGTAGGAGAACCCCATCGCCGAAGGCATCCGTTCGGGTGCTCGCGGCAGCGGTGTTCCTTCTTGGTGCACTTCGTCGACGGCGTCGGGGGTGCGGCCGCCTACTAAAGTTTGCGACGAGCATTCGATCAGGATATCGGGAATCTTGTTGAATTGCCCGACTTGATATTGAAAAGTGTTTTCAATGATGAGACTAAAATGCGGGGTTTATAATTGTTAGGCATGCGATGTCTAAGGAATTCATTTGGCTAGGCATGCAATGTCTAAAGAGTTTGCGGATTCCAACTGTTGTAGTTTTACACTTTCTTTTCTGTGACCGTAAGTGTAATATGTGATATCGCCGGTTTCGTTTCTATATGTCAACGATAATTGGGATGCGCATATTTACTTACGTTGATGACATGTGATGTTATGTGTTGCTGGATATGTTATATTGGATCGTCGTGTTTGAATAGCCGGGGATTTTTATGTGAGATGAGTGTTTTTCCATTTTCATTAATGTAAAAACTTGTATGTAATATTCTTTTATTGGGGCACTTCCAGGTTGCGGAAGATGTCACCTTTTGAATATTATTTACTTTTCTGCACTAGGATAGACCCAAGGAGGGGAGCACAAGTAACCGGGTTCTGGGGTCCAGTGGGAGACCAACTCGAGGAGTCGAGTCGGGTCTCCTAACTCTAGAATTGGTAGGGTTACTTGCCGCTCTCGTAGGGGTCTAGGGGTGTGGGATAGGCTATTCATCACGACCGTGGAATCCGTGTTTCATACTGGCTCGTATTGAAAATACGGACGTCCTAGTATATCCAATATTTCATATGTTTCTTCTGCTGTGATCATGTGATGTTCTGTGACAGATATTATATATAGTATATATGATATATTATATAAACGTTGCTTATGTTTTACACCCGCGCTAGCCCTGCCCCGCTCTGCCGTTAGTTACCTAACCTAACGGTGCAGACGGGACATCGGGGCGAATGCGGATGGCATAAGCGTACGTTATATTTATCTGTGATGTTTAGGTGGATTTAAATGATGGGATATTTATTAATGAGATTAATGAAAGAAAATAAACCTAATTGATGTTGTGGAATCGAATTTCAAAATAAAAACAGGTAGCTACAGTTCTTGCTTTGCATCGCGGTGTTCATTATAGAACATCCTGCACCTTATTCGATGAGGAAAGGACCGAGATCCCTTCACCGGGAGTGACTCCTTTAGCAATAACTGGCAGATGCTACAACCCACGGTTTGTCTTTGATCGCTTCTATAGTTTCTGCTTTGCACAGTGATATATATGATATATCCCGCACCTCATTCGACGAGGAAAGGGCCGACGATCCCTTCACCAGGAGTGACCCCTTTAGCAAAACTAGAAAAGCCTCGAAAACATTCCATTTAAAAACCATTTGATTCCACAACGAGATCAAGTTCAAAGCGTTAAAGGTTTTCATAAAAACCATACGCAACCCTCCGTCATTTTAGGAAGTAGAGTACTTAGTATTCGTGCTGTGTTTGTTGATCATAGTCAAGGCACAGTGTACGGTAGCTAAGTGATGTCTTCCTATACCGCATATGATGCGATTAGTTAGGACAGTCGCGTGACTTTGTTGACCTTAGTTAAGGGTCATGTGGGTGGGTCTAATTAATCACGAAATGGCGGGTAGAACTTGACTAGTACTTATGATTTGTTGACCTTAGTTAAGGTCATAAGTGCTAGGGGTAAAAACCATTATCGGGAGTTTCAAGTGTTGAAACTTGCAATGAGATTGCATACCTTCTATATGATAGTTGGATCCCGATACCCACTGCGAGTAATTGTTACTCCTGGGAGAGTTTTGCACTTTACAATTAGCCGATCAAGTAGGTGTCTAGAAAGGTGTCAACGGGGTTACGCCTCTGGGAAAACGAGGTTTACTGTAATTAGGTCCGTGCGAAAGCACGGGGAACCTCCCTCAAAGTACCGACACTGGCCTGGCTGAAAGATTGGCGAACTTGTAGAGTGCAATTAATCCCGGCTAGTCTTTCCTTTTAGGGTTTGAAGGAAGATTTGATAAAAACAGTGGGAGCCATCCTGATTAGATAAAATAACAACCAATCTATTCTTGCAAGAGTGCACGCTGAGTGTTTTCTTCTCTCTCTCTCTCCAGGTAGCGACCATATCACGCCTTAATCAAGATAATAATATGGATGTATTGACCGAACCCGCTTGTTATACTGAGCTGGGGAACGTTGGTCCCGCTCCAACTTATAATTGTTATAAGACAGAGCAGGAATTAGGGGAATACCAGGATTCCCATGCCACCCAAACGAAGAAAGTGCATATGATGCATCTCCTTCGGGTGTGTTCATTACAAAGAACTGTTTCTCAGTATCCTCTGCATCCTGGGTATATGATACCGGATCAGGATCCCAGATATGTAATCTGTTACATAGGGCTACAAAAGGGTAGAAAAACTGAGAACGGGTGATAAGTTTCATGAGACAGAAAACGGGGCAAGAATTGCAGCCAAGTCTGTTGGTCACTATCACCCTGTATTACTAATACATTGATTCTGAACAAATGCTATTAGAAACCGAACCTGATATACAAAATCATATCAGTCTCTTTATAAGTAAAGAAATGTTAAAATTTTGTATTGATGGATAATGTTTTGAACATTTCCTATATCAAAAGTTGATCGGTTTAGGCGCGTTATCTAAAAGCATTAACGTTCTAAATCAAACTACAGTTCTTAGTATTCAGAACACACACAAGAGGAAGAGTTCAGAAATGAACGAATCATTCTTGAGGCATTGTAGATTAGGTCATATCAATGCGACCCGACTGGCTGAAGTTGCATTTTAGATGCATATTTAAATCAGTTTGAATTTACATCTTGTGAAACTCGCCAGTCATGTCACAAAGATAAGATGACCATAGCTCCGTTTACTGGAAACAGAGAAAGAGTTAATGAACTCTTGGGATGATACATGTTGATGTATGTAGGTCCCCTGTCTACACATGCCAAGACCGGTTCTTTGTACTTCATTACGTTCTCTGATAATCTCTCAAGATTCAGACATATGTTCCTGTTGAAACACAAGTCCGAACCTTTTGAGATATTCACAGAATATAAGTTAGAAGTAAAGAACCAAAAACCGGGTATAAGTATTATGTCCTATGATAAGATCAGGGAGGAGAATACTTGTGCATGGCATTCCTGGACCATTCTAAAGGAGAATGAGATTCTCTCTCCGTATTACTCCTCTGAATAC
This sequence comes from Agapanthus africanus, assembly GCA_030015575.1. Taxonomy (NCBI): domain Eukaryota; kingdom Viridiplantae; phylum Streptophyta; class Magnoliopsida; order Asparagales; family Amaryllidaceae; genus Agapanthus; species Agapanthus africanus. Next base: position 413,333,585 of record CM057349.1, on the reverse strand, counting down.
ACCACAGCACAACAGTGTATCAGGGCGGAGCAATCACACAATATTAGATATGGTGTGCTCTGTGATGAGTATTACTGAGTTACCTATTTCCTTTTGGGTGTTATGCGCTTGAGAAGCTGCATACCTATTGAATTAGGTTCGAATCAGATCACTGCTTACCATTCCATATGAGATATAGTATGGGAAGAGCCCATATCTTAAGTTAGTTAAGATTTGGGATTGTCCGGCCTATGTCAAAAGCAAAATCCGGACAAGATCGAGGCAAGATCAGTTCTGTAGAACTGGAAAGGTTCCAGCTATACAAAACTGCAGCTGTTGATTTGACAGAACCAAAGGATTCAATAGTTTCCGACGAACCTCAGTCTCTCCGCCGATCTAGCAGGGTTCCTCACCTGCTTGAGAGATACTTCGGTTTCTCGATGACAGTGGGAGCAAGGATTGCATCATGAGATGATGACCCAACTAGATTCGAGCAGGCCATCAAGAGTAGGGACTCTGTAAGAATGGCTGGATGCTTAGCGATCTGAGATGGAATCCATATACACCAACAAAGTATGGACTTTGGTTGCTGTATCTGAAGGGTTAAATCCCCATCAGGAGCAAGTATATCTTGAGAAGATTACTTGGTGTAGATAGAAAAGTTGAGACTTTCAAAGCTAGACTTGTTAAAGGTTTTCGTCATCGACCAGGCCTGGATAATGATGAAACCTTTTCCAGTGGCTATGCTTAAGTCCATCCAGATCCTACTTACCACGGTTACATACCATGACTACGATATCTGGTGGTTGGGTGTCATGACAGCTTTTCTAAATGATGTTTTAGAAGAGGGAGTCTATAAGTACACAGCCAGAGAGCTTCGTAAACAGTGGGAGCAGCGGAAACGTGTGCAAGATGTTTTATAGGATAAAGCAGGCATCGCGGAGTTGGAACGTCTGTTTTGATGAAGTAGCCAAAGAGTTTGACATCATCAAAATGGTAGATGAACCTTGTATATACAAAAAGGGCAGTAGGGAGTATGGTGGTGATCTTCGTATTGTACGTAGACAATATACTCTAGATAGGAAAAGAGTTTCCTATACTACGATCGGTCAATCTCCTGTTATCACATGGATTCTCCAAATAGGACAAAGGTGATACCACCTCAATCCTGGGGAGAATCACTGGAAAAGTTCCAGAGTGATAAGGACGACTGAATGTCAGTCGCAGGCATTGTCTTTACCCTCGGTAAAGGGACGGCATGTTGGAAAAGTTCCAAGCTAGATACCGTGGCAAACTAGACGATAAAGGCTGGTAACATCGCTATTAAAGATACTACCAAAGAGGCAGTTTGGGTGTATATTGGTTCATAAGATGAACTAGGTTCCTACCATTGTATGACAATGGAACTGTGGTTTTGGCCTAGGAACCCTGGTCCCATCAGTGACCCAGACATATTCTGAGGCAGCATCACCTAATCATGAAGATAGATGATCTCCAGGGTGATCGAGGTTAGGAGAGTAGACTCAGAGGACAACACGGCGGATCCACTCACAAAGGCTTTTTCCCAGAGAGAGACTTATATGGGATGGTTGAGTATAAGATACTGCAACCACTGCTACAGATGGCCCTAGTGCAAGTGGGAGATTGTTAGTTATATGTATGCCCTAGAGGCCATTACTGTACATTGGATGTATATTGTAATGGATGCTAGGACATATATAGGTAGGACTTTCTTGCTCGACATGATAGTACGCTATCTGGTTGCTCTTTATCTTAACATGTATATTTTCTGTCTCTCTGATTACATGTTGATAAAGCCCTTAGGATGTGTACTCGACTTCCAGGACTGTGATGCAGATCATACTAGTGGGGCCTGGATAGTCCATGAGTACATCCTTCAATGTTCCTAGTCGAGGGAATATCGAGACGGGGCATCGATATTCCAGAGTAGACTAGCGTATATCTTCTCGACCCATGCGATGGGCGATGGATGATCCCATATCCATTGGTGTTTGACATCGGAGATGGTATGCGGGTGCTCAGTGGAGACTGGGTACACTGAACGGACTCGCCGAGAACTCCCAGATGGTATTATACCTCACGTCAGATGGCAGTTCTCTGGTGACACTGGTACAGCTTAGTCTGTTGACCCGAGATCGTCATAGAGTCTTGTGTGTCTCCCACTGTGCTTTGATTTCCACCCTACCACGGCTCTACTGAGCGTGCAAACAGGTGGTTTTTGGGTACAGTCCCGATTCACATGGAGGCAATGAGCGATAGGAGGGGATTCGTCTCTCCCGGTATTGGGGGTTGATGTTGCGCTATGCTCGACTGGCCATAACAGGAAATCCTTGGCCAGGGTTGCTGTGATATACTGGTAAGAGTTATCAGTAGTTTCACGAATGTTATGGACCCTACATCGGCATGACTTATCGAGCTACTGGGGTCTGACGTTTACCACCCCTAGGCAAGATATGCGACATATCAGACGAACAGACCGGACTGTACGGTAAGTGTTACTGGTTGGATTCACAGGAGTGTGAGCGGGCTTGCTCGTCGATCTTCTGATCGCTCAATACCCGGGTGGCCGTTACGTTTAGCAGACCGCTTGCGGCTTGTGGGTGTTTGATATGATCATCATCTGCTGCCGGCGTATTGACGAGTCTTTAGAGTCCTACACAGAGGTTTCCTGGCTCAAGCGAAACGAAATAGGAGCGCATATGAGATATGTGCGGGACCGAGAATAATGCGTGTATGTGATACCGTATTTCATTCTCGCGATGAATGTGTCGAATGGTTGTATGCGATATAACCTAGTTATCGAATCAACGATTGACTCGATAAGTCGATACATTGGATACTAGCCGGTTATATGCGACATAACCGGATCATTGAATCAAGTGTTGATTTAATGATTTAATGTATAATTATATATTTGATATATTACTTTGCATTAACCAGTATTGGTTCACTTTAAAAGGATTTTCTCACTTGAAATGCACATTGTATATGTGATATATTTTTGTGCATTTGTTTGTATCATGTTTGATGATACTTGCTCATTTGGGTTTGTGTAAAGATTAAACCATGTTTAGTGAATGGTTAGGGTTTCTTTTCTCTTATTTATTTATCTATTTATTATTGTTTTGGAAAAGATAAAGAGAAAAAGAAATGGTGGCTTAGTTTGTTTTTTCTTTGAAACTTCTTGAAGCTTTGAACAAGTCCACCATTCTTGTCTCTTCTCTAACCCTAACCATTCATCTAACCTTGGTTAAATCTCTACACTAAACCATGGTTGAATACATGATAAGTATTCATTTTATTTCCTTTTTTAAATAACTTATCATATATTCATCTTCATCTTCTTCTTCAAGAAGAAGCATGCCTCCATCAATGGCAACTAGCCAAAACAAGTGAGAAATCCAATTCTAAAGTGAACCCACCTCCTATTTCTTCATCCTCTACCTCTTGCCAAGTAGTATAGGGTGTTTCCTTCACAAGTTTTCTTGACTTGGTGAAGTTGGAGCTTGATCTAGCGATGCCTCGACGTAGATCATCTTCAGCATCGTCGTCGATGACCTAGCCCGCTTTTTCTCCGATGAAGCCGACGCTAGAGCCCAAGATCCGATTTGTACAGCGAGGAGACTTCATCGCGGAGCCATGGAGGTGGAGAACCGGATCTACAAAGGTTGTAGCCACTTTCCTTTAGCATTTAATTCGTTTACATGCTTGCATCGCCTCATTATCTAGTTAACAATCTGTATTAGGGTTTGTAGGCACTTGTAAAATTTTAATTGGCCATGTTTGATGCCTTGTGAGACTCCATTAGAGTGCCTAGGAACCCTACATTCTTTATAATATGCAACCTTCATACTAGGAAACTGAGCTAAATATCTTGAATCTCTCTCTAATAATGCAAACAAGTTCGGATTGTAGATTTGACAAAACAAATTTTATGGCAAATAAATAACGATATAAGTTTAGATTAAGACTAGTAGCAATAACATGTTATTCGAACAACTTATATGATCTGCAACCCAATCGCAAAAATTATCCTGATGATATTTTTCCAATCGTTCATCATTCCAATCAGGATGCCCTTCACGTACATCATTAATATGAATTCTGTTCTCAACAATAAATTATGACATTAATATTATATCATTTCATATACACACAAACATAAATATAACAATTAATTAAAAAAACTTACTCTTTAATTTCTTCAAGGCATACGCTATTGAGGAGGATAAACTAATATATTTTGTTGATAAACATAGTGTCTACTATTTTATAATCAGCTTTACCATATGGCCTGTCCTGAATTCTCCGAGGCTGGTTTAGCTTCCTCTCAATGTTCTCGTCCAGATAGCGGGAACAAAATATGGTTATTTCATCTAGAAGATAACTGACAGAACCCTCTGGTCGATTTCTATTGCGTATATACTTTTTTAGAGTGTAGAGGTACCTAAAAAAATATGTTAAATAAATAAATACGGGCATATAAGACAACAATAATTTTATAAATTGCGTGAAACAAAAAATTCCACGTACCTTTCGACGGGATACATCCATCGATATTGTACCGGTCCGGCAAACTTAGTCTCGGTTGCAAGATAAACCGTCAGGTGTATTATGATATCGAAGAATGATGGTGGGAAAATACGCTCAAGCTAGCAAAGTATCAATGAAATAGAATTTTCTAGATTCTCCGGCGTCACAACATCCAGAGTTTTAGCGCACAATTTTCTAAAAAAGTAACAAAGGTCATTGATTATTAGACCAACCGATTCGGGAAGGGAAGTCCTGAGGGCTAATGGGAGAAGACGCTCCATAATAACATGGTGATCATGGCTTTTCAGCCCATCGATCTTACCTTTCACAATTTTTACCTTCTTGCTAAATGATCCAGAGAAATTTGTGCGGACTTTCAAATCATGCAACACCTGCAGGAACCTTTTCTTCTCCGGTTGTGACATATGATACACGGCATTGGGAAGTACAAAATTTCCTGGTTTTCCCGCTATTGGTTTAGGATGCAATTCACTTCTAATTTCCCAGTCCTGAAGATCCATCCGAGCACGTAAGTTGTCTTTCGATTTTCCGTCTTTACAAAGAAGCAAGTTGAGTACGTGCTCGGATACTCGCTTCTCTATGTGCATGATGTCCAGACAATGACGCACTAAATTTGTTGATTAGTACGGAAGCTCGTAGAAAATGCTTAACTTGTTCCAGTATGGTGGTTTGACCTGTTTTGCCGGATCTATCCCGAATGTTACATTATTGTAGCCATCCCACTGAGAAATCACGTCCTCTCAGGAAAATGAGGCTGGAGGCCCAAGAAACTCCTGATGACCATTAAAGTGAGCAGCGTCTAACTTTTATGGATGGTCTAGTGGAAAGAAACGCCGATGACCGCAATAACAAACCTTCCTGCTAAAATTCAACCATTTCGATGTTGTATATTGATGGCAATAAGGACATGATTTGTGACCATGTACGGACCAACCTATAATATTCCATACGCAGGAAAGTCATTAATTGTCCATATTAAAGCCGCACGCATTGTGAAGATTGTATCTATGTTTGCATCGTAAGCATCTACACTATCAATGAATAAAGATTTTAACTCATCGATCAGAGATTGGAGATAGATGCCGATATTGTTTTTTGGTGAGTTTGGTCTGTCAATAAGAAGATGTATCATAAAGCAGGATTGATCCATAACCAACCAAGGCAACGGATTATAAACTATCATTACAACGGGTCATGTGTTGTAGCTTCCAACCATATAGTTGAATGGGCAGAAACCATCACTAGCGAGTCCGAGTTTGACATTGTGAGGACCACTACTGAATATTTCGTGCCTTCTATCGAAATCCTTCCATGCCGGTGAATCTCTTGGATGACTCATTTTTCCATCTTCACTTGGAGCAACACAGTGATGCCAAATCATTGCCTCGGCTGTTTTCTTGCACCTGAATAGCCTCTGCAGCCTCTGTGTTATGGGAAAGTATTGTGCTAGCTTGACAGGTATATCGAGCTTCTTATCAGATTCTTTCGGGTTATACCTGGCCTCTCCGTATGTTGGACACTCTTTCAAATCTGAATCCTCTTTCCGGTACAACACGCAATCTTTAGAACATGCATGCATCTTCTCACACTTCAGACCCAAATCAGACATCATCTTCTGGGATTCGTACTAGCTGTCAGGTACATTATTTCCCGGGGACATAAAATCTTTCAGGAACTTCAGAAGTATCATGGATGACTTGTTGCTCCATCCATTTAGCCACTTAATCTGGAAAAGTTGTACGAACCATGATAGGGTGGAATATTTTGCATTCTCATAAATTGGTTTTCTAGCATCATTCATGAACTTTTCATACTTATCCGCACGCGGTCCTTGACCGAAAGGAATGTCATCTTCGGTAGGAATACTATCATCTAGGGCATCCTCTACCATATCCTCCATTTCATCTCCTGAAAAGAAGTTATCGTCTTTTTCTTCTTTTGCCGCATTACCGTCTTCTCCTTCTTCTTCTGCCGCATTACCGTCTTCTTCTTGTCCTTTCCCGTGATATAGCCAAGTTGTATAAAGTTTAGTAAAACCATGTTTAAAGATGTGAAGCTCTACGATTTCTACTTTCTGCCAGAACTTATTCCCATATCTATCACACGAGCAGAAAATCTTCTCTAACATGATCTTATTATGTGCGCGTGCAAATTCAAAGAAAACAACAATTCCCGCGACAAACTTAGATTGCATGCGTTGTTGCTGTTAGTTATATGTATGCCTCAGAGGCCATTATTGTACATGTGATATATTATAGTGGATGCTTGGACATATATAGGGAGGACTTTCTTGCTCGACATGATAGTATGCTATCTGGTTGCTCTTTATTTTAACATGTAAACTTATTGTCTCTCTATTACATGTTGATAAAGCCCTTAGGATAAGTACTTGACTACCAGAATTATGGTGCAGATCATACTGGTGGGGCAACGGTAATCGGTATGTACATCCTTCAATTTTTCCTAGTCGTGGGAGTATCGAGACGGGGCATCGATATTCTAGAGTAGACTAGCGTATACGCTTCTCGACCCATATGATGTGCGATAGATGATCCCATATCCATTGGTGTTTGACATCAGAGATGGTATACGGGTGCTCAGTGGAGACTGGGTACACTGAACGGACTCGCCGAGAACTCCTAAATGGTATTATACCTATCGTCAGACAACAGTTCTCTGGTGACACTGGTACAGGTTAGTCTGTCGACCGAGATTGTCATAGAGTCTTGTGTAATTCCCACTGTGCTTTGATTTCCACCTTACCATATTCAAGAGATCATGCAAAACGGTGGTTTTTGGGTACAGTCCCGAGTCACATGGAGGTAATGAGCGATAGGAGGGGATTTCGTCTCTCCCGGTATTGGGGGTTGATGTTGCGCTATGCTTGATTGGCCATAACAGGAAATCCCTAGCCAGGGTTGTTGAGATTTACTGGTAAGTGTTATCAGTAGTTTTTCGAACCGTTATGGGCCTCACATCGGCATGACTTATCAGGCTATTGGGGTCTGACTTTTACCACCTCCAGGCTGAGATATGCGACATATTAGACGAAAAGACCGGACTGTATGGTAGTGTTACTTATTGGATTCGCAAGAGTATGAGCAGCCTTGCTTGTTGATCTTCTGATCGCTCAATACCCGGGTGACCGTTACATTTAGCAAACCGCTTGCGGCTTGTGGGTGACTGATATGATCACTACCTACTGCCGGCGTATTGACGAGTCTTTAAAGTCCTACACAGAGGTTTTCTGGCTCAGGCGAATCGAAGTAGGAGCACATATGTGATATGTGGGGGACCGACATTAATATGTGTATGTGATACCGTATTCTATTCTCGCGATATGTGATATTGGGCGGTTATATGTGATATAGCCGGGCTGTCGAATCAAGTGTTGATTCGATAAGTTGATACATATGATATTAGTCGGTTATATGTGATATATCCGGATTATTAAATTAAGTGTTGATTTAATAATTTAATATATAATTATATATTTGATATATTAATTTACATTAATTAATATTAGCTCACTTAAGCATTTCTTTTTATCACTTGGGTACACTCAGTATATATGTGATGTTTATTAATGTACATTCTTTTGTGTCATGCTAGATGATACATGAGACATGGGTGTATGAGACTCACATCATACTTATCATAATGATGGGTTTTATTTATTTAAAGTAATTCAAAATTGGGTGGAAATTAGTCACATGGTTGACGCTTAGTGGCAGCTTGTAGAATCATTGACTAAGTCCACCAATTTTGTTTTACTTGAGATATTTCTTAACCCAACCATTATTCCAAGCCATAGTTAAGTATCTACATGAGTTAATATATGATATTAACCCACCCATGGTTCCTATTCCACACTTAGTTTTTTTCCATGGTTGCTTTTCTTCATCTCCTTCCTCATGCTGTCTTGCAATTTGGGAGGTGAAGAAAATGAGTGAGAAAAATATTTCTAAAGTGAGCAAAATTCCTACTTCATCATTCTCTACTAGATTAGCCATTTAGTTTAGGGTGTTAGCTTCACTGATTCCATATTAGTGAAGAGGTAGTTTGAGTTGGCGTCTCCTCGACGTAGATCATCTTCGGCCTCGAAGACTTCAAGTAAGATTATTCCTTTCATCTTGTGGAGCCTTTCTTGAGTCCGGGAGTTCACTACTTGGAGCGAAGGGACTACTACATGGAGCTAATGAAGTGAAGGACCGGTCTACAAAGGTTGTATTTCTTGTTCACTTAGATGTAAAGATATTTACATTCTAGTTTCGTCTATTTCTCTAGTTAAGATTCTAGGTTAGGGTTATTTAGCGCGCCAATTTTTTGAAAACGGTATGGTCGATGCCTCCCGAAACCCAGCGGCGACCCTAAGGAACCCTGCAGTTGCCAATCCACATACATCCAGTCCTTAACTCTGATATGCTCATGGGCCATGTTAGACTATATAACATATAAATTGTAGGTTATGGTGACTATATTGAGAAATCTAAGAACGAGATAGTTACCGACAAAGAAAAAATCCGTAGAGACAAGTTTATCGTTGAAAAGAATAAATTATTGATTAATAAAGTTAGATTTGAAAATACCCAAAATATGAGTTGTATTCTGTGTATGTGTGTTTCAATTTATGATTTCGCTTAAATGTAGGGTTGTTAGTGTGTATGTACTTTGTGTGTGCGTTTTTTGTGTATTCGTGTTGTATGTGTGTGTTTCGGCTGTCGGGGGTAAGGTTTCTTTCCCATTAAGAATGTATAGAGCAGACACCCATTTGCTTGTGCTTTCATCTGTTTCGAGTAAATTTCGGTAGCACCTCTCCGCTGTTCTCCGAGTACACTGTAATAGAATAGATAATCATTTCAATACTATGAAACAACGTTAAAATGAACATCTAATCTATCTTTGTACATGGAGAACAGCGGAAAAGTATCGACGAAATAACTCAAAACGAATGAAAACACAAGTGAATGTAGGTGTTTGCTTTATACATTCCTAACTTGTCCACACTGGACAAATATATCGGTTATCATACGATTGAATCTTCTCGTCATATAGACTACACGACGGTTGTTAGCACTGAACTATACTGTCCGATATTTAACAATCTTCGTATAGTTCTATACCACGACGAACATCAAACGTATGTTAACCGATAGACGGGGACTAAGTAGCGCTTTAATTTTCACATATGATTATCGATGAGAATATGAAAGTTTCATATTATTATCGAGTATCATATATTGGTTTTAACTTGAACATTTAACTTGAATAGGTTTTAAGTTTACGTTTCGTTTTTAAGCGTTTAAAGTTTTTAGTTTAGGGTAAGGTTTTCTTACGTTTACGATAAAGTTTTACGTTTACGTTATCATCGAGTATCCTACTGAAGGAACTAGTGCACCAAAAACCCTAACCCTAATTAACTCTAATCATCACCCTAACTCAAATCATCCATAGTTAATGCAAAATTAAGCCAATTAAACTAAATTAACTCTAATCAACACCCTAACCCAAATTAATCCTATTTTACCTAATTAACCTAAATTAACCCTAACTCTTACCCTAATCATTCCCCAAACACTAACCCAAATTAACCCTAACCCAAACCAAAATTAACTCTAATTAATCTAATTAACCATCACCCTAACCCTAATTATCACCAACCCTAACCTTAATCAACCCAAATTAACCCTAACCTTAACCCTAATCAACCCAAATTAACCCTAACCCTAACCCTAATCATCACCAAAACCTTAACCCTAACCCTATTTTACCTAATTAACCCTAATCCTAATCATCACCCAAAGCCTAACCCTAACCCAAATTAACCCCCAATTAACCCGGCCCTATAACCCTAACCCTATTTTAAAGAGTAACTCCACGACGAGCACGATCGACGGCGATGGAGGAGGAACTCGGCGACGAGGAAGGTGGCGATGAGAGTGGGGCGGCGACGATGGGTGAGGATGGACGACGATTGGCGAGATACCTAGCATGGGTTGGGGGGAAATTTTGGGGCACAGTGGGAAAATTCTTAGCTTTATTTTTTTTAAATAAGCATTTTTTGTCCTTATGGATTAATCCGTAGGGCTCTTTTTTGCGGCACCGTAAGGCCAAATAAAGACATCGCATTTTAATATTTTTTAATTTATTTAAAAAATCGTAGGGGCAACTTTTTATTGCCCCTACGGAGTAAATCGTAGGGGCAACTTTTTATTGCCCCTACGAATTCCTCTGTCCGTAGAGGCAACCCTCATTGTAGTAGTGTATATATTGACAGGAATTTCTGTTATAATTACATCATGCTATCAACACTATAACAGGGATAGTTTGCAAACATCATATTTGCAATACAAGTCTTCACAATAATAGTGAGAGAATACATGCACTATTATTCAAAGTCTTTGATATATATTAAAAGGGCAATGTAAACAAAATATCGAGCAAGGTAGTAAAAATATTATATATCAAACCAATTAATACAAGATGGGCCACACAAAAAAAAAAGACAACCCAACATTACAAATGCCATGACAACCCAACATTACGAATTAAGGAGATCGATGTTTAATGTATGTATGTTTTAATACGAGCTAGCGCCCTCGTGCTAGCATCTCTTGAACCTCCTTCTCCTGAAACTCAATCAACGAAATCCTCTTCTGCGCCCGTAACTGCTCATAAAACCTCTTGATAAACTTCTCCGCCTCATCGTCGACCTCTTCACGACTCAAACTCTCACCTGCATCATCTTCAGAAAAATTTGAAATCCTTACAGAGAGAGGGCTTTTAGTCTCACCATTAGCAAGCTCTTGAGAAAAGACAAAGCACTGAGGCGAAGGCGAAGGCGAAGGCGAAGGAGTATATTCGATCCTGGGCACCATATAAGCTTGCCTTGGGGTCTCATCGGGCTCTTGAACCACGGCATTGAGGCATGGGAAATAGTTGTGCCTTCGCTTCGTATGGAAAAAAACAGGGCTGGGGCTGTTGGTGCATGAGAACTCGTATTCTTGCATGCGGGATCCGTAGCCACGCAGAGATTTGTGAAGGCGATTGTGGTGGAAGACGAGGTGGCCGAGGTTTTTGCCCATGATCTTGCCTCTCTTCATCATTAAGTTCATGTCCATGACGAGCTTTCGCTTTGAGACGAGGCCCTTCCGCATCATGAAGAAGGCGATGCGGAGGAAGTTCCATAGTCTTTTGGCAGCCGCAGGAGAGTGGAGCTCCATTGGAGGATCGAGACTGGTAGAGAGAGAAAGAGAAATTTCAGGGAGAGATAAAGAGAGGGAGAGAGGGTTTCTTGTCTCTTGAGAGGTCTGGATGAACCTCTCAAGAGAGAAGAGAACCCTATGATGAGAGTTATTGGGAGCGTGGAGTGCTGCTTATTTATAGAGGAAGATTAAAGAGAAGAGAATCACAAGGAAGAATGATATTATAATAATGGTAACTTATCATCATATATAAGAGAATAACGCAGAAGGATAAACTACCATACCTTCATAGCAATGGTAACTTATCATAACAATGGTAACTTATTTCCATGATGCTAATAAACCAATTAAAGAAGTTATTTAAGTTCTGAATTAAATAAAGATAAAGGGTTTTATATGCAATGAATCCTAATAATAATGGTGGGCAAATGAGGACTACAACTTTGAATAAAAAAGGCCTAGTGGAGAAGAAAAAGGGCAAGGTAGGGGACCATGGGGCCACGCTTCTTTGTGTGAAAGGACCATGGCAACAGCTATCTTGGGTCTTCGATCAATGAGAAAAAGAAGAAAACTAAGTTGTTGTTATTGATCAAGTTTGAATATTTTGAATTATAAGCACAGCTAAGAAATAGCCAGTATAGGTTACTTATATAATCACTTGTAATCTATGTTTATAATATAGAAATAAATGCATTATTCAGGTCACAGGAAATCAAATCATATGAGAAGTTAAATATAGGTAATTAAAGATGAATACATGCAATCTCTGAAATACCAATAATACTAGAATAAAAGACATTATCTCTCAAAGTTAAATGTAGATTTATAAAATGAACTTTAATTCGAAGTTGTGGCCATGACAAGGCAGCATGTCATTGTAATCTAGGGTGCTGATAGATGGTTAAATCCCCTGCAACAATAACTTGTTCTAGAATAGAAATTTTCAGCACAACCGACAAAAAATGTACTGAACAGAGATGACTTCTATTGGATTGAACAACATATTGGTAGCCAGTTGAAAAAATAGATCCTGAAATCTTGAAGTTAATGTATCTGGACTTCACTTTCAGGAAGTGAGGGCAATTCATGTACCCTTCATAAAGTATGAGTCTGTTAAAAGGAAGGCCAGAACCAAATTGGGTAATCTTTTAAGTTGGCAACTTCCATGATCTAAATCTATCATCAGTTATTTGAATTGACAAAAGTAAACTATAAATCCACCAAAAACTAGGCTAGAAAACCATTTCATGAAACAAACTTGCAATTCATGAATCAAAATCATATTAATGGTACTCGTAAACCCTTTTCCTCTCCTCTTTTTTGCAACTTTTGTTGATGTAAATGGGAGATGGATAAAGTTTCTACCCACAAAATCTTGCATTATTCATGCATGTGGGGAAATTGGCTCAAGACATGGCTTTTATGGCGCAAAACGTGATCTTGAGGTCTAGCTAAGTGTAGCTTCTAATTTTAATAGGATACTGCTTTGCCATTGCTTCTGCTTTTGTTTTCTTTCTCTTCGTGTGATCCTTTAAAGTTCCTCTCTGGATTCCTTCCTTCTTCCTTTCTTAGGCCTCGTTTAGTTTTCCCTTTTTCTTTTCACAGTAATCACATGTAAATTGAATAATTACAGGGACAAAATTATTAGCAGTGGAGTACACCAGGGTTCCTCATTGGATTCACATAAATTAATTAGTACCAAAACATCCACATCATAATTAATTGGAGTTTAGAAAATTGGTTCCAAAACAATGATTAGTTGAATTCTATTACTTCAAGATCTTTTCATTTTGAATAAAAGGATTAGGAGGGATGTCCAAATCTTAGAGCTTCCCCTAAATGATTAATTGAAGGGACACATGAAATAATACAAGTATGTACTAACTATTCAATATTTATTTGGGTACAATTAGGATAAGTGCAGCCCCAGATCTAACAAACCAATGTGGCCAGCTTGTGCTGCATGCACAGTCTCTGTATAGATGATGACATAAACCTAATGTGGCCTTGGTTTTTCTTGTAAGTTTGAGATGCAAACAAATGTTCAAGTCAAGTATTTAATGAAATTTCTACATGATATAAGCTAGAAGCTTCATAAATAATCTGTAGCTGTGAATAAGTTAATGGTCCACAGAATCGTAAAGAAACCAAGATATATGGTGCAAGTTTATCTGTGAGATTAGACAAGTGAAGATCAAAGACCACAGATCGAGCTAGTCTGAAGTGGTTTTGTAAACAAACAAGCTGCTGTTAAGATATGAAATAGTTAAAGTAAAGCTTAAGATGATAAATTAGTTAAACTAAAGCTTGTTCATGCCCTTGTTGAACTATATTCAAGCTCAAGGTGCTAAATAGCCGCGTAGTACTCTTCCCTAAGTTCTCCTACGAGATTGATATGTCGAGTCAAGTAATTGGAGGAAAGCGTTTGATGTTAATTTGTGCTGAAACAATGATGACTCCTTTCATATTCAAACCCCTTTCTTTTTTAACTGATACGAACATTTGTAGGAAGGTAATGATCCTCATACACAATACATTCTTTGCTAGAACGGTTATCCTTTTTCTGGTTTTCAGTACAGGCAGTAAAGCCCATTATCCTATGGTTAATGATACCAAAATACCATGAACTTCACCATTTGATATATTTGACATGAACTTGATATAAATTACATTCAAATACCACAATCCACCCCTTCTTATTGGACAAAAATACCATCCGGTTTGTTCTCCTTTCAAATCCGTCACCGTGGAAGTCATAAGAACATCAGGTGACCAATATATCAGGGTTTTATCCTAGGTCCAAGGTTTTAATGAGCACTAGCTAGGCGATAGGGGTATCACCTAGCGCCTCATGCTTAGGCGCCCGTCTAAGCGCCGATTACGAATGCATATATGCAAAAAATAGCAAATTAAGGCTTGAGTAAGTCATTATTATTATTTATTATCAAAAAGTTAAGACTACGGTTTTATCCTTGTGATTTTAAAAACTCTTTTCACTCATCTACTTCTCATTTTGTTCATATAGACCTTGAAACGATCAATTTGAATCAGGGAAGGGAATAATTAGAAGAGAGTGGGCAATGAGTTTTAGGGGGAAACTGTGGACATATTGGATACTCGAAGTTCATGTGACAAATCACAATGACGATTTCAGAAGGGCAATTGATTAATGGCATTTAGGTGCAACAATTAGAAATATTTCATGGTATTTTAGTGTGATTAATAAAGTTCATGGTATTTTAGTGTATTTACAAAGTTCATGGGATTTCTAAGAAATCTATAACGTTCATGGCATTTTAGATTATGATAGACAACTAGAATGTGCAGGATTAACTGACAGAGATCTTCAGCCTTGTTCCTGTGCACAACTAGTATAAGAAACCAAGTATGCTAAGGCGCCAATGAGCTATATCTCACTTGGTATGGGCAGTGAGTGTGGGGTTCGAACCTAGGAACCCCAGGAAGGGCCACAAATTAACTCTTTCGGGGCAAATTTGTGGGTCTCCTGGGTGCGTGTGTGTTGCGTTCTTGTGTGTGATGGGTGCGTTGGTGTGTTGTGTGCATAGGTTAAGGCTTACGGACCAATACCAAAAACAAAAGTATGCTAAGGCACACTACGATGCATATGTAGGCTGTCGAACTTAACAAACTAAAGGGGAGTCGTTACATAATAATTAAACAAAACATAAAGAAATTAGTCTCTATACCTTCACACGTACACCAGTAGAAATGTTTAGTTTCAGTTATGCGGATACGATCTGTCCACAAGTTCATTGTTTACTATGACAATTAGCATCCTCAAGGACCACCTGAATTAGAGCAAAAATTATTAGTTACACAAATACAAACTACCAAGGGACAAGTTAATGAATTAAACAACATTTGAGATCTGCAAGATTTCATGGGGAACAACTAAAGTTGTTGCATTACAGAGAACTTTACAAGTTAATGAATTTAACACAAACAACTTATGGTGTATATCAATATCTTTGACGATTTTTTGTACATCATAATATGAAAATAATATTTCAGAATCATTTACAACAACAAAAAATGAGATGCCTGGAAGAAGAAACGAATGCATAAACTTGAAAGTTAGATGAAATATATCATCTAAGGAATAACCAACCGATATTCAATGGATGAAGGAGGAGGTCAGCTTTTGCACTAATCAACTCATAATTAGAAGGATTGAAACACATAGTATAGACGAGAAATAACAACATATCTAAGCAATAATGCTAGAAAAAAGCAAAACAACACAATGTCGTTGACCTAACATAATTTATTCAATCCATCTACAAAATTAAAATGTCGGAAGTCTTTGAAGATCTATCATGTACGCAATCGCAACTGGTGCTTGCATCTCTTGAACCTCCTTTTCCTGCTACTGAATCAACACAATGCAGCTCTGTGCCCGTAGCTGCTCATAAAACCTCTTAATAAACTTCTCGGCCTCATCATCAACCTCTTCACAGCTCAAACTCTCACCTACACCATCCTCAGAGAAATTCGAAACTCTTACAGAAAAAGGCGACCGTATCGGGCTCTTGCTCTCCCCATCAGCAAGGTCTTGCGAAAAGGCAAAGCCCTGAGGAGATGGAGAATACCCGATGCTAGGCACCCCATAAACCTGCCTCGGGCTCTCATCCGGCTCTTCGACCATGGCATTAAGGCATGGAAAATAGTTGTGTTTTCTCTTTGAGTGGAAGAAAACAGGGTTGGGGGTGTTGGTGCATGAGAATTCATATTCTTGCATGCCAGACCCATAGCCACGTGAAGCTTTGTGGTGGTGATTGTGATGGAAGACAAGGTGGCTGAGGTTTCTGCCCATGATTTTGCCTCTCTTCATCATTAGGTTCATGTCCATGATAAGTTTTCGCTTTGAGATGAGGCCCTTTCGCATCATGAAGAACGCAATGCGGAGGAAGTTCCATAGTTTTTTTGCCGACGTGGGAGAGTGTAGCTCCATTGGAGAAGGGTCGAGAGAAAGAGTTTGGACGAACCTCTCAAGAGAGAAGAGAACCCTATGATGAGAGTTGTTGAGAGGGTGGAGGGGTTATTTATAGAGGGGAATTAGGGAGAAGAGAATCATAAGGAAGAAGGATTAGGACCAAAAAAATGTTATAATAAGGATAACTAATTGCATATAATACTTGTTGTATATATCTTATCGGGCAACTATTAGCATTTGACACCTCTGGATTAGTCTGTGGTAAATTCAAATTTGTTGTAGTTAAGCCAATCCATAGGAATAAAGATTGACGATATATACAGATTGGAGATACAACAACTAAAACAAGCCTTTATCGCAAATTTTTAGGGTTGGCTACATGAATCTTCTCCTCGTTCTGGTCTCTTGAGGTCGCTCCTCAATCAAACTAGCAAACCAGACGTTTACCTAACACAATCCTCCTTTATCCTAGCTTGAGATAGACAAACTGTGAGAGCAAGGCATTTAAATTGCAACATCGACGGAGTTATATATATGGATTGGAGATAATGTCACAAAATACATGAGAGTGTCATAAGATATAGAATTCCACATTACCGTATCTGCATAATATCGCAACACACGAAATATCATCCATGTCATAGCAATGGGAGCAAATTGCATGAGGGTTATGGTGCTAGTGCTAAAAAACCAGTTTAGGAGTTATTTAAGCGGTGATTAAAATATATATATGAAGGGTTCTACATGCAATTAGTCCTACTAAAATAATTGTGGCCGAATGAGGACTTTATCTTTGAATTAAAAAGGCTTAGAGGAGGAGAAAAAGGGGATGGTAGGGGACCATGGGGCCACACTGCTATGTGTGAAAGAGCCATCGCAACAACTATCCTGGGTTTTGGACAATGAGAAAGAGAAGAAAACTAGGTTCTAATCGATTAAGTTCGAAAACTGAAATTTGAATTAATTTGAAGTACAGCAAAGAAGTCCTCAGTATATATAGGTTGGTTAAAATAAATCCTATTGTAAGTTATGTCAGAGCACACAATTATAAATGCACTATTCGATTCACAAGAAATCAAATCAGAGCCATCAAATTGATTTTGCCTAAAAACCTAGAGGATATATAATTAGGTTTACTTTCCTTGTGAAGTTGTGAAATTCATGTAAGCATTTCCATGAAACATGTGATTAAATTTTGAAGTAAAGACTCTTTTATGTCTAAAAGCTCTCTCCACTAGCCACCCACATAATTGAAGTGCTTACTGGAGAAACAATAAAGAAAGCATTGCAACGGGAAATATCTTGTGCACGTCAAATTGTCTTGTTATAAAACGCAAAAGAGAAAAAAAAAACAATTTAAAATCAGAGCATAGTGGAAAAGAGCAAGTGTTGCATTTTCATACCGGCTGTTTATTCACTGATTATGAATCCACATTCTCTGCATGCTTTTTACCTGGTAATTAGATGCGATTCAATAAAACTGATATGCTTCACAATAGGTGAGACTAGGTCATAGAAAAATACAAATAATTTAAAGATAAATACAAATAACTTCTGAAATGCCAGTAAGTGTAGAATAAAAGAAAATATACTCTTAAAGTTCATCATAATATGACAAGTTAGCATATTATTGCGACAAGGGGGCTTCTACGCGATCAAACAACGTATTGGTAGCCAGTTGTAAGAAAAGATATGGAAACTCCAGAACGTATCTGGACTTCACTGTCAATAGGTGAGGGCAATTCATGCAACCTAAGTTGAATATGAGTCCATTGATAGAATGTAACGACCAAATTGGGTAATCTTGCAAGTTATAATAAACTTTTATGATAGAAATCATCATGGATTATTTGAACTGGCCAAAGTGAGATATCAATCTTCCCGTTGGGCTGAAAACAACTCTAAACAACAATCTTGCAACCCGTAAACCAAAATCCTATCTCAACAATTTGCTTGCCACTAGTGGATATTGAGATCTATTTGACACTTACAAATGGTATTAGAACATCGGCTCGCTCACTTGTTAACGTCGGAAAATTTGAAAACCCAGCTTAGATCACATTGGACACACATAATCAGTGGTCAGACCACTCATATGACATGTGGCATTCCAACTCAGGGTCAGCTACAATATAATTCTGAAACTGATGATGCTCAATATTGGCGATCCCCAAGATCAGGACACGTGGCAGATGACGTGTCCCAGAACTCAGAGGAAAGGACTCACAGGGACCGACCAGGCCACCCCTGTACCCGACCAACACGCGCGAGCTGGCCCTCCTCGGAGCCCCCTGCAAATGGGCCTCCTTGGCCCCTCAGCTCGCCCCAAGCTGCCACGAGACCAAGACTCCTCGGCCTTCTCGTTCGCCCCCGAGCTCCCCAGCCGAGGACGTCTTCCTCGGTCCACGTCTTCCTCGGTCCTCTGACCAACTCCATCGCTCACGGGCGTAACCGTCGCTCCGCAAATCTCGCCACGCGCAGATTCTCCGCCAGCCATATCCCACGTTCCACGCCATCACGATCCCCATTAATAGGTGATCCGCTCTCCGCGCGGGCGTGACGTCGGGAGCATAACTGCTGACGAGATTCTCGCGCCTGCTGTTGCGTGCTACCACCGCTATATAAACCCCCATCACAAAGGGGTCAGGTAAGCCATTCTGATTCCACTAAGCCGTTACTTTGCTCGGATCTAGCATTAACTTGATCGTCGGAGGGTCCTCGGTGGTACCAAACCACCCCGGGACTTCTTTGCAGGTATTCGGCGTTGAACTCCTCAAATCACCAATCTCCTCAAACCCATTAAGACCCATACGCAACGGGAGATCATCTCCAAAATCCACCGGGAGATCGACAGAAGACAACATCTAAAGGAGGACTGAAAAGGACCTCCATCAGTTGGCTTCGTTTGTGGGAAAGCAAACTCTACAAAAACAAAGTTGGCCTTCCGATCTCCGTCCATATGGCAAGCAACCATCCTGAGAATCCGGATACCAGCCGCCACCTCCCCCTCACCGGAGGCGTGGATGAACCCCCTCCGGCGACCATCATCAACGCCCTCGCCAGCCGAATAGATCGGCTGCAGTCCCTCGTAGAGACGCTCATTCGCATCCAAACGGTCGGGCCTGGGCCCCAGATCGTCGCTCCTCCGCCTCCAGAAGGCTCTGCCCCCGTCGGCACGGCTGACCACCGGCAGGCTATGACTCCAGACCACGGATCTCATGGGCCGATACTCCCTGAGGCCCGTTGGGCGCCCCACGGCTCCACACCAAGGTCCGCCGCCGGAGCGCCATGCCTCGAGCCTCCTTGCGACCCGTACCCCGTGAGGAGATGTCGGTAACTTCGCCTGCCCACAGGCATGACCGACGCCCCCTCTCTCGACGGGGTCGCACAGAAGGGGCTCGCCATGACGGTTCGAGGGCCACCTCGCCCGGGGATCTGAGGAACCTCATCGAGAGGAACTGGGGCAGAGCCCCGACGCAGGTCTCCCACGGCAGGGGCCAGGGATCACGGGGTGCCGAGTTCTCGGGGTACCACGGCCGACTCGACGCCCTCGAAAAGAAGATCGAGGGCATGAGCCAGGAAGGTCACCTCTTAGCCGACGGGGCTGAGTACGCCGCCGACACACTCACCAAACCGTTCACCGAGGGACTACTCGCTGTCCACGTCTCTGTTTCCCCAATTAGAGCAAAGCTCTGTTCAAATTCCAAGATTTGAAATGAAGCGACGCTTCTGTTTCCCCCAATCAGAGCAAACCTCTGTATTGAAATTCAAAAGTCAAAAAATTGAAGCAACGCTTCAGATCCAGCGCCAGGCTCGCTACGCGCCATGTGTCAAACACGGATGCGCTAGCGCCAGATGCGCTGCGCTCTAGGCAGCGCACCATCAGTGCGCTAGCGCTAGGCGTGCTGTGCACCACGTGTTAAACACGGGTGCGCTAGCGCAGACTGCGCTGCGCGCCACCAATTAGAGCAAAGCTCTGTCTCCAAGATTGGAAAGCGAAGCAATGCTTCATGAAAAGTGCTAACAACAAATGCGCCAGCAATAAGAGTCAAAGACTCTGAAACGGCGCTCATGTGCAAAGCACGGGAGCACTAAGTGCCGGGAGTGCTAAGCACCAGAAGCGCTTTACCTGATTATAGCAAATCAAATTATGCAGCGCATAAGCGCCTTACAAAGGAATAACAAAGAATTTAAAAATAAAGGAACACTTGGTAGATAATGAAATACTTAATTAAACATCTTTTTACTATTACAATGTAAACAGATCACCAAACATGGGATCAAAAGGACAAGGGTTTGCAAAGCTAAGAATAAGATTGTCCAGTTCCCTCTCCGTCTTCTCCACCATGTCAAAACGGCGATCCTCTCGAGGAGCAACCATCCATCGATCAACGCCGCACTCACCAGAGAAAGTGGAGATAACGACCCGACTAGCCCGTATCTGGCTCAGCAAGTGGACAGAGCAATCCTTCAGGGCTTTAGTGATCAAATGCGCCTCGAAGAAGCACTCGATCTTGTTTTCAGCAGCATCGAGCATTGCCGAGGATATCTCTGCTGGAGGAGGGGGAATATCAGCGAGCACAGACGCAAGGATCATCCGAAGCCAAATAGAGTGTGGGGGGAGAGGAGACCCTACACGAGTCTAGAGCTCATACAGCGCTACGTCGCATTGGTCATCCGTAAGAGAAGGATCCACCAAGCGCACAGCAAAACGAGGAACAATGTCCTGGATAGACACTTCCCATGATTGTCGGCGAGCATGTGGACGGTTGCAAGCCATAAATGAAAGGATTCTTTGGAGGCGGGAAAAGAAAGAAACTTTGCTTCAGATTATAAAGACTAGGAACAAAAAATTTTGTGTGCACAGTGGAGCTATTTCCAAGACTTGGGAAATGAAAGTTCTGGGGAATACAAGTTTGACTTAAAAGGAAGGTGAAAAGACACCTCTATTTGAAGCAACGTTTCAGATCCAGCGCTCTGCGCTGCGCGCCACGTGTCAAACACAGATGCGCTAGCGCAGTTGCGCTGCGCTGCGCGCCACGTGTCGAACGTAGATGCGCTAGGGCAAGGGGCACCATCGCTGGAATTAAAAATTCCCCACCGTTAGATCAAAAGATCTAATAATAATAAATTATTAATTAGAATTAAAATTCTGTTACGAAAAGATCTTTTCAATCTTATTAAAACAAGAAGATTATCTTCTACAAAGTAGAAGCCATAGGATCAAAGATCCAACAGTGGGAAATATTCCCAAATCAATCAGAGAAAGATCTCTTAAAACTGATTTAACAAATCAATTAGCCCTATATAAAGGCCCCAAGACTTAAAGTCTGATATGGAGAAACCTCTCTGCAAACTTTGAGAAAAACTCAAAGAGAAAGAAAAGCAAGCTTTTAGAAAGAGAAGATCATTTCTTCAAAGAAAAAAATTAATTCTTGAACAACAGAGATGAAATCATCTCATTAAAAAAGAAGAACTATCTTCTTAAAGGATCATAGATCTACAAAAGACCAAGGTCTTTGATAAAAAGAAAAAGATCAAAAGATCTAATCATAAAAATAAAATAAGTATTTACTTCATTCACATATCTTTGATCTACAAAGGCAGAGCCCTTTTATAAACAAGAACTTTTGTTCTTGAATCTTGAGGCAAAGCCTCCTTTAAAAGAAGAACATAAACTTGTTCTCTGATCACAAATTTGATCAGATGCGCTTTGCGCTACTGAACAGTGCCTTGCATTCATGAACTGCGCTTTTGCGCTCCTTGGACCGGCGCTCAGCGCCAAAACGTGCCACGTGTCAGTCACAGAAACAACTTGCGTTTTGCGCTTCTGAAGTAGCGCTCTGCGCTCATGGGCTGGCGCTTGGCACCAAGCGCGCCACGTGTCACTCACTGGCGCGCCCCTAAATCAGCGCAAAGCGCTCATAAATGGAAAGCGCAATGCGCTAATAAACTAGCGCTTAGCGCTAAGCGCGACACGTGTCACCTTCGTATGCGTTACGTGACAGAAGCGCAATGCGCTCTTTAATTGGCGCAAAGCGTCTGACGCGCCACGTGGCGCACTGTCAGAACACACTTTGTTCTGATGAATGCTATGCATTCAATACAAGACAAAAGATGTCAGGATCTAAAGCTTAGCATTACTAAAAGGGCCGAGCCCAAGTAAAAGCTCTATAGCCAGAACAACAAAATGTTAAACATTTTAATTGGACTTAGCCCAATTCTGGACATAAGTCCTCAACTTGTATTGAACTGAGCACATTTGCTCACAAGTATTCAACAGATCTTAGTCTTAAACTGGGCTACAGATCTTTCAAACAATTCACACCGGTTTGAGGATACATCTCGTTACTCCTCTGATATTTGTCGTTGTAATCCTTCAACGTCTTCAGAGAGGTGACGGGTCCCGATGACCACACATTTCTACGGACTTTAGGGTCCTTAAACTCATGGACTACGACGTCCTTAAACTTATAGACTACGATGTCTTTAAACTCCGGACTGTGGGGTTCTTAAACTCATGGACTACGATGTCCTTAAACTTTATAGACTACGATGTCTTTAAACCGGACTGTGGGGTCCTTAAGCCCATGGACTACGATGTCCTTAACCTGGACTGTGGGGTCCCTTTAAACCCACGGACTATGATATCCTTAACGTGGACCGAGATGTCCTTAAACTACCGATGGACCGAAATGCCCTTAAACTAACAATGGACCACCATGTCCTTAAACTGGTAATCGACAGCAATGTCCCTAAACTAAACAATAGAGCCCAATTGCTCTCTTGTCGGATCTAAATGATCCTGTTAAGTTGATCTTAGTCTAAAAATTAGACCAACGTATCCTTAACATACGTTTAAGTTGATCTTAGTCTCAAATGAGGCTAACGTATCCTTAAACCCAAACCTCAAACCCAAATCTAAGAAGATACAGATTTGGATTAATCCATGCCCTACGGGCAACAACATAAATTAGTCTCCGTATACAATCCACGGGCAACCACAAACAAAACAAACACCCACGACACGAAGTGACCATATGGAGAAGGAGAAAGTTGTTACCGCGATACGGTAGCGTAATTAACTGCAGAGGCTTGCGCCTGTAGGAAAGAGCGTCCCCACAATCAAAAACCCCTCAAACGAGTGGGAATCTGACGAAGTCTGCTACATCGACCGCATCCGTTTAAACCTTCGATGCATGGTGCCATAAATCAACTTGGCATCTTCAGAGAGGTGGACGGATAGCACCAATTAGCATCTGCCCCCAGATTCAGGGAAGACGTTCGCCGCGTCTTCCCGATTTCCGGCGGTAAACAGATTCTGGCACGTCCGGTGGGACATTTCCTCTTTCCACTCCACACTTCGTGTGTCGTGAAAGAATCACGGTTTGATATGGTTGCCCTTGGGTTCGAGATACTAAGATTTGGTTTCTTTCTTGGCGCAGAAAGCGAAACAGCAATGGCATCTACTTGCGTGAAGTGTTCCAACTGCAACTGCAACTGCAACTCGCGCTCCGCCTCATCTGGAGGTATAGCTTATGGGCCTCAAGTGGCCTCCTTGTTCACGATGCCGGTAGATCAGGTGACTCAGGCCACCACCGGATTGTTCTTTGGGATCATGCTCCTACCGATGAGCTTCAGCACCCCCATACCAACACCAGAAGCTCCCAAGAAGTCGGTCTTTGATCGGCTTGCTACTACCGCGGCCCCTCTCAAAGGGTCATCCAGCTCCAGCGCCTCAGTCTTCGCCAGATCGGGCCAAAATTCCTGTGGGCCCATGATGAAGCCTGGAATCTCAGAAAAGGTTGTTCCAAAGAGGATAGCCATCCCTGCTCCTGAAGTCGTCAAGGCGGCTTCTCCCGCCAAAAGCTCAGTTTTTACAAGACTGACTGTTCTGACTCCGACTACGGTTCCTGTCCCTGCTCAGAAATCTGTTTTTGACCGATTGGATACTGCTTCTCAAGGGACATCAATCTTCAAGAGGCTGACACTAGCAACAGCCCCTCGCCTGGATAGGGGGCAAGACAAAGCTATTCCCATCACCGAACCAACACCGTCGGCTCGACACGCTCGACGTCGCCATTGGCGCCGAGTAAGGAAGGCTGGAGGCAACTCCCCCTCTGGGCTAACTCCACCAGCCCCAACGGTGGATGTCAATACTGTTGTTCCAACCGGAAACAGCTTTGAATTGTTGAATAAGGTGCGCATGAACTCTTCTACCGCCGTACTGAAAAGATCTCTGCCACCGGTGGAGAATGTTACAGAAGGAAAGCCGGAACAGCCCCCTCAGCGGCCGTCCTCCAAAGTTTACAAAGTCTAGCGACGTGTCCAAGAGTCAGTGATCGATCAAGACTATCTTCGCCGACAGAAGAAGCTGAAGGTTCAGCAGAAAGAGGGCCGTCCTAGCAAGCCACAAAGGACGACAACCGCCTGGGTGCTCGCTGCAACGGCCCCCTCAACGTCAACTGCTCAAAAGAAAAGGAGGCCAGAGAAAGCCCCTGTGACTATGGTAGAACGCAAAGACGCTGAGACCAAACGCCCCAAGTCTGGGGGCATAACGGTGCATACTGTTTACATGGCTTCTAGAAAAGAGGAAAGCTGCACTTCGACGGGCCACCGACCGCTCACCCGATCAATAACAAGGGTTCAGGAACAACAACAGCAGAAGCTTCAGGAGATGCTGACTGCAATGGCCGCACTTACCGGGCTAAAAGAAAGCCCGGAGGCATCATCAAAGCAGCGTCACGAACAAGAAACCGATGCTGACTTCTTACGCATAGTCCTCAAAAAGAAGGACAGAGAAGCTGCAGAACAAGCTGCCAACATAAACGAATGGCGCTTCTCTTCCAAGACATGGTCGGGATAATGTTACAGCCGGATCCTTCAGCTGAAGACCCTCCGATCATTATTGAAGACGACGGAGAGGAGACATCGAACTCTCCCCCGGCTCTTTCAGCAGCCAAAGAGGAAACTATTTCCAAGGCCGCTCTGGATGACTATATAGCTCAGCAAATACAAGCTCACCGGGCGAATGAAACGGCCGGCCAAGTCGTCAAAACTGGGCGACCGTATCCAAGCTGGTATGACCAAATAAAATATCCGCCGGGATACACAATCCCCAAATTCCATGTGTACAAGGGGACAGGCAATTCTCACCAGCACATCGCCCAGTTCAGAGCTCTTTGCGGCAACACCGGGGGTGATGATAAACTTTTGCTCCGTCAATTTGTCGGCAGCTTGTCAGAAACGGCCTTCGAATGGTACTCTGAACTCCCGAATGACTCCATCAAGACTTTTGCGGAAATGGAGCTGTTATTCACCCAGCGATTCGCAAGTGCTAGTGAACGCACCCCGATAACGGCATTGATTAATGCCAGGGTGAAGCCAGGCGAGACGTGGGTCCAATACGCCATACTATGGCGGAATCTGTGGTCAAAATGCGAACAACGCATCGAAGAAGCACCGGCGGTGGGTATGTTCGTGGGCACTTTGGATCCTCATACGACTATCTCCCAGTTCATGATGTTCTTCAAGCCGACCACTTTCCAGGCCTTGATCGACAAACTGACCCAAATGGACCAGATGCGTCATAGACCGTTTCCTCTAAAACCAGACTCTCGAAATGAGAAGGGAAAGGGGAAAGAGATCATCGTTGCCAATGCGCAACAGCAGCCCGGTGGCCCAAGACCAGTTGATCGCCAAAATAACAGAACTCGATCTCTTGAAGATAAAATGAGTCGCCCTTACTCGTTTCCTAGAGACAAGACAAAGAGGTTATTCGAGCTTGTACTGCGCAACAGGCTCATCAATTTGCCAGAGCTAAGACGCCCAGCGCAACCTGGCGACATTAGCAATCCTAACTACTGCCCTTATCACCGAATGTTGGGCCATCCGATCGAGGATTGTTACATCTTCAAAAACTGAATAGAAGATCAATACCAGCAGGGCAAGTTCGTATTATCTGAGAATTGGAAGGTGAACCCGCCTCAGCCACACACTCCTAAGAAAACAGATACACCGGGGGCATCATGCTCTTTTGTAGAAGAAGCTCTATGGGAGGGCGCTCTTTCAGCAAAGACGAAAAGAATGCTGAAAGATCTCCACACATGTCCAGCAATTAGGTGGAAAAATCCACTGGAACCTGAGGTCATCGAGGGGATGCTGAAGCCGCGCTCAACTCCAAAGATCGGTGGTGATAGCCAAAGCATGCACGCCCAGCCGTCGAAATCTTCGAAAAAGAAGAAGAAATCCAAGAAGCCCGTGAAGCCTGGCAACAAGCGTACGGACCTGCAAAAGCAGATTGACGCGTTGGAAGAGTATAGCCAGAAGGCGCGGACTCCAATCACGCTCCAGGAGTTCCTCAGCCACGTCCTTGAGGACGGAAATGATGGAGAAGACTCATCTGATGAATCTGAAGATTACGTGGAAAGTTGCCATGTGATCTCTCATTCGTCGCTAGACAATGAAGAGCCTCCTTGCACAAAGAAACTAGGGGCAGGTCCTGAGCCAGAACTTCTGGGGCCATTAGATGAAATAATTGATGCATTCCTGAATACAGCTCTTCTGAAAAGTAAAGCTGATCGGGAGCGTGAGATGGCCATATTTGAAAAAGCCAAACGCCGGCGACTGGACGAAAGAGTCGAGACACTCCCGCTGGAACAAAGTACATCCGCCGCAAACAAAAGCAGGTTCAAGACGAGGAAGAGGTTCGCCAAAGCCGTATCAATAGGGATGAAGCTGCCACCCTCCGAAGGAAACGTTCTTTGTGAAGAGGAAATGCATCCTAGCTACTGTTTATACCATCGAAAGATTGCGCACCCTATCAAAGAGTGCAACACTTTTAAAAGATGGTGGCGGGAATATGTTGCTCACCGGCAACATTTCAAACGGATGAAACGCAAAACTCGTCGGGAGCAAGGAAGTACGACCGAGGAGCGTAAAAGAACTGCCGGCAACTGTCGCACGGTCAGCGTCGGGGGATCCCAAGTTCTCACCTTTGGGAGCGACTCTGACGAAGAAATGACTCTTGGCTCCCTCTTTAAGGAGTCTACCTTGGGAAAAGAGGAAGAATCGAAGACCTGTAAAAATATTTAGCTACGCAATCGTACGCTGCCCGAAAAGAATCTTGGTCCCTCGAACAGTGGGTTAAATAGAAAAGATAAGGGAAAAGAAAAAGTCTCTGAGGATATCATCCTTGATGACCAAGCCGTCGAAAAGCTGACAGCCAAGGACCCGCCAAAGAAAAATAAGGTGGACTACAATGTTCTGGCACACTTGAGAAAGCTACCTTCGCAGTTAAGCATTCTCGACGCCCTTCTGTTATCCAAAGAAGCAAGAGATTCTTTGATCAAGGCGTTACAAGAGCCCGAGCAATTCCAAGCTTTCCTCCCCGAAGAGAAGATGAAGGACGAGCTGGAAGAAATACACACAGTCGATATCACCTTCGGCGATGAAGATCTCCTACTTGGGACATGTGAGCACAACCGTCCCCTATATGTCTCCGGATACTGTCATGACATTAAGATAGGTAAAATCCTGGTTGACAATGGGTCTTACATTAACCTTCTCAACGTGAGAGTATTGAAGGAAATCTGCATGAGAGCCCGAGCAATTCCAAGCTTTCCTCCCCGAAGAGAAGATGAAGGACGAGCTGGAAGAAATACACACAGTCGATATCACCTTCGGCGATGAAGATCTCCTACTTGGGACATGTGAGCACAACCGTCCCCTATATGTCTCCGGATACTGTCATGACATTAAGATAGGTAAAATCCTGGTTGACAATGGGTCTTACATTAACCTTCTCAACGTGAGAGTATTGAAGGAAATCTGCATGAGCGTTCAACACCTCGCTCGCGATAAAATCACCATCTCCGGGTTTGACTCCTAGTCATCACGGACGCTTGGGTCCGTGATACTGACGTTACGTTTTGGGCTGCTCGTCACAGACATCAAGTTCCACATCATTGACGCCAAAACATGCTACAATGCTTTACTCGGCCGGCCCTGGTTGCACGAGTACAATATCATCCCTTCTACACAACATCAGTGTATGAAGTATTTCAAAGATGGTCTCGAGTACACTGTGACAGGAGAGCTAAACCCATTCTCCGTGAACGAAGTCCGCAAGTACGAAGATGCGAAATACTTCTTACCAGATTTTGAGGACACGGAAAGATGTCGCAAATCGGAGGACAGGAACAAAGCTATCACCACTATTCCAGTCTTCGGGAGTGATACTGAGGAGGAGGAAGAAATAGTTTATTCAGGTCCGCCCCAATACAACAAGCCGGGACTGTCCACTCCTATGTTAATCTTTGGCAGCGACTCGGAAGATGAGGTCAACGCCATATTCTCTGCTCGGCCATCAATACAAACCTTCGCTGATGGAGATCAAAGTTTGCAAGTTGCCATGGTCCCGCCCAAGCATCATAAAGAATTAGACGCGCTTGATACCTACAATGTGGAAGAGTTGCAGACATTCTACGTCCATCCCAGGCGAGAAGATGAAAAGGCGATCCTATTCTACCGATCTGGGGAAACCAAAGTGGAGAAAGAAATCTAGCATGGCGCGGATTCTACACTTGACAGGTTTCAGCCCATCCGTTTGCCCAGATATTACACAGACGGTCTAAAGAGACTCTTGAGACGCTAAGGTGTACCCTTTAAGCAGACTGCGCGACAAGCACGGTTCTATAACAGGATTTGGAACGTTTCCGGAACTTAACGAAAGTTGCCCAACGGGAGAATGGAAACGATCGGGCTTGGGTATGTTCAATCCAAGAAACGGGAGCTATTACGTGACTGCTACGTCATACATGACTTTGATGAAGAAGGAGATGCTCTGTGGGAAGATGCTAATCCTGAACCAGAAAGAGTTCCCGCTATGAAAATGCCCAGTCCGTCGTTCGAAGAACAAATGGACAAGGTTATAAGGGAAGAGGGTCAAAAGGTTCGAGACGATCATAATCGCGAAATGACCATCTACGAGAAAGCCAGGACACAGCGCCTCCTTCAACAGGCTGTGAAAAATGAAAATGCTCCTCCTTGTCAACCCGTTGTACAAAAGGCCCGAAGCAGAGGCAGAAACAAACCAAAGAACGGGAAAGGCGTTCGACAGCGACAAAGCGGGTCGAAGAAGCCACGCGATCAAGAACCTATCAACCAAAATTCATCTCTTACAAAGAAGATGGGTCAAGCATACTCGTTTGCCCAAGACAAGACAAAGAAAACACTCGATCTTGCCATAAAACATCAAATGATTACACTCCTGGAGTCCAAGCACCCCGAGCAAGCAGGCGAAGTCTCTCACCCGGACTATTGCTCCTATCATAGGGCAATAGGACATCCTCTTGAAGACTGCTTCACCTTCAAGAACTGGGTCGAAAACCAATATCAGCAAGATAGGTTCGCTCTATCCAGCAGCTGGAGGATAACCCCGCCGCAGAAGTATGAACCCAAATCTACGAGGGTAGAACCAGATCAACATCGGTCTTGGAAGCGAGCTCGTACCTGTCAGTCAAAAGAAGAGCCCAAGAATGTGGATGACCTCTCCTGGTGCTTCGAAAACGATGATGGCAAGGTAATCTCAGAATTTCCACCGGCACCAAAAGAGCTGGAAGATGGGATACATACTACTGCAGATAACCTCAAGAAAATTGATTTGGGGACAGTAAGTGACCCGCGGCCGACGTTCGTCAGTTAACTGTTGTCTGAAGAAAGGGTGGCTATGCTAAAAGATGTGCTCATGCAGCATAAAGATTGCTTCGCATGGAACTATTCCGAGATGCCAGGACTAGATCTAGAGATTGTTGTACACAAATTGGCAATATCCCCGGACGTCAAGCCGACCAAACAAGCACCGAGAAGATTGTGACTCGAGCTTGAGATGAGCATCAACACCGAAGTCAAGAAGCTAATCGACTCCGGCTTTATCCAAGAGGTTCAATATCCTGACTGGATCGCTAACATTGTCCCAGTGATGAAGAAAAATGGGACGGTGCGCATCTGCGTAGACTTTCGGGATCTCAATAAAGCTTGCCCGAAAGACGACTTCCCAGTACCGGTCACCAAGCTGATGATAGATAATACGTCCACTCATGAAGTTTTCTCCTTCATGGACGGCTCATCAGGATATAATCAGATAAAGATGCACCCTGAAGACCAGAAACATACCGCTTTCCGGACCCCTTTGGGCATATTCTGCTACAAGGTGATGCCCTTCAACCTAAAGAATGCCGGCGCCACCTATCAGAGGGCCATGACGAAGATCTTCGATGACCTCATACATGAAATCGTCGAATGCTATATCGACGACCTCGTGGTTAAGAGCAAATCATACAAGGAACATTTAGAGCATCTGAAGAGCGTATTTCAACGCCTTCGGAAATACAACTTGAAGATGAACCCTCTCAAATGCGCGTTCGGAGTCTCCTCGGGCAAATTCCTGGGATTCATCGTCCGACACCGAGGCATCGAGATAGACCCGTCGAAGATCAAGGCAATCATGGAAATGCCTCCGCCAAGGACCCTCAAGCAGTCACGGTCTCTCCAAGGAAAGCTCGCGTACATCCGGCGATTTATAGCCAATCTCTCAGGCAAGTGCCGTCCCTACAGTCACCTAATGAAGAAGGAAACCCCGTTCGTCTGGGATCATAAATGCCAAAGCGCACTAGACGAAATCAAACAATATCTACAAAATCCGTCGGTGCTGACTGCTCCGGTCAAAGGAAAACCTCTCGTCCTATACACAACAGCCCTCGAAGGTTCTTTAGGTGCGCTATGGGCACAAGAAAATGACCAAGGAAAGGAAAGAGCCCTCTACTATCTGAGTCGAGTTCTACTGGGGGTAGAAAGCAATTACTCCCCCATCGAAAAACACTGCCTGGCGTTGATCTTCGCGATAACGAAGCTCAGACACTATGCGTTGGCACATGAGGTCCATCTCATATCGAAGGTGGATCCTCTCAAATATTTAATGTCAAAGGCTATATTAACGGGACGACTCGTTAAATGGGCCCTGCTCTTGATGGAGTTCTCGATAACTTATCGACCTCTTAAGTTAGTGAAAGGCCAGGCCATCGCCGACTTCCTCGCTGAGCATCCAATACCTGCCAATTCTCCCTTGAACTGCGAATTGCCAGACGAACATGCGTTTGATACAATCGACAGGGAGAGAAGAGAGAATGATACCCAATAGGAACTCTACTTTGATGGGGCGTCTTCTATGAAGAAGCGCAAACAAAGCACCCCTATAATCAAATCAGGGGTAGGCCTCATCTTCGTGACTCCATAAAGAGGGATAATGCGCTTTTCCTTCTCCTTAACAGAGCCGAGGACGAATAACGAAGCAGAATACGAAGCTTTGATAGCGGGTCTCGAGATCGCTATCGACATGGGAATTGAAAACCTCCTCATATACGGAGACTCCCAGCTGGTCGTTAGTCAAATAAACGGCGACTACCAAACGTGCAAGCCAGAGTTGGTAAAGTACGGCGAGAGGGTGCAGCAACTGCTGACCCAAATTCCATCCTACACCTTGGAAAGCATACCGCGTGCGGAAAATAGCAAGGCAGATGCATTAGCTAAGCTCGCTAAAGAACTGGCCGACGAGAACCTCGATGACGTGAGGATCGTTGTGCAAAACCGTCGGGTTCTTGCTCCGGCAGAAGTGTCTCCGGAGTCGTCCGAAGAAAAAGGAACGACCGAGCAAACGACTCTGCAAATAAAAGACCAGGAAAAGGATACGGATTGGAGAGAAGTCTTTATAGATTATTTCAAATCCCGTCGAACACCTGAAGATGTGTCCTCAAGACATCAGCTTATAAAACGAGCTCTGTCTTTTGCTTTCGTCAATAATACTCTGTATAAGAGATCATTTGATTCTCTGTGGTTAAGATGCCTGGGACCTGAAGAGGAAAAGAGAGTCGTCCAAGAAACTCACGACGGACTTTGCAGTTCTTACCAAGCTGGGCCGAAGATGAAACTGAAGATCAAACGGATGGGTTATTATTGGCCCACGATGATCCAAGACTGTCTCGAATATGCGAAGCAATGCCATTCGTGTCAGATTCATGGAGACTTCATCCATCAGCATCCAAATCCACTACATCCAACAGTGGCTAGCTGGCCGTTTGAAATGTGGGGGACTGACATAATCGGCCCCATCGAACCAGTATCGTCCAGAGGACATCGATTCATTTTGGTGACAACTGATTACTTCTCCAAATGGGCAGAAGCAGTACCGCTGAGGGAAGTGAAGACGGAGAATATCCTCCATTTCTTCAAGACACACGTCATTTATCGGTTTGGAACTCCGCGACGGATCATTTCCGATAACGGGCTAGCCTACAGAAGCCACAAGATCAGCCGCTTCGCACAACATCATAACATAGATTGGAGATACTCTTCAGTCTATAATCCCCGAGCTAACGGTCTAGCTGAAGCTTTCAACAAGACCTTGACAAAGATCGTGAAAAAGATGGTGTCCCGAAATAAGAAGGACTGGCACGAGAGACTGCATGAAGCTCTCTGGGCGTATCGAACTACGTTCAAAACGGCCACAAACACAACGCCGTATGCATTGGTATTCGGTACAGAGGCGGTACTTCCCCTCGAGATAGAGCTACCCTCTCTACGAGTGGCAGTTCACTACGAGCTAACGGACAAAGAGAATGCTCACCTTCGGCTTGAGGAGCTCGATGCCCTTGATGAAACCCGGCTCATAGCGCAGCAAAATCTGGAAGCTTATAAAGCAAAGATGACGCGCTCATACGAAAGATTGACTAGGCCGAGAACATTCCGCCAAGGCGAACTCGTGCTAGTGGTCAAAAGACCTATGATCCCCAATCGTGCCAAGCGGGGGAAATTCGAGTCGAACTATGAAGGTCCGTATATCATAGACAAAGTCTACCAGGGTGGGGCCTATTTACTCATGGATATGCATGGCGAAAGGCCCTTCAGACCAATAAATGGTCGCTTCCTAGAAAAGTACTACACCTGATGAGTCACGGCCTAGGTCAATGATAGATGACGACGACTATGTCCGCTCGCTATCTTTCTAAGCCCAAACTCTATAAGTAGTAGCCGGCTAACGGACCGAAACGTCCTTAAACTAACAACGGAACGAAACGTTCTTAAACTAACAACGGACCGAAACGTACTTAAACTAACAATGGACCACTATATCCTAAAACTAGCTGTTGACCGAGACGTCGATAAACTACTGTAGACTACAGCATCCCGAAGCTGATACAAAAAAAAGGAAGAAAGAAAACGGTATGTCCACAAGCAAAATGAGCACAGATGAAAACCCAAAAGGGCTCCGTGAGTAAAAACAGCAGGACTACCGGCGAGTTTTGTGAAAACCCGAAAGGGCGCAGCCTCGTTAAAATAAAAAAAAAAAGAAAAAGAAAACGGTTTGTCGATAAGCAAAATGGGCACGGATGAAAACCCGAAAGGGCTCCGTGAGTAAAAACAGCAGGGCTACCGGCGAGTTTTGTGAAAACCCGAAAGGGCACAATCTCGTTAAAAGACACTTGCAAGGTCCTCTCGACTTCGTAAGGAGAAACCATCTGCGTGAGATCCTTACGACTCACAAGGGAGCAACACACTTAGAGATCCCCACGATTCCTAAGGAGAAATTACACTTGCGAGATCCTCACGACTCGTAAGGAGAATCCTCTTATGGGACCCTCACGGCTCATAAGATTTGAAAGTCTTAAGCTATAGGGATCTAAACCTGTTCTTAAGCAACCACCACAACCTCCGATATTGCCCTACAAGCGGCTCAACGCTGACCCTTGTATACAATCCACGGGCGCGAATAAGCATTTCCCTAACAAAGTCCCATCCGTGACTAGGGATATGTCTACACGGTGAACAACCTTTGTAAATCCTCTCGACTTATAAAGAGAAGACACTCTTGTAATATCCTTACGACTTATAAGAGAACACACACTTAGGAATCCTCACGATTCCTAAGGAGAAAACGCACCTACGTGATCCTTACGACTCGTAGGGAGAAAAACCTTTATGAGACCCCTACGGCTCATGAAGTCAAAAGCCTTAGTCGATAGGATCCTAACCCTGATCGCTAAGCCACCTTTGTTCGACATCGACAGAGGCAAATGATGATTCGCTCCTGGCAACATCCGAGTTGTAGCGGTGCTGATGCCAAAATCGGTGTCTAATTCTAAGCTTGCAGCAAGAAGCTAGCGAGCCACACATGCATACGAAATAGCCGAAATGATGGGGCAACTTGCAACAAAATCAGCAAGTAAAAAATATATGCATGAAAAATAGCCGAAATGATTGGGCAACTCGTGATAAAAAGCAGCGAGTAAAAAATAAATAAAATAAATAGCCGAAATGATTGGGCACCGCAAAGATAGCCGAAATGATTGGGCAATCGCGACCTTCACGATATAAAAACTGAAATGATAAAGCATTGCGGAAAGAAATAAAATAAAATAAAATTTATGCCCTACAGGTGATATTACATCAATCCCTGTATACAATCCAGGGACGCAAAGAAAGAAGGAATCACACCTTCTTTCCCCAGGCTCCATCGGAAGAAAAAGCCAAATCTCAACGGTTCACAGACAACCTGAAGACCACATCGATGTTCTTCTCATTACAACAGACGCGACGTCATCAACATGACCCCATTCGGAAATACGACCCCGTTCGGAAATACGTCATCCACATGACCCCGCTCGGAAATACGTCATCAACATGACCCCGTTCGGAAATACGTCATCCACATGACCCCGCTCGGAAATACGTCATCCATATGACCCCGTTCGGAAATACGTGATCCACATGACCCCACTCGGAAATACGTCATCCACATGACCCCGTTCGGAAATACGTCATCCACATGACCCCGTTCAGAAATACGTCATCAACATGACCCCGTTCGGAAATACGTCATCCACATGACCCCGCTCGGAAATACGTCATCCACATGACCCCGTTCTGAAATACGTCATCCACATGACCCCACTCGGAAATACGTCATCCACATGACCCCGTTCGGAAATACGTCATCCATATGACCCCGTTCGGAAATACGTCATCAGCATGACCCCGTTCGGAAATACGTCATCCACATGACCCCGTTCGGAAATACGTCATCCACATGACCCCGCTCGGAAATACGTCATCCACATGACCCCGCTCAGAAATACGTCATCCACATGACCACGTTCGGAAATACGTCATCCACATGACCCCGTTCGGAAATACGTCATCTATATGACCCCGTTTGGAAATACGTCATCAGCATGACTTCGTTCGGAAATACGTCATCCACATGGTCCCGCTCGGAAATACGTCATCCACATGGCCCCGTTCGGAAATACGTCATCCACATGACCCCGTTCGGAAATACGTCATCGATATGACCCCGTTCGGAAATACGTCATCCACATGACCCCGTTCGGAAATACGTCATCCACATGACCCCGTTCGGAAATACGTCATCCATATGACCCCGTTCGGAAATACGTCATCCACATGACCCCGTTCGGAAATACGTCATCCACATGACCCCGCTCGGAAATACGTCATATATATGACCCCGTTCGGAAATACGTCATCCACATGACCCCGTTCGGAAATACGTCATCCTATTGACCCCGTCACGGAAATACGTCATCCATATGACCCCGTCACGGAAATACGTCATCCATATGATCCCGTCACGGAAATACGTCATCTACATGTCTATCCCACTAAACACTTGCGGGTTCTCTCGACTCGTAAGGAAGAAAAACTCTCTTATAAGATCCTTACGACTTATAAGGAAAAACGCACTTAGGAATCCCCACGATTCCTAAGGAGAAAATACATCTACGAGATCGTCACGACTCGTAGGGAGAAAATCTTTATGAGACCCTCACGGCTCATAAAGTTGAAAAGTCTTAGACAGCAGATCTGAACCTTCTTCCTAAGCCATCACGACCTCTCGGAGAATCCAAGATGGACAGCTATATGCTATCTATAGGCCACACCTGCTAAAATCACATGGCAACAACACAGCAAGGAGCAGAAAGCGACAAGGAGAACATTTGATTCGCATTTAATTAAAGCGTTTGAAGCATACCCATTCATGCATGTGCATAAGATTTAATAAAACACGCTGAAATGAGAAATTTGCCATTCATACTGCGAAAAAGTTCTTACAATTATGAAAGCAGTAAACATAACATTATCAAGATGATTACAATGGCAAAACCTCAGATCTAGGGCACGGATTGAGGAATTCAAAAGTGACTTTGTCCAGAATCTTCCAGGCCTTTCGAACCATCCTAGTATGTTTTCTTTCGCGATCACAAGCGTCGGGATCCTCACGGATGTCCTCCACCCTCCGATAGGCAGCAAGTATTGCCGCTTGTTGAAAAGCCTGATGCAGAAGATCGATAAGGTTGTCTCGCCTTCTCTTTGAGATTAGAGCAATCAGATACACCGACTGCACCTTATCCTCGGCAGCATCCAATGCCTTAAGTGGCACGCCAGTACAGAATAAAGGAAGCGCTTCCCAGATCGCTCCCACGATAAGCTTCAGGAGAGAGGAACGTCGAGGAAGCAGTCGACCATCGTATGCGTCAAAGCGACTCATGATTTTGGCACACTGGGCGTTTGTGAATTCTCGATTTTGAGAACGGCCGAGTGAGCGAATGTCTCCGTAAGAGATGATCTCATCAAGGTCATACATGTGAGCGTCCATAACTCCTGGAAAAGAAAATTAACAAGAGTTAGCAGACAGACTGATTAGGCAAACTCTTATTAAAAACAGGCAACGAATTCTAATTATGACATCTAATAGATTCGAATCTGTGAGAAATCCTAAAAGGGAATCTCATTTAATAAGAAACCCTTCGGGTCAAGGATTTAAATTCCCCGAGAGCAAGGCTCTGCAGATAGGAATGACACATGTCAAAGTCAATTATGAAAGGAATTTAAAGAGATTCCCCGGGAATGCTAAGAGCCTGGCTCTGTAATGATGATGGAAAAATCCATCAAGAATTAATTAAAATTAATTTTTATAAATTAAAAATTCTGAGATCTTCAAGGTCCATGAAAAAACTCTTAAGAGTTCTTCATCAAAGATTAAGAAATCTAAAAAGCAGAGCTCTGATTCATGGGTTAAGGAACCCCAAGAAAAGATCTCTTTAGATCTATGGGTTCATGAGAGCAAATCTCTGCTAGTGAAACCCTAAATGGGTTTTCTGTAGATCAAAGATCTATTAAGAGCAAGGCTCTGTTAATGGGTAAAACCCTAACTTATTAAAATTTATTAAAATTTTACCTAAGTTTGGAAAGAGTTTTTGCTCTTGAGAAATTCTTAAACAGGAGAGCTGTGCTCTGAACAAAATTCTCAAAGAAAATGATAATCATCTAGAGGACCAAAGGTTCTATTTATAGACGTTAAGCCGCCTCTTCAACTTCTGAGTTGATCCGAGGGCTCAGATGTTGCCACCGCTGCGCTCACGTGTGGGCCACGTAAGTTCAACGGGAGGGGCATTTATTTTCCCAATCAGAGCAAACCTCTGTTCAAATTCCAAGATTTGAAATGAAGCGACGCTTCTGTTTCCCACAATCAGAGCAAAGCTTTGTATTGAAATTCAAAAGTCAAAAAATTGAAGCAACGCTTCAGATCCAGTGCTAGGCGCGCTGCGCGCCACGTGTCAAACACGGATGCACTATCGCCAGGTGCGCTGCTCCCTAGGCAGCGCACCATGAGTGCGCTAGCGCTAGGCGTGCTGCACACCACGTGTCAAACACGGGTGTGCTAGCGCAGACTGCGCTGCGCTCTGCGCTGCGCGTCACCAATTAGAGCAAAGCTCTGTCTCCAAGATTGGAAAGCGAAGCAACGCTTCATGAAAAGTGCTAACAACAAATGCGCTATCAATAAGAGTCAAAGACTCTGAAACGACGCTCATGTGAAAAGCACGAGAGCACTATGTGCCAGGAGCGCTAAGCACCAGAAGCGCTTCACCTAATTATAGTAAATCAAATTATGCAGCGTATAAGCGCCTTACAAAGGAATAACAAAGAATTTAAAAATAAAGGAACACTTGGCAGATAATGAAATACTTAATTAAACATCTTTTTACTATTACAATGTAAATAGATCATCAAACATGGGATCAAAAGGAAAAGGGTTTGCAAAGCTAAGAATAAGATTGTCCAGTTCCCTCTCCGTCTTCTCCATCATGTCAAAACGGCGATCCTCTCGAGGAGTAGCCATCCATCGATCAACGCCGCACTCACCAGAGAAAGTGGAGATAACGACCCGACGAGCCCGTATCTGGCTCAGCAAGTGGACAGAGCAATCCCTCAGGGCTTTAGTGATCAAATGCGCCTCGAAGAAGCACTCGATCTTGTCTTCAGCAGCATCGAGCATTGCCGAGGACATCTCTGCTTGAGGAGGGGGAATATCAGCGAGCACAGAAGCAAGGATCATCCGAAGCCAAATAGAGTGTAGGGGGAGAGGAGGCCCTACACGAGTCAAGAGCTCGTACAGCGCTACGTCGCATTGGTCATCCGTAAGAGAAGGATCCACCAAGCGCGCAGCAAAACGAGGAACAATGTCCTGGATAGGCACTTCCCATGGTTGTCGGCGAGCATGTGGACGGTTACAAGCCATAACTGAAAGGATTCTTTAGAGGTGGGAAAAGAAAGAAGCTTTGCTTCAGATTATAAAGACTAGGCACAGAAAATTTTGTGTGCACAGTGGAGCTATTTCCAAGACTTGGGAAATGAAAGTTCTGGGGAATACAAGTTTGACTTAAAAGGAAGGTGAAAATACATCTCTATTTGAAGCAACGCTTCAGATCCAGCGTTCTGCGCTGCGCGCCACGTGTCAAACACAGGTGCGCTAGTGCAGTTGCGCTGCACTGCGCGCCATGTGTCAAATGTAGGTGCGCTAGCGCAAGGGGCGCCAGCGCTGGAATTAAAAATTCCCCACCGCTAGATCAAAAGATCTAATAATAATAAATTATTAATTAGAATTAAAATTCTGTTACGAAAAGATCTTTTTAATTTTATTAAAACAAGAAGATTATTTTCTGCAAAGTAGAAGCCTTAGGATCAAAGATCCAACGGTGGGAAATATTCCCAAATCAATCAGAGAAAGATCTCTTAAAACTGATTTAACAAATCAATTGGCCCTATATAAAAGCCCCAAGACTTAAAGCCTGATATGGAGAAACCCCCCTGCAAACTTTGAGAAAAACTCAAAGAGAAAGAAGAGTAAGCTCTTAGAAAAAGAAGATCATTTCTTCAAGGTAAAGAATTAATTCTTGAACAACAGAGATGAAATCATCTCATTAAAAAAGAAGAACTATCTTCTTAAAGGATCATAGATCTACAAAACACCAAGGTCTTTGATAAAAAGAAAAAGATCAAAAGATCTAATCATAAAAATAAAAGAAGTATTTACTTCATTCACAGATCCTTGATCTACAAAGGCAGAGCCCTTTTATAAACAAGAACTTTTGTTCTTGAATCTTGAGGCAAAGCCTCCTTTAAAAGAAGAACATAAACTTGTTCTCTGATCAAAAATTTGATCAGATGTGCTTTGCGCTACTGAACAGTGCCTTGCACTCATGAACTGCGCTTATGCGCTCCTTGGATCAGCGCTCAGCGCCAAAACGTGCCATGTGTCAATCACAGAAACAACTTGCGCTTTGCGCTTCTGAAGTAGCGCTCTGTGCTCATGGGCTGGCGCTTGGCGCCAAGCGCGCCACGTGTCACTCACTGGCGCGCTCCTAAATCAGCGCAAAGCGCTCATAAATGGAAAGCGCAATGCGCTAATAAACTAGCGCTCAGCGCGACACGTGTCACCTTCCTGTGCGCTATCTGATAGAAGCGCAATGCGCTCTTTAATTGGCGCAAAGTGTCTGACGCGCCACGTGGCGCACTGTCAGAACATTCTGATGAATGCTATGCATTCAATACAAGACAAAAGATATCAGGATCTAATGCTTAGCATTACTAAAAGGGCCGAGCCCAAGTAAAGGCTCAATAGCCAGAACAAAAAAATGTTAAACATTTTAATTGGACTTAGCCCAATTCTGGACATAAGTCCTCAACTTATATTGAACTGAGCACATCTGCTCACAAGTATTCAACAGATCTTAGTCTCAAACTGGGCTACAGATCTTTCAAACAATTCACACCGGTTCGAGGGTACATCTCATTACTCCTCTGATATTTGTCGTTGTAATCCTTCAACGTGTTCAGAGAGGTGACGGGTCCCGATGACCACACATTTCTATGGACTGTGGGGTCCTTAAACTCATGGACTACGATGTCTTTAAACTCATAGACTACGATGTCTTTAAACTACGGACTGTGGGGTCCTTAAACTCATGGACTACGATGTCCTTAAACTTTATAGACTATGATGTCTTTAAACCGGACTGTGGGGTCCTTAAGCCCATGGACTACGATGTCCTTAACCTGGACTGTGGGGTCCCTTTAAACCCACGGACTACGATGTCCTTAACGTGGACCGAGATGTCCTTAAACTACCGATGGACCGAGATGTCTTTAAACTAATAATGGACCACCATGTCCTTAAACTGGTAATCGACCGCAATGTCCCTAAACTAAACAATAGAGCCCAATTGTTCTCTTGTCGGATCTAAATGATCCTGTTAAGATGATCTTAGTCTAAAAATTAGACTAACATATCCTTAACATACGTTTAAGTTGATCTTAGTCTCAAATGAGCACTACTACAAATAAGGGTTGCCCCTACGAATTTATCCATAGGGGCAATCCACTGCCCCTACGGATATATGCGTAGGGGCGAAAAAATACCCCGTAGGTGCAAAGGCCGCAGGTGCAAGTTGAAGCCCTGAACTTGCCCCTACGGGCAAATTATTGCCCCTACGGATATATCTGTAGGTCCTGTTGCCCCTACGGAGTAATGCGTAGGGTAAAAAAAAGTTATATTATTTATGGTTTTTTTAATATATTAACTGTACCTACGGATATAACCGTAGGGGCATGATATAACGCCTACGGATAAAGGCGTAGGTACCTGTCCGTAGGGACCGTATATCAGGATTTCTGATATTTAGTCCCTACGGATAACACTGTAGGGGCTAGTCTTTTGGCCCTACGGTTTTGTCCGTAGGGGCACTCCCAACTCCTGGTTCTGCGATCAGTGGGAAAATATCAGTCACTGCTGTTATTTGGCCCCTACGGGCTTAGCCGTAGGGGCAAAATGTGTACCTACGGTTTAATCCGTAGGTACATAATATTTGTATTTTTTTTTTAAAAATGGGTTGCTTGATTTTTTCCCGCCCTGTGCACAATAATATATACATCAATCAAATATAAAATTAATCATCACACAACATATATCGCAGTATTCATATTCACATCTCACGCATATAATATACAAAAGAAACCAAAAAACTGAATATGATATAAATATAAACCAAAATCAATATCGCCCAAAATATTTCAAAATGTAGTACAATATGTATCATATAAATAAATACATGTTTAAAAAAATAAGAATCAAAATGCTAGCCTAGCTCGGTCCAGCTCCACCTCTGATAAACGCTAGAATCTTGCGCCTACCCTGTCGCGTCTGGACCTAACATGTGCAATAAGTGTGTAAGAACTCTGTTTTATTCGAATTCTTATCATTATCGAGTTATTTCGAAACCCCATTTGGATATCTAGTTTGGAAAACTGTAGTTTATTTTAATTAGATATGTACATGCATGATTAATAAAACCTAAGTCTACAACCAAATAAGCTCAGGCTACGTACTGATATTGGATATGTTGATATCTATAATATGACATGATATTTTACTATTAAGTAGTATACATACCAGCATCTCCTTCAACTCCTGAACGGTGGCCTTCAAGCTCTCCAGTTCCTGCTGGATACGTCGCTCACTGGAGACGGAGGAAGTAACCACCGGGGTGGAGTCCAACCTCATATGGGCCCTGCTAGAGCCCAGTCCTCGGCCTCTCTCCCAACCTCCGTGGTGCCGTCCGTGTGCGGCGTCCAGGACTGGGGTCAGCAGCCTCGAATGCTGCCTTCCCCCTAACAACTGTCAGAACATTATATTTAGCACATACTGGTCTATAAAATTGACAAGAAATACCAAAATCAACAAATTCAAAGCCTTACCTACAGAGATAGAAGATGTGCTCCTCTGGTATCTGCATGTATCAAAATTTGAATAATATTAATTAATTTCAGTACATACATATTAACAAAGTAAACTCGCATATAGCGCTGCTTACACATAAGACAGGGGGTGAACAAGCTCTTGTAGATCATCAGGCGCAAATCTAATCTCATCAAGCAGCCCATGATAATGAGTTGGACGACTAGACAAGGTCCACGACTTACAATCATTCCCGCATACGAGCTTATATAAAAATCATAGTTTCTAGGATGACAAATTTTATTGTCAACTACTGTCACCACCTACAGCTAGACAATAATAAAAATTACTAAGAGCAAAAGGAATGTGTGTATATTTATGATATAGCATTCTAAATCAATATACATGCCCTATATGATATATAAACATACCTGGAGGAACGGGAGTGGCCTCTGTCCCTGATATGGACGCATCACCAACAACTAAACAATCAAACATTGACAATATAAGTAATTTTGACATAAACAGGCATGGATATCTATAATATTATATTCAAAATGGATATTAGAGAGCGCACCTGCAGTGAGAAGTGATAAAAGTATCACCCAACAAGGGTGTAATTTACAGAATCAGTTGAGACTCTTGAAAGTCATAGAAGAACCTGATCTGCACAAATCTGATGTATGCTTTCCATTGGACACTAAGAAGTCTCTAAAGGGAAAAGCCTATGTGAAATCCATCATCAGTTCATATCAGAAGATTGATACTGAAACAGAGAACAAGGAATGCCATTTTCTTCTTCTTCTGCCACATTACTGTCTTCTCCTTCTTCTTCTGCCACATTACTGTCTTCTCCTTCTTATTATGTGCGCGTGCAAATTCAATGACTATATTGAGAATATGGATTAATAGTGGGTAGGAAAAGTATTTCTCAAATGGCTTTTGCGTCTAAAAACCATAAACTACTAAGTAATAGCATACATAATTTTTTTAGTATAAAGGTTGTTATTTTAAGTTTTCCCTTATAGAGATATGATCTAACTGCCTTTATAAACTATAAGTGTGCAGAAAATTATGATAAGAAACCATAAGAAAGGGTCGTAGCCATGCATAACCTTGAATCTACATACCAAATCATGCACAAGCATGCAATTATTGTCACCTTACCTTGGAATATAAAATATCTTGGAAGACTATAAGCGAGCATTTAAATCTTGATAGCTTTTGACTTCAACATATATTTTTCTCAAGTACCATGAAATATACTTCCTCCGTATAAACCGTTTTCAGAAAGATGGATTAACAATGACAAATTATCCATTGTGGCTCACTAGGTTA
The DNA here is from genome assembly GCA_030015575.1 of Agapanthus africanus. NCBI lineage: Eukaryota > Viridiplantae > Streptophyta > Magnoliopsida > Asparagales > Amaryllidaceae > Agapanthus > Agapanthus africanus. The sequence goes on along the minus strand of CM057349.1, from coordinate 413,289,385 downwards.
GCATTTTCTCTTCTATTGACCATCTTACTAATCTGCTTGGTAAATTTATTCGGAACCGGCTGCGAATCATTAAAAGACATGCATAAGAAAGAAAGCTAAAATACAGATATATAGCATACCGATACATCGAAACTTCAAAGTTGCGATGACAATCCAGAGATATTTATTTCTACACACGTGGTGCGCGTGCGAATGCGTCAGGCATCATGGACAAATATTTGAGAACATGGAAAGTATTATTAGTATAAAGTAATTAAAGCTTTTAAACGCGTTGGGTAGATATTTTCTTAGTTGATGCAATCATATCATGAGGACTAAATTTAAGCTATTATACATATGCATATGTATTTTTCTAACCTAATATATCACACACACACACAGAGAAAGAGAGAGAACACCGGTTTGGTAGAGAAATCAGGTAGCAGGATCGTGAAGAAATGGAGTCCATAGTATTGCTCATCATCATCATCCATGATCCTTTTGAAAAAATATTATCAAAAGGATCATGGATGATGATGATGAGCAATGCTATGGACTCCATTTCTTCAGGGTCCTGCTATCTGATTTCTCTACCAAACTGGTGTTCTCTCTCTTTCTCTGTGTGTGTGTGTGTGTGTGATATATTAGGTTAGAAAAATACATATGCATATGTATAATAGCTTAAATTTAGTCCTCATGATATGATTGCATCAACTAAGAAAATATCTACCCAAGGCGTTTAAAAGCTTTAATTACTTTATACTAATAATACTTTCCATGTTCTCAAATATTTGTCCATGATGCCTGACGCATTCGCACGCGCACCACGTGTGTAGAAATAAATATCTCTGGATTGTCATCGCAACTTTGAAGTTTCGATGTATCGGTATGCTATATATCTGTATTTTAGCTTTCTTTCTTATGCATGTCTTTTAATGATTCGCAGCCGGTTCCGAATAAATTTACCAAGCAGATTAGTAAGATGGTCAATAGAAGAGAAAATGCTAACCTAGTGAGCCATAATGGATAATTTGTCATTGTTAATCCATCTTTCTGAAAACGGTTTATACGGAGGAAGTATATTTCATGGTACTTGAGAAAAATATATGTTGAAGTCAAAAGCTATCAACATTTAAATGCTCGCTTATAGTCTTCCAAGATATTTTATATTCCAAGGCAAGGTGACAATAATTGCATGCTTGTGCATGATTTGGTATGTAGATTCAAGGTTATGCATGGCTACGACCCTTTCTTATGGTTTCTTATCATAATTTTCTGCACACTTATAGTTTATAAAGGCAGTTAGATCATATCTCTATAAGGAAAAACTTAAAATAACAACCTTTATACTAAAAAAATTATGTATGCTATTACTTAGTAGTTTATGGTTTTTAGACGCAAAAGCCATTTGAGAAATACTTTTCCTACCCACTATTAATCCATATTCTCAATATAGTCATTGAATTTGCACGCGCACATAATAAGAAGGAGAAGACAGTAATGTGGCAGAAGAAGAAGGAGAAGACAGTAATGTGGCAGAAGAAAAAGAAAATGGCATTCCTTGTTCTCTGTTTCAGCATCAATCTTCTGATATGAACTAATGATGGCTTTCACATAGGCTTTTCCCTTTAGAGACTTCTTAGTGTCCAATGGAAAGCATACATCAGATTTGTGCAGGTCAGGTTCTTCTATGACTTTCAAGAGTCTCAACTGATTCTGTAAATTATACCCTTGTTGGGTGATACTTTTATCACTTCTCACTGCAGGTGCGCTCTCTAATATCCATTTTGAATATCTTGATATTTTGAATGTAAAGATATTCAAAATGGATATTAGAGAGTGCACCTGCAGTGAGAAGTGATAAAAGTATCACCCAACAAGGGTGTAATTTACAGAATCAGTTGAGACTCTTGAAAGTCATAGAAGAACCTGACCTGCACAAATTTGATGTATGCTTTCCATTGGACACTAAGAAGTCTCTAAAGGAGAAAATCCATGTATATGCTTTGTGTGTGCGTTTGTCGTTGAAAAGAATAAATTATCGATAATTAAAGTTAGATTTGAGGATACCCATGTATGAGTTGTATTCTATATATGTGTGTTTCGATTTATGATTTCGCTTAAGTATAGGGTTGTTTTTACTTAAAGAAGTATCACCATCTACTATATATAAAAAAATGTAGCAAACTAGGACTAAAACTCATTTAACATTATCAACTAGTGAGATTTCAATGTCGAAAACTCCCTAAAGAGGAAAATTACTAAAAGGAAAAGACTCTTTGAACAAAACGCATCCACTAGCAATAATATAGAACTGAGACTCGATCAAGATTCTCTGGACTAAAAAATTCCAAGGAATTGCTATTTGAATTACGTTAATTTGGAACACGATCGTTGTAAGTTGTACTTTTCCCGACTTGTGTCATGCCCATGAGCACACAAACTTCTCCCCAATCACAAATCCCAGTCCAGATTGGTATTCAAAATTTATTTAATTAGTTTGTGATCCACATCATTGATTCATTGCTTGAGGCATCAATGTAGGCACAAATATCACTGAAGCAGCCTAAATCACCATATGAACCGTTATCGGTTTCAATTCCACCAGAATTAGAATTTCATCCGAACAACTTTCACACAGTAATCGGAACCTGGTCAACAAATTTGTCATGCCCGTTGTGGTTTTACTTATGTACAGTACTTCCACAAAATACGTGCTGTCATTTCTAAATGGAAGTTTCTCAGTGCCACCATAGTAGCAGAAGATAGAATTGTTTATCGCAACTAGATTATGCTAAGCCTCGGATAGATTAGGCAAACATGATCTTGAAGAATATAATTAGCAGAGGAAAAATATAATAAAACAAAACAAAGAGTAGCAAATAAGATAAAATAAAATAAAGATATAGAAAATAAAACATTGGGCTTAGGATTTGTAAGCTAGAAGTACAAAATGAAAACAAGTAGTACCTTTCTAACTACGGCATAGTCTACAAGAGACAAGTTAAGCTCCACATCTGACTCAGCCTGATATGAATGTACAACCTACAGAACTGGGCTTGGACATGCTTCAATTCTTGGCCGCTCTGATGCCATTTGTTTATCAAACATAGAGATGTGCAAACATTGTTGGCAAATTACTCGGCAGAACTTAACTTGCATTTATTTCTAATGCCTGCAAAAAGCAGCCTTAGTTTTAGGCTAAACAGAAAAGTGGTTTGTTTGATTACCTCAGCTTCAAGCTGGTCAAGGATTTGTAAGATTCTCTGATGGTAAGTCTGTTCTGATTCAGCCTTAACTGCACAAAGTGCAACAATACAAGTCAAATATGATAACCATGACATGCTAATTCAATGCAGGTAACATAACTAGTAAATGGTGAATTAAGTACCATTGCAAGTGGATGCGTTTTGTTGAATCAATATGATCCTGAGACTCGATCAAGTTTCTCTGGACTAAAAAATTCCAAGGAATTGCTATTTGAATTACGTTAATTTGGAACACGTTTGTATGATTGAAGCTAAGAAACAAATATATTTCCATATTATATCATGCATTGTTTTATCAAAAATAATTTTATCGCATACCTAGCTATGTGCTGAAGTAGGCTATATATCTCAACAGAGAGAGAAATTTATAACCAACATGCCACGAATATTGAGATTGTATATATATATATATATATATATATATATATATATATATATATATATATATATATATATAAGTAGACATTTGAATCTAGACAAATAGAAAACAAAACTTTATTGCTCCCTTGTCTCTTATCAAAATCATTAGAAATGTTCATTTTTTCGGGGCTCAAAATTTCCTTCACAAGCTTTAAAAGAAACCTAGAAAAATTCTCACCCCCTGCCCAACCCTAACCCTAACCCTAACCCCAACCCGAGCCCCGGCCAGTACCCCAACCCCAACCACAGCCCTTCTCACCCCCTGCCCAACCCTAACCCTAACCCTAACCCCAACCCGAGCCCCGGCCAGTACCCCAACCACAGCCACAGCCCTAGCCGCAGCCCGAGCCCGAGCCCCAATCCCAACCATATATGAAAAACAACCTATGTTCGGTCTTTGAGCATATATGCAAATGAGGCTATGCACAGGAGGCCGCGGTGGGAGACCCACTCGTGCTTAGTTTTTGAGCACGAGTCCTTTAGAACGTTTGCGTTTGGTTTTTATATTTCAAAACGCTCAAATTAATTCTGAACTGGGCATTGATTAATTTTTCAAATTCAATTCTTTTTAATGTCATTTTCACTCCATTCGCTCTTCAATTGCTTCTTCGTCCTCCAATTCCACAAAATTCTGCAGCCATCTCCATCAAAACTGACTAGTATTATCATCAACAGCCCCACCCCAGCAGCACCCTAGCAGCAACCCTAAGGCAAACCCTAACCCCAGCAGCACCCCAGCTAGCTAAACCCCAACACCAACCCTAAGGCAAACCCTAACCCCAGCCCTACCCCAGCAGCAGCCGAACCCCAACCCTAACCCTACCCCGACCCCGACCGCGACCCTGACCCCGACCGCGACCACGACCCCTGCCCAACCCCAACTCGAGCGCGCAACCCCAGACCCAACCATGAACCCTAAGCCCAAAATAAACCAAAAATTCTTTAATTTAGCTCGAGATTTCCTCACCTGAACGGCTGCTGCTGGGGCGGTGGTGACGGCCTGAACTGCGGTGGCGACGGCCTGAACTGCGGTGGCGACGAGAACTGCGGTGGCGACGAAACCGGCGGTGGCGACGAGGAGAACGACGGTGGCGACGACCGCGAGGCGATTTGGGGTTTTTTTTCGCGCGCGATCGAGAGAGAGAGAAATTGAGCGTAGGCGATCGATCTGGGTTTTTGTTAAATCGATATTTACTTGCCCCTACGGATATACCCGTAGGTCCTTTGTTTGCGGCTCTGTAAGGAAAAACACCAAATTAAGAATTAATATTTTTATTCTTGGACGTCTGTGCCCATAGGGGCAACCACTTAGCCCTACGGATTAATCCGTAGGGCCAAGTTAAATCTGCCCCTACGGATTCCAATATCCGTAGGGGCAACCCCCTATTTTACTAGTGGAGGCTAACGTATCCTTAAACCCAAACCCCAAACCCAAATCTAAGAAGATACGGATTTGGACTAATCCACGCCCTACGGGCGACAACATAAATTAGTCTCCGTATACAATCCACGGGCAACCGTAAACAAAACAAACACCCACGACACGAAGTGATCATCTGGAGAAGGAGGAAGTTGTTACCGCGATGCGGTAGCGTAATTAACTGCAGGGGCTTGCGCATGCAGGGAAGAGCATCCCCACAATCAAAAACCCCTTAAACGAGGGGGAATCTGACGAAGTCTGCTACATCGGCCGCATCCGTTTAAACTTTCGATGCATAGTGCCATAAATCAACTTGGCATCTTCGGAGAGGTGGATGGATAGCACCAATTAGCATCTGCCCCCAGATTCAGGCAAGACGTTCACCGCGTCTTCCCGGTTTCCGGCGGTAAACAGTCTCCTCGCGCAACAAGCCCCCAAAGGTCTCTCTGTTTGACGGGAAGACCGACCCCAGAGACCATTTGGATGCCTTTACCGTGGGGATGAGCTTCCAGGACCATTCCGATGCCGCCCAGTGCAGGGCCTTCCCAGCCACCATCATCCGCGCAGGTCGAGACTGGTTCTGAGGGCTCGAGCCTCGCTCAATCTCGACCTTCGACGAGCTGGCTACTCAGTTCCTTGGCCATTTCGTTGGGAACCGTCGGCAGAAGCGCACGTTTGACTACCTCTTCACAATAAAGAGCGGAGATAAGGAGACGTTCAAGGCTTACATCACCTGCTTTTACAACGCCCTCCTCAAGGTTCCCGAGCACCGGGACGAGACCGTCATTACAGTGCTCAGATCTGGCCTTAGGCACAAGGAGTGGTTGCGCTCCTTTGCGTTGGCACAGCCTAGGACCATGGCCGAAGTCAAGGCGTGGACCGAGCGCGAGGTTCAGCTGGAGTCCGAGATGAACGCGAACTTCCCTCGAGCAGAACGGCCCGACCCGAAGAAGAGGGCTCGGGAAGAGAGGCCGGAGCGTCAGCAGCCCCATCACCCGAAGTTCCAGGAGTACACCACGCTCAACGTCTCCCTCGCAGTGTTACTGGAGGAGGCCCAAGGCGAAGGGTTCTTCAAGTTCCCCCCAATCCTGTGACAGGCCTCGAAGCAAACCCGGGGCCCTTACTGCGCCTTCCACCGGACGCTGGGCCACGCCACGGAGGATTGTAAGAAACTCCAGGACTACATCGAGGAGCTCATCCGATCGGGGCACCTCGCCGCCTACTTAAGGGACAAACGGCAAGCCGACCGTGAACAGGAGCAGCGTCCTCCTCCCGCCGAGCTAACCATCGGCCAGATCATGCTTTTCTCAGCAGATGACCAGTACGACGCTCGAGAAGCCCCATACCCGGTGCCGAGCACGAAGACCCGCAAACCTCCGGGAATCTCGTGCCACGCTGATAGGGTCATCTATTAGCATGTACTTTTGTTTTGGGGCAATGCAAACTCTCTCTAGGGTCTATTGTTAATTTAATAAAGATGAATGGAATATTGCGGAAAAATAGGAAAGATCTCGTTTATTCAAAAAAAAAAGGTATTATGGGCTCCTGAGCCGTACATACAAAAAGAAAAAGAAAAATTACAACAGCGGGGGAAGGGGGTGCAGAGAGCACTGCTCATGATACTCGGTAAAGATCTCCACCAGTCGAGGCCTTGGGAGATCCAACCTCTCCCCTCGGTTCCCCCCGCGTGCGTTGACCCCGAGCCTCAACTCGTAGCACTCACGGACGAGCGCCTCCGAGCGAGCCAGCCGGTTCACGGAGATCAGGACGAAGCGCCTCAGGGACCGCAGCTTGCCCACAGCCTCGTCATAGAGTTGCTCGGACAGGGGGTTGTAAAACCCCGGCAATGCCCTCCAGATGGAGTACATCAGCAGCTGCAGCAGGGAGGAACGTCGGGGGAGCAACCGGCCGAAGTGGTCCTCGATGCTCCCATATACCAACTGCACCGTGTCCTCGGTGCAGTTCTGGTCATAGAGGTATACGTCTTCGAAATGAATGATCTCGGGGATGGTATAGGGGAAGTCCTGCATTCTCGACGCTCCGTTTACAAGGAAAGGAAGGACTAGTGCTCCTTCAGCCTTATATAGCCCGCTGCGCCCCAACGGAACTCAACGGTCGCCCGCTCTCGCCCAAGAAGTCGCTGCCACGCGGCGACCATCGGGCCTTCTCTAACGGAATCGAAGTCACGCGACCCTGGCGTTTCGCCTCCCCCCACATTCAATGCGCGTGCTGCGCGCCCGCCCGCCGTGACCGTTCATGTTCCCAATACCGTTCCTGTTCAACTAGATGGTCGGGTGAAACCTCATGAAAATTCGGCCGAGCAGCTATCCTGCCCGGTTGTCCTTAGCCAGCCTCCTCAGGCCCCCCCAGCGCTAAGGATCAAAGTCTTCCGCAGAGGCAGCCGAGCGGCTCCCCTGCTCGGCTATACCTGGCAGGTAGCTTCCCTACTTGCAACGCCAAGGATCAAAGCCCTCGCCAAGAGGCAACCCAGCAGCTACCCTGCTCGGTTATCCCTGGCGGGTAGCTTCCCTACCGCAACGCCAGGGATCAGAAAGCCCTCACCAAGAGGCAACCCAGCAGCTACCCTGCTCTGTTATCCCTAGCGGGTAGCTTCCCTACCGCAACGCCAGGGATCAGAAAGTCCTCCCAGAGGTAGTCGAGCCCCACCGTCGCTCGGCTATTCCTGGCGGGTAGCTTCCCTACCGCAACGCCAGGGATCAGAAAGCCCTCCCAGAGGCAGTCGAGCCCGAGGATCCCTCGCTCGGCTATCCTTCAGGACAAAAGCCCTCGCCAAGAGGCACCGGGCAGTAACCCTGCCTGGCCAAGGGTCCTTGGTAGGCTTCTACAGCCCCACCCGCGCCAAGGACTAAAGTCCTCCCAGAGGCAGTCGAGTCCTTGCTCGGCTATCCCCGGCTGGTAGCTTCCTACCACAACCGACAAGGATCAAAGTCCTCGTCAAGAGGCACTGGGCAGTAACCCTGTTCGGTCCCCGTCCTGAAGGATCAAATCCCTCTCAAGAGGCAACCAAGCAGCTACCCTGCTTGGTCATCTTCGGCTGGTAGCTCCCTACCCATGACGCCAGGGATCGAAGCCCTCGCAAGAGATGTCCGAGCGGCCACCCCGCTCGGTCATCCCAGGTTGGTAGTTGCCTACCCACGGCGCCAGAGAACAAAGACCTCGCCAAGAGGCAACCGCGCAGCTTCACTGCCCGGTCATCCCTGCTCAGTTATCCTCGGCGGGTTGCTTTCCTGCCGCAACGCTTGGGATCAGAAAGCCTTCCTAGAGGCAGTCGAGCCCGAGGATACCTTTCTCGGCTATCCTTTGGGACAAAAGCCCTCGCCAACAGGCACCGGGAAGTAACCCTGATCGGTCCCCGTCCTGAAGGATCGAAGCCCTCACAAGTGGCAACCGAGCGGCTGCCCTGCTCGGTCAACTCCGGCTGGTAGCTCCCCACCCATGACGCCAGGGATCGAAGACCTCAAAAGAGGCCTCCGAGCGGCTGCTCCGCTCGGTCATCCTAGGCTGGTGGTTGTTTACCCACGACGCCAGAAATCAGAAGCCCTCGCCAAAGGGCAACGGAGCAGCTCCCATCCACCCTCGGCACAAATAAGACGGACAGCCCTCTGCCCATCGCATGCAAAGGATCCGAGCCACCAATAAGGGGAATCAGGTCTATCCAAGTCCCGAGCGATGTCCCCTCGCCTTCAGGGCCTGGAGACGCCTCCTTCTCAGCAGCGTTGGGCACGCTTGGTAAGTAATTGAAACCAACTCGACGGATGATCGCTAGGCAAGCAGCCGACCTGACATAGACCTGACATGGAAGCCCAACAGTGCAAGAAGAGAAATTTTACGAGCATTCTTCATGAACAAAAGACAAAGTGCAAACCGATGAAACCAAAGAAAAAGTTTTATTACTAAAAGGCAAAGTCTTTACAAAGGGTATTTTTGGCTCCCCAGCCTTACAAAATGCCCGGAGGCTTACAAAATTCCAAAAGCAACAAAAGAAAAGGAGGAGGAAGACGCGGGTTTTAGGCCTTGGGGCGAGGAGTGACCTCGGGGCCCTCGACATCCACCACGAGGCGAGCTAGGTCCTCGGCAACTTCCTCGCCAGGAACCCCCTACCCGTACTCACCGGCGTCCGCGAGGGGGTATTCGGCCCGGAGCTCTTCGTCGGCGAACCCCGGCACCCGGGCCTTAACGGCGTCGAGGGCCTCATGCCAGATGAGGGTCGTGGCAATGGCCAGGTCATCGTAGTAGTCTTTCGACTTCTTGTAACCCTCCATCGCCTTCGCCGCCGAGAGGTCAGCCAACTTCGCCGCCCTCAGGTCGGCCGACTTCGCCGACTCGGCCGCCGCCCCTAGCTCCTTCCGGAGGGTTTTTACCGTATTCTTCAGGTTGCCGGCAGGCACCTGAGCATCCTCGAGCTTGGCCTCGGCAGCCGCGGCGGCCTCGCGGTGCAGAGCGACCTCCCGCTTCTCGGCCTCCACCTCTCCCTCCAGGGCGGCGACCCTCGCCATCACCGCCTCCAGCTCCCGCTTGGAGCTCTCTTCCAGCGAGGCGAGCTGGCCCGCAGCCTTCATCGCCGGGGCTATCACCTCGGCCTCCATGCGTAAGGCGAGGGCAACGTGCTGGAGAACCTGAAAAGCAGGAGAAAGATCATAAAGATGAGGGAGGCACCGAATCTCAAAAAATATATAATAATAAAAACCAAGCACTTGCCTGCATAGACTCCTGGGTGATGGACGCCAGCTGAGCCCTGAAGGTCCCCCCGGGGACTCTACCCCCGGCCGACGTCTCTATCTCGTGCAGCAGGCTATCCGCGACGGATAGCCCCGAAGGCACTGCGAACTGGAGGCCCCCTTCCTCTACCATGATCAGCGAAGACGGTCCCCGGGATGATCTTGAGTGGCTCTGAAGGAGAGCCGATCTCCTCCTCATAGGCCGGATCCTCCAGAATCCGAGCCCGCTTCCGGCCCGACACTCTGCTGGGCCCCGGGGTGAGATCCGCCTCCGATTGCTCGCAGGACACGACCACCGGAGGAGAAGGAGCCGGGGCAGGCTTTGAGCGGGAAGAGCCGGCACCCCCCGCCTTTATGACCTTCCTCGGCTGGCGCATGGAAGCTCGGAGCGAGTCCATATCCATGGGTCCTGCACAAAACCGAATGTAAAGAGGTCAGCAACACAAGCAATATACAAGCCAAAAAGCAATCCTAAACTTACCGACGAACTCAACGGGGTTGAGCCCGGCCCAACTCAGGACACTTTCAAACAGCAGCACTTCGAAACGAGGGATGGGCTCCCACGACGCCACTCTCACCACGACGGGGTCACTGGACTGGTTCCCCGGCAAGTATTCTCTCTCGACCACTGTGTAGGTATGGGCCAGTCCTCGCCCTCGGGGGGGAGGGAAACAAAGAAGAACTTCTTCTTCCAGTCGTGAATGGAAGAAGGCAGGGCCACAACCCCGGTCCCGGTGGGGCCCCCCTGTCGCTTTCTAAAGGAAAGGTAGACCCACCTCGGGTTGCCCGCTCGACCACCAGGGTGATTTTTGAAGACGAGAGAAGAATCAAGGAGGGAGAGGCTGGAAGGAATTGCCTGTAACTTCAGGTGTATCAGGAACCCGAGGAGAATCCTCCATGAGTTCGGCAGCCAGGGCTAACCCGAAAAAGTTCAACGCTTCGACGACCTCAGGAGAAAAGGGCAGGTGTATTCTACCCCAAAAAGCTTCTAAGTACAGGGCGATCTCCCTGCCCCGTACCTGGTCTGCCCTCTCTCCCTCCTTGGCCAGATGAAGCGTATATCGCGGGGGAATGTGGATGCGAGCTCGAGTATTGGCGAGCTCGTCCTCATGCCTCACCCAACATGAGGCGCCGGGGGCAGCATCCACCGCCTCTTTCCTGGTGGCTGCCCCCGCCGCACGATCCCGGGAAGAGGGCCCGACCCCTGCTCCCCGGGAGGACTCAGGCTCACCTAAAGGGTCCCTAGAACCTACTCCGACGACATCTACTGACTCGACAAAGGAAGACATCTAACCTTGAGAAGGAAGGTCTTCAGGAAACGAAAGCGGAAGAAAGAGGACGAGCGCTGAGCAACCAAGACTTAGAACGGAGAAATATAAAAGAGTAGGGGCTCTGGAATGGGCCCCACCCCTATTTATTACAGCGAGCGACCTCATCCAACGACTCCCTTCGTCTCCCGCCAAAACACCTCCTCGCATCCAACGGCTCCGATTGTTCCACTTGTCGCTCCCATGCTGGACCATACCCTTGCAGGCGTCGCAGGTCTGCACACATCGCGTTAGCCAACCGACGCTTGACACGTGGACCGTCACTTCAACGGCAGGAGGCACGAACCGGCGCACCTTCCTTAAATGCAGAGATCTCGTCCTGATTTGTTGACAGGAAAGACAGCTGACAGCCCGGGAATGCGTCCCGATGAAACCTTAGGAGGGAACTCACCCCGGACGGCCCGACAGTCCACTCCTGACCCGACCCGCTAGCTGATCAGGACAAGAGTGGGGGTCTAATGATGATGCTCAATATTGACGATCCCCAAGATCAGGACGCGTGGCAGATGACGTGTCCTAGAACTCAGAGGAAAGGGCCCGACCAGGCCACCCCTGTATCCGACCTACACGCGCGAGCTGGCCCTCCTCGGGGCCCCCTGCAAATGGGCCTCTTTGGCCCCTCAGCTCGCCCCGAGCTGCCACGAGACCAAGACTCCTCGGCCTTCTCGCTTGCCCCCGAGCTCCCTAGCCGAGGACGTCTTCCTCGGTCCTCCGACCAACTCCACCACTCACGGGCGTAACCGCCGCTCCGCAAATCTCGCCATGCACAGATTCTCCGCCAGCCATATCCCACGTTCCACGCCATCACGATCCCCATTAATAGACGATCCGCTCTCCGCGCGGGCGTGACGTCGGGAGCATAACTGCCGGTGAAATTCTCGCGCCTGCTGTTGCGTGCTACTACCGCTATATAAACCCCCATCACAGAGGGGTCAGGTAAGCCATTCTGATTCCACTTAGCCGTTACTCTGCTCGGATTTAGCACTAACTTGATCGTCGGAGGGTACTCGGTGGTACCAAACCACCCCGGAACTTTTTTGCAGGTACTCGGCGTTGAACTTCTCAAATCACCAATCTCCTCAAATCCATTGAGACCCACACGCAACAGGAGATCATCTCCAAAATCCACCGGGAGATCGACAGAAGACAACATCTGAAGGAGGCCTGAAAAGGACCTCCATCAGAAACCTACGGTCTATCCAAGCAACCGGCATAATTCAAACTTCTAATCATTAACATGAGATCTTAAGTGATATATACGAGGAAACAATATTTGCAATTATGTATATAATTTGTTTAAGCCACAAATATCAAATCAAGACTCAATACCCTACAAAACTCTTCCGATATTCTTTTTTGAGTTCAAGGTTGGACGACCCATATGGGAGCCATACATTTTTTAATAAACAGGTTTATTTTTCTTTTCTATTGTATCGGTTGCATGCCTGGACTTGTGATCATTTGTCACTATTACTATGCCCTGCTAGATCTCCTATCTCTTCATTGGACAAGAGTTTTCATGAGGAAGGTTTCTTCTCATTCAACTCACATGGGAAATGCATGCACTAAAGAAACTGTATAAGATCGGCTTTGGTCCTTATAATAGCACTCTTAAACCTTTCCCCCCTCCTCTTTTCATCAGCAACTTTTGTTGATGTAAGTGGCCGAGTAGAGCATCTTCTATAAAGTTTCTTCCCACAAAACCTTGCTTTATTTGCGTATGCAGGAAAATGGGCCCAAGGCATGGGTTTATGATGCAAAACGTGGTCACTCGGTCTAAGTAAGAATTGATACTGCTTTACCATAACTTCTGCCTTTGTTTCTCTCTTTGCTTGTGTCCCTTTAAAGTTCCTCTTTGAATTCCTTGGTTCTTCTTTTGTTATACCTTGTTAATTTACCTTTTTTCTTTTTTTTTCTTTTCAAGCGGTCACACGTGAATTGTATAATTGTAAGGAATAAATTTAAGGGAAGTGCAATACAGTACAGGGTGCCTATTGGAAATATAATAAGGATTTCATTTAGACAAGGCACTGGAATCACACAAATTAGTCCCAAAACATTCACATCATAGCTATTTTGGTTTTAAATCAAAATTGCTTCTGCTAGCAATGATTAATTGAATTCTGTATTTATTTATTAAAATTTTCCCTATTGAGAAAGGATTAGGAGGGATGTCCAAGTCCTAGAGCTTCCCCAAAATGATTAATTTAGGCCCCATGAAATAATACAACTCTAGGTGTTCATCCATGAGAAATGCAGTATTTTGTTTTTATATGGAAACCTATTTTGTTTTCTACTTATGTGAATTTACGCGGAAAGGTGACGATATTACCTTCATACACAGTACATTCTTCTCTAATATGAGCAACGGCGATTATGCTGATCTGTACTATGGTAAATTATGCTTAAACTCCAATAACTTTCACCTTTTGAGATATAACCAACCAACTATAACTTACATTGTAGTACCATGAAATACAACTTCTTTGTTGGACAAAAATACCATTTGTTGCTTCCTTTTTCAAAATCGTTAGTTATGCGAACATATATAAGGTGACCAATATATCACAATTTTATCCATGTGCTTCTTTAGAAACTCATTCCTCCCTCTTATTCCTCTCATTTTGTTCGTAACACTATACTTTCTCAAAAATAGGGTAAGCTCATGGTAAAACAATTTACCATCTATACTACTAAAGATAGACAACGAGTAGAAGGACCCAAGGATCCCATTCATTTACTGAGTGTCAAACTTTTACAATCTAAAGGGGAGTCATCAAAGTATTAAACGAAACAGAAAGGAACTAGACTCTTTACCTTAAGTTATAAGCCAAGTCTAAAGTTCAGCAAATCCTCTTGTAATTGTGTTCACCTGTGAAGTAGAGAATTTATATGTAAGTATACATCATATAGATCATGGAGAATATAATTAAGTTATAAGCCAAGTCTAAAGTTCAAACTGTGAGAATAATACAAAAACAGAAGAGAATAGCTTACTGTGTTCCATGATCATGAAACATGTGATTAAATTTTGAAGTGAAGAATCTGCTATGTCTACTAGCTCTCCATCAATAGCCAAAAATTTAAAGTGCTTTCTGGAGAAACAATAAAGAAAACAAAATAAAGAGAGACATCTTGTGTACTTCAACTTGTCTTATAGTACAATGCAATGTAATTAAAACAAAAAAAAAGTTCAGCAAATCAGAGAAAACAAGAGTGGAAGGGAGCAGATAAAGTGTTCATACCAACTGATTGAATTCATATCATCTGTTCGAGTTCGAACCAGTAATTAGATATGATTCACAAATCACAAGATAAGAGACTCATATGACATATATAAAAGTATCCTGCCATGTGAAAGTTACATGTACAATGTTTTTTGAGATAATAGGTGGAATAAATTAGTCACCCATCCCGGTTCAAACCCGGGTCTCCTCCCCCATACTCCAACACCCCCGCCATTGGGCTACTCCAAGACCTTGTCACATGTACAATGTTAGTTATAACTCAAAGAATAAAACTCTAGTAAAGAAAATCTCTTTCGAAGTTAATTAATCTATGAGCTTTAAATAATGTTGTGGCAATGACAAGTTAGAATGTCATTGTGATCAAGGGAGCCATTAGGTAGCTACGCCCTGCAATAATTTCCGGTTCAAAAATAGAAATTTCAACACGGCCGACAAAAAAATACGGAAGAGAGATGTCTTCTACTTGACTTGCCAACATAATGGTAGCCAGTTGTTAATAATAGATCCTCAAGCAATGAAATGTATCTGGACTTCACTTTCAATAAAGCCTAGCTAGGGCAATTCATGCAAACTTCATAAAGAATCAGTTAATATATAGAAGGGAACAACCAAATTGGGTAACCATGCAACATTTCAACTTTCATGATTAAAATCTTAATGCCAGGTCAAAACTCCATGCACCACAAATTAACCCTAATTTTCGATTACTATCTTTGAGTTGCAGGGTTGGATCGATACGGGAGTTGCCCTTTCTATGTTTAATAAACAGGTTTAGTTTTCTTTTCTTTTGTGCCGGTTGCATGCCTTGAAATTGTAACCACCCGTGGCATTTCTCATGTACTACCAACTCTCCATATCTTCGTCCATACTCGAAATTGATAGATGATTGGACACTTCACGCTTTCCACTTTAATTTCCTTTTAACTACCACTCTACCAATTATTTGCATTCTTTCTTTTCCATATGCAAACTGGCTTGCCCAATTGAGCTAGAGTTTTGATGAGTGAGGTCTCTTATCATTCAACTCACATGGGAATGAATGCACAAAAGAAACCGTACAAGACTTTGGTCCTACTATTAGCACTCCTGAACCTTTTCCCCACCTTTTGTAACTTTTGGTGACATAATTGGCAGATAGAGCATCACATATAAAGTTTCCTCCCACAAAATCTTGCTGCATTTGTGATGCAGGAAAATGGGCTCCAGGCATGGGTTTATGATGCAAAATGTGATCATGAGATCTAAGAGTTGCTTCTAATTTTAACTGAATATTGTATTGCCATTACTTTTCTTCCTTTTCTCGTTTCCCTCTAAAGTTCCACTTTGGATTCTTTGTTTCTCCTTGTGACTTGTTTAGTTTTATCTTTTATATATCTTTTATCTTTTTCCAGTAATTTCATGTAAATTGTATAATTATAGGGATAAATTTAAGGGTATTGCAGGACACCAGGATCCCTCTTGTGCTTAAAAAAATGAATTAGATTCATATATCACATCATCATTAATTGGTGTTTAGAAAATTTGTTCTGCTAACAATGACTAATTGTATTCTGTATGTTTAAAGTCTTTCCCTTTTGAAAAAGGATCAGGAGTGATCTTCCAAATCCTAGAGCCCCCAAAAATGATTAATTAATGAAGGGATCCATTTTTAAAATAAAGAAGTTTATTGGTAGTAATTCAATTATGATAAGCATCGTCCAAAATCTAACAACAAGGACGGATTGAGCTGTACAGTTCATGTACCTTTGATGACAGCAACCTAACCTAGGTCTAGATTAATATAGCCTTAGTTTTTCTCTTTTCTGCTTGGATGCATGATTATCGGATACTTAATTTTTACGCAGCTTGACATGGACTTTCTATTTTTAATTGGATTAGGACTATTGAAGTTAAATTATGTTATAAAAATTGTTAAGGACATAATCTAGAGTTTCATGAATAATCACTAGTCATGCATTAGTAGTAATATTGAATCTACATGAAAACAAGATGAGTGTAGGTTTTTATGTAAGCATAGACATGCGAAAGATGAAAGAGCAGACAAAAAAGTTTAGATAACTGGTATATGCAGTTTTCTTATATATGAACAAGCTGTTAGCTGATAGATGAGAAATATCTAAGGCGATAAGCTTGGCTAGGCCCTTGTATACATCCAACTTCATGAAGATATATTAAGTAGAAAAAAGTTTGATCATGCCCTTGGATAACTGTATTCAAATTCAACCTTAAAGTTGGCCCCATTTCACTCTTGCCTAAGTTGTGCAAGTTAACATGTACATGATAATTTAGCTAAATAGTTTGATAGTTGTCAAGTAATTGGAGTAAAGTGTATGATGTATATGATCAATATAATGTGGAAATCTTCGATATGAACATGTACTGTGTTTTCTGGCGATGATCCTTCATTGGTAGCAAATTCTTCTCTAGAATGGTTAACTGGTATGGAGTAGATAAAATTAATTAAGCTCATTCGTAATAGAGTAAATTAATATCAAAAGTCTAAAATACCATAGGCTTTCAGCATTTGAAAATCTCAACGTTAAAAACTACATTAAAATACCATTAAGTATCCTTAATTGTTGGACTAAACTGCTTATATATACCACACAGTTTTTCTCTGCTCAAAAATGTCACTATGAAGTCATGTGACTAACTAACCGCTAGATGACCAATATATAAATACTTAGTTCCTGCCACTTCTTTAAGGCTTTGCCCCTCCCTTCTCTTGCTCTCCCTCCTTATTCTTCTCATTTTGTCAATTTGTATATGGAAAGAGAAGAATAAAGCATAGTAAATGGATTGATCACCCGGCAATCATGTGTCTACAACAACGCTAATGATTTTATAATGATAATCGATTAAATGGTATCTTAAAGCAACAACTAGGGGTATCTCATGGTAATTTAATGTATGATATTAAACTCAACCACGGAGAAAGATTGGGTATTGAAGTATAATTACACAAGTACTCTCGGCCATAATGCATGTGCAAAGTGTCCAACTTTAAAAATTTAAAGTAGTCGTTAGTTAATTAAAAATATAAAAAGAAATTAGTCCTTTGTTTGGCCTTTGTTATGCGGGTATAATCAGCCCACCAGTTCATCGTCTACTACCACAATTAGCATCCTTTAGGACCACCTGAATTAATTAGGTAAGAGATCAATAGTTATACAAATAGGAAAGTGAAAATTTAATGAATTAAACAGGGTTTGAGATCTACACGATTTAAAGGGAAATAAATCATTACATTGTCACAGAACTTTACAGCCCTTGCCATTTTTTTTTGTCTGGTAGTTCATATGAATTGAACCATGTGAGTGTGCGAACTAAAAAGCTCAAATGAGCACTTTTACTTTACAAACAGCCATACTATTGCCCATTTATCTCTCATAAAATCTCGCAAGGAATCCAGATGCTTCATTAAATAAAGGTGACGGTTGTCCATTATATTCCTCAATTATAAGAACCTAAAGTGATGATCCTCGATATCGGTGATCTCCCAGATCGTGACACGTGGCTGATGACGTGTCCCGAAGCTCACAAGGAAGGACTTACAGTGACCGACCAGGCCGCTCCTGCGCCCGTCCTGCAGACAACCTTTGGCTCGTCTCCGAGCCCCCTGCACAATTGGCCACCTCGACCCTATCAGCTCGTCCCGAGCTACCGCAGAACCAAGATATCTCGGCTCACCCGCTCGTCCGCGAGCTCTCCCACCGAGGTCATCTTTCCCGGTCTAATCGACCGACCAACGGCACCGCTCACAGGCGCAACCGCCATCCCGCGAATCTCGCCATGCGCGAGATATCCGCCGGCCACATCCCACGTTCCACGCCATCACGATCCCCCATTAACGAGCCTGTCTCGCCATTAATGGGAGATTTCGCCCATTACTCGGGCGTGACGTCGGAAGCGTAACGACCGGCGTGATTCTCGCGCCTGCCCTGCCTGCTGCCACCGCTATATAAACCCCTCCTTCAGACGGTTCAAGTAAGTCATTTTTACTCCACTAAGCCGTTACTCTGCTCGAATTTCCTCTCTAACTTGATTGTCGGAGGGTCCTCGGTGGTCCAACCACCCCGGGACTTTCTTGCAGGTAGCTCGGTCCAAACAACCTCAAATCCATTGAGATCCACACGCTTCAGGAGCCATCCTCCATATCCAATATCAGCCGCCTATCGCCGCCATCAGCAAATCAACGGAAGACAACATCTTGACATGATCCGACATCCGTCAGCTGGCGCCGTCTGTGGGAACCCTTTGATTTCACAAAAACAAAAGTTCATCTTCCAATCTCAATCTAATGGCGAGCGATCATCATGACGATCCAAGCACTAGCCGCCGCCTCCCCCTCAACGGTGGCGCGGACCAACCTCCTCCACCAAACGCCATTAACGTCCTTGCCGGCCGGATAGACCGACTCGCGTTCGTCGTGGAGGCGCTCATCCGTGTCAAAACTGCAGGACACGATCTCCAGGTCGCCGCTCCCCCGCCTCGGGACCGGGACCCCTACAGGGGGAGAGAAGACTCCGCACGCGTCGGCACCGCCGACCACAGGCTCGCTACCTCTTACGACCGCAGATCTCTCGGGCCAACATACTCTGTAGCCTGCTGGGCACCCCAAATCCCAACACCTAGGTCCGTCGCCAGAGCGCCTCGCCCCGAGCCTCTTCGCGTCTCTGTCCCTCCCGAGGAGATGTCGGTCAGCTCGCCTGCGCCCAGGCATGACCAACATCACCTCTCTCGACGGGGACACGCAGACGGGACTCGTCATGGCGTCTCAAAGACGACCTCGCCTGGGATTTAAGCCCTCACCAAGAGGCAGCTGAGCGGCTACCCTGCTTGGCTATCCCTGGCTGGTAGTTCCCTACCTCGGAACGCCAGGGATCTAAGCCCTCACCAAGAGGCAGCCGAGCGGCTACCCTGCTCAGCTATCCCTGGCTGGTAGTTCCTTACCTCGCAACGCCAGGGATCTAAGCCGTCACCAAGAGGTAGCTGAGCGGCTACCCTGCTCATCTATCCCTGGCTGGTAGTTTCCTACCTTGCAACGCCAGGGATCTAAACCCTCACCAAGAGGCAGCCGAGCGGCTACCATGCTCGGCTATCCCTGGATGGTAGTTCCCTACCTCGCAACGCCAGGGATCTAAGCCCTCACCAAGGCTACCCTGCTCGGCTATCCCTGGCTGGTAGTTCCCTACCTCGCAACGCCAGGGATCTAAGCCCTCACCAAGAGGCAGCCGAGCGGCTACCCTGCTCAGTTATCCTTGACTGGTAGTTCCCTACCTCGCAACGCCGGGGATCTAAGCCCTCACCAAGAAGCAGCCGAGCAGCTAACCTGCTCGGCTATCCCCGGCTGGTAGTTCCCTACCTCGCAACTCCAGGGATCTAAGCCCTCACCAAGAGGCAGCTGAGCAGCTACCCTGCTCAGCTATCCCTGGCTGGTAGTTCCCTACCTCGCTACGCCAGGGATCTAAGCCCTCATCAAGAGGCGGCTGAGCGGCTACCCTGCTCGTCTATCCCTGGCTGGTAGTTCCCTACCTCGCTACGCCAGGGATCTAAGCCCTCATCAAGAGGCGGCTGAGCGGCTATCCTACTCGGCTATCCCTGGCTGGTAGTTCCCTATCTCGCAACGCCAGGGATCTAAGCCCTCACCAAGAGGCGGACGAGCGGCTACCCTGCTCGGCTATCCCTGGCTGGTAGTTCCCCACATCGCAACGCTAGGGATCTAAGCCCTCACCAAGAGATAGCTGAGCGGCTACCCTGCTCGGTTATCCCTGACTGGTAGCTCCCTACCTCGCAATGCCATGGATCTAAGCCCTCACCAAGAGGCAGCCGAGCGGCTACCCTGTTCGGCTATCCCTGGCTGGTGGCTCCCTACCCCACAACTCCAGGGATCAAAGCCCTCGCCAAGAGGCACCGGGCAGAAACACTGCTCGGCCCATCCTTAAAGATCAAAGCCTTCGCCAAGAGGCACCGGACAGCAACCCTGCTCGGCCCATCCTTAGTAGGCCTCTTACGGCCCCTCCCGTGCTAAGGATCAAAAGCCTTCGCAAGAGGCAACCGGGCCCGCCCTTGCTCGGTTATCCCTGGCTGGTAGCTCCCTACCCCACAACGCCAGGGATCAAAACCTTTGCCAAGAGGCACCGGACAGCAACCCTGCCCGGCCCGTCCTTAAGGATCAAAAGCCCTCACAAGTGGCAACCGGGACCGCCCTTGCTCGGTTATCCCTGGCTGGTAGCTCCCTACCCCAACACACCAAGGATCAAATCCCTCGCCAAGAGGTACCGAGCATCTACCCTGCTCGGACCGTCCTTAGTAGGCCTCTGACGGCCCCTCCCGTGCTAAGGATTAAAAGCCCTCGCAAGAGGCAACCGGGCCTGCCTTTGCTCGGTTATCCCTGGATGGTAGCTCCCTACCCCACAACGCCAGGGATCAAAGCCCTCGCCAAGAGGCACCGGGTAGCTACCCTGCTCGGACCGTCCTTAGTAGGCATCTGACATACCCTCAAACAACTAAGGAACAAAGCCCTCACCAGTAGGCATCCGGTCTATCTGCGTCTGAGCGATCTCCACCTCGACTTCGGGGCCATGGAGATACCGTCTTCCCGCTGGTCTTTGCACACTCGGCAAATGAACGGATTCAACTCGACGCGTAATCGCTAGACGAAGAACCGACACAACACGAAGGCAGTATTGTGCAAATACAAGTGTTTATCGACAAAGGAAAATACGCGTGCAAATACGACTGGTGTTTACCGACAAAGGAAAATACGCGTGCAAATACGACTGCAAAAAGTTTTTGTTCACAAAGCCAAAGCTTTTACAAGGGTATTGTGGGCTCCCCAGCCTTACAAAATGCCCGGAGGCCTACAAAATTCCCGATGCATCAAAAGAAAAGAAACAAGAAGACAAGGGGCTTCAGACTTCAGGGCCGGACGCAACCCCAGGAAGCTCTGCATCTACCATGACTCGGGCCGCGTCAGAGGATCAACGCCCGTCACAGAAGCCTCGGCGTCGCCATTGCCGGGAATCCCTTCCTCGGCCTCGCCCCCGGGGCCGTCACCCTGCTCGTCATCCGCGCGAGGATATTCGGCTCGGAGCTCTGCGTCAGAGAACTCCGGCATCCGAGCCTTGACGGCGTCGAGGGCCTCGTGCCAGATGAGGGTAGTGGCCATGGCTAGGTCGGTGTAAAAAGGTTTTGACTTCTTGTAGTTCTCCACCGCCTTCGCCGCTGTGAGCTCGGCTCGCTTCTTCCCCTCTACCGCCTCCTCCAGCTCCTTCCGGAGGGTGCTCGCCGACTTCCTCAGGGTGCCGACGAGCACCTTGGAGTCTTGAAGCTTGGCCTGGACGGCCTGGGCGGCCTCACGGTACCTGGCGACCTGCTTCCCGGCCGCCACCTTCTGCTTCCCGACCGCCACCTCGCCCTCAAGGGCGGTGACCTTCACCATCGCTGCCTCCAACTCCAACTTCGATCTCTCCTCCAGCGAGGAGAGCTCGCCCACGGGTCGTATCGCCGGGGTAATCTCCCCGTCCTTCATATTGACGACGAAGGCGACATACTGGAGGACCTGGAGAAATCAGAGGGGGGGAGGGTCAGCAAGAAAGGGAGGCACCAAATCTTACGAATGATAGGATGCTAAGTGAACAAGACAAGTAGGGGGCGAGCACTAACCTGCACTGCCTCTTGGGCGATGGCCGCCATCTGCGCCCTGAGGGTCCCCCGAGGGGATATTTCCTCCGGCCGACCTCTCCATGTCCGCCAGCAAGCTGTCAGCAACAGAGAGCCCTGAGGGCACCTCAAAGTGGAGGTTCCCCTCGTCCACCAAGATCGGGGAGGCCGGGGTCCATGGAACTGCTCGGGGGAACCTCTTGAGAGACGACCCCAGGGAGTCGA
The DNA here is from genome assembly GCA_030015575.1 of Agapanthus africanus. Classification (NCBI taxonomy): domain Eukaryota; kingdom Viridiplantae; phylum Streptophyta; class Magnoliopsida; order Asparagales; family Amaryllidaceae; genus Agapanthus; species Agapanthus africanus. The sequence goes on along the minus strand of CM057349.1, from coordinate 413,267,092 downwards.
TCTCTACGTCCGAAGCCTGGGCCTCCGGTTCCCGAGCCCGCTTTCGGCTCGGCGTCTGGCTGGGCTCCAGGGACCGGCCCGCACTCGAACGTCGGGGTGGGGCCGCTGCCGGAGGGGCTGGGGCCGACGTCGGACGGGAGGAGCTGGCACCTCCAGCCTTCGATCCCTTCTTCGTCTTGCGCATGGACGTTCGAAGTTCGCTTAGGTCCATGGGTTCTGCATAAGACAAGGTACACCGGAGTCAGCAACACAAGTAAAATAAAAATAAACACAAGTCCAACAGATCGCCTGCAAGCTCATAACTTAACGGCGAACTGGGCGGGGCTGAGCCCAGCCCAACTGAGGGCCCGCTCAGAAAGCAGCACGTCGGCCCGGGGAATGGGCACCCACTCCGCTACCTTTGCCGCATCGGGATCGTTGGACTGACCTCCCCGCCGGCACCTACACCTAGACCACTGGGTAGGCACGGGCCAGTCCTCACCCTCCAGCGGCCCAACAAAGAAAAACTTTTTCTTCCAATCATGGATGGAAGAAGGCACGATGACGACTCCTGAACCGGGAGCACTCCCCCGTTGTTTCCTGAAGGAGATGTAAACCCACCACAGGTCGCCCGCGCGAGTGCCGGGGTGACATTTGTAGAGGAGAGAAGAGGCAAGGGGGGACAGCCTGAAAGGGATCAGCTGCAACTTCAAACGGACTAGGAACCCGAGGAGAATCCTCCAGGAGTTCGGCACTAGCTGGCCCGGGGCTAACCCGAAGTAATTCAACGCTCTAACAACCTCGAGGGAGAAGGGCAGGTGCATTCCGGCCCAAAAGGCTTCCAAATACAGGGCAATCTCCTTGCCCGGTACCTGATCTGCCCTCTCCCCCTCCCCGGCCAAACGCAACGTGTAGCCGGGAGGAATATGGAAATGAGTCCGAGCGTTGGCGAGCTCTTCCTCGTACCTCACCGTAGACGACACGCCAGGAGCATCTGCGACCTCCACTCGGGGAACCGCCCCCGTCGCGCGACCCTGGAAAGAAGACCTAACCCTAACTCCCTAGGAGGAATCCGATCCAGAAGAAGAAGAAGAAGAAGAAGACTCTACAGAGGGCTCCCCAGACTCTACACCAACTACATCTACAGACTCCTCAGAGGAAGACATCTAACCTTATGAAGAGGAGTCCTCGGAAAAGAGAACGCGGAAATCCCGACCTAAAAATGAGAACGCCGAGCTAACAAGACCAAAGACGAGGATATTATGAAGAGGAATGGGCCTTCATGTGGGCCCCACCTCTATTCATAGCCACCGACGTATCTATCCAACAATGGCGATCATCTCCCGCCGAGACGATGCTTCGCACTCAACGGCTACCAACGCTCTACCTGTCACGCGCATATTGGCCACGCCCCATCGGGCACAGGAAACCTGCAACCCGTCGCATCGGCCAATCAACGCCTGATACGTGGGCAGTCGCTTCAGTAACCGTACACACGATCCGGTGCACCCTCTTTAATACAAGATCTGATCCCTGATTAGCTGACGCCACCAAGAGAATGTGACCGATTGCCTGGGAACACGCCATGATATCTTCGAAAAGGAGCTCACCTCGGGTGACCCGGCAGACCGAACTCGACCTGACCTATGATCTGGTCGGGATGAGAGTAGGGGGCTAATGATGATGCTCGATATCGGTGATCTCTCGGATCGTGACACGTGGCTGATGACATGTCCCGAAGCTCATAAGGAAGGACCTACAGTGGCCGATCAGGCCGCTCCTGCGCCCGTCCTGCAGACAACCTTTGGCTCGTCTCCGAGCCCCCTGCACAATTGGCCACCTCGGCCCTATCAGCTCATCCCCGAGCTACCGCAGAACCAAGATACCTCGGCTCTCCCGGTCGTCCGCGAGCTCTCCTGCCGAGGTCATCTTCCTCGGTCTCATCGACCGACCGACGGCACCGCTCACAGGCGCAACCGCCATCCCGCGAATCTCGCCATGCGTGAGATATCCGCCGGCCACATCCCACGTTCCACGCCATCACGATCTCCCATTAACGAGCCTGTCTCGCCATTAATGGGAGATCCTGCCCATTATGTGGGCGTGACGTCGGAAGCGTAACGACCGGCGTGATTTTCGCGCCTGCCCTGCTTGCTGCAACCTCTATATAAACCCCTCCTTCAGAAGGTTCAAGTAAGCCATTTTTACTCCACTAAGCCGTTACTCTGCTCGGATTTCCTCTTTAACTTGATCGCCGGAGGGTCCTGGGTGGTCCAACCACCATGGCACTTCCTTGCAGGTAGCTCGGTCCAAACAACTTCAAACCCATTGAGATCCACACGCTTCAGGAGCCATCCTCCAGATCCAATATCAGCCGCCTATCACCGCCATCAGCAGATCAACGGAAGGCAACATCTTGACGTGATTCGACATCCGTCATAATAAGATTTCCTGGATAGTTACCATGAGATTATTCTAAGGATAAGTCCAATGCATTGTTAAAATTGATTGCAAATTCGGCCCGGGATCAAGAACCCAAATAGAAGCCCAAGAAGTGGCCCAGACTATCAACATGGAGGATGCTACGACTCTTGGTATGTTTTGTGACTCCTTGGAGGATCACGGATATAGAAAATTCACAAGTGGTATCAGAGTATCAGATTCGATGTTTCCAGATTATTTGGGAAGATGTAATCTACACATTACAAGGTGGTCAAGTTTGATGGGCGGAACAACTTTAGCCTTTGGAGGTTGAAGATGAAGGCTATTTTCAAGCAACAAGGGGTTCACAAGATTGTTTTTGCAAAAGACGGTATTCTGGAGATGGCCACGAAAGATAAGAAAGAAGAGATGGAGGACAAGGCCTTCAGTTCGATACAGTTTTAGTTGACTGACGAGATTCTATGCGAGGTTGCACAAGAGACAACAGTATTGGGGTTATGGAGCAAGTTGGAGTCCCTGTACATGAAGGTATCTTTTACAAATCGTCTCCATCTAAAGCAACGATTGTACACGTTAAAAATGAAAGAGGGGACATCCGTCAAAGATCACCTGGACGAACTTAACCAGATCATGATCGACTTACGGAACGTGGAGGTGCAGATAGAGGATGAGGATCAGGCAATAATTCTACTCTGTTCGTTGACCTCAGAGTACGGGCAGGTCGTCAAGTCGATGGTGTATGGTCAGGATAAGTTTTCTTTAGAAGATGTCAAAGAAGGTCTGCACAGTGAGGTGTTGAGAGAGAAGGTGGTAAATAACAAGAGTAGTCACGGTGATACGTTGTTTGTTAGATACCGTTCAGATGGAGGTTCCAAAGGAAAATCGAGAATCGCGATAATGACAAGTGCTTTATTTGCAAGAAGAGCGGGAATTGGAAAAGGGATTGTCCGAAGTGCAAAGGGAAAGGAAAGCAAATGTCTTCCGATACTGCAGTTGCGGTGGAGGATTCGGATGAGTGCAGTGATGGTTCAATTCTATCGGCATGTGCGATTTCAGACGCACATGGATCTTGGATGTTGGATACGGGATGTTCATTCTATGCGACTCATTACCAGAGTTGGTTTGCTACATATCGTTCAGTTGATAGAGACTCGATCTTTATGGGGAACGGTATGGTAAGCAGGGTTGTTGGGATTGGTGTAGTTTGGATCCGCATGCATGATGGGAGAGTTCGGACATTGACAGATGTCAGGCACGTGCCAGATCTGAGGAGGAGCTTGATTTGATTAAGTGCTTTGGGCAGGATCGGTTATAAGTGCGTGATCGATAGAGATTCCGTGATGATTTCCGGAGATGCTCATTTTGTCATAAAGGCGAAAAGGATATGGAATCTATATTTTCTTCAGGGACAGACGGCCTTAGGAGATGTAGTTAGATTTTTTACTGGTTTAGGTGGTTCAGACTCCATCAAGATGTGGCATCCACAATCAGACCATATTGACGGGACGAGTTTGGAGCGGTCTCGAAAGAGACAGTCACTTGGAGGAGTAGAAATCGACAGGATAAATCTTCGGAAGGATTGTATTCAAGGGAAGAAGACAAAGATGATTCTGACACCGGTTTGTTCTTGAGGTGGAGTCAGACATCATGGTTCCTTCATTGACAATTCTCAAGGAAGTTGTCGGTGTATGTTGTTGAGCCGAAGGCGGAGATTTTTCAGATTTTCAGAAAGGCGGTTGTGGAGAAGCAGTTCGGGAAGCGTGTGAAGGTTCTTCGTTCCGATCATGGTAGAGAGTTATACAAGTCAAGAAGGATCGCGCATCATACCACTTTTGATCCTAGGTATATTGGCGGAGCAAAGCGGATGGTTCAGAAGATATATAAGAAGAACAGGTATTCACGGCTTATGGCTGCAGTTCCGAGGGAGTTTCAGGCGAAGGTCCTATCTACTGCCGAGTACCACATCGATCGGTCACTATCGATGGCAATAGACAAGATGATTCCTAAAGAGGTATAGACTGGAGGGGTTGGGAATTACTCAAGGCTTCATCTTTCTAGAAGTGAAGCAAAAGGGAACATGTTATGTTGTCCTGGTACTAAGGGTGTAGTAATCAGCCAAAATATGATAGTCGAAGAGTCTGCGATTTCTCGGAGAAAATAAATTCAGTCAGATGGTGAGCGGGGAATAGTATCACCGAGCCAAGTGGTGTTCGAGCATTCAATCTATATTATAGATGAGGTGGTCGATACTTCGATTCAGGGATAGAGTCCGGTACAGCTAGTTGTGTGGAGGCCTATGGTATTTAGGCACACGAGGATTCGTAGCATGGATATTGTCATGGATGGGGAGTTGCGTCCGTTGCAGCGGTATATCGAGCAGGTTCTCTTTTGGAATGGGAGAGAGACTCAGCCCGTGTCTTCTCGGTTAGTTGCGCACTTCGGATTGGTGTCATCATCAGGTATAGCTAATGTAACACCCTAGTACGTTTATACAGTATAACTTGGTATTTTAAGTCTTGCTTTATAATTCTTTTATTTTATTCATATGGGTTGCGAGCGTTTTGAATAGTAGTAGTGGATATCCGACTCGACCCGCATGTTTGGAACCCAATATGGTGCTAGATATATTTGATACTTATCAGTAAAGTGTATCTACATGAATCTAGTATAATATATGCATCATATATTTAAAATCCCTATATATCTATTTCTAGCCACAAGTATGAATAAATTATATTTTTGCTAACTAACATCACATGGCTTACCATCCCATATCTTATTTCGTTTTTATCTATTATGTTCAAATCCCAAATATCATATAACCAAATATTTACTAAATCTTTATATATTTATTTAAATTTCTTTTTAAATCTTATTTGGGGTATATGTATTTCATATTATATTATCGCATTATGGCTTAAATCTTTATGTATGTGTTTTTTTCTCTAAAATATATTTTGACGAGATTCTGATAAAGTTTGATGTAATTTGATATTATCTTTAAACTTTATTTGCTAATATATATATATATATATATATATATTAATAAACTATATAATATATATACACAGTTTATATAATATTTTTTTTTAATAAAAACTCTCTCTTTCTCTCCTCGTCTCTATCTCTCTCTTTCTCTATTCTTTCTCTTTCTCTCTTTTGTCGTCCTCACCCTGAAGCCCTAACCCATGCAACTCCTCCCTCCTCCCTCCTCCTCGTCCTCACTTCCTCAACCTCACCATCTTCGTCGTTATCTCTCTCTTCAACCCTGAGACCTCACCCCGAGTCCCCGACCTCCATCACCGGGGCCTCCATCCTCTTCTTCCTCATCGACCTCGCCAGAACCCGATCACCCACCACCATCACCCTCATCAACGCATCTCTCTCATCGTCACCAACAGCTTTTACACCACCGCCGGCATTTCTTCTTCTTTCTTCTCCTTTTCTCTCAACCCACCGATCTAATCCATCACCGCATTTTCTTCCCGATCTCGCCGTCGACCTCGCCTCCCCCATCTCCCAGTCACTGACCCAACCTCCTCCTCCCCGCCTTCGCTGAGCCCAGAGAACCCAACACCTTCATCTCTCTCTTTTCTTCTTCATCATCATCTTCTTCTTCTTTCTTGTAACACCCTAGTCCATTTATATCGTCTTTAATTTGGGTTTTTCTAATCTTGTGACAGCTTTTAGTTCATGTTTGTTGTTGGGTGCGAATATGTATATGTGTTTAGTATCCGACCCGACCTGCATGCTTGAAACCCATCATGGCTCTAGATTACGACATATTCTTACTAGTACTAAGGATCCGTGCACATTTAGATTTAGTAAACACTTATATGTTCATGCATCTGCATATCTTCTAAATAATACAAATTATAGTCAAATAATATATTTTAATATCTAGCCTGGCCGTATCATACCCCAAACCCTGTGGCTATAGCCAGACATCGTGTTCACTTCCTGTTTGATGAAACAGACTCGTTTGGATCGCTACGTGTTTTTACGTGTATCCGTTCTTAGGGGTATGCATTTTATCTAACTGGATGCCGCATTATAATTTTAACTGACACGTGTATTATCCGTATTTTAAAACTAGAAATTTAGAGATGAACTGGATATTTTTCGGAGTATTTTTGTAATAACTGTTTAAACCCAGAATATATATATTATAATATTTTTTTATAATCCTAAACATATAACACTATACTTATATATATAATAATAATATATATAATTAACTAATAAAATATTTCCTAAACTCTCAATCTCTCTCTCTCTCTCGTTATCTCTCTCTATATATACTCTGTCACTCTCTCTCCCCCTATATATATAAATTATATAATTACCTAATATGTTAACATCCCCAGCTCCTTCTCTCTTTTCTGCACTTCGCCTTCTTCCTGCGAGAACCCAACGCCCGAGCCCTAGCCCTCGTCGTCGACCACCCCATAACCGTCCCAACCTCACCTTCATCACCTCCTCGCCCTCATCATCATCCCCTCGACCTCATCTCCCTCTCCTCCTTTTCCCGACGACCACGACCCCTAGAACCCATCACCCAGAAACCCTACAAACCCCTCACCGCCGATCACCGACGACATCATCATCGTCAACATCCCCGCCTTCACCTCCCTGCAAACCCCCGACGCCCAGAAACCTTAGCCGCCTCCTCACCGCCTAACGCCTCCAACCCTCATCGCCGGAGACTCACCGTCACCTCCTCCTTCTCCTCACCTCTCTCCAACTCCCGACACCCACAAACCATACACCACCATCCCCGACGACCCAAACAGCAACCTCTTCAACCCAAGAATCCTACTGCCCTTACCATTACCCATCACCGTCGACGGCTGCCCATCATCGCCGTCGCCTCGTGTCCTCTGTCCCCAGCCCAGAGCTAATAACAAAACCCCATTCCTCTTCTTCTTTCTTTCTTTTCTCTTTTCTTGATTTCTTGGTTTTCCGGCCACCTCCCCGGAGTCGCGCGCGTCGCCGATGATCTGGACGACCCGGTCACCATCATTGTCTAGCCCTGGGACCATGACACACAGCTGCTCGGACCATGACACCACCGTACCACCTCCAGATCACGACCGTGTCATCACCAGACCACGACCGTACCACCACCAGACCATGCACCAGATCGCAACCAAACCTCCACCAGACCATGCCGTGACCGTGTCATCACCGTACCCAGACCGTCTCACGCCATATGCCCTGCTCCTGTGTCATGCCATCCCCGCTTCGTGCTCAGCTCATGCCACTTGTGTGCCACCATCGCATCAGTCCCATGTTACCGTAAGGCCCACGCACCGTATCATGTCGTGTTGTACCAAGCTGCCCGCACATTGACCGTTGTTTCCAAAGCAAGTTTATCTTGCTACATACTATATTACTATATTTATATCCATATGAATAAAAATAATACATGTATTTTAATTATGCATCCAAAATTATAGTTTTACCGTTTTTCGATACCCGTTCGTATCCGTACTGACAATTGCATATCTAGTTACATGACGTAACTTCATTATATCATGTTACTTCTATATTAATGCGACATGTTATCTAGCTTGCATCATACATAGTCATGGTTATATATATAGGTTATTACAAATAGACACATATGCATCCTGACATCAACACTATTTACCGTGATCCCGATATCGTTTACAATTTCACATTGGATATCCATTTGATACATATGCACCACATGACATGTCCTGACACACTACTTGACTTGTTACTTCGATCTTGTTACTAATACCAACAATCCTGACTTGTTGTCCTGATGGACGTAACATGCTATCTACATAGACAAACCTGTACCTGTTTGATCCTGTGTTGGCATTAGACTTACATTTTCGATACCTGACTTGAACACATAACCTTTGGAGTAAGGGGAAATTAATAATGAAACTTGACTTGTAACTCAACAGTTCGATACTTATACTGATCAGTCTTTACGGGCTATGCCAGCCCCGGGATGCTGCTGCTGACCTCATTCATCTATACATGTTACCTGTTTACTGCCTAGCGACATGTCTCGGATTTAGCCTGAGAATCTTGACTGTGGTCCTGGGCATGCACGGGATACTATTGAGTTACATCGACGATTCCATTAAATTGATTTCAATGACTTCTATAATAGATAACCTGGAGGCACAGACTTTAGGATACACATCATATACCTATATCTCACAGTTTACACCTGTGTTATTTATTTACACTCATGTTAATCATAGCATTCTATCTTGATTATTACTATTATTTTGATATTTGTGATATACTAACGTCTGGGTTTTGCATGGCCCAGATACTTGATATAGCATATGAGTATTCGACAGGATCGCCGATCAGTGAGGACCACCTCATTGATATAGCTCTTATGCGGGTTAGTTATTCCTTATATCTTTTTTACTTCCTCTATCTTTTCCAGTTATTGTTCTTGTGGCTATTGGACATGTGATAGATAGATTTAGTAGTTTACTACTCTTGATATCTGATTGACAGCCATATTTTGTCTATGGAAGGATCTTTTCTCGCCATAGGTAGCATGGTTGGCTCTATCACGTGCCATAGTTAGCGCACTCTGGGTAGCGGGGCGTGACAGGGTTTATTTGGTATCAGAGCCATAGGATTTAGGATTAATCGGGTTTGGTTGTTTTATAGTTGGGTATTGAACCCAATACACTAACCACAAAACTCGAAATTAGGAACATGTCCTGCCACATTATTGTCTTGTCATTCAAATTCTTGAATCTTATCTTTCTCTTAACCCTTGTATCTTGACGATATGGAAATGACCTTGAATCTCAACTTGGAATCCTCCCGATTCTTTATTGTTTCTCCCTTCTTATTCCTTCGATTCTGATAGTAGGATTTGAGCGACTTGAATGGAGTTATGTGATTGTAACTATGTACCGCGGTATGGTTATAATGCGGTACTCTATTTAAGTAACTTGTAATCCTATTTTGATTCATTTTCTTGACTTATGGTCGTTATATTGCCTTGTTTCTCTCGGTTGCATTGCTTACCCAGTTTATGTTTTATCACAAGCTTGAATCCAACAACCACGTTGTATCTTTCCCCTTGTCCCGTAGTGACCAATCCGTTTGTGTTTCGAAGAACAAGGAGAAACACATGAGAAGTTTTTTATGATTGCAGTAGTTCGAGATTAACCCCAGCGGGAGCTGGTACAAACCGCTTCAAGGACAATCAGATGTAAGATATTTGATTGAAGAAGTTTTGACAGACCCGCCTCAAATTATCAGAGTAGTGCAGTGGAAGAGTGGTGGGCTAATAACCCACAAGTCTTAGAATAAACTTGCAAATTCATGATGAAGGGAACCGTTTACTGAAGGGTGAAGTTCGTAAACAAGTTGCAGATGAAGCGCTGATAGCAGTTCGAGATTTCATGGATGTGTTCAAGGACATCTCGAGTTTATCGTCTAAATGAGATGTGGAGTTTGCGATTGATCTTATTCCTGTAGCAGCGCCGATTTCAAAGGCGTATTATCCGATGGCGCCAGTGGAACTAGAAGAGGTAAAGAAACAAGTTACCGAATTGCTAGAGAAGGGTTGGATTCACAGTAGCAATTCACCCTAGGGAGCTCTAGTTCTTCTAGTCAAGAAGAAAGATGGTACGCGGAGGATGTGCATTGACTATCGAGAATTAAATCGGTTGACTATTAAGAACAAGTACCCGATCCCTCACATCGGCGAATTATTCGATCAACTCAGTGGCGCGAGGGTATTCTCGAAGCTGGACTTGCGATTCAGATATCATCAAGTTCGAGTAAAATCAGAAGATATTTGCAAGACAGCGTTCCAAACTCGATATGGACATTACGAGTACTTAGTGATTCCATTCGGAGTCACGAACGCCCCGGAGATATTTATTGACTTTATGAACCGAATCTTTTCACCGTATTTGGACCGGTTTATAGTAGTGTTTATCGATAATATTCTGGTCTATTCGAGAACCCAAGAAGAGTATGCAGAACACTTGAAGATCGCACTGCAAACATTGAGGCAAGAAAGATTATATGCGAAGATGAGAAAGTGCGAGTTTTGGCTCGAAGAAGTAAAGTTCTTGGGTCACGTCGTATCCGGAGATGGAATTGTTGATCCTGAAAAGATTGCAGCAGTTTATGATTGGCCGATTCCAAAGAACGTATCGGAGATCCGAAGTTTTCTTGGGCTTGCCGGATATTATAGAAGGTTTGTAGAGAACTTCGCTCGAATAGAAGAACCATTGACAAAACTAACACGAAAGGAGGTACCGTTCTTATGGACGGATAAATGTGCTTCATCTTTTAAAGTATTGAAGCAAAGATTGACCACCGCTCCTATCTTGACAGTGTCAGACAGTTCCGGAGGGTTGGTTATTCACAGCGACGCATCTGGGAAAGGCTTGGGATGTGTTCTAATGCAGCATAGGAAGGTTATAACCTACACATCGAGACAATCGAAGACCCATGAGAAAAACTACCCAACTCATGATTTGAAGCTAGCAGCAGTGATTTTCGCTTTAAAGATTTGGAGACACTACTTGTTGGGCGAAAGGGTAGAAGTACTTACCGATCACAAAATCCTAAAATATGTGTTCACGCAGAAAGAGCTCAACATGAGGCGGCGTAGATGGTTGGAGCTGATGGCTGACTATGATCTTGATCTCAAATACCATCTGGGAAAAGTTAATGTAGTGCCGGATGCTCTAAGTCGGTTATCAGCAATATAGATGTTGACTGCACAGAAGGAGCTTATAGATGATTTTCAGAGTTTCGAATTAGAAATTGTACTACCGCATTCTTCGGGACAGTTGATGAAATTGCAAGTACAATCGTCCCTGATCGATAATATTAAAGCAGCACACGATCCAAGGTTGCAGAAGTTTCGAGAACAGGTAGAAGCGGGACTTCGAACGGACTTGTTGATTCATGAAGATGGTTACGATATGGGAGCCGCTTATGTGTGCCGAAAGGAGATATTCGTGAAGAAGTTATAAAGGAGGCTCATAATTTGTAACAACCGAGTCCAGATATACAAATTCCAGTTACCGTATGTGTGGTGTGTGGTATTTATTTCATTGATCATGCTTTGACACTTACTAGTTATAGTTTACCCCGACATTATATATGTTTGCATATTACAATTAAGTTACTTAAAATAATTTAAAATATACTTGTCATGGCCTGCTTGATACCCCTAACTCTGTGGTAGCGTCCTTGCATCGTGTTCTCGTCCCGTTCAGTGGAACGGACGTGTTTGGACGACTACGCGCACGTACGTGCGTCCGTTCTTGGGGGTATACTTTTTCATTACAAAAATCCTTCATTTCAAATTTTGGAACTTGCTAATATTTTTCATATTTCAAATTCAAATTTTTGGACCCGACCCGGGCGCAATTCTGAAATATCTTGTATTTCCAGCAAATCCTATTTTTTCTAAATCTTTTAATCAGCCAAAATATTTTTCAGCCTATTATAAAATTTTTAATCCAACGTTATCATATATTTTAAATCCCAGTAAATCTTTTGCAATTCTTCCCTAAACAAATTCTCTTTCCCCTCACCCAATTAAAACCTTCATCCCTATCACCGGGCCCCACCGATTCTTATCTCTTTCTTCCTTTCCTCAGCCGAGAATAATTCTTTGAGAATATTAGAAATCTTTAATAAATTTCTTTCACAAACAAATCCTTCTCCAGCCAATCAAGCTCCCTTTTGTGTGCGCACCCGGGTCCCACAAGCACAGACCCCTCTCTCTTTCTTTCTCTTTGTCTTCTCTCTCTTCCGCAGCTCTCTCTCTCTCCCCCTTCTCTTTCTCTCGCCTTTCGCACCCAATCTCTCAGCTCTCGCGAATACTGTAGATTCCTCGAATCTCGTCACCACGCCTCGCTTCTGGTCACCTCCCTTAGGCATCCCCTCCTTCTTCTTCTGTCTTCTTTAAAAGCCTCGCCACGAGAAACCCTTGAAACAAAACCCTAACCCTACTTTTCCCTCGTCCTCTCTCTCCTCGTCGACACCTCCTGCATCCCCCTCGTCACACTCAACTCCATCATCTCTTCTCCTTCTTCCTCCCTCAAGAGAACCCACTGAACCCAGAAACCCACTGCAGCCTTGAACCCAGCACCGCCACCTCGTCGCCGCCGACTCCCTCGTCTCATCGTCATCTTCTTTCTCTCCCTCTCTTCCTCTCCTCTGCCGTTCCCCCAGCACCAGAACCCACATCCAAGCAAACCCTAGCAAAAAAAACCCTAGCCCCGAGCCTTTCCCTGCAACCTGGGACTTTGCCGCATTGCCGTTGATCTCGTCGGCGATTCCTTGCCGACAACTTCCCATCTTTGCAACCACAGCCGTCTCCCAAACCCCTGTGAGCAACCCTTCTCCCTCTCATCCTTCTCTTCTTCTTCTTTCTCTTCTTATTTATTTTAATTTTCTTTCTGTTAAAAAAAAAGATACCTCTGTAGATCGTCGGAGCTCCGTCGACGCCTCGCCGACGACGCTGTCACACCTCTGCAATCCAGTGAGTAAGTTTCCGTCATCAATCTCCTCCGTTCTCTTTCATTCTTCTTGCTTCTTATTTCATGCATTCTCTTTCAATCTAAATGTTTACTGCGTTTCTTGATTGCCGGGATCCGACCGTGCCGTCGACGATCTCGACGACCCAGCGAGGACCCCTGAGTTTCCACTGTTCGTCGTTTGGACTCTTTCCGTGTACCGTGCACGCGTCATGACCTTTCTCACCGACGTGAGACGTTCCGTTTACCGCTACGCGATCCGTCGAGGCAAGTTAATCTTGCTACATGCTATTCATACTATTCATATATTAATCTATCTATTCTCCTATTAAATCTATAGATACAATCTAAAGTTTGAATTCCAAGTTAACAGCACAATGTTCCATTTACATATTTCAGATCTAGAACTTGAAACCTAATTGTTACATTTAGTTGACTATACCTAGTAATCACAATTATATGATAGATCGCATAATCACAATTGTTTTATAGCCATATTACCCTTTTGTAGTTTTACCCCATCGGACGACCGATTGCATACATTTAGCCTTATTCATATATGATTGCATCTCTGGATTACTTAGTACATATTAATAAGATTTTATCATCCACATGTGTAATACTGCATTCCTGAAATGTTAAAACTATTCCTTAAACCAAACTGATAACCGTACTACTGAGTAGTTTAATCTGCACCTATTGCTATCATGTTACTGTGCCCGTTTATTATTCTGATAGTACCATGCTTGTTTATTCATAACCATGATTATGCTAGTCGATTATGAGCATCCACATGTTATCTTGTACACCCTGACATGACTTGCTACACATATTACTTGACCTGACATGGTACCATACACTCTTGACATGACATGACATCTAAATACACTACTCAACTTGACCTGATGTACCATGGCTTTACCTGTTACCTGATCTTATGTCTAATGCCAACAAACCTGACATGTAGTCCTTACGGACCGTTCCTGTTGTCTATCCAGACAAACCTGCACCTACCTGATCCTGTGTTGGCATTAGTTTTTGATTACGGAATACCTGACTTGACACATATAACTTGGGGATATGGGGAAATCAATAATGAAATCCTGACTTGTAACTCGACGGTTGCTTGCTTATACTGATCAATTTTTTAGAGGCCAGGCCCGCCTCGGGACGATGCTGCTGACATCGTTCGTCTTTACCCTTTTCCTTTTAGTGCCTAGCGGCACGTCTCGGTTTCAGCCCGAGAGTCTTAGACCGTGGTCCCGGGCATGCACGGGATACTATTGAGTTACATCGATGATTCATCAAATTGATTTCAAAGACTTTAGAGTAGATAACCCAATAGACCAGTTTAGTTTACTCACTGCACACTACCCTTCACTGCCCTGATTTATATTGCTGTTACACCTGCTTTATCATTCAGGATTATATTTGCATTGCCTGTTACCCTGTTTATATTTTATTGCTTGATGACACGGCGCGCTGACGTCTGGGTTTTGCATGGCCCAGATTCCGTACCTTTGCTGCAGTCCGAGCAGGAGTATTTCAGCCAGCAGGCTGAGCAGTGAGGATTCAGTAGTAGTTAGCTCTTTTACTTTCAGCATTTTATTCCTGATGTGAGCCCGCATTATGGGACATACATTCCAGTTATTTTGTATTGGATCTTTTGCTTCCGCATTTTTATTATTCTTGACTCATTTTATCTTGGCTTATGGACATGTATTAGATAATTATATTTTGTTCTTGATATCTCTACAGCCGTAATGTGACTGTGGATGGATACTTCCTTCCCACAGGTAGTATGGTTGGCTATGTCACGTGCCCATCTTAGCGTACTCTGGGAAGCGGGGCGTGACATGGTTCTTTTGGTATCAGAGCCATAGGTTAGTCGGGTTTGATTCTTTTGTAGTTGGGTATTGGACCCAATACACGAATCAGAATACCCGTGATTAGGAAACATGTCATGCCACCTTACCGCTTTACCATTCTTGAATCTTAACCTCCTCCTGATTCTATTTTGCGATGTGCAAACCTCCTTTGCATATCGACTCGAAAACCTGGTTTCCTTTGTTTATCTCTAGAGCTTAGGCGACTTGAGTGGAGTTATGTGATTATAACTATGATACCGCAGCATAGTTACAATGCGGTACTCTATTTAAGTAACTTGGAGTTCTAGCCTTAACTCATATCCTTGATCTATATGTTGAATCTGTTATCGTACTAATACTCTTTGGTGTTTGGTTGCAGCATCATAGAAGCCAGGAATCTACAATCGTACCAGAGGTGTATGGATGACGCTACTTTGCTTGGAGTAATTCGTGATTTGCTTGAGGACCACAAGCAGCAGACCGAGCTGAAGCCAGCGTTTGTACTAAACCAAATGTCCGTACGTAGAAGTGTTCCGGTGAACCGACGCAGCGTAGCACCAATCAAGAAAACAATTATGGTTGATCGGAAGAGGAGCGTGATTTGTGACTACTGCCATGTACACGGACATGTGCAAAGGGATTGCTGAAGGAAACGGGGACTCTGTTTGGTTTGTGGATCGGCGGATCACACTATCCGTGTTTGTCCGTCGAAACTTCATAAGGAAGAGAATGTTCGGAGGCCAGTGTTACCCAAGAAAAAGGGAAGGATGTTGTGCGACTTCTGCCAACGACCGGGTCATTATCGAAGAGATTGTCGTAAAAGGCTTGGACTTTGTCTGATTTGTGGATCAGGGGATCACACCATTGGTAATTGTCCGTCAAGGCTAAGAGTGAAGGAGGATACTCGGGAGCCACCGCAAGAGCAACTTCCAGATCAGGAGCAGTTAATTCGGGGAGCTAATCAGGCTCAGGCTTTTCCCCTGATGGCTGAAGAGGCTAAAGCTTCAGAGGAAGTCGTTTCAGGCACACTATTTGTTCATGGTTTTCTCGCATTAGCGTTATTCAATTCTAGTGCATCCCATTGAATTATATCGTCCAAGTTTATTGCTGTACACTCGATGACTTTCACGACCCTGTTTAATTTTGCGACATACACACTGGGAATAGGAAAATCATAACTAGTAGAGGGTGTAAGGATGGTTTCGTTGTTGTTTGCGGACGGGAGCTAATGCAGAGATCTTGAAGGTTGTTCTGGCAGCTTTGATGTAGTCTTGGGAATGGAAATTCTTGGCACTATCCACGCTCACATTGAGTATAGAGTGAAGAAAGCGAATTTCCAGATTCCCGGACACCCAGAGGTTGTCTAGAGGAAGCAGTTCTGTCGGGCCAGTCGAGGTTAGGGCTAGGCCGACAATTAATGATCTTTCGTCGATGAAGGTTGCTAAAGATGAAGCGCTAGCTGCTGTTCGAGATGTCATGGATGTGTTCGAGGACATATCAGGTTAACACCGAGGCGAGACGTGGAGTTCGCAATTGATCTTATTCCTGGTGCAACGCCAGTACCTAAAGCGTATTATCCAATGGCACCAGTAGAATTGGAAGAGGTTAAGAAGCAGGTTACTGAATTACTTGAGAAGGATTAGATTCGAAGCAGTAACTCACCGCTCCAGTTCTTCTAGTAAAGAAGAAAGATGGCACAGGAGGATGTGCATCGACTATCGGGAATTAAACCGGGTAACTATTAAGAACAAGTACCCGATCCCTCGCATTGGCGAACTATTTGAGCAGCTTAGTGGCGCGAGGGTATTCTCGAAGCTGGATTTGCGATTCGGATATCATCAGGTCCGAGTGAAAGCAGAGGATATTTGCAAGATGACGTTCCGAACTCGGTATGGACATTATGAGTACTTGGTGATGTCCCTCTGAGTAACGAATGCACCGGCGTTATTCATGGACCTGATGAACCGAATCTTTTCACCATTCTTGGACTAGTTTTAGTGGTGTTCATCGGTGATATTCTGGTCTACTCAGCGAGCAAAGAAGGGCATGATGAACACTTGAAGATCGCACAACAGATTGAGGCAAGAAAGATTATTTGCAAAGATGAGTAGGTGCGAGTTTTGGCTGGAAGAAGTAAAGTTTTTGGAGCATGTTGTGTCTGGCAATGGAATCGCCGTCGATTCCGAAAAGATTGCAGCAGTTCGAGATTGGCCGATTCCAAAGAATGTTGCGGAGATAAGAAGCTTTCTTGGACCTGCCGGGTATTACAGAAGATTTGTGGAGAATTTTGCTTGTTTGGATGAGACTTGACCAAGCTTGCGCGCAAGGAGAAGGAGCTTATTATGAGGCAACGTAGATGGTTGGAGCTAATGGCTGACTACGATCTTGATCTTAAGTACCATCCGGGGAAAGTTAGTTTTGTGCCGGATGCGCTCAGTCGGTCACCAGCAATTCAGACGTTGACGGCACAGAAAGAACTCATTGAAGACTTTCGGAGGTTCGTTTTGGAGGGTGTGCTACCGCATTCTTCGGGAACAGTTGATGCAGCTGCAAGTACATTCATCATTGATCGAGAATATTAAAGCAGCGCAACCGCAGGACCCTAGATTGCAAAAGTTTCGAGAACAGGTTGAAACTGGACTTCGAACTGACTTATTGATCCATGAAGATGGTTCGTTGAGATATGGTAACCGGTTATGTGTGCCAAAAGGAGATATCCGCGAAGAGCTTATGAAGGAGGCGCACAGTTCAGCTTATTCCGTACATCCAGGAGGCACGAAGATGTACCGAGATATACGACAACATTTCTGGTGGGAAGGCATGAAACGGGTGGTTGCCCGCTTAGTGGCAAAATGCTTGGTGTGTCAGCAAGTTAAGGCTGAACATCAAAGGGTTGCTGGTTTATTGCAACCACTTCCGATTCCTCAGTGGAAGTGGGAACATATAACCATGGATTTCGTGACAGCTCTACCGCGGAGTCCAAAAGGCAATAATGCAGTTTGGGTGATTGGTGATCGTTTGACCAAGGCAGCTCATTTCATTCCTTTTCGGGTTGGTCAATCAACAGAAACTTTGGGAAGAACGGTACATGCAGGAGATTGTAAGATTGCATGGAGTACCAGTGAGTATCGTGTCTGACCGTGACACTCGGTTCTTATCACACTTCTGGAGGAGCTTACAGGAAAGATTGGGGACTCGATTGAAGTTTAGCACAGCTTATCATCTTTAAACAGATAGCCAGTCGGAGAGAACGATCCAAACTCTTGAAGATAGGTTGCTAGCGTGCATGTTGGACTTCAAGGGTTCATGGGAAGATCATCTGCATTTGGTGAGGTTTTCTTACAACAACAGTTTTCAGGCGACTATTCAGACGGCTCCATTCGAAGCTTTATGTGGTCGCAAGTGTCGTTCACCTGTTTGTTGGGACGATGTCGGTAAACGAAGATTGTTGAGAACAGATTTGGTTGAGCAGACAGCTGAGAAAGATAATGCAATTCGGAATCATATGAGAACAACACAAGACCGACGGAAGAGTTGGGCAGATACGTCGAGAAGACCTTTAGAGTTCGCCGTGGGTGATTTGGTATTCTTGAAGATATCACCGACTAGAGGGGTGATTCGTTTTGGAAGTCGAGGAAAGCTCAGTCCTCGGTTCGTCGGGCCTTTCGAGATCTTGGAGCATGTTGGGAGGTAGCGTATCGTTTGGCATTACCGCAGTCCTTGGCGAATGTGCACGATGGGTTTCACGTATCTCAACTCCGTAAGTATGTTCGGGATGAAACACATGTATTGGATCATTTGGAGCTGATGGTACGTGACGATTTGACTTTTGAGGAGCGACCGATTGCGATTGTGGATCGAAGGGAAAAACAAGGTTATCCCTCTTGTACTTGGTTCTTGGGGTAGTCGCTCACTTGGATAGTCAACTTGGGAACGAGAAGATGAAACCCGGCAGAGGTTTTCCCCATCTTTTCTTGTAGTTATTGGTCGTTTATCCTTTTGTGTTCTTGGAATTTCGAGGACGAAATTCTTTTTGTAGTTGGGTATAATATAACAACTGAGTCCAGATATACAAATTCCAGTTACCGTATGTGTGGTGTGTGGTATTTATTTCATTAATCATGCTTTGACACTTACTAGTTATAGTTTACCCCGACATTATATATGTTTTCATATTACAATTAAATTACTTAAAATAATTTAAAATATACTTGTCATGGCCTGCTTGATACCCCTAACCCTGTGGTAGCGTGCTTGCATCGTGTTCTCGTCCCGTTCAGTGGAACGGGCGTGTTTGGACGACTACGCGCACGTACGTGCGTCCGTTCTTGGGGGTATACTTTTTCATTACAAAAATCCTTCATTTCAAATTTTGGAACTTGCTAATATTTTTCATATTTCAAATTCAAATTTTTGGATCCGACCCGGGCGTAATTCTGAAATATTTTGTATTTCCACCAAATCCTATTTTTTCTAAATCTTTTAATCAGCCAAAATATTTTTCAGCCTATTATAAAATTTTTAATCCAACGATATCATATATTTTAAATCCCAGTAAATCTTTTGCAATTCTTCCCAAAACAAATTCTCTTTCCCCTCACCCAATTAAAACCCTCCATCCCTATCACCGGGCCTCACCGATTCTTATCTCTTTCTTCCTTTCCTCAGCCGAGAATAATTCTTTGAGAATATTAGAAATCTTTAATAAATTTCTTTCACAAACAAATCCTTCTCCAGCCAATCAAGCTCCCTTTTGTGTGCGCACCCGGGCCCCACAAGTACAAATCCCTCTCTCTTTCTTTCTCTTTCTCTTCTCTCTCCTCCGCAGCTCTCTCTCTCTCTCTCTCCCCCTTCTCTTTCTCTCTCCTCTCGCACCTAATCTCTCAGCTCTCGCGAATACTGTAGATTCCTCGAATCTCGTCACCATGCCTCGCTTCTGGTCACCTCCCTTAGGCATCCCCTCCTTCTTCTTCTGTCTTCTTCAAAAGCCTCGCCACGAGAAACCCTTGAAACAAAACCCTAACCCTACTTTTCCCTCGTCCTCTCTCTCCTCGTCGACACCTCCTGCATCCCCCTCATCACCCTCAACTCCATCATCTCTTCTCCTTCTTCCTCCCTCAAGCGAACCCACTGAACCCAGAAACCCACTGCAGCCTTAAACCCAGCACCGCCACCTTGTCGCCGCCGACCCCCTCATCTCATCGTCATCTTCTTCCTCTCCCTCTCTTCCTCTCCTCTGCCGTTCCCCCAGCACCAGAACCCACATCCAAGCAAACCCTAGCAAAAAAAACCCTATCCCCGAGCCTTTCCCTGCAACCTGGGACTTTGCTGCCTTGCCGTTGATCTCGCCGGTGATTCCTTGCCGACGACTTCCCACCTTTGCAACCACAGCCGTCTCCCAAACCCCTGTGAGCAACCCTTATCCCTCTCATCCTTCTCTTCTTCTTCTTTCTCTTCTTATTTATTTTAATTTTCTTTCTGTTAAAAAAAAATACCTCTGTAGATCGTCGGAGCTCCGTCGACGCCTCGCCGACGACGCTGTCACCCCTCTGTAATCCAGTGAGTAAGTTTCCTTCATCAATCTCCTCCGTTCTCTTTCATTCTTCTAGCTTCTTCTTTCATGCATTCTCTTTCAATCTAAATGTTTACTGCGTTTCTTGGTTGCCGGGATCCGACCGTGCCGTCGACGATCTCGACGACCCAGCGAGGACCCCTGACCCGTGTGTTTCCACTGTTCGTCGTTTGGACTCTTTCCGTGTACCGTGTACGCGTCACGACCTTTCTCGCCGACGTGAGACGTCCGTTTACCGCTACGCGATCCGTCGAGGCAAGTTAATCTTGCTACATGCTATTCATACTATTCATATATTAATCTATCTATTCTCCTATTAAATCTATAGATACAATCTAAAGTTTGAATTCCAAGTTAACAGCACAATGTTCCGTTTACATATTTCAGATCTAGAACTTGAAACCTAATTATTACATTTAGTTGACTATACCTAGTAATCACAATTATATGATAGATCACATAATCACAACTGTTTTATAGCCATATTACCCTTTTGTAGTTTTACCCCATCGGACGACCGATTGCATACATTTAGCCTTATTCATATATCATTGCATCTCTAGATTACTTAGTACATATTAATAAGATTTTATCATCCACATGTGTAATACTGCATTCCTGAAATGTTAAAACTATTCCTTAAACCAAACTGATAACCGTACAACTGAGTAGTTTAATCTGCACCTATTGCTATCATGTTACTGTGCCCGTTTATTGTTCTGATAGTACCATGCTTGTTTATTCATAACCATGATTATGCTAGTCGATTATGAGCATCCACATGTTATCTTGTACACCCTGACGTGACTTGCAACACATATTACTTGACCTGACATGGTACCATACACTCTTGACATGACATGATATCTAAATACACTACTCGACTTGACCTGATGTACCATGGCTTTACCTGTTACCTGATCTTGTGTCTAATGCCAACAAACCTGACATGTAGTCCTTACGGACCGTTCCTGTTGTCTATCCAGACAATCCTGCACCTACCTGATCCTGTGTTGGCATTAGTTCTTGATTACGGAATACCTGACTTGACACATATAACTTGGGGATATGGGGAAATCAATGATGAAATCCTGACTTGTAACTCGAGAGTTGCTTGCTTATACTGATCAGTTTTTTTAGAGGCCAGGCCCGCCTCGAGACGATGCTGCTGACATCGTTCGTCTTTACCCTTTTCCTTTTAGTGCCTAGCGGCACGTCTCGGTTTCAGCCCGAGAGTCTTAGACCGTGGTCCCGGGCATGCACGGGATACTATTGAGTTACATCGATGATTCATCAAATTGATTTCAAAGACTTTAGAGTAGATAACCCAATAGACCAGTTTAGTTTACTCACTGCACACTACCCTTCACTGCCCTGATTTATATTGCTGTTACACCTGCTTTATCATTCAGGATTATATTTGCATTGCCTGTTACCCTGTTTATATTTTATTGCTTGATGACACGACGCGCTGACGTCTGGGTTTTGCATGGACCAGATTCCGTACCTTTGCTGCAGTCCGTGCAGGAGTATTTCGGCCAGCAGGCTGAGTAGTGAGGATTTAGTAGTAGTTAGCTCTTTTACTTTCAGCATTTTATTCCTGATGTGAGCCCGCATTATGGAACATTGATTGTCAGAGATTCTGCGTGTTCAAGTTTAGTTAATTACCGCAATCAAGACGGTTTCGCTTGTAGCTAGCCGGTTGAGTACGGGTCGTCCGCAGGGAGATGGGAATCTTTTTCTATGTGCTTTAACGAGTTAAGTCCAGTTTTTCAGATTTTGTTGTGATTAATTAAGTGGTAAAATGATATGTAAAGAGAGCTTGTTAGGGTTAGGATTAGGTTAGTTTGAGTTAGGAGTCTCCCACATCTTTCGTTGCCCCTCTTAATCTCGGTGTTACGGTAATCGGCAACAACGGGGATTAGCACGACTAGGAAGGAACTTGCGAGTATAAGCTAGGCTTTCCAACGCATAAGTTCTTCCTTTTGGTGCTTGTCCGTCCGTTCTTGGCTCTTAGCCATAACCTCCGGTTAATTCAACCACAACCGGTCTCACTACGGAATCACCGCTATCATGTAGGATAGGGTGCCGTAAGGAGCGGATTGTGGTTCAATTAACGGGAGTCGAATTAAGCTGTTGGGCAAGGAAAGAGTGAGAGAGATTTCCTTCTCTCAAACTTCTCTTATCCTACCCTAACAAGTATGAAACTACTCACACATCATGATACGGAAAAATAAAACAAAACAAAAGAGGAGGATAGAAAGAAAGAGATTAGAAGATAACAACTAGCTATTTGCGACCTCACCTTGGCAAGGATCAAGCGAAAGCATCATGATTGTTTTAAGGATAAAGAAAAAGAGAAAAGAAAGAAACAACAAGAAATAACAACAACTAAGTTAACAAATTAAAATTACAATAATTAACAAGAGAACAAGACAAGCATAATAATAAACGGTTCTTCTTTATTCATCATTCTTCACTCAAAAGCTCACTACAAGTTTTAATGGAGAAGAGATGAGAAGAGGAAGAAGAACATGTATTCTAAAACCTAGAAAAAAAAATACAAGATTATGGACCCTTTCCTTCACAAAGTTCTGGGCTATTTATAGGCTGAAAAATGAAAACCTAGGGCAACCACCAGAACACAAATAAAAAGACCAAAATACCCCTGGAAAAGTTTCATCTGCCGCCACCATACGGCCGCGGATCCGCGGCCTAAGCATGCTTAGGCCGCGTTTCCGCGGCCATATAGATGAGTTGGAGGCTCATTCTTTTTGTGCTTCCCTGGTCTTCATTGTACTTAATTCTGGTATATGTATTTTCTCAATTTGTCTTCACGATTTTTCCAGAATTTCTGTTGAGCCAAAGGTGTTTTGATGTGGATGTTTTTGTCATGATTTTCTCGAGCTCCGCGTAGATTTCTTGGATCTTGTGCTGCCATTGAGCCTTGTGCATGAAAACGATATTGATTTGCCATTTTGTCTTCCTAAACTGGTATCTGGCAACATACGGATGAAGAGCGGAGACCGTGTTTTCTCAGTGGTTGGCAGGAACCCGGATTTTGTCGTGTTTTCCATGAGTTTCACCGTTTTTAGAACCGAGAACCTGTATCCTGCAATTGACTAGCAAACACGGCTCAAGAGTATCTACCAATATGCAATGTGATAAAAATTGGGCGGTATGAAAATGCAAAAATCTGATATGAACAAATACCCCCAAACTTATCATTTGCTCGTCCCGAGCAAAGCCAAATTATTCACAAAAAATTTCCTAACCTCACTTTCGCAGGGAACGCGATTGCACTGAGCATGTGCAACAAGCCGTTAAACCTCTAGGTGTCCCTAGTAGGAGGAGTGTTGTCTCCTGAGGGTTTTCAGCGGATACTACCCACAAAATCCGGTCAAGTTGGTTTTGTAAAATAACTAAGATTCAAACCCTAAAGTTTTGTTTCAGAAAATAACAATTCTATAATCCTAAGTCTAGACTATCGAACCTTTATTTTTCACACCTTGCTTCTTATTTAACTACAGATTTTATATGTCTTTACGTGCAGTGCAAATAGTGTCGTTAAGTTCCCGAAAGATCGAATAAAGTCATCATGTCGCACAATAAAGCCCAGATAACGATTTTAAAAGGATCACATAAGTTTTATAAAGAGTTAAGCATTTTTCAAGTTTCGTTTTCCAGTAAGGTTTCAACTTCAGAATTTCTATCTTCCTTAACAGGAAACTAAGTCGTATTCTTCACTCCACCTTTTTCTTGTTTTCATTTCATACACACCTCTGTGAACGTGCAAGAGTCTTTATCATAGAATAAAACCTTCATATCTCCGCTAATTTTTTTTTATAAAAGCCTGTCTTTTATCAAGATTATTCTCACACAAAGAACCGTTAGGAATTTTAACTCGGAGAGAACACTTGCTTGACTTTGTTTTAAACTGGACTTTCTAGGCTTCTTAGCGAGCTTTGGGCCAATGCACCCAAACCAGTTGATTTTAGGGCATTAGGTGTAGAAACACCCCAGCGGACTTAATTACTCAAGTTACCTAGGTCCAAAAACAAAAGACAGTTTGGTGTGAAAATCAGATGATTTAATACGAACGGAGATATAACCGGCAGTTCAATTATTTTTTTGGATAAAAGACGTGTTTAGTGGGTTCGGTGTGTAATCATTCCAATCAAGTTTCAGATGGGTTATTTTTCAGACTTAGTTCCATTTACGGCATCAATAACATTCCTTCATATTCGCTTTACTTCATAAACTATTCTTGACATTACTTATTTCAGAACAAACCTATTTGATCCTCAAAAAATCATTTATCTGTTTAAAAGTTTTTAAACATAAAAGACTTGTCATCTAATTCCCAAAAACTCACGACACGTGTAGTGTGATGTAAAGACGTATATCAGCTATAGTTAACTTCAAAGGAGAGTTATCTTTCAGGTTTTCAAAATCTAAACATAAGATTTAGTTATTCCTATTTTTTTTCAAACAAAAACCGTCGAAATGTTGAATCAGAGTCCTCCCACTAGCTAACTTGACAGAAAAGTTTTTATGTTTTTAAAATTTTCAGATTTTTATGGATTTTATAGATTTTAATATGCAGATGCAAAATATACATATGAATGCGAAGGTAAGAAATGCGTACTGAGTGTACCCCCAAACTTAAACTGGACAGTGTCCTCACTGTCATTGCATGAAGAGATCATTTGAAGGGTCAAAACTGTCGGTTAGCGATACACAATTTTTTTTTTGTTTTTAAAGAAAAGAAAAAGAAAAAGAATATACACAAATATATACAAAATGGTTTATACATACCCCCAAACTTATTTGGAACAGTGTCCACTGTTCTTGGCTGGATAACCGAAGTTTGGAGGTAGGCAGAGGAAGATCATTCAGGGTAAACCGGCTCCTGTAAGAACAGGAGCTCCTCTGTTGGTTCGGCGCTAAGGTACGGTTTGCATCGGTGTCCGTTTACTTTGAAAAATGAACCGTCCTTTGGATTCTCCAAATCCACAGCGCCCTGCGGATACACATTCCGCACAAAATACAGCCCTTTCCAGCGAGATCTGAGCTTTCCTGGATGGAAGTGAAGTCGGGTGTCGTAAAGCAGTACCTGCTGACCAGGTACGAAGGTTTTGCGCAAAAGGTGTTTATCGTGAAACACCTTCGTTCGATTCTTAATGACAACCGCGTTATCGTAAGCCTCATCCCTAAGCTCGCTTAGTTCGTTCAACTGCAGCTTCCGATGGCTGCCCGCATCCTCGAGAGACAGATTCAGCTCCTTTATCGCCCAAAATGCGCGATGCTCTATTTCGACAGGTAGGTGGCAGGCTTTTCCGTACACAAGCCGATAGGGAGACATGCCAAGGTCGGTCTTATAAGCGGTTCGAAAAGCCCAAAAGGCATCAGTGAGTTTCAGCGACCAATCCTTACGGTTCTTGGAAACCGTCTTCTCCAGTATCTGCTTGATTTGCCGATTTGAAACTTCGGCCTGCCCGCAGGTTTGGGGGTGGTAGGGCGTAGAGAGCTTATGATTAATGGAGTATTTCCGCATCAAGGCCTCGAAGGTTTTGTTGCAGAAATGACTTCCATTGTCGCTAATGATCGCTCGGGGGTGCCCAAACCGGGAGAAAATGTTTTCTTTAAGGAACCTAACGACAACCTTGTTGTCGTTAGTCCGGCTGGGCACAGCCTCGACCCATTTAGAGACGTAATCAACAGCGAGAAGGATGTACAAGTTCCCAAAAGAGCTGGGAAACGGCCCCATGAAATCTATCCCCCAAACATCGAAAATCTCCACAACCAAGATTGGTTGGAGCGGCATCTCGTTCCTCCGGGATATCCGGCCCATGTGTTGGCACCGGGAGCAAGTCTTGCAATAGTCATGAGCGTCTTTGAAAAGTTGTGGCCAGTAGAAACCACATTGCAAGATCTTCTCGGCTGTCTTTCTGGGGCCAAAATGCCCGCCACACGCTTGATCGTGGCAAAATGACAGCACACTCTTGAATTCCTCGTCAGGGACACACCGACGAATAATCTGGTCGGGACAGTACTTGAACAGATAGGGTTCGTCCCAGTAAAAGTGTTTTACTTGGGATAAGAAGCGAAGTCTGTCCTGACTTGACCATTCAGTCGGTAGTAATCCTGTGGCCAAATAGTTCACAATATCCGCCAACCAGGGTTCGCAAGATACTGTCAAGAGTTGTTCATCCGGGAAAACGTCGTTGATCGGAATTGGAAGCGAAGGCGAAGAAGGAAGTCGTGAGAGATGGTCGGCAACTACGTTTTCACATCCTCGTTTGTCCTTAATGACAAGGTCAAACTCTTGAAGCAAGAGGATCCAACGTATTAACCGAGATTTTGCATCTTTCTTCGCAAAAAGATGGCGCAGAGCTGAATGATCTGTGTAGACAATGACTGGAGAGCCGATGAGGTAGGGCCTGAACTTTTCTAAAGCAAATACAACAGCTAAGAATTCCTTCTCAGTTGTTGTATAGTTGAGTTGGGCGTCGTTCAGGGTTCGGCTCGCGTAATAGATTACGTGCGGCATCTTGTTGATGTGTTGTCCAAGGACAGCACCAATGGCAAAGTCGGATGCATCGAACATAATCTCGAATGGGTGCGTCCAGTCAGGTGAAGAAAGAACGGGAGCAGAAGTGAGTGAGCTTTCAATGACTCGAAGGCAGTCACACAGCTCGAGTTGAAGTCGAATGGCTTGTCCTTGGCCAGCAAAAGAGTCAAGGGCCTAGCAATCTTGCTAAAGTCCTTGATGAACCGTCTATAGAAACCGGCATAGCCAAGGAAGGCTCGGATATCTCTGACGCATCGGGGAGGAGGCAGATTGGAAATGACCTCAATCTTTGCTTTGTCAACCTCTATGCCATTTTGCGAGATGATATGTCCTAAGACAATACCTTCGCGCACCATGAAGTGGCATTTCTCCCAGTTCAAAGTGAGATTCTTGTCCTTACATCGGGTAAGGACAGCGTCAAGATGCAGCAAACACTCGTTGAAGGAATCGCCGAAGATGGAGAAGTCATCCATGAAAATCTCCAGAAATTTTTCCACCATGTCTGAGAAGATACCCATCATACACCGCTGGAAGGTAGCGGGCACATTGTATAACCCAAAGGGCATGCGTCGATATGCAAACGTGCCGAAAGGAAAAGTGAATGTGGTCTTGTCCTGGTCTTTTTCGGTGATGGGAATTTGATTATAGCCGGAGTAGCCATCAAGAAAGCAGTAGTACTCGTGTCCGGCCAATCGTTCAAGCATCTGGTCAATGAAGGGTAGTGGAAAGTGGTCTTTCCGCGTTGCGGCGTTGAGTTTTCTGTAATCAATGCATACTCGCCACCCAGTTTGGGTGCGAGTAGGGATTAACTCGTTCGCCTCGTTAGTGATGACCGTGATGCCCAACTTCTTGGGGACAACATGAATGGGGCTAACCCACTGGCTATCAGAGATAGGGTAAATGATACCACTATCTAGACATTTTACGATCTCCTTCTTCACAGCCTCTTTCATGACTGGATTGAGCCGTCTTTGTGGATCCCGGGCTGGTTTGGCATCATCCATCAGATGAATATGATGCTCAACGATCAGGGGACTAATCCCCTTGATGTCCGTCATGGACCAGCCAAAAGCTTGCCTGTTGCTGTGCAAGACCGCGAGAAGGGCTTTCTCTTGCTCTGGAGCTAGAGAAGCCGAGATGATGACAGGGAGGGTCTCGTTCTCACCTAAGTAAGCGTACTTAAGGTGAGACGGCAAAGGCTTGAGTTCGAGCGTTGGAGGTGAAACGATGGAAGGCAAGATTGGTGCAAAGGTCTCGAACTCAAAGGACTCCAGCAAAGGTTCAAAACGATTGTAGGCAACCGAGTTGGATGGTTCAGGTAACTCATCCGGAAAGTCGAAGGATTCAAACTCGGGTTGTGTGCAGCTAAGATCGTTCGAGAACGTGAAACACTCGTAGTCGTTGTCGGGCGTAGAAACAGCAGCAGGTTCGAAGAGAAACGCACTAGTGGCGTCAAGATTATCGTGATCAAACAGAAACTCCTCGAATTCACACTCTTCTGGGGTGATCTTCTGGATCGAGCAGACGTCCAGTATATGAGCATTAGGTTTGGCGGGCTGATTCCCCGACCTAAAAATGTTGAGTTCAATTGTCATATTTCCAAAAGAGAGGTTCATCGAACCATTGCGACAATTGATCACAGCATTTGAGGTTGCGAGAAATGGGCGACCGAGTATCACCGGAATTTGATTCCGGGGGTTAGCTACAGGCTGTGTATCTAATACAATGAAGTCAACGGGGAATATGAAGTCCCCGACTTTTATTAACACATCCTCTAGCTCACCCCTAGGATGGGTGATCGATCGGTCGGCCATTTGGAGAGTGCAGTGCGTGGGTTTCAGCTCTCCGACGCCTAATTGCTCGTATACTGAATACGGAAGCAGGTTAACACTGGCACCAAGATCTAATAGTGTGCGGTTGATGTTCTTATCCCCAATAGTAATTGAAATCGTAGGACAGCCAGGGTCCTTCCGTTTTTGTGGTAAAGATTGGGTAAGGGCATCACTCATAGCACTAGCCAAGAAAACTTTCTTGGGTACCTGAGACTTCCTCTTTTTCGTGCACAAGTCCTTTAAGATTTTCGCGTAGGACGGGACTTGTTGGACAGCATCTAAAAGAGGAATGTTAATGTTAACCTGCTTAAATAACTCCAGAATCTTCTCCATTTGAGGATTTTGTTTATTAGACCTCAACCGGTTTGGAAATGGAACATTTTGAAAATTGGTTGAGTCTAATGCTGGAGGAGGAGATTGTGGAGTTGGAACGGATCCCAGAACAGGTGTTTTCGTGGAGTGAGAAGTGGGTCCGTTCAGAGCAGAAGAAGAGGAAGGAGAGCCTTGTGAAGAACGGAGAATAGGCTCAGAAGACGAAGAAGAAGAAGAAGAAGAAGAAGAAGAAGAAGAAGCAGCGGCCGGGGTGTCATCGTTGATTCGTTTGCCAATGTTGTTTTGCAGCATCCTTCCCGATCTCAGTGTGGTCACGGCACTCACATTATGGTTCTGTTGTTCAAGAGAAACATGTGCATTATGTGGGTGGCCGGGATTTGGGAGTGGCTGGGACGGGAACTTCCCCTTCTCTCGCTCGCTTAAGGCCGCGTTCAGCTGTGCAATCTGGGCCTCGATGGTCTTGATGCATTGCCCATGTGCGGCATTGTGTTGCACTAAGGATTGAATGGAAGACTGGATGTTGGCGGTGGACTGAGTCGATTGTTTAACGAACGCCTCCAGACTTCGTTCGAGCGAGGAAACCTTATCGTTGTTAGACGGAACAAAGTTGTTTGGTGGAAAAGAATTGTTGGGAGCAAAGTTGTTCGTCTGATTCTGAAAAGGCTGGGGTTGGAAAGGCTGCTGATATTGATGTTGAGTTTGTTGTTGCGCTTGTTGTTGCGGTGGAGGGGCCCTTTGGAAATTGTTGCCTTGGAATTGATTCTGATTCTGATTCCAGGAAAAATTGGGGTGGTTCCTCCAACCGGGATTGTAGGTGGAAGAGTATGGATCATTCCTCGGTCTTTGCTGGAATGCAGCATTAACCTGATCCTGTCCTTGCGAGGGTGGATTGTAAGGACACTCTTCGGTCAAGTGAGAAGGATCAGAACAACAAGCGCAAATGGTACGAAGGGGGAGAACAGGGGCAGGAGCAGGAGAAGAAAATTTGCTCTCTATCGCTTCAAGCTTTCTTGTTATTGCAGCCATTTCAGCTTTCATCGCAATAGAGACATCAAGTTGGTGAATTCCTACCCTAGACTGACCGGTAGAAGTGGAGGTAGAAGAAGAAGAAGTCGGTCTGGTGCTCTCCCATTGTAGCGTTTGCTCCGCAAGGTCGTCAAAGAACTGCCACGCTTCCTCGTCAGATTTCGATAGGAAGTGGCCCTGACAAATGGTTTCCAACAACTGCTTCGTTGCTGGGTTCAGGCCCTCGTATAAGGTTTGGCAGAGTTGCCATTTCTCTATACCGTGGTGAGGACACTGAACAAGAAGGTCTTTGTACCGGTCAAAGCACTTCCAGAAGGGTTCAGAAGGAAGCTGGGAGAATTGGTTGATTTCATTTCGAATCCTTGCGGTTTTATGATTCGGATGGAACTTTTTGAGAAACGCTTTAACAAACTCGTCCCAGCTGGTTATGGAATGGGAAGCGGTGCTATACAGCCATTTTTCAGCAAGATCGCATAAAGTGAACGGAATGACCCGTAGACGTATAGCATCGTCCGACAGCTGGGTGGTTTTCATCATGGCACGGACGTTTTGAAATTTGTTGATGAAGATATAGGCATCTTCAGATTCAAGCCCATGAAAACGTGGAAGCATGTTGATGAAGTGGGGCTTAATTTCAAAGTTGTCCCCATTGGCCGGAGGAAGAGAAAGGCAGGTGGGAAGTGCAGAACGGGTGGGATAGAAACGATCCTGGAGCGCGATTCGCTGCGGCGCTACAACAGGCGGTGGTGGTGGGATATTGGTCTCCGTAGGAGGTGGAGCCAATCCAGGGGTGGTCAAAGAGATGTTCGGATTAAATCCTGACATCGTGGAGGAAGAAGTTGGTGAAGGTGAAGGTGAAGATGTATGAACAGAATTCCGGTCAACGTCGGAGTTGGCCGGCAAAGGAAGGGGTGAAAGAGGAGTGGACGGAGTATCGACTTCGGAGTCGATCGCGTAGTCGGTAGCGACTAACGCAACGCGGACTAGACGGGCGCTAGTGTCCCGAGTCCAAGCGGACATACACTAAACGAGTTTAGTATAGTCAAAGCGGAGAAGGTGAGGGTAAGAAAACGTCAATGGAGAAAACGATGGTGAAAAATGGATTTGGCGACAAAAGGGCAAGTTTTTATAAAAGTTTTTTTTTTCTTTTTTTTTTGTTTGTTTTTAGAAAGAGATTTACAGAAATATATACGGATATACGGCTTAAGTAATCACAAACAAGATATGCACAATCACACCTAGATTTAGGGTCACCTAGGTCTACTAGACCTGCTCCTGAACTTGATTGTCGAAGTTAAACAGTGTCGAAAAACGGGCTTAAGATACACTGATCACGAGGCCAGGTAAGTGCAGAGATAAGGGGAGGTTTTCCAACGCTTTCGCGAAGTTCCTTAATTAAATAACCCTTTCTCTTTTGGCGGTTGCGCCGTTAACACTTTCCTAGACACCCCGTAAACAATATACCGTTAAGCGAGGTTCTAAACACGGTTTATCTTCTCCTAATGAGCGCGAAGTCCTTAGGGCTGAAGTCTAGTATTTTTTAATTTACAATGGACAATGCATATGCTTTTGTGATTTTTGGGGTCCTGGGAAGGGTGATGAAATCCCCACCCAATCTGAATTGGTTTCAAGCCCCTTAAGTCCGTATTAAAGAATGCAAAGCGGTAACAAATCAACTGCAAACAATTTATTTTTTAGCGCGGCGCAAAGAATCCTGCACAAGAACAGTTTATTGGAAGGGGGAGAAGAGTTTGCGCAAAGAATGCTGCAGAAAACACAGTTTATTGGAGTCCAGAGGAGTGGGGAGAAGAAGAGAAACTTACAGAAAGAAGATGGTACCCTGACTCCACCAAGTGGCCGCGGTTCCGCGGCCTAAGCTTGCTTATGCCGCGGTTCCGCGGCGGTTCTGGGGAATTGGGGCTCTGAAATTTTGGTGTGGGCTGTTTTGGGTGTACTCTGCTGTTTTTAAGACCCTGAATCTGGATTTGCTCACTGGAACTGCTCCAGAATCTTAAAGTAGACCGTTTGCTTCGTTTCGTCCGTCGCGGTGTAGCCGCGAAATGTAGGTCTATCTTCCTACGTCTTTGGCACTGATCTTGAACTCCGTATTATCCGACGTTTTTGGCGCTGGTCTTGAACTTCGTATTTTCCTGCACACTTGCACAAAAGCTAATCAAAAATAACAAGATGATTTTTTTTACAAAGTATATATTTTTTTTGTTTTTTTTCCGGTTATATTCACAAGTTAACCCAAAATTACACAAGGAAATAAACTACCGTCTCCCCGGAAACGGCGCCATTTGATTGTCAGAGATTCTGCGTGTTCAAGTTTAGTTAATTACCGCAATCAAGACGGTTTCGCTTGTAGCTAGCCGGTTGAGTACGGGTCGTCCGCAGGGAGATGGGAATCTTTTTCTATGTGCTTTAACGAGTTAAGTCCAGTTTTTCAGATTTTGTTGTGATTAATTAAGTGGTAAAATGATATGTAAAGAGAGCTTGTTAGGGTTAGGATTAGGTTAGTTTGAGTTAGGAGTCTCCCACATCTTTCGTTGCCCCTCTTAATCTCGGTGTTACGGTAATCGGCAACAACGGGGATTAGCACGACTAGGAAGGAACTTGCGAGTATAAGCTAGGCTTTCCAACGAATAAGTTCTTCCTTTTGGTGCTTGTCCGTCCGTTCTTGGCTCTTAGCCATAACCTCCGGTTAATTCAACCACAACCGGTCTCACTACGGAATCACCGCTATCATGTAGGATAGGGTGCCGTAAGGAGCGGATTGTGGTTCAATTAACGGGAGTCGAATTAAGCTGTTGGGCAAGGAAAGAGTGAGAGAGATTTCCTTCTCTCAAACTTCCCTTATCCTACCCTAACAAGTATGAAACTACTCACACATCATGATACGGAAAAATAAAACAAAACAAAAGAGGAGGATAGAAAGAAAGAGATTAGAAGATAACAACTAGCTATTTGCGACCTCACCTTGGCAAGGATCAAGCGTAAGCATCATGATTGTTTTAAGGATAAAGAAAAAGAGAAAAGAAAGAAACAACAAGAAATAACAACAACTAAGTTAACAAATTAAAATTACAATAATTAACAAGAGAACAAGACAAGCATAATAATAAACGGTTCTTCTTTATTCATCATTCTTCACTCAAAAGCTCACTACAAGTTTTAATGGAGAAGAGATGAGAAGAGGAAGAAGAACATGTATTCTAAAACCTAGAGAAAAAAATACAAGATTATGGATCCTTT
Organism: Agapanthus africanus; assembly: GCA_030015575.1. Classification (NCBI taxonomy): domain Eukaryota; kingdom Viridiplantae; phylum Streptophyta; class Magnoliopsida; order Asparagales; family Amaryllidaceae; genus Agapanthus; species Agapanthus africanus. The sequence continues at coordinate 413,233,685 of CM057349.1, read as the reverse complement.
CCTTCACAAAGTTCTGGGCTATTTATAGGCTGAAAAATGAAAACCTAGGGCAACCACCAGAACACAAATAAAAAGACCAAAATACCCCTGGAAAAGTTTCATCTGCCGCCACCATACGGCCGCGGATCCGCGGCCTAAGCATGCTTAGGCCGCGTTTCCGCGGCCATATAGATGAGTTGGAGGCTCATTCTTTTTGTGCTTCCCTGGTCTTCATTGTACTTAATTCTGGTATATGTATTTTCTCAATTTGTCTTCACGATTTTTCCAGAATTTCTGTTGAGCCAAAGGTGTTTTGATGTGGATGTTTTTGTCATGATTTCCTCGAGCTCCGCGTAGATTTCTTGGATCTTGTGCTGCCATTGAGCCTTGTGCATGAAAACGACATTGATTTGCCATTTTGTCTTCCTAAACTGGTATCTGGCAACATACGGATGAAGAGCGGAGACCGTGTTTTCTCAGTGGTTGGCAGGAACCCGGATTTTGTCGTGTTTTCCATGAGTTTCAACGTTTTTAGAACCGAGAACCTGTATCCTGCAATTGACTAGCAAACACGGCTCAAGAGTATCTACCAATATGCAATGTGATAAAAATTGGGCGGTATGAAAATGCAAAAATATGATATAAACAAACATACATTCCAGTTATTTTGTATTGGATCTTTTGCTTCCGCATTTTTATTATTCTTGACTCATTTTATCTTGGCTTATGGACATGTATTAGATAGTTATATTTTGTTCTTGATATCTCTACAGCCGTAATGTGACTGTGGATGGATACTTCCTACCCACAGGTAGTATGGTTGGCTATGTCACGTGCCCATCTTAGCGTACTCTGGGAAGCGGGGCGTGACATAATTCCATGTATTCCGTACATCCGGGAGGCATGAAGATGTACCGAGATCTACGACAACATTTCTGGTGGAAAGGCATGAAAAAGAAGATTGCTCACTATGTATCGAAGTGCTTGGTGTGTCAGCAAGTCAAGGCTGAATATCAAAGGGTAGCTGGTTTATTACAACCACTTCCTATTTCTCAGTGGAAGTGGGAACATATAACCATGGATTTCATGATAGCATTACCACGGAGTCCAAAAGGCAACAATGCAGTTTGGGTGATTGTTGATTGATTGACCAAGGTAGCTCACTTTATACCGTTTTGAGTTGGTCAGTCGACGGAAGCCTTAGCTGAACATTACATGCAGGAGATTGTGAGATTGCATGGAGTACCCGTAAGCATCGTTTCCGATCGTGATTTCCTATCGCACTTTTGGATGAGTCTATAGGAAAGTTTGGGGACTCGATTGAAGTTCAGCACAACCTATCATCCCCAGAAAGATGGCCAGTCAGAAAGAACGATCCAAACTCTTGAAGATATGTTGAGAGCATGTATGTTAGACTTCAAGGGTTCATGGGAGGATCATTTGCACTTGGTGGAGTTTTCGTATAATAACAGTTTTCAAGCGACTATTCAGATGGCTCCATTCGAAGCATTATATGGTTGTAAATGTCGCTCGCCGGTCTGTTGGGACGATGTTGGAGAAAGAAGATTATTGGGACTGGATTTTATCATGCAAACAGTGGAGAAAGTTAACGTGATCAGAAATCATATGAAGGCGGCACAAGATCGATAGAAAAGTTAGGCCGATACAGGATGAAGACCTCTGGAGTTCGCAGTTGGTGATCTTATATTCCTGAAGATATCACCGACCAGAGGAGTGATTCGATTTGGTAGTCGAGGTAAGCTTAGTCATCGATTCGTGGGGCCTTTCGGTATTATCGAGCGCGTTGGAGAAGTGGCTTATCGATTGGCTTTACCACCATCCTTGGCGAGTGTTCATGACTTGTTTCATGTATCTCAACTCCACAAGTTTGTTCGAGATGAGACACACATCCTAGATCACTCTGAGCTGACAGTAAGTGAGACTTGACATATGAAGAACGACCGATGGCGATTGTAGATCGAAGAGAAAAGGTCCTCAAGAACAAGGTTATCCCTCTAGTACTTGTTTCATGGGGGAATCGTTCGCACGGAGAATCAACTTGGGAACGAGAAGACGAGATTCGACAGAAGTTTCCACACCTCTTTTCTTAGATTCATGTTTTCTTGTCTTTTCTTGTTTCGGGAATTTCGAGAACGAAATTATTTTGTAGTTAGGTATAATATAACACCCTAGTCCATTTATATCATCTTTGATTTGGGTTTTTCTAATCTTGTGACTGCTTTTAGTTCATGTTTGTTATTGGGTGCGAATAGTGTATTTGGTATATGTGTTTAGTATCCGACCCGACCTGCATACTTGAAACCCATCATGGTTCTAGATTACGACATATCCTTACTAGTAGTAAGGATCCGTGCACATTTAGATTTAGTACATACTTATATGTTCATGCATCTGCATATCTTCTAAATAATACAAATTATAGTCAAATAATATATTTTAACATCTAGCCTGACCATATCATACCCCATACCCTGTGGTTGCATCCAGACATCGTGTTCACTTCCTGTTTGATGAAACGGACTCGTTTGCATTGCTACGTGTTTTTACGTGTATCCATTCTTGGGGGTATGCATTTTATCTAACCGGGTGTCGCAATATAATTTTAACTGACACGTGTATTATCCGTAATTTAAAACTAGAATTTTAGAAGTGACCCGGGTATTTTTCGGAGTTGTTCCTGCAAAAATTTTCGGCCAAGAGCTATTTGTTCCCTTATAACCCCTATAAAAAAGGGAGAGAAGAAAGAAGAAAAGAAGTCACGGTTGGACATCACGTGTTAAACACGTGAGCGCTTATATGCAAAGCATATAAGCGCTGAAAGCAAATGACAAAAGTCCAAACATGCTTCACGTGTTAAACACATGAGCGTTTATATGCAAAGCATATAGGCGTTGAAAACACATAACTATGGGCCAAATGGGTCTCACGTGTAAAACAAGTGAGCGCTCATATGCAAAGTATATAGGCGCTGAACATAAACATGCTAAAACCCACAGCAAGGGTCACGTGTTAAACACGTGAGTTCTCTTGCCTCTCACATGCAAAGCATGTGAGCGCCCCAATTTAAAATGTTCCCATTAAATTCTATGTGATAAAATTAAATCCTATTTGGGAAATATTTTCCCTGATCTTTCTAATGTGGAAAGATCTTTCTCTAACAGAGAATTCTGGATTTAAAATCCGATGGTGATAAAATATCACCAATTAAATCATCTGATAGAATTAAATTCTATTTAGGAAATATTTTCCTGATCTTCCTCAAACTAGAAAGATCTTCTCTGTTAAACAGAGGACCTTTGGATCAAAAGATCCAACGGTGATCATCTGGTAAAATGAAATTCTATCATAGGAAAATATTTTCCTAATCTTGTTACACTAACAAGATATTAATATGATAAGAATAAAATTCTATGTTAAACTAACGAGATATCCATATGATAGAATTAAATTCTATATTAAGAAAATATATTTCTTATTTTGTTAAACTAAAAAGATATGATAGAATAAAATTCTAATCTTGTTAAAACTAACAAGATATTCATAATCTTGTTAAACAAACAAGAAATCTTCTCTGTTACATAGAGAGCCTTTGGATTAAAAATCCAACAGTGAATAAAATTCACCGATTGATCTAAAAGATCATAGAATCAATCATGATTTCTCAATGAGGGATTCTCTTAACAAATTGATTCTTGTTCTTCTTGTATAAATAGGAGCGAGGAAAGGAGGAGAAAGACAGAGAGAAGGAGGGGAAGAAAAATACAGAGAGAATTTAATTCTCTAAAAGGAGGAGACCACCCCATAAGCTTTCCAAAAAGCTCTCACAAAAACAAAAAGAGAATTTAATTCTCAAACAAAAGGGTTTAACCCTTCAAAAAAAGAACTTAGTTTTTCCTCTGGTTGAGGTTTGCAGAAGCAGATCTCCCCACAAGTTGAGAATTTAATTCTCGTCGGGGAGATTCTATTATGTAGATTCAAAACATAGGGGAAAGAACTAAGTTCAAAGAATTTAATTCTTACAAAAGTATATAGGAATTTAATTCCTCTGATAAAACTAGGGTTTAACCCTATAAAAAGAATTTAATTCTTATAAAACAAGAGACTTGAGATTCTCTAAACTCAGATCCCAGTATCGTTAATATGAGATCAAAATCTTCATGCATATAGAAGGAAAGACTGGTGATTCATTAGTGTTCAACACTATAACGAAACCTCAAGTGTTTCCCTACGTGAGCACCTCCGATGAACAAAAAAGAATGGCTGAGACCGAGTCACGTGTTTCCCACATGAGCGCCTAAAAGAAGAACAAGAAGTGCCTCCTAGGGTAGTCACGTCCCTAGTTCCAAATCTCGATGGTTCACAGACAGCCTAGAGATCAACAACGGTGTTCTTCTCAACTCTAGCAGGATGCATATGCAACGTCAACAACCGACCCCAGGGTCAAAACAACGGAGCCACGACAAAGTCCCTAGTTCCAAGCCTTGACGGTTCACCAACAACCTAGAGACTACCTTAGAGCCATGGCAAAGTCCCTAGTTCTAGGTCCCGACGGTTCACGAACAACCTAGAGACCACCTCGGCATTCATCTCGTTATAGCAGACGCAGTGTCAACAACGGCGTTTTTTCTCACTTCAGCAGGATAGCAGACGCAACGTCAACAAAATGGAGCCATGGTAAAGTCCCTAGTTCCAAATCTCGATGGTTCACAGATAGCCTAGATATCAACAATGACGTTTCTTCTCACTCCAACAGGATAGCAGACACAACGTCAACAAAACGGATCCATGGCAAAGTTCCTAGTTCCGAATCCCGACGGTTCACAGAAAACCTAGAGACCACCTCGACGTTCATTTCATTACAGCAGACGTAGTGTCAACCCCGGCGTTCCTTCTCAACTCCAGCAGGATGCAGATGCAACGTCAACAACCGACCCCATGGTCAAAACAATGGAGCCACGGCAAAGCCCCTAGTTCGAAGCCTCGACGGTTCACCAACAACCTAAAGACTATCTCGGAGCCATGGCAAAACCCCTAGTTCAAAGCCTTGACAGTTCACATACAACCTAGAGACAACCTCGAAATTTGTCTCGTTACAGCAGACGCAATGCCAGCAAACGAAGCAAAGGAAAATCCCTAGCTTCAGGGTCTTGACTGCAACTCAAATAAAACCTGAAAGACTATCGAAGATTATCCCACACCAGCGCGGAGTGGTTATGACTCATCGGGGCTCCCAAACTGAGCCTAACCTCAAGTAAAAAGCGGCATGGAAAATCCCTATCGCTTGCTCTTCCGACGGTAACATGACCTGGGAGATTACTTGAAGACGTCTTGTCCATCCCCCGAAGGGATCAGAGACACGACAGTCGTGGGGCTACTCGAACAGCAAAACTGCATATCGGGGAATGCATCAGCCAACGCGATGGTATGACGGACAAAACCCTAGTACCACAGACCCTAACAGACCCCTGTCGTAAAGAGCAAGGGTTAACTGTAACGTTAGGACATGTTTTCCTATAAGCCCAAGGGAGGTAAACTAAACAAACTCCGAAATGAGTTCATAAACTACAAGCTCCAAAATGAGTTCATAAACTATAGACTTTGGGACGAGTGAATAAACTACAAGCTACGAAATGAGTTCATAAACTAGAGACTCTGGAATGAGTGAATAAACTACAAACTCTGAAATGAGTATATAAACCACTTCACGTCAAGTCAAGACAGAAAGGCGCAACCCATGAGCACCAACCATGCAAGGCATCAAGGAGAGTATTTGATTCACACCCGACTAAGCGTTCATTTACAACTGCATACGTACTTAAATGGAACTAGTGTTCAAAGCGTGCTGATTTATGTATCTATAAGAAGGATTAGCGCACGACACAACAATGGCGCTCGCACTTAGCAAAAATTCCTATGTGTAAAGTATAAAGCTCATGCACAGAGGCGAGATACGTGTATGAAAATATGATGAAGAGGAAACATTCAACAATCAATAATAAGAGAAATACATTGATATAAACATACTACTCTACAGGGAAGAGATCACCAAATATGGGATCAGAGATACAGGGGTTGACAAAACAATACACAAAGTTCTCCAATTTCCTCTCTGCCCTCTCCACCATGTCGAAGCGGCGGTCTTCGCGAGGAGTTGCTCCCCATCGATTAGCACCGTGCTCATCAGCGAAGGCAGACATGATAACCTGCTGAGCCCGTATCTGGCTTAGCAACTGAACTGATCGGTCCCTCAAAGACTAGGTAATCAAACGTGCCTCGTGAAAGCACTCGATCTTGTCCCCCGCCGCATTGAGAATCGCCGGAGTCATCTCTGTCGGATGAGGGGGAATGTCGGCGAGCACGGATAGAAAGATCATCCGTAGCCAAATGGAGCCTATAGAAAGAGGAGAGCCCCTACGAGTCAGGAGCTCATACATCACCGCATCACATTGAGTGTCGGTGAGAAGGGGATCTACTAGCCGCGCAGCAAAGCGAGGAATAGTCTCCTCGATGGGCACCTCCCATGGTTGCCGACAAGCGTGAGGACGATCGCAAGCCATAGCTCTTGGTTTGTTTCTTTGGAAAATGACTTGCCTTGAGTTCTGTTAATAGAAATGGGTTTCTCTTTGAGAAGAAGGAAGACATAGCTTCGAGTTATAAAGAGAAACATTCAAATCTAGGCACGGAAAATTATGTGCATGGCGGAACTATTTCCAAGGCCGGGAAAAAAAGGGCATGGGGAAACAAGATAGTTGACCCATAGGAATCAGAGCTAGAAGGTGAACCGATCCCAGCAGTTCACGAACGGTGGAAAAGGTGACAGCATTGCACTCACGTGCAAGCCACGTGAGAACAATGCTGGGGCGCATTTGTTCCCTTATAAAAAAAAGGATGAGGGAAAGTTCTCCACTAAAACGGCCCCACGTGTTTAACACGTGAGTGCCTATATGCAACGCATATAGGCACAGCAATTAAAATAATTGCTAGGCTAAAACAACCCATGTGTTTAACACGTGAGTGCCTATATGCAACGCATATAGGCACAACAATTAAGACAATTGCTAAGCTAAAACAGCCCCACGTGTTTAACATGTAAGTGCCTATATGCAATACATATAGGCACTGCAATTAAAACAATTGCCAGGCTAATAAGCCCCACGTGTTTAACACGTGAGTGCCTATATGCAACGCATATAGACACATCAATTAAGACAATTGCTAGGCTAAAACAGCTCCATGTGTTTAACACGTTGTAGGGTTTTTTTCGTCACCCCATTGAGATGGAAATATGCGTGCGCTTGTCAGGCGTACTACAGATTCCCCTGCCTAGGTTAGGCGGGGGTTTATTGATCGTGGGGATTCGAATCTCCGGCAGCTGCGGACTAAGCCACCGTTAATTACCCCTCACCTTTGGAGCGAGGGAACCTCCGATTAACGGGTTAAACTGGTAATGCGAACTCAATGTGCAGTGTTGTGTTTTGAAGGGGTTTTGGATATATCGGGGGCCCCGCAGAGTTTTTATGGGGGTCTCGCTACCCGGATAGCGGGCTGGGGGTCAAGGGGGCTAGCAGCCCCCTTGCGGGGTGCGAGACAACGCCCCGTCAGAAAATTTTTCTAACGGGAACAGTGTGGTGGAGTTTGTGTGTGTGTGTGCATATATGTATATATACAAAAAAGGAAAGGGCATCCATAGGATGCGTGGGAGAAGGCGCCAGCGCCTCACGTAAGTGGCACGCGAGCGCTTAGATGCTTGGGCACTGGTGCTAGCGCTTTGGGCGCTAGTGCCCTACGTGCCCGGCACGTGGACGCTCGGGCGCTAGCGTCCCATGTGCCCGGCACGTGGGCGCTCGGACGCTGGAGCTAGCGCCCCACGTGCCCGACACGTGGGCGCTCGGGCACTGGCGCTAGCGCTTTAGGCGCTAGCACCTCACGTGCTCGGCACGTGGGCGCTCGGGCTCAGGCGCTAGCGCCTCATGTGCCAAGCACGTGGGCGCTCGGGCGCTGGTCGGCAAAAGGGACTTGGTCCCTGCACTGGGAGTTGTACTCCAAAAAAAATACTTATTATTTTGTGTGTGTGTGTGTGTGTGTATATATATTTTTTGAGGAGTTAAACTCCTAAGATATTTTTGGAGTTGATGAAAGGGCTTCTCCCTTGAGCCCTGGATCTTCTCCCAAAGTGGGGTCTTTGGAGATAGGTCTCCTTCTTCCTCCTGTGTTGGCCGGATCTTGAAGAACAAGAGGTATGAGATTTTAAAAATCTCTCCCTTTTGAGATCTGGTGGGAGATCTGAGTTCCCCTTTATGGGTTTTGTGGTGAAAAACTATTTATTTTTTAGAAAGGAAGAGTTAAACTCTTGATTTAATTCAAAAAGGGAAGAAGGTTTTAGAACCTTGTGGAAGGAGAAGGAGGCGCAGGAACCCTAGTTTTTTTGGGAAGAATGAAAAGTGTATGCTTTATTCATCATCATGTTGCCTTATATAGTCTTACACATTTACATATAGCCCCTTGGGCTTTACAAAATGGCATTTTGCCCATCCCATGCCTCATGTGCTCATTTCTTTTGCACATAAGCCATGGGCTTTACAAAAATTTGGCTTTATGCCCATTTTGCTTACATTCATGCATAAAAAATTACATCAAAATTATTTATTACATGAATTTTATTTTGGCATGGGGAAGGCCGGTCGCGGGGCTCGACTTGGGCATGGGCCCTCTTGCTTGGGCTTAGGCCCGCTTACTTGGGGTTGACCTTGACTTTGACCCGGTCAACTTGGGTGCAAATTTTGACCCCAACAAAGTGCCCCCCATCAATGAATGCACACCTCATGCATGAGTTGTGTGCATGAAATTGATGGATCTTGAAGTTGGACTTCGAGGTGGAACATCATTCCAGGGGCGGAGCATCATCCCGGGAGCATAATTCCGGGGATCGGATCATAATTCCGAGGATTGGAGCATAATTCCGGGATCGGAGCATCATTCCTGAAGAGCGGAGCATGATTCTAGGGATCGGAGCATAATTCCGAAGAGCGGATCTTGATTCTAAGGGGTCGAAGCATAATTCCGACGAGCGGCAGAAATTCTGACCGAAGCATAATTTCGATGCAGAGGTTGATTCCCAGGCGAAGCATAATTCCGACAGGGAAGGCAGATACTCCGAGGCAAAGCATGATTTTGACACGGGGTATATTCTGAGACGAAGCATGATTCCGACGCAGAGCTTGCTGGTTGACTTGATTCCGAGGCGGAGCTTAATTCCGATGAGGAAGTCGCTGGTTGATTCCGAGCCGAAGCATAATTCTGACAGGGAAGGCAGATTCCTCGAGGCGAAACTTGATTTTGACGCGGGGTATACTCTGAGACGAAGCATAATTCCGGCGCAGAGCTTGTTGGTCGACTTGATTCTGAGGCGGAGCTTAATTCCAACGAGGAGGTCGCTGGTTGGTTATGAGCCGAAGCATAATTCCGACAGGGAAAGCAGATACACCGAGGCGAAGCTTGATTTCGACGCAGGGTATACTCTGAGACGAAGCATGATTCCGACACAGAGCTTGTTGGTCGACTTGATTCCAAGGCATAGCTTAATTCCGACGAGGAGGTCGCTGGTTGATTCCGAGCCGAAGCATAATTCCGACAGGGAAGGCAAATACACCGAGGCGAAGCTTGATTTCGACGCGGGGTACACTCTGAGACAAAGCATGATTCCGACGCAGAGCTTGTTGGTCAACTTGATTCCGAGACAGAGCTTAATTCCGACGTGGAGGTCGCTGGTTGATTCCGAGCCGAAGCATAATTCCGACAGAGAAGGCAGATACACCGAGGCGAAGCTTGATTTCGACTCGGGGTACACTCTGAGACGAAGCATGATTCCGACGTAGAGCTTGCTGGTTGACTTGATTCGGGTTGACATAAGCATCGCTACGCTGGAATATGGTACCAGGAGCGAATCATCATTTGCCATGATTGGATTTGGGGATTTTGGTTTTTGTTTGGCATCAGCATCGCTACACTGGAATATGGTATCAGGAGCGAATCATCATTTGTGTTTGCTTATTAGGAAGCGGTGGCTTAGGAGACAGGTTTTAGGTCCCTATCACCTAAGACATTTTAATTTTATGAGCCGTAAGGATCCTATAAAAGCATTTTCTCCCTACGAGTCGTCAGGATCCCGTAGGTGTATTTTCTCCTTAGGAGTTGTGGGGACTCCTAAGTGTGTTTTTCCTTTGTGAGTCGTAAGGATCTCACGCGGGAATTTTCTCCTCACAAAGTCGAGAGGACTTTGCGAGTGCATTTCATCTCTTTTTCACGAGTTTGCGTCCTTTCGGGTTTTTACAAACTCGCCGGCAGTCCTGCTGTTTTTACTCACGGAGCCCTTTCGGGTTTTCATCCGTGCCCATTTTGCTTGTGTACATACCTTTTTTTTCTTTTTTTTTGGAATCTTCATCGCTGGTGAGACTTTGAATGTGGTCTCGCCGGTAAGACTTTGGAGAGATTGAGATCATTTTACGTTCGTGGATTGTATACGGTTTTGCAGGATGTATGATCCAGACCGTAAGGCCGGAAGAATTTTGGGACTTTGTTGGCGTCTGCATCGCTGCACTGGAATATGGTACCAGGAGCGACTCATCATTCGCCGTGAGGGGATCTCCCTCGTTTCCAGTTTAACGACTTAGGGGTTATCTGTTCCCAGTTTAACGACTTAGAGGTCATCTGTTCCCAGTTTAAAGACTTAAGGGTCTATCGTGCCCAGTTTAACGACTTAGAGGTCATCTGTTCCCAGTTTAACGACTTAGAGGTCATCTGTTCCCAGTTTAACGACTTAGAGGTCTATTGGATTGGAGTTTGGAATTTTAGGGTTAGGGTAGGCATCAGCGTTGCTAACACTGAAGCACATGTGCCAGGAGCAATTCATCATTTGCCTTTTCCTGTTGGGGAGCGATGGCTTAGGAGACAGGTTTAGGTCTCTATCACCTAAGGCTTTTCAATTTTATAAGCCGTAAGGGTCCCATAAAAGCATTTTCTCCCTATGAGTCGAAAGGATCTCGTAGGTGTACTTTCTTCTTAGGAGTCGTGGGGACTCCCAAGTGTGTTTTTCCTTTGTTAGTCGTAAGGATCCCACGAAGGTGTTTTCTTACGAGTCGAGAGTATCTCGTAAGTTTGTTCTCCTCATGTATCGTGAGGACACATGAATGAGTCTTCCCAAATGGAGCATAATTCCAAGGGCGGAGACCAGCCGCATAACTCGTGATTGCGGTGGGGCATGGGTATGATGAGAATTATTTGAGCCCGTGGATTGTATACGGTAGTCAATTTGGGGACCACCCGTAGGGCTGGAAGAATTTTGAGAAATTGGATTTTGGTTGGCGTCTGCATCGCTGCACTGGAATATGGTACCAGGAGCGACTCATCATTCGCCGTTTGAGAATTTGGATTTTGGTCGGCGTCTGCATTGTTGCACTGGAATATGGTATTAGGAGCGACTCATCATTCGCTATTGGGATATTCAGGGATTTGAGTTTTGGTTGGCGTCTTTATCGCTGCACTGGAATATGATATCAGGAGCGACTTATCATTTGCCGTTTTTTGTTTTTTTGTTTTTTTTTGTTTTACCGCGATTACTCTATCATTTCAGCTTTTCTTATCGGAAAGGTCGCGATTGCCCTATTATTTCGGCTATTTATTCGCGGGTGCCCAATCATTTCGGCTTTATTTTCATCTTTATTTTTACCCGCTGATTTTTATTGCTAGTTGCTCCATCATTTCGGCTTTTCTCTTTTTTTTATTTACACATTTTTTTATTTACACATTTTTTTGCATTCCCAGTTTAACGACTTAGAGCTTGATTGTTCCCATTTTAACGACGTGGTGGTCAGCTATTCCCAGTTTAACGACGTGGTGGTCAATCGTTCCCAGTTTAACGACTTGGTGGTCATCTGTTTCTAGTTTAACGACTTGGTGGTCATCTGTTTCCAGTTTAACGACTTGGTGGTCATATGTTTCCAGTTTAATGGCTTAGAGGTCTATGACGGGGAGCTTAGAGAAGATACCCGATTGAGCAGTTGTCAGGGGCACCGCTGGAGCTTGCCCGAGATGCCTTATTACTTTGTCGGTGTCGATGGCCTTGCCCCCAGCTGGGACCAAGGAAAGTCGTTCAAATACCGACTTGTGTTCGAAGATGTCAATTGAAAATTGTTAACCTGCAGAAAGAAGCATGATTTCAGTACAGGCAATCAATATGTATATTAATTGAGTTCACATGAACGCTTAACCCGAAATATGGGAGGAGAGATTGGTCCTACCGGGCGTGCCAGAATCTGTAGCGTGTTTTTCGTCACCCCATTGAGATGGGAATATGTGTGCGCTTGTCAGGCGTACTACAGATTCCTCCTGCCTAGGGTAGGCAGGGGTTTATTGATCGTGGGGATTCGAATCTCCGGCAGCCGCGGACTAAGCTGTCGTTAATTACCCCTCGCCTTTAGAGCGAGAGAACCTCCGATTAACGGGTTAAACTGGTCATGCGAACTCAATGTGCAGTGTTGTGTTTTGAAGGGGTTTTGGATATATTGGGGGCCCCGCAGAGTTTTTACGGGGGTCCCGCTATCCGGATAGCGGGATGAGGGTCAAAAGGGCTAGCAGCCCCCTTGCGGGGTGCGGGGCAGCGCCCCGTTAGAAATTTTTTCTAATGGGAACAGTGTGGTGGAATATGTGTGTGTGTGTCTGTGCATATATGTATATATACAAAAAAGGAAAGGTCATCCATAGGATGCGTGGGAGAAGACGCCAGCGCCTCACGTGAGCGGCACGCGAGCGCTTAGGCGCTTGGGTGCTGGCGCTAGCGCTTTGGGCGTTGGCGCCCCACGTGCCCGGCACGTCGGCGCTCGGGCGCTGGACGGCATAAGGGACTTAGTCCCTGCACTGGGAGTTGTACTCCCAAAAAGAAATACTTATTATTTTGTGTGTGTGTGTGTGTGTGTGTATTTGAGGAGTTAAACTCCTAAGATATTTTTGGAGCTAATGAAGGGGCTTCTCCCTTGAGCCCTGGATCTTCCCCCAAAGTGGGGTCTTTGGAGATGGGTCTCCTTCTTCCTCCTCTGTTGGCCGGATCTTGAAGAACAAGAGGTATGGGATTTTAAAAATCTCTCCTTTTTGAGATCTGGTGGGAGATCTGAGTTTCCCTTTATGGGTTTTGTGGTGAAAACTATTTATTTTTGAGAAAGAAAGAGTTACACTCTTGATTTAATTCAAAAAGGGAAGAAGGTTTTAGAACCTTGTGGAAGGAGAAGGAGGCGCAGGAACCCTAGTTTTTTATGGGGAGAATGAAAAGTGTATGCTTTATTCATCATCATGTCATCTTATATAGACTTATACATTTACATATAGCCCCTTAGGCTTTACAAAATGGCATTTTGCCCATCCCATGCCTCATGTGCTCATTTCTTTTGCACATAAGCCATGAGCTTTACAAAAATTTGGCTTTATGCCCATTTTTCTTACATTCATGCATAAAAAATTACATAAAAATTATTTATTACATGATTTTTATTTTGGCATGGGGAAGGCCGGCCGCGGGGCTCGACTTGGACATGGGCCTTCTTGCTTGGGCTTGGGCCCGCTTACTTGGGGTTGATCTTGACTTTGACCAGGTCAACTGGGGTGCAAATTTTGACCCCAACACACGTGAGTGCCTATATGCAACGCATATATGCACAGCAATTAAGACAATTGCTAGGCTAAAACACCCCCACGTGTTTAACACGTGAGTGCCTATATGCAACGCATATAGGCACATCAATTAAAACAATTGCTAGGCTAAAACAGCCCCACGTGTTTAACACGTGAGTGCCTATATGCAACGCATATAGACACTGCAATTAAAACAATTGCTAGGCTAATAAGCCTTACGTGTTAAACACGTGAAGGCACTTCCCTACGTAGAATTAAATTCTACTCAACAAGGAACTGTTGGATCAAACATCCAATGATGATTAAATATAGGATTAAATTCTATTGAAATTTTAAATAAGAAATGATATTTTCTGTTAAACAGAAAGTTGGCAGATCAAAGATCCCATAAGTTGGAAAATATTTTTCATATCTTCTTAAACAAAGAAGGATTGTGCTCCGTTAAACCAAGCATCCTTGGATTAAAAATCCAACGGTGATTAAAAATCACCAATCTACAGAATAAATTCTGTATGGGAAAATATTTCCCTAATCTTGTTTAAGAAACAAGAAAATATGTTCTGTAAGACAGAAACCCTTGGATCAAAGATCCAACAATGGGTAAAACTCCCAAAATCAACTAGGATCTCTCAATGAGAGATTTCCTAAAACTAATCAACAAACTCCTCTCCACTATATAATGAACCCATGACTTCAAGTTAAAAAAAAGGAAGAACAGAAGAGAGCATACAAAAAAAAGAAAAAAAAAGAAGGGAAAAAAGAGAATTCAATCCTCTAAAAAAAAGAAGATCCCTCTCTTAGAAAAGAAACTCTAGGTAAGAAAAAAATACAGAGATTATCTTACCTATTCTTCGTCTCTTTAAGGGTTTAACCCTTTAAAAAAAAGAACTTAGTTCTTCCTCTGGTTGAGGTCTGCAGAAGCAGATCTCCCCACAACTTGAGAATTTAATTCTCATCGGAGAGATTCTGTTATGTAGATTCAAAACTTAGGGGAAAGAACTAAGTTCAAAGAATTTAATTCTTACAAAAGTATATAGGAATTTAATTCTTTTGATAAAACTAGGGTTTAACCATGTAAAAGAATTTAATTCTTATAAAATAAGAGACTTGAAATTCTGTAAACTCGGATCCCAGCATCGTTAATATGATATCAAAATCTTCATGCACATAGAAGGAAAGACTGGAGATTATTAGTAATTCAACACTGTAACGAAACCTCACGTGTTCACGCGTGAGCATTACATGAACTAAGCGCTCAGCACTTATATGGAAAAAGGAATAAATCCAAAGATAGCGCTCACATTTGATAGCACCTCACGTGTTCGCATGTGAGCATTACATGAACTAAACGCTCAGCACTTATATGGAAAAGGGAATAAATCCAAAGACAGCGCTCACATTTGATAGCACCTCACGTGTTCGCACGTGAGCATTACATGAACTAAGCGCTCAGCACTTATATGGAAAAGGGAATAAATCAAAAGACAACGCTCACATTTGAGAGCACCTCACGTGTTTGCACGTGAGCATTACATGAACTAAGTGCTTAGCACTTATATGAAAAAGGGAATAGACCCAAAAACAGCACTTATATTTTGAGGGCGCCTCACGTGTTCGCACGTGAGGGCCATAAGAATTAAGTGTTTAACACTTATACATAAACGGGGACTTGAACTCAATGTACAGTGCCAACTTTGAAGTGCCTCACGTGCTACATGTGAGCGCCCCTCTAAAATTCAGTGTTTAACACTGCTTTAGAGCCTCATGTGGGGACACGTAAGTGCTGAACGTATACTAGTGCTTAGCACTATGGGAAGTCAATTCCAGGCTCAAGTTGGCTAAGTTTTCTTAAGATTATAATATCTTCGATAAGATCAAAATGTCTTTGATCTCCAAATAGACCGAGCCTCTATGCTCATGACTTCCCAAACTAATGAAGAAATCTTAGTCTCAAAATACGACTAATGATGGAATTGGTTCAAGGGTACATCTCTCTACACTTTTGATACATGTCGTTGTAATTCCTCAACGTCTTCAGAGAGGTGGCGGGTCCCGACAACTAACTGCTTTTGGATGCACTTCCCAAAATGACGACTATGGACCGAAACATCCTTAAACTAACAACGGACCGAAACGTCCTTAAATTAAAACAATAGAGCTCAAATGCTCTTTTGTTGGATCTGAATGATCCTAAATCCTGTTGAGTAGATCTTAGTCTCAAATTAGACTAACGTATTCTCAACAAACATTAAAGTTGATCCTAATCTCAAACGAGATTAATGATCCTTAAATCAACCTAAACCAAAATCTAAGAATATACGGATTTGGACTAATCCACGCCCTACGGGCGACAACATAAATTAGCCTCCGTATACAATCCACGGGCAACCAAAAATAAAACAAACACACACGACACGAAATGATCCTCTGGAGCAGGAGAAAGTGGTTATCGTGATGTGGTAATATAATTAACTGCAGGGGCTTGCTCCTGCAGGGAGGAGCGTCCCCACAATCAAAAACCCTTCGCAAACGAGGGGGAATCTGACGAAGTCTGCTACAACGGCCGCATCTGTCCAAACCTCCGATACATGGCGCCATAAATCAACTTGGCATCTTCGGAGAGGTGGACGGATAAATCCAAATAGTATCTTCCCCTAAATTCAACCAAGACGACTTACGCGGTTCCGTCTCCTATTTTCGGTGGTGAACAGGAGTATTTTTGTAATAACTGTTTAAACCCAAAAAATATATATTATAATATTTTTTTATAATCCTAAACATATGACAATATACTTATATATATATAATATATATAATTAACTAATAAAATATTTCCTAAACTCTCAATCTCTCTCTCTCTCCGTTATCTCTCTCTATACTCTGTCACTCTTTCTCCCCTATATATATATATATTATATATATATATATATATAATTAACCTAATATATTAACATCCCCAGCTCCCTCTCTCTCTTTTGCACTTATCCTTTTTTTCCCGAGAACCCATCGCCTAGAAACCCTACAAACCCCTCACCGCTGATCACCAATGACATCATCGTCATCATCATCCCCGCCTTCACCTCCCTGCAAACCCAAGACGCCCAGAAACCCTAGCCGCCTCCTCACCGCCCAACGTCTCCAACCCTCATCGCTAGAGACTTACCATCACCTCCTCCTTCTCTTCACCTCTCTCCAACTCCCGACACCCACAAACCATATACCGCCATCCCCGACGACCCAAACAACAACCCCTTCAACCCAAGAATCCTACTGCCCTTGCTGTTACCCATCGCCGTCGACTGCTGCCCATCGTCGCCATCGCCTCGTGTCCTCTGTCCCCACCCCAGAGCCAATAACACAACCCCATTCCTCTTCTTCCTCTTCCTCTTCTTCTTTCTTTCTTTATTTTCTCTTTTCTTGATTTCTTGGTTTTTCAGCCACCTCGCTGGAGTCGCGCACGTCGCCGACAATCCGGATGACCCATTCACCGTCGTTATATAGCCCAGGGACCACGACACGCAGCTGCTCAGACCATGCCCGGACCATGCCACCACCATGCCACCTCCAAATCACGACCGTGCCACCACCAGATCACGACCGTGCTATCACCAGACCATGATCGTGCCACCACCAGACCGTGCACCAAACCATGCACCAGATCACGACCAGACCACCACCAGACCATGCACCAGATCGCGACCAGACCATGCACCAGATCGTGACCAGACCACCACTAGACCATGCACCAGACCCAGACCATGCCATGACCGTATCATCATCGTACCCAGACCGTGTCCCGCCATATGCCACGCCATGCCCGCTTCGTGCTCAGCTCATGCCACTTGTGTGCCACCATCGCATCAGTCCCATGTCACCGTAAAGCCCACGCACCGTGTCGTGTCGCACCAAGCCGCTTGCACATCGACCGTTGTTTTCGAGGCAAGTTTATTTTACTACATGCTATGTTACTATATTTATATCCATATGAATAAAAATAATACATGTATTTTAATTATGCATCCAAAGTAATAGTTTTACCGTTTTTCGATACCCGTTCGTATCCGTACTAACAATTGCATATTAGTTACATGTCGGAACTTCATTATATCATGTTACTTCTATATTAGTGCGACATGTTATCTAGCTTCCATCATACATAGTCATGGTTATATATATAGGTTATTACAAATAGACACATATGCATCCTGACATCAATACTATTTACTGTGATCCCGTTATCGTTTACAATTTCACATTGGATATCCATTTGATACATATACATCATATGACATGTCCTGACATACTACTTGACTTGTTACTTTGATCTTGTTACTAATGCCGACAATCTTGACTTGTTGTCCTGATGGACGTAACCTGTTGTCTACATAGACAAACCTGTACCTGTTTGATCATGTATTGGTATTAGACTTACATTTTCAATACCTGACTTGAACACATAACCTTAGGGGTAATGGGAAATTAATAATGAAACTTGACTTGTAACTCAACATTTCGAGTCTTATACTGATCAGTCTTTACGGGCTAGGCCAGCCCCGGGATGATGATGCTGACATCATTCATCTGTATATGTTGCATGTTTACTGTCTAGTGACACGTCTCGGATTTATCCCGAGAATCTTGACCGTGGTCCCGGGCATGCACGAGATACTATTGAGTTACATCGACGATTCCATTAAATTGATTTCAAAGACTTCTATAATAGATAACCTGGAGGCACAGACTTTAGGATATACATCGCATACTTATATCTTACTGTTTTACACATGTGTTATTTATTTACACCCATGTTTAATCATAGCATCCTATCCTGGTTATTACTATTATTTTGATATTTATGACGCACTGACGTTTGGGTTTTGCATGGCCCAGATACTTGACATAGCATGTGAGTATTCGACAGGATCGCCGATCAGTGAGGACCACTTCATTGATATAGCTCTTATGCGGGTTAGTTATTCCTTATATCTTTATTTCTTCCGCTATCTTTTCCAGTTATTGTTCTTGTGGCTATTGGACATGTGATAGATAGATTTAGTAGTTTACTGTTCTTGATGTCTGATTGACAGCCGTAATGTGACTATGGAAGGATCTTTCCTCGCCATAGGTAGCATGGTTAGCTCTGTCACGTGTCGTAGTTAGCGCACTCTGGATAGCGGGGCGTGAAATTTCTTCTATTGCCGGAGCCGACCCAGCAACACCACCACTGTGACCGCCTACTCCCTTCGCTGACGACCACAACCCAGGCCATCCCCAGTCACCACCTCCTCAAAAACCCAGACCCCATCACTTCTCTCCCTCTTCCTCTTCTCATCGAGCTTCATCCCCGACTTCACCTCGTTAACGGCAAACTCCGACCCATTTCCGTTGCCTCAACCCAGACACTGGACCAGAGTCGTCCACAGAGCACCAGCGAGCATCCCAGAACAGTACGTTGACGTCTTTGGCCGTGGTCGTGAGCGTGTCGTGCTTTCGTCGTGCGTGTTTTCGTGTTTCGTCGTGATTTTATCGATCGAGGCAAGTTTTCTAACTTGCAACATGCTATTTTACATATACCAAACCATATATATTTATAGTATACATATATTTATAATTTGCAAACTATTATCGATATACAATTTTATGTAAAAGTCCATACTATATTATCTAGTAATGCTGATACGTGTGTAGTTGCAACTGATGAAATTATACAAAATTACCGACGCAAACTATTCTAGTAGATAGTTTTTAGATTACAATAATTAACAGTTGTGAAATAAATACGGTTAGATATTCATGTTTAAACAAGTAATACAGAGTATATCCATCCTGTTATAACTAAATGACCATAACAGTTATACTATTGCCTTTATTGTGATTGGTTACACAATCAAATATTTATCCTGTTTAATACACACTATCTGAAATGTGCATGACACGTTATCTTATCGTTACTATACCTGTTACTTGGATTATTTACAAATGCAGACAATCCTGACTTGTTGTCCGATGGATGCAACTTGTTGTCTAAATAAACACGACCTGTACCTGCATGTTCCTGTGTTGGCATTAGGTAGATGTCGTTAATACTTGAATTGAACACGAAACCTGGGGTAAAAGGGGAAATCAATAATGAAACCCAACTTGTAACTCAACTTCCAGAGACTGATCAGTCGATACGAGCTTCGGGCCTCGGAATGATGACACTGATATCATTCGTCTGTACATGATATTGTTTTTACTGCCTGGCGGCACGTCTAAGATTCAGCCCCGAGGGTCATGACTGTGGTCCTGGACACGCACGGGATACTATTGAGTTATATCGAGAATTCCATTAATTGGTTTCAAATACTGTTAGGATAGATAACCTAGAAACACAGATCTTAGGATACACGTGACATACCTATAGCCTGCTATTATATCACTTGCGCTTGTTTGTTTATAATTATACTTCATTTTGCATATGACACCATATACATACGTTGCTCGGTTTATTATTATGGTATTTTGACGTACTGACGTCTGGGTTTTGCATGGCCCAGTTCTTTTAACCTTGTCGCGGGAAGATCAAGAATATTTTGGCAAGCAAGCTGAGCAGTGAGGAGCTTTGCCGATTAATTTAGAGATGTTTAGTTTATTTTATTTTCTAGTTATGGTTTAAAGCTGTAATCCTATGAGGGACGTGGTTAGGATATTATTTACTTGTTGGATCTTTATTCGTTTCCACTACTTTCTTGTTATTATTCTATTGAGGCAGTTGGACATGTGATAGTTAGATTTTATTTTATTGTTCCTGATATCTGATTGACAGTCGTAATGTGACTATGGAAGGATCTTTTCTCTCCATAGGTAGTATGGTTGGTTTTGTCACGTACTGTATTTACGTATATTGGGAAGCGGGGCATGACAAGATTTGGTTGGTATCAGAGCCATAGGATTTAGGATTAGTCGAGTTCGGTTCAATTTGTAGTTGGGTATTGGACCCAATACATTGACTAGAAAACCCTGAATTAGGAACATGCCCTGCCACATTACTACCTTGCCAGTCTTGAATCTATATTTTATCGACTTCTTGTTTATTGAATCATGTTTCTGTTGCTAATCCTTTTCAGTGTTCCTGGCTTCAAAATCATGGCAGATAGAGATTTATGGGCATACCAGAGGCGTGTAGACGACGTCGCATTACTTGGGGTCGTACGTGGTATGTTGGAAAACCAAAAGCGTCAAACTGAGCTAAACCAGCGACAGACCGAGACTTTCCAAGAGGGCATGAGGACGGTCCAACCGACTCTATCACAGCAGCGGAGACCAGATCAACACAGCGTAAGGGCACCGTGGCAGATTTCAGGAAGCTCGGTCCGTCCACATTTACAGGATTAGAGGAGACATTGCCAGCGGAGTAGTGGCTAATAGATACAGAGAATCTTCTTGTTGCTGCGCAGATTCCAGATGACAAAATGGTGGATATAGTACGCATCCAATTGGTAGATTACGCTCGCAAGTGGTGGCTTGTTGAGAAGACCCGTCTGATCAAGCCGATCAACCGGGCGACCTTTTCAAGAAGTTTCTTGGAGAAGTTCTTTCCGCAATCTGCTAGGGAGGAAATGGAAGAGAAGTTCATTAGTTTGAAGCAGAATGGCGGATCCGTGGATACCAATACAGCTGAATGGACCTGACTCAGTCGATTTGCGGGGACCTTGGTTGCCAATAAGGAAAATAGGACAAGACGGTTTATGAGTGCTTGAATATGGAGATTCAAAAACACATCATATCGTTGAGATTGACCACTATCTCCCAAGTTCTCAAGGTGGCTTGGGAACAACAGAGTTTAACGGTAAGAGTAAAAGGTACTCAACAGCAAGCAGTTGTAATGTAGAAGACTTTTTATGCGCCAACCAGAGTTCCTGGATGTAGAGTCATTCCGGTAAACAAATGAGAGACAGTACTTATGAAAAGGTCTTTTGTATCATATCAGAAAAAGATTGTGATTTGTGACTTCTGTCATCTACCTGGCCATATGCAGAAAGAGTGTCGAAAGAGGCTTGGACTTTGTTTAGTTTGTGGATCAACTGAAGATACCATTGGTACGTGTCCTTCGAAACTATTATTGAGAGACGATGTACAAAAACCACCGCAGAAGCAGACTTATGGGCAGAAGCAGATTACTAAGCGGCCTAATCAGGGACGGGCCTTCATCTTGACGGCCGAGGAGGCCAAAGCTTCAGACGATGTTGTTTCAGGTATCCTACTTGTTTATAATTTTCCCGCATTGGCATTATTTGTTTCTGGTGCATCCCATTGCTTTATGCCGTCCAAGTTTATTAGTGCACACTCTATCCAACACACGGCCCTATCTAGCAGTTGGGAAATTCACACTAGGAATGGAAGAATTATATCTAGTAGTGAGAGCAAGGGTTGCTCGATTGTTATTTGTGGACGGGAGTTATTCGCGGATTTCTTGGTGATTGATACTGACAGCTATGATGTTGTCTTAGGAATAGATTTTCTTGGTATTTTCCACACTCACATCGATTGTAGGGCGAAGAAAGTGATTTTCCAGATTTCCGGACATCCGGAGTTCGTATTCTTAGAAGGTAGCGAACCTGTTGGGTGAATCAAATTTAGGGTTGGGCCGACAAGTGCCGCTTTTTCGTCGATGGAAGTAATCAAGGAAGAAGCACCAGCAGTGGTTCAGGATTTCATAGAAGTGTTCGGGGAAATCTCGGGTTTATCACCAAAACGAGATGTAGAGTTCACGATGAAAGGTTATGCTAACGCCCTGGCCATCATCCGAGGCCAATTGCGGAACAATTTTTTTTTCTAACGATGTAAACTTGGCCCTAGAATAACCCTAAATCGGATCTACCATAAACCTAACTAGCAACTAAAGAAGCTATCTACTATGAAAAGAATATATACCAAGAGGCTCAAGTCCTTCGGGTCTTCACTCCTCTCCTTTAGCATGCTCCTAGTGGCCTCCATGATCGAGCTTGATCGATGGCTTCCTCGCGTCAAAGATGATCCACCCGAGAGTGTCTACTTTGAGCTCCTACCTTTTAAACCAAGGTAATTAGGTTACTTAGTATGCTAATCTAAGTACCCTAGATGATGTAGAGAGTGATTATGATTTGTTTAGTCTTTTGAACCCTAGGATTCTCAACTCCTAAGACAAGTTAGGATAAGAGGAAGAAGAAGAGAGTGTGTGAAAGATATTATGAAGTGAATCATGGCTCATATTTTATAACTATTAAGCAAAGATATTTACTACAAAATATCTAGATATTTTCCACAAAATATCTAGATGCCACCTTGCCTCAATAGTAATCCATGACTCACTAAATGAGTCATCAAGTAGCCATGCTTCACTTAATAAAAGTCAACACCTCATACCTCCACCTCATTTAACATTTAATCAAAAAGATTAAATAACAAATGAGGTGTCTTCTTCTAGAAGCATTCTTGTCAAAAATTACAAAAATACCCCTCATCCATATATACATACCTGTATCCGTATTCCGAAAAATACGAATACAAAAGAGACGAAAATAATCCAACAATATAATACTAGGATCCGGCTTAAACCAAAGCCCACTAGTATTATCCGCTCCGAACATCATACGTGCATAAGTACACGTATGTGATCGAACCCTACCGTAAAACCATACGGCCTCTACATCATTTCGCCCGAAGCAGGAAAACCCTCTGTGTGGGACTCTAAAGACTCGACGGTACGCCGGCAGTATGTTACTAGATAAATCCATAACTATAAGCATGTCAGCGGCACTAGCTGTACGTAACGGCTACCCGGGTACTTGTCGAAAAGGAAGGCCGACGAGCAAACTCATCCGGATCCCTATTGAGCCTATCCGTGACAATATCCGTACAGTCCGGTCTCTTCGTCTATGAGTATCGCATATCAGATCTAGGGGTGGTAAGCGTCAGACCCTAATAACCCGATAATTCATACTGATTCGGCTCAGGACCAATCCGGGAAACTACTGATCAACCTATCGGTAAATCCCAACTGCCTTGGCCAAGGTCTTATGATCCTGAAACACAGTGCGATATCAACTCCCAATACCTGGAGAGACGAATCCCTGACAATCACTCACTGCCTTCATATGGCTCGGGACTGTACCAAACCAAAACCTGTTTGCATGACTCAGTAGAGCCGTGGTAGGGTAGTGATCAAAGCACAATGAGAACTCACACGAGACAAATGACGATCTTAGGTCCAATGACTAACCTGTACACATGTCACAAGAGAACCGCTATCTGACGATAGATATAATACCATCTAGAGGTTCTCAGCGAGTACGTCCAGTGTACTCACCCCCAGTGAGCACCCGTATACAATTTTAGGTGATCACACAAATGGTTGTGGGACCAATCACCGCCCCTCGTCGGGGTCTAGAAATGTACACGCAAGTCTACTCTGGAGTATCGATGCCCGATCTCGATACTCCCGCGACGTAGGACATTTAAGGATGTGCTTATAGACTACCCAGCTCCCATAAGTATGATCACCATCACAACGCTGGTAGTCAAGCAAGATCCTACGGGCTTTATCAATATGTAACCGCAATATGTAATAACGTGTATAACATATACCATGTTAAAATAAAGTCAAACCATAATAGTATACTACTATATCAAGTCTTCATCAATATGTTCAAGCTGGATAAAGCATCAATAAAAACAAATACATATATCCTGATAAAGACAACTGAAATAATATACTATATAACTGAGCAAGATCATCATGTATATATATATCCCCAGCATCCACATGTATACATATACAATAATGGCCTCTAGAGCATACATATCCAACAATCTCCCACCTCCACTAAAGGCCAGTTATTGGCGTACCGAATACCCAACGTCTGCTCTAAGGCCAGCTGCTGGCGTACCGCATACCCAACATCTCAAAAAATCTCTCGAATTGCGCTTGAGGGAGGGCCTTTGTAAATGGATCCACCGTGTTCTCTTTTGTATCCACTCTCTTGACCTCGATCTCCTGGCGATCTATGATCTCCCTGATCAAGTGATACCGCCTTAAGATGTGTCTGGATTTCTGATGGGACCGTGGTTCTTTCGCTAAAGCTATAACCCCATTGTTATCGCAATACAAAGGTATCGGATCAACAATGGACGGAACTACCTGAAGTTCAGCAATGAACTTCTTCATCCAGACTGCTTCTTTTGCGGTATCGCTCGCAGCAACGTATTCGGCCTCCATCGTCGAGTCTGCGATGGTATCCTGTTTGGAACTCCTCTAACACACCGCCCCTCCGTTGAGGGTAAACACAAAACCTGAGACAGGCTTTTTGTCATCCTTGTCACTCTGGAAGCTTGAATCAGTAAAAGACTCGACTTTGAGGTCTCCATTACCGAAAACCAAGAACATCTCGTTAGTCCTTCTCAAGTACTTGAGAATGTTCTTCACTGCTATCCAGTGATTCTCACCTGGGTTCGAATGATACCGGCTCACCACGCTTAGCGTGTAAGCTACATCTGGTCTTGTACATAGCATCACATACATTATAGATCCTACCGCCGAAGCATAGGGTATAGTGCTCATGCGAACTCTCTCCTCATCAGTCTTGGGAGACATCTCCTTAGAGAGGGTGATTCCGTGCAATACGGGTATGTTACCGTTCTTAGAATCTTCTATACTAAATCTCTTTAGTACGGTCTCTATGTACCTGGACTGTGAAAGTCCCAGTAATCTCTTGGATCTATCTCTGTAGATCCAAATCCCCAGAATGTACGAGGCATTACCCAGGTCCTTTTTGGAGAACCTTTGTGACAAGAACAGCTTGACCGATTGTAGTATAAGAATATCGTTTCCTATCAAAAGAATGTCGTCCACGTACAAGACTAGGAATACGACAGTTCGTCCTACAATCTTCTTATAAATACATGGCTCATCCTCGTTCTTGATGAAATCAAATTCCTTGACTGTTTCATCAAAACAGATGTTCCAGCTCCGTGATGCCTGCTTTAATCTATAAATAGATTTAAGCAACTTGCACACCTTCCCGCTGCTCCCACTGTCTATAAAACCTTTTGGCTGATCCATATAAACGCACTCTTCCAAACTTCCATTTAGAAAAGCCGTTTTTACGTCCAACTGCCAGATTTCATAGTCATGGAAGGCAGCAATGGAAAGTAGGATCCGAATGGATTTGAGCATAGCCACCAGAGAAAAAGTTTCGTCATAGTTCAATCCTGGTCTTTGACGAAAACCTTTTGCAACAAGTCTAGCCTTATAGGTTTCTACCTGCCCATCTACACCAATCTGCCTTTTGTAGATCCATTTGCATCCAACGGGTTTTACTCCAGGTGGAGTAATTTCCAAGGTCCACACTTTATTGGCGTACATGGACTCTATTTCGGATTGCATAGCATCCAGCCACTTATCAGAGTCCTTACTGATAATGGCCTTTCTGAAACTAGTAAGATCATCTTCTTTCAAGATGCAATCCTCTCGATCCCCGTCTATGAGAAAACCGTAGTATCTCTCGGGCGGATGAGAAATCCTACTGGATCTGCGGAGTGGCTGAGGTTCGTTTGGAACTACTGAATCTAGCGGTTCTACCAAATCTTCAGTTATAGTTTGTCCCTCTGGAATTTCTTCCAGTTCTACCGTGCTCCCACAAATTTCTTTTGCAAGAAATTCCTTCTCTAAAAAGACGGTGTGGCGACCAACAAACACCTTTTGTTCCTCGGTGTGGTAGAACAGATATCCTTGCGAATGTTTAGGGTATCCTACAAACTTACACAAAACTGATCGTGTCTCTAGATTTTCCGGATTTTGTTTTTTAACATAAGCCGAACAATCCCATATCTTAATAAAATTAAGGTATGGCCTCTTCCGCTCCCATATATCATAAGGAGTGGTAGGCACAGTTTTGGTAGGAACCCTATTCAATACATATATAGCTGTTTCAAGGGCATATCCCCAGAATGAAAGAGGCTACTTGGCATTACTCATCATGGAGCGAACCATGTCCAATAGGGTACTGTCACGCCCCGCTTCCCAGAGTACGCTAAGATAGGCACGTGACAGAGCCAACCATGCTACCTGTGAATAGGAAATATCCTTCCACAGTCACATTACGGCTGTAGAGATATCAAGAACAATAATAATAACTATCTAATACGGTTTGTATCAGTTTATAAAATTAATATTATATAAATAAAATTTGATATTCTGGTAAATACAAACATAGGCCAAAACATGCCCGGGTCGGGTCTAAAATTCAGTTTTAAAATACGAAAAATATACATGCCGACCAAAATTAAAGTTGGATATCCGGGTAACGAAAAATGCATACCCCCAAGAACGGATGCACACACGTGCACGTAGTCATCCAAACAAGTCTGTTTCACTGAACGGGACGAGAAAAAGATGCGCGGATGCTACCACAGGGTTAGGGGTATCATGCAGGCCATGCAATGTATTTTTAAAATATTTTATGTGACTTTAAATGTTATATTAAAAATGCAGATGCCAGATAAATGCCAGTATGCAGGATGTATAAATGAAAGTGCACGAGTCCACGTAACAAGTCAGGATAAATCATAAATATGAATCAAAACAGGTTTCAAGCAAGCGGGTCGGGTCGAATGCAATGTAAAATACCATTCGCACCCAAAACACGATAAATCAAGACAATACCACAATTAAGGAAATACGAGAACTGGAATTGGTATAAAAGAACTAGGTTGTTACATTATACCCAACTACAAAAAGAATTTCGTCCTCGAAATTCCAAGAACAAGAAAGGATAAGCAAACAAGAAACTACAAGAATAGATGTGGAAACTTCTGTCGGATTTCATCTTCTCGTTCCCAAGTTGATTCTCCATGTGAGAGATTTCCCCAAGAAACGAGTACGAAAGGGATAACCTTGTTCTTAAGGACCTTTTCTCTTCGATCAACAATTGACATCGGTCGTTCCTCAAAAGTTAAATCTTCTCGTACAGTCAGCTCCGAATGATCCAACACATGTGTTTCATCTCGAACATACTTACGGAGTTGAGATACGTGAAACACGTCATGAACATTCGCCAAAGATTATGGTAACGCCAATTGATAAGCCACTTCTCCAACACGCTCCATAATCTCGAAAGGCCCAACGAATCGAGGACTAAGCTTTCCTCGACTCCCAAAGCGAATCACTCCTCTAGTCGGTGATATCTTCAAGAACACCAGATCACCAACCGCGAACTCTAGAGGTCTTCTCGATGTATCTGCCCAACTCTTTTGTCGGTCTTGTGCTGCTTTCATATGATTCCGGATAGTGTTAACCTTCTCAACTGTTTGCACGATCAAATCCGGTCCCAATAATTTTCGTTCTCCAATATCGTCCCAACAAACAGGTGAACGACACTTGCGACCATACAATGCTTCAAATGGAGCCATCTGAATAGTCACCTGAAAACTGTTGTTGTACGAAAACTCCACCAAGTGTAGATGATCCTCCCATGAACCCTTAAAGTCTAACATGCAAGCTCTCAACATGTCTTCAAGAGTTTGGATCGTTCTCTCCGACTGGCCATCTGCCTGAGGATGATAAGCTATGCTAAACTTCAATCGCGTCCCCAAACTTTCCTGTAAGCTCCTCCAGAAGTGCGACAAAAATCGGGTATCACGATCAGAAAAGATGCTCACAGGTACTCCATGTAATCTTACAATCTCCTGCATGTACCGTTCTGCCAAAGCTTCCGTTGATTGACCAACTCGAAATGGGATGAAATGAGCTGCCTTGGTCAATCGATCAACAATCACTCAAACTGCATTGTTGCCTTTTGGACTCCGCGGTAAAACCGTCACGAAATCCATGGTGATATGTTCCCACTTCTATTGAGGAATCAGAAGTGGTTGCAATAAACCAGCAACCCTTTGATGTTCAGCCTTAACTCGCTGACACACCAAGCACTTCGCTACAAAGCGGGCAATCTCCCGTTTCATGCCTTCCCACCAGAAATGCTGTCTTAGATCATGGTACATTTTCATGCCTCCTGGATGTACGGAATATGCGGAACTGTGAGCCTCCTTCATAATTTCTTCGCGAATATCTCCTTTTGGCACACACAAACGGGTACCATATCACAACGAACCATCTTCATGAATTAACAAGTCCATACGAAGTCCAGCTTCAACCTGTTCTCGAAACTTCTGCAATCTTGGGTCCTGTGGTTGCGTTGCTTTAATATTATCGATCAACGACGACTGTACTTGCAGCTGCATCAACTGTCCCGAAGAATGCGGTAGCACGATCTCCAACTCGAATTTCCGAAAGTCTTCGATAAGCTCCTTCTCTCCAGTCAACATCCGAATTGCTGGAAACCGATTAAGCGCATCCGGCACAACATTAACTTTACCCGGATGGTACTTAAGAACAAGAACGTAGTCAGCCATCAGCTCCAACCATCTACGCTGCCTCATGTTAAGTTCTTTCTGTGTGAACACATACTTTAGGTTTTTTTGATCGGTGAATACTTCGACCCTTTCGCCCAATAAGTAGTGTCTCCAAATTTTCAAAGCGAAAATCACTGCTGCAAGCTCCAAATCATGAGTTGGGTAATTCTTCTCATGGGTCTTCACCTGTCTCGATGCGTAAGCTATAACCTTCCCATGCTGCATCAAAACACATCCCAAACCTTTCCCAGATGCGTCGTTATGAATCACCAATCCTCCGGAACCGTCTGGTATGGTCAAAATAGGAGCGGTTATCAATCTTTACTTCAACGCCTCAAAAGTTGACACACATTTATCCGTCCATACGAACGGTACTTCCTTACGCGTAAGCTTGGTCAAAGGCTCAGCCAAACGAGCAAAATTCTCCACGAACCTTCTGTAATATCCGGCAAGTCCAAGAAAACTTCTGATCTCTGCTACGTTCTTCGGAATCGGCCAATCTTGAACTGCTGCAATCTTCTCAGGGTTAACGGCGATTCCATCTCCAGATACAACATGCCCCAAAAACTTCACTTCTTCAAGCCAGAACTCGCACTTGCTCATCTTTGCATACAATCTTTCTTGCCTCAATGTCTGCAGTGCGATCTTCAAGTGTTCCGCATGCTCTTCATTGCTCCTCGAGTAGACCAGAATATCATCAATGAACACCACAATAAACTAGTCTAAGAACGGTGAAAAGATTCGGTTCATCAAGTCCATAAATATCGCTGGTGCATTCATGACTCCGAATGGCATCACTAAGTATTCGTAATGTCCATACCAAGTTCGGAACACAGCCTTGCATATATCCTCTGGTTTAACTCGGACCTGATGATATCCTGATCGCAAATCTAGCTTCGAGAATACCCTCGCGCCACTAAGTTGCTCGAATAATTCGCCAATGCGAGGGATCGGGTACTTGTTCTTAATAGTCACCCGGTTTAATTCTCGATAATCGATACACATCCTCCTTGTGCCATCTTTCTTCTTGACTAGAAGAACTGGAGCTCCCCAAGATGAATTGCTGCTTCGAATCCAACCCTTCTCTAGCAATTCAGTAACCTGCTTCTTTACTTCTTCCAACTCCACTAGTGCCATTGGATAGTACGCCTTTGAGATTGGCAATGCACCAGGAACAAGATCGATTGCGAACTTCGCATCTCGTTTTGGCGGTAAACCCGAGATGTCCTCGAACACGTCCATGAACTCTCGAACTACAGCTGGCGCTTCCTCCTTATCAACTTCCATTGACGAAAGAACATTGCTTGTCGGCCTACCCTTAAACTCGACTGGCCCGACAGAACTGCTTCCTCCTGCGAAAACAAACTCCAGATGTTCGGGAATCTGGAAAATCACTTTCTTTGCTCTACAATCTATGTGAGCGTGGAAAGTACCGAGAAAATCCATTCCCAAAACAACATCATAGCTGCCAGTATCGATCACCAAGAAATCTGCAAATAACTCTCATCCGCAAATAACAACCGAACAATCCTTGCACTCGCTACTAGATATGATCTTCCCATTCCCAGTGTGTATGTCCCAACAACTAGACAGGGTCGTGCAATAAATCGAGTGTGCAGCAATAAACTTGGACGACATAAAACAATGTGATGCACCAGAATCGAATAATGCTAATGCGGGAAAATCATGAACAAGTAGGATACCGAAATGACTTCATCCGAAGCCAAGATACTGAAGAAGATTAAGCACGGTAAACAGGATTCAAGCTTGCGATAAAACATGAACTGGAAAGCAAGAGAAGCAAGGCAATATAACGACCATGAAACAAGGAAGTGAATCAAGACTACGACTCCAAGTTACTTAAATAGAGTACCGCATTGTAACCATGCCGCGGTACATAGTTACAATCACATAACTCCACTCAAGTTACCCAAATCCTAGTATCAGAATCAAAGGAACAGGGAGAAACAATAAGGAACCAAAAGGTTTCAAGCCGAGATGCAAAATTGTTTGCATATCATCAAGACAAGGATCAAGAGAAAGATATGATTCAAGAATCACGATAACAACGTGGCAGGACATGTTCCTAATTACAGGTTTTCTGATTCGTGTATTGGGTCCAATACCCAACTACAAAAGAATCAAACTCGATTAACCTAAATCCTATGGCTCTGATACCAAACAAACCCTGTCACGCCCCGCTTCCCAGAGTACGCTAAGATAGGCACGTGACAGAGCCAACCATGCTACCCATGGATAGGAAATATCCTTCCACAGTCACATTACGGCTGTAGAGATATCAAGAACAATAATAATAACTATCTAATACATGTCCATGAGCCAGAATAACGAGTCAAGAATAAAATAATGCGGAAGCAAAAGATCCAATACAAGAATAAACTGGAATGTACGTCCCATAATGCGGGCTCACATCAGGAATGAAAATAACGAAAGGAAAATATAAACTAACTAATAACAAGTCCTCACTGCTCGACCTGCTCACTGAAAAACTCCTGCTCGACCTGCAGCAAAGGTAAAGAATCTGGGTCATGCAAAACCCAGACGTCAGTGCGTCATAATATCAAGCAATAATATAAACAGGGGTACCAAGACATGCAGGTATGAGTATGAACGATAAAACAGGTATAACAGTAACATAGATAAAGACAGTGAAGGGTAAGGCATAAGTGATGTGCAATGAGTAATCTAGACTGGTCTACTGAGTTAACTACTCTCAAGTCTTTGAAATAAATTTGATGAATCATCGATGTAACTCAATAGTATCCCGTGCGTGCCCGGGACCACGGTCAAGACTCTCGGGCTGAATCCAAGACGTGCCGCTAGGCAGTAAAAGGTAATATGTAAAGACGAATGATGTCAGCAGCATCATTCCGGGGCTGGCCTAACCCGTAAGACTGATCAGTAAAGGTATCGAACTGTCGAGTTATAAGTCAGGTTTCATCATTGATTTCCCCATACCCCTAAGTTATGTGTTCAAGTCAGATATTGATAAATCTGAAGCTAATGTCAACACAGGATCAAGCAGGAACAGGTTTGTCTATACAGACAACATGATATGTCTATCGGGACAACATGTCAGGATTGTCGGCATTAGAAACAGGATCAGATAACATGTCAAGTAGTGATATATCAGGTCATGTCAGGTAGTGCACAGGTATCAAGCGGATGCCTAACAGTAAAATGTAGCAGGTATCGATTCACGGTAAAGGTATGGATGTACGGTGACATCATGGATGCACAAAAATCTATCAGGGGTTACATCATGACTATGTAGGATGCACATTATCAAGCATGGTGCACTAATACAACAGTAACATGAAATAATATGGTCTCGGCGTGCAACTAGATATGTAATAAACCGTACGGATACAGATGGATACTATAAAACTGTAAATCGGTAAAATTTGCTGAATATTAAAACACAAGCACTATTATTTATTAAGTAGATATTTATATAATAATATTAACATGGATAAAATATTCAAACCAATTAATAACTATAAAAGTGGTAATGATTAACCTTGCACAAGAAAGTTCCGCTCAGAAATTCAGCGTCACCCTGATTTGTAAAATAGCTTAAAAATAACAAAATTTCTCCAAAAGGGACGTGTCTTATACCAAAACAAAGATAATTCAATAAGGTTTTCATTTTTATAAGTTTAAGTATCTCAGGTTGTTCCTACAAAAAGGTATGAACATTCGAAATTGAAAGTTTGCTGCTGGAATTTCCCTGGACAGCAGTTTAGAGATATTTTCATTTGCATTTTACGTTATTTAAACAATTTATTTTGCAAGTAAATATTTAATTGAGTTCTAGTATTCTTAGTTAGCTTCGTAACGAACTAAAGAACGTATACTAATAATTTTTCTATGATTTATAATGAATTTTATAAGGTAAGGTGTACAGTAAATTTCAGATTTGTCGTATCCGCTTTGCAACGACGTTTCATGTGTAAACTATAATATTTTCAAACTATATTTTGTATAACATTATAAAATGTAGATTATAAACTAATTAAAGATAATAATAAGAAATATTACGACGATATATATTTTAAATAATATGGATGCAAACGGGTATCCGAAAACAGTAAAACTTTAGTATGGATGTACAATGGGATGAACGGGTAACATTTTACTCATATGGATGCATAATACTATACCTAGCATGTGGCAAGATGATTTAGCATGAATACTTATGTAAATACTGATATGGATGCATACGGATGTCATATAACCGTAAAATGATAAACTGGTAAATGTGGGATATACAATTAAACAATATGAAATGTTATTATTCAATTGGGTGCAGTATATTGTAGTCTAGCATGTATCAAGATAAATTTGCATGCACTAGATATGAAATAACTTGTACGAATGCATACGGATATCCGAAAACGGTGAAACATGCAAAATGATAATGTGGGATGCATAACTAATCATTATGTGATGTTATTATTCAAATGGATATAGAATATAGTAGTATAGCATGTAGCAAGATTAACTTGGCTCGATTGGATCACGCTGCGGATACGTACGGCACGTCCGACGTCGGTAAATCGTCGCAACGCACACACGGCACGCGGGACGAGGGCAGAGGCGAGGCATGGGTTTCGTTCGTAGGCGGGAAAACGTGAAGAAGAAAGGGAACAGTGCTTTTCTTTATATGGGATTTAAAAAGTATATCAAATATATATATGCGGAGAGAGATGCAGGGGTTGTAAATATTGAAAGAATTAATATTTATAAAGTAACAGAGAGAGAGAGAGGAGAGAGAAAAAGGGATTGTTAGTTTGTTAGGAAATTAGTTTAGATTTAAATTTAAAAAATTCTTTTATTAGTTATTTAAATTTTAATTTGTATCAGTTTATAAAATTAATATTATATAAATAAAATTTGACATTCTGGTAAATACAAACATAGTCCAAAACATGCCCGGGTCGGGTCTAAAATTCAGTTTTAAAATACGAAAAATATACATGTCGACCAAAATTAAAGTTGGATATCCGGGTAACGAAAAGTGCATACCCCCAAGAACGGATGCACACGCGTGCATGTAGTCATCCAAACAAGTCCGTTTCACTGAACGGGACGAGAACAAGATGCGCGGATGCTACCACAGGGTTAGGGGTATCATGCAGGCCATGCAATGTATTTTTAAAATATTTTATGTGACTTTAAATGTTATATTAAAAATGCAGATGCCAGATAAATGCCAGTATGCAGGATGTATAAATGAAAGTGCACGAGTCCATAACAAGTCAGGATAAATCATAAATATGAATCAAAACAGGTTTCAAGCAAGCGGGTCGGGTCGAATGCAATGTGAAATACCATTCGCACCCAAAACACGATAAATCAAGACAATATCACAATTAAGGAAATACGAGAACTGGAATTGGTATAAAAGAACTAGGTTGTTACAGGTACGGTTCCTCTGCTCCGATACACCGTTGTGTTGTGGTGTATACGGTGGAGTAAGCTGAAAGAGAATACCATTCTCTTTTAGAAAGTCTCGGAATTCCGTACTCAAGTACTCCCCTCCTCTATCAGACCGGATGATCTTGATACTTTTGCCAGTCTGGTTCTCTACTTTCTTTCTGAATTCTTTGAATTTCTCAAAAACTTCATATTTGTGTTTCATAAGATACACATACCCAAATCTAGAGAGATCGTCAGTGAATGCGATGAAGTACGAGAACCCACCCCTTGCATGTATAGACATCGGACCATATACATCACTGTGTATGAGTCCCAAGAGCTCCGTGTCCGGTGAACGAATATTTGGTCATTTTTCCTTTGAGACAGGACTGACAAGTTTCATAAGATGAAAATTTGAACGTATTCAAATATTCATCCTTATGCAATTTACTCAGTCTTTTCTCTCCGATATGACCAAGTCTACAATGCCACAAGTAGGATTCGTTCGTATCTGAACTCTTCCTCTTGCGTGTGTTTTGTACATTGAAAATTGTGTTTTGATTTAGAACATAGATACCATTACACAGTGTACCTTCTACAACCATTACCTGATTAAGGTAAATGTTCATGATATTTCTATCAAGAACAAACTTATATCCATCTTTATCAAATAAAAAAACTGATATGATGTTGCAAACCATGGAAGGTATATAGTAGCAATTGTTCAAAATCATAGTGTTGCCTTTTGGCAACACTAGGTGATATTCACTGACGGCAGCAGTATCAACTTGTGCTCCGTTCGCTACTTTGAGGGACATATCACCAGGTCCAACTATCCTACTTTTTCTCAGTCCTTACAATAAATTATAGATATGAGATCATGATCCGGTATCTAGTACCCAGAAGGTAGGACTGACCAAAAACAGTTCTCAATAACAAGAACACCAGAAGGAGACGCAATAGTATGTTTCTTCTTCGTTGGGGTCATCAAGGAATTCATGCAATCCTCTTTCTCTTGCTCATACTCATGACAACTGTCATAGTTTAGAGTCGAACCGACATTCCCCAGCCCCGAATAAAAATTCGGATCGATCAAGCGATACATTTTATTATCTTGATTAGGGCGTGAAATGGTTGCTACCTGGTGTCACGCCCCGCTTCCTAGAGTATGTTAAAATGGGCACGTGACATAGCCAAGCATGCTACCTATGGATAGGAAGTATCCATCCACAGTCACATTACGGTTGTAGAGATATCAAGAACAAAATAACACTATCTAAAACATGTCCATAATCCAAAATAACATGAGTCAATAATAAATAAATGCGGAAGCAAAAGATCCAATACAAAATAACTAGAATGTATGTCCCATAATGCGGGCTCACATCAGGAAATAAATGCAGGAAATAAAACTAACTACTACTGAACTCACAGCTCAGCCTGCTGGCTGAAGTACTCCTGCTCGGACTGCAACAGCTGTACGGAATCTGGGCCATGCAAAACCCAGACGTCAGCGCGTCGTGTCATCAAGTAATATAATATGAACAGTGTAGCAGGCAATACAATATAAACATGAATAAAACAAGAGTAACAATAATATGAATCAAAGCACTGTCGGGTAGTGTGCAGTGGGTAAACTAAACTGTTATCAGGTTTTCTATTCTAAAAGTCTTTGAAATCAAATGATGAATCATCGATGTAACTCAATAGTATCCCGTGCATGCCCGGGACCACGGTCTAAGACTCTCGGGCTGAAACCGAGACGTGCCGCTAAGCAGTAAAAGGTAGCAGGTACAGGCGAGTGATGTCAGCATCATCACTCCGGGGCTGGCCTAGCCCGTAAGACTGATCAGAACAGGTATCGAACTGTTGAGTTACAAGTCAGGTTTCACCTTTGATTTCCCCATACCCCCAAGTTATGTATGTCAAGTCAGGTATTCAGTAATCGTGAGCTAATGCCAACACAGGATCAGGCAAGAGCAGGTTGTCTGGATAGACAACAGGAACGGTCTATGAGGACTACATGTCAGGTTTGTTGGCATTAGACACAGGATCAGGTAACGGGTCAGGTCATGGTACATCAGGTCAAGTCAACAGTGTACGGTACCATATCGGGTCAATCAATAAGCATGTAGCAAGTCAGGTCAAGATGTAAACGATACACAGGTGTGCTCACAATCAGTTATATAATCAAGCATGGTTATCAACAACATGATACAAGTAATGAATTAAGCAATAGGCATATTCATTCGATTTGCAATACAGTTATCAATTGTGTCACAGAGATGATTACCAGAGTGCATTAAGACAATGATAGCCGTTTAGTCATGTTAACAGGTTTAAGAACTTGTAGAGGTGCAATGATTTATATAACGGTTCAGTACAGCTATTACAGGTTAAAAAAATGCATACGGGTGTCCGAATGGAACAAAACTATAGAGATAAATGCCATAAGCTATGTCAATATTAAAATGTGATTAAACAGGTAAATGCGGTTATTAGGTTCAATTGCAAACTGTAGGTTCCAAGTTTAAGATAAAATGATATATAACAATATTGTACATGAAAAAGTGGGAATTTATCGTACCAAGGTTAAATTTACAGGTTTAGGTTGTCATAATATATATGTAAATATTGTATGGCATGTAGCAAGGGGTACTTGCCTCGACGGGTCGCGAACCGGAAAAAACGGAACGTAAAACGTCGGCGGGGAAACTCGCGACGGGCGCACGGTTCACGGATTGAACCCAAACAACGAACAATGGAACCACACGGGTCGGGGTACCTCGCTGGAATGTCGGGTCACGTCGTCGGCACGGCCGGATTCCGGTGAGAATGCGAACAGTGAACATGCAATCAAGAATAGAAGAGAAAACAAAGAAGCAAGGAAGAATGAGATGGAGACAAAGGCTTACGGTGGTCTGCAGAGGGTCGTGAGGATCGACGATCGTCGAAGAAACTCCGGCGATGGCCTACGACGGCGGCGGAAGAGGTCTGCAGATCAAGAATCGTGTTAGAAGAGAAGGAAAGAAGAAGGAAGAGAGGAGGGGAGGTGGAACTCACCGAGGAGTGTGCGCGAAGGTCGAGGCTACGGGAAAGAGGTCACCGGCGGCGACTCCGGCGACGCAGATGCGTGCAGGGAATTTCAGGCGGCCGCGGCGTTGGTGCAGGGAGTACTGGCACGTCGGGAAAGGAGGAGGAGGCTTGGTGAGGGGAGGATGAGGAGGCGAGGGTGTTGGTGATGGCGTCGTCAGCGGTGGGCTGCAGCGGCGAAGGCACGGTGGTTTGGGTTTGTGAGATGGTGGGTTCTCTGTGTTCTCGCGAGAAAATATATGGAGGAGGGAAAAGAAGTTTAAAATATAGGAGAGAGAGAAAGAGATTTGAGGGAGAGAGAGAGAAAGATTTGAGGGGGAGAGAGAGAGAGAGAAGGGTACGGGAGAGAGAGAGGAGAGAGGTAGAGAGAGAAATAGACGGGGCTCACAAGAATGAGGGATTCGATTGGCTGAAAGGGGAAAACGTTGGTTAGGAAAAAAAATATAAAAAGATTTAAAGATCAGTGAAAATCTATATGGTTGAAATTGTATGATGGTTTAAATATATTTAAATTTGGGATTTTGGCGCAAAATGAAACATTTCCAAATCGCGCCCGGGTCGGGTCCAAAAATTTGAAATTGAAATAATAGGATTTTAAGCGGGATCCAAATTTTAAAATGAAGTGTTTTACGATCAAAAAGCATACCCCCAAAACGGACACACGTACGTGCGCGTAGCCGTCCAAACTCGCCCGTTTCACTGAACGGGACGAGAATACGACGCACGGACGCTACAACGGGGTTAGGGATGTCAAGTAGGCCAAGATGGATATTTTTAATTTTATTTTAGATGCTTTAAAATGTTATATGCAAAAATTGAGTTGACGGGTAAAATTTTACAGTAAGTAACAATCAAGCAGGTTAAACGAAATGAGTACCACACTACGCTCAAACAGTAACTAAAAATAGTAGCAATAGGCTCGGGTGTTACATTATACCCAACTACAAAAGAATTTCGTCCTCAAAATTCCAAGAATACAAAGATAGGAACTACAGGAAAAGGTGAGGAAACTTCTGCCGGATTTCATCTTCTCGTTCCCAGGTGGACTCTCCATGCGAGCGATTACTCCAAGAAGCAAGCACAAGGGGGATAACCTTGTTCTTAAGAACCTTTTCCCTTCAATCCACAATTTCAATCGGTCGCTCCTCAAAAGTCAAGTCTTCTCGTACTGTTAGCTCCGAATGATCCAATACATGCGTTTCATCTCGAACACACCTACGGAGTTGAGATACGTGAAACACATCGTGCACATTTGCCAAGGACTGCGGTAACGCCAAACGATACACTACCTCACCAACACGTTCCAAGATCTCAAAGGGTCCAACGAATCGAGGACTAAGCTTTCCTCGACTCCCAAAACGAATCACCCCTCTAGTCGGTGATATCTTCAAGAATACCAAATCACCGACGG
The DNA here is from genome assembly GCA_030015575.1 of Agapanthus africanus. Lineage (NCBI taxonomy): Eukaryota > Viridiplantae > Streptophyta > Magnoliopsida > Asparagales > Amaryllidaceae > Agapanthus > Agapanthus africanus. The sequence goes on along the minus strand of CM057349.1, from coordinate 413,194,630 downwards.
CGAACTCTAGAGGTCTTCTTGACGTGTCTGCCCAACTCTTCTGTCGGTCTTGAGCTGCCTTCATATGATTTCTGATAGTGTTAACCTTCTCAACTGTCTGCACAACCAAATCTGGTCCCAATAATCTTCGTTCACCGACATCATCCCAACAAACAGGTGAACGGCATTTACGACCATACAATGCTTCAAATGGAGCCATCTGGATAGTTGCCTGAAAACTGTTGTTGTAAGAAAACTCCACCAAGTGTAGATGATCCTCCCACGAACCCTTGAAGTCCAACATGCATGCTCTCAACATATCTTCAAGAGCTTGGATCGTTCTCTCCGACTGACCATCAGTTTGAGGATGATAAGCGGTGCTAAACTTCAATCGAGTCCCCAAACTTTCCTGTAAACTCCGCCAAAAGTGTTATAAGAACCGAGTGTCCCGATCGGACACGATACTCACCGGTACTCCATGCAATCTTACAATCTCTTGCATGTACCGCTCTGCCAAAGTCTCTGTTGATTGACCAACCCGGAAATGAATAAAGTGAGCTGCCTTGGTCAATCGGTCAACAATCACCCATACAGCATTGTTGCCCTTTGGAGTCCGCGGTAAAGCCGTCACGAAATCCATGGTTATATGTTCCCACTTCCACTGAGGAATCGGAAGTGGTTGCAATAAACCAGCAACCCGTTGATGTTCAGCCTTAACTTGCTGACACATCAAGCACTTTGCCACAAAGCGAGCAATCTCCCGTTTCATGCCTTCCCACCAGAAATGCTGTCGAATATCTCGGTACATCTTTGTGCCTCCTGGATGCACAGAATAAGCTGAACTGTGTGCCTCCTTCATAAGCTCTTCACGAATATCTCCCTTTGGCACACACAAACGGCTACCATATCTCAACGAACCATCTTCGTGGATCAATAAATCTGTTCGTAGTCTGGCTTCAACCTGCTATCGAAACTTTTGTAGTCTAGGATCCTGCGATTGTGCTGCTTTAATATTCTCGATTAATGACGAATGTACTTGCAGCTGCATCAACTGTCCCGTAGAACGCGGTAGCACAACCTCCAAGTCAAATCTTCGAAAATCTGCAACGATCTCCTTCTGCGTAGTTAACACCTAAATTGCTGGTAACCGACTAAGCGCATCCGGCACGACGTTGACCTTCCCCGGATAGTACTTCAGATCAAGATCGTAGTCAGCCATCAGCTCCAACCATCTACGTTGCCTCATGTTAAGCTCCTTATGTGTGAACACATACTTCAAGCTCTTATGATCTGTAAAAACTTCGACCCTTTCGCCTAAAAGATAGTGTCTCCAAATCTTCAAAGCGAAAATCACAGCCGCAAGCTCCAAGTCATGAATTGGATAATTCTTCTCATGGGTTTTCAAATGTCTCGATGCGTACGCTACAACCTTACCATGCTGCATCAAGACACATCCCAATCCTTTCCCAGATGCGTCACTGTGAATCACCAATCCTCCGGAATTGTCTGGCACGGTCAGAATAGGGGCGGTTATCAACTTCTGCTTCAACGTCTCAAAAGCTAACGCACATTTATCCGTCCATACAAAAGGTACCTCCTTGCGCGTAAGCTTGGTCAACGGCTCCGCCAGACGAGCAAAGTTCTCCACAAATCTTCTGTAGTATCCGGCCAATCCAAGGAAACTTCTTATCTCAGCAACATTCTTTGGAATTGGCCAATCACGAACTGCTGCAATCTTTTCGGGATCGACGGCAATTCCATCGCCCGACACAACATGCCCCAAAAACTTCACTTCCCCCAGCCAAAACTCGCACTTACTCATCTTTGCATAAAGCTTCTTCTGTCTCAACGTCTGTAGTGCGATCTTCAAATGCTCAGCATGTTCCTCAAAACTCTTCGAGTAAACCAGAATATCGTCAATGAATACCACAATAAAATGGTCCAAGAAAGGTGAAAAGATTCGGTTCATCAAGTCCATGAATACTGCCGGCGCATTCGTTACTCCGAAGGGCATCACTAAGTATTCGTAATGTCCGTACCGAGTTCGAAACGCCGTCTTGCAAATATCTTCTGCTTTCACTCGAACCTGATGATATCCGGATCGCAAATCCAACTTCGAGAATACCCTCGCGCTACTAAGCTGCTCAAAAAGTTCTCCAATGCGAGAGATAGGGTACTTGTTCTTAATAGTCACCCGGTTTAATTCTCGATAGTCGATGCACATTCTTCTTGTGCCATCCTTCTTCTTTACTAGAAGAACTGAAGCTTCCCAAGGTGAGTTACTGCTTCGAATCCAACCCTTTTCAAGCAATTCAGCAACCTGTTTCTTGACTTCTTCCAACTCTACCGGTGCCATTAGGTAATACGCTTTGGACACTGGCGCTGCACCAGGAATAAGATCAATTGCGAACTCAACGTCTCGCTTCGGCAGTAAACCCGATATATCTTCAAATACGTCCATAAAATCATGAACGACAGCCGGCTCTTCACTTAAATCAACTTCCATTGCTGCAAGAATATCATTTGTCGGCCTAGCCCTAAACTCGACTGGCCCGACAGAACTGCTTCCTCCAGTGAAGGTAAACTCAGGATGTCCAGGAATCTGGAAAATTACTTTATTTGCCCTACAGTCAATGTGAGCGTGGAAAGTGCCAAGAAAATCCATTCCCAAGACGACTTTATAGCTGCCCGTATCAATCACCAAGAAATCCGCAAAAAGCTCCCGTCCGCACACAACAACTGTATAATCTTTACATTCCCTACTAGATATGATTTTCCCATTCCCAGTGTGTATGTCCCAGAAACTAAACAGGGTCGTGCAGGTAATCGAATGTGTAGCCACAAACTTGGATGACATAAAACAATGGGATGCACCAGAATCAAATAATGCTAATGCGGGAAAACCATGAATGAGTAGAATACCTGAAACGACTTCTCCTGACGCCTTAGCTTCCTCAGCTGTCAAGGTAAAAGCTCGAGCCTGATTAGGTCCTTGAGTCAGCTGCTTCTGCCCTTAGAACGGTTTCTGCGGAGGCTTCTGAATATCATCCCTCGTACGAAGCTTCGACGGACAAGCACCAACGGCGTGATCAGCCGCTCCACAAACCAAACAAAGTCCCAGCCTCCTTCGACACTCCTTCTGCACGTGCCCAGGTAAACGGCAGTAGTCATAAATCACGCTCCTTCTTCGATCAACGATCACAGGCTTCTTCATTGGTGCTACACCACGACGGTCCACTGGAATACCCTTGCGACCATGAGCTCGGTTTGGTACAAATGAGGGCTTCCTTACCACAACCGCTGTCTGCTACAAACTCCCTTTCATCCCAGATAAACTCTGCTGTTCCCGAGCTGCCGTAAGAACCTTTGAGAAAGTGGTCAAACCCAGGGAGACAATCTGCCTCTGGATGTCCACATCCAAGCTGTGCATGAACCTCCGTGCCCTGTCTGCATCGTTGGCAACTAAAGGTCCAGCAAATCTGCTGAGTCTCGTCCATTCTGCTGCATGCACATCCACGGGTGCTCCATTCTGCCTTAGCCCAATAAACTTTTTTTCCATTTCCTCCTATGCAGTCCGCGGGAAGAACTTCTCCAGGAAACTCTTTGAAAAGTCCGCCTACTTGATCGGCTTGGGCAAGCGGGTCTCCTCCACAAGCCACCATTCTCGGGCGTAGTCCACTAACTAAATGCATACCACATCAACTCTTTTCTCATCTGGAATCTGTGCCGCAATAAGCAAGTTCTCTGTGTCAACTAGCCACTGCTCTGCTGGCAACGGCTCCTCCAAACCAGTAAATGTAGATGGACCCAAACGCCTGAAATCTGCTACGGTCCCCATTCGATCAACTGGTTTAGCTTCAACCTTGTCTACGGACTGCTTAACGGTCCGCAAACCTTCCTGGAATGATTCCGCTTGCTGCTGGATCAGTTCGGTCTGTCTCTTTTGATTTTCCAGCATTCCTCTTATCACTCCAAGCATGGCGGCTTCGTCCACACGCCTTTGGTACGTCTTCAAATTTTTATCTGCCATATTCCTGAAATCAAAACACCCAACATTAGCATGATGATAGATTCTGAATATAGATCAAGGCTAGAACTCCAAGATACTTAAATAGAGTACCGCATTATAACTATGCCGCGGTATCATAGCCACAATTACATAACTCCACCCAAGTCGCCTAAGTCCTAGAGATATCAAGGAATCAGTTTTTGAGTCGATATGCAAAGGAAGTTTGCATATCGTAAAAGACATAATGAGGAAGAATGTGATTCAAGAATGGTAAACGGCAAGGTGGCAGGACATGTTTCCTAAACACGGGTATTCTGATTCGCTTATTGGGTACAATACCCAACTACAAAAGAATCAACCCGACTAACCTATGGCTCTGATACCAAAATAACCATGTCACGCCCCGCTTCCCAGAGTACGCTAAAATGGGCACGTGACATAGCCAACCATGCTACCTATGGGTAGGAAGTATCCATCCACAGTCACATTACGTTTGTAGAGATATCAAGAACAAAATAACACTATTTAAAACATGTCCATAATCCAAAATAACATGAGTCAATAATAAATAAATGCGGAAGCAAAAGATCCAATACAAAATAACTAGAATGTATGTCCCATAATGCTGGCTCACATCAGGAAATAAATGCAGGAAATAAAACTAACTACTACTGAACTCACAGCTCAGCCTGCAGGCTGAAGTACTCCTGCTCGGACTGCAACAGCGGTACGGAATCTGGGCCATGCAAAACCCAGACGTCAGCGCGTCGTGTCATCAAGTAATATAATATGAACAGTGTAGCAGGCAATACAATATAAACATGAATAAAACGAGAGTAACAATAATATGAATCAAAGCAGTGCCGGGTAGTGTGCAATAAACTGTTCTATCAGGTTTTCTATTCTAAAAGTCTTTGAAATCAATTGATGAATCATCGATGTAACTCAATAGTATCCCGTGCATGCCCGGGACCACGGTCTAAGACTCTCGGGCTGAAACCGAGACATGCCGCTAAGCAGTAAAAGGTAGCAGGTACAAGCGAGTGATGTCAGCATCATCACTTCGGGGCTGGCCTAGCCCGTAAGACTGATCAGAACAGGTATCGAACTGTTGAGTTACAAGTCAGGTTTCACCTTTGATTTCCCCATACCCCCAAGTTATGTATGTCAAGTCAGGTATTCAGTAATCGTGAGCTAATGCCAACACAGGATCAGGCAAGAGCAGGTTGTCTGGATAGACAACAGGAACGGTCTATGAGGACTACATGTCAGGTTTGTTGGCATTAGACACAGGATCAGGTAACGGGTCAGGTCATGGTACATCAGGTCAAGTCAACAGTGTACGGTACCATATCGGGTCAATCAATAAGCATGTAGCAAGTCAGGTCAAGATGTAAACGATACACAGGTGTGCTCACAATCAGTTATATAATCAAGCATGGTTATCAACAACATGATACAAGTAATGAATTAAGCAATAGGCAGATTCATTCGATTTTCAATACAGTTATCAATTGTGTCACAGAGATGATTACCAGAGTGCATTAAGACAATGATAGCCGTTTAGTCATGTTAACAGGTTTAAGAACTTGTAGAGGTGCAATGATTTATATAACGGTTCAGTACAGCCATTACAGGTTAAAAAAATGCATACGGGTGTCCGAATGGACCAAAACTATAGAGATAAATGCCATAAGCTATGTCAATATTAAAATGTGATTAAACAGGTAAATGCGGTTATTAGGTTCAATTGCAAACTGTAGGTTCCAAGTTTAAGATAAAATGATATATAACAATATTGTACATGAAAAAGTAGGAAATTATCGTACCAAGGTTAAATTTACAGGTTTAGATTGTCATAATATATATGTAAATATTGTATAGCATGTAGCAAGGGGTACTTGCCTCGACGAGTCACGAACCGGGAAAAACGGAACGTAAAACGTCGGCGGGGAAACTCGCGACGGGCACACGGTTCACGGATTGAACCCAAACAACGAACAATGGAACCACACGGGTCGGGGTACCTCGCTGGAATGTCGGGTCACGTCGTCGGCACGGACGGATTCCGGGGAGAATGCGAACAGTGAACATGCAATCAAGAATAGAAGAGAAAACAAAGAAGCAAGGAAGAATGAGATGGAGACAAAGGCTTACGGTGGTCTGCAGAGGGTCGTGAGGATCGACGGTCGTCGAAGAAACTCCGGCGATGGCCTACGACGGCGGCGGAAGAGGTCTGCAGATCAAGAATCGTGTTAGAAGAGAAAGAAAGAAGAAGGAAGAGAGGAAGGGAGGTGGAACTCACCGAGGAGTGTGCGCGAGGGTCGGGGCTACGGGAAAGAGGCCACCGGCGGCGACTCCGGCGACGCAGATGCGTGCAGGGAATTTCAGGCGGCCGCGGCGCTGGTGCAGGGAGTACTGGCACGTCTGGAAAGGAGGAGGAGGCTTGGTGAGGGGAGGATGAGGAGGCGAGGGTGTTGGTGATGGCGTCGTCGGCGGTGGGCTGCAGCGGCGAAGGCACGGTGGTTTGGGTTTGCGAGATGGTGGGTTCTCTGTGTTCTCGCGAGAAAATATATGGAGGAGGGAAAAGAAGTTTAAAATATAGGAGAGAGAGAAAGAGATTTGAGGGAGAGAGAGAGAAAGATTTGAGGGAGGGAGGGAGGGAGGGAGGGAAGGGTACGGGAGAGAGAGAGGAGAGAAGGAGAGAGAGAAATAGACGGGGCCCACAAGAATGAGGGATTCGATTGGCTGAAGGGGAAAACGTTGGTTAGGAAAAAAAATATAAAAAGATTTAAAGATCAGTGAAAATCTATATGGTTGAAATTGTATGATTGTTTCAATATATTTAAATTTGGGATTTTGGCGCAAAATGAAACATTTCCAAATCGCGCCCGGGTCGGGTCCAAAAATTTGAAATTGAAATAATAGTCTTTTAAGCGGGATCCAAATTTTAAAATGAAGTGTTTTACGATCAAAAAGCATACCCCCAAAACGGACACACGTACGTGCGTGTAGCCGTCCAAACTCGCCCGTTTCACTGAACGGGACGAGAATACGACGCACGGACGCTACAACAGGGTTAGGGGTGTCAAGTAGGCCAAGATGGATATTTTTAATTTTATTTTAGATGCTTTAAAATGTTATATGCAAAAATTGAGTTGGCGGGTAAAATTTTACAGTAAGTAACAATCAAGCAGGTTAAACGAAATGAGTACCACACTACGCTCAAACAGTAAATAAAAATAGTAGCATTGGGCTCGGGTGTTACACCTGGAGAGAGAGAAAAGAAACACTTAGCGTGCGCTCTTGCAGAATTAGATTGGTTATTAATTTATCTAATCAGGATGGCTCCCATTATTTTCTCAAATTCTTCTTCAAACCCTAAAAGAAGAACTAGTCAGGATTAATCGCACGTCACAATACTTGCTTAACCTTTCGGTCAGGCTAGTGTCAGTACTTCGAAAGAGGTTTTCCAACGCTTTTGCGAAGTTCCTTAATTATGTATCATCTTTTCCCTGGAGGCGTAGCCCCGCTAACACTGTCCTAGACACCTACTTGCTTTATAGCATTAATTGTTAAGTGAAATAATCTCCCAAGAGTAATCCTACTCATCAGTGGGATCGGGATCCAACCATCATTGTGTGATGACCTAGATGGAATCCACTCTAGTCAGCACACTCCAGAAGGTATGCCAAAAACTGCAAGTTTCCTGTATATTTGAAACCCCCGATGTGGTTTTTGCCCCTAACGACCTATAACCTTGACGCTTGCCAACAAGTTATAGGCCACTAGTCAAGTTCAACTCGTCATTGTCTTGGATTAACTCGAACCCACCCGCACAAACTCTTGACGCTTGCCAACAAAGCTGTACGACTGTCTCGATTAATCGCATATCCATGTAACAGATAAATATCACTCAGCTACCGCTCACTTTGTCTTGACGCTTGCCAACAAACATAGCACGAATACTAGGTGGTACCCATCTGAAATAACGGAGGGCTACGGCTAGGTTTTTGGCAAAAACCCCATTAATGTAATGAACTTGATATCGTTGAAGGAACCTGTGCAGTTTTGAAAAGGAGTGGTTTAAGCTCCGCTTTTGAAAACTTCCGGTTTTGAAGAAAACCGAGTAATCTACAGTATAAAACTTTACTCAAGAGGTCACTCCCCGTGAAGGGATCTCGGCTCTTGCCTCCTGGAAAGAGGTGCTCGATATTCATGACCGAATACCACTATGCAAAGCTCAAGAATATAACTATAGTTTTTTGAAATTTGTTCCAACATCTTTTTAGGTTTGTATTCTTGCATTAATCAAAATTAATGTGGTCCCATCAATTAACCTATCACACCAGAAAAGAAAGAAAATACAATGTACGTATATGCCATCCGCATTCTCCATGGGGCCCCGTCATGCACCGTTAGGTTACTTAAATAACGGCAGAGCGGGGGCTGGACTAGCGCGGGTGCAAAATATATACAACATCTACTAGTATATATATAAATATATATAACATTCGTCCCAGGCATGATATAATCAACATCACATAACAACATCAAGTAACACAGAATGGTGGATAATCTTGGAGCCTCGGGTTTCACTTGAGACTCAAATAAAACCCGATGTTTTCGGTCGTGTGGATAGCCTGTGCAATGAAAACCTGGACCCCTAAGAGCGCGGCAAGTTACCCACCAATCCCAGAAGTGAGGTAACCCCAATCAACAAAGTGAATGGGCCACCTAGCACTCCACGGGATCCGGTAACTTGAGCGCCCCTCCGCGGGTCATCCTATACCCCCTACGAGTGCGGCGAATAGCCCGCCAATTCTAGAGTGAAGCCTCCTCCGTCTCAACGCTATGAGATACTGGCTTATTTCCTTCTAGAACCCGGCTATTCGTGCACTCCACCGCGAGGTAATCCTAGTACAGAAAATGAAAATAATATGTACAATGGTGACATCGACCTCAACCCGGTCGTGCCCCAAACAAATAATATACAACATGGCAGTGACGGTAGTCCACATGTCGGACGATCGCCCCGCAATAACAAATGTACAAATGAATCTCAACTGTACCACTAACATTGCACCACAAGCTATCCACCACGACTATCCAACCACAACCACAGCACAAACACAGAACACCAACGTGAATGTCATGTTCGCAAACCCGTCTAAAAGAATATATAGCAGTTAGACGAGCTATACCGCTCTAATGATATTCACGGTCGCAGATAGTAATGTATGTACTGAAACTATTAAACATTGTTAAAAATAACGACTTCGAAATTCCCTAAATTGCCCCAAAACATAAGATAATAGAATATCCAACCTCGGCAAAAACAAACAATACCTGAAACCGTAAATCCAAGAGACAAGAACACAGACCAAAACCCAAACCAATTACACCTTATAGAACCGGTGGGGCCGGCCAATTTGGCACTTTGGCCGGCCATGAGGAGGAGAAATCGTCTCGTTTTTGGTTTGTGTTCATCTCACAACTAAAGGAGCACTCTGCAATTGTTTAAAAAATTTAGAGCCTCTGAAAATTTCGACAGAAACTTGGATTTTCGTTTCGTGTTTCGGAGTTATTTCGGTTTCGTTACTTTAATATTGTTTAAACCTACTAGTATAGGGTTTATGGGCTGGCTCTGATACCATGAAAGGTTATGCTAACGCCCTGGCCATCATCCGAGGCAAATTGCGGAACAAAATTTTTTCCAACGATGTAAACTTGGCGCTACAATAACCCTAAACCAGATCTACCATAAACCTAACTAGCAACTAAAGAAGCTATCTACTATGAAAAGAGTATATACCAAGAGGCTCAGTCCTTCTGGTCTTCACTCCTTTCCTTTAGCATGCACCTAATGGCCTCCATAATCGGGTTTGATCGATGGCTTCCTCACGTCAAAGATGATCCACCGGAGAGTGTCTACTTTGAGATCCTACCTTTTAAACTAAAGTAATTAGGTTACTTAGTATGCTAATCTAAGTACCCTAGATGATGTAGAGAGTGATTAGGATTTGTTTAGTCTCTTGAACCTTAAGATTCTCAACTCATGAGACAAGTTAGGATAAGAGGAAGAAGAGGAGAGCTTGGAGGAGAGAGAGTGTGAAAGATATTATGAAGTGAATCATGGCTCATGTTTTATAACTATTAAGCAAAGATATTTACCACAAAATATCTAGATATTTTCCACAAAATATCTAGATGCCACCTTGCCTCAATAGTAATCCATGACTCACTAAGTGAGTCATCAAGTAGCCATGCTTCACTTAATAAAAGTCAACACCTCATACCTCCACCTTATTTAACATTTAATCAAAAAGATTAAATAACAAATGAGGTGTTTTCTTCTAGAAGCATTCTTGTCAAAAATTATAAGAATACCCCTCATCCGTATATACATACCCTTATTCGTATTCCGAAAAATACGAATACGAAAGAGACGAAAATAATCCAACAATATAATACTAGGATCCGGCTTAAGCCAAAGCCTGCTAGTATTATCTGCCTAAACATCATACGTGCACAAGTACACATATATGATCGAACCCTGCCGTAAAACCATACGGCCTGTACATCGTTTCACCCGAAGCAGGAAAACCCTCTGTGTGGGACTCTAAAGACTCGACAGTACGCCGACAATGAATTACTGGATAAATCCATAATCACAAGCACGTCAGTGGCACTAGCTGTACGTAACGGCTACCCGGGTACCTGTCGAAAAGGAAGGCCGACGAGCAAACTCATCCGGATCTCTACTTAGCCTATCCGTGACAATATCTGTACAGTCTGGTCTCTTCATCTAAGAGTGTCGCATACCGGATCTAGGGGGTGGTAAGCGTCAGACCCTAATAACCCGATAATTCGTGCTGATTCGGCTTAGGACCAATCTGGGAAACTACCGATCAACCTATCAGTAAATCCCAACTTCCTTGGCCAAGGTATTATGGTCCTGACCAATCGAACACAGTACGATATCAACTCCCAAAACCTAGAGAGACAAATCCATGACAATCACTCACTGCCTCCATATGGCTCAGGACTGTACCCAACCAAAACTTGTTTGCACGACTCAGTAGAGCCGTGGTAAGGTAGTGATCAAAGCACAGTGGGAACTCACATGAGACAAATGACAATCTCAGGTCCAAAGACTAACCTGTACACATGTCACAAGAGAACCGCTATCTGACGATAGGTATAATACCATCTAGAGGTTCTCAACGAGACCGTCCAGTACACTTATCCCCAGTGAGCACCCGTATACAATCTTAAGTGATCACACCAATGGTTGTGGGACCAACCATCGCCCCTCTTCAGGGTCTAGAAACGTACACTCATGTCTACTCTGGAGTATCGATGCCCGATCTCGATCTCCTGTGACTTGGGACATTTAAGGATGTGCTTATAGACTACCCACCTCCCATAAGTATGATCGCCATCACAACGCAGGTAGTCAAGCAAGATCCTACGGGTTTTTTCAACATGTAAATGCAATATGTAATAACGTGTATAACATATGCCATGTTAAGATAAAGTCAAACCATAATAGTATACTACTATATCAAGTCTTTATCAATATGTACAAGCTGGATAAAGCATCAATAAAAATAAATACACATATCCTGATAAAGACAACTGAAATAATATACTATATAACTGAGAAAGATTGTCATGTACATACATATCCCCAGCATCCACATGTATACATATACAATAATGGCCCTAGGGCATACATATCCAACACACGATTGATCTTATTCTTGGAGCAGTGCCGATTTCAAAGGCTTATTATCTGATGGCACCAGTGGAACTTGAAGAAGTAAAGAGACAAGTTACCGAATTACTAGAAAAGGGTTAGATTCGCAGCAGCGGTTCACCATGGGAAGCTCCGGTTCTTCTAGTCAAGAAGAAAGACGGCACGCGGAGGATGTGCATCGATTATCGAGAGTTAAATTGGGTGACTATTAAGAATAAATATCTAATCTCTCGCATAGGCGAATTATTCGATCAACTCAGTAGCGTGAGAGTATTCTCGAAGTTGGATTTACGATAAAGGTATCATCAAGTTCGGGTGAAAGAAGGAGATATTTGCAAGACAGCGTTCTGAACTCGATATGGGCATTACGAGTATTTAGTTATGCCATTTGGAGTTACTAATGCACCGGCGATATTTATGGACTTGATGAACCGGATCTTTTCGCCATTTCTAGATCAGTTCGTCGTGGTATTCATTAATGATATTTTGGTCTATTCGAGGAGCAAAGAAGAGCATGAAGAACACTTGAGAATCGCACTACAGACGTTAACACAAGAAAAGTTGTATGCTAAGATGAGCAAGTGCGAGTTTTGGCTTGAAGAAGTGAAGTTCTTATGTCACGTTGTATCTAGGGATGGAATTGCAGTTGACCCTGAAAAGATTGCAGCTGTTCATGATTGACCAATTCCAAAGAATGTAGGAGAGATCAGAAGTTCCCTTGGGCTTGCTGGATATTATAGAAAGTTTGTGGAGAGTTTCGCTCAAATAGCAGAACTATTGACTAAGCTAATACGAAAGGAGGTACCGTTCGTATGGACTGAGAAGTATACGTCAGCTTTTGAAGCGCTAAAGCAAAAATTGACAACCGCTCTTATTCTAATATTGTCAGATGGTTCCTGAGGACTAGTTATTCACCGCGACGCATCTGGGAAAGTCTTAGGATGTGTCTTGATGCAGCATGCGAAGGTTATAGCTTACGCGTCGAGGCAATTGAAGACTCATGAGAAGAATTACCCAACTCATGACTTGGAACCAGCAGCAGTGATTTTCGCGCTGAAGATTTGGAGATACTACTTATTAGGCGAAGAATAGAAGTGTTTATTGATCACAAGAGCCTAAAGTATGTGTTCACACAGAAAGAGCTCAACATGAGGCATCATAGATGGTTGGAGCTGATGGGTGACTATGATCTTGATCTAAAGTACCATCCGGAGAAAGTTAATATAGTGGCGGATGCTCTAAGTCGATTTCCAGCGATACGAATGTTGACTGCACAGAAGGAGATTATAACAGATTTTCAGAGATTCGAGTTAGAGATCGTATTACCATATTCTTTTGGACAATTGATGCAGTTGCAAGTACAGTCATCTTTGATCGATAGCATTAAGGCAGTACAGTCGCACGATCCTAGATTGCAGAAATTTCAATGACAAGTGGAAGCAGGACTTCAGACAGATTTGTTGATTCATGAAGATGGTTCGTTAAGATATGGAAGTCGTTTGTGTGTACCTAAAGGAGATGTTCGTGAAGAAGTCATGAAGGGGGCTCATAGTTCCGCATATTTAGTAAATCCGGAAGGTACGAAGATATATAGAGATTTGTGACCACACTTTTGGTGGGAAGAAATGAAAAGAGAGATTGCTCGCTACGTATTAAGGTGCTTGGTGTGTCAGCAAGTTAAGGCTGAACACCAAAAGGTAGCTGGTTTGTTGCAACCACTTCCGATTACTCAATGGAAGTGAGAACATATAACCATGGATTTCATGACAGCCTTACCACAGAGTCTAAAAGGCAATAACCCAGTTTAGGATTGTCGATCGACTCACCAAGGCAGCTCATTTAATAACATTTCGAGTTGGTCAGTCGATGGAGGCTTTGGCAGAGCGGTACATGCAGGAGATTATGGGATGGTATGGAGTAACAGTGAGTATCGTTTTTTATCGTGATACTCGGTTCCTATCACACTTTTGAAGCAGTCTACATGAAAGTACTAAATTCGCTTGATGTTTAGTATGGCCTATCATCCTTAGACAGATGGACAGTCTGAAAGAACGATCCAAACTCTTGAAAATATGTTGAGAACTTGCATGTTAGACTTCAAGGATTCGTGGGAGGATCATTTACATTTAGTGAAGTTTTCATACAACAACATTTTTCAGGCAACTATACAGATGGCTCCATACGAAATATTGTACGGTCGTAAGTGTCACTCGCCAGTATATTAGGACGATGTGGGAGAAAGGAAATTGTTAGGACCGGAACCCATTGTGCAAACTATGGAGAAAGTTAACTTGATTCGTGATCATATGAAGGTGGCACAAAATCGACGGAAAAGTTGGACTGATACTGAAAGAAGACCTTTGGAATTTGCTGGTGGTGATCTTGTATTCTTGATGATATCACCGACTAAGAGAGTAATTCGATTTGGTAGTCGAGGCAAGCTTAGTCCTCGATTCATGGGGCCTTTCAATATCATTGAGCGTGTTGGAGAAGTAGCTTATTGATTGGCTTTACCACCATCCCTGGTAGATGTTCATGACGTGTTTCATGTATCTCAACTCCGCAAGTATGTTCGAGACGAGACGCGCGTCCTTGATCACTCATAATTGACAGTGAAAGAAGATTTGACTTGCAAAGAACAACCGATGGATATTGTGGATCGATGAGAAAAGGTTCTCAAGAATAAAGTAATTCCTTTAGTACTTATTTTTTGGGGAAATCGTTCGCATGGAGAATCTACCTGGTAATGTGAAGACGAGATTCGACAAATGTTTCCACATCTCTTTCTTTAGATCCGTACCATCTTGTCTTTTTCTATTTCGTGAATTTCGAGGACGAAATTTTTTTTGTAGTTGGGTATAATGTAACACCCTAGTACGTTTATACAGTATAACTTGGTATTTTAAGTCTTGATTTATAATTCTTTTATTTTATTCATATGGGTTGCGAGTGTTTCGAATAGTAGTAGTGGTTATCTGACCCGACCCGCATATTTGGAACCCAGTATGGTGCTAGATATATTTGATACTTATCAGTAAAGTGTATCTATGTGAATCTAGTATAATATATGCATCATAGATTTAAAATCTTTATATATCTATTTATAACCACAAATATGAATAAATTATATTTTTGCTAACTGATATCGCATGGCTTACCACCCCATATCTTATTTCGCTTTTATCTATTATGTTCAAATCTCAAATATCAGATAACCAAATATTTACTAAAGCATTATATATTTATTTAAATTCCTTTTTAAATCTTATATGGGGGTATATGTATTTCATATTATATTATCGCATTATAGCTTAAATCTTTACATATGTGTGTTTTTTTCTCTAAAATATATTTTGATGAGATTCTAGTAAAGTTTGGTGTAATTTGATATTATCTCTAAACATTATATACTATAATATATATATATATATATATTAATAAACTATATATAATATATATACACAGTTTATATAATATTTTTTTATAAAAACTCTTTCTCTTTCCCTACTCGTCTCTATCTCTCTCTCCCTTCGTCGTCCTCACCCCGAAGCCCTAACCCACACAACTCTGACCTCCTCCCTCCTCGTCATCGTTATCCTCACCTCCTCAACCTCACCATCCTCGTCGTTATCTCCCTCTTCAATAAGACCTCACCCCGAGTCCCCGACCTCTATCACCGAGGACCTCCCTCCTCCTTATCCTCGTCGACCTCGCCAGAACCCGACCACCCACCACCATCACCTTCATCAACGCCGCTCTCTCGTTCTCGCTAGCACCCCTTACACCACCGTCGGCATCTTCTTCTTTCTTCTCCTTTTCTCTCAACCCACCAATCTAACCCATCACCGCATTTTCTTCCCGACCTCGCCTTCCCCATTTCCCCGTCACCGACCCAACCTCCTCCTCCTCGCCTTCGTTGAGCTTAGAGAACCCAACACCTTCATCTCTCTTTTTTCTTCTTCATCGTCATCTTCTTCTTCTTTCTTCTATTGCTGGAGCTGACCCAGCAACACCACCGCCGTGATCGCCTACTCTTTTCACCGACGACCACAACCTAGTCCATCCCCAGTCACCACCTCCTCAAAAACCCAGACCCCATCATCTTTCTCCCTCTTCTTCTCACCGAGCTTCATCCCCGACTTCACCTTGTCGCCGGCAAACTCCAACCTATTGTCGTTTTCTCAACCCAGACACTGGACTAGAGTCGTCTACAGAGCACCAGCGAGCATCCCAGAACAGTATATTGACATCTTTGGCCAAGGTCGTGAGCGTGTCGTGCTTGCAAACGTTGTCGTCGTGCGTATATCCGTGTTTTGTCGTGATTTTATCGATCGAGGCAATTTTTCTAACTTGCAACATGTTATTTTACGTATACTAAACCATATATATTTATAGTATACATATATTTATAATTTGCAAACTATTATCGATATACAATTTTTATATAAAAGTCCGTACTATATTATCTAGTAATGCTGATACGTGTGTAGTTGCAACTGATGAAATTATACAAAATTACTGACACGAACTATTCTGGTAGATATCTTTTAGTTTACAATAATTAATAGTCGTGAAATAAATACAGTCAGATATTCATTTTTAAACAAGTAATACGGAGTATATCCATCCCATTATAGCTAGATAACCATGACAGTTATACTATTGCCTTTATTGTGATTGGTTACGCAGTCAAATATTTATCCTGTTTAATACACACTACCTGAAATGTGCACGACACGTTATCTTGCCGTTACTGTACCTATTACTTGGATTATTTACCAATGCCGACAATCCTGACTTGTTGTCCGATGGATGTGACTTGTTGTCTAGATAAACACAACATGTACCTACCTGTTCCTGTGTTGGCATTAGGTAAATGTCGTTAATACCTGACTTGAACACGAAACCCGGAAGAAAAGAAGAAAACAATAATGAAACCAAACTTGTAACTCAACAGTTCACTACCTTCCAGAAACTGATCAATTGATACAGGCTTCGGGCCCCGGAATGATGATGCTAACACCATTCGTCTGTACATGATATTGTTTTTACTGCCTAGTGGCACGTCTCGGATTCAGCACCGAGGGTCATGACCGTCGTCCCAGGCACGCACGGGATACTATTGAGTTACATCGAGAATTCCATTAATTAGTTTCAAATACCGCTAGGAGAGATAACCTAGAAACACAGACCTTATATTACGCCCGCTTCCCAAAATAAGGAATACGGAAAGCAACGAAGGCCATTCGTGCTACCTACGGTAAGGAAAAATCCTTCCATAGTCACATAAAGACTGTCTAGCTAAACCTGTCAAAGATAAAATCCAATAACAAAAGAGATAATACTGATAGTCATGTTTCAAGGAAACCACAAGGAATACTTAAAAAGGTCCACTAGTTAATGGATGTAAATAAAGATCCAATACAATAGGTTCAAAATAAAACCAGATCCAAAAAGAGATACATAAGTCCTAATTTCCCGCAAGAGCGCACAAGGTAAATACTAATTGAAAAGAAATAAACCTACGATTACTGATCTTCGGCAAGGTCCCGATAGCCGCTCCGATCCCACTCAGCCTGAAAATCCGTCTCTAAATCTGAGATACCAAAGTGTATGTAATAACATGAATATATGAGTGTAGTGAAGCCCGTATGCGCATGCTTATAAATATATATGGATATAGTAATATAAAACAGACATATAAACAGGTCAGGTCATATCCTAACTGGTCACTAAAAGGTAATCTATCCTATCGTGAGTTCGAGTGTGTGCGTCAACCTCTGCATGAGTATTCCTGACCCAAGGGTAGGGCCACATTGGCGAGTAAACACGGGCCCAACTGTGGAATGAACATGCGACCGATATAATCCCGGTACGAGCTGGAATAACATGCGACCGATATAGCCCGGTACGAGCTGCAATAACGTGCGACCGATATAGCCCGGTACGAGCTGCCGGTATGGGACTCCTGAGATCCTATTGTATGAACACACACTCAAACTACCCCAACCCCCTCATATTTATAACTACATGGTAAAGAACTCAATCACCAACTAGAAATGCTGGATGGTCAGGTAACCAGGACAAGTCACGATAACAGTGTGATAACGATAACAGTGTGATAAGATAAACATATAACCACGAGTAATTGTATCCAGACATGTAATTCAGCATTCTAATTAGAAATCTTGTTTTTATATAAGTGGACTGGATTCATGAGTCATCATGGCATGTCAAGTACAGTCGTTATCATGTAATAGTGTCCATGACAGTCATAACATATAAGGGTATTTTTAGCACTAGTCACTAGTAGCATGTTGAATATTGTCGGTATATTGATATACAATCATCTTTAATATTACGTTAACTAATTATATTTTCCCTAATCACTGAATGGCTGGTACACAAATATATTAAAGATAACTTGACAACTTTCAAACTTTATTTGTATCTAATTGTTTTTCCTTATAGATCCATGCTAACTCTATTTCCGTCAATTTTACTTGCAATTATTAACATGCATACAAGAAATATATGATTTCATATTATTATGATCTATGAAGTTGCGAACTAACACAGTTTTATATCAAAAATGTAGGTTAACGATATAATGGAAGATTCTCCAATGTTGTATCAACCAAAAATAAAAAAAAACAAGAATACTTGCCTTATAGACTATGATCACGGGAAAAATGACGCACGAAGATGCGAGGTACGATCTCGGCTAGGGTTCGACATAGGATCTGAGTTATACGCTCCATCTAGATTGATTTAGCCATAAGTTAAAGTTTTCCAACAGTACACCACAATTAACATATAATTGTGTGTGTGTGTGTGTGTATCCAAACATGCTTCTATTTTTTTTATATACAAAATCATATTAGATTTCAACTATTATTATTGTTTTCTCATGCTTCAACAACTGAAGTGAAGATCAAGATAGGAACTTCCAGTAAAAAGAGAATAAGGAGACGGCTACGCCGTGGTTGGGTTCGGGTATGGATCTGGTGCGGCGGCGGCGGCGATGGGTTCTTGATCGAGGTGGGTACGGAAAGATGGGTTCTTGATTTAGGTGGGTGCGGAGAGATGGGTTCTGTTCGAAGGAGATGATGAAGGCGATGGTGAAGTGAGGGGGGTTCGGGCTCTGTGTTGGTTGCGGCGGCTGAAGGGGATAACACCGGTAGTTGATGAAGGTGCGGCTATAAGGATAAGGGTTCCGTTTGTGAGGTACTTCTGGCGTTGGAGGATGGGTGCTCGGGTTTAGGAGTTAAGGGTGGTGGAGATGATGGTCAGAGGCGATGAAGAGGTACGAGAGTTGCGCGGGTAGCAGGGAAGGCGGCGATGATTGGATCGAAGGTGGTGCGAGGAAGACGAAGGAGGCGATGATGGAGTGATGGGATTGAAGGTGAGGTCAGTGATGGTGGCTATGAGGATGGAAGCGGCGTGGACGGTGGCGACGAGGATAGAGGCAGCGTCGGGGAGAAAAGATGAGGAATAGAGGAGAAAGAGAGAGAGAGAAGAAGAGTTGTGTACTTGTGAGAGAGAGAAAAATAATTGTATATATATATATTAATTTTGAGAGAGAAAGTTTAGGGATTAATAGTGTTTAGTTAAATATATATATGTGTGAGTGTGTGTGTGTTTAGAGATTTGATAGGGATTTTTTTTATTCACATACCAGAAGATGTGCTGCCATATATTTATGGTTCAACCAACAGCAAATAATGTTAGGCAAAAATATATTTGCAAAATAAAATACCAATAAATATGTTTAAAGGTTTTATTATATTAAAGAAATATAATTTGTTGATAAGATAGGAAAATTATATATTGTTCTGTTGTCACTAACGAATTAATATATGTTATTTAAAACTGAAGATTATCCTATTAAAATTATATATGCCAAAAGATCTTATAAACATATAAGCAACCAAGCATAAAGTAAATCCTAAAATCATCAGAATAGTTTTATCAATGGAAATATATATATAGTAAATCTAAATATACGGTATTCAAACTAGAGTGTTATATCCTACCCACCTTACAAGAAATTTCGTCTTCAAAATTGGAGAGATGAACTATAAGATTAAGGAAACAGATGAGGGTATTTTTTACGGATCTCATCCTCACGCTCCCAAGTGGATTCTCTGCGCGAACGTCCGCCCCAAGATACAAGAACTAAAGAGATGATCATGTTTCTCAATACCTTCTTTCTACGGTCGACAATAGCTGTAGGTTGCTCTTCATACGAGAGATTAGTGCTCAAGGTTAATTCAGAATAATCGAGAACACGACTGTCATCGCGAACGTACCGGCATAACTGAGATACATGGAATATATTGTGCAAACCAGCCAAAGAGGGTGGTAAAGCCAATTTGTATGCCACTACAACACGCTCCACAATCTCAAATGGTCCGATAAATCGGGGACTGAGTTCCCCACTACTACCGAATCTAATCACTCCTTGAGTCGGCGAAATTTTAAGAAAAGCATGATCTCCTACACCAAACTCAAGAGGTCTTCACCTAGCATCTGCCCAACTCTTCTGACGATCTTATGCTGCCTTGATATGGTTTCTGATTGCTTGGACCTTATCGACGGTTTGGGTTATGAGCTCCGGTCCTAACAATCTTTTCTTTCCCACATCATCCCAGCAAAGTGAGGAACGACACTTACGCCCGTAAAGCGCCTCGAACGGGGCCATCTGAATACTCGCCTGATAGCTGTTATTATAAGAGAATTCTACCAAGTGTTGGTGATCCTCCCACTATCCTTTGAAATTTAGCATACAGGCCCTCAACATGTCTACTAATATCTGTATCGTACGTTCAGACTGTTCATCGGTCTGAGAATGGTAAGCTGTACTATAATTGAGACGAGTGCCCAAGCTCTTTTGCAAGCTTCTCCAAAAATGTGAGAGGAATCTTATGTCCCTATTTGATACTGTACTGATAGGCACTCCATGTAACCTAACGATCTCTTGTATATATTTCTCTGCCAACGTCTCCGTCGATTGTCCCACTCGAAAGGGTAGAAAATGGGCTGCCTTTGTGAGATGGTCGACGATGACCCAAATAGCGTTATTGCTCTTAGTACTCTGCGGTAAAGTCGTCATGAAGTCCATAGTGATGTGTTCCCACTTCCACCGAGGAGTGGGAAGTGGTTGCAAAAGACCGGCCACTCACTGATGTTCGGCCTTCACCGGCTGACACACTAAGCATTTCGACATATAGAGGGCAACTCCCTCTTCATGTCATTCCACCCAAAGTGTTGTTTAATATTCCTATACATCTTGGTGCCACCCGAATGCACTGAATAGGCTGAACTGTGCGCTTCTTTTAATACTTCTTCTCGAACCTCGCCCTTTGGCACGCATAGTCGACTGTTGAATCTTAAAGAACCATCTTCGTGTATCAATAAATCTGTTCTCAATCAGGCCTCTACTAAACCCCAGAACTTCTGCAATTGTGGGTCCCCAGCCTGTGCAGCTTTAATACGATCTACTAACGAAGACTGCACTTGTAGTTACCAATATTGTCCGTGTGTCCCCTGTTTTACCACTTCCAAATCAAGTCTCCGAAACTCATCAAGGATTTCCTTCTGGCTAGTCAACATCACTGTTGGTCTCCGGCTGAGAGCATCCGGTACCACATTTACCTTCCCGGGGTGATATTACAAATCAAGATTATATTCAGCCATGAACTCCAACCACCTGCGTTGTCTCATATTTAGCTCCTTTTGCGTGAATACATACTTCAAGCTCTTGTGATCTGTATAGACTTCCATTCATTCTCCCAAGAGATAATGCCTCCATATCTTCAGAGCAAATATCACTGCAGCCAATTCTAAATCGTGGGTTAGGTAATTCTTCTTGTGCGTCCTCAATTGACGCGAGGTATAAACTACAACACTCCCACGCTGCATCAAAACGCATCCTAGCCCCTTACCGGAAGCGTCACTATGAATCACTAGTCCTCCTATCCCATCCGGTACGATTAATATGGGTACAGTTGTAAATTTCTCCTTCAATAACATAAACGCTCGGTTGCATTCTTCTGACCATACGAACGGTACCCCCTTCCGAGTAAGTCTTGTCAACGACTCGGCTGCTCACGCAAAATCTTTAACAAATCTCCGGTAGTAGCCTGCGAGTCCCAAGAAACTTCTAATCTCTGCTACTGACTTTGGTGATGGCCAATCTTTCACTGCTTCAATTTTGCCGGGTCTACTGAGATACCATCTCCGGAAACGATGTGGCCCAAAAATTGAACTCGTTCAAGCCAAAATTCACATTTACTAAGTTTGGCATATAACTTCTCCTGTCTCAGTATCTGCAATACGATCCTCAGATGCTCGGCATGCTCCTCCTTGATTTTGGAGTACACGAGAATGTCGTCGATGAAAACTATGACAAACTGATCGAGGTACTGTGAGAAAATTTGGTTCATTAAATCCATGAACACGGCTGGGGCATTAGTAACACCGAATGACATCACTAAAAACTCATAATGACCGTATCGAGTTCTGAAAGATGTCTTGCATACATCCTCCGCTTTAACCCGAACTTGATGGTACCCCGACCGAAAATCCAACTTAGAGAACACACGAGCACCACATAACTGATCGAACAAGTCATCAATCTGAGGTATAGGATACTTGTTTTTAATCGTAACCCGGTTCAACTCCCGGGTAGTCAATGCACATGTGTAACGAACTATCCTTCTTCTTCACTAGTAAAACTGGAGCGCCTCACGGAGAAATACTTAGGCGAATGAAACCCTTGCTGAGGAAGTATTCTATCTGATTTTTCAATTCTGCTAACTCAACCGGTGCCATCCTGTAAGGTGCCTTAGAAATCGGTGTCGTTCCTGGTATTAATTCTATCGAAAACCCCAAAACACAAGGCGGGGGTAGGCCGGGTAAATCCTTAGGAAAGAAATCCAAGAATTCCCGAACTACCACCGGTGCCGAACTCTCATTGATCTCCATTGACGCTAGTATGCTGCTCGTCGGTTTTTCTCTAAACTCTATGGGTCCCAAAGATTTACTGCCCCCGAAAATCATGAACTCTGGGTGATTAGGAATGCGAAAGATTACGGTCTTGGCTCGATAATCAATATGTGCATGAAAGGTGCCCAACCAATCCATTCCTAAGATGACATCATAACTACCAGTCCCAATTAGCAGAAAATCGGCGAAAAACTCTCTGCCGCAAATCACTACTGGACAAATATTGCACTCTAGGTTGGTGGTAACTACTCCATTCCCAGTGTGAATGTCCCAATCTCGAATTAGTGTTTCATGTGCAATAGATTGTGTTGTGGAAAAAGCCAAAGACATAAAACAATGTGAAGTCCCGAAATCGAAAAGTGCTATAGCAGGAACATAACAAACTAGAATGGTGCCTGAAACGACATCCTCTGATGCTTCTGCTTGTTCAGCCGTCAGGATAAAGGCTCGCCCTTAGCCACGACCTATGTTACCTCGCCTCTGATCAAAAAGTTGCTTTTGAGAGACAAGTCTTTTCTGTGGTTGATTGCACTCTACTCTCCTAAGAAAACTCCCAATCTGGTGGTCACTAGCACCACAGATCAGACATAGACCCTTAGCCCAGCGGCAATTCCTCTCAATGTGTCCCGGCATCTGACAATATCAATATGGTGACCCATACAGGTCTCTCAGTAGTAGGTCTGTGGTTCGAGGACGAACCATTGTTCAAAGGTGGGGAGAATGTCGGGACCCGGTTCTTGCTCACGGAACAAAGTGCCATACGAAACAAAGTGCCACACTAATTGTCATGCCAAAGGGGCGGGGCCACCTCTTGAATCCATGGGGCTACCTCTTGAGTCCGTGGGACCCACTGTAGAATAATGGGAAATCTTTGGAACACATTCCAAAAGAGGACCGAACTGCATTATAAATATAATGATACTACTCTCAATTACAGAGGCGCATTTTAAGTGAATCGGCACTACATGAGCTTGAGAACTCCGTAGTTAAGCGTGCTCCGGCCAGGGAAGTCTTGGGATGGGTGACCTCCTGAGAAGTGGCCTCTAGTTGGGTCCGGTTCGCTCTAAAGGGCAAAACCATGCGGTTTCGGCCAAAGCGGACAATACCATCTGTACTGGGGCATGGGGCGTTACAATCCCCAAACCAGAGATCCTCGTTGTGGTGGGGTTGCGCTATGCTTCATTTGAACTCCTCCATACTGTTTAACTGGAATCATTCCTGAAGTTTGATTCACCGGGCGCTTAAATCCTCCACTCTGAAGTTTCTTCGTCTTATCCACAACTGCCTCAATCCTGTGGGATGCATTTAATACCTCAGAATAAGTTCCTAGATCATGCGAAGCTAGTTTCTCCTGTATCTCCAAAGTAAGGCACTGTAAAATCTCCTGGCCCTGTCCTCCTCCTGAGCTACCATCGAAGGAGCGAAATGACTGAGTCGGATAAACTCAGCCGCTACCTCGTCCACTGTGCGATCTCTCTGACGAAGACTGATAAACTATTGTTCCATTTCACTTCTGGCCGACTTAGGAAAGAATTTCTTAAGAAAAGCAGTCGAGAAATCAGTCCATGCAATCGGTTTCTTCAACCTGTTCTCTTCCGCGAGCCACCAAATTCTAGCTACATCTTGCAGCTGAATCTTGACTATGTCCACTCTGTCTTCTTCTGGAACTCGGGCGGCTGACAGCAAATTCTCCATGTCGACAATCCACTGCTCGGCATCAAGTGGACTGCCTGAACCACTCAAAACTGCCGGCTGCAGTCTCCTGAAATCAGCGACACTGTCTAGATGTCTACCCTCACGAACCTCAGGCATCTTATTCAAGGCTACAGTAACAGTCTATTGAGAAGCAAATAGACCCTCCTATAGTAAGTCAGTCTGTTGTTGTTGGCTCTCTAACATACCACGTATAACTCCAAGTAATACAGCATTGTTGTCACGCCTTCCATATACCCGCAAATTTTCATCCGCCATGATACTAAAGTCAAAACGAACGACGAGGTTTAGCAGCTAAAACAAGATTCAAGCTCAGGGTATTGAAATAATTGAGTGAAAAGAAAAGTAGATAAAACAGTATAATCAAATCAATGGATATGAATTAAGGATAGAACTCTAAGTTACTCATACATAATACCGTATTGTAACCATGCCGCGGTATATGGGCACAATATCGCAACTTGATGTAAGTCTCCCGAATCCTACAATCAGAGTCAAAGAAATATATAGCATGACACACTAGGGAGAACCTGGACATGTGATTCTAAGCTAAAAGGTCGGTAGAACCAAGACTAACTTCGAGGTCAACCTGGTTCTGATACCATCAAAACCTTGTCACGCCTTTCCTAAAATACAGAATACGGAGAGCAACGAAGGCCAGCCTGTTGGATATATGTATGCCCTAGAGGCCATTATATGATAGTGGATGTATTTGTACATGTATATATATTCAGTATACATTCTTGCTCGACATGATAGTATGCTATCTGGTTCTTCTTTATCTGACATGTTGATTTGATCATGCTTTTATTCATTCATACATGCTGATAAAGCCCTGAGGATATCGGCTTGACTGCTGTGATTATGATGGAGATCATACTAGTGGGACATCTGTAATCTATAAGCATATCCTGGAAAGTCCCTAGTCGTAGGTATATCGAGATGGGGCATTGATATACCAGAGTAGACTAGCGTATATGATACTAGACCCATACGATGGGCGATGAATGTTCCCACATTCATCGATGTTTGACATCAAGATCATATACGGGTGCTCAGTGGTGACTGGGTACACTGGACGGACTTACCGAGAACTCCTATATGGAATTATATCTATCGTCGGATAGCAGTTCTCAGGTGACACTGGTACAGGTTAGTCTGTAGACCCGAGATCGTCATAGAGTCTTGTGTGTTCTCCCACTGTACTTTGATTGCCACCCTACCACGGCTCTACTGAGTCGTGCAAACAGGTGGCTGTTGGGTACAGTCCCGAGACACACGAAGGCAATGAGCGATAGGAGGGGTTTCGTCTCTCCCGGTATTGGGAGTTGATGCTGTGCTGTGCCCGACTGGTTATATCAGAAAGTCCCTGGCCAGGGCTGCTGAGATTTGCTGATAAGTGTTATCAGTAGTTTCTCGATCTGTTATAGACCATTCACCGGCATGACTTATTGAGTTATTGAGGTCGACGTGACCATCCCTAGGCTTGATATGCAGCATATCTGATGAAGAGACCAGACTGTACGGTAGTGTTACCGGTTGGCTCGATGGGAGTTGTAGCAGGTTCGCTTGTTTTCTTCTGATCGCTCAATACCCGGGTGGCTGTTACGTTTAGCTGACCGCTTGCGGCTTGGGGGTGCTTGATATGATCATCACCCACTGCCGGCGTATTGACGAGTCTTAGAGTCCCACAAAAGAGTTACCTAGTCCAGGCGAAACGTTGTGGTGCGCGTATGCGATATGCGCATGGACCCGATTGAAATGCGCGTATAGGATACCGTACATTGATCGGGCGGCTTGCTTTTGGTGAGGTCATATGTGATATGGCCGGATTGATAAATCAAGTGTTGATTTATCATTTAACCATTAGTTTTGTCACTTGAAACCTTTTCTTGTTCATGATGGATGTATGCATGCATGTTTGCTATCTTTCTTCTAGTTTCATGCACATTTGGATGTGCATACATACATACATACATACACCATCTATCATAGTTGATTACACATGGAAAATGGTGGCAATATAAGACCCACACCATGGATAAATATATGGATTATTATTTGATTTTGTGTTTAAAACAAAATAGAAAAGAAAAGGATAATTCTTGACTTGTTTCTACATCCTTCTTTAACCTAACCACCCTCACCTACCCTTAACCTTGGATTAAACTTTCCTTCTATGTTTTAAACTCTAATTAAATAATAACTCAAACATTTAACCATGATTTGAGATGAGAAGAAATAAAATATATATAGATATATTTCATTTCTTTTCTAAGGTTAATCTTTTCTCTTCTTCAAAAAGAAAAGCCATCATCTTCCTCCTCCTTCTTCCTTTGCTCTCTAGTTTCTTCTAGTGAGCAAAACACACATCAAGAAAGGTTTTTGAAGTGAGAATTAGAACCACAACATCATTCTACACAAGTTTAGCCCACTTGTTTAGAGTGTTCTCTTCATTTCTCCTCTTGAAAAGTGAAGTTGCAAGCTTGGACTAGGAGCTTCGGATGGATCGTCGTGGACGCTAGAAGACTTCAAGAGAACCTTCCTCCAACACCCAAGAGGCCAAAGAGTCTAGCGAAGGGAGCTACAAAGGTTGTAGTCTCGAAACCCTAGTCATTATTGCCTTTAACCTTTTGAAACCCTAATTTTCTAGGATCGATCATATGTTTGCTTGCTTAGCACCATAAAAACTTGAACTTTATGACATGTGATGCTTCCAAACTCTACATAAGGTGCTAGGTAAACCTAACATTAGTATCAGAGCCGACCTAGAACATTAGGCGACACTTTTACGAAGTAAAAATCCCGATCGGATCAAAATACGACTTTTCGAGACCTTCTCTGGACAAATTTTAAAATCTGACATTTTTCAGAATTAAAAATACTTAAAAATACAACAGGAAAATATAAGAAATACTGTGAAAACCGAGACCATGATCCGTACAAACCGCCGCGGAACCGCAGCAAATCCTTGCTTAGGCCGCGGTTCCGCGGCCGTATAGAGGCTTCATGGCTTCATTTTTCTACAGTAATTCTTAAAAATGCTTGTATATTGTTTTTAGGTATGTTTAATTTGAATATAGTACTGTATTTTCTGGAGATGATTTTGGACTTGTCGATTCGATCGGTATTTTCATTTCGTTGCTTTTCAGGGTAAATTAGAAAGTATTGAAGTGTTTGAACGAGTATCGTTTGCTCACTATTCACGGGGTTTAAATACTTTGGAAATACGTGCAAGTTTTTTGGTGGACCCTCTAGAAGACAACAAACCTTAACTCGATTATGTGACCGTCTTGAACTACCCTTTGAACCTTAGGGTTTAGGGCAGTACGGCGTGCCACATGTGAGGCGTTGGCTTGACCCTTCTACGGCTGGACCGCTACTACTGTGTCACACTCCGGGTTTTTGAACTCTGCTCAAGTGTTGAGCTTTTGTGAATCTTGGGTACTTGATCGTTCGTTCGAAAACTTTAATACTGTCTGTTTATCCGGAATGTGATGCAATGTGTGGAATTCATATTACTAGACATGAAATACGAAGTATGTGATATTTCGCATTTGTGATGTCTAAAGAGAATGTGGATTCCAGATATTGCAGTTTTACACTTTCTTTTCTGTGACCGTAAGTGTAGTATGTAGTGGTATTGCCGATTGTCGTTGCTATACGTCGACGACAATCGGTATATGCATACTTACTTACGTTGATGATATGAGATATTATGTGTTGTTGAGATATGATGTGCAGGATTGTCGCGATTGAATAGCCGGGGGTTTTATGTGAGATGAGAGTTTTATATTTTCATTCATGTAAATTCAAATGTAATGTAATATTCTTTTATTTGGGGCACTTCCGGGTTGAGGTTGCTGCCACCAGTGTTGTATATTATTTACTTTTCGGCATTAGGATGGACCCAAGGAGGGGAGCACGGGTGACCGGGTTCTGGGGTTCAGTGGGAGGCCATCTCGAGGAGTCGAGACCGGGTCTCCTAAACTCCAGAATTGGTAGGGTCGCTTGCCGCTCTCGTAGGGGTCCAGGGTGTGGGCTTGGCTATTCATCGCGACCGTGGAATCCGTATTTTCTATTCTGGCTAAATACTAAATACGGACGTCCTAGTATATCCCACATTATATCTATGTTTCTGCTGCCTGTGTTCTGTGATATCTGAGACGAATGACATATTATATATATGATATATAGTAGACGTTGCTTATGTTTTACACCCGCGCTAGTCCCGTCCCGGTATGCCGTTAGTTAAGTAACCTAACGGTGCATAACGGAACATTGCGGCGAATGCGGATGGCATAAGCGTACGTGTTATTTTCGTTTCTTTTCTGTGATTGGCTTAAGGACTTAAATGATGGGATTATATTAATGTGATTAATGTAAAGAAAATAAATCTAAAAAGATGTTGTAGAATCGGATTTGAAAACCACTCGGCTATTTATAATAAAGCTATATTTCAAAACTGCGGAGCTTAAGCCACTCCTTTTGAAAACCATTTGATTCTACAACGATATCAAGTTCAAAGCGTTAAAGATTTTCTTAAAAATCATCCGCAACCCTCCGTCATTTTAGGAAGTAGAGTACTTAGTATTCATGCTACGTTTGTTGACTATAGTTAAGGCGTAGTGTACGGTAGCTAAGTGATGTCTTCCTACATTGTATATGATGCAGATTAATTAGGACATTCTTATGACTTTGTTGACCATAGTTAAGGGTCATATGAGTGGGTCTAATTAATCAAGAAATGACGGGTAGAACTTGACTGGTACTTATGATTTGTTGACCTTAGTTAAGGTCATAAGTACTAGGGGTAAAAACCACATCGGGAATTTCAATAGTTGAAATTTGCAATGAGATTGCATACCTTCCATGTGATGGTTGGATCCCGATCCCATTGTGGGCAATAGTTGCTCCTAGGAGAGTTTTACAGTTTACAATCAGCTAACTCATTAGGAGTCTAGAAAGGTGTTAACGGGGCTCCGCCTCTGGGAAAACGAGGTTTATTTTAATTAGGTCCGTGCGAAAGCACGGGGAACCTCCCTCAAGTACCGACACTGGCCTGGCTGAACGGTTAGCGAAATTGTAGACTGTAATTAATCCTGGCTAGTTTTTCTTTTTAAGGTTTGAAATAAAAACTCGATAAAAGCGGTGGGAAACATCGATTAGACAAGATAATAACCAATCTGATCTATGCAAGAGCTTTCGCTAAGTGTATTCTTTTCTCTCTCTTAATGGCAGATACCCATGACTGGACTCAAGTTTCTACTAGATAAAAACAAACTGAATGGGACCAATTATAAAAACTGGCTGAGGAATCTGAAAATAGCCTTGACTTATGATAAAGTATCATATGTCCTCACGGCTTCAGCCCCGCCCGTCCCAGGTCCAAAATCCTCAGTTGCGGACATTGAAGTCCGCAAGACATGGGACGCTGACTGTGCCACAGCCAAATGCCTCGCACTTGCATCGATGGATAACACACATCAAAAGCAGCACGAGGATATGGACATTCACGGTATATTGCTCCATACAAAGGAGTTGTATGGAGAGCAATCCCGCGTATTACGATACGAAGCATCAAAGAAATTGTTTCAGATGCGAATGGCCCCTGGCACACCAGTAGGAGACCATGTTCTGAAGATGATAGCTCTTATAGAAGAGCTTGAGGACCTTGGATGGACGATGGACAATGAACAATATATAGATATTATTCTGCAGTCCCTCCCCTCCACCTTTGCTCAATTCATAGTGAACTTCAACATGCACGGCATAGAGAAGGAACTCCCTGAACTCCTTAACATGTTAAGGAGTGCAGAGAGCACTATGAAGTCAGCAAAAACTCCAGTTATGACTGTTGGACAGTCTTCCTCTTCTCGCCCGAAAGCTAAGGCCAAGGGAAAGAAAAAGAAGAAGCCCACCAATCCTAAGGGT
Organism: Agapanthus africanus; assembly: GCA_030015575.1. Classification (NCBI taxonomy): domain Eukaryota; kingdom Viridiplantae; phylum Streptophyta; class Magnoliopsida; order Asparagales; family Amaryllidaceae; genus Agapanthus; species Agapanthus africanus. The sequence continues at coordinate 413,164,223 of CM057349.1, read as the reverse complement.
GGAGTTAAAAAGGTGAAGGGAAAGGAAAAGTCCAAAACTAGAGACTCGGGGAAAGGTGAATGTTTTCATTGCCACAAGACAGGACATTGGAAGCGCAACTGCACGGAGTACTTAAGTCTCAAGAAGAAGCATGGGGATGTGTTCATATCAGAATATTGCATTTTATACCGCCCATTCTTACGCTCGTGTGTTTATAGGTAGGTACTTTTAATCCGTGTTTGTTACATGTTTACAGAATACAGGTTTTCAGTCCAAATATTGTAAATCAAGATAAAATCTCCACAGTTACGCCAAATGCAGAACATCTGTCGACAACAGATAAAAGCCGGGTTCCGGTCATCCATATCCGTCCAGTGCCGAGTACCGGTTCCCGATACAAGACATGTGACAGTGGTCATTCATGTCTGGGACAAGCACAGAGCACGAGGTGGGCTGCACAAGAATCAATGGGTGCGCGGAGCTCGAGGGAGAGACAAAGTCAAAAGTAAAAAGATATGCAATCTTGGACTTAGAAATCTGCAAAGATTCTGAAGACTTTTGTGCATTTTGAAGATTACAAACACGAGGGCACAGAAAACCAGGAAGCCACCAGAAATCCCACTGCCCAATTCATCATTATGGCCGCGCATGCGCGGCCAAAGTAGGGTTTTGGCCGCGCATGCGCGGCAGTATGGGGCCCTCTCTGCAGCGTTTTTCAGGGGCTTTTTGGTAATCTCATTCCTGGTCTGGTGGATGCCCTAGAATTCCATTCTCCAGCCTATAAATACAGCAGACCAGAGCTTAACCAATGGAGCTTTTCTTTGTTCTTGATTTTTGTTATTTTGTTCTTCTTCTTCCTCTTCTTCATTCTTTCTCCATTAAATTGTAGTGAGAGCTTTTGAGTGGAAGATTAATGAAGATGAGGGTTCTTTATCTTTCTTGTTAGTTTGCTCCCCCTTGAGATTTCTGCTTTCTCTTGCTCATTCAATCTCTTCATTGAGGTTGAATGGTTAAGAGTTAGTTATTGATCTCAAGGGTCGTATTTTCTTCCGGGACTAGCACTTCATTTCACATGCGTTTTCTACCATTCCCTTGATCTTGCAACCTCTTCATTGAGCTTGCAAGTTTAAGGGTTGGCTATTGAGCACATGCTTGGCTTGGGTCCTAGTTCCGTATTTTTTTATTACTCGCTTTTTATTACTTGTCTTTTTATTACTTGCATTCTATTTCATGCAATTTTATTCATGCTCTTTATTACTTGTATCTTTTCTTTTCTTTGTTCTTTTCTTTTTGTTCTCTTTTGTTCATTTTGTAAATGTTGTAATTATTGTTGTTGATAAGAATTAATACGGTTTTATAAGCTAACATTTCTTTGCCAATTCCTTTTCCCGTTATTTTCCATTTGAACTTCGCCCAAACCATACGCAAGCGCTCCGTTAGGCACCGTACCCTGACAAGGTAACGGTGATTCCTAACCACGACCGGTTGCGTTCGGTTTGGCCGGAGGCGAAGGCAAGAGACAAGAACGGAAGGACAAGGGTAAATAAGCCGGATTCCACGAATACCGCGCTTAAATCCCCTAATCCACGTTGTTGCCGATTGCTTAGCTTCAATTGGTCAAGACTCGGCTCAAAGGTTTTTGAGTACGGATTTCTTAGCTTACAATCTCGTATTTTCTTAACAACTTTATACTTGCAGATAAACACATAGGTTAGATCAAACACAAACATACAGATTCTTTATTAACTCGTCTAAGACAAGAAGGTAAGATAACACCATCTCCCTGTGGACCGACCCGTGCTCACCGGCTAGCTGCAAAGCGACACCGTCCTGATCGCGGTTACACTTTAATTCTTTGAACATCTGACACGCCAAAAGCGTGCGATCAGGATGCTTCCGCTTCAGGTGCGTTTGTGACAGAAAACTGTTTTTCAATAAACTCTGCTTCCTGGGTATTGGATACCGGTTCAGGTTCTCACATTTGCAATTCTATGCAGGGGCTGAGAAATAGCAAAGTTTTGAAGACAGGTGACCATACTCTCCGCGTTGGAAATGGTTCCAATGTACATACAGTCGCAGTGGGAGAGTATCACTTGGGGTTGCCATCTGGATGTATTTTGGTTTTGAATCCATGTTATTTTGTACCAAGTATGCTTTGTAATATAATATACGTTTCTTTGTTAGACAATGAAGGATATAATTTTGTATTGCAGAACAATGTTATGAACATTCACCTGAATCAAATGTTGGTTGGGTATGGTACGCTTAATAACGGAATATATGTCCTAAATCAGCACACAGTTTTCAGTATACAACACACTAATAAAAGAAAACTTTCAGAATTAAATGAAGCTTTTCTTTGGCACTGTAGACTTGGTCATATTAACGAAACAAGACTAAACAAGTTACACAAAGATGGATATTTAAACTCTTTTGAATATAAATCTTATGCGACTTGCCAGTCTTGTATCAAGGGTAAAATGACCAAAACTCCGTTTACCGGACACGGAGAAAGAGCTACTCAGCTCCTAGGCCTCATACATAGTGATGTATGTGGGCCAATGTCTACACAGGCTAGAGGCGGTTTTTCATACTTCATTACATTCACTGACGATTTCTCAAGATTCGGTCATGTATTTTTATTAAAGCACAAGTCCGAAGCTTTCGAGAAGTTCATTGAATATAAACAAGAAGTAGAAAAACAAACCGGCTTGAGTATCCAGATGTTTCGATCAGATCGAGGTGGTGAGTATTTCAGTACAGAATTTGCAAACTTCCTAAAAGAGAATGGGATTCTCTCTCAGCTCACTCCTCCTTACACACCAAAGCACAACGGTGTGTCAGAACGACGGAATAGGACCCTATTAGATATGGTCCGGTCCATGATGAGTGACGCTGAGTTACCAGTCTCGTTTTGGGGGCATGCATTGGAGACTGCAGCGTTTCTACTAAACAGGGTTCCAACCAAAACCGTGTCTACCATGCCATATGAGATATGGCATGGGAAGAGACCATCTCTTAAGAGAATTAAGATTTGGGGTTGTCCGACATATGTTAAAAAGCAGAATCCGGACAAACTCGAGACACGGTCAGTCATGTGTAACTTTGTGGGATTCCAAAGAATTCTTATGGATATCTATTCAACCACAAAGAGGAACAAAAAGTGTTTGTTTCTCAGTATGCCACATTCTTAGAAAAAGAGTTTTTCACAGATAAAGATGATGGCAAGGTGGTGGATCTAGAAGAGGTTCTAGAAACACAAACTACAAATGACGATTTAGTTGAACCGGCTGTTGAAATAGAAACTGAGGAACCTCGGCCACTCCGTAGATCTGGTAGGACTTCTCGCCCACCAGAGAGGTACTACGGTTTCCTCATTGATGGTGACGGAGAAGACTGCATCATGGATGATGGTGATCCTACCAGTTTTCAGCAAGCTATCACGAGTAGAGACTCTGTGAAGTGGCTGGATGCCATGAGATCCGAAATGGAGTCTACGTACACCAACAAGGTATGGACTTTGGACGTTGTACCTCCTGGGGTAAAACCTGTAGGGTGCAAATGGATCTTTAAAAGAAAGATTGGTATAGATGGGCAGTTGGAGACCTATAAGGCAAGACTTGTGGCGAAGGGTTTTCGTCAAAGACCAAGTTTGGACTATGACGAGACTTTTTCTCCCGTAGCCATGCTTAAATCCATTCGGATCCTACTTGCTATTGCTGCTCACTACGACTATGAAATCTGACAGATGGACGTTAAAACATCATTTCTAAATGGAAATTTAGAAGAATGCGTTTATATGGATCAGCCAGAGGGCTTCATTGACAGTGGGAGCAGCGGGAAAGCATGTAAATTGCTTAAATCCATATATGGGTTAAAGCAAGCATCACGGAGTTGGAACATCTGTTTCGATGATGTCATCAAAGAGTCTGATTTCATCAAAAATCCAGATGAACCTTGTGTTTATAAGAAGGCTGTAGGGAGAGCTGTCACACTCCTCGTATTGTACGTGGACGACATTCTTCTGATAGGAAATGATATTCCTATGCTACAGTCGGTCAAATCTTTCTTATCACTAAGGTTCTCCATGAAGGACCTGGGTGATGCCACATATATTCTGGGCATAAGGATCTATAGGGATAGATCCAAAAGGTTATTGGGATTGTCCCAAACCAGGTACATTGACACCATCCTAAAAAGGTTTAGTATGGAAGACTCCAAGCGGGGTGCCTTACCCTCTTGCCATGGGGTCACTCTCTCAAGGATTCTTGCCCAAAGACCGATGAAAAGAGAGCTCGCATGAGTATTATACCCTATGCCTCGGCAGTAGGATCTATAATGTATGCGATGTTATGTACACGCCCAGATGTAGCTTATGCACTTAGTGTTGTAAGCAGGTATCAATCAAACCCAGGGGAGAATCACTGGACAGCTGTGAAGAACATTCTTAAGTACTTACGAAGGACTAAAGAATTGTTCTTGGTGTATGGTAATGGAGATCTCCAAATGGAGGCCTTTACCGATTCGAGCTTCCAGAGCGATAAGGACGACTGCAAATCTATCTATGGGTTTGTGTTTACCCTCAATGGAGGGGCGGTAAGTTGGAAGAGTTCCAAACAGGATACCGTTGCAGACTCAACGATGGAAGCTGAGTACATTGCTGCAAATGATGCCGCCAAGGAAGCCGTCTGGATGAAGAAGTTCGTCTCGGAGCTAGGAGTAGTTCCAACCATTATTGATCCAATACCTTTGTATTGTGAAAATAATGGGGCTATGGCGTTAGCCAAGGAGCCCAGATCCCATCAACGGTCCAGACACATCCTGAGGCGTTTTCATTTGATCCAGGAGATTGTAGATCGCCGCGAGATCGAGATTAGGAGAGTAGACACAAAGAATAACGCCGCGGATCCATTCACCAAGGTCCTCCCTCAGCCGCAGCATGAGCGACTTTTTGAGATGTTGGGTATGAGATACGCCAATAACTGGCCATAGTGCAAGTGGGAGATTGTTGGATATATGTATGCCCTAGAGGCCATTATATGATAGTGGATGTATTTATACATGTATATATATTCAGTATACATTCTTGCTCGACATGATAGTATGCTATCTGGTTCTTCTTTATCTGATATGTTGATTTGATCATGCTTTTATTCATTCATACATGCTGATAAAGCCCTGAGGATATCGGCTTGACTGCTGTGATTATGATGGAGATCATACTAGTGGGACATCTGTAGTCTATAAGCATATCCTGGAAAGTCCCTAGTCGTAGGTATATCGAGACGGGGCATTGATATACCAGAGTAGACTAGCGTATATGATACTAGACCCATACGAAGGGCGATGAATGTTCCCACATTCATCGATGTTTGACATCAAGATCATATACGGATGCTCAGTGGTGACTGGGTACACTGGACGGACTCACCGAGAACTCCTATATGGAATTATATCTTTCGTCGGATAGCAGTTCTCAGGTGACACTGGTACAGGTTAGTCTGTAGACCCGAGATCGTCATAGAGTCTTGTGTGTTCTCCCACTGTACTTTGATTGCCACCCTACCACGGCTCTACTGAGTCGTGCAAACAGGTGGCCGTTGGGTACAGTCCCGAGACACACGAAGGCAATGAGCGATAGGAGGGGTTTCGTCTCTCCCGGTATTGGGAGTTAATGTTGTGCTGTGCCCGACTGGTTATATCAGTAAGTCCCTGGCCAGGGCTGCTGAGATTTGCTGATAAGTGTTATCAGTAGTTTCTCGATCTGTTATAGACCATTCACCGGCACGACTTATTGAGTTATTGGGGTCGACGTGACCATCCCTAGGCTCGATATGCAGCATATCTGACGAAGAGACCGGACTGTACGGTAGTGTTGCCGGTTGGCTTGACGGGAGTTGTAGCAGGTTCGCTTGTTTTCTTCTGATCGCTCAATACCCGGGTGGCCGTTACGTTTAGCTGACCGCTTGCGGCTTGGGGGTGCTTGATATGATCATCACTCACTGCCGGCGTATTGACGAGTTTTAGAGTCCCACAAAGGAGTTACCTAGTCCAGGCGAAACGTTGTGGTGCGCGTATGCGATATGCGCATGGACCCGATTGAAATGCGCGTATAGGATACCGTACATTGATCGGGTGGCTTGCTTTTGGTGAGGTCATATGTGATATGGCCGGATTGATAAATCAAGTGTTTATTTATCATTTAACCATTAGTTCTCTCACTTGAAACCTTTTCTTGTTCATGATGGATGTATGCATGCATGTATGCTATCTTTCTTCTAGTTTCATGCACATTTGGATGTGCATACATACATACATACATACATACACCATCTATCATGGTTGATTACACATGGAAAATGGTGGCAATATAAGACTCACACCATGGATAAATATATGGATTATTATTTGATTTTGTGTTTAAAACAAAATAGAAAAGGAAAGGATAATTCTTGACTTGTTTCTACATCCTTCTTTAACCTAACCATCCTCACCTACCCTTAACCTTGGATTAAACTTTCCTTCTATGTTTTAAACTCTAATTAAATAATAACTCAAACATTTAACCATGGTTTGAGATGAGAAGAAACAAAATATATATAGATATATTTCATTTCTTTTCTAAGGTTAATCTTTTCTCTTCTTCAAAAAGAAAAGCCATCATCTTCCTCCTCCTTCTTCCTTTGCTCTCTAGTTTCTTCTAGTGAGCAAAACACACATCAAGAAAGGTTTTTGAAGTGAGAATTAGAACCACAACATCATTCTACACAAGTTTAGCCCACTTGTTTAGAGTGTTCTCTTCATTTCTCCTCTTGAAAAGTGAAGTTGCAAGCTTGGACTAGGAGCTTCGGGTGGATCGTCGTGGACGCTAGAAGACTTCAAGAGAACCTTCCTCCAACACCCAAGAGGCCAAAGAGTCTAGCGAAGGGAGCTACAAAGGTTGTAGTCTCGAAACCCTAGTCTTTATTGCCTTTAACCTTTTGAAACCCTAATTTTCTAGGATCAATCCTATGTTTGCTTGCTTAGCACCATAAAAACTTGAACTTTGTGACATGTGATACTTCCAAACTCTACATAGGGTGCTAGGTAAACCTAACATTAGTATCAGAGCCGACCTAGAACATTAGGCGACACTTTTACGAAGTAAAAATCCCGATCGGATCAAAACACGACTTTTCGAGACCTTCTCTGGACAAATTTTAAAATCTGACATTTTTCAGAATTAAAACTACTTAAAAAATACAGCAGGAAAATATAAGAAATACTGTGAAAACCGAGCCCATGATCCGTACAAACCGCCGCGGAACCGCGGCAAATCCTTGCTTAGGCTGCGGTTCCGCGGCCGTATAGAGGCTTCATGGCTTCATTTTTCTACAGTAATTCTTAAAACTGCTTGTATATTGTTTTTAGGTATGTTTAATCTGAATATAGTACTGTATTTTCTGGAGATGATTTTGGACTCGTCGATTCGATCGGAATTTTCATTTCGTTGCTTTTCCGGGTAAATTAGAAATTATTGAAGTGTTTGAACGAGTATCGTTTGCTCACTATTCACGGGGTTTAAATACTTTGGAAATACGTGCAAGTTTTGTGGTGGACCCTCTAGAAGACAACAAACCTTAACTCGATTATGTGACCGTCTTGAACTGCCCTTTGAACCTTAGGGTTTGGGGCAGTACGGCGTGCCACATGTGAGGCATTGGCTTGACCCTTCTACGGCTGCACCGCTACTACTGTGTCACACTCTGGGTTTTTGAACTCTGCTCAAGTGTTGAGCTTTAGTGAATCTTGGGTACTTGATCGTTCGTTTGAAAACTTTAATACTGTCTGTTTATCCGGAATGTGATGCAATGTGTGGAATTCATATTACTAGACATGAAATACGAAGTATGTGATATTTCGCATTTGTGATGTCTAAAGAGAATGTGGATTCCAGATATTGCAGTTTTACACTTTCTTTTCTGTGACCGTAAGTGTAGTATGTAGTGGTATTGCCGATTGTCGTTGCTATACGTCGACGACAATCGGTGTATGCATACTTACTTACGTTGATGATATGAGATATTATGTGTTGCTGAGATATGATGTGCAGGATTGTCGCGATTGAATAGCCGGGGGTTTTATGTGAGATGAGAGTTTTATATTTTCATTCATGTAAATTCAAATGTAATGTAATATTCTTTTATTTGGGAAACTTCCGGGTTGAGGTTGCTGCCACCAGTGTTGTATATTATTTACTTTTTGGCATTAGGATGGACCCAAGGAGGGGAGCACAGGTGACCGGGTTCTGGGGTTCAGTGGGAGGCCATCTCGAGGAGTCGAGACCAGGTCTCCTAAACTCCAGAATTGGTAGGGTCGCTTGCCGCTCTCGTAGGGGTCCAGGGTGTGGTCTTGGCTATTCAACGCGACTGTGGAATCCGTATTTTCTATTCTGGCTAAATACTAAATACGGACGTCCTAGTATATCCCACATTATATCTATGTTTCTGCTGCCTGTGTTCTGTGATATCTGAGACGAATGACATATTATATATATGATATATAGTAGACGTTGCTTATGTTTTACACCCGCGCTAGTCCCGTCCCGGTATGCCGTTAGTTAAGTAACCTAACGGTGCATAACGGAACATTGCGGCGAATGCGGATGGCATAAGCGTACGTGTTATTTTCGTTTCTTTTCTGTGATTGGCTTAAGGACTTAAATGATGGGATTACATTAATGTGATTATTGTAAAGAAAATAAACCTAAAAAGATGTTGTAGAATCGGATTTGAAAACCACTCGGCTATTTATGATAAAGCTATATTTCAAAACTGCGGAGCTTAAGCCACTCCTTTTGAAAACCATTTGATTCTACAACGATATCAAGTTCAAAGCGTTAAAGATTTTCTTAAAAATCATCCGCAACCCTCCGTCATTTTAGGAAGTAGAGTACTTAGTATTCATGCTACGTTTGTTGACTATAGTTAAGACGTAGTGTACGGAAGCTAAGTGATGTCTTCCTACATTGCATATGATGCAGATTAATTAGGACATTCTTATGACTTTGTTGACCATAGTTAAGGGTCATATGAGTGGGTCTAATTAATCAAGAAATGACGGGTAGAAATTGACTGGTACTTATGATTTGTTGACCTTAGTTAAGGTCATAAGTACTAGGGGTAAAAACCACATCGGGAATTTCAATAGTTGAAATTTGCAATGAGATTGCATACCTTCCATGTGATGGTTGGATCCCGATCCCACTGTGGGCAATAGTTGCTCCTAGGAGAGTTTTACAGCTTACAATCAGCTAACTCATTAGGTGTCTAGAAAGGTGTTAACGGGGCTCCGCCTCTGGGAAAACATGGTTTACTCTAATTAGGTCCGTGCGAAAGCACGGGGAACCTCCCTCAAGTACCGACACTGGCCTGGCTGAACGGTTAGCGAAGTTGTAGACTGTAATTAATCCTGGCTAGTTTTTCTTTTTAAGGTTTGAAAGAAAAACTCGATAAAAGCGGTGGGAAACATCGATTAGACAAGATAATAACCAATCTGATCTATGCAAGAGCTTTCGCGGAGTGTATTCTTTTCTCTCTCTTAATGGCAGATACCCATGACTGGACTCAAGTTTCTACTAGATAAAAACAAACTGAATGGGACCAATTATAAAGACTGGCTGAGGAATCTGAATATAGCCTTGACTTATGATAAAGTATCATATGTCCTCACGGCTTCAGCCCCGCCCGTCCCAGGTCCAAAATCCTCAGTTGCGGACATTGAAGTCCGCAAGACATGGGACGCTGACTGTGCCACAGCCAAATGCCTCGCACTTGCATCGATGGATAACACACATCAAAAGCAGCACGAGGATATGGACATTCATGGTATATTGCTCCATACAAAGGAGTTGTATGGAGAGCAATCCCGCGTATTATGATACGAAGCATCAAAGAAATTGTTTCAGATGCGAATGGCCCCTGGCACACCAGTAGGAGACCATGTTCTGAAGATGATAGCTCTTATAGAAGAGCTTGAGGACCTTGGATGGACGATGGACAATGAACAATATATAGATATTATTCTGCAGTCCCTCCCCTCCTCCTTTGCTCAATTCATAGTGAACTTCAACATGCACGGCATGGAGTAGGAACTCCCTGAACTCCTTAACATGTTAAGGAGTGCAGAGAGCACTATGATGTCAGCAAAAACTCCCGTTATGACTGTTGGACAGTCTTCCTCTTCTCGCCCGAAAGCTAAGGTCAAGGGAAAGAAAAAGAAGAAGCCCACCAATCCTAAGGGTGGAGTTAAAAAGCTGAAGGGAAAGGAAAAGTCCAAAGCTGGAGACTCGGGAAAAGGCGAATGTTTTCATTGCCACAAGACAGGACATTGGAAGCGCAACTGCACGGAGTACTTAAGTCTCAAGAAGAAGCATGGGGATGCTTCCGCTTCAGGTGCGTTTGTGACATAAAACTGTTTTTCAATAAACTCTGCTTCCTGGGTATTGGATACCTGTTCAGGTTCTTACATTTGCAATTCTATGCAGGGGCTGAGAAATAGCAAAGTTTTGAAGACAGGTGACCATACTCTCCGCGTTGGAAATGGTTCCAATGTACATACAGTCGCAGTGGGAGAGTATCACTTGGGGTTGCCATCTGGATGTATTTTGGTTTTGAATCCATGTTATTTTGTACCAAGTATGCTTTGTAATATAATATCCGTTTCTTTGTTAGAAAATGAAGGATATAATTTTGTATTGCAGAACAATGTTATGAACATTCACCTGAATCAAATGTTGGTTGGGTATGGTACGCTTAATAACGGAATATATGTCCTAAATCAGCACACAGTTTTCAGTATACAACACACTAATAAAAGAAAACTTTCAGAATTAAATGAAGCTTTTCTTTGGCACTGTAGACTTGGTCATATTAACGAAACAAGACTAAACAAGTTACACAAAGTTGGATATTTAAACTCTTTTGAATATAAATCTTATGCGACTTGCCAGTCTTGTATCAAGGGTAAAATGACCAAAACTCCGTTTACCGGACACGGAGAAAGAGCTACTCAGCTCCTAGGCCTCATACATAGTGATGTATGTGGGCCAATGTCTACACAAGTTAGAGGCGGTTTTTCATACTTCATTACCTTCACTGACGATTTCTCAAGATTCGGTCATGTATTTTTATTAAAGCACAAGTCCGAAGCTTTCGAGAAGTTCATTGAATATAAACAAGAAGTAGAAAAACGAACCGGCTTGAGTATCAAGATGCTTCGATCAGATCGAGGTGGTGAGTATCTCAGTACAGAATTTGCAAACTTCCTAAAAGAGAATGGGATTCTCTCTCAGCTCACTCCTCCTTACACACCACAGCACAACGGTGTGTCAGAACGACGGAATAGGACCCTATTAGATATGGTCCGGTCCATGATGAGTGACGCTGAGTTACCAGTCTCGTTTTGGGGGCATGCATTGGAGACTGCAGCGTTTCTACTAAACAGGGTTCCAACCAAAACCGTGTCTACCACGCCATATGAGATATGGCATGGGAAGAGACCATCTCTTAAGAGAATTAAGATTTGGGGTTGCCCGACCTATGTTAAAAAGCAGAATCCGGACAAACTCGAGACACGGTCAGTCATGTGTAACTTTGTGGGATATCCAAAGAATTCTTATGGATATCTATTCTACCACAAAGAAGAACAAAAAGTGTTTGTTTCTCAGTATGCCACATTCTTAGAAAAAGAGTTTTTCACAGATAAAGATGATGGCAAGGTGGTGGATCTAGAAGAGGTTCTAGAAACACAAACTACAAATGACGATTTGGTTGAACCGGCTGTTGAAATAGAAACTGAGGAACCTCGGCCACTCCGTAGATCTGGTAGGACTTCTCGCCCACCAGAGAGGTACTATGGTTTCCTCATTGATGGTGACGGAGAAGACTGCATCATAGATGATGGTGATCCTACCAGTTTTCAGCAAGCTATCACGTGTAGAGACTCTGTGAAGTGGCTGGATGCCATGAGATCCGAAATGGAGTCTAAGTACACCAACAACGTATGGACTTTGGACGTTGTACCCCCTGGGGTAAAACCTGTAGGGTGCAAATGGATCTTTAAAAGAAAGATTGGTGTAGATGGGCAGGTGGAGACCTATAAGGCAAGACTGGTGGCGAAGGGTTTTCGTTAAAGACCAAGTTTGGACTATGACGAGACTTTTTCTCCCGTAGCCATGCTTAAATCCATTCGGATCCTACTTGCTATTGCTGCTCACTACGACTATGAAATCTGGCAGATGGACGTTAAAACCGCATTTCTAAATGGAAATTTAGAAGAATGCGTTTATATGGATCATCCAGAGGGCTTCATTGACAGTGGGAGCAGCGGGAAAGCAAGTAAATTGCTTAAATCCATATATGGGTTAAAGCAGGCATCACGGAGTTGGAACATCTATTTCGATGATGTCATCAAAGAGTTTGATTTCATCAAAAATCCAGATGAACCTTGTGTTTATAAGAAGGCTGTAGGGAGAGTTGTCACATTCCTCGTATTGTATGTGGACGACATTCTTCTGATAGGAAATGATATTCCTATGCTACAGTCGGTCAAATCTTTCTTATCACTAAGGTTCTCCATGAAGGACCTGGGTGATGCCACATACATTCTGGGCATAAGGATCTATAGGGATGATCCAAAAGGTTATTGGGATTGTCCCAAACAGGTACATTGACACCATCCTAAAAAGGTTTAGTATGGAAGACTCCAAGCGGGGTGCCTTACCCGCTTGCCATGGGGTCACTCTCTCCAAGGATTCTTGCCCAAAGACCGATGAAGAGAGAGCTCGCATGAGTATTATACCCTATGCCTCGGCAGTAGGATCTATAATGTATGCGATGTTATGTACACGCCCAGATGTAGCTTATGCACTTAGTGTTGTAAGCAGGTATCAATCAAACCCAGGGGAGAATCACTGGACAGCTGTGAAGAACATTCTTAAGTACTTACGAAGGACTAAAGAATTGTTCTTGGTGTATGGTAATGGAGATCTCCAAATGGAGGCCTTTACCGATTCGAGCTTCCAGAGCGATAAGGACGACAGCAAATCTATCTCTGGGTTTGTGTTTACCCTCAATAGAGGGGCGGTAAGTTGGAAGAGTTCCAAACAGGATACCGTTGCAGACTCAACGATGGAAGCTGAGTACATTGCTGCAAATGATGCCGCCAAGGAAGCCGTCTGGATGAAGAAGTTCGTCTCGGAGCTAGGAGTAGTTCCAACAATTATTGATCCAATACCTTTGTATTGTGATAATAATGGGGCTATGGCGTTAGCCAAGGAGCCCAGATCCCATCAGCGGTCCAGACACATCCTGAGGCGTTTTCATTTAATCCGGGAGATTGTAGATCGCCGGGAGATTGTAGATCGCCGCAAGATCGAGATTAGGAGAGTAGACACAAAGAATAACGCCGCGGATCCATTCACCAAGGCCCTCCCTCAGCCGCAGCATGAGCGACTTTTTGAGATGTTGGGTATGAGATACGCCAATAACTGGCCTTAGTGCAAGTGGAAGATTGTTGGATATATGTATGCCCTAGAGGCCATTATATGATAGTGGATGTATTTGTACATGTATATATATTCAGTATACATTATTGCTCCACATGATAGTATGCTATCTGGTTCTTCTTTATCTGACATGTTGATTTGATCATGCTTTTATTCATTCATACATGCTGATAAAGCCCTGAGGATATCGGCTTGACTGCTGTGATTATGATGGAGATCATACTAGTGGGACATCTGTAGTCTATAAGCATATCCTGGAAAGTCCCTAGTCGTAGGTATATCGAGACGGGGCATTGATATACCAGAGTAGACTAGCGTATATGATACTAGACCCATACGATGGTCGATGAATGTTCCCACATTCATCGATGTTTGACATCAAGATCATATACGGGTGCTCAGTGGTGACTGGGTACACTGGACGGACTCACCGAGAACTCCTATATGGAATTATATCTATCGTCGGATAGCAGTTCTCAGGTGACACTGGTACAGGTTAGTCTGTAGACCCGAGATCGTCATAGAGTCTTGTGTGTTCTCCCACTATACTTTGATTGCCACCCTACCACGGCTCTACTGAGTCATGCAAACAGGTGGCCGTTGGGTACAGTCCCGAGACACACGAAGGAAATGAGCGATATGAGGGGTTTCGTCTCTCCTGGTATTGGGAGTTGATGCTGTGCTGTGCTCGACTGGTTATATCAGTAAGTCCCTGGCCAGGGCTGCTGAGATTTGCTGATAAGTGTTATCAGTAGTTTCTCGATCTGTTATAGACCATTCACCGGCACGACTTATTGAGTTATTGGGGTCGACGTGACCATCCCTAGGCTCGATATGCAGCATATCTGACGAAGAGACCGGACTGTACGGTTGTGTTGCCGGTTGGCTCGACGGGAGTTGTAGCAGGTTCGCTTGTTTTCATCTGATCGCTCAATACCCGGGTGGCCGTTACGTTTAGCTGACCGCTTGCGGCTTGGGGGTGCTTGATATGATCATCACCCACTGCCGACGTATTGACGAGTCTAAGAGTCCCACAAAGGAGTTACCTAGTCCAGGCGAAACGTTGTGGTGCGCGTATGCGATATGCGCATGGACCCGATTGAAATGCGCGTATAGGATACCGTACATTGATCGGGCTGCTTGCTTTTGGTGAGGTCATATGTGATATAGCCGGATTGATAAATCAAGTGTTGATTTATCATTTAACCATTAGTTTTCTCACTTGAAACCTTTTCTTGTTCATGATGGATGTATGCATGCATGTATGCTATCTTTCTTCTAGTTTCATGCACATTTGGATGTGCATACATACATACATACATACACTATCTATCATGGTTGATTACACATGGAAAATGGTGGCAATATAAGACTCACACCATGGATAAATATATGGATTATTATTTGATTTTGTGTTTAAAACAAAATAGAAAAGGAAAGGATAATTCTTGACTTGTTTCTACATCTTTCTTTAACCTAACCATCCTCACCTACCCTTAACCTTGGATTAAACTTTCCTTCTATGTTTTAAACTCTAATTAAATAATAACCCAAATATTTAACCATGGTTTGAGATGAGAAGAAATAATATATATATAGATATATTTCATTTCTTTTCTAAGGATAATCTTTTCTCTTCTTCAAAAAGAAAAGCCATCATCTTCCTCCTCCTTCTTCCTTTGCTCTCTAGTTTCTTCTAGTGAGCAAAACACACATTAAGAAAGGATTTTGAAGTGAGAATTAGAACCACAACATCATTCTACACAAGTTTAGCCCACTTGTTTAGAGTGTTCTCTTCATTTCTCCTCTTGAAAAGTGAAGTTGCAAGCTTGGACTAGGAGCTTCGGGTGGATCGTCGTGGACGCTAGAAGACTTCAAGAGAACCTTCCTCCAACACCCAAGAGGCCAAAGAGTCTAGCGAAGGGAGCTACAAAGGTTGTAGTCTCGAAACCCTAGTCTTTATTGCCTTTAACCTTTTGAAACCCTAATTTTCTAGGATCGATCCTATGTTTGCTTGCTTAGCACCATAAAAACTTGAACTTTGTGACATGTGATACTTCCAAACTCTACATAGGGTGCTAGGTAAACCTAACACAGCCGTGCTATCTACAGTAAGGAAAGATCCTTCCATTGTCACATAAAGGCTGTCTAGCTAAACCTGTCAAAGATAAAATCCAATAACAAAAGAGATAATACTGATAGCCATGCTGCAAGGAAACCACAATGAATACTAAAAAATGTCCAATGGTTAATGGATGCAAATAAAGATCCAATACAATAGAATCGAAATAAAACAAGATCGAAAAAGATACATAAGTCCTAATGTCCCGCAAGAGCGCACATGCTAAACACTAACTGAAAAGAAATAAACCTACGGCTACTGATCTTCGGCAAGGTCCTGATAGCCTCTTCGATCCTGCTCAGCCTGAAAATCCGTCTCTAAATCTGAGATGGCAAATCTCAGGGATGTCAGAACATCCCAACAAGTACTCAACGTAAAAGTGTGTGTAATAACATGAATATGTGAGTATAATGAAGCCCGTGTGCACATGCTTATAAATACATATGGATATAGTAATATAAAACAGACATATAAACAGGTCAAGTCATATCCTAACTGGTCACTAAAAGGTAATATATCCTATCG
Source organism: Agapanthus africanus (assembly GCA_030015575.1). Lineage (NCBI taxonomy): Eukaryota > Viridiplantae > Streptophyta > Magnoliopsida > Asparagales > Amaryllidaceae > Agapanthus > Agapanthus africanus. The sequence goes on along the minus strand of CM057349.1, from coordinate 413,148,051 downwards.
TGAGTTCGAGTGTGTGTGTCAACCTCTGCAGGAGTATTCCTGATTCAAGGGTAGGGCCCCAAGGGCTACGAAATATAGGACCAACTGTGGAATGAACATGCGACCGATATAACCCGGTACGAGCTGCAATAACATGCGACCGATATTACCCGGTACGAGCTGCCGACATGGGACTTCTGAGATCCTGTTGTACGAACGCACACTCAAATTACCCCAACCCCCGTGTATTTATAACTATATAGTAAAGAACTAAATCACAAACTAGGAATGCTGAATGGTCAGGTAACCAGGAAAAGTCACGATAATAGTGTGATAAGATAAACATATAAGCACGAGTAATTGTATCCAGACATGTAATTCAGCATTCTAATTAGAGATCTTGTTTTTATATAAGTGGGCTGGATTCATGAGTCATCATTGTTAGTTGTATGTATGCCCTAGAGACCATTATTGTACATGAGATGTATATTATAGTGGATGCTTGGACATATATATGGAAGACTTTCTTGCTCGACATGATAGTATGCTATCTGGTTGCTCTTTATCTTAACATGTACACTTACTGTCTCTCTGTTATATGTTGATAAAGTTCTTAGGATGTGTACTTGACTTCCAGGATTATGATGCAGATCATACTAGTGGGGCCTGGGTAGTCCATGAGTTCATCCTTCAATGTTCCTAGTCAAAAGAATATCGAGACAGTGCATCGATATTCCAGAGTAGACTAGTGTATATCTTCTCGACCCATGTGATGGGCGATGGATGATCCCATATCCAATGGTGTTTGACATCAGAGATGGTATACGGGTGCTCAGTGGAGACTGGGTACACTGAATGGACTCGCCGAGAACTCCTAAATGGTATTGTACCTTACGTCAAATAGCAGTTCTCTGGTGACACTGGTGCAGGTTAGTCTGCTGACCCGAGATCGTCATAGTGTCTTGTGTGGCTCCTACTGTGCTTTGATTTCCACCCTACCACGGCTCTACTGAGTCATGCAAACAGGTGGTTTTTGGGTACAGTCCCGAGTCACATGGAGGCAATGAGCGATAGGAAGGGATTCGTCTCTCCCGGTATTAGGGGTTGATGTTGCACTATGGTCGATTGGCCATAACTGAAATCCCTGGCCAGGATAGATGAGATTTACTGGTAAGTGTTACCAGTAGTTTCTCGCCCGTTATGGACCTTACATCTGCATGACTTATCAAGTTACTGGGGTCTAACGTTTACCACCCCTAGACTAGATATGCGACATATCAGACGAACAGACTGGACTGTACGGTAAGTGTTACTGATTGGATTCGCAGGAGTATGAGCAGGCTTGCTTGTTGATCTTCTGATCGCTCAATACCCGGGTGGCCGTTAGGTTTAGCACGCCTCTTGCGGCTTGTGGGTGTTTGATATGATCATCACTCACTGCCGGCGTATTGATGAGTCTTTAGAGTCCTACACAGAGGTTTCCTGGCTCAAGCGAAAAGGAGTAGGAGCACATATGAGATATGCGCGGGACCAAGATTAATATGCATATGTAATACCGTATTCTATTCTCGCGATTTGTATCATCGGTCGGTTATATGCGATATAGCCGGGTTATCGAATCAAGTGTTGATTCGATAGATTGATACACTAGATATTAGTCGGTTAAATGTGATATGACCGGATCATTAAATCAAGTGTTGATTTAATGATTTAATGTATAATTATATATTTGATATATTACTTTACATTAACTAGTATTGGTTCACTTAAGATTGTTTTTCTCACTTGATAATGTATTAAGTATATATGTGATATATACTAGTGTACATGTTTGTATCATGATTGATGATACATGCAAATATGGGTGTGTGTGTGACATAAACCATGCTAATTATAATTTAGGTTTTTATTTATCTTAATAATTCAAAATTAGTGAGCATTTTGTCATGCTTGGAAGCTTGGAGAAGCTTGAAGCATCTTTGACAAAGTCCACTTGTTTTGTCTCACTTAAGATATTTATTAACCAAACCATTATAATTAGCCATGGTTATGTCTCTACAATAGTTAGTGCATGATACTAACTCACCCATGGTTGCAATTCACCACTTGATTTTTTTTCATTCTTCATTTTTCTTCATCTTCTTCCTCTAGCTCTCTAGCTCCAAGGAAAATGGTGATATCAAGTGAGAAACTAAAATCTAAAGTGAGCCCACTTCCTACTTCATCATCCTCTACTACTTTCCATTTAGTTTAAGATGTTCACTTCATAAAGTTCATCACCTAGTGAAGAGTTAGCTTGGGTTTGAGTCTCCTCAACGTAGATCATCTTCGGCTTCGAAGGCATCGAGCAAGCCCGTCCATTTCTTCATGTGAACCATCACTAGAGTCCTGGAGTTCGATGATCGCAGCGAAGGGACGACTACACGGAGCTTTAGAAGTGAAGGAACGAGTCTACAAAGGTTGTATTCTTGTTCACTTCTTATGTAATGTTTGATTACATTGTTATGTTACCCTAGTTTTCTAGTATGAATCCTTGGATGTTTGCTTAGCACCCCCTTAAATTTTTGTTGCGGCATGCTTGATGCTTGCAAACCCTAGGCTAGGTGCTGAGAAAATCCCAACATGGTATCAAAGCCAAACTAGAAACTTAGATGGTGTTAGAAACAATACGAAAACGAAACAAATCCGTAAAATACGATTTCTGAAACCCTGCTGGAATGCTCTCTGTCGATTTTGAAAAAGTCTGAAAAAATTATTTAAACAACTGCAGAGTCATGTATGTGGTACATATAGTGCAGAGAATAAATTTGAGACCCATTGCTCGGAATTGACCCGAGCACATTCCTATAAATTCCGAGGAGGCCGGCCTTCTTGGCTTTATTTTGTGTCAAATTTATTCTGTGCTCTGGTCTTCATATTTTGGGATTTCAGGTATTGTTTGTTTAGTCCAAAATTGCATGTGATGAAAATTTTGATACAGGACTAAAACGGAGTGTTTTGTAGTCGTATAATTTAACATTGTAATGGTAACCTAGGTTATGTTTAACAGTTCGAACGAACTTCAAACATCACCCCATGACCCCCTCTGAAATTTTCCAAGAGTTGGAATTTTCTAAGTTAAGTGTATTCAATGGTCGTGCAAGTAACTCTATGGACCCTCTAGAAGAATAAAAACCTTAACTCGATTCTATGCCCAAGGAACTGCGATCGAACCCTAGGGTTTGTCGTAGTTCCACGGTGTCATAGGTGAGGCGTTGGTTTGGCCCTTCTACGGCTGGTCCATAGGTACTGTGGCACGTTTTGGGTATTTTAACTTTGCTCACGTGTTGAGCTTTATGGGAGTTGTGGGGATTTGTTGATTCGATCGAAATGTTTAAAATCGTCTAGTTGATTGTGATACAATATTTGGAATCCACAATATTTGAATTTTATAAATCTAGCAATTTAGTCTCATTTGATCGGTTGCCACGGGATCTTGATGCGATCAAAAGTCCGTCGCAATCACGTAGCGTACGCGGATACTTGCTAGGTAACATTATTAGATAGCTACGCCTTATAGCCCCGACCAAGTGACTGTAGGAGAACCCCGTCGCCAAAAGCATCCATTCGGGTGCTCGCGGCAGCGGTGTTCCGCCTTAGTGAACTTCATCGACGGCATCGGGGGGTGCGGCCGTCTACTAAAGTTTCCGACGAGCATTCGATCAGGATGTGGGGAATCTTGTTGAATTGCCCGACTTGATATTGAAAAATGTTTTCGAGATCAAGACTAAAATGCGGGGTTTATAATTATTAGGCATGCGATGTCTAAGGAATTCATTTGGTTAGGCATGTGATATCTAAGGTGGTTGCGGATTCCAACTGTTGTAGTTTTTCACTTTCTTTTCTGCGACCGTAAGTGTAATATGTGGTGTATAGCCGGTTTTGTTGCTATACGTCAACGAAAATTGGGATACGCATATTTACTTACGTTGATGACATGTGATGTTATGTGTTGCTGTGATATGTTATATTGGATCGTCGTGTTTGAATAGCCGGGGGGTTTTATGTGAGATGAGAGTTTTTCATTTTCATTCATGTAAAAACTTGTATGTAATATTCTTTTATTGGGGCACTTCCAGGTTGAGGAAGATTTCACCGTTGATGTATATTATTTACTTTTCCGCATTAGGATAGACCCAAGGAAGGGAGCACAAGTAATCGAGTTCTAGGGTCCGGTAGGAGACCATCTCGAGGCGTCGAGACCGGGTCTCCTAACTCTAGAATTGGTAGGGTTGCTTGCCGCTCTCGTAGGGGTCTAGGGATGTGGGTTTGGCTATTCATCACGACCGTGGAATCCGTGTTTTATACAGGCTCAAATAAAATACGGACATCCTAGTATATCCAATATTTCATATGTTGTTTTCTGCTGCGATATCTGTGATGTGATCATTTGATATGATGAGATAGATGCTATATATAGTATATGTGATATATTATATAGACGTTGCTTATGTTTTACACCCGCGCTAGCCCTGCCCCGCTCTGCCGTTAGTTACCTAACCTAACGGTGCATGACGGGACATCGAGACGAATGCGAATGGCATAAGCGTACGTTGTATTTATCTGTGATGTTTAGGTAACTTAAAATGATGGGACTTCATTAATGAGATTAATGAAAGAAAATAAACCTAATGATGTTGTAGAATCCAATTTTCAAAATAGGTAGCTTTAGTTATTGCTTTGCATAGCGGTATTCCTTGCAGAATATCCAGCACCTTATTCGATAAGGAAAGAGCCGAGATCCCTTCACCTGGAGTGACCTCTTTAGCAATAACTGGCAGATGCTACAACCCTCGGTTTGTCTTTTGATTGCTTTTCTAGTTCTTGCTTTGCATAGTGATATTGTGAATATCCTGCACCTCATTCGACGAGGAAAGAGCCGAGATCCCTTCACCGGGAGTGACCTCTTTAGCGAAACTAGCAAAAGCCTCAAAAACACTTCATTTTAAAGCATTTGATTCTACAACGAGATCAAGTTCAAAGCATTAATGGTTTTCTTAAAAACCATCCTCAACCCTCCGTCATTTTAAGAAGTAGAGTACTTAGTATTCGTACTGTGTTTGTTGACTATAGTTAAGGCACAGTGTACGGTAAATAAGTGATGTCTTCCTACATAGCATATGATACGATTAGTTAGGACAGTCATGTGACTTTGTTGACCATAGTTAAGGGTCATGTGGGTGGGTCTAATTAATCACGAAATGACGGATAGAACTTGACTAGTGCTTATGATTTGTTGACCATAGTTAAGGTCATAAGCCACTAGGGGTAAAAACCATTATCGGGAGTTTCAAGTGTTGAAATTTGCAATGAGATTGCATATCTTCTATGAGATAGTTGGATCCTGATACCCACTGCGAGTAATTGTTACTCCTGGGAGAGTTTGGAACTTTACAATTAGCCAATCAAGTAGGTGTCTAAAAAGGTGTCAACGGGGTTACGCCCCTGGGAAAACGAGGTTTATTTTAATTAGGTCCGTGCGAAAGCACGGGGAACCTCCCTCAAAGTACCGGCACCGGCCTGGCCGAAAGATTGGCAAACTTGTAGGGTGTAATTAATCCCGGCTAGTCTTTCCTTTTAGGGTTTGAAGGAAGATTTGATAAAACCGGTGGGAGCCATCCTGATTAGATAAAATATATAACCAATCTAATCTTACAAGAGCGCACGCAGAGTGTTTTCTTCTCTCTCTCTCTCTCCAGGTAGCGACCATGACACGCCTTAATCAAGATAATAATATGGATGTATTGACCGAACCCGCTTGTTATACTGAGTTGGGGAACGTTGGTCCCGCACCAACTTATAATTGTTATAAGAACGAGCAGGAAATAGGGGAATACCAGGATTCCCATGCCACCTAAACGAAGAAAGTGCATGTTGATGCATCTTCTTCGGGTGTGTTCATTACCGAGAACTGTTTCTCAGTATCCTCTACGTCCTGGGTATTTGATACCGGATCATGATCTCATATATGTAATCTGTTACATGGGCTACAGAAAGGTAGATAACTGGGAATAGGTGATATGTCTCTAAGTATAGAGATCAGTGCAATTGTTGCAGCCAAGGTGTTGGCAGATATCACCTTGTATTACATAATACATTGATTCTGAACGAATGTTATTAGATACCGAACCTGATATACAACATTATATCAGTCTCTTTATCATGTAAAGAAGGATATAATTATGTATTGTTGGATAATGTTTTGGAACATTTCCTATATCAAGAGTTGATCGGTTCAAGCACGTTATCTAAAAGCATATATGTTCTAAATCAAACCACGGTTCTTAACGTACAGAACACACACAAGTGAAAGAGTTCAGAAATGAATGAATCATGCTTATGGCATTGTAGACTAGGTCATATCAATGTGACCCGACTAGCTAAGTCACATTAAGATGCATATTTAAATCAGTTTGAATTTACATCTTGTGAAACTTGTCAGTCATGTCACAAAGATAAGATGACCATAGCTCCGTTTATATGAAACAGAGAAAGAGTTGGTGAACTCTTGGGACTAATACATGATGATGTATGTGGTCCCCTGTCTACACATGCCAGGACTGGTTCTTTATACTTCGTTATATTCACTGATGATCTCTCAGGATTCGGACATGTGTTCACGTTGAAACACAAGCCTGAAGCTTTTGAGAAATTCACTAAATATAAATCCGAAGTAGAGAACCAAAACGGGTATAAGTATTATGTCCTTTGATGTGATCAGGGAGGAGAATACTTGAGCATGGAATTCTTGGAGTATTCTAAAGGAGAATGAGATTCTCTCTCAGCATTACTCCTCCGTATACACCACAACACAATGGTGTATCAGGGAGGAGCAATCGCATCCTATTTGATATGGTGCGCTCTATGATGAGTACTGTTCCCCTCCGAAAGACGGCGGCGACGTAAAGACGTCTTGCCTGAGATTCGGGGCAGATGCTATATGGTTTTATCCGTCCACCTCTCCGAAGATACCAAGTTGATTTATGGCGCCGTGTATCGGAGGTTTAGACGGATGCGGCCGATGGAGCAGACTTCGTCAGATTCCCCCTCGCTAGAGAGGTTTTTGATTATGGGGACGCTTTTCCCTGCAGGCGCAAGCCCCTGCAGTTAATTACGCTACCGCATCGCGGTAGCCACTTTCTCCTTCTCCAGAATTTCACTTCGTGTCGTGTGTGTCTGTTTTGTTTGTGGTTGCCCGTGGATTGAATGCGGAGACTGAGTAATGCCGTCGCCCGTAGGACGTGGATTAGTCCAAATCCGTATTTACTTAGATTTGGGTTTGGTGTTTTAGTTTAAGGATACGTTAGCCGTGTTGAGGCTAAGATCAACTTAAACGTTCATTAAGGATACGTTAGTCCTGTTTTAAACTAAGATCAACTTAACGTGGTGATCCATTTAATATATGGCCGTCGGGACTCATCACCTCTCTGACGTCGTTGAAAGATTACAACGATAGATGTCAGAGGAGTTCAGAGATGTACCCTTGAACCAAAGTTGATTTGGAGTTTTATAGTCCATTTGAATGTTTAAGGATACGTTAGCCGTGTTTGGGGCTAAGATAAACTTAAACGGGATCGTTTAGATCCGGCAAAAGAGCATTTGGAGGCTCTATTGTTCCAGTTTAGGGACGTGGTAGTCCATGTTCTAGTTTAGGGACGTGGTGGTCCCATCGCCAGTTTAGGGACGTGGTGGTCCATCATTAGTTTAAGGACGTTTCGGTCCAACGTTCCCATTTTGGGACGAGTATTAGTTTAAGGACGTTTCGGTCCATCATTAGTTGAAGGATGTTTCGGTCCACGAGTTTAAGGACCCCGCAGTCCGTATTGATGTGTGGTCGTCGGGACCCGTCACCTCTCTGACGTCGTTGAAGGCTTACAACGATAGGTGTCAGAGGAGTTCGGAGATGTACCCTCGAACCGGAGGTAAATTGATTTAGGAGAGCAATTTTACTCAGTCAATTTAATTTGAGGACTTACGGCCATGATTGGGCTAAGTCCAGTTGAAAAATATTCAATGCTTTTATTTGTTTTTGGTCTATTAGACCTGTGCTAGGGCTTTTACCCATGTTTAAATAATGCATTGCATTACTTTCTATTTTTGGTTGGGCTCCGCCCATAAAGGATGCAGAGCATCAATTTGTTTTGGGCTTTGCTCATTTATAAATGATGCAGAGCATCAATTTTACTTGGGCTCTGCCCTTTTATAAAAGATGCAGAGCATCAATTTTACCTGGGCTCTGCCCATTTATTGCATTGCAATTTATTTCGGCCTACTAGGTCTTTTTGATTTGGGGCTGGCCCTTTAGTAAAAGAAATGCATTGCATTTGTCAGGCGCTTTGCGCCAATCAGAGAGCGCAAGCGCTTGTGGTATGGACACGTGTCACGCAAGCGCAGTGCGCTGCGCCAATGCACTACGCTTGCGCTGCTGACACGTGGCGTGCTCTGGTGGGTTGCGCCAGTTTCAGAGAGCAAAGCTCTATCTTAAAAGCGCACAGCCCAAGTGAGTCAGATGCTGACACGTGGCGTTTTCTGGTGGCTTACGCCAACCCAGGAGTGCAACAGTGCAGTTTTGCAAGTGCAAGGCACTATTAATTTGAGAATCTTTTAGATTGCAGAACCAATGGTTCATAAGTGCAAAGCACTATTATTATTTTTTTATTAGAGATCATTGATCTTGTTCTTAGATCAATGATCTATTAGAAGAAATTCTTCTATCTTAAAGGTTTTTACCTTTTCTTCTTGAAATTTCTTCAGAGTTCTCTCTGTTTGAATTTCTTGATTTCTCACCAAAAATGTTCCTCCTTTTGATTTGGGGTCTAGGGGCCTTTATATAGTGCCCATAAATTTGTTAAATTTGTTAAAGAGATCTTTCTCTGAGTGATTTGGGGAATTTTCCCCACCGTTGGATCTTTGATCCAAGGGCTTCTGTTTTACAGAAGAAAATCTTCTTCTTTTAACAAGAACAGAAAGATTTCTTTGAAATTTTAATTCTGTTTGGCACAAATGCATCAGCGTTTGACACGTGTCAAGCAGCGCACGGCGCAGCGCAACTGCGCTGACACGTATCGCGCAGCGCAAGGCGCAGCGCAACTGCGCTTGTGCATCTGCGCTGACACGTATCGCGCAGCGCAACTGAAGCGTTGCTTCCTTTAATTTTGTTTTAAATAGAGCTTTGCTTTGATTGGGCGCACTGCCTTGGGCGCTGCGCAGACGTATCAACGCCTGACACGTGGCGCGTTGCGTCCAGGATTTGAAGCGTTGCTTCAAAATTTGAATTTTGAATTTCAACAGAGTTTTGCTCTGATTGGGGAAAATAAATGCCCCCCCCACCGTTGCGCTCACGTGGCGCGCACGTGAGTGCAGCGGTGGCAAGCTCCTGACTGTTGGATCAACGGGTGAGCTGAAAGGGCGCAAGCGCCTTATAAATAGGACCTCTGGCCCTTAGAAAATCTTCACCATTTTTCAAGATTTTGATTTTCCAGAGCTTTGCTCTTGTTTAAGAACTTCAGAGCTTTTCTCGTTTCCAAAGTTAGAAAACTTTTAGGTAAAATTAATTTAAATCAAATTAACTTAAATCAATCTTAACCAAAAGAGCTTTGCTCTTATAGATCTTTTGATCTAAAGAAATCCCTTTGGGGGTTCATAAACAGAGCTTTGCTCTCAAAGATCTTTTGATCTAAAGAAATCCCCTTGGGGTTTCATAAACAGAGCTTTGCTCTCAAAGATCTTTTGATCTAAAAAATCCCCATTGAGGTTTCATAAACAGAGCTTTGCTCTCAAAAACTTATAGATCTACAGAGATCTTGTTCATGGGTTCTAACCTATGAACAGAGCTTTGCTCTTGGATCAAATGTAGATCTTTTAGATCTGAAAAATGAAGAACTTATTATAAGTTTTCATGGATTTTTCAAGATTCCAAAATTTTTAATTCTTTTAAGTGTTAAAAAAAATTTTGATGGATCTTTCCATTATTACCACAGAGCTATGCTCTTTTAAGGAATCCTATTCCCCTGAGACCAGAGTTTGACAAGTGTCACTCTGTGACAGAGCTTTGCTCTGAAGAAGGAGATTTTCTCCTTATTTCTAGGGATTTCCCATTGATGAGAATATTCTCTTGGGGATCTTTTCATTAATTGACAGCCTCACCCAATGATGGGGCTTCTTATTAAATGATGCACTTTCATCCAGATTTTGTGGGTCCCCATTTGGTCCCCTACCCATTGCACTGCATTGTGGTGTGATTAATTTTAATTTAATTAATTTTTAAATTCAGTTAATTAAAAGTTTTTTTAAACGCCATGCGTTGGAATTGCAGCACTAACGGCCATTTTTTGTTCCCTTGCAGTGACCATGTCTCTCGATACCTTATTCCCGTTCGCCCGCTCGGAGGAAGGATTTCCTGAAGCGCCCTTGGACCGCGAAGTTCTAGCCATGCTTAAGGACCACGACCCGGAATATAAGAGTCTCCACCTTTGGGGGTCGTGGTATAATCAGATTATCGTGGGTCGACGGAGCTTCACGTGCACCGTACCGTCAGAACCGATTACGGCGATTCATTATGCCACCCCACCCTCGGTGCAGTATGCCGTGGAGATGGTTGATTGGACCTCGAAGGGCTTTCTTCATCCCGCCATAGATGCGATTCCGGTCCAGCGTCCTATGGTTTTAGATATCCTAGGATGCCGCATCTGTCAAGGCGAGGCACGACCTTGGGGGCAATCATATAACATCGGTCTGATCCCCCGCCACCCGATCGGCTATCTGCCGTGGGCCCGGTATATCCTGTCGACGAAGAAGTCGCAGTTGATAAGGTTAGGATTGTACACTGCGGTTTACGTCTCTCTCTTCCAGTATCCCACGCTCCCCACCTGGTGGTTCAAGGCTTTCTTGGAGCAGTGGAACATTCCTACCCACACTTTCCTCGCCATGGATCGGGAAGTGTCAATTTCTCTGGAGGAGTTCACGAAGGTATCCGATTTACCGGTTATAGGGGAACACTATGAGGAGTTGCTCCCGACAGATGAGTATGTCTTCGGTGCTAAGCCGGTGGTAAGGGGGCTCACGCCGGAGAATGCTGTTCAACACCAATTCCCAAGCTTGATTAAAGTGTTGAACATCTATGAGGCCCTTTTCATCGAACATGGGAGTCGCGAAGTTAGCTTTGAGGATTTCATCGCTCGGTTCCTTCGCCCAAGCGTCCTCTCATCAGAAGCTTCCAAGTTTGCTACCCTGGATGACCCTTTCGGTCTAGGTTTGGATAACCTGCCGGCGAAGGAAATAGACCAAAAGGGTTTTTTCCTTCCGGACTTCCCGACCATGTCTTTTGCAGAAATTGCAGCCCCTGAGATGGTCGAGGAGGCCTTTTTCTTAGGATTTCTTGGGTTGTGGCTGAGTTGGTTTGCGATTCCAATGAACTCTTGCCATATGCGGCCTTCTGTCTTTTACCCAGCCCACCGGATGACCATCGGGGTAAAAGTGGCCGTTGGGATCGCTGGCTTGGCACACTTATATCATGGCCTCAGTCGAGCAGCGGATGCTAATGAGCCTGGGGTACTGCACGTGGTCTTTCCGATGCACTACTTCATATCATGGCTCGAGCTACATACGGCGGGTGTCTTCGGCATGCACAAAAGGCCCTCGTTCTTCGACAAGTGCGGCTTCCCTCGCATTATACAGCTGATCGGCGCATCAATTGTGACCCCATCACCACGAAACGCCAGTGGTTTACTCCTTCGCCCTCACACCGTTGGAGCCGGGATGTCCTTCATTGACAAGGTATTGACTATTGGAAAGGCGTCCACCATTGCGGTGCGACTATTACAAGACTCCTTTAAGGATGGAGCCTCAGTTTTGACGGCCCGAGAGACCCTCCACTTATATTCTATTAGACCGGGCTTCCTAGTCTTCAGGCAGAACGGTGCGGCGATTTTCATGAGATATAACCCGCATCGTTTCGCCCAACAACTGGGCTACGATCAAGGGGTACCCTTGGAAGCTTTCCTACTGGAACCTGCTGCCACTGAAGAAGGGATGGAGAACGTGCTGCATCATTTCATGCGCCTGAATACGGGTTCTCACTTTTTGTCAGTGCGCCGGCTTACGCTCCACGACTCCTCAATGTATATAAAGAATGGTACAGTCGTTCGACGGGAGCCGTCATAAAGGAGGAAAGGCGATTGTTGGTCGACCGTAAGGGTACACCTCCAGGTAGCGATCGCAACGCTCCTTTGGTGCCAAGGACCCCGGTAGTTCCCCCTTTGAAAGATGCTAGAGCCGGGCCACCGCGTGCGCAGAGTCCCCCACGCGGATTGCCGCTCCCTGATATTGCGGATGCACCACCAGCACCTATGCTCCAGTAGAGACAGTGGTTGTAGCCTCGCCGGAGTCTGGCATGGGTGCGGACATCGGGACCTGCCGCCCTAAAGTGGCTGCCAAGCGTAAGTCGATCCCGGGTGCACCCAGGGTTGGTAGGCAGAAGAAGAAAAAGAAGTCGCTCTTTACCGCTGACGTCGCGTTCGGTCAGGAACCCCATGCTCCCTATGCCGAGGGCCTGAGTGAATACGGGACTAACGAGGGATTAGTCATGCCGGATGACACGGATTTGGAGGCCGCCCTCGAAGCTTCGGAGCGGTTGACGAGGCGTGACGCATGGCTGGCTAAGCTTGCGGCATCAGGTAATCACTAGTCGCATTTTCTATTGCATCATATCTTTATTATTGCCTTTGATTAACATTTTTCCTTCTTTTCTTCCAACAGGCATCACAACTGAAGAAGCCATCGCCGCTTCCCTTAAGACCTTCCGAGAGGAGGAACGCCTTAGAGCGTATTTAGGCCTTAGTATGTTTAAATTCATCAAGTTTTCATTTTCCTTGTGTTATGGTCGATCTAACCTCTCCCTTTTTATCGCAGGAACCTCAATGCCGTTCCCGCCAAGTGACGCGGATATTCTGCCAGCTGCCGATGTTCCTGCTTCCTCAGGGCTACCGCGGGAGGTCCGTCTTGAAGAGCCGATGAGAGATGCCTTAAAGGCTCTGGAGGCATCTCTAAACGAGGACGACGACACCTTAATTAGGGAAGCGTCGAAGAGGTCTATCGCGAATGCCCGGGAGGAAAGGAAGCGGTTGAGGCGCGAAGCAAAGGCACGCAGGGCTGCCTTGGCCATTGGAGCGGGCCCAAGCACCGTGCATCATGCCGATACTCCATCAGAAGAGCCCCCGGTCGCCTTGTCTACGGCTCATAGACAGGCGGTGCATGCCAATAGGGAGGCTAACGATAAGTCCACCTCAGGTAATATTTCTTTCAGAATTTTATTGTAAGAATTATAAAGTTGCTGGTTCTTATATATTCTATCCTGCAGGGCCAAGTCCGACCGAGGGAGAGGCGGAGACCGTTGAACCCAAGGAAACAGAGGAGTAGGCACTGGCCGAACCTGAACCGACGGTGGGCAACGTCGCTGGGGCTGCGGAGCCTGAGATGGAGGCTGAGGGATCTGCAGCCGAGAAGGTCATTGATGCCGAGCCTGAAGTGGCGGCAGATGAAATGATCGTTATAACTGAGCCCAGGGTAGTGGCGGTGGAGGCGCTTGAGGCCGGCGACCTCGTGGTGACGGCGGATGAGCCGATGGAAACCGCGGAGCCCGAAGAAGTAGCGGGTGAGATGGGCACGACTCTTGGGGAAGAGTCAGCCGCTCTCTCTCAAGAGTCCGGCAATGCTCCGATCATTGCCCTCCCCGCCTACAATCTTCCGCTGTCTCCTGGCCGCGCGAGCACGACGACGGCCCCCATTGAGTCGGGTGATGAGGCCACGGGCGGTGGCCTCATGTCGATGGAGGAGGGAGCCGCCTCCGTTTCAGCCGGCAGCTCATCAGGTAAATCCCAAGTTGCTGTCTTTCTTTAACTTGCAATCCTTTCTGACAAGTTCACCTTTGTTCGTAACGCAGGTGCAGCCAACGCCGATGCCCCACTGCTCGAGGGAGCGCCTTCAACGACTGCCTTGGCGGTGGTCACCTCTCAACCCTCTCTCATACCATCGAAGATGTTGGAAGGTATGGGTTTGCAACTTATTAATCTTATCTTTCAGACGTATAATTTGTGTACTAAAATTGTACCGTTATGTCTTTTCAGGAGTGTTCTTTGACCATCTTTATCAAGTGTTTCTCCCACACTTCTCTTTCCCATCTGAATTCTCTTCTTCCTCTGGTAGCGCTGGTGAGTATGGTTTCCATTGATATCTTTCTTTTTCATTGATGGAATTACTTCTAACTTTTTTTGTGCTACAAATCGAAGAAGGGGATGAAAGATCGGTTGCGCCACCGACCCTTCCGGCCTTGCCAGCTGCCTCAGCTAGTATAGCGACTATCACATTGATAACTCTCCCTCCATTTTTTGAACTGTTATCTGATCATATCTTGTTTCTTTTCAGCTGTTGTTCCTGTCTCTGTACCCTTTGAGCCTCGCATCACAATGCCGGCAGGTCCTTTCCTGAGACGTCCGTTCTTGAAAGGCGCCGCGAACAGTTTGCGTATGCTTAGCGACTACATCGAGGAGCTCGACGTTGAGACTCTTACATCTGCGGCGGATTTCGCCACGGCGGTTAACCCGATGCTGGTGATACTCATGAATTTCCATGACGAGGGCATCATCGCATCTTGGGTTAACCATTGTAGGGAGATCGAGGCTCGCCTTCATCAGCTGGAGTCGATACGTCCCGCCCCCGAGACTTTAGCCGCGAGCAATGAGAAAGTAGCATAGATCGAGGAAAGCGCTTCTTACGTCCACCACTTGGAACAAGAAGCAGCTTTGAGGCTAAGGGAATGCCAAGAGACCTCGAGCGAGACGGCTCGTCTGCGTGCTGAGGTTGAGGCGAACGCTGCCCAAGTGAAGGCTATCTTTGAGGGTCTCCTGGAGCGCATCTCTCATGGGCTAAACATGAAGCGAAAGCTTGATGTCGCCGAGCGTGACACCCCAGGCCACGAAGCTGCTCATCAGGCCGTCAGGGAGCAGCTTGCATCTGTCTTGCAGTAGGCTCAGGTGGAGGCAGAACTGGCGGTGGTGGCAGATCAAGAAAAGACGTGGAAGGAAGTGCACAAACAATTAACAGAGCTATGCAAGGCGCTTCCTCCCCAATAATTCCCCTTGTATCTAGATACTTGTAAAAAATTTCTTTTTTAAATAATATGTATCAATTCTTTATTCTTTTGTACGCTTCACCTTGTACTTGATTACATCCAATAAAGATACACATTTTTCTTTGCAATGTCTTGTACTATTTTCTTTGTTTTTTCCTTTCTCTTATTATCAGCATGCTGTCTTGATAAACACATTTTACCGATAATAGAGTAATCATCTAGATTTCCTCAAGAAAGAGCGATGGCTTAGGCCGCAGGTTCAGATCTGCCGCCTAAGACTTCTCAACTCTATGAGCCGTGAGGGTCTCATAGAGACTTTTCTCCCTACGAATCGAGAGGATCTCGTAGGTGTATTTTCTCCTTCGGAATCGTGAGGATTCCTAAGCGCGTTTTCTCTTATAAGTCGTAAGGATCCTATAAGAGAATTTCTCCCTCTTACGAGTCGAGAGGACCCGTAAGCGGTTGTTCCCCTCCTTGTCGAAACTCGAATTTGGAGAGTGAGACCCGTGAATAGTATGCAAGAGACTGTTTAAGACCGACTTGCAGGGTCCCATTGTTCAGGAAGCAAGTTTTTTAATCCCTGCTGCCTGAGACTTCATCTTGCAAGTTGAGACGAATCGGGAATTTCCTGCGGAGACACTGGTTTCTCTGCGAGCCGACGCGAATCAGGAGGCTTTCATCAAGGACGCTAGTATCCCTGAATTAAGGTATTTGCCAAGGATTATTTGTTTCCCTGGTGTTGAAACGAATCGAGAATTTCCCACGGAGACACTGGTTGCTCTGCAAGTCGACGCGAATCAGGATTTTCTTCGTCAAGGACACTTGTTTCCTCGAGTCGAAGTATTTGCCAAGGATTATTTGTTTCCCTGGTGTTGAAACGAATCGAGAATTTCCCATGGAGACACTGGTTGCTCTGCGAGTCGACGCGAATCAGGAGGCTCTCATCAAGGACGCTGGTTTCCCTGAGTTGAGGTATTTGCCAAGGATTATTTGTTTTCCTGGTGTTGAAACGAATCGAGAATTTCCCGCGGAGACACTGGTTTCTCTGCGAGTCGATGCGAATCAGGAGGTTCTCGTCAAGGACGCTGGTTTCCCTGAGTTGAGGTATTTGCCAAGGATTATTTGTTTCCCTGGTGTTGAAACGAATCGAGAATTTCCCACGGAGACACTGGTTGCTCTGCGAGTCGACGCGAATCAGGATTTTCTTCATCAAGGACACTTGTTTCCTCGAGTCGAAGTATTTGCCAAGGATTATTTGTTTCCCTGGTGTTGAAACGAATCGAGAATTTCCCACGGGGACACTGGTTGCTCTACGAGTCGATGCAAATCAGGATTTTCTTCGTCAAGGACACTTGTTTCCTCGAGTCGAAGTATTTGCCAAGGATTATTTGTTTTCCTGGTGTTGAAACGAATCGAGAATTTCCCACGGAGACACTGGTTGCTCTGCGAGTCGACGCGAATCAGGATTTTTTTTGTCAAGGACACTTGTTTCCTCGACTCGAAGTATTTGCCAAGAATTATTTGTTTCCTTGGTGTTGAAACGAATCGAGAATTTCCCACGGAGACACTGGTTGCTCTGCGAGTCGACGCGAATCAGGAGGCTCTCATCAAGGATGCTGGTTTCCCTGAGTTGAGGTATTTGCCAAGGATTATTTGTTTCCCTGGTGTTGAAACAAATCGAGAATTTCCCGCGTAGACACTGGTTTCTCTGCGAGTCGATGCGAATCAGGAGGTTCTCGTCAAGGACGCCGGTTTCCCTGAGTTGAGGTATTTGCCAAGGATTATTTGTTTTCCTGGTGTTGAAACGAATCGAGAATTTCCCACGGAGACACTGGTTGCTCTGCGAGTCGACGCGAATCAGGATTTTCTTCGTCAAGGACACTTGTTTCCTCAAGTCGAAGTATTTGCCGAAGATACTGGCTCCTTCGGGGTTGGGATGAACCGTCGAGATTTGGCTTCGTTTTCTGGCGGAGCCTGTTGGGAAAGTAAGGTTCCTTCTTTGTTTGCGCCCTTGGATTGTATACAGGGATCGATGTGATCTCAACTGTAGGGCAAAAGTTTTATCATCATTTTTTTTGTTTTATTTCCGCGATGCTCTATCATTTCAGCTTTTATATCGCGAAGGTCGCGATTGCCCAATCATTGCGGCTATTTTTCGTGGTGCCCAATCATTTCGGCTGTTTATTTTACTTTTACTCGCTGCTTTTTATTGCGGGTTGCCCCATCATTTCGGCTATTTTGCATGCATACATTTTTACTTGCTGCTTTTTATTGCAAGTTGCCCCATCATTTCGGCTATTTCATATGCATGTGCGACTTACTGGCTTTTCGCCGTAAACCTGAAATTAAACACCGATTTCGGCATCAGCACCGCTACAACTGGGATATTGCCAGAAGCGAATCATCATCTGCCTCTGTCGACGTCGAACAAGGGTGGCTTAGCGAACAGGGTTAAGGTCCTGTTGACTAAGGCTTTTGACTTCATGAACCGTAAGGGTCGCACAAAGGTATTTCTCCCTACAAGTCGTAAGGATCTTGTAGGTGTATTTTCTCCTTAGGAATCGTGAGGATTCCTAAGTGTTTGTTCCTCTGTAAGTCATAAGGATCCTACATGAGGGTTTTCTCCTTGTAAATCGAGAGGATTTACAAGGGTTGTTCACCATGCGAACATATCCCCAGTCTCGGATGGGACTTAGTTAGGGAAATGTTTATTCGCGCCCTTGGATTGTATACAAGAGCCAGTATTGGACCACTTGTAGGGCAATATCGAAGGTTGTGGGGGTTGCTTAAGCACAGGTTTAGGTCTTTGTAACTTAAGACTTTCAAATCTTATGAGCCGTGAGGGTCCCATAAGAGAGTTCTCCTTACGAGTCGTGAGGATCTCGCAAGTGTATTTTCTCCTTAGGAATCGTGAGGATCCCTAATTGTATTGCTCCCTTGTGAGTCGTAAGGATCTCACACGGGTGGTTTCTCCTTACAAGGTCGAGAGGACCCTGTAAGTGTCCTTTAACGAGGTTGCACCCTCTCTGGTTTTCACAAACACTCGCCGGTAGTCCTGCTGTTTTTACTCACGGAGCCCTTTCGGGTTTTCATCCGTGCCCATTTTGCTTATGGACATACCGTTTTTTTATTATTATTTTTTTTTTACGAGGTCGCGCCCTTTCGGGTTTTCACGAACACTCGCCGGTAGCCCTGTTGTTTTTACTCACGGAGCCCTTTCGGGTTTTCATCCGTGCCCATTTTGCTTATGGACATACCGTTTATTATATTTTATTATTATATATTTTTTTATATTTTTTTTATATATCTCGTCAGCCTAAGAATGCTGCGGTAGTAATTTAAAGTCGTTTCGGTCCTTCATCAGTTTAAGGACGTTTCGATCCGCCATTAGTTTAAGGACGTTTCGGTCCATCCAGGAGAAGGCTGGCTACTGCTTATAAAGTTTGAGCTTAGGAAGATAGCGAGTGGACATAGTCATCGTCATCTATCATTGACCTAGGCAATAACTCACTAAGCGTAGTATTTCTTTAGGAATCGACCATTTATTGGCCTGTAAGGCCTTTCACCGTGCATATCCATGAGTAGATAGGCTCCACCCTGGTATACCTTGTCTATGATGTACGGGCCTTCATAGTTAGGCTCGAATTTCCCTCGCTTGGCGCGATTGGGGATCATAGGCCTTTTGACCACTAGCACGAGTTCGCCTTGGCGGAATGTCCTCGGCCGGGTCAATCTTTCATATGAGCGCGTCATCTTTGCTTTATAAGCCTACAGATTTTGTTGCGCTATGAGCCGGGTTTCATCAAGGGCATCAAGCTCCTCAAGCCGAAGGTGAGCAGTTTCTTCGTCCGTCAGCTCGTAGTGGACTGCCACTCGTAGAGAGGGTAGCTCTATCTCGAGGGGGAGTACTGCTTCCGTACTGAATACCAACGCGTATGGCGTTGTGTTCGTGGCCGTCTTGAACGTAGTTCGATACGCCCAAAGAGCCTCTTGCAGTCTCTCGTGCAAGTCTTTCTTATTTCGGGACACCGTCTTTTTCATGATCTTCGTCAGGGTCTTGTTGAAGGCCTCGGCTAGACCATTAGCTCGCGGATTATAAACCGAGGAATATCTCCAGTCTATATTGTGTTGTTGCGCGAAGCGACTGATCTTGTGGCTTCTGTAAGCTGGCCCGTTATCGGAGATGATCCGTCACGGAGTTCCAAACCGATAAATGACGCGCGTCTTGAAAAAGTGGAGGATATTCTCCGTCTTCACTTCTCTCAGCGGTATTGCCTCTGCCCATTTGGAGAAGTAATCAGTCGTCGCCAGAATGAAACGATGTCCTCTAGACGATGCTGGTTTGATGGGGCCGACTATATCAGTTCCCCACATTTCGAATGGCCAGCTAGCCACCGTTGGATGGAGTGGATTTGGATGTTGGTGGATGAAGTCCCCATGGATTTGGCATGAGTGACATTGTTTCGCATATTCGAGGCAATCCTGAATCATCGTGGGCCAGTAGTAGCCCATCCGTTTGATCTTGAACTTCATCTTCGGGCCCGCTTGGTGAGAACCACAGAGTCCGTCATGAACTTCCTGAACGACTCTTTCCGCTTCATCAGGCCCTAGGCATCTCAGCCACAAAGAATCGAATGGCCTCTTATACAAAGTATCATTGACGAAGGCGAAAGACAGAGCTCGTTTCATGAGCTGATATCTTGAAGACGCATCTTCGGGCATTCGACGGTATTTGAAGTAGTCTATAAAGACTTCTCTCCAATCCTCAGCCTCTTCCCGGTCTTTTATTTGCAGGGTCACTTTTTCAGTCACTCCCTTTTCTTCGGATGATTCCGGAGATACTTCTGCTGGGGCAAGCACCCGACGGCTTTGCACCACGATCTTTACGTCATCGAGATTCTCGTCAGCCAGTTCTTTAGCAAGCTTGGCCAACGCGTCTGATTTGCTGTTTTCCGCGCGCGGTATGCTTTCCAGGATATAGGAAGGAATTTGGGTCAACAGTTGTTGCACCTTTTCGCCATACTTCACCAGCTCTGGCTTGCACGTTTGGTAGTCGCCATTTACTTGACTAACGACCAGTTGAGAATCTCCGTATATGAGGAGGTTTTCAATTCCCATGTCGATGGCGATCTCGAGACCTGCTATCAAGGCTTCATATTCGACTTCGTTATTCGTCCTCGGCTCTGTTAGGGAAAAAGCAAAGCGCATTATCCCTCCTTGTGGAGTTACAAAGATGAGTCCTACCCCTGATTTGATTACAGGGATATTTTGTTTGCGCTTCTTCATGGAGGATGCTCCGTTGAAATAAAGCTCCCATCGGCTATCACCACCGTCGATCGCATCAAACGCATGTTCGTCTGGAAGATCGCAATTCAAAGGAGAATCGGCGGGTATCGGATGCTCAGCGAGGAAGTCGGCGATGGCCTGGCCTTTCACTGCCTTGAGAGGTTGATAGGTTATCGAGAACTCCATCAAGAGCAGAGCCTATTTAGCGAGTCGTCCCGTCAATATGTCCTTTGACATTAAATATTTAAGAGGGTCCACCTTTGAGATGAGACGGACTTCGTGTGCCAATGCATAGTGCCTGAGCTTTGTTATCGCAAAGATCAACGCCAAGCAGTGTTTCTCAATAGGGGAATAATTGCTTTCTGCCCCCAGTAGGACTCGACTTAAATAGTAGAGTGCTCTTTCTTTCCCTTGGTCGTTCTCTTATGCCCATAATGCGCCTAAAGAACCTTCGAGGGCGGTCGTATAGAGAATAAGGGGCTTCCCTCTAACCGGAGCAGCCAGCACTGGCGGGTTTTGCAAGTACTGCTTGATTTCGTCCAGCGTGCCCTGGCATTTTTGATCCCAGACGAATGGAGTTCCCTTCTTCATCAGGTGGCTGTAAGGACGGCACTTTCCTGAAAGGTTGGCTATAAATCGCCGTATATATGCGAGCTTCCCTTGGAGAGACCGCAACTGTTTGAGAGTTCTCGGCGGAGGCATTTCCATGATTGCCTTGATCTTAGACGGATCTATTTCGGTACCTCGGTGTCGGACGATGAATCCTAGGAATTTACCCGATGAAACCCCGAACGCACACTTAAGAGGGTTCATCTTCAAGTTGTATTGTCGAAGGCGTCGAAATACAGTCTTTAGATGCTCGAGATGCTCCTCGTATGATTTGCTCTTAACTACGAGGTCGTCGATATAGCACTCGACGATTTCATGTATAAGGTCATCGAAGATCTTCGTCATGGCCCTTTGATAGGTCGCACCGGCGTTCTTTAGACCAAAGGGCATCACCTTGTAGCAAAATATTCCCAAAGGAGTCCGGAAAGCGGTGTGCTTTTGGTCTTCGGGATGCATCTTTATCTGATTATACCGTGATGAGCCGTCCATGAAGGAGAAAACCTCATGAGTGGACGTATTGTCTATCTTCAGTTCGGTGACCGGCACTGGGAAATCATCCTTTGGGCAGGCTTTATTGAGATCCCGGAAATCCACGCATATGCACACTGTCCCATTCTTCTTCATCACCGGGACGATGTTAGCAATCCATTCAGGATATTGAACTTCCTGGATAAAGCCAGAGTCGATTAGCTTTTTGACGTCGGCATTGATACTCATCTCAAGCTCGAGCCGCATTCTCCTCGGCGCCTGTTTGACCAGCTTGATGTCCGAGGATATCGCCAATTTGTGCACAGCAATTTCTGGATCTAGTCCCGGCATTTCGGAATAGTTCCATGCGAAGCAATCTCTATGCTGTACAAGGACGTCCTTTAATGCAGTCACCCTTTCTTCAGATAGTAGCTCGCTGACCAATGTCGGTCGCGGATCGTTCACCGTCCCTAACTCAATTTTCTTGAGGTTATCTGCAGTGGTATGTATTCCATCCTCCAGTTCTTTCGGCGCTGGTGGAAATTCTGAGATTACCTCATCATGGCTGTTCTCGAAGCACCAGGGAAGGTTATCCACGTTCTCGGGCTCTTCTTTTGATATTGTTATCATGTGACAGGTGCGAATCCGCTTCCAATCCCAATGTGGAGTTGGCTCTGCTCTTGTGGCTTTGGGTTCGTGCTTCTATGGCGGTGTCACCTTCCAGTTGTCAGACAGAGCGAAATTGCCGAGCTGGTACTGATCTTCAACCCAATTCTTGAAGGTGAAGCAGTCTTCGAGAGGATGCCCAATTACTCGATGGTAAGAGCAATAATTTGGGTCAGAAACTTCACCTGCTCGTTCAGGGGTTTTGGACTCCGGCAGTGTAAGCATTTGATATTTTAGAGCAAGATCAAGTATCTTTTTCGTCTTGTCCCGAGGAAACAAGTACGCTCGACCCATTTTCTTCATGAGGGATAGATCAATAACGCTCGACTCCCGTTTGTGTGGCTTCTTAGCCCCGCTTTGTTGCGGTTGAGCGCTCTTTCGGCCTTTCGACTTGTTTCTGCCTCTGCGTCGAGCCTTTTTTTATAACAGATTGACAGGGGGCGGCACTTTCATCTTTGACGGCCTGTTGAAGGAGGCGTTGCGTTTTGGCTTTCTTGTAGATGGCCATTTCGCGGTTATGATCATCGCGGACTTTTTGACCAGCTTCCCTTATAAGCATGTCCATTTGTTCTTCGAACGACGGACTGGGCACTTTTACATCAGGAACTTTTACTGGTTCAGGATTAGCGTCCTCCCGTTGAGCATCTGCTTCTTCATTGAAGTCATGTACGACGTAACAGTCGCGGAGCAGCTCTCGTTTCTTGGAGCGAACGTATCCGAGCCCGATTGTCTCCATCCTCCCACTAGGCAGCTTGTGTTGAGTTCCGGGGACATTCCAAACCCTGTCATAGAATTTGGCCTTTCTAACGGTCTGTTTGAAGGGTATCCCTTGGCGCTTCAACAGCCTCTTCAAGCCTTCTGTATAATATCTGGGTAGACGGATGGGTTGAAGCCTGTCCAGCGTAGGATCTGCCCCGTGCCAGATTTCTTTCTCCACTTTGTTTTCTTCAGAGCGGTAGAATAGAATTGCTTTTTCGCCTTTTCGCCTGGGAGGGACATAAAACGTCCGCAGCTCTTCTACACTGTAGATGTCAAGTGCATCCAGTTCCTTATAATGTTTAAGCGGCACCATGGCTACTTGCAGACTTTGCTCTTCGTCAGCGAAAGCTCGTATTGAAGGTCGAGCAAAGAATACAGCATGGACTTCATCCTCCGAATCACTACCAAAGATCAATGTAGGAGCGGATGGTCCCGGCTTGTTGTATTGGGGCGGACCCGAATAAACTATCTCCTCTTCCTCCTCGGTGTCGCTGCCGAAGACAGGGATGGTAGCGTTAGTTTTGTTCTCCGGCTTGCGACACCTTTCCGTGTCTTCGAAATTCGGCAAGAAGTATTTGGCATCTTCATATTTGCGAACTTCATTCACGAAAAACGGATTCAATTCTCCCGTCACGGTATACTCGAGACCTTCCCTAAAATATTTCATACACTGATGCTGTGTAGAAGGGATGATGTTCTACTCGTGTAACCATGGTCGGCCGAGCAGAGCGTTGTAGCATGTCTTGGCATCTATGACGTGGAATTTAATGTCCGTGACGAGCAGTCCGAAGCATAGCATCAGTATCACAGATCCAAGAGTCTTTGATGATTGGGAGTCGAACCCGGAGATGGTGATCTTGTCTCGAGCAAGGTGCTGGACGCTCATGCAGATTTCCTTCAGCACCCGCACATTAAGGAGATTAACAGACGATCCGTTATCGATCAGGATTTTGCCTATCTTTATATCATGGCAATATCCTGAGACGTAGAGGGGGCGATTGTGTTCGCACGTCCCAAGGAGAAGGTCTTCATCGCCAAAAGTGACATCTACCGTATGCACTTCCTCCAATTCATCCTTCATCTTTTCTTCGGCCAGGAAAGCTTGGAACTGCTCTGGGTCCTGTAGTGCCTTAATTAACAAATCTCTCACCTCCTTTGATAGTAAAAGGGCGTCAAGAATGCTGAGTTGCGAGGGTAGCTTTCTCAAATGCGCTAAGACGTTGTAATCCACCTTATTTTTCTTCGGCGGGTCTTTGGCAGTTAGCTCTTCCATGACTTGGTCATCTAGGGCGATGTCCTCAGAGATCTTTTCTTTCCCTTTATCTTTTTTGTTTGAGAGTCCGAGATTCTTTTCGGGCAGCGTGCGATTACGCAGTCGGATATTTTCACAAATCTTCGGCTCTTCTTCTTTTCCCGAAGTGGACTCTTTAAAGAGGGGGCTAAGAGCCAGCTCCTCGTCGGAATCACTCCCGAATGTGAGCACTTGTGATTCCCCGGCGTTAACCATGAGACAAATGCCAGTAGTTCTGTTAAGCCTTTCGGTCGTATCGCTCTGCTCTCGGCGAGTCTTGCGCTTTTCCCGCTTAAGATGCTGCCAGTGAGCAATATATCCTTGCCACCATCTATCGAAAGCTTTGCACTCTTCAGTGGGGTGCGAAATCTTTCGATGATACAAGCAATAGGAGGGGTGCATTTCCGCTTCACCAGTAACGCTTCCCTCAGAAGATGGTAGCTTCATACCCATTGACACGGCTTTAGCAAACCTCTTCCTCATCTTGGATTTGATTTTATCCGTAGTGGGTGTACTTTGCTCCAGCGGGAGTATCTCAGCTCTTTCGTCAAGGCGTTGGCGCTTGGCCCTTTCAAATATGATCGCCTCGCGCTCACGATCAGCTTTACTTTTCAAGAGAGCTTCATTAAGGAATACGTCAATTACTTCATCTGATGGCCCTAGAATTTTTAGTTCGGGATCTGCCCCCAGCGTTTCAGTACAAGGAGTCTCCTCATCGCCCATGAACGAATGGGAAATCACATGACAGCTCGCCACGTATTCTTCAGATTCGTCAGATGAACTTTCTCCCTCATCTTCCTCTTGCAAGACGTGATTGAGGAATTCTTGGAATGTAATGGGAGTCCGTTCCTTCTAGTTGTACTCCTCCAGCGCGTCAATTTATTTTTGCAAGTCCGTGCGCTTGTTGCCGGGCTTCACAGGCTTCTTTGACTTCTTTTTCTTCTTCTTTGAAGACTTCGACGGTTGGTTGTGAATGCTTGGGCCACCTTCATCGATCTTTTGAGTTGGACGAGGCTTCAACATTCCTTCAATGACCTGCGGCTCCAATGGGTTTTTCCACTTAATCGCTGGGCATGTTTGAAGATCATTTAGCATCCTCTTTGTCTTGGCTGATAATACAACCTCCCAAGGAGCTTCTTCAACGACAGAGCATGTTGCCCCCGGCGTATTCATTCCCTTAGAGGTGTGGGGTTGCGGTGGATTCACCTTCCATTTGTCGGACAACGCGAACTTGCCCTGTCGGTACTGGTCTTCAAGCCAATTTTTGAAGACGTAGCAATCCTCGATCGGATGACCCAGGACTCGATGATAAGGACAGTAGTTAGGATCATTGACATCACTTGGTTGCGACGGACGTTTTGGATCCGGCAGATTTATGAGTTGGTTGCGCAACGCCAGCTCGAATAACCTTCTTATTTTATCTCGGGGAAACGAGTAAGGACGTCCCATCCTCTCCTCAAGGGCTATGTACGGGCACATATTATTTTGACGAACGACCGGCTTCGAGTTGTTCGGCTGTTGTTGAGCATTAGCGACAACGATCGCTTTCCCCTTCCCCTTCTCATTTCGGGAGTCCGGCTTTGGAAGAGGAGGTTTATGGCCCATCTGATCCATTTGCGCCAGCTTGTCGATCAGTTCCTGAAAGGTGGTCGGCTTGAAGAACATCATAAATTGCGAGATGGTTGCTTGCGGATCGAGGGTTCCAACAAACATTCCCACTGCGGGAGCTTCTTCTATACGCTGCTCGCATTTTGACCATAGATTTCGCCACCGTATAGCATATTGGACCCATGTTTCGCCCGACTTTACCCTAGCATTAATCAATGCCGTTATCGGGGTACGCTCGCTGGCACTCACGAAACGCTGGGTAAACAGCAGTTCCATCTCAGCAAAGGTCTTGATAGAGTCGTTCGGGAGCTCGGAATACCACTCAAACGCTGTATCTGACAAGCTAC
The DNA here is from genome assembly GCA_030015575.1 of Agapanthus africanus. Taxonomy (NCBI): domain Eukaryota; kingdom Viridiplantae; phylum Streptophyta; class Magnoliopsida; order Asparagales; family Amaryllidaceae; genus Agapanthus; species Agapanthus africanus. The sequence goes on along the minus strand of CM057349.1, from coordinate 413,121,872 downwards.
CAACGAACTGGCGGAGCAACAACTTATCATCACCGCCGGTGTTGCCGCAGAGCGCCCTGAACTGGGCAACATGCTGGTGAGGATTGCCAGTCCCCTTATACACATGGAATTTTGGTATCGTATAACCTGGCGGGTACTTGATCTGGTCGTACCAGCCCGGATACGGTCGCCCCGTTTTTACCACCTGACCCGCTGCTTCAGTCGCTTGATGAACCCGGATCTGCTGAGCTATATATTCGTCCAGGTCGGCTTTGGAGATTGCCTCCTCCTTGGCTATTGACAGAGCCGGAGGAGGATTCGACGTTTCTCCCCTATCATCTTCAAGGATGATCGGGGGATCTTCAGCAGGTGGATCTTGTTGAATCATCATACCCACCATGTCCTGGAACAGGAGGGCCTTTTCTTTATGCTGGCTGCTTGTTCCGCAGCTTCTTTATCCTTCTTCTCCAATATGCGACGAAGGAACTCAGCGTCAGTTTCCTGTTCCTGACGTTCATCCGAGGACGTCTCATGGGTTTCTTTTGGCCCAGTGAGTGCGGCCATTGCGTTCATCATCTCCTGGAGCTTTTGCTGTTGCTCCTGAGCCTTGGTCACCGACCGTGTAAGCGGTCTATGACCCGTGGATGCGCGGCTGTCCTCCTTTCCCGATGCCATGTATACTGTATGAACTATTATGCCCCCGGACTTAGGGCGTTTAGGTTCGCCACCTTTGGCATTTGCCACGGGCGTGGGAATTTTCTCCGGCCTCCTTCTTTTATGGGCCGTTGAAGTAGAGGGGGCCGTTGTAGTGGGCACCCTATCGATTGTTGTCCTCTGTTGTTTAATGGGATAGTCCTTTTCTTCTTGCACCTTCGCCTTTTTCTGTTGATGAGAGCGATCTTGGTCAATTACGAAGTCTTGAACTCTCCGCCAAACTTTATAAATTTTTGAGGACAGCCGTTGAGGGGACTGCTCTTGCTTCGTTTCCGGAACTCTCTCCGTAGGTGGAGGAGATCATTTTAGTGTGGCGGTTAGAGAGTTATTACGTACCCTCTTCAGCAATTCAAAGCTGTTCCTAGTTAGAACAGCAGCGTTGACTCCCACCACTGGAGCAAGTGGAGTTAGCCCTGAGGGGGAGTTTCCCCCTTCCTCACTCGTCGCCAATGGCGACGTCGAGCATGACGAGCTGTTGGGACTGACTCGAAGATAGAGACAGCTTCTTTTTGCCCCCTGTCTGAATGAGGCGCTGCTGGTGTTAACCTCTTAAAGACTGAGGTTGCCCTTTGAGGGGAGATATCCAATCTGTCAAAGACAGATCCTCATGCAGGGGCTGAAGCAGGAATAGTCAGCCTTGAAAAGACTGACTCTTTGACGGGAGAAGCCGCCTTAACGACTTCCGGAGCAGCGGCTGTTGCCCTCCTTGGGACAGCCATTTTAGAGTTCATGGGCTTCTTAACGGGCCCCTTAGAGTTCTGATCCAGCCTGGCGAAGACAGAGGCTGTTGGTTTGGTAGTGGACGACCCGTTGACAGGGGCCGTCATAGCAGTGAGCCGGTCGAAGACCGACTTCTTGTTCCCTTCTGGTGCAGGTATTGGCATAGAGAAGCTTGCAGGTGGGATCATGGTCCCGAAAAACAGGCCGGTGGTGGCCTGGGTCACCTGTTCTACCGGCAGAGCGAGGAAGGAGGCCGCTTGAGGCCCATATGTTACACCTCCAGGTGAGGTGGAGCGTCCGTTGCAGTGGCACTTCGAGCAGTTCGTGCAGTTAGAGGCCATTGATGCTTGAGTTCTGCGCCAGGCAAAAGACCAAATCTTAGTAACTTGAAATCCAAAGGCAACCGTTAACAAACCGCGATTGGTTCGCAAAGACGACACAGGAAGTGTGGAGTGGAAAGAGGAAAAGGTCCCACCGGGCGTGCCAGAATCTGTTCCTCTCCGAAAGACGGCGGCGACGTGAAGACGTCTTGCCTGAGATTCGGGACAGATACTATATGGTTTTATCCGTCCACCTCTCCGAAGATACCAAGTTGATTTATGGCACCGTGTATCGGAGGTTTAGACGGATGCGGCCGATGTAGCAGACTTCGTCAGATTCCCCCTCGCTAGAGAGGTTTTTGATTGTGGGGACGCTTTTCCCTGCAGGCACAAGCCCCTGCAGTTAATTACGCTACCGCATCGCGGTAGCCACTTTCTCCTTCTCCAGAATTTCACTTTGTGTCGTGTGTTTGTTTTGTTTGTGGTTGCCCGTGGATTGTATACGGAGACTGAGTAATGTCGTCGCCCGTAAGACGTGGATTAGTCCAAATCCGTATTTACTTAGATTTGGGTTTAGTGTTTTAGTTTAAGGATACGTTAGCCGTGTTGAGGCTAAGATCAACTTAAACGTTCATCAAGGATACGTTAGTCATGTTTGAGACTAAGATCAACTTAACGTGGTGATCCATTTAATATATGGCCGTCGGGACTCATCACCTCTCTGACGTCGTTGAAAGATTACAACAATAGATGTCAGAGGAGTTCAGAGATGTATCCTTGAACCAAAGTTGATTTGGAGTTTTATAGTCCATTTGAATGTTTAAGGATACGTTAGCCGTGTTTGGGGCTAAGATCAACTTAAACGGGATCGTTTAGATCCGGCAAAAGAGCATTTGGAGGCTCTATTATTCCAGTTTAGGGACGTGGTTGTCCATGTTCCAGTTTAGGGACGTGGTGGTCCATCGCCAGTTTAGGGACGTGGTGGTCCATCATTAGTTTAAGGACGTTTCGGTCCAACGTTCCCATTTTGGGACGAGTATTAGTTTAAGGACGTTTCGGTCCATCATTAGTTTAAGGACGTTTCGGTCCACGAGTTTAAGGACCCCGCAGTCCGTGTTGATGTGTGGTCGTCGGGACCCGTCACCTCTCTGACGTCGTTGAAGGATTACAACGATAGGTGTCAGAGGAGTTCGGAGATGTACCCTCGAACCGGAGGTAAATTGATTTAGGAGAGCAATTTTGCTCAGTCAATTTAATTTGAGGACTTACGGCCATGATTAGGCTAAGTCCAGTTGAAAAATATTCAATGCTTTTATTTGTTTTTGGTCTATTAGACCTGTGCTAGGGCTTTTACCCATGTTTAAATAATGCATTACATTACTTTCTATTTTTGGTTGGGCTCCGCCCATAAAGGATGCAGAGCATCAATTTGTTTTGGGCTTTGCTCATTTATAAATGATGCAGAGCATCAATTTTACTTGGGCTCTGCCCTTTTATAAAAGATGCAGAGCATCAATTTTACCTGGGCTCTGGCCATTTATTGCTTTGCAATTTATTTCGGCCTACTAGGTCTTTTTGATTTGGGGCTGGCCCTTTAGCAAAAGAAATGCATTGCATTTGTCAGGCGCTTTGCGCTAATCAGAGAGCGCAAGCGCTTGTGGTATGGACACGTGTCACGCAAGCGCAGTGCGCTGCGCCAATGCGCTGCGCTTGCGCTGCTAACACGTGGCGCGGTCTGGTGGGTTGCACCAGTTTCATAGAGCAAAACTCTATCTTAAAAGCGCACAGCGCAAGTGAGTCAGATGCTGACACGTAGCGTTCTCTGGTGGCTTGCGCCAACCCAGGAACGCAACAGTGCAGTTTTGCAAGTGCAAGGCACTATTAATTTAAGAATCTTTTAGATTGCAGAACCAATGGTTCATAAGTGCAAAGCACTATTATTATTTTTTTATTAGAGATCATTGATCTTGTTCTTAGATCAATGATCTATTAGAAAAAATTCTTCTATCTTAATGGTTTTTACCTTTTCTTCTTGAAATTTCTTCAGAGTTCTCTCTGTTTGAATTTCTTGATTTCTCACCAAAAATGTTCCTCCTTTTGATTTGGGGTCTAGGGGCCTTTATATAGTGCCCATAAATTTGTTAAATTTTTTAAAGAGATCTTTCTCTGAGTGATTTGGGGAATTTTCCCCACCGTTGGATCTTTGATCCAAGGGCTTCTGTTTTACAGAAGAAAATCTTCTTGTTTTAACAAGAACAGAAAAATTTCTTTGAAATTTTAATTCTGTTTGGCGCAAATGCATCAGCGTTTGACACGTGTCAAGCAGCGCAACTGCGCTTGCACATTTGCGCTGACACGTGTCGCACAGCGCAGCGCAACTGCGCTGACACGTGTCGCGCAGCGCACGGCGCAGCGCAACTGCGCTTGCGCAACTGCGCTGACACGTGTCGCGCAGCGCACGGCGCAGCGCAACTGAAGCGTTGCTTCCTTTAATTTTGTTTTAAATAGAGCTTTGCTCTGATTGGGCGCACTGCCTTGGACGCTGCGCTGACGTATCAGTGCCTGACACGTGGCGCGTTGCGCCCAGGATTTGAAGCGTTGCTTCAAAATTTGAATTTTGAATTTCAACAGAGCTTTGCTCTGATTGGGGAAAACAAGTACTACTGAGTATCTTATTTCCTTTTGGGAGTTATGCACTTGAGAAGCTGCATACCTATTGAATTGGGTTCCAATCAAATCAGTGCCTACCACTCCCTATATGATATGGTATGGGAAGAGCCCATGTCTTAAGCGAGTTAAGATTTGGGATTGTTCGGCCTATGTCTAAAACCAAAATCCAGACAAGCTCGAGGCAAGGTCAGTTATGTGGAAGTTTATTGGATATCCCAAGCATTCACAAGGGAATATCTTAAACTGCAGCTGATGTTTTGGTGGAACCGGAGGATTCAATAGTTCCCGACGAACCTCAGCCTCTCCGCCAATCTGGTAGGGTTGCTCATCCGCCCGAGAGATATTTCGGTTTCTCGATGACAGCAGGAGCGAGGATTGCATCATGAGATGATGACCCAACTAGTTTTGAGCAGGCCATCAAGAGTAGGGACTCTGTAAGAATGGCTGGATGCTTAGCGATCTGAGATGGAATCTATGTACACCAACAAAGTATGGACTTTGGTTGCTATATCTGAAGGGTTAAATCCCCATCAGGAGCAAGTATATCTTGAGAAGATTACTTGGTGCACATGGAAAAGTTGAGACTTTAAAAGCTAAGGCTTGTTGCAAAAGGTTCTCGTCATCGACCAGGTGTGGATAATGATGAAACCTTTTCTAGTGCCTATTCTTAAGTCCATCCGGATCCTACTTGCCATTGCTACATACCATGACTACGACATCTGGCGGTTGGGTGTCATGACTGCTTTTCTAAATGGTGATTTAAAAGAGAGCGTCTATAAGTACACAGCCATAGGGCTTCGTAGACAGTGGGAGCAGCGGAAAAGTGTGCAAGTTGCTTTATGCGTTAAAGCAGGCATCGCGGAGTTGGAACATCTGTTTTGATATGATAGTCACAGCGTTTGACTTCATCAAAATGGTAGATGAACCCTGTATATACAAAAGGGTAGTAGAGAGTAAGGTGGTCTTCCTCGTATTAAACATGGATACCATACTCTTGATAGGAAAGGTGTTTCCTATGCTGCACTCGGTCAATCTCCTCTTATCACATGGATTTTCTATATAGGATCAAGGTGATACCTCCTGAATCCTAGGTTTTGGATCTATGTGATAGATCTTAGTGGATGTTAGGATTCTCACTAGGTGTAGTGAGAGGGTATCAATCAATCCTAGGGAGAATCACTGGATAGCTTCCAGGGTGGTAAGATTGGCTGAAAGTCAGTCACATGCATTGTTTTTACCCTTAGTGGAAGGACGGTATGTTAGAAGAGTTCCAAGCTAGATACCGGGGCAAACTAGACGATAAAGGCTGGATACATCGCTATCAAAGATACTACCAAAGAGGCAGTTTGGGTGTATATTTGTTTATGAGATGAACTAGGTTCCTACCATTGTATGACAATGGAGGTGTGGCTTTGGCCTAGGAACCCCGGTCCCATCAGTGACCCAGACATATTCTAAGGCAGTATCGCCTGATCAAGGAGATGGTTGATCTCCAAGAGATCGAGGTTAGGAGAGTAGACTCAGAGGTTAACACGGCGGATCCACTCACTGAGACCTTTCCTGCGAGAGACTTTTATAGGACGTTGGGTATGCTATACTGCAACAACTGGCCTTAGTGCAAGTGGGAGATTGTTAGTTGTATGTATGCCCTAGAGGCCATTATTGTACATGAGATGTATATTATAGTGGATGCTTGGACATATATATGGAGGACTTTCTTGCTCGACATGATAGTATGCTATCTGGTAGCTCTTTATCTTAACATGTACACTTACTGTCTCTCTGTTACATGTTGATAAAGCCCTTAGGATGTGTACTTGACTTCCAGGATTATAATGCAGATCATACTAGTGAGGCCTGGGTAGTCCATGAGTTCATCCTTCAATGTTCCTAGTCGAGAGAATATCGAGACGGGGCATCGATATTCCAGAGTAGACTAGCGTATATCTTATCGACCCATGTGATGGGCGATGGATGATCCCATATCCATTGGTGTTTAACATCAGAGATGGTATACGGGTGCTCAGTGGAGACTGGGTACACTGAATGGACTCACCGAGAACTCCTAGATGGTATTATACCTCACGTCAGATAGCAGTTCTCTGGTGACACTGGTGCAGGTTAGTCTGCTGACCCGAGATCGTCATAAAGTCTTGTGTGGCTCCCACTGTGCTTTGATTTCCACCCTACGACGGCTCTACTGAGTCGTGCAAACAGGTGGTTTTTGGGTACAGTCCCAAGTCACATGGAGGCAATGAGCGATAGGAGAGGATTCGTCTCTCCCGGTATTGGGGGTTGATGTTGCGCTATGCTCGATTGGCCATAACTGAAATCCCAGGCCAGGGTAGATGAGATTTACTGGTAAGTGTTACCAGTAGTTTCTTGCCCGTTATGGACCTTACATCGGCATGGCTTATCAAGTTACTGGGGTCTGACGTTTACCACCCCTACATTAGATATGCGACATATCAGAAGAACAGACCGGACTGTACGGTAAGTGTTACTGATTGGATTCGCAGGAGTATGAGCAGGCTTGCTTGTTGATCTTCTGATCGCTCAATACCCGGGTAGCCGTTACGTTTAGCACGTCTCTTGCGGCTTGTGGGTGTTTGATATGATAGTCACCCACTGCCGGCGTATTGACGAGTCTTTAGAGTCCTACACAGAGGTTTCCTGGCTTAAGCGAAAAGGAGTAGGAGCACATATAAGATATGTATGGGACCGAGATTAATACGCTTATGTGATACCGTATTCTATTCTCGCGATTTGTATCATCGATCGGTTATATGCGATATAGCCGGGTTATCGAATCAAGTGTTGATTCGATAGATTGATACACTAGATATTAGTCGGTTATATGTGATATGACCGGATCATTAAATCAAGTGTTGATTTAATGATTTAATGTATAATTATATATTTAATATATTACTTTATATTAACTAGTATTGGTTCACTTAAGACTCACTTAATAATGTATTAAGTATATATGTGATATATACTAGTGTACATGTTATCATGATTGGTGATACATGCAAACATGGGTGGATGGGTGTGACATACACCATGCTAATTATAATTTAGGTTTTATTTATCTTAATAATTCAAAATTAGTGAGCATTTTGTCATGCTTGGAAGCTTGGAGAAGCTTGAAGCATCTTTGACAAAGTCCACTTGTTTTGTCTCACTTAAGATATTTATTAATCAAACCATTATAATTAGCCATGGTTATGTCTCTACAATAGTTAGTGCATGATACTAACTCACCCATGGTTGCAATCCACCACTTGATTTTTTTCATTCTTCATTTTTCTTCATCTTCTTCCTCTAGCACTCTAGCTCTAAGGAAAATGGTGATATCAAGTGAGAAACTAAAATCTAAAGTGAGCCCACTTCCTACTTCATCATCATCTATTACTTTCCATTTAGTTTAGGGTGTTCTCTTCACAAAGTTCATCACTTAGTGAAGAGTTAGCTTGGGTTTGAGTCTCCTCGACGTAGATCATCTTTGGCTTCGAAGGCATCGAGCAAGCCCGTCCATTTCTTCATGTGAACCATCACTAGAGTCCGGGAGTTCGATGATCGCAGCGAAGGGACGACTACACGGAGCTTTAGAAGTGAAGGACCGTGTCTACAAAGGTTGTATTCTTGTTCACTTCTTATGTAATGTTTGATTACATTGTTATGTTACCCTAGTTTTCTAGTATGAATCCTTGGATGTTTGCTTAGCACCCCCTTAAATTTTTGTTGTGGCATGCTTGATGCTTGCAAACCCTAGGCTAGGTGCTGAGGAAATCCCAACAATCATGGTATGTTAAATACAGTCGTTATCATGTAATAGTGTCCATGACAGTTATAACATATTAGGGTATTTTTAGCACTAGTCACTAGTAGCATGTTGAATACTGACAGTATATTGTGTCACGCCCCGCTTCCCAATAGACGGAAACGGTGATGTGGTAAGCCCGCAACGTATTTACTATGAAAAAAATACGTTAAGCGTAGTTAAGCGATATAACAATGAATAAGAATGACAAGAGTAATAAAATGAAACAACAACTTTATTTACATTCATCTTTACAAACAACTGTCTGAAAATAAAAGATACAATAATAAAAGAAAATGCCTAAACAATGACATACTAAAAGTAAGTGCAGAAAGAACTAGTAGTCAGGCTGAGCTGCAAACTGGTCCAAGTCCTCCTGGCTCGGCTCTACGTCTTCAGAGTCCGATCATCCTGACGAACATTCCAAAGAAAGAAAACAGAGAGGAATGTCGTTAGCGAACTAGTTCTCGGTAAGTCCCAAAAGAAGTAAGAGAAAATGACTGAATGGTATATGACGTGAATAGAAACCAAGTAAAAGTAAACAAATAGGGTTGTACTTGAGAATATCTAACCATATTCACTTATAGGTATAAGATAGCTATTCTAACGTGGTTGTTTGTAGTTTGATAAAAAAAAGTATTCATGTATACGAGAGGAGCTCATTTTACCTCGTGGAATATGGTAACATGTAGTACAAGGTCCCATCATAACCCACGGGACAACGGCACGTGAATTCATGTAGGTGTCTTTTAAAGTGACCTCTCGTGCCACGATATACGTTTCGTACCAATCTACCTCTTTATCCCCGCGTATTGTATTTTATAGAATAAGATTACAGGTCTTAGCCGAATCCATGGATATAAAATGTTCAGGTTCATATTTATGATGTAATCATGTGCTCAGGCAGTCATGCCAAGTTCATGTCACGTTATAACCATGGTTCGGTCAAGTCGAGTCAAGTATACAAGTTTGATGTTTGAATTCGAGTATTCAAGTTCATGATCAAGTATTCAAGTTTGTGTTTGATTTTGGATTCTGGTTTGAGTTTGGACTCAGATTAAGTCAGAAACTTGTGAATGGATTTAACTCTTAAATTTTTCTTAGGTTCGGGAGTAATCGGCAACTGCTGCACATGGACGGCAAGATTTATGTATTTTTCCAAGACAGTTGCCATTGAAAACTCCGTTAAGTTGCCTAGCCTAAATAGACAAGCACTCACTTTCTCCGGCTTCCTGAGACTCAAGAGAAATGATACCGCTTAAGCTTATATTAATATATAGTCCTTAAAATATTGTTTTACATATCTCGAAGGGTTTTATGAAAAATACTTTAATATAGTTTAAAATTAAACCTTGAGGATGATTTATAATATTTAGGGTTTTCATAAACATGTATTTTAATTGTTGTGGTATTTTGGTAATGAAACTTAACCTTTTTAAAAGTTTATGGTATTTTATTGAAAACTAGCCATTTTTGGTAACTTGATGGTATTTTATAAAACTTTTAATCTTTAAAAAATATATTTTTATAGTTTGTTTTTATTGAAAATACGAATTATAGACTTATATAATTTTTTCCAAAATTTAGTTTTGTTTAGAAAAGTCGTATTTCTTAAAATTCGTATTTATATTTCCTTTCAAGACCGAATACTCCGTGAGGAGTTCTGCATCTCGCTCTACTATCCCAAAGATGTGCGATAATCCGCACCATCCATTAGCGGGTCCCCTAACGAGGGTTGTAGAGGCATAATTGCCAAGGATTTCAAAATACCGATTAAAAGAAACCCATTTTGAAAGGGTGTGGTATTTTAATGAAAAATTTATTCTTTAAATGAACCATATATCTAGACTACTGTGCTATGAAACCATAGTGTGTGTGTGTGAGGTAGGTCATTACCCCATGAAGTTTTCCTAAAGTTATATTTAACGATTATCGAAATAAGGGTTATACTAAAGTTCATGGTATTTTAATGAAAAGTTCGTTACATGATTGTTTCACATGAAAATTTTGGTTAAACTCAAAAACTAAATGATTGTAAACAAAGTTACAAGTAGTGTGAGAAAGCTGGTTTAACCTATTTTTGCTTAAAAGGGGAGTACGAAGGTTAAAATAACATGTATCGGAGTTAACTCCACTTTACCGACATGTTTTTAAAAAAGATGGTTTGAGATAAAAGAAGAAGAGAGAAGAGGGGACTTACGGCTTTATAACGTAGAGAAAGGAGTAAGAAAAAGAGAGAGGGCTCCGTGGCGTCGTGGTAGCTCCAGAAACGACTTCGATTTTCGACAAAAGGAGCTTGGTTGCTAGCTCCACTTGACTCCACTTACACTTAGAAACTTTTGGGAGAATTTTGATAGAAATTTTCAGAATAAAAGGAAGCTACGGTATGGGGTGGTATTTATAGTGAGGAATTAGGGTTTGGGAATTAAAAATGCGGATTAAAAGGATTTAAATGGTGTTAAATGGTGAATTGAAAAGTCTCTATTTGATTGTAGGAAAATCAAACAGTGCAGAGGGGTTGAGGGGAGTTGAAGAGTCAAGTGTGCAAAACACGGGGGGAATTAGGCTCCATCGAACCGTCGGCGCCGGCCCTTTGGGGATTTTGGACGGTCGGATCTTGATAATCCATCTCGAGATTTGTGCCACGTGTCAATTTGGGTGTGTACACCTCATTGCGCTTGTTTGATTTTTCTGAAACTTTTCGTTTCTCCGTGAATTGTATGTGCAACTCTTGGGCTTCCGAAAAATTAAAAAGAAAAAATCTGAAAAAAATAATTTGGTCTGATGGGATTCGAACGTACAGGATCTGTCGCAGCAGTGTAGGGCCTTACCAATGAGCTACAAGTTGTTTATTGATTTTATTTAACAAAAATAACTTTTAACTCTTATACAGGATGAAATACCCTTTTCTGTACAATAACAAGAAATTTCTGTACAGGAATTTCAGAGTCGTTACATATTGATATACAATGAAGTGTTGAAAATAACATGTCATCATTACTATTATGTTAACTAATTATATTTTCCTTAATCACTAAATGCCTGGTACACAAATATATTAAAGATAACTTGACAACTTTCAAACTTTATTTGTATCTAATTGTATTTCCTTATAGATCCATGCTTACTCTATTTCCGTCAATTTTACCTGCAATTATTAACTTATATACAAGAAATATATGATTTCGTATTATTAAGATCTATGAAGTTGAGAACTAACACAGTTTTATATCAACAATGTAGGTTAAAGATATAATGGAAAATTCGTCGATATTGCATCGACCAAAAATTAAAAAAAAAACAAGAATACTTGCCTTATAGACGGTGATCATGAGAAAAACGATGCACGAAGATGTGAGACACGATCTTGGTTAGGGTTCGACTTGGGATCTGAGTTATACGCTCCGTCTAGAATGATTTTGCTATAAGTTAGAGTTTTCCAACAGTACACCACACTTAGCATATAATTGTGTGTATGTGTGTGTGTATCCAAACATGTTTCTGTTTTTTTGTTTTATACAAAATCATATTAGATTTCAACTATTATTATTGTTTTCTCATGCTTCAACAACTAAAGTGAAGATCAAGAGAGGAACTTACAGCAAAAAGAGAAGCAGGAGACGGCTACGCCGTGGTTGGGTTCGGGTATGGATCGGGTGCGGCGGCGATGGGTTCTTGATCGAGGTGGGTGTGGCGAGATGGGTTCTTGATCGAGGTGGGTGCGGTGAGATGGGTTCTGTTCGAAAGAGATGATGAAGGCGATGGTGAAGTGAGGGGGGTTCAGGCTCTGGGTTGGTTGCGGCGGCTGAAGGGGATAACGCCGGTAGTTGATGGAGGCGCGACTACGAAGATAGGGATTCCGGTTGTGAGGTGCTTCCGGCATTGGAAGATAGGTGCTCGGGTTTAGGAGTTGAGGGTGGTGGAGATGATGGTTGGAGGCGATGAGGAGGTGCGAGAGTTGCGCGGGTAGCAGGGAAGGTGGCGAGGATGGGATCAAGGGTGGTGCGAGGAAGACGGAGGAGGCGATGATGGAGTGATGGGTTTGAAGGTGAAGTCAGTGATGGTGGCTATGAGGATAGAGGCGGCGTGGATGGTGGCGATGAGGATGGAGGTGGCGTCGGGGAGAAAAGATAAGGAATAGAAGAGAAAAAGAGAGAGAGAAGAAGAGTTGTGTACTTGTGAGAGAGAAAAATAATTTTGTCTGTGTGTATATATATATATATATATATATTAATTTTGAGAGAGAGTTTAGGGATTAATAGTGTTTGGTTAAATATATATGTGTGCGTGCGCGTGTATGTTTAGAGATTTGATGGGGATTTTTTTTATTCACATACCAGAAGTTATATTTATGGTTCAACAATCAGCAAATAATGTTAGGCAAAAATATATTTGCAAATAAAATACCAATAGATTAGTTTAAAGGTTTTATTATATTAAGGAAATATAATTTGTTGATAAGATATGAAAATTATATATTGTTCTATTGTCACTAACGAATTAATATATAATATTTAAAACTGAAAATTATCCTATCAAAATTATATATGCCAAAAGATCTTATAAACATATAAGCAACCAACCATAAAGTAAATCCTAAAATCATCGGAATAGTTTTATCAATGGAAAATATATATATATATATATATATATATATATATATATATAGAGAGAGAGAGAGAGAGAGAGAGAGAAGGGGGGAGAATAATGGAGGAAAGATGCCATAGGAGGGAATTTCCTCCTATGTCGTCGAAAAAATACAACATTTATCGTGTTTTCCGACGATCGGAATCCATCATCTTCATCGTTATCATCTAAGATATGGGTACACCAAATTTCATGTGATTCTACAACTTTTTCACCGTTGAATTAGTGGGTTCAAAATTAACGGTTTACTGACAATAGAACTTTTTACATTGCTAAATCAACGGTGAAAAAGTTGTAGAATCACATAAAATTTGGTGTACCCACATCTTAGATGATAACGATGAAGATGGTGGGTTCCGATCGTCGGAAAAATAGGAGGAAATTCCCTCTTATGGCCTCTTTCCTCCATTATTCTCATATATATATATGAGAATAATAGAGGAAAGATACCATAGGAGGGAATTTCCTTCTATGGCATCGAAAAAATACACCCTCCGTCATTTTTTCCGACGATCGGCATCCACCATTTTCATCGTTATCATCTAAGATGTGGGTACACCAAATTTCATGTGATTCTACAACTTTTTCACCATTGATTTAGCAATGTAAAAAGTTCTATTGTCGGTAAACCGTTAATTTTGAACCCACTAAATAAACGGTGAAAATGTTGTAGAATCACATGAAATTTGGTGTACCCACATCTTAGATGATAACGATGAAGATGATGGGTGCCGATCGTCGGAAAAAATGAGGGAGGGTGTATTTTTTCGATGCCATAGTTGGAAATTCCCTCCTATGGTCTCTCTCTCTCTCTCTCTCTCTCTATATATATATATATATATATATATATATATATTCAAACTAGAGTGTTACACCTTAGGATACACGTGATATACCTATAGCCTGCTGTCATATCACTTGCGCTTGTTTGTTTATAATTATACTTCATTTTGCACATGACACCATATACATACATTGCTCAGCTTATTATTATGGTACTTTGACACAATGACGTATGGGTTTTTCATGGCCCAGTTCCTTTAATCTTGTCGCAGGAAGATCAAGAATATTTTGGCAGGCAAGCTGAGCAATGAGGAACTTTGCCAATTAATTTAGAGATATTTAGTTTAATTTATTTTCTAGTTATGGTTTAAAGTAGTAATCCCATAAGGGACATGGTTAGGATTTTATTTACTTATTGGATCTTTATTCGTTTCCGCTACTTTCTTGTTATTATCAGTTGGACACGTGATAGTTAGATTTTATTTTACTGTTCCTGATATCTGATTGACAGCCGTAATGTGACTATGGAAGGATCTTTTCTCGCCATAGATAGTATGGTTGGCTTTGTCACGTACCATATTTACGTATTTTGGAAAGTGGGGCATGACAGCTAGCGATGGGAACAGTTGGCGGTCGAGAACGGGTTACAGAGACACAGATGCAATGTCAGGTAAATCGACGCTTCAGATTGTTATTGCAGCATCAACAGGAGAGACATGATTGTTGACCGTCTTGGAGGCTCTTAAGGAGACCAAGTATTTGTAGAGATTGTTAGTTTTGAATGTTTCAAAAGAGGTGAGAGTGTTCTTTTTAGATGACGAGAAGACGGTTATGGCTCTTACGAAGGTTGGTATCCATGGGAATCCAACAGTTGCATTTACAGGGATGGTTTCGGATTTCGAGTTCAAGCAGCACTTGGACTTTATCTGCCTAGTTGATTGATGAGGCACGACGACGACGACGAAAACAAAGTTTCAAGGATTGAGAAAATGCCGAGAATGTGATGAATTTGAATCAAGGTGGAGATTGTTAAAATTGATTGCAAATTCGGCCCGAGATCAAGAGCCCAAATAGAAGCCCAAGAAGTGACCTAGACTATTAACATGGAGGATGCTGCTACTTTTGGTGCGTTTGTGACTTCTTGGAGGACAACGGATATAGAAAATTCACAACATGCATGCACTATAGGTCACACATTTACCTTGTAATTCATGGTAGGAAGAAGTTATATGCCACATACATTTTTGGACAAATTGAGGGCCACCTCAATAATATCGCAGTCTAAATGGGGAAAATGATAGACAAGAATATATGAAAGTGTAAAAGAAAATTACCATTAAGAAAGATTTGGATAAACTTAAAGTTAATAAACTTCGAAGATTGCTAAACTCACAACAATCAGATTTAATACAAAAGAGATACAAGTACAATCAACCCAAGGGAAATGATAAACAAGAATAATATCTACATAATAATCTGGATCAAGAACAATAAATTCCCCTGGATGGCTGGATCTGTTCTATACGATCGTTATGATATAATGCAGCGCGCCCCATTTTTTTAAAAAAAAATTTAAGTCATGTTCTCAGTAAAAGAAAAAGAAATGCATAAAAGTGAAGACCGATAAGTGATGTCGTTCATAATCTCTGTTTGGGTGCTTTTTTCCTTGGATTCCATTAGGAAGCATCTATCTTTTACTCCACAACAACCAACTATTCAGAAATAACAATTCTGTGCTGCTGTGAAGTAGAATTATCAACCAGCCTAAGGAGTGAATATACCTATAAACAATAACAACAACAAAAAAAAAATAAAAATTATAAGCCCTTTATCTCAGTTTTTGGTGCCAACTACATCAACCACTTCCTTTGTTAAACTCTGTTTGCAAGAAGTAACATATCCTTTTTCAGTTACCTCCATCCATGTTCGTCAAGGCCTACTTACTCGTTGTTCCATTACCTGGAATTTTGACAGTTCTAACTAACGCACTTGTTACCTTTCTTTGTTACACATGCCCAAAATGTCCTAACTCGTCACCGTCATTTTATCAACTAACGGACCAAATCATACACCACATTGTTACAAAATATCATTAATATTTAATCAATTCTCTTTGGTTTTACCTCACTTTCCCTCCCAAGCTTTTCCTTCCACTTTGTAAACTTTCCTCAGTGCTCAATACCATGAAATGCATCATTATTTAGTGTTCTTCCCTCCTCTATAAGTACCCATAAACCTCTAAACTCCAATCTACATGCCAAGAGAAACTCCTAAATCAGTAAACCAAACATCTCTCTTCCTTATATTCTAGCCTGCATTCACTTTCTCCTTAAATATTCTGAGAGCTCGCTTCTTTCAGACATGAAGAGTTTGAAGCAAGTGATGTATATTCTTGCCGCAATGGCCAAAGCCAAGTCCCTGGCAATGAAGAACAAAACTAACGCCATAAAGACCCAGTTAATGCTATATAAGCTTCTTCATGATAAGAAAGTGATGATGAGTGTCCTCTTGCAAGAAAATCATGCAGTCAAGGCTGATGACAAGGTCAAGGATGACTACAACAAAAGTGTTGTGTCACACAGGGAAGAAAAAGAGAAAGAAGAAGAGGTGGATGAGGAATACCCCTACATCATCACAAACCCATTCTGCGAATTGGAGCTTGAGGATAGAAATGGTGATGATTTTGACAATGAAATTGATGAAGCAGCCGATGCGTTCATAAGAAGGTTTCACATGCAAATAAAGATTCAAAAACAGGAGTCCTTCAATAAGTATCAAGAGATGCTGGAGAGAGGTCTTTAGGCCACGGGAGTTGGATATCATATGAATGTTATCTTTCTCTTATGTAGAGTAAGTGATTTTGAATCATGTGAAATGTCTTCCACTATACTAAGTTTTGTAGGCTACTGAGATTAATAATTGTTGCTGTTACTTTTTTACTTTATGTAAGCAATCTTAGAAAGTATTTTTTTAATTACATTCAAGAAGGCACTCTTCGATGAACTTAATCGGAGCACAACTTACCAAGTTGTTCACTTGTTTGCTAAGAGTGATATATTGTTGAAGCAGTGAGTACTGATTTCTCCCATATGTTCTTGAGATATTTTGCGAGCATAATATTTGAGACCCAAATAGAGAGGATCCAGACATATTGGTGAAAAAACATTGGATAAGCATGTAGGGAAAGATAGTTAATAACAAACAGAAAATCTTGCATAATGCTCGGCCAAACGTTAAAAGGGAATAGTACGGACCAAAAGTTTTCTACGCCGAATAACCAGGCGATGTTTCGAAATAAGAATTATCATGTTGGCAGACATCAGTGTATAAATGGCAAAGCACATAGCAATTAATCATAAACAAATCACATTCAATGTTTAAGGGTACTGACCTCATCATGCATTTTGCTTCATTTTTTGAATTGACCCTTCATCTGTTGTTAAAATGTCTGCATATTAAATTGTCAGAGACTTTGAAAGAGCAGTACTCAAGGCATAGCATGGACAAGAACAAAGTAATATTATGCAAGAAAAAGTTACGATTCAAGAATTTATGTTTTCAGACAAAGCGATTCAAAAATTGCAATCACATGCAGATTAAAATCATTCAATTGTAGTCTCCATCAGAGGCCAAACCCATCAAAATGGCATGATATATGTTATGGTTGGTTTGGAAATCTAATGTTATAAGAATATTTTTGACTCCAGATTATGCTTTACAATCAATTCCAAGCATAGTTTTGATAGTCTTGCATCAAAAATCAGATACGCACCCACAACGTTAAACTGAACATATACAGTTCCCAACATATGATGGATTCTTCAGTAGTACGGTTTTGCAATGGTAATATAAACATTCTCCAGAATAATGTATGAGAAAGAAAATGAGATGCTTTAATGAAGACATATGCATAACCACGAAAAGTTGGATGGTTATATTAGCTAAGTTATAACCACACAATAACTTGCTGCTTAAAGATTTTTTCCAACTTTCATCGGGCAAATCTCCCTTCTCTGGATCTTATTCAATAGCTCCAAAGCTTCATCTCCTTTATCATGCATTGAGAGCCCAAACATCATTGATGTCCAACGTCAGCACGTTCTTCTCACCCATTTCATTAAAGATTCACACATTGAGTACTCATTGACTAGTCGTGTGCCAATGAAATAATCTTGATGGACGCAAGTTAATTTATATATGAAAACATGGATTGTGATTCCAAGGTTTATATTTTTTCAAGCTGTGAGCATGCAGAGAGTAAAAAATGGCTGACAGATCTGTTTAATAAGATTTGGCAAACAAAAAAGATGCCAAATGAATGGAGGAAAAGTATCCTTGTACCTATCTACAAGAACAAGGGTGACATTCAAAATTGCTCAAACTACCGTGAAATAAAACTTATTTGTCATACCATGAAACTTTGAGAGAGAGTGATTGAACACAGGCTAAGGAAGGATATTAAGATAACAGAGAACCAGTTTGGGTTCATACCTGGACGATCGACGACAGAGGCTAATCATTTGCTTCGTCAACTTGTCGAACGTTTTCGAGAGAGGAGAAAAGATTTGCATATGATATTTATTGATTTAGAAAAAGCGTACGACAAGATACCTAGAGATCGAGGTATTATGGAGGACAATGATGAAGAAGAGGGTCCCGTCAAGTATATTGACATAATCAAGGATATGTACGATGGAGTAGCAGTAAATGTCAGAACCTGCGGCGGCTTAACGAGTGATTTTCCGATTACAATTGGTTTACATCAAGGATCTGCATTAAGTCCATTCCTGTTTACCATCGTGATGGATGAACTTACTAGAACTATCCAAGATGAGGTACCTTGGTGTATGCTATTCGCTGATGATATTGTTCTAGTAAATGAGACGAAAGCAGGGGTTAATGCCAAATTGGAATTATGGAGGCAAACATTGGAATCTCAGAGATTCAGATTGAGTTGGTCCAAGACAGCATATATGCATTGCAAATTTAGTAACCAGAGAAGTCAAAACCATATTGGTATAATATTAGAAGGGCAAGAGATATCACCGAGCAACCAGTTTAGATATCTAGGTTCCATCATCCAAAAGAATGGGAAGATCGATAGTGATGTTAATCAAAAGATCCAGGCTGGTTGGTTGAAATGAAAGAGTACAACAGAGATTTTGTGTGATCGTAACTTTCCATTAAAATTGAAAGAGAAGTTTTATCGGAGCGCTATTCGGCCTGCCTTATTATATGGTACAGAATTCTGGGCTCCTAAGAAGCATCATACACAGAAGATGCACGTAGCGGAGATGCGCATGCTTCGTTGGATGTGCGGTAACACTAGAAAAGATAAGGTGCGAAATGAGGATATTCGTGCAAAAATTGGTGTAGCACCTGTGGAGGAGAAAATGCGGGAAAACTGACTAAGATGGTTTGGTCATGTGCGACGCGGTCCTATGGAAGTACCGGTTCGACGAATATATACTCTCAATATGGGCAATGGCAAAAAGGCAAAAGGGAGACCGGAGAAAACATGGATGGAGGTGATACGAAACGATATGGTTGCTAAAGGACTCGATGAAAGTATATTGTTCGATAGGAGTGAGTGGAGGCGAAGAATTCATGTGCTGGACCCGGCGTGATTCTCATGTTGGTTCATGTAGCCTACCCCATATGCTTGGGATAAAAGGCTCAGTTGTTGTTGTTGTTGTTGTGTGAGCATGCAGAGAATAACGCAACGGCGGTTCTTTCTGGTGGCAAACACAGTGTTGTAACATTCCATGTAACAAAGAAATTCTCTTTAGCAGCATTATTAGTTGAATAGGCATTTTAGCATTGCGTTCCACATTATAGAAATTCTTTTGGGAATTTTATCAAACAACTTGCTCATTCAGATATGATATCTTTACAGTTTGAATAAAAATTGGTGGTTATTGTTTGCATTGCTATCTCAGAATCAAACCCGGTTTTATTAATTGTGTGTGTGCTTGCATTCCTTCATAAAGCGTGCATAATTGTGCATACACGCGAAATGTGTAGATGTATGTGAATTTATCGTGTAAATTTGCGATTGTGAAGAGCTTGATCAATTCCTGAGGTATGCCAACTGAAATACACTGCTGTATCATTTCAACCATATTGAAACTTGAATATAGCAGACACTTGATCATCATTTGAGCATGCATTTGTTTTACTTGCTTCCGGTTTGATGAAATGGCACATAAAGAAAGGCGCCATGAACGTGGAAGCAATAGCATTGATACCATCAAGAGTTGAGTTTGATGGTATATTCTTCCACAAATGTGTTGAATAATTTATGGAGCGAGCCTAGTGGTAATGTTCATTATAACTGGCCATTTGACTTAATTGCTAGTGCCTAGTGGTTCTTGTGTCTCTCCTTAATTGTGTGCTACTGCTAATTTCTCATGACCCTTGCATTGCAGCAGGGGTCAATCAAGATTCTTGCACTTTATGATCACCAGTTTTTTATAAGCGTTAAAGTTCCATAGAATAAGAAATCACGTAGTAATGCAACCAAATCATACATGTGCTATAAGATATATCCGTATCAAGTTTAAACCTTTGTCGCTAGATCACATCTCTAGCATTTGGCTAAGAATGAAATTATATTCGGCACGTGTACACCCTCAACAGTATTAATTCATTGATTTGGAAGAATCTAATAATTTAAGAGTTGACACAATGGATATGATATTCTGTGGCATCTTATCTACAGCCTACACTAGGATGTCTATATAAACTCGAATTTGATTAACTCAACATAGCAAGATATAGACAATATTGGAAGAAGTAAAAAAAAACTAAAATCAAAGGTTTGTTTTAAGGTGTTTGTTCTTCATCTCCCTCAAAGGCCTCCTGTTGGAGGATTGAGGGAGATGGAGACCATGCCCCTTACTTAGATTGCCGAAACTCAAGGCATTCTCAAGCATGCTTTTCCTAAATGAACTGCAATTCAAAGGTAATCTATAGGCTTTCAAGGAGCATGTAAATTTATTTTAAGTATATATGTTGTTATCAAATATTCTTTACTGTAGTTGAGTTAGATTTCGAGGCTGTTTTAGGTTTTCTTTACTTCAGGTTCTTTACCACCCTAAACACAGCAAACAAATCCCGGGCCATTTTGGCATTGAGTCCCTATCCATATCCTATAACATTCATGACAGAACAGATAAGAGTAGATGGAATATAAAAAGATTGCCTAAAAATCATTACTGAGATTTTCTGAATGATCTTTTAATTACTGATATTCCCAGCACAAAAAAATATCTAGAATAGTTCATGGTATAGATACTTGATTCAGATGTTTAAAATTTCTTTTAACAAATCGCCTTGATACAATGCTTGAGTTTTACGTGATGTTTCTGACATTATAAGAAAAAATGTATCAGTTCTCTTTCTGAAGTTATATTGGTGTTAATAGTTTTCATTTGTCCTGCTCTCATTTCTTTTAAGAAATGTACCTTTTCGTCTCAAAACACTAATTTTGCCAATTTATCAATTCATATACGACCAAAAGTTTTAGACTCATCAGAAGACAATATAATCATCTGCTAGGAAGTTGGAGAATCTTGCTGGTACATGGGCTTGTGACGCGACCTGGATCACGCCAAGATGTTACCTTCCGTTGATCTGATGACGGCGATGGATGGCTGATATTGGATCTGGAGGCAGGCACCTGAAACGTGT
This sequence comes from Agapanthus africanus, assembly GCA_030015575.1. Taxonomy (NCBI): domain Eukaryota; kingdom Viridiplantae; phylum Streptophyta; class Magnoliopsida; order Asparagales; family Amaryllidaceae; genus Agapanthus; species Agapanthus africanus. Next base: position 413,100,521 of record CM057349.1, on the reverse strand, counting down.
GGATCTCAATGGGTTTGAGGTTGGTTGGGCCGAGCTACCTGTAAGGAAGTCCCGGGGTGGTTGTACCACTGAGGACCCTCCAATGGTCAAGTTAGAGAGGTAATCCGAGCAGAGTAACGGCTTAATGGAGTCAAAATGGTTTACTTGAATCGTCTGAAGAAGGGATTTATATAGCGATGGCAGCAGGCAAGGCAGGCGCGAGAATCACGCCGGCCGTTACGCTCCCGACGTCACCCCAGCGTGATGAGCGGGATCTTCCATTAATGGAGAGACATGCTCGTTAATGGGGGATCGTGATAGCGTGGAACGTGGGATGTGGCCGGCGGATATCTCGCGCATGTTGAGATTCGTGGGATGGCGGTTGCGCCTGTGAGCGGTGTTAGTAGTTTGAATCTATTGGTAGCATTTGTATGTCGGAAATAGTCCCACATCGGATGTAGAGACGAATGCCCAAGTCTTTATAATAATTCCCAATATTTAAGTAATATCTTGAATAAAGTGGATTATGAGCCAAGTAGGCCTGATTTCTAGCAGGCTTATAACATTTATTTATTATTGTCTTTGATGAGGCATTTGGGGCATCTTGGGTTGACTTAATAACAGAGTTTGACATTTTGAATTTCAAATTCAAAGTTTGAATCTATTGTGTCTGTTCAACTCAATAAATTATGTCCTTCTCTTCACAGTTAGTTTCAAGGGGCAATATCACCTTTCGGAAAGTGTATCACCGATCGTCTGTATGATCTTTACAGAAATATGAAGACACCAAAGGAAATCTGGAACGCCCTTGAAACAAAGTACAAAAATGAGAAGAAAGGTACGGATAAATTTTTAGCGCTTAAATATTTTGAATTTAAGATGACCGATGACATGCCAATCATGGATCAAGTGCATGAATTACAAATTCTCGTCTCTAAATTGAGCGAACTTGAAATTAAAGTCCCTAATTCATTTCAAGTTGGAGCGATTCTATCTAAACTTCCTCCTACTTGGAATGAATATAGAAAGAAAATTCTGCACTCTCCTGAAAATTTTACCATTGAGCAATTTCAGACTCATCTACAGATTGAGGCAGAAAACCGTGCACGTGACATGATTTTTCTTAGTTCTAAATCTAACTCTAAAGTGAATCGTGTCAGTGAAAATGGTCATAGAAAATTTCAGAACAATTCAAAGTCCAGAAGAAGGGAAATGATTTTAACAAATCTAATTTTGCAAAGAAGAAATGGCCTTGTTATAACTGTGGAAAGAAAGGCCACTTTATTAAAAATTGCAAATTGAGAAATACCGGAAAAAAAAACTTGGTTTCGGATCAGAAAATAGCAACAAGGCAAATCTAATAGAAAATGAAGTCAAAGAACTTGTTGCTATGGTTTCTGACATGCAGATAGGCATGATTACGGAATTGTATATGGCTGCGGTAACTAGAACTGCAGATTGGTGGCTGGATTCTGGCACAACCATCCATGTATGCAACAACAAAGCAATGTTCAAAACCTACACGGATCAAAAAGAACCTGCAGAGGTGTTGATGGGAAACCACGTTTCAGCCAAAGTGCTCGGTAAAGAAAGTGTTGAATTGAAGTTTACATCTGGACAGACACTTACTCTGCTTAATGTATTTCATGTTCCTGATTTGAGGAAAAATCTTGTATCGGCAAATCTGTTGTGCAAGAAAGGATTTAAAATTGTTCTAGAGTCTGACAAAGTTGTAATATCGAAGAATGGTATATTTGTAGGAAAGGGATATTCCTGTGATGGCTTGTTCAAACTCAGTATTAATAAAATAAATTGCGTGTTTGCTTATGTTGTTGAGTATTCTTTTTCCTTGTGGCATGCTAGACTATGTCATTTAAATTTTCGCTCTTTAAAGTATATGTCTAAACATGGTTACATTACATGTCAAAATGATCATAATGATAAATGTGAGATTTGCGTAGAAGCAAAAATGACTAGAAAACCTTTTCCTAAAATCGAAAGAGATACTAATTTATTAGAACTTGTTCATTCTGATATTTGTGAATTAAAAGGTCAATTAACCAGAGGAGGAAAAAGATATTTTATAACTTTTACTGATGATCATTCTCGTTTTACATATGTATATTTATTAAGAACAAAAGATGTAGCATTTAAGAAATTTAAAGAGTATAAGTCAGTTGTAGAAAATCAGAAAGATAAAAGAATTAAAATCCTTAGAAGTGATAGAGTGGGACAATATTTTTCTGATTCTTTTTCTCAATTCTGCGAAATGCATAGTATTATTCATCAAAGAACTGCACCTTATACGCCTCTACACAATGGATTGGCCGAAAGGAAAAATAGGACTTTAGTTGAAATGGTAAATGCTATGCTTTTAAATGCTAAATTACCTTTTAATCTTTGGGGTGAGGCACTTTTAACAGCATGTTATATTAATAATAGAATACCATCCAAGAAAACTCATGTTTCACCATATGAAATTTGGAATGGTAGAAAACCCAATTTAAACTATATTAAAGTGTGGGGGTGCATAGCATATTATAAAGTGACTGATTCATATAAATCTAAATTAGGGCCGAGGGGCATTAGAAGTATATTTGTTGGATATGCACAGAATTCTAAAGCATATCGACTTCTAAATTTAGAATCAAATATCATAATTGAGTCGATACATGTTGAATTTTTTGAAAATAAATTTATACATGACAATGTTGATTCTAATTTGTATAATAAAGAAAATGCAGCAACTTCTAAGAAAATTACCAATGAGAAAAGAAGAGAAAATAATGAAATTATTGAACTAAGAAAAAGTCAAAGAATCAGGAAAGAACAATCTTTTGATTCTGATTTTATTGATTCGCGTTCAATAGTCTTTCTCGTTGAAGGAGATAGAACCAAAGTGCTTAACAAATTACATATTCTACTTAATATAGAAGATGATCCTAAAACATTTAGTGAAGCAATATCATCAAGAGATACTGCATTTTGGAAAGAGGCTATTAATGACGAAATAGACTCAATAATGTCTAACAATACTTAGATAATGGTTGACTTGCCTTAAGAATCTAAGCCTATAAAGTGTAAATGGGTATTTAGAACAAAACAAAATACAGATGGCTATATACAAACTTTCAAGGCAAGATTAGTGGCTAAAGGATTCACACAGAAGGAGGGCATAGATTATTTTGATACTTATGCACCTTTGGCTAGAATAATATCCATTAGAGTTCTTATAGCATTGGCTTCAATATATAATTTATATGTGCATCAAATGGATGTAAAAACAGCCTTTTTAAATGGTGAATTAAATGAGGAAGTATACATGGAACAACCTGAAGGTTTCATACTTCCTGGAAATGAGAACAAAATTTGTAAATTAACTAAGTCGCTATATGGTTTAAAACAGGCCCCGAAACAATGGCATGAGAAATTTGATAAAGCAATAATATCAAATGGTTTTAAGCATAATAGTGCGGATAAATGTGTATATTCCAAATTCAATCAGAATTATAGGGTAATCATATATCTCTATGTAGACGATATGTTGATATTTGGTACAAACATGATTGGAATAAATGAAACAAAAAAGTATTTAACTTCAGTATTCAAAATGAAAGATTTGAATGAAGTGGATACTATTTTAGGAATAAAGGTGAAAAAACATAGTGAAGGGTTTGTGCTAAACCAATCTCATTATATTGAGAAATTATTAAATAAATTCCAACATCTTAATATTAAAAAAAGTGTTACTCCGTATGATCCGAGTATGAAATTAAATGAGAATTGTGACAATATAATTGCACAATTAGAATATGCTAGCGCTATTGGAAGCCTTATATATGCGATGCATTGTACAAGGCTTGATATAGCTTTTGCAGTATGCAAATTATCACGATACATCAGTAAACCCAGTACTACTCATTAGAAGACCATCAGTAGAGTTCTTGGGTATCTAAAAAGAACAAAAGAGTTTGGTCTATTTTATTCCAATTATCCTGCAGTACTAGAAGGTTATTCGGATGCAAGTTGGATCACAAGTACAAGTGATAATAAATCCACAACAGGTTGGGTATTTACAAATGGAGGCGTTGCTATTAGTTGGGCCTCTAAGAAACAAACTTGCATCACACATTCAACAATGGAATCTGAATTTGTCGCTTTGGCTGCTGCCGGCAAGGAAGCGGAATGGCTGAGAAATTTATTATTAGATATAGAGTTGTGGCCACAACCAATGCCATCTATTTTCTTGCATTGCGATGGTGAGGCGACTATGTCTAGAGCTTATAATAATGTTTATAATGGTAAATCTAGACACATTAGCTTAGCATGAATATGTTCGAGAATTAATTACTAATGGAATAATTACCATAGTTTATGTGAGATCTGCAAAAAATTTAGCAGATCCCTTTACCAAAGCATTATCTAGAGATTTGGTAAAGAATACGTCAATTGGAATGGGACTTAAACATTTACAATTTGGCACCAGTAATGATAACCCAACTTTAATTAGTAAAAACTAATTTTAATAGTTCAATGGGTAATAACAAGTTACTGACATGTGCCTGTATTGCACTAGACGTCTCATTCTTATATAAATAAGTATCTGGTGCTATCTGTTATGATAAAGAGGATGAGCGAAAGCTCTCAATGGAGTTATTTAATTTTTTAAATATCCACAGTAATATGGATATAATAAAAGAAACTTCACCTATATGAGCATAGAAGTGGTGCCGTTTCAACAAGAGATATGAAGTATTCTATTGTAAATACTTATGAAGTACAAGAGCAGCACATGGCCATAATAGTGCTAAAGCAGTTGTAAACCTCTTAGAAAATAAGATGAATATTGTGTGTGTTGTATTTCAAATTCTAATAATAAAAGTTTTGGTTTAATCTGCGGACACCAATAACTTTGTTAGACGATTGATATATATACACTAATGGAAGGTTTAAATCGAGAGATACCTTTCTTTATGCATAATATTTGTCACGAGAGAGATGTGGTTGCAGCCAATATATACAAATTAGTGGGGGATTGTTAGTAGTTTGAATCTATTGGTAGCATTTGTATGTGGGAAATAGTCCCACATCGGATGGAGAGACGAATGCCCAGGTCTTTATAATAATTCCCAATATTTAAGTAATATCTTGAATAAAGTGGATTATGAGCCTAGTGGGCCTGATTTCTAGCAGGCTTATAACATTTATTTATTATTGTCTTTGATGAGGCACTTAGGGCATCTTAGGTTGACTTAATAACAGAGTTTGACATTTTGAATTTTAAATTCAAAGGTTGTCTGAACAGAACAGTCACAACCATTTAAACGGTTGTGTCTGTTCAACTCTAAATAATCACAACCATTCAAACGGTTGTGTCTGTTCAACTCTATAAATTATGTCCTTCTCTTCACAGTTTTGGCATCTTCTTCTCATTATCTTCTAAGAGAGTTTCAAGGGGTTTGTTGTATCTTGGGGGTGATTGCCTTCCACTGTACTCCCATAGTAGGGGCAATATCACCTTTCGGAAAGTGTATCATATACGCCTCAAACCTTTTAATTCTGTCTTAACCAAATTAAATTTCAACGATTGTTAGTAGTTTGAATCTATTAGTAGCATTTGTATGTGGGAAATAGTCCCACATCGGATAGAGAGACGAATGCCCAAGTCTTTATAATAATTCCCAATATTTAAGTAATATCTTGAATAAAGTGGATTATGAGCCTAGTGGGCCTGATTTCTAGCAGGCTTATAATATTTATTTATTATTGTCTTTGATGAGGCACTTGGGGCATCTTGGGTTGACTTAATAACAGAGTTTGACATTTTGAATTTCAAATTCAAAGGTTTTCTGAACAGAACAGTCACAACCATTTAAACTGTTGTGTCTGTTCAACTCTAAACAGTCACAACCATTCAAACGGTTGTATCTGTTCAACTCTATAAATTATGTCCTTCTCTTCACAGTTTTGGCATCTTCTTCTCATTATCTTCTAAGAGAGTTTCAAGGGGTTTGTTGTATCTTGGGGGTGATTGCCTTCCACTGTACTCCCATAGTGGGGGCAATATCACCTTTCGGAAAGTGTATCATACACACCTTAAAGCTTTTAATTCTGTCTTAACCAAATTAAATTTCAACAATCGAAAGGTGATATCATGGAGACAGAATTAAATTCAATTGTCAAGGTTCATTTCCAGAACCGAGATGTTATCAAACTGGATCGATTCGATGGAAGCAATTACACTAAATGGAAAGACAAGATGGTGTTCTTGTTGACCGCCTTGAGATATTTTATGTTCTCGATCCGAACTTGCCGCCAATTCCAGATTCAGTCTCAACTTCGAATGATGCCGAGAGTGTCAGAACAGAGAAAAACAAGCATGAAGAAGATGAACTAGTTTGTCGCGGTTACATTCTCAATTCCCTCACCGATCGTCTGTATGATTTTTACAGAAATATGAAGACACCAAAGGAAATCTGGAGCGCCCTTGAAACAAAATACAAAAATGAGAAGAAAGGTACGGATAAATTTCTAGCGCTTAAATATTTTGAATTTAAGATGATTGATGACATGCCAATCATGGATCAAGTGCATGAATTACAAATTCTCATCTCTAAATTGAGCGAACTTGAAATTAAAGTCCCTGATTCATTTCAAATTGGAGTGATTCTATCTAAACTTCCTCCTACTTGGAATGAATATAAAAAGAAAATTCTGCACTCTCCTGAAAATTTTACCATTGAGCAATTTCAGACTCATCTACAGATTGAGGCAGAGAACCGTGCACTTGACATGATTTTTCTTAGTTCTAAATCTAACTCTAAAGTGAATCATGTCAGTGAAAATGGTCATAGAAAATTTCAGAACAATTTCAAAGTCCAGAAGAAGGGAAATGATTTTAACAAATCTAATTTTGCAAAGAAGAAATGGCCTTATTATAACTGTGGAAAGAAAGGCCACTATATTAAAGATTGCAAATTCAGAAATACCGGAAAAAAACTTGGTTTCGGATCAGAAAATAGCAACAAGGCAAATCTAATAAAAAATGAAGTCAAAGAACTTGTTGCTCTGGTTTCTGACATGCAGATAGGCATGATTACGGAATTGCATATGGCTGCGGTAACTAGAACTGCAGATTGGTGGCTGGATTCTGGCGCAACCATCCATGTATGCAATAACAAAGCAATGTTCAAAACCTACACGGATCAGAAAAAACCTGAAGAGGTGTTGATAGGAAACCACGTTTCGGCCAAAGTGCTCGGTAAAGGAAGTGTTGAATTGAAGTTTACATCTGGACAGAAACTTACTATGCTTAATGTATTTCATGTTCCTGATTTGAGGAAAAATCTTGTATCTGCAAATCTGTTGTGTAAGAAGAGATTTAAAATTGTTCTAGAATCTGACCAAGTTGTAATATCGAAGAATGGTATATTTGTAGGAAAGGGATATTCCTGTGATGGTATGTTCAAACTCAGTATTAATGAAATAAATTGCGTATTTGCTTATTTTGTTGAGTATTCTTTTTCCTTGTGGCATGCTAGATTATGTCATTTAAATTTTCGCTCTTTAAAATATATGTCTAAATATGGTTACATTGCATGTCAGAATGATCATAATGATAAATGTGAGATTTTCGTAGAAGCAAAAATGACTAGAAAACCTTTCCCTAAAATCGAAAGAGATACTAATTTATTAGAACTTGTTCATTCTGATATTTGTGAATTAAATGGTCAATTAACCAGAGGAGGAAAAAGATATTTTATAAGTTTTAGTGATGATCATTCTCGTTTTACATATGTATATTTATTAAGAACAAAAGATGAAGTATTTGAGAAATTTAAAGAGTATAAGTCAGTTGTAGAAAATCAGAAAGATAAAAGGATTAAAATCCTTAGAAGTGATAGAGGGGGAGAATATTTTTCTGATTCTTTTTCTCAATTCTGCGAAATGCATAGTATTATTCAACAAAGAACTGCACCTTATACACTTCAACACAATGGATTAGCCGAAAGGAAAAATAGGACTTTACTTGAAATGGTAAATGCTATGCTTTTAAATGCTAAATTACCTTTTAATCTTTGGGGTGAGACACTTTTAACAGCATGTTATATTCATAATAGAATACCATCCAAGAAAACTCATGTCTCACCATATGAAATTTGGAATGGTAGAAAACCCAATTTAAACTATATTAAAGTGTGGGGATGCATAGCATATTATAAAGTGACTGATCTATATAAATCTAAATTAGGGTCGAGAGGCATTAGAAAAGTATATTTTTTAGATATGCACAGAATTCTAAAGCATATCGACTTCTAGATTTAGAATCAAATGTCATAATTGAATCGATACATGTTGAATTTTGTGAAAATAAATTTATGCATGACAATGTTGATTCTAATTTGTATAATAAAGAAAATGCAGCAATTTCTAAGAAAATTACCAATGAGAAAAGAAGAGAAAGTAATGAAAATATTGAACCAAGAAAAGGTCAAAGAATCAGGAAAGAAAAATCTTTTGGTCCTGATTTTATTGATTCGCGTTCAATAGTCTTTCTCGTTGAAGGAGATAGAACCAAAGTGCTTAACAAAGTACCTATTCTACTTAATATAGAAGATGATCCTAAAATATTTAGTGAAGCAATTTCATCAAGAGATACTGCATATTGGAAAGAGGCTATTGATGACGAAATGGACTCAATAATGTCTAACAATACTTGGATATTGGTTGACTCGCCTCAAGGATCTAAGCCTATAAAGTGTAAATGGGTATTTAGAAGAAAACAAAATACAGATGGCTCTATACAAACTTTCAAGGCAAGATTAGTGGCTAAACGATTCACACAAAAGGAGGGCATAGATTATTTTGATACTTATACACTTGTGGCCAGAGTAACATCCATTAGAGTTCTTATAGCTTTGGCTTCAATATATAATTTATATGTGCATCAAATGGATGTAAAAACATCCTTTTTAAATGGTGAATTAAATGAAGAAGTATACATGGAACAACCCGAAGGTTTCATACTTTCTGGAAATGAGAACAAAGTTGTAAATTAACTAAGTCGCTATATGGTTTATAACAGGCCCCTAAACAATGGCATGAGAAATTTGATAAAGCAATAATATCAAATGGTTTTAAGCATAATAGTGCGGATAAATGTGTATATTCCAAATTCAATCAGAATTATTGGGTAATCATATGTCTCTATGTAGACGACATGTTGATATTTGGTACAAACATGATTGGAATAAATGAAACAAAAAAGTATTTAACTTCAGTATTCAAAATGAAAGATTTGAATGAAGTGGGTACTATTTTAGGAATAAAGGTGAAAAAACATAGTGAAGGGTTTGTGCTAAACCAATCTCATTATATAGAGAAATTATTAAATAAATTCCAACATCTTAATATTAAAGAAAGTGTTACTCCGTATGATCCGAGTATGAAATTAAATGAGAATTGTGACAATGTAATTGCACAATTAGAATATGCTAGCGCTATTGGAAGCCTTATGTATGCGATGCATTGTACAAGGCCTGATATAGCTTTTGCAGTATGCAAATTGTCACGATACACCAGTAAACCCAGTACTAATCATTGGAAGGCCATCAGTAGAGTTCTTGGGTATCTAAAAAGAACCAAAGAGTTTGGTCTATTTTATTCCAATTATCCTGCAGTAATAGAAGGTTATTCAGATGCAAGTTGGATCACAAGTGCAAGTGATAATAAATCCACAACAGGTTGGGTATTGACAATTGGAGGCGATGCTATTAGTTGGGCCTCTAAGAAACAAACTTGCATCACATATTCAACAATGGAATCTGAATTTGTCACTTTGGCTGCTGCCGGCAAGGAAGCGGAATGGCTGAGAAATTTATTATTGGATATAGAGTTGTGGCCACAACCAATGCCATCTATTTCCTTGCATTGCGATAGTGAGGCAACTATGTCTAGAGCTTATAATAATATTTATAATGGTAAATCTAGACACATTAGCTTAAAGCATGAATATGTTCGAGAATTAATTACTAATGGAATAATTACCATAGTTTATGTGAGATCTGCAAAGAATTTAGCAGATTCCTTTACCAAGGCATTATCTAGAGATTTTGTAAAGAATACGTCAATTGGAATGAGACTTAAACATTTAGAATTTGGCATCAGTAATGGTAACCCAATTTTAATTAGTAAAAACTAATTTTAATAGTTCAATGGGTAATAACAAGTTACTGTCATGTGCCTGTATTGCACTAGACATCTCATTCTTATATAAATAAGTATCTAGTGCTATCTGTTACGATAAAGAGAATGAGCGAAAGCTCTCAATGGAGTTATTTAATTTTTTAAATATCCACAGTAACAGGGTTATAATAAAGGAAACTCCACCTATATTAGCATAGAAGTGGTGCCGCTTCAACAAGAGATGTGTAGTATTCTCTTGTAAATTGCTTATAAAGTACAAGAGTAGCACATGGCCATAATAGTGCTAAAGCAGTTATAAACCTCTTAGAAAATAAGATGAATATTGTGTTTGTTGTATTTCAAATTCTAATAGTAAAAGTTTTAGTTTAATCTGCGGACACCAATAACTTTGTTAGACGATTGATATAAATACACTAATGGAAGGTTTAAATCGAGAGATGCCTTTCTTTATGCATAATACTTGTCACGAGAGAGATGTGGTTGCAGCCAATATATACAAACTAGTGGGGGATTGTTAGTAGTTTGAATCTATTGATAGTATTTGTATGTAGGAAATAGTCCCACATCGGATGGAGAGACGAATGCCCAAGTCTTTATAATAATTCCCAATATTTAAGTAATATCTTGAATAAAGTGGATTATGAGCCAAGTGGGCCTGATTTCTATCAGGTTTATAACATTTATTTATTATTGTCTTTGATGAGGCACTTGGGCACTTGGCATCTTGGGTTGACTTAATAACAGAGTTTGACATTTTGAATTTCAAAGTCAAAGGTTGTCTGAACAGAACAGTCAAAACTATTTAAACGGATGTGTCTGTTCAACTCTAAATAATCACAACCGTTCAAACGGTTGTGTCTGTTCAACTCTATAAATTATGTCCTTCTCTTCACAATTTTGGCATCTTCTTCTCATTATCTTCTAAGAGAGTTTCAAGGGCTTTGTTATATCTTGGGGGTGATTACCTTCCACTGTACTCCCATAGTGGAGGCAATATCACCTTTTGGAAAGTGTATCATATATGCCTCAAAGCTTTTAATTCTGTCTTAACCAAACTAAATTTCAACAAGCGGTGCTGTTGGTCGGTCGATGAGACCGAGGAAGATGACCTCGGCGAGAGAGCTCACGGACGAGCGGGTGAGCCGAGGTATCTTGGTTCTGCGGTGGCCTGGAGACGAGCTGTGAGGCCGAGGAGGCCAATTATGCAGGGAGCTCGGAGGTAAGCCAGCATTTGTTTGTAGGACGGGTATAGGAGTGGTTGTGTCGGCCACTGTAGGTCCTTTCTTGCATCCTCTGGGACACGTCATCTGCCACGTGTCATGATCTGGGAGATCACCGATATCGAGCATCATCATTAGCCCCCCACTCTCGTCCCGACCAGCTGATGGGTCGGGTCGAGAGTGGTCTGCCGGGTCACCCGAGGTGAGCTCCTTTCCGAAGATATCGTCGGGCGTGTCCCCGGGTAATCTGTTGTATTTTCTGGATGGTGACAGTGAATCAGGGTTAGATCTTTGTATTAAAGAGGGCGTGCCGGATCGCGCGTACTTTCGCTGAAGCGACAGCCCACGTGTCGGGCGCTGGTTGGCTGACGCGACGGGCCACAGACCTCTGGCGTCTGATGGGATACGGCCAATGCGCGTGCGGCAAGTGTAGCGATCGTGTTCGTCGAGTGCACTGAACCATTTTGGCGGGAGATGACTGTCGCCGTTGGATGAGGATGCCGATGTCTATAAATGGAGGTGGGGTCCGCTTCAGGGCCCATATCTCTTCATATTTTTCTCGCTCTTGATCTTGTAAGCTTGGCGCTCTCCTCTTTAGGTCGGATCTTTGCGTTTTCTCTCCCGAGGACTTCTCCATCAGGTTAGATGTCTTTCTTTGAGGAGTCTGTAGATATCGTCGGGATAGATTCTAGGGATTCCTCCACTGAGTCGGAGTCTTCCCGGGAAGTTAGGGTCAGATCCTCTTCCCGGGGTCGTGCATCGGGGGCAGATCCCAGAGCGGAGGTGGAGGACGCCCCTGGTGTGCCATCCTTGGTGAAGTACGAGGACGAGCTTGTCACCGCTCGGGCTCGTTTCCATATCCCTTCCGGCTATACTCTACGTTTGGCCGAGGAAGGAGAGAGGGTGGATCAGGTACGGGGTAAAGAGATTGCCCTGTACCTGGAATCCTTTTGGGCCGAAATGCACCTGCCCTTCTCTCCCGAGGTTGTTAGAGCGCTAAATTACTTTGGGCTAGCCCTGGGCCAGCTAGTGCCGAAATCATGGAGGATTCTCCTTGGGTTCCTAGTCCGTTTGAAGTTGCAGATAATCCCCTTCAGTCTATCCATCCTTGCCTCCTCTCTCATTTACAAAGGTCACCCCGGCACCCGCGCGGGCGACCTGAGGTGGGTTTACTTCTCTTTTAGGAGACAACAAGTGAGTGCAGCCGGGTCAGGAGTCGCCGTCTTGCCTTCTTCCATCCACGATTGGAAGAAGAAGTTTTTCTTTGTTGGGCCGCCAGAGGGTGAGGACTGGCCCGTGCCCACCCAGTAGTTTAGGGATAGGTGCCGGCGGGGAAGTCCGTCCAATGATCCCGATGCTGTGAGAGTGGCGGAGTGGGAGCCCATTCCCCGGGCTGACGTGTTGCTTTCTGAGCGGGCCCTTAGTTGGGCTGGGCTCAGCCCCGCCTAGTTCATCGGTAAGTTAAGAGCTTGCGCTTATTTTCATTTTTGTTTGTGTTGCTGATTCTATCGTATCTTGTCTTATGCAGAACCCATGGACTTGAGCCACCTCCGAGCGGCCATGTGCAAGCCGAAGAAGGGATCGAAGGCTGGAGGTGCCAGCTCTTCTAGTCCGACATCTGTCTCGGTTCCCCCGGCAGCCATCCCACCGCAGCGTTTGAGTGCGGGCCATACCCCAGAGCCTAGCCAGGCCCCGAGCCGAAAACGGGTTTGGGGACAGGGGGACCGGGCTTCGGAGGTGGAGACCGTCTCTCCGCCGTCGTCTCTCAAGAGGTTCCCCCGAACGGTCCCGCGGACCCCGTCCTCCCCGATCTTGGTGGATGAGGGGGATCTCCGCTTTGAGGTGCCCTCGGGGCTCTCCGTCCCTGACAGCTTGCTGTCCAACATGGAGAGGTCGGCCGGGGGCAAGGTCCCTCAGGGGATTCTCAAGGCGCAAATGGCGGCCATCGCCCAAGAGGCCGTGCAGTTTAGTGCTCGCACCTGGCTTGATTTTTCACTCAGCGTCTTATCATTTGTGAGATTTGGTGCCCCCTTTCCTTTCTGACCCCCTTCTGATTTTTTCAGGTCCTCCAGCACGTCACCCTCGTCGTCCACATAGAGGAAGAAGATGTAAGTCCACGTTTCCCACCCCGGTACTTGCGGGGAGGCGGAAAACGGAATAAAAATCGAATTTTTATGAGCTTAGGCAACATGGACTACACTATGAAGGATCTTTGCTAAACAAAAATAAGCTAAAGCTAACTAGAAACTAGCTAAGTGCTAGAAAGGTTATACCTTGGGCTTTATGTCCTTCTCTCCTTGCTCCTTGGAGTGGTGGAAGGAGGTCACCTTTGTCGTCTTCTCACGTCGAAGAAAGATCCACCCGAAAGCCTCAACCTTTGGCTTCAACTCCAAGCTAGAAGTAACTAGGGTGCAAGAAGTGCTAATCCTTGAACCCTAGATGAGAGTAGAGATTATCAAGAGAGGGTTTTTCTCAAGCTCAAGTGTTTCTCAACACATGAGAGGGGAGAGCTTGAGGGAGAGGAAGAACAAGATAGAGAATGTGAATAATAGAATGAGAAAATAATATGAAGCATTCTCTCATATATGTGAATTATTGTAATTAGAAAATTAGTGAGATAATTGTCATGGCTAAATCAAGACATGACCATTATCATTTCATTTTTAATGCAAATTGCAAGGATCAAAGAGCATCTTCCAAATGAAATGATGATGGTCAAAGTGTCAACAAGGTCAACAAGTCAAGATGGGTCAAATGGTCAACAACCATAACCATGCACAATTATTAAACTAATATCAATTAACAATAATACACACATAAGCATTAGGGTTAATAAAATGATAATAGTCATTAACCCTAATCAAAGTCCTCTCCTTCTGTCTCAAGCAACTGTGCATACGCACCCGTATTCGTGATCCGAGGAACACGAATACAATGAGAAAAAGCCAATCCCAAATCATATACTAGGATCCGGCTTAAACCAAAGCCCGCTAGTATAAGATGTCCGGACAGCAAACGTGCACAAGTGTGCGGATGTGAACGAACCCTGTCGCAAAACCATGCGACCTCTACTCATTTTGCCTAAAGGCGAATAGCTCTCTGTGTGGGACTCTAAAGACTCGACACTACGCTGGCAGTGGGTTTAACCACAGACCGCAAGCGGTACTAGCTGTACGTAACGGTCCCCAGGTAGATGTCGATAAGAAGATTGACGAAGTGAACCCCATCTGAACTCCTACTGAGCCTGTATGTGACAATCTCCGTACAGTCCGGTCTGTTCGTCTGATACATCGCATGGCGGGCCTAGGGGGGCGGTGAATGTCAGTCCCCTAATAGCGGTACAAGTCGTGTCGGAGTGTAGCCCAGAACACCCTGAGATAACACTGGAAACCTACCAGTATATCTCGCTTTCCCTGGCCAGGGACTACTCGTGTAATGGCTCTCCTGGACACAGCGCGATGTCAACCCCCAATACCGGGAGAGACGAATCCTGTCTAACCGTCACTGCCTCCAAGCGCTTCCGGACTGCACCCAAAAACTACCTGTTTGCACGACTCCTTTGAGCCGTGGTAGGGTAGTAATCAAAGTGCAGTGGGAACACACTCGAGGCGAAGTGACAGTGTCAAGTCAGCGGACTAAGCTGTACTCATGTCACCTGGGAACTGATAACTGACGATAGGTATAATACTAACCAACAGTTCCCTACGAGTCCTGTCCAGTGTACTCATAACCTAACGAGCACCCGCATACTATCTCAAGTACGACGTACTGACGGCTGTGGGACAGACCGTCTCCCACGCTGGGATGAGAAGCGCATACGCTAGTCTACTCCGGAGTATCGATGCCCTGTCTCGATAGTCCAACGACTAGGGACCTGTATAAGGATGTGCTTATAGATCACCCAGCTCCCACGAGTGTGAGCGCCATCACAACGCTGGTAATCAAGCAAAGATCCTAAGGGCTCTACTAATATGTATATCAGCGATATGCTAAAAGAAACACATGCACATATTAAAGCAGAGACAAACCAAGTAGCATACTACCATTTCGAGCAAGATTGTATATACAACTGTGAATATCCCAAGCTTCCATCAAGTAATATACAAACTAGTATGATACAGTAATGGCCTCTAGGGCATATACACTAACAATCTCCCACTTGCACTAAGGCCATGTACTGGCGTATCGAAGACCTATCATCTCGATCAGCCGCTCGAACTGAGTCTGGGGCAAGGCCTTGGTGAATGGATCTGCTGTGTTATTTTCTGAAGCAACCCTCCGAACCTCGATCTCCTGGCGATCCACGATCTCCCTGATCAGGTGATACCGCCTTAAGATGTTTCTGGATTTCTGATGGGACCTGGGTTCCTTCGCTAAAGCTATAGCCCCGTTGTTGTCGCAATACAGAGGTATTGGGTCAACAATGGACGGAACCACAAGAAGTTCTCTCAAGAACTTCCTCATCCAGACAGCTTCTTTTGCGGCATCAGATGCAGCGATGTATTCCGCTTCCATAGTCGAGTCAGCAACGGTTTCCTGTTTGGAGCTCTTCCAACACACCGCCCCTCCATTGAGGGTAAAGACAAAACCCGACATGGACTTGGAATCATCCTTGTCACTCTGGAAGCTGGAGTCAGCAAAGGCCTCAATCTGGAGGTCTTTTCCGCCATACACCAAGAACATCTCCTTAGTCCTTCTCAGGTACTTGAGAATGTTCTTTACTGCTATCTAATGTTTCTCCCCAGGGTTTGACTGATACCTGCTTACCACACTCGGTGAAAAAGCCACATCCGGTCTGGTACACAACATCGCATACATTATAGAGCCTACCGCAGAAGCGTAGGGTATAATAGACATGCGATCCCTCTCCAAATCAGTCTTGGGAGACATCTCTTTGGAGAGGGTGATCCCGTGACAAGCCGGTAGATTACCGCGCTTGGAATCTTCCATACTGAATCTCTTCAGTATGGTGTCGATGTACCTGGACTGTGAAAGTCCTAATATCCTCTTGGATCTGTCACGGTAGATTCGGATACCCAGAATGTATGAGGCATCACCCAGGTCTTTCATGGAGAACCTGTGTGACAAGAACCTCTTGACAGATTGTAGCATAGGAATGTCATTTCCTATTAAGAGAATGTCATCCACGTATAAAACGAGGAATACTACAGTTCTTGCTACAAATCTACAATAGATGCATGGTTCATCTGGATTTTTGATAAAGCCAAATTCCTTGACCGTCTCATCAAAACAGATGTTCCAACTCCGCGATGCCTGCTTTAGTCCATAAATGGACTTAAGCAACTTGCACACCTTTCCGCTGCTCCCACTCTGAATGAAACCCTCTGGCTGGTCCATATAGACACATTCCTCTAAATGTCCATTTAGAAAAGCTGTCTTTACGTCCATTTGCTAAATCTCATAATCGTGGAAGGCAACAATGGCAAGAAGGATCCGAATGGATTTCAGCATAGCTACTGGAGAAAAGGTTTCGTCATAGTCCAAACCAGGTCTTTGACGAAAACCCTTTGCAACCAGTCTAGCTTTATAGGTCTCAACCTGTCCATCTACACCAATCTTCCTTTTGAAGATCCACTTGCATCCTACGGGTTTTACCCCATCTGGAGCAATGTCCAACGTCCATACTTTGTTGGTGTACATGGACTCCATCTCGGTCCGTATTGCATCCAGCCATTTTACCGAGTCGACGCTCTGAATGGCTTGCTGGAAGCTAGTAGGCTCATCAAGGTCAATGATGCAATCCTCTCTATCCCCGTCAATGAGAAAACCGTAGTATCTCTCGGGCGGATGTGACTGCCTACTACTCCTGCGGAGTGGAGTGGGAATGTCTTGATCTTTCGAACCCTCTGGTTCTACTAAGCTTTCAGTAATAGCTTGTGGTTCTGGAATTTCTTCCAGTTCTATCGCGCTCCCACTTATTTCTTTTTCTAAGAACTGATGTTCCAGAAAATGGGCATTATGAGAAACAAGGACTTTTTGTTCCTCTGCGTAATAGAAAAGATACCCCCTGGAGTTCTTTGGGTATCCCACAAACTTGCACAGTACTGAGCGTGCCTCGAGCTTGTCCGTATGCTGCTTTTTGACATAAGCTGGACATCCCCAAATCTTCAGGTATTGAAGATAGGGTTTCTTCCCACTCCATAATTCATATAGTGTGGTAGGCACAGTCTTAGTGGGAACTCGGTTCAAAAGGTATGTAGCTGATTCTAGCGCATATCCCCAGAACGATCGCGGCAACTCAGTGTTACTCATCATGGACCGTACCATATCCAATAGGGTTCGGTTCCGTCTCTCCGATACACCGTTATGTTGCGGAGTGTATGAAGGAGTAAGCTGAGAGAGAATTCCATTCTCTTTTAAGTAACCCAGGAACTCGGCACTCAAGTATTCACCACCTCGATCAGATCTCAGTGCCTTGATACTTTTGCCTATTTGTTTTTCTACTTCATTCTTATATTCCTGGAACTTTTCAAAAGCTTCGGATTTATGTTTCATCAAGAAGACAAGTCTGAACCTTGAGAAATCATCCGTAAAAGTAATGAAGTAAGAATAACCGCTTTGCGCATGTGTAGAGATTGGACCGCACACGTCGCTGTGTACGAGTCCCAAGAGCTCGCTCACTCTTACTCCGTGTCCAGTGAACGGAGTCTTTGTCATCTTTTCTTTGAGACAGGATTGACAAGTTGCATACGATTGATATTCGAACGGATCCAAATATCCTTCTGTATGTAACATAGTCAACCTTCTCTCATTGATGTGACCCAATCTACAATGCCATAAGAAAGTTTTATTGATTTCTGGAGACTTTCTTTTGTGTGTATTCTGGACATTGAAAATCTGTGGTTGGTTTAATACGTATATACCGTTGTTCAATGTACCTGACCCAATCAAAACTTGATTAAGGTGAATGTTCACTACATTACTTACAAATGCAAATTCATAACCTTCTTTAGATAATAAAGATACAGAAATGATATTACAGGTTGCATTTGGTACATAATAACAACTACATAAAACCAAAAAGTGTCCATCCGACAATCCCAGGTGATAGTCCCCCACGGCCTCAGCATCCATACTAGCACCGTTTGCAACTCTGAGGGTCATGTCACCTGCCTTCAAAACTCTACGCCTTCTCAACGCCTGTAAAGAATTACAGATATGAGATCCTGATCCGGTATCCAATACCCAGGATGTAGAGTTTATTGATAGACAGTTTTCAATAACATACACACCTGAAGCTGAAGCTGCAACTCGCTTCAAATCCTGTGTTCTGGCCTTCCAAGCCTTGCAATCCTGTTTCCAGTGACCACTTTTGTGACAATAGAAGCATTCTTCCTTCCCCACCAGCTTTCCCGCTATCTTTGTTGCTTTTCCTTTTCCCTTCGTATCCACTTTACCGACACCGCCTCTTGGTTTGGCGGGGGCTTTCTTCTTCTTGCCCTTGGCTTTCGCCCTGGACCTAAAAGAGGAAGATCCTCCTACAAACAAAGTGGATGTCTTCCTACCTTTCTGTAGGGTTCCCTCAGCACTCCTCAACATGTTCAGAAGTTCGGAAAGTTCAACCTCCTTTCCTTGCATGTTGAAGTTAAGAATAAACTGGGCGTAAGTGGAAGGAAGGGACTGGAGAATCAAATCAGTATAGAGTTCATTCTCCAACGTGGTCCCAAGGTCCGCGAGCTCCTCTATGTAGCCAATCATCTTAATCACGTGTTCCGCTACCGATGATCCGACGGCCAACCTTGCCGAAAACAACTTCTTCGACACTTCGTATCTTGCGATACGAGACTGCTCTCCATACAGTTCTTTTGTATGAAGAAATATGGACTCTAGGTCCATATTCTCGTGCCTCCTCTGATGTTCGTTGTCCATCGAGGCTAGTACGAGGCATCTGGCCTTCGCGCAATCTATTTCCCAGGTCTTGTAGATTTCCCTATCTACGACACTGGTTTTGGGACCTGGGACAGGGGGAGCTTTGGTGGTAAGGACATACCCCAACTTGTCGTAAGTGATCGCCATCTTGACATTCCTGAGCCAATCTTTGTAGTTTGGCCCTGTCAATATGTTTTTATCTAGTAATAACTTAAGTCCGGTCATGTTGAATGGTCGCTGCAATTAGGAGAGAGAAAAGAAACACTTTAGCATGATGCTCTTGCAAGTTTAGAGTGGTTTTTAATTTGTCTAAACTGGATGGCTCCCACTGTCTCTCGAATCCCTTCTCAAACCGTAAAGAAAGGATTAGTCAGGATCAATCTCACCGTACAATACTTGCTTAACCGTTCAGCCAGGCCAGTGTCGGTACTTCGAGGGAGGTTTTCCAACGCTTTTGCGAAGTTCCTTAATTAAGTAACCTCTTTTCCCTGGGGGCGTAGCCCCGCTAACACCTTTCTAGACACCTACTAAGTTTATAGCATTGATCGTTAAGTGAGAATTTTCCCGAGGAGTAGCATATACTCACAGTAGGATCGGGATCCAAATATCATCGCGTGATAAAACCGAAGGAATCCTACCAGAATTATCACACTCCAAATGGTATGCAGCGCTAGCAAGTTTCAGTACTTATGAAACTCCCGATGTGGATTTTTGCCCCATGCTCTTATGACCTTGGCGTGAGGTCTAAATGTCATAAGTCACATGTCAAGTTCTTCCCATCATTATCCCGGTTAATTTGAACCCACCTGTACCTACCCTTGACGTAGGCCAAAATGGCAGTACGACTGTCTCAAACCAACGCATTCTATCTATGCAACAGATAAATATCCGGCAGCTACCAATCACTATGCCTTGGCGTGAGGTCAAAATACATATCTTGAATACTACCGAATATTTAACTGAAATGATGGAGGGCTACGGATGGTTTTGGCGAAACCGTGAACGTAGTGAACTTGATATAATCGATGGAACAAGATAGCTTTTAAAAGGAGTGGTTCAAGCTCCGCGTTTAAAAGTTTAGTTTTGAAAAGAACCGAGTGGTTTTCAAAGTGTTCCAATCGACTTTTACTTGGTTTATTTTCTTGCATTAGTTCTTTTAATGCGTCCCATCATTTAACCCTACCATTGCAGAAAACAACCAAAATATGACGTACGCTTATGCCATTCGCATTCGCCACGGGGCCCCGTCATCACCCGTTAGGTTACTTAACTAACGACAGAGCGGGGGCTGGGCTAGCGCGGCTGTAAAACATAAGAAACGTCTAAATAGTTATCATATATAAATATATAGCAATGATAGACATTACAGATCACAGATGAATACATTGGATATACTGGGAATCCGCAACCCGTTCGAGCCTGCAACGAAAAGCGGATTACACGGTCGCGGTGAATAGCCAATACCCCACCCAAGACCCCTACGGATACGGCAAACTACCCGCCAAGTACCCGAACCGAAGCAACCTCCCTCACCACCGTGAGTAGGCCACTCGGCACTTCGAGATACCCGGTAGTTTGTGCACCCCCTCCATGGGTCTATCCTAGGTGCAAAAATAGTAAAAAGAATTATACAATGCCGGCTACAACCCCGACCCAGCTGTGCGGCCAAACAAATAATAATATTACATCGATTTACATGTTACAATGAATGAAAGAAAAAGCAACACCCATCTCACATCCACCCCGGCTATTCATCCGCGACAATCCAACCCATTCATATACACATACCATCATCAATCACAGATCACAGATATGTATAACCCCGACTAATCGATATATAGCGATTAGCCGACGTTCAATACATGTAAACATCACAGATATAACCTTTTAGTCAAAGTGTATTGAAGTTCGGAAAAAATACGGATTTATAGGCCCCCAAAAACAAATTTCTATTCTGGAAAATCTGGGCACATATAAACCATCTTAAAAATCCTAAAACCAAGCCAGAAATATACTGCACCAAACTCGACCCAGTGAAGATCCAAGACAGCCGCGGTTGCGCGGCAATAGCTTGCTATTGCCGCGGAACCGCGGCTCTTTGGTCGAATCACTGGATCATTTTTGGTGGCTCTCTTCACAAAACCCTGAGATGATTTTTGGAGTATGACAAATTTTATTTTGAACAGAAAAAAAATTAACAGAAACTTAGGGTTTTGAAAACTCGGTTTTTCGATTTTTCCGATTCGAACTTCGATACACTCTACTACCTAGCTAGTTTATGTTTAGTTAGGCTCTGATACCACTGTAAGTCCACGTTGCCCACCCCGGTACTTGTGGGGAGGCGGAAAACGGAATAAAAATCGAATTTTTATGAGCTTAGGCAACATGGACTACACTATGAAGGATCTTTGCTAAACAAAAACAAGCTAAAGCTAACTAGAAACTAGCTAAGTGCTAGAAAGGTTATACCTTGGGCTTTATGTCCTTCTCTCCTTGCTCCTTGGAGTGGTGGAAGGAGGTCACCTTTGTCGTCTTCTCACATCGAAGAAAGATCCACCCGAAAGCCTCAACCTTTGGCTTCAACTCCAAGCTAGAAGTAATTAGGGTGCAAGAAGTGCTAATCCTTGAACCCTAGATGAGAGTAGAGATTATCAAGAGAGGGTTTTTCTCAAGCTCAAGTGTTTCTCAACACATGAGAGGGGAGAGCTTGAGGGAGAGGAAGAACAAGAGAGAGAATGTGAATAATAGAATGAGAGAATAATATGAAGCATTCTCTCATATATGTGAATTATTGTAATTAGAAAATTAGTGAGATAATTGTCATGGCTAAATCAAGACATGACCATTATCATTTCATTTTTAATGCAAATTGCAAGGATCAAAGAGCATCTTCCAAATGAAATGATGATGGTCAAAGTGTCAACAAGGTCAACAAGTCAAGATGGGTCAAATGGCCAACAACCATAACCATACACAATTATTAAACTAATATCAATTAACAATAATACACACATAAGTATTAGGGTTAATAAAATGACAATAGTCATTAACCCTAATCAAAGTCCTCTCCCTCTGTCTCAAGCAACTGTGCATACGCACCCGTATTCGTGATCCGAGGAACACGAATACAATGAGAAAAAGCCAATCCCAAATAATATACTAGGATCCGGCTTAAACCAAAGCCCGTTAGTATAAGCTGTCCGGACAGCAAACGTGCACAAGTGCGCGGATGTGAACGAACCCTGTCGCAAAACCATGCGACCTCTACTCATTTTGCCTAAAGGAGAATAGCTCTCTGTGTGGGACTCTAAAGACTCGACACTACGCTGGCAGTGGGTTTAACCACAGAACGCAAGCGGCACTAGCTGTACGCAACGGTCCCCAGGTAGATATCGATAAGAAGACTGACGAGGTGAACCCCATCTGAACTCCTACTGAGCCTGTATGTGACAATCTCCGTACAGTCCGGTCTGTTCGTCTGATACATCGCATGGCGGGCCTAGGGGGGCGGTGAACGTCAGTCCCCTAATAGCGGTACAAGTCGTGTCGGAGTGTAGCCCAGAACACCCTGAGATAACACTGGAAACCTACCAGTATATCTCGCTTGCCCTGGCCAGGGACTACTCATGTAATGGCTCTCCTGGACACAGCGCGATGTCAACCCCCAATACCGGGAGAGACGAATCCTGTCTAACCGTCACTGCCTCCAAGTACTTCGGGACTGCACCCAAAAACTACCTGTTTGCACGACTCCTTTGAGCCGTGGTAGGGTAGTAATCAAAGTGCAGTGGGAACACACTCGAGGCAAAGTGACAGTGTCAAGTCAGCGGACTAAACTGTACTCATGTCACCTGGGAACTGATAACTGACGATAGGTATAATACTAACCAACAGTTCCCTACGAGTCCTGTCCAGTATACTCGTAACCTAACGAGCACCCGCATACTATCTCAAGTACGACGTACTGACGGCTGTGGGACAGACCGTCTCCCACGCTGGGATGAGAAGCGCATACGCTAGTCTACTCCGGAGTATCGATGCCCTGTCTCGATAGTCCAACGACTAGGGACCTGTATAAGGATGTGCTTATAGATCACCCAGCTCCCACGAGTGTGAGCTCCATCACAACGCTGGTAATCAAGCAAAGATCCTAAGGGCTCTACTAATATGTATATCAGCGATATGCTAAAAGAAACACATGCACATATTAAAGCAGAGACAAACCAAGTAGCATACTACCATTTCGAGCAAGATTGTATATACAACTGTGAATATCCCAAGCTTCCATCAAGTAATATACAAACTAGTATGATACAGTAATGGCCTCTAGGGCATATACACTAATAGAGGAAATCGCCCAGGCGATACGAACTGCGGGCGAGCTCTCCTCGCTAGAGGAGAGCTCAAAGCTGGAGCTGGAGGTGGCGATGGCGAGGGTCGAGGAGAGCTCAAAGCTGGAGCTGGAGGTGGCGATGGCGAGGGTCGCTGCCCTGGAGGGCGAGGTGGCGGCCGGGAAGCAAGAGGTGGCGGCCATGAAGCAGGAGGTTGCCCGGTACCGCGAGGCCGCCCAAGCCAAGCTTCAGGACTCCAAGGTGCTTGTCGGCACCATGAACAAGTCGGCGAGCACCCTCCGGAAGGAGTTAGAGGCGGCGTTAAAGGGGGCGAAGTGAGCCGACCTCAGAGCGGCGAATGCGGTGGAGAACTTCCAGAAGTCAGAACATTTTTACACCGTCTTAGCCTCGGCTACTACCGCCATCTGGCATGAAGCCCTCGACGCCGTCAAGGCTCAGATGCTGGAGTTTGCTGACGAAGAGCTCCGAGCCTAATATCCCCGCGGGGATGACGAGCATGGGGACGACCCCGGGGGGGAGGCCGGGGAAGAGATTCCCGGCGATGGCGACGCCGAGGCTCCTGTGATGGGCGCTGAGCTTCCCGAGGTTGCGCCTGGCCCTGAGGCCTGAAGCCCCTCATCTTCTTGTTTCATTTCTTTTGTTGTATCGGGAATTTTGTAGGCCTCCGGGCATTTTGTAAGGCTGGGAAGCCCACAATACCCTTGTAAAAGCTTTGACTTTGTGAATGAAGATTTTTTTTGCAGCAGTCATGTTTGCACGCGTATTATCCTTTTGTCGACAACACTTGTATTTGCACAGTACTGCCTTTGTGTAGTGTCGGTTCTTCGTCTAGTGATTATGCGTCGAGTTGAATCTGTTCGCTTGCCAAGTGTGCAAAGACCGGCGGGAAGAAGGTATCTCCATGGCCCTAAAGTCAAGGTGGAGATCGCTCAGACATAGATAGACCGGATGCCTCTTGGTGAGGTTATGTTCCTTAGCGTGGAAGGCTCGGAGAGGCTTGCTATGGATGAACCAAGCAGGGTAGCTGCCCGGTGCCTCTAGGCGAGGGCTTCGATCCCTGGTGTTGTAAGGGCCGTACGAGGCCTGCTAGGGACGGACCGAGCAATGAAGCTGCTCAGTTGCCTCTTGGCGAGGGCTTAGATCCCTGGCGGTGTGGGGTAGGGAGCTACCAGCCAGGGATAACCGAGCAGTGAAGCTGCTCGTTTGCCTCTTAGTGAGGGCTTTGATCCTTAGCGTGGGAGGGGCCGTAAGAGGCTTACTGAGGACGGGCCGAGCAGGGTGCTACCCGAGTACCTCTTGGTGAGGGCTTTGATCCTTGGTGTGTTATGGTAGGGAGCTACCAGCCAGGGATAACCGAGCAAGGGCAGGCCCGGTTGCCTCTTGCGAGGACTTTTGATCCTTAAGGACGGGCCGGGCAGGGTTGCTGCCCGGTGCCTCTTGGTGAAGGCTTTGATCCCTGGTGTGTTGGGGTAGGGAGCTACCAGCCAGGGATGACCGAGCAAGGGTAGGCCCGGTTGCTTCTTGCGAGGGCTTTTGATCTTTAACGCGGGAGGGGCCGTAAGTGGCCTATTAAGGATGAGCCGAGCAGGGTTACTGCCCGGTGCCTCTTGTCGAGTGCTTTTGATCCTTAAGGATGGCCGAGCAGGGTTGCTTGCCAGTGCCTCTTGGCGAGGGCTTTGATCCCTGGTGTGTTGGGGTAGGGAGCTACCAGCCAGGGATAGCTAAATAGGGTAGCCTCTTGGCTACCTCTTGGTGAGGGCTTTGATCCCTGGCATTGTGGGGTAGGGGAGCTACCAGCCAGGGATAGCCGAGCAGGGTAGTCGCTCGGCTGCCTCTTAGTGAGGGCTTACATCCTTAGCACGGGAGGGGCCGTGGGAGGCCTTCTAAGGATAGATCGAGCAGTGAAGCTTCTCAGTTGCCTCTTGGCGAGGACTTTGATTCCTGGGGTTGTGGGGTAGGGGATCTACCGGCCAGGGATAGCCGAGCAGGGTAGCCGCTCTTCTGCCTCTTGGTGAGGGCTTTGAACCCTGGCTTTGTGGGGTAGTGGAGCTACCAGCCAGGGATAGCCGAGCAGGGTAGCCGCTCGGCTGCCTCTTAGTGAGGGCTTAGATCCTTAGCGCTGGAGGGGCCGTGGGAGGCCTGCTAAGGATGGACTAAGCAGTGAAGCTGCTCAGTTGCCTCTTAGCAAGGGCTTTGATCCCTGGCATTGTTGGGGTAGGGAAGCTACCAGCCAGGGATAGCTGAGCAAGGTATCTGTTGGGCTGCCTCTTAGTGAGGGCTTAGATCCTTAAGGATGGGCCGGGCAAGGTTGCTGCCCGGTGCCTCTTGGCGAGGGCTTTGATCCCTGGTGTGTTGGGGTAGGGAGCTACCAGCCGGGGATAACCGAGCAAGGGAGGGCCCGGTTGCCTCTTGCGAGGGCTTTTGATCCTTAGCACGGGAGGGGCCGTAAGTGGCCTACTAAGGATGGGCCAAGCAGGGTTACTGCCCGGTGTCTCTTGGCGAGGGCTTTTGATCCTTAAGGATGGCCGAGCAGGGTTGCTGCCCGGTGCCTCTTGGCGAGGGCTTTGATCCCTGATGTGTTAGGGTAGGGAGCTACCAGCCAGGGATAGCCGAACAGGGTAACCGCTTGGCTGCCTCTTGGTGAGGGCTTTGATCCCTGGCATTGTGGGGTAGGGGAGCTACCGGCCAGGGGTAGCCGAGCAGGGTAGCCGCTCGGCTGCCTCTTAGTGAAGGCTTTGATCCCTGGCTTTGTGGGGTAGTGGAGCTACCTGCCAGGGATAACCGAGCAGGGTAGCCTGCCAGGAATAACCGAGCAGGATAGCCGCTCGGCTGCCTCTTAGTGAGGGCTTAGATCCTTAGCGCTGGAGGGACCGGGGGAGGCCTGCTAAGGATGGACCGAGCAATGAAGCTTCTCAGTTACCTCTTGGCGAGGGCTTTGATCTCTGGCATTGTTGGGGTAAGGAAGCTACCAGCCAAGGATAGCCGAGCAAGGTAGCTGCTGGGCTGCCTCTTAGTGAGGGCTTAGATCCTTAGCACTGGAGGGGCCATGGGAGCCCTGCTAAGGATGGACCGAGCAGTGAAGCTGCTCGGTTGCCTCTCGTGCGAGGTTCTGTCCATCCTCCCTGGTGTGATTACCGGGAAGAGAGACAGTCACTGGCGATACGTGTCATGATCGCGTGGGGAACTCGAAGCGCCGGAGTAGCGTGGTTTCGATTTCGTATTGAGCGGCGAGATGTATGCCGCGTGGCGGTGTAGTTGCGGGTGAAACGGGCGACTGTTGAACTCCGGGGGCATTGTGAGCTATAAAACGGAGGGAGTGTTGATTACTCCCTTCTTCACACCCGAAACGTAAGAATGGAGGACTTCCCTTTCACCATTCCCGACATCATAAACTTCGAGGACGTGTATCTCTATGATCAGTACTGTACCGAGGACACGGTGCAGTTAGTGATAGGCCGAATCGAGGATCACTTTGGCCGATTTCTCCCCCGGCGCTCCCCCCTACTTCGGATGTTGATGTACTCCATCTGAAGGGCGTCGCCGGGGCTCTACAACCCCTTGTCCGAACAGCTGAAAGACGAGGCCATTGGCAAGCTAAGGTCTCTGAGGCGTTTCGGCCTGATCTCTGGGAGTCGACTAAATCGTTCGATGGCGCCCTTGAGTGCTACCAATTGAGGCACAATGCCGACGTTTGCAGGGGGAATCGAAGGCAAAGGTTAGATGCTGCGAGGGCTCGGCTGGAGGAAATATCGTCAGAGTACCACGAGCAGTGTTCTCTGCACCCTATTCCCCCGCTATTGTAATTTTCCCCCCTTTTTTCTCTTTTTTTTATGTACGGCTGAGGAGCTCATAGTACCTTTTGAATGAATAAGATTCTTTTTCTTTTATGCGATGCTTTATTGATCCTTTTTATTATATAAACAAAAAGATCTCAAGAAAGGTGTACATTGCGTAAAAAGGAAATACATGCTAGTAGATGTTCTTAATCGTGCGGCTTGAGCCCCCCGGATGTATGTTGGCATCTATGCCTGGTATAGGGTATCGAGCTTCGTGGGTATCAAACGTATCCTCTGCTGACACGACCATGATTTGGCCGATGATCAGCTCGACGGGAGGGGGACGCTGCTCCTGCTCGCGGTCAGCTTGCCGCTTGTCCCTCAAGTACGCTGCGAGGTACCCCGAACGGATGAGCTCCTTGATGTAGTCTCGGAGCTGCTTGCAACTCTCCGTGGAGTGGCCTAGAGACCTGTGAAAACCGCAGTAGGGGACCCGGGTTTGCTTTGAGGCCATGCGTGAGATCGAGGGAAGCTTAAAGAGCCCCTCGCCCTTAGCCTCTTCTAGTAGCACTGTCTGGAAGACGTTGAGTGGGGTGTACTCCTGAAACTTCGGGAGATAGGGCTTTGGCCACTCAGGTCCCCTTCTCTCTTCTCTTACCCTCTTCTTTTGGTCGGTTTGCTCTGCCCCGGGGAGGTTGGCGTTCACCTCGGACTCGAGCTGGACTTCGTGCTCGGTCCAAGCCTTTACCTTGGCCATGGTCTTAGGTTGCGCTAATGCAAAGGAGCATAAGCACTCCTTGTGCCTAAGACCAGACCTCCATGTCGTGATAACCATCTCGTCCTGGTGTTCTGGGACCTCGAGAAGGGCGTTGTAGAAGCGGGCGATGTATGCTTTGAACGTCTCTCTGTCCCCGCTCTTGATCGTGAAGAGATGGTCAACCGTGCATTTTTGCCACCTATTCCCAACGAAGTGGCCGAGGAATTGGGTGGCCAACTCGTCGAAAGTTGAGATCGAGCATGGCTCGAGTCCTCGGAACCAGTCTCGTCTGGAGCGGATGAGAGTGGCCGGGAAAGCTCGGCATTGGGCGGCGTCGGAGTTGTCTTGGAAGCTCATCCCCGCGGTGAATGCATCCAAATGGCCCTTCGGGTCAGATTTGGTATCGAAAAGGGGGACCTTCGAGGGCTTGTTGCGAGAGGAGATGAGGACAGCGAGAAGCTCCTCGGTGAATGGTTTGGTGAGCGAGTCGGCGGCGTACTTAGCTCCGTCGCTCGATCGGTGACCTTCCCGATGCATGCCTTCGATCTTCTTCTCAAAGGCATCGAGTCAAACATGGTATCTCGACGATTCGGCGCATTCTGATCCCTGGCCTCTGCTGTTGGAGGCCTGCGTCTGGCCGCGTCCTCGATTCCTCTCAATGAGGTTCCTTAGTTCCTTCGGCGAGGTAGTCTTTGAGCCGCCGTGGCGAGTCCAACCCGCGCGACCCTATCGAGGGAAGGGTGTCGGTCATGCCTGGTAATAGGCGAGCTGACCGACATCTCCTCGGGAGGGACAGGTGCGCGAAAGATCTCGGGGCGAGGTGCTCTGGCGATAGACCTCGGTGTTGAACTGTGGGGCGCCTAGCGGATCTCAAAACATATTGGCCCGAGAGATCTGCGGCCGTGGGAGATAGGGAGGCGGCGGTCGGCAGTGCCGACGCGAGTGGAGTCCTCTCTCCCCCTGTACGGGTCGTGGTCCCGAGGCGAGGGAGAGGCGACCTGGGGACCTTGCCCTACCGTTTGGACACAGATGAGCGTTTCCACGACGGACGCGAGTCGGTCTATTCGGCCGGCAAGGGCGTTGATAGCATTCGGCGGAAGAGGTTCGCCCGTACCTCCATTCAGGGGGAGGCGGCGGCTAGTGCTTGGATCGTCATGATGATCGCTTGCCATTGGATTGGGATCGGAAGATGAACTTTTGTTTTTGTGGAATCAAGGTATTCCCACAGACGGCGCCAGCTGACGTGACCTGGATCACGCCAAGATGTTACCTTCCGTTGATCTGCTGATGGCGGCAATGGATGGTTGATATTGGATCTGGCGGCAGGCTCCTGAAGCGTGTGGATCTCAATGGGTTTGAGGTTGGTTGGACCGAGCTACCTGTAAGGAAGTCCCGAGGTGGTTGTACCACCGAGGACCCTCCGACGGTTAAGTTAGAGAGGAAATCCGAGCAGAGTAACGGCTTAATGGAGTCAAAATAGCTTACTTGAACCATCTGAAGAAGGGGTTTATATAGCGGTGGCAGCAGGCAGGGCAGGCGCGAGAATCACGCCGGTCGTTACGCTCCCGACGTCACGCCCGCATGATGAGCGGGATCTCCCATTAATGGCGAGACAGGCTCGTTAATGGGGGATCGTGATGGCGTGGAACGTGGGATGTGGCCGGCGGCTATCTCGCGCATGGCGAGATTCGCGGGATGGCGGTTGCGCCTGTGAGCGGTGTCGTTGGTTGGTCGATGAGACCGAGGAAGATGACATCGGCGGGAGAGCTCGCGGAAGAGCGGGAGAGCCGAGGTATCATGGTTCTGCGGTAGCCCGGAGATGAGCTATGAAGCCGAGGAGGCCGATTGTGAATGGGGCTCGGAGGTGAGCCAGCATTTGTTTGTAGGACGGGCATAGGAGTGGTCGGGTCGACCACTGTAGGTCCTTTCTTGCATACTCTAAGACACGCAATCTGCTATGTGTCATGATCTGGGAGATCACCGATATCGAGCATCATCAGCTTGTGTCACGCCCCGCTTTCCAAAATAAATAAAATAATTAATAAAATAGTGAGGACGTGGACGAAGCCCGCGACGGATCTATATCAAGAAGCATATCTTCCCGATATATATACGCTAAGCATCTGTACATGCAGTAGTTGTATCACAAGAATTTATAACAATATTTATTAACCAAGATAAGTAAGGTTCACAATAAAGTAACCAGTTTCAAGCGATATGAAAGAAAGAGCTTTCAAGCATGAGGTATACATAAGATACATGTCGTAAAGTGATCAATAACAAAAGGAAAGAATAATACTTAAGAAATGGCTGGAAGTGTGAAAGATCTTGGGTTGATACGTCCTTACCGGGCATTGCTTCGTCCCATCTAAAATAGAATCTGACGGACATTTCAAAAAAACAAAAAGAAAAAACATACGAAATGCCGATCAGCGAACTAACACACAATAAATCTCCCAAAATTCCAATAAAGATAATGAAACCATGATATTAATATAAAACAAAGCCAACTCAGTAAATAGCAAGAAAAAATAATGTAAGCTGATATAAAAAGATATTGACGTATATATTTTTAAAACCATGTTTTATCTTGTATGAATTGAAACAAGAATAGGGCATGCAATATCGTGAATATTCCGTTCATCATATCGGAACATCATATAGAGATTCTAGAGGTGGCCCTCGTGAATTCTAGAGGTGGCCCTCGCCCTTATGACATGGCACTTTGTTCCACGTAGCACTTAGTTCTGCATACAATAGCATTTACCACATTCTCGATATATACGACTCTATTCCTTTTCCAACTTTCCCATTACCCCATATCAAAAAACGGTTTACTACTTGGATTTTCTATAAACAAGAGTTAACCAGTAACATAAATTAAGTATCAATCACATATAAAGTAGTAATCACGAATCAAGTATCTTGAGAAAAGTAAACCGAAATAGCTTGTAAAATCTTATAAAACTTGAAAAAATAATTTGGAAAATATATGATGAAAACATGCTTTAGTCATATAATTTCAGTAGGAAAATATAATAAGAAATTCTGAAAAATATAAATATACGGACAATGAAAACTTACAGAAGTGTGCAAATCGATATAACAATCAATTTGCCAAAATCCTAACTCATAGATCGAGATCCCGATCGACTTGAAATTCCTACAACACCTCAAGAAAGAGCTTTTGTTGTGACAAAATTATAAGAGAGGGAGATGGGAAAACATTTATTTATACAACTAGAGATTAGGGTTTTGAGATGAAGAGCTAGGATTAAAAAAGATTAAATCTAATGGTTTAAAGAGAGATTTTCAAAAAAAATAGGTTTGTTTTTTTAAAAAAATATCTTTGATTAAGATGAAATCTAATTAAACTCTTAAAAATGCTTAATAAATAATCTTATTTTTTCAAAAACTTTTTAATAAATCTCTTAATCTTTTCTTGTCTTTTAAAAATAACAAAAATTATTTTCTCTAACAAAAGATATTTTAAATTAAAGATAAACAGAATCTTTTCCTTTAAAAAACTAATGTTTGTTTATATTGAAAATCCTTTTCTAGAGATTCTCTTTTCAAAAATCCCCTTTATCAAAATCTAATAAAATTTAAAACATGATTCTATTTTTTTTAAAAATAAATTCATTCTCTTGTCTTTTAAAATACTCGCAAATCAATTTTATCTTTTCAAATATTAAAAATTCTCTTTTATTATTTAAGAAAAAAATAACAAGATAAGATTAAATCCAAATAAAATTTTATTTATCTCAAAACGGACACGGTCGTTACAATCTACCCTCCTTAAAAAAAATCGTCCCTGAAATTCCAATAAGGAGTATGTTATAACTGTAACACTCTAGTGCATTTATACTATTTATTTGAGATATTTCAAATCTTGCGGTAAATTTCTTTATTATTATTGCTTTTGGGTTGCAAGTAGTGAAATTGGCAGTTGCGGTTATTATCCGACCCGACCCGCATGTTTGAAACCCATCATGGTTCAAGATTGCATCAAATATTTACTAGTACGGAATATTCATGCAAATCTAGATATTATACATATATAATATATTTCACATATCTTTTAATAATACAGAATAAAAATTAAATAATATATTTTCACATCTAGCCTTGATTTCATCGTACCACATATCATATGGTTGCACCCATATATCATGTTCATACCCTAATTGCTAAAACAGACTCGTTATTGATCGCTACGTATATTTACGTAGATCCGTACTTGGGAGTATACATTTTTATTAACTGGATATCACATCATGGTTTAAATTTTTATGTATATTCTCCATATTGAAAAACTAGAATTTTAGAGGGGACACGGGTAATATTCAGAGTAATCTGGTATTAGCTGTAAAATCCTATAATATATATATTATAATATTTTATATAACTAATAGTATAAAATGTTACTATATATAATATATAATATATTAATTTAATTATAAAATCTCGCCTCTCTCTCTCTCTCTCTCTATATATATATATATATATATATATATATATATATATATATATATATAACATAATATATTAATAATTATATAAAACCCAAACCTTACTCTCTCACTCTTCCTTTCTTCTTCTCATGTTCCCGCGAAGCACCAACCCAGAAACCCTAACCTACGCTCGCCACCCCTCGCCACAATTCACCTCGTTCTCACCCTCATCCTCACCCCCTCAACCTCTTCTCCTCCTCACCCCGAGACCTTCTCCTTCTCCTCCTCTCCGACAACATTCTGCACCTTCTCCCTGACCCAAGAAACCCATACCTCGTCGCCGGCAACCCTCGTCATCGGGAAACCCGTCTCCACCAACCATCCTCTTCACCTCCTCATCTCCCCAGTACCCAAGAACACCACCACCAATGACCCTGCATCTTCCCCGATCACCTTCAAACTTCACAACACCTCGCCGACGTTAGCCCCTCATCCCTGTCACCTCGCCGTCGCCACTATCCCCTCTGTACATCCCTAGAACTCCGCAAACCCTAACAACCTCCACTTCTTTCTCTTCTTCTTCTTCTTTCTTTTCTTTCTTTCTTTTCTTTCCTTTCTTGCCGGTCGTCTCGTCGGTGTTGCATATGTCGCCGACGTCCCAATCACCGTCGTCGTTTAACCCAGTCACCACGTCACGCAACTGCTCAGCCAGGTCCAGTTCTGCGCACGTAAGTTTGCATCGTGACGTAATATTCGTATCTCGACGTGAGATCCGATCATGTAAGTTATAAACTTGCAACATGCTATGTCACTATATCAATATTTTTCTAATAAATGATAGTGCATGTGTTTTACTATTCAACAAAAAGTACCAAGTTACAGTTTAATAGTGTCCGTCTTTATCCGTACTGATAATAGTTTATCTAGTTGCATGCCGGAATGTTACAACGTTATCATACTACTATATTAGTTCAATATATTATCTAGATTGCATCATACATGGTAATGGACGTATAATGGCTATTACAGATAAATACATATATATATATATATATATATATATATATATATATCCTGGCATTAATAGTATTTCGATATTGATTACTGTTTTACATTTGGCATCCATTGGGTTAAAATATATTGCATGACATGTTCACGACACACTACCAGACTTGTTACTTGGATATTATTGCTAATACCAACAATCATGACTTTTTATCCTGAAAGACGTGACTTGTTGTCTACATAGACAAAACATGTACATGCTTGATCCTGTGTTGGCACTAGATTCATATCATAAATACCTGACTTGAATAGAAAACCTTAGGGGTAAGGGGAAATCAATAATGAAACCTGACTTGTAACTCAATAGTTCGATACTTATACTGATTAGTTTTTACGGACTCGGCCAACCCCGGAATGATGCTGCTGACATCATTCGTCTATATATGTTACCTGTTTACTGCTTAGCGGCACGTCTCAGATTCAGCCTGAGAGTCTTGACCGTGGTCCCGGACACGCACGGGATACTATCGAGTTATCGACGATTCCATTAAATTGATTTCAAAGACTTCTAGAATAGATAACCTAGAGGCACAGACTTTAGGATACATATCACATACATGCAGTTCACTGTTTTATACTTGTGTTTATTATTCGTACACATGTTTAATAATAGTATCATATCCTGGTTATCGCTATTCTTTTGATATTATGACGCACTGACGTCTGGGTTTTGCATGGCCCCGTTCCTCTACCTTTATCGCAGGCAGATCAAGAGTGCTTTAGTAATCAAGCTGAGAAATGAGGAGCTAGCTATTGAGTTTAGATGCTTAGTTTCGTTTATTTCCATAGTTTTATTTTATTAATGTGATCCCATATGGGACGTGATTCAGATACTATTGGTTATTGGATCTTGATTCGTTTCCGCTATATGCATTTCTTGATTTTATTCATTGTGGCAGATGGACATGTGTTAGCTAGATTATATATTTTATTGTTCTTGATATCCAATAGACAGCTATAATGTGACTGTGGAGGGATGATTTCTAGCCATAGGTAGCATGGTTCACTCTGTCACGTGCCGTAGTTATATATCTTGGGAAGCGGGGCATGACAGGGTTTGTTTGGTATCAGAGCCATAAGATTTAGGGTTGGTCGGGTTTGGTTCTTTTGTAGTTGGGTATTGAACACAATACACTGACCAGGAAACTCGGAATTAGGAACATGTCCTGCCACATTATTATCTTACCAGTCTTGAATCCCTAGCTGTTAATATCTTGTTTATTGAATCATGTTTACCGTTACTAATTCCCTTCAGTGGTTTGGCTTCAGAATCATGACGAATAAAGATTTACGGTGATACCAGAGGCATGTTGATGACGCCGCATTGCTTGGTGTTGTACGTGATATGTTTGAAAACTAAAAGCGGCAAACTGAGCTAAATCAGCGACAGGCCAAGACTTTCCAGGAGGATCTGCGGACGGTCCAGCAGTCCGTAGTTGCAGCAGCACCCAGGCCCACACAACGTGAGGGCACCGTGCTGGACTTTAGAAAGCTCGGTCCATCCACATTTATTGGTTTGGAGAAGCGATTGCCAGCGGAGCAGTGGTTAGTTGATACAGAGAACCTGCTTGTTGTCGTGTAGATTCCAAATGAGAAAAGGGTGGATGTAGTACGCATCCAATTGGTAGACTATGCTCGTGAGTGGTGGCTCATAGAGGAGACCCGTTTGACTTAGACGATCAGTTGGGCAACTTTTTCGCGTAGTTTCTTGGAGAAGTTCTTTCCGCAATCTGCTCAGGAAGAAATGGAAGAGAAGTTCATTAGCTTGAAGCAGAATGGCGGATCCATTGATGCACATGCGGCTGAGTGGACCCGGCTCAGTCGATTTGCGGGGGCCTTAATTGCCAATGAGGCAGATAGGGCAAGACGGTTTATGCGTAGCTTGGATGTGGAGATTCAGAGACATATCATATCTCTGGGATTGACCACTTTCTCCCAAGTTCTTAAGGTAGCCAGAGAGCAGCAGAATTTATCGGTGAAAGAGAAGGGTACTCAACAGCAAGTCGTTGTGGTGCGAAAGCCGGCGTTTACGCCAAACCGAACTCCTGCATGCAGAAGCATTCCAGTAAACAAGCGAAGAATTGTACATATGAAGAAGCCCATTGTATCCGATCAGAAAAAGGTGTGATTTATGATTTTTGCCATCTATCCGGACACCTACAGAAGGAATGTCGAAGGAGGCTTGGACTCTGTCTAGTTTGTGAATCAGCTGACCATACCATCAGTGCTTGCCCTTCAAAGCTACGATTGAGAGACGACATTCAGAAGCCACAGCAGAAGCAGATTCAGGGGCAGAAGCTGATCACTCAGAGGCCTAATCAAGCATAGGCCCTCACCTTGACGGCCGAAGAGGCCAAGACGTCAGATGACGTTGTTTCAGGTATCCTACTCGTTTATAATTTTCCCGCATTGGCATTATTCGATTCAGGTGCATCCCATTGCTTCATAACGGAGAGGTGAGTGAACGGAGTGAACGATCGAGGACCAATGACATTTCGCAGCAAGAAACCTTATATATAAACTTGCGCTAGCGCGCAACGGCTTCACTTAACCGGGGGCAGAGTGACACACGGTGGCGTTCAATAAGTCCGAAGTTGGGCTTAAGGGGATCCCTGTCCAACTTTATTAGTGCACACTCTATTCCACACACGGCCCTGTGTATTTGCTGGGACATACATACTGGGAATGGGAAAATTATATCTAGCAGTGAGTGTAAGGGTTGCTCGATTGTTATTTGTGGACGGGAGTTATTCACGGATTTCTTGGTGATTGATACTGGCAGCTACGATGTTGTCTTGGGAATAGATTTTCTTGGCATTTTCCATGCTCACATTGATTGTAGGGCAAAGAAAGTGATTTTCCAGATCCCAGACATCCGGAGTTCATATTTTTGGGAGGTAGCAGATCTATCGGGCCAGTTGAATTTAAGGCTTGGCCGACTAATGCCATTCTTTCGTCGATGGAAGTAAACAAGGAGGAAGCGCCAGCAATATTTCGGGAGTTTATGGATGTATTCGAGGATATCTCGGGTTTACCACCAAAACGAGATGTGGAGTTCTCGATTGATCTTGTTCCTGAAGCAGCGCCGATTTCAAAAGCTTATTATCCAATGGCGTCGGTGGAACTAAAAGAGATAACGAAACAAGTTGCCGAATTACTGGAGAAAGGTTAGATTCATAACAGCGGTTCACCATGGAGGGCTCCAATTCTTCTAGTCAAGAAGAAGGATGGCACGTGGAGGATGTGTATCAAATATCGAGAATTAAATCAGATGACTATTAAGAATAAGTACCCAATCCATCGTATCGGCGAATTATTCGATCAACTCAGTGGCGCGAAGGTATTCTTGAAGTTGGGTTTGCGATCCGGATGTCATCAAGTTCGGGTGAAATCAGAAGATATTTGCAAGACAGCATTCCAAACTCGATATGGGTATTACAAGTACTTAGTGATGCCGTTTAGAGTTACAAACGCACCGGCAATATTTATGGACGTGATGAACCGAATCGTTTCACCGTATCTGGACCAGTTCGTGGTAGTGTTTATTGATGATATTCTGGTCTATTCCAGGAGCAAAGAAGAGCATGCAGAACACTTGAGGATCGCATTGCAAACGTTGAGAAAAGAAAAGTTATATGCTAAGATGAGCAAGTGTGAGTTTTGGCTCGAAGAAGTAAAGTTCTTGGGTCATGTTGTATCCGGAGATGGAATTGTCGTTGACCCTGAAAAGATTGCAGCTGTTCATGATTGATCGATTCCAAAGAACGTAGGGGAGATCAGAAGTTTTCTTGGGCTTGCCGGATACTATAGAAGGTTTATGGAGAACTTCGCTCGAATAGCATAACCATTGACCAAGCTAACACGAAAAGTGGTACCGTTTGTATGGACCGAGAAATGTGCGTCGGCTTTTGAAGCGTTGAAGCAAAGATTGACCACCGCTCCTATTCTGACAGTGCCAGATGGTTCCGGAGGGCTGGTTATTCACAACGACGCATCTGGGAAAGCTTGGGATGTGTTCTGATGCAGCATGGGAAGGTCATAGCTTATGCGTTGAGACAATTGAAGTCTCATGAGAAGAACTACCCAACTCATGATTTGGAGTTAGCAGCAGTGATTTTCGCTCTGAAGATTTAGAGACATTATTTATTGAGCGAAAGGGTAGAAGTATTTACTGCTCACAAGAGCCTAAAATATGTGTTCACACAGAAAGAGCTCAACATAAGGCAGCACAGATGGTTAGAGCTGATGGCTGACTATGACCTTGATCTAAAATATCATCCAGGGAAAGTTAATATAGTGTCGGATGCTCTAATTCGGTTGCCAGCAATATGGATGTTGACTGCGCAAAAGGAAATTATAGTTGATCTTCAAAGGTTCGAGTTGGAGATTGTACTACCGAATTCTTCGGGACAGTTGATGTAGTTGCAAGTACAGTCATTCTTGATCGATAACATTAAAGCAGCGCAGTCGCACGATCCAAAATTGCAGAAGTTCTAAGAACAAGTAGAAGCGTGACTTCGAACGATCTGTTAATTCATAAAGATGGTTCATTACGATATGGGAGTC
Source organism: Agapanthus africanus (assembly GCA_030015575.1). Classification (NCBI taxonomy): domain Eukaryota; kingdom Viridiplantae; phylum Streptophyta; class Magnoliopsida; order Asparagales; family Amaryllidaceae; genus Agapanthus; species Agapanthus africanus. The sequence goes on along the minus strand of CM057349.1, from coordinate 413,062,256 downwards.
ATTTATGTATGCCAAAAGGAGATGTTCGTGAAGAAGTCATGAAGGAGTCTCATAGTTCCGCGTATTCAGTACACTCGGGAGGCATAAAGATGTACAGAGATCTGCGAAAACATTTCTGGTGGGAAGGCATAAAAAGGGAGATTACTCGCTATGTATCAAAGTGCTTGGTGTGTCAGCAAGTCAAGACTGAATATCAAAGGGTAGCTGGTTTGTTGCAACCACTTCCGATTTCTCAATGGAAGTGGAAACATATAACCATGGATTTCGTGACAGCTTTACCATGGAGTCCAAGGGGAAATAATGCAGTTTGGGTTATTGTCGATCGATTGACCAAGATAGCTCATTTTACCGTTTCGAGTTGGTCAGTCAACGGAGGCTTTGGAAGAGCGGTACATGCAGGAGATTGTGAGTTGCATAGAGTACCCATGAGCATCATTTCCGATCATGATACTCGATTTCTATCACACTTTTGGAGTAATTTACAGGAAATTCTGGGAATTCGCTTGAAATTTAGCACAGCCTATCATCCTCAGACAGATGGCCAGTCTGAAAGAACGATCCAAACTCTTGAAGATATATTGAGAGCATGCATGTTAGACTTCAAGGATTCATGGGAGGATCATTTGCACTTGGTAGAGTTTTCTTATAATAACAGTTTTCAGGGACTATACAGATGGCTCTGTTCGAAGCATTATACGGTCGTAAGTGTCGCTCGTCTATCTGTTAGGACGATATTGGAGAAAGAAGATTATTGTGACCGAATCTTATTGTGCAAACGGTGGAGAAAGTTAACGTGATTCAAAATCATATGAAAGTAGCACAAGATCGACAGAAAAGTTGGGCTGATACTGGACGAGGACCTCTGGAGTTCGCAGTTGGTGATCTTGTATTCTTGAAAATATCACAGACCAGAGAAGTGATTTGATTTGGTAGTCGAGGCAAGCTTAGTCCTCGATTCGTGGGGCCTTTCGGTATTATCGAGTGTGTTGGAGAGATAGCTTATCGATTGGCTTTACCACTATAATTGGTGGGTGTTCATGATGTGTTTCATGTATCTCAACTCCGCAAATATGTTCGAGATGAGACGTATGTCCTTGATCACTCGGAACTGACTGTAAGAGAAGATTTAACATATGAAGAGCGACCAATGGCGATTGTGGATCGACGAGAATCTACTTGGGAACATGAAAACGAGATTCGATAAAAGTTTCCACACCACTTTTCTTAGATCCGTGTTTTCTTGTCTTTTCTTGTTCCGGAAATTTCGAGGACGAAATTCTTTTGTAGTTGGGTATAATGTAACACATTAGTGCATTTATACTATTTATTTGGGGTATTTCAAATATTGCGGTAAATTTCTTTATTATTATTGCTTTTGCGTTGCGGATAGTGAAATTGGCAGTTGCGGTTATTATCCGACCCGACCCACATGTTTGAAACCCATCATGGTTCAAGATTATATCAAATATTTGCTAGTACAGAATATCCATGCAAATATAGATATTATACATATATAATATATTTCACATATCTTTTAATAATACAAAATAAAAACCAAATAATATATTTTCATATCTATCCTTGCATGTCATCGTACCCCATTTCATGTGGTTGCACCTATATATCATGTTCATACCCTAATTACTAAAACAAACTCGTTATTGATCGCTACGTATATTTACGTAGATCCGTACTTAAGGATATACATTTTTATTGACTGGATATCACATCATGGTTTAAAATTTTATATATATTCTCCATATTGAAAAACTAGATTTTTTGAGGGGACACTGGTAATATTCGGTATAATCTGGTATTAGCTGTAAAATCCTATAATATATATATTATAATATTTTATATAACTAATAGTATAAACTGTTACTATATATATATAATATATAACATATTAATTTAATTATAATATCTCGCCTCTCTCTCTCTCTCAGTCTCTCTCTCTATATATATACACTATATATATATATAACATAATATATTAATAATTTATATAAAACCCAAACCTTACTCTCTCTCTTCCTCTCTTCTTCTTACGTTCCCGCGAAGCACCAACCCAGAAACCCTAATCCACGCTCACCACCCCTCGCCACCGTTCACCTCGTTCTCTCCCTCGCCCTCACCTCCACCCTCTTCTCATCCTCACCCCGAGACCTCCTACTTCTCCTCCTCCCCACCAACACCCTGCACCTTCTCCCCGAACTAAGAAACCCATACCTCATCACCGGCAACCCTCGTCGTCGAGAAACCTGCCCCCACCGACTACCCGCTTCACCTCCTCATCTCCTCAGTACCTAAGAACACCACCACGGACGACCCTGCATCTTCCTCAACCACCTTCAAACCTCACAACATCTCGCCAATGGCAGCCGCTCATTGTAACAACTCCATTTTTAATGTACAAAGAATTGATTTAAATTCAAAGTATACTTGGAGTATTTAATGTTGCTGATATCTCTTTAAATATTTATTTCATATCATAATTACAAGAAGGAGCTTGTAGCTCATTGGTAATACCTTGCACTGCTGAACCAAGCCACCAGAGTTCAAATCCCCTGCCACACATTATTTTTGTATTTGTTTTGTTTTAAATTTTATAGAAGCCCAACAGTCCAGCCATAACTCCCAATTTCCCACCACACCCCAAACGTTAAATATACCAGTGAGCACCCCCGGCGATCCCCTACCTCCCGACCACCGGACTCGACCGGGATCGGCCGAGTCGGCCGGTGGACCGGCCGACTCGGGCCGGGTGCCGCCGGGCGGACTCGGCCGGGACCGCTGAGTCCCTTGAAAGAAATTTTTGCCCCTTGGTCTCCCGTACCCCTCTGCATACTTTAATTCTTCAGACCACCTCCAGAGAGCCCATTAACACCTATCTACTACATTTTTTAATACATTTTCCTATTATTTTTACATTTTTTAATTAAAAACCCTACACTTACCCTAACCCTAGCCTAACCCTATAAATACACCCCTACCTCCTACCCTCTCATACCAAAATTCTGAGCCCACTCGCTCAAAATCTCAAGAAAACCTTGTGTACTTTGGAAACGAGCGAAAGGCGAAGCCCTCACGAAATCGACGACGAACTTCCGGTGATCGTGCTAGAAACACTCGGCGACGAATTGACGCACCGACGAACCCTCTACTTCCTTCTCACTCTCTAGTATTGTCCAAACCCGTAAGTCCCTTTCTAACTTCTCTTTTCTTTTCTAAAAAAATATGAATTTACAAACCCGACGGAATCGGAACAAATCCGATTTCCGATTCGGTTTTCTATAAAATTTCACTTCTCACCAATACATTCATGCTTAAACATCTTATTGTTGACTATTAAACATTTAACAAACAATATGAACAAGTTTCATCACATGAAATGATAGCCTTGTCAATTTATCGTATTTTTTACTTAAATACCACAATGTTTCGATTTCACATTTAACCCCATTTAAATTGCTATACCTTTAAGTAGATCATGAGGTAATGACCTACCTCCTCACAAACTCCCATCTAAATATAGTACTATAATCTTGGAAATTTAGAATACGAGAAAACAAACATTTTCATTAAAATACCCTTTACTTAATAAAAATTTTAGTATTGATACATTTTTTTATAAATACATAACTTTTGAAATAATAAAATATATCTAGACTCATCCAATTAAGGACTGTCGCAATCATTAGGAAAGTCGTGAACTTTCAGTCGTTTATCTAAACCTGACTTTGTGGTGTCTAGGCTAGACAAGTGAGAAAGGTAACTTTAAAAGGCCCGTCTCACGGAGATTCGTGAGCGGATCCCTCCGTTCCTCATTTGTACTTACCTGGCCACAATTGGCGGTGAAGAGGCGATTTGAACTTGTCACTAGAACATAGAATACGGAAAAATCGACATTTTTACAAATAAATACCTTTTACTTTATAAAACCGTTTTCTAAAGGATTAGTATTTATAAAATCTTTGCAAAGCGCCGCTACAACCAATTTTGGGGAACCCGTTCGGGATGGTGCAGATTATCGCACATCCTCGGGCTTAGTAGTGCGAGATTCAGACCTCCGCAAGGAGCATTCGGTCTCGAAAAGTTTAAAATACGATATCTTAAGAAAATGAGATTTTTGGAATATAAAATATTTATTAAAATTATTTTTGTATAATTATATGTATATTTATCATTTAAATATCTATTTTATTATAATATAAATATTCCATCTTTTTCTAAAAATCACAAGAATAAATTTTACATTAAAATACCATGAACTTCAAATAAATCAATATTAAAGATAAATACCTTTATTTATAAAAACTAGGATATTTTCACAAGAAATGTCACAATATAAAATCCACCCTCATTACAACTCTAAAGACGAATAATGAATACTTGAGGTGTATTTTGAAAAGTATATAAAAGTATTTTTACATAAAACCCCCTCAAGTTTTATAAATTACCCTAAGGGCCCTAGCAATTATAGGACTTCGATTTACATCTCTACTGTCTGACTCGGGTTTGAATCTGATCAAAATCCGACTTGAATATGATTCAAGTATCATATAAATCTACAATATTACAATTCAACATGAACACACGAATTCTTGAATCCAGTTATCAATCTATTCAACTTGACTGAACCAAACCATGGATATATTTTCCATTTACATGAATCCAGTTTACATCCATTACATCCGTTACTGATATCATGGTTTCGGTCAGTCATCCAACTATACAACTTATACAATACAATATAACAATACAATCAAAACACTACGGGGTTTAAGGGATAGATTGGTACGGAAGGTATTAAAAGTGGCACGAGACGGTAAGATTAAGACACCTAACATGAATCCTGTCGTTGTTGTACCGTGGCATAACGGTTCCTTGTACTTTCAGTTTGCCATGGTCTCTAGCATATAGAGACCCCTCTCGTATACACTGGCATCCTTCTGTACCAAGCTACAAACAACAACGTTAACACAATATTCTACAATATTATACAATTTTAAAAGATACATTCTTATTCTATCTTTTCTATTTCTTCCTTAACTTTGGGACTTACCGAGCGACCTATTCACTGACGACATTCTATTTCTTTCTTCTTTGAATGTCGTCAGGTGATCTGGACACAGCAGAGATCGAGCCCACCAGTGAAGACTTGGATCAGTTCCTCGAAGACTCCGAGCTCTAGACATTGTACATTTCCATTCAGTACCTTTAATTTCTTGTTATGACATTGTTTAGGCATCGTTTTTACTTCAGTTGTATTTCCTTTTCATGCATTATACAAAAGAATGTTAATAAATAAAGTTGTTGTTATTTTTATATCTCTTGTCTCTTGTGATTACTTTTATATTGCTTAGATACGCTTAGCGTATGTACTTTTGAGTATATACGTAGCGGACCTCGTCACGTCCCCTTCGCCATACACTGGGAAGCGGGGCGTGACAGTTTTTTTTGGTGGCCCATGCAGGTCAGAGCTGTATAGAATCATATTATGCAGTTCTGTTCTGTGTGAACAAACTAAGCAATATAACATAAGAACCAGCAACTAAAACATTCTTTACAATTCATGTTCCTTGAATCTTACAATTTCATATTCATTGAATCTTATCATTTCAAATACTTTGAATCTGTCCTAACCCAAATTTTTTCTTCAAGGTTATGGATTTCTCGAACAACACTAGCACCAATGTCAACAACACACCTCCAGCCCTACCACTCACACCTGCCGTCCCTGCTCCGATCAACGAGCAGACGGTTCTGCTTGAGGCAATCCGAAGCCTCCTAGGCTGGGATTCGGAAATCCAGGCTGCACTGGCCACAGGAGATTTTCCGACTCATGAATCGGCTCTGAAAGCTGCCCGCAGTTATGAGGCAGTGGTAAAGGCGAGGGGAAGACCTCAATCTGCTAGATTTAAGAGTCCTGCCAACCAGATGGCAGGAGGAGTCTCGTCCAGGCCATCTTTTGTGCCAAGGCGATCTGGATTACAGAACAACCGTCCCAGCCCAGCCTTTTGTACCTACTGCAAAAGAACTGGACATATGATGAAAGACTGCCGGCGAGCCAACCATCTTTGCTTGATCTGCGGCTCAGCTGCTCATGATATTGGGTCCTATCCCCAAAAGCAAAACCCAGTTGCTACACCCAGGCCAGCAATAACCTATCCGCAGCGACCAGCTCTTCAAACACCTGCTCCAAGACTTGCACTACCTGCACCACCCATAGGACCACAAGCTGCACCACCTCCTCGTCGGTTCCATCAAGCTCAAAGGAACGTTCCGAGGAATGCTCCTCCGGCCAGGAGGAATGTACCAAGGCGCCAAGCTTTCACTATGTCAGTGGAAGAAGCTGAGGCCACTGGCCAAGTCATCACTGGTAAACTTTTCTTTTCAAACTTTGCTTTTCTATCCTGCTACTTAGCTACATACATTTCCCTATACCTAAAACAAATCCCACATACCTTAGGTATAATCTTAGTACCCTCAATCCCTGCACTAGCACTGTTTGATACTGGAGCATCTCACTGCTTTATGTCGCAACGGTTTGTTCGAACCCATGCGATTCCAGTCTTACCGCTTGTATCCAGCTGGAATGTCAGTTCAGGAAATGACGTTCTAAAGGCAACCATGGGATACCGTTTGTGTCCAGTCGTCATATGCAGCAGAGAGTTTTATGCTGACTTCAAAGTGCTGGACATACCGAACTTCGATGTGGTTTTAGGAATGGATTGGCTTGGAACTTTTTATGCTACCATTGACTGTCGTCAAAGGAGGGTAGTATTCGAGATTCCAGACCATCCGGTCTTCTATTTCAAAAGCGGAGACCGTACACTGGAGCCAAGTACCTACAAAGAGAAGCTAAGAGATGCAGTAGTTGCAGCAGCTCAAGCGGAGGAAGAATCAAGACCAGATGTGGTTCGAGAGTTCGACGATGTATTTCCTGACGATATATCAGGTTTGCCTCCCGATCGAGCTCTTGAATTCAATATTGATTTAGTACCAGGAGCACAACCGGTGATCAAAACACCCTATCGTTTAAGTCCGGAAGGTTTGAAGGAAGTCCGAACACAGTTGGACGAATTAGTGGCGAAAGGATGGATTCTTCCCAACACTTCAAGTTGGGGATCACCTGTACTACTTGTGAAGAAGAAAGAAGGTTCATACAGAATGTGCATCGATTACAGAGCCTTGAATAAAGTCACTATAATGAACAAGTATCCACTTCCGTGCATCGATGATTTATTCGATCGGCTAAGTGGATCTTGTGTTTTCTCTAAATTGGATCTTCGTTCAGGTTATCATCAGGTGAAGGTCAAGGAAACTGATATTCATAAAACAGCTTTTAGAACTCGCTATGGACATTACGAATTTCTCGTGATGCCATTTGGAGTGACCAACGCACCCGAAATATTCATGAACCTAATGAATCAAGTTTTCCGGTAGTACTTAGACAGGTTTGTTGTCATCTTCATCGACGACATCCTGGTGTATTCTAAGAATCGGAAAGAGCATGCAGAACATCTACGAGTTGTCCTGGAAACTCTTCGACAACACCAGCTCTATGCCAAGTACAGCAAGTGCGAGTTTTGGCTAAAGCAAGTTGGTTTTCTTGGACATATCGTATCAGGAGAAGGAATCTCAGTGGATCCAGCAAAATTTACACCAGTTAGCGAATGGCCTACACCAAAGTCAGTGAAGGACATTCGGAGTTTCTTGGGTTTAGCTGGATATTACAGAAGATTCATTGAAGGATTTTCGAAGATAGCAATACTCCTGACCAAGCTCACACGTAAAGATGAAGAATTTGTGTGGTCAGAAACATGCGAACAAGCTTTCGTAGAACTCAAGTCAATGTTGACATTAGCACCTATTCTCGTTATACCGGATCAATCTGGAGGATTCGAAGTGCATTGCGATGCATCCGGTAAGGGATTAGGATGTATTCTACGTTAGCACGGTAAAGTTGTGGCTTATGCTTCAAGACAGCTGAAGATTCATGAGCGCAATTATCCGACGCATGACCTGGAGTTGGCAGCCGTCATATTTGCTCTCAAGATTTGGCGCCATTATCTACTTGGTGAACGAGTGAACATCTACACAGATCATAAGAGCCTGAAGTACGTGTTTACTCAGAAGGAGTTGAATATGTGGCAGAGAAGATGGTTAGAACTCATGACGGACTTTGACATCAACTTGCAATATCACCCAGGGATGGTGAACGTAGTATCTGATGCTCTTAGTCGCCAACCATTATCGATGAGTCTCACAGCTCAGTGGAAGCTTCAACAAGACTTGCATCAGATGGATATTGAAGTAGTCATGCCAGGTAATACTTCAAGTTTGATGAATTTACAAGTTCAATCAACCATTGTCAATCTGATCAAAGCAGCCCAAGCAAGTGATGCTAAGTTGCAAAAGATCAGAGAACAAGTGGAGAATGGACTCAGAACAGACTTCATCATCCATAAAGACGGATCTTTGAGATACGGCAGCAGATTGTGTGTACCAAAAGGTCCTGTTCAGGAAGAGTTAATGAAAGAAGCTTACAGCTCTCCCTACTCAGTACATCCTGGAGGTACCAAAATGTACAAAGATCTAGTCAGAATTATTGGTGGCATGGAATGAAGCGTGAAGTAGCCAGAAGTGTCGCAAAATGTTTGGTGTGTCAGCAAGTAAAGGCTGAACATCACAGGACAGCCGGACTACTTCAACCGTTACCAATCTCAGAATGGAAGTGGCAACACATCACGATGGATTTTGTGACTGCTCTTCCTCGCAGCACAAAGGGTAACGATGCTATATGGGTCATTGTGGATCGACTCACAAAGTCGGCTCACTTCATCCCATTTCGAGTTGGCCAATCAAATGAGACACTAGCAAAGAAGTACATGGAGGTAATAATGTATTTGAAGATTTAAACTCTTCATAATGTACTATCTCTGATACCCATGAACTCATACAGGAAATTGTGAGACTTCATGGAGTACCGGTCTGCATTGTCTCCGATCGTGACACCAGGTTTCGATCGCAATTTTGGCAGCGTCTGCAAGCAAGCTTGGGAACAAGTCTGAACTTCAGCACGGCTTATCATCCACAAACAGATGGTCAGTCGGAACGAACTATTCAGATCTTGGAGGATATGCTCAGAGCATGTATGTTAGACTTCAAAGGATCGTGGGAAGATCACCTACATCTTGTGGAGTTTTCGTACAACAACAGCTACCAAGCAAGCATAGGAATGGCACCTTTTGCAGCATTGTATGGAAGGAAGTGTCGATCGCCATTAAGTTGAGACGACATCGGAGATAGGGAACTTCTTGGACCAGAGATGATAGTAGCGACTGTTGATGTGGTTCGTACTATCAGGGAAAAGATACGCATAGCCCAAGATCGACAGAAACACTGGGCTGATGCAAAGAGACGTTGTCTGGAGTTCCAGCCAGGAGGCCATGTGTTCTTGAAGATATTTTCGAACCGCGGAGTGATCCGATTTGGAAGACGGGGTAAGCTAAGTCCGAGATATATTAGACCGTTCGACATACTCGAACGAGTCGGTGAAGTGGCATACCGCTTAGCGCTTCCACCTTCATTGGAAGGAGTGCATAACGTGTTCCATATATCCCAACTCAGAAGGTATATGAGTGACCTCAGTCATGTTCTCGATCATTCCGAGCTCACTATACAGCCCGATTTGTCTTGTGAGCAACAGCCTGTGGAGATCCTGGACAGAAAAGTGAAGACACTTCGGAACAAGGAAGTAAACTTGGTCCGAGTAATGTGGAGGAAAGATACTCCAGGAGAGTCCACTTGGGAAAGGGAGGATAAAATGTGTACTAGATATCCACACCTCTTTATAAACTAGTTCTCAAATAAAAATTGTAAATTTCGAGGAAGAAATTTTTGTAAGGAGGGTAGGCTGTAACAACTCCATTTTTAATGTACAAAGAATTGATTTAAATTCAAAGTATACTTGGAGTATTTAATGTTGCTGATATCTCTTTAAGTATTTATTTCACATCATAATTACAAGAAGGAGCTTGTAGCTCATTGGTAATACCTTGCACTGCTGAACCAAGCCACCAGAGATCAAATCCCTTGCCCCACATTATTTTTGTATTTGTTTTGTTTTAAATTTTATGGAAGCCCAACAGCCATAACTCCCAAATTTCCCACTACACCCCAAACTTTAAATATACCAGTGAGCACCCCCAGCGACCACCCACCTCCCGACCACCGGACTCGGCCGGCGGACCGGCCGAGTCGGCCGGCGCCGCCGGGCGGACTCGGCCTGGACCGCCGAGTCCCCTGAACGAAATTTTTTCCCCTTGGTCTCCCCTGCCCCTCTGCATACATTAATTCTTCAGACCACCTCCAGAGAGTCCATTAACACCTATTTACTACATTTTTAAATACATTTTCCTATTATTTTTACATTTTTTAATTAAAAACCCTACACCTACCCTAACCCTAGCCTAACCCTATAAATATACCCCTACCTCCTACCCTCTCATCCCAAAATTCTGAGCCCACTCTCTCAAAATCTCAAGAAAACCTTATGTACTGTGGAAACGAGCGAAAGGCGAAGCCCTGACGAAATCGACGGCGAACTTCCGGTGATCGTGCTAGGAACTCTCGGCGATGAATCGACGCACCGGCGAACCCTCTACTTCCCTCTCACTCTCTGGTGTTGTCCAAACCCGTAAGTCCCTTTCTAGCTTCTCATTTCTTTTCTAAAAAAATACGAATTTATATACCCGACGGAATCGGAATAAATCCGATTTCCGATTCGATTTTCTATAAAATTTCACTTCTCACCAATACATTCATGCTTAAACATCTTATTGTTGACTATTAAATATTTAACAAACAATTTGAACAAGTTTCATCACATGAAACGATAGCCTTTTCAATTTATCGTATTTTGTACTTAAATACCACAATGTTTCGATTTCACATTTAACCCCATTTAAATTGCTATACCTTTAAGTAGATCACGAGGTAATGACCTACCTCCTCACACACTCCCATCTAAACATAGTACTATAATCTTGGAAATTTAGAATACGAGAAAACAAACATTTTCATTAAAATACCCTTTACTTAATAAAACTTTTAGTATTGATACATTATTTCATAAATACATAAATTTTGAAATAATAAAATATATCTAGACTCATCCAATTAAGGACTGTCGCAATCATTAGGAAAGTCGTGAACTTTCAGTCGTTTATCTAAACCTGACTTTGTGGTGTCTAGGCTAGACAAGTGAGAAAGGTAACTTTAAAAGGCCCGTCTCACGGTGATTCATGAGCGGATCCCTCTTATCCTCGTTTGTACTTACCTGGCCACCATTGGCGGTGAAGAGGTGATTTGAACTTGTCACTAGAACATAGAATACGGAAAAATCGATATTTTTACAAATAAATACCTTTTACTTTATAAAACCGTTTTCTAAAAGATTAGTATTTCTAAAATCTTTGCAAAGCGCCGCTATAACCCATTTTGGGGAACCCGTTCAGGATGGTGCGGATTATCGCACATCCTCGGGCTTAGTAGTGCTAGATTGAGACCTCCGCAAGGAGCATTCGGTCTCGAAAGGTTTAAAATACGACATCTTAAGAAAATGAGATTTTTGGAATATAAAATATTTATTAAAATTATTTTTGTATGAATATATGTATATTTATCATTTAAATATCTATTTTATTATAATATAAATATTCCACTTTTTTCTAAAAATCACAAGAATAAATTTTACATTAAAATACCATGAACTTCAAATAAATCAATATTAAAGATAAATACCTTTATTTATAAAAACTAGGATATTTTCACTAGAAATGTCACAATATAAAATCCACCCTCATTACAACGCTAAAGACGAATAATGAATACTTGAGCTGTATTTTGAAAAGTATAGAAAAGTATTTTTACATAAAACCCCCTCAAGTTTTATAAATTCCCTAAGGACCCTAACAATTATAAGACTTCGATTTACATCTCTACTGTCTGACTCGGGTTTGAATCTGATCATAATCCGACTTGAATATGATTCAAGTACCATATAAATCTATAATATTACAATTCAACATGAACACACGAATTCTTGAATCCAGTTATCAATCTATTCAACTTGACTGAACCAAATCATGGATATACTTTCCATTTACATGAATCCAGTTTACATCCATTACATCCGTTACTGATATCATGGTTCCGGTCAGTCATCCAACTATACAACTTATACAATACAATATAACAATACAATCAAAACACTACGGGGTTTAAGGGGTAGATTGGTACGGAAGGTGTTAAAAATAGCACGAGACGGTAAGATTAAGACACCTAACATGAATCCTGTTGCTGTTGTACCGTGGCATAACCGTTCCTTGTACTTTCAGTTTGCCTTGGTCTCTAGCATATAGAGACCCCTCTCGTATACACTGGCATCCTTCTGTACCAAGCTACAAACAACAGCGTTAACACAATATTCTACAATATTATACAACTTTAAAAGATACATTCTTATTCCGTCTTTTCTATTTCTCCCTTAACTTCGGGACTTACCGAGTGTTGGAGATAGTGCCCTCAGAGTCAATTATTAGGTCACAGGTACGTGATTGTAATGATTGAGGGAGGACCTATCCCGGTAGGACAGTCTTACTCGAGATGATAGTATGCTATCTGGTTTACCTTTATCATCGTGTACTGTTTTAGGTGACCTGACACGTCGCTATTACACGTTGATAGAGCCCCTAGGATTCTTGCTTGACCACCAGCAGTATGAGGGCGATCATATAAGTGGGAGCTGGGGGTCTACAAGCATATCCTTAAAAGGTCCCTAGTCGTGGGAGTTTCGAGACTGGGCATCGATACTCCATTAGTAGACTAGTGTATACAGTCGAGACCCCGACGAGGGGCGGTGGCCGGTCTCACAAGCCACTGGTGTCAGTTGGATCACCTAAGATGTATACAGGTGCTCATTGGGTTATGAGTACACCGGACAGGACTCGCCGGGAACATGCTAGTTGGTCATATACCAGACGTCAGATGGCAGTTCCCTGGTGACATGTGTGCAGGTTAGTTCATCGACCTGGGGATCGTCATTTGTCTCGTGTGAGTTCCCACTGTACTTTGATTACTACCCTACCACGGCTCAAAGGAGTCGTGCAAACAGGTTTTAGTTGGGTACAGTCCCGAGCCACATGGAGGCAGTGAGCGTATCTTCAGGGGTTCGTCTCTCCCGGTATTGGGGGTGAGGTCGTGCTGTGTCTAGGAGAGCCATTACACAAAGTCCTTGGCCAAGGCAAGGAGATTTACTGGTAGGTATTCCAGTAGTATCTCAGGGTGTTCTGGGCTACACTCCGACACGACTTGTACCGCTTTTGGGGGTCTGACTTTTACCAACCCCCTAGGCCCGCCATGCGATACTCATAGACGAACGGACCGGACTGCACGGATATTGTCACTGACAGGCTCAGTTGGGTGTCGGGGTGAGCTTCCTCATCGACGTCCCATTTGGTCAGTACCTGGTAGCCCGTCACGTATTGGCTTATACCTCTGACGTGCTAGTGGTTAAATCCACAACCAAGGTGTTGACGAGTCTTTAGAGTCCCCCACATTCAGTTACTCAGCTTTCGGGCGAAAGGCTGTAGAGGCCGTATGGAGATATGGCAGGGTCCGATCAGATACGTGCGGTATTGCACGGATCAGGATCGGACGGTTTGTACTAGTAGCCGTATAGGTATATGGCAGGGTTCGATCAGATACGTGCGGTATTGCACGGATCAGGATCGAACGGATGTTACTAGCCGGCTTTGGTTTAAGCCGGTCCTAGTTTAGTACAGTGTAGATTTTGTCTCTTTGCATTTGTATCCGGACGGAATACAGATGCGGGTGTGTATGCACAGTATCGGGGTTTTCCTGTAATTTATTACGGGACCAGTTTTCTGGAGTTGCCAGTTTGCATTCCGTTCCGACCGGTTTTCCTTTGTTCTTTCCCGGCCGGACTTTTCCGATGGAGGGGGTAATTTGCAGTTTTGCAAATTACATTTGTGGAGGGGTTTTCTTGCATAAAGAATGATTATGATAGCTATCATTATCTTTTCCACCATGTTTTTGTTTTTATTGTGACATGAAAGGGTATGGTTTGAAAAAGGTGAAGCATGGTGTATGTTTGTATGTGGTCACCCCTTTTGTATCTCCTACAATAACCTCCCTCCTTGATAATGTTTCATTGCTCCACCATTCTCATATTGAGATGAGGCCGGCCACATTTTGGTGAGGAGAGGAAAAATGAGAGGTTTATTTTTGTTCATTTGTTCATCTCATTTCCTTGCAAAATTGATAGCATCATTTGCCTCCAAAGTTTCATTCTTCCCTCCATCTAAAGGCAACTCCAAAACCCCAAATGAGACACGCGGATCTACACTACACTTCCTACAGCAAATCTTGGACGCGTCGATTCGCCAGCTTCGCGCCCGAGTTGCCTCGGTATTGAGGTGGGAGCCCGTAAAAGCTACAGGCGATGTGGTGCCCTTTTTCGACGAGGAGGAGACGGACGGAGATTCCGCGAGGAAATCGGAGTGGAGATGAAGACCGGAGGACTCGGATCAGTCGGTACATCTCTTCCCTTTCTTGTTAGTAGCTTAGACTTGTTAATGGTTACGATCCGGAGTTTAGTGCGCGGTGGTGCCGGTTTGCAAAGTCCGCAAAAATTAAAGTTTATCACCGCTTCCGCATTCCGGCGTCGGATTGACGGCCGGGGCGCCGCCGTGCACTTACAGTGGTATCAGAGCCTCTCCATTAACTTCGTCTAGCTTTGTGTTATGTGTTTTACGTTTCCGATCGAACAAAATCCCGAAAACGCATTTTTCATGCACATCAGTTTCTGTCGAATTTTTTTTGAGTCCAAAAATTTTTCAGGTTGTCTCAGAGTGATGTGCAGGGAATTTTAAGGTTACTGTAAAAATTTGGTACCACGAACTCACCATACAGCCGCGGAAGGGCGACCAAACGCCTGCTTTGGCCGCGCTTCCGCCGCGTAGGTAACTGTTCACGCTCCCAAAATTTTGCAGAATGTTCCTGAGTTGAAAATGTGGTTTTTGGAATATTAAATTTGGGCCCAGAATTTCTTTAACTGCTACAGTTTTCTTTGGGGCCCACTTGTTAATTGTTTGATCAATCGGAAAATTTTAAACACATTTTTCACAGTATTTACATTATATCTGCGACCGTGAATGTCACTCGATCGGTAAATCCTGTCTAACTGCTATAGCCCGGTTAGACGGATTTGCGAACGTGACTTTCACGTTGATGTTCTATATATTTGCTGTGATGTTGCGGATCGGTCGGTGGGGATAGCCTGGATGCAATGCTAGTACGGTGTTGTTGTATTATGTACATTTGATATTGCGGGGCGAGCGTCCGACATGTGGACTGCCGTCACTGCCTGTTTGTATTATTCTTTTGGGGCACGACCTGGTTGCGGTCGATGTACCCGTTGTATGTATATTTTACTTTCTGTACTAGGGTTACCCCGCGGAGGGGTGCACGGATAGCCGGGTTCTAGAAGGCAACAAGCCCGCATCTCATGGCATTGGGACGGAGGGGGCTTCACTCCAGGATTGGCTGGCTATTCGCCGCACTCGTAGGGGGTATAGGATTTCATTGCACAGGCTATCCACACGACCAGGGGAACGTCGGGTTTCAGTAGTGGCTCTGTGAAACCCGGGGATCCCAGATATCTGTATTGTTCTTTGATGCTGTACATTTCTGTGATGTTGCATTTCTTTTCACGCCTTGAGCGAAATATAATATATTGGTATATATATTAGTAGATGGTGTATATGTTTTACATCCGCGCTAGTCCAGTCCCCGCTCTGTCGTTAGTTAGCTAACCTAACGGGTAATGACGGGACCCAGTGGCGAATGCGGATGGCATATACGTACATCAGTATATTTTCATTCTTTTTGGTGTGATCAATTGATGGGACTGCATTGATTCGGATCAATGCAAGTTAAAAACAAACCTAATCTGATGTTGTTGGAACACTTTTTCAAAAAGCTGTTATTGCAAGGACGTTCACTTTTGTTTTGCATCGCGGTATTCATTTAGAATATCCTGCTCCTCAGTCGACGAGGCAAGGGCCGAGATCCCTTCACCGGGAGTGACCCCTTGGACAAAAAGTTTGCGTCAGGGCATTAACTTCACTATAGCCGATTACTTTTGCTTTGCACCGTGGTATTCAGTTGGAATATCCTGCACCCCATTCTACGGGGAAAGAGCCGAGATCCCTTCACCGGGAGTGACCTCTTTAGCAACGGTTTTCGTCACTATATTTTCAAAAAGCTATCAGTTCCTTCAACGATATCAAGTTCTTTACGTTAAAGGTTTTCGCCAGAAACCATTCGTAGCCCTCCGTCGTTTCATATGGGTAGTCAATAGTATTCAAGCTGTGTTTGTTGGCCAAAGTCAAGGCACAGTGTTTGGTAGCTGTTGGTTATTCATATGCAGCATAGATAGATGCGTTGGTTTGGAACAGTCGTATAGCCTTGTTGGCCAAAGTCAAGGGCTTGTGCGGGTGGATTCGAATCAACCTGGAGAATGACGGGTAGAACTTGACATGTGACTTATGATTTGTTGGCCAAAGTCAAGGTCATAAGAGCATGGGGCAGAAATCACATCGGGAGTTTCAAATGAACTGAAACTTGCCAGATATGCGCATACCTTCTGGAGTGTGATACCGTGAGCGGATTCCGTCACGTTATCATGCGATGAGAGTTGGATCCCGATTCCCACTGATGAGTTAGTTTACTCCTCGGGTGACTCCGACTAATTCTTCTTTCAGGTTTGGAGGAGAATTTGAGGTACAGTGGGAGGATTCCAGATTAGATAAATTGGTGACCATTCTGATCTAGGTAAGAGTGCACGCTGAGTGTTTCTTTTCTCTCTCTCTTTGGCAGCGACCATTGACCCGACCCTAAGACTTTGACTCAGTGACCAAGTTGACCGAACCTTCTTAAACACCGGCTTTTGGATTGTCAGAGTTGCAAACCTCATTGCCACTCCTACTTTTACCCTTTTCTCCAGGACACCCCGTTTTACTACGAACGTCCACTTCCATTGGACAAAACCATCGTATGGTTAGATACGAACTCGAAAGAATTTATTCGAGGATGGTTTCCGGTTCTGGAGAAAACGGATAGGATTATTCAGTTGTCTTTTTCTTTTACCCTCTCTCAGGTTACGAGTACTCCTTGGTTTAGGGGTAGTACACCTATTACGCAAATTGGATTGTCTTCTTCCAAACCTTAGGCTGGTGCCGACCGGTAGGGAATGAAGAAAACCAATTAGCATAACGATGGTGTGCAGAAGGTATTAAGTTCAGAAAAAGCAAGGGATTAGTAAGAGGGCAAAGTAAATTGCAACAGATATTCACGACCAAACCAAATATTTCGTTACCACTCCCACATCACCTTTGTATTTCTCCAGGACACTCCGTATCACTACGAAGATCCACAGTTTATTTGGATACTCCATCGTATGGTTATATACGAACTCGAATGGAACTTGTTCCAGTTCGGGGATGGATTCTGGTTCAGGAGAAATAGGAATAAGGTTTATTCGGTTGTCTTTTATCTTCACCCTCTCTCTTTGCGAGTGTTCCTAGGATTGGGACAGTACACCCATTATGCTTATTGGATAGTCTTCTTCCAAACCATAGGCTGGTGCCGTACGGTAGGGAAGGAAGAAAACCATTTGGCCTAAAAGGGTGTGCAGAAGATAAAGACTAAAGACATATGAAGGGATTTGGAGAGGTGACAAAGAACTATACGGTTACAGTCGTGAATCTGGAAGAGACATTACTAGGAATACCAGAATACCCCATCGGAACATTTCAATGTTTCAGTTCAACTGTGTAATGTTAAAGGAAAACTGATTTCCCAATTAGTCCTTACTCCAGGGTATGTATTTACCAGATACGTTTCTCACATCTGTATGGTTTTACAGATGATGAGTGGGAGTAAATTATTGGGAATTGGGTGATCATCCTCATTATATCGGGATTCGTTGTAATCGGTGATATTTGAGGAAATCACCTGGGCTGTTTGCCGGTCGGCAAATATTTGGTTTTGAATATCCGCAGTTATGCACCAATTTCAAATTGATATATCTGTACGTCTATTTTCATAGAGTGAGATATACCCTTTTGAAATTATGTCTGCGACATTTACCTATATCAGTGGATGGTTAGGTAAGGAGCATTAAACAGCGGTGTAATTCTTCTTAACCAAAAGTACAGTTTTCAGCCTACGACACACAGTGAATGAGTTATCAGACTCAAGGGACTTATACAGAGTATTGTATATTGTCCAGGGTCCATAAGGACAGAGGGGTTGGTCCTCGTACTATATTCGGTTTACTTATGACTTCTCTAGTTTTTAGGCAGGTGTTTCGTAGAAACACAGAGTCCGAATTTGGAGAAGTTATAGGTATTTGAATAGAGTAGAGAACCAGGTGTAGCAAGTATCGGGATTCTTCAAAGAGATCGAAGATGTAGATACTTGTGTATGGTATTCAGATGATAGTAATGATTAAGAGAACTTGCTTCTCTTTCAGGTTACTCATAATTGGAAGTATTCCTAAGTTGAGTAACGCTGATCGGCCTCCTTCCATTTAGTTGACATGCGCTGGAGACAGCTGCATGATTTGAATCTGGTTCAATTAAATAGTGCCTCTGGTCCTATATTGGATATAGAACAGTTCGTATCTTAACGATGTTAAGGTACGGGGAGTTGTCCGGATTATGCTTAAAACCAGACTCTGGATAACTCAAGGCACGTTTCTGTAATGGCTGTTTGTGGGTTGACCCAGGCTATAACGCGGGTTGACTTTCTACCATCTGGATGAACAATAGCAATATTGTTCTAGACTCGCCACAGTTTTATTAAAAATGGACTTTTTCAGAAAACAGTAGTGGGAGTATGGTAGAACTGGAAGTGATTCCAGAACCACAAACGATCACTGAAGATTTGATAAGGAACCTAAAGATTCAATCTGGATTGACATTCCATTGGCCACTCCGCAGATAAGGTGGGTAACTTCAGGCACCCGAGAGGTACTACAGTAGCCTCAAGGACGGTTACAGGGAAGTTCTTGTTTACCCACAATTACCATTGCTGTTGTTCCAGGCTGCGAGACCCGGCAGGAGGATGAGTATAGCGTCGTTCTAAACTTGCTTTAGAAGTGTACGTCTATATGACTCTGCCAGAAGGTTGTCGTAGTCAGTGGGAGCAGCGGAAGCATTGGTGGACAGGTAGCTTATGTCTATTTATAGACTAGAGCAGATGTAGCGGAGATAGATCATCTATTTCTGATGTGACAGTCATGGGTTTGACTTCATCAGAAAAGGGGATGGATCTGTTGAGAAGGTAGTAGGGTGTGATGTCCTGGTATCTGGATGACATACACAGAATAGGAAAAGAAACTCCTATACTACAATCGGTTATACTTTGGTCGTCACACAGTTGTTTCTCCACAAAGGAAATGGATTTTATATCAGACAAACTGGTTACTAGATCTATGGTTTTAGATCTAGATTTGGGTGGTTTCCCAATCTGGGCACTTAGACAGCATTCTAAGAGTATTTAGAATGGTCGACTCCTGGCACGGTAGTGTACCTGCAGGTAATGGAGTCACCCTCTCTAAAGGTGTCTTACAGACTAAAGGGGAGAGGGACGTGCATGATTGGCAGATCACTTGCTTAGGCAATTGAGTCAATCATGAGATGTCAAGTACCACACCAGATGTTGTTCTTGCACTAGATGCAATAAGTTGACATTAATCCAATCCTGGAGAAACAATCGGAAGCAGTTTTAGAACATAAGTGGATGTTCTAGCGATATGATAACGACAGCCTCATTCAGGAGACAGTTATCATTCCAGGCTTCCAAGGTGACATGGACGACAAGGAGGTTGTCAGAGTTATAGTTTTCCTTCTGATGAGGGGCAGTATTTTGGACAGGTGGTCCAAGGCAATACTGAGGGAGGCATGGCGCGCAGGATACTGATTAAGTTCAGTTGTCGATACAGTCTAAGAAGTTTGGATTTGGAGTTCTTTTATGAGCTAGGTCCCATCAGACATCCAGACATTCTAAGGCAGGTATTGCTCTTTTCGGGAGATGGTTTTCTCCGCGAACTTGAGATATAGAGAGACATAGAAAGAAACAACTAAGCGGATCCACTCACTGAGGCTATTCCTCGAACGCAATAGTTCCGCAAACGAGCTTTGTGAGACTGACTAGTAGAGGAGTTGGATGTTCGGTATCACACGGGCTGTGAGTATGCGACATCGCAATAATTAGCCTTGAGTGCAAGTGGGAGATTGTTGGAGATAGTGCCCTCAGAGTCAATTATTAGGTCACAGGTACGTGATTGTAATGATTGAGGGAGGACCTATCCCGGTAGGACAGTCTTACTCGAGATGATAGTATGCTATCTGGTTTACCTTTATCATCGTGTACTGTTTTAGGTGACCTGACACGTCGCTATTACACGTTGATAGAGCCCCTAGGATTCTTGCTTGACCACCAGCAGTATGAGGGCGATCATATAAGTGGGAGCTGGGGGTCTACAAGCATATCCTTAAAAGGTCCCTAGTCGTGGGAGTTTCGAGACTGGGCATCGATACTCCATTAGTAGACTAGTGTATACAGTCGAGACCCCGACGAGGGGCGGTGGCCGGTCTCACAAGCCACTGGTGTCAGTTGGATCACCTAAGATGTATACAGGTGCTCATTGGGTTATGAGTACACCGGACAGGACTCGCCGGGAACATGCTAGTTGGTCATATACCAGACGTCAGATGGCAGTTCCCTGGTGACATGTGTGCAGGTTAGTTCATCGACCTGGGGATCGTCATTTGTCTCGTGTGAGTTCCCACTGTACTTTGATTACTACCCTACCACGGCTCAAAGGAGTCGTGCAAACAGGTTTTAGTTGGGTACAGTCCCGAGCCACATGGAGGCAGTGAGCGTATCTTCAGGGGTTCGTCTCTCCCGGTATTGGGGGTGAGGTCGTGCTGTGTCTAGGAGAGCCATTACACAAAGTCCTTGGCCAAGGCAAGGAGATTTACTGGTAGGTATTCCAGTAGTATCTCAGGGTGTTCTGGGCTACACTCCGACACGACTTGTACCGCTTTTGGGGGTCTGACTTTTACCAACCCCCTAGGCCCGCCATGCGATACTCATAGACGAACGGACCGGACTGCACGGATATTGTCACTGACAGGCTCAGTTGGGTGTCGGGGTGAGCTTCCTCATCGACGTCCCATTTGGTCAGTACCTGGTAGCCCGTCACGTATTGGCTTATACCTCTGACGTGCTAGTGGTTAAATCCACAACCAAGGTGTTGACGAGTCTTTAGAGTCCCCCACATTCAGTTACTCAGCTTTCGGGCGAAAGGCTGTAGAGGCCGTATGGAGATATGGCAGGGTCCGATCAGATACGTGCGGTATTGCACGGATCAGGATCGGACGCTTTGTACTAGTAGCCGTATAGGTATATGGCAGGGTTCGATCAGATACGTGCGGTATTGCACGGATCAGGATCGAACGGATGTTACTAGCCGGCTTTGGTTTAAGCCGGTCCTAGTTTAGTACAGTGTAGATTTTGTCTCTTTGCATTTGTATCCGGACGGAATACAGATGCGGGTGTGTATGCACAGTATCGGGGTTTTCCTGTAATTTATTACGGGACCAGTTTTCTGGAGTTGCCAGTTTGCATTCCGTTCCGACCGGTTTTCCTTTGTTCTTTCCCGGCCGGACTTTTCCGATGGAGGGGGTAATTTGCAGTTTTGCAAATTACATTTGTGGAGGGGTTTTCTTGCATAAAGAATGATTATGATAGCTATCATTATCTTTTCCACCATGTTTTTGTTTTTATTGTGACATGAAAGGGTATGGTTTGAAAAAGGTGAAGCATGGTGTATGTTTGTATGTGGTCACCCCTTTTGTATCTCCTACAATAACCTCCCTCCTTGATAATGTTTCATTGCTCCACCATTCTCATATTGAGATGAGGCCGGCCACATTTTGGTGAGGAGAGGAAAAATGAGAGGTTCATTTTTGTTCATTTGTTCATCTCATTTCCTTGCAAAATTGATAGCATCATTTGCCTCCAAAGTTTCATTCTTCCCTCCATCTAAAGGCAACTCCAAAACCCCAAATGAGACACACGGATCTACACTACACTTCCTACAGCAAATCTTGGACGCGTCGATTCGCCAGCTTCGCGCCCGAGTTGCCTCGGTATTGAGGTGGGAGCCCGTAAAAGCTACAGGCGATGTGGTGCCCTTTTTCGACGAGGAGGAGACGGACGGAGATTCCGCGAGGAAATCGGAGTGGAGATGAAGACCGGAGGACTCGGATCAGTCGGTACATCTCTTCCCTTTCTTGTTAGTAGCTTAGACTTGTTAATGGTTACGATCCGGAGTTTAGTGCGCGGTGGTGCCGGTTTGCAAAGTCCGCAAAAATTAAAGTTTATCACCGCTTCCGCATTCCGGCGTCGGATTGACGGCCGGGGCGCCGCCGTGCACTTACACCGAGTGACCTGTTCGCTGACGACATTCTATTTCTTTCTTGTTTGAATGTCGTCAGGTGATCTGGACACAGCAGAGATCGAGCCCACCAGTGAAGACTTGGATCAGTTCCTCGAAGACCCCGAGCTCTAGACATTGTACATTTCCATTCAGTACCTTTAATTTCCTGTTATGCCATTGTTTAGGCATCGTTTTTACTTCAGTTGTATTTCTTTTTCATGCATTGTACAAAAGAATATTAATAAATAAAGTTGCTGTTATTTTTATATCTCTTGTCTTTTATGATTACTTTTATATTACTTAGATACGCTTAGCGTATATACGTAGCGGACCTCGTCGCGTCCCCTTCACTGTACAACGGGAAGCGGGGCATGACAGGTTTTGTTGGTGGCCCATGCAGGTCAGAGCTGTATAGAATCATATTATGCAGTTCTGTTCTGCGTGAACAAACTAAGCAATATAACACAAAAACCAGCAACTAAAACATTCTTTACAATTCATGTTCCTTGAATCTTACAATTTCATATTCATTGAATCTTATCATTTCAAATACTTTGAATCTGTTCTAACCTAAATTTTTTCTTCAAGGTTATGGATTCCCCGAACAACACCAGCACCAATGTCAACAACACACCTCCAGCCCTACCACTCACACCTGCCGTCCCTGCTCCGATCAACGAGCAGACGGTTCTGCTTGAGGCAATCCGAAGCCTCCTAGAGGGACAGCAGCAGCAGACTGCTCTTTTAATGAACCGTCCTGAGGCAGACGCACCTAGGGTAAAGCAATTTAGGGCTTTACACCCCAAACGGTTCTCCGGAAAAGGACGCCCACTTGAAGCTGAGGAATGGGCACAGAGCATAGAGGATGATCTGGCAGCAGCACAAGTGCCAGACATAGCTTGGATTCGTGTGGCGAAACTGCAGCTCACGGACAATGCTCGCAACTGGTGGAAGGCGGAAGAAAACCATCTTGAACAGCCTATCGAATGGAAGACTTTCCGTGACATGTTCGATTCTAAGTACTTCCCTGAGACTGCCAGGTTCGACATGGAACAGCAGTTTATCCATCTACAACAAGGTTCGATGTTGACCAAGTCAGTAGATGAGTATGACGCTGAGTTCACCATGCTCAGTCGGTAAGATATGTCTCAATAATTCGAAATTTCTTATATCACATATTACACAGCTAACACAATATTTTTAACAGATTTGCGGCACACCTTATACCGACGGATGAGATCAGAGCCCGTCGCTTTCAACAAGGTTTGGATTCGGAAATCCAGGCTGCACTGGCCACAGGAGATTTTCCGACTCATGAATCGGCTCTGAAAGCTGCCCGCAGTTATGAGGCAGTGGTAAAGGCGAGGGGAAGATCTCAATCTGCTAGATTTAAGAGTCCTGCCAACCAGATGGCAGGAGGAGTCTCGTCCAGGCCATCTTTTGTGCCAAGGCGATCCGGAGTACAGAACAACCGTCCCAGCGCAGCCTTTTGTACCTACTGCAAGAGAACTGGACATATGATGAAAGACTGCCGGTGAGCCAACCATCTTTGCTTGATCTGCTGCTCAGCTGCTCATGATATTGGGTCATATCCCCAAAAGCAAAACCCAGTTGCTACACCCAGGCCAGCAATAACCTATCCGCAGCGACCAGCTCCTCAAACACCTGCTCCAAGACTTGCACTACCTGCACCACCCAGAGGACCACAAGCTGCACCACCTCCTTGTCTGTTCCATCAAGCTCAAGGAACGTTCCGAGGAATGCTCCTCCGGTCAAGAGGAATGTACCAAGGCGCCAGGCTTTCACTATGTCAGTGGAAGAAGCTGAGGCCACTGGCCAAGTCATCACTGGTAAACTTTTCTTTTCAAACTTTGCTTTTCTATCCTGCTACTTAGCTACATACATTTCCCTATACCTAAAACAAATCCCACATACCTAAGGTACAATTTTAGTATCCTCAATCCCTGCACTAGCACTGTTTGATACTGGAGCATCTCACTGCTTTATGTCGCAAAGGTTTGTTCGAACCCATGCGGTTCCAGTCTCACCGCTTATATCCAGCTGGAATATCGGTTCAGGAAATGGCGTTCTAAAGGCAACCATGGGATACCGTTTGTGTCCAGTCGTCATATGCAGCAGAGAGTTTTATGCTGACTTCAAAGTGCTGGACATACCGAACTTCGATGTGGTTCTAAGAATGAACTGGCTTAGAACTTTTTATGCATCCATTGACTGTCGTCAAAGGAGGGTAGTATTCGAGATTCCAGACCATCCGGTCTTCTATTTCAAAAGCGGAGACCGTACACTGGAGCCAAGTACCTATAAAGCGAAGCCAAGAGATGCAGTAGTTGCAGCAGCTCAAGCGGAGGAAGAATCAAGACCAGATGTGGTTCGAGAGTTCAACGATGTATTTCTTGACGATATATCAGGTTTGCCTCCCGATCGAGCTCTTGAATTCAGTATTGATTTAGTACCAGGAGCACAACCGGTGATCAAAGCACCCTATCGTTTAAGTCTGGAAGGTTTGAAGGAAGTCCGAACACAGTTGTACGAATTACTGGCGAAAGGATGGATTCGTCCAAGCACTTCAAGTTGGGGATCACCTGTACTACTTGTGAAGAAGAAAGAAGGTTTATACAGAATGTGCATTGATTACAGAGCCTTGAATGAAGTCACTATAAAGAACAAGTATCCACTTCCGCGCACCGACGATTTATTCGATCGGCTAAGTGGATCTTGTGTTTTCTCTAATTTGGATCTTCGTTCAGGTTATCATCAGGTGAAGGTCAAGAAATGTGATATTCATAAAACAACTTTCAGAACTCGCTATGGACATTACGAATTTCTCGTGATGCCATTTGGAGTGACCAACGCACCCGCAATATTCATGAACCTAATGAATCAAGTTTTCCGGGAGTACTTAGACAGGTTTGTTGTCATCTTCATCGACGAGATCCTGGTGTATTCTAAGAATCGGAAAGAGCATGCAGAACATCTACGAATTGTCCTGGAAACTCTTCGACAACACCAGCTCTATGCCAAGTACAGCAAGTGCGAGTTTTGGCTAAAGTAAGTTGGTTTTCTTGGACATATCGTATCAGGAGAAGGAATCTCAGTGGATCCAGCAAAAGTTACAGCAGTTAGCGAATGTTCTACACCAAAGTCAGTGAAGGACATTCGGAGTTTCTTGGGTTTAGCTGGATATTACAGAAGATTCATTGAAGGATTTTCGAAGATAGCAACACCCCTGACCAAGCTCACACGTAAAGATGAAGAATTTGTGTGGTCAGAAGCATGCGAACAAGCTTTCGTAGAACTCAAGTCAAGGTTGACATCAGCACCTATTCTCGTTATACCGGATCAATCTGGGAGGATTCGAAGTGCATTGCGATGCATCCGGTAAGGGATTAGGATGTGTTCTACATCAGCACGGTAAAGTTGTGGCTTATGCTTCAAGACAGCTGAAGATTCATGAGCGCAATTATCCGACGCATGACCTGGAGTTGGCAGCCGTTATATTTGCTCTCAAGATTTGGCGTCATTATCTACTTGGTGAACGAGTGAACATCTACACAGATCATAAGAGCCTAAAGTACGTGTTTACTTAGAAGGAGTTGAATATGTGGCAGAGAAGATGGTTAGAACTCATGGCGGACTTTGACATCAACTTGCAATATCACCCGAGGAAGGTGAACGTAGTATCTAATGCTCTTAGTCGCCAACCATTATCGATGAGTATCACAGCTCAGTGGAAGCTTCAATAAGACTTGCTTCAGATGGAGATTGAAGTAGTCATGCCAGGTAATACTTCAAGTTTGATGAATTTACATGTTCAATCAACCATTGTCAATCAGATCAAAGCAGCCCAAGGAAGTGATGCTTAGTTGCAAAAGATCAGAGAACAAGTGGATAATGGACTCAGAACAGACTTCATCGTCCATAAAGACGGATGTTTAAGATACGGTAGCAAATTGTGTGTACCAAAAGGTCCTATTCGGGAAGAGTTAATGAAAGAAGCTCACAGCTCTCCCTACTCAGTATATCCTGAAGGTACCAAAATATACAAAGATCTACGTCAGAATTATTGGTGGCATGGAATGAAGTGTGAAGTAGTCAGAAGTGTCGCAAAATGTTTGGTGTGTCAGCAAGTAAAGGCTGAACATCACAGGACAGCCGGACTACTTCAACTGTTACCAATCCCAGAATGGAAGTGGCAACACATCACGATGGATTTTGTGACTGCTCTTCCTCGCAGCACAAAGGATAACGATGCTATATGGGTCATTGTGGATCGACTCACGAAGTCGGCTCACTTCATCCCATTTCGAGTTGGCCAATCAACTGAGACGCTAGTAAAGAAGTACATGGAGGTAATAATCTATTTGAAGATTTAAACTCTTCATAATGTACTATCTCTGATAACCATGAACTCATACAAGAAATTGTGAGACTTCATGGAGTACCGGTCTGCATTGTCTCCGATCGTGACACCAGGTTTCGATCGCAATTTTGGCAGAGTCTGCAAGCAAGCTTGGGAACAAGTCTGAACTTCAGCACAGCTTATCATCCACAAACAGATGGTCAGTCGGAACGAACTATTCAGATCTTGGAGAATATGCTCAGAGCATGTATGTTAGAGTTCAAAGGATCATGGGAAGATCACCTACATCTTGTGGAGTTTTCGTACAACAACAGCTACCAAGCAAGCATAGGAATGGCACCTTTTGCAGTATTGTATGGAAGGAAGTGTCGATCGCCATTAAGTTGAGACGACATCGGAGATAGGGAACTTCTTGGACCAGAGATGTTAGTAGCGACTATTGATGTGGTTCGTACTATCAGGGAAAAGATGCGTATAGCCCAAGATCGACAGAAACACTGGGCTGATGCAAAGAGACGTCATCTGGAGTTCCAGTCAGGAGATCATGTGTTCTTGAAGATATCTCCGAACCGTGGAGTGATCCGATTTGGAAGATGGGGTAAGCTAAGTCCGAGATATATTGGACCGTTCGACATACTCGAACGAGTCGGTGAAGTGGCATACCGCTTAGCGCTTCCACCTTCATTGGAAGGAGTGCATAACGTGTTCCATATATCCCAACTCAGAAGGTATGTGAGTGACCCCAGTCATGTTCTCGATCATTCCGTGCTCACTATACAGCCCGATCTATCTTGTGAGCAACAGCCTGTGGAGATCCTGAACAGGAATGTGAAAACACTTCGGAACAAGGAAGTAAACTTTGTCCGAGTGGTGTGGAGGAAAGACACTCCAGGAGAGTCCACTTGGGAAAGGGAGGATGAAATGCGTACTAGATATCCACACCTCTTTGTAAACTGGTCCTCAAATAAAAGTTGTAAATTTCGAGGACGAAATTTTTGTAAGGAGTGTAGACTGTAACAACTCCATTTTTAATGTACAAAGAATTGATTTAAATTCAAAGTATACTTGGAGTATTTAATGTTGCTGATATCTTTTTAAGTATTTATTTCACATCATAATTACAATAAGAAGCTTGTAACTCATTGGTAATACCTTGCACTGCTGAACCAAGCCACCAGAGTTCAAATCCCCTGCCCCATATTATTTTTGTATTTGTTTTGTTTTAAATTTTATAGAAGCCCAACAGCCCAACAGTCCAACAGCCATAACTCCCAAATTTCCCACTACACCCCAAATGTTAAATATACCAGTAAGCACCCCCGACGACCCCCCACCTCCCGACCACCGGACTCGGCCGGGATCGGCCGAGTCGGCCGGCGGACCGGAGGACTCGGGCCGGCGCCGCCGGCCGAACTCGACCGGACCGCCGAGTCCCATGATCGAAATTTTTGCCCCTTGGTCTCCCCTACCCCTCTGCATACTTTAATTCTTCAAACCACCTCCAGAGAGCCCATTAACAACTATTTACTACATTTTTTAATACATTTTCCTATTATTTTTACATTTTTTAATTAAAACCCCTACACCTACCCTAACCCTAGCCTAACCCTATAAATACACCCGTACCTCCTACTCTCTCATCCCAAAATTCTGAGCCCACTCTCTCAAAATCTCAAGAAAACCGTGTGTACTTTGGAAACGAGCGAAAGGCGAAGTCTGACGAAATCGACGGCGAACTTCCGATGATCGTGCTAGGAACTCTCGGCGACGAATCGATGCACCGGTGAACCCTCTACTTCTGTAACATCTCAAGAAAAAATAATAATAATAAAATATTATTTTTGGGAATTTTTATAATTTAATATTAATATTTATTGAATATTTTAATATTTTAGTATTATTAAATACAAATAAATGGTAAAAATTTTAGGAAAATTATGGAAAATTCTAAAATAGGGTATTTTATGGAATTATGTCATTTTAAAGTTTTTATGATTAATTATATGCTAATTTAGTGCTAATCGCGATTAAAAATCGCTAATTGGATTTTTGGCTTTTTTGTGCAAAAATGTGCACATATCATTTTCCACACTTGTTACACTTGTGTTACTTTTCTATTGCCATGGTTGTTCTTTTGGGTTCACTATTTGAGTGAGAAGAAAAGAAAAGGGAAAAGGAAATGGAATGATGATGAGAGAGAGAGAGGGTAGGTATAGGTCAACTTTTCTCTTTTGAAGCCATACTCCCATCATTTCTTCACTCTCATTTCTCTCTCCCCTCTCATGAGAGCTGCTGCTGCTCCTGCTCCTCTTCTCACTTCCCTCCTCTTCAATTCCTAAAAACATCTTGAATCCAACCCCGAAACCCCATTTCCTCTTCACAAAACATGCTCACAAGCTCGAGAGGATCGCTTTGGACTAAGAAAGGGCTGATCTTGAGGCCTTTGGGCAACTCAAGAAAATTATTGAGTTGCCAAAGGAGGTAATTTCTGCACCTATTAGAGTAGTATTTCATTTCCTTGTGCATCAATTCTAGTTTCATGTCGATATTGTGTCGTTTGTGGACTTTGGAGAATTCAAGTTAGGGTTATGGGAAAATTTGTGTGTAATGTGAAATTGAGCTCAGTTGAGATTATATGAACACCCTAGTGCTGGATTTTAGACCCAAACCTGAGACTTAAGACCCGGATTACGGATTTAGAAACCGATATCGGGAATTTGTGAAATCTGTGAGGGATATATTGAATCTGCTATCACCCGAGACATCCTAAATTAAAATTGATTGGACAGTGAGATGTGCAGGTATCCTAGAACCACCATACAAAGCCCTAGCCCCTACCACCTATACCCGGCCGCAGATTTATCCATTCTGGCCGCAATTTGCGGCCAAACCATGGTGGATTTGCCTCGTTTTGGTTTTGGTGTTCCCTTATCTGTAGATTAGACCCCTGGTATGTATAGATTTGTCTAGTTTGACCTAGGGTAAAATCTGGAGCATTTTTCCTTAGTTGCTGTTTTGGATTCGTGTTTCCGTATTCCGTATTTTCAATTCTGAATTTGCGTATTTCGTTTTACCTCGACTATTTGGCGTTTATACGACGATATCGAGGATTGATTGATGGTTTTGAAGGCGTGCCGTAGGTTCTAACCTATAGGCCCCTTATCGTATCGTTTTGGGTTTCGTATGCCGTTTTAGTTTTGAATTGGTTTTGATACACATTTGCGATACGTTAATGTGTAGGTACCCCATGAAGACTTCGGGACGACAAGAAAGCACGTGGCGACGTCGACAAATGAAAATGCAAGGTGAGTAGATTATATCTATAGGGGGAAGTCGGGTGGATGGCGTATAGCATCCCCCGCAGTCCGTAGTTGATAGATTATATATATTATATATGATAGTTATAGTATGACATGGTTAGTTTGTTAAGGGTATTATGGATAGTTTAGGGTTAGAGTTAACTAGTGTAGTTCATAGTCGCGAACCCTAGAATAGATTTACACCTACACGTACACCCTTGCATATTCATTATACTTGCACTGTGTATGATGATATTGGATGACATTGGAGATGAGTCGATGATATTGGGCCTTGTGCCGCAAGATCGGTGATTTGATATGATTTGTATTTGGGATATGACATGTGATTCTTGCGAGCTTTGGATATGTGTTTACCCCCGCATTCATACTTTATAGATGGTATCGATTTGTACTAGACTTAGATCAGTACCCCAGATTACGTGATATGATGATAATGATACCTGATATTTGATGAGAGGAATGTGATATTTACCCGTACCCAGCTATTGGGATGCCGTACGACGATTTACTGTACGAGCTTTATATTGATGATAGATCCGCACTCATGACTTGAGGATGTCATATGATATACTGTATCGTACGCGATACTACTGAGGCGGGATCACCGGCTACTATATATATATATCGACTCAGATTTAGTGGTTTCCATACCCCTCCCGATTGACCTGATACTTAGATCAGTAGTTTGCATAGTAGAGGTTAGGCTAGACCCGAGTCATACCTATTTCAAAAACTACGAATCAGGAATATTTTAAAGACAAATAAAGGGATTCTACGGATACTTTAAAAAGGTGTATCTTTTCTTAAAAACACCGTAGCCCTTATTTTACTAAAAACCCTGATTCGTCTTACTTCAAATGGCATAATCGCATGACATATACATATTGATGTAGACACTTCACTATTGCGTTGTTTTATTTGATTCCGCATTTTCAGTACTATTCGCATTGCATAGCATGGGTTATTGCTATATTACCATCATGCTGTTAGGACACCAGCACCATTATCGATGATGCGTATATTCCACGTACACTTGCTTGCCGGCCCACACACTTCATCATCGATAATTGCCATGTCACTACACTGTAGTACTGTTGCATTCAGGATACGACCCTTGCATGGCATACTTGCATACATACTCATTGTACACTTATATTTGTACACATACTTGTTTGCACATACACAGATGATATTTCTAGATTTGGGGACCGCAAGATACTCTTTAAAACTGATTCATTTTAAAAGAGCGGCTTCCCCAATATGTGCATATCACTATTCCGTATTGCATGATATATCGATATGCTTACATTCTTTTATATGTTGCATACATCATGTTTTCTGATTATACGCATTGAGATATGTTGTTTCCATGATATTTCTGGATTTGGGAACCGTGGCTATTTCAACTGAGAATATATATTGTCTTTAAAACCCGGTTTCCCTTGATATGATATTTCAGTGCGTCCACCATGTGTTTTCTCGGTTCTGAGAGTGGCATATGAAACCCGATTCGAGGAGCGGTAGGCACCGTCTGCGGGTACATGATGGACCTGGTAAGGTACCCCGGGGCAAGAAGACTCGTATATGTTAGACGGTGAGCCTGGCAGGGGAGCACTACCTACCGATGATAGTATTTGGACTCGGCGGTTATCGTGGGGATACCGACCGGAGTATGTACGTATGGATACGTCGAAATTCGAGGGTCGAAGCTGGGCACTCGGGTTTTCGAGATAGCGTATGATACGTACCTATCAGGGCCAGTCTTGGTGACAGCGCCTGACAGACGAGGATTTACGTGCCAATGCTAGGCACAGGTTTCATGATGTTTTCGAGTGTCGATGCTGGGCACTCAGGTTCCATGATTTGATTATATCCTCATATTTCCATGCATATGCTTTACGATATTTGCATGCATGATGCATATTGTCATTGGGTGACAGGTGGACGGGATCCACATACATACAGACTTTTATTACATTGATCTTACTTCATTTGTATATATAACAGGGTATGAGGGTGTTGTTATATATACCCTTACACCAATATTAGTGGAATGGGACGCTAATATATGTGTATTGATATTTATTTTTGATACTTCATCATATTTACTTCATGCAGACATACCCTATATTTACGACATATTATTACTTAAGTACTTGGCACTACATACATGTTTAGATGTTACATTGCCACCTTGTCATGCTTCAGACTTACTCTTGAGGATTATATTATATACTGATTGTTTTGACCTAGGATTATGTCTTGCATTCGGTTTCTGCTTGTAGATGTTTTCTATTCACGAGTTGGCAACTCACCCCCGTTGTGCCACAGTTCTTGCAGGTTTGCCGTACAGGTTCCATTGCGGCATTTCTGGCACACTGCTTCTTTTGCGGGTGATTTGCTTTGGTAGGTGGGTTCTGTTGCATCAAAAACCACCATCGTACTTGTATTATTCATTGTATCTAGAATTCCATCAACTAAAACTTGTATATTGTTTCAGACTTAGACATTGGTGTTGTATTATTTCGACCTTAGAGTCGCGCTTAGTAGTATTACGGTTTTCATGCTTTTGGAGCTTTCTTTTTGAGTTTTGATCCTCGCCGTTCGGCGTTGTATATTTTATTGCTTGTGTGGTTGTGACCGTCGATTGACGAAGAGCTAGCTCCCGCTTGGGGATGCCTTTTATCATTGCATATATATTGTTATTCTTGTTGTACCCCGTTCGGGGCCAGTTTTTACAAAAGAAACTCTGCCGAAATTTTTAGAAAGGACTTTACATTTTTAAAATGTATATTCGGCTTAGTTATTTTAAAAACCTTGACTTCAAATATATTTTCTTCACTTCTTTAAACCAATTTTCTTATTTACTCTTAAAATGGTTTTAGATTTCTGGGCTTTTGGCTTACTTGGATCAGATGGAGTCCTATAGACTTCATATAGTTCAGGTGCCAGTCACGTGCTCTTTTCGGGTCGTGACAACTTCCATCTCACTCTCTAGTGTTGTCCAAACCCGTAAGTCCCTTTCTAGCTTCTCTTTTCTTTTCTAAAAAAGTACGAATTTACAAACCCGACGGAATCGGAACAAATCCGATTTTCGATTCGGTTTTCTATAAAATTTCACTTCTCACCAATACATTCATGCTTAAACATCTTATTGTTGACTATTAAACATTTAACAAACAATTTGAACAAGTTTCATCACATGAAATGATAGTCTTTTCAATTTATCGTATTTTTTACTTAAATACCACAATATTTCGATTTCACATTTAACCCCATTTAAATTGCTATACCTTTAAATAGATCACGATGTAATGACCTACCTCCTCACACACTCCCATCTAAACATGGTACTATAATCTTGGAAATTTAGAATACGAGAAAACAAACTTTTTCATTAAAATGCCCTTTACTTAATAAAACTTTTATATAAATACATAACTTTTGAAATAATAAAATATATCTAGACTCATCCAATTAAGGACTGTCGCAATCATTAGGAAAGTCGTGAACTTTCAGTCGTTTATCTAAACCTGACTTTGTGGTGTCTAAGCTAGACAAGTGAGAAAGATAACTTTAAAAGGCCCGTCTCACGGTGATTCGTGAGCGGATCCCTTCTTTCCTCATTTGTACTTATCTGGCCACAATTGGCGGTGAAGAGACGATTTGAACTTGTCACTAGAACATAGAATACGGAAAAATCGACATTTTTACAAATAAATACCTTTTACTTTATAAAACCATTTTCTAAAGGATTGGTATTTATAAAATCTTTGCAAAGTGCCGCTACAACCCATTTTGGGGAACCCGTTCAGGATGGTACGGATTATCGCACATCCTCGGGCTTAGTAGTGTGAGATTCAGACCTCCACAAGGAGCATTCGGTCTCGAAAGGTTTAAAATACGACATCTTAAGAAAATGAGATTTTTGGAATATAAAATATTTATTAAAATTATTTTTGTATAAATATATGTATATTTATCATTTAAATATCTATTTTATTATAATATAAATATTCCACCTTTTTCTAAAAATCACAAGAATTAATTTTACATTAAAATACCATGAACTTCAAATAAATCAATATTAAAGATAAATACCTTTATTTATAAAAACTAGGATATTTTCAATAGAAATGTCACAATATAAAATCCACCCTCATTACAACTCTAAAGACGAATAATGAATACTTGAGATATATTTTGAAAAGTATATAAAAGTATTTTTACATAAAACCCCCTCAAGTTTTATAAATTACCCTAAGGACCCTAGCAATTATA
Organism: Agapanthus africanus; assembly: GCA_030015575.1. Lineage (NCBI taxonomy): Eukaryota > Viridiplantae > Streptophyta > Magnoliopsida > Asparagales > Amaryllidaceae > Agapanthus > Agapanthus africanus. The sequence goes on along the minus strand of CM057349.1, from coordinate 413,027,668 downwards.
GGACTTCGATTTACATCTCTACTGTCTTACTCGGGTTTGAATCTGATCATAATCCGACTTGATTATGATTCAAGTACCATATAAATGTACAATATTACAATTCAACATGAGCACACGAATTCATGAATCCAATTATCAATCTATTCAACTTGACTGAACCAAACAATAGATATACTTTCCATTTACATGAATCCAGTTTACATCCATTACATCCGTTACTGATATCATGGTTTCGTTCAGTCATCCAACTATACAACTTATACAATACAATATAACAATACAATCAAAACACTACGGGGTTTAAGAGGTAGATTGGTACGGAAGGTGTTAAAAGTGGCACGAGATGGTAAGATTAAGACACCTAACATGAATCCTGTTGCTGTTGTACCGTGGCATAACCGTTCCTTGTACTTTCAGTTTGCCCTGATCTCTAGCATATAGAGACCCCTCTCGTATACACCGGCATCCTTCTGTACCAAGCTACAAACAACAGCGTTAACACAATATTCTACAATATTATACAACTTTAAAAGATACATTCTTATTCTGTCTTTTCTATTTCTCCCTTAACTTTGAGACTTACCGAGCGACCTGTTCACTGACGACATTCTATTTCTTTCTTCTTTGAATGTCGTCAGGTAATCTGGACACAGCAGAGATCGAGCCCACCAGTGAAGACTTGGATCAGTTTCTCGAAGACCCCGAGCTCTAGACATTGTACATTTCCATTCAGTACCTTTAATTTCCTGTTATGCCATTGTTTAGGTATCGTTTTTACTTCAGTTGTATTTCCTTATCATGCATTGTACAAAAGAATATTAATAAATAAAGTTGCTATTATTTTTATATCTCTTGCCTCTTGTGATTACTTTTATATTGCTTAGATACGCTTAGCGTATGTACTTTTGAGTATATACGTAGCGGACCTCGTCGCGTCCCCTTCGCCGTACACCGGGAAGCGGGGCGTGACACTCATCCCCGTCACCTCGCCGTCGCCACCATCCCCTCCATACATCCCCAGATCCGCAAACCCCAACAACCTCCACTTCTTTCTCTTCTTCTTCTTCTTTCTTGTCTTTCTTTCTTTTCTTTTCTTTCTTGTCGGCCGTCTCGCGGGAGTTGCACAAGTCGCCGACGATTCAGACGACCCAATCACCGTCGTTGTTTAACCCAGTCACCGCGTCACGCAACTGCTCAGCCAGGTCCAGTTCTGCAAGCGTAAGTTTGCATCGTGATGCATTCCGACATCGGGACATGATATCTGTATCTCGACGTGAGATCCGATCAGGCAAGTTATAAACTTGCAACATGCTATTTTACTATATCAATATTTATCTAATAAATGATAGTGCATGTGTTTTACTATTTAATAGAAAGTACCAAGTTGCAGTTTTATAGCATCCGTCTTTATCCGTACTGATAATAGTTTATCTAGTTGCATGCCGGAACGTCACAACGTTATCATACTACTATATAGTTCAACATGTTATCTAGATTGCATCATACATGGTAATGGACATATAATGGCTATTATAGATAGATACATATACATCCTGGCATTAATAATATTTCGATATTGATTACGGTTTTACATTTGGCATCCATTGGGTTAAAATATATTGCATGAACATGTTCACGATACACTACCAGACTTGTTAATTGGATATTATTGCTAATGCCAACAATCCTGACTTGTTGTCCTGACGGACATGACTTGTTGTCTACATAGACAAGACATGTACCTGCTTGATCTTGTGTTGACATTAGATTCATACCATAAATACCTGACTTGAACACAAAACCTTAGAGGTAAGGGGAAATCAATAATGAAATCTGACTTGTAACTCAACAGTCCGATCCTTATACTGATCAGTCTTTACGGGCTCGGCCAGCCCAGGAATAATGCCGCTGACATCATTCGTCTGTACATGTTACCTGTTTACTGCTTACCGGCACGTCTCGGATTCAGCCCGAGAGTCTTGACCGTAGTCGCGGACACGCACGGGATACTATTGAGTTATATCGACGATTCCATTAAATTGATTTCAAAGACTTCTAGAATAGATAAGCTAGAGGCACCGACTTTAGGAAATACATCATATACATGCAGCTCACTGTTTTATACCTGTGTTTATTATTCGTACACATGTTTAATAATAGCATCATATCCCGGTTATCGTAATTCTTTTGATATTATGACGCACTGACGTATGGGTTTTGCATGGTCCGGTTCCTCTACTTTTATCGCAGGCAGATCAAGAGTGATTTAGCAATCAAGCCGAGCAATGAGGAGCTAGCTATTGAGTTTAGAGATACTTAGTTTCGTTTATTTCTATAGTTTTATTTTATTGATGTGAACCCTTATGGGACGTGATTCAGATACTATTGTTTATTGGATCCTGGTTTGTTTCCGCTATATTGATTTCTTAATTTTATTCATTGTAGCAGATGGACATGTGTTAGCTAGATTATATATTTTACTGTTCTTGATATCCGATAGAAAGCCGTAATATGGCTGTGGAGGGATGATTTCTAGCCACAGGTAGCATGGTTGGCTCTGTCACGTGCCATAGTTATGTATCTTGGGAAGCGGAGCATGACAATAACAGTGCAAGGAAAAATTAGGATAACGCTCGTGCTCTCAATCGTCGATATTCCATTCGAAAGAAAAACGATCTAAGAGATGCAAGGAATGAAAAAAAACCAACAGGAATTTAAGGAATGGAGAAGGTTACAACATGTGTCGAGACATGATCTTCGAGAAATAACAAGAAAGGATCAAGATGGTTTCAATGAATTGAGCTTCAAGAAGGTTAATAAATATTAGGATGATTTATAAACGTTCGCAATACACTTATTAATGGACCTGCATGGGCCACCAACAAAATCTGTCATAACTCGCTTCCCAAAATAAATAAATTTTTTTTAATAAAATAGCTAGAACGTGAAGAGTCTCGCGACATATCTATATTAATGTCATGACCCGAATTTGGTGCGTGACCGGCACTTAGATTGTATGACATCTAAAGATGCCAACACAATCCGAGTAAGCCAGAAAACCAAGATCAAAACCTTAATTGCGAAATTAAGAAATTTACAATTTAAAGTAAAAAGAAATGAGGTAGCATGTCAAATAATTTTTTTTAAGAGTTGAAATTTAAACAACAGATTTAGCATTTAAAATTTCGACAACACCTCCCTTTTAATTATTAATAAAAGCAGTTATATAATGTTTAATTAAGTGGCATCCCTAATTGGGAGCACAACAGCATCCAACGGCGGAAAACAACCCACGCAATAACTATACGACGCTCAAAGCGAAAAATCACATGCATAAGTAAAGAAAGCATAAATTTACACAACTAGCCGATCTCACTCAATCGAATCAAAACATATACAAACATGCTTCGTTCTAAGTCAAATGTACAGGGTCTGATGGAGTAATACTAGATCCAAAATACATATACCAAAATTGGAGGTTACTGCATATGTAACCCACCTAGCAAGAAAAGCGATAAAGCTGCAAAATGTGTCCACACTGCTGCTATGCGTCCACGCGTCTCCTGCAAGGAACTAAGGCACAACGGGGGTGAGTTGCCAACTCAGTGAGCAAAACTAACATCTAACAGTTAATATTGTAAGCATGACGAAATAAAACTAAAAGCAAACAAGGTAAGCATGACGTATGATAGCACATTTACGCATGAATATGTACTAAATGAATGTATAAACAACATTGAAGTCTCATCAAATATTTTAAAATATTAGCCACTTCCAAATAAGATTCATTTTTCCGTGTCCAACATCGACACAAATCTTCCGTTTTAGCAGGCATCGTTCCCCGAACGATCCTGTCAATCAGTAACATCGGTAGGTATCCTCCAGAGATCCGCCATATTTTACAACTATCTCCGGTATCGAGTATCCTCGCTAGGCTCCCCGCCTCAAATGCGGCTTTCTTGCCCCTTGGTCTCGACTGGGTCCACCATGAATCCGACTGTATACTCCCCCACTCAGTCCGGATAACGTAAAAATCTGCAACTGTATAGCTCCCCCACTCGGTCCGAAATAAAACCAAATCATAAAAACAATATCTCATGATGGACATATCACATCAATCATGAAGAATCGCCGAATATAACTTAATAATGCATAAAACTCAAAACCAGGAATCCTCATAATCTAATGCACATTATGCTACAAATAATAACAATTGAAAATGAAAAGTAATAACAATGATGCAAAACAACCACTATTAATGATGCTTATGGTATGAAATGAATCACATGTGACATAACAAGTTCTAAGTGTGTACGGGGCATGTCAATTACCGATGAAGTGTAGTGTAACATGTAGGTATATACAAGTGCAACATAACTTATCGATAAATAGTGCAGTGTCTTAGCAAGTGTTAGATAATGGCGAATCATAGATATGAATGCGTACGATGAATTTTCTATTTTTAATTATATACACAATGCAAATGGAAAACAATTATAACCAAACTTCTAATTACGGGCATATTATGCCATCCATACAAAATCCCCCGGTAGATATTTAGTCTACTCACCGGAACACGTCGAATCTACTCGGATATCATCAATCCCTTTCCCTTCTTTACGGCCTCCGAAATCCCCGCGGTCGAACCTAACATCGAAATTAACTTTCGTATAAGAAGCGGCTAAACTCCGATACGGTGAAAACGTGTAGCTAATGAATTTACATTCTAACGTGCTACGTGAAATTATCGTGAATTATCAAAACCTATACTAACCTAAGCTAACCCCATTCTGTTCGTAATTGCGAAAACAGAAAACGTGACACGAACTATCCTTATCGTATTTAGAATTATAACCAAAACAAGAAATTTACTTCCAGATTTTATATACAGACTATATAACAAAATCAAACTATACCAGATACCCTAGAAGACATACAAAGAGCTATCCTAGAAATTTCAACACCCAACTCCCCCAAAAAAATCCGGCGACACCGGGTATTTATCAAATCTCGCCGGTCGAGTTGCAAAGGACTGGGTCCGTGTTTCTAGTGTATACTCTAGGTCCAATCTACAAGGCTACTGTATTATTTGATTTTGTTAAAGTTTACCTAAATTATAGCAGATTCAAAACAGAGCAAGAATCTAACAAAAACAATATTTACCAATATCATACATTCTATTCTAAATAGTACTGAAATTTAAAATCTACAGGGTTGGAATTTATACCTATTTGAATGATCGATTGAGTGGCTCTTCAATAGATGAATAAGAACACAAGATCCTAGCTTGAGGGTTTGAGTTGAGGATCACAATGACTTAGCTTCTCTTTTCTTCTTTCATTCTAATTGAGGTAGAAGATATTTACTAAGTATTGTTTCTAAACCTAATATCCAATTGAACAAATATGAAAAAGATTAAGACAAGAAGTGATGAGATTAAGAGGAGGTGTCACCATGAAGAAGTGTTGTGCATTCATGCAAGTAGGAGGTGTGGGCATAAGGTTCATCCAAGGGTGTGGTGTGGATGAGGTTTAATCTAACATTAATCCTAACTTAACACATTAATATAAAAACCCTCACACAATATCATATAACATAATGAAGCTAACAATTTTACTAAAACCCTTTCTTACAACTAATGTTACAAACTAAATACTCATATTACTTAAATACTTACACTACATATAAAAGATCCTTTTTGTTTCAATAAAAATTTTAAACCAACATTTTTAATTAAATTAATTAATTAATTAATTATCCAAAATATTCCGACACGTTACAATATCCCCCCCTTAAGAAAATTCGGTCCCCGAATTTAAAATTTAAGCACACGTACCTTCAAAAAGGTGCGAAAATTTCTTCTGCATTACATCCTCGGCCTCCCAAGTGACTTATTCACTATTTGGTCCTCGCCAAAAAACCTTTACAGATGGAAGTACCCTTGACTTCAGTTTCTTTGCTTGCCGGTCTAGAATAGCTACCGGCTGCTCAGTGTAGGATAAATCACGCTCAAGCTGTAAAGTCTGATGCTGGATCGTGTGAGAGAGATCGTGAAGGTACTTACGAAGCATAGACACATGGAACATAGGATGCACATCGGAAAAACTTGGTGGAAGTGCTAAACGATAGGCTACAGCACCTACCCTCTCCAGAATCCCATAGGGTCCAACATATCTGGGACTGAGCTTCCCCTTTTTCCCGAAACGCATCATACCCTTCATCGGAGAGACATGGAGGAACACATGGTCTCCCACATAGAATTCGAGTCTGCGACGACGTCGATCAGCATAAGATTTTTGTCTGCTCTATGCCGCTCTCATTCTGTCCCGTATCAACTGGATCTTTTCTGTGGTCTCCTATACTAGCTGCGGTCCCAAAATGCTGCTCTCACTGAGTTCTATCCAACAAACGGGCGATCGACACTTTCTCCCATACAAAGCTTTGAAGGGGGCCATTTGAATCGTCTCCTGAAAACTGTTATTGTAAGAGAATTCTATCAAGGGCAAGTAACGATCCCAACTGCCATCGAAATCTAGACTGCAAGCTCAAAGCATGTCCTCAAGAGTCTGTATGGTCCGCTCTGACTGACCGTCGGTCTGCGGGTGGAAAGCTGTACTGAAACTCAATCGGGTTCCTAGAGCCTCTTGAAGTTTCTGCCATAGTCGGTTGGTGAACTGTGTGCCTCTATCGGACATAATGCAAGTCGGAACTCCATGCAATCGCACAATCTCGTCAATGTAGATCTGGGCATACTGCGTATATCCATAAGTCGTCTTCACTGGAAGAAAGTGAGCTGTCTTTGTCAATCAATCCACAATCACCCAGATGGAATCATACCCTCTGCTAGTCCTGGGCAGACCCACGATGAAATTCATGGAGATTTGCTCCCATTTCTACTCCGGAATGGGAAAGGGCTGTAACTCTCCTGCCGGCCTCTGGTGCTCGGCCTTGACTTGCTGGCAAGTCAAGTATCTCGAAACAAAATCCGTGACATCTCTCTTCATCCCTTCCCACCAGTAGACATCTCTCAAGTCATGATATATCTTGGTGGAACCCGGATGAATACTATATGCTGACCGATGCGCCTCCTCTAAGATCTCGCGTCTCACTCCCTTAGAATCTGGCACTCAAAGACGAGTCCCAAATCGTAACACTCCATAGTCATCGATCACGAACTCGGAATCTCTACCCTGTCTAACCTGCTCTATGATCTCGGACAAGCGAGCATCGGCGGACTGTGCCTCTCAGATGCAATCGAGCAACTGTGGATGGGTGCGGACATGAGCGAGCTGTCCTCCGGTCGACGTAAACTCAAACTATACTCGGCTGTCATATAGAATCTGCCAATCTGTGGAAGACTGTCTCTGCACTGTGCTCAAATAAGATAATCTACCTCCAGGACTCCGACTCAAGGCATCTGCCACCACATTCGCCTTGCCCAGATGATAAAGAATCTCGCGGTCATAGTTCTTTACGAGCTCCATCCAACGACGCTGCCTCAAATTCATATCCCGTTGCTGAAAGATATACTTTAAGCTTTTGTGGTCTGTGAATATCTGGCACGACTCACCGTATAAGTAATACCTCTAAATCTTGAGTGCGAAGACCACCGCGGCCATCTCTAAGTCATGAGTGGGATAGTTCTGCCCATGCTTCTTCAACTGCCGAGAAGCATAAGCAACAACCCTTCCGTGCTGCATCAACACACAGCCTAAACCCACTTGAGAGGCGTCGCAATAAACAATAAATCCACCTGACCCTGAAGGTAAAGATAAGACTGGTGCAGTCATCAAGCGATTCTTCAACTGCTGAAAACTCTACTCGCATGCCTCGGTCCAAAGAAATGGAACTTCCTTTCGGGTCAACCCTGTCAGCGGTGCGGTGATACGAGAAAAATCCTGCACAAAAAGTCGGTAGTAATCGGCCAAACCCAAGAAGCTGCGAATCTCCGTAACTGATACTGGTCTGGGCCAGTGCTGTACTGCCTCGATCTTCTTTGGGTCCACACGTATGCCATCTCTCGTAACCACATGACCTAAAAAATCCACACTATCCAGCCAGAAAGCACATTTGGAGAATTTAGTGAACAGCTGGTGTTCCCTCAAAATCTGCAATGTAATTCGCAAGTGCTGCTCAAGCTCCTCCCGACTATGGGAGTATACAAGAATATCATTAATGAATACGATAATGAACTCATCCAGAAACGGCTTGAAAATACGGTTCATCATATCCATGAAAGCTGTTGGGGCATTGGTGAGCCCGAATGACATTACCAGAAACTCATAATGTCCGTACCGCGTGCGAAAAGCAGTCTTCGGAATGTCATCCTTCCGAACCCTCAATTGGTGATACCCTGACTGCAAATCGATCTTCGAGAAATAGCCAGCCCCCTGCAGCTGATCGAATAAGTCATCAATACGAGGTAATGGATACATATTTCGCACCGTAACTCGATTCAGCTGCCTGTAGTCGATGCACAATCTCATGTTGTCGTCCTTCTTCTTAACGAACAGGGCGGGAGATCCCCACGATGATACACTCAGACGAACGAGCCCCCTATCAAGCAATTCTTGCAACTAACCCTTGAGCTCCTTCAGCTCCGTCGGGGCCATCCGATAGGGCGATATAGAAATAGGCCCCGCACCGGAATCAAGTCAATGCAAAACTCGATATCGCGTTCAGGCGGCAATCCTGGTAACTCAGCAAGAAATACATCAGGAAATTCTCGTACGATCGGAACCTGGTCCAACGGGACCTCAACGGTTCCCACGTCCTAAATAAATGCTAAGAAACCACGACAACCCTTCTTCAAGAGCCGTCCCGCACAAAGAGCAAAAATCAAGTTGGAAGGAGTTACACTGTAGTCTCCCTGCACAACAAAAATCGGCTCGCTTGGAAAACAGAATCTGACCGCTTTTCCCCGACAATCAACGTAAGCATAACAAGCGGCCAGCCAATCCATACCAAGAAGTATATCAAAATCTAGCATATCCAGGAGAATCAAATCGATTAACGAATCTCTATCACCAATACGTATAGAACAGGACCTGAATACATGTCGGGCTACAAAAGAATCTCCCACAGGAGTAATCACGACGAGCGGTAACTCAACAACAACGAATCTCTCCCCAGAGAAAGTGCAAAGTGTGCAGACACATAAGAGTGCATAGAACCGATATCAAATAAAATGTGCGCATCTAAGGAACATAGTGAAAGATTATCTGTCACAACTGCATTGGATGCCTGGGCATCCTGGGGAGTCAAAGAAAAAACCCGAGCCTGCCCTCTACCAGCATCCTGACGTCCTCTCCCTCGGTCTCCTCATCCTCTCTGAATACGTCCTGCAAAACCCCGACCTCGTGGTGCAACGGCCTGGTGCTTAGTACCAGCTGGTGGAGGAAGTAATGCCATCGAAGTAGAAGGTGGAGGAGGTAAAGCAGCCTGTGGAAATACAGTCCCTCCGTGGAGTCTACAATCCCTAGCGTAATGCCCTGGACACCCATAACTAAAACATGTCGGTGGCGGCCTTTGCTCCTCGGGCTATGAGCTGAACATCTGGCCCTGAGCCTAACCTCGACCAAAACTGCGGCCTGGAATGAATATGCCTCAACCTCTTCCCAACTGCCTGGTAACTGACCCAATAGGTCTAGTCCTCTTCGGCTCAGGAACAATCGTTGTCTCGTTCAGACACTCCTCCACTCGCATCGCTGCGTCCATGGCCTGTGTATAAGTATCGAAATGCTGGGAGCCTATAGCAAGGAACAGCTGTGTATCCAAGCTCCTCACAAACCTCTTCACCCGGAGCTCCTCCATAGGAACTAAGTATGGAGCATAGCATGATAGCTGGGTGAACTGCAAATCATACTCTGCCACCGGCATATCTACAGATTTTCGCAACACCTCGAAACTGCTGGCTCTGGTATCTCTCACGCTCTGAAAAAGGAATCTGGCAAAGAAAACCTCAGAAAACTCTGTCCATGACATCGAAGGAAGACTTGCAGCTCGCCCTCTCTCCATCGACTCACACCATGTCTGTGCAAGTCCCTCTAATCGAAAACCGGTCATCTCCACCGACCTCGCATCTGAACATCTCAATGACCTGCCAATCCTACCCATCCTATGAAGAAATGACTGAGGATCCTCTGCTGTGTCTATCCCCGTAAACACCGGAGGTCTCAACCTCATAAACTCCGGAAGCAATACCTCCATAACCCTCGAACCTATAGGTGCGACAGTCTGCATGGGCTGTACAACGGGCTCTACCATAGTCGATGCCTGATCCTGTCTCTGAACACGGGTGGCCTTAGTCAACTGCCCCATCATCTGCTGTAAGCCTAACATGCCCTCCTCTATTCTAGTCAGTCTATCTGGAGGAGGAGGATCAACATGCCCTGGTACCGCCGGGATGTCCTGCGCGTCAGTCGCCATCACAGGCGGATCTGTCCGAGCTGGATCCCTGGCTGCGGTACGTCTAGCTTGCATGGCCATAGCAACTGGAACAAGAAATGAGAGTTGATAAGGCGTACGAATAGGAACAGCAACAATAGGGAGTCAAAAGAAGAATTGATCAAGATCTATATCCTAAGGTTACTTGGGCTGAGTATCGTATCGTAAATATGTCGCGGAACATATGTACGGTACTTTACTCATCCTAAGTCACCTACTCCATCAAACCAAAGGTCAATCTAAATAATGAAATTTAAGCCTATTAACTTCAAATCGCTCCTAGGTTCCGTAAGGTTAATCCTAAGCTTTGATACCAACTTTGTCACGACCCAAATTTGGTGCGTGACCGGCACTTAGATTGTATAACATCTAAACATACCAACACAATCCGAGTAAGCCAGAAAACCAAGATCAAAACCTTAATTGCGGAATTAAGAAATTTACAGTTTAAAGTAAAAAGAAATGAGGTAGCATGTCGAATAATTTATTTTAAGAGTTGAAATTTAAACAACAGATTTAGCATTTAAAATTTCGACAACACCTCCCTTTTAATTATTAATAAAAGCAGTTATATAATGTTTAATTAAGTGGCGTCCCTAATTGGGAGCACAACATCATCCAATGGCGGAAAAAAACCCACGCAATAACCATATGACGCTCAAAGCGAAAAATCACATGCATAAGTAAAGAAAGTATAAATTTACACAACTAGCCGATCTCACTCAATCGAATCAAAACATATACAAGCATGCTTCGTTCTAAGTCAAATGTACATGGTCTAATGGAGTAATACTAGATCAAAAATACATATACCAAAATTAGAGGTTACTGCATATGTAACCCACCTAGCAAGAAAAGCGATAAAAGCTTCAAAATGTGTCCGCACTGCTGCTATGCGTCAACGCGTCTCCTGCAAAGAACTAAGGCACAACGGGGGTGAGTTGCCAACTCAGTGAGCAAAACTAATATCTAACAGTTGATATTGTAAGCATGACGAAATAAAGCTAAAAGCAAACAGGGTAAGCATGTGTAACAACCCTAAACTTTCTGTACGAAATTTTTTCAAAAATACAGAAAGAGGTACTTTTGCCTGAGTACAACTTATAAGTTTGATTTTCTTTTGAACAGTAAGAAGGAGCTTGTAGCTCATTGGTAAGACCTTACACTGCTGAACCAAAGCACCAAAGTTCAAATCCCATCAGCCACATTATTTTTAATTAGTTTTCTTTTATATAAAAACCAAAAGTCATATATAAAACAAACGAGTCCAGGAGGTAGACAAATCGATAGGGGACACGTAACATGAAGAATCGGCACGACTCGGTCGACTCGGGCCGGCGACTCGCCCGACTCGGCCACCACCGCCGGCCCGAGTCAGCCCAAACCCAAAATTTCTTTACATGCTCTGTGCCTCTTGAACTCCCCATAACCCTTACAGTGTTTAAATTCCCTGCATTATTCCAGAGATTTAAAAATCCAATTAAAACTATTTTTAATGCAAAATTGAATATATTTTTCACACATTTTCATCAACCCTAACCCTAGTTTTTCCTATAAATACCCACTCAATTTTTCATACCCTTCACACTGAAATTCCTATCCAAATATCAAAAAAAAATCCCTAGACTTTTTGTGTGCAAGTGGAGTTAGCAAAGGGCGAACCTCCGGCGAACTTCCGACGATGATTCGAGGAGATTCCGGCGACGAAATGACGCACTGGCGCCTCCCACTTCTTTCTTTTCCTCTCCTCTACACTACAATCCAGTAAGTCCCTTCTCCCCTTTCTCTTTACTATTCTAAAAACTTAGAATTCTAAAACCCGACGGAAGCGAAGTTAATCCGACTTCCAATTCGGTTTTTCCTTAAAAATCATATTTTTCTTAAACACAATAATACCAAACTCTCACATCATGATCATTAAACATAAAAAAAATATATTGACAAGTTTCATATCAAAAGAATTTATATTTCAATTTTTATAGCACTTTTACAGAAAAATACCATATAGTTTAGTTTCAACATAAAACATCATTACCCCTTGCTATACTTTTAAATAGTTCACGAGGTAATGATCTACCTCCTCACAACACACATCTCTATCATAGCACGATATCTTTTGGAAAATTAGAATACGGAAATACGATTTTTACAAATAAATACCATAAACTACAAAACCTTTTTCTACAAGATATGAATTTTGACAAATTTTTTGCAATGAGCCGCTACAACCTATTTTGGAGAACCCGTTCAGGATAATGCGGATTATCGCACATCCTCGGGCTTAGTAGTGCAAGATGCAGACCTCCGCAAGGAGCATACGGACTCGAAAGATTTAAAAACACAAATATCTTAAGAAAAATGAGATTTCTAGAAAAATAATAAATTAAATTATTTTATAAATATATATATGTATCATCAAAATATCTATTTATGATATAGTATAAATATTCCAACTTTTCTAAATTAGAAAGAATCACTTTACATGAAAATACCATGCAATTCCATACAAATTCAATACTTTACAATTAAATACCATATATTTTGAAAAATAGGTTTTATTCACTAGAAATGTCACAATGATAAAATTTACATCAATGAAAACTTTAAAGACAATAATAAAATACTTGAGGTGAATTTTGAAAATTATACAAAATTATTTTTTACATAAAACCCCCTCAAGTTATACTAAATTATAATAAGGACCCTAGTAAACATAGGTTTAGGCGGGACCAGTCTCTTGAGCCTCAGGAAGCCGGAGATATAAGTGCCTGCCTATTTAAGGTAGACAACTTAACAAACGGTGTTATCAACACGGTAATTGTCTTTGAAAAAGACACAAATCATGCCGTCCATGTGCAGCGGTTACCAATAACACCAAAACCTAATTCAGGATTCAATTTCTTTTCTAATTTTCTGACTCATACTGAGTCTCAATATAATCAATCTGACTTGAATGAGATTCAAGTATATATAACAATTAAATCCATATATTCAATCTGTTCAATCTATCAATCTATACAACTTGACTGAACCGAACCATGGATATACATCCATCTACATGATTTTCCGGTTACATCCATTTACTGATATCATGGTTTCGGTAAGTCATCCATCTATACAATTTACAATACAAGACAGTACAAAACAATCCGTCCAATCAATACTATCAATACAATAAACACTACGGGGTTTTAAAGGGGTGGACTGGTACGGAATATATTAAAGGTGGCACGAGGTGGTCACTTAAGACGTAATTACATCCATGTCGTTGTTCCGTGGTATTATCGACGGAGCCTTGTACTCTTGATTCCGTCCACCTTAGTCTCTGGTCTACTGAGACTCTTCTCGTATACACTGGCATCTTCTGTACCAAGCTACAAATAACAGCGTTAACACTAAATACAATATTATAACAATATAATACAACTTTAAAAGTTACACTCCCTCTCTCTCTGTCTATTCTATTTCTCCCTCATCTTTTGGACTTACTGAGTGATTTGTTCGCTGACGACATTCTCTTTCTTCTTGTTTGGAATGTCGTCAGGTGTTTCGGACCTTCTGGAGACAAAGCCCAGCAGCGAGGACTTGGATCAGATAGCCTTCGACCCGGAGCTCTAGTTACTTGTACACATTTACATTCTGTATTTTCCATTTGTGTTATGCCACTATTTAGGCATTGCTTTCCATTCTATGTATTTACTTTCAGATGTATTGTAAAAAGAATGTTAATAAATAAAGTTATTGTTCAATTATATCTACTGTCTCTGTCTCTTGTGCATTTTACTTATATTGCTTAGATACGCTCAGCGTGTTTACTTCATAGTAAATACGTAGCAGCCCCGTCGCGTCCTCTGCCCGTACACTGGGAAGCGGGGCGTGACCGGTTTTGTTGTTGGCTCTTGCAGGTCAGAGCTGTATGGAACCCTACCATGCAGTTCAGTTCTGCATTGACAACCTAAGCAATAAAACACAAGAACCAGCAACTGAAAACATTCTTTACAATTCATACTTCTTGAATCTTATCATTTCATAAATTTTGAATCTATCCTAAACCAAATCTTTCTTTCAAGGTTATGAATTCCCCAAACAACACCGGCACGAATGTCAACAACACTCCCCCACCACTACCACTCACACCTACCATCGCTGCTCCGATCAATGAGCAGACGGTACTGCTTGAGGCGATCCGCAGCCTCCTGGAAGGACAGCAGTAGCAGACTGCTGTTCTCTTGAACCGTCCAAAAGCAGAAGCACCCGGAGTGAAGCAATTCCGGGTACTGCACCCCAAGAACTTTTCAAGAAAAGAGAGTCCTCTGAAAGCAGAAGAATGAGCTCAAAGCGTTGAAGATGACCTGGCAGCAGTACAAGTGCCAAAGGTCGCTTGGGTATGAGTTGCAAAGATGCAACTCACTGACAATGCACGGGTTTGAAGGAAGGCGGAAGAAAGCCGTCTTGACCAACCTATCGAATGGAAGACTTTCCGTGACATGTTCGATGCAAAGTACTTCCCTGAGACTGCCAGGCTCGACATGAAACAGCAGTTCATTCACTTACAACAGGATTCAATATGGACTAAACCAGTGGATGAATATGATGCTGAGTTCACCATGCTCAGCAGGTAAGATATGTCTCAATGTTCGATTAAATATCACATACTACACAACTAACACAAGACCGTAACAGGTTTGCAGCCCCATCTCATACCGACTGCTGAGATCAGGGCTAGAAGATTTCAGCAAGGGTTAGGCCCGGAAATCCAAGCTGCATTAGCTACAGGGGATTTCCCAACCCATGATTTGGCTTTGAAGGCTGCCCGAAGATATAAGGCGGTAGTGAAAAGAAAGGGCAGATCTCAATCTGCCGGAGTGAAGTACCCTACCAATCAGATGGCAGGAGGGGCCTCTTCAAGGCCAACTGTTGAACCCAAAATACAGGAAGAACCCAATAACCAGCCAAGTCCCGATTTTTACTTTTATTGCAAGAGGGAAGAACATTTGTGGAAGGGCTGTAGGCGCGCAAAAGGCTTGTGCTTAATTTGTGGCGCATCCAATCACGGAATTGGAAATTGTCCTTATAGATGCAACCCAGATCACACACACACCAACTACCCGCAGCGGCCAGCTATCCAGGCTCCTGCATCTCGTCTTGCACTCCCAGCTCCACCACCTGCACAGCCTACTCGCCAATTCCAACAAGCAATGAGGGACATGCCTTGAGGGTAGAGAAACATGCCCCAAGGACAGAATGTGCCTCCAGCTAGGAGGAATGTACCACAGCGTCAGACTTTCACATTAGCAGCCGTAGAAACCAAGACTGTCACGCCCCGCTTCCCAGAGTACGCTAAAATGGGCACGTGATATAGTCAACCATGCTACCTGTGGGTAGGAAGTATCCATCCACAGTCACATTACGGTTGTAGAGATATCAAGAACAAAATAAAACTATCTAAAACATGTCCATAATCCAAGATAACATGAGTCAAGAATAAATAAATGCGGAAGCGAAAGATCCAATACAAAATAACTGGAATGTATGTCCCATAATGCGGGCTCACATCAGGAATAAAATGCAGTAAAGAAAAGCTAACTACTGCTAACACTCACAGCTCAGCCTGTCGGCTGAAGTACTCCTGCTCGGGCTGCGACAGCGGTACAGAATCTGGGCCATGCAAAACCCAGACGTCAGCGCATCAAGTCATCAAGTAATAAAATAATAAACAGGCAATGCGAATATAGACATGAATAAAGCAAGAGTAACAATAGTATGAATCAGAGCAGTGCAGGGTAGTATGCAGTGGGTAAACTGGACTGTTCTATCTGGTTCTCTGTTCTAAAGTCTTTGAAACCAAATTGATGAATTATCGATGTAACTCAATAGTATCCCGTACATACCCGGGACCACGGCCTCAATATTCTCGGCTGAAACCGAGACATGCCGCTAGGCACCAAACAGGAATGTGTACACTCAGTAGTATCCCGTACATACCCGGGAATACGGCCTCAATATTCTCGGCTGAAACCGAGACATGCCGCTAGGCACCAAACAGGAATGCGTACACTCAATAGTATCCCGTACATACCTGGAAACACGGCCTCAATATTCTCAGCTGAAACCGAGACATGCCGCTAGGCACCAAACAGGAATGTGAACTGTTGAGTTACAAGTCAGGTTTCACCTTTGATTTCCCCATACCCCCAAGTTATATGTGTAAGTCAAGTCAGGTATCCCGAAATCAAGAAAACTAATGCCAACACAGGATCAGGTAAACAGGTTTGTCTGGATAGACAACAGGAATAGTCCATGAGGACTACATGTCAGGTTTGTTGGCATCAGACACAAGATCAGGTAACGGGTCAGGTCATGGTACATCATGTCAAGTCAAGAAGTATACAGTACCATGTCGGGTCAAGCACTATGTATGTAGCAAGTCAGGTCAAGATATAAACGATAACATAGGTGAGCTCACAATCAGTTATATAATCAAGCATGGGTATCAACAACATGATATAAGCAATGAATTAAGCAATAGGCAGATTCATTCAATTAGCAATACAGTTATCAATTGTGTCACAGAGATGATTTCAACGTTATGAGAATGCAGTAAGACAATTATAGCCGTTTAATCATATTACCAAGTTAAAACTTCATGGGTGCAATGATATTTACATATATAGGTCCCAAGTTTGAAAGACAAAATGTTATATAACAATATTGAACACGAAAAAGAGAAACGATCGTACCAAAGTTAAATTTATAGGTTTAGGGTGTCATTAATATGTATGTAAATATTGTTTAGCATGTAGCAAGGGGTACTTGCCTCGACGGGTCGCGGATCGGGAAAACAGGACGTTAAACGTCGGCGGGGAAAACTCGCGACGGGCGTACGGTTCACGGAATGAACCCAAACGACGAACAGTGGAACCACACGGGTTAGGGTACCTCGCTGGAACGTCGGGACACGTCGCCGGCACGGACGGATTCCGGCGAGATCAAAAACAGCGAATCGATCAAGATTGCAACAAGAAAAGAAAAGAAAATAAAGAAGAAGGGAAGGAGTATGGAGAAGGGAATGCTCACGAGGATCTGTGGGACGGGTGGTGACGGTCAACCACGTCGACGGAGCTCCGGCGGTAGCCTACGACGACAGCGAAAGAAATCTGTCGATCAAGAAAATCTTTAACAGAGAAGGAAAAAGAAAGGAAAAGAGGAGGGAATGCTAACTCACCGAGGGGTGTGCGCGAGGGTCGGGGCTACGGGGACGAGGTCACCGACGGCGACTCACGGCGGCGCAGACGTGTGCAGGGGGGTGTGCAGGTGGTCGCGGCTGGTGCAGGGTGCACGGGAAGAAGGGAGAGGAGGAAGGAGGCGCGGTGGATTGGTCGAGGGCGAGGAGGCGACGATGCTGGTGATGGTGGTGTCGGCGTTGGGGCTGCGGCGGCGAGGAGGGAGGCGGCGGTAGTTAGGGTTCGCTGGGGTTTGGGTTGCTGCATGAAAGAAAAAGGAGAGGGGGAAAAAGAAATATAGAGGAGAGAGAGAGAAAGATATAGGGGGGAGAGAGAGAGGAGAGAGATAAAGAGAGATACGGGGGAGAGAAAGAGGAGAGAGAGATATGAGGTGGGGCCCACGGTTATATGAAGGTTGATTGGCTGAGGGAAATAGTGGGGGTTAGGAAATAATACTAAAGAGATTTTAAAGATTTAAGGGAACAGTGAAAATTATATGGTTAAAAAAAATATACGATGGTTTAAATATAATAAAATTTGGGATTTTGGCGCAAAGTAAAACATTTCCAAATCGCGTCCGGGTCGGGTCCAAAAATTTGAAATTGAAATAATAAAATTTTAGGCGGGATCCAAAATTTAAAATGAAGTGTTTTGCAATCAAAAAGCATACCCGCAAAACGGACACACGTACGTGCACGTAGCCGTCCAAACTCGCCCGTTTCACTGAACGGGACGAGAACACGATGTACGGACGCTACAACGGGGTTAGGGGTGTCAAGCAGGCCAAGATGAGTATTTTTAATTTTATTTTAGATGCCATAAATTGTTACGTGCAGAATTGAATTGACGGGGGTAAAGTTTACAATAAGTAACAATCAAGCAAGATAAATGAAATAAGTACCATACTACGCTCAAACGGTAACTGAAATCAGTAGCATTGGGCTCGGGTGTTATATTATACCCAACTACAAAAGAATTTCGTCCTCGAAATTCCAAGAATACAAAGACAGACAACTACAAGAAAAGGTGAGGAAACTTCTGCCGGATTTCATCTTCTCGTTCCCAAGTGGACTCTCCATGCGAGCGATTACCCCAAGAAACAAGCACAACAGGGATCACCTTGTTCTTAAGGACCTTTTCTCTTCGATCCATGATTTCAATCGGTCGCTCCTCAAAAGTCAAGTCTTCTCGTACTGTTAACTCCGAATGATCCAATACGTGCGTTTCATCTCGAACATACCTTCGTAGTTGAGATACGTGAAACACATCGTGCACATTCGCCAAGGACTGCGGTAACGCCAAACGATACGCTCCCTCACCAACACGCTCCATGATCTCAAAGGGTCCAACGAATCGAGGACTAAGCTTTCCTCGACTTCCAAAACGAATCACCCCTCTAGTCGGTGATATCTTCAAGAACACCAAATCTCCCACGGCGAACTCTAGAGGTCTTCTTGACGTGTCTGCCCAACTCTTCTGTCGGTCTTGTGCTGCTTTCAATATTCTCGATCAACGATGACTGTACTTGCAGCTGCATCAACTGTCCCGAAGAATGCGGTAGCACCACCTCCAAGTCAAATCTTCGAAAATCTTCAATAAGCTCCTTCTGCGTAGTTAACACCTGAATTGCTAGTAACCGACTAAGCACATCCGGCACGACATTAACCTTCCCCGGATGGTACTTAAGATCAAGATCGTAGTCAGCCATCAGCTCCAACCATCTACGCTGCCTCATGTTAAGCTCCTTCTGTGTGAACACATACTTCAAGCTCTTATGATCAGTAAAAACTTCGACCCTTTCGCCCAAAAGGTAGTGTCTCCAAATCTTCAAAGAAAAAATCACAGCCGCAAGCTCCAAGTCATGAGTTGGATAATTCTTCTCATGGGTCTTCAACTGTCTCGATGCGTACGCTACAACCTTCCCATGCTGCATCAAGACACATCCCAATCCTTTCCCAGATGCGTCGCTGTGAATCACCAATCCTCCGGAATTGTCTGGCACGGTCAGAATAGGGGCGGTTATCAACTTCTGCTTCAACGTCTCAAAAGCTAACGTACATTTGTCCGTCCATACAAAAGGTACCTCCTTACGCGTAAGCTTGGTCAACGGCTCTACCAGACGAGCAAAGTTCTCCATAAATCTCCTGTAATATCCGGCGAGTCCAAGAAAACTTCTTATCTCCGCAACATTCTTTGGAATCGGCCAGTCTCGAACTGCTGCAATCTTTTCTGGATCGACGGCAATTACATCGCCAGACACAACATGCCCCAAAAACTTTACTTCCTCCAGCCAAAACTCGCACTTGCTCATCTTCGCATATAACTTCTCCTGTCTCAACGTCTGCAGTGCGATCTTCAAATGCTCAGAATGTTCTTCAAAACTCTTCGAATAAACTAGAATATCGTCAATACAAAACCACGATAAACTGGTCCAAGAACGGTGAAAAGATTCGGTTCATCAAGTCCATGAATACTGCCGGTGCATTCGTTACTCCGAAGGGCATCACTAAGTACTCGTAATGTCCATACCGAGTTCGGAACGCCGTCTTGCAAATATCTTCTGCTTTCACTCGGACCTGATGATATCCGGATCGCAAATCCAGCTTCGAGAATACCCTCACGCCACTGAGCTGCTCGAAAAGTTCGCCAATGCGAGGGATCGGGTACTTGTTCTTAATAGTCACCCGGTTTAATTCTCGATAGTCGATGCACATCCTTCTTGTGCCATCCTTCTTCTTTACTAGAAGAACTGGAGCTCCCCAAGGCGAGTTACTACTTCGAATCCAACCTTTTTCAAGCAATTCAGCAACCTGTTTCTTAATTTCTTCCAACTCTACTGGTGCCATTGGATAATACGCTTTGGATACTGGCGCTGCACCAGGAATAAGATCAATTGCGAACTCCACGTCTCGCTTCGGCGGTAAACCCGATATATCTTCAAATACGTCCATAAAATCGTGAACAACAGCCGGCTCTTTACTTTCATCAACTTCCATTGCTGCAAGAATATTGTTTGTCGGCCTAGCCCTAAACTCGACTGGCCGGACAGAACTGCTTCCTCCAGTGAAGCTAAACTCGGGATGTCCGGGAATATGGAAATTTACCCTCCTTGCCTTACAATCAATGTGAGCGTGGAAAGCGCCAAGAAAATCCATTCCCAAGACGACTTCGTAACTGCCCGTATCAATCACCAAGAAATCTGCAAAAAGCTCTCGTCTGCACACAACAGCTGTACAATCTTTACATTCCCTACTAGCTATGATTTTCCCATTCCCAGTGTGTATGTCCCAGAAACTAGACAGGGTCGTGTAGTCAATCGAGTGTGTAGTTAAAAAATTGGATGACATAAAACAATGGGATGCACCAGAATCAAATAACGCTAATGCGGGAAAACCATGAACGAGTAGAGTACCTGAAACAACTTCTCCTGACGCCTTAGCTTCTTCAGCTGTCAAGGTAAAAGCTCTAGCCTGATTAGGTCCTTGAGTCAGCTGTTTCTGTCCCTGGAACGGTCTTTGCGGAGGCTTCTGAAAATCATCTCTCGTGCGAAGCTTCGACGGGCAAGCACTAACAGCGTGATTTGTCGCTCCACAAACTAAACAGAGTCCCAGCCTCCTTCGACAATCCTTTTGCATGTGGCCAGGTAAATTGTAGTAGTTACAAGTCATGCTCTTACTTCGATCGATGACCACAGGCTTCTTCATGGGTGCTACACCTCGACGGTCCACTGGAATACCTCTGCGACCATGAGCTCGGTTTGGTACAAATGTTGTCTTCCTTACCGCAACTGCTGTCTGCTGCAAACTCCCCTTCATCCCGGATAAACTCTGCTGCTCTCAGGCTGCCGCAAGTACTTGTGAGAAAGTGGTCAAACACAAGGAGACAATCTGCCTCTGGATGTCCACGTCCAAGCTGCTCATGAACCTCCGTGCCCTGTCTGCATCGTTGGCAACTAAAGGTCCAGCGAATCTACTGAGTCTTGTCCATTCTGATGCATGCACATCTACGGGTGCTCCCTTCTGCTTTAGCCCGATGAATTTCTCTTCCATTTTCTCCCATGCAGTCCGCGGGAAGAACTTCTCCAGGAAACTCTTTGAAAAATCCGCCCACTTGATCGGCTTGGGCAAGCGGTTCTCCTCCACAAGCCACCATTCTCGGGCGTAGTCCACTAACTGAATGCGTACCACGTCAACTCTTTTCTCATCTGGAATCTGTGCCGCAATAAGCAAGTTCTCTGTGTCAACTAGCCACTGCTCCGCTGGCAACGGCTCCTCCAAACCAGTAAATGTAGACGGACCCAAACGTCTGAAATCTGCTACTGTCCCTACTCGGTCAACTGGCTTAGCTCCAACATTGTTCACAGACTGCTGAACGATCTGCAAACCTTCCTGAAACGAGTCCACTTGTTGCTGGATTAGTTCGGTCTGTTTCTTTTGATTTTCCAGCATTCCTCTTATCACTCCAAGCATGGCGGCTTCATCCACACGCCTTTGGTACGTCTTCAAATTCTTACCGGCCATATTCCTGAAATCAAAACACCCAACATTAGCATGATGATAGATTCTGAATATAGATCAAGGCTAGAACTCCAAGATACTTAAATAGAGTGCCGCATTGTAACTATGCCGCGGTATCATAGCCACAATTACATAACTCCATCCAAGTCGTCTAAGTCCTAGAGATAACAAGGAATCAGGTTTCGAGTCGACATGCAAAGGAAGTTTGCACATCGTAAAGGATATAATCAGGAAGAATGTGATTCAAGAATGGTAAAACGGCAAGGTGGCAGGACATGTTTCCTAAACACGGGTATTCTGATTCGTGTATTGGGTACAATACCCAACTACAAAAGAATCAACCCGACTATCCTATGGCTCTGATACCAAAAGAACCATGTCACGCCCCGCTTCCCAGAGTACGCTAAAATGGGCACGTGACATAGCCAACCATGCTACCTGTGGGTAGGAAGTATCCATCCACAATCACATTACGGTTGTAGAAATATCAAGAACAAAATAAAACTATCTAAAACATGTCCATAATCCAAGATAACATGAGTCAAGAATAAATAAATGCGGAAGCGAAAAATCCAATAAAAAATAACTGGAATGTATGTCCCATAATGCGGGCTCACATCAGGAATAAAATGCAGTAAAGAAAATCTAACTACTGCTAACACTCACAGCTCAGCCTGTTGGCAGAAGTACTCCTGCTCGGGCTGCGACAGCGGTACAGAATCTGGGCCATGCAAAACCCAGATGTCAGCGCATCAAGTCATCAAGTAATAACATAATAAACAGGCAATGCGAATATAGACATGAATAAAGCAAGAGTAACAATAGTATGAATCAGAGCAGTGCAGGGTAGTGTGCAGTGAGTAAACTGGACTGTTCTATCAGGTTCTCTGTTCTAAAGTCTTTGAAACCAAATTGATGAATCGTCGATGTAACTCAATAGTATCCCGTACATACCCGGGACCACGGCCTCAATATTCTCGGCTGAAACCGAGACATGCCGCCAGGCACCAAACAGGAATGTGTACACTCAGTAGTATCCCGTACATACCCGGGAACACGGCCTCAATATTCTCGGCTGAAACCGAGACATGCCGCTAGGCACCAAACAGGAATGTATACACTCAATAGTATCCCGTACATACCCAGGAACACGGCCTCAATATTCTCGGCTGAAACCGAGACATGCCGCTAGGCACCAAACAGGAATGTGAACTGTTGAGTTACAAGTCAGGTTTCACCTTTGATTTCCCCATACCCCCAAGTTATATGTGTAAGTCAAGTCAGGTATCCCGAAATCAAGAAAACTAATGCCAACACAGGATCAGGTAAACAGGTTTGTCTGGATAGACAACAGGAACGGTCCATGAGGACTACATGTCAGGTTTGTTGGCATCAGACACAAGATCAGGTAACGGGTCAGGTCATGGTACATCATGTCAAGTCAAGCAGTATACGGTACCATGTCGGGTCAAGCACTATGTATGTAGCAAGTCAGGTCAAGATGTAAACGATAACATAGGTGTGCTCATAATCAGTTATATAATCAAGCATGGGTATCAACAACATGATATAAGCAATGAATTAAGCAATAGGCAGATTCATTCAATTAGCAATACAGTTATCAATTGTGTCACAGAGATGATTTCAACGTTATGAGAATGCAGTAACACAATTATAGCCGTTTAATCATGTTACCAAGTTAAGACTTCATGGGTGCAATGATATTTACATATATAGGTCCTAAGTTTGAAAGATAAAATGTTATATAACAATATTGAACACGAAAAAGAGAAACGATCGTACCAAAGTTAAATTTATAGGTTTAGGGTGTCATTAATATGTATGTAAATATTGTTTAGCATGTAGCAAGGGGTACTTGCCTCGACGGGTCGCGGATCGGGCAAACGGGACGTTAAACGTCGGCGGGGAAAACTCGCGACGGGCGCACGGTTCACGGAATGAACCCAAACGACGAACAGTGGAACCACACGGGTCGGGGTACCTCGCTGGAACGTCGGGACACGTCGCCGGCACGGCCGGATTCCGGCGAGATCAAAAACAGCGAATCGATCAAGATTGCAACAAGAAAAGAAAAGAAAATAAAGAAGAAGGGAAGGAGTATGGAGAAGGGAATGCTCACGAGGATCTGTGGGACGGGTGGTGATGGTCGACCACGTCGACGGAGCTCCGGCGGTGGCCTACGACGACAGCGAAAGAAATCTGTCGATCAAGAAAATCTTTAACAGAGAAGAAAAAAGAAAGGAAAAGAGGAGAGGATGCTAACTCACCGAGGGGTGTGCGCGAGGGTCGGGGCTACGGGGACGAGGTCACCGGCGGCGACTCACGGCGGCGCAGACGTGCGCAGGGGGGTGTGCAGGTGGTCGCGGCTGGTGCAGGGTGCACGGGAAGAAGGGAGAGAGGAAGGAGTCGCGGTGGATTGGTCGAGGGCGAGGAGGCGACAATGCTGGTGATGGTGGTGTCGGCGTTGGGGCTGCGGCGGGGAGGAGGGAGGCGGCAGTAGTTAGGGTTCGCTGGGGTTTGGGTTGCTGCATGAAAGAAAAAGGAGAGGGGGAAAAAGAAATATAGAGGAGAGAGAAAGAGAGAGATATAGGGGGGAGAGAGAGAGGAGAGAGATAGAGAGAGATACGGGGGAGAGAGATATGAGGTGGGGCCCATGGTTATATGAAGGTTGATTGGCTGAGGGAAATAGTGGGGGTTAGGAAATAATACTAAAGAGATTTTAAAGATTTAAGGGAACAGTGAAAATTATATGGTTAAGAAAAATATACGATGATTTAAATATAATAAAATTTGGGATTTTGGCGCAAAGTAAAACATTTCCAAATCGCGCCTGGGTCGGGTCCAAAAATTTGAAATTGAAATAATAAAATTTAAGGCGGGATCCAAAATTTAAAATGAAGTGTTTTGCAATCAAAAATCATACCCCCAAAACGGACACACGTACGTGCACGTAGCCGTCCAAACTCGCCCGTTTCACTGAACGGGACGAGAACACGATGTACGGACGCTACAACGGGGTTAGGGGTGTCAAGCAGGCCAAGATGAGTATTTTTAATTTTATTTTAGATGTCATAAATTGTTACATGCAGAATTGAATTGACGGGGGTAAAGTTTACAATAAGTAACAATCAAGCAAGATAAATGAAATAAGTGTCATACTACGCTCAAACGGTAACTGAAATCAGTAGCATTGGGCTCGGGTGTTACAGAGACTGTAGGTCAAGGTAACACTGGTAATTCTCTTTCACATTCTCAATCCTTATATCACTTTGTTATTCTTCAAACAATACCAAATTTTTCTTCAATCTGTTACACTTTCCTTTTACAAATTTCGAGGACGAAAGTTTTATAAGGAGGATAGAATGTAACAACCCTAAATTTTCTGTACGAAATTTTTTCAAAAATATAGAAAGAGGTACTTTTGCCTGAGCACAAGTTATAAGTTTGATTTGCTTTTGAACAGTAAGAAGGAGCTTGTAACTCATTGGTAAGATCTTGCGCTGCTGAACCAAAGCACCAGAGTTCAAATCCCATCAGCCATATTATTTTTTAATTAGTTTTCTTTTAATTTTTTAGAAGTCCAAGAGTCTACACGTGCTTAACTCGTAAAAACCAAAAGTCACATATAAAACAAACGAGTACAGGAGGTAGACAAATCGACAGAGGACACGTGGCATGAAGAATCGGCACGACTTAGTCGACTTGGGCCGGCGACTCGGCCACCGCCGCCGGCCCAAGTCAGCCCAAACCCAAAATTTCTTTACATGTTCTGTGCCTCTTGAACTCCCCATAACCCCTACACTGTTTAAATTCCCTGCATTATTCCAGAGACTTAAAAATCCAATTAAAACTTTTTTTAATGCAAAATTAAATATTTTTTTTCACACCCTTTCATCTACCCTAGCCCTGGTTTTTACTATAAATACCCACTCAATTTTTCACACCCTTCACACTGAAATTCCTATCCAAACTCTCAAGAAAAATCCCTAGACTTTTTGTGTGCAGGTGGAGCTAGCAAAGGGCAAAGCTCCGGCGAACTTCCGGCGACTATTCGAGGAGATTCCGGTGACGAAACGATGCACCGGCACCTCCCACTTCTTCCTTTTCCTCTCCTCTCCACTACAATCCAGTAAGTCCCTTCTCCTCCTTCTCTTTACTATTCTAAAAACTTAGAATTCTAAAACCCGACGGAAGCGGAGTTAATCCAACTTCCGATTCGGTTTTTCCTTAAAAATCATATTTTTCTTAAACAAAATAATACTAAACTATCACATCATGATCATTAAATATTAACAAAACATATTGACAAGTTTCATATCAAAAGAATTTATATATCAATTTTTATAGCACATTTACAAAAAAATACCATATAGTTTAGTTTCGACATAAAACATCATTACCCCTTGCTATACCTTTAGATGGTTCACGAAGTAATGACCTACCTCCTCATAACACACATCTCTATCAAACCACGATATCTTTTGGGAAACTAGAATATGGAAATACGATTTTTACAAATAAATACCATAAACTACAAAACCTTTTTCTACAAAATATGTATTTTTAACAAATCTTTGCAATGTGCCGCTACAACCCATTTTAGGGAACCCGTTCGGGATGGTGCAGATTATCGCACATTCTCAGGTTTAGTAGTGCGAGATGCAGACCTCTGCAAGGAGCATACGGTCTCAAAAGATTTAAAAATACAAATATCTTAAGAAAAATGAGATTTCTAGAAAAATAATAAATTAAATTATTTTATAAATATATATATATATATATGTATTATCAAAATATATATTTATGATATATTATAAATATTCCAACTTTTCTAAATAAAAAAGAATCACTTTACATGAAAATACCATGCAATTCCATACAAGTTCAATACTTTATAATTAAATACCATATATTATGAAAAATAGGTTTTATTCACCAGAAATGTCACAATGATAAAATTTACATCAATGAAAACTTTAAAGACGATAATAAAATACTTGAGGTGTATTTTGAAAACTATACAAAATTATTTTTACATAAAACCCCCTCAAGTTATACTAAATTACAATAAGGACCCTAGTAAATATAGGTTTAAGCGGGACCGGTCTCTTAAGCCTCAGGGAGCCGGAGATATGGATGCTTGCCTATTTAAGGTAGACAACTTAACAAACGGTGTTATCAACACGGTAATCGTCTTTGAAAAAGACACAAATACTGCCGTCCATGTGCAGTGGTTACCGATAACACCAAAACCTATTCAGGATTCAATTTCTTTTCTAATTTTCTGACTCAGACTGGGTCTCAATATAATCAATCTGATTTGAATGAGATTCAAGTATATATAACAATTAAATCCGTATATTCAATCTGTTCAATCTATCAATTTATACAGCTTGACTGAACCGAACCATGGATATACATCCATCTACATGATTCTCCAATTACATCCATTTACTGATATCATGGTTTCGGTAAGTCATCCATCTATACAATTTACAATACAAGACAGTACAAAATAATCCGTGCAATCAATACTATCAATACAATAAACACTACGGGGTTTTAAAGGGGTAGACTGGTACGGAATATTTTAAAGGTAGCACGAGGTGGTCACTTAAGACATAATTACATCTATACCGTTATTCCGTGGTATTATCGACGGAGCCTTGTACCCTTGATTCCATCCACCTTAATCTCTGGTCTATTGAGACTCCTCTCGTATACACTGGTATCTTCTGTACCAAGTTACAAACAACAGCGTTAACACTAAATACAATATTATAACAATATAATACAACTTTAAAAGTTACACTCCCTCTCTCTCTGTCTATTCTATTTCTCCCTCATCTTTGGGACTTACCGAGCGATTTGTTCGCTGACGACATTCTCTTTCTTCTTCTTTGGAATGTCGTCAGGTTTCAGACCTTCTGAAGACAGAGCCCAGCAGCGAGGACTTGGATCAGATAACCTTCAACCCGGAGCTCTAGTTACTTGTACACATTTACATTCTGTATTTTCCATTTCTGTTATGCCACTGTTTAGGCATTGCTTTCCATTCCATGTATTTACTTTCAAATGTATTGTAAAAAGAATGTTAATAAATAAAATTGTTGTTCAATTATATCTACTGTCTTTGTCTCTGTAACATCCCTAAACTTTCTGTACAACTTTCTGTACAATTTTTTCAAAAAATACAGAAAGGGGTAGTTTTGCCTGAGCATAAGTTATAAGTTTGTTTTGCTTTTTAATAGCAAGAAAGAGCTTCTAGCTCATTGGTAAGACCTTGCACTGCTGAACCAAACCACTAGAGTTCAAATCCCATTAGCCACATTAATTTTTAATTAGTTTTTTATAAAATTTTTAGAATCCCAGGGGTCTACACATGCATAACTCGTGAAAACCCCACATCACATGTAAAACAAACTGTCCCAGGAGCTACACCAAATGACAAAAGGCACGTGGCATGAAGAATCGGCGCGACTCGGTCGACTCAGGCCGGCGGATCGCCCGACTCGGCCCGCCGCCGGCGGCCGATTCCGCTCCAAACCCGATTCGCCCTTCTTAACATTTGTGTCTTTTGGCCTCCCCATTACCCCTGTATAGTTTAAAAACCCTGAACATTAACAGAGCCATTCAAAACCCTATTAAACCATATTTTTAATACAATTTTTAATACAACTTTTCACCTACCCCTAACCCTAGTTTTACCCTATAAATACCACCCCAAAACACACCCCCATCACTCACAATTCTGTCCAAACTCTCAAGAAAACTCTATAGAAATTTTGTGTACAGGTGGAGTTAGCAAAGGGCGAAACTTCGGCGAACTTCCGACGGCGATACGAGGAGTTTCCGGCGACGAAACGATACACCGGCGATTCCCCTCTCTACCTCTATATTCCCTCTTTCTTGTTAGCTTGTAACTCTCACCTCCCTCTTCTCTAATTTATTCTTAAAACTTCTTTTACTAAAACCCGACGGAAGAGGAGTTAAATCCGACTTCTGATTCGGTTTTCTTTATAAAATTCAATTTTCCTTAACACAACTATATTAAACTCTTACATCTAGACTATTAAATATTAACAAAACATGTTGAACAAATTTCATAGCAAAATATTTCATATTGTAATTTTTACCGCTCTTTTTCAGTAAAATACCATGTAGTATAGTTTCGACTTTAAAACATCATTAATCTTGCTATAACATTAGTTAGATCACGAGGTAATGACCTATCTCTTCACAACACTCATATGCAACATAACACAATACCTTTTGGGAAATATAGATTCGGAAAATACCGTTTTACACAAAACTACCTTTAACTTATAAAAACCGTTTTCTACAAAATTACGTATTTTTTTCAAATCTTTGCAAAGCGCCGCTACAACCCATTTTTGGGGAAGCCGACCGGGATGGTGCGGATTATCGCACACCCCTGGGCTTAGTAGTGCGAGATTCAGACCTCCGTAAGGAGCATTCGGTCTCAAGAGATTTAAAATACAAATATCTTAAGAAAATTAGATTTCTAGAAAATAATAAATTAAAAATTATTTTTATAAATATATATAAATATATATGTATTATCAAAATATCTATTTTTGTTATAATATCAATATTCCAACTTTTCCAAGTCAAAAGAATCATTTTACATGAAAATACTATGAATTTCCATACAAGTTCAATAATACAAATAAATACCATGTATTATGAAATTAGGCCTTAATCTCTAGAAATGTCACAAATATAAAATCCACAATTATGAAAACTCTACAGACGATAATTAAATACTTGAGGTGTATTTTGTAAATTATACAAAATTATTTTTACATAAAACCCCCTCAAGTTTTATAAATTACAATAAGGACCCTAGTAAATATAGGTTTAAGCAGGACCAGTCTCTTGAGCCTTAGGGAGCCGGAGATATGGATGCTTGCCTATTTAAGGTAGATAACTTAACAAACGGTGTTATCAACATGGTAATCGTCTTTGAAAAATACACAAATCCTGTCGCCCATGTACAGCGGTTTCCGATAACATCAAAACCTAATTCAGGACTTCAATTTCTTTACTAATTGTTCTGACTCAGACTGAGTCTCATTATAAATAATCTGACTTGAATATGATTCAAGTACAATCTACAATACTACAATTCAATATGAATCCATGAATACATATATTCAATCTATTCAATCTGTATTGACTGAACCGAACCATGGATATAATTCCATTTACATGATTCTCCAGTTACATTCATGATTCTCTAGTTACATCCATTTACTGATATCATGGTTTCGGCAAGTCATCCAATTATACAATCTATATTATAAGACAATACAATTTACAATACAATACAACTATACAAACAATACTTCGCGGGGTTTAAGGGGTAGATTGGTACGCAAGGTGTTAGAAGTGGCACGAGACTGCAACCATAAGACACCTAACCTGTATTCCTTTGCTGTTGTACCGTGGCATAAACGGTTTCTTGAGTTCCTGATACCTTAGTCTCCGGGGCAAGTGAGACTCCTCTCGTATACACTGGTATCCTTCTGTACCAAGCTACAAACAACAGCGTTAACACTAAATACAACATTATAACAATATAATACAACTTTAAAAATTACCCACACTCTCTCTCTCTTTTTCTGTCTTTTCTACTTCTTCCTTATCTTTGAGACTTACCGAGCGATTTGTTCGCTGACGACATTCTCTTTTTTTCTTCTTTGAATGTCGTCAGGTGTTTCGGACCTTTCAGAGATTAAGCCTAGCACTGAAGACTTGGACCAGTTTATTGAAAATCCCGAGCTGTAGTTACACCATTTCATTTCAGTACTTTCCATTTCTGTTATGCCATTTTTTAGGCATTGCTTTCATTCAGATGTATTTACTTTTCCATGCATTGTACAAAAGAATGTTAATAAATAAAGTTGTTGTTTCACTACATTTGTCTGTTGTGTATATTTCATTTATATTGCTTAGTTAAGCTTAGCGTATTTACTTCAGAGTAAATATGTAGCGGCCTCGTCACGTCCTCTTCCCGTATACTGGGAAGCGAGGCGTGACAGTCTCTTGTGTATTTTACTTATATTTCTTAGATACGCTCAGCGTGTTTATTTCAGAGTAAATACGTAGCGGTCTCGTCGTGTTCTCTGCCCGTTCACTGGGAAGCGGAGCATGACAGCATGATGTATGATAGCACATTTACGCATGAATATGTACTAAATGAATGTATAAACAACACTGAAGTCTCATCAAATATTTTAAAATATTAGCCACTTCCAAATAAGATTCATTTTTCCGTGTCCAACATTGACACAAATTTTCCGTTTTAGCAGGCATCGTTCCTCGAACGATCCTGTCAATCAGTAACATCGGTCGGTATTCTCCAGATATCCGACATGTTTTACAACTATCTCCGGTATCGAGTATCCTCGCTAGGCTCCCCGTCTCAAATGCGGCTTTCCTGTCCCTCGGTCTCGACCGGGTCCACCATGAATCCGACTGTATACTCCCCCACTCAGTCCGGATAACGTAAAAATCCGCAACCGTATAACTCCACCACTCGGTCCGGAATAAAACCAAATCATAAAAATAATATCTCATGGTGGACATATCACATCAATCATGAAGAACCGCCGAATATAACTTTATAATGCATAAAACTCAAAACCAGAAATCCTCATAATCCAATGCACATTATGCTATAAATAATAACAATTGAAAGTGAAAAGTAATAACAATGATGCAAAACAACCACTATTAATGATGCTTATGGTATGAAGTGAATCATTTGTGACATAACAAGTTCTAAGTGTGTACGTGGCATGTCAATTACCGATGATGTGTAGTGTAAGATGTAGGTATGTGCAAGTGCAACATAACTCATCGATAAATAGTGCAGTGTCTTAGCAAGTGTTAGATAATGGCGAATCATAGATATGAAGGCGTACGATGAATTTTCTATTTTTAATTATATACACAATGCAAATGGAAAACAATTATAACTAAACTTCTAATTACCGGCGTATTACGCCATCCATACAAAAATCCCCCGGTAGATATTTAGTCTACTCACCGTAACACGTCGAATCTACCCGGATATCATCAATCCCTTTCCCTTCCATGCGGCCTCCGAAGTCCCCGCGGTCGAACCTAATATCGAAATTAACTTTCGTATAAGAAGCGGCTAAACTCCGATACGGTAAAAACGTGTAGCTAACGAATTTACATTTAACGTACTATGTGAAATTATCGCGAATTATCAAAACCTAGACTAACCTGAGCTAACCCCATTATGTTCGTAATTGCGAAAACAGAAAACGTGACACGAACTATCCGTATCGTATTTAGAATTATAACCAAAAACAGCAATTTACTTCCAGATTTTATATACAGACTATATACCAAAATCAAACTATACCAGATACCCTAAAAGACATACATAGAGCTATCCTAGAAATTTCAACACCCAACTCCCCAAAAAAATCCGGCGATGCCGGGTATTTATCAAATCTCGCTGGTCGAGTTGCAAAGGATTGGGTCCGTGTTTCTAGTGTATACTCTAGGTCCAATCTACAAGGCTACTGTATTATTTGATTTTGTTAAAATTTAACTAAATTATAGCAGATTCAAAACAGAGCAAGAATCTAACAAAAACGATATTTACCGATATCATACATTTTATTCTAAATAGTACTGAAATTTAAAATCTACAGGATTGGAATTTATACCTATTTGAATGATCGATTGAATGGCTCTTCAATAGATGAATAAGAACACAAGATGCTAGCTTAAGGGTTTGACTTGAGGATCACGATGACTTAGCTTCTCTTTTCTTCTTTCTTTCTAATTGAGCTAGATGATATTTACTAAGTATTGTTTCTAAACCTAATATCCAACTAAACAAATATGAAAAAGATTAAGACAAGAAGTGATGAGATTAGGAGGAGGTGTCACCATGAAGAAGTGTTGTGCATTCATGCAAGTAGGAGGTATGGACATAAGGTTCATCGAAGGGTGTGGTGTGGATGAGGTTTAATCTAATCTTAACCCTAACTTAACACATTAATAAAAAACCCTCACACAATATCATATAACACAATGAAGCTAACAATTTTTCTAAAACCCTTCCTTACAACTAATGCTACAAACTAAATACTCATATTACTTAAATACTTACACTACATATAAAAGATCCTTTTTGTTTCAATAAAAATTTTAAGGTAACATTTTTAATTTAATTAATTAATTAATTAATTATCCAAAATATTTCGACACATTACAATCAAGAAGCATACTTTCTCGATATAGACACGCTAAGCTTCTGTACATGCAGCAGTTGTATCATAAGAATTTATAATAGTATTTATTAAACAAAATAATTAAGGTTCATAATAAAATAACAAGTTTCAAGCGATACAAAAGAAAGAGCCTTCAAGCACGAGGCATACACATGATACATGTCGTAAAGTGATCAATAACAAAAGGAAAGAATAATACTTAAGAAATGGCTGGAAGTGTGAAAGGTCTTGGGTTGATACGTCTTCCTCACCGAGCAAAGCTTCGTCCCTCTAAAATAGAATCCGATAGACATGTCAAAGAAACAAAAAAGAAGAAAACATACGAAATGCTCATAAGCGCACTAACGCTCGGTAAGTTTCCTAAAAATCTAATAAAGATAATGAAAATATGGTATTAATATAAAACAAAATCAACTCGGTAAAAAGCAAAGAAAAATAATGTAAGCTCATTTATGTATAAAGATATTGAGGTATATATTTTTAAAACCATGTTTTATCTTGTACGAATCGAAACAAGAATAGGGCATGCAGCATTATGAATATTCCGTCGTTATGTCGGAATATCATATGGGGATCCTAGAGGTGCCCCCATGAATTTAAGAGGTGGCCCCCGCTCTCATGACATGGCACTTTGTTCCACGTGATACTTAGTTCCGAATACAATAGCATTTACCGTCTTCTCAATATATACGACTCTATTTCTTTTCCAACTCCCCCATTACCCAATGTCTGAAGTATGAATTTTCTATAAACAAGAGCTAACCAGTAATATGAATTAAGTATCAATCACATATAAAGTAGCAATCACGCATCAAGTATCTTGCGAAAAGTAAACCGATATAACTTATAAAATCTTATAAAACATGAAAAATAATTGGGAAAGTATATGATGAAAACATGCAATAGTCACATGGTTTCAGTAGGAAAATATGATAAAAATTTCTGAAAAATATAAACATATAGACTAGGAAAACTTATAGAAGTGTGCAAATTGATATAACAATCAATTTGCCGAAGTCTTAACTCATAGATCGAGATCTCGATCGACTTGAAATTCCTACAGCGCCTCAGAAAAGACCTTTTGTTGTGACTAAAAATTATAAGAGAGGAAGATGGGAAAAGATTTATAGTACTAAAGATTAGGGTTTTGCAATAAAGAGCGAGGATTAAAAAGGATTAGATCTAATGGTTTAAAGAGAGGTTTTCATAAAAATAGGTTTGTTTTTAAAAAATATCTTTAATTAAGATGAAATCTAATTAAACTATTAAAAATACTTAATAAATAATCTTATCTTTTCAAAAACTTTTTAATAAATCTCTTAATCTTTTCTTGTCTTTTAAAAATACCAAAAGTGATTTTAGAAATTATTTTCTCTAACAAAAGATATTTTAAATTAAAGATAAACAAAATATTTTCCTTTAAAATACTAATAATATTTTTATATTGAAAATCCTTTTTTAGAGATTCTCTTTTCAAAAACCCCCTTTATCAAAAACTAATAAAATTTAAAATCATGATTCGATTTTTAAAAAAAATAAATTCCTTCTCCTCGTTTAAATAACTAGCAAATCAATTTTATCTTTTCAAAAATTAAAAATTCTCTTTTATTATTTAAGAAACAAAAATAACAAGATTAAATTCAAACAAAATTTTATTTATTTCAAAACAGGTACGGTCGTTACAAGAAAGCAACAAAAATCAATAGAAAATCTCTGTAATGAATCCAACGGCACGAATGATGAAGAAAAATTGAACAGTTGATACACGACGATATCCACTTCAACCGCGTAAAATGGAGCTCTAGCCACTGGCTTTTTCCTGGCATATAACCCACAAGAAACCATGCATTGAAATCCGGTTCCACCGAAATAACTTGAAAGAATAAAAATTGTCTACACAAAATATGTAATATAATATTTGTAACTCATAGAAAATCAAAGACTCATTATTATCTATTTGCGCGTTTCATGGTCATTAGCCTCTTTTTTTGGCAAAAAAAAAAGTGAGGGTAAATTACAACACGTACAGGAAAAAGGGATTGGCCTCGCATAGCCGTCTTTTTTATTCCATGGGTTCTTCCCCATGTGTTTTTGGTATCATATATTGAAGGACGTTGTCACAATTCTAAGACCCTACTCGACTCTTCTTGCACCCTCTCATATAATTGTCTTTAGCTCCCTAGGATAATCAAATGAGTCGATAGCACCCTAGAAAAATATTTCAAACTCAGAATTTAGAAAATACCACAGGTATCTAGTCAGTTTTAACGTAATTTCTCTCTGAGTTTTTAGATAAAATATAAATTTATAAATAACTTGGAGATTGTTGGAACAAATTTATCAATCCTGAATCCAGTCTTTATAAACTTAAGCCTGAGCCAAATTAAAATACTAAATGTCGTGTCCAAATCCGAAATTGATCAGTCGGGCCTCTCAGGCATGGCAGGAATCTACAAATAGGAGGCATCTCTTTTTAAACTCACACTACCATTGTCATAAATGAATGAATTTGCTTCGAACCTACAGCGCTGGTTCATCCAAGTATACATTAATCATATTTAATAAATATGGTTAACTGTACCAGTGAAAAAACTGTGTACAAAGGATAACAACGAGATATGAATTTTGCATGCGCTACCAAATAAGTACTAGAATTCATAAATGGAATTATTGACCAAAAAATATTACATGAATCGAGGAGAAAATACAGGCATAAAGTATACAAAAACGAGATTAACTCAGCCGTCATAATGTTTTGTTCACGTTATATAAGAAAATTGTGTATATAAAAATTGCATATGGTTACCCTGTAAGTTAATATACGGAATAATGAATCGATTTATACTTGAAAATTTAGACTATATCCATTGTATACTAAATAATTATGGGCAGCAAATACACAAACAGATTCATGCATCCATACAACTGTACGAAGTTGGTCCATCCAGGTCATTTATACACGAATCATGTTTCTTGATATATAAGATAAAATGCACTGATGAAAAGCTTCCTGGGTTTAACAAAGAGAGTAAATGAGTGAATCAATTTAGTCTTGATTGCAAAGATTTTTCTAGAAAATCAGTAGCTTTACAATGCTAGAAGAGGGTGATGAGAGCACATACCCTGATACATATGTTGAGCCAATGTAAATATTTATTTGACTGGTGATTCATGATGCTTTCTCATGAATTTCAGCCTTGACCTCTTCATGAAAATATCCACTGAGGTCCAGAGTTCAATCCAAAGGAAAGGGCAATGTATGGGCAGTTCAAATTTGGACTGCTGAAGGAGAAGAAGGCATCCACGGGTACCCGCTAGGTAATTTCTTCAACCAAACTGTTACTTTATTCACTGTTTTTTCCTTGAGTATTGAATAATTTACTTCGTATGTTAGCTACAATATTTCCTATATTTTTATGTGTATATAAATCATGTACAGGAATGTGGTATGTGTGAGGGATGGAGGTATACAAGGGATTGCAACGGATTCTTCGTGGGATGTGGAGAATCGACCAGGAGAACAGGATAGTACCTGATCTTGAATTGGGGCCTGGTGGTATGAGTCTTAGTGAGATGGAGATAGCTTTTAGGTATATAAATAGATAATAGGACAATTTTTTATAGTAAACCAATTTTAAATAATAATTTTTAAAAAACCATTTTAAAAAATAATTACAAAAGGATAGCATTTTCTGCCTCGTAGGCGCCACGTTAACGCCAGCTCTGGCGTCAAATAAAAAAAATTTAGGGACGCAGTTTGAAATTGCGCCCACTACATTTGTATGGGACGCAGTTTGAAGGTGCACCCTAAAAAGAAACACAATCATTCACGGCTATGTGTTTTTTTGGGGCGCGGGTGCAAACTGCATCTCAAAAAAGAAACATACTCATTCACGGGTCTCTGTTTTTTCTATAGCGCAGTTTGAAGATGCGCCCCAAAAGAAAACACAATCATTTACTAGTATGTGTTTTTCTGGGGTATAGTTGCAAACTGCGCCCCAAAAAAACACATACCCATGAATGATTATGTTCATTATATTAAGAGTTCAATCTCTTCCCCTCAATCTCCTATCTCACTTTCTGTGCCGAGCTCTCTCATACTCTCTCAGATTTCACGCCATCATATTCTCTGTCTTTCTCCCTCTCGGTTCTTAGTTTCGCTCTCTCTCAATGGCGGGATCTTCATCTACAGGATTGCCATGAAATTAAGAGGTGCATCCTTTACACTGTGGTGAAATCTGTATATACGATGATACACTACTCTGGTTACGAAAGCGTTCTTTATCGATTACAAGAGGTATAAACTGGCCGATGAAGATCGATCGTGAAATCCTGCGGCTCTTGCATTTAGTCGTATTGGATGCGCTCTCGTCTCCTCCTGAAAAAATAACCCATGACACCATGGAGAAGCAAATCATCGTATCCACTTCTTTTATTCTATGGGTTTTCTTTCAAGTCGCAATATTGAGTACTCCACAAGCTCTCTCTACCACATTTTTATACATCGTCGGACTTTGAACCATCTCGAACTCTCTCGAGATTCCGTGGTAGGTGACGAGGCGATTGATGCATGAACAGAGCGAATTAATTCTGTTGTTGCGGAGCTAAGTAATGTAGAAGATTTATTTCTGAAATTTCAGTGATGAATTATGGTGTTGTTACTGTTTTTACTATCTATTTGTTTGCGTCATTCTCGTGTATATTGTTGATGTGTGTATATCGTGTATGAACATATGTTTGTGCAAGAGAGAATCAACGTTTGAATTAAAATGAATTAAAATGTTGTTTTGTAAAGAAATAATCGGGGAAAATCGGACAGCACCTCCTTCGTAAATTTTGAATAAAATTCATGTACAAATATAGTAAAATAATAGCATCCACAGACGGAACTAACTCAACGCCCAAACGGCGGAGACACAATCCACGCACAATATACGACGTCCAAACGGCGAAGAACAATAAGCTGAAAACAATAAACAATGTAAAATAAATAACGAATTCATCGCCATGCAATACAACACAAACACTCCGTGCAATCTAACGAAGTCGTCGCACCATCCTTAGTGTCCTCTTCGCTACAAGACGTCGAGCCTGTGACGGTCCAACTTCGTCGGCGGCAGGTGGCTGAGACGGCTCTGGCTGTAATGGTCCACACTCGTACTCATCGGGATGCTAAGACGGCTTCGGTTGTGCCCGTCTACGTCACTCATACGTGATATGAATGGCAGATGCGGACACAGCTAGTGGAGGCATAGATGGTGCAGGGATGGGTAGCGGAGGTATGGGTGGTGCAGGCACGGGTAGTAGAGGCACGGGTGGATGCTACTGCCTCTCACAGCCAACTAAAGTTAACGCTACTACCTCTCCTCTGCCCAACAGGCAGAATCCTACCCAACAAGCTGGGACACAAGTCTGACCAATCATGGCTGTACTCTACAGCAACTACCTCTCCGTTTATAGGCAGACGGAGCAGCACAACAATATTCTGAAGGGTGATAGTCATCTCACCAACTCTAAAATGAAATGTGCAGGTTTCTGGTCTCTATCTATCTACCCAAACCGTAATTAAGACTCTATCTAGATGTATATACTCTAATCTAGATAGAAAATGAAAGCCTGCTCGTTACAGCTCCGCCTGCACACGGACATCTCCAGCTGGGATCCGGCTGCTCTGGACTGAGTGGTCAACACAGGTAATCACCTCACCACTCTACCAATTACAAAAAGAGAACTTATATCAGTAACGTATAAATAATATATGTAATTAAAGAAAATAAAATTATAAAGTTTTGCCTGTACTACTGCGGCGTTAGCCGACCTGTGGTTAGCCTGCAAGTACAGAACACTCGTATCTATCGGTCCCGGATCCATAGGTATATCTGCACAATGAAAAGGTCGGGTTGTATTATCTTTGAAAAAATTAGTATGTATAACAAAGAACATATATGTGAGTGTATGTGTGTGCAGATGTATGTCTGTTTTTTATGTTTGGACGTGTGTGCAGATGCGTGTATTTCAAAATATAGGCGGTGATTACCAATGGCGACATGGAGCTGGAGGATTTTTGTATCGTGCTTTGTTATGACCATACTTCATTGCAGATACTGCATCTATTTTGCCTACGTTCTTCTCGTGAATCATCCATAATACTTTTGATACGAGTAGAACGTGGTCATTCTGCTTGTCTCCTACCGATAGGTGGTAATATAATTAGACCGTTGTATGCCTCCCAATATCGGTTTTCGGGTACATGATGGAACAATGGGACATAAGCAGCTTTGTATTTGGGGACAGAATACCACTTCAAAGCAAGATCGTGATGTGCAATGTTCCCCTTACCCTCTGCTCGTGTGCCTGCTGAAATTACATGTGAACAAGACAACTTTTGCAACTTAGGAATATTGCATGTACAACTGCAATTCCTACCATCGATGACTACGCCGTAATTTTTTTATCTTTGTCGGTCACCTGCCATTCGGACTGGCTGAAGCTCACGATCCAAGCATGCCTAGCATCAGTAGCCTTCTTTGTTATTAATTGTTCGAATTTAGGACATAATTTTTTCGTCCACTCTTATCCCTCCCGACGTCGTGCAAAGTATTTGTTCACCCTGTAAAAAGTCCGTCATACCAAGGCCTAAATAGGCAAAGATCGGGATTCTTTTAAGACCCTGTTAAAGGTTTCTAAAACACTCCGTAGTCATCATGCAAAATCGCGTACCACCATCTTTCGAAAGAGCCTATCTTTTTTCTTCATTTTTAAACTATTTTCAATCCAAGTATCTGCTCTTGAACATATACGTTTAAGTTCCTCTCTTAGCTTTGTATAGGTCAGCTCATCTGGTGCACATGCAATTTGAGAGAACAAACTCTGCAAGGTTTTGCCACTAAATCGAGCAGTTATGAAGTTGGCTCTGATGTCGCATACAATAACGATGACTATAAGATTCTGGCTATGATTTCGTAGTGCGGTCGGAATCTCTTTCATCCAGTCAGATATGAAAGTAACATGCCTTCCCAGCATGAATGAAATATAAAAATGAATGCAAACAGTGAACCACTCCTAATTTTCAGTGGTTTTACCTCCAACTACAGCATATGCCAAAAGATAAAGGTCATTATTTGTATCGGCACCGATAGCAATGAGCAAAGTACTTTTGTATCTGCCGTATAAGTAAGTCCATCAATACTGAGAACGGGACGTCAATAAGCGAAACCATCAATAGCCGGTCCGAATGCCAAAAATACACCGGTAAATATTTCCATTCTTTCTATCTTTGAAACATCGGTTATCTTGAAGACAGTCCCGGGATCAGTAAATTTGATGGCGGCAAGATATCGTGATAAATGTTCATACGAATTTTTCCAATCTCCGTATATTTTAAACAATACACTGTTCAACGCATTCCATACCTTCATATAATTTATTTCAAAGAATAATGTATTTTTTATAAACACTTGAATCGTTTTGGGGGTCAAATCTACATCCGCTTTCACAAAAGGAAATATTTTGTTACATATGAATATAGAAGT
This sequence comes from Agapanthus africanus, assembly GCA_030015575.1. Classification (NCBI taxonomy): domain Eukaryota; kingdom Viridiplantae; phylum Streptophyta; class Magnoliopsida; order Asparagales; family Amaryllidaceae; genus Agapanthus; species Agapanthus africanus. The sequence goes on along the minus strand of CM057349.1, from coordinate 412,986,629 downwards.
GGCATGTTTATGATTTGAATTCACTACAGGATTCACACAAATATGATTACCTACATACTTCTTTATCTACCATAATCCTGTCGCTGATTTCTTTGAGATATATGCATGAAACCTCCATAGACAGTTCACGTCTGTTTTACAAGCGACGGTGTACTTAGTCTTGTTAGTCTTGATTGATTTAAAAGAAACTCCGTATTTAATTGACCAAACGCTGACTGTCTGAATTAACTTCTCCTTATTCTCAAACAAATCGCCGGCCTTCAGCCCACTTTCAATATCGACTGCCAAAAGCTTATCCGCACGAAAGTTGACATCTCCATTACCGATATGGATAATATGTTAGCATCTGTCATATTATTGGCAAGTGAATCTTCAAACTCAATGAAGTCATTGTTAATACATGAATTAGTAATCCACTGCCTATCATTCTCATCAGTAAGGACATATGCAATTTGCATGCTATTTTGTACTTGATTCTCATCCTCATCACTAGCATCATCATTATCACTTTCATCTCCATTATGTTCCAACACAGCTGGATCCTTAGTAGGTATATCGGTTGGATATGCGGAACCAACATTGTGGACTTGCATGGTACTTGATGTTCTGGGTTCATACCGACGAAATCCCGACCCATTGTCTGCAAACGGTGTCCATCCCGTATTGTATTCTGTATTGTATGACTGCACGTGCTCGGTATTTTAGGGCATAATATTGAAGCCGAAGTTCGGCGTTGACATGCAATTAAAACCGAGGCTTGGCGGTGACATGCAATTATAACCGGACGGCGCTATATAAGAACTGCACACAAATTTTTGAATACTTAGTAACTATAGCATGCCTCCACTATCAACAAATAGCGATCCGCTAAATGTATATGCGTTATAAATATATGCAAGGTAATACTTATTCTGTAAATTGCCAATTCACTGGCATCCCGTTTGTTGTGCCTTCACCTACGTAATTTTGATCTATATATTGTTTATTATTGGTAGGAGACATAAATCCGGTAGAATTAGAATTTATATTGAGCATGCTTGTCATTTCTCCTTACGGATATTGCTCGAATGCTTGAAAAGAAGGACCGGACACTTCAGAATAAGGTTTGAGCAGTTGAGTGGACGTCAATATCTCCTTTACAAGCAGCTCGATCGATTTCGATTCCAATACAAGCATGACTTGTGTATCCTCATTATCGGATACTTCAATAGCGGTATATTCATGCTCCGCCGGCCATTTGCATATTAAGGAGATATTAAACTCTAACGGATTGATTTTGGTAGTTTTGTACACTGCTTGGCACAGCTCGTTGTATGTGCTAGATTTCTTGACTCTAATCATCTTAGTATTTCCACCGACATATTCAGAAATATTATTTTTTCCAATCGTTAATTGGCCACTGAAATAGCAAACTAGATGGATATAATTATCCGTCATTTTTCTATTTAACAGAAATATTGACACATTTTGAGAGTTCTTATCAAGCAAGCTACTTATTTATCTTCACAATTATACTCAACTAATTATATAAAATTACAATAAAATCCATATTTATAGCATATAACAAGTTGTAAGAACTTGCATCCTATTTATTGACGTCACAAGTAAAATCGGGAAAAACCACTAATATATACTCTGATATGTTCGAATTGCTTACCTAATACGAAATTTTAACCAAATTTTTTTGAATTATTTTAAAATAAAATTAAGGTTTAGCTAACCTTCGAGATACTCACAGTGGTGATAACGATGGCAAGAATGAAGGTGATTGTTTGTTCGTGAATTTCCATCTAAATTTGCATAAGTGAGTGTGAGATCGAGAGAGCTAAGTGAGCTAGGGAGATGTGAGGGAGAGATAGACGGGGAAAGATGAGAGAGAGCAGAGGAGGCTAGGGGGAGGTCGGAGGAGGGAGGTCGGGGCAAAGAGAGATCGAGATTGAGAGAAGGAGAGAGAGTACCAGAGATGGAGAGAGAGAGAGAGAGACCGAGAGAGAGTGAAGTGAGGAATGAGGAAAATTAGCGTAGGATTGATTTAAGGGAATGGGCGCACTTTGAAAGTGCGCCCCATTATTTTGGACTCAAACATATGGGCACAGTTTGAAACAGAGCCCATTACAAATGTATTGGGTGCAGTTTCAAACTGCGCCCCATACAAATGTAATGGGCACAGTTTGAAACTGCGCCTTAATATTTTTTTTATTTGACGCCAGCACGGAGCAGACGCTGACGTGGCGCCTACGGGACAGAAAGTGATCTCTTTTTGTAATTATTTTTTTAAGTGGTTTTTTTTAAAAAAAGTTATTTTAATATGGTTTAATATAAAAAATTATCCTAGATAATAACTTGTATAAGTTTGAATTGAGGATGAATTTGTCATTGTCAATTTCAATCATCAATAGGACTAGTATTAACATATTTTGTGCAATGTATTATCTTTCATATATGCTAGATTTTAGTTTATAGATCATTCAGTTTATATAATCAAAGACTACAAATTACATTAAATGTATTATCTCCATGCTTTTATCAATAAAAGTCTCTTATTTATTTTCTAAGACTCTCTGTTATTCTTGTGTTACGCTTGCTTAAATTACGTGCCTACTACATGAATGATTTTAGATGGATAATGCATTGAATGGTATTATACAGCAACAAGCAGCGTTTTTTGTATATATCAATTTAATTTATCAAGCTCATGGTATTTATCTCAATATCTCAAAGACGGTGAAAGAGCATGGTATTTTAATAGAATTTGCATAAGTATCAGCAGGCACAATACACATATAAAGTGTTCTAACTTTACAATCTAAGGGTGAACCATTATATAATTAAATGAAATATAAAGGTATCAGTCCCTTTACCTTGAAGTCCAGTATACCACAAGAAATGTTTGGCCTTGGTTATGTAGTGGGTGTAATCAAGCCATGAGTTTATCGTCCACAAACATATATAGATTTTTTCAGCACCACCTGAATTTAGAATAGATATCAACCAAATAGTTAAACAATGTTCCCAGATGACAATTTACTGAATTAAACATGATTTGAGATAAGCAAGCTTTAAATAGAAATAAATCACTGCATTGCAAACAGAACTTTACAGTATTTGGCCAATTCTTTACATCTGATAGTTCAGATGAAATGCACCATGTGAGTTGCCAACTAAAAAGCTAAAATGAGCTCTTTTACTTTGCAAACAGCTGCACTATTCCCAATTTATCTCTTGTGAAATCTCGCGACCTACCCACATGCTTCATTGATTATAGAAGTCATGGACGCCATTACATTCTTCGATTATAAGAACCTAAAGCTCCCTCGACTCCCTTACATATTCTTTCCAGTAATGGAGGCTACCTAGAAAGTTACAATAGGATTATTACTCAGGACAACTCCAATGTAAGCATTATAAGCCACAAATTTACTATGGAAGGAAGAAGTAATAAGCGACATACGTTTTTGGACAAATTAAGAGGTAGACATTAGCACAATAATCCAAAAACAACGCATATGTAAGTTATATAGACCAACTTAATGTAATTTCCAAATTTCGGGGTTGGCTATCTGAATCCGTTTCTTCCATTCTGCTCTGGTGGAAGAAACGGATTCATATAGCTGACCCCAAAAATTCGGGATAAAGGCTTGTTGTTGTTAACTTGGATGAATAGTGCAAATGCATTAAGTTGGTCTATATAGCATACATGAATACTGAAATTACTCTTCATCCAAGTTTACAAAAGAAAACTACATTAACGTACATGAATACTGATACGGGACGTGATAAAAGTCGGATAAGCTGATTCAAAATTTTCCAAAAGTCTAGGATACAATTCAATAGGATACACTGATTTTTTGTTGTTTAACTACATATACATAATAACAAATAATCACCATTTTAGCAAATCTGACTAAGATTACTAACAATTTGTAAGTATTGATGCGTAGATCATTGGTATATTAGCCATCGATACGTGTTCAATGCATCTAAGGAAAAAAGAATGTAAGGACATGCCAAAAAGAGTTTCACAAGTATTCTCGGTGAATCCGGAAGATCCAACTTGGATACATATCTGATACGGTAACGTCACCTTGATGATGAATTCGTGCCACATAGGTGAACACAAGTAAAATGATGCACAAGAATAACATACAGAGAATAATCTAGATCAAGAATGGTGAATTCCCCTGGATCTCTTCTAAATGATCTTTTACAAATATATTGCAATGTGAGAATATTGATTAACCTAATTTTAATTTCAAATGATGGATTGGAAAAGAAAATGCAATTTGAGGATGAAACTAGAAATTTGGGGGTGTGAACCTAAATTAAAATGTGAAGTAAGAAAGAAGAGAAACAAAGGAAAAGCACAAAGTGGGAAAATGAAAAATACTGTAATTCATAATTTACTGCTTAGGTGATGCCTAACCTGGATCAAGCTGCTGTTGGGGATAATCTAGACTTAGCCATGGGATCTGCAAGCGCAGAGGAGGGCAATGAGACGACTGTTAGCCTGATTGGAATGCTATCGCTATATTTCTTTTCTTTGAAGACGTTCGATTGGGTTGTAAAACTTATGTACTTGGATATTTTGTGGTTGTGATGTTTTGTAATGAGGGAATAACCTCATGTGAACTTTGGCGAAGTATGTAATCATTAAATGCTTGCTTAATGATATTCTGGGTGGTCTAATTACCCACCTCTTATATCAAAAGAAATTTTAAAAAAATTACTGCTTAGGTGTTATTGTCCTGGGAATTCATCAGGAAGTAGCTATCCTTTCACTAAATGACCAGCTATTCAGATGCAACAACTTATGGCAATACAATTTTCAACCAGCTAAAGGAGGGAAATCACATGAACATCACCACCACAAAAGCCAGAGGCCTTTTATCCCAATTATTGCATTTGCCCATATTGGGAGTAGCACGTAGCAGAGAGTTTGTGATCAGTTGAGCATGGAGTTGCTTCACTTTCTTTCTGTTCAATGAAATGCTCAAAAGAGCAAGACACCTTAGACATGGAAGCAATACCAATGATACCATAAACAGCTGTGTACGAAGAAATTTTCTCCACAAATCAGATTACAAATTTATGAAGGATGAAGAAAGATTACAAACTTAATTCAGTTTTGCATACAAATATTTTTTCCTTGCATTTTGAAATATAACTATTTTTCCTTCAGTTTATTGTTGATGCTAAAAACCCATTTCATCCATGAACAATGGCAAAAAAAAACAGAAAAAGGAAAAAGAACATACAGGTTAAAAAGAAAACGCATTCCACCTATTATTGAAGAATACAAATCTTAGTTGCCATCTGTTAACTTTCACATTTGTGCCAAAGTGAGCCTAGTGGTACTGTTTAGGACAACTATTCATTTGACATGGGCGCTAACATACTTGTGTCTCTAATAAATCATCTACTATTGCTAATTTCTCATGGCCCTTGAATTGCAGCAAGAGCAAATCAAGATCCTTGCACTTTAGTCTCATCAGGGTTATAAGTGCCGGAGTTCCATGGAATAAAATCATGATGAAATAAACCACAATATATATGTGCTATAAGATATATCCATACAAAGTTTGAACCTTTGTCAACATCTTTAGCATTTGATAAAAAACGAAACTAAAATCAGCACATGTATACTCTCAAATCTCAACGCTATTATTTCATTGATTCCAAAGAATCAAGAATTCGAGAGTTGACATAATGGATGTGATTCTGTCAGCTAAACGGCATCTTATCTGCAACCGATGCTTGGATGTCTATTCTATATAAACTCAAAATTTGACTAGCTCAATATAACAAAGATATAGTCATTCAAAAAAAAGAAATCAAAGATTTGTTCAAAGGTGTTTGTTCTTCATCTCCCTCAAAGGCCTCCTGTAGGAGGATTGAGGGAGATGGAGACCATGCCCCTTGCTTTAATTGCTGAGACTCAAGGCTTTCTAAAGTTTACTTTCCTGAATTTATTGCAATTTAGAGGTAATTTTAGGCTTGCAACTAGCGTTGAAATTTATTTTAAATATAATATATTTTGTTGTTATGGATTATGTTCCATTTTGCTCTTGGCTATATTTGGGCCTTAGAATTGAACATAATTCCATAAAATATATCATCCTTTCTCTTCTTTTAGACTTCTCCGTAGCCTATGAGAATTCGGTCGATGTCAATTGGTCATCTAGGACTCTAAAAAGCCCATTTCTCGTCATAGTTTTTTGAACCATCAATTTGGCACTTATTTGGAGAGGGACAGCCAGTCGTAAAACTTTGTCAAATATTTATTGGAGTTCTGCTTCATAACCGACCTCGGTTGATGGGAAAAGGCTTAGATGATGATGATGATGATGATGATATATGTTGTTGTCAAATATTCATCACTATAGTTGAGTTAGATCTTTAGGCCGTTTCAAGTCTCCTTTACTTTTGGTTCTTTACCACGCTAAACACAGCAAACAAAATCCCTGGGTATTTTGGCATCGACTCCCTGTCAATAACATATACATTCATAAAAGAACAGATAAGCAGAAATGTTATATACAAAGATTGCCTAAATATTATTACTGAAATTTTCTGACATGTTGCTAGCTGCAAGATCACTAAAATGGTTCATACTATAGGTACTTGATTCAGGTACATTATCAGAAAAAACGCATCAGTTCTCTTTCTGAAGTAATTTGATTATTTTGATGTTAATAGTTTTTATTTGTCCTACTCTCATTTCTTTCCAGAAACAAACCCTTCCCATAACACTAATTTTGCCAAATTATAAATCCATACGGCATCAAAAGTTTATGGCCTCGTTATCAAATGAGAATAACATCACGAATCCTCATCTGTTAACGCACTTATCAACTTTTGCTGTATGTGCCCAAACTATTTTAATTGGTTCCCATCATTTCATTGACCAACTTGAATACTCAAGGCGCCAAATCAATGGACTTAAATTATACATCACCTTGTTACAAAATGTCCTTGATACCTAATCAAATCAGCCGGCTTTTGCTCTTGCCAAAGTTGGTCTCCCTTTCCCTACCCTATCTTTTCCATCCGCTTTTTAACCTTCAAGCAGTGCCTATACCATCAAGCTTTTGCCTTCAATCTCCATGACAAGATAAGCTCTTGAATCACTAAGCCAAACATCTATCTTCCTTATTTACTGACAAACATCCACTTTTTCTTCATTATTCTAAAAATTCTATTTTTTTCATTGACAAAGAGCTTAAAGCAAGTGATGTCTATTCTGAGAGTCGTCAAAGCCAGGTCAATTGCAATAAAGAGCAACCCCAGTGCCATAAGACCAGGCTAATGCTATATAAGCTTCTTCACAGCCAGAAGGTGTTAATGGGTATCATCCCTCAAAAAGTTCATACAGTTAACCAGTTAAGGCTGGTGAGGAGAAGGTTAAGGAAGAAAAAGAAGAAGAATACCCTTGCATCATCACAAACTCATTCTCGAATTGGACCTTGAGAATAAGGATAGCGACAATTTACACAATGAGATTGATAAAGCTGCTGATGTGTTCATAAGGAGGTTTCACAGGCAAATGAAGATTCAAAAACGGGAGTCCTTCAAACGGAATCAATAGATGTACGAGAGAGGTCTTAAGGAAAAGAGAGGATCAATACAAAATGAAGCATTTATAGATTATTTTCCTCAAAGGTAAAAAGGCATAGTATCGACAAGGATGCAAAGAAAATATTATCTGTTGGTATTACTTTTTGCTTCATGTAAGGTGCAGAAGAAATTCTATATAATAATATTCAAGAAGGCACACTTCCATGAAATTAATCAGAGGAGATAACTAATTAAGTTTTTTGTCAGGAGTAGCATATTGCTGAAGCGATGATTAGTGCTTTCGCCAACATATGCATGAGGCTGTCTTTTGCCAGCATAATATTTGAAAACAATACTAGAAGATCTAGCCAAATAGGTGACAACCTGGTGAAAAAGTTTTACATAATCATGTAGGAAAGACACACACTTGGCAAGCGGTGACCTTCCCGCCCAATTGTTTAAAGAAAAAGTAAGACTAAAAGGTTTCCAGGTCAGATAACCATGCTATTTTCTCAAGATAATCAAGTTGACAGACATAAATGTGTATATAACATAGCACATAGCAATTTATCACAAACAAAGAAAATAGCAAGATTGACAGTACAACTTATGCTTTGTATATTAACTGACCTCATTATTCATTTGGCTTCATGTCTGATTTCTCTTTCATCTATTGTTAAAATGCCCGTAAATATATTACAGCTGTCAAGAATAATGGTACTCAAAACATATCATGGACAAGAACAAAGTACTGATGTGCAAGAAAAGGCTATTCAAGTATTAAAATTATGTTTGCAGACAGAGGATGTCAAAAATTGCAATCACGTGTAGAATTAGATCATTCAAATGTTTTTTTCCGCCTGAGGTCACACCCATCAAAATGGTAAAATATATATTATGGTTGGTTTGAAATCTAATTATATAAAACATTTTGACTCGAACCTAGATTATGTTATCAATATCAAGAACAGTTTCGATAATAAAGATAAAACACGTGCACAACATTAACATACAATTGCTGGTCAATTAGTATAGTTCCAGCATATTCAGTAGTAAGCTTTTGTCAATCGTAATACAAACATAATATTTCAGAATCGAGAACTACAAAAAAAAAGTAGATACCTTAATAAAGTAATAATGCGTCACCATGAAAGTTAGATGAAATATGTTATCTAGGGAATAACCACATAATAATCTGATGCCTAAAGAATTTATGGGCCTTTGCAGTTGATTATGATTAGGGAATCATCAATTCATCGCAAGTAAAACAGTGTACAAATATAGGACAAAATATAGATTACTCAATTGAATGTATATAATAAAGCACACGAGATAGTAATTCAAAGGAAACAACAAACATTTTGGATAATCCACAAATTGCTGACTCTTAATTCTTAAACTGAGAAATAATCCAAATAAAATATATGTTTTACTATATGTTTGAAATGATCAACTATTCACTATCAGCCAAAGGAATCATATAAACAAGAAGAAATAATTGGTACCGGTACTCAGGAAGGGGTCTGCTAAAATCGAATGCATAACCTTCTACGGAGTAAACACTTCAAAAACATTATTTCCAATGTCTTCAAAATCTACTATTTTTGGCTTCTTCTAACAGAGGCAGATGTCGTCATCTCCCCGCTCAACTGTAAGTCCTTGAAGCTACCATCTGTTCCAATTTATAAAATAAATGAAATACAAAGAAGACCGGTTCATCTGACATATTGAAGTATTCTGCAAAAGCCTCTTTGAAAACCCTACATGAGATTTCCTCGTCATAGGAAATAAGTAATCCGTCATTTGCAAACAAGAAGAGTGAAAAAGACCCAGTCTCTCCTCTACAGATGGCACCGGAGAAGCCTTGTGGTAAGCAGAAAGTATTTTTGAACATATATAGGGTAAAGAAGTAAGGAAACAAGGGCATCTCTGAATTTATTGGACAACTTGAAAGCTTAAATGGAAGAATTGCTGACAAAAGAGTTGAAAGAAAAGACACATGTTACATAAAAATCAACCTCATGTATGACTCGTTCGAGAACAAAAATTGGAAGTATAGAAATGCATTAGCAGTTTACAAAAACGATGGCAAGAATAACTGAAGTTTCTTACTTTTATTTGTATATCTGCAATTGAGCTCACTGCAAGGTCTCTGCTACGGACGCGTTAATTTAAGCCATATATTTGAGTGATTCTTGTTAATATGAGATACTTGATAGACATTAAGCAATGTTGCGGGCCTTGGGGGTAATGGTGTTCTCCTGCAATTCTTGTAAAAGAAATTCTCAAAAACCTTTTACATTTTTGTCGAAATCTACCATAGAGTATCGAACAAGGATCAGCTTCATAGATCCTCATGGAATTGCGGACACACCACAAAGCCTGATTGGTGTGTTTGATTTAGTTAGATAGTGTTATTTTATTTGTCCGTTTTCTTTTGGGTTGCTTGCTTCCGAGTGTTATGTGCATTCACATTCTTGTATAACAGCCCTATTTGCATCGGTATCTGTCTCATGCAATTTGAACAGAGCTATGCCCAGGTTTAATCTGCACCTTCTTGCATTTCATCGCATCCCTGACCATCTCCACATCCTCCCATCTCTCCACCGAAGCATACACATTCGACAACGCAACAAAATCTTCGCAACTCTTCTCATCAACTTCCTTCTTCTTTGTGGTTTCCATTTTTAACAATATCTTCCCAACCTCCTCGCCAATTTCAACTCTCCCATGAACCTTACAAGCACTCAACAACGCTCTCCACACTACCCAATCCGGTTCAATTGGCATTTTCCTCACAACCTCTCTAGCCTCCTCAACTAAACCGGCTCGCCCAAGTAAGTCAACTACACATCCAAAATGCTGTATCACCGGTTTGAGCCCAAATTGTTTCTTCATAGCATCAAAAATTTTAAGCCCTTCCTCTAATAGCCCAGCATGACAACAAGCCGATAGCAAACAAGTAAACGTCACAACATTCGGCGTTATTCCTTCGCTCTGCATCGTATCTAATAGCTTTAAAGTCTCATACCCTTTTCCATGCATAGCAAGCCCTGACATCATCGTCGTCCATGTCAGCACATTTCGTTCGCTCATTTCACCAAACATTTTGTAAGCGTCCCGTACAGATCCGCACTTTGAGTACATATCGACTAGTCCTGTACCGATGAAGCAATCTTGGTGAACATGAGTGAACTTGTATATAAAACCATGGGCTGTGCTTCCGAGGTTTAAATCTTCAAGCTGCGAGCAAGCAGAGAGTAAAGCAACGGCTGTTCTCTCCGTTGGCTTAACGCATTGTTGTAACATTTCACGTAGCAAGACAAATGTCTCCTTAGCAGCATTATTAGCGGAGTATGCGTTCAGCATCGCGTTCCAAGTTACAGGATTTCTTGTGGGCATTTTATCGAACAGGTTGCGTGCAAGTTTAAGATCTTTGCAATTTGAATAGAAATTGATGGCTGTTGTTTGAACTGCTGCATCATAATCGAGCCCACATTTCATTATCTGAGCGTGTGCTTGCATCCCCTCGCGAAGCGCTGCCGTTTGCGCGCACGCACGAAACATGTAGATGCAGGTGAATTTGTCGCGTAGATTTACCCTTGCAAAGAGCTTGATCGAATCCTGAGGCACGCCAGCTGAAATATATTGCCGAATCAATTTGCCCAAATCAGGAATTGAGCGCAGCAAGGAGTTTGTGGTCATTTGAGCGTGGATTTGTTGCAGTTGCTTCGTGCTCGATGAAATGTCTAACAGAGAACGACATTTGGAACGTGCAAGCGATGTCGATATTGTCATTGAAATATTATCAAGCTCTTGTAGTATTAGATTGGGCGCTGGTTTTGTATTCTAAGATGCGGGGATGTTTGCGAAAGAGAAAGAAACTTAGAATTTTGGGTATTTAATGAAGGATGCAGCCTCCACTTAAAAATAAACTCCAGCTTTTCTTTCCGTGTTTCCGTTCTTTTTAGATAAAACTCTAGCTATGATATATGAAATGTATTAAGTGTGTGTTTTTAATCCCAGTCGGATAAGTTTCACAAGAAAGTTTCAAAAGATGGACTCTTGCTTAAACGATTCAAAAAGGTCAAAATTTGTCGATCCAATATTGCATGAATAAAGGTTTTATGAATTTAACGCATCGATGAGAAAATCAATAATAAGAAGAAGAGGATGTTTTTCTCCTAAAAGACCGGAGAAAGGAAGATAGTTCCTCGATCGAGCTCATTTTTCAAAAATTGACACTTTTCCGGACAATACCCAACTTGCTCTTCAAACAATGGAGGGGTCAACTCAATAAAGGTTTCATCGACAAAAAAAAAATGGGATGGGGAAGGAAGAGGCGTTCTCTTCTATTTATATTTTTAGCCGCAATTATCTCAACCCGGAGGCCGGTCTCGTTTAGCAATGGTAGAACAATTTCTCAGGCCAAGGTTTTGTGAAGCTTTGAATGGAAACTCTAAAAATTGTAACCGAAATCTCGTTGACAGCTAGAGCAGACTATCTAACCACGGTTTTAAAAAATTTTGAAGGCTCGAAACTTAATTTTTCTAAACTCCAAAATGAATTGAATTTCACAAAGTTTCAAGCCGTTCCTTTTATTTAAACCCTATTTTCAAATCTTAGTTTTAAAACTATGTTACCCAACGGCAAATGAGCCTAAATTTTGTAAAACCTCAATTTTACTTGCATAATCCACGATTTCGATATAACTTAAACGGAAGGATGGTCTTGAAAACCTAATTCCACATTTCTAAGGCCTCTAACTTTCAATTTATCTTGGATTTTCAAGGCTGGTGTGAATCCCTTACCTTGAGTTTGATCATATTTGAAATCAAATTGATTCCCCTTCATTTGTTTATTTGTAAAAGAGGAAACAAAATAAACTTAAAATGAAAAATGCATTATTCAATATTTGACTAACGACTTAAAGTAAAAGATATTCTGGACAAGGCAACATATTTATTCATAATAAATTATAACCGGCTTGAGCCTATTGCCTTTAACATTATTAAGCTAAACCATTTTTCTCAATAGTGAATGGGATTATGTTAGAAGGGGTTGGTGGTAGGCCTAAAGTTTAGGGGATGCAAGTGGAGTATTGCAGCCATGAGGCTTTTGAAAAATATGATGATTGAATTTAATAGGTTCGGAGAAGAACAATTTACTGAAATGAAAAATGAAGAGGAAAGGGTTATGGGATTTCTTATTCTATGTCTGTTAGGTCGGAAGTTTAGAAGGTGCTTTCCGCAATCTGAAAAAACTCCTTACTTGCAGGCCCAGTTAAAACAACCGTAGAAGTGAAAAGTTCGGAAGCAGCAGAAGCAGAGAACACAAAAAGCGGTGCTGAAAAGGAAAGAGCACACCGAGAAAGAAGGCGCACCGCATCTCAGGAAGGCTTGGAGGGAGACAGAATATAGCACAAGTTGCCAAAGCTGAGAGATTTTGATGATAAAGCACAAGGACTATAGTTTTAGTTTTGTTTTTGTTTCGTTTCGTTTTGCGTAAGGCATATTAAATTTTGTCGTAGATTGAATAGCAACTCTAAATTTTGATATTGTAGTTGGATTAGGTTGTCTTGGATCACAGACCAGTGCAAAAGGCTCTAGGAACCGATCCGCTTTATTTGTCCTGAACCAGTTTTATTTGTTAAGATTTATCATTTGATTAAGGCAAATCTTCGTGTGAAAAAGAGTTGGAATTCTACACAGGTAATCTTGTCTCAGTTGTATAATGGCTAGAAAACGAAATTCTAAAGATTTACCTGCTCTTATTGGGTAAATTACACTGAAATACCTTCAACTATTGTGGTTTCTCACTAAAATACCTAAAGGTTTTTTATATACAGCAAATTCGTTAGGTGCTAGCCATTGAGGGTATTTTAGTGAGAATAAATCTATAAGGCATAATTGATACTCAATTTTGCAATTTCCTTAGAGAACTAAAAATCGATTGAATCACAACTTATGCATGCATAAACATATCGGCTTTTAATTGATACTCAACTTTACTTTTGTGCCCATATTAGTTACTGATGATGCTCTATATTGGAAACGCCTCACCGTGATCAGGACACGTGGCAGATGACGTGTCCCAGAACTCAGAAAAAAGTGCCCACAAGGACCGACCAGACCACCCCTGTACCCGACCTGCAAGCACAAGCTGGCTCTCCTCAGAGCCCCTGCAAATTGGCCTCCTCGGCCTCTCAGCTCGCCCCGAGCTACCACAGGACCAAGATGCCTCCCGCTCATTCCCGAGCTCTCCCACCGAGGCCATCTTCCTCGGTCCCTCCGACCGACCGACTCCACCACTCACAGGCATAACCGTCACTCCGCAAATCTCGCCATGCGCGGATTCGACGCCGGCAACGTCCCACGTTCCACGCCATCACGATCCCCATTAACGGGCGATCCGCTTATTACGCGGACGTGACGTCGGGAGCGTAACTGCCGGCGAGATTCTTGCGCCCGCTGCTGCGTGCTCCACCGCTATATGAACCCCCGTCACAGAGAGGTCAAGTAAGCCATTTTTGATACTTTTACGCCGTTACTCTGCTCGGATCTCATTACTAACTTGAGCGTCGGAGGGTCCACGGTGGTACCAAACCATCCCGGGACTTCTTTGCAGGTACTCGGCACCAACTCCTCACCTCACCTCTTCCTCCCAAAACCCATTAAGACCCACACGTAACGGAGGATAGTCAACTAAGTCCACCGCGAGATTAACGGAAGACAACATCTGACGGAGGCCCGAAAAGGAGCTCCATCAGTTGGCGCCGTCTGTGGGAAACGAAACTCTACAAGAAATAAAGTTGCCCTTCCGATCTCCATCCCCATGGCAAGCGATCACCCTGAAGATCCAGATACCAGCCGCCGCCTCCCCCTCACCGGAGGCGCGGGTGAACCTTCTCCGGCGACCGTCATCAACGCCCTCGCCGGCCGAATAGACCGACACCCCCTCCCTTGACGGGGTCGCACAGAGGGGGCTCGCCACGGAGGCTCGAGGGCCATCTCGCCCGAGGATCTAAGCCCTCACTAAGAGGCAGCCCAGCAGCTACCCTACTCGGCTATCCCTGGCGGGTAGCTTCCCTACCGCAACGCCAGGGATCAGAAAGTCCTCCCAGAGGCAATCGAGCCCGAGGATCCCTCGCTCGGCTATCCCTGGCGGGTGCTTCCTTACCGCAACGGCAGGAATCAGAAAGCCCTCCCAGAGGCAGTCGAGCCCGAGGATCCCTCGCTCGGCTATCCCTGGCGGGTAGCTTCCCTACCGCAACGCCAGAGATCAGAAAGTCCTCCCAGAGGCAGTCGATCCCGAGGATCCCTCGCTCGGCTATCCCTGGCGGGTAGCTTCCCTACCGCAACGCCAGGGATCAGAAAGTCCTCCCAGAGGCAGTCGAGCCCGAGGATCCCTCGCTTAGCTATCCCTGGCGGGTAGCTTCCCTATCGCAACGGTAGGGATCAGAAAGCCCTCCCAGAGGCAATCGAGCCCGAGGATCCCTCGCCCGGCTATCCTTCAGGACAAAATCCTTCGCCAAGAGGCACCGGACAGTAACCCTGCCCGGCCAAGGGTCCTTGATAGGCTTCTTACAGCCCTATAGCTCTTCCCACGCCAAGAACCAAAGTCCTCCCAGAGGAAGTCGGGTCCTTACTCGGCTATCCCCGGCTGGTAGCTTCCTACCACAACCGAAAGGGATCAAAGTCCTCGCCAAGAGGCACTGGGCAACAACCCTGCTCGGTCCCCGTCCTGAAGGATCAAAAGCCCTCGCAAGAGGCATCCGAGCGTCTACCCCGCTCGATCATCCCTGGCGGGTAGCTTCCCTACCACAACGCCGGGGATCAGAAAGCCCTCGCCAAGAGGCACCGAGTAGCTACCCTGCTCGGCCATCCTTCGCAGGCCTCTCAGGGACCCTCCAGCGTCAAGGATCAAAGCCATCGCCAAGAGGCACCGAGCAGCTACCCTGCTCGGCCATCCTTCGCCGGCCTCTCAGGGCCCCACCAGCGTCAAGGATCAATGCCCTCGCCAAGAGGCACAGAGCAGCTACCCTGCTCGGCCATCCTTCGCAGGCCTCTCATGGCCCTCCAGCATCAAGGATCAGAAAGCCCTCGCTAAGAGGCACCGAGCAGCTACCCTGCTCGGCCATCCTTCGCAGGCCTCTCAGGGACCCTCCAGCGTCAAGAATCAAAGCCCTCGCCAAGAGGCACCGAGCAGCTACCCTGCTCGGTCATCCTTCGCAGGCCTCTCAGGGCCCCTCCAGCGTCAAGGATCAATGCCCTCGCCAAGAGGCACCGAGCAGCTACCATGCTCGACCATCCTTCGCAGGCCTCTCACGGCCCCTCCAGCATCAAGGATCAAAGCCCTCGCTAAGAGGCACCGAGCAGCTACCCTGCTCGGCCATCCTTCGCAGGCCTCTCAGGGACCCTCCAGCGTCAAGAATCAAAGCCCTCGCCAAGAGGCACCGAGCAGCTACCCTGCTCGGCCATCCTTCGCAGGCCTCTCAGGGCCCCTCCAGCGTCAAGGATCAATGCCCTCGCCAAGTGGCACCGAGCAGCTACCCTGCTCGGCCATCCTTCTCAGGCCTCTCATGGCCCCTCCAGCGTCAAGGATCAAAGCCTTCATCGTGAGGCCGCCGAGTTCCTTCCTGCTCGGCGCATCCCCAGCGGACATCCTCCTGCCCATCAGATACTGAGAATCTCAAGCCCCCATCGTGAGGCCGCCGAGTTCCTTCCTGCTCGGCGCATCCCCAGCGGGTATCCTCCTGCCCACCAGACGTTGATGGTCTGAAGCCCTCATCCCGAGGCCGCCGAGTTCCTTCCTGCTCAGCCCATCCTTAGCGGGCATCCTCCTGCCCATCAGATGCTGAGGATCTCAAGCCCTCATCGTGAGGCCGCCGAGTTCCTTCCTGCTCAACGCATCCACCGCCGAGTTCCTTCCTGCTCGGTGCATCCCCAGCGGGCATCTTCCTGCCCACCAGACGCTGATAGTCTGAAGCCCTCATCGCGAGGCCGCCGAGTTCCTTCCTGCTCGGCGCATCCCCAGCGGGCATCCTCCTGCCCATCAGATGCTGAGGATCTCAAGCCCTCATCGTGAGGCCGCCGAGTTCCTTCCTGCTCGACGCATCCCCGGCGGGCATCCTCCTGCCCATCAGTCGCTGATGGTCTGAAGCCCTCATCGTGAGGCCGCCAAGTTCCTTCCTACTCGGTGCATCCCCAGCGGGCATCCTCCTGCCCAACAGACACCGTAGGTCTGCACACATCGCGTCGGCCAACCGACGCTTAACACGCAGACCGTCGCTTCAGTGACGGGATGCACGAACCCGCGCACCTTCCTTAAATGCAGAGATTTCACCCTGATTCGCTGGCAGAAAATGCAGCCGACAGCCCGGGGACGCGTCCCGACGAAATTTTAGGAGGGAGCTCTCCCCGGGCGGCCCGGCAGTCCACTCTTGACCCGACCTGCCAGCTGGTCGGGACAAGAGTGTAGGGTTCCTAGGCACACTATAGAGGTCTCACAAGGCATCAACCATGCCAATTTCAAATTTTATTGGTGCCGAGAAACCCTAATACGGATCGTAGACTAGAATTTTAGGCGAAAAACAAATCTAGTTAACACTTTAACTAAAGGAGAGAGACTACAACCTTTGTAGATCCGTTTCTCCACTTCCTAAGCTCCACGTAGGCGTCCTCTCGCTGTCCTAGTTGGATCTCGGACTCTCGCATCGGCTTCATCGAAGAAATGAGCGGAATAGGTCGTCGGCTTCGTGCCGAAGATGATCTACGTCGAGGTTGCACAAGTTCAAGCTCCAACTTCACCAAGTTGAGAAACTTGTGAAGAAAACACCCAAAACAACTTGGCAAGAGGTAGAGGGTGAAGAAATAGGAGGTGGGTTCACTTTAGAATTGGATTTCTCACTTTGGAACTCAAGATGCCATTGATGGCATCAAGCTTTTTCTCTTGAAGATGAAGAAGAAGAAGTAGATAGAATATGATAAGTGTGTTATAAAAAGAATAATAAAATCAATACTTATCATCTTCTAACCTTGGTTAAGTGTAGAGAATAAACCATGGTCAAATGAGAATGGTTAGGGTTAAGGATGATGACAAAATGGTCACTTTAGTCAAAGCTTCATGAAGCTTCATCAAGCTTCATGAAAGAAACCATTTTGTTATCATTTATTTATTTATCAAAAAGAATAGATAAATAAATAAATAAATAAATAAAAACCCTAACTATTATCATAACCATGGTTTAAGTCTTAACACAAAACCAAACTACATGCATCATCAAACATGACATATAGTAGTGCACAAAAGTATATCACATATACAACTTGTGAACTACAAGTGAGAAAATCCTATTAAAGTGAACCAATACCAGTTAATGCAAAGTAATATATCAAATATATAATTATACATTAAATCATTAAATCAACACTTGATTCAATGATCCGGTCATGTCGCACATAACCGACTAGTATTCAATGTATCGACTTATCGAATCAATCTACGATTCGATAACTAGGTTATATCGTATATAACCAATCGAAACATTCATCGCGAGAATGAAATGCGGTATCACATACACGCATTATTCTCGGTCCTGCACATATCTCATATGCGCTCCTATTTCGTTTCGCTTGAGCCAGGAAACCTCTGTGTAGGACTCTAAAGACTCGTCAATACGCCGGTAGCAGATGATGATCATATCAAGCATCCACAAGCCGCAAGCGGTCTGTTAAACGTAACGGCCATCCGGGTATTGAGCGATCAGAAGATCGACGAGCTAGCCCGCTCACACTCCTGTGAATCCAACCAGTAACACTTACCGTACAGTCCGGTCTGTTCGTCTGATACGTCGCATATCAAGTCTAGGGGTGGTAAACGTCAGACCCCAATAACCGATAAGTCATGCCGATGTGAGGCTCATAACGGATCGAGAAACTACTGGTAACACTTACCAGCAAATCTTTGATCAGCCCTGGCCAGGGACTTCCCTGTTACGGCCAATCGAGCACTGCGCAACATCAACCCCCAATACCGGGAGAGACGAAACCCCTCCTATCGCTCATTGCCTCCATGTGACTCGGGACTGTACCCAAAGACCACCGTTTTGCACGCCCTCATGGACGTGGTAAGGTGGAGATCAAAGCACAGTGGGAATCACACAAGACTCTATGACGATCTCGGGTCTACAGACTAACCTGCACAAGTGTCACCTGAGAACTGCCATCTGACGTGAGGTATAATACCATCTGGGAGTTCTCGGCGAGTCCGTCCAGTGTACCCAGTCTCCACTGAACACCCGTATACTATCTCTGATGTCAAACACCAATGGATATGGGATCATCCATCGCCCATCTCATGGGTCGAGAGGCGTATACGCTAGTCTACTCTGGTATATCGATGCCCCGTCTCGATACACCCACGACTAGGGACCTTGAAGGATATACTTATGGACTACCATGTCCCCACTAGTATGATCTGCATCATAGTCCAGGTAGTCAAGTACACATCCTAAGGGCTTTACCAACATGTAACTATAAGACAGTTTAAAGAGACTAGTATACATGTTAAGATAAAGAGCAACCAGATAGCATACTATCATATCGAGCAAGAAAGTCATCTCTATATATGTCCAAGCATCCAATATAATATACATCATCTGTACAATACTGGCCTCTAGGACATACATACAACTAACAAAGAGTGGGGGGCTAATGATGATGCTCTATATTGGCAACGCCTCACCGTGATCAGGACACGTGGCAGATGACGTGTCCCAGAACTCAGAAGAAAGTGCCCACAGGGGCCGACCAGGCCACCCCTGTACCCGACCTGCAAGCATAAGCTGGCTCTCCTCAGAGCCCCTGCAAATTGACCTCCTCGGCCTCTCAGCTCGTCCCGAGCTACCACAGAACCAAGATGCCTCGGCCCTCCCGCTCGTTCCCGAGCTCTCCCACCGAGGCCATCTTCCTCGGTCTCTCCGACCGACCAACTCCACCACTCACAGGCATAACCGTCGCTCCGCAAATCTCGCCATGCGTGGATTCGATGCCGGCAACGTCCCACGTTCCACGCCATCACGATCCCCATTAACAGGCGATCCGCTTATTATGCGGGCGTGACGTCGAGAGCGTAACTGCCGGCGAGATTCTCGCGCCCGCTGCTGCGTGCTCCACCGCTATATGAACCCCCGTCACAGAAGGGTCAAGTAAGCCATTTTAGATACTTTTACGCCGTTACTCTGCTCGGATCTCATCACTAACTTGAGCGTCGGGGGGTCCTCGGTGGTACCAAACCATTCCGGGACTTCTTTGCAGGTACTCGGCACCAACTCCTCACCTCACCTCTTCCTCCAAAAACCCATTGAGACTCACACGTAACGGAGGATAGTCAACTAAGTCCACCGCGAGATCAATGGAAGACAGCATCTGACGGAGGCCCGAAAAGGAGCTCCGTCAGTTACCAATATAAGGACTTCAAGAGATGGTTCCATGCATAATAATCCTAGTTTAAAAATAAAAATAAAAAAACTATAATTCATCTTCAGTTTCATCAATGCATTTTTCTACTATTGCATTCGTTAAAAATTGAACTCTAGTCATCACATTACTGCTCGCTCTGAAAAGCTTCAGCCTTTTGATATAAACCAACCATTCTTAACATACCCATTCAGAATCTCACTCAGGAATTTTGTCACACAGCATAATTGGGTTTTCAAATCTTTCCACCAGAGGTTGAACATGATATGAGATTTTATGGCCGAATTTCTGTCGAGTAAAAGGGAAGAAACTGATAATGTCGAGGAAAGAACACAAACACAATTCTAATTTCACCATGATATAGAATTTGTGTAGATTCCTTAGGGGGGGTTATCTATATACAGCCTTAAAATCGTTCTATTTCTAAATACAACTCTATTTCTATATACAACCCTTAAAACTTCTAAGTTAATCAAATAGGACACTTTGTTAAGTCAATTTTGGTTCATGTTTGGGTTAGGGGTAACTTGGGTTAGATTTTGGTACATGTTACCCTCATACTCCTTCTCTCAACTAATTAAACTTCTCTACTTCTCTTCTTATATACTCCAAAGATGCTCATTTTCTTTCAAATCTTGAAAACACTTCATGGTGATACATTACATTATAGCGCTATCAATTGGGAACTTGTGGAATATAAAGCATTGTTATTCATCCTTAAAAGGAGGAGGAGGATAAAGAAATAACAATAACAGGAAGGTGCAACAATAGCAATGTAGTGAGTAAGGAGAGGAGTTGTGGCTACAAAGGTTTGATAGGGCATTTAAAGGAAAGAATATAGTCGTTTGAGGGTCATTTGGTAATTTTGACTCTCCAATGCTAGAACTAACGGTAAGATAGATGAAAGTTAACTATGGGGTACTATTTAATGTGGTTAGAATTTTTAGGGGTTGTATTTAAAAATATTATATTTTAGGAGGTTTTATTTAGAATTAGTTATGTTTAAGAATAATTTAGCTAACAAATAGATATTTGTGCAGGCCAAATTCCACTAGGGCCCAATTGACATTAGTTTATCAACTTTCTGGGCTTTCTTGCAAAAGAGGGGGGCTCCATTATGATGGGCTTAATGCACAGCTATACTGGGCCACATCTGATAGTTGTACATTGAAAATACCTCGCTAACTTTTAAAAAGTTCACGTTGTTCCCCCAACAGAATTCCCTTCATCTAGGGGTAATTTGGTCCAAAACAGCCCACGTATGACGCATGTGGGTATGAAAATTATGGGGCATCTTGCTATTGGATCATGGGTTTCTTGCATTTTAGCCGAACAAAAATGTAAATAAATTTAGTCATTTTCTTTTATTAGTTTAGATGTTTGGCATGACCGAAAATACTTCTAGACATATTTTTAGGCTGCTATGGTGAATCCTAATTGGAGGTTATTTGTCGAAATTCTTTCTCTTTTAGTTTAGATATGATTCATATGAAAGATGGTATGCAACACTAGAACAATGAAAAAAATGTATTTTTCTTTGTTCTAATTTAATTACTTGGGCTATTTTTATTTGTCATGTCCCGCTTCCCAAAAGACTATGACGGGAATGCGATAAGGCCCGCAACGTATCTATATCGAGAAGACCCTCTCAATATAGATACACTAAGCGTCGGCAAGCTATAATATCACAAGAACAATAGAATTTTCGTAATAAATAAGCAATATCCAACAGTTATTACATCCCAGATAATTCAAGTGTTGGGATTTTTAGATCCCAAACAATTTAGAAATCAAACACAGATTTTTGAAAAGAAAAGAAAATATAAAAATACAATCAAACATAAGGAAAAAACTTTCAACTTCTCTTCTTTATTTAACTTCAATACAAATTATAAAACTTCTCTTCAATTCTTTTTCTTCTTCTCTACGTAAAATACCCTAATCAATCTATATTTATAGGCCTAGACAGTGATAATTAGAGAAAACATTCATTTAATTAGGATTTATCTCTAAATAACTAATTAAATCTTATTTCTAAACAAATTTTCAAATATCTTTATAATTAATTTTATTCAACTAACAATTTAAATTTAGATCCAATCTAAATCTAAATCCGTAACTTTCTCACCTAAAAGATTTGAATGTATGACAAATCTTAACAATCTCCACCTTAACATGCATTCAACGAGCCGTCTTCTACATTCTCCTCACAATTGCCATCCACGATATCTTCTGAGTTTTGCACAAAACTCCACTTTGGTTCAAGCTTCCTCCACCTTACTCCGAATTTGTTTTTCCGTACACAGGCTTCTCCACAACTTGTTATATGTCGCTTGAAGTTCTCACTCCTTTCATCACGACATAGTTCTTTTGCCGCACCTTCATTACTTCTCCTTGAGTAATAATTGTGTAATCTCTTGTATCCAATCTCCCAAGCGAAATTAAATTCCTTTTCAGTTTTGGGACATACCTGATATCACCAAGAACTCTCTACTTTCTATCGAACATCTTTATCTTCACGGTGCCCACACTTTCCACTTCTGCTTCAGAATTATCCGCCAACGTCACCGTTTCCTTTTTCTTCTTGATTTCATCGAACCACTCTTTATTTGAACATACGTGAAAATATGCTCACGAATTCACGTACCATACATCTTCCTTCTTGACTTTATCATCTGATGGGGGTCCTTTTCAGGTCTCCGCCAGATATTGTCTTCCGTTGATTTCCCGGTAGATTTTGGTGGTGATCTTCTATTGTGTGTGGATCTCAATGAGTTTTGGTGAGATTGGTGATTTGAGGAGTTTAGCGCCGAGTACCTGCAAAAAAGTCCCGGGATAGTTTGGTACCACCGAGGACCCTCCGACGATCAAGTTAGTGCTAGATCCGAGCAAGGTAACGGCTAAGTGGAATCAAAAATGGCTTACTTGACCCCTCTGTAATGGGGGTTTATATAGCGGCGGCGGCACGCAGCAGCAGGCGCGAGAATCTCGCCGGCAGTTACGCTCCTGACGTCACGCCCGCGTAAAGAGCGGATCGCCTATTAATGGGGATTATGATGACGTGGAACGTGGGACGTTGCTGACAGAGAATTTGTATGTGGCGAGATTTGCGGAGCGGCGGTTACGCCTGTGGGTGGTGGAGTTGGTCAGTCGGAGGGACCGAGGAAGACGACCTCGGCTGGGGAGCTTGGAGACGAGCAAGAGGGCCGAGAGGGCCGAGGAGTCTTGGTCCTGTGGCAGCTCGGGACGAGCTGAGGGGCCGAGGAGGCCAATTTGCAGGGGGCCCTGAAGAGGGCCAGCTTGCCCTTGCAGGTCGGGTATAAGAGTGGCCTGGTCGGCCTCTGTGGGCTCTTTTTTCTGAGTCTTGGGACATGTCATCTGCCACGTGTCCTGATCTTGAAGATCGCTAATATTAAGCATCATCATTAGCCCCCCACTCTTGTCCCGACCAGCTAGCGGATCGGGTCAGGAGTGGACTGCCAGGCCGCCCGGGGTAAGCTCCCTCTTGAGGTTTCGTCGGGACGCGTCCCCGGGCTGTCAGCTGTCTTTTCTGCCAGCGAATTAGGGTGAGATCTCTGCATTTAAGGAAGGTGCGCCGGTTCATGCATCCTACCACTGAAGCGACGGTTCGCGTGTCAAGCGTCGGTTGGCCGACGCGACGTATGCAGACCTGTGACGTCTGATGGGGCGCGGTTCAGTGCTAGAACGACAAGTGGAGCAATCGATCGTTGAGTTGATTTCGATCACCTGATGTCTTTTGTTGGGGCTTCGGGTCCGCTGCAGTGATGGCTCAGTGGCCTCATTACGAGGGCTACAAATCTGCAGCGTCTGTTGGGCAGGAGGATGCCTGCTGGGGATGACCGAGTAGGGAAGCTACTCGGTTGATCTTGGCGAGGGCCTTGATCCCTGGCGTTGCGAGTAGGGGAGCTACCGGCCAGGGATAGCTGAGCAGGGAAGCCGCTCGGCTGCCTCTAGGAGGACTTTGATCCTTAGCGTTGGAGGGGTTGTAAGAAGCCTGCCAAGGATAACCGGGCAGCGAAGCTGCGCGGTTGCCTTTTGGCGAGGGCTTTGTTCTCTGGCGTCGTGGGTAGGCGACCGCCAGCCTGGGATGACCGAGCGGGGTAGCCGCTCAGATACCTCTTGCGAGGGCTTTGATCCCTAGTGTTGCGGGTAGGGAAGCTACCGGACAGGGATAGCTGAGCAGGGGAGCCGCTCGGCTGCCTCTAAGGAGGACTTCGATCCTTAGCGTTGGAGGGGTCGTAGGAGGCCTGCTAAGGATAACCGGACAGTGAAGCTGCGCGGTTGCCTCTTGGCGAGGGCTTTGATCTCTGGCGTTGCGAGTAGGGAAGCTACCGGCCAGGGATAGACGAGCAGGGAAGCCGCTCGGCTGCCTCTAAGGAGGACTTTGATCCTTGTCTTTGTTGGGTAGGAAGCTACCCGCTGGGATGCGCCAAGCAGAAAGGGGCTAGGTGGCCTCGTGAAGAGGGCTTCAGATCCTCAGCATCTGATGGGCAGGAGGACGCCCGCCAGGGATGCACAGAGCAGAAGGAACTCAGCGGCCTCGCGGTGAGGGCGTGAGATCTTCAGCGTCTAATGGGCAGGAGGATGCCTGCTGGGATGCGTCGAGCAAGAAGGATCTCGACGGCCTCGCGATGAGGGCTTCATACCCTCAGCGTCTGGTGGGCAGGAGGATGCCCGCTAGGGATGCGCCGAGCAGGAAGGATTTCGGTGGCCTCGTGGTGAGGGCTTGAGATCCTCAGCGTCTGATGGGCAGGAGGATGCTCGCTGGGGATGCGCTGAGCGAGAAGGATCTCGGCAGCCTCAGGTGAGGGCTTCGGTCCTCAGTGTGAGAGGGGCCGTGAGAGGCCTGTTGAGGATGGCCAAATCAGGATAGCTGCTTGGTGCCTCTTGGCGAGGACTTGGATCCCTGACGTCGTGGGTAAGGACCTACCAGCCGGGGATGACCGAGCAGGGTAGTTGCTCGGCGCCTCTTGGCGAGGGCTTTGATCCTTAGCGTTGGAGGGGCTGTAAGAAGCCCACTAAAGATGACCGGGCAGTGAAGCGGCGTGGTTGCCTCTTGGCAAGGGCTTTGATCTCTAGCGTCGTGGGTAGGCAACTACCAGCCTGGGACGACCGAGCGGGGCAGCCGCTCGGATGCCTCTTGCGAGGGCTTCGATCCCTGTCGTCATGGGTAGGGAGCTACCAGCCGGAGTTGACTGAGTAGGGCAGCCGCTCGGTTACCTCTTGCGATGGCTTTGATCCTTCAGGATGGGGACCGAACAGGGTTACTTCCCAGTGCCTCTTGGCGAGGACTTCGATCTCTGTCGGTTGTGGTAGGAAGCTACAAGCCGGGGATAGCCGAGCAAGGACTCGACTGTCTCTGGGAGGACTTTGGTCCTTAGCGCGGGAGGGGCTGTAAGAAGCCTACCAAGGACCCTTGGCCAGGCGGGGTTACCGTCCGGTGCCTCTTGGCGAGGGCTTTTGTCCTGAAGGATAGCCGACCGAGGGATCCTCGGGCTCGACTGCCTCTGGGAGGGCTTTCTGATCCCTGGCGTTGCGGTAGGGAAGCTACCCGCCAAGGATAATCGAGCGAGGGTCGGGCTCGACCACCTCTGGGAGGACTTTCCGATCCTTGGCATTGCGGTATGGAAGCTACCCGCTAGGGATAGCCGAGCGAGGGTCGGGCTCGACTGCCTCTGGGAGGACTTTCTGATCCCTGGCGTTGCAGTAGGGAAGCTACCCGCCAGGGATAGCCGAGCGGGGGTCAGTCTCGACTTCCTCTGGGAGGACTTTCTGATCCCTGACGTTGCGGTAGGGAAGCTACCTCCCAGGGATAGCCGAGCGAGGGTCAGGCTCGACTGCCTCTAGGAGGACTTTCTGATCCCTAATGTTGCGGTAGGGAAGCTACCCGCCAGGGATAACCGAGCAAGGTATGTTCCCCTCCGAAAGACGGCCGAGACGACGCGGGGACGTCTTGCCTAAAGTTCGGGGCAGATGCTAATTGGTGCTACCTGTCTACCTCTCCGAAGATGCCAAGCTGATTTATGGCACCGTATATCGAAGGTTTAAACGGATGTGTCCGATGTAGCTGTCACGACCCGAAAGTACGGAACGTAACTGGCACTTAGATTACGAGACGTCTAAAGGCGTACCGTAGCCTAAGTCAGCCAAAGCCCAGAAAATCTAAACCAGAATCAAAAGAGAGTGAAGGAAAACCTTTAATGAAAACGGTTTTAAAATCATTTAAGTTGCATAGAATCCCTTTTTAAAACATCAAAAATTTCCGAAAATTTCGGCAGAGTCTCCCCTGTATTTTCTATCCCCTAAAATGGGTACAACAAGATAATAAATCTGTAATCATAAAAATGGCATCCCCAAGCGGGAGCTAGCTCTTCGCCCAAGGCGGATCACAACCACATGCAATATAATAGTAATATCAAGAGAAGAGCATAAAGAAACGCAAAATACCAGAAAACACACGTCGGCTCAAGTGAGCTCGACCCAAAAGAACCACAAATATACAAGTCTCTCAGTCTCATCACTAGGTCGCATATACAATACAAGTGGTAGATGGAGAATACTAGATACAATGATAAAGCAAAAAGAAATAAAGTATACTCGCAACCCACCTACGGGCGATGTCGCGAGTCTAAGCAAAAGGAACTGATGACAAGATAGCCCACCGCTACAAGACTGACGGGTCCGACCTGCAAGACACTGTGGCACAACGGGGGTGAGTTGCCAGCTCGTGAGTAAATATAACATCTAATAAGGCAATCGTAAGAATGCACGCAATGCACCACAACATGCATGTCCATATGTGCTATAATATCTCTAGTATGCATGCACAGGTATGCAATGTCATTATTAAGTCTTTAAGTGTTTTAACTGCTAAGGTTATTGAATTCTTAACTTTAGAACATGAATATCTGTATAATGGCTAAATATCATCAAGAAATCATCTGAAAACCCGTGTCAAGCATCGACACCAAAAAGGAATCATATCTGTCTCAATATCGGGCTCCGTCAGTCCGGATCGGCCCATATCATAAATCTCACGACAACGGTCGGTATCCTCCGGATATCCGCCGCGCCAGACATCACCGGTAGGTAGTCTTCCCCTGCCAGGCTCATCGTCTACAACTCGATCTTCTTGCCCCGGGGTACCATACCGGGCCCACCATGTATCCGAGACGGTTCATCCACTCCTCGAATCGGGTCTCGAAATCCAACAGAAAACATGAAAACTCATGGTGGACGACACATACATCACGAGAAAACCGCAACTTTGTTTTAAAAATGATAAATATAAGTTTTTGTTAAATTCTTGCGGTTTTCCCCCAAAATCCAGAAATCGCAGC
Organism: Agapanthus africanus; assembly: GCA_030015575.1. Taxonomy (NCBI): domain Eukaryota; kingdom Viridiplantae; phylum Streptophyta; class Magnoliopsida; order Asparagales; family Amaryllidaceae; genus Agapanthus; species Agapanthus africanus. The sequence goes on along the minus strand of CM057349.1, from coordinate 412,959,235 downwards.
AAAACTGAAATCCTCAAGAAAATCATAATGTCCACATGTTATATATATGATAAATGTCTATGATATCAATGTGTATGATGTGAATTTTGGCTAGAGTTCTATGTAAATATGATGATGATGCGAGATATGTGCATGCGATGCAGTTTCATATATCAAGTATGAATGCAGGTGACGATATTAAGATAAACAGGTTCTATCGTGCACGTGTCATGGCAATTACCAAAGGCGTGTGTGTCACATGAATAGTGCGCGTGCTACAGATGCCAATGGTAATGGTGTTCGTGTCCTACAAAGTGATATCGCATAAGTATGGATGAATGTCCATGCAATCTAATATACTGTTCGCTATTAGGGTATGCAGTGTACATAAATGGATAAGCTAACTAACAATATGAATCTTGCAAGGGATAAGGAAATCCTAACTAGGGGGGGCTCCTCACGTCATTCAGACGATTCCCCCATAGATGAATACATCTACTCACCTGAAATCCCCGCTAATCTGATCCGGCCACCGCTTTGCCTTTTCGCGCCGTGTCCGAAGTTTCCCCGACCGATCCTATATTTGCACAATATCAAGCATAAGATTACAAAACCTAACACAATGCAAGTCACAACATACAATTATCCACGCTCTCAAAATAATCGTAGCATGCACTCATTGCGCGGAAAAACGCACAAAAATCGCAATCCTTTCACTAAAATCGTCATTTCGGGGAAATCGACAAAACTACAACCCGACTAGACGAAACCCCGCGTTCGCGCATTCTAATAATCCTATACGAAGCTAATAATATTGCTAACCTAACGCAAATTGAACGCATTCTATTTTTCGTAAAAATCTAGCAAGCAAATTCAACGCCGATTCAATGCAAACATCGATATTTTGCAGCGAGCATAAAAATACACCATTAACCACTACAACCAATTAGAAACCCAAAGCCCTAATTTAACTCTAACCCCATGCTTCAAACCCTAATCCACAATCAAATCCCTTACTTGAATTTTCAAAACTAACCATTTCAATGAAATTAATCATTTTAAAATACTAAACTAGCTTTATTAAACTACAAATTAACAACTAGTTTAGGATTATACCTCCCAAGTGAACCCCAACTTGCACTTGCCCTTGAAAGAACCCTCTTTTCACCTTGTTTTGAAACAATTTAGGGTGGGAAGGAGGTGGTTTAGGGTTTTGATTTGAATTAGAGAAGAAAAATGTGCATTTTTGTGGATTTTGTGCACTTTTTCATGGATTTTAGAAGCAAGAAATGGAAAAAAATGAGGGAATTTCCTACAGGTTGTGGCCGGCCTGAGCTTGGAGATTGGGAAATGGAAGAGTTGTGTGGAAATTTCTACACAAAAGTATCATCTAAGGTCAATTAATGCATGCTACATTAACATTTTTCAAAAACAACCCCTTTTCATTTCATTTTTCCATCCCTCCTTTACCATAAACAACCAAACTTGAAAAGGTTTGCTAAATTTTTTTGTTACACTATATTTTAGTTTATAATGATTCCTAATTATGAAATTTACCTAATTAAATTTTTATTTATCACTAATTTAATGTATTTAAAAAGGCTTAAAATAATTAAAAAAATTAATTAATTACGAATTTTTTTTTTATTTAACTAGATAATTATAAGTGACATTTTAGTGACAAAATTATAGTAATATCTTATCTAAATTTTGTATAATTAGGTCTACAATGAAAAATACCTAATTTGACTTTTTACGGAAAAAGCCGAAAAATTAGCCGATTATCGAAAAACTGCCTAAACGATTTTCGAAGGGTTACAATCTTCCCCCCTTAAAGAAATTCGGTCCCCGAATTTAAAATTTAACTACGTGTACCTTCAAAAAGATGGGGATATCTCTTCCTCATCTCGACCTCGGTCTCCCAGGTGACCTCCTCGCTGTTCGGGCCACGCCAAAGAACCTTGACAGACGGTATGACCTTCGACCTCAATTTCTTCACCTGCCGATCCAAGATGACAACCGGCTGCTCGGTGAAAGAAAGATCACGCTCTAACTGGATCGTCTGGTGCTGAATCGCCTGGGAAGGATCATGAAGGTACTTGCGGAGTATCGAGACATGGAATACGGGGTGAACATCGGGGAAGCTGGGCGGAAGAGCTAACCGATAAGCGACCGGACCAACACGCTCTAGGATCTCGAAAGGACCAACATATCTAGGACTCAGTTTCCCTTTCCGCCCAAATCTCATCACACCTTTCATCGGAGAGACCTTCAGGAAAACATGATCGCCAATAGCGAACTCGAGTCGGCGACGGCGCCTGTCAGCATATGATTTCTGCCTGCTCTGTGCCGCTCTCATCCTGTCCCGAATCAGCTGTATCTTCTCGGTCGTCTCCTGCACAATCTGCGGCCCCAAAATACTGCTCTCCCTGAGCTCTGTCCAACATACAGGTGATCGACATCTCCTCCCATATAAAGCCTCGAAAGGTGCCATCTGAATCGTCTCCTGGAAGCTATTATTGTAGGAAAACTCGATCAAAGGCAAATGACGATCCCAGCTACCACCGAAATCTAAAACACAAGCTCTGAGCATGTCCTCAAGAGTCTGAATCGTACGCTCCGACTGACCGTCAGTCTGAGGATGAAAGGCTGTGCTAAAACTCAATCGGGTGCCCAAAGCTTCCTGTAGTTTCTGCCACAATCGGCTGGTAAACTGGGTGCCACGGTCGGACACGATGCAAATCGGAACACCATGCAGTCGCACAATCTCATCAATATAAACCTGGGCGTACTGAGAAAATCCAAAAGTGGTCTTCACTGGCAGGAAGTGAGCCGCTTTCGTCAGTCGATCCACAATCACCCAAATAGAGTCATACCCTCGACTGGTCCTGGGTAGACCCACAACGAAGTCCATGGAGACCTGCTCCCACTTCCACTCAGGGATGGGCAAAGGCTGTAACTCGCCGGCTGGCCTCTGGTGCTCAGTCTTGACTTGCTGACAAGTCAGGCATCTCGAGACAAAGTCTGTAATATCCTTCTTCATCCCGTCCCACCAGTAAACTTCTCTCAAATCACGGTACATCTTGGTGGAACCTGGATGCACACTGTATACGGATCTATGTGCCTCCTCGAGAATATCACGCCTCAGTCCCTCTGAATCTGGCACACACAGTCGAGTCCCAAATCGAAGTATCCCATGATCATCAATCACGAACTCAGAAACTCTGCCCTGCCGAATCTGCTCAATAATCTCTAAGATACGGGCATCGCCGGACTGTGCCTCGCGAATACGGTCAAGTAACTGTGGGCGTGCTCTGAAATGGGCTAGCTGTCCCCCTGTAGGAGTAAACTCGAACTGCACTCTGCTATCACATAACACCTGCTAATCCGCCGTCGACTGCATCTGTACTGCGCTCAAACAAGATAAGCTACCTCCGGGCCTCCTACTCAAAGCATCTGCCACCACATTCGCCTTGCCCGGATGGTATAGAATCTCGCAGTCATAATCCTTCACCAACTCCATCCAACGGCGCTGTCTCAGGTTCAGGTCTCGCTGCTGGAAGATATACTTCAAACTCTTGTGGTCAGTGAATATCTGGCACGACTCACCGTATAGGTAATATCTCCAGATCTTAACTGCAAATACCACTGCAGCCATCTCTAAATCATGGGTGGGGTAGTTCTGCTCGTGTTTCCTCAGCTGCCGAGAAGCATACGCGATAACTCTGTCGTGCTGCATCAATACACAGCCCAGCCCCACTCTAGAAGCATCACAATATACCACGAACCCGCCTGATCCTGAAGGCAATGCTAACACTGGTGCAGTAGTCAGACGAGTCTTCAACTGCTGGAAGCTATCCTCACATGCCTGGGTCCAATCAAAAGGAACCCCCTTCCGGGTCAACCCGGTCAAAGGTGCAGCAATGCGGGAGAAATCCTGGACGAAACGTCGATAATAGCCGGCCAGACCTAGAAAGCTGCGAACCTCTGTAACTGATACTGGTCTAGGCCAACGCTGAACTGCCTCGATCTTCTTCGGGTCCACACAAATACCATCTCTCGTCACCACATGACCCAAGAAGTCTACACTGTCTAACCAGAATGCGCACTTGGAGAATTTGGCGAACAGCTGATGCTCCCTCAAAGTCTGCAATGTGACACGTAAGTGCTGCTCATGCTCCTCCCGGCTCCGAGAATAAACCAAGATGTCGTCAATGAACACAATGATGAACTGATCGAGATACGGCCTGAATACACGGTTCATCAAATCCATAAACGCTGCCGGGGCATTAGTGAGCCCGAACGACATCACCAAGAACTCGTAATGACCATATCGAGTACGGAAAGCTGTCTTCGGAATATCCTCCTTCCGAACCCGCAACTGGTGATAACCTGACCGTAAATCAACCTTCGAGAAAAACCCTGCACCCTGGAGCTGATCAAATAAGTCATCAATGCGGGGTAGGGGATATCTGTTCCGCACAGTAACCCGGTTCAGCTGACGATAATCAATGCATAAACGCATACTTCCGTCCTTCTTCTTAACAAACAGGACGGGAGCACCCCAAGGTGACACACTCGGTCGGATAAGCCCTTTGTCCAGCAAGTCCTGTAACTGATCCTTTAGCTCTCTCAGCTCCGCCGGGGCCATCCGATAAGGCGGTATAGAGATAGGCCCCGTGCTAGGGATCAAGTCAATACATAACTCAATCTCGCGCTCTGGTGGCAGACCAGGCAGCTCGTCAGGGAATACATCAGGAAACTCTCTCACAACAGGGACCTGGTCCAACGGAACCTCTGTGGAGCGAGTATCACAAATATAGGCTAAGAATCCCTGACACCCTTTCCTTAAGAGCTGACCAGCGCGAAGAGAAGAAATCAAGCTGGGAAGGGTAGCACTACGATCTCCCTGAATAACAAGAACCGGCTCACCAGGAAAACTGAATTTGACTGCTTTTTCGCGACAGTCCACGGATGCATAACAGGTGGCTAGCCAGTCCATACCAAGAAGAACGTCAAAATCTAGCATATCGAGGAGAATCAAATCAACTGAAGAATCTCTCTCCCCGATACGAACGGAACAAGATCGGTACACAAAACGGGCAACAAAAGACTCGCCTACCGGGGTAATAACGACAAGCGGCTGATCTAACGGAGAAGACTCCCGGCCCAACCTCGGTGCAAAATACGTGGAAACATAGGAATGTGTGGAGCCTGGATCAAATAATACCCATGCATCAAAAGAACATACTGGCAGAGTACCTGTCACGACGGCATTGGATGCCTGTGCATCCTGAGGAGTCAACGCGAACACTCGGGCCTGTCCACCACTAATAGATGGCTGTCCTCTGCCTCTACCTCGGCCTCTGCCTCTGCCTCTGTCGCCTCATCCTCTCGGAACTGGACCGCCACGCCCACGGCCTCTAGAAGCATCTGGCTGGCGTGAAGCATCATCAGGAGTAGGAAGTAAAGCTCTCTGAGAAGGTGGTGAGGGTGGTAAAGTCACATGCGGGACTGTCGCCGCGCCCGGACGTCCCATGGTACAGTCTCTGACACGGTGATACTGACTCCCGCACCGAAAACATCCTGGAGACGACTGCTGGGTCTGTGGATATGAACCAAATAACTGACCTCGTCTCAATCCTCTGCCTCCGCCATCTCCCGGAAATAATCTATCACGATGTCTGCCCATCTGCCGCTGAGCTGGCGTATCAATACGGATCCTCTTCGGCCCAGAAACGACCGGAGTCTCAGAAATACGCTCCTCCAAAAGTAAGGCTGCATCCATCGCGGCAGCGTATGTATCAAAGTGCTGGGTGCCGATGGCAAGGAATAGCTGTGTATCAAGCCCTCGTACAAACCTCTTTATTCTCTTCTCTTCTGTGTTGACTAGGTACGGAGCATATCGAGACAACTGGGTAAACTGTATATCATACTCCGACACTGTCATCCCAGGAGTCTTGCGCAAAGACTCAAAACTACGTGCTCGAGCATCTCGGACACTCTCCAGAAGAAAACGGGCAAGAAATGCAGCTGTAAACTCATCCCAGGTCATAGAAGGCAGACCTGCAGCTCGGCCTCTCTCTACTGAATCGTACCATGTCTGGGCAAGACCCTCCAGACGAAAACTCGCAAACTTCACCAATCTATCATCAGAACACCTCAACGAACGGCAAATCCGAGCCATCCTATCAAGAAATGCCTGTGGGTCCTCTGTCGCATCTGTACCGGTAAAAGCCGGAGGTCTCAATCTCATGAACTCCTGTAGTGAAACAGGGATAGTCTCCATAGTAGCAGCAGGAGTGACCATCTGTGCAGCAGGTACGATCGTGGTCTGTGCGGTAGGAGGAACGTCCTCGGATCTCTGTGCCCGGCTGGACTCAACTAAAGATCCCATCATCTGCCGCAGCTCTTGCATGCCGGCCTCTAATCTGGCAATACGGTCAGGATAAGGCGGATCAGTATGACCCTGAGGGGTAGGTGTATCATCCCGCTCGATCCTCGCCTCAGACGGGCCCGCCCGAATCTCATCCCTAGCGGCAGCCCGCTGAGCTCTCGTAGTCTTTGGCGGCATCGAAGCTGGAATAAGAAACAGGACTGATAAGATCATTGCAATTGAATCAAGGAATGCGAGGAATCAAGAAAGGAAATACAAGCAATTATGTCCTAAGGTCACTTAGGCGGAGTACCGTATCGTAAGTATGCCGCGGATCATACCCACGCTACGCCACTCTGCTTAAGTCACCTACTCCATCTACCAAGGTCGTCCTACACTCAGAAAGGTAAAACCTGTGCTCTGATACCAACTTTGTCACGACCCGAAAGTACGGAACGTAACTGGCACTTAGATTACGAGACGTCTAAAGGCGTACCGTAGCCTAAGTCAGCCAAAGCCCAGAAAATCTAAACCAGAATCAAAAGAGAGTGAAGGAAAACCTTTAATGAAAACGGTTTTAAAATCATTTAAGTTGCATAGAATCCCTTTTTAAAACATCAAAAATTTCAGAAAATTTCGGCAGAGTCTCCCCTGTATTTTCTATCCCCCAAAATGGGTACAACAAGATAATAAATCTGTAATCATAAAAATGGCATCCCCAAGCGGGAGCTAGCTCTTCGCCCAAGGCGGATCACAACCACATGCAATATAATAGTAATATCAAGAGAAGAGCATAAAGAAACGCAAAATACCAGAAAACACACGTCGGCTCAAGTGAGCTCGACCGAAAAAAACCACAAATATACAAGTCTCTCAGTCTCATCACTAAGTCGCATATACAATACAAGTGGTAGATGGAGAATACTAGATACAATGATAAAGCAAAAAGAAATAAAGTATACTCGCAACCCACCTACGGACGATGTCGCGAGTCTGAGCAAAAGGAACTGATGACAAGATAGCCCGCCGCTACAAGACTGACGGGTCCGACCTGCAAGACACTGTGGCACAACGGGGGTGAGTTGCCAGCTCGTGAGTAAATATAACATCTAATAAGGCAATCGTAAGAATGCACGCAATGCACCACAACATGCATGTCCATATGTGCTATAATATCTCTAGTATGCATGCACAGGTATGCAATGTCATTATTAAGTCTTTAAGTGTTTTAACTGCTAAGGTTATTGAATTCTTAACTTTAGAACATGAATATCTGTATAATGGCTAAATATCATCAAGAAATCATCTGAAAACCCGTGTCAAGCATCGACACCAAAAAGGAATCATATCTGTCTCAATATCGGGCTCCGTCAGTCCGGATCGGCCCATATCATAAATCTCACGACAACGGTCGGTATCCTCCGGATATCCACCGTGCCAGACATCACCGGTAGGTAGTCTTCCCCTGCCAGGCTCATCGTCTACAACTCGATCTTCTTGCCTCGGGGTACCATACCGGGCCCAACATGTACCCGAGACGGTTCATCCACTCCTCGAATCGGGTCTCGAAATCCAACAGAAAACATGAAAACTCATGGTGGACGACACATACATCACGAGAAAACTGCAACTTTGTTTTAAAAATGATAAATATAAGCTTTTGTTAAATTCTTGCGGTTTTCCCCCAAAATCCAGAAATCGCAGCAAAACTGAAATCCTCAAGAAAATCATAATGTCCACATGTTATATATATGATAAATGTCTATGATATCAATGTGTATGATGTGAATTTTGGCTAGAGTTCTATGTAAATATGATGATGATGCGAGATATATGCATGCGATGCAGTTTCATATATCAAGTATGAATGCAGGTGACGATATTAAGATAAACAGGTTCTATCGTGCACGTGGCATGGCAATTACCAAAGGCGTGTGTGTCACATGAATAGTGCGCGTGCTACAGATGCCAATGGTAATGGTGTTCGTGTCCTACAAAGTGATATCGCATAAGTATGGATGAATGTCCATGCAATCTAATATACTGTTCGCTATTAGGGTATGCAGTGTACATGAATGGATAAGCTAACTAACAATATGAATCTTGCAAGGGATAAGGAAATCCTAACTAGGGGGGGCGCCTCACGCCATTCAGACGATTCCCCCATAGATGAATACATCTACTCACCTGAAATCCCCGCTAATCTGATCCGGCCACCGCATTGCCTTTTTCGTGCCGTGTCCGAAGTTTCCCCGACCGATCCTATATTTGCACAATATCAAGCATAAGATTACAAAACCTAACACAATGCAAGTCACAACATACAATTATCCACGCTCTCAAAATAATCGTAGCATGCACTCAGTGCGCGGAAAAACGCACGAAAATCGCAATCCTTTCACTAAAATCGTCATTTCGGGGAAATCGACAAAACTACAACCCGACTAGACGAAACCCCGCGTTCGCGCATTCTAATAATCCTATACGAAGCTAATAATATTGCTAACTTAACGCAAATTGAACGCATTCTATTTTTCGTAAAAATCTAGCAAGCAAATTCAACGCCGATTCAATGCAAACATCGATATTTTGCAGCGAGCATAAAAATACACCATTAACCACTACAACCAATTAGAAACCCAAAGCCCTAATTTAACTCTAACCCCATGCTTCAAACCCTAATCCACAATCAAATCCCTTACTTGAATTTTCAAAACTAACCATTTTAATGAAATTAATCATTTTAAAATACTAAACTAGCTTTATTAAACTACAAATTAACAACTAGTTTAGGATTATACCTCCCAAGTGAACCCCAACTTGCACTTGCCCTTGAAAGAACCCTCTTTTCACCTTGTTTTGAAACAATTTAGGGTGGGAAGGAGGTGGTTTAGGGTTTTGATTTGAATTAGAGAAGAAAAATGTGCATTTTTGTGGATTTTGTGCACTTTTTCATGGATTTTAGAAGCAAGAAATGGAAAAAAATGAGGGAATTTCCTGCAGGTTGTGGCCGGCCTGAGCTTGGAGATTGGGAAATGGAAGAGTTGTGTGGAAATTTCTACACAAAAGTATCATCTAAGGTCAATTAATGCATGCTACATTAACATTTTTCAAAAACAACCCCTTTTCATTTCATTTTTCCATCCCTCCTTTACCATAAACAACCAAACTTGAAAAGGTTTGCTAAATTTTTTTGTTACACTATATTTTAGTTTATAATGATTCCTAATTATGAAATTTACCTAATTAAATTTTTATTTATCACTAATTTAATGTATTTAAAAAGGCTTAAAATAAATTAAAAAAATAATTAATTACGAATTTTTTTTTATTTAACTAGATAATTATAAGTGACATTTTAGTGACAAAATTATAGTAATATCTTATCTAAATTTTGTATAATTAGGTCTACAATGAAAAATACCTAATTTGACTTTTTACGGAAAAAGCCGAAAAATTAGCCGATTATCGAAAAACTGCCTAAACGATTTTCGAAGGGTTACAGTAGCAGACTTCGTCAGATTCCCCCTCGCTTAAGGGGTTTTCGATTGTGGGGACGCTCTTCCCTGCAGGCGCAAGCCCCTGCAGTTAATTACGCTACCGCATTGCGGTAACAACTTTCTCCTTCTCCAGATGATCACTTCGTGTCGTGTGTGTTTGTTTTGTGTTTGGTTGCCCGTGGATTGTATACGGAGACTGAGTTATGTCGTCGCCCGTAGGGCGTGGACTGTCCAAATCCGTATTATCTTAGATTTGGGTTTGGGGGCTTGGGTTTAAGGATACGTTAGCCTCGTTTGAGACTAAGATCGATTTAAACGTTTGTTAAGGATACGTTAGTCCAGTTTGAGACTAAGATCAACTTAACGGGATCGTTTAGATCCGACAAGAGAGCAATTGGGGGGCTTTATTGTTTAGTTTAGTGACGTTGCGGTCGATAGGTAGTTTAAGGATATTGCGGTCCAATGTTAGTTTTAAGACGTTGCGGTCAATAGGTAGTTTAAGGACATTGCGGTCCATAGGTAGTTTAAGGACATTGCGGTCCAATGTTAGTTTTAAGACATTGCGGTCAAGGTTAAGGACATCATAGTCCGTGGATTTAAGGACTCTATAGTCCGACATTAGTTTTAAGACATCACGGTCAAGGTTAAGGACATCATAGTCCGTTGTTAGTTTTAAGACATTCCGGTCAAGGTTAAGGACATCATAATCCGTGGATTTAAGGACTCCACAGTCCGGCGTTAGTTTTAAGACCTCCCGGTCAAGGTTAAGGACATCATAGTCCATGAGCTTAAGGACCCCACAGTCCGTATTAATGTGTGGTCATCGGGACCCGTCATCTCTTTGAAGACGTTGAGAAATTACAACGCCAAGTATCAAAGGAGTGAAGAGATATACCCTTGAACCAAGGTAGATTAAATAGTCTTTGGCCCAATTTGGAACTAAGACCAATTAATTATATTATGAGCCCATTAGCCCAGTTAAGTTTGAATTGAGGACTTATGGCCATCTTGGGCTAAGTCCAATCATGTTTAGAATATTGGCCCTCTGTTGGCTCATTGAAGGAGAGACTTTGCCTCTAGAAACTTAGCCAATTGGGCCAAACCTAGTGTTAAACACTAAAGACCAACAATGTTGAACACTGGGAATAAGATTAACGAGCTGGTGTTAAACACTAAAAGATAATCAGTGTTACACACTAGCAACAGGGCTTTCAAATTAGTGTTAAATACTAAAGCAAATCAGGGTTAAACACTGGCAACAGAGATTTCAAATTAGTGTTTAAACACTAAAGCAAATCAGTGTTAAACACTGCGAACAGAGTTTTCCAATTTAGTGTTAAACACTAAGAAAATCAGTGTTAAACACTGGAAATAGAGTTTTCAAACTAGTGTTTAAACACTAAGGAAACCAGTGTTAAACACTGGGAACCAATCATCAGTTTGATGTTAAATATTGTCAGAGAAGAGATCACGTGGGAGCACGTGATGGCATCCCAAAAGGTGGGGCCAGATCCTCTTCATTTTGTTCTACAGATAAGTGTTTAACATTTTTAATTCTAAAAGCCATCACGTGTAGGCACGTGATGGGGGCATCTGCTTTGATCTGTTGGAATGTTCATTAGGGACCACGTGGTGACATGTGAGGACGCCCCAGAGTTTCTTTTCTTTTGCTTTTTCTTTGTGTCTTTGGGGGTCACATGGAGCACGTGAGGCGTTGCCTCAAAGTTCTTCTCTGTGGATCTTTGCAGGGGTCACGTGGTTGCACGTGACCCTGCTTCTTTGCCTGTGTTTATCTTTTTTAAGAATTAAATTCTTCATAGGGTTAAACCCTAGCAATAAACTTTAGAGGAATTAAATTCCTATTTTCTTCTGAAGAATTTATATTCTTAGATAGGGTTAAACCTTAATTTTTTCTGTAGGAATTAAATTCCTCATATATGTAGAGAATTAAATTCTGTCATAGGGTTAAACCTTAATTTCTTCTTTTTTAAGGGGATTAAATTCCTGTGATTTTGAGAAAATTAAGTTCTCAATTAGGGTTAAACCCTGGTTCTATCCATTTTGAAGGAATTAAATTCCTATAACATAGGATTGAACCCTAATTTTATCTCAAAGGAATTAAATTCCTATAATTCTGTGAGAATTAAATTCTCAAAACTCAATTCCTCCTATATATTTTGGATCTGCATGGCAGGATCTCAACCAAATGAGAATTAAATTCTCAACTCATGGGGAGATGTGCACTTTGCAGATCCTCAACCAGAGAAAGAACTAAGTTCTTTTTCTTTATATAAGAGTTAAACTCTTTTGAGAATTAAATTCTCTTTTGAAGCCTCTCTTTTCTTACCTAGGGTTTTTCTTTTGCAGAGAATCAAATTCTTTCTTTCTGAATTTTCTAAAATCCCAAGGCTCTATCTCTCTCTCTCTCTGTATGTTTTTTTTAACTCTCTCCCTTGGCACCTATTTATAGGAGAAGGAAAAGAATCAATCTGTTTTAGTAAATCTTTCATTGAAAGATCTGATTTGTTTATTGAGAGATTTGATTTATATTCATCATTAATCTAGGCCTTTAGATTATTAGGTGAATTTTATTCACCATTGGATTTTAAATCCAAAAATATCTCTTTGTTATTTCGGTTAGATTTAAGGGGAAATCTTTCCAAATCCAAGATTTTTCCATCAATTGGTGATATTTAATCACCTTTAGATTTTTAATCCAACGGTTTCAGATAATTCTTTTCCATTTTGAAAAGATTTGAAAGATCTTTCCTCAGAATTTAATTCTGTTAAAGAATAAGGATTTTAAAGCCGGTCACGTGTGGCCACGTGACCGTTGGTCACGTGTGGCCACGTGACCCCTGGTCACGTGTGAGCACGTGACCCCTAGAATGGGCTTCTTTCCTTCTGCGCTCTATTCTCTGGCCGTTGTTTTAAACGTCACATGCCAACACGTGACCGCTGGTCACGTGTGAGCACGTGATGCCTCTTCTAAAGCTTCTTCTTGACTTTTCATTAGAGAACAAATATGCTCTGTGCCGCTGCTTAACCATCACGTGCCAACACGTGACCACTGGTCACGTGTGAGCACGTGATGCCTCTTCTGAATCTTTTCCTGATTTTTAATCAGGGAACATGGTAGCTGCTGGGTTGCCTCTTGGCGAGGGCTTTCATCCCTGGCGTTGCGAGTAGGGAAGCTACCGGCCAGGGATAACCGAGCAGGGTAGCTGCTCGGCTGATTCTTCATGAGGTTTCGCCCGACCATCCATTTACAGGTATGGAGAACAGGAACGGTCGCGGTGAACGTGCGCGTAGCACGCGCATCGATTGTGTGGGGAGGCGAAGCGCCAGGGTCACGTCGTTTCGGTTCCGCCAGAGGAGGCTGAATGATCGCCCAGCGGACGAGTATCGGCCCGTGAGATCTATGGCCATGGGACGTAGCCTGCCGGTGGTCAGCCGTGCCGACGAGGGCAGAGTCTTCTGGTGGCGGGAGAGCGGCGATCTGGGGCCCTGTCCTGGCCGTTTGGATTTTAGTCGGTCTATCGGCCGGCAAGGGCGTTGATGACGGTCGCCAGAGGAGGTTCATCCGCGCCTCCGATGAGGGGGAGACGGCTGGTACCTGGATCTTTAGGGTGATTGCTTTCCATGTGGATGGAGATCGGAAGGCCAACTTTGTTTTTGTGGAGTTTTCTTTCCCACAAACGGCGCCAACTGATGGAGGTCCTTTTCAGGTCTTCGCCAGATGTTGTCTTCTGTTGATCTCCCAGTGGATTTTGGTGGTGATCTTCTGTTGCGTGTGGATCTCAATGGGTTTTGGTGAGATTGGTTGTAACACCCGAGCCCAATAATACTATTTCTATTACTGGTTGAGTGTTTGACATTGCTCATTTCATTTATCTTGCTTGTTTGGTTCTTGTTGCAAAATTTTAACCGGCTAAGTCAGTTTTGCATATAACAAATTTTAGCACCTAAAATGAAATTAAAAATATCCGTATTGGCCTACTAGTCACCCCTAGTCGCGTGGTAGCGTCCGCGCGTCGAGTTTTCATCCCGTTCGGTGAAACGGGCGAGTTTGGACGGCTACGCGCGCGTGCAAGTGTCCGACTTGGGGGCATGCTTTTTAATCATAAGACATCTCATTTTAAAATTTGGAACCCGCTTAAAATCCTATTATTTAAATTTCAAATATTTGGGCGCAACCCGGGCGCGATTTGGAAATATTTCATTTAGCGCCAAAATCCCAATTTAATTTAATAATCTAAAACTATACTAATATATTTATTCTATTACTAATATCACTTTTAAATCCCTTAAATCTCTTTTCATTTTTTTCCCTGGCCAATCACGAGGGGTTTAATCCCTCGTGGGCCCGCCTCTTTTTCTCTCTCTTCCTCTAATCTCTCTCTCTCTCTTCCTTTAATCTCTCTCTCTCTCTATCCCTATATATTTCCTCGTCTCCTTCCTCCAGGGTAACCCACGCGAGAACCCCCCACGAGAGCCCCATCGCACCCTAGCCGCCACCGTGCCCGTCGCCGCCGCAGCCCCGCGCCGACGACACCACCACCATCGCCCTCGCCTCCTCAACCTCGACCGCAGACCTCCTTCCTCCTCTCCCACGTCCCCGTGCAGCCCAGCGCCGTAGCCAACTGCACCCGCTGTGCTTGCCGTCGCCGCCGCATCTCGTCGCCGACGACGCCAGCATCTCCCCTTCGCCCTCTTCCCGACCTCGACACCTTCCTCCCCCTTCCCGTACGCCGGCGCCACAACAGAACCCGGACTGCAATCATATCGCCTTCTTCAGTTCGCTGGAAAACGCCGCCGTCGACCCTCGTCGTCGTCACCCGCACCACAGCCGACCACCTCCTCTTCCCCTGCGACCAAAACCCGGCCATTACCTCCCCTCATCGCAGCACCACCTGATCCAGCAACCTTTAGCCGGATCTGCCACGTTCACTGCTCCTCGCCGGCGCCCCATCGCCGTCGACCCCGTCGCGGTTGCCACCCTTGCTATCCCTGTAAGCCTCTCTTTACCTTCTCCCTTCGTTTTATCCCCTCGCTGGTCGATCGTTGTCCATGCATTGTATTTTGCTAACTTTGTCGCTGTTTTGACATTTCGCCGGAATCCGGCCGTGCCGACGACTTGACCCGACTTTCCAGCAAGGTGCTCCAGTCCGCGTGGTCCCGCTGTTCGTTGTTTGGACTCGATCCGTGACCCGTGCGTCCGTCGCGTGTTTTCCGCCGACGTTACGTTCGTTTTTCCCGGTTCGCGAAACCGTCGAGGCAAGTATTACTTGCTACATGCTATGTTATACCAATTGAATGTGTTTGACTCATAAAACTTGCAAAACTTAACTAAGTAGAGCTATTTTATAATTTGGACGCATTATGACATATATCATGATACTGTAACCTAGAATCACAATTGCCGCTTTAACCCTAATAACGAAACTACCGGTTAATCATTTTGCTGTTTAAAGGACGATAGCCGTACACATATAGCTTTATTACTTTCTGTTATTGATATTGCACTACCTTGTGATTATTGCACCCCAAGGGTGCTCGAACCTGTTAATACGATAATACAACTGCACTATATTAATGCACCATTGTGATTAAATGAACTGTTATTGTTGTTTACTTTATTTCCTGCCGTGATTCCTTATTCGATTATATACCTGTTGTGAGCACACCCTCGATTGCGTTACATATTGACCTGACCTTGATACACATGACATATACGTATACCGATGCAATGGACATGGTACCCTTTACTATCGACTCAACCTGTTGTACCATGACCTGACCTGTTACCTGATCTCATGCCTAATGCCAACAAACCTGACCTGGGGTCCTCATGGACCATTCCTGTTGTCTATCCAGACAAACCTGCTCTTACCTGATCCTGTGTTGGCATTAGTTCTTGATTACTGAATACCTGACTCGACATACATAACTTGGGGGTATGGGGAAATCAAAGGTGAAACCGACTTGTAACTCAACAGTTCGATACCTGTTCTGATCAGTCTTACGGGCTAGGCCAGCCCCGGAGTGATGATGCTGACATCACTCACCCATCCTGCTACTTGTTACTGCCTAGCGGCACGTCTCGGATTCAGCCCCGAGAATCTTGACTGTGGTCCCGGGCACGCACGGGATACTATTGAGTTACATCGACGAGTCATCAATTGATTTCAAAGACTTTAGAATAGAAACCCGATAGAACAGTTTAGTTACCCACTGCACACTACCCTGCACTGTTGTTTCATATTATTGCTTTATTCATGTTTATCTCTGCATTGCTTATTACCATGTTCATATTATATTATTGGTTGACATGACGCGCTGACGTCTGGGTTTTGCATGGCCCAGATTCTTTACCACTGTCGCCGACCGAGCAGGAGTACTTCAGCCAGCAGGCTGATTTGTGAGTTCTGTAGTGATTAGTTATTTTTTGCATTTTATTTCCAGATGTGAGCCCGCATTATGGGACGTACCTTTCTATTATTGTATTGGATCATTTGCTTCCGCACTTATTTATCATTGACTCTTGTTATTATGGATTTGGACATGTGTTAGATAGTTTATTTATCTTATTCTTGATATCTCTACAGCCGTAATGTGACTGTGGATGGATACTTCCTACCCACAGGTAGCATTGTTGGCTATGTCACGGGCCCAATCTTGCGTACTCTGGGAAGCGGGGCGTGACATGGTTCTTTTGGTATCAGAGACATAGGTTAGTTGGGTTGATTCTTTTGTAGTTGGGTATCGTACCCGATACACGAATCAGAATACCCGTGCTTAGGAAACATGTCCTACCACCTTGACCGTTTTACCCTTCTTGAATCACATTCTTCCGGATTATGTCGACGTGCAAACTTACTTTGCATGTTAACTCGAAAACCTGATTTCTTGTTATCTCTAGGACTTAGGCGACTTGGGTGGAGTTAAGTAATTGTGGCTATGATACCGCGGCATAGTTACAATGCGGTACTCTATTTAAGTATCTTGGAGTTCTAGCCTTGATTTATATATTTGAATCTATCATCATGCTAATGTTGGGTGTTTTGATTTCAGGAATATGGCAGATAAGAATTTCAAGACGTATCAGAGGCGCGTGGATGAAGCCGCCATGTTGGGAGTGATACGTGGAATGTTGGAAAATCAGAAGAGGCAAACTGAGCTGATCCAGCAGCAAGCAGATTCATTTCAGGAGGGTTTGCAGGCCATTCGGCAGTCTGTAAACAACGCTGGAGCGAAACCAGTTGATCGAGTAGGGACCGTGGCAGATTTCAGACGTTTGGGTCCTACTACTTTCACTGGTCTGGAGGAGCCGTTGCCAGCCGAGCAGTGGCTAGTGGACACGGAGAATTTGCTGATTGCGGCACAGATCCCAGAGGACAAAAGAGTTGATGTGGTGCGCATTCAGCTAGTGGATTACGCCCGAGAGTGGTGGCTTGTGGAGGAGATCCGCTTGCCCAAGCCAATCAGTTGGGCGGATTTCTCTAAAAGTTTCCTGGAGAAATTCTTCCCGCGGACTGAACGGGAGGAAATGGAAGAGAAATTTATTGGGCTGAGGCAAAATGGAGCACCTGTGGACGTACATGCAGCGAAATGGACGAGACTCAGCCGCTTCGCTGGACCCTTAGTCGCCAACGAGGCAGACAGGGCGCGAAGGTTCTTGCGCAGTTTGGATGTGGACATCCAGAGGCAGATTGTCTCCCTGGGTTTGACCACTTTCTCACAGGTTCTTACGGCAGCCCGGGAGCAGCAGAGTCTATCGGGAATGAAAGGGAACCTACAGCAGACAGCAGTTGCGGCCAGGAAGCCCGCATTTGTACCTAACCGAGATCGTGGTCGCAGAGGTATTCCAGTGGACCGTCGAGGTGTAGCACCCATGAAGAAGCCTGTGATCGTTGATCGAAGAAAGAGCGTGATTTGTGACTACTGCCGTTTACCTAGGCACGTGCAGAAGGATTGTCGAAGGAGGCTGGGACTTTGTTTGGTTTGTGGAGCGGCTGATCACGCAGTTGGTGCCTGTCCGTCGAAGCTTCGTACGAGGGATGATATTCAGAAGCCTCCGCAGAAACCGTTCCAAGGGCAGAAACAGCTGACTCAAGGACCTAATCAGGCTCGAGCTTTCACGTTGACAGCTGAGGAAGCTAAGGCATCAGGAGAAGTGGTTTCAGGTACTTTACTCGTTCATGGTCTTCCCGCATTGGCATTATTTGATTCCGGAGCATCCCACTGTTTTATGTCATCCAAATTTATAACTACACACTCGATTACCTGCACGACCCTGTCTAGTTTTTGGGACATACACACTGGGAATGGGAAAATCATAGCTAGTAGGGAATGTAGAGATTGTACAGTTGTTGTGTGCGGACGGGAGCTCTTTGCAGATTTCTTGGTAATAGATACAGGCAGCTATGAAGTTGTCTTGGGAATGGATTTTCTTGGCACTTTCCACGCCCACATTGACTGTAGGGCAAGGAAGGTAATTTTCCAGATTCCCGGACACCCTGAGTTTACCTTTACTAGGGGAAGCAGTTCTGTCGGGCCAGTCGAGTTCAGGGCTAGGCCGACACGCAGTGTTCTTGCAGCTATGGAAGTTGATAGTAATGAAGAGCCGGCAGTTGTTCGCGACTTTATGGACGTATTTGAAGATATATCGGGCTTACCGCCGAAGCGAGACGTGGAGTTCGCGATTGACCTTATTCCTGGTGCAGCGCCAGTATCTAAAGCTTATTATCCGATGGCACCAGTGGAATTGGAAGAAGTTAAGAAGCAAGTTGGTGAACTACTTGAGAAGGGTTGGATTCGAAGCAGCAACTCGCCTTGGGGAGCTCCAGTTCTTTTAGTAAAGAAGAAGGATGGCACGAGAAGGATGTGCATTGATTATCGAGAATTGAACCGGGTGACTATTAAGAACAAGTACCCGATCCCTCGCATTGGAGAACTTTTTGAGCAGCTTAGTGGCGCGAGAGTATTCTCGAAACTGGATTTGCGATCCGGATATCATCAGGTCCGAGTGAAAGCAGAAGACATTTGCAAGACGGCGTTTCGAACTCGATATGGACATTTCGAGTATCTGGTGATGCCCTTCGGAGTAACGAATGCGCCGGCAATATTCATGGATTTGATGCACAGAATCTTTTCACCATTCTTGGACCAGTTTATTGTGGTATTCATTGACGATATTCTGGTGTACTCGAAGAGTCCGGAGGAGCATGCTGAGCATTTGAAGATCGCACTGCAGACGCTGAGACAGGAAAAACTGTATGCGAAGATGAGTAAATGCGAATTTTGGCTGGAAGAAGTGAAATTTCTGGGGCATGTTGTGTCGGGCGATGGAATCGCCGTCGATCCCGAAAAGATTGCAGCAGTTCGAGATTGGCCTATTCCAAGAAATGTGGCTGAGATAAGAAGTTTCCTTGGTTTGGCCGGATACTACAGGAGATTTGTGGAGAACTTCGCTCGTTTAGCAGAACCGTTGACCAAGCTTACGCGCAAGGAAGTACCTTTTATTTGGACGGATAAATGTGCATTGGCTTTCGAGGCGTTGAAGCAGAAGTTGATAACCGCCCCTATCCTGACCGTACCGGACAATTCCGGAGGACTGGTGATTCACAGCGACGCATCTGGAAAAGGATTGGGATGTGTTTTGATGCAGAATGGGAAGGTCGTAGCTTACGCATCAAGACAACTGAAGACCCATGAGAAGAATTACCCGACTCATGACTTGGAGCTTGCGGCCGTGATCTTCGCCTTGAAAATTTGGAGACACTACCTTTTGGGCGAGAGAGTCGAAGTTTTTACAGATCACAAGAGTTTGAAGTATGTGTTCACTCAGAAGGAGTTGAACATGAGGCAACGCAGATGGTTGGAGCTGATGGCCGACTACGACCTTGATCTTAAGTACCATCCGGGAAAAGTTAACGTCGTGCCGGATGCGCTTAGTCGGTTACCAGCGATTCAGGTATTGACTACACAGAGGGAGATCATTGCGGATTTTCGAAGATTTGACTTGGAGGTTGTGCTACCACACTCTATGGGACAGTTGATGCAGTTGCAAGTACAGTCGTCCTTAGTTGAGAAGATTAAAGCGGCACAATCGCAGGATCCTAGACTGCAAAGGTTTCGAGAGCAGGTTGAAGCCGGACTACGAACAGATTTACTGGTCCACGAAGACGGTTCGTTGAGATATGGTAGCCGTGTGTGTGTGCCAAAGGGGGATGTGCGTGAAGAGCTTATGAAGGAGGCACACAGTTCAGCTTACTCTGTACATCCGGGAGGTACAAAGATGTACCGAGATATTCGACAGCAATTCTGGTGGGAAGGTATGAAACGGGAGATTGCTCGCTTCGTGGCTAAGTGCTTGGTATGTCAGCAAGTCAAGGCTGAACACCAAAGGGTTGCTGGTTTGTTGCAACCACTTCCGATTCCTCAGTGGAAGTGGGAACATATAACCATGGATTTCGTGACAGCTTTACCGCGGAATCCAAAGGGCAACAATGCAGTATGGGTGATTGTCGATCGGTTGACCAAGGCAGCTCACTTTATTCCTTTTCGGGTTGGTCAATCGACGGAGACTTTGGCGGAGCGGTACATGCAGGAGATTGTAAGATTGCATGGAGTACCGGTGAGCATCGTGTCCGATCGGGACACTCGGTTCTTGTCACACTTCTGGAGGAGTTTACAAGAAAGTTTGGGGACTCGATTGAAGTTTAGCACAGCTTATCATCCTCAAACTGATGGGCAGTCGGAGAGAACGATCCAGACTCTTGAAGATATGTTGAGAGCATGCATGTTGGACTTCAAGGGCTCTTGGGAGGATCACCTACACTTGGTGGAGTTTTCGTACAACAATAGCTTCCAAGCGACTATTCAGATGGCTCCGTTTGAAGCTTTATATGGTCGTAAGTGCCGTTCACCTGTTTGTTGGGATGACGTCGGTGAACGAAGATTATTGGGACCAGATTTGGTAGTACAGACCGTTGAGAAAGTTAAGGCCATCAGAAAGCATATGAAGGCAGCTCAAGACAGACAGAAAAGTTGGGCTGACACGTCAAGAAGACCTCTAGAGTTCGCCGTGGGGGATTTGGTATTCTTGAAGATATCACCGACTAGAGGAGTGATTCGTTTTGGGAGTCGGGGAAAGCTTAGTCCTCGATTCGTTGGACCCTTCGAAATATTGGAGCGTGTTGGAGAGGTAGCGTACCGTTTGGCGTTACCACAGTCCTTGGCAGGTGTGCACGATGTGTTTCATGTATCTCAACTACGGAGGTATGTTCGAGATGAAACCCACGTCTTGGATCATTCGGAGTTGACTGTACGGGAGGACCTAACTTTTGAAGAGCGGCCGGTTGAAATCAAGGATCGAAGGGAAAAGGTTCTTAAGAACAAGGTTATCCCTCTTGTGCTAGTCTCTTGGGGTAATCGATCGCATGGAGAATCCACTTGGGAGCGAGAGGACGAGATCCGGCAGAAGTTTCCTCACCTTTTCCTGTAGTTATCTATCTTGTATTCTTGGAATTTCGAGGACGAAATTCTTTTTGTAGTTGGGTATGATGTAACACCCGAGCCCAATAATACTATTTCTATTACTGGTTGAGTGTTTGACATTGCTCATTTCATTTATCTTGCTTGTTTGGTTCTTGTTGCAAAATTTTAACCGGCTAAGTCAGTTTTGCATATAACAAATTTTAGTACCTAAAATGAAATTAAAAATATCCGTATTGGCCTACTAGTCACCCCTAGTCGCGTGGTAGCATCCGCGTGTCGAGTTTTCATCCCGTTCGGTGAAACGGGCGAGTTTGGACGGCTACGCGCGCGTGCAAGTGTCCGACTTGGGGGCATGCTTTTTAATCATAAGACATCTCATTTTAAAATTTGGAACCCGCTTAAAATCCTATTATTTAAATTTCAAATATTTGGACGCAACCCGGGCGCGATTTGGAAATGTTTCATTTAGCGCCAAAATCCCAATTTAATTTAATAATCTAAAACTATACTAATATATTTATTCTGTTACTAATATCACTTTTAAATCCCTTAAATCTCTTTTCATTTTTTTCCCTGGCCAATCACGAGGGGTTTAATCCCTCGTGGGCCCGCCTCTTTTTCTCTCTCTTCCTCTAATCTCTCTCTCTCTCTTCCTCTAATCTCTCTCTCTCTATCCCTATATATTTCCTCGTCTCCTTCCTCCAGGGTAACCCACGCGAGAACCCCCCACGAGAGCCCCATCGCATCCTAGCCGCCACCGTGCCCGTCGCCGCCGCAGCCCCGCGCCGACGACACCACCACCATCGCCCTCGCCTCCTCAACCTCGACCGCAGACCTCCTTCCTCCTCTCCCACGTCCCCGTGCAGCCCAGCGCCGTAGCCAACTGCACCCGCTGTGCTTGCCGTCGCCGCCGCATCTCGTCGCCGACGACGCCAGCATCTCCCCTTCGCCCTCTTCCCGACCTCGACACCTTCCTCCCCCTTCCCGTACGCCGGCGCCACAACAGAACCCGGACTGCAACCATATCGCCTTCTTCAGTTCGCCGGAAAACGCCGCCGTCGACCCTCGTCGTCGTCACCCGCGCCACCGCCGACCACCTCCTCTTCCCCTGCGACCAAAACCCGGCCATTACCTCCCCTCATCGCAGCACCACCTGATCCAGCAACCTTTAGCCGGATCTGCCACGTTCACTGCTCCTCGCCGGCGTCCCATCGCCGTCGACCCCGTCGCGGTTGCCACCCTTGCTATCCCTGTAAGCCTCTCTTTACCTTCTCCCTTCGTTTTATCCCCTCGCTGGTCGATCGTTGTCCATGCATTGTATTTTGCTAACTTTGTCGCTGTTTTGACATTTCGCCGGAATCCGGCCGTTCCGACGACTTGACCCGACTTTCCAGCAAGGTGCTCCAGTCCGCGTGGTCCCGCTGTTCGTTGTTTGGACTCGATCCGTGACCCGTGCGTCCGTCGCGTGTTTTCCGCCGACGTTACGTTCGTTTTTCCCGGTTCGCGAAACCGTCGAGGCAAGTATTACTTGCTACATGCTATGTTATACCAATTGAATGTGTTTGACTCATAAAACTTGCAAAACTTAACTAAGTAGAACTATTTTATAATTTGGACGCATTATGACATATATCATGATACTGTAACCTAGAATCACAATTGCCGCTTTAACCCTAATAACGAAACTACCGGTTAATCATTTTGCTGTTTAAAGGACGATAGCCGTACACATATAGCTTTATTACTTTCTGTTATTGATATTGCACTACCTTGTGATTATTGCACCCCAAGGGTGCTCGAACCTGTTAATACGATAATACAACTGCACTATATTAATGCACCATTGTGATTAAATGAACTGTTATTGTTGTTTACTTTATTTCCTGCCGTGATTCCTTATTCGATTATATACCTGTTGTGAGCACACCCTCGATTGCGTTACATATTGACCTGACCTTGATACACATGACATATACGTATACCGATGCAATGGACATGGTACCCTTTTCTATCGACTCAACCTGTTGTACCATGACCTGACCTGTTACCTGATCTCATGCCTAATGCCAACAAACCTGACCTGGGGTCCTCATGGACCATTCCTGTTGTCTATCCAGACAAACCTGCTCTTACCTGATCCTGTGTTGGCATTAGTTCTTGATTACTGAATACCTGACTCGACATACATAACTTAGGGGTATGGGGAAATCAAAGGTGAAACCGACTTGTAACTCAACAGTTCGATACCTGTTCTGATCAGTCTTACGGGCTAGGCCAGCCCCGGAGTGATGATGCTGACATCACTCACCCATCCTGCTACTTGTTACTGCCTAGCGGCACGTCTCGGATTCAGCCCCGAGAATCTTGACTGTGGTCCCGGGCACGCACGGGATACTATTGAGTTACATCGACGAGTCATCAATTGATTTCAAAGACTTTAGAATAGAAACCCGATAGAACAGTTTAGTTACCCACTGCACACTACCCTGCACTGTTGTTTCATATTATTGCTTTATTCATGTTTATCTCTGCATTGCTTATTACCATGTTCATATTATATTATTGGTTGACATGACGCGCTGACGTCTGGGTTTTGCATGGCCCAGATTCTTTACCACTGTCGCCGACCGAGCAGGAGTACTTCAGCCAGCAGGCTGATTTGTGAGTTCTGTAGTGATTAGTTATTTTTTGCATTTTATTTCCAGATGTGAGCCCGCATTATGGGACGTACCTTTCTATTATTGTATTGGATCATTTGCTTCCGCACTTATTTATCATTGACTCTTGTTATTATGGATTTGGACATGTGTTAGATAGTTTATTTATCTTGTTCTTGATATCTCTACAGCCGTAATGTGACTGTGGATGGATACTTCCTACCCACAGGTAGCATGGTTGGCTATGTCACGGGCCCAATCTTGCGTACTCTGGGAAGCGGGGCGTGACATTGGTGATTTGAGGAGTTTAGCGCCGAGTACCTGCAAAGAAGTCCCGGGATGGTTTTGTACCACCGAGGACCCTCCGACGATCAAGTTAGTGCTAGATCCAAGCAGAGTAACGGCTAAGTGGAATAAAAAATGGCTTACTTGACCCCTCTGTGATGGGGTTTATATAGCGGCGGCAGTACGCAGCAGCAGGTGTGAGAATCTCGCCGGCAGTTACGCTCCTGACGTCACGCCCGCGTAAAGAGCAGATCGCCCATTAATGGGGATCGTGATAGCGTGGAACGTGGGACGTTACTGGCGGAGAATCTGCACGTGGCGAGATTTGCGGAGCGACGGTTATGCCTGTGAGTGGTGGAGTCGGTCGGTCGGAGGGACCGAGGAAGACGACCTCGGCTGGGGAGCTTGGAGACGAGCAAGAGGGCCGAGAAGGCCGAGGAGTCTTGGTCCAGTGGCAGCTCGGGGCGAGCTGAGGGGCCGAGGAGGCCAATTTGCAGGGGGCCCCGAGGAGGGCCAGCTTGCGCTTGCAGGTCGGGTACAAGGATGGCTTGGTCGGCATCTGTGGGCCCTTTCTTCTGGGTCTTGGGATATGTCATCTGCCACGTGTCCTGATCTTGAAGATCGCTAATATTGAGCATCATCATCATCACTAGTCATAAGCAAAGCGCGCTCTATCTTGATATCGTGGGTCACGTTCGCTTTCTCTTCTCTCTATGTATCTTCAGATCATCTATGTCCTTTTTCATCTTTGATCAATTAGACATATAGTGATCCATCTTGTTGCAGTAATGACACGCTATCTTCAAAACCTCTCTTGTAGGCTACGATATCCGATTTCTTCTATCGTTGCACTATTCCTTCCTCCACCTCGAATCCTCTCTTGCAATAAGTACAGATGAATCGGACGATCTACTTAATTATTTCCTTCTTAATTCTTCATTTAGAGGACAATTTGTTATTACGCTCGTAGAAATAACTCCGTAAGAAGACGAATTGCTCAAAAATCTACCAGAGTTTCCCAACTGCTTGGAAGGGAACTCAATACGGTAAGTGCTTGCGTCTCGTCTTCAATCGACATCTTCATGGCTGCAAGTTGATTCACAATATTCTAAATTTCGTTCAAATGCTCTGCTATTGAGAAATCTTCCTGGAACTTCATATTCATCAATTCTCTTATTAGAAAAGTCTTATTCGTAGCCGTCTTTTTTTCATAGAAATCTGTCAACTTTTTCATAACGCCTCTGTCGTCTTCTCCGATGACATATGGTGGAACACCAAATCCTCCATCCATCTCCGAATAAGACCATTCACTTTTCGATTCACTTTTATCCAATTTTCATCGGACATCTTCTTTGGTTTGGCGCTAATCCCATAAAGAGCCGCATCGAAATCTTTAAGGCACAACATGTCCTCCATCTTTGACTTCCATATCGACCAATTTGTGCTATTCAAACACACCATCTTCATTGTGTTTTGAGTTTTCTCCATCTTCGTCGTTCTTCTCTCAACCAAACTCAATGTGTTAGGATTTTTAGGTCCCAAACAATTTAGAATTCAAACACAGATCTTTGAGAAGAAAGGAAAATATAAAAACAGAATCAAACACAAGAAAAAACTTTCAACTTTTCTTCTTTATTTAACTTCAATACGAATTACAAAACTTCTCTTCAACTCTTCTTCTTTTTCTTTACATAAAATATCATAATCAATTTATATTTATAGGCCTAGACAATGGTGCATAGAGATAATATTGATTTAATTAGGATTTATCTCTAAATAACTAACTAAATCTTATTTCTAAACAAATCTTCAAATATTTTCATAATTAATCTCATTCAACCAACAATTTAATTTAGATATAATCTAAATCTAAATCCGTAACTTCTTCTCCTAAAAGATTTGAATGTATGACAAATCATAATATCAAGTAAGAGTTTACATTAAAAAAAACCTTGAACAATTAAGGCATTTATTAATAATCAAGGAAAAACAAGACTAAAAACGAACATATAAAAATAGTAAAGACTAGAAGTCGGCTTAGCCTGAGAAATGTACTATGTCTTCTGTGGTAATGTCATGCTCTTCTTTTGTATCCTGCTCCGCCTCTAAGCCTAACGAATTGTCACTGCCCGCTTCCTGTCATGCCCCGCTTCCCAGTGTACGGCGAAGAGGACGCGACGAGATCCGCTACGTATATACTCAGAAGTACATACGCTAAGCGTATCTAAGCAATATAAAAAGAATACACAAGAGACAAGAGATAATAAAAACATCAACTTTTATTTGTTAACATTCTTTTGTACAATGCATGAAAATGAAATACAACTGAAATAAAAAGATGCCTAAACAGTGGCATAACAGGAAATTAAAAGTACAGAATGGAAAAGTGTACAATGAAACTAAAGTGCTGGGTCTTCGGCAAACTGCTCCAAGTCTTCTTGAGATGGCTCGATCTCTGCCGGGTCCAAAACACCTGACGACATTCAAAGAAGAAAGAAATAGAATGTCTTCTGCGAACAGGTCTGTCACGCCCCGCTTCCCAAAATACGGAAAACGAGGGATGACTAGGCCAGCCATGCTCCTACGGTCAAGGAATCATCCCGTCGTAGTCACACTTCGACTTCTAGCATTACATGATAATCAGTAAATAAAGCACAGTATTAAAGGAATCACATCACTAATTTATTACATTAATAATCCATTGTTCACAAATTACAGATAACAAGAACAATTACTAACCAAGTTCAATCTCACGATCACTTTTATGGAAAGCGGTAAATGAAGAAGGTACTCCAGACTATATCTCTGTGAACTCGAAGGGTAGATCCGTCTCCTGTGCTGGTCCTTCCACGGAATCTGAGCATGCATACTCAGGTCGTCAGAGCGATACAATAACAATATTATTATAATAAGATGAAACAGGTAAATGAGGTAATACTAGTGTAAGAACAATGCAAGTAATCACTATGTCACTATATGATGCAGAATATGTTCTGTGTCCCTATCGGTCTCTAGGTCATGTTTGAAATCGCATAGTGGAAGGAGAATCATGTTTAACAGGAGTCTCGTACATACCCGAGACAACGGCCCACATGCTCGGGACATAACCCTGTCAGCCGGATCACTAAATCCTACCTAATATATATATCACTGCTCGAATGATCATCCTCTAAAACACGGTCCCGCTAAATACGATTCTCTTTCCACTTCGATTTCCCCTTTATCCCCAGGTTTACACTATTTGTGATCTTGATTCAGTCGTGTACAAGTATACCAATGGCACGGTTTTATCACTGCTCACTGTATCAATCACTGTCACGAATATTCACTTCCCATTAGTATACTCGTCACTTCTAAACCAACATCAACCACGCACGATAATACAATGTCCACTGACTCTAACACGCACTAACACTATGTACATGGCAAATGGGGTATGATATATGTATGTATCCTGTCAATAAGCTAAGTATGTTATGAATCAACATGCATGTCATTAACTTACATAAATTGCATAAATTAATATGTTAAGAATTCAGCAAAATGATACAAGTAAGATAAATAGAACACTCAGTCAACAATTCATCAAAATTAGTTTCAGTTCAATCGGGATTCCGATTTTCAAGATACAGCTGTTTCATTTTAAGTGCTCGCGGCTGGAAATTCAGTTTCAGAACTGAACGTCCGTTTCGCGACACGAATTGCACCCAGTTGGGCTCAGAATTTAGCTATGCTACAGTTGAATAAAATCTAGGATTTTCGAGAGAGTATTCAACTTAACAGACGGATTCCCAATCATGTCTGTACGTCGAAAGTTATACACAGTTTAACTTCAGTGTGTCATTTCTGAATCTGTTCTGGACAGTTATACGTTCTGCCCTTTTAAATACAGTTTAAAATAGCAAACGGAAATGAAACGGAATGGAACCACTTTTTTTGTTTAGATAACAGAATCATATTTAGTTTACTGCAGAGTTCCGTAACATACGACTTCAGGAAACATAGTGACACACATTTTGGTACAGTACAAGATACACAGAGTCGCTCTGGACTGCAGTCCAGAGTCGCACTCCGATCTAATTATCATCGCAGTTATAGAACAAAAATCATTAGAATTTTACATAGGGTTAAACTTCGTCGAGTCGTCTTCGATTTAAGCTCTCGAACGCATCAATCCAGTATGTATATAATTTACGGTGATTTTAATCGTTTTCAGATACGGGAAAGATTCTTGTTTTATCGGCATAATTGGGGGTATCAATTTTAGTTACTAACAATCGTATTTTCCAGCGAGATTCATACACATTATTCTTCATTATATGGGCCAACAGAAAACATCGGTTTCCATCAAATTAAACAGGTATTTTCATTGGGGTCTAGCATCGAACACATATGTTGCATAATATATCGGGAATCGGTAAATTCGTAAACTATATGATTTAGGGTTGTACCACAATTATATTAGCATGAAGCAAGTAAACACTTGCCTGGAAATGTCTCGGGATCGCACGGCAGCAGCGGCGTCACGAACGCGTGAGGTACGCCGTGAAACGGATTCGCGCGAGCTTGGCTCTAGATGTGGAATTTGAGTCGGAGTTGTCCGGAGTCGTCAAGTGCTTGCTGGAAGCGGAGGTGGTGCTCTGTGGTTGGTCTGGGATTTGCTAGGGTCGACGACGGTGCTCCGGCGGATAGCAACAGTGAGCTCGTAAGCTTGGTAGTTGGGACTTGAAAGAGAGAGGGATAGTGAGCTTGGTTGTGTAGGTTTAGTGGGTGTGTGTGGGTGTTGATGCTGCTGGCGAGGAGATCGTAGGGTGGTCGGCGATGTGGTGGGGAGTTCGTCGGCGTTGAGGGGTGCAAGGTGGCCGAGCTCGGTTGTAATGGGTCTGTGTGCAGGGGAGTTGGTGTGCAGGGTCGGGTAGAGTTGTAGAGGAGTTGTGTTGGTGGAGGAGGAGTGAGCGAGGGTTGCCGAGGGTTGTCGAGGGTCGTCGCCGCCGGCGAAGTGAGGGGAAAAAAGTGCTCGGTGAGTTTTCGTGAGTGGAGAGGAGTTGGGGAAATTTGAAAATGGTAGAGAAGAGAGAGAGAGAGATGATGGCGTGAGGAATGAATGAGGGTTGAATGTCGTGGTTGAACGTTGGGAGAACAGGGGCGAGGGCGTGGGCACGAGGCGCGGCGGAGGAAGCGTTCGCGAGCGGGAAAGAGGGAGGTTACCGTTGGAGGAGTAAAGAAGATAAACAGGAGTGGGTCACGGGCCGAAGGAAATGGGCTTGGGGTTAAAAAATAATTCCTTTTTAAATACTTGTGGGCTGAGTGTTGAGAGTGGGCCGGGGGAATTTTATAAAGGGTTTATTAAAGAAAATTTGAGTGGGCTGAGGAAATATTGGAGAGGCCGGGCTCGCTTGTACAAAATAATTCCCTAAAAAAATTTAGTGGGCTGAGGGGGAGTAACGGGCTGGGTAAATTTATTGGTTTGAAAATAAATTTTGTAGTGGGCTGAGGGTTTTAAATAATAGGCTTAAGTAAGGTTGGGGTTTAAATTTAAAATGTTCTACTTGTTTTAGTTTTGGTATTAATTTAATTTGGCTTTTAGGGTTTGGACTATGATTTCAAAAGAGTTGGAAAAATAAGGTTTAAATATTAAGCTTAACAACCAATAAAAATACGAAGGGATAAAGAAAGGGAATCACTGGAATTTTAGAAAATAGGAAACTTTTATTAAAATGGAAACGGGGATTTACAAGGTCGCTCGGTAAGTCCCAAAGATAAGAGGAGAAATAGAATAGACAGAGAGTAAGAGAGAGAGAGAGAGAGAGAGAGAGAGTTGCTTTTACAGTTGTATTATATTGTTATATTGTTGTAGTATTGTGTTAACGCTGTTGTTTGTAGGTTGGTACAGAAGAATGCCAGTGTATACGAGAGGGGTCTCAGTATGCTAGAGACCAGGACAAATGGAAATACAAGGCTCCGTTATACAATCCGGAACAACGGAAATTGAATTCAAGTTAGGTGTCTTAATCTTACCGTCTCGTGCCACTTTTAACACCTTCCGTACCAATCTACCCCTTAAACCTCGCGATATCTTATTTGTATTGTTATCTTTTAAATTGTATTGAATGATTGACTGACTGACCGAAACCATGATATCAGAAAATGGTTGTAACTGTAGGGTCATGTAAATGGAATAACTGAGAATCATGTAAAAGGAATATATCCATGGTTCGGTTCAGTCAAGTTGTATAAATTGATAATTGGATTCATGGATTCATGTGTTCATATTGAATTGGAATCTTGTAGATTATAAATTGACTTGAATCATATTCAAGTCAGATTAATCAGACTCAAACCCGAGTCAGACAATCAGAAATGTGAATCGAAGTCTTATAATTGCTAGGGTCCTTAGGATAATTTATAAAACTTGAGGGGGTTTATGTAAAAATACTTTTACATACTTTTCAAATTACACCTCAAGTATCCATTATTCGTCTTTAGAGTTGGAATGAAGGTGGATTTTATGTTGTGACATTTCTAGTGAAAATATCCTAATTTTATAAATAAAGGTATTTATCTATAATATTGATTATTTGAAGTTCATGGTATTTTAGTGTAAAATTTATTCTTGTGATTTTAGAAAAAGGTGGAAAATTTATATCATAAATAAATAGATATTTAAATAATAAAAATACATATATTTATACCAAGATAATTTTAATAAATATTTTATATTCCAAAAATCTCATTTTCTTAAGATATCGTATTTTAAACCTTTCGAGACCGTATGCTCCTTGCGGAGGTCTGAATCTCGCACTACTAGCCCGAGGGTGCGCGATAAACCGCACAATTCCGAACGGGTTCCCCAGAAATGGGTTGTAGCGGCGCTTTGTAAAGATTGTAAAATACTAATCCTTTAGAAAACGGTTTTATAAAGTAAAAGGTATTTATTTGCAAAGGTGTAAATTTTCCGTATTTTAGATTCTAGGGTTTCCTAAGTCAACTAGTTTATTTCTAAATGGTCTAAACGACAAGTCGTTAGAAGTCTCAAATCGCCTCTTCACCGCCAATTATGGCCAGGTAAGTACAAATAAGGAAAGGAGGGATCCGCTCACGAATCACCGTGAGACGGGCCTTTTAAAGTTACCTTTTCTCACTTGTCTAGTTTAGACACCATAAAGTCAGGTTTAGATAAACAATCGACATCCACAACTTATCGTGCTTTCCTAATAATAGGTATTTATTTAAAAGTGTATCAAAGCTAAAACTTTTAGAAATGATTTTATTAAGAATATGGTATTTAAGTGAAAGTATTGTTTTATCGTATTCTAAGTTTTTGATGATGTCGTTTTAGATTGTATATGCGTGTGTGTGGAGGTAGGTCATTAGCTCATGCTCTACTTTAAATGTATAGCAAAGTTAAGGGGTTAAATGTGAAATCGAAACATTGTGGTATTTAAGTGAAAAATACGATAAATTGGAAAGGCTATCATTTCATGTGAAGAAACTTGTTCAAATTGTTCGTTAAATATTTAACAGTCAACATAAAGAGGTTTAAGTATGAATGTATTGGTGAGAAGTGAAATTTTTATAGAAAACCGAATCGGAAATCGGATTTGTTCCGATTCCGTCGGGTTTTATAATTTCGTATTTTAAAGAATAAGAAAGAGGGATAGAATGAGACTTACGGGTTTCGATTAAGCAAAGGAGTGAAGGGGGGACTAAAGAGGTTGCCGAGGCGTTACTTCATCGCCGGTTGTTCCTAAAAACGTCACCGGAATTTCCGCCGGAATTTCGTTGGAGCTTCACCGCGAACTTGTTTTCGAAGTACACAACTCTTGAGAAGATTTTGAGAGATTGAGCTTAGGGTTTTTTGGGATGAGAGGGTAGAGCTTAGGGGGTGTATTTATAGGGTAGGCTGGGGATAGGGTAGTTGAAGGGTTTTTAAATAAAAAAATTGTAAAAAATATTGAAATTCATTAAAAATTGTAGTAAATGGGGGATATTTAAGTATCGGAAACCGATCCAATAACTTAGAGTATGCAGGGGGGTTTGGAATACAAAATGACAGATTTTTCATGTTAGCGACTCGGCCGTTCGGCCGAGTCCGGCCGGCGGTGCCGGCCCGAGTCGGCCGGTCCGCCAGCCGACTCGGCCGAGTCGGGGTGTCGGGATGTGGGGGGTCGTCAGGTGAGAGCTCTGGTATTTTTAGTTTATTATGTTTAGTTCAACTTTTGGGAGTTATGGTGTGTGAATTTTTGGGCTTCCTAAGAATTTAAAACAAAAACAATATAAAAATAATGTGGGGGCAGGGGATTTGAATTCTGGTGGCTTGGTTCAGCAGTGCAAGCTATTACCAATGAGCTATAAGCTCCTTCTTATAATTATTGTGATATTTAATTACTTAAAATGATAGCAGCAAAAATAAATACTCCCAGTATACATTAAATTTAAAGTAATTTCTTGTACATTAAAAAAGAGTTATTACATTCTTGTAACTTGTAATTAAAAAACAAAATAATTACTTATATTTTGTGCTCAGGCTAAAATACCCCTTTATGGATTTTGAAAAAAATTAATTTAAAAATTTGTATAGAAAAAAGTGTATAAGAAAATTAGGGTTGTTATACTTCCCAAAATACTTAAGTACGGCACGTGACAGAGTCAACCATGCTACCTATGGTTATGAATAATCCCTCCATAGTTACATTACGACTGTCAATCGGATATCAAGAACAATAAAATAAAATCTAGCTAACACATGTCCTTCTGCCATAATAAATAAAGTCAAGAAATATATATAACGGAAACGAATCAAGATCCAATAAAAACAATGTCTGAAACGCGTCTCTTATGGGATCACATCGATAAAATAAAACTACGAAATAAAATAAACTAAGTATCTCTAAAACTAAACATCTAGCTTCTCATTGCTCGGCTTGCTTGCTAAAATACTTCTGATCTGCCTGCGATAATGTCAGAGGAACTGGGTCATGCAAAGCCCAGACATCGGTGCATCATAATATCAAAATAATAGTAATAACCAGGATGGGATCCTATGATTAAATATGAATATAAATAATAAATACAGGTGTAAAACAGTGAGGTATAAGTATATGATATGTATCTTAAAATCTGTGCTTCTAGATTATCTATTCTACAAGTCTTTGAAATCAATTTAATAGAATCGTCAATATAACTCAATAGTATCCCATGCGTGCCTGGGACCACGGTCAAGACTCTCGGGGATGAATCCTAGACGTTCCGTTAGGCAGTAAAAAATGTAACATGTACAGACGAATGATGTCAGCAGCATCATTCCGGGGCCGGCCAAGCCCGTATAGACTAATCAGTATCTGGAAGTATCGAACTGTTGAGTTACAAGTCAGGTT
This sequence comes from Agapanthus africanus, assembly GCA_030015575.1. Lineage (NCBI taxonomy): Eukaryota > Viridiplantae > Streptophyta > Magnoliopsida > Asparagales > Amaryllidaceae > Agapanthus > Agapanthus africanus. The sequence goes on along the minus strand of CM057349.1, from coordinate 412,925,559 downwards.
TCATTATTGATTTCCCTTTACCCCCAGGTTTTGTGTTCAAGTCAGGTATTGATGATATAAATCTAATGCCAACACAGAATCAAGCAAGTATATATCTTGTCTATGTAGACAACAAGTCACATCCGTCAGGACAATAAATCAGGATTGTTGGCATTAATAAAGGATCCAGGTAACAAGTCTGGTAATGGGTCGTGAACATATCATGCAATGTATATTTTAACCAAAATAGACACCGAATGTAAAACTATAACCAATATGTAAACACGGTAAACACAACTAATTTCAGGATGCATATGTATCTATCTGTAATAACCGTTTCACGTCTATTACCATGTATATTGCAATCTAGATAACATACTGAACTGATATAATAGTATGATAATATTGTGATGATCCAGTATGCAACTAGATGATCCGATATGCAACTAGATAACCCATTTTTGGTTCGGATACACGATGATAATATAAAACTATAAATCGGTAATATTTGCTATATAATAAAATACGTATTCTATCATTAATCTATAAATAAAAATAAAGTAGAATATTGTAAGTTTAAAACTTTCCTGACCGAATCTCACGTCGAGATACGGATATCACGTTCCGGCGCCGAATAACGTCACGATGCAAAACTCACATACGCAGGACTTGACCTGGCTGAGCAACTGCATGACGTGATAACTGGGTTAGACGACGGCGGTGACTGGGTCGTCTGGATCATCGGCGACGCGCGCGACCCTGGCGAGGTCGATCGGAAAAGAGAAAAAAAGAAAGAAGAAGAAAAGAAGAAGAAGGTGATGGCGAGGTTGCTGGTGTTTTGGGGGTAGGTGAGGACAGAAGAGATGGCAGCGGTGAGGTGAAAGGAAGGCCGACGGCGACGAGGTGTCGTGGCCGTGAGGGTTGAAGGTGATCGGGGATGAGAAGGAGGTACGGTGGTGGTGGTGTGTGGGTGCTCTAGGGTTGCCGATGAGACGAGGAGGTGATGGAGGGTGAGGGTGGTGGTCGGTTTCAGGCGAGAGGTCGACGAGGTGGGTGTGATGGGTTCTAGGTTAGGGTCGGCTCGTGAGTCTTCGGGGAAGAGAAAGAGGAGGTGATGGCAACGCAGGGGGGAGAACGAGGAAGTGGGGATGTTGACGACGACAAGAGGGGGACGGCGACGAGAGGGGACGACAAGGCATGGGTTAGGGTTCGGGGTTGGCCAAGACGAGAGGGAAGAAAGAGATAGAGAGGGTTTTTTAATTAAATATTATTATATATATGTATTATATATAGGAAGAGAGAGAGAGAAATGGGGACGGGGGAGAGAGAGAGAGTTAGAGGGGGAGAGACGGGGAGTTTTTATTAAAAAATAATTAATATAATATATATTTATATATATGCCTATATATATATATATTGTGGGATTTTACAGATAATATCAGATTATTCCGAATATTATCCGTATCTCTTTACAAATCTAGTTTTTAAATATAAAGAATATACGCAAAAATTTTAACCATAGTAAAAATATCTATAATTAAAAATATATACTCCCAAATAAAATCTACGTAAATATACGTAGTGATCCAATAATCCCTATAACCCTTAGAATACGAACATGATATATGGGCGCAACCACCAGATATGGGGTAGTTTGCCATGCAAGGCTAAATGGAAAAAATATTATTTGGTTTTATATTGTATTATAAAAACATATGTAGAGTCTAAAATATATTATATATGTATCTAATACTCGATTCTCATGGATACACTTGTATTAGCAAATATTTAATATAATCTCGAATCATGTTGGGTTTCAAACATGCGGGTCAGGTCGGATAATAACCACGGCTACTAATTGTATCATTCGGAACCCAAAAGCAATAATAGGAAAGAATTTTACCGCAAGATTGAAATACCCAAATATATAGTATAAAAGTGCTAGGGTGTTACACGAATATTTCAATCAAAAAGAAAAGAAATGTCCGTCAGAAAGTTGAATCTCATGTAAATCTTCCAAATGGGTTTAAATGTGAAAGCGAAAAGATATATAAGATGAAGAGCGTGAACATGATGAAGATGCTTGAATAAAGTAGGATATCTAGAAAGTGGGGTGTTCACAAATAATCCATGAAACATAAGTAATTATACATGTAGAGCAGTAAAGTTGCATGGCATAATTTATCTAATGTTCGTATTAGTCTAGTAAGGATATTGGACTGGGTTTCAAAAGTATTCCGTTAATCCTACGGAACAACAGCAACATGAATGAGGGTTAACTTCTGTCAATACCCGGAATCACGGCCACATGACAGGGGACTTTTGATCAGAGTGTCTCGTTTTGTGCTGATGAAACATGGCTACACGACATGAATAGTAGGGGACTCTTGATCAGTAAATGTTTTGTTTTAATGCCGATATCGATAATAAAATTAATTATAATTGACACTAAACCGATTCTTAAATAGTTATCAGGGTGATGGAAAACATGGAGGGGATCTAATTAAAAAAAAAACAACGGGCATGGCAGGAGAAAAATAGAGACGAGGATGAGAAGAAGATTGAGAAGAACCTGCAGAGTTACAAATCGGTGTAACAACCAATTTGCCGGATCTTTATCTAAATAGCAACTCCGATCGTCTCAAGGATTCCGCGGCAGCTAGGTTTCTCTCTTTCCTTTTGATGAAATTTATAAGAGGAGGAGAGAGAGGCTAGAGTTTATTTATTAGAGCATAGGTTAGGATTTTTAGAGATCAAAGTCCAGGATTAAATTACATTAAATCAAAAGGCTTAGACAGTAGTTTCCAAAAAAATAGTTTTAAATCAAAACAAATTACTTTAAAAAAATCTAACAAAATCATTTTCCTTTCTTTTCAGAATAAAATCTCCTCTTCAAAATAATATTTCAAAATCATTTTTTCTTTTAAAAAATACTTTTAACTAATCCCATACTTTAAAAAAAAAACCTTCTTTACTAAAATCCAATTAAATCTTAAAAATCACAAAAAGCTTTACTATTTATTTTTAAAAAATAGTTTTATCTTTCCAAAAATTTATTTTCTGTAACAAAAATACTTTAAATAAAAGTCCGCTTTAAAACAAGATTATATATTTTCTTAAGAAAACATTCCTCCTTAAAAATTTAACAAAATCATTTTTTAAACATAACTTCTTTTTCTTTTCTTTTCTAAAACCAATAAATTATTTTCTTTAACCAAAATAGTTTTCTCTTTCCTTTTCCAAAAACAAAATTCTCCTTTATAATTTAAAAAACAAAATAAGTATGTCACGACCCACCCCCAAACACAGATGGTATTGTCCGCTCTGGCCGAAACCGTATGGTTTTGTCCTTTTGAATGAACCGGACTCAAGAAGAGGGCTACTTCCCAGTAGGCCACCACCCATCCTAGAATTTCCCTAACTCAAGCACACTTAACTACTCCGGAGTTTTTCAAACTCCGGAGTTCCGATTCATCCAAAAGGCGCATCTGTGTTATAAGAGTGGTATCATTCCATTTATAGTTTTGATCGTGCTCTCTTTCGGAATGGAATTCGATACTTCCCATTATTCTACAGTGGGTTCCCGTATGTATCCATATCGGTTACATCCCCACCTCGATACCGGATAATATCTCACTTCTCACGGGGTAGGTGGTATTCATCCCCAACTCCACATAGGGTATATTACATTCCCTCCCCCAAACCTATTTTTTTGAGGGACCGGTTCTGATACCATATTTGTCACGACCCACCCCCAAACATATATGGTATTGTCCCCTTTGGCCGAAACCGTATGGTTTTGTCTTTTTGAATGAACCGGACTCAAGAAGGGGTACTTCTGTGTTATAGGGGTGGTATCATTCCATTTATAATTCCGATCGTGCCCTCTTTCGAAATAGAATTCGATACTCCCCATTGTTCTACAGTGGGTCCCCGTGTGTATCCATATCGGTTACATCCCTACCTCGATACCGGATAACATCTCACTTCTCACGGGGTAGGTGGTATTCATCCCCAACTCCACCTGGGGTATTACATCCACCCACTTAGAACAATAGTTCGTCCTCGAACCACAGACCTGCTTTTTTGAGGGACCGGCTCTGATACCATATTTTTCACGACCCACCCTCAAACACAGATGACATTGTCCGCTCTGGCCGAAACCGCACTGTTTTGTCCTTTTTAATAAACCCAGACTCAAGAAGAGGGCTACTTTCCAGTAGGTCGCCCATCCTACAATTTCCCTAGCTCAAGCACGTTTAACTACGGAGTTTTTCAAATTTCGGAGTTCCAATTCATTCAAAAGACGCCTCTGTGTTATAGGAGTGGTATCATTCCATTTATAGTTCTGATCGTGTTCTCTTTCGGAATGGAATTCGATACTCCTCATTGTTCTATAGTGGGTCCCCGTGTGTATTGGTATCGGTTACATCGCCACCTCGATACCGGATAACATCTCACTTCTCACGGGGTAGGTGGTATTCATTCTCAACTCCACCTGAGGTATTACAAAGTAAGAATAAATTCAAACAAAATTTTATTTATTTCAAAACGGGCACGGTCGTTAAAATATTAAAGGCTTAATTCCAACACACTATCAAATACTTTGGTTTAGCCATGAGAAACTACCAAAAACTTTCATAACTACAAGAAACTACCATATTTTTAAAGTTTTGTGGTTGATTCTTGCAAATATTGCTGATATAACACCTTATATATATGGTATTTTTCTTAGTTTTTTGTAAGGTTTCTCGTAGTTTCTCGTAGTTTCGAGAATATTTGGTAGTTTCTTCAACTGAGCCAAAGTATTTAATAGCTTTTTGGAATTAAACATATACTAAACTTTCTTGGAATTAAACATATAATAAAGAATGGATTTTCTTGAGTTGGTTTTATGTAAAAATAGTTTTGATATATTTTCAAAATACAGCTCAAGTATTTAATCATCGTCTTTAGGGTTTTCATAAATGTATATTTTATAAAACTGAAATTTCTAGTGAGTAGAACCTAGTTTTCATAGTATATAGTATATTATTGAAATATCGGTATTTTGCATTGAATTGTAATGGTATTTTCCTGTTATGGTGATTTCTTTAATTTAGAAAACTTGGGATATTTATATAATATAATTAAAATACATATTTTGATAATAGTTATATATATATATATATTTAAAAATAAATTTTATTTATTTTTTGTAGAAATCTCATTTTCTAAAGAAAAATTCATTAAAATTCCATCGAGATCAAATGCTCCTGTCGGAGGTCTGCATCTCGCTCTACTAGGCCTGAGAATGTGCGATAATCTGCACCATCCCGAACGGGGTCCCCAAAAGCGGGTTGTAGAGACGCAATTGTAAGGAATTGTTTAACACACTTTTTAAAGAAATGGTTTTGTAAGTTGATGGTATTGATTTGTAATGTCGTATTATCGCATAACTATATTCCTAAAATTTTCATCGTGCTATGTAAAAGATGTGTGTTGTGATGAGATAGGTCTTTACTTTGTAAGTTTTCAAAAGGTAATACAAGTATTATGTTGATTTGTGTCGAAACTAAAGTATATGGTATTTTACCGTAAAAATACGATAAAAGTTGCATAAAATATTCTTTTGAGATGAAACTTGTTTTAATGTGTTTGTTAATATTTTTTTAAATATTATATGAGAGTATGGTATTTTATTGTTTAAGAAAAATAGAATTTTTAAAGAAAAACCGAATTGGAAGTTGGATTAACTCCGCTTCCGTCTGGTTTTGAAGATTGAAAGTTTTAGAATAGAATAAGAAATGTGAAGAAGGGACTTACAAGCTGCAAGGTTAGAGGGGAGAAGGGGGAAGCTTGGGAAGGTGTCGGGACGTCGTTTCGCCGCCGGAATCTCTTCGGAACTTCGCTGGAATTTCACCCTTTGCTAACTCCACTTGCACACTATAAGAACTTAAGAATTTTTGAGAGTTTTTGTAATGTAATTCTGAATGAGGAGAGGTGAAATGGAGTGTGGTATTTATAGGAAAAATTAGGGTTTAGAGGGTTAAAGAATAGATTAAAAATTTGCATTAAAAATAGGATTAAAGACGATTCAATGTTCTCTAGAAAAATTCAGAGAAAACAAACAGTATGAGAGAAATGGGGTAGGCCAACAGGTGTAAGGGCAAAAAATGGGGACCATCCCCTACGGGGGGCCCGGCGGTGCCGGTCGAGATCGAGATCTCACCGGTCGAGAATTGGGATCGGGGTATGGGATGTTCGCCACGTGTTGGTGTCGTCTCATATAGCCCAGTGCACGTGTTTGTTTATTCTATGTCTCTTCATTTTACGTGTAGTGCACGTGTAAATCATTGGGCTTCTAAAAGTTTAAAAATAAAAAATATAATGTAGCTGCGGGGATTCGATCACATGGGCTACGTCACAGCAGTGTAAGGCTTTACCAATGAGCTACAAGCTATTTTTTGTTGTTTAAAAGCAAATTAAATTTATAATTTGTGCTCAGGCTTAGGTATTCCTTCTTTATTTTAGAAAAATTTTGTACAGAAAGTTTAGAGTTGTTATAACGGTTGCACATACATATATTATCGGGAATGACTAAAGTATACCAAGCACGTTAATACAAGATTTCTTAGAATTAGATGTCCGGTCATCCCATTCCTGGGAATGCGAGAATTCCCGGTAATCTTCCATTCCATATACCAAGCGCAACCTTATGATTAAAATGTTTTGCAATGCATGTGCATTCCAAAAGTAAAATTCCAATGCATTTTGGTAACATAATGCATATTTAGGAGGTTGGGATAAATATTGCAATAAACTGAGGGATTGAAAAAAAAGAGATTGATGTGACATTTCAATAGAGAGAGAGAAAGAGAAAGATTATTGGATTAGAAAAATCGAGTATTTGACAATTTTTAAAATCCAATGGAAGATGGATATTTATGGGCCCTTTTTCATTGGAATTGTTCATCAAATATATATCCAAACAACATCTTTTTTTTGGATTGGCCCAATCCAATATAAAAAAGGACTCTGGTCTTTTTTTCCATTGCACTGTGACTATCCAAACATGGCCTAAATTGATAATCTCCCATGACTTACGGGTTGAGTTAAAGCCTATATATATTTATGCAACAACAGCACATGACACGTACATGCATGAACAGGGTTTGGTATGTACTATGAGAGAGTTCATGCATGCACATCTAGGGTTATATGTATGTAGCCAATGATTTGATGTGCAATAATGTTGGGGGTAATCTAAGCTAGGGTCGGCCCCTATAGAGAGGGAATGGTTCATTTGTATCTCATAAATCTGCATGCAGCAAGGGCCAGATTGGATACAGTTAGCTATTAGGTATGGGTTAATTAAGGCTCTTAATCATGTAGGGTTGCCTGTGGGGTCCCATAGGCAACGAGATATGGGGGGTTCAATCACTTGTTGTTTCTTGCCTTTCATCTTTTAAAGAATAATTATATCAACAACAATCATTATGTGATGAGCATATATATCCCCATGGCCTTACTGTAACAAATCAAATTTTATCAAATCAAATCAATTAATATATCTTGTAAGCTTAACAACTTCGTTCTTATGACGCAACAACATGATTTAGTATCATAAATTAGCAGGATATAGATAGAGTTTTCAATTCAGTTCTGTGACGGTATCAGGATCTGGATGTCTCTTCTATCATGCATTGCTGCATTATTTCGTGTTCGGTTTAAATATCCTACCATGATTAACTTATAATCATCTAACTCTCTCCTCCTTTTTCTTTCCTCACAAAACAAGTATATAACGAAAACGAGGAAGTTGCTTTTCTCAGTCCTTTGCGATGTCCCTTCTTCTAATATGCTATCATGCATTTTTATTCATATTTTATTTGTTGCTGGAGAGCATCACTATTACAAATATGGGTTGTCCCTGCGGATTTATCCGGAGGGGCAATCCACTGTCCCTACGGATATATACGTAGGGACGAAAAAATACCCCGTAGGTGCAAAGGCCGCAGGTGCAAGTTGAGGCCCTGAACTTGCCCCTACGGGCAAAATATTGCCCCTACGGATTTCTGTGTAGGTCCTGTTGCCCCTACGGATTAAGCCATAGGGTATAAGATTTTATATTATTTGCGGTTTTTTTTAATATATTACTTGTACCTACGGACATATCCGTAGGTCCATATACTACCCCCTACGGATATATGCGTAGGTACGTTTCCGTAGGGGCAAAATATCAGGAATCCTGATATTTTGCCCCTACGGATAACGCCGTAGGGGAGAGGCAGTGGCCCCTACGGATATGTCCGTAGGGGCATTCCCAACCTCCTGGCACTGAGATCAGGGGGGAAATATCAGTTACTGCTGATATTTTGCCCCTACGGATAAAACCGTAGGTACACATGGTGCCCCTACGGATTAATCCGTAGGTACATATTGTCTGTATATTTTTTTAAAAAATGGGCTGCTTGATTTTTCCCCGCCCTGTGCACAATAATATATACATCAATCAAATCATATATTGCAGTATTCATAATCACATCTCACGCATATATATAATATACAAAAGAAACCCAAAAACTGAATATGATATAAATACAAACCAATATCAATATCGTTTCAAAATGTAGTACAATGTGTATAATATAAATAAATACATGTTTCAAAAAATAAGAACAAAAAATCTATCCTAGCTCGGTCCAGCTCCACCTCTGAATAACGATATAATAACGCGCGCCTGCTCCTCGGTCAATAAACTCTGTAATTCGGCGCGAGCGGGAGTCTGAGCGGCATGTGGAGCTGGCGATGTGGTACGCGCAGCCGCCGTCGAGGTAGTCGCTTGCGGAGCCGCGGCTGCGGGAGTCTGAGTGGGCGGTGGAGCTACAGGAGCTGTCTGCTGAACCGCAGCCGATGTAGTGGCTTGCGGAGCCGCAGCCGAAGGAGATGCATGTGGAGGCTCGGCCGATCTACCCTGTCGCGTCTGGACATAACGTGTGTAAGAAGCGTGTAAGAACTGTGTATTATTCGAATTCGTATCATTATTAAGTTATTTCGAAACCCTGTTTGGATATTTAGTTTGGAAAATCGTTGTTTATTTTAATTACATATGTATGTATGATTAATCAAACCTAACTCTAAAATCAAATAAGCTCAAGCTACATACTAATTATGGATATGTTGATATGTATAATATGACATGATATTTTACTATAAAATAGTATACATACCAGCATCTCCTTCAACTCCTGAACGGTGGCCCTCAAGCTATCCAGTTCCTGATGGACATGCCGGTCACTGGAGACGGAGGAAGTAACCGCCGGGGTGGAGTCCAACCTCATATGGGCCCTGCTAGGGCCCAGTCCCCGGCCTCTCTCCCAACCTCCGTGGTGCCCTCCGTGTGCGGCGTCCAGAACTGGGGTCAGCAGCCTCGGATCGTTCTGTCCGGTAAAATCGATCCCCGAGGCCTGGGCCTGCTCAACCACCCGCTCCTACACCCACATTAAGCAGTAAAGTATAAGTATAAAATTTAAACTTGAACCTTTCAAAACCAAAATTTCAAATTTGGGTAGAAAAAATATTAACATTTACGCAGTACTCCTGGGTAGCGACGTCGGGATATCGAAGCTCGCCCGTGGCGGGATCTGTCGAGGTGCCGTGGACGGCAAGATATGCGGATAGCATGCTCGATGTACCACCTGACGCCACGGTCCGAGATGTCTGCAATATTAGAAAGTAACTCTTAATATTAGAAATATTAGAGAATAACTCTTAATATTGCAGAATATTAGAGAATAACTCTTAATTTACCGATAACTCCATGGCTCGAGTAATGTTCCTCGAGCCACCTGTGTAAGTGGGGCGACCCCTCTTCGCCGACTTCCTGTTCTCCGTATTCTGAGCGGCCTGTTTCTGCACAACGCATTAACATTTAGTTTTCTAATTAAGAAACACAAAGAAATAAATTATATCATAAATAATGAATTAAATTTAAAATACATACCTGTTTGCGTTGGGAGTCGAAATAAGCGCACAATAGAGGCCATGTCTCTACGTCGACTCTCGCAAACGCCGGAGTAGATAGGAGGGCCGCTCTCTCTGCCTCGGGGGTCGCCATCCACAGGGAGTTGCAGTCGGCCTTCAGCTCATTCCTGTTGTATCGGACCTTGGCCTGCATGTTCTTCATCAGGCCATTGTACAGAGCATGAAGGTCGAGCACCCTCCCCGGGTGATCAGGGTTGGCTACAGGCTGAAAATCGTAATCCAACTGAAAATACAAAAAAAAAACATTGTTATTAGATTGCAAGTGTTAATAATAAATATATTGGATAGATCAAATAAAAATATATATTAATACATACCCGAGCTTGATCAAAGAAGAGGGCGAATGAGCGCTGGTGCTGCTCGCCTCACTCAACGTGAAGTGGGTAGTTCTTCACGATCCGGCTCTCGTCCCCCAAATACCGGCCGAACCTCTCGGCATGAGGACCGGTATAGCGATAGTCAAGGGTAAAAAATAGGGGGAATGCTGCCTCCCCCCTAGCTCTATCAGGCCTCAGCCTATGGGACTGATTCGGGCCTCGAGTCCCCCTCTGGGGATGGAGAGGCCCTGCGTCTGCACGAAATATCAAGACAATCAATAATAAGACAAAGTTGTATTAAGAAATCAAGGTTAAATAAAAATTCAAGTGTGATATATACCTCCGGTGACTAGCGCACGAGCCTGGGCCCGAGCAGCAGCACGAGCGGGACGATAGTTCCTCCGGTGAGGAACAACCGGGGTCCCGGACCCGGACGCATCCCCTCCAACTATAAAATAAACATCGACGCTAAATTTCCATGAAGTTCATATTTATTCTATAGAGCATATGTAAAATGAATAAATATTTTAAATTTATTCATACTAACTTGCAGACGATGCGGAGGGTATGGAAGCGGCAGGAGTGGCCCCTGTGGAAGGTGTGGACGCACCACCTATAATTAGACAATTAAAAATAAAAATAGATTATATAAGTAATTGCAAAAAGAATGTGTAGATCAATAATATAACGTTTTAAATCAATATGCATGCACTATAGGATATATAAACATACCCGCAGGTGCGGTGGTGTCACCACCTACAGCTAGACAATAATAAAAATTGTTAAGTAAGAGCAAAAGGAATGTGTGTATTTATGATATAGCATTCTAAATCAATATACATACACTATATGATATATAAACATACCTGGAGGAGCGGGGGTGGCCTCTGTCCCAGATGTGGACGCATCACCAACAACTAGACAATCAAACATTGACAATATAAGTAATTTTGACATAAACATGCATGAATATCTGTAATATTATATTCAAAATGGATATGCGTGCAGTATACCTGGAGGTGTGGCCAAATCAACACGGAAGGAGGCATCCGAAGGGGTCTCCGATCTGGGTGCAAGACCGGCCCTCTGAAGCTCCCTACGGAGCTCTCCGGGCGGCAGAACCGCTCTGCCCCTGCCTCTGCCTCTGCCGCTGCTGGAGCTCCTGCCGCCCCTCGCTGCTCCCGACATCGTCATCAAATCTAGATAAACGGTTCGTGGACGCATTAGACAATCATTAAAGTATTGACTATATATGATCTAGAGCGTAAAATGTGAAGTAATAATATAACATTACTGATAACCTTTTTCGTTTCGTGGGCGCATCATACATATCTACTTGGATTTCATCGTCGATGTCATTTCTAACCCACGTAACTTCATGATCGGTCGAAGACAACCCGTCCTTCGAAACAGACGGTCGGAGCACTTTAAGCCTTCTCTCTTCTTCGTCCTCATCGCTGTCCTCGTATTCTGGGATATCGTAGACATCTCTAGTGTCACGACCCGAAAGAGCATGTGACTGGCCCTTGAACCAGATGAAGTCTATAGGACTCCATCTGATCCAAGTAAGCCAAAAGCCCAGAAATCTAAAACCATTTTAAGAGTAAATAAAGAAAACTGGTTTTAAAGAAGTGAAGGAAAACATGTTTGAAGTCAAGGTTTTTAAATAACTAAGCCGAATGTGCATTTTTAAAATGTAAAGTCTTTTCTAGAAATTTCGGCAGAGTTTCTTTTGTAAATACTGGCCCCGAACGGGGTACAACAAGAACAATATATACACAATGGTAAAGGCATCCCCAAGCGGGAGCTAGCTCTTCGTCAATCGACGGTCACAACCACACAAGCAATAATAATATACAACGCCGAAAGGCGAGGATCAAATCAAAAGAACTCAATAAGCATGAAAACCGCAATACTACTAAGCGCGACTCTAAGGTCGAATGATACAACACTAATGTCTAAGTCTGAAACAATATACAAGTTTTGGTTGATGGAAATTCTAGATACAAAGAATAATACAAGTACAATGGTGGTTCTTGATGCAAAAGAATCCACCTACCAAATGCAATTCACCCGCAAGGAAGTAGTGTGCCAGAAATGCCGCAAGAAACCTGTACGGCAAAACCTGCAAGAACTGTGGCACAACGGGGGTGAGTTGCCAACTCGTGAATAGAGAATATCTACAAGCAGAAACCGAATGCAAGACATAATCCTAGGTCAAAACGATCAGTATAATATAACCCACAAGAATGCGTCTGAAGCATGATAAGGTGGCAAGTAACATCTAAACAAGTATGTAGTGCCAAGTACTCAGGTAATAACATGTCATCAGTATAAGGTATGTCTGCATGAAGTAAATATGAAGCAGTATCAAATGGATATCAATACACATATATTAGCGTCCCATACCACTAATATTGGTGTAAGGGTATATATAACAGCGCCCTCATACCCTGTTATATATACAATTGAAGCATGATCAATGTAAATCCAGTCTGTATGTGATCAAGTCTGTATAAACGTGGAACCCGTCCACCCGTCACCCAATGATAAATAAGCATCATGTATGCAAATATGAGGATATAAACAAAATCATGGAAAAACGTCATGAAACCCGTGCCTAGCATCGACACGTAAATCCTCGTCTATATGGAGCTCCGTCTGCGGTATCGGCCCTCGGCCCCGGCAGTACGGGTCATCCCATGTCCTCATCCATATGGGGCTCCGTCTGCGGTATCGGCTCTCGGCCCCGGCAGTACGGGTCATCCCATGTCCATCTCTCAACTCCGGTCGGTATCCTCCAGATATCCGCCGAGCTCCAATACAATCACCGGTAGGTAGTAGCCCCTCTGCCAGGCTCACCGTCTACTATACAGCGAAACCGTTCTCGCCCCGGGGTACCATACCGGGTCTACCATGTACCCGCAATCGGCCTCATCCGCCTCCTCGAATCGGGTTTCACATGTCGCTTTCAGCACCGAGAAAACACATGGTGGACGCACTGAAATATCATATCAAGGGTAACCGGGTTTTTAATACGATTATATATTCCCTTTTGAAATACCCACGGTTCCCAAATCCAGAAATATCAGGAAAACAACATATCTCAATGCGTATAATCAAAACATGATGTATGCGACATGTAAGAAAGGTAAGCATACCATAAGTCATGCAACATGGAATAGTAATGTGCACATGTAGAGGGAAACCGCTCTTTTAAAACGAATCAGTTTTGAAGAACATCACGCGGTTCCCAAATCTCTAATCAAGTCAGAATCATCTATGTTTGTGTACAGGTGTAAGTGTACAATATGCCATGCAAGAATCATATCATGAATGCAACAGTACTACAGTGTAGTGGCATGGCAATTATCGATGATGAAGTGTGTGAGCCGGCAAATAGTGTACGTGGAACATACGCATCATCGATAATGGTGCTGGTGTCCTAACAGCATGATAATAATATAGCAATAACATATGCAAGCAATGTGAATAGCATGAATATGTAGAAATCAAATAATCAACACCACAGTGAAGAATCTACATCAACAAGTATATATCATGCAGTTATGTCATTTGAAATAAGACGAATCAGGATTTTTAGTAAAATAAGGGTTACAGTATATTTTAAGAAAGACACGTCCTTTGAAAAATACCCGTAGAATCTCTTTACTTGTCTTTTAAGATGTTCCTGATTCGTAGTTTTTGAAATAGGTATGACTCGGGTCTAGTCTAACACCTACTATGCAAACTACAGATCTAAGTATCAAGCCAATCGGGAGGGGTATGGAAACCACCTAAATCTGAGTCGATATATATATAGATATAATAGTCGGTGATCCTGCCTCAATAGTATCGCGTACGATACAGTATATCATATGACATCCTCAAGTCAGGAGTGCGGATCTATCATCAATGTAAAGCTCGTACGGTAAATCGTCGTACGGCATCCCAATAGCTGGGTACGGGTCAATATCACACTAGCTCATCACATCTCAGGTATCACTATCATCTATCACATAATCTGGGGTACTGATCTAAGTCTAGTACAACTGATACCATCAATATACTGCGTGTGGAAGCACACGTCCCAAGGCCCGCTAGAGATCACATATCGTATCCCAAATACGAATCACATCACATCACCGATCTCGCGGCACAATGCCCAACATCATCGACCCATCTCCAATGTCATCCAACATCATCAACACAGTGGAAGTATAATGAATATGCAAGGGTGTGCGTGTAGGTGTAAATCCATCCTAGGGTTCGCGACTATGAACTACACTAGTCACTTCTAACCCTACACTATCCATAGTACACCTAATCTATCATATCCACGACACACTATAACTATCAAGCATAATATATAGTATACTAACTACGGACTGCGGGGGTGCTATACGCCATCCACCCGACTTCCCCCAGTAGATATAATCTACTCACCTTGCGTCTTCATTTGTCGACGTCGCCATGCGCTTTCTTGTCGTCCCGAAGTCTTCATGGGTACCTACATATCAAAGTATCGTATATTCGCATTAAAACCAAATCCAAGCTAGAACGGCACATGAAATCCAAAACGATACGATAAGGGGCCTATAGGTTGGAACCTATGGCACACCTTCAAAACCATCAATAAATCCTCTATATCGTCGTATAAACGCCAAATAGTCGAGGTAAAACACAATACACAATTGCAGAATTAAAAATACGGAATACGGAAACACGAATCCAAAACAGCAACTTATGAAATATGTCCCAGATTTCATCCTAGGTCAATTTATACAATTCTATATATACCAGGGGTCTACCATGAACATGTAGGAGCTACAGAACCAATACGAGCCAAAATGGTGGGACCCAGGCCGCAATTGGCGGCCAAAGTGAATAAATTGGCGGCCTGGAAAGGGAATTGGGGGCTAGGGCTTTGGTGGTAGCTTCCTGGGTGCCTGCACATATCTCTGTAAACTCAATTTTATTTTAGGATGTCCCGGGTGATAGCAGATCCCAATTAACCTTCACAGATTTCATAAATTTTCCGATATCGGTTTCTAAAATCCGTATTCTGGGTTTAGGCTTCAGGTTAGGGTCTCAATTCATGCACTAGGGTGTTAGTACAACCTCTACTGAGCTCAATTTCACCATACCACACAAAGTTCCCACAAACCCTAACTTGGTTATCCTCAAGTCCATAATATCACACAATATCGATTCAATCTAAACATGGGAGTATAAGTAATGCTAAAACTAAGCTAAGGGTTCAGTAAATACCTCATTTGGCAACTCAAGAAAATTCTTGAGTTGCCCCTAGTGGCCAAAATCCTTGCTTCTTTAGCTCCAAGTGTAGATCTAGGGATTGTGCACACTTTTAATGAAATGAGTGTGTGGTTTTTGTGTAGTTTTAGAGGTGTTTTGGAGCTTTGAAGAGGGGAGGGGATGGGGTGCAGGAGCAGCAGCAGAAGAAGAGAGAAGAGGGAGGGAAATGAGGGGAGAAATGGCTAAGTCTTTTAGTCAATGGTGCCCCATACCTCTATTTCTCACCAACCCCCATTTTCTTTATTCTTTTCTCTTTTCTTTTCCTTTAAAAACCCTTCTCACTTAAAAAGTAACCCCAAAACAACCCATGGCAATAAAAATGTAACACAAGTGTGAAAAAGTGATATGTGAAATTTTTTGCACAAAAAAAACTAAAAACCGATTAGCGATTTTTAATCGCGATTAGCACTAATTACACATATAACTAATCAATTAAACTTAGAAATAGCATAATTCTCTAATTTACGCTATTTTAGAATTTTCCATAATTTTTCTAACATTTTTCCTATTTATTTGTATTTAATAACACCAAAATATTAAAATATTCAATAAAATAATATTAAATTATTAAAAATTCCCAAAAATTAATATTTTATCTTTTTGAAATGTTACATCTAGGTTTCCATCGGCATACAACACTCCACCCCGGATGCTTCAAACACTGTGAGTAGTATACTTGGAACGCTTGGTTCGGAAAGATAAACGGATCGTCCTGACCGTAAAATCGAAGTGTGTTCACACTGGTCAATTCATATTCATCTTTCCAAGTCCCAAGACTGCTTCTCCACCTGTCCGTATCGGTTCGCGGATCGTACCAAGTACACTGGAATATATAAAAGGGTTCTGATCGTCCGGGATAGTGGATGCCGAGTATACAATTTAAGTACCCATAGTAAATCACACCGTCCGATCCTACCGTCGCAATCCCACTATTCTGAGTGGTTCTAGATGTTTCTATGTCCTTAACTTCGAATTTGTATCCAAGGACACCAAATCCTTTGTAATATGCAACCTCCATACTAGGAAATTGAGCTAAACATCTTGAATCACTCTCAAATGATGCAGACAAGTTCGGATCGTGGATCTAACAAAACAAATTTTATGACAAAATACATAACGATACAAGTTTAGATTAAAACTGATAGCAATAAAATGTTATTCGAATAACTTACATGATCTGTGACCCAATCACAAAAATTATCCTGATGGTATTTTTCCAAACGTTCTTCATTCCAATCAGGATGCCCCTCACGAGCCTCGTTAAAATGAGTTCTGTTTTCGACAAGTAATTGTGACATTAATATTATGTCATTTCATACACACACAAACACAGATATAACAATTAATCCAAAAGAACTTACTCTCTAATTTGTTCAAGATGTGCGCAATTAAGCAAGATAAACCGGTATATCTTGTTGATAAACATAGTGTCTACCCTCTTATACTCGGCTTTACCATATGGCCCGTCTTGAATTCTTCGTGGTCGGTTAAGCCTTGTCTCAATATTCTCGTCCAGATAGCGGGAACAAAATGTGGTTGCTTCATCAAGAAGATAACCTTGCATGATAGAACCCTCTGGTCGATTTTTATTGCGTATATACTTCTTAAGAGTGTAGAGGTACCTAATGAGAATATGTTGAATAAATAAATACGGGCATACATGACAACAATAAATTTATAAATTGCGCGAAACGAAAAGTTACACGTACCTCTCGACGGGATACATCCATCGATATTGTACTGGTCCAGCTAACTTCGCCTCAGTTGCAAGATGAACCGTCAAGTGTATTATGATATCGAAAAATGACGGTGGGAAAATACGCTCAAACTTGCAAAGTATCAACGCAATAGAATTTTCTAGTTTATCCAGCGTCGCAACCTCCAGTGTTTTAGCACACAACTCCCTGAAAAAACAACATAGGTCGTTGATTACTAGACCAACCGAGTCGGGGAGAGAAGTCCTGAGGGCTAATGGAAGAAGATGCTCCACGATAATATGGTGATCATGACTTTTCAGCCTATCGATCTTGCCCTTCACAATTTTTATTTTCTTGCTGAATGATCCTGAGAAACCTGTGGGCACTTTCAAATCATGCAACACCTGCCGGAATCTTTTCTTCTCCGGTTGTGACATATGATAAGCGGCATTGGGAAGTACAAACTTGCCCGGTTTACCCGCTACCGGTCTAGGATGCAATTCACTTCTTATTCTCCACTCTTGTAGATCCATCCGGGCATTCATGTTGTCTTTCGATTTCCCGTCTTTACACAGAAGCAAGTTAAGTATGTGCTCTGATACTCCCTTCTCTATATGCATGACGTCCAGACAATGACGCACTGAATTTGTAGACCAGTACGGAAGCTCGAAGAAAATGCTTAACTTGTTCCAATATTGTGGTTTGACCTGTTTCGTCGGATCCATCCCGAAGGTCACGTTATTGTAACCATCCCATTTATCAGTCACGTCCTCTCCGGATAATGGGGATGGAGGTCCAAGAAGCTCCTGATGACCATCAAAGTGAACCGTGTCTACCTATAGGGGTGGTCTGGAGGCAGAAAATGTCGATGGCCGCAATAACAAACCTTCCTGCTAAAATTCAAAAATTTTGATGTTGTGTGTTCATGGCAATGAGGACATGCTTTGTGACCATGTACGGACCAACCTGATAGCATTCCATACGCAGGAAAGTCATTAATTATCCACATTAAAGCCGCACGCAGTATGAAGGTTGTATTTGTGTTTGAATCATATGTCTCTACACCATCAATGAACAAAGTTTTCAGCTCCTCGATCAGAGGTCGGAGATAGACGTCGATATTGTTCCCCGGTGAGTTTGGTCCGTCGATAAGAAGAGGCATCATAAAGTATGATTGGTCCATAGCCAACCAAGGCGACAGATTATAAATTATCATTATAACGGGCCATGTTCTGTGACTTCCAGCCATATAGTTGAATGGGCAGAAGCCATCGGTAGCCAGTCCGAGCCGGACATTGCGAGGATCGCTACTGAATATTGCGTGCCTCCTATCGAAATCCTTCCATGCCGGTGAATCTCTTGGATGGCTCATTTTTCCATTTTCGCTTGGAGGAGCACGGTGATGCCAAATCATTGCCTCGGCTGTTTTCTTGCACCTGAATAGCCTCTGTAGCCTCTGTGTTATGGGAAAATATCGTGCTATCTTCACAGGTATATCAGGCTTCTTATCAGAATCTTTCGGCTTATATCTGGCCTCTCCGCATGTTGGACACTCTTTCAAATCTGAATTCTCTTTCCGGTACAACACGCAATTTTTAGGACATGCTTGAATCTTCTCGCACTTTAGACCCAAATCAGACATCATTTTCTGGGCTTCGTACCAGCTTTCGGGCACATTATTTCCCGGAGGCATAGAATCTTTCAAGAACGAAAGAAGCATTGTGAATGACTTGTTGCTCCATCCATTTAGGCACTTAATCTGGAAAAGTTGGACGAACCATGAGAGGGTGGAATACTTCGCATTCTCATAAATTGGTTTCCTAGCATCATTCATGAAATTTTCATATTTATCCGCACGCGGTCCTTGACCGGAAGGAATGTCATCTTCGGTACGAATAGATTCACCTAGGGCAGCCTCTACCATATCCTCCATTTCTTCTGATGGAAATAAATTTCCGTCTCCTGCCGTATTACCGAATTCTTCTTCTCCTGCCGCATTATCGTGTTCTCCTTCTTCTTCTACCGCAGTACTGCATTCTTCTCCTTCCCCGTGATATTTCCAACTTGAATAAAGTCTAGTAAACCCATATTTTACAATATGAAGCTCTGCCAATTCTACCTTCTGCCAGTACTTATTGCCACATCTATCGCACGGACAGAGAATCTTCTCTATTATGATCTTATTATGTGCGCGTGCAAATTCAAGGAAAGCAGCAACTTCTGCGACAAACTTAGGTTGCATACGTTGTTTCCAATCCACATACATCCAGTCCTTAACTCTGACGTACTCATGAGCCATGTTAGACTGAATAACATATAAATTGTAGGTTATGCTGACTATATTGAGAAATATAAGAACGGGATGGTTACTGACAAAGGAGAAAATCCGTGTATATGCTTTGTGTGTGCGTTTGTCGTTGAAAAGAATAAATTATCGCACGTTATGTTAACCGATAGACGGGGACTAAGTGGCGCTTTTAGTTTCATATCTGAGTATCGATGGGAATATGAAGGTTTCATATTATCATATATTGATTTTAACCCGAACATCTCGAATCGCTCTCTAATTATGCGTTTGTATGTGTGTGTTCCGGCTGTCGGGGGTAGGCTTCTATCCCATTAAGAATGTATAGAGCGAACGCCCATCACTTGTGCTTTCAACCGTTTCGAGTAAATTTCGGCAGCACCTCCCCGCTGTTCTCCGAGTACACTGTAATAGAATAGATAATCATTTCAAAGTTGTGAAACAACGTTGAAATGAACATCTAATCTATCTTTGTACACGGAGAACCAGCGGAAAGGTACCGACGAAATATCTCGAAACGGATGAAAACACAAGTGAATGAAGGCGTTTGCTTTATACATTCTTAACTTGTCCACACGGGACAAATCTATGGGTTACCATACAATTGAATTTTCTCATCGTGTAGACTATACGACGGTTGTTAGTATCGAGCTATACTGTCCGATATTTAACAACCTTCGTATAGTTCTAGGTCACGACGAGCATCGCACGTATGTTAACCGATAGACGGGGACTAAGTGGCGCTTTTAGTTTCATATACGAGTATCGATGGGAATATGAAGGTTTCATATTATCATCGAGTATCATATATTGGTTTTAACCCGAACATCTCGAGTCGCTCTCTAATTATGCGTTTGTTGTGTATTCTTGTTGTATGTGTGTGTTCCGGCTGTCGGGGGTAGGCTTCTATCCCATTAAGAATGTATAGAGCGAACGCCCATCACTTGTGCTTTCAACCGTTTCGAATAAATTTCGGCAGCACCTCCCCGCTGTTCTCCGAGTACACTGTAATAGAATAGATAATCATTTTAAAGCTGTGAAACAACGTTGAAATGAACATCTAATCTATCTTTGTACACGGAGAACCAGCGGAAAGGTACCGACGAAATATCTTGAAACGGATGAAAACACAAGTGAATGAAGGCGTTTGCTTTATACATTCTTAACTTGTCCACACGGGACAAATCTATGGGTTACCATACGATTGAATTTTCTCGTCGCGTAGACTATACGACGGTTGTTAGTATCGAGCTATACTGTCCGATATTTAACAACCTTCGTATAGTTCTAGGTCACGACGAGCATCGCACGTATGTTAACCGATAGACGGGGACTAAGTGGCGCTTTTAGTTTCATATATGAGTATCGATGGGAATATGAAGGTTTCATATTATCATCGAGTATCATATATTGGTTTTAACCTGAACATCTCGAGTCGCTCTCTAATTATGCGTTTGTTGTGTATTCTTGTTGTATGTGTGTGTTCCGGCTGTCGGGGGTAGGCTTCTATCCCATTAAGAATGTATAGAGCGAATGCCCATCACTTGTACTTTCAACCGTTTCGAGTAAATTTCGGCAGCACCTCCCCGCTGTTCTCCGAGTACACTGTAATAGAATAGATAATCATTTCAAAACTGTGAAACAACGTTGAAATGAACATCTAATCTATCTTTGTACACGGAGAACCAGCGGAAAGGTACCGACGAAATATCTCGAAACGGATGAAAACACAAGTGAATGAAGGCGTTTGCTTTATACATTCTTAACTTGTCCACACGGGACAAATCTATAGGTTACCATACGATTGAATTTTCTCGTCGCGTAGACTATACGACGGTTGTTAGTATCGAGCTATACTGTCCGATATTTAACAACCTTCGTATAGTTCTAGGTCACGACGAGCATCGCACGTATGTTAACCGATAGACGGGGACTAAGTGGCGCTTTTAGTTTCATATATGAGTATCGATGGGAATATGAAGGTTTCATATTATCATCGAGTATCATATATTGGTTTTAACCTGAATATCTCGAGTCGCTCTCTAATTATGCGTTTGTTGTGCATTCGTGTTGTATGTGTAACATGATTTTAAACCATCGAGATCAAGATTGATAGAACTGATCATCCTACATTGCAATAGCATTCATCAACCAAAAACTATTATTGCAATGGTATTCATCTATAACAATCAACAATTAAAACTACAAATGTAGGATACTGATATCATAAAGCGTTATACGCAACATTGATAGAACTGATAAATAAAAAAACGAAACACAAACCGTATCAAGATTTAACAACTTTGATTATGTCATATACGCGGGCCGATATTTTCATATTAGCCAATAGGCAAAAATAGATTGCGGTCTGGATATGGCATATTGGCAGATGTTACCTATATGCATACATGCATGTTGTCTCCCTATTTTTTCATAAATCAAACCAACTACATACATCAAACTAGTCCATGCCACCAATCGGAAACTCCACTATGTTTTTGAATTATTATTTTTCCAAATAGCATTGAGCTCCTATTGACATTGTCCCATCCAACAAATTTGTTGTGCTTGCCTCGACCTTCATCTACCTTTCACATGACATACACATTATATGAGTAATATAGTTATAAATTATGGTATTTTGTTGTCATCAATCCACCTAACCCTTACCCCAAGTTGCTTAATAATTCAAGCAATTCAACAGCATTTAGTACCAAATCACTAGCTTTCGGCAACAATACTCGTCCAAACTAAAAATTTAAATTTTGAGGAAAAAAAAATTCTTCGGAGGCATGATCCTCACAGTTCACTACAGTCAAGGTATGTTATAACATATGTACACTCTTCTCTAACTCATACACAAGAATTCGTTAACTGGGGGATACTACAATTACAACCGTTCAATAATTATAAACATGTATAATCACACCTCCCACTTATGTACAAATAATGATAATGTGCCAATAAATTGATCATCACCTCACTTCTAAAATCCATGATGTACAATCCTGTAACAATCGAAAGTTTTGGCGAACGACTATATCCTAAAACACCTGCATTTTGCTTAGAAATTTAGACAAAGGTTCTTTGCACTTGAATAAGCCACCGCATACACATTGCTCAGCCAAATGCACGACATTAACTTGTCTGCATCCAAGACACACTAGGTCTTGCAGATGGTACAGCCTCTCCCTTAGCCGAACAATTTGAAGAAGAGCATTCTCCATTTCCTCAGGGTTGTATGGCTGCCCACATTGAGGAACACTACAATGCCGCTTGTAATCCAAAAGTGTAGTGTGACAACATAAATCAAGGTCACGGTGGTCATTGAAATAACTACATAAATGGCCAATGTGTGAGAATGTGTATATGCATGCAACCCTCTTTCATTTTCTTGTTTTTTTCCAACCCCCCACCACTTAACCCCGCCCCCAGCCCCAGCCCCCGCCCCCAGCCCCAGCCCAACCCCAACCTAACCCTAAACCCAGTGCGGCCAGCTAAACCCCAACACCAACCCTAAGGCAAACCCTAACCCCAGCCCCGCCCCACAGCAGCCGAACCCCAACCCTAACCCTACCCCGACCCCGACTGCGACCGCGACCCCTGCCCAACCCTAACTCGCGCGCCATGAACCCTAAGCCCAAAATAATCCCAAAATTCTTTAATTTACCTCACCTGAACCCTAAGCCCAAAGTAATCCAAAGATTTACTCACCTGAACCGCTGCTGCGCTGGGGCTGGGGCGACGACCTGAACCGCGGTGGCGACGAGAGCTGAGGTGGCGACGAAACCGGCGGTGGCGACGAGGAGAACGACGTTGGCGACGACGGCGTGGCGAATTGGGGAATTTTTTCACGCGCGATCGAGAGAGAGAAAAAGTGATCGAGCGTAGGCGATCGATCTGGGTTTTTGTTAAATCGATATTTACTTGCCCCTACGGATATACCCGTAGGTCCTTTGTTTGCGGCTCCGTAGGGGCAAACACCAAATTAAGAATTAATATTTTTATTCTTGGACGTCTGTGCCCGTAGGGGCAACCTTTTAGCCCTACGGATTAATCCGTAGGTCCAAGTTAAATACGCCCCTACGGATTCCAATATCCGTAGGGGCAACCCCCTATTTTACTGGTGCATGGTTTGGAGAACCACAATGGGAGAACAAATGCGTTCATTATGCACGTGTGATAGCTATATTAGAGGTCAATCAAGTAACGCCAATATGGCATCAGACTTAGACATAACCCGTTTAATTATAAAATTTACAGATATTTGAAAATTAAGGAGTTATGCTTTTCTATCCATTGGGATATGATAAATTGTTGGTCCATGGTAATGAACTAATTAAAGATGATGCTGGACATATTAAGAAAACATGTCTAGCAACTCACACTTGCATGTGTGAATAATAGAACGTACGCAATATTTTACATAATATATCTTGTAAGCCTATATATTTTTTCTCTTAATAAAACCAATTAACCTACCGACCGTGCTTATCTCACTTAGTACCGATTTCCTTTCCGATGTGAGAGCTCGCAAGTTTGATACCCGATGAGAGTTGATTGCAACAAATTTTTTAAAACCTTCTTCATTATAACTAAAGGTGTTTACCGAAAACCATGCTGTGGTTTGATTCTTTTACGAGAAGTCAAACTGTCGTTTTTCTCTGACGAAAAACTACTCTGAAGTATGCAATATTAGCGACAAACCATCATGTCGTTTAATCTCTTATTTTTAACTACGCCATATTAAGATATTCACCAAAATCCACCATATAGTTTGATAATTTTAGCAAAAAACCACCATGTAGTTTGATGGTTTTAGTAAGAAACCATTATGCAGAGGGTGGTTTTTCGCTAATATTATATACTTCAGGATGATTGTTTGTTAGAAAAAAACCATACGATGGTTTCTCGTAAGGTCAAATCATTGGATGATTTTTGATAAATACCTATCTTCACATGCATAACATGTGTTCAGAATATTCTTGGTGTGGCCCTACAGTTATAGTTTGTGATCTCCAGCTCAGGTCCTTTCATATTAGTGTTACAGTTAGTATTGTAACCACAATTTTTTCTTGTATCAAGTGGATAAATGGGGATTGGGGGATGGTGATATTATTTTCCATGTTTGGAAACTCCAAGCTACATATCATTTATCAAGTAAACACAATATTTATGAGCCCCTGTTTTTTACTCACACCCATCATTGGACGAGCATAATAGCACCAATATTATTATTTTATAATAGCATGCACGCCAGATCTGATAAATTGTATACTACTTAGGAAAAAAGTGTAGTAGATTCCTTTGATAGATGCCAATTTTTATTTACACACATGCCTCTGATTATGGGAACCAGTAGTATTTAGCACGTTACAATGTACATCTTTATTAAAATAAATACATGCATGAATGTGAATATTTTCCTTCAATATAATTTTTTTTCTTTCAAAATATAAGAATTTTTAAAATAATATACATGCTATTTAACTAAAAGTTTTCAAAGTATCGTGCTTCACATGTGTAAAAATTAGCGGACGTGGATCATCTAAGAATAAATGATTAATCTAAAATAAATGAGAGAGTGACATTTAGCATCCTTTCTTTTTGTATTATAATAGTAGAGATACTAGGACAGTCTTTGCTAGGAAGTAGTTATTAATTAATTACCTGCGATGTAATTGGGTGAGTTAACTAATTAATTAACTGCTAAGAGATACATTTTTGAGGGAATATTATTGTCCTTTTCAGTCTCCAGGAAGCATATATGCATGTTACTATTAACTTCCTAAATTTATATGATATATTTTATTTATTCGATTAATTAGATTACACGCATGCATGAGCGAAGAGAGATATACAACATTGATATTAATTAATTATTATTTAATTAATTCAGTTTAGATAAGCGTTGAGGAGCTGTTATTAGATCTGTAGTAATTAGTAATTTAATATATCTGCAGTAATATATATATATATATATATATATATATATGAGAATAATGGAGAAAAGAGGCCATAGGAGGAAATACAACCTCCACCAATTTTTTCGACGACCGGCCCCCATCATCTTCATCGTTATCATCTAAGATGTGCGTACACAAAATTTCATGTGATTCTACAACTTTTTCACCGTTGATTTAGCAAAGTAAAAAGTTCTATTGTCGGTAAACCGTTAATTTTGAACCCACTAAATCAACGGTGGAAAAGTTGTGGAATCACATGAAATTTGGTGTACGCACATCTTAGATGATAACCATGATGATGATGGATGCCGATCGTCGGAAAAAATGGTGGAGGTTGTATTTTTTCCACGCCATAGGAGGGCCTCTTTTCTCCATTAATCTCTCTCTCTCTCTCTCTCTCTATATATATATATATATATATATATATATATATGTTTTAAGTTATTGGTTGGACCCATGAATGCATGCAGGTCCTGAGAAATTACTTGGTGTGTGTGTGTATTTGTTTTAAGTTATTGGTTGGACCCATGCATGCAGGCTCTGAGAAATTACTTGGTGTATTACAGGACGCAATGATGAGTGCAGATAGAAAGAAAGAGATCAAGATTTTAGGAAATCACTCATTTTTTTTGATCTCATATGAAGTGCTATGTCGTTTTATCTCAAGTATATGTCCGGTACAAATGTATTTTGGTATTTTGTTTTTATCTGTTCACGTGAGGGTTATTATTGAGTTTGTGAACTTGTTACATACGAGTCACGCCTTACTAAATCTTCCCATATCGTGAGTTTGTCACATATAATTTAGTTATACAACACTACGTGTCTGTTTGCACGTGCAAGACATGTGTACATATATAGGGGTATTGTGTGTAAAGAATAGATATAATTTAGATTGAAAAATAAAAGAAGAAATGGACTTTAAAAGATCGAGGGGGATCATTCAGAGAGAGAGATGAGAGAGAGAGATGATGTGTACGACTCGAGAATAAAAGGCTTGCATTAATTTTTGTCTCTTCAATAAAAGTTTAGATCCTATTTGAAGGAGGGGCGATACATTGTGAGGATGAAGAAAATGATTGGGATTATTCTAGAGATATAATTTCTACTCCTCTTGCTAGCTACATGCCTACATTCCTGACAAATTAATCAATCCATCTTTTGTTGAAGTGGCATATGTTCATGTCTCCTATTTAGCTAAATGAGCCATAGTCTCATATATATTTTATAACTCAAATTAGCAAAGTGTTTAGTAGAAGGAATAATAGTGCTTTGTAACTAGAGAATTAGGTAAGACCAGATGCACTATATTTCACCTGAAGAAAACCACATGGGATATGGAATGGAAGCGAGCAATTAATTAATGGAACCTTACTAGTTTATCAACGGACTTCATGAATCAATTCTTCCAAGCTACTCTAATTACACATGTCATTAATTGTCATTGCAAATCTTCAGCCTTTTGGCTTCATCTCTAGGTGTTCTCCTAGATCAACTATTTTCAACTCTTAAATTTGTTGCATCCATTAAATTATATTACTAGATAGCAGATATCTATATTCGACTAAAGTGTACAGCTAGAATAAATAGATACCTGCCAAAATGTTAATGTTGGTTGATAATTGCATATATAGCAGCATGCACATGGAAGACAAGGGCATGAAACTAGCTCTAGGTAATATATATGCAAGAGCTGCCAGTTATGATCCCCTACATTTGTAATTCAATTGGCAGAAGACACGTTCATGATACGCATCAAGGGAATTAGAAATTTTGATGAGGAAAAAGTGAAAAGAGAAGTAGGAAAAAAGATGCTATGAGATTAGCCAATGAAAAACAAAAAGGAGAAAAGAAATTTGGGAACGCATTGTCACCTCCAATGATTATTATAGGAGCGTTTAATGGAAAACAAACACATGTCCTCCCAGATAGATGAGCTATCATTAAAGAAAGGGAAGAACATCTTGGGTCCTAAATTGTATAAATAAATAATAAAAAGTAAATAAGCATCAAATAAGCTCTTATTAACAACTTGAAGCATAAGTAAACATATGTTTGGTTACACTAAACTCCGCTATGGGCCGAGACTTGATCTAAAGCCTTCGAATAAACCGACCGCTGAATGTTTGAACGATTTGCATCGAAGACCTTAAAACCGAGTAGGTCTTAATGACTTTAATTCAAATTATCACAAGATTTGCATTAATAAATACCATGTTTACTCTACTCCGAGATCTGAGATAAACCCATCGTATCAATGCTAGGTGGGATGTCTGGATCATCCGCACAAATGACCTTAACATTGGTCCGGTCGACTGAATTCGGCCTACGTTCACCTTAATGCGTGCATGGTTAGACATTTGGATCACTAGATAAGTCGCCTTTAGATCTAAACGAGCCCACTAGTCGAGATCACTACTACAAAAGGGGGCTAAAATAACGAGAGATCAGTCACGGTTTAAACCGTGACCAAAATTTCTTCACGGTTATATTTTTCGTTATGGTTATAACTGTGACAAAATCCTATAAGTGACAGGGCCCACACCCCACTCGTGATAAACCCCAATCTCCTTCTTTTTCCCCGAGCCTTAATTTTTCCCTCCCTAAAAAAACCTCTCGTCGCTCCTCCTTGATTGCTCACCGCCGTGGCCTCGCCCGTTGCCAGAGCTGCCTGCCGTCACCGCCGTACCTGTCCCCATCGAAGCCTTCGCCTCCTCTCCTCTGTTTTCAAACCCGGTCTCGTCGATCGAAGCCATAAGCCGCGATCGAAGCCTCCGTCGTTGTCATTGTTGGAGCTCGCTTGAGTGAGGTCGTCGTCGTCGCCGCTGAAGGTCATAGCCTCCATCGTCAAGCCCCCGTCGAAGACCCCGCCATCGACTGTCAAGAGGTAAGTATGAATTTATTTTTTTTGGTTTAATTATATTTTCCCTAAAATTAAATTAAATTAAATTTTTTGTTGTTGAATTGTTGCTGATGTTTCTGTTTTTAATGTTCTTCCTGGTGTTGTTTGTGATGGTTTTGATGTTGTCGGTGTTGGTGGTGTAGCAAGGGAAGAGTTAAGCTTTGGATTGAGGGTTAGAGCCGAGAGGGAGTTTAGGGATAGGATTAGGTTACGACCAGGGAGGGTTAGAGTTTAGGGTTAGGATTAAGGATAGGATTAAGGGTTAGGGTATTTTAGAGTAAAATTGCAACAATAGTAGTTAAAGGTATTTTAGTGAAATTGTAACAATAGTTAAGGGTATTTTAGTGTAAAAAAGGTAAAATTGAGAAAAATAGTTTTTAAAGTAAAATTTTAAGGCAGTTTGGAAAACCATCAATAGGTAAGGGAATTTTAATGAAATTTATAATAATTTAGTTAATTTAAGAAGATGAATTATTTAGGAGATTAGGATTAATTAGGGTTAGGGTTATGATTAGAGTTAATGGTTAGGCTTATAACCGTAACCAAATACATATTCTGTCTCTGTGTGTGTGTGAGCGCGCGCGCATGCGCATACACACATACACATACACACAAACATAGACACGCACACACGTGCGCGCGCACATGCATACATGCGCGCGCACACACGAGCGAGCACACACATATACAAACATACATAAACCTTGATTCATCATCATTCGGTATACCCAGCACCTTGAAGTCAGCATAGAATTCTCTGCTGCAAATGACTACTGGACACAGGTCGTATCCCATTGTTGCCTTTAGAACGTCGTTCCCTGAACTGACATTCCAGCTGGATATGAAAGGTTTGACTGGAATCGCATGAGTTTGGACGAATCGCTGCGACATAAAACAATGAGATACTCCAGTATCGAAGAGTGCTAGTGTAGGAAGTGAGGCTACTATGATTGTACCTAAGTTATGTGGGATATGTTTTAGGTATAAGGAAAAGATATATGGGTATGTATATAGATTGAAATAAAGATTGAAAGGAAATTGTTACCAATGATGACTTGGCCAGCGGCTTCAGTTTCTTCCACAGTCATTGTGAAAGCCTGTCGCCTCGGTACATTCCTCCTTGCTGGAGGAGCATTCTTCTGCCCGTTCCTTTGCCCTTGAGGTACGTTCCTTTGAGCTTGATGGAACTGAAGAGGAGGAGGTGCAGTTGATCCACAGGAGGTGGAGCAGGGAGAGCAAGTCGTGGAGCAGTTGCCTGGATAGCTGGCTGCTGCGGGTAGGTTATAGCCGGTCTGGGTGCAGCATTTGGATTGTGTCTACGAGGACAATACCCAATGTCATGTGTGGCTGACCCGTAGACTAAGAAAAGGCAATTTGCATGCTGGCAGTCCTTCGCCAGGTGTCCATCCCTCCTGCAGTAAGTGCAAGCTGGGCTGGGCCAGTTGATTGGTACTCCCGGTCTCTTGGGCACAAAAGGTGGCATCGAAGAGGTTCCTCCTGCCATCTGAGTGGCAGGGCGCTTCACCTAGGCAGATTGGGGTCTGCCCTTCATCTTCACCATTGCCTCATATCGACGGGCAGCTTTTAGGGCCAGTTCGTGGGTTGGGGAATCCCTAGTGGCTAAGGCTGCTTGGATCTCCGGATCTAACCCTTACTGAAATTGTCTGGACCTGATCTCAGCAGCCGGTATAAAGTGTGCCATGAACCTGTTAAGGTCTTGTGTTAGCTATGTAGTATGTGATATTTGAATATCGAATATTGAGACATGTCTTACCTACTGAGCATGGTAAACTCAGCATCATATCCATCCACAGATTTGGTTCACATCAAACCCTGTTGCAGATGAATGAATTGATGCTCCATGTCAAATCGGTCAGTCTCTGGAAAGTACTTCGCGTGGAACATGTCGTGAAAAGTTCTCCATTCAATAGGTTGGGCAAGACGGCTTTCTTCCGCTTTCTACCATACTCGGGCGTTGTCGGTGAGTTGCAGGTTCGCAACTCGTACCCAAGCGATCTATGGCACTTGTGCTGCTGCCAGATCATTCTCAATCCTCTGAGTCTATTCTTCAGCTTTCAGAGGGCTCTCTTTTTCTGAAAATTGTTTTGGGTGCAATGCCCGGAATTGCTTTACTCCGGACGCATCTGTTTCTGGACGGTTCAGTAAGATAGCAGTCTGTTGCTGCTGTCCTTCTAAGAGGTTTCAGATTTCTTCAAGCAGTATCGTCTGTTCATTGATCAGAGTAGCAACGGTAGACGTAAGCGGTAGAGGTGGTGGTTTGTTGTTGAAGTTAGTGCTGGTGTTTTGGAGAATCCATAACTTTGAAAGAAAAATAGGGTTATGATAGATTCAAAGTATATGAAATTGTAAGATTCAAGGAATATGAAATGTAAAGAATGTTTTTAGTTGCTGATTCTTGTGTTATATTTCTTAGGACTTCATGCAGAATTGACCCGCATGTCCATGCAGAACTGACCTGCATGGGCTACCAACAAAACCTGTCACGTCCCGCTTCCCGGTGTACAGGTAAGAAGACACGACGAGATCCGCTACGTATTTACTCAGAAGTAATCACGCTAAGCGTATCTAAGCAATATAATGAAAGTACACAAGAGAAATGATAGTAGATGTAACTGAACAACAACTTTTATTTATTAACATTTCTGTACAAGTACAACTGAAAATGTAAATACATGAATAGAAAGCAATGCCTAAACAATGATATGAACTAAAAAGAAAATATATACAAATATCTAAAGCTCTGGGTCAAAGGTGAACTGATCTAAGTCTTCAGTACTGGGCTCGATCTCTAGTGAGTCCGATCCACCTGACAACATTTCAAAGAAAGAAGAAAAAGAATCCCGTCAGTAAACAATCGCTCGGTAAGTCCCAAGAGAGGTAGATATAGAATAGACAGAAAGAGACTATAATTAGTAATGTTTGATTATAATGTTAACGCAGTTGTTTGTAGCTTGGTACAGAATATGCCAGTGTATATGAGAGGAGTCCCACTATTCCAGAGACTAAGGTATACGGAGCACAAGGAATCGTTAATCCACGGTACAACAAATATGTATATTCAGGTTAGGTGTATTAAAATGACGGTCTCGTGCCACTTCTAACACATTCCGTACCAGTTTACCCCTTTAAAAACCCCGTAATGTATTTTGTATTGTTTTGTTTAATAAGTGTACGACTTACCGAAACCATGATATCATGTAAACGGAATGGATATAAATGGATAGACATGTAATTAGGGTATATCTATGGTTCGGTTCGGTCGAGTCAGATCGATATAGATTAAATTCTGGTATAGACGAATTCATGTTGAATTGGAGTTATACTTGAATTGAATTCAAATCAGATTGATTTCATATTAGACCGTGACTCGAACTGAGTCAGACTTTTAAGCAATATTGAAGTTCTGATTTAGTTTTAGTGTTATCGGTAACTGCTGCACATGAATGGCAGGATTTGTGTCTTTTTCTAAGACAATTACTGTGTTGATAACACCGTTGTTAGATTGTCTACCTTAGATAGGTAAGCACCCATATTCTCCGGCTCTCTGAGACTCAAGAGAACTGGTCCCGCTTAAACCTATATTTACTAGGGTCCTTATTGTAATTTAATATAACTTGAGGGGGTTTTATGAAAAATAGTTTTGATATATTTTAAAAATACATATCAAGTATTTAATTATCGTCTTTAGGGTTTACATAGATGTAGTTTTTATAAAAATAAAATTTTCTAGTGAGTAGAACTTAGTTTTCAATGTATATGGTATTTTAATGAAATATTGGAATTGTATTGAATTGAAATGGTAATTTCATGAAATTGTGATTCTTTTGCTTTAGAAAACATGGAATATTTATATAATATATTTAAAATAGATATTTTGATAATATATATATATAAATAAATAAAATTTTATTTATTAAATAGAAATCACACTTTTCTTAAAAATTCCATCGAGATCGAATGCTCCGTGAGGAGGTCTGCATCTCACACTACTGGGCCTGAGAATATGTGATAATCCGCACCATCTCGACCGGGGTCCCCAAAATGGATTGTAAAGGTGCAATTGCAAGGAATTAAATAACACATTTTTTTAAAGAAAATGGTTTTTGAATGTTTAAGGTATTTATTTGTAAACTCGTATGTTCCCATAAACTAATGTCCCAAAATTCATCGTGCTATGTCAAAAAAATATGTTGTGATGAGGCAGGTCATTACCTCGTGAGTTATCTAAAGATAATAAGGTTAAAATGAATAAATAATGTTGTATGTAATATGATGGTATTTTACCGTAAAGATGGAATAGAAGTTGTTATTCATTATATTTTGAGATGAAACTTGTTGTGGATGTTGTATTATGTTTGTTAAACAAAGAGGAATGGCGAGTCAAATGAAAGAAGTGAACGATTGAGTTAATGAGTGAAGCGAAGCGGAACATACAAAAAGTTGGTGAATTTGTTCTAAAGAAAAATTGTGTTTTTAGTAAAAATAGAATTGGAAGTCGGATTAACTCCGCTTCCGACGAGTTTTGAATTAAGGATATTTTAGACTAGAATGAGAGGAGGGAGAGGGGAATTACAGGTTAAAAATAAAGAGGGGATATGGAGGAAGCTTTTGGAATCGTCGGGGCTTCGTTTCGTCGCCGGATTCTTCTTGAAATTTCGCTGGAACTTCAACCTTTGCTAACTCCACTTGTATAACTTTGGACTTAGAAATTTTTAGAGAGTTTTAGCATGAAATTCTGAATGAGAAGGGGTGAAATATAGTGTGGTATTTATAGAAAAAATTAGGGTTTAGGGTAATGAAGAATAGAATTAAAATGTGCATTAAAATATGGATTAATGCCCATTTTTAATTCTCTGGAATTGTGCAGAAAAATCAAACAGTATGGGGGTAGTGGGATAGGCCATGGGGTTCTGGGGTTAAAAATTTGAGGCATCCCCTACGAATTAGATCGGCGGTGCCGACCCCTAATGCTCATCTCGCCGGTCCAAACTAGTGGGATGGGGTTGGGTTTTGTGACACATGTTGTCGTTTCAACTAGCTTAATGCACATGTTTGATTTCTGTATAAATTTTCATTTTACGTGCAGTGCACGTGCATACCTTTGAGCTTCTAAAAGTTTAAAAGAAAAATCAACAAAAATATATGTGGCTGGGGGATTCGAATACAGGGGTTACGTTACAGTAGTGCAAGGCTTTACCAATAAGCTATAAGTGCTTTCTTGCTGTTCAAAAGCAAATCAAATACTTATAGCATACACAGGATTGCAAATACTCTATTTATACATTAACTTTTAAACAATTTTCTGTGCACTGAAACAGAGATGTTACAAAGGTGTTAACGGGTTTATGCCCTTACGGAAACGAGATTATTTAATTAATTCTATCCGAAAGCACGAGGAGACTCTCTCAGAGTACCAACACTAGCCTGGTTGACCGATTAGCGAACTTGTAGGTTGTAATTAATCATGGCTAATCTTACCTTTTAGGGTTTAAAGGAAGATTTGATAAAAACAGTGGGAGCCATCCTGATTAGATAAGATAATAACCAATATAATCTTGTAAGAGTGCACGCTAAAGTGTTTTCTTCTCTCTCTCTCTCTCCAGGTAGCGACCATGTCATGTCTTAATCAAGATAATAATATAGATGTATTGACCGAACCCATTTATTATACTGGGCCGGGGAACGTTGGTTCCGCTCTATCTTATGACAATTGTCATAAGTCTGGGCAAGGGATAGGAGAATGCAAGGATTTCCACACAACCCTAATGAAGAAAGAGCATTCTGATGCATCTTTTTTGGGTGTGTTAGTTATTGAGAACTGTTTCTCAGTCTGCTCTACATCCTGGGTATTAGATACCGGATCAGGATCCCACATTTATAATCTGTTATAAGGGTTATATAAAAGTAGAGAATTGGGAAAGGGCGATATATCTCACAGAGTAGGGAATGGAGCAATTTTTGTTGCCGAAGCTGTCGGCAAATATCACCTAGTATTGCCAAATAGTAATACATTGATTTTGAACGACTGTTATTTCGTACTGTCGATGATGTGCAATATAATATCCGTTTCTTTATTAGATAATGAAAGATATAATTTTGTATTAGAGAAAAATGTTATGAACAAACCTAATCAAGTGTTGATTGGGTTTAGTACATTGTGTAATAGTTTATATGTTCTAAATCAAAGTACAGTTCTAAATATACAAAATACTCAAAAGAGGAAAAGTTCAGAAATGAACGAAGCCTTCTTGTGGTATTGTAGACTTGGTCATATCAATACAACTAGACTAGCTAAGTTGCATAAAGATAGATATTTGAATCCGTTCGAATTTACATCTTATGAAACTTGTCGGTCTTATCTCAAAGGTAAGATGATCAAAACTCCGTTTACGAGACACGGAGCAAGAGCTACTTAAGTCTTGAGACTGATACATAGTGATGTATGCGGTCCTATGTATACATATGCCAGAAATGGTTCCTTGTACTTCATTACATTCACCGATGATCTCTCAAGATTCGTACATGTGTTCTCGTTGAAACACAAATCTGAAACTTTTGAGAAATTCAAGGAATATAAGAGCGAAGTAGAGAACCAGACGGGTAAAAGTATTAAAATCCTTCGATCTGATCGAAGAGCTGAATACTTAAGCACGGAATTCCAAGATTATCTAAAAGAGAATGTGATTCTCTCTCAGCTTACTCATCTGTATACACCACAGCACAATAGTGTATCGGAGCAGAGGAATCGCACCCTATTAGATATGTTGCGCTCTATGATGAGTGTTGTTGAGTTACCTATTTCCTTTTGGAGTTATGTACTTAAGACAGCTGCATACCTATTAAATCAAGTTCCATCAAAATCTGTGCCTAAAACACCATATGAGATATATAGTGGAAAGAAACCATATTTTAAACGAGTTAAGATATGGGCTGTCTGGCCTATGTTAAAAAACAGAATCCGAACAAACTCGAAGCACGATCAATTATTTGCAAGTTTGTGGGATATCTAAAGAATTCACATGGATATCTATTCTACCACATTGAGGAACAAAAGGTGTTTGTTGCCCAACATACCACCTTTTTAGAAAAGGAAGTTCTTATAAAAGAAATTAGTGGTAATAAGGTAGAGCTGGAAGAAGTTCCAGATACACAAACTACAACTGAAGATTTATTAGAACCGGAGAATTCAATAGTCCCCGACAAAGCTCAGCCACTCTGCAGATCTAGTAGGGTTTCTCATCCACCTGAGAGATACTACGGTTTTCTCATAAACGGTGGGAGCGAGGATTGGATCATAGAAGATGATGACCCAACTAGTTTCGAGCAGGCCATCACAAGTGAGGACTCTGTGAAATGGCTGGATGTTATGAGATCTGAGATGGAATCCATATATACTAACAAAGTATGGACATTGGAAGTTTCTCTTGAAGGGGTAAAACCCATTGGGAGCATGTGGATCTTCAAGAAGAAAATTGATGTAGATGGAAAGGTTAAGACCTTCAAAGCAAGACTTGTAGCAAAAGGTTTTCGTCAACGACGGGTGTCGACTATGATGAAACCTTTTCTCCAGTAGCTATGCTTAAGTCCATCAGGATCCTATTTGCCATTGTTGCATACCATGACTAATAAATCTGGCAGATGGACACCAAGACCACTTCTCAAAATGCTGATTTAGAAAAGAGCGTGTATATAACACAGCCAGAGGGCTTCAAAGACAGTGGGAGTAGCGGAAAGGTGTGCAAGCTATTTAAATCAATCTACAGATTAAAGCAGGCGTCGTGGAGCTGGAACATCTATTTTGATATAGCAATCAAAGAGTTTGACTTCATCAAAAACGTAGATGAACCTTATATATATAAAAAGGTAGTAGAGAGTAAGATTGTATTTCTCGTATTGTCCGTGGATGACATACTCTTGATAGGAAATGATGTTCCTGTGCTGCACTTGGTCAAACTCTTCCTATCATAAAAGATCTCCACGAAAGATCTAGGTGATGCCTTCTGCATCCTAGGGATAAAAATCTATAGAGATAGATCTAAATGGATGTTGGGATTATCCCAATTCAGGTACATAGACACCATACTAAAGAGATTTAGTATGAAAGATTCTAAGCGTGGTAATTTACCTACTTGTTCAGGAATCACTCTCTCTAAAGAGATGTCTCCTAAGACAGATTTGGAAAGGGCTCGCATGAACGTGATACCCTATGCTTCTGCAGTTGGGTATATCATGTACACGATATTATACACCGGACCGGATGTAGCTTACGCATTTAGTGTGGTAAGTGGGTATCAATCAGACCCAGGGAGAAGCACTGGATAGCTGTGAAGAACTTTCTTAAGTACTTGAGAAGGACTAAAGAGATGTTCTTGGTGTATGGTAATGGAGAACTCCAAGTGGAGTCCTTTACCGATTTGAGCTTCCAGAATGATAATGTCACGAACCAAAATTTGGCACGTGATGGCCCTTAAACCACGTAACGTGTACAGGCGTAGCGCAATTTAAGTAAATCGAAAACCCAGCAATCTAAAGCATCAAAAGTAGTAAGTGATAAGAACATTGTTAAAATCTTTTGTGAATCTCAAGGAAAAATTCTTTAAAATCCAAATTTGCTTTCTTTAAAAATTTGGCAGCACCTCCTTTGTAAAAACTAGCCCCGAAAAGAGTACAAACAAGATATAAGTAAAGCATCCCTAAATGGGAGCAAATCCACGCCCAAAGGCGGAAACAACCACCACAAGAAGATATACGACGTCATAGCGAAGAAAAAGACGATATAAGTGAAAACAACATAAAAGATAAAGCTGCACAAAAGCCGGCTCACACGAGCACGACACCCAAGTCACAAAATAATATACAATATCGTCCTCACATCTCGTCTTTAAGTCAATACATGAAGTAGAAGATGGAGAGTACTGGATACAAAAAGATATATAATGAGCATCATCGGATAACCGCAAAACCCACCTATAGCAAAACTGCTCACAGTCAGCTGTAGCGGTATCCACTGCAAAAGATGATACGATAAGAAGAAGCTCTGCCGCGACTGCTCTGAGGGACTACCTGCAAAACACTGTGGCACAACGGGGGTGAGTTTCCAACTCGTGAATAGTAAATAACATATGCAGGTAATCGCAGGTATGCACGTACTGCGATAATCTATCACATGCAAGCTGATAGCAATAAATGGCAATACGTATATCCAACAGTCATGAAAGGTACTCTATCAGGTACTACTAATATATGAAACAATGCATATCAAATAAATATTGAGTATGGGATAAAACATATCCTGTAAGTTTCATGGAACCTGAGTGTCCAATATCGACACCCGAAAATATCATGAAAACCAGTGTCCAGCATCGACACGTAAATACTCATCTGTCAGGCGCCGTCACCAGGACCGGCCCTCATATCCACGTATCATACGTCTTACGGAACCTAAATGTCCAACTCCGACACTCGCAATCCACGTATCCATACGTCTCACGGAACCTAAGTGTCCAGCTCCGACACTCGCAATCCACGGAACCTAAGTGTCCAACTCCGACACTCGCAATCCCCATATCCATACGTTTCACGGAACCTAAGTGTCCAGCTCTGACACTCGCAATCCACGTATCATATCGGTTTTCTAACACAAGTCTCAGAACCGAGAAATCTCAGGGTGGATGCATCGAAATATCAAGTAAAGAATAAGAATACTTGCATAGATCATTATGATGATATATTATATATATATACATATATAACAACGTCCCATACCATTGATATATATATATATATATATATATATATATATATATATATATATGTATATAACAGCGTCCCATACTACTGATATATATCATTAGGAGTAAAACATCCAGAAAACATCATATGAAATCCATATCTCAATGCGTAAATCCATGAAATATAATACATGCAACATAAAACAGTAATATGAGCATATAAAGGAAAAACCGTTATTTAAATGCAACAAGTTATTAAATATATCACGTGGTTCCTAATTTCTCCAAAATCTAATGCAGCATCATATAAGGGTGAACATGTAGCTATGGCAAGGTATATGTGTGTACATGTAAGTATGTATGTAAGATGTACATGTAGCTATATCTCATATGTGTATATACCTGTCAATAATGATACAATACCCTATAGGTATATGTGTAGCTATAGCAAGATATGTGTCTATACCTGTCAATAATGATACAATACCCTATAGGTATATGTGTAGTTATAGCAAGATAAGTGTCCATACCTGTCAATAATGATACAATACCCTATAGGCATATGTGTAGCTATAGCAAGGCATATGTGTAAGCATGTAGATATACAGGTATGCTATATGTCATATACACAATGGAATCAGAATCAATGTCTCAATGTCCCTAACCAATACAATATTTCATATGTATAGGTGTAAGCACGTAGGCATAACAAGGTATATGTGTAAGCACGTAGGCATAACAAGGTATATGTGTATGCTATCTTTCTTATACACAATGGAAATAAGGATCATGTCTCAATGTTCCCAATCAATACAATATCTCATATGTATAGGTGTAAGCACGTAGGCATAACAAGGTATATGTGTATGCTATCTTTCTTATACACAATGGAAATAAGGATCATATCTCAATGTCCCTAATCAATACAATATCACATACGTATATGGTTGTGCGTGGCATGGCAATTACCGACGGTGTGGGTGTAGCATACAATTAGTGCTCGTGTAATATGAACTGTCAATAATAGTATCGTGTCTCATTAATACTATGTCCATATGCAATAGGCAAATGAGGTATGCAACAATGGTACACATGCACAATCAATGTCCATATACTTATAACTAATAGTCATGTCATATAATCTAGCCCAGACGCATAACGCCATGTGGGCAATTCCCCTGTAGATGTTAAATCTACTCACCGATGATATCGAGCTAAGTAAATTTGACCACCTGCTTCCCTTTCTTCGCAGCGTCCGAAGACCCTGCTCGCGATCCTAAATTTCACAAACACAACACAATACATATCATGGAAGATAACATATATAATATCGCAACGTCAAATGAAACCCACGCCTAATTTTACCGAAAACCTAGTAAGCATATTTTAATCATTATAGCTCAAATTTAGAAGTTTAAACAATTCTAGTAGCCACAATCATCACCTAATAGCTTATCTAAACCACACAAACCTTTACTACAATTTTAATCTCACCCATATAAGATTTAGTAAAAGTTTAGTTTGCACTTAAGCTTAATTAGACAATTAGGAAAATAACAAATAACAATCTCACCACTAGGCTAAGTTTTTCTTGTTTAAACAACTCACTTAACCATTACAAATAATCAAAACCTTAACTTGATCTTCATAACCCTTTCTTGAAATTCCAAAACATGCTAATTAAAGTTTTATTTAAACATCTAATAAGCTAGCTTAAAGTATTACAACAACAACTAAGTTTAGGGTTAGCATTTATACCTCAAAACTTGATTCACAAACTTGTAAAAGATTTCCAAGAAAGCCTCCAAATGCTAACTTTCATGAAGATCAATGCAAGATTAAGGCTAAAGAATAATGGGTATGGATTTGTTTTTGAATTTGTGAGATTATTTGATGATTTTTGATGAATTATTGAAGCTTTAAAGAGTGGAAACGGGGTGAAAAAGAAAATAGGGCAGCGGGAGGGGGGGGGGTTGGCCAACTTGAAGGAGAATGGGAAAAGTTGCGGATGAGTGTGGAAATATCAAGGTTAAAACACATTTAAAGCTCACTTACTTTATGCCACCTCTTAATCCTTTAATTAAAATTTTCTTTAAATCCATTAAACCTTCAAAATATCTAGATATTTTCCAAGATATTTTCAAAGAAGTCACAGTTGCTTAATCTTGTGGTTAAGTTAGCATGGATTCACATTAGCATAATTAACCCAATCCAAATTGTAATTACCACTAATTAAGTGCATAATTAAAAGCTTATAATAATATTTTAATTAAGGAAAAATATTTAAGTGAACTAAAATTTTCAAGCGATCCAAAAAATACTGCAACTAGTAATTTCCTAGTTAAACTAGGCGCAGTTAATTCAATACTGAAAAAAAGATCACTTCTAGGTTTTTTACGGAAAACACAACTTATTTTACCTATTATCGGAAAATTTGCCTAAACGATTTCTAAAACGTAACAATCTTCCCCCCTTACAAAAATTCGATTCCCGAATTTAGAATTTCATCTACGCGTACCTTCAAAGAGATGAGGGAAATTTCCTCCGCATCTCGCTCGCAGCCTTCCAAGTGATTTCCTCACTAGACGGGCTACGCAAAAGAACCTTCACAGATGGTAAGTCCCTTGACTGAAATTTCTCCACCTGCCGATCCACTATAACTATCAGCTGCTGGTGAACGAAAGATCGCGTCCAAAAGAATGGTCTGGTGCTGAATCATGTGAGAAGGGTCATGAAGGTAATTGTGAAGTATCGACACAAGGAATATGGGGTGAATATTCAGAAATCTGGGCGGAAGTGCCAACGATAGGCAACAGTACTAACTTGCTCGAGGATCTCAAAAGGACCTACAATTTGGGACTAAGCTTCCCAAAACTCAACACGCCATTCATCGGAAAAATCCGTATGAATACACGATCTCCCACTGAGAACTCAAGTCTGCGATAACGACGGTCAGCATAAGACATCTGTCTACACTGGGCTGCTCTCATCCTGTCCTGAACCAACTGGATCATCTCCGAAGTCTCTTGACTAGCTGGGGTCCAAAAATCCTGCTCTCGCGGAGTCGGTAAAACAGATTGGTGATCGACACAACCTACCATAAAAAGCCTAAAAGTTGCCATCCGAAACGTCTCCTGATAATTGTTATTGTAGGAGAACTCTATCAATGGCAAGTGACGATCCCAACTACTAACAACAAACACCTAAATGGAGTCATACCCCTGACTAGACCTGGGTAGACTCACAACGAAATCCATGGAGATTTGCTTTCATTCCCACTCCAGAACGGTTAAAGGTTGCAACTCTCCTGCCGGTCTCAAATGATCAACTTTAGCTCGCTGACAAGTCAGACACCTCGAAACGAAATCCGAAATATCACTCTTCCTCCTTGCCCACCCGTAACTATCTCTCAAGTCACGTTACATCTTAGTGGAACTTGGGTGAACACTAAAAGCTGGCTGATGTGCCTGCTCTAGGATCTCGCGTTCCTACCCATCGGTATCTGGTACACACAAGCGAGTCCCGCAACGTAGCACACCCTGGTCATCAATCAAGAACTCCGAATCTCTACCCTGCCGAACATGCTCAAGAATCTCAGACACATGGGCATCGGTAGGCTGTGCCTCACGAAAACGATTAAGTAGAAGTGGACGGGCGCGGACATGAGCAAGCTGTCCCCTAGTAGAGGTGAACTTAAGCTGTACTCATTTGTTGCACAAGAACTGTAAATCTGCAGAAGACTGTCTCTGAACTGCGCACAACTGGAACAAGCTACCCTCGGGCCTACGACTCAAAGCATACCTTACCACAATCGCCTTGCCATAGGTAATAAAGGATCTCACAATCATTATCCTTCACAAGCTCCATCCAACGGTGCTGTCTCAACTTCAGATCCCGCTGCAGGAAGATGTACATTAAGCTCTGGTGGTCCGTGAAAATCTGACATGACTCTCTGTACAAGTAGTGTCCCCAAATCTCCAGCGCAAGGCCACCGCGGCCATCTCCAGATCATGAGTGGGATAAATCCTGCTCGTAGTTCCTCCAACTGTCAGGAAGCATAAATAATAACTCTATCATGCTACATCTGTACACAATCGAGCCCCATTCGCGAAACATCACAATGAACAACAAAGTCGCCCGGTCCAGAAGGCAAAGATAGAACTGGTGCGGTCGTCAACCGAGTCTTCAACTGCTGAAAACTCAGCTTGCATGCCTCAGTCCAAGAAAAGGAACCCCTTTCCTGGTCAGTCTGGTCAACGGTGCAGCATACACAAGAAATCCTGCACGAAACGGCGGTAAAAACCGGCTAAGCCCAAAAAGCTGCGGACCTCTGTCACTGAACAGGTCTGGGCCAAAGCTGTACGGTCTCGATCTTTCTTGGGTCCATATGAATACCGTCTCCTGTAACCACATGACTTAGGAAGTCAACACTATCATGCCTGAAGGAACACTTCAAGAATTTAGCAAACAGTTGGTACTCTCTCAATGTCTGCAAGGAAATCCTCAAGTGCTGCTCATGTTCCTCTCGACTCTTGGAATAGACCAGAATGTCATCAATAACACAATAATAAACCGGTCGAGGAACGGCCTAAAAAATCTGGTTCATCAAATCCATGAACGCCACTGGGGCATTGGTGAGTCCAAACGACACCACCACCAACTCATAATGCCCATAGTGCGCACAAAAAGTAGTCTTCGGAATGTCATCACTCCGAACCCGCAACTAATGATGACCTGATCCCAAACAAACTTAGAAAAATGTCCCGCACCCTGGAGCTAAACAAAGAAATCGTCAATGCGAGGTAAAAGATACCTAATCCGCACCGTATCTCGGTTCAATTGACGATCAATCAATACACAACCTCAAACTGCCGTCCTTCTTCTTGACGAACAGAATAGGAGCTCCCCAAAGCGAAACACTTGGACGTACAAGTCCCCCATCAAGCAACTCTGCAGCTGATCCTTAAGCTCCCTAAGCTCTGCCGGCTCATTTGGAACAACGTCGGAAAACTCTCGCACGATAGGAACCCGGTCCAACGAATCCACTGTAGCTCCGGTATCACTAATGAAAGCCAAGAATTCTCGACATCTTCTCCTCAAAAACCGACTAGCGAAAAAGGCTGAAATCAAGCTGTGAGGGGCGGCACCACTGTCTCCCTGCACAACAAGAACTGACTCGCCGGGAAAACAAAACTTGACTGTCTTCTCGCGGCAGTCCACAGACGCATAGTACGTAGCTAACCATTCCGTGCCCAGGAGAACGTCAAAGTCCAACATCTCTAGAAGGATCAAATCGACGGACGAATCTCTATCTCCTATCCGATTGGCACACGACTGAAACACATGTCGCGCAACAAAAGAATCGCTAATAGGAGTAAACACAACAAACGGCTGATCTAGCATACACGACTCTCGGCCCAACCTCGGCACGAAGTTTGTAGAAACAACGAGTGCATAGATCCCGAATTAAACAAACTTGTGCATCAAAAGAACATACGGATAAGAATACCTGAAACTACTACATTGGACGCCCGCGCATCCCGATGAGTAGAAGCAAACGCTCGTGCCTGCCCTCTACTCGCAACTGGTTGTACTCTTCCTCTAACAACCTGTTCTCTTTATACGAACCCTTCGCGACCACGACCTCTCTGAACATAAGTCTGACGCGGTGTGACAACAGGCGCAAGGGGCAACACTCCCTGAGGTGAAGGTGGTAATGTAAAATATGGTACTGCTGCTCTCCTCAGGCGTACCACAGAACAATTCCTGACGAGGTGATGGAAACTCCCGCACCGGAAACATCCACACGATGACTGCTGACCCTCCTGGGGGTAAGAGCTAAACAACTGACCTCGTCCCAAGCCTCTGTTACTCCCGCGATCTGAACGATATCTGTCGTGGCGTCTAAACATCGTCTCTGGGATGATACACCTGTACGAGTCCTCCTCGGTTCTGGAACTTCCAAAGTCTCGGAAAGACGCTCCTCATCTAGTAGGGCTGCGTCCACTGCTGCTGTATACGTGACACAATGCTGTGTGCTGATAGTAAGGAATAACTGGGTAATAGGGATGGCAACCTCCTGTCGTTGCGCTCGACTGGCTTTAACCAACGATCCCATCATCTGGCGCAAATCCTGCATCTCTGTCTCTAGCCTAGCGATATGATCTATCGAAGGCGGATCAATCTGCTCCTGTACAGCGAGCGTACCGTACTGGTCAGTCCTCGTCTCAAATGAGTCAACTCTGACCTCAGCTCTCGCCGCCTCTCTCTGAGCCCTCATAGTCTTCGGCGGTATAATGGCTAGAAAAGGAAATAGGATTCGATATGAACACGGAAATCGAATTACAAGGATATATATCATTATGGAAGGAATTTCAAGCAATAAGTACTAAGGTCACTTAGGCGGAGTACCGTGTCGTAAGTATGCCGCGGACATACACACATCATGTCACTTTGCTTAAGCTACCTACTCCATCATACCAAGGTCATCCTACACTCCGAAAGGTAAAACCTAGCTCTCTGATACCAACTTTGTCATGACCCGAAATTTGGCACATGACGGCCTTTAAACCACGTAATGTCTACAGGTGTAGCGCAATTTAAGTAAGCCAAAAACCCAGCAATCTAAATC
Organism: Agapanthus africanus; assembly: GCA_030015575.1. Classification (NCBI taxonomy): domain Eukaryota; kingdom Viridiplantae; phylum Streptophyta; class Magnoliopsida; order Asparagales; family Amaryllidaceae; genus Agapanthus; species Agapanthus africanus. Next base: position 412,880,668 of record CM057349.1, on the reverse strand, counting down.
ATCAAAAGTAGTAAGTGATGAGAACATTGTTAAAATCTTTTGGGAATCTCAAGTAAAAATTCTTTAAAATCCAAATTTACTTTCTTTAAAAATTTGGCAGCACCTCCTTTGTAAAAACTAGCCCCGAAAAGGGTACAAACAAGATATAAGTAAAGCATCCCTAAATGGGAGAAAATCCACGCCCAAAGGCGGAAACAACTACCACAAGAAGATATATGACGCCATAGCGAAGAAAAATACGATATAAGTGAAAACAACATAAAAGATAAAGCTGCACAAAAGCCGGCTCACACGAGCACGACACCCAAGTCATAAAATAATATACAATATCGTCCTCACATCTCGTCTCTAAGTCAATACATGAAGTAGTAGATGGAGAGTACTGGATACAAAAAGATATATAATGAGCATCATCGGATAACCGCAAAACCCACCTATAACAAAACTGCTCACAGTCAGCCGTAGCGGTATTCGTTGCAAAAGATGATACGATAAGAAGAAGCCCTACCGCGACTGCTCTGAGGGACTACCTGTAAAACACTGTGGCACAACGGGGGTGAGTTGCCAACTCGTGAATAGTAAATAACATATGCAGGTAATCGCGGGTATGCACGTACTGCGATAATCTATCACATGCAAGCTGATAGCAATAAATGGCAATATGTATATGCAACAGTCATGAAAGGTACTCTATCAGGTACTACTAATACATAAAGCAATGCATATCAAATAAATGCTGAGTATGGGATAAAACATATCTTGTAAGTCTCATGGAACCTGAGTGTCCAACATCGACATCCGAAAACATCATGAAAACCAGTGTCCAGCATCGACACGTAAATACTCATCTGTCAGGCGCCGTCACCAGGACCGGCCCTCATATCCACGTATCATATGTCTTACGGAACCTAAGTGTCCAACTCCGACACTCGCAATCCACGTATCCATACGTCTCACGGAACCTAAGTGTCCAGCTCCGACACTCGCAATCCACGGAACTTAAGTGTCCAACTCCGACACTCGCAATCCCCATATCCATACGTTTCACGAAACTTAAGTGTCCAGCTCCGACACTCGCAATCCACGTATCATATCGGTTTTCTAACACAAGTCTCAGAACCGAGAAATCTCAGGGTGGATGCATCGAAATATCAAGTAAAGAATAAGAATACTTGTATAGATATCCGCTTCAGGATAGCTATCCGCTTCAGGATAACTCCTTCAGGTATTGTAGGCTTTTTCACGGGCCCACGCGAGCTTTGGCCCAGCCTGTTGAAAACGGAGGCACTGGACTTGGGCGGCCCATTGAGAGGGGCCGCGGTAGTTGTAAGCCGATCAAAGACCGACTTCTTCGAAGCTTCTTGCGACGGCAATGGGGCGTTGAAACTCATTGGTGGGAGCATGGTCCCAAAAAACAGCCCTATGGTGGCTTGCATCACCTGGTCCACCGGCATCGTAAAAAGGGAGGCCGCTTGAGGTCCGTAGGTCACTCCTCCGGCGAGGACGGAGTGGGAGTTGTTGCAATTAGTGCAGTTTGAAACCATTGATCTTTTGTTTTTCTGCACGGAGCAAGATACCAAATCTTAGTACTTCACATCCAAAGGCAACCATGTCAAATCACGACTTGTTCGCGAAACACGACACACGAAGTGTGGAGTGGAAAGAGGAAAAGGTCCCACCGGGCGTGCCAGAATCTATTCTCCGCCGAAAGACCGGGAAAGAAAAACGTCTTGCCTGAATTTGGGGCAGATGCTATTTGGTTTTATCCGTCCACCTCTCCGAAAATACCAAGTTGATTTATGGCACCGTGTATCGGAGGTTTAGACGGATGCGGCCGTTGTAGTAGACTTCGTCAGATTCCTCCTCATTTGAGGGGTTTTTGATTGTGGGGATGCTCTTCCCTGCAGGCGCAAGCCCCTGTAGTTAATTATGCTACTGCATCGCAGTAACCACTTTCTCCTTCTCCAGATGGTCACTTCGTGTCGTATATGTTTGTTTTATTTTTGGTTGCCCGTGGATTGTATATGGAGACTAATTTATGTTGTTTCCCGTAGGGCGTGGATTAGTCCAAATTCGTATTTTCTTAGATTTGGGTTTTAGTTTGGGTTTAAGGATCGTTAATCTCATTTGAGACTAAGATCAACTTAAACGTTTGTTAAGGATACGTTAGTTTAATTTTAGATTAAGATCTACTCAACAGGATCATTTAGATCCAACAAAAGAGCATTTAAACTCTATTGTTTTAGTTTAGGGACTTTGCGGTCTAAAAGTTTAAGGACATCATAGTTCATGAAGTATAAGGACATCATAGTCCATAGTTTAAAGACATTATAGTCTATGAGTTTATGGAGCTCACAGTCCATGGTAGTTTAGAGACATCATAGTCTGTAAAGTTTAAGGACATCATAGTCCATGAGTTTAAAGACCCTACAGTCCGTAAAGTTTAAGGACATCGTAGTCCATGAGTTTAAGGACCCCATAGTCCGTGGAATGACTGGTTGTCGGGACCCGTCACCTCTCTGAAGACGTTGAAGGATTACACCGACAAATATCAGAGGAGTGAAGAGATGTACCCTTGAACCAATATTGGTTGAAAGGCTCTGGGGATTACTTTGAATGTTATGTGGGATGATCAATTTTAGAAGACACGAGTATAATTGGGGTTCTATTTCAAGGGACCTTGCCTCTGTAAAACGTAGCTAATTTGGGCTAAGATTGGTTCGAATATAGTGTTAAACACTAGAGTACATTCGGCGCTCACGTGCTCCTACATGAGGCGCTTAAAGTAGTGTTAAACACTAAAACTGAAGCGCTCACGTGGGGTCACGTGAGGTGCTTGAAGATTGGGCCTTGCTTCTTTTATTTTGCTCTCAGAATATGCCTATAAGTGTTAAACACTTGACCTTTATGACCATCACATGTGGGCACGTGATGGGTATCCATGTGTTGGATATTGAAAATATTTGTCAGGGGTCACGTGGAAGCGCGTGATACACCATAAAAGAGAAACTGTCTTAGCTTTACTCTCTTTTGTTTTGAGGAGCTTTTTAAGGGTCACGTGGGAACACGTGAGACGTCCAAAATCTGTTCTGCCTTAGCTTCACTCCCTTTTTATTTTGGGAAGCTTATTCAAGGGTCATATGGGAGCACGTGACCTAAACTTATTCGTTCTCTTTTGATCATTGAGGGTCTCACGTGGACACACGTGATCATGTTGGGTACTGATCTCTTTTACGTGCATAGAGAGAATCCCTTGTTTAAGAATTAAATTCTTTTATAGGGTTAAACCCTAATTTTATTTAGAGGAATTAAATTCCTATATGTTTGAAAGAATTAAATTCTTTAAACCTAATTCTCCATCTAAGTTTTGGATCTGCATGGCAGAATCTTCCCGATGAGAATTAAATTCTCAACTTATGGGGAGATCTGCTTCTGCAGATTTTCAACCAGAGGAAGAACTAAGTTCTTTTTAGAAGAGTTAAACTCTTGGTTCGAGAATTAAATTCTCTTTTGTTTTGTGGGAGCTTATAGAATGATCTCATTCCTTCTCTTACCTAGTGTTTTATTCTCTGAAGAGATATTCTTTTCTCTCTGGAGAATTAAATTCTCTTCTCTTTTTTCTTTTCTATCTTCTCTCTCTGTTGTTGTATCCTCTCTTTTCTCTTCTCTTCTTGGCTCCTATTTATTGGAGAAAAAAAGAATCAGTTTGTTCAGCCGATCTCTCATTGAGAGATTTTGATTGATTTTATAACCAACATGATCTTTTAGATCACTCGGTGAATTTTATTCACCATTGGATTTTTAATCCAAAAGATATTTTATTTGTTGTTCCTGGTAAATTTTAGGAAAATATTTCCTCGTACAGAATCTTTCTATAAATTGGTGATTTTTAATCACCATTGGATTTTTAATCCAACGGTGCTCCTTTTTACAGAGTGCAATCTTTTTTATTTGGAAAGATCTAGGGAAATATTTTTCCAATTAGGGTTTTCGATTCCTTTTAATTAGAATTTAATTCTATTAGTTCAGAGGCTTTAAGAGTCTATCACGTGTTGGCACGTGACCTCACTGATTAAGCAATTAATTAGAATTTAATTCTATTGGTTCAGAGAGTTTAGGAGTCTATCACGTGTTGGCACGTGACCTCACTGATTAATCATTTAATTAGAATTTAATTCTATTAGTTCAGAGGGCTCAGAAACCCATCACGTGTTGGCATGTGACCCCACCGATTAAACATTTAATTAGAATTTAATTCTATTAGTTCAAAGGGCTCAGGAACCCATCACGTGTTGGCACATGACCCTACTGATAAAGCATTTAATTAGAATTTAATTTTATTAGTTCAGTGGGCTCAGGAACCCATCACGTGTTGGCACATAACCCCACTGATAAAGCATTTCCAATTGTTTATTTTATTCAGCGCATAGGCTTTGCCTGTAAAAGGTCACGTGTTTGCACGTGAGATCCGGTCACGTGTGGGCACGTGATGCCCCCCCTTTGGGGGTTTTCCTTGCTGCTTTATTTGTATTTTATTCAGTTCCCATAAGGGAACAAATGCTTTTAATTCCTTTTAATTAGAATTTAATTCTATTAATTCAGTGGGTTCAAGTGCCTATCACGCGTGGGCACGTGACTTTATCAATTAGGCATTCAGGCGTAGATAGAATCTGCCCATAAAAAGGTCACGTGTTGGCATGTGAGGCATGGTCACATGTGAGCACGTGATACCCCATTTGGGGGTTTTTCTTGCTGCTTTATTTTTATTTTATTCAGTTCCCATGAGGGAACAAGCCGTTATATATGATAGAACTGGATTATTGAATTAAGTGTTGATTTAATGATTTGATATATATATTTGATATTAGCCGGGTTATATATGATATAACCGGATTATTGAATCAAGCGTTGATTTAACAATTTGACATATATATATATATATATATATATATATATATATATATATATATAAACTAATATATATAGCCCACTTAAGATTTTCTTCACTTTATATATATATGTGTGTGTTTATATTTTATCATGGTTGATGATATATTGAACAGGGATGTATGAGAATCACACAAGAGGAAAAGATGAGAAGATAATGATTTATATTTATGAATTAAAGAAAACAAGTATGAGTCATTGTTTGGGTGCTTGGAGAAGCATAGAGAAGCCATGACTCACCTTCTTACCTGTTTTATTCATAAATATTTATGATTTTCTTGAGCTCATCTAATCCTAATGGTTCACACTCACTTCCAAGTTCATCTTCTTCATCTCCTTTCTAGATTTTTCTAGGTTGAGAAAAAGAAAAAGAAAGCATGATTTTTTGTGTGCAAAATTCCTATTTCATCAATCTAAACTACGATGGCAAATTAGTATAGGTTGTTCTCTTCACTAATACCTTGATTAGTGAAGTGTGGGCTTGAGTGTGAGTTGCCTCAAGGTAGATCTTTTTTGACGACAAAGACTTCGAGCAAGCTCGTTCCAACCTTCAAATGGAGTCAAAGAAGAGTTCTAGGACTATTACTCGAAGCATTTGAAGTGAAGGACTAAACTACAAAGGTTGTAGACTCTCCTCACCTAGTTTAGAACATGTATTTCTCATCTTTGAAACCCTAACTCTCTAGTTCGATTCTTGTTTAGTATACTTAGCCCTCTAGATTTTTAAAATTGCATACTTGATACTAATAGAACCCTTTTAGAGGTGCTAAGACATACTTTCAGGTTGTTGAATATCGGACGGTATTGTTCGGTTCTAACAACCGTCATGCAGTCTATGTTTACTACCGAAAACACAGACAAACTGGGATAGAAAATCTTGCCTGAATTTGGGGGCGGATGTATTTGGAATATATCCATCCACCTCTCCAAATATACCAAGTTGATTTATGGTACCGTATATCGGAGGTTTGGATAGATGCGACCGATGTAGTAGATTTTATCAGATCCCCCCTCATTTGTGAGGGTTTTTTGATTATGGGGATGCTCTTCCCTGCAGGCGCAAGCCCCTGTAGTTAATTACGTTATCGCGTTGCAATAACAGCTTTCTCCTGCTTTGGTAGGTCATTTCGTGTCGTGTAGTATTTTATTCATTTTGGTTGCCCGTGGATTGCATACGAAGACTATTTTATGTCGTCGCCCATAAGGTGCGGATTAGTCCAAATCCGTATAATTTAGATTTGGGGTTTGAACCTAGGTTGTACGTTTCGTTAGTTCAAAGGATATTTTATCTTTATTTAAGGACCGTTTATCTGTTTTCAGATTAAGATCAACTTAAATATATGAGTATATGGGCTCGGTTTATTTTAACTAAGGATTCGTTAGTCTTATTGAGACTAAGATCAACCTAGAAATATTTTAAGGATTATTAAATTTTATTAAGATCCAACAACAGAGCATTTGGGCTCCACTGCAAGAAAACTTCAGAGACTTAGCCAATTTGGGTTCAGTCTTGGGCTTTTCCCTTTATTAAGAAGTTCTAAGCACTTAATTGTTGTTCTGGCGCTCACGTGTGTATCACGTGAGGGGCTCAGATTTAGGCGTTGCCCAATCTGTGCTAAGCACTTAGTCGTTTTGACTATATGTATAGTGCTAAGCACTTTGTACAGCACTCACGTGAGAAACACGTGAGGCGCTGAGTCTTTAATTCTGGTCGCTCACGTGGGAAGCACGTGAAATGCTGGGTTTATGTTTTTGGGTGCTCATGTGGGAAGCACGTGAGGTGGTGAATTTATTTTTTAGAGATTTAATCTGTAAACTAGTGCTTCAGAAAGGCGTTCTCAGGTGTTTAACACGTGACCTCGGTGTGAGTTTTAATCTGTTTATATCATATGCTTTGCATATGAACGCTCACGTGTTTAACACGTGAGGCTAGTTTGCCTTTTTGGTTATTTATTTTCAGCGCTTCTATATTTCACATACAAGCGCTCGCGTGTTTAACACGTAAGGATAGTTTGTTCTTTAGTTATTTATTTTCAGCACTTATATACTTTGCATATAAAGGCTCACGTGTTTAACACGTGAGGCCAAACTGTGAGAATTCTTTTTTTCTTTTTTTTCTCCCTTTTTTTTATAATGGACAAATTCCCCCCAGTGTTGCTCTCATGTGGCTTGCACATAAATGCAACGGTGTCCATCTTACCACCGTTGGATCACTTAGGGGAGTGCGAAGTTGAACCGATCCCATCACATTCTACAAATGTGGCCTTTAGCCTTGAAGTGACTATTGTTTCTTCGTCTTCTCCATTGAGTTTTCCTTTCCTTGAGAATTTAATTCTTATTTAGAGCTTAAATCTCTACTCTTAAAAATTCCTTTGAACAGAGTCAACTCTGCTAAAATTTTTGGTAAGGACTATGAACAAAGCTTAGTTCTTAACATCTTTTGGTATTTTTAGGATTTTAAATCCATTAACATATTTGACAGAGTTTGGCTCTTTTCTTGAATCAATATCGTAGAGATCTTAAAAAAAACTTTTTTTTTATATAGATCGTGGATCTTGATGTCCATACCAAAGATTTGAGTCAATAGACATTCTTGAGAATCGTTGATTCTCCCCTTAGGATTTTACCTTATTGTCAATATTGACATATGGGGTTTTCTGGAATTTGATTCCATTATTTAACCTATATGTGATTCCCAATATTGGAATTCCTGGGATTTAATCCCATCATTGGGGGAATTTAATTCCATTATTGCTTTTTTGCAGAGCTTAGCTCTGGTTTGATTCTTAGGAATTTCGGGAATTTTATTCCCTTTAATTTCCTTTTGCTATTAATGGATATTTTCCTTTTTAGGGTTTTAGGGTTTTAATACCCATCTCCCAGATTTGAATTTGTTGTTGTTTAAAAGAACCTATTTTTCGGGGATATTGGGAGTTTTAACTCCACTGCTAATTTAATGAGAATCCTTTTTGATTCCCACAATAGGCACATGTCTCATCATTGATGAGCCGCCACTTTGATTTCGCAGGGTCTACTAGTTTTGGAGTTAGTAGTTCCACCAAATGAACCCACATTCTTTTGTTGATGGTTCTTTTGTCCTTTTTTGGTCATTTGTTCGACATCAGAGAGATTGTCTCTTATGAAGAAATTCATATTCAATGTCGGCTTCAAGGCCAAGAATACACTGCGGCCCAATGCGACGAGGTGATGCGTTTCTTTAATAATTACAACAGTTGATTGCTCCCCCGCCGTTCTGCCCTTTTGAAGATCGTCGTTGGATCGATCTGGGAAGCTTTTCCTGACCTTGATGAGGCTATGCCGCTCTAGGCACTCGATGACGCTGAAGACAAGGTGCATTCAGTATATTTGATGTTAGTTGTATGTATGCCCTAGAGGCCAGTATTGTACAGATGATGTATATTATATTGGATGCTTGGACATATATAGAGATGACTTTCTTGCTCGATATGATAGTATGCTATTTGGTTACTCTTTATCTTAACATGTACACTTGTCTCTTTAAACTGTCTTATAGTTACATGTTGGTAAAGCCCTTAGGATGTGTACTTGACTGCCTGGACTATGATGCAGATCATACTAGTGGGGACATGGTAGTCCATAAGTACATCCTTCAAGGTCCCTAGTCGTGGGTGTTTCGAGACGGGGCATCGATATACCAGTGTAGACTAGCGTATACGCTTCTCGACCCATGAGATGGGCGATGGATGATCCCATATCCATTGGTGTTTGACATCAGAGATGGTGTACGGGTGCTCAGTGGAGACTGGGTACACTGGACGGACTCGCCGAGAACTCCCAGATGGTATTATACCTCACGTCAGATGGCAGTTCTCAGGTGACACTTGTACAGGTTAGTCTGTAGACCCGAGATCGTCATAGAGTCTTGTGTGATTCCCACTGTGCTTTGATCTCCACCTTACCACGTCCATGAGGGCGTGCAAAACGGTGGTCTTTGGGCACAGTCCCGAGTCACATGGAGGCAATGAGCGATAGGAGGGGTTTCGTCTCTCCCGGTATTGGGGGTTGATGTTCCGCAGTGCTCGATTGGCCATAGCAGGGAAGTCCCTGGCCAGGGCTGATCAGAGATTTGCTGGTAAGTGTTACCAGTAGTTTCTCGACCCGTTATGAGCCTCACATCGGCACGACTTATCGGGTTATTGGGGTCTGACGTTTACCACCCCTAGACTTGATATGCGACATATCAGACGAAGAGACCGGACTGTATGGTAAGTGTTACTGGTCGGATTCGCAGGAGTGTGAGCGGGCTAGCTCGTCGATCTTCTGATCGCTCAATACCCGGGTGGCCGTTACGTTTAGCAGACCGCTTGCGGCTTGTGGGTGCTTGATATGATCATCATCTGCTACCGGCGTATTGACGAGTCTTTAGAGTCCTACACAGAGGTTTCCTAGCTCAAGCGAAACGAAATAGGAGCGCATATGAGATATGTGCGGGACCAAGAATGATGCGTGTATGTGATACCGTATTTGATTCTCGCGATAAATGTTTCGATTGGTTGTATGCAATATGACCTAGTTATCGAATCATTGATTGTAGCCGATACATTGAATACTAGTCGGTCGTGTGCGACATGACCGGATCATTGAATCAAGTGTTGATTTAATGATTTAATGTATAATTATATATTTGATATATTACTTTGCATTAACTAGTATTGGTTCACTTTAAACGGATTTTTCTCACTTGGATTGCACATTGTATATGTGATATACTTTTGTGCACTTTTTTGTATCATGTTTGATGATACTTGATCATATGGTTAAGTGAATAGAATTAAACCATGGTTATTATGATAATTAGGGTTTTGCATATTTATTTATTCATTTATTTGTTTATTCATTTATTTGGATAAGTTTAAAAGAGAATGGTGGCAATTTTTGTTTCTTATATGAAGCTTCATGAACCCTTGACTTTAGCAACCATTCTTGTCATCTTGCTTAACCCTAACCCACTCTACTAACCATGGTTTATTCTCTACACTTAACTTTAGTTAGAGTTATGATAAGTATAGATTTTCTTTTTCTTTTAAGAATAACTTATCATAATTCTATCATCTTCTTCTTCTTGATCTTCAATAGAAAAGCTTGCTACTTTAATGGCATCTTGAGATCCAAAGTGAGAAATCCAATTCTAAAGTGAACCCATCTCCTATTTCTTCACCCTCTACCTCTTGCCAAGTTGTTTTGGGTGTTTTCTTCACAAGTTTCACTAATTTGTGAAGTCGGAGCTTGAACTAGTGCCACCTCGACGTAGATCGTCTTTGACACGAAGCCGACGACCTAGCTCGCCCGTTTTCCCGATGAAGCCGACGAATGAGTCTAGGATTCATGATGTACAGCGAGAAGACTTCGTTGCGGAGCCGTGGAGGTGGATATCCGGATCTACAAAGGTTGTAATTTCCGTATCCTAGTAGTTAAGTGTTAACTAGTTTATCATTTCGCCTAAACATCTAGTCTAAGATCCGTAGTCTAGGGTTTCTCGGCACCATTTTTTTTAAATTGGCATGTTCGATGCCTTGTGAGACCTCACTAGAGTGCCTAGGAACCTTTCAGTGGTATCAAAGCCTAGCTAGAGCCTTAGGCGAAGTCCCGACGACGTTTGAAACCCGATCGAACCGAAACCCAAAACCCTAAAATGCTCTCTGGACTTTTTCTAAAAATTGGGATTTTTGTCAATTAAAAATATCCAGAAAATCAAGCAGGGTGTTATTTGAATTACTGTGAAATACGAGGGCCTGAATCAACTTTTCCACCGCGGAATCGCGGCACGTGCTATGCATGATGCGGCGGTTCCGCGGCCGTACTATTCCTTTGGCTAATTATTTCTGCACAGTAACTCATACAATATAATGCTATATTTTCTGGGACATTTTTATTGTGACTCTACAGAAGAGTATTCTGGGGTACTATTGGGAATCAGTGTTTCGATCGGATTATCAAATTTCGTCTTTGTATATTTCCGGATAATTTTTTGAATATGTTAAAAAGTTCGACCGGATATAAATACCCAATTTTTCCCCTATCGGGAAATTTCCAAGTGTTGGATTTTTCCGTAGTTTAACGACGTTCTAAGTAGTGCAAGTAACGCGATGGACCCTCTAGAAGACAACAAACCTTAACTCGATTATGTGACCGTCTTGAACTGCCCTTTGAACCTTCGGGTTTGGGGCAGTACGGCGTGCCACATGTGAGGCGTTGGCTTGACCCTTCTACGGCTGGACCGTTGGTACTGAGGCACGAACTGAATGTTGCTAGACTTATTTCATGTGTTGGACTGTATCGGGAAAACTTGGGTATTCGACTGTTCGATCGGAAAGTTTAACATTTTCTGTTTATCTGGAATGTGATACAATAATTGAAATTCACAAACAGTTATGAGATAACTGAATGAATGTTATAAATTTAGCTGTTTAGTCCCATATGATATTGAAAAGAGTTTTCGATAATGAGACTAAAATGCGGGATTTATATCTGTTAGGCATGTGATGTCTAAGTATTTCATTTGATTAGGCATGCGATGTCTGAAGAAGTTGCGGATTCCAATTGTTGTAGTTTTACACTTTCTTTTCTGTGACCGTAAGTGTAGTATGTTCATATCGCCGGTTTCGTTGCTATACGTCAACGAAAATTGGGGTATGCATACTTACTTACGTTGATGACATGTGATGTTATGTGTTGCTGGATATGTTATATTGGATCGTCGTATTCGAATAGCCGGGGGTTTTTATGTGAGATGAGTGTTTTTCATTTTCATTCATGTAAAAACTTGTATGTAATATTCTTTTATTTGGGGCACTTCCAGGTAGCGGAAGATGTCACCTTTTGTATATTATTTACTTTTCCGCATTAGGATAGACCCAAGGAGGAGAGCACAAATAACCGGGTTCTGGGGTCCAGTGGGAGACCAACTCGAGGAGTCGAGTCCGGGTCTCCTAACCCTAGAATTGGCAGGGTTGCTTGCCGCTCTCGTAGGGGTCTAGGGGTGTGGGATTGGCTATTCATCACGACCGTGGAATCCGTGTTTTATACTGGTTCGTATTGAAAACACGGACGTCCTAGTATATCCAATATTTCATATGTTTATTCTGCTGCGATATCTGTGTTGTGATTCTGTGATGGATATAGCATATAGCATATATGATATATTATATAGACGTTACTTATGTTTTACACCCGCGCTAGCCTTGCCCTGCTCTGTCGTTAGTTACCTAACTTAACGGTGCACGAGGGGACATCGAGGCGAATGCGGATGGCATAAGTGTACGTCATATCTATCTGTGATGTTTAGGTATTTAAATGATGGGACTTCATTAATGTGATTAATGAAAGATAAGAAACCTAAGATGTTGTAGAATCGAATTTTAAAATAAAACAGGTAGCTACAGTTCTTGCTTTGCACAGCGGTATATATAATATACCCCGCACCTTATTCGATGAGGAAAGGACCGAGATCCCTTCACCGGGAGTGACTCCTTTAGCAATAACTGGCAGATGCTACAGACTCGGTTTGCTTTTTGACTGCTTTTGGGTTTTTGCTTTGCACAACGATATATATGATATATCCCGCACCTCATTCGACGAGGAAAGGACCGAGATCCCTTCACCGGGAGTGACTCCTTTAGCAAAACTAGAAAAGCCTCAAAATCACTCCATTTAAAAACTTCATTTGATTCTACAAACGATATCAAGTTCATTACGCTCATGGTTTTATGAAAACCTGCGTAGCCCTCCATCATTTCAGATAAATCCTACTTAGTATTCGTGCTACGTTTGTTGACCTCCGTCAAGGCGTAGTGTGCGGTAGCTAACTAGTATTTTTCTGCTTATGCATATGATGCAGATTGGATTAGGGTAGTCGTACGACCTTGTTGACCTCCGTCAAGGGTCGTGCGGGTGGGTTTGATTCAATCAAGAAATGACGGGTTGAACTTGACTTGCACCCTGTGGTTTGTTGACCTCCGTCAAGGTCATAGGATACTTGGGGCAAAATATTATCGGGAATTTCAAGTGTTGAAATTTGCAATGAGATTGCATACCTTCTATGAGATAGTTGGATCCCGATACCCACTGCGAGTAAGAGTTACTCCTGGGAGAGTTTTACACATTGCAATTAGCTGATCAAGTAGGTGTCTAGAAAGGTGTCAACGGGGTTACGCCTCTGGGAAAACGAGGTTTACATTAATTAGGTTCGTGCGAAAGCACGGGGGACCTCCCTCAAAGTACCGACACTGGCCTGGCTGAAAGACTGGTGAACTTGTAGTGTGTAATTAATCCCGGCTAGTCTTTCCTTTTAGGGTTTGGAGGAAGATTTGATAAAAAGCAGTGGGAGCCATCCTGATTAGATAAAATAATAACCAATCTGATCTTGCACGAGCATACGCTAAAGTGTTTTCTTCTCTCTCTCTCCAGGTAGCGACCAGTTCATGCCTTAATCAAGATAATAATATGGATGTATTGACCGAACCCGCATGTTATACTGTGCTGGGGAACGTTGGTTCCGTTCTTTCTTATAAGAGTTATAGGAATGAACAGAATATAGGGGAATACCAGGATTCCCATGCCACCCGAATGAAGAAAGTACATGTTGATGCATTTTCTTCGGGTGTGTTCGTTACTGAGAACTGTTTCTCCATTTGCTCTACGTCCTGGGTATTAGATACCGGGTCAGGATCCCATATATGTAATCAGTTACATGGGCTTAGGAAAGGTAGAGAACTTGGAGAAGGTGATAAAGACATTAGAGTTGGAAATGGTGCAATTGTTGCAGCTAAGACTGTCGGGGAATATCACCTTGTATTACCAACTGGTAATACATTGGTTCTGAACGAATGCTATTACATGCCGAACCTGATATGCAACATTATATCGGTTTCTTTATTAAGTAAAGAGGGATATAATTTTGTATTACAGGACAATGTTATGAACATTTTCCGTAACCAAAAGTTGGTTGGATCAGGCACGTTGTGCAATGGCATTTATGTTCTAAATCAATCAACAGTTCTGAGCATAACAAACACACACAAGAGGAAGAGTTCAGAACTGAACGAATCCTTCTTGTGGCATTGTAGACTGGGTCACATCAATGTGACACGACTAGCTAAGTTGCATAAAGATGGATATTTAAATCCGTTTGAATTTTCATCTTATGACACTTGCCAGTCATGTCTCAAAGGCAAGATGACCAAAACTCCGTTTACGGGACACGGAGAAAGAGTTACCGAACTCTTAGGACTGATACATAGTGATGTATGCGGTCCCATGTCTACACATGCCAGGGATGGTTCTTCATACTTCATTACATTCACTGACGATCTCTCTAGGTTCGGGTATGTGTTCCTGATGAAACACAAATCAGAAGATTTTGAGAAATTTAGGGAATATAAGCAAGAAGTTGAGAACCAAACCGGAAAAAGTATTAAAATCCTACGATCTGATCGAGAAGGAGAATACTTAAGCATTGAATTCCTGGACTTCCTAAAAGAGAATGGGATTCTCTCTCAGCTAACTCCTCCATATACACCACAGCACAACGGTGTATTGGAGCGGAGAAACCGCACCCTATTAGATATGGTGCGCTCTATGATGAGTGTAGCTGAGTTACCTATTTCCTTCTGAAGATATGCACTGGAAACAGCAGCATACCTACTGAACAGGGTTCCCACCAAATCTGTGCCTACCACACCATATGAGATATGGGAAGGGAAGAGACCATATCTTAATTTTATAAAGATATAGGGTTGCCCGGCCTATGTCAAAAGACAAAAACCGGACAAACTCGAGGCAAGATCTGTTTTGTGTAAGTTTGTTGGATATCCCAAACATTCGTGAGGGTATATCTTCTACCACAGTGAGGAACAAAGAGTATTTGTTGCTCAACATGCCACCTTTTTAGAAAAGGAATTTCTTGCAAAAGAAATTAGTGGCTCTGAGGTAGAACTGGAAGAGGTTCCAGCTGAACAAAACACAACAGAAGATTTAGTGGAACCAGAGCATTCAGTAGCTTCCGACGAACCTCAGCCTCTCCGCCGATCTAGTAGGGTTCCTCGCCCACCTGAGAGATACTACGGTTTTCTCATAGATGGTGGGAGCGAGGATTGCATCATGGAGGATGATAACCCAACTAGCTTCGAGCAGGCCATCACGAGTGGGGACTCAGTGAAATGGCTGGATGCTATGCGGTCCGAGATGGAATCCATGTACACCAACAAAGTATCGACTTTGGACGTTGCTCCTGAAGGGGTAAAACCCATTGGGAGCAAGTGGATTTTCAAGAAGAAACTTGGTGTAGATGGGAAAGTGGAGACTTTCAAAGCTAGACTTGTAGCAAAAGGTTTTCGTCAAAGACCAGGTGTGGACTATGACGAGACCTTTTCTCCAGTGGCTATGCTCAAATCCATCCGGATCATGCTTGCCATCGCTGCTTATCATGATTACGAAATCTGGCAAATGGATGTTAAGACCGCCTTTCTAAATGGTGATTTAGAAGAGTGCGTGTACATGACTCAGCCAGAGGGCTTCGTAGACAGTGGGAGCAGCGGAAAGGTGTGCAAGCTGCTTAAATCCATTTATGGATTAAAGCAAGCATCGCGGAGTTGGAACATCTGCTTTGACGTCGTTATCAAAGAGTTTGATTTCGTCAAAAATCCAAATGAACCTTGTATCTACAAGAAGGTGGCAGAGAGTAAGGTTGTCTTCCTCGTATTGTACGTGGACGACATACTCTTGATAGGAAATGATATTCCTATGCTGCAATCGGTCAAGCTCTTCTTATCACAAAGATTCTCAATGAAAGATCTTGGTGATGCCTCCTGCATATTGGGAATTAGGATCTATAGAGATAGATCCAAAAGGATTTTGGGATTGTCCCAATCCAGGTACATTGACACCATACTAAAGAGGTTTAGTATGGAAGACTCCAAGCGTGGGAACTTACCCACGATCTCTGGAGTCACTCTCTCCAAAGAGATGTCTCCCAAGACTGATTTGGAAAGAGCTCGCATGCAAGGGATACCCTATGCTTCGGCAGTAGGCTCTATCATGTATGCGATGCTATGTACCAGACCTGATGTAGCATACTCACTAAGTATAGTGAGCAGGTATCAAGCTGATCCTGGAGAGAGTCACTGGACAGCTGTGAAGAGCATTCTCAAGTACTTGCGAAGGACTAGAGATATGTTCTTGGTGTATGGTAACGGAGAACTCCAAGTGGAGTCCTTTACCGATTCGAGCTTCCAGAGTGATAAGGACGATTCTAAGTCGCAGTCGGGTTTTGTCTTTACCCTTTACGGAGGGGCGGTTAGCTGGAAGAGTTCCAAGCAGGAAACCGTGGCAGACTCGACGATGGAGGCTGAATACATCGCTGCCAACGATGCTGCTAAAGAGGCTGTCTGGATCAAGAAGTTCATTAATGAACTTGGAGTGGTTCCATCCATTGAGCATCCAATACCTTTGTATTGCGATAACAATGGAGCGGTGGCTTTGGCCAAGGAACCCAGGTCCCATCAGCGATCCAGGAATATTCTGAGGCGGTATCACCTGATCCGGAAGATAGTTGATCGCCGGGAGATCGAGGTCAGGAGGGTTGACACGAAGAACAACACCGCGGATCCACTCACGAAGGCCATTCCCCAGATACAGTTTGAGAGACTCTTCGGGATGCTCGGTATGCGATACTACAGCAGCTGGCCCTAGTGCAAGTGGGAGATAGTTAGTTGTATGTATGCCCTAGAGGCCAGTATTGTACAGATGATGTATATTATATTGGATGCTTGGACATATATAGAGATGACTTTCTTGCTCGATATGATAGTATGCTATCTGGTTACTCTTTATCTTAACATGTACACTTGTCTCTTTAAACTGTCTTATAGTTACATGTTGGTAAAGCCCTTAGGATGTGTACTTGACTGCCTGGACTATGATGCAGATCATACTAGTGGGGACATGGTAGTCCATAAGTACATCCTTCAAGGTCCCTAGTCGTGGGTGTTTCGAGACGGGGCATCGATATACCAGTGTAGACTAGCGTATACGCTTCTCGACCCATGAGATGGGTGATGGATGATCCCATATCCATTGGTGTTTGACATCAGAGATGGTGTACGGGTGCTCAGTGGAGACTGGGTACACTGGACGGACTCGCCGAGAACTCCCAGATGGTATTATACCTCACGTCAGATGGCAGTTCTCAGGTGACACTTGTACAGGTTAGTCTGTAGACCCGAGATCGTCATAGAGTCTTGTGTGATTCCCACTGTGCTTTGATCTCCACCTTACCACGTCCATGAGGGCGTGCAAAACGGTGGTCTTTGGGCACAGTCCCGAGTCACATGGAGGCAATGAGCGATAGGAGGGGTTTCGTCTCTCCCGGTATTGGGGGTTGATGTTCCGCAGTGCTCGATTGGCCATAGCAGGGAAGTCCCTGGCCAGGGCTGATCAGAGATTTGCTGGTAAGTGTTACCAGTAGTTTCTCGACCCGTTATGAGCCTCACATCGGCATGACTTATCGGGTTATTGGGGTCTGACGTTTACCACCCCTAGACTTGATATGCGACATATCAGACGAAGAGACCGGACTGTATGGTAAGTGTTACTGGTCGGATTCGCAGGAGTGTGAGCGGGCTAGCTCGTCGATCTTCTGATCGCTCAATACCCGGGTGGCCGTTACGTTTAGCAGACCGCTTGCGGCTTGTGGGTGCTTGATATGATCATCATCTGCTACCGGCGTATTGACGAGTCTTTAGAGTCCTACACAGAGGTTTCCTAGCTCAAGCGAAACGAAATAGGAGCGCATATGAGATATGTGCGGGACCAAGAATGATGCGTGTATGTGATACCGTATTTGATTCTCGCGATAAATGTTTCGATTGGTTGTATGCAATATGACCTAGTTATCGAATCATTGATTGTAGCCGATACATTGAATACTAGTCGGTCGTGTGCGACATGACCGGATCATTGAATCAAGTGTTGATTTAATGATTTAATGTATAATTATATATTTGATATATTACTTTGCATTAACTAGTATTGGTTCACTTTAAACGGATTTTTCTCACTTGGATTGCACATTGTATATGTGATATACTTTTGTGCACTTTTTTGTATCATGTTTGATGATACTTGATCATATGGTTAAGTGAATAGAATTAAACCATGGTTATTATGATAATTAGGGTTTTGCATATTTATTTATTCATTTATTTGTTTATTCATTTATTTGGATAAGTTTAAAAGAGAATGGTGGCAATTTTTGTTTCTTATATGAAGCTTCATGAACCCTTGACTTTAGCAACCATTCTTGTCATCTTGCTTAACCCTAACCCACTCTACTAACCATGGTTTATTCTCTACACTTAACTTTAGTTAGAGTTATGATAAGTATAGATTTTCTTTTTCTTTTAAGAATAACTTATCATAATTCTATCATCTTCTTCTTCTTGATCTTCAATAGAAAAGCTTGCTACTTTAATGGCATCTTGAGATCCAAAGTGAGAAATCCAATTCTAAAGTGAACCCATCTCCTATTTCTTCACCCTCTACCTCTTGCCAAGTTGTTTTGGGTGTTTTCTTCACAAGTTTCACTAATTTGTGAAGTCGGAGCTTGAACTAGTGCCACCTCGACGTAGATCGTCTTTGACACGAAGCCGACGACCTAGCTCGCCCGTTTTCCCGATGAAGCCGACGAATGAGTCTAGGATTCATGATGTACAGCGAGAAGACTTCGTTGCGGAGCCGTGGAGGTGGATATCCGGATCTACAAAGGTTGTAATTTCCGTATCCTAGTAGTTAAGTGTTAACTAGTTTATCATTTCGCCTAAACATCTAGTCTAAGATCCGTAGTCTAGGGTTTCTCGGCACCATTTTTTTTTTAAATTGGCATGTTCGATGCCTTGTGAGACCTCACTAGAGTGCCTAGGAACCTTTCATCTGACGGGCCTGATTTCGAAGAAACGAAAAGATGATTTCATCACTATTTTGCATCGCGTCTTCCAACAGAAAGCGATAATATTCTCGTACCAAAGGATGGAAGACATCAGCGGTGATCCCGAAGCTTTCATTTAGGAGAAGATGCATAAGAAGATGGTCAATGAAGCTAGAAGCGCTTTACTCAAACTTGTCTATAAGTTTGAGAATCCATGTCCGGAATTTAGCGTCTTACCATTGTAGACCCTAGATAATTGATTTGTATGTCAAAAATATTTCTAAACCGCAATCAAGAACGGCGTCGCTTGGTAGCTAGCCGGTGAGTACGGGTCGGTCCACAGGGATTTTGTGTTTTCCTAGTCGCTCTAACGAGTTAATTCCGATGGGTGTCGGATTGATTATCTCTAAAACCTAAATTGATTTATACTAAGATTATCTAGATCTAAGTCTTGCTAGGGTTAGGTCTAGGGTAAGTTGGGAGATTGAATGTTTCCTCACCGCTTTCAATGCCCTATTTTAGATCTATTAGGTGTTATGGTAATTATCAATAAAATGGATTAGTACCATCGGGAAGAAACGGTGTTTCTTCCTCTAGGTTCTTGTCCTTCCTTTATCGATCCTTACCCTAACCTCCATGGAAAACATACACAACCGGTCCTTTATACTACGGTATCACCGTTACCTCGAGGGGTAGGGTGCCACAGGGAGCGGTATGTGCGTGTATGCATGGAGTTCTAATTATTATGTGTGATGGGGCAAGAAAGGGGTGAGAGAGTTCATCTCTCAAATCTTTCCCTAAAGCTAACCCTAACAAGCGAGGAGACTACTCGCTCATTAGGGAATTTAATGACATTCTAAATTAAAGGTAAATTAAGGCAATGAAAATAAAGAAACTTACTAATTTTTATTGATGGCTCTCTCCAAACATCAACACAGTACAGATCTGAATTTATGAAATGAAAAGAGGCATACCTCAAAAGAGGTATTAGGGCTTCTATTTATAGATTCATAGAAACCCTAGGTTACAATTGACTCGCACATCTGCTTTTACAAAAATACCCCCTAAGAAAAAGACCTAGTCAACGCTCCACGCATCGCCAGCGCACCGACTCAATTTGCACCGACACGGGCACTTGATGGCCGCGGTTCCGCGGCCAAACCCCATGTTTGGCCGCGGTTCCGCGGCCATGTGTAGGGATTGTGAGCTCTATTTTCTTGGGTTTGGTCTTCTTGCAGTTTTTCTCTGTTTTCTTCAGTTCTTTCTTCAAAATGTCTTCTGGTTTTCTTCCAGATCTTTCCAGTGAACATTGTAGTGGACTTTTACCGTTTCTTCATGTCGCTGCCTTTATGCTCGGTGAACTGTTGTTCATTGTTCTTCATTGTTCCTCAAAATGTAGGCGCGATCAAGATTTCACCATTTATCATTCGTAGTCTCACTTTGTATCATCTTTTTCGTTGTTTTCACTGTTTTTATTCCAAGAACCTGTAACCTACAACTAAGTAGCAGACATAGGTGAAAAGCACCTGTTTATTTGTAAAATGACTAGGCATGGGGAATATAATAATGCAAAATTATGATATGAACAAATACCCCCAAACTTATCTTTTGCTCGTCCTCGAGCAAACCTAGTTTTTATTCTCGACAAAAACCTAACCTCACTTTCGCAGGGAAACGCGATTGCACTGAGCTCGTGCAACAAGCCGTTAAACCTCTAGGTGTCCCTAGTAGGAGGAGTGCTGTCTCCTGAGGGTTTTCAGCGAATACTACCCACAAAATCCTATCAATTAGGCCCATTGACTTTTATTCTTCAATGAGGTTTTCCAACAAGAACTCTATTATCTTCGAATCGTAAATTATCCACCCACATTATTCACGCATCCTTATCATTCAACTTAAGGTTATATATGTTCTGTAGACTTACTTAGCTTTTGGCATCTTTTAAGCTTTTCTTATAGGGTTCTATCTCAACTTAGGAATTTTTATCATCTCTATTAAAGATACAAGTCCTATTCTTCATTCCTATCTCTTATCTAAACCCCAATCACATGCCCCTACGTGTGTGTATAATTCACCCCTACACTTGGAAATTCAAATCAAGCAATCATACTCTTGTCCGTTGTCCAAAGTACTTCTTAATTGGTGAATTTTTAGATGAATTTCTCTCACACATCCTTCATGTGATCGTTAATACTTCTTGAGGTACCAACAATCGATTACAAGATGTGTTTGCACAATAAAGCATAATTCCTAGTCTTGTAATCCCTAAGGCTTTTAGCAGTGACTCCCAAACCAGTTGGTCTAAGGCACTAGGTGATGAAGCACCCTCGCTAAATATTTTTCTATTTTTACAGCCTTAAGTAATCACAAAAACCAGTGTCCATTTTTTATTATCTCTTTATTCACACTTGTATTTTTTATTTTCTTCGTACTAAGGACTTTAGACAAGAGCATTTCAAGGTCTCTTCTACTATTCCAAGTTTCAAGGTGCGTGTTTGTGCAATTTGTAGGGTATATATTTTCAGAATCTAGACTTAAGCTAGGAATTATTTTTCAAACTTACACTTTAATAAAAACATCAATACTCTTCCTTTGTTTTAACTTAGCCCAAGAAGTCAACTCAAAATTTGCCTATTTCTAAATAAACTACAAAGACATATACTTTCTACCGTTAAACTTTAAGAAAGGTTATTTTTAGGGTTATTAATTTACTAAGTCTAGATCTAGTTGTTCCTGGCTAGTTAACCTATTTGTCAAACTCAAATCAATTATGGCCAAAATTGAATACTTTAATTTTTATTCAAAAATTTTTCAATTTTTTTATGGGTTTTAAAATAAGTATGTAAATGCAAAAATATGTACATATGAATGCGAAGGAAGAAGATTTACCGAGCATACCCCCAAACTTAAACTTGACAGCGTCCTCACTGTCATGCTACACCAAGAGGGTCAAAATGTCGGCACTCCCCTGTTTATTTATTTATAAAAAAAAATTATTGTTAAAAGAAAAACAAAAATATATATATAGAAAGGCCCCCCCAAACTTTATTGGAACAATGTTAAACGTCATCGCCAAACTTTGCAAAGACCAAACGTCAACACCAACCAGTCGAAAAATTTATCTGTATAAAGTATCAGTTGGTGGAAGAACATGTTGTACCGATCCAAAAAGAATTGGGGAAGATAGAAGTGGTGGGATGGAAAGTGTGGAAGTGAATAGATATGAGGTGGTGATGAATCAAAACGAGAATGTGAATGATCAGCAATCAGTGGAATATTGGCATTCTCATAGCTTATTAGAAGAAAAGGGGGTGGTTCAACTTCTAAAGGAGGAGGTTGACTAACCACACTATCCCCAAGATGCTTCTGTGGATCCTTTATCGACTTGGCATCATCCATCATATGCATATGATATTCAATTATGAGGGAACTAATCTCCTCGATGTCCGCCATAGTCCAGCCGAAAGCTTGCCGCTTATCTTGTAAGGCCATTAAAAGGGCTTTCTCTTGCTCGAGGGCTAGAGAGGCCGATATGATAACGGGAAAGGTCTCATTCTCACCTAGGTAAGCATATTTAAGGTGAGACGGCAAGGGCTTTAGTTCGAGTTTCGGAGGCGAAACAATCATAGGCAAAATTGGGACATCTACCTCGAACTTAAAGGACTCCAACACAGGTTCGAAATCACTGCAAACACCCGATTCGGATGGTTCAACTAACTCATCCAAAAATTCAAAAGACTCATATTCGGGCGGTGAGTCGTTAAAATCTTCCGAAAAAGTGAAACATTCATAATCAATATCGGTTGTGTCAACTGTGGTATATTCAAGGAGGGACGTACTAGTGGCGTCAAAACTGTTTTCATCAAACAGAAATCTTTCAAGCTCGCAGTCCTCCTGCGTGATTTCGTGAATAGAGCAAACTTCTCGTGTACTAGTTTTAGGCACAGGGGGCAGACTTCCTAACTTGTAAATATTGAACTCACTAGACGTCTTCCCGAAGGATAGAGTCATGGAGCCACTGCGACAATTTATTACGGCATTGGAAGTGGTCAAAAATGGTCGACCGAGGATCACCGGAATTTAGTTCCGTGAGTTAGCAACAGGTTGTGTGTCCATAACAATAAAATCAACGGGGAATATGAAATCCCCTACTTTGATCAACATATCCTTTAGTTCACCCCTAGGATGGGTGATTGATCGATCAGCCATTTGGAGAGTACAACGAGTGGGTTTCAACTCTCTAACCCCTAATTGCTCGTACACGGAGTAGAGAAGCAGGTTAACACTAGACCCAAGATCTAAAAGTGCTCGATTGATTTTCTTATCCCCAATTGTTATTGAAATCGTAGGACAGCCAGGGTCCTTTCGTTTTTGGGATAAGGGTTGAGGTTGGTTAATAGCATTGCTCACTGTACTAGCCACTAGCACTTTCTTGGGTATTTGAGACTTTCTCTTCGAGGAGCATAAGCCTTTTAGGATTTTCGCATACGAAGGGACTTGTTGGATTGCATCCAAGAGAGGTATATTTATGCTAACCTGTTTAAATAACTCCACAATCTTCTACATTTGTGGAGTTGGTTTATTGGGACTCAACCTGTTTGGAAATGGAGCATTTTGAAAATCTGTTGAGTCCAATGTCTGTGGAGTAGAATGTGGAGTTAGAACGGATCCCAGTGTGGGGGTGTTCGTGAAGTGAGAAGTGGGTCCGTTCGGATTAGAAGAAGAAAAGCCTTTTGAAGAATGAAGAATAGGCTCTAGCGGAGAAGATGAAGGTGAAGAAGAGGATGGAGAAGAAGGAGGAGAAGAAGAAGAACCACCGGCGGGGGTGTCATCACTAATACCCACGTTATTTTGCAACACTTTTCCAGATCTCAACGTGGTCACCGCATTTACATTATGATTTTGATATTCATATGTAACATGTGCATTGTGTGTGTGACCGGGATTTGGCAATAGTTGAGATGGAAGCTTTCCCTTTTCTCTCTCACTCAACGCAGCAGTTAGTTGTGCAATTTGTGCCTCAATAGATTTGATGCTTTGACCGTATGAAGCATTGTTGTGCACCAAAGACTGGATGGAATTTTTCAACCTTGCTGCGGATTCTGTAGATTGTTTGAGAAACGCATCTAGACTTTTTTCTAGCAAGATAACCTTATCATCATTTGGTTGAAAAAAATTGTTCGTTTGATTTAGATAAGGTTGTGGTTGGAAAGGTTGCTGGTATTGAGTTTGTTAGGGTGCTTGTTGTTGTGGAGGAGGAGGCTTTTGAAAGTTGTTGTTTCCTTGGAATTGTTGATTTTGATTCCAAGCAAAATTTGGGTGAGTCCTCCAACCCGGATTATAGGTCGAAGAGTAAGGATCATTTCTTTGTCGTTGCTGAAAGGCAGCATTGACTTGATCTTGTCCTTGAACAGGTGGATTGTAAGGACACTCTTCGGTAAGGTGTGATGGATCCGAACAACAAGAACAAACAGTTCGTGGAGGTAAAGCAGGGGCGGGAGAAGGCGATGAGATTTTGGTCTCAATCGCTTCTAGCTTTTTCGTAAGTGCGGCCATCTCGGCCTTCATAGCAATCGACATATCTAAGTGATGTATGCCTGCCCTAGATTGACCAATAGAAGAAGATGAGGTGGTCTTTGTGCTTTCCCACTGAAGTGTTTGTTCAGCAAGATCCTCGAGAAACTGCCACGCTTCCTCACTAGATTTGGTTAGAAAGTGACCTTGACAAATGGTTTCTAGCAACCGCTTCGTTGCCGGGTTCAATCTCTCGTATAATGTTTGGCAAAGTTGCCAATTTTCGATTCCATGGTGAGGGCATTGAACAAGTAGGTCTTTGAATCTTTCAAAACACTTCCAAAATGGTTCGGAAGGAAGCTGGGAAAATTGTATTATCTCATTGCGAGTTCTCACGGTCTTGTGATGAGGATAAAACTTTTTAAGAAAAGTTTTAACAAACTCGTCCCAATTTCTAATTGAATGTTATGCTGTGCTGTATAACCACTTCTCGGCTAAATCACATAAGGTGAAAGGAATGACCCTTAGCCTTATAGCATCATTTGATAATTGGGTTGTTTTCATCATGGCGCAAACGTTTTGGAATTTATTGATAAAGATATAGGCATCTTCGGATTCCAATCCGTGAAATTTTGGCAGCATATTGATGAAGTGGGGTTTTATCTCAAAATTGTCCCTATTTGCCGGTGGGGGTGAAAGACAGGTAGGTAAGGAGGTGCGGACAGGGTAGAAGAGATTCTGGAGCGCGATTCGTTAGGGCGCTACAACAGGCAGGTGATTCGGGTTATTCGCACCTAACGGAGGTGGAATCAGTCCCGTGGTTAAGGTGTTATTGGGATTATATCCCGACATACCTTCGGAAGAAGAATTTGAAGGTGGAGGTAAGGAAGTGGAAGGAATTTCGACTTCGGAGTCGAAAGCTTCGTCGGTCAGTACCAACGAAACACGGACTAATCGGGCGCTAGTGTCCCTAGTCCAAAGTGACATACACTAAAGAGGTAGTGTAGTCAAAAAGGTGAAAAACAGAATGTGGGGGTAAGAAAATGTCAATGAGAAGAAAGTGGGTGGTGGTGGGGTGCACGAATTTTAAGCGACAAGTTGCAAGTTTTTATATAAAAAGAATTTTCCTTTTTCCTTTTTCTCTTTATTTGGAACTTTTTGCAAAATTTTTTTTTCGATAAAGGGTTTAGACACACTTTTGATCAACCAAAAATGCACAATCAGACCTAGATCTAGGGTCACCTAGGTCAGCTAGACAGCTCCTAACTGTTCCAAAGGGTTAGAAATAGGACCTCAAACCGCCTCTTCACCGCCAATTGCGGCCAGGTAAGTGCCAGGTGAGTGGGAGGCTCTCCATTACAAGTAGTGGCCCTAATTGAGTAACCACTCACCTTAGACACACTTGCCTAGTCACCGCAAAGTCAGGTTAGGATTAACGGCCGATGCCTACAACTAGTCCTCTGTCCTATTGAGCGCGACGTCCTTAGGGCTGAGTCTAGTATTTTTTAATTAAAGATTGGTCAATGCAAATGCCTTATGTGATTTCTGGGGTCCTGGGAAGGGTTATGAAATCCTCACCCAATCTGAATTGGTCTCAAGCCCTTTAAGGTCCGATTAAAGATATGCAAAACAGAAAAAATCACTTGCAATCAATTTTTTTAAGCGCGGCGCAAAGAATCCTGCACAAGATCAATTATTGGAAGGGGGAGATTTTTTTAAGCGCAAAGAATCCTGCAGAAGATTTGACAAAAGATATATCGGGATTTGCAGAGGAGGAGATCAGAAGACTTACAGAGAGATTCCTCGTGCCGAAGAGATCTACCCGCGGCGGATCCGCGGTCGGAAGAGGGGTGCGGCGACGGAAGGGCGGTCGGGTTGGCAGCTCGGTTCCCAAGAAAATTTTCTAGATGATGAAGTCACCAGAGAACCACGCTTCCGCGGTCAGAAGGGGTTTATCGCGGCGGTTCCGCGGTCAGGGTACTGGTTCAGATCCCGAGCTTTTTTCTGCTGTTCTGTTTTTAAAATCCCCTTCTGTTCGGATCTCCCGTTTTCTGTTTTGCACTCTGGATTTTTCCAGATCCGTCGATCCTGCAGAGATTCACAAAAAATACCCTTCAAACAATAAATGATAAAATTTTTATATATTTTTAAAATATGTTTTTATGATTTTTTAATTTAGATTAACCCGAAATTGCAAAAAGGAAATACTACGCCATCCCCGGCAACGGCGCCATTTGATTTGTATGTCAAAAATATTTCTAAACCGCAATCAAGAACGGCGTCGCTTGGTAGCTAGCCGGTGAGTACGGGTCGGTCCACAGGGATTTTGTGTTTTCCTAGTCGCTCTAACGAGTTAATTCCGATGGGTGTCGGATTGATTATCTCTAAAACCTAAATTGATTTTTACTAAGATTATCTAGATTTAAGTCTTGCTAGGGTTAGGTCTAGGGTAAGTTGAGAGATTGAAGGTTTCCTCACCGCTTTCAATGCTCTATTTTAGATTTATTAGGTGTTATGGTAATTATCAATAAAAGGGATTAGTACCATCGGGAAGAAACGGTGTTTCTTCCTCTAGGTTCTTGTCCTTCCTTTATCGATCCTTACCCTAACCTCCATGGAAAACATACACAACCGGTCCTTTATACTACGGTATCACCGTTACCTCGAGGGGTAGGGTGCCGCAGGGAGCGGTGTGTTCGTGTATGCATGGAGTTCTAATTATTATGTGTGATGGGGCAAGAAAGGGGTGAGAGAGTTCATCTCTCAAACCTTTCCCTAAAGCCAACCCTAACAAGCGAGGTGACTACTCACTCATTAGGGAATTTAATGACATTCTAAATTAAAGGTAAACTAAGGCAATGAAAATAAAGAAAATTACTAATTTTTATTGATGGCTCTCTCCAAACATCAACACAGTACATATCTGAATTTATGAAATGAAAAGAGGCATACCTCAGAAGAGGTATTAGGGCTTCTATTTATAGATTCATAGAAACCCTAGGTTACAATTGACTCGCACATCTGCTTTTACAAAAATACCCCCTAAGAAAAAGACCTAGTCAACGCTCCACGCACCGCCAGCGCACCGACTCAATTTTCACCGACACGGGCACTTGATGGCCGCGGTTCCGCGGCCATGTGTGGGGTTTGTGAGCTCTATTTTCTTGGGTTTGGTCTTCTTGCAGTTTTTCTCTGTTTTCTTCAGTTCTTTCTTCAAAATGTCTTCTGGTTTTCTTCCAGATCTTTCCAGTGAACTTTTACCGTTTCTTCGTGTTGCTGCCTTTATGCTCGGTGAGCTGTTGTTCATTGTTCTTCATTGTTCCTCAAAATGTAGGCGCGATCAAGATTTCACCATTTATCATTCGTAGTCTTACTTTGTATCATCTTTTTCATTGTTTTCACTGTTTTTATTCCTAGAACCTGTAACCTGCAACTAAGTAGCTGACATGGGTCAAAAGCATCTGTTTATTTGTAAAATGACTAGGCATGGGGAATATAATAATGCAATATTATGATATGAACAATAATGTAGTAGCATTTTTTTTTAATTTTGTTTATTTTTTATTTCTTTTGTAGTCGTCCTCATGATCATCGTGTAATCTTTTCTGAAGTATGAATGACAAACCTCTTTCCCTTTCATATCTGCACTTTTCTTTTCATGATTGTCTTGATCTGGCTGAGACTAGTTTATTCACTCATTTCGTAGTTTTTAGTTTATGAACTCATTTCGGAGTGATTTAGTTTACATCCCTTAGGTTTACAGGCAAACTCGCCCTAACGTTGGATGTAGATAACCCCTATTCTTTTATGACAGGGGTCTGTTAGGTTAGTGGTGCGAGGTTTAAGTCCATCGTACCGCCGTGTTGTCTGATATATTTCTCGATATGCAGTCCCTTAGGTTGCTGTTCGAATAGCCCCACGTCTGTTGTGTCTTTGATCCCTTCTGAGGCTGGACAAGACATCTTCAAGTAATCTTCTTAGGTTGGAATATCCATTCTACCGTCGGAAGAATAAGCGTTAGGTATTGCCGTCTTTTTACCTGAGGCTGGGCTTAATTTGAAGCCCCGATGAGTCATAATCGCACCCTTGTAGGGTTGGATGATCTCCAATGGTTTTTAGGCTTTGTATGTATTACCGTCAAGACCCGAAACTAAAAATATGCCGTCACTTCGTTTTTTTGTTTTGTTTTGGTGTCATACCGATTCTTTGCTGAAGTCGGGAAAACATCCATATGACCTCTAGGCCGTATATATTACCATCAAAGTCTGGAGCTAGGATTTTGCCGTTACTCCACTTTTGTTTGATTGTTGCATCTACACTATGCTAGAATGAGGGGAACGTTGTTTTCCGTCGAAAACAGAAACGAATTGGGATTGAATGTGTTGCCTGAATTTGGGGGCAGATACTATTTGGACATATCCACCCACCTCTCCGAAAATACTAAGTTAATTTATGGCACCGTATATCGACGGTTTGGATAGATGCGACCGATATAGCAGACTTCATCAGATTCCCCCTCATTTATGATGGGTTTTTGATTGTGGGGACGCTCTTCCCTGCAGACGCAAGCCCTGCAGTTAATTACGTTACCGTATTACGATAACCACTTTCTGCTGCTTTAGTGGTTTATTTCGTGTCGTGTTATGTTTGTTTTATTTTGGTTGCCCGTGAATTGTATACGGAGACTAGTTTCTGTCATCACCCGTAGGACGCGGATTAGTCCAAATCCGTATATTTTAGATTTGGGTTTGAACTTGGGTTGTATGTTCCTTTAGTTCAAAGAATATTTTATTTTATTTAAGAACCGTTAATCTTGTTTAAGATTAAGATCAACATAAATATACGAGCATTTAGGCTCAATTTATTTTAACTAAGAACACGTTAGTCCTTTTTTAGACTAAGATCAACTTAGCAATATTTTAAGGATCATCAAATTTTAGTTCAGATCCAACAACAGATCATTTGGGCTCAGCTGCAAGAAATTTTAGAGACTTAGCTAATTTGGGCTTGGTCTACTCGGTCTTGGGATTTTTTTTCTTTCTTCAGAAGCAGAAGTGCTAAGCACTTATTTGTGGCTCTGACGCTCACGTAGGAAACATGTGAGGCGCTCAGATATGGACGCTGTCTAATCAGTGCTAAGCACTTAGTCATTTTGACTGAATATAGAGTGCTAAGCACTTGGTATGGCGCTCACGTGGGGAGCACGTGAGGCCCTGCCCAATCAGTGCTAAGCACTTATTCATTTTGACTGAATTTTATAGTGCTCTATACTTTTATACAGCACTCACGGGGGAAGCACGTGTGGCGCTGAGCGTTCTATTTTGTTGGGCAATCACATGTGTTTCACGTGAGGCGCTGAGCATTCTTTTGAGAGCTCACGTGGGAAGCACGTGCGGCGCCGGGTCTTTTGTTTTGGGCGCTCACGTGGGAGGCACGTGCGGCACTGAATTCCATTTAAGGGAATCTTTTGGATGCCCACATGTGTTTCACGTGAGACGCCTGGTCCTTTTCTTTTTAGAGATTGAATATCTATTAATGGCATTTTATCCATTAATGATCACCAAGATCTATGCTTCCGAAGACTCGGGACCATTTTTATTGGAGAACTAAGTTCTTCTTCTTCTTCTTCTTTTATTTATAAGAACTAAGTTCTTTCATGTAGGGTTGAACCCTGTTTGCAAAAGAATTAAATTCATAGAACATATGTCCACTTCTCTCCTTTTCTTTTAATCTAGTTATTTTCCATTAAATTTTGAGTTTGTAGAACAGAATCTTTCCGATGAGAATTAAATTCTCCACTTGTGAGGATATTTGCTTTATAAATCTCAGATCAAAAGAAGAACTAAGTTCTTTTTATGAAGGGTTAAACCCTTGTTTTCTTTATGCTAGACAAAGGAGATATATTTTATCTCTATTTTTTTTTACCAAGGGTTTGGAAAAGCGAGGATCTTTTTCTTTGAGAGAAGAATTGAATTCTCGGTTTTGTGGAAAACTTATGGGGTTGATTCTCTATCTGAGATTTGAAGTCTTGGATTCATTATATAGGAGAGTCAAATTGTTAATTAGTTTGAGAAAATCTTTCATTTAAGAGATACCGATTGATTTAATTTCCTCAAAAATTATTTGGGGGATTTTATCCACCGTTGGATCTTTAATCCAGTGATTTTTGTTCCACAAAATATATATATTCTTGTTTTTAACAAGATTAGGGAAATATTTTCCTTTATAGAGAATTTAAGTCTGTCAAACGGTGATTTTTAATCACCATTGGATTTTTAATTCAAGGGTCTAGAGTATATCATTCTCATTTGGAAAGATTAGGGAAATATTTTCCCATTGGATTTTTGATCCAATAACTTTCTGTTTAATAGAGAATATCTTTCTCTTTTACAAAGATCAAGGGAAGTATTTTCCCAAAAAATAGGATTTAATTCTATCATTTGATGATTTTAATCACCATTGGATTTTTGATCCAACAGCTTTGTTTAACAGAGAAGATCTTTTTTATTTAAAAAGATCAGGGAGATATTTTCACCTAATAGAATTTAATTTTATTATTTGACGATTTTAATCACCATTGGATTTTTGATCCAACGACTCTGTTTAACAGAGAATATTCTCAGTTTTTAGGGAAATTCTCCATGTAGAATTTAATTCTACTCTCTTTAATTTAGACGCTGACGCCCACGTGTTATGCACATGGGCGCCGCTTAATAATTTAATTCTTAACATGCGCTCATATGCGTTGCACGCCGGCGCATACGTGTTTCACGTGAGGCGCCGGTATAGGCTCTTTTAATTCTAATAAATGCTGGCTCTGGCGCTCACGTGGGAAACACGTGAGGCGCCGCCTGCCTAATTTTTTTAAAATGTAAATTTTTTTATGAGGGAACAAATGCCCCCCACTGTTGTTCTCACGTATCTTGCGCGTGAGTGCAACGATATCAATTTTACCATCGTTAGATCACTTAGGGAGTTGAACCGATCCCCCACGTCTTATAAATAGGGCCTTTGGCTCTTGAGACGACTGTTGTCTCTTCATCTTCTTCTTTTGAGTCTTTCTTTGTATGAGAATTTAATTCTCGTTTCAGAGCTTAGATCTCTACCTTCGAAAACTCCATTTGAACAGAGTAAACTCTACTTTGGTGAGGACTATGAACAGAACTTAGCTCTTAACCCTTTTTGGTATATATTTTTTTACTTTTGGATTTTAAATCCATTATCATATTTGACAGAGCTTAACTCTTTTCTTGAATCGATCTCTTGGAGATCTTAAAAAAAAGAACTTTTGTTTACGTAGATCGTGGATCTTGATGTCCATATCAAAGGCATTCTTAAGAATCTTTGATTCTCCTATTAAGGTTTTACCCTATTGTCATTCTTGACATTAGAGCTTTTATGGAATTTGGTTCCATCATTCATCCCATGAGTTTCCTAACATGATGATTTCTGGGATTTAATCCCATTATTGGGAGAATTTGATTCTATTTTTTTGCAGAGCTTAGCTCTGGTTTGATTCTCTAGAAACTTTAGGAATTTTATTCCCTTTACTGTTCTTAGGTATTTTCCTTTTTTAGGATTTTTAGGGTTTTAATACCTTTTTCACAGATTTGAATCTGTTGTTGTTTAAAAGAACTTGTTTTTCGGGGAATATTGGGAGTTTTAACTCCACTGTTCATTTAACGAGAATCCTTTTTAATTCCCACAGTAGGCACATGTCTCATCATTGACGAGCCGCCACTTTGATTACGTGGTGTCCACTGTTTTTTTAAGCTTAGTGATGCTAGCGTTTTTTTATTGCTAACTTTCCATTGGGTTTCTTTACAGATACCATGGCTTCTTTTTTCCCTATGTTTGCTAGGAGAGTGCTTTTGCTGACGCACCCACTGATCGTGAGGTAATTTCTCTAATTCGGGACTACTATCTAGAACGGAAATCTCTTCATATGTGGGGAGCGTGGTACAACTACATCATTAGGGGTCGGCGCAGCTTTACTTGCGAGGTGCCATCAGAGGCGATCGCCTTGGTTCAGTACACCAACCCTCCATCGGTTTCTTATGCGATGGAAGAGATTAATTGGACTACAGATGGTCGTCTTCAGCCATCTATGGCATCAATACCAGTCTAACAGCGGATGGCCCTAGATATTTTGGGGCATCGTTTATGTCAAGGAGAGGAACGACCATGGGGACAGATTTATACCATAGGAGTGACCCCTCGACATCCGGCAGGTTACCTCATTTGTGCCCGCTATATCTTATCTGCCAAGAAATCGTTACTGCTGAAAGCCGGGTTGTATCGAGCGATTTATGCATCTCTATTCTATTACCACACTCCTTATGTGTAGTAGGTTAAGTCTTTCTTGGAACAGTAGAACATCCTAACCCATCCGTTTATACTATCAGATCAGAAAGTATCGATTTCGTTGGAGGAATTTGCAGATATTTCTGAATTACTCGTCAGGGGGAACACTATGAGGAGATACTTTCTCCCAAAAAGTATATCTTTGCCACTGAATCGATCGTCATTGGCCTTACGCCAGAGAATGCTATCCAGCACAAGTTCTCAAGTCTAATCAAGGTGTTGAATATTTACGAGAGCCTATTTTTGGAGTCTGGAGGGCAGGGGGTTGGCTTTGCAGACTTTGTCGCCCGTTTCCTTCGCCCAGAAGTTTTGTCGAAGAAAGCTGCGAAGTTTTCCAAGCTTGATGATCCATTTGGGTTTGGTTTGGACAAGTTGCCGACTGCCGACGCGGATCTGAAGTAGTTTTTTTTTTCTTCCGGACACCCTCATCATCCCTTTTACAGAAATTGCTGCCCCAGACATCGATGAGGAAATATTTCTCATGGGTTTTATTGGTTTATGGCTTAGCTGGTTTGCACACTCGATACATCATCGGTACATGAGACCGTTCGTCTTCTACACGGCTCATCGTATTGCGGTAGGAACGTGTATGGCTGTTGGAGTTGTGGGATTGGCTCATTTGTATATTGTCTTAAGTATGGCGGTCGATACCACCCAGCGGGGTGTGGGAACTGTGAACCCCCTCTCTATTATTTCACATCATGGGTAAAGATTCATGTATTGGGTGCTTTCGGCGTGCATAAGAGGAACAAATTTTATGAGGGGTATAATTTTCCCCGGGTCATGCATTTGGTTGCCGCTTCCTCTCCCGATCCAACACAGTGGGTAGCTCAACGGTTGCTTTTGCATCTGCGCATGGTTGGTGATGGCATGAATTTTGTTGATAGGGTCTTGACTATTGGCAAAGAATCCTCCAAAGTGGTCCAACCGCTTCATGACGTATTCAAGGATGATGTTTCTGCTTTGAAGGCCAGGGAAATTGTACATGTGTACTTTATTAAGCCGGGCTTCTTAGTATTCAGACAAAATGCCTCAGTGCTGTTCATGAGCTACAACCCGCATCGTTTCGCTCAACAATTAGGCTATAACCAGGGTGTTCCCTTCGAAGCGTTTCTCGTCAATCTGGTTGCTTAAGAGGAGACAGTTCGCAATGTAGTCCACCATTTTATGCGATTGAATACGAGGTCTTACTTCCTGATTACTGAACCGAGTCATATTCCGAGGGACTCAAATGCCTATATACCCTGGTATCAACATGCGATGGGTGTTGTTATGAAAGAAGAGAGGCGGATGCTCCTTGATCATAAAGATTCCGTCCTGGCTAGCAACCCTGCGGTCCAGCTGAAACGACGCGCAGTCATCTCTCCTTCCTTAAGAGAGAGCGATGTGGTAGTATCTCCGCGTGTCTTTCCGACGGTGTCGACGGCTAAGTCACGACCCGATATGACTTCTGCAACGCTTCCCGAATCAGACATTGGTTCCAACATCGAAACACATAGCCCAAAGATGCCAACAAAAAGAAAGCTCTTATCGTCGGGAGTTTCTCTTAGTTCGCAGAAGAAAAATAAATCTATATTTTCGGTTGATATCGTCTTTTGTCAAGAGCCCCATGCTCCATATAGCGAAGGCCTATCAGAGTATAGGACCAATGACGGTCTTTTTCGTCCTGAAGCTCTTATTGATGAGAATGCGGCGACTGATCTCCAGGCCGCTCTTGAGGCTTCCGAACGATTGGCTCATGAGCAAGCAGCGCTTGCTGCCCTTGCAGCGTCGGGTAAACCTCATTTACACTCTTTGTATATCCTAGATTAAAATGTTGTTGCACTTTATTTAACACTTTTATTCTTTTTCTTTTTAACAGGCATCTCCATTGAAGAGGCTCTTCAGGCATTCATTAAAACATACGAGAAAGATGAGAGGTTTCGTGCTTTTATGGGTCTTGGTATGATTTATTTTATGCGCCTTAGAACATTTATCTCATTTTGTCTACACCTTAACTTCTTTCTCTTCATTATAGGAACCTCTGTAACTAGCGCTATTTTAAGTGAGGTGCCATCTTTGGGTATTGGCGCAGAGAATATTTCTCATTCGACGACCCTTACGGAATCTTCAGAGCTATCAAGTATTGCTCAGGCCACCTCTGCGCCACTACGGGAAGCGTCGTTAAAGCAGCCGATGACGGATGTTGTAGCAGATCCTGAGGCTGAGTCTGATTCTGTTGAGGGTCTTCCTCTATCGGTCGTTCTGGAGAGATCCCTCCGTACAGCTTAAGTCGAGAAGAAACGTTGGAAGCATGAAGCGAGAGAGCGTCAGCTAGCTTGGCTACAGGCGCGAGCTACAGTGAAATACGAATCCCTGATGCTCCCATGGAGGACATCCCTCCTGCTTTATCAGCTGCTCACAGGAAGATCGCGCGTGAAGCTCGTGAAAAGGCTGGGCGTTTACTTCAAGGGGAAAGAGCACATGATGCCTCAACGAAACCTGATAGGACTTATTTATTTTCCAAGTTTCTTTCCATATCAACTTATTCGAAATATAATATTCTCCTTTTTTGAATGATATAGTAGGAACAAGTTTAGATGCCGGGGCCTTGGATGAGGTGGCGGCATCCGAAGATTCTAGGATGGAGGGCCTTCATCTTGAGTCTAATATTGCTCCAGCTGCCACTCCTTCTCCCGGTAGACTCCAGTATCCACAGGTAATACTAGCATAGCGACAACCCTTATTTCGGGAGATGAGGGCACAGATTTTGAGTCCATCTCCTCTGTGGTGGTGGATGTCGAAGAGGCTGTTGCGACTAGTGATGCTCCAGATACAATCATGGTTCCCGCACCGTCTGTTCTTATGAAATCCGCAGGTACTTTCTGTGTTATTACTTTCGGATCATTATTTCTGCCAGACTCATTTGCTAACGTTTTCTTTATTTCTGGTATAGGCACGAAAAACCCTGGTGATCTGTTGATTGAAGAACCCCCGTCAGCTAGCACCATGACTAATGTCGCTCCACCTATCTTCTTTGCGACGGAAGGTAATTTTCCTTCAATTTTTTTATTTTTTCATTTCAGTATTGATATTACTCCTTAAATTAATTTCTTAACGTATATTGTCGCAATCTTGTAGGAGCGCTTTTCAACCATCTGTGCCAAGTGTTAGATTCGCACTTCGCTTTCCAATTGGGACATGTCTCTCCTTCTGGCATTGGTTAGTATATCTTTCATTTCTGATCTCATCTTTCTAGAAGTAATCTTTCCCTAAAAAGCTTTTTCTTGTACTGACTACAGTCTTACAGCTCAAAGGAGAAGACGAAGAAATGGCTGAGCTCTCTATACTCCCAGATTTGCCGCTTCCAACTATTGGTAGGTTAGATCTTATTCATTTTCTTTATTTAAACAGAGATCTGACCCATTTTTATCTGTAACAGCTCCGCTGGTTTCAATTCCCGTTGAATCTCGTATAGCCATACCCACAGGACCCTTCGCAAAACGTCAATCTTCCAGAGGTGCGGAAAATAGCAGGCGTATGTTGAGTGAATTTATTAAAGACCTTAATATCGAGGCTCTCACTTCTTTTAGGGACTTTGCGGATGAAGTCAACTCTATGCTGGCGACTCTTGTGACTTTCCATAATGAAAATTTCTTCCGCATCTGGGTTGATTATTGTTGGCAAATCGAGGCTTGCCTCCATGAGATTGAGCGCAAATATCTTATGCATGAGGCATTATCCTCAAAGGCTCAATTGACCATGCGGATTGAACAATGTGCCGCTCTCATTCAATACTACGAGCAGAAGCTGATCCTGAAGCAGAAGGAGCATGAAACGACTTTTAGAGAGTCAAGACACTTGCGTGCTCAGGTAGAAGCTAATGTTGCGCAGCTCCAGGTCATCTTTGAAAACCTTCAACGGTGCATTTTTGAAGGAATAGCGCTGAAATGGGACCTTGATTTTATAGAGCGAGGGATGCTGGGCTACACAGTTGCTAAACTGGAGATTTCTGAGAAGCTTTCTTCGTGCTTGCAACAACAAGTACAAATCGAAGCGCTGCTAGCCGCAATAGTGGAACGTGAGAATGAGCTCCGGCGGGAGAATGAGCAGGTCACCGCTTTACTAAAAACCCCGCCTTCTTAGAGATTACAATTGTATCCCTTTTTCTCCATAAATTGTATCTTTCAACATTTTGATTCATGAATAAAGAATATACATTTTTTGTATTCACATGCACCACTTTGTTCCTTAATGTCTTAATCTGGCGCGAAATAGTTTATGTATTCATTTCGGAGTTTTTAGTTTATTCATTCATTTTGGAGTTTCTAGTTTATGTACTCATTTTGGAGTCTCTAGTTTATTCTCTCATTTTAGAATCTCTAGTTTATGTACTCATA
Organism: Agapanthus africanus; assembly: GCA_030015575.1. Lineage (NCBI taxonomy): Eukaryota > Viridiplantae > Streptophyta > Magnoliopsida > Asparagales > Amaryllidaceae > Agapanthus > Agapanthus africanus. The sequence goes on along the minus strand of CM057349.1, from coordinate 412,843,501 downwards.
TCGGAGTATTTCTAGTTTGCCTCCCTTAGGTTTGCAGACAAACTTGCCCTAACGTTGGATGTATATAACCTTCATTCCTTTTATGACAGGGTTCCGTTAAGTTTGTGGTATTAGCTTTAAGTCTATCGTACCGTCGTGTTGGCGGATGTATTTCTCGATATGCAGTACCTCAGGTTACTGCTCGAATAGCCCCGCGACTGTCGTGTCTCTAATCCCTTCTGAGACTGGACAAGATGTCTCCATGAAATCTTCTTAGGTTGGTGTATCTGTATTATCGTCGGAAGAACAAGCGTTAGGTATTTGCCGTTGCACTTTTTACTTGAGGTTAGGCATAATTTGAAGCCCCGATGAGTCATAACCGCACTCTTCAGGGGTGGGATGATCTCCAATGGTCTTTAGGCTTTGTATGTATTGCCGTCAAGACCCAAAACTAGGAATATGCCATCACTTCGTTTTTGCTTTAATGATGTCACGCCATTTCTTTACTGAAGTAAGGAAAACATCTGTGTGATCTTTATGCCGTATGTATTGCAACTGAGATCTGGAGCTAGGAATATACCATTGCTCTAATTTCTTTTTATAGTTGCGTCCGCATCCTGCTGAAATGAGGAGGAACATCGAGATGATCTTTACGCTGTAGATGTTGCCATCGAGATCTGGAGTTAGGATTTTGCCGTCACTCCACTTTTATTTGACCCTTAGGTCCTTGTTGACGTCACGTCTGTACTTTGTTGAAGCAGGAAGGACGTCCAAATAGTCTCTAGGCTGTACGTGTGCCATCAAGGCTTGGTTCTTCTTTAGACGAAGTTTGGTGGGAAAATATGGTTCCCTTATCTTTCATTTATGCCCATGGATCGTATACAAGAGTCAATATGGACTTGCAGGGCAGGAAAGTTTTATTTTATTATAGATTTTTTTATTTATTTCCACGATGCTCTATCTTTTCAGCTTTTATATCGCGAAAGTCGCGATTGCCTAATCATTTCGGTTGTTTTTCGTGGGGCCCAATTATTTATGCCATGTCATTTTTATTTTTACTTGCTATTTTTATTGCATGTTTGGAATCTGATACCAATCTTGACATCAGTTTCGCTTCAACTGAAATATTTTCAAGAGCGAACATCATTTGCTTTTATTGATTTGAACAAATGAGGCTTAGCAAACAAGGTTAGGATCCTATCGACAAAAGCTTTTTGGCTTTATGAACCGTAAGGGTCTCATAAAGATATTTCTCCCTATAAGTTATGAGGATCTTGTTGCTCCTTTGTGTGTCGTAAGGATTTCATGTGGGTATTTCCTCCTTACAAAATTGTGTGGACTTTATAAGTGTCGTTCACCATATAGGGATATTTCTCGCCATTGGTGGAACTTGGTGAGGAATATATTTATTTATACCCGTGTATTGTATACAACAGTTGATATTGAATTACTTGTAGGGCAGAAAAGTTTTTTGGGGTCTTGGTGCCTTAAGAACAAGTTCAGGTCACTGTATCTTAAGGCTTTTGAATTCTATAAACCGTGAGGGTCTTATAGAGGGTATATTCTTCTTACGAGTTGTGAGGATCTCGTAAGTGCATTTTCTCCTTGGGAATCGTATGGATTCCTAAGTGTGTTACTTCTTTGTGAGTCATAAGGATCTCACACAGGTGAATTCTCCTTCCAAAGTCGTGAGGACTTTGTAAGTGCGTTTTAAATGAGTTCGCGCCCTTTCGGGTTTTCACAAGCTCACCGGTAGCTCTGTTATTCTTACTCATGAAGCCTTTTCGGGTTTTCATCCATGCCCATTTCGCTTGCGGACATACCTTTTTCTTAGGTGGCCTATAAGGTAACACATCATTAGTTGTAGGCCTTGACCTTTTTCAAAGGACTGCATCATGTGGGACCCGGGAGGGTTATGAATCGTTTATACCCGTGGATTGTATACAATAATCCATATGGGGATCCACCGTAGGGCTAAACGTATTAGTTTAAAGTCATGACGGTCCATTATCACCGTATTTTTGGGGCAAGATGCTAGTTTAGGGACATTCCGGTCCATTATTGCCGTGTTTTGGGGGAACACGCTAATTTAGGAACGTTTCGGTCTATTATTAGTTGATTAGTCTAAAATATTGCACATTTGAATGAACATTTTCCCTTTTTTTGTTAAGTACTAAAAGGTGTTTAATGTAATTGTAGAACATATGAGGATTTATGTGTAAAAAGTTTATTATCATATGTTATTGCATTATAATTAACATAATGAGGGAAAATACATGCGTATAATATTTATATGAAATCTTTAATTAAAATATGCATATCATATCAAATATTTCTAATCAATATTCTTAACATACAATATCATATAAAATGGTTAGGATAATATCTTTAAAATACCAAATATTACTAATACTTTGATTTGAGATATTGGACAAATATCAGCTCAGGTCTGGAATCCAAGAGATCCGGATAAATCAAGATGTCGGAATCAAATCTGCCAAAATATTGAAGCAAATCGTGAGATCTCGCAACGACAGAGACCCAAAGCATTATTTTCAAATCTAGATATCGAGAGGATCTCCATAAATCAAGATAAAAGAGCACATAAAACCCAAATCCTGAAACCACCAAGATGCGGCGGATCCGTGGCAAAAATAGGCAATATGCGGCGGAAGCGCGGTGGGTTTGCGACCATAGGATTTGAGATTTTGGTGATTTGATCTTAACAGAATATATTCACTCATGGCATCTAGGGTTTCTGATTTTTGGACTATATATAGGACCGAGAGCTTCACATTAAAAATCATCAATCGAAGAGATCAAGTGGTCCAAAACGATTCACGCATCCAGATGATCATCAGCTAGTCATCTACTTCCAATAAGATAGAGAGCGAAAGCAAAAACTAGGGTTCTTGTAATCTACCTTCAAAGGATTTGTAAATGGAATAGTTGATTAATAAAGGTAGTGTTTTTATTATTCTTTTTGCAATTAATTTCCGCACTTGCTTTCTGCATTTATTTTCTGCATCTTAATCATGTTTTCATTCTTTAACATTTCTTCTAAATCTCAAATCATGAGCGAGTAATTCCTAACTTGCTAGGGTTCGTAGGCTAGGGTAGAACAATGGATGAGAAAATCATTTAACTTCTTTTATACATTTTAAAGTTTATAAATTTTAGCAAAATAAATGTTGACATCCTTATCGGACGCGCTACCAATTTATTGATAATCACGACCACGATTTGAGATCTTTTTAACACTTGTTTTGTTAAGGGCTAGACATGAATAGAGATCAATGTAAGAACAAGGGTTAATAGTGGGGAAACCCTAGTTTCTTCCAAAAAACCTAATCTACATTCATCACTATCGATCTAGTTTTAAACTTTTAAAAGATAAAAGAAGTCATTTTTAATTACTCATCCATTACTACCAAGTCCTATGAACCGTACAAGCATTTTCTTTATAAATTCTATATCCATTTCAAATTATAACGACAACAATCAACCAATCTTTCATTAGCTTATCTAAAGCAAGAAAAATGTTCACGTTACTAATCTTTCATTAGCTCATCTAAAGCAAGAAAAATGTTCACGTTTTCCTGCAGACGACCCGTACTCATTGCGGATAGCTACTAGCGACACCGTCTTGATTGCGGTTACTTTACAAACACTTTTTCAAACGACAAATCAAATGGCGCCATTGCCGGGGAAACGGTTGTATTTTTTTTCTTGCTATTCGGGCTGTATTCTTATTAAATCTATAACATAAAATAATCAAAACCGCATCTTGTGTATTTAAAGATTATTGTGCGAGTTTTGCAAAGGAATCTGGAGTAACTGGAGCAAGCCAACAGAGAGTTGGAGAATTTCAACGTATCCCAGACGAGCATAGGGGTGCTCTTAAAAATTTTTAGCAAAAGAACCCTCCATAGTGCGGCATTTCCACGGCGGAAGTGGGCTATTAGCGGCGGAACCGCGGCGCTCTGGTGGAGTTGGGCCCCCAAAATCCTCAGGTAAATTTCTAATATCTTTCTCTTTCCTCTAAGATCCAATACTCTGATTTTTCTTGTAGAATTCTTTGCAAAAAGTGCCGCTCAAAAATCTTTTTGCGTGATTTGTTATTGGTTTGTTTGTACATATCTTAACCATACATTAAGGGGCAATAACCCAAATCCAGATTAGGTGGGGATTTCATCACCTTTCCTAGGCCTCACAAATCACAAAACGAGTTTACTTTCATCCTACATTAATTAAAAAATATCTAGACCTAGCCTCTAAGGACATTCACGGTCAACTAGGATAGAGAAAGGTCGTGGGTAATCTATTGCTTATCCGCATTTCTCTTGTGGTGTCTAGACAAGTGTGACTAAGGAAGGTGGTTACTTAATTAGGCCCGCTATTTCGGTGATTCTTATAGCGGATACCTCTTACTTACCTAGCCACAAGAGTGATAAAGAGGTGGTAGAGGATTGATCTTGCGACTTGTCCTTTGGAAGTCTAGGAGCGGTCTAGTGACTTGACTTAGGTGACCCTAGTTCTAGGGATTTATTATGGATTTTATGATTTGTTGAGTCAAGCCTCACATCCGGAAGTTTTTCAAAACAAACCTTTTTAAAATCGTTCTCACACACGCTGCTACGTGTGCTAAACCTGCTTAGTGCATGATCGGCTAGACACGGGATTCTAGTTCCCGTCTTGTCCATGTTTTTGCTATCGACCCCGAAATCAGTGCTTCTTCATCTTCTTTTTCCCACCACATCTCTCGAAATGGACGGATCTCCATTGGGATTTAACAATACCACCCTGCTACCGCCCGTAGGTATGTAGAATCCACCGCGCATCTCTCTCCAAGAAAGATGATACCCCGTACGTGGACCCCTTCCTACTTGTCTATTTATTCTACCGGCCAATAGGGATAATTTCGCAATTAAACCCCACTTCATCAACTTATTGCTCAAATTTCACGGGCTTGAATCCGAAGACGCATACATTTTCATAACTAAATTCGAGAACGTATGTGCAATGATGGGCACAACCCAACTTTCACTGGATGCTATGTGATTGCGCCTTCTCCCTTTTACCTTGTGCGACCTAGCAGAAAAATAGTTTTGTAGCACTGTCGCACGTTCTATCGCTAAATGGACAAATTCGTTATAGCATTCCTTAAGAAATTTTATCCCAATCATAAAACTGTCCGTGTTCGAAGCGAGATTAACCAGTTTATCCAACTTCCTAACGAACCATTCTGGAAATGCTTTGAGAGGTTTAAGGATCTTCTTCTACAATGGCCCCATCACGGAATTGATAGATGGCAACTTTGTTGAATTATATATGAGGGTGTTAATCCTGCCACGAAACAAATGCTTGAAACCATTTGTCTATGCCATTTCATGTCTAAAGATGATGGCGAAGCTTGGCAATTCCTGGAAGATCTCGCCGAACAAACCTTACAGCGGGAAAGGGTTAGACCAACACCATCTTCATCTAGGGCAGGTATCTATCAGCTCGACATTTCCATCACAGTGAAAGCCGAAATGGCTGTGATGCAAAAGAAACTAAATACTATCGAAAAATAAATTCTTGTCAGCCTCCCTAAACCAAGTTACGCTCCTCAAAACCGTGTGTGGTTGCTGTTCTAACCCATCACATTTAATGGAAGAATTTCCTTTGAATCCTCCTTTTCAAGATTAAGAACAAACTAATACTGCTTTTCAGCAACGACCTAGAAACGATCCCTATTCCTCCATATATAATCAGGGATGGAGGAATCATCCTAATTTCGCTTGGAACAAAAACTAGTCTCAAAATCAAAATCAGTTCCTAATTTAGAATAATTATCAAAGGCTTCCTCCACAGCAACAACAGCCACCACAACAAAGACAGCACCCCTTTTAACCGCAATCTTTTCAAAATCCGGCCAATAACTTTTCACCTTATAATGATTATTTCCCAATGGCCAATACCGATAAAACCTCTGCACTCGAACGAAACTTAGAAACGTTCATTAAACAATCTATACAAACGACGGCTAATTTAACGTCTTCTATCAAAATGTTAGTGCAACACACTGCTTACCACGGTGAAAGCATTAAATCAATAGAAGCACAAATTGCACGGTTAAACGCCGCAATGAGTGAGAGAGAGAAAGGGAAACTTCCATCTCAACCTCTACCAAATCCCGGCCGCTCACAAAGCGCAAACATCGGCTTTAACCAATAAAATCATAACGTGAGTGCCGTAACTACGTTGAGATTGGGAAGAGTGCTGAATAACAATGTTGGTGAATAAGTTGAAGTTGATGACATTGATGAAACCCTGGCTACTACTTCTAATCCTACTTCGTCTAGTCCACCATCTTCTTCCGAGCCTATTCTCCGTTTCCCACTAGGCTCGAATACTCAGCTCATTTCCTTAAAGGAATTACCATCTACGGCCATCCCAAATCCAATTTTGGGATCTATTCTATCCCCACAAATTTCTCCTCAAAAGTTGGACTCAACTCTTATTGATAAAGCCCCGTTTCCAAACAGGTTAAGGGCCAACAGACCAAGTCCCCAAATGGAGAAGATTGTGGAAATTTTTAAACAAGTTAACATAAATATTCCTCTCCTTGATGCTATCAAACAAGTTCCGTCCTATACTAAAATTTTAAAGGACTTGTGCACTAAGAAGAGGAAAACTCATGTACCTAAAAAGGTTTTCTTAGCGAGTAACATGAGCAATTCTCTTACCCAATTGGTGCCCACGAAACGTAAGGACCCCGGTTGTCCTACAATATCTATAACTATTGGCGGTAAAAATATTAATCGCGTTCTACTCGATTTAGATGCTAGTGTTAACTTACAACCGTACTCGGTTTATGAGCAATTAGGCATAGAAGAGTTGAAACCTGCGCATTGGACTCTCCAGATGGCCGATTGTTCATATCAGAATTTTGCATTATTATATTGCCCATTCTTAATCATATTACATATAAATAGGTGCTTTTGATCAATGTCTGCTAAATAGTTGCAGGTTATAGGTTCTCAGATCGTTACAGTGAAATTCATGAAAAGTCGCTACAAATGTGAGACTACGTCCAACAATAGATGAATCCGTATGATGCCGCCTAACAGTTCAAGGAACAAATGAAAATCATTAGACAGTTCAATGCATAAAGCACAAGGGCAGCACAAGATTCAAGACTTCAACACGAAGCTCAAGGCAAAAGTCCACATCATTCTGCACTGTTGGAAATCTGGAAGGAAATAGAAGAAATTCTGAGAAACCAAGTAAAGAAAACAGAAGATAAAAGCAACACAGAGAAACCCTAAAGAGATGGGCCCAAGAACCCATCAAATAGCCGTGGAACCGCGACCAAAATGGCCTTTCTGCCGCGGTTCCGCGGCCGTGCAATGCACGTGTCGGTGGGGTGTCGGTGCTTTGACTCGGTCTTTGGGGTTATTTTGTAATTTCATGTATGGATCAGAATGTAAATCTAAGGTTTTTCCTATCTATAAATAGGAGGGCTCAAAGCCTCTTTCAGTGTGCCTCTTTTTGGTGTGCCTCTTTGGAGGATGCCTCTTTTTAATTCTTAGTCTAAAATTTTAATTCCATTGTATTCGTCAAGAGGTCATCAATAAAAGTAAGTGTTTTTCATTTTATCTTGCATTCTTCTTAATTGAAATTTATTATCTGCTATTTTATTTTGTCTTTTATTATTTGCAACTTAGATAATCTTTTAAAATTAGAAAAATGAATTTCATCATAACTTCCCTAATGAGTGAGTAATTCCAAACTTGTTAGGATTAGGATAGGGAAGGTTTGAGAGAAGGAAATCTCTCTCATTCCTTTCTTTGCCCATATAATTTTTATAATAAGGACTCTATTTAAATTAACCACATACCGCTCACTACGGCACCCTATCCTACAAGATAGCAGTGATTCCTTAGTTAGACCGGTTGTGGTTGATTTAAATAGAGATTAGGGCTAAGAGTTAAGAAAGGACAGATAAGGACCAAAAGGAAGAAACGAAGTTTCTTCCTAGTCGTGCTAATCCCTTTTGTTGACTATTACCCTAACACCTATGTTCTTAACTTTGGCAAAGAAAGCAGTGAGTAGAATCCCTTTTCCAAACTAACCTAATCCTAACCCTAGCAAGACTTTAAATCAAATTAATCCCATTCTTAGATTTTAAAACAAAACCTTACCAAAAATAGGACTTAACTCGTTAGAACTTAAAGACAGAACACCTTTTCCCTGTGGACCGACCCGTACTCAACCGGCTAGCTACCAAGCGACACCGTCTTGATTGCGGTATTCTTTAAATTTAAAACGCACATTAAAACATCCAAACAATCAAATGGCGCCGTTGCCGGGGAGACGGTGGTCACTTTCTTTGTGTAATTTCGGGTTAATAGAAAAAAAATTTTAAAAAAAATTATAAAAAATGAAATTTTTTAAAACAAAATAAAACAAAATAAAAATAAAAATCATTTTGTTCTTTTTGAAAGATTTTTGTGCAAGTGTGCAGTCTTGAAGCAAACTCTGAAGCAAGCCCACTGAACAAATCAAGAAACAGAGGATCTGAACAACCATGGGAGAACCAAAACAACACAGAGAAAATTTTAGAGATCTAAACCAACTAAACCGCCGCGGAACCGCGGCAGATTCAAGCAGTTGACCACGGAACCGCGGTCAACCTGTGACGTCAGCAGTTAAAAATTCTCTGTGAGTATCTCTTTTCTCCTCTCCTCTCCTTTGCACTCCAGTGAAAAAAATAAAAAATTTCCTGCAGATATTCTTTGCATAGCAACTTCTTCTTCCTATCCAATAAATTGTTTTTGTGAAGGATTCTTTGCGCTGCCAAATAAAAAAAAATTTGCAAGTGTTTTAGATTTTTGGTGTGTTAACTGCTTTGCATAATTAATACGGAATTTAAGGGGCTATAACACCAACTCAGATTGGGTGGGGATTTCATCACCCTTCCTAAGACTCCAAAAATCACTAAAAGTATATGCATCACCCTTGAGTTAATTAAAAAATATCTAGACTCAGCCAATTAAGGACTGTCGCGCTCATTAGGACAGAGGAAGGTTGTGGGCATTCAGTCGTTTATCTAAACCTGACTTATTGGTGCCTAGACTAGACAAGTGAGAAAGGTAACTTTAAAAGGCCTGTCTCACGGTGATTCGTGAGCGGAACCCTCCTTTCTTCATTTGTGCTTACCTGGCCACAATTGGCGGTGAAGAGACGATTTAAGAGATATCTCACAATTTGTCACTTTGGAACAGTTAGGAGCAGTCTAGTGGACTTAGAAGACCATAGCTCTAGGTTTGATTGTGCATGTTTTAACTGTGATTGTTTGAAATAAGTCCGTATACATTCTTGCAAAACTCTTTAAGAAAAAAACAACACTTTCAAAAATTTCAAAACTCCAAAAACAAACAATTTTTTTTTTAAAGATTAAAAAATAAAAAAAATAAAAAACAATCATCACATTCTTTTTCTTCTCTTTTTTCTCATCACATCATGGGTACCCCACCTCGCAAAACTCTTGCCGAACTTTGGTACGCTCAACTAGACATTACTACCTACGCTTCTTGTTTTGGTCGAATTTCGAGCGACCCCTCCATGCCCAAAATTTCTTTGAAAGATCGGATAGACGTGTCTAGGAAAACCAATTGGACTCCGTAATCCACCTTGTATCAACCATTTCAACCTTCACTACCTTCTTACATTGATACTCCTTTTTCGAGTCCTGTTGTAACTCCGAAACCCATGTCTATTGCTGAACATATTGAACAATCTCGTAACCGATCTTTCACTCCTTTCACCACTGCGAATTCTTTGGATCAACAATTCAATTTACCTTTTTATTCAAATGTTGATCCTACTCCTGTCCAACCATTCAATTCCTACCAGTCCTACCCGACTTTTGCACCTTCCCTAGACATTGCTTCTGAACAGCCATTTGGGAGTTTCCAATATCCAAACAACTTTAAATCTTTTACTGAAACCCCGTCACAACTCATGTCTAGTCTAGAAAAGTCGTTGAAAAATTTTATGGTAGCGTCAAGCCAACAGATAATGGATTTGAATGCGTCTATGGCCGCCCTTATACAACCTAGTGACCTGGGAGCTAGTTTCCAACTAGCTCTAAATTTTCCAATGCATGACGAGGCGGTAGGACATGTTGAGAATTTGAGTGGAGAGAGTGAGCTGTGCACCCTTCCAAATCAAACCTACCCATCCCCAATTGAATCCCACAACTCCGGTTTTGAATGTCTATCAAGTGTCCTAAATGATTCACCAGTTGAAAATAGAACGTTTAATGAGTTGTGAAACTTTGTAGTGTTTGGTTTACCTGATTGTGAAGGGTCCCTTTCAAGTGAAACATCACCAATACTTTTGACCTCTACACCTCCACTCTAGAACCTGAATTGATTGATATCCATGCTTTTGATGTGGTGTTTGAGAAATTTAATTTTCACTTGATCGAGGATATTGACGCTGGGAATATTTTGGATGATGAACCCACAGATTTGGATGAGTTTCTCTCTCCAATTCATCATCCCGAGTCATTAACTGTTTTTTCTGAACTTCATATGCGTCTGAATTTTGATGATAATTGCATGAATGAGATAACTTTTGAGGGGAATTATGAGGATAGTATTGAGGATGAACCAGTTTTGTTTGATGAGTCAGATTTTCCAATCCATCCTGTCCCTTCCACTGACTGTGTACACCCTCCTGAACCTTTAACTGTTACACTTCCTAAATCACTCCCTTTCATCCTTTCCATTGTTCCGACCGCGCAAGAAACCGTATCACTTTCATTTTCAATGTCTGGTTTACCAAGTTCGACGTACCCAAGTTTTCTCACGAATCTTGAGGGATTTGAGCTCATTTCTCAGTGGGATGATAGATTAGCACAATCGCTTTTAACACATCGGTCATTACAAATTGTGATAATTTATACACTCCATTTCCATCCTCAATTTTGTATTCCACTTCTTTCTCCCACTTTTTCTGGTTCTTCTTTTAATCTTCCTTTAATGATAGAGAGTGTTAATGAATCACAATCCGATATTTTGAGTTCGATAATTTTAGAAAAACAACTTGATTTAGAATCTTTTGAGAATTAGGTAGATGGGCTTTACGAGTCTCCTACCTCCATAATTTTCGAAAAATCAAGTGTGTTGAATTCTGGCGCGACACTTATTAACATTGAAACGTTCAATCGGACCATCGATGAAAGTTTCGAAGATATTTTCGCGGACGAACTCGCATTCCTAAACGACATGAATTTTGTGATTAATCAACCTCTACCTGAAGAAGTCGAACCACCACCATTTCTTCTTATTCCATACGAGAATGTGACCATTCTTCCCATTCCTAGTCATCCACATTCTCGTTTCCGTTCATCATTATTGTTTTGTCTCTACAAATCGAGACGTAAACATTTTCCATTACACCACTTATCTTTACCCCATTTCTTTCTGACTCTATACAACATGTTCTTTCACCAACCGCTGCTTTATAACGATAAATTTTTTGAATGGTTGGTGCTAACCTTTAGCCTGTGTAAGGCCTTATATAGCTTGATACTGTGTTTTTCTCCCCCTAACTCTGAACTTTAACGCTTAAACAGTGGAAACACTGTTTTGCTTAAGTTTGGGGGGGCCTTTTTTTGTGTATATATTTTGGTTTGCCTTTTGTTTTGTTTAAAATTTTCTTTTAGGGAGCGCCGACAATTTTGACCCTCTTGGTGTAGCCTGACAGTGAGGGTACTGTCAAGTTTAAGTTTGGGGGTGTGCTCGGTAAGTTTTCTTCCTGCGCATTCATATGTATATTTTTGCATTTGCATACTTATTTTAAAACCCATAAAAATAAAAAATTAAAAGAAAAAAATTGAAAATTTCAATTTTGGCCATATTTGACTTAAGTTCAACACGACGGCTGACTAGTTAGGAAAAACTAGATCCTAAACTTAGTAAATTAAAAACCCTAAAAATAACCTTTCTTAAAGTTTAACTGTAGAAAATATACGTCCTTGTAGTTTATTTAGAAATAGGCAAATTTTGAGTTCAGTTCTTGGGCTAAATCGAAATAAGGGAAGAGTATTGAAAGCTCTAATTGAAGTATAAGTCTGAAAAATAATTCTGAACCTTAAGTCCAAATTCTGAAAGTATATACCCTACTTTACGCACTCATACACATCTTGAAACTTGGGATAGTAGAGGATATCTTGAAATGCTCTTGTCTAAATTCCTTAGTATGAAGGAAAATAAAATAAAAGTATAAGTGTGAATAAAGAGATAAAAAATGAACACTGGTTTTGTAATTACTTAAGGCTGCATAAATAAAAAATATAGCGAGGGTGCTTTATCACCTAGTGCCTTAGACCAACTGGTTTGGGAGTCACTGCTAAGACTTAGGTATTACAAGACGAGTAATTATGCCTAAATGCGTAAGCACGTTTTGTAATCGGTCGTTTAGTACTTCAAGAAGTATTAACGGTTGCATGAAGGATGTGTGAGCAATTTCATCTAAAATTCACCAACTAAAAGTATTTTGGAAGATGGACAAGAGTATGATAGCTTGAATCGAACTTCCAAGTGTAGGGGTGATAATTACACACATGTAGGGGTATATGATTGGGGTTTGGATGAGAGATAAGAATGAAAGATAGGGTTTATACCTTCAGTAAAAATGATAAAAATTCCTGAGTTGAGATTGCACCTTAGAAGGAAAATTCAAAAGATGCTAAAAGCTTAATAAATTTGCAAAACATATATGATCTTAAGTTAAATGAAAATGAAGCGTGAAAAATACGGGTTGATGGTTTCTAAGTTGAAGATAATAGAATTTCTTGCTAGAATACTGAATTGAAGAATTAGAATCAACGGCCAAACTGATCGGATTTTGTGGGTAGTATCCGCTGAAAACCCTCAGGAGACAACACTCCTCCTACTAGGGACACTTAGAGCTTTAACGGCTTGTTGCACGAGCTCAGTGCAATTGCGTTCCCTGCGAAAGTGAGGTTACGATTTTTCAAGAATAAAATTGGTTTTGCTCGGGACGAGCAAAAGATAAGTTTGGGGGTATTTGTTCATATCGGAATTTTGCATTATTTTATCGCCCATTCTTAATCGTATTACATATAAATAGGTGCTTTCGATCCATGTCTGCTAAATAGTTGCAGATTACAGGTTCTCAGATCGTTACAGTGAATTTCATGAAAATACGCTACAAATGTGAGACTGCGTCCAACGATAGTTGAATCCGTATGATGCCGCCTACCAGTTCAAGGAACAAATGAAAATCATTAGACAGTTCAATGCACAAAGCATAAGGGCAACACAAGATTCAAGACTTCAACACGAAACTCAAGGCAAAAGTCCACATCATTCTGCACTGTTGGAAATCTGGAAGGAAATAGAAGAATTCTGAGAAACCAAGTAAAGAAAATAGAAGATAAAAGCAACACAGAGAAACCCTAAAGAGATGGGCCCAAGAACCCATCAAATGGCCGTGGAACCGCGGCCAAACTGGCCTTTCTGCCGCGGTTCCGCGGCCGTGCAATGCACGTGTCGGTGGGGTGTCGGTGCTTTGACTCGGTCTTTGGGGTTATTTTGTAATTTCATGTATGGATCAGAATGTAAACCTAGGGTTTTTCCTATCTATAAATAGGAGGGCTCAAAGCCTCTTTCAGTGTGCCTCTTTTTGGTGTCCCTCTTTGGAGGATGCCTCTTTTTAATTCTTAGTCTAAAATTTTAATTCCATTTTAATCGTCAAGAGGTTATCAATAAAAGTAAGTGTTTTTCATTTTATCTTGCATTCTTCTTAATTGAAATTTATTATCTGCTATTTTATTTTGTCTTTTATTATTTGCAACTTAGATAATCTTTTAAAATTAGAAAAATGAATTTCATCATAACTTCCCTAATGAGCGAGTAATTCCTCACTTGTTAGGGTTAGGATAGGGAATGTTTGAGAGAAGGAAATCTCTCTCATTCCTTTCTTTGCCCATATAATTTTTATAATAAGGACTCTATTTAAATTAACCACACACCCCTCACTACAGCACCCTATCCTACAAGATAGCTGTGATTCCCTAGTTAGACCGGTTGTGGTTGATTTAAATAGAGGTTTGGGCTAAGAGTTAAGAAAGGACGGACAAGGACCAAAAGGAAGAAACGAAGTTTCTTCCTAGTCGTGCTAATCCCCTTTGTTGACTATTACCCTAACACCTATGTTCTTAACTAGGGCAAAGAAAGCAGTGAATAGAATCCCTTTTCCAAACTAACATAATCCTAACCCTAGCAAGACTTTAAATCAAATTAATCTCATTCTTAGATTTTAAAACAAAACCCTACCAAAAATAGTACTTAACTCGTTAGAACTTAAAGACAGAACATCTTTTCCCTATGGACCGACTCGTACTCAACCGGCTAGCTACCAAGCGACACCGTCTTGATTGCGGTATTCTTTAAATTTAAAACACACATTAAAACATCTAAACAATCACCGATCGATCTATCACCTAACTTAGGGGCGAGCTAGAGGACGTGCTAATCAAAATTGGGGAATTTATATTCCTAGTGGACTTTATAGTTATAGATACACAGCCTGTGGCAAACCCACGAAATCAAATTCCGATGATTCTTGGTCGGCCTGTTCTAGCAACTTCCAACGCAATAATCAATTGTCGTAATAGTTCAATGAACCTGTTCTTTGGGAAGATGACAATTGAAATTAACATCTACAAACTAGGAAGTCAACCCTACGAACCCTATGCTCATGTATGTTCTGTCGAAAAGATAGCTTCCGACAGTTGCGAATTTAAGGAGCTTCACGACACTAATCTCGACGCCCCGAGTGCGTTGTTGTTTGATCCGGCTAATTATTATACACGTGAAGACCCTTCTGTCGACAAGTCCACATCTAAGTCCGAATCCTTTGACTTGTCGAATGATTTAGTCGAGCTATCCGAATATCATAACTTCCTTTCCGATGAGACTATCATTCGGAATATCGATGGAAGTTTTGAAGACATTTTTACCGAAGAACTCGCATTCCTAGAAGACTTAGGAGTTGTGATGAATCAACCCCATCCAAAGAAGTTGAACAGCCACCCCTTCTTCTTATGAAGAATGAGAATGCGAGTAGTGCATCATCACTGTTTCATCTCTACCAACCAAGACGAAAACTTGAGCGATTACGCCTCTTATCTCCCCACTTCTTCACATCTATGATTTTCCACCAACTATATTGTTACATCGATAAAATATTTGAATGGTTGGTATTGACTTTTGGTCTTTATAAAACTTTGCATAGATCAATAACCTTACCCTCCTCATTATGATTTTAAATGCTTAAAACTATTTTACTTAAGTTTGCGTGGGGAGGAGGGAGGAGAAAAATATTTTGGCTCTTGAAAGAAAACGAAAATTTTAAAATTATGAGCCAAAAACAAGTTTGGGGGAGGATTTCATTGTCATTAACATTTTGTCCCCTTTTGCTAATAATTGAGAATTTTTCCTCCCAAGTCTACAGGTTTTAAGCTTAAAAGATGATATCAGTGAGTACACTGCTGCAAATAGGTTTGGGGGAGGTTTGTGTTTATTCACACATCATTTTGCATTATACTAAATAATAGCATAAAAAAATTTGATAATAAAAGTTAAAAAGTGAAAAATACATATAAAAAATAGGAAGAGATTTAACAAAAGCAAGAAAATTAGATATTTTATAACGAAATTAGTAATAGGTGGTCAGGAGCTGTTGTCCCAAGGGTTAGTAAGATGAAAGAAATTACTAATCTGAGGATAGAAATAAATTTGAAAAATAGTCCATATTCTTGAGTCCAAACATTTGAACATTGATATCCTACTATACGCACTTGCACACTTCTCGAAACTTGGGATAGTAGAGAATACCTTGAAATGTTCTTGTCTAAAAACCTTAATATGAAGAAAATATATATATATATATATATATATATATATATATATATACACACACACACACATAAACAAAAATAAAAATGGTGAAGAAAAATGAACATTGGTTTTGTTATTACTTAAGGCAGCATAAAAAAATATAGCGTGGGTGCCTTATCACCTAGTGTCTTAGACCAACTGGTTTGGGAGCCACTGCTAAACTTTAGGTGTTGCAAGAATAGAATATTGCTAATTACACCTTAAAGAGTGAGCACATTTGGTAATCAGTTGGTTAGTACCTCAAGAAGTATTAACGGTCGCATGAAGAATGTGTGAACAATTCTATCTAAAATATTCACCGGCTAAAAAGTACTAAGGAAGATGGATAAGAGCATGATAACTTGAATTGAATTCTCTAAGTATAGGGATATTTTTTACACACACGTAAGGGTATATGATCTATGTTTAGAAGAAAGGTAGGTAAAAAGACTAAAGACGATATTTTATTGAGGGATGATGTGATTTCCGACATCTTTTCAAGACTATTAAGCTATGGCTCATGGCAACTAAAAACCCAGTGTAGTTTGAAACTCTTATTTTCAAGTTCTTTCTTTTATATGTTCTATATCTTTGTATACAACTTTTATCATCTTTCTTTTATTATGGGATTTTATGAGTGTAATCCATTGAAAACCCTCAGGAGACAACACTCCTCCTACTAGGGACACCTAGAGATTTGAAGGTTTGTTGCCCGTGCTCAGTGCAATCGTATTGCCTACGAAAGTATGCTAGGTTTTTATTTTTTCTTCGTCTTCTCTTTAATAACTAGTTTGCGCGGGACGATCAGAGTTAAGTTTGGGGGTATTTGATTAGTTTAAAATAATGCACATTTGAATGAACATTTTTCCTATTATTGTTAAGTACTAAAAAGTGTTTATTGTAATTATAGAACATATGAGGGTTTATGTATAAAAAGTTTATTATAATATGTTTCTACATTATAATTAACATAATGAGGAAAAATACATGCATATAATATTTATATGAAATATTGTAATTAAAATATGCATATCATATCAAATATTTCTAATCAATATTCTTAACATACAATATCATATAAAATGGTTAGGATAATATCTCAAAAATACCAAATATTATTAACACTTTGATTTGAGATATTGGGCAAATATTAGCTCAAGTCTGGAATCCAAGAGATCCGGATAAATCAAGATGCCGGAATCAAATCTGCCAAAATATTGAAGCAAATCGTGAGATCTAGCAATGACAGAAACCCAGAGCATTATTTTCATAATCTAGACATCGAGAGGATCTCCATAAATCAAGATAAAAGAGCACAAAAAATCCCAAAGCCTGAAGCCACCAAGATGCGGCGGATCTGCGGAAAAAATAAGAAATATGCAGCGAAAGCGCGGCGGGTTTGTGGCCGTAGGATTTGAGATTTTGGTGATTTGATCTTAACAGAATATATTCACTTAAGGCATCTAGGCTTTCTGATTTTGGGACTATATATAGGACCGAGAGTTTCATATAAAAAATTATCAACTAAAGAGATCAAGTGGTCCAAAGCAATCCACGCATCCAGGTGATCATCAGTTAGTCATCTACTTCCAATAAGATAGAGAGCGACAACAAAAATTAGGGTTCTTGTAATCTACCTTCAAAAGATTTGTAAATGCAATAGTTGATAAATAAAGGTAGTGTTTTTATTTTTCTTTTTGCAATTAATTTCCGCACTTACTTTCTACATTTAATTTCTGCATCTTAATTATGTTTTCATTCTTCAACTTTTCTTCTAAATCTCAAATCATGAGCGAGTAATTCCTACCTTGCTAGGGTTCGTAGACTAGGATAAAACAATGGATGAGAAAATCATTTAACTTCTTTTATACATTTTAAAATTTATAAACTTTAGCAAAATAAATGTTGACATTCTTATCGAGCGTGCTACCAGTTTATTGATAATCACGACCACGATTTGAGATCTGTTTAACACTTGTTTTGTTAAGGGCTAGACATGAATAAAGATCAATGCAAGGACAAGGGTTAATAGTAGGGAAACCCCAATTTCTTCCAGAAACCCTAATCTACATTCATCACCATCGATCTAGTTTTAAACTATTAAAAGATAAAAGAAGTCATTTTTAATTATTCATCCATTACTACCAAGTCCTATAAACCCTACAACCCTTTTCTTTATAAATTCTATATCCGTTTCAAATTATAATGACAACAATCAACCAATCTTTCATCAATACATCTAAAGCAAGAAAAAGGTTCACGTTTCCTTGCGGACTGTAGGGTGTTTTTCGTCACCCCATTGAGATGGGAATACGCGCGTGCTTGTCAGGTGTACTACAGATTCCCTTGCCTAGGGTAGGAAGGGGTTTATTGATCGTGGGGATCCGAATCTCCGGTAGCCGCGGACTAAGCTGCCGTTAATTACCCCTCGTCTTTGGAGTGAGAGAACCTCCGATTAATGGGTTAAACTGGTCATGCGAACTCAATGCGCAGTGTTGTGTTTGAAGGGGTTTTGGATATATTGGGGGCCCTGCAGAGTTTTTACGGGGGTCCCGCTACCCGGATAGCGGGTTGGGGTCAAGGGGGCTAGCATCCCCCTTACGGGGTGCGGGGTAGCGCCCCGTTAGAAATTTTTTTCTAACGGGAACAGTGTTGTGGAGTATGTATTTGTATATATATACACATATATATATATAAAGGGAAAGAGCATCCAAAGGATGCATGGGAGAAAGCGCCAGCGCCCCACGTGTCAGACACGCGGGCGCTGTGCGCCAGAGCGCCAGCGCACCACGTGCTTGGCATGCGGGCGCTGTGCGGTAGAGCGCCAGCGCCCCACGTACCTGGCACGCGGGCGCTGGGCGCCTGAGTGCCAGCGCCCCACGTGCATGGCACGTGGGGCGCTGGCGCTCTACCGCACAGCGCCCGCGTGCCAAGCACGTGGTACGCTGGCGACAGAAGGGACTTGGTCCCTGCACTGGGAGCTGTGCTCCAAAAAAGAAATATTTATTATTTTGTATATATATGTATATATATTTTTGAGGAGTTGAACTCCTAAGATATTTTGGAGCTGATGGAAGGGGCTTCTCCCTTGAGTCATGGATCTTCCCCAAAGTGGGGCCTTTGGAGATGGGTCTCCTTCTTCCTCCTTTGTTAGCCGGCTCTTGGATAACAAGAGGGGTGAGATTTTAAAAATCTCTCCTTTTTAAGATCTGATGGAAGATCCAAGCTCCCCTTTGTGGGTTTTGTGGTGAAAAACTATTTAGTTTTGGAAAAGGAAGAGTAAAACTCTTGATTTAATTCAAAATAAAGAAGAAAGTTTTAGAACCTTGAGGAAGGAGAAGATCACATATCTTGATTCTTTTTTGGGTGAGAGAAAAAGTTGTCCTAGATAATTTCATCATGTTTGCCTTTATCGGCTACATACTTTACATATAGCCTCTTGGGCATTACAAAATGGTATTTTGCCCATCCCATACCTCATGTGGCTCAATTCTTTTGCACATAAGCCATGAGCTTTACAAAAATTTGGTTTTATGCCCATTTTTCTTACATTTATTCAAAAAATAAAAAAAAGGAAATACACAAAAATTATTTATTACAAAATTTTTATTTTGGCATGGCGGAAGGCCGGACTCTTCGTGTTCGGGCTCGACTCGGGCATTGGCCCACTTGACCTTGGTTTGGGCCCACTTGGTTTGGGGTTGACTTTGATTTTGACTTGGTCAACCAGGGTGTAAATTTCGACCCCAACAAAGTGCCCCCATCAATAAATGCACACAGCATATATGGGTCATATGCATGAAATTGATGGATCTTCTTTCACGTGGAGTCGACTTGATTTGGTTCTCGCTTTTTGGGAAGCTGGCACTGCCCTTTTTACAATATGGACGGTTGATGCTTAACGTTTCTCCGAGATGGAGTGTCTGGTTGACTTGGTTCCAAGGCAGAGCATAATTCCGACGAGGAGGTCGTTGCTTCCCTTTTAACGACGTGGACGGTCGGTGCTACCCTTTTAGTGACGTGGACGGTCGGTTCTGCCCTTTTTGTGACTTGGATGGTCGATACTGCCCTTTTAACGACGTGGACGGTCGATATTGCCCTTTTTGCGACTTGGACGGTCAGTGCTGCCCTTTTAGCGACTTGGACGGTCGATGCTACCCTTTTTGCGACGTGGACGGTCAGTGCTGCCATTTTAGCGACGTGGATGGTCGATGTTGCCCTTTTAGTGACGTGGACGGTCGGTGCCGCCCTTTTAGCGACTTGGACGGTCGGTTCTGCCCTTTTTGCGACTTGGACGGTCGGTGCTTCCATTTTAGCGATGTGGACGGTCGGTGCTGCCCTTTTAGCAACTTGGACAGTCAATGCTGCCCTTTTTGTGACGTGGACGGTCGATGCTGCCATTTTAGTGACGTGGACGGTCGATGCTGCCCTTTTACCGACTTGGACGGTCGATACTGCCATTTTAGTGACGTGGATGGTCGATGCTGCCCTTTTAGTGACTTGGATGGTCGAATGTTCTGATTTGACTTGCTCCGCTTTCTGCGGTGTCAGGATTTGACTTGTTTCTGAGGTGGAGCATGATTCTGCCAGCGAGGTTGTTGGTTGTCTTGCTGAATTGATATGGTTTGGGTTGACATCAGCATCGCTATACTGGAATATGGTACCAGGAGCAAATCATCATCTGCCATGACAGGGTTTGGGGATTTTGGTTTTGGTTTAGCATCAGCATCGCTTCACTGGAATATGGTACCAGGAGCGAATCATCATTTGCCATGAGGATATTTCCCCCGTTCCCAGTTTAACGACTTTAGGGGTCATCTGTTCCCAGTTTAACGACTTAGAGGTCATCTATTCCCAGTTTAAAGACTTAGGGGTCGTTTGGATTGGAGTTTGGAATTTTGGTCTTAGGGTAGGCATCAGCGTTGCAAACACCGAAGCACATGTGCCAGGAGCAATTCATCATTTGCCTTTTCCTGTTGGGGAGCGATGGATTAGGAGACAGGTTTAGGTCCCTATCACCTAAGACTTTTCAATTTTATGAGCCGTAAGGGTCCCATAAAAGTATTTTCTCCCTACGAGTCGAAAGGATCTCGTAGGTGTACTTTCTCCTTAGGAGTCGTGAGGACTCCTAAGTGTGTTTTTTCTTTGTGAGTCGTAAGGATCCCACGAAGGTGTTTTCTTACGAGTCGATAGGATCTCGTAAGTTTGTTCTCCTCATGTATCGTGAGGACACATGAGTGGGTCTTCCCAAATGGAGCATAAGTCCAAGGGTGAAGACCGGCCGCTGGACTGGTGATTGCGGTGGGGTATGGGTATGATGAGAACTATTTGAGCCCGTGGATTGTATACGGTAGTCAATTTGGGGACTAACCGTAGGGCCGTGAGAATTTTGAGAAATTGGATTTTGGTTGGCGTTTGCATCGCTGCACTGGAATATGGTACCAGGAGCGACTCATCATTCGCCGTTTGGGGACTTGGAATTTGGATCTTGTTTGGCATCATCATTGCTGCACTGGAATAATGCCAGGAGCAACTCATCATTCATCCCCGGAGGACTTGGGATTTGGTTTTTGGGTCGGCATCAGCACCGCTAACACTGAAGCAATGCCAGGAGCGACTCATCATTTGCCGTTGGGAAAACTTGGGATTTGGGTTTTTGGTCGGCATCAGCACCACTAACACTGAAGCGAAATGCCAGGAGCGACTCATCATTTGCCGTTGCCCGTTGGGGAGCGATGGCTTAGGAGACAGGTTTAGATCCCTATCACCTAAGGCTTTTTAATTTTATGAGCCGTAAGGGTCTCATAAAAGCATTTTCTCCCTACGAGTCAAGAGGATCTCACAGGTGTATGTTCTCCTTAGGAATCGTAGGGATCCCTAAGTGTGTTGCTCCTTTATGAGTCGTAAGGATCTCACGCAGGGATTTTCTCCTCACAAGGTCAAGAGGACTTTGCAAGTGTATTTTATCTCTTTTCATGAGTTTCCGCCCTTTCGGGTTTTCACAAACTCGCCGGCAGTCCTGCTGTTTTTACTCACGGAGCCCTTTAGGGTTTTCATCCGTGCCCGTTTTTCTTGTGGACATATCTTTTTTTTTGACTTGGGAAAGATAGGGTTCGTTTACGCCCGTGGATTGTATACGGTTTTACAGGATGTATGATCTGACCGTAGGGCTAGTGTGCTCAATTCGCTTGCGACTTGGAGCATTCACGCGTAGTATTTCTTGAGATATCGGCCATTGATGGGTGGCATGGACCTTTCTCCCTCGGCATTTATCGGTTGGTCGGATCCTCCGTCAAACACTTTCTCGATGACGTATGGTCCTTCCCAGTTTGGCTCGAATTTTCCCTTGGCATGTCGATTGGGGATGATCGGTCTTTTGAGGACCAACACCAATTCACCTTTCTTGAAAGCGCGGAGACGGGTTATCTTGTCATAGGCCCGTGACATTTGGGCTCGGTATAGCTCCAGATTTTGCTGCACTGCGAGCCTTTTTTCTTCGAGGGCGTCGAGCTCTTCAAGCCGAAGGAGCACGTTTTCCTCCTCCGTCAACTCGTGCTGAACGGCCATTCTTAAGCTTGGAACTTCGACTTCGAGGGGGAGGACCGCCTCCACTCCGAAGAGCAATGAGTATTGAGTGGAATGAGTTACAGTACGGTGCGTGGTACGATATGCCCACAACGCCTCGTGAAGTTTGAGATTCCAGTCTCTCTTGTTGGCTGAAGCATTTTTCCTCAGGAGCTTGCATAGAGTCTTATTGAAGGCTTCGGCTAGCCCATTGGCTCTTGGATTATAGATGGAGGAATATCTCCAGTCTATCTTGTGCTGAGTAGCGAACCTTAAGACTTTGAAGCTCTTAAAAGAAGGCCCGTTGTAAGAAATGATTGTTCTTGGCGTACCGAAGCGTTATAGAATATTATGTTGGAAGAACGTCAGAATATCTTCTGTCTTGACTTCTTTTAGTGGGACAGCTTCAGCCCATCTGGAGAAGTAGTCTGTTGCAGCCAGTATGAACCGGTAGCCTTTGGATGATGGAGGATCAATTGGACCAACTATGTCGGTGCCCCAAACTTCGAAGGGCCACGACGCCACCGTAGGATGCAACGGATTGGGATGCTTATGAATGAAATCACCATGGATTTGGCATAGATGGCATTTCTTTGCATACTCTTCGCAATCCCTTATCATGGTGGGCCAGTAATATCCAAGCCGTTTGATCTAAAGTCGCATTTTGGGGCCGGACTGGTGAGCCCCACAGACGCCTGAGTGAACTTCTTTCATGACCTTTTGGGTTTTGGCCAATGACAACTTCTGAGCCAGAGTTGGTCATATGGCCAATGGTATAGCGTGTCATTTACAAACACGTATCGGAGAGCTCTCTTCTTCAACCGAATCCTCGCAGATTTTCCTTCGGGCAGCTTGTCATATCGGAGGTACTCTATGAAGGGTTCTCTCCAATCGGGCTCGTCTTGGATGATCGAAGCTTCTTCGGCAGGAGTGTTATCTTGTTCTACGTTTTCTTCTTCACGCAAAGTGGCTGGAGGCAGAATTTGCCGGCTTCTGACTGTGATTAGAATTTCGTCCATGTCAGGATCAGCCAGCTCTTTAGCTAGGCGAGCGAGTATTTCGGCTTTTCTATTCAACGCTCTAGGGACTTTCATTAGTTCAATGTGAGTGAACCGTTTTATGAGTTCCACCACTCGGCTTCTGTATCGAGCTAACTCGGGTTTGTATATCTTACGGTCGCCGCTTACTTGGTTGACGAAAAGCCGGGAATCACCGTAGACTCGTAGCCGAAGGATTTCCATTTCTATGGCGAGCTCCAAACCAGCTATTAGAGCTTCATACTCGGCCTCATTTTTTGTGCGAGGCTCGGTGAGAGCAAAAGAACGCCGTAGGGTTCCCATTGATGGCATGATGAACACCAATCCTATCCCTGCTTTTATCACCGGGACGCTTGATTTGCTGGAGGTCATCATTGATGATGCTCCATCGAAGTAGAGCTCCCAACATGGCTCATCTTCCTCGAGGTGCAGCACTTGTTCGTCGGGTAGCTCGCAATTAAGCGGTGACCCCTCTGATACGAGATGAGCAGCAAGGAAGTTTACGAGAGCTTGCCTTTTTACTGCTTTCTGAGGAGTATAAACTATGTCAAACTCAAGCATCATGACAGCCCATCTTGACATTCTACCGGCTAGGCTTGCTTTGGTCATTAAGCGTTTGAGCGGGTCGACCCTAGAGATCAGCATAACCCGATGAGCGAGCAGATAGTGCCTCAGCTTCTTCACAGCGAACATCAGAGCCAGGCATTGCTTTTCGATCGGAGAATAGTTGTGTTCCGCACCGACTAAAGTTCGACTGAGGTAGTAAAGGGCATTCTCTTTTCCCTCCTCATTGTTCTGGGCAAGGAGCGCACCGAGTGACTCATCTAGCCCGGCAGTATAGAGAATCAGTGGTTTATTTGGAATGGGAGCGGCCAGCACTGGAGGGTGAAACAAGTAGTGTTTGATGCTTTCGAACGCTTCTTGACATTCGGCATTCCAGACAAAAGGAGCTCCTTTCTTCATGAGCTTTGAGAAGGGCCTACATCTCCCCGATAAATTTGAGATAAACCTTCGTGTATAAGCAAGCTTGCCTTGAAAAGATATTAGCTGCGTCAGATTCTTCGGAGGGGGCATCTCCATGATGGCCTTTATCTTTGATGGGTCAACTTCAATCCCTTGATTTCGGACTATGAAGCCCAGGAATTTTCCCGATGACACGTCAAAAGCGCACTTCAGAGGATTCATTTTCAGATCGTACTCCCTCAGTCTGGTGAGAACGGTCCTAAGATCTTGGATGTGATCGGCCTTGGCTTTAGTCTTGACGACCAGATCATCAACATAACATTCGATGACCTTATGAATTAGGTCATCAAAGATATTGGTCATTTCCCTTTGATATGTAGCACTTGCGTTCTTCAGTCTGAACGGCATCACTTTGTAGCAGTATATTCCGATCGGGGTTCGAAATGCTGTGTGCTTCTCATCCTCAGGCGACATCTTGATCTGATTATACCCAGACGAGCCATCCATAAAGGTGAACAGCTCGTAATTTGAGGTGCCATCGACCATCATTTCCATGACCGGTAGCGGGAAGTCGTCTTTAGGACATGCCTTGTTGAGGTCCCTGAAATCGACACAAACTCGGATCTGCCCATTTTTCTTTTTCACTGGGACTATATATGCGATCCAGTCTGCATATTTCTCTTCCCTGATGAAGCCGGCATCGATGAGCTTCCTGGTTTCCTCGATGACCTTTTCTTCTAGTTCCCTTCTCATTCTTCGAGGAGCTTGTTTGACTGGCTTAGCATAAGGAGATATAGCCAGTTTATGCACGGCCACTTCAGGGGAAAGGCCAGGCATTTCTTTGTATGTCCACGCGAAGCAGTCGACGAACTCATGCAGCAGGGAAATTATCTACTCTTTCATTTCCTCTGACAAGAGTGAGCTGATGTAGGTTGGCCTTGAATTATCGGGCGTTCCTAAGTCAATCTCGGTTAGCTCGTCAAAGGTTGCTTGTCTGCCATCTTCGAGCTCTTGAGGAGCTTCTTCTGGCTTGGCTATCTCGTCATCATCATTTGATCTTTCGCTGGCTTCACCAACATGGATCATGTAGCATGCTTTGGAATTAGGTTGAATGAAGCCTATGCCCCGTCTATCTGGAATTCGTCCATCGATGAGTGCTCGGACCTGGGGCGGATGCCACAGCCCTTCATAAAACTTTGCTTCAAACTCCATTTGATATAACCGGCATCCGCACCTTTTGAAATATTCCTGCATCTCGGGTGCATAGTATCTGGGATTGAGGACGGCTTTTATGCCTCTCTCATAGGGAAGGCACGCGACAGACAAATCGTCCGGGTGCACAACGGGGTTTGACCCATAAAACATGATGTCCTTCTATCCACTTTTCCTCCTGGGAACGTAGAAATTTTTCAGCTGGTCCACGGTAGAGACTAACAATGCATCGAGCTCTTTGCACATCCGTTCTGGCACCCTTGTGATGGCCAGGGACCCTTCTGCAATTTCGAAGGTCTCTCGTAGTTTCGCTTGCTGCATGGGTGTCCAATCTGCATGGCTGTTGCACGGCAGGTCCTCTTCCTCCGAATCTTCGGTGTCGCTGCTAAGATGAAGGTGGACTTTGCTGCTAGATGGGCTTTCAGTATCGGATTCGTCCGTATCGCTACCGAAACGAGGGCGAGTTTTACGGAAGGACGGACTTCCAGCGTCGGACTCATCAGTGTCGCTGCCAAGATGAGGGTGCACTTTGGCGTTTTTGTTTTTAAAAGTGACAGCCGGCTCAGATTTTCTTTTGAGTCTTGGGGCCGTTCTATCCTCAGTCAGTTGTGGCTTAGCATTTTGGTGGTTCATGAAGTACCGAGAATCTTCATATCGGACTTCATGCACACCGAACGGCTGGATGTCTCCGTCAATGTGTCTTTCTTCGCCATTTTTAGTATACTTCATGTATTGATGGAGAGTTGACGGAATGATGCCGTAATCGTGGAGCCACGGCCGTCCCAAGAGAATTTTATAAGACGTGTCAGTGTCGATCATGTATATCTTAGCTTCAGTTTGTAGATCCCCAAATTTGATTGGCAAAGCTATAGACCCCAGAACTTGCTGGCAGTTTTGATTGATGCCTTGAATGACATTCCTTTCCCTTGACAGGTGTCGGACGTCTATTAACAAACTCTTCAGAGTTCGCAAGTTCATGATGTTCACTGAGGACCCTGGATCAATCAATATGCGATTAATCCGGTCTCCGTCGCTGTACCCTGTCACGTAAAGCGGCCGATTATGCTCAGTTGTTCCCAGTAGCAAGTCATCGTCCTTAAATGTCACTGTGGCGGCATGCAGAGCGTACTGGGCTTCTTTCATATCGATTTCCGCAAAGCGAGCCTGATGCCGCTCAGGATTTTGTAGAGCGTGAATGAGAACATCTCTAAGCTCCTTAGATAGGACCAAGGCATCGTAGATGCTTAGGAGAGACGGAAGCTTCCGGAGATGAGCCAAGACATTATAGTCCACAGAGGAAGGACTTGAGTTTTCATTGTCCGGTTCTCTGTCATCTTCCACATTAGCCACCTGTTTTTCCTTTTCTTTTAGGGCGTTACCCTGATATGGCGGCAGATCCCTGCCGCTTCTAAGCTGGATTTGGTTGGCCTTTATGGCGAGCTCCTCATCCTCTTCGGGAAAACTGAGCTCCTCCTCAAAGTCACTGCCAAGATGGATGGCGTAGCAGGTCACTAAAGGGATCTCTTCATTGGAGTCTTCCTCTAACTCCTCCAGAATTTCAGCCGCTTTTATAGGGAGGAGCTCCTTCAATTGAATCAGAGTTCTTTCCTTCTGTTCATAGTCTTCGAAGGAATCGATATATTTTTGAATGGTCGATCTCCATGCAGACTCTTTTTCGCGCCGAGCTGCACTTTTCTTCTTCTTGAGCTTTTTGGATTTTGAGCTTGATGGAGCCGCATTAGCAGCTGGAATGGTAGGCTTCTTCTGCCCTTCCCATTCCGTCCTGGGCTCTTTCCGAAGTAGCTTTATCATCTTCTTCGTCTTATTAGATATGTGCGTACTCCACGGAGGCCGCGGTGAGTCCGTTTCATTTCTCAGGGCAGCGGGTTCGGCTGTCTGCTCTTAGAAGGTTTCAGCTTCTGTCTGTATAAAGTTGGTGGTTGCAACTTGATTGTTCACCAACACACTTTTGGACAGATCAATCTCTCTAGCCTTGTACTGCTTCTCAACCCAGTCTTTGAAGATATAGCAATACTCGATCGCATGGCTCACTACTCGGTGGTACGGGCAATACAGGGGATTGTCGGTCATTTTTTCCTATTGAGGCCTTTTCGACTCCGGCAATTGTAGACCATTATTCAAGGCATCTTTAAATATCCTTCGGGCCTTGTCCTTCCTGAAAGAGTAAACCTTGCTCTTTTTCTCTTCTAGGGAAGGCCTTTCTCCTCCCAGCACTGGCTTTCGAGACCGGATGGTTTTGGATTCGCTCGCCATTCGCTTTTCTTCATTGTCGGACGCATTGAAGACATTGGTACTGCTGGGATTCCCGCTTCTACGGTTGTCGTCCCGGTTGCTTTTCCAAGTCTTGTCTCTCTGAGAGTCCGGGGTAGACTCTTACTCCGAGCGTTCCAGCATTTGGACTTTCTTTGTTAGCTCTTGAAATGTCTTGAGGCCTGCTGTACACAAGAATAGGACCATCCAATTGCTGAGGTTCCCAATGAGAAGGCTGACAGACTAGTCCTGCACCAGCGGCGGTTCGCACTTGACTGTGAGATTATGCCATCGGGCGATAAAGTCGGTGTTGCTTTCATTCTTCCCTGGCTTGGTCCTCACAAGGTCAGCAATGGAGATTTTATCACTGACACTCATGAACTTTTGCCGAAACAGAGACTCCATTTGGGCAAAGGTAATGACGGACCCGTCTGGTATACTCGCGTAACAGTCAAAAGCGACACCGGTCAGGCTGTTGACAAACTGACGAAGAAGGAGCGCATCATTGCCCCCTGTGTTTCCGCACGATGCTTTAAAGTGGGCGACGTGCTGATTTGCATTTCCCATCCCGTCAAATCTTCCGAACTTAGGAATGACGTAGTCGCTCGGGAACTCGATCAAATCGTACTGTGCGGGATAAGTCCGCCCACTACTGCCAATTTCTTTCTGAGCTTCAACTTCGGCCACCAATGTTTTAACCTTGCTGGTGACCAAATCCATTATCCGATCTTGTGTTAGCGGGATAGTGTTATCTAGGGCCAAGGCGTCCCCAGAAGCGGAATGTGGCCGGCTTTCGTGCGGCTTGACCAATTTTGGACCCAAAGGGACAGGCATCGGCCGCTTCAGATTGTCATCATCTGGCTCATGAGTAGCGACTTGTGCTTGATTGGGAGGCGCTCGAGCAATTTGAGCCGTAAGCTGCATCACAATGTTAGTTAGTTCGTCAATTTTCGAATAGAGCTTGGCCATCTCTTTATCTTTGCTCCTGAGCTATTTTCGAAGCTCTTGAAGCAACTCTTGCTCCGCGGTCTTGGGGCGGAAATTCGGCTCTTCCTCGCTGTTCGATCTTGACTCTACATGGACTGAGGGGTCTTTTTGCCTATCATCCTCATCGAGAGGGTTTTCATCATCTAGCGGAGGCGGCTGTTCTTGGGAAGCGGCAACCGCATTCAAGCCAGATTGGGCTTGGGATGTGATGGCCCCGTCCTTGCTTTTGTTGCGAAGGTTGTCGCTGGGGCGCCCACCTGCCATATAGACCGTATGGATAACATATCCAGCCATCTTTTTATTATCGGCGGCTGATTTCACATATCGCTGTCTTGACCCTCCTATTTCGGTAACGGGCAGTCGACTGAAGGCGGCTGGCCTGACCGGATTCTTGAATGGTGCTGATGCTTCCTTTTTGGTTTGCCCCGCTATTTTCGCGCGGCACAGAGCGCCTGGTAGACTCTTGAAGAGACAGTGTCATACTTTTTTTGTTGGGGCCAGGAAAAGTCTCTTTGTAGCAACGTTCGGACTGCTGTCTTCTTGATTCTGGCAGTCATGGCATTTTTTGAACCCACTTCAGTGGTTCAAAAGATTGCTGATTTTGACGACCGACTCAGCCGTCGTCGCGGAGTAACCTTGCTCTTGGAACCTCACAAGATTCTACTTGGCCGGAGTCCTGGACCTCTTGTTGGCTCGATACCTGAGCAGCTTCTATCTCAGTCTTTCTGTTTTGAGCACTTGGCTGGTTACGGCTCTTCGGGAAGCCTCCGTAGACCGGGCGATGGAGGGCTTTGGAGATACGCATGATTGTGCATTTGTTGGAGTCATCGCTTGAGCTCGTCCACAACATTTGATGTTGCCCTTTGTACTGGAAGTCTTGCCCCCAGCTGGAGCACCAGAGAGTTGTTCAGACACCGTCTTAAGTTTCGGTCATGGTACTTTAGCGATCACAACGTTCGGCCTCTTGCCCCATGAGACCGGCTTGGCCACCTGTTTTGCCGGGATTTCTTCCAGATGAGCGCTTCCGGCAGGGTGATGATGAAGGAACCAAACTGGCGGGGCAGTTCCTCCCACTGTCAACTGAGGCTTGCGGGGAGAACCACACGAGCATTGATCTTGACCACGTACGAGATCGGGGTCGCGTTGGAAGCTGAATTCGTCTTGGGAAACATTGTCATTAAAATTTGATTGCTGCATAAAAGGAACATTACTTTAGTACAAACATCAGTATATATGTTAAATGAGTTCGCATGAACGCTTAACCCGAAATATGGGAAGAGAGATTGGTCCCACTGGGCGTGCCAAAATCTGTAGGGTGTTTTTCGTCACCCCATTGAAATGGGAATACGCGCGCGCTTGTCAGGCGTACTACAGATTCCCCTTGCCTAGGGTAGGCGGGGGATTATTGATCATAGGGATCCGAATCTCCCGCAGCCGCGGACTAAGCTGCCGTTAATTACCCCTCGCCTTTGGAGCGAGAGAACCTCCGATTAATGGGTTAAACTGGTCATGCAAACTCAATGTGCAGTGTTGTGTTTTGAAGGGATTTTAGATATATTGGGGGCCCCGCAGAGTTTTTACGGGGGTCCCGCTACCCGGATAGCGGGCTTTGGGTCAAGGGGGCTAGCAGCCCCCTTACGGGGTGCGGGGCAGCGCCCCGTTAGAAATTTTTTTCTAACGATAACAGTGTTGTGGAGTATGTGTGTGTGTAAAAATGGGAAAGGGCATCCAAAGGATGCGTGGGAGAAGGCGCCAGCGCCCCACGTGCCTGGCACGCGGGCGCCGGGCGCCAGAGCGCCAGCGCACCACGTGCCTGGCACGCGGGCGCCGGGCGCCAGCAGCAGAAGGGACTTGGTCCCTGGACTGGGAGCGTGCTCCAAAAAGGAAATATTTATTATTTTGTATATATATGTAGCTGATGCTTTGGAGCTGATGCTTCTCCCTTGAGCCATGGATCTTTCCCAAAGTAGGGTCTTTGGAGATGGGTCTCCTTCTTCCTCCTTTGTTAGCCGGCTCTTGGATAACAAGAGGGGTGAGATTTTAAAAATCTCTCCTTTTTAAGATCTGATGGAAGATCCAAGCTCCCTTTTGTGGGTTTTGTGGTGAAAAACTATTTAGTTTTGAAAAAGAAAGAGTAAAACTCTTGATTTAATTCAAAAGAAAGATGGAGGTTTTAGAACTTTGAGAATGGAGAAGATCACAGATCTTGATTCTTTTTTGGGAGAGAGAAAAAGTTTTCCTAGATATTTTCATCATGTTTGCCTTTATAGGCTACACACTTTACATATAACCCCTTGGGCTTTACAAAATGGCATTTTGCCCATCCCATGTCTCATGTGGCTCAATTCTTTTGCACATAAGCCACGGGCTTTACAAAATTTTTTGCTTTATGACCATTTTTCTTACATTTATTCAAAAAATAAAAAAAGGAAATACACCAAAATTATTTATTACAAAATTTTTATTTTGGCATGGCAGAAGGTCGGACGCTTCGTGTTTGGGCTCGATCCGGGCATTAGCTCACTTGACCTTGGTTTGGGCCCACTTGGCTTGGGGTGACTTTGATTTTAACTTGGTTAACCGGGGTTAAAATTTCGACCCCAACACGGACGACCCGTACTCATCGCGGCTAGCTACTAGCGATACCGTCTTGATTGCGGTTACTTTACAAATACTTTTTCAAACGACAAACCATTAGTTAAGGGACTTCTTGGTCCATTATTAGTTTAGGGACTTCTAGGTCCATTATCGCCGTTTTTGAGGCGACAGAACTTTTTTGGTATTACTCTCAGAGTTTTGATTCAGGAAAATAGTGAGCGGACACAAGCGTCGTCATCTATCATTGACCTAAGTCATGACTCTTTAAGCGTAGTACTTTTTGATGAATCAGCCGTTTATTGGCCGGAAGGGTCTTTCGCCATGCATATCCATGAGCAGGTATGCTCCATCTTGGTAGACTTTGTCTATGATGTATGGGCCTTCATAGTTCGGATCGAACTTCTCCCGTTTTGCATGATTTGGGATCATTGGTCTTTTGACGACTAGCACGAGTTCTCCTTGGCGGAATGTTCTCATCCTGGTCAATCTTTAATATAACCGCGTCATCCTTGCTTTATAAGCTTCCAGATTTTGTTGTGCTATAAGGCGGGTTTCATCGAGGGCGTTATGCTCCTTGGGCCTAAGATGAGTATTTTCTTCATCTATCAGTTCGTATTGAATTCCACTCGTTAAGAGGGGAGTTTTATTTCCAATGGGAGTACTGCTTCCGTGCCGAACAAGAATGCATATGTTGTTGAATTTGTGACCATCTTGAACGTTGTTCGGTACGTCCAAAGAGTTTCGAAGCCTTTCGTGCCAGTCTTTTTTTGTTTCTGGACAATGTCTTTTTTAGAATCTTGGTCAATATCTTGTTGAAGGCTTCAGCTAGGCCGTTAGCCCGAGAATTATAGACTGAAGAGTATCTCCAATCTATTTTTTGTTGCTGTGCGCAGCGGCTGATTTTATGGATTCTGTAAGCTGGTCCATTATCCAAGATAATTCGTCGCAGAGTGATGAACCGATAGATGACATGGGTTTTCAACAAGTGGAGAATATTCTCCGTCTTCACCTCCCTTAGTGGTACTGCTTCTGCCCACCTAGAGAAGTAATCGGTCATTACTAATATAAACCGATGTCCTTTGGAGGATGCTGGTTCGATGGGGCCAATTATATCGGTTCCCTACATTTCGAATGGCCATCTGGCCAATGTCGGGTGCAGTGGATTTGGATGCTTGTGTATGAACTCCCCATGAATTTGGCATGAGTGACACTGTTTCGTATATTCGAGACAGTCTCGAATCATCGTGGGCTAATAGTAACCCATTTTTTTTATCTTCAGCTTTATCTTTGGCCCAACTTAATGAGTACCGCAGAGTCTGTCGTGTATTTCTTGGACGACTTTCTTTGTTTCCTTCGGCCCTAGGCATCTTAGCCATAGGCAGTCGAACGATCTCTTATATAGAGTAACGTTGACGAAGGCGAAAGACAACGCTCGTTTCATGAGTTGATGTCTACACGACGCATTTTCGGGCGTTCGTTAGGACTTGAAGTAGTCTATAAAGACTTCCTTCTAGTCTTTGACCTTTTTCTCATTCTCTATTTGAAAGGCTACTTGTTCGGTCATTTCTTTTTCTTCAAATGTCTTTATCAGGTCTTCCTAAGATGTATTTTTTGGCGCGAGGACCCTGCAGCTTTGCACAATGATCCTTACATTATCGAGGTCTTCATCAGCTAATTCTTTAGCCAATTTGGCCAACGCATCCGCTTTGCCATTTTCCGCTCACGGTATACTTTTCAGGGTATAGGAAGAGATTTGTGTCAATAGTTACTGCAACTTTTCGCCATACCTTATCAGCCTTGGCTTGCACGTTTGATAATTTCCATTTACTTGATTAACGGTCAGCTGGGAGTCTCCATATATGAGGAGGTCTTTGATTCCCATATCGATAGCGATCTCAAGACCGGTTATTAAAGCTTCATGTTAAGTTTCGTTGTTAGTCCTGGGTCTGTCAAGGAGAGGGTGTAACATAATATTCCGCTTTGCGGGGTCATGAAGATAAGGCCCACCCCGGCTTTGATTATGGGAGTGTTTTGCTCTCGCCGCTTTATGGAAGATACTCCATCAAAGTAGAGTTCCCACTGGGGCTCATTTTCTTCTCTCTCTTCTTTGATTACGTCGAACGCGTGTTCGTCTGGAAACTCACAATTTAGGGGAGAGTCAGCTGGTATCGGATGCTCCGCGAGAAAGTCGGTGATAGCATGTTCTTTTACTGCTTTGAGAGGTCGATACGTGATTGATGCAAAAAGGGGTGTGTATTGGTATGTTGTAAATAACTGCAATTAAGAAGGTGTCGCAAATAACTAGCAACGATGAGTACGGGTCGTCCGCAGAGAAACGTGAATTTCTTTTCTTGTTTTAGACGAGTTGA
Source organism: Agapanthus africanus (assembly GCA_030015575.1). Taxonomy (NCBI): domain Eukaryota; kingdom Viridiplantae; phylum Streptophyta; class Magnoliopsida; order Asparagales; family Amaryllidaceae; genus Agapanthus; species Agapanthus africanus. The sequence continues at coordinate 412,809,556 of CM057349.1, read as the reverse complement.
TAAAAGAGAGGAGGGATTGTTGTCGTTTTAAATTAAGAAGTGTAGAAAATTTTATAATAGAAAGGCTTGTAGGGTTTATAGGACTTAACAGTTAATGGATGAAGGTTTAGAAATGATTTTTTTATCTTTTAATTATTTAAAACTAGAGAAATAGCGATGAATGTGGATTAGGGTTCTTGGAGGGAATTAAGGTTTCTAACTACTGCCCCTTGTCCCTCCATTGATCTTTATTTATCTTAAGCCCTTAACAAAATAAGTATTAACTAATCTCAAATCATGGTCGTGACTATCATTAATTGATAGCGCGCCCGATAAGAGAGTTAACATTTATTTTGCTAAGGTTATAATTATTAAAATATCAAAAGAAGTTAAGAGATTTTTTCATTCATTATTTTATCCTATTCTACAAATCCTAGCAAGCAAGAAATTACTCGCTCATAGTTATTAGCATAGTAAAATAAAGGTGGAAGATGAATGAAACCATATTTAAAATCAGAAAGTAATGCTGAATGTAATGCAGAAAAGTAATACGGAAAGTAAATGCGAAAATGTAATGCGGAAAGTAAATGTGTAAAGAATTAAAACAAAAGACCACTTTTATTGATCAACTATTGCATTACAACTTGCTCGCTAAAAAAAATAAATTACAAAAATCTAGTTGCTTGCTATATCTCTCTCTAGATCGATGGATAGATGATTCTATAATGAGATGATATATCTTTGGAATGCACAGCTCTCGTTCCTTTATATAGCCTCTGAAAATACAAACCCAAGATGCCATGTTGGATTAGGTGTAGTTACAATCATAACCCAAAAAATCCAGATGCAACGGCCTATAAATGATCGTGGTTTTGTCGCCTTTGCCCCCATTCGACTATGGTTTCGCCGCCCCCTAGTGGGTTTGGGACTTGAGATTTTTTCTGGCATTTTCTGCAGATATTTGGAGATCCTTTTGATATATTGATTTTGAAAATATTACTCTTAGTCTCTGTCGTTGCTATATTCTTCAATTTGCTTCTAATATTTGGAGGATTCGGTTTCGATATTCCGATTGGACTTGGATCTCCTACATAGATTTCAGATCCGAGCTAATACCTGCACAATATCTCAAATCAAATTGTTAGTAGCATTTGGTATTTTTGAGATATTATTCCAACCATTTATATGATATAATATCCTAAAAATATTGATTAAGAATATTTGATATGATATGCATATTTTAATTACTAATATTTCTTTTAAATATTATATGCATATATTTTTCTTAATTACATTAATTTTAAATGAAGAAACATATGATAATAAATATTTACAAATAAACCCAAATATGTTCTTTATCTACAATTAACACATTTTAATACTTAACAGTAATAGGGAAAATGTCCATACAAATGTGCAATATATTTGACTAATCAAATACCCCCAAACTTATCTTTGATCATCCTGAGCAAATTATTAATTAAAAAGAAAAAAGAAAAACGTAGCACACTTTCATAGGCAACATGATTGCACTTAGCTCGTGTAACAAACCTTTATACCTCTAGATGTCCCTAGTAGGAGGAGTGTTGTCTCCTGAGGTTTTTCAGCGGATTACACCCATAAAATCCCAAAATAAAAAATGAATACAAAAATTGCATGCAAAGGTAAGAACATAGAAAAGAAAAAACTTGAAAATAAGTGTTTCAAACTACACTAACTTTTAAGTTGTCATGAGCCGTATCTTAATAGTCATGAAAAGATGTCAGAAATCACATCATCTCTTAATAAAACATCATCTTTAGTTTTACTCCCTACATTTCCTCCAAAAATCGATCATATACACTAGGAGAATTCAATTAAGCCATCATACCTTTATTCATATTCCTTAGTACTTTTTAGTCGGTGATATTTTAGATGGATTTTCTAACACATTTTTCATGCGACCGTAAATACTTCTTGAGGTACTAACCAACCGATTACTGAATGTGCTCACTTATTAAGGAGTAATTAGTAATATCCTAGTCTTACAACACCTAAGGCTTAGCAGTGACTCCCAAACCAGTTGGTCTAAGGTATTAGGCGATAAGGCGCCCTCTTTATATTTTTTATGTTGCCTTAAGTAATTACAAAACTAGTGTTCATTTTTCTCCACCGTTTATATTTTTGTGTCAATTATATTTTTGTTAATTTATATTTTTTTCATACTAAGGCTTTTAGACAAGAGCATTTCAAGGTATCTTCTACTATTCCAAGTTTCAAGATATGTGCAAGTGCATATAGTAGGGTATCAACGTTCAGAAGTTTGGACTTAAGAATAGGGACTATTTTTCAGATTTATTTCTATTCTCAGATTAGTAATTTCCTTCATCTTACTAACCCTTGGGACAACAGCTCATGACTACGTATTACCAGCTTCGTTTCAAAATATCTAATTTTCTTGCATTTCTTAAAAAATTTCTATCTTTCATATGTATTTTTCACTTTCTAACATTAATTTTCAAAATATTATTTTATTTAGTTCTTTTATCTTTATAATATAATGTAAAATGATACGTGAATAAACACAAACTGCCTCCCAAACCTATTTGCTGCAATGTCCTCACTGATGTCACCATTTAAGCTCAAAACATGTAGACTTGGGAGGAAAAGTTCTCAATGATTAGTAAAAAAGACAAGCGTTAATGACAGTGAAATCCTCCCCCAAACTTATTTTTGGCTCACAACCGTGCAAAAAATTTCTTTTCTTTCAAGAGCCTGTTATTTTTCTTCTTTCCTCCAAACTTGAGTAAAACAATGTTTTCATTACTAAGCAGTGAAATTCAACATAAGAGGGAGGTAAAAATTATCATTCTACTCAAAACTTTACAAAGACCAAAAGTTAAAACTAACCATTCAAATATTTTATCAATGTAACACTATTGTTGGTAGAAGATCATGTTACAGATAGACGTGAAGAAGTGGGGAGGAGATAAGACGTGTAATCGAAGGGTTTTATGTCTCGGTTGGTAGAGACGAAAAAGTGATGGTGAATGAAAACGAGAATATGAAAGATAAGGAGTAGGTGGAATAGTCGCATTCTCGTACTTGATAAGAAGAAGGGGTGGCGGTTCAACTTCTTCGTGTGAAGGTTGATTCATCACAACATCCAAGTCTTTAAAGAACGCAAGTTCTTCAGCGAAAATGTCTTTGAAACTTTCATCGATGATCCGAGTGATACTCTCATTGAAAAGAAGAGTATGATACTCGGACTCCATAAGAGATTCATATCCAGCGTAAGAGATTGACTCGAATAGCTCGACCAACTCATTCGACAAGTCAAAGGATTCGGACTCAGGGGTGGACTTGTCGACAGAAGGGTCCTCACTCATATAATAAATAGCTGGATCAAACAATAACTCACTAGTGGTGTCGAGATCATTATCGTAAAGCTCCTCAAATTTTCAGCTGTCGGAAGCTATCTCGTTGACAGAACATATATCAATTATATGAGCAGAAGGTTTGGAGAGTTGACTTCCTACCCTAAAAATGTAAAGTTCAATTGTCGTCTTCTCAAAGGATAGGTTCATGGAACCATTACGACAATTGATAACTGCATCGGAAGTTGCCACCGGGATTTGATTCTGTAGGTTTACCACGGGCTGTGTATCTAAAACTATAAAGTTCACAGGGAATATAAATTCCCCTACTTTGATCAACACGTCTTCTAGCTCACCCGTAGGGTGGGTGAGAGATCGATCGGCCATCTGGAGAGTGCAGTACGTAGGTTTCAGCTCTCCTATGCCTAATTGCTCATAAACAGAATACGGGAGAAACTTAACACTAGTACCTAGATCGAGTAGAGCGCGATTAATATTTTTACACCCAATAGTTATAGAAATTTTAGAACAACCGGGGTCCTTATATTTCTTAGGCAAATGTTGGGTAAGAGCATCGCTCATATTGCTCACTAAGAAAACCTTTTTAGGCACTTGAGTTTTCTTTTTCCTAATGCATAAGTCCTAAAGAATTTTCGCATAGAATGGAATTTGTTGGATAGAATCTAAGAGAGGGATATTTATGTTAACTTGCTTAAACATTTCCACAATCTTCTCCATTTGTATACTTGGTTTGTTTAGCCTCGATCGGTTTAGAAAAGGAGCTTTATTAACAGGGGTTGGTTCCAACTCTTGTGGAGAAGTTTGTGGGGATGTAATGGATCCCAAAATTGGATTTGGGATGGTCTTAGATGGTGATTCATTCAAGGAAGTAGACTGAGGATTCGAGCCCGGTGAAGAACGGAGAATGGGCTCGGAAGAAGATGTTGGATTAGACGAAATAAGAGTAGAAGTATTAGCCAGGGTATCATCGACGTCATCAACTTGTTCACCAACATGATTATTCAGCACTCTTCCCGATCTCAACATAGTTACGGCACCCACGTTATGATTTTGTTGGTTAAGGACGATATTTGAGCTTTGTGAGTGGTGGGATTTGGTACAGGTTGAAATGGAAGTTTCCCTTTCTCTCTTTCACTTATTATCATATTTAACTGTGCAATTTGTGCTTCGATCGATTTTATGCTTTCACCGTGGGAAGCAGTGTGTTGCATTAGCATTTGGATAGAAGACGTTAAATTAGCTGTCGTTTTTGTGGATTGTTTAATAAACGTTTCTAAGTTTCTTTCGAGTGCAGAGGTTTTATTGGTACCGGCCGTGGAATATTAGTCTGTGGTTGGAAAGAATTATTATAAGGGACAAAGTTGTTGGCCGGATTTTAGAAAGATTGCGGTTGAAAGGGCTGCTGAATTTGTTGTGGTGGCTGTTGTTGCTGTGGGGGAAGCCTTTGATAGTTATTTTGGCTTGGGAACTGATTTTGATTTTGAGATTGGTTTTTGTTCCAAGCAAATTTAGGATGATTCCTCCATCCTTGATTATATGTGGATGAATAAGGATCATTTCTAAGTTGTTGCTGAAAAGAAGCATTGGTTTGTTCATGACCTTGAGACGGAGAATTCAAAGGACATTCTTTCGTTAAATGTGATGAGTCAAAAAAGTAACCATGTTGGATTTCTCCGGCGCCCAGGCCATCTACCGTGGCCGGTGTGGAACAAAAACTGGCGTTTAAAAACTTGGCGCTAACAAAACCCCGTCGGACCGAACCATAATCCTAAACTAGCAAACAAAAGAGGAGTTAGAATGGTTTTACCGAATGATCAGTGTCCTTCGGTCTTTAACCATCATCCCAAGCTCCTAAAGGCCTCCATGATCAAGCTTGCTCGCCGGTCTCCCTCCATCGATGATGATCCACCTAAGGATTTGTAGTTCGATCTCCTATCTCATAGCCGAGGTAACTAGGGTATCTAGTTCACTAAACTAGATAGCCTAGAGGATGTAGAGTCTAATGATGGATTAATTTGTCTCATGACACCCTAGGTTTCTCAACACATGAGACTTTTATGATGGAGGTAGAAGAAGAAGCTTAAGGGATGAGTGAGAGTGTGAAGCATAACCAACTCAAGAGAAAAATTGCTAAGTGTTGTGTGAGCTAAAGAAAATGAACCATGTCTACAAAATATCTCACAACCCCACACAAATATCAAGCATGCCTCAATAGTAACTCATAAGTCACCCCATGAGTCATGCCACAATAAATGAAAATGCACACTTCATCCCTCCACCTCATTAACCATTTAAACAAAAATGGTTAAAACAAAAATGGTTAAAACTTCTTCTAGAAGCACCTTATAATAAATTACAAGAATACCCCTCATCTGTATATACATACCCATATCTGTATTCCGATGAAATACGAATACTATGAGACGAAAATAATCCAACAATATTGTAAGTCGATGTCGCACACCCCGCGAGTTCGCAGGGAGGCGGAATATGCAAAAAACGATTTTTCAAAACTCGCAACACCGACTTAAGCTCCAGGATCATTACTAAACCCTAACTAGCTAACTGGTAAGAGGTTAAATACTATGATAAGAGGTTATACCTCATGATACAAGTCCTTCGGGTCTTCATCGTTGACCTCCACCTAGTCATAGCCTCCAAAGATTAAAACGGATCGGGCAACCTCGACGGCCTCCTCGAGTTAAAGATGATCCACCCGAGAGTCTATAGTCCGAACTCTTACCTCAAATCCGAGATAACTACGGCTTCTAGTTCTCTAAACTAGAAGTCCTAGGCGGTTTAGAGTGAGAAGATGGAGTAGTTTGTCTCTTGGAACCCTGGGTTTCTCAACTCATGAGACTTTTAGGGTTTAGAGGAAGAAGTAGATGCTTGAGGAAAAGCTAGTGAACAATTAGCTTGGAATAATGAAGCATGGCTCAAGTGAGAATAAACAAGCATACAAATAATTGAGAGATAAATATCTCACAAAAATTTAGCATGCTTGAAAATATCTCTTTTGTCAAGAGAATGAGTCACCATTCATTTGCCAAAATATCTCCACCTCATTTCCTCCATGCATTAATCCATAAAGAAAATCAACCCTAATTAGGTGTCCTCTTCTAGAAGCTTTCTCGATAAAATTACGAGAACGCCCCTCATCCGTATATACATACCCGCATCTGTATTCCGATAAACACGAATACAAAGAGACGAAAATAATCCATCAATATAATACTAGGATCCAGCTTAAACCAAAGCCCACTAGTATTATCTGCCCGATCATTATACGTATACAAGTACACGTAAGTGATCGAAGCCCTGCCGTAAAACCATACGGCCTCAACACCAGGAAAACCCTCTATGTGGGACTCTAAAGACTTGACACTACACTGGCAGTGGGTTTAACCACAAGCCACAAGCGGTACTAGCTGCACGTAATGGCTACCCAGTGTCGATAAGAAGGCCGATGAGATAACTCGTCCGAACTCCTACTGAGCCTGCATGTGATAATCTCCGTACGGTCCGGTCTGTTTGTCTAAGAGTATCATATATCGGGCCTAGGGGCGGTAATCGTCAGACCCCTAATAGCGCGATAAGTGTCGGAGTGTAGCCCAAAACACCCTGAGAAACTACTGGAATCCTACTAGTAAATCTCGCTTGCCTTGGCCAAGGGCTTTGTGTAATGGCCTTCTGAACACAGCGCGATATCAACCCCCAACACCGGACGAGACGAATCCTACCTAACCGCTACTGCCTCCAAGTGCTTCGGGACTGCACCCAACTAATACATGTTTGCACTACTCTTTTGAGTCGTCGTAAGGTAGTAATCAAAGTACAATGGAAACATACTCGAGGCGAAGTAGCAGTGTCAAGTCGACGGACTAAGCTGTACTTATGTCACTTGGAAACTGCTATCCGACGATAGGTATAATACCCACCAACAGTTCCCGACGAGTCCTGTCCGATGTACTCATAACCTAATGAGCACCTACATACTATCTTCAGTACGACATACTAATGGCTGTGGGACAGACTATCTCCCCTGCTGGGATGAAAAGCGTATACACTAGTCTACTCTGGAGTATGGATGCCCCGTCTCGATAATCCTACGACTAGGGATCTGTATAGGATGTTCTTATAGACTACCCAGCCCCTACTAGTGTGACTGCTATCACAACGTTGGTAATCAAGCAAAGATCCTAAGGGCTCTACCAATATGTATAAGCGATATGATAAAAGAAACACATGCACATATTGAGGTTGAAACAAACCAGGTAGCATATTACCATTTCGAGCAAGACTGTTACTATATCCGTGTATATCTCAAGCTTCTATTATGTAATATACAAACCAGTATGATACAATAATGACCTCTAGAGCATATAACACTAACAAATATAATACTAGAATCAGGCATAAACCAAAGCCCACTAGTATTATCCGTCCGTATCATGATACGTGCACAAGTGCATGTATATGATCGAACCCTGCCGTAAAACCATACCACCTCTATATAGTTTCGCTCGAAGAAGGGAAACCCTCTGTGTGGGACTCTAAAGACTCGTCAATACGCTGGCAGTGGGTTTAACCACAAGCACGTCAGCGGCACTAGCTGTACATAACGACTACCCAGGTATTGAGCGAAAGGGAGGCCGACGAGCAAACTCATCCGAACCCCTACTGAGATTGTCTGTGATAATATCCGTACAGTCTGTTCTGTTCGTCTAAGAGTATCACATATCGAGTCTACGGGGAGGATAAAGTCAGACCCCTAATAACGCAACATTTCGTATCGGTATGAAGCCTATCACCAACTGAGAAACTACTGATCCGAATTAGTAATTCTCGACTACCTTGGCCAAGGATTTCTGATAATGGCCACCTGTGCACTGCACGACATCAACCCCCAATACCGGGAGAGACGAATCCTCGACGATCTGCTCACTGCTTCCATGTGGCTCGGGACTGTACCCAACTAAAACCTGTTTGCACGACTCCTTTGAGCCGTAGTAGGGTAGTAATCAAAGCACAGTGGGAACTAACACGAGACAAATGGCGATCTCAGGTCAACAGACTAACCTGTACACATGTCACCTGGGAACTGCTATCTGACAATAGATATAATACCAACTAGCATGTTCCCGGCGAGTCCGTCCAGTGTACTCATATCCCAATGATCACCTGTATACTATCTTAGGTGAACAAACTAACACCAATGGCTTTTGAGACCTGGCCACCTCCCCTCGTCGTGGTCTCGATAAGTACACACTGGTCTACTCTGGAGTATCGATGCCCAGTCTCGATACTCCCATAACTAAGGACATTTAAGGATGTGCTTATAGACCACCCAGCTCCCACGTATATGATCGCCATCACAATGCTGGTAGTCAAGCAAGAATCCTTTGGGCTCTATCAACATGTAATAGTGATCTGTAATACCACATAAAGTATATACATGATGATAGAGACAAATCGGATAGCATACTATCATCTCGAGTAAAACTGTTCTATCCGTATAGGTCCTCCCTCAATCATCATAATCACCTTCCTGCGACCACGATAATTGTCTTGAGGGCACTATAGCCAACAATCTCCCACTTGCACTTAAGGCTAATTATTGCGGTGTCGCATATTCACAGCCCGTGTGATACCGAACACCCAAGTTCTCTACTAATCAGTCTTACAAAGCTCGTTTGTGAAACTATTGTGTTCGAGAAATAGACTTAGTGAGTGGATCCGCTCCATTTTTTCTATCTTTATCTCTCTATATCTCAAATTCGCGGAAAAATTATCTCCCGAAATGAGCAATACCTGTCTTAGAATTTGTCTGGATATCTGATGGGACCCAGTTCACAAATGAACTCCAAATCCAGTAAACTTCTTAGACTGTATTATCCACTAAATTTGATCAGTATCTTACGCCATGCCTTCCACAATATGTGGTTGGACCACCTGTCCAACATACTGTCCCTCATAAGAGGGAAAACTATAACTCAGACGGCCACTCTGTCATCCAAGTCACCTTGGAAGCCTGAAATGATAACCGCCTCCTGAAGGAGACTGCCGTTACGATATACCAAGAACATCCACTTATGTTCATAACCGCTTCCCAATATTTCTCCAGGATTGGATTAATATACGTTTATTGCAGCAAGTGCAAAAAAAATATCTAGTGTTGTACTTGACATCTCATGATTGACTTGCCTAAGCAAGTGATATGTCAATCATGCAAATTCTTCTCCTCATCAGTCTAGAAGACATCTCTTTAGAGATGGTGACTCCATCACCTGCGGGTACACCACCACTCCAGGAGTCGTCCATTCTAAAACACTTTAGAATAATGTCAAGTACCCGTGTTGGGACACTTCCCAAATCTATATTTAAAACCATAGATCTAGTTACCAGAATCCCTGATATTTTATCCATATCCTATCTGGAGAAAACACCATGTGACAACCACAATATAACCGATCGTAGTATAGGAATATCTCTTCCTATCAAGAGCATGTCATCCAAATATCAGGACATCGCTCCCTACTACCTTCTTACCAGGTCCTCTCTTGTTCTGATGAAGTCAAACTCTATGACTGTCATATCAAAACTAGATGATCTATCTCCGCTGTACCTGCTTTAGTCTATAAATAGATATAAGCTACTTTTCCACTATTCTTCCGCTGCTCCCACTGACTACAACAACCTTTTGGCAGAGTCATATACACATGCACTTCTAAAGCTAATTTAGAACGAAATTATACTCATTCTCCTGCCAGATCTCATAGTCTAGAACAACAGTAGTGTCAAGTTTGGGTAATCAAAAACCTCTCTGTCGCCGTCTTTGAGGAGACCGAAGTACCTCTCGGGTGCCTGAGGTTACCTACCAAATTTGCTGAGTGGATAATGGATCGTCGAAACCATTTGAATCCTTAGGTTCTATTAAATATTCAGTAATCATTTGTGGTTCTGAAATCACTTCCAGTTCTACCATACTCCCATTGGTTTTTTCTGAAAAGAATCCATTTTACTAAAACTGTGGCAAGTCAAGAACAATATAACTATTGATTTTTCTGATGGTAGAATGTTAACTCTCGTCGAAGCCTGGGATAACCCACAAACTGCCATTACTGAAACGTACCTTGAGTTTGTCCAGATTATAGTTTTAAGCATCAGCCGAACTACTCCATATACCTTAACATCGTTAAGATATGAATCGATTCTATATCCAGTGTACAAAAACGAAGGCACTAATTTAATTGGAACAAGATTCAAAAATCATGCAGCTGTTTCCAGTGCATATCAACCAAATGGAAGGAGGCTAAACAACATTACTCATCAAGGAATGTATCCACGTATGAGTAACCTGAAAGAGAAGCAAGTTCTCAAAATTATTACTTACAACGGAATACCTAACAAAAGTATCTACATTTTCGATTACCTCGAAGAATCCTAATACTTCCAACAAATGATTCTCTACTTTATTCTTATACCGATAACTTCTCAAAACTTTGACCCTATATTTCAACGAAATACTTGTTTAAAACTAGAGAAGTCAAAAGTAAAGAGAATATAGTACGAGTACCAACCCTTTTTCTTGCAACATATGGTTCTCTACTTTATTCTTATACCTATATCTTCTTAATATCTGGACATTGTATTTCAACGAAATACTTGTCTAGAACTGGAGAAGTCATGAGTAAACAGAATACAGTACGAGTACCAACCCCTTTGTCCTACCGGATATCGGAAAACATACAATACTTTGTATAAGTCCACTGAGTTTAATAACTCAAACCCTGTGCGTCGTAGGTTGAAAACTGTACTATGGTTAAGAAGAATTACACTGTTCTTCAATGCTCATTACCTAACCATCAACTGTTATAGATAAATATCATAGACATAATTTCAAAAATTATATCTCACTTTATGAAATAAACGTACAGATATATCAGTTTGAAATTGGTGCATAATAACGGATATTCAAATTCAAATATTTGCTGTTAGACAAAACCCAGGTGATTTCTTGAAATATCACTAATTATAAAGAATTCCAATATATAGAGGATCTAATCACCCAATTCCTAATATCTTACTCCCACTCATCATCTGTAACGCCATACAGATGTGAGAATCAAAACTGGTAAATACATACCCTGGAGTTAGCATCTAATTAGGAAAAACGGTTTTCAATTAACATCGCACAGTGAAACTGAAACATGAAATGTTTCGAAGGGGTAACCGGGTATTCCTAGTAATGCCTCTTCCACTATCCTGATTCATGACAGTAACCGTATATTTTCTTGTTCTCATTCCAACCCCTTTATATGTCTTTACTTATTACCTTATGTACACCACACTTAGGCTAATTGATTTTCTTCCTTTCCTACCCTTCGGCACCAGCCTAAGGTTTGGAAGAAGACTATCCAATAAGCGTAATATGTGTACTTTCCTAATACCAGGAGCCTTCACAACCTAAGAGAAGGTAAAGGGAAAAGACAACTGAATAATACTATTCAATTTCTCCTAAACCAGTATCCATCCTCGAACTGGAACAAGTTCCTTCGAGTTCGTATGTAACTATACGATGGCATATCCAAGCAATATGGATCTTCGTAGTGATATGAAGTGTTCTGGAGAAAAGCAAAGTGGATGTAGGAGTGGCAGGGGTATACGCGTTCTTGTCGTGAATAATAGCAGTCGCAATTTCCTTTTCCCTTACTCTAATCCCTTTATATGTCTTTACTTATTACCTTCTGTACACCACACTCAGGCAAATTGGTTTTCTTCCTTCCCCACCTTTCGGCACCTGCCTATGGTTTGGAAGAAAACTATCCAATAAGCACAATATGTGTACTCTCCTAATCCTAGGAGCCTTCGCAACCTGAGAGAAGGTAAAGGGAAAAGAAAACCGAATAATCCTATTCAATTTCTCCTAAACCAGAATCCATCCTCGAACTGAAACAAGTTCCTTCGAGTTCGTATGTAACTATACGATAGATTATCCAATAAATGTGGATCTTCGTAGTGATCGGGGTGTTCTGGAGAAATGCAAAGGTGATGTAGAAGTGGCAATGATATATGCGACTACAAGACAATCCAAAAGCCAAAGTATTTTAAGAAGGTTCGGTTAGCTTGGTTCATGATTTTTATTTTAAGGTCGGGCCATAGTCGATGCCAAAGAGAGAGAGAAAAGAAACACTCAGTATGCACTCTAACCTAGATTAAATTGGTTAATCATTTTATCTAATCAGAATGGCTCCCATTATTTCCTCGAATTCTCCTTCAAACCCTAAAAAGAGAATTAGTCGGGATCATCTAAAATCACCCAAGGAGTAATCCTACTCATCAGTGGGAATCGGGATCCAACTATCATCTCATGATAACTTGATGGAAGCCACTCAACTCACCACACTCCAGAAGGTATGCGCATGCCTGACAAGTTTCCTGTATATTTGAAACTCCCGATGTGATTTTTGCCCCTAACGACTTATGACCTTGACTCGGTTAACATATTATAAGTTGCAATTCAAGTTCAACCCGTCATTATCCTGGATTAATTAGACCTACCCATATGAGCCCTTGACTAGGTCAACATGATCGTACGACTGTCATAACCAATCGCATCACCATGAAGCAGAAAAGTACTACAGAGCCATCGAATACTATGCCTTGACTAGGTCAACATACGTAGCACGAATACTAAGCAATACTAATCTGAAACGACAAAGGGCTACGGCTGGTTTTCGGCGAAAAACCTTTCAACGTTATGAACTTGATTTCGTTGAAGGAACCGAGTGGTTTTACAAATATATAGTGGCGCAAACTTTTGCTAAACAGGTCACTCCCTGTGAAGGGATCTCGGTTCTTTCCTCGTCGAATTAGGTGCAAGATATTCCAAACTGAATACCACAATGCAAAGCAAAAGAGTCGACTATAGTGAAGTTATTACACTGACGCAAACTTTTGCTCATGAGGTCACTCCTGATGAAGGGATCTCGGCTGTTGCCTCGTCGAATGAGGTGCTGGATATTCATAACCGAATACCACTGTGCAAAGCAAAAGAAAATTTCTATAATGTCAGTTTTCAAAAAACTTGGTTCCAACAACATCATATATGTTTGTTTTCCTTGCATTAATCAGAATTAATACAGACCCACCAATTAAACCATATCACACCAAAAAAGAACGAAAATACAATGTACGTATATGCCATCCGCATTCGCCACGGGACCCCGTCATGCACCGTTAGGTTACTTAACTAACGGCAGAGTGGGGGCTGGACTAGCGCGGATGCAAAACATATACAACCTCTACTAGTATATATATAACAATCATCCCAGACATGATATAAGAAACATCACAGAATAGCGATAAGCATCACAAAATAAACGGATAATCTGGGAGCTCCGGGTTTTCTTTGAGACGCAAGTAAAACTCGACGTTCCCCTGGTCGTGTGGATAGCCTGTGCAATGAAAACCTAGACCCCTACGAGTGCGGTAAGTTACCCGCCAATCCCAGAAGTGAGGCAATCCCAATCAACAACGTGAATGGACCACCCAGCACTTCACGGAATCCGGTAACTTATGCACCCCTTCGTGGGTTAACCTGTACCCCCTATAAGTGCGGCAAATAGCCCACCAATTCTAGAGTGAGGCCCCCTCTGTCTCAACGCCATGCGATGCGGGACCGTTGCACTCTAGAATCCGGCTATTCGAGCACTCCACCCTGGGGTAATCCTAGTATAGAAAAGAAAACAATATATACAATGGCGACATCGACCTCAACCCGGTCGTGTCCTAATAAAAGAATATACAACCTGGCAGAGACGACAGTCCACATGTCAGACGCTCGCCCCGCAATACAGAATATACAAATGAATCTGAATTGTACTATTACCATTGCACCACTTGCTATCCACCACGACAACCGATCCACAATATCAGCAAAACACAGAACATCAACATGAATATCACGTTCGCAAACCCGTCTAGTCGAATATATAGCAACTAGTCGGGTTATACTGCTCTAATGACATTCACGGTCACAGATATATCACATGCACTGATATCAACGATGCAAAATTTCAAGTTTAGAAACTTTCCAAGCCCCCCTAAGCAAATACAAAACTAAGTGAAATCTGGGGAAACCAAACAAGACCAAAAACACCATTTTACAAACCCCCAGACACTGTATGAAAACGAAGCCCTGAAGTGAATAGTGAAAAGGTGAGGCCGGTTTTTCAAGGATGTAGTTGGGCATTTTTGTATGGAATTGCCTCGTTTTCATTCTGTGTCATACTCATGTCCAAACCAAGACCTTGCACTCGTTTAAAAAATTTTTAGAGATCAAAAAAATTTCAGAACAGCGAGTGGGTTTTGATATCGCAGTTTTTCGGTTTTGAAACTAATGCATTGTCTAAACTTCTAGTAAAGGGTTTATGGGCTGGCTCTGATACCATGTTGGGTTTCTCCGGTGCCATGGCCATCTACCGTGGCCGGTGCGGAACAAAAACTGGCGTTTAAAAACTTGGCGCTAACGAAACCCCGCCAGACCGAACCATAAACCCTGAACTAGCAAACAAAAGAGGAGTTAGAATGGTTATACCGAATGATCCATGTCCTTCGGTCTTTAACCATCATCCTAAGATCCTAGAGGCCTCCATGATCAAGCTTGGTCACCAGTCTCCTTCCAACGATGATGATCCACCTAAGGATTTGTAGTTCGAGCTCCTACCTTATAGCCGAGGTAACTAGGGTATCTAGTTCGCTAAACTGGATAGCCTAGAGGATGTAGAGTCTAATGATAGATTAATTTGTCTCATGACACCCTAGGTTTCTCAACACATGTGACTTTTAGGGTGGAGGTAGAAAAAGAAGCTTGAGGGATGAGAGTGTGAAGCATAGCCAACTCAAGAGAAAAATGGCTAAGTGTTGTGTGAGCTAAAGAAAATAAACCATGTCTACAAAATATTACACAACCCCACACAAATATCAAGCATGCCTTAATAGTAACTCATAAGTCACCCCATGAGTCATGCCACAATAAATGCAAATGCACACCTCATCCCTCCATCTCATTAACCATTTAAACAAAAATGGTTAAAACTAAATGAGGTGTCTTCTTATAGAAGCACCTTGTAATAAATTACAAGAATACCCCTCATCTATATATACATATCCGTATTCTGACAAAATACGAATACTATGAGACGAAAACAATCCAACAATATAATACTAGAATCCAGCTTAAACCAAAGCCCACTAGTATTATCCGTCCGTATCATGATACGTGCACAAGTGCACGTATATGATCGAACCCTACCGTAAAACCATACGGCCTCTACATCGTTTTGCCCGAAGCAGGGAAACTCTCTGTGTGGGACTCTAAAGACTCGTCAATAAGCTGGCAGTGGGTTTAACCACAAGTACGTCAGAGGCACTAGCTGTACGTAACGGCTACCCAGGTATTGAGCGAAAGGGAGGCCGACGAGCAAACTTATCCATACCTTTACTAAGCCTGTCCGTGACAATATCCGTACAGTCCGGTTTATTTGTCCAAGAGTATCGCATATCAAGTCTAGAGGGGAGGATAAAGTTAGACCCCTAATAACACGACATTTCATGTCGGTATGAAGCCCATCACTAACTGAGAAACTACTGATCTGAATCAGTAATTCTCGACTACCTTAGCCAAGGATTTCTGGTGATGGCCACCCGTGCACTGCGCGACATCAACCCCCAATACCGGGAGAGGCGAATCCCCGTTGATCCGCTCACTACCTCCATGTGGCTCGGGACTGTACCGAACTAAAAACTGTTTGCATGACTCCTTTGAGCCGTGGTAGGGTTGTAATCAAAGCACAGTGGGAACTCACATGAGACAAATGACGATCTCAGGTCGACAGACTAACCTGTACACATGTCACCTGGGAACTGCTATCTGACAATAGGTATAATACCAACTAGAATGTTCCCGGCGAGTCTGTCCAGTGTACTCATAACCCAATGAGCACCTGTATACTATCTCAGGTGAACAAAGTAACACCAATAGCTTGTGAGACCTGTTCATCACCCCTCGTTGAGGTCTCGATAAGTACACACTAGTCTACTTTAGAGTATCGATGCCTAGTCTCGATATTCCCACGACTAGGGGCATTTAAGGATGTGCTTATAGACCACCTTGCTCCCACGTATATGATCGCCATCACAATGCTGGTAGTCAAGTAAGAATCTTATGGGCTCTATCAACATGTAATAGTGAGATGTAATACCACATAAAGTATGTACATGACGATAGAGACAAACCAGATAGCAAACTATCATCTCGAGTAAGACTGTTCTATCCGTATAGGTCCTCCCTCAATCATCATAATCGCCTGTCTGGGACTGCGATAATTGATTTGAGGGCACTATAACCAACAAACCATATACGGTTTTGGGGAGCGTAACTTGGTTTAGGAAGGCTGAAGAGAATTTGCTCTCTATAGCTTTTCTTTTGCATCGTAGCTGTTCCCCTCCGAAAGACGGCGCACAGGACCGCGATGTCCCGACGCTGAGATTCGGGGCAGATGCTATTTAGTTTGATCCGTCCACCTCTCCGAAGATGCCAAGTTGATTTATGGCACCGTGTATCGGAGGTTTAGACGGATGCGGCCGATGTAGCAGACTTCGTCAGATTCCCCCTCGCTTGAGGGGTTTTTGATTGTGGGGACGCTCTTCCCTGCAGGCGCAAGCCCCTGCAGTTAATTACGCTACCGCATCGTGGTAACAACTTTCTCCTTCTCCAGAATTTCACTTCGTGTCGTGTGTGTTTGTTTTGTTTGTGATTGCCCGTGGATTGTATACGGAGACTGAGTAATGCCGTCGCCCGTAGGACGTGGATTAGTCCAAATCCGTATTTACTTAGATTTGGGTTTGGTGTTTTTAGTTTAAGGATGCATTAGTCGCGTTGCGGCTAAGATCAACTTAAACGTTCGTTAAGGATATGATAGTCCTGTTTGAGACTAAGATCGACTTAACGTGATAATCCATTTAATATCTGGCCATCGGGACTCGTCACCTCTCTAACGTCGTTGAAGGATTACAACGGCAGATGTCAGAGGAGTTCAGAGATGTACCCTTGAACCAAGGTTGATTTGGAGTTTTATAGTCCGTTTGAATATTTAAGGATACGTTAGCCGTGTTTGGGGGCTAAGATCAACTTAAACGGGATCGTTTAGATCCGGCAAAAGAGCATTTGGAGGCTCTATTGTTCCAGTTTAGGGACGTAGTGGTCCATAGGTAGTTTAGGGACGTTGCGGTCCATGCTCCAGTTTAGGGACGTGGTGGTCTGTGTTCTAGTTTAGGGACGTGGTGGTCCGACATTAGTTTAAGGACGTTTCGGTCCAACATTAGTTTAAGGACGTTTCGGTCCAACATTAGTTTAGGGACGTTTCGGTCCAACATTAGTTTAGGGACGTTTCGGTCCAATATTAGTTTAGGGACGTTTCGGTCCAATATTAGTTTGTGTGGTCGTCGGGACCCGTCACCTCTCTGACGTCGTTGAAGGATTACAACGACAGTCGTCAAAGGAGTTCGGAGATGTACTCTCGAACCGGATATAAATTGATTTAAGAGAGAGCTGTGCTCAGTCAATTTTATTTAAGGACTTACGGCCAAAATTGGGCTAAGTCCAGTGGAAAATGTTCAACACCTTTATTTATTTCCGGTCTATCAGACCTGTGCTAGGGCATTGCCCACACTTAAATAATGCATTGCATTACTTCAGGCCATTTATGCCCATTTTGACAGGGCTCTGCCCTTTTTATTATGATGCAGATCATTTGTTTTGGTCCACTGGACCTTTCAATTGGGCTCTGCCCTTTTAAATAATGCATAGCATTTTATTTATTAGGCCTGTTAAGCCTTTTAATTGGGCTTGGCCCTTCAAGAAATGAAATGCATTGCATTTGTCAGGCGCTTTGCGCCAATCACTGAGCGCAAGCGCTTGTGGTGAGGACACGTGTCATGCTCTGGTGAGCGCAAGCGCAACAGTGCAGTGCGCTGCGCTAGTGCGCTGCGCTGTTGCGCTGCTGACACGTGGCGCGCTCTGGTGAGTTGCGCCAACTCCAGAGAGCAAAGCTCTTATTTCAAGAGCGCGTAGCGCAAGTGGTTTAGATGCTGGCACGTGGCGCTCTCCCAAGAGTGCAACAGCGCAGTTTGCAAGTGCAAAGCACTAAGAATTTTTTAGATTCAAGAACAGAAGTGCAAAGCACTATTTGATTTCTTGATCTAATTTAGATCAAAGAAAAATAAGTTTTTTCTTGTTTTTCTTATCTCAGAGAACCAAAGGTTCATGAAAAGTGCAAAGCACTATTTTATTTTATTTTATCTTTATTAAAGATCATTGATCTTGTTTTTAGATCTATGATCTGTTCATAAGAGAACTTTCTCTTTTTCTAAAGGTTTTTACCTTTTTTATTCTTGAGGAGTTTCTCAGAGTTCTCTCTCTCTCTTTTTTTAGAAAAATGTTCATACCTTTGAATTGAGGTCTGGGGTCCTTTTTATAGTGCCCATAAATTAGTTAAATTTGTTAAAGAGATTTTTCTCTGAGTGATTTGGGGAATTTTTCCACCGTTGGATCTTTGATCCAAGGGCTTCTGCTTTGCAGAGGAAAATCTTCTTGATTTAACAAGAACAGAAAAGATTTCTTAGAAATTTAATTCTGTTTGGCGCAGATGCCCCAGCGCGTGACACGTGTCACGCAGCGCACAGCGCAGCGCAACTGCGCTAGCGCATCTACGCTGATACGTGTCGCGCAGCGCACAGCGCAGCGCAACTGCGCTAGCGCATCTGCGCTGACACGTGTCGCTCAGCGCAGTGCTTGCGCAACTGAAGCGTTGCTTCCTTTAATAGAGCTTTGCTCTGATTGGGTGCGCCTTCTCGGGCGCTGCGCTGACGTATCAGCGCCTGACACGTGGCGCGTTACGCCCGAGATTTGAAGCGTTGCTTCATAATTTGAATTTTTGAATTTTCAGCAGAGCTTTGCTCTGATTGGGGGAAACAAATGCCCCCACACCGTTGCGCTCACGTGGCACGCACGTGAGTGCAGCGGTGGCAAGCCCCTGACCGTTGGATCAAGGGGTGAGCTGAAGTGGCGCAAGCGCCTTATAAATAGGACCTATGGCCCTTTAGAAAACTTCACCATTTTCTAGATTTTGATTCCAGAACTTTGCTCTTGCTTAGAACTTCAGAGCTTTGCTCTCGTTTCCAGAACTTCGGAGCTTTGCTCATTTCCAAAGTCAAAAACTTTAGGTAAAATTAAATCAAATTAACTTAAATTAACCTTAACCAAAGAGCTTTGCTCTTACAGATCTTTTGATCTAAATAGATCCCCATTGGGGTTTCATAAACAGAGCCTCGCTCTCAAAAACTTGCAGATCTATAGGGATCTTGTTCATAGGTTTTAACCCATGAGCAGAGCTTTGCTCATAGATCATCTGTGGATCTTTTAGATCTGATAAATGAAAAAATTTCACAAGTTTTTCGTGGATTTTCCAAGATTTCAAAAATTTTAATTCTTTTAGGCGTAGACATTTTTTGATGGACCTTTCCATTATTACCATAGAGCTGTGCTCTTTTTAAGGAATCTTATTTCCCTGGGGCCAGAGTTTGACAAGTGTCACTCTGTGACAGAGCTTTGCTCTGAAAGAGGAGATTTTCTCCTTGTCTCTAGGGATTCTTCCCATCCCTTTTTTTTTTTATAAATGGGAATGTTTTCCTGGGGACCAACTGACAATTTCATCCAATGATGAGGTTGTCTGATGTATTGTCATCCAGATTTTGTGGGTCCCCCTTTGGTCTCCTACTCACTGCACTGATGTGTGGTGTAATTAATTAATTTTAATTTAATTAATGCATTTTTTTCTATTTTTTTTAGACGCCAAACGTTGGAATTACAACACTAACGGTTAAATTGTTCTTTTGCAGCGATCATGTCTCCAGACACTTCATTCCCTTTCGTCCGCTCGGAGGAGGGGTTTCCCGAGGCACCCTCGGACCGTGAGGTCCTGACCATGATTAGAGAACACGACCCGGAGTACAAGAAACTCCACCTTTGGGGTAGGTGGTACAATGAGATCATCCAGGGTCGCCGAAGTTTCGGTTTCGCCACGGCATCTGAGCCAACATCTTTACTCCCTTACGCAGATGAACCCCCGGTGAAGTATGCCGTGGAGGTCAAAAATTGGAATTCGGATGACCTCCTCCAACCTGCGATTGGTGCTATCCCCGTACAGCCGCCGCCAGCAATAGATATTTTAGGGAGGAGAATTTGCCAGGGTGAAGCACGCCCTTGGGGATAGGCTTATAACATTGGATTGATCCCACGACCGCCTGCCGGATATTTACAATGGGCCCGGTACATCCTATCAGCGAAGATGACTCATCTGATGAGGATTGGCTTATACTCGGCCATTTACGTCTCGCTCTTTGAGTATCCTTCTCCTCCAACATGGTGGGTTAAGGCTTTTATCGAGCAATGGAATATCCCCACCCATACCTTCCTGATGACGGACCGGGAAGTCTCTATCTCCTTGGAGGAGTTTGCTGAAATCTCGGGTCTTCCGATGAGGGGAGAGCCTTACGAGGAGCTGCTTCCTCCCGATGAGTACGTCTTTGCCACCAAGCCGCTGGTATTTG
This sequence comes from Agapanthus africanus, assembly GCA_030015575.1. Taxonomy (NCBI): domain Eukaryota; kingdom Viridiplantae; phylum Streptophyta; class Magnoliopsida; order Asparagales; family Amaryllidaceae; genus Agapanthus; species Agapanthus africanus. The sequence continues at coordinate 412,788,527 of CM057349.1, read as the reverse complement.
ACCTGACGCCGGAGAACGCTATTCAGCACCAGTACCCAGGTTTGGTTAAGGTGCTGGAGATCTATGAAGGACTCTATCTGGAATCGGGCATCCGGGGTGTCAGTTTCGCAGATTTTATTGCCCGCTTCATTCGACCGGAGTTCTTATCGGAGCGGAGCGAGAAGTTCGCCCAGCTTGACGACCCTTTTGGATTCGGCTTGGATCGTCGACCCACATCGGAGGATGACCACAAAGATTTTTACCTCCCTGGTGCTGCCGTCGTCTCTTTTTCAGAAATCGCCGTCCCCGACATGGATGAAGAGACCTTCTTTGTAGGGTTCTTGGGCTTGTGGTTGTGCAATTTTGCGCTTCCTATGCATCCACGCTACATGCGGCCGACTGTTTTCTACCCAGCGCATCGGATGGTGGCTGGTTTGCAGTTGTCAGTAGGAATCGCCGGGTTGGCTTATCTTTATAACGGACTTAGCGTAGCGGCGGACGCTAGTGAGCCTGGGGTACAACCCGCCAACTTCCCGATGCACTACTTTACTTCTTGGATGGAAATGCACGTGCACGGGGTGTTTGGCGCCCATAGGATTCCTCCTTTTTTTGAGAAATGCAGGCTCCCAAGGGTCATACGGTTGGTCGGGGCTTCGATCGTTGTTGCACCTCCGCGGGAGGCTAGGGGGCTGCTCCTTCGACCACACCTGGTCGGGGCGAAGGTTTCCTTCTTGGATAAGGTCATAACAATAGGCTCAGAGACCACCAAGTCGGTAGTGTCGCTACGCGATGATTTTAAAGACGGGCTTCCATACTGAAGGCTCGGGAAATCCTCCATCTCTACTCCATTCGGCCGGGCTACCTGGTGTTCAGGCAGAATGAGACATCACTCTTCATGAGGTATAATCCTCACTGGTTTGCTCAGCAATCGAGCTACAACCAAGGGATCCCAATGGAAGCCTTCTTGGAAAAGCCCGTAGTTAGCTGAGAGGGGATAAAGAATGCAATGCATCACTTTATGCGGCTCAACACGGGTTCTTATTTCTTCATCAGCGAACCGAGCTGCATCCCCAAAGTCCTCAACGCGTACGTGGCTTGGTATGCGCATGCTATGGGTCCAGTTATCCAAATGGAAAAACGCATGCTGGTTGACCGCAAGGGTGCGCCTCCCGGCGGCGATCGCAAGGCTCCCTTGAAGCCGAGGACCCCGGTTATTTCTCCATTCAAAGGTGTTGGAGTCGGACCTCCGCGCGTGTTGAGCCCTCCACGCGGATTGCCACTTCGTGATATTGTGGATGCGCCACCAGCCTCCCGTGCTTCAGTGGAGGCGGTAAATGTGGTACCGCCAGAGTCTGGCGCCGGCGAGGATATCGGGACCCGCCGCCCCAAGGCGTCCGCTAAACGTAAATCAGTCTCGGGTGTATCCAGAGCTGGCAGGCAAAAGAAGAAGAAGCCGCTCCTTTCCCTTGACGTAATTCTTGGCTTAGAGCCTGAGGCCTCTCTTACCAAAGGAATAAGTGAGTATGGCAGCAATAAGGGCTTCGCGGTAGACCCCGCAGACACCGACCTGGCGGCCGCCATTGCGGCTTCTGAGCGATCAGCGAGGCTTGAAGCATGGTTAAGTAAACTCGCTGAGTCAGGTAATTATTAGCTGCTCTCCTCATCATTTCATCGCATTTTTCATCATTATTCTTGACTAATACTTTTCCCCATTTTCAACAGGTGTCTCTACCGAAGAAGCTATCGCTGCCTCTTTGAAAAGCTTCCAAAAGGAGGAGGAGAAACGCACTTTAGCGGGCGCCGGTATGTCCCACCCCCCCTTTTTTAAGCAAATTTCGTCGTTCTTTTCGATGATCAACCTAACTTTCCTTCCTTGTTTCCTTCTAGGGGTTATACCAGTCGACGAAGATATTCTTCCGGAACCCGTCACTGGAGTTCCGGTCTCGTCGGGGCTGCTGCAAGGGCTTCGACTTGACAAGTCGACGGGGGATGCCTTGAAGAGTTTGGAGGCATCCCTGTATACGGACGAGGATGCCTCAATGCGAGAGGCTCTGGTTAGGTCCGTCACAACGGCCCAGGAGGAGAGAAAACGGCTGAGGCGCGAGGCAAAGGCGCGCCGGGCTGCTTTGGCTACGGGAGCGGGCCCAAGCACCGTCCCTCGGGCAGATACTCCTTCCGAAGAGGCCCCTGTCGCCCTATCCACTGCTCGCAGACAAGTGGCGCGTGCCGTTCGAAGCGCAAATGATAAGTCCACTTCAGATAACATTTCTTTCAGAATTTTTATTGTGAAAGTTATAATGCCGACGGTTCTTACATACATTATTTTGCAGGGCCGAGTCCGACCGAGGGTGAGGCGGAGACCGTTGATCCTAGGGGAACAGAGGGGGTGGTACCTGCCGAACTCGAGCCGACGGTGGGCAACGTCGTTGTGGCTTTGGAGCCTGAGGTGGAGGTCGAGGGGCCTGCAGCCGAGAAGGTCATTGATGCCGAACCTGAAGCGGTGGCAGAGGATATGATCATTATAACTGAACCGAGGGTGGTGGTGGACGAGGCGCTTGAGGCCGGCGACCTCGTGGTGATAGTGGATGAGCCGATGGAGACGGCGAAGCTCGAAGAAGTTGCGGGTGAGATAGGTACGACTCTTGGGGAAGAGTCAGCCGCTTCCTTCCAAGAATCCGGCAACGCTCCAATCATTGCCTTCCCTGCTTACGATCTCCTGCCGTCTCCTGGTCGCGCTAGCACGACGACGGTCCCCATCGAGTCGGGTGATGAGGCTACGGGCGGTGGCCTCATGTCGATAGAGGAGGGAGTCGCTTCTGTTTCGGCCGGGAGCTCCTCAGGTAAACCTTAGGTTACTGTCTTTCTTTTTTTACAATCCTTTCTGACAAGTTCACCTTTCTTGTAACGCAGGTGCAGCCAGCGCCGATGCCCCACTGCTTGAAGGAGCGCTTTCAACGACTGCCTTGGCGGTGGTTACCTCCCAACCCTCTCTCATACCGTCTAAGATGTTGGAAGATATGGGTTTGCAACTTATTAGTCTTATCTTTCAGATGTATAGTGTATGTACTGAAGTCGTGCTGTTGTGTCTTTTCAGGAGTACTTTTTGACCATCTTTACCAGATGTTGCTCCCATACTTCTCCTTCCCATCCGAGCTTACTTCTTCCTCTGGTGGCGTTGGTGAGTATGATTTCCAATGACATCCTTCTTTCTTCATTGATGGGATTATTTCTAAACCCTTTTTTTTTATCTCGACTGCAGTGTTACAAATCGAAGGAGGGGATGAAAGACGGGCTGCGTTGCCGACTCTTCCGGCTCTGCCACCTGCCTCAGCTGGTACATCGACTATCACATTGATAAAGTCTTCCTTCTTTATTTTCAGAACTGTTATCTGATCACATCCTGTTTCTCTTCAGCTGTCGTTCCGGTCTCGGCGCCCTTCGAATCTCGCATCAAAATGCCGGCGGGCCCTTATCTGAGGAGTCTATCTTCAAAAGGCGCCGCGAATAGTCTGCGCATGTTGAGTGACTACGTCGAGGAACTCGACGTTGAAACTCCTACATCTGCCGCAGACTTCGCAATGATGGTTAACCCGATGCTAGCAATACTCGTGAACTTTCATGATGAGGGCATCGTCGCATCCTGGGTTAACCATTGTAAGGAGATCGAGGGTCGCCTATATCAGTTGGAGTCGCTGCGTCCCGCTCCCAAGGCCTTGGCTGCCAGTAATCAAAGAACAGCGTGGATTGAGTAGAGCGCTCCTTACTTCCGCTACCTCGAACAAGAAGTCATTTCAAGGCGTAAGGAGCGTGGTGAGACTTCAAGCAAGTCTGCCCAACTGCATGCTCGGGTGGAGGCCAACGCCGCACGGCTGAAGGTTGTCTTTGAGGGCCTTCTGCAATGTCTTTCTGAAGGGTTATCATTGAGGCAACAACTTGATGTTGTCGAGCGAGATGCACCCAGCCAGGAAACAGCCCAGAAGGCGGCAGAGGAGCAAATTTCATCTTTCTTGCAGCAGCGAGCCCAGGTGGAGGCGGAGGTGGCTGCGGCTGTCACTAAGGAGGAGGCGCTGAAGGAAGTGCGAGAGCAGCTTGTGGATTTACTAAAGACACTTCCTCCTCAGTAGCTATCCTTCTTTGTATCGTTTGTACTTGTAGATAAAAGAATGTATATATATATATATATATTTTATTCTTTGACATAATGTATCCTGTACCCGATCAAGTTTATGAATAGGAGATACTCCTTTTTTGTTACGTGTCATTTTCTCCGTCTTCTCTTTCTTTTACTATCAGCATATCAGTTTAGCAAACATGGTTGACGGATGATTAGAACGAGTATCCTGATTTTCTTAAGAAATAGCGATGGCTTAGGCCGCAGGTTCGGATCCGCTGCCTAAGACTTTTCAACTCCATGAGCCGTGAGGGTCTCATAGAGATTCTTCTCCCTACGGATCGAGAGGATCTCGTAGGTGGGCTTTCTCCTTAGGAATCGTGAGGATTCCTAAGTGTTGTTTTCTCTTATAAGTCGTAAGGATCCTACAAGAGAATTTTTCCCTCTTACGAGTCGAGAGGACTTGTAAGCGGTTGTTTCCCTCCTTGTCGAAGTTCGATGTTGGAGAGTGAGACCCGTGGATGGTATGCAAGAGACCGTTTTGGGCCAACTTGCAGGGTCTCAATGCTTAGGAAACAGGCTTCTTTTATGCCCACTGCCTAAGGCTTTATCTCACGAGTCGAGCCACCTCAACAATTTTTTTTTTTTTGCAAGTCGAGACGAATCGAGCGTTTCTCGCAAGAACATCTTAACGTCGCATTTAACCTCTGCTCTTTACGACAGAAGCCCGTTAAGGTTGGTGGTACTTAAGGTTTTGGCCATCGTACTGTCGCATAAGCTGATATAGTCCTCGATAGGCAATCGTGCTGTTCGAGTAGCCCTGCGACTGCCGTGTTTCTGATCCCTTCGGGGGCTGGACAAGACGTCTTCAAGCAATCCTCCTTGGCAGTTTGATCGTCGGAAGAGCAAGCGTTAGGAATTTGCCATGTCGCTTTTTACTTGAGGTTAGGCTTATTTTGGTGAGCCCCGATGAGTCATAACCACTCCGCGCTGGTGTGGGGATGATCTCCGATAGTCTTTCGGGCTTTATGTGAGTTTCCGTCAAGACCCTGAAGCTAGGAATTTGGCCTTTGCTTCGTTTGCTGGCATTGCGTCTGCTGTATCGAGACGAATGTTGCGGTGGGAACTAGGGATTTTGCCGTGGCTCCGTTTGTTTGATGACGTTGCGTCTGCTGTGTCGAGACGAACGTTGGGGTGACATCTCGTCTGCTTTATCGAGACGGACGTCGAGGTTGTCTCTAGGTTGCTGGTGAACCGCCGAGGTTTGGAACTAGGGATTTTGCTGTGGCTCCATTCGTTTAATGACGTTGCATCTGCTGTGTCGAGACGAACATTGGGGTGACATCTCGTCTACTGTATCGAGACGGACGTCGAGGTTGTCTCTAGGTTGCTGGTGAACCGTCGAGCTTTGGAACTAGGGATTTTGCTGTGGCTCCATTCGTTTAATGACGTTGCATCTGCTGTGTCGAGACGAACATTGGGGTGACATCTTGTCTGCTGTATTGAGACGGACGTCGAGGTGGTGACCATTCTGTACTGGTGTGAGATGATCTCCGATTGCCTTTTCGGTTTTATATGAGTTACCGTCAAGACGTCGAAGCTAGGAATGTGGCCTTCGCTTCGTTTGCTTTGGTGTGTCCAAATCCTGTTGGAGGAAGAACGCTGGGGTTGACATTTCGTCTGCTGTATCGAGACGAACGTCAAGGTGGTGACCACTCTGTGCTGGTGCGAGATGACCTCCGATTGTCTTTCCGGTTTTATATGACTTGCCGTTAAGACCTTGAAGCTAGGAATTTGGCCTTCACTTCATTTGCTCACACTGCGTCTGGTGTATTGAAACGAATGCTGAGGTGGAGCTGGGATTTTGCCGTCACTCCGCTTGGTTTCGACCATAGGGTCTTTTGTTAACTTTGCATGTACACCCTGCTGGACCGCGAAGGAACGCCATTGTTGACATTGCGTCTGCTGTAACGAGACGAATGCTAAGGTGAAGCTGGGATTTTGCCATCGCTCCGCTTGATGGTGTAACATTGGTGTCCTGCTGGAATGAGGAGGTCCACTGTTGTTGGTCTCCAGGCTGCAGATGTGGCCATTGAGATTTGGAACTAGAGACTTTGCCATGGTTCCGTTTCGTTGCGATTCTGAGGTCGGTTGTTGACGTCATGTCTGCATCTAGTTGGAGTGAAGAGAAATGCCGTTGGTGATCTCTAAGTTGTCGATGTTGACGTCGAGACCCTAAAGCTCAGGATCTTCGTTTGCTTCATTTGTTGATATCTTGTCTGTAATATTGCGACAAATGTCGAGATTGTCTCTAGGTTGTTTATGAACCGTCGAGATTTGGCTTCGCTTTCTGATGGAGCCTGTTGGGAAGGTATGGTTCCCTCTTTATCTGTGCCCCTGGATTGTATACAGGGATCGATGTGATTTCACCTGTAGGGCAAAAAGTTTCATTCTTTCATTTTTTTTATTCTTTCCGCGATGCTCTATCATTTCAGCTTTTTATATCGCGAAAATCGCGATTGCCCAATCATTTCGGCTATTTTTCGCGGTGCCCAATCATTTCGGCTATTTTTTATTTTTACTCACTGCTTTTTATTGCGAGTTGCCTAATCATTTTGGCTATTTATTTTATTTTTACTCGCTGTTTTCTATTGCGAGTTGCCCAATCATTTCGGCTATATTTTTTTTTTATTTTTACTCGCTGTTTTTTATTGCGAGTTGCCCAATCATTTCGGCTATTTAATATGCATTTTCAGCTCGCTGATTTTTATCGCGAGCGTAGAACTTGGAATCTGGTGCCAATCTCAGCATCAGCATCGCTACAACCGGAATATTGTCAGGAGCGAATCATCATCTGCCATGAAAGGACTTGGAATTTGATACCAATTTAGGCATCAGCATCGCTACAACTGGGATATTGCCAGGAGCGAATCATCATCTGCCTCCGTCGATGTCGAACAAAGGTGGCTTAGCGAACAGGGTTAAGGTCCTGTTGACTAAGGCTTTTGACTTCATGAGCCGTAAGGGTTTCACAAATGTATTTCTCCCTACAAGTCGTGAGGATCTTGTAGGTGTATTTTCTCCTTAGGAGTCATGAGGATTCCTAAGTGTATGTTCCTCGGTAAGTCTTAAGGATCCTACAAGAGGGTTTTCTCCTTGTAAATCGAGAGGACTTACAAGTGTTGTTTGCTGTACGAGCATATCCCTAGTCACGGATGAGACTTTGTTAGGGAAATGTTTATTCACGCCCGTGGATTGTATACAAGAGCCAGTATTGGACCACTTGTAGGGCCATAACGAAAGTTGTGGGGGTTGCTTAAGCACAGGTTTAGGTTTCTGTAACTTAAGACTTTCAAATCTTATGAGCCGTGAGGGTCCCATAAGAGAGTTCTCCTTACGAGTCGTGAGGATCTCGCAAGTGTATTTTCTCCTTAGGAATCGTGGGGATCCCTAAGTGTGCTGCTCCCTTTGTGAGTCGTAAGGATCTTACGCGGGTGGTTTCTCCTTACAAGGTCGAGGGGACCTTATAAGTGTCTTTTAACGAGGTTGTGCCCTTTCGGGTTTTCACGAACACTCGCCGGTAGCCCTGCTGTTTTTACTCACGGAGCCCTTTCGGGTTTTCATCCGTGCCCGTTTCGCTTATGGACATACCGTCTCTCTCTCTCTCTCTTTTTTATTTACGAGGTCGCGCCCTTTCGGGTTTTCACGAACACTCACCGGTAGTCCTGCTGCTTTTACTTACGGAGCCCTTTCGGGTTTTCATCCGTGCCCGTTTTGCTTATGGACATACCATTTTTTACTTTTTTTTTATTTCTTTTTTTTTATTCTTTATATATATATATTTTTTATATATTTTTTTATCTCGTCAGCCTAAGGATGCTGCGGTAGTAGTTTAAAGACATTTCGGTCATTTGCAAGTTTTAGGACATTGCGGTCCATCATTAGTTTAAGGACATCTCGGTCCGCCGTCGCCGTATTTGAGGCGAATATCTAGTTTATTGACTTTTCGGTCTATGGGTCCTTCCCCATGAATGGGCATGATGCCCCCGGCGTATCCGTCTTTTTTGGAGCGTGCGGTTGTGGCGGACCCACCTTCCAGTTTTCGGACAGCGCGAACTTACCTTGTTGGTATTGGTCTTCAACCCAGTTCTTGAAGACGTAGCAATCCTCGATCAGATGACCTACCGTTTGATGGTAAGAGCAATAATTAGGATTATTAACATCTCCTAGCCGCAACGGACGTTTTGGACTCGGCAGATTGATGAGTCTGTCGCACACTGCCAGCTCGAACAGTCCCCTTGTTTTATCTTGCGGAAACGAGTAAGGACGTTTCAACTTTTCCTGGAGGGGTTGCCGCTTGTTGCTTTGGCGAGCAACCGGTCTAGGGTCACTTAATTGTTGTTGAGTGCTGGCGACGAAGGCCGTTTTTCCTTTTCCTTTATCCTTTTTGTTCCCTCCGTTGTTTGCTGGGCCGGGATTTTTTCTTAGTAGCGTGCGATTGCATAGCTGAACGTTCTCGTAGCTCCTCAATTCCTTCATTTTTGAAATAGATTCCCTGAGGGAAGGGTTGGGGGTAGTTTCTTCGTCAGAGTCGCTTCCAAAGGTGATAATTTGTGATACCTTAGAGTCAGCCGTATGACAATCGTCGGCGGCTCTTTTGCGATCATCTATCGCATTTTTTCGACGTCTACAAGCTTCACATTATGTCCTGTCGAAGTGTTGCTTTTGAGCGACATACCCTTGCCACCAACAGTTAAAAGATTCGCAGTCTTCGGTAGGATGTATGATCTTCTGATGATATAAGCAGAAGTTAGGGTGCATCTCTACCTCAGCGAGAGTATTTTCTTCAAAGGGCGGTAGCTTCATTCCTACTGATAAAGCTTTGGCGAACCTTTTCCTCATCTTGAATTTGTTTTTATCCGCAGTGGATGGCTTTTGATTTGACGGGAATGCCTTGGCTTTTTCCAGTATGGCCATTTCACGCTCTTGATTGGCTTTTGCTTTCAGACGAATTTCATTTAGGAAGACATCGATCAGCTCGTCTGATGGCTGTAGAATTTCCGGTTCGGGGTCCGCCATTGGTTTCTCGGTGCAAGAAGCTTCTTTATTATCTGTCAGTGAGTGAGAAATCACATGACATGTCGCTACGTAGTCTTCGGATTCATCTGATGAGTTTTCTCCATCGTTTTCATCCTTGACTAAAGAACAAACTGCCCCCGGCGTGTCCGTCTTCTTTGGAGAGTGCGGCTGTGGTGGGTTTACCTTCCAGTTTTCCGACAGTGCGAACTTGCCTTGTAGGTACTGATCCTCGATCCATCCCTTAAAAACGAAACAATCCTCGATCGGGTGACTTACCGTTTGGTGGTAAGAGTAATAATTGGGATCGTTGACATCGCCTGGTTGCAACGGACGTTTTGGACTCGGCAGATTGATGAGTCTATTGCGCACTGCCAGTTCGAACAGTTTTCTCGTTTTATCCTGAGGAAACGAGTAAGGACATCCCAGTCTCTCCTCGAGGGATGGGCGTGGACGCATATTGTTTTGACGGACAACCGGCTTTAAGTTGCTCGACCGTTGTTGAGTATTGGCAACAAAGGTTGCTTTCCCTTTGCCCTTTTCATTCCAAGGCTCTGTCTTTGAAGGAGATGGTTCATGGCCCACCTGGTCCATTTGGGCCAGCTTGTCAATCAAGGCCTGGAAGGTGGTCGGCTTAAAAAACATCATGAATTGGGAGATGGTCGCTTGAGGGTCGAGAGTACCCACGAACATGCCCACGGAAGGAGCTTCTTCGATGCGCTGCTCGCACTTTGACCATAGATTACGCCACCGTATCGCATACTGGACCCAAGTTTCTGCAGGCTTCACCCTGGCATTGATCAATGCCGTGATTAGGGTGTGTTCGCTAGCGCTTGCAAAACGCTGGGTGAATAGCAACTCCATCTCTGCGAATGTCTTGACAGAGTCATTTGGGAGTTCAGAGTACCACTCGAACGCCGTCTCCGATAAGCTGCCGACGAATTGGCGGAGCAAGAGTTTATCATCGCCGCCAGTGTTGTCACATAAGGCTCTGAATTGAGCGACGTGCTGATGCGGATTTCCCGTCCCCTTGTATACATGGAACTTAGGGATCGTATATCCCGGCGGGTAACTGATTTGGTCATACCAGCCCGGATAGGGTCGTCCAGTTCTAACAATTTGCCCAGCCGCTTCATTCGCCTGATGAACCCGGATCTGCTGAGCTATATAATCGTCTAGTGCGGCCTTGGAAATGGTTTCATCTTTGGCTCCGTCATCTTCAATAATGATTGGAGGGCCTTCAGCTGGAGGGTCTGGCTGTAACATCATCCCTACCATATCTTGGAAGAGGAGGGCTATTTTCTTTATGCTGGCCGCTTGTTCCGCAGCCTCTTTATCCTTCTTTTCCAATATCCGGCGAAGAAACTCAGCGTCAGTTTCTTGTTCTTGACGCTCATCCGAGGACGTTTCAGAGCTTTCTTTTGGCCCAGTGAGTGCGGCCATTGCAGTCATCATTTCCTGGAGTTTTTGCTGTTGCTCCTGGGCTTTCGTTACTGATCGGGTGAGCGGTCGGTGACCCGTCAAAGCGCGGCTTTCCTCCTTTCCGGAAGCCATATAAACAGTGTGCACCACCATGCCCCCAGACTTGGGGCGTTTGTGTTCGGTGTCTTTGCGATTTGCCAAAGACACAGGGGCTTTTTGCGGCCTCCTTTTTTGAGTGATTGGAGTTAAGGGAGCCGTTGTAGTGGGCATCCAAGTAGCTTTTTTTTTTGTTGCTTGACAGAGTAATCCTTCTTCTGCCTTACCTTCATCTTTTTCTGTCGGCGGAGATAGTTTTCATCAATCACCGACTCTTGGACCTGTCGCCAGACTTTGTAAATTTTAGAGGACAGCCGTTGATGGGGTTGTTCTAGCCTCTTCTCTGGAGTATTTTCTACAGGTGAAGGAGTTTGTTTCAGCGCCGTAGTAGGAGAGTTTCTGCGCACCGTATTCAGCAATTCGAAGCTGTTCCCGGTTGGAACAGCAGCATCGATCTCCACCATCGGAGCTGGTGGCGTAAATCCAGAGGGGGAGTTGCCCCCAGCCTTTCTTACTCGACGCCAGTGGCGACGTCGAGCGTGTCTTGCGGATGGAGTCACCTCCGTTGTTGGATAAGCTTCTTCATGTCCCCTGCTCTGGGTAGGGGAAGCATCTTTGAGGACCTCGCCTGGAGCAGTAACCGGAATGGCCAGCCTCGTAAAAGCTGACTTCTCGGAAGAAGGAACCTTTCCAATGATTCCGTCCGTTTGCGTCGGGATGGCTATCCGCTTTGGGATGGCAGCTTCGGGTATCGCAGGTTTGCGGACGTTCTGGCCCAGTCTGTTGAAAACTGAAGTATTGAAACTGGGCGACCTGTTGAGGGGGGTCGCGGCAGTGGTAAGTCGATCAAAGACCGGCTTCTTTGAAGCTTCTTGCGATGTCATTGGGGAATTGAAGCTCATCGGTGGGAGCATGGTCCCGAAGAATAGTCCAGTGGTGGCTTGAATTACTTGCTCCACTGGCATTTTGAAAAGGGAGGCCACTTGGGGCCCATAAGTCACTCCTCCAGCAGGGACGGAGCGAGAGTTGCAGTTGCAGGTAGTGCAGCTTGAAGCCATTGATCTTCTGTTTCCTGCACGGGGAAAGATACCAAATCTAAGTACCTTGAATCCACAGGAAACCACAGCAAATCGCGATTTTCTCGCGAACACGATACACGAAGTGTGGAGTGGAAAGAGGAAAAGGTCCCACCGGGCGTGCCAGAATCTGTTCCCCTCCGAAAGACGGCGCACAGGACCGCGATGTCCCGACGCTGAGATTCGGGGCAGATGCTATTTGGTTTTATCCGTCCACCTCTCCGAAGATGCCAAGTTGATTTATGGCACCGTGTATCGGAGGTTTAGACGGATGCGGCCGATGTAGCAGACTTCGTCAGATTCCCCCTCGCTTGAGGGGTTTTTGATTGTGGGGACGCCTTTCCCTGCAGGCGCAAGCCCCTGCAGTTAATTACGCTACCGCATTGCGGTAACAACTTTCTCCTTCTCCAGAATTTCACTTCGTGTCGTGTGTGTTTGTTTTGTTTGTGGTTGCCCGTGGATTGTATACGGAGACTGAGTAATGCCGTCGCCCGTAGGACGTGGATTAGTCCAAATCCGTATTTACTTAGATTTGGGTTTGGTGTTTTTAGTTTAAGGATGCATTAGTCGCGTTGCGGCTAAGATCAACTTAAACGTTCGTTAAGGATATGATAGTCCTGTTTGAGACTAAGATCGACTTAACGTGATAATCCATTTAATATCTGGCCATCGGGACTCGTCACCTCTCTAACGTCGTTGAAGGATTACAACGGCAGATGTCAGAGGAGTTCAGAGATGTACCCTTGAACCAAGGTTGATTTGGAGTTTTATAGTCCGTTTGAATATTTAAGGATACGTTAGCCGTGTTTGGGGGCTAAGATCAACTTAAACGGGATCGTTTAGATCCGGCAAAAGAGCATTTGGAGGCTCTATTGTTCCAGTTTAGGGACATTGCGGTCCATAGGTAGTTTAGGGACGTGGTGGTCCATGTTCCAGTTTAGGGACGTGGTGGTCTGTGTTCCAGTTTAGGGACGTGGTGGTCCGACATTAGTTTAAGGACGTTTCGGTCCAACATTAGTTTAAGGACGTTCCGGTCCAGCATTAGTTTAGGGACGTTTCGGTCCAACATTAGTTTAGGGACGATTCGGTCCAATATTAGTTTAGGGACGTTTCGGTCCAATATTAGTTTGTGTGGTCGTCGGGACCCGTCACCTCTCTGACGTTGTTGAAGGATTACAACGACAGTCGTCAAACGAGTTCGGAGATGTACCCTCGAACCGGATATAAATTGATTTAAGAGAGAGCTGTGCTCAGTCAATTTTATTTAAGGACTTACGGCCAAAATTGGGCTAAGTCCAGTGGAAAATGTTCAACACCTTTATTTATTTCCGGTCTATCAGACCTGTGTTAGGGCTTTGCCCACACTTAAATAATGCATTGCATTACTTCAGGCCATTTATGCCCATTTTGACAGGGCTCTGCCCTTTTTATTATGATGCAGATCATTTGTTTTGGTCCACTGGACCTTTCAATTGGGCTCTGCCCTTTTAAATAATGCATAGCATTTTATTTATTAGGCCTGTTAAGACTTTTAATTGGGCTTGGCCCTTCAAGAAATGAAATGCATTGCATTTGTCAGGCGCTTTGCGCCAATCACTGAGCGCAAGCGCTTGTGGTGAGGACACGTGTCATGCTCTGGTGAGCGCAAGCGCAACAGTGCAGTGCGCTGCGCTAGTGCGCCGCGCTGTTGCGCTGCTGACACGTGGCGCGCTCTGGTGAGTTGCGCCAACTCCAGAGAGCAAAGCTCTTATTTCAAGAGCGCGTAGCGCAAGTGGTTTAGATGCTGGCACGTGGCGCTCTCCCAAGAGCGCAACAGCGCAGTTTGCAAGTGCAAAGCACTAAGAATCTTTTTGATTCAAGAACAGAAGTGCAAAGCACTATTTGATTTCTTGATCTAATTTAGATCAAAGAAAAATAAGTTTTTTCTTGTTTTTCTTATCTCAGAGAACCAAAGGTTCATGAAAAGTGCAAAGCACTATTTTATTTTATTTTATCTTTATTAAAGATCATTGATCTTTTTTTTAGATCTATGATCTGTTCATAAGAGAACTTTCTCTTTTTCTAAAGGTTTTTACCTTTTTTATTCTTGAGGAGTTTCTCAGAGTTCTCTCTCTATTTTTTTTTTAGAAAAATGTTCATACCTTTGAATTGAGGTCTGGGGTCCTTTTTATAGTGCCCATAAATTAGTTAAATTTGTTAAAGAGATTTTTCTCTGAGTGATTTGGGGAATTTTCCCACCGTTGGATTTTTGATCCAAGGGCTTCTGCTTTGCAGAGGAAAATCTTCTTGTTTTAACAAGAACAGAAAAGATTTCTTAGAAATTTAATTCTGTATGGCGCAGATGCATCTCCACTGACACGTGTCGCGCAGCGCACAGCGCAGCGCAACTGCGCTAGCGCATCTGCGCTGATACGTGTCGCGCAGCGCACAGCGCAGCGCAACTGCGCTAGCGCATCTGCGCTGACATGTGTCGCGCAGCGCAGTGTTTGCACAACTGAAGCGTTGCTTCCTTTAATAGAGCTTTGCTCTGATTGGGTGCGCCTTCTCGGGCGCTGCGCTGGCGTATCAGCGCCTGACACGTGGCGCGTTGCCCCCGAGATTTGAAGCGTTGCTTCATAATTTGAATTTTTTAATTTTCAGCAGAGTTTTGCGCTGATTGGGTGAAACAGTAGCCATTTCGACTTTCATTGTGATGGAAACGTCGAGCTGATGGATACCTGCCCTAGATGAAAATGATGTGGTTAGTCTAGTGCTCTCCCACTGTAACGTTTGTTTGGCGAGATCTTCTAGAAATTGCTACACTTCGCCATCGTCTTTTGACATGAAATTGAAAGTATGTCTTAGCACCTCTACTTGGTTTCAACAAGTATCAAGTGTGCAATTTTAAAAAAATCTAAAATGCTAACCAATACTAACCTAGAATCTAAGTAGAGAATTAGGGTTTTGAAGCAAGCAAATAACATATAAACTAAGTGAAGAGGGTTACAACCTTTGTAGACCGGTCCTTCACTTCTAAAACTCCAAGTAGTAGTCCCAAGAACTCTTCTTTGACTCCGCTTGAGAATGGAACGAGCTTGTTTGTTGTCTTTGAGGCCGAAAATTATCCATCTTGAAGTCTCTCTAACCCAAGCTCACTCTACACTAATTAAGGTATTGGTGAATCAAACAACCTATACTAAAGGGCTAGGATAGTGTAGGTTGATGAAATAGGAATTTTGCTCGCTATATCTTCTTTCTTTTCTTTTCTTTTCTCACCTCAAGAAAAATCTAGAGAGGAGAGGGAGAAGAAGATAAGGAGATGAATTTGGAATGAAAGATAAATGAACCATGAGGTGAGTGATAAGAGCGGTGGAAAATATTTATGAATAAAAACAAAGAAAATAAGGTGAGTCATGGCTTCTCAAATTTTCCACAAGCATCTCCAAGAAATGACTCATTCTCCATTTTCTTTAATTCATAAATAAAACCATTATCCACTCATCACAATCCGTATGTGTGATTCTCATACATCCTAGTTCTATGTATCATCAATCATGATACAAATTAAATCTCATATATATATATATATATCACACATATATAATTATATATAAAGAGAAGAAAATTATCTATATATATATATATATATATGTATGTGTGCGTATATATATGTATGTATGTATGTATGTTATATATCAAATATATAAATATATATCAAATTATTAAATTAACACTTGATTCAATAATCCGGTTATATCATATACAACCGACTAATATCATATATGTATATCACATTATTAAATCAACACTTGATTCAACGATCCGGTCATATCATATACAACCGGCTTATATTAAATATTAGTTTATATATATATATATCAAATTAATAAATCAACACTTGATTTAATAATCCGGTTATATCAAATATAATCCGGCTAATATCAAATATATATAAACAACATATACATAAATCAAATTATTGAATCAACACTTGATTCAATAATCCAGTTATATCACATATAACCTGACTGATATGAAATATCTCTAGATTAGAATACGGTATCACATACTCGTATTTAATCAAGCTCCCACACATATCTCCATATGTGCCCTACTTCGTTTTTCTTGGGCTAGGAAACCTCTGTGTGGGACTCTAAAGACTCGTTAATACGCCATCAGTAGGTAATGATCACATCAGATACCTATAAGCCGTCAGCGGTACTAGCTGGACGTAACGGCTACCCAGGTATTGAGCGAATAGAAGATCAACAAGCAAGCTTGTCCAAACTCCCGTAAAGCCTATAAACAAAACTTACCGTACATTCCAGTCTCTTCGTCCGATATGTCGCATATCGAGTCTGGAGGTGGAATCGTCAGACCCCAGTAATTTTATAAGTCATGCTGATGTGTGGCCTATAACCGTTTGAGAAACTACTGATAACACTTACCAGTAAATCTCATCAGCCTTGGCTAGGAACTTGTTGTTATAGCCAATCGAGCATAGCGCAACATCAACTCCCAATACCGGGAGAGATGAAACCCTTCCTATCGCTCATTGCCTCTATGTGATTCGGGACTGTTCCAAAATTCACCTGTTTGCATGACTCCTTTGAGCCCGTAGGAAGGAAATCAAAGCACATTTGGAACCACACAAGACTCTATGACGATCTCGGGTCTACAGTCTAACCCTTACAAGTGTCACCAGAGAACTGCTATCTGACGATAGGTATAGTACAATCTAGGAGTTCTCGGCGAGTCCTGTTCGGTGGACCCATTCTCGAATGAGCACCTGTGCACAATCTTTGATGTCAAACACCAATGGTTGTGAGATCAACCATCGCCCCATACAGGGTCAAGAAACATACACACTAGTCTATTCTGGAATATCGATGCCCTGTCTCAATACTCTCTCGACTAGGAACTGTTAAAGGATGTGCTTGTGGACTACACAAGCCCCACTAGTATGATTTGCATTATAGTCCTGATAGTCAAGCCTACATCCTAAGGGCTTTATCAACATGTATCAGAGAGACGGTATATAAATACAAGTGTACATGTTAAGATAAAGAGCAACCAGATAGCATACTATCAAGTCAAGCAAGAAAATCCTCTCTATATATGTCCAAGCATCCACCATATCATATAATAATGGCCTCTAGGGCATACATATTCCTAACAGAAATGACATTGACAAATGGTTTCTAGCATTTGTTTCGTAGCTGGATTGATACCCTCAAACATAATTTGGCAAACTTTCCATCTGTCGATTCCGTGATGAGGGCATTGGACAAGAAGATCTTTACACCGTTCAAAGCATTTCCAAAAGGGTTTGTTGGGAAATTGGGCAAACTGGTTAATCTCGCTCCGAATACGGGCGGTCTTGTGATGAGGATAAAATTTCTTAAGGAATGCTTTAACGAATTCATCCCATTTAGCGTTAGAATGTGCGGCGGTGCTATAGAGCCACTTCTCTGTGAGATCACAAAAGGTAAAAGGGAGAAGACGTAATCACATAGCATCCCCTGAAAGTTGGGTGGTGCTCATCATTGCACATACGTTTTCGAATTTGGTTATAAAAACGTATATATTTTCATATTCAAGCCTGTGAAATTTAGGCAACAAGTTGATGAAGTGGGGTTTAAGTTCGAAATTATCCCCATTGGCTGGTGGAAGAGACAGACACGTAGGAAGGGGTCCGCGTACGGGATAGCATCGGTCTTGAAGAGTGATGCGTGGTGGATTCTGAATTTGCACATCTACGGGTGGTGGTAAGGTGTTGTTGTTAAAACCCAAAAGAGATCCATCCATCTGAGGAGATGTGGTAGGTGGAGGAGAAATAGAAGATGAAGAAGTATCGATTTCGGAGTCGATAGCAAAAACGCGGACTAGACGGGCACGAGAATCCCGTGTCCAGCCGATCATACACTAAGCGGGTTTAGTGCATGTGGCAGTGTGTGCTATGTGTGAGAACGATTTTTAAGAAGGCTTGTTTTGAAAAAAATGTCGGACGTGAGGCTTGACTCAACCAATCACAAAAATGCACATTCAATCCCTAGAGCCAGGGTCACCTAGGTCAAGGCACTAGACCGCTCCTAGACTTCCAAAGGACAAGACGTAGGATCAATTCTTTACCACCTCCTTATCAATCTTGCGGCTAGGTAAGTGCCAGGTAAATGGGAGGTATCCGCTATACGAATCACTGAAAATAGCGAGCCTAATTAAGCAACCACTTTCCTTAGTCACACTTGCCTAGACACTATAGGAGAAATGCGGATAAGCAATAGATTACCCAAGACCTTCGTCTTGTTAGTGATATATGCCCTAGAGGCCATTATTGTATCATACTGGATTGTATATTATATATTGGAAGCTTTGGATATTCACAGTTATAATAACAGACTTGCTCAAAATAGTAGTGTGCTACTTGGTTTGATTCTACCTCAATATGTGCATATGTTTCTTTTAGCATATCGCTTATACATATTGGTAGAGCCCTTAAGATCTTTGCTTGACTACCAGCGTTGTGATGGCAGTCACACTAGTGGGAGCTGGGTAGTCTATAAGAACATCCTTATACATGTCCCTAGTCGTAGGATTATTGAGACAGAGCATTGATACTCCAGAGTAGACTAGTGTATATGCTTCTCATCCCAGCAGGGGAGATGGTCTATCCCATAGCCATTGGTACGTCGTACCGGAGATAGTATACATGTGCTCATTGAGTTATGAGTTACACTGGACGGACTTGTTGGGAACTACTGGTTGGTATTATACCTATCGACAAGTAGCAGTTCCCAGGAGACATGAGTGCAGCTTAGTCCGTTGACTTGACATCGCTACTTCATCTCGAGTGTGTTTCCACTGCACTTAGATTACTACCCTACCACAGCTTAAAGGAGTCATGCAAACAGGTAGTAGTTGGTGCAGTCCCGAAGCACTTGGAGGTAGTAGCAGTTAGATAGGATTCATCTCTCCCGGTATTAGGGGTTGATATCGTGCTGTGTTCGGAACGCCATTACACAAAGTCCCTTGCCAGAGCAGGCGAGATTTACTGGTAGGTACTCCAGTAGTTTCTCAGGGTGTATTGGGCTCTACTCCAGCACGATTCATTGCGCTGTTAGGGGTCTAACGTTTACCATCCCCCTAGGCCCGATATGCGAGTATCTTAGACGAACAGACCGAATTGTACGGAGATTGTGATGGATAGGCTCAGTAGGAGTTCGGATGAGTTTTCTTATCGGCATTCTTATCGACAGATACCTGGGTAGCCATTACGTGCAGCTAGTACCACTGACGGACTTGTAGTTAAACCCAATTCCAGCGTACTGTCGAGTCTTTAGAGTCCCACATAGAGGGTTTCCCTGCTTCGGGCGAAACGATGTAGAGGCTGTATAGTTTTACGCAGGGTTCCGATCAAATATGTATACTAGCTTCACGGATGATGTTCAGACGGAAAATACTGGTGGGCTTTTGTTTAAGCCGGTTCTAAGTATTATATTATTGGATTGTTATCATCACATTGTATTTGTATTTTTCGGAATACGAATACGGGTATGTATATACGGTGAAGGTATTCTTGTAATTTTTACAGATATGCTTCTAGAAGGAGACACCTCATTACTTGATTTATTTATTTTTGCAAATTGGATTAATGAGGTGTAATTGGAGATATTTGTGGTATGGGTGTGAAGCATGGCTTATACAATTATTTATTGGTTTGGATATACTATTGAAGTATGGTTATTATTTTCTAAGTGAAAATAATAGATGCTTCATTATTGAGTTGTATGAGCCATTCTCTAAACATAGCCTCACACTAGCTCATTTGCATTTTGGGTTTCTCTCTCCATTATTTTCTCTCCTTCTTACTCATGACCCTAACCCTCACATGAGTTGTGAACCCTAGGGTTTTATGAGATAAAACACTCAATTAGATACTCTACATCTTCTAGGCTACTTAGCTTAGCAAACTAAGTACCCTAGTTATCTCGGTTTAGAGGTTGGAGCTTAAAGTATAGAATCTAGGGTGGATCATCTTCGACGCGAGGAGACTGACGTTGCAAGCTCGATCCGGATCTTCGAGGAGTTTAAGAAGAGGAGGAGAAGAAAACCCGAATGACTTTTTATCTAGGAACTATAACACTCTTTATAGTAGTTAAACCTCCGAATAGTTTAGCTAGTTAAAATTTTTGTTATGATCTGGAGTTTAGTTGGTGTTGTGAAGCTTGTAAAAATCGTTTTTTGTAAATTCCGCCTTCCCGCGAACCCGCGGGGTGCGCGACATCGACTTACACCTCTGTCCTAATTGAGCGCGACAGTCCTCAGAGGCTTGGTCTAGATAATTTTTATTAATGTAGGGTGATAGTATGCTCGTTTGTGATTTGTAGGGTGTAGGAAGGGTGATGAAATCCCCATCTAATCTGAATTTGGGTTTATTACCCCTTAAAGTCCGGTTCAGATATTCAAAATGTAACGACTCTGAATTTACTATATGAAATTTTTAGTTTAATGTACATAAATGTGTTTACAAGCCTGAGTATGAGTTATAAGTTAATTTTGTTAAATAACAGCAAGAAGCCATTTGTAACTCACTGGTAAAGCCTTTGCACTGCTGTGACGTAACCCTGTGTTCGAATTCCATCAGACATATTATTTTTCTGATTTATTTTTTAAAATTTTTTGGGATCCCAAAAGTTTACATGTGTATTACACGCAAAAATGAAAAGTCAGAAAAATCAAACACGTGGAAAATGGTTCAAACAAAGCGATGTACACGTGGCCAAAATCCAGAGCACCAAAGCTACAAATGACCAGCGGATCTTCCTTCATAGCCGGCGGGGACAGTCCAACTGTGGCCAATAAGCTCCGGGCATTGCACATTCGACGTTTCCCCTACCCTCAACTCCTCTGCACTATTTGATTGCCCTGCAATCAAACAGAGCTCATTCAATTATTAATTTATCACATTTTTAATGCATTTTAATTCACCATTTTAATTCCAAAGCCCTAATTCTACACTATAAATACTACCCTGTGCCCTAGACCTTCATCATTTTGAAAATTTCTAGCCAAAATTCTCAAAATTTCTTATGTACAAGTGAAGTACAAGTGGAGTTAGTAAGCGGTCAACTCCCGGCGAAAAATCGAAGCTATTCCGATGATCCCATGACGCCACGATATTCAACCAACCTTCTTCTTCCACCTCCTAACTTGTAAGTCCCTCTTAATCTCTCTTCTTCTTCTTTGAAATTCCATTTCAAAAATCATATCGGTAAGTGGAGTTACTACCGATATCTTTTTCTAAAACCTAGAAAACTACTTCTCTTTAATATTTTGTTCAATCTAATTGTACACATCACTTGTAACCTTAAATCATAGTTATTTAGAATCAAATTCCATAAAAAATTCTTATGTAAAATAACCGAAATTTAAGTTTTTCATTTAAATACCATGAATTTTAGATAACACCTCTTTTCTATTTTGTTAAAACATATCTTTAGACAACTTCACGGGGTAACGACTTACCCCTTACATACACACATGGTTCCATAGCACGATATATTCTTATATGAATTTTTGTTACGATGCAATATTACAAGAAAATACCATTTACTATAAAACCAGATTTCTTTTAAATTGTATTTTAAGTTTCTTTGCAAATATACCTCTACAACCATTTTTAGGGGACCCGCTATTGGATGGTGTGGATTATCACACATCCTTGGGCTAGTAAAGCGAGATGCATACCTTCTCACAGAGTATTCGGTCTCGAAAGGTTTTAAATACGGTTTTTAAGAAAAACGCATTTCTCTACTTAAATAAAATTTAATTTTTAATAATTATATAAAAAAAGTACAAATCCATATATTTTCAAAATATAATAAAATTACATTTTTTTAAATGAATGAATTACAAGTTTCACCAAAATACCGTCAAGATATCAAAAAAAGGCAAGTTTTACAATAAACTACCATGAACTTTCCAAGCTAAGCTATTATCACTAAAATAGCTCAAATGCTTAAAATTCACATCCATGAAAACCCTAAATAATATAAATAACTTCTCAAGATTATTTTGAAACTATATTAAAAATATTTTTCATAAAACCCTCTCGAGTTAAATAAAACAACATTTAAGGAGTTTAGTAAATATAGGTTTAAGCGGGATCAATTCTCTTGAATCTCAGAGAGCCGGAGAAAGTGGGTGCTTACCTATTTAAGATAGAAAAACTTAATGAAGTTATTAATGGTAATTGTCTTGGGAAAAGACACAAATTATGCCGTTCATGTGCAGCAATTACCGATAACTGCCGAATATAATTCAGAATCTAAATCAGTTATAAGTGTCTAACTCAAGTCTGTGTCTAAATCTAAACCTGAATCCAAACTCAAATCAGAGTCCAATTCAAACAAGAATTCAAAGTCTAACATAAATACTTGAACATGAACCTGAATACCTGAATTCAAACACAATAATCAAACTTGTATGCTTGAATTAACTTGACCGAACCATGGCTATAATTTGACATGACTACAAGATTAAATCTTGAACCTGTTTACTTGAACAACTTGTATCTATGGTTTCGGAAAGTCTGGTAAATATAATCTATACAATACATTACGCGGGGATAACGGGGTAGATTGGTACGGAACGTATTAACGTGGCACGAGATGGTCACTTAAAAAACACCTACATGAACTCTCGTGCCGTTGTCCCGTGGGTTTTGACGGGGCCTTATATTACATGTTACCATAGTCCACGGGGTAAGATGGACTCCTCTCGTATACACAAATACCTTCTGTACCAAACTACAAACAATTACTTTAGAATAACAATCATATAACTGTACAACTTACCAGTTCAATTCACATTACTTGTTATATTCCATTCCTTCTTTTGGGAATTATGGAGAGTTAGTTCGTTGACGACATTCCTGTCTTTTCTTTTTTTGGAATGATCGTCAGGAGGACCGGACTCTCAGGAGATCGAGCCTAGCCAGGAGGACTTGGACCAGTTCACTGCCCAGCCGGACTTCTAGCTCTCTTGTACTTACTTTCAGTTTGTATGCCATTGTTTAGGCATTGCTTTATATCTTTGTTGAAAGTCTACCCTAGCACCACTATTATGTTTAAACCGGCATCAAGCATGCAATTTTAAAAATTTCTTGGTGCTAAGTTACACTAAGGATCAAACTAGATTATTAGGGTTTATATGATGATATAAAAAGATTTACACTACGAGAAAGAAACTACAACTTTTGTAGACTGTGACCTTCTCTGCTAAAGCTCCGGGTAGCAGTCCCTACGACTCCTCTAGGCTCCACTTGAAGAATGAACGAGCTTCCTTGCGATGACCTTCATGCCGAAGATGATCCACCTGAAGCTCCTCTAATCCAAACTACCTCTTCACTAAACTCTCTTTAGTGAAGGAAACACCCTTAACTCAAGTGCTAACCAAGTGTAGGATGGTGAAGTAGGGATTTTAAGCTAACTAGGATTTGTTCAATGCTCTATGGTTCACATCACATGTAAGTGTTAGGGCTTTGAGGCATGAGGAAGAAGAAGAAAGAAAAATGGAGAGAGCTCAAAAATGGCTAAGGCAAAATGAGCTAGAGAAAATCAAGTGCAAGTGTAGAATGGCTACCCTCTTGACCCCACTCATTCAAGCATGGGATAAATTGCAATAATAAATTGCAGCCATTCTTGAATAGTGAGTCAAGACTAATAAACAAATGATATGTGCTATGCTTCACCCATGCCAAAAAAATCTCCCCATTTTCCATCTCATTTTCTATTTTCCCAAAATAGAAATTCCAACCATGGTTCTTAAATAATACACGAGCGCGCGCGCGCGTAAATCATATATATATTAAGATAAGAAAATAATTAGTAAGCTTAATATTAGTTAATGTATAATTATGTCAAATATATATACACATAAAATTATTAAATTAGCACTTGATTTAATAATCTGGTTATATCACATATAACCGACTAATATCATTTATCTGTATATCACATTATCAAATCAACACTTGATTCAATAATTCGGTTATATCATATATAACCTAACTGATATCAGATAACCGCCAGATTAGAACACCGTATCACATACTCGTATTTAATCAGGCCTCTGCACATATCAATATATGTGCCCTACTTCGTTTCGCTTGAACTAAGAAACTTCTGTGTGGGACTCTAAAAACTCTTCAATCCGCCAGCAATAGGTAATGATCACATCAGTTACCCACAAGCCGTCAGCGATACTAGCTGGAAGTAATGGCTACCCATGTATTGAGCGATTAGAAGATCAACAAGCAAGTTTGTCCAAACTCTCATGAAGTTTATAAGTAACACTTACCGTACAGTCCGGTCTCTTCGTCTAATATGTCGCATATCGAATCTAGGGGTGGAATCGTCATACCCTAGTAACTTGATAAGTCATGCCAATGTGTGACTCATAACAGTTCGAGAAACTACTGATAACACTTACCAGTAAATCTCATCAGCCCTGGCTAGGGACTTACAGTTATAACCAATCGAGTATAGCACAACATCAACTCCCTATACCGGAAGATACGAAACCCCTCCTATCGCTCACTGCCTCCATGTGACTCGGGACTGTACCCAAAATTCACCTGTTTGTACGACTCCTTTGTGCCGAGATAGGGAGGAAATCAAAGCACGGCGGGAACCACACAAGACTCTATGACGATATTGGATCTACAGACTAACCTGTACCAGTGTCACCAGAGAACTGCTATCTGACGATAGGTATGATACCATCTAGGAGTTCTCAGCGAGTCATGTTCGGTGTACCCATTCTCTAATGAACACATGTATACAATCTTTGATATCAAACAACAATGGTTATGGGATCAACCATTGCCCCCTACAGGATCAAGAAATATACACACTAGTCTACTCTGGAATATCGATGTCCTGTCTCGATATCCCCTCGACTAGGAACAATCAAAGGATGTGCTTGTGGACTACACAATTCCCAGTAGTATGATCTGCATCATAGTCCTGATAGTCAAGCAAACATCCTAAGGGCTTTATCAACATGTATCAGAGAGACATTATAATAATACAAGTGTACATGTTAAAATAAAAAGCAACCAGATAGCATACTATCATGTCGAGCAAGAAAGTCATCCATATACATGTCCAAGCATCCACTATATCATACAATAATGGCCTCTACGTTATACATATTCCTAACAATTGTATCTTTTCTTTTCAAAGCAGTTGTATTGTAAAGATGAATGTTAATAAAAATTGTTGTTTATTTTATATCTCTTGTCATTCTTGTGTATTATATATATTGCTTAATTACGTTTAACGTATTTATTTCTTAGTAAATACGTTTAGGCCCACCACGTTACCGTTTCGGTCTATTGAGAAGTGGGGTGTGACAAGTTTTGTTGGTGGCCCATACAGGTCAGTTCTGCATGAAGTCTTAAGCAATATATCATAAGAATTATAAAAATCAGCAACTATAAATTCCTTACTTTTCTAATTCCTTGAATCTATCCTAACCTTTTCTTTTCTATCAAGGTCATGGATTCACCAAACAACACGAGTACCAACGTCAATGGCAACACTCCACCGCCTACTCTACCACTACCACCTACCGTTGTAGCTCCTATCAATGAGAAAACAGTACTGCTTGAGGCAATCAAGAACTTCTTGGAGGTTCAGCAGCAGCAGACTGCTATCCTCATGCAATTCCGGACACTGCAGCTTTTCAGGAAAAGAGAGCCCACTGGAGGCAAAAGAATGGGCTCAATTTATTGAAGATGACCTAGCAGCAGCACAAGTGCCAGAGATTGCTTGGGTGAGAGTTGCGAAGCTGCAACTAACAGACAATGCCAGAGTCTGGTGGAAGGCTGAAGAAAATCGACTTGCCCAACCGATTGAATGGGAGACGTTTTGCGATATGTTCGATGCGAAGTACTTCTATGAGACTGCCCGTTTCGACATAGAACATCAGTTCATCCACTTACAACAAGGCTCGATGTGGAGCAAGTCCGTGGATGAATACGATGCTGAGTTTACCATGCTTAGCAGGTAAGATATTGTCTCAAAATTCAAATTCCTGATATCACTTATTACACTGCTAACACAAAACCGTAACCAATTCGCAGCACACCTGATTCCTACTGCTGAGATTCGGGCACGACGATTTCAGCAAGGGTTGGACCCAAAAATCCAAACTGCACTCGCTATAGGGGATTTCCCAACCCATGATCTTGCTCTGAAGGCTGCCCAACGTTATGAGATGGTTGTGAAGAAGAAGGGCAGACCACAGACTGCCGGTGTAAAACGCCTTGCTACACAGATGGCTGGAGGAGCCTTTTCCAGGCCAACATTTGCACCCAGGAGATTGGAAGGATCATTTAACTGGCCCAGTCCAAACTTTTGCTTCTAATGTAAGAGGAATGGACACCTGGTGAAAGACTGTAGGCATGCAAATGGCCTGTGCTTGGTTTTAGCGCATCCACTCACTCTATTGGAGCATGTCCATACTGATTCAACACAACTCCCGCACCCCCACCTGCAATCTCAGTCCCTCAGCGGCCAGCTATTAAGGCTCATGTACCTCGTCTTGCTCTACCTGCACCACCTCTACGTGGACCTCCTGCACAGCCTCCTCATCAATTCCATCAGGCACAAAAAAATGCCTCAAGGGCAGAGAAACGTGCCCTAGGGATAGAGGAATGTGCCTCCAGCAAGGAGGAATGTATCCAGATGTTAGGCTTTCACAATGATAGTTGAGAAAGCCGAAGCCACAAGCCAAGTCATCACTGGTAACTCTCAATCCTTTCACATCTTTTCAAATCTTTGTATATCTCTATACTTTTCCTGTATCTAAAACCAACCTTACACAACTTAGGTACTATACTAATAGCCACCCTTCCTGCACTCGCACTGTTCGACACTGAAGCGTCACACTGCTTCATGTCGCAACGATTCATGAGAACGCATGTGATTCCCGTAAAGCCACTCATTTCAAGCCGGAATGTCAGTTCCGGGAATGGAGTTCTGAAAGCAACCATAGGATTTGATCAGTGTCCAGTTGTAGTTTGCGGACGAGAATTCTACGCGAATTTCAAAATACTGGACATTCTAAACTTCGATGTTGTATTGGGAATGGACTGGCTGGGAGTTTTTTATGCTACGATTGACTGCAATCAAAGGAAGATAGTATTTGAGATACCAGATCATCCAGTCTTCTACTTCAAGAGTGGAGATAGAACTTTGGAGCCAGGAATCTTCCGTGCTATACCAAAGAATGCAGAAATGTTTACACTACCGGCAAAAGAAGAAAAGCAAGTGGTAGTTCGAGAGTTCGAGGATGTGATCCCTAAAAATATAACAGGTTTGCCTCCCGATCGAGCTCTTGAATTCATCATTAATTTACTACCTGGTGCGCAACCAGTAATCAAAGCTCCGTACCGGTTAGGTCTTGAAGGATTGAAGGAGATTCGCATTTAGTTGGACGAACTCCTGAAAAAAGGTTGGAGTCGTCTAATACATCAAGTTTGGGATCTCCAGTTTTGCTCGTGAAGAAGAAAGAAGATTTATACAGGATGTGTGTAGACTATCGAGTTCTGAACGAAGTGACGATTAAGAACAAGTATACACTATCTCGCATCGATGATCTTTTCGATCGTTTAAACGGGTCTTATATATTTTCGAAGCTAGATCTTCGTTCAGCTTATCATCAGATGAAGGTCAAAGAGTCTGATATTCTGAAGACAGTCTATTTCTCCTACCTTGTATTATTTCTCAACCCAATCTTTAAATACAAAGCTGTCCTCAATGGCATGACTTACCACTCTGTGACAGGGGCAGTATTTGGGTTTGTCAGTCATATTCGATTCTTATGGTCTTTTCGATTCTATAAATTGTAGACTATTTCTTAGGGTGTCCTTGAATATCTTATGGACTTTGTCTCTTCTTAATGAATAGGCCTTATCTAGCTTCTCTTTCAAGGGCAATTCTCCTACCCCTCCCAACACTGGCTTCCGAGGTTGGTTGACATCGGACCCGCCTGTCCTCCGCTTATTTCGGTCAACCGAAGTGTTAAAAGATTCAATATCGTTGGAATTTCTGCCTTTGTGATTATCGTCTTTTCGGTTCCTCCAGGATCTATTGTTAATTTGGGGGTCCGAGGCGAACTCTTGTCTTAAGCGTTCCAACATTTGTACTTTTCTGGTCATCTCTTAGATCATTTTGAGATCCGCGATGCATAGAAACGGAGCCATACAATTGTTGAGATTTCCGACGAGGAGGCTGATAGATTGGTCCCGCTCTATCGGCGGTTCGCATTTGACGGTGAGGTTGCGCCATCGGGCTATGAAGTATGTGTTTCTTTCGTTTTTCCCTGGCTTGGTCCTTACAAGATCAATAATGGAGATTTTGTCACTGACACTCATGAATCTTTGCTGAAACTGAGACTCCATTTGGACGAAAGTGGTGACAGAACTTTCTGGTATGCTCGCGTACCAGTCGAAAGCGACACCGGTTAGGCTGTTCACAAATTGCCGGAGAAGAAGCGCATCATTGCCTCCTGTATTTCCGCATGATACTTTAAAGTGGGCAATGTGCTGATTCATATTTCCCATCCCATCGAATCTTCCGAATTTAGGAATGACGTAACCTTTGGGAAAGACGATAAGATCATACTGTGTGGGATACAACCTCCCACTACTGCCAACATCTTTCTGAGCCTCACTATCGGCCTCCAACGTTTTATCTTTGCTGGTGACCAAATCCATGTTCCGATCTTGTGTTAGCGGAATACTTCTATCAGGGGCCAAGGCATCCTCAGAAGCGGAATGTGGTTGGGTTTCATGTAGCCCACCCATATTTGGACCTAAAAGGAAAGGCATTGGCTACTATGGGTCGTTGTCACATAGCTCATGAGTAGAGACCTGCGCTTGATTGGAGAGCGTCCTATCAACTTGAGCCGTGAGCTGCATCACGACATTCGTCAAGTCATCAATTTTGGAGTAAAGTTTGGCCATCTCCTTGTTTTTACTTCTGTGCTGTTTTTTGATCTCTTGAAGTAGCTGTTGCTCTGCGGTCTTAGGGACGAAAATCGGCTCCTCGTCACTCTCCGAGCATTACTCCCTATGAGTTGAGGGCTCCTTCTGCTTATCGGCCTCATCGAAAGGGTTTTCATAATCTTCCGGAGGAGTCTAGTCTTGGGAAGCGGCAACCACGTTCAAACCAGATTGGGCTTGGGATGTGGTGGCCCCATCCTTGCTCTTCCTGCATATGCCTTCCATATGACAGCGTGGACCACATATCCAGCCATCTCTTTATCTTTGACGGCTGATCTTTCGGACCATCTTGATGGTCCTTCCTTTTCGAGAAAGAACAAGTGACTGAAGATGGTCGGCCTGCCTGGGTCCTTGGGTGGCGCGGTGCCACCTTTCCGGATTTTCTCCGTTGCTTTTGCGTGGCACAGAGCGCTTGGTAGACTCTTGAAGAGATGGCGTCATGCTTTCTATTGTGGGGATTAGATATGTCTTTCCGCAGCGTTATTTGGATCGCAGTTTTCTTGATTTTTGCGGTCATGGCATTCTTTTGAACCAATTTCAATGGCTCAAAAGAGTTAGCAAGTTTCACTACCATCCTGGCTTGTGTTGCGGGGTAAATCGGATCTTGGAATTTTACAAAATTCAACCTGGTCGGAGCTCGCACCCTTTTGTTGGCTCTATACCTGAGCTGCATTTGCTTTTGTTTTTCTATTTGAACGCTCGGTGAGCTTCGGCTCTTTGGGAAGCCACTGTAGGTTGGTTGACTAAGAGCCTTAAAAAGACATCCGATCGCACATTCGTCGAAAGCATCACCTGAGCTTTCCTGTCACATCCGATGATTTCTCTCATTTCGATCACCTTTCCCCCAACTGGAGCAACAGAGAGCCATTCAAACACCGACTTGTGGTTGACTTGTGGTGACTTTGTGATCACCACATTTGGCCTCCAGCCCCTTGAGGTTGGTTTAGCCACTTTCTTTGGTAAGGGCTCCGCAATAGGAGTGCGGCCGGCTGGGTAGATCATGACTGAATCGAACTAGTGTGGAGGCTCCTCCCATTGCCTCATGACACTTGCCGGGAGAATCACGCGTGCATTCGTCTTGACTACGTACATGATTAGAGTTATGTTGGAAGCCAAGTTCATCTTTGAAGATATCGTTGAGTGATGTGGTTGTTGTTGATTGTTGAGAGTTGATTACTACATGAAAACGCATTATTTCAGTACAAATATCGGTATGAGTTCGCATGAACGCTTAACCCGAAATATAGGAGGAAAGATAAATCCCACCGGGCGTGTGTTCAGTCGAAAATATTGCACTTTTGATATAACATTTTCCCTACTTTTCTTAAATATTTAAAGGTTTTTATTATAAATATAGAACATATGTGGGTTTATCTGCAAATTTACTCTTTACTATATATTTATATATTATAATTAACATTAAGAAGGAAAATATATGCATATAATATTTATAAGATATTTTGATAATTTAAATATGCATATCATATCAAATATTCTTAATCAAATTTCTTACATATTTATTACCATATAAAATGATTAAGATTATATCTCTAATATAACAAATATTACTAACATTATTCATAGAGATATTGTGCAGATTTAGCTCAGGTTAAGAGAACAAGATATTCAAGATGTCAGGATAAAAAATCTGCTAAAATCGTAGAATAAATACTGGCAGAAACTCAGTAAATATTTGAAGAATTCAAGCATGGAAAAAATCTAGCCCCAGAAATTTGGAACCCTAACTCCTCTAAACTGCCGTCCAATCGCTCCCAATAGCCCATATATGCGGCGGATCCGCGGCCAATTAATGGCTGTAGGATCTGAGATTTTGGAAATTGGATCTTGATGGCATATCTAAACCTATAAGATTTAGGGTTTCTGCTTTGAAGGCTATAAAAATGACCGAGGGCAAAACTTATAGAACTATCACCTTTTACACGAAGCAAATCACCGTTAAAGAACAAGAGATCCACGATAGGTCCGCGATTCGATGTGATAGAACGACGTGAATATCGACGGAGCAATTACTTCCTACGAGGCATAAATCGAGAGCAATTTCTTCTTATAATCTAAATTCGAAGGATTTATACTTGTAATGTTGATTAATAAAGGTATATCATTAGGTTAATTATTTCGCATTTATTTTCTGCATTTACATTATGATTTCCTTTTCTATCTTCTCTTCTATCTTAACCATGCATGAGTAATTCTCCGCTTGTTAGGGTTCGTAGAATTATGGTGGATTAATGGATCAAAAAATATTATAACTCCTTTTACATCTTATAAATTTTATAAATTTTATCAAAAGAATTGTTAACATCCTAATCGGGCACTGTTTCCCCAATCAGAGCAAAGCTCTGTTCAAATTTTGAAATTTGAAATGAAGCAGCGCTTTATAGCAGTGCCAGCGCTAAGAGTCAAAGACTCTGATGCAGCGCTCGCGCGCAAAACATGAGAGCGCTAGCGCTAAGAGCGCTGCACTCTAAGCAGTGCACCATATGCAAAGCACGTGAGCGCTAGTGATAGAACAAAATTTTCTCGGCCTTTGGATCAAAGATCCAGCGAACACGATTAAAAATCATCAATTGACCAGAATAAAATTCTGTTAAGGAAACATTCCTCAGAATCTTTCCAAACAGGAAAGATTATGCTCTGAAAATCAGAGCACCGTTGGATCAATGATCCAATGCTGATTAAAAATCACAAAAATACAGAATAAATTCTGTATGGGAAAAGATTTCCCAATTTTGTTAAAAGAAGAAGATTGCCTTCTGTAAAACAGAAGCTCTAGGATCAAAGATCCAACGGTGGGGAAATCCCCAAATCAATTAGAGAAAAGATCTCTTCAACCGATTCAACAAATCATCCTACCCTATATAAAGGCCCCAAGACTTCAAGTCTCATATAGAGGAACCCCCTCATAAATTTTGAAAAAATTCAGAGAGAAGAGCAAGCTCTCAGCAGAAGAAGAATTTCTTCAAGGTAAAATAAAGAGATAAAAGCACCTCATCAGAAAAAGAACTTAGTTCTTTTACTAGATCATAGATCTTTAAGACAAATTGTCCTTCACAAAAGAGATCATAACATCTCATTATAAAAAGAGGGGAGAATAATTCAATTCTCTTAGGATCACAGATCTATAAAGGCAAAGCCTTTCACCAAAACCATAAGAGATTGAAACATCTCCTATAAAATAAGAGCTTTGTTCTTAGATCCACGAGACAAAGTCTCTTATAAGAGAGACTGTAATTCTCAAAGAATAGAGCTGCCTAAAAAGAGCCCTAGCGCTCCAATTAAAGGAAGCGCTTTAGCGCTTCAAAATTTAGCGCACAGCGCCGCAGAGCCCTAGCGCTTCAATTAAAAGAAGCGCTTCAGCGTTCCAAATCTAGCGCACAACGCTGCAAAGCCTTAGCGCTCCAAATTTAAAGAAGCGCTCTGCGCTCATTGACTGGCGCTCAGCGCCAAGCGCGCCACGTGCTCCTCATGTGTGTGCTACTTAAACAGAAGCATTCTGTTCTCATTGACTGGCGCTCAGCGCCAAGCATGCCACGTGCTCCTTACGGGTGCGCTACCTAAACAGAAATGCTCTGCGCTCATTGTCTGACGCTCAGCGCCAAGCGCTCCTCACATGTGCGCTGAGGTAACACAAAGTGTTCTTTAAATAAAAGCTCCAGAGCTATAATGAGTGCTGAGCACTCAATAAAAGACAAAAAGTTGTCAGGACCAATGCTCAGCATTGTTAAACGAAAAAGGACCGAGCCTAATTAAATGTCTAACATTTTAAATGAATGGGCTGAGCCCAAGTTGGCCACAGATCTCTAATTCAGATTAATTGAGCCCATATGCTCATAAATCTTTGATCTTAGTCCCAAATTGGACTACAGATCTCCCAACCAATATTGGTTCAAGGGTACATATCTTCACTCCTCTGATATTTGTCGTTATAATCCTTTAACGTCTTCAGAGAGGTGACGGGTCCCGACAACCAGACATTCCACGGACTATGGGGTCCTTAAACTCATGGAATATGACGTCCATAAACTTTACAGACTATGACGTCTTTAAACTATGGACTATGATGTCCTTAAACTCCATGGACTATGATGTCCTTAAACTTATGGACCGCAATGTCCCTAAACTAAAACAATATATTCCAAATGCTCTTTTATTGGATCTAAATGATCCTGTTGAGTAGATCTTAGTCTAGAATTAGACTAACGTATCCTCAACAAATGTTTGAGTTGATCTTAGTCTAAAACAAGACTAACGATCCTTAAACCCAATCCAAACCCAAATCTAAGAAAATACGGATTTGAACTAATCCACGCCCTACGGGCGACAACATAACTTAGTCTCCGTATACAATCCATAGGCAACCAAAAACAAAACAAACATACACGACACGAAGTGACCATCTAGAGAAGGAGAAAGTTATTACCACTATGCGGTAGCGTAATTAACTGCAGGGGCTTGCGCCTGCTAGGAAGAGCGTCCCCACAATCAAAAACCCCTCAGAATGAGGGGGAATCTGACGAAGTCTGCTACATCGGCCGCATCCGTCTAAACCTCCGATACACGGTGTCATAAATCAATTTGGCATTTTCGGAGAGGTGGACGGATAAAACCAAATAGCATCTGCCCCCAAAATTCAGGCCTGACGTCCCAACGTCCCGGTCGCGTCTTTCGACGGAGAACAGATTCTGGCACGCCCGGTGGGACCTTTTCCTCTTTCCACTCCACACTTCGTATGTCGTGTTTCGTGAACAAGTTGCGGTTTGACATGGTTGCCTTTGGATGTGAAGTACTAAGATTTGGTATCTTGCTCCGTACAGAAAAATAGAAGATCAATTGTTTCAAACTGCACTAATTACAACAACTCCCACTCCGTCCTCGCCGGAGGAGTAACCTACGGGCCTCAAGCGGCCTCCCTTTTTACGATGCCTGTGGACCAGGTGACGCAAGCCACCACAGGGCTATTCTTTGGGACCATGCTCCCACCATTGAGCTTCAACGCCCCATTGCCTTCGCAAGAAGCTCTGAAGAAGTTGGTCTTTGATCGGCTTACAACTACTGCGGCCCCTCTCAACGGATCGCCTAAGTCCAGTGCCTCAGTTTTCAGCAGACTGGGCCAAAGCTCAAGTGGGCCCGTGAAGAAGCCCGCGATACCTGAAGCGGCCATCCCAAAGCGGATAGTCATTCCTGTTCCTGAAGTCATCAGAGCAACTTCCCCTGCTAAGGAGTCGGTCTTTGCAAGACTGACCGTTTCAGCTCCTGTTCCAGGCGAAGTCATCAAAACTGCTACCCCTGTCCGAAAGTCTGCCTTCGACAGGTTGGCCATCCCTTCTCAGCGGACGTCAGTCTTTGATACGCTAACCACGACAACAACCCTCCGCCAGAACTGGGGGCATGACGAAGCCACCCCCATAACCGAGCCGGTCCCGTCAGCACGACATGCTCGCCGTCGTCACTGGCGCCGAGTAAGGAAGGCTGGGGGCAGCTCTCCTTCTGGACTGACTCCACCAGCTCCGATGGTGGAAATTGATGCTGCTGTTCCAACTAGGAACAGCTTTGAACCACCTAGGAGGGTACGCAAGAACTCTCCGAAGGCCGTGCTAAAAAGATCTCTTCCACCTATGGAGAACTCTACAAAGGTGAAGCCAGAGCAGCCCCCTTAGCGGCTGTCCTCTAAAATTCACAAGGTCTGGCGACAGGTCCAAGACTCGGTGATCAACCAAGACTACTCCCGCCAACCGAAGAAGATGAAAGTTCAGCAAGAGAAGGACTACCTTGTTGTACCACAAAAGGTGTCGTTTACTTGGGTGCCTGCTGGAACGGTTCCCTTAACTTCGATCGTTCACAAAAGGGGAAGGACGGAGAAAATCCCCGTGTCTGCGAAGAATCTTAAGGACACTAAATATAAACGTCCCAAGTCTGGGGGCATGGTGGTGCACACTGTCTATATGGCATCCGGTAAAGAGGATAGCCGTATCTCTATGGGTCATCGACCACTCACTAGATTCGTAACAAAGGCCTAGGAGCAACAACATAAGCTCCATGAAATGTTAACACAGATGGCCGCACTCACTGGGCCAAAAGAAAGCCTAGAAACGTCAACAGAGCAGCGTCATGAACAAGAAACCAATGCTGAGTTCCTCCGTAGAATTCTCGAGAAGAAGGACAAAGAGGCAGTGGAACAAGCTGCCAACATAAAACGAATGGTGCTTTTATTCCAGGACATGGTCGGGATGATATTACAGCCGGATCCTCCAGCTGAAGACCCTACGATTATCCTTGAAGACGATACAGGAGAGACATCGAACCCTCTTCCGGCTTGTTCACCCGCCAAGGAATAGACCATTTCCAAAGCTGCCCTGGATGATTATATCGCTCAACAGATACGAGCTCATCAGGCGAGTGAAGCGGTCGGCCAAATTGTTAAGACTGGACGACCCTATCCGGGTTGGTACGACCAAATAATATACCCGCTGGGATATACGATCCCTAAATTCCATGTATATAAGGGGATGGGGAATCCACACCAGCACGTTGCTCAATTCAGGGCTCTGTGTGGCAACACCGGAGGTGACAATAAGCTACTGCTTCGCCAATTCGTTGGCAGCTTATCGGAGACAACTTTTGAATGGTACTCCGAGCTCCCGAACGATTTCGTTAAGATATTTGCAGAAATGGAGTTACTGTTCACACAAAGGTTCGCAAGCGCTAGCGAGCGCACCCCGATCACCTCATTAATTAACGCCAGAGTGAAGCCAGGCGAAACATGGGTGCAGTACGCGATATGGTGGCGGAATCTATGGTCGAAGTGCGAGCAGCGCATCGAAGAAGCGCCTGCGGTAGGTGATTTGTATGGATTTTTAGATCAAAAATATTTGTTAACCGCAATCAAGAATGGCGTCACTTGGTAGCTAGCCGGTGTATACGGGTCGGTCCACAGGGATGTTGTGTATTTCCTAATTATTCTAACGAGTTAATTCCAAACGGTGTGAATGGATTATAACTAAAAACTAAGTTGACTTAGACTAGGATTAGAAATCTTGCTAGGGTTAGGTTTAGGTAAAGTTTGGAAAATTAAGATTTCCCACCGCTTTCAATGCCCTAATTTAGATCTCTTAGGTGTTATGGTAATTATTAATAAAGGGGATTAGGACGATCGGGAAGAAACGATGTTTCTTCCTCTAGGTCCTTGTCCGTCCTTTCTTAATCCTTACCCTAACTTCCATGGAAAACATGCACAACCGGTCTTTTATACTATGGTATCACCGTTACCTCATGGGTAGGGTGCCGTAGGGAGCGGTGTGTGTATGTATGCATGGAGTCCTAATTATTAATATTGATGGGCAAGAAAGGGGTGAGAGATTTGCATCTCTCAAACCCTTCCCTATTCCTAACCCTAACAAGCGAGGAACTACTCGCTCATTAGGGGATCTATGAAAAACATGATTTTTATGAGTTTTCGAATTAAGAGATTAATTATCTAACTACTGCAGATTAATAGAAAGTTCTAATCTAAATTAAACTAGGGCAGAGAATAAATTTAACTAGGGCAGAAATAAAAAATAAGAACTAGGGCAAAATAAAAGAACTACTTACAAAATTGATGCTCTCAAAACTTGAAAAGAATTCTGAATTTTATTCAATGAAAATAGGCATGACCTAAAACAAGTTTTTGGGTCTCTATTTATAGGACATAGAAAATCCTAGGTTTACAATCGCCGCACGTATACTTTTACAAATATACCCCTAGGAAGACTAGTCAATCCGCCGCCAGACTTTATGGAAAATTTTCGCCAATACGGGCTTAGCACGGCAGCGGAACCGCGGCCATAGGCCAGGTTTGGCCACGGTTCCGCCGCCAAATGGAGTGCTTGG
This sequence comes from Agapanthus africanus, assembly GCA_030015575.1. Lineage (NCBI taxonomy): Eukaryota > Viridiplantae > Streptophyta > Magnoliopsida > Asparagales > Amaryllidaceae > Agapanthus > Agapanthus africanus. The sequence goes on along the minus strand of CM057349.1, from coordinate 412,751,824 downwards.
ACTCTGGTTTTTTCTGTGTTGCTTCTAGTTGTCTTTGTCTTCCTATTTCTTTAGTTGGTTCTTCAGAATATCTTCTATTTCTCTTCCAGATCTCCACCGTGAGTAATGCAGTGGACTTTTTCCATTCGCTTTGTGTCGAAGTCTTGAACCTTGCGCTGCCTTGTACTTTGTGAACTGATCTTCGTTTATTCTCCAACTGTAGGCTTGATCAAGATTCTTCCATTTGTTGGTCGTAGTCTCACTTTTGTATCGTCTTTTGTCTTTTTCACAGTTTTATTTCCGAGAACCTGTAACCTGCAACTATGTAGCAGACATGGGTCAAAAGCACCTGTTTATTTGTAAAATGAATAAGAATGGGGTCTAAAAGAATGCAAATTATAGTATGAACAAATACCCCCAAACTTATCTTTTGCTCGTTCTCGAGCAAACCTAGTTTTATTCTTGAAAAAAGACCTAGCCTCACTTTCGCAGGGAAACGCGATTGCACTGAGCTCGTGCAACAAGCCGTTAAACCTCTAGGTGTCCCTAGTAGGAGGACTGTTGTCTCCTGAGGGTTTTCAGCAGATACTACCCCCAAAATCCTATCAATTTGGCTTATTAACTTTTATTCTCTAATTAGGTTTTCCAACAAGGAATTCTATTATCTTTGACTCGTAAATTATCCACCCGTATTCTTCACGCTTCCTTATCATTTAACTTAAGATTATATATGTTCTGTAGAACTACTTAGCTTTCGGCATCTTTTAAGTTTTCCTTCTAGGGTTCTATTTCAACTTAGGAATTTTTATCATCTCTATTAAAGATATAAGTCATATTCTTCATTCCTATCTCTTATCTAAATCCCAATCACATACCCCTACGTGTGTGTATATATCATCCCTACACTTGGAAATTCAAATCAAGCTATCATACTCTTGTCCGTCATCCAAAGCACTTCTTAATTGGTGAATTTTTAGATGAATTATGCTCACACATCCTTCATGCGACCGTTAATACTTCTTGAGATACCAACAACCGATTACAAAATCTGTTTGCACATTAAAGCGTAATTCCTAGTCTTGTAACGCCTAAGGCTTTAGCAGTGACTCCCAAACCAGTTGGTCTAAGGCACTAGGTGATGAAGCACCCTCGCTAAATATTTTTCTATTTTTGCAGCCTTAAGTAATTACAAAAACCAGTGTTCATTTTTTTCTTTATTCACACTTGTATATTTTTTTCGTAGTAAGGACTTTAGACAAGAGCATTTCAAGGTCTCTCCTACTATTCCAAGTTTGAAGGTTCGTGTTTGTGCAATTTTGTAGGGTATATATTTTCAGAATTTAGACTTAAGCTTAGAAATTATTTTTCAAACTTATACTTTAATAAAGATATCAATACTTTTCCCTTGTTTTAACTTAGCCCAAGAAGTCAACTTGAAATTTGCCTATTTCTAAATAAACTACTAAGACATATACTTTCTACCGTTAAATTTTAAGGAAGGTTATTTTTAGGGTTTTTGATTTACTAAGTCTAAGATCTAGTTGTTCCTAGCTAGTTAACCTATTTGTCAAACTCAAGTCGATTAAGACCAAAATTGAATGTTTCAATTTTTATGATTTTAAAATTTTCCAGTTTTTATTTGATTTTTTCTTTTTCTATTTTTTTTATTTTTCAATTTTTTCAATTTTTATGATTTTTATAGAAGGATGCAAATGCAAAAATATACATATGAATGCGAAGAAAGAAAACTTACCGAGCATACCCCCAAACTTAAACTGGACAGTGTCCTCACTGTCAGGCTACACCAAGAGGGTCGAAAATGTCAGCACTTCCCTGTTTATTTATTTTTTATTTTTTTATGTTATATTGTATTTATATTTACAAATGATACACACTCCCAAACTTATTTGAAAAAAAAGTTTTGGCAAGATGATAAAAAATCTGGGGGTAAAATGGAGGAAAATCAATCAGTGTAAATTGGCTCCTGCAAAAACAGGAGCTCCTCTGACGGGTCCGCAGTGAGGAACGGTTTCAGTCGATGTCCGTTTACTTTGAATAAAGTACCGTCCTCCGGATTTTCAAGATCTACCGCACCGTGCGAATATACGGTGCGTACTAAAAATGGCCCTTTCCACCTAGATCTGAGCTTGCCAGGGTGAAAGTGTAACCGAGTGTCATAGAGTAAAACCTGTTGACCAGGTTTAAACGTTTTGCGCATAAGGTGTTTTTCATGGAACACCTTAGTTCGGTTTTTAACAATGACAGCATTATCATAAGCCTCATCCCGCAGGGCTCTTCTAGTTCATTTAATTGCAGCTTTCGATTGCTGCCCGCATCTTCCATTGATAAATTCAACTCCTTGATCGCCCAAAATGCCTTATGCTCAATCTCAACTGGGAGGTGGCAAGCCTTCCCATAAACAAGCCGGTATGGAGACATACCAAAATCGGTCTTGTATGCAGTACGGAATGCCCATAGTGCATCAATCAATTTGTGTGACCAATCTTTACGGTTTTTAGAAACCGTCTTCTCCTAGATTTGCTTAATTTGTCGATTCGAAATCTCGGCTTGCCCACATGTTTGGGGATGGTATGGCGTTGACAGTTTGTGTGTAATGGAATATTTGCGCATTAAGGACTCAAAAGTCCTATTGAAGAAGTGGGATCCATTATCACTTATAATTGCTCGAGGGTGCCCAAACTTAGAAAAGATATATTCTTTAAGAAATCGAACGACAACCATGTTATCGTTCGTTCGGCTAGGCACAACCTTGACCCACTTCGACACATAGTCAATAGCCAAAAGAATATACACATTCCCAAAAGAATTGGGAAATGGTCCCATGAAGTCGATTCCTCAAACATCAAAAAATCAACAACCAAAATTGGTTGGAGCGGCATTTCGTTTCTCCACGATATCCGGCCCAAGTGTTGGCACCAGGAGAATGTCTTGCAGTATTCATATAGATCTTTAAAGAGACATGGCCAGTAGAAACCACAATGCAAGATTTTCTCGGCTGTCTTCTTAGGGCCAAAGTGCCCGCCACACGCTTGATCGTGGCAAAAAGACAGCACACTCTTAAACTCATTTTCAGGTACACACTGACGAATGATTTGGTCGGAACAGTATTTAAAAAGATACGGTTCATCCCAGTAAAAATGCTTTACTTAGGACAAGAATCAGAGTTTATCCTGTTTCGACCAATCTTTAGGTATCAAGCCGGTGGCCAAGTAGTTTACTATATCAGCGAACCAAGGTTTGCAAGACACGGTTAAGAGTTGCTCATCGGGAAAAACATCTTTAATTGGAATTTCAAGTGTAGGCGAAGAAGGAAGTCGTGAAAGGTGATCAGCCACTACATTTTCACATCCTCTTTTGTCCCGTATGACAAGGTCAAACTCTTATAGCAAGAGGATCCAACGTATTAGCCTCGATTAAGCATCCTTCTTCGCAAAAAGGTGGCAAAGAGCTGAATGGTCCGTATACACTATCACTGGAGAGCCGATTAAATAAGGCCGGAATTTTTCAAGTGCAAACACAACTGCTAAAAACTCCTTTTCTGTTGTTGTGTAGTTTAGTTGGGCCTCATTTAATGTTCGGCTAGCGTAATAAATTACGTGCGGCATCGTATTAATGTGCTGGCCAAGAACAACACCAATGGCGAAATCTGATGCATCGCACATAATTTCGAATGGATGCGTCCAGTCTGGAGATGAAAGAATGGGCGCAAAATGAGAGAGTGTTTCAATGACTCGAACGCTTCCATGCAAGTTGAGTCAAAATTAAATGTTGTGTCCTTGGCCAATAAGAGAGTCAAGGGTCTAGCAATCTTGCTAAAATCCTTGATGAACCGTCTATAAAAGCCGGCATGGCCAAGGAATGCTCGGATGTCTTTGACGCATTTAGGAGGAGGAAGATTAGAAATGACCTCAATCTTGGCTTTATCAATCTCTATGCCGTTTTGCGAGATGACATGTCCTAAGACAATGCCTTCTCATACCATAAAGTGGCACTTTTCCCAATTTAAAGTGAGGTTCTTATCCCTACAGCGGGTAAGAACTGCGTTATCCCGACAGCGGGTAAGAACTGCGTCAAGGTGTAGCAAACACTCGTCGAAGGAGTCACCAAAAATGGAGAAATCATCCATAAAGATCTCCAAAAACTTTTCAACCATGTCTGAAAAGATCCCCATCATACACCGCTGAAATGTAGCGGGTGCATTGCATAACCCAAAGGGCATGCGACGATAAGCAAAAGTACCAAAAGGACAAGTAAATGTGGTCTTGTCTTGATCCTTTTCGGTGATGGGGACTTGGTTATAGCCGGAATAGCCATCCAAAAAGCAGTAAAACTCGTGCCCAGCCAATCGTTCTAGCATTTGGTCAATGAAAGGTAAAGGAAAGTGGTCTTTCCTTGTCGCGGCATTAAGTTTTCTATAGTCGATGCAAACTCGCCACCCAGTTTGGGTGCGAGTAGGTATTAACTCATTTGCCTCATTGGTTATGACCGTAATGCCCGATTTCTTTGGGACAACATGAATGGGGCTAACCCACTGGCTATCTGAGATAGGGTAAATGATACCACTATCAAGACATTTAACAATCTCCTTCTTGACAGCCTCTTTCATTATAGGGTTGAGGCGTTTTTGTGGATCCTTTACCGGTTTGGCATCATCCATCAAGTGTATATGATGTTCAACTATGAGGGTACTAATCCCCTTGATATCCGCCATAGACCATCCAAAAGCTTGCCAATTATTTTGTAAGCCCATTAAAAGAGCCTTCTCTTGCTCGAGAGTTAGAGAGGCCGATATGATAACGGGAAGGGTCTCATTCTCACCTAGGTAAGCATATTTAAAGTGAGACGGCAAAAGCTTTAGTTCGAGTTTAGGAGGTGAAACAATTGATGGTAACAATGGTGTAACTGTTTCAAACTCAAAGGATTCCATCAACGGTTCAAATCGAGTGTACGCAACTGAGTCGGATGGTTCACCTAACTCATCCGAAAAAGCAAAAGACTCAAACTCGGGTGGTGAGTCTTCAAAATCGTCCAAAAAGGTGAAACACTCATAATCGTTGTCCAGCATGAAAGCTGTGTCGTATTCTAGGAGGAACGCACTAGAGGCGTCAACACTGCTGTAATCGAACATAAATTTTTTGAGCTCATAGTCCTCCTCCGTGATCTCATTGATTGAGCAAACATCAAGTACACTAGAATTAGGCTCGGAAGGCTGATTTCGCAACTTAAAAATGTTGAGTTTAATTGTCATATTGCCAAAAGATAGATTCATTGAACCGTTACGATAATTGATCACCGCATTAGAAGTCACAAGGAATGGTCGACCAAGTATCACCGGAATTTGACTCCGGGGGTTAGCTACAGGTTGTGTATCCATAACAATAAAGTCAACAGGGAAAATGAAATCCCCTACTCTAATTAACACATCCTCCAACTCTCCCTAGGATGGGCGATGGATCGGTCGGCCATTTGGAGAGTACAATGAGTGGGTTTAAGCTCTCCAACGCCTAGTTGCTCGTATACTGAATAGGGTAGCAAATTGACACCAGCACCAAGATCTAATAGTGCTCTATTGATGTTCTTATCCCTAATTGTTATCGAAATAGTAGGACAGCCAGGGTCCTTGTGCTTTTGGGGTAAAGATTGGACAAGAGCATCGCTAACAGCACTAGCCACGAAAACTTTCTTTGGTACTTGTGACTTCCTCTTCTTGGTGCATAAGTCCTTTAAGATTTTCGCGTAAGAAGGAACTTGTTGGATTGCATCCAAGAGAGCTATATTTATACTAACCTGTTTGAACATCTCTACAATCTTCTCCATCTGTGGAGTTGGTTTATTGGATCTCAATCTGTTTGGAAAAGGAACATTTTGAAAATTTGTTGAGTCCAATTTTTGTGGATCAGATTGTGGAGTTGGAACGGATCCCCGTATAGATGTGTTCGTGATGTGAGAAGAGGGTCCGTTCGAGCTAGAAGAAGTAGAGCTTTGTGAAGGATGAAGAATAGGCTCTAACGAAGAAGAAGAAAAAGAAGAAGGTGAAGAAGATGAAGAAGGACCACCGGCAGGGGTGTCATTGTTAATACCCACATTATTGTGCAACACTTTTCCGGATCTCAACGTGGTCACAGCATTTACGTTATGATTTTGCTGTTCATATGCAACATGTGCGTGACCGGGATTGGGCAATGGTTGAGATGGAAGGTTTCCCTTTTCTCGCTTGCTCAACGCAGCATTGAGTTGTGCAATTTGTGCCTCAATAGATTTCATGCTTTGATCGTGTGAGGCACTGTTTTCTACCGAAGATTGAATAGAAGTCTCCACCCTTGCTGTGGATTGTGTAGATTGCTTTAGGAACGCATCTAGACTTCTTTTAACGAGTTAACCTTATCATTATTAGGTTGGACAAAGTTGTTTTGAGGGTAAGAATTGTTGGGCACAAAATTGTTCATTTGGTTAGGGTAAGGTTGTGGGTGGAAAGGTTGCTGGTATTGAGTTTGTGGAGGTGCTTGTTGTTGTGGAGGAGGGGGTCTTTGAAAGTTGTTGTTGCCTTGGAATTGTTGATTTTGATTCCAAGCAAAATTTGGGTGACTCCTCCAACCCGGATTATAAGTCGAAGAGTATGGATCATTTCTTTGTCGTTGCTGAAAGGCAGCATTGACGTGATCTTGTCCTTGAGCATGTAGATTGTAAGGACACTCTTCGGTAAGATGTGATGGATCCGAACAACAAGCACAAACAGTCCGTGGGGGTAAACCAGGGGCAGGAGAAGGCGATGAGATTTTGGTCTCAATCGCTTCTAGCTTTTTCGTAAGTGCGGCCATCTCGGCCTTCATAGCAGTCGACATATCTAGTTGATGTATGCCTGCCCTAGACTGACCAATAGAAGAAGATGAGATGGTCTTGGTGCTTTCCCACTGAAGTGTTTGTTCAGTAAGATCCTCGAGAAACTGCCACGCTTCCTCACTAGATTTGGTTAGAAAGTGACCTTGACAAATGGTTTCTAGCAACTGCTTCGTTGCTGGGTTCAATCCCTCGTATAATGTTTGGCAAAGTTGACAATTTTCGATCTCATGGTGAGGGCATTGAACAAGTAGGTTGTTCCCCTCCGAAGGACGGCGCACAGGACCGCGATGTCCTGACACTGAGATTCGGGGCAGATGCTATTTGGTTTTATCCGTCCACCTCTCCGAAGATGCCAAGTTGATTTATGGCACCGTGTATCGGAGGTTTAGACGGATGCGGCCGATGTAGCAGACTTCGTCAGATTCCCCCTCGCTTGAGGGGTTTTTGATTGTGGGGACGCTCTTCCCTGCAGGCGCAAGCCCCTGCAGTTAATTACGCTACCGCATCGCGGTAACAACTTTCTCCTTCTCCAGAATTTCACTTCGTGTCGTGTGTGTTTGTTTTGTTTGTGGTTGCCCGTGGATTGTATACGGAGACTGAGTAATGCCGTCTCCCGTAGGACGTGGATTAGTCCAAATCCGTATTTACTTAGATTTGGGTTTGGTGTTTTTATTTTAAGGATGCATTAGTCGCGTTGCGGCTAAGATCAACTTAAACGTTCGTTAAGGATACGTTAGTCCTGTTTGAGACTAAGATCAACTTAACGGGGTGATCCATTTAATATATGGCCGTCGGGACTCGTCGCCTCTCTGACGTCGTTGAAGGATTACAACGATAGGTGTCAGAGGAGTTCGGAGATGTACCCTTGAGCCAAAGCTGATTTAGGGTTTTATAGTCCATTTGAATGTTTAAGGATACGTTAGCCGTGTTTGGGGCTAAGATCAACTTAAACGGGACCGTTTAGATCCGGTAAAAGAGCATTTGGAGGCTCTATTGTTCCAGTTTGTGGACGTGGTGGTCCATCGCATGTATGGTCGTCGGGACCCGTCACCTCTCTGACGACGTTGAAGAATTACAACGACAAATGTCAGAGGAGTTCAGAGATGTACCCTTGAGCCAAAGTTGATTGGGGGAATTTATAGTCCAATTTGGGACTAAAATCTGTTTGAAGGTTTAAGGATGCGTTAGCCATATTTGAGGCTAAGATCAACTTAAACGGTTGTTAAGGATACGTTAGTCCAGTTTGGGACTAAGATCGACTTAACGGGATCGTTTAGATCCGACAAAAGAGCATTTGGGCTCTATTGTGCCAGTTTAGGGACATGGTGGTCCAATACCAGTTTAAGGACATAGTGGTCCACCGTTAGTTTAAGGACGTTTCGGTCCGATATTAGTTTGATGACGTTTCGGTCCACGAGTTTAAGGACCTCGCAGTCCATATTGATGTGTGGTCGTTGGGACCCGTCACCTCTTTGACGTCGTTGAGGAATTACAACGATGGATGTCAAAGGAGTTCGGAGATGTACCCTCGAACCGGATATAAATTGATTTGAGAGAGAGCATTTGTGCTCAGTTCAATTTAATTTAAGGACTTACGGCCAGAATTGGGCTAAGTCCAGTTGAAAAAATGTTCAACATTTTATTTATTTTTAGTCCATTAGACCTTTGCTAGGGCTTTGCCCACACTTAAATAATGCATTTCATTACTTCTACTTTCTTGTTTGGGCTCTGCCCATAAAAGATGCAGAGCATCGATTTATTTTAGGCTCTGCAAGGCATCTGCATAGCATTTTATTATTTTTGTTTGGGCTTTGCCCATTTATAAATGATGCAGAGCATCAATTTAATTAGGCCTGTTTGGTCTTTTAATTGGGCTTGGCCCTGCATTGCATTTGTTAGGCGCTTTGCGCCACTCACTGAGCACAAGCGCTTGTGGTGAAGACACGTGTCATGCTCTGGTGAGCGCAAGCGCAACAGTGCAGTGCGCTGTGCTAGTGCGCTGCGCTGTTGCGCTGCTGACACGTGGCGCGCTTTGGTGAGCGCAAGCGCAACAGTGCAGTGCGCTGATCTAGTGCGCTGCGCTGTTGCGCTGCTGACACGTGGCGCGCTCTGATGAGTTGCGCCAACTCCAGAGAGCAAAGCTCTTATTTCAAGAGCGCATAGCGCAAGTGATTTAGATGCTGACACGTGGCGCTCTCCCAAGAGCGCAACAGCGCAGTTTGCAAGTGCAAAGCACCAAGAATCTTTTAGATTCAAGAACAGAAGTGCAAAGCACTATTTGATTTCTTGATTTAATTTAGATCAAAGAAAAATAAGTTTTTTTCTTGTTTTTCTCATCTCAGAGAACCAAAGGTTCATGAAAAGTGCAAAGCACTATTTTTATTTTATTTTTATTAAAGATCATTGATCTTGTTTTTAAATCTATGATCTGTTCCTAAGAGAACTTTCTCTTTTTTTCTAAAGGTTTTTACCTTTTTTTAATTCTTGAGGAGTTTCTCAGAGTTCTCTTCTCTCCTTCTTTTTCTTTTAGAAAGATATTGATGCCTTTTATTTGAGGCCTAGGGTCCTTTTTATAGTGCCCATAAATTAGTTAAATTTGTTAAAGAGGCCTTTCTCTGAGTGATTTAGGGAATTTTCCCCACCGTTGGATCTTTGATCCAAGGGCTTCTGCTTCGCAGAAGAAAATTTTCTTGTTTTAACAAGAACAGAAAAGATTTCTTAAAATTTTAATTCTGTTCGGCGTAGATGCCCTAGCGCGTGACACGTGTCGCGCAGCGCACAGCGCAGCGCAACTGCGCTGACACGTGTCGCGCAGCGCAACTGCGCTGACACGTGTCGCGCAGCGCACAGCGCAGCGCAACTGCGCTGACACGTGTCGCGCAGCGCACAGCGCAGCGCAACTGAAGCGTTGCTTCCTTTAATAGAGCTTTGCTCTGATTGGGTGCGCCTTCTTGGGCGCTGCGCTGACATATCAGGCCTGACATGTGGCGCGTTGCGCCCGAGACTTGAAGCGTTGCTTCAGAATTTTTGAATTTTGAATTTCAACAGTGCTTTGCTCTGATTGGGCGAAACAAATGCCCCCCACCGTTGCGCTCACGTGGCACACACGTGAGTGCAGCGGTGGCAAACTCCTGATCGTTAGATCAAGGGGTGAGCTCAAGGGGCGCAAGCGCCTTATAAATAGGACCTCTGGCCCTTAGAAAAATCTTACCGTTTTAAGATTTTTGATTTCAACAGAGCTTTGCTCTTTCTTAAGAACTTCAGAGCTTTGCTCCTTCCCAAAGTTAGAAACTTTAGGTAAAAATCAACTTAAATCAAATTAATTTAAATTAATCTTAACCAAAGAGCTTTACTCTCAAAGATCTTTTGATCTAAAGGAATCCCCATTGGGGTTTCATAAACAGAGCTCTGCTCTTAAGAACTTATAGATCTGTAGAGATCTTGTTCATGGGTTCTAACCCATGAACAGAGCTTTGCTCTTTGAATCATCTGTAGATCTTTTAGATCTGAAAAAATGAAAAATTTTCACAAGTTTTTTCATGGATTTTCCAAGATTCCAAAAATTCTAATTCTTTTAGGTGTAACATTTTCTGATGGACCATAGGGCTATGCTCTTTTAAGGAATCTTATTTCTCTGAGACCAGAGTTTGACAAGTGTCACTCTGTGATAGAGCTTTGCTCTGAAAGAGGAGATTTTCTCCTTGTCTCTAGGGATTCTCCCCCCCTTTTTTATAAATAGGAATGTTTTCCTGGGGACCAACTGACAATCTCATCCAATGATGAGGTTGTCTTATTAACTGACGTATTGTCATCCAGATTTTGTGGGTCCCCCTTCGGTCTCCTATCCACTGCACTGCTGTGTGGTGTAATTAATTAATTTTAATTTAATTAATGCATTCCCTTCTCCCCCTCTTTTTTTAAACGCCAAACGTTGGAATTACAACACTAACGACTAAATTGTTCTTTTGCAGCGATCATGTCTCTAGACACTTCATTCCCGTTCGTCCGCTCGGAGGAGGGATTTCCCGAGGCACCCTCGGACCATGAGGTCCTGACCATGATTAAGGAGTACGACCCGGAATACAAGAGTCTCCACCTTTGGGGATCGTGGTATAATCAGATCATCATGGGCCGTCGGAGCTTCACATGCGCGGTGCCGTCGGAACCCATCACGGCGATTCACTATGCCACCCCACCCTCGGTGCAGTATGCCGTGGAGATGGTGGATTGGACCGCAAACAGCTTTCTTCATCCCGCTATGGATGCGGTTCTGGTCCAACGTCCTATGGTCTTGGTATCCTAGGACGTCGTATCTGTCAGGGCGAGGCGAGACCCTGGGGGCAATCATATAACATAGGTCTGATCCCCCGCCATCCGATTGGCTACCTGCCGTGGGCCCGATACATCCTGTCGACGAAGAAGTCGCAGTTGATAAGATTAGGATTGTACCCTGCGGTTTACGTCTCTCTCTTCCAGTATCCCACGCTCCCCACCTGGTGGTTTAAGGCTTTCCTGGAGCAGTGGAACATTCCCACCCACACTTTCCTTGCCATGGATCGGGAAGTGTCCAACTCTTTGGAGGAATTCGCGGAGGTATCTGGCCTACCAGTCATGAGGGAACACTATGAAGAGCTGCTCCCGACAGATGAGTACGTCTTCGGTGCCAAGCCGATGATAAGGGGAATCACGCCGGAAAACGCCGTTCAACACCAATTTCCGAGCCTGATCAAGGTGTTGAACATCTACGAGTCCCTTTTTATCGAACATGGGAGTCGGGGGGTTAACTTTGAGGACTTCATTGCTCGTTTCCTTCGTCCAAGTGTCATTTCATCGGGATCTGTCAAGTTTGCCACCCTTGAGGACCCTTTCGGTTTAGGTTTGGATAACCTGTCGGTGAATGAAGTAGGCCAAAAGGATTTTTTTCTTCCTAACTTCCCGACCATGTCTTTTGCAGAAATTGCGGCCCCTGGAATGGATGAGGAGGCCTTCTTCTTAGGATTTCTCGGACTATGGCTGAGTTGGTTCGCGATCCCAATGCATTCTCATCGCATGCGGCCTTCCGTCTTCTACCCAGCCCACCGAATGGTCATCGGGGTAAAGGTGGCTGTAGGGATTGCTAGCTTGGCGCACCTATATCATGGCCTTAGCCGAGCAGCGGATGCCAATGAGCCCGGGGTACTGCACGTGGTCTTCCCGATGCACTACTTTGCATCGTGGCTCGAGCTACACACGGCGGGTGTCTTTGGCATGCATAAAAGGCCTTCATTCTTTAACAAGTGCGGTTTTCCTCGCATTATACAGTTGATTGGCTCATCAATCGTGACCCCCTCACCACGGAACGCCAGGGGTTTACTGCTTCGCCCTCACACCGTTGGAGTCGGGATGTCCTTCATCGACAAGGTATTAACCATTGGAAAAGCGTCCACCACTGCGGTGCGACCATTACAGGATTCCTTTAAGGATGGAGCTTCAGTGTTGACGGCCCGGGAGACCCTCCACTTGTATTCTATTAGACCGGGCTTCTTAGTTTTCAGGCAGGGCGGTGCGGCAATCTTCATGAGATATAACCCGCATCGTTTCGCTCAACAACTGGGCTACGATCAAGGGGTACCCTTGGAAGCTTTCTTACTGGAACCTGCTGCCAATGAAGAAGGGATGGAGAATGCGTTACATCACTTTATGCGCCTGAACACAGGTTCTCGTTTTTTTATCAGCACGCCGGCCTGCGCTCCACGACTCCTTAATGTATATAAAGAGTGGTACAATCATGCAACGGGGGCCGTTATAAAGGAGGAGAGGCGAGTGTTGATCGACCGCAAAGAAGCACCTCCCGGCACCGATCGTAATGCTCCCTTAATGCCAAGGACCCCGGTGGTTCCTCCTCTAAAAGATGCCGGGGGCAGACGTTCATGTGCGCAAAGTCCTCCGCACGGATTGCCGCTTCCTGATATCACAGATGCACCTCCTGCACCCTGTGCTCCAGTGGAGACAGTGGTTGTACCCTCGCCGGAGTCTGGCGTAGGTGCGGACATCGGGACCCGTCGTCCCAAAGTGGCTGCTAAACGGAAGTTGATCCCCCGTGAGCCTAGGGTCGGAGGGCAAAAGAAAAAGAAGTCGCTTTTCGCCGCGGACGTCGTGTTCGGTCAGGAACCTCATACCCCCTATGCCGAGGGCCTGATCGAATATGGGACTAACGAAGAACTAGTGATGCCGCCGCCGGACGATACAGACTTGGAGGCTGCTCTCGAAGCTTCAGCGTGGTTGGCGAGGCGTGACGCATGGCTGGCTAAACTAGCGCAATCAGGTAACTACTAGTCGCCTTTTCTTTATTGTAACATATCCTCTTCATTGCCTTTGACTAACGCTTTTCTTTCCTTTCTTTCAACAGGCATCACTGATGAAGAAGCCATTGCCGCTTCTCTGAAGACTTTCCAGGAGTAGGAATGTCTTAGAGCATCTATGGGCCTTAGTAAGTTTCGACTCATCAAGTTTTCATTTTCCTTGTGTTATGGTCGATCTAACCTTTCCCTTTTAATCACAGGAACCTCAATGCCATTCCCTCCAAGTGATGCAGATGTTCTACCGGCTGCCGATGTTCCTGCTTCCTCTGGGTGACCGCAGGAGGGTCGTCTTGAAGAGCCGATGAGAGATGCCTTAAAGGCTCTGGAGGCATCTCTGAATGAGGATGACGACGCCTTGAAGGAGGCGTCACAAAGGTCCATTGTGACAGCTAGGGAGGAAAGAAAGCGGCTGAGGCGTGAGGCGAAGGCGCGCAGGGCTGCCTTGGCTATGGGAGCGGGTCCCAGCACCGCCCCTCGTGCTGATACTCCATCTGAAGAGGCCCATGTCGCCCTATCCACTGCCCGCAGAGAGGTGGCGCGCGCAGTTCGGAGCGCAAACGGTAAATCCGCTTCAGGTAATATTTCTCTCAGAGTTTTTGTTATAAGGATTTTTAATGTCATTGGTCCTTATATCCCTTATCTTGCAGGGCCAAGTCCGATCGAGGGGGAGGCGGAAACCGTTGATCCTAAAGAAACAGAGGAGGCGATACCTGCTGAACTCGAGCCGACGGTGGGCAACGTCGTTGTGGCTTCGGAGCCTGAGGTGGAGGTCGAGGGGCCTGCAGCCGAGAAGGTCATTGATGCCGAACCTGAAGCGGTGGCAGATGATATGATCATTATAACTGAACCGAGGGTGGTGGCGGACGAGGTGCTCGAGGCCGGCGATCTCGTGGTGATGGTGGACGATACAACCGCGACTACTGAACCTGAGAGAGTAGTGGGTGAGGTAGCCATGATTCCCGAGGACGAGTCAACCGCTCCTTCTCTGGAATCTTGCAATACTCCAGTCATAGCCCTCCCCATCTATGGTCCTCCGCCGTCTCCAGGTCTCGCGAGCACCACGACGGTTCCCATTGAGTCAGGTGATGAGGCCACGGGCGGTGGTCTCATGTCAATAGAGGAGGGAATCGCCTCTGTTTCAGCCGGCAGCTCATCAGGTAAATCCCAAGTTGCTATATTTTTTTATCTTACAATCATTTCTGACAAATTCACATTTGTTGTAATGCAGGTGCAGCCAGTGCCGATGCCCCACTGCTCGAGGGAGCGCCTTCAACGACTGCCTTGGCGGTGGTCACCTCTCAACCCTCTCTCATACCCTCGAAGATGTTGGAAGGTATGGGTTTGTAATTTATTAATCTTATCTTCCAGACGCATAATTTGTGTACTAAAGTTATACTGTTGTGTCTTTCAGGAGTGCTTTTTGACCATCTTTACCAGATGTTGCTCCCACACTTCTCCTTCCCATCCAAACTCGCTTCTTCGTCTGGTGGCGTTGGTGAGTATGATTTCCATTGATATCCTTCTTTCTTGATTGATGGAATTACTTCTAAACCCCTTTTTTATTTCGACTGCAGTGTTACAAATCGAAGGAGGGGATGAAAGATCGACTGCGCTGCCGACCCTTCCGGCCCTGCCATCTGCCTCATCTGGTATAGCGACTATCACATTGATAAATCCCCCTTTTTATTTTCTGAACTATTATCTGATCACATCTTGTTTCTTTTCAGCTGTCGTTCCGGTCTCGGCGCCCTTTGAATCTCGCATCATAATGCCAGCAGGTCCTTACCTGAGACGTCCATCTTCGAAAGGCGCCGCGAACAGCTTACGTATGTTGAGCGATTACATTGAGGAGCTCGACGTCGAGACCTCTACCTCTGCTGCGGATTTTGCTATAGCGGTTAACCCGATGCTGGTGATACTCGTGAACTTTCATGACGAGGGTATCATCGCATCTTGGGTTAACCATTGCAGGGAGATCGAGGCCCGCCTGCATCGGTTGGAGTCGCTGCGTCCCGCTCCCGAGGCCTTGGATGCTATTAATCAAAGAATAGCGTGGATTGAGAAGAGCGCTCCTTACTTCCACCACTTCGAACAAGAAGTCATTTCAAGGCGTAAGGAGCGAGGTGAGACTTCGAGCAAGTCTGCCCAACTACATGCTCGGGTGGAGGCCAACGCCGCACGGCTGAAGGTTGTCTTTGAGGGCCTTCTGCAGTGTCTTTCTGAAGGGTTATCATTGAGGCAACACCTTGATGTTGTCGAGCGAGATGCACCCAGCCAGGAAGCAGCCCAGAAGGCGGCGGAGGAGCAACTTTCATCTTTCTTTCAGCAGCGAGCCCGGGTGGAAGCGGAGGTGACCGCGGCAGCCGCTCAGGAGGAGGCGCTGAAGGAAGTGCGAGAGCAACTTGTGGATTTACTAAAGACACTTCCTCCTCAGTAGCTATCCTTCTTTGTATCGTTTGTAATTGTAGATAAAAGAATGTATATATATATATTTTTATTCTTTGACATAATGTATCCTGTACCCAATCAGGTTTATGAATAAAAGATACACCTTTTTTTTGTAATGTGTCATTTTCTCCGTCTTTTCTTTCTTTTACTATCAGCATATCACTTTAGCAAACATGGTTGACGGATGATTAGAACGAGTATCCTGACTTTTTTTTAAAAGAAATAGCGATGGCTTAAGCCGTAGGTTCGGATCTGCTGCCTAAGACTTTTCAACTCCATGAGCCGTGAGGGTCTCATAGAGATTCTTCTCCCTCCGGATCGAGAGGATCTCGTAGGTGGGCTTTTCTCCTTAGGAATCGTGAGGATCCCTAAGTGTGGTTTTCTCTTATAAGTCGTAAGGATCCTACAAGAGAATTTTTCCCTCTTATGAGTCGAGAGGACCCGTAAGCGGTTGTTTCCCTCCTTGTCGAAACTCGACTTTGGAGAGTGAGACCCGTGAATAGTATGCAAGAGACCATTTTGGATTGACTTGCAGGGTCCCATTGTTCAGAAAGCAAGTTTTTTAGTCCCTGCTGCCTGAGGCTTCATCTTGCGAGTTGAGACGGATCGGGAATTCTCCCGCGGAGACACTGATGGCTCTGCAAGTTGACGTGAATCACGAGGCTCTCATCAAGGAGTGTTTGTATCCGTGAGTCGAGGAATTTGCTAGGGATTATTTGTTTCCCAAGCGCCAAGGATTATTTGTTTCCTTGGGGTTTGAAACGAGTCGAGAATTTCCCACGGAGGCACTGGTGGCTCTGCGAGTCGACGCGAATCAGGAGGCTCTCGTCAAGGAGTGTTTGTATCCGTGAGTCGAGGAGCTTGCTAGGGATTATTTGTTTCCCAAGCGCCAAGGATTATTTGTTTCCTTGGGGTTTGAAACGAGTCGAGGATTTCCCACGGAGGCACTGGTGGCTCTGCGAGTCGACGCGGATCAGGAGGCTCTCGTCGGAGTGTTTGTATCCGTGAGTCGAGGAGTTTGCTGGGGATTATTTGTTTCCCAAGCGCTAAGGATTATTTGTTTCCTTGGGGTTTGAAACGAGTCGAGAATTTCACACGGAGGCACTGGTTGCTCTGCGAGTCGACGCGGATCAGGAGGCTCTCGTCAAGGAGTGTTTGTATCCGTGAGTCGAGGAGTTTGCTAGGGATTATTTGTTTCCCAAGCGCCAAGGATTATTTGTTTCCTTGGGGTTTGAAACGAGTCGAGGATTTCCCACGGAGGCACTGGTGGCTCTGCGAGTCGACGCGGATCAGGAGGCTCTCGTCAAGGAGTGTTTGTATCCATGAGTCGAGGAGTTTGCTAGGGATTATTTGTTTCCCAAGCGCCAAGGATTATTTGTTTCCTTGGGGTTTGAAACGAGTCGAGAATTTCCCACGGAGGCACCGGTTGCTCTGCGAGTCAACGCGGATTAGGAGGCTCTCGTCAAGGAGTGTTTGTATCCGTGAGTCGAGGACTTTGCTAGGGATTATTTGTTTCCCAAGCGCCAAGGATTATTTGTTTCCTTGGGGTTTGAAACGAGTCGAGAATTTCCCACGGAGGCACTGGTTGCTCTACGAGTCGACGCGGATCAGGAGGCTCTCGTCAAGGAGTGTTTGTATCCGTGGGTCGAGGAGTTTGCTAGGGATTATTTGTTTCCCAAGCGCCAAGGATTATTTGTTTCCTTGGGGTTTGAAACGAGTCGAGAATTTCACACGGAGGCACTGGTGGCTCTGCGAGTCGACGCGAATCAGGAGGCTCTCGTCAAGGAGTGTTTGTATCCGTGAGTCGAGGAGTTTGCTGAAGACACTGGTTTCTTCAGAGTTGGACTGAACCGTCGAGATTTGGCTTCGTCTTCTGGTGGAGCCTGTTGGGAAAGTATGGTTCCCTCTTTGTTTACGCCCTTGGATTGTATACAGGGATCGATGTGATCTTAACTGTAGGGCCAAAGTTTTATCATCATTTTTTTTGTTTTATCTCCGCGACGCTCTATCATTTCAGCTTTTATATAGCGAAGGTCGCGATTGCCCAATCATTTCGGCTATTTTTCGCGGTGCCCAATCATTTCGGCTATTTATTTTATTTTTACTCGCTGCTTTTATTGCTAGTTGCCCAATCATTTCGGCTATTTTGCATGCATACATTTTTACTCGCTGCTTTTTATTGCAAGTTGCCCAATTATTTCGGCTATTTTGTATGCATGTGCGGCCTACTGGCTTTCCGCCGTAAACCGATTTCGGCATCAACACCGCTACAACTGGGATATTACCAGGAGCGAATCATCATCTGCCTCTGTCGATGTCGAACAAAGGTGGCTTAGCGACCAGGGTTAGGGTCCTGTCGGCTAAGGCTTTTGACTTCATGAGCCGTAAGGGTTTCACGAAGTTATTTCTCCCTACAAGTCGTGGGGATCTTGTAGGTATATTTTCTCTTTAGGACTCGTGAGGATTCCTAAGTGTTCGTTTCCTCTGTAAGTTGTAAGGATCCTACAGGAGGGTTTTCTCCTCATAAATCGAGAGGATTTACAAGGGTTGTTTACCATGCGAACATATCCCCAGTCACGGATGAGACTTGGTTAGGGAAATGTTTATTCGCGCCTGTGGATTGTATACAAGGGTCAGTATTGAGCCACTTGTAGGGCAATATCGAAAGTTGTGGGGGTTGCTTAAGCACAGGTTTAGGTCTCTGTAACTTAAGACTTTCAACTCTTATGAGCCGTGAGGGTCCCATAAGAGAGTTCTCCTTACGAGTCGTGAGGATCTCGCAAGTGTATTTTCTCCTTAGGAATCGTAGGGATCCTTAAGTGTGCTGCTCCCTTGTGAGTCGTAAGGATCTCACGTGGGTGGTTTCTCCTTATAAGGTCGAGAGGACCCTATAAGCGTTCTTTAACGAGGTTGCGCCCTTTCGGGTTTTCACAAACACTCGCCGGTAGCCCTGCTGTTTTTACTCACGGAGCCCTTTCGGGTTTTCATCCGTGCCCTTTTTGCTTATGGACATACCATTTTTTTTTATTCTTTTTATTTTTATATGTTTTTTTTACGAGGTCGCGCCCTTTCGGGTTTTCACGAACACTCGCCGGTAGCCCTGCTGTTTTTACTCACGAAGCCCTTTCGGGTTTTCATCCATGGCCTTTTTGCTTATGGACATTCCGTTTTTTTTATTTTATTTTTATATGTTTTTTTTATATCTCGTCAGCCTAAAGATGCTGCGGTAGTAGTTTAAAGACGTTTCGGTCTGCTATTAGTTTAAGGACATTTCGGTCCAACATGGAGAAGGCTGGCTACTGCTTATGAAGCTTGAGCTTAGGAAGATAGCGAGCGGACATAGTCGTCGTCATCTACCATTGACCTAGGCTGTGGCTCATTAAACATAGTATTTCTTTAGGAAGCGACCGTTTATTGGCCTGAAAGGCCTTTCACCGTGCATGTCTATGAGTAGATAGGCCCCGCCCTGGTAGACCTTATCTATGATGTACGGGCCTTCATAGTTTGGCTCGAATTTTCCCCGCTTGGCGCGATTGGGGATCATAGGCCTTTTGACCACTAGCACAAGCTCGCCTTGGCGGAATGTCCTCGGTCGGGTCAGTCTTTCATATGAGCGTGTCATCTTTGCTTTATAGGCCTCCAGATTTTGTTGCGCCATGAGTCGTGTTTCTTCAAGGGCGTCAAGCTCCTCAAGCCGAAGATGAGCATTTTCTTCGTCCATCAGCTCGTAATGGACTGCCACTCGTAGAGAGGGTAACTCTATCTCGAGGGGGAGTACTGCTTCTGTCCCGAATACTAAGGCATATGGTGTTGCGTTCGTGGCCGTTTTAAACGTAGTTCGATATGCCCAGAGTGCCTCTTGCGGTCTTTCGTGCCAGTCTTTCTTATTTCGCGACACTGTTTTCTTCATGATCTTCGTCAAGGTCTTGTTGAAGGCCTCAGCTAGACCGTTGGCTCGCGGATTATAAACCGAGGAATATCTCCAATCTATATTGTGTTGTTGTGCGAAGCGACTGATCTTGTGGCTTCTGTAGGCCGGCCTGTTATCGGAGATGATCCGTCTTGGCGTTCCAAACCGGTATATGATGTGCGTCTTGAAGAAGTGGAGGATATTTTCCGTCTTCACTTCTCTTAACGGTACTGCTTTTGCCCATTTGGAGAAGTAGTCAGTCGTCGCCAGGATGAAACGATGTCCTCTAGACGATGCTGGTTCGATGGGGCCGACTATGTCAGTTCCCCACATTTCGAACGGCCAGCTGGTCACCGTTGGATGTAATGGGTTTGGATGCTGATGGATGAAGTCCCCATGAATTTGGCATGAGTGGTACTGCTTCGCATATTCGAGGCAATCCTGAATCATCGTGGGCCAATAGTAGCCCATCCGTTTGATCTTCAACTTCATCTTTGGGCCCGTTTGGTGAGAACCGCAGAGTCCGTCGTGAATTTCCTGAACGACTCTTTTCGCCTCGTCAGGTCCTAAACATCTCAGCCACAGAGAATCAAACGACCTCTTGTACAGAGTATCATTGACAAAGGCGAAAGACAGAGCTCGTTTCATAAGCTGATGTCTTGTGGACGCTTCTTCGGGCATTCGGTGGGACTTAAAGAAGTCTATGAAGATTTCCCTCCAATCCTCGGCCTTTTCCCGGTCTTTTATTTGTAGAGCCATCTGCTCGCTCGCTCCTTTTTCTTCGGATGATTCCGGAGATATTTCTATTGGGGCAAGCACCCGACGGCTTTGCACCATGATTCTAACGTCATCGAGGTTGTCGTCAGCCAGTTCTTTAGCAAGTTTGGCCAATGCGTCTGCTTTGCTGTTTTCCGCGCGCGGTATGTTTTCCAAAGTATAGGAGGGAATTTGAGTCAACAGTTGTTGCACTTTTTCGCCGTACTTTACCAATTCTGGTTTGCATGTTTGGTAGTCGCCGTTTATTTGATTAACGACCAGTTGAGAATCCCCGTATATGAGGAGGTTTTCAATTCCCATGTCAAGGGCGATCTCGAGGCCTGCTATCAGAGCTTCGTATTCGGCTTCATTATTTATCCTCGGTTCTGTTAGGGAGAAAGCAAAGCGCATTATCCCTCCTTGTGGAGTCACAAAGATGAGTCCTACCCCCGATTTGATTATAGGGGTACTTTGTTTGCGCTTCTTTACGGAAGATGCTCCATCGAAATAGAGCTCCCATCGGGTATCACCACCGTCGATCGCATCAAACGCATGTTCGTCTGGAAGATCGCAATTTAGAGGAGAATCGGCGGGTATGGGATGCTCAGCGAGGAAGTCGGCGATGGCCTGGCCTTTCACTGCCTTGAGAGGTTGATACGTGATCGAGAACTCCATCAAGAGTAGGGCCCATTTAGCGAGTCGTCCCGTCAATATGGCCTTTGACATCAAGTATTTAAGGGGGTCCACTTTTGAAATGAGACGGACCTCATACGCCAACGCGTAGTGCCTGAGCTTTGTTATCGCGAAGATCAACGCCAGGCAGTGTTTTTCGATGGGGGAGTAGTTGCTTTCTGCCCCCAGTAGAACTCGACTTAAGTAGTAGAGTGCTCTTTCTTTCCCTTGATCGTTCTCTTGTGCCCATAATGCGCCTAAAGAACCTTCGAGGGCGGCTGTATAAAGAATGAGAGGCTTTCCCTTAACCGGAGCAGCCAACACTGGAGGGTTCTGCAGGTATTGCTTGATCTCATCCAGTGCGCCTTGGCATTTGTGATCCCAGACGAACGGGGTTCCCTTCTTCATCAGGTGGCTGTAAGGACGGCACTTGCCTGAAAGATTGGCTATAAATCGCCGTATGTATGCGAGTTTCCCTTGGAGAGACCGCAACTGTTTAAGAGTCCTCGGCGGAGGCATTTCCATAATTGCCTTGATCTTGGACGGATCTATTTCAATACCTCGATGTCGAACAATGAATCCCAGGAATTTGCCTGAGGAAACTCCGAACGCACACTTAAGCGGGTTCATCTTCAAGTTGTATTGCCGAAGGCATTGAAATACGGTCTTCAGATGCTCGAGATGTTCCTCATATGATTTGCTTTTAATAACGAGGTCGTCGATATAGCATTCAACGATTTCGTGTATAAGGTCATCGAAGATCTTCGTCATGGTCCTCTGATAGGTGGCACCGGCGTTCTTTAAACCGAAGGGCATCACCTTGTAGCAGAATATACCCAAAGGAGTCCTGAAGGCAGTGTGCTTCTGGTCTTCGGGATGCATCTTTATTTGATTATACCCTGATGAGCCGTCCATAAAGGAGAAAACTTCATGAGTGGACGTGTTGTCTATCATCAGCTCGGTGACTGGCACTGGGAAATCGTCCTTCGGGCAAGCTTTATTAAGATCGCGGAAGTCTACGCATATGCGCACCGTCCCATTTTTCTTCATCACCGGGACGATATTAGCGATCCATTCGGGGTATTGAACCTCCTGGATAAAGCCAGAGTCGATCAGCTTCTTGACCTCGGCGTTGATACTCATCTCGAGCTCGAGTCGCATTCTCCTCGGTGCCTGTTTGACTGGCTTGACGTCCGGGGATATCGCCAATTTATGCACGGCAATTTCTGGATCTAGTCCCGGCATTTCGGAATAATTCTACGCGAAGCAATCTCTATGCTGTAGAAGCACGTCTTTTAACGCAACTACCCTTTCTTCAGATAGTAGCTCGCTGATGAATGTCGGTCGCGGATCGTCTGCTGATCCCAACTCAATTTTCTTAAGGTTATCTGCAGTGGTATGGATTCCATCTTCCAGTTCTTTCGGCGCTGGTGGGAAATCTGAGATTACCTCATCGTTGTTGTTTTTGAAGCACCAGGGAAGGTCATCCATGTTCTCGGGCTCTTCTTTTGATATCGTTATCACGTGACAAGTACGAATTCGCTTCCAATCCCAATGCGGAACTGGCTCTTCTTTCGTGGCCTTGGGCTCGTGCTTCTATGGCGGCGTTACCTTCCAGTTGTCAGACAGAGCGAACTTGCCGAGCTGGTACTGATCTTCGACCCAATTCTTAAAGGTGAAGCAGTCTTCGAGGGGGTGCCCTATTACTCGATGGTAAGAGCAATAGTTTGGGTCAGAGACTTCGCTTGCTTGTTCGGGGTGTTTGGACTCCGGCGGCGCGAGCATCTGATGTTTTAGAGCAAGCTCAAATATCCTCCTCGTCTTATCCCGAGGAAAAGAGTATGCTCGACTCATTTTCTTCATGAGGGATAGATCAATAATGCTCGCCTCCCGTTTGCGTGACTTCTTAGCCCTGCTTTGTTGCTGTTGAACGCCTTTTTGGCCTTTCGACTTATTTCTGCTTTTGCGCTGAGCCTTCTTTATAACAAGTTGACAAGGAGCGGCATTTTCATCCTTTACGGCCTGTTGGAGAAGGCGTTGCGTCTTGGCTTTCTCGTAGATGACCATTTCGCGGTTATGACCGTCTCGGACTTTTTGACCAGCTTTCTTTATAAGTTCGTCCATTTGTTCCTCGAACGACGGACTGGGCTCCTTTGCATCTGGAACTTTCACTGGCTTAGGATTAGCGTCCTCCCATTGAGCATCCGTCGCTTCATCAAGGTTATACACGACGTAGCAGCCGGGTAGTAACTCTCGTTTCTTTGACCTGATGTATCCAAGCCCAATTGTTTCCATTTTCCCATTAGGCAGTTTGCGTTGAGTCCTGGGAACGTTCCAGACTTTGTCATAGAACTTGGCTTTCCGAACGGTCTGCTTGAAGGATATCCCCTGGCGTTTCAGCAGCTTCTTCAAACCCTCTGTATAATATCTGGGAAGACGGATAGGCTGAAGCCTGTCGAGCGTGGGATCCGCGCCATACCAGGTTTCTTTTTCCACCTTGGTTTCTTCAGAGCGGTAGAACAAAATTGCTTTCTCGCTTTCTCGCCTGGGAGGGATATAGAATGTTTGTAGCTCTTCTATACTGTAGATATTAAGTGCGTCCAGCTCTTTATGGTGTTTAAGCGGCACTATGGCGACTTGTAGACTTTGCTCTTCGTCAACGGACGTTCGTATTGAAGGTCGAGCAGAGAATACAACATGGACTTCATCTTCCAAATCGCTACCAAAGATCAATGCAGGAGCCGGTGGTTCCGGCTTGGTGTATTGGGGAGGACCCGAATAAACTCTCTCCTCTTCCTCCTCGGTATCACTGCCGAAGACAGGGATGGCGGCATTAGCTTTATTCTCCGGCTTGTGACACTTCTCCATATCTTCGAAATCTGGTAAGAAGTATTTGGCGTCTTCATATTTGCGGACCTCGTTTACAGAGAACGGGTTCAGTTCTCCCGTCACGATATCCTCGAAACCATCCTTAAAATATTTCATACACTGATGCTGTGTAGAAGGGATGATGTTGTACTCGTGTAACCATGGTCGGCCGAGCAAAGCGTTGTAGCATGTCTTGGCGTCTATGACGTGGAATTTAATGTCTGTGACGAGCAGCCCGAAGCGTAGTGTCAGTATCACAGATCCAAGAGTCTTTGACGATTGGGAGTCGAACCCGGAGATGGTGATCTTGTCCCGAGCAAGGTGCTGGACGCTCATGCAGATTTCCTTCAACACCCGTACGTTGAGTAGGTTAACAGATGACCCGTGATCGATCAGGATTTTGCCTATCTTTATATCATGGCAGTATCCCGAGACATAGAGAGGGCGATTGTGTTCGCACATCCCAAGTAGAAGGTCTTTATCGCCAAAAGTGACATCGGCCGTGTGCACTTCCTCCAATTCATCCTTCATCTTTTCCTCGGCCAAGTATGCTTGGAATTGTTCCGGGTCTTGGAGCGCCTTAATCAATGAATCTCTCGCCTCTTTTGATAGCAAAAGGGCGTCAAGAATGCTGAGCTGTGAGGGCAGCTTCCTCAGATGTGCTAAGACGTTGTAATCCACCTTATTCTTCTTTGGTGGGTCTTTGGCAGCTAGCTCTTCCACCACTTGGTCATCTAAGACGATATCTTCAGAGACCTTTTCTTTTCCTTTATCTTTCCTATTCGAGGGTCCGAGGTTCTTTTCGGGTAGCGTGCGATTACGTAGCCGGATATTTTCGTAAACCTTCGGTTCTTCTTCTTTTCTCGAATCGGACTCTTTAAAGAGGGGGGCAAGTTCTAGCTCTTCATCAGAATCACTCCCAAATGTAGGCACTTGTGGTTTACCGGTGTTAATCATGCAACAATCGCCAGCGGTTCTTTTAAGCTCTTCGGTCGTATTTCTTTGCTCCCGACGAGTTTTACGCTTTTCCCGCTTAAAGCGTTGTCGATGAGCAACGTATCCTTGCCACCATCTATCGAAAGCTTTGCACTCCTGAGTGGGGTGCGAAACCTTCTGATGATATAAGCAATAAGACGGGTGCATTTTCGCCTCACCAGTAATTTCTTCTTCGGAGGATGGTAGCTTCATGCCCATTGATATAGCCTTAGCAAACCTTTTCTTTATCTTGAATTGACTTTTGTCGGTAGCGAAAGTGTTTAGCTCCAGCGGGATCGTCTCAGCTCTTTCATCAAGTTGCTGGCGCTTGGCCCTTTCAAATATAGCCGCCTCGCGCTCCCGATCAGCTTTACTTTTCAACCGAGCTTCATTAAGGAATGCGTCGATTATTTCCTCTAGTGGCCCCAGAACTTTTGGTTCAGGATCTGCCCCCAGCTTTTCGGTGCAAGGAGTCTCCTCATCGTTCGTGATCGAATGGGAAATCATATGACAGCTCGCCACGCATTCTTCAGCTTCATCTGACGAACTTTCTCCCTCTCCTTCCTCTTGAAAGACGTGGTTGAGGAACTCTTGGAGCGTAATGGGAGTCCGTGCCTTTTGGTTGTATTCATCCAGCGCGTCAATTTGCTTTTGTAAGTCCGTGCGCTTGTCGCCAGGCTTCACGGGCTTCTTAGATTTCTTCTTCTTTTTCGAAGATTTTGACGCCGGGCTGCAAGTGCTTGAACCACCACTATCGGTCTTTGGAGTTGGACGTGGCTTCAACATCCCTTCAATGACCTGCGGTTCCAACGGGTTCTTCCACTCAATCGCTGGACATGTCTGAAGATCATTTAGCATCCTCTTCGTTTTAGCTGATAATACAACCTCCCAAGGAGCTTCTTCAACGACGGAGCATGTTGCCCCCGGCGTATTCGTCCCCTTAGAGGTGTGGGGCTGCGGGGGATTCACCTTCCCTTTGTCAGATAACGCGAACTTGCCCTGTCGGTATTGGTTTTCAAGCCAATTTTTGAAAATGTAGCAATCTTCGATCGGATGGCCTAGTACTCGATGAGAAGGACAATAGTTGGGCTCGTTGACGTCACTTGGTTGCAACGGACGTTTTGGATTCGGCAAATTTATGAGTCTGTTGCGCAACGCCAGCTCGAATAACCTCCTCGTTTTATCGCGGGGAAAGGAATAAGGACGTCCCATCCTATTCGCAAGGGGTACGTACGGGCGCATATTATTTTGACGAGCAACCGGCTTCGAGTCGCTCGGTTGTTGTTGAGCATTAGCGACGACGATCGCTTTTCCCTTCCCCTTGTCATTTCGGGAGTCCGGCTTTGGGAGAGGAGGTTTATGGCCCATCTGATCCATCTGTGCTAGCTTGTCATCAAGGCCTGGAAGGTAGTCGGCTTGAAAAACATCATAAACTGCGAGATGGTTGCTTGTGGATCGAGGGTTCCCACAAACATACCCACCGCGGGAGCTTCTTCAATGCGCTGCTCACACTTTGACCATAAGTTCCGCCATCGTATAGCGTACTGAACCCACGTTTCGCCTTGCTTTACCCTGGCGTTAATCAGTGCTGTCATCGGGGTACGTTCACTGGCGCTTGCAAAACGCTGAGTAAACAACAGCTCCATCTCCGCGAAGGTTTTAATAGAGTCGTTCGGGAGCTTAGAGTACCATTCAAACGCCGTATCTGATAAGCTTCCAACAAATTGGCGAAGCAACAGCTTGTCATCACCGCCGGTGTTGCCGCAGAGTGCCCTGAACTGGGCAACATACTGATGAGGATTGCCCGTCCTTTTGTAGACATGGAACTTAGGAATTGTATAACCGGGTGGGTACTTGATTTGATCATACCAACTTGGATATGGCCGCCCCGTTTTTATGACCTGACCGGCTGTTTCGGTTGCATGATGAACCCGTATTTGTTGGGCGATGTACTCATCCAAATCAGCTTTGGAGATTGTATCCTCCTTAGCCATCGACAGAGTTGGTGGAGGATTTGATGTTTCTCCCCTATCGTCTCCAAGAACGATCGGGGGCTCTTCGGCCGGAGGATCTTGTTGTATCATCATCCCTATCATGTCTTGGAAGAGGAGGCCCATGCGCTGTATGTTGGCTGCTTGTTCAGCAGCCTCTTTGTCCTTCTTCTCCAATATCCGACGAAGGAATTCAGCATCGGTTTCTTCCTCCTGACGTTCGTCCGAGGACGTTTCAGGGCTTTCTTTTGGTCCGGTAAGTGCAGCCATAGCATTCATCATTTCTTGGAGCTTTTGCTGTTGCTCCTGTGCCTTGGTCACTGATCGGGTGAGCGGTCGATGACCCGTAGACATGCGGCTATCTTCTTTTCCAGATGCTACATAAACAGTATGAACTATCATGCCCCCGGACTTAGGGCGTTTAGGCTCACCACCTTTGGCATTTGCCGCGGGTGCGGGGGTCTTCTCCGGCCTTCTTCTTTTGTGGGCCGTTGAAGTTGAAGGGGCCGTTGCAGTGGGCATCTTGGTGATCGTTGTCCTCTGCTGTTTAATAGGACGGTCCTTTTCCTTTTGCACCTTCATCTTCTTTCGTTGACGGGAGTGATCCGTGTCGATCACGGATTCTTGAACCCTCCTCCAAACTCTATAAATTCTTGAGGACAGCCGTTGAGGGGGCTGTTCTTGCTTTGTTTCTGGGACTCTCTCCGCAGGCGGAGGAGATCTCTTCAGTGTAGCGGTTGGAGAGTTCTTCCGTACCCTCCTCAGCAGTTCAAAGCTGTTCCCAGTTGGAACAGCAGCGTTGATTTCCACCACTGGAGCTGGTAGAGTTATCCCTGAGGGGGAGTTGCCCCCTGCCTTCCTCACTCGTTGCCAATGGCGACGTCGAGCATGACGAGCCGTTGGGACTGGTTCGGAGATTGAGACATCTTCTTTTTGCCCCCTGTCTGAATGGGGCGCCGCCGGTGTTAACCTCTTAAAGACTGAGGTTGTCTTCTGAGGTGTGATATCCAACCTATCGAAGACAGATCTTCGAGCAGGGACAGGAGCAGGAATCGTCAGCCTTGAAAAGACTGACTCTTTGACAGGGGAAACCGCCTTGACGACTTCTGAAGCAGCAGTCATTGCCTTCCTTGGGACAGCCAGTTTAGAGTTCTGATTTAGCCTGGTGAAAACAGAGGCTGTCGGTTTGGTAGTGGGCGACCCGTTGACAGGGGTCGTAGTAGCAGTAAGCCGGTCGAAGACCGACTTCTTGTTCACTTCCGGTGCAGGTATTGGCTCAGGGAAGCTTGTAGATGGGATCATGGTCCCGAAGAACAGGCCAGTGGTGGCCTGGGTCACTTGTTCTACCGGCAGAGCGAGGAAGGAAGCCGCTTGGGTCCCATATGCTACACCTCCAGGTGAGGTGGAGCGTCCGTTGTAGTAACACTTCGAGCAGTTGGTGCAGTTAGAGGCCATTGATGCTTGAGTTCTGCGCCGGGCAAAAGACCAAATCTTAGTAACTTGAAATCCGAAGGCAACCATTAAACAAACCGCGATTGGTTCGCGAAGACGACACACGAAGTGTGAAGTGGAAAGAGGAAAAGGTCCCACCGGGCGTGCCAGAATCTGTTCCCCTCCGAAGGACGGCGCACAGGACCGCGATGTCCTGACGCAGAGATTCGGGGCAGATGCTATTTGGTTTTATCCGTCCACTTCTCCGAAGATGCCAAGTTGATTTATGGCACCGTGTATCGGAGGTTTAGACGGATGCGGCCGATGTAGCAGACTTCGTCAGATTCCCCCTCGCTTGAAAGGTTTTTGATTGTGGGGACGCTCTTCCCTGCAGTCGCAAGCCCCTGCAGTTAATTACGCTACCGCTTCGCGGTAACAACTTTCTCCTTCTCCAGAATTTCACTTCGTGTCGTGTGTGTTTGTTTTGTTTGTGGTTGCCCGTAGATTGTATACGGAGACTGAGTAATGCCGTCGCCCGTAGGACGTGGATTAGTCCAAATCCGTATTTACTTAGATTTGCGTTTGGTGTTTTTAGTTTAAGGATGCATTAGTCGCGTTGCGGCTAAGATCAACTTAAACGTTCGTTAAGAATACGTTAGTCCTGTTTGAGACTAAGATCAACTTAACGGGGTGATCCATTTAATATAAAGCCGTCGGGACTCGTCGCCTCTCTGACGTCGTTGAAGGATTACAACGATAGGTGTCAGAGGAGTTCGGAGATGTACCCTTGAGCCAAAGCTGATTTAGGGTTTTATAGTCCATTTGAATGTTTAAGGATACGTTAGCCGTGTTTGGGGCTAAGATCAACTTAAACGGGACCGTTTAGATCCGGCAAAAGAGCATTTGGAGGCTCTATTGTTCCAGTTTGTGGACGTGGTGGTCCATCGCATGTATGGTCGTCGGGACCCGTCACCTCTCTGACGACGTTGAAGAATTACAACGACAAATGTCAGAGGAGTTCAGAGATGTACCCTTGAGCCAAAGTTGATCGGGGGAATTTATAGTCCAATTTGGGACTAAAGTCTGTTTGAAGGTTTAAGAATGCGTTAGCCATATTTGAGGCTAAGATCAACTTAAACGGTTGTTAAGGATACGTTAGTCCAGTTTGGGACTAAGATCGACTTAACGGGATCGTTTAGATCCGACAAAAGAGCATTTGGGCTCTATTGTGCCAGTTTAGGGACATGGTGGTCCAATACCAGTTTAAGGACATAGTGGTCCACCGTTAGTTTAAGGACGTTTCGGTCCGATATTAGTTTGAGGACGTTTCGGTCCACGAGTTTAAGGACCCCGCAGTCCATATTGATGTGTGGTCGTTGGGACCCGTCACCTCTTTGACGTCGTTGAGGAATTACAACGATGGATGTCAAAGGAGTTCGGAGATGTACCCTCGAACCGGATATAAATTGATTTGAGAGAAAGCATTTGTGCTCAGTTCAATTTAATTTAAGGACTTACGGCCAGAATTGGGCTAAGTCCAGTTGAAAAAATGTTCAACATTTTATTTATTTTTAGTCCATTAGACCTGTGCTAGGGCTTTGCCCACACTTAAATAATGCATTTCATTACTTCTACTTTCTTGTTTGGGCTCTGCCCATAAAAGATGCAGAGCATCGATTTATTTTGGGCTCTGTAAGGCATCTACATAGCATTTTATTATTTTTATTTGGGCTTTGCCCATTTATAAATGATGCATAGCATCAATTTAATTAGGCCTGTTTGGTCTTTTAATTGGGCTTGGCCCTGCATTGCATTTGTTAGGCGCTTTGTGCCACTCACTGAGCGCAAGTGCTTGTGGTGAAGACACGTGTCATGCTCTGGTGAGCGCAAGCGCAACAATGCAGTGCGCTGCGCTGTTGCGCTGCTGACACGTGGCGCGCTCTGGTGAGCGCAAGCGCAACGGTGCAGTGCGCTGAGCTAGTGCGCTGCGCTGTTGCGCTGCTGACACGTGGCGCGCTCTGATGAGTTGCGCCAACTCCAGAGAGCAAAGCTCTTATTTCAAGAGCGCATAGCGCAAGTGATTTAGATGCTGACACGTGGCGCTCTCCCAAGAGCGCAACAGCGCAGTTTGCAAGTGCAAAGCACCAAGAATCTTTTAGATTCAAGAACAGAAGTGCTAAGCACTATTTGATTTCTTGATCTAATTTAGATCAAAGAAAAATAAGTTTTTTTCTTGTTTTTCTTATCTCAGAGAACCAAAGGTTCATGAAAAGTGCAAAGCACTATTTTTATTTTATTTTTATTAAAGATCATTGATCTTGTTTTTAGATCTATGATCTGTTCCTAAGAGAACTTTCTCTTTTTTTCTAAAGGTTTTTACCTTTTTTTTATTCTTAAGGAGTTTCTCAGAGTTCTCTTCTCTCCTTCTTTTTCTTTTAGAAAGATATTGATACTTTTTAATTGAGGCCTAGGGTCCTTTTTATAGTGCCCATAAATTAGTTAAATTTGTTAAAGAGGCCTTTCTCTGAGTGATTTGGGGAATTTTCCCCACCGTTGGATCTTTGATCCAAGGGCTTCTGCTTTGCAGAAGAAAATCTTCTTGTTTTAATAAGAACAGAAAAGATTTCTTAAAATTTTAATTCTGTTCGGCGCAGATGCCCTAGCGCGTGACACGTGTCGCGCAGCGCACAGCGCAGCGCCACTGCGCTAGCGCATCTGCGCTGACACGTGTCGCGCAGCGCACAGCGCAGCGCAACTGCGCTAGCGCATCTGCGCTGACACGTGTCGCGCAGCGCACAGCGCAGCGCAACTGAAGCGTTGCTTCCTTTAATAGAGCTTTGCTCTGATTGGGTGCGCCTTCTTGGGCGCTGCGCTGACGTATCAGCGCCTGACATGTGGCGCGTTGCGCCCGAGACTTGAAGCGTTGCTTCAGAATTTTTGAACTTTGAATTTCAACAGAGCTTTGCTCTGATTGGGCGAAACATAGGTATTTGAATCTTTCAAAACACTTCCAAAATGGTTCGGAAGGAAGCTGGGAAAATTGTATAATCTCATTGCGAATTCTTGCAGTCTTGTGATGAGGATAAAACTTTTTAAGAAAAGCTTTAACAAACTCTTCCCAATTCTTAATTGAATGCGATGCTGTGCTGTATAACCACTTCTCGGCTAAGTCACATAGGGTGAAAGGAATGACCCTTAGCCTTATAGTATCATCTGATAATTGGGTTGTTTTCATCATTGCGCAAACGTTTTGGAATTTGATTATGAAGATGTAGGCATCTTCGGATTCCAGTCCATGAAATTTTGGCAGCATATTGATGAAGTGGGGTTTGATCTCAAAGTTGTCCCCATTTGCCGGTGGGAGTGAAAGACAAGTAGGTAAGGCGGTGCGAATTGGGTAGAAAAGATCCCGAAGCGTGATTCGTTGGGGCGCTTCAACAGGCGGGTGTTGCAGGTTATTCGCACCTAACGGAGGTGGAATCAGTCTCGTGGGTAAAGTGTTGTTAGGATTATATCCCGACATACCTTCGGAAGAAGAATTTGAAGGTGAAGGTAAGGAAGTGGAAGGAATTTCGACTTCGGAGTCTAAAGCTTCGTCTGTCGGTACCAACAAGACACGGACTAATCGGGCGCTAGTGTCCCTAGTCCAACCGGACATACACTAAAGAGGTAGTGTAGTCAAAAAGGTGAAAAACAGAATGTGGGGGTAAGAAAACGTTAATGAAAAAAAAGTGGTGTAAGTGGGGTGCACGGATTTCTTAGCGACAAGTTGCAAGTTTTTGTAATTTTTTTTCCTTATTTTATATTTTTTATGTGGAGCTTTTTGCAAAAAGATTTTCGATAAAAGGTTTAGATACACTTTCAATCAACCACAAATGCACAATCAGGCCTAGATCTAGGGTCACCTAGGTCAGCTAGACAGCTCCTAACTGTTCCAAAAGGCAAGAAATAGAACCTCAAACCGCCTCTTCACCGCCAATTGTGGTTAGGTAAGTTCCAGGTAAGTGGGAGGCTCTCCACCACGTAAGTAGTGGACCTAATTAAGTAACCACTTGCCTTAGACACACTTGCCTAGACACCACAAAGTCAGGTTAGGATCAACGGTCGATACCTACAACTAGTCCTTTGTCCTATTGAGCGCAAAGTCCTTAGGGCTGAGTCTAATCTTTTTTAATTAAATGATGGTCAATGCAATATACCTTATGTGATTTCTGGGGTCCGGGGAAGGGTAATGAAATCCCCACCCAATCTGGATTGGTTTCAAGCCCCTTAAAGTCCGATTAAAAATATGCAAAGCAGTAACAATCACTTGCAAACAATTTTTTTAGCGCGGCTCAAAGAATCCTGCACAAGATCAATTATTGGAAGGGGGAGAGATTTTTTAGCGCAAAGAATCCAGCAGGAGATTTGACAGAGGAGATATTGGGATTTGCAGAGGAGGAGAGAGAAAGCAAACAGAGATTTTTCCACGTGCTGAATCGACCAAGGCGCGGCGGTTCTGCGGTCGGAGGTGGCTTCGCGCGGCGGTACCGCGGTGGAGGCGACGGCTCGGTTCCCGAAAAAAATTCTGCTCTTCTGGTTTGACTTTTCTCTGTTGTTAAGATCTGCCGTTTTCTGTTTTGATCTCTGGATTTTTCCATATCCGAACTCGTTCGTCGATCCTGCAAAATTCACACGAAAAACCCTTCAAACAATAAAAAGATGATAAATTTTTATATTTTTTAATTTTTCAGTTTTTTATGATTTTTATATTTTATATTAACTCGAAATTGCAAAAAGAAAACACTACGCCATCCCCGGCAACGGCGTCATTTGATTTGTATGGATTTTTAGATCAAAAATATTTGTTAACCGCAATCAAGAACGGCGTCGCTTGATAGCTAGCCGGTGAATACGGGTCGGTCCACAGGGATGTTGTGTATTTCTTAATTGTTCTAACGAGTTAATTCCAAACGGTGTGAATGGATTATAACTAAAAACTAAGTTGACTTAGACTAGGCTTAGAAATCTTGCTAGGGTTAGGTTTAGGTAAAGTTTGGAAAATTAAGATTTCCCACCGTTTTCAATGCCCTAATTTAGATCTCTTAGGTGTTATGGTAATTATTAATAAAGGGGATTAGGACGATCGGGAAGAAACGATATTTCTTCCTCTAAGTCCTTGTCCGTCCTTTCTTAATCCTTACCCTAACCTCCATGGAAAATATGCACAACTGGTCTTTTATACTACGGTATCACCGTTACCTCATGGGTAGGATGCCGTAGGGAGCGGTGTGTGTATGTATGCATGGAGTCCTAATTATTAATATTGATGGGCAAGAAAGGGGTGAGAGATTTGCATCTCTCAAACCCTTCCCTATTCCTAACCCTAAAAAGCGAGGAACTACTCGCTCATTCGGGGATCTATGAAAAACATGATTTTTATGAGTTTTTGATTTAAGAGATTAATTATCTAACTACTGCAGATTAATAGAAAGTTCTAATCTAAATTAAACTAGGGCAGAGAATAAATATAACTAGGGCAGAAATAAAAACTAAGAACTAGGGCAAAATAAAAGAACTACTTAAAAAATTGATGCTCTCAAAACTTGAAAAGAATTCTGAATTTTATTCAATGAAAAGAGGCATGACCTAAAACAAGTTTTTGGGTCTCTATTTATAGGATATAGAAAACCCTAGGTTTACAATCGCCGCACGTATGCTTTTACAAATATACCCCTAGGAAGACTAGTCAATCCGCCGCCAGACTTTATGGAAAATTTTCGCCAATACGGGCTTAACACGGCCGCGGAACCGCGGCCGTAGGTCAGGTTTGGCCGCGGTTCCGCGGCCAAATGGAGAGCTTGGATTCTGGTTTTTTCTGTGTTGCTTCTGGTTGTCTTTGTCTTCCTATTTCTTTGGTTAGTTCTTCAGAATATCTTCTATTTCTCTTCCAGATCTCCACCGTGAGTAATGTAGTGGACTTTTACCATTCGCTTCGAGTCGAAGTCTTGAACCTTGCGCTGCCTTGTATTTTGTGAACTGATCATCGTTTATTCTCCAACTGTAGGCTTGATCAAGATTCTTCCATTTGTTGGTCGTAGTCTCACTTTTGTATCGTCTTTTGTCTTTTTCACAGTTTTTGTTCCGAGAACCTGTAACCTGCAACTATGTAGCAGACATGGGTCAAAAGCACCTATTTATTTGTAAAATGAATAAGAATAGGGTCTAAAAGAATGCAAAATTATGGTATGAACAGTAGGCATGTTCGTGGGTACTCTTGATCCGCAGGCGACCATATCCCAGTTCATGATGTTCTTCAAGCCAACTACTTTCCAGGCTTTGATTGACAAGCTGGCCCAAATGGATCAGATGGGCCATAAACCATCTTCTTCGAAGTTGGAATCTCGAAACGAAAAAGGGAAAGGGAAAGCGACCTTCGTCGCCAATGCTCAGCAGCAACCCAGTGGTCCAAAACCAACTGATCCCCAAGATGACAGACAGCGATTCTTCAATGAAAAACTGAAGCGCCCTTATTCGTTTCCTCGGGATAAAACTAGGAGACTGTTCGAGCTGGTGGTGCGCAACAGGCTCATCACTTTACCGGATCCAAAATGCCCATTGCAACCTGGTGAGGCCAATAATCCCAATTTTTGTCCTTATCACCAAGTGATAGGCCATCCAATCGAAGATTGCTTCGTCTTCAAAGGCTCGATTGAGGACCAATACCAACAAGGCAAATTCGCACTGTCCGAGAATTGGAAAGTAAGCCCGCCTCAGCCGCACGCTTTTAAAAAGGGGGCATACCGGGGGCATCATGCTTTTTTATAGAAGAAGCTCCATGGGAGGTCGCTCTTTCGGCCAAGACGAAAAGAATGCTGAAGGATCTTCAAACATGTCCGACAATCAGGTGGAAAAGTTCGCTGGAGCCCGAGATCATTGAGGGAATGCTGAAGCCGCGCCTGACTCCAAGAATTGGTAGCGATAATCAAAACGCTCAGGCCCAGCCGTCAAAGTCTTCGAAGAAGAAGAAGAAGGTCAAGAAGCCCGCACAGCCTGATGACAAGCGCACGGACCTACAAAAGCATATTGACGCGCTGGAGGAATATAACCAGAAGGCGCGAACCCCGGTCACACTCCAAGAGTTTCACAACCACATCCTCGAAGATAGAGATGGCGAAGAAGATGAGGGAGAAGACTCGTTAGAAAAACCTGAAGATTATGTGGCAAGCTGCCACATGATCTCTCACTCGTCAGTAGATAGCGAAGAAGCTCATGATACAGAGAAACTGGGGGCAGATCTCGAACTGGAACTCTTAGGACCGTCAGACGAGATGATTGATGTATTCCTGAATGAAGCTCTTCTGAAAAGCATAGCTGATCAGGAGCATGAAATCGCTGTATACGAAAAAGCCAAACGTCGGCGACTGAACGAAAGGATTGAAATACCCCAACCGGATAGGAGTACTTCGGCCGCCAGCAAAAGCAGGTTCAAGACAAGGAAATATTTGCCAAAGCCATATCGATGGGAATGAAGCTGCCACCCTCCGAAGGAAACACTCCTGATAGGATACACCTTAACGAAGAGGATGCACATCCAAACTACTGCTTGTACCATGGGAAGACCACACACCCTACTGAAGAATGCAACGCCTTTAAAAATTGGTGGTAGGGATACATTGCTCACCGGCAGCATTTCAAGTGGATTAAGCACAAAACTCGTCGGGAACAAAGAAGCACGACAGATGAGCATAAAAGATTTGCCGGTGAATGTCACATGGTTAATTCTGGTAGTTTGCAAGTTCTCATCTTCGGGAGTGATTCTGATGAAGAAATAGCCCTCGGCCTTCTCTTTAAGGAATCCATCTCTAAAACAGAAGAGATGAAGACCTGCGAGAACATTCAGCCGCGCAATCGCACGCTACTTAAAAAGAATCTCGAACCCGCAAACAAAGGATCGAACAAAAAGGATAAGGGGAAAGAAAAGGTCTCTGAGGATATCACCCTCGATGACTGAGTCATCGAAGAGCTGGTGATTGATATGATCTCAAAAGAATAATTTATTAACCACAATCAAGAACGGCGTCGCTTGGTAGCTGATTGATGTGAAAAAGTGTTTGTAGAATAACCGCAATCAATAACGGTGTCGCGTGTAGCTAGACCGAGATGAGTACGGGTCGTCCTCAGGGAAACGTTGAATCTTTTACTCTTACTTTAGATGTGTTGAGAAAGGAGGAAGAAATAAGAATGTTATAGAATGGTTTCTAGATCTACGTTAAGCAAGAATACAAAAATATAGATCTAGATTATTTTAGGGATGTAGTTAATATAATAAAAGGGCTTGTAGGGTTCGTTAGGATTTAGTAGTTATGGACGATTAATTAAAAGTTACCCTTTTTATCCTTTAATAGATTTATAACTAGAACGATGGTGATGCGTGTAGATTAGGGTTTCTGGAGGGAAAAGGAATCCCACTCTTAACCCTTATCTCGACACGGAACTCCGTTCATATCTAGCCTTTACCAAAACAATCATTAATCTAATCGCTAATCGCTGTCGGAACTAGCAAAGAATTGTTAGCGCGCCCGATTAGGATGTTAATGATTCTTTTGATAAAGTTCATAAACTTTATAGGACTTAAAAAGGGTTTAGGGATGTTCATCATCCATTAGCCTACCCTAATCCTACGAACCCTATCAAGCGGAGAATTACTCGCGCATGTTGGGAAAAGAAGATGAAAAGATAGAGAGGGAAAACATAATGTAAAATGCAAAAGAATTAAATAAAACAACTACCTTTATTAATCAACTTGAACAATCTACACTTTGATTCCTTAGAAAATGATTACAAAGACTAGTTTGCTTCTCGATCTCTTCCAAGGAGGTAGACGAACAGTTGATGATCAGCCTGGATGCGTGAGCCGTCTTGGACTTTGTGATCTCTTCGGCTTGATGCCTTCTAACTTTAGTCCTTGGTCCTTTATATAGCCCTCAAAGAAGAAAAACTAGTTACCATATATGGTGACTTCCTAATATGGTAACTTTCCATGCCTGGATTCTGAGTCCCTGTCAGTATTGATTTTATGATTTTGGCAGATTTTTGATCCTGACATCTTGAACATCTTCATCTCTTGACCTGAGCTAAAGCTTTCACAATATCTCTATGAATAATGTTAGTTTATTTATTAAATTAGAGAAAGTGTCTTAATTACTATATATGGTAATAAATCTTTAAGAAACTTGATTAAGAATATTTAATATGC
Source organism: Agapanthus africanus (assembly GCA_030015575.1). Taxonomy (NCBI): domain Eukaryota; kingdom Viridiplantae; phylum Streptophyta; class Magnoliopsida; order Asparagales; family Amaryllidaceae; genus Agapanthus; species Agapanthus africanus. Next base: position 412,714,354 of record CM057349.1, on the reverse strand, counting down.
TATGCACTTTATATGGTAATAAATCTTTAACAAACATGATTAAGAATATTTGATATGCTATGCATCTTTTAATTAATAAAATATTATGCATATATTTTGAAATATTATTCTAACCATTTGTATGATATTATATCTTTTAAGAATTGTGATTAGAATATTTGATATGGTATGCATATTTTCAATTACCAAAATATTATATAAATATAAAATGCCTATATTTTCCTTCATAATATTAATTATAATATATAAACATATGGAAAATAGTATTTTGCAGATAAATCCAAATATGTTTAATATTTATAATAAACACCTTTTATTATTTAAGAAATGTAAGGAAAATACTTATACCATAGTGCAATATTTTCAACTGAACAAATACCCCCAAACTTAATTTTGATCGTCCCGAGCAAACTAGTTATTCAAGAGAAAAAGAAAAAGAGAAAGAAAAACCTAAATAGCACACTTTCGTAGACAAACACGATTGCACTGAGCACGTGCAACAAGCCGTTAAACCTCTAGGTGTCCCTAGTAGGAGGAGTGTTGTCTCCTGAGGGTTTTCAGTGGATTACACCCACAAAATCGTATAATAAAAGAGAAATGGTGAAATTTACATATAAAGATAAGAACCATAAAAGAAATACTTTGAAAATTTAGAGTTTCCAACTACACTAGCTTTTCAGTTGTCATGAGCCCTATCTTAATAGTCATGAAAAAATGTTAAAAATCACATCATCCCTCAATAAAACATCGTCTTTATTCTTCATTCCTACCTTTCATCCAAATATCGATCATATACCCCTACGTGTGTGAATAGAACATCCCTACACTCGGAGAATTCAATTCAAGCTATCATACTCTTGTCCATCTGCCGTAGTACTTTTTAATTTGATGAATATTTAGATTTGCTCACACATTTTCATGCGACCATTAATACTTCTTGAGATACTAACCGACCGATTACTCATGTGCTTGCTGATTAGGTGATAATATTTTCCTCGTCTTGCACCAACTAAGGCTTAGCAGTGACTCCCAGACCAGTTGGCCTTAGGGCATTAGGTGAAGAGGCACCCTCGCTATATTTTTTTATTGCTGCCTTGGCGATAACAAAACCAATGTTCATTTTTCTTTTCACCATTTTTATATTTTCTTCATTTTTTATTTCCTTCATACTTTGGCTTTTAGACAAGAGCATTTCAAGGTATCCTCTACTATCCCGAGTTTCAAGACGTGTGTAAGTGCATATAGTAGGGTATCAACATTCAAATGTTTGGTTTCCAGAATAGCGACTATTTTTTAGACTTATTTTTATCCTCAGATTAGTGACTTCCTTCATCTTACTAACCCTTGGGACAACGGCTCATAACTACTTATTACTAGTTCGTTTAAGAAAACTTCTAATTTTCTTGGTTTTCTTAAACTATTCCTATCTTTTGGATGTAATTTTTCACTTTCTACTCTTTTGTTATAAAAGAAAATTTTTAAATTTTTTTTTTTGAAAATGTTGTGCTTATGCAAAATATGATGCAAGGTGATGCGTAAATAAGCACAAACCTCCCCCAAATTTGTTTTCAACAGTGTCCTCACTGTTGCTATCTGCTGGATCACAAAAACCTGTAAGCTTGGGAGGACATTATTAATGGGGGCAAGAATATATGAAAGTGAAAATGCTCCCCCAAACTTATTTTTGGCTCACAAATTTGAGGACAAAACTTATGTTCAAGAGCCAAAAATATACCCCCCCTCAAACATGAGTTAGACAATATGAAGCATTTTAAGAGGGGGTGAGTCATTTGGTCAAAGTAAGACTTTACAAAGACCAAAAGTTAACACCAACCATTCAAAGATTTTATCAATATAGCGTATAGGTCGGTGGAAGAATGTGTTGTATCGAGTCAAGAAAAAATGGGGAAGGGATAGGAGGTGGTCTGGAAAAGGTTTGAAATTAGAGAAAAGAAAGAATGAGGATGAATGTGAATGATTAGGAGGAAAGAATGGTGACGGTTCAACCTCTATAGGTGGAGATTGATTAATCACAAAATCCGTATTGTTTAAAAATTCAAGTTCGTCAGCAAAAAGTTCTTCAAAACTTTTATCGATGGTGTGATTGAACATTTTGGTGTCAAAGAGTTTTGTGCCAGAATTTATTCTACTTGATTTATCAAAAATCATTGAGGTAGAGGACTCGAAAAACTCATCTACCTCTTTTTCAAAAATATCCAAATCAAGTTGAATTTCTGGTATTATTGAACTTGAATTAACGGATTGTGATTTATCAAAACTCACTGAAACTATAGGAACAGAAGAAGAACCGGAGGAAGTAGAAGGTGAAATGGGTAAACAAATTGGTGTATCGAGTGTTGCAGAACCAGATGTGGAAGATGGAGGCTGTATTTCTTCGGGTATACCTTTATCATCAACTTCAAGACATATTTGGGGTTCGGGAAGAATTAAAGGCTCAAGATGATGACCACAAGGAAGTGAAAGGATTTGATGAATCGGTGGGACAAAATCATCCAAAATTTCGGGTTCATCAATCAATATATCCCCAATGTCAATCACCTCATTCAAGTGAAGGTTAAAATTCTCAAACTCCTTATCAAAAGTATGGTTTTCAATCAGTTTTGGTTCAAGAGTGGAGGTGTAGAGATCACAAGGGTTGGGTATGGTTTCACTTGAAAGGGACCCTTTACAGTTGGGTAAATCAAACACTACAAGGTCACACAACTTATCAGACATTGTACTTGATGAATCTATGAAACTGGAGTTGTGGATTTCAGTTTGGAATGGGGAGGTTTGATTAGGAAGGGTGTACAGTTCTGTCTTATTACGCAAATCCTTCATAATTTGATTCGTCAGTTCCATATATTTTTCTAATGTCTGCTCCAGACTAGTCTTGGGTTGATAAAGGGTTTCAGTATAAGATTGAAATTCCTGTGGATAATTAAAACTCCCAAATGACTGATTAGAAGAACTGTCTAGAGTAGGTGGAAAGGTCGGATTGGATTGATAGGAACAGAATGGTTGCTGAACTTGGGTAGGAGTAGAAGAATATTGATATGGGTTGGTTGGTTGGCTATATACAAACCGCATATCAAACTCTTCTCCGGATAGTGGTGGTGATGGTTGATATTGGTCCGGGTTGAAACTTTGTCCTCTAGACCTAGCTATGTGCTCAACAATGGACATTCGTCAAGGGGCTTCCTCACTCTGGGTATGAACTGAAACAGGTGTAGGATTAGGATACGGTTGATAAGACCTAGACTGAGGTGGCCAACTGTTTCTTCCTGCTTGTTCTATATGATCTCTTAAGGACATGGAAGAGCCGGACGGTATACCGAAGGGATTTCGAAAACAAGACATATCTGGTTGTGGACAGCAAAGCTCGGCAAGTGTTCTTCTGTTTAGGTCACCCATTATAAGAAGAGAAGAAAGGGGAAGGGGTAAAAAGGAGAGAAAGTAATTGGTTTGTCTTTTAAAAAAAAGGACGGATTTAGACAAATCATAAAAATGCACAACTATAGAACTATGGTTACCTAGGTCCAGTCTCTAGACCGCTCCTAGACTTCCAAAGGACAAGCCGTAGGATAAATCCTCTACCGCCTCCGTACTACCCTTGTAGCCAGGTAAGTGGGAAGGAACCACGTCGTGGGCCTAATTAAAAACCACTAGCCTTTGTCACACTTTCCTAGGCACTACAAAAGTAATGCGGATAAACGATAGATTATCCACGACCTTCCTCTGTCCTTATTGAGCGCGACAGTTCTTAGAGTCTGGTCTAGATATTTTTTAAATTAATGAAGGGTTGATCTATATGCTCGGTTTGTGATTTGTGGGGCTTAGGAAGGGTGATGAAATCCCCACCTAATCTTGATTTGGTCCTTGCCCCTTAAAGATCCGTATTAAAATATGCAAAATCAAACTGAAAAACAAAACTTTGCAAAAAGATTTTTGAGCGGCGATATTTTGCAAAGAATCCTGCAGAAAATAGATTTTATTGGATTTTAAAGGAGAGAGAAGGGAGTTAGAATCTTACCAGAGAAGTGTGAACCCTAGATCTCCTGTTTCCTCAAGTCCGTAACTCCAGATTTCCTCGCAAAAATTCACACAATAATCGTTAAATATACAATTTGCAGTTTTGTTTTAATAATGATATGACTCGTCTAAGAATTCAACACAAATAGTAAAAATAAAAAATTACGCACGTTTCCCCGGCAACGGCGCCATTTGATTGATGTGAAAAAGTGTTTGTAGAATAACCGCAATCAATAACGGTGTCGCGTGTAGCTAGACCGAGATGAGTACGGGTCGTCCTCAGGGAAACGTTGAATCTTTTACTCTTACTTTAGATGTGTTGAGAAAGGAGGAAGAAATAAGAATGTTATAGAATGGTTTCTAGATCTACGTTAAGCAAGAATACAAAAATATAGATCTAGATTATTTTAGGGATGTAGTTAATATAATAAAAGGGCTTGTAGGGTTCGTTAGGATTTAGTAGTTATGGACGATTAATTAAAAGTTACCCTTTTTATCCTTTAATAGATTTATAACTAGAACGACGGTGATGCGTGTAGATTAGGGTTTCTGGAGGAAAAAGGAATCCCACTCTTAACCCTTATCTCGACACGGAACTCCGTTCATATCTAGCCTTTACCAAAACAATCATTAATCTAATCGCTAATCGCGGTCGGAACTAGCAAAGAATTGTTAGCGCTCCCGATTAGGATGTTAATGATTCTTTTGATAAAGTTCATAAACTTTATAGGACTTAAAAAGGATTTAGGGATGTTCATCATCCATTAGCCTACCCTAATCCTACGAACCCTAACAAGCGGAGAATTACTCGCGCATGTTGGGAAAAGAAGATGAAAAGATAGAGAGGGAAAACATAATGTAAAATGCAAAAGAATTAAATAAAACAACTACCTTTATTAATCAACTTGAACAATCTACACTTTGATTCCTTAGAAAATGATTACAAAGACTAGTTTGCTTCTCGATCTCTTCCAAGGAGGTAGACGAACAGTTGATGATCAGCCTGGATGCGTGAGCCGTCTTGGACTTTGTGATCTCTTCGGCTTGATGCCTTCTAACTTTAGTCCTTGGTCCTTTATATAGCCCTCAAAGAAGAAAAACTAGTTACCATATATGGTGACTTCCTAATATGGTAACTTTCCATGCCTGGATTCTGAGTCCCTGTCTGTATTGATTTTATGATTTTGGCAGATTTTTGATCCTGACATCTTGAACATCTTCATCTCTTGACCTGAGCTAAATCTTTCACAATATCTCTATGAATAATGTTAGTTTATTTATTAAATTAGAGAGAGTGTCTTAATCACTATATATGGTAATAAATCTTTAAGAAACTTGATTAAGAATATTTAATATGCTATGCACTTTATATGGTAATAAATCTTTAACAAACATGATTAAGAATATTTGATATGCTATGCATCTTTTAATTAATAAAATATTATGCATATATTTTGAAATATTATTCTAACCATTTGTATGATATTATATCTTTTAAGAATTGTGATTAGAATATTTGATATGATATGCATATTTTCAATTACCAAAATATTATATAAATATAAAATGCCTATATTTTCCTTCATAATATTAATTATAATATATAAACATATGGAAAATAGTATTTTGCAGATAAATCCAAATATGTTTAATATTTATAATAAACACCTTTTATTATTTAAGAAATGTAAGGAAAATACTTATACCATAGTGCAATATTTTCAACTGAACAGTAGCTAGCCGGTGAGTACGGGTCGGTCCACAGGGATTTTGTGAATTTCCTAATTGCTCTTACGAGTTAATTCCGATTGGTGTCGGATTGATTAAATCTAAAAACTAAGTTTATCTAGATCTAAATCTTGCTAGGGTTAGGTTTAGGTTAAGTTTGGAAATTGAAGATTTCCTCACCGCTTTCTATACCCAAATTAAGATCTCTTTAGGAGTTATGGTAATTATTAATAAAGGGGATTAGTACCATCGGGAAGAAACGGTGTTTCTTCCTCTAGGTTCTTGTCCTTCCTTTCTTAATCCTTACCCTAACATCCATGGAAAACACGCTCAACCGGGCCTTTATACTACGGTATCACCGCTACCTCGTGGGATAGGGTGCCGTAGGGAGCGGTGTGTGCATGTATGCATGGAGTCCTATAAAAACGTGTGATGGACAAGAAAGTGGTGAGAGATCTTCATCTCTCAAGCCTTCCCCAAAGCTATCCCTAACAAGCGAGGAGACTACTCGCTCATTAGGGAATTGAAAAACATTTCTAAACTATTTATCTAGGGCAGAGAATAAAAGATCTAACTAGGGCAGATAAGAAATTATACTAGGGCAATGAAATAAAATTAACTAGGGTAAGAATTGAAAACTTACTCTAATTTGATGTACTCTTCATTCATTGCAGAAAATTACAGATCTAAATTTTAGATATAAAATGAGGCACAAGAAGAGGCATAACCTAAAAAAGGTTTTAGGGCTTCTATCTATAGATTCATAGAAACCCTAGGGTTACAGTTGAGTCACGTCTGCTATTACAATTTTACCCCCTAAGAAAAAGAACTAGTCAACTCTCGCCAGCCGCCTAAGAATTTTCTAACGTTTCTTGCGACACTTGGCCGCGGATCCGCGGCCAAAGCCCACATTTGGCCGCGGTTCCGCGGCTGCCTATGGGCTTTGAGGGCTCAATTTCTTTGGGCTGATTCCTGTTGCATTTTTCTGGGCTTTTCTTCAGTTGTTTTCTCAGATTGGCTTCTGGTTCTCTTCCAGATCTCCACAGTGAATAAAATCGTGGACTTTTACCGCTTGCTTCGTGTCGAAGTCTTCTGCCTTTGTGCTTTGTGAAATTGTCCATTGATCTTCGTTTAGTCTTCCAACTGTAGGCAAGATAAAGATTCTCTGTTTGTTGGTCGACGTCTCACTTTTGCATCGTCTTTTCATTGTTTTCGCTGTTTTTGTTCCAAGAACCTGTAACCTGCAACTATGTAGCAGACATGGGTCAAAAGAACCTATTTATTTGTAAAATGAATAAGAATGGGGAATGTAATAATGCAATATTATGATATGAAAAAATACCCCTAAACTTATCTTTTGCTCGTCCTCGAGCAAACCTATTTTTATTCTCAACAAAATCTTAACCTTACTTTCGCAGGGAATCGCGATTGCACTGAGCTCGTGCAACAAGGCGTTAAACCTCTAGGTGTCCCTAGTAGGAGGAGTGTTGTCTCCTGAGGGTTTTCAGCGGATACTACCCACAAAATCCTATCAATTTAGGCCCATTGACTTTTATTCTCCAATTAGGTTTTCTAACAAGAACTCTATTATCTTCGACTCAGAAATTATCCACCCATATTCTTCACGCTTCCTTATCATTTAACTTAAGATTATATATGTTCTGTAGACTTACTTAGCTATCGGCATCTTTTAAGTTTTCCTTCTAGGGTTCTATCTCAACTTAGGAATTTTTATCATCTCTATTAAAGATATAAGTCCTATTCTTCATTCCTATCTCTTATCTAAACCCCAATCACATACCCCTACGTGTGTGTGTATATCACCCCTACACTTGGAAATTCAAATCAAGCTATCATACTCTTGTCCGTTGTCCAAAGCACTTCTTAATTGGTGAATTTTTAGATGAATTTCTCTCACACATCCTTCATGCGATCATTAATACTTCTTAAGGTACCAACGACCGATTACAAAATGTGTTTGCACATTAAAGCGTAATTCATAATCTTGTAATACCTAAGGCTTATAGCAGTGACTCCCAAACCAGTTGGTCTAAGGCACTAGGTGATGAAGCACCCTCGATAAATATTTTTTTCTATTAATGCAGCCTTAAGTAATCACAAAAACCAGTGTTCATTTTTTTTTATCTCTTTATTCACACTTGAATTTTTATTTTATTTTTCTTCGTACTAAGGACATTAGACAAGAGCATTTCAAGTTCTCTTCTACTATTCCAAGTTTCAAGGTTCGTGTTTGTGCAATCTGTAGGGTATATATTTTCATAATTTAGACTTAAGCTTAGGAATTATTTTTCAAAACTATACTTTAATAAAGATATCAATACTTTTCCCTTGTTTTAACTTAGCCCAAGAAGTGAACTCAAAATTTGCCTATTTCTAAATAAACTACAAAGACATATACTTTCTACAGTTAAATTTTTAAGAAAGGTTATTTTTAGGGTTTTTAATTTACTAAGTCTAAGATCTAGTTGTTCATAGCTAGTTAACCTTTTTGTCAAACTCAAGTCAATTAGGGCCAAAATTGAATACTTTAATTTTTATAATTTTTAAAATTTTCAAATTTTATGGGTTTTAAAATAAGTATGCAAATGCAAAAATATACACTTGAATGCGAAGGAAGAAGGCTTACCGAGCACACCCCAAACTTAAACTTGATAGTGTCCTCACTGTCATGCTACACCAAGAGGGTCAAAATGTCAGCACTCCCATGTTTATTTATTTATAATAATTTACTTTAATTTTTTTTATTGTTAAAAGAAAAACAATATATATATACAACAAGGTTCCCCCCAAACTTAAGTGAAACAGTGTTTCCACTGTTTAAGCGTTAAAGTTCAGAGTTAGGGAGGAGAAAAATTAAACTATACAAGGCCTTACACAGACCAAAGGTTAGCACCAACCATTCAAAAATTCTATCATGATAATGGTAGGGTTGGTAAAAGAATGGAGTGTAAAGAAAAGAAATGAGAAGCACACAAGACCGTGTGGAGATAGAAATGGTATATGGTCTCGATGGAGGAGAATGGCGGAAAAGAGAAAGAAGTGTAGCACGAACTTGAGGGTGTAAATTGAGTGAATAAATTAGCACAATTTGTGATGACCGATGTGTTAAAAGCAATTGTGCTAATCTATCAACCCGTCGAGAAATGGGGTCAAATCCCTCAAGATTCGCGAGGAAACATGGGTACGTTGAACTTGGTAAACCATCCATTGAAAATGGAAACGCGACGTAGTCTTGCGTGGTCGAAACGATATGAAGGACGAAAGGGAGTGATTTAGGGATAGTCTTATTCTCACCTAAGTAATCTGTCTTGAACTTGAAGGATTCCATCAATAGTTCGAAATGACTGTAAGCAACCGAGTCTGATGGTTCAACTAACTCATCTGAAAATTTAAAGGACTCAAACTCGGGAGGTGAGTTTTCAAAATCGTCCGAAAAAGTGAAACACTCGTAATCGTTATCAGCTGTGAGAACTGTATCAGATTCAAAGAGGTACGCACTAGTGGCGTCCAAACTGATGTGATCGAATAGAAATTTTTCAAGCTCACAGTCCTCCTGCGTGATCTTTTGCATGGTCGGAACGATGGAAAGAAAGGAGGGTGATTTAGGAAGTATAACAGTTAAAGGTTCAGGAGGATGAATTAGAAAATCCGACACATAAAACAAAAATGGTTCATCCTCAATACTATCCTCAATACTATCCTCATAATTCTCCTCAAAATTTAGCTTATCCATGCCATTATCATCAAAATAAAGACGCATATGAAGTCCGGGAAAAAGATTTAATGACTCGGGATGATGAATTGGAGATAAAATTTCAGTCAAATGTACGGGTTCATCATCCAAAATATTCCCGGCGTCTATATCCTCAATCAAGTGAAAATCAATTTTTTCGGACACCTTATCAAAAGCATGGATATTTATCAATTCAGGTTCTAGATTGGAGGTGTAGAGTTCAAAAGGATTGGGTGTGGTTTCACTCGAAAGGGACTCTTCACAATCTGGCAAATCAAGCACTACAAAGTCGCATAACTCATTAAATATTTTATTTTCAACTGATGAATCATTTGGGACACTTATTTGAAAACTGGAGTTGTGGAATTCAATTGGTAATGGGTAGGTTTGATTTGAAAGGGTGCACAGCTCACTCTCTCCTCTCAAATTCTCACTCTGTCCAACCGCCTCATCATACATTGGAATTTTTGGAGCTAGTTGGAAACTAGCTACCGGTTCACTAGGTTGCATAAGAGCGGCCATGGACGCATCTACATTCCTAATCATTTGGTTTGTCGCAACCATATAAGCCTCCAACGACTGTTCTAGACTAGACATGGGTTGTGAAGGGGTTTCGGTAAAAGATTCAAAATTGTTTGGATACGTGAAACTCCCAAATGGTTGTGTCGAAGCAATGTCTAGTGAAGGTGGGAAAGTCGGGTAGGACTGGTAGGAATTGGATGGTTGGACAGGAGTAGGATCAACATTTGGATAAAAAGATGAATGGACTTGTTGATCCCAAGAACTAGAAGTGTTGAAAGGAGTGAAAGATCGGTTACGAGATTGTTCAATATGTTCAGCTATAGACATGGGTTTCGGAGTTACAACAGGACTCGAAAAAGTAGTATCAACCTAAGAAGGTGGTGAAAGTTGAAATGGTTGATACAAAGTGGATTGCAAAGTCGAACTGTTTCTCCTAGACGCTTCTATTCGATCTTTCAAAGAAATTTTGGGCATGGAGTGGTCGTCCGTAAATCGACCGAAACAATTCGCGTACGAAGCAAAGTTTGGTTCAGGGTACCAAAGTTCGGCAAGAGATTTGTGAGGTGGGGTACCCATGATGTAAGAAAGGAGAAGAAAAATAATATGGGGTGCACGGATTTCTTAGCGACAAAATTTTATAAGTTTTTATAAAATTTTCCTCTTTTTTTTTATGTGGAGCTTTTTGCAAAAATTTTCGATAAAGGGCTTAGACACACTTTCAATCAACCACAAATGCACAATCAGGCCTAGATCTAGGGTCACCTAGGTCAGCTAGACAGCTCCTAACTGTTCCAAAGGGCTAGAAATAAGACCTCAAACCGCCTTTTCACCGCCAATTGCGGCCAGGTAACTGCCAGGTGAGTGGGAGGCTCTCCACTACAAGTAGTGGCCCTAATTAAGTAACCACTCGCCTTAGACACACTTTCCTAGACACCACAAAGTCAGGTTAGGATCAACGGTCGATGCCTACAACTAGTCCTTTGTCCTATTGAGCGCGAAGTTCTTAGGGCTGAGTCTAGTATTTTTTAATTAAATAATGGTTAATGCAAAATGCCTTATGTGATTTCTAGGGTCCTGGGAAGGGTGATGAAATCCCCACCCAATCTGGATTGGTTTCAAGCCCCTTAAAGTCCGATTAAAAATATGCAAAGCAGTAACAATCACTTGCAATAAATTTTTTTATTTTTTAAGCGCGGCGTAAAGAATCCTGCACAAGATCAATTATTGGAAGGGGGAGAGATTTTTTAGCGCAAAGAATTCTGCAGGAGATTTTACAGAAGAGATATGGGGATTTACAGAGGAGGAGAGAGAAAGCTCACAGAGATTTTTACACGTGCTGAATCGACCACAAAACCGTGTTTCCGCCGCCAAAGGGTGCCTTCTGCCGCGGTTCCGCGCTTTCACTTGCTGATGTCACGATCCTGCCGCGGTCCCGCTGCCAGATGCGTGTTACTGCCACGGTTTCGCAGTTGCCTATGCGAATTGGTTCCTGAAAATTCTTCTGCTCCTCTGGTTTGACTTTTCGCTATTGTTCAGATCTGTCGTTTTCTGTTTTGATCTCTGAATTTTTTCAGATCCGAACTCGATTGTAGATCCTGCAAAATTCAAACAAAAATACCCTTCACAAAATAACAAGATGATAAATTTTTATATTTTTATATTTTTTATTTTTTATGAAATTTTTATGATTTATATTAACCCGAAATTGCAAAAAGAAAATAACACGCCATCCCCGGCAACGGCGCCATTTGATTGATATGATCTCAAAAGAATAATTTATTAACCACAATCAAGAACGACGTCGCTTGTTAGCTAGCCGTTGAGTACGTATCGGTCCACAGGGATTTTGTGAATTTCCTAATTGCTCTTACGAGTTAATTCCGATTGGTGTCGGATTGATTAAATCTAAAAACTAAGTTTATCTAAATCTAAATCTTGCTAGGGTTAGGCTTAGGTTAAGTTTGGAAATTGAAGATTTCCTCACCGCTTACTATACCCAAATTAAGATCTCTTTAGGAGTTATGGTAATTATTAATAAAGGGGATTAGTACCATCGGGAAGAAACGGTGTTTCTTCCTCTAGGTTCTTGTCCTTCCTTTCTTAATCCTTACCCTAACCTCCATAGAAAATACGCTCAACCGGGCCTTTATACTACGGTATCACCGCTTTCTCGTGGGATAGGGTGCCGTAGGGAGCGGTGTGTGCATGTATGCATGGAGTCCTATAAAAACGTGTGATGGGCAAGAAAGTGGTGAGAGATCTTCATCTCTCAAGCCTTCCCCAAAGCTAGCCCTAACAAGCGAGGAGACTACTCGCTCATTAGGGATTTGAAAAACATTTCTAAACTATTTATTTAGGGCAGAGAATAAAAGATCTAACTAAGGCAGATAAGAAATTATACTAGGGCAATGAAATAAAATTAACTAGGGTAAGAATTGAAAACTTACACTAATTTGATGCACTCTTCATTCATTGCAGAAAACTACAGATCTGAATTTTAGATATAAAATGAGGCATAAGAAGAGGCATAACCTAAAAAAGGTTTTAGGGCTTCTATTTATAGATTCATAGAAACCCTAGAGTTACAGTCGAGTCACGTCTGCTATTACAATTTTACCTCCTAAGAAAAAGAACTAGTCAACGCTCGCCAGCCGCCTAAGAATTTTCCAACGTTTCTTGCGACATGTGGCCGTGGATCTGCGGCCAAAGCCCACGTTTGGCCGCCGTTCCGCGGCCACGTATGGGCTTTAAGGGCTCAATTTCTTTGGGCTGATTCCTGTTGCATTTTTCTTGCCTTTTCTTCAGTTGTTTTCTCAGATTGGCTTCTGGTTCTCTTCCAGATCTCCACAGTGAATAAAGTCGTGGACTTTTACCGCTTGCTTCGTGTCGAAGTCTTCTGCCTTTGTGCTTTGTGAAATTATCCATTGATCTTCGTTTAGTCTTCAAATTGTAGGCAAGATAAAGATTTTCTGTTTGTTGGCCGAAGTCTCACTTTTGCATCGTCTTTTCATTGTTTTCACTGTTTTTGTTCCAAGAACATGTAACCTGCAACTATGTAGCAGACATTGGTAAAAAACACCTGTTTATTTGTAAAATGAATAAGAATGGGGAATGTAATAATGCAATATTATGATATGAACAGCTGGCAGCCAAGGACCCGCCCAAGAAAAACAAGGTGGATTACAACGTTCTGGCACACCTGAGGAAGATACCCTCGCAGCTAAGCATTCTCGACGCCCTTCTGCTATCCAAAGAGGCGAGAGATTCTCTAATCAAGGCATTATAAGAGCCTGACCAGTTTCAAGCTTTCCTCACAGAAGAAAAGATGAAGGACAAGGTGGAAGAAATTCACACAGCCGACATCATTTTCGGCGATGAAGATCTCCTCCTCGAAACATGCGAGCACAACCGTCCCCTTTATGTCTCCGGGTATTGCCATGACATTAAGATAGGGGAAGATCATAGTTGACAATGGGTCCTCTGTCAATCTCCTAAATGTGAGGGTGCTGAAAGAAATCTGCATGAGCGTTCAACACCTCGCTCAGGATAAAATCACTATCTCCGGGTTCGACTCCCAGTCATCACGGACGCTCGGGTCCGTGATACTGACGTTATGCTGTGGGCTGCTCGTGACTGATATCAAGTTCCACGTCATTGACGCCAAGATTTGCTACAATGCTTTGCTCGGACGGCCTTGGTTACACGAGTAAACATTATCACTTCTACACAGCATCAGTGTATGAAGTACTTCAAAGATGGGCTTGAATATACTGTGACAGGGGAGCTAAACCCATTCTCTGTAAACGAAGTCCGAAAGTACGAAGATGCAAAGTACTTCTTGCATGACTTTGAAGACACGGAAAGATGCCATAAACCTGAGGGTAAGAAAAAAGCTATTACCACCATTCCGGTCTTCGGGAGTGATACCATGGAGGAAGAAGAGATAGTCTATTCGGGACCTCCCCGATACAACAAAGCGGGACCGTCTACCCCTATCCTGGTCTTTGGCAGTGACTCTGAAGACGAGGTCAACACAGTATTCTCGACTTGTCCATCAGTGCAAGCCTTCATTGGAGATGATCAGAGTTTGCAGATCGCTATGGTTCCGCAAGAGCATTAGAAAGAGCTCGACGCACTTGATACCTACAGTGTGCAAGAACTGCAGACGTTCTACGTCCCTCCCAAGCGAAAAGATGAAAAGACGATCCTCTTTTATCGATCCGCGGAAACCAAAGTGGAGAAAGAAATCTGGCATGGCGCCGATTCTACTCTTGACAGGCTCCAGCACATCCATCTACCCGGATATAACACAGAAGGATTAAAAAGGTTGTTGAGGTGCCAAGGCGTACCCTTCAAACAGACTGGTCGACAGGCTCAGTTCTACAACAGGATCTGGAATGTCCCTGGAACTCAGCGAAAGTTGCCCAACAGGAGAATGGAAACGATTGGGCTCAGATATGTTCAATCCAAGAAACGGGAGCGATTCCATGGCTGCTACGTTATACATGATTTCGATGAAGAAGGAGATGCTCTGTTAGAAGATGCTAACCCTGAACCAAAACAAGGTCTCGCCATGAAAGTGCCAAGTCCGTCGTTTGAAGAACAGATGGATAAGCTAATAAGGGAAGCGGGTCAAAGGTCCGGGAAGACCATAACCGCGAAATGGCTATCTATGAAAAAGCCAGAACGTAGCGCCTCCTTCAGCAGGCTACGAAAAATGACGATGCCCTTCGTCGCCAGCCCGTCATACGAAAGACTCGACGTGGAGGTAAAAATAATCTGAAGAACGGAAAAAATGTTCGAAAGCAGCAAAGCGGGTCCAAGAAGCCTCGCGATCGAAAATTTAGCAGCCGGGATCCGTCTCTTATAAAGAAGATGGTTCGAGCATATTCTTTTCCATAAGACAAGACAAAGAAGATATTCGATCTCGTCATGAAACATCAGAAGATGACGCTCCCGGAGTCCAAACACCCTGAACAAGTAGACGAGGCCTCTCATCCGGATTATTGCTCCTATCACCAAGCGATAGGACATCCTCTTGAAGACTGCTTCACCTTCAAAAACTGGGTTGAAGACCAATATCAACTCGGCAGGTTTGCTCTATCTAACAGATGGAGGATAGCCTCGCCATAGAAACATGAACCGAAAGCAGCATATGCAACGAGAGTAGATCCGGATCAACATCGGTCTTGGAAGCGATCTCGTACCTGTCACGCGATAACGCTGCCAGGAGAAGGATTACGCGAGGATATGGCTGACCTCCCCAGGTGCTTCGAAAACGATGATGACGGGGTGATCTCAGAGTCTCCACCGGCACCAAAAGAGCTGGAAGATGGGATACATACTACTGCAGATAACCTAAGGAAAATCGACTTGGGGACGGCAAACGACCCGAGGCCTACGTTCGTCAATGAGCTGCTGTCCGAAGAACAGGTAGCTACGGCAAGAGACACGCTTATGCAGTATAAAGACTGCTTCGCGTGGAACTACTCGGAGATGCCGGGGCTAGATCCAGAGATAGCTGTGCATAAATTGGCGATATCTCCGGACGTCAAGGCAGTCAAGCAAGCACCAAGAAGAATGCGGCTCAAACTTAAAATGAGCATCAACGCCGAGGTCAAGAAGCTAATCGACTCCGGCTTCATCTAAGAAGTTCAGTACCCTGACTGGATCCCCAATATCGTCCCAGTGATGAAGAAAAATGGGACAGTGCGCATCCGTGTGGACTTTCGAGACCTCAACAAAGCTTGCCCAAAGAATGATTTTCCTGTATCGGTTACCGAGCTGATAATAGACAACACGTCCACTCACGAAGTTTTCTCCTTCATGGACGGCTCATCGAGATACAATCAAATAAAGATGCATCCCGAAGACCAGAAGCATACCGCTTTCCGGACTTAGCTTGGGATATTTTGCTACAAAGTAATGCCTTTCGGCTTGAAGAACGCCGGCGCTACCTATCAGAGGGCCATGACGAAGATTTTCGATGACCTCATAGATGAAGTCGTCGAATGCTATATCGACGAACTTATGGTGAAAAGCAAATCGCATGAGGAGCATTGGGAGCATCTAAAAATAGTGTTCCAACGTCTTCGGAAATACAACTTGAAGATGAACCCTCTAAAATGCGCGTTCGGAGTTTCCTCGAGCAAATTCCTAGGATTCATCGTACGACATCGAGGAATCGAAATAGACCCGTCGAAGATTAAGGCGATCATGGAAATGCCCCCGCCAAGAACTCTCAAGCAACTGCGGTCTCTCCAAGAGAAGCTCGCATATATTCGGCGGTTCATAGCCAATCTTTCCGGCAAACGCCGTCCCTACAGTCACTTGATGAAGAAGGGAATCCCGTTCGTTTGGGATCGCAAATGTCAAAGCGCACTGGACGAAATCAAGCAATACCTGCAGAATCCGCCAGTACTGACCGCTCTGGTCAAAGGAAAGCCCCTCATTCTGTATACAACCGCCCTTGAGGATTCCTTAGGCGCACTATAGGCATAGGAGAACGACCAAGGGAAAGAGAGGGCTCTCTACTATTTAAGCCGAGTTCTCCTGGGGGAAGAAAACAATTACTCCCCCATTGAAAAACACTGTCTGGCATTGATCTTCGCGATAACGAAGCTCAGACACTATGCGTTGGCGCATGAGGTCTACCAAGAGTGGACCCTCTCAAATATTTGATGTCAAGAGCCATACTAACAGGGCGGCTTGCTAAATGGGCCCTACTCTTGATGGAGTTCTCGGTAACATATTGACCGCTCAAGGCAGTGAAAGGCCAGGCCATCGCCGACTTCCTCGCTGAGCATCGTATACCTGCCGATTCACCCTTAAATTGAGAATTGCCAGACGAGCACACGTTTAACACAATCGACGGGGAGAAAAGAGAGAGTAACACCCGGTGGGAACTTTACTTTGACGGGGCATCTTCCATGAAGAAGCGAAAGCACACCTCCCCCATAATCAACTCTGGGGTAGGTCTTATCTTCATGACTCCACAAGGAGGGATAATGCGCTTTGCCTTCTCCTTAACAGAGCCGAGGACAAACATTGAGGCCGAATATGAAGCATTGATAGCAGGTCTTGAGATCGCTGTCGACATGGGAATCGAGAACCTCCTCATATACGGAGACTCCCAGCTGGTCGTTGGTCAAGTAAATGGCGACTATCAAACGTGCAAACCAGAGTTGGTAAAGTACGGTGAGAGAGTGCAACAATTTCTGACTCAAATCCCTTCCTACGCCCTGGAAAGCATACCGCGAGCGGAGAATAGCAAAGTGGACGCATTAGCTAAACTCGCTAAAGAACTGGCCGACGAGAACCTCGATGACGTAATGATCGTTGTGCAAAGCCATCGGGTTCTTGCACCGGCAGAAATTTCTCCGGAGTCATTCAAAGAAAAGAGAGCGACCAAGAAAATGACCCTACAAATAAAAGACTAGGAAAAGGCTAAGGATTGGAGAGAAGTCTTTATAAACTATTTCAAATCCTGTCGAACACCTGAAGATGCGTCCTCAAGACACCGGCACATGAAACGAGCTCTATCCTTCGCTTTCATCAATGACACTCTATATAAGAGATCATTTGATTCTCTATGGCTAAGATGCCTGGGACTTGAAGAAGCAAGGAGAGTCGTCCAAGAAACTCACGACAGATTCTGTGGTTCTCACCAAGTCAGGCCGAAGATGAAACTGAAGATCAAAAGGATGAGCTGCTATTGGCCCACAATGATCTAAGACTGTCTCGAATATGCGAAGCAGTGCCACTCATGCCAGATTCACGGGGACTTTATCCACCGGCATCCAAATCCGCTATATACAACGGTGGCTAGATGGCCGTTCGAAATGTGGGGAACTGACATAATCGGGCCTATTGAACTAGCATCGTCTAGAGGCCATTGGTTCATACTGGCGACAACTGATTACTTCTCCAAGTGGGCAGAAGCAGTACCACTAAGAGAAGTGAAGATGGAGAATATCCTCCATTTCTTCAAGACACACGTCATCTATCGGTTCGGCACTCCGCGACGGATTATCTCCGATAACGGGCCGGCCTACAGAAGCCATAAAATCAGCCGCTTCGCACACCAGCATAATATAGACTGGAGATACTCTTCGGTCTATAATCCTCGAGCTAATGGTCTAGCTGAGGCTTTCAACAAGACCTTGATGAAGTTCATAAAGAAGATGGTGTCTCGAAATAGGAAGGTGTCTCGAAATAGGAAGGACTGGCATGAGAGATTGCATGAAGTTCTCTGGACGTATCGAACTATGTTCAAAACGGCCACAAACACAACGCCGTATGCATTAGTTTTCGACACTGAAGCAGTACTCCCCTTGTAGATAGAGCTACCCTCCTTACGAGTGGCAGTTCATTACGAGCTAACGGACGAAGAGAATTCTCATCTTCGGCTTGAGGAACTCGACGTCCTTGATGAAACCCGGCTCATGGCGCAGCAATACTTGGAAGCTTACAAAGTAAAGATGACGCGCTCATACGAGAGATTGACTAGGACGAGAACATTTCGCCAAGGAAAACTCGTGCTAGTGGTCAAGAGACCTATGATCCCCAATCGTGCCAAACGGGAGAAATTCGAGCCGAACTATAAAGGCCCGTACATCATAGACAAAGTCTACCAGGGTGGGGCTTACTTGCTCATGGACATGCATGGCGAAAGACCCTTCAGGCCAATAAACGGTCGTTTCTTGAAGAAATACTATGCCTGACCGAGACGTCTATAAACTACTACGGACCGCAGCATCCCAAGGCTGACACAAAAAAAACGGTACGCCCATAAGCGAGATGGGCATGGATGAAAACCCGAAAGGGCTCCGTGAGTAAAAACAGCAGGACTACCGGCGAGTTTGTGAAAACCCAAAAGGGTACAATCTTGTTAAAAGACAATTGCAAGGTTCTCTCGACCCTGTTAGGAGAAAATACCTGCGTGAGATCCTTACGACTCACAAGGGAGCAACACACTTAGGAATCCCCACGAATCCTAAGAAGAAAACACACTTACGAGATCCTCACGACTCGTAAGGAGAATTCCCCTTTGAGACCCTCACGGCTCATAGGATTCAAAAGCCTTAAGCTATAGGGATCTGAACCTGTTCTTAAGACGTCATACACCCTGATTTTGCCCTACAAGCGTTTCAATGTTGACCCTTGTATACAATCCACAGGCACTAATAAACATTTTCCTAAAAAAGTCCGACCAGCGACTAGGGATATGCTCACACAGTGAACGACCCTTGTAAGTCCTCTCAACTTATAAGGAGAAAACACTCTTGTAAGATTCTTACGACTTATAAGAGAACATACACTTAAGAATCCTCACGATTTTTAGGGAGAAAACACACTTACGTGATCCTCACGACTCGTAGGGAGAAACACCTTTATGAGACCCTTACAGCTCATGAAGTTAAAAGCCTTAGTCGAAAGGATCCTAACCCTGATTACTAAGCCACCTTTGTTCGAACCGATAAAGGCAAATGATGATTCGCTCCTGACAATATCTCAGTTGTAGCGATATTGATTCCTAAATCGTTATCAGATCCCAAGTCTCATACTCGCGGCAAAAGTCAGCGAGCCATAAATGCATACAAAAATAGCCGAAATGATTGGGCAACTCGCAATAAAAAGCAGCGAGTAAAAACAAAAATAGCCGAAATGATTGGGCACCGCGAAAAATAACCAAAATGATTGGGCAATCGCGACTTTCGCGAGATAAAAACCTAAAATGATAGAGTATCGCGGAAAGAAATAAAAAAATGATGAAAGAATGAACCTTTTGCCCTACAGGAAGTCCATACTGACCCCTGTATGCAATCCATGGGCATAAACGAAAAGGGAACCACATGTCCCCCACCAGATCCTGTCAAAAGGGAAAGTCAGATCTCAACAGTAACATCTGCATCCCAGAAGATCAACAACGACGTTCCTTCTTATGCCAGCAGGGCATGGACACGACAATAAATTTCGGAGCTATGGCAGAGTCCCTAGTTCCAAGTCTCGACGTCCACATCTACAGCCTGGAGACCCACAATAGTGTTACTCCTCATTCCCGCAGGATTCGGACGCGACAATCAATCTCGGAGCCACGGCAGAGTCCCTAGTTCCAAGTCTCGACGACCACATCTATAGCCTGGAGACCCACAGCAGCGTTCCTCCTCTTTCCAGCAGAATTCAGACGCGACAATCAATCTCGGAACCACGGTGGAGTCCCTAGTTCCAAGTCTCGATGGCCACATCTACAGCCTGGAGACCCACAACAGCGTTCCTCCTCATTCCAATAGGATTCAGATGCGACAATCAATCTCGGAGCCACAGCAGAGTCCCTAGTTCCAAGTCTCGACGGCCATATCTATAGCCTACAGACCCACAACAACATTTTTCCTCATTCCAGAAGGATTCGGATGCGACAATCAATCAGCAGAGCTATGGCAAAGTCCCTAGTTCCAAATCTCGACGGTTTAAAGACAACCTAGAGATCACCTCGACATTCGTTTCGTTACAGTAGATGCAACGTTGGCAAAGCGGAGTAGCGGCAAAGTTCCCAATTCCAGGACTCGGCGGTGCACAGACAACCGAGAGTCAACTCCTGACCCCGTATGGCTAAAGTCAATCATGACCCCGTTTGGCTAAAGTCAATCCTGACCCCGTATGGCCAAAGTCAACCACTGACCCCGTGGAACATGGCTAAAGTCAATCCTGACCCCGTGGAAAACGGCCAAAGTTAACCCTCGACCTCCCCGTCAAAGCAATGCTTTGATTCGGGAGCAAGTCAACTCATCAATTACTTACGAGTCCTCTCGACTTGTAAGGAAGAAAATTCTCTTGGGAGATCCTTATGACTCTCAAGAGAAAAACACACTTAGGAATCCTCGCGATTCCTAAGGAGAAAATACACCTACGAGATCCTCACGACTCGTAGGGAGAAAAGTCTTTATGGGACCCTTACGGCTCATAAAGTTGAAAAGTCTTAGGCAACAAATCTGAGCCTGTTTCCTAAGCCATCGCTACCCTGCAAAGAGTCCAAGATGGACAGCTACCTACTATCTACAGGCCACACTTGCTAAAATCATATGGCAACAACACAGCAAAGAGAAGAAAGCAACAGTGGAAGAAAAAAATATGTATCTTTTATTCATGAATTCAATGAAGTACAAGATGAATCATATGAAAGAATAAAAAATGAATACATGTTATTCATAAGTTACAAATGTACAATCAATACAAAGGCAGCTACTGAGAAGGAGGCGTTTTCAGTAAATCAGCCAGCTGCTCGCGCACTCCTTTCAGCTCCTTTTCGTGATCAACCGCTGCGGTCAGCTCCGCTTCAACTCGAGCCCGTTGCTGCAAGCAAGACGAAATTTTCTCGTTGATTTCCCATTGAGCAACTTCGCGATTCTGCGTAACCCGCTCTAAGAAGTTGAGTTTCTGCCTTAGCGCTAGCCTGTCCGAAATGCATCGTTGTAAATTGTCGAAGATGGCTCTCAGTTGCGCAGTGTTTGCTTCAACCTGGGCACGCAGCCGGGAGGATTCACCTGAAGCTTCCTCGCGTTCCTTCCACATTAAGGTTGCTTCTTGTTCAAAATGGTGGAGGAAGGGAGCGCTCTGCTCAACCCATACAGCCCGCTGGGAGTTCAGAGCCAGAACCTCAGGAGCCGGACGCTTGAGCTCAAGCTCTTGCAGGCAGGCCTCAATCTTCCTGCAGTGATTATCCCAAGACTCAACGACGCCTTCGCTATGGAAGTTCACGAGCGTCGCCAGCATGAGATTAACCTCGGCTGCAAAATCTGCAGCAAATGCAGGGACCTCCGCGTCAAGCTCCTCGATGTACTCACTTAACATGCGCAGGCTGGTCATAGCGCCCTTGGAAGATGGACGTATGGAAAAGGGCCCTACCGGCATTATGATGCGAGACTCGAAGGGAGCTAGAGTCGGCGCGATTGCTGCAAAACAAATCATAGTCAGATATTGGCTTAAGAGACAAAGAAAATGTAAGAGCGATGAAGGCTACTATACCAGTTACGACAGGTGGCAGAGCTAGGAGTACTGGTGGCGCGGCAATTCTCTTGTCCCTTCCTTCAATTTGTAGCACTGTAATCAATTTAAAGTTAACAACGGCAGGATCACCCATTAAAAAAAAGAAAAGACGTCGGTTAGAAAAGATACTCACCGGTACCAGCAGGCAGACTAACTTCCGACTGGAAGGAGAAGTGCGGGTTCAACACTTGATACAGATGATCGAAGAGAACTCTTACAAGGTTGCGATGATGCATGGTCGGTAAAAGGAAGATGACATCCACGATTTAAATTAGACAAATCACAAACCCATAACTTCCACCATTTGAGAAGACATGAGAGAAGGCGAAGGGTCAGCGACCATCAGAGCAGCAACAATGACGCTTCTTCGGGTGGCACGACCTTAACACTCACCACACCTGCATAAGAAACAAAAGAAATGCTGTCAGAAGGGATTGAAAGGGATTGCGGAATAAAAAGGAAAACAATGACCCAAGATCTACCTGATGAATCGCCAATCGAAACCGTGACAAGAGCATCACCAGGCGCAGCGACTGCTTCGCTCTCCTCCATTGGAATGGTTTCGCCGCCCGTGGCTTCATCCCCTGATTCTACGAGAGCCATCGTGACACTCACAATGCCAGGCGATGACAGGGTACCGCAAGGGGAAAGAGTGGCAGTTGGGACAGTCCCGGACTCTTGAGAATGAGTGGCCACTTTGGGCTCGGTGATTGCCGTCATCTCACCTACCACCTCCTCACCAGGACTTGGCCCTGCAGGATATGATATATGAGAATATGAAGATCAAGCTCTAATAAAAGGACCCAGTGTTACGTTACCTTAGGACAGCCTTTCAATTGCCTCCCGAGCCGCGCGTACCGCTTGTCTATGAGCGGTAGACAGGGCAGCCGGAGCACCCTCTGGAGAAATAGGGACAGGGGAAGCAGTGCTCGAGCCTGCACCTATTGCTAAGGCGGCATCACGTTCTTTCGCTGCACGCCTCATGCGCTTGCTTTCAACCTGAGCCGCGAGAGCTGACCTTCTCAGAACTTCCGATAAAGGTAGACCATCATCTGAACCAAGTTTTGCCTCCGGCGCCGTTAGGACGTTCATCATCGGCTGCTTCTGCGAGACCCCTAGTAGCGACTTAGGGATAACCGTGGCTATAGTGGCCGACGCTAACGATGCCGCTGCGTCACTACTCTCTATCGGCACTGCACTTGGGATAACCTGAGTCGAGGTAGTCCCTGCGATAAGATAAAAAAAGGGGTTAGACTATCCATGAAGAAAAAAGGAACAAAGGCATAATGAGCCGAAATATACCGAGGCCCAAAAAAACGCGAAGCCTCACTTCCTCTTCAAAAGTCTTGAGGGAAGCTGCAAGAGCCTCTTCAGTGGAGATACCTGTTGAAGAAGAAAGCGTTAGTCAAAGCATAGTAATTAAAATGACCACGGAAAGATAAAACTGAAGTATACCTGATTGAGCAATGGTGATTAGCGCTGCCTTATTGCGAGCCAATTGTGCTGAAACCGCGATAGCAGCCTCTAGATCGGTATCATCCGGTGCCATGAATAAGCCTTCATTGGTCTCGTATTCGCGAAAGCCCTCGCTGTAAGGAGCATGTGGCTCTTAGCCAAATAGAACGTCCGCAGAAATTATCGACTTCTTTTTCTTCTATGACTTAACTCCGGCAGCAGATAAAACGAGCTTGCGCTTGGCGGGCAATTTGGGGCGACGAGTCCCGATCTCAGTACCCACGCCAGACTCGGGAGACGCCGCAGCCACCGCTTCTACATGCACGCGGGAAGGGTAGCTCAGGCATAACACGTGGTACCACAATCGCAGCAGCTTCCCTCAAGGGAGGATGGACGATGGTCCGTCGCTTCAAGGGAACAGCTGGATTACCAGCCGGGACGGTGCCCTTGCGATCAAGCAATAATCATTTTTCTTCTCTAATAACAGCGCCCATCGAATGCTGGTACCATGCTACATATACGTTCAAGGCTTTTGGAACGCACCTCGGCTCATTAATAAAGAAATTGGAGCCGGTGTTCAGTCACATAAAATGGTGCAATGCGCTCCGGATACCCTCTTCAATAACGGTTGGCTCAGCTAAGAAGGCCTCAAGCGGGATGCCCCGATTATAGCTTAATTGCTGGGCGAAACGATGTGGGTTGTACCTCATGAACAACGCCGAATCATTCTGCCTATACACGAGAAAGCCCGGTCTGATGGAGTATAAATGAAGAATTTCCCGAGCTTTCAAGATAGAGGCCCTATCTTTAAAAATGTCCCGTAATGGCTGCACCATTTTTGCGGATTCTTTACCGATGGTTAGAACCTTATCGGTAAAGGTTATGCCATCTCCAACCGTACACGGACGAAGGAGCAAACCCCTGGCTTCCAGCCGTGTCGGATTTACAATGGATGCGTCAACTAACCGCATGATCTGAGGGAAGTTATACTTGTTATAGAAGCAAGGCCTTTTATGGGCACCGAAAACGCCAAGCACATGTAGCTCGATCCATGACATAAAATAATGCATCGAGAAGTTCATGTGCTGCACCCCTGGTTCAGTAGTGTCTGCCGCCAAGCTGAGGCCGTGATACAAATGGGCTAACCCAACGATCCCGACGGCCACTTGCATCCCAATAACCATTCGGTGAGCTGGATAAAAAACGGACGGCCTCATATGGCGAGGGTGCATTGGAAGCACAAACCAGCTTAGCCATAGCCCAAGGAACCCCAAAAAGAACGCTTCTTCGTCGATCCCAGGAGCTGCAAGCTCTACGAAAGAGACGGCCAGGGTGTTGGGGAGAAAGAAACTCCTCTGATCCGCCTCCATTGCCGGCTGGTTGTCCAAACAAAAACCAAAAGGATCATCGAGTTTGGCAAATTTCGCGGTTTCCTTCGACAATAATTCTGAGCGGAGAAAACGAGCGATGAAATCTGTGAAATTAACCCCACGGCCTCCGGATTTGAGAAAAAGGCTCTCGTAGATATTCAACACCTTAATCAAACTGGGGAATTGATGTTGAATGGCGTTCTCAGTGGTAAGGCCTGCCATCACTGATTTGGCAGTAAAGACATACTCGTCCAGAGGAAGCAGCTCCTCATAGTGTTCTCCCCTAACCGGTAAGCCAGAAACCTCTGCAAACTCCTCTAAAGAGATTGAGACTTCTCGATCCAACAGAAGGAAGGTGTGGGTCGGAATATTCTCCAGAAAAGCCTTGACCTACCAGGCAGGAGGCGTAGAATATTGAAAAAGAGAAGCGTAAATGGCGGGATACAACCCGAGCTTCAGCAGCTGCGACTTCTTGGCTGACAAAATATAGCGGGCCCATTGCAAATACCCAGCTGGATAACGAGGAGTTACGCCTATGTTATTCGGCTGTCCCCAAGGGCGTGACTCGCCTTGGCAGATACGTCGCCCCAAGGTATCCAAAGCCATTAGAGGTTGTACGGGTATTGCAACCATAGAAGGCTGAAGGAGACCCTCTGAAGTCCAGTTGACCTCCTCCACAGTATAGTTCACCGGGGATAGGTCGGCATAGTGGATCGCCGAAATAGGCTCCGGAGGTGCTGCGCAAGAAAATCTACGCCGACCCCTGATGATCTGATTATACCACGTTCCCCATAAATGAAGGTTCTTTTGTTCCGGATCATGATCTTTGATCAATGCGAGCACTTCCCTGTCAACAGGTGCCTCGGGGAATCCTCTTTCCGAACGGACGAACGGGAAAGAAATGTCGAAAGACATAGTACCTGCACAAAAAAGAGCAAAAAATTAGCCGTCAATGCTACAGCTCAAGTTCTGGCATTTGGTACTTTAATTTCATACCATACTGCAATGCAGTGAGGGGACCAAAAGGGACCCACACAATCTAGATGATGGCTCATCATTAATAAAACAGTCTCATCATTTGATGAGACAGTCATTAAATGAGGAAATCCTAAGAGGATTCTCATTTAATGAAGGCCTCTCGGGCCAATGAGTAAATCTCCCTTGAGAGCAGTGATCTTCAAAAGATATGACATCTGTCACAATTAATGATGAAGGAATAAAAATTCCCCCAAGTGCAATGCTCTGCGAAGAAGATGGAATAATCCATCAAAAACATTCAAAAGAAAAGCTTTATTGAGTTAAAAAACTCTGAGATCTTTAAGATCTGCAAGATGAACTCTAATAGTTCTTCTTTAAAAATGGGTTAAGAGACCCTGAGAAAGATCTCTTTAGATCTATAATTTCAAGAGGACAAAGCTCTGTCAACGAAACCTTAAAACAGTTTTCTTTAGATCTATGATCTGAAAAGATCAGGGCTCTATTAGCGGGTGAAACCGTAGATTATTAACTAATCCCTTCAAAGATTTAATCTTTACCTAAATTTTTGACAGAGTTTTGTCTCTAAGAAAATTCTTAAGACGAAAAGCTATGCTCTGAAGGAGAATTAATTCTCAGAAAACAAGAAAGAAGATGAACAGAGATCATCTCAAGGGCCAAAGGCCCTATTTATAGGCACTGAGAGCCGTTTCAACTTCTGAGTTGATCCAATGGCATAGATGCTGCTACCGCTGCACTCACGTGTAGGCTACGTGAGCGCAACGGCAGGGGGCATTTGTTTCCCCAATCAGAGCAAAGCTCTGTTCAAATTTTGAAATTTGAAATGAAGCAGCGCTTCATAGTAGCACCAGCGCAGTCAAAGACTATGATGCAGCGCTCGCGTGCAAAACACGAGAGCACTGCACTCTAAGCAGCGCACCACGTGCAAAACACGTGAGCGCTAGCGATAGAACAAAATGTTCTCGGCCTTTGGATCAAAGATCCAGCGAACATGATTAAAAATCATCAATTGACCAGAATAAAATTCTGTTAAGGAAACATTCCTCAGAATTTTTCCAAACAGGAAAGATTATGCTCTGAAAATCAGAGCACCGTTGGATCAATGATCCAATGGTGATTACAAATCACCAAAATACAGAATAAATTCTGTATGGGAAAAGATTTTCCAATCTTGTTAAAAACAAGAAGATTGCCTTCTGTAAAACAGAAGCCCTAAGATCAAAGATCCAACGGTGGGGAAATCTCGAAATCAATTAGAGAAAATATCTCTTCAACCGATTCAACAAATCAGCCTACCCTATATAAAAAAACCCAAGACTTTAAGTCTCACATAGAGGAACCCCCCCATAAACTTTGAAAAAATTCAGAGAGAAGAGCAAGTTCTCAGCAGAAGAAGAATTTCTTCAAGGTAAAATAAAGAGATAAAAGCACCTCATCAGAAAAAGAACTTAGTTCTTTTGCCAGATCATAGATCTTTAAGAGAAATTGTCTTTCACAAAAGAGATCATAATATCTCATTATAAAAAGGGGGGAGAATAATTCAATTCTCTTAGGATCATAGATCCATAAAGACAAAGTCTTTCACCAAAAACATAAGAGATTGAAACATCTCCTATAAAATCAGAACTTTGTTCTTAGATCCACGAGACAAAGTCTATTATAAGAGAGAATTTAATTCTCAGAGAACAGAGCCGCCTAAAAAGAACCCTAGCGTTCCAATTAAAGGAAGCGCTTTAGCGCTTCAAAATTTAGCGCACAGCGCCGCAGAGCCCTAGTGCTTCAATTAAAAGAAGCGCTTCAGCGCTCCAAATCTAGCGCACAGCGATGCAAAGCCTTAGCGCTCCAAATTTAAAGAAGCGCTCTGCGCTTATTGACTGGCGCTCAGCACCAAGCGCACCATGTTCTCCTCACACGTGCGCTACCTAAATAGAAGCGCTCTGAGCTCATCTACTGGCGCTCAGCGCCAAGCGCGCCACGTGCTCCTCACGTTTGCGCTACCTAAACAGAAGCGCTCTGCGCTCATTGTCTGGCGCTCAGCGCCAAGCACGCCATGCGCTCCTCACGTGTGCACTGAGGGAACACAAAGTGTTCTTTAAATAAAAGCTCCAGAGCTATAATGAGTGCTCAGCACTCAATAAAAGACAAAAAGTTGTCAGGACCAATGCTCAGTATTGTTAAACAAAAAAGGACTGAGCCTAATTAAATGTCTAATATTTTAAATGAATGGGCCGAGCCTAAGTTGGCCACAGATCTTTAATTCAGATTAATTGAGCCCATATGATCATAAATCTTTGATCTTAGTCCCAAATTGGACTACAGATCTCCAAACCAATATTGGTTCAAATGTACATCTCTTCACTCCTCTGATATTTGTCATTGTAATCCTTCAACGTCTTCAGAGAGATGACGAGTCTCGACAACCAGACATTCCACGGACTATGGGGTCCTTAAACTCATGGACTATGATGTCCTTAAACTTTACAGACTATGACGTCTTTAAACTATGGACTATGATGTCCTTAAACTACATGGACTATGATGTCCTTAAACTTATCGACCGTAATGTCCCTAAACTAAAACAATAGATTCCAAATGCTCTTTTGTTGGATCTAAATGATCCTGTTGAGTAGAACTTAGTCTAGAATCAGTCTAATGTATTCTCAACAAATGTTTGAGTTGATCATAGTCTAAAACAAGACTAACGATCCTTAAACCCAACCTAAACCCAAATCTAAGAAAATACGGATTTGGACTAATCCACGCCCTATGGGTGACAACATAAATTAGTTTCCGTATACAATCCACGGGCAACCAAAAACAAAACAAACATACATGACATGAAGTGACCATCTGGAGAAGGAGGAAGTTTTTACCGCTATGCGGTAGCGTAATTAACTGCAGGGGCTTGCGCCTGCAGGGAAGAGCGTCCCCACAATCAAAAACCCCTCATAATGAGGGGGAATCTGACGAAGTCTGCTATATCGGCCGCATCCATCTAAACCTCTGATACACGGTGTCATAAATCAATTTGGCACCTTCAGAGAGGTGGACGGATAAAACCAAACAGCATCTGCCCCTAAAATTCAGGCCTGACGTCCCAACGTCCCGGTCGCGTCTTTCGGCGGAGAACGGCCGCGCTATTAATTTATCGATAGTCACGACCGCGATTTGAGGTTAGATTAACAATTGTTTTGGTAAATGCTAGACATGAATGGAGATCCATGTAAAAATAAGGGTTAAGAGTGGGAACCATATTCCCTCCAAAAACCCCAATTTACATGCTTCACTATCGATCTAGTTTCAAATCTATTTAAAGATAAAAAGAGTAATTTTTAATTAATCATCCATTACTACTAAATTCTATGAACCCTACAAGCCTTCTTTATATATATTCTACATCCGTGTTTAACATAGATATAAAATCTATTCTCCCCTATTTCTAATCAACTTGTCTAAGGCAAGATTAAAAGTTCCATGCATCCCTGAGGACGGCCCGTTCTCACCACAGCTAGCTACACGCGACGCCGTGTTGATTGCGGTAACTACAAACACTTTTTCACACCAATCAAATGACGCCATTGCCGGGGATACGTGTGTAATTTTTTTCTTCTTACTATTCGGGTTGAATACTAATTCGATCCATATCATAAAAAATTTAAAACAACAAATTGTTTGTTTAACGCTTAGTGTGCGACTTTTTGCGAGGGAATCTGGAGTCACTAGAACGAGAAATTGGAGATTTAGAGACTTTCAGAGAGGACCAGAGGAACAAAGGAGGGACTGTAGAAAAATTTGGCAGAAGACCCCTCCATTGCGCGGCAGAACTGCGGCAACAAGGTGGTTTTTGCGGCGGAATCTCGGCGGCCTTGGAGAATTGTGCCCCCAAAAGTTTCTGGTATATTGCTCATATCTTTCTCTCTCCTCTAGATATCCAATAATTTGATTTTCTGTAGGATTCTTTAAAATCTTTTGCGTGTTTTGTTATTAGTTTGTTTTTGCATACTTTTAACCGGACTTTAAAAGGCAAGACCAAAATTCAGATTAGGTGGGGATTTCATCACCCTTCCTAGGCCCCACAAATCGCAAAACAAGAATCCGCATAACCCTACATTAATTAAAAAATATCTAGACCAAGACTCTAAGGACCGTTGCGCTCAATTAGGACAGAGGAGAGTCATGGTAATCTATCGCTTGTTCGCATTTCTCTTGTGGTGTCTAGGCAAGTGTGACTAAGGTAAGTGGTTACTTAATTAGGCCCACTATTTTCGGTGATTCATATAGCAGATACCTCCTACTTACCTGGCACTTACCTGGCCATAAGAGTGATAAAAAGGTGGTAGAAGATTGATCCTGCGGCTTGTCCTTTGGAAGTCTAGGAGCGGTCTTGTGCTTGACCTAGGTGACCGTAGTTATAGGGTTTCTTGTGCATTTTGTGATTTGTGAGTCAAGCCTTAAGTCCGACATTTTTCAAAACAAACCTTTTAAATTCATTCTCACACATGCTGCCACTTGCACTTAACCCACTTAGTGCATGATCGGCTGGACACGGGATTCTAGTGCCCGTCTTGTCCGCGTTTCTGCTATCTACTCAGAAGTCGATACTTCTTCATCTTCTTTATCCCCTACACCCACCGCATCGACCGAGGTGGACAGTTCTCCATCAGATTTTACCAACAGCACCCTGCCACCACCCGTAGATACGCAGAATCCACCACACATCTCTCTCCAAGAAAGTTACTACCCTGTGCGTGGACCCCTTCCTACTTGTCTTTCTCTTTCACCGGACAATGGGGATAATTTCGAAATTAAAGCTCACTTCATCAAATTATTGCCCAAATTTCATGGGCTTGAATCCGAAGACGCATACGTTTTCATAACCAAATTCGAAAACGTATGTGCAATGATGGGCACTTCACAAATTTCAATGGATGCTATGAGATTACGTCTTCTCCCTTATACCTTGTGCGATCTAGCAGGAAAATGGCTTTATAACACTGCTGCACACTCTATCGCCAAATAGGATGAATTCGTTATAGCATTCCTTAAGAAATTTTATCCCAATCATAAAACCGCCTATGTTCGAAGCGAGATCAATCAATTTACCCAACTTCCCAAAAAACCATTCTGGAAATGATTTGAACGGTTCAAGAATCTTCTTCTACAATGCCCCCATCACAAAATTGATAGATGGCAATTTTGCCAAATTATATATAAGAGTGTTAATCTTGCCACGAAACAAATGCTTGAAACCATTTGTCAATGCCATTTCATGTCTAAAGACGATGGCAAAGCTTAGCAATTCTTGGAAGATCTCGCTGAACAAACTTTACAGTGGGAAAGTGTTAGACAAACATCGTCTACGGGAGGTATCCATCAACTCGATATTTCCATCGCAATAAAAGCCGAAATGGCAGCGATGCAAAAGAAACTCGACGCTATCGAAAACAAATTCTCGTTTGCCTCCCTAAACCAAGTTACACTCCCCCAAACCCTGTGTGGTTGTTGTTCCGACCCATCACATTTGACGGAAGAATGTCCTTTGAATCCTTCGTTTCAAGGTCAAGAACAAACTAATACTTCTTTTCAGCAATAACCTAGAAACGATCCTTATTCTTCCACAAACAATCAGGGATGGAGGAATGATCCTAATTGTGCTTGGAACCAAAACCAAACTTAAAATCAAAACCAGTTCCCAGGAAACTATCAAAGACCTTCCCCACAGCAACAGCAACCACTACAACCGAGTCAGCACCCCTTTCAACCGCAACCTTTTCAAAACCCAGCCAACAAGTTTGATCCTTATAATAATTCTTTCCCAACGGCCGGTACCGATAAACCCTCTGCACTCGACACGTTCATTAAACAATCTACAAAAACGGTGGCTAATTTAACATATGCTATCCAAACTCTAGTGTAGAACACCGCTTCCTACGGTGAAAGCATAAAATTGATAGGAGCACAACTTGCACAGTTAAATGCTGCGATGAGTGCGAGAGAGAAAGGGAAACTTTCATCTCAGCCTCTACCGAATCCTGGCCACTCACAAAGTCATAATGTGTGTGCCGTAACCACGTTGAGATCGGGAAGAGTGCTGAACAAACAAGTGGGTGAACATGTTGATGACGTTGATGTCAATGATATTGATGATACCCCGGCTTCTACTTCAACTCCTACTTTGTCTCGTCTGCTACCTTATCCCGAGCCTATTCTGCATTTTCCACCGGGCTCGAACCCTCCGCCCACTTCCTCGAGTCAACCTAAAGCGATCCCAATTCCAATTCTGGGATCGATTCCATCCCCACAAACTTCTCCACAAATGATGGACCAAACCCTTATTGATAAAGCTCCTTATCCAAACAGGTTAAGGGGCAACAGACCAAGTCTCTAAATGGAGAAGATTATGGAAATTTTTAAGCAAGTTAACTTAAATATTCCCTTCCTAGATGCTATCCAACAAGTTCCGTCCTATGCGAAAATTCTAAAGGACTTGTGCACTAGGAAAAGGAAACGTCAAGTACCTAAAAAAGTTTTTCTAGCGAGTAATGCGAGCACTGCTTTTACCCAACAATTACCCAAGAAACAAAAGGACCCTGGGAGTCCTGCACTATCTATTGCTATTGGGGTAAAAATATCAATCGTGCTCTACTCGATTTAGGTTCTAATGTCAAATTACTTCTGTATTCTGTTTATGAGCAATTAGGGATCGGAGAGTTAAAACCGGCGCACTGCACTCTTTAGATGGCCGATCGATCTATCACCCAACCTAGGGGTGAGCTAGAGGATGTGTTAATCAAAGTCGGGGAATTTTTATTCCCCATGGATTTTATCGTTATAAATACACAGCCTGTGGCGAACCCACGAAACCAAATTCCGATGATTTTAGGTCGACCTTTTCTAGCGACTTCCAACGCTGTAATCAATTGTCGTAACGGTTCTATGAACCTATCCTTCGGGAAGATGTCAATTAAGCTTAACATTTACAAGTTGGGAAGTGAACCCTCCGAACCCTATGCTCATGTATGTTCTGTCGAAAGGACGGATTCCGACAGCAGCAAACTTGAAAAGCTTCACGATACTTATTTCGGCTCCACTAGCGCGTTAATGTTCGATCCTAATATTTATGAGGACCCTTATATCGACAAGTCCACACCCAAGTCCAAATCCTTTGACTTGTTGAATAAGTTAGTCGAGCTGTCCGGGTCAACATCTAACGCTAAATATGAATCTTTTACGAAGTCCGAGTATCATACCTTTCTTTCCGATGAGATTATCATTCGGAATATCGATGAAAGCTTTGAAAATATTTTTGCCGATGAAATAGCATTTCTTGAAGACATGGGAGTTGTGATGAATCAACCCCTACCCAAAGAAGCTGCACTGCCACCTGGGAAAGCAAATATTCCATCCATTCCTTATCTATCATATTCTCATTCTCATCCACCATCACTGTTTCGTCTCTACAAATCGAGACGTAAACCCGTTATTTTACACATCTTATCTCCTCCCTACTTCTTCACGTGTATAGATGGCATGATCTTCTACCAATCTTGGTGTTACATTGATAAAAAATTTAAATAGTTAGTGTTGACTTTTAGTCTTTGGAAAGCTTTATATTGACCAATAGCTTTATCACCCCCACCCGCTCTTTATAATTTTAAAATACTTAATATTGTTTTACTCAAGTTTGGGGGGGGGGAGAAAAATATATTTTGGCCCTTGATAGAAATTTTTTTTACGAGATTGTGAGCCAACAATAAGTTTGGGGGAGGATTTCACTGTGATTAATTTTTGTCCCCTTTAAATAACTTTTCCTCCCAAATCTATAGATTTTTTGAGATTATAAAAATGACATCAGTGAGGACACTGCTGAAAACATATTTGGGGGAGGTTTGTGCTTATTCATTCATCATTTTGCATTATACTAAATAATAGCACAAAAAATTTTGATAATAAAAGTTAGAAAGTGAAGATTTACATATAATAGATAGAAAAAGTTTAAGAGAAGCAAGAAAATTAGATGTTTTAAAACAAAACTAGTAATAGATAGTCATGAGCTGTTATCCCAAGGGTTAGTAAGATAAAGGAAATTACTAATCTGATAATAGAAATAAGTCTGAAAAATAACCCCTATTCTTGAGTCTAAACATCTGAATTTTGATACCCTACTATACGCACTTACATACGTCTTGAAACTTGGGATAGTAGAGGATACATTGAAATGCTCTTGTCTAAAAGCCTTAGTATAAAGGAAAATAAATAAACAAAAATATAAATGAAAAAAAATTGGTGAAGAAAAATGAACAATGGTTTTGTAAATACTTAAAACATCATAAAAAAATATAGCGAGAGTGCTTTATCACCTAGTGCCTTAGACCAAGTGGTTTGGGAGCCGCCGCTAAGCCTTGGATGTTGCAAGACTAGGAAATTGCTATTTACGCCTTAACAAGTGAGCACATTTAGTAATCGATTGGTTAGTACCTCAAGAAGTATTAACGGTCGCATGAAGAATGTGTGAGCGATTCCATCTGAAATATTCACCGACTAAAAAGTACTATGGAAGATGGACAAGAGTATGATATTTTGAATTGAATTATCTAAGTGTAGGGATGTATTTTATACACACGTAGAGGCATATGATCAAAGTTTGGATAACAGGTAGGGAGGAAAACTAAAGGCGATGCTTTATTGAGGGATGATATAATTTCTAATATCTTTTCACGACCATTAAGATATGGCTCATAGCAACTGAAAAGCTGGTATAGTTGGAAACTCTTATTTTCAAGTTCTTTCTTTTATAAATCCTTATCTTTGTATGTAGCTTTCACCATCTTTCTTTTATTATGGGATTTTGTGGGTGTAATCTGCTGAAAATCCTCAGAAGAAAATACTCCTCTTACTAGGAACACCTAGAGGTTTAAAGGCTTGTTGCACATGCTCAGTGCAATCGTGATTGCCTACGAAAGTGTGCTAGTTTTTTTTCTTTTTCTTCTCCCTCTCTTGAATAAATAGTTTGCTCGGGACGATCAAAGTTAAGTTTGGGGGTATTTGTTCAGTCAAAAATATTGCACTTTTGATATAATATTTTCCTTACTTTTCTTAAATATTTAAAGATGTTTATTATAAATATAGAACATATATGGGTTTATCTGCAAATTTACTCTTTACCATATGTTTATATATTATAATTAACATTATGAAGGAAAATATATGCATATAATATTTATAAGATATTTTGATAATTTAAATATGCATATCATATCAAATATTCTTAATCAAATTTCTTAAAGATTTATTACCATATAAAATGATTAAGATTATATCTCTAATATAACAGATATTACTAACATTATTTATGGAGATATTGTGCAGATTTAGCTCAGGTCAAGAGATCAAGATATTCAAGATGTCAGGATCAAAAATCTGCTCAAATCATAAAATCAATATGGGCAGAGACTCAGTAAATATTTGACGAATCCAGGCCTGGAAAAAATCTCCACTTGTCAACATGTAGAAGCCCCGGAAATTTGGAACCCTAACTCCTCCAAACCGCGGCCAATAGCCCATATATGCGGCGGATCCGCGGCCAATTAATGGCCGTAGGATCTGTGATTTTGGAAATTGGATCTTGATGGCATATTTAAACCTATGAGATCTAGGGTTTCTGCTTTGAGGGCTACAAAAAGGACCGAGAGCTAAACTTAGAGAACTATCACCTTTTACACGAAGAAAATCACCGTCAAAGAATAAGAGATCCACGAAAGGTCCGCGATTCGACGTGATAGAGCGACATGAATATCGACGGAGCAATTACTTTCTACGAGGAAGAGATCGAGAGCAACTTCTTCTTGTAATCTAAATTAGAAGGATTTGCACTTATAACGTAGATTAATAAAAGTAGATCATTAGGTTAATTATTTCGCATTTATTTTCTACATTTACATTATGATTTCCTTCTCTATCTTCTCTTCTATCTCAACCATGCGTGAGTAATTCTCCTCTTATTGGGGTTTGTAGAATTTAGGTAGATTAATGGATGAAAAAATATTATAACTCCTTTTATATCTTATGAAGTTTATTAATTTTATCAAAAGAATTGTTAACATCCTAATCGGGCACGCTATCAATTTATTGATAGTCATGATCGCGATTTGAGATTAGATTAACAATTATTTCGGTAAAGGCTAGACATAAATGAAGATCCATGTAAAGAAAAGGGTTAAGAGTGAGAACCCTATTCCCTCCAAAAACCCTAATCTACATGCATCACTATCGATCTAATTTTAAATCTATTAAAAGATAAAATGAGTAATTTTTAATTAATCATCCATTACTACTAAATTCTATGCACTCTACAAGCCTTCTTTATATATATGCTACATCCGTGTTTAACATAGATATAGAATCTATTCTCCTATATTTCTAATCAAC
The DNA here is from genome assembly GCA_030015575.1 of Agapanthus africanus. NCBI lineage: Eukaryota > Viridiplantae > Streptophyta > Magnoliopsida > Asparagales > Amaryllidaceae > Agapanthus > Agapanthus africanus. The sequence goes on along the minus strand of CM057349.1, from coordinate 412,678,024 downwards.
TCGTCTAAGGAAAGATTAAAAGTTCCACGCATCCCTGAGGATGACCCATTCTCACCACAGCTAGCTACCCGCGATGCCGTGTTGATTGTGATAACTACAAACACTTTTTCACACCAATCAGCGTACCAGAATCTATAAAGTATTTTTCGTCAACCTATTGAGGTAGGAATTGTTGGATATATGTATGCCCTAGAGGCCATTATATATATAGTGGATGCTTGGACATGTATATATGTATATAGATAACTTTCTTGCTCGACATGATAGTATGCTATCTGGTTTTCTTTATCTTGACATGTTCATTTGATCATGCATCTTATTCATTTGGTACATGTTGATAAAACCCATAGGATATTTGCTTGACTACTGTGACTATGATGCAGATCATACTAGTGTGACACGTGTAGTTTATAAGCATATCCCTTAAATGTTCCTAATCGTGGGTGTATCGAGACGGGGCATCGATATTCCATAGTAGACTAGCGTATACCGTTCTTGTCCCATATGATGAGCGATGGATGATCCCTTATCCATCTGGTGTGCTGACACCAAAGATTGTATACGGGTGCTCAGTGGAGAGTGGGTGCACGGAACGGACTCGCCGAGAACTCCTATGTGGTATTATATCTATCATCGGATAGCAGTTCTCAGGTGACACTGGTACAAGTTAGTCTGTAGACCCAAGATCGTCATAGAGTCTTGTGTGTTCTCCCACTGTACTTTGATCTCTACCCTATCATGGCTCTAATGAGTCATGCAAACAGGTGAATTTTGGGTACAGTCCCGAGGCACATGGAGGCAATGAGCGATAGGAAGGGTTTCGTCTCTCCCGGTATTGGGAGTTGATGTTGTGCTATGCTCGATTGGCTATAATAGGAAGTCCCTGGCCAGGGCTGTTGAGATTTACCGATAAGTGTTATCAGTAGTTTCTCGATCTGTTATGAGCCATACACCGGCATGACTTATTGAGTTATTGGGGTCGACGATTCCATCCCTAGACTCGATATGTAGCATATCTGACGAAGAGACCGGACTGTACGGTAAGTGTTGCCAGTTGGCTCGACGGGAGTTTTGACAGCTTCGCTGGTTTTCTTCTGATCATTCAATACCCGGGTGGTCGTTACGTTTAGCTGACCGCTTGTGGCTTGTGAGTGTTTGATATGATCATCACCTACTGCCGACGTATTGACTAGTCTCAGAGTCCCATACAGGAGTTTCCTAGCTCAGGTGAAACGATGTGGTGTGCATATGAGATATGCGTGGAGACCCGATTAAATGCGAGTATGTGATACCGTATATTAATCGGGCATTTTACTATTGATCGGGTCGTATGTGATATGACCGGTTTGTTAAATCAAGTGCTGATTTAACATTTGACTTTTAGATTAATTCTTTATTAAACCATTTTCTTTGTTGATGTATGCATGCATGCATGCACATGATGATGTGCATGGACATATACATACATACATTGTATCATGGTTGTTGATACACAAAGGTGGCAATGCAAGACTCACATGGTTGTAAATATGTATATATTTATTTATTTTGAGTTAAAGAAAAGATAATTCACTCATGGTTAATGTTTATCTTCTTTGACCATTCTTGACCTAACTTTTAACCATGAGTTAATTTTCCTTTGTCTTTTAAACTCAATGATAAATATCTAGATATTAACTAACCATGGTTTGAGGAGAGAATGATTTAATATTGATTATTCATTCTCATCTCATATAATTATTCATCACAAAACGCTTTGAGCTCAAACTTTGCCATTATCTTCTTCTTCCTCATTCTCTTTCTTTCTTGAGATTTAAAAAGGAGTGAGTTAGTAAAAAAGAAAGGGTTTTGATTATAGAATACAAACTACCTCATCATTCTACACATATCTAGCCCATTTGTGTAGGGTGTTTGCTATACTTCTTTCCAAGATCAAGTAAAGCAAGGAGCATTGGGCAAAGGGACTTCGGGTGGATCATCGTGGACAAGGAAGACCTCCATCAATCCGTTCCAAACTCTCAAAGTGCCAAGAAGTCACCAAGGGAAGTCTACAAAGGTTGTAATTTCTTCACTTAGTGATAATATGTTCTTTGTATGTGATACAATTTTTGTTACCCTAAATATTCTAGTTAAAGATTCATGGTTAGTTTACTTAGCACCTTTAAAATTTTAATTGTTGCATGTGTGATGCTTCCATACCCTACAGTAGGTGCTAGGTAAACCCAACAGGAATGCGTACGCCTGTCAAGCATGTACAGATTCTCTCTGCCTGGGGTAGACTGAGATTTATTGATTGTGGCGATCCAAACCTCCGGCAGCCGCAGACTAAGCTACCATTAATTATCCTTCGCTTTTGCGGTGAGAGAACCTCCGATTGATGAGTCAAATCAGACATACGAACTCAATGTGATGTGTTAGTGCTTGAAAATAATGCAGTAGGTGTGCTCATTTCATTCATTTTTTTATTTACTTTATTCGCTAAAGTAAAGCAGTGACCAAAAAAAGTATTTAATTATCCAAAAGGAAAAAATTCATTGTTTAATATTTAAGTTTTATATTTTTTTATTTTCTTTTTTGCGTCCAGGGAGCCCCTGTAAGGGGTTATACCCCTCACATGAGGGGAGCAAATCCCTCACGTGAGGGGGCAGCCCTCTCATATGTGAGGGGGGAAAGTCCCTTAAGGGGGACAACCGCCCTCACATGAGGGGAGCGCACCCTCAAGTGAGGAATGAACCCCATCACACAATGGGGCGGGGGCCAAGGAGTCCCATCATGCCACGCGGATTGCACGTTGCTGCGGAGCGCCTGCGGCACACACGTTGTGCACACGCATGGTGACGCCGGCAAGGAAAAAGGGCTAAGCCCCGGCTATGCATTTGGATTTGGAGTTGGACTCTGTTGAAGATAATTTTGAGTTAAACTCCTAAAAGAGATTTTTATTTGGAGTTATACTCCCAAAGATTTTATTATGGATTCGGAAGAGTTAAACTCCTGAAACATTTATTTTAGATTTGGAGGAGTTAAACTCCCAAAACATTTAATTTTGGAGTTGAATTCCAAAAGGGATTTTTATTCGGAGTTAAACTCTTAGTGATTTTTTATTATTTGGGAGTTAAACTCCTAAAGAAATTGGACTCGGTATGATGAAAAGGGATCCCTTTTCTTCTTCTTCAATCCTTGAGCTTTCCTAAAATGGGTTTGTTGAGATGGCCTCTCCTTTTTCCTCCTCTTTTTTTGGATTTTTAGAGAAGAAGGGTAATGAGATTTAAAATCTCTTTTTTTAGAGATTTGATGGGAGATTTGAACTCCCCTTTAATGATTTTAGGGTGAAAAATTATTTCTTTTTGAGAAAAGAAGAGTTAAACCCTTGATTTAATTCAAAAAGAGAAAGAAGTAGGTTTAAAACCTCGAAGAAGAAGGCACAAAACTCTAGAAAATAATGAGGGAAAATGAAGTTGTTATTAATTTCTTATCATTTTTACCTTTTATAGACTATAGACTTTTACATATAGCCCCTTGGGTTTTGCAAAATGGCACTTATAACGGCTACCCCGGTATATGCCGAAAGGGAGGTCGACAATCAAGTCTGTCCGTACCCTACTGAGCCTGAATGTTCCAATCTTCGTACAGTCCAGTCTCATCATCTAAGAATATTGCATACCAGGTTTAGGGGGTGGATAACGTCAGGCCCTTAATAACCCGATAAGTCATGTCGTAGTCAAGCTCATCACCAATCGAGAAACAACTGAACTGCTATCAGTAAATCTCATCCACCGTGGCCACAGATTTAGGGTGATGGCCAACCGAACACAGCGCGATATCGACTCCAATTACCAGGAGCGACGAATCCCCGACAATCGTTCACTGCCTCTATGTGGCTCGGGACTGTACCCAAATCAAACATGTTTGTACAAATCCTTTGAGCCGTGGTAGTGTAGTAATTTAAGTACAGTGGGAACTCACAAGAGACAAATGACGATCTCAGGTCAAAAGATTAAGCTGTACTCATACCACCTGAGAACTTCCATATGACACTAGATATATTACCATCTAGAAGTTCTCGGCGAGTCCGTCCGGTGTACTCACCTCCACTGAGCACCTGTATACTATCTTAGGTGACACAGCACCAATGGCTTGTAAGACCAGCCGCCGCCTCTCATCGGGGTTTCGAAATGTATACACTAGTCTATTCCGGAATATCGATGCCTAATCTCGATACTCTCTCGACTGGGGACATTTAAGAATGTGCTTATGGACTACCCAACTCCCACGTATATGATCACTGGTAGTCAATCAAAAATCATACAGGCTTCATCATTATGTATTAGCGACACGTAATAACAAGTAAAACGTACACACATTAATAATAAAGACAAACCAGATAACATACTATCATTCTGAGAAGATTTTTCTACCTGTATAGGTCCTTCCTCAATTATCATAATCGCATACCTGCAATTATAGTAATTGTCTTGAGAGAATTATATCCAACAATCTTCCACTTGCAGTTAAGGCCAATTATTGAAGTATCGCATACCCGCATCCCGTGTGCTACCAAATACCCAATTTCTCTACTAATCAGTTTTGCAAACCGTGTTTGTGAAACATCGGTGTTCGAGAAATAGCCTCAGCTAGTGAATCCACTACAATGTTCCAATTTCCTCTCTTTATATCTCAACTTCGCGGAGATCAACAATCTCCCAAACTGAGTGATACCCCTCCCTGACAATTTTTCTGGGTACTTGATGGGACCAAGATCATAAATGAACAATTTTATCCAACAAACTTCTTGGATTGTATCCTTCATTGAGGTATAAACAACATCCTGCACCATGCCTACCTCAGTATCCCTACCGGAACACTATCCACTATATTGCTCCTCAAAAGAGAGTAAACTCAAAACTCTGACAGCATCTCTGTCATCCAGGTCACCTTGAAAGCCCGAACCGATGACCGCCTTATGGAGGAGACTGCCGTTATCGTATACCAAAAGTATTCTCTTATGTTCTTAATTGCTTCCCTTTGTTTTTTTCCAGGGTTAGATTAATATCTGATTACTGCGGCAAGTGCAGTAGCAACATATGGTTTGCTACAAGATATTGCATGATTGACTCAATTGCCTAAACAAATGATATGTCATTCATGTGAGTCTCTCTCCTCATCATTCTGGAAGGCATCTCTTAAGAGAGGGTGACTCCATTACCTGCGGGTAGACTACCATGCCAAGATTCATCCATTTTAAACTACTTTAGAATGGTATCCAAGTACACGAATTGCGACACTTCTCAAATCTAGATCTATCGATATAGATCTAGTCACCAGAATCCCTAATATCTCAGCAAGTGCAAAAGCAACTTATGGTTTGGTACATAATATCACATGATTAAATCAATTGCCTAAGTAAGTGGTATGTCATTAATGGAAGTTCATCTCCTCATCAGTTTAGAAGACATCTCTTTAGAGAGGGTGGCTCCATCACCTGCGGGTACACCACCACGTCAGGAGTCGTCCATTCTAAAACACTTTTAGAATGGTGTCTAAGTACCCGGATTGGGACACTTCACAAATCTATATCTAAAACTATAGATCTAGTCACCAGAATTCTTGATATCTTATCTAGATCCTTTGTGTAGAAATATCTGTGACAACAAAATTTTAACCGATTGTAGTATAAGAACATTACTTCCTATCAGGAGTATGTCATCCAAATCCCTAGGACATAACTCCCTATATCCTTATTACTATGTTCATTTGTTGTTTTGATGAAGTCAATCGTCTTGACTGTCACAACAAAATAGATGACCCGTCTCCGCTATGCATGTTTTAGTCTACGAATAGACATAAGCATGTTGCACACCTTTCGATGCTCCCACTGACTACAATAACCCTCTAGCAAAGTCATATACACGTGCACTTCTAAATTTCCATTTAGAAAGACGTTATAGTCATCCATCTGCTAGGTCTCATACTCATGAATAGCAATAGTGGCAAGTCATATCAGTATGAACTTCAGCGCAGACACTGAAATAAAAATTTCATCACAATCCACGCCAGGTATTTGATGAAAAACTATTTACTACAGGTCTAGAATTATTAGGTTAATACCTTTCTACCTGCATAGATCTCGAAAGATTTACTTGATCCTAATGGGTTTTACTCCTTTACGAGCACCCAACAAATTTCATAATTTGCTGAAGTGCGTGGAGTCTAACTTGGATATCTGACATCTGGCCATCTTCCGGAAATCACCACTTCCTAATGGCCTGTTGATAGCTAGTAGGGCCATCATAACCATGATGCAAACCTCCCTGTCACTATCTACGAGGTAATTGAAGTACCTTTCGGGTGGCTAAGGTCACCTACTAAAATCTGCGGAATGGCTAAGGTTTGTCGAGTCTAATTGAATTCTTAGGTTCTACTAAATTTTCAGTAACTGTTTGTGGTTCTGGAATCACTTCCAGTTCTACTATACTCCCACTGGTTTCTTTACAAAAATATTCCTTTTATAAAAAAGTGGCGAGCCAAGAACAAGGCAACTATTGATCTTGAAAATGGTAGAAGCAAAACCGTAGCGAATGCTTGGGATAAACCACAAACTGTCATTACTGAAGCGTACTTTGAGTTTGTTCGGATTCTGCTTTTAAACAGAAATCAGATGACTTCATATCTGAACAATCTCAAGAGATGCAACCATTCTATGTTCATATAGAATCAAAGGCACTAATTTAGATGGAACCAGATTCAAATGTTATGCAGCTGTTTCCAGTGTATATCCCGAATGGAAAAAATCCATACAACATTACTCATCAAGGGGCACACCCACGGATTAGTAACCTATGAGAGAATTAATTTCTTAATATTACTATGATAGAATACCTAGCATAAGCATCTACATGTTTGATCACTTTGAAAAATCCTGATACTTCGAACGTATGGTTCTATACTTCAATCTTAAACCTATAAACTTCTCAAAATATTTAGACCTTACATTTCAACGAATGCGTGTCCAAAAACTACAGAACTCATAGGTAGAACAGAATGAAGTAAGAGTACCAACCCCTTTTCCTAAAGGACACCGGACAACATACATTACCTTGTATAAGTCCCAAGGGTATAGTAACTCAAATTCCATGTGTTGTTAGTCGAAAACTATATTTTGGTTAAGAATGTATTATACCGTTATTAAATGCACCTTAGCTTATTCTCAACTGGTAAAGGTAAATGTTTGGAACAAAATTTTCAAAATTTATATATCACTTTATAAAATAAAGATACATATATATTATTTTAAAAATTGGTGCATAACAACGGTTATAAAATTAAGATATATATATATATATGTATGTATGTATGTATGTATGTATGTATATATGTATGTATGTATGTATGTATATATGTATGTATGTATATATATGTATGTATGTATGTATGTATGTATGTATGTATGTGTGTGTGTGTATATATATTATGTGAGTCGATTTTGTGATAGGGGATATAACGTGATATTTGAAAAAGATGTTTGTAAAATTATCTATAATAACATTATAGTTCTAACCAGAAAATGATATAAAAATATCTATATTATCTACACTCATGACTTTAATAATAAAGATATAAAATGTTTAGTCGTAAACAATAATGATGTGTCGTGGATTTGGCATAGAAGGTTAGGCCACGCATCTATGAATACATTGTCTAAAATTTTTAAGAATGACTTAGTTAAATGAATTCCTAGATTAAAATACGAAAAAGATAAGCAAGGTGATGCATGTTTAAAAGGTAAACAAACTAAATCTTCATTTACATCTATGAATGAAATATCCACCAGTAATCCTTTACAATTAATACACATGCACTTATTTGGTCCTACAAAAGGCCGCTAGTTTAGGAGGAAATCTATGCCTATATTATAGTAGACGAATTTTTTAGATTTATATTGGTATTTTTTCTTAAAACTAAGAATGAAACTTTTAATATTTTCAAATTCTTCTCCAAACATATTCAAAATAAAATGAATCTTAAAATTTCTAGGATTAAAAGTGATCATGGTGGAGAATTTGAAAATAATCTATTCGAAGAATACTGTAGTAAGAGAGCATACAAATATGAGTTCTCATATGCCTGAACACCATAACAAAATGGTGTTGTTGAAAGAAAGAATCGTTTCTTGCAAGAAATGGTATGAACCATGTGAATGAAAACAACTTAGCTATATATTTTTGGGCTGAAACCATAAATACGTGTTACTATATCATAAATAGAATTAGCATTAGGAAAATCCATAATAAGATACCATATGAATATTCTATAATAGGATCCCTAATATTAAGTATTTTAAAGTCTTTGCTTGCAAATGTGTAACGACCCTAAAAGTCCTATACACTTTTATTGATCCAATATTAATAAAAGAGTGTATTTCTATTCTGGTTTCAAGTTATATGTTATTTTTGATAACTTATGTACAAGAAACTTCTTATAGCTCATTGGTTAAGTCTTTCCTCTGCTGTCCCATAGCCTGCAAGTTCGAATCCCATCAATTCCAATTATTTTTAATATTTTTTTAAAAAAAATTCAGGAGCCTAAGAGTTGCACATACATTATACAGGGAAACGAAGAGCTGCAAATAAATCAAAAAATAAAAACGAGACATAAATAACTAAATGAAGGCACTGCACGAACCCCGAGACCCCACTCTCCTTTTGGACCGCCGGTTTCCTCATTTTGACCGATACCAGCGGTTGATATGACCTCAAAACCCTTCATTTTTTGTCTGTGCGTCCTTCAGCTCCCCACTCATCCTTTTTCCTATTTGATTTTCCTACAATTAACCAGAGAACCACAGACCCTTCATCTACCCCTGTACCCTCACTTTTAATACATTTTATTATCTTTTTTAATTACTTCTACACCTATATTTACCCCTATAAATACCTAGCCTTTTTTCCTTAGTTCTTCTCCTAGATTATTCTGAAAATACCACTCAAAAATTCTCTCTCAAGCCTCACTCTAGCAAAGAAAGTTAAACGTACAAGTCTAAGGTAACTCCATCGCTCAAGTTATTTCCTCCATGCGTTAGCTACATAAAGTCCATTTTTGTGAGCGTAATCGGACCTAAACTCAAGTCTCCACGCACCGTAGGTCTCGGTTTCTCAACCGAGACTTCTTCTTTTCTTTTTCTCACTTGTACGAGTACAAGTGAAAACCTTAAGTCTCCATCCTTATCTTCCTTTTTCTTTTTATCCTACATTCAAATTTGTAAGTCTCAACCCTCTTGACTTCTCTTTTTGCCCCTTCTTACATCACCATCAAAATTTGACTTTTAGTGGCTAACATCACTTTTAATGTAATTGTTGTAAAGTTTTGACATATCCATTATAGTTTCATATTAGTATTAACAAAAAATTATCACTTACCATCATACAACCAATTACATATCATGTTTCACCTACATATCATATAAATTTAAAATGATAGTTTGTTATTGTTAAAACTACCCTAGAATGCATGTAACGCCAAAATACCATGAACTTGAAGAGTGCCCCTTATTCGATAATTAGCATGTATACTTTTAAGAAACTTTCACGAGGTAACGACATACCCGACACGTACACTATAGTTTCACAGCACGATATCTAGATATATGGTCAATTCAAAGAAAAGGTTTTACATTAAAATACCACATTTTTTCAAAAAGAGTTTCTTTTAATCGATATTTTTAAATCCTTGGCAATTGCGCCTCTACAACCCTCATTAGGGGACCCGCTAATGGATGGTGCAGATTATCGCACATTCTTGGAATAGTAGAGCAAGATGCAGAGCTCCTCACGGAGAATTCGGTCTCGAAAGGAAATAAAAATACAGTTTTTAAGAATACGATTTTCTAAACAAAACAAACTTTGAAATTTTTTTATATAAAACTACAAATCCGTATTTTCAATAAAAACAACTTGTGAAAATATATATTTTTAAATAAAGATTGAAATTTTAATAAAATACCACCAGGTTTACAAAAGGAGCAGTTTTTATTAAAATACCATAAACTTTTAAAAGCTAGATTTCATCACTAAAATACCGCTAAATTTAAAATACATGTCCATGAAAACTCAAATATTATTAATCACCCTCGAGATTTATTTTTAAACATTCTTAAATATTTTTCATAAAACCCCCTCGAGAAATGCAAACAATATAAATACAATATAAGCAATAATAACAAATACTTAAGGACTCTAGATTAAATATAGGTTTAAGCGGTATCAATTTTCTTGAGCTTCGGGGAGCCGAAGAAAGTGAGTGCTTGTCTATTCAGGTTAGACAACTTAACGGAGTTACCAATGGCAATTGTCTTAGAAAAAGATACAAATCTTGTTGTCCATATGCAGCAGTTGCCCGGTTCTTCCCAAACTTAAAAAATTCAAGAGCTAAATCATTTCATAAGATATTTACTCTAACTTGAATACAAATTCAACCAGGATCCAAAATTTAACACAAACTTGAACCTTTGATCATGAACCAGAACACTTGAACTTGAATATCCCGAAACTTGAATACTCGAATACTATGACTTGATATGAACTTGACATGAATACCAAAACATAATGGCTGCTATTGAAACTGACTTGATTCGAACCATGAATACAATTTGACATGAATACATGAACACTTGACACGGATACTTGACATTGACATGAACTCAATCTTGCAACTTGATGTATTCATGGATTTGAGCAAGACTGGTAATTTTAACTATAATTTAGGATACATGGAGTGTTGGGGCAGTTCAAGTGCGAATCCAACGAAATCTCCGGAGTCCTCCTAGATCATGAATCCATACCTACTAACATAAGCAAGCTATCATGAGGGCCCGTATTTTCTTACTCCTGGATTATAGTCTATTGAGTTTGGAATATTTCAACACTAGGTTGAAGTCCTGTTACTAACACTTGATTCGGGTCCATGGTTCCTTATCCCTGGATTACAGCCTGTTGGGTTCGAGAACACTCTTGAGATTGGTTGAAATTCACTCTTGAACTTATGTTAAATTAGTTTACCCATGTAGAGACGTTTTAGAACACTTACATGCACTTCATGTTCACTATATCTACACTATACGGCCATGCTATACTATGCTCATGTTACTTTGCTATGATATATAGGACTGCATGTTAAATAGAATTAACATGCTTACATTAAATGACATGTTTAAACACCATATCTCATAGTCCATCGCTTCATGATCCATTTTTCTTTGCCATTATACTTTTATACTTCACACCCCTTTTTCTTGGTGACTTACCAAGCGAAAGTTCGCTAATGGGCATTCCACCCATCTTTGTTTCTTAGAATGTTCGTCAGCTACTGTGGAGACTGAGAAGGCGGACACCACAAAGGAGGAGCACGATCATATCACGACTCGGGCCTAAACTAGTTTTCATTTTCTTTCAGTTTATGTATGCCACCTGTTTAGGCATTGCTTTTCTTCTATTTCCTTTTCAGTTGAACTCATGTATTGTAAATGTATCAAGTTTGAATGTAAATAAGATTGTTGAAGTTTAAATCTTATGTTAATTTCTTGTCAATTTATATTGCTCAATTACGCTTAGCGTACTTATTCTGGGAAATAATCTTCTCAAAATAAATACATCGCGGGCCTCGTCACGTACCTGCTTTCTTCTACTGGGAAGCGGGGCTTGACAAAATGTTTTATTTTAATCACCTTAGAAAACATAAGTAAATTTGACTCTAAATGCGATGAAGGCATTTTTGTTGGTTATTCTATGACTAACAAAACCTATCATGTTTATAATAGAAGAACACAAGTCATACAAGAAAGTATGCATGTTGAATTTGATGAAAACAACTCAATCTCTAAAACTTTACAAATTGATGATGAGCCAAACATCTCAATTGATTTATAGAATTTATCAATAAAAAAAGAAATTGCTGAACCACATGTAGAAGATGCTCCACAAGTTGTGCAAGAAGATCTACTAAAGAATTGGTAATTCAATAGAGATCATCCTAAGGACTTGATCATATGGGATATTAATAAAGAAGTTGTAACACGATCATCGACCTTCAACACCTGTATAAATTTAGCCATTATATCTTTGATGGAACCCAAAAATGTAAATGAAGGCATAATAAATGAAAATTGGTTAATAGCTATACAAGATGAACTAAATCAATTTGAAAGAAACAAAGTATGGTATCTAGTACCAAAACCCAATAATAGACCAATTATAGATACTAAATGGTTATTTAAAAATAAACATGACAAATTAGGCAAAATAGTTCGAAACAAAGCTCATTTAGTAGCCTAAGGATATAATTAAATTGAAGGTATTGATTATGATGAAACTTATGCACTCGTCGCTAGATTAGAAGCCATATGTATCTTACTAGTATATGCTTGCTACAAAACATCAGAGTTTGTTAAATGGACATTAAAAGTACCTTCTTAAATGGTCAAATAGACGAGAAGTGTATGTATCTCAACCTCCCGATTTTGAGAATCATGCATTTCCAGATCATGTATATAAATTAAGAAAAGTATTATACGGCCTTAAACAAGCTTCTCGTGCTTGGTATGAACGTTTAAGTACATTTCTAGAAAACATAGATTTCACTAAGGGTATAATAGATAAGATTTTATTTACTAAAACTCTTAAACAAGATATATTGATAGTCCAAATATATGTTGACGATATTATTTTTGGTTCAACAAATGAAAGTCTTTGTGAAGAGTTCGATAAATCTATTCAAGATGAATTTGAAATGAGCATGATGGGAGAACTAAACTTCTTCCTCGGATTTCAAAATAAAGCAAATGGATGATGGTATCTTCATTAATTAAGCCAAATACACTAGTGAATTAATAAAGAAGTTTAGTTTAGAAAATGCAAAGACTTGTGATACACAAATGGCTACTAACACCAAACTCGCTGACGATTAAGATGGTCCAGAAGTTGACACAAAACTTTATCGTGGAATAACAGGAAGTCTACTATATTTGACTCTTAGTAGACCGGATATCATATTTAGTGTGTGTTTGTGTGCCATATTTCTGGTTAATTCTAAAGACTCACACTTGACCGCTATGAAAAGAATTTTTAGATATCTCAAAATAACCATAAATTTTGGCTTATGGTATTTAAAAATTAACTTGTTCCACTTAACCAATTTTTCAGATGTTGATTATGCCGGAAGTCTAAAAGATCGAAAGAGCACAAGTGGCACATGTCATTTTCTAGAAAACAGTCTTGTCTTTTGGATTTTCAAGAAACAAAATTCAGTGGCTCTATCGATGACCGAGACAGAATATATTGCTGCCGGTGCATATTGTGCACAAAGTTTATGGATGAAATACACACTTGAAAATTATCAAAAAAATATTTCAAACATTCCTATACTTTGTGACAACATAAGTACGGTTCACATAACCAAAAAAGCGGATCAACATTTTAGAACTAAACATATAGACAAACGATATCATTTACTTAGAGATCATTTTCATAAGGGGGATATCGTTTTGGAATATGTGTCAACCGATAGTCAACTTGCAGATATATTTACTAAGCCACTAGATAAAGCATGGTTTTCTCATCTTAGAGGAGAACTTAATATGATTGAATTGACCATGTCAAAAATTATTAAACAACCTTAAAAGATATAAAAATTAGAAAATTTTAGGCATCAGACGTCTTCTACAGATGTCTGGTCCAGTTAAATATCAGATACAGACGTTTGACGTCTGCCCTAACCGACTTTATATATTAATAATTAATTAAATCATAATTTAAACAATGTAAACAATTAACAAAAAACTAATCTATAAATAAATTAAAATTAAATAGGTGATTAATAAACTAAAATTCAAATTCAAGGGGAGTTAGAAAAATTATATTTAGTTTTAACAGCTTCTTGGTGGTTTTTCTCTTCCCTGTCCATAAATAAGATTCAATTCCTTCTGAATTGAACACCCTATTTTTTGTCTTTTGCTTTGTTAAAGACACGGAGAACACTCAGGTGTGTAAGAGGAAGATGAAGGTTGAGAATGATGAAAGTTTGAAAAAAGTGAAATCCAAACCACCGACTCCTCATTCCGAAGAGGATCCTAGTGAGGATTCACCCTCTCCCATTCCACCATCCAACCCAACTCTTCCACATCCTGCAACTGTGGGTGGACTTGTGTTGATCTTTAGACAGACCTTCATTGACGACACCATTATTTTCTTCGACCCCGAAGATAATATGGTAATCAAAAAGCGGAGTACTGACATCATGGAGAAGTTCAAAAAGAAAGACTAGGGTAGGTTTAGTTTTAGGTTGTTTTTAATGTTTGTATTTGTTTTTTTAAATGTAATGTTTGTTTTTTTTATTCTATGTATTGTATGTTTGTTTAAGATGAATGAAAATGTTTTATGTTCTGTTCAAAATTCATTTTAAAACTATATACAAACTTCCTGAAAACCACATCAGACATCTCTAGCGGATGTCCGGCCCATACTTCTTGAACTCCAGACGTCTATGGCATACGTCCCTAGTTCAAATTTTTCTTTGAAACTTGATTTCAAAGACGTCTGGTCCTTAGCACAAGACGTCTTCGCGGGAAAATTTTGAAATGATCATTTTAAAACTGACCATTCGATCCCCTTATATCTAATTATGAGTGTTCAAAAAACCTGTATAACCAAAATTTCCCCCCAAAAATTTCCTAACCTAGACGTCTCCCTCCTCGCTTTTTCCCTCTCGTTTAATCTCCTCGACATCCTCCAATCACAAACCTTAGAAATTTCTTCAAATTTCCCTAAATTTCTTCACCAATTTGATAATGGCTCCTAAAAAGGACATAGGCAAGGCTCCCGTGTCATCCTCTAAGAATAGAAAGACTCTCCCAACCAAAGAATCGCCGGTAGCCAATCTCTATCTCGATGAACAATGTAAATCGAGATTTTCATCTATCATCTCTAAACCGATTCAATCTGGTTCTACTGCCATTTTTATAGAATTGAGTGAATTTCGATTTCAAGAACTTTTTAAAGTTCAAGGATGGATGCCATTTCTAAGCTTAGATTGTCCGATTTATGACAAGGTCGTTCGCCTATTCTATACCAATCTCACTGGCACCAATGATGACCCAACCAACCTCAAAACCAAAATCTTTAACTCCACTTTCAATTTTACCCCCGGAACTCTTGCTAGGGCGTTAGGTATTCCTAATGGAAGTGTTGATATTCACTAAAAGACTCTGAGCACTTTTGAGTATTCCGATACCATGGATAAGGAACAGGCGTCAAAAAATTCGGCATGGTCCTGAGAATCCCCACCTTTTTGCAAACCAACAAACCAAAATCCTAACCAAGCATTCTCGGGTTCTTGCAAATGTTCTTGGACACACTGTTTTTCCAAAGTCCAGAAGTAAAGAAATATTGTACAGAAGCTATAAACTCATGACATATTGTATTCTTATGGGCATTCATGTCAATCTTCCTCTCTTCCTCATTCACACTATGTGTGTCACGCCTTGCTTCCCAGTATACAGGCAGAGGACATGACGAGGCCGCTACGTATTTACTCAGAAGTAAATACGCTAAGCGTAACTAAGCAATATAAAGAAGTATACACGAGACAGATGTAATAAACAACAACTTTATTTATTAACATTCTTTTATACAATGCATCTGAAAGTAAATACATGGAATGGAAAGCAATGCTTAAACAGTGGCATAACAGAAATGGAAAGTACTGAAATGAAAATGTATACAAATAACTAAAGCTCAGGGTCGTAAGCTAGATGGTCCAAATCCTCGCCGGTGGGCTCGATCTCCTGAAGGTCTGAATCACCTGACAACATTCCAAAGAAGAAAGAGAAGGAATGTTGTCAGCGAACAATCGCTCGGTAAGTCCCAAAGTTGAGGGAGAAGTAGAATAGACAGAGAGACGGTGTGTAACTTTTGAAATTGTATTATATTGTTATAATGTTGTATTTAGTATTAACGCTGTTGTTAACGTAAGTTCAAGAGTGAATGTCAACCAATCTCAAGAGTGTTCTTGAACCCAACAGGCTGTAATCCAGGGGTAGGGAACCACAGGCCCGAATCAAATGTTAGCAACGGGACTTCAACCGAGTGTTGAAGTATTCCAAACTCAACAGGCTGTAATCCAGGAGTAAGGAAACACGGGCCTTCATGATAGCTTGCTTGTGTTAGTAGACATGGATTCATGATCTAGGGGGACTCTTGAGATTTTGTTGAATTCACGCATGAACTACCCCAACACCCCGTATATTTATTGTATTGATAGTAATGATTGTACTGATGGTGTTGTATTGTATTGTAAATTGTATTGTCTTGTAAATTGAATTGTATAGATGACCTGCCGAAACCATGATAACAGTAAATGGATATAACTGGAGGATCTTGTAAATGGATGTATATCCTTGGTTCGGTTCGGTCAAAACAGATTGAATAGATTGAACAGATTGATTATATAGATTCATGGATGCATATTGAATTGTTATATATATACTTGAATCTCATTCAAGTTAGATTGATTATATTAAGACTCAGTCTGAGTCAGACGATTAGAAATGAAATTGAAATCCTGAATTACGCTTTGATGTTATCGGTAACCGCTGCACATGGACGGCAGGATTTGTGTCTTTTTCAAAGACGATTACCGTGTTGATAACACCGTTTGTTAAGTTGTCTACCTTAAATAGGCAAGCACCCACTTCTCCGGCTCCCTGAGGCTTAAGAGATTGGTCCCACTTAAACCTATGTTTACTAGGGTCCTTATTATAATTTATAAAACTTGAGGGGGTTTTATGTAAAAAAATAATTTTGTATAATTTTCAAAAGACACCTCAAGTAATTTATTATCGTCTTTAAAGTTTTCATTGATGTATATTTTATCAATGTGATATTTCTAGTGAATAAAACCCAATTTCATAATATATGGTATTAATTGTAAAGTATTGAACTTGTATGTAATTGCACGGTATTTTCTTGTAAATGAGTTGTTTTTCTTGAAATTTGGAAATGTGGAATATTATAAATACTAAAAATAGATATTTTGATATTAATTACATATATATTTATTAAAAATATAAGTTTTATTTAAAATAGAAATCACCTTTTTCTAAAGAATATTGTATTTTAAATCTTTCGAGACCGAATGCTCCTTGCGGAGGTCTTCATCTCGCACTACTAAGCCCGAGTATGTGCGATAATCCGCACCATCCCGAACAGATTCCCCAAATGGGTTGTAGCTGCTGTTCCCTAATAAATTATTAGGAAATACCCCAATGGGGTATCACGTGCTCACACGTGACCAAGGGTCACGTGCTGACACGTGATGATTTTCTGGGGACTCTGCTATAATAGAATGAAATTCTAATCAACAAGAGTCACGTGCCTACACGTGATGGGCCTTTAAACCCACTAAAAGGTATTAAAAGATCTAATAAAACATCAAGGAAAAACCCCAATGGGGCATCATGTGCTCACACGTGACTAAGGGTCACGTGCTGACACATGATGATTCCTTAGTTCTTAAAACAGCAGAATTAAATTCTGGTTAAAATGATGACCAAGGAGGGTCACGTGTCAACACGTGATGGGTTCCTAAGCTTTTTATTTAATAGAATTAAATTCTTTTTAAATGATCAAACAAGTGGGATCACGTGCCAACACGTGATAGGCTTTTAAAGCCTTCTGAACTAATAGAATTAAATTCTAATTAAGAAAGAATCAAGAACCATAATTGGAAAATATTTCTCTAAATCTTTCCAAATAAAAAAAAATTTGTGTTCTGTAAAGTGGAGCACCGTTGGATCAAAGATCCAATGGTGATTAAAAATCACCAATTTATAGAAAGATTTTGTACAAGGAAAGATTTCCCTGAAACTCACTAAGAATACCAAACAGAATATCTTTTGGATTAAAAATCCAATGGTGAATAAAATTCACTGAGTAGTCTAAAAGATCATGTTGGTTACAAAAACAATTAAAATCTTTCAATGAAAGATTGATTAAATAAACTGATTCTTTTCTTTCTCCTATAAATAGGAGCCAAGAAGAGAAAAGAAGGGGATCTTTGATTTTGAGAGAAAAACAACAGCAGAGAGAGAAGAATTTAATTCTCAAGAGAAAAAAGAAGAGCTTCTCAGAAAAAAAAGAAACCCTAGGTGAGAAAGGGGAAAGAGATCTAAGCTCCATAAAACAAAAGAGAATTTAATTCTCAATTTAAGAGTTTAACTCTTCTGAATAAGAACTTGGTTTTTCTTTTGGTTGAAGATCTGCAGAAGCAGATCTCCCCACAAGTTGAGAATTTAATTCTCATCGGGGAGATTTTACCATGCAGATCCAAAACTTAAAAGGGAGAATTTGAGTTTAAGGAATTTAATTCCTCCAAATGAAACTAAGGTTTAACCCTATATGAGTTTAATTCTCCCAAATTCATAGGAATTTAATTCCTCCAAATGAAACTAGGATGTAACCCTATATAAGAATTTAATTCTTCCAAATACACAGGAATTTAATTCCTCTTTACAGAACCAGGGTTTAACCCTATAGAAGAATCTAATTCTTAACAAGACATTTAAAGCTCTCCATGCACGTAAAGAACTTGGTCATGTGGTAACACGTGACCCCCATCCTCAATGAGTAGAAAAGAAAGAACAAGCCTAGGTCACGTGCTCCTACGTGACCCTTAAACAGACTCCCTAAAATGAAAAGGAAAAAGCTTGGAGGCAATGCCTCACGTGCTCACACGTGACCCTCAAAAATGAAGGAAACAAATCCAAAGGCAGAATTAATTTTGGGCGCCCTCACGTGTCCCCACGTGACCCCTAATAAACACCTTAATAAATCAATGCAGGGGTACCTATCACGTGCCCACACGTGATGGCTGTGAAAAATAAAAGTGTTTAACACTTATCTGAATATTCTGAGAACAAAATAAAGGTAGTCTGGCCCCATTCTCCGGCGCTTCACGTGACCCCACATGACTACCTCCTTTCTAGTGTTTAACACTATTTTAAATGCTTCGTCCCTATTGTTTAACATTATCTTAAGCACGTCACGTTTGAATACGTAATCGCCAAGTATCCTCTAGTGTTTAACACTATCCTAAAGCCAAGCTTAGCCTAAATTGACTAAGTTTTCCAGAGGTAAATTTTCCCCTCAAATGAACTTTAAAATCCAGAGCTATAATGAATGGTTAGTGCTCAGCCAAAGAAAAAATGTTGTCAGAGCCCCTAAACCCCTGTTTAGCATTGCTAAATAATGGGAGGCTGAACCCAGATAAATGTTCAACAGTCCAACAAAGGGCCAATATTTCAAACTTAATTGGACTTAGCCCAAGTTGGCCATAAGTCCTCAATTAAGATTTAACTGAGCCAAATGTGCTCATAATCTAATTAATTGATTTTAGTCCCAAATTGGATTACAGATTTCCCAATCAACTCTGGTTCAAGGGTACATCTCTTCACTCCTTTGATATTTGTCGTTGTAATCCTTCAACGTCTTCAGAGAGGTGACGTGTCCCGATAGCCAATCATTCCATAGACTGGGGTCCTCTAAACCCATGGACTATGATGTCCTTAACCTTAGACTGTGGGGTCCTTAAGTCCATGGACTATGATGTCCTTAACCTTTACAGACTATGATGTCTTTAAACTGGACCGAAATATCCTTAAACTAACATTGGACTACCATGTCCTTAAACTGGTAATCGACCGCAATGTTCCTAAACTAAACAAAAGAGCCCAAATGCTCTTTTGTTGGATCTAAACGATCCTGTTAAGTTGATCTTAGTCAAAAATTAGACTAACGTATCCTTAACATACGTTTAAGTTGATCTTAGTCTTAAATGAGACTAACGTATCCTTAAACCCAACCCCAAACCCAAATCTAAGAAAATACGGATTTGGACTAATCCACGCCATACGGGCAACAATAGAAATTAGTCTCCGTATACAATCCACGGGCAACCAAAAATAAAACAAACACACACGACACGAAGTGACCATCTGGAGAAGAAGAAAGTTGTTACCACGATGCAGTAAGCGTAATTAACTGCAGGGGCTTGCGCCTATAGGGAAGAGCGTCCCCACAATAAAAAAAACCCCTCAACGAGGGGGGATTTGACGAAATCTGCTACATCGGCCGCATCTGTCTAAACCTCCGATACACGGTGCCATAAATCAACTTGGTATCTTCGGAGAGGTGGACGGATAAATCCAAATAGTATCTGCCCCCAAAATTCAAGCGAGACGTTCCAACGTCTCGGTCGCGTCTTTCAGCGGGGAACAGATTCTGGCACGCCCGGTGGGACCTCTTCCTCTTTCCATTCCACACTTCGTGTGTCGTGTTCGCGAACGAATCGCGGTTTGATATGGTTGCCCTTGGGTTCGAGGTACTAAGATTTGATTTTGCTCCCGTACAGAAAAGAGAACATCAATGGCCTCTAACTGCTCCAGCTGCAACTGCAACTCCCGTTCCGCCTCATCTGAAGGTGTAACCTACGGGCCCCAAGCAGCCTCCCTTTTCAAGATGCCTGTGGAGAAAATAACTCAGGCCACCACTGGGTTGTTCTTTGGGACAATGATCCCACCGATGAGCTTCAATGCCACGCTACCATTGCAAGAAGCTCCAAAGAGCTCGGTCTTTAATCGGCTCACAACTACTGCGGCCCCTCTCAGCGGGTCGCCCAAATCCAGCGCCTCAGTCTTTGATAGATTAGGCCAAAGCTCATGTGGGCCCGTGAAGAAGCCTGCGACCAGAAAGGGTTATCCCAAAAAGGATAGCCATTCCTGCTCTCGAAGTCGTCAAAGAGGCTTCTCCTGCCAAAGGTTCGGTCTTCACAAGACTGACTGTTCCGGCTCCAGCTCCAGGCGAAGTCCTGAAAGCTGCTTCCCCTGCCCAGAGGTCTGTCTTTCACAAATTGGACATTGCTTCTCAACGGACGTCAGTTTTCAATAGGGTGGCACCAACAGCAACCCTCAGCCAGAATAGGGGGCATGATGAAGCCATCCCCATAACTGAACCAATCCCAACGGCACGACATGCTCGCTGTCGTCACTGCCACCGAGTGAGGAAAGCTGGGGGCAATTCCCCTTCTGGACTGACTCCGCCAACACCAATGGTGGAAGTCGATGCTGCTGTTCCGACTGGGAACAGCTTCGAACCGCTTAGGAGAGTCCGCAAGAACTCTCCGAATGCCGTGCTAAAGAGATCTCCTCCACCTATGGAGATTGTTACAGAAAAGAAGCCGGAGCAGCCCCCTCAGCGGCTGTCCTCCAAAATTTATAAAGTCTGGCGACAGGTCCAGGAATCGGTGATTGGCCAGGACTACTCTCGTCGGCTAGAGAAGATTAAAACTCGGCAAGAAAAGAGCCATCCCGTGGTACCACAGAAGATGTCATCCGTCTGGGTGCCCGCTGCAACGGCTCCCTCAACTTCAACCGCTCACAAGAGAAGGAGGCCGGAGAAAGCTCCCGTGACTGCGGCGAACCGCAAGGATGCTGAATCTAAATGCCCCATGTCTGGGAGCATGGTAACACATACCGTTTATATGGCTTTCGGAAAAGAGGAAAGCCGTGCTTCTACGGGTTTTCGACCGCTTACTCGATCGATAACAAAGGCTCACGAGTAGCTGCAGCAGAAACTTCAGGAGATGCTAACTGCAATGGCCGCACTCACTGGGCCGAAAGAAAATCCGGAGACCTCGGAGCAACGTCAGGAACAAGAAACTGATGTCGATTTCCTCCGAAGAATGCTTGAGAGGAAAGAAAAAGAGGCCGCGGAACAGGCGGCCAACATAAAACGAATGTATCTTTTATTCCAAGACATGGCTGGGATGATGTTACAGTCGGAACCTCCAGCTGAAGACCCCCCGATTATCATTGAAGATGACAGAGGAGAGACATCAAACCCTCCTCCGGCTCTTTCAGCAGCCAAAGAGGAGACCATCTCCAAGGCTGCTCTGGATGATTACATTGCTCAGCAAATACAAGCTCACCAGGTGAATGAAGCGGCTGGGCAGATCGTTAAGACTGGACGACCCTATCCGGGATGGTATGACCAAATAAGGTACCCGCCGGGATATACGATCCCCAAATTTCACGTATATAAGGGGACGGGAAATCCGCATCAGCACGTCGCTCAATTCAGAGCCTTGTGCGGCAACACCGGAGGTGATGATAAACTTCTGCTCCGCCAGTTTGTTGGTAGCTTGTCGGAGACGGCGTTTGAGTGGTACTCGGAGCTTCCCAACGACTCCGTCAAAACTTTTGCAGAGATGGAGCTACTATTCACCCAGCGTTTCGCGAGTGCTAGTGAACACACCCCAATAACGGCATTGATCAATGCCAGGGTGAAGCCTGGAGAAACATGGGTCCAATATGCAATACGGTGGCAAAATTTATGGTCGAAGTGCAAGCAGCGCATCGAAGAAGCACATGCGGTAGGCATGTTCGTGGGCACTCTTGACCTTCAAGCGACCATCTCCCAATTCATGATGTTTTTCAAGCCGACCACTTTCCAGTCCTTGATTGATAAGCTGGCCCAGATGGACCAGATGGGTCACAGGCCTTCCTCTTCGAAGCCGGAGCCGCGAAATGAAAAGGGGAAAAGGAAAGCGACCTTCGTCGCCAATGCTCAATAGCATCCCAATGGTCCAAAATTAACTGATCGCCTAGACGAGAGACAACGATTCTATAATGAGAAAATAAAGCGCCCTTTTTCGTTTCCCTGGGACAAAACGAGGAGATTGTTCGAATTGGCGGTGCGCAACAGGCTCATTAATTTGCCGAATCCAAAACACCCGTTGCAACCCGGTGAGGCTAATAATCCCAATTATTGCCCCTATCACCAAACGATAGGCCATCCAATTGAAGGTTGCTTCGTCTTTAAAGGCTAGATCGAAGACCAATACCAACAGGGCAAATTCTCACTATCTGAGAATTGGAAAGTAAGCCCGCCGCAGCCGCACGCTCTTAAAAGGACGGATACACCGGGGGCATCATGCTCTTTTGTAGAAGAACCTCCATGGGAGGTCTTCTTTCAGCCAAGACAAAAAGAATGCTGAAGGATCTCCAAACATTCTCGGCGATCAGGTGGAAAAATCCACTAGAACCCGAAGTCATCAAGGGAATGCTAAAACCATGCCCAACTCCAAAAATTGGTGGTGATAGCCAAAGCGCCCACACCCAGCCGTCAAAGTCTTCGAAGAAGAAGAAGAAAACCAAGAAGCCCATGAAGCCTGATGACAAGCGCACATACCTGCAAAAACAGATTGACGCGTTGGAGGAATATAACCAGAAGGCGTGAACTCCAGTCACACTCCAAGAATTTCTCAGCCACGTTCTTGAGGACAGAGATGGTGACAATGGAGGAGACTCGTCGGATGAGTCTGAAGATTATGTGGCAAGCTGTCATATGGTCTCTCACTCATTAATAGAGGATGAAGAAACTCCTGACTCAGAGAAACTGGGGGCAGATCTTGAGCCGGAACTTCTAGGACCATCAGATGAAATGATTGATGCATTCCTGAATGAAGCTCTTTTGAAAAGCAAAGCGGATCGAGTGCATGAGATAGCCATATTTGAAAAGGCCAAACGCCGGCGACTGGACGAAAGGGTTAAAACACTCCCACCAGATCAAAGTACATCCACCGCAAATAAAAGAAGGTTCAAGAGGAGGAAGAGGTTCGCCAAAGCCATATCGATGGGAATGAAGCTGCCACCCTCCGGAGGAAACACTCCTGATGAAGCGGATATACATCCTAGCTACTGCTTATATCATCAAAAGATTGCGCACCCCACCGAAGAGCGCAACGCTTTTAAAATCTGGTAGCAGGGATATGTTGCTCACCGACAACATTTCAAGCGGATGAAACACAAAACTCGTCAGGAGCAAAGAAATACGACCGAGAAACGCAAAAGAACTGTCGGCAACTGCCATATGGTTGACTACGGGGGATCGCAAGTTCTCACCTTCGTGAGTGACTCTGACGAAGAAATAACTCTTGGCCCTCTCTTTAAAGAATCCACCTCGGGAAAAGAGGAAGGACCGAAAAGCTGCGAGAACATTCAGTTGCGCAGTCGCATATTACCTGAAAAAATCTCGGACCCGTGAACAAGGGGTCGAACAAAAAGAATAAGGGAAAAGAAAAGGTCCCTGTGGATATCATCCTCGATGACCAAACCGTCGAAGAGCTGACAGCCAAGGACCCGCCCAAGAAAAGTAAGGTGGATTACAACGTTTTGGCACATCTGAGGAAGATACCCTCACAGCTAGCATTCTCGACGCCCTTCTGCTATCCAAAGAAGCGAGAGATTCTTTGATCAAAGCACTGCAAGAGACCGAGCAATTCCAAGCTTTCCTCGCCGAAGAAAAGATGAAGGACGAGCTGGAAGAAGTGCACACAGCCGTTATCACCTTCAGCGATGAAGATCTCCTCCTTGGGACGTGCGAGCATAACCATCCCCTTTATGTCTCCGGATACTGTCATGATATCAAGATAGGCAAAATCCTGATTGACAATGGGTCCTCCGTCAATCTCCTCAATGTAAGAGTGTTGAAGGAAATCTGCATGAGCATTCAGCACCTCGCTCATGATAAAATCACCATCTCTGGGTTTGACTCCTAGTCATCACGGACGCTCGGGTTTGTAATATTGACACTACGCTTTGGGCTGCTTGTCACAGACATCAAGTTTCACGTCATTGATGCTAAAACATGTTACAATGCTTTGCTCGGCAGGCCTTGGTTACACGAGTACAACATCATCCCTTCTACACAATATCAGTGTATGAAGTATTTCAAAGATGGTCTCGAGTATACAATGATAGGGGAACTAAACCCATTCTCCGTGAATGAAGTCCGAAAGTACGAGGATGCAAAATACTTCTTACCAGATTTCGAGGACACGGAAAGATGTCACAACCCAAGAACAGAGCTATCACTACCATTCCAGTCTTCGGGAGTGACACTGAGGAGAAAGAAGAAATAGTTTATTCAGGGCCGCCTCAATGCAACAAGCCGGGACCGTCCACCCCTATGTTGATCTTCGGCAGCGACTCGAAAGATGAAGTCAATGCCGCATTTTCCGTTCGGCCATCAATACAAGCCTTCGCTGATGATGATCGGAGTTTGCAAATTGTCATGGTTCCGCTAGAGCATTACAAAGAGCTTGACGCGCTTGATACCTATAGTGTGCAAGAATTGCAGACATTCTATGTCCCTCCGAAGCGAAGAGATGAAAAGGCGATCCTCTTTTATCGATCAACGGGGACCAAAGTGGAAAAAGAAATTTGGCATGGTGCCGATTCTACACTTGACAGGCTCCAGCCCATCCGTCTGCCCAGATACTACACAGAAGGATTAAAAAGACTGTTGAGACGCCAAGGCGTACCCTTCAAACAGACTTCTCAACAAGCTCAGTTCTACAACAGGATCTGGAGCGTCCCGGGAACTCAGCGAAAATTGCCTAACGGGAGAATGGAAACGATCGGGCTTGGATATGTTCAATCCAAGAAACGGGAGCGATTCCATGGCTACTACGTCATACATGACTTTGACGAAGAAGGAGACGTTCTATTAAAAGATGCCAGTCCTGAACCAAAACAAGGTCCCCCCATCAAAATGCCGAGTCCGTCGTTTGAAGAACAGATGGACAACCTAATAAGGGAAGCAGGTCAGAAGGTCCGGGACGACTATAGCCGCGAAATGGCCATTTACGAAAAAGCCAGAACGCAGCGCCTCCTTCAACAGGCCGCAGAGAATGACAATGCTCTTCGTCGCCAACCCGTCATGCAAAAGACCCGGCGCAGAGGCAAAAATAAACCAAAGAACGGAAAAAAACGTTCGACAACGGCAAAGCGGGTACAAGAAGCCATGATCAAGAATCGAGCAGCCGGGATCCATCTCTTGTAAAGAAGATGGGTCGAGAATATTCTTTTCCCCAAGACAAGACAAAGAAGATATTCAATCTTGTCATGAAACATCAGATGATGACACTCCCAGAGTCCAAGCACCCCGAGCAAGTAAACGAGGTCTCTCATCCCGACTATTGCTCCTATCACCGAGCAATAGGACACCCTCTTGAAGACTGCTTCACCTTCAAGAACTGGGTTGAAGACCAATACCAACTCGGCAAGTTCACTTTATCCAGCAGCTGGAGGGTAACACCGCCGCAGAAGCATGAACCGAAACCCACGTATGCAACAAGAGTAGAAACAGACCAATATGGGTCTTGGAAGCGATCTCACACCTGTCACATGATAATGATGTCAGGAGAAAGAATATGCGAAGATATGGATGATCTCCCCTGGTGCTTCGAAAATGATGATGACGAGGTAATCTCAGAATTTCCACCGGCGCCAAAAGAGCTGGAAGATGGGATACATACTACTGCAGATAACCTTAAGAAAATTGACTTGGGCACGGCAAGTGATCCGCGGCCGACATTCGTCAGTGAGCTGTTATCTAAAGAAAAAGTGGATACGCTTAAAGACGTGCTCATGCAGTATAAAGACTGCTTCACATGGAACTATTCCGAGATGTCGGGATTAGATCCAGAGATTGCTGTGCATAAATTGGTAATATCTCCCGACATCAAGCCGATCAAACAAGAACCGAGAGGAATGCGGCTCGAGCTTGAGATGAGCATCAACGCCGAAGTCAAGAAGCTAATCGACTCCTGCCTCATCCAAGAGGTTCAGTATCCTGACTGGATCGCTAATATCGTCCCAGTGATGAAGAAAAATGGGACGGTGCGCATATGTGTGGACTTTCGGGACCTTAATAAAGCTTGTCCGAAGGACGACTTTCCAGTACCAGTCACCGAGCTGATGATAGATAATACATCCACTCATGAAATCTTCTCCTTCATGGATGGCTCATCAGGATACAACAAATAATCCCGAGGACCAGAAACATACTGCTTTCCGGACTCCTTTGGGCATATTCTGCTAGAAGGTGATGCCCTTCGGTCTAAAGAACGCCGGTGCCACCTATCAGAGGGCCATGACGAAGATCTTCGATGATCTCATACATGAAATCGTCGAATGCTACATCGACGTCCTCGTAGTTAAAAGAAAATCATACGAGGAACATTTAGAACATCTGAAGATCGTGTTTCAACGCCTTCGGAAATACAACTTGAAGATGAACCCTCTCAAGTTCGTGTTCGGAGTTTCCTCGGGCAAGTTCTTGGGATTCGTTGTCCGACACCGAGGCATCGAAATAGACACGTCGAAGATAAAGGCGATCATGGAAATTCCTCCGCCAAGGACTCTTAAACACCTGTGGTCTCTCTATGGAAAGCTCGCGTATATCCGGCGATTTATAACCAATCTTTCAAGCAAGTGCCGCTCCTACAGTCACCTAATGAAGAAGGGAAATCCGTTCATTTGGGATCGCAAATGCTAAGGCTCACTAGATGAAATCAAGCAATACCTATAGAATCCTCCGGTGCTAACCGCAACAGTCAAGAGGAAACCCCTCATTCTGTATACGACAGCCCTCGAAGGTTCCTTAGGCACGCTATAGGCACAAGAAAACGATCAAGGGAAAGAGAGAGCCCTCTACTACTTGAGTAGAGTTCTTCTGGGAGCAGAAAACAATTACTCTCCTATTGAAAAACATTGCCTGGCGTTGATCTTCTCTATAACGAAGCTCAGACACTATGCGTTGGCACATGAGGTCCATCTCATATCAAAGGTGGATCCTCTCAAATATTTGATGTCAAAGGCTATATTAACGGGACGGCTCGCCAAATGGGCCCTGCTCTTGATGGAGTTATCGATAACTTATCGTCCCCTCAAGGCAGTGAAAGGCCAAGCCATCGCTGACTTCCTCGCTGAGCATCTGATACCTTCCGATTCTCTTTTGAACTGCGAATTGGCCGACGAGCACGTGTTTGACACGATCGACGGAGAAAGAAGAGAGAATGATACCTGGTGGGAACTCTATTTCGATGGAGCATCTTCCATGAAGAAGCACAAATAAAGCACCCCGTAATCAAATCAGGGGTAGGCCTCATCTTCGTGACTCCACAAGGAGGGATAATGCGCTTTGCCTTCTCCTTAACAGAGCCGAGGACAAACAATGAAGCCGAATATGAAGCTTTGATAGCGGGTCTTGAGATCACCGTCGATATGGGAATTGAGAACCTCCTCATATAAGGAGACTCCCAACTGATCGTTAGTCAAGTAAACGGTGACTATCAAATGTGCAAACCAGAGTTGGTGAAGTATGGCGAGAGAGTGCAGCAACTGCTGACTCAAATCCCTGCCTATTGCCTGGAGAGCATACCGCGTGCGGAAAATAGCAAGGGGGATGCATTAGCCAAGCTCGCTAAAGAACTGGCCGACGAAGCCGACGAAAATCTCGATGATGTGAGAATAGTTGTGCAAAGCTGTCGGGTTCTTGAACAGGCAGAAATATCTCCGGAGTCGTCCAAAGAAAAGGGAGCGACCGAGCAAATGGCTCTGCAAATAATACCAGGAAAAAGCTAAGGATTGGAGAGAAGTCTTTATAGACTACTTCAAATCCCGCCGAACACCTGAAGATGCGTCGTCAAGACATCAGCTCATGAAACGAGCTTTGCCCTTTGCCTTTGTCAATAATACTCTGTATAAGAGATCATTTGATTCTCTGTGGCTAAGATGCCTGGGACCTGAAGAGGCAAGGAGAGTCGTCCAAGAAATTCACGACGGACTCTGCGGTTCTCACTAAGCAGGGCCGAAGATGAAACTAAAAATCAAAAGGATGGGCTACTATTGGCCCACGATGATCCAAGACTGCCTCGAATATGCGAAGCAGTGCCACTCGTGCCAGATTCACGGGGATTTCATCTATCAGCATCCAAATCCGCTACACCCAACGATGGCTAGCTGGCCGTTCGAAATGTGGGGAACTGATATAATCGGACCCATCGAACTAGCATCATCCAGAGGACATCGATTCATTTTGGAGACAACTGATTACTTCTCCAAATGGGCAGAAGCAGTACCGCTGGAAGTGAAGACGGAGAATATCCTCCATTTCCTCAAGACACATGTCATTTATCGGTTCGGCATTCCGTGATGGATTATCTCCGATAACGAGCCAGCCTATAGAAGCCACAAGATCAGCCGCTTCGCACAACAGCATAACATAGACTAGAGATACTCTTCGGTCTATAATCCCCGAGCTAACAGTCTAGCTGAGGTTTTCAACAAGACCTTGACGAAGATTGTGAAAAAGACGGTGTCTCGAAATAAAAGGGACTGGCATGAGAAACTACATGAAGCTCTCTGGGCGTATCGAACTACGTTCAAAACAGCCACGAACACAACGCCGTATGCATTGGTATTCGGCACAGAAGCAGTACTCCCCCTCGAGATAAAGTTACCCTCTCTATGAGTGGCGGTTCACTACGAGCTAACAGACGAAGAAAATGCTCACCTTCGGCTTGAGGAGCTCGACGCCCTTGATGAAACCCGGCTCATGGCGCAACAAAACCTAGAGGCTTATAAAGCAAAGATGACGCGCTCATATGAAAGATTGACTAGGCCGAGAGCATTCCGCCAAGGCAAACTCATGCTAACGGTCAAAAGGCCTATGATCCCCAATCGTGCTAAACGGGGGAAATTCGAGCCGAACTATGAAGGCCCGCATATCATAGACAAAGTTTACCAGGGTGGAGCCTATCTACTCATGGACATGCATGGCGAAAGACATTTCAGGCCAATAAACGGTTGCTTACTGAAAAAAAACTGCGCCTGACGAGTCACGGCCTAGGTCAACGGTAGATGACGACGCCTATGTCCGCTCTCTATCTTCCTAAGCCCAAACTCTATAAGTAGTAGCCGACTTTCGGACCGAAACGTCCTTAAACTAACAATGGAGCACTATGTCTTAAAACTGGCAATTGACCGAGACGTCGATAAACTACTATGGACCGCAGCATCCCAAAGCTGACACAAAAAAAATACAAAAAAAAATAAACAAAAAATAAAAAAGAAGAAAACGGTATGTCCATAAGCAAAATGGGCACGGATGAAAACCCGAAAGGGCTCCGTGAGTAAAAACAGCAGGGCTACTGTTCAGTTGATAAAACTGCACATTTGTTATTACATTTTTCCTACCATTTCCATATTTAAAAAGGTCTTTATTATAATATATCATACATATGAGGGTTTATCTGTAAAAATACTATTTTCCATATGTTGATATATTATAATTAGCATTTGGTAGGAAAATGTATATAATATTTTTGAGCTAATCCTAGTAGACTTAGTCTACTAAATATTTAAGTTGTTGTGCAGAATTTTCAGGTCTTAAATCAGGGAAATCAAGTTGTTAAAGCTAACCTGCCTAATTAAGAAATCAAAATTAAGAAATCAATTCTGGCAGAAGAAAAGAAAAGATTTCCAAATTCTGAAGGTTCCAAGGATCGCCACATGTCACACGGAGCAACCAATAAAAAATTGATGAAATGATCCCCACCATTGGCCGCGGATCCGCGGCCAAACCCCCCTGTTGGCCGCGGATCCGCGGCAGTGTAGAGGAGTTAGGGTTTGCAAATTTTGGGGGTGAATCTATACTGTTAGCTTCCAATTTTGGAAGCTAAATTTCTGGCATTTGGACTATAAATAAAGACCGAGAGCCTCTTGGAAAAATTATCAAGCCGACGAGATCACGAAGTCAAAGACGGCTCACGCATCCAGACTGATCATCAACTGTTCGTCTACCTCCTTGGAAGAGATCGAGAAGCAACTAGAAATTGTAATCATTTTCTAAGGATTCAAGTGTAATGAATATTGTTGATTAATAAAGGTAGCTTTCTTTTTCTTATTCTATTTCTTCGTAGTTTAATTATGCAATTTCTCCCAATCTCTTTTTCTCCCAACATGCGCGAGTAATTCTCCGCTTGTTAGGGTTCGTAGGATTAGGGTAGGTTAATGGATGATGAACATCCCTAAACCCTTTTTAAGTCCTATAAAGTTTATGAACTTTATCAAAAAAATCATTAACGTCCTAATCGGGTGCTCTAACAATTCTTTGTTAGTTCCGACCGCGATTAGAGATTAGATTAATGATTGTTTTGGTAAAGGCTAGATATGAACGGAGTTCCGTGTCGAGATAAGGGTTAAGAGTGGGATTCCTTTTCCCTCCAGAAACCCTAATCTACACGCATCACCGTCGTTCTAGTTTTAAATCTATTAAAGGATAAAAAGGGTAACTTTTAATTAATCGTCCATAACTACTAAATCCTAACGAACCCTACAAGCCCTCTTATTATATTAACTACATCCTTAAAATAATCTAGATCTATATATTTTGTATTCCTGCTTAACGTAGATCTAGAAACCTTTCCACAAAATTCTTTATTCCTCCTCTCTTTTTAAACACATCTAAAGTAAGAGTAAAAGATTCAATGTTTCCCTGAGGACGACCCGTACTCACCTCGGTCTAGCTACACGCGACACCGTTCTGATTGCGGTTAACAACTACAAACACACTTTTTTGCCACACCAATCAAATGGCGCCGTTGCCGGGGATACGTGCGTAATTTTTTATTCTTATTATTTGTGTTGAATTCTTAGAAGATTCATATCATTATTAAAACAAAACTGCAAATTGCATATTTAACGATTTGTGCATGAATTTTTGCAAGGAGATCTGGAGTCACGGACTTGAGGAAACAGGAGATTTAGGGTTCCAAACTCCTCTGGTATCTTTCTCAACTCTTTCTCTCTTCTCTCAAATCTAATAAAATCTATTTTCTGCAGGGTTCTTTGCAAAATAGCACCGCTCAAAAATCTTTTTGCAAAAGTTTTGTGATTGGTTTTGTTTTGCATATTTTAATACGGACTTTAAGCGGCAAAGACCAAATCAAGATTATGTGGGGATTTCGTCACCCTTCCTAAGCCCCACAAATCACAAATCGAGCATCTGCATCAACCCTACATTAATTTAAAAAATATCTAGATCAGACTCTAAGGACTGTCACGCTCATTAAGGACAGAGGAAGGTCGTGGGTAATCTATCGCTTATCCGCATTACTTTTGTGGTGCCTAGGTAAGTGTGTCCAAGGCGAGTGGTTACTTAATTAGGACCACTACTTTTGTAGTGGGGAGCCTCCCACTCACCTGGCACTTACCTGGCTACAAG
Organism: Agapanthus africanus; assembly: GCA_030015575.1. Classification (NCBI taxonomy): domain Eukaryota; kingdom Viridiplantae; phylum Streptophyta; class Magnoliopsida; order Asparagales; family Amaryllidaceae; genus Agapanthus; species Agapanthus africanus. The sequence goes on along the minus strand of CM057349.1, from coordinate 412,645,853 downwards.
GATAGTAAAGAGGCGGTAGAGGATTTATCCTGCGGGTTGTCCTTTGGAAGTCTAGGAGCGGTCTAGAAACTGGACCTAGGTAACCATAGTTCTAGGGTTGTCTGTGCATTTTTGTGTGATTTGTCTAAATCCGTCATTTTTCAAAACAAACCAATTATTTTCTCCCCTTTTTACCCCTTCCCCCTTCTTCTCTTCTTATAATGGGTGACCTAAATAGAAGAACACTTGCTGAGCTTTGCTGTCCATAACCAGATATCTCTTATTTTCGTAATCCCTTCGGTATACCGTCCGGCTCTTCCATGTCCTTAAGAGATCATATAGAACAAGCAGGAAGAAACAGTTGGCCACCTCAGTCTAGGGCTTATTAACCGTATCCTAATCCTATACCTGTTTTAGTTCATACCCAGAGTGAGGAAGCCCCTAGACGAATGTCCATTGCTGAGCACATAGCTAGGTCTAGAGGCCAAAGTTTCAACCCAGACCAATGTCAACCATCACCACCACTGTCCGGAGAAGAGTTTGATATGCGGTTTGTGGCATATAAGATGTCTGTTGAAAATAGCCAACCAACCAACCCATATCAATATTCTTCTTATCATAATATTGATCCTACTCCTACCCAAGTTCAGCAACCATTCTATTCCTATCAATCCAATCCTACTTTTCCACCTACTCTAGATAGTTCTTCTAATCAGTCATTTGGGAGTTTTAATTATCCACAGGAATTTCAATCTTATACTGAAATCCCTTATCAACCCAAGACTAGTCTGGAGCAGACATTAGAAAAATTTCTGGAACTGTCGAACCAAATTAGGAAGGATTTGGGTAGTAAGACAGAACTGTACACCCTTTCTAATCAAACCTCTCCATTCCAAACTGAAATCCACAACTCCAGTTTCATAGATTCATCAAGTACACCAAATAGAATGACTGATAAGTTGTGTGACTTTGTAGTGTTTGATTTACCCGACTGTGAAGGGTCCATTTCAAGTGAAACCATACCCAACCCTTGTGATCTCTACACCTCCACTCTTGAACCAAAACTGGTTGAAAACCATATTTTTGATGAGGAGTTTGAGAATTTTAACCTTCCCTTGAATGAGGTGATTGACGTTGGGGATATATTGATTGATGAACCCGAACTTTGGATGATTTTGTCCCACCAATTCATCAAATCCTTTCACTTCCTTGTGGTCATCATCTTGAGCCTTTAATTCTTCCCGAACCCCAAATATGTCTTGAAGTTGATGATAATAGTATACCCGAAGATCAGACCGAAGAAATACAGCCTCCATCTTCTACATCTGGTTCAGCAACACTCGACACACCAATTTGTTTACCCATTTCACCTTCTACTTTCTCCAGTTCTTCTTCTGTTCCTATAGTTTCAGTAAGTTTTGATGAATCAAAATCCGTTAATTCAAGTTCAATAATACCAGAAATTCAACTTGATTTGGATATTTTTGAAAATGAGGTAGATGAGTTTTTCGAGTCCTCTACCTCAATAATTTTTGATGAATCAAGTAGGATAAATTCTGGCACAAAACTCTTTGACAGCAAAATATTCAATCACACCATTGATAAAAGTTTTGAAGAACTTTTTGCTGACGAACTTGAATTTTTAAACAATTCAGATTTTGTGATTGATCAATCTCCACCTATAGAGGTTGAACCGTCACCATTCTTTCTTCCTAATCATTCACATTCATCCTCATTCTTTCTTTTCTCTAATTTCAAGCCCTTTCCAGACCACCTCTTATCCCTTCCCCATTTTTTCTTGATTCGATACAACACATTCTTCCACCAACCTATACGCTATACTGATAAAATCTTTGAATGGTTGGTGTTAACTTTTGGTCTTTGTAAAGTCTTACTTTGACCAAATGACTCACCCCCTCTTAAAATGCTTCGTATTGTCTAACTCATGTTAGAGGGGGGGTATATTTTTGGCTCTTGAACATAACTTTTGTCCTCAAATTTGTGATCCAAAAATAAGTTTGGGGGAGGATTTTCACTTTCATATATTCTTACTCCCATTAATAATGTCCTCCCAAGCTTATAGGTTTTTGTGATCCAGCAGATAGCAACAGTGAGGACACTGTTGAAAATAAGTTTGAAGGAGGTTTGTGCTTATTTACGCATACTTTGCATTATACTATATATAAGCACAAAATTTTTTGGTAATAAAAGAATAGAAAGTGAAAAATTATATATGAAAGATAGGAATAGTTTAAGAAAACCAAGAAAATTAGAAGTTTTCTTAAACGAACTAGTAATAAGTAGTTATGAGCTGTTGTCCCAAGGGTTAGTAAGATGAAGGAAGTCACTAATCTGAGGATAAAAATAAGTCTGAAAAATAATTTCTATTCTGGAAGCCAAACATTTGAATGTTGATACCCTACTATATGCACTTACACACGTCTTGAAACTCAGGATAGTAGAGGATACCTTGAAATGCTCTTGTCTAAAAGCCAAAGTATGAAAGAAATAAAAAAAAATGAATAAAATATAAAAATGGTGATAGCTTGAATTGAATTCTCCGAGTGTAGGGATGTCCATTTCACACACGTAGGGGTATATGATCGATGTTTGGATGAAAGGTAGGAATGAAGAATAAAGACGATATTTTATTGAGGGATAATGTGATTTCTAATATCTTTTCATGACTATTAAGATAGGGCTCATGACAACTGAAAAGCTAGTGTAGTTGGAAACTCTTATTTTCAAAGTCTTTCTTTTATGGTTCTTATCTTTATATGTAAATTTCACCATCTCTCTTTTGTTATAGGATTTTGTGGGTGTAATCCGCTGAAAACCCTCAGGAGACAACACTCCTCCTACTAGGGACACCTAGAGGTTTAACGGCTTGTTGCACATGCTTGGTGCAATCGTATTTGCCTACGAAAGTGTGCTTAGTTTTCTCCTTTCTTTTTTTTCCTTCTCTTGAATAAACTAGTTTGCTCGGGTCGATCAAAGATAAGTTTGGGGGTATTTGTTCAGTTGATAAAACTGCACATTTGTTATTACATTTTTCCTACCATTTCCATATTTAAAAAGGTCTTTATTATAATATATCATACATATGAGGGTTTATCTGTAAAAATACTATTTTCCAAGTGTTGACTTAGCATTTGGTAGGAAAATGTATATAATATTTTTGAGCTAATCCTAGTAGACTTAGTCTACTAAATATTTAAGTTCTTGTGCAGAATTTTCAGGTCTTAAATCAAGGAAATCACGTTGTTAAAGCTAACCTGCCTAATTAAGAAATCAAAATTAAGAAATCAATTCTGGCAGAAGAAAAGAAAAGATTTTCAAATTCTGAAGGTTCCAAGGATCGCCACATGTCACAAGGAGAAACCAATAAAAAATTGATGAAATGATCCCCACCATTGGCCGCGGATCCGCGGCCAAACCCCCCTGTTGGCCGCGGATCCGCGGCAGTGTAGAAGAGTTAGGGTTTGCAAATTTTGGGGGTGAATCTATACTGTTAGCTTCCAATTTTGGAAGCTAAATTTCTGGCATTTGGGCTATAAATAAAGACCGAGAGCCTCTTGGAAAAATCATCAAGTCGACGAGATCACGAAGTCCATGACGGCTCACGCATCCAGACTGATCATCAACTGTTCGTCTACCTCCTTGGAAGAGATCGAGAAGCAAACTAGTCTTTGTAATCATTTTCTAAGGAATCAAAGTGTAATGAATATTGTTGATTAATAAAGGTAGCTCTTTTTCTTATTCTATTTCTTTGTAGTTTAATTATGCATTTTCTCTCCATCTCTTTTTCTCCCAACATGCGCGAGTAATTCTCCGCTTGTTAGGGTTCGTAGGATTAGGGTAGGCTAATGGATGATGAACATCTCTAAACCCTTTTTAAGTCCTATAAAGTTTATGAACTTTATCAAAAGAATCATTAACATCCTAATCGGGCGCGCTAACAATTCTTTGTTAGTTCCGACCGCGATTAGAGATTAGATTAATGATTATTTTGGTAAAGGCTAGATATGAACGGAGTTCCGTGTCGAGATAAGGGTTAAGAGTGGGATTCCTTTTCCCTCCAGAAACCCTAATCTACATGCATCACCGTCGTTCTAGTTTTAAATCTATTAAAGGATAAAAAAGGGTAACTTTTAATTAATCGTCCATAACTACTAAATCCTAACGAACCCTACAAGCCCTCTTATTATATTAACTACATCCCTAAAATAATCTAGATCTATATATTTTGCATTCTTGCTTAACGTAGATCTAGAGACCTTTCCACAAAATTCTTATTCCTCCTCTCTTTTTCAACACATCTAAAGTAAGAGTAAAAGATTCAACGTTTCCCTGAGGACGATCCGTACTCACCTCGGTCTAGCTACACGCGACACCGTTCTGATTGCGGTTAATAACTACAAACACACTCTTTTCCACACCAATCAGCTACCGGCGAGTTTTGTGAAAACCCGAAAGGGCGCAATCTCGTTAAAAGACTCTTGCAAGGTTTTCTCGACCATGTGAGGAGAAACCACCTTCGTGAGATCCTTACGACTCACAAAGGAGCAACACACTTAGGGATCCCCACGATTCCTCAGGAGAAATTACACTTGCGAGATCCTCACGACTCGTAAGGAGAACCCTCTTGTGAGACCCTCACGGCTCATAAGATTCCAAAGCCTTAAGCTATAGGGATCTGAACCTGTTCTTAAGCAGTCATACACCCTGACTCTGCCCTACAAGCGGTTCGGTATTGACCCTTGTATACAATCCACGGGCGCGAATAAACATTTCCCTAACAAAGTCTCACCCGCGACTGGGGATATGTTTACATGGTGAACAACCCTTGTAAGTCCTCTCGACTTATAAGCAGAAAATGCTCTTGTATGATCCTTACGACTTATAAGAGAACACACACTTAGGAATCCTCACGATTCCTAAGGAGAAAACGCACCTACGAGATCCTCACGACTCGTAAGGAGAAATACCTTTATGAGACCCTTACGGCTCATGAAGTCAAAAAGCCTTAGTCAACAGGATCCTAATCCTGTTTGCTAAGCCACCTTTGTTCGACATCGACAGAGGCAAATGATGATTCGGTCCTGGCAATATGCATACTCGCAGCGAGGCACATGCATACGAATAGCCGAAATGATGGGGCAACCTACAACAAAATCAGCAAGTAAAAGTGTATGCATGCAAAATAGCCGAAATGATTGGGCAACTCGCAATAAAAAACAGCGAGTAAATAAAACAAATAGCCAAAATGATTAGGCACCGCGAAAAATAGCCGAAATGATTGGGCAATCGCGATTTTCGCGATATAAAAGCTGAAATGATAGAGTATCACGGAAAGAAAAATATATAAAATGAAACTTTTTGCCCTACAGATAAGATCGCGTTGATCCCTGTATACAATCCAGGGGCACAAACGAAGAGGGAACTATACCTTCCCACCAGGCTCCATCAGAAAAGAAGCCAAATCTCGACGGTTCACAGACAGCTTGGAGATCATCTCAACATTCGTCTCATTACAACTGACGCAATATTAAAAAATCGGAGCTGCGGCAAAGTTCCCAGTTCCATGATTCGACGATGCACAGACAACCGAGAGTCAACTAATCCTGGTTTCGTGGAACACAGCCTATGTCAATCCTGACCCCGTGGGAAGCATCCAGAGCAAATCCTGGTTTCGTGGAACACGGCCTATGTCAATCCTGACCCCGTGGGAAGCGTCCAGAGCGGATCCTGGTCCTTGCAGAACACGGCTATGTCAATCCTGACCCCGTGGGAAGCACCCAGAGAAAATCCTGGTCCTTACGGAACACGGCCTATGTCAATGCTGACCTGTGGAAAGCGTCCAGAGCGGATCCTGGTCCTTCCGGAACACGGCTATGTCAATCCTGACCCCGTGGGAAGCATCCAGAGCAAATGCTGCTTTCGTGGAACACGGCTTATGACAATCCTGACCCCATGGGAAACGTCCAGAGCGGATCCTGGTCCTTGCGGAACACAGCCTATGTCAATCCTGACCTCGTGGGAAGCGCCCAGAGCAAATCCCGGTTTCGTGGAACATGGCCTATGTCAATCCTGACCCCGTAAGAAACGTCCAGAACGGATCCTGGTCCTTGTGGAACATGGCCTATGTCAATCCTGACCCCGTGGGAAGCATCCAGAGCAAATCCTGGTTTCGTGGAACACGGCCTATGTCAATCCAGACCCCGTAGGAAGCGTCCAGAGTGGATCCTGGTCCTTGCGGAACACGGCTATGTCAATCCTGACCCCGTAGGAAGCGCCCAGAGCAAATCCAAGTCCTTGCGGAACATGGCCTATGTCAATCCTGACCCCGTGGGAAGCGTCCAGAGCGAATCCTGGTCCTTGCGGAACACGGCTATGTCAATCCTGACCCCGTGGGAAGCATCCAGAGCAAATCCTGGTTTCGTGGAACACGGCTTATGTCAATCCTGACCCCGTGGGAAGCATCCAGAGCAAATCCTAGTTTCTTGGAACACGGCTTATGTCAATCCTGACCCGTGAGAAGCGTCCAGAGCGGATCCTGGTCCATGCGGAACACGGCTTATGTCAATCCTGACCCCGTGGGAAACGTCCAGAGCGGATCCTGGTCCTTGCAGAACACGGCTTAGGTCAATCCTGACCCCGTGGGAAGCATCCAGAGAAAATCCTGGTTTCATGGAACACGGCCTATGTCAATCCTGACCCCGTGAGATGCGTCCAGAGCGGATCCTGGTCCTTGCGGAACACGGCTAATGTCAAACCTGACCCCGTGGGAAGTACCAAGAGCAAATCCTGGTCCCATAGAATACGGTTAAAGTCAATATTGACCCCGTGGGAAACGGCCAGAGCAACTTCTGACTCCATGAAATGAGAATAATGTCAACCTCATCCATCACTTATGGGTCCTCACGACTCGTAAGGGAGAAAACTCTTTTGTGAGATCCTTACGACTCTCAAGAGAAAACACTTAGGAATCCTCACGATTCCTAAGGAGAAATTACACTTACGAGATCCTCATGAATCATAAGGAGAAATACCTTCATGAGACCCTCACGGCTCATAGAGTTGGAAAGCCTTAGGAGGCAGATCTTGACCTGACTCCTAAGCCATCGCTGTCCTACAAGGAGATCAAAATAGATTATCCACAAAATGCATTTACTAAAAAGGACACACCATCGTGAAGCAAAATATGTCTTTTATTCATGAATTAAAATGAATACAAAGTACAATTTATGAAAGAATAAAAAAAATACTCTCATTCAGGAGTATGTACAGAAGAATTAAAAAAATATATACAATTCTTCAGGCCGGCGGATGATGCAATAGATTTGCCAATTCATCCTTTTTCCGCTGGGCCTCATCTTCAAGATTCATTATCGTTAAGAGACGGGTCTCCGCTTGAGCCTGTTGGGCCTGATATGAGGCAAGCCGACTTTCAAGCTCTTTTTCGGTAACCTTATGAGCTTCGACCATTTCGCAAGTGAAAATGACGGCCTTATCAATGGCTACCACCTCCTTGATAGCCTCTTGAAGCTCTCGCCAAAAATCATATGCCCGAGTGGTCTTGGCCGTAAGATTAGCTTGAAGTTCCCTCAGCGCTTTGGAAGCCAGCTCCCTCTCCGAAAACTTGCGGCTGGGCCTATTCTCGCATGACAGCATATTTGAGGCGCATCGTTCGATCAGCCCCCGCAAGCTCGCCTTTGCAGCTACAACCTCTGAGGGAAGACGTGTACATTCAAGAATATGCAAGCAAGCCTCCACCTGACGACAGAACTCAACCCAGACTTGCACCAATGTTTCACTATGGTAAGTAGAAAGGAAGGGAAGAGAACCGTTGGCTTCAGCGGTAAATGCTTCGGCCGTGATTAGACTGCCAGCACGAAGGTCTTCAATCAGAGCTGACAAGGAGTGAAAGCTTAGCTTTGTCATCCGTAGGGGCCGGGCGGCATCACGATGCGAGATTCCAGCGTGGTAAGAACTGGCAAAACTGTTAAGATTCATAGAAAACAATCAGCGAGATTCACAAGTAAAGAGCGAATGGAATAACATTGAAACATTACTTACCCACGGTCATGCAAGAAGGGTCTGAAGGCTCCCCAGGCCCGTCAAAAATCTCAATCTCGTCATCGGCCGCCAGAACTGGAGAAGACATCATTATCGTTATATGGAATAATGATAATGCCGTGAAGAAGGTGAACAACACTAACCTTGCCCGGAAGATAGGACGATGCGTTGAGGGGATATTGCCTGCGGAGCGGCCATCTCCAGCAGACGCTGAAAAGATTTCCTGGAAGACAGATCAGCGATAGACGCCACCAACCTGCGCAATTCTAAAAAGACAGAAAGGTTCAGATAATGGAGAGATTATCAATATAAAATATAGAAGGTTACCTTCGATGCTCCACCCACTCTGGACTGGAGGGATAGCAGCTTCCCAGGCACCTCCACACCCCCAGGCACCTCATCGGGGACATGGGACGGTATAATAACTTTCGGTTGGGGAGAAATGGCCATCGCGGCAGGCTCCGATGAAAGGACGATGGCCTCAACTACCTGCCCCACGGCCTCCGGGCCGTCCCTAAAAAGATCCATTGAATCGGCGGCCAATGAAGATGCCTCTTCCGGGGGAGAAAACACTTGGGGAGCGGGGATCACTGAGGGAAGCTCCATCACAGGAACAGTAGTTGCATCGACCCCCTCCACACTGATTAGTGTCTCATCGGGGATATTTGCGGAGTCCATAGTCAAAGCGCGACTCGAACTCAGATCCTCCGCCATTGCCGAAGTCCCTGCAAAGTTTGCACGAGGATAAGGATATATGTATATATATAAGCAGTGCAAAATACTACAAAAGGATATATAAGTGTACCATTGCGCAAAGGAGCTTCTAGTATGGCTTGTTCAAGCCGACGCTCCTTCCTGAGGAGGTATGCTCGCCGGGGTTCGAGGGTAGACTCGTGGCCACTGGTCCATAACGAAAGCGCGTCTTCAGCATTGGCCGAGATAGGCTGTTTAAGAGCTCTCTCGCCTCCCTCTTCCAAAGGACCTATAAATATCTGCCGTATTGATAGAGGGTCTTCGTAAAAGATGACGGCAGGATAAGGCCTCTTCGGGATCCTTACATTCTCGGATTCATCTTGTGAGCATCTTATAGCCTCAGCCAATTGTGCGGCTTCCTCGGCAGATGAACCCGAGAAAAGTAAACCACCATCTAATTCTTGCATGGCTAGTGGTTCGTCTTGAAGGATAGGCTCTGATTCCACTAAAAAGTCGAGTAAATTGATGACCGTCTTCTTTCGCCTCTTGGACCCAGAACTAACTGCAGAAGACGATCGCCTCTTTCCCCTCGATGCTTTAGCACGACGTTGACCCACTTCGCCTTCAATATCCTCACTTGGCGGTGCCACCGACGATGACACTGCCATTGCTCAGCTGATGATACCGCTACTGGCGCCCTATTGGCCCTTGATTGAGCTCTAGTTCGCGGAGGTATACCAGTTGTGGGAGTTAAATCCACTTCCGCCGCCTCCAGAATAAGCACGATACCAGTATCTCTCAGGGAAGGGAGAACCACTGCACGCGGTCGCGGCGGAACTCCTGTGGCTTGGATCGGAGTGGGAGCCCTATATCCGAGGAGCATCCTCCTCTCCTCAGCAATAATGGGACTGAATCGGTGGAGGTACGGGCCCGTGAAAGACCCCACACATCGAGGAATATAATCAGCTTCAGGAATCACGAAGCGAGAGCCGGTGTTCAGCCGCATGAAGTGATGAGCAGTGTCACGAACAACTTCTGACGACGGGCTAGGCTCCACTATAAATGCCTCAAAGGGGACACCCTGGTCATATCCGAGTTGCCGAGCAAAGCGGTGTGGGTTGTACTGCATAAAAAGGGCCGCACCGTTCTGACGAAATACCAGATAACCCGGTCTGATCGAATATAGGTGCATGGCTTCCTTGGACTTCAGAAAAGGTACTCCCTCTTTCGACAAGTCGCAAAGCTGTTGAATCGGTCCCGAAGGAGCAGAGAGGACTCGATCTTTGAATACCATCCCGCCCGTATTGGCATAGGGATTAATCAGCACGTGAATAGCCCCGGACTGAGTCGGGCCAGGAGCAGAAGCGTCCACTAGCCGCATGAGTCGCGGAAAAGTGTAAGCGTCATAAAAGCTGGGTCTTTGGTGCCCAGCAAATGTCCCTAGCACGTGCATCTCAATCCAGGACGTAAAGTAATGAAGAGAGAAATTTACCACATTTACGCCTGGAGTTGAAGTGTTGGCTGCAGCGCTTAGCCCATGATACAGATGTGCTAGCCCCGCAATGCCTACAGTTAGTCGCATCTCTTCGGCAATACGATGGGCAGGGTAGATAACTGAGGCTCTCATAAAACGACGGTGCGTGGGAACGGCGAACCAGCTGAGCCAAACACTGATGAAGCCCATGAAGAAAGTCTCCTCATCCATACCAGGACTGCGATCGACTCGAAAGATATGGTCGACAGGATGGGAATGTAGAACTGCGGCAAGTCTTCTTCTTTAGCCGGTCGCTTATTTAAACCGAACCCAAAGGGGTCGTTGATACTCGCAAACTTTGGAGCCGTCTTTGATAGAACATCCCCGCGAAGGAAGCAGGCGATAAAGCTCTTGAAAGTGACGCCCTGCTCCTCTGACTCTGTGAATAGCTTCTCAAAAATGCTCAGAGTCTTGATTAAACTTGGGTTCTTGTGGCGGACGGCATTTTCAGTCGACAGGCCGTCGAGCATAGCAGGCTCAGTTTCGAAAACATACTCATCAGGAGGCAGCGGTTCTTCATAGAGCGTCCCCCAGACCGGCAACCCCAAGATCTCATGAAACTCTTCCAGAGAAATTGAAACTTCGCGGTCCCTTAGAAAGAAGGTGTTGGTGGGAAGATTCCATTGGTTTAAGAAAGCCTTAACCCACCAGACATGGGGGGACCTGATAGTGGAAAAGAGACGCGTACACTGCCTGATAGAGCCCGACCCTCTGCAGTCGCGCATGATGGGCAGACAGGATATAACGGGCCCAGAGAAGGTAGCCCGTGGGATGTCGAGGGGTAAGCCCTATTTTGTAAATCTGTCCCCATGGCTGGGCTTCACCTTGGCAGATGCGACGCCCTAAGATGTCTATAGCTGGCACAGAGTGGTTCGGGATCCCAGTTGTAGACGGTTTAAGCCGTCCCATAGGGGTCCAATTCGACATCTCCACAGCAAAGGCGGTCCGTGGACGCTCCATCGGCAGAAATGGATAGGTAGGCTCTGTAGGTATCTCGCAAAGAAAGCTGCGGCGACCGTGGATGATATGACCGTACCAGGTCCCCTATAAAAGTATATTGGTGCAATTCGGGTCATGAGCCCTGAACATTGCCATCATCTTTCCGTCCGACGGTGATTGAGGAAAAATCGCCTTCGAGTGAGTAAAGGGAAAGTATGGGAGAGAAGCCATTACTCCTGAAATAAAGGAAAGGAAGCTGTTAGTGAAGCCCATGCGTATTTATAAATATATGTGTATATATAAAAGACAGTGGAAGAAAACGACAAATAAACTTATTTTATGGGACCATTGGTTACAAAACACAAGGGTCCCACAAAATCAAGATGACGGCTCACTAATGATGAGGCAGGATAATCATTATGAGAACAAAAGGAAGATTCTCAATAAATGAACAGTGCATTTCAAAAAACTCTACACATTCCACAGAGAGAGAAGACCCACTGCAGAACCCTATGCAAATCATGGGGGATCTTTTTGAAAAATTTTTGCAAAGAGCAACTAAGGGAAAGAAAATCCCAAGAAGTCTTCTCTTAAGAACTAAGTTCTTTAGAGGAATTAAATTCCTTTTGAATGGAGGAGTTAAACTCCCTGAATACTTTTTCAGAGCTAAGACTCTTTGGAATGGAATTAAATTCCAGAGAAAGGTCAAGTGTCGCCATCAATCCCTGAGATCAAAGGAGTCCTAACAAAAGGGATTTATTATTTAAAGATTGAACAGTTTTTTTAAGAAACTTGGAAAAGATGGGTTCTTGTTAAAGGGAAAAACCCTTGGTATGGATTTAAAATCCAAGAGAAAATTTCTACAAGGAGTTCCTCGGCCGTTCAAGATTCTTACATGAAAAAGGAAATCTTTTGTTGACAGAGTTACACTCTGGAAATTTTTGAAACAGAGAACTAAGCTCTGGGAAAGAGAATTGAATTCTCAGAGGAAAAACGAGCAAGGAAGAAGACGGAAAAAGTGGAGGCGCTTCTGAAGAGACCCATGCATTTATAGGATGTGATGAGGAACGGTTCATCTTCCATGTTCCCTAGACAGATCCAATGGTTACAAAAGTGACAGCGTTGCACTCACGTGCAAACACGTGAGAAAAACGCTGTGGGGGAATTTGTTTCCTGATAAAATATCAAGAAATACTCCAATGGGGTATCACGTGACCAAGGGTCACGTGCTGACATATGATGGTTTCCTAGGGACTCTTCTATAATAGAATGAAATTCTACTCAACAAGAGTCACGTGCCTACACGCGATGTGCCTTTAAACCCACTGAAAGGGATTAAAAGATCTAATAAAACAGCAAGGAAAAAACCCAATAGGGCATCACATGCTCACACGTGACCAACAGTCACGTGCTCACACGTGACCAACAGTCACTTGCTCACACGTGACCAAGGGTCACGTGCTGACACGTGATGATTTCTTAGTTCTTAAAATAGCAAAATTAAATTCTGGTTAAAATGATGACCAAGGAAGGTCATGTGTCAACACGTGATGGGTCCTAAGCTTTTTATTTAATAGAATTAAATTCTATTCAAATGATCAAACAAGTGGGATCACGTGCCAACACGTGATAGGTTTTCAAAGCCTTCTGAACTAATAGAATTAAATTCTAATTAAGAAAGAATCGAGAACCCTAATTGGAAAATATTTCTCTAAATCTTTCCAAACAAAATTTTTTTTGTGTTTTGTAAAGTGGAACACCGTTGGATCAAAGATCCAATGGTGATTAAAAATCACCAATTTATAGAAAGATTTTGTATAAGGAAATATTTCCCTGAAACTCACCAAGAATAACAAACAGAATATCTTTTGGATTAAAAATCCAATGGTGAATAAAATTCACTGAGTAGTCTAAAGATCATGTTGGTTACAAAATCAATTAAAATCTTTCAATGAAAGATTGATTAAACAAACTTATTCTTTTCTTTCTCCTGTAAATAGGAGCCAAGAAGAGAAATGAAGGGGATCTTTGATTTTGAGAGAAAAACAACACAAGAGAGAGGAGAATTTAATTCTCAAGAGAAAAAAGAAGAGCTTCTCAGAAAAAAAGAAACCCTAGGTGAGAAAGGGGAAAGAGATCTAAGCTCCATAAATCCAAAGCGAATTTAATTCTCAATTTAAGAGTTTAACACTTCTGAATAAGAACTTAGTTCTTCCTTTGGTTGAAGATCTGCAGAAGCAGATCTCCCCACAAATTGAGAATTTAATTTTCATCGGGGAGATTCTGCCATACAGATCCAAAACTTAGAAGGGAGTATTTGAGTTTAAGGAATATAATTCCCCCAAATTCATAGGAATTTAATTCCTCCAAATGAAACTAGGGTTTAACCCTATATGAGAATTTAATTCTCCCAAATTCATAAGAATTTAATACCTCCAAATGAAACTAGGGTTTAACCCTATATAAGAATTTAATTCTTCCAAAGAAACAGGAATTTAATTCCTATAAACAAAACTAGGGTTTAACCCTATAGAAGAATCTAATTCTTAACAAGAGACTTAAAGCTCTCCATTCACGTAAAGAACTTGGTCATGTGGTAACACGTGACCCCCATCCTCAATGAGTAGAAAAGAAAGAACAAGGCTCGGTCATGTGTCCCCACGTGACCCTTAAACAGACTCCCTAAAATGAAAAGGAAAAAGCTTGGAGGTAATGCCTCACGTGCTCGCACGTGACCCTCAAAAATGAAGGGAACAAATCCAAAGGCAGAATTAATTTTAAGCGCCCTCACGTATCCCAACGTGACCCTTAATAAACACCTTAATAAATCAATGCATGGGTACCTATCACGTGCCCACACGTGATGGCTGTGAAAACTAAAAGTGTTTAACACTTATCTGAATATTCTGAGAACAAAATAAAGGTAGTCTGGCCCCATTCTCCGGCGCCTCACATGACCCCACGTGACTACCTCCTTTCTAGTGTTTAACACTATTTTAAATGCTTCGTCCCTATTTTTTAACATTATCTTAAGCGCGTCATGTGTGAACACGTGACCGCCAAGTATTCTCTAGTGTTTAACACTATCCTAAAGCCAAGCTTAGCCCAAATTTACTAAGTTTTCCATAAGTAAATTTTCCCGTCAAATGAACTTTAAAATCCAGAGCTATAATGAATGGTTAGTGCTCAACCAAAGATAAAATGTTGTCAGAGCCCCTAAACCCCTGTTTAGCATTGCTAAATAATGGGGGCTGAACCCAGATAAATGTTCAAAGGGCCAACATTTCAAACTTAATTGGACTTAGCCTAAGTTGGCTATAAGTCCTCAATTAAGATTTAACTGAGCCAAATGTGCTCATAATCTAATTAGTTGATCTTAGTCCCAAATTGAATTACAGATTTCCAAATCAACTCTGGTTCAAGGGTACATCTCTTTACTCCTTTGATATTTGTCGTTGTAATCCTTCAATGTCTTCAGAGAGGTGACGGGTCCCGATAGCCAACCATTCCATGGACTGTGGGGTCCTCTAAACCCATGGACTATGATGTCCTTAACCTTGGACTGTGGGGTCCTTAAGACCATAGACTATGATGTCCTTAACCTTTACAGCTTATGATGCTTTTAAACTGGACCGAAACGTCCTTAAACTAACATTGGACCACCATGTCCTTAAACTGGTAATCGACCGCAATGTTCCTAAACTAAACAATAGAGACCAAATGCTCTTTTGTTGGATCTAAACGATCCTGTTAAGTTGATCTTAGTCAAAAATTAGACTAACATATCCTTAACATACGTTTAAGTTGATCTTAGTCTTAAATGAGACTAACGTATCCTTAAACCCAACCCCAAACCCAAATCTAGGAAAATACGGATTTGGACTAATCCATGCCCTACGGGCGACAACATTAATTAGTCTCCGTATACAATCCACGGGCAACCAAAAATAAAACAAACACACACGACACGAAGTGACCATCTGGAGAAGGAGAAAGTTGTTACCGCGATGCGGTAAGCGTAATTAACTGCAGGGGCTTGCGCCTGCAGGGAAGAGCATCCCCACAATAAAAAAACCTCTCAAATAGGGGGAATCTGACGAAGTCTGCTACATCGGCCGCATCTGTCTAAATCTCCGATACACGGTTCCATAAATCAACTTGTCATCTTCGGAGAGGTGGACGGATAAATCCAAATAGTATCTGCCCCTAAAATTCAGGCGAGACGTTCCAACGTCTCGATCGCGTCTTTCGGCGGGGAACAGTGGCGTTTTGCAAAGATTTGTTTAAAATACATGATTGATTGATAATCGATATCCGTATCGTGTTTTGAAAAGTGTAAAAATCACAACCAAAGAAATTTGTAAACTGCAATCAATAACGGTGTCTTTTGTAGGTTCATCGGTGAATGCAGATCGTCCACAGGAAAAGTGTGATTTGATCGATCTTGTTTTAGTTAAGTTGAAAATTAAAGGATAAAAGAAAATTGATTCAAGAGTTATGAAATTTAGTTTCAGGAATCATAAAAGAATAGATATAAAATCAAGAAATACTAATGATCAAGAAGATGTCCAAATCGAATGAATTATCAAGATTTGTAAAGAGCCTTGTAGGAATCGATCCAATTGATAGTGATGATGAATACTTATGATTACAAATTCTTATCTATTGAAGATTTGTTGGTAGATCGATGACGATCAACGAGAATTAGGGATCCATTGAAGAAACTAGGGTTTCTCCATCATCATCCCTTGTCCTTTTGTTGATTATCATTCAAATTCTTGCCTCTAAGAAATTCAATCATCGATCGTTGATCTCTAATTTGGAGCGAAAACATTCAAGAAAGTATCTCGCTCGAAACTAGATCATCGTTGATTCAATTTCCTAAAGTTTACAAAACTCATAAGACTTAAGAATCGTTCAAGAATTTAATCATCATCATCTATCTATTTTCTCGATTCCTCCACAAGCGGAGTTTTACGCACGCATCATTCTAAAACAATCAAGAACTAAGAATATCATAATGCGAGAATGAAAAGAAAGCAAGAATAAAGATTTTCACCTTTTATTATTCGATATTTCGTTACAATACACTCAAAGACTACAAGAATTGAGGAGGAACTAAATCATAGAACTAGCTTCGCATCGTCTTCTTGAGTCGTGGATCGTCTTGGATCTCTTGCTCAGATGAAGATCGGCGTTGCTTCAAAAAGGCTTGTTGAATGTTTGCTTGAATCGGTACTCGATGATCTTGATTTGGATCAAATTTTGTCACTCAATTTGCTTTAGAATTGATTTGTATCTTGCTAGAATTTTTTTACCCTAATTGATGAATAACCTTTGTAATGATGCCCTAGGTCCCTTTTTATAGCTTTCCCCCAAGCTTCCCCTAGAAGCTAGGTTTAGCTTCCCTTATAAGCTAGGATGTTATGAAGCTTGCATAGAAAGCTAGGTAGTTATAGGAAGCTTCTAGATTAAGCTAGTTAGCTAGCTTGCATGAGAAGACTTGCCGTTGAAGGGAAGCTTCTGGAGATTTCTAGGGACTTTTAATAAACTTGGCCATAAAAATAGAATCCTCGGGAAAGTGTCTGCCTCCAACGAGTCGGATCGGCCGCGGATCCTCGACGGATCGGCCTGACTCGGCCGCGGATCCATGGCCGTTTAGGGTGATCTCTGCATGGATTTCTCAGGTTGATTTGGTGCTGACTTTGTGGCACTTTTCTGATATCTGGAATATTTTTATACTTTTTTATTCACTGCCAGATTTCAAGTCTTGGATTTGACGTATTTTTATCAGCACTTTTATGATTCCGGCTCTTTTACCTGGAGAATTTCCTGCACTTAATCTCGAGACAAGTGTTTGATATACAAAGACCGTGCATGCAATAATAAACACACATTTTCCCTCAAGATGCCGGTTATAATGTATAACACATGTTATTTGATATTTTATAGAAAAATTGCTAATATGTGCTATATTTATACCAAACACCTTTAGATGATTGCAAATAGTAAGGAAATTGATGTGTTAGAAATGCAATATTTTTGACAGATCAAATTCCCCCAAACTTAATTTTGGTCGTCTCGAGCAAACTTGTTTTATTAGAAAAAGAAGGAGAAAATAAAGAAAAAGAAAAACTAACTAGCACACTTTCGTAGGCACCACGATTGCACCGAGCACGTGCAACAAGCCTTTAAACCTCTAGGTGTCCCTAGTAGGAGGAGTGTTGTCTCCCGAAGGTTTTCAGCGGATTGCACCCACAAAATCCAATAATAAAAGGAAGACCCTGAAAGTTACATATAAAGATGAGAACTGTAAAAGAAAGACTTTGAAAATTAGAGTTTCCAACTATACTAGCTTTTCAGTTGTCATGAGCCCTATCTTAATAGTCATGAAAAGATGTTAGAAATCACGTCATCCCTCAATAAAACATCGTCTTTATTCTTCATTCCTATTTTTCTTCCAAACATCGATCATATAACCCTACGTGTGTGTAAAGGACATCCCTACACTCGGAGAATTCAATTCAAGCTATCATACTCTTGTCCATCTACCTCAGTACTTTTTAATCGAAGAATATTTAGATGGGATTGCTCACACATTTTTCATGCGACCGTTAATACTTTTTGAGGTACTAACCGACCGATTACTCATGTGCTTGCTTATAAGGTTAATTTAGTATTTTCCTCGTCTTGCAACACCTAAGGCTTAGCAGTGACTCCTAAACCAGTTGGTCTAAGGCACTAGGTGATGAAGCACCCTCGCTATATTTTTTTATTGCTGCCTTGGTGATAACAAAACCAGTGTTAATTTTTCTTTACCATTTTATCTTTTATTCATTTATTATTTCCTTCATACTTTGGCTTTTAGACAAGAGCATTTCAAGGTATCCTCTACTCTCCCGAGTTTCAAGACGTGTAAGTGCGTATAGTAGGGTATCAACATTCAAATGCTTAGCTTCCAGAATAGGATCTATTTTTCAGACTTATTTTTATCATCGGATTAGTGACTTCCTTCATCTTACAAACCCTTGGGACAACGGCTCATAACTACTTATTACTAGTTCGTTTAAGAAAACTTCTAATTTTCTAGGTTTTCTTAAATTTTTCTAATCTTTTGGATGTAATTTTTCACTATCTAATCTTTTATTATCAAATTAAATATTAAATATTTTTAACTTTAGAAAAAAAAATTTATATGTTTTGTGCTTATGCAAAGTGATATGCAAATGATGCGTAAATAAGCATAAACCTCCCCCAAACTTGTTTTCAACAGTGTCCTCACTGTTGCCATCCGCTAGATCACAAAAACCTGTAAGCTTGGGAGGAAATTTATTAACGGGGGCAATATATATGATCGTGAAAATCCTCCCCCAAACTTATTCTTTTCACTCACCTCCATTCTAAAGATGATACGGTAATTTACAAGACATGGAGGTGAGACGGAGGAATTTTAATCAAGATAAAGTGGCTCCTGTAAAAACAGGAGCTCCTCCGTGGGGTCAGTGGAAAAGTATGGTTTTAATCTATGTCCATTTACTTTGAAAAATATACCGTTTTCAACATTTTCAACCTCAACTGCCCAGTGCGGGTATACATACCGCACAACAAAAGGTCCTTTCCACCGAGATCGTAGCTTACCCGCATGAAGATGGAGTCGTGAATCATAAAGAAGGACTTGTTTACCAGGTGTAAAAGTTTTTCTCAAAATGTTTTTATCGTGAAATACCTTAGTCCGGTTCTTTACAATTACAGCATTATCATAAGCTTCACCGCGAAGTTCGCTTAGCTCGTTTAATTGCAGCTTCCGAAAGTTGCAGGCTTGATTTAAGTCAAAGTTAATTTCTCTAATGGCCCACATTGCTTTGTGCTCAATCTCGACCGGAAGGTGACAAGCCTTCCTAAACACCAGTCTGTAAGGAGACATACCTAGATCGGTTTTATATGCAGTTCGGAACGCCCAAAGAGCATCCATCAATTTTGTTGACCAATCTTTTCGATTTTTAGCAACAGTCTTCTCCAAAATTTGTTTGATTTGTCTATTTGAAACCTCAGCTTGCCCGCTTGTTTGGGGATGATAGGGTGTGGAAAATTTGTGGTTGATTGCATATTTCCGCTTCAAAGTCTTGAAAGACCGATTGCAGAAATGTGTCCCATTATCGCTAATGATAGCGCGTGGGTGTCCAAATGGCGAAAAGATGTTTTCTTTAAGGAACCTAATGACAACCTTTTTGTCATTAGTGCGACAAGGAATAGCCTCAACCCATTTCGAGACGTAATCAACCGCAAGCAATATGTACAGATTCCCAAAGTAGTTGGAAAAAGGACCCATAAAGTCAATACCCTAAACGTCAAAAATTTCAACCACCAAGATAGGTTGAAGTGGCATTTCATTTCTCCGGGAAATCCTACCCGTGTGTTGACACTGTACATAGGTTTTGCAATGATCAAATGCATCATTGAACAAAGTCGGCCAATAAAAACCGCATTGCAAAACCTTCTCCGCCGTCTTTCGAGGACCGAAGTGACCCCCACATGCCTGATCATGACAAAAAGATAGAACACTCTTGAATTCATCATTAGGGACACATTTGCAAATGATCTGGTCAGGAAAATACTTAAACAGATAGGGTTCATACCAGTAAAAATGTTTTACTTGGGATAGAAATCGATGTTTGTCCTGTTTCGACCATTCACGAGGAATAAGTCTCGTGGCAAGGTAATTCACAATATCCCTGAACCAAGGTTCGTCGGATACGTTCAAGAGTTGTTCATCTGGAAAAGAATCATTGATCGGAAAGGTCACAGGTGAAGAAGAGATGCACGAAAGATGGTCGGCTACAACATTTTCACATCCTTTTTTATCTTTAATAACAAGATCAAATTCTTGTAATAGAAGGATCCAACGTATTATCCTACCTTTAGCATCTTTCTTTGCCAAAAGATGTTTCAAGGCGGAGTGGTCAATGTACACATCAATTGGTGAGCCAATCAAGTAAGGCCTGAATTTTTCTAATGCGAATACAACTGCCAAAAGTTCTTTTTCAGTAGTTGTATAGTTAATTTGAGTATCGTTCAGAGTCTTACTTGCATAATAGATCACGTGTGGCATCTTTTCAATGTGCTGTCCTAAGACTGCACCAACTGCAAAATCTGATGCATCACACATAAGCTCAAAAGGATGGTTCCAATCTGGAAATGATAGAACGGGGGCTGTAGTGAGAGAGTGTTTGAGTGAGTCGAATACTGCCTCACAATCCGAGTCAATGTGAAAGGTTGTGTTCTTGGCCAAGAGAAGAGTTAATGGTCTAGAAATTTTGCTAAAATCCTTAATGAATCTTCTTTAAAAGCCTGCATGGCCAAGAAAGGATCGTATATCCTTGACGCATTTGGGATGAGGAAGGTTTTGAATGACATCTATTTTAGCTTTGTCAACCTCAATGCCTTTTCGTGAAATAACATGTCCAAGCACAATTCCCTCTTGGACCGTGAAATGGCATTTTCCCCAATTTAAGGTTAAGTTCTTCTCTTTACAACGAGTAAGAACTGCGTCAAGATGAGATAGGCAGTCAGCAAAAGAATCTTCGAAATTCGAGAAATCGTCGATGAAAATCTCTAGAAAATTCTCTACCATGTCCGAGAATATTCCCATTATACACCGCTGAAATGTAGCGGGAGTATTCAATAACCCAAAGGGCGTGCGTCTATAAGCAAAAGTACCAAAAGGATAAGTAAATGTGGTTTTATCTTGATCCTTTTTGGCAATAGGGACCTGGTTATAGCCAGAGTATCCGTCCATGAAGCAGTAATACTCTTGTCCAGCTAAGCATTCTAGCATTTGGTCAATTAAAGGTAGAGGAAAGTGGTCTTTCCTCGTTGCAGCATTGAGTTTTCTATAATCAATACATACACGCCACCCAGATTGAGCGCATGTCTGGATTAACTCATTAGCCTCATTTGTAATGACCGTGATACCAGATTTCTTAGGGACGATGGACTTACCCATTGGCTATCGGAGATTGGGTAAATGATACCATTGTCAAGGCATTTGACGATTTCTTTCTTCACCGCATCCTTCATGACGGGGTTTAACCGTCTCTGTGGTTCTCGGGTTGGCTTAGCTTCATCCATCAGATGTATATGATGTTCAACAATCAAGGGACTAATCCCTTTGATGCCAGCCATAGTCCAACCAAACGCCTGCCTATTAGATCTCAATACTGTCAAAAGCGCATTCTCTTGATCTGAGGCTAGAGAGGCGGATATGATCACCGGTAAAGACTCATTCTCACCCAAATATGCATATTTAAGATGAGAAGGTAAAAGTTTGAGATCTAATGCTGGCGGAGAAACTATAGAAGGTGGGGTCATCGAATGATATTCAGAGTCACAAAGAAGCTCGTAGCCTGAAAAGATACAGACTCGGAAGGTAATGAGTCAAGAGTTTCAAACTCAGGAGTAGAAAGAGTGTCCTCACTAAGATGTGCAAAATCAAACATTAATGTGCTAGTGTCGTCGAGATCTTCAAAGCAAAGTTCATCAACTTTGCAACTTTCGGGAGCAATTTCGTGGACAGAACAAACATCAAGTATGTGAGCAGAGGGTTCAGATGGCTGACTTCCAATTTTATAGATGTTCGGTTCAATTGTCATTTTTCCAAAAGATAGGTTCATTGAACCGTTTCGACAGTTAATGACAGCATTGGAAGTGGCAAGGAATGGTCGACCCAAAATCACCGGAATTTGGTTCTGTGGGTTTGCTACAGGTTGTGTATCGAGAACAACAAAGTCCACAGGGAATATGAATTCCCCGACTTTTATCAACACATCCTCCAGTTCACCCCTAGATTTGGTGATTGAATGGTCTGCCATTTGGAGAGTGTAATGAGCTGGTTTCAACTCTCCAATCCCTAACTGCTCGTAAACAGAATATGGAAGCAGGTTAACACTTGCGCCAAGATCAAGTAAAGCATGGTTAATGTTTTTACCCCCAATAGAGATCGAGATCGTAGGACATCCTGGGTCCTTACGTTTCTTTGGTAACTGTGGGTTAAAAGCAGTGCTAACATTATTTTTCATGAAAACCTTTTTGGGCACTTGAGTCTTCCTCTTCCTAGTGCACAAGTCTTTAAGAATTTTTGCATAAGCGGGGACTTGTTGAATAGCATTTAGGAGAGGGATGTTGATGTTAACCTGTTTGAACATTTCCATAATCTTCTCCATATGTGGACTCGATTGGTTTCCCCTTAACCGATTCGGATAAGGAGCTTTAGCAATAAGAGCTGGGTCCAACATTGGAGAAGGTGATGTGTGTGGAACTAATCCCAGAATAGAAGTGGGGATCGTCTTTGGTGGAATAGAAGAGGTATGCTGAGGTGTAGAGCCTTGAGGAAAACGGAGAATAGGCTCGGAAGAAGGTGGTGGGGTAGAAGAACAAGGATCAGAAGTAGAAGTGTGTGTGGAAGGGAAAGTCTCAGCCGGGGTATTATTGATAAATTTTTCATTATTCTCAATCTCTTCCCCAATGTGATTGTTCAGCACTCTTCCTGATCTCAACATTGTAATTGCATTCACATTGTAGTGTTGTGAATGTCCAGGATTCGGTAGGGGTTGAGACGGAAGTTTCTTTTTCTCTCTCGCACTCATTTCGGCTTTTAATTGGGCAATTTGAGCTTCCATCGATTTAATACTCTCACTTTGATGATCAGAGTTTTTCTGGAATTTATCGAGGGAAGACTTAAATTCAGCCGACATTTGTTTCATGATCATTTCAAAAGTCCGTTCGAGTGAAGAGGAATTATCAGGACCGGTCAACTGCAAAGGATTATACGGTGCAGGTGTGTTGACTGGATTTTGAAAGTTTTGTGATTGGTAGGGGTGCTGAGTCAGTTGAAATGGCTACTGTTGTGGTGGAGGAGCCCTTTGAAAATTATTTTGATTTGGAACCGTGTTTTGAGTTTGTTGTTGGTTCCAAGCAAAGTTAGGGTGATTCCTCCAACCCTGATTATAAGTGGAAGAATACGGATCGTTTCTAGGTCTTTGTTGGAAAGCAGCATTGGTATACTCTTGACCTTGAAATGGAGAATTTAAAGGACATTCTTCCGTAAGATGAGATGGCTCAGAACAGCATCCATAGACAGTTTTGGGGAGTGACATCTGATTTAGGGAGGCTGCTAAAAATTTATGTTCCATAGCTTCGAGTTTCTTTTGCATTGCTGCCATTTTAGCTCTAACTCCTATGGAAACATCAATTTGGTGAATACCACCCCTAGACGATGATTGGTTTACACTCTCCCACTGTAAAGATTTTTCAGCGAAATCTTTTTAGAATCTCCAGGCCTCACCATCATCTTTAGTCATGAAAGTGCCTTGACACATGGATTCAAGGTTCTGTTTTGTTGTAGGATTAATGCCCTCATATATGATTCTGCACAGATCCCCTCTAGGAATTCCGTGATGAGGATATTGAACTAACAGATCCTTGAAGCGTTCAAAACACTTCGAGAATGGTTCATTTGGAAGCTGGGTAAATTGATTTATTTCGCTACGGACTCGAGCTGTCTTATGATTGGGGTAGAATTTCTTTAGGAAAGCTGCGACGAATTCATCCCAGTTTGAAATAGAATGTGGGGCTTTGTTATAAAGCCGCCTCTCGGCTATATCGCACAGAGTAAATAGGAGAAGACGTAAACGCATAGCATCCACAGAAAGCTGTGAAGTACCCATCATAGCGCATACATTTTCAAATTTGGTAATAAAGACATATGCGTCTTCAGACTCGAGACCGTGATATTTGGGTAGAAGATTGATGTATTGTGGCTTGATTTCAAAATTGTCCCCATTGGCTGGTGGAATGGTGAGACAGGTCGAAAGAGGACCCCGCATAGGGTAACATCTCTCTTGGAAAGAGATGCGGGGCGGATTCTGCGCACCTGCGGACGGTGGCAGAGTAGTGTTAAAGAAGTTCGATGGAGAATTGTCCATCGAAATAGGTGTGGTGGTAGGTAAAGAACAAGTAGACGTAGAAATACCGACTTCGGAGTCGATAGGAGGAACGCGGACAAGACGGGTACTAGAATCCCGTGTCCAGCCGAGCATGCACTAAATGGTTTAGCACAAGTGGCAGCGTTGTGATAATTAAGGAAAAGATGAGTTGGTGTTTGTTTTGAAAAAGACGGATTTTTGAAAAATCAAATCACAAACAATGCACAAGCAACCCTAAATATAATGGTCACCAAGGTCAAGTCTCTAGACCGCTCCTAGACTTCCAGAAGACAAGTCGCAAGATAGATCCTCTACTGCCTCTTTGGCTCTCCTGTGGCTAGGTAAGTGCCAGGTAAGTGGGAGGTTCTCCATTACGTAAGTAGTGGGCCTAATTAAGTAACCACTTGCCTTAGACACACTTGCCTTAGACACCACAAAAGAAACGCGGATAAGCAATAGATTACCCACGACCTCTTTCTGTCCTAAGTGAGCGCGACGGTCCTTAGAGTCATGTCTAGATATTTTTTAGTTAATGAGGGTGATGCGGATGCAGTTTTTATGATTTTTGGGGCTTAGGAAGGGTAATGAACTCCCCACCTAATCTGAATTTGGTCTTTGCCCCTTAATTTCCGTATTAAAAATGCAAACAACCAAGATCAAACATGCAACAATTTTTTTTTTTGCGGCGCTGCGAATTTTTGCAAAGAAACCTGCAGAAATTGGTTAATGGACAGAGCAGGGAGGAGATAAGAAAGACAGAAGTATACCTGAGAAAAATTGTGCACTGAAACCCTAATCAGGCCGTGGAACCGCCGTGAGAAGCACACTATGACCGCAGATGCGCGGTGAGATGATGAGATCCCTGCACAAAAATTGGTACAAATGCTTCTGTTGCCTCACTGAACTCCCTGAGATACTCTGAAAATTTTTCCTCTCACTCCACAGATTCTAGATCTCTTTACAATAAATCACAACGAATCGTTAAGCGCTTGTTACAAATTTTGATCTAAAGAACTGATGGAATAATAAATTTTCCAACTCAAATTACAAAAACGAACAAATTAGCACATTTTCCCCGGCAACGGCGCCATTTGATTGATATTCCTTTTCCGTGTCGTGTTTTGAAAAGTGTAAAGATCACAACCAAAGAAATTTGTAAACCGCAATCAATAACGGTGTCTTTTGTAGGTTCGTCGGTGAATGCGGATCGTCCACAGGAAAAGTGTGATTTGATCGATCTTGTTTTAGTTAAGTTGAAAATTAAAGGATAAAAGAAATTTGATTCAAGAGTTATGAAATTTAGTTTCAAGAATCATCAAAGACTAGATCTAAAATCAAGAAATACTAATGATCAAGAAGATGTCCAAATCGAATGAATTATCAAGATTTGTAAAGAGATTTGTAGGAATCGATCCAATTGATAGTGATGATGAATACTTATGATTACAAATTCTTATCTATTGAAGATTTGTTGCTAGATCGATGACGATCAAAGAGAATTATGGATCTATTGAAGAAACTAGGGTTTCTCCATCATCATCCCTTGTCCTTTCGTTGATTATCATTCAAATTCTAGCCTCTAGGAAATTCAATCATCGATCGTTGATCTCTAATTTGGAGCGAAAACATTCAAGAAAGCAACTCGCTCGAAACTAGGTCATCGTTGATTCAATTTTCTAAAGTTTACAAAACTCATAAGACTTAAGAATCGTTCAAGAATTTAATCATCATCATCTATCTATTTTCTCGATTCCTCAACAAGCGGAGTTTTACTCACACATCATTCTAAAACAATCAAGAACTAAGAATATCATAATGCAAGAATGAATAGAAAGCAAGAATAAAGATTTTCACCTTTTATTATTCGATATTTCGTTACAATACACTCAAAGACTTCAAGAATTGAGGAGGAACTAAATCATCGAACTAGCTTCGCATCGTCTTCTTGAGTCACGGATCGTCTTGGATCTCTTGCTTAGATAAAGATCGGCGTTGCTTCAAAAAGGCTTGTTGAATGGTTGATTGAATCGATACTCGATGATCTTGATTTGGATCAAATTGTGTCACTCAATTTGCTTTAGAATTGATTTGGATCTTGCTAGAATTTTTTTACCGTAATTGATGAACAACCTTTGTAATGATGCCCTAGGTCTCTTTTTATAGCTTTCCCTCAAGCTTCCCTTAGAAGTTAGGTTTAGCTTCCCTTGTAAGCTAGGTTGTTATGAAGCTTGCATAGAAAGCTAGGTAGTTATAGGAAGCTTCTAGATTAAGGTAGTTAGCTAGCTTGCATGAGAAGATTTGCTGTTGGAGGGAAGCTTCTGGAGATTTCTAGGGACTTTGAATAAACTTGGCCATAAAAATAGAAGCCTCGGGAAAGTGTCTGCCTCCAACGAGTCGGATCGGCCGTGGATCCGCGGCGGATCGGCCGTGGATCCGCGGCGAATCGGCCTGACTCGGCCGTGGATCCGTGGCTGTTTAGGGTGATCTCTGCATGGATTTCTCAGGTTGATTTGGTGCTGACTTTGTGGCACTTTTCTGATATCTGGAATATTTTTATACTTTCTTGTTCACTGCCAGATTTCAAGTCTTGGATTTGACGTATTTTTATCAGAACTTTTATGATTCCGGCTCTTTTACCTGGAGAATTTCCTGCACACAATCTCGAGACAAGTGTTTGATATACAAAGATCATGCATACAATAATAAACACACAATTTCCCTCAAGATGCCGGTTATAATGTATAACACATGTTATTTGATATTTTACAGACAAATTGTTAATATGTGCTATATTTATACCAAACACCTTTAGATGATTGCAAATAGTAGGGAAATTGATGTGTTAGAAATGCAAAATTTTCGACTGATCAATAATCTTGTAGAAAAAGGTTTTAATAGTAAAAGGTGTTTATATGTAAAATTGCATTTTCCCATATTCCATGTTCCCGAAAGGCATCATGCTATGTTGCATATGAGTGTTGTGAGGAGGTAGGTCATTACCTCGCGAACTATCTAAAGGTATAGAAAGGAATTATGATATTTCATGTCGAACCTAAACTACATGGTATTTTTTTTGAAAAATGCGATAAAAATTACAATATAAATTCTTTTGAAATGGAACATTTTCGATATGTTTTGTTAATGATTAATAGTCATGTTGTGAGAGTTTGGTATTGTTGTTTTAAGAAAATTGGAACTTTTAAAGAAAAACCGAATCGGAAGTCGGATTAACTCCGCTTCCGTTGGGTTTTAGAATTACGAGTTTTCAGAATAGAAAAGATAACAGGGAGGAGGGACTTACTAGATTGTAGATTAGGGAAGAGGAAGAGGGAGTGGTAGGAGGTGCCGGTGAGTCGTTTCGTCGCTGGAATCTCCTAGGGTCGTCGTCGGAAGTTCGTCGAAGTTTCGCCCTTCGCTAACTCCACTTGTACACAAAAGTTCTAGGGATTTTTTTTAGAGGTTGGACAGAGTTTGTGAGTGAGGGGGTGTGAATTGGAGTGGTATTTATAGGAAAAGATTAGGGTTAGGGTTTGATAGAAAATGCATTAAAAATTATGCATTAAAATAGTTTTAAATTAGGTTTTAATTATATTTTAAAGTCTCTGTTAATGTGCAGGGTATTTAAACATGACAGAGGTTAAGGGGATGCCAAAAGACACAGGTTTCATGAAGGCACAAATCGGATTTGGCTGAGTTAGGCCGGCAGCGCCGGCCGTTTCAGGCGCGCCGCCGGCCCGATTCAACCGAGTCGATCTCCGTCTTGGCGCCACGTGTCCATCGATGCTTGGTCTACCTCCTGAACTTGTTTGTTTTTAGTGTGACCTTTGGGTTTATGGGTTATGCACGTGTAAATTCTTGGGCTTCTAAAAAGATTAAAAGAAAACAATATAAAAAATAATGTGGCTGATGGGATTTGAACTCTGGTGCTTTGGTCAGCAGTGCAAGGTCTTACCAATGAGCTACAAGCTCTTTCTTACTGTTAAAAAGCAAAACAAATTTATAACTTGTGCTCAGGCAAAAGTACCCCTTTCTATATTTTTGAAAAAAAATTGTACAGAAAGTTTAGGGTTGTTACAATGAGGGATTTGTCAAGCGGTCCCGGGAATCTATATTATGGAAGGGCTATTACAAAACTTTTGGAATATTGCAACATCGGCTTGCCTGATTTAGAAGATAAAGTAAAGTCCCATGTCGAATTCGGAGCACGAAACATAAACTTGATGAAGTTGGATTCCTAGACTTCACAACCTCCAAGCTTCTCCCATACTCCTCAAGTTCCCATTGACGCTCCTCCTACTGAAGCACCACCCTCTCAAGACTTTGATTTTCAAAGATTCGAAAACCGGATTGTGGATCGCTTTTCATGTCCACTTGATCATATCATGGGTAAACTTGATTGCTTTACCAGGGATTTGGATCATCTTTCAAGGTCTTTTGATTATCACATGGCATATCTTTACAACAAGCTTCAGATTGATCCTCCGCTTCCATATGGACGTACTCAAGATCCTCCGTCTCCGGAACAATAAGTCTTGAGTCATTAGTTTGCTTTTGTGTTAGTTTTTAGTTTGTTCTTATTGTGTCATTTTAAACTTTGTGTTTTTTATTGTGTCATTTTGAACTCTATTTTAGTTATTATTATGTCATCTTGAACCTTGTGCTATTATTGGTTGTTATTGTGAATCGGTTCATCATGTTTAATGTTATGCTTGAATTATTCATCTGTTATGCCTTAATCATGTTAATCATGTAAAATCTTATTATCAAATAAACTTTTAGAACAAAATTATATATTCGTATCTATTTCTTTACCCCTTACTTTGATTATTTTTAAATTTTTGATATTTTTCGAAAAGGGGGAGAAATTATTCATGAATATCATATATCATATGATACAATGGCAATAAAATTTGAGTTATAACACTCGTCTTCATGAATTGTTTCTTGAAAAATAGTATTAATGGTATGGGACATTAATATGAGTTCAAATATTTTTTCAACCGAGCATGCATTGAAGAGGATATTTAACTCTAATTTATATTTTTATATATATCATGAATGCTTTAAATATTTTTTTCTAAATATCAAAAAGGGGGAGATTGCTGACACTTGTGTCACATGATCTTTTGTTTTGATTATTTAGAACAAAACTATATTTAAAGAATTCATATATTACTAACGACGTTTTCAAGTTTTTATTCTTGAGCACAATAAGTATAATATCTCTACATCAAGCAGGACTGCCTACAATAAAATTCGCATTCAAAATGTCAATATGGCATGAAGACTTGACACAAGCAAAGAACATGATGCAAACTTAATCAAGAAATAAAAATGTCTCAAAGTAACATCTCAAGAAAATAAATACCAAAGAAGAACCAAGTTGAAGAAAAGAGATATAAGTGTTGTTATTGAGTCTAGAGTTTATCTCACAAGGTTAAAAATCAGTTTCCAACATATTTCTATTTTTCAGATGTCCTCACTCATTAAGAAACATCTAACATATCGATTGGAATTTTAACTGCTCAAACTTTCAAAACTGATATTCAAACATATCAGACAGCGGACGTCTGTACCAGACATCCGCTTAAACAATTTTGAATCACCAGACGTCTGGCACAGACGTTTGCAGAAGGAAATTTCCATTTTTTCAACTTTCTGTTCTATCTTTTAGAGACGTCTCCGCAGACGTCTTCTTAAGATATTTTTGTACTGCAGATGTCTGGTACAGAGGTCTGATCGAGGAAATTTTCAAATATTTGTTTCTATCTTTGAACTGTAGACGTCTGGCACTAAATGTCTGTTTTGGAAGTTTCTGGCAGATATTTTCTGTTTGAATTTTCAAACGAGCGGGGATTTACATCATTTTTATTTCAAGCCGTTGCCAACAGTCATTAATTATTTATTTACAGTTATTGGCAGTTATGATGACTATCCCTATAAATATCCAAGAGATCAAACACTTGGACATGCATTCATTGATCATTCAATTAAGAAATCTTTTTATTCTTCTTATGCCTAAAATTTCTTATTCTTTCTCATTTACTCCAGAGACTAAGCATTCAATAATCTCTAAAAACAATCCTCATGCCAAACCGGTATTAATCTTTTGAGATCATAGGATTGTGAGTGAGTATTTGGTCGTTGTAAACGATTGTAAATCCTTGAAGAAGATTCGATATTCTTCCCTACGAGGGAAGACGTCTCTCATTGTTTGATTTGTGGATTCAAAGTGGAAAAAGATTTTTCTAGAGAATCGCAGATTCGAGAGGAAAGGGGGTTTTCTTAGGGAATCACGGATTATAGAGGAAAAAAACCTTTTCTAGAGAATCACATGTTCAAGGGGAATATCCGTGTGAAGTAAGATCCCTCTTCACATCCTTATGAAAAGGGAACGTGTTCTTCACACTTTAAAAATAGTGGAAAATCCTGAAAAGGTGTCTCAGGTGGGAACTAGCCACCGGGAGTGGTGAACTCTAATCAACAATTCTCCTTTGCTTATATTGCTCTCGACTCTAATCTTATTTTCTGTGTTGTTTTGATTATTGCAATAAATTTCATTATTTAATTTATTTAGATTATTCCGCAGAAACTTATTAATCAAAATGCAATATAGTAATTAAATTTTTAAATTTGTCATATAACACATAGTTACCTTATTCACCCTCCTCTAAGGTATTTTCAATTCCCAAGAAAAAAAAAAGAAGAAAAGTGGAATGTCATCAGCGAACTAAAATTCGGTAAGTCCCCAATTAAAAAAGAATAGAATTTTTAAAATAAACAAAATACGGTATGGAACAGTAACACAAATATGAAGATAAAAGCGAAAGATCAATAGCGTGCGAGTCAATAAAGTCAAGCATATATCTATCAGGAAACATATAATTAGAGTGTCATGATGTTAGTTATTATAGTGTTTTAATTTATAAGCTCGAATTGTGAGAGTTTTACATGTAACTAAGATATTCCGTAATTCCCACGGAACAATAGCAATACTAGATTCATGATTTATATAAAATGCCAAACAATGTATGATCCCCTGTTATATATAAATACCTTAATTTTTTGAGCTTCTTCATGATATTCTTGATACTAAAGTACCGATATATATATATATACACACCATGAACTTCATGTTAAACACATGGTAATAATGATACATCAACGAAAACATAGTTCAAGCTCAGGTCAGAATATATCATAAGTTCAAATGCAGAAAAGAGTGCTTTTGGACTGGAATTTGAAAATATTACACAAGGAGTAAGTTGTAGTTCAGGGTGTCTTGTAAATAAGAAGACCGAGTTTATCTCAATCAAGTTCCTGGTGAGAGAATTACGGGTGTTTTCGTAACGCTGCGCAGAGCAGGTCAGTGCAGATTTCAGAATGTATGCACTGGTAGTATTTTGCATTTTCGAATTGGTTCTGTTTATTTTATGGTTTTAAATATTAAACAAGAAATGAGAATCTGTGAGTTATGAACATTTCCCCATAAAAATTTTCGGGTTATGATAACCAAAGAGAGAGTTATGGTTATCTTATGACAGCTGTGCAGATAATTTATGCTGCTGTCTAGATTCGACACCTATTTTTAACATGTATATTTGAGTGGTCTATGTCAATTTACAGAGAAAATAATTTAGTAAAAATATGTAGCTAACATCTAAACTTATTCTAGAAATCAAACCTTACCTCTTATGAGTTCCTACGTTATAAGTTAAGCCCGTTTTAACTCAGGTCTAAAACAGTTTCTGATTATACAGAAAAATAGATTTCAATGCAATTAGCGACTATATGTTGTTACAAAGAATCTACATTTTAAATTATCCTTTATATATGAATAAGGGATGATGAGATAAAACTTTAATATCTTTTAACAATTCTAAACAACCTTTAAACCAATTATCAAGAGAAATCAACTTCCAATGTCTATAATAAAAGAACCTATCATGAATTTATATAAACTTAAGATAACCAAATATCATATATTTCATGGAAACAATTGAAAACTAACCATATTTAATAATGATTGGTTAAACCATAAATCGACTAGTTCAAAACATGAACTTTATCTATAATGAGAAAACCAAGTCTATGATAAATAAAAATTTAGTTTTTAAAAAAAAAATTAGGTTTAACTATTTTAAGCGAAACGAGTGTCAAGGCAAAGATTTGGTGAGTTTATGTGACAAGAGAAAGGAGGAAAAGGAAAAGGAAATATATACATATGAACTCATGAAAATTTATCTATCTTTACTACGAAACATGCAAAAATTAAGGATCTTATCCATTAAAAATAATTATGTCATAAAAAACATCTTGCCTAGATTTTTTGTTTTTCAATACTTTAAGATAAAAACCCTAGAGACTACAAACACAAGTTTATGCAAGATGTGTTAAATATGTATGTCCTCGAGGCCATTATTGTATATATATAGTGGATGCTTGGACATATGTATTTACAGGAAAATCTTGCTCGATATGATAGTATACTATTTGAATTGTCTTTATCTTAACATGTGTATATATTTCACTTGTTATTATGTATCGCTAATACATGTTGATAAAGCCCGTATGATTGTTGCTTGATTTCCAGCATTATAATGACGATTATACATGTGGGGGCTAGGTAGTCCATAAGCGCATCCTTAAATGTCCCTGGTCGTGGGAGTATCGAGGCTGAGCATCGATATTCCAGAGTAGACTAGTGTATAAGTTTTTAGACCTCGACGATGGGCGATGATTAGTCCCATAGCCATTGGTGTGTGGCACTTATGATCGTATACATGTGCTCACTGGGGCTGAGTACACTGGACGGACTTCTAGATGGTATTATATCTATCGTCGGATGGTAGTTCTCAGGTGACATGAGCACAGATTAGTGTTTAGACCTGAGATCGTCATTTGTCTCGTGTGAGTTCCCACTGTACTTCGATTACTACCCTACTACGGCTCTACTGAGTCGTGCAAACAGATTTTAGTTGGGTACAGTCCTGAGCACATGGAGGCAGTGAGCGATCGTTAGGGATTCGTGTCTCCCGGTATAGGGAGTCGATGTCGCACTGTGTTCGGTTGGCCAGCACCACAAGACCTTAGTCAAAGAAGATGATATTTACAGATGGTTAGATCAGTAGTTTCTCGAATCCTTCCTGAGCCACATCAGCATGAATTATCGGGTTATTAGGGTCTGGTGTTTACCATCTTCTAGACCCGGTATGCGATACACTTAGACGAAGAGACAGATTGTATGGAGATTGTCACAGATAATCTTAGTAGGGGTTCGGATGAGCTTACTCGTCAGCCTTCCTTTTCGACAGATACCTGGGCAGCCGTTACATACAGCTAGTGTCGCTGACATGCTTGTGGTTATGGATTTATCCAATAACTCATTGCCAGCATACTGTCGAGTATTTAGAGTTCCACACAAAGGGTTTCCCTGGTTTAAGCAAAATGATGTAGTGGCCATATTTTGATATGTGCAGAGTTCCGATTAAATACGTATACTAGCTACACGGACTTTAATCGGACGGATTGTAATACTAACTGGCTTAGGATTAAACAGGATTATTTAATCAAATATTGATTTAATAATTTACCTATATATATTTCGATACGTATATTCTAGTATTATGTTCATTGTATTATTCTATCTCTTTGGATATTCGTATTTCGATACGAATATGGGTATATATATAAAGAGATGTAATCTTTATTTTTACAAGCATGCATTCTAGAAGGACACCTCATAATTGAATTTTCTATTTTTGATAAATAGATATGAGGTGGAAAAGGCATGGTGAGAGGAATGATGAATAACATGGACAAATGAATTGTTAATTCATTTGTCCATACTATTCAAGTATGGCTACAAATTTTTAATTCTAAAAATCTTTTATCAAAACCATAATTGTGTAGCTCTTTTTCACAAGACTTAGCTCATTTCTTCACTTGAGCTTCTCTCTTCTTTGTGCTCCAAGTTTTTAAACTCCTTCTCCTTCATCTTCCATACACTCTCATGTGTTGAGAATCAAGAGAATGAGATAGATAAACACTTGAACAACTTCACTGCATCCTTAGGTATCATTTCTCAGCAAGTTGTGATTCCTTGTTGCTTCACTTGGTGGGTTGGTGTGAATCTAGAGCCTTGAACTCGTTCCCTCAAGTGGATCATTTTCGACGTAGGAAGACCGGCTTCCAAGCTTGATCCAGCAGCCTCAAGGAGAAAAAGAAGTGGATAGAAGACGAAGAACACGACTACAAAGATTGTAATCCCAACCGAGTAGTATAAAACTCCTTGTTTTTTTGCTAGTTTTAGTGTTTGGTTAAGATTTTAGGGTTTTAGTTTCTAGCGCCTCTTCGAAATTTTTCGGTTTTTATTCCGCAAAGCCTATGGTTGTAGCGGCTAGAACGCTAGGAACCTCATCAAGATGAAGAAGGCGATGAGAGATAGAAAAGGATATAAGGACTTACAAAAAAGGATGATTTAGGATCGTTCTCATCGTAAAGTAGATGATGCCTCGAATTAGATCGAGACGAGAGAGGTGATGTTTTCCTCTCCCTTCGTTCGATTTTAGCGTCGTCGGGCTTCAGATCAGAGAGGACAGAAAGGGAAGAGGAGAAAAAAATTCAGAGTCATGGTATTTTAGGTTACTGCATAGAAGAAAAAAGGTTAAGGGGTTAAGAGTTATTAAAATCCTATCGATCCCTAAAATCAGAACAAGCAAAAAAAACAATAAAAACAAATATTTCAAAATAACAAACAAATGAATTTTATTTTTAATTAAAAGAAAATCATTTCTCTTCTTTTAAAATACTAATAAATATTTGGCTATTAAAAATATGGTATTAGTTTAAAACTTGGGGATTTAAAATAAAACTAAAATATTTCAGTTTTCGAACACGTGACCTTAAGATTTGAACTCTTGCATTGAAACCAACTCAGCACACAAGAATTCATGAAACAAGAATACTCTTTTCAACAAATAAATTTCAATAAGAGATCTGAAAGAAGATTTTTCATAGAATACCACTAAATACAAGTAACTGTACAAAAATAGCATTATAAAAATAGCGGTCGTTACACTATTTATACTTGACGAACTCTTGTACAATGATAATTAGCTTTTGATCCACATGAATTATTAGAATCTTTCGTACACTTAGACACGGGGTACTGACCTACCCTTATCTATTTTTACACCATAAACATTGATACGTTGTTATGCT
Source organism: Agapanthus africanus (assembly GCA_030015575.1). NCBI lineage: Eukaryota > Viridiplantae > Streptophyta > Magnoliopsida > Asparagales > Amaryllidaceae > Agapanthus > Agapanthus africanus. Next base: position 412,610,426 of record CM057349.1, on the reverse strand, counting down.
GCCCAAACTTGTATCGAAATATCGTCGTTAATAGCCGAAATGCTGCCAAAATTATATAAATAATTTATTACTAATTTTTATCGTCTCTTTATTAGATTTGGCCTTGGTTTCACTCAAATACCCCAAAGTTTACAAATCCCGTATTTTTGCCAAAATACCCAAAAGTTTACAAATCATGTATTTTCATTAAAATACCCAAAAGTTTCCAAAGCCGTGTTTTTATTTAAATACCCCAAGTTTGCAAAATCTGTATTTTTATTTAAATACCCTAAGTTTCTAAATTTTATATTTTCATTAAAACGCATGGACTTTTCTATAACTCATATTTTCATAAAATACCTTGGACTTTTCTAGAACTATTATTTCACTGAAATACCTCCAACTCTTCTAAAACTACTATTTATATAAAATACCATGGCTTATCTAAAAGTCGTGTTTTCATAAAATACCCTAAACTGTATAAAAACGTATTTCATTTAAATACCCAAACTTTTATAAAACCACTTTTACAGTTAAATACCCTGACTTTACCAAAACCTTTTTATACTAAAATACCGAATATAATCCATAGGCTTTAATCCCCAGCAAGTATATTTTTCGAATAGGGAACCCGATGAAAAGTTTCGGCCGTCGCGTCGCCTTTACCCGTGGGCGGGGTTCCCTAAAAGGATCTATGCCACGGACATCCCCGCAAAGGGGAATGTCCATCTCGGAAATCCCTGTAAGAGGATTTTCCTCTACTTACGATGCCATCTCGGCAATCTCAAAGAGATACCCCCCGGCAGATATCTCAAAAGATGCCTCCTTCCCCTGCGGATATCTCGAGAGATATCCGTCCGCGGACATCTCAAGAGATATTCGCAGCGGACATCTCCTCTGAGATACCCACCGCGAGAAGCTTCCATGGGAATACCCGCCTTTCTCCACTCTCTTACACTAAAAACACTTTCTCTTCGAGAAATTTTTTCTGACGGGGCGCTGTCTTGCTTCTCGCAAGAGGGCTGCTAGCCCCCTTGACCCCCAGCCCCCAAAATGGATAGCGGGTCCCCTGATCAGTCATATTTATTGCACTTTTGTAAGATCATTTTCCTTCCTTTTATTAATTACTAAAAGGTGTTATTTATAAATTAAGAACATATATCATGCTCCGCTTCCCAGAGTGCGCCAAGATCGGTACGTGGCAGAGCCAACCATGCTACCCGTGGCTAGGAAATATCCCTCCGCAGTCACATTACGGCTGTCAATAAGATATCAAGAACAGTAAAACATATAAAACTAACTAGTACGTGTCCATCTGCAAGAATAAACGAGTCGAGAAATATAAATGCGGAAGCAATAAATCCAATAAACAGTAACATCTGAAAATACGTCCCAAATACGGGCTCACATCAGGAAATAAAAGAACGAAAAAGAAACTAAACTAAACTATCATTAATAAGATCTTCACTTCTCGGCCTGATGGCTGAAATACTCCTGATCAGCCTACGACAGAGACAGAGAAACTGGGCCATGCAAAACCCAGACGTCGGTGCGTCATAATATCAAACAATAAACTATAATCAGGATGCAACAATATATATAGGCATGAAATATAAACAGTAACATGAATGTAATGAGTAAACACGAATATAGAACGGTGAAGTGTATAAGTGTATGTAACGTGCGGTGAGTAATATAAACTATACTGCTGGGTTATCTATTCTAAAGTTATTTGAAATTAATTAATGTACTCCTCCATGTAACTCAAAAGCATATGCCCTGTTATCCCCCGGGACCACGGATCAAGATGTATGAACCAAGAATGGTTCTGTCCCGTTATCCTCCAGGACCACAGATCAAGTAGTAAGAATCACGAATGATTCTGTCCCGTTATCACCCGGAACCACGGACTAAGTAATATCCCTTTAAGCTACACTTCAATTACACTTTTGATTTCTCCATACCCCTAAGATTATGTGTTCAAGTCAGGTATTGAAAATATAAAACTAATGCCAAAACAGGATCAATCACGTACAGGTTTTGTCTATGTAGACAACAGAATACGTCCGTCAGGACGAAAAGTCAGGATTGTCGGCATTAGTAACAAGATCAAGTAACAGGTCAAGCAGTGGTGTATCAGGTCATGTCATGTGGTGCATATGTATCGAACGGATGCCCAAAAGTAAAACTGTAGCAAGTATCGAAATACGGTAAACACGAATGCATAAGTAATAATCAGTGATATCATAACATGAGTTAATGAGTCATATGATGCACACTAGCAAGCAGGGTATATTAATATAGCAGTAACATGATGTAATAATTCCGGCATGCAACTATATATGTAATATACGGTACGGATGCGAACGGATATCGGAAAAACGGTAAAACTGTAACATAGATGCACAATACAATAAACATGTAATATTTTTATTCATATGAATATAAAATATATATCATAGCATGTAGCAAGATAAACTTGCCTGATCGGATCTCAAGACGGGATGCTTACGCCGCGTCCGATATCGGGTAAACGTCGCAATGTACACGCGTGCTTACAGAATAGAACCAGGCAATGCAAGAAAGTGACCATGCTGGATAGGAACGTCCACTGGGTCGCTCGTATCGTCGGCGACGGTCACGGCTCCAGCGATGACCAAAAAATACAAATCAAGAAGAAGAAAGAGAAGAAGAAGAAGAGAAAGGATAAGAAAGTGGTTGCGTCTTAAAGGTGCTCTGGGGTCAGAGAAGGCGACGAGGGGGTGACGTCGATGATGGGCCGTCGACGGAGAGACCCCATGGCGATGACAGTGGGGATTCTTGGGTTCTCGTTAGGTGTGCAGGGTATCAGTTGTATTGGGGGTGTTGGTGAGGAGGAGAAAGGGTCTTGGTGACGGGGATGGTGACGATGGGGAAAGGTTGACGGCGGTGAGGGGTCGACGATGGAGAGGCAATGGGTGCGGTGAGGGTTGCAGTCGGTTCGAGATCGCAGGGGAGAAGCTGAATGGGAGAGGGGTGACGGTGAGGAGGTGGTCGATGTGATGAAAGGAGGCCGACGGGGGTGGTCGGTGGCGATGGCGGTGGGCGCGAGCGAGGAGCGCGGGCGCCGGCGTGGGTTCGAGTGCGGCGAAGGCGGGAATGAAGATGAGGGAGGTGAGAAAAAGGACGTAGGTTTTGAAAAAAAATAGGTTTTAGGAAAATATTTGTATAATGTATATATATATATATATATATATATATATATATATGAGAATAATGGAGGAAAGATGTCATAGGAGAGAATTTCCTCCTATGGCGTCGATAAAATACTCCCTCCATCATTTTTTCCGACGATCGGCACCCACCATTTTCATCGTTATCATCTAAGATGTGGGTACACCAAATTTCATGTAACTCTACAACTTTTTCACCGTTGATTTAGCAATGTAAAAAGTTATATTGTCGGTAAACCGTTAATTTTGAACCCACTAATTCAACGGTGAAAAAGTTGTAGAATCACATGAAATTTGGAGTACCCATATCTTAGATAATAACGATGAAAATGATGTATTCCGATCATCAGAAAACACGATGGAGGATGTGTTTTTTCGACGCCATAGGAGGAAATTCCTTCCTATGGCATCTTTCCTCAATTATTCTCTCTCTCTCTATATATATATATATATAATGGAAAAAAGAGACCATAGGAGGGAATTTCCTCCTATGGCGTCGAAAAAATCCACTCTCCATCGTATTTTCCGACGATCGGACTCCATCATCTTCATCGTTATCATCTAAGATGTGGGTACACCAAATTTCATGTGATTCTACAAGTTTTTCACCGTTGATTTAGCAATGTAAAAAGTTCTATTGTCGGTAAACCGTTAATTTTGAACCCACTAATTCAACGGTGAAAAGTTGTAGAATCAAATCAAATTTGGTGTACCCATATCTTAGATGATAACGATGAGGATGATGGATACCGATCGTCGGCAAAAACGATGGAGGATGTATGTTTTCGACGCCATAGGTGGAAATTCCCTCCTATGGTATCTTTCCTCCATTATTCTCATATATGTGTGTGTGTGTGGAGGAGAGAGGGGGAGGCCGATATTTGAGTGTGGGTTAGGATTTGAAAATATTTTTAGTAAAAAAAATTTAAAACTTATATAAATATATATATATATATATATATTAACAGAATTATATTATAAGAATATAATATTAGTTAAATTTGAGATTTTGGTTAAAACAAAAATTACTCCAAAATATTCCCAGGTTGGCTCTAAAATTATGGTTTGAAAATACGAATACTATACGTATCAAGCAAAACCAAAATACGTTGTCTGGGTAACGAAAATGCATACTCCCAAAAACGGTTGCACGTAGTGTGCACGTAGCGATCCAAACGGGTCCGTTTCACTGAACGGAACGAGAACAAGATGTACGAATGCCACGACGGGATTAGGGGTATGATGGAGGCCATGCTAGATATTTTTAAAATATTTTATTTGATTATATTTGTATTATTAAAAAATACAGATGCCAGATATATGATACGGGTAAACATGATATAGGACAAGAAGGTACACGGATCCTCATAACTAACCGGGATAACACGTAAACAGGAATCAGGACGGGTTTCAGGCATACGGGTCGGGTCAGATACCAAGTACAGACGCCAAAACACTATCCGTACCCAAAAACGAATAAAACAGGAAAATAGCCGCACGATAAATAAAATAATCGAATCAAGTATGGTATAACGAACTAGGATGTTACATTATACCCAACTACAAAAAGAATTCCGTCCTCGAAATTCCCGGAACAAGAAAAGACAAATAAACATGACTCTACGAGAAGAGGTGTGGAAACGTCTGTCGAATCTCGTCTTCTCGTTCCCAAGTTGATTCTCCGTGCGTTCGATTCCCCCATGAAATAAATACGAGAGGGATAATCTTGTTCTTGAGGACCTTTTCTCTTTGATCAACAATCGCCATCGGTCATTCTTCATATGTCAAGTCCTCCCTTACTGTCAGCTCTGAATGATCTAGTACGTGTGTCTCATCTCGAACATACTTACGGAGTTGAGACACATAAAACACGTCATGAACACTAGCCAAGGATGGTGATAATGCCAATCGATAAGCTACTTCTCTAACGCGCTCGATAATATCGAATGGCCCCATGAGTCGAGGAATAAACTTGCCTCGACTCCTAAAACGAATCACTCCTCTAGTCGGTGATATCTTCAAGAATACAAGATCACCAACAGCGAACTCCAGAGGTCTTCTTGCTGTATCGGCCTAACTAATCTGTCGATCTTGCGCTGCCTTCATATGATTTCAGATCGTACTAACTTTTTCCACAGTCTGCACGATAAGATCCGGTCCCAATAATCTTCGTTCTCCCATATCGTCCCAACAGAAGGGTGAGCGACACTTACGACCATATAATGCATCGAATGAAGCCATCTGGATAGTCACCTGAAAGCTGTTATTATAAGAAAACTCCACCAAGTGTAGATGATCCTCTCATGATCCCTTGAAGTCCAACATGCAAGCTCACAACATATCTTCAAGAGTTTGGATCATTCTTTCTGACTGGTCGTCTGTCTGAGGATGATAAGCGGTGCTAAACCTCAATCGAGTCCCCAATCTTTCCTATAAACTCCTCTAGAAGTGCAACAAGAAACGGGTATCACGATCGGAAACTATGCTCAGGGGTACTCCGTGCAATCTCATAATCTCCTGCTGGTATCGTTCTGCCAATGCTTCCGTCGACTGACCAACTCTAAACGGTATGAAATGAGATGCCTTGGTCAATCGATCAACAATCACCCAAACTGCATTATTGCCCTTTGGACTCCACTGTAAAGCTGTCATGAAATCCATGGTTATATGTTACCACCTCCACAGAGGAATTTGAAGTGGTTGCAGTAAACCAGCTACTCGTTGATGTTCAGCCTTGACTTGCAGACACACCAAACACTTCGCTACAAAGTGAGCAATCTTCCTTTTCATGCCTTCCCACCAGAATTGCTATCGTAGATCACGGTACATCTTCGTGTCTCCTGGATGTGCGGAATATGCGGAACTGTGCGCCTCCTTCATAAATTCTTCATGAATATCTCCTTTCGGCACACACAAACAGCTACCAAAACGTAACGAACCGTTTTCATGAATCAACAAGTCTGTTCGATGTCCCGCTTCAACCTGTTCTCGAAACTTCTGTAACCTTGGATTGTACAACTGCGCTGCCTTAATACTATCGATCAAGGACGACTATACTTGCAGTTGCATCAACTGTCCTGAAGAATGCGGTAACATGATCTCCAACTCGAATCTCCAAAAATCATCGATAAGCTCTTTCTGTGTAGTCAACATCCGTATTACTGGCAACCGACTTAGTGCATCCGGTACTACATTAACTTTTTCTGGATGGTACTTGAGATCAAGATCATAGTCAGCCATCAGCTCTAACCATTTATGCTGACTCATGTTGAGCTCTTTCTGCGTAAACACGTACTTTAGGTTTTTATGATCGATGAATACTTCGACCCTTTTACCCAATAAGTAGTGTCTCTAAATATTCAAAGCGAAAATCACTGCTGCTAGCTCCAAATCATGAGTTGGGTAATTCTTCTCATGGGTCTTCAATTTTCTCGATGCGTAGGCTATAACTTTTCCATGCTGCATAAGAACACATCCCAAGTCTTTCCCAGATGTGCCGTTGTGAATAACCAATTCTCCGAAACCGTCTGGTACAGTCAAAATAGGGACGGTTGTCAATTTTTGCTTCAACGCCTCAAAAGTTGACGCACAACTATCCGTCCATACGAACGATAGCTCCTTTCGCATAAACTTGGTCAAAGGCTCAGCTAAACGAGAGAAATTCTCCATGAATCTTCTGTAGTATCTAGCAAACCCAAGAAAACTTCTGATCTCCGCTACGTTCTTCGGAATCGGCCAATCATGAACAACTGCAATCTTTTCAGGATCAACAACGATTCTATCTCCGGATACGATGTGCCCCAAAAACTTCACTTTTTTGAGCCAAAACTCGCACTTGCTCATCTTCGCATATAGCCTTTCTTGCCTCAATGTTTGCAGTGCGATCTTTAAGTGTTCTGCATGCTCTTCTAGGCTTCTCGAGTAGACCAGAATATCATCGATGAATACCACTATAAACTGGTCCAAGAACGGTGAAAAGATTCGGTTCATCAGGTCCATGAATATCGCCGGTGCGTTCGTGACTCCGAATGGCATTACTAAGTACTCGAAATGCCCATATCGAGTTCGGAACGTTGTCTTGGAAATATTTTCTGATTTTACTCGAACCTGATGATATCCGGATCGCAAATCCAGCTTCAAAAATGCCCTCGCGCCACTGAGTTGCTTGAATAATTGCCGATGCGAGGGATCGGGTACTTATTCTTAATAGTCACCCAGTTTAATTCTCGATAATCGATGCACATTCTCCACGTGCCATCTTTCTTCTTAACTAAAAGAACTGGAGCTCCACAGGGTGAATTACTACTATGAATCCAACCCTTCTCTAGCAATTCGGTAACCTGCTTCTTGACTTCTTCGAACTCCACAAGTGCCATTGGATAATACGCCTTTGAGATTGGCGCTGCTCCAGAAATAAGGTCAATCGCGAACTCCACATCTCGTTTCGGCGGTAAACCCGAAATGTCTTCGAACACGTCCATAAAATCTCGAATTACTGCTGGCGCTTCCTCCTTATCAACTTCCATCGACGCAAGAACGGTGCTTGTCGGCCTAGCCTTAAACTCGACTGGCCCGACAAAACTGCTACCTCCAGCAAATATAAACTCCGGATGTCCGAAGATCTGGAAAATCACTTTTTTTGCCCTACAATCGATGTGAGTATGGAAAGTACCGAGAAAATCCATTCCTAAGACGACATCATAGCTGCTAGTATCGATCACCAAGAAATCCGCGAATAACTCACGTCTGCAAATAACAACTGAACAATCCTTGCACTCGCTAATAGATACGATCTTCCCGTTCCCAGTGTGTATGTCCCAACAACTAGACAGGGTCGTGCATGCAATCGAGTGTGCAGTAATAAACTTGGATGACATAAAACAATGGGATGCACCTGAATCAAATAATGCCAAAGCGGGATAATCATGAACAAGTAGGATATCTGAAACGACTTCATCCGAAGCCAAGATACTGAAGAAGATTAGCACGATAAACATGATTCGAGCTTGCGATAAAGCATAAACTGGTAAGCAATGAAACCGAGAGAAGTAAGGTAATATAATGACCATAAATCAAGGAAATGAAGCAAGAATAGGATTCCAAATTACTTAAATAGAATACCGCATTGTAACCATGCTACGGTTCATAATTACAATCACATAATTTCGTTCAAGTCGCCTAAATTATACAATCAGAATCGAAAGAATAGGTAGAGAGAAATAATAAGGAACCAAAAGGATTTCAAGCCGAGATGCAAAGTCATTCCATCTCGTCAAGATAAAAGGTCAAGAGAAAGATAAGGTTCAAGAATCACGACAACAATGTGGTAGAACATGTTCCTAATTACGGGTTTTCTGACTCGTGTATTGGGTCTAATACCCAACTACAAAAGGATCAACCCGATTAACCTAAATCTTATCGCTCTGATACCAAACAAACCCTATCACGTCTCGCTTTCCAGAGTGCGCTAAGATCGGCACGTGACAGAGCCAACCATGCTACCTGTGGCTAGAAAACATCCCTCCTCAGTCACATTACGGCTGTCAATAAGATATCAAGAACAGTAAAACATATAAAACTAACTAGTACATGTCCATCTGCCAGAATAAACGAGTCAAGAAATATAAATGAAGAAACAATAAATCCAATAAACAGTAACATATGAAAATACGTCCCAAATACGGGCTCACATCAGGAAATAAAAGTACGGAAAGGAAAGGAAACTAAACTATCACTAATAAGATCTTCACTGCTCGGCCTGATGGCTGAAATACTCCTAGTCAGCCTGCTACAGAGACAGAGAAACTGGGCCATACAAAACCCAGACGTCAGTGCGTCATAATATCAAGCAATAAAATGTAATCAGGATGCAAAAATATATGCAGGCATGAAATATAAACAGTAACATGAATGTAATAAGTAAACACGGATATAGAACAGTGAAGTGTATAAGTGTATGTGACATGCGGTGAGTAATATGAAATATACTGTGGGTTATCTATTCTAAAATTATTTGAAATCAATTAATATACTCCTCCATATAACTCAAAAGCATATGCCCCGTTATCCCCCGAGACCACGGATCAAGATGTATGAACCAAGAATGGTTATGTCCTGTTATCTCCTGGGACCATGGATCAGATAGGAAGAATCACGAATGATTCTGTCCCGTTATCCCCCGGGACCACGGATCAAGTAATATCCCTTTAAGCTACACTTCAGTTACACTTTTGATTTTCCCATACCTCCAAGGTTATGTGTTAAGTCGGGTATTGAAAATATAAAACTAATACCAACACAGGATCAATCAGGTACAGGTTTTGTCTATGTGGACAAAATGATACGTCCGTCAGGACGACAAGTCAGGATCGTCGGCATTAGTAACAAGATCAAGTAACAGGTCAAGCAGTGGTGTATCAGGTCTTGTCATGTGGTGCATATGTATCGAACAGATGCCCAAAAGTAAAACTGTAGCAAGTATCGAAACACAGTAAACACGGATGCACAAGTAATAATCAGTGATATCATAACATGAGTCAATGAGTCATATGATGCACACTAGCAAGCAGGGTATATTAATATAGCAGTAACATGATGTAATAATTCCGGCATGTAACTATATATGTAATATACGGTACGGATGCGAATGGATATCGGAAAAATGGTAAAACTGTAACATGGATGCACAATACAATAAACATGTAATATTTTTATTCATATGAATGTAAAATATTTATCATAGCATGTAGCAAGATAAACTTGCCTGATCGGATCTCGAGACGGGGTGCGTACGCCGCGTCCGACGTTGGGTAAACGTCGCAATGTACATGCGCGTGTACAGAAGAAAACCAGGTAATGCAAGAAAGTGACCATGCTGGCTAGGAACGTCCACTGGATCTCCCGGATCGTCGGCGACGGTCACGGCTCCGGCGATGACCGGAAAATACAAATCAAGAAGAAGAAGAAGAAGAAGAGAAAGAAGAAGAAGCGGGTTGTAGGCTCAAGGTGCTCTGGGTCCAGAGAAGGTGATGAGGGGATGACGTCGACGATGGGCCGTCGGCGGTGAGGTCCACGATGATGACAGTGGGGATTCTTGGGTTCTCTCGGGTGTGCAAGGGATCAATTGGCTTGGGGGTGTTGGTGAGGAGGGGGAAGGGTCGTGGTGATAGGGATGGTGACGACTGGGAAAGGTAGACGGCGGTGAGGGCTCAACGACGGCGAGGCAATGGGTGCGGTGAGGGTTGCAGTGGGTTCGAGGTCGCAGGGGAGAGGATGCACGAGAGAGGGGGTGACGGTGAGGAGGTGGTCGAGGTGATGAAAGGAGGCCGACGAGGGTGGTCGGCGGCGATGGCGACAAGCGCGAGCGAGGGGCATAGGCGCGGGTTCGATCGCGGCGAAGGCGGGAACGAAGATGAAGGAGGTGAGAAAAGGGACGTGGATTTTGAAAAAAAATAGGTTTTAGGAAAATATTTGTATAATGTGTGTGTGTGTGTGTGTGTGTGTGTGTGGAGGAGAGAGAGGGAGGCAGATATTTGAGTGTGGGTTAGGATTTGAAAATATTTTTAGTTAAATTTTTTTTAAAGCGTGTGTGTGTGTGTGTATACATATTAACAGAATTATATTATAAGAATATAATATTAGTTAAACTTGAGATTTTGGCTAATACAAAAATTACTCCAAAATATGCCTGGCTTGGGTCTAAAATTATGGTTTGAAAATACGGATAATATAAGTATCAACCAAAACCAAAATACAATAACCGGATAACGAAAATGCATACCCCTAAGAACGGATGTACGTAGCGATCTAAACAGGTCTGTTTCACTAAACGGAACGAGAACAAGATGTACGGATGCCACGATAGGGTTAGGGGTATGATGCAAGCCATACTAGATATTTTAAAAATATTTTATTTGATTATATTTGTATTATTAAAAAATGCAGATGCCTGATATATGATACAGGTAAACAGGATATATGACAAGAAGGTGCATGGATCCTCATAATTAGCTGGGATAATACGTAAACAGGAGTCAAGACGGGTTTCAAGCATGCTGGTCGGGTTGAATACCAAACACAGATACCAAAACACTATCCGCATCCAAAAAATGAATAAAACAGGAAAATAGCCACACGATAAATAAAATAATCGAATCAAGTATGGTATAACGAACTAGGGTGTTACAACATATGTGAATTTATTTGTAAAAATATTATTGTCATATATTTTTTAATTTATAATTAATATAATTGGGGATTATATTCATATCATATTTAAATAAAATATTCATGATATTATTAATTATTAAAATATGCATATCATATCAAATATTCTTAACCAATATTATTAAAATATCATATCAATTAATTGGTTGGAATATTATCTTAAATAAAAAAAATGCTACTAACAAGATAATTTGAGATATTGTGCGGGTATTATAATAAAATCAGTTCAGGTCTGAAATATAAGTAGGAGACCCATATCAAATCGATTTACCAAACCAAATCTGCCAAATGTTAGGAGCAAATTGAAGAATTTTGCAACTGCAGAGAATAAGAGATATATTTTCAGAATATTTTTATCAGAAAGATCTCCAAATATCTAGAGAAGAAGACACGAAATATCTAGAGACGCAAACCCATCAGAAGGCGGCGGATCTGCGGCCATTGGGGGTATTGGGCGGCGGAAGTGCGGTCGTTCTGTGGCCGTTGGATGTGAATTTTCAGGGGCGCGATCATATTTTCACATATTTTAAAGTGACGTTTAGGATTTCAAGTTTCAGAGCCTATAAAAGGACCGAGAGCATTTAGGGTTATCTATCAATCATTTGTCGACTGATCTACCAATCAAGCAATCTAGATATCTCGAGAAAATTAGGGTTGTAATTTACTTTTTTCAGCGAGCAACTTCTGTAATGCAATAAGGTTATTCAATAAAAGGTAGATTATTTTTATTATCTTGTCGCATTAATTTCCGCGTTTTAATTTCTGCATTTACTTTCCGCAATTTTAACTGTATTTTCTTATAGATTCATTCATTTTCAACCTTTATTTTACTTCGTTTATCCTAATGAGTGAGTAAATTCTCACTTGTTCGGGTTTGTAGGATAGGGTAAAATAATGGATGAACAATATCTCTTAAATTCTTTTTAAACTTTTAATTTTTATAAAGTTTAGCAAAATGAATATTAACCCTTTTATCGGACGTGCTATCAATTCATGATAGTCATTACCAAGATTTGAGATTCGTTAATACTCTCTTTGTTAAGGGCTTGAGACAAATAAGGATCAATGGAAAGACAAGGGTTAGTAAAGGGAAAGCCTAATTCCCTCCAAGAACTCTAATCCACATTCATTAACTACTAAATTATATAAACCCTATAAGCCCTTCTCTTATAAGATTTTCAAAACTCTCTAGTTTAAAATGATAAAAATTCCATATTTTTTCTATTAACTCGTCTAAAACAAGAAAAGTAGTTCACCATTTCTCTGTGGACAGCCCGTACTCACTATCGGCTAGTTATTGCGACACCGTTATTGATTGCGGTATTTAGAACACAACAAAGACAGTTTTTTGATCCAATCAAAAGGCGTCGTTGTCGGGGAAAATGTAGTATTATTTTTCTTGTTATTTAGGTTGATTTCTAAAAAAACAGAAAAAATAAAAATAAAACAATTATTTTGCGAGTTTTGGATGAAATCTGAAGCATTTGGAGCGAACCAACAGAGATTCAGAGACTTTTAAATAGGAGCAGAGGAGTATTGGAGTGCAGTGCCAAAATTTGAAGGGAGATCTCATCATCAGGCGGCGGAACCGCGGCCAATTGGTGCGTTTGGCGGCTAAACCGCGACCATATTGGGGAGTTAAACCCCTAAAACTTTCTGGTATCATCCTATCGTCTTCCTCTCTCCTCTAAAATTCTAATAAATTGCTTTTACCTGCAGAATTCTTTGCAAACAGCGTTACTAAAAAATCTTTGTGCGTGAGATTTTGGTTTGTTTTGCATATTTAAAACGGACATTAAGGGGAAAGAAACCCAAACTCAGATTAGGTGGGGATTTCATCATCCTTCTTAGGCTCCACAAATCACAAATAAGCATACGCATCATCCTACATTAATTAAAAAATATCTAGACCAAGGCTCTAAGGACATTCGCGCTCAATTAGAATAAAGGAAGGCCGTGGGTAATTTATTGCTTATCCGCATTTTTCTTGTGGTGTTTAAGACAAGTGTAACTAAGAAAAGTGATTTACTTAATTAGGCTCGCTATTTCGGTGATTCGTAAAGTTGATATCTCTTACTTACCTGGCACTTACCTGGCTGCAAGATTGATAAGGAGTTGATAGAGGAATTATCCTGCGTCTTGTCCTTTGGAAGTTTAGGAGCGGTCTAGTGATTTGACCTAGGTAATCTTAACTTTAGAGATTGTTTGTGCATGTTTGTGATTGGTTGAGTCGAGTCCCTTTTTCTAAGCAAAAAAAATTCAAAAAATCCAAAATCCCAAAAAAATAAAATAAAAACTAAAAAAAAACTAAAAAACTACTGTTTCACCATCTTTTCTTTTCACCTTAAATTCTTTTCACTCTCTTCAGATAGGTAACCCAAACCGACCAACACTTGGAGAGCTTTGCTACACACAACTAGATATTTTTTATATCGTTATTGCTTTGGTAGAACTTCCGACCCCACCATTTTTTTAAGGGATAGGATAGATGGCTCTAGAAATAACAGTTGGACACCTCACTCAAATTCCTATCAACCGTATCAAAATTCAACACCTTATATTGATAACCCTTTTAAGGCTAGTGAGGAAACTTTTAAACCCATGTCCATTGCTGAGCATATTGCGAAAGCCCGTAGCCAAACTTTCATACCTTTCACTACTCCAAAACCCTTACGACAACAATTACAATCATTTCCATATGAAAATATTGATACTCCTTTTAAGGCGAATATGGCAACTTTTACACCCATGACCATTGCTGAGCAAATTGCAAAACCCAGTCGCCAACAATTCAATCAATCTCAATCTTCTTCGTAAGAAAATTTTGATCCTAATGCTATTTATGAAACTTGGATACAACCATCTAACTCTTATCAACAGTACCAAAATTTCACACTCTCTCATGTTGATACTTCTCTTGAGGCTAATGTGGCAATTCGTAAACCCATTTCTATTGAGGAACATATTGAACTCGCCCGTAGCCAACAATTAAACTCATTCCACCCATACTCAACTTTTGCACCTTATTTAGACAGTACTTCTAAACATCAATTAGGACGTTCCACGGTTTAAAGAGAATCCTTCATTGAAATTTTTTCACAAACCGTGTCTAGTCTTGAAGTAGAGTTGGAATTGAGTAGTGAGAAAGAACCAGAGATCCCTCGAGGTCAAACCAGAACCAATTCTTTTGATCTCAACACCTTCCATCCTGAAATCCAATCGAATGTATTTGATAATCAATCGCTTAATAATTTAATTGATGAGGTGTACGAGAATAACATGTTTAGCTTTTCTAATCGTGAATGTGAAAGAGAGCCTTACACCATTCCAAATCAAACCGATCCTTGTCCGACTAAACTTGACATTTCAAACTTTTCAACTCCATCAAGTGAACCAAGTGATCCGTCGATTGAGAATAATATAATTGATGAATTTTTAAAGAACTATTCGTTTGATTTGACCGAAAATGCTAGTGAGATCAGTGATGAGAATATCTTTGATGATGAACTCGCTATGTTGGATGAATTGGATTTCCCGACCCATCATATCCCTTCCATTGAATGTGAATATCTTCCTGTACAATTAACGGATCCTATTCTTACTACCAACCTATCCGATAAGGAAAACGATATTCGGCTTTCATCTCCCACATCTGGATCAACAATGCTCGACACCCAAGTTCGTTTACCCATTTCATTACACACTTTCTTTGGTTCTTCTCATATTCTTTCACTTCCACCAAGATTTGATGAATCACACTCCGATATTTCGAGTTCTATAATTCTGGAAAGATCACTTGATTTAGACTCTTTTGAGAATGAGGCAGATGATCTTTTCGAGTCTCCTACCTCCATAAAATCTGACGAATCAAGTGTTTTGAATTCTGCTGCGCAACACATTTACCTTGAAACTTTCAGCATTTCTAGTGAATTTGCATATTCTACTGATATAGATATCGATTCCTTTATTTCCGATGAAATCATCGATGAAAATTTCATAGATATTTTCGCTGAAGAACTCGCGTTTCTTGAAAACTTGGATGCTGTGATGAATCAATCTCCACCGAAAATTCGTGCATCTCCCTTTGAGGCCGAAGAAGTTGAACCGCCACCCTTTCTTCTTATCACATACGAGAATGCGACTATTCCACCCATTCCTTATCTTTCACATTTTTGTTTTCATTCACCATCGCTTTTTCGTCTCCACCAACCGAGACGTAAAACCTTTCGATTACACCTCTTTATCTTCTCCCCACATCATCTCTTATCGTTACTCTCATTTCTGTTTCTTCTACTCGAGATATGATACAACTTCCATTCTTATACAGTCTCAAATCTTCTTCACATCTATCTGTTACACTATCTTTCACCAACCATGGTGTTATCTTGATAAAATATTTGAATGGTTAGTGTTAGTTCTTGGGCTTTGTAAAACCTTATATTTACTAATGTGATTTTCTTCTCTCTTATTTTGAACTTCAAATGCTTAAATAGTGGAAACACTGTTTTAATTAAGTTTGGGAGAAGATAAATATTTTTAAATGGCTCTTGAATGAAAGGAAACTTTTACAATATTGTGAGCTAAAAATAAGTTTAGGGGAGAATTTCATTGTCATTAACTCTTATCTCATTTGCTAATCTTTGAAAACTTTTCCTCCCAAGTCTACAGATTTTGAGCTTACATGAAGACATCAGTGAGGATATTGCTGCAAACAGATTTGGGGGAAGGTTTGTGTTTATTCACGTATCATTTTGCACTATAAAAACAAAGCACAATAAAAACTAAAAAAAATTGAAAATAAAAATTAGAAAGTGAAAAATACATATGAAAGAAAGGAAAACACTTAAGAAATGTAAGAAAATTAGATATCTTAGAACGAAACTAGTAATACGTGGTCATGAGCTGTTGTCCTAAGGGTTAGTAAGATGAAAAAATCACTAATATGCGGATAGAAATAAGTCTGAAAAATAGTTCCTATTCTTGAGTCCAAACTTCTGGATGTTGATACCCTACTATACACACTTGCACACATCTTGAAATATAGGATAGTAGAGAATACCTTGAAATATTCTTTCCTGAAAACCTTAGTATGAAAAAATATAATTCAACAAAATATAAATGGCACATAAAATAAAATTTTAAAAGAAAAATGAACGCAGGTTTTGTAATTACTTAAGGCGGCATAAAAAAATATAGTGAGGGTGCCTTATCACCTAGTGTCTTAAACCAACTGGTTTGGGAGTCACTGCTAAGTTTTAGGTGTTGCAAGATTAGGATATTACTAAGTACGCCTTAATAAGTGAGCACATTCGGTAATCGGTTGACTGGTATCTCAAGAAGTATTAACGGTCATATGAAGAATGTGTGAGTAAATCCATCTAAAACACCACCAACTAAAAGGTACTGAAGAATATGGACAAAGGGTATGAGAGCTTGAATTGAATTCTCCAAGTGTAGGGATGACTTTTACACACACGTAGGGGTATATGATCAATATTTGGAGGAAAAGTAGGGAAGAAGACTAAAAACGGTGTTTTATTGAGAGAGAATGTGATTTCCGGCATCTTTTCAAGACTATTAAGATAGAGCCCATTACAACTAAAAAGCCAGTATAGTTCGAAACTCTTATTTTTAAGTTTTTCTTTTATACGTTCTTTATCTTTGCATATGATTTTTGTCTTCTTTCTTTAATTTTGGGATTTTGTAAGTATAATCCGCTGAAAGCGCTCAGGAGACAACACTTCTTCTACTAGAGACACCTAGAAATTTAACGGCTTATTGCACAATCTAAGTGCAATCTTGTTTCCTACGAAAGTATGCTAGGTTTTTCTTTTTTCTTTTTAAAATAAAATAGTTTGCTCGGGACGACCAAAAATAAGTTTGGGAGTATTTGATAAGTCCTATTTATTACACTTTTGTACAATCATTTTCCTTATTTTTATTAATTGCTAAAAGACGTTATTTATAAATTAAGAACATTTGTGGGTTTATTTGTAAAATAATTATTGTCGTATGTTTCTTAATTTATAATTAATATAATTGGGGAATATATGCATATCATATTTAAATAAAATATCCATTATATTATTAATTATTAAAATATGTATATCATATCAAATATTCTTAACCAATATTATTAAGATATCAAATCAATTAATTGGTTGGAATATTATCTCAAATAAAACAAATGCTACTAACAAGATAATTTGAGATATTGTGCAAGTATTATAATAAAATCAGCTCAGGTCTGAAATATAAGTATGAGATTCACATCAAATAAATTTACCAGACCAAATCTGCCAAATTTTAGGAGCAAATTGAAGAATTTTGCAACGGCAGAGAATAAGAGATATATTTTCAGATTATTTTTATCAGAAGGATTTCCAAATATCGAGAGAAGAAGACGCGAAGAATCTGGAGGCGCAAACCCATCAGAAGGCGATGGAACCGCGGCCATAGGGGGTATTGGGTGGCGGAAGCACGGTCGTTCTGTGACCGTTGGATGTGAATTTTCAGGAGCGTGATTGTCTTTTCAAATACTTTAAGATGACGTCTAAGATTTCAAGTTTCAGAGCCTATAAAAAGACTGAGAGCACTTAGAGTTATTTATCAATCATCTATCGACCGATCTACCGATCAAGCAATTTAGATATCTCGAGAAAATTAGGGTTGCAATTTACTTTTTTCAGCGAGCAATTTCTGTAATGCAATATGGTTATTCAATAAAAGGTAGATTATTTTTATTACTTTTTCGTATTACTTTCCGCATTTTAGTTTCTACATTTACTTTCCGCAATTTTAAGTTCTGTATTTTCTTATGGGTTCATTTATCTTCAATCTTTCTTTTATTTTGTTTATCCTAATGAACGAGTAAATTCTCGCTTGTTAGGATTTGTAGGATATGATAGAATAATGGATGGACAATATCTTTTAAATTCTTTTTAAAGTTTTAATTTTTATAAATTATAGCAAAATGAATATTAACCCTCTTATCGGGCGTGCTATCAATTCATGATAATCATGACCACGATTTGAGATTCGTTAATACTCGTTTTGGTAAGGGCTTGAGATAAATAGGGATCAATGAAAGGATAAGGGTCATTAGAGAGAAACCCTAATTCTCTCCAAGAACCCTAATTCACATTTATCGCTATTTCTCTAATATTAAAAGATAAAAAGAATTATTTTTAAAATTCTATCTATTAACTACTAAATCCAATAAACCCTACAAGCCCTTCTCTTATAAGATTTTCAAAATTTCTTAGTATAAAACGATAAAATTCCCACCTTTTTTCTATTAACTCGTCTAAGATAAGAAAGGTTGTTCACCATTTTCCTATGGATGATCCGTACTCACTATCGGCTAGTTATTGCGACACCGTTATTGATTGCGGTATTTAGAACACAATAAAGACACAGTTTTTCACAATAATCAACCCCCGTAAACTCTGCGGGACCCCCGTTATGCTCAAAACACCCTCAAAATTGTTTTCAAAATACGACACGCGCATATTGCACGTTGAATTTGCTTGACCTATACGATTCGTTAATTGGAGGTTCTATTGTCTCAAAGCGAGAGGTAATTAAAGACAGATTTGCCCGCGGCTGCCGGAGATTAAAATCTCCACAATCAATAAACACCCACCTACCCTAAACAGGACGAATCTGTACATGTCTGACAAGCGAAGGGTAATTAAAGGCAGATTTGTCCGCGACTGCCAGAGATCAAAATCTCCACAATCAATAAACCTCCATCCACCTTAGGAAGAGCGAATCTGTACACGCCTGATAAATGAGCGTATCTTACCTCAATGGGATGACGAAAAACACTCTACAGTATTATTTAGCGAGTAATACGTTTCCTACCGGCGCTGTGGAATACATGTAGGCTATATGGATTCTCATCGGATACAAGATGGGTCATAGGATACAAATACCTAGGTAGTGGATAACATGACCCACAATGTATCCAATGGGAATCAATATAACCTACATTGATTCCACCGCACCGGTAGTAAAAGTGTTACTCTTATATAGCAATTAACCCAAAATTATTCACACCATCCCATATGATCACATAATGAAGAAATAAAATTCAAGCATAGATGGACAAAAGAAACGATTTGTTTCAACCGACATATCCATCGGAACCAATCAGTGAATGGATAAAAAAAGACACGTGATATGAACACTCACTGCTCTAAAATATAAAAGGATTTAACCTCCTAGCTAGCCTACAACCAAAGCTAACCTACGACCACCAACAAGAAGATCAATTAAACAAGTATAACTCTAGCTAGCTAGTCTCTATATTCTTTTGTATACGTGCTTTTCATTTCAAAGCTGAGGCCTGTCTTGACTCAACATTGAAACAACAAAATGTATACTCCAATACTACTAGCTATTCACATGATTTTGTGTCCACAAAATTAAACTAACTTAATTGGGAAGAAATCCAAAGAGTTTTGAGACGCCGATTTCGGTATACAGCAAAAGAAACAGAGCATAGGCTGCAGAGAAAAAGGAGGGTGATGAGTTTTGGGTCGGTGGGCCCCACTGCATCCTCCCCCATGTGGCACTAGACCATTTCCTTTACTTGGCGCGTTCTGTAACATCCATACCAAAAAAAATTACTCTCTTAGTCCGTCAGATCAATTTTAAGTGTCAAATATTGGTTTTCACTCCCTCCAAACAAGTCTTTTGAAAAACTACGAGAAAAATTGCTCTCTCCGTTCCTCCGTTCCATTTATCTCATTAAATGTCCATTTATATTCATCTTTTTTGAAAGCAACCTCGTTAATTTTGTTATCTCACTCTCTATTTTTTTGCTCATCTACTAACTGGTTTACAGAAAACATCAAAGCCAAATTAAATTTTAGAGCCAATTTTTTTAAAATTTCATTTGAAGTTTCACATTAGACCCAAATTCTAAATTTCTAAATTTCATTCCAAGTTTCATACTTGAGGAAAATTTTAAAAATTCAAATTCCTTTCCAAGTATCAGATGCAAATTCATAAATTTTAAAATTTCTTATGGCTCATGAATATTTATTAATAAGACATGCATAAAACACACTTCTAGTCTCAAATCTCAAATGATCTACATCGATAGATAAGTAGATTTATATGAATACTTTGGAAGTGAACAACAATGAGGGCAATGAAAATTCCATTAGATTAATAGATTTTGAATATCACTTCATCCGAAGATGTGCATTTCGGTAACCAAATTTTCATCATTTCTTTAATTGTATCCTTTTCCGTAGACGGATAAATTCGATTTGTGTCATATTCATCTTGATCAGAATTTAGAACATTTAAATCAGAGTTCGATTCAAAAGAGGGTAACGAATTCAAATCAATTTGATCGATCTTGTTGGCTTGTCCGCCTGTCATATCCACCGGCGCTAATTTCTTGTCATCAATGTTGCTAACCATATTTTTAATTTTAGGATTATAGTAAAAAAAAGATTAAGAGAGAAAAGAGTTAATATAAAGAGATAGTAATAATGGATATATATATTTATTAAGATAAGCATGGGAAAATGCAAACTCTTCGCCCCGTAGCTATAATATTAATGAGGGTTAGTTTAGGGATCAAAATTTACCAAAAAATTAATGAATGTTGTTTTGGGAATGCATATGCATTCCGAGACAGTATAATCCCAAAATAATTTCTCTAAATTTTTAACCTAACTATCCAAATATGTTCTTATAATGGAACAAAAACAAAACCAAATTGGACACTTAAAAGGGAACGGATGTAATAGTTCATTACGGTATAATTCACATTTGATATTTTCAGCCATAGACAGGTTATCTACCGCTCATGATGTGATTCGCGGAAGCAATCGACTTGTCAAAGAGTCAACAATCAATCAATTTATTAATGACCTACACATTTCATCTTGATCATAATGTTCTAAGGCATGTAAACAAACAAATTATGTGATTCTAATATTTTTGCCCTTGCATCAGAAGATCGCAGATCTAAAGATTTAGCAATAATAAAACATTTTTCACTATCAAGTCAATGGCCAATGATATCAAAATCATATGAAAATGTGTATATTTAACTTAAGTAATGAAAATCAAGATGAACGATGTTCGATCCTAAAAAAAAGTTGAATAAAAATTGATCTCCAAGAAAAATGTTTTCTTTTCAAACATCATCCTCACTTTTCACTTCAAAATCGGTATCCTATGTCTCATGTACTTGAGAAAACTCCATGTTCGATTTTCTTAAATTTTTTACTTCTTTGCGGGATATCATGAAATAATTAATTTTCTTTAATAAATTATGAGCTTAATGGGGCTATGAACGTTCACAGCCCTATTATTCAATGAACAAAGGCTTAAAACAGGAAAATCTAGGTTCCTGGTTTAAGTTGTGACGGGACCCACCTCTTAGGGTTTCATAGCTCCATTTTTCTCATAAATTATATAGTTAGTGAATTATCTTCGTGTTAATCAATTGGAATTTTTAAATAGAACTTACTTATTGGGAACTGGAACCATTTCACCAAAACTTTTATGAAACCGAAGCTCTTTTAAATGGGATCAAGAAACTATACTATTAGAACTAGGACTGAATGTAGGGTTCTTAGGCACAACCACAAGGTTTCACAAGGCATCAAACATGCCGTATTTAAAAATTTAGTGTGCCAAACAACCCTAACCAAGGATCTAACTAGAGTTTTAGGAGCTAAACTAGAAAATAAACAACTTTACATTTAAGTGATAACGGAATACAACCTTTGTAGACCGGTTCTTCACTTCAATAGCTCCTTGTAGTGGTCCCTTCGCTGCGATCATGGAACTCCCGGACTCTTGCATGGCTTCTCAAGATGAAAGGAACGATCTTGCTTGAAGTTTTCGAGGCCGAAGATGATCTACATCGAGGAGACACTAACTCAAGCTACTACTTCAGTAATGAAAGATTAATGAAGCTAACACCCTATACTAGTGCTAATCTAGTAGAGGATGATGAAGTAGGAAATGTGCTCACTTTAGTTTTATTTTCTCACACTATTTTCTCACTTTGGAAAAAGCTAGCAAGCTTTTTTCTCAAGGATGAAGAAGATGAAGCAAAGAGATGAGAATGAACTAATGAGATAAGAGAATCAACTATGGGTGAGTTTTTATCATATACTAACTAATGTAGAGAGATGACCATAGCTAAATTATAATGGTTAGCTTAATAAATATCTTAAGTAAAACAAAATGAGTGGACTAAGTCAATGCATCCACAAGCTTCTACAAGCTTCATACATGTGAGCAATTATCCACTAATTTGGATTTACTTTAAATAATTAAATCCCACATTATAATTAGTATGGTGTAAGCCTCATACACCCATATAGTGTGTATCAACAAGCATGACACAAAAGAAAACACAATTAATATATATCACATATATATTAAGTGTGCACATGTGAAAAAAATAAATGGTTAAGTGAGCTAATATTAGCTAATGTAAACTAATATATCAAATATACAATTATACACTAAATTATCAAATCAACACTTGATTTAATAATCCGGTTATATCATATATAACCGACTAATATTATATGTACCATCTTATCGAATCAACACTTGATTCGATAACCTGGCTATATCACATATAACCGACCGATACAAATATCGCGAGAATAGAATACGGTATCACATACTCGTATTATTCTCGGTCCCGCATATATCACATATGTGCTCCTACTTCGTTTTGCCTGAGCCAGTAAAACCTCTATGTAGGACTCTAAAGACTCGTCAATATGCCGGCAGTAGGTGATGATCATATCAAGCACCCACAAGCCGTCAGCGGTACTGCCTGGACGTAACGGCTACCCGGGTATTGAGCGATCAGAAGATCAACAAGCAAGCCCGCTCTAGCTCCTGTAAATCCTGTCAGTAACACTACCGTACAGTCCGGTCTCTTCGTCTGAGATGTCGCATATCAAGTTTAGGGGTGGTAAATGTCAGACCCCAATAACTCGATAAGTCATGCCGATACGAGGCTCATAACGGGTCGAGAAACTACTGATAACACTTATCAGTAAATCTCTAAATCAGCTCTGGCCAGAGACTTCTAGTTATAGCCAATCGAGCACAGCACGACATCTATCCCCAATACCGGGAGAGACGAAATCCCCTCCTATTGCTCATTGCCTCTATGTGACTCGGGACTGTACCCAAAAACCACCGTTTTGCACGTCCTCTTGAACGTGGTAAGGTGGAAATCAAAGCACAGTAGGAATCACACAAGACTCTATGACGATTTCGGGTCTACAGACTAATCTGTACCAGTGTCACCAGAGAACTGCTATTTGACGATAGGTATAATACCAAGTAGGAGTTCTCGGCGAGTCCGTCCAGTATACCCAGTCTCCACTGAGCACCCGTATATCATCTCTGATGTCAAACACCAATGGATATAGGATCATCCATCGCCCATCAAATGGGTCGAGAAGCGTATACGTTAGTCTACTCTGGTATATCGATGCCCCGTCTCGATACACTCACGACTAGGACCGTTAAAAGATGAACTTATGGACTACCATGGCCCCACTAGTATGATCTGCATCATAATCCTGGTAGTCAAGTACACATCCTAAGGGCATTACCAATATGTAACCATAAGACAGTATCAAGAGACAAGTATACATGTTAAGATAAAGAGCAACCAGATAGCATACTATCATGTCGAGCAAGAAAGTCCTCTCTATATATGTCCAAACATCTAATATAATATACATCATATGTACAATAATGGCCTCTAGGACATATATATAACTAACACTGAAAACTTGAACTTTATTATAATTTATATGGTATATGAACTTATGTTATGTATACGTGACCAAAATTATTTTTTACTTAAAATAAACTGTAATTTAATAACAAGGCTATTGAGAAATAATTATAATAAGAATTTAAAATAAAATTACTTTATAGTAATATTACATTAAATTTAGAGCAGTATCTGTATGCATTATGTTTTTCAAAATATTGAGCAAATTTTTAGAATGATAAATACATGAATGGTCTATTAATCAAATCAAATATGGTATTTCACGCTAAAAAAAATCATAGTATGTGTAGTCACTGCAACATAATAATAATTGACAAAAAGAACTGAAAAACAAATCAATAAATATTTTAGTTGAACTCTTGAAAATATATAATTCTATTTTCATTTCTGAAATAGCAAATCAATCAATTATATTTAATTAATATTAGCAATAATATCAATTATATTTAATTAACATAAATAACTTAATTTGAAAAGACAAGAAATAGAAATATTATAAATTAAATTGGCAATAGTTGTAATCCAAAAGCTTAATTAAATTAAAACTTGATTAATTTTCTTGTTTTAATATGAGAGAAGCAGAGAGGAGAGGAGAGAGAGAGTGTGCGTGTGGACGGGAGAAAGAGAAAGAGACAGAGGAAGGAGATAGAGGGGGTACGAAGAGGGATAGAGAAAGAAAGACAGAGTGATGGATGGAGAACATAAATGATGTGTGTGAGAATGGAAGGTAAAGAGATTTTTTTTGTAGTACCATTTTTTTAATGTTTGTTCTACTCAAATAAGTTGGGTAATTATTAATTTAAAATTAGAAATTTTTATATGAAGGAATTAAAAATTAGAACATTTAACCCATCACTTCCACATCTAATTTCATCCATGACTAACACCAAAAAATTAGAGTTGTGGTTTCAGTTCTAATTGACTAACACTAAATGTAAAATTACTTCAGCAAATCCATTTAAAGGTTCTAATCGACTAACGCCGCCTTTTAGAAAACATTTTGTACCTACCATCTGAGTTCCATTTTTACTTACTATATGGTTCTATGGTTGACTGCTGGTAGTTAATCCATGTGTGTATAATATTTAATCTCAATGTAATTTCTTTTCTTTCCTTTTTTTTTGAATCGATCTCTTTCGGAGGGATCGAACTTGCGACCTCTCACTTGAGAGGAAACTGGTACCAACTGAGCTAAGACCAGTTGGTCCGAATCTTAATGTGGACCTATAGTTTTGATTAGTTGTCGCTCAAATACAGCAAAATTTGTATTTGTAAGTCGACGTTACACACCCCACAAGATGCGGGGAGGCGGAATAGGTAAAACAATCATTTTGTTCAAGGTAATATCGACTAACTTTACGGATCTTTGCTAAACCCTAACTAACAAACTATCTAGAAGTTCTAAACTACTATGATAGATGATTATACCTTAAGATACTAGTCCTTCTTGTTCTTATTGTTCACCTCCTCGTCGTCCTCCTCGATGTGATAGAAGATCCACCCGAGAGTTCCTTCTCCAAGTTTTAACCTCTAATTTGAGCTAACTAAGTAGCTAGGATTGCTAATCTAAGTGAACTAGAAGATATAGAAGTGGATTAAGGATCTATTAGTCTTGCTAACTCTTAGGATCTCAACACATGAGAGGATTAGGGTTAGGTTTAAGAAGAGAGAGAGCTTGAGGAGAGAGAATGTGTTTGTAATTATGAAATGAAAAATAACTCATTTATGTATATATTATGAAGCATAAAATATCTTGCATAAATATCTTCATGCTTCATTTAATACAAATGGATGAATCATCACATGAGTCATAATGTCATTTAATGCAAATAACATATCATCTCCTCCACCTCATTAAGCTTAATCCATAAATGAATTAAAAGATAATGAGTCATCTTTCTTTTAGAAACTTCTTGAGTAATTACAAGAATGCCCCTCCTATCCGTAAAAACACGGAAAACTGAGACTGTATAAATCCAATAATCCAATACTAGAATTTGGCTTAAACTAAAGCCCGATAGTATAATCTGTCCGAACATCTTACGTGCACAAGTACACGTATATGTCCGAACCCTGTCGTAAAACCATACGACCTCTATATCGTTTCGCTTGAAGCAGGAAAACTCTCTGTGTGGGACTCTAAAGACTCGACACTACGCTGGCAGTGGTTTTAACCACAGGCCGCAAGCGGTACTAGCTGTACGTAACGGTCCCCAGGTATATGTCGATAAGAAGGTCGATGAGCAAACCCATCCGAACTCCTACTGAGCCTGATGTGACAATCTCCGTACAGTCCGGTCTGTTCGTCTAATACTGTCGCATATCGAGCCTAGGGGGCGGCAAGCGTCAGTCCCCTAAAAGCGGTATAAGTCGTGTCGGAGTGAAGCCCATTACACCTTGAGAAGCTACTGGAAATCCTACCAGTAAAGCTCGTTTGCCCTGGCCAAGGACTTTGCGTAATGGCTATCCAAACACAGTGCGATATCAACTCCCAATACCGGGAGAGACGAATCCTTTCTAACCGCCACTGCCTCCAAGTGCTTCGGGGCTGCACCCAACTGCTACCTGTTTGCATGACTCCTTTGAGCCGTGGTAGGATAGCAATCTAAGAACAGTGGGAACACACTCGAGACGAAGCAGCAGTGTCAAGTCTGCGGACTATGCTGTACTCATGTCACATGGGAACTGTTAACTGACGACGGGTATAATACCAACCAACAGTTCCCTGCGAGTCCTGTCCGGTGTACCCGTAACCCAACGAGCACCTGCATACTATCTCCAGTACAACGTACCAATGGCTGTGGGACAGGCCATCTCCCCAACTGGGATGAGAAGCGTACACACTAGTCTACTCCGGAGTATCGATACCCTGTCTCGAAAATCCTACGACTAGGGACCTGAAAAAGGATGTGCTTGTAGACTACCCAGCCTCCACTAGTGTGACTGCCATCACAATGCTGGTAGTCAAGCAAGATCCTAAGGGCTCTATCAATATGTATTCGCGATATGCTAATATATACACATATTAAGATAGATATAAACCAAGTAGCATACTACTATATTGAGCGAGACTGTTAATATAACTGTGAATATCATAAATTTCCATTAAGTAATATACAAACTAGTATGATACAATAATGGCCCCTAGGGCATATACACTAACAGTATTGAAACTGTATTTAAATCTAACTTTTCTTTAGCTGTCGTAAGCTGGAATGCCAAAAAAATTTAAATAATAAATGATAAATTGTTATGAACTGCAGCTGCATAAATAGTTATGAACTGCAACTGCATATGCAATCAAACGTGTATATAAAATCTTCAGAAAAATAAATCTTCACTGATATAACCGGAACTCATAAGGACATGACAAAAAATTTCAATTTTTTCTAATTAGATAATACAAAAATATAAGTAAATTCGCCCATGGGACTCTAACCCTAAAATACGTCAACCCATATTTTCATGCTCATGAGTTAAACTTTTTACCCCTCTACCATTCAAATATAATAATAGTTGGTTTCGTGGCTTTCCCCTAATTATTTCATTTAAAAAAAAGAACTCAATAATTAACATGCTCAATGCAAGAATTACCTTTTTATTTTGTTGGGCATCACCGGACGAAATAAATAGTCATCCGACAAAATAAACCTTTTTCGTCGGAGGGTATCCGACTAAATAAACCTTATTTTTTCGAGTACTTAATTTATTTCGTCGGGTACTTTATTTCATTGGAAAATAACCGATAGAATAAAATCGAAAAAGCTGGGCAAAATTTGCTTGTACGTAACTTATTCCGTCGGATAATTTCCGACGGAATAAGTTATTTCATCGGAAATTGCCGACAAAATAAGCTGCATACATAGGGGGAAAAAGCAGGTTTTGCATGGTTTTCGAGTATTCGATACAAATTTAATTCAATTACTAACATTATAGCCAACAAACAACCAATACACATCATAATACCTGCGGTCGAACCGCATACAAAGTCAATCCAATCCACAATCGATTCAAAATAAAGAAATAGATAATAAACACAAATCTGATACGTACGATACGATGTTGAAATAAAATTCATTACCTAAAAAAATTCATGAAATTATAGAATCCGAGAATCCGATACGAAATATAATTAACATTATATTCGTATTTTACAACTTGCTCAAAATGTAAAAACGTATGAAATGGAGTAATTCGTCGATGTGCGCGCGTTTTATGCTTTTTCACTCCATCTCGAGCTCATTCGTCACCGCCGTCGTCCGGAAAGTCATTGAAATCGAGTAGGTATTGGAACCAAGGATTATCAAATTTACATCCGGTACTTTCTTCCTTTGAGAGCTCAAGCTCTGGATGATTTGTATCCTCGCCTCAAGAGCGCTGGTGACTTCTTCTTCCGACATCTTTCTTCGTGAATCCGCAGCCGACGAGGGTCCAGATGCGGAAGGAGACGAAAAGACGCGTGCTTGAAAACACGTGGGAGTATGAGGAGATGAGCCTTCTCCACGGAATACCGGAGTGGGTGGAGATGCAGATGGGGCCGCAGGCTCTTGAATGAATATTCCTGCACGTATCTAAGGAGGATGCAACTCCGAACCCTAATAGGCGCGATATACTGTAGGTGAAAGCCCTGACCACCTAGATGAACTCTCCCAAGCTGATCCGAGTTGTTTCATTGAATGTTATCCTCGTTGATTCCATGAAGCTCAACGGGAGTAGGATCTCGACCATGCACCTCGACAAACGCCGCCACTGGCTCATCAATCTCTCTGTTTATCTCTTACTGCACGAAATTATAGTATATGTGAACCAAGTTAAGTCAATTATTGAAAAAGAAATTAAGTAATTTAAATAATTAAAAGAAACCCGTATAGGAGTATACTTACGTAATATTCAGTCGCCTCCTGTGAGCTTGGGAAACTGGAGTGACGTGCAAACCTTATACCACAAATATCCACACGGCTGGGCATTTCTCCCGTTTGTCTCGCCTGCTATTTAGAAAAAAATTGATTTAGATCAAGTTTACGAAATAGAAAAATTCAGAATATTTGATTTGATCTTATATGAACAACTCCATACAGAGATGAGTCCATCCCTTCGCTCAACCATTGATCAATGTTATGACTCTGCGCCACTGCTCCCCGCTCGCGCCTCTTCTGCCATTTAGATATGATATAACATCTCATACTAATTAACAGATTAATATCTAATATTTTTACAATTTAAGCAATGTATGTAACTTAAATTTCATCCAAACAGAAGTGTTTTATCATGGCGGCCCAGTACTCGTCTGTCCAAGGCACGGGTTTTGCCGCCTATTTCGCCGCATCGGTGGGAGAATCCTTCCAATTCTTGTAGACCTAGTGTTTATGATCACGCCAACTCTCCTGACATGTATATAAACAATCTTCCTCGGACGACGTGCAGAGATACATGAGCGCTGTCAATCTACCAAACTACGATAAAGCGCGTCTATAAAGAAATACCGAGAAAGTATTAGTATCATACATATATATGAAAAATTAATAAACGAATACTTAATTAAATAACCTTACCAAAATCTCCTCTAAGTTCGTTTGCTTATTGGCCTCCAAAACTTTCGTCGTCCAATCCACCGGAACATGACTGGAACCAACTTTCACGCAATGTGGCATTCAGTTTTCGTTGTTGAAGATTGAGGCATATAATTTTTTAAGTTGTTTTGCCCCGGGCTCAATGAAATCCCCAGCCGCCGACATATGCATCTCGATCTTTGGGTTGTCTGGCCTGCGACCCATATTTCTTTTACCTGTGTGGGTCCCCTTTTTCCAGGACCCCGACTGAGCGAATTGGATGATATGTCCTCTTCATTCTGTCCACGTCCATGACCATGTCGCGAACTCATATCTTGAAAAATATTGAATGCAACACATACATATGGTTTTAGGGTTTGTGATGTTGTATGCTAATATATGACATTTGCTCTTAGGGTTTGTAATGTTATGATGATGAATATGGTTTGCATTCTGTGTTTGCATGAGTATAATGGAAATGACTTGGGCTTGATGCTTTGATAACCATCACGTAGTTTTATATCACGATGGAAACCATTACATATATAATTAATAGACGGGGTGTAAGGTGCGCTTTTTTTAATGTGAGATTCTCGGTGATAACACGTAAATTCCATATTATCAATGAGTTTTGTACTCTTAGTATAAGATTTTCATATTATTTTGAAGTTGAAGGTTCAATCCATATATTTTTAAAAGTTTTTCATTGCAACTTATGATTTTTCTTTCAAGTTATTGTTTTGGTTTCACATCAAGCTTTATGTTTAGGATTTCTGATTCGAGGTTAGGGTTTATGGTTTTATTTTCAAGATTTGATTTTCATTCTACCAATCATCATCAAGAATTAAATTAAAGTTTGATTTTTAATCAAATTTCTACATGTACCTCTAAAACCGATCATTCGCTTTCCCCTTCACACCCTATCCATTCATCTCCCTTCATCTCTCCGCCACTCACCTCCTTCTCCTTTCTCTCTCTGATATATCAAAACCAATCGATATTCTCTCTCTATTTGGAATCAATAACATGGCGAAAATATCAACCAAAACAATATATATCAACCAATAAACAATTCTTACAAGAATATCAACAATCTTTACAAGAATATTAACATTTCTAATTGCAATCACCCTTTTATCAACAATTCTTACAAGAACATTAACCAAAATAATATATATATCCAAAAACAAACATCAATTAAAATTGAAATTTTTTTTTTATAAAAAATTACCTTAATTGAGCTTAGAGGAGACCACCGTCTGAGCTTGGAAGAGGAGGTGGCCGCCTAAGCTTGGAGGAAGAGAAGGAGGTGGCGGCGGCCTAAGCTTGGAGGTGAAGGCGGCGATGGCCAGAGCTTGGAATCGAAGAGGAGAAGGAGGGTCAGCTTAGAAGACGTTGGAATCGACAGGGAGGCTAGGAGGAGGGTCGACGATGAGCTTGACAACCTTGAGGAGGCTAGGAAGAGGTCGGCGATGAGCTCGAGCTTGTTGTGGCGGCGATGAGGAGGAAGGAGGATCGGCGATAGGAAAGTGGAGGAGGTTAATGCCGAGGGACGAGGAGATCGTCGCTAGTGATAGGTGTTGGATATATATGCCCTAGAGGCCTTCATTATATAGGATACTGGGGATATGTATGTACATAACAGTCTTGCTTAATATGATAGTACGCTATTTGGTTTGTCTTTATCTTAATGTATGATATATTTTGCGTAGTATTCATATATATATATATATATATATATATACACATGTTGATAAAGCCCATAGGGTGTTTGCTTGACTTCCGGCGTTATGATGGCAGTCATACTAGTGGGAGCTGGATAGTCAATAGGCACATCCTTAGATGTCCCTGGTCGCAGGAGTATCGAGACTGGGCATCGATACTCCAGAGTAGACTGGTGTATACATATCTAGACTCTGAGGAGGAGCGATGGATTGGTCCCGCAGCCATTGGTGGAGTGCACCTAAGATTGTATACAGATGCTTCTGCGTGTGAGTACACTGGACAGGACTCGCTGTTCATACCAGAATATTGCATTTAATACCGTCCATTCTTACGCTCGTTTATTTATAGGCAGGTGCTTTTGATCAGTGTTTGCTACATATTTGCAGAATACTGGTTCTCAACTCTAAACAGTGAAATCCATGAAAAAGTACGACAAATTCCGGATTACTGCCAACAACAGATAAAGCACGGGTCTCCGCTCTCTATCCGTGTGTTGCCACATACCAGTTTAAGGGACACAATGGCAAATCGATTGTCATGTCATGCACAAAGCTCAATGTCAACACAAGATCCAAGAAATCTACGCGGAGCTCGAGGAAATCATGGCGAAAGATCCACATCATATCACCTTTTGATCTACTGAAATTCTGGAAGAAATGGGAAGAGTTTCTGAGAAAAAGTCATATACCACACTTAAGAGTACTAAAAACTAGGGAAAACCACCAAATTTCATGGCCTAACTCCACTAAACGGCCGCGGTTCCACGGCATAAGCACGCTTAGGCCGCGGAACCGCGGCCTTTTAGTCTCCTCTCGTTGTCGTTTTTCAGGGGCATGTTGGTCTTTTCTTGTAGGGGCAGATTCTTTCCCTAGGTTTCCGGTTCCCCTCCTATAAATACCCCAGAATTTGCCAAGCCAAAGGTGTTAATTTCTTTAGCCTCTTTTTGTTAGGATTTAGTCTTTTTCTTCTTCTTCTTCATTCTTCCTCCATGAAAATGTAGTAAGAGCATTGAGTGGATGTTAATGAAGATGAGGGTTTTTGTATCTTTCTTGTTAGTTTAACTTCCCCTTAAGATTTTTGCTTTCTCTTGATCTTTCAACCTCTTCATTGAGCTTGAAAGTTTAAGGGTTGGTTATTGATCTCAAGGGTTGTATTTTCTTATGGAATTAGTTCTTCACTTCACATGAGTTCTTTACCCTTCTCTTGATCTTGCAACCTCTTGATTGAGCTTGCAAGTTTAAGGGTTGGCTATTGATCCCATGCTTGTCTTGAGTTCTAGTTTCTAGTTTTCTTTCTCGCTTTTTATTACTTGCTTTTTATTATCTTGCTTACTTACTTGCAATTTAATTCATGCACTTACTTACTTGTAATCTTTTCTTTTCTTTATTCTTTTTGTTCTCTCTTTTTTGTTCATTTTGTGAATGGTTGTAATTATTGTTGTTGTTAAGAATCAATACGATATTGTAAGTTAACATTTCTTTGCTCATTTCCTTTTCCCGTTATTTTCCATTGAACTCCGCTCAAACGTTACGCAAGCGCTCCGTTAGGCACCCTACCCTAACAAGGTAACGGTGATTCCTAACCGCGACCGGTTGTGTTCGGTTTGGCTGGAGGCGAAAGCAAGAGACAAGAACGGAAGGACAAGGGTAAATAAGCCAGATTCCATGAATACCGTGCTTAAATCCCCTAATCTACGTTGTTGCCGATTGCTCTAGCTTCAATTGGTCAAGACTCGGCTCAAAGGTTTTGAGTACGGATTTCTTTAGCTTATAATTTCGTATCTTTTTCTTAACAACTTCATACTTGCATATAAAACACATAAGTTAGTTTGAACAAACACATACAAATTCTTTATTGACTCGTCTAAAACAAGAAAGGACATACAACCGTCTCCCTGTGGATCGACCCGTGCTCAACCGGCTAGCTGCAAAGCGACACCGTCCTGATCGCGGTTATACTTTAGAACTTTGAACATCCGATACGCCAAAAGCGTGCGATCAAATGGCGCCGTTGCCGGGGAGACGGTAACGTATTTCTTTTCTTGTTATTCGGGTTAATATTCTTTTTGTATATATATATATATATAAAATCTTTTTGTTATTTTTGATCATTTTTGTGGGCAAGAGTGCAGATTTTTGCGGATTTGCAAACTGCGATTGTGGGAAGTAAAGTGTGCATTCAAGGCTAAGGTGATTGCAAGGTACAGTGCCAAAGATTCGGGTAGTTTGACTCGCGCAAGCGAACTTTTCAAGCTTACCGGATTTGATTCAACGGGGGTTTCCTAACCCAAAAACTTAACGGTACGTACTTTACTAACACCTTCTTCTCAAATCCGACGCATCCAATATACTATTCTTTGCAGGATTCTTTGCAAGTTCGCTAGCAAACGCTAAAAATTGACTAACCCGTATTTGTTGCAGTGCCGTGCTTAAACTAAAAAAAAACAATTGTTTGATTCTTTATAGAATTTTTATTGAATTGCGCATTGCATACATTAATACGGATTTAAGGGCAAGCGAACCCCACAACATACGGTAAAGGATTTCATCACCTTTTCCGTGGCCCACAAATCACGAACTTGAGCATAACGTTTACCCGCACAAAATTTAAAAGAAACTAGACTTTAAGCCTTAAGAACTTCGCGCTCACTAGGAGAAGTTAACTGTGTTTAGAACCTCGCTTAACGGTATATTGTTTACGGGGTGTCTAGGAAAGTGTTAACGGCGAAACCGCCAAAAGAGAAAGGGTTATTTAATTAAGGAACTTCGCGAAAGCGTTGGAAAACCTCCCCTTATCTCTGCATTTACCTGGCCTCGTGATCAGTGTATCTTAAGCCCGTTTCTCGACACTGTTTTACTTCGACAATCAAGTTCTGGAGCAGGTCTAGTTGACCTAGGTGAACCCTAGAACGATTAGGTGTGTGGTATTTTTGTGTCGTGATTGTTTTTGTCCAGATTCTTTTTTTGTATATTTCATTCTTTTGTTAATATCTAACTAAAAAAAAAAACTAATAAAAAAAAATCATTCTTTTTCCCCTCCTTTTCTCTGCCTTTCTTTCTTTCTCTCTTCATATCATGGGTACCCCACCTCGCAAAACTCTTGCCGAACTTTGGTACCCACAACCAGACATTACATCCTACGGGTCTTGTTTTGGCCGAACATCGAACGATCTCTCCATGCCCAAAATTTCTTTGAAAGATCGGATAGACACGTCTAGGACGAACAACTGGACCCCGCAATCCACTTCGTATCAACCATTTCAAACATTCACCCCTTCTTGCGTTGATACACCTTTTGAAAATCCAGTTGTAACCCCGAGACCAATGTCTCTTGCTGAACGAATTGAACTATCCCGTAGCCGATCTTTCACTCCTTTCACCGCTTCAAATTCTTGGGATCAATAATTCCATTCACCTTCCTATCCAAATGTTGATCCTGCTCCTATACAGCCATTCAATTCCTACCAGTCCTACCCGACTTTTGCGCCTTCCCTAGACATTGTTTCTGAACTGTCATTTGGGAGTTTCCAGTGCCAAAACAACTTTGAATCTTTTACTGAAACCCCTTCACAACCCATGACTAGTCTGGAACAGTCTTTGGAAGATTTTAGGGTAGCGTCGTACCAACAGATGATGGATTTGAATGCGTCCATGGCCGCCCTCATACAACCTAGTGACCCGGTAGCTAGTTTTCAACTAGCTCTAAATTTTCCAATGTATGAAGAGGCAGTAGGACAGGTTGAGAATTTGAGCGGAGAGAGTGAGCTGTACACCCTTCCAAATCAGACCTACCCGTTTCAATTTGAATCCCACAACTCCAGTTTTGAATGTCTATCTAGTGTTCCAAACGATTCATTGATTAAAGATAAAACAGATAATGAGTTGTGTGACTTTGTAGTGTTTGATTTGCCCGATTGTGAAGGGTCCCTTTCGAGTGAAACCACACCCAATCCTTTTGACCTCTACACCTCCACTCTAGAACCTGAATTGATTAATATCCATGCTTTTGTTGAGGTGTCTGAGAATATTGATTTTCACTTGATTGAGAATATTGACGCCGGGAATATTTTGGATGATGAACCTGTAGATTTGGCAGAGTTTTTCTCTCCAATTCATCATCCCGAGTCATTAACTGTTTTTCCCGAACCCCATATGCGTCTTGATTTTGATGAAATTTGCATGGATAAGCTGAATTTTGAGGAAACTTTTGAGGATATTTTTGAGGATGAACCAGTTTTAATTGATGAGTCGGATTTTCCAATTCATCCTGTTCCTTTCATTGACTGTGTACACCCTCCGGAACCTTTAACCGATAACCTTCCTCAATCACCTACCTCCATCCTTTCCATCGTTCCGACCTTGCAAGAAACCGTCTCATTTTCATTTCATATGTCTGGTTTACCAAGTTCGGCGTACCCATGGTTTCTCACGAATCTTGAGGGATTTGACCCAATTTCTCGCCATATTGATAGATTAGTGCAATACATCTTTTCACATCGATCATTACAGATTGTACTAATTTATTCAATCCATTTCCACCCTCAAGTTCGTATTCCACTTCTCTCTCCCTTCCGCCATTCTTCTTCTCATATACCGAGACCGTATCCCGCTTCTATCTCCATACGGTCTCGCATATTCTCCATTTCTTACCTCTCCGCGTTCTTTCACCAACCAGCACATTATAGAGATAAATTCTTTGAATGGTTGGTGCTCTCTTTTGGCCTGTGTAAGGCCTTGTATAGCTTGATACTATTCTTTTTCCCCCTAATCCTGAACTTCGACGCTTAATAGTGGAAACACTGTTTTACTTAAGTTTGGGGGGAACCTTTTTTGTATATATTTTTTTTGTTTTTTGTTTTGTATACAATTTGTTTCTAGGGAGCGCCGACATTTTTGACCCTCTTGGTGTAGCCTGACAGTGAGGGCACTGTCAAGTTTAAGTTTGGGGGTGTGCTCGGTAAGCTTTCTTCCTTCGAATTCATTTGTATATTTTGCATTTGCATACCTTATTAAAAACCCACAAAAATTGAAAATTTTCCAAAAAATATAAAAACTTTGTCGTCAAGTTAGCTAATAGGGTAACTTAGATTTTTATTCCGAAAGTTTAGTTGATATGATAGAAATAACTAAATTCTAGGCTTAGGGATTGAAAACCCTAAAAATAACCCTCATTCTGTCTAACTTTGGTAAATATACGTCCTTACAGTTTTTTTGAGAAATAGGTAATCTTGAGTTCAGTTCTTGAGTCAAGTCAAGATGAAGGGAAAATATTGAAGCTTTACTGGAGGATAAGTCTGAAAAATAGTTTCTTTTCTCGAGTTCAAATTTAGAAAGTATATACCCTACAAACTGCACTTACACGCACCTTGAAACTTGGGATAGTAGAGGATACCTTGAAATACTCTTGCCTGAAAGCCTAGTATGAAAGAAAAAACGGTATTTAAAGCTAAACACCAAAAGAGCATGTTGAAAAATATATCCGGTCTTGAAAAAGAAAAAGAAAAAGAAAAATAAAAAGAAAAATAGAATAAAGTCAAGACCTGGAAACTGCTATTTACGCTTTAAGCTCACACATTCAGTAATCGGGCGTTAATGCCTCAAGAAGCATTAATAGTCGCATGAAAGGTGTATGAGCAACACCGTCCATCATTAAATGAAAAGAAGTAGTATTAGGTATTAGGGCAAGGGTATTATAGCTTGAATTGAATTCTTGAGTGTAGGGGTGCAAATATACACACACGTAGGGGTATACAATTGATGTTTGGATAAGAGATAGAAATAAAGAATAAGACTTGTGTTTTCTGTAAAGTTGATAAAAATCCCTGATTTGAGGCCACGCTTTAGAAGGAAAACTCAGGAGAACCAACATCTTTCTAAACTTTTTTGAACGTATAGGATCTAAAGTTAAACAGATAGGAGGTGTGAAACATAAGGGTTGGATATTTCTAACTTAGGATGATAGAATTTCTAACGTAAATACTAAATTGTAGGAGTAGAATCGATGTTAACTTATAACACTAGCTTGACGGGATTTTGTGGGTGTAATCCGCTGAAAACCCTCAGGAGACAACACTCCTCCTATTAGGGACACCTAGAGGTTTAACGGCTTGTTGCACGTGCTCAGTGCAATCGCGTTCCCTGCGAAAGTGCGGTTAGGACTTTTTTGTGAATAATTGGTTTTACTCGGGACGAGCAAAAGTTAAGTTTGGGGGTATTTGTTCATACCAGAATATTGCATTTTATACCGTCCATTCTTACGCTCGTTTATTTATAGGCAGGTGCTTTTGATCAGTGTTTGCTACATATTTGCAGAATACTGGTTCTCAACTCTAAACAGTGAAATCCATGGAAAAGTACGACAAATTCCGGATTACTGCCAACAACAGATAAAGCACGGGTCTCCGCTCTCTATCCGTGTGTTGCCACATACCAGTTTAAGGGACACAATGGCAAATCGATTGTCATGTCATGCACAAAGCTCAATGTCAACACAAGATCCAAGAAATCTACGCGGAGCTCGAGGAAATCA
Source organism: Agapanthus africanus (assembly GCA_030015575.1). NCBI lineage: Eukaryota > Viridiplantae > Streptophyta > Magnoliopsida > Asparagales > Amaryllidaceae > Agapanthus > Agapanthus africanus. The sequence goes on along the minus strand of CM057349.1, from coordinate 412,572,396 downwards.
TGGCAAAAGATCCACATCATATCACCTTTTGATCTACTGAAATTCTGGAAGAAATAGGAAGAGTTTCTGAGAAAAAGTCATATACCACACTGAAGAGTACTAAAAACTAGGGAAAACCACCAAATTTCATGGCCTAACTCCACTAAACGGCCGCGGTTCCGCGGCATAAGCACGCTTAGGCCGCGGAACCGCGGCCTTTTAGTCTCCTCTCGTTGTCGTTTTTCAGGGGCATGTTGGTCTTTTCTTGTAGGGGCAGATTCTTGTCCTAGGTTTCCAGTTCCCCTCCTATAAATACCCCAGAATTTGCCAAGCCAAAGGTGTTAATTTCTTTAGCCTCTTTTTGTTAGGATTTAGTCTTTTTCTTCTTCTTCTTCATTCTTCCTCCATGAAAATGTAGTGAGAGCATTGAGTGGATGTTAATAAAGATGAGGGTTTTTGTATCTTTTTTGTTAGTTTAACTTCCCCTTGAGATTTTTGCTTTCTCTTGATCTTTCAACCTCTTCATTGAGCTTGAAAGTTTAAGGGTTGGTTATTGATCTTAAGGGTTGTATTTTCTTATGGAATTAGTTCTTCACTTCACATGAGTTCTTTACCCTTCTCTTGATCTTGCAACCTCTTGATTGAGCTTGCAAGTTTAAGGGTTGGCTATTGATCCCATGCTTGTTTTGAGTTCTAGTTTCTAGTTTTCTTTCTCGATTTTTATTACTTGCTTTTTATTATCTTGCTTACTTACTTGCAATTTAATTCATGCACTTACTTACTTGTAATCTTTTCTTTTCTTTGTTCTTTTTGTTCTCTCTTTTTTGTTCATTTTGTGAATGGTTGTAATTATTGTTGTTGTTAAGAATCAATACGATGTTGTAAGTTCACATTTCTTTGCTCATTTCCTTTTCCCATTATTTTCCATTGAACTCCGCCCAAACGTTACGCAAGCGCTCCGTTAGGCACCCTACCCTAACAAGGTAACGGTGATTCCTAACCGCGACCGGTTGCGTTCGGTTTGGCCGGAGGCGAAAGCAAGAGACAAGAACGGAAGGACAAGGGTAAATAAGCCAGATTCCACGAATACCGTGCTTAAATCCCCTAATCCATGTTGTTGCCGATTGCTTTAGCTTCAATTGGTCAAGACTCGGCTCAAAGGTTTTGAGTACGGATTTCTTTAGCTTACAATTTCGTATCTTTTTCTTAACAACTTCATACTTGCATATAAAACACATAGGTTAGTTTGAACAAACATATACATATTCTTTATTGACTCGTCTAAAACAAGAAAGGACATACAACCGTCTCCCTGTGGATCGACCCGTGCTCAACCGGCTAGCTGCAAAGCGACACCGTCCTGATCGCGGTTATACTTTAGAACTTTGAACATCCGACACGCCAAAAGCGTGCGATCACTCGCCGAGAACTGACTGGATGGTATTTATACCTAACGTCAGATAGCAGTTCTCAGGTGACACGTGTGCAGATAGTCCGTTGACTTAAAGTCGTCATTTGTCTCGTGTGAGTTCCTACTGTGCTTTGATTACTACCCTACCACGGTTCAAAGGAGTCGTGCAAACAGGTTTTAGTTGGGCACAGTCCCGAGCCACATGGAGGCAGTGAGTGACTGTTAGGGATTCGTCTCTCCCGGTATAGGGAGTTGATATCGCACAGTGATCGGTTGGTCATTACCATAAGTCCCTGGCCAGGGCTGATTGAGAATTACTGATAGATTGATCAGTAGATTCTCGGATGGTGATAGAGCCATACCGACACGACTTGTACGGTTATTAGGGGTCTGACGTTTACCACCTCCCTAGACCATACATGCGATACTCTTAGACGAATAGACCGGACTACACGGATATTGTCATACACAGGCTCAGTAGGAGTTCGGATGGGTATCCTCACCGGCCTTCTTATCGACATCTACCTGGGGACCGTTACGTACAGCTAGTGCCGCTTGCGGTCTGTGGTTAAACCCACTACCAGCGTAGTAGTCGAGTCTTTAGAGTCCCATACAGAGTTTTCCCAACTCCAGGCGAAAAGATATAGAGGTCGTACGGTTTTACTACAAAGGGTTCGGACGCATACGTGTTTAAACGCACGTACGACATTCGGACAGTTTTTACTAGCCGGCTTTGGTTTAAGCCAGATTCTAGTATCGGATTATTGGATTTATACAGTCTAAAGTTTTTCCGTGTTTTCACGGATGCGAGGGGCGTTCTCGTAATTTTCCGAGAAGCTTCTAGAAGGATGGTGACTAAGGAGGTTAAGGTGGCATTTTCATTAATTGCTTTTGTGATTCATTTGTGTGATTCATCATATCATTAAATACATCATTAATGCATCATTAATTACTTAATGACTCATATGGTGAATCACTCTTGTTGAATAAATGAAGCATGGTGAATAATCATTTAATTCATTTTATTTGATAATTCATTATGCTTTATATATTCAAGTGAGAAGCTTTTCTCATTTCATTATCATCTCCACCTTCTCTCTCCTCAAGCTCACTCTCTCTTCAAACACTAATCCTACCACTCATGAGTTGAGACCAAGGATTAGTATAGACTAAACACTGCATAACCTAACTCTATATCATCTTAGTTACTTTGATTAGCAACTAGAGAAACTAAGTAACCTCAAGTCTAGAGGTTATAGCTTGGATTAGGCTTCTCAGGTGGATCATCTATCACTTGGAGGAGGCCGAGGAGGACGAAGAGATCGTAAAGACGAAGGACTAGAATCATTTGGTATAATCTCTTTACATAGTAGCTTAGAACTCTATACTTGTTGTTAATTATCGTTTAGCAAAGATCTTCGGTTAGTCGATGTTTACATACACACCAGATCGTTTTTCATATTTCCGCCTCCCCGCAACTCGTGGGGTGTTGCACATCGAATTATAGTGGTATCAAAGCCTCACTAAATAATAATTAACTCACTTGCATAGTCGTATGAATTTCGAACGGAAAACAAACCGGAAAATACACCGATATTGCATAGTTTCTGTCGATTTAAAAATGAGGTCTAAAAATTTTTCAGGGACCTCCAGAATGACCAGCATGAAAATATAAGAACACAGAAGAAAAATGGGCTCCTGAATTGGCCACTGAGCCGCGGAACTGCGGCCGATCCCACCGATCCGCCGCGGATCCGCGGCCGAGTTGGGGCCGATTCAGCCTAGTTTTCCTCTGTGCATCTTTTGTAATATTTTGTATTTTCTGGTATTGTTTATTTTCTGCTCAGGTTTCAAATTTACAGAGAAGATTTGGAGTAGAATTTAATGTGTTTAATCGATCGAAATTATACGATGTTTGCTTGTTTGATTATATCTGTGAACTGTATTATGTGTTCGTAAACCTCCCCTAACTGCTAGTATGTCGGTTGGCAGGGGGTTGCACATATCTGTAATGCTTTTTAGCTGTTTGTGGATATGAACTGTATTGGACTGTTGTGATGATTAGCCGGGTTGTGTGATGGGTTATTGTATTAATTCATTCGATGTAATTGTAATAAAGCTGTAATATTATTTTGCGGGGCACATCCAGGTTGCGGTTGTAGCCACCGTTGTATTATTTCTTTTTACTGTTTTTTGCTTCTAGGATAGACCTAAGGTGGGGTGCACAAACTACTGGGTATTTCGAAGTGTTTAGTGGCCTACTCACGTTGTCGAGGGAGACCGGTTCACTTCGGGTACTTGGCGGGTAGTTTGCCGTACCCGTAGGGGTCTGGGGTGGGGTTATGGCTATTCATCACAACTGTGTAATCTGTCTTTCATTGTAGGCTCAAAAGAAACGCGGATTGCTTGCAAATCCAATATTGTTTATCTGTGATCTGGAATGCCTATTATTGCGTCTGACGAATGTACAATATCTATATATGATAGCTATTTAGACGTCACTTATGTTTTACACCCGCGCTAGCCCAGCCCCGCTCTGCCGTTAGTTAAGGAACCTAACGGGTGATGACGGGATCCAGTGGCGAATGCGGATGGCATAAGAGGACGTTGTATTTTCGTTGTTATCTGTAATGATAGGTTAATGATGGGACGCATTATTATTAATGCAAAGAAAATAAAACCTAAACTGAATCGTTGGAACAATTTCTAAAACCACTCGGTTTTCTTCAAAAAGCAAATTTTAAATGCGGAGCTTAAACCACTCCATTTAATAAAAGCTATCTTAGTTCCTTCGATCAAATCAAGTTCACTACGTTAACGGTTTTTTGCCAAAAACCAGCCGTAACCCTCCGTCGTTTCAAATAGACAGGATATCGTATTCATGCTATGCTTGTTGGCCTACGTCAAGGCATAGTGGATGGTAGCAGTATGGTCTGCTTATTTGTTGCATAGATGGATGCATTAGTATAGGACAGATGTACAGCCTTGTTGGCCTACGTCAAGGGCATGTACGATGTACCTAAATTAATCAGGACAACGACGGGAAGAACTTGACTTGCGTCTTATGACTTGTTGGCCTACGTCAAGGTCTATAAGAGCTTGGGGTATAAAAATCACATCGGGAGTTTCAAACATAAAGGAAACCTGCAGATTTAGCATACCTTCTGGAGTGTGGTGACTAGAGTGGCTTCCATCTAGGGCATCATGCAATGATAGTTGGATCCCGATCCCACTGATGAGTAGGATTACTCTCGGGAATTTTTCTCACTTAACAATCAATGCTATAAACCAAGTAGGTGACTAGAAAGGTGTTAGAGGGGCTACGCCTCCAGGGAAAAGAGGTTATTTAATTAAGAAACTTCGCGAAAGCGTTGGAAAACCTCGCTCGAAGTACCAACACCAGCCTGGCTGAAAGGTTAAGCAAGTATTGTGACGTGTGATTAAATCCTGACTAGTTCTTCTTTTAGGTTTTGAAGAAGGATTTGAGGAAACAGTGGGAGCCATCCTGTTTAGATAAACTAATAACCAATCTAAACTTGCAAGAACCATATGCTGAGTGTTTTCTTTTCTCTCTCTCAGGCAGCTACCATGACAGGACTAAAACTATTACTTGAAAAAAATATACTGACCGGGCAGAACTATAAAGATTGGCTAAGGAACGTCAACATTGCACTGACTTATGACAAAGTAGCATATGTTACCACCGCTGTTCCTCCCCTTATCCCTGGACCAGATTCTTCAGTTGTGGACAAGGAAGTTCGCAAAACTTAGGATCTGGATTGTGAGCGAGCTAAGTGTATCGTGCTGGCGTCCATGAACAATGAACTCCAGAAACAGCACGAGAGTATGGATATTGTATCCATCTTTCTCCATGTTAAGGAATTATATGGAGAGCACTCCCGTATCGTAAGGTACGAGACCTCAAGGAAACTCTTCCAGATGAGGTTAGCTCCAGGATCGCCTGTAGGAGAGCACGTCCTCAAAATGATCAGCCTCATTGAGGAACTCGCAAACCTGGGATGCGTGCTAGAGAATGATTTGTATATCGACTTGATTTTGCAGTCCCTTCCCCACACCTTCTCTTAGTTCGTACTTAGCTTCAACATGCACGAAATGGAAGCTGATCTTCCAAAGCTCCTCAACATATTGAGGGTAGCAGAGACCTCCTTGAAAAAGGAGAAGTCCCCCGTTCTGTATGCTGCCCAATCATCCTTTTCTAAATCTAAAGCGAAAGCTAAAGGGAAGAAGAAGATGAAAGCCATCAAACTGAAAGGTGGGGTCAAGAAGGTGCAGGGAAAGAACAAGGCAGGAAGGGTGAAAGCGGATATAAACGAATGCCATTATTGTCACAAGCAAGGGCACTGGAAGAAGGACTGTATGGCCTTCAAGGCAAAGGACACGAAGCAAGCGGTTGCTTCTGCTTCAGGTGTGTTCATAATCGAAAATTGTCTTTCAGTAAACTCTACATCATAGGTACTTGATACCGGTTCTGGTTCTCACATCTGTAATTCATTGCAGGATCTGAGAAATAGTAGAGTACTGGGGGCAGGTGATATGACTCTCCGGATGGGCAATGGAATGCATGTAGATGCTGTTGCAATAGGGGAGTATCACCTAGGGTTGACTAGTGGGCACGTTTTGGTGTTGTACAACTGTTTTTGTATTCCCAGTATGCTGTGTAATATTATATCAGTATCTTTGTTGTCTAATAAAGGATATAATTTTGCGCTTGAAAGTAATATCATGAACATTCTCCTAAATCAAGAACTGATTGGGTATGACACACTGGAAAACGGCATATACATATTTAATCAACCTCGAATTTTCAATATTCAAAACACACTTAAAAGAAAGGCTCCAGATTCAAATCAAGCCTTCTTATGGCATTGTAGACTTGGTCATATAAACGAAACAAGGTTGACTAAGTTACATAAATATGGATATCTAGATCCGTTTGAATATTCATCATATGCAACTTGTCAATCATGTATCAAAGGAAAAATGACCAAATCTCCGTTCTCCGGACACGGAGCAAGAGCTACTGAACTCTTGGGACTTGTACACAGTGATATATGTGGTCCAATATCTACACATGCGCGAAGCGGTCACTCCTACTTCATCACTTTTACTGATGACTTCTCTAGGTATGGACATGTGTTCTTAATGAAACATAAATCAGAAGCCTTTGAGAAGTTTAAGGAGTATAAAAATGAAGTAGAGAAACAAACTGGTAAAAGCATCAAGACACTTCGATCTGATCGAGGTGGAGAATACTTAAGTACCAGTTTCCTTGAATACTTAAAAGAGAATGGAATTCTCTCTCAGCTTACTCCGCCTTATACACCTCAGCATAATGGTGTATCAGAAAAGAGGAATCGCACGCTATTAGATATGGTGCGTTCAATGATGAGTAGTGCTGAGTTGCCACTTTCCTTCTGGGGATTTGCTCTAGAATCAGCAGCATACTTATTGAATAGAGTTCCAACTAAGTCTGTGCCTACCACTCCATATGAAATGTGGAGTGGGAAGAGACCATATCTCAAGTATATCAAGATATGGGGGTGTCCGGTATATGTTAAAAAGCATAGACCGGACAAGCTCGAGGCACGATCGGTTTTGTGTAAGTTTGTAGGATACCCCAAACATTCAAGGGGGTACATGGTCTACCACACTGAAGAACAAAAAGTGTTTGTCGCTCGCCACACTGTCTTCTTAGAGAGCGAATTTCTTGCAAAAGAAATTAGTGGGAGCACGGTAGAGCTGGAAGAAATTCCAAAACCTTAAACTGCTACCGAGGACTTAGAAGAACCTCAGATTTCAATAGAACATAACGAACCAACGCCACTCCGCAGATCTAGTAGGTTTTTTCATCCTCCAGAGAGATACTATGGTTTTCTTCTAGATGGGATCGAGAGGATTGCATCATCAATGATGATGAGCCTACTAGTTTTCAGCAGGCTATCACGAGTATTGACTCGATGAAGTGGCTGGATGCTATGAGATCCGAAATAGAATCCATGTACACCAATAAAGTATGGACTTTAGAAGTTGCTCCTCCTGGGGTGAAACCAGTTGGATGCAAATGGATCTTCAAAAAGAAGATTGGTGCACTTGGACAAGTGGAAACCTACAAAGCTAGACTCATTGCAAAAGGTTTTCGTCAAAGACCAGGATTGGACTATGATGAAACCTTTTCACCTGTAGCTATGCTTAAATCCATTTGGATCCTGCTTGCCATTGCTGCCTTCCATGACTATGAAATCTGGCAAATGGATGTAAAAACAGCTTTTCTAAATGGACATTTAGAAGAGAGTGTTTACATGGATCAACCAGAAGGTTTCTTAGACAGTGGGAGCAGCGGAAGAGTGTGCAGGTTGCTTAAATCCATTTATGGATTAAAGCAAGCATCACGAAGTTGGAACATCTGCTTTGATGAGACAGTCAAAGAGTTTGACTTTATCAAAAATGTAGATGAACCATGTATTTATAGGAAGATTGTAGAAGGAGCAGTAGTCTTTCTCGTTTTGTACGTCGATGACATACTACTGATAGGGAATGATGTCTCTATGCTACAATCAGTAAAGCTCTTCTTGTCACAGAAATTATCCATGAAAGACTTGGGAGATGCAACCTACATTTTGGGCATTAAGATCTATCGTGATAGATCTAATAGAATGTTGGGACTTTCACAGTCCAGGTATATTGACACTATACTAAAGAGCTTTAGTATGGAAGATTCCAAGCGCGGTAACATGCCCGCTTGTCACGGGATCACCCTATCCAAAGAGATGTCTCCAAAGACTGATGAAGAGAGGGATCGCATGAGCATTTTACCCTACACTTCGGCGGTAGGATCTATAATGTATGCAATGTTATGTACATGACCGGATGTAGCTTACGCACTTGGTGTGGTAAGCAGATATCAGTCTGACCCAGGTGAGAAATATTGGATAGCGGTAAAGAACATTCTCAAGTACCTGAGAAGGACTAAGGAGATGTTCTTGATTTACGGTAATGGGGACCTCCAAGTAGAGGCTTTTACCGACTTCGGCTTCCAAAGTGACAAAGATGATTCTAAATCCATTTCAGGTTTTGTGTTTACCCTCAATGGAGGGGCGGTATGTTGGAAGAGTTCCAAACAGGATACCGTCGCAGACTCAACTATGGAGGCTGAGTATATAGCTGCTAGTGAAGCCGCAAAAGAAGCTGTTTGGATGAGGAAGTTCATCTCTGAACTTCAGGTAGTTCCGTCCATTGCCAATCCAATACCTTTGTATTGTGATAACAATGGGGCCGTAGCATTGGCGAAGGAACCTAGGTCCCATCAGAAATCCAGGCATATCTTAAGGCGTTTTCACCTGATCAGGGAGATCGTTGATCGTCGGGACATCGAGGTACGGAGAGTGGATACAAAAGACAACATGACAGATCCATTCACAAAGGCCATCCCTCAAGTTCAGTTCGAGAGGCTGTTTGAGATGTTGGGCATGCGGTACTCCAGCAACTGGATATAGTGAAGACAGTGGGTACTCATTGCGCCAATTATAGGCCTTAGTGCAAGTGGGAGATTGTTGAATATATATGCCCTAGAGGCCTTCATTGTATAGGATACTGGGGATATGTATGTACATAACAGTCTTGCTTAATATGATAGTACACTATTTGGTTTGTCTTTATCTTAACGTATGATATATTTTGCGTAGTATTCATATATATATACGTGTTGATAAAGCCCATAGGGTGTTTGCCTGACTTCCGGCGTTATGATAGCAGTCATACTAGTGGGAGCTGGATAGTCAATAGGCACATCCTTAGATGTTCCTGGTCGCAGGAGTATCGAGACTGGGCATCGATACTCCAGAGTAGACTGGTGTATACATATCTAGACCCTGAGGAGGGGCGATGGATTGGTCCCGCAGCCATTGGTGGAGTGCACCTAAGATTGTATACAGATGCTCACTGCGTGTGAGTACACCGGACAGGACTCGCCGAGAACTGACTGGATGGTATTTATACCTAACGTCAGATAGCAGTTCTCAGGTGACATGTGTGCAGATAGTCCGTTGACTTAAAGTCGTCATTTGTCTCGTGTGAGTTCCCACTGTGCTTTGATTACTACCCTACCACGGTTCAAAGGAGTCGTGCAAACAGGTTTTAGTTGGGCACAGTCCCGAGCCACGTGGAGGCAGTGAGTGACTGTTAGGGATTCGTCTCTCCCGGTATAGGGAGTTGATATCGCACAGTGATCGGTTGGTCATTACCATAAGTCCCTGGCCAGGGCTGATTGAGAATTACTGATAGATTGATCAGTAGATTCTCGGATGGTGATAAAGCCATACCGACACGACTTGTACGGTTATTAGGGGTCTGACGTTTACCACCTCCCTAGACCATACATGCGATACTCTTAGACGAACAGACCGGACTGCACGGATATTGTCACGCACAGGCTCAGTAGCAGTTCGGATGGGTATCCTCACCGGCCTTCTTATCGACATCTACCTGGGGACCGTTACATACAGCTAGTGCCGCTTACGATCTATGGTTAAACCCACTGCCAGCGTAGTAGTCGAGTCTTTAGAGTCCCATACAGGTTTTTCCCAACTCCAGGCGAAAAGATATAGAGGTCGTACGGTTTTACGACAAAGGGTTCGGACGCATACGTGTTTAAACGCACGTACGACATTCGGACAGTTTTTACTAGCCGGCTTTGGTTTAAGCCAGATTCTAGTATCGGGTTATTGGATTTATACAGTCTAAAGTTTTTCCGTGTTTTCACGGATGCGAGGGGCATTCTCATAATTTTCCGAGAAGCTTCTAGAAGGATGGTGACTAAGGAGGTTAAGGTGGCATTTTCATTAATTGCTTTTATGACTCATTTGTGTGATTCATCATATCATTAAATGCATCATTAATTACTTAATGACTCATATGGTGAATCACTCTTGTTGAATAAATGAAGCATGGTGAATAATCATTTAATTCATTTTATTTGATAATTCATTATGCTTTATATATTCAAGTGAGAAGCTTTTCTCATTTCATTATCATCTCCACCTTCTCTCTCCTCAAGCTCACTCTCTCTTCAAACACTAATCCTATAACTCATGAGTTGAGACCAAGGATTAGTATAGACTAAACACTGCATAACCTAATTCTATATCATCTTAGTTACTTTGATTAGCAACTAGAGAAACTAAGTAACCTCAATTCTAGAGGTTATAGCTTGGATTAGGGTTCTCAGGAGGATTATCTATCATTTGGAGGAGGCCGAGGAGGACGAAGAGATCGTAAAGACGAAGGACTAGAATCATTTGGTATAATCTCTTTACATAGTAGCTTAGAACTCTATGCTTGTTGTTAATTATCGTTTAGCAAAGATCTTCGGTTAGTCGATGTTTACATACAAAACAAGATCGTTTTTCATATTTCCACCTCCCCGCAACTCGTAGGGTGTTGCACATCGACTTATAATAGGAAGGGGGACGAAGGAAGGAGGAGGAGGTCGGAGCCCTGGAAAGAGGAGGACGAGGGGTTTTGGGAGGCTAGAGTTTTTTTTCCTTTGGAAAAGGGGGGCTGGCTATAATACCCAGTACCCGTTGTACAATAAATTTTGTATTTAAATAAATTTCCATATTTTTGTATGTATTTATTTAAATAATTATTTTATTTAAAAACTCTAGCTTTCATATTCCCTAGGCCCATAAGTTCACTCCCTATCGTCCTTTAATTTACTAAGCCCACACACTAATTAACTTAAACCCTTTCTAATTATTTTTACCTAAATCCAAGCCCGACAACTTCAAGACCAGCCGGCTCATTCTTCTTCTTCTTTTCCCTTCCCTTTTATTTTTCTTTCCCTTTCTTTTTCTTTTCTCCCAAGCCAATCCCAAAGTCCTTTTCTTCGTTTCCTTTCTTTTTAATTTTTCTCCTATTCTCCTCCCTCAAAATCTCAATTGAAATTGTCCATTCAATTCCCTCATAACAACACATTAAGACCCTGTTAACTCCATTTAAATTCACATTACTCTCTCTATCTTTTAAACTCCCCTTCTTCTTCTTTTCTTTCTCTCTCTCTCACAACCAACCCAACTCCCACCCTCCTCCTTCTCCTCATGCCAACCCGAGATCCTACATGGCAGCTGCTGAGCATCACCAAGCCCCCATAACACCACGGCCGAGCCCTTCTCCTTCTCCTTCTTCGACGTCATCTCTTTCCCTCTCCTCCTTCTTCCTTCCAAACCCGCAACAACCCTAGAGACCTTAACTGCCTCTCCTATTTTCTACTCCCTCGTTCTCTTTCTTTCTCTTCTTCATCTCCTCTATGAGCAATCTCCAAACCCAAAAACCCTAGTTCTTCTTCTCTGCCATCTCGAACCCAACTAACAGCCGGCACCATCTTCATCTTCTTCTTCATCCCTCTCATGTAAAACCTAACCCGAACCTAACCCTAACCCTAGCCGGCCTTACTACCTTGGCCACTCCAACGACCCCCTCGCTGCCCTTTCATGGACGACCACTTCTCCAACTCTCACTCATTCTCTTTTTCTCTCTAACTCATTTACAATCAAACCCTCGACCTTTGACAACCCATTCTACACGATCCAGAGCCGAGAACCGAGACTCCAAGATCGGGCCCGAGTCCGTATGAGCGCCATGATTGTTTCCCCACCTCCAGCGCTTCATTCCGACGTTTCGATATTGCACGTGAAAGTGCTCGACGAAATGCCCTAAAGAGATTCCAATGTTTCCTTGCATCCTAGCCGTGAGCCGCATCCCCGTGGACACCAAGGCAAGTGGTTTCCCCCACTTTGCTTATCATGATATATACTTATATTATATACATAATTGAAATTATTGTGTATATATATGTATGTCGTGTTTTTATCGATTAGTTTTAAACTATGACCCAAAGTGGTGTAGATTTGTGCGTGATCTATTGGAACCGGGTATAAAACCCAGTGCTAATACATGTAGGGGTCATGAGGATCAAATCTCGTTTGGATCGTGCAACGAAACATAAGACGATGTTAGTTTCGGTCACGTACGATAAGTGCTCGATCGATTTTTACATACTAATATCTCGATCTAAAACCCCCATTTTTTATCAGTAGTTTCATTTACGGTCAGTAAGTATTTTGTAGAAAATAGAGATGGTAATACCGTAGTTTTGAACATGAGACGTCATCCCCAAGAGGAGACGACAGATCTAAATTATTCTGTTTTACTGTCTTGTAAATTTTTTTATAAATAGTAGAAAAATCATTTGGTAGGGCTCGTAGATTCATTTCGAAGCTAACTTAAATAACTCAATATTTGTAAAAAATTTACCTGAAAAATATATTATTTGATTGCCGTAAATCAGGGAGGAATGCAGCCCTGGACTGCAGTTCAGAGAAATGTTCTTCGCTGTTTGTCCATTCTAACCCATTGAAATGCACCCATATAAGTAATCTAATATAATGAGACCTATATCAATGCGTAAATAAATGGGTTATATTTTATTTGGCGTTTTCTCATTAAATTTCCTTATCGTTTACTATTTTTAAAGTATTTTACATCGCTGAAAGGTACAGATTTTTCCAGAGATGCTAATTCTGTCAATCAATATTGTAAAAGCCACAACTCCCTGTAGGATCATGATATTTGGATGCCGTTTCATTTGTAGGATAACGGACTGAAAACCCTAGATTTCATTGCATTGCGGCGACTTCAAATTCAGAATGTAACCTATAGAAAACTGTACTCGAAGTTGGATTTTCAGTTCTAAAACTGGAATTTCCAGCACCGTTTACCTAAATTAAAATGAGGATATCTCCTAATCCATAATAGGTATCGGAATGAATCCAATTTTGTTGGATATATGAATAGTCTATTTTCTGTGCCTATTATAACTTTATGCCTGATTCAGATCATAAATATTTTTAACGATTTTCGCAAACAAAATGGTACCTGTTGTCCAGTAGAAGTCAAAGTTTGAGTTAATGGATTTCTTCATGCTATATGATTGTTTTTACCCTCATACTTAGTAGTTCATGCTATATGACATAGTTAATTGAATATCATTGCATGGTAATGGTTTGACTTATGTTTAGAACTCACATGTATGGACGTCCCATTGTTTACATTGCATTGGCGATTTGGAATACTTTGATGAATTGGGTTGTGACAAGTACGTGAGTGTACGAGCGAATGAAAGCTAAGATGATGCCAATGAATGTTAATGAATAGATGAATGAATGAAATGAAATGTACTTGTACACAATAGATATGGTACATGAATGCACTCTTCAGACCGGGGAAAATAGGGAAATCGAATATGGAATCGAACTTGAATTTAGTAAGATTTAGTGTTTTAGAGAATGATCATTCGATATTAGTGATGGTAGTATACTGATTAAGTCATGGGCCTAGCAGCACGGCTGACAGGGTTATGTCCCAGGCACAGCGGGACATAGTCTCGGGCATGCACGGGACCTTGTTAAACACGAGGAGTTTGTTTACCGCCGAAAATTTGACTGAGGTGTCCGGAAGCGTTTAGCCTGAAGTTGGGGCAGATGCTATATGAACATATCCATCCATCTCTCCGAAAATGCCAAGTTGATTTATGCTACCGTATATCAGAGGTTTAGATAGACACGACCGATATAGCGTAACTTATCATATACCCCTCGTATGTGAGGGATGCTCTTCCCTATATGTCACGACCCGAAAGTACGGAACATGACCGGCACTTAAACTATGAAACGTCTCGAGGCGTACGTAATCTAAGTAAGCCGAAAGCCCATAAATCCAAACCAAGAAAAGTAGTAGAGTGAAGGAAAAACCAATTTAAATCAAGTAGTTTGCAACATACGCCGAAATGTGCATTTTAAAATCACAAGTCTTTTCTAAAAATTTCGGCAGAGTTTCCTTTGTAAAAACAGACCCCAAACGGGTACAAAACCTGATAAAGCATATATAATGAATAAAGGCATCCCCAAGCGGGAGCTAGCTCTTCGTCAATCGACGGTCACAACCACACAAGCAATATAATATACAATGCCGAAAGGCGAGGATCACAACAGAAAAGGAACTCAAAACAGCATGAAATCCGTAGAAATACAACACACGACTCTAAGGTCGAATGAATAAACAACACTGGTCTCTATCTGAAATAAATACATGTTTGGTTGATGGAGCTTCTATATACAACAGAATAATAATATACAAAGTATAATGATGGTCACGATACAAGTGAACCCACCTACTAGCAAATCACCCGGAAATGGAAGTAGTGCCAGCAAAGCCGTAATGAAACCTGTACGGCAGAACCTGTAAGAAACTGTGGCACAACGGGGGTGAGTTGCCAACTCGTGAGTAGAAAACATCTACGAACAGAAATCGCATGAACAACGCAATCCTAGGTCATACGATCACTATATATATATAATCCTCAAATATGACAAGTCTGGAGCATGAAAAGGTGGCAAGGGTAAACATCTAACCCAAGTGTAAACCCATGTGCTCGTGTCAGTGCCTTATATAGCAATATATCATATGGATGAGGTATGAATGCATGAAAATAGAATACATGTAAATGAAGAAACTGCTTTCATAACTTAGTGAGATTTCTGTATTTTTAAAACAAGGTATCATAAATGAAATCAGCATAAACAGTGTCTAGCATCGACACAAAACATAAATCCCAATATCTCAATATCTCAGTGTCTCAATCTCACTATCTAGGGCGCCGTCAGTCCAAACCGGCCCCTAACATCAATCCCAAGACCACGACGGTATCCTCCGGATATCCGACGCCTCAGATAAAATCACCGGTAGGTAGTCTTCCCCTGCCAGGCTCAACGCCATGATCTGCGACCTTCTCGCCCCGGGGTTCCTTAGCGGGTCCACCATGTACCCGAGACGGTTCATCCAACTTCTCGAATCGGGTCTCGAAATCCATCAGCAATCATGAAAACTCATGGTGGATGACTCATACATCATGGGAAAACCGCACTTTTCCTTTTTTTAAAAAGAGAGAGAGAAGAAGTTTATATATGTTTTTGCGGTTTTCCTCCAAATCCAGGAAATCTCATGAAAATCCGAATCCAAATCATCAATAGCTCGTAAAAAAGTGAATATAGGCATAAAAATCCATGAATGCGACATAACAGTGAATAACAATATGCATGAAGTAGCAAGTAATAACTACAATGTCTAAACTAGCATATAAGGCAAGTACACTAATATCATGTCGAAACTATTAGCTAACAAGCTATGTCCATGAAATATTATTCTCTAAACTGTACGTGACATGGCAATTACCGAGGATGATGTGTGTGAGCCGGCAAATAAGTGTATGTGGAGCATACGCATCATCGGTAATGGTGCTGGTGTCCTAACAGTATGTTATCAATAATGGTATATGAATCACAATATAAGTATGCGATGCGGAGCAAACGGCAATAATGTGCGGGAGCTGAAAACTAGACACAACGATAACTAATCTGCATTTAATATAAATATAAATCATACAGTAGTGCCTTTTGAAATAACACGAATCGCGATGTTTTGAAAATAAGGGCTACGGTGTTTTTAAGAAACGATATGTCCTTTGAAATATCCATAGAACCCCTTGGCCTGTCTTTTAAAATACCCGCGATTCGTTAGTTTTGAAATAGGTAGGAGTCTAATCTAGTCTAACAACTACACTAAACTATACGGCTGAGCTAACAAGCTGAACTAAAGGTAAGGAAACCGCCTAACATCTAAGTCGATACATGTGTGTGTGTGTGTGTGTGTCTATATATATATATATATATATATATATATATATATATATATATATATTAGTCGGTGATCCCGCCTCAATAATATCACATCCGATACCATATCTATAATCAGACATTCCCAAGTCAATAGTGCGGATCTATCATCAATATATAGCTCGTACGTAAATCCGTCGTACGACATCCCAAATCTGGGTACGGATCAATATCACATTCATCATATTATTCATCTGGTATCCTTTTTATCAAAGATCATAATCCGGGTACTGATCTATGTCTAGTACAATACTGATACCACCTAGGTATACATGTACGTGTATGAAACACTATGTCAAAGGACCCGCTAAAACATCATGTCGTATCTCAAATACGAACCCTGCCATATCACCGATCTCACGGCCTCAAATCAAATCTCATCGACTCATCTCAAATCCCAAGTATTATCCTCAAATCCAGTATATGAACACATAGTCCCATACCCATGTGAACACATAAATATCTATTCTCATATACGCACATGTGAAAGAAGGAATGTATGCATGTATGTGTGTGCGTGTATGTGTGGGTGCAACCACTACTCTAGGGTTTCATAACTACACTAAACCAATCCAAGAACACCAAAATCCATCTTTATCATCAATAATCTCAATCAGCATATAAAATCTATATGTGTGTATACGTATCCATATACATCACCACGAACTGTGGGGGTGCTATACGCAGTCCACCCGACTTCTGCCCGTAGATATAAATCTACTCACCTTGCTTCTCGTGTGCCGATGCCGATGCCGCCATCTTTATCTTCAACGCCTCGACATCACGTAGGGTACCTACAAAGATAACACAATCGCAAAAGAATCATGAAAATCACATCGGAAAACCAAGACGGCACATGCTACTCTCATAGGTAAAAACCTATAGTCTCGCATGCAAACACGACCAATAATCCTTTGCCGTTGACGTTCAAACGCCACCCGACAGAAACGAATCATCAAATACCAAAACTTGAATTCAACAACAATGGAAAGCATAAGGCAGCAACATTGAAAACATGTTCCAGATTTTGCTTAAAGTGAAAATAAAGTTCCAAAACAACACTAGGGTGATATATAGGATACACATGACCTACAGAAGAAACCTGGTCCCTACCCCACACCAAGTGGCCGAGCCCCATAAAGGAAAATCCGGCCAGGCCGGCCCTGGGTGCCCTAATGGATTTCGTCTCGCTACAGGGGGTTCCTAAGGTCTCAAATCGGTCTCTGGACTTGTTTATTTTTCTAGTTTTGGTCGCGGGTCGCTCCAGATTTCCCTGCACGCTCCAAACCCTCACAAAACCGACATGAAAGTTTCTGTTTTCAGTAAACTTGGTTTGTTTCAAATAGATCTGGGTTTCTAACCTCATAGGGGGTTTAAGGTCATCTCTAAGGTCCAATTGCACTAACACCACTCAAAATCCCACACAAGTATTTCCATATTTTGACTCGGGTCAAATAAAGCCAAGCAAACAAGTCTAGGGTAATGTATATAGTATAGGTGAGCTACTGAACCAACCTAGGCTCCTAACCTCACCAAGTGGCCAGCCCCTATACCCAAAATTCCGATGTCGCCGGCCCAAGGGTCTCAGTTTGGGTTCATCAGGTCAACTTGGTCTCCTAGTAGTACGTCTAGGCCCCTAGTATTGTTTGGTTGTCTCAGATATTCCCTGGGTTCCTCCAGATACCCCATAGGCACACTCAAAGTCACAAAAGTGATATGGGTCAATTTCCTGAGTTCATGCAACAGCTCAGCTTTATGGCTCAGGTTATGAATCGTGTTACCATGGTCAAGCAAACACTCACCAAAGTCTCCAGAATTCACCTATAGTCATTACAGAAAAATCAAGTAGAACCAAATACCCCTAAACACCTTTAGGTAACTACCCTACAAAATCCAAACCCTATCTCTCCTATTCAGCCGAGGTCGCCGGAATTTGGTCCACTGGTCGCCGGCCTATGACCGGTGGGAAGGGGTAGGGTTTTAGGTGGTCACCTAGGGCTACCAGTACAACACTATGATACTGTTTGTTTTGCCA
This sequence comes from Agapanthus africanus, assembly GCA_030015575.1. Taxonomy (NCBI): domain Eukaryota; kingdom Viridiplantae; phylum Streptophyta; class Magnoliopsida; order Asparagales; family Amaryllidaceae; genus Agapanthus; species Agapanthus africanus. The sequence goes on along the minus strand of CM057349.1, from coordinate 412,554,164 downwards.
GTGAGGGCTCGGGGTTACAGCAGGTCAACAACATCTTAAAACGACACTAAAACACGATATCACACACAACTAATCTAAAGGGAAGAAATTATACCTCATCTAGTCCACTCAAGGCAGCACTAACTTTCCAACATCGTCAAAATCCCATTTTGCTCGGTCCATCGTGTAGAGGGTGAAGAGGTGGTCATTTTTTGTGAAAGGGGTATAGGGTTTTGGGGAATGGTTGGAGATAGATCTAGGGTTTAAGTGGAGGGTGGAGGAGTTGAGGAAGATGAAGAGGGTGATGGAAATAGTGGGGGATTTCATTTTGGGCAGTAGCCCCCCTCTCTCTCTCACTAATACTCACTCACTCCTCTCTCTCCAAGTACATCTAACCTAATGATTATGTCTCCCCTTTGACCCTTTTCTTTTTCTCATTTCCTTTTTCTCTCTAAATCCTTCTCATACAAATAGTAAACCCAAAAAAAACCATGGTAAAGTGAAGAGAAGGCAAAGAAACACATGAAACACAAGTGAATAAAATGATATGTGCATGTTTTGCACAAAAATGCTAAAAATCCGATTAGCGATTTTTAATCGCGATTAGCACTAAATTAGTGTCAAATAATTCATAAAAACTTAGAAATGGCATAATTCCATAAAATACCCTATTTTAGAATTTCCATAATTATTTTCCAAAATTTTTCCCATTTATCGGTATTTAATTATACCGAAATATTAAAATATTCAATAAAATAATATTAAATTATAAAAATTCCCAAAAATAATATATTTTTTTGAAATGTTACAATCTTCCCCCCTTAAAGAAATTCGGTACCCGAATTTAAATTTAAACCCCCAAATTCTAAAATATTTCAATAGAATGTCCAAGTCGTCGGGGCTCCGAAATCATCAATACATAAAACGCATCATAGCGCAATACATGCGCATGAGAAATGAGCAGATAACTCAAAATCGAAACTCCGTCAAGCATCCAGCAATCATCGGAGTTATGGTAAAGACACGAATGCCAAACCCAAAGCAAAACCAATATGATATAAATCAGAACTATACATGTAAATATCAAATCTATACATGTAAATATCTAAAGGAAATGCATGCCAAATTTTTTAAAGTCGATGTGCAATGTGCATAACACTGCACAGTGGCGGACGCCAATTGTAAGAAATTAACTCTATACGTATATACCTTTTGTTTAATATGTGCGTTCCGCCGTTTTGGAAACAATTTAGAAGGGATTCCTTATTTTAAGCGTTTCGTGTCATATCAGACGCGTAGGTAAATACTGAAACTATAGCTCGCTTTTTGGAAATCCCTTTGAAATCTATCAATGCATGCAAAATGTACTCAGGTACTGTCATCTGACTCGTCCTGCTCAGTACGAAAACAATAATAAAATATCACAAAAACGTACTGCTCCATAAGAAATCAATCCCAAAATGTGCATATGAATACTACGTGCGTCTGGTGCGCACGGAAATCAAATCCATGAATGCGCACAGAAACAATATCTAGGTGCAACGGGTGTGCACACAACATCTGTCATAGGCAACGTATATGCCTGACAGTAAAATCAGGTGCATTTGACATGCACGAAGAATCTCGATTTAGTGTATCTGGTGTGCACCAAAATCACATCTCATAACATGCGTCCAACATGCGCGAAAATCCAAATCAGGTGCATCCATCCTGCACGAAGTCATGAAATCCAATATCAAGCGCCGAACATGCGCAAAATCCAATCAGGTGCACAAAACAAATATCGAGCATCACAATCGAAATCGAAGTCCAATGCATCTAAGTGCACAAAATGCGTAACACTGCACTGCAAGCAAATATGAACTATACCGAGTGCAAAAACCAAATCGTGTGCGTACATATGCACAAAATCAACTCAACTGTATGAAACCCATAAAATCATAAATATGTGAAACCAAGGCACGAAAATAATACCAAGTGCAACAACTGTGCAAGATCGTAAATATTCAGTAGGTGCAACCATGGCGCGTGAAAACAAATATCATGAAACTCAATCATCAAAATCAGTCATGCGAATAGACCGCCCAAAATACCAAAATCAAATATGGCGGAATAGTCCCGCTCAAGCACATCCTCCAAGAATCTCTGGCCAACTGTCGTGGTCACTCATAGCATGTCTCGTCGACGATCATGAACTCTGGCCTGCTGGTGTGCGTAACATGACCCCTCCTGGGTCCAAGTCTTCTTGTAATTTATTCCAGAAAGGTCCTGTCGAGGTCTCTTCCAAATCTCGTCTCTACCGAACTGTCCGGAAGTCATCGTCCTTTACTATATTTGTTTCTTGTTCCGGTACGACTGCATACTCATCGCGAATCCTTCTGGAAGGTATATCCAAGTACAATGCCTCGTTATGCGTATCGCATCTCTGATGTCGGCGGAGTGGAACGTCATCTTATCCAGATCTTGTACGAACCTCTCACTCTACTTTTCTCTAATGTCGACTGCTTCGGACTCGTCTCGTCGTGGCTGCATGGACTGAGCTCCAACGACTATCCTCGTATCTGGAGTCTCCCAAAAAGTGCATCTCACCACCTGGCATCCGAATGAAGTTGAACCATTTGACCGATTCGTCCAAACCTCATAATCCCCCAAGAGCTCAACATCTTGGGTACAGTTTAATAGTATCGAGTACATACCACAGCATCGGTGGTCCAGCCGTAGAAGGGCAAACCCAAGCCTCACTAATGGCGCCGCGGAACTGCCGCAAACCCTAAAGTTCAAAGGCTTTCACACGGTCATTATGTCGAGTTAGGGTTTCATTCTTCTACAGGGTCCATAGAATTACCTGCATGTCTTTCCGAATACTTTAAACTTGGAATAATAGGTTTCTGACATTCGATCGCCTCTATCGACTCTCAACGTATCCGCGTGAAGTCGTCTCTAGCTGGAAGCAATCTATCTGATGACTTCGCATCGGGATAGGCGAACGAACCACATGTCCTAGCCATTCCTCCTCGGTGACTAGCGACCTTCTATCATCTCTTAGTACAACACGTATTGCAGTAGCTCCAACATCTGGGGCGATATCTCGTCGTTCGCAGCGACAACTAGCTCACTCGTATGCACGCTGAACAATGCCTCAAACATCATGAATACGCAATACATCAACGGTCATCAAAATCTGGCTGGTCTCTATCAGTGGCCTAATCCTCTGGTGCTGATCTGCACATCCGAGTAATCTCATACAGCGATCCATCAAACGCTCGTGGCACGAAAACACAATAAAAAGATACATCTCTGAAATCGTGTGTCGCCGGAATTACGCCCTGGTCAGTCCTCGTTTGTGACGAGCTCGCGCTGACCGCAACTCTAGCCGTAGCTCTCCCTGCCCGTAATCGTGGCAGCCAAAACCATAACTGGTACCGATGAGGCTAGATCATGAATGAATATAATACTGAACAAAGAAATGTACATCCTAAGGCTTCTTAAGTGGAGTAGCGTATCGTAAATATGCCGCGGAACATACGTACGGTACGTCATTCTACTCAAGCTACCTACTCTATCAACCAAGGGTCATCCTACGCTCCGAAGATAAAACCTAACGCTCTGATACCAACTTTGTCACGACTCAAAAGTACGGAACATGACCGGCACTTAAACTACGAAACGTCTCGAGGCGTACGTAATCTAAGTAAGCCGAAAGCCCATAAATCCAAACCAAGAAAAGTAGTAGAGTGAAGGAAAAACCAATTTAAATCAAGTAGTTTGCAACATACGCCGAAATGTGCATTTTAAAATCACAAGTCTTTTCTAAAAATTTCGGCAGAGTTTCCTTTGTAAAAACAGACCCTAAACGGGTACAAAACCTGATAAAGCATATATAATGAATAAAGGCATCCCCAAGCGGGAGCTAGCTCTTCGTCAATCGACGGTCACAACCACATAAGCAATATAATATACAACGCCGAAAGGCGAGGATCACAACAGAAAAGGAACTCAAAACAGCATGAAATCCGTAGAAATACAACACACGACTCTAAGGTCGAATGAATAAACAACACTGGTCTCTATTTGAAATAAATACATGTTTGGTTGATGGAGCTTTTAGATACAACAGAATAATAATATATAATGTATAATGATGGTCACGATACAAGTGAACCCACCTACTAGCAAATCACCCGGAAATGGAAGTAGTGCCAGCAAAGCCATAATGAAACCTGTACGGCAGAACCTGCAAGAAACTGTGGCACAACAGGGGTGAGTTTCCAACTCTTGAGTAGAAAACATCTACGAACAGAAATCGCATGAACAACGTAATCCTAAGTCATACGATCACTATATGTATATAATCCTCAAATATGACAAGTCTGGAGCATGAAAATGTGGCAAGGGTAAACATCTAACCCAAGTGTAAACCCATGTGCCCGTGTCAGTGCCTCAGGTAGCAATATATCATATGGATGAGGTATGAATGCAAAAAAACAGAATACATGTAAATGAAGAAACTGCTTTCATAACTTAGTGAGATTTCTGTATTTTTAAAACAAGGTATCATAAATGAAATCAGCATAAACAGTGTTAGCATCGACACAAAACATAAATCCCAATATCTCAATATCTCAGTGTCTAAATCTCACTATCTAGGGCGCCGTCAGTCCAGACAGCCCCTAACATCAATCCCAAGACCACGACGGTATCCTCCGGATATCCGACGTGTCAGATAAAATCACCGGTAGGTAGTCTTCCCCTGCCAGGCTCAACGCCATCATCTGCGACCTTCTCGGCTCGGGGTTCCTTACCGGGTCCACCATGTAACCGAGACGGTTCATCCAACTTCTCGAATCGGGTCTTGAAATCTATCAGCAATCATGAAAACTCATGGTGGATGACTCATACATCATGGGAAAACCGCACTTTTCCTTTTTTTTAAAAGAGAGAGAGAAGAAGTTTATATATGTTTTTGCGGTTTTCCCCCAAATCCAGGAAATCTCATGAAAATCCGAATCCAAATCATCAATAGCTCGTAAAACAGTGAATATAGGCATAAAAATCCATGAATGCGACATAACAGTGAATAACAATATGCATGAAGTAGCAAGTAATAACTACAATGTCTAAACTAGCATATAAGGCAAGTACACTAATATCATGTCGAAACTATTAGCTAACAAGCTATGTCCAAGAAATATTATTCTCTAAAGTGTACATGACATGGCAATTACCGAGGATGATGTGTGTGAGCCGGCAAGTAAGTGTACGTGGAGCATACGCATCATCGGTAATGGTGCTGGTGTCCTAACAGCATATTATCAATAATGGTATATGAATCACAATATAAGTATGCGATGCGGAGCAAACGGCAATAATGTGCGGGAGCTGAAAACTAGACACAACGATAACTAATCTGCATTTAATATAAATATAAATCATACAGTAGTGCCTTTTGAAATAACACGAATCGCGGTGTTTTGAAAATAAGGGCTACGGTGTTTTTAAGAAAAGATGCGTCCTTCGAAATATCCGTAGAACCCCTTGGCCTGTCTTTTAAAATAACCGCGATTCGTTAGTTTTGAAATAGGTAGGAGTCTAATCTAGTCTAACAACTACACTAAACTATACGGCTGAGCTAACAAGCTGAACTAAAGGTAAGGAAACCGCCTAACATCTAAGTCGATATATATATATATATATATATATATATATATATATATTAGTCGGTGATCCCGCCTCAATAATATCACATCCGATGCCATATCTATAATCAGACATTCCCAAGTCAAGAGTGCGGATCTATCATCAATATATAGCTCGTATGTAAATCCGTCGTACGGCATCCCAAATCTGGGTACGGGTCAATATCACATTCATCATATTATTCATCTGGTTTCCTCTTTATCAAAGATCATAATCCGGGTACTGATCTATGTCTAGTACAATACTGATACCACTTAGGTATGCATGCACGTGTATGAAACACTATGTCAAAGGACCCGCTAAAACATCATGTCGTATCTCAAATACGAACCCTGCCATATCACCGATCTCACGACCTCAAATCAAATCTCATCGACTCATCTCAAATCCCAAGTACAATCCTCAAATCTAGTATATGAACACATAGTCCCCTACCCATGTGAACACATAAATATCTATTCCCATATACGCACATGTGAAAGAAGGAATGTATGCATGTATGTGTGTGCATGTATGTGTGGGTGCAACCACTACTCTAGGGTTTCGCAACTACACTAAACCAATCCAAGAACACCAAAATCCATCTTTCTCATTAATAATCTCAATCAGCATATAAAATCTATATGTGTGTATAAGTATCCGTATACATCACCACGAACTGCGGGGGTGCTATACGCCATCCACCCGACTTCTCCCCGTAGATATAAATCTACTCACCTTGCTTCTCGTGTGCCGATACCGATGCCGCCATCTTCATCTTCAACACCTCGACATCACGTAGGGTACTAACAAAGATAACACAATCGCAAAAGAATCATGAAAATCACATCGGAAAACCAAGACGGCACATGCTACTCTCATAGGTAAAAACCTATAGTCTCGCATGCAAACACGACCAATAACCCTTTGCCGTTGACGTTCAAACGCCACCCGACAGAAACGAATCATCAAATACCAAAACATGAATTCAACAACAATAGAAAGCATAAGTGTCATGCCCCGCTTCCCAGAGTACGCTAAGGTAGGCACGTGACATAGCCAACCATGCTACCTGTGGATAGGAAAAATCCTTCCACAGTCACATTACGGCAGTAGAGATATCAAGAACAGGAAAGTAGACTAAACTATCTAGTACATGTCCATGAGCCAGAATAAATGAGTCAAGAAATAATATAGTATGCGGAAGCAAAGGATCAAATGAACACCTGGAAAGTAAGGCTGGATACCAACAGGATCCTTACCGCTCGGTCTAACAGCGGCAAAACTCCTGATCAGTCTGCAACAAAAGTAGAAGATCTGGGCCATGCAAAACCCAGACGTCAGCGCGTCATAACATCAAGCAATAATATAAAAACAGGGTAGCAAGACATGCAAGTATGATCATAAAAGGTAAAGCAAGTGTAACAACAATGTAAATCAGGGCAGTGACAGGTAGTGTGCAGTGAGTAATCTAAACAAGTCTATTGGGTTAAATACTCTCAAGTCTTTGAAATCAATTTGATGAATCGTCGATGTAACTCAATAGTATCTCGTGCGTGCCCGGGACCACGGTCAAGATTCTCGGGCTGAATCCGAGACGTGCCGCTAGGCAGTAAAAGGTAGCATGTACAGTTGAGTGATGTCAGCATCATCACCCCGGGGCTGGCCTAGCCCGTAAGACTGATCAAAACAGGTATCGAACTGTCGAGTTACAAGTCAGGTTTCATCATTGATTTCCCCATACCCCCAAGTTATATGTGTTCAAGTCAGGTATTTAAGTAATCAAGAACTAATGCCAACACAGGAGCAGGTAGGTGCAGGTTTGTCTGGATAGACAACAGGAACGGTCCGTAAGGAGTACAGGTTATTTTTTTTGGCATTAGCCACAAGATCAGGTAACAGGTAAAGCCATGGTATATCAGGTCAAGCCAGGTAATGTATAAAGGTGTCATGTCATGTCAAGAGTGTACGGTACCATGTCATGTCAAGTAGGAAGTGTAACAGGTCATGTCAGGAAGCACAAGATGTCATGTGGGTGCTCATAATCAAACTAACAAAAGCATGTGTATAAATAAACAAGCATGGGTACTATCAGAACAATAAACTGGAACATGTAATATGATATGCAAATAGATATAATTTCAATGATATGGATGCACAGTTATCGATTAGGGTTACATTTATAGTTCCGATATTAATTAGGATGCAATTTATTAAACATGGAGTATTAATATCACATTATTATGTAGTAATGTGATGTATGGATGCAATTATATGTATCTTAAATGCGATGGATGCAAACGGGTATCCGAAAAGTTATAAAACTATAAAATGGTAATGTGGGATGTACAACTAAGCTATATGTGATATAAATATTGATATAATAATATTAATATGTATAGCATATTCAAAGCGATTAATAACTATAAAAGTGGTATTGATTAACCATGCACAAGAAAGTTCCGTTCAGAAATTCAGCGTCACCCTAATTTGTAAAATGCCTTAAAAATAACAAATGTTCTTCAAAAGGGACGTGTCTTATACCAAAACAAATATAATTCAATAAGGTTTTCAGTTTTATAAGTATAAGCATCTCAGGTTGTCCCTAAAAAAAGTTATGAACATTCGAAATTGAAAGTTTGCTGCTGGAATTTTCCTGGACAGCAGTTTAGAGATATTTTCATTTGCATTTTACGTTATTTAAACAATTTATTTTGCAAGTAAATATTTCATAGAGTTATAGTATTCTGAGTTAGCTTCGTAACGAACTAAAGAACGTATACTAATGATTTTTCTATGATTTATAATGAATTTTACAAGGTAAGGTGTACAGTAAATTTCAGATTTGTCGTATCCGCTTTTTCAACGACGTTTCATGTGTAAACTATAATATTTTCAAATGTATAACATTATAAAATGCAGATTATAAACTAATTAAAGATAATAATAAGAAATATTACGACGATATATATTTTAAATGATATGGATGCAGTATAATGTAATCTAGTATGTCAAAAGATAAGTTTTCATGATCTAGATTTAATATGATATAAACGGATGCAAACGGAACATCGAAACGTTATAAAATTAAACATGGGGCACTAGATTTAAACTATAGGTATGGTATTTATTTAAATAGGTATAAAATGAATTATATAGCATGTAGCAAGATTAACTTGCCTAGACGGAACAAGAACGGATGTGTACGGAACGTCCTTCGTCGGCGAAATGTCGCGATGTGCGCACGGTACACGGAACGGTTCCAAACAACGCACGAGGGTGATCACGCAAGTCAGGTACGTTCACTGGATCACTCGGATCATCAGCGACGAGCACGGCTCCGGCGGTGATCACCGGAATCAAGAAACAAGATCAAGAAAAAGAAATAAGAAAGAAGAAGAAGAAGAAGTAAGAAGAAGAGATTGTGTATTAAATAAGGAAAGAAAAATTAACTAAATAATATATATATATATATATATAAATATATATATGCAGAGGAGAGAGAGAGAGAAAAAGGAGTTGTTAGTTTGTTAGGAAATTAGATTTAAAATTTTAAAAGATTTTTAGATTTAAAATTTTAGATAAGAGGTTTTTCAGTTTGTTAAAAAAATCATATGAAAATATTGAAACTAAATTTTAAAATTAAATAAATTGAATTTTGGTGGGATACAAAAATATTTCAAAATGCGCCCAGGTCCGGTCTAAAAATTCAGATTTAAAATACGAAAAATATGTGCGACTTTCAAAATTCAAAATGAATGCTCAGGTAACGAAAATGTATACCCCCAAGAACGGATGCACGTACGTGCGCGTAGCCATCCAAACACGTTCGTTTCACTGAACGGGACGAGAACAAGATGCGCGGATGCTACCACGGGGTTAGGGTTATCATGCAGGCTATGAAATGCAATTTTAAATTATTTTACATGACCTAAAATGTTATATGGTAAAATATGCAATGCCAGGTAAAATGCCAGTATGCAGTATACATGAGATGCACGTGTCTATATAACAACTCAGGGTAATCTATATATATGAATCAAATAGGTTCAAACAAGCGGGTCGGGTCGAATGCAATGTAAAATGTAAAATACTATTCGCACCCAAAACACGATAAATCAGGAAAATACCACAATTAAGGAAATACGAGAACCGGAATTGGTATAAATGAACTAGGATGTTACATTATACCCAACTACAAAAGAATTTCGTCCTCGAAATTCCAAGAACAAGAAAGGACAAACAATTAATAAACTACAAGAATAGATGTGGAAACTTCTGTCGGATTTCATCTTCTCGTTCCCAAATTGATTCTCCATGCGAGCGATTTCCCCAAGAAACAAGTACGAGAGGGATAACCTTGTTCTTAAGAACATTTTCCCTTCGAACCACAATCAACATCGGCCGTTCCTCAAAGGTTAAATCTTCTCGTACAGTCAGCTCTGAATGATCCAGCACGTGTGCTTCATCTCGAACATACTTACGGAGTTGAGATACATGAGACACGTCATGAACATTCGCCAAAGATTGCGGTAACGCCAAACGATACGTCACCTCTCCAATACGCTCCAAAATCTCAAAGGTCCAACGAGTCGAGGACTAAGCTTTCCTCAACTTCCGAAACGAATCACCCCTCTAGTCGGTGATATCTTCAAGAATACCAAATCACCAACGACGAACTCTAGAGGTCTTCTCGATATATCTGCCCAACTCTTTTGTCGGTCGTGTACTGCTTTAAAATGATTCCAAATAGTATTAACCGCCTCAACTGTCTGCCCAACCAAATCTGGTCCCAACAATCTTTGTTCACCGACATCGTTCCAACAGACAGGTGAACGACACTTGCGACCATATAAAGCCTCGAATGGAGCCATCTGAATAGTCGCCTGAAAACTGTCATTGTAAGAAAACTCCACTAAGTGTAGATTATCCTCCCATCAACCCTTGAAGTCTAACATGCAAGCTCTCAACATGTCCTCAAGAGTTTGGATCATTCTCTCCGACTGGCCATCTGTTTGAGGATGGTAAGTTGTGCTAAACTTCAATCAAGTCCCCAAACTTTCCTGTAAGCTCCTCCAAAATGTGGTAAGAAACGGGTGTCACGGTCGGACACGATGCTCACTGGCACTCCATGCAATCTTACAATCTCCTGCATGTACCGTTTTACCAAAGCTTCTGTTGATTGACCAACTCGAAATGGTATGAAATGAGCTGCCTTAGTCAATCGATCAACAATCACCCAAACTGCATTGTTTCCTTTTGGACTCCGCGGTAGAGCTGTCACGAAATCCATGGTTATATGTTCTCACTTCCACTGATCGGAAGTGGTTGCAATAAACCAGCAACCCTTTGCTGTTCAGCCTTAACTTGCTGACACACCAAGCACTTTGCCACAAAGCGGGCAATCTCCCGCTTCATGCCTTCCCACCAGAAATACTGCCGTAGATCTCGGTACATCTTTGTGCCTCCTGGATGTACAGAATATGCGGAACTGTGCGCCTCCTTCATAACTTCTTCACAGATGTCTCCCTTTGGCACACACAATGACTACCATATCGTAACGAACCCTCTTCATGAACCAATGAGTCCATTCGAAGTTCAGCTTCAACCCGTTCTCGAAACTTTTGCGATCGTGGGTCCTTCGACTGTGCTGCTTTAATACTCTCGATCAATGACGATGGTACTTGCAGCTGCATCAACTGTCCCGAAGAATGCGGTAGCACGATCTCCAACTCGAATCCCCAAAAGTCTTCGATAAGTTCCTTCTGTGCAGTCAACATCTGAATTGCTGGCGATCGACTAAGCGCATCTGGCACTACATTAACTTTCCCCGGATGGTACTTAAGATCAAGATCATAGTCAGCCATCAGCTCCAACCATCTACGCTGCCTCACAATTAGCTCCTTTTGAGCGAACATGTACTTTAGGCTTTTGTGATCGGTGAATATTTCGACCCCTTTCGCCCAATAAGTAGTGTCTCCAAATCTTCAAAGCGAAAATCCCAGCTGCTAACTCCAAGTCATGAGTTGGGTAATTCTACTCATGGGTCTTCAACTGTCTCGAAGCGTAAGTTGTAACCTTCCCATGCTGCACCAAAACATATCCCAATTCTTTCTCCGGTGCGTCGCTGTGAATCACTAATTCTCCGGAACCGTCTGGTACGGTCAAAATAAGAGCGGTTATCAACCTCTGTTCAACGTCTCGAAAGCTGACGCACAGCTACCAGTCCCCACAAATGGTACTTCTTTGCGCGTAAGCTTGGTCTAAGGCTCTGCCAGACAAGCAAAGTTCTCCACGAACCTCCTGTAATACCCGGCAAGTCCAAGAAAGCTTCTTATCTCTGCAACATTCTTCGGAATCGGCTAATCTCGAACTGCTGCAATCCTCTCGGGATCAACGGCGATTCCATCACCGGATACGACATGCCCAAAAACTTCACTTCTTCAAGCCAAAACCCGCACTTGCTCATCTTAGCATACAATCTTTCTTGCCTCAATGTCTGCAGTGCGATCTTCAAGTGTTATGCACGCTCTTCAATACTCCTTTGAGTAGACCAGAATATCATCGATGAACACCACTATAAACTGGTCCAAGAATGGTGGAAAGATTCGGTTCATCAAGTCCATAAATATCGCCGGTGCATTCGTGACTCCGAATGGCAGCACTAAATACTTGTAATGTCCATACCAAGTTCGGAACGCAGTCTTGTAAATATCTTCTGATTTAACTCGGACCGAATGATATCCAGACCGCAAATCCAGTTTTGAGAATACCCTCGAGCCACTAAGCTGCTTGAACAATTCGCCACTGCGAGAGATCGGGTACTTGTTCTTAATAGTCACCCGGTTTAATTCTCGATAATCGATGCACATCCTCCTTGTGCCATCTTTTCTCTTTACTAGAAGAACTGGAGCTCCCCAAGGTGAATTGCGCGAATTCAACCCTTCTCTAGCAATTCGGTAACCTGCTTCTTTACTTCTTCCAACTCCACTGGTGCCATCGGATAGTACGCCTTTGAGATTGGCGCTGCACCAGGAACAAGATCGATCGCGAACTCCACATCTCGTTTTGGCGGTAAACCCGAGATGTCCTCGAACACGTCCATGAACTCTCAAACTACAGCTGGCGCTTCCTCCTTATCAACTTCCATCGGCGAAAGAACATTATTTGTCGGCCTAGCCCTAAACTCGACTGGCCCGACAGAACCGCTTCCTCCAGCAAAACAAGCTCCGGATGTCCGGGATTCTGGAGAATCACTTTCCTTTCCTTACAATCAATATGAGCATGGAAAGTGCCACAATAATCCATTCCCAAGACAAAAACAAACAAAGGGATGCACCAGAATTGAATAAGCCTAATGCGGGGAAAACATGAACAAGTAAGATACTGAGATGACTTCATCCGAAGTCAAGATACTGAAGATAATTAAGCACGGTAAACGTGATCCAAGCTGGCGATAAAATAATAACTGGTAAGCAATGAAACCGAGAGCAGCAAGGTAATATAACGATCATGAAACAAGGGAATGAATCAAGACCAGGACTCCAAGTTACTTAAATACAGTACCGCATTGTAACCATGCTGCAATTCATAGTTACAATCACATAACTCCACTCAAGTCGCCCAAATCCTAGTATCAGAATCCAAGGGACAAGGAGAAACAATAGGGAACCAAAAGGTTTCAAGTTGAGATGCAAAGCGGTTTGCCTATCATCAAGACGACGATCAAGAGAAAGATAAGATTCAAGAATCACGAGAACAAGGTGGCAGGACATGTTCCTAATCACGAGTATTCTGATTCGTGTATTGGGTCCAATACCCAACTACAAAAGAATCAAACTCGATTAACCTATATCCTATGGCTCTAATACCAAAAGAACCATGTCACGCCCCGCTTTCCAAAGTACGCTAAGGTAGGCACGTGACATAGCCAACCATGCTACCTGTGGATAGGAAAAATCCTTCCACAGTCACATTACGGCTGTAGAGATATCAAGAACAGGAAAGTAGACTAAACTATCTAGTACATGTCCATGAGCCAGAATAAATGAGTCAAGAAATAATATAGTATGCGGAAGCAAAGGATCAAATGAACACCTGGAAAGTAAGGCTGGATACCAACAGGATCCTTACCGCTCGGTCTAACAGCGGCAAAACTCCTGATCAGTCTGCAACAAAAGTAGAAAATCTGGGCCATGCAAAACCCAGACGTCAGCGCGTCATAACATCAAGCAATAATATAAAAACAGGGTAGCAAGACATGCAAGTATGATCATAAAAGGTAAAGCAAGTGTAACAGCAATGTAAATCAGGGCAGTGACAGGTAGTGTGCAGTGAGTAATCTAAACTGGTCTATTGGGTTAAATACTCTCAAGTCTTTGAAATCAATTTGATGAATCGTCGATGTAACTCAATAGTATCCCGTGCGTGCCCGGGACCACGGTCAAGATTCTCGGGCTGAATCCGAGACGTGCCGCTAGGCAGTAAAAGGTAGCATGTACAGATGAGTGATGTCAGCATCATCACTCCGGGGCTGGCCTAGCCCGTAAGACTGATCAAAACAGGTATCGAACTGTCGAGTTACAAGTTAGGTTTCATCATTGATTTCCCCATACCCCCAAGTTATATGTGTTCAAGTCAGGTATTTAAGTAATCAAGAACTAATGCCAACACAGGAGCAGGTAGGTGCAGGTTTGTCTGGATAGACAACAGGAACGGTCCGTAAGGACTACAGGTTATGTTTGTTGGCATTAGACATAAGATCAGGTAACAGGTAAAGCCATGGTACATCAGGTCAAGCCAGGTAATGTATAAAGGTGTCATGTCATGTCAAGAGTGTACGGTACCATGTCATGTCAAGTAGGAAGTGTAACAGGTCATGTCAGGAAGCACAAGATGTCATGTGGGTGCTCATAATCAAACTAACAAAAGCATGTGTATAAATAAACAAGCATGGGTACTATCAGAACAATAAACTGGAACATGTAATATGATATGCAAATAGATATAATTTCAATGATATGGATGCACAGTTATCGATTAGGGTTACATTTATAGTTCCGATATTAATTAGGATGCAATTTATTAAACATGGAGTGTTAATATCACATTATTATGTAGTAATGTGATCTATGGATGCAATTATATGTATCTTAAATGCGATGGATGCAAACGGGTATCCGAAAAGTTATAAAACTATAAAATGGTAATGTGGGATGTACAACTAAGCAATATGTGATATAAATATTGATATAATAATATTAATATGGATAGCATATTCAAAGCGATTAATAACTATAAAAGTGGTATTGATTAACCATGCACAAGAAAGTTCCGTTCAGAAATTCAGCGTCATCCTAATTTGTAAAATAGCTTAAAAATAACAAACGTTTTTTAAAAGGGAAGTGTCTTATACCAAAACAAAGATAATTCAATAAGGTTTTCAGTTTTATAAGTATAAGAATCTCAGGTTGTCCCTATAAAAAGTTATGAACATTCGAAGTTGAAAGTTTGCTGCTGGAATTTTCCTGGACAGCAGTTTAGAGACATTTTCATTTGCATTTTACGTTATTTAAACAATTTATTTTGCAAGTAAATATTTTATAGAGTTATAGTATTCTGAGTTAGCTTCGTAACGAACTAAAGAACGTATACTAATGATTTTTCTATGATTTATAATGAATTTTATAACGTAAGGTGTATAGTAAATTTCAGATTTGTCGTATCCGCTTTTTCAACGACGTTTCATGTGTAAATTATAATATTTTCAAATGTATAACATTATAAAATGCAGATTATAAACTAATTAAAGATAATAATAAGAAATATTACGATGATATATATTTTAAATGATATGGATGCTGTATAATGTAATCTAGTATGTCACAAGATAAGTTTTCATGATCTAGATTTAATATGATATAAACGGAAGCAAACGGAACATCGAAACGTTATAAAATTAAACATGGGGCACTAGATTTAAACTATAGGTATGGTATTTATTTAAATAGGTATAAAATGAATTATATAGCATGTAGCAAGATTAACTTGCTTAGACGGAACAAGAACGGATGTGTACGGAACGTCCTTCGTCGGCGAAATGTCGCGATGTGCGCACGGTACACGGAACAGTTCCAAACAACTCACGAGGGTGATCACGCAAGTCAGGTATGTTCACTGGATCACTCGGATCGTCAGCGACGAGCACGGCTCCGGCGGTGATCACCGGAATCAAGAAACAAGATCAAGAAAAAGAAATAAGAAAGAAGAAGAAGAAGTAAGAAGAAGATGTTGTGTATTAAATAAGGAAAGAAAAATTAACTAAATAAAATATATATAAATATACATATGCAGAGGAGAGAGAGAGAGAAAGAAAGGAGTTGTTAGTTTGTTAGGAAATTAGATTTAAAATTTTAAAAGATTTTTAGATTTAAAATTTTAGATAAGAGGTTTCAGTTTGTTAAAGAAATCATATGAAAATACTTAAACTAAATTTTAAAATTAAATAAATTGAATTTTGGCGGTATACAAAAATATTTCAAAATGCGCCCGGGTCGGGTCTAAAAATTCAGATTTAAAACACGAAAAATATGTGCGACTTTCAAAATTCAAAATGAATGCTCAGGTAACGAAAATGCATACCCCCAAGAACGGATGCACGTACGTGCGCGTAGCCATCCAAACACGTCCGTTTCACTGAACGGGATGAGAACAAGATGCGCGGATGCTACCACGGGGTTAGGGTTATTATTCAGGCTATGAAATGCAATTTTAAATTATTTTACATGACCTAAAATGTTATATGGTAAAATATGCAATGCCAGGTAAAATGCCAGATGCAGTATACATGAGATGCACGTGTCTATATAACAACTCAGGGTAATCTATAAATATGATTCAAATAGGTTCAAGCAACCGGGTCGGGTCGAATGCAATGTAAAATGTAAAATACTATTCGCACCCAAAACACGATAAATCAGGAAAATACCACAATTAAGGAAATACGAGAACTGGAATTGGTATAAATGAACTATGATGTTACAATAAGGCAGCAGCATTGAAAACATGTTCCAGATTTTGCTTAAAGTGAAAACAAAGTTCCAAAACAATACTAGGGTGATATATAGGGTACACATGACTTGCAGAAGAAACCTGGTCCCTACCCCACACCAAGTGGCCGAGCCCCATAAAGGAAAATCCGGCCAGGCCGGCCCTGGGTGCTCCAATGGGTTTCATCTCGCTATAGGGGGTTCCCAGGGTCTCAAATCGGTCTCTGGACTTGTTTATTTTTCTAGTTTTGGTCGCGGGTCGCTCCAGATTTCCCTGCACGCTCCAAACCCTCACAAAACCGACATGAAAGTTTCTGTTTTCAGTAAACTTAGTTTGTTTCAAATAGATCTGGGTTTCTAACCTCATAGGGGGTTTAAGGTCATCTCTAAGGTCCAATTGCACTAACACCACTCAAAATCCCACACAAGTATTTCCAGATTTTGACTCGGGTCAAATAAAGCCAAGCAAACAAGTCTAGGGTAATGTATATAGTATAGGTGAGCTACTGAACCAACCTAGGCTCCTAACCTCACCAAGTGGCCGACCCCTATACCCAAAATTCCGATGTCGCCGGCCCAAGGGTCTCAGTTTGGGTTCATCAGGTCAACTTGGTCTCCTAGTAGTACGTCTAGGCCCCTAGTATTGTTTGGTTGTCTCAGATATTCCCTGGGTTGCTCCAGATACCCCATAGGCACACTCAAAGTCACAAAAGTGATATGGGTCAATTTCCTGAGTTCATGCAACGGCTCAGCTTTATGGCTTAGGTCATGAATCGTGTTACCATGGTAAAGCAAACACTCACCAAAGTCCCCAGAATTCACCTATAGTCATTACAGAAAAATCAAGTAGAACCAAATACCCCTAAACACCTTCAGGTAACTACCCTACAAAATCCAAACCCTATCTCTCCTGTTCAGCCAAGGTCGCCGGAATTTGGTCCACTGGTCGCCGGCCCATGACCGGTGGGAAGGGGTAGGGTTTTAGGTAGTCACCTAGGGCTACCAGTACAACACTATGATACTGTTTGTTTTGCCAGTGAGGGCTCGGGGTTACAGCAGGTCAACAATATCTTAAAACGACACTAAAACACGATATCACACACAACTAATCTAAAGGGAAGAAATTATACCTCATCTAGTCCACTCAAGGTAGCACTAACTTCCCAACGTCGTCAAAATCCCATTTTGCTCGGTCCATCGTGCAGAGGGTGAAGAGGTGGTCATTTTTTGTGAAAGGGGTATAGGGTTTTGGGGAATGGTTGGAGATAGATCTAGGGTTTAAGTGGAGGGTGGAGGAGTTGAGGAAGATGAAGAGGGTGATGGAAATGGTGGGGGATTTCATTTTGGGCAGCAGCCCCCCTCTCTCTCTCACTAATACTCATTCACTCCTCTCTCTCCAAGTACACCTAACCTAATGATTATGTCTCCCCTTTGACCCTTTTCTTTTTCTCATTTCCTTTTTCTCTCTAAATCCTTCTCATACAAATAGTAAACCCAAAACAAACCATGGTAAAGTGAAGAGAAGGCAAAGAAACACATGAAACACAAGTGAAAAAATGATATGTGCATGTTTTGCACAAAAATGCTAAAAATCCGATTAGCGATTTTTAATCGCGATTAGCACTAAATTGGTGTCAAATAATTCATAAAAACTTAGAAATGGCATAATTCCATAAAATACCCTATTTTAGAATTTTCATAATTTTTTTCCAAAATTTTTCCCATTTATCGGTATTTAATTATACCGAAATATTAAAATATTCAATAAAATAATATTAGATTATAAAAATTCCCAAAAATATATATATTTTTTTGAAATGTTACACTATAGGCAAAAAACCCTACTGTTAATTACGATATCGCGTTGCGATAACAACTTTCACCTTCTCCAGGAAGATCACTTCGTGTCGTATTATGTTTATTTATTATAGAGTTGCCCTTGGATTGTATACAGAGACTAATCTTGTCATGCCCGTAAGGCGCGGATTAGTCCAAATCCATATATTATATTTGGGGTTTTGAACTTAGGATGCAGATCTCATATAAATTAGGTCTATCAATTCATAGGATATATGGGTTTGATCTAAAGATCGTTAGTCGTATATCGGACTAAGATCGACTTAGGAACAATAAACATATGGGCTCGACTAATCATCAGATAATATATGTGTTGGCTATAGTGCCCTCAAGGCAATTATCGTAATCGCGGGCAAGTGATTATGATGATTGAGGGAGGACCTATACGGATAGAACAGTCTTACTCAAGATGATAGTATGCTATCCAGTTTGTCTTTATCATCATGTACATACTTTATGTGGTATTACAGATCACTATTACTTGTTGATAGAGCCCATAGGATTCATGCTTGACTACCAGCATTATGATGGCGATCATATACATGAGAGTTGGGTAGTCTATAAGCACATCCTTAAATGTCCCTAGTCGTGGGAGTTTTGAGACTGGGCATCGATACTCCAGAGTAGACTAGTGTATACTGATCGAGACCCTGAAGAGAAGTGGTGGCCGGTCTCATAAGCCATTGGTGTCTACCAGTCACCTAAGATAGTATATGGATGCTTATTAGGTTATGAGTACACTGGATAGACTCGCCGGGAACATGTTAGTTGGTATTATACCTATTGTCATATAACAGTTCCCATGTGACATGTGTACAGGTTAGTCTGTCGACCTGAGATCGTCATTTTTCTCGTGTGAGTTCCCACTGTGCTTTGATTACTACCCTACCACGGCTCAAAAGAGTCGTGCAAACAGGTTTTAGATGGGTACATTCCCGAGCCACATGGAGGCAGTGAGCGGATCGTCGGGGATTCATCTCTCCCGGTATTGGGGGTTGATGTCGTGTTGTGCACAGGTGGCCATCACCAGAAATCCTTGGCCAAGGTAGTCGAGAATTACTGATCTAGGATCGGTTGTTTCTCAGGTGGTGATGGGTTTCATACCGACACTAAATGTCGCGTTATTAGGGGTCTGACTTTATCCACCCCCTAGACTCAATATGCGATACTCATAGACAAACAGACCGGACTATACGGATATTGTCACTGACAGGATCAGTAGGGGTTCGGATGAGTTTGCTCTTCGGCCTCCCTTTCGCTCAATACATGAGTAGCCGTTACGTACAGCTAGTGCCGTTGACATGCTTGTGGTTAAACCCACTGCCAGCATATTGACGAGTCTTTAGAGTCCTACATAGAGGGTTTCTATACTTCGAGCGAAATGATGTAGAGACCATATGGTTTTACGGCAGGGTTCGATCATATACGTGCACTTGTGCACGTATTATGATTCGGACGGATAATACTAGTGGGCTTTGGTTTAAGTCGGATTCTAGTATTATATTATTGGATTATTTTCGTCTCATTGTATTTGTATTTTGTCGGAATACGGATATGGGTATGTATAAACGGATGAGGGGTATTCTTGTAATTCACTACAAGTTGCTTCTAGAAGATAAAACCTCATTTTAGTTTTAATCATTTTTCTTAAATGATTAAATGAGGTGGAGGATGAGGTGTGTTTAGCTTTAAATGTCAAGCATGGCTTTGTGGTGACTCATGACTCACTTGGTGACTCATGTGACACTATTGAGGTATGCTTGATATTTAGTTTTGTTGTGAGATTTTTCTTTAGTTGATGCTTCATTCTTTCATAGCTCACAACACTTAGCCATTTTTCTTCACTTGATTTTTTCACACTCTCATCTCCTCATTTCTTCTTCTACCTCCACCCTAAATATCTCATGTATTGAGAAATCTAGGGTGCAATGAGACTAATTAATCTATCATTAAACTCTACATTATTTAGGCTACTTAGATTAGCATACTAAGTAACCTAGTTACCTCGGTTTAGAGGTAGGTGCTCAAAGTTGGCACTCTTGTGTGGATCATCATAGATGGGGGAGACCGACGATCAATCTTGTTCCATGACACCACAAAGAGCTAAGGATGATGGTTGAAGACCTAAAGGACTTGGTTCATATAGGTATAATCACTTCATAGTAGATTAGTAGCTTAGCAAGTATTGTTATTTACGGTTTACGGCAGATTCGAAATTATCGGGTTGTTCTAGCGTCAGTTTAGAAAAAATTTGTTCCACAATCGGTCACGGTTTGATGGCCAGGGCGCTAGCATAACCCAACAATATGAATATCCCATGGATAGTATACGGTAGTCAATATAGAGACAGTCCGCAGGGCAAAATATATTAGTTTAAGGACATCACGGTCCATGGGAGATATGGATGGAATATGGCTTGTTTGTGCCCGTGGATTGTATACGGGGGTCAATATTGAGACTAGCTGTAATGCCAAACATATATTAGTTTAAGAACATTGCAGTCCAATATTAGTTTAGGGGCATTTCGGTCCAACATTCCCGTGTTCAGGACGAAGTATTAGTTTAAGGACGTTTCGGTCCATCATTCATCTTGCGAGCATGTGCATATTTTACGTGGCGAAGTGAACAATGGTAATATGGGATGCGCCTAATATTGGGGTGCGATCCAATTTGAAGGCATTTATATTTCCCTCAAATATATACATACATACATATGCATGTATGTATAAAGCCAGAGCTCAATATAAGATTCACATCTATATGGGACGCGTGTCAATATGAGGTGTACACATTAATATGGAAGTGCATAAATATGGATTGTATAAATATGAGGATCAAGACATTCCCTGTCATGACGAAATTTCATATCTTTCATCAAGTTGGGATGAGAAGTTGTTGGTTGTTAGGACCTGCCACCTCTCTGAAGACATTGAGCAATTACACCGACGTATATCAAATATTTGGAAGGATGTACCCTTGAACCAAATTCCATATATGAGGGAGGAGAACATGATGGGTTTAAGGATCGTTAGACTTATATGAGACTAAGATTAACATAGAAGATATGAGATGAAAATCATTAGTCGTCTATGAGACTAAGACCAGCTTGAATATCATCGATGAAAGGTCATTAGTCGTATACGGGACTAAGATCAACTTGGATATCATGAGCATATAGTCTCAGTAGATTTAAAATCAAAGAAGAAGCTTAAACTTCACAGACTTAGCCAATTTGGGGCTAAAATTAGGTTTATATATCATCTAGCAGTGCTAAGCACTCAATCACATAGCGCTCACATGCATATCATGTGATACGCTGAGTCTCTGGCATCTTTCAAGCACTCACATGTATGGCACGTGAGGTGCTGAGTCCTTACTTATGGGCACTCACATGTATGGCACATGAGGCGTTGCCTTCATAGGCCTTGGGCGCTCACGTGTATGGCATGTGAGACGCTGATTCTCTGAGCTTCTATGTGCTCACGTGGATATCACGTAAGACGCTATCATCTGCTTCTTTTGAGTGCTCATATGGATATCACGTGAGGCGCTGTCTTCATGGTTTCTTTTGAGCGTCCACGTAGATATCACGTGAGACGCTGTGTCCTTAAAGATTTAATCTTTGTTCATATTTTTTAAAAAAAAAAAACTTATGTTAATGTTATTTTGACCATTAACGATCACCAGGATCATTATTTTAAGGATCTATGATCAGGTTCTTTAAGAACTAAGTTCTTGATTATGAAGGAACTAAGTTCTTAGAGTATAAACTCCATCTTTTTCATGACGTTTCTTTCATTGTTCTTTTCAACCTTGTTCTCCTCTGAATATTTGATTCTCAAGAATAAGATCTTCCCGATGAGAATTAAATTCTCATCTTGTGGGAAACTTGTCTTGTGGAACTCAGATCCAGAGAAAGAACTAAGTTCTTTTAAAAGGTTAAATCCTTAGATATGATATGATAGGTAAATGAGAGACGATTTTATCTCTGTGTATTCTCTACCTAAGGGTTGAGAGGAGAAATATCTTCTTATTTATTGAGAATTAAATTCTCTGTTCTTTGTGGAAGCTTATAGGGGGTCTCCTTTTTTCAGTTTAATCTCTTTGCTCCTATTTACAGGAGAAGAGAAAAATCAATTTGTTTTGAGAAAATCTCTCATTAAAAGTTCATGAATGATTTCATAATCAACTAGATTGATCTTAAAGATCAACCGGTACATTTTATTCGCCGTTGGATTTTTAATCCAAAAGCTCTCTATTTAACAGAGAAGATTTCTTTTTATTTTAAAAAGATTAGGAAAATATTTTCCTAATATAGAATTTAATTCTATCATATGAATATCTTATTGGTTTAACAAGATTAGGAAAATATTTTCTTAATATAGAATTTAATTCTATCGTATGAATAGCTTGTTTGTTTAACAAGGTTAGGAAAATATTTTCCTATCATAGAATTTAATTCTATCATAAGAATATCTTATTTGTTTAACAAGATTAGGAAAATATTTTTCTAACATAGAATTTAATTCTATCATATAAATATCTTATTAGGAAGATATTTTCCTAAACATAGAATTTAATTCTGTTTAACAGAGAAGATCTTTCTTATTTTAGAAAGATCAGGAAAATATTTCTCTTATAGAATTTAATTCTATCATATTAATATCTTATTTTTTTTAACAAGATTGGAAAAATATTTTCCAAACATAGAATTTAATTTTGTTTAACAGAGAAGATCTTTCTTATTTTAGAAAGATTAGGAAAATATTTCTCACATAAAATTTAATTCTATCATATGGTTTAATTGGTGATTATTTTATCACCATTGGATTTTATATCCAAAAATTCACTGTTACAGAAAGATCTTTCCATATGAGAAAGATCAGAAAAAATATTTCCCAAATAAAATTTAATTCTATCACATAGAATTTAATTCTATCATATGATAGCGTTTCAAATAGGGGAGCTCATGTGCTATCACGTGAGCACTGCCATATACATATATGGCAGTGGCACTCACGTTTTTTGCATGTGAGCGTTGTCACAAGAATACGGTAAGGGAACTCACATGTTTAACAGGTAAGTGCTCACGTGTTTAACACATGGGGGTTATCATAGGATAATCCTATCTGAAACCGGTACACACATGCTTTGCATGTGAGTGTTCATGTGTTTAACACGTGGGTGCTGCTATAGGATTTAATCCTAACTGCAGCTGATACTCGCGTGCTTTGCACGTGGGGGGCTGTCCTAGGATTTAAATCTATCTGAAACCACTACTCACATACTTTGCATGTGAATGATCACCTGTTTAACACGTAAGGGCTGCTCTATATGTTTATAAAAGGAATAACAAGTTTTGAGCCAAATTTTTTTGCGGGAATAAATGCCCCCCACTACTTTACCCACGTAGGTATGTAGGTGGGTTAAGTAGTGCAAAGTTATGGATCGCCATAGAATTGATGGCTCTGGAGACAGGTTTAGGTCTCTTGTCGTTTAAGGCTTTGTCCATCTTCATGAGCCGTGAGGGTCTCAAGAAGGTTTTTCTCCTTATAAGTCATGAGGATCTCATAAGTGCATATTCTTCATAGAAAATCGTGAGGATTCCTAAGTGTCTAACGCCACCGTGAGTCATAAGGATCTCACTCGGGTACTTTTTCCTTACGAGTTGTAAGGACCCGTAAGTGGCTTCTTCACTTCATTGGCATGCAATTTTGACGAATCTGGCCCGTGGATAGTATACAAGAGTCAGTATTGACATCCTTATAGGGCAGCGATGGCTTAAGAAACAGGTTTAGATTTTTCGCCTAAGGCTTTTCAATTTTATGAGCCGTGAGGGTCTCATAAAAATATTTCTCCCTACGAGTCGAGATGATCTCGTAGGTGTATTTTCTCCTTAGAAGTCGTGAGGACTTCTAAGTGTGATTTTTCTTGAGAGTCGTAAGGATCTTATAAAAGTATTTTACCTTTATGAGTCGAGAGGACCCGTAAGTGGCTTCTTCTTCTCATTGGGGCTTCTTCTTCTTCTTCTCATTAGATACAACTTTGTCGAATATGGCCCGTGGATAGTATACAAGAGGCAGTCTTGACCTCCTTGTAGGGCAACCGTGTCTTAGGAAACAGGTTGATATCACTGTCGTCTAAGGCTTTTCAACTTTATGAGTCGTGAGAGTCTCATAAAGATCTTTCTCCTTACGAGTCGAGAGGATCTCACAGGTGTATCCTAACGTGAACTATAAATAACCCTTTCCAATACAGGAGTCCATTAGGTTTGTGGTACCGGGTTAAATCCATTGTACCGTCACGTTGGCTAATATATTCTCGACATGCAGTCCCTTAGTTTGCTGCTCGAGTAGCCCCGCGTCTTCCGTATCTCTGATCCTTTCTGAAGCTGGACAAGACGTCTTCAAATAGTCTTCTCAGGTTGGAATATTCACATTACCATTAGAAGATCCAGCGTTAGGTATTGCCATGGCGCTTTACTTAAAGTTAGGCTCGATTTGGAGCCCCGATGAGTTATAACCGCGCCCTTCTGAGGTGGGATGATATCCAATGATTTTTAGTCTTGACATCAAGACCCGAAGCTAGGAATATGTTGTCCCTTCGCTTTTGCTTTGATAACGTCATGCCGATTCTTCACTGAAGTAGGGTAGACATCCATATGACCTCTGGGCCGTATATATCGCCATTGAGATCCGGAGCTAGGAATATGACATTACTCCACTTTGATTTGACCTTTTGGTCCATGTTGACATCGCATGAGAAGGAACGCCGAGATCATCTCTAGGTTGTAGACTTTGCCATCGAGATATGGATTTAGGAATATGTCATTGCTCCACTTTGATCTGGCCCTTTGGTCCCTGTTGACGTTGCGTCCGCATCCTGTTAGCTTCAGGAGGAACATCGAGAAGATCTCTAGGCTGTAGATGTTGCCATCGAGATATAGAGCTAGGATTTTGCCGTCACTCCACTTTTGATTTGGCTCTTTAGAGCTTTGTTGACACTACACCTATACTCTGCTGGAGTAAAAGGGACGTCGAATTGGTCTTTAGGCCGCATATATTGCCATCGAGACTTAGAGTTAGGAATATGTCTTTATTCCATCTTTGATTTGACCTTTGTTGACGTTGCATCTGCACCTTGCTGGAACGAGAAGGAACGTCGAGCTGGAGCTAGGATTTTACCATTACTCCACTTTTGATTTGACCCTTTGGTCTTTGGTGACGTTACATCTGCACCTTGCTGGAATGAGAGGGAATGTAGAGCTGGAGCTAGGATTTTTCCATTACTCCTCTTTTGATTTGACCCTTTGGTCTTTGGTGACGTTGCATCTGCATCGAGAAAGAACGTCGAGATGATCTCTAAGACGTAGATGTTGCCATCGAGATCAGGAGGTAGGATTTTTCCATTGCTCTACTTTTATATATTTGACCAATTAGTCTTTATTGACGTTACATCTGCATCCTGCCGGCATGAGAAGAACGTTGGGATGATCTCCAGGCTGTAAATACTGCCATTGAAATCTAGAGCTAGGATTTTTCCATCACACCACTTTTATTTGGCCCTTAGGTTCTTGTTGACGTCACATCTGCACCGAGAAGGAACATCGAGCTAGAGTTAGGATTTTGTCATTACTCCACTTTTACTTTGGCTTCTTGGAGCTTTGTCGACACCACGTCTATAGTTTGCTGAAGTAAGAGGGACGTCCAAATAGTCTCTAGGCGTAGATGTGCCATCAAGACCCGGTTCTTCTTTTGACGAAGTATGGTGGGAAAATATGGTTCCCTTTCTTTCATTTGTGTCTATTGAATGTATACAAGAGTTAGTATGGACTTACTTGCAGAGCAGAAAATTTATATATATATATATATATATATATAATTTCCGTGATGCTCTATCTTTTCAGCTTTTCATATCGCGAAAGTCGCGATTACCCAATCATTTCGGTAAATTTTTTTGCTGTGCCCAATCATTTTGGCTATGTCATTTTTTATTTTTACTCGCTATTTTTTATTCCAAATTACCCAAACATTTTGGCCGTTTCATACGCATATATTTTTTCGCTCGCTGATTTTTATTACGAGTTGCCCCATCATTTCGGTTATTTCATATGCATATTTTTTCTCGCTCGCAGATTTTATTACGAGTTAGAGATTTGGAATCTGATAGCAATCTTGGCATCAATATCGCTACAAGTGGAATATTTCCAGAAAAGAATCATCATTTGCCTTTATTGATTTGAACAAAGGTGGCTTAGCAAACGGGGTTAGGATCCTGTCAACTAAGGCTTTTGACTTTATGAGCCGTAAGGATCTTATAAAGGTATTTCCCCCTTTGAGTTGATAAGATCTCATAAGTGTATTTTCTCTTCAGGAATCGTGGGGCTTCCTAAGTGGTATTTTTCCTTGAAAGTCGTAAGGATCTTACCAGAGAGTTTTCTCCTTGTAAGTCGAAAGGACTTACAAGTGCCGTTCACCATATGGGGATCTTTTTCACCATTGGTGGAATTTTGTGGGAACATATTTTGTTCGTGTCCGTGAATTGTATACAAGCGTCAGTATTGAATTACTTGTAGGGCAATTTAGGGGATATAATGGCTTAAGAACAAGTTTGGATCCATGTAACTTAAGACTTTTGAATTCCATAAGCCGTGAGGGTTTTTACAGAGGGTATATTCTCTTTATGAATCGTGAAGGATCTCGCAAGTGTAATTTCTCCCTAAGAATCGTATAGACTCCTAAGTGTGTTTCTCCTTTGCGATTCGTAAGGATCTTATGCAGGTATTTTCTCCTCACAAGGTCGAGAGGACCTTGCAAGTGCACACAATTTTTTTATTTAACGGGTTTGCGCCCTCTCGGGTTTTCACAAACTCGCCAGCAGTCCCACTGTTTTTACTCACGGCGCCCTTCCAGGTTTTCATCCGTGCCCCGCTTGTGGACATACCGTTTTTTATGCGAACGGTGGAACTTTCAAAAGTAGGTTCGCCGCAGTTGACCCATCTATTTACCGGTGGGATTTGGGGGTGGCATCATCGTTGGAGTAGCGGTGTAGCCGGTGAGACTTGAGTTGCAATCTTTGTCGGTAGGACTTCTGTTCCCTCAATATTTGAACATAACTGAAGAGCCAAGCTTTGTTAAAATTTTATGAGGCAGCGCCTTATGTGCTCCCCACGAAGGCGCCAACGCTAATCCCTTAAGATTGAATCCTATGATGGCGCCGTACGTGAAGCTCACATGGGCACCAATGTTCAAAACACAGGAACACCTAGCATATATAAGAATTAAATTCTTAAGTGGCGCCCACGTGCACAACACGTGAGCGCCGGCTTGCAAACAAAATCAAGTAGAATTAAATTCCACATGGGGATATTTCCCTAATAATTGGGATACTCTCCGTTAAACAGAGCCATTGGATCAAAGATCCAATGGTAATGATAAATCATCAAATAATAGAATAAAATTCTGGTATGGGAAAATATCTCCTTATATCTTTCTAAACAAAGAAATATGTGCTCTGTATAACAGAGAGCCCTTGGATTAAAAATTCAATGGTGATTAAAAATCACCATTTTACATAATAAAACGCTATACATGGGAAAATATTTCCCCAATCTTGTTAAAAATAAGAAAACATATTTTGTAAAACAGAGATCCTTGGATCAAAAATCCAATGGTGGATAAAATTCCCCAAGTAACTTTTAAGACCAATAAAATCAATTGGAATCTCTCAATGAGAGATTTTCTCAAATTAATTAACAAACTTGCCTCTTCTATATAAAAGACCAGAGATTTCGAGTCTCATATAGAGGGAACCCCCCATAAGCTTCTGCAAAAAATTACAGAAGGCTCTAAAAAAACAACAAAGGATTTAATTCTCAATGGAGAAGAAAATCTTTTTACTCTCAAACCCTAGGTAAAGAAACCACAGAGATCAAAACATCTCCTTTACCTATCATAGTATATTTAAGGGTTTAACCCTTCTCAACAACTTAGTTTTTTCTCTGGATCTGAGGTCCACAAGACAAGTCACCCACAAGTTGAAAATTTAATTCTCATCGGGAAGATCTTGTTCTTGAGAATCAAAAGATTCAGAAAATAACTAGGAAAAAAGAAAAGAGCCTATCTTATAGGAATTTAATTCCCCTGAAAATAGGGTTTAACCTTAAAAGAAACTTAGTTCTCAAAAAATTAATAATAAGAAGAAGAAGAACTTAGTTCTTAAGGAAAACTTGATCCCAGATCTTCAGAACAAAGATCTTGGTGATCATTAATGGTCAAAATGCCATTAACAGAGATTCGATCTCTAAAAAAGAAAAGGAATTAGCGCCTCACGTGCTTTCCATATGGGCACCCCCAACAGCGCCTAGCGTCTCACGTGAAAAACACACGGGCGCCTAAAGCAGAAGGCCAGTGCCTCATGTGAAATACACATGAGCGCTAAATAAAAAGTGCTTAGCACTTCATATACAGCTAAAACAGTTAAGTGCTTAGCACTGATTGGGCAGCGCCCAGCGCCTCACATGAAATACATGTGGACGCTCAACAAAATAAATGGGATAGCTCCGCACATGCTCCTCACGTGGACACCATATAAAAAAGTGCTTAACACTATATATATTCAGTCAAAATAACTGAGTGTTTAGCCCTGATTGGGTAGCGCCCATAACTTAAGGCTTCATATAATACCCATGTGAGTACCAGAGCTTCAAAAAAGTGCTTAGCACTTTTGCATAAAAATGGGGGCTTAACAAACAGAGCCCAAATAAGTGCTTAGCACTTTTGAACAAAAAAAAGACCAAGCAGACTAACCCAAATTGGCTAAGTCTCTTGCAGCTAAACCTAAATGCTCTGATGATTGGATCTTAATAAAATTTAATGATCCTAAAAATATTGCTAAGTTGACCTTAGTCTCAAATAAAACTAACGTCTTCTTAGTTAAAATAATTGAGCCCATATGCTCATTTGTTTCTAAGTTGATCTTAATCTCAAATATGACTAACGATCCTTAGATCAAACTCAAATATCCTATGAACGGATGGACCTCAAAAATGTGAGAAATGCGTCCTAGGTTCATTCCCGTTGGCAAACCAAGATACTAACGTGGACCCCGTCAAGCAAATCCTTGACCCTAAACCAAATCTAAAATATACGGATTTGGACTAATCCGCGCCCTAGTGGCGAAAACATAAACTAGTGTCCATATACAATCCACAGGCAACCAAAAAACAAAAATACACACGACACGAATTGAACTGCGGGAGCAGGAGAAAGCGGTTATTGCAACACGATAGCATAATTAATTGCAGGGGCTTGTGCCTGCAGGGAAGAGCGTCTCCATAATTAAAAACCTCTCACAAATGAGAGGGGATGTGACAAAGTTTGCTACAACGGTCGCATCTGTCCAAACCTCCGATATACAGTGCCACAAATCAACTTGGAATTTTCAGAGAGGTGGATGGAGAAGTCCAAATAGCATCCGCCCCTAAATTCATGCAAGACGTTCAATCCCAGTTCGTCTATGTTTTCGGTGTTGAACAGATTCTGGCATGCCTGGTGTGACCTTTTTCTCTTTCCACTCCACACTTTGTATGTCGTGTTTCGCGAACAAAATCGCGGTTTGCTATGGTTGCCTTTGGATATGAGGTACTAAAACTTGGTGTCTTGCTCCTGTGCATAAAATCAATGGCTTCTCAATGCACAGCTTGCAACAGAAACTCTCACTCCACTCTAACTGGAGGAGTGACCTATGGGCTTAACGCGGCCTCTATTTTCTCAATGCCAGTGAGGCAAGTCACACAAGCCACTACTGGACTGTTCTTTGGGACCATGATCCCACCTGTGAGTCTTGGTGCCTCAGCGCCACAAGAAGAAGCTCCTAAAAGGTCGCTCTTCGATCAACTGGCAACCACAACGGCTTATCTCAACGGGCCGTCCAAATCTGGCATCTCAGTCTTCAACAGGCTGAGCAAAAGCTTAAACGGGTCTGCAAAGAAGCTCATGATTCCTGAAGGGGCTACCCCAAAACGGATAGCCCTCCCAACTCTTCCTACAGGCAAAGCCGTCAAAGGCGCTTCCCTACCAGACAGTAGATTTTCGAAAGGCTGGCCTCTTCTCCTTAAACTTTAACAAGGACGTCAGTTTTCAAAAGGTTGACATCGATTGAAGCTCCTCAGCAAAAACAGGGGCACGATGAAGCTGCTTCCAAAACTGAGACGGTCCTTTCTGTGAGGCACGCTCGATGTCGCCACTGGCGCCGAGTGAGAGAAGCTGGGGGCAACTCCCCCTCTAGATTCACCCCACCAGCTCCAATGGTGGAAGTCGACGCTGCTGTTCCAACCGGGAACTGCTTTGATCCGCTCAAGAGGGTACGTAAGAACGCCCTGACGGTAGGGCTGAAGAAATCACCTCTGCCAGTAGAGATCCCTGTGTAAGCAAAGCCGGAGCGACCTCTTGATCGGCTCTCCTCGCAAATTCATAGGGTTTGGCGAAAAATCGAGGACTCTGTGATTGACCAAAACTACACTCGTCAACCAAAGAAACTGAAGGTCCGACAAGAAAAGAATCACTCTTCCACCATGCGACGGGGGGCTTCTCCTAAATAGGTGCCTGTCACAACGGCTCCTTCAACTCCAATCGCTCATACAAGAACGAGGCTGGAAAAACTCTACCGCCCGTGGCAAATTCCAAAGGCGATAGACCTAAACGCCCCAAGGCCGGAGGCATAACAATACATACTCATCGAAGACTGAGTTTGCGGTCGGTGACTCACCGAAGCACATCTTTCTTCTTTTCCTGAAACCATGTAGACCGTATGAGTCACCGATCGTAAACTCGGTCGCTCACCAAGGCTCAGGAGAAAAAACAGAAACTCTAGGAAATGCTGACCAAAATGGCAGCACTTACCGGACGAAAGAAAGTCCAGACAAAGAAGATGAACAACACTAAGAGCAGGAGACTGATACAGAGTTCCTTCAAAGGGTGCTCGAAAGAAAAGACAATGAAGCCGCTGAGCAAGCTGCCAACATAAAGCAGAATCTTTCTTGTTCCAAGACATGGTTGGAATGATAATCCAACCAAAACCCCCGACCGAGGATCCGCCGATAATCATCGAGGATGACAGGAGAGAAATATCAAACCCCCGTCCGCCTTATCGGCAGCCAAGGAGGAAACGATCTCTAAGGCCTCCCTTGATAATTATATTGCTCAACAAATAAGAGCTCATCAAGCTAATGAGGTCGCCGGTCAAATTTTCAAAACTGGACGACCATATCTAGGCTGGTATGATTAAATCAAAAACCTACCGGGATATACAATCCTCAATTTCCATGTTTACAAAGGAACAGGCAACCCTCACCGGCACGTCGCGTAATTCATAGCTCTGTGCGGCAACACTGGAAGCGATGACAAACTGTTGCTTCACCAGTTCATTGGCAACCTGTCAGAAACAGCTTTCGAATGGTACTCGGACCTCCCAAATGACTCTATGAGAACATTCGTAGAGATGGAACTACTGTTCACACAGTGTTTCTCCAGCGCAAGCAAACGTATTCCGATCACGGCATTAATCAATGAAAAGGTCAAGCCGGGAGGAACATGGGTCCAATACGCGATCCTATGGAGGAACTTATGGTCTCGGTGTGAACAATGCATTGAAGAATCCCCTGCCGCAGGCATGTTCATCGGGACCCTTGATCCTCAAATGACTGTGTCCCAGTTCATGACATTCTTCAAACCAATAACCCTTCAGCCTCTAATAGATAAACTGGCTCAAATAGACCGGATGGGCCACGGGCCTTCCTCCTCAAATAAGGACCCTCGAAATAGCAAGGATAAAGGGAAAGCGGCCTTCATTGCCAATATGCAACAACAGCCGAGTGACCCAAAACCAGCTGCTTGCCAAAACAACGCGCGTCTGCGTCCATCTTTGGAGAAAAGACTAGGACGCGCTTACTCATTTCCCCGCGATAAGACGAGGAGACTGCTCGAATTGGAAATGCGTAATAAACTCATCACATTGCCAGACCCACGGCGTCCACCGTAACCCGGCACGTCAACAACCCTAACTACTGCTCCCATCACAGAATGGTGAGCCACCCAATTAAAGATTGCTACGTCTTCAAGAACTGGGTCGAAGACCAGTATCAACAGGGGAAATTTGCGCTGTCTGATAACTAGAGGGTAAACCCACCCCAGAAGCACACTCCCAAAAAGGTGGATGCGCAGGGGGCATCATGCTCACTCGTGGAAGAAACTTCATACGAAGTCGTTCTTTCAGAAAAAACCAAAAGAATACTGATGGATTTACAGGCATGTCCAGCAGTCGGGTGTAAAAGCCCACTTGAACCCGAAATAATTGAAGGGATGTTAAAACCTCATCCCGCACCGAAAATTGTTGACGGGGGGAAAAAACCCCAAGTTAAGCCTTCAAAGTCTATGAAGAAAAAGAAGAAGACTAAGAAGCCTGTGCAGCCTACCGAGTATGATGACAAGCACACGGATATAAAAAAATACATTGACGCGCTAGAGGAGTACAACTAGAAGGCGCGGACACCAGTCACGCTCGAAGAGTTCCTCAAGCATATTCTTGAGAACGAAGATAGTGACTACAATGAGGAAAATGACTCATCAAAAGACACCGAAGACCGTGTAGCAATTTTGCTATAGTGTCTCCCATTCGTCGTTATATGACGAAGAAACTTCCTCAGCGTCAGCAAACAATGCAGAACTGGGGGCAGAATCGGCGCTAAAATCCTTGGAACAACCAGAAGACCCGATCGATAGGTTGTTAAACGAAGCCTTTCAAAAAAGAAAAGTTGACCGAGAACGCGAGACAGCCATATACGAAAAGGCTAAGTATCAGCGTCAGGACAAAGAAGCTGCGGTAAGGACGAGTCATAAAATACTCCAACCAAACCAAAGCACACCTGCTACAAATAAGAGCAGGATCAAAACAGAGAAGCGGTTCGCCAAAACTCTGTCAATGGGGATGAAGCTGCCACCTCTCGTAAGGAACACTCTCGGGATCATATGCCTCGATGGAGAAGAAGAACATCCAGATAGCCTATATCATCGAAGGGTCACTCACCCCACCGAGAAATACAGTACCTTCAAGAAGTGGTGGCAAGGATACGTTGCCCATCAAAAACACTCTAAGAGGATGAAACGCGAAGCTCATGCCCGTCAGCGGCAAAATAGTATGACAAACGCGCATGAAGAAATGACTGGCAACTGTCATATGGTTGGTACCAGTTCAAAAGGTAAAAACCTTAAATTCTTACTTTCGGGAGCGATTCTGCGGATGAAATACCCCTCATCCCTATCTTCAAAGACTCCACCTCCAAAAAAGAAGAGGAAGAGAAGAACTGCGAGAATATTCAGCTGTGTAACCGTACGCTGCCTGAGAAGAAGCTCGGACCTACAAATAAAGGTTTGAATAAAAAGGACAAAGGGAAAAGGAAAATCCCTGAGGAAATTGCCCTCAATAAAGAAGCAGTCAAAGAGCTCGCAGAAAGGGACCCATCTATGAAAAATAAGGTGGATTACAATGTCCTAGCACATATGAGGAAAATACCCTCATAACTGAGCATATTGGATGCTCTCCTCCTATCCAAAGAGGCACAAGATTCCCTGATCAAGGCATTACAAGAACCCGATCAGTTCCAAGCTTTCCTCACAGAGGAGAAGATGAAAGATGAATTGGCAGAGATCCACACGGCTGACATTACATTCAGTGAGGAGGATCTCCTCCTCAGTACATGCGAGCATAATTGCCCGTTATACGTCACCGGGTACTGCTACGACATCAAGATAGGGAGAATCCTTGTCGACAATGGATCCTCCTTTAACATTCTCAACGTGAGAGTTCTGAAGGAGATTTGCATGAACGTTAAGCACCTTACCCGAGATAAAATTACCATCTTCGGGTTCGATTCACAGTCGTCATGGATGCTTGGGTCCATAATACTGATGCTACGCTTCGGGCTGCTTGTTACCGACATCAAATTTCATGTCATTGATTCCAAGACTTGCTATAACGCTTTGCTCGGCAGGCCTTGGTTACACGAGTACAATATTATCCCTTCTACACAACATCAGTGTATGAAGTGTTTCAAGGATGGCTTAGAGTACACCGTCACGGGAGTGCTAAATCCAGTCTCCGTAAACTAAGTCCGGAAATACGAAGATGCAAAGTACTTCCTACTAGACTTTGAGGATACTGAAAGGTGCCACAAGTCGGAGGATAAACAAAAATCCATCGCCACTATCCCGATCTTTGGGAGCGACACCGAGGAATACGAAGAAATAGTCTACACGGGGCAACCCCAAAGGCAGAATAATAAGCCTGGACCGTCTACTTCTATTTTATTCTTTGGCAGCGACTCTAAGGACGAGGCCAATGCAGTGTTCTCCGTCCACCCGTCAATACAAACTTTTTTCGGAACAGATCAGAGTCTACAAATTACAATGACTCCGGCTCGGCATTACAAAGAACTTGATGCGCTCGATACATACAACGTACAAGAGCTACAAACTTTCTACGTGCCTCCTAGGCGAAGAGATGAAAAGACAATCCTCTTCTACCAATCTATGGAGACCAAAGTAGGAAAAGAATTTTGGCATGGTGCCGATTTTGCACTCAACATGCTTCAACCAATCGGTCTGCCAAAGTACTACGCGGAAGGATTAAAAAGGCTGTTAAGAGGCCACGGTGTACCCCTCGAACAAACTGTTCGACAAGCCCAATTCTACAAAATGATTTGGGATATTCCCGGGACTCAGCGAAAGATGCCTAACGGGAAGATGGATAAAACCGGGCCCGGATACATTTGGTCTAAGAAACGGGAGCAGATCCACAGTTGCCGTGTCATAAACAGCTCCAGTGAAGCAGAAGACGCTCTTCTAAATAGCCATGACGTCAAATCGGAGCAAGATACCGCTCTAAAAATGTTAAGTCTGTTGCTGGAAGAACAAATTGATAGGTTAATAAAGGAACTTGTCAAACGAGCCGGGAAAATCATAGCCGCGAAATGGTCATTTATGAAAAATTCAGGATGCAGCGTCTCAGTCAGCAATCTGGGAAGAAGGTAGACTATAATGCTCTTCATCCCCGGCCCACTGTATGTTCTCACGAAAGGGGAAAATTCCGAAATAGAGGCAAAAATAGGGCAAAGAGCGCAAACAACGTTCGAAAACAACAAAGCGGATCCAAGACGCCGTGCAATCGAGAAAAACTCGATTGGAGCTCATCCTTTATAAAAAAGATGGGTCGAGAATATTCTTTTCCTCAAGACAAGACAAGACAAGGAAAATATTCAACATTATCATGAAGCACCAAATGATGATGCTTCTGGAGTCTTGGCACCCCAAACAAATAAGTGAGGTCCATCACCCGGATTATTGCTCCTATCACTGAGCAATAGGTCATCCCCTTGAAGACTGCTTTACTTTCAAAGACTGGGTAGAAGACCAGTATCAACAAGGCATGTTTATATTATCCGACAGCTGGAAGGTAACCCCGCCACAAAAGCATGAGCCGAAAAGAACCTACAACATCAGGTTAAGACCGACTTGACAACAAAAAGTGAAGTTTGCTCGTACCTGCCATATGATAACCCTCTCAAAAGAAGGATGGCACGAGACTATGGATGATCTCCACATATGCTTCGCAAATGAATACAAGGAAGAGGTGATCTCAGAGCTTCCACTAGCACCAAAAGAGCTGCAAGATGGGATACACACCACGGCGGACAACCTAAGAAAAATTGACTTAGGGACAGAAAACAATCTGAGGCCGACATTCGTCAGTGAGCTACTATCTGAAAAATAGGTAGCCACGTTAAAAGACGTGCCCATGCAATATAAATACTGCTTCGCATGGAACTATTCCGAGATGCCGGGTCTAGATTCAAACATAGCGGTACATAAACTAGCCATATCGTCGGACATAAATCCATTCAAGCAGGCGTCAAGAAGGATGTGACTCGAACTTGAGATGAGTATCGTCACTGAATTAATGAAATTAATCGACTCCGGCTTCATCCAAGAAGTTCAATATCCCGACTGGATCGCTAACATCATTCCAGTGATGAAGAAAAATGGGACGGTGCGCATCTGCGTGGACTTTCGGGACCTCAACAAAGCTTGCCTGAAAGATGACTTCCCAGTACCTATTACCGAGCTGATGATCGATAACACGTCTACCCATGAGGTCTTCTCCTTCATGGATAGATCTTCAGGATACAACCAAAAAAAATGCATCCAGAAGACCAAAAGTATATCGCCTTCCGGACCCCACTAGGCATATTCTGTTATAAGGTGATACCCTTCGGTTTGAAGAACGCTGGTGCTACTTACCAGAGGGTCATGACAAAGATCTTTGATGACCTCATACACGAGATCGTTAAATGATACATCGAAGAACTTGTGGTAAAGAGTAAATCTCACGAGGAACATTGGGAACATCTAAATATAGTGTTCCAATATTTTCGGAAGTATAATCTGAAGATGAACCCTCTAAAATGCGCGTTTGGAGTTTTCTCAGGCAAATTCCTTGGATTCATCATACGTTACCGAGGTATCGAAATCGACCCCTCAAAGATCAAAGTGATTATGGAAATGCCCACGCCAAGGACCCTTAAACAATTGCGGTCTCTCCAAGGAAAGCTCGTATATATCCGGCGGTTCATAACCAACCTCTTCGAAAAATGTCGTCTCTACGGTTATTTGATGAAAAAGGGGACCCCGTTCGTCTGGGATTAAAAGTGCCAAAATGCACTAGATGAAATCAAGCAATGCCTGCAAAATCCACTGGTATTGACCGCTCCGGTTAAGAGAAAACCCCTTATCCTATATACAACGGCCCTTGAGGGTTCTCTAGACGCACTATAGGCACAAGAGAACGACAAAGGAAAAGAGAAAGTTTTGTACTATTCGAGCCGAGTTCTCCTGGGGGCAGAAAACAATTATTCCCCCATCGAAAAGTATTGCCTGGAACTGATCTTTACAATAACGAAACTCAGAAATTACGCCTTGGCACACGAAGTCCATCTCATATCAAAGATGGATCTTCTCAAATATCTAATGTCAAAGGCCATACTAACAGAAAGGCTTGCCAAATAGGCCCTCCACCTGATGGAGTTCTCGATAACGTATCGTTCCCTCAAAGTGGTGAAAGGCAGGCCATTGCCGACTTCCTTGCAGAGCATCCGATACCAGCTGACTCTCCATTAAATTGCGAATTTCCAGATAAACAAGCGTTCGATGCGATTGAAGAAGAAAATGATTCCTAATGGGAACTCTACTTCGATAGAGCATCTTCCATGAAGCGACGAAAGCAAAACACCCCTATAATCAAAGCCAGGGTGGGCTTTATCTTCGTGACTTTGTAAGGAGGGATATTGCGTTATGCCCTCTCCTTAACAGATTTAAGACTAATAACGAGGCTGAATACGAAGTTTTGATAGCAGGTCTAGAGATCGCTATCGATATGAGAATCAAAGACCTCCTCATATATGGAGACTCCCAGCTGATCGTTAGCCATGTAAATGGTGACTATCAGATATGCAAGCCAGAGCTGATAAAGTATGGCGAAATTGTGTAGTAACTGCTTGTTAGGAATATGTCTGCCTTAGAGGCCATTATTGTATGATATAATGGATGCCTGGACATATATATAGAGGACTTTCTTGCTCGACATGATAGTATGCTATCTAGTTGCTCTTTATCTTAACATGAACACTTGTATTAGTTTACTGTCTCTCTGATACATGTTGATAAAGCCCTTAGGATGTAGGCTTTACTACCAGGACTATGATCCAGATCATACTAGTTAGGCTTGTGTAGTCTGCAAGCACATCCTTTAGCAGTTCCAAGTCAATGGAATATCGAGACAGGGTATCGATATTCCAGAGTAGACTAGTGTATACGTTTCTTGACCCTGTATAGGGCGATGGTTGATCCCACAACCATTGGTGTTTGTCATCAAAGATTGTATACAGGTGCTCATTAGAGAATGGGTATACCGAACAGGACTCGCCGAGAACTCCTAGATGGTACCATACCTATCGTTAGATAGCAGTTCTCTAGTGACACTTGTACAGGTTAGTCTGTAGACTCGAGATCGTCATAGTGTCTTGTGTGGTTCCCACTGTGCTTTGATTTCTTCCCAACCATGGCTCAAAGGAGTCGTGCAAACAGGTAGATTTTAGGTACAGTCTTGAGTCACTAGAGGCAATGAGCGATAAGAAGGGTCTCGTCTCTCCCGGTATTGAGAGTTGATATTTCTCTATGCTCGATTGGCTATAACAGCAAGTCTCTGGCTAGGGCTGATGAGATTTACTAGCAAGTGTTATTAGTAGTTTCTCGAAAAGTTATAGGCCACACATCGGCATGACTTATCAAGTTGGTGGGGGTCTGATGATTCCACCCCCCAGACTCGATATACGACATATCAGATGAAGTGACCGGACTGTACGGTAAGTGTTGCTTATAAGCTTTACTGGAGTTTGGACAAGCTTGCTTGTTGATCTTCTATTTGTTCAATACCTAGGTAACCGTTACGTCCAGTTAGTACCGCTGACGACTTGTGGGTATCTGATGTGATCATTACCTACTACTTGTGTATTGATGAATTTTTTGAGTCCCACACAGAGGTTTCCTAGCTCAAGCGAAACGAAATAGGGCACATATGGAGATATGTGCAGGAGCTTGATTAAATACGAGTATGTGATACCGTATTCTTGTTAGGAATATGTATGCCTTAGAGGTTATTATTGTATGATATAGTGGATGCTTGGATATATATATATATATATATATATATATATATATATATATATATATATAGGAATTTCTTGCTCGACATGATAGTATGCTATCTGGTTGCTCTTTATCTTAACAAGTACACTTGTATTATTATACTGTCTCTCTATTACATGTTGATAATGTCCTTAGGATGTAGGCTTTACTACCTGGACTATGATGTAGATCATACTAGTGGGGCTTTTGTAGTCCACAAGCACATCTTTTAACAGTTCCTAGTTGAGAGAATATCGAGACAAGGCATCGATATTCCAGAGTACGTTTCTTGACCTTGTATGGGGCGATGGTTGACATAGCACAACCATTGGTGTTTGACCCCATAACCATTGGTGTTTGACATCAAAGATTGTACACATGTGCTCATTAAAGAATGGGTACACCGAACAAGACTAGCCGAGAACTCCTAGATGGTACCATACCTATCGTCAGATAGCAGTTCTCTGGTGACACTTGTACAGGTTAGTCTGTAAACCCGAGATCATCATAGTGTCTTGTGTGATTCCCACGGTGCTTTGATTTCCTCCCAACCACGGCTGAAAGGAATCATGCAAACAAGTGGATTTTGGTTACAGTCCCGAGTCACATAGAGGCAGTGAGCGATAGGAAGGGTTTCGTCTCTCCCGGTATTGGGAGTTGATATTGCGCTATGCTCGATTGGCTATAACAGTAAGTCTCTGGCCAGGGCTGATGAGATTTACTGGTAAGTGTTATCAGTAGTTTCTCGAAAGGTTATAGGCCACACTTAGGCATGACTTATCAAGTTACTGGGATCTGACGATTCCACCCCTGGACTCGATATGCGACATATCAGACGAAGAGACCGGACTGTATAGTAAGTGTTGCTTATAGCCTTTACGGAAGTTTGGATAAGCTTGCTTGTTGATCTTCTATTCGTTCAATATCTGGGGAGCCGTTACGTCCAGCTAGTACCACTGATGGCTTGTGGGTATCTGATGTGGTCATTATCTGCTACTGGCGTATTGACGAGTCTTTAGAGTCCCATACAGAGGTTTCCTAGCTCAAGCAAAATGAATTAGGGCACATATAGATATATGTGCGGGAGCTTGATTAAATACGAGTATGTGATACCGTATTCTACTCTAGTGATATTTGATATCAGTAAGGTTATATGTGATATGACCGGATTATTGAATCAAGTGTTGATTCAATGATTTAATGTATATATTATTTATTTATATTTGATATTAGCCGGATTATATTTGATATAGCCGGATTATTAAATCAAGTATTGATTTAATAATTTGATACACACATACACATATTAACTAGTATTGAATATAATACAGTTATATGTGATATAACCGGTTTATTGAATCAAGTGTTGATTTAATAATGTGATATACATATATATATATGATATTAGTCGGTTATATATGATATAACCGGATTATTGAATCAAGTGTTGATTTAATAATTTAATATATATGATATATATATATATA
Organism: Agapanthus africanus; assembly: GCA_030015575.1. Taxonomy (NCBI): domain Eukaryota; kingdom Viridiplantae; phylum Streptophyta; class Magnoliopsida; order Asparagales; family Amaryllidaceae; genus Agapanthus; species Agapanthus africanus. Next base: position 412,513,322 of record CM057349.1, on the reverse strand, counting down.
TATATATATATATATATAAACTAATATTAGCTCACTAAACATTTTCTTCTCTTTATATATATATATATATATATATATATATAGATAGATAGATAGATAGATAGATAGATTATTGTATCATGGTTGATGATACATAGAACTAGGATGTATGAGGATCACACATGAGACTGTGATATGTGGAAAATGGATTAATTTATGAATTAATGAAAATGAGAAAATGAGTCATAGTTCTTAGATGCTTGTGGAAGCCTTGAGAAGCCATGACTCACACATCATTCTTGTTTTATTCATAGATATTTTCCACACCATCTCATCACTTCACCTCAATGTTCTCTCTCTCCATTCTAAGTTCATCTCATCTTCTTCTTCACTTGCTCTCTAGGTTTTTCTTGAGGTGAAAAAAGAAAAGAGAAAGAAGAAAATAAAATGAGCAAAATTCCTACTTCATCAACCTACACTAATCTAGCCCATTAGTTTAGAATGTTTGCTTCACTAATACTTTGATTAGTGAAGAGTGAGCTTGAGTGAGAGGCTTCTGTTAGTTATATGTATGCCCTAGAGGCCATTACTGTACATAGGATGTATATTGTAGTGGATGCTGGGACATATATAGGGAGGACTTTCTTGCTCAACATGATAGTATGCTATCTGGTTGATCTTTACCTTAACGTGTATACTGTTTGTCTCTCTCTGTTACATGTTGGTAAAGCCCTTAGGATGTGTACTTGACTATCTGGACTATGATGCGGATCATACTAGTGGGGACATGGTAGTCCATAAGTACATCCTTCAAAGTCCCTAGTCGTGGGTGTATCGAGACGGGGCATCGATATACCAGAGTAGACTAGCGTATACCTTCTCGACCCATACAGATGGGCGATGGATGATCCCATATCCATTGGTGTTTGACATCAGAGATGATATACGGGTGCTCAGTAGAGACTGGGTACACTGGACGGACTCGACGAGAACTCCCAGATGGTATTATACCTCACGTCAGATGGCAGTTCTCTGGTGACACTGGTACAGAGTAGTCTGTTGACCCGAGATCGTCATAGAGTCTTGTGTGGTTCCCACTGTGCTTTGATTTCCATCTTACCATGTCCAAGAGGGCGTGCAAAACGGTGGTTTTTGGGTACAGTCCCGAGTCACATGGAGGCAATGAGCGATAGGAGGGGATTCGTCTCTCCCGGTATAGGGAGTTGATGTTGTGCTGTGTTCGATTGGCTATAACCGGAAATCCCTGGCCAGGGTTGCTGAGATTTACTGGTAAGTGTTACCAGTAGTTTCTCGAACTGTTATAGACCTCATATCGACACGACTTATTGAGCTATTGGGGTCTGACGTTTACCACCCCTAGGCAAGATATGCGACATATCAGACGATCAGACCGGACTGTACGGTAGTGTTACTGGTTGGATTCACAGGAGTGTGAGCGGGCTTGCTCGTCGATCTTCAGATCGATCAATACCCGGGTGACCGTTACGTTTAGCAGACCGCTTTGCGGCTTGTGGGTGCTTGATATGATCATCATCTGCTGCCGGCGTATTGACGAGTCTTTAGAGTCCTACACAGAGGTTTCCTGGCTCAAGCGAAACGAAATAGGAGCGCATATGAGATATGTGCGGGACCGAGAATAATGCATGTATGTGATACCGTATTTCATTCTCGCGATGAATGTGTCGAATGGTTGTATGCGATATAACCTAGTTATCGAATCGATGATTGATTCGATAAGCCGATACATTGGATACTAGTCGGTTATATGCGATATGACCGGATCATTAAATCAAGTGTTGATTTAATGATTTAATGCATAATTATATATTTGATATATTACTTTGCATTAACTAGTATTGGTTCACTTTAAATGGATTTTCTCACTTGAAGTTCACAAGTTGTGTATGTGATATACTTTTGTGCACTTGATTGTATCATGTTTGATGATACATGCTTTTTGGTTAAGTGTAAGGAATTAAACAAAGATTAAGTTGTTGATTAGGGTGTTACTTATTCACTTATCTTATTTATTTATTCATTATGAATAAATTGAAAGATAAATGAATGGTGGCTTCATTTGTTTTTAGTTGAAGCTTCATGAAGCTTTGACTTGATGACTTTTTTGTTCTCATCCTTAACCCTAACCATTCAACCCAACCTTAGTCAATTCTCTACACTTAACTAAGGTTAAGATTATGATAAGTATTCTTTTATTTTATATTTTCTAATAACTTATCATAATTTATCTTCTTCTTCTTCTTCATCTTCACTTGAAGAAGCTTGCTTCATCAATGGTGATTGATGAAAACAAGTGAGAAATCCAATTCTAAAGTCTACCCACTGTCGGCATCGTCGTCGATGACCTAGCCCGTCCATTCTCCGATGAAGCCGACACTAGAGCCCGGGATCCGTTTTGGACAGCGAGGAGACATCATCACGGAGCTATGGAGGTGGAGCACCGGATCTACAAAGGTTGTATATCCGTTCCCTTAGTTAAAATGTTAACTAGATTTCATTTTCGCCTAGATTTCTAGCCAACGATTCGTAGTCGGGTTTCTCGGCACCTAGTTTTTTTGATATTGGCATGGTTGATGCCTTGTGAGACCTCATTAGGGTGCCTAGGAACGCTACAGTGGTATCAGAGCCAAGCTAGAGCCTTAGGCGAAGTCTAGACGGAGTTTGAAGTCCGAACGAACCCGAAAACCCATTTCAAAATTGCTCTCTGTCCTTTTTTCAAAAACTGGGATTTTTCCAAATTAAAAATTGCTAAAAACTTCAGCAGGGAAAAATAAGAATTACGATGCAAAATTTTTTCGATGAACAGTATTTATTGCGGCGGAACCGCGGCAGAAGCCTAGCTTCTGCGGCAGTTCAGCGGCTATCTGGTGACGTCAGCCCTCACTGTTTGCACAGTAACTCTTATTAAATTATGCTGGATTTTCTGGGAATTTTTAATATTAATTCAAGAGTTGAATTTTCTGGGATTGTTTTGGGGATTCGGTGTTTCGATCGGAGTATCAAATTTTGTCTATGTGGCTTTCCGGATAAATTTTAGAATATGTTAAAAAGTTCGACCGGATATAAATACCCAATTTTTCCCCTGTCGGGAAATTTCCAAGTGTTGGATTTTTCCTTAGTTTAACGACGTTCTAAGTAGTGCAAGTAACGCGATGGACCCTCTAGAAGACAACAAACCTTAACTCGATTATGTGACCGTCTTGAACTGCCCTTTGAACCTTCGGGTTTGGGGCAGTACGGCGTGCCACATGTGAGGCGTTGGCTTGACTCTTCTACGGCTGGACCGTCAGTACTGAGGCACGAACTGAATGTTGTTAGACTTATTTCATGTGTTGATCTGTATCGGGAAGAATTGGGTGTTCGATTGTTCGATCGGAAAGTTTAACATTTTCTGTTTATCTGGAATGTGATACAATAATTGGAATTCACAAATAGTTATGAGATAACTGAATGAATGTTATAAACATAGCACTTTAGTCTCACTTGATCGGTTGCCACGGAATTTTGATGCGATCAAAAGTCCGTCGCAATCACGTAGCGTACGCGGATACTCGCCGGGTAAACTTAATAGACAGCCTCGCCCCATAGCCCCGACCAAGTGACTGTAGGAGAACCCCGTCGCCGAAAGCATCCGTTCGGGTGCTCGCGGTAGCGGTGTTCCGCCTTGGTGCACTTCGTCGACGGCGTCGGGGGTGCGGCCGCCTACTAAAGTTTGCGACGAGCATTCGATCAGGATGTCGGGAATCTTGTTGAATTGCCCGACTTGGTATTGAAAAGTGTTTTCGATTTTGAGACTAAAATGCGGGGTTTATAATTGTTAGGCATGCGATGTCTAAGGAATTCATTTGGTCAGGCATGCGATGTCTGAGGTGGTTGCGGATTCCAACTGTTGTAGTTTTACACTTTCTTTTCTGTGACCGTAAGTGTAATATGTGATATCGCCGGTTTCGTTGCTATATGTCAACGACAATTGGGATGGACATATTTACTTACGTTGATGACATGTGATGTTATGTGTTGCTGGATATGTTATATTGGATTGTCTTGTTTGAATAGCCGGGGATTTTTATGTGAGATGAGTGTTTTTCATTTTCATTCATGTAAAAACTTGTATGTAATATTCTTTTATTTGGGGCGCTTCCAGGTTGCGGAAGATGTCACCGTTTGTATATTATTTACTTTTCCGCATTAGGATAGACCCAAGGAGGGGAGCACAAGTAACCGGGTTCTGGGGTCCAGTGGGAGACCAACTCGAGGAGTCGAGTCCGGGTCTCCTAACCCTAGAATTGGCAAGGTTGCTTGCCGCTCTCGTAGGGGTCTAGGGGTGTGGGATTGGCTATTCATCACGACCGTGGAATCCGTGTTTTATACTGGCTTGTATTGAAAACACGGACGTCCTAATATATCCAATATTTCATATGTTTCTTCTGCTGCGATATCTGTGATGTGATCATGTGATGTTCTGTGATAGATACAGTATATAGTATATATGATATATTATATAGGCGTTACTTATGTTTTACACCCGCGCTAGCCCTGTCCCGCTCTGCCGTTAGTTACCTAACCTAACGGTGCACGAGGGGACATCGAGGCGAATGCGGATGGCATAAGTGTACGTCGTATTTATCTGTGATGTTTAGGTACTTAAATGATGAGACTTCATTAATATGATTAATGAAATAAAAGAAACCTAAGATGTTGTAGAATTGAATTTCAAAAATAAAACAGGTAGCTACAGTTCTTGCTTTGCACAGCGGTATATACGATATATCCTGCACCTTATTCGATGAGGAAAGGACCGAGATCCCTTCACCGGGAGTGACTCCTTTAGCAATAACTGGCAGATGCTACACACTCGGTTTGTCTTTTGATTTCTTTTAAGAGTTTTTGCTTTGCACAGTAATATATATGATATATCCCGCACCTCATTCGACGAGGAAAGGACCGACGATCCCTTCACCGGGAGTGACTCCTTTAGCAAAACTAGAAAAGCCTAAAAAACACTCCATTTCAAAATTCATTTGATTCTACAACGATATCAAGTTCATTACGCAAAAGGTTTTCATAAAAACCTGTCGTAGCCCTCCGTCATTTCAGATAAGTAGTAGTTAGTATTCGTGCTGCGTTTGTTGGCCTTTGTCAAGGCGCAGTGTGCGGTAGCTAACTGGTGCTTATCTGCTTATGCATATGATGCAGATTGAGTTAGGGTAGTCGTGCGACCTTGTTGGCCTTTGTCAAGGGCCGTGCGGGTGGGTTTAATTCAATCAGGAAATGACGGGTTGAACTTGACTAGCATCCTATGGTTTTTTGGCCTTTGTCAAGGTCATAGGAGGTTAGGGGCAAAATATTATCGGGAATTTCAAGTGTTGAAATTTGCAATGAGATTGCATACCTTCTATGAGATAGTTGGATCCCGATACCCGCTGCGAGTAAGAGTTACTCCTGGGAGAGTTTTATACATTACAATTAGCCGATCAAGTAGGTGTCTAGAAAGGTGTCAACGGGGTTACGCCTCTGGGAAAACGAGGTTTACAGTAATTAGGTTCGTGCGAAAGCACGGGGGACCTCCCTCAAAGTACCGACACTGGCCTGGCTGAAAGATTGGCGAACTTGTAGTGTGTAATTAATCCCGGCTAGTCTTTCCTTTTAGGGTTTGAAGGAAGATTTGATAAAAAGCAGTGGGAGCCATCCTGATTAGATAAAATAATAACCAATCTATTCTTGCAAGAGCGCACGCTGAGTGTTTTCTTCTCTTTCTCTCCTGGTAGCGACCATATCACGCCTTAATCAAGATAATAATACGGAACATTGACCGAACCCGCTTGTTATACTGAGCTGGGGAACGTTGGTCCCGCTCCAACTTATAATTGTTATAAGATCGAGCAGGAAATAGGGGATTACCAGAATTCCCATGCCGCCCAAACGAAGAGAGTGCATGCTGATGCATCATCTTCGGGTGTGTTCATTACAAAGAACTGTTTCTCTGTATACTCTACGTCCTGGGTATGTGATACCAGATCAGGATCCCAGATATGTAATCTGTTACATAGGGCTACAGAAAGGTAGAGAACTGAGAACGGGTGATAAGTTTCATGAGGCAGAAAACGGGGCAAGTGTTGCAGCCAAGTCTGTTGGTCACTGTCACCCTGTATTACCAATACATTGATTCTGAACGAATGTTGTTAGATACCGAACCTGATATACAAAATCATATCAGTCTCTTTATTAGTAAAGAAATGATAAAATTTTGTATTGTTGGATAATGTTTTGAACATTTCCTATATCAAAAGTTGATCGGTTCAGGCACGTTATCTAAAAGCATTAATGTTCTAAATCAAACTACAGTTCTTAGTATACGGAACACACAAAAGAGGAAGAGTTCAGAAATGAACGAATTCTTCTTGAGGTATTATAGACTAGGTCATATCAATGTGACCCGACTAGCTGAAGTTCCACATAGATGCATATTTAAATCTGTTTAAATTTACATCTTATGAAACTTACCAGTCATGTCACAGAGATAAGATGACCATAGCCCTGTTTATTGGAAACAGAGAAAGAGTTAGTAAACTCTTGGGATGATACATGTTGATGTATGTAGGTCCCCTGTCTACACATGCCAAGACTGGTTCTTTGTACTTCGTTACATTCTCTGATAATCTCTCAAGATTCAGACCTATGTTCCTGTTGAAACACAAGTCCGAACCTTTTGAGATATTCACATAATATAAGTTAGAAGTAGAGAACCAATACGGGTATAAGTATTATGTCCTTTGATGAGATCAAGGAGGAGAATACTTGAGCACGAAAATCCTGGATTATTCTAAAGGAGAATGAGATTCTCTCTCAGCATTACTCCTCTGAATACACCATAGCACGATGGTATATCGGGGCGGAGCAATAACACCCTATATGATATGGTGTGCTCTATGATAAGTACTACTGAGTTACCTTTTTCCTTTTGGGAGTTATGCACTTATGAAGTTGCATACCTATTGAATAGGGTTCCAATCAAATCAGTTGCCTACCATTTCATATGTGATATGGAAAGGGAAGAGCCCATGTCTTAAGCTAGTTAAGATTTGGAGTTGTCCGGCCTATGTCTGAAAGCAAAATCCGAACAAGCTCGAGGCAAGGTCTGTAATGTAGAACTGGAAAGGTTCCAGCTATACAAACTGCAGCTGATGATTTGAAAGAACCAAAGGATTCGATAGTTACCAACGAACCTCAGCCTCTCCGCCGATCTAGTAGGGTTCCTCACCCACCTGAGAGATACTTCTGTTTCTCTATGACAGTGGGAGCGAGGATTGCATCATGAGATGATGACCCAACTAGTTTCGAGCTGGCCATCAGGAGTAGGACTCTGTAAGAATGGCTGGATGTTTATCGATCTGAGATGGAATCCTTATACACCAACAAAGTATGGACTTTGGTTGCTATATCTGAAGGGTTAAATCCCCATCAGGAGCAAGTATATCTTGAGAAGATTACTTGGTGTACTTGGAAAGGTTGAGACTTTCAAAGCTAGACTTGTTAAAGCTTTTCATCATCGACCAGGCATGGAAAATGATGAAACCTTTTCAAGCAGCTATGCTTAAGTCCATCCAGATCCTACTTGCCACGGCTACATACCATGACTACGATATCTGGTGGTTGGGTGTAATGACAGCTTTTCTAAATGATGTTTTAGAAGAGGGAGTCTATAAGAACACAGCCAGAGGGCCTCGTAGATAGTGGGAGCAGCGGAAACGTGTGCAAGATGCTTTATAGGATAAAGCAGGCATCGCGGAGTTGGAACATCTGTTTTGATGGATAAGTCAAAGAGTTTGACATCATCAAAATGGTAGATGAACCTTGTATAAACAAAAAGGTAGTAGGGAGTATGGTGGTGATCCTCGTAGAGTACGTGGATGACATACTCTTAATAAGAAAGGAGTTTCTTATGCTACGCTCGATCAATCTCCGCTTATCACAATGATTCTCCATATAGGATCAAAGTGGTACCTACTAAATCCTAGGTTTTGGATCTATGAGATAGATCTAAATGGATGTTAAGATTCTCACTAGTTGTAGTGAGACGGTATCAACCGATCCTGGGGAGAATCACTGGAAGGGTTCCAGGGTGATAAAGACGACTGAAAGTCAGTCACAGGCATTGTCTTTACCCTCAGTAAAGGGACGGTATGTTGGAAGAGTTCCAAGCTAAATACCATGACATACTAGACGATAAAGGCAGGATACATCGCTACTTAACATGCTACCAAAGAGGCTGTTTGGGTGTATATTGGTTCATAAGATGAACTACGTTCCTACCATTGTGAGACAATGGAGTTGTGGCTTATGCCGAGGAACGCCGGTCCCATCAGTGATCCAGACTTATTCTAAGGCAGTATCGCCTGATCATGGAGATAGTTGATCTCCAGGGTGATCGAGGTTAGGAGAGTAGATTCAGAGGACAACACAGCGGATCCACTCACAAAGGCCTGTTCCTAGAGAGAGATTTTTATGGGATGGTTGAGTATGAGATACTACAACCACTGCTACAGATGGCCCTAGTGCAAGTGGGAGATTGTTAGTTATATGTATGCCCTAGAGGCCATTACTGTACATAGGATGTATATTGTAGTGGATGCTGGGACATATATAGGGAGGACTTTCTTGCTCAACATGATAGTATGCTATCTGGTTGATCTTTACCTTAACGTGTATACTGTTTGTCTCTCTCTGTTACATGTTGGTAAAGCCCTTAGGATGTGTACTTGACTATCTGGACTATGATGCGGATCATACTAGTGGGGACATGGTAGTCCATAAGTACATCCTTTAAAGTCCCTAGTCGTGGGTGTATCGAGACGGGGCATCGATATACCAGAGTAGACTAGCGTATACCTTCTCGACCCATACAGATGGGCGATGGATGATCCCATATCCATTGGTGTTTGACATCAGAGATGATATACGGGTGTTCAGTAGAGACTGGGTACACTGGACGGACTCGCCGAGAACTCCCAGATGGTATTATACCTCACGTCAGATGGCAGTTCTCTGGTGACACTGGTACAGAGTAGTCTGTTGACCCGAGATCGTCATAGAGTCTTGTGTGGTTCCCACTGTGCTTTGATTTCCATCTTACCATGTCCAAGAGGGCGTGCAAAACGGTGGTTTTTGGGTACAGTCCCGAGTCACATGGAGGCAATGAGCGATAGGAGGGAATTCGTCTCTCCCGGTATAGGGAGTTGATGTTGCGCTGTCTTCGATTGGCTATAACCGGAAATCCCTGGCCAGGGTTGCTGAGATTTACTGGTAAGTGTTACCAGTAGTTTCTCGAACTTTTATAGACCTCATATCGACATGACTTATTGAGCTATTGGGGTCTGACGTTTACCACCCCTAGGCGAGATATGCGACATATCAGACGATCAGACCGACTGTACGGTAGTGTTACTGGTTGGATTCACAGGAGTGTGAGCGGGCTTGCTCGTCGATCTTCAGATCGCTCAATACCCGGGTGGCCGTTACGTTTAGCAGACCGCTTGCGGCTTGTGGGTGCTTGATATGATCATCATCTGCTGCCGGCGTATTGACGAGTCTTTAGAGTCCTACACAGAGGTTTCCTGGCTCAAGCGAAACGAAATAGGAGCGCATATGAGATATGTGCGGGACCGAGAATAATGCGTGTATGTGATACCGTATTTCATTCTCGCGATGAATGTGTCGAATGGTTGTATGCGATATAACCTAGTTATCGAATCGAGGATTGATTCGATAAGCCGATACATTGGATACTAGTCGGTTATATGCGATATGACCGGATCATTAAATCAAGTGTTGATTTAACGATTTAATGCATAATTATATATTTGATATATTACTTTGCATTAACTAGTATTGGTTCACTTTAAATGGATTTTCTCACTTGAAGTTCACAAGTTGTGTATGTGATATACTTTTGTGCACTTGATTGTATCATGTTTGATGATACATGCTTTTTGGTTAAGTGTAAGGAATTAAACAAAGATTAAGTTGTTGATTAGGGTGTTACTTATTCACTTATCTTATTTATTTATTCATTATGAATAAATTGAAAGATAAATGAATGGTGGCTTCATTTGTTTTTAGTTGAAGCTTCATGAAGCTTTGACTTGATGACTTTTTTGTTCTCATCCTTAACCCTAACCATTCAACCCAACCTTAGTCAATTCTCTACACTTAACTAAGGTTAAGATTATGATAAGTATTCTTTTATTTTATATTTTCTAATAACTTATCATAATTTATCTTCTTCTTCTTCTTCATCTTCACTTGAAGAAGCTTGCTTCATCAATGGTGATTGATGAAAACAAGTGAGAAATCCAATTATAAAGTCTACCCACTTCCTATTTCTTCATCCTCTACCTCTTGCCAAGTAGTAGAGTGTGTTTTCTTCACAAGTTTCTTGACTTGGTGAAGTCGGAGCTTGATTTAGCGATGCCTCGACGTAGATCATCTTCGGCATCGTCGTCGATGACCTAGCCCGTCCATTCTCCGATGAAGCCGACACTAGAGCCCGGGATCCGTTTTGGACACCGAGGAGACATCATCACGGAGCTATGGAGGTGGAGCACCGGATCTACAAAGGTTGTATATCCGTTCCCTTAGTTAAAATGTTAACTAGATTTTATTTTCGCCTAGATTTCTAGCCAACGATCCGTAGTCGGGTTTCTCGGCACCTAGTTTTTTTGATATTGGCATGGTTGATGCCTTGTGAGACCTCATTAGGGTGCCTAGGAACCCTACAGCTTCAAGGTGGATCATCTTCAGCCTCAAAGACTACGAAGTAAGCTCGTTCTTTTCATTAAGTGGAATCAAGGAAGAGTTCTAGGGACTACTACTTAGAGTTTTAGAAGTGAAGGACTGGTCTACAAAGGTTATAAACCCTCATCACTTAGTGTAGAACTTGTTTTCTTCCTTCTAAACCCTAATTCTCTAGTTAGATTCTAGGTTAGTATACCTTAGACCTCTAGATTTTTTAAAATTTCATACTTGATACTTGTATAAACCTAGTAGAGACGTTAAGACATACTTTCATGGTATCAGAGCCAAGGTAGAGACTTAGGCGCAGTCTAGACAACGTTAAAGTGTTCGATCGATGTTTTAGAACCCGAAAACAGTAGTTTCTGTCCAATTTTTCAAAAGTTGAAATTTTGCAGATTAAAAATTCTCAGAAAATCATGCAGGTATTTCTATGGAGGCCCAAGAAGAACGAGAGCCTAACTCCAACAAATGGCCACGGAACCGCCGCCTAAACCTTGGTTTAGCCGTGGTTCTGCCGCCGATTTAAGGAGTTGTGGACTCGTCTTTCTTCTGCCACTCCATTGTGTCATTTTGGACTTTTTGGGTATTTTTGGTGAGGCTCAAGTTGTTGAGATCTCTGTGAATTGGTGGTGTTTGAAATATTGATCGAAATGTTTAATATCGTCTAGATAGTTTGGATATGTGATACAATTTTTGGAATCCACATTGATTAGTTTTGTGAAAACTAGTTAGCAATTTGTAAATCTAGCATTTTAGTCTCATTTGATAGATTGCCACGGAGTTTCGATTCGGATCAAAACTCCGTCGCAATCTCGTATTGTACGCGAACACTCGCCGGGAGACACTACTAGATAGCCCCGCCCTATAGCCCCGACTAAGTGACTATAGGAGAACCCCATGGCCAAAAGCATCCACTCGGGTGCTCGCAAGCCACGGTGTTCCACCAAAGTGCACTTCATTGACAACATTGGGGGTGCAGCCATCTACTAAAGTTCCTGACGAGCATTCGATCATTTTATCGGGAATCTTGTTGAATTACACGATTTATTTTTGAAAAGTGTTTTCAATTCGAGACTTAAATACAAGGTTTATAGGATTAGGCATGAAATCCGGAATATGTGATATTCCAGGCTTATGATTTCTAAGGATGATGCGGATTCTAATTATTAAAGTTTTCATTTCTTTTCTGCGACCGTAAGTGAAATATGTGGAGTATCCCCGATCTCGTTGCTATACATCAACGACATTAGGGATACGCATATTTACTTACGTTGATGACAAGTGATATTATTGTGTTGCTGGTTGATATGTTATATTGGATCGTCGTGATTGAATAGTTGGGGTTTTTGCGTGAGATGAGAGTTTTTCAATTTTCATTCATGTAAAAAATTTGTATGTAATATTCTTTTATTGGGACACTTCCGGGTTGAGATTGTTGTCTCCATTGATTTATATTATTTAATTTTCCGTATTAGGATAGATCCAAGGCGGGGAGCATAAGTAATCGGGTTCTAGAGTCCAGTGGGAGGCCATCTCGAGGAGTCGAGACCGGGTCGCCTAATTTTAGAATTGGTAGGGTTGCTTGCCGCTCTTGTAGTGGTCTAGAGATGTGGGATTGGCTATTCATCACGACCGTGGAACCCATGCTTTTCATTACTGGCTTAATTTAAAACAAGGACTTCCTAGAATATCCTATATTTCATATGTCTGCTTCTGCTGTATTCTGAGATATGATGTGATCATATAACTGAGTGAGACGAATGCTACTTATATATATGATATACTAGTAGACACTATATATGCTTTGCATCCGCTCTAGCCCTGACCCTGTCTTGCCGTAAGTTAAGTAGCCTTACAGTGAAGACCCGGATCCCTGTGGCGAATTCGGATGGCATATATGTGTGTTTTATTTTCTCTTCTGTGATGTTTAGGAAACATAAATGATGGAACGTCATTAATGAGATTAATGAAAAGAAAAGAAACCTAAAGATGTTTTAGAATTAAATTTTCAAAAATATAGCTCTAGTTATTGCTTTGCATAGCGGTATTCCATTATGAATATCTAACACCTCATTCGATGAGAAAAGAGCCTAGATCCCTTCACTGGGAATGACCTCTTTAGCAAAACTAGCATATGCTACAACCCACACGGTTTGTTTTTGAAAACTACTCAATTTTAAAAGCAGGGCTTAAACCACTTCTTTTCAAATCACTACATTCTACAACGATATCAAGTTCATCAGTTAAAGGTTTTCTTCAAAACAAGTCGTAGCCTTCCGTCATTTCAGATAAGGACTATTTAGTATTCGTGCTGCGTTTGTTGACCTCCGTCAGGGCGTAGTGTGCGGTAGCTGATTAGTGCTTATCTGCCGCATATGATGCGATTGGATTAGGGTAGTCTTATGGCCTTGTTGACCTCCGTCAAGGGTCATGGGGGTGGTTTTAATTCAATCACGAAATGATGGGTTGAACTTGACTAGCGGCCTATGGTTTGTTGACCTCCGTCAAGGTCATAGGTCGTTAGGGGTAAAAACAGATATTGGGAATTTTAAGTGTTGAAATTTGCAATGAGGATGCATACCTTCTATATGATAGTTGGATCCCAATACCCACTGCGAGTAAGTGTTACTCCTGGGAGAGTTTTCCACTTTACAATTAGTTAATCCAGTAGGTGTCTAAAAAAGGTGTTAACGGGGTTATGCCCCTGCAGAAACGAGGTTATTTAATTAGTTCCAGGAGAAAGCATGGGGAGACTCCCTCGGAGTACCAATACCTGCCTAGCTGACCGATTGGTGAACTTGTAGGGTGTAATTAATCCCGGCTAATCTTACCTTTTAGGTTTTGAAGAAAGATTTGATAAAACCAGTGGGAGTCATCTTGATTAGATAACATAATAACCAATCTAATCTTGCAAGTGCGCATGCTAAAATATTTTCTTCTCTCTCTCTCCAGATAGCGACCATGACACGCCTAAATCAAGATAATAATATGGATGTATTGACCGAACCCGCCTATTATACTGGGCTGGGGAACGTTTGTTCCACTCTATCTTAAGACTGTCATAAGTCTGAGCAAGGGTAGGGGAATGCACGGACTCTCATGCAACCCGAACGAAGAAAGAGCATGCTGATGCTTCTTCTTCAGGTGTGTTAGTTACTAAGAACTGTTTCTCAGTCTGCTCTACATCCTGGGTATTAGATACCGGATCAGGATCCCATATATGTAATCTGTTACATGGGCTAAAGAGATGTAGAGAACTGGGAAAGGGTGATATGTCTCTCAAAGTAGGGAATGGAGCAATTGTTACAGCCAAAGCAATTGGCGAATATCACCTTGTATTACCAAATGATAATACATTGATTCTGAATGACTGTTATTTTGTACAAAATATGATGTGCAATCTAATATCTGTTTCTCTATTATATAAAGAAGGGTATAATTTTGCATTAGAGGAAAATGTTATTAACATTTTCCTAAATCAAGTGTTGATTGGGTTTGGTACGTTGTGTAACGGTATATACGTTCTAAATCAAAATACAGTTCTAAATATACAGAACATACACAAGAGGAAAAGTTCAAAAATGAACGAAGCCTTCTTGTGGTATTGTAGACTTGGTCATATCAATACGACCAGACTAGCTAAGTTACATAAAATGGATATTTGAATCCGTTCGAATTTATATCTTATGAAACTTGCCAGTTATGTCTCAAAGGCAAGATGACCAAAACTCCGTTTACGGGACACGGAGAAAGAGCTACTGAATTCTTGGGACTGATACATAGTTATGTATGCGGTCCTTTGTTTATACATGCTAGGAATGGTTCCTCGTACTTCATTACATTCACCGATGATCTCTCAAGATTCCGACATGTGTTCCTGTTGAAACACAAATCTGAAGCATTTGAGAAATTCAAGGAATATAAGTGCGAAGTAGAGAACCAAACGGGTAAAAGTATTAAAATCCTTCGATCTGATCGAGGAGGAGAATACTTAAGCATGGAATTATGAGATTATCTAAAAGAGAATGTGATTCTCTCTCAGCTTACTCCTTCGTATACACCACAGCACAATGGAGTATCGGACCAGAGGAATCGCACCCTATTAGATATGGTGCGCTCTATGATGAGTGTTGCTGAGTTATCTATTTTCTTTTGGAGTTATGCACTTGAGACAGATGCATACTTATTGAATAGTGTTCCTACCAAATCCGCGCCTACCACTCAATATGAGATATGGGAGGGGAAGAGACCATGTCTCAATTTTATTAAGATATAGGGTTATCCGGCTTATGTTAAAAAGCAAAATCCAGACAAGCTCGAGGCAAGATCTGTTCTCTGTAACTTTGTTGGATATCCCAAACATTCGCGAGAGTATATCTTCTACCATACCGAGGAACAAAAGGTGTTTGTTGCTCAACATGCCACCATTTTAGAAAAGGAATTTCTTATGAAAGAAATTAGTGGTGATGAGGTAGAACTGGAAGAAGTTCCAACTACACAAACTGCAATAGAAGATTTGGTAGAACCGGAGGATTCAATAGACCCGGACGAACCTCAGCCACTCCGCAGATCTAGTAGGGTTCCTTATCCACCTGAGAGATACTACGTTTTCTCATAGACGGTGGAAGTGAGTATTGCATCATGGAAGATGATGACCCAACTAGTTTCGAGCAGGCCATCACAAGTGGAGACTCTATGAAATGGCCGGATGCTATACGATCTAAGATGGAATCCATGTACACCAACAAAGTGTGGACTTTGGAAGTTGCTCCTGAAGGGGTAAAACCCATTGGGAGCAAGTGGATCTTTAAGAAGAAACTTGGTGTAGATTGAAAGATTGAGATCTTCAAAGCTAGACTTGTAGCAAAAGGTTTTCGTCAACGACCCGGTGTCGATTATGATGAAACTTTTTCTCCAGTGGCTATGCTTAGGTCCATCAGGATCCTACTTGCTATTGCTGCATACCATGGCTATGAAATCTGGTAGATGGACGTCAAGTCCGCTTTTTTAAATGGTGATTTAGAAGAGAGCGTGTACATAATATAGCCAGAGGGCTTCATAGACAGTAGGAGCAGCAGAAAGGTGTGCAAGCTGCTTAAATCAATCTATGGATTAAAGCAGGCATCGCGGAGCTGGAACATCTGTTTTGATGTAGCGGTCAAAGAGTTTGACTTCATCAAAAACGTAGATGAACCATGTATATACAAAAAGGTTGTAGAGAGTAAGCTTGTCTTCCTCGTACTATACGTGGATAACATACTCTTAATAGGAAACGATGTTCCTATGCTGCACTCGGTCAAACTCTTCCTATCACAAAAGTTCTCCATGAAGGATCTGGGTGATGCCTCTTGCATTCTGGGGATAAAGATCTATAGAGATAGATCTAAAAGGATGTTGGGATTGTCCAAATCCAGGTACATAGACATCATACTAAAGAGATTTAGTATGGAAGATTCTAAGCGTGGTAATTTACCCGCTTGTTCAGGAATCACTCTCTCTAAAGAGATGTCTCCCAAGACTTATTTGGAAAGGGCTCGCATGCACATGATACCCTATGCTTCTGCAGTTCGTTCTATCATGTACGCGATGTTATGTATCAGACTAGATGTAGCTTTCGCACTTAGTGCGGTAAGTAGGTATCAATCAGACCCAGGGGAGAAGCACTAGACAGCTGTGAAAAACATTCTTAAGTACTTGAGAAGGACTAAAGAAATGTTCTTGATGTATGGTAATGGAGAACTCCAGGTGGAGTCCTTATAATTAAGAAGCATCCGCCTTTCTTCTTTGATAACGGCACCCGTTGCATGCTGGTACCAGGCAATGTAAGCATTAGAGGCTTTCGGGATATGACTCGGCTTAGCAATCAGAAAATGAGATCTCGTATTCAGCTGCATAAAATGGTGTGCCGCATTACGAACACTCTCCTCTGTAGCAACCGGATCGACGAGAAATGCTTCAAGGGGAAAGCCTTGGTTATAGCCAGACTGCTGAGCAAAACGATACGGGTTATACCTCATGAATAACACCGAGGCATTTTGCCTGAATACTAGAAAACCCGGCCTGATGGAATACAAATGAGCGATCTCTCGGGCCCTCAAAGCAGAAGCTCCATCCTTAAATACATCGTGAAGCGGCTGGACCACTTTGGAGGGTTCTTTACTAATGGTCAGAACCTTATCAACAAAGGTCATGCTATCCCCAACCATGCGCGTACGCAGGAGCAATCGCCGAGCTTCTCGCTGTGTTGGGTCCGGAGAAGAAGCATCAACCAATTGCATGACCTAAAGGAAATTATACCCTTCAAAAAATCTAGGTCTTTTGTGCACACCAAAAGCACCCAGCACGTGCATCTCGATCCATGGGGTGAAGTAATGCAAAGAAAGATTTATGGGCTTCAAATCCGTCTGGGTGGTGTCGGCCGCTATACTTAGACCATGATACAAGTGGGCTAGTCCTACTGTTAGTTATATGTATGCCCTAGAGGCCATTACTGTACATTGGATGTATATTGTAGTGGATGCTAGGACGTATATAGGGAGGACTTTCTTGCTCGACATGATAGTATGCTATCTGGTTGCACTTTACCTTAACGTGTATACTGATTGTCTCTCTGTTACATGTTGGTAAAGCCCTTAGGATGTGTACTTGACTACCTGGACTATGATGCGGATCATACTAGTGGGGACATGGTAGTCCATAAGTACATCCTTCAAAGTCCCTAGACGTGGGTGTATCGAGACGGGGCATCGATATACCAGAGTAGACTAGCGTATACCTTCTCGACCCATACAGATGGGCGATGGATGATCCCATATCCATCGGTGTTTGACATCAGAGATGATATACGGGTGCTCAGTAGAGACTGGGTACACTGGACGGACTCGCCGAGAACTCCCAGATGGTATTATACCATACGTCAGATGGCAGTTCTCTGGTGACACTGGTACAGAGTAGTCTGTTGACCCGAGATCGTCATAGAGTCTTGTGTGGTTCCCACTGTGCTTTGATTTCCATCTTACCACGTCCAAGAGGGCGTGCAAAACGGTGGTTTTTGGGTACAGTCCCGAGTCACATGGAGGCAATGAGCGATAGGAGGGGATTCGTCTCTCCCGGTATAGGGAGTTGATGTTGCGCTGTGTTCGATTGGCTATAACAGGAAATCCCTGGCCAAGGTTGCTGAGATTTACTGGTAAGTGTTACCAGTAGTTTCTCGAATTGTTATAGACCTCATATCGACACGACTTATCAAGCTATTGGGGTCTGACGTTTACCACCCCTAGGCGAGATATGCGACATATCAGACGATCAGACCGGACTGTACGGAAGTGTTACTGGTTGGATTCACTGGAGTGTGAGCGGGCTTGCTCGTCGATCTTCAGATCGCTCAATACCCGGGTGGCCGTTACGTTTAGCAGACCGCTTGCGGCTTGTGGGTGATTGATATGATCATCACCTGCTGCCGGCGTATTGACGAGTCTTTAGAGTCCTACACAGAGGTTTCCTGGCTCAAGCGAAACGAAATAGGAGCGCATATAAGATATGTGCGGGACCGAGAATAATGCGTGTATGTGATACCGTATTCTATTCTCGCGATGGATGTATCGATTGGTTATATGCGATATAACCTAGTTATCGAATCAAGGATTGATTCGATAAGCCGATACATAGGATACTAGTCGGTTATGTGCGACATGACCGGATCATTGAATCAAGTGTTGATTTAATGATTTAATGCATAATTATATATTTGATATATTACTTTGCATTAACTAGTATCGGTTCACTTTAAATGGATTTTCTCACTTGCTTTGTACAAGTTGTATATGTGATATACTTTTTGTGCAAATGATTGTATCATGTTTGATGATACATGTTAACTTGGTTAAGTGTAAAGATTAAACCATGGTTAAATTGATGATTAGGGTTTTCTTTTTCTTAATCATTTATTTATTTGTTTATTTGGAAAAGATTAGAAATGAAATGGTTGCAAATTTTGTTTCTTTCTTTGAAGCTTCATGAAGCTTTGACTTTGTGACCATTTTGTCTCATGCTTAACCCTAACCCATGCAATTAACCATGGTCTATTCTCTACACCTAATCATGGTTATTATTATGATAAGTTTCCTTTTTCTTTTCTTTTAAATTAACTTATCATAATAGATCTTTATCTTCTTCTTCATCTTCTTCAATGAAGAAAGCTTCTCTTCATCAATGGTGGATTGATGAAAAGTGTGAGAAATCCAAATCTAAAGTCTACCCACTTCCTATTTCTTCATCCTCTACCTCTTGCCAAGTAGTAGAGTGTGTTTTCTTCACAAGTTTCTTGACTTGGTGAAGTCGGAGCTTGATTTAGCGATGCCTCGACGTAGATCATCTTCGGCATGGACATCGACGACCTAGCTCGCCTATTCTCCGATGAAGCCGACACTAGAGCCCGGGAATTCACTAGGACAGCGAGGGGACTTCGTTGCGGAGCTATGGAGGTGGAGCACCGGATCTACAAAGGTTGTATTTCCGTTCCTTTAGTAAAATAGTTTACTAGTTGCATCTTTCGCCTAGTTTTCTAGCCAACGATCCGTAGTTTAGGGTTTCTCGGCACCGTAAATTTTGTAATTGGCATGGTTGATGCCTTGTGAGACCTCTTGAGAGTGCCTAGGAACCTTACACCTACAACCACAATAACCAGACGTGTCCCCACCGCAACACGATGAGCCGGAAAACAGACAGTCTCATGTAGCGAGAGTGCATTGGGAGTGCAAACCAGCTCAGCCACAAACCAATGAAGTCCATGAAAAACGTTTCCTCGTCAATATCTGGAGCAGCAATCTCTGCAAAAGGGACGATAGGGGTGTCTGGAATAAAGAACTGCTTTAAGTCTGCATCTGCAGTTGGCAATTTGTCCAAGCAAAACCCGAATAGATCATTAAGCTTGGCGAACTTCGCAGCCTTCTTTGATAAAACCTTCAGATGAAGGAAACAGGCAACAAAGTCCGTAAAGCTAACCCATGCCCCCCCCGGCCTTAAAAAACAAGCTCTCATAGATGTTTAACATCTTGATCAAACTCGGGAATTTGTGGCGGATAGCATTTTCCGGGGTAAGGCCCATGACTACCGATTCGGTGGCGACAATATACTCGTCAGGAGGAAGTATCTTCTCATAATGCTCCCCTCTGATGGGTAACACGAAAATTTCTGCAAATTCTTCCAGCGAAATCGATACCTTATGATCCGACAAAAGAAACGTATGGGTCAGAATATTCCACTGCTCCAGGAAGGATTTAACCCCCCACACATGAGGAGTGTGGTAATAAAAGAGAAACGTGTAGACCACTGGGTATAACCCGGTTTTCAGCAGTAGCGATTTCTTGGCCGATAAAATGTAACGGGCCCACTGGAGGTAACCAGCTGGATGTCGAGAGGTCGCTCCTATTGTGTAAACCTGACCCTAAGAATGCACTTCTCCTTGACACATGCGACACCCCAAAATATCTAGGGCCATCAGCGGCTGGACTGGTATCGACGCCATGGAAGGTTGGAGACGGGCTTCTGCAGTCCAATTGACCTCTTCCATAGCATAAGCGACCTGCGGAGGGTCAGCATAATGAATTGACGGGATCGGTTCTGATGGCACCGCACAAGTAAAGCTATGCCGAACCCAGATAATATAGCTATACCACGATCCCCATAGTTGAAGAGATTTCTGCTCTGAATCGTAGTCCCGGATTAAAGCAAGGACTTCACGATGAGTAGGCGTATCGGCAAAAGCACTCTCCGAACGGACATAAGGAAAAAAGGAATCGAAAGCCATAGAGCCTGAAAAGAAAAACCAGTGGAGAGTTAGTGATTGACATATTAAAATCACTACAGTCTAAATGATAAACAGTGAACCCCACAAAATCAAGGTGATGGCTCATCAATGATGAAACATACGTCCATTGTGAGAATTCAAAAGGATTCTCATTAAATGAATAGTCCTATTGAGCGGTAGAGTTAAGAACTCCCAATGTTCTCGAAAAGCGAGTTTTCTTAAAAGATAGAAACAGATTCAAATCTGTAAAAAGGGTATTAGAACCCTAAAAAGGAATAGGAAAGGGAATAAAATTCCCAAAAGTTCCAAAATTTCTCAGAGCTAAACTCTGTAAGATAAAATGGAATTAAATTCCTCCGATAATGGGATTAAATCCCAGAAATGCACATGTTGGGATATAGATGGGAAATATAATGGAATTGAATTCCAGAAACCCCCAAAGATCAGGATAAATGATAGGGTAAAATCCTAAGAAGAGAACTAACGATTCTCAGGAATGCTCAATGATTTAAGACTCACAGTCTACTCAAAAAGGGGGAAAAGTTCTTTTTAAGATCTCTGACAGATCATTTCAAGAAAAGAGCTGAGCTCTGTTAATCGGTTAAAAATCCAAAACAAAAAGAGAGGTTCTTTTAAGAGTTAAACTCTGTTCATAATCCTTACCAAAATTTTTAGCAGAGTTTAATTATGATTAGAAGGAGTTCAATGGGCAGAGATCTAAGCTCTGAGATGAGAATTAAATTCTCAAGGAAGAAGGAAACTTAAGAAAGATGACGAGACGACAGTCATCTCAAGGGCCAAAGGCCCTATTCATAGGACGTGAGGGGACGGCTCAACTCTCTAGAAGATCAAACTGCAGTAAAAGTGACACCGTTGCACTCACGTGTGAGCCACGTGAGAACAACGGTGGGGGGCATTTGTTCCCCCAATCTTTGAACGTAACTAAAAATCTAAGCTATGTTAAAATTTAATGAGGCAGCACTTCACGTGCCCCCCACGAGGGCGCTAGCGCCAGCGCCAATCCCTTAGAATTGAATCCTATGGTAGTGCCGCACATGAAGCTCACGTGGGCACTAATGTGCAAAGCACATGAGCGCCTATCATATATAAGAATTAAATACTTAAGTGGCGCTCACATGCACAACACGTGAGCGCCGGTGCCTAAACAAAATCAAGTAGAATTAAATTCTACATGGGGATATTTCCCTAATAATTGGGATACTCTCTGTTAAACAGAGCCGTTGGATCAAAAATCCAATGGTGATGATAAATTATCAAATAATAGAATAAAATTCTGTTATCGGAAAATATCTCCCTATATCTTTCTAAACAAATAAAGATGTGCTCTGTAACAGAGAACCCTTAGATTAAAAATCCAATGGTGATTAAAAATCACCATTTTACAGAATAAAATGCTATACATGGGAAAATATTTCCCCAATTTTTTTAAAAACAAGAAATTTTTTTCTGTAAAACAGAGATTCTTGGATCAAAGATCCAATGATGGATAAAATACCCCAAGTAATCTTTAAGACCAATAAAATCAATTGGAATCTCTCAATTAGAGATTTTCTCAAATTAATTAACAAACTTGCTTCTCCTATATAAAGGATCCGAGACTTCGAGTCACATATAAAGGGAACCCCCATAATCTTCTGCAAAATAATATAGAAGGCCCTAAAAAACAACAGAGGATTTTATTATCAATGGAGAAGAAGATTCCTCTCAAACTCTAGGTAAAGAAATCACAGAGATCAAAATATCTTCTTTACCTATCATAGTATATCTAAGAGTTTAACCCTTCTCAAAAACTTAGTTCTTTCTCTGGATCTGAGATCCATAAGACAAGTCTCCTACAAGTTGAGAATTTAATTCTCATCGGAAAGATCTTATTCTTGAGAATCAAAAGATTCAGAAAAGAACTAGGAAAAAAGAAAAGAACCTATCCTATAGGAATTTAATTCCCCTGAAAATGGGGTTTAACCCTAAAAGAAACTTAGTTCTTAAAAAAAAATAAGTTAGTTCTTGAGAAAAACTTGATTCCAGATCTTCAAAACAAAGATCTTGGCGATCATTAATGGTCAAAATGTCATTAACAGAAATTCAATCTCTAAAAAAGAAAAGAAATTAGCGCCTCACATACTTCCCACGTGGATGCCCCCAACAGCGCCCAGTGCCTCACATGAAAAACACGCGGGCGCCCAAAGCAGAAGGCCGGCGCCTCACGTGAAATTTATGTGAGCGCTAAATAAAAAGTGCTTAGCACTTCATATACAGCCAAAACGGCTAAGTGCTTAGCACTGATTGGGTAGCGCCCGGCACCTCATGTGAAACACACGTGGGCGCTCAACAAAATAAATAGGATAACGCCGTACATGCTCCTCACATAAACGCCATATAAAAAAGTGCTTAGCACTATATATATTCAGTCAAAATAACTGAGTGTTTAGCTCTGATTGGGCAGCGCCCATAACTGAAGGCTTCATATGATACCAATGTGAGCATCAAAGCTTCAAATAAGTGCTTAGCACTTTTACACAAAAAAGAAGGCTGAACAAACAGAACCTAAATAAGTGCTTAGCACTTTTGAACAAAAAAAAAGAACGAGCAGATTAAGCCTAAATTGGCTAAGCCTCTTACAGCTGAGCCCAAATGCTCTGTTAATTGGATCTTAATAAAATTTAATGATCCTAAAAATATTGTTAAGTTGACCTTAGTCTCAAATAAGACTAACGTCTCCTTAGTTAAAATAATTGAGCCCATATGGTCATTTGTTTCTAAGTTGATCTTAGTCTCAAATATGACTGACAATCTTTAGATGAAACTCAAATATCCTATGAATGGATGGACCTCACAAATGTGATAAATGCGTCCTAATTTCATTCCTGTTGGAAAACCAAGCTACCAACGTGGACCCCGTCAAGCAAATCCTTAACCCAAACCCAAATCTAAAATATACGGATTAGGACTGATCCGCGCTTTATGGGCGACGACATAAACTAGTCTCCGTATACAATCCACGGGTAACCAAAATAAACAAAAATACACACGACACGAAGTGAACTGCTGGAGCAGGAGAAAGTGGTTATCGCAACGCGATAACCTAATTAACTGCAAGGGCTTGCGCCTGCAAGGAAGAGCTTTCCCACAATCAAAAACTCCTCACAAACGAGGGGGAATCTGATAAAATCTATTACAATGGTCGTATCTGTCCAAACCTCCGATATACGATACCATAAATCAACTTGGTATCTGCAGAGAGGTGGATGGAAAAGTCCAACTAGTATCTGCCCCTAAATTCAAGCAAAACGTTCAATCCCAGTTCGTCTCTATTTTTCGGCGGTGAAAAACTTCAATTGCAATGTCGATCTCAAGGAGCATATTAGTTTAGAGACATTATGGTCCATTACCGCCGTATTTGGGGTGATGCAATAGTTTAGGGACATTTCAGTCCATTATTAGTTTAGAGACATTTCGGTCCAACATCCCCGTTTTCTGGGTGACGTGCTAGTTTAGGGACATTTTGGTATAACATCTCCTTGTTTGGAGGGAAATGCAAGTCTAGGGACGTTTTAGTCCAACATCTCCATGTTCGAAGCAAAATACTAGTTTAAGAACATTTCGGTCCAACATTCCCTTGTTTGGTACAACTTATTAGTTAAGAAACATTTCGGTCCATTATTCCCTTGTACGTGACGATTTGCTAGTTAAGGGACGTTTCGATCCAACATCTCCGTGTTCGGAGCGAAATGCTAGTTTGGGGACGTTTCGGTCAAATATCTCTGTGTTCGGAGAAAAATGCTAGTTTAGGGACGTTTCGGTCCAACATAAGCAAAATACTAGTTTAGACACATTTCGGTCCAGTATTCATCATTCGGTCGGAGAGTTACACAACTCATCCCTTCCAACACTGGCTTGCTGAGGCGCTGTTGTCTGTCCTTTTTTTCATGGACACTTCACACTTTAGACTATCTTCAGCCTCTCGGACTGCTTCATTTATCATCGTACCAATCAGGTTGTTTTGCAGGAAATACCATGCACTTTATACGGCACCTGCTCCTACTCATCAATGTCACTTTTTGATTCTGATGGAGCATCTTCTTCATATACAAAGGAACAAAATATTATGTCACTCTTTCTGTTGAGTCTTCTTCTTCCTTGGAATAATGAACTTGACTTGGAGGCTTTTCCCCTCATCATCCATTTTAGGAGTAGGACATAACTTCTACGTCCCTTCCATGATTTCCAGTTCAAGTGGGCTATTCCACTTGATTGCGGAACTCTCTTGTAGGTCCCTTGGTATCCTTTCTGTTTTCTGAAGAAAGGAACATTTCACATAGAGATTCCTCCACCAACGAGCAAGATACCCCTACATATATTTCGGGGGAACAAGTATCTGTGTCCCAATCTTTTCAAGGGTAGGACTCACGCTATCACTATTTTGGCGACATGTTACTTCAGAACCGCTCATTTTTTTTTGTTGAGCGTTGGCGACAAACGCCGCCTTGCCTCTGCTTTTCATATATCTTCATCGGAAAAGAAAGGGTCTTGATCCATCTGATCCAACCGAGCCAGTTTATCTATGAGCTTTTGGAAGGTCGTCATCTTGAAGAAGGCCATGTATGGGAACGCCTTTGAATTTTGGTCAAGGGTAGATATGAAAATTCCCACAGCTGCAACTTTATCGATGCGTTGCTCGCATTTAGACCAGAGATTTCGCCATCGAGTAATATATTGAACCCAAGTCTCATTCGGTCGTTGACCAACGCCGCCACGGTAGTGCGTTTATTCGTACTGGCGAATCTCTGACAGAAGAGCATCTCCATCTCGTCGAAGATATTCATGGAGTCATTTGGCAATTCCGCATACCATTCAAAGGAAGTGCCTTCCAGACGGCTAACGAATTGTCGGAGGACCAGTATATCATTTCCTCCAAGTTGTCGCATATGGATTTAAAACGCGTGATGTACAGGTGAGGTTCCCGGTCCCTTTATACATAAGGAACATTAGAAATGTGTATTCTGGTGGGTATTGTACTTGAACGTACCATGCCGGATATGGTCGACCAGTCTTGATCGACCTATATGCAGCTTCATTAGCATAGTGAGCTTTGATTTGTTGAGCGATGTATTCGTCCAGCATTATTTTGGAAGTCATTTACTCTTTAGCCGTTGGTGGGGCTTGCAAAGGATTTGAAGTGTTACCCTTATTATTAAGAGTGACTACCGGCGGTTCATCTACCAGTGGTTCTAAAGGGACTATCATTCAGGTCATATTCTGAATCACAAGGTCCATCTAGTTCATTTTAGCGGACATTGCTTCCGCTTCTTCATCTCTCTTCTTGAGAGCGCACTTCAGGAAGTCAATATCCGACTCCTGCCATGTCCTTTGTTCGGATGCGTCTTCAGAGTTTGCCTTAGGCAGTGGACTCGTAAGTGCTGCCGCATGAGCAAGCATCTCCTACAGCTTTTCATGTTACTGCTGAGCTTTTGTCAGAGACCGAGTATGCGGCCTGTGACTAGTAGAAGCACGACCTTCGTCTTTGGAGTTCGTCATGTGGACTGTATGAACTACCATACCCCCAGGCTTGGGGCGTTTAGAACTTTGGCCTCTAGATTTTGCCTCGGGCGCTAGAGCTTTATCTGGCCTCTCTTTTTTGTGAGAAGCTGCTTTAGGAAGAACCATCATATTAGGAACTGCCTTAAGATGAGTCTCCTTGTTTTTGGAAGGGGAGTTGTCAGAATTTGGCTGATGCTTAGGGAGAGAGCCGCGGATGACTATCGAGTCTTTAACTTGTTTCCACACCTTATATATTGATAAGGAAAGATTTCTCGGAGAGAAAACTGGCTTCTGCTCTTGTCACGCCCCGCTTCCCAGTAGACGGAGACGGTGATGTGGTAAGCCCGCGGTATATTTATCCAGAGAAGGTCGTTCCCTAAATAAATATACTAAGTGTATTGAAACAATAATACACAATACAAGAATAAATAGAGATTATAAAAATTTTCAACAAATATCTTTATTTACATTCAACTTTCAATATTTACAAGTACATGAGTTTTAGCTGGAAAGTAAAAACAATAAAAGAAAATGCCTAAACATGTGTCATACATAAACTAAAGAAAAGTAAAGCTGAGTTAGTCTTGAGTTGCGATCCTGTTGTGGTCCTCCTCTGTGGCCTCCACCTCCTCCATCTCGACCGTATCTGACGAACATTCTAAGAGAAGAAAAGTGGGTGGAATGCCCGTCAGTGAACTAGTGCTCAGTAAATCCCCAGGATAAAATAAGAGTAAAGAAAATGACAAATATAGAATATATAGATGACGAGTAAGAGTATATGTTCATTGGTGAAATGCACTATAGGTTTTTATATAGCCACCATGTTAACGTTAAGTTCCAAGTGTAAATGTCAACGCAGCCGTAGAAGTATTCATGAGCTCAAGAGTGGGACCCCAGGAGCAAGGAAACACGGGCCCATTTCATCTGTCAGCATCGGGGCTCTAGGCTGTGGATGAGTCAACCCGATCGATATTCGAGTAAAATAAAAAGGAGGTTAGTACGGGACTCCTGAAACTCCGTTGGATTCACACAAGAAACTACCCAAGCACCCCGAGTATAATATATATTATAATTATAAGATAGCCTTAGTTGATTTGATTGGTTGAATATGACATGTCTTGTTCGAAACTATAGATTGTAAAAGGTGTAGAATGAAGTCGAGTGAATCGAGTAATATGCGAGTTATGACAATTGCAATCTTGGTTCGAGTCAAGTTTGTTCCTGTAGATTGGGTTTGAGTTCATGTTCGAGTTCAAGTTTAGATTTGGGTTGGGTTAGAGTTCGAGTTTAGATTCAAGTTTAGATTCGAATTTGGATTCGAGTTTAGGTCTTTTTCATATGGATTGTTTTAAACTGTTAAAAATCTTATGTTCGGGAGAAATCGGCAACTGCTGCACATGGACGGCAGGATTTATGTCTTTTTCCAAGATAATTGCAATTTGATAACTCCGTTAAATTGTCTAGCCTAAATAGACAAGCACTCACTTTCTCTAGCTTCCTAGGGCTCAGGAGAAATTATACCGGTTAAGCCTATATTAATCTAGAGTCCTTAAAGTATTGTTTGCATATCTCGATGCGGTTTTGTGAAAAATGCTTTAAAATAATTTTAAAAAAATAAACCTTGAGGGTGATTTATAATATTTAGGGTTTTCATGAACATGTATTTTAATTTTTGTGGTGTTTTGGTGATAAAACCTAACTTTTAAAAGTTTATGGTATTTTTATGAAAACTAGCTCTTTTGGAAACTTGATGGTATTTTATTAAAAATTCTAATCTTTCATTTTAAAAATATAGTTTCATAATATGTTTTTATTGAAAATACAAATTCATAGTTTTATAATTTTCCAAAATTTAGTTTTGTTTAGAAAAGTCGTATTTCTTAAAAATCGTATTTTTATTTCCTTTCGAGACCGAATACTCCGTAAGGAGTTCTGCATCTCATTTTACTGTCCCAAGGATATGCGATAATCCATACCATCCATTAGCGGGTAGCCTAACAAGGGTTGTAGAGGCACAATTGCCAAGAATTTAAAATATCGATTAAAAGAAACCCGTTTTGAAAAAAAATGTGGTATTTTAATGAAAGGCTTCTTCTTTGAATTACCCGTATACCTAGAATACCGTGATATGAAATCATAGTGTGTATGTGGGGTAGGGTGTTACCCCGTGAAGTTTTCCTAAAGGTGGATAAACTAGTTATCGAGAAAGGTTATACATGGTATTTTAATGAAAAAGTTCGTTATTTGATTATTTCTCATGAAAACTTTATTAAATTAAAATATAAATGATTACAAATAAGGTTATGAATGGTGTAAGAAAGTTAGTTTGACCTTTCTTGCTTAATGAGGGGAGTACAAGAAGTTAAAATTACACATATCGGATTTAACTTCACTTTACCGATATATTTCTAGAAGATGATTTGAGATGAAACAAAAAGAGAATAGAAGGACTTACTCATTATGTAGCATTAGGAATAGGATAAAGAAGAGAGAGGAGGTTTCGTGGCGTTGCGGAAACTCCGAAAACGATTTCGATCTTCAACGAAAAGAGTTTGGTTGCTAACACCACTTGACTCCACTTGCACTTAGAATCTTTTTGAAGAATTTTGATAGAAATTTTCAGAATAGATGAGAGCTAGGGCATGGGGTGGTATTTATAGTGAAGAATTTAGGGTTTGGGAATTAAAAATTGGATTAAAAGAATTAAAATGGGTGTTACATGGTGAGTTGAATAATCTCTGTTTCATTGCAGGAAAATCAAACGGTGCAGGGGAGTTGAAGGGAGTCGAAGGGACGAGTGTGCAAAGCACGGAGGCGATTGGGGGTAATCCAACCATCGGCGCCGGTCAATAAAAGGAAACGGGCGGTCGGATTTGGTTGGTTTGCCTTGAGATTCGTGCCACTTGTCTAGTTTGGTGTTTACTCCTCTCTGTGCCTGTTTGAATTTTCTGAAACTCTTCGTTTCTCCGTGAATTGCACGTGAAACTCTTGGGGTTTCGAAAAATTAAAAAGAAAAATCTTAAAAAATAATTAGGTATGATGGGATTTGAACACACAGGCTATGTCGCAGCAGTGTAGAGGCTTTACCAATGAGCTACAAGTTGCTTCTTACTTTTATTGAACAAAAATAACTTATAACTTCTATACAGGCTGAAATACCCTTTTTTATATGTCGCGCCCCTCTTCCTAGTGTATGGCAAGGATACACGACGATGCCTCTATGTATTTACTCGGAAGTAAACATACAAAGCTTATCTAAGCAATATAAAGTAAAAGTACATAAGAGACAGGAATATAAATGAACAAAAAATTTATTTATTAAACATTCTTTTATTGGTACAACTGGAATGTAAATACATGAATAGAAAGAAATGCCTAAACAATGGTATAACTGAAATGAAAAGTATGTACAAGTGCCTACAGCTCTGGGTCAAAGGCTAATTGCTCCAAATCTTCAGTGCTGGGCTCAATCTCTAGTGAGTCCGATCCACCTGAAAACATTCCAAAGAAAGAAGAAAAAAGAATTTCGTCAGCGAACAATCGCTTGGCAAGTCCCAAAGATAGGTAGAAATAGAATAGACAAAAATAGAGTAGAACTGGTAATGTTTGATTATATTGTTAACGCAGTTGTTTGTAGCTTGGTACAGAATATGCCAGTGTATATGAGAGGAGTCCCACTATTCCAGAGACTAAGGCATACGGAGCATGATATCAATAAACAGAATGGATATAAATGGAGAGTCATGTAGACAGAGTATATCCATGGTTCGGTTCGGTCAATATAGATTGAAATAGATTGAATAGACGGATTTATGGATTCATGTTGTATTGTAGTTTTATACTTGAATCACATTCAAGTCAGATTGATTAGATTGAGATTCAGTCTGAGTCAGATACTTTGAAAAGAAATTGAAATCCTGAATTAGTTTTGATTTTATCGGTAACTGCTGCATATGGACGGCAGGATTTGTGTTTTTTTCCAAGACAATTACCGTATTGATAATACCGTTTGTTAGATTGTCTACCTTAGATAGGCAAGCACCCACATTCTCCGGCTCCCTGAGGCTCAAGAGAATTGGTCCCGCTTAAACCTATATTTACTAGGGTCCTTATTGTAATTTAGTATAACTTGAGGGGTTTTTATGTAAAAATAGTTTGATATAATTTCAAAATACAGCTCAAGTATTTAATTATCGTCTTTAGGGGCTTCATAGATGTATATTTTATAAAAGTGAAATTTCTAGTGAGTAGAACCTAGTTTTCATAGTATATGGTATTTTATTGAAATATCAGTATTTTGCATTGAATTGTAATGGTATTTTCCTGTAATGGTGATTCCTTTGATTTAGAAAACTTGGAATATTTATATAATATAATTAAAATAGATATTTTGATAATATTTATATATATATTTAATAAAAATAAATTTTATTTATTTTTGTAGAAATCTCACTTTCTAAAGAAAAATGCATTAAAATTCCATCAAGATCGAATGCTCCTTTTGGAGGTCCGCATCTTGCCCTACTAGACCTGAGGATGTGCGATAATCCGCACCATCCTGAACGGGATCCCCAAAAGTGGGTTGTAGATGCGTAATTGTAAGGAATTGATTAACACACTTTTTAAAGAAATAGTTTTGCAAGTTTGATGGTATCTATTTGTAATGTCGTATTATCCCATAACTATATTCCTAAATTTCATCGTGCTATGTCAAAGATGTGTGTTGTGATGAGATAGGTCATTACCTCATGAGTTATCTAAAGGTAATACAAGTATTATGTTGATTTGTGTCGAAAATAAAGCATGTGGTATTTTACCGTAAAAATTCGATAAAAATTGCATAAAAGATTCTTTTGAGATGAAACTTGTTTTAATGTGTTTGTTAATGTTTGTTAAACATTATATGAGAGTATGGTATTTTATTGTTTAAGAAAAATATACTTTTTAAAGATAAACCGAATCGGAAGTCGGATTAACTCCGTTTCCGTCGGGTTTTAGAAATGAGACTTTTTAGAATAGGTGAAAAGAATGGGAGAGGGGACTTACTGGTTATTGAGAAAGAATAGAGGTAGGGGAAGACTAGGGAAGCGTCGGGGCGTCGTTTCGTCGCCGGAATCTTCTCAAAATTTCACCGGAACTTCACCCTTTGCTAACTCCACTTACACACTATAAGGACTTAAGAATTTTTGAGAGTTTTGGCAGGGAATTTCTGAGTGAGGATGGGTGAAATGGAGTGTGTTAAGTATAGGGAAAATTCGGGTTTAGAGGGTTAAAGAATGCATTAAAATTTGCATTAAAAATTGGATTAAAGGGTATTTTATTGACCTCTGTATGAATGCAGAGAATTCAAACAACATGGGACAAATGGGGTAGGCGAAGAGGTGCTCAGGTGAAAATATGAGGAGCATCCCCTACGGGGGGCCCGACGGTGCCGGTCTCCAATGCTAGCGTCGCCGATCCAAATCCGGTGATAGGCGCTTGGATTTATGCCATGTGTCCCTCACGATTCATATACCCTCGTGCACATGTTTGATTATTCTGTAACTTATCATATTACGTGTAGTGAAAGTTCAAACCCTTGGGCTTCCAAAAGATCAAAAAAAAATTTAATAAAAAGATAATATGGCTGGGGGGGATTCGATTACAAGGGCTTTTTCCCTTATAAAAAAAATAATAATAAATAATGAACAAAAAGCAATGGAAAAATTCCCCAAATGGAGCATCACGTGCCCACACGTGATGCGCCTTGGAGCAAAGATTATAGGCATTGCGCTTAACAAATAAGGCTGAAATTGAGTCTCACGTGCTCACGTGCAGGCACGTGGGCATCTATATACAAAGTATATAGGCGCCTTCCTAAAACAAATAACAGGCCAGAGAATCTCACATGTCGGCACGTGATACTCTTTGTTGGACCTAACTTCGTGGGGGTCACGTGCTACACGTGAGGGTTCTTAATGCCTTCTAAGCCGATAGAATTAAATTCTAAATAAGAGGGATCAAAACCCTATTTGGAAAATATTTCCTTGAATCTTTCTAAACAAGAAAGATTACGCTCTGTAAATTAGAGCACCTTTGGATTAAAGATCCAATGGTGATTAAAAATCACCAAGCTATAGAATGAGCTCTGTATGGGAAAATATTTCCCCAATCTTTCTAAACAAGAAAGATTGTGCTCTGTAAAATAGAGCACCGTTGGATTAAAAATCCAATAGTGATTAAAAATCTCCAAGCTACAGAATAAGCTCTGTATGGGAAAATGTTTCCCCAATCTTTCTAAACAAGAAAGATTGTGCTCTGTAAAACAGATCACCGTTGGATTAAAGATCCAATGGTGATTAAAAATCACCAAGTTACAGAACAAGCTCTGTATGGGAAAATATTTTCCTAATCTTTTTAAAAACAAGAAAAATGTCTTTTGTAAAACAGAAGTCCCTTGATCAAAGATCCAACGGTGGATAAAATCCCCGAATCAATCAAAAAATCTCTCAATGAGAGATTTCCTTAACTAAATCAACAAACTTGTCTCTACTATATAAATAACTCGAGACCGAAGAGAGAAAAAGAGAAAACCCCCCATAAGATTTGAGAAAACAAACAAGAAGTGGAGTTCTTTTTGAACAAAAAGAAACACTAGGTGAGGGAAAAGACCTAGAGATCATTTTATCTCCTTTTACAAGAGTTTAACTCTTTAAAAAAAAGAACTTAGTTCTTCCTCGTTGAGGTCTGCAGAAGCAGATCTCCCCACAAGTTGAGAATTTAATTCTTATCGGGGAGATTCTGTCATGCGGTCCCAAAACTCAGAGGAAAGAACTAGGTTTGAAGAATTTAATTCTTTCAAAGACATAGGAATTTAATTCTCTGATAAAACTAGGGTTTAACCCTGCATAAGAATTTAATTCTTATAAAACAAAGGACTTGAAACTCTCAAGACTAAGATCAAAAGCCCCATGCATATTAGCATTCAACGCTTTAACGACAGATCACGTGTTCCCACGTGAGCACCTCTAAGGACCAAAAAGGAATGACTGAGTTCGAGTCACGTGACCCCTAAGAGTGTTCAGCACTTGTAAAAAGGGAGGGGGAATAAATTAAGAAAGTTCTCATTTTGGGGGGCCTCACATGATCTCACGTGACCCCCAATAATACTTAGCACCTAGAACAGAATAGGAATATAAATCCAAAGGAGGCATTGCCCAACTCTGGAGCACCTCACGTGCCCACACGTGATGGCCACAAGGACTAAGTGTTTAACACTTATATACAGATGGGGATTTAGACCCAAGTGCATGACGCCCAATTTTCTGGTGCCTCACATGCCGCACATGAGCGCTCCAAATTTCAGTGCTAACACTACTTATGAGTCTCACATGGGAGCACGTGAGCGTCAAGAAGATAGCGGTATTTAACACTGTGAGAGGCTAACCTTAGCCAAAATTAGCCAAGTCTCCCGAGGCCAAAACCTTTTGACCATCAATCAACTGAGCCCTCCTATAC
This sequence comes from Agapanthus africanus, assembly GCA_030015575.1. Classification (NCBI taxonomy): domain Eukaryota; kingdom Viridiplantae; phylum Streptophyta; class Magnoliopsida; order Asparagales; family Amaryllidaceae; genus Agapanthus; species Agapanthus africanus. The sequence goes on along the minus strand of CM057349.1, from coordinate 412,479,646 downwards.
TCAGGTCTCCCTGAATCGATCTTAGTGCCATAGATGGCTAATGATCTCCTGACACATAGCATCTAAAATGATGTTCATTCCACCATGATCTCTCCTTCCAATCTGGAGTTCGATTCAAGGGTACATCTCTCCATACCTCTGATACATGTCATTGTAATTCTTCAACGATATCAGAGAGGTGGAGGGTCCCAACAACCAACAGCTCTTGGATGCACTCTCAAACTCATGAGCATACCCCAATGGACCGTAATGTCCTTAAACTAGCTGTGGACCGTAATGTCCTTAAACTAGCTATAGACTGCAACGTCCTGAAACTAAAACGATAGTGCCTAAATGCTCTTTCGTTAAATCAAAAATGATCCCAAACCCCCGTTAAGTAGATCTTAGTCCAATATCGGATTAACGTATCCTTAACAAATATTTAAGTTGATCTTAATCTCAAACAAGGTTAACGATCCTTAAATCAAACCAAACCCAAATCTAAGAAAATACGGATTTGGACTAATCCACGCCCTACGGGCGACAACACAAATTAGTCTCCGTATACAATCCACGGGCAAGCAAAAATAAAACAAATACACATGACACGAACTGACCTTCTAGAGCAGGAGAAAGTGGTTATCGCTATGCGGTAACGTAATTAACTTCAGGGGCTTGCGCCTGCAGGGAAGAGCGTCCCCACAATCAAAAAACCCCTCACAACGAGGGGGAATCTAACGAAGTCTGCTACAACGGCCACATTTATCTAAACCGTCGATACACGGCGCCATAAATCAACTTGGCATTTTCGAATAAGTAGACAGATAAAACCAAATAGCGTTGTTGGGGTCAAAAATTGCACCCCGGTTGACCAAGTCAAAATCAAAGTCAACCCCAAGTAAGCAGGCCCAAGCCCAAATCAAGTGGGCCCATGCCCAAATCGAGCCCCATGGCCAGCCTCCTCCATGCCAAAATAAAAATCATGTAATAAATAATTTTGATGTAATTTTTTAATGGGCATAAATCCAAATTTTTGTAAAGCCCATGGCTCATGTGCAAAAGAAGTGAGCACATGAGGCATGGGATGGGTAAAATGCCATTTTGTAAAGACCAAGGCGCTGTATGTAAATTTGTAAGCCTATAAAAGACAACATGATAATGAAATAAAGCATAAAATTTATTCTCCTCAAACCTCTAGGGTTTATGCCTCCATCCTCACTCTCTCAAGTTCTTTCTCTTCCTTTTCATTTTCCAATTAAATCAAGAGGTTGGTTATCTTTTTTTAAAAACTAAATAAAGTTTTACCATAAACCCACCTGCCAAAACTCCATCAAGAGAAGAAAAAGGGTCTCTTTTTTTATCATCCAAGATCTAAATTTTGGAGTTTCAAGAGAACTCATTATGGGTTTCTTTTCAAAAGAGAAAGGAGAAAATCTTTTGGAGTTTAACTCCACAAATAAAATTCTTTTGGAGTTTAACTCTATAATAAAACCTTTTTTTTGGAGTTTAACTCCGAATAAAATTGTTTTGGGAGTTTAACTCCAAATAAATTTTTTTGGAGTTTAACTCCATAACAAAAAAAAAGATCTTTTGGGAGCCCCTGCTCCCTCTCACTGAGGAAGAGAGAACTCCCACCAAATAGGAGCTTTCTCCCTCTCACGTGAGGGGGAGGCTCCCCATTTAGTGGAGTTTAACTCCACACCACATAAAACTTTTTTTGGAGTTGAACTCCATTTAAATTTTTTTTGGAGTTTAACTCCACGTTTAAAATTCTTTTGGAGTTTAACTCCACAATAAAATTCTTTTTGGGGTGTTTAACTCCACATTAAATCTTTTTGGGAGTTCAACTCCATTTAAAATTCTTTTGGAGTTTAACTCCACAATAAAAATCTTTTTGGAGTTGAACTCCATTTAAAATCTTTTTAGAGTTGAACTCCATTTAAAATTCTTTTGGAGTTTAACACCACATTTAAAATCCTTGTGGAGTTTAACTCCACAATAAAAATCTTTTTGGAGTTAAACTCCATTTAAAATTCTTTAGGAGTTTTACTCCATTTAAAATTCTTTTGGAGTTTAACTCCACGATAAAAATCTTTTTGGAGTTGAACTCTATTTAAAATCTTTTTGGAGTTGAACTCTATTTAAAATTCTTTTGGAGTTTAACTCCACATTTAAAATTCTTTTGGAGTTTAACTCCGCAATAAAAATATTTTTGGCGTTAAACTCTATTTAGAATTCTTTAGGAGTTTTACTTCATTTAAAATTCTTTTGGAGTTTAACTCCACGATAAAAATCTTTTTGGGGTTGAACTTCATTTAAAATTCTTTTGGAATTTAACTCTATTTAAAATTCTTTTGGAATTTAACTCCGCCATAAAATTCTGTCTTTTGGAGTTGAACTCCATGTAAAAAAAATTAATATATAAAAGTAAAAATAAAAATAATTATTTTTTAATTATTTTTGGGGGGCCCCACGTGTGGGGGAGGCTCCCATCAAATGGGAGCCCTCCCCTCCCTCTCACGTGAGGATATGTGAGGGGGAAGGATCCCATTTAATGGGAGCCCTTTGGCCCCCCTCACGTGAGGGCACGCAAGATGGAAGGTTCCCATTTAATGGGAGCCCTTTTGCCCCCTTACATGAGGGCATGTGAGGCTCCTATTAAATGGGAGCCTCTTCCCCTCTCTCACGTGAGTGGGGGGAAGGCCCCTCCCTTTTCTTTTTAAAAATTTTTTCTTCCTTCTTTTCCTTTTTTTTTAAAAGAAAAAAAATGATAAATAAATAAAAATAAATTATGAATAATATTAAAAAAACGTTTCTCTAAATATTCATTTTTGTTATTTTTTTTATAAAATATATATATATATATATATATATATATATCCTTTTTTATTTATTTACAAATGGAACAAAAAATGAACACGTCTCCATTATTATATGTTAAAAAACACACACACCAACACATCGCATTGAGCTCGCATGACCGGTTTTACCCGTCAATCGGAGATTCCCTCGCTCTAAAGGCATGGGGTAATTAACGGCAGCTTAGTTCGCGGCTGCCGGAGATTCGGATCCCCACAATCAATAACCCTCCGTTTATTCTAAGCAGGGGGAATCCGTAGTACACCTGACAAGTGCGCGCGTATTCCCATCTCAATAGGATGACGAAAAACACTCTACAAGCATCTGCCTCCATATTAAGGCAAGACGACCTACGCGGTTTCGTCCCTATTTTCGGCGGTAAACAGATTCTGGCACGCCCGGTGGTACTTTTTCCTCTTTCCACTCCACACTTCGTATGTCATGTTTTTCCACGATCAAATAATCGCGGTATATATGTTTGCGGTTGCCCTTGGGTGATGGGATACTGAAGCCGGCATTTCATCTCTATGAAGAATGGCGTTTGCTTCTACCCTAGCAACTCAGGCTCTGTCACATCTGGAGGAGTCAAGTATGGGTCACTTGTAGCCTCAAATCTCTGCAATCCGGCTCTTTAAGAAATCAACGGGCTTCTCTTTGGGTCGATAGTCTTACCTCTTACCCTCGGTGCCTCAACGCCAATGGAGGAATCCCAGAGGAAGTCCGTCTTCTACAGGCTGGCTCCCCAAGATGCAGCTTTACCGACGGAATCAATCCTCAAACAACTAGCACCTGCCAAGGACCAAGGTCGATGCAGGGGGCGGAATATTCAAACTCTCAAAGGAAACAGGGGGCAGGCTCAGCAAAATCCTGAAGCTAATCAAATCCCGACCGTAAGAAACGGTCGACGTCGATATCGGCATCATACAAAATGAGCTGGGGACAGTTCCCCGTATGGTCCTGTTTTAACCCCAGTGGTGAATGTTGTGTTTTTTAACTGGGAACAGCTTCAAACTATTGCGAAGGGTCAGACAAAATTCTCCTACTGCAATATTGAAAAAGTCCCCGCGGCCTATGGAGATCCCATGAGAGCAGAAATCAGTTCGCACCCTGAGACAACTTTCCTCATCTATATATAAGGTGTGGTAGCAGGTGAAGGGAACTCATCCCAAGATGGATCCTGATACAGCAGTTCCTCCCAAAACCAAAGCGGCTTTTCACAAAAAAGAGATGCCCAATAAAGCTCAAGTGCCCGAAGCAAACTCCAAAGGCTAAAACTCCAAACACCCCAAGCCTAGGGTATGGTAGTTCACATAGTCTATGTGGTGAATTCCAAAGACGAAGTTCGAGCTTCTACTAGTTACCGACCTCAAACTCAGTCCCTGACAAAAGTTCAACTGCAACGTGAAATGCTGCAGGAGATGCTTGCTCAGGTGTCATCACTCGCTAATCCATCGTCTAAGGCAAATACCGAAGACGCACCTGGAGAAAGAACAGAGTACGAGTTAGATATTGATTTCCTAAATCACGCTCTCAAAAAGAAAGATGAAGAAGCGGCAGAAATGTCCGGAACGATGGTTCAATCGGAATCAGAACCACAAGCAAGTGAACTGCCTGTAGTCGCTCTTAAAGACAAGGGTGACATTTCAAATCCTCTACGAGTCTCATCAACGGCCGAAGAGGAAATGATTCCAAAAGCAAAGCTGGACACATATATCGCTCAGCAATTCAAAACTCACTATGCCAGCGAAGCCTCAAATAGGCCAATCAAGACTGGTCGACTGTATCCAGCGTGCTGCAATCAAATACAGTACACGTCAGAATACATACTTCCGACTCCACATATACAAAGGAACCGGGAATCCTCACTAGCACATCGCGCGATTTATATCCATGTGCGGTAACACTGGAGAGAATGATATACTTCTCTTCTGACAGTTCGTCAGCTGTCTGGCGTGCATTGCCTTCGAATGGTATGCGGAACTCCCGATTGACTCCGTGAATACCTTCGACGAGATGGATATGCTCTTCCGCCAGGGATTCGCTAATGAGAACGAACATACTACCGTGATGGCGATGGTCAATAAAAGAGTTAGACCGAATGAGACTTGGGTTCAATATGTTACCCGATGGCGAAATCTCTGGTCAAATACAAGCAATGCATCGATGAAGTGCAGCCATGGGAATGCTCATAGCTACCCTTGACCCAAATTCAAAGGCGTCATCGTATATGGCCCTCTTCAAGCCGACGACGTTCCAAGAAATCATGGATAAAATGGCTCGATTGGATCAAATGGGTCAAGACTCTTTCTCATCGATGATGACGAGTAAAAAAGCGGAGGCAAGATGGCGTTCATTGCCTATGCTCAACAAAAATAAGCGGCTATGAAGCAAACTGTCCTCAAAATAGTGACGGCGTGGGTACTCGTTCCCCCCGAGACATACACAGGGGCATATTCCTTACTGATGGAAGAGTCTCTATGTAGAATGGTCCTTTCTTCTCAAAAGACAGGAAGGATATTAAGGGGCCTATAAACAGGTCCTACAATCTAGTGGAATGCCGCGCCAAAAAAACGGTACGTACACAAGCAAAATGGGCACGGATGAAAACCCAAAGAGCTCCGTGAGTAAAAACAGCAGGACTGCCCGCGAGTTCGTGAAAACCCGAAAAGGCGCAAACTCATAAAAAAAATTTTTTTGCACACTTGCAAGGTCCTCTCGACCTTATAAGGAGAAAATACCTACGTGAGATCCTTACGATTCACAAGGGAGCAACATACTTAGGGATCCCCATGATTCCTAAGGAGAAATTACACTTACGGGATCCTCACGACTCGTAAGAAGAATTCCCCCTATGAGACTCTCACGGCTCATAGGATTCAAAAGCCTTAAGCTACAGGGATCTGAACCTGTTCTTAAGCCATTACATCCCCCAGTTTGCCCTACAAGCGGGTCAATATTGACCCTTGTATACAATCCACGTGCACGAATAAACGTTTCCCCCACCAAATTCCACCAATGGCGCGAAATTTCCCCATGTGGTGTACGACACTTGTAAGTCCTCTCGACTTATAAGAAGAAAACACTCTTATAAGATCCTTACGACTTATAAGAGAACACACACTTAAGAATCCTCACGATTCCTAAGGAGAAAACGCACATACAAGATCCCCACGACTCGTAGGGAGAAACACTTTTATGAGACCTTTACGGCTCATAAATTCAAAAGCCTTAGTTGGCAGGATCCTAACCCTGTTTGCTAAGCCATCTTTGTTCGAATCGACAAAGGCAAATGATGATTCGCTCCTGGCAATATCCCAGTTGTAACGATATTGATGCCTAAATCGGTATCAAATTCCAAGTCCTTTCACGGCGAATGATGATTCGCTCCTGGCAATATTCCAGTCGCAGCGATGCTGATGCCAAAATTGGTGTCAGATCTTAAGTTCCATACTCGCAAAAAAAATCAGCGAGCCAAAAATGCATACGAAATAGCTGAAATGATAGGGCAACTCGCAACAAAAATCAGCGAGTAAAATATATGCATATAAAAATAGCCAAAATGATTGGGCAACTCGCAATAAAAAGCAGCGAGTAAAGAAAAGGAAAGTAGCCGAAATGATTGGGCACCGCGAAAAATAGCCGAAATGATTGGGCAATCGTGACTTTCACGATATAAAAAACTGAAATGATAGCGCATCGCAGAAAAAAATGAAAGTTTTGCCCTGCAGGTGAGATCACATCGACCCCTGTATACAATCCATAGGCACAAACGAAGAGGGAACCATATTGTCCCACCAGGCTTCGTCAAAGGGAGGCTAGATCTCGATGACTATATCTACAACCTAGAAATCAACAACGGCGCACCTTCTCATTCTAACCAGAAGCAGATATGACATCAGTAAAACGGAGCCACGGCAAAGTCCCCTAGTTCCAAATCTCGACGGTTCACAAACAACCTAGAGACCACCTCGGAGCCACGACAAAGTCCCCTAGTTCCAAGTCTTGACGGTTCACAGACAGCCTAGAGACTATCTTGGAGCCACGGAGAAGTCCCCTAGTTCCAAGTCTTGACTGTTCACAGACAGCCTAGAGACTACCTCGGAGCCACGGCAAAGTCCCCTAGTTCCAAATCTCGACGGTTCATGGACAACCTAGAGACTACATCGGAGCCATAGCATAGTCCCTAGTTCCATATCTCGACGGCTACATCTACAGCCTAGAGATCAACAACTGCGTTCTTCCTCCCTCCAGCAGGATACAGACACGACATCAACAAACGAAGCCATGGAAAAGTCCCCTAGTTCTAAATCTCGACAGTTCACAGATAACCCAGAGACAACCTCGACGTGCGTCGCAATATTGCAGACACAGTGTCAACAAACGAAGCCAAGGAAAATCCCTCGCTTCAGGGTCTTGACAACAACTCAAATGAGACCTGAAAAGACTATCGGAGATCATCCCACTCCGACGCGGAGTGGTCATGACTCATCGGGGCTCCCAAACTGAGCCTAACCTCAAATAAAATGCGACATGGATTATCCCTAACGCTTGCTCTTTCGACGGTAATATTACCTAGAAGATTACTTAAAGACATCTTGTCCAGCCCCCGAAGGGATCAGAGACACAATAGTCACGGGGCTACCCAAACAGAAAGATTTCATATCGGGGAATATATCGGCCAACGCGACGGGTAAAAAACCCTAGTACCACAGACCCTAATGGAATTCTATTAGCAGGAGTTAACTATGACGTTAGGACACCCTTGTGAGAACTTCTCGATTCGTCTCGACTCGTGCGGAAATTAGTGTCCTTGCGAGAACTTCTCGATTCATCCCGACTCGTAGGGAAAAGCCTTAGGCAATGGGGATAAGGACCTGTTTCCTAAGCACTGGGGCCCTGCAAGTCGGTCCAAGATGGACTATTGCATACTATTCATGGGCCACACTCTCCAAAGTCGAATATCGACAAAGAGGGAAACAACCACTTACGAGTCCTCTCGACTTGTAAGGGGAAAAATTCTCTTGTGAGATCCTTACGACTCTCAAGAGAAAACACACACTTAGGAGTCCTCATGACTCTTAAGGAGAAAAGACACCTACGGGATCCTCTCGACTCGTAGGGAGAAAAGTCTTTATGAGACCCTCACGGCTCATAAAGTTAAAAAGTCTTAGGCGACAGATCTGAACCTGTTTCCTAAGCCATCGCTGCCCTGCAAGGAGATCAAGATAAACTATCTACAAGACGCATTTGCTAAAAAGGACACGCCAGTATGAAATAAAATATGTCTTGTATTCATGAATCCAAATGAATACAAGGTACATTTCATAAATGAATCAAAATGAATACAAGATACTCCCATTCAGGAGTAAATACAAAAAAGAAGAATGTAAAAAAAATCTTCAAGCCGGCGGATGGTGTAATAAGCTCGTCAGTTCATCGTTCTTCCGCTGGGCCTCGGCTTCAAGCTTTGTTATTGCTACAAGACGGATTTCTGCCTGAGATTGTTGAGTCTGATACGAAGCGAACCGACTCTCAAGCTCCTTTTCAGCAACTTTATGAGCTTCAACCATATCGCAGGTAAAGATAACGGCTTTATCAAGAGCTTCCACCTCTGTGATAGCTTCTTGAAGCACCCGCCAAATTTCGTACGCACGGGTGATCTTAGTAGTGAGTTGAGCTTGGAGTTCCCCCAAAGCATTTGAAGCTAGCTCCCTATCCTAAAATTTCCGGTTGAACCTCTTCTTGCAAGACAGTATATTAGCGGCGCACCGCTAAATCCACCCCTGCAAGCTCACCTTTGCAGTCAGGAGCTCGGAAGGAAGGCGTATGCACTCAAGATTATGTAAGCAAGCCTCTACTCGGCGACAATACTCAACCCAAATATGCACCAATGTTTCGTCATGATAAGTGGCAAGGAAGGGCAAAGAAGTATTGGCTTCGGCAGCAAATTCTTCGGCCGTAACAGAACTACCAACACGAAGATCTTCAATAAGGGCCGACAATGAGTGAATGCTTTGTCTCGCCATCCTTTCAGACGCACGTCGGGCATATGGGCCCGGTGGCATAGAGATTCGGGACTCTAACGGAGCCAGAGCTGGCAAAGCTGTCAAAATTTATGAATAGTCAGTGAGACTGGCAAACATGAAATAAACAAAACAATGCCAAGGGTGTAAGTGCACGGCGGCGCCCCGGCCGTCGATCCGACGCCGGAAACGCGGAAACGAAAAACTTTGCGAAACTTGAAAACCGGCACCACCGCGTACTATCAACCCGGATCGGGCCATTAACCTAGCTACTAGCAAACTAAAAGATGGGGTCGAGAGATATACCAAGCGATCCGTATCCTTCGGTCTTCGCCTCTACTCCGATCTCCTCACGGAACCTCCGGTCGTCGCCTCCTCGTCGAAACGGGCACCACATCGCCGGGTTCTTTTACGGGCTCCCACCTCTGGACCGAGGCAACTCGGGCACGAAGCTGGCGAGTCGACGTGCCCAAGAAGTGCTGTAGAAGTAGTGTAGAAACCATTGTCTCATTTGGGGCAGTGAAGTTGCCATGGAGGAATGAACAATGAACTTTGGAGAGGTGAGGGATTTTTGTGGAAAGCATGAAATGTGATGAATCATTTTCCTTCACCAAAATGAAACCTCTCATCTCTCCTCTCAAAAAATGGCCGGCCCCCTCATGGTGGAAAAATGGTGGAGAGAATTAGACTAAAACATGAAGGGAGGTGAGTGTAGGAAATGAAAAGAGGTGACCACATCAAAAGGTTATGATAACAATATCATATCAATATCAAATCCTTTCTAATATCATTAATGCTAAACCATCATGAAAAAGCAAAGATGCTTAACCTATCATAATGCCACAAATACAAATAACCCCCTCCACAATGGCTAATTTGCACAATTGCAAATTAGCCCCTCCATCAGAAAAATCCGGCCGCGAAGGAACAAAGAAAAACTGGCCGGAACGGAATGCAAACTGGCAACTTCAGAAAACTGATCCCGTAATAAATTACAGGAAAACCCCGTGACTGCATATACATGCCCGCATTTGTATTCCCACTGAACACAAATGCAAAGAGATAAAATCTACACTGTCTAATACTAGGATACGGCTTAAACCAAAGCCCGCTAGTAAAAACCGTCCGATCACGATCCGTGCAATACCGCACGTATCTGATCGAACCCTGCCATATCTCCATACGGCCTCTACAGCGTTTCGCCCGAAACTTGAGAAACTGGTCTGTGGGGGACTCTAAAGACTCGTCAATACTTTGGTTGTGGATTTAACCACTAGCACGTCAGAGGTATTAGCCAATACGTAACGGGCTACCAGGTATTGACCAAAAGGGACGTCTGTGAGCGAACTCATGCTGACACCCTACTGAGCCTGTCAGTGACAATATCCGTACAGTCCGGTCCGTTCGTCTATGAGCATCGCATGGCGGGCCTAGGGGTTGGTAAAGTCAAATCTCCAAAAGCGGTACAAGTCGTGTCGGAGTGAAGCCCAGAACACCCTGAGATACTACTGGAATACATACCAGTAAATCTCCTGCCTTGGCCAAGGACTTTCATGTACTGGCTCTCCTAGACACAGCGCGACCTCACCCCCAATACCGGGAGAGACGAACCCCTGCAGATCCGCTCACCGCCTCCATGTAGCTCGGGACTGTACCCAACTAAAACCTGTTTGCACGTCTCCTTTGAGCGTGGTAGGGTAGTAATCAAAGCACAGTGGGAACTCACACGAGACAAATGACGATCTCAGGTCGATGAACTAACCTGTACACATGTCACCAGGGAACTGCTATCTGACGTCTGGTATAATCCCAACTAGCAGGTTCCCGGCGAGTCCTGTCCGGTGTACTCATAACCCAATGAGCACCTGTATATATCTTAGGTGAACCAACTGACACCAGTAGCTTGTGAGACCGGCCACCGCCCCTCGTCGGGGTCTCGACTGTATACACTAATCTACTCTGGAGAATCGATGCCCTGTCTCGAAACTCCCACGACTAGGGACCTTTTAAGGATGTGCTTATAGACCCCAGCTCCCACGTATATGATCGCCCTCATACTGCTGGTAGTCAAGCAAGAATCCTAAGGGCTCTATCAACGTGCAATAGTGACCAGTAGGGTCACCTAAAGCAGTACACGATGATAAAGATAAACCAGATAGCATACTATCATCTTGAGTAAGACTGTCCTGCTAGGACAGGTCCTCCCTCAATCATTGCAATCACGTGCCTGTGATCCAATAATTGACTCTGAGGGCACTATCTCCAACAATCTCCCACTTGCACTCAAGGCTAATTATTGCGATGTCGCATACTCACAGCCCGTGTGATACCGAACACCCAACTCCTCTACTAGTCAGTCTCACAAAACTCGTTTGCGAAACTATTGCGTTCGAGGAATAGCCTCAGTGAGTGGATCCGCTGTGGTGTTTCTTTCTATGTCTCTCTTTATCTCAAGTTCGCGGAGAAAGCCATCTTCCGAAATGAGCAATACCTGTCTTAGAATATGATTGGATGTCTGATGGGACCTAGCTCATAAATGAACTCCAAATCCAAAATTCTTAGACTGTATCGTCAACTGAACTTAATCAGTATCCTGCACCATCCTTCCCTCAGTATCCACCTGGACCACCTGTCCAAAATACTGCCCCTCGTCAGAGGGAAAACTATAACTCCGACGACCACCCTGTCGTCCATGTCACCTTGGAAGCCTGGAATGATAACCGTCTCCAGAACGAGGCTGTCGTTATCATATCCCTAGAACATCCACTTATGTTCTAAAACTGCTTCCTAATGTTTCTCCAGGATTGGATCAATATCAACTTATTGCATCTACTGCAAGAACAACATTTGGTGTGGTACTTGACATCTCATGATTGACTCAATTGCCTAAGCAAGTGATCTGCCAATCATGCATATCCCTTTCTATTTTAGTCTGTAGGACACCTTTAGGGAGGGTGACTCCATCACCTGCAGGTACACTACCGTGCCAGGTGTCGTCCATTCTAAATACTCATAGAATGCTGTCAAAGTACTCTGATTGGGAAACTACCCAAATCTAGATCTAAAACCATAGATCTAGTAACCAGAATGTCTGATATAATATCCAAGTCCTGTGTGGAGAAACCACTGTGTGACGACCAAAGTATAACTGATCGTAGTATAGGAATTTCACTTCCTACTCTGTGTATGTCATCCAAATACCAGGACATCACACCCTACTACCTTCTTAACAGATCCAACCCTTATTCTGATGAAGTCAAACCTATGACTGTCACATCAAAAATAGATGATCTATCTCCGCTATATCTGCTTTAGTCTATAAATAGACATAAGCCACCTGTCCACCAATGCTTCCGCTGCTCCCACTGACCACGACAACCCTCTGGCAGAGTCATATAGATGTACACTTCTAAAACAAGTTTAGAACGACGCTATACTCATCCTCCTGCCGGTTCTCACAGTCTGGAACAACAGCAATAGCAACTCTGGGTAAACAAGAACCTCCCTTCCACCGTCCTTGAGCATACCGAAGTACCTCTCGGGTGCCTGAGGTTACCCACTTTATCTGCGGAGTGGCCAATGGAATGTCAAACCAGATTGAATCCTTAGGTTCTTTATCAAATCTTCAGTAATCGTTTGCGGTTCTGGAATCACTTCCAGTTCTACCATACTCCCACTACTGTTTTCTGAAAAAATCCATTTTTATTAAAACTGTGGCGAGTCAAGAACAATATCACTATTGATCTTCCAGATGGTAGAAAGTCAACCCTCGTCATAGCCCGGGTCAACCCACAAACAGCCATTACAGAAACGTGCCTTGAGTCATCCAGAGTCCGGTTTTAAGCATAAGCTGGACAACTCCCCGTATCTTAACAATGTCAAGATATGAACTGTTCTATATCCAATACAGGAACAGAGGCACTGATTTAATTGAACCAGATTCAAATCATGCAGCTGTCTCCAGTGCATGTCAACTAAATGGAGAGAGGCCGATCAACGTTACTCAACTTAGGAGTGCTTCCAATTATGAGTAACCTGAAAGAGAAGCAAGTTCTCTTAATCATTACTATTAACTGAATACCACACACAAGTATCAACATCTTCGATCATCTTAAAGAATCCCGATACTTGCAATACCTGGTTCTCTACTTTACTCTTATACCTATAACTTCTCAAAACTTGGACCTTGAGTTTCTACGAAACAACTGTCAAACTAGAGAAGTCATAAGTAAACCGAATATAGTACGAGAACCAACCCCTCTGTCCTAATGGACACTGGACAACATACAATACTCTGTATAAGTCCCTTGAGTCTAATAACTCATTCCCTATGTGTCGTAGGTTGAAAACTATACTATGGTTATGAAGAATTACACCGCTGTTTAATGCTCCTTACCTAACCATCCACTGATATAGGTAAATGTTACCAACATAATTTTAAAAAGGTATATCTCACTCTATAAAAATAGACGTACAGATATATCAATTTGAAATTGGTGCATAATAACGGATATTCAAAACCAAATATTTGCCATCCGGCAAACTACCCAGGCGATTTCCTCAAATATCACCAATTACAACGAATTCCGATATAATGAGGATGATCACCTAATTCCCAATAACTTACTCCCACTCATCATCTGTAAAACCATACAGATGTGAGAATCATACCTAGTAAATACATACCCTGGAGCAAGTGTCTAATTGGGAAATCAGTTTTCCTTTACACAGTGAAACTGAAACATTGAAATGTTTCGTAGGGGTATCCCGGTATTCCTAGTAATGCATCTTCCATTATCCAGATTCACAACTGTAACCGTATAATTCTTTGCCATCTCTCCAAATCCCTTTGTATGTCTTTAGTCATTACCTTCTGTACACCCCTTTAGGCCAAATGGTTTTCTTCCTTCCCTACCGTTCGGCACCAGCCTATGGTTTGGAAGAAGACTATCCAATAAGCATAATGGGTGTACTGTCCTAATCCTAGGAGCACTCGCAATGCGAGAGAAGGTGAAGATAAAAGAACCGAATAAACCTTATTCCTATTTCTCCTGAACCAGAATCCATCCCCGAACTGGAACAAGTTCCTGTCGAGTTCGTATATAACCATACGATGGAGTATCCAATAAACTGTGGATCTTCGTAGTGATACGGAGTGTCCTGGAGAAATACAAAGGTGATTTAGGATTGGCGACGAAATACTTGGTTTGGTTGTGAATAGCAGTCGCAATTTACTTTGCCCTCTTACTAATCCCTTGATATGTCTTTACTTAATACCTTCTGTACACCATCGTTAGGCTAATTGGTTTTCTTCATTCCCTACCGGTCGGCACCAGCCTAAGATTTGGAAGAAGGCTATCCAATTTGCGTAATAGGTGTACTATCTCCTAAACCAAGGAGTACTCGCAACCTGAGAGAAGGTAAAAGGAAAAGACAACTGAATAGTCCTATTCGTTTTCTCCAGAACCGGAAACCATCCTCGAATAAATTCCTTCAAGTTCGTATATAACCATACGATGGTTTTTTCCAATGGAAGTGGACGTTCGTAGTAATACGGGGTGTCCTGGAGAAAAGGGTAAAAGTAGGAGTGGCAATGAGGTTTGCAACTCTAACAATCCAAAAGCCAATGTTTAAGAAGGTTCGGTTAACTTGGTCACTGAGTCATAGTATAGGGTCGGGTCAATGGTCGCTGCCAAAGAGAGAGAGAAAAGAAACACTCAGCGTGCACTCTAACCTAGATCAGAATGGTTATCACTTTATCTAATCAGGAAACCTCCTACTGTAACGTCAAATTCTTCCCCAAACCTGAAAGAAGAATTAGTCGGGATCACCCGAGGAGTAAACCAACTCATCAGTGGGAATTGGGATCCAACTATCATCGCATGATAACGTGACGGAATCCGCTCAAGTTATCACACTCCAGAAGGTATGCGCATATCTGGCAAGTTTCAGTTTCTTTAGAAACTCCCGATGTGATTTTTGCCCCATGCTCTTATGACCTTGATGAAGGCCAACAAATCATAAGTCACATGTCAAGTTCTACCCGTCATTGTCCAGGTTAATTTGAACCCACCCGTATATACCCTTGACTTTGGCCAAAATAGTAGTACGACTGTCCCAAACCAACGCATCTATCTATGCAGCAGAAAGGAAACAAGCAGCTACCATACACTATGCCTTGACGAAGGCCAACAAACATAGCATGAATACTACGTGCTACCCGTCTGAAATGACGGAGGGCTACGAATGGTTTCTGGCGAAAACCTTTAACGTAATGAACTTGATATCGTTGAAAGAACTGGATAGCTTTTTAAAAATATAGTGACGAAAATCTTTACTAAAGAGGTCACTCCCGGTGAAGGGATCTCGGCTCTTTCCCCGCAGAATGAGGTGCAGGATATTCCAACTGAATACCACGATGCAAAGTAAAAGTAATCGGCTATAGTGAAGTTATTTCCCCGACGCAAACTTCTGTCCAAGGGGTCACTCCCGGTGAAGGGATCTCGGCCCTTGCCTCGTCGACTGAGGAGCAGGATATTCCGACTGAATACCACTGTGCAAAACAAAAGAGAATGCCCTTGCAATAACAGCTTTTTGAAAAATGTTCCAACAACATCAGAATAGGTTTGTTTATCTTGCATTGATCCGAATCAACGCAGTCCCATCAATTGATCACACCACAAAGAACGAAAATAATGATGTACGTATATGCCATCCGCATTCGCCACTGGGTCCCGTCATCACCCGTTAGGTTACTTAACTAACGACAAAGCGGGGACTGGACTAGCACGGATGCAAAACATATACAACATCTACTAGTATATATATCAATATATAATATCGCTCAAGGCATGATAAAATGCAACATCACAGAAATGTAATAAGCATCACAGAACAATACAGATATCTGGGATCCCTGGGTTTCATAGAGCCGCTAGTGAAACCCGACGTTCCCCTGGTCGTGTGGATAGCCTGTGCAATGAAATCCAAGACCCCTACGGGTGCGGCAAGTTACCCGCCAAAACCTGAAGCGAGGCAGCCCCCTTCAACAACGTGAATGGACCACCCAGCACTTCACGTAATCCGGTAACTTGGGTACCCCTCCTGGGTCAACCTGTACCCCCTACGAGTGCGGCGAATAGCCCGCCAATTCTAGAGTAAAGCCCCCTCCGTCTCAATGCCATGAGATGCGGGCTCGTTGCCCTCTAGAACCCGGCTATCCGTGCACCCCTCCGCGGGGTAATCCTAGTACAGAAAGTAAAATATACATACAACGGGTACATCGACCTCGACCCGGTCGTGCCCCAAAAGAATAATATACAAATAGGTAGTGACGGCAGTCCACATGTCGGACGCTCGCCCCGCAATATCAAATGTACATATAAAACGAAACTGTACTAACATTGCATCCAGGCTATCCCCCATGACCAATCCACAACATCACAGAACATCAACGTAAATGTCACGTTCGCAAATCCGTCTAAAAGGGCTATAGCAGTTAGACAGGATTTACCGATCAAATGACATTCACGGTCGCAGATATAATGTAAATACTGTGAACTAGCATGTTTAAAATATCCGATCGAACAAATTTACCGAAGTGGGCCCCAAGCACTACTGTAGCACTCACAGAAAATCTGGGCCCAAACAGAATATCCCAAAACCCCTATTTCCAAACCAGAAGCCAACTGAAACAATATGGTGCAGTGAACCCACTATACTGCGGCGGAACCGCGGCCAAAGTAGGGTTAAGGCCGCGGTTCCGCGGTGGAATGGCAACAACACTGCACCAAATTTTCCCAGATTGCTTAGAAATTCCTGCACATGTTTCTGCAACAACCTGAAAAATTTTTGGAGCTAAAAAATTTCGACAGAAACCTGATGCATTGAAAATACGGTTTTTGGGGATTTTTGATCGATCGAAAATGTAAACACGTTAGACCAAGCTAGACTAGGTTAATGGCGTGGCTCTGATACCAATGTAAGTGCACGGCGGCGCCCCGGCCGTCGATCCGACACCAGAAACGCGGAAATGAAAAACTTTGCGAAACTTGCAAACCGGCACCACCGCGCACTATCAACCCGGATCAGGCCATTAACCTAGCTACTAGCAAACTAAAAGATAGGGTAGAGAGATATACCAAGCGATCCGTGTCCTTCGGTCTTCGCCTCTACTCCGATCTCCTCGCGGAACCTCCGGTCGTCGCCTCCTCGTCGAAACGGGCATCACATCGCCGGGTTCTTTTACGGGCTCCCACCTCTGGACCGAGGCAACTCGGGCACGAAGCTGGCGAGTCGACGTGCCCAAGAAGTGCTGTAGAAGTAGTGTAGCAACCATTGTCTCATTTGGGGCAGTGAAGTTGCCATGGAGGAATGAACAATGAACTTTGGAGAGGTGAGGGATTTTTGTGGCAAGCATGAAATGTGATGAATCATTTTCCTTCACCAAAATGAAACCTCTCATCTCTCCTCTCAAAAAATGGCCGGCCCCCTCATGGTGGAAAAATGGTGGAGAGAATTAGACTAAAACATGAAGGGAGGTGAGTGTAGGAAATGAAAAGAGGTGACCACATCAAAAGGTTATGATAACAATATCATATCAATATCAAATCCTTTCTAATCTCATTAATGCTAAACCATCATGAAAAAGCAAAGATGCTTAACCTATCATAATGCCACAAATACAAATAACCCCCTCCACAATGGCTAATTTGCACAATTGCAAATTAGCCCCTCCATCAGAAAAATCTGGCCGGGAAGGAACAAAGGAAAACTGGCCGGAACGGAATGCAAACTGGCAACTTCAGAAAACTGATCCCGTAATAAATTACAGGAAAACCCCGCGACTGCATATACATGCCCGCATTTGTATTCCCACTGAACACAAATGCAAAGAGATAAAATCTACACTGTCTAATACTAGGATACGGCTTAAACCAAAGCCCGCTAGTAAAAACCGTCCGATCACGATCCGTGCAATACCGCACGTATCTGATCGAACCCTGCCATATCTCCATACGGCCTCTACAGCGTTTCGCCCGAAACTTGAGAAACTGGTCTGTGGGGGACTCTAAAGACTCGTCAATACTTTGGTTGTGGATTTAACCACTAGCACGTCAGAGGTATTAGCCAATACGTAACGGGCTACCAGGTATTGACCAAAAGGGACGTCTGTGAGCGAACTCATGCTGACACCCTACTGAGCCTGTCAGTGACAATATCCGTACAGTCCGGTCCGTTCGTCTATGAGCATCGCATGGCGGGCCTAGGGGGTTGGTAAAGTCAGATCTCCAAAAGCGCTACAAGTCGTGTCGGAGTGTAGCCCAGAATACCCTGAGATACTACTGGAATACCTACCAGTAAATCTCCTGCCTTGGCCAAGGACTTTCATGTACTGGCTCTCCTAGACACAGCGCGACCTCACCCCCAATACCGAGAGAGACGAACCCCTGCAGATCCGCTCACCGCCTCCATGTGGCTCGGGACTGTACCCAACTAAAACCTGTTTGCACGTCTTCTTTGAGCGTGGTAGGGTAGTAATCAAAGCACAGTGGGAACTCACACGAGACAAATGACGATCTCAGGTCGATGAACTAACCTGTACACATGTCACCAGGGAACTGCTATCTGACGTCTGGTATAATCCCAACTAGCAGGTTCCCGGCGAGTCCTGTCCGGTGTACTCATAACCCAATGAGCAGCTGTATACATCTTAGGTGAACCAACTGACACCAGTGGCTTGTGAGACCGGCCACCGCCCCTCGTCGGGGTCTCGACTGTATACACTAGTTTACTCTGGAGAATCGATGCCCTGTCTTGAAACTCCCACGACTAGGGACCTTTTAAGGATGTGCTTATAGACCCCAGCTCCCACGTATATGATCGCCCTCATACTGCTGATAGTCAAGCAAGAATCCGAGGGGCTCTATCAACGTGCAATAGTGACCTGTAGGGTCACCTAAAGCAGTACACGATGATAAAGATAAACCGGATAGCAAACTATCATCTTGAGTAAGACTGTCCTACTGGGACAGGTCCTCCCTCAATCATTGCAATCACGTGCCTGTGATCCAATAATTGACTCTGAGGGCACTATCTCTAACAAAGGGTAAAGTTTTACTTACCCACAGTCATGCAAGGGGGTTTGAAAGATCCCCAGGCCCATCAAAGATCTCCACTTCGTCATCAGCTTCCAGAACTGCAGAGGGCATATTAGCATCGTTGTAAAAAAAGTTATAATAAAGAAAAGGGGTCAAAGAACACTGACCTTGCTCGGAAGAAAGGACGATGCTTTGCGGGGATATCACCCGTAGGGCAGCCATATCAAGTAAGCGCTGGAAGGACTTACTGGGAGATAGGTCCACTATAGAAACCGCCAATTCCTGCAATTCTGAAAGAAAGAAGAGTTCAGATAATGAGGGGATCTTTAAAATAAAATGTAAGAGATTACCTTCGACGCTCCGCTCGCCTTGAACTGGAGGTATATCAGCTTCGGCAGCCTCCTCCGCGCCCTCAGGCACATCACCGGGGACATTTGCTGGTGCAGCAGCTTCCAGTTGCGGAGCAACAACCGCCACTTCAGGCTCTAAAGAGGGAACAATGGCCTTCGCGGTCCTTTCTACAATCTTCAAGACGCCACCAGAAAAATCCATTGGGTCTATGACCGGCAAGGTCGCCTCTGTGGAAAGTATAGACGCCGAAGAGATGGAGGTCGTCACCGGGAGCTCTAAAATAGAACTAACAGCTTCGGCAATCTCTTCTACACCTTTCGGTGCATCACTAGAGACATCCATAGGGTCCGTGGCCAATGGGGTCACCTCCGCTCGAGGAATGGACACCGAAGGAACAAGAGCCACCACCGGAGGCTCCGCAACAGGAACGGAAGCCGTAGTAATCCCTTCTGCACCTGCCAATGCGTCATGGGAGACATCAATAGAATCTACGGTCATGGCACAACCTGGGCTCAGATCCTTTTTCGTTGCTGAAGTCCCTGCAATGTTTTCGCAAAGATAAGGAGATATAAAAAGCGATACAAATTATTTTCCAAAAGAAAAATACGGAAAGCACACATACCGATGGCCAGGATGCTTCTAGTATGGCTTTTTCAAGACGTCGTTCCTTCCTGAGGAAATGTTCTCGTCGGGCTTCAAATGCAGATTCATGCCCACCGGTCTTCAGTGCCAGCTCATTTTCAGAAGCAGCCGAGATGGGCTGCTTGAAGGCTCTTTCATCTTCTCTTCGCAGAGGACCCATATGTACTCTCCGTAGTGAAGGAGGATCTTCGTAGAAGATAACCGGGGGGTGGGGCTTTTTCGGGATGCACACATTTTCGGTCTCATCCAGGGAGCGCCTTAAAGCTTCAGCTAATTACGCGGCTTCCTCAGCGGACGAGCCAAGGTAAATAAGACCATCATCCGGCCCTTGCATGGAGATAGGTTCATCTTGAACAATAAACTCAGATTCTAGCAAGAGGTAAAGCAGGCCAGCAACTATTTTCTTCCTCCTTTTCGAGTTAGAGCTAACACTGGAAGAGGACCGCTTCCTTCCCCTCGGCGCATTGGCGCGAAGTTGGCCAACCTCGCTTCTGGTATCCCTTTTTGGCGATAACACCGCGAATGACACCGCCACTGATGGTACTGTCACTAGCACTTCATTGGAGGCCTTTGCTTGAGCTCTAGTGCGCACCGGCATCCCAACAGTGCGAGGAGCCAATTCTATTTCTGCGGCTCTCGGGATAAGAACCACGCCGCTATCCCTGAATGGAGGGCGAACCACCATCCGCGGCCGCAACGGAATACCAGTGGCTTGGGCCGGAGCCGAAGATCGACACTCAAAGAGTACCCACCTCTCCTCAATGATGACGGGACCGACTCGATGTCAATACCAACCCGTGAACGACCCCATACACCTTGGAATATAGTCAGCCTCGGGGATCACGAAACGGGAGCCGGTGTTCAGCCGCATAAAGTGATGGGTGACATCACGCGTGACTTCCAGGGACGGAGTAGGTTCAACCAAGAACGCCTCGAAGGGGACACCCTGGTTATAGCCTAACTGCTGGGCGATGCAATGTGGATTGTACTGCATAAAAAGGGCCGCGTTATTCTGCCGGAACGCCAAGTAGCCCGGCCTAATCGAGTACAGGTGCATGATCTCCTTAGGCTTTAAAGAAGACGCTCCACCTTTCGACAAATCAAATAGCTGCTGGAAAGGCCCCGCGGGAGCATAGAGGACTCGGTCGCTAAAAACCATCCCGCCCTCGTTGGCGTACGGATTAAGCAGCACACAGAGGGTTTCTAGCTGGGTCAGATCAGGAGCAGAAGCATCCACCAACCTCATAACCCGTGGGAAGGTGTAGGAATCATAGAAATCTGGCCTCCGATGCGCTGCGAACGTTCCCAATACATGCATCTCGATCCATGACGTGAAGTAGTGGAGGGAGGAATTCACGACGTCTGTACCTGGGGTTGAAGTGTTGGCCGCAACACTTAATCCATGATAAAGATGCGACATTCCTGCAATGCCAACGGCCAACCATGCCCGTTCGGCTACGCGATGGGTGGGGTAGAAGACA
The DNA here is from genome assembly GCA_030015575.1 of Agapanthus africanus. Classification (NCBI taxonomy): domain Eukaryota; kingdom Viridiplantae; phylum Streptophyta; class Magnoliopsida; order Asparagales; family Amaryllidaceae; genus Agapanthus; species Agapanthus africanus. Next base: position 412,458,211 of record CM057349.1, on the reverse strand, counting down.
GAAGCTCTCATGAAGCGTCGATGCGTCGGCATGGCGAACCAACTGAGCCAAAGACTGATGAAGCCAACGAAGAAGGTCTCTTCGTCCATGCCAGGAGCCGGAATTGCATGGAAAGGCACGGCCAACGAGGACGGAATGTAAAACTTCTGCAAGTACTCTTCTTTGGTCGGCAGCTTATTCAGCCCAAACCCAAAAGGGTCAGTAATGCTTGCAAATTTCGGGGCCTCCTTTGATAAAACATCTTCACGGAGAAAACAGGCGATGAAACTCTTGAAGGTGACGCCTGTCCTTCTGATTCCACGAACAGCTTCTCAAAAATACCCAGAGTCTTGATTAGACTGGGGTACTTATGACGGATAGCATTTTCAGTTGTCAAGCCGTCAAGCGTAGCAGGCACGGTCGTGAACACATACTCATCGGGAAGCAGCAACTCTTCATATTGCTCTCCCCTAATCGGCAATCCGGAGATCTCGCGGAACTCTTCCAGTGAAATCGAGACCTCATGATCCCCTAGCAAGAAGGTATTGGTAGGAAGATTCCATTAGTTCAGGAAAGCTTTAATCCACCAGACGTGAGGAGCCGGGTAATGAAAAAGAGATGCGTACATCGCTTGATATAACCCAACCTTCTGCAACCGTGCACGGTGGGCGGAGAGAACGTATCGAGCCCAAGGAAGATAGCCGATTGGGTGGCGATGGGTAAGCCCTACCTTATAAACTTGTCCCCAGGATTGGGCTTCACCTTGACAGATGCGGCGCCGCAATATATCTATAGCCAGCAAGGGCTGGTTGGATATCCCGGTTGTTGATGGCTCAAGCCGACCCATAGGAGTCCAATTAGCCACCTCCACCGCATAAGCAGTCTGCGGACGCTCCATCAGCGATATTGGGTGGAGAGGCTCTATTGGCAACTCACAAGTAAGCTGCGGCAGCCCCGAATGATGTGCCCATACCAAACTCCCCATAGGAGCAAACTAGTACAGTCCCTGTCATGGCCTTGATCATTGCCATAGCCTCCTCATCCGACGGCGATTGCGGAAAAGCGGCGTCTGAGCGAGTAAAAGGAAATTAGCGAAGAGAAGCCATTGTTCCTGAAAAAGGGGAAGGAAAAGCCGTCAATGAAACCTATGTGTGTGTGTGTGTGTGTGTGTATAATAATAATAATAATAGAGGGAAATGACATAAAGTTTGTTCCATGGGACCACTGATTGCAAAACTAATGGACCCCACAAAATCAATATGGCGGCTCACCAACGATGAGACAGGACAATCATTGTAAGAATAAAAAAAGATTCTCATTAAACGGACACGGGAGTTTAAACAACTCTTGACATCCTCATAGAGAAAACAAGTTCTGCTAAAATAGCCAACAAATTTGAATTTGTGCAAGTAAGAAAAAACCCTATGAAAATATGCTCAAGAACACCAGGAAATGAAATTCCCGAGGGGCCCTCTTGATCTTCAGAGCAAAGCTCTTTGGTAAGGAATTAAATTCCTTTTGTACGATGAAATTAAATTCCAGAAACACCCATGAGGAGGAAAAGAAAAATAAAAATGCCATGATTTCTTAAAGATCAGAGGGGGAACGCCCAAGACATTGAGGTTTACTACTCAAATATCACGTCTTTGGATCTCTGAGAGATGGGTTTCAGAAAGAGAGCAAACCACTTATGGTGGATTTAAAATCCAAGAATTTTTTTTTAAGAAAAGGGTTTCTTTGTTGTTCAAGATCTTTACCTAAAAAGGGTTTCTTTTTCCGACAGAGTTTAACTCTGGGAATTACAATGGGAAGAGAACTAAGCTCTGAAGACGAAAATTAAATTCTCAAAGAAGACAAGGAAAGAAGAAGATGAAGGAACAGTGGCTTCCCAAAGACCAAACCCTTGCATTTATAAGACGTGACAAGGGCGGTTCATCTCCCCATTTCCCTAGGCAATCCAACGGCTGTAAAGGTGACAGCGTTGCACTCACGTGCAAGCCACGTGAGAACAACACTGTGGGAGCATTTGTTCCCTTATAAAAAAAATTAAAAATAATAATAAATAATGAACAAAAAGCGATGGAAAAATTCCCCAAATGGAGTATCACGTGCCCACACGTGATGCGCCTTGGAGCAAAGATTATAGGCATTGCACTTAACAAATAAGGCTGAAATTCAGTCTCACGTGCAGGAACGTGAGCATCTATATACAAAGTATATAGGCGTCTTCCTAAAACAAATAACAGGCTAGAGAATCTCACGTGTCAGCACGTGATACTCTTTGTTAGACCTAACTTCGTGGAGATCACGTGACATACCTGAACATCAGCTCACGTGCCAATACGTGATGCTTTTCTCTGCGACTGTTGCATATAAGCAAACCGGCCTAATGCTATGGGTCACATGTTACACGTGAGGATTCCTAATGCCTTATAAGCCGATAGAATTAAATTCTAAATAAGAGGGATCAAAACCCTATTTGGAAAATATTTCCTTGAATCTTTCTAAACAAGAAAGATTACGCTCTGTAAATCAGAGCACCGTTGGATTAATGATCCAATGGTGATTAAAAATCACCAAGCTACAGAATAAGCTCTGTATGGGAAAATATTTCCCCAATCTTTCTAAACAAGAAAGATTGTGCTTTGTAAAATAGAACACCGTTGGATTAAAGATCCAATGGTGATTAAAAATTACCAAGCTACAGAATAAGCTCTGTATGGGAAAATATTTCCCCAATCTTTCTAAACAAGAAAGATTGTGCTCTGTAAAACAGAGCACCGTTGGATTAAAGATCCAATGGTGATTAAAAATCACCAAGCTACAGAATAAGCTCTGTATGGGAAGATATTTTCCCAATTTTGTTAAAAACAAGAAAAATGTCTTCTGTAAAACAGAAGTCCCTGGATCAAAAATCCAACGGTGGATAAAATCCCCGAATCAATCAAAAAATCTCTCAATGAGAGATTTCCTTAACTAAATCAACAAACTTGCCTCTACTATATAAAGGACTCGAGACTGAAGAGAGAAAAAGAGGAGACCCCCCATAAGATTTGAGAAAACAAAGAAGAAGAGGAGTTCTCTTTGAACAAAAAGAAACCCTAGGTGAGGGAAAAGACCGAGAGATCATTTTATCTACTTTTACAAGAGTTTAATTCTTTTAAAAAAAAAAGAACTTAGTTCTTCCTCTGGTTGAGATCTGCAGAAGCAGATCTCCCCACAAATTGAGAATTTAATTCTCATCATGGAGATTTTGTCATGCAGTCCCAAAACTCAGAGGAAAGAACTAGGTTTGAAGAATTTAATTCTTCCAAAGATATAGGAATTTAATTCCTCTGATAAAACTAAGGTTTAACCATGCATAAGAATTTAATTCTTATAAAACAAAGGACTTGAAACTCTCAAGACTAAGATCAAGAGCCCCATGCATATTAGCGTTCAACGCTATAACGACAGATCACGTGTTCCTACGTGAGCACTTCTAAGGACAAAAAAGGAATGACTGAGTTCGGGTCTCGTGACCCCTAATAGTGTTCAGCACTTGTAAAAAGGGAGGGGGAATAAATTAAGAAAGTTCTCATTTTGGGGCGCCTCACGTGATCCTACGTGACCCCAAATAATGCTTAGCACCTAGAACAGAATAGGAAGATAAATCCAAATGAGGCAGTGCCCAACTCTGGAGCACCTCATGTGCCCACACGTGATGGCCGCAAGGACTAAGTGTTTAACACTTATATACAGATGGGGATTTAGACCCAAGTGCATGACACCCAATTTTCAGGTGCCTCACGTGAGCACTCCAAATTTCAGTGCTAACACTACTTATGAGCCTCACATGGGAGCACGTGAGCATCAAGCAGATAGCAGTGTTTAACACTGTGAGAGGCCAAAATTAGCCAAAATTAGCCAAGTCTCCCGAGGCCAAAACCTTTTGACCATCAATCAACCGAGCCCTCTTATACTTAGGTCTCCCTGAATCGATCTTAGTGCCAAAGATGGCCACTGATCTCCTGACACAAGGCATCTAAAATGATGTTCGTTCTACCATGATCTCTCCCTTCAATTTGGAGTTCGATTCAAGGGTACATCTCTCGACACCTCAGATACATGTCGTTGTAATTCTTCAACGATATCAGAGAGATGGTGTTCCCTTATAAAAATTCAGAAGAGGAAGGGAAGGGGAAAATTCCCCATTAATGAAAGCATCATGTGTAAGCACGTGATCATCAATCCCTTACAAAGAGACTCAGAGAGGTAAAAGGAAAAATTTCCCGCTAATGGAGCATCGCGTGCAAGCACGTGATGCATCTATATGCAGAGTAAGCAGCTCCGTTAGTAGGTGGCAACTAAAGCCATACGTGCAAGCACGTGATCGTGTTTTACACAAAATGTGTGGGACTCAGTTATAAAACAAACAAAGAAACAAAGAAGCTCACGTGTTACCACACGATGTCTTCTCTCTGTTTGGACTCCTGCATACAAATAAACCAGATTAATTCTGCGAGGGGTCACGTGGTACACGTGATGAGCTCCTAAGCCTTCTGAACCGATAGAATTAAATTCTACTTAAAAGGAAGCAAAAGCGTTATTTGGAAAATATTTCCTTGTATCTTTCTAAACAAGAAAGATTATGCTCTGTACAACAGAGCGCCGTTGGATGAAAGATCCAATGGTGATTAAAGATCACCAATCTACAGAAAAATTCTGTACAGGGAAATTTCTTCTCAATCTTGTTAAGAACAACAAACAAGATATCTTCTGTAAAATAGAAGTCTTTGGATTAAAAATCCAACGGTGAATAAAATTCACTGATTGATCTAAAAGATCTTTTTGGTTGATTATAAAATCAATCAAAATCTCTTAATGAGAGATTTTCTAAACAAATTAATTCTTTTCTTTCTCCTATAAATAGGAGCCAAAAAGAAAAAAAAAAGGAGGATATAGAGAGAGAGAGAGAAACCCCCTTGAAAGCAAAAAAAAGAGAAAAGAGAATTTAATTCTCCAGAGAGAAGAAGATCTCTTCAAAAACGAAAGAAACTCTAGGTAAGAGAAGGAAGGAGATCACCCCATAAGCTCCCACAAAACAAAAGAGAATTTAATTCTCAAACCAAGAGTTTAACTCCTCTAAAAAGAACTTAGTTCTTCCTCTGATTGAAGATCTACAGAAACAGACCTCCCCACAAGTTGAGAATTTAATTCTTATTGGGGAGATCTGTCATGCAGATTCAAAACTTATGGGGAAAATTGAGTTTAAAGAATTTAATTCTTTCAGCGTAATATATAGGAATTTAATTCTTCTAAATAAAACTGGGTTTTAACCTTATAAAAGAATTCAATTCTTAAACAAAGGATTAAACTCTTCATGCACGTAAAAGAGATTAGCACCCAATATGATAGATGTTAGATCACGTGCGCCCACGTGGGCTTCCCCCCCCCTCAATAATCAAAAGAACAATTCATATCTGGTCACGTGCTCCCACGTGACCCCTGAAATAGCCTCTTCAAAAGGATAAAAGGGGAGTAAACCTAAAACAGATCTTAATTTGAGGTGCCTCACGTGACAATATGTGACCCCTTTATAGTGCTTAGCATTTTCATGAGATGAAACAAGGCAGTCTCCATATTTAGGGCGCCTCACGTGATATCACGTGACCCCTTTATAGTGCTAAGCACTTTCAGAAGAGAAGAGAGAATAAATCAAATGCAAGTGCGCCTCACGTAATCTCACGTAGTCCCAATAGTGCTCAGCTCTCAGGAAAGAAAAGTGGTAATTCCAAAGAAGCTGGGCCTATTTCCAAGCGCCTCACATGACCCCACGTGAACGCCTTAAGCTCTTTGTGTTTAACACTACTTTAAAGCATCACGTGACCTCACGCGAGCGTCAAACATATGCTAGTGTTTAACATTTCAAATAAAACAAAAGAATAAGGGGTGTCAGAGCACACATTGTTGTTCAACATCGCTGACGCAGAAATGGGATCAATCCCAAATAGAAATGATTAAATGGGCTGAGCCTAATATTGGCCAAAGCCCAAATTGACTGAGCCTATTGGCTTTAGTCCCAGACAAGATTATCAAATCTTTAATGAATATTCCCTGGTTCATGGGTACATCTCCTCACACCTTTGATATATGTCGTTGTAATTCTTCAACGTCTTCAGAAAGGTGGCGGATCCCGGCAACCAGACACTCAATGGACCGCAATGTCTCTAAACTAAAACAATAGAGCCCAACTGCTCTTTTGTTGGATCTAAATAATCCTATTGAGTAGATCTTAGTCTAAAATTAGACTAACGTATCCTCAGCAAACGTTTAAGTTGATCATAGTCTCAAATGAGATTAACGATCCTTAAACCCAACCCAAACCCAAATCTAAGAAAATACGGATTTGGACTAATCCACGTCCTATGGGCGACAACATAAATTAGTCTCCGTATACTATCCACGGGCAACAAAAAATAAAACAAAATCACACGACACGAAGTGACCATTTGGAGAAGGAGAAAGTGGTTACCGCGATGCGGTAGTGTAATTAACTGCAGAAGCTTGCTCCTGCAGGGAAGAGCGTCCCCACAATCAAAACCCCTCAAACGAGGGGGAATCTGACGAAGTCTGCTACAACGGCCGCATCCGTCTAAACCTCCGATAAACGGTGCCATAAATCAACTTGGCATCTTTGGAGAGGTGAACGGATAAATCCAAATAGCATCTGCCCCTCAATGTTCAGACCGGACGTCCCAACGTCCCGGTCGCATCTTTCGGCGGAAAACAGATTCTGGCAAACCCGGTGGGAATTTTTCCTCTTTCCACTCCACACTTCGTATGTCATATTTCGCGAACGAATCGCGGTTTGCTATGGTTGTTCCTGGATTCGAGGTACTAAGATTTGGTGTTTTGCTCCGTGCAGAAAACAGAAGATCATTAGCTTTCAACTGCACTAACTGCATTAACTGCAACAACTCCTACTCCGTCCTTGCTGGAGGAGTGACCTATGGGCCTCAAGCGGCCTCCCTTTTTACGATGCCAGTGGAACAGGTAACTCAGGCCACCACTGGATTGTTCTTTAGGACCATGCTCCCACCCATGAGCTTCAATGCCCCACTGCCGTCGCAAGAAGCTCCGAAGAAGTCGATCTTTGATCGGCTTGCGACTACCACGGCCCCTCTCAACGGGTCGCCCAAATCCAACGTCTCAGTCTTTAACAGACTGGGCCAAAACTCCAATAGGCCCATAAAAAAGCCTGCATTACCTGAAGGGGTTATCCCGAAACGGATAGCCATCCCTGCTCCAGTAAATGAAGTCGTCAAAGCGGCTTCTCCTGCCAAGGGGTCGGTCTTCACAAGACTGGCCGCTCCAACTCCCATTCCAGGCAAAGTCACCAAGGCTGCTACCCCTGTTCGAAAGTCTACCTTCGACAGGTTGGCCATCCCCTCTCAGCGAACGTCGGTCTTCGACAGGCTAACGACGACAACAACCCCTTATCAGAGCGGGGGGCATGAACAATCTCATCCAACAGCAGAGGTGGTCCCGTCTGCTCGACACGCTCGACGTCGCCACAGGCGCCAAGTGAGGAAAGCTGGGGGCAATTCCCTATCTGGATTTACCCCGCCGGCTCCAACGGTAGAAGTCGACGCTGCTGTTCCAACTGGGAACAGTTTTGAACTACTTAGGAGGGTCCGCAAGAACTCTCCGACTGCCGTAACAAAAAGATCTCCTCCACCTGTGGAAAATGTTACAAAGGTAGAGCCAGAACAGCCCCCTCAGCGGCTGTCCTCTAAAATTCACAAGGTCCGGCGACAGGTCCAAGACTCGGTGATCAACCAAGACTACTCCCGCCGACCGAAGAAGATGAAAGTTCGGCAAGAGAAGGACCACCCTGTTGTACTACAATAGGTGTCGTCTACTTGGGTGCCCGCTGCAACGGCCCCCTCAACTTCGACCGCTCACAAAAGAAGAAGGCCGGAGAAAATCCCCGTGTCTGCGACGAATCTGAAGGGTACTGAACCTAAACGTCCCAAGTCTGGGGGCATGGTGGTGCACACTGTTTATATGGCATCCGGGAAAGAGGATAGCCGTATCTCCACGGGCCATCGACCTCTCATCGGATCAGTGACAAAGGCTCAGGAGCAACATCAGCAAAAACTCCAGGAGATGCTAACACAGATGGCCGCACTCACTGGGCCAAAAGAAAGCCTGGAGACGTCGTCAGAGCAGCGTCAAGAACAGGAAACCGATGCTGAGTTCCTCTGCAGAATCCTCGAGAAGAGAGACAGAGAGGCCACGGAACAAGCGGCCAACATAAAACGAATGGCGCTTTTATTCCAAGATATGGTTGGGATGATGATACAGTTGGGTCCTCCAGCTGAAGACCCCCCGATTATCCTTGAAGACGACAGAGGGGAGATATCGAACCCTCTTCCGGCTCTATCAGCAGCCAAAGAGGAGACGATCTCCAAAGCCGTCCTGGATGACTATATTGCACAACAGATACGAGCCCATCAGGCGAGCGAAGTGGCTGGCCAAATTGTTAAGACTGGACGACCCTATTCGGGTTGGTATGACCAAATAAAGTACCCGCCGGGATATACGATCCCTAAATTCCATGTATATAAGGGGATGGGGAATCCACACCAGCACGTTGCTCAATTCAGGGCCTTATGCGATAATACTGGGGGTGATGACAAACTGCTGCTTCGCCAGTTTGTTGGCAGCTTGTTGGAGACGGCGTTTGAATGGTATTCTGAACTCCCGAACGACTCCGTTAAGATATTTGCAGAAATGGAGCTACTGTTTACACAGAGATTCGTAAGCGCTGGTGAGTGCACCCAGATCACCGCACTAATTAACGCCAGGGTGAAGCCAGGCGAAACATGGGTTCAGTACGCGATACGGTGGCGGAATCTATGGTCGAAGTGCGAACGGTGCATAGAGGAAGCTCTTGCAGTGGGCATGTTTGTGGGAACTCTTGATCCGCAGGCGACCATATCTCAGTTCATGATGTTTTTCAAGCCGACTATCTTCCAGGCCTTGATTGACAAACTGGCCCAAATGGATCAGATGGGTCATAGACCGTCTTCTTCGAAGATGGATCCTCGAAATGAAAAGGGAAAAGGGAAAGCGACCTTCGTCGCCAATGCTCAGCAGCAACCCAGTGGTCCAAAACCAACTGATCGCCAAGACGATAAACAGCGATTCTTTAATGAGAAGCTAAAGCGCTCTTATTCGTTTCCCCAGGATAAAACGAGGAGACTGTTCGAGCTGGCGGTGTGCAATAGACTCATCACCTTGCCAGATACAAAATACCCACTGCAGCCCGGTGACGTCAACAGTCCCAACTATTTCCCCTACCATCGAATAAAGGGCCATCCAATCGAAGATTGCTTCGTCTTCAAAAACTGGATTGAGGATCAGTACCAGAAAGGCGAATTCGCGCTGTCTGAAAACTGGAGGGTAAGCCCACCCCAGCTGCACGCTCTTAAAAAGGTGGACACGCCGGGGGCATTGTGTTCTTTTTTAGAAGAAGCTCCATGGGAGGTCGCTCTTTCAGCCAAAACAAAAAGAATGGTAAAGGATCTCCAAACATGCCCGGCGATCAGGTGGAAAAGTCCGCTGGAACCCGAGGTCATCGAGGGAATGCTGAAGCTGTACCCGATGCCAAGAATTGGTAGTGATAGTCAAAACGTCCATGCCCGTTCGTCAAAGCCTTCAAAAAAGAATAAGAAGAACAAAAAGCTCGTGAAGCCTGATGACAAGCGCATGGACCTGTAAAAACGCATTGACGCGCTGGAAGAATATAACCAGAAGGCACGAATCCCGGTCACGCTCCAAGAGTTTCTCAACCACATCCTTAAGGACGGAGATGATGACAATGATGGGGGAGAAGACTCGTCAGATGAACCTGAGAACTATGTAGCGAGCAGCAACATGATCTCTCATTTGTCAATAAATGGTGAAGAAGCTCCTGATATAGAGAAACTGGAGGCAGAACCGGAACCAAAATCTTTGGAGCCATCAGACGAATTAATTGACAGGCTGCTGAACGAAGCTCTTCAGAAAAGCAAAGCTGACAGAGAGCGGGAAACGGCCATATACGAGAGGGCCAAGCGTCGGCATCACGTTGAAGAAGCTCCGGTATTGAGAAGCCATAGAGTACCCCAACCGCATAGAAGCACTTCTGCCGCCAGCAAAAATAGGTTTAAGACAAGGAAGCAATTCACTAAAGCCCTGTCGATGGGAATGAAGTTGCCACCATTCAAAGAAGACACTTCAGAAAATACGTTTCACGACGGACTAGATGCACATCCAATCTACTACTTATATCATCGGAGGATCGCACACTCTACCGAGGAATGCATGGTCTTTAAAAATTGGTAGCAGGGATACGTTGCTCATCGATAGCATTTCAAGCGGATGAGACGCAAAACTCGTCGAGAGCAAAGAAGCGCGACCGATGAGCATAAAAGAACTATCGGCAACTGTCACATGGTTGATAGCAAGGGATCGCAAGTTCTCACCTTCGGGAGCGATTCTAATGAAGAAATTGCCTTCAGCCCTCTCTTCAAGGAATCCATCTCTGAAACAGAAGAGACGAAGACCTGCGAGAACATTCAGCTGCGCAATCGTACGCTACCCGAAAAGAATCTCAGATCTACAAACAAGGGATCGAACAGAAAAGATAAGGGGAAGGAAAAAGTCCCTGAAGATATCGCCCTCGATGATCAAGTCGTCAAAGAGTTGGCAGCCAAGGACCCACCTAATAAAAACAAGGTGGATTACAACATTCTGGCATACCTGAGGAAGATACCCTCGCAGCTAAGCATTCTCGATGCCCTTCTGCTATCTAAAGAGGCGAGAGATTCGTTGATCAAGGCGTTACAGGACCCCCCTGGGCAGTTTCAAGCCTTCCTTGCCGAAGAAAAGATGAAGGACGAGCTGGAAGAAGTGTACACAGCCAACATCACCTTCAGCGACGAGGACCTCCACCTCGGGACGTGCTAGCTTAACCGTCCCCTCTATGTCTCCGGGTATTGCCATGACATCAAGATAGGGAAGATCCTAATTGACAACGGGTCCTCTGTCAACCTCCTAAATATAAGGGTGCTAAAAGAAATCTACATGAGCGTTCAACACCTCTCTCGGGATAAAATCACTATCTCCGGATTCGACTCCTAGTCGTCACGGACGCTCGGGTCTGTGATTCCGACATTACGCTTTGGGCTGCTTGTCACCGACATCAAGTTTCACGTCATTGATGCCAAGACTTGCTACAACGCTTTGCTCGGCAGGCCTTGGTTACACGAGTACAACATCATCCCTTCTACACAACATCAGTGTATGAAGTATTTCAAGGATGGTCTCGAGTATACCGTGACAGGGAAGCTGAACCCATTCTCCGTGAATGAAGTCCGGAAGTACGAAAATGAAAAATACTTCTTACCAGACTTCGAAGACACGGAAAGGTGCAATAAGCCGAAGAATAAGCAAAAAGCTATCACCACTATTCCGGTATTTAGCAGCGATACCGAAAAGGAGGAAGAGATAGCCTATTCAGGACCGCCCCAATGCAACAAGACGGGACCGTCCACCCCTATTCTGGTCTTCGGCAGCGACTCTGAAGATGAGGTTAATACAGTATTTTCTGTTCGGCCATCAATACAAGCCTTCACTGGCGATGAACGGAGTTTGCAAATAGCCATGGTTCCGCAAGAGCATTACAAAGAGCTCGATGCACTTGATACCTAAAGTGTGCAGGAACTGCAGACGTTCTACGTTCCTCCCGGGCGAAGAGATGAAAAGGCGATCCTATTTTATTGATCCATGGAAACCAAAGTAGAGAAAGAAATCTGGCATGGTGCCGATTCTGCACTTGATAGGCTCCAGCCAATCCGTCTGCCCAGATACTACACGGAAGGATTAAAAAGGCTGTTGAGGCGCCAAGGCGTACCCTTCAAACAGACTGCTCGACAGGCTCAGTTCTATAACAGGATCTGGATCATCCCTGGAACTCAGCAAAAATTGCCCAACGGGAGAATGGAAACGATCGGGCTTGGATATGTTCAATCCAAGAAACGGGAGTGATTCTATCGTTGCTACGTTATACATGACTTTGATGAAGAAGGAGATGCTCTGTTAGAAGACGCTAACCCTGAACCAAAACGAGGTCCCGCCATGAAAGTGCCAAGTTCGTCGTTCAAAGAACAGATGACAAGCTAATAAGGGAAGCGGGTTAAAAAGTCCGGGATGACCACAACAGCGAAATGTCCATTTACGAGAAAGCCAGGATGCAGCGCCTCCTTCAACAGGCTGCGGAGAATGACGATGCTCTTCGTCGCCAGCTCGTCATACAAAAGACCCGACATAGAGGTAGAAACAAGCTAAAGAACGGAAAAAACGTTTGACGGCGGCAAAGCGGGTCCAAGAAGCTACGCGATTGAGAATTGAGCAGCCGGGATCCATCTCTTATAAAGAAGATGGGTCGAGCATATTCTTTTCCCCAAGACAAGACAAGGAAGATATTCGATCCTATCATGAAACATCAAATGATTACACTCCCGGAGTCCAAACACCCCAAACAAGCAGATGAGGTTCATCACCCAGACTATTGCTCCTATCACCGAGCGATAGGACATCCTCTTGAAGACTGCATCACCTTCAAGAAATGGGTCGAGGACCAATATCAACTCGGCAAGTTCGCTCTATCCGACAGTTGGAGGGTAACCCCACCACAAATACATGTGCCAAAAGCAACGTATGCAGCGAGAGTAGAGCCGGATCAACATCAGTCTTGGAAACGATCTCGTACCTGCCACGTGATAACGCTGTCAGAAGAAGGAGTACGCGAGGATATGGCTGACCTCCCCTGGTGCTTCGAAAACTATGATGATGAGTTGATCTCAGAATTTCCACCAGCGCCAAAGGAGTTGGAAGATGGAATACATACTACTGCGGACAACCTAATGAAAATAAACTTAGGGACGGCAAATGACCCGAGGCCTACGTTCGTCAGTGAACTGCTGTCCGAAGAACAGGTAGCTATGCTAAAAGACGTGCTCATACAGTATAAAGACTGCTTCGCATGGAACTATTCCGAGATGCAGGGATTAGACCCAGAAATAACCATGCATAAATTGGTGATATCGCCGGACGTCAAGCCAGTCAAACAGGCGCCAAGAAGAATGCGGCTCGAGCTTGAGATGAGTATCAACGCCGAAGTCAAGAAGCTAATCGACTCCGGCTTCATCCAAGAAGTTCAATACCCTGATTGGATCGCTAACATCATCCCAGTGATGAAGAAGAATGGGACGGTGCGCATCTGCGTGGACTTTCGGGACCTCAACAAAGCTTGTCCGAAAGATGACTTCCCTGTACCGGTTACTGAGCTGATGATAGAAAACACGTCCACTCACGAAGTTTTCTCCTTCATGGATGGCTCATCAGGGTACAATCAAATAAAGAAGCATCCCGAAGACTAGAAGCATACCGCTTTCCGGGCCCCTTTGGGCATATTCTGCTACAAAGTGATGCCTTTCGGTCTGAAGAACGCTGGCGCCACCTATGAGAGGGCTATGACGAAGATTTTTTATGACCTCATACACAAAATCGTCGAGTGCTACATTGACGACCTCGTGGTAAAAAGCAAATCGCATGAGGAGCATCGGGAGCATCTGAAGATAGTGTTCCAACGTCTTCAGAAATACAACCTGAAGATGAACCCTCTCAAATGCGCATTCGGAGTTTCCTCAGGCAAGTTCCTAGGATTCATCGAACGACATCGGGGCATCGAAATAGACCCTTCAAAGATCAAGGCGATTATGGAAATGCCTCCGCCAAGGACTCTGAAACAACTGCGGTCTCTCCAAGGAAAGCTCGCGTATATCTGACGATTCATAGCTAACCTCTCTGGAAAATGCCGCCCTACAGTCACCTAATGAAAAAGGGGAACCCGTTCGTCTGGGATCATAAATTCCAGAGTGCACTCGACGAATCAAGCAATACCTGCAGAATCCGCCGGTGTTGACCGCTCCGATCAAGGGAAAGCCCCTCATCCTGTACACAACGGCCCTTGAAAGTTCTTTAGGCGCGCTATGGGCACAGGAGAATGACCAAGGGAAAGAGAGAGCCCTTTACTATTTAAGTTGAGTTCTCCTGGGGGCAGAAAACAACTACTCCCCCATCGAAAAATACTGCCTGGCGTTAATCTTCGCGATAACGAAGTTCAGACACTATGCGTTAGCACATGAGGTCCACCTCATATCAAAAGTGGATCCTCTCAAATATTTGATGTCGAGAGCCATACTAATAGGGCGGCTCGCTAAATGGGCCATCCTCTTGATGGAGTTCTCGATAACTTATCGTCCCCTCAAGGCAGTGAAAGGCCAGGCCATCGCCGACTTCCTCGCAGAGCATCCGATACCTGCCTATTCACCCCTAAATTGCGAACTTCCAGATGAGCACGCGTTTGACACGATCGACGGGGGGAGAAGAGAGAATGATACCCGATGGGAACTCTATTTCGACGGAGCATCTTCCATGAAGAGGCGAAAGCACAACTCCCCTATAATCAAATCGGGGGTAGGCCTCATCTTCGTGACTTCACAAGGAGGGATAATACACTTTGCCTTCTCCTTAACAGAGCCGAGGATGAAATATGAAGCTTTGATAGCAGGTCTTAAGATCGCTGTCGATATGGGAATCGAAAACCTTCTCATATACGGAGACTCCTAGTTGGTCGTTAGTTAAGTAAATGGCGACTATCAAACGTGCAAACCAGAGTTGGTAAAGTACGGTGAGAGAGTGCAACAATTACTGACTCAATCCCTTCCTACACCCTGGAAAGCATACCACGAGCGGAGAATAGAAAAGCTGATGCGTTAGCCAAACTCGCTAAAGAACTGGCTGACGAAAACCTCGATGACGTAAGGATCGTGGTACAAAGCCGTCGGGTTCTTGCACCGGCAGAAATATCTTCGGAGTCGTTCGAAGAAAAGGGATCGACCAAGCAAATGGCCCTACAAATAAAAGACCAGGAAAAGGCTGAGGATTGGAGGGAAGTCTTTATAGACTACTTCAAATTCCGTCGAACACCTGACGATGCGTCCTTAAGACATCAGCTCATGAAACGAGCTCTGTCTTTCGCCTTCGTCAATGATACGCTGTATAAGAGGTCGTTTGACTCTCTGTGGCTAAGATGCCTAGGACTGGAAGAAGCAAAGAAAGTCGTCTAAGATACTCACGACGGACTCTGCGGTTCTCATCAAGACGGGCCGAAGATGAAGCTGAAGATCAAAAGGATGGGCTACTATTGGCCCACGATGATTCAAGACTGTCTCGAATACGCGAAGTAGTGCCACTCGTGCCAGATTCACGGGGGTTTCATCCACCAGCATCCGAATCCACTACACCCAACGATGGCTAGCTGGCCGTTCGAAATGTGGAGAACTGACATAATCCGGCCCATCGAACCAGCATCATCTAGAAGACATCGGTTCATATTGGCAACAACCAATTACTTCTCTAAGTGGGCAGAAGCAGTACCGCTGAGAGAAGTGAAGACGGAGAATATCCTCCATTTCTTCAAGACACACGTTATTTATCGGTTCGGCACTCCGCGACGAATTATCTCCGATAACGGGCCAGCCTACAGAAGTCACAGAATCAGCCGCTTCGCGCAGCAACATAATATAGACTGGAGATAATCTTCAGTCTATAATCCCCAAGCTAATCGTCTAGCTGAGGCTTTCAATAAGACCTTGACGAAGATCATAAAGAAAACGGTGTCCAAAAACAAAAAGGACTGGGACGAGAGATTGCATGAAGCTCTCTGGGCGTATCGAACTACGTTCAAAACAGCCACAAACACAACGCCGTATGCATTGGTATTCGGCGCTGAAGCAGTACTCCCTTTGAAGATAGAGCTACCCTCTCTATGAGTGGCAGTTCATTATGAGCTAACGGACGAAGAAAATGCTCATCTTCGCCTGGAGGAGCTCGACGCCCTTGATGAAACCCGGCTCATGGCGCAGCAAAACCTGGAGGCCTACAAAGCAAGGATGACACGCTCGTATGAAAGATTGACTAGGCCGAGAACATTCTGCCAAGGTGAACTTGTGCTAGTCGTAAAAAGACCTATGATCCCTAATCGTGCCAAACGGGGGAAATTCGAGCCAAACTATGAGGGCCCGTATATCATAGACAAAGTCTACCAAGGCGGGGCTTACTTGCTCATGAATATGCATGGCGAAAGACCCTTTAGGCCAATAAACGGTCGGTTCTTGAAAAAATACTACGCCTGACCGAAACGTCTGTAAACTACTATGAACCGCAGCATCCTAAGGCTGACGTGAAAAAAAATTGGTACGTCCATAAGCAAAATGGGCACGGACGAAAACCCGAAAATGCTCCGCGAGTAAAAACAACAGAGCTACCGGCGAGTTGTGAAAACCCGAAATGGCGCAATCTCGTTAAAAGACACTTGCAAGGTCCTCTCGACCTTGTAAGGAGAAAATACCTGCGTGAGATCCTTACGACTCACAAGGGAGCAACACACTTAGCGATCCCTACGATTCCTAAGAAGAAGTTACACTTACGAGATCCTCACGACTCGTAAGGACAATTCCCCTATGAGACCCTCACGGCTCATAGGATTCAAAAGCCTTAAGCTACAGGGATCTGAACATGTTCTTAAGCCGTCATACACCCCAATATTGCCCTACAAGCGATTCAATATTGACCCTTGTATACAATCCACGGGCATAAATAAACGTCTCCCCCACCAAGTTCCCGCCAATAGCGTGAAATTCCTCTATTCAGTGAACAAACACTTATAAGTTCTCACGACTTATAAGGAGAAAATGCTCTTATGAGATCCTTACGACTTATAAGAGAGAACACCACTTAGAAGTCCTCATGACTTTTAAGGAGAACATACACCTATGAGATCCTCACGACTCGTAGAGAGAAACACCTTTCTGAGACCCTTACGGCTCATGAAGTCAAAAGCCTTAGTTGACAGGATCTTAACCCTGTTTGCTAAAGCTACCTTTGCTCGAACCGACAAAGGCAAATGATCATTCGCTCCTGGCAATATCCCAGTTGTAGCGATGTTGATGCCTAAATTGGTATCAGATCCTAAGTCCCTTACTCGTGGCAAAAGTCAGCGAGCCATAAATGCATATGAAATAGCCGAAATGATGGGGCAACTTGCAACAAAATCAGCAAGTAAAATATATGCATACAAAAATAGCCGAAATGATTGGGCAACTCGCAATAAAAATTAGCGAGTAAAAAAACAGCCGAAATGATTGGGCACCGCGAAAAATAGCCGAAATGATTGGGCAATCGCGACTTTCGCGATAAAAAAAGCTGAAATGATAGAGTATCGCGGAAAGAAAACAAAAAAAATATATGTGAAATGAAACTTTTGCCCTATAGGCGAGTCCATACCGACCCCTGTATACAATCCATGGGCATAAACAAAAAGGGAACCACAATTCCCCACCAGGCACTTTCAAACGGAGAGTCAAATCTCGACGGCGACATCTACAGCCTAGAGATTATCAACGGCGTTCCCCCTCACTCCAGCAGGATACGGACACGACACCACCAATCGGAGCCACGGCAAAGTCCCTAGTTCCAAGACTCTGCGGTTAACAAACAACAGAAAGTCGATCCCCGACACCATAGAAAACGGAGAATGTCGATCCCCGACACCGTAGAAAACGGAGAAAGTCGATTCCCGACACCGTAGAAAACGGAGAAAGTCGATCCCCGACACCGTAGAAAATAGAGAAAGTCGATCCCCGACACCGTAGAAAACAGAGAAAGTCAACCCTCAACCTCCCCGTCGAAGCAACGCTTCGACTCGGATACATATCAACCCCTGACCTCCTTGTCGTCAAGCAATGTTTCGACTCGGATACATGTCAACCCCTGACCTCCCTGTCGTAAAGCAACGCTTCGACTTGGATCCATGTCGACCCCTGACTTCCTTATCGTCAAGCAATGCTTCGACTTGGATACATGTCAACCCCTGATCTTCCTGTCGTAAAGCAATGCTTCGACTCGGAAAATAACTCAACCCACGAATATCTCAACCCATAAAAAGGAAGTGCTCTTGTGAGGTCCTTACGATTCTCAAGAGAAAATGTCACTAAGGAATCCTCACGATTCCTAAAAACAAAAGCCTACGAGATCCTCTCGACTCGTAGGGAGAAAAGTCTTTATAAGACTCTCACGGCTTATAAAGTTGAAAAGTCTTAGACAGCAGACCTGAACCTGTTTCCTAAGCCGTCGCTACTTTATAAGGAGGATAAGATGGACTGTTATCTACCAACTACAAGCTACGTTCGCTAAAGCTAATACACCAATAACACAGCAAATATGAGAAAACGACAACATGAAATGAAGTATTTCTTTTATTTATTAATCCAAAAGAATGCAAAGTACATCTCATAAAAGAATCAAAATGAATACAAACTATTTTTATTCATAAATAAAAAAATATACAATAAAGGAAAATTCTTCAAGCCGGCGGACGGTTTAATAAATTCTTCAGTTCATCCTTCTTCCGCTGGGTCTCGGCTTCAAGTTTTGTTATTGCTACGAGACGGGTCTCCGCCTAAGACTGTTGAGCCTGATACGAGGCGAGCCGAATCTTGAGCTCCTTTTTAGCAACTTTGTGAGCTTCGACCATCTCGCGGGTAAAAATAACGGCTTTATCAATAGCTATCACCTCCCTGATAGCTTCTTGAAGCACCCGCTAAAGTTCGTACGCACGGGTGGTCTTAGTAGTGAGCTCAGCTTGAAGTTCCTCCAAAGCAGTCGAGGCCAGTTCCCTCTCCGAGAATTTTCGGTTAAGCCTCTTCTCACATGATTGTAGATTCATGGCGCACCGTTCGATCAGCCCCCGCAAGTTCGTCTTTGCAGCCACAACCTCTGAGGGAAGGCGTGTGCACTCGAGACCATGTAAGCAAGCCTCCACTCGACGATAAAAATCAACCCAGACATGCACCAATGTTTCATCATGGTAAGTGGCGAGAAAGGGCAGAGAAATGTTGGCTTCAGCAGCAAATTCTTCGGCTGTAATCGAACTACCAGCATGAAGATCTTCGATAAGAGCCGACAAGGAGTGATAGCTTTGCTTCACCATCCGTTCAGATGCGCGCTGGGCATAAGGGCCGGGTGGCATAATGATCCAAGATTCCAGCGGGATAAGAACGGGCAAAGTTGTCAAGATTCATGAACAATCAACGAGATTTGCAAACAAAGAATAGATGGAACAACGTCTAAACTTTACTTACCCACAGTCATGCAAGGAGGGTTTAAAAGATCCCCAGGCCCGTCGAGGATCTCAACTTCGTCATCAGTTTCCAGAACTACAGAAGACATTAGCATCGTTATATGAAATAATGATAATGCAATGAGGGGGTCAAATAACACCGACCTTGCCCAGAAGAGAGGACGATGCGTTGCGGGGATATTGCCTGCGGGGCGGCTATCTCCAGCAGACGCTGAAAAGACTTTCTGGGGGATAGATCCACAATGGATGCCGCCATCCTCGTAATTCTGAAAGGACAGAAAGATTCAGATAATGGAGAGATCATCAAAACAAAATATAAAAGACTACCTTCGATGCTCCTCCTGCTTTGAACTGGAGGGATAGCTGCTTCGGCAACCTCCTCCGTACCCTCAGGCACATCACCGGGGACGTGGGCTGGTGTAACAGCTTCCAATTGAGGGGCAACGGCCACCGCTTCAGGCTCCAATGAAGGGACGGCGGTCTCGACTACCTGTTCCACAATCTCCGGGCCGCCACCAGAAAGATCTATTAAATCTGCGGCCAATAAGGATGCCTCTTCTGGGAGAGCAAGCACCGGGAAAACAGAAGCCACCAATGGAAGCTCTGCAGCAGGAATAGCAGCCGTAACGACCTCCTCTGCACCTACTAGTGCCTCATCGGGGACATTTACAGATTCCACAGTTAGGACACGACTTGAGCTCAAATTTTCTGCCATGGCCGAAGTCCCTGCAAAGTTTTCACAAAGATAAAGAAATATAAAATACAATACAAAAGAAAAAATATGGAAAGCATGCATACCAATGTGCCAGAGTGCCTCCAGTATGGCTTGTTCAAGCCGTCGCTCCTTCCTCAGAAAATGTGCTCGCCGGGCGTCAAACATAGAGTCATGCCCACCGGTCTTCGCTGCTAGCTCATCTTCGGAAGCAACTGAAATGGACTGCTTGAGGGCTATATCATCTTCCGGTCGCAGGGGACCCATATGAACCCTTCGCAATTATAGAGGATCTTCGTAAAAGATAATTGGGGTGTAAGGCCTCTTCGGGACGCACACGTTCTCGGTATCATTCTGAGAACGCCTTATAGCCTCGGCCAATTATGCGGCTTCCTGGGCAGATGAACCCGGAAAGAGAAGACCATCATCCGGCTCATGCATGGATATTGGTTTGTCTTGAACAATAGGCTCGGATTCCACCACAAGGTCAAGCAAACCGGTGACCGTCTTCTTCCTCCTCTTCGACTCGGAACTAGCGCTGGTAGAAAATCGCTTCCTTCCCTTCGGCTCTTTAGTGCGACGTTGGCCCACTTCTCCCCCGCTATCCTCTTTCGGAGACACCACTGCTGATAACGGCACTGCCGCTGGCATTTCGGCAGAAGCCTTTCCTTGAGCTCTAGTACGCATTGGTGGCCCTACAGTGGGAAGAGTTGATTCGGTTTCTGTAGCTTGCGAGATAAGGACCATGCCGCTATCCCTGAAGAGAGAGAAAACGACTGACCGCGGTCGCAACGGGACGCTGGCAGCTTGAGTCAGAGCAGGAGTCTTATACTCAAAGAGTACCCGCCTTTCCTCAGCAATAACAGGGCCAACCCGGTAGCGATACCAGCCCATAAAGGACCCCACAGATCGTGGGAGATATTCAGGTTCGGGGATCAAGAACGCAGAGCCAGTGTTCAGCCACATGAAGTGATGCATGACGTCGCGAATAACTCCTAAAGATGAGGTGAGCTTAACCAAAAACGCTTCAAAAGGGACGCCCTGATTATAGCCCAATTGCCGAGCGAAGCGATGCGGATTATACCGCATGACGAGAGCCGTATCATCCTGGCGGAACACTAAATAGCCCAACCTAATTGAATACATATGCATGATCTCCCTAGGCTTTAAAGATGGTGCTCCCCCTTTCGACGAGTCGAATAGCTGTTCGACAGGCCCCGCCGGAGCAGAAAGAACGCGATCATTGAACACCATCCCTCCCTCATTAGTATATGTATTGAGCAGAACACGGAGAGCCCCTAATTGAGTCGGATCGGGAGAGGAGGCATCCACCAATCTCATAACTCAAGGAAAGGTGTAGGAGTCATAGAAGTTCGGCCGTCGATGTGCCGTGAATGCCCCCAGCACATGCATTTCGATCCAAGATGTGAAGTAATGAAGGGGGAGATTCACAACATCTACACCTGGAGTCGAAGTGTTGGCCGCAACACTTAACCCATGATAAAGATGCGATAGTCCCGCGATGCCGACTGCCAACTTTGCCCCTTTAGCTACGCGATGGGCGGGATAGAAGGCGGAAGCTCTCATGAAGCGTCGGTGCGACGGTATCACAATCCAACTGAACCAAAGGTTGATAAAACCGACAAAGAAGGTCTCTTCATCCATGCCAGGAGCCGCAATCGAATCAAAAGGAACAACCGACAAGGTTGGGATGTAAAACTGTGGTAAATCTTCTTCTTTGACCGGCAGTTTATCCAAACCAAACCCAAAAGGGTCATCAATACTCGCAAACTTCAGGGCTCCCTTGGATAAAATATCCCCCCGAATGAAACAGGTGATAAAGCTCTCGAAAGTGACACACTACCCCTCTGACTTCGCAAACAATCTGTCGAAAATACCCAGGGCCTTGATCAGACTGGGATACTTATGACGAACGGCGGTTTCAGCAGTCAGACCATCAAGCACAGCCGGCATGGTGGAGAAAACATATTCATCAGGAGACAGCAGTTCCTCGTAATGCTCCCCCTAATGGGCAGTCCTGAAATCTCACAGAATTCATCCAATGAGATAGACACATCTTGATCCCCTAGCAGGAAGGTGTTGGTGGGCAGATTCCACTGGTTTAAGAAGGCTTTGATCCACCAGACATGAGGAGCATGGTAATGGAAGAGCGATGCATATACTGCCTGATATAGCCCGACCTTCTGCAGCCTTGCACGGTGGGCAGAAAAAATATAGTGAGCCCAAATAAGGTAGCCCACTAGGTGCCGGGGGGTGATACCCACTTTATAGACCTGCCCCTAAGGTCGAGTTTCACCTTGGCAAATCCGACGCCCCAAGATGTTTATAGCAAGCAGGGGCCGGTTAGGGATCCCAGAGGTAGAGGGCTCCAGCCGGCCCGAAAGAGTCCAATTGGTCACTTCCACTGCGTAAGCAGTCTGTGGGCGTTCCATCGGCAGTATAGGGCGAAGAGGTTCCACCGGCTCCCCGCAAATAAAACTTCGGGGACCCCGGATGATGTAGCTGTACCATGTGCCCCATAAGAGCAGATTTGTTTGATCTTTATCATGAGCTCTGATCATCGCCATTGCTTCTTCGTCCGACGGCGATTGTGGAAAAGCAGCGTTTGAGCGAGTAAAAGGAAAGTAGGGAAGGGAAGCCATTGTCCCTGAAATAAAGGGAGGAAAGACTGTTAATGCAACCTATACGTGCAAATATATATATATATATATATATATATATAAACAGCAGGAGAAAACGACAAGAAGCTTATTCCATGAGATCATTGATTACAAAAACAATGGACCCCACAAAACCAGTATGACGGCTCGCCAATCACGAGACAGGGATATCATTGAGAGAATAAAGAAAAAAGATTCTCAATAAATGCACATTAGAGTTCAAATGACTTGGAACATCCTCACAAAAGAACACCGATTACAAATCTTGGAAAAATCCCTTAAAAAGATTTTTTAAGAACACTGGGGAATCAAATTCCCGAAGGGCCTTCTTGATCTTTCAGAGCTAAGCTCTTTGGTGAGGAATTAAATTCCTTTTATGCAATGGAATTAAATTCCAGAAACCCCATAAAGAGGAAAGGAAAAATCAAATGTCATGCCCAAGACATTGAGAGTTATTACTCAAAAATCACATCTTGGATCTCTAAGAGATGGGTTTTAGAGGAGAGCAAAGCTTTCTTGATAGATTTAAAATCCAGAGGCTTTCTTTAAGAAAGGGGTTCTTTGATATTCTAGAGCATTACCTAAAAGGGGGTTCTTTTTTGCAGAGTTAAACTCTGGAAATTTTCAATGGACAGAGAACTAAGCTCTGAAGAGGAGAATTAAATTCTCAGAAGATAACAAAGAAGGAAGAAGATGAAGGAACGGGGGCGTTGCAGAGACGAGACCCCTGCATTTATAAGACAGGATTGGAAACGGTTCATCTTCCCCATCCCCTAGGCAGATCCAACGGCTGTAAAGGTGACAGCGTTGCACTCACGTGTGAGCCACGTGAGAATAACGCTGTGTGGGCATTTGTTCCCTTATAAAAATTCAGAAGAGGAAGGGAAGGGGAAAATTCCCCATTAATGAAAGCATCACGTGTAAGCACGTGATCATCAATCCCTTACAAAGAGACTCAGAGAGGGAAAAAGAAAAAGTTCCCGCTAATGGAGCATCATGTGCAAGCACGTGATGCATCTGTATGCAGAGTAAGCAGCTCCATTAGTAGGTGGCAACTAAAGCCTCACGTGCAAGCACGTGATCGTCTTTTACACAAAACGTGTGGGACTCAGTTATAAAACAAACAAAGAAACAAAGAAGCTCACGTGTTACCACGTGATGCCTTCTCTCTGTTTGGACTCCTGCATACAAACAAACCAGATTAATTCTGGGAGGGGTCACGTGGTACACGTGATGAGCTCCTAAGCTTTCTGAACCGATAGAATTAAATTCTACTTAAAAGGAAGCAAAAGCATTAGTTGGAAAATATTTCCTTGTATCTTTCTAAACAAGAAAGATTATGCTCTGTACAACAGAGCGCCGTTAGATTAAAGATCCAATGGTGATTAAAGATCACCAATCTACAGAAAAATTCTATACAGGGAAATATCTTCTCGATCTCGTTAAGAACAACAAACAAGATATCTTCTGTAAAACAGAAGTCCTTGGATTAAAAATCCAACGGTGAATAAAATTCACTGATTGATCTAAAAGATCTTTTTGGTTGATTATAAAATCAATCAAAATCTCTCAATGAGAGATTTTCTAAACAAATTGATTCTTTTCTTTCTTCTATAAATAGGAGCCAAAAAGAAAAAAAAAAGAGGATACAGACAGAGAGAGAGAGAGAGAGAAACCCCCTCGAAAGCAAAAAAAAAGAGAAAAGAGAATTTAATTCTCCAGAAAGAAGAAGATCTCTTCAAGAAGAAAGAAACTCTAGGTAAAAGAAGGAAGGAGATCACCCCATAAGCTCCCACAAAACAAAAGAAAATTTAATTCTCAAATCAAGAGTTTAACTCTTCTAAAAAGAACTTAGTTCTTCCTCTGATTGAAGATCTGCAGAAGCAGATCTCCCCACAAGTTGAGAATTTAATTCTCATCGGGGAGATCTGTCATGAAGATTCAAAACATAGAGGGAAAATTGAGTTCAAAAAATTTAATTCTTTCAACGTAATATATAGGAATTTAATTCCTCCAAATAAAACTGGGGTTTAACCCTATAAAAGAATTCAATTCTTAAACAAAGGATTTAACTCTCCATGCACGTAAAAGAGATTAGCACCCAATATGATAGATGTCAGGTCACGTGCGCCCACGTGGGCTTCCCCTCCCCCCCTCAATAATCAAAAGAACAATTCATATCAGGTCACGTGCCCCCACGTGACCCCTGAACTAGCCTCTTCAAAAGGATAAAAGGGGAGTAAACCTAAAATAGATCTCAATTTGATGTGCCTCACGTAACAACACGTGACCCCTTTATAGTGCTTAGCATTTTCATGAGATGAAACAAGGCAGTCTCCATATTTAGGGCGCCTCACGTGATATCACGTGACCCTTTTATAATGCTAAGCACTTTCAGAAGAGAAGAGAGAATAAATCAAATGCAAGTGGGCCTCACGTGATCTCACGTGGCCCCAATAGTGCTCAACACTCAGGAAAGAAAATGGGTAATTCCAAAGAAGCTGGGCCTATTTTCAAGCGCCTCACGTGACCCCACATGAGCGCCTTAAGCTTTTAGTGTTTAACACTACTTTAAAGCATCACATGACCCCACGTGAGTATCAAACATATGCTAGTGTTTAATACATCAAATAAAACAAAAGAATAAGGGATGTCAGAGCCCATATTATTGTTCAGCATCGCTGACGCAGAAATGGGATCAATCCTAAATAGAAATGATTAAATGGGTTGAGCCCAAGGTTGGCCAAAGCCTAAATTGACTGAGCCTATTGGCTTTAGTCCCAGACAAGATTATCAAATCTTTAATGAACATTCTCTGGTTCATGGGTACATCTCCTCACACATCTGATATATGTCATTGTAATTCTTCAACGTCTTCAAAGAGGTGGCGGGTCCCGGCAACCAGACACTCAATAGACCGCAACGTCCCTAAACTAAAACAATAGAGCCCAACTGCTCTTTTGTTGGATCTAAATGATCCTGTTGAGTAGATCTTAGTATAAAATTAAACTAACGTATCCTCAACAAACGTTTAAGTTGATCTTAGTCTTAAATGAGATTAACGATATTAACGGTACTTAAACCCAACCCAAACCCAAATTTAAGAAAATACGGATTTGGACTAATCCACTCCCTACGGGCGACAACATAAATTAGTCTCCGTATACAATCCACGGGCAACCAAAAATAAAACAAAAACACACGACACGATGTGACCATCTGGAGAAGGAGAAAGTGGTTACCGCGATGCGGTAGTGTAATTAGCTGCAGGGGCTTGCGCCTGCAGGGAAGAGCGTCCCCACAATCAAAAACTCTTCAAACGAGGGGGAATATGATGAAGTCTTCTACAACGGCCGTATCCGTCTAAATCTCCGATGAACGGTGCCATAAATCAACTTGGCATTTTCGGAGAGGTGGACGGATAAATCCAAATAGCATCTGCCCCTCAAAGTTCAGACCAGAAGTCCCAACGTCCCGGTCGCGTCTTTCGGCGGAAAACAGGTGGAGGGTTCCGACAACCAACAGCTCTTAGATGCACTCTCAAACCCATGAGCAAACCCCAATGGACCGTAATGTCTTTAAATTAGCTGTGGACCGTAATGATCTTAAACTAGCTGTGGACCGCAACGTCCTGAAACTAAAACGATAGTGCCTAAATGCTCTTTCGTTAAATCAAAAATGATCCCGAACATTCGTTAAGTAGATCTTAGTCCAATATCGGATTAACGTATCCTTAACAAATATTTAAGTCGATCATAATCTCAAAAATGGTTAACGATCCTTAAATCAAACCAAACCCAAATCTAAGAAAATACGGATTTGGACTAATCCATGCCCTACGGGCGACAACACAAATTAGTCTCCGTATACAATCCACGAGCAACCAAAAATAAAACAAACACACATGACACGAAGTGACCTTCTTGAGCAGGAGAAAGTGGTTATCGCTACGCGGTAACGTAATTAACTGCAGGGGCTTACGTCTGCAGGGAAGAGCGTCCCCACAACCAAAAAACCCCTCACAATGAGGGGGAATCTGACTAAGTCTGCTACAACGGCCGCATCTGTCTAAACCTTTGATACACGGCGCCATAAATCAACTTGGTATTTTCGGAGAGGTGGACAGATAAAACCAAATAGCATCTGCCCCCAAATTCAAGCAAGACGACCTACGCTGTTTCGTCCCTATTTTCGGCGGTAAACAGGGCTACGTCACAGCAGTGCAAGGCTTTACCAATGAGCTACAAGTATTTTCTTGCTGTTCAAAAGTAAAACAAATAGTTATAGTGTACACAGGATTGCAAATACTCCATTTGTACATTAACTTTTAAACAATTTTCTGTACATTGAAATTGGATTTGTTACAACCTACTGATTGGCACGCTTTTGGCGTGTCATGTATTTGAAGTTCTAAAGTTAACCGCAATCAGGACGGTGTCGCTTTACAGCTAGCCGCGATGAGTACGGGTCAATCCGCAGGGAGACGGAGCGTTTTACGTTCTTGTTTTCACGAGTTAATGCGCGAGGCGGAATCGTTCGTATCTAACCTATGTGTATATATGCATAAGTAAAGTTTGTTAGGAATAGATAGGTCAGTGTAAGTTAAAGAAATCCGTATTCAAGTCCTTTGAGCCGAACTCAACAAATGAAGGTAGAGCAATCGGCAACAATGTGGATTAGGGTGCTTAAATACGGTATTAGAAATCCGGCTTATTAACCCTTGTCCGTCCGTTCTTATCTCTTGCTTTCGCCTCCGGCCAAACCGAACGCAACCGGTCGCGGTTAGGAATCACCGATACCTTGGTAGGGTAGGGTGCCTAACGGAGCGCTTGCGTAAAGTTTGGACGGAGTTCAATTGGAAAATACGGAAAAAGAAAATGAGCAAAGAAACCTTAACTTACAATATCTTTCTCTTTTCCTAACAACACATATTCACAAACATTACAACAACAAACCAAAAGGAGCAAATAAAAGACAAACAAAGAAAAGAAAATACAACAAGCAAGTATGTAGATGGCATGATAATAAATTGCAAGTAAAGCAAGATAATAAAAGAGCAAGTAATTAAAAAGCAAGTAATGAAAAGAGCAAGAAAGGAATACTAAGAACCTTGGAACAAGTTATAAACTATGGGTTTAATAACCCAGATTTAAACTTGCAAGCTCAATTAAGAGGTTGCAAAATCAAGAAGGGGCTAAAAACTCAAGGCAAATGAAGGCACAAAAGAGAGCTTTATTAAACTTCAAGAATGATACAACCCTTGAGATCAATAACCAACTCTTAAACTTGCAAGATCAATGAAGAGGTTGTAAGATCAAGTGAAGACAAAGAGCTCAAGGGGACTAAGCTATGTACAAGAGAAAGAACAAAAAAGAAACAAAACTTGGAAAAAGAATGATACAATGAGAGACAATCCAAGACAAAAGAATCCTTGACCCCTTGCCCACTGCCTACTTTTATAGGCACCAAATCAAAATAAACAAACAATGAAACTAAGACTACGTGGCGGCAAGGGAGGGACTGTGAAAAACTGGGGGCAAATACGGCAGATGGGACCGGCCAAGGAGGTGTTGTGCTCGGCCCAAATCCAAGCTCTGGGGCTCGTGCTTGGTGTGTTGGTTTGTGTGTTCCCCTACATCACATTGGTGCAGTTTGATTTGTCTATTTGAATTTGTGGTGCACTCAGGGATTGGAGGGAAACAAGTAGATATGCATCACACCACACCATATCTTTAGCATTCAATGCACATTTAATGCACATCACTTCGCATGCCCACTTGCCTTGCATCATGGCAGCCTCATCCCATGGTCCATGAGCCAAAGAGCATGTGTGCACACTTGCTTTGTGTTGGACCAATATATTGTACACACACTTTATTCGCAAAAAACTCTTTGGATATCGGTCGGTTTCCAGTTCCGGTTACAGTGTTGGTTCACAAATGATATATCCGTGATTTTAAATGTATTTCCAGTATTTTGTCACTGACACCTGTAATCTGTATTACTGAGCAGACACTGCTTAATAGTATCGATATATAACAAAATAGATAAAGAATGAGCGGTATTAAAATGCAGTTTTCTGATATGAACAAATACCCCCAAACTTATCTTTTGCTCGTCCCGAGTAAAAAAAATCCTAACCTCACTTTCGTAGGGAACGCGATTGCACTGCGCACGTGCAACAAGCCGTTAAACCTCTAGGTATCCCTAGTAGGAGGAGTGTTGTCTCCTGAGAGTTTTCAGCGGATTACACCCACAAAATCCCGTCAAGCTAGTTTCACAAGTTAACATCGATTCTACTCCTACAGTTTAGTATCTAGGTCAGAAACTCTATTATCCTAAGTTAGAAATATCCCACCCTTATATTTCACACCTCCTATTTA
Source organism: Agapanthus africanus (assembly GCA_030015575.1). NCBI lineage: Eukaryota > Viridiplantae > Streptophyta > Magnoliopsida > Asparagales > Amaryllidaceae > Agapanthus > Agapanthus africanus. Next base: position 412,429,159 of record CM057349.1, on the reverse strand, counting down.
TTTTACCCCAGATCCTATACGTTTTACAGTTTAGAAAGATCTCGGTATCTCTTGGGTTTTCCTTCTAAAGTGCGGTCTCCAATCAGGGATTTTTATCAGTTTTACGGAAAACATAAGTCTTATTCTTTATTTCTATCTTTCTTCCAAACATAGATTGTATACCCCCACGTGTGTGTAAATTTTCACCCCTACACTCAAGAATTCAATTCAAGCTATAGTACCCTTACCCTAATACCTAATACTACTTCCCTTCATTAATGAGGGACGGTATTGCTCACACACCTTTCATGCGACTATTAATGCATCTTGAGGCACTAACAGCCGATTACTGAATGAGTGGGCTTTAAATCGTAAATAGCAGTTTCTAGGTCTTGACTTTTTTTTTTTTTTCTTTATTTTTCTTTTTCAAGACCGGATATATTTTTCAATATGTACTTTTGGTGTTTAGCTTTAAATACCTTTTTTTCTTTCATACTAGATTTTCAGGCAACAGTATTTCTAGGTATCTTCTACTATCCCAAGTTTCAAGATGCGTGTATGTGCAGTTTGTAGGGTATATACTTTCTAAATTTGAACTCAAGAATAGAAACTATTTTTCAGACTTGTCTTTCAGTAAAACTTCAATACTTCCCCTTCATCTTGACTTAAGTCAAGAACTGAATTAAAGATTACCTACTTTTATAAAAAAATACTGGAAAAACGTATAATTACCAAGGTTAAACAGAAAGAGGGTTATTTTTAGGGTTTTCAATTCCTAAGTCTAGGATTTAGTTATTTTTAACGTATCAACTAAACTTTAGGAATAAAATCTAAGTTACCCTATTAGCTAACTTGACGACAAAGTTTTTATATTTTTGTAAAATTATCGATTTTTATGGGTTTTTAAATAAGAATGCAAATGCAAAATATACACAAGAATGCGAAGGTAGAAAGCTTACCGAGCACACCCCCAAACTTAAACTTGTCAGTGCCCTCACTGTCAGGCTATACCAAAAGGGTCAAAATTTTCGACGCTCCTCTAATTTTTATTTTTAGTTTTTTATTAACAGAAAAAGAAAACAAAATATATATATACACAAAAAGGCCCCCCCCCCAACTTTAGTGAAACAGTGCTGCCGCTGTTCAAGCGTTGAAGTTCAGGATTAGGGGGGAGAGGACAATATTATCTATACAAGGCCTTACACAGGCCAAAAGTTAACACCAACCATTCAAAATTTTTATCGGGATAAGACCCGGGCTGGTGACAGAATACGGTGAGGAAAGAAATGGAGAATACACGAGACCGTATGGGGATAGAAGCGGAATGCGGTCTCGGTATATGAGAAGAAGAATGGCGGAAGGGAAAAAGAAATGGTGTACGAACTTGAGGGTGAAAATGGAGTGAATAAATTAGCACAATTTGTAATGACCGATGTGTAAAAAGTGATTGTGCTAATCTATCAATCCGTCGAGAGATAGGGTCAAATCCCTCAAGATTCGTGAGAGAACATGGGGACACTGAACTTGGTAAACCAGACATTGGAAATGAAAGTGATACGGTGTCTTGCAAGGTCAGAACGATAGAATGGATGGAGGGGAGTGATTGAGGAAGGTCATCGGTTAAAGGTTCAGGAGGGTGTACACAGTCAATGAAAGGGATAGGATGAATTGGAAAATCCGACTCATCAATTAAAACCGGTTCATCCTCAAAGCTATCCTTAAAAGTCTCCTCAAAAATTATTTTATCCATGCATTTATCATTCAAATCCAGATGCATATGGAGTTCATGAAAAACAGGTAATGACTCGGGATGATGAATTGGAGAGAAAAACTCATCCAAAACTGCGAGTTCATCATCCAAAATATTCCCAGCGTCAATATCCTCAATCAAGTGAAAATCAATATTCTCAGACACCTCATCAAAAGCATGGATATTAATCAATTCAGGTTCTAGAGTGGAGGTGTAGTAGTCAAAAGGATTTGGTGTGGTTTCACTTGACATGGACCCTTCATAATCTGGTAAATCAAACATTACAAAGTCACACAACTCATTAAACATTCTATCTTCACTTGGTAAATCATTTGGTACACTTGATAGACATTTAAAACCGGAGTTGTGCGATTCAATTTGCAATGAGTAGGTTTGATTTGGAAGGGTGTACCGCTCACTCTTACGACTCAATTCCTCAATCTGTCCTACCGCCTCATCATACATTGGAAAATTTGGAACTAATTGGAAACTAGCTACCGGTTCACTAGGTTGTATGAGGGCGGCCATGGATGCATTCAAATCCATCATCTGCTGGTACGATGCTACCCGAATGTCTTCTAACGACTGTTCCATACTAGACATGGGTTGTGGAGGGGTTTCAGTAAAAGATTCAAAGTTTTTTTGATACTGGAAACTCCCAAATGGCTGTTCAGAAGCAATGTCTAGGGAAGGTGAAAAAGTTGGGTAGGACTGGTAGGAATTGAATGGTTGGACAGGGTTATGATCAACATTTGGGTAAGAAGGTGAATGGAATTGTTGATCAAAAGAACTGGCAGTGGTGAAAGGAGTGAAAAATCGGTTACGGGATTGTTCAATACGTTCAGCAATAGACATAGGTCTTGGAGTTAAAACAGGACTCTCAAAAGGGGTATCAACGTAAGAAGATAGGGTAGGTTGAAATGGTTGATACAAGGTGGATTGCAGAGTCCAGTTATTCATCATAGACGCGTCTATCCGATCTTTCAAAGAAATTTTGGGTATGGAGGGATCGTTCGAAGTTTGACAAAAGCAAGAACCGTAAGAAGTCATGTCTGGTTGTGGGTACCAAAATTTGGCAAAACTTTTTCTAGGTGGGGTACCCATGATATGAAGAGAGAAAGGAGAAGAAAAAGAATGTGATTTTTTTTTTTATTATTATTATTATTTTAAGTTAGTTATCAACAAGAGAATGAAATACACAAAAAAGAATCTGGACAAAAACAATCACGACACAAAAATACCACACACCTAATCGTTCTAAGGTTCACCTAGGTCAACTAGACCTGCTCCAGAACTTGATCGTTGAAGTAAAACTGTGTCAAGAAGCGGGCTCAAGATATACTGATCACGAGGCCAGGTAAATGCAGAGATAAGGAGAGGTTTTCCGCCGCTTTCGCGAAGGTCCTTAATTAAATAACCCTTTCTCTTTTGGCAGTTTCGCCGTGAACACTTTCCTAGACACCCCGTAAATAATATACCGTTAAGCGGTGTTTTAAACACAATTAAGCTCTCCTAGTGAGCGCAAAGTCCTTAATTTTTAAAGTCTAGTTTCTTTTAAACTTTTGTGTGGGTAAACGTTATGCTTATTTTCGTGATTTGTAGGCCACAGAAAAGGTGATGAAATCCTTTACCGTATATTGTGAGGTTCGCTTGCTCTTAAGTCCGTATTAATGTATGCAATGCGCAATTCAATAAAAAATTATGTTCAAAACATCAAACAATCTTTTTTTATGTTTAAGCTCGGCACTGCAACAAATAAGGGTTAGTCAATTTTGGCGTTTGGTAGAGAACTTGCAAAGAATCCTGCAAAGTTGTTATATTGGATGTGTCGGATTTAAGAAGAAGGTGTTAGTAAAGTACGTACCGATAAATTTTCGGGTTTAAGAAACCCCCGTTGAAATTAAATCCGAATAGCTTGGAAAATTCGCTTGCACGAGTCAAACTATCCGGATCTTTGGCACTATACTTTGCAATCACCTTAGCTTGGAATGTACACTTTGCTCCTTACGATCGCAGTTCGCAAATCCGCAAAAATCTAAAATGTCGGAAAAACGGATTTTGGTGCGAAAAAGCGATATGAATGCCCAAATACCTGCACACTAAAAATTATAAGAAACAAGCAATAAATATGATACAAAAACAGAACACTGGAGCATAGGACAAAATTTGGGAGCAAAATGAGGAGAATAGGCCAGCGAGCTCGGACTTGGAGGTGATGTCACCGGTTTTTCCTTGGAGATAGGGATCCAAATTTCTTCTGCTGTTTCAGTGTTCGATTAGTGCCTCACTGGTATTGTTTATCTTTTTAGTTGAGATCCAGAGTGCTAGCAGGTCAGAATTCCAGAGAGCAAAAAGTGTTAGCAATGTTAGTTTTTGTTTTGGTTTTGAAATTTTTGAAATTTTTAGTTTGTTTTTTTAAGAATGGTGTTAGATGGAAATTAACAAGATTAACCCGAAATAACAAGAATAAAAATGTTACCGTCTCCCCGGCGACGGCGCCATTTGATTGGCACACTTTTGGCGTGTCGTGTATTTGTAGTTCTAAAATTAACCGCAATCAGGACGGTGTCGCTTTGTAGCTAGCCGCGATGAGTACGGGTCGATCCGCAGGGAGACGGAGCGTTTTACGTTCTTGTTTTTACGAGTTAATGCGCGAGGCGGAATCGTTCGTATCTAACCTATGTGTATATATGCATAAGTAAAGTTTGTTAGGAATAGATAGGTTAGTGTAAGTTAAAGAAATCCGTATTCAAGTCCTTTGAGCCGAACTCAACAAATGAAACTAGAGCAATCGGCAACAACGTGGATTAGGGTGCTTAAACACGGTATTAGAAATCCGGCTTATTGAACCTTGTCCGTCCGTTCTTGTCTCTTGCTTTCGCCTCCGGACAAACCGAATACAACTGGTCGCGGTTAGGAATTACCGATACCTTGGTAGGGGAGGGTGCCTAACGGAGCGCTTGCGTAAAGTTTGGGCGGAGTTCAATTGGAAAATACGGAAAAAGAAAATGAGCAAAGAAACCTTAACTTACAATATCTTTCTCTTTTCCTAACAACACATATTCACAAACATTACAACAACAAACCAAAAGGAGCAAATAAAAGACAAACAAAGAAAAGAAAATACAATAAGCAAGTAAGTAGATGGCATGATAATAAATTGCAAGTAGGTAAAGCAAGATAATAAAAGAGCAAGTAATTGAAAAGCAAGTAATGAAAAGAGCAAGAAAGGAATACTAAGAACCTTAGAACAAGTTACAAACCATGGGTTTAATAACCCAAACATAAATTTGCAAGCTCAATTAAGTGGTTTCAAGATCAAGAGAGGGCTAAAAACTCAAGGCAAATGAAGGCAGAAAGAGAGCTTTATTAAACTTCAAGAATGATACAACCCTTGAGATCAATAACCAACTCTTAAACTTACAAGCTCAATGAAGAGGTTGCAAGATCAAGTGAAGGTAAAGAGCTCAAGAGGACTAAGCTATGTACAAGAGAAAGAACAAAAAAGAAACAAAACTTGGAAAAAGAATGATACAATGAGAGACAATCCAAGACAAAAGAATCCTTGACCCCTTGCCCTCTGCCTGCTTTTATAGGCACCAAATCAAAATAAACAAACAATAAAACTAAGACCACGTGGCAGCAAGGGAGGGACTGTGAAAAACTGGGGGAAAATGGGGCAGATGGGGCCGACCAAGGAGGTGTTGTGCTCGGCCCAAATCCGAGCTCTGGGGCTCATGCTTGGTGTGTTGGTTTGTGTGTTCCCCCACATCACATTGGTGTAGTTTGATTTGTCTATTTGAATTTGTAGTGCACTCAGGGATTGGAGGGAAACAAGTAGCTATGCATCACATCACACTATATCTTTAGCATTCACTGCACATTTAATGCACATCACTTCTCATGCCCACTTGCCTTGCATCATGGCAGCCTCATCCCATGGTCCATGAGCCAAAGAGCATGTGTGCACACTTGCTTTGTGTTGGATCAATATATTGTGCGCACACTTTATTCGCAAAAACTCTTTGGATATCGGTCGGTTTCCAGTTCCGGTTACAGTGTCGGCTCATAAATGATATATCCGTGAATTTAAATGTATTTCCAGTATTTTGTCACGGACACCTGTAATCTGTATTACTGAGCAGACACTGCTTAATAGTACCGATATATAACAAAATAGATAAAAAATGAGCGGTATTAAAATGCAGTTTTCTGATATGAACACCTACTCTCCTTACAAAAATTTCGTTCTCGAAATTTACAATTATTTTAAGGACTAGTTTACAAATAAATGAGGGTATCTTCCATGCATGTCGTCCTCATGTTCCCATGTCGATTCCCCTGGTGAATCTTTTTCTCCACGTCACTCGAACCAAGTTGACTTCCTTGTTCCGAAGTGACTTCACCTTCCTGTCCAGGATCTCAACATGTTGTTGCTCACAAGATAAATCTGGCTGTACAGTGAGCTCGGAGTGATCAAGAATATGGCTAGGGTCACTTACATACCTTCTGAGTTGGGATATGTGGAACACATTGTGCACTCCTTCTAATGAAGGTGGAAGTGCCAAGCGATATGTCACTTCACCGACTCTTTCGAGTATGTCGAACGGTCCAATATACCTCAGACTAAGCTTACCTCGTCTTCCAAAATGAATCACTCCACGGTTCGGAGATATCTTCAGAAATACATGTTCTCCCGGTTGAAACTCCAAGTGACGGCGCTTTGCATCAGCCCAGTGCTTCTGTCGATCTTGGGCTATGCGCATTCTTTCCATGATTGTACGAACCACGTCGACAGTTGCTACTATCATCTCAGGTCCAAGGAGTTTTCTATCTCCGATGTCGTCCCAACTTATTGGAGATCGACACTTCCTTCCATAAAGTGCTGCAAAGGGTGCCATTCCTGTACTTGCTTGGTAGCTGCTATTGTATGAAAACTCCACAAGATGTAGGTGATCTTCCCACGATCCTCCGAAGTCTATGAAGGGTTACGCTAACGCCCCGGCCAACTTCCGTGGCCAAATGCGGAACAAAAATTTTATGAAGATCGTAAACATTGGTGCTAGAATAAACCAAAACCGGATCTTTAACCATAAACCTAACTAGAAAATGAAGGTTCTATCTACTATGATAGAATGTATACCTAAAGAAAACAAGTCCTTCGGGTCTTCGATCCTCTCCTTAAGCTCCTCGATGGATGTATGGATTGTGCTTGAATTTGTCAACGATGATCTACCTCGAAAGATCCAACCTAGAGCTTAACCTCCAAGATGAGGCAACTAGAACACTTAGGTTGCTAGACTAAGTGAGCTAGACTGAGTAGAGAGTGGTTTTGGTGGCTTGGTCTCAATTGTTAGTGTATATGCCCTAGAGGCCATTACTGTATCATACTAGTTTGTATATTACTTAATGGAAGCTTGGGATATTCACAGTTGTATATACAATCTTGTTCGAAATGGTAGTATGCTACTTGGTTTGTCTCTGCTTTAATATGTGCATGTGTTTCTTTTAGCATATTGCTGGTATACATATTAGTAGAGCCCTTAGGATCTTTGCTTGATTACCAGCGTTGTGATGGCGCTCGCACTCGTGGGAGCTGGGTAATCTATAAGCACATCCTTATACAGGTCCCTGGTCGTTGGACTATCGAGACAGGGCATCGATACTCCGGAGTAGACTAGCGTATGCGCTTCTCATCCCAGTGTGGGAGACGGTCTGTCCCACAGCCGTTAGTACGTCGTACTTGGGATAGTATGCGGGTGCTCGTTAGGTTACGAGTACACTGGACAGGACTCGTCGGGAACTGTTGGTTGGTAATATACCTATCGTCAGTTATCAGTTCCCAGGTGACATGAGTACAGCTTAGTCCGCTGACTTGACACTGTCACTTCGCCTCGAGTGTGTTCCCACTGCACTTTGATTACTACCCTACCACGGCTCAAAGGAGTCGTGCAAACAGGTAGTTTTTGGGTGCAGTCCCGAAGCACTTGGAGGCAGTGACGGTTAGACAGGATTCGTCTCTCCCGGTATTGGGGGTTGACATCGCGCTGTGTCCAGGAGAGCCATTACACGAGTAGTCCCTGGCCAGGGCAAGCGAGATATACTGGTAGGTTTCCAGTGTTATCTCAGGGTGTTCTGGGCTACACTCCGACACGACTTGTACCGCTATTAGGGGACTAACGTTCACCGCCCCCCTAGGCCCGCCATGCGATGTATCAGACGAACAGACCGGACTGTACGGAGACTGTCACATACAGGCTCAGTAGGAGTGCAGATGGGGTTCACCTCGTCAGTCTTCTTATCGACATCTACCTGGGGACCGTTACGTACAGCTAGTGCCGCTTGCGGTCTGTGGTTAAACCCACTGCCAGCGTAGTGTCGAGTCTTTAGAGTCCCACACAGAGAGCTATTCGCCTTTAGGCAAAATGAGTAGAGGTCGCATGGTTTTGCGACAGGGTTCGTTCGCATCCGCGCACTTGTGCACGTTTGCTGTCCGGACAGTTTATACTAGCGGGCTTTGGTTTAAGCCGGATCCTAGTATATGATTTGAGATTGGTTTTTCTCAGAGTATTCGTGTTCCTCGGATCACGAATGCGGGTGCATATGCACAGTTGCTTGAGATTGAGGGAGAGGACCTTGTTTAGGGTTAATGGCTATTGTCATTTTATTAACCCTATTGCTTTTGTGTGTATTATAGTTAATTGATAATTAGCTTAATAATTGTGCATGGTTGTTGTTGTTGACCATTTGACTTCATTGACTTGTTGACCTAGGTTGACACTTTGACCATCATCATTTCTTTTGGAAGATGCTCTTTGATCTTTGCAAATTGAAATGATAATGGTCATGTCATGATTTACCATGACAATTTTCAAGCTAATTATTCAATTAAAATTATTCACACATATTAGTGAGAATGGCTCACTAATAATTCATTCTCTCATATCATTTCTCTCTCTTGCTCATCCTCTCCCTCAAGCTCTCTCCCTCTCATGTGTTGAGAAACAAAAAGCTTGAGAAAAACCCTCACTTGATCTTCTCTACTCTCTTCTAGGGTTCAAGTCTTAGCATTTCTTGCACTCTAGTTACTCCTAGCTTGGAGTTGAAGCTAAAGGTCGAGGCTTTCGGGTGGATCCTTCTTTGACGGGAGAAGACAAGCAAGGTGACCTCTTTCTACCATTCCAAGGAGCAAGGAGAGAAGGACTTTGAGCTCAAGGTATAACCTTTCCATCACTTAGCTAGTTACTAGTTAGGGTTAGCTTGTTTTTGTTTAGCAAAGATCCTTATAGCTTGGTCCATGTTGCCTATAGTTGATAAAAATCCAATTTTTATTATGTTTTCCGCCTCCCCGTAAGCACCGGGGTGGGCAACGTGGACTTACAGTGGTATCAGAGCCTAACTAAACATAAACTAGCTAAGTAGTTAAGTGTAACGAAGTTTCGAAACCGGAAAATCGAAAAACCAAACTCGCAAAACCCTAAGTTTCTGTTAATTTTTTTTCTGGTCAAAATAAAATTTGTTATACACCAAAAATTATCTCAGGGTTTTGTTAAGAACACCACCAAAAACGAGACAGAGAGTCGACTAAATGGCCGCGGATCCGCGGCAATAGGAAGCTATTGCGCCGCGCATCCACGGCCGTCTTGTCTCCTCTCTGCCTCGATTTTGGTACAGTGTGTTTCTGTGTTGGTTTTGGGATTTTTAGGATTTGTTATATGTGCCCAGATTTTCCAGAACTAAAATTTACTTTTGGGGGCCTATAAATCCGTATTTTTTTCGGAACTTCACTACACTTTAACTATATCAGTTGTATCTGTGATGCTTGCATGTATTGAACGTCGGCTAATCGCTATAAGTCGATTAGTCGGGGTTATACATCTCTGTGATCTGTGATTGTTATTGGTTTATGGATATGAATGGGTTGGATTGTCGCGGGTGAATAGCCGGGGTGGATGTGAGATGAGCGTTATTTTTCTTTCATTCATTTGTAACATGTAAATTGATGTAATAATATTATTTGTATGGCCGCACAACCGGGTCGGGGTTGTAGCCGTCATTGTATAATTCTTTTTACTGTTTTTGCTCCTAGGATAGACCCATGGAGGGGGTGCACAAACTACCGGGTATCTCGAAGTGCCGAGTGGCCTACTCACGGTGGTGAGGGAGGTTGCTTCGCTTCGGGTGCTTGGCGGGTAGTTTGCCGCACCCGTAGGGGTCTTGGGTGGGGTATTGGCTATTCACCGCGACCGTGTAATCCGCTTTACGTTGCAGGCTCGAACGCATTGCGGATTCCTAGTATATCCAATGTATTCATCTGTGATCTGTAATGTCTATCATTGCTATATATTTATATATAATAACTATTTAGGCGTTGCTTATGTTTTACAGCCGCGCTAGCCCAGCCCCCGCTCTGTCGTTAGTTAAGTAACCTAACGGGTGATGACGGGGCCCCGTGGCGAATGCGAATGGCATAAGCGTACGCCATATTTTGGTTGTTTTCTGCAATGGTAGGATTAAATGATGGAACGCATTAAAAGAACTAATGCAAGAAATAAACCAAGTAAAAGTCGATTGGAACACTTTGAAAACCACTCGGTTCTTTTCAAAACGAAACTTTTAAACGCGGAGCTTGAACCACTCCTTTTAAAAGCTATCTCGTTCCATCGATTATATCAAGTTCACTACGTTCACGGTTTCGCCAAAACCATCCGTAGCCCTCCATCATTTCGGTTAAATATTCGGTAGTATTCAAGCTATGTATTTTGACCTCACGCCAAGGCATAGTGATTGGTAGCTGCCGGATATTTATCCGTTGCATAGATAGAATGCGTTGATTTGAGACAGTCGTACTGCCGTTTTGGCCTACGTCAAGGGTAGGTACGGGTGGGTTCAAATTAACCAGGATAATGATGGGAAGAACTTGACATGTGACTTATGACATTTTGACCTCACGCCAAGGTCATAAGAGCATGGGGCAAAAATCCACATCGGGAGTTTCATAAGTACTGAAACTTGCTAGCGTTGCATACCATTTGGAGTGTGATAATTCTGGTAGGATTCCTTCGGTTTTATCACGCGATGATATTTGGATCCCGATCCTACTGTGAGTATATGCTACTCCTCGGGAAAACTCTCACTTAACGATCAATGCTATAAACCTAGTAGGTGCCTAGAAAGATGTTAGCGGGGCTACGCCCATAGGGAAAAGAGGTTACTTAATTAAGGAACTTCGCGAAAGCGTTGGAAAACCTCCCTCGAAGTACCGACATTGGCCTGGCTGAACGGTTAAGCAAGTATTGTACGATGAGAATGATCCCGACTAATCCTTTTCTTTATGGTTTGAGAAGGGATTCGAGAAACAGTGGGAGCCATCCAGTTTAGACAAACTAAAAACCACTCTAAACTTGCAAGAGCATCATGCTAAAGTGTTTCTTTTCTCTCTCCTAATTGCAGCGACCATTCAAGATGACCGGACTTAAGTTACTATTAGATAAAAATATATTGACAGGGCCAAACTACAAAGATTGGCTCAGGAATGTCAAGATGGCTATCACTTATGACAAGCTGGGGTATATACTTACCACCAAAGCTCCCCCTGTCCCAGGTCCCACCTCCAGCGTCGCGGATGTAGAAATCCGTAAGACATGGGAGATAGATTGCGCGAGGGCCAGATGCCTCGTACTAGCCTCGATGGACAACGACCATCAGAGGAGGCACGAGAATATGGACCTAGAGTCCATATTTCTCCATACAAAAGAACTGTATGGAGAGCAGTCTCGTATCGCTAGATACGAAGTGTCGAAGAAGCTTTTTTCGGCAAGGTTGGCCGTCGGATCATCGGTAGCGGACCACGTGCTTAAGATGATCGGCTACATAGAGGAGCTCGCAGACCTTGGGACCACGTTGGAGAATGAACTCTATACTGATTTGATTCTCCAGTTCCTTCCTTCCACTTACGCCCAGTTCATTCTTAACTTCAACATGCAAGGAAAGGAGGTTGAACTTGCCGAACTTCTGAACATGTTGAGGACTGCTGAGGGCACCCTACAGAAGGGTAGGGAGACATCCACTTTGTTTGTAGGAGGATCTTCCTCTTCTAGGTCCAGGGCGAAAGCCAAGGGCAAGAAGAAGAAAGCCCCCGCCAAACCAAGTGGCGGTGTCGGTAAAGTGGATACGAAGGGAAAGGGTAAAGCAACAAAGGTAGCGGGGAAGCTGGTGGGGAAGGAAGAATGCTTCTATTGTCACAAAAGTAGTCACTGGAAACAGGATTGCAAGGCTTGGAAAGCCAGAACACAGGATTTGAAGCGAGTTGCAGCTTCAGCTTCAGGTGTGTATGTTATTGAAAACTATCTATCAATAAACTCTACATCCTGGGTATTGGATACCGGATCAGGATCTCATATCTGTAATTCTTTGCAGGCGTTGAGAAAGCGTAGAGTTTTGAAGACAGGTGACATGACCCTCAGAGTTGCGAACGGTGCTAGCATGGATGCTGAGGCCGTGGGGGACTATCACCTGGGATTATCAGATGGACACTTTTTGGTTTTGCGTAGTTGTTATTATGTACCAAATGCAACCTGTAATATCATTTCTGTATCTTTATTATCTAAAGAAGATTATGAATTTGCATTTGTAAGTAATGTAGTGAACATTCACCTTAATCAAGTTTTGATTGGGTCAGGTACATTGAACAACGGTATATACGTTTTAAACCAACCGCAGGTTTTCAATATCCAGAATACACACAAAAGAAAGTCTCCAGAAATTAATAAAACTTTCTTATGGCATTGTAGACTGGGTCACATCAATGAGAGAAGATTGACTAAGTTACATACTGAAGGATATTTAGATCCGTTCGAATATCAATCGTATGCAACTTGTCAATCCTGTCTCAAAGGAAAGATGACAAAGGCTCCGTTTTCTGGACACGGAGAAAGAGCGAGCGAGCTCTTGGGACTCGTACACAGCGACGTGTGCGGTCCAATGTCTACACATGCGCGAAGCGGTTTTTCTTACTTCATTACTTTTACGGATGATTTCTCAAGATTCGGACATGTCTTCTTAATGAAGCATAAATCCGAAGCTTTTGATAAGTTCCAGGAATATAAGAATGAAGTAGAAAAACAAACAGGCAAAAGTATCAAGATCCTAAGATCAGATCGAGGAGGAGAATACTTAAGTGCCGAATTCCTGAATTACTTAAAAGAGAATGGAATTCTCTCTCAGCTTACTCCTCCATACACTCCGCAACATAACGGTGTATCGGAGAGACGGAACCGAACCCTATTGGATATGGTACGGTCCATGATGAGTAACGCTGAGTTACCGCGATCGTTCTGGGGATATGCGCTAGAAACAGCTGCATATCTTTTGAACCGTGTTCCCACTAAGACTGTGCCTACCACACCATATGAGTTATGGAGTGGGAAGAAACCCTATCTTCAATACTTGAAGATTTGGGGATGTCCAGCTTATGTCAAAAAGCAGCATACGGACAAGCTCGAGGCACGCTCAGTACTGTGCAAGTTTGTGGGATACCCAAAGAACTCCAGGGGGTATCTTTTCTATTACGCAGAGGAACAAAAAGTCCTTGTTTCTCGTAATGCCCATTTTCTGGAACATCAGTTTTTAGAAAAAGAAATAAGTGGGAGCGCAATAGAACTGGAAGAAATTCCAGAACCACAAACTATTACTGAAAGTTTAGTGGAACCAGAAGGTTCAAAAGAACAGGACATTCCTACGCCACTCCGCAGGAGTAGTAGGCAGTCTCATCCACCCGAGAGGTACTACGATTTTCTCATTGACGGGGATAGAGAGGACTGCATCATAGATTGTGATGAGCCTACTAGCTTCCAGCAAGCCATTCAGAGCGTCGACTCGGTAAAATGGCTGGATGCAATGCGGACCGAGATGAGTCCATGTACACCAACAAAGTATGGACATTGGACATTGCTCCAGACGGGGTAAAACCCGTAGGATGCAAGTGGATCTTCAAAAGGAAGATTGGTGTAGATGGACAGGTTGAGACCTATAAAGCTAGACTGGTAGCAAAGGGTTTTCGTCAGCGACCTGGTTTGGACTATGACGAAACCTTTTCTCCAGTAGCTATGCTGAAATCCATTCGGATCCTTCTTGCCATCGCTGCTTTCCACGATTATGAGATTTGGCAGATGGACGTAAAGACAGCTTTTCTAAATGGTCATTTAGAGGAGTGTGTCTATATGGACCAGCCAGAGGGTTTCATTCAGGGTGGGAGCAGCGGAAAGGTGTGCAAGTTGCTCAAGTCCATTTATGGACTCAAGCAGGCATCGCGGAGTTGGAACATCTGTTTTGATGAGACGGTCAAAGAATTTGGCTTTATCAAAAATCCAGATGAACCATGCATCTATTGTAGATTTGTAGCGAGAACTGTAGCATTCCTCGTTTTATACGTGGATGAAATTCTCTTAATAGGAAATGACATTCCTATGCTACAATCTGTCAAGGGGTTCTTGTCACACAGGTTCTCCATGAAAGACCTGGGTGATGCCTCATACATTCTGGGTATCCGGATCTACCGTGACAGATCCAAGAGGATATTAGGACTCTCACAGTCCAGGTACATCGACACCATACTGAAGAGATTCAGTATGGAAGATTCCAAGCGCGGTAATCTACCGGCTTGTCACGGGATCACCCTCTCCAAAGAGATGTCTCCCAAGACTGATTTGGAGAGGGATCGCATGTCTATTATACCCTACGCTTCTGCGGTAGGCTCTATAATGTATGCGATGTTGTGTACCAGACCGGATGTGGCTTATGCACTGAGTGTGGTAAGCAGGTATCAGTCAAACCCTGGGGAGAAACATTGGATAGCAGTAAAGAACATTCTCAAGTACCTGAGAAGGACTAAGGAGATGTTCTTGGTGTATGGCGGAAAAGACCTGCAGATTGAGGCCTTTGCTGACTCCAGCTTTCAGAGTGACAAGGATGATTCCAAGTCCATGTCGGGTTTTGTCTTTACCCTCAATGGAGGGGCGGTGTGTTGGAAGAGCTCCAAACAGGAAACCGTTGCTGACTCGACTATGGTAGCGGAATACATCGCTGCATCTGATGCCGCAAAAGAAGCTGTCTGGATAAGGAAGTTCTTGAAAGAACTTCAGGTGGTTCCGTCCATTGTTGACCCAATACCTCTGTATTGCGACAACAACGGGGCTATAGCTTTAGCGAAGGAACCCAGGTCCCATCAGAATCCAGACACATCTTAAGGCGGTATCACCTGATCAGGGAGATCGTGGATCACCAGGAGATCGAGGTCCGGAGAGTTGCATCAGAGGATAACACAACAGATCCATTCACCAAGGCCTTGCCCCAGACTCAGTTCGAGCGGCTGATCGAGATGATAGGTCTTCGATACGCCAGTACATGGCCTTAGTGCAAGTGGGAGATTGTTAGTGTATATGCCCTAAGGCCATTACTGTATCATACTAGTTTGTATATTACTTAATGGAAGCTTGGGATATTCACAGTTGTATATACAATCTTGCTCGAAATGGTAGTATGCTACTTGGTTTGTCTCTGCTTTAATATGTGCATGTGTTTCTTTTAGCATATTGCTGGTATACATATTAGTAGAGCCCTTAGGATCTTTGCTTGATTACCAGCGTTGTGATGGCGCTCGCACTCGTGGGAGCTGGGTAATCTATAAGCACATCCTTATACAGGTCCCTGGTCGTTGGACTATCGAGACAGGGCATCGATACTCCGGAGTAGACTAGCGTATGCGCTTCTCATCCCAGTGTGGGAGACGGTCTGTCCCACAGCCGTTAGTACGTCGTACTTGGGATAGTATGCGGGTGCTCGTTAGGTTACGAGTACACTGGACAGGACTCGTCGGGAACTGTTGGTTGGTAATATACCTATCGTCAGTTATCAGTTCCCAGGTGACATGAGTACAGCTTAGTCCGCTGACTTGACACTGTCACTTTGCCTCGAGTGTGTTCCCACTGCACTTTGATTACTACCCTACCACGGCTCAAAGGAGGCGTGCAAACAGGTAGTTTTTGGGTGCAGTCCCGAAGCACTTGGAGGCAGTGACGGTTAGACAGGATTCGTCTCTCCCGGTATTGGGGGTTGACATCGCGCTGTGTCCAGGAGAGCCATTACACGAGTAGTCCCTGGCCAGGGCAAGCGAGATATACTGGTAGGTTTCCAGTGTTATCTCAGGGTGTTCTGGGCTACACTCCGACACGACTTGTACCGCTATTAGGGGACTGACGTCACCGCCCCCTAGGCCCGCCATGCGATGTATCAGACGAACAGACCGGACTGTACGGAGACTGTCACATACAGGCTCAGTAGGAGTGCAGATGGGGTTCACCTCGTCAGTCTTCTTATCGACATCTACCTGGGGACCGTTACGTACAGCTAGTGCCGCTTGCGGTCTGTGGTTAAACCCACTGCCAGCGTAGTGTCGAGTCTTTAGAGTCCCACACAGAGAGCTATTCGCCTTTAGGCAAAATGAGTAGAGGTCGCATGGTTTTGCGACAGGGTTCGTTCGCATCCGCGCACTTGTGCACGTTTGCTGTCCGGAAAGTTTATACTAGCGGGCTTTGGTTTAAGCCGGATCCTAGTATATGATTTGAGATTGGTTTTTCTCAGAGTATTCGTGTTCCTCGGATCACGAATGCGGGTCCGTATGCACAGTTGCTTGAGATTGAGGGAGAGGACCTTGTTTAGGGTTAATGGCTATTGTCATTTTATTAACCCTATTGCTTTTGTGTGTATTATAGTTAATTGATAATTAGCTTAATAATTGTGCATGGTTGTTGTTGTTGACCATTTGACTTCATTGACTTGTTGACCTAGGTTGACACTTTGACCATCATCATTTCTTTTGGAAGATGCTCTTTGATCTTTGCAAATTGAAATGATAATGGTCATGTCATGATTTACCATGACAATTTTCAAGCTAATTATTCAATTAAAATTATTCACACATATTAGTGAGAATGGCTCACTAATAATTCATTCTCTCATATCATTTCTCTCTCTTGCTCATCCTCTCCCTCAAGCTCTCTCCCTCTCATGTGTTGAGAAACAAAAAGCTTGAGAAAAACCCTCACTTGATCTTCTCTACTCTCTTCTAGGGTTCAAGTCTTAGCATTTCTTGCACTCTAGTTACTCCTAGCTTGGAGTTGAAGCTAAAGGTCGAGGCTTTCGGGTGGATCCTTCTTTGACGGGAGAAGACAAGCAAGGTGACCTCTTTCTACCATTCCAAGGAGCAAGGAGAGAAGGACTTTGAGCTCAAGGTATAACCTTTCCATCACTTAGCTAGTTACTAGTTAGGGTTAGCTTGTTTTTGTTTAGCAAAGATCCTTATAGCTTGGTCCATGTTGCCTATAGTTGATAAAAATCCAATTTTTATTATGTTTTCCGCCTCCCCGTAAGCACCGAGGTGGGCAACGTGGACTTACATCAATGGCCCTTGATTTTCAACTCATGAAACACTAGAGCTTGAGAAAAAGGAAGAAGGAGAGAGAGTTATGAGAGAGAGTCTCACTTAATCAAATGAAGAGTGAGCTCTCATATGAGGGAAAAAGAATAATAATTTTAATTAGGATAATTGTGAAGGTTCATTTGATTTGACCATTATCATGTCACAATTAATGCTAAGCAAAATATCTCATGCTCAACAAAAATATCTAAGTCAACTATGGTCAACAAGTCAAATGGTCAAACCAATTAACCATGACACAATTAATACTAATAAAATTAGTAAACAATTTCCTCCATCTCATTATGCTTTTAATCAAGTCAATGGTCAAAACCCTAATGAGGTGTCTCCTTCTCTGCCTCTGTCAACTGTATATACATATCCGCATCCGTGTTCCGAGGAACACGAATACAATGAGACTGAACCAATCCAAAATCAAATATTAGGATCCGGTTTAAACCAAATCCTGCTAGTATCAACTGCCCGAACACATACACGCACAATGTGCGCGTATGTGAACGAACCCTATCGTAAAACCATACGACCTCTACTCGTTTCGCCCGAAGCTAGGAAACCCTCTGCGTGGGACTCTAAAGACTCGACGGTACTCTGGAAGTGGGTTTAACCACAAGCACGTCAGCGGCACTAGCTGCACGTAACGACTACCCAGGTACCTGTCGAAAAGGAAGGCCGACGAGCAAACTCGTCCGAACTCCTACTGAGCCTATCCGTGACAATATCCGTACAGTCCGGTCTCTTCGTCAAAGAGTATCGCATACCTGGTCTAGGGGGTGGTGAACGTCAGACCCTAATAACCTGATAAGGCATGCCGATGTGGCTAAGGACCAATCTGGGAAACTACTGATCAACCTATTAGTAAATCCCAACTGTCTTGGCCAAGGTCTTATGGTCCTGACCAATCGATCACTGTAAGATATCAACTCCCAATACCAGGAGAGACGAATCCCCAATAATTGCTCACTGCCTCCATGTGGCTCGGGACTGAGCCCAACCAAAACCTGTTTACACGACTCAGTAGAGCCGTGGTAGGGTAGTGATCAAAGCTCAGTAGGAACTCAGACGAGACAAATGCCGATCTCAGGTCCAAAGACTAACCTGTACGCATGTCACCTGAGAACTTCCATCTGACGATAGGTATAGGACCATCTGGAAGTCCTCGACGAGTCCGTCCAGTGTACTCACACCCAGTGAGCACCTGTATACGATCTTGGGTGCATTAGACCAATGGCTGCGGGACCAACCATCCCCTGACGAGGCTAGAAACGTATACACTAGTCTACTCTGGAGTATCAATGTCCAGTCTCGATACTCACGCAACTAGGGACCATTTAAGGATGTGCTTATGGACAACCTCGTTCCCATAAGTATGATCGCCATCATAACGCAGGTAGTCAAGCAAGATCCTACGGGCTTTATCAACATGTAACCGCAATATGTAATAACGAGTATGACATATGCCATGTTAAGATAAAAACAAACCATAATAGTATACTACCGTATCGAGTCATTATCAATATGTGCAAGCTAGATATAACAATAATAGAAATAAATACACATATCCTGACAAAGACAAGTCAAATAATATATTATAAAACTGAGCAAGATTGTCCTGTACATACATATCTCGAGCATCCATATGTATACATATATAATACTGGCCTCTAGGGCATATATATCCAACAATCTCCCACTTGCACTAAAGGCCAGTGATTGGCATACCGAATACCCAACGTCTGCACTAAGGCCAGCTGCTGGCGTACCGCATACCCTGTAGGGGTCGAAAATTGCACCCCGGTTGACCAAGTCAAAGTCAAGGTCAACCCCAAGTCAGGTGGGCCCAAACCCAGATCAAGTGGGCCCATGCCCAGGTCGAGTCCGAACATGAAGCGGCCGGCCCTCCTCCATGCTAAAATAAAAAGTCATGTAATAAATAATTTTGATATAATTTTTTATGCATGAATGTAATTAAAATGGGCATAAAGCCCAATTTTTGTAAAGCCCATGGCTTATGTGTAAAAGAAATGCACATGAGGCATGGGATGGGCAAAATGCCATTTTGTAAAGCCCAAGGGGCTACATGTAAATGTGTAAGCCTATAAGAGGCAACATGATGATGAATAAAATATATACTCTTCATTCTCTCAAATTCTAGGGTTTGTGCTTCCACTCTCTCCTTCCAAGTTCTTCCTCTTTCTTTACATTTTTCAATTAAATCAAGATCTTAGCTCTTCCTTTTTTTTAAAACTAAATAAAGTTCTACCATAAACCCACCTCCTAAGACTCCATCAAGAGAAGAAAAAAGGATCTCTATTTTTATCATCCAAGATCTAGATCTTGGAGTTTCAAGAGATCCCATTTTGGGCTTCTTCTCAAAAGAGAAAGGGGAAAATCTTTTGGAGTTTAACTCCACAAATAAAATTATTTTGGAGTTTAACTCCACTACAGAAATTCTTTTGGAGTTTAACTCCACAGTAAAAATCTTTTTTTTTAGCTTAACTCCACATTAAATCTTTTCAGGAGTTTAACTCCATATAAAATTCTTTTGGAGTTTAACTCCACATTTAAATTCTTTCGGAGTTTAACTCCACAAATAAAATTCTTTTGGAGTTTAACTCCGCAATAAAAATCTTTTCGGAGTTAAACTCCATTTAAAACTCTTTTTGGAGTTAAACTCCATTAAAAATCTTTTGGAGTTGAACTCCATGTAAAAAAAAAGTTAAATTTTCGGAACCCTTTTTACTCCCATCACATGCTAGCACGTGAGGGGGAGGGCTCCCATTTAATGGGAGCCCTAATGGGAGCCCTTTTGGGCCCCCCCCTCACATGCTAGCATGTGAGGGGTCACATGCTCGCATGTGACATGCTAGCATGTGACCTTCACATGCTAGTCACATGCCAGCATGTGACCCTCACATGCTAGCATGTGACCCTCACATACTATTTTGGAGTTTAACTCCACTACAAAAATTCTTTTGGAGTTTAACTCCACTATAAAAATTCTTTCGGAGTTGAACTCTACATTTAAAATTCTTTCGGAGTTCAACTCCACAATAAAAATTCTTTCGAAATTTAACTCCACAAATAAAATTCTTTTGGAGTTTAACTCCGCAATAAAAATCTTTTCGGAGTTAAACTCCATTTAAAACCGTTTTTGGGGTTAAACTTCATTTAAAATCTTTTGGAGTTGAACTCCATATGTAAAAAAAATCAAAAAAAATCTGGAGCCCTTTTGCCCCCAGCATGTGAGGGGTCACATGCTAGCATGTGACCCCCCCTCACATGCTAGCAAGTGAGGGGTCACATGCTAGCATGTGACCCTCCATGTCACATGCTAGCATGTGACCCCCCTCACATGCGAGCATGTGAGGGGTCACATGCTAGCATGTGACCCCCCTCACATACTAGCATGTGAGGGGAGGCTCCCGTTAAATGGGAGCCCAGGTTCTCCGCCCCACCCCCTTTTTAAAAAAAAATTTTTTTTTCTTTCTTCCTTCTTTTCTTTATTTAATCCTTTTTATTATTTAAAATAAAATAAAATAAATTATAAATAAATAAAAATAAATTATAAATAATGTTTTAAAATTAAAAAAAATAATAATAAATTAAAAAAAATCTCTAAATATTTATTTACTTATTTATTTATTTTTTTTATATAGAAAAATATATATAACCTTTTTTTAACAAATGGAACAAAACAAAAAAAAACACCAATGCACTGCACATTGAGTTCGCATGACCAGCTTAATCCGTCAATCGGAGGTTCTTTTGCTCCAAATGCAAGGGGTAATTAACGGCAGCTTAGTCCGCGGCTGCCAGAGATTTGGATCCCCACAATCAATAAACCCCAACCTATCCTAGGCAGGAGGAATCTGTAATGCGCCTAACAAGCGCGCGTGTGTTTCCATCTCAATGGGGTGACGAAAAACACCCTACATATTCTGGCACGCCCGGTGGGACCTTTCTCTCCTCCCATATTTCGGGTTAAACGTTCATGCAAACTCAGTCAATATACATATCTATATTTATACTAAAATAATGCTCTTTCATGCAGGTTTTCAAGCAATCACTTCTCAACGATGTCTCCAAAGATGAACTCAGCTCTCAACACGGCTCCTATCTCCTACACGATGAAGATGGACGCCAGGACGGTCCTCCCGTCCAGTCTCGGGCGACAATAGGAGGAGTCGCCGCTACCATTTGGTTCTATTCTGTTCGTGTCAGCTAACGCCGTCCCTGCTCTCCAAGCTCCGGTAACTGACAAATCGGCCTCGAAAGGAAAGAGGCTGAATGTGGTGGTCTCGGGGGCGCCTCAACCCAGACGCGAGTCAGTGTTCAAATGGCTCTCCATGGCCCCAGCTGGGGGAAAAGCTGTTAGAACAAAAGAAGTTGCCAGACATCGCGGGTAAGCCCAGGCAATACCTTCGACGGGCACGCAGGCGGAGGTCTTCTCAAGCCTCCCCATCACTCAGCCTATAGCGGCTTCCCGAAGAGCAGAAGCCTGCCAAGCGCTCGAGGTAGAGAAGATGAGGCAGAAGCGGCTCAGATACATAGCCAAAAAAAGGGCTAGAGCTCTGGCCATGTTAAAATTTATGAATTTCCAAAGCCCGGACAGCTCCGCGAAACCAGCTGCTAGTGATGAAAGAATGGCTGAATGTGTTATCCACACCGTCTACATGGTGAGTGCGCGTCCCAGTGACAACCTTCGCAGCAAGAGCAAGGACGGGGCCACCACATCTCAAATCCAACCTGGTGTGAATATAGCCGTCACTTCTCAAGACCAGCATCCTCCGGAGGGTGATGAAAATCCTCCAAGTGAGGTTGATAGGCAGAGAGAGCCCTCAGTTCATGAGGAGTCGTGTTCGAAAAGCGAAGATGAGCCAACTTTCCATCCTAAGACCGCAGAGCATCAACTTCTCTGGGAGCTCCGAAAGCATCTTAGAAACAAAGACAAGGAGATGGCCAAGCTCTACTCAAAAATTGATGACTTGACAAACGTCGTCTTACAGTTCACGGCCCAGCTTGCCTCTCAACCTCCCAATCAAGCGCAGGGCTCTGCTCATGAACCGGGAAACGGTGTCCCGAGACAGCCGACGCCTATTCCCCCAAATCCAAAGGTGGGCGGACCACACGAAAGCCAGTCGCATCCTATCTCAGGAAATGTCTTGGCTACCGATGACAGTAGCCCGCTAACTCAAGATCAAATCATGGATTTGGTTGCCAACAAAGTCAAAACATTGGTAGCCGAAGCCGAAGCCGAAGCGCAAAAAAGTATCAGCAGTAGTGGGAGACCATATCCTGCTCAGTATGATCTGGTAGAATTTCCTAGCGGCTATGTCATCCCCAAATTCGGAAGATTTGATGGGACGGGAAATGCGAATCAGCACATCGCCCACTTCAAAGCCTCATGCGGGAATATTGGGGGCAACGATGCGCTTCTCCTCCGCCAGTTCGTTAATAGCTTGACCGATGTTGCTTTCGACTGGTACACGAGCATACCGGATGGCTCCATCACGACTTTCGTCCAAATGGAGTCTCTGTTTCGGCAGAAGTTCATGAGCGTCAGCGATAAGATCACCATTGCCGATCTCGTAAGGACCAAGCCAAAGAACAACGAAAGCAGAACGGATTTTATAACCCGATGCCACAATCTCTCCGTCAAATGTGAACCGCCGATAGAGCAGGACCAATCTGTCGGTCTCCTTGTCGGAAATCTCAACAATTGGATGGCCCCGTTCCTATGCACCGCCGGTCTCAAAACATTCCAAGAGCTGACTAGGAAAGTTCAGATGCTGGAGCGCTCAAATCAGGAGTCCTCCTCGGATTCCCAAAATAACAATAGGTCCTGGAGAGACCGAAAGGACAATAATCGCAAAGGCGGAAATTCCGACGATTCTGAATCTTTCAACACTTCGGCTAACCGAAATAAGCGAGAGATGAGCGGGCCTAGTGCCAACCAGCCTCGGAAGCCAGCGTTAGAAGAGGGAGGAGAATCTCCACTGAAAGAGAAGCTAAATAAGGTCTACTCCTTCAGAAGGGATAAAATCCATAAAATATTCAAAGACGCCCTGAGGAACGGTCTACAACTGCCAGAGTCAAAAAGGCCGCAGGAAGCGAATATGACCGAAGACCCCAAATACTGCCCCTATCACAGAGTGATAGGTCATGCCATTGAGGACTGCTTCGTCTTCAAAGATTGGGTCGAAAAGAAATACAAGGCAGGAGAGATAGAACTGTCTAAAGGCGTGTTAGTAAACAGTCAAGCTGCGACCGCCAATTTCATACAAACGGAGACCGAAGTTCTTCGTGAAACTGGTTCTCTCAGACATCTGCCTTTCTCTGAAAATAGCTGACCACCATGTCATTAAACTGGGAATAATCGACCTCTAAGTCGTTAAACTGAGGATGTAAAAATGTGTAAATAAAACAAAAATAATAATAATAATAAAAATAAAGTCGAAATGATGGGGCAACCGCGAATAAAAAGCCGAAATGATAGGGCAATCGCGACCTTCGCGATAAGAAAAGCTGAAATGATAGAGCAATCACGGTAAAAAAAAACCTCCAATGTCGAATGATGAGTCGCTCCTGGTACCATATTCCAGTGCAGCGATGCAGACGCCAACCAAACTCTGAATATCCAAATGGCGAATGATGAGTCGCTCCTAGTACCATATTCCAGTGCAACGATACAGACGCCAACCAAATTCTAAATCCCAATGGAGAATGATGATTTGCTCCTGGTACCATATTCCAGTGCAGCGATGCAGACGCTAACCAAATTCCACACCCTATACCCCATGTGGCGAATGATGACTCGCTCCTGGAACCATATTCCGGTGCAGTGATGCAGACGCCAACCAAATTCCAAACCCCAATTGGCGAATGATGAGTCGCTCCTGGTACCATATACCAGTGCAGCGATGCAGACGCCAACCAAATTCCAAATCCCAATGGCGAACGATGAGTCGCTCCTGGTACCATATTCCAGTATAGCGATGCAGACGCCAACCAAATTCCAAACCCCATACCCCAAGTGGCGAATGATGAGTCGCTCCTGGTACCATATTCCAGTGCAGCGATGCAGACGCCAACCAAATTCCAAATCCCATACCCCAATGGCGAATGATGAGTCGGTCCTGGTACCATATTCCAGTGCAGCGATGCAGACGCCAAAATATTCCCGAAATTTTTTCGGCCCTACGGTCTGGATCAAACATCCTGCAAAACCGTATACAATCCACGGGCGTAAAACGATTCCAACCTCTCCTAAGTCCTGCTGGCGAGACCACATTCAAAGTCCTACCGGCGGTGAAGATTAAAAAAAATGGGTATGTCCACAAGCAAAATAGGCACGGATGAAAACCCGAAAGGGCTCCGTAAGTAAAAACAGCAGGACTGTCGGTGAGTTTGTGAAAAGCCGAAAGGGCGCAAACTCGTGAAAAAGAGATGAAATGCACTCGCAAAGCCCTCTCGACTTTGTGAGGAGAAAATTCCCGCGTGAGATCCTTACGACTCACAAAAGATCAACACACTTGGGAGTCCCCATGACTCCTAAGGAAAAAATACACCTACGGGATCCTTACGACCCGTAGGGAGAAAATACTTTGTGAGACCTTTACGGCTCACAAAATTGAAAAGTCTTAGGTGATAGGGACCTAAAACCTGTCTCCTAAGCCATCGCTTCCTAACAAGCAAGCGCAAATGATGATTCGCTCCTGGTACCATATTCCAGTGTAGCGATGCCGATTCCAAACAAAAACCTAAATCCACAAATCCTCTCATGGCAAATGATGTTTCGCTTCTGGTACCATATTCCAGTGCAGCGATGCTGATGTCAACCCAAATCAAATCAAATCAACCAACCAACTCTGCGTCGGAATCATGCTTCTTCTCAGAATATATCCCGTGTCGAAATCATGCTTCGTCTCAGAATGTACCCCGTGTCAAAATCATGCTTCGCCTCGGAATATCTGCCTTCCCTGTCGGAATAATGCTTCGCCTGGGAATTAATCTCTACATCGAAATTATGCTTCGGTCAGAATGTCTGCCGCTCATCGGAATCATGCTCCGATCCCTGGAATCATGCTCCGCTCTTCGGAATGATGCTCCGATCCGCTCTTCGGAATGATGCTCCGATCCCTGGAGTCATGCTCCGCTCTTTGGAATGATGCTCCGAACCCTGGAATCATGCTCCGCTCTTCGGAATGATGCTCCAATCCCTGGAATCATGCTCCACCCTTCGGAATGATGCCCCGATCCCTGGAATCATGCTCCACCCTTCGGAATGATGCTCCGATCCCTGGAATCATGCTCCGCTCTTCAGGAATGATGCTCCGATCCCGGAATTATGCTTCAACCCTCGGAATTATGCTCCGACTCTTCGGAATTATGCTCCGATCCATGGAATCATGCTCCGCTCTTCGGAATGATGCTCCGAACCCTGGAATCATGCTCCGCTCTTTGGAATGATACTCCGAACCCTGGAATCATGCTCCGCTCTTCAGAATGATGCTCCAATACCTGGAATCATGCTCCGCTCTTCGGAATGATACTCTGATCCCTGGAATCATGCTCCGCTCTTTAGGAATGATGCTCCGATCCCGGAATTATGCTCCAACCCTCGGAATTATGCTCCGACTCTTCGGAATGATACTCCGACTCTGGAATTATGCTCCGCAAATCGGAATGATGCTCCGATCCCCGAGAATCATACTCCCCGAGGGATGCTCCACCCCCGGAATGATGTTCCACCTCGAAATCCAGCTTTAAGATCCATCAATTTCATGCACACAACTCAAACGTGTGGTGTGCATTTATTGATGGGGGGCGCTTTGTTGGGGTCGAAAATTGCACCCCGGTTGACCAAGTCAAAGTCAAGGTCAACCCCAAGCCAGGTGGGCCCATGCCCAGATCAAGTGGGCCCATGCCCAGGTCGAGTCCGAACATGAAGCGGCCGGCCCTCCTCCATGCCAAAATAAAAAGTCATGTAATAAATAATTCTGATGTAATTTTTTATGCATGAATGTAAGTAAAATGGGCATAAAGCCAAATTTTTATAAAGCCCATGGCTTATGTGCAAAAGAAATGCACATGAGGCATGGGATGGGCAAAATTCCATTTTGTAAAGCCCAAGAGACTACATGTAAATATGTAAACCTATAAGAGGCAACATGATGATGAATAAAATATACACTCTTCATTCTCTCAAACTCTAGGGTTTGTGCCTCCACTCTATCCTTCCAAGTTCTTCCTCTTTCTTTTCATTTTTCAATTAAATCAAGAGCTTAGCTCTTCCTTTTTTTTAAAACTAAATAAAGTTCTACCATAAACCCACCTCTCAAGACTCCATCAAGAGAAGAAAAAAGGGTCTCTTTTTTTATCATCCAAGATCTAGATCTTGGAGTTTCAAGAGAACCCATTTTGGGCTTCTTCTCAAAAGAGAAAGGGGAAAATCTTTTGGAGTTTAACTCTACAAATAAAATTATTTTGGAGTTTAACTCCACTACAGAAATTCTTTAGGAGTTTAACTTCATAGTAAAAATCTTTTTTTTGGGAGTTTAACTCCACATTAAATCTTTTCAGGAGTTTAACTCCATATAAAATTCTTTCGGAGTTTAACTCCACATTTAAATTCTTTCGGAGTTTTAACTCCACAAATAAAATTCTTTTGGAGTTTAACTCCGCAATAAAAATCTTTTCGGAGTTAAACTCCATTTAAAACTCTTTTTGGAGTTAAACTCCATTTAAAATCTTTTGGAGTTGAACTCCATATAAAAAAAAGTTAAATTTTCGGAACCCTTTTTACCCCCATCACATGCTAGCACGTGAGGGGGAGGGCTCCAATTTAATGTGAGCCCTTTTGGCCTAGCATGTGAAGGGTCACATGTGAAGGGTCACATGCTAGCATGTGACCTTCACATGCTAGTCACATGCCAGCATGTGACCCTCACATTCTAGTATGTGACCCTCACATACTATTTTCGAGTTTAACTCCACTACAAAAAAAATTTTGGAGTTTAACTCCACTATAAAAATTCTTTCGGAGTTTAACTCCACATTTAAAATTCTTTCGGAGTTCAACTCCACCTCCACTATAAAAATTCTTTCGGAGTTTAACTCCACATTTAAAATTCTTTCAGAGTTCAACTCCACAATAAAAATTCTTTCGGAGTTCAACTCCATTTAAATTCTTTCGGAGTTTAACTCCACAAATAAAATTCTTTTGGAGTTTAACTCCGCAATAAAAATATTTTCGGAGTTAAACTCCATTTAAAACCCTTTTTGGAGTTAAAATCCATTTAAAATCTTTTGGAGTTGAACTCCATGTGTAAAATAAATAAATATATAAATCTGGAGCGCTTTTGCCCCCAGCATGTGAGGGGTCACATGCTAGATAAATCTGGAACGCTTTTGCCCTCAGCATGTGAGGGGCCACATGCTAGCATGTGACCCCCCCCCCTCACATGCGAGCAAGTGAGGAGTCACATGCTAGCATATGACTCCCTCCTCACATGCTAGCATATGAGAGGTCACATGCTAGCATGTGACCCTCCATGTCACATGCTAGCAAGTGACCCCCCTCACATGCTAGCATGTGAGGGGTCACATGCTAGAATGTGACCCCCCCACATAGGTTCCCATTTCCAGGTTCTCCACCCCCACCGCTTTTTTAAAAAATTCTTTTTTTTCTTTCTTCCTTCTTTTCTTTATTTAATCCTTTTTTATTTAAAATAAAATAAAAATAAATAAATAAAAATAAATTATAAATAATATTTTAAAATTAAAAAATAATAATAATAAATTAAAAAAATATCTCTAAATATTTATGTACTTATTTATTTTTGCTTTTTTATATAGAAATATATATATATCCTTTTTTAACAAATGGAACAAAACAAAAAAAAAACACCAACGCACTGCACATTGAGTTCGCATGACCAGTTTAACCCGTCAATCGGAGGTTCCTTCGCTCCAAATGCGAGGGGTAATTAACGGCAGCTTAGTCCGCGACTGTCGGAGATTCGGATCCCCACAATCAATAAACCCCAGCCTACCCTAGGCAGAGGGAATCTGTAATGCGCCTGACAAGCGCGCGCGTATTCCCATCTTAATGGGGTGACGAAAAACACCCTACATACCCAACATCTCTAAAAGTCGCTCGAACTGTGCTTGAGGGAGGGCCTTTGTAAATGGATC
Organism: Agapanthus africanus; assembly: GCA_030015575.1. NCBI lineage: Eukaryota > Viridiplantae > Streptophyta > Magnoliopsida > Asparagales > Amaryllidaceae > Agapanthus > Agapanthus africanus. Next base: position 412,400,738 of record CM057349.1, on the reverse strand, counting down.
CGCCGTGTTCTCTTTCGTATCCACTCTCTGGACATCGATCTCCTGGTGATCTACGATCTCCCTGATTAGATGATACCGCCTTAAGATGTGCCTGGATTTCTGATGGGACCGTGGTTCCTTCGCTAAACCTATAGCCCCGTTGTTATCACAATACACAAGTATCGGATCAACAATGGACGGAACTACCTTAAGATCAGCAATGAACTTCTTCATCCAGACCGCTTCTTTTGCGGCATCGCTTGCAGCAATGTATTCAGCCTCCATCGTCAAGTCTACGACGGTGTCCTGTTTGGAACTCTTCAAACACACCGCCCCTCCGTTGAGGGTAAACACAAAACCCGAGACAGACTTGCTGTCATCCTTGTCACTTTGGAAGCTTGAATCGGTAAAGGACTCAACCCTGAGGTTTCCATTACCGTAAACCAGGAATATCTCCTTAGTCCTTCTTAGGTACTTGAGAATGTTCTTCACTGCTGTCCAGTGGTTCTCACCTGGGTCTGACTGATACCAGCTCACCACACTTAGCGCGTAAGCTACATCTGGTCTTGTACATAGCATCGCATACATTATAGACCCTACCGCCGAAGCATAGGGTATAGTGCTCATGCGAACCCTCTCCTTGTCGGTCTTGGGAGACATCTCCTTGGAGAGGGTGATTTCGTGCAATGCGGGTATGTTACCGCGCTTGGAATCTTCCATACTAAATCTCTTTAGTACGGTCTCTATGTACCTGGACTGCGAAAGTCCCAATAATCTCTTAGATCTATCTCTGTAGATCTTGATTCCCAGAATGTACGAAGCATCACTTAGGTCTTTCATAGAGAACCTAAGTCTTTCATAGAGAACCTTTGTGATAAGAATAGCTTGACCGATTATAGCATAGGAATGTCATTTCCTATCAAAAGAATGTCGTCCACGTACAAGACTAGGAACACGACAGTTCGTCCTACAATCTTCTTATATATACATGGTTCATCTTCATTTTTGATGAAGTCAAAATCTTTGATTGTTTCATCAAAACAGATGTTCCAGCTCCGCGATACTTGCTTTAATCCATAAATGGATTTAAGAAACCTGCACATCTTTTCGCTGCTCTCACTGTCTACAAAACCTTCTGGTTGATCCATGTAAACGCACTCTTCCAAACTACCATTTAGAAAAGCCGTTTTTACGTCCATCTGCCAGATCTCATAGCCATGGAAGGCGGCAATGGTAAGTAGGATCCGAATGGATTTGAGCATAGCCACTGGAGAAAAGGTTTCGTCATAGTCCAAACCTGGTCTTTGACGAAAACCGTTTGCAACGGGTCTAGCCTTATAGATTTCCACCTGACCATCTACACCAAGTTTTCTTTTGTAGATCCATTTGCATCAAACGGGTTTTACCCCATGTGGACCAATATCCAAGGTCCACACTTTATTGGTGTACATGGACTCCATTTCGGATCGCATAGCATTCAGCCGCTTATCAGAGTCCCTACCGATAATGGCCTGCCTGAAACTAGTAGGATCATCTTCTTCCAAGATGCAATCCTCTCAATCCCCATCTGAGAGAAAACCGTAGTATCTCTCGGGCGGATGAGAAATCCTACTAGATTTGCGGAGTGGCTGAGGTTCGTCTGGGACTATTGAATTTTCTGGTTCCACCAAACCTTCAGTTATAATTTGTTCCTCTGGAATTTCTTCCAGTTCTACCGTGCTCCCACTTATTTCTTTTGCAAGAAATTCCTTCTCTAAATAGATGGCATGGCGAGCAACAAACACCTTCTCTTCCTCAGTGCGGTAGAACAGATATCCATGCAAGTGCATTGGAAATCCAACAAACTTACATAAGACTGATCGTGCCTCTAGTTTGTCCGGTTTCTGTGTTTTCACATAGGCTGGACAACCCCATATCTTAATACCCTTAAGACATGGTATTTTACCTTTCCATATTTCATACGGAGTTTTAGGCATAGATTTGGAAGGAACCTGATTCAAAAGATATGCCGTTGTTTGAAGCGCATGTTGTTAGTTGTATGTATGCCCTAGAGGCCATTATTGTACATATGATGTATATTATAGTAGATGCTTGAACATATATAGAGAGGACTTTCTTGCTCGACATGATAGTATGCTATCTGGTTGCTCTTTATCTTAACATATATACTTGTCTCTTTATACTGTCTTATGGTTACATATTGGTAAAACCCTTAGAATGTGTACTTGATTACCAGGATTATGATGCAGATCATACTAGTGGGGCCATGGTAGTCCATAAGTTCATCCTTTAATGTTCCTAGTCGTGGGTGTATCGAGACAGGGCATCGATATACCATAGTAGACTAGCGTATACGCTTCTCGACCCATGAGATGGGCGATGGATGATCCCATATCCATTGGTGTTTGACATCAGAGATGGTATACGGGTGCTCAGTGGAGACTGGGTACACTGGACGGACTCGCCGAGAACTCCTAAATGGTATTATACCTCACATCAGATAGCAGTTCTCTGGTGACACTGGTACAGGTTAGTCTGTAGACCCGAGTTCGTCATAGAGTCTTGTGTGATTCCTACTGTACTTTGATTTCCACCTTACCACGTTCAAGAGGACGTGCAAAACGGTGGTTTTTGGGTATTATCCCGAGTCACATGGAGGCAATGAGCGATATGAGGGGTTTCGTCTCTCCCGGTATTTGGGGTTGATGTTGCGCTGTGCACGATTGGCCATAACAGGGAAGTCCCTGGCCAGGGTTGATTTAGAGATTCACTGGTAAGTGTTATCAGTAGTTTCTCGACCCGTTATGAGCCTCATATCGGCATGGCTTATCGGTTATTGGGGTCTGACGTTTACCACCACTAGATTGGATATACGACATATCAGACGAGAAGACCGGACTGTACGGTAGTGTTACTGACAGGCTTTACAGGAGCTAGAGCGGGCTTACTTGTTGATCTTCTGATCGCTCAATACCCGGGTAGCTGTTACGTCTAGCTAGTACCGCTGACGGCTTGTAGGTGCTTGATATGATTATCACCTACTGCCGGCATATTGACGAGTCTTTAGAGTCCTACATAGAGGTTTTACTGGCTCAGGCAAAATGAAGTAGAAGCACTTATGTGATATGTGTGGGACCGAGAATAATACGAGTATGTGATACCATATTCTATTCTCGCGATATTTGTATCGGACGGTTAGTTGTGATATAGCCAGGTTATCGAATCAAGTATTGATTCGATAAGTTGGTACATTTAATATTAGTCGGTTATATGTGATATAGCCAGATTATTAAATCAAGTGTTGATTTGATAATTTAGTATATAATTGTATATTTGATATACTAATTTACATTAACTAATATTAGCTCACTTAAGCATTTATTATTCTCACATGTGCACACTTAATATATATGTGATATATATTAATTGTGTTTTATTTTGTATCATGGTTGTTGATACACACTACATGGGTGTATGAGACTTACACCATACTAATTATAATGTTGGGTTTTAGTATTTAAAGTAATTCCAAATTAGTGGATTATTAGTCACATGCATGAAGCTTGTGGAAACTTGTGGATGCATTGACTAAGTCCACTAGTTTTGTTTTACTTAAGATATTTATTAACCTAACCATTATAATTTAGCCATGGTTATGTCTCTACATGATTTAGTATATGATACAAACTCACCCATGGTTATTTCTCTCACCTCATTAGTTCATTCTCACTCTTGAGCTCATCTTCTTCCTTAAGCAAAAGCTTGCTAGGGTTTTCAAAAGAGAGAAAATATTGTAAGAAAAATAAAACTAAAGTGAGCCCACTTCCTACTTCATCATCCTCTACTAGATTAGCACTTTAGTATAGGGTGTTTGCTTCACTAATCTCTCAATTAGTGAAGTAGTGGCTTGAGTTAGTGTCTCCTCGACGTAGATCATCTTCGACCTCTAAGACTTCAAGCAAGATCGTTCTTTTCATCTTGAAAAGCCATGCAAGAGTCCGGAACTTGGATCGCAGTGAAGGACCGGTCTACAAAGGTTGTATTCCGCAAACACTTAGATGTAAAGTAGTTTACTTTGTGTTTCATATGATTCTCTAGTTATCGATTCTAGTTTAGGGTTCTTTAAAACAGCAAATTTTTGAAAATGGCATGGACGATACCTCCCGAAACCTTGCTGTCGTTCATAGGAACCCTACAGTGGTATCAGAGCCAAGCTAGAGAATTAGACGGATTGTGTAGGATTACGAAAATGAAACTACTCCGAAACTTGCAACGCCATACCACAGTTTCTGTCGATTTTTATATGAGCTCTAAAAAATTTTCAAACAAGTGCAGAATGTTTTATGGGACAACATAAGAACACAAAAGAAATTTGGAGACCACTGGCCGGTTTTTGGCCAAGCCCTAACCCCCTAAATCCGAGCAGGCCGGCCCCCATGGGGAATTCTGGGCCCAAATTTTTTTTGTGTTCTGGTCTCTGGGTTTTGGTGTTTCAGGTGTTGTTTGATTTTGCTACTTTTTCATGTGATGATTAACTTACTGCAAAGGCAACTCGGAGTATTTCGTAGTCGTAATTCTAACTGTTTTCGGGTTACTTTAGACGGTGTTAAAAATTTCGATCGGATATCAAATACCCGCTTTAACCCTTGCCGGAAAATTTTCCAAGTGTTGGGTTTTTTCCGTAGTTAAAAAGCATTCAAACATCATGCAAGTTATGCGATGGACCCTCTAGAAGAACAAAACCTTAACTCGATTATGTGACCGTCAGAACCGCCACTAGACCATCGGGTTTGTGGTGGTTCAGCGGTGCCACATGCGAGGCGTTAGTTGACCCTTCTACGGCTGGCCCATTGGTACTGTGGCATGTGCTGAATAATTTTAAACTACGCTCAAGTGTTGAGCTTTTTGGGCAATTGTAGGTGTTTGTTGATTCGATCGGAATGTTTAACATCGTCTAGTTTTTCTGCGACCGTAAGTGTAATATGTGGTGTATTGCCGGTTTCGTTGCTATATGTCAACGACAATTGGGATATGCATATTTACTTATGTTGATGACATGTGATGTTATGTGTTGCTGTGATATGTTATATTGGATCGTCGCGTTTTGAATAGCCGGGGGTTTTATGTGAGATGGGAGTTTTTATTTTCATTCATGTAAAATTCAATGTATGTAATATTCTTTTATTGGGGCACTTCCGGGTCAAGGAAGATGTCACCATTGTTATATATTATTTACTTTTCTGTATTAGGATAGACCCAAGGAGGGGAACATAAGTAACCGGGTTCTAGAGTCCAGTGGGAGACCAACTCGAGGAGTCGAGTCCGGGTCTCCTAACTCTAGAATTGGTAGGGTTTCTTGCCGCTCTCGTAGGGGTCTAAGGATGTGGGTTTGGCTATTCATCGCGATCGTAGAATCCGTGTTTTATACAGGCTCAAAATAAAACACGGACCTCCTAGTATATCCAATATTTCATATGTTTCTTCTGCTGCTTTATGATGTGATCACTGTGGATTCTGAGACGAATGGATATACATTATATATGAGATATATAGTAGACGTTGCTTATATTTTGCACTCGCGCTAGTCCCGTCCCGGTATGCCGTTAGTTAAGTAACCTAACGGTGCATAACGGGACACTGTGGCGAATGCGGAAGGCATAAGCGTATGTTGTATTTTCGTTTCATTTTCTGTGATGCTTAGGAAGCTTAAATGATGGGACTTCATTAATATGATTAATGAAAGTAAAAGAAACCTAAAAGATGTTGGAGAATCAAATTTTCAAAAAGAGTAGCTACAGTTATTGCTTTGAATAGAGATATATGTGATGTATCCCGCACCTTATTCGATAAGGAAAGAGCCGAGATCCCTTCACCGGGAGTGACCTCTTTAGCAATAACTGGCAGATGCTACAACACTCGGTTTGTCTTTTGATTGCTTTTAAAGTTTCTTGCTTTGCATAGTGATATATATGATATATCCCGCACCTTATTCGATGAGGAAAGAGCCGAGACCCCTTCACCGGGAATGACCTCTTTAGCAAAACTAGTAAAAGCCTCAAAAACACTCCTTTTCAAAATTCACTCGATTCTACAACGATATCAAGTTCATTACGCAATAGGTTTTCTGAAAAACCTGTCGTAACCCTCCGTCATTTCAGATAAGTGCTATTTTAGTATTCGTGTTATGGTAGTTTGGCCTGCGCCAAGACGTAGTGTACGGTAGCTGAATTAGTACTTATCTGTAGCATGAGATGCGATTGGATTAGGGTATTCGTACGGCGTTATTTGGCCTGTGTCAAGGGTCGTGCGGGTGGGTTTAATTCAATCAGGAAATGACGGGTTGAACTTGACTAGCGGACTATGGGTTGTTTGGCCTGCGTCAAGGTCATAGCACGCTAGGGGAAAGATATTATCGGGAATTTCAAGTGTTGAAATTTACAATGAGATTGCATACCTTCTATGAGATAGTTGGATCCCGATACCCACTGCGAGTAAGTGTTACTCCGGGGAGAGTTTTACACAAGACAATTAGCCGATCAAGTAGGTGTCTAGAAAGGTGTCAACGGGGTTATGCCTCTGGGAAAATGAGGTTTATTTTAATTAGGTCCGTGCGAAAGCACGGGGAACCTCCCTCAAAGTACCGGCACTGGCCTGGCTGAAAGATTGGCGAAATTTTAGGGTGTAATTAATCCCGGCTAGTCTTTCCTTTTAGGGTTTGAAGGAAGATTTGATAAAAACAGTGGGAGACATCCTGATTAGATAAAATAATAACCAATCTGATCTTGCAAGAGCATACACTAAAGTGTTTTCTTCTCTCTCTCTCTCTCTCTCCACGTAGCGACCATGTCAGGCCCTAATCAAGATAATAATATGGATGTATTGACCGAACCCGCATATTATACTGTACAGGGGAACGTTGGTTCCATTCTTTCTTATAATTGTTATAAGACTGAACAGGGAATAGGGACATATCCGGATTCCCACACCGCCCAAACGAAGAATAAGCATGTTGATACATCTTCTTCGGGTGTGTTAGTTATTGAGAACTGTTTCTAAGTTCACTCTACGTCCTGGGTATTAGATACCGGATCGAGATCCCACATATGTAATATGTTACATGGGCTAAGGAAAGGTAGAGAACTGGGAATGGGTGATCATGTCGTAAGAGTAGGGAATGGGGAAAATGTTGCAGCCAAAGCAGTTGGCGAATATCACCTTGTATTACCAAATAATAATACATTGATTCTGAAAGAATGCTATTACATTCCGACCTTGATATGCAACCTTATATCAGTTTCTTTATTAAGTAAAGAGGGATATAATTTTGTAGTACAGGATGATGTTATGAACATCTTCCTGAATCAAAAGTTGATTGGATCAGGCTCGTTAAATAATGGCATATACATTCTAAATCAAACTACAGTTCTTAATGTACAAAACACACAAGAGGAAGAGTTCAGAAATGAACGAATCCTTCATGTGGCATTGTAGACTAGGTCATATCAATGCGACACGACTGGCTAAGTTGCATAAGGATGGATATTTGAATCCGTTCGAATTTTTCATCTTATGACACTTTCCAATCATGTCTCAAAGGCAAGATGACCAAAACTCCGTTTATAGGACAAGAAGAAGGAGCTGGTGAGCTCTTAGGACTGATACATAGTGATGTATGTGGTCCTATGTCTACGCATGCGAGGAATGGTTCTTCGTACTTCATTACATTCACTGACAATCTATCAAGATTCGGACATATGTTCCTGATGAAACACAAGTCTGAAGCTTTTGAGAAATTCAAAGAATATAAATCCGAAGTCGAGAACCAAACGGGTAAAAGTATTAAAATCCTACGATCTAATCGAGGAGGAGAATAGTTGAGCAAGGAATTCCGTGATTATCTAAAAGAGAATGGGATTCTCTCTCAGCTTACTCCCCCGTATAGACCACAGTACAACGGTGTATCGGAGCGAAAGAATCGCACCCTATTAAATATGGTGCGCTCTATGATGAGCACTGCTGAGTTACCTATTTCCTTTTGGGGTTATGCACTGGAGACAGCTGCAGACCTATTGAATATGGTTTCCACCAAATCTGTACCAACCACTCCATATGAGATATGGAAAGGAAAGAGACCGTATCTTAATTATGTTAAGATATGGGGTTGTCCGGCATATGTGAAAACACAAAATCTGGACAAACTCGAAGCAAGGTCAGTTCTGTGAAAGTTTATAGGATATCCCAAACATTCGCGAGGGTATATCTTCTACCATTCCGAGGAACAAAAGGTTTTTGTTTCTCGACATGCCACCTTTTTAGAAAAGGGTTTTCTTTTGAAACAAATTACTGGAAAGGAGGTAGAACTGGAAGAAGTTCTAGCTATACAAACTACGACAGAAGATTTAGTGAAACCAGAGGATTCGATAGTTCCCAACGAACCTCAGCCTCTCCGCCGATCTAGTAGGGTTCCTCATCCATCTGAGAGATACTACGGTTTTCTCATTGATGGTGGAAGCAAGGATTGCATCATGGAGGATGATGACCTAACTAGCTTCGAGCAGGCCATCACGAGTGGGGACTCTGTGAAATGGCTGGATGCAATGCGGTCCGAGATGGAATCCATGTACACCAATAAAGTATGGACTTTGGAAGATGCTCCTGAAGGGGTAAAACCCATTGGGAGTAAGTGGATCTTCAAGAAAAAACTTGGTGTAGATGGGAAAGTGGAGACTTTCAAAGCTAGTCTTGTTGTAAAGGGTTTTCATCAACGACCAGGTGTGGATTATGAGGAAACCTTTTCTCCAGTGGCTATGCTTAAATCCATCCGGATCATGCTTGCCATTGCTGCATACCATGACTACGAAATATGGCAAATGGATGTTAAGACCGTCTTTCTGAATGGTGATTTGGAAGAGTGCGTGTACATGACTCAGCCAGAGGGCTTCGTAGACAGTGGGAGCAGCGGAAAGGTGTGCAAGCTGCTTAAATCCATCTACGGGTTAAAGCAAGCATCACGGAGTTGGAACATCTGTTTTGATGTCGTTATCAAAGAGTTTGATTTCGTCAAAAACATAGATGAACCTTGTATATACAAAAAGGTGGCAGAGAGTAAAGTTGTCTTCCTCGTATTGTACGTGGATGACATACTCTTAATAGGAAATGACATTCCTATGCTGCAATTGGTCAAGATCTTCTTATCACAAAGATTCTCAATGAAAGATCCAGGGGATGCCTCCTACATCTTGGGGATTAAGATCTATAGAGATAGATCTAAATGGATACTGGGATTGTCCCAATCCAAGTACATTGATACCATACTAAAGAGGTTTAGTATGGAAGAATCCAAGCATGGGTTTTTACCCACGATCTCAGGACTCGCTCTTTCCAAAAAGATGTCTCCCAAGACTGATTTGGAGAGAGCTCGCATGCAAGGAATACCCTATGCTTCGGCAGTAGGCTCTATCATGTACGCGATGCTATGTACCAGACCCGATGTAGCATACTCACTAAGTGTAGTGAGTTGGTATCAAGCAGATCCTGGAGAGAGTCACTGGACAGCTGTGAAGAGCATTCTCAAGTACTTGAGAAGGACTAAAGAGATGCTCTTGGTGTATGGTAACGGAGAACTCCAAGTGGAGTCCTTTACCGATTCGAGCTTCCAGAGTGATAAGGACGACTTTAAGTCGCACTCGGGATTTGTCTTTACCCTCAATGGAGGGGCGGTATGCTGGAAGAGTTCCAAGAAGGAAACCGTGGCAGACTCGACGATGGAGGCTGAATACATCGCTGCTAATGATGCTGCCAAAGAGGCTGTCTGGATAAAGAAGTTCATAACTGAACTTGGAGTGGTTCTATCCATTGAGTATCCAATACCTTTGTACTGTGATAACAATGGAGCGGTGGCTTTGGCCAAGGAACCCAGGTCCCATCAGCGATCTAGGCATATTCTGAGGCGGTATCACCTGATCCGGGAGATAGTTGATCACCGGGAGATCGAGGTCAGGAGAGTTGACACGAAGAACAACACTGTGGATCCACTCACGAAGGCCATTCCCCAGGTACAGTTCGAGAGACTCTTTCGGGATGCTGGGTATGCGATACTACAGCAGCTGGCCCTAGTGCAAGTGGGAGATTGTTAGTTATATGTATGCCCTATGTAGGGTGTTTTTCGTCACCCCATTGAGATGGGAATACGCGCACGCTTGTCAGGCGTACTACAGATTCCCCCTGCCTAGGGTAGGCCGGGGTTTAATGATTGTGGGGATCCGAATCTCCGGCAGCCGCGGACTAAACTGCCGTTAATTACCCCTCGCCTTTGGAGCGAGGGAACCTCCGATTGACGGGTTAAACTGGTCATGCGAACTCGATGTGCAGTGTACGTGTGTTGTGTTTTGAATGGGGGGTTTTGGATATATCGGGAGCCACGCAGAGTTTTTACGGGGGTCCCGCTACCCGGATAACGGGCTGGGGGTCAAGGGGGCTAGCAGCCCCCTTGCGGGGTGTGGGGCAGCGCCCCGTTAGAAAATTTTTTTCTAACAGGGACAGTGTCGTGGAGTATGTGTATGTGTACATATGTATACATATGTATATATATATACATGTATATATAAATAAAGGGGGGAAAAAGACATCCAAAGGATGCGTGGGGCCAGCGCCTAGGCGCTTGAGCGCAAGCGTGCCACGTGTCGGCACGTGGGCGCTTTGCGCTCGAACGCTGGGTGCTTGAGCGCAAGCGCGCCACGTGTCGGCACGTGGGCGCTTTGCGCTCGGGCGCTGGGCGCTGGAGCGCAAGCTCGCCACGTGTCGGCATGTGGGCGCTTTGCGCTCGGGCGCTGGAGCGCAAGCGCGCCACGTGTCGGCACGTGGGCGCTTTGCGCTCGGGGTAGGGCGCTGGAGTGCAAGCGCGCCACGTGTCGGCACGTGGGCGCTTTGCGCTTGAGCGTAGAGGGCTGGAGCGCAAGCGCGCCACGTGTCGGCACGTGGGCGCTTTGCGCTCGAGCGCTAGCGCGCCTGCGAGGAAAAGGAGGCTTTTAGCCCCGGAAATTCTCTAAAGAGAAAATAGGGTGGAGTTTAAACTCCTAAGATGCTTTGGGTTAATGAAGGGGGTTCTTCTTCTTCCTCTTCTGTTGGCTGGATCTTGAAGATCAAGAGATGTGGGATTTTTAAAAATCTCTACTTTTTGAGATCTAGTGACAGATCCAAGTTCCCCTTTGTGGGTTTGGTGGTGAAAAACTATTTTGTTTTATAAAATGAATAGTAAAACTCTTGATTTAATTCAAAGGAAAGAAGAAGATTTTTGGAACCTTGAAAAAGGAAAAAAGATCTCAGATCTAAATTTTTTTGGAGAGAGAAAAGTTGTTATTCTTTTTTTATTCATCATGTTGCCTTTTATAGGCTTACATATTTACATATAGCCCCTTGGGCTTCACAAATAGCATTTTTGCCTATCCCATGGCTCATGTGCCATTTCAGTTTTTCACATAAGCCATGGGCTTACAAAAATTTGGCTTTATGCCCATTTTGCATACATTCATGTATAAAAAATTACAGAAAAATTATTTATTACATGATCTATATTTTAGCATGGAGGAGGCTGGCCGCGGGCTCGAATTGGGCATGGGCCCGCTTGACCTGGGCTTGGACCCACCTGGCTTGGGGTTAACCTTGACTTTGACTCGGTCAATGGGGGTGTAAAATTTTGCCCCAACACCCTAGAGGCCATTATTGTACATATGATGTATATTATAGTGGATGCTTGGACATATATAGAGAGGACTTTCTTGCTCGACATGATAGTATATTATCTGGTTGCCCTTTATCTTAACATGTATACTTGTCTCTTTATACTGTCTTATGGTTACATGTTGGTAAAACCCTTAGGATGTGTACTTGACTACCAGGATTATGAAGCAAATCATACTAGCGGGGCCATGGTAGTCCATAAGTTCATCCTTTAATGTTCCTAGTCGTGGGTGTATCGAGACAGGGTATCGATATACCAGAGTAGACTAGCGTATACGCTTCTCGACCCATGAGATGGGCGATGGATGATCCCATATCCATTGATGTTTGACATCAGAGATGGTATACGGGTGCTCAGTGGAGACTAGATACACTGGACGGACTCGCCGAGAACTCCTAGATGGTATTATACCTCACGTCAGATAGCAGTTCTCTGGTGACACTGGTACAGGTTAGTCTGTAGACCCGAGATCGTCATAGAATCTTGTGTGATTCGCACTGTGCTTTGATTTCCACCTTACCACGTTCAAGAGGACATGAAAAACGGTGGTTTTTGGGTACAGTCCAGAGTCACATGGACACAATGAGCGATAGGAAGGGTTTCGTCTCTTCCGGTATTGGGGGTTGATGTTGCGCTGTGCTCGATTGGCCATAACAGGGAAGTCCCTGGCCAGGACAGATTTAGAGATTCACTGGTAAGTGTTATCTGTAGTTTCTCGACCCGTTATGAGCCTCATATCGGCATGACTTATCGGTTATTGGGGTCTGCCGTATACCACCCCTAGACTTGATATGCAACATATCAGACGAGAAGACCGGACTGTACGGTAGTGTTACTGACAGGCTTTACAGGAGCTAGAGCGGGCTTGCTTGTTGATCTACTGATCGCTCAATACCCGGGTAGCCGTTACGCCCAGGTAGTACCGCTGACAGCTTGTGGGTGCTTGATATGATTATCACCTACTGCCGGCGTATTGACGAGTTTTTAGAGTCCTACATAGAAGTTTTACTGGCTCAGGCAAAACGAAGTAGAAGCACTTATATGACATGTGCGGGACCAAGAATAATGCAAGTATTTGATACCGTATTCTATTCTCGCGATATTTGTATCGGACGGTTATATGTGATATAGTCGGGTTATCGAATCAAGTGTTGATTCGATAAGTTGGTACATTTAATATTAGTCGGTTATATGTGATATAGCCGGATTATTAAATCAAGTGTTGATTTGATAATTTAGTGTATAATTGTATATTTGATATACTAATTTACATTAACTAATATTAGCTCACTTAAGCATTTATTATTCTCACATGTGCACACTTAATATATATGTGATATATATTAAGTGTGTTTTATTTTGTATCATGGTTGTTGATACACACTACATGGGTGTATAAGACTTACACCATACTAATTATAATGTTGGGTTTTAGTATTTAATGTAATTTCAAATTAGTGGATTATTAGTCATATGCATGAAGCTTGTGGAAACTTGTGGATGCTTTGACTAAGTCCACTAGTTTTGTTTTACTTAAGATATTTATTAACATAACCATTATAATTTAGTCATGGTTATGTCTCTACATGAGTTAGTATATGATACAAACTCACCCATGGTTGTTTCTCTCACCTCATTAGTTCATTCTCATCTCTTGAGCTCATCTTCTTCTTTCTTGAGCAAAAGCTTGCTAGGGTTTTCAAAAGAGAGAAAATATTGTGAGAAAAATAAAACTAAAGTGAGCCCACTTCCTACTTCATCATCCTTTACTAGATTAGCACTTTTGTATAGGGTGTTTGCTTCACTAATCTCTCAATTAGTGAAGTAATAGCTTGAGTTAGTATCTCCTCGACGTAGATCATCTTCGACCTCGAAGACTTCAAGCAAGATCGTTCTTTTCATCTTGAGAAGCCATGTAAGAGTTCGGGACTTAGATCGCAGCGAGGGACTTTAACTCGGAGGTTTAGAAGCGAAGGACCAGTCTACAAAGGTTGTATTCCGCAAACACTTAGATGTAAAGTAGTTTACTTTGTGTTTCGTATGATTCTCTAGTTATCGATTCTAGTTTAGGGTTCTTTAAAACGGCAAATTTTTTAAAATGGCATGGACGATGCCTCCCGAAACCTTGCTGTCGTTCATAGGAACCCTACACATGTCCCCAAAATGAAAGTGGCAACTCAGCATTACTCATCATGGAGCGAATCATGTCCAATAGTATACGATTCCTCCTCTCCGACACACCGTTGTGCTGTGGTGTATACAGAGGATTAAGGTGAGAGAGAATTCCATTCTCTTTTAGGTATTCTAGGAATTTCGTGCTTAAGTACTCCCCTCCTCTATCAGATAGGAGGATCTTGATACTTTTGCCAATCTGGTTCTCTACTTCGTTCTGAATTCTCTGAATTTCTCAAAAGCTTCAGATTTGTGTTTCATAAGATACACATACCCGAATCTAGAGAGATCGTCGGTGAATGTGATGAAGTACGAGAACCCACCCCTTGCATATATAGACATCGGACCACACACATCACTGTGTATGAGTCCCAAGAGCTCTGCTGCTCTTTCTCCATATCCGGTGAAGGGAGATTTGGTCATCTTTCCTTTGAGACAAGACTGAAAAGTTTCATAAGATGAAAATTCGAACGTATTCAAGAGTCCATCTTTATATAACTTACTTAGTCTTTTGTCTCCGATATGACCAAGTCTACAATGCCACAAGTAGGATTCGTTCGTATCTGAACTCTTCCTCTTGCGTGTGTTTTGTACATTGAGAACTGTATTCCGATTTAGAATATAGATACCATTACACAGTGTACCTTCTGCAACCAGTACCTTATCAAGGTAAATGTTCATGATATTTCTATCAAGAATAAAATTATATCCATCTTTATCAAGTAAAGAAACTGATATGATATTGCAAACCATTGAAGGTACATAGTAGCAATTGTTCAAAATCATAGTATTGCCATTTGGCAACACCAGGTGATATTCACCGACGGCAGCAGCATTAACTTGTGCTCTGTTCGCTACCCTGAGGGATATATCACCGGGTCCAACTATCCTACTTTTTCTCAGTCCCTGCAATAAATTACAGATATGAGATCCTGATCCGGTATCTAGTATCCAGGAGGTAGGACTGACCGAAAAATAGTTCTCAATTACAAGTACACCTGAAGTAGATGCATTAGTATGCTTCTTCTTCAATTGGGTCTCCTTGGAATCCATACAATCCTCTTTCCCTTGCTCATACTTACGATCACCATCATAAGTTAGAGCCAAAACGACGTTCCCCAGCCCCAAATAAGAATTCGGATCGGTCAAGCGATACATTTTATTATCTTGATTAGGGCGTGAAATGGTTGCTACCTGGAGAGAGAGAAAAGAAATACTCAGCGTGTGCTCTTGCAAGATTAGATTGGTTATTAATTTATCTAATTAGGATGGCTCCCACTGTTTCCTCGAATTCTTCTTCAAACCTTAAAAGAAGAACTAGTCAGGATTAATCGCACGTCACAATACTTGCTTAACCTTTCAGCCAGGCTAGTGTTGGTACATCGAGGGAGGTTTTCCAACGCTTTCATGAAGTTCTTTAATTATATAACCTCTTTTCCCTGGAGGCGTAGCCCCGCTAACACCGTTCTAGACACCTGCTTGGTTTATAGCATTGATTGTTAAGTGAAATGATCTCCCAAGAGTAATCCTAATCATCAGTAGGATCGGGATCCAACTATCATTGTGTGATGCACTAGATGGAATCCACTCTAGTCACCACACTCCAGAAGGTATGCTAAATCCTGCAAGTTTCCTGTATGTTTGAAACTCCCGATGTGGTTTTTGCCCCTAGCGGTTTATGACCTTGACAAAGGCCAACAAATCATAATCCACTAGTCAAGTTCAACCCGTCATTATCCAAGATTAACCTAGACCCACCCGTACATACCCTTGACAAAGGCCAACAAGGCTGTACGACTGTCCTATATAATCGCATATTAATATGCAACAGACAAGCAATATCTAGCTACCGTATACTACGCCTTGACAAAGGCCAATAAACACAGCACGAATACTAGGTACAACTCATCCGAAATGACGGAGGGCCACAACTAGGTTTTAGGCGAAAAACCTGTTAATGTAATGAACTTGATATCGTCGAAGGAACCTAAGTGGTTTTACAAATATATAGTGGAGAAAACTTTTGCTAAAGAGGTCACTCCTTGTGAAGGGATCTCGGCTCTTTTCTCATCGAATGAGGTGCAGGATATTCAAAACTGAATACTACGATGCAAAGCAAAAATAATCGATTATAGTGAAGTTATTACGTTGACGCAAACTTTTACTCAAGGGGTCACTCCTGATAAAGGGATCTCGGCCCTTGCCTCATCGAATGAGGTGTTGGATATTCATAACCGAATACCACTGTGCAAAGCAAAGAGAACATCTGTGATGTCAGTTTTTAAAACTTGGTTCCAACAACATCTTTTTAGGTTTATTTTCTTGCATTAATCAAAATTAATGCGGTCCCATCAATTTAACCTATCACACCAAAAAAGAATGAAAAATATGATGTACGTATATGCTATCCGCATTCGCCACTGAGCCCCATCATCACCCGTTAGGTTACTTAACTAACGACAGAGCGGGGGCTAGACTAGCGCAGGTGTAAAACATATACAGTATCTACTAGTATATATATAAGTATATATAACATTCGTCCCAGGCATGATAATAATCAACATCACAGAATCACGGCCAACAATACATAATGGTGGATAATCTTAGAGCCCCGGGTTTCATTTGAGCCGCAAATAAACCGGACGTTCGCGGTCGTGTGGATAGCCTGTGCAATGAAAACCTATACCCCCTGCAAGTGTGGCGAATAGCCCGCCAATTCTAGAATGAAGCCCCCTCCGTCTCAACGCCATGAGATGCGGACTTGTTTCCTTCTAGAACCCGGCTATTCGTGCACTCCACCGCGGGACAATCCTAGTACAGGAAAAGAAAATAATATGTACAAATGGTGACATCGACCTCAACCCGGTCGTGCCCCAAAATAATATACAACCTGGCAAAGACGGCAGTCCACATGTCGGACGCTCGCCCCACAATAACAAATGTACAAATGAATATAAAATGTACTTCTAATATTGCACCGCATGCTATCCACCACGACAATCCAACCATAATCTCAGCACAATCACAGAAATATCAACGTAAATGTCACGTTCGCAAATCCGTCTAAAAGAACATATAGCAGACAGACGGGTTTACCGATCAAATGACATTCACGGTCGCAGATGCTAAATTAAGTACTGATAACAAAATACGTATTTTAAAATTTCGATCGACTAAACCTTTCCAAGTGGGCCCCAAGTTCTAATCCAGTACTGAAACAAATCTGGGCCCAAAAAATAAACATTCCAGAAACCAAAATTCCAAACAAAAGAACTCCAGAAGAAATATTGAGCACAGAAGCCCCAATACCGCCACGGAACCGCGGTCAATATGTGATTTGCGCGGCGGTCCCGCGGTGTGTTAGAGGGATCATGGGCCCAAATTTCTTGAGGGTTCTTAAAAAATCCTGCACGATTTTCTGAGACCATAAAATTGATTTTTCGACCACTTTTAAAATTCGACAGAAACTATAAAAATGGAATTTTGGTTTTGAAAAATTCGGTCGATCGATATTCTAAACACGTTGAATCTAGCTAGTATAGGTTTTATGGCTTGGCTCTGATACCATGAAGGGTTACGCTAGCGCCCCGGCCAACTTCAGTAGCCAAATGCGGAACAAAAATTTTATGACAATCGTAAACATTGGCGCTAGAATAAACCAAAACCGGATTTTTAACCATAAACCTAACTAGCAAATGAAGGTTCTATCTACTATGATAGAATGTATACCTAAAGAAAAAAAGTCCTTCGGGTCTTCGACCCTCTCCTTAAGCTCCTCGATAGATGTATGAATCATGCTTGAACTTCGGCCTCCTTGTGTCAACGATGATCCGCATCGAGAGATCCAACCTAGAGCTTAACCTCCAAGATGAGGCAACTAGAACACTTGGGTTGCTATACTAAGTGATCTAGACTGAGTAGAGAGTGGTTTTGGTGGCTTGGTCTCAATGGCCCTTGATTTTCAACTCATGAAACACTAAGGCTTGAGAGAGAAAAAGAAGGAGAGAGAGAGCTATGAGAGAGTCTCACTTGATCAAATGAAGAGTGAGCTCTCATATGAGGGAAAAAGAATAATAATTTTAATTAGGATAATTGTGATGGTTCATTTGATTTGACCATTATCATGTCACAATTAATGCTAAGCAAAATATCTTATGCTCAACAAAAATATCTAAGTCAACTATGGTCAACAAGTCAAATGGTCAAACCAATTAACCATGACACAATTAACACTAATAAAATTAGTAAACAATTTCCTCCATCTCATTATGGTTTTAATCAAGTCAATGGTCAAAACCCTAATGAGGTGTCTCCTTCTCTGCCTCTGTCAACTGTATATACATACCCGCATCCATGTTCCAAGGAACACGAATACAATGAGACTGAACCAATCCAAAATCAAATACTAGGATCCGGTTTAAGCCAAAACCCGCTAGTATCAACTGCCCGAACACCAAACATGCACAAGTGCGAGTATGTGAACGAACCCTGTCGTAATCTACTCGTTTCGCCCGAAGCTGGGAAACCCTCTGCGTGGGACTCTAAAGACTCGACAGTACTCTGGCAGTGGGTTTAACCATAAGCACGTCAGCGGCACTAGCTGTACGTAATGGCTACCCAGGTACCTGTCGAAAAGGAAGGCCGACGAGCAAACTCGTCCGAACTTCTACTGAGCCTATCCGTGACAATATTCGTACAGTCCAGTCTCTTCGTCAAAGAGTATCGCATACCGGGTCCAGTGGTGGTGAACGTCAGACCCTAATAACCTGATAAGTCATGCCGATGTGGCTCAGGACCAATCCGGGAAACTACTGATCAACCTATCAGTAAATCCTAACTACCTTGGCCAAGGTCTTATGGTCCTGACCAATCGATCACTGTGTGATATCAACTCCCAATAATAGGAGAGACGAATCCCTAACAATCGCTCACTTCCTCCATGTGGCTCGGGACTGAACCCAACCAGAACCTGTTTACACGACTCAGTAGAGTCGTGGTAGGATAGTGATCAAAGCTCAGTGGGAATTCACACGAGACAAATGCCGATCTCAGGTCCAAAGACTAACCTGTACACATGTCACCTGAGAATTTCCATCTGATGATAGGTATAGTACCATCTGGAAGTCCTCGGCGAGTCCGTCCAGTGTACTCACACCCAGTGAGCACCTGTATACGATCTTGGGTGCATCAGACCAATGGATGCAGGACCAACCATCCCCCGACGGGGCTAGAAATGTATACACTAGTCTACTCTGGAGTATCAATGTCCAGTCTCGATACTCACGCGACTAGGGACCATTTAAGGATGTGCTTATGGACTACCCTGCTCCCATAAGTATAATCGCCATCATAACGTAGGTAGTCAAGCAAGATCCTACGGGCTTTATCAACATGTAACCGCAATATGTAATAATGAGTATGACATATGCCATGTTAAGATAAAGACAACCCATAATAGTATACTACCGTATCGAGTCAATATCAATATGTGCAAGCTAGATATAACAACAATAGAAATAAATACACATATCCTGACAAAGACAAGTCAAATAATATACTATAAAACTGAGCAAGATTGTCCTGTACATACATATCCCTAGCATCCATATGTATACATATATAATACTGGCATCTAGGGCATATATATCCAACAGTATAGCAAACATGCTCTTAGTATATCTTCTAAGATCTGAATTGTTCGCTTAGATTGGCCATCTATTTGTGGATGATAAGATGTGTTGAAGTTCAGACTTGTTCCTAAGCTAGCTTGCAGACTCTGACAAAATTGCGATCGAAATCTAGTGTCACGATCGGAGACAATGCAAACCGGTACTCCATGTAATCTCATGATTTCCTGCATGAGTTCATGGGTGTCAGGGATAGTATATATTGAAGAGTTTAAATCTTACTTAGATTCTTACCTCCATGTACTTCTTTGCTAGTGTCTCAGTAGATTGGCCAACTCGAAAGGGAATAAAGTGAGCCAACTTTGTGAGTCGATCTACAATAACCCATACCGCATCGTTACCTTTCGTGCTACGGGGAAGTGCAGTCATGAAATCCATTGTGATGTGTTGCCACTTCCATTCTGGAATAGGTAACGGTTGAAGTAAACCAGCTGTCCTGTGATATTCAGCCTTTACTTGCTGACACACCAAGCATTTAGCGACGCTTCTGCCTACTTCATGCCTCATTCCATGCCACCAGTAATTTTGACGTGGATCTTTGTATATTTTTGTACCTCCAGGGTGTACTGAATAAGGAGAGCTATAGGCTTTTTTTATCAACTCTTCTCGCACAGAACCTTTTGATACGCATAATTTACTACCGTATCTCAAATATCTGTCTTCATGTATGATGAAGTCTGTTCGAAATCCACTTTCTACTTGTTCTCTGATCTTTTGCAACTTAGCATCACTTGCTTGAGCTGCTTTGATCTAATTGACAATGGTAGATTGAACTTGTAAGTTCATCAAACTTGAAGCGTTACCTGGCATGACTACTTCAATCTCCATTTGATGCAAGTCGTGTTGAAGCTTCCACTGTGCGGTGAGATTCAATACTAATGGTTGGCAACTAAGGGTATCAGGTACTACATTTACCTTCCTTGGATGATATTGTAGGTTGATGTCGAAGTCCGCCATGAGTTCTAACCATCTTCTCTGTCGCATATTCAACTCTTTCTGAGTAAACACATATTTCAGACTCTTGTGTTCTGTGTATATGTCCACTTGTTCACCAAGAAGATAATGGCGCCAAATTTTTAGAGCAAAGATTACGGCCGCTAACTCCAAATCATGCGTCAGATAGTTGCGCTCATGGATTTTCAGCTGTCTTGAAGCATAAGCTACAAGTTTACCATGCTGATGTTGAACACATCCTAATCCCTTACCGGATGCATCACAATGCACTTCAAAACCTCCAGATTGGTCCGGTATGACGAGAATAGGTGCTGATGTTAATCTTGACTTGAGTTCTACGAAAGCTCGTTCGCATGCTTCTGACCACACGAATTCTTCATCTTTACATGTGAGCTTGGTCAGGGATGTTGCAATCTTCGAAAATCCTTCAATGAACATTCTGTAATATCCTGCTAGACCCAAGAAACTTCGAATGTCCTTCACTGACATCGGTGTCGGCCATTCGCTTACTACTGATACTATAGCTGGATCTACAGAGATTCCATCGCCTGATACAATTTGTCCGAGAAAACCGACTTGATCTAGCCAAAACTCGCATTTGCTGTACTTGGCGTAGAGTTGATGTTGTCGTAGAGTCTCTAGGACAATTCGTAGGTGCTCGGCATGTTCCTTCCGACTCTTAGAATACACCAGGATGTCGTCGATGAAGATGACAACAAACTTGTCTAGGTACTCTCGGAAAACTTGATTCATTAGGTTCATGAATATAGCTGGTGCATTGGTCACTCCAAATGGCTTCACAAGAAATTCTTAATGACCATAGCGAGTTCTGAATGCCGTTTTATGGATATCAGATTCCTTGACCTTCACCTAATGATAATCCGAACGAAGATCTAACTTGGAGAAAACGCAAGACCCACTTAGCTAATCGAACAGATCGTCGATGCGCGGGAATGGATACTTGTTCTTTATAGTTACATCGTTCAGAGTTCTATAATCAATGCACATTCGATATGAACCTTCCTTCTTCTTTATAAGTAGAACTGGAGATTCCCAACTTGAAGTGCTGGGACGAATCTATCCTTTCGGCAATAATTCGTCCAACTGAGTTCGGACTTCCTTCAAACCTTCAGGACATAACCGATACGATGCTTTGATCACCGGTTGTGCTCCAGGTACTAAATCAATGCTGAATTCAAGTGCTCGATTGGGAGGCAAACCTGATATTTCTTTAGGAAATACATCGTCGAACTCTCGAACTATCTCTGGCTTCAATCCTTCCTCCGCTTGAAGCGTTTCAATCATTACCTTCTTTGGTTTCGCCTTGTATGTACATGGTTTCAGGGTACGGTCTCCACTTTTGAAATAAAAGATCGGATGCTCTGGAATCTCGAACACTACCCTCCTTTGACGATAGTCAATGGTAGCATAGAATGTTCCTAGCCAATCCATACCCAAAATGACATCGAAGTTCGGTATGTCCAGCATCTTGAAGTCAGCATAGAATTCTCTGCTGCAGACGACCACTGGATACATATCGTATCCCATTACTGCCTTTAGAACGCCGTTCCCTGAACTGACATTCCGGCTAGATACGAGGGTTTGATTGGAATCGCAAGAGTTCAGACGAACCGTTGCGATATAAAGCAATGAGATGCTCCAGTATCGAAGAGTGATAGTGCAGGAAGTGAGGCTACTAAGATTGTACCAAAGTTATGTGGGATAGGTTTTAGGTATAAGGAAAATATATGGATATGTATATATGGATAAAAAATAAAGCTTGAAGGGAAAGTGTTACCAGTGATGACTTGGCCGGTGGCTTCAGCCTCTTCCACAGTCATTGTGAAAGCCTGTCGTCTTGGCACATTCCTCCTTGCTGGAGGAGCATTCATCTGCCCGTTCCTTTGTACTTGAGGTACGTTCCTTTGGTCTTGATGGAACTGACGAGGAGGAGGTGCAGTCGGTCCACTAGGAGGTGGAGCAGGTAGTGCGAGTCATGGAGCAAGTGCCTGGATGGCTGGGCGCTGCTGATAAGTGATTGCTGGCCTGGGTGCAGCATTTGGGTTATGTCTACGAGGACAAGACCCAAAATCATGAGTAGCTGAACCGCAGACTAAGCAAAGTCGATTTGCATGCCGACAGTCCTTCGCCAAATATCCATCCCTCCTGTAGTAAGTACAAAAGGCTGGGTTGGGCCGGTTGTTCGGTACTTCCAGTCTCCTGGGTATAAATTATAGCCTTGAAGAGGCTCCTCCTGTCATCTGAGTGCAGGGCACGTCATCCCGGCAGTGTGGGGTCTACCCTTCATCTTCACCACTGTCTCGTATCGGCGAGCAGCTTTCAGGGCCATCTCGTAGGTTAGGAAATCCCCTGTAGCTAAAGCAGCTTAGATTTCTGGATCTAACCCTTGCTAAAATCGTCTGGACCTGATTTCAACTGTCGGTATCAAATGTGTCGCGAACCTGTTAAGGTCTTGTGTTACTGTGTAGTATGTGATATTTGAAAATCGAATATTGAGATATATCTTACCTACTGAGCATGGTAAACTCAGCGTCATATTCATCCATGGACTTAGTCTATATAGAACCCTATTGTAGATGGATGAACTGCTGCTCCATGTCGAATCGGGCAGTCTCTGGGAAGTATTTCTCATCGAACATGTCGCGAAAAGTCCTCTATTCGATAAGTTGATCAAGATATCTTTCTTCCTCCTTCCACCAGACTCGTGCATTGTCAGTGAGCTGCAGCTTCGCAACTCGAACCCAAGCGATCTCTGGCACTTATGCCGCTGCCAGGTCATCCTCAATACTCTGAGCCCATTCCTCAGCTTCTAGAGAGCTCTCTTTTCCCGAAAACTACTTGGGGTGTAAAGCTCGGAATTGCTTTACCCCAGGTGCTTCCGCTTCTGTATGGTTCATCAAAATAGCAGTCTGTTGTTGCTGTCCCTCCAGGAGGCTGCGGATCGCCTCCAGCAGTATCGTCTGCTCATTGATCGGAGCAGCGACGGTAGGTGTAAGCGGTAGAGTTTGTGGTGTGTTGTTGAAGTTGGTGCTAGTATTGTTTGCAGAATCCATAACCTTGAAAGAAAAATTTGGGTTAAGATGGATTCAAAATATATGAAATTGTAAGATTCAAGGAATATTAAATATAAATAATGTTTTTCGTTGCTGATTCTTGTGTTATATTGCTTAGGACTTCGTGCAGAATTGATTCGCATATCCATACAGAACTGACCCGCATGTCCATACAGAGCAGACCTGCATGGGCCGCCAACAAAACCCGTTACGCCCCGCTTCTCAGTGTACGGGCAAGGAGACGCGACGAGGCCGCTACGTATTTACTCAGAAGTAAACACGCTAAGCGTATCTAAGCAATATAAAGTAAAAGTACACAAGAGACAGGAATATGAATGAACAGCAACTTTATTTATTAAACATTCTTTTACAAGTACAACTAGAATGTAAATACATGAATAGAAAGCAATGCCTAAACAATGGCATAACTGAAATGAAAAGTATGTACAAATGCCTACAGCTCTGGGTCAAAGGCTAATTGCTCCAAATCTTCTGTGCTGGGCTCGATCTCCAGTGAGTCCGATCCACCTGACAACATTCCAAAGAAAAAAGAAAAAGGAATGTCGTCAGTAAACAATCGCTCGGTAAGTCCCAAAGATAGGTAGAAATAGAATAGACAGAGATAGAGTAGAACTAGTAATGTTTGATTATATTGTTAACGCAGTTGTTTGTAGCTTGGTACAGAATATGCCAGTGTATACGAGAGGAGTCCCACTATTCCGAAGACTAAGGTATACAGAGCATAAGGAACCGTTCAGCCACGGTACAACGGCAATGGATATTCAGGTTAGGTGTATTAAGGTTACAGTCTCGTGCGACTTTTAACACATTCCGTACCAATCTACCCCTTTATAAACCCCGCGATGTCTTTTGTATTAATTGTATTGTTTTGTTATATAGATGGATGACTTGCTGAAACCATGATATCAGTAAACAGAATGGATATAAATGGAGAGTCATGTAGACAGAGTACATCCATGGTTTGGTTCGGTCAATATAGATTGATATAGATTGAATAGACGGATTCATAGATTCATGTTGTATTGTAGTTTTATACTTGAATCGCATTAAATTCAGATTGATTAGATTGAGACTCATTCTGACTCAGATATTTTGAAAAAAAATTGAAATCCTGAATTAGTTTTGATATTATCGGTAACTGCTTCACATAGACGGCAGAATTTATGTATTTTTCCAAGACAATTACCGTATTTATAACACCGTTTGTTAGATTGTCTATCTTAGATAGGCAAGCACCCACATTTTCCTGCTCCCTAAGGCTCAAGAGAATTGGTCCCGCTTAAACCTATATTTACTAGGGTCCTTATTGTAATTTAGTATAACTTGAGGGGGTTTTATGTAAAAATAATTTGATATAATTTCAAAATACACCTCAAGCATTTAATTTTCGTCTTTAGGATTTTCATAGATGTATGTTTTATAAAAGTAAAATTTCTAGTGAGTAGAACCTAGTTTTCATAGTATATGGTATTTTATTGAAATATCGGTATTTTGCATTGAATTGTAATGGTATTTTCCTGAAATGATGATTCACTTGATTTAGAAAACTTGGAATATTTATATAATATAATTAAAAAATAAATTTTATTTATTTTTGTAGAAATCTCATTTTCTAAAGAAAAATGCATTAAAATTCCATCTAGATCGAATGTTCCTTTCGAAGGTCTGCATCTCGCTCTACTAGGTCCGAGGATGTGTGATAATCCGCACCATCCCGAATGGGGTCCCCAAAAGTAGGTTGTAGAGCCGCAATTGCAGGGAATTGATTAACACACTTTTTAAAGAAATGGTTTTGCAAGTTTGATGGTATTTATTTGTAATGTCATATTATCCCATAACTATATTCCTAAATTTTATCGTGTTATGTCAAAGATGTGTGTTGTGATGAGATAGGTCATTATCTCGTGAGTTATCTAAAGGTAATACAAGTATTATGTTGATTTGTGTCGAAAATAAAGTATGTGGTATTTTACCGTAAAAATTCGATAAAAGTTGCATAAAAGATTCTTTTGAGATGAAACTTTTTTAATGTGTTTTTTAATGTTTGTTAAACATTATATGAGAGTATGGTCTTTTATTGTTTAAGAAAAATAGACTTTTTATAGAAAAACTGAATCGGAAGTCGGATTAACTCCGTTTCCGTCAGGTTTTAGAAATGAGACTTTTTAGAATAGGAAAGAGAGGGGGAGAGGGGACTTACTGGCTATTGAGAAATAATAGAGGTAGGGGAAGACTAGGGAAGCGTCGGGGCGTCATTTCGTCGCCGTAATCTTTTCGGAACTTCGCCGGAACTTCACCATTTGCTAACTCCACTTGCACACTATAAGGATTTGAGAATTTTTAAGAGTTTTGGCAGGGAATTTCTAAGTGAGGATAGTTAAAATGGAGTGTGGTATTTATAGGGAAAATTGGGGTTTAGAGGGTTAAAGAATGCATTAAAATTTTCATTAAAAATTGGATTAAAGAGTATTTTATTGTTCTCTGTATGAATGCAAAGTATTCAAACAACATCGGAGAAGTGGGATAGGCCAAGGGGTGCTCGGGTGAAAATTTGAGGAGCATCCCCTATGGGGGGCCCGGCGGTGCTGGTCTCCAATGCTAGCGTCGCCGGTCTAAGTCCGGTGATGGGCGCTTGGATTTGTACCATGTGTCCCTCATGATCCATATACCCTCGTGCACATGTTTGATTATTCTGTAACTTATCATATTATGTATAGTGCACGTGCAAATTCTTGGGCTTCTAAAAGATTAAAAGAAAGTTTAATAAAAAGATAATGTGGCTGTGGGGATTCGATCACAGAGGCTACGTCACAACAGAGCAAGGCTTTACCAATGAGCTACAAGTGTTTTCTTGCTGTTCAAAAGTAAAACAAATAGTTATAGTGTACACAGGATTGCAAATACTCCATTTGTACATTAACTTTTAAACAATTTTCTGTACATTGAAATTGGATTTGTTACACTATACATTTAAACAAATAATTCTGTACAGGGGTTTTAGAGTTGTTATATTCTACCCTCCTTATAAAAATTTCGTTCTCGAAATTTATATAAAAGACTAATTTTCGAAGAGCTGAGGGTATCGTGCACGCATATCGTCTTCTCTCTCTCATATCGATTCACCTGGCGAGTCTTTTCTCCACATTACCCGGACAAAGTTTACCTCCTTGTTCCGTAATGTCTTCACCTTTCGGTCCAGGATCTCAACTGGTTGCTGCTCACAAGACAGATCGGTCTGTACAGTGAGCTCTGGGTGATCAAGTATGTGGTCAGGATCGCTCACATATCGTCATAGCTGGGATATGTAGAACACATTGTGCACTCCTTCCAATGAGGGTGGTAGTGCCAAACGGTATGCCACTTCTCCAACTCGTTCAAGGATGTCGAACGGTTTTATGTACCTTGGACTGAGTTTATCCCTCTTGCCAAAACGTATCACTCTTCTGTTTGGAAAGGTCTTCAGGAATACATGCTCTCCGGGTTGAAACTCCAAGTGTCGACGTTTTGCATCTGCCCAATGTTTCTGTCGGTCTTGGGCTATGCGTATCCTTTCCCTGATCATGCGAACCACATCTATAGTTGCCACGATCATTTCTAGTCCAAAGATTTCACGGTCTCCAACGTCGTCCCAACTCAACGGGGAACGACATTTCCGTCCATAGAGTGTTGCGAATGGTGCCATCCAAATGCTTGTCTGGTAGCTGTTGTGGTATGAGAACTCCACAGGTGTAGGTGATCTTCCCACGAACCTCTGAAGTCTAACATGCAGGCTCTCAGCATATCTTCTAATATCTGAATTGTTTGCTCGGACTGTCCGTCTGTTTTTGGATCGTACGTCGTGCTGAAATTCAGACTCGTTCCTAGGCTAGATTGCAAACTCTGCCAAAACTATGATCGGAATCTTGTATTACGATCGGAGACAATGCAAACAGGTACCCCATGTACTCTCACAATCTCCTGCATAAGTTTATGGGTATCAAGACAAGTAGGGTACATCTTGAAGGTATAAATCTTACTTTAGATTTTTACTCACCTCTATGTACTTCCTTGCCAACGTCTCAGTTGACTGGCCAATTCTGAATGGAATAAAGTGAGCCGACTTGGTGAGTCAATCCACAATAACCCAAATTGCATCGTTACCCTTCGTGCTGTAAGGGAGAGCAGTCAAGAAGTCCATGGTAATGTGCTGCCATTTCCATTCTGGAATTGGTAACGGCTGAAGTAGACCAGCAGTTCTGTGATGTTCGGCCTTCACTTGCTGACATACCGAACACTTGGCTACGCTCCTTACTACTTCACGCATCATTCCATACCACCAGTAGTGTTTCCGTAGATTCTTTTACATCTTCGTGTCGTCAGGGTGTACCGAATACGGAGAGCTGTGAGCTTTTTTCATCAACTCTTCTCGAATGGGGCCGACTGACATGCATAAACGGCTTCCATATCACAAGGATCTATCTTTGTGGATGATGAAGTCGGTTCGAACTCCACTTTCTACTTGTTCTCGGATCTTTTGTAGCTTGGTATCATTTGCTTAAGCTGCCTTGATCTGATTTACAAGAGTGGACTGGACTTATAAGTTTATCAAATATGAAGCTTTACCTGGAACAATTACTTCAATCCCTAATCAATGTAGTTCTTGCTTTAGCTTCCACTGAGCGGTGAGGTTCATTACTAATTGTTGGCGACTAAGTGCATCAGGAACTACGTTCACCTTCCTATGATGATACTGTAGGTTGATGTCGAAGTCCGCCATGAGTTCTAACCATGTTCTTTGCCACATGTTGAGTTCTTTCTGAGTAAATACATACTTCAGACTTTTGTGGTCGGTGTATATATCCACTCGCTCTCCCAAAAGATAATGGCGCCATATCTTAAGTGCGAAGACCACTGCTGCCAGTTCCAGATCATGTATTGGATAGTTGCATTCATGAACTTTTAATTGCCTTGATGCAAAAACCACAACTTTTCTATGCTGATGTAGAACACATCCTAGTCTTTTACCGGACGCATCACAATGCACATCGAATCCACCAGATTGATCTGGTATTACGAGAATAGGAGAAGAGGTTAACCTTGACTTGAGTTCTACAAAAGCCTTCTCACATGCTTCTGACCACACGAATGCTTCATCTTTACATGTGAGCTTTGTCAGGGGTGCTGCGAGCTTTGAGAATCCTTCAATGAATCATCTGTAGTATCCTGTTAAGCCCAAGAAACTTCTTATATCTTTCACTGACTTTGGTGTCGGCCACTCACTGACAGCTGACACCTTAGCTGGATCCATAGAGATTTCTTCGCCTAAAACGATATTTCCGAGAAATCCGACTTGATCTTGACAAAATTCACACTTGTTATACTTAGCGTAGCGCTGATGTTGTCGTACTGTCTCAAGGACAATCCGTAAGTGCTCAGCGTGCTCTTTCCAATTCTTTGAATACACCAGGATGTCTTCGATGAAGATAACAACAAACCTGTGTAAGTACTCTCGGAGAACTTGGTTCATCGGGTTCATAAAAATGGCAGGTGCATTGGTCACCCAAAATGGCATTACGAGATATTCATAATGACCATAAAGAGTCCTAAATGTCATCTTCGGAATGTCGGACTTCTTGACCTTCAGCTGATAATATCCTGAATGAAGATCTAACTTTGAAAAGACACAAGATCCACTTAACTGATCGAAAAGGTCATCGATGTGAGGTAGTAGATACTTGTTTTTAATTGTCACTTCGTTCAGAGCTCGATAATTCACGCATATCCTGTATGTACCTTCCTTTTTCTTCACCAGTAGCACCGGAGATCCCCAACTTGAAGTACCGGGATAGATCCAACCTTCCTTCAGAAATTCATCCAACTGTATACGGATCTCCTTTAATCCCTCTGGACTTAATCGGTACGGAGCTTTTATTACTGGTTGTGCGCAGGGTTGTAAATCGATGCTGAATTCAAGAGCTCGATCGGGAAGCAAACCTGATATATCTTCCGGGAATACATTCTCGAACTATCGAACTACCTCTGGCTTCGATCCTTCAACGCTGCAATCTCTTCCTTCTTTGGTTTTTCTCGGTAGATGCTAGGCTATAAGGTCTGGTCTCCACTTTTAAAGTAGAACACTGGGTGATCTGGTGTTTCAAACACTACCTTCCTTTGGCGAAAGTCGATGGTAGCGAAGAAAGTTCCCAGCCAGTCTATTCCTAAGACTACGTCAAAGTTCGATATGTTCAGCACCTTGAAGTCCGCATAGAATTCTCGACTGCAGACGATCATCGGACACAGATCATATCCTAAAGTTGCTTTTAGAACGTCGTTCCCTGAACTAACATTCCAGCTGGATACAAGCGGTTTAACTGGGATCGCATGAGTTCTTATGAACCGTTGCGACATAAAGCAATATGATGCCCCAGTATCGAAGAGAGCGAGTGCAGATAGGGGGGCTACTAAGATTGTACCTAAGTCGCATGGGATATATTTAGGTATAAAAAATATAAGATGGATATGAATTGAAAAGACTTGAAAGGAAATAGAGCAATGATTTACCGGTGATAACCTGACCCATAGCTTCGGCCTCTTCGACCGACATAGTGAATGCTTGGCGTTATGGCACTTTCCTTTGTGCCTGATTAAGCACTCGACGTTGGGGTTGAGCGGTCTGGGTGTTGGGAGCTTGTGCTGGTAGAGCTAACCGGGTAAGAGGATCTTGGATCGCCGGTCTAGTTGGAGGGTTGTTAGGTCCTCGGTTCTGGGGACATGCTCCGATGGCGTGAATAGAAGACCCATAGATCAGGCACAAGTTGTTCGCCCTGCGACAGTTCTTCACAAGATACCCTATTCATTTGCAGTATATGCAAAAGTCTGGCCTGTTGTTGGCGAACAAACCTACTGGCCTCCGAGATGGTCCGTTAAAAGCCGGCCTGGAAGAGGCCTCTCCTGTGATCTGGTGCACAGGGCGTTTCACACCGGCAGTCTGTAGCCTGCCCTTCATCTTCACAATTAACTCATAACGCCGGGTAGCCTTCAAAGCAAGCTTATGGGTTGGGAAATCCCTAGTAGCAAGTGCATCTTGGATTTCAGGGTCCAACCCTTACTGAAATCGCTGTGCCCGGATCTCAGCAGTAGGAATAAGGTATGCGGCAAACCTGTTATGACCTTGTGTTAGCAGTGTGGTGAGTGAGATCAAAAAATTGAATTTGGGACTATATCTTACCTGCTGAGCATGGTAAACTTGGCATCATATTCATCCACTCACTTGACCCACATCGAGCCTTGTTGTAAATGGATAAATTGCTGCTCCATGTCAAAATGGGTAGTCTCTGGGAAGTACTTGGCATCGAGGAGGTCTCGGAATGTTCTCCAATATATCGGTTGCGCGAAACAGCTCTCCTCAGCCTTCTACTAAACTCTGGCGTTATCGGTCAATTGCAACTTAGCAACTCTCATACAAGCTATTTCTGGCACTTGAGCTGCTGCCAGGTCATCCTCGATCACTTGAGCCCATTCTTTTGCCTCAAGCGGGCTATCCTTACCCGAAAAATTCTTTGGGTGCAGAGCCCAAAATTGCTTAACTCCGGATGCCTCGACTTCGAGGCGGTGTATAAGGATAGTAGTCTGCTGCTGCTGACCCTCCAATATGCTCTTGATAGCTTCAAGAAGTACCATTTGCTCATTGATAGGAGCTGCAATGGTAGGTAGTGGTGGTACTGTAGGCGGTGGAGTATTGCCCTTGACGTGTGTGCTACTATTTTTCGGAGAGTCCATCACCTTGATATAAAAGATAGGTTATGATAGATTTAAGGAATTTGAAATGCAAGGAATGTAAATATTTTTTGAATTCATTAATTCTTATGGTATATTGTTCATGACTTCATGCAGAACTGACCTGCATGGGCCACCAACAAAACCTGTCACGCTGCGCTTCCCAGTAGACGGAAACGGTGACGTGGCAAGCCCACGGCATATTTATCCAGAGAAGGTCATTCCTTAATTAAATATACTAAGCGTATTGAAACAATAATGCACAATGCAAGAATAAATGGAGACTGTAAAAATTTTCAACAAATATCTTTATTTATATTCAACTTCCAATATTTACAAGAACATGAGTTTCAGCTGGAAAGTAAATACAATAAAAGAAAATGCCTAAACATGTGGCATACATAAACTGAAGAAAAATGAAGCTGAGCTTGTCCTGGGTAGCGATCCGCTGTCCTCCTCTGTGGCCTCTACCTTCTCTGTCTTGACCGTATCTGATGAACATTGCAAGAGAAGAAAAGTGGGTGGTATGCCCGTCAGCGAACTAGCGCTCAGTAATTCCCCAGGATAAGGTAACAGTAAAGAAAATGATAAATGTAGAATATATAGATGATGAGTAAGAGTATATGTTCATCGGTGAAATGCACTATGAGTCTCTATATGGTCACTATGTTAATGTTAAGTTCCAAGTGTGAATGTCAATGCAGCCATAGAAGTATTCAGGGCTCAAGAGTACGACCCCAGGAGCAATGAAACACAGGCCCATTTCATGTGTTAGTATAGGGGCTCTAAGCTGTGGATGAGTCAATCCGACTGATATTCGAGTAAAATAAAAAAGAAGTTAATACAGGACTCCTGAAGCTCCGTTGGATTCATACAAGAAACTATCCCAAGCACCCCGAGTATAATATATATTATAACTGTAAGATAGCCTTAATTGATTTGATTGGTTGATTATGACATGTCTTGTTCGAAATCATAGATTTCAAAAAGTGTAGAATGAAGTCGAGTGAATTGAGTAATATGCGAGTCATGATTCAATCTTGGTTCGAGTCAAGTTTGTTCCTATAGATTGGGTTCGAGTTCATGTTCGAGTTCGAGTTTAGATTCTGATTGGGTTAGAGTTCGAGTTTAGATTTAGGTTTAGATTCGGATTTGGATTTGAGTTTGTAGGGAGTTTTTCGTCACCCTATTGAGATGGAAATACGCGCGCGCTTATCAGGTGCATTACAGATTCCCCCTGCCTAGGATAGGCTGGGGTTTATTGATTGTTGGGATCCGAATCTCCAGCAGCTGCAGACTAAGCTGGCGTTAATTACCCCTCACCTTTGGAGCGAGGGAACCTCCGATTAACGGGTTAAACTGGTCATGCGAACTTAATGTGCAGTGTTGTGTTTTGAAGGGGTTTTGGATATATCGGGGGCCTTACAGAGTTTTTATGGGGGTCCCCCTACCCGGATAGCGGGCTAGGGGTCAAGGGGGCGAGCAGCCCCCTTGCGGGATGGGGGGCAGCGCCCCGTTAGAAATTTTTTCTAACAGGGGAGGTATATTTAGTGTGGAGTGCATATAAAAAAATATGGGGAAGCGTCTTAATGACGCATGCGTGGCATGTGGGCGCATGGTGTCCGGGGTTACGTGCGCACACATGAGCGCCTTAGCGCCCGGGGTCACGTGGCGCGCACATGACCATTGGGTGCCTTAGCGCCCGGGGTCACGTGGCGCGCACGTGACCATTGGGCGCCTTAGCATCCCGGGGTTACGTGGCGTACACGTGACCGATGGACGCCTTAGCGCCCGGGGTCACGTAGCGCACACGTGATCATTAGGCGCCTTAGCGCCCCAGGGTCACTTGGCGCACACGTGACCAATGGGCGCCTTAGCCCGGGGTCACGTGGCTCACACGTGACCGATTGGCGCCTTAGCGCCCGGGGTCACGTGGCGCACACATGACCACGGGAAACACCCGCGAGAAAGGGCCTAGCCCCTAAGTTGGGGGAGTTGAACTCCCAAGGGGTTTTTGGAGTTGAACTCCTAACAGAAACTAATTTATGGAGTTAAACTCCAACAGATCTAGAAAGGAGTTAAACTCCTAACAGAAACTAATTTATGGAGTTAAACTCCAACAGATCTAGAAAGGAGTTAAACTCCTTGGATCTGTCCAAAGTTAGATTTTTGGAGATGGGTCTCCTTTTTCGTTCTCTTGATCGGCGGGATCTTAGAGAAAATGGGGTGAGACTTAAAAGTCTCCCCTTTTCGAGATCTGATTGGAGATCCGAGCTCCCCTTCGTAGGTTTTGTGGTGAAAAACTATTTATTTTTTAGAAAGGAAGAGTTAAACTTTTGATTTAATTCAAAAAAGAGGAAGAGGGTTTTAGACCCTTGAGAAAGGGGAAGGAGGCACAAGCCCTAGATTTTGGGGAGAATGAAAAGTGTATCTTTATTCATCATCATATTGCCTTATATAGGCTTACACATTTACATATAGCCCCTTGGGCTTTACAAAATGGCATTTTACCCATTTCATGCCTCATGTGCTATTTCTTTTTGCCCATAAGCCATGGACTTTACAAAATTTTGGTTTTATGCCCATTTTGCTTACATTCAAGCACAAAAAATTACATCAAAATTATTTGTTACATGATTTTTATTTTAGCATGAGGAGGCCGGCCGCGGAGATCGACTTGGGTGTGGGCCCACTTGCTTGGGCTTGGGCCCGCTTACTTAGGCTTGACCTTGACTTTGACCCGGTCAACTGGGATGCAAATTTTAACCCCAACAGAGTTCAGGTCTTTTTCATATGGATTATGTTAAACCGTTAAAAATCTTATGTTCGGGAGAAATCGGCAACTGCTGCATATGGACGACAGGATTTGTGTCTTTTTCTAAGACAATTGCTATTTGATAACTCCGTTAAGTTGTCTAATCTGAATAGACAAGCACTCACTTTTTCCGGCTCCCCGAAGCTTAAGAGAAATGATACCGCTTAGCCTATATTAATCTAGAATTCTTAAAGTATTGTTTTCATATCTCGAGGGGGTTTTGTGAAAAATACTTTAATATAATTTAATAAAATAAATCTTGAGGGTGATTTGTAATATTTAGGGTTTTCATGAACATGTATTTTAATTGTTATGGTGTTTTGGTGATAAAACCTAGTTTTTAAAAGTTAATGGTATTTTTATGAAAACCGGCTCTTTTAGAAACTTGATGATATTTTATTAAAAATTCTAATTTTTCATTTTAAAAATATAGTTTCATAATATGTTTTTATTGAAAATACGAATTCATGGTTTTATATAATTTTCCAAAATTTAGTTTTGTTTAGAAAAGTCATATTCTTAAAAACCGTATTTTTATTTACTTTCGAGGCCGAATACTCCATGAGGAGTTCTACATCTCACTATATTGTCCCAAGGATGTGCGATAATCCGTACCATCCATTAGCGGGTCCCCTAACGAGGGTTATAGAGGCACAATTGCTGAGAATTTAAAATATCGATTAAAAGAAACCCGTTTTGAAAAAAAATATGGTATTTTAATGAAAGGCGTCTTCTTTGAATTACCCGTATACCTAGAATACCGTGATATGAAATCATAGTGTGCGTGTGTGGTAGGCCGTTACCCCCTGAAGTTTTCCTAAAGATTGATAAACTAGTTATCGAGAAAGGTTATACTAAAGTTCATGATATTTTAATGAAAAAGTTCGTTATTTGATTATTTCTCATGAAAACTTTATTAAACTAAAATCTAAATGATTGAAAATAAGGTTACGAATGGTGTGAGAAAGTTAGTTTGACCTATCTTGCTTAATGAGGGGAGTACAAGAGGTTAAAATTACACGTATCGGGGTTAATTTCACTTTACCGGTATATTTTTAGAAGATGATTTGAGATAAAAGAAAAGGAAAGAAGAGAGACTTACTCATTTTTTAGTGTTACGAAGAAGTTAAAGAAGAGAGAGGGGGTTCCGTGGTGTCTCGGAAACTCCGGAAATGACTTCGATTTTCAACGAAAAAAGCTTGGTTGTTAACTCCACTTGACTCCATTTGCACTTAGAAACTTTTGGAAGAATTTTGATAGAAATTTTCAGAATAAAGGGGAGCTAGGGCATGGAATGTTATCTATAGTGAAGAATTTAGGGTTTGAAAATTAAAAATTGGATTAAAATAATTAAAATGGATGTTAAATGGTGAATTGAATAGTCTCTGTTTGATTGCAGGAAAATCAAACAGTACAGGGGAGTTGAGAGGAGTCGAAGGGACGAGTGTGCAAAGAACGGAGATGATTGGGGGTAATCCAACCGTTGGCGCCGGCCAATAGAAGGAAACGGATTGTCGGATTTGGTTGGTTTGCCTTGAGATTCGTGTCATGTGTCTAGTTTGGTGTTTACTCCTCTTTGCGCATGTTTGATTTTTCTAAAACTTTTCGTTTCTCCGTTTATTGCACGTGCAACTCTTGAGCTTCCGAAAAATTAAAAAGAAAAATCTTAAAAAATAATTGGATCTGATGGGATTCGAATACACAGGCTATGCCGCAGCAGTGTAGAAGCTTTACCAATGAGCTACAAATTGCTTCTTGCTTTTATTGAACAAAAATAACTTATAACTCCTATACAGGATGAAATACTCTTTTCTATACATTTAAACAAATAATTCTGTACAGGGGTTTCGGAGTCGTTACAGCTCTCCTTGGATCTCCATGAGCTGCGGAGATTTCTTCAATACTACGGTGGGAGAATTTTGTCTGGCCCTTCGCAGCAGTTCGAAACTATTCCTGGTTAGAACAACAGCATTCATCATTGGAGTTGAAGTAGGACCAGACTAAGAACTGCCCCCAATTTTTCTTATTTAATGCTAATATCAACGCCGGTGATGTCTTGCAACCGAACCTTTATCAATGTCAGGAGTTTGCTGAGCTTACCCCCTGTTTTCTTTGAGAGCATGACTATTCTGCCCCCTGTGTCGACCTTGGTCCTCAACAGGAGCCAGTCGTATGAAGACCGATGCCGTCGATAGAGCTGAAGCTTGGGTATCCAGCCTGTGGAAAACAGAATTCTTCTGGGCTTCCTCTTTCGGCGTTGAGGCACTGAGGATAGGAGGTGGGAGTGTCGACCTAAAGAAAAGCCCACCGACTTCTTGAAGAGCCGGACTGCAGAGATTTAAGGCTGTAAGTGGCCTATATTGACTCCACCTAATGTGACAGAGCCTGAGTTGCAGTGAATGGAAGAAAATGCCATTCTATAAAGAGAAAAAATGCCAGCTTCAGTATCTCATCACCCAAGGGCAACTACAAACATATATACTGCGATTATTTGATCGCGGAAAACACAACACACGAAGTGTAGAGAAGAAAGAGGAAAAGGTCCGACCAAGTGTGCAAGAATCCGTTTACCACCGAAAACTGGACTGAGGCATCGGGAGGCATTTGGCCTAAATTTGGGGGCAGATGCTAATGAACATATCCATCCATCTCTTCGAAAATGCCAAGTTGATTTATGGCACCGTATATCGAAGGTTTGGATAAATGCGACCGATATAGCGTGACTTATCAGATTCCCTTCGTAAGTGAGGGGTTTTTGATTGTGGAGACGCTCTTCCCTGCAAGCGCAAGCCCCAGCAATTAATTACGCTATCATATTACGATAACAACTTTCACCTGCTCCAGGAAGATCACTTCGTGTCGTATTATGTTTGTTTATTATGGGGTTGCCCTTGGATTGTATATGGAGACAAATCTTGTCATGCCCGTAAGGTACGGATTAGTCCAAATCCATATATTAAATTTAGGGTTTTGAACTTAGGACACAGATCTCATATAAATGAGGTCCATCAGTTCATGCGATATAAAGGTTTGATCTAAGGATCGTTAGTCGTATATAACTCCAAAATCGACTTAAGAACAATGAGCATATGGGCTTGACTGATCATCAGATTACTCATGGATAGTATACGGTAGCCAATATGGAGACAGTCCGCATGGCCAAACATATTAGTTTAAGGACATCGCGGTCCATGGGAGGCATGGATGGAATATGGCTTGTTTGTGTCCGTGAATTGTATACGGGGGTTAATATGGAGACTAGCCGTAATGTCAAACATATATTAGTTTAAGGACATCGCGGTCCAATATTAGTTTAGGGACATTTCGGTCCATCATTCCCGTGTTTGGGACGAAATATTATTTTAAGGACGTTTTGGTCGATCATTCATCTTGTGCGCAAATGTATATTTTACGTTGCGAAGTGAACGATGGTAACATGAGATGCTCCCAATATTAAGGTTCGATCCAATTTGAAAGAATTTATATTTCCCTCAAAGATATGTGTGTGTGTGTAAAGCTAGAGCTTAATATGAGATTCGCATCTATATGGGATGCGTATCAATATAAAGTGTGCGCATCAATATGGAAGTGCATAAATATAGGGTGTATCAACATGAGGATTAGGGCATTCTCTGTCTTGATGAAATTTCATATGTTTTATCAAGTTGGGATGATGAGTTGTTAGTTGTTGGGACCCGCCACCTCTCTGAATACGTTGAAGAATTACAATGACGTATATCAAAGATGTGGAAGGATATACCCTTGAACCAAATTCCGTATATAAAGAAGGAGAACATGATGGATCTAAGAATCGTTAGTCTTATATGAGACTAAGATTAATTTAAAAGATATGGAATGAAGATCATTAGTCATATATGAGACTAAGATCGGCTTGGATATCATCGATGAAAGATCATTAGTCGTATATGGGACCAAGAGCATATAGGATCAGTTGATTTAAAATTAAAGAAGAAGCTTAACCTTCACAGACTTAGCCAATTTGGTATTAAGATTGAGTTTATATACCACCCAGCAGTGCTAAGCACTCAGTCACGTAGCGCACACGTGAATATCACATGAGGCGCTGAGTCTCTGGTATCTTTAAAGCGCTCACATGTATGGCACATGAGGCGCTGAATCCTTACTTATGGGTGCTCACGTGTATAGTACGTAAGGCGCTGTCTTCATGGGCCTTGGACACTCACGTGTATGGCATGTGAGACGCTGAGTTTTTGAGCTTCTGTGCGCTCACGTGGATATCACGTGAAACGCTATCACCTGCTTCTTTTGAGCGCTCACGTGGATATCACGTGAGACGCTGTCTTCATGGTTTCTTTTGAGCGCCCACGCGGATATCACGTGAAATGTTGTGTCCTTAGAGATTTAATCTCTGTTCATGTTTTTATAGAAATTAAAATTCTGTTAATGGTATTTTGACCATTAACGATCACCAAGATCACTATTTTGAAAATCTGAGATTAAATTCTTTAAGAACTAAGTTCTTGATTATGAAGGAACTAAGTTCCTGAAGTATAAACTCTATCTTTTTTATGTTCTTTCTTCCTTATTCTTTTCAACCTTATTCTCTTCTGAATCTCTGATTCTCAAGAATAATATCTTCCCGATGAGAATTAAATTTTCATATCGTGTGAGACTTTTCTTGTGGATCTCAGATCCAGAGAAAAAACTAAATTCTTTTAAAAAGTTAAACCCTTAAATATGACATGATAGGTAAATGAGAGATAATTTTATCTCTGTGTTTTCTTTACCTAAGGTTTGAAAGGAGTAAGATCTTATTCTTTATTGAGAATTAAATTCTCTATTCTTTGTGGAAGCTTATGGGGGGTTTCCTTTTTTCCAGATTTAATCTCTTTACTCCTATTTATAGGAGAAAAGAAAAATCAATCTGTTTTGAGAAAATCTCTCATTGAGAGATCATGATTGATTTCATAATCAATCAAATTGATCTTAAAGATCAACTGGTAAATTTTATTCACTGTTGGATTTTTAATCCAAAAGCTCTCTGTTTAACAGAGAAGATTTCTTGTTTGTTTTAACAAGATTAGGAAAATATTTTCCTAACATAAAATTTAATTCTATCATATGACTATTTTGTTTGTTTAACAAGATTAGGAAAATATTTTCCTAACATAGAATTTAATTCTATTATATGAATATCTTGTTTGTTTAATAAAATTAAGAAAATATTTTCCTAACATAGAATTTAATTATATCATATGAATATCTTGTTCGGAAGATATTTTCCTAATCATAAAATTTAATTCTGTTTAACAGAGAATTTTTTTTCTTATTTTAGAAAGATCATGGAAATATTTCGAATATCTTGTTTGTTTAACAAGATTAGGAAAATATTTTCCTAACATAGAATTTAATTCTATCATTTAAATATTTTGTTCGAAAGATATTTTTCTAATCATAGAATTTAATTATGTTTAACAGGAAAGATCTTTCTTATTTTAGAAAGATCAGGGAAATATTTCCCATATAAAATTTAATTCTATCAGATGGATTAATTGGTGATTATTTTATCACTATTCGATTTTAAATCCAAAATTTCTCTATTAGAGAAAGATCTTTTCATATTAAAAAGATCACGGAAAATATTTTCCACATAGAATTTAATTCTATCAAATAAGAGCGTTTTAAATTGGAGCACTCATGTGCTATCACGTGAGCACTGCCATATACATATATAGCAACGTCACTCACGTGTTTTGCATGTGAGCACTTCCACAAGAATGTAGCAAGAAAACTCATGTGTTTAACACGTGAGAGCTCACATGTTTAACACGTCGGGGCTATCATAGGATTTAATCTTATCTGAAATCGGTACTCACATGTTTTACATATGAGTACTCGTGTGTTTAACACGTGGGCGCTGTTATAAGATTTAATCCTAACTGCAGCAAGTACTCGCATGTTTTGCACGTGAGTGCTCACGTGATTTGCACGTGGGGGGCTATCATAAGATTTAAATCTATCTGAAATCGCTACTCACATGCTTTGCATGTGAGTGATCACGTGTTTAACACGTGGGGTTTGCGCTCTATTTTTATAAAAGGAACAGCAAGTTTTGAGCCAAAATTTTTGGCGGGAACAGACTCTTTTCCATCGTTCCATTTCCATGACGTAAACTCTATTAGGTTTAGCGATATGAATATTATGTTCACTTTGACATGACTCACATGCCATACTGCTCACATGTTCATATTATTTCATGTTCTTTTACTACTTCTCTATCGATCATAGTTCATGCTTTTTGTCTTGCAATCATATTATATATATTGTTTATATCATTATCATGTGTCGCTCTGACGACCTGAGTATGCATGCTCAGAGGATGAAGTGGCCCTAGCCCCGAAACAGGACCAAAATTACTTTGAGTAGCTCACGGAAATTTAGATCGGCGTTAACTGTCTTTTTATTGTTTATCTTTTACTTCCAGTGTTAAGAACTCTGTGTTGCCCTTTACGTTGGATATTTTTCTCTTTCGATTGTTAAAGACTTTATATCCGTTGTGAACTCTTGTTTTTGTTAAATAAAATAATTAGTGGATGTTATATCTTTGTATTTGTGCTTGATATACTGCTTGCAATGTAATGCTAGAAGCCGAAAAGTGACTACGGCGGGATTTTTTCTTGACCGTAAGAGTATGACTGGCCTAATCACTCTACGTATTTCCGTATTTTGGGAAGCGGGGCATGACACTAGATTTGAGATGATCTCAAACCCAAGGCCTCCTAGGCTTTTATATTTAATTCGGTTATTCCGTCAAGTAGTAGCCGACAGAATAACCCAACAAAATTTTAAAAGGATTTTGGTGACAAATTTGGTTTTTTTGGGGTTTATTCCGTCGAATAATAACCAACAAAATAAACAACCAATGAAATAATCCATAATTTCTTGTAGTGAGTTTAAAAAAGTTGACACACATCCCACGATTATTTCTCTTACGATATACACGTGCATCACATGTGTAAAAATTCTAGTAGAATGTTAACCATAATAGTTGAATCGGTATATGGTAGTTTTTAACAATCAGCATCATCTGGTCCTCGAGTGCGTTTTGTACATGTTATGGAAGATTAACTGGAATCCTCACATTTTCAGATATGTGATGACCGTGCATCTAATTTTTATGGAATCTTGCAATAATGTGCATTATATGTTATAATCTTTTCCCAAAATAAATGTATGTGCAACTGTCGATAGACGGTGGACGACCAAACAACGGCCAGTGAGCGGGCGGCGTGCGAACAGCCGACCGGTGATGAACGGCTAACCAGTAGCGGGCGATAGACAGGTGACCGACCAGTAACCAGCGGTGGGACCGGCCGACGGCGGATGGCAGGCGGTCATGACACATCTTGTGTTAGGTAGTAATATTTAATGGTAATCTAGAATAGACATTGATTTTGTAGGGAATAATATTTCCCATGAAATGGGGTAATATGATTATCATGGTTATCATATGACCCCATTTAATAGGAATCCTATTCTCCTATAATTGGTCTTTATGATAAATTATCTTGAAATATTCCTATCCATAAGATGTGCCACGACTAGCCGCGGTCAATCACTGCCAGTCAATTGTTTGCCCATCACCCGTCGGTCGTCCGCCGCCATCGACGGTTGTACATAAATGCATTATCGTGGATGTTTAAAATATACTAAGCACGTTAATATATGATTCTTTTGAATTCGTTGACCAATCATCACATTCCCATAAGGGTGTGCTTTGTCAGAAATAATTTATGTGGTAATCATGTATTCCAATGAAAAATTACCATATTTGTTTTGGTGTAAGAAGTATTTCTGGGAGTATTCTATTACCATGGTAATAATATGCCCTAATTTCATGGGAATTATATTCCTCAAATTTTTTTCTATTCTAAATTACCATAAAATATTCCCATCTAATACAAGATGTGCCACGACTGTTCGCCGCACGCCAACCGCCGCTGTCGGTCGACCGTCTGCCCACAACCCGATGCCTGTCGGCCATCCATCTGTAAGTCGATGTTGCACACCCCACTGTGGTTTGTGGAGAGCCGGAATTAGTAAACAACGATT
This sequence comes from Agapanthus africanus, assembly GCA_030015575.1. Taxonomy (NCBI): domain Eukaryota; kingdom Viridiplantae; phylum Streptophyta; class Magnoliopsida; order Asparagales; family Amaryllidaceae; genus Agapanthus; species Agapanthus africanus. The sequence continues at coordinate 412,358,447 of CM057349.1, read as the reverse complement.
TTTGAAGGAAACAACATCGACCTAAAACCCGGATCTTATACGAAAACCTTAACTAACTAAACTAACTAGTATGTTTAACTACTATGAAAGAAATTATACCTCCTTGAACCAAGTCCTTCGGGTCTTCGTTGTCCTTCTTTGCTCCTCTCCTTATGCTGGGTTCGCTTAGCACCCCCGATGGGTTTCGGCAAGCATCAAGTATGCAATTTTAAAAAATCTAGGGTGCCAAGGAACCCGAACCAAGGATCTAACTAGAGAATTTGGGTTTTTATAGCATGTAAACAAACTTTACCCAAGTGATATAGGAATACAACCTTTGTGTACTAGTCCTTCACTTCTAAAGCTCCGTGTAGTAGTCCCTTTGCTCCAAGTATTGGTGTCCCGGACTCTCCTTAGGCTCCACTAGGCGAAAGGAACGAGCTTACTCAAAGATCTTCGAGGTCAAAGATAATCTACGTCGAAGAATCGCTAACTCAAGCTACCTCTTCACTAATTGATGGATTGGTAAAGTAAACAACATATACTAAATAGCTAGTTTGATATAGATTGATGAAGTAGGAATTTTGCTCACTTTAGAATTGTTTTTCTCTTTTTATTTTTCACCTCACTAGAAATCAAGTGAAGAAAAATGAGATGAAGAAGCTCAAGTTATCAAGTAATGAACCATGGTGTGAAAAATATCTCATATATCACTTGTAGAGACTTAACCATGGCTAAACATAATGGTTGGGTTAATAAATATCTAGAGTAAAACAAAATTAGTGGACTTAGGTCAAGACTTCTACATGCTTCCACAAGCATCTTTAGCCATGCTAATTTCCACCTAATTTTGATTTTTCCCTTAATAATTAATCACCAAAATTATGTTTAGTTAGGTATGAGTCTCATACACCCAAGTCCAATGTACCATCTAGCATGACACAAAATTAAATATATTAATATATATCACATATATATTTAAATGTATTTAGAGAAAAGAAATTCTTAAGTGAGCTAATATTAGTTAATACATCAAATATATAATTATATATTAAATTATTAAATCAAGACTTGATTTAATAATCCGACTATATCGCATACAACCGACTAATATCATTTATATGTATATCAAATATATACATAACAAATTATTGAATCAACACTTGATTCAATAATCCGGTTATATCACATATAACCTATATCGCGAGATTAGAATACTGTATCACATACAAGTATCAATCTCGGTCCCGCACATGTCACATATGTGTCCTACTTCGTTTCGCTTGAGCCAGGAAAACTCTGTGTAGGACTCTAAAGACTCGTCAATACGCCAGCAGTAGATGATGATCATATCAGTCACCCACAAACCGTCAGCGGTACTAACTGGACGTAACGACTACCCAAGTATTGGGCGATCAGAAGATCAACAAGCAAGCTTGTTCATACTCCCGTGAATCCAGTAAGTAACACTACTGTACAGTCCGGTATCTGCGAATGATATGTCGCATATCGAGTCTGGGAGTGGTAAACGTCAGACCCCAATAACTTGATAAGTCATGCCGATATGAGGCTCATAACGGGTCGAGAAACTACTGATAACACTTAGCGGTAAATCTCAGCATCAGCCCTGGCCAGGGACTTTCTGTTATGGCCAATCGAGTATAGCGAAACATCAACCCCCAATACCGGGAGAGACGAACCCCTCCTATCGCTCATTGTCTCCATTTGACTCGGGACTGTACGCCAAATCTACCTGTTTGCATGCTCTCTTGAACGTGGTAGGGAGGAAATCAAACCACAGTGGGAATCACACAAGACTCTATGACGATCTCGGGTCTACAGACTAACCTGTACCAGTGTCACCAGAGAACTGCTATATGAAGTTAGGTATAATACCATCTAGGAGTTCTCGGCGAGTCCTGTTCGGTATACCCATTATCCAATGAGCATCTATGTACAATCTTTAATGTCAAACACCAATAGATGTGGGATCATCCACCGTCCCATACAGGGTCAAGAAACGTACACACTAGTCTACTCTGGAATATCGATGCCATGTCTCGATACTCCCACGACTAGGAACAATTAAAGGATGAACTTGTAGACTACCCTTGCCCCACTAGTATGATCTGCATCATAATCCCAGTAGTCATGTACACATCCTAAGGGCTTTACCAACATGTGAGAGAAAGACGGTATCACTATACTAGTCTACATGTTAAGATAAAGAGTAACCAAATAGCATACAATCATGTCGAGCAAGAAATTCCTCCCTATATATGTCCAAGCATCCATTATAATATACAATCATGTACAATAATGGCCTCTAGGGCATACATACAACTAACAATCTCCCACTTGCACTTAGGCCAGTTGTTGTAGTATCTCATACCCAACATCCCAAAAACCCTCAAATTGTATCTAGGGTATAGCCTTAGTGAGTGGATCCGCCGTGTTATTCTTCGTCTCAACTCTCCTGACCTCGATCGCCCAGAGATTAACCATCTCCCTGATCAAGTGATACTACCTAAGAATATGTCTGGATCACCGATGGGACTGGGGTTCCTAGGTCAAAGCCACAACTCCATTGTTATCACAATACACAAGTATTGGATACATAATGGTAGGAACCACACCAAGTTCATCTCATGAACTTCTTCATCCAGACAGCCTCTTTGGTAGCATCATTGGTAGCGATGTATTCACCCTTCATCATCGAGTCTGCTACGGTGTCTAGCTTGGAACTCTTCCAACATAACGTCCATCCACTGAAGTAAAGACAAAACTCGAGACTATCTTACAGTCATCCTTATCACTCTGGAAGCTCGAATCGGTAAAGGACTTAACATGGAGTTCACCGTTACCATGCACCAAGAACATTCCTTAGTCCTTCTCAAGTACTTAAGAATGTTCTTTACAGTTGTCCAATGCTTCTCCCCATAATGTAAGAGGCATCACCCAGATCCTTCATGGATAAACATTGTGATAAGAAGAGTTTGACCGAGTGCAGCATAAGAACATCATTTCCTATCAAGAGTATGTCATCTACGTACAATACGAGGAAGACAGCCTTACTCTCTGCAACCTTTTTGTATAAACAAGGTTCATCTACGTTTTTTATGAAGTCAAACTCTTTGACTGTCACATCAAAACAGATGTTCCAACTCTGCGATGTCTGCTTTAACCCGTAGATTTATTTAAGAAGCTTGCACACCTTTCCGCTGCTCGCACTATCTACGAAGCCCTCTGGCTGTGTCATATACACGCTCTCTTCTAAATCACCATTTAGAAAAGCGTTCTTGACGTCCATCTGCCAGATTTCGTATTCATGGTATGCAGCGATGGCAAGTAGGATCCGGATGGACTTAAGCATAGCCACTGTAGAAAAGGTTTCGTCATAATCGACACCTGGTCGTTGACGAAGACCTTTTGCAACAAGTCTAGCATTGAAAGTCTCAACTTTTCCATCTACACCAAGTTTTTTTTAAAGATCCACTTGCTCCCAATGGGTTTTACCCCTTCAGGAGCATCTTCCAAAGTCCATATTTTGTTGGTGTACATGGATTCCATCTCATATCGCATTACATCCAGCCATTTCACGGAGTCCCCGGTCATGATGGCCTGCTCGAAACTAGTTGGGTCATCATCTTCCATGATGCAATCTTCGCTCCCACCGTCAATGAGAAAACCGTAGTACCTCTCAGGTGGATGAGAAACCCTACTAAATCTGCAAAGAGGTTGAGGTTCGTCGGGGACTATTGAATCCTCCGGTTCCACCAAATCGTCAGTTGTAGTTTGTGTAGTTGGAACTTCTTCCAGTTCTACCTCATGACCACTAATTTCTTTTACAACAAATTTCTTTTCTAAAAAGGTGGCATGTTGAGAAACAAACACCTTTTGTTCCTCACTGTGGTAGAAGATATATCCATAGGAATCCTTTGGATATCCCACAAACTTACACAGAACAGACCTTGCCTCGAGTTTGTCCGGATTTTGCTTTTTAATATAGGCTGGACAACCCCATATCTTAACTCGTTTAAGAGATGGTCTCTTCCCATTCCATATCTCATATGGAGTGGTAGGCACTGATTTGGTTGGAACTCTATTCAATAGGTATGCAGCTGTCTCAAGCGCATAACCCCAAAAGGAAATAGGCAACTCAACAGTACTCATCATAGAGCGCACCATATCTAATAGGGTGTGATTCCTCCGCTCTGATACACCGTTATGTTGTGATGTATACGGAGGAGTAAGCTGAGAGAGAATCCCATTCTCTTTTAGATAGTCACGGAATTCCATGCTCAAGTATTCTCCTCCCCGATAAGATCGAAGGATTTTAATACTTTTACCCATTTGGTTCTCTACTTCGCACTTATATTCCTTGAATTTCTCAAAAGCTTCAGACTTGTGTTTCAACAGGAACACATGTCCGAATCTTGAGAGATCATCGGTGAATGTAATGAAGTACGAGAAACTATTCCTGGAATGTGTAGACATGGGACTGCATACATCACTATGTATTAGTCCCAAGAGTTCAGTAGCTCTCTCTCCGTGTCCAGTAAACGGAGTTTTGGTCATTTTACCTTTGAAACATAACTGGAAAGTTTCATAAGATGTAAATTCGAACGGATTCAAATATCCATCCTTATGTAATTTAGCTAGTCGTGTCGCATTGATATGACCTAGTCTACATACCATAAGAAGGATTTATTCATTTCTGAACTCTTCCTCTTGTGTGTGTTCAGTACGTTAAGAGCTGTGTTTTGATTCAGAACATATAAACTGTTACATAATGTACCAAACCCAATTAACACTTGATTTAGGAAAATGTTCATAACATTATTCTCCACTACAAAATTATATCCTTCTTTATCTAATAAAGAAATTTTATTAAATTTCATATCATAAAGGGTACATAATAACAGTCGTTCAAGATCAATGTATTCCCATCTGGTAATACAAGGTGATATTCACCAATTACTTTGGCCGCAACACTTGCACCATTCCCTACTTTTAGAAAATGATCACCTTTTTTCAGTTCTCTACCTTTCTTTAGCCCATGTAACATATTACATATGTGGGATCCCGATCCGGTATCTAATACCCAGGACGTAGAGTGCACTGAGAAACAGTTCTCGGTAACAAACACATCCGAAGAAGATGCATCAACATGCTCATTCCTCATTCGGGTCGCGTGGGAATCCAGATGTTCTCCTATATCCGGCTCAGACTTATAACAATTATAAGGAAGAGCGGAACCAACGTTCCCCAGCTCAATATAACAAGCGGGTTCGATCAATATATCAATATTATTATCTTGATTAAGGCATGATATGGTCGCTACCTGGAGAGAGAGAGAAGAAAACACTTAGCGTATGCTCTTGCAAGATTAGATTGGTTATTATCTTATCTAATCAGGATGGCTCCCACTATTTTTATCAAATCTTCCTTCAAACCCTAAAAGGTAAGAATAGCCGGGATTAATTACACCCTATAAGTTCGCCAATCGTTCAGCCAGGCCAGTGTCGGTACTTTGAGGGAGGTTCCCCGTGCTTTCGCACTGACCTAATTAAAATAAACCTCGTTTTCTCAGAGGTATAACCCCGTTGACACCATTCTAGTCACCTACTTGATCGGCTAATTGTAAAGTGCAAAACTCTCTCAGGAATAACTCTTACTCGCAGTGGGTATCAGGATCCAACTATCTCATAGAAGGTATGCAATCTCATTGCGAATTTCAACGCTTGAAATTCCCAATAAATTTTTCCCCTAACATCCTATAACCTTGACGAAGGCCAACAAACCATAGGGCGCTAGTCAAGTTCAACCGGTACATTTCGTGATTGAATTAAACCCACCCGTACGAACCTTGACGAAGGCCAACAAAGTCGTACGACTATCCTAATCCAATCGCATCATATGTAGTAGATAAGCACTAATTAGCTACCGTACACTACGCCTTGACGAAGGCCAACAAACACAGTACAAATACTAAATTGTACTTATCTGAAATGATGGAGAGCCACGACAGGTTTTTAAGAAAACCTTTTGCGTAATGAACTTGATATCGTTATAGAATCGAGTGATTTGAAAATGGAGTGGTTTAAGCTACGCTTTTAAAATCGAGTTTTTCAAAATAAACCGAGTGGGTGTAGCATCTGCTAGCTTTTGCTAAAGAGATCACTCCTGGTGAAAGGATGTAGGCTCTTTCCTCATCGAATGAGGTGTTGGATATTCATCAAGAAATACCACTATGCAAAGCAAGAACTAGAGCTACCAATTTTGAAATTTTGATTCCACAACATCATTAGGTTTCTTTCCTTTTCATTAATCTCATTAATGAAGTCCCGTCATTTATGCTTCCTAAGCATCACAGATAAAGAAACGAAAATACAACGTACGCTTATACCATCCGCATTCGTCACGGGGTCCCCTCATGCACTGTTAGGTTAGTTAACTAACGGTAGAGCGGAGGCAGGACTAGCGTGGATGCAAAACATAAGCAACGTTTATTATATATCATATATATAATATAAAGCATTCGTCTCAAGCAGTTATATGATCTCATCACAAAACATTGCAGCAGAAGTCAACATATGAAATATTGGATATACTAGAAGGTCCGTGTTTTAAATTAAGCCAATAAAAAATACGGATTCCACAGTCGTGATGAATAGCCAAACCTGCATCCCTAGACCCCTACGAGAGCGGCAAGTAACCCTACCAATTCTAGAGTTAGGAGACCCGGACTCGACTCCTCGAGATTGTCTCCCACTGGACTCTAGAACCCGGTTACGTGTGCTCCCATCCTTAGGTCTATCCTAATGCGGAAAAGTAAATAATATACATCAATGGTGACATCATCCTCAACCCGGAAGTGTCCCAATAAAATAATATTACATACAAGTTTTTACATGAATGAAAATAAAAAAACTCTCATCTCACACAAAAAAAACCCGGCTATTCAAACACGGCGATCCAATATAACATATCATAGCAACACATAACATCACATGCCATCAACGTAAGTAAATATGCGTATCCCAATTGTCATTGACGTATAGCAACGAAACCGGCGATACACCAAATATTAAATTTACGGTCGCAGAAAAGAAATGAAAACTACAATAATTAGAATCCACAATCACCTTAGACATCATAAACCCGGAATATCTCATACTTCGGATTTCATTCCTAACACTATAGACCCGGCATTTTAGTCTCAAATTGAAAACACTTTTCAATATTCAGTCTGGCAATTCAACATGATTCCCAACAAATGATCGAATGCTCATCGGAAACATAAGTGGACGGCCGCACCCCCGATGCCGTCGACGAAGCGATCTTAGGCGGAACACCACGGTCGCGAGCACCCGTACGGACGCTTTTGGCTACGGGGTTCTCCTACAGTCACTTGGTCGGGACTATGGAGCGTGGCTATCTAGTAGTGTTACCCAGCGAGCGTTCGCGTACTATACGAGACTGCGATGGAGTTTTGATCCGAATCAAAACCCCGCGGCAACCGATCAAAAGGGACTAAATTGCTAAATTTACAAATTACTAATTAGTTTTTACAAAACTAATTATTATGGATTCCAAATATTGTATCACAAATCACAGATATCTAGACGATATTAAACATTTTGATCGATATATCAAACACCCAAAATTCCCAAAGACCTCAACACTTGAGTCACAGTTAAAAATACCCAGAGAGTGCCCCAAGTACCTACGGACCATCACAAGAAGGCACGCTCCCTGCCTCACCAACGGCGTCGCGGAACCGCCGCCAAAAGCATGTTTTGGCCGCGCTTCCACGGTCGTTTGGTCGAATTGGGCCATCGTTTTTCTTGGGGATCCATAGAAAACCCTGCACAATTTTCTGAATGTTTTTAATATGAAAAGTTCCAACTTTTGAAAAAATTTCCAGAAACCCGGAAGTTAGGGTTTCGAAAAATCGATCGAACACTTGAACTTCGCCTAGACTACTCCTAATGCTCAAGCATGGCTCTGATACCACTGCTGGGTTCGCTTAGCACCCCAATGGGTTTCGGCTAGCATCAAGTATGCAATTTAAAAAAATCTAGGTTGCCAAGGAACCCGGACCAAGGATCTAACTAGAGAATTTGGGTTTTTATAGCATGTAAACAAACTTTACACAAGTGATATAGGAATACAACCTTTGTAGACCGGTCCTTCACTTCTAAAGCTCCGTGTAATAGTCCATTTGCTCCAAATAGTGGTGTCTCGGACTCTCCTTAGGCTCCACTAGGCGAAAGGAACAAGCTTGCTCAAAAATCTTCGAGGCCGAAAATGATCTACGTCGAAGAATCACTAACTCAAGCTACCTCTTCAGTAATTGATGGATTAGTGAAATAAACAACCTATACTAAATTGCTAGTTTGGTATAGATTGATGAAGTGGGAATTTTGCTCACTTTAGAATTGGTTTTCTCTTTTTATTTTCACCTCACTAGAAATCAAGAGAAGAAAAATGAGTTGAAGAAGAAGCTCAAGTTATCAAGTAATGAACCATGGTGTGAAAAATATCTCATATATCACTTATAGAGACTTAACCATGGCTAAAGATAATAGTTGGGTTAATAAATATTTAGAGTAAAACAAAATTAGTGAACTTAAGTCAAGCCTTCTACATGCTTCCACAAGCATCTTTAGCCATGCTAATTCCCACCTAATTTTGATTTTTCCCTTAATAATTAATCACCCAAATTATCTTTAGTTAGGTATGAGTCTCATACATCCAAGTCCAATGTATCATCTAGTATGACACAAAATTAAATACATTAATATATATCACATATATATTTAAATGTATTTATAAAAAAGAAATTCTTAAGTGAGCTAATATTAGTTAATATATATTAATATATCAAATATATAATTATATATTAAATTATTAAATCAATACTTGATTTAATAATCCAGCTATATCGCATACAACCGACTAATCTCATTTATATGTATATCAAATATACACATAACAAATTATTGAATCAACGCTTGATTCAATAATCCGGTTATATCGCATATAACTTATATCGTGAGATTAGAATACTGTATCATATACAAGTATCAATCTCGGTCCCGTACATGTCACATATATGACCTACTTCGTTTCGTTTGAGCCAGGAAACCTCTGTGTAGGACTCTAAAGACTTGTCAATACGCCAGCAGTAGGTGATGATCATATCAGTCACCCATAAGCCATCAGCGATACTAGATGGACGTAACGGCTACCCAGGTGTTGAGCGATCAGAAGATCAACAAGTAAGCTTGTTCATACTCCCGTGAATCAAGTAAGTAACACTACCGTACAGTCCGGTCTGTTCGTCTGATATGTCGCATATCGAGTCTGGGGTGGTAAACGTCAGACCCCAATAACTTGATAAGTCGTGTCGATATGAGGCTCATAACGGGTCGAGATACTACTGATAACACTTACCAGTAAATCTCAGCATCAGCCCTGGCCAGGGACTTCCTGTTATGTCTAATCGAGCATAGCGCAATATCAACCCCCAATACCGGGAGAGACGAAACCCCTCCTATCGCTCATTGCCTCCATGTGACTCGGGGCTGTACCTAAAATCCACCTGTTTGCACACTCTCTTGAACATGGTAGGGAGGAATCAAAGCGCAGTGGGAATCACACAAGACTATATGACGATCTCGGGTCTACAGACTAACTTGTACCAGTGTCACCAGAGAACTGCTATCTGACGTTAGGTATAATACCATCTAGGAGTTCTCGGCGAGTCCTGTTCGGTGTACCTATTCTCCAATGAGCGCCTGTGTACAATCTTTGATGTCAAACACTAATGGATGTGGGATCATTCACCACCCCATACAGGGTCAAGAAAGGTACACACTAGTCTACTCTGGAATATCGATACCTTGTCTCGATACTCCCATGACTAGGAACAATTAAAGGATGAACTTATGGAAAACCCTGGCCCCACTAGTATGATCTGCATCATAATCCCGGTAGTCAAGTACACATCCTAAGGGATTTACCAACATGTGAGAGAAAGACAGTATCACTATACTAGTCTACATGTTAAGGTAAAAAGTAACCAGATAGCATCTATCATGTCGATTGCCATCACAACGCTGGTAGTCAGGCAAAGATCCTACGGGCTTTATCAACATGTATACAAGATATGAAATACAAAATAAAACACATTACATGTTAAGATAAAGACAAACCAAATAGTGTACTATCATATAGAGCAAGATTGTCCTGTACATACATATCCCTAGTATCCTATACAATGAAAGCCTCTAGGGCATACATATCCAACAATCTCTCACTTGGACTAAGGTCTGTAATTGGCGCAATAAGTACCTACTGTCAGCACTAGAGCAAGTTGCTGGCGTACAGTAAGCCCAACATCTCGAACAGTCTTTCAATCTGGACTTGAGGGATGGCCTTAGTGAATGGATCTGCCATGTTGTCTTTTGTGTCCACTCTCCGCACCTCGATCTTCTGGCGATCCACGATCTCCCTGATCATATGGTACCACCTCAAGATATGCCTAGATTTCTGAAGGGGCTGTAGTTCCTTTGCCAAAGCCATGGCTCCGTTGTTATCGCAATACAAAGGTATTGGATTAGCAATGGATAGAACCACCTAAAGTTTAGAAATGAACATCCTCATCCAGACTACCTTTTTTGCGATATCGTTAACAGCTATATACTCAGCTTCCATCGTTGAGTCTGCGACGGTGTCTTGTTTGGAACTCTTCCAACATATCGCCCCTCCACTAAGGGTGAACACATAACCCGAGATGGATTTAGAGTCATCCTTATTACTTTGGAAGCTGGAGTCGGTAAAAGCCTCGATCTGGAGGTCCCTATTATCGTATACCAAGAATATCTCCTTAGTCCTTCTCAGGTACTTGAGAATGTTCTTTACCACTATCCAATACTTCTCACCCGGGTTTGACTGATACCTGCTTACCACACTAAGTGCATAAGCTATGTCTAGTCCGGTACATAACATCACATACATTATAGATCTTACTGCCGAAGCGTAGGGTACAATGCTCATGCGAGCCCTCTCTTCATCGGTCTTTGGAGACATCTCTTTGGAGAGGGTGATCCTGTGACAAGCGGATAAATTACCACGCTTGGAATCTTCCATACTAAACCTCTTTAGTATGGTGTCAATGTACCTGGACTATGAAAGTCCCAACAACTTTTTAGACCTATCACGATAGATCTTAATCCCCAGAATGTAGGAGGCATCACCCAACTCTTTCATGGAGAGCTTCTATGACAAGAAAAGCTTGAATGATTGTAGCATAGGGATGTCATTCCCTATCAGGAGTATGTCGTCAATATACAGTACGAGGAACACTACTGCTCCTCCTACAATCTTCCTATAAATGCATGGTTCATCTATATTTTTGATAAAGTCAAATTCTTTGACCGTCTCATCAAAGCAGATGTTCCAACTCCGTGATACTTACTTTAATCCATAAATGGATTTAAGCAACTTGCACACCTTTCCACTGCTCCCACTGTCTAAGAAACCCTCGGGCTGGTCTATGTAAACACTCTCTTCTAAATTTCCATTTAGAAAAGCTATTTTCATGTCCATATGCCAGATGTCATAGTCATGGAAGGCAGCAATGGCAAGCAGGATCCAAATGGATTTAAGCAGAGCCACAGGAGAAAATGTTTCATCATAGTCCAATCATGGTCTTTGACAAAAACCTTTTGCAACAAGTCTATCTTTGTAGGTTTCCACTTGTCCATCTTCACCAATCTTCTTCTTGAAGATCCATTTGCATCCAACTGGTTTTACCCCAGGAGAAGCAACTTCCAAAGTCTATACTTTGTTGGTGTACATGGATTCCATTTCGGATCTCATAACATCCAGCCACTTCACCGAGTCTTTACTCGTAACAGCCTGCTGGAAATTAGTAGGCTCATCATCATTGATAATGCAATCATCTCGATCCCCATCTACGAGAAACCCATAATATCTCTCAGGCGAACGAGAAAGCCTACTAGATCTGTGGAGCGGTGTCGGTTCGTCGGGCTCTATTGAAATCTGAAGTTCTACTGAGTCCTCGGCAGTGGTTTGGGGTTCTGGAATTTCTTCCAGTTCTACCGTACTCCCACTAATTTCTTTTGCAAGAAATTCGCTCTCTAAAAAGACTATGTGGAGAGCGACAAACACCTTTTGTTCTTCAGTGTGGTAGACAAGATATCCCCTGAATTCTTGGGGTATCTCACAAACTTGCATAAAACCGATCGTGCCTCGAGTTTGTCCAGATTTTGCTTTTTGACAAAAGATGGACACCCCCATATCTTAAGATACTTGAGACATGGTCTCTTCCCACTCCACATTTCTTATGGAGTGGTAGGCACAGACTTAGTTGGGACTCTATTCAATAGGTATGCCGCTGATTTCACCGCAAAACCCTAGAAGGAAAGTGGCAACTCAGCACTACTCATCATGGAATGCACCATATCGAGTAGCATGCGATTCCTTCTCTTTGATACACCGTTATACTTGTTAGTGTTATATGCCCTAGAGGCCATTATTGTATAGTACTAGTTTGTATATTACATTTTGGAAGCTTGGGATATATACACGGATTTATAACAGTCTTGCTCAATATAATAGTATGCTACTTGGTTTGTATCTATCTTAATAAGTGTATATGTTTCTTTTAACGTATCGCTAATACATATTGATAGAGCCTTTAGGATGTTTGCTTGACTACCAGCGTTGTGATGGCAGTCACACTAGTGGGGGCTGGGTAGTCTACAAGCACATCTATATACAGGTCCCTAGTCATAGGATTATCGAGATAGGGCATCGATACTCCAGAGTAGACTAGTGTATACACTTCTCATCCCAGAAGGGGATATGGTCTGTCCCACAACCATCGGTACGTCGTACAGGAGAAGTATGCAGGTGCTCATTGGGTTATGAGTTACACTGGACGGACTCATGGGGTACTGCTGGTTGGTACTATACCTATCGTCAGGTAGCAGTACCTAGGTGACATGAGTACAGCTTAGTCCGTTGACTTGACACTGCTACTTCGCCTCAAGTGTGTTCCCACTGTTCTTAGATTGCTACCCTACCACGGCTCTATTGAGTCGTGTAAATAGGTAGTAGTTGGGTGCAGTCCTGAAGCACTTGGAGGCAATGGCGATTAGATAGAATTCGTCTCTCCCGGTATTGGGGGTTGATGTCGCGCTGTGTTGGGAAAGCCATTACACAAAGTTCCTGGTCAGGGCAAGCGAGATTTACTGGTAGGTACTCTAGTAGTTTGTCAGGGTGTTTTGGGCTGTACTCCGACGCGACTTATTGCGCTATTAGGGGTATGACCTTTACCGCCCCTTAGGCTCGATATGCGATACTTGTAGGGTTACTAGGCACACTAACAACGCTCTACAAGGCATCAACCATGCCAAAATTAAAATTTTATGTGCCGAATAACACTAAGCAAGATCGTATACTAGAGTTTAGGCGAAGCAATTAGCAAGTAAACAACTTTACTCTAGAGGGAATACGAAATACAACCTTTGTAGATCGGTCCTTCACTTCTAAAGCTCCTTGATGAAGTCCCTTCGCTGCGATCATGGTTCTACCAGACCCTTGCATGGCTTCACGAGGCGAAAGGTGCAACCTTGCTTGAAGTCTCCGAGGCCGAAGATGATCTACGTCGAGGGAATTCCGACTCAAGCTCCTACTTCACTGACTAAAGAATTAGTGAAGCAAACACCCTATACTAAAGTGCTAATCTAGTAGAGGATGGAGAAATAGGAAGTGGGTTCTCTTTGGATTTTTGTTTCTCACAATCTATCTCACTTTTTCAAAACCCTAGTTTTCTTTTTCCATTTCACAATGAAGAAGAAGAAGAAAAGAAAGAGATAAGGATAATGATTAAGTGAGAAATCTAACCATGGAGAGTGGGTATCATATACTAACTCTTGTAGAGCCATAACCATAGCTAACACTTATGGTTGGGTTAAGAAATATCTATGGTAAAAACAAACTCAAGTGGACTTAGTCATTGCATCCACAAGCTTCCACAAGCTTCATGCATTGATCTAATCCTCCTCTTAATTTTGTAATTACTTAAAATATAAAAACCCAACATAATATATAGCATGGTGTAAGTCTCATACACCCAAGTCTAGTGTATCATCAACCATGATACAAAAGAAAACACTTTAATATATATATCACATATATATATATATACAAGTGTTCACATGTGAGAAAAACCCTAAAGTGAACAAGTGTTAGCAAGTGTAAATTAGTATATCTAATATACAATTATACACTTAATTATTAAATCAACACTTGACTTAATAATCCGGTCATATCTCATATAACCGGCTAACATCCATTGTATCGACTTATCGAATCAACACTCGATTCGATAACCCGGCTATATCATATATAACCGACCGATACAAAAAGTCGCGAGAATAGAATACGGTATCGTTTACACGCATTTATTCTCGGTCTCGCACATATCACATATGCGCTCCTATTTCGTTTTGCCTGAGCCAGTAAAACCTCTGTGTAGGACTCTAAAGACTCGTCAATACGCCGGCCGTAGGTGATGATCACATCAAGCACCCACAAGCCGTCAGCGGTACTTGATGGATGTAACGGCCACCCAGGTATTGAGCGATCAGAAGATCAGCAAGCAAGCCCGCTCCAACTCCTGTAAAAGCCTGCCGGTAACACTTCCCGTACAGTCCGGTCTCCTCGTCTGATATGTCGCATATCAAGTCTAGGGGTGGTAAACGTCAGACCCCAATAACCGATAAGTCGTGCCGATGTGAGCCTCATAACGGGTCGAGAAACTAATGATAACACTTAGTAGTAAATCTCTAATCAGCCCTGGCCAGGGACTTTCCTGTTGCGGCCAATCGAGCACAGCGCAACATCAACCCCCAATACCGGGAGAGACGAAACCCCTCCTATCGCTCATTGCCTCCATGTGACTCGGGACTGTACCCAAAAACCACCGTTTTGCACGCCCTCATGGACGTGGTAAGGTGGAAATCAAAGCACAGTGGGAATCACACAAGACTCTATGACGATCTCGGGTCTACAGACTAACCTGCACAAGTGTCACCAGAGAACTGCCATCTGACGTAAGGTATAATACCATCTGGGAGTTCTCGGCAAGTCCGTCCAGTGTACCCAGTCTCCACTGAGCACCCGCATACCATCTCTGATGTCAAACACCAATGGATATGGGATCATCCATCGCCCATCTCATGGGTCGAGAAGCGTATACGCTAGTCTACTCTGGTATATCGATGCCCTGTCTCGATACACCCTCGACTATGGACCTTGAAGGATGTACTTATGGACTACCATGTCCCCACTAATATGATCCGCATCATAGTCCAGGTAGTCAAGTACACATCCTAAGGGCTTTATCAACATGTAGCCATCAGACAATATAAAGAGACAAGTATACATGTTAAGATAAAAAGTAACCAGATAGCATACTATCATATCGAGCAAGAAAGTCCTCTCTATATATGTCCAAGCATCCAATATAATATACATCATCTGTACAATACTGGCCTCTAGGGCATATATACAACTAACAATCTCCCACTTGCACTAGGGCCAGCTGCTGTAGTATCGCATACCGAGCATACCGAAGAGTCTCTCAAACTGTATCTGGGGAATGGCCTTCGTGAGTGGATCCGCTGTGTTGTTTTTCGTGTCAACCCTCCTGACCTCGATCTCCCGGCGATCAACTATCTCCCGGATCAGGTGATACCGCCTCAGAATATGCCTGGATCGCTGATGGGACCTGGGTTCCTTGGCCAAAGCCACCGCTCTATTGTTATCGCAATACAAAGGTATTGGATGCTCAATGGATGGAACCACTCCAAGTTCAGTAATGAACTTCTAGATCTAGACAGCCTCTTTGGCAGCATCGTTGGCAGCGATGTATTCAGCCTCCATCGTCGAGTCTGCCACGGTTTCCTGCTTGGAACTCTTCCAGCTAACCGCCCATCCGTAAAGGGTAAAGACAAATCCCGACTGCGACTTAGAGTCGTCCTTATCACTCTGGAAGCTCGAATCAGTAAAGGACTCCACTTGGAGTTCTCCGTTACCATACACAAAGAGCATCTCTTTAGTCCTTCGTAAGTACTTGAGAATGCTCTTCACAGCTGTCCAGTGACTCTCTCTAGGATCAGCTTGATACCTACTCACTACACTTAGTGAGTATGCTACATCGGGTCTGGTACATAGCATCGCGTACATGATAGAGCCTACAGCCGAAGCATAGGGTATCCTTGTTAGTGTATATGCCCTAGAGGCCATTACTGTATCATACTAGCTTGTATATTACTAATGGAAGCTTGGGATATTCACAGTTGTATATACAATCTTGCTCGAAATGGTAGTATGCTACTTGGTTTGACTCTGCGTTAATATGTGCATGTGTTTCTTTTAGCATATTGCGGGTATACATATTAGTAGAGCCCTTAGGATCTTTGCTTGATTACCAGCGTTGTGATGGCGCTCGCACTCGTGGGAGCTGGGTAATCTATAAGCACATCCTTATACAGGTCCCTGGTCGTTGGACTATCGAGACAGGGCATCGATACTCCGGAGTAGACTAGCGTATGCGCTTCTCATCCCAGTGTGGGAGACGGTCTGTCCCACAGCCGTTAGTACGTCGTACTTGGGATAGTATGCGGGTGCTCGTTAGGTTACGAGTACACTGGACAGGACTCGTCGGGAACTGTTGGTTGGTAATATACCTATCGTCAGTTATCAGTTCCCAGGTGACATGAGTACAGCTTAGTCCGCTGACTTGACACTGTCACTTCGCCTCGAGTGTGTTCCCACTGCACTTTGATTACTACCCTACCACGGCTCAAAGGAGCTGTGCAAACAGGTAGTTTTTGGGTGCAGTCCCGAAGCACTTGGAGGCAGTGACGGTTAGACAGGATTCGTCTCTCCCGGTATTGGAGGTTGACATCGCGCTGTGTCCAGGAGAGCCATTACACGAGTAGTCCCTGGCCAGGGCAAGCGAGATATACTGGTAGGCTTCCAGTGTTATCTCAGGGTGTTCTGGGCTACACTCCGACACGACTTGTACCGCTATTAGGGGACTGACGTTCACCGCCCCCCTAGGCCCGCCATGCGATGTATCAGACGAACAGACCGGACTGTACGGAGACTGTCACATACAGGCTCAGTAGGAGTGCAGATGGGGTTCACCTCGTCAGTCTTCTTATCGACATCTACCTGGGGACCGTTACGTACAGCTAGTGCCGCTTGCGGTCTGTGGTTAAACCCACTGCCAGCGTAGTGTCGAGTCTTTAGAGTCCCACACAGAGAGCTATTCGCCTTTAGGCAAAATGAGTAGAGGTCGCATGGTTTTGCGACAGGGTTCGTTCGCATCCGCGCACTTGTGCACGTTTGCTGTCCGGACAGTCTATACTAGCGGGCTTTGGTTTAAGCCGGATCCTAGTATATGATTTGAGATTGGTTTTTCTCATTGTGTTCGTGTTCCTCGGATCACGAATGCGGGTGCGTATGCACAGTTGCTTGAGATTGGGGGAGAGGACCTTGTTTAGGGTTAATGGCCTTTGTCATTTTATTAACCCTATTGATTTTGTGTGGATTATTGTTAATTGATAATTAGCTTAATTATTGTGCATGGTTGTTGTTGACAATTTGACTTCATTGACTTGTTGACCATGTTGACAACTTGACCATAATCATTTCATTTGGAAGATGCTCTTTGATCTTTGCAAAAATGAAATGATAATGGTCAATTCATGATTTATCATGACAATTTTCAAGCTAATTATCTAATTAAACTTATCCTCACATATTAGTGAGAATGGCTCACTATTTTTCTCATTCTATCATATCTTTTCTCTCTCTTGCTCATCCTCTCCCTCAAGCTCTCTCCCTCTCATGTGTTGAGAAACAAAAAGCTTGAGAAAAACCCTCTCTTGATCTCCTCTTCTCACTTCTAGGGTTCAAGTCTTAGCATTTCTTGCACTCTAGTTACTCCTAGCTTGGAGTTGAAGCTAAAGGTGGTGGCTTTCAAGTGGATCCTTCTTTGACGGGAGAAGACAAGCAAGGTGAACTCTTTCTACCATACCTAGGAGCAAGGAGAGAAGGACTAAAGACCAAAGGTATAACCTTTCTTCACTTAGCTACTTTGTAGTTAGGGTTAGCTAGTTTATGTTTAGCAAAGATCCTCACAAGCATAGTCCATGTTGCCTAAGTTATTAAAAATCCGATTTTTATTATGTTTTCCGCCTCCCCGTAAGCACCGGGGTGGGCAACACGGACTTACAGTGGTATCAGAGCCTAACTAAACCTAAACTAGTTAAGTAGTTAAGTGTAACGAAGTTCGGAACCGGAAAAATCACAAAACCAAATTTTTACAAAATCCAAGTTTCTGTTAAAATTTTTCCTGCTCGAAATGAAAAACTGTACACATGTAAAATCGTCTCAGGGTTTTGTGAATACACCCAAGAAAAACGATACCCTAATTCCCTCAAGTCGCCGTGCTTCCGCCGCATGAAGTAGGTATATGCGGCGGAACCGCCGCGGATTGTGGTTATCGGCGCATCGTTTTTCGTGCAGAGTGTGTTGTTGTTGGTTTTGGGATTTTTAGTATATATTATATGTACCCAGATTCTACAGAAAAGAAATTTCTTTTTGGGGTCCTATAATTCCGTATTTTTCCGAACTTCACTGCACTTTAACTATATCGGTTATATCTGTAATGCTTGCATGTATTGAACGTCGGCTAATCGCTATAAGACGATTAGTCGGGGTTATACATGATCTGTGATTGTTATTGGTTTGTGGATATGAATGGATTGGATTGTCGCGGGTGAATAGCCGGGTTGGATGTGAGATGAGCGTTATTTTCTTTCATTCATTTGTAACATGTAAATTGATGTAATAATATTCTTTGTATGGCCGCACAACCGGGTCGGGGTTGTAGCCGCCATTGTATAATTCTTTTTACTGTTTTTGCTCCTAGGATAGACCCATGGAGGGGGTGCACAAACTACCGGGTATCTCGAAGTGCCGAGTGGCCTACTCACGGTGGTGAGGGAGGTTGCTTCGCTTCGGGTGCTTGGCGGGTAGTTTGCCGCACCCGTAGGGGTCTTGGGTGGGGTATTGGCTATTCACCGCGACCGTGTAATCCGCTTTGCGTTGCAGGCTCGAACGCATTGCGGATTCCTAGTATATCCAATGTATTCATCTGTGATCTGTAATGTCTATCATTGCTATATATTTATATATAATAACTATTTAGGCGTTGCTTATGTTTTACAGCCGCGCTAGCCCAGCCCCCGCTCTGTCGTTAGTTAAGTAACCTAACGGGTGATGACGGGGCCCCGTGGCGAATGCGAATGGCATAAGCGTACGTCATATTTTGGTTGTTTTCTGCAATGGTAGGATTAAATGATGGGACGCATTAAAAGAACTAATGCAAGAAATAAACCAAGTAAAAGTCGAATGGAACACTTTGAAAACCACTCGGTTCTTTTCAAAACTAAAACTTTTAAACGCGGAGCTTGAACCACTCCTTTTAAAAGCTATCTCGTTCCATCGATTATATCAAGTTCACTACGTTCACGGTTTCGCCAAAACCATCCGTAGCCCTCCATCATTTCGGTTAAATATTCGGTAGTATTCAAGCTATGTATTTTGACCTCACGCCAAGGCATAGTGATTGGTAGCTGCCGGATATTTATCCGTTGCATAGATAGAATGCGTTGATTTGAGACAGTCGTACTGCCGTTTTGGCCTACGTCAAGGGTAGGTACGGGTGGGTTCAAATTAACCAGGATAATGATGGGAAGAACTTGACATGTGACTTATGACATTTTGACCTCACGCCAAGGTCATAAGAGCATGGGGCAAAAATCCACATCGGGAGTTTCATAAGTACTGAAACTTGCTAGCGTTGCATACCATTTGGAGTGTGATAATTCTGGTAGGATTCCTTCGGTTTTATCACGCGATGATATTTGGATCCCGATCCTACTGTGAGTATATGCTACTCCTCGGGAAAACTCTCACTTAACGATCAATGCTATAAACCTAGTAGGTGCCTAGAAAGGTGTTAGCGGGGCTACGCCCACAGGGAAAAGAGGTTACTTAATTAAGGAACTTCGCGAAAGCGTTGGAAAACCTCCCTCGAAGTACCGACACTGGCCTGGCTGAACGGTTAAGCAAGTATTGTACGGTGAGAATGATCCCGGCTAATCCTTTTCTTTATGGTTTGAGAAGGGATTCGAGAAACAGTGGGAGCCATCCAGTTTAGACAAACTAAAAACCACTCTAAACTTGCAAGAGCATCATGCTAAAGTGTTTCTTTTCTCTCTCCTAATTGCAGCGACCATTCAAGATGACCGGACTTAAGTTACTATTAGATAAAAACATATTGACAGGGCCAAACTACAAAGATTGGCTCAGGAATGTCAAGATGGCTATCACTTATGACAAGCTGGGGTATATACTTACCACCAAAGCTCCCCCCGTCCCAGGTCCCACCTCCAGCGTCGCGGATGTAGAAATCCGTAAGACATGGGAGATAGATTGCGCGAGGGCCAAATGCCTCGTACTAGCCTCGATGGACAATGACCATCAGAGGAGGCACGAGAATATGGACCTAGAGTCCATATTTCTCCATACAAAAGAACTGTATGGAGAGCAGTCTCGTATCGCAAGATACGAAGTGTCGAAGAAGCTCTTTTCGGCAAGGTTGGCCGTCGGATCATCGGTAGCGGACCACGTGCTTAAGATGATCGGCTACATAGAGGAGCTCGCGGACCTCGGGACCACGTTGGAGAATGAACTCTATACTGATCTGATTCTCCAGTCCCTTCCTTCCACTTACGCCCAGTTCATTCTCAACTTCAACATGCAAGGAAAGGAGGTTGAACTTGCCGAACTTCTGAACATGTTGAGGACTGCTGAGGGCACCCTACAGAAGGGTAGGGAGACATCCACTTTGTTTGTAGGAGGATCTTCCTCTTCTAGGTCCAGGGCGAAAGCCAAGGGCAAGAAGAAGAAAGCCCCCGCCAAACCAAGGGGCGGTGTCGGTAAAGTGGATACGAAGGGAAAGGGTAAAGCAACAAAGGTAGCGGGGAAACTGGTGGGGAAGGAAGAATGCTTCTATTGTCACAAAAGTGGCCACTGGAAACAAGATTGCAAGGCTTGGAAAGCCAGAACACAGGATTTGAAGCGAGTTGCAGCTTCAGCTTCAGGTGTGTATGTTATTGAAAATTGTCTATCAATAAACTCTACTTCCTGGGTATTGGATACCGGATCAGGATCTCATATCTGTAATTCTTTGCAGGCGTTGAGAAAGCGTAGAGTTTTGAAGGCAGGTGACATGACCCTCAGAGTTGCGAACGGTGCTAGCATGGATGCAGAGGCCGTGGGGGACTATCACCTGGGATTATCAGATGGACACTTTTTGGTTTTGCGTAGTTGTTATTATGTACCAAATGCAACCTGTAATATCATTTCTGTATCTTTATTATCTAAAGAAGGTTATGAATTTGCATTTGTAAGTAATGTAGTGAACATTCACCTTAATCAAGTGTTGATTGGGTCAGGTACATTGAACAACGGTATATACGTTTTAAACCAACCACAAATTTTCAATATCCAGAATACACACAAAAGAAAGTCTCCAGAAATTAATAAAACTTTCTTATGGCATTGTAGACTGGGTCACATCAACGAGAGAAGATTGACTAAGTTACATACTGAAGGATATTTAGATTCGTTCGAATATCAATCGTATGCAACTTGTCAATCCTGTCTCAAAGGAAAGATGACAAAGGCTCCGTTTTCTGGACACGGAGAAAGAGCGAGCGAGCTCTTGGGACTCGTACACAGCGACGTGTGCGGTCCAATGTCTACACATGCGCGAAGCGGTTTTTCTTACTTCATAACTTTTACGGATGATTTCTCAAGATTCGGACATGTCTTCTTAATAAAGCATAAATCCGAAGCTTTTGATAAGTTCCAGGAATATAAGAATGAAGTAGAAAAACAGACCGGCAAAAGTATCAAGATCCTAAGATCGGATCGAGGAGGAGAATACTTAAGTGCCGAATTCCTGAATTACTTAAAAGAGAATGGAATTCTCTCTCAGCTTACTCCTCCATACACCCCGCAACATAACGGTGTATCGGAGAGACGGAACCGAACCCTATTGGATATGGTACGGTCCATGATGAGTAATGCTGAGTTACCGCGATCTTTCTGGGGATATGCGCTAGAAACAGCTGCATACCTTTTGAACCGTGTTCCCACTAAGACTGTGCCTACCACACCATATGAGTTATGGAGTGGGAAGAAACCCTATCTTCAATACTTGAAGATTTGGGGATGTCCAGCTTATGTCAAAAAGCAGTATGTGGACAAACTCGAGGCACGCTCAGTACTGTGCAAGTTTGTGGGATACCCAAAGAACTCCAGGGGGTATCTTTTCTATTACGCAGAGGAACAAAAAGTCCTTGTTTCTCGCAATGCCCACTTTCTGGAACATCAGTTTTTAGAAAAAGAAATAAGTGGGAGCGCAATAGAACTGGAAGAAATTCCAGAACCACAAACTATTACTGAAAGTTTAGTGGAACCAGAAGGTTCAAAAGAACAGGACATTCCTACGCCGCTCCGCAGGAGTAGTAGGCAGTCTCATCCGCCCGAGAGATACTACGGTTTTCTCATTGACGGGGATAGAGAGGACTGCATCCTAGATTGTGATGAGCCTACTAGCTTCCAGCAAGCCATTCAGAGCGTCGACTCGGTAAAATGGCTGGATGCAATGCGGACCGAGATGGAGTCCATGTACACCAACAAAGTATGGACGTTGGACATTGCTCCAGACGGGGTAAAACCCGTAGGATGCAAGTGGATCTTCAAAAGGAAGATTGGTGTAGATGGACAGGTTGAGACCTATAAAGCTAGACTGGTAGCAAAGGGTTTTCGTCAGCGACCTGGTTTGGACTATGACGAAACCTTTTCTCCAGTAGCTATGCTGAAATCCATTCGGATCCTTCTTGCCATCGCTGCTTTCCACGATTATGAGATTTGGCAGATGGACGTAAAGACAGCTTTTCTAAATGGTCATTTAGAGGAGTGTGTCTATATGGACCAGCCAGAGGGTTTCATTCAGGGTGGGAGCAGCGGAAAGGTGTGCAAGTTGCTCAAGTCCATTTATGGACTCAAGCAGGCATCGCGGAGTTGGAACATCTGTTTTGATGAGACGGTCAAAGAATTTGGCTTTATCAAAAATCCAGATGAACCATGCATCTATTGTAGATTTGTAGCGAGAACTGTAGTATTCCTCGTTTTATACGTGGATGACATTCTCTTAATAGGAAATGACATTCCTATGCTACAATCTGTCAAGGGGTTCTTGTCACACAGGTTCTCCATGAAAGACCTGGGTGATGCCTCCTACATTCTGGGTATCCGGATCTACCGTGACAGATCCAAGAGGATATTAGGAGTCTCGCAGTCCAGGTACATCGACACCATACTGAAGAGATTCAGTATGGAAGATTCCAAGCGCGGTAATCTACCGGCTTGTCACGGGATCACCCTCTCCAAAGAGATGTCTCCCAAGACTGATTTGGAGAGGGATCGCATGTCTATTATACCCTACGCTTCTGCGGTAGGCTCTATAATGTATGCGATGTTGTGTACCAGACCGGATGTGGCTTATGCACTGAGTGTGGTAAGCAGGTATCAGTCAAACCCTGGGGAGAAACATTGGATAGCAGTAAAGAACATTCTCAAGTACCTGAGAAGGACTAAGGAGATGTTCTTGGTGTATGGCGGAAAAGACCTGCAGATTGAGGCCTTTGCTGACTCCAGCTTCCAGAGTGACAAGGATGATTCCAAGTCCATGTCGGGTTTTGTCTTTACCCTCAATGGAGGGGCGGTATGTTGGAAGAGCTCCAAACAGGAAACCGTTGCTGACTCGACTATGGAAGCGGAATACATCGCTGCATCTGATGCCGCAAAAGAAGCTGTCTGGATAAGGAAGTTCTTGAAAGAACTTCAGGTGGTTCCGTCCATTGTTGACCCAATACCTCTGTATTGCGACAACAACGGGGCTATAGCTTTAGCGAAGGAACCCAGGTCCCATCAGAAATCCAGACACATCTTAAGGCGGTATCACCTGATCAGGGAGATCGTGGATCGCCAGGAGATCGAGGTCCGGAGAGTTGCATCAGAGGATAACACAGCAGATCCATTCACCAAGGCCTTGCCCCAGACTCAGTTCGAGCGGCTGATCGAGATGATAGGTCTTCGATACGCCAGTACATGGCCTTAGTGCAAGTGGGAGATTGTTAGTGTATATGCCCTAGAGGCCATTACTGTATCATACTAGCTTGTATATTACTTAATGGAAGCTTGGGATATTCACAGTTGTATATACAATCTTGCTCGAAATGGTAGTATGCTACTTGGTTTGACTCTGCGTTAATATGTGCATGTGTTTCTTTTAGCATATTGCGGGTATACATATTAGTAGAGCCCTTAGGATCTTTGCTTGATTACCAGCGTTGTGATGGCGCTCGCACTCGTGGGAGCTGGGTAATCTATAAGCACATCCTTATACAGGTCCCTGGTCGTTGGACTATCGAGACAGGGCATCGATACTCCGGAGTAGACTAGCGTATGCGCTTCTCATCCCAGTGTGGGAGACGGTCTGTCCCACAGCCGTTAGTACGTCGTACTTGGGATAGTATGCGGGTGCTCGTTAGGTTACGAGTACACTGGACAGGACTCGTCGGGAACTGTTGGTTGGTAATATACCTATCGTCAGTTATCAGTTCCCAGGTGACATGAGTACAGCTTAGTCCGCTGACTTGACACTGTCACTTCGCCTCGAGTGTGTTCCCACTGCACTTTGATTACTACCCTACCACGGCTCAAAGAAGCTGTGCAAACAGGTAGTTTTTGGGTGCAGTCCCGAAGCACTTGGAGGCAGTGACGGTTAGACAGGATTCGTCTCTCCCGGTATTGGAGGTTGACATCGCGCTGTGTCCAGGAGAGCCATTACACGAGTAGTCCCTGGCCAGGGCAAGCGAGATATACTGGTAGGCTTCCAGTGTTATCTCAGGGTGTTCTGGGCTACACTCCGACACGACTTGTACCGCTATTAGGGGACTGACGTTCACCGCCCCCCTAGGCCCGCCATGCGATGTATCAGACGAACAGACCGGACTGTACGGAGACTGTCACATACAGGCTCAGTAGGAGTGCAGATGGGGTTCACCTCGTCAGTCTTCTTATCGACATCTACCTGGGGACCGTTACGTACAGCTAGTGCCGCTTGCGGTCTGTGGTTAAACCCACTGCCAGCGTAGTGTCGAGTCTTTAGAGTCCCACACAGAGAGCTATTCGCCTTTAGGCAAAATGAGTAGAGGTCGCATGGTTTTGCGACAGGGTTCGTTCGCATCCGCGCACTTGTGCACGTTTGCTGTCCGGACAGTCTATACTAGCGGGCTTTGGTTTAAGCCGGATCCTAGTATATGATTTGAGATTGGTTTTTCTCATTGTGTTCGTGTTCCTCGGATCACGAATGCGGGTGCGTATGCACAGTTGCTTGAGATTGGGGGAGAGGACCTTGTTTAGGGTTAATGGCCTTTGTCATTTTATTAACCCTATTGATTTTGTGTGGATTATTGTTAATTGATAATTAGCTTAATTATTGTGCATGGTTGTTGTTGACAATTTGACTTCATTGACTTGTTGACCATGTTGACAACTTGACCATAATCATTTCATTTGGAAGATGCTCTTTGATCTTTGCAAAAATGAAATGATAATGGTCAATTCATGATTTATCATGACAATTTTCAAGCTAATTATCTAATTAAACTTATCCTCACATATTAGTGAGAATGGCTCACTATTTTTCTCATTCTATCATATCTTTTCTCTCTCTTGCTCATCCTCTCCCTCAAGCTCTCTCCCTCTCATGTGTTGAGAAACAAAAAGCTTGAGAAAAACCCTCTCTTGATCTCCTCTTCTCACTTCTAGGGTTCAAGTCTTAGCATTTCTTGCACTCTAGTTACTCCTAGCTTGGAGTTGAAGCTAAAGGTGGTGGCTTTCAAGTGGATCCTTCTTTGACGGGAGAAGACAAGCAAGGTGAACTCTTTCTACCATACCTAGGAGCAAGGAGAGAAGGACTAAAGACCAAAGGTATAACCTTTCTTCACTTAGCTACTTTGTAGTTAGGGTTAGCTAGTTTATGTTTAGCAAAGATCCTCACAAGCATAGTCCATGTTGCCTAAGTTATTAAAAATCCGATTTTTATTATGTTTTCCGCCTCCCCGTAAGCACCGGGGTGGGCAACACGGACTTACAATCCTTGCATGCGAGCTCTCTCCAAATCAGTCTTGGGAGACATCTCTTTGGAGAGAGTGAGCCCTGAGATCATGGGTAAAAACCCACGTTTGGACTCTTCCATACTAAACCTCTTTAGTATGGTGTCAATGTACCTGGATTGGGACAATCCCAATATCCTTTTAGATCTATCTCTAAAGATCATAATTCCCAATATGCAGGAGGCATCACCAAGATCTTTCATTGAGAATCTTTGTGATAAGAAGAGCTTCACCGATTGCAGCATAGGAATGTCATTTCCTATCAAGAGTATGTCGTCCACGTACAATACGAGGAAGACAACCTTACTCTCTGCCACCTTCTTGTAGATACAAGGTTCATCTAGGTTTTTGACGAAATCAAACTCTTTGATAACGACGTCAAAGCAGATGTTCCAACTCCGCGATGCTTGCTTCAATCCATAAATGGATTTAAGCAGCTTGCACACCTTCCCGCTGCTCCCACTATCTACGAAGCCCTCTGGCTGAGTCATGTACACGCACTCTTCTAAATCACCGTTTAGAAACGCGGTCTTAACATCCATTTGCCAGATTTCGTAGTCATGATATGCAGCGATGGCAAGCATGATCCGGATGGATTTAAGCATAGCCACTGGAGAAAAGGTTTCGTCATAGTCCACACCTGGTCTTTGACGAAAACCCTTTGCAACAAGTCTAACTTTGAAAGTCTCCACTTTCCCATCTACACCAAGTTTTTTCTTGAAGATCCACTTGCTCCCAATGGGTTTTACCCCTTCAGGAGCAACTTCCAAAGTCCATACTTTGTTGGTGTACATGGATTCCATCTCGGACCGCATTCCATCCAGCCATTTCACTGAGTCCCCACTCGTGATGGCCTGCTCAAATCTAGTTGGGTCATCATCAACCATGATGCAATCCTCGCTCCCACCATCCATGAGAAAACCATAGTATCTCTCAGGTGGGTGAGGAACCCTACTAGATCGGCAGAGTGGCTGGGGTTCATCGGGAACTACCGAATCCTCTGGTTCCACCAAATCTTCTGTTGCAGCTTTTGTAGCTGGATCCTCTTCCAGTTCTACCTCATGACCACTAATCTCTTTTGCAAGAAATTCCTTTCCTTAAAAGGTGGCATGCCGAGAAACAAACACTCTTTGTTCCTCAGTGTGGTAGAAGATATACCCTTGTGAATTCTTAGGATATCCTATAAATTTGCATAGAACAGACCGTGCCTCGAGTTTGTCCGGATTTTATCGTTTGACATAGGCTGGACAACCCCATATCTTTACATAGTTAAGACATGGTCTCTTCCCTTTCCATATCTCATATGGAGTGGTAAGCACAGATTTGGTGGGGGTCATATTCAATAGATGTATGGTTGTTTCTAGCGCATACCCCGAGAAGGAAATATGTAACTCAGCTGTGCTCATCATAGAGCGCACCATATCTAATAGGGTGCGGTTCCTCCGTTCTGATACACCGTTGTGCTGTGGTGTATATGGAGGAGTCAGCTGAGAGAGAATCCCATTCTCTTTTAGGAAGTCCAGGAATTCATTGCTCAAGTATTCACCTCCTCGATCAGATCGAAGGATTTTAATACTTTTTCCGGTTTGGTTCTCGACTTCTTGTTTATATTCTCTAAATTTCTCAAAAGCATCAGACTTGCGTCTTATCAAGTACACATGTCCGTATCTTGAGAGATCGTCAGTGAATCTAATGAAGTACGAAGAACCATCCCTGGCATGTGTAGACATGGGACCGCATACATCACTATGTATCAGTCCCAAGAGTTCGGTAACTCTTTCTCTGTGTCCCGTAAACGGAGTTTTGGTCATTTTGCCTTTAAGACATGACTGGCAAGTGTCATGAGATGAAAATTCGAATGGTTTCAAGTATCCATCCTTATGCAACCTAGCTAGCCGTGTCGCATTTATATGACCGAGTCTACAATGCCACAAGAAGGATTCGTTCAGTTCTGAACTCTTCCTCTTGTGTGTGTTTGTTATGCTCAGAACTGTTGATTGATTTAGAACATAAATGCCATTGCACAACGTGCCTGATCCAACCAACTTTTGGTTAAGGAAAATGTTCATAACATTATCCTGTAATGCAAAATTATATCCTTCTTTACTTAGTAAAGAAACCGATATAATGTTGCATATCAGGTTCGGCATGTAATAACATTCGTTCAGAACCAACGTATTACCAGTTGGCAATACAAGGTGATATTCCCCGACGGTTTTAGCTGCAACAATTGCACCATTTCCAACCCTTATGTCTTTATCACCTTCTCCAAGTTCTCTACCTTTCCTAAGCCCATGTAACTGATTACATATATGGGATCCTGACCCGGTATCTAATACCCAGGACGTAGAGGAAATGGAGAAACAGTTCTCCATAACGAACACACCTGAAGAAAATGCATCAACATGTACTTTCTTCACACGGGTGGCATAGGAATCCTGGTATTCCCCTATATCATGTTCAGTCTTATAACTCTTATAAGAAAGAACGGAACCAACGTTCCCCAGCACAGTATAACATGCGGGTTCGGTCAATACATTCATATTATTATCTTGATTAAGGCATGAAATGGTCGCTACCTGGAGAGAGAGAGAAGAAAACATTTTAGCGTATGCTCTTGCAAGATCAGATTGGTTATTATTTTATCTAATCAGGATGGCTCCCACTGTTTTTATCAAATCTTCCTTCAAACCCTAAAAGGAAAGACTAGCCGAGATTAATTACACCCTACAACTTCGCCAATCTTTCAGCCAGGCCAATGTCAGTACTTTGAGGGAGGTTCCCCGTGCTTTCGCACGGACCTAATTAAAGTAAACCTCGTTTTCCCAGAGGCGTAACCCCGTTGACACCTTTCTAGACACCTACTTGATCGGCTAATTGTCCTGTGTAAAACTCTCCCAGGAGTAACAATTACTCGCAGTGGGTATCGGGATCCAACTATCTCATATAAGGTATGCAATCTCATTGCAAATCTCAACACTTGAAATTCCCAATAATATTTTGCCCCTAACGTGCTATGACCTTGACGAAAGCCAACAAACCATAGCCCGCTAGTTAAGTTCAACCCGTGTATTTCTTGATTGAATTAAACCCACCTACACGACCCTTGACGAAAGCCAACAAAGCCGTACGACTACCCTAATCTAATCGCATCATATGCAGCAGATAAGCAGCATATAGCTACCGCACACTACACCTTGACGAAAGCCAACAAATGCAGCACAAATACTATATACAACTTATCTGAAATGACGGAGGGCTACGGCAGGTTTTTCTGAAAACCTATTGCGTAATGAACTTGATATCGTTGTAGAATCAAGTGAAATTTTGAAATGGAGTGATTTTTGAGGCTTTCATTAGTTTTGCTAAAGAGGTCACTCCCGGTGAAGGGATCTCGGCTCTTTCCTCATCGAATAAGGTGCAGGACATATCATATATATCACTATGCAAAGCAAAACTCCAAAAGCAGTCAAAAGTCAAACCGAGTGTTGTAGCATCTACCAGTTTTGCTAAAGAGGTCACTCCCGGTGAAGGGATCTCGGCTCTTTCCCCATCGAATAAGGTGCACGGTATATCATATATACCGCTATGCAAAGCAAAACTGTAGCTACCCTTTTATTTGAAAATTTGATTCTACAACATCGTTTAGGTTTCTTTTCTTTCATTAATCACATTAATGAAGTCCCATCATTTAAGTCACCTAAACATCACAGATAAATACGACGTACACTTATGCCATCCGCATTCGCCTCGATGTCCCCTCGTGTACCGTTAGGTTAGGTAACTAATGGCAGAGCGGGGCAGGGCTAGCGCGGATGTCAAACATAAGTAACGTCTATATAATATATCATATATACTATATACAGTATTTATCACAGAACGTCAAATGATCACATCACAGATATCGCAGCAGAAGAAACATATGAAACATTGGATATACTAGGACGTCCGTGTTTTATTTTGAGCCTCTATAAAACACGGATTCCACGGTCGCGATGAATAGCCAAACCCACACCCCTAGACCCCTACGAGAGCGGCAAGCAACCCTACCAATTCTAGAGTTAGGAGACCCGAACTCGACTCCTCGAGTTAGTCTCCCACTGGACTCCAGAACCCGGTTACTTGTGCTCTCCTCCTTGGGTCTATCCTAGTGCGGAAAAGTAAATAATATACAAATGGTGACATCAACCTCGACCCGGAAGTGCCCCAATAAAAGAATATTACATACATTTAATTTACATGAATGAAAATAAAAACTCTCATCTCACATAAAAACCCCCGGCTATTCAGAACGCGACGATCCAATATAACATATCCAGCAACACATAACATCACTTGTCATCAACATAAGTAAATATGCGCATCCCAATTGTCGTTGACATATAGCAACGAAACCGGCGATATCACATATTACACTTACGGTCACAGAAAAGAAAGTGTAAAACTACAACATTTGGAATCCACAATCTCTTTAGACATCGTAAATCCGAAATATCACATATTTCGTATTTCAGGCCTAACTGTATGAATTCCACATATTGTATCACATTCCAGATAAATAGAGAGTATTAAACTTTCCGAACAGATAATCAAATACCCAAGATTTCCATAATAGCTCAACACTTGAGCGGGGTTCAAAAATCCCAGAATACGTTACAGTAGAAACGGTCCAGCCGTAGAAGGGTCAAGCCAACGCCTCACATGTGGCACGCCGTACTGCCCCAAACCGTAAGGTTCAAAGGGCAGTTCAAGACGGTCACATAATCGAGTTAAGGTTTGTTGTCTTCTAGAGGGTCCATCGCGTCACATGCACGGTTTTCCAAAAGGTTTAAACCCGAGAAAAATTCAACACTTGAACGTTTTTCGTGCCGGTAAAAATTGAGTTAATGATATCCATTCGAACATTTTAATACTTACTAAATTATCCAGAAAACAGAATAACGAATTTAAAATTCCCGATCGAATCGACGATTACAAAATAAACCCCAAAATACTCAACATTTGAGTCGGTTTTAAAAATACCCAGAAAATATAAATTACAAAAGTAGAAATTACAGTGCAAAAATGATGGCCTATCTCCTCTATACGGCCGCGGAACCGCGGCCCAAGCAGGGTATTGCCGCGGTTCCGCGGTGGAATGTATGGATTAGGCTGTCGTTTTTCACCACAATTCTTATATTTCCCTGCTGAAATTTTAAGGTATTTTTAATTCTGAAAAAACCCAGATTTTGAAAAAAGTCCAGAGAGGGGTTGATTTCGACGTTGTCGGGTTCGTTCGGAGTTTTAACTTCGTTAACATATCGCCTAATGCTCTAGCTAGGCTCTGATACCACTGTAGGGTTACTAGGCACACTAACAAGGCTCTACAAGGCATCGACCATGCCAAAATTAAATTTTTATGTGCCGAATAACACTAAGCAAGATCGTATACTAGAGTTTAGGCGAAGCAATTAGCAAGTAAACAACTTTACTCTAAAGGGAATACGAAATACAACCTTTGTAGATCGGTCCTTCACTTCTAAAGCTCCTTGATGAAGTCTCTTCGCTGCGATCGTGGTTCTCCCGGACCCTTGCATGGCTTCACGAGGCGAAAGGTGCGACCTTGCTTGAAGTCTCCGAGGCCGAAGATGATCTACGTCGAGGGAATTCCGACTCAAGCTCCTACTTCACTGACTAGAAAATTAGTGAAGCAAACACCCTATACTAAAGTGTTAATCTAGTAGAGGATGGAGAAATAGGAAGTGGGTTCTCTTTGGATTTTTGTTTCTCACAATCTATCTCACTTTTTCAAAACCCTAGTTTTCTTTTTCCATTTCACAATGAAGAAGAAGAAGTAAAGAAAGAGATGAGGATAATGATCAAGTGAGAAATCTAACCATGGTGAGTGAGTATCATATACTAACTCTTGTAGAGCCATAACCATAGCTAACACTTATGGTTGGGTTAAGAAATATCTATGGTAAAAACAAACTCAAGTGGACTTAGTCAATGCATCCACAAGCTTTCACAAGCTTCATGCATTGATCTAATCCTCCACTTAATTTTGTATTTACTTAAAATATAAAAACCCAACATAATATATAGCATGGTGTAAGTCTCATACACCCAAGTCTAGTGTATCATCAACCATGATACAAAAGAAAACACTTTAATATATATATCACATATATATATACAAGTGTTCACATGTGAGAAAAACCCTAAAATGAACAAGTGTTAGCAAGTGTAAATTAGTATATCTAATATACAATTATACACTTAATTATTAAATCAACACTTGACTTAATAATCCGGTCATATCTCATATAACCGGCTAACATCCATTGTATCGACTTATCGAATCAACACTCGATTCGATAACCCGGCTATATCATATATAACCGACCGATGCAAAAAGTCGCGAGAATAGAATACGGTATCGCATACACGCATTTATTCTCGGTCTCTCACATATCACATATGCGCTCCTATTTCGTTTTGCCTGAGCCAGTAAAATCTCTGTGTAGGACTCTAAAGACTCGTCAATACGCCAGCCGTAGGTGATGATCACATCAAGCACCCACAAGCCGTCAGCGGTACTAGCTGGACGTAACGGCCACCCGGGTATTGAGCGATCAGAAGATCAGCAAGCAAGCCCGCTCCAACTCCTGTAAAAGCCTGCCGGTAACACTTCCCGTACAGTCCGGTCTCCTCGTCTGATATGTCGCATATCAAGTCTAGGGGTGGTAAACGTCAGACCCCAATAACCGATAAGTCGTGCCGATGTGAGGCTCATAACGGGTCGAGAAACTACTGGTAACACTTACCAGTAAATCTCTAATCATCCCTGGCCAGGGACTTTCCTGTTACGGCCAATCGAGCACAGCGCAACATCAACCCCCAATACCGGGAGAGTCGAAACCCCTCCTATCGCTCATTGCCTCCATGTGACTCGGGACTATACCCAAAAACCACCGTTTTGCACACCCTCATGGACGTGGTAAGGTGGAAATCAAAGCACAGTGGGAATCACACAAGACTCTATGACGATCTCGGGTCTACAGACTAACTTGCACAAGTGTCACCAGAGAACTGCTATCTGACGTAAGGTATAATACCATCTGGGAGTTCTCGGTGAGTCCGTCCAGTGTACCCAGTCTCCACTGAGCACCCGCATACCATCTCTGATGTTAAACACCAATGGATATAGGATCATCCATCGCCCATCTCATGGGTCGAGAAGCGTATACGCTAGTCTACTCTGGTATATCGATGCTCTGTCTCGATACACTCTCGACTAGGGACCTTGAAGGATGTACTTATGGACTACCATGTCCCCACTAGTATGATCCGCATCATAGTCCAGGTAGTCAAGTACACATCCTAAGGGCTTTATCAACATGTAGCCATCAGACAGTATAAAGAGACAAGTATACATGTTAAGATAAAGAGTAACCAGATAGCATACTATCATATCAAGCAAGAAAGTCCTCTCTATATATGTCCAAGCATCCAATATAATATACATCATCTGTACAATACTGGCCTCTAAGGAATACATACAACTAACAATACTCTTAGACGAACAGACCGGACTGTACAAAGATTGCCACAGACAGGCTCAGTAGGAGTTCGGATGAGTTTTCTCATCGGCCTTCTTATCAACAGACACCTGGGCAGCCGTTATGTGCAGCTAGTACCGCTGACGTGCTTGTGGTTAAACCCACTGCCAGCGTACTGTCGAGTTTTTAGAGTCCCACACAGAGGGTTTCCCTGCTTTGGGCGAAACGATGTAGAGGTCGTATGGATTTACAACAGGGTTCGATCACATATGTGAACTTGTGCGCTTGTGATGTTCAAGCGGAGAATACCAGTGGGTTTTAGTTTAAGCCGGATCCTAGTATTTGATTGTTGGATTAGTTTCGTCTCTTTGTATTCATGTTTCTCGAAACACGGATGCGGGTATGTATATACAGATGAGAGGGGTATAGAAGGAGACACCTCATTAGTGTTTTGACTATTGACTTGATTAAAACAATTATGAGGTGGAGGAAAGTATTTGTTATTTTTGTAAATGATAATTGTGGCATGGCTACTTGTTTTGACTACTTGACTTGGTTTGGCCACTTGACTTGGTTTGACTCTTTGACTTGGATATTTTCTTGTGAGATATTTTTTTGGCACTAGATATTTTTGGGTGAGATATTTTCTTGCCATGCTTGTGGTCATGTCAAGTTAGTCATCCTATTTTCAATTATCATTATCAAAAACAATTTCTCTTTCCTCAAGTTCACTCTCTCCTTCTGCCTCTCAAAACCCTAGTATCTCATGTGTTGAGAATCAAGGGTTAGTGAGACTTAGCTACCCAAAATCACTCTCTACTCATTCTAGGCTACTTAGTTTAGCACACCAAGTGACCTAGTTTCCTCAACTTAGAGGTTAAGCTCAAGGTTGGAACTCTCGGATGGATCTTCTTCGACTTCGAGAAGCCGACGAGGAGGCGCTATCCATTTCTACTCTAAGGAGCTCACGAGGTGAAGGAGGACGGCGAGAAGATAAGAAGGACACGATACTATGAGGTATAACATTCATCCGAGTAGTTAAACCTCATATAGATTGCTAGCTAGGGTTTTATGTTCGATCCTTACTTCAAGTCGGTGTTGCGAAGCCCGTAAAAATTATTTTTTGCTAATTCAGCCTCCCCGCGAATACGTGGGGTGCGCGACATCGACTTACAGTGGTATCAAAGCCTCTCATAAACCTTAGATAGCTTGTAAAGATGTTAGAATTCCGCTGTTTTTGTCGCGCAAAAACAGCCGACAAAAACAGTTTTCGAAAATGAAGTTTTGAGTTGTTTGCACACCCCGCGGGCTCACGGTTTGAACCGAGAAGCCGCGGGGTGAAGTGTGCGCACCCTGGGGACACCTCGGGGGGAGCAACAGTTGGGACCACCCCCCAAGACCACCATAAGGTGGCCTTAGGGGCTGGTGACCCAAGAGCACCACAGTTTGGTGCTCTCGGGTCTGCCTCCCTTTGGGGGCCACCTCGTGGTGGCCCTCAGGGGTGGGTAACCCCCCCTGAGGCCTCCCATTCGACAGTAATTCTTGTTTCTTCGCCTCTGCGAAGATTTGGGCGGGTTTCGAGTTCATTTCGACTCCCGGATTGGCTCAAAACGATCGATTTTTGAACTTTAGCTCACTGGATTTTCATGTCTTGGAAAATTGTTTAAGTTTGCTAATTGCGTGCAGAATTCTAATGTCGTAGTTACTTTACAAGTTTTGTGTTGTATATATGTGTTTGAAAACGTCTACTAATTACTATACGTCGATTAATCGGGGTTGCACATATCTGTGATGATGTTATGTTGGTTTGTGTATATGAACTTGTTAGATCATCGTGGATGAATAGCCGGGGATGTGAGATGAGAGTTTTCATTCTTTCATTCGATGTAAATTTGTAAAGTGATGTAATATTATTTTTGCGGGACACATCCGTGTTAAGGTTGTAGCCACCATTGTATTATTTCTTTTACTGTTTTTGCTCTTAGGATAGACCCAAGGTGGGGTGCACAAACTACCGGGTACTTTGAAGTGCCGAGTGGCCTACTCACTTTCTTGAGGGAGGTTTCTTCCCTTCAGGTATTTGGCGGGTAGTTTGCCGCACCCGTAGGGGTCTAGGGTGGGGTTTTGGCTATTCATCACGACCGTAGAATCTGTCTTTCGTTACAGGCTCAAACGAAACGCGGAATTCCAAGTATATCCCATATGTTCATCTGTGATCTGGAATGCCCATTATTGCGTGAGATGAATGCATATATCTATATATGATATCTAGTAGACGTTGCTTATATTTTGCATCCGCACTAGTCCAGCCCCTGCTCTGTCGTTAGTTTAGTAACCTAACGGGTGATGACGGGGCCCCGTGGCGAATGCGGATGGCATAAGCATACGTTGTATTTGTAAGTCCATGTCACGCACCCCACGAACTTGCGGGGAGGCCAAATATATAAAAAACGATTATCAAAGCTTCGTAACACGGACTTGAGCGCATGAATCGTTATCTAAACCATTGCTAACTATCTACTAGAGGTTTAACTACTCGGATTCGAAGTTATACCTCACGTTACATGTCCTTCGGGTCTTCATCGTTGTACTCCACTCCTCGTAGTCTCCTTGGAACATCGGCACCTCTACGGCCTCCTCGAGTCAAAGACGATCCACCCAAAAGCTCCTACACCAAGCTTAATCTCAAACTTGAGATAACTAGGTTGCTTAAAGTGCTAATCTAAGTTACCTAGGGGATATAGAGTGAGGTTATGGATGTATTAGTCTAGCTAACTCTTGATCTCAGCTCATGAGAGGTTAGGGTTAGGGTTTGAAGAATGAGAGAGCTTGAGGAGAGAGAAGGTGGTGATAAGAATGAAATGAGATAATGATCTTATCATAATATATATGAAGCATTATTTATTTATCCAAAAATGAAATAAAAAAATTAACAACCATGCTTCATAAATATCTATGAGTGATTCATCTCCATGAGTCATTAAGCATTTATGATGCATTAATGACATGGATGAATCACACAAATGAGTCACTAATCTCATTTAATGCAATGCCACCTTACCCCCCCCCCAAGTCACCATGCTTCTAGAAGCTTCCCGACAAATTACGAGAATGCCCCTCCAATCCGTGAAAACACGGAAAAACTTTAGACTGTATAAATCCAATAACCCGATACTAGAATCTGGCTTAAACCAAAGCCAGCTAGTAAAAACTGTCCGAAAAGTCGTACGTGCGTAAACACACGTATGCGTCCGAACCGTTGTCGTAAAACCATACGACCTCTATATCGTTTCGCCTGGAGCAGGGAAACTCTCTGTATGGGACTCTAAAGACTCGACACTACGCTGGCAGTGGGTTTAACCACAGACCGCAAGCGGCACTAGCTGTACGTAACGGTCCCCAGGTAGATGTCGATAAGAAGGCCGATGAGGAAACTCATCCGAACTCCCACTGAGCTTGATGTGACAATCTCCATACAGTCCGGTTTATTCGTCTAAGACTATCGCATATCAAGCTTAGGGGGCGGCAAGCGTCAGTCCCCTAATAGCTGTATAAGTCGTGTCGGAGCGAAGCCCATTACACCCTGAGAAGCTACTGGAACCTACCAGTATATCTCGCTTGCCCTGGCCAGGGGCTTTGCGTAATGGCTCTCTGACACAGCGCGATATCATCTCCCAATACCGGGAAAGACGAATCATGTCTAACCACTACTGCCTCCAAGTGCTCGGGACTGCACCCAACTGCTACCTGTTTGCACGACTCCTTTGAGCCGTGGTAGGGTAGCAATCTAAGAACAGTGGGACACACTCGAGGCGAAGTAGCAGTGTCAAGTCTGCGTACTATGCTGTACTCATGTCATCTGGGAACTGTTAACTGACGACGGGTATAATACCAACCAACAGTTTCCTGGGAGTCCTATCCGGTGTACCCGTAACCTAACGAGCACCTGTATACTATCTCCAGTACGACGTACTAATGGCTATGGGACAGACCATCTCCCCAACTGGGATGAGAAGCGTACACACTAGTCTACTCTGGAGTATCGATGCCCTATCTCGATAATCCTACGACTAGGGACCTGTATAGGATGTTGCTTATAGACTATCCAACCCCCACTAGTGTGACTGCCATCACAACGCTGGTAATCAAGCAAAGAACCTATGGGCTCTACTAATATGTATAAGTGATACGTAACAAGAAACATATGCACATATTAAAGTAGACACAAACCAAGCAGCATACTACCATTTTTAGCAAGACTGTATATTTAACTATGAATATCCCAAGCTTCCATTAAGTAATATATAATCTAGTATGATACAATAATGGCCCCTAGGGCATATACACTAACAATCTCCCACTTGCACTAGGGCCATGAGCTGGCATATCGTAGACATATCATCTCGAATAGCCTCTCGAACTGCGTTTGAGGAATGGCCTTTGTGAATGGATCAGCAATGTTATTCTCCGTCTCTACTCTTTTCACCTCGATCTCCTGGCGATCTACGATCTCCCTGATCAGGTGATACCGCCTTAAGATGTGTCTGGACTTCTGATGGGACCTGGGTTCCTTCGCTAAAACTATAGCGTCGTTGTTGTCACAATACAGAGGTATTGGACCAACACTGGAAGGAACCACCTGAAGTTCTGTGAGGAACTTCTTCATCCAGACAGCTTCTTTTGCGGCATCGCAAGCAGCTATGTACTCTGCTTCCATCGTTGAGTCAGCAACGGTCTCCTGTTTGGAACTCTTCCAACAGACCGCCCCTCCATTGAGGGTAAAGACATAACCCGACATGGATTTGGAGTCATCTTTGTCACTCTAGAAGCCGGAGTCGGCAAAGGCCTCCATCTGGAGGTCTTTTCCGCCATACACCAAGAACATCTCCTTAGTCCTCCTCAGGTACTTGAGAATGTTCTTTACTTCTATCCAGTGATTCTCCCCTGGGTTTGCTTGATACCGGCTTACTACGCTCAATGCGTATGCTACATCTGGTCTGGTACATAATATCGCATACATTATAGAGCCTACCGCTGAAGCGTAGGGTATAATCGACATGCGATCCCTTTCCAAATCAGTCTTGGGAGACATATCTTTGGAGAGCCGGTAGGTTACCGCGCTTAGAATCTTCCATACTGAATCTTTTCAATATGGTGTCTATGTACCTGGACTGCGAAAGTCCCAACATCCTTTTTGATCTATCACGATAGATCTGGATCCCCAGAATGTAGGTGGCATCACCTAGGTCTTTCATGGAGAACTTCTGTGACAAAAAACTTTTGACTGACTGTAACATAGGAATATCATTTCCTATTAGGAGAATGTCATCCACATACAAGACGAGGAATACTACAGCTCTCCCTACAATCTTACTGTATATGCATGGTTCATCTGGATTTTTGATAAAGTCAAATTCCTTGACAGTATCATCAAAACAGATGTTCCAACTCCGTGATGCCTGCTTTAGTCTATAAATGGACTTAAGCAGCTTGCATACTTTACCGCTGCTCCCACTCTGATTGAATCCCTCTGGCTGATCCATATAGACGCTCTCTTCCAAATTTCCATTCAAAAAGGCTGTCTTTACGACCATCTGCCAGATCTCATAATCGTGGAAGGCAGCAATAGCAAGAAGGGCCCTAATGGATTTTAGCATAGCTACTGGAGAAAAGGTTTCGTCATAATCCAAACCAGGTCTTTGACGGAAACCCTTTGCAACAAGTCTAGACTTATAGGTTTCAACCTGTCCATCTACACCAATCTTCTTTCTGAAGATCCATTTGCATCCTACGGGTTTTACCCCATCTGGAGCAAAGTCCAAAGTCCATACTTTGTTAGTGTACATGGACTCCATCTCGGTCCGCATTGCATCCAGCCATTTTACTGAGTCACCGCTCTGAATGGCTTGTTGGAAGCTAGTAGGCTCATCATAGTCAATAGTGCAATCCTCTCTATCCCCGTCTACGAGAAAACCGTAGTATCTCTCGGGCGGATGAGACTGCCTACTACTCCTGCGAAGTGGCGCTGGGATGTCCGGTTCTTCTGAAACCTCTGGTTCTACCATACTTTCAGTAATAGCTTGTGGTTCTGGAATTTCTTCCAGTTCTACTGTGCTCCCATTCTTCTGATTTTCTAAAAATTCAGTTTCTAAGAAGTGGGCATGACGAGAAACAAAAACCTTTTGTTCCTCTGCGCAATAGAAATCATACCCTTTGGAGTTCTTTGGATATCCCACAAACTTACACTGTACTGAGCGTGCCTCGTGCTTGTCCGGATGCTGCTTTTTTACAAAAGCTGGACATCCCCATGTCTTCAGGTACTGAAGATAGGGTTTCTTCCCACTCCACATCTGATATGGTGTGGTAGGCACAGTCTTGGTTGGAACTTTGTTCAAAAGATATGCAGCTGATTCTAGCACATATCCCCAGAAAGATCGTAGTAACTCAGCCTTACTCATCATGGAACGAACCATATCCAATAGGGTTCGATTCCGTCTCTCCAATACACCGTTATGTTGTGGTGTGTATGGAGGAGTAAGCTGAGAGAGAATTCCATTCTCTTTTAAGTAACCCAGGAACTCGGTACTTAAGTATTCTCCACCTCGATCAGATCTCAGTGTCTTGATACTTTTTCCTTTTGGTTTTTTACTTCATTCTTGTATTCCTGGAATTTCTCAAAGGCCTCGGATTTATGTTTCATCAAGAAGACATATCCATACCTAGAGAAATCATCCGTAAAAGTAATGAAGTGGGAATAACCACCTCTCGCATGTGTAGACATTAGACCGCATACGTCACTGTGTATGAGTCCCAAG
Organism: Agapanthus africanus; assembly: GCA_030015575.1. NCBI lineage: Eukaryota > Viridiplantae > Streptophyta > Magnoliopsida > Asparagales > Amaryllidaceae > Agapanthus > Agapanthus africanus. Next base: position 412,317,674 of record CM057349.1, on the reverse strand, counting down.
AGCTCGCTTGCTCTTACTCCGTGTCCAGTAAACGGAGTCTTGGTCATCTTTCCTATGAGACAAGATTCACAAGTAGCATAAGATTGATATTCGAACGGATTCAAATATCCTTCTCTATGTAACTTAGTCAACCTTCTCTCATTGATGTGACCTAGTCTACAATGCCATAAGAAAGCCTGATTTAATTCCGGAGACTTTCTTTCAAGTGTGTTCTGGACATTGAAAACCTGAGCTTGACTCAATACGTATATGCCGTTATCTAATGTACCGGACCCAATCATAACTTGATTTAAGTGGATGTGAACTACATCGCTTTCGAATGTAAAATTATATCCCTCTCTTGAAAGTGAGGATACTGATATGATATTACAAGTCATACTAGGTACATACAGACAGTTACGTAGAATCAATATCTGCCCATTTGTCAAACCTAGGCGATATTCTCCCACGGATTCAGCGTCCACGCTCATTCCGTTTACAACTCTGAGAGACCAATTACCTACCTTTATAACTCTACGGTTTCTCAAAGCATGTAATGAATTACAGATATGAGATCCTGCTCCGGTATCTAGTACCCAGGAAGTAGAGTTAATTGACAAACAGTTCTCAATAACAAATACACTTGAGGCCGAAGCCACAACATGCTTCGTATCCTGGTTACTGGCTTTACTAGCCCTGCAATCCTTCTGCCAATGTCCAATCCCATAACAATAGGAATGTCCCTCTTTTACTACATCTAGTTCCGAAACTTTTGCCCTTCTCTTTCCTTCTGCTTCCCTGGTTTCCTTCAGGGTAGAAGGTAGAGACTGTAGAATCAAGTCAGTATCTGACATGTTTCCCAACGTGGTCTCCAGGTCCTGGAGCTCATCAATATAGCTTGTCATTGTAAGGACGTTGCCCCTATAAATGACCCGACGGCCAACCTCGCTTGATTTAATTCGGTCGAGTTCTCATATCTTACGATATGAGATTGCTCTCCATAAAAATCTTTGTTATGGAGAAAGATGGAAACTAAGTCCATCTTCTCATGCTGCTTCTGGTATACACCATCAACTGAAGCTGACACGAGGCACTTGGCTTTCGTTTTATCCTTTTCCCTTGTCTGACGGATATCCATATCCGCGACGGTGGAAACTGGACCTGGGACGGCGAGATCTTGAGTAGTAATAAGGTGTTCCAGCTTGTCATAGGCAATGGACATCTGGACAGACCTTTGCCAGTCATATAAGTCAGATTCAGTCAATTTGTTATCTAAATGTAACTTATGTGTGGTCACAAGGTCGCTGCAATTAAGAGAGAGAGAGAGAAGAAAACACTATTAGCATGATGCTTTTGCAAGGTTAGAGTGGTTATTAATTTATCTAAACTGGATGGCTCCCACAGTTTCTCGAATCCTTCCTCAAACCATAAAAGAAGAATTAGCCAGGACAATTCTCACCGTACAATACTTGCTTAACCGTTCAGCCAGGCCAGTGTCGATACTTCGAGGGAGGTTTTCCAACGCTTTCGCGAAGTTCCTTAATTAAATAACCTCTTTTCTCTGGGGGTGTAACCCCGCTGACACCTTTCTAGGCATCTACTTGGTTTATAGCATTGATCGTTAAGTGACGAATCTCCTGATAAGTAGCATGTACTCACAGTAGGATCGAGATCCAAAATATCATCGTATGATAATGTTGAAGTAATCCTACCAACATTCATCAAACTCCAAAATGGTATGCATCTCTCTGCAAATTTCAGTTTCTTTAGAAATTCCCGATATGGATTTTTGCCCCATGCTCTTATGACCTTGATGAAGGCCAACAAATCATAAGTCACATATCAAGTTCTGCCCATCATTATCTTTGTTAATTTGAACCCACCCGTACATACCCTTGACGAAGGCCAACAAGGTAATACGACTGTCCCAAACCAACACATCTATCTATGCAACAAACGAATACCCCAGTAGCTACCAAACACTATGCCTTGACGAAGGCCAACAAACATAGCTTGAATACTACTGACCATCCATAAGAAATGACGGAGGGCTACGAATGGTTTTGGAAAAACCGTGAACGTAATGAACTTGATATAATCGAAGGAACCTGATAGCTTTTTAAAAAGAGTGGTTAAAGCTCCGCAATTAAAAATTCTGCTCTTTTAAAATAACCGAGCGGTTTCTTTTAAATTTGTTCCAACGATTTAACTTTGGTTTATTTTCTTTGCATTATAATAATGCATCCCATCATTAATCTTATCATTGCAGAAAACAACGAAAATACCACGTCCTCTTATGCCATCCGCATTCGCCACTGGGTCCCGTCATCACCCGTTAGGTTACTTAACTAACGACAGAGCGGGGGCTGGGCTAGCACGGCTGTAAAACATAAGTGATGTCTAATAGCTATCATATATAGATATTATACATTCGTCAGACGCAATAATAAGCATTCCAGATCACAGATGAACTTTATTGGATTTACTAGCAATCCGCATTTGCTTTGAGCCTGCAATAAAAGACGGATTACACAGTTGTGATGAATAGCCATTACCCCACCCTAGACCCTTACGGGTACGGCAAACTACCCGCCAAGTACCCGAAGTGAAGCGGTCTCCCTCAACAACGTGAGTAGGCCACTAAACACTTCGACGTACCCGGTAGTTTGTGTACCCCACCTTGGGTCTATCCTAGGAGCAAAAACAGTAAAAAAAAGAAATAATACAACGGTGGCTACAACCGCAACCTGGATGTGCCCCGCAAAAGAATATTACATCAAATTACATTTACATTAAATGAATGAATATTAAACACATCTCAAACCCCGGCTAATCATCACAACATCCCAATACAGTTCATATACACAAACAGTAAACATTTCAGAAATGTGCAACCCCCTGCCAACAGACATACTAGCAGTTAGGGGAGGTTTACGAACACTTAAAACATTACAGATAAAAACCCAATTAGCAAATATCTTAGAATATCGATCGATTACCATATTCCGTGTCTACCCCAAAAGCAAACCTGTACTGAAGTAACCTGGGCAAAAACAGTATATACAGGAAAACAAAACGCCATAAAAAATGAATAACAGAGAAAATCGGAGTCAAAACCGAGTTGACTCTGCGGCGGATACGCGGCCAAAAGCACCATTTGGCCGCGGATCCACGGCCGTCTTGTCGTTTTGTGTGCTCGTATTTTCCCAGAATTCATTAAATTCCCTGCTGTGAATTTTAAGGTATGTCAAATATTTTTTCAGACACTTTTAAAATTAACAGAAACTTAGGGTACGGGGCGTTTCGTTTTCGTGTTTTCCGTCGATCGAACTTCTAATTAGTTGCTAACAAGCTAGTAATGGTTTAGTTGGCTCTGATACCACTGTAAGTCCATGTCACGCACCCCACGAACTTGCGGGGAGGCGGAATATATGAAAAACGATTATCATGTAGGGTTCCTAGGCACTCTCAAGAGGTCTCACAAGGCATCAACCATGCCAATTTCAAATTTTACAAGTGCCGAGAAACTATAATACGGATCGTTAACTAGAATTTTAGGCGAAACAATAAACTAGTTAACAACTTAACTATAAGAAAGAGGCTACAACCTTTGTAGATCCGGTTCTCCACTTCCTTAGCTCCACGTAGATGTCCTCTCGCTGTCCGTCTCGAATCCCGGACTCAAGCTTCGGCTTCATCGGAGAAATGGGCGGGCAAGGTCGTCGGCTTCGTGCCGAAGATGATCTACGTCGAGGCAACACAAGTTCAAGCTCCAACTTCACCAAGTTGTGAAACTTGTGAAGAAAACACCCTATACTACTTGGCAAGAGGTAGAGGGTGAAGAAATAAGAGGTGGGTTCACTTTAGAATTAGATTTCTCACTTGTTTACTCAAGATGCCATTGATGGTGGCAAGCTTTTTCTTGAACTCAAGAAGAAGAAGAAGATGAAGATGATTATGATAAGTTATTTAAAATGCAAAAGAAATGAATACTTATCATAATAGGAACCATGGTTAGGTGTAGAGAATTGACTAAGGTTAGATGAATGGTTAGGGTTAAGCATGAAGACAAAATGGTCACTTTGGTCAAAGCTTCATGAAGCTTCAACAAGCTTCAAGAATGAAAGCTACCACTTTGTTTTCTTTTGCAATTTCTTTTTAATCCACATTAAAAAGATAAATGAATGAATAAATAAAAACCCTAACCATTTACTTAACCAAGGTTTAATTCTTTACACTTAACCAAATGAGCAAGTATCATCAAACATGATACAAACATGTGCACAAAAGTATATCACATATACAACTTGCACATCAAGTGAGAAAATCCATTTAAAGTGAACCAATACTAGTTAATGCAAAGCAATATATCAAATATATAATTATACATTAAATCATTAAATCAACACTTGATTTAACGATCCGGTCATATCGCATATAACCTACTAGTATCCTATGTATCGGCTTATCGAATCAATCCTTGATTCGATATCTAGGTTATATCGCATATAACCAATCAATACATTTATCTCAAGAATGAAATACGGTATCACATACACGCATCATTCTCGGTCCCGCACATATCTCATATGCGCTCCTATTTCGTTTCGCTTGAGCCAGGAAACCTCTGTGTAGGACTCTAAAGACTCGTCAATACGCCGGCAGCAGATGATGATCATATCAATCACCCACAAACTGCAAGCGGTCTGCTAAACGTAACGGCCACCCGGGTATTGAGCGATCAGAAGATCGACGAGCTTGCCCGCTCACACTCCTGTGAATCCAACCAGTAACACTTACCGTACAGTCCGGTCTGTTCGTTTGATATGTCGCATATCAAGTCTAGGAGTGGTAAACGTCAGACCCCAGTAACCGATAAGTCGTGCCGATGTGAGGCTCATAACGGGTCGAGAAACTACTGGTAACACTTACCAGCAAATCTCTGATCAGCCCTGGCCAGGGACTTCCCTGTTACAGCCAATCGAGCACAGCGCAACATCAACCCCCAATACCGGGAGAGACGAAACCCCTCCTATCGTTCATTGCCTCCATATGACTCGGGACTGTACCCAAAGACCACCTTTTTGCACGCCCTCATGGACGTGGTAAGGTGGAGATCAAAGCACAGTGGGAATCACACAAGACTCTATGACGATCTCGGGTCTACAGACTAACCTGCACAAGTGTCACCTGAGAACTGCCATCTGACGTGAGGTATAATACCATCTGGGAGTTCTCGGCGAGTCCGTCCAGTGTACCCAGTCTCCACTGAGCACCCGTATACCATCTCTGATGTCAAACACCAATGGATATGGGATCATCCATCGCCCATCTCATGGGTCGAGAAGCGTATACGCTAGTCTACACTGGTATATCGATGCCCCGTCTCGATACACCCACGACTAGGGACCTTGAAGGATGTACCTATAGACTACCATGTCCCCACTAGTATGATCCGCATCATAGTCCAGGTAGTCAAGTACACATCCTAAGGGCTTTATCAACATGTAACTATAAGACAGTTTAAAGAGACTAGTATACATGTTAAGATAAAGTGCAACCAGATAGCATACTATCATATCGAGCAAGAAAGTCATCTCTATATATGTCCAAGCATCCAATATAATATACATCATCTGTACAATACTGGCCTCTAGGGCATACATACAACTAACAATCTCCCACTTGCACTAGGGCCAGCTGCTGTAGTATCGCATACCGAGCATCCCGAAAAGTCTCTCAAACTGTATCTGGGGAATGGCCTTCGTGAGTGGATCCGCCGTGTTGTTCTTCGTGTCAACCCTCCTGACCTCGATCTCCCGGCGCTCAACTATCTCCCGGATCAGGTGATACCGCCTCAGAATATGCCTGGATCGCTGATGGGACCTGGGTTCCTTGGCCAAAGCCACCGCTCCATTGTTATCGCAATACAAAGGTATTGGATGCTCAATGGATGGAACCACTCCAAGTTCAGTAATGAACTTCTTGATCCAGACAGCCTCTTTAGCAGCATCGTTGGCAGCGATGTATTCAGCCTCCATCGTCGAGTCTGCCACGGTTTCCTTCTTGGAACTCTTCCAGCTAACCGCCCCTCCGTAAAGGGTAAAGACAAATCCCGACTGCGACTTAGAGTCGTCCTTATCACTCTGGAAGCTCGAATCGGTAAAGGACTCCACTTGGAGTTCTTCATTACCATACACCAAGAGCATCTCTTTAGTCCTTCGTAAGTACTTGAGAATGCTCTTCACAGCTGTCCAGTGACTCTCTCCAGGATCAGCTTGATACCTGCTCACTATACTTAGTGAGTATGCTACATCGGGTCTGGTACATAGCATCGCATACATGATAGAGCCTACAGCCGAAGCATAGGGTATCCCTTGCATGCGAGCTCTCTCCAAATCAGTCTTGGGAGACATCTCTTTGGAGAGAGTGATTCCAGAAATCGTGGGTAAATTCCCACGCTTGGATTCTTCCATACTAAACCTCTTTAGTATGGTGTCAATGTACCAGGATTGGGACAATCCCAATATCCGTTTGGATCTATCTCTATAGATCCTAATTCCCAATATGCAGGAGGCATCACCAAGATCTTTCATCGAGAATCTTTGTGATAAGAAGAGCTTGACCGATTGCAGCATAGGAATATCATTTCCTATCAAGAGTATGTCGTCCACATACAATACGAGGAAGACAACCTTACTCTCTGCTACCTTCTTGTAGATACAAGGTTCATCCGGGTTTTTGACGAAATCAAACTCTTTGATAACGACGTCAAAGCAGATGTTCCAACTCCGCGATGCTTGCTTTAATCCATAAATGGATTTAAGCAGCTTGCACACCTTGCCGCTGCTCCCACTGTCTACGAAGCCCTCTGGCTGAGTCATGTACACGCACTCTTCTAAATCACCGTTTAGAAAGGCGGTCTTAACATCCATTTGCCAGATTTCGTAGTCATGATATGCAGCGATGGCAAGCATGATCCGGATGGATTTAAGCATAGCCACTGGAGAAAAGGTTTCGTCATAGTCCACACCTGGTCTTTGACGAAAACCTTTTGCAACAAGTCTAGCTTTGAAAGTCTCCACTTTCCCATCTACACCAAGTTTTTTCTTGAAGATTCACTTGCTCCCGATGGGTTTTACCCCTTCAGGAGCAACATCCAAAGTCCATACTTTGTTGGTGTACATGGATTCCATCTCGGACCGCATAGCATCCAGCCATTTCACTGAGTCTTTACTCGTGATGGCCTGCTCGAAGCTAGTAGGGTCATCATCCTCCATGATGCAATCCTCGCTCCCACCATCCATGAGAAAACCGTAGTATCTCTCAGGTTGGCGAGGAACCCTACTAGATCGGCGGAGAGGCTGAGGTTCATTGGGAGCTACTGAATCTTCTGGTTCCACTAAATCTTCAGTTACGGTTTGTGTATCTGGAACTTCTTCCAGCTCTACCACTTTGCCACTAATTTCTTTTTCAAGGAATTCCTTTTCTAAAAAGGTGGCATATTGAGAAACAAACACCTTTTGTTCTTCAGCATGGTAGAAAAAATATCCTTGTGAATTCTTAGGATATCCCACAAACTTGCAAAGAACTGACCGTGCCTCGAGTTTGTCTGGATTTTGCCTTTTGACATAGGCCGGACAACCCCATATCTTAACTCGTTTAAAATATGGTCTCTTCCCACTCCATATCTTATATGGTGTGGTAGGTACAGATTTAGATGGAACTTGATTCAATAGGTATGCAGCTGTCTCCAGCGCATATCCCCAGAAGGAAATAGGTAACTCAGCTGTGCTCATCATAGAGCGCACCATATCTAATAGGGTGCGGTTCCTCCGTTCTGATACACCGTTGTGCTGTGGTGTATATGGAGGAGTCAGCTGAGAGAGAATCCCATTCTCTTTTAGGAAGTCCAGGAATTCATTGCTCAAGTATTCACCTCCTCGATCAGATCGTAGGATTTTAATACTTTTTCCGGTTTGTTTCTCAACTTCTTGTTTATATGCTCTAAATTTCTCAAAAGCTTCTGATTTGTGTTTCATCAGGAACACATACCCGAACCTAGAGAGATCGTCAGTGAATGTAATGAAGTATGAAGAACCATCCCTGGAATGTGTAGACATAGGACCGCATACATCACTATGTATCAGTCCTAAGAGTTCGGTAACTCTTTCTCCGTGTCCCGTAAACGGAGTTTTGGTCATCTTGCCTTTGAGACATGACTGGCAAGTGTCATAAGATGAAAATTCGAATGGCTTCAAATATCCATCCTTATGCAACTTAGCCAGTCGTGTCACATTGATGTGACCCAGTCTACAATGCCACAAGAAGGATTCGTTCAGTTCTGAACTCTTCCTCTTGTGTGTGTTTGTTATGCTCAGAATTGTTGATTGATTTAGAACATAAATGCAATTGCACAACGTGCCTGATCCAACCAACTTTTGGTTACGGAAAATGTTCATAACATTATCCTGTAATACAAAATTATATCCCTCTTTACTCAATAAAGAAACCGATATAATGTTGCATATCAGGTTCGGCATGTAATAGCATTCGTTCAGAACCAATGTATTACCAGTTGGTAATGCAAGGTGATATTCCCCGACAGTCTTAGCTGCAACAATTGCACCATTTCCAACTCTAATGTCTTTATCACCTTCTCCAAGTTCTCTACCTTTCCTAAGCCCATGTAACTGATTACATATATGGGATCCTGACCCGGTATCTAATACCCAGGACGTGGAGCAAATGGAGAAACAGTTCTCTGTAACGAACACACCCGAAGAAAATGCATCAACATGTACTTTCTTCATTCGGGTGGCTTGGGAATCCTGGCATTCCCCTATGTCCTGTTCATTCCTATAACTCTTATAAGAAAGAACGGAACCAACGTTCCCCAGCACAGTATAACATGCGGGTTCAGTCTATACATCCATATTATTATCTTTATTAGGGCATGACATGGTCGCTACCTGGAGAGAGAGAGAAGAAAACACTTTAGCGTAAGCTCGTGCAAGATCCGATTGGTTATTATCTTATCTAATCATGATGGCTCCCACTGGTTTTTATCAAATCTTCCTTCAAACCCTAAAAGGAAAGACTGTTAGTTGCATGTATGCCCTAGAGGCCAGTATTGTACAGATGATGTATATTATATTGGATGCTTGGACATATATATAGAGATGACTTTCTTGCTCGATATGATAGTATGCTATCTGGTTACTCTTTATCTTAACACGTACACTTGTCTCTTTAAACTGTCTTATAGTTACATGTTGATAAAGCCCTTAGGATGTATACTTGACTACCTGAACTGTGATGCAGATCATACTAGTGGGGACATGGTAGTCCATAAGTACATCCTTCAAGGTCCCTAGTCGTGGGTATATCGAGACAGGGCATCGATATACCAGTGTAGACTAGCGTATATGCTTCTCGACCCATGAGATGGGCGATGGATGATCCCATATCCATTGGTGTTTGACATCAGAGATGGTATACGGGTGCTCAGTGGGGACTGGGTACACTGGACGGACTCGCCGAGAACTCCCAGATGGTATTATACCTCACGTCAGATGGCAGTTCTCAGGTGACACTTGTACAGGTTAGTCTGTAGACCCGAGATCGTCATAGAGTCTTGTGTGATTCCCACTGTGCTTTGATCTCCACCTTACCACGTCCATGAGGGCGTGCAAAAAGGTGGTCTTTGGGTACAGTCCCGAGTCACATGGAGGCAATGATCGATAGGAGGGGTTTCGTCTCTCCCGGTATTGGGGTTTGATGTTGCGCAGTGTTCGATTGGCCGTAACAGGGAAGTCCCTGGCCAGGGCTGATCAGAGATTTGCTGGTAAGTGTTACCAGTAGTTTCTCGACCCGTTATGAGCCTCACATCGGCACGACTTATCGGTTATTGGGGTCTGACGTTTACCACCCCTAGACTTGATATGCGACATATCAGACGAACAGACCGGACTGTACGGTAAGTGTTACTGGTTGGATTCACAGGAGTGTGAGTGGGCTAGCTCGTCGATCTTCTGATCGCTCAATACCCGGATGGCCGTTACGTTTAGCAGACCGCTTGCGGCTTGTGGGTGCTTGATATGATCATCATCTGCTACCGGCGTGTTGACGAGTCTTTAGAGTCCTACACAGAGGTTTCCTGGCTCAAGCGAAACGAAATAGGAGTGCATATGAGATATGTGCAGGACCGAGAATGATGCGTGTATGTGATACCGTATTCCATTCTCGCGATGGTTGTATCGATTGGTTATATTCGATATAACCTAGATATCGAATCAAGGATTGATTCGATAAGCCGATACATAGGATACTAGTCGGTTATATGCGATATGACCGGATCGTTAAATCAAGTGTTGATTTAATGATTTAATGTATAATTATATATTTGATATATTACTTTGCATTAACTAGTATTGGTTCACTTTAAATGGATTTTCTCACTTGATGTGCAAGAAGTATATGTGATATACTTTTGTGCACATATTTGTATCATGTTTGATGATACTTGATCATGTGGTTAAGTGTAAAGGATTAAACCATGGTTAAGAGATAATTAGGGTTTTGCTTTTTCATTTATTTATTTGTTTATTTATTTGGAAATGATTTAGATAAGAATGGTGGCTTTATTTGTTTCTAGTTGAAGCTTCATGAAGCTTTGACTTCTTAACCATTCTTGTCTTCATGCTTAACCATAACCCATCTAAGTAACCATGGTCTATTCTCTACACTCTACCCTAGTTAGTATATGATAAGTATTCATTTACTTTTCTATTATAATTAACACTTATCATATTCTTTCTTCTTCTTGATCTTCTTCTTCAAGATAGAAAGCTTGATGCCATCAATGGCAACTTGAGATCTAAAGTGAGAAATCGAATTCTAAAGTGAACCCACCTCCTATTTCTTCACCCTCTACCTCTTGCCAAGTTGTTTTGGGTGTTTTCTTCATAAGTTTCACAACTTTGTGAAGTCGGAGCTTGAACTTGTGATGCCTCGACGTAGATCATCTTCGGCACGAAGCCGACGACCTAGTCCGCCTATCTCTCCGATCAAGCCGACGATTGAGTCCGGGATTCGAGATGGACAGCGAGAGGATGCCTACGTGGAGCCAAGGAAGTGGATATCCGGATCTACAAAGGTTGTAGCTTCTAATCTTTAGTTAAGTTGTTAACTAGTTTAGTGTATCGCCTAAATTTCTAGTTAACGATCCGTATTAGGGTTTCTCGGCACCCGTAAAATTTGAAATTGGCATGGTTGATGCCTTGTGAGACCTCTTGAGAGTGCCTAGGAACCCTACAGTGGTATCAGAGCCTAGCTGGAGCCTTAGGCGAAGTCTAGACGGAGTTTGAAGTCCGATCGACCCAAAACCCCAACTCAAATATTGCTCTCTGGACTTTTTCTAAAAAATGGGATTTTTCCATATTAAAAATTCTTAAAAAATATCAGCATGAAGATATAAGAATTATGGTGCAAAACGAGCTCATGATGCGTCTAAACCGCCGCGGAAACGCGGTAGAAGCATGGCTTCTGCCGCGGTTCCGCCGCCTACTGTTCACAATGCATAATAATTTTTGCACAGTAATTCCTCTTTTCTGGTGCTGAGTTTTATGGGAATTTTTAATATTTATTCAAGAGTTGAATTTTCTGGGATTGTTTTGGGGATTCGGTGTTTCGATCGGAGTATCAGATTTTGTCTATGTGGCTTTCCGGATAAATTTTAGAATATGTTAAAAAGTTCGACCGGATATAAATACCCAATTTTTCCCCTGTCGGGAAATTTCCAAGTGTTGGATTTTTCCGTAGTTTAACGACGTTCTAAGTAGTGCAAGTAACGCGATGGACCCTCTAGAAGACAACAAACCTTAACTCGATTATGTGACCGTCTTGAACTGCCCTTTGAACCTTCGGGTTTGGGGCAGTACGGCGTGCCACATGTGAGGCGTTGGCTTGACCCTTCTACGGCTGGACCGTTGGTACTGAGGCACGAACTGAATGTTGTTAGACTTATTTCATGTGTTGAGCTGTATCGGGAAAACTTGGGTATTCGACTGTTCGATCGGAAAGTTTAACATTTTCTGTTTATCTGGAATATGATACAATAATTGGAATTCACAAACAGTTATGAGATAACTGAATGAACGTTATAAATCTAGCGGTTTAGTTTCACTTGATATTGAAAAGAGTTTTCGATAATGAGACTAAAATGCGGGGTTTATAACTGTTAGGCATGTGATGTCTAAGTATTTCATTTGATTAGGCATGTGATGTCTAAAGAGGTTGCGGATTCCAACTGTTGTAGTTTTACACTTTCTTTTCTGTGACCGTAAGTGTAGTATGTTCATATCGCCGGTTTCGTTGCTATACGTCAACGACAATTGGGGTATGCATACTTACTTACGTTGATGACATGTGATGTTATGTGTTGCTGGATATGTTATATTGGATCGTCGTGTTTGAATAGCCGGGGGTTTTTATGTGAGATGAGTGTTTTTCATTTTCATTCATGTAAAAACTTGTATGTAATATTCTTTTTATTTGGGGCACTTCCAGGTTGCGGAAGTTGTCACCTTTTGTATATTGTTTACATTTCCGCATTAGGATAGACCCAAGGAGGGGAGCACAAGTAACCGGGTTCTAGGGTCCAGTGGGAGACCATCTCGAGGAGTCGAGTCCGGGTCTCCTAACCCTAGAATTGGCAGGGTTGCTTGCCGCTCTCGTAGAGGTCTAGGGGTGTGGGATTGGCTATTCATCACGACCGTGGAATCCGTGTTTTATACTGGCTCGTATTGAAAACACGGACGTCCTAGTATATCCAATGTTTCATATGTTTCTTCTGCTGCGATATCTGTGATGTGATCATGTGATGTTCTCTGATAGATACAGTATATAGTATATATGATATATTATATAGACGTTACTTATGTTTTGCACCCGCACTAGCCCTGCCCTGCTCTGTCGTTAGTTACCTAACCTAACGGTGCACGAGGGGACATCGAGGCGAATGCGGATGGCATAAATGTACGTCGTATTTATCTGTGATGTTTAGGTATTTAAATGATGGGACTTCATTAATGTGATTAATGAAATAAAAGAAACCAAAAGATGTTGTAGAATCAAATTTTAAATAAAACAGGTAGCTACAGTTCTTGCTTTGCATAGCGGTATATATGATATGCCCTGCACCTTATTCGATGAGGAAAGGACCGAGATCCCTTCACCGGGAGTGACTCCTTTAGCAATAACTGGCAGATGCTACACACTCGGTTTGTTTTTGATTGCTTCTATAGTTTCTGCTCTGCACAGCGATATATATGATATATCCAGCACCTCATTCGACGAGGAAAGGGCCGACGATCCCTTCACCGGGAGTGACCCCTTTAGCAAAACTAGAAAAGCCTCAAAATCACTCCATTTCAAAACTTCATTTGATTCTACAACGATATCAAGTTCATTACGCAATAGGTTTTCAGAAAAACCTGTCGTAGCCCTCCGTCATTTCAGATAAGTCCTGTTTAGTATTCGTGCTGCGTTTGTTGACATTGTCAAGGCGCAGTGTGCGGTAGCTAACCAGTATTTATCTGCTTATGCATATGATGCAGATTGAGTTAGGGTAGTCGTACGGCCTTGTTGACCTTGTCAAGGGTCGTGCGGGTGGGTTTAATTCAATCAAGAAATGACGGGTTGAACTTGACTTACGGTCTATGGTTTGTTGACCTTGTCAAGGTCATAGATCGTTTGGGGCAAAAGCATTATCGGGAATTTCAAGTGTTGAAATTTGCAATGAGATTGCATACCTTCTATGAGATAGTTGGATCCCGATACCCACTGCGAGTAAGAGTTACTCCTGGGAGAGTTTTACATATTACAATTAGCCGATCAAGTAGGTGTCTAGAAAGGTGTTAACGAGGTTACGCCTCTGGGAAAACGAGGTTTACATTAATTAGGTTCGTGCGAAAGCACGGGGGACCTCCCTCAAAGTACCGACACTGGCCTGGCTGAAAGATTGGCGAACTTGTAGTGTGTAATTAATCCCGGCTAGTCTTTCCTTTTAGGGTTTGAAGGAAGATTTGATAAAAAGCAGTGGGATCCATCCTGATTAGATAAGATAATAACCAATCTGATCTTGCACGAGCATACGCTAAAGTGTTTTCTTCTCTCTCTCTCCAGGTAGCGACCATTTCATGCCTTAATAAAGATAATAATATGGATGTATTGACCGAACCCGCATGTTATACTGTGCTGGGGAACGTTGGTTCCGTTCTTTCCTATAAGAGTTATAGGACTGAACAGGATATAGGGGAATACCAGGATTCCCATGCCACCCGAATGAAGAAAGTACATGATGATGCATTTTCTTCGGGTGTGTTCGTTACAGAGAACTGTTTCTCCATTTGCCCTACGTCCTGGGTATTAGATATCGGGTCAGGATCCCATATATGTAATCAGTTACATGGGCTTAGGAAAGATAGAGAACTTGGAGAAGGTGATAAAGACATTAGAGTTGGAAATGGTGCAATTGTTGCAGCTAAGACTGTCGGGGAATATCACCTTGTATTACCGACTGGTAATACATTGGTTCTGAACGAATGCTATTACATGCCGAATCTGATATGCAACATTATATCGGTTTCTTTATTGAGTAAAGAGGGATATAATTTTGTATTACAGGGCAATGTTATGAACATTTTCCGTAACCAAAAGTTGGTTGGATCAGGCACGTTGTGCAATGGCATTTATGTTCTAAACCAATCAACAGTTCTGAGTATAACAAACACACACAAGAGGAAGAGTTCAGAACTGAACGAATCTTTCTTGTGGCATTGTAGACTGGGTCACATCAATGCGACACGACTGGCTAAGTTGCATAAGGATGGATATTTAAATCCGTTTGAATTTTCATCTTATGACACTTGCCAGTCATGTCTCAAAAGCAAGATGACCAAAACTCCGTTTACGGGACACGGAGAAAGAGTTACCGAACTCTTGGGACTGATACATAGTGATGTATGCGGTCCCATGTCTACACATGCCAGGGATGGTTCCTCGTACTTCATTACATTCACTGACGATCTCTCTAGATTCGGATATGTGTTCCTGATGAAACACAAATCAGAAGCTTTTGAGAAATTTAGAGAATATAAACAAGAAGTCGAGAACCAAACCGGAAAAAGTATTAAAATCCTACGATCTGATCGAGGAGGTGAATACTTGAGCAATGAATTCCTGGACTTCCTAAAAGAGAATGGGATTCTCTCTCAGCTGACTCCTCCATATACACCACAGCACAACGGTGTATCTGAACGGAGGAACCGCACCCTATTGGATATGGTGCGCTCTATGATGAGCACAGCTGAGTTACCTATTTCCTTCTGGGGATATGCACTGGGGACAGCAGCATACCTATTGAATCAAGTTCCATCTAAATCTGTACCTACCACACCATATGAGATATGGAGTGGGAAGAGGCCATATCTTAAACGAGTTAAGATATGGGGTTGTCCAGCCTATGTCAAAAGACAAAATCCGGACAAGCTCGAGGCACGGTCAGTTCTTTGCAAGTTTGTGGGATATCCAAAGAACTCATATGTGTATTTTTTCTACCACAGTAAGGAACAAAAAGTATTTGTTGCTCAACATGCCACCTTTTTAGAAAAGGAATTCCTTGAAAAAGAAATTAGTGGCAAAGTGGTAGAGCTGGAAGAAGTTCCAGATACACAAACCGTAACTGAAGATTTAGTGGAACCAGAAGATTCAGTAGCTCCCAATGAACCTCAGCCTCTCCGCCGATCTAGTAGGGTTCCTCGCCAGCCTGAGAGATACTACGGTTTTCTCATGGATGGAGGGAGCGAGGATTGCATCATGGAGGATGATGACCCAACTAGCTTCGAACAGGCCATCACGAGTGGGGACTCAGTGAAATGGCTGGATGCTATGCGGTCCGAGATGGAATCCATGTACACCAACAAAGTATGGACTTTGGAAGTTGCTCCTGAAGGGGTAAAACCCATTGGGAGCAAGTGGATCTTCAAGAAAAAACTTGGTGTAGATGGGAAAGTGGAGACTTTCAAAGCTAGACTTGTAGCAAAAGGTTTTCGTCAAAGACCAGGTGTGGACTATGACGAGACCTTTTCTCCAGTGGCTATGCTTAAATCCATCCGGATCATGCTTGCCATCGCTGCATATCATGACTACGAAATCTGGCAAATGGATGTTAAGACCGCCTTTCTAAACGGTGATTTAGAAGAGTGCGTGTACATGACTCAGCCAGAGGGCTTCGTAGACAGTGGGAGCAGCGGCAAGGTGTGCAAGCTGCTTAAATCCATTTATGGATTAAAGCAAGCATCGCGGAGTTGGAACATCTGCTTTGACGTCGTTATCAAAGAGTTTGATTTCGTCAAAAACCCAGATGAACCTTGTATTTACAAGAAGGTGGCAGAGAGTAAGGTTGTCTTCCTCGTATTGTACGTGGACGACATACTCTTGATAGGAAATGATATTCCTATACTGCAATCGGTCAAGCTCTTCTTATCACAAAGATTCTCAATGAAAGATCTTGGTGATGCCTCCTGCATATTGGGAATTAGGATCTATAGAGATAGATCCAAACGGATTTTGGGATTGTCCCAATCCAGGTACATTGACACCATACTAAAGAGGTTTAGTATGGAAGAATCCAAGCGTGGGAACTTGCCCACGATCTCTGGAGTCACTCTCTCCAAAGAGATGTCTCCCAAGACTGATTTGGAGAGAGCTCGCATGCAAGGGATACCCTATGCTTCGGCTGTAGGCTTTATCATGTATGCGATGCTATGTACCAGACCCGATGTAGCATACTCACTAAGTGTAGTGAGCAGGTATCAAGCTGATCCTGGAGAGAGTCACTGGACAGCTGTGAAGAGCATTCTCAAGTACTTACGAAGGACTAAAGAGATGCTCTTGGTGTATGGTAACGGAGAACTCCAAGTAGAGTCCTTTACCGATTCGAGCTTCTAGAGTGATAAGGACGACTCTAAGTCGCAGTCGGGCTTTGTCTTTACCCTTTACGGAGGGGCGGTTAGCTGGAAGAGTTCCAAGCAGGAAACCGTGGCAGACTCGACGATGGAGGCTGAATACATCGCTGCCAACGATGCTGCCAAAGAGGCTGTCTGGATCAAGAAGTTCATTACTGAACTTGGAGTGGTTCCATCCATTGAGCATCCAATACCTTTGTATTGCGATAACAATGGAGCGGTGGCTTTGGCCAAGGAACCCAGGTCCCATCAGCGATCCAGGCATATTCTGAGGCGGTATCACCTGATCCGGGAGATAGTTGATCGCCAGGAGATCGAGGTCAGGAGAGTTGACACGAAGAACAACACGGTGGATCCACTCACGAAGGCCATTCCCCAGATACAGTTTGAGAGACTCTTCGGGATGCTCGGTATGCGATACTACAGCAGCTGGCCCTAGTGCAAGTGGGAGATTGTTAGTTGTATGTATGCCCTAGAGGCCAGTATTGTACAGATGATGTATATTATATTGGATGCTTGGACATATATATAGAGATGACTTTCTTGCTCGATATGATAGTATGCTATCTGGTTACTCTTTATCTTAACATGTACACTTGTCTCTTTAAACTGTCTTATAGTTACATGTTGATAAAGCCCTTAGGATGTGTACTTGACTACCTGGACTGTGATGCAGATCATACTAGTGGGGACATGGTAGTCCATAAGCACATCCTTCAAGGTCCCTAGTCGTAGGTATATCGAGACAGGGCATCGATATACCAGTGTAGACTAGCGTATATGCTTCTCGACCCATGAGATGGGCGATGGATGATCCCATATCCATTGGTGTTTGACATCAGAGATGGTGTACGGGTGCTCAGTGGGGACTGGGTACACTGGACGGACTCACCGAGAACTCCCAGATGGTATTATACCTCACGTCAGATGGCAGTTCTCAGGTGACACTTGTGCAGGTTAGTCTGTAGACCCGAGATCGTCATAGAGTCTTGTGTGATTCCCACTATACTTTGATCTCCACCTTACCACGTCCATGAGGGCGTGCAAAACGGTGGTCTTTGGGTACAGTCCCGAGTCACATGGAGGCAATGAGCGATAGGAGGGGTTTCGTCTCTCCCGGTATTGGGGGTTGATGTTGCGCAGTGCTCGATTGGCCGTAACAGGGAAGTCCCTGGCCAGGGCTGATCAGAGATTTGCTGGTAAGTGTTACCAGTAGTTTCTCGACCCGTTATGAGCCTCACATCGGCACGACTTATCGGTTATTGGGGTCTGACGTTTACCACCCCTAGACTTGATATGCGACATATCAGACGAACAGACCGGACTGTACGGTAAGTGTTACTGGTTGGATTCACAGGAGTGTGAGCGGGCTAGCTCGTCGATCTTCTGATCGCTCAATACCCGGATGGCCGTTACGTTTAGCAGACCGCTTGCGGCTTGTGGGTGCTTGATATGATCATCATCTGCTACCGGCGTGTTGACGAGTCTTTAGAGTCCTACACAGAGGTTTCCTGGCTCAAGCGAAACGAAATAGGAGTGCATATGAGATATGTGCAGGACCGAGAATGATGCGTGTATGTGATACCGTATTCCATTCTCGCGATGGTTGTATCGATTGGTTATATTCGATATAACCTAGATATTGAATCAAGGATTGATTCGATAAGCCGATACATAGGATACTAGTCGGTTATATGCGATATGACCGGATCGTTAAATCAAGTGTTGATTTAATGATTTAATGTATAATTATATATTTGATATATTACTTTGCATTAACTAGTATTGGTTCACTTTAAATGGATTTTCTCACTTGATGTGCAAGAAGTATATGTGATATACTTTTGTGCACATATTTGTATCATGTTTGATGATACTTGATCATGTGGTTAAGTGTAAAGGATTAAACCATGGTTAAGAGATAATTAGGGTTTTGCTTTTTCATTTATTTATTTGTTTATTTATTTGGAAATGATTTAGATAAGAATGGTGGCTTTATTTGTTTCTAGTTGAAGCTTCATGAAGCTTTGACTTCTTAACCATTCTTGTCTTCATGCTTAACCCTAACCCATCTAAGTAACCATGGTCTATTCTCTACACTCTACCCTAGTTAGTATATGATAAGTATTCATTTACTTTTCTATTATAATTAACACTTATCATATTCTTTCTTCTTCTTGATCTTCTTCTTCAAGATAGAAAGCTTGATGCCATCAATGGCAACTTGAGATCTAAAGTGAGAAATCCAATTCTAAAGTGAACCCACCTCCTATTTATTCACCCTCTACCTCTTGCCAAGTTGTTTTGGGTGTTTTCTTCACAAGTTTCACAACTTTGTGAAGTCGGAGCTTGAACTTGTGATGCCTCGACGTAGATCATCTTCGGCACGAAGCCGACGACCTAGTCCGCCCATCTCTCCGATCAAGCCGACGATTGAGTCCGGGATTCGAGATGGACAGCGAGAGGACGCCTACGTGGAGCCAAGGAAGTGGATATCCGGATCTACAAAGGTTGTAGCTTCTAATCTTTAGTTAAGTTGTTAACTAGTTTAGTGTATCGCCTAAATTTCTAGTTAACGATCCGTATTAGGGTTTCTCGGCACCCGTAAAATTTGAAATTGGCATGGTTGATGCCTTGTGAGACCTCTTGAGAGTGCCTAGGAACCCTACAAAGACTAGCCGGGATTAATTACACACTACAAGTTCGCCAATCTTTCAGCCAGGCCAGTGTCGGTACTTTGAGGGAGGTCCCCCGTGCTTTCGCACGAACCTAATTAATGTAAACCTCGTTTTCCCATAGGCGTAACCCCGTTGACACCTTTCTAGACACCTACTTGATCGGCTAATTGTAATGTGTAAAACTCTCCCATGAGTAACTCTTACTCGCAGTGGGTATCGGGATCCAACTATCTCATAGAAGGTATGCAATCTCATTGCAAATTTCAACACTTGAAATTCCCGATAATGCTTTTGCCCCAAACGATCTATGACCTTGACAAGGTCAACAAACCATAGACCGTAAGTCAAGTTCAACCCGTCATTTCTTGATTGAATTAAACCCACCCGTATGACCCTTGACAAGGTCAACAAGGCCGTACGACTACCCTAACTCAATCTGCATCATATGCATAAGCAGATAAATACTGGTTAGCTACCGCACACTGCGCCTTGATAAGGTCAACAAACGCAGCACGAATACTAAACAGGACTTATCTGAAATGACGGAGGGCTACGACAGGTTTTTCTGAAAACCTATTAAGTAATGAACTTGATATCGTTGTAGAATCAAATGAAGTTTTGAAATGGAATGATTTTGAGGCTTTTCTAGTTTTGCTAAAGGGGTCACTCCCGGTGAAGGGATCGTCGGCCCTTTCCTCGTCAAATGAGGTGCGGGATATATCATATATATCACTGTGCAAAGCAGAAACTATAGAAGCAATCAAAAGTCAAACCGAGTGTGTAGCATCTGCCAGTTATTGCTAAAGGAGTCACTCCCGGTGAAGGGATCTCGGTCCTTTCCTCATCGAATAAGGTGCAGGGTATATCATATATACCGCTATGCAAAGCAAGAACTGTAGCTACCTGTTTTATTTAAATTTTGATTCTACAACATCTTAGGTTTCTTTTCTTTCATTAATCACATTAATGAAGTCCCATCATTTAAATACCTAAACATCACAGATAAATACGACGTACACTTATGCCATCCGCATTCGCCTGGATGTCCCCTCGTGCACCGTTAGGTTAGGTAACTAACGGCAGAGCGGGGCAGGGCTAGCGCGGGTGTAAAACATAAGTAACGCCTATATAATATATCATATATACTATATAAAGTATCCATCACAGAACATCACATGATCACATCACAGATATCGCAGCAGAAGAATCATATGAAATATTAGATATACTAGGACATCTGTGTTTTTAATACGAGCCAGTATAAAACACGGATTCCACGGTCGTGATGAATAGCCAAACCCACACCCCTAGACCCCTACGAGAGCGGCAAGCAACCCTACCAATTCTAGGGTTAGGAGACCCGGACTCGACTCCTCGAGATGGTCTCCCACTGGACCCTAGAACCCGGTTACTTGTGCTCCCCTCCTTGGGTCTATCCTAATGCGGAAAAGTAAATAATATACAAAAGGTGACAACTTCCGCAACCTGGAAGTGCCCCAATAAAAGAATATTACATACAAGTTTTTACATGAATGAAAATGAAAAACACTCATCTCACATAAAAAACCCCGGCTATTCAAACACGACAATCCAATATAACATATCCAGCAACACATAACATCACATGTCATCAACGTAAATAAATATACGCATCCCAATTGTCGTTGACATATAGCAACGAAACCGGCGATATCACATATTACACTTACGGTCACAGAAAAGAAAGTGTAAAACTACAACAGTTGGAATCCACAACCTCATTAGACATCGCATGCCTAATAAAATAAAATACTTAGACATCACATGCCTATCAATTATAAACCCCGCATTTTAGTCCCATTATCGAAAACTCTTTTCAATATCAAATGAGACTAAACCGCTAGATTTATAACATTCATTCAGCTATCTCATAACTGTTTGTGAATTCCAATTATTGTATCCCATTCCGGATAAATAGAAAATATTAAACTTTCCGATCGAACATTCGAACACCCAAGTTTTCCCGAAACCGTTCAACACATGAAATAAGTTCAAAGACATTCACTTCATGCCTCAGTACCAACGGTCCAGCCGTAGAAGGGTCAAGCCAACGCCTCACATGTGGCACGCCGTACTGCCCCAAACCCTAAGGTTCAAAGGGCAGTTCAAGACGGTCACATAATCGAGTTAAGGTTTGTTGTCTTCTAGAGGGACCATCGCGTTACTTGCACTACTCAGAATGTCCTTAAACCACAGAAAAATCCAACACTTGGATATTTTCCGGCAGGGGAAAAGTTGGGTATTTATATCCGGTCGAACTTTTTAACATATTCAAAAATTATCCGGAAAAACACATAGACAAAGCTTGATAATCCGATCGAATCATCGATTTCCAACGCAACCCCAGAACACTCAACTCTTGAGTCAATTTAAAAATTCCCAGAAAACTCAGCATAATAAAATAGGAATTACTGTGCAAACAGGGAAGGATGACGTCATGATCAGGCCGCGGAACAGCGGCAGAAGCCAGGCTTCTGCCGCGGTTCCGCCGCACTTTGGACTCTTCATTTTGAAAAATTTGCACCGTAATTCTTAGAAGTCCCTGCTGAATTTTTTAAGCATTTTTAATCTGGAAAAAACCCAGTTTTTAGAAAAAGTCCAGAGAGCACTTAGGTTTTTAGGGTTTCGGTTCGATCGGGTTTCAAATGTCGTCTACACGTCGCCTAAGGCTCTAGCTAGGCTCTGATACCACTGTAGGGTTCCTAGACACTCTCAAGAGGTCTCACAAGGTATCAACCATGCCAATTTCAAATTTTACAAGTACCGAGAAACTCTAATACGGATCGTTAACTAGAATTTTAGGCGAAACAATAAACTAGTTAACAACTTAACTATAAGAAAGAGGCTACAACCTTTGTAGATCCGGTTCTCCACTTCCTTAGCTCCACGTAGATGTCCTCTCGCTGTCCGTCTCGAATCCCGGACTCAAGCTTCGGTTTCATCGGAGAAATGGGCGGGCAAGGTCGTCGGCTTCGTGCCGAAGATGATCTACGTCGAGGCAACACAAGTTCAAGCTCCAACTTCACCAAGTTGTGAAACTTGTGAAGAAAACACCCTATACTACTTGGCAAGAGGTAGAGGGTGAAGAAATAGGAGGTGGGTTCACTTTAGAATTGGATTTCTCACTTGTTTACTCAAGATGCCATTGATGGTGGCAAGCTTTTTCTTGAACTCAAGAAGAAGAAGAAGATGAAGATGATTATGATAAGTTATTTAAAATGCAAAAGAAATGAATACTTATCATAATAAGAACCATGGTTAGGTGTAGAGAATTGACTAAGGTTAGATGAATGGTTAGGGTTAAGCATGAAGACAAAATGGTCACTTTGGTCAAAGCTTCAACAAGCTTCAAGAATGAAAGCAACCACTTTGTTTTCTTTTGCAATTTCTTTTTAATCCATATTAAAAAGATAAATGAATGAATAAATAAAAACCCTAACCATTTACTTAACCAAGGTTTAATTCTTTACACTTAACCAAATGAGCAAGTATCATCAAACATGATACAAACATGTGCACAAAAGTATATCACATATACAACTTGCACATCAAGTGAGAAAATCCATTTAAAGTGAACCAATACTAGTTAATGCAAAGAAATATATCAAATATATAATTATACATTAAATCATTAAATCAACACTTGATTTAACGATCCGGTCATATCGCATATAACCGACTAGTATCCTATGTATCGGCTTATCGAATCAATCCTTGATTCGATATCTAGGTTATATCGCATATAACCAATCAATACATTTATCTCGAGAATGAAATACGGTATCACATACACGCATCATTCTCGGTCCCGCACATATCTCATATGCGCTCCTATTTCGTTTCGCTTGAGCCAGAAAACCTCTGTGTAGGACTCTAAAGACTCGTCAATACGCCGGCAGCAGATGATGATCATATCAATCACCCACAAGCCGCAAGCGGTCTGCTAAACGTAACGGCCACCCGGGTATTGAGCGATCAGAAGATCGACGAGCTAGCCCGCTCACACTCCTGTGAATCCAACCAGTAACACTTACCGTACAGTCCGGTCTGTTCGTCTGATATGTCGCATATCAAGTCTAGGGGTGGTAAACGTCAGACCCCAGTAACCGATAAGTCGTGCCGATGTGAGGCTCATAACGGGTCGAGAAACTACTGGTAACACTTACCAGCAAATCTCTGATCAGCCCTGGCTAGGGACTTCCCTGTTACAGTCAATCGAGCACAGCGCAACATCAACCCCCAATACCGGGAGAGACGAAACCCCTCCTATCGTTCATTGCCTCCATGTGACTCGGGACTGTACCCAAAGACCACCGTTTTGCACGCCCTCATGGACATGGTAAGGTGGAGATCAAAGCAAAGTGGGAATCACACAAGACTCTATGACGATCTCGGGTCTACAGACTAACCTGCACAAGTGTCACCTGAGAACTGCCATCTGACGTGAGGTATAATACCATCTGGGAGTTCTCGGCGAGTCCGTCCAGTGTACCCAGTCTCCACTGAGCACCCGTATACCATCTCTGATGTCAAACACCAATGGATATGGGATCATCCATCGCCCATCTCATGGGTCGAGAAGCGTATATGCTAGTCTACACTGGTATATCGATGCCCCGTCTCGATACACCCACGACTAGGGACCTTGAAGGATGTACCTATAGACTACCATGTCCCCACTAGTATGATCCGCATCATAGTCCAAGTAGTCAAGTACACATCCTAAGGGCTTTATCAACATGTAACTATAAGACAGTTTAAAGAGACTAGTATACATGTTAAGATAAAGTGCAACCAGATAGCATACTATCATATCGAGCAAGAAAGTCATCTCTATATATGTTCAAGCATCCAATATAATATACATCATCTGTACAATACTGGCCTCTAGGGCATACATACAACTAACATATCAAAGCTTCGTAACACAGACTTGAGCGCATGAATCGTTATCTAAACCATTGCTAACTATCTACTAGAGGTTTAACTACTCGGATTCAAAGTTATACCTCACGTTACATGTCCTTCGGGTCTTCATCGCTGTCCTCCACTCCTCGTAGGCTCTTTGGAATATCGGCACCTCTACGGCCTCCTCGAGTCAAAGACGATCCACCCGAAAGCTCCTACGCCAAGCTTAATCTCAAACTTGAGATAACTAGATTGCTTAAAGTGCTAATCTAAGCTACCTAGGGGATATAGAGTGAGGTTATAGATGTATTAGTCTAGCTAACCCTTGATCTCAACTCATGAGAGGTTAGGGTTAGGGTTTGAAGAATGAGAGAGCTTGAGGAGAGAGAAGGTGGTGATAAGAATGAAATGAGATAATGATCTTATCATAATATATATGAAGTATTATTTATTTATCCAAAAATGAAATAAAAGAATTAACAACCATGCTTCATAAATATCTATGAGTGATTCATCTCCATGAGTCATTAAGCATTTATGATGCATTAATGACATGGATGAATCACACAAATGAGTCACTAATCTCATTTAATGCAATGCCACCTTACCCCCCCCCAAGTCACCATGCTTCTAGAAGCTTCCCGACAAATTACGAGAACGCCCCTCCAATCCATGAAAACACCGAAAAATTTTAGACTGTATAAATCCAATAACCCGATACTAGAATCTGGCTTAAACTAAAACCGGCTAGTAAAAACTGTCCGAAAAGTCGTACGTGCGTAAACACACGTATGCATCCGAACCGTTGTCGTAAAACCATACGACCTCTATATCATTTCGCCTGGAGCAGGGAAACTCTCTGTGTGGGACTCTAAAGACTCGACACTACGCTGGCAGTGGGTTTAACCACAGACCGCAAGCGGCACTAGCTGTACGTAACGGTCCCCAGGTAGATGTCGATAAGAAGGCCGATGAGGAAACTCATCCGAACTCCCACTGATCCTGATGTGACAATCTCCGTACAGTCCGGTTTGTTCGTCTAAGACTATCGCATATCAAGCCTAGGGGGCGGCAAGCGTCAGTCCCTAATAGCTGTATAAGTCGTGTCGGAGCGAAGCCCATTACACCCTGAGAAACTACTGGAACCTACCAGTATATCTCGCTTGCCCTGGCCAGGGACTTTGCGTAATGGCTCTCTGACACAGCGCGATATCATCTCCCAATACCGGGAGAGACGGATCCTGTCTAACTACTACTGCCTCCAAGTGCTCGGGACTGCACCCAACTGCTACCTGTTTGCATGACTCCTTTGAGCCGTGGTAGGGTAGCAATCTAAGAACAGTGGGACACACTCGAGGCGAAGTAGCAGTGTCAAGTCTGCGGACTATGCTGTACTCATGTCATCTGGGAACTGTTAACTGACGACGGGTATAATACCAACCAACAGTTCCCTGCGATTCCTGTCCGGTGTACCCGTAACCTAACGAGCACCTGTATACTATCTCCAGTACGACGTACTGATGGCTATGGGACAGACCATCTCCCCAACTGGGATGAGAAGCGTACACACTAGTCTACTCTGGAGTATCGATGCCCTGTCTCGATAATCCTACGACTAGGGACCTGTATAGGATGTTGCTTATAGACTACCCAGCCCCCACTAGTGTGACTGCCATCACAACGCTGGTAATCAAGCAAAGAACCTATGGGCTCTACTAATATGTATAAGTGATACGTAACAAGAAACATATGCACATATTAAAGTAGATACAAACCAAGCAGCATACTATCATTTTTAGCAAGACTGTATGTTTAACTGTGAATATCCCAAGCTTCCATTAAGTAATATACAATCTAGTATGATACAATAATGGCCCCTAGAGCATATACACTAACAGTATTTTCGTTCTTTTTCTGCAATAGTAGATTAATTAATGGGACTATATTACATTAATGCAAAGCAAACAAACCAAAGTTGAATCATTGGAACAATTTTAAAACCACTCGGTTTTTTCAAAAGAGCAAAACTTTTAAAATGCAGAGCTTAAACCACTCCTTTTAAAAGCTATCAGGTTCCTTCGATTATATCAAATTCACTACGTTCACGGTTTTGCCAAAACCATTCGTAGCCCTTCGTCATTTCAGTTGGATTTTCAGTAGTATTCAAGCTATGTATTTTGACCTTCGCCAAGGCATGGTGATTGGTAGCTGCTGAATATCCATCTGTAGCATAGATAGATGCGTTGGTTTGGGACAGTCGTACTGCTATTTTGGCCTTCGTCAAGGGTATGTACGGGTGGGTTCAAATTAACCTGGACAATGACAGGTAGAACTTGACATGTGACTTATGATATGTTGGCCTTCGTCAAGGTCATAAGAGCATGGGGCAAAAATCCATATCGGGAGTTTTTAAAGAAACTGAAACTTGCTAGTGTTGCATACCATTTGGAGTGTGATAATTTTGGTAGGATTCCTTCGACTTTATCACACGATGATATTTGGATCCCGATCCTACTGTAAGTATATGCTACTCCTCGGGAGATTTTTTCACTTAAATATCAATGCTATAAACCAAGTAGGTGTCTAGAAAGGTGTTAGTGGGGCTACGCCCCCAGGGAAAAGAGGTTATTTAATTAAGGAACTTCTCGAAAGCGTCGTAAAATCTCCCTCGAAGTACCGACACTGGCCTGGCTGAATGGTTAAGCAAGTATTGTACGATGAGATTAATCATGACTAATTCTTCTTTTATGGTTTGAGAAAAGATTCGAGAAACAGTGGGAGCCATCCTGTTTAGATAAACTAAAAACCAATCTAAATTTGCAAGAGCATCAAGCTAAAGTGTTTCTTCTCTCTCTCCTAATTGCAGCGACCAAACACGACGGGCCTTAAGTTACTATTAGATAAAAATATATTGACAGGGCCAAACTATAAAGATTGGTTCAGGAATGTCAAGATGGCAATCACTTATGACAAATTGGGCTATGTTCTTACTACTAAATCCCCCGCCGTCCTAGATCCAGATTCCAGCGTCGCAGATAGGGAAATCCATAAGACCTGCGAAATTAATTGCGCGAAAGCCAAGTGCCTCGTGCTGGCCTCCATGGACAATGAACACCAGAGGCGGTACAAGAATATGGATCCTGAATCCATATTCCTCCATACTAAGGAATTATATGGAGAGCAATCTCATATCGCAAGATACGAGACCTCGAAAAAGCTATTTCAGGCGAGGTTGGCTGTCGGGTCATCTGTAGAGGAACACGTTCTTAAGATGATCGGCTACATTGAGTAGCTCGCGGACCTTGGGACCATGTTAGAGAACGAGCTGTATACAGACTTGATTCTCCAGTCCCTTCCTTCCACCTACGCCCAGTTTATCTTGAATTTTAATATTCAAGATAAAGAAGTTGAACTTCCAGAACTTCTCAACATGTTGAGGAGTGCTGAGGGCACCCTGAAGAAATCCAGGAAAACACCCGCTCTGCTTGTTGGTGGAGCTTCCTCTTCTAGATCCAAGACGAAAGCCAAAGGAAAGAAGAAGAAGGCCCCCACCAAGCCGAGAGGCGGTGTTAGTAAGGTGGAAGCAAAGGGAAATGCAAAAGTGGCGGGGCCGACAGTAGGGAAGGAAGAATGCTTCTACTGTCATAAAAAGGGCCATTGGAAGAAAGATTATAGGGCTTGGAGAGCCAAGAACCAGGACCCGAAGCAAGTTGTGGCTTCGACTTCAGGTGTGTTTGTAATTGAAAACTGTCTGTCAATCAACTCTACTTTCTGGGTATTGGATACCGGATCAGGATCTCATATCTGTAATTCTTTGCAGGAACTGAGAACCCGTAGAGTTATGAAGACTGGTGATATGACCCTCAGGGTTGCTAATGGAGCGAGCGTGAATGCTGTGTACGTAGGGGAATATCACCTAGGATTGATGAGTGGACATATTTTGGTTTTGCGCAACTGTTTTTATGTACCTAGTTTGACTTGTAATATCATTTCTGTATCTTTGTTATCTAAAGAAGGTTATGATCTTACATTTGTAAGTGATGTTGTATACATCCACCTTAATCATGGTCAGATTGGGTCGGGTACACTAAACAACGGTATATACGTATTAAACCAACTACAAGTTTTCAATGTCCAGAACACACATAAAAGAAAGACTCCAGAATTAAATCAAGCTTTCTTATGGCATTGTAGACTGGGTCACATCAAAGAAACAAAGTTGACCAAGTTACATAAAGAAGGATATTTGGATCCGTTAGAATATCAATCTTATGCAACTTGTCAATCATGTCTCAAAAGAAAGATGACAAAAACTCCGTTCACTGGACACGGAGTAAAAGCGAGTGAGCTCTTGGGACTCATACACAACGACGTGTGTGGTCCAATATCTACACATGCAAGAAGTGGTTATTCCTATTTCATTACTTTTACGGATGATTTCTCTAGGTATGGACATGTCTTCTTGATGAAACATAAATCTGAGGCCTTTGAGAAATTCCAAGAATATAAGAATGAAGTGGAAAAACAAACCGGCAAAAGTATCAAGATACTAAGATCTGATCGAAGTGGTGAATACTTGAGTGCCGATTTCTAGATTACCTAAAGGAGAATGGAATTTTCTCTCAGCGTACTCCTCCATACACACCACAACACAACGGTGTATCGAAGAGACGGAACCGAACCTTATTGGATATGGTACGTTCCATGATGAGTAACATTGAATTACCGCGATCATTCTGGGGCTATGCACTAGAATCAGCTGCATATGTTTTGAACAAGGTTCCTACCAAAACTGTGCCTACCACACCATATCAGATGTGGAGTGGAAAGAAACCCTATCTTCAGTATCTGAAGATATGGGGATGTCCAGATTTTGTTAAAAAGTAGCATGCGGACAAACTCGAGGCACGCTCAGTACTGTGTAAGTTTGTGGGATACCCAAAGAAGTCCAAGGGTTATCTTTTCTATTACGTAGATGAACAAAAGGTTTTTGTTTCTCGTCATGCCCATTTTTTGGAACATCAATTTTTAGAAAAAGAAACTAGTGGGAGCGCAATAGAACTGGAAGAAATTCCAGAACCACAAGTTATTACTGAAAACTTGGTGGAACCAGAAGTTTCAAAAGAACAGGACATTCCCGCGCCACTCCGCAGGAGTAGTAGGCTGTCTCATTTGTCCGAGAGATACTACGGTTTTCTCGTAGACGGGGATAGAGAGGATTGCATCATTGATAATGATGAGTCAACTAACTTCCAGCAAGCCATTCAGAGCATAGACTCAGTAAAATGGCTGGATGCAATGCGGACCGAGATGGAGTCCAGGTACACCAACAAAGTGTGGACTTTAGACATTGCTCCAGAAGGGGTAAAACCCGTAGGCTGCAAATGGATCTTCAGAAAGAAGATTGGTATAGAAGGACAGGTTGAAACCTATAAGGCTAGACTTGTTGCAAAAGGATTTCGTCAAAGACCTGGTTTGGACTATGATGAAACTTTTCTCCAGTGGCTATGCTCAAATCCATTCGGATCCTTCTTGCCATTGCTGCCTTCCACGATTATGAGATTTGGCAGATGGACGTAAAGTCCGCTTTTCTAAATGGACATTTGGAAGAGTGCGTCTATATGGACCAGCCAGAAGGTTTCATTCAGAGTGGGAACAATGAGAAAGTGTGCAAGTTGCTTAAGTCTATTTATGGACTAAAGCAGGCATCGCGGAGTTGGAACATCTGTTTTGATGAGACGGTCAAAAAATTTGACTTTATCAAAAATCCAGATAAGCTGTGCATTTATAGTAAGATTGTAGCAAGAACTGTAGTATTCCTCGTCTTGTACGTGGATGGCATTCTCTTGATAGGAAATGACATTCATATGCTACAATCTGTCAAAAGATTCTTGTCACACAGGTTCTCCATGAAAGACATGGGTGATGCCTCTTACATTCTGGGGATCCAGATCTATCGTGATAGATCTAAGAGGATGTTGGGATTTTCACAGTCCAGGTACATCGACACCATACTAAAGAGATTCAGTATGGAAGATTCAAAGCGGAGATTTACCGTCTTATCACGAAATCACCATCTCTAAAGAGATGTCTTCCAAGACTGATTTAGAAAGGGATCGCATGTCTATTATACCTTACGCTTCTGCGGTAGGCTCTATAATGTATGCGATGTTGTGTACCAGACCAGATGTTGCTTACACACTGAGCGTGGTAAGCCGGTATCAATCAAACCCTGGGGAGAAGCACTGGATAGCAGTAAAGAACATTCTCAAGTACCTGAGAAGGACTAAGGAGATGTTCTGGGTGTATGGCAGAAAAGACCTCCAGATCGAGGCCTTTGCTGACTCTAGCTTCCAGAGTGACAAGGATGACTCCAAGTCCATGTCGGGTTATGTCTTTACCCTCAATGGAGGGGCGGTCTGTTGGAAGAGTTCCAAGCAAGACACCGTTGCTGACTCGACGATGGAAGCGGGGTATATCGCGGCTTCTGATGCCGCAAAAGAAGCAGTCTAGATAAGGAAGTTCTTAACAGAACTTCAGGTGGTTCCATCCATTGTTGATCCAATACCTCTGTATTGTGACAACAACAGGGCTATAGCTTTAGCAAAGGAACCCAGGTCCTATCAGAAGTCCAGACACATCTTGAGGCGGTATCACCTGATCAGGGAGATCGTGGATCGCCAGGAGATCGAGGTGAGGAGAGTTGCTACGGAGGACAACACTACAGATCCATTCATAAAGGCCATCTCTCAGACACGGTTCGAAAGGCTATTCGAGATGATAAGTCTGCGATATACCAGCACATGGCCTTAGTGCAAGTGGGAGATTGTTAGTGTTATATGCCCTAGAGGCCATTATTGTATACTACTAGTTTGTATATTATATTTTGGAAGCTTGGGATATATACACAGATTTATAACAGTCTTGCTTAATATAGTAGTATGCTACTTGGTTTGTATCTATCTTAATATGTATATATGTTTCTTTTAACGTATCGCTAATACATATTGATAGAGCCCTTAGGATATTTGCTTGACTACCAGCGTTATGATGGCAGTCACACTAGTGGGGGATGGGTAGTCTACAAGCACATCCTTATACAGGTCCCTAGTCGTAGGATTATCGAGACAGGGCATCGATACTCCAGAGTAGACTAGTGTATACGCTTCTTATCCCAGCAGGGGAGATGGTCTGTCCCACAGCCATCAGTACGTCGTACTGGAGACAGTATGCAGGTACTCATTGGGTTATGAGTTACACTGGACGGAGTCGTGGGTACTGCTGGTTGGTACTATACCTATCGTCAGGTAGCAGTTCCCAGGTGACATGAGTACAGCTTAGTCCGTTGACTTGGCACTGCTACTTCGCCTCAAGTGTGTTTCCACTGTTCTTAGATTGCTACCCTACCACGGCTCTATTAAGTCGTGCAAACAGGTAGTAGTTGGGTGGAGTCCCAAAGCACTTGGAGGCAGTGGCGGTTAGATAGGGTTCGTCTCTCCCGGTATTGGGGGTTGATGTCGCGTTGTGTTCGGAAAGCCATTAGACAAAGTCCCTGACCAGGGCAAGCGAGATTTACTGGTAGGTACTCCATAATTTCTCAGGGTGTTTTGGGTTATACTCCGACACGACTTATTTCGTTATTAGGGGTCTGACGTTTACCGCCCCTAGGCCCGATATGCAATACTCTTAGACGAACAGACCGGACTGTACGGAGATTGCCACAGACAGTCTCAGTAGGAGTTCGGATGTGTTGCTCGTCGACCTTCTTATCAACAGATACCTGGGCAGCCGTTACGTGCAGCTAGTACTGCTGACGTGCTTGTGGTTAAACCCACTGTCAGCATACTGTCGAGTCTTTAGAGTCCCACACAGAGGGTTTCCCTGCTTCGGGCGAAACGATATAGAAGTCGTATAGTTTTACGACAGAGTTCGATCACATACGTGTACTTGTGCGCGTGTGATATTCAAGCGGACAATACCAGTAGGCTTTGGTTTAAGCCGGATCTTAGTATTTGATTGGATTAGTTTCGTCTCTTTGTAATCGTGTTTCTCGAAACACGGATACGGGTATGTATATACCGATGAGAGGGGTATAGAAGGAGACACCTCATTAGGGTTTTGACCATTGACTTGATTAAAACAATTATGAGGTGGAGGAAAGTATTTGTTATTTTTTGTAAATGATAATTGTGGCTTGGCTACTTGTTTTGACTACTTGACTTGGTTTAACCACTTGACTTAGTTTGACTCTTTGACTTAAATATTTTCTTGTGAGATATTTTTGTGGCACTAAATATTTTTAGGTGAGATATTTTCTTGCCATGCTTGTGGTCATGTCAAGTTAGTCATCCTATTTTCAATTATCATTATCAAAAACAATTTCTCTTTCCTTAAGTTCACTCTCTCCTTCTTCCTCTCAAAACCCTAGTGTCTCATGTGTTGAGAATCAAGGGTTAGTGAAGCTTAGCTACCCAAAATCACTCTCTACTCATTCTAGGCTACTTAGTTTAGCACACCAAGTGACCTAGTTGCCTCAACTTGGAGGTTAAGCTCAAGATTGGAACTCTCAGGTGGATTTTCTTCGACTTCGAGAAGCCGACGAGGAGGCGTTATCCATTTCCACTCAAAGGAGCTCACGAGGTGAAGGAGGACAGCGAGAAGATAAGAAGGACACGATACTACAAGGTATAACATTCATCCGAGTAGTTAAACCTCATATAGATTGCTAGCAAGGGTTTTATGTTCGATCCTTGCTTCAAGTCGGTATTGCGAAGCCAGTAAAAATCATTTTTTGCTAATTCCGCCTCCCCACGAATACGTGGGGTACACATCGACTTACAATACTGAGGTGTATATAGAGAAATAAGGTGAGAGAGAATTCCATTCTATTTTAAGCATTCAAGGAAACTGGTATTTAAGTATTCTCTAACCCGATCAGATCGAAGTGTCTTGATACTTTTTCCAGTTTGTTTCTCTACTTCATTTTTATACTCCTTGAATTTCTCAAAGATCTCGGATTTATGCTTCATTAAGAACACATGTCCATACTTTGAGAAATCATCAGTAAAAGTGATGAATTAAGAGTGACCGTTTCGTGCGTGTGTAGACATCGGACCACATACATCGCTGTGTATAAGTCCCAAGAGCTTAGTGGTTCTTTCTCCGTGTCCTGTGAACGGAGATTTGGCCATCTTTCCTTTGATACATGATTAACTAGTTGCATATGATATATATTCAAACGGATCTAAATATCCATCTTTATACAACTTAGTCAACCTTGTTTCATTTATATGACCAAGTCTAAAATGCCATAAGAAGGCTTGGTTTGAATCTGGAGCCTTTATTTTGAGTGTGTTTTGGATATTGAAAAATTGATGTTGATTGAGTATGTATATGCCGTTTTCCAGTGTGTCAGACCCAATCAGTTCTTGATTTAGGTGAATATTCATGACATTTCTTTCAAGTGCAAAATTATATCCTTCATTAGATAATAAAGACACTGATATAATATTACATAACATACTGGGTACACAAAAACAGTTATACAACTCCAAAATGTGCCCATTAGTCAACCCCAGGTGATAATCGCCTACCGCAACAGCATCAACATTTGCTCTGTTGCCAACCCGGAGGGTCATATCACCTGCCTTCAGTACTCTATGGTTTCTCAGAGTCTGCAAAGAATTATAGATGTAAGAACCGGAACCGGTATCTGGTACCCATAATGTAGAGTTTACTGAAAAACAGTTTTCGATTACAAACACACCTGAAGCAGAAGTATCAACTTGCTTCGTGTCCTTGCCCTTAGCTTTGAAAACCTTGCAATCCTTCTTCTAGTGCCCCTTCTTGTGACAGTAGTAACACTCATCCTTATCTGCTTTTACTCTTCCTGATTTGTTCGTTCTCTGCACCTTTTTGACACCTCCTTTCTGCTTGGTGGTGATCTTCTTCTTCTTCCTCTTAGCTTTCGCTTTGGATTTAGAAGAGGATGATTCGCCAACAATAAGAACAGGTGCCTTCTCTTTTTTCAAGGAGCTCTCCGCTACCCTCAACATGTTGAGGAGCTTTTCAAGGTCAGCTTCCTTATCGTGCATGTTGAAGTTCAGCACGAACTGAGAGAAGGTGTGAGGAAGGGACTATAGAATCAAGTCAATGTATAACTCATTTTCCAGCACACGTCCTAGGTTTGCGAGTTTCTCAATGAGACTGGTCATCTTTAGAATGTGCTCTCCTACAGGTGATCCTGGAGCTAACCTCATCTGGAATAACTTCCTTGAAGTATCATACCTTGCGATATGAGAGTGACCTCCATACAAGTCCTTGCAATGGAGAAAAATGGATTTGATGTCTATATCCTCGTGCTGCTTCTAGAGTTCATTATTCATGGACGCCAGCACGATGCACTTAGCTTTATCGCAATCCAGATCCCAAGTTTTGCGGACCTCTTTGTCCGCAACTGAGGAATCTGGTCCTGAGACAGCAGGAGTAGTATTGGTGAGGACGTATGCCACTTTGTCATAAGTAAGTGCAATGTTGACGTTTCTCAACCAATATTTATAGTTTGGCCCAGTCAGTGTATTTTTTTCAAGCAGTAGTTTGAGTCCCGTCATGGTTGCTGCCAAAGAGAGAGAAAAGAAACACTCAGCGAATACTCTTGCAATATTAGATTGGTTTATTATCTTATCTAACCAGGATGGTTCCCACTGTTTTTCAAATCCTAAAGAAGAACTAGTCAGGATTAATTGCACGTCACAATACTTACTTAACCTTTCGGCCAGGCTAGTGCTCATACTTCGAAGGAGGTTTTCCAACGCTTTCGCGAAGTTCCTTAATTACATAAGCTCTTTTATCTGAAGGCGTAGCTCCGCTAACACTGTTCTAGACACCTACTTGGTTTATAGTATTGATTGTTAAGTGAAAAAATCTCCCAAGAGTAATCCTACTCATCAGTGGGATCGGAATCCAACTATCATTATGTGATGACCTAGATAGAATCCACTCTAGTCACCACACTCCAGAAGGTATGCTAAAACTGCAAGTTTCCTTTGTATTTGAAACTCCTGATGTGATATTTACCCCAAGCTCTTATGACCTTAACGAAGGCCAACAAATCATAAGATGCAAGTCAAGTTCTTCCCGTCGTTGTCCTGATTAATTTAGACCCACCCGTACTCGCCCTTGACAAAGGCCAACAAGGCTGTACGACTGTCCTAAACTAATGCATCTATCTATGATACAAAAAAGTAATATACCACTACCATTCACTATGCCTTAACGAAGGCCAACAAATATAGCATGAATACGATGTGCTGCTCATTTGAAACGACGGAGGGCTACAGCTGGTTTTTGGCGAAAACCGTTAACGTAATGAACTTGATATAGTCGAAGGAACCTGATAGCTTTTGAAAAGGAGTAGTTTAAGCTCTGCTTTTAAAAAGTGCTTTTTGAAGAAAACCGAGCGGTTTTGTAATTGTTCTAACAACATCAGATTTTAGGTTTATTTCCTTGCATTAATCAATGTTAATGCTGTCCCATCATTTAATCCTATCATTACAGAAAAGAAACGAAAACACAACGTACGCTTATGACATCCGCATTCGCCACGAAGCCCCGTCATACACCGTTAGGTTACTTAACTAACGGCAGAGCAGGGGCTGGACTAGCGCGAGTACAAAACATAAGTAACGTATATATATATATATATATATATATATATATATATATCCATTCGTCTCACGCAATAATAGGCATTCCAGATCACAGATGAATATATTGGATATACTAGGAATTCCGCGTTCGTTTAAGCCTATAACAAAAGACAGATTTTACGGTCGTGATGAATAGCCAAACCCCACCCTAAACCCCTACATGTGCAGCAAACTACCAGCCAAATTCCCGAATTGAAGCAACCTCTTTCAGTAAAATGAGTAGACCACTCGGCACTTCAAGAACCCTGTAGTTTGTGCACCCCATCTTGGGTCTATTCTAGGAGTACAAACAATAAATGAAACAATACAATGGTGGCTACAATCTCAACCCGGATGTGCCCCGCAAAATAATATTATATCACATTTACAAATTACATGAATGAAAGAAAAGAAAACACTCTTCTCACATCCCCCCGGATATTCATCCACGACGATCTAATATTGCATATCCACAAACCATAATCACAGATCACAGATATGTGCAACTCCGACTAATCGACGTATAGTGATTAACAGACGTTTAGCATCATATATACAACCACAGAAAACCCATTAGCCAAGAACCTTTAGAATTTCGATCGATAAACTAAATCCTTGTCTACCCCATGCACAATCCAGTACACAAACAACCTGGTTAGAAACCAAATATTACAGAAATCACAATTCTACATAATAGACTCACAGGAGAAAATCGAAACAACTCAGCCTTGACTCGGCCACGGAACCGCAGCAAAACGCACTGGTTCGCCGCGCTCCGCGGTGGTCTGGCGAGTTACCTCCTCGATTTTCTTCTGTGTTCTTAGAAAACCCTACTTGTAATTTTAAGGCCACTGAAATAATTTTTAGACCAGTTTTGAAAATCGACAGAAAACAAGGTTTTGAATCGTGATTTCGGGATTTTTCGTCGATCGAATTTCTAACTACTTGCTAACTAGCTAGTTAAGATTTAATAGGCTCTGATACCATATAAGTCGATGTTGCATATCCCACTATGGTTTGTGGGGAGACGGAATTGGTAAACAACGATTTTTGAAGGAAACAATATCGATCTAAAACCCGGATCTTATACGAAAACCTTAACTAACTAAACTAACTAGGAGGTTTAACTACTATGAAAGAAACTATACCACCTCGAACCAAGTCCTTCGGGTCTTTGTTGTCTTTCTTTGCTCCTCTCCTTAGCTCCTAGGTAGCTTGATACGAACTCGGTCGTCGGTCTCCTCTTCGTCAAAGAAGATCCACCCGAGAGCCTTTAGTCCAAGCTTCAAGCTCAACTATGAGGTAACTAAGAAGTCTAATTTGCTAGAATAACTACTAAGTAGATGTAGAGAATGATCTATAGAGTATTTTGTCTCAAAAGCCCTAGAGTTCACAACTCATGTGAGGGTTAGGGCTTGAGAAAGAAGGAGGAGTAAACTTGGAGAGAGAATCAACTCAAGGAAATGAGCTAGCTCTTATGATGATAAAAGAATGGCTAAGTCTATCAATAATTCAAGCATGGATTATTTCTCATGTAAAATAATCAACCATGCTTGAATAGTAAAACCAAATGAATAAATAATTCACCAAGCCATGCTTTCATCCATGCCTCAAATATCTCCAAATTCCACCTCATTAATCCATTTCTAAAAATGGATAAATCTAATAATGAGGTGTCTCCTTCTAGAAGCATGCCTTGTGAAATTACAAGAATGCCCTCACCGTATATACATGCCGTATTCGTATTCCGAAAAATATGAATATATCGAGACGAAAATAATCCAACAATATAATACTAGGATCCGGTTTAAACCAAAGCCCGCTAATATTATCCGTCCGAACATCATCCGTGTAGCCAGTACACGTATGTGATCGAAACCCTGCCGTAAGACCATACAGCCTCTACATCGTTTCGCCTGAACCAGGGAAACCCTCTGTGTGGGACTCTAAAGACTCGACAATACGCTGGCGGTGGGTTTAACCACAAGTCCATCAGCGGCACTAGCTGTACGTAACGGCTACCCAGGTACATGTCGAAAAGAAGGCCGACGAGTGAACTCATCCGAACCCCTACTGAGCTTGTCCGTGACAATCTCCGTGCAGTCCGGTCTGTTCGTCTGAGAGTATCGCATGTAAGGTTTAGGGGGTGGAAAATGGTAGACTCCTAATAACCAGACAAATCACGTCAGTGTGGCTCAAGACCATCTGAGAATCTACTGGTTCAACCACCAGTAATTCTCAATCCGCCCTGGTCAAGGACTTATGGTGTTGACCAACCGATCACAGCGTGACATCGACTCGCTATACCGGGAGTGACGAATCCTTAACATTCGCTCACTCACTGCCTCCATGTGGCTCGGGGCTGTACCCAACTAAAAACTATTTACACGACTCAGTAGAGCCATGGTAGGGTGGTAATCAAAATACAGTGAGAACTCACACGAGACAAATGACGACCTCAAGTCGACAGACTATCTGCACCCATGTCACCAGAGAACTACTATCTGATGTTAGGTATAATACCATCTAGCCAGTCCTCGGCGAGTTCTGCCCGGTGTACTCACACCCTGTGAGCACCTGTATACAATCTTAGGTGCACCTCACCAATGACTGCGGGACCAATCCATCGCCCCTCGTGAGGGTGTAGTTATGTATACACTAGTCTACTCTGGAGTATCGATACCCAGTTTCGATACTCCTGCGACTAGGGACAATTTAAGGATGTGTCTATCGACTGTCCAGCTTCCACAAGTATGATTGCCATCACAACGCTGGTAGTTAAGCAAAGATCCTACGGGTTTTATCAATATCTATACAAGATATGAAATACAAAGTAAAACATATCACATGTTAAGATAAAGACAAACCAAATAGCGTACTATCATATCGAGTAAGATTGTCCTGTACATACATATCCCTAGTATCCTATACAATGAAGGCCTCTAGGACATACATATCTAACACCATCAGCCATATACCGTCCATCCGTCCGAAGTTTGGCGGAGGCCAACCGACCGTCAGCCGCTCGCTGTCTGCCCACAGCCGGTCGGCCGTTGCACATATATATATTACCGGCGGTGATGATTAAAATATACCAAGCAAGATAATGCAAGAATTTTTGGAATTAGATACTCAGTCATCATATTTTCAGGATTGTGATGATTCCCGATAATCGTCCATTCCATATACATACCAAGTGTATCTAAAATGTGAGGATTTCCGGTGAACTTCCATTCCTTGTACCAGGTTGAGAAGCTATCTTGCCATTATTAGGCCTAATAAGACCACAATCAAACCCAATAAGACACATAGTTAATCTCCCAACTTGAGCTTAAAGGCATATATTAGCAAGTGGTCCTTTGCTTAATCTCCCAGTTGTTTCCAGCTGGCTTTTTATTGCATCATGTCATGCATGTTCACATGCTCTCATGCCCATGACCAGTATGAGACCAGATGTGTGAGAGAGGGAGAGAGAGGAAGGAGAGGGTACATGGGGGAAACACTATTCTAAGCTTTTGTTTTCCTATCCATGATTCCATGTTCAGCATGCAGCACTAGCTTCCAAACTCATCCAATCCAATTCCAAAACAGTATCAATGGATCATGGATTGTTATAATATATGTAGCTGTACACTAAGATTTTATTTATATTTTGGGGCCACACTACATGAATACAAAAGCAACCATAGCATCACTGTCCCTAAATATTAAAGTAAATGATCCTTTCAAACCCCTATAAAATCCCTTGTAGCCCCTTCTCTTTTTCATAACACTTCCGCCTTCAAAATGGGTTCTCTCTCTTGTTGTTGTTTGTTGGCAATGTGTTTGTGTTCGTTGGTTGTGAGCACAATGGAAGCTGCACCAAGAAGGCCTCTTAATGTTCCGTTTCAGAAAAACTATGTGCCAACTTGGGCTTATGATCACATCAAGTACTTTAATGGAGGGAATGAGATCCAGCTTTATCTTGATAAATACACTGGTAAACTAATTAACCCAGTAGAAATCAACCCATTCATTTTCTTAGTTTTAGTGTGGATTTGGCTATGGTGTCATGCAGTTTGAGACGAGAGGTCTAGGATTCAAAGCTAATTTTTGGTGTTATGTGTAATGTTAATGTAGGAACTGGATTTCAATCAAGAGGCTCCTACTTGTTTGGGCACTTCAGCATGCAGATTAAGATGGTTCCAGGGGATTCTGCAGGAACCGTCACTGCCTTTTATGTAAGTGACCTTCTTAATTTTTAGGTTTTATTAATGGAAATGCAGTGATTTGCAGTTTTAAAATTTCTTGTAAGCTCAATCAAGTGATAAGTCACAGTCCTGCAATATGGCAACATAAAAAAGTCTAGAAAGTTGAAAAGAAAAGGAAAAGGATTCTACTTTTAAGCTTCACCGGCATGAATTTGTTACAGCTATCATCTCAAAACTCAGAGCATGATGAGATAGATTTCGAGTTCTTGGGCAACAGAACAGGCCAGCCTTACATATTGCAAACCAATGTGTTCACCGGCGGCAAAGGAGATAGAGAGCAGAGGATCTATCTCTGGTTTGATCCAACCAAAGAGTATCACGCCTACTCTGTTCTATGGAACATGTACCAGATTGTGTATGTTTCTCTCTTCTGTCTTCTTAATTTACGTTTTTGTTTCCAACGTGTGTATAGCGCTGCGGTCGACAACAGCTAATTCGGTATGATATCGCACAAT
The DNA here is from genome assembly GCA_030015575.1 of Agapanthus africanus. Lineage (NCBI taxonomy): Eukaryota > Viridiplantae > Streptophyta > Magnoliopsida > Asparagales > Amaryllidaceae > Agapanthus > Agapanthus africanus. The sequence goes on along the minus strand of CM057349.1, from coordinate 412,276,648 downwards.
TTAAAATAGATAAACAGGGGATGGGATTGTTGGGCATAGAGAGTAGCTTTTTTCCATCTTTTGAGCTGATTTTTGTCCTCATGAAATACTTTTTTCAGGGCAATTTGTCTATCCAAAAGTGTGTCAAAAATACAAATATCATAGGCTCGCATATTTGACGCTATTACCTAAATGTTGTGCCACATGATAGTAAAAGTATTGCTCACATATTATTAGCGCCTAAGTCTCATTTTTGGCAACTTTTTTATTTGCTACATATGATTCTAGCCCATACCAAGAGGTTGTCAGAAAAAGGACTATGGATATATTACTTTATGCATTGAAATTGGGGAAATAAATGAAATAAAATGTGCATGTGACAAGATTTTTATTAAACATGTCACGTGATTGAGGGAAGAATCAAGACCTCTGTGTCCTAGATTTTGGTCATGTTCGCATGTGCTTTCCAAATAAACTTTCGGTCATTTTTTATTTAGTAATATCATTTTACTTTCTTCGGTCTCGGATTATCCACATAAATATTAAGATGATATGCAATACTTTTAATATGTCGAATAACTTATAAAATAAGATAAAATAAAATATTTTTCGAGCTATTTGATATAAGGTGTTCCAATATTTAACTTGGTACACTGTTAAAGTCCGAAAAGACGGGAATTATGGATACCTATTTATCTTTCTAGGGCAAGAAAGGTAAAATACAGGGAAAACCCTGCTAATTTTTTTTAAAGAAACAATAAACAAAATAGTTATCTATAAGCAATTTACAATTTTAAAATATTTTCAAATATCATATCTAAGTTTCTCTCGTTATTCTCCAGTTTCTTTGTGGACGATATCCCCATCAGAGTATTCAAGAACAGCAAAGACCTAGGTGTAAGATACCCATTCAACCAGCCCATGAAGCTCTACTCAAGCCTTTGGAATGCTGATGATTGGGCCACAAGAGGTGGGCTTGAGAAGACCAATTGGGCCAATGCCCCATTTGTAGCAACCTACCGCGGGTTCCATATCGACGGCTGCGAGGCCTCGGTCGAGGCCAAATACTGCGCGACCCAGGGGAAACGGTGGTGGGACCAGAGAGAGTTCCAGGACCTGGACGGTTATCAGTACAGACGGCTCAAATGGGTCAGAAGCACGTGGACCATTTATAACTATTGTACCGATAGGAAAAGGTTCCCGACGATGTCGCCAGAGTGCCGGAGGGACAGAGATGTGTGAGCTGAATGTGCCGGCCGGGGTTTACTGCTGGTGTTGTGTATTGTAGTCTAAGTTCTATTGGTTGTAATGTTGCTTGACTTGTTGCCTAGTAATTTTATGATTATTTTTATGAATCCTCATGTATTTGGATATGCATGAGAGTTATTAATTTGAGATATTTTTAGAATTATTTTTGTGGCGAGCTAAGCTAGGCCCACAAGGCGAGCCCACTTAAACTAGCAATCCATTATACAAAACGACAAGATCAACATTTGGATTGGTACTATCCAGAGTTTTTTCAGATAATAATACCCAAGAGATCAAATTAGGGTAAAACAGGGAGTGCATCAATTAAATAATGTGTGGATGCTTAATTATTGTAGAAACTTATATATATATTGCATGAACGTAGCAATCTTGGTATTAAATTAAAGTTTTGGTGGTTACTCAAATTAATGGATGGGCGACTGTGGAGATGGACAGCTAAACCACATGCACCAATAATAACATGTTGCATATAAATCTCCAGATTACATGGATTCATTAGCTAGCTCCAATTTATGAGATATCATCATTTGTCCAAATTATATATAGCAAATTCAAGCATTCACGTGGACGAGAACTCTTGCAGTAAAATTGTCCTCTTCAAGGTAAGACTTGTAAGATGTAGCTGGTTTGATTCACAACGGATCACATTCAAGAAAAAAAAAAGAAAAAAGAAAATTAAATTTAAATGAATAGTGTGTGTGTATATATATATATAAAAGATTCATTCAAAATGTTGATTTTGTGATTGCTAGGTGGCTAGCAGAGTATACATAGAGTGATTATTAATTTGACACATACGGTAACAATGAGCAATATCTTAGGTGATATGTCACTTCCCCTCGTAGGGAGAGCGCAGGGTTCGATACCCAGAAGAGAAAGTGACCATAAATTAATGCTTTCAGAAAAAATTCATGGGTCCACCGGTTAGGTGCTTGTGTGTGTACGTGTGTTGTGTTCTTGGGTTAGACTTGCGGGCCAGTTCAAAAAAAAGGAAAATAAATGACGCACAACTAATTTGGCTTAAATTTGTTTACTAACTTGAATATCAACCCGTGTATATATAATAGACAGGAAAAATTATAGCTTTACATAGATAATTCCAGCATTAATTATGAGGAAAGAAAAAAATTACTATGAATATATGCAATTTGTTTGGATTTTGTTTCTTCCCTTTTTAAAAAATGAATGTAATTTTCTATAGCAAATCTATTATTATTCATTTAAACCACAAATTAGAGAAATTTGGAGGAGTCAAAAAGGAATTGCTAAAGTTGTCCAAAGTTGTCTTTTTCGAGAACTCTGCTCTAATCAAGACATTGTTACGATTAGATTGACGTTCAATTTTAAAATTTGGCAGTCTTTTAGAAAGTCATTGTTCCACGAGTAATCACCACGGATCTAATGAGAAAAGACGAATATGACAATGATGGCTCACTACTATTACAACTCAATCACTTTTAAAATTCGTCAAATCTTTAGGTATATGCATAAAGTTTAGGCATATGCATAAAGTTTAGGCATAAATCAATTAGCATACAAGGAAGGAAGAGATGGAAAATAATTGTATCAGATTTCTACCTTAGTAACTTGCCAAGTATGATATTTTGGGATTCACAACCAATGAAAATCCTAAATGTATATCGTGCTCAATACCTCCCCTCAAGTTAGAGCGTGAAGAGTATATATGCCCAACTTGCGTAAAAGTGACGAAAACTTGTCATTTCCCAAGGCTTTGATAAAGATATCAGCAAGTTGTCCATTGGTGTAAACGTAAGACGTAACCAATTATTTTGCTTCAATACGTTCACGCACAAAGTGACAATCAATTCCTATATGCTTTGTTCGATCGTGAGACCCAAAAAGTGGATCCCGCTTAGAATTGTGTAAAGCGGCTTGATTGTCACAATGAAGAACCATGGGCATTTGATGAGCGACTCGAAGATCACCAAGAAGATATCTTAACCAAGTAAGTTCACTTGTTGTGGCAGCCATTGCTCTATACTCCGCTTCAGCGAAAGATCGAGAAACTGTTGTTTGTTTCTTCGATTTCCAAGAAATCGGAGAGCTGCCAAGTAAAACAAAATAATTAGTGGTAGACCTTTGAGTCATGGGGCTACCAGCCCAAACCCAATCAGCATCACAATAAGCTTGTACTTCTGATAGGCTAGAAGAGTATAGGAGTATGCCTTGCCTAGGGAACGATTTGATGTATCAAAGCACTCGCATCGCAACATCATAATGTGCTTGCTTGCGGACTTGCATGAATTGAGTGAGAATGTGTACCGAATAACAGATTTCAGGCCCCGTGATTGTTAAATAAAGAAAATGGCCAACTAATCGACGATACTGAGAGGGATCGGCGGTGGCTGCCAACTTTAGAAGAGAGACGATGTTGTTGCTCCATTGGGAAAGGACATGGACGTGCAGCAAGCATGCCTGTTTCCGTTAAAATGTCCAACGTATATTTGTGTTGGCTAAGAACAATGTCTTTGGGTGTGCGTGTAACTTCTATCCCGAGAAAAGATTTCAAAGGTCCAAGGTCTTTAATTGAAAATGAAGCATGCAGATATATGTTTAGGGCAGACATTCTTCTGGTGTCATTTTCATCGATAATGATATCATCAACATAAATATCAACATAAATAAGGACTACAACAAAGCTTTGGTTCTTGGATGAGATGAACAGAGAATAATCTGCTTATGATTGAGTAAAACCAACAGCCTTAAGAGAGGTAGTAAACCTTGTAAACCAGTTGCGAGATGCTTGTTTAAGTTCATAAAGGGATTTCTAAATGACAAACCCTTGTGTCACCCTTCCAAGCAAAACCTTGAGGGCATTTCATGTAAACTTTATAGTGTGTTTTTCATCACCTTGAGATGGATGCGCTCGGGTTTCGGACGCGTACAGATTCCCCTGTCTCATGATAGGCAGGGGTTTATTGATTGTGGGGATTCTAATCTCCGGCAGCCAAGGATAAAACTGCTGTTAATTACCCCTCGCTTTGAGGCGAGAGAACCTCTGATTAACGGGTCATGCAATCATGCGAACTCAACATGAAATATGCACTTGTTGCGTTAGGGAAAACGGTTTTGATGGTTCTTTGGGCATATCGGGAGCCTCGCAGAGTTTACGAGGGTCCCGCTATCCGAATAGCGGGCTTGGTTATCATGAAACTTTTGCTGCGGTTGCTAAGTTGGTAACTGTAAGAGTATTGCTCGCCATTGCCTCGATTAATCATTGGGAGTTTCATCAGCTTGATGTTAATAATGCATTTCTACAAGGAGATTTGCATGAAGAAGTTTGTTGGGTCAAAAATTGCAAACCACAGTCGAGGTCAACAAGTCAAAATCAAAGCCCAAAAAGTGGGTCGGGCCCAAGGCCAAATCCAATTCAATTGGACCCAAGCCCGAACCCAAGTCCAAGCAGGTGGATCCAAGCCCAGGCCAGTACAAGTTTAAGCATGGGGACCAGTCCTGTCTCAAGAAGAGAGTAAGTATAATAAAATAGATTTAATATGTAATAAGTATGAATGATGTAGAAATAATGAGCAAAAAGCAAATTTTGTAAAGCCCAAGGGCTAATATGCAAATATGTAAGGGTATTTAAACCCAATAAGTTGATGAAATGACAATGTTTTTCTCTACCAACAGAATATTAGGGCAAGTGAACTTACATGGTTAAGATATCTCCTATTTATGGAGAAGTGATTTGAGTGTGTCATGAACTTCCAAAAAAAAGGAAAAGACGAGGAAGGGTTGGCGCATGCGGATTGGCACATGCATGCGCTATGCGCCAACGGTGGATTGGTGCATGCGGATTGGCGCATGCACACGCCCACCGTGGATTGGCGCACGCGCAAGCAAGAAGCTTAAGCTTCGGGTTATGGAACTTGAGTTCCTGCGGCTGAAGCTCCTAGGGGTTTCTTCAAGGGAAAACCCTAAAAAGGGGTTTCTTGAGATGGGGTCACCCCCGAACTTCTTCTATTTGACCGACAAATGTCCTCTTGAATTTTCGAATGTTCAGATTTTTTATCTTGAATAGTGAAAAGAGGTTCTTTTTCTCTTTTCCAAGCCTCTATCTTGTCTTAATAGTTTTGGAGATGGGACTCATTCATCCTCTTCCCTCTTTGGATCTTGAGGAGGAACGAGGGATGTAAAAATTACTCATTTTGGGAATTTTATGGAGGATTCACTCTTCTCTCAATGGGTTTTTGGATAAAATCTATTTTGTTTTTGAAAAAAAGAGGTTAACATCTAAATTTAATTGAAAAATGAGAGGAAGAAGAACTTGAAGAAAGAGAGAAGAGAGGCTCAAAACCCTACTATTTTGTGGGAAGAGAGAAACATTGTCATTTCATCACCTTGTTGGGTTTAAATACGCTTACATATAGCCCTTGTGTTTTACAAAATTGGCGTTTTGCCTATTATTTCTACACAATTCATACTTATTACACAGTAAATCAATTTTACTGCACTTTCTCTTTTCTTGGACAGGACTGGCCCCCATGCTTGAGCTTGGACTGGTCTAGGCTTGGACCCATCTTTTTGGACTTGGGTTCGGGTTTGGTCCGGACCCACTTTTTAGGGTTTGGCTTTGACTTGTTAATCTCGATCGTGGAGTGTAATTTTTTACCCTCAATAAACTTCTTCATGCAAATCTTCTTGTAGAAATGCATTATTAACTTCAAGCTGATGAAACGTCCAATGAATAATCAAGGCAATGGAGAGCAATACTCTTACAGTTATCAACTTAGCAACCGAAGCAAAAGTTTCATGATAATCAAGACCTTCAACTTGTATGAAGCCTTTTGCGGCAAGCCATGCTTTATAGCGTTCAACGGTCCCATCTGGTTTATATTTAATCTTATAAACCCATTTGGATTCAATGGCTCGCTTGCCATGTGGCAAATGTTCAAGAGTCCAAGTGTCGTTTTGATCAAGAGCCCCACGCCATTTCTCATGCTTGATAGCTTGTGAAAAAGAATTTGGCTCATCATTTGAAGTGATGGCCGCAAGGTAAGCCAAATGGTTAGGAGAAAAGGAATTATTGGAAAGATAGCTAAAGATGGGATGCGCGATACCTGAGTCGGCTGAATGGACATGGGCTCGCTTAGGATCAATTGAAGGTGGCATGTTGCAAATGTAGTTCTCAAGCCGACGTGGTGCGTCTCGTTCACGTTGTGGTCTTAGGAGCAGCTGGTTAGATGGAGAAGCAGCTACATTTTCTGTATTAGATTCGACATTCATGTTTGCAGCAGCACTAGAAATTGGATCAGTCTCGATTGAGCTTGTTTGTTGAATGGTAGCAGTTGTAGCTTGGGATCGCTGAGTAGAAGCTGGAGTGTCAAGTTCAGTTTCAAAAGGAATAGAAAATGCAGGTGTGGGTTGATTTTCAATGGAAGATGATGAATAAGGAAGAATATCCTCATGAAAGATAACATCTAGTGAGGCCAATATCTGATATTTTTCAAGATCATACGCTCGATAACGTCGTTGAGCATGAGGGTAACCAACAAAGATACATTTTGTAGCCCAGGGGTCAAATTCATTGCGAGAATTTGAAGGTTTAGAATAACCTCCCCATATATCACAATGAATCAACACAAAAATATGAGCACTCTTGCTTTTACTAATAGGAAAGGGCAGTCTTGTTTGCTTAGAACCATGATAAACATCACAAACACGATTATTTTTAGAATAGGAAATCGACAAACATGAATTTTTTTATAAACGGTTTAAAGAAATGTGACCTAGACGCTTGTGCCACGACGCAAATGATGCTTCCGATGTCACATGAGATGCCACAACTTGTGGAAAGTCACAATAGTAGATCCCATTGCGCAGCTTACCCATTCCAATCAGCCTCCTCGAGGTAAGGTCCTGAAAGACACAAAATTCAGGAAAGAAAATGACAGCACAATGGAGTTGTTTGGTTAGTTTATTTACAGACATGAGATTGCAAGTGAATTGAGGTAGACAAAGGACATTATCAAATGCTAGATTATCAGATATATGTGCTTTTCCTATATTTGTTACTGATGAGGATCGGTATCGGTGACTCTCCAGATGCTGACACGTTGCAGATGACGTGTCCCATAACCTATAAGAAAGGATCAAGAACTTCAGTTGGCATCACAACTCGGGCCTCCGGCCCGAGGAGTTCCCGACCATTCGGTGGCCTTCCAGACCATCCCCGGCTCGCCTCCGAGCTATCACAGAACTAAGATGTCTCGGCCTCCCGCTCGTGCCCGGGCCTTCCGCCGAGCTCTTCTTCCTCGGTCTCACCGACCAACCGCAGCGCTGATCACAGACTCCCCCGCCACGGCTCCGCGAATCTCGCCATGTGCGAGATATCCGCCGTCCACGATCCCGCGTTCCACGCCATCATGATCCCCCATTAACGAGCCTATCTCGTCATTAATGCGGGATCCCGTCTATCATGTGAGCGTGACTCCAGGAGCGTAATGCCCGGCGTGATTCTTGCGCCCGCCTGCCCATTGCTGCCGCTATATAAACCCCTCTTTCAGACAATCGAGATAAGCCATTTTTACTCCAGTAGGTCGTTACTCTGCCAAAATACCCCGTCTAACTTGATCGTCGGAGGGTCCTCGGTGGCACAACCATCCCGGGACTTTTTTGCAGGTAGCTCGGCCACAACCACTCAAAACCCATTGAGATCCACACACTGCAGGAGGTAACCCTCCAGCTCAATCTCAATCGTCTATCAGCGCTCGCAGCAGATCAACGGAAGATAATATCTGAAGGAGATCCAGAGCTCCATCAGTTGGCACCGTCTGTGGGAAGATTGGTTCCACTCAACCAAAAGTTCATCTTCCGATCTCGAGTGCAATGGCAAGCGGTCACCGCGACAATCTAAACACCAGCCGTCAGCCTTCCCACAGTGGAGACGAGGGAGAATCCTCTCCTCCACCGAACGCCATTCACGCCCTATCCACTCGGATAGATCGACTAACGTCCGTCGTGGATGCGCTCGTCCGTGTCCAAGCGGCCGAGCAAGCTCCCCAGGTCGTCGCTCCCCCTCCGCGGGACCGGGACCCTTACAGAGGGAGAGAAGACTCCGTCCGCGCTGGCATGACCGATCACCGCCTCGCTGTCTCTAGCGGCCGCAAATCCCCCAGGCCGACATATTCAATGACCCGGTGGGCGCCGCACAATTTAACTCCGAGGTCTTACGCCAAAGCGCCTCGCCCCGAGCCTCATCGCGCCCCTGTCTCTCCCGAGGAGGTGTCGGTCAGCTCGCCTACGCTCAGGCATGATCGGCACCCCCTCCCTCGACGGAGTCGCACGCACGGGACTCGCCACGGCAGCTCGAAAACGACATCACCAGAAGACCTGAGGAACGTCATCGAACGGAATCGGGGCCGTAGCCAGGCAGAGGTCTTCAGTAGCAGAGGCCCAAAATCGGAGTATGCCAACTCATCGAGATACCACGGCCGACTCGACGCCCTCGAAAAGAAGATCGAAGGTATGCACCGGGAAGGTCGTCATTCGAGTGACGGGGCTAAGTACGCCGCCGACTCGCTCACGAAGCCCTTCACCGAAGAGCTTCTCGCCTTCCATGTCTCCTCCCAGAACAAGCCCCCAAAGGTCTCACTCTTCACCGGGAAGTCCGACCTGAAGGACCATTTGGACGCGTTCACAGCCGGGATGAGTTTCCAGGATTGTTTTGACGCCACCCAATGCCGCGCTTTCCCGGCCACTCTCATCCGCTCCGGACAAGACTGGTTTCGAGGACTCGCGTCCTGCTCAATCTCAACTTTCGATGAGCTGGCCACCCAATTCCTCGGCCACTTCGTCGGGAACAGATGGCAGAAGCAGACCGTCGACCATCTCTTCATAATAAAGAGTAGGGACAAAGAAACCTTCAAAGAGTACGTCACCCGCTTCTACAATGCCCTCCTCGAAATCCCAGAACACCGGGACAAGACGGTCATTACGGCACTTAGGTCGGGTCTTAGGCATAAGGAGTGGTTACACTCCTTTGTATTAACGCAACTTAAGACCATGGCTGAGGTGAAGGCCTGGACCGAACGTGAGATCCAGCTTAAATCCGAGGTGAACGCCAATCTGCCCCGGGCAGAATAAGCTGATCACAAGAAAAAGGCCCGGGAAGATAAAAAGAAGATTAAGCGGCCGAAGCCTTACTCCCCGAAGTTTCAGGAGTACACCCCGCTCAACATCTCCCAGACGGTACTGCTGGAGGAGGCTGAGAGAGAGATTCTTCAAACTCCCCCCAGTCTCGAACAGGGCGGCAAAGCGCACCCGTGGCCCCTACTGCGGTTTCCACAGGCCGCAGGGCCACTCCACCGAAAACTGCCAGCAACTCCGAGACTACATCGAGGAGTTAAATTGGCTCGGGGCATCTGGCAATGTACTTGCGAGACAAGCGGTAAGCTGACCATGAAAAAGAGCACCACCCCACTCCCGGCGAGTTGACAATTGGCCAAATCATGGTCGTGTCAGCAGGGGATATAACGGGGACCGATGAGGACCTCGACGAGATATCCCCTCCCTCGGATATATCGGCTCGTCGAAAGTTCAGCAGGCCGCGAGCTATATAGCTTCATGGATGCTTTCTTAAGCTACAACCAGATCCGTATGAATCCGGCGGACGAGAGTCTCACCGCATTCACAACGGACCGGGGGGAGTACTGCTATAAGGCGATGCCCTTCGGCCTCAAAAACGCAGAGGCTACGTTGGAGACGCTTGGCTAATCGAATGTATATTTTTTCTTTCACCAAAGCAATGTAAATTCTTCTAAGTTTTTTTTCTTAAATAATAATAAGGACACAATAGAGCATTGCAGAAAAGAAGAATTTTATTCACTTAAAAAGGTATTATAGGCTCCTCAACCGTACATTGAAAAAGAAAGAAAGAAAAATTACAGTAGCGGAGGAAGGGGGTGCAGGAAACATTGCTTGTGGTACTCCGAAGATATTTCCACCAGCCGAGCCCTCGCCGTCTTGGATGTCTGCCTCTGATGCCGTCCGCGAACGTCGGCATGGTGCCTCAGTTGGTAGCACTCGAGGATGAGTACCACCGAGCGATCCCGCCGAGCTATCGAGATCAGGCCGAAGCGGCACAAAGACCTCAGCTTGCCAACCGTCTCGTCTTTCAGCTGCTCGAACAAGGGGTTGTGCAGGCCCGACGACACCCTCCAGATTGAGTACATCAATAGCTGGAGCAGGGGTGAGCGCCGGGGAAGCAGTCGGCCAAAATGATCCTCGATGCGGCCTATAACCACCTGCACCGTATCCTCGGTGCAATACTGGTCATACAGGTACACGTCATCAGAGTTTATGATGTCGGGGGTGGTAAAAGAAAAGTCCTCCATTCTTACGTTTTGGGTGTGAAAAAAGGAGTGATCAACGCTCCTTCCGTTTTATAGCCCCGCAACGCCCCAAGAGTCCAACTGTCGCTCGTTTCTTCCACAATTGTACCGCCACGCGGCGGACGTCCTGTCTTTCTCGGCGAAATCGGAACGACGCGGCTCTTACGTTTCACCTCCATCCATGCATTCATGATACGTGTAGACCACGACGGTCACTCTTCCCAATGTTCAATCACCGGGGAAGATCGGGCAAACTTCACGACTCAACTGAGCAGCAACCCTACTCGGTCCATCCTTAGCAAGCCTCCCAATGTCCTCCCGCGTTAAGGATCAAAACCCTCACCAAGAGACAACCGAGCAGCTACCCTACTCGGTTATCCCTGGCTGGTAATTTCTTACCCACCGACGCCAAGGATCTACGCCCTCACCAAGAGACCACTGAGCATCAACCCTGCTCGGTCCATCCTTAGCAGGCCTCCCAATGCCTTCCCGCGCTAAGGATCAAAGCTCTCACCAAGAGGCAACCAAGCAGCTACTCTGCTCGGTTATTCCTGACTGGTAATTTCTTACCCACCGACGCTAAGGATCTAAACCCTCACTAAGATGCCACCGAGCAGCAACCCTGCTCGGTCCATCCTTAGCAGGCCTCCCAATGCCCTCCCGCGCTAAGGATCAAAGCCCTCACCAAGAGGCCACCGAGCAGCAACCCTGCTCGGTCCATCCTTAGCAGGTCTCTTAATGCCCTCCCGTGCTAAGGATCAAAGCTCTCACCAAGAGGCAACCGGCCAGTGACCCTGCTCGGTTATCTCTGCCTGGTAATTTCTTACCCACCGACGCCAAGGATCTAAGCCCTCACCAAGAGCCCACTGAGCAGCAACCCTACTCAGTCCATCCTTAGCAGGCCTCCTAATGCCCTCCCGCGCTAAGGATCAAAGCCTTCACCAAGAAACAACCGGGCAGTGACCCTGCTTGGTTATCCCTGGCTGGTAATTTCTTACCCACCGACGCCAAGGATCTAAGCCCTCACCAAGAGGCCACCGAGCAACATCCCTGCTCGGTCCATCCTTAGCAGGTAATTTCTTACCCACCGACGCCAAAGATCAAAGCCCTCACCAAGAGGCAACCGAGCAGCTACCCTGCTCGGTTATCCTGGCTGGTAATTTCTTACCCACCGACGCCAAAGATCTATGCCCTCACCAAGAGGCCACCGAGCGGCTATCCCGCTCGGCCAACCTTGGCTGGTAATACCTTACCCTACGACGCCAAGGATCAAAACCCTCGTCAAGAGGCCATCCGCGTCTAAGCGATCTCCACCTCAACTTCGGGGCCATGGAGATACTGACCTTTCACCGGTCTTTGCACACTTGGCAAATAGTCGACTTCAACTCTCAACTCGACGTGCAATCGCTGGATGGAAAACCAACCTGACATGAAAGCGGTACTGCGCAAATAAAAATGTTTACCACAAACAAAAGAACACTCTAAAATGGATTTTCTATTCATAAAAATCAGAAGTATTTACAGAGGTATTTTGGGCTCCCCAACCTTACAAAAACGCCCGGAGGCTTACAAAATTTTGGCGCGAAGAAAATAAAGAGGCGAAGAAGTTCAGGCCTCAGGGCCGGGGAGAACCTCGACGAGCCACGCGTCCACCGCGACCACCGGGGCGACATTTTCAGGGTCGGCATCCACAGCGGGAGCCTCGGCACCGGGAGCCTGGACGACCGACTTGTCCCCCACGCTCTCACCGGGGGCCTCTTCCCCCGCGACGTTTCCAAGGACGTTCCCCCACGCGTCATCCTCGCGAGAGTACTCCTCTCGGAGCTTGCCGTCAGGGAACTCCGGCATTTGGGTCTTGACAGCATCGAGGGCGTCGTGCCAAATAACGCTGGCAGGTGCAGTAAGGTCAGCGTAGAATAGGTCCGACTTCTTGTACCTCTCTACCGCCTTCGACGCCAGAAGCTCAGCCTTCAACGCCCGAAACTCGGCACGCCTCGTCCCCTCCTTGGCCGTCTCATTCTCCCTTCAGAGGGTGTTCACCGTCTTCTTCAAGGTGGCGACGAGCACCTGGGAATCTTGCAACTGGGCCTCGGCGGCTCGGGCGGCCTCTCGGCACCTTGCGACCTCCCAATTCCCGGCCTCCACCCGGTTTTCGAGGGCAGCGACCCTTTCCATCGCCGCCTCCAGCTCCAGCCTTGAGCTCTCCTCCCGCGAGGAGAACTCGCTCGTAACCCGCATCGCCGGGGCTATCTTCTCATCCTTCATGTTGACGACGAGGGCGACGTGCTGGAGGACCCGAAGAAAAGAAAAAGGGTTAAAAAGGAAAGAGAGGCACCCATTCACGCGAGCAAAAATACTAAGTGAAGAACCAAATGGGGTGCGAACAATAACCTGCACGGCCTCTTGAGCTATGGCCGCCATTTGGGCCCGGAGGGTCCCCCAAGGGATTCTGCCCCCGGCCGACCTTTCCATCTCCGAGAGCAAGCTGTCGGCGATGGAAAGCTCCGAGGGCACCTCGAAGCGAAGCTCCCCATCATCCACAAGGATCGGAGAGGCCGGGGAGCGGGGCGTCTTCCTATGAAACCTTTTGAGGAGCGATGCAGGAGAACCGGTCTTGCCTCCCACCTCGGGAGCCCGGGACTCTTGTTCCCGAGCACGCTTTCGGCTCGGCGCACGACAGGACTCCGGGGCCCAGGGCGCATTTGGGCACCTGGATGGAGCGGCCGCCGATGGAGCCGAAGCCGACGACGGGCGAGAAAGGCCGGCGCCTCCGGCCTTCTTTCCCTTCTTCACGTCAACCACTGCCACCCGAATTTTTCTTAGGTCCATGGGTCCTGTATAAGACAAAATACAAGAAGTCAGCAATGCCGGAAAAAATGAAAGAATGCACAAGTCTAAACAGGTCATCTGAAAGCTCCTAACTTATCCGCGTAATAGGCAGGGCTGAGCCCGACCCAACTGAGGGCCCGCTCAGACAGCAGCACATCAGCCCAAGGGAGGGGCTCCCACTTCGACACCGCCACCGCGTCGGGATCATTCGACCGACTCACCAGCGGACAGCTGGCCCCTTGCTACTGGGTCGGCATAGGCCAGTCCTCACCCTCGGGCGGCGCAATAAAGAAAAACTTCTTTTTCCATTCGTGAATGAAAAAAGGTACTACGACGATCCCGACCCGGCAGCGTCCCCCCGTTGCCTTCTAAAAGAGATGTATACCCAGCTCGGCTCGCCTCTACGAGCGCCAGGGTGGTTTTTATAGCAAAGAGAAGAAACGAGAAGGCTCGGGCTGAAAGGGATCTGACTCAATCTCAACCAGACTAGGAACCCCAGGAGGATCCTCCAAGAGTTCGGCATCAGCTGGTCCGGGGATAACCCAAAACAATTCAACGCCGCACACACCTCGAGGGAGAAGGACAGACGCATCCCGGCCCAAAAGGCTTCCAGGTACAAGGCAATCTCCTTGTCCCGCACCTGGTCTTCCCTCTCCCCCTCTTCAGCCAGACGAAGCGAATAGCCGGGAGGAATGATGAAACGAGTCTTGATGTTGTCGAGCTCATCCGCACGCCTCAGCACGGACCGCACACCAAGAACACCCGCGACCTGCGTCTGGGGACCGTCCCGGTCGCGCGACCCCGGGGAGCATTACTAACCCTAACTCCCCGGGGGGACTCAGACTCAGAGGAGGAATAGGTAGAAGAGGATGCTTCAGAAGACTCGCTAGACTCTACCCGGACTATATCTACAGACTCCTCGGAAGATGACATCTAACCTGATCAAAGGGAAGTGTTCTCGGGAGATCAAACGCAAGGAATCCGACCTGAGGAGAAGAGCGCCGAGCTAACATAACTAGGGACGAGGGAATTATGAAGAGGCATGGGCCCTGATGGGGATCCCACCTCTATTTATAGCTGCCGGCATACGCATCCTACGGCTCCGGTCGCCTCCCGCCAAAACGACGTTTCGCAACCAACGACCGACAACGTTCCACCTGTCACACTCACATAGGACGCGCCCCTTCAAGCACGGGAATGCCTGCGGCACGTCTCGCCAGCCAACCAGCGTCAGACACGTGGGCTATCGTTTCGACGGACGTACACACGATCCAGCGCTTCCCCTTTAAATGCGAGATCTCTCTCCTGATCTGCCGACGTCATCAAAAAAATACTGCTCTTTGCCCGGGAATGCGCGCCGACGATATCTTCGAGTAAGGGCTCACCCCGGATGATCGGTCAGACTACTCTCGACCCGACCCAGGAACGGGTCGAGACGAGAGTGGGGGGTGTTCCCCTCCGAATGGCGGCGACGACGTGAGGACGTCTTGCCTGAGATTCGGGACAGATGCTATTTAATTTTATCCGTCCACCTCTCCGAAGATGCCAAGTTGATTTATGGCACCGTGTATCGGAGGTTTAGACGGATGCGGCCGATATAGCAGACTTCGTCAGATTCTCCCTCAAGCGAGGGGTTTTTGATTGTGGGGACGCTCTTCCCTGCAGGCACAAACCCCTGCAGTTAATTACACTACCGCATCGCGGTAGCCACTTTCTCCTTTTCCAGAATTTCACTTCGTGTCGTATGTGTTTGTTTTGTTTGTGAATGCCCGTGGATTGTATACGGAGACTAAGTTATGCCGTCGCCCGTAGGACGTGGATTAGTCCAAATCCGTATTTACTTAGATTTGGGTTTGGTGTTTTAGTTTAAGGATACGTTAGCCAAATTGAGGCTAAGGTCAACTTAAACATTCGTTAAGGATACGTTAGTCCGATTTGAGACTAAGATCAACTTAACGGGATCGTTTGGATCTGACAAAAGAGCATTTGGGGGCTCTATTGCTCCAGTTTAGGGACATAGTGGTCCATAGGTAGTTTAAGGATATTTCGGTCCGTTGCCAGTTTAGGAAAATGGTGGTCCATAGGTAGTTTAAGGACGCATAAGTCCGTGGGTTTAAAGACCCCACAGTCCGTGTCTTAGTTTAAGGACGCATAAGTCCGCGGGTTTAAGGACCCCACAGTCCATATTGATGTGTGGTTGTCGGGACCCGTCACCTCTCTGACGTCGTTGAAGGATTACAACGATAGGAGTCAGAGGAGTTCGGAGATGTACTCTCGAACCGGATGTAAATTGATTTAAGAGAGCAGCTGTGCTCAGTCAATTTAATTTGAGGACTTACAGCCATGATTGAGCTAAGTCCAGTTGAAAAATGTTCAACGCTTTTATTTGTCTTTGGCCTATTAGGCCTGTGCTGGGGCTTTGCCCCCTTTTTAAATAATGCACTGCATTTCTTATTTTGTTTGGGCTCTGCCCTTTTATAAATGATGCAGAGCATCAATTTTGTTTGGGCTCTGCCCTTTTATTACATTTTATTTTGTTTGGGCTCTGCCCTTTTATAAATGATGTAGAGCATCAATTTTGTTTGGGCTCTACTTTTTTATTGCATTGCAATTTATTTTGGCCTACTAGGCCTTTTTGATTTGGGCATGGCCCTTCAGTAGACAATGCAGTGCATTTGTCAGGCACGTTGCGCCAATCACTGAGCGCAAGCGCTTGTGGTGATGACACGTGTCACGTAAGCGCAGTGCGCTGCGCTTGCGCTGCTGACACGTGGTGCGCTCTGGTGAGTTGCGCTAATTTCAGAGAGCAAGGCTCTATCTTAGAAGCGCATAGCGCAAGTGGTTCAGATGCTGACATGTGGCGCTTTCTGGTGGCTTGCGCCAACCCAAGAGCGCAACAGTGCAGTTTTGCAAGTGCAGGGCACTGTTTAATTTCTTGATCCAATTTAGATCAGAGAAAACAAGTTTTTCTTGTTTTTTCTTGTTTCCAGAGAACCAGTGGTTCATAAAAAGTGCAAGGCACAATTATTATTTGTTTTTTATTGAAGATCATTGATCTTGTTCTTAGATCAATGATCTATTGGAAGAAATTCTTCTATTTTATGAAGGTTTTTGCCTTTTTCATGAACTTTCTTCAGAGTTCTCTCTGTTTTGAAATTCTTGATCTCTCCCAATGTTCCTTCTTTTGAATTGGGGTCTAGGGGTCTTTATATAGTGCCCATAGATTTGTTAAGTTTGTTAAAGAGATCATTCTCTGAGTGATCTGGGGAATTTTCCCCACCGTTGGATCTTTGATCCAAGGGCTCCTGTTTTACAGAAGGCAATCTTCTTGTTTTAATAAGAACAGAAGGATCTTACTAGAATTTTAATTCTGTTTGGCGCAAACGTCCCAGCGCGTAACACGTGTCGCGCAGCGCACAGCGCAGCGCAACAGCGTATCTGCGCTGACACGTGTCGCACAGCGCACGGCGCAGCGCAACTGTGTTTGCGCTGGCACGTGTCGCGCAGCGCTGCGCTTGCGCAACTGCGCTGACACGTGTCGCGCGGCGCAGCGCTTGCGCAACTGAAGCGTTGCTTCCTTTAATTTTGTTTTAAATAGAGCTTTACTCTGATTGGGCGCGCTGCCTTGGGTGCTGCGCTGACGTATCAGCTTTTGACACGTGGCGCGTTGCGCGCAGCGCAAGAAATTTGAAGCGTTACTTCAAATTTTGAATTTTTGAAATTCAAACAGAGTTTTGCTCTGATTAGGGAAAACAAATGCCCCCCACCGTTACGCTCACGTGGCGCACACGTGAGTGCAGCGGTGGCAAGATCCTATCCGTTGGATCAATTAAGGATTTAAAGGGACGCAAGCGCCTATAAATAGGACCCTTGGTTCTCAACAGATGTTCACCATCTTCAAGAATTTGAGTTTTCAGAGCTTTGCTCTTGTTTCCAAGAACTTCAGAGCCTTGCTCTCATTTCCAAAATCAGAACCTTTTTTAGAAAAACTTTAGGTAAAATTAATTTAAATTAATCAATCTTAATCAATAGAGCCTTGCTCTCATATATCTTTGATCTAAAGAAAACCCCTTTGGGGTTTCACCAACAGATCCATGCTCTCATGAATCCATAGATCTAAAGAGATCTTGTTTTAGGGTTTTTAACCCATGAACAGAGCTTTGCTCATGGACCAAGCATATATTTTTTGATCTTCTGATGATGAACTCTTAAAAGTTTTTTTATATGGATCTTTAAGATCCCAGAACTTTAATTTTTTAGGAATTAATTAATTTTTTCTTTGATGGATTTTTCCATCATTATTACAGAGCTAGGCTCTTTTAAGGAATTTTATTTCCCTGAGACCAGAGTTTGACAAGTATCACTCTGTGACAGAGCTTTCCTCTGAAAGAGGAGATTTTCTCCTTATCTCTAGGGATTTTTTATTATTAATGAGAATATTCTCTTGGGGATTAACTAACAATCTCATCCAACGATGGGGTTGTCTTATTAACTGATGCATCGTCATCCAAATTTTGTAGGTCCCCCTTTGGTCTCCTACCCACTGCACTGCAGTGTGGTGTAATTAATTCTAATTTAATTTTAATTAATTTTTAATTTAATTAATTAATTAATTCAAATTTTTTAAACGCCAAGCGTTGGAATTACAACACTAACGGCTAATTTTGTTCCCTTGCAGTAACCATGTCTTTCGATACTTCATTCCCACTTGCTCGTTCGGAGGAAGGGTTTCCCGAAGCGCCCGTGGACCGTGAAGTCCTAGCTATGATTAGGGACCACGACCCGGAATATAAGAATCTCCACCTTTGGGGGTCGTGGTACAACCAGATTATCATAGGTCGACGGAGTTTTTCGTGCGCAGTGCCGTCGGAGCCTATTACGGCGATCCACTATGCCAGCCCACCCCCGGTGCAGTATGCCGTGGAGATGGTTGATTGGACTTTGAAGGGCGTTCTTCATCCTGCTATAGATGCAATTCCGGTTCAACGTCCTATGGTTTTGGATATCCTGGGACGCCGTATTTGTCAAGGCGAGGCGCGGCCTTGGGGGCAATCATATAACATAGGTCTGATCCCCCGCCACCCGATCGGCTATCTGCCATGGGCTCGCTACATTCTGTCGGCGAAGAAGTCGCAGTTGATAAGGTTAGGGTTGTACACTGCGGTTTACGTCTCCCTCTTCCAATATCCCACGCTTCCCACCTGGTGGTTCAAGGCCTTTTTGGAGCAGTGGAACATTCCTACTCACACTTTCCTCGCAATGGACCGGGATATGTCGATTTCTTTGGAGGAATTCATAGAGGTCTCCGGCTTACCGGTTATTGGGGAGCACTATGAGGAGTTGCTTCCTACAGACGAGTATGTCTTCGGTGCTAAGCCGACAGTAAGGGGCCTCACTCCGGAGAATGCTGTTCAACATCAATTCCCAAGTTTGATCAAAGTGTTGAACATCTATGAGGCCCTTTTCATCGAACGTAGGAGTCGCGGAGTTAGCTTCGAAGATTTCATCGCTCGGTTCCTTCACCCAAACGTCCTCTCGGCAGAAGCTGCCAAGTTTGCCACACTTGATGACCCTTTCGGTCTAGGTTTGGATAACCTGCCGGCGAAGGAAATAGACCAAAAGGGTTTTTTTTCCTTCCTAACTCCCCGACTGTGTCTTTTGTGGAAGTTGTAGCCCCCGGGATGGACGAGGAGGCCTTCTTCTTAGGATTTCTTGGGCAATGGCTGAGTTGGTTTGCGCTCCCGATGCATTCTCGCCATATGCGGCCCTCTGTCTTTTACCCAGCTCACCGGATGACCATTGGGGTGAAAGTGGCTGTTGGGATCGCCGGCTTGGCACACCTGTATCACGGTCTCAGTCAAACGGCGGATGCTAATGAGCCTGGGTACTGCACATGATCTTCCCGATGCACTGCTTCGTATCATGGCTCGAGCTACACACATCGGGCGTCTTCAGCATGCACAAAAAGCCCTCATTCTATGACAGGTGCAGCTTCCCTCAAATCATACAGTTGATTGGCGCATCAATTGTGACTCCATCGCCACGGAATGCCAGGGGTTTACTCCTTCGCCCCCACACCGTTGGAGACGGGGTGTCTTTCATTGACAAAGTGCTGATTATTGGAAAGGCATCTACCACTGCAGTGCGGCCATTGCAAGACACTTTCAAAGATGGGACCTCAGTTTTGACGGCCCGGGAGACCCTCCATCTATATTCTATCAGACCGGGCTTCCTGGTGTTCAGGCAGAACGGTGCGGCGATTTTCATGAGATACAACCCGCATCGTTTTGCCCAACAACTGAGTTACAATCAAGGGGTACCACTGGAGGCTTTCCTATCGGAACCTGCTGCTACTGAAGAAGGGATGGAGAGAGCGCTGCATCACTTCATGCGTCTGAATACGGGTTCCCACTTTTTTATCAGTGAACTGGCTTGCGCCCCACGACTCCTCAAGGTATATACAGAATGGTACAATCATTCGACGGGAGCCGTCATAAAGGAAGAAAAGCGATTGTTGGTCGACCGTAAGGGTGTGCCTCCAGGTAGCGACCGCAAAGCTCCTCTAGTGCCAAGGACCTCGGTAGTTACCCCTCTGAAAGATGCTAGAGCCGGACCACCACGTGCGCAGAGTCCTCCACGCGGATTGCCGCTTCCCGATATTGCAGATGCACCACCAGCGCCCTGTGCTCCAGTGGAGACAGTAGTTGTGGCCCCGCCGGAGTCTAGTGTGGGTGCGGACATCGGGACCCGCCATCCCAAGGTGCCTGCAAAGCGCAAGTCGATCTCGGGTGCACCTAGGGCTGGTGGGCAGAAGAAGAAAAAGAAGTCGCTCTTCGCAGCTGACGTTGCGTTCGGTCAGGAACCCCACGCTCCCTATAGTGAGGGCCTGGGCGAGTACGGGACCAACAGGGGATTAGTCATGCCGCCGGATGACACGGACTTGGCGACCGCCATCGTAGCTTCAGAGCGATTGGCGAGACGCGGCGCGTGGCTAGCTAAGCTTGCGCAATCGGGTAATCACTAGTCACATTTTTTTTATTGCATCATATCTTTATTATTGCCTTTGACTAATGTTTTTTCCCTCTTTTCTTCAAACAGGCATCACCACTGAAGAGGCCATTGATGCTTCCCTCAAGACTTTCCAAAAGGAGGAATGACTTAGAGCGTCCTTAGGCCTTGGTACATTTCGATTCATCAAGTCTTTATTCTCCTTGTGTTATGGTCGATCTAATCTCCCCTTTTTTATCGCAGGAACCACAATGTCGATCCCGCCAGGTGACGCGGAGACTCTTCCCGGGCCAGCCGCCGATGCTTCTGCCTCCTCGGGGCTACCGCGAGAGACCCGTCTTGAAGAGCCGATGAGAGATGCCTTGAAGGCTCTGGAGGCAACTCTAAACGAGGATGACGATACCTTGATGAAGGAAGCGTCGAAGAGGTCCATCGCGACGGTCCGGGAGGAGAGGAAGCGGTTGAGGCGTGAAGCGAAGGAACGCAGGGCTGCTTTGGCCATTGGAGCGGGCCCAAGCACCTTCCCTCGTGCTGATACTCCCTCAGAAGAGCCCCCGGTCGCCCTGTCTACAGCTCACAGACAGGCGGTGCGCGCCAATAGGGAGGCTAACGATAAGTCCACCTCAGGTAATATTTCTTTCAGAATTTTGTTGTAAGAATTATAAAACCGTCGGTTCTTATATATTCTATCCTGCAGGGCCAAGTCCAACCGTGGGGGAGGCGGAGACCGTCGAACCTGAGGGGCCAGAGGAAGAGGCATTGGTCGAACCCGAGCCGATGGCGGACGACACAACCGGGATTGCCGGGCCCGAGCTAGTGGCTGACGAAATGGTCACGTCCAATATGCCTGAGCAGGTGGCCGATGCCGAGCCCGAGCTAGCAACGGACGGAGCGCTTGAGACCGATGACCCCGTGGCGACGGTGGACGAGACAGCCGCGACTGCTGAGCCCGAGAGAGTAGCGGGTGAGGTGGACATGATTCCTGAGGACGAGCCGACCGCTCTTTCTCAAGAGTCTGGTAATGCTCCGATCATTGCTCTCCCCGCCTACGGCCCTCCACCGTCTCCTGGCCTCGCGAGCACGACGACGGCCCCCGTGGAGTCTGGGGATGAGGCCACAGGTGGTAGACTTATGTCAATGGAGGAGGGAGACGCCTCCGTCTCGGCTGGAGGCTCATCAGGTAAATTTCGGATTACCGTCCCTTTTTTATCTTGCAATCCTTCCTGACAGGTTTACCCTTGTTTTTTTTTTTAACGCGGGTGCGGCCAGTGCCGATGCTCCATTGCTCGAGGGAGCGCCGTCAACTACTGCCTTGGCGGTGGTCACCTCTCAGCCCTCTCTCATACCATCGAAGATGTTGGAAGGTATGGGTTTGCAACTTATTAGTCTTATTTTTCAGGCGCATAATTTATGTACTAAAGTCGTACTGTTGTGTCTTTTCAGGAGTGCTTTTTGACCATCTTTATCAGGTGTTGCTCCCACACTTCTCCTTCCCTTCTGAACTCGCTTCTCGCTCTGGTGGCGCTGGTGAGTATAGTTTCCGACTGATATCTTTCTTTTTCAGTGATGGAATTATTTCTAACTTCTTCTCGTCCTGACTGCAGTGCTACAAATCGAAGGAAGGGATGAATGATCGGCCGCGCCACCGGCCCTTCCGGCCTTGCCACCTGCTGCAGCTGGTATAGCAAACTATTGCATTGATGACCCCCCTTTTTTTTGTCTTTCTTAAAGTGTCATCTAATCGTATCTTGTTTTTTCAGCTGTCGTTCCGATCTCGGTGCCCTTCGAGCCTCATGTCACAATGCCGGCAGGCCCTTTCTTGAGACGTCCGTCCTCGAAAGGCGCCGTGAATAGTCTGCGCATGTTGAGCGACTACATCGAGGAACTCGACGTCGAGACTCCTACGTCTGCTGCAGATTTCGCTACGGCAGTTAACCCGATGCTGGTGATACTCGTAAATTTCCATGGCGAGGCATCGTTGCGTCTTGGGTTAATCACTGCAGGGAGATCGAGGCTCGCCTGCTTCAGCTGGAGTCGATGCGTCCTGCCCCTGAGGTTTTGGCCGTGAGCACTCAACGGGCAGCATGGCTCGAGCAAACCACTTCTCATTTCTGCCATTTGGAACAAGAAGCAGTTTTAAGGCTGAAGGAGTGTCAGGAGTATTCAAGCGAAACTGCTCGCCTACGTGCCGAAGTTGAGGCGAACGCTGCCGAGGTGAAGGCTGTCTTCAAGGGCCTTCTAGAGCGTATCTCAAATGGGCTAAACTTGAAGCAGAAACTTGACGATGCCGAGCATAGTGCTTAAGGCCGCGAAGCAGCTCAGCAGGCCGTTGGGGAGCAGCTTGCATCTCTCTTGCAGCAAAGGTTTCAGGTGGAGGCGGAACTGGCGATGGTGGCCATTCAGGAAAAGGCATGGAAGGAAGTGTGCGAACAGCTGATAGAGCTATTTAAGACGCTTCCTTCCCAGCATCTGCCTTTGTATCAATGTATTTGTAAAAATTTTCTTTTTCAAATAATATGTATCCATTCTTTATTCTTTTGTACGATTCACCTTGTATTTGACTGAAGTTAATAAATAAAGATACACATTTTTTCTTTTTGAATGTCTTGTATGCTCCTTTGCTTTCTCCCTTCTCTTATTATCAGCATGCTGTCTTGATAAACATAATTGGCAGATAACTTAGTTTTTCCAAGAGATAGCAATGGCTTAGGCCGCAGGT
Source organism: Agapanthus africanus (assembly GCA_030015575.1). Classification (NCBI taxonomy): domain Eukaryota; kingdom Viridiplantae; phylum Streptophyta; class Magnoliopsida; order Asparagales; family Amaryllidaceae; genus Agapanthus; species Agapanthus africanus. The sequence continues at coordinate 412,253,491 of CM057349.1, read as the reverse complement.
TCAGATCTGCCGCCTAAGACTTTTCAACTTTATGAGCCGTGAGGGTCTTATAGAGACTTTTCTCCCTACGGATCGAGAGAATCTCGTAGGTGTATTTTCTCCTTAGGAATCGTGAGAATTCCTAAGTGCATTTTCTCTTATAAGTCGTAAGGATCCTATAAGAGAATTTTCCCTCTTACGAGTCGAGAGGACCCGTAAGCGATTGTTTCCCTCCTTGTCGAAATTCGACTTTGGAGAGTGAGACCCGTGAATAGTGTTAGTTGTATGTATGCCCTAGAGGCCAGTATTGTACAGATGATGTATATTATATTGGATGCTTGGACATATATAGAGATGACTTTCTTGCTCGATATGATAGTATGCTATCTGGTTGCTCTTTATCTTAACATGTACACTTGTCTCTTTAAACTGTTTTATAGTTACATGTTGATAAAGCCCTTAGGATGTGTACTTGACTACCTGGACTATGATGCAGATCATACTAGTGGGGACATGGTAGTCCATAGATACATCCTTCAAGGTCCCTAGTCGTGGGTGTATCGAGACGGGGCATCGATATACCAGTGTAGACTAGCGTATATGCTTCTCGACCCATGAGATGGGCGATGGATGATCCCATATCCATTGGTGTTTGACATCAGAGATGGTATACGGGTGCTCAGTGGAGACTGGGTACACTGGACGGACTCGCCGAGAACTCCCAGATGGTATTATACCTCACGTCAGATGGCAGTTCTCAGGTGACACTTGTGCAGGTTAGTCTGTAGACCCGAGATCGTCATAGAGTCTTGTGTGATTCCCACTGTGCTTTGATCTCCACCTTACCACGTCCATGAGGGCGTGCAAAACGGTGGTCTTTGGGTACAGTCCCGAGTCACATGGAGGCAATGAGCGATAGGAGGGGTTTCGTCTCTCCCGGTATTGGGGGTTGATGTTGCGCTGTGCTCGATTGGCCGTAACAGGGAAGTCCCTGGCCAGGGCTGATCAGAGATTTGCTGGTAAGTGTTACCAGTAGTTTCTCGACCCGTTATGAGCCTCACATCGGCACGATTTATCGGTTATTGGGGTCTGACGTATACCACCCCTAGACTTGATATGCGACATATCAGACGAACAGACCGGACTGTACGGTAAGTGTTACTGGTTGGATTCACAGGAGTGTGAGCGGGCTAGCTCGTCGATCTTCTGATCGCTCAATACCCGGGTGGCCGTTACGTTTAGCAGACCGCTTGCGGCTTGTGGGTGATTGATATGATCATCATCTGCTGCCGGCGTATTGACGAGTCTTTAGAGTCCTACACAGAGGTTTCCTGGCTCAAGCGAAACGAAATAGGAGCGCATATGAGATATGTGCAGGACCGAGAATAATGCGTGTATGTGATACCGTATTTCATTCTCGCGATGAATGTATCGATTGGTTATATTCAATATAACCTAGATATCGAATCAAGGATTGATTCGATAAGCCGATACATAGGATACTAGTCGGTTATATGCGATATGACCGGATCGTTAAATCAAGTGTTGATTTAATGATTTAATGTATAATTATATATTTGATATATTACTTTGCATTAACTAGTATTGATTCACTTTAAATGGATTTTCTCACTTGATGTGCAAGTTGTATATGTGATATACTTTTGTGCACATGTTTGTATCATGATTGATGATGCATGTCTAATTGGTTAAGTGTAAAGAATCAAACCATGGTTAAAAAAATGATTAGGGTTTTGCTTATTCATTTATTTATTTATTTGTTTATTCATTTATTTGGAAAAGATTTTGGAGAGAATGGTGGCTTTCTTTGTTTCTAGTTGAAGCTTCATGAAGCTTTGACTTTGTAACCATTCTTGTCTTCATGCTTAACCCTAACCATTCCAAGTAACCATGGTCTATTCTCTACACTCTACCATAGTTAGTATATGATAAGTATCTATTTTCTTTTCATTTTTATTAAGACTTAATATATTCTAGCTTCATCTTCTTCTTCATCTTCAAAGAAAAAGCTTCAGTCCATTAATGGCAACTTGAGCTAAAGTGTGAGAAATCCAATTCTAAAGTGAACCCACCTCATATTTGTTCACCCTCTACCTCTTGCCAAGTAGTATAGGGTGTTTTCTTCACAAGTTTCACAACTTGGTGAAGTTGGAGCTTGAACTTGTGATGCCTCGACGTAGATCATCTTCGGCACGAAGCCGACGACTTAGCCCGCCCATTTCTACGATGAAGTCGACGGTTGAGTCCGGGATTCGAGATGGACAGCGAGAGGACGCCTACGTGGAGCTAAGGAAGTGGAGAAACGGATCTACAAAGGTTGTAGCCTCTCTCCTTTAGTTAAGATGTTAACTAGTTTCGTATTTCGCCTAAAATTCTAGTTAACGATCCGTATTAGGGTTTCTCGGCACTTGTAAAATTTGAAATTGGCATGGTTGATGCCTTGTGAGACCTCTTGAGAGTGCCTAGGAACCCTACAGTGGTATCAGAGCCTAGCTAGAGCCTTAGGCGAAGTCTAGACGACGTTTGAAACCCGATCGAACCGAAACCCTAATTCCCGATATGCTCTCTGGACTTTTTCTAAAATCTGGGATTTTTCTATATTAAAAATGCTTAAAAAATTCAGCAGGGAATTCTAAGAATTACGGTGCAAAAATTATCTTATGAAGCCTCTAAAGCGCGGCGGAACCGCGGCAGAAGCCTGGCTTCTGCGGCGGTTCCGCGGCCACTTGATAGGATTTGCCTCCATACTTTGCACAGTAATTCATGGTTTCAGCAGCTGAGTTTTCTGGGAATTTTTAAATTTAACTCAAGAGTTGAGTGTTTTGGGTTGTATTGGGAGTTCGTAGATTCGATCGGATTATCAGACTTCGTCTATATGTTTTTCCGGATATTTTAGAATATGTTAAAAAGTTCGACCGGATGTAAATACCCAATCTTTCCCCTGCCGGGAAATTTCCAATTGTTGGACTTTTCCGCTGTTTAAGGACGTTCTGAGTAGTGCAAGTAACGCGATAGTCCCTCTAGAAGACAACAAACCTTAACTCGATTATGTGACCGTCTTGAACTGCCCTTTGAACCTTCGGGTTTGGGGCAGTACGGCGTGCCACATGTGAGGCGTTGGCTTGACCCTTCTACGGCTGGACCGTTGGTACTGAGGCATGAAGTGAATGTCTTTGAACCTATTTCATGTGTTGAACGGTTTCGGGAAAACTTGGGTGTTCGAATGTTCGATCGGAAAGTTTAATATTTTCTATTTATCCGGAATGGGATACAATAATTGGAATTCACAAACAGTTATGAGATAACTGAATGAATGTTATAAATCTAGCAGTTTAGTCTCACTTGATATTGAAAAGAGTTTTCGATAATGAGACTAAAATGCGGGGTTTATAATTGTTAGGCATGTGATGTCTAAGTATTTCATTTGATTAGGCATGTGATGTCTAAAGAGGTTGCGGATTCCAACTGTTGTAGTTTTACACTTTCTTTTCTGTGACCGTAAGTGTAATATGTGATATCGTCGGTTTTGTTGCTATATGTCAACGACAATTGGGATGCGCATATTTACTTACGTTGATGACATGTGATGTTATGTGTTGCTGGATATGTTATATTGGATTGTCGTGTTTGAATAGCCGGGGTTTTTTATGTGAGATGAGTGTTTTTCATTTTCATTCATGTAAAAACTTGTATGTAATATTCTTTTATTGGGGCACTTCCAGGTTGCGGAAGCTGTCACCCTTTGTATATTATTTACTTTTCCGCATTAGGATAGACCCAAGGAGGGGAGCACAAGTAACCGGGTTCTAGGGTCCAGTGGGAGACCATCTCGAGAAGTCGAGTCCGGGTCTCCTAACCCTAGAATTGGTAGGGTTGCTTGCCGCTCTCGTAGGGGTCTAGGGGTGTGGGATTGGCTATTCATCACGACTATGGAATCCGTGTTTTATACTGGCTCGTATTGAAAACACGGACGTCCTAGTATATCCAATGTTTCATATGTTTCTTCTGCTGTGATATCTGTGATGTGATCATGTGATGTTCTGTGATAGATACAGTATATAGTATATATGATATATTATATAGACGTTACTTATGTTTTTCACCCGCACTAGCCCTGCCCTGCTCTGTCGTTAGTTACCTAACCTAACGGTGCACGAGGGGACATCGAGGCGAATGCGGATGGCATAAGTGTACGTCGTATTTATCTGTGATGTTTAGGTGACTTAAATGATGGGACTTCATTAATGTGATTAATGAAAGAAAAGAAACCTAAGATGTTGTAGAATTAAATTTTAAACAAAACAGGTAGCTACAGTTCTTGCTTTGCATAGCGGTATATATGATATACCCTGCACCTTATTCGATGAGGAAAGGACCGAGATCCCTTCACCGGGAGTGACTCCTTTAGCAATAACTGGCAGATGCTACACACTCGGTTTGACTTTTGATTGCTTCTATAGTTTCTGCTTTGCACCGTGATATATATGATATATCCCGCACCTCATTCGACGAGGAAAGGGCCGACGATCCCTTCACCGGGAGTGACCCCTTTAGCAAAACTAGAAAAGCCTCAAAATCACTCCATTTTAAAACTTCATTTGATCCTACAACGATATCAAGTTCATTACGCAATAGGTTTTCAGAAAAACCGGTCGTAGCCCTCCGTCATTTCAGATAAGAACTGTTTAGTATTCGTGCTGCGTTTGTTGGCCTTTGTCAAGGCGTAGTGTACGGTAGCTGAATAGTGCTTATCTGTTTGTGCATGTAATGCAGATTGTTTCAGGGTAGGCATACGACCTTGTTGGCCTTTGTCAAGGGCCGTGCGGGTGGGTTTGATTCAATCAAGAAATGACGGGTTGAACTTGACTAGCAGCCTATGATTTGTTGGCCTTTGTCAAGGTCATAGGACGCTAGGGGCAAAAGCATTATCGGGAATTTCAAGTGTTGAAATTTGCAATGAGATTGCATACCTTCTATTAGATAGTTGGATCCCGATACCCACTGCGAGTAAGAGTTACTCCTGGGAGAGTTTTACACATTACAATTAGCCGATCAAGTAGGTGTCTAGAAAGGTGTCAACGGGGTTACGCCTCTGGGAAAACGAGGTTTACATTAATTAGGTTCGTGCGAAAGCACGGGGGACCTCCCTCAAAGTACCGACACTGGCCTGGCTGAAAGATTGGCGAACTTGTAGTGTGTAATTAATCCTGACTAGTCTTTCCTTTTAGGGTTTGAAGGAAGATTTGATAAAAACCAGTGGGAGCCATCCTGATTAGATAAGATAATAACCAATCTGATCTTGCACGAGCTTACGCTAAAGTGTTTTCTTCTCTCTCTCTCTCCAGGTAGCGACCATGTCATGCCCTAATAAAGATAATAATATGGATGTATTGACCGAACCCGCATGTTATACTGTGCTGGGGAATGTTGGTTCCGTTCTTTCCTATAAGAGTTATAAGACTGAACAGGATATAGGGGAATACCAGGATTCCCATACCACCCGAATGAAGAAAGTACATGTTGATGCATTTTCTTCGGGTGTGTTCGTTACAGAGAACTGTTTCTCTATTTGCTCTACGTCCTGGGTATTAGATACCGGGTCAGGATCCCATATATGTAATCAGTTACATGGGCTTAAGAAAGGTAGAGAACTTGGAGAAGGTGATAAAGACATTAGAGTTGGAAATGGTGCAATTGTTGCAGCTAAGACTGTCGGGAAATATCACCTTGTATTACCAACTGGTAATACATTGGTTCTGAACGAATGTTATTACATGCCGAACCTGATATGCAACATTATATCGGTTTCTTTATTGAGTAAAGAGGGATATAATTTTGTATTACAGGACAATGTTATGAACATTTTCCGTAACCAAAAGTTGGTTCGATCAGGCACGTTGTGCAATGGCATTTATATTCTAAATCAATCAACAGTTCTGAGCATAACAAACACACACAAGAGGAAGAGTTCTGAACTGAACGAATTCTTCTTGTGGCATTGTAGACTGGGTCACATCAATGCGACACGACTGGCTAAGTTGCATAAGAATGGATATTTGAATCCGTTTGAATTTTCATCTTATGACACTTGCCAGTCATGTCTCAAAGGCAAGATGACCAAAACTCCGTTTACGGGACACGGAGAAAGAGTTACTGAACTCTTGGGACTGATACATAGTGATGTATGCGGTCCCATGTCTACACATGCCAGGGATGGTTCTTCGTACTTCATTACATTCACTGACGATCTCTCTAGATTCGGATATGTGTTCCTGATGAAACACAAATCAGAAGCTTTTGAGAAATTTAGAGAATATAAACAAGAAGTTGAAAACCAAACTGGAAAAAGTATTAAAATCCTTCGATCTGATCGAGGAGGTGAATACTTGAGCAATGAATTCCTGGACTTCCTAAAAGAGAATGGGATTCTCTCTCAGCTGACACCTCCATATACACCACAGCACAACGGTGTATCAGAATGGAGGAACCGCACCCTATTAGATATGGTGCGCTCTATGATGAGCACAGCTGAGTTACCTATTTTCTTCTGGGGATATGCGCTGGAAACAGCAGCATACCTATTGAATCAAGTTCCAACTAAATCTGTACCTACCACACCATATGAGATATGGAGTGGGAAGAGACCATGTCTTAAACGAGTTAAGATATGGGGTTGCCCGGCCTATGTCAAAAGGCAAAATCCGGACAAACTCGAGGCACGGTCAGTTCTATGCAAGTTTGTGGGATATCCCAAACATTCACATGGATATCTATTCTACCATACAGAGGAACAAAAAGTGTTTGTTTCTCGACATGCCACCTTTTTGGAAAAGGAATTTCTTGCAAAAGAAATTAGTGGTGATAAGGTAGAACTGGAAGAAATTCCGGCTACACAAACTCAAACTGAAGATTTAGTGGAACCAGAGGATTCAGTAACTCCCGATGAACCTCAACCACTCTGCCGATCTAGTAGGGTTCCTCGCCAACATGAGAGATACTATGGTTTTCTCATGGATGGTGGGAGCGAGGATTGCATCATGGAGGATGATGACCCAACTAGCTTCGAGCAGGCCATCACGAGTAGGGACTCAGTGAAATGGCTGGATGCTATGCGGTCCGAGATGGAATCCATGTACACCAACAAAGTATGGACTTTGGATGTTGCTCCTGAAGGGGTAAAACCCATCGGGAGCAAGTGGATCTTCAAGAAAAAACTTGGTGTAGATGGGAAAGTGGAGACTTTCAAAGGTAGACTTGTAGCAAAGGGTTTTCGTCAAAGACCAGGTGTGGACTATGACGAAACCTTTTCTCCAGTGGCTATGCTTAAATCCATCCGGATCATGCTTGCCATCGCTGCATATCATGATTATGAAATCTGGTAAATGGATGTTAAGACCGCCTTTCTAAATGGTGATTTAGAAGAGTGCGTGTACATGACTCAGCCAGAGGGCTTCGTAGACAGTGGGAGCAGCAGGAAGGTGTGCAAGCTGCTTAAATCCATTTATGGATTAAAGCAAGTATCGCGGAGTTGGAACATCTGCTTTGACGTCGTTATCAAAGAGTTTGATTTAGTCAAAAACCCAGATGAACCTTGTATTTACAAGAAGGTAGCAGAGAGTAAGGTAGTCTTCCTCGTATTGTACGTGGACGACATACTCTTGATAGGAAATGATATTCCTATGCTGCAATCAGTCAAGCTCTTCTTATCACAAAGATTCTCGATGAAAGATCTTGGTGATGCCTCCTGCATATTGGGAATAAGGATCTATAGAGATAGGTCCAAACGGATATTGGGATTGTCCCAATCCAGGTACATTGACACCATACTAAAGAGGTTTAGTATGGAAGAATCCAAGCGTGGGAACTTGCCCACGATCTCTGGACTCACTCTCTCCAAAGAGATGTCTCCCAAGACTGATTTGGAGAGAGCTCGCATGCAAGGGATACCCTATGCTTCGGCTGTAGGCTCTATCATGTACGCGATACTATGTACCAGACCCGATGTTGCATACTCACTAAGTGTAGTGAGCAGGTATCAAGCTGATCCTGGAGAGAGTCACTGGACAGCTGTGAAGAGCATTCTCAAGTACTTACGAAGGACTAAAGAGATGCTCTTGGTGTATGGTAATGGAGAACTCCAAGTGGAGTCCTTTACCGATTCGAGCTTCCAGAGTGATAAGGACGACTCTAAGTCGCAGTCGGGATTTGTCTTTACCCTTTACGGAGGGGCGGTTAGCTGAAAGAGTTCCAAGCAGGAAACCGTGGCAGACTCGACAATGGAGGCTGAATACATCGCTGCCAACGATGCTGCTAAAGAGGCTGTCTGGATCAAGAAGTTCATTACTGAACTTGGAGTGGTTCCATCCATTGAGCATCCAATACCTTTGTATTGCGATAACAATGGAGCGGTGGCTTTGGCCAAGGAACCTAGGTCCCATCAGCGATCCAGGCATATTCTGAGGCGGTATCACCTGATCCGGGAGATAGTTGATCGCCGGGAGATCGAGGTCAGGAGGGTTGACACGAAGAACAACACGGCGGATCCACTCACGAAGGCCATTCCCCAGATACAGTTTGAGAGACTCTTCGGGATGCTCGGTATGCGATACTACAGCAGCTGGCCCTAGTGCAAGTGGAAGATTGTTAGTTGTATGTATGCCCTAGAGGCCAGTATTGTACAGATGATGTATATTATATTGGATGCTTGGACATATATAGAGATGACTTTCTTGCTCGATATGATAGTATGCTACTGGTTGCTCTTTATCTTAACATGTACACTTGTCTCTTTAAACTGTTTTATAGTTACATGTTGATAAAGCCCTTAGGATGTGTACTTGACTACCTGGACTATGATGCAGATCATACTAGTGGGGACATGGTAGTCCATAGGTACATCCTTCAAGGTCCCTAGTTGTGGGTGTATCGAGACGGGGCATCGATATACCAGTGTAGACTAGCGTATGTGCTTCTCGACCCATAAGATGGGCGATGGATGATCCCATATCCATTGGTGTTTGACATCAGAGATGGTATACGGGTGCTCAGTGGAGACTGGGTACACTGGACGGACTCGCCGAGAACTCCCAGATGGTATTATACCTCACGTCAGATGGCAGTTCTCAGGTGACACTTGTGCAGGTTAGTCTGTAGACCCGAGATCGTCATAGAGTCTTGTGTGATTCCCACTGTGCTTTGATCTCCACCTTACCACGTCCATGAGGGCGTGCAAAACGGTGGCCTTTGGGTACAGTCCCGAGTCACATGGAGGCAATGAGCGATAGGAGGGGTTTCGTCTCTCCCGGTATTGGGGGTTGATGTTGCGCTGTGCTCGATTGGCCGTAACAGGGAAGTCCCTGGCCAGGGCTGATCAGAGATTTGCTGGTAAGTGTTACCAGTAGTTTCTCAACCCGTTATGAGCCTCACATCGGCACGACTTATCGGTTATTGGGGTCTGACGTATACCACCCCTAGACTTGATATGCGACATATCAGACGAACAGACCGGACTGTACGGTAAGTGTTACTGGTTGGATTCACAGGAGTGTGAGCGGGCTAGCTCGTCGATCTTCTGATCGCTCAATACCCGGGTGGCCGTTACGTTTAGCAGACCGCTTGCGGCTTGTAGGTGATTGATATGATCATCATCTGCTGCCGGCGTATTGACGAGTCTTTAGAGTCCTACACAGAGGTTTCCTGGCTCAAGCGAAACGAAATAGGAGCGCATATGAGATATGTGCAGGACCGAGAATAATGCGTGTATGTGATACCGTATTTCATTCTCTCGATGAATGTATCGATTGGTTATATTCAATATAACCTAGATATCGAATCAAGGATTGATTCGATAAGCCGATACATAGGATACTAGTCGGTTATATGCGATATGACCGGATCGTTAAATCAAGTGTTGATTTAATGATTTAATGTATAATTATATATTTGATATATTACTTTGCATTAACTAGTATTGGTTCACTTTAAATGGATTTTCTCACTTGATGTGCAAGTTGTATATGTGATATACTTTTGTGCACATGTTTGTATCATGATTGATGATGCATGTCTAATTGGTTAAGTGTAAAGAATCAAACCATGGTTAAAAAGATGATTAGGGTTTTGCTTATTCATTTATTTATTTATTTGTTTATTCATTTATTTGGAAAAGATTTTGGAGAGAATGGTGGCTTTCTTTGTTTCTAGTTGAAGCTTCATGAAGCTTTGACTTTGTAACCATTCTTGTCTTCATGCTTAACCCTAACCATTCCAAGTAACCATGGTCTATTCTCTACACTCTACCATAGTTAGTATATGATAAGTATCTATTTTCTTTTCATTTTTATTAAGACTTAATATATTCTAGCTTCATCTTCTTCTTCATCTTCAAAGAAAAAGCTTAAGTCCATTAATGGCAACTTAAGCTAAAGTGTGAGAAATCCAATTCTAAAGTGAACCCACCTCCTATTTCTTCATCCTCTACCTCTTGCCAAGTAGTATAGGGTGTTTTCTTCACAAGTTTCACAACTTGGTGAAGTTGGAGCTTGAACTTGTGATGCCTCGACGTAGATCATCTTCGGCACGAAGCCGACGACCTAGCCCGCCCATTTCTACGATGAAGCCGACGGTTGAGTCCGGGATTCGAGATGGATAGCGAGAGGACGCCTACGTGGAGCTAAGGAAGTGGAGAAACGGATCTACAAAGGTTGTAGCCTCTCTCCTTTAGTTAAGATGTTAACTAGTTTCGTATTTCGCTTAAAATTCTAGTTAATGATCCGTATTAGGGTTTCTCGGCACTTGTAAAATTTGAAATTGGCATGGTTGATGCCTTGTGAGACCTCTTGAGAGTGCCTAGGAACCCTACAAATAGTATGCAAGAGACCGTTTTAGACCGACTTGCAGGGTCCCATTGCTCAGGAAACAAGTTTTTTAATTCCTGCTGCCTGAGGCTTCATCTTGCAAGTTGAGACGAATCGGGAATTTCCCGCGGAGACACTGGTTTCTCTGCGAGTCGACGCGAATCAGGAGGCTCTCATCAGGGACGCTAGTTTCCTTGAGCTGAGGAGTTTGCCAAGGACACTTGTTTCCCTGGTGTTGAAACGAATCGAGAATTTCTCACGGAGACACTGGTTTCTCTGCGAGTCGACGCGAATCAGGATTTTCTTTGTCAGGGACACTTGTTTCCCTGAGTCGAAGGATTTTGCCGAAGACACTGGTTTCTTCGGGGTTGAGACGAGTCGGGAATTTCTCGCGGAGACACAGGTTTCTCTGCGAGCCGACGCGAATCAGGAGGCTCTCGTCAAGGATGCTAGTTTCCATGAGTTGGGGTATTTTCCAAGAACACTTGTTTCCCTGGGGTTGAAACGAACCGGCAATTTCCCGCGGAGACACTGGTTTCTCTGCGAGCTGACGCGAATCAGGATTTTCTTCGTCAAGGACACTTGTTTCCCTGAGTCAAAGGATTTTGCCGAAGACACTGGTTTCTTCGGGGTTGAAACGAACCGGGAATTTCTCACGGAGACACTGGTTTCTCTGCGAGCCGACGCGAATCATGAGGCTCTCATCAAGGATGCTAGTTTCCCTGAGTTGATGTATTTTCCAAGGACACTTGTTTCCCTGGGGTTGAAACGAACCGGGAATTTCCCGCGGAGACACTGGTTTCTCTGCGAGCCGACGCGAATCAGGATTTTCTTCGTCAAGGACACTTGTTTCCCTGAGTCGAAGGATTTTGCCGAAGACACTGGTTTCTTCGGGGTTGAAACGAACCGGGAATTTCTCATGGAGACACTGGTTTCTCTGCGAGCCGACACGAATCAGGAGGCTCCTCATCAAGGACACTAGTTTCCCTGAGTTGAGGAATTTGCCAAGGACACTTGTTTCCCTGGTGTTGAAACGAATCGAGAATTTCCCACGGAGACACTGGTTTCTCTGCGAGTCGACGCGAATCAGGATTTTCTTCGTCAGGGACACTTGTTTCCTTGAGTCGAAGGATTTTGCCGAAAACACTGGTTTCTTCGGGGTTGAGACAAGTCGGGAATTTCTCGCGGAGACACTGGTTTCTCTGCGAGCCGACGCGAATCAGGAGGCTCTCATCAAGGACGCTAGTTTCCCTGAGTTGAGGAATTTGCCAAGGACACTTGTTTCCCTGGTGTTGAACTGATCCGTGGTGGTCTTTCAGGTTTTATATAAGTTACCGTCAAAACCGTGAAGCTAGGAATTTGATTTTCGATTCGTTTGCTGGCACTGCGTCTGCTGTATTGAGACGAATATCGCGGTTGTCTTTAGGCTGTTGGCGAACCGTCGAGATTTGTCTTATCTTTTAGGTGGAGCCTGTTGGGAAGGTGTGGTTCCTTCTTTGTTTGTGCCCTTGGATTGTATACAGGGATCGATGTGATCTCAACTATAGGGCAAAAGTTTCATTCATTTTTACTGCTTTATTTCCGCGATGCTCTATCATTTCAGCTTTTATATCGCGAAGGTCGCGATTGCCCAATCATTTCGGCTATTTTTCGCGGTGCCCAATCATTTCGGCTATTTATTTTATTTTTACTCGCTGCTTTTTATTGCGAGTTGCCCAATCATTTCGGCTGTTTTATATGCATACGTTTTTACTTGCTGCTTTTTATTGTAAGTTGCCCCATCATTTCGGCTATCTTGTATGCATGTGCGGCTTGCTGGCTTTTCGCCGTAAGCCTGGAATTAAACACCGGTTTCAGCATCAGCACCGCTACAACTAGGATATTGCCAGGTGCGAATCATCATTTGCCTCTGTTGATGTCGAACAAAGGTGGCTTAGCGAACAGGGTTAAGGTACTGTCGGCTAAGGCTTTTGACTTCATGAGCCGTAAGGGTCTCACAAAGATATTTCTCCTTACAAGTCGTGAGGATCTTGTAAGTGCATTTTCTCCTTAGGAATCGTGAGGATTCCTAAGTGTATGTTCCTCTGTAAGTCGTAAGGATCCTACAAGAGGGTTTTCTCCTTATAAATCGAAAGGACCTACAAGGGTTGTTCATCATACGTATATATCTCCAGTCACAGATGGGACTTGGTTAGGGAAATGTTTATTCGCGCCCATGGATTGTATACAAGGGTCGGTTATTGAACTGCTTATAGGACAATATCGAAGGTTGAGGGGGTTGCTTAAGTACAGGTTTAGGTCTCTGTAACTTAAGACTTTCAAATCTTATGAGCCGTGAGGGTCCCATAAGAGAGTTCTCCTTATGAGTCGTGAGAATCTCGCAAGTGTATTTTCTCCTTAGGAATCGTGGGGATCCCTAAGTGTGTTGCTCCCTTGTGAGTCGTAAGGATCTCACGCGGGTGGTTTCTCCTTATAAGGTCGAGAGGACCTTGTAAGTGTCCTTTAACGAGGTTGCGCCCTTTCGGGTTTTCACAAACACTCGCCGGTAGTCCTGCTGTTTTTACTCACGGAGCCCTTTCGGGTTTTCATCCGTGCCTCTTTTGCTTATGGACGTACCTTTTTTTTTATTCTTTTTATTTTTATATATTATTTTTTTTACGAGGTTACACCCTTTCGGGTTTTCACGAACACTCGGCGGTAGCCCTGCTATTTTTACTCACGGAGCCCTTTCGGGTTTTCATCCGTGCCCTTTTTGCTTATGGACATACCGTTTTTATATATATTTTTAAATATTTTTTTCTTTTCCTTTTTCTTTTATTCATCTCATCAGCCTGAAGATGCTGCGGTAATAGTTTAAAGACGTTTCGGTTTTTCGTTAGTTTAAGAACGTTTCGGTCCGTCATTAGTTTAAGGACGTTTCGGTCCGTCATTAGTTTAAGGATGTTTCGGTCCGCCGAAGAGAAGGCTGGCTACTGCTTATAAAGTTTGAGCTTAGGAAGATAGCGAGCGGACATAGTCGTCGTCATCTATCATTGACCTAAGTTGCGGCTCATTAAGCGTAGTACTTCTTTAGCAAGCGATCATTTATTGGCCTGAAAGGCCTTTCACCGTGCATATCCATGAGTAGATAGGCTCCACCCTGGTAGACCTTGCCTATGATGTACGGGCCTTCATAGTTTGGCTCGAATTTTCCCCGCTTGGCACGATTGGGGATCATAGGCCTTTTGACCACTAGCACGAGTTCGCCTTGACGGAATGTCCTCGGCCGGGTCAATCTTTTATATGAGTGCGTCATCTTTGCTTTATAGGCCTCCAGACTTTGTTGCGCTATGAGCCGGGTTTCATCAAGAGCATCAAGTTCCTCAAGCCGAAGATGAGCATTTTCTTTGTCCGTTAGCTCGTAGTGGACTGCCACTCGTAGAGAGGGTAACTCTATCTCGAGGGGGAGTACCGCTTCTGTACCGAATACCAGCACGTACGGCGTTGTGTTCGTGACCGTCTTGAACGTAGTTCGGTATGCCCAAAGAGTTTCTTGCAGCTTCTCATGCCAGTCCTTCTTATTTCGGGACACCGTTTTCTTCATGATCTTTGTCAAGGTCTTGTTAAAGGCCTCAGCTAGACCGTTAGCTCGCGGATTATAAACCGAGGAATATCTCCAGTCTATATTGTGTTGTTGCACGAAACGACTGATCTTGTGGCCTCTGTAAGCTGGCCCGTTATCGGAGATGATCCGTCGCGGAGTTCCAAACCGATATATGACGTGCGTCTTGAAGAAAATGGAGGATATTTTCCGTCTTCACTTCCCTCCGCGGTACTGATTCTGCCCATTTGGAGAAGTAGTCAGTCGTCGCCAGGATGAAACGATGTCCCCTGGACGATGCTAGTTCGATGGGGCCGACTATGTCAGTTCCCCACATTTCGAATGACCAGCTAGCCACTGTCGGGTGTAGCGGATTTGGATGCTGGTGGATGAAGTCCCCATGGATTTGGCATGAGTGGCATTGCTTCGCATATTCGAGGCAGTCCTGAATCATCGTGGGCCAGTAGTAGCCCAACCGTTTGATCTTCAACTTCATCTTTGGGCCTGCTTGATGAGAACCGCAGAGTCCGTCCTGTACTTCCTGAACGACTCTTTTCGCTTCGTCAGGTCCCAGACATCTTAACCACAGAGAATCAAATGACCTCTTGTACAGAGTATCATTGACGAAGGCGAAAGACAGAGCTCGTTTCATAAGCTGATGTCTTGAGGACGCATCTTCGGGCGTTCGATGGTATTTGAAGTAGTCTATAAAGGCTTCTCTCCAATCCTCGGTCTTCTCTCGGTCTTTTATTTGCATAGACATTTGCTCAGTCGCTCCCTCTTCTTCTGGTGATTCCGGAGATATTTCCGCTGGGGCAAGCACCCGACGGCTTTGTACCACGATTCTTACGTCATCGAGGTTCTCATCAGCCAGTTCTTTAGCGAGTTTGGCCAACGCGTCCGCTTTACTGTTTTCCGCGCGCGGTATGTTCTCCAAAGTATAGGAGGGAATTTGGGTCAACAGTTGCTCCACCTTTTCGCTGTACTTCACCAACTCTGGCTTGCACATTTGGTAGTCGCCGTTTACTTGACTAATGACCAGTTGGGAGTCTCCGTATATGAGGAGGTTTTCAATTCCCATGTCAATGGCGATCTCGAGACCTGCTATTAAAGCTTCGTATTCGGCTTCATTGTTTGTCCTCGGCTCTGTTAGGGAGAAAGCAAAGCGCATTATCCCTCCTTGTGGAGTTACAAAGATGAGTCCTACCCCCGATTTGATTATAGGGATACTTTGTTTGCGCTTCTTCATGGAAGATGCTCCATCGAAATAAAGCTCCCATCGGGTATCACCACCGTCGATCGCATCAAACGCATGTTCGTCTGGAAGATCGCAATTTAAAGGAGAATCGGCGGGTATCGGATGTTCAACGAGGAAGTCGGCGATGGCCTGGCCTTTCACTGCCTTGAGAGGCTGATCCGTTATCGAGAACTCCATCAAGAGCAGGGCCCATTTAGCGAGTCGTCCCGTCAATATGGCCTTTGACATTAAATATTTAAGAGGGTCCACCTTCGAAATGAGACGGACCTCATGCGCCAACGCATAGTGCCTGAGCTTTGTTATCGCGGAGATCAACGCCAGGCAGTGTTTTTCAATAGGGGAATAGTTGCTTTCTGCCCTCAGTAGAACTCGACTCGAATAATAGAGTGCTCTTTCTTTCCCTTGATCGTTCTCTTGCGCCCATAATGCGCCTAAGGAACCTTCGAGGGCGGTTGTATAAAGAATGAGGGGCCTTCCCTTGACCGGAGCAGCCAACACTGGCGGGTTCTGCAGGTATTGCTTGATTTTGTCCAGCGTGCTTTGGCATTTTTGGTCCCAGACGAACGGGGTTCCCTTCTTCATCAGGTGGCTGTAAGGACGGCACTTGCCTGAAAGGTTGGCTATAAATCGCCGTATATACGCGAGCTTCCCTTGGAGAGACCGCAATTGTTTGAGAGTCCTTGGCGGAGGCATTTCCATGATCGCCTTGATCTTTGACGGATCTATCTCAATACCTCGGTGTCGGACGATGAACCCCAGGAATTTGCCTGAGGAAACTCCGAATGCGCACTTGAGAGGGTTCATCTTCAAGTTGTATTGTCGAAGGCGTTGAAATACGGTCTTCAGATGTTCTAAATGCTCCTCGTATGATTTGATTTTAACCACGAGGTCATCGATATAACATTCAATAATTTCATGTATAAGGTCATCGAAGATCTTCGTCATAGCCCTTTGATAGGTGGCACCGGCGTTCTTTAAACCGAAGGGCATCACCTTATAGCAGAATATACCCAAAGGAGTCCTGAAGGCAGTGTGCTTCTGGTCTTCGGGATGCATCTTTATCTGGTTATACCCCGATGAGCCGTCTATGAAGGAGAAAACCTCATGAGTGGACGTATTGTCTATCATCAGTTCGGTGACTGGCACTGGGAAATCGTCCTTCGGGCAGGCTTTATTGAGATCCCGAAAGTCTACGCATATGCGCACTGTCCCATTTTTCTTCATCACGGGGACGATGTTGGCGATCCACTCGGGATACTGGACCTCTTGGATGAAGCCAGAATCGATCAGCTTCTTGACCTCGGTGTTGATACTCATCTCAAGCTCGAGCCGCATTCTTCTTGGCGCTTGTTTGACTGGCTTGACATCCGGGGATATTGCCAATTTGTGCACAGCAATTTCTGGATCTAGTCCCGGCATTTCAGAATAGTTCCATGCGAAGCAATCTCTATGCTGTACAAGCAAGTCTTTTAACGCAGCCACCCTTTCTTCAGATAGTAGCTTGCTGACAAATGTCGGTCGCGGGTCATTCGCCGTCCCCAACTCAATTTTCTTGAGGTTATCCGCAGTGGTATGGATTCCATCTTCCAGCTCTTTTGGTGCTGGTGGAAATTCTGAGATCACATCATCGTTGTTGTTTTCGAAGCACCCGGGAAGGTCATCCATGTTTTCGGGCTCTTCTTTTGATATTGTTATCATGTGACAAGTACGAATTCGTTTCCAAGCCCAATGTGGAACCGGTTCTTCTTTCATGGCTTTGGGTTCGTGCTTCTATGGTGGCGCTACTCTCCAGTTGTCAGACAGAGCGAACTTGCCAAGCTGATACTGATCTTCGACCCAATTCTTGAAGATGAAGCAGTCTTCGAGAGGGTGCCCTATCACTCGGTGATAAGAGCAATAGTCTGGATGAGAGACTTCGCTTGCTTGTTCGGGGTGTTTAAACTCCGGCAGTGTAAGCATCTGATGTTTTAGAGCGAGGTCAAGTATTTTTTTCGTCTTGTCCCGAGGAAAAGAGTATGCTCGACCCATTTTTTTTATGAAGGATAGATCGGAACCGCTCGATTTCCGTTTGCGTGGCTTCTTAGTCCCGCTTTGTTGCTTTTGAGTGCCTTTTTCGCCTCTCGGCTTGTTTTTGCCTCTGCGTCGAGCCTTTTTTACAACAGGTTGACAGGGAGTGGGACTTTCATCTTTCACGGCTTGTTAGAGGAGGCGTTGCGTTTTGGCTTTCTCGTAGATGGCCATTTCGCGGTTATGGTCCTCTCGGACTTTTTGACCAGCTTCCCTTATAAGCTTGTTCATTTGTTCTTCGAACGACGGACTGAGCACTTTTGTATCTGGCACTTTTACTGGTTCAGGATTAACTCCCATTGAGCATCCGCTTCTTCATCGAAGTCATGCACGACATAGTAACCGTGAAGTAGCTCTCGTTTCTTTAACCGGATGTATCCAAGCCCGATTGTTTCCATTCTCCCATTAGGCAACTTGTGCTGAGTCCCGGGAACGTTCCAGACCCTGTCATAGAATTTGGATTTTCGAGCGGTCTGTTTAAAGGATATCCCCTGGCGCTTCAATAGCCTTTTCAATCCTTCTGTATAATATCTGGGCAGACGGATGGGCTGAAGCCTGTCAAGCGTAGGATCTGCACCGTGCCAGATTTCTTTCTCCATTTTGGTTTCTTCAGAGCGGTAGAATAGAATTGCTTTTTCGCCTTCTCACCTGGGAAGGATATAGAACGTCCGCAGCTCCTCTACACTGTAGATATCAAGTGCGTCAAGTTCTTTATGGTGTTTAAGTGGAATCATGGCGACTTGCAGACTTTGCTCTTCGTCAGCGGACGTTTGTATTGAAGGTCGAGCAGAGAATACAGCATGGACCTCATCTTCCGAGTCACTACCAAAGATCAACGTAGGAGCGAATGGTCCTGGCTTGTTGTGTTGGGGTGGACCCGAATAAATCATCTCCTCTTCCTCCTCGGTATCACTGCCGAAGACAGGGATGGTGGCATTAGCTTTGTTCTCCGGTTTGTGACACCTCTCCGTATCCTCGAAATCCGGTAAGAAGTATTTGGCATCTTCATATTTGCGGACCTCGTTCACAGAGAACGGGTTCAGTTCTCCCGTCACGGTATACTCGAGACCATCCTTAAAATACTTCATACACTGATGTTGTGTAGAAGGGATGATGCTGTACTCGTGTAACCATGGTCGGCCGAGCAGAGCGTTGTAGCATGTCTTGGCGTCTATGACGTGGAACTTAATGTCCGTGACGAGTAGTCCAAAGCGTAGCGTCAGTATCACAGACCCAAGAGTTCTTGATGACTGGGAGTCGAACCCGGAGATGGTAATCTTGTCCCGAGCAAGGTGCTGGACACTCATGCAGATTTCTTTTAACACCCGCACATTGAGGAGATTAACGGAGGATCCATTGTCGATCAGGATTTTGCCTATCTTTATATCGTGGCAGTATCCTGAGACATAAAGAGGGCGATTGTGTTCGCACGTCCCAAGGAGGAGGTCTTCATCGCCAAAAGTGACATCGGCCATGTGCACTTCCTCCAATTCATCCTTCATCTTTTCTTCGGCCAGAAAAACTTGGAATTGTTCCGGCTCCTGTAGTGCCTTGATTAACGAGTCTCTCGCCTCCTTTGATAGCAAAAGGGCGTCAAGAAAGCTGAGCTGCGAGGGTAGTTTCCTTAGATGTGCTAAGACGTTGTAATCCACCTTATTTCTCTTCGGCGGGTCCTTGGCACTTAGCTCTTCCATAACTTGGTCATCTAAGATGATATCTTCAGAGACCTTTTCTTTCCCTTTATCTTTTTTATTTAAGGTTCCGAGATTCTTTTCGGGCAGTGTCCGATTACGCAGCCTGATATTTTTACAGACCTTCTGCTCTTCTTCTTTTCCTGAGGTGGACTCTTTAAAGAGGGGGCTAAGAGCCAGCTCCTCTTCGGAATCACTCCCGAATGTAAGCACTTGTGATCCCCCGGCATTAACCATGCGACAATTGCCGGTAGTTCTGTTAAGCCCCTCGGTCGTATTTTTCCGCTCCCGACGAGTTTTGCGCTTCTCCCGTTTAAAATGCCGTCGATGAGCAACATATCCTTACCACCATCTATCGAAAGTTTTGCACTCTTCAGTGGGGTGCGAAATCTTCCGATGATACAAGCAGTAGGAGGGGTGCATTTCCACTTCACCAGTAATGTTTTCTTCGGAGGACGATAGCTTCATGCCCATTGATATGGCCTTAGCCAACCTTTTCCTCGTCTTGAATTTGCTTTTGTCCGTAGTGGATGTATTTTGCTCCAGCGGAAGTGTCTCAGCTCTTTCGTCAAGTCGCTGGCGCTTGGCCCTTTCAAATATAGCCGTCTCGCGTTCCCGATCAGCTTTACTTTTCAACAGAGCTTCATTGAGGAATGCGTCAATTACTTCATCCGATGGCCCCAGAATTTTTGGTTCAGGATCTGCCCCCAGCTTTTCAGTGCAAGGAGTCTCCCCATCGTCCGTGAACGAATGGGAAATCACATGACAGCTCGCCACGTATTCCTCAGATTCATCCGACGAACTTTCTCCCTCATCTTCCTCTTGAAAGACGCGGTTGAGAAACTCTTGGAGTGTAATGGGAGTCCGTATTTTCTGGTTATATTCCTCCAGCGCGTCAATTTGTTTTTGTAAGTCTGTGCGCTTGTCGTCAGGCTTCACAGGCTTCTTGGATTTCTTCTTCTTCTTCTTCGAAGATTTTGACGGCTGGTTGTGAGCGCTTGGGCCACCACCATCGGTCTTTGGGGTTGGACGCGGCTTCAACATCCCTTCAATGATCTGAGGTTCCAACGGGTTCTTCCACTTGATCGCTGGGCATGTTTGAAGATCGTTCAGCATCCTCTTTGTCTTGGCTGACAGCACAACCTCCCATGGGGTTTCTTCGACGAGAGAGCACGTCGCCCCCGGCATATTCATCCTTTTAGAGGCATGAGGTTGTGGCGGATTCACCTTCCATCTGTCGGATAACGCGAACTTGCCCTGTTGGTACTGGTCTTCAAGCCAATTTTTGAAGACGTAGCAATCTTCGATCGAATGACCCAGTACTCGGTGATAGGGACAGTAGTTGGGCTCATTGACATCATTTGGTTGCGACGGACGTTTTGGCTCCGGCAGATTTATGAGTCGGTTGCGCAACGCCAGCTCGAATAATCTTCTCGTTTTATCTCGGGGAAACGAGTAAGGACGTCCTAGCCTCTCCTTAAGGGGTACGTGCGGACGCATATTATTTTGACGGACAACCGGCTTCGAGTTGCTCGGCTGTTGTTGAGCATTAGCGACAACGATCGCTTTCCCCTTTCCTTTTTCATTTCGGGAGTCCGGCTTTGGAAGAGGGGGTCTATGGCCCATCTGATCCATTTGCGCTAGCTTGTCGATCAGGGCCTGGAAGGTAGTCGGCTTGAAGAACATCATAAATTGTGAGATGGTTGCTTGCGGATCAAGGGTTCCCACAAACATACCCACTGCGGGAGCTTCTTCAATGCGTTGCTCGCATTTTGACCATAAGTTCCGCCACCGTATAGCATATTGGACCCATGTCTCGCCTGGTTTCACCCTGGCGTTAATCAGTGCCGTCATCGGGGTGCGTTCGCTGGCGCTTGCAAAACGCCGGGTAAACAGTAGCTCCATCTCCGCGAAGGTCTTGATAGAGTCGTTTGGAAGCTCAGAGTACCACTTGAACGTTGTATCTGATAAGCTTCCAACGAACCGGCGAAGCAACAATTTATCATCACCGCCAGTGTTGCCGCAAAGCGTCCTGAACTGGGCAACATGCTGGTGAGGATTGCCCGTCCCCTTATAGATATGGAACTTGGGAATTGTGTAGCCCGGCGGGTACTTGATCTGGTCGTACCAGCTCGGATATGGTCGTCCTGTTTTTACGACCTGACCGGCTGCTTCAGTCGCATGATGAACCCGTATTTGTTGGGCTATATACTCGTCCAAGTCAGCTTTGGAGATTGTCTCCTCCTTGGCTGTTGACAGAGCTGGTGGAGGATTCGACGTTTCTTCCCTATCGCCTTCAAGGACGATCGGGGGATCTTCAGCTGGAGGATCTTGTTGGATCGTCATCCCCACCATGTCTTGGAACAGGAGGGCTATACGCTTTATGTTGGCTGCTTGTTCAGCAGCCTCTTTATCCTTCTTCTCCAATATCCGACGAAGGAATTCGGCGTCAGTTTCCTGCTCCTGGCGTTCATCCGAGGACGTTTCAGGGCTTTCTTTTGGCCCAGTGAGTGCGGCCACCTGGTCATCATTTCTTGGAGCTTCTGCTGCTGCTCCTGCGCTTTGGTCACTGATCGCGTAAGCGGTCTATGACCTGTGGATATGCGGCTGTCCTCTTTACCAGACGCCATGTAGACGGTATGAACTACGATGCCCCCGGACTTAGGGCGTTTGGGTTCACCGCCTTTGATATTCGTCATCGGCGTGAGGACTTTCTCCGGCCTTCTTCTCTTATGGGCCGTTGAAATTGAGGGGGCCGCTGCTTTGGGCATCCAAGTGGTCGTCGCCTTTCGTTGCTTGACAGGGGGATTTTCTTCCTGCCGACCTTTCGACTTCTTGTGTTGGCGAGAGAAATTAGGATCAATCACAGATTCTCGGACTCGTCGCCATGTCTTGTAGATCCTGAAGGACAGCGATTGAGGAGACTGCTCCGGCTTTTTTGCTTCCACGGCGGTCTCTACCGGTGGAGGAGATCTTTTGAGCACCGCAGTTGGCGAATTTCTGCGTACCCTGTTCAGCATCTCAAAGTTGTTCTCAGTTGGAATAGCGGCATTAACTTCCACCGTCGGAGCTGGTGGAGTTATCCCAGAGGGGGAGTTGCCCCCAGTCTTCCTTATCCGACGCCAGTGGCATCGTCGGGTGTGACGAGCTGTCGGTATTGGTTCAGCGACAGAGACAGCTTCTTGTCCCCTGTTCAAGCGAGGGACTGTTGCCGGTGTCAGCCTCTTGAAAACTGACGTCCATTGAGGAGTTGTGTCCAAACGGTCGAAAGCAAATTTCTGAGCGGGAGTGGGAATAGTCAGCCTTGCAAAGACTGACTCTTTGACAGGAGAAGCCGCCTTGGCGACTTCGGGAGCAACCGTCTTCTTTGGGATGACCGCCTCAGGTGTTATGGGCTTCTTGATAGGCCCTTTGGTGCTCAGGCTCAGTCTGGAGAAGACCGAGGAGTTGGACGACCCGTTGAGAGGGGTCATGGGAGTAGCAAGTCGATCGAAGACCGACTTCTTCGAAGCTTCCGGTGCGGGCACAGGGATGGTGAAGCTTGCTGGCAGGATCATGGTCCCGAAAAACAGGCCGGTGGTGGCTTGAGTCACTTTCTCCACAGGCGTAGTAAGGATGGAGGCCGCTTGAGGCCCATATGCTACACCCCCAGGTGAGGTGGAGCGTCGGCTGCATTGGCACTTCGAGCAATTCGAGCAATTTGAGGCCATTGATGCTTGATTTCTGCGCCAGGAAAAAAACCAAATCTTAGTAACTTGAAATCCAAAGGCAACCATTAACAAACCCCGATTCGTTCGCGAAGACGACACACGAAGTGTGGAGTGGAAAGAGGAAAAGGTCCCATCGGGCGTGCCAGAATCTGTTCCCCTCCGAATGGTGGCAACGACGTGAGGACGCCTTGCCTGAGATTCGGGGCAGATGCTATTTGGTTTTATCCGTCCACCTCTCCGAAGATACCAAGTTGATTTATGGCACCGTGTATCGGAGGTTTAGACGGATGCGGCCGATATAGCAGACTTCGTTAGATTCCCCCTCAAGCGAAGGGGTTTTGATTGTGGGGACGCTCTTCTCTGCAGGCACAAGCCCCTGCAGTTAATTACACTACCGCATCGCGGTAGCCACTTTCTCCTTCTCCAGAATTTCACTTCGTGTCGTGCGTGTTTGTTTTGTTTGTGGATGCCCGTGGATTATATACGGAGACTAAGTTATGCCGTCGCCCGTAGGACGTGGATTAGTCCAAATCCGTATTTACTTAGATTTGGGTTTGGTGTTTTAGTTTAAGGATACGTTAGCCAAATTGAGGCTAAGATCAACTTAATCATTCGTTAAGAATACGTTAGTCCGATTTGAGACTAAGATCAACTTAACGGGATCGTTTGGATCCGACAAAAGAGCATTTGGGGGCTCTATTGCTCCAGTTTAGGGACATAGTGGTCCATAGGTAGTTTAAGGATATTTCGGTCCGTTGCCAGTTTAGGGACTTGGTGGTCCATCGATAGTTTAAGGACGCATAAGTCCGTGGGTTTAAAGACCCCACAGTCTGTGTCTTAGTTTAAGGATGCATAAGTCCGCGGGTTTAAGGACCCCACAGTCCATGTTGATGTGTGGTTGTCGGGACCCGTCACCTCTCTGACGTCGTTGAAGGATTACAACGATAGGAGTCAGAGGAGTTCGGAGATGTCCCCTCAAACCGGATGTAAATTGATTTAATAGAGCAGCTGTGCTCAGTCAATTTAATTTGAGAACTTACGGCCATGATTGGGCTAAGTCCAGTTGAAAAATGTTCAACGCTTTTATTTATCTTTGGCCTATTAGGCCTGTGCTGGGGCTTTGCCCCCTTTTTAAATAATGCATTGCATTTCTTATTTTGTTTGGGCTCTGCCCTTTTATAAATGATGCAGAGCATCAATTTTGTTTGGGCTCTGCCCTTTTATTGCATTTTATTTTGTTTGGGCTCTGCCCTTTTATAAATGATGTAGAGCATCAATTTTGTTTGGGCTCTGCCCTTTTATTGCATTGCAATTTATTTTGGCCTACTTGGCCTTTTTGATTTGGGCCTGGCCCTTAAGTAGACAATGCAGTGCATTTGTCAGGCACGTTGCGCCAATCACTGAGCGCAAGCGCTTGTGGTGATGACACGTGTCACGCAAGCGCAGTGCGCTGGGCTTGCGCTGCTGACACGTGGCGCGCTCTGGTGAGTTGCGCCAATTTCAGAGAGCAAGGCTCTATCTTAGAAGCGCATAGCGCAAGTGGTTCAGATGCTGACACGTGGCGCTTTCTGGTGGCTTGCGCCAACCCAAGGGCGCAACAGTGCAGTTTTGCAAGTACAGGGTACTGTTTAATTTCTTGATCCAATTTAGATAAGAGAAAACAAGTTTTTCTTGTTTTTTCTTATTTCCAGAAAACCAGTGGTTCATAAAAAGTGTAAGGCACTATTATTATTTGTTTTTTATTGAAGATCATTGATCTTGTTTTTAGATCAATGATCTATTAGAAGAAATTCTACTATTTTATGAAGGTTTTTATCTTTTTCTTGAACTTTCTTCAGAGTTCTCTCTGTTTTGAAATTCTTGATCTCTCCCAATGTTCCTTCTTTTGAATTGGGGTCTAGGGGTCTTTATATAGTGCCCATAGATTTGTTAAGTTTGTTAAAGAGATCATTCCCTGAGTGATTTGGGGAATTTTCCCCACCGTTGGATTTTTGATCCAAGGGCTCCTGTTTTATAGAAGGCTGTTCTTGTTTTAATAAGAACAGAAGGATCTTACTAGAATTTTAATTCTGTTTGGCGCAAACGCCCCAGCACGTGACACGTGTCGCGCAGCGCACGGCGCAGCGCATCTGCGCTGACACGTGTCGCGCAGCGCACGGCGCAGCGCAACTGTATTTGCGCATCTGCGCGCTGACATGTGTCGCGCAGCGCACGGCGCAGCGCAACTGTGTTTGCGCTGGCACGTGTCGCGCAGTGCAGCGCAGCGCAACTGCGCTTGCGCAACTGCGCTGACACGTGTCGCGCAGCGCAGCGCTTGCGCAACTGAAGCGTTGCTTCCTTTAATTTTGTTCTAAATAGAGCCTTGCTCTGATTGGTCGCGCTGCCTTGGACGCTGCGCTGACGTATCAGCTTTTGATACGTGGCGCGTTGCGCGCAGCGCAAGAAATTTGAAGCGTTACTTCAAATTTTGAATTTTTGAAATTCAAACAGAGCTTTGCTCTGATTGGGGGAAACAGGGGGCTAATGATAAGGCTCAATATCGGTGACTCTCCAAATGCTGACACGTTGCAGATGACGTGTCTTAGAACCTACAAGAAAGGATCAAGAACTTCAGTTGGGTTCACACTCGGCCCGAGGAGTTCCCGACCATTCGGTGGGCTTCCAGACTACCCCCGGCTCGCCTCCGAGCTATCACAGAACTAAGATGTCTCGGCCTCCCGCTCATGCCCGAGCCTCCCGCTGAGCTCTTCTTCCTCGGTCTCACCAACCGAGCCGCAACGCTGATCACAGGTGCCTCCGTCACGGCTCTGCGAATCTTGCCATGCGCGAGATATCGGCCGCCTACGATCCCGCGTTCCACGCCATCACGATCCCCCATTAACGAGCTTGTCTCGTCATTAATGCGGGATCCTGCCTATCACGCGGACGTGACGCCAGGGGCGTAACGGCCGGCGTGATTCTCGCGCCCGCCTGCCCATTGCTTCCGCAATATAAACCCCTCTTTCAGAGGATCGAGATAAGCAATTTGTACTCCATTAGGCCGTTACTCTGCCAAAATACCCCGTCTAACTTGATCGTCGGAGGATCCTCGGTGGCACAACCATCCCGGGACTTTTTTGCAGGTAGCTCGGCCACAACCACTCAAAACCCATTGAGATCCACACGCTCCAGGAGGCAACCCTCCGGCTCAATCTCAGCCGTCCATCAGCGCTCGCAGCAGATCGACGGAAAATAACATCTGAAGGAGATCCAGAGCTCCATCAATTACTTCCAGTGGATCATCATTAGGAATTTTGACATGCAAAGAATACGGAATTATGTTAATTAATCTAGAGGTGTCATATGATCTGAAGCACCGCTATCGATGATCCACGACAAAGAAGTAAGAGAAAGCTTACCAGCAATGTTAGCTGACTGAGAAGTTAGATCACTACCGAGGAGTTGAATAAGTTGATTATACTGCTCTTTTGTCAAACCGGTAGCAGGAGATGGCCTTGCATCATGTAATTCATGAGAAGCAGTGGCAGCAAAGGATGATTCTTGATTCTGGAAACGTGGTGGATCAGTTTTCGGGCGTGGCTTGTTACTGCCTGATTTCCAGTTGGCTGGGCAGCCTAAGAGTTTGAAGCATCTGGTTTTGCTACGACTTATCCTTTTGCAATGGTCGCAACGCTCCTTTGATCTTGAATCAAATCTGTTATAGGATGCTCGAGAAGAGTTAACAGTTTTAACCGCTAAGGCCGTTACCTCAACGACCGGCGAGACGAAGCTACAGCTTGTTGCTTCTCTTCCTTCACAACCATGGAGTACACTTTACTTACGGAGAATGCTTAGAATATGTGAACGAATGGTAGAAAATGCATCATTCAAAACCATAAAAAATTGATGGACCTTCTCCGTTTATCACGCAATTGAAAAAGCCTTTGCTGCTCCACAAGTGCACCCACAAGTAAATTTAGGAACAGGATCATATACTTGCAGTGCATCCCATAATGCTTTGAGCTTTGTCTTGTTTCTTGACTGAGATTGGCCAGATCACGTTTAAGCTCATGCACCCTAGGCGCATTTCCTTGCGAGAACCACTCCTCAAGATCAACCCATACTTCATCCGCGCTGTCTGCATATGCAACACTATCGTGTAGATCCTTGGCCAATGTATTAAAAATCCAAGAAATCACCATGGAATTACATTTGGTCCAAGCTTGGAACTCTGGTGCATCTTCTGACAAGTTTAGTAGGGAATCATCAACGAATCCTCTCTTGTTCTTTGCATAGAGAGCATTCTGCAGAGCTCTCTTCCATATATGAAAGTTGTCTCCATTCAAAGGATTTGAGACAAAAACTCTTCCAGGATCATCGCTAGGATGAAGGTAATAAGGGGATTCAGGATCGATGGATTTGCCTCCTCATGAAGATCCAACTCTGTTTTGTGAAGTGGATCTTTCTTCACCCATGATAAAACTAGAACGAAACAAGCGGCAAAACCTTGCTGTCCAAGTTGAAATTCTATCCGGCAAAACCTTGCCCTAAGAAAAGAATAAGGTTTTTTTTTGGTTAGGGTGCTTTGATACAATGAAAAATTATAGATCAGAAAAGCATAATCTGTTGTATTGCACTGATTTGATATATATACAATTACATGCATAAAGTTTAGGCATAAATCAATTAGTATACAAGGAAGGGAATAAGGAGCTAAATAATTCTATCGGTTTTCTAGCTTAGTAACTTGCCGAGTATACTTCGAAATTGCTTATATTTTGGGATTTACAACTAATGAAAATCCTAAATGAATATCCTGCTCGATAAGAAACGAACAGGGTGTTCTTTAAATAATTGTAAGCATTATAGCATGCATCACCTAATTATAGGATGGGGACATTTCAATCGAAACAGTGTTAGCAAAAATAAGCAAGTTGCTTGGCTTTCACACCCTTAATTTCCTTTGTTGATGAAAATGTGAGGTGAGTTTGAGAAATATCTAAAATCTTTTGAAAATTGTAGTTGGTTGATATGTCCTTATTATGGCCCATTTCGTTGTTGGCATTTGAACCTCCAGAAGATTTTGAAATTTCCACATTTGAAATTACGTGCATGAATAACATAACATAATGAAGAAAACCCAACAATTATAACACAAAAACGTTTTAAGTGACATGACGGACTCCGAAAATCGGATGACACCAAGAGATCTTTCTTAAGATCACGAGAAAAATAAAGTTCATTGACCTAGTGGGGAGTAGGCAAAGGTATATAGGCAGCCGAGGGTGTATATATTATAGCAATAGCGCATGAAATATAAATGAAACGGATAGAACGATGTGTTGTTTCAGGAAACATGGGTATGGAAAATTTTTAAAACCCGTAGGTTTCCAGTTTTAAAGGAATTCCTGCCAAAATGACAGATCCAGCCGTAGATTCTTTAACATATATAGGATTTGGGCAACCGTTAGAAGAAATTTATAATAAGAAATTATCTTGTGCGAAGAGGCATCGAAATTCATGTAGTAATTCAGGTCTTCTTTCTAGGGTAAGCCTATGTAGATTAATTCCATTTGATATTTAAGGTTAAATTAATCTGGTTTGGCCAACGCCCGTGGTGTGGTACGCGAACATATGAGATTCAAAGAAGAATTGGCTCGTTATCCTAAGGATTATCTTTTCACTTTTATTAGATCTTAATCATCCGTATTAAGGGCGGACCAAAAAAATTTCATCAGAGCACACCTAACAAAGCAAAATTATGTTAAGAAATTAAAATAAGTATTATATAAAATATTCAATTATTTAAAGAATAGTAACAAAAATTTTAAATAAGTTAATTACAAACATAGGAAAAACTCGTTTTTTACAAAGAAAAAGGTTAATGAAATTCATTGCCATTTACGATCCAAAATAATTCAAAAGTAATAGTAGGCGGCGTGAATTGAACATTTATTGTGAAACAACACACATTACCACTTGAGCTAAAACCCAATAATGTTTTACTAATGCAATAAATATATTATACATGTCCAAATATCCCAATATTTGTTTATAATCAATATTAGCCTTTTTTTCCTTAAAAATTTTAGCAGAGGCATGTGCCCCCACTCGCCTCTTATTATATCCGTCCCTGCCCGTATATCATTCTATTCATGATGAATAACCTTTTGTCAAAGGAACTAAATGTACCAAATTTAGTTGGCTCTGCTTCGTCTTCCAGGGTTTTGTTTGTCCTTTTAGTTTAAGATATTATTCTTCAAAACAAAATAATAAGGAGATAAATAAATAATCCAATCTAACCAGCCACCCATGACAAAGATAAGGCCATGGACTTCGCCATAAAAAATATTGGCATTACTTGCAAGCCAGGCCACTTAAAGACCTAATAGATGATGTCAAAGGAGAAGCCTCTTCTCAATTAGCAATTCTCTTCTGCCTAATTCTAGCTCTTGGAAGTTGATCATTCAACATCATAGTTTATTGAGGATTAAGACTACAGATTTAGAATATTTTTAGCCGTAACAAGAGAAATGTTTTATTTCGGAACTTCCAAGAAAGGACTACAAAATGGAAATTAAATATATTTTGTACGAAAATATAAGCACATAATTCAAAATTGTAAAATTTTTGCAACATTTAAAATGGTGGGTTTCATCCAAGTTGTTTTATGGATAATTTTAGTGGGTGATATTTTTCTCAAATTTTAGTACGAAAATGAGAAAAAGATACATGAACCCTTCGAGTGCAAATTTAAAATGAGTGGAGTGCATGTGAATTGTTGATTTTGCTATATCATCATGATTCAAATATAGATCTATCATTGCACATTGGAATATTAAAACTGTTATTTCTTTTGTTATTTACAGAAGTAAGAATTGTATGGAACCCATCGTATGCTGAAATATATCCCTTGGTTTTTTGTGTGTAGTTTGCATACTGGAACATGCAACATTCTTGTCATGATTCTCGTGTTTGAACAACTTGTTCATTCCTCATAAGCATATATCTAAAAGCATTAACATTTTATCACTTGTTAATTTGTTATTTTCATTATATCTACTAATATGCATTTATTCGTAATAAAAAATGGAGAATTTAGGCCAGTGAAAAATCCATGTAATATGCATTGTGTATTCTCAATTTTTTTTAATGTTAGAACAATGCATTTATATAAGTGCAATTATATATTTATATTATCAAGAAACTATGAATTAAAACAGAATTGATACGAAGGAAATTAAAAGTTATATTTATACAATTCAATTTTTAGAAGCTATATGTAATGCTTCATTTTTAATTTTTTTATTCTTTTATTTTATTCTATTATGTATTATATATTTTAATCTCTTGAGAGAACAGTTTAAATGCACTGAATGTAATGAGTGCATCTAAGAGCTTAACGATTAGCTCTACAAATGTTATGTATGATACACGTGACAACCACAAAAACTTGAAAAGAATGAAAGAGGAGGATCGTGGTTCCCCATGGGGTGGGACAATGCAGGACTAATCACAGAATATAAATTAAACAATCGTTCTACCTACACTCCAAATACTTGAAACTCTCTTATGAGAAAACGGAATCTCAAAATTTACCTTATGGCGTCGAAAAAGGTCAACGCTCCACCGATTTTTTCGACGACGATGTCCACCATCTTCATGTTTATCGTCTAATTCGTGTATACACCGAATTTCATATGATTCTAACATATTTCATTGTTGATTTAGTGGGTGCAAAATTAACGGTTTTCCGACAGTACAACATTTTTAATATATTAACATCACAAAAACAACAGTTTGAAGGCGTTAGAATCATATGAAATTCGGTGTATTCACATATCAGACGATAAACATGAAGATGATTGATGCCGTCGAAAAAATTGATGGAGGGTGACTTTTTTCCGATGTCACATAAGAAAATTTCCTCTCATGGCATCAGAGATTCCATTTTCTTCTATAACAATTGTAGTTGGTTTATTCGTTTCAATAAAATTACGAACTAGGGTCTGCTGATTAGCAATATCAATATCTATCCCATGTAGTGGCAACGGCAATTTCCTTGTCTGTCTTCTATGAATTCATGTTGGTTTGCTCACCCATGTCCTTTGCTTGCTTAAATGTCGTAGATCATAAGAACTATTTCCAGAAAATGATGCGTAAAGTGTGGGCAGCCATACCCCCAGAGATGTTACAGGTAACAAGTATAAGTCTATAACACAAGGATGAATATCCCCAGCAACAGCAACAGCAACAGCAACTGTAGCTGCATTATCATTTTGCACAGCACAGCGCTGTGCTCGATCCCACACAGTCACTAGTCCTGCCGCTACATGGTGCATAGAGAGAAATTAATCAACATATCAGATGTTGGCGCCTGAAAATTGAATCAACACGAATAATATATGGACCTCGGGGGTCCTCCTTCGCATCTGATGCGTCTGAACATGTCTGGTTAATAAGTTAACTTATCAGGCCCCCTCCATTTTTCTTTAGATTGGGCTCGACGCTCCTCTTTCTCCATCTCTCTCTCTCTCTCTCTCACCACGTTATGAATTAATTTACTTTCTAATTAATGCTAAAAATATACAATCGTTCACCCTACATCTACCTACGTATATTATAAAACGCACAGATCAGGCTTAACTCATAATCTAATTGAGCTTAATTAGTAATGAAAACAGAGGGTATCAAGAGATCCGAGGAAAATGGGAATCTCTATTCTATAGAGCCAAGGAAAATGAAAGAAAATGCAAGTCACGCAACTGCACATATTTTAAACTAAGCAGTACTACTAAATAATAATACAGACAAGCCACTAGGAGTAAGGGTGGATCAGATCCATTCACACCCATGCAATTGCATTACCCATTTATTTCATGTCATAGATCCACACCCAACCACTCTGTTTTCTATCTACCCAAGTATTCCTGTATCACATTATAAACGGTAGATAACGGACGTTAAACTTTACCCTGCATCTTACGGTAAGGCAGTTGTTCCGACGACGGATGCACCCATCCACCAGCGGCCTCGATTCATATCCAATTCGGATATAAATCGATGATACAAAGAAGGGGGCCTACAATAATCACGGACGTAATCCAATTCATATGAAGATGTGGGTAGTAATTTTTTTTATTACCAACGACTATTCGTATCCGTTTTCGCATCCGTCTTGGATACGAATATGCTAACATCTGCATATCTATTATGTATCCAGATCCAATATCAATAATAATAGCTTTTGACTTTATGAGGCATAATTTTCCTAATTTTCATTGGATATTCATATCTGATTTTTATCAAATACGGATCGCAATTCCAATTTCCGATAACCATACATATCCGTATTCAGATCTGCTTAGGAATGCCGAATATAGACATGATAAAACCTATATCTGGTCCTTATCCGGACCCTTGCATCCGTGACAATAATGGAGACCTTATAAGTTAAGAAACACATTGGAAATGCCAGTCACGCAATACTACTAATAATAATAGAATTGACAAATCCCATGTGTCAGATTCACCAATCTATTTTCCAATTCAAGTTTTTCCCCAACTGATCTTGACCCCCAAACCTGACGTGGTCCTAATTTGGTTCATCTGCAAAAACAATTATATCATATCTAAGAAAGAAACATCAAGGAGATGAACCCACCCACCTAATACTAATAATATCCCCCGTCAAAGTTAAAAAAAAGAAAGCACAAGGTAAGAAGGAAAGAAAGAAAAAGGCCAAGAAGCGTCGGGCGCGTGAGTAGAGGTGCAGTCGCTTGATCAGAGGAAAGGAAATGAAAACAACGTGATGCTGTGGTTGCTGCTTGCTGCAATAATAATCATCACTTTTCTTTAAAAATAAAATAAATAAATAAAAAAGATTTTGCAAACTTTTAAGCAGAGTCTTTTTTCGTGTGCTGGCTCCCCTATAACTTTGACCGCTCCTGTCCGTTTCTTTTGCCGCGCGCGCAAGGAGACAAGCCCCTATTTCTAGCTATTGATTATTTAGAGTCATGGCTTGTGTGTGAACGTGGATCGCTTAATGCTCTTTTCTCATATTTATACACTTGGTCACACGATCGACTTTTCCAATGAAGTTTGAGGTGATTGCGTATATTTAGTCGCTTCCTTTTCTTCTTCTTTGTTCTCCTTTCTCATTTCAGATATAGATATACATCCATTGAATCTCTATCTATCTCTTCTCCGTCTCTTGCTAATGGCCGTGCAAGCTCATTACTCCAATGCTTTTGCTCCCGGTATTCAAATCAACAACAGGTAATCGATGTATGTACGTGTTTTCCAAAAACTTCATTTTTACACTTCTAATCTTGTTTTCCTAATATGGTCTCAGGGATCTAAGCATTGCTCTCAAAGATCATCAGCATATCGGCAGACCTAATGGATTGGTTGTTAGCGATCTAATGCACAATGTTTCAGGAACAAGAAAGCGAAGCAGAGACGAACCGGAGACTGCGGCGATTCAACAGTTCCAGTTTCCGATTCAATTCAAAATTCCGAAAACCCAAAGCATTCAAGCTTCGTCGAGGCAATCGCAGCACGAAATGGAGATCGACGCAATGATCAAACTTCATGTAAGTTCAAAATCTCTCAATCTCCCACGAATCATTTCTCAAATTTTTATCATTTTAGCTCTAGTTTTAACATTTTCCTCGTAAAATTTCAGAATGCGAAGCTCAGATCGGATCTCGGCGAAATGCAAAGCAGACACAGCAGAGAGATGATAAAAATATACGAGAATCAAGCAGCGAAGAAGATCGCCCAAAAGGAAGCAGAAATCGTTACCTTGAGACGGAAGCAATCGGAGCTGGAATCGAGATTGAATCAAATCGCAGCAGAGAACCGAATCATGTTCGCGATAGCGAGGAACAGCGAGGCGGTGGTGGCGGGGCTGAGGGCGAGCCTCGACCAGGCGCTACGCGGGAAGGCCGCCGCTGGAGAGTGCCAGGGGGAGGGTGCTCAGGCGGAGGACGCGGCGTCGTGCTGCTACGAGGGGGACAGCGAGGATCGCAAGGAGATGAAGAGATCGTGCAGGGTTTGTGGCGGGCGAGACGTTTCGGTTCTGCTGCTACCGTGCCGGCATTTGTGTTTGTGTCTGGAGTGCGAGCCGGGAGCCGACACGTGCCCGATATGTAACGAGCGGAAAAACGTCGGCCTGCAGGTGTTTATGGATTGATTTGTGGGAAATGCGGTCTGCTGTACCTGCGGGTAATTAATTGTACATGGTTTTACTTCTTCTTTCTTTCCTTTTTTTCTTTCTGTTTTTTTTGGTAGGGTTGGACTGAACTTTGGGGAGGTTGTTGAATTAACTCTGGAATTAAATTTATTTAATTTTTTTTTCGAAGAATTGGTATAAATGCATCACTAACGGGGGTTGGGCATTCGCAGGTGAAGTCACGGTAGATTTTTGATAGGTTTTGTGTATTAACTTGATATGTTGAGCGGGTGTTTAAAAAACGGTTTAAACTTATCTAATTTAGTAGGTGTAAATCTTTTACATGATACAAATTCATGGGGTTTGACCTGGTCGAAAATTAATTGGTTGGTTGTATTTGCCGGACGGGGTTTATGATAAAAGTTTAAATATTGTTAGAGGACTTCACAATCGTGCCGGCATTACAAAATTCGCATAATGTTTGAGATATGTATCCCGGCAAAGGTGATCGGCTTCATTTTATTACTCAATGGTGAGGAAATTTTGGTAATAAAATGAAAATAAGAAAATGTGAAAAGGACATAAATAAATAATAAAGAGGGAATTGTTTCCTTGAAAAATCCCAACCATACATCGTAAATCATGACACTTATTAGAGCCGTTGGATTGGGGTCATTGACCTTAGACCCATAAACATGAGGGCTAAGGATCTAGTAGAATAAGGAGAAATAGAGGAAAAGAGGAGCAAGAAAATCTCGACTATGAAGTCCAAGATAATTTAGTGAATAGCATACGGATCTCAATAAGTTATTACAAATATTGAAAAATTAAGGTACATTAGTTAAATAAAACCCAATAGCAATAGAGTTTATATGTAGGGAATAAAATTGTCGCTTTGCAATTGTGATCAACATTATCTGATCAACATTGTCAAAGAGCCGAGTGAAACCGAAAAGTTCATAATTGTTGCATTTGAAAAAAAAAACATATGCATCAATATACCGCATCAAGTTCTGTATACTATGCTACATACATAATCATTAATTTACTCTTCAAAACATTTACCTCGAAACAATAATTATTTGGATGCTGACTAACGTTAGCATGGAAAACATTGAAAGTTTCCTCAATCCATGCACACGCGAGAACACATTTCAAACATCTCTAATCTTTCTTAGAAGAGTTCATTTTTTTCGGCCACCTCATGCCTTTTATCAATATCACACTAGGTGTTTTACACGAGAGCTTCTGATTAGTAATACATTCTATTCCATCGACCAATCACTCTCATTATCTGCGATGAGATGCTGGTCGGAGACAGAGACATGTTAAAAATGAATTTTTCTTCTTATAATCTTTTGATTCTCTAATTCGTGTATAACCGTGATGATAACAAGATGCGCTCCATTAATTTTTTTCTCCACAACATCATAGCTATAGCTAGCTATATATGCCTTTCCCATCATGATTGAACCCAAAGTTCTTGCATGTATTTAGATACAAAGGAAGCTTCCCTCTCAATTCATTTACTTTTCTTTTTGACCATTTCATATCATAATTTGTTCCACTTATGTCAGCAAATGCTATATACATGAGATTGATTATTACTTTAGCCATCACAAACTGTTTCTCTCTTCACACCACAGCATGCCTTGTTTGTATAAAGTCATTGGTGGTGACCGTTTCCTTTTTTATTCTCTTTGAGTTATTTGATGTAGAAAGCTTATGGGGCAAAGAAAAAGAAACAATGAAAGAAACCAAATTCATTATAGATGCTCCTTTATCTTTTATCCAATTGATGTTTTGGATGCTAGGTGGTAAATAGACCAACCATTTATGCACGAACTTCCACCAAGCATTACTCCTTACTTTATTTATAATGAAAGGGTCCAACTTTATATTCATTAGAGAGAGAAAACCCTTCCCATCGGTTAAAAATATAACGGTTTTCAATTTTTTTATTGATTGACGTTGTTCATTTTGATCAGCGTATTTTAAAACATGCATATACAAAAACTCATGTGATTTAGATACTGCTTGCACTTACATCCGAGGGGCATAAATTTAGCGGTTTAGTGAAATAGAACATTTTCTAGCAAGGAAATCAACGGTTAAAGAGTATCCAAAAAAACCATGGAAATTTGTGTTTATATGTTTTAGGTCATGAAGATCATAATGTCGGATAGTGCCAATTAACAGAAGAAGTTATGTAAATTGACTTTCTGATCGATATAGCAAAAACTCTCGTCTCTGTCGATGAAACTCTTGTTCGGTCCTTTGAATTCATATTCAATGCCACTGTTCATGATGCAATACGCTTTGTAAATGAATGAGATTTCTCTTGATTTTGATAATAAGTGATGTGTTGTGCTCTATGATTTGGCAGGGGTTTGTTTCAAGTAGATACCAATGAACCTAATTTACCTTTTCTAACGTTTTGCAGTTCATCAATTATGGCTTGTGTCCATAAATAACTTAGATGGTTGCTTTACTCAATTGGAGATAGTAATTAATGTAGATTTTTATAGATTTTTATGGAAGGCTTCTTTTTGCAGAAAACTCCAAGAATTATTGCAAGTCGACAACATTGTGATATGCATGCTTCAAATAGAAGACTTCTTTTTCCTTAAACCTCTTATTATTGTCTCCATTTTTTCTCCTGTCAAGTTTGCATCAATTGCAAAAAAAAAAAAAAAAATTACAAACAAGGAGAGTGACAATTCAAAAAAGAATACTGATGGATCTCTGGATCTCCTTCAGATGTTACCTTCCGTTGATCTGCAGGGAGCGGTGATGGATGGCTGAGATTGAGTTGAGGGTTGCCTCCTGGAACGTGTGAATCTCAGTGGGCTTTATATGGTTGAGGCCGAGCAACCTGCAAGGAAGTGCCAAGGTGGTTGTGCCACCGAGGACCCTCCGACGATCAAGTTGGTCAGGGTATTTTTGCAGAGTAACGGCATATTGGGGTGAAATTGGCTTACCTGAGTCGCCTTAGAGAGGGGTTTATATAGTGGCAGCCATTGGCAGGCGGGCGCGAGATTCATGCCGGGTGAAGGGCTTCGTGAGCGAGTCGGCGACATATTTAGCCCCGTCGCTTGAAGGACGATGTTCCCGATGCATGCCTTCGATCTCCTTTTTGAGGGCGTCGAGTCGGCCGTGGTATCCCGATGATTCGGCATACTATGAGTTTTGGCCTCTGTTGCTGGAGATCTATGCCTGGCCACGGTCCCGGTTGCGTTCGATGAGGTTGCTTAGGTCCCCCGACGAGATTGTTTTCGAGCCACCGTGGTGAGTCCCGTCCGCGCGACCCCGTCGAGAGAGGGGTGTCGGTTATGCCTGGGTGCAGGCGAGCTGACCGACACCTTCTCGGGAGGGACAGGGACGCGATGGGCCTCGGGGCGAGGTACTATGGCGAAAGACCTCGGTGTTGAACTGTACGGCGCCCAGCGGGTCATTGAATTGGTTGGCCCGGGAGATCTGCGGCCACCGGAGACAGCGAGGCGGTGTTCGGTCGTGCCGACGCGGGCAGAGTCTTCTTTCCTTCTGTAGGGGTCCCGGTCCCGAGGTGGGGGAGCTGCGACCTGAGGAGCTTGCTCGACCGTTTGTATACGGGCGAGCGCATCCACGACGGACGCGAGCCGATCTATCCGAGCAGATAGGGCGTGAATGGCATTCGGGGGAGAAGGGTATTCATCCGCATCTCCACTGTGGGGAAGGCGGCGGCTAGTGCTTGGATTATCGCGGTGATCGCTCGCCATGAGGTTGAGATCGGAAGATGAACTTTCATTGAGTGGAACTAAGATTCCCACAGACGGCGCCAACTGATGGATCTCTGGATCTCTTTCAGATATTACCTTCCGTTGATCTGCAGGGAGCGGTGATGGATGACTGAGATTGAGTTGGGGGTTGCCTCCTGGAGCGTGTGGATCTCAGTGGGCTTTATGTGGTTGAGGCCGAGCTACCTGCAAGGAATTCCCGGGGTGGTTGTGCCACCGAGGACCCTCTGACGATCAAGTTAGTCGGGGTATTTTGGCAGGGTAACGGCTTATTGGGGTGAAATTGGCTTACCTGAGTCGTCTGAGAGAGGGGTTTATATAGTGGCAGCCATGAGCAGGCGGGCGCGAGATTCACGCCGGCCGTTACGCCCCTGGCGTTACGCCCGCGTGAAAGGTGGGATTCCCCATTAATGACGAGATATGCTCGTTAATGGGGGAACGTGGCGGCGCGGAACACGGGATCGTGGACGGCGGATATCTCGCGTCTGGCCAGATTCGCGGAGACGCCTGTGATCAGTGTTGCGGGTCGTTCGATGAGACCGAAGAAGATAAGCTCGACGGGAGGTTCGGGAACTGATGGAGCTCCTTTTCGGGCCTCCGTCAGATGTTGTCTTCCTTTGATCTCGAAGTGAACTGGGTTGATTGTCCTTTGATGCATGTGGGTCTCAATGGGTAGTAAGAGGACAAATGGGATGAGAAGGCTGCCGCCGTGTACCTGCAAACAAGTCCCGGGGTGGTTTGGTACCACCGAGGACCCTCTGACGCTCAAGTCAGTGACTATATCCGAGCAGAGTAACGGCGTAAGTGTAAAAGAATGGCTTACTTGACCCCTCTATGATGGGGGTTTATATAGTGGCGGCAGCACGCAGCAGCAGACGCGAGAATCTCGCCGGCAGTTACGTTCCCGACGTCACGCCCGCGTGATAAGCGGATCGCCCGTTAATGGGGATCGCAATGGCGTGGAACGTGGGATGTTGCCGGCGGAGAATCTGCGCATGGCGAGATTCGCGGAGCGGCAGTTACGCCTGTGAGCGGTGGAGCTGGTCGGTCGGAGGGACCAAGGAAGATGCCCTCGGCAGGCGAGCTCGGGGAAGAGTAGGAGGGCCGAGGCATCTTGGTCTTACGGCAGCTCGGGGTGAGCTGAGTGGCCGAGGAGGCACATTCGCAAAGGGCCCCGAGGTGGGCCAGGTTGGGCACCGGGTAGCCTGGTCGGCCCTTGTGGGCCCTTTCTTCTGAGCCTTGGGACACGTCACCTGCCACGTGTCCTGATCTTGGAGGTCGTCAATATCGAGCATTATCATTATCCCCCCACTCTTGTCCCGACCAGCTAGCGGGTAGGGTCAGAAGTGGACAGTTGGGCCTCCCGAGGCGAGATCCCTTCCAGGGTCTCATCGGGGCTAGTCCTCGGGCCGTCGGTCGTCTTTTCCGCTAGCGAATCAGGGCGAGATCTTCGCATTTAAAGAAGGTGCGCTGGTTCGTGCACTCTGCAGCTGAAACGACGGTCCACGTGTCAGGCGCCAATCGGCTAACGTGACGCGTGCAGGTCTGCGGCGTATGATAGGACGCAGTTAATCGCGGGGCCGCCACGTGGAATGATCTGAGCCGCTGGACGCAATGGGCCGTTTCGGCGGGAGACGAAGGGTGTCGTTGGATGAGGTCGCGGGTGGTGATAAATGGGGTGGGGCCCAGCCTAGGGTCCCTACTCCTTCATATTTTCTTTCCTCAGGCCCCAGCTGCTCGGCGCTCGTCTCTCCTCCTTTGCTCCAACCCCTGCAGAATTTCTTTTCCAAGGTTAAATGTCTTCTTCTTCTGTAGAATTGGTAGATGTTGTAAGGGTAGGTACTAGGGTTCCTTTAGATGTGCCCGGGTCTTCCAGGGGAGCAGGGGCTGGCCCCTCTCCCCGGGGTCGCGAGGCGGGGGGCGCCTTCAGGGAGGAGGCGGTAGGTGTGGCCCCCAGCACCCTGTGCTGGGTGAGGCATGAGGATG
Source organism: Agapanthus africanus (assembly GCA_030015575.1). Taxonomy (NCBI): domain Eukaryota; kingdom Viridiplantae; phylum Streptophyta; class Magnoliopsida; order Asparagales; family Amaryllidaceae; genus Agapanthus; species Agapanthus africanus. Next base: position 412,213,412 of record CM057349.1, on the reverse strand, counting down.
AGCTCGCCAGCGCTCGGGCTCGCTTCCACATCCCCCCTCATTTCACGCTTCGTCTGGCCAAGGAGGGAGAGAGGGTCGATCAGGTGCGGGGCAGGGAGATTGCCCTGTACCTGGAAGCTTTTTAGGGCGGAATGCGCCTGCCCTTCTCTCCCGAGGTCATCGCCGCTCTAAAATTCTTCGGTCTGGCCCCCGGCCAGTTAGTGCCGAATTCATGGAGGATTCTCCTCGGGTTCCTGATCCGCCTGAGGCTGCAGGCGGTTCCCTTTAGTCTTTCCCTCCTCGATTCATGATTGGAAAAAGAAATTTTTCTTCGTTTCCCCTCCCGAGGACGAGGACTGGCCAGTGCCCACCAAATGGTTGAGGGAGAAGTGCCTGCCCGGGAACCTGTCCAACGACCCCGCCGCGGTGAGAGTGGCGTCATGGGAGCCCATCCCTCGTTATGATGTGTTGCTGTCCGAGAGGGTCTTGAGTTGGGCCGGGCTCTGCCCCGTCGAGTTTGTCGGTAAGTTAGGCTTACTTCATGGGTTTATGTTTTACTCGCATTGCTAATAAGTGGGGTGTTTGTTTTGTGCAGGATCCATGGACTTCGGCGTTCTTCGAGATGTTATGCGCCAACCGAGGCAGCCTGCCGGGGTGCCGGCTCTTCCCGGGGGCAGGCAGCCCCCGCTCCGACCGCCACGGTGGCCGCCCCCCGAGGGCGCTCGGTGGTGGATCCTGCCCCGGGCCCCAGCAGGGTGTCGGGCCGGAAGCGGGACCTGATCGTGGACGACACGGCCTCCGAAGAGGAGATCGGCTCTCCACCGGAACCGCTTAGGAGGAGTCATCGGAGAGTCTCCCGGGGTCGGTCTTCGCCGACCGTGGTAGAGGAAGGGGGGCTCCAGTTCACGGTGCCATCCGGGCTGTCGGTCGCGGACAGCCTCCTCCACGAGATAGAGACCTTGGCGGGAGGTCGGGTTCCAAGGGGAACCTTCAAGGCCCAGCTGGCGTCGATCGCCCAAGAAGCCGTGCAGGTAAGCCCCCAGTGCGCGGTATGATTTTAGTGCCCTCCTCCATATTCCTTATCCTTCCCTCTTTTTTTGTCTTCCCAGACTCTCCAGCACGTGGCTCTCACCCTTCGCATAGAGACCGAGGTGGCAGCCCCGGTGATGGAGGCCGTGGGCCAGCTCGTCGCGTTGAAGGAGAGCTCTAGGTGGGAGCAAGAGGCGATGTCGGCGAGGATCGCCGCCTTGGAGGGCGAGGTGGACGCCCGAAAAAGGGAGGCCGCCCGGCATCACGAGGCCGCCGTGATCGCCGAGGGCAAGCTCGAGGACTCTCAGGTGCTCGTCGGCAACCTGAAGAAGACGATGAAGACCCTCCAGAAGGAGCTGGGGCGTCGGCCGAGGCGGTTAAGTCTGCCGAGTCGAGGGCGGTGGCGTCCTACAAGGGGTCAAAGGATTTTTACCACGACCTGGCCGTGGCCACGACCCGTATTTGGCACAACGCCCTTGATGCCGTCAAGTCCCGGATGCCAGAGTTCGACGACGCGGACCTGCGGGCTGAGTTCCCCCTCGTAGGCACCGACGAGCAAGGAGGAGAAGTCCCTGGCGAGGAGATGCCCGATGACCCGGCGCCCCCGGTGGTGGAGGTCGAGAACCTCGAGGTCACGCCCGGCCCCGAGGCGTAGAGCTCCCGCCCTCGTGTCTTCGTTTTGTTTTCGTCTGAATTTTGTAAGGCCTGGGGGCCGGAAAATACCCTTTATAAACATTCAAAAACTGTTTTTGTTGGTAGCGATGAAGTTTTTCCTTAGCTTCCGTGTTCTGTCTGTTTGTGAAGAATGCTACTTATTCTTGCCTGCACCATCGTGCTTTCCTGTCTGGTCGACCCTCTGTCTAACGATCGTCCGTCGAGTTGACTGCAATCGCTTGCCGACGAGCGTTTCCGAGGAAGTATCTCTATGGGTCCTGGAGTCGAGGGGAGATCGTTTAGATTAGAACTGCCCTGTCCTTGGTTTTAGATAGTGTGTCTGCCGTCGTCTGGGGTTGACCGGGCAGGGTAGCTGCGCGGTCGGGGTAGTCTTTCCGGTGCTTCTTGTGGGGCCTTCTGATCCCTTGCGGGCGCCCTGCGGTGGGCGCCCTGTTGTTTGACCGAGCAGGGGAGCTGCTCGGGGGCCTCAGTATGAGGGCTTTTTGATCCCCGACGTTTTGGCAGGGTAGCTGCCTGCGGGGGATAGCCGAGCGAGGGAACCTCGTTCCTCGACTGCCTCTGGGAGGGCTTTCTGATCCTTCAGGACGGGGACCGAGCAGGGTTACTGCCCGGTGCCTCATGACGAGGACTTTGATCCCTGTCGGTTGTGGTAAGGAGCTACCAGCCGGGGATAGCCAGGCAATGACCCGACTGCCTCTGGGAGGACTTTGGCCCTTGGCGCTAGTAAAGCTATACGGCTGTAGGAAGCCACCAAGGTCCCTTGGCCGGGTAGGGTTACTGCCCGGTGCCTCTTGGCGAGGGCTTTTGTCCTGAAGGATAGCCGAGTGAGGGAACCTCGTACCTCGACTGCCTCTGGGAGGGCTTGTTTGATCCCCGGCGTTGCGGCAGGGAAGCTGCCCGCCGGGGATAGCCGAGTGAGGGAATCTCGTGCCTCGAATGCCTCTAGGAGGACTTGTTTGGTCCCCGGCGTGGCGGCAGGGAAGCTGCCCGCCGGGGATAGCCGGGCGAGGGAACCACGTGCCCGACTGCCTCTGGGAGGGCTTTCCGGTTCCTCCTTTTCCTTTTCTTTGATTGACCGAGCAGGGTAGCTGCTAGGGGCCTCAGTATGAGGGATTTTTTTTATCTCCGTCCTTGCAGCAGTGAAGCTGCCCGGGGTGTCTGCTGAGTCGAATCTTCCACGAGGTGCGGCCTGGTTGTCTGGCTGCAGGCGCGGGGAATGGGGACGGGCAAGGCAATGGCACATGCATCCATCGCGTTGAACACCTAGGGAGGTGAAGCGGCAGGAATGCGTCGTTTCGTTTCCCCCGAGCAACTAGCGTTGGACGCCATGTGGCACGCCTCTTCGTTTCGTCCGGGGGACGCTCGAGGGGCGCCACGTGGCGGCCGTTGGGCTGCACAGCGGGCTATATAAGGGGCACCGTTGATTTCCTTTCGCAGGTAGGCCATTAAAATGGAAGATTTCCCATTCACCATCGCCGAGATCATTAACTCCGCTGACGTGTATCTCTATGACCGCGGCCGTACCGAGGACACGGTGCAGTTGGTGGTTGCCCGCATTGAGGATCACTTCAGTCGGCTGCTCCCTAGGCGCTCCTCCCTGCTGCAGCTGTTGCTGTATTCTATCTGGAGGGCGTCGCCGGGGCTTTACAACCCCCTGTCAGAGCAGCTCTTCGACGAGGCCGTGGGCAAGCTGCGTTCCCTGAGGCGCTTTGGCTTGATTTCTGCAAACCGACTGGCGCGCTCGGAGGCGCTCATCTGGGAATGCTACGAGCTAAGGCTCGGGGTGGACGCCCGTGGGGGGAATCGGGAGCAGAGGCTGGAATTTGCGCGCCCCCGGTTAATGGAGATCTTCGCCGAGTATCACGAGCAGTGCTCGGCACACCCCTTGCCCCCATTATTATGACCCCCCTTTTTCTTTTATATATTTTTTGTATGGCCGGAGGGCCCATAATACCCTTTGAATGAACAAATATCTTTCTTTTCCGCAACGTTCCCTCGATCTTTTTATTCAGTCAACAGTATATCCTAGGATAAACTTACATTGTTTTAGGAAAAGAGAAAGAGGAAGGATAAGTACAGATTAAAGGATGGCTTGGTCGACCTGAGTCGAGTTTCCCGAAGGACTGTCGACCCCCTTGGCCTCGGGACGACTGCTCCCTGAGACGAGCATGATCTGGCTGACACTCTGGCCGACGGAAGGGCGGGACAGCTCTCGCTCGCGGTCGGCCCGCCGCTTGTCCCTTAGGTAGGTGGCGAGGTGCCCGGACCGGATGAGCTCCTCGACGTAGTCCCTCAGCTGCTTGCAGTCCTCCATGGCGTGGCCCAGTACCCGGTGGAAAGCACAGTAGGGGCCCCGGGTTCTTTTAGCGGGCTGGCGTGGGACCGGCGGGAACTTGAAGAACTCTTCATTCTGGGACTCCTCCAGCAACACCGCGAGGGAGACGTTGACGGGGGCGTACTCTTGGAACTTCGGGTGGTAGGGCTGCTGACGCTCCGGCCTGTCCTCCCGGATCCTTTTCTTCTGGTCGGTCCGATCTGCCCGGGGAAGGTTGGCATTTACTTCGGACTCCAGCTGGACCTCGCGCTCGGTCCACGCTTTGACTTCGGCCATGGTCTTAGGCTGGGCCAGCGCGAAGGAACGCAACCACTCTTTGTGCCTCAGACCTGATCCGAGCGCCGTTATGACGGTCTCGTCTCGGTGCTCGGGCACTTCGAGGAGGGCGTTGTAGAAACGGATAATATAAGCCTTGAAGGTTTCTTTGTCCCCGCTCTTGACCATGAAGAGATAGTCGATCATGCGTTTCTGTCGACGGTTCCCCACGAAGTGGCCGAGGAACTGGGTGGCCAGCTCACCGAAGGTTGAGATTGAGCGGGGCTCGAGCCCCCGGAACCAGTCCCGACCCGCGCGGATGAGGGTGGCCGGGAAGGCTCTGCATTGGGCATCGTCGGAGTGATCTTGGAAGCTCATTCCAGCGGTGAAAGCGTCCAAGTGGTCCTTCGGGTCAGTTTTCCCGTCGAACGGGGAGACCTTCGGGGGCTTGTTGCGCGAGGAAACGCGTACAGCGAGCAGTTCCTCAGTGAATGGCCTCGTGAGCGAGTCGGAGGCGTACTTGGCTCCGTCGCTCGGGGGGTGGGTTTCCCGGCGCATGCCCTCAATATTCTTTTCGAGGGCGTCGAGCCGACCGTGGTACCTTGAGGAGCCGGCACCTTGTGACTCCCGGGCCTCGCTCTGGGCGGATTGCGCATGGGAGCGGTCCCGGTTTCTCCTGATGAGGTGCCTCAGGTCCCGGGACAGGGAAGCCTTCGAGCCGTCAGGATGAGCCCCTTCCGTGCGTTCCTGCCGACCACGATGGGGTCGGCCACGCTCGCTGTTAGGAGAGGTGACCGACATTTCCTCAGGAGGGTAGGGGTGGCGAGGAGGTTCGGGCCAGGGTTCCCTGTAGGCGGATCTCGGCGTGGAGCCCTGGGGCGCCCAGCGGGCCTCCGGGACTACCGGTTCGAGGGACCGGTGGCGAGGGGATGCAGCTTGCTGGTGGTTGGCCGTCCAGACGGGGGCGGGGCCATCTGGCGGCGGAGGTGCAGCGATCCGGGGCCCGGGCGCAGCCATTTGGACACGGACGAGGGCTTCTACGAGGGATTGCAAGCGATCTATCCGGCCTGCGAGGGCGTTGATTACGGTCATGGGGGAAGGTTCGTCCTCGCCTTCGGGGAGCAGAAGGCGGCGGCTGGTACCGGGATCCCCAGGATGGTCGTCCGACATGAAAGAGGAGATAGGAAAGTCAACTTTGTATTTTGGGGAGTCTTTCCCACAGACGGCGCCAACTGATGGAGCTCCTTTTCGGGCCTCCGTCAGATGTTGTCTTCCTTTGATCTCGAAGTGAACTGGGTTGATTGTCTTTTGATGCGTGTGGGTCTCAATGGGTAGTAAGAGGACAAAATGGGATGAGAAGACTGCCGCCGTGTACCTGCAAACAAGTCCCGGGATGGTTTGGTACCACCGAGGACCCTCCGACGCTCAAGTTAGTGACTATATCCGAGCAGAGTAACGTCATAAGTGTAAAAGAATGGCTTACTTGACCCCGCTGTGATGGGGGTTTATATAGTGGCGGCAGCATGCAGCAGCAGGCGTGAGAATCTCGTCGGCAGTTACGTTCCCGACGTCACGCCCGCGTGATAAGCGGATCGCCCGTTAATGGGGATCGCAATGGCGTGGAACGTGGGATGTTGCCGGCGGAGAATCTGCGCATGGTGAGATTTGCGGAGCGGCGGTTACGCCTGTGAGCGGTGGAGCTGGTCGGTCGGAGGGACCAAGGAAGATGCCCTCGGCAGGCGAGCTCGGGGAAGAGCAGGAGGGCCGAGGCATCTTGGTCTTACGGCAGCTCGGGATGAGCTGAGTGGCCGAGGAGGCACATTCGCAGAGGGCCCCGAGGTGGGCCAGGTTGGGCAGCGGATGGCCTGTCGGTCCTTGTGGGCCCTTTCTTCTGAGCCTTGGGACACGTCACCTGCCACGTGTCCCGATCTTGGAGGTCGTCAATATCGAGCATTATCAGGAACAAACGGGAGACCGAGGCATCTTGGATATGTGATAGCCCGGAGGCGGGCTGGAGGGCTGAGGGAACTTAGCGTGCGGGAGGGCTCGGAGGCGAGCCAATGTTTGCTTGTGAGGTGAGTGTAGGAGTGGTCTGGAAAGCCCCCAAAGGTCGGGATATGCCTCCAATATACCGTTCTTGATTCTCTCTTGTAAGCTCTGGGGCACGTCATCTGCCACGTGTCACGATCTGGGGTACCCCCAGTATCGAGCATCATCAAATACGGAACATAATATCAAAAGCAGAAAAAACATTGAACGTGAATGATAATTAATATCTCTGGTATGTAAGTCGTGCTGAACTTTTGTAATTTTCATGTGTTGTTAAACAATGTTTTTTGTAGTGTCGTGATTGAGATTTATCTTTTCATTTTGATTAAATGCTGATTGAAGAGGAAAAATTATATATAGCATCCCAATCAAAATGAAACTGTCGGCACCCACTAAATCATATCAATTAATGTTATTAGGAATCATTTCATGGAGTGGATTTGAGAAAGTGGAGGCGAGCATATTTTATTTTATTTTGAATAATAGATTGTAAGGTGATATAATTAGGGTTTGAACCCAAACCTTTTGTGCGACAGCAAAATCCTTTACATCTATACTATGATGGCATCAGCATATCATGTAAGTTATGAATAAATATAAATTAGTTGCTAATCTGCTCACGGTATTTATATATCTAAGCGCAGAAAATCAGGCTAACAACTCATAGATAAGAAAATAAGATTAGGATAAAATCCTCAGATTTGAGATATACCATCACAAAACCTAATCATACTCGTTAGCTAAAGCATTTATTTCAGAAGACTTTAATAGGGTTGCAGTCGCAAGAATTAGCTGCCCTTGGTTGGAGTGGGGGCCATCCAACTTAACTTATGGACTCCGTTCCCTCCCATTGGGGACACAACTAATTGGGCGGTGGATGACCGCGGCCCCATTAAACTCGTATTTAAAGAATCCATTACGTAAACCTAATACCCTACGACTTAGATGAGACATCAGGTTCCTTGCAATTGCCTTTAATTGAATATCTCATGACTTTTTCTCTTCCAGTTTTATAAAAATTTGATGGTGTGAAAATGCCTAAATTTGTTAAGTTGAGAAATTGAGGTCGATTGATGCAATCAGCAGTAATGAAGGCCCTTAATTGTCGCGTCTCCTGTATCTTTTTCTTTTGTATTCAAAGCTCTGCTTTGAACTTTTAAGCTTGATTCAAGCATTTATTTTTTCCCATTATGTCTTTGCATTCAATTTAATTGTTATTTTGTCCAAAGCTTAAATGCCAGAAACCTTTTTTTCTTCGTGCATAGAAAATTAGACTCCACCCTTTTAGTTTAAGAAAACCTGCTTTTAGCCCCTTATTGTAAGAAATTAACCCTCCCGTCTCCTATAATTTAAGTTAATATGCATTTTACCCATTCTAAGCTTATTTCAGATTCACGCAATATATTTTTTGATAAATTATCTGTATTTATTTTCATACAACTTATCAATATTCAATCTAGATCGTACCGTAAAATCTAAGGAAAGTATTTTCTCCCTCAACACACCTCAACACATAAGGAGGGAAAATTAGAAAAAAAATGATATCTATTGAAAATTGTAATTACTCAACCCATTATTAATTTTTATATGTAGTACATGGAAAATTAGAATAGGCTCAGATGCATTTTGAAAAATAGTCGTCAACACTTTCACTATTATTTTGTATGCGTTCGCATCCATCCACCATTATTTTGCATAAGTATATGCATGGAAAATTATATGAGACTTAGATGTCTTTTGAAAAATTGCAATAAATGCTTTCACTATTACTTTTGTATGGTTCTCATCGATCGGATATGGATTAGATGTAGATCTTATCATATTCGTATCACGTGGTCATTGGTGAATGCAAATATAGATATAGATAGTTCACTAGTAGAAACTGTACATATTAGAGATCGTTTACTAAGGACCGTGTAAATATATACGGTTCCTAATAAATTATTAGCGACCGTATATATTATACGGTCTTTAATGAACGGTCGCTAATGTATTGACGACCGTTCACATAATATTAGCGATCATTCTAAACGGTCGCTGATAGGTCGATCGGATAAGAGCCGTGAAGGCTCTTCTTCCTCCTCATTCCCCAATTTCATCTCGCGGTAATTCCCTATCACCTTTTCCTCAAAATTTTCGAAAAATTATCAAATTTAACCCAAAATTTTTTTGTAGGTGTTATTGTTGCACTTGGTAGTGTAGGAGCTTGCAATTCCTTTTTCTTTTTCAAATCTAGGCCAAGGTTAGTGTTTTCTTCCCCTAGCCCTAATTTTTTCAATTAGATATAAAAATTCTAGGTAATCGAAGAATTTATTTGTTAGATTAGTTCAGGGTAAGATAGATTATAGGATTATGTCACATGAATTTAGGGTGAAATGTATTATAATTAATTGAGGGTGTGTGCTCGCGCATGTGTGTTTGTGAGCATGTGTAAGTGTGTCCGTGCGTACGTATGTGAGCGAGTGTATGTATGGGGGTGTGAGTGCGCGCACGTATGTGTGAGTGTGTGAGAGTGTATATGTGTGCGTGCGCCCGCCCGCATATGAAATATTTCAAATATATATTCATCCTAATTTGTAATTTGTATTTTGTAAATTTAATGATTCGATATCCTTTTTTTTTGTAAATTTAATAGTTCAATATCTTGTTGCTTTAATTTATTGCTTAGATTTTTTAATTGTAGTATAATTTATAAACCAAATCAAAATAAAAATCAAATCTTTTAACACCAATTAAATTATACTAGATGCATAAATAAAAAATAAAATCAAACTGATTAAGAAAAATTAACACTAATTAACCTATAATATTAATTACACTAATTAAGAAATCTTAATTAAAACCAGATAATAGTGAACCGAGACCCTGATTAAAAAATGATTAAATAGAAAATTAAAGGATACCCAAAAAATTTGATTAGAAACATAACTAGGTTTTAATTTTTCATTTAATTAGTAAGTTTATTGTCGAAAGGTTTTAAACTTATTTAGGATCGACTTATAGTTTCTCGTCTGACAATTGGTATATGTCGAATTGATAGGATCACATTATATGTTGTAGAGGGTTTTTCGTCATCCTATTGAAATAGAAATACACGTCGCTTATTAAGCATATTACAGATTCCCTATGCCGAGGATAGTCAAGGGTTTATTGATCGTGGGGATCCTAAATCTCCGACAGACGTGAACTAAACTGTCGTTAATTATCTCTCGTTTTCGGAGCGAGAGAACCTCCGATTAATAGGTCAAACAAATCATACGAACTCAATGTGCAGTATGCGTATGTGTGTATCTTGAAGGTGTTTTGGACATATCGGGAGTCTCGTAGAGTTTACAGGGGTCCCGCTACCCGGATAGCTGGTTGTGGGTCAAAGGGCCAGCAGCCCCCTTGCAGGGCAGCGCCCCATTAGAATTTTTTTCTAAGGGGAGAAGGTTTTTGAGTGTGGGACGTGTCTATTTTATTCATTTTTTTATTTGGTAAAATATTTACAAGAAAGGAAGAAGTGAGGGATGCGTATGTGTCACATGCGTACCTGGCAGGATGCGCACCTAACCCGTTGAACACTTGGCGAGGTATGAGAGGGGTAAGGGCCAAAGAGTTTCGAATGGGCCAAAAGTTCCAATGAAGTAAGCACTTAGGGAAGTGCGCATCTATCAAGAAGCGAGAGTTAAGATCCAAAGGGTCCCAAATGGGCCAAAAGGTCCAGTAAAATGCGCACTTAGGGTAATGCGTACATAGCGAGGTGCGCACCTTGGCCGGCGCACATGGCACGATGTGCACTTGGCACGATATGAACCCATTGGGGCGCGCATTAAACCAAATGAACACCTAGCGAGGAGCGCACCTAACACGGTGTAAGCAAAAGTCAAAACTCAATGGAACTATAGCTTTAACACAAAAATTTTGATTTTTAAGAAGATCAAAGGAGCTCTTTTCATCTTTCACGAGACTTTAGGATGTGCACAGATTGGTTTTGACGTGGGTTTTCTTTTCTTCTTCCTCTCCTTTATTAAATCTTGAGGAGAGAGATGGAGAGAAAGAAATACTCCTTTGGCGATTTCAATGGGAGATCGGTATTACTCTCAATGGGTTAATGGCCAAGATCAAATTTAATTTTGAAAAAGAAGAGGGTTTACTTGGATTTAATTGGAAAAAAGAGAAGGAAGAGGAAGAAGACCTGAAAGAGAGAGAGAGCGACACAAAAGCCTAGAAAAATTGAAGAATCAAAATTTGAAAGTGTTTGTTAGCACCACCACTGGATTTTACTAGTATCAAGCATGACAATTTAAAAAATTTAGGATACTAATTAATACTAAACAAGATCTTAAACTAGATGATTAGGGTTTTTAAGCATGATATCAAGAAAACAACTTAAAGAGAATGAGATTACAACCTTTGTAGACCGTGTCCTTCACTTCAAAAGCTTCGTGTAGTAGTCCACGCGACTCCACTAGGCTCCACTTAAAGTTGGATCGACCTTCCTTTGTGATTTTCGTGCCGAAAATGATCCACCTGAACCTCTGCTAATCCAAGCTACCTCTTCACTAAACTCTTTAGTGAAGTAAACACACTACACCAAAGTGCTAATTTAGTGTAGCATTGTGAAGTAGGAGTGTTGTTTGCTCACTAGGATTCTCACAAGCTTAAAGGTTCACAACTCATGTGAGGGATTGAGCTTGAAGGTGGAGGTGAAGAAGATGGAGAGAGCTAGAGAGTAAATGTGCTCAAGTGAAGAAAATGAGCTAACTCTTTTTCTCATGTGAAGAATGGCTTAACAAATACCTCTCATTATTGAAGTATGGAATAAACTCTAATAAATCAAATGAACCATACTTCAATAGTGCAAGCAAATGAATAAAATATCATCAAAGCCACGCTTCACCCATAACTCAAAAGTCTCCCCATTTTCCACCTTATTTCTATTTTCATAAAATAGAAATACAACCATGCTTCATATATATATATATATAAGCAAATAATTAGTGAGCAATAATATTAGTTAATATATAATTATATCAAATATAAATATATATCATATTATTAAATCAACACTTAATTTAATAATCCGGTTATATCACATATAACCGACTAATATCATTTATCTGTATATCAGATTATCAAATCAACACTTGATTCAATAATCCGGTTATATCACATATAACCTAACTGATATCAAATAACCGCCAGATTAGAATACAACATCACATACTCGTATTTAATCAGGCCCCCACACATATCAGCATATGTGCCCTACGTCGCTTCGCTTGAACTAGAAAACTTCTGTGTGGGATTCTAAAGACTCATCAATACGCCAACAGTAGGTAATGATCACATCAGTTACCCACAAACCATCAGCGGTACTAGCTGGACGTAACGGCTACCCAGGTATTGAGCGATTAGAAGATCAACAAGCAAGCTTGTCCAAACTCTCATGAAGCCTATACGTAACACTTACCGTACAGTTCGGTCTCTTCGTCTGATATGTCGCATATCGAGTCTGGGGGTGGAATCGTCAGACCCCAATAACTTGATAAGTCATGCCGATGTGTGGCCTATAATGGTACGAGAAACTACTAATAACACTTACCAGTAAATCTCATCAACAGCCCTGGCCAGGGACTTCCTGTTATTGCCAATCGAGCACAGCGCAATATCAACTTGCTATACCGGGAGAGAAGAAACCCCTCCTATCGCTCATTGCCTCCATGTGACTCGTGACTGTACCCAAAATCCACCTGTTTGCATGACTCCTTTGAGCCGTGGTAGAGAGGAAATCAAAGCACATCAGGAACCACACAAGACTCTATGACGATCTCGGATCTACAGACTAACCTGTACCAGTGTCACAAGAGAACTACTATCTGACGATAGGTATAGTACCATCTAGGAGTTCTCGGCGAGTCTTGTTCGGTAAACCCATTCTCTAATGAGCACCTGTATACAATCTTTGATGTCAGACACCAATGGTTATGGGATCAACCATCGCCCCATACAGGGTCAAGAAACGTACACACTCGTCTACTCTGGAATATCGATACCATGTCTTGATATTCCCTTGACTAGGAACAATTGAAGGATGTGCTTGTGGCCTACCCAGGTCCCAGTAGTATGATCCGCATCATAGTCTTAGTAGTCAAGCCAACATCCTAAGGGCTTTATCAACATATATATGAGAGACAGTATAATAATACCAGTGAACATGTTAAGATAAAGAGCAACCAGATAGCATACTAAGCATACTATCATGTTGAGCAAGAAAGTCCTCTATATATATGTCCAAGCATCGACTATAATATACATCAATGTACAATAATGGCCTCTAGGGCATACATATCCCTAACAATCTCCCACTTGCACTAAGGCCAGTTGTTGTAGTATCTCATACCCAATATCCCAAATGTTCTCTCAAATTGCGTTTGGGATAGGGCCTTCATGAGTGGATCCCCAGTGTTATCCTTCGTGTCAATTCTCCTGATCTCGATCTCCCGTCGATCTACTATCTCCCGGATCAGGTGATACCGCCTAAGAATATGTCTGGATCGCTGATGGGACCAGAGTTCCTTGGCCAAAGCCAAAGCTCCATTGTTATCACAATACACAGGTATTGGATGCTCAATGGATGGAACCACACCAAGTTCAGCTATGAACTTCTTCATCCAGACAACCTCTTTGGCAGCATCGTTGGCAGCGATGTATTCAGCCTCTATCGTCGAGTCTGCTACAGTATCTTGCTTGGAACTCTTCCAACAAACCACCCCTCCGTTGAGGGTAAAGACAAAGTCCAAGACCGACTTACTGTCGTCCTTATCACTCTGGAAGCTCGAATCGGTAAAGGATTCCACCTGGAGTTCACCGTTACCATACATCAAAAACATTTCTTTAGTCCTTTTCAAGTACTTAAGAATGTTCTTCATAGATGTCCATCGGTTTTCCCTGGGATCCGATTGATACCTACTCACTACACCTAGTGGGTAAGCTATATCTGGTCTGGTACAAGTAGGGTGTTTTTCGTCACCCCATTGAGATGAGAATATGCACGCGCTTGTCAGGCGTACTACAGATTCCCCCTGCCTAGAGTAAGCTGGAGTTTATTAATTATGGGGATCTGAATCTCTGGCAGCCATGGGCTAAACTGCCGTTGATTACCTATCGCCTTTGAAGCGAGAAAACCTCCGATAGACGGGTCAAACTGGTCATGCGAACTCGATGTGTAGTGTACGTATATTTTGAAAGGGTTTTGAATATATCAGGGGGCTCGCAAAGTTTTACGGGGTCCCACGGGACGTGTTTCTAGTGGGGAGTGCATGAAAAATGAGGGGTGAGGAGCGTCTTAAAGATGCGTGCAAGGCGCGTGAGCACTGGGCGCCAGCGGGTCACGTGCGCAGCACGCGATCGCTGATCGAAGCGAGTCATGTGAGCTGCACGCGACCATAGGGCGCTGAGCGCCGGCGGGTCGCGTGAGGCGCACGTGGGCGCTTAGCGCCCGCGGGTCACGTGCCCTGCACGCTACCACTGGACACCCGTGGGTCACGTGCATGGCACGCGACCGCTGGAAACACCAGCGGGAAAAGGGGGCTTAGCACCTGGGTTAGGAGTTGAACTCCCAAAGGGGCTTTGGAGTTGAAATCCTAACATGGATTAAGTATAGATTTGGAGTTAAACTCCTAAAAGGGGGTTGATTTATGGAGTTAAACTCCAACAGATCTTGAATGGAGTTAAACTCCTAAAAATCTTTGGATCTTGTTTTGAGCCTCGGATCCTCCTGGAATGGGATTTTTGGAGATGTGTATCCTTCTTCTTCCTCTCTGTTGGCTGGATCTTCGGGGAAAAAGGGGAGGTGAGACTTAAAATCTCCCCTTTTAGGGATTTGATGGCAGATCCGAGCTCCCCTTCAAAGGTTTTATGGTGAAAATTTATTTATTTTTGGAAAAAGAAGAGTTAAACTCTTGATTTAATTCAAAAAGGAGAAGAAGGTTTTAGAACCTGAGGAAGGAGAAGGAGGCACAGACCCTAATTTTTGGGGAGAATGAATTGTTGTTCTTTATTTCATTATCATGTTGCCTTATATAGGCTTACAAACTTACATATAGCCCCTTGGGCTTTACAAAATGGCATTTTTCCCATCTCATGCCTCATGTGCTCATTTATTTTGCACATGGGCCATGGACTTTACAAAAATTTGGCTTTATGACCATTCATGCATAAAAAAATTACATTAAAATTATTTATTATATGATTTCATTTTGGCATGGGGGAGGCCGGCCGCAGTGCTTGACTTGGGCATGGGCCCACTTGATCTGGGCTTGGGCCCGCTTATTTGGGGTTGACTTTAATTTTGACTTAGTCAATATTCAGTTGATAAAACTGCACATTTAATATAATATTTTTCCTACTATTTCTATATTAGAAAAGGTGTTTATTATAATATATGATACATATGAGGGTTTATCTGTAAAAATACTATTTCCATGTGTTGATATATTATAACCAACATTTGGTAGGAAAATGTATGCAAAAATACCATTGACCAAATCTTAATGTTGAGATTAATATCTCAATAAAACAAACTCTACTAATATTATTTATGGAGTTGTTGTGCAGAATTTTCAGGGCTAAAATCAAGGGAATCAAAGTTGTTAGAGCAAACCTGCCTAATTAAGAAAGCAAACTAAAGAAATCAAGTCTGGCAGTAACTACGAGAAGATTTTCAGTTTCCTAAGATTCAAAAGATTACTATATATCACCAGAAGAGCCCACAAGAAGAATGAGCCCAAGATGTCACTATTTGGCCGCGGATTCGCGGCCAAACCCACCAGTTGGCCGCGGATCCGCCGCGTTCCAGAAGACTCAGGAGCTGGGATTTCTTCTCTTGGATCTTAACTGATGGTTTTCAATTTAGGAAGCTAGGGTTCTGGGTTTGGGACTATAAATAAAGACCGAGAGCCTTTTGGAAAAATCATCAAGTCGACGTGTCACGCCCCGCTTCCCAAAATACGGAATACGAGGGGTAGACAAGGCCAGCCATGCTCCTACGGTCAAGGAAAAGTCCTGCCGTAGTCACACTTCGGCTTCTAGTTTATCATGGTAAACAGTAAACGATGCGCAGGTAATGAGAAATGCAGTAACTGAAAGATACAATAATATAAACTGACCTGAAGTGGTACCAACGAAGGTAACTCGGAAAGGCAGGTCAAGAAGTCTGTGATGCACTGGTCCAGGCTAAATCGTCTTCTCACACTGAGCATGCATACTCAGGTCGTCAGAGCGACACAATAGCAATATAATATATATATAATCAAGCAACAGTTCTAACAGTGTAGTAGATATGAATAACAGTAAATCAACGACAACATGAATATGAATGTACAGTAATCAATGCAGCGGAACAGTAAAGCAATATAACGAAATGTCACGTATGCCACACAGTATATAAGGAATAAAATGCCAGTATCCCTATCAGTCTCTAAGTCTCACTGTACAGGTCACTAAGCCTATCATCAGTCCAAGTGTGAGAGTCAACCACTCGCGAGTGTCCTCCACCCAAGGGTAGAACCCAAGGGCAAGGGACCACGGGCCCAACATGTAACAAGAATATCACGGTGTATATATCACGTACCCTGTAAATCTCCATATAACTCCCTAAATATATAAGCCGGCATGGGACTCCCGAGATTCTGTTGAACTCACACTTAAACTACCCCACACCCCGTGGTCTACATCAAACGCTAACCATCACCCTAAATACTAATCGATCCGTGACAAGTCTGCGCGAGAACTGGAGGCAGGACCTCCATCAAGCACGTCCCGACCAATACCTAAGATAAATGGCAGTGTCGGATGCCTTATCTGTGACACCCGTGCAAGCGCTTCCATAAGTGTCCCATACCACTTATAGTCACACGTACACGCATTCCACAGACGTCGACAATGCAATAGAACAATGAGGTCACTGATTGTGTACAAGTACGTATCACTTTAACTTATTCACAGATACACGAACACAGACGTACTTGCCACAATCACCACTAAAATCTAACACTGGGTAAATGCACGATGTCACTAGGTTATCAATACGATGATATGGGTATGATATGATGCGTGAACAAGTATATAAACATGATGAGGATGTTATGAAGCAGCATTCTTTCACTTGCACGATTTATCATGAAACATAAGTATATAATTTGGCGAAATGATAAACAGGTAGTAATTAGTATGTTCAGTTGTCCATCCATAGAATTTAGTTTCAATCCAATCGGGTTCCAGAATCATTAGTTATAACTGTTTCATTTTAAGCGCTCGCGGCTGGAAATCCAATTTCAGAATCAGAAGTCTATTTCGCAACGCATTTTAACCCCAGTTGGGATCAGATTTTAGCGACGCTACAGTTGGATGAATTCTAGGGTTTTCAGTAAGGTTTTCAACTCAACATACGGATCTTCGATCGCGTCTGCACGTCAAGAGTTATACATTGTTTAATATTAACATGTCAATTCTGATTCTGCTGGGACTGTTATATGTCCCGATCTTTTAAATTACAGATTAAATATCAAACGGTAACGAAACAGAATGAAACCAAATGTGTTGTCTAGATAACAGAGTTACCTACAATAAGTAGTGGAGTTCCGCAACCTACGAGTTAAGGAAATCCTATGGTATCCATTACGGAACAGCAAGCATGACTGGAGTCGCTCTGGACTGCAGTCCAGAGTCGCACTCCGATACAATTATCATCACGATTTAAGTACAGGAATATCTGGGAACTAGCATAGGGTTAAAGTTCGTCGAGTTATTTTCGATTTGAGCCCTCGAACGTACCATTCTACTATGTATATGATTTATGGTGAATTTAACGATTTTCAGATGCAAGAAAATTCCAGTTTTACGGTTAAACTTGGGGGTAGTTGTTTTAATCTTTAACAGTCGTATTTTCCAATGAACTTTGCACACGTTATCCATCTCTACAAGGGCCAATGTAATTTATCCAGTTCCGTCAAATTCGATAAAGATTTCCTAAGGGAACAAGTATCGAACAGTTGTGTTGAATAATCTTACGGATAGAAAAGCATAATTTATACACGATATTGATTTGTAACATATATAGAATAGCATGAAAGCAAGTAAAAACTTGCCTGAGAATGTCTCGGGGTTGTGCGATGACGGTAACGCCACGAACGCGCGACGAACGGCGACGGCAACGTCTCGGTATGAGCTCTGGTCTGTTCTGGGCAGCGGTGAGCAGCGTTGGTTGGCCGGAGTAGGGGATATACGCTGAGGGGAAACTCGTGGTCGAGATGTGCACAGGTGGTGGCCGAGGTGACGCGAAGAAGCTTGGCGGCGACTTGAGGGCTCGAACTCAGGTGAGGGCATGCCTGCGCAGGGCTTGGGGTTGTGGTTGCAGTGGGTGTGAATGAAACTCAGATGGCCAGTGCTGGGGTAGTGCTTGGGCTGACGAGGCGGCTCGAGGCAGTGGGGCTCGTCGACGTAGTCGGAGTGCCTGCAGTGGTCGAGGCTTGGAGTTTGGCCGGTAAGGGTGTTGCTGGAGTTGTAGATGGTGGCTGGTCGATGGAGTCTCGAGTTGAGTGTGCAGTGAGGGGCGACGGCGGTGAGGAGGTGGCGGTAAGGAGACGGCGGTGGTTGCGTCGCGCGGCCGTCGGCGCGAGTTCGAGAGAGAGACAGTGAGACAGAGAAAGAGGGTGAGGGAGAGGTCGGAGAGAGAGAGAGATCGGGAGAGAGAGTTAGAGAGAGGGAGAGAGTGAGAAGGGGAGAGAGTGAGAAAGAGAGGGAGCTGAGAGTGTGTGTGCGGGCGGAGAGAACGGGGAGATTGAGGAGGAAGAGAGTGAGTTGCAGATGCAGAGAATGAGAGAGAGAGGTTTAGAGGGAGAGACAGAGAGAGAAGGGAAAGTAGGGAGGGAGGGAGAGTGACAGTGAGAGAGGTTAGCGACGACGATGAGGAGACCGCCGGCGAGAGACGCAAGGTGGCCGGTGATGGGTGCAGGGGGTTTGGTGGTTGCGGCGTTGAGAACCGGTCGTCGTCGTCGTTGGTGAGGAGACCCGAGGGGGTGCCGGTGAGTGAGTCAGGGAAGTTAGTGAAGGAGACGAGAAGGAAGTGGGGGGAGCTCGGTGGTTTTGGGTATTGAGTGGTGGTTGCAGAGGAGAGCGAGGGAAAGAGTTTTGAAGGGGGTAGGGTCGTCGGCGGTGGCGAGGCGAGCGCAGCCGTGGGTTCGAGCGAGGGAGTGGGAACAGAGAAGGGAGAAAGTGCGAGATGAGAGAGTATGTGTGTGGGTGTGCACGAAAGAGGAGAGGTGGTTTTGGGTAGAGGGGACAAAGGGTGCGCGTCGTGGGTAACGCTCGCGCGGGCGAGGGCGGAGGAGGCGGATCGCGCGCGGTGAAGGGAAGTGACCGTTGGGGATTCAAAGAAGATGCACAGTAGTGGGGAGTCGGGTCGGGTGAGTGGGGAAGCGGGCGCGAGACTGAAGGCTGAAGCGGAAAGAGCTGAAGCGGGCCTGGGCTGGGCCATGAAAACGAAATAACAGAATTAAGTGGGAAAAAGAAATGGGCCGCAGCAGAAAGGGGAAAAATTGTGAAGGAATGTGGGCCGGGCTCTGGAAAAAGAAAGATGGTTTAATAGGTTTTCTTGGGCTGCAGAAAGAAGAGAAAAAAAAGAGTTTTAGATAAAGTAGTTAATGGAGTGGGCTAGGTGAGTTTAATAGTTTGGGAATAATTAGTTGGGCCGGAAAAATGGGTTGTAAAGATGGGAAGAAATAAAATTAAATAAGCTAAATAAAATTCAAGAATACAAAATACAGATATTGGTATAATAAGAAGCTGGGTATTACACGACGCGATCACGAAGTCCAAGACGGCTCACGCATCCAGGCTGATCATCAACGGTTCATCTACCTCCTCAGAAGAGATCGAGAAGCAAACTAGTATTTGTAATCATTTTCTAAAGGAACAAAGTGTAAATGAGTTTTGTTGATTAATAAAGATAGTTCTTTTTTTTTATTCTGTTTCTTTGTACTTTCATTATGAATTCTCTCTCCATCTCTTCTTCTCACTACATGCGCGAGTAATTCTCCGCTTGTTAGCGTTCGTAGGATTAGGGTAGGTTAATAGACGATGAAGATCTTTAAACTCTTTTTACGTCCTATAAAGTTTATAAACTTTATCAAAAGAATCATTAACATCCTAATCGGGCGCGCTACCAATTTATTGTTAGTCTCGACCGCGATTAGAGATTAGATTAATGATTGTTTTGGTAAAGGCTAGATATGAACGGAGTTCCATGTCAAGATAGGGGTTAAGAGTGGGAACCCTTTTTCCTCCAGAAATCCTAATCTACATGCATCACTGTCGTTCTAGTTTTAAATCTATTAAAGGATAAAAAGGGCAATTTTTAATTAATTATCCGTAACTACTAAATCCTAATGAGCCCTACAAGCCCCCTTTTCATATAAACTTACCTCCATAGTTAATCTAGATCTATATTTTGCATCAGTGTTTAACGTAGATCTAGATTCTACAACCATTCTTCAATATTCTTTATTCTTCCTCTTTTCTTTCTCAACACGCCTAAAGTAAGATTAAAAGATTCCACGTTTCCCAGAGGACGACCCGTACTCATCTCGGTCTAGCTACATGTGACACCGTTCTGATTGCGGTTAAACAACTACAAAAAAATTCTAGAACAATCAAATGGTGCCATTGCCGGGGATACGTGCGTAATTTTTTATTCTTACTATTTGTGTTGAATTTTTATCCGATCTATATCATAATTAAAACAAAACTGTAAATTGTATATTTAACGATTATTGTGTGAATTTTGCGAGGAGATCTGCAGTCACAGAATTGAGGAAACAGAGATTCAAAGACATTCATCAAGATCCAGAGGAGCACAGGAGGCCACGTAGCAAAATTTATCAATTGATCCTTTCTTCTTGCGGCAGAACCGCGGCAATAAGACACATTTGGCGGCGGAAGCGCGGCGGGAGAGGGGAATTAGGGTTCCAAACTTCTCTGGTATATTTTCTATATCTTTCTCTCTTATCTGAAATCCAATAAAATATCTTTTCTGCAGGATTCTTTGCAAAATTTTGCCACTCAAAAATCTTTTTGCAAGTTTTGTTTTGCGGTTTGTTTTTTCATATTTTAATACGGATTTTTAAGGGGTAAGACCAAAATTCAGATTAGGTAGGGATTTCATCACCCTTCCTAAGCCCCCACAAATCACAAACCGTGCATCTGCATCAACCCTACATTAATTTAAAAAATATCTAGACAAGACTCTAAGAAATATCGCGCTCATTAAGAACAGAGGAAGGTCGTGGGTAATCTATCGCTTATCCGCATTACTTTTGTGGTGTCTAGACAAGTGTGTCTAAGGCAAGTGGTTACTTAATTAGGCCCACTACTTACATAGTGGAAAACATCCCACTTACCTGGCACTTACCTGGCCACAAGGGTAGTAAAGAGGTGGTAGAGGATTGATCCTGCGGTATGTCCTTTGGAAGTTTAGGAGCGGTTTAGAGACTTGACCTATGTGACCTTAGTTTCAGGGTTGTTTGTGCATTTTTGTGTGATTTGTCCAAGTCTGACATACTTTTCAAAACAGACCAATTTTAAATCACACACACGCTGCCACTTGCGCTAAACCCGCTTAGTGCATGCTTGGCTGGACACGGGATTCTAGTGCCCATCTTGTCCGCGTTCCTGCTATCGACTCCGAAGTCGGTGTCTTCTTTTCCCCCACCACACAACACATCAACCGAGATGGATGGTACTCCATCAGATTATAACATCACGCTTCTACCGCCCGTAGGTGCGCATGCATTTCTCTCCAAGAAAGATGCTATCCTATCCATGGTCCCCTTCCTACTTGTCTATCTATTCCACCAGCTAATGGGGATAATTTTGAAATTAAACCCCACTACATCAATCTGTTGCCTAAATTTCATGGGCTTGAGTCTGAAGACGCGTACATTTTCATCACTAAATTCGAAAACGTATGCACAATGATGGGTACTTCACAACTGACTGTGGATGCTATACTCTTGCGTCTTCTCCCATTCACTCTGTGCGACTTGGCAGAAAAATGGCTTTATAATACTGCCGCGCACTCTATCACTAATTGGGATAAATTCGTAATAGCATTTCTTAAGAAGTTTTACCCAAACCATAAGACCGCCCATATTAGGAGCGAGATCAACCAGTTCACCCAGCTTCCCAATGAACCATTTTAGAAGTGCTTTGAACGTTTCAAGGATCTTCTTGTCCAATGTCCTCATCATGGAATACAAAGATGGGATTTGTGCCGAATTATATATGAGGGCATTAATCCAGCGACAAAGCAGATGCTTGAAACAATGTGTCAATGCAATTTTATGTCCAAAGACGATGGTGGAGCTTGAAAATATCTGGAAGACCTCGCTGAAAACACTTTGCAGTGGGAAAGCGTAAGACCACCTTTATCTAGGGGAGGTATTCACTAGCTCGATGTTTCCATCGCAGTAAAAGCCGAAATGGCAGCGATGCAGAAGAAACTCGACGCTACTGAGAACAAATTTTCATTAGCCTCCCTAAACTAGGTTACGCTTCCCAAAACCGTGTGTGGTTGCTGTTCAGATCCTTCACACTTGATGGAAGAATGTCCTATGAATGAATCGTTTCAAGGTCACGAGCAAACTAATGCTGCTTTTCAGCAGCGACCTAGAAACGATCCTTATTTTTCCACGTACAATCAAGGATGGAGGAATCATCCTAATTTTGCTTGGAACCAAAACCAACCCCAAAATCAAAACCAGTTCCAAAGCAATTATCAAAGACCTCCTCCACAGCAACCACAACCACAAAGTCAGCACCCCTTTCAGTCACAAAATTTTCAAACTCCGGCCAACACTTCTGCACCGCAACTGGCCGGTACTGATAACTCTTCACTCGCACAAACTTTGGATTTGTTTATGAAACATTCCATTCAAATGTCGGCTGATATGAAGTCTTCTATTGATACCATAAAGAAAGACTCCGCCTCCCACAGTGAGAGTATTAAATCAATAGAAAACCAAATTGCACAGTTGAATGCCGCAATGAGTGCGAGAGAGAAAGGGAAACTCCCATCTCAACCCCTACCGAATCCTGTCCACTCACAAAATCATAACGTGAGTGCTGTTACTACGTTGAGATCGGGAAAAGTGCTAAATAACCGAGTGGGTGAGCAATTTAATGATGTTAGTGATACCATTGATACCCGAGCTTCTACTTCTTCCCCTAATTTGTCTAGTCTCCCACCTTTATCCGAGCCTATTTTCCGTTTTCCCCAAGGCTCGAACACTTCGCCCAATCTATCTAAGACGATCCCCACTCCAATTTTGGGATCGAATCCGTCCCCACAATGTTCTCCACAAATGTTGGACCAAAAACTTATTGATCAAGCTCCATTTCCAAACAGATTGAGGGCCAACAGACCTAACCCACAAATGGAGAAGATTGTGGAAATTTTTAAGTAAGTTAATATAAACATTCCTCTCCTAGATGCTATTCAACAAGTCCCGTCTTATATGAAAATCCTAAAGGACTTGTGCACTAGGAAGAGAAAAGTTCAAGTACCTAAAAAAGTTTTCTTTGCGAGTAGTGTGAGCACTGCTTTTACACAACAATTACCCAAGAAACGAAAGGACCCTGAAAGTCCTACAATTTCTATTTCCATTGGGGGTAAAAATATCAATCGTGCTCTACTCGATTTAGGTGCTAGTGTTAACTTGCTTCCGTATTCTGTTTATGAGCAATTAGGGATTGGAGAGTTAAAACCGGCGCATTGCACTCTTCAGATGGCCGATCGATCTATCACCCAACCTAGGGGTGAGCTAGAGAATGTGTTAATCAAAGTCGGGGAATTTATATTCCCTGTGGACTTTATCATTATAGATACACAACCTGTAGCGAACCTACGAAATCAAATCCCGGTGATACTTGGTCGACCCTTCCTAGCAACTTTCAACGCAGTAATCAATTGTAGAAACGGCTCTATGACCCTATCCTTTGGAAAGAAATCAATTGAGCTTAACATTTACAAGTTGGGAAGTGAACCCTCCGAACCCTATGCTCATGTGTGTTCTGTCGAATTAATGGATGTCGACAGCAGCGAATTTGATCAATCTCATGATACTGACTCTTTTCATATGTTGTTGCTTGACCCAACCATGTATTATACATACACGGACTCTTCCACCGAGTTGTCCGGGTCAATATCTAACGCTGATGAGGAACTTTTTATAGAGTCTGACGATCACCCCATTTTTTCTGATGACATTATTCTTCGGGGTATCGATGAAAGCTTTGAGGAAATTTTCGCTGATGAACTCGCATTTTTAAAAGACACGGGTGTTGAGATGAATCAACTCCAAGATAAAGAAATTGAACCTCCACCCCTTCTTCTGGACAATCACGATAATGCGAGTAATCCATCATCACTATCACTGTGTCGTCTCTCCAAATTGAGACGCAATCCTTTTCCATCACACCTCTTATTACTTCCCCACTTCTTCACGTCGAAAGGTGACATGTTCTTTCACCAACCTTGGTGCTTCATCGATAAAATTTTGAATGGTTGGTGTTGACTTTCGGTTTTTGCAAAGCTTGGCATTGACCAATAACCTTGACCCCCTCGTGTGATTTTAAAAGATTAACATCGTTTAACTCAAGTTTGGGGGGGGGTTATATTTTGGCTTTTGAAAGAAAATGATTTTTACAAAATTGTGAGCCAAAAAGAAGTTTGGAGGAGGATTTCACTTTCATTATTTCTTGTCCCCTTTCTCCTCCCAAGTCTACAGGTTTTTGAGCTTAACGGATAACAACAGTAAGGACACTGCTGCAAACAGGTTTGGGGGAGGTTTGTGCTTATTTACGCATTACTTTGCATTATACTATATATAAGTTTACGCATTATACTATATATAAGCACACAAATTTTTTTTTGATAATAAAAGATTAGATAGTGAAAAATTACATCCAAAAGATTGGAAAAATTTAAGAAAACCAAGAAAATTAGAAGTTTTCTTAAACGAACTAGTAATAAGTAGTTATGAGCTGTTGTCTCAAGGGTTAATAAGATGAAAGAAGTCACTAATCTGAGGATAAAAATGAGTCTGAAAAATAGTTTCTATTCTGAAAACCAAACATTTGAATGTTGATGCCCTACCATACACACTTACACACGTCTTGAATCTCGGGATAGTAGAGCATACCTTGAAATGCTCTTGTCTAAAAGCCAAAGTATGAAGGAAGTAAAAAAAATGAATAAAAGATATAATGGTGGAGAAAAATGAACACTGGTTTTGTTATCACCGAGGCAGCAATAAAAAAATATAGCGAGGGTGCTTCATCACCTAGTGCCTTAGACCAACTAGTCTGGGAGTCACTGCTAAGCCTTAGGTGGTGCAAGACGAGGAAAATACTAATACACCTAATCAGCAAGCACATGAGTAATCGGTCGGTTAGTACCTCAAGAAGTATTAATGGTCGCATGAAAAATGTGCGAGCAAATCCAACCAAATATTCATCAAATTAAAAAGTACTGAGGTAGATGGACAAGAGTATGATAGCTTTAATTGAATTTTCCGAGTGTAGGGATGTTCTATACACACACGTAGGGCTATATGATCGATGTTTGGATGAAAGGTAGGAATGAAGAATGAAGACGATGCTTTATTGAGGGATGATGTGATTTCTAACATCTTTTCATGACTATTAAGATAGGGCTCATGACGACTGAAAAGCTAGTGTAGTTGGAAACTCTAAATTTTCAAAGTATTTCTTTTATGGTTCTTATCTTTATATGTAAATTTCACCATCTCTCTTTTATTATAGGATTTTGTGGGTGTAATCCGCTGAAAACCCTCAGGAGACAACATTCCTCCTATTAGGGACACCTAGAGGTTTAACGGTATGTTGCACGTACTCAGTGCAATCGTGTTGCTGAAAACCCTTAGGAGACAACACTTCTCCTTTCTTTTTCTCCTTCTCTTGAATAAACTAGTTTGCTCGGGACGATCAAAGATAAGTTTGGGGGTATTTGTTCAGTTGATAAAACTGCACATTTAATATAACATTTTTCCTACTATTTCTATATTAGAAAAGGTGTTTATTATAATATATGATACATATGAGGGTTTATCTGTAAAAATACTATATTCATATGTTGATATATTATAATTAACATTTGGTAGGAAAATGTATGCAAAAATGCCATTGACCAAATCTTAATGTTGAAATTAATATTTCAATAAAACAAACTCTACTAATATTATTTGTGGAGTTGTTGTGCAGAATTTTCAGGGCTAAAATCAAGCGAATCAAAGTTGTTAGAGCAAACCTGCCTAATTAAGAAAGTAAACTAATGATGGCCTGCTCAAAACTAGTTGGGTCATCATCTTCCATGATGCAATTCTGGTTCACACCGTCTATGAAAAAACCGTAGTATCTCTCAGGTGGATGAGGAACCCTACTAGATCTGCGGAGTGGCTGTGGTTCGTTGGGGACTATCGAATCCTCCGGTTCCACCAAATTGTCAGTTACAGTTTGTGTACCTGGAATTTCTTCCAGTTCTACCTCATTACCACTAATTTCTTTTACAAGAAATTTCTTTTCTAAAAAGGTGGCATGTTGAGCAACAAACACCTTTTGTTCCTCACAATGGTAGAAAATATATCCATGTGAATTTTTAGGATATCCTACAAACTTGTAAAGAACTGACCATGCCTTGAACTTGTCCGGATTTTACTTTTTAACATAGGCCAGACAACCCCATATTTTAACTCGTTTAAGAGATGGTCTCTTCTCATTCCATATCTCATATGGAGTGGCAGGCACGGATTTGGTCGGAACTCTATTCAATAGGTATGCAGCTATCTCAAGTGCATAACCCCAAAAGGACATAGGCAACTCCGCATTACCCATCATAGAGTGCACCATATCTAATAGGGTGCGATTCCTCCGCTCCGAAACTCCATTGTGTTGTGGTGTATACGGAGGAGTAAGCAGAAAGAGAATTCCATTCTTTTTTAAATAGTCTTGGAACTCTATGCTTAAATATTCTCCTCCTCAATCAGATCGAAGGATTAATACTTTTACCCATCCGGTTCTCTACTTCGCACTTATATTCCTTGAATTTCTCAAAAGATTCAGACTTGTGTTTCAACGGGAACACATATCCGAATCTTGAGATCATCGGTGAATATAATAAAGTACAAGGAACCATTCCTGGAATGTGTAGACATAGGACCGCATACATGACTATATATCAGTCTCAAGAGTTCAGTAGCACTTTCTCCGTGTTCAGTAAATGGAGTTTTGGTCATCTTGACTTTGAGACATGACTGACAAGTTTCATAAGATGTAAATTTGAACAGATTCAAATATCCATCCATATACAACTTAGTCAGTCTTGTCGCATTGATATGACCTAGTCTACAATGCCACAAGAAGGCTTCGTTCATTTATGAACCGTTCCTCTTGTGTGTGTTCTGTATACTTAGAACCGTTTTGTGATTTAGAACATATATACCGTTATACAACGTACCATACCCAATCAACACTTGATTTAGGAAAACATTCACAATATTTTTGGTACGAAATAACAGTTGCTCAGAATCATTGTATTACCACTTGGTAATACAAGGTGATATTCGCCAACTGTTTTGGCTGCAACAATTGCACCATTCCCTTTTCAGAGGGACATATCACCTTTTTCCAATTCTCTACCTCTACTTAACCCATGTAACAAATTACATACGTGGGATCCTGATCCGGTATCGAATACCCAGGACGTAGAGCAAATTGAGAAACAGTTCTCGGTAATGAACACACCCGAAGAAGATGCATCAGCATACTCCTTCTTCGTTTTGGATGGCGTGGGAATCCGGGTATTCTACTATTCCTTGCTCAGACTTATGACAGTCATAAGATAGAGCGGAACCTATTCCTGTATAATAAGTGGGTTCGGTCAATACATCCATATTATTATCTTCATTAAGGCGTGTCATTGGTCGCTACCAGGAGAGAGAGAAGGATAATCACTTTTGCGTGCGCTCTTTCAAGATTAGATTGGTTATTATCTTATCTAATCAGGATGGCTCCTACTGTTTTTATCAAATCTTCCTTCAAACCCTAAAAGGTAAGATTAGCAGGGATTAATTACACTCTACAAGTTCGCCAATCGTTCAGCCAGGCAGGTATTGGTACTCCGAGGGAGTCTCCCCATGTTTTCGCATGGAACTAATTAAATAATCTCGTTTCCGCATGGGCATAACCCCGTTAACATCTTTCTTAGACACCTACTTGATCGGCTAATTGTAAAGTGCAAAACTCTCCCAGGAGTAACTCTTACTCGCAGTGGGTATCGGGATCCAACTATCATATAGAAGGTATGCAATCTCATTGCAAATTTCAACACTTCAAATTCCCGATATCTGTTTTTACCCCCATGCGATTTATGACCTTGACAAGGTCAACAAACCATAAATCGCAAGTCAAGTTCAACCCGTTCATTTCGTGATTGAATTAAACCCACCCGCACGACCGTTGATAAGGTCAACAAGGCCGCACGACTACCCTAATCCAATCGCATCACATACGGCAGATAAGCACTAATCATCTACCGCACACTACGCCTTGACAAAGTCAACAAATGCAGAACGAATACTAAATAGCACTTATCTTAAATGACGGAGGGCTATGTTGGTTTTTAAGAAAAACCTTTTGTGTAATGAACTTGATATCGTTATAGAATCTAGTGATTTTGAAAAGGAGTGGTTTAATCTCCACTTTTAAAATCGAGTAGTTTTCAAAAACAAACCGAATAGCTTTTACTAGTTTTTGCTAAAGAGGTCACTCCCGGTGAAGAGATCTCAGCTCTTTCCTCATCGAATGAGGTGCTGGATATCCATCAAGGAATACCACTATGCAAAGCAATAACTACAGAAATTATGATAATAAGCCGAGTGGGTTGTAGCATTTGCTAGTTTTGCTAAAGAGGTCACTTCCGGTGAAGAGATCTCGACTCTTTCCTCATCGAATGAGGTGCTGGATATTCATCAAGGAATACCACCGTGCAAAGCAAAAACCAGAGCTACCTTTTTAAAAACTTTTGATTCTACAATATCTTTAGGTTTCTTTTTTTTTCCATTAATCTCATTAATGAAATCACATCATTTATGTTTCCCTAAACATCATAGAAAAAGAAACGAAAATAGAACGTATGCTTATACCATCCGCATTCGCCATGGGGCCCGTCATGCACCGTTAGGTTACTTAACTAACGGCAGAGCGGAGGCTGGACTAGGTTACTTAACCAACGTTTATTATATATATCATATATATAGTATTTATTTCACGCAGTTATATGATCACATCACAGAACCAAGCACCAGAATTCAACATATGAAATATTGGATATACTAGGAGGTCCATGTTTTAAATTAAGCTAATAATGAAAAGCACGGATTCCACGGTCGTGATGAATAGCCAAACCCACATCCCTAGACCCCTACGAGAGCGCCAAGCAACCTTGGCAATTCTAGAGTTAGGAGACCCGGTCTCGACTCCTCGAGATGGTCTCCCACTAGACTCTAGAACTCGGTTACTTGTGCTCCTTGCCTTGGGTCTATTCTAATACGGAAAAGTAAATAATATACATCAATGGTGACATCATTCTCAACCTGAAAGTGTCCCAATAAAAGAATATTACATATAAAATTTACATGAATGAAAATTGAAAAACTCTCATCTCTCATAACCAAAAGTGATCCCTAAAGAAGGGTCCGCGGGACCAGGGACGTCGTTCTACTTACTCAATAAGGGCGACAAAAGCCCCCGTCTATTCAATCACGACGATCCAATATAACATATCACAATAACACATAACATCACATGTCATCAACGTAAATAAATCTGCGTATCCCGAATGTTGTTGATGTTAGTTATATGTATGCCCTAGAGACCATTACTGTACATGCGATATATATTGTAGTGGATGCTTGGATATATATAGGCAGGACTTTCTTGCTCGACATGATTGTATGCTATCTGGTTGCACTTTATCTTAACATATTAACAAATACTGTTTTGTGATCACATGTTGATAAAGCCCTTAGGATGATTACTTGACTACCAGGATTATGATGCAGATCATACTAGTGGGGACAGGGTAGTCGATAAGTACATCCTTCAAATGTTCCTAGTCGTGGGAGTATCGAGACAGGGCATCGGTACTCCAGAGTAGACTAGCGTATGCGTTTCTTGACCCATATGATGGGCGATGGATGGTCCCATATCCATTGGTGTTTGACATCAGAGAAGGAATACGAGTGCTCGGTGGAGACTGGGTACACTGGACGGACTCGCCGAGAACTCCTAAATGGTATTATACCTATCATCGGATAGCAGTTCTCTAGTGACACTGGTACAGGTTAGTCTGTAGACCTGAGATCGTCATAGAGTCTTGTGTGATTCCCACTGTGCTTTGATTTCCACCTTACCACGGTCAAGAGATCGTGCAAAACGGTGGCTTTTGGGTACAGTCCCGAGTCACATGGAGGCAATGAGCGATAGGAGGAGTTTCGTCTTTCCCGGTATTGGGAGTTGATGTTGCGCTATGCTCGATTGGCCATAATAGGAAATCCCTGGCCAGAGTTGCTGAGATTTACTGGTAAGTGTTTTCAGTAGTTTCTCGAACTGTTATGGACCTTGCATCGACATGACTTATCAGGCTATTGGGGTCTGACGTTATACTACCCCCAGGCTGTGATATGCGACATATCAGACGAAGAGACCGGACTGTACGGTAGTGTTACTGATTGGATTCGCAGGAGTTATAGCAGGCTTGCTTGTTGACCTTCTGATCGTTCAATACCTGAGTGTCCGTTACGTTTAACAGACCGCTTGCGTCTTGTAGGTGTTTGATATGATCATCACCTACTGCCGGCGTATTGACGAGTCTTTAGAGTTCTACACAGAGGTTTCCTGGTTCATGCGAAATGGAGTATGAGCACATATGTGATATATGCGGGACCGAGATTAATGCGCGTATGTGATACCGCATTTTATTCTCGCGATATTTGATATTAGTCGGTTATATGTATTATAGCCGGATTATTAAATCAAGAGTTGATTTAATAATTTAATGTATAATTATATATTTGATATATTAAATTATATTGACTAATATTAGCTCACTTAAGATTTCTTTTCTCACTTTATGATACATTGATATATATGTGATATATGTTAAATTTATTGTTTTCTTTTTGCACAAAATATATATATGATATATATTGTTGTGTCATGCTAGGTTTCACATGCAACATGTATGTATGAGACTCATACCATGCTAGGGTTAAGTTAGGGTTTTATTTGTTTTAAGTAATTCAAACACTTGGATAATGAGTCATGGTGGAAGCTTGTGGAAAACTTTGACTTAGTCCACTTGTTTGTCTAGCTTAAGATATTTTTTGACCCAACCCTTAACTCATAGCTATGGTTAAGTCTCTAAAATGGTTAGTGGATGACATTAACTAACTATGGTTGCATTTCTAATCTCATGGATTCATTCATCACTTGAGCTTCATCTTCTTCTTCCTCATTCAAGCTTTCTAGCTTTTGTGAAAGTGATGATAACTTATGAGAAAAATTAATCCAAAGTGAGCCCACTTCCTACTTCATCATCCTCTACTATTAGCCATTTAGTTTAGGGTGTTTGCTTCACTAATCTACACAATTAGTGAAGAGATAGCATGAGCTAGTTCTCCTCGACGTAGATCATCTTCGGTCTCGAAGACTTCGAAACAAGCTTGTTCGTTTCTTCATGGGAGCCTCTCTAGAGTCCGGAAGTTCGTGATCGCAGTGAAGGGACTACTACACGGAGCTATTGAAGTGAAGGACCGGTGTATAAAGGTTGTATTCCTTGTTCACTTAGATGTAAAGAGTTTACATATCATGTTTAACCTTAATTCTCTAGTTAAGATTTTGGTTAGGGTTTTTTTAGCACCCTAAAATTTTAAAGTTGCATGATTGATGCTTGCCAAAACCTTGCTTTGGTGCTAAGCCAACCCTACAGTAGTATCAGGGCCAGGCTAGAGCATTAGGCGTTGTCTAGACGAAATTTAAAGTCCGATCGAACTCCGAAAGCCCGAAATGACCCCCTTTCTGGAAATTTTTCCAAAGTTGGATTTTTCCATATTAAAAATACTCAGAAAATCATGCAGGGAATTCTATGGACACACCTGATGAACGAGACCCTAACTCGTCCAAGTGACCACGAATCCGCGGCAAAAACATGCTTTTGGTGGCAGATCCGCGGCGCCACTTGAGAGGCTTGGGTCGGCCCCTTTAGCTGTTGGTCCGTAGATACCGTGGCATGTCTCTGGTTTAATTTAACCGTGCTCAAGTATTGAGCTCTCTGGGAATTTTTGGGAATTCGTTGCATCGATCGAATTATCTAATTTCGCCTAGCTATCTGTGATTGTGATACAATATTTGGAA
The DNA here is from genome assembly GCA_030015575.1 of Agapanthus africanus. NCBI lineage: Eukaryota > Viridiplantae > Streptophyta > Magnoliopsida > Asparagales > Amaryllidaceae > Agapanthus > Agapanthus africanus. Next base: position 412,181,557 of record CM057349.1, on the reverse strand, counting down.
TCCACATAATTGGTTATGTGATAACTAATTTGAATTTTATAAATCTAGCACTTTATTCTCATTTGATCTGTTGCCACGGGATTTTGATGTGGATCAAAAGTCCGTCGTAATTACGTAGTGTACGTGGATACTCGCCGGGTAACCTTACTAGAGAGCCACACCCCATAGCCCTGACCAAGTGACTGTAGGAGAACCCCATAGCCAAAAGCATCCGTTCGGATGCTCGCGGCCGTGGTGTTCCTCCTTGGTGCACTTCATCAACGGCATCGGGGGGAGGGGGTGCGGCCGTCTATTAAAGTTTCTGACGAGCATTCGATCAGGTTATCGGGAATTTTGTTGAATTACCCGACAGGTTATTGGAAAGTGTTTTCAATATTGAGACTAAAATGCGGGGTTTATAATTGTTAGGCATGCGATGTCTAAGAAATTCATTTGGTTAGACATGGAATCCAAAGTATGTGATACGTTGGATTTATGATGTCTAAAGAAGGTTGTGGATTCCAACTGTTGTAATTTTTCATTTTCTTTTCTGCGACCGTAAGTGTAATATGTGGTGTATCGCCGGTTTTGGTGCTATATGTCAACGACAATTGGGATACACATATTTACTTACGGTGATGACATGTGATGTTATGTGTCGCTGTGATATGTTATATTGGATCGTCGTGTTTTGAATAGCCGGGGGTTTTATATGAGATGAGGGTTTTCATTTTCATTCATGTAAAAGTTTGTATGTAATATTCTTTTATTGGGGCACTTCCGGATTGAGGATGATGTCACCATTGTATATTATTTACTTTTCCGCATTAGGATAGACCCAAGACGGGGAGCACAAGTAACCGGGTTCTATGGTCCAGTGGAAGACCATCTCGAGGAGTCGAGATCGGGTCTCCTAACTCTAGAATTGGTAGGGTTGCTTGCCGCTCTCGTAAGAGTTTAGGGATGTGGGTTTGGTTATTCATCACGATCGTGGAATCCACGTTTTTACCGGCTTAAATAAAACACGGAATTCCTAGTATATCCAATATTTCATATGTGATTCTTCTGCTGCTGATATTCTGTGATGTGATCATTTGAACTGTTCTGAGATGAATGCTTATATTATAAATATATGAGATATAATAAATATCGATGCTTTCGTTTCTTCTGTGATGCTTGGGAAGCATAAATAAATGGGACTTCATTAATGAGATTAATGAAAGAAAAAGAAACCTAAAAATGTTGTAGAAACTTTTTTAGAAAATAGTAGCTCTAGTTCTTGCTTTGCATAGCGGTATTCCTTACAGAATATCCAGCACCTTATTCGATAAGGAAAGAGCCGAGATCTCTTCACCGGGAGTGACTTCTTTAGCAAAACTAGCAAATACTACAACCCACTCGGTTTGTCTTTTGATTGCTTCTATAGTTTTTTGCTTTGCATAGTGGTATTTGTGAAATATTCTGCACCTCATTCGATGAGGAAAGAGCCGAGATCCATTCATCGGGAGTGACCTTTTTAGCAAAACTAGTAAAAGCCTAAAAACACTCCCTTTCAAAATCACTCGATTCTACAATGATATCAAGTTCATTACGCAAAGGGTTTTCTTAAAAACCTATCGTAGCTCTCAGTCATTTCAGATAAGTACTACTTAGTATTCGTACTGCGTTTGTTGGCCTTTGTCAAGGCGTAGTGTGCGGTAGCCGACTAGTGCTTATCTGTTTAAGCATATGATGTGATTGGATTAGGGTAGTCGTCCGACCTTATTGGCCTTTGTCAAGGGTCGTGCGGGTGGTTTTAATTCAATCAGGAAATGACGGGTTGAACTTGACTAACATCCTATGATTTGTTGGCCTTTGTCAAGATCATAGGAGGCTTGGGGCAAAATATTATCGGAATTTCAAGTGTTGAAATTTGCAATGAGATTACATACCTTCTATGAGATAGTTGGATCCCGATACCCACTATGAGTAAGAGTTACTCCTGGGAGAGTTTTACACATGACAATTAGCCGATCAAGTAGGTGTCTAGAAAGGTGTTAACGGGGTTATGCTTCTGGGAAAATGAGATTTATTTTAATTAGGTCCGTGCGAAAGCACGGAGATCCTCTCTCAAAGTACCGACACTTGCCTGGCCGAAAGATTGGCGAACTTGTAGGGTGTAATTAATCCCGGCTAGTCTTACCTTTTAGGGTTTGAAGGTAGATTTGACTAAAACAGTGGGAGCCATCCTGATTAGATATATTAATAACCAATCTAATCTTGCAAGAGCGCACACAGAGTGTTTTCTTCTCTCTCTCTCCTGGTAGCAACCATGTCATGCTTTAATCAAGATAATAATATGGATGCATTGACCGAACCTGCTTATTATACTGAGCTAGGGAACGTTGGTTCCGATCAATATTATAATTGTTATAAGTCTGAGCAGGAAATAGGGGAATATCCGGATTCCTATGCCACCCAATCGAAGAAAGTGCATATTGATGCATATTCTTTGGGTGTCCTTATTACCGAGAACTGTTTCTCAGTATCCTCTACGTTCTGGGTATGTGACACCGGATCAGGATCCCGCATATGTAATATGTTACATGGGCTACAGACAGGTAGAGAACTCAGAATGGGTGATATGTCTCTAAGTGTTAGAGAATGATGCAATTGTTGCAGCCAAGTCTGTTGGCAGATATCATCTTGTATTAATACATTGATTCCGAACGAATGTTATTACATACCGAACCTGATATACAACATTACATCATGTTCTTTACTAAGTTAAAGAAGGATATAATTCTGTATAGGAGGAAAATGTTGTGAACATTTTCTTGAATCAAGAGTTGATTCGATCATGCACGTTAGATAATAGCATATAGGTTCTAAATCAAACTATAGTTCAAAGTATTTAGAACACACACAAGAGGAGTAGTTCAGAAATGACTGAATCCTTCTTGAGACATTGTAGACTAGGTCATATCAATGCGACACGACCAACTAAGTTACATAAGGATGAATATGAGAATCTGTTCGAATTTCCATCTTATGATACTTGCCAGTCTTGTCTCACAGGTATATGACCAACACTCCGTTTACTGGAAACAGAGAAAGAGTTAGTGAACTCTTGGAACAGATGCATGATGATGTATCTGGTCCCATGTATACAAATACCAAGGTTGGTTCTTTTAAGAACCAAACGGGTAGAAGTATTAAAATCCTACGATGTGATCGAGGAGGCGAATACTTGCGTATGGAGTTCCTGGAGTTCTAAAAGGAGAATGTGATTCTCTCTCAGCTTACTCCTTCGTATACACCACAACACAACGGTGTATCGGGGTGGAGGTATCGCACCCTATGAGATATGGCGCGCTCTATGATGAGTATTGCTGAGTTACCTGTTTCTTTTTGGTGTTATGCACTTGAGAAGCTACATACCTATTGAATAGGGTTCCATCCAAATCAGTGCCTGCCACTCCATATGAGATATGGTATGGGAAGAGACCATATCTTAAACGAGTTAAGATATGGGGTTGTCCGGCCTATGTTGAAAAGCAAAATCAGGACATACTCGAGGCAAGGTCAGTTGTTTAAGTTTGCCAGGATATCCCAAACATTAGTGAGGGAATGTCTTCTACCACTCTGAGAAGCAAAAAGTGTTTTGTTTCTCAGCATGCGCCCTTTTTAGAAAAGGAATTTCTTGTGAAGAAATTAATGGTCATGAGATAGAACTGGAAGGAGTTCCAGCTAGACAAACTAATAGCTGATGATTTGGTGAAACCAAAGGATTCAATAGCATCCAGCGAACCTCAGCCTCTCCGCAAATCCGGTAAGGGTTTCTCATCCACTTGAGAGATACTACGGTCTTCTCGGTGACAGTGGAAGCGAGAATTGTATCATGAGATGATGGCCCAACTGGATTCAGGCAGTTAGGAACGTCTGTTTTGATGTGATAGTCAAAGAGTTTGACTTCATCAAAATGGTAGATGAACCTTGTATATACAAGAAGGTTGTAGAGAGTAAGGGTGTCTTCCACGTATTGTACGTAGACGACATACTCTTGATAGGAAATGGTTTCTTATGCTACACTCGGTCAAGCTCCTCTTATCACGAGGATTCTCAATAGAAGATCTGATGATACCTACTACATCTTGTGGATTATGATCTATGATGATAGATCTAAGTGGATCTTGGGAGTGTCCCAAATCCAGGTACATTAACACCATACTAAAGGGGTTTAGTATGGAAGATTCTAAGCGTGGTGGTTTGCCCACTTACTTATGGATCACTCTCTCTAAAAAAAGGTCTCCAGAGACTGATTTGAAGAGAGCTCGCGTGCAAGGGATACCCTATGCTTCGGTAGTAGGCTCTATCAGAGTGTGCGATGTTATGTACCAGACCAGATGTAGATGACCCACTAGGTGTAGTGATGAGGAATTAATCGGATCTTGGGAGAATCGCTGAAAAGCTATGGAGGACATTCTTAAGTACTTGAGAAACACAAAAAGAAAGTTCTTGGTTCCAGCTTCTAGAGTGATAAGTTCGACTGAGAGTCATTCACATGCATTGTCTTTACCCTCAGTGGAGGGACGGTATGTTGGAAGAGTTTCAAGCTAGATACCGTGACATACTAGACGATAAAGGTTGAATACATTTCTACCAACGATACTACAAAAGTGGCTGTCTGGACATTTCTTCTTCATAAGATGAACAAGGTTCCTACCATTGAGCGTCCAATAACTGTTATTGTGACAACAATGGAGTTGTGGCTTTGGCCTAGGAACACCGGTCCCATCAGCGTTCCAGACATATTCTGAGGTAAGTATCACCTGATCAGGGAGATGGCTGATCTCCAAGGGATCGAGGTTAAGAGAGTAGACCAAAAGGTTGACACGGCGGATCCACTCACAAAGGCCTTACTCCTAGAGAGACTTCTCTACAATGGTTGAGTATGGGATACTACAACCACTGCTACATTGTTGGGTATTGGATACTATAACAGATGGCCTTAGTGCAAGTGGGAGATTGTTAGTTATATGTATGCCCTAGAGGCCATTACTGTACATGCGATATATATTGTAGTGGATGCTTGGACATATATAGGTAGGACTTTCTTACTCGACAGGATAATATGCTATCTGGTTGCACTTTATCTTAACATGTTAACAAATACTGTTTTGTGATCACATGTTGATAAAGCCCTTAGGATGATTACTTGACTACCAGGATTATGATGCAGATCATACTAGTGGGGATAGGGTAGTCGATAAGTACATCCTTCAAATGTTCCTAGTCGTGGGAGTATCGAGACAGAGCATCGGTACTCCAGAGTAGACTAGGGTATGCGCTTCTTGACCCATATGATGGGCGATGGATGATCCCATATCCATTGGTGTTTGACATCAGAGAAGGTATACGAGTGCTCGGTGGAGACTGGGTATACTGGACGGACTCGCCGAGAACTCCAAGATGGTAGTATACCTATCGTCGGATAGCAGTTCTCTGGTGACACTGGTACAGATTAGTCTGTAGACCCGAGATCGTCATAGAGTCTTGTGTGATTCCCACCGTGCTTTGATTTCCAACTTACCACGGTCAAGAGATCGTGCAAAACGGTGGCTTTTGGGTACAGTCCCGAGTCACATGGAGGCAATGAGCGATAGGAGGGGTTTCGTCTCTCCCGGTATTGGGAGTTGATGTTGCGCTATACTCGATTGGCCATAACAGGAAATCCCTGGCCAGGGTTGCTGAGATTTACTGGTAAGTGTTATCAGTAGTTTCTCGAACCGTTATGGACCTTGTATCGACATGACTTATCAGGCTATTGGGGTCTGACGTTATACCACCCCCAGGCTGTGATATGCGATATATCAGACGAAGAGACTGGACTGTACGGTAGTGTTACTGATTGGATTCGCAGGAGTTATAGCAGGCTTGCTTGTTGATCTTCTGATCGTTCAATACCCGGGTGGCCGTTACGTTTAGCAGACCGCTTGCGGCTTGTGGGTGTTTGGTATGATCATCACCTACTGCCGGCGTATTGACGAGTCTTTAGAGTCCTACGCAGAGGTTTCCTGGTTCATGCGAAATGGAGTATGAGCACATATGTGATATGCGCGGGACCGAGATTAATGCGCGTATATGATACCGCATTTTATTCTCGCGATATTTGATATTAGTCGGTTATATGTATTATAGCCGGATTATTAAATCAAGAGTTGATTTAATAATTTAATATATAATTATATATTTGATATATTAAATTACATTGACTAATATTTGCTCACTTAAGATTTTTTTCCTCACTTTATGATACATTGATATATATATGATATATATTGTTGTGTCATGCTAGGTTACACATGCAACATGTATGTATGAGACTCACACCATGTTAGGGTTAAGTTAGGGTTTTATTTGTTTTAAATAATTCAAACACTTGGATAATGAGTCATGGTGGAAGCTTGGAGAAGCTTGTGAAAAACTTTGACTTAGTCCACTTGTTTGTCTAGCTTAAGATATTTTTTGACCCAACCCCTTAACTCATAGCTATGGTTAAGTCTCTACAATGGTTACTGGATGACATACACTAATTATGGTTGCATTTCTAATCTTATGGATTCATTCATCACTTGAGCTTCATCTTCTTCTTCCTCATTCAAGCTTTCTAGCTTTTGTGAAAGTGATAATAACTTGTGAGAAAAATTAATCCAAAGTGAGCCCACTTCCTACTTCATCATCCTCTACTAGTAGCCATTTAGTTTAGGGTGTTTGCTTCACTAATCTACACAATTAGTGAAGAGATAGCATGAGTTAGTGTCTCCTCGATGTAGATCATCTTCGGCCTCGAAGACTTCGAAGCAAGCTTGTTCGTTTCTTCATAGGAGCCTCTCTAGAGTCCGGAAGTTCGTGATCGCAGCGAAGGGACTACTACACGGAGCTATTGAAGTGAAGGACCGGTGTACAAAGGTTGTATTCCTTGTTCATTTAGATGTAAAGAGTTTATATATCATGTTTAACCCTAATTCTCTAGTTAAGATCTTGGTTAGGGTTTATTTATCATCCTAAAATTTTAAAGTTGCATGATTAATGCTTGCCAAAACCTTGCTTTGGTGCTAAGCAAACCCTACAGTTGACATATAGAAATGAGATTTGGGATACCCCACATATTACACTTACGGTCACAGAAAAGAAATGAAAAACTACAATAATTAGAATCCGCATTTCCTTAGACATCATAGACCCGTAATATCTCATATTCCGAATTTCATGCCTAACCTATAAACCTTGCATATTAGTCTCAATTCGAAAACACTTTTCAATAACTTAGTTGGGTAATTCAACAAGATTCCCGACTACCCGATCGAATACTCGTCGGGAACTTTAGTAGATGGCCGCACCTTCGATGCCATCTACTAAGTGCACTTAGACGGAACACCATGGCCGCGTGCATCCGAGTGGATGTTTTTGGCAACGGGGTTCTCCTATAGTCACTTGGTCGGGGTTATGGGGCGTGGCTACCTAGTAAGGTTATCTGGCAAGTATTCGCGTACGATACGCGATTGCGACGGAGTTTCGATCCGAATCGAAACTTCGTGGCAATCGATCAATAGAGACTAACCTGCTAAATTTACAAACAAACTAGTTTTCACAAAACTAATTTAATGTGGATTCCAACTATTGTATCACATATCAAACTTAAACCCAAAACAATGTAAAAATTACGACTACGAAACACTCCGTATTAGTCCCTTAACAAAATTAATATCATATGCAATTTTAGGCTAACAAACATAATCTGAAACCCCAAAATCAAGCCTACAGAACACCAAACAAATTCGAGACAAAATGAAGCATGAGGGGCCGGCGAGGCCGGTATTTAGAGCAATCTCGCCGGGTGATTTTGGAGTTTTGGTCTCAAATTTCTATGGTGTTCTAGTTACATCACATGTAACATTCTGTACTTGTTTAAAAATATTTCAGAAATCATTTTGAAATCGACAGAAACTTAGTGTTTTGGGTTTCGGTTTCGGAGTTGTTTTGGTTTCATGATTCAATAAACATCGTCTAGTCTTCTAGCTTTGGCTCTGATACCATGAAAGTGTTTGTTAGCACCACCACTGGGATTTACTAGCATCAAGTATGCCAATTTAAAAAATTCGGGGTTCTAATTAACACTAAACAAGATCTTAAACTAGATGATTAGGGTTTTTAAGCATGAAATCAAGAAAACTATTTAAAGAGAATGAGGCTACAACCTTTGTAGATCGTGTCATTCTCTTCAAAAGATCCGTGTAGTAGTCCACGCGACTCCACTAGGTTCCACTTGAAGTTAGATCGAGCTTCCTTTGCGATCTTCGTGCCGAAGATGATCCACCCGAAGCTCCGCTAATCCAAGCTACCTCTTCACTAAACTCTTTAGTGAAGTAAACACACTACACCAAAGTGCTAATCTAATGTAGGATGGTGAAGTAGGGGTGTTGTTTGCTCACTAGGGTTCTCACAAGCTCAAGGGTTCATAACTCATGTGAAGGATTGAGCTTGGAGGTGGAGATGAAGATGGAGAGAGCAAATGAGCTCAAGTGAAGAAAATGAACTAACATTTTTTCTCATGTGAAGAATGGCTTAACAAATACCTTTCATTATTGAAGTATGGAATAAACTCCAATAAATCAAATGAACCATATTTCAATAGTGCAAGCAAATGAATAAAATAACATCAAAGCCATACTTCACCCATAACTCAAAAGTCTCCCCATTTTCCACCTCATTTCTATTTTCATAAACTAGAAATACAACCATGCTTCATATATATATATATATATATATATATATAAAGATAAGCAAATAATTAGTGAGCAATAATATTAGTTAATATATAATTATATCAGATATAAATATATATCATATTATTAAATCAACACTTGATTTAATAATCTGGTTATATTACATATAACCGACTAATATCATTTATCTGTATATCACATTATTAAATCAACACTTGATTCAATAATCCGGTTATATCACTGTTCCTTTCCGAAAGACGGCGCGACAGGGATATCATGCCTGAGATTCGGGGCAGATGCTAATTGGTGCTATCCATCCACCTCTCCGAAGAAGCCAAGTTGATTTATGGCACCGTGTATTGAAGGCTTAAACAGATGCGTCCGACGTAGCAGACTTCGTCAGATTCCCCCTCGCTCGAGGGGTTTTTGATTGTGGGGACGCTCTTCTCTGCAGGCGCAAGCCCCTACAGTTAATTACGCTACCGCACCACGGAAACCACTTTCTCCTTCTCCATATGGTCACTTCGTGTCGTGTGTGTTTGTTTTGTGTTTGGTTGCCCGTGGATTGTATTCAGAGACTAAGTTATGCCGTCGCCCGTAGGACGTGGATTAGTCCAAATCCGTATCTTTTTTAGATTTGGGTTTGGGGGGGTGTGCTTAAGGATACGTTAGCTTTATTTGAGGCTAAGATCAAATTAAACGTTCGTTAAGGACACGTTAGTCTAATTTTAGACTAAGATCGACTTAACGGAATCGTTTAGATCCGACAAGAGAGCAATTGGGGGGCTCTATTGTTTAGTTTAATGACATTGCGGTCGATAGGTAGTTTAAGGACATTGCGGTCCAATGTTAGTTTTAAGACGTTGTGGTCAAGGTTAAGAACATCATAGTCCGTGAGCTTAAGGACCTCACAGTCTGATATTAGTTTTAAGACATCGCGGTCAAGGTTAAGGACATCATAGTTCGTGAGTTTAAGGACCTCACAGTCCGATATTAGTTTTAAGACATTACGGTCAATGTTAAGGACATCATAGTCCGGTATTAGTCTTAAGACATCACGGTCGAGGTTAAGGACATCATAGTCCATGAGTTTAAGGACCCCACAGTTCGTAGCAGTGTGTGGTTGTCGGGACCCGTCACCTCTCTGACGACGTTGAGGGATTACAACGACAGATGCCAGAGGAGTAAAGAGATGTACCCTTGAACCGGGCGTAAATTGATTGGGAAAGCAGTTATGCTCAGTTCAATTTATATTGAGGACTTATGGCCAGAATTGGGTTAAGTCCAGTTGAAGATGTTCAACATTTTATTTATATTTGGCCTGTTAGGCCTTTACTTGGGCTCTGCCCCTTTTAAATAATGCACAGCATTTAAATTGGTCTAATAGACTTTACTTGGGCTTTGCCCTTTTTTTAATAATGCATAGCATTTAAATTGGTCTGATAGACTTTACTTGGGCTTTGCCCCTTTTTTTTAATAATGCATAGCATTTAAATTGTCTGACAGTACGCTATGTGGCTTGTCAGGCACTTTGCGCCAATTAAAGAGCGCAAGGCGCTAGCGCATGTGGAGGTGAACGTGTCATGCTCTGCTGAGCGCAAGTCTGTTAGCGCAGCGCGCTGCGCCAGTGCGCTGCGTCAGTGCGCTGCTGACACGTGGCGCGCTCTGGTGCAGTGCGCCAATCCAAGAGCGCAGCGCTCTGTTTTTAGGAGCGCAAGACGCATATTGTTCTGTGGTTGACACGCGGCGCGCTCTGGTGACTTGCGCCAGTCCAAGGAGCGCAAAGGCACAGATTAAGAGTGCAGGGCACTGTTCAATAGCGCAGAGCGCATCTTGATCTAATTAAGATCAAAGAAACAAGTTTTTCTTGTTCTAAAGAGGTTTTACCTCAAGATTCAAGAACCAATGGTTCATCAAAAGGCTGTGCCTTTATATAGATCAGAAGATCTAGAAATGAAGTAAATTACTTCTTTAATTTTTTATGATTGGATCTTTATGATCTTTTTCTCTTTTATATTGAAGATCTTGATCTTGTTCTTAGATCTTTGATCTTTTTAGAAGAAATTCTTCTTTTTATGAGGTGTTTTCATCTTTGTTCTTCCAAGAATTTAATTCTTTACCTTGAAAAAGATAATCTTCTTTCTTCAAAGGCTTGCCTTTTAAATTTTTCAGAGAGTTCTCTCTTTTCTGTATATCTGTATATGAGACTTGGAGTCTAGGGGCCTTTATATAGGGCCAATTGGTTTGTTGAGTTAGTTACAGAGATCTTTCTCTGATTGATCTGGGGATGTTTCCCCACCGTTGGATCTTTGATCCTAAGGCTTCTGTTTTACAGAAGACAATCTTCTTGTTTTAATAAGATTGGAAAGATCTTTCTAGAATTTTAATTCTGATTAATTAAATAATTTATTATTTAAGTTTTAGTGCTGGCGCAGTTGGCGCAAGCGCACCTGCGTTTGACGCGTGTCGCGCAGCGCAACTGCGCTTGACACGTGTCGCGCAGCGCAACTGCGCTGATACGTGTCGCGCAGCTCAGAGCGCAGCGCAACTGCGCTAGCGCACCACTGTTTGACATGTGGCGCGCAGTGCAGAGCGCAAGTTATCTGAAGCGTTGCTTCCTTTAAAATTTGAATTTTTAAAACAGAGCCTTGCTCTGATTGGGGGTGCGCTGCCTTGGACGCAGCGCTTCTTGCGCTGGCGTGTCTGCTTTTGACACGTGGCGCGCTGCGCGCAGCGCAAGGAATCTGAATCGTTGCTTCACCTTTTGAATTTTGAAATTCAAACAGAGCTTTGCTCTGATTGGGGGAAACAAATGCCCCCCCCACCGTTGCGCTCACGTGGCGCATACGTGAGTGCAGCGGTGGCAACATCCAGACCGTTGGATCAACTCAGGAGTTGAAAGGGCGCTTCAGCGCCTATAAATAGGACCCTTGGTCCTCCTAAGATGATTATCATCTCTTCAAGATTTATATTTTCAGAGTCTTGCTCTTGTTTTCAAGAACTTTTAAGAGTTAAACTCTAGAAAAATCTTAGGTAAAAATTAACTTAACTTAATTAACTTAATTTTAATTTTAATTAATAGAGCCTTGCTTTTATAGATCTTTTGATCTAAAGAAATCCCCTTTGGGGTTTCATAAAGAGAGCTTTGCTCTCAAGAACTTGTTTCAGGGTTTCTTAACCCATGAACAGAGCTTTGCTCATTGACAGAATATAGATCTTTTGATCTTCTGATGATGAACTCTTAAGAGTTTTTCATGGATCTTTAAGATCCCAGAACTTTAATTTTTATGAATTAATTTTTCCTTTGATGGATTTTTCCATCATTATTACAGAGCTGGGCTCTTTAAGGAATTTTATTCCCTTGTGACTAGAGTTTGACAAGTGTCACTCTGTGACAGAGCTTTGCTTTGAAAATGGAGATTTTCTTCTTGTCTCAAGGGACTTCTCATTTAATGAGAATATTCTTTGAGGACTTCCTCATTAATTGACAGTCTCATCCAATGATGAGGCTGTCTTATTAACTGATGCATTGTCATCTGGATTTTGTGGGTCCCCCTTTGGTCCCCTCTCCACTGCATTGCAGTGTGGTATAAATTTTAAAGTACCCAGCGTCAGGATTTTAAAATTAAATTATGATACTGATAATGGAATTTCTCTTTTTCTTGCAGGCAACATGTCTGCTGATCTTTCGTTCCCATTTTTCCGCTCAGAGAGAGGGTTCCCTGAGGCGCCGGTGGACCGGGAGGTTCTTGCTCTCATTAAGGATCACGGCCCGGAGTACAAGAACCTTCATCTGTGGGGTAGGTGGTACAGTGAAATTATCAAAGGTCGCCGAAGCTTCTCTTGCGCGACGCCGTCAGAGCCGATCTCATCGATCCCATATGCAGATGCACCCCCGGTAAACTATGCCGTGGAGGTCGTAATTTGGAATTCGGAGGATCTTCTTCAGGCTTCGATTGCCGCCATTCCCGTGCAGCCGTCGGCAGCCGTGGATATTCTGGGGCGGCGCATATGCCAGGGTGAGTCACGCCCTTGGGGACAACCTTATAACATTGGATTGACCCCTAGACAATCAGCCGGGTATTTGCAGTGGGCCAGGTACATCTTGTCAGCGAAGAAGACGCATTTGATGAAGATTGGTCTGTACCCCGCAGTCTACGCCTCATTGTTCGAGTACCCTGCTCCTCCGACGTGGTGGGTTAAGGCATTCGTGGAACAATGGAACATCCCCACCCATACCTTTCTTCTGACGGACAGGGAAGTCTCCATCCCCCTGGAAGAATTTGCTGAGATTTCCGGTTTGCCGGTGAGGGGGGAGCATTATGAAGAGCTACTTCCTCCTGATGAATATGTCTTCACCACCAAGCCGCTGGTAATGGGCCTAACGCTGGAGAATGCTATTCAGTACCAGTTTCCGAGCCTGGTAAAGGTGCTGAATATGTATAAAAGTCTCTACTTGAAATCGGGAGGCCGGGGAGTTAGTTTCGCAGACTTCATCGCCCGCTTTCTTCGACCGGAGATTCTATCACAACGAGGCGAGAAATTCGCCAAGCTCGACGACCCCTTCGGCTTTGGCTTAGATCGTCGACCAGCACTGGAGGACGACCAAAAGGGTTTTTACCTTCCCGATGCTGCAATCATGCCCTTATCGAAAATCGCCGCTCCGGGCATCGACGAGGAGACCTTCTTTCTCGGGTTTCTGGGGTTATGGCTGTGCTGGTTCGCGCTCCCCATGCACCCGCGCTACATGAGGCCGTCCGTCTTCTACCCAGCACATCGGATGGTGGCTGGTATAGAATTGTCGATTGGAATCGCCGGGTTGGCCCACCTGTACCATGGTCTTAGCGTGGTGGCGGACGCAAATGAACCAGAGGTGCAACCCGCCAATTTCCCGATGCACTACTTTACTTCATGGATGGAAATGCATATGCTCGGGGTTTTTGGTATTCACAAGAGGCCCTCGTTCTTCGAGAAGTGCAAACTCCCAAGAGTCATGCGGCTGGTCGGCGCTTCTATTGTGAATCCGCCTCCGCGGGAGGCTAGGGGGTTGCTTCTTCGTCCGCGCACGGTCGGAGCGAGCATTTCTTTCATGGACAAGGTCATGACCATCGGCCCGGAGACCTCCAAGTCGGTGCTGGCGTTGCGTGATGGCTTCAAGGACGGGGCCTCCGTATTGAAAGCCAGGAGATTCTTCACTTATACTCCATCCGGCCGGGCTTCCTGGTGTTCAGGCAAAACGATATGGCGCTCTTCATGAGGTACAACCCCCATCGGTTCGCCCAGCAGTTAAGTTATAACCAAGGGGTCTCACTGGAGGCGTTTTTGGAAGAGCCTGCGGCCACCAGGGAGGGGATACGGAGTGCACTACATCATTTTATGCGGCTGAACATGGGCTCCCACTTCTTCATTAGCGAGCCAAGTTGCGTTCCAAGGGCCCTCAACATGTACGGGGCTTGGTATCAGCACGCGATGGGTGCTGTTATCCGGGAAGAGAAGCGGCTGCTGATTGACCGCAAGGGTGTGCCCTCCGCCAGCGATCGCAAAGCCCCCCTAAGGCCAAGGACCCATGTCGTTCCTTCGCTGAGAGAAGATGCTGGAGATGAGCCTCCGCGTGTGCTAAGCCCCCCACGCGGATTTCCTCATGATACCATGGACGTGCCCCCAGCGCCCCGTGTTCCGGTAGAGACGGTGAATGTGGTTTCTCCTGAATCCGGCGTGGGCTCGGACATCGGGACCCGCCGTCCCAAGGTGCCCACGAAGCGCAAGTTGATTTTGGGTGCGACCGGGGTCCGGGCTCAGAAGAAAAAGAAGAAGTCTGTTCTTTCTCTTGATGCTGTGCTCGGCTTAGAGCCTTAGGGCCCTCTTACCGAAGGCCTAAGTGAGTACGGAAGCAACGAGGGTTTCTTCGTAGAGCCAGAAGACACCGATCTGGCGGCCGCCATCGCGGCTTCTGAGCGATCGGCAAGGCTCGAAGCGTGGTTGGCTAAACTCCCGCAATCAGGTAATCACTAGTTGTATTCTTCCTCATTTCATCGTATTTTTATCATTGTCTTTAACTAACGCTTTTCCTTTTTAAACAGGCATTTCTACCAAAGAAGCCATCGCTGCTTACCTCAAAACCTTCGAGGAGGAGGAAAGGAAATGCGCTCTATCGGGCGTTGGTACGTCTCGGCTCATTGAGTCTTTATTCTCCTTTTTATGGTCAATCTAACATTTTCTTTGTCTCATTGCAGGGGCCGTGGGATCTACTTCGCAAGCCGATGCGGGGATTCTCCCCGGGCCAGCTACCGAAGTCCCGGCCTCTTCGGGGCTGCCGCGAGAGACCCAACTCAAAAAGCCGATGATGGATGCCTTGAAGGATCTGGAGGCAACTCTGAACGCGGACGACGACGCCTTGCTGAGGGAGGCTTCAAAAAGGTCCGTTGTGACGGCCCGGGAGGAGAGGAAGCGCTTGAGGCGCGCAGCGAAGGAGCGTAGCGCTGCTTTGGCCGTGGGAGCGGGCTCAAGCGCCGTTACTCCCGCTGCTACTCTTTCAGAGGAGCAGCCGGTCTCCTTGTCTACTGCTCATAGACGGGCGGCACGTGCAGCTCAGGGAGCCAATGACAAATCCGTCTTAGGTAATGTGCTTTTCGAGGCTTTGTTGTAAAAGTTGTAAAACTATCGGTTCTTATATATCTTGTCCTGCAGGGCCGAGTCCTACTGAAGGAACGACAGCGACCGTCGAGCCCGAGGGGACGGTGGAGAAGGTGGCAGCTGATCCCAAGGCGATAGTAGGTGGTGCAGCCGTAGTTGCCGGGCCCGAGCTAGTGGCTGACGAGACCGTCACAACTACTATGCCCGAGACGGCCACCACTGCTGAGCGCGAGGTGGCGGCAGATGAGACGGCTGCCACAACCGAGCCTGAGGCAGCAGCGGATGGAGTGGCTGCGACCGATGAACCTATGGTAGCGGTGGCCGAGACGGCTGCGACCGCTGAGCCCGAGGTGGTAGCGGGTGAGACGGCTGTTATGGCCGAGCCTAAGGCAGCAGTGAACGAAATGGCTGCGACCACTGAGCCCGAGGTGGTAATGGACGAAACAGGCATGATCGCTGAGCACGAGATGGCCGCTCTTTCTCAAGAGTCGGGCGCCGCTTCGATCATCGCTCTCCCTGCTTACGGTTCCTTGTCGTCTTCCGGTATTGCGAGCGTGACGACAACTCCTGTAGAGTCGGGCGATGAGGCAATGGGAGATGAGACCGTTCCAATGGAGGAGAGAGACGCTACCGTTGCATCAAGTAACGCCCTCGTTAGGGCTCCGGCCGGTGACTCTTTAGGTAAATCTTGGGTCACCGACCTTCTTTCTTTATTCTGCAATCTTTCCTAATAAAGTTTATCTTGTTTCTAATGCAGGTGCGGCTAGTGCTGATGCCGCGTTACCCGAGGGAGCGCCGTCAGTTACTACCCTGACGGTGGCCACATCTCTACCTTCCTTCATACCGTCGCAGATGTTGGAAGGTATGGATTTGCGACCCATCAGTATTATCTTGGCTGCATAATTTATGTACTGATGTTGTATTATTGCGTCTTTGCAGGAGTGCTTTTTGATCACCTGTATCAGGTGCTGCACCCACACTTCTCCTTCCCGTCGGAGCTTGCTTCCTCCAGTGGCGCTGGTGAATATAATTTTCAATTAATGCTCTTTCTTTTTTCAATAATGAAATTGTTTCTGATTTTTTTTCTTGTCCTGATTGCAGAGCTACAGATCGAAGGAGGAGATAAAAGATCGGTTGCGCCACCGGTCCTCCCAGCTTTGCCGCCTGCTGTAGCTGGTATAGTAAATTCCATTGTTGATGACCTTTCTATATTTCTTGAACCGTCATTTGATTGTGTTTTGTTTTGCAGCTATCGCTCTGGTTCCAGTTCCTTTCGAGTCCCGCATTATGATGCCGGCAGGCCCATTCTCCTGACGTCCATCCTCAAAGGGTGCTGTGATGAGTTTGAGTATGCTGAGCGGATGCATCGAGGAGCTTGACGCAGAAGCTCTTGCATCTGCCGCAGATTTCGCTGCTGAGGTTAATCCGATGCTGGCGACGCTTGTAAATTTTCATAATGAAGGCGTCGTCGAGTCTTGGGTTAACCACTGCAGGGAGATCGAGGCCCGCTTGTATCAGCTGGAACTTTTGTGTCCTGCCCCCGAGATTTTGGCCACGAGTACTCAACAGGAGGCATGGATCGAGCAGAGCACTTCTTACTTCCGCCATCTTGAACAAGAAGCAGCTTTAAGGTGGAAGGAATGCAAAGAGACCTCAAGCGAGTCTGCTCGACTGCGTGCTGAGGTCGATGCGAACGCTGCTCGGGTGAAAGCTATCTTCGAGGGCATCCTGCAAAGTATCTCCGACGGGTTAACATTAAAGCAGAAGCTCGATGCCGTTGAGCATGATGCCCAAGGTCGTGAAGCAGCTCGGCGAGCTGTCGAAGAACAACTTTCATCCTATTTGCAGCAGCGAGCCCAGGTGGAAGCGGAGTTGGCAGCGACAGCTGATCAAGAAGAGGCGTTGAAGGAAGTGCGAGAGCATCTTGTGAATTTGTTAAAAACGCTTCCTTCTCCATGAACATTTTGTATTATTTGTAATTGTAAATAAGATGTATTTGTTTCTTTTATTCTTTAACATGATGTAACTTGTACTCAATTGAATTCATGAATAAAAGATATACATTCTTCATAATGTCTTATGTCATTTCTCCGCTTTCTTCTTTCTTGCTGTGTTGTTTGCCATGCGATTTTAGCAAGTGCGATCCGTAGATAATATATAACTGTCAATCTTATGCTTTTTGTAAAGTGGCGATGGCTTAGAAAACAGGGTTAGGATCTGTCATCTAAGACTTTTCAACTTTATGAGCCGTGAGGGTCTCATAAAGAATTTTGTCCCTATAGGTCGAGAGGATCCCGTAGGTGTAATTTCTCCTTAAGAATCGTGAGGATTCCTAAGTGCGTTTTCTCTTAAAAGTCGTAAAGATCTCACAAGAGAATTTACTTCCTTACGAGTTGTGATGACCCGCAAGTGATGGGTGAAGTTGCCCTTATCCGCATTTCACGGAATCAGGGATTGCCCTGGATGCTTCCCACGGTTTCACTGCCGTGCTTGGTGAGGACCAGGCTCCACTCTGGACGTTTTCCAGGATATCGTAGTTTAAAGACATCGCGGTCGAGGTTAAGGACATCGTAGTCCGTGGATTTAAGGACTCCACGGTCCGTTCTTAGTTTTAAGACATTACGGTCAAGGTTAAGGACATCATAGTCCGTGGATTTAAGGACTCCACAGTCCAATGTTAGTTTTAAGACATCACGGTCGAGGTTAAGGACATCATAGTCCATGAGTTTAAGGAACCCACAGTCCAGTGTTAGTTTTAAGACATCCCGGTCGAGGTTAAGGACATCATAGTCCGTGGATTTAAGAACCCCATAGTCCGCGAAATGTGTGGTTATTGGGACCCGTCACCTCTTTGAAGACGTTGAGGAATTACAACGACAAATATCAAAGGAATGAAGAGATGTACCCTTGAACCAAGGTAAAATCGGTTTAGAATCATTTTGGTTGATTGTTAGTTTTAAGACATCACGGTCAAGGTTAAGGACATCATAGTCCGTGAGTTTAAGGACCTCACAGTCCGATGTTTGCTCTGTATGCTTCCCACGGGTTCACTGTCGTGTTTGGCGAGGACCAGGCTCCGCTCTCAACATTTTCCACGGGGTCAAAAGTGACGTTATCCATGTTCCACGTAACCAGGAATTTGCACTAGGTGCTTCACACGGGTTCACTGCCGTGTTCGGCGAGGACTAGGCTCCGCTCTGGATGCTTCACACGGGTTCACTGCCGTGCTCTGCGAGGACCAGGATCCGCTCTGGACGCTTTCCACGGGGTCAGAAGTGACGTTATCCGTGTTCCACATAATCAGGAATTTGCACTAGATACTTCATACGGGTTCACTGCCGTGTTCGGCGAGGACTAGGCTCCGCTCTGGATGCTTCTCACGGGTTCACTGCCGTGCTCTGCGAGGACCAGGATCCGCTCTGGACGCTTTCCATGGGGTCAGAAGTGACGTTATCCGTGTTCCACGTAACCAGGAATTTGCACTAGATGCTTCACACGGGTTCACTGCCGTGTTCGGCGAGGACTAGGCTCCGCTCTGGATGCTTCACACGGGTTCACTGCCGTGCTCTGCGAGGACCAGGATCCGCTCTGGACGCTTTCCACAGGGTCAGAAGTGACGTTATCCGTGTTCCACGTAACCAGGAATTTGCACTAGATGCTTCACACGGGTTCACTGCCGTGTTCGGCGATAACTAGGCTCCGCTCAGGATGCTTCATACGGGTTCACTGCCATGCTCTGCGAGGACCAGGATCCGCTCTGGACGCTTTCCACTGGGTCAGAAGTGACGTTATCCGTGTTCCACGTAACCAGGAATTTGCACTAGATGCTTCACACGGGTTCACTGCCGTGTTCGGCGAGGACTAGGCTCCGCTCTGGATGCTTCACACGGGTTCACTGCCGTGCTCTGTGAGGACCAGGATCCGCTCTGGATGCTTTCTACGGGGTCAGAAGTGACGTTATCCATGTTCCACGTAAACAGGAATTTGCACTAGATGCTTCACACGGGTTCACTGCCGTGTTCGACGAGGACTAGGCTCCGCTCTGGATGCTTCACACGGGTTCACTGCCGTGCTCTGCGAGGACCAGGATCCGCTCTGGACGCTTTCCACGGGGTCAGAAGTGACGTTATCCATGTTCCATGTAACCAGGAATTTGCACTAGATACTTCACACGGGTTCATTGCCGTGTTCGGCGAGGACTAGGCTCCGCTCTGGATGCTTCACACGGGTTCACTACCGTGCTCTGCGAGGACCAGGATCCGCTCTGGACGCTTTCCACGGGGTCAGAAGTGACGTTATCCGTGTTCCACGTAACCAGGAATTTGCACTAGATGCTTCACACGGGCTCACTGCCATGTTCGGCGAGGACTAGGCTCCGCTCTGGATGCTTCACACGGGTTCACTGCCGTGCTCTGTGAGGACCAGGAATTTTGCTGATTATATCCGCATTTCACGGAGTTGGTATTTGACTCTCGGTCATTTGTATACCGTCGAGTCATAGAACTGGGAATTGCCGCTGTTCCGCTTTACTTGATGTTGTGTCTGCTGGGACAAATATTGAGATGATTTCCAGGCTATTTGTGACTCATCGAGATTTGGCTTCTTCTTCTGATGAAACCTGGGGGAGGAGGAGGGCAATTCCTTCTTTGTTTGCGCTCCTGGATTGTATACAGGGATTGATGTAATATCACCTGTAGGGCATAAATTTCATTTCTATTTTATTTCTTTTTCCGCGATGCTCTATCATTCCAGCTTTTATATCGCGAAGGTCGCGATTGCCCCATCATTTCGGCGATTTTTCGCGGTGCACAATCATTTCGGCTATTTATTTTATTTTTACTCGCTGCTTTTTATTGCGAGTTGCCCAATCATTTCGACTATTTTGCATGCATACATTTTTACTTGCTGATTTTGTTGCAAGTTGCCCCATCATTTCGGCTATTTCGTATGCATGTGTGACTTGCTGGCTTTTCGCTGCAAGCTTGGAATTAGACATCGATTTTGGCATCAGCACCGCTACAACTGGGATATTGCCAGGAGCGAATCATCATTTGTTTCTGTCGACATCGAACAAAGGTGGCTAAGTAAACAGGGTTAGGGTCCTGTCGACTAAGGCTTTTGACTTCATGAGCCGTAAGGGTCTCACAAAGGTATTTCTCCCTACAAGTCGTGAGGATCTCGTAAGTGTGTTTTCTTCTTAGGAATCGTGAGGATTCCTAAGTGCATGGCTCCATGTAAGTCATAAGGATCTTACAAGAGAGTTTTCTCCTTATAAGTCGAGAGGACTTACAAGGGTTGTTCACCATATAGACATATCCCTAGTCATGGCTGGGACTTGGTTAGGGAAGTGTCTATTCGCACCCGTGGATTGTATACAAGGGTCAGTATTGAGCCGCTTGTAGGGAAATATCGAAGCTTGTGGGGGTTGCTTAAGTACAGATTCAGGTCTCTGTAACTTAAGACTTTCAAATTTTATGACCCGTGAGGGTCCCACAAGAGAGTTCTCCTTACGAGTCGTGAGGATCTCGCAAGTGTAATTTCTCCTTAGGAATCATGAGGATCCCTAAGTGTGTTGCTCCCTTGTGAGTCGTAAGGATCTCACGCGGGTGGTTTCTCCTTACAAGGTCGAGAGGACCCTGTAAGTGTCTTTTAACGAGGTTGCGCCCTTTCTCGTTTTCACAAACACTCGCCGGTAGCCCTACTGTTTTTACTCACGGAGCCCTTTCGGGTTTTCATCCGTGCCCACTTTGCTTATGGACATACCGTTTTTTTTTTTTTATTTTTTTTATTTTTTTTTGTATATATAATGAGGTTGCGCCCTTTCGGGTTTTCACAAACACTCGCCGGTAACCCTGCTGTTTTTACTCACGGAGCCCTTTTGAGTTTTCATCCGTGCCCACTTTGCTTATGGACATACCGTTTTTTTATTCTTTTTTTATCAGCTTTGGGATGCTGCAATCCGTCGTAGTTTCTCGACATCTCGGTCAACAGTTAGTTTTAGGACATAGTGGTCCGTCGTTAGTTTAAGCACGTTTCGGTTCGCTGTTAGTTTAAGGACGTTTCGGTCCGTTGTAAAGTAAGTCGGTTACTACTTATAGAGTTTGGGCTTAGCAAGATAGCGAGCGGATATAGTCGTCGTCATGTATCATTGACCTAGGCCTTGACTCGTCAAGCGTAGTATTTCTTCAGGAAGCGGCCGTTTATCGGTCTGAAAGGTCTTTCACCATGCATGTCCATGAGTAAATAGGCTCCACCCTGGTAGAGCTTGTCTATGATGTACGGGCCTTCATAGTCCGGCTCGAATTTTCCCCGCTTGGCGCGATTGGGGATCATAGGTCTCTTGACCACTAGCACGAGTTCGCCTTGGTGGAATGTCCTCGACCTGGTCAATCTTTCATATGAGCGCGTCATCTTCGCTTTATAAGCCTCTATATTTTGTTACGCTATGAGCCGGGTTTCATCAAGGGCATCGAGCTCCTCGAGGCGAAGGTGAGCATTCTCTTCGTCCGTTAGCTCGTAATGAACTGCCATTCGTAGAGAGGGTAACTCTATCTCGAGGGGGAGTACCGCTTCTGTACCGAATACCAACGCATATGGAGTTGTGTTCGTGGCCATATTGAACGTAGTTCGATACGCCCAGAGAGCTTCTTGCAATCTCTCGTGCCAGTCCTTCTTATTTCGAGACACCGTCTTCTTCACGATCTTTGTTAAGGTCTTATTGAAAGCTTCAGCTAGACCGTTAGCTCTGGGATTATAAACTGAGGAGTACCTCCAGTCTATGTTGTGCTGTTGTGGGAAGCGGCTAATCTTGTGGCTTCTGTAGGCTGG
The DNA here is from genome assembly GCA_030015575.1 of Agapanthus africanus. Classification (NCBI taxonomy): domain Eukaryota; kingdom Viridiplantae; phylum Streptophyta; class Magnoliopsida; order Asparagales; family Amaryllidaceae; genus Agapanthus; species Agapanthus africanus. The sequence continues at coordinate 412,159,349 of CM057349.1, read as the reverse complement.
TCCGTTATCGGAGATAATCCGTCGCGGAGTGCCAAACCGATAAATGACGTGTGTCTTGAAGAAGTGGAGGATATTCTCCGTCTTCACTTCTCTCAGCGGTACTGCTTTTGCCCATTTGGAGAAGTAATCGGTCGTCGCCAAAATGAATCGACGATGCGGGTTCGATAAGGTCGATTATGTCAGTTCCCCACATTTCGAACGGCCAGCTAGCCACTGTTGGGTGTAGTGGATTTGGGTGCTGGTGGATGAAGTCCCCATGGATCTGGCACGAGTGGCATTGCTTCGCATATTCGAGGCAGTCTTGAATCATCGTGGGCCAATAATAACCCATCCGTTTGATCTTCAGCTTCATCTTCGGGCCTGCTTGGTGAGAACCGTAGAGTCCGTCATGAACTTCTTGGATGACTCTCCTCGCTTCTTCAGGTCTCAGGCATCTCAACCACAGAGAATCAAATGATCTCTTGTATAGAGTGTCATTGACGAAGGCGAAAGATAGGGCTCGCTTCATGAGCTGATGTTTTGAGGATGCATCTTCAGGCGTTCGATGGGATTTGAAGTAGTCTATAAAGTCTTCTCTCCAATCCTCAGCCTTTCCCTGGTCATTTGTTTGCAGGGCCATCTGCTTGGTCGCTCCTTTTTTTCGGACGACTCCGAAGATATTTCTGCCGGCGCAAGAACTCGACGGCTTTGTACTACGATTCTTACATCATCGAGGTTCTCGTCGGCTAGTTCTTTAGCGAGCTTAGCTAATGTATCCGCTTTTCTATTTTCCGTGCGGGGTATGCTTTCCAGCATGTAGAAGGGAATTTGGGTCAATAGTTGCTGCTCCTTTTCGCCGTACTTCACTAATTCTAGTTTGCACGTCTGATAGTCACCATTTACTTGACTGACGACCAGCTGGAAGTCTCCATATATGAGGAGGTTTTCAATTCCCATGTCGATGGCGATCTCGAGGCCTGCTATCAAAGCTTCGTATTCAGCTTCATTGTTCGTCCTCGGCTCTTTCAAGGAGAAAGCAAAGCGCATTATCCCTCCTTGTGGGGTTACGAAGATAAGGCCTACCCCTGAATTGATTATATGCGTGTTTTGTTTGCGCTTCTTCATGGAAGATGCTCCATCAAAATAAAGTTCCCACCGGGTATCATTTCCATCGATTGTGTCAAACGCATGTTCGTCTGGAAGCTCGCAATTCAAGGGAGAATCGACCGGTATCGGATACTCAGCGAGGAAGTCGGCGATGGCCTGGGCCTTCACTGCCTTCAGAGGTTGATAAGTTATTGAGAACTCCATCAAGAGCAAGGCCCATTTAGCGAGTCGCCCTGTTAATATGGCATTTGACATCAAATATTTGAGAGGGTCCACCTTCGATATGAGACGGACTTCATGCGCCAATGCATAGTGCCGGAGTTTCGTTATCGCGAAGATCAACGTCAGGCAGTGTTTTTCGATGGGAGAGTAATTGCTTTCTGCCCCCAGGAGAACTCAACTCAAATAGTAGAGAGCTCTTTCTTTCCCTTGGTCGTTCTCTTGTGCCCATAATGCGCCTAAAGAACCTTCGAAGGCTGTTGTATACAGAATGAGAGGCTTTCCTTTGACCGGAGCAGCCAGCACTGGTGGGTTCTGTAGATACTGCTTGATTTCGTCCAGCGTGCCTTGGCATTTGTGATCCCAGACGAACGGGGTTCCTTTCTTCATCAGGTGACTGTAAGGACGACACTTGCCGGAGAGATTGTCTATAAATCGACGGATATTTGCGAGCTTCCCTTGGAGAGACCGCAATTGCTTGAGAGTCCTTGGCGGGGGCATCTCCATGATCGCCTTAATCTTTGACGGGTCTATTTTGATACCTCGGTGCCGGACGATGAATCCCAGGAATTTACCTGAGGACACCCCGAACGCGCATTTGAGTGGGTTCATCTTCAAATTATATTACCGAAGACGTTGAAACACGATCTTCAGATGCTTGAGATGTTCATCGTATGATTTGGTTTTCACTACGAGGTCGTCGATATAGCATTCGACGATTTCATGTATAAGGTCATCGAAGATCTTTGTCATGGCCTTCTGATAGGTGGCACCGGCGTTCTTTAGACCGAAGGGCATCACCTTGTAGCAGAATATGCCTAAAGGGGTCCGGAAAGCGGTATGCTTCTGATCTTCGGGATGCATCTTTATCTGATTATATCCTGATGAGCCATCCATGAAGGAGAAAACTTTGTTAGTGGACGTGTTGTCTATCATCAGCTCAGTAACCGGTACTGGGAAATCGTCCTTCGGGCAGGCTTTATTGAGATCCCGAAAGTCCACACATATACGCACTGTCCCATTTTTCTTCATCACCGGGACAATGTTGGCGATCCAGTCAGGATACTGAACTTCTTGGATGAAGCCAGAGTCAATCAGCTTCTTGACCTCGGCGTTGATGCTCATCTTAAGCTCGAGCCGCATTCTTCTCGGTGCTTGTTTGATTGGCTTGACGTCCGGGGACAATGCCAGTTTATGGACAGCAATCTCTGGATCTAATCCTGGCATTTCGGAATAGTTCCATGCGAAACAATCTCTATGTTGCATAAGCACGTCTTTTAACACAGCCACCCTTTCTTCAGATAGCAGCTCACTAACGAATGTTGGTCGTGGGTCATTTGCCGTCCCCAAATCAATCTTCTTAAGGTTATCTGCAGTAGTGTGTATTCCATCTTCCAGCTCTTTTGGCACCGGTGGAAACTCTGAGATCACCTCGTCATCATTATTTTCGAAGCACCAGGTAAGGTCATGCATATTCTCAGGTTCTTCTTTTGATGATGTTATCATATGACAAGTACGAGTTTGTTTCGAAGACCGATGTGTATCTGGTTCTACTCTCGTAGCTCTGGGTTCATGCTTCTGCGGCGGTATTACCCTCCAACTGTCGGATAGAGCGAACTTGCCGAGCTGATATTGGTCTTCGACCTAGTTCTTGAAGGTGAAGCAGTCTTCGAAAGAATGTCCTATTGCTCGGTGATAAAATCAATAGTCTGGGTGAGAGACTTCGCCTTCTTGCTCGGGGTGTTTAGACTCCGGCAGTGTAATCATTTGATGTCTTATAGCGAGGTCAAGTATCTTCTTTGTTTTGTCTTGAGGAAAAGAGTATGCTCGACTCATATTCTTCATAAAGGACAAATTCGGACCGCTCGATTCCCGATCGCGTGACTTCTTGGTCCCGCTTTGTCGTTGCTGAATGCCTTTTCCGTATTTTGACTTGTTTCTGCCTCTGCGTCGGGTCTTTTTTACAACAGGTTGACAGGGAGGGGCATTTTCATCTTTCGCAGCCTGTTGAAGAAGGCGTTGCGTCCTGGCTTTCTCGTAGATGGCCATTTCGCGATTATGGTCGTTTCGAACTTTTTGACCAGCTTCCCTTATAAGCTTGTCCATTTGTTCTTCGAACGACGGACAGGGCATTTTCACGTCGGGGACTTTTTCTGGTTCAGGATTAGCACTCTCCCATTGAGCGTCTCCTTCTTCATCAAAGTCATGTACAACAAAGCAGTCGCGGAGTAGCTCTCGTTTCTTGGACCGAACATATCCAAGCCCGATTGCTTCCATTCTCCCATTAGGCAACTTGCGCTGAGTTCCGGGAACGTTCCAGACTCGGTCATAGAACTTGGCTTTCCGAGCGGTCTGTTTGAAGGGTATCCCTTGGCGTTTCAACAGCCTTTTCAAGCCTTCTGTATAATATCTAGGCAGACGAATGGGTTGAAGCCTGTCAAGTGTAGGATCCGCGCCTTGCCAGATTTCTCTTTCCACTTTAGTTTCCCCGGAGCGGTAGAATAGGATCGCCTTTTCGCCTTCTCGCCTGGGAGGGACATAGAACGTCTGCAGCTCTTCCACACTGTAGGTATCAAGCGCGTCAAGTTCTTTATAATGTTTGGACGGAACCATGGCAACTTGCAAACTTTGTTCTTCACCAGCGAATGTTTGTATTGAAAGCCGAGCGGAAAATATAGCATGTACCTCATCTTCCGAATCGCTGCCAAAGATCAACATAGGAGTGGACGATCCCGGCTTGTTGTATTGGGGTGGGCCTGAATAAACCATCACTTCTTCTTCTTCAACACTCGCACGTTGAGGAGTTGACGGAAGACCCATTGTCGACCAGGATTTTGCCTATTTCTATATCGTGGCAGAACCCTAAGACATAGAGAGGATGGTTGTGCTCGCACGTCCTGAGGAGGAGATCTTCATCGCTGAAGGTGATATCGGCTGTGTGTACTTCCTCCAACTCGCCCTTCATCTTTTCTTCGGCGAGAAAAGCTTGGAATTACTCTTGTTCTTGTAGCGCCTTGATCAGTGAATCTCTCGCTTCTTTGGATAGTAAAAGGGCGTCGAGAATGCTGAGCTGCGAGGGTAACTTCCTCAAGTGCGCCAGAACGTTATAGTCCACCTTATTCTTCTTTGGTGGGTCCTTGGCGGTCAGCTCTTTCATGATTTGATCATCCAGGATGATATCCTCGGAGACCTTTTCTTTTCCCTTATCCTTCTTACTCGTAGATCCGAGATTCTTTTCCGGAAGTGTGCGATTGCGCAGCTGGATGTTTTCACAATCCTTCGGTTCTTCCTCTTTCCCCAATGCGGATTCTTTAAAGAGGGGTTCAAGAACCATTTCTTCATCAGAGTCGCTCCCGAAGATGAGAATTTGTGATCCCCCGGCATTGACCATGCGACAGTTACCGGTGTCTCTTTTATGCTCTTCGGTCGCACTTCTTTGCTCCCGACGAGTTTTGCGTTTTATCTGCTTAAAATGTTGCCGGTGAGCAACATACCCCTGCCACCATCTTTTAAAAGCATTGCACTCCTCGGTGGGGTGCGAAATCTTTTGATGATAGAAGCAGTAGCTAGGATGTGTTTCTGTTTCACCAAGAGTGTTTTCTTCGGAGGGTGGTAGCTTCATTCCCACTGATATGGCTTTAGCAAACCCTTTCCTTGTCTTGAACTTGCTTTTAACCGTGACGGATGTTCTTTGATTCGGCGGGAGTGTTTCGACTCTTTCGTCTCGTCGTCGGCGTTTGGTTCTTTCAAATATTGTCGTCTTGCGTTCCCGATCAGCTTTACTTTTCACGAGAGCTTCGTTGAGGAACGTGTCGATCATTTCATCTGACGGCCCCAGAAGTTCTGGCTTAGGATCTGCCCCCAGTTTCTCTGTGCAAGAAGCCTTTTCATCGTCTGTAAACAAGTGAGAGATCACATGACAACTTGCCACGTGATCCTCAGATTCATCCGACGGGCTTTCTCCATCATCTTCGTCCTTAAGGACGTGTCTGAGGAACTCTTGGAGCGTAATGGGAGTCCGCGCCTTCTGATTATACTTCTCCAGCACGTCGATCTGTTTCTGCAGGTCCGTGCGCTTGTCACCAGGCTTCACGGGCTTTTTGGATCTCTTCTTCTTTTTCTTTGAAGATTTTGACGGCTGGGTGTGAGTGCTCGGGCCATCACCACCAATCTTTGGAGTTGGGCGCGGCTTCAGCATCCCTTCGATGATCTGAGGTTCCAGTGGGCTCTTCCACCTGATCGCTGGGCATGTTTGGAGATCATTCAGCATCCTTTTGGTTTTGGATGAAAGCACGACCTCCCATGGAGCTTCTTCAACAAAAGAGCACGTTGTCCCCGGTGTGTCCATCTTCTTAGGAGTGTGTGGTTGTGGTGGGTTTACCTTCCACTTCTCGGACAGCGCAAACTTGCCTTGTAGGTACTGATCCTCGATCCGTCCTTTGAAGACGAAGCAATCCTTGATCGGGTGACTTACCGTTTGGTGGTAGGGGCAGTAATTGGGATTATTCACTTCGCTAGGTTGTGGTGGTCGCCTGGGATTTGGCAAACTGATAAGTCTGTTGCGCATAGCCAGCTCGAACAGCCTCTTCGTCTTGTCCCGTAGGAATGAGTATGGACGCTTCATTTTCTCATTGTAATAGTGCCGTCTCTCTTCCAGTTGATCTTCTAGCTTTGGGGCACTGGGTTGCTGTTGGGTGTTCGCGACGAAGGTCGCCTTCCCTTTACCCTTGTCGTTCTGAGGTTCCGGCTTCGGGGGAGACGGTCTGTGACCCATTTGATCCATCTGGGCTAGCTTATCGATTAAATCCTGGAACATGGTCGGTTTAAAGAACATCATGAACTGTGAGATAGTTGCATGAGGATCCAGAGTACCCATGAACATGCCCACCGCTGGTGCTTCTTCGATGCGCTGTTCGCACTTCGACCACAGATTTCGCCATCGGATTGCGTATTGAACCCAAGTTTCGCCCGGCTTCACCCTTGCATTAATCAATGCCATTATTGGGGTACGTTCGCTGGCGCTCACGAATCGCTGAGTGAATAACAACTCCATCTCTGCGAAAGTTTTGACGGAGTCGTTTGGAAGCTCGGAGTACCACTCAAACGCCGTCTCTGATAAGCTGCCGACAAATTGGCGAAGCAAGAGCTTATCATCGCCCCCGGTGTTGCCACAAAGAGCCATGAACTGAGCGACATGTTGATGGGGATTGCCTGTCCCCTTGTAGACATGGAATTTCGGGATCGTGTAGCCCGGCGGGTACTTTATCTGATCATACCAGCTTGGATATGGTCGCCCCGTTTTGACAACTTGGTCGGTTGCCTCAGTTGCCTGGTGAACTTTTATTTATTGAGCAATATAATCATCCAAGGCGGCCTTAGAGATTGTTTCCTCTTTAGCTGTTGACAGAGCCGGCAGTGGATTTGACGTTTCTCCTCTATCGTCTTTGAGGATAATCGGAGGATCTTCGGCTGGGGGATCCGGCTGTATCATCATCCCGACCATGTCTTGAAACAGAAAAGCCATCTGCTTTATATTGGCCGCTTATTCCGCAGCCTCTTTATCCTTCTTTTCAAGCATTCTACGAAGGAATTCAGTATCGGTCTCGTGTTCGCGCCGTTGTTCCGATGACGCCTCTGGGCTTTCTTTTGGTCCGGTGAGCGTGGCCATCGCATTCAGCATCTCTTGGAGCTTCTGCTGCTGTTGTTCCTGGGCCTTTGTAATGGATCGGGTGAGTGGTCGGTGGCCCATAGAAGCGTGGCTATCCTCCTTCCCGAATGCCATATAGACGGTATGGACCACCATGCCCCCAGACTTGGGGCGTTTGGGTTCAGTGCTTTTGAGATTCAACGCAGGCATGAGGGTCTTCTCCGGCCTTCTTTTCTTATGAACGGTCGAGGTTGAGGGGGCCGTCGAGGTGCACACCCAGATAGCTTTTCGTGGCTTGGCAGGATGGCTTACTTCCTGTTGGACCTTCAGCTTCTTGTGCTGGTGGGAGAAATTTGGATCGATCACTGAGACTCGGACATGCCGCCAGACTTTATAGATCTTGGAGGACGGCCGCTGCGGGGACCGTTCTGGCTTTGCTTCCGTAGCTTTCTCCAGTGGAGGAGGAGACCTTTTCAGTACGGCGGTAGGAGAATTCCTACGCACCTTATTCAACAGCTCAAAGCTGTTCCCGGTTGGAACAGCAGCATTAATTTCCACCGTCGGGGCTAGTGGAGTTAGCCCAGAATGGGAGTTGGCTCCTGACTTCCTCACTCGGCGCCAGTGGCGACGTCGAGCGTGCCGCACTAATGGAATGGCTCGGTGACGGGGATGGCCTTGTCCTGCCCTCTGTTCAGGTGAGGGGCTATTGCCGGTGTCAGCCTATTAAAGAACGATATCTTTTGAGTAGCAGGAGCGGGAGTTGGGACGGTCAGCCTTGTAAAGACTGACCCCTTGGCAGGAGAAGTCGCCTTGACGACTTCAGGAGTAGGTTTGGTTACTCTCTTCGGAATAACCTTTTCTGGGACCGCAAGCTCCATCGTGGGCCCGCAGGAGTTCTGGCCCAGCCTGGAGAAGACCGAGGCACTGGTGTTGGGCGACCTGTTGAGAGGGGCCGCAGCAGCTGTAAGTTGATCGAAGACCGACCTCTTGGGAGGTTCTGGTACGGGTACAGGAGCAGTGAAGCTTATTGGCGGGAGCATGGTCCCGAAAAACAGTCCGGTAGTAGCCTGGATGACCTGTTCTACCGGCATCGTGAACAATGATGCCGCTTGAGGTCCATAGGCTACACCTCCAGGTGAGGCGGAGCGTCGGTTGCAGTTGCAGTTGGAGCAATTCGAGCAGGTAAATGCCATTGCTGTTTTCTTTCTGCGTCAAGCAAGAGACCAAATCTTAGTAACTTGAAATCCGAGGGCAACCATTAACAAACCGCGATTCGTTCGCGAATACGACACACGAAGTGTGGAGTGGAAAGAGGAAAAGATCCCACCGGGCATGCCAGAATCTGTTCCCCTCCGAAAGACGGCGCGATAGGGACGTCTTGCCTGAGATTCGGGGCAGAAGCTAATTGGTGCTATCCGTCCACCTCTCCGAAGATGCCAAGTTGATTTATGGTACCGTGTATCGAAGGTTTAAATGGATGCGTCCGATGTAGCAGACTTCGTCAGATTCCCCCTCGCTCGAGGGGTTTTTGATTGTGGGGACGCTCTTCCCTGCAGGCACAAGCTCCTGCAGTTAATTACGCTACCGCACCGCGGTAACCACTTTCTCCTTCTCCATATGGTAATTTCGTGTCGTGTGTGTTTGTTTTGTGTTTGGTTTCCCGTGGATTGTATATGGAGACTAAGTTATGCCGTCGCCCGTAGGACGTGGATTAATCCAAATCCGTATCTTTCTTAGATTTGGGTTTGGGGGGGTGTGCTTAAGGATACGTTAGCCTTATTTGAGGCTAAGATCAACTTAAACGTTCGTTAAGGACACGTTAGTCTAATTTTAGACTAAGATCGACTTAACGGGATCGTTTAGATCCGACAAGAGAGCAATTGGGAGGCTCTATTGTTTAGTTTAATAACATTGTGGTCGATAGGTAGTTTAAGGACATTGCGGTCCAATGTTAGTTTTAAGACGTTGCGGTCAAGGTTAAGGACATCATAGTCCGTGAGCTTAAGGACCTCACAGTCCGATGTTAGTTTTAAGACATCGCGGTCAAGGTTAAGGACATTATAGTCCGTGAGTTTAAGGACCTCACAGTCCAATGTTAGTTTTAAGACATTACGGTCAAGGTTAAGGACATCATAGTCCGGTATTAGTTTTAAGACATCATGGTCGAGGTTAAGGACATCATAGTCCATGAGTTTAAGGACCCGACAGTCCGTAGCAGTGTATGGTTGTCGGGACCTGTCACCTCTCTAACGACGTTGAGGGATTACAACGACAGATGCCAGAGGAGTAAAGAGATGTACCCTTGAACCGGGCGTAAATTGATTGGGAGAGCAGTTATGCTCAATTCAATTTATATTGAGGACTTATGGCCAGAATTGGGCTAAGTCCAGTTGAAGATGTTCAACATTTTATTTATATTTGGCCTGTTAGGCATTTACTTGGACTCTGCCCCTTTTAAATAATGCACAGCATTTAAATTGGTCTAATAGACTTTACTTGGGCTTTGCCCTTTTTTTAATAATACATAGCATTTAAATTGGTCTGATAGACTTTACTTGGGCTTTTCCCTTTTTTTTAATAATGCATAGCATTTAAATTGTCTGACAGTGCGCCACGTGGCTTGTCAGGCGCTTTGCGCCAATTAAAGAGCGCAAGGCGCTAGCGCATGTGGAGGTGACACGTGTCACGCTTTGCTGAGCGCAAGTCTGTTAGTGCAGTGCGCTGCGCCAGTGCGTTGCGCCAGCGCGCTGCTGACACGTGGCGCGCTCTGGTGCAGTGCCTCAATCCAAGAGCGTAGCGCTCTGTTTTTAGGAGCGCAAGGTGTATATTGTTCTGTGGTTGACACGCGGCGCGCTCTGGTGACTTGCGCCAGTCCAAAGAGCGCAAAGGCACAGATTAAGAGTGCAGGGCACTGTTCAATAGCACAGAGCGCATCTTGATCTAATTAAGATCAAAGAAACAAGTTTTTCTTGTTCTAAAGAGGTTCTACCTCAAGATTCAAGAACCAATGGTTCATCAAAAGGCTGTGCCTTTATATAGATCAGAAGATCTAGAAATGAAGTAAATTACTTCTTTAATTTTTTATGATTGGATCTTTATAATCTTTTTCTCTTTTATATTGAAGATCTTGATCTTGTTCTTAGATCTTTGATCTTTTTAGAAGAAATTCTCCTTTTTATGAGGTGTTTTCATCTTTGTTCTTCCAAGAATTTAATTCTTTACCTTGAAGAAGATGATCTTCTTTCTTCAAAGGCTTGCCTTTTAAATCTTTCAGAGAGTTCTCTCTTTTCTGTATATCTGTATATGAGACTTGGACTCTAGGGGCCTTTATATAGGGCCAATTGGTTGTTGAGTTAGTTACAGAGATCTTTCTCTGATTGATCTGGGGATGTTTCCCCACCGTTGGATCTTTGATCCTAAGGCCTTTGTTTTACAGAAGACAATCTTCTTATTTTAATAAGATTGGAAAGATCTTTTTAGAATTTTAATTCTGATTAATTAAATAATTTATTATTTAAGTTTTAGTAATGGCGCAGTTGGCGCAAGCGTACCTGCGTTTGACACGTGTCGCGCAGCGCAACTGCGCTAGCGCATCTGCGCTTGACACGTGTCGCGCAGCGCAACTGCGCTAGCGCACCACTGTTTGACACGTGGCGCGCAGCGCAGAGCGCAAATTACCTGAAGTGTTGCTTCCTTTAAAATTTGAATTTTTAAAACAGTGCCTTGCTCTGATTGGGGTTGCGTTGTTTTGGGCGCAGCGCTCCTTGCGCTGGCGTGTCTGCTTTTGACACGTGGCGCGCTCCGCGTGGCGCAGAGAATCTGAAGCGTTGCTTCACCTTTTGAATTTTGAAATTCAAACAGAGATTTGCTCTGATTGGGGGAAACAATCTCATGTAATCTAACTGATATCAAATAACCGCCAAATTAGAATACGGTATCACATACTCGTATTTTATCAGACACCCGCACATATCAGCATATGTGCCCTATTTCGTTTCACTTGAATTAGGAAACTTCTATGTGGGACTCTAAAGACTCGTCAATACGCCAGCAGTAGGTAATGATCACATCAGTTACCCACAAGCCGTCAGCGGTACTAACTGGACGTAACGGCTACACAGGTATTGAGCAATTAGAAGATCAACAAGCAAGCTTGTTCAAACTCCTATGAAGCCTATAAGTAACACTTACCATATAATCCGGTCTCTTCGTTTGATATGTCGCATATCGAGTTTGGGGGTGGAATCATCAGACTCCAATAACTTGATAAGTCATGCCGATGTGTGCCTTATAACGGTATGAGAAACTACTGATAACACTTACCAGTAAATCTTATCAACAGCCCTGGCCAGGGACTTCCTGTTATAGCCAATCAAGCATAGCGCAACATCAACTCCATATGCCGGGAGAAACGAAACCCCTCCAATCGCTCATTTTCTCCATGTGACTCGGGACTGTACCCAAAATCCACCTGTTTGCACGACTCCTTTGAGCCGTGGTAGGGAGGAAATCAAGGCACAATAGGAACCACACAAGACTCTCTGACGATCTCGGGTCTACAGACTAACTTGTACCATTGTCACCAGAGAACTACTATTTGACGATAGGTATAGTACCATCTAGGAGTTCTCGGCAAGTCCTGTTTGGTGTACCCATTCTTTAATGAGCACATGTGTACAATCTTTGATGTCAAACACCAATGGTTATGGGATCAACCATCGCCCCATACAGGGTCAAGAAATGTACACATTTGTCTATTCTGTAATATCGATGCCCTATCTCGATATTCTCTCGATTAAGAACAATTGAAGGATGTGCTTGTGGACTATCCAGGTCCCAGTAGTATGATCTGCATCATAGTCCTGGTAGTCAAGTCAACATCCTAAGGAATTTATCGACACGTATATGAGAGACAGTATAATAATACCAGTGAACATGTTAAGATAAAGAGCAACCAGATAGCATACTATCATGTCGAGCAAGAAAGTCCTCTATATATATATGCCCAAGCATTCACTATAATATACATCAATGTACAATAATGGCCTCTAGGGCATACATATCCCTAACAAAATTGTTATGGATTTCTTCATTATATTTGCCTTTTATAGGCTACACACTTTACATATAGCCCCTTGAGCTTTTCCAAATGGCACTTGTGCCTCTACATGCCTCATGTGCTTATTTCTTTTTGCATATAAGCCATAGGGTTTACAAAATTTTGGTTTTTTGCCCACGTTTCATACATTTATTTCTAAAAATTGCATTTAAACTAGTTTGTTGCCTCCTTTTTGGCATGGAGCCGGCCCCTTTCATGCTTGGTCTTGGCTAAGGCTTGGGCCCACTCGCTTGGGCTTGGGTCCGCTTGCTTGGGGTTGACTTTGACTTTGACTTGTCAACCGGGGTGCAATTTTTTATCCCAACATATGTTTGTGAGAGTTGATCGTCATGTTCAATTTTTTCAAACGTATATGTAGTATTCGATGAGAGAATTTGACATACAGTAATTGTCGGATTTGTCCAGTTTGGACATGTTTCGAATGCAATAAGACTCACATCTTACATCATTCTATATTTTCGTCCATTTCAAAAAGTTTCGATGGTGCTTTTCACCAGTCTCATATAGGTGGATGTATCCAGTAGAATGGTAATATATTTTTTAAGTCAATTGTGTTATTTAATTCATTATAATATTCACATTTGTCTAAAGTATTTGTTAACGTTTTAGATACTTGGGATTTTAGAAACGGCAAGTGCATAATCGAGATCGACCAAGGGTCAATAGCCGAGAGTTATTGCGCCAACGTATGCCTTAATTTCACTTCTCGGTGCTTGCATGGAGTTGAAACAAGATTAAACCGTCCTTCTCTAATTAACGATGACCAGCTATCACATCCACAAGGGGAGGATCGATCCTACCGGAAGAAATGGTTAGCTTATCTTTAATTACATAAATGTTCGATATTTTAATTTTATCGTTACACATCTTCACGTATAAATAAATCTAATATCCGTTAGAGGTGAAGGCTGGGAAAAATCCAAGCCTCCCTGAAACTTGGGAGGCATTACACATGAAAGAGGGCATACCAGAAGAAAAGATGGATATAGCCACTCAACATGTGGTAAGCTTGCATTTTTCAATTCTTTTAAGTAAATTAATTATACTTGTTAACTTTGTAAAGAAAATTAATTATTGTTTTATTTATCGAAGGAGGATTTCGAGGAGGCGGGGAGAAGCTATCTAGAATCAAACCCCGAATATCCAGCAGACGAACCACTTCCTACTGAGGCCGAGGAATCTATTATAAGGCAGTTTTTCCCTCAGTCGAGGGGACACGGTCATATTATCCTATACGATGGTTCCGTTAGTCTTTCGCGGTCCGATTCTAACTTCAAGTTCATCGACCGCTTGCTCCAACCAACAATTGACAGAGGCACAACGGATTAATGAGCTAGAGGCGTAGCTCAGGAGGAGGGATGAAGTATAAAAGAAGAGGGTGGAAGATGAAGCGGCTTGGAGAGTTCAAATGGAGGCGCGGTGGGAACAATTCTCGTAATAATACGTTCTGCCTCCGCAACAGGGGTCAACACAGGGTCCATGGCTGTCGCAGCCAGCATATTACCCTCCTCCGACGCAGCGACCGTATTACTCTCTCCCATCACAAGGAACGTCATACTACCCTTATCCTCCGCCTCCGTAATCACAAGAAGGGTACTACCCTCGATCTTCGCCTCCGCCACAAGATCGTTATTACCTTCACCTTCCGCCACAGGAACTGTATAATTCTGATCAGCCGACCCCACATGGAGGGTTATTAGGTAACTTTTTTCGCAGGAGGACTTCGACAATATGAATCGATACTACTGGTGGCGATGGCAGCGGTGGGAGTTAGTAAAGTACGTATAGTTATTATTTACAGAAATTTGAGCATACAATTGAACCATGTTGGGTTTTGATGTTTAAAATTCATGTTGTATATTCGTAGGGTTCTTATAAGTTAACGGCGAAAGGATTATATTTTGGCGATGGAAATGGCGGGAGTTAGTGAGATACGCATATATGTGTGTTGTAAGTCAATGTCGCACACCCCACGCACTTGTGGGGAGGCTGAATTTACAAAAAATGATTTTTATACTATGTAACACCGATTTTAACTTCAGGATCTTTACAGAAACCTTAACTGGTTATACTACATGGAGGTTTAACTACTCGGTAAGAGTTTTATACCTTGTCACGCCCCGCTTCTCAGAGTGCGCTAAGATAGGCACGCGACAGAGCCAACCATGCTACCTGTGGATAGGAAACATTCCTCCACAGTCACATTACGGCTGTCTAGAGATATCAAGAACAGCATAAATAAAAATAAACTATCTAGTATATGTCCATAAGCCAGAATAAACGAGTTAAGAAATAATATACGGAAGCAATAAATCTAATAAAGAAAACAATCTGGAATGTACGTCTCATAATGCGGGCTCACATCAGGAATGAAATACTGAAAGAAAACTAAACTAAACTAATAACAGGTCCTCACTGCTCGGCCTGTTGATCAAAATACTCCTGGACAGCCTGCGATATGGATAAGGGATTTGGGCCATGCAAAACCCAGACGTCGGCGTGTAATGAAAAATGTAGGCATGCAGTATAAACAGTAACAAGTTATCAAGAAATAAATAGTAACATGAATATAGATCAGTGAATAGGATATATATATATATATACAGGTGAAGTGCAGTGAGTAGTCTAAACTGTGCTATAGGGTTATCTACTCTAAACTTATTGAAATCAATTAGAGTAATCCTCCATGTAACTCAAAGGATATGTCTCGTTATCCCCCGGATCCACGGATCAGGTAGTGGGAGTCATGAATGACTCTGTCCCGTTATCCCCCGGGACCATGGATCAAGTAAGAATCACGAATGATTCTGTCCCGTTATCCCCCGGGACCACGGATCAAGTAATACCCTTGTAAGCTACACTTTAGTTTACACTTTTGATTTTCCCATGCCCCCAAGGTTATGTGTTCAAGTCAAGTATTGATAAATCTGGAGGTAATGCCAACACAGGATCAAGCAGGTATAGGTTTGTCTGTATAGACAACAGGATATGTCCGTAGGGACAACAGGTCAAGATTGTCGGCATTAGTAACAAGATCAGGTATCAAGTCAAGCTGTGGTACATCAGGTCATGTCAGGCAGTGTACATGTATCAAGTCATGTCAAGTAGTGCACAGGTATCAAGTCATGTCAAGTAGTAGTGTATCAGGTATCAAGCGGGTGCTCATAATCAAACTGTAGTAAGTATGGGTGCACAAAATCAAGTATGGAGTACTAATATAACAATAAAATGAAATAATGTGACATGGTATGCAAATAGATATAAAATCAATGATATAGATGCACAATTATCGATTAGGGTTACACTTATAGTTCCAATACTAATTAGGATGCACTTTATTAAACATGGGATGTTAATATATCCGTTTTATGTATTAATGTGATCTGTAGATGCAGCTATATGTATATTATATGATATGGATGCAAACGGGTATCCAAAAACAGTAAAACTTTAATATAGATGTATAATATGATAAACGGGTAACATTTGATTCATATGGATGCGTAATACTATACCTAGCATGTAGCAAGGTGATTTAGCATGCGACTAGATATGTAAATAGTGATATGGATGCACACGGACGTCATATAACAGTAAAATGATAAATTGGTAAATGCGGGATGTGCAATTAAACAATATGAAATGTTATATTCAATTGGATGTAGTAAATTGTGATATAGTGTGTAACAAGATAGGTTTGCATGCACTAGATCTGAAATGACATGCACGGATGTATACGGATGTCGAAAAATCGATAAAACTGAAAAATGATAATGTGGGATGCATAATTAATCATTATGGGGTATTATTATGCAAAAGATATAGAATATAGTAGTATAGCATGTAGCAAGATTAACTTGCCTCAACGGATCACGAAACGGATATGTACGGCACATTTGACGTCGGCAAAATGTCGCAACGCACGCACGGCACACGGGACTGTTAGTGTTTATGCACTAGAAGGCCATTACTGTATCATACTAGTTTGTATATTACTTAATGGAAGCTTGGGATATTCACATGTATATAACAGTCTTGCTAAACATGGTAGTATGCTACTTGGTTTTTCTATCTTAATATGTGAGTATACGTATTGATAGAGCTCTAAGGATCTTGCTTGACTACCAGCGTTGTGATGGAAGTCACACTAGTGGGGGCTGGGTAGTCTACAAGCACATCCTTATTCAGGTCCCTAGTCGTTGGATTATCGAGACAGGGCATCGATACTCTGGAGTAGACTAGTGTGTACGCTTCTCATCCCAGTTGGGGAGATGGTCTGTCCCACAGCCGTCAGTACGTCGTACTGGAGATAGTATGCAGGTGCTCGTTAGGTTACGGGTACACCGTACAGGACTCACAGGGAACTGTTGGTTGGTTTTATACCAGTCGTCAGTGAACAGTTCCCAAGTGACATGAGTACAGCATAGTCCGCAGACTTGACACTGCTACTTCGCCTCGAGTGTGTCCCACTGTTCTTAGATTGCTACCCTACCACGGCTCAAAGGAGTCGTGCAAACAGGTAGCAGTTGGGTGCAGTCCCGAGCACTTGGAGGCAGTGGTGGCTAGATAGGATTCGTCTCTCCCGGTATTGGGGGTTGATATCGTGCTGTGTCAGAGAGCCATTACGCAAAGTCCCTGGCCAGGGCAAGCGAGATTTGCTGGTAGGTTCCAGTAGTTTCTCAGGGTGTAATGGGCTTCGCTCCGACACGACTTATACCGCTATTAGGGTACTGACGCTTGCCGCCCCCCTAGGCCCGATATGCGATAGTCTTAGATGAACGGACCGGACTGTACGGAGATTGTTACATCAGACTCAGTAGGAGTTCGGATGGGTTTCCTCATCGGCCTTCTTATCGACATCTACCTGGGGACCGTTACGTACAGCTAGTGCCGCTTGCGGTCTGTGGTTAAACCCACTGCCAGCGTAGTAGTCGAGTCTCTAGAGTCCCACACAGAGAGTTTCCCTACTCCGGGCGAAACGATATAGAGGTCGTATGGTTTTACGACAAGGGTTCGGACGCATACGTGTGTTTACGCACGTACGACTTTCGGACAGTTTTTAACAGTCGGCTTTGGTTTAAGCTAGTTACTGGTATCCGGTTATTGGATTTATACAGTCTAAAGTTTTTCCGTATTTTTGCGGAAAGGAGGGGCGTTCTTGTAATTGCGCGAGAAGCTTCTAGAAGATGGTGACTAAGGAGGTTTAGGTGGCATATACAATGAATGTGATTAGTGAGTCATATGGATGATTCATCCATGTCATTAATGCTTCATAATTGCTTAATGACTCATGGAGATGAATCACCACTAGATATTTATCAAGCATGGTTGTAAATCATTTTCTTTTCTTTTCTTGATAAAAAGAAATGCTTGATATATATTATGATAACTCATTATTCTTACTTCATTATTATCTTCACATTCTCTCTCCTCAAGCTCTCCCTCTTCAAACCCTAATCCTCCCCTCTCATGTGTTGAGTACAAGAATTAGTTGGACTTATTAAAGCATAACCCTCACTCTATTTCACCTAACTTCTTTGATTAGCACTTAAAGAAGTTTAGTTGCCTCAAGTTTAGAAGCTAAGCTTGGAGTAAAGCTCTCGGGTGGATCGTCTACTACTTGGAGAAGGCCGAGGAGGAGGTGGAGTTCATAAAGACGAAGGACACGGTTCTTTAGGTATAATCCCTTTACATAGTAGTTGTTAACAACTATGTTTGATGTTAGTTATAGTTTAGCTTCGATTCATGCGGTTAGTCGATGTTTAGCATAAGAACAAGATCGTTTTTCATATTTCCGCCTCCCCGCAAGTCGTGGGGTGTTGTACATCGACTTACAGTGGTATCAGAGCCTCGCTAAACAATAAATAACTTACTTGCAAATTTGTATGAATTTCGAACGGAAAAAATGAAACCGGAAAAGCCCGAAATCATGGTTTTCTGTCGAATTTTAAATGAAGTCCTAAAATTTTTCAGGAAGGTTCAGAAAGCTTAAAAAGACAGTAGAAGAACACCCAAGAAATTTGGGCCCCTGAATCGCCTAAAGCGCCGCAGAACCGCGGCGGATCGCACCGATCCGCCGCGCTTCCGCCGCCGAGTTGGCGATTCAGGAACCCAATTTTCCTATGTTGCTTCTCTGTGATATTTGGTATTTTCTGGAAGTTTTTATTTTTGCTCAGGTTTCAGATTTACAGAGAAGTATTGGAGCAAAATTAAAAGTGTTTAATCGATCGAAATTATACAGTATTTTCTTGTTGGATTATATCCGTGTTTGTATAATGTGTTCGTAAACCTCTCCTGACTGCTAGTATGTCGGTTGGCAGGGGGTTGCACATTTCTGTAATGGTTTTTACTGTTTGTGGATATGAACTGTGTTGGACTGTTGTGATGTATAGCCGGGGTTATGTGATGGGTTGTTATTTAATTCATTTGATGTAAATGTAATTTGTTGTAATATTATTTTGCGGGGCACATCCAGGTTGCGGTTGTAGCCACCGTTGTATTATTTCATTTTACTGTTTTTGCTCCTAGGACAGACCCAAGGTGGGGTGCACAAACTGCCAGGCGGATAGTTTTCCGTACCCGTTGGGGTCTTGGGTAGGGTAATGGCTATTCATCACAACTGTGTAATCCGTCTTTTGTTACAGGCTCAAAACAAACACGGATTGCTTGCAAATCCAATAAAGTTCATCTGTGATCTGGAATGCCTATTATTGTGTCTGACGAATGTACAATATCTATATATGATAGCTATTTAGACGTCACTTATGTTTTACACCCGCGCTAGCCCAGCCCCCGCTCTGTCGTTAGTTAAGTAACCTAACGGGTGATGACGGGACCCCGTGGCGAATGCAGATAGCATAAGAGGACGTTGTATTTTCGTTGTTTTCTGCAATGATAGGTTAATGATGGGACGCATTATTTATAATGCAAAGAAAATAAACCAAAAAGTTTAATCGTTGGAACAATTTAAAAGAAACCACTCGGTTAATTTTAAAAACAGATATTTTTAAATGCGGAGCTTTAACCACTCCTTTTAAAAGCTATTAGGTTCCTTCGGTTATATCAAGTTCACTACGTTCACGGTTTCGCCAAAACCATTCGTAGCCCTCCGTCATTTCATCTGGGTATTCAGTAGTATTCAAGCTATGTATTTTGACCTAACGCCAAGGCATAGTGTTTGGTAGCTACTGGGTATTCATTTGTTGCATAGATAGATGAGTTAGTTTGGGACAGTCGTATTATCATTTTGGCCGAACGTCAAGGATATATACGGATGGGTTCAAATTGACAAGATAATGATGGGTAGAACTTGGCATGTGACTTCTGACATTTTGACCGAACGCCAAGGTCATAAGAGCATGGGGCAAAAATATATATCGGGAATTTCTAAAGAAACTGAAATTTGCAAAGAGTTGCATACCATTTGGAGTTTGATGAATGTCGGTAGGATTCCTTCAACATTATCATACGATGATATTTGGATCCCGATCCTACTGTGAGTATATGCTACTTATCAGGATATTCGTCACTTAACGATCAATGCTATAAACCAAGTAGGTGTCAAGAAAGGTGTCAGCGGGGTTACGCCCCCAGAGAAAAGAGGTTATTTAATTAAGGAACTTCGCGAAAACGTTGGAAAACCTCCCTCGAAGTATCGACACTAGCCTGGCTGAACGGTTAAGCAAGTATTGTACAGTGAGAATAGTCCTGGTTAATTATTCTTTTATGGTTTGAGGAAGGATTCGAGAAACAGTGGGAGCCATCCAGTTTAGATAAACTAAAAACTACTCTAAACTTGCAAGAGCATTATGCTAAAGAGTTTTCTTCTCTCTCTCCTAATTGCAGCGACCCTGAAAATGACTGGACTTAAGTTACTTTTACAGAAAAATATACTGACAGGGCCAAACTATAAAGATTGGCTGCGGAATGTCAAAATGGCTTTGACCTATGACAAACTGGGGTACGTCCTCACCGCTACGGCACCTGCTGTCCCTGGTCCCAAATCCAGCAATGCGGATAAGGAAATCCGCAAAACCTGGGATTTAGATTGCGCGAAAGCCAAGTGCATCGTGCTTGCCTCAATGAACAATGAGCATCAGAGGAGGCACGAGGATATGAACCTAGATGGCATATTTCTCCATACAAAGGAACTTTATGGAGAGCAATCTCGTATAGCAAGATACAAGACCTTTAAGAACTTGTTTCGAGCGAGGTTGGCTGTCGGGTCATCGGTAGGAGAACATGTCCTAAAGATGATCGGCTATATTGAAGAGCTCGCAGACCTTGGGACGACTTTGGATAATGAGCTCTATACAGACCTTATTCTCCAGTCCCTTCCTCACACCTACGCCCAGTTTATCCTGAACTTCAACCTTCAAAGAAAAGAAGTTGAACTTCCGGAACTCCTGAACATGTTAAGGAGTGCAGAGGGCACCTTGCAGAAAGCAAGGGAAACACCCGCTATGTTTGTTAGCGGTGCATCTTCTTCCGGGTCCAAGGCTAAGGCCAAAGGAAGGAAGAAGAAGGCCGCCACCAAACCTAGAGAAGGTGTTAGTAAGGTGGGAGGGAAGGGAAAGAAAAAGTTTGCGGTACCGGTAGTTGGCCAGGATGAGTGCTTCCATTGTCACAGGAAAGGGCACTGGAAGAAGGATTGCAAGGCGTGGAACGCCAAGAACCAGGAACCGAAGCAAGCTGTGGCTTCGACTTCAGGTGTATTTGTAATTGAGAATTGTCTGTCGATCAAATCTACTTCCTGGGTATTGGATACCGGATCAGGATCTCATATTTGCAATTCATTGCAGGCACTGAGAAAACGTAGAGTGCTGAAGGAAGGTGATATGACCCTAAAGGTTGCTAACGGAGCTAGCGTGGGAGCTGCGTCCGTCGGGGATTATCACCTAGGATTGACGAGTGGACACATTTTGGTTTTACATAACTGTTTTTTTGTACCAAGCTTAACGTGTAATATCATATCAGTTTCCTTGTTATCAAATAAAGGTTATGATTTCACGTTTGTAAGAGATGTTGTTAACATCCACCTTAATCATGGTTTGATTGGGTCCGGTACACTAAATAACGGTATATATGTTTTAAACCAACTCCAAATTTTCAATGTCCAGAACACACTTAAAAGAAAGTCTCCAGATTTAAATAAAGCTTTCTTATGGCATTGTAGACTGGGTCACATCAATGAGAGAAGGTTGACTAAGTTGCATAGAGAAGGATATTTGGACTCGTTCGAATATCAAACTTATGACACTTGTCAATCTTGTCTCAAAGGAAAGATGACAAAGACTCCATTTACTGGACAAGGAGTAAGAGCGAGCGAGCTCTTAGGACTCATACACAGCGATGTATGCGGTCCAATGTCTACACATGCAAGAGGTGGTTTTTCCTATTTCATTACTTTCACGGATGATTACTCAAGGTACGGATTCATTTATCTGATAAAACATAAATCCGAGGCTTTTGAGAAATTCCAAGAGTATAAGAATGAAGTAGAAAACCAAACCGGCAAAAGTATCAAGACACTTAGATCTGATCGAGATGGTGAATACTTGAGTGCCGAGTTCCTAGGTTACCTAAAAGAGAAAGGAATTCTCTCTCAGCTTACTCCTCCATACACTCCACAGCATAACGGTGTATCGGAGAGACGGAATCGAACCCTATTGGATATGGTACGATCCATGATGAGTAATGCTGAGTTACCGCGATCTTTTTGGGGTTATGTGCTAGAATCAGCAGCATATCTTTTGAACATGGTTCCTACCAAGACTGTGCCTACCACTCCATATCAGATGTGGAGCGGGAAGAAACCCCATCTACAGTATATAAAGATTTGGGGATGTCCAGCTTTTGTTAAAAAGCAGCATGTGGACAAGCTCGAGGCACGATCAGTAAAGTGTAAGTTTGTGGGATATCCAAAGAACTCCAGGGGATATCTATTCTACTACGCAGAGGAACAAAAGGTATTTGTTTCTCGTAATGCCCATTTTCTAGAACATCAGTTTTTAGAAAAGGAATCAAGTGGGAGCGAAATAGAACTGGAAGAAATTCCAGAACCACAAACTAATACTGAAAGTTTGGTAGAACCGGTAGTTCAAGAAGAACAGGACATTCCCGCACCCCTCTGCAGGAGTAGTAGGCCGTCTCATCCGCCTGAGAGATACTATGGTTTTCTCATAGATGGGGATAGAGAGGATTGCATCATAGATGATGATGAACCTACTGACTTCCAGCAGGCCATCCAGAGCGGCGACTCGGTACGAAGGCTAGATGCAATGCGGACCGAAATGGAGTCCACGTACACCAACAAAGTATGGGCTTTGGACTTTGCTCCAGATGGGGTAAAACCCATAGGATGCAAATGGATCTTCAAGAAAAAGATTGGTGTAGATGGACAGGTGGAAACCTATAAGGCTAGACTTGTTGCAAAGGGTTTTCGTCAAAGACCTGGTTTGGACTATGACGAAACTTTTTCTCCAGTGGCTATGCTCAAATCCATTCGGGTCCTTCTTGCTATTGCTGCCTTCCATGATTATGAAATCTAGCAGATGGACGTAAAGACGGCTTTTCTGAATGGAAATTTAGAAGAGTGCGTCTATATGGATCAGCCAGAGGGTTTCAATCAGAGTGGGAGCAGCGGGAAAGTATGCAAGCTGCTTAAGTCCATTTATGGACTAAAGCAGGCATCGCGGAGTTGGAACATCTGTTTTGATGAGACAGTCAAAGAATATGACTTTATCAAAAATCCAGATGAACCGTGTATATATAGTAAAGTTGTAGCCAGAAGTGTCGTATTCCTCGTCTTGTACGTGGATGACATTCTATTAATAGGAAATGACATTCCTATGCTATAATCTGTCAAAGGATTCTTGTCACACAGGTTCTCCATGAAAGACCTGGGTGATGCCTCTTACATTCTGGGGATCCGGATCTATCGTGATAGATCCAAGAGGATGTTGGGACTTTTGCAGTCCGGGTATATCGACACTGTACTGAAAAGATTCAGTATGGAAGATTCTAAGCGCGGTAATCTACCGGCTTGTCACGGAATCACCCTCTCCAAAGAGATGTCTCCCAAGACTGATTTGGAAAGGGAACGCATGTCTATTATACCCTACGCTTCTGCGGTAGGCTCTATAATGTATGCGATGTTGTACACCAGACCAGATGTAGCTTACGCACTGAGCGTGGTAAGCCGGTATCAGTCAGACCCAGGGGAGAAGCACTGGATAGCAGTAAAGAACATTCTCAAGTACCTGAGAAGGACTAAGGAGATGTTCTTGGTTTACCCTCAGGTTGGAGGCCTTTGCTGATTCCGGCTTTCAGAGTGATAAGGACGATTCCAAGTCCATGTCGGGTTATGTCTTTACCCTCAATGGAGGGGCGGTGTGCTGGAAGAGCTCCAAGCAGGACACCGTTGCTGACTCAACGATGGAAGCGGAGTATATAGCTGCTTGCGATGCCGCAAAAGAAGCAGTCTGGATGAAGAAGTTCCTAACAGAACTTCAGGTGGTTCCTACCATAGTTGATCCAATACCTCTGTATTGCGACAACAACGGAGCTATAGCTTTAGCAAAGGAACCAAGGTCCCATCAGAAGTCCAGACACATCTTAAGGCGGTATCACCTGATCAGGGAGATCATTGATCGTCAGGAGATCGAGGTTCGGAGAGTTGCTTCTGAAGAGAACATTGCTGATCCATTCATAAAGGCCCTACCTCAGATTCAGTTCGAGAGGCTACTCGAGATCATCGGTCTTCGATACGCCAGTACATGGCCCTAGTGCAAGGTGGAGATTGTTAGTGTTTATGCCCTAGAAGGCCATTACTATATCATACTAGTTTGTATATTACTTAATGGAAGCTTGGGATATTCACATGTATATAACAGTCTTGCTAAACATGGTAGTATGCTACTTGGTTTTTCTATCTTAATATGTGAGTATACGTATTGATAGAGCTCTAAGGATCTTGCTTGACTACCAGCGTTGTGATGGCAGTCACACTAGTGGGGGATGGGTAGTCTACAAGCACATCCTTATTCAGGTCCCTAGTCGTTGGATTATCGAGACAGGGCATCGATACTCCGGAGTAGACTAGTGTGTACGCTTCTCATCCCAGTTGGGGAGATGGTCTGTCCCACAGCTGTCAGTATGTCGTACTGGAGATAGTATGCAGGTGCTCATTAGATTACGGGTACACCGGACAGACTCACAGGGAACTGTTGGTTGATTTTATACCAGTCGTCAGTGAACAGTTCCCAGGTGACATGAGTATAGCATAGTCCGCAGACTTGACACTGCTACTTCGCCTCGAGTGTGTCCCACTGTTCTTAGATTGCTACCCTACCAAGGCTCAAAGGAGTCGTGCAAACAGGTAGCAGTTGGGTGCAGTCCCGAGCACTTGGAGGCAGTGGCGGCTAGACAGGATTCGTCTCTCCCGGTATTGGGGGTTGATATCGCGCTGTGTCAGAGAGCCATTACGCAAAGTCCCTGGCCAGGGCAAGTGAGATTTGCTGGTAGGTTCCAGTAGTTTCTCAGGGTGTAATGGGCTTCGCTCCGACACGACTTATACCGCTATTAGGGGACTGACGCTTGCTGCCCCTTAGGCCCGATATGCGATTGTCTTAGACGAACGGACCGGACTGTACGGAGATTGTCACATCAGACTCAGTAGGAGTTCAGATGGGTTTCCTCATCGGCCTTCTTATCGACATCTACCTGGGGACCGTTACGTACAGCTAGTGCCGCTTGCGGTCTGTGGTTAAACCCACTGCCAGCGTAGTAGTCGAGTCTCTAGAGTCCCACACAGAGAGTTTTCCTACTCCGGGCGAAACGATATAGAGGTCGTATGGTTTTACGACAAGGGTTCGGACGCATACGTGTGTTTACGCACGTACGACTTTCGGACAGTTTTTACCAGTCGGCTTTGGTTTAAGCCAGTTACTGGTATCCGGTTATTGGATTTATACAGTCTAAAGTTTTTTCGTATTTTTGCGGAAGGGAGGGGTGTTCTCGTAATTGCGCGAGAAGCTTCTAGAAGATGGTGACTAAGGAGGTTTAGGTGGCATATACAATGAATGTGATTAGTGAGTCATATGGATGATTCATCCATGTCATTAATGCTTCATAATTGCTTAATGACTCATGGAGATGAATCACCACTAGATATTTATCAAGCATGGTTGTAAATCATTTTCTTTTCTTTTCTTGATAAAAAGAAATGCTTGATATATATTATGATAACTCATTATTCTCACTTCATTATTATCTTCACCTTCTCTCTCCTCAAGCTCTCCCTCTTCAAACCCTAATCCTCCTCTCTCATGTGTTGAGTACAAGGATTAGTTGGACTTATTAAACCATAACCCTCACTCTATTTCACCTAACTTCTTTGATTAGCACTTAAAGAAGTTTAGTTGCCTCAAGTTTAGAGGCTAAGCTTGGAGTAAAGCTCTCGGGTGGATCGTCTACTACTTGGAGAAGGCCGAGGAGGTGGAGTTCGTAAAGACGAAGGACACGGTTCTTTAGGTATAATCCCTTTACATAGTAGTTGTTAACAACTATGTTTGATGTTAGTTATCGTTTAGCTTCGATTCATGCGGTTAGTCGATGTTTAGCATAAGAACAAGATCGTTTTTCATATTTCCGCCTCCCCGCAAGTCGTGGGGTGTTGTACATCGACTTACAGGGACGGCTCCAAGCAACGCAAGAGGATGTTCACGCAGGTAAAGTACGTCCTCTGGGTCGTCTGAAACGGTAGCGACGTCACGGCTCTGGCGAACTATGAAAATACAGAATTCAAGAAATGAAGAAAAAGAAGAAGAAAGAAGAGGAGGAAGAAGAAGAGATAAGGAGTGAGGCTTACTGGAATTGTGCACTGGGGTTAGGGAAACGATCTGGTGGTGTCGGCGAGATCAACGGCGGTGAGGTGCGCCGGTGAGGGGATCTTGAGGAGCTAGGGTTAGGTTAGGGTTTGGCTCGGGTGTTGTTGGTTCTGTGCAGGGGTGAATGAGAAGAGGAGAAGTGTAAAGGAGAGGGAGAAGGGGAGAGGAGAATGGTGATGGTGAGGTGCAGGGGTCGTTGGCGACGAGGTGGTGCATGTGGTGGTGATGGGTTCTCGGGGTTCTTGTGGGTGCAGTGGGTTCGGGAATGTTGAAGAAGAAGAAGAAGATGACAAGGAAGAGAGAGAGGAGGCTCTGTTGGGTTGAGAGGTGATGGAGTGATGGAGTTTAGGGTTAGGGTTTGAGGAGGAAGGAGTTGTGATGGGTTAAAGGGAAGTGCTCGGGTTTAAATAGGAAGAAGAAGGAGGAAATCAAAGAGGCTGTTAAGGGAGGTGACGAGATCTCTCGGGCGGTGACCACATCCGAGAAGCGAACAGTGTTCGCAAGAGGGGAGAGAGAGAGGCGCGAGAGGAGAGAGAAAGACACAGCGAAGGGGGGAGAGAGAAAGAGAAGAAGAGAGAGGAGAGAGGCTGAGCGAGAGAGAGATCTGTGTGAGTTAGTGGTTAGGATTTTTTTTAAATATAAATATTGTTATAGGTAGAGAGAGGAGATAGCTGTCAACAGTTAGGATAAAATATTTTAGATTAAATAAACTTATATAAAACAGTTGAATATCTAAAAGAATTTTATATTATATAGTTTGAGATTTTCTGGCTAATACAAAAGTAGTCCAAAACACGTCCGGGTCGGGTCAAAAATTCAGTTTCAAAATAAGAAAAATATATGTGTTGACCAAAACTAAAATTAGATATCCGGGTAACGAAAATGCATGCCCCCAAGAACGGATGCACGTACGTGCGCGTAGCCATCCAAACAGGTCCGTTTCACTGAACGGGACGAGAACAAGATGCGCAGATGCTACCATGGGGTTAGGGGTATCACGCAGGCCATGCAATGTATTTCTAAAATATTTTATGTGACTTAAAATGTTATATTGTAAAAATGCAAATGCCAGATAAAATGCCAGTATGCAGTATTCATGAAAGTGCACAAGTCTACATAACAAGTCAGGATAAATCATAAATATGAATCAAGACAGGTTTCAAGCATGCGGGTCAGGTCGGATGCTAATACAGATGTCAGATATACTATTTGCACTTAAAACACAGTAAATCAGGAAAATACCATAAATAAGGAAATACGTGAACTGGAACTGGTATAAATGAACTAGGGTGTTACATACCTCCTTGTTCATAAGTCCTTCGGATGTTCTTCTCCTCCTCTTCTTGAGCTCCTCGAAAATCGGATCGCGCTTGAAACGTCGGCCTCCTCGTGTCGAAGACGATCCACTCAAGAGTATGTACTTCAAGCTCCAACCTCTAAACTGAGATAACTAAGGTACCTAGTTTGTTAAGCTAGGTAGCCTAGAAAATGTAGAGTATCTAATTGAGTGTTTTATCTCATACAGCCTTATGGCTCACAACACATGTGAAGGTTAGGGTTCTTGAGGAAGAAAGACGAGAAAAATGGAGAGAGAAAGGAAAATGAGCAAATGAGCAAGTGATGGCTAAGTGAAGAACGGCTCATCTCTTTTCCTCACCTCAAGCATGGATTATTTTCTATGGAAAATAATCAACCATGCTTGAATAGTGAGTCCAAATCAAATAAACATTGTCATGAGCCATGCTTAACTCCATGCCAGAAATACATCCATTTACACCTCATTAATCTATTCTCCAAAATAGATTAATCCAAGCAATGAGGTGTCCCCTTCTAGAAGCATCTCCTGTGAAATTACAAGAATGCCCTCACCGTATATACATAGCTGTACTCGTATTCCGAAAAATACGAATACAATGAGATGATAACAATCCAATAATATAATACTATGATCCGGCTTAAACCAAAGCCCACTAGTATTATCCGTCCGAATATCATCCGTGTAGCCAGTACACGTATGTAATCGGAACCGTGCCGTAAAACCATACGGCCTCTATGTCGTTTCACCCGAAGTAGGGAAACCCTCTGTATGGGACTCTAAAGACTCGACAGTACGCTGGCTGAACACAATGGGTACCCAGGTATCTGTCGATAAGAAGGCCGATGAGCAAACTCATCCGAACTCCTACTTAGTCTATCTATGACAATCTTTATACAGTCCGGTCTATTCATCTAAGATACTCGCATATCGGGCATAGGGAGTGGTAACCGTCAGACCCCTAATAGCGCAATAAGTCGTGCCGGGGTAGAGCCTAAAACACTCTGAGAATCTACTGGAGTACCTACCACTAAATCTCGCTTGCCCTGGCCAGGGACTTTGTGTAATGGATTTCCGAATACAGCGCGATATCAACCCCCAATACCGGGAGAGACGGATCCTATATAACCACTACTGCCTCTTAGTGCTTCGGGACTGCACCCAACTACTATTTATTTGCATGACTCATTTGAGCCGTGGTAGGGTAGTGATCTAAGTACAGTGGGAACACACTCGAAACGAATAGTGATGTCAAGTCAACGGACTAAGCTGTATTCATATCACCTGAGAACTGCTAACTGACGATATGTATAATACCAAACAGCAGTCCCCCCACGAGTCCATCCAGTGTAACCCATAACCCAATGAGTACCTATATACTATCTCCGGTACGACATACCAGTGGCTGTAGGACAGACCATTTCCCATGCTGGGATGAGAAGCGTATACACCAGTCTACTTTGGAGTATCGATGCCCTGTCTCGATAATCTTATGACTAGGGACCTGTATAAGGAGTGTTTATAGACAACCCAACCCCCAATAGTGTGACTGCCATCACAAAACTAGTAGTCAAGTAAAGATCCTAAGGGCTCTATCAACATGTATTAGCGATACGTTAAAAAAAACATATACACATGTTAAGATAGAATCAAACCAAGTATCATACTACCATATTGAGCAAGACTGTTATTATATCCGTGTATATCCCATGCTTCTAAAATATAATATACAAACCAGTACAATACAATAATGGTCTCTAGGGTATATATCACTAACATGTGTTAGTATAGCTAACGTTGTTTCGAAAATTATAATTTGAGTTCATATATTTATTTGTTTGTTTCGATTCACGGGGTTGAGTGGGCTGAGATTGCGTGTGATTTGGAGATTTTTTCGTATTGTTCGACATATATAGCGTATGTATTATGGTGTTTGTATTCAAAACAATTTAGTTTATATATGCATGTTTATTAAAATTTTAGTTCATATGTGTTCGATTGAGTTGTTGATATTGGTGGATATATCATGGGTAGTGTTTATATATTGGTTTATATGTGTATGTGTTCGTTTAAGTTGATATTGTTGGATATATTTTGGATTGTGCATATATACTGATTTGTATGTGAAACACTAATATATCGTGATTTTGTGTATTATTGTATTGAATATAGGATTTTTCTGTAAATTTTTTTCCAGAAAAAATAGGTATTAGCGACCGTTCTACCTACAGGAACGGTCGCTATACCTTATCAGCGACCACTCGCTGATATTAGAAAACGGTTAAATTTGTTAGGAAGTCCACGTGTCGCCTTATTCGCGATCGGAACAAACGGTCTCTAATACCTATATTAATGACCATTCATATAAGAGACCGTTCATGAACGATCACCAATATATGTATCAGCGACCACCCAATCAGCAATCGTGTATTAACGACTATTTAAAATATGAACGTTCGCTAATAGACATTATGGACTGTAGAGTATTTTTCATCACCCTATTGAAATAGAAAATACGCGTTGCTTGTCAGGTGTATTACAGATTCCCCCTGTCTGGGATAGGCCGGAGTTTATTGGTTGTAGGGATCCTAATCTTCGGCAGCAGCGAACTAAACTTCCGTTAATTACCCCTCGCTTTTGGAGCGAGGAAAGCTCCGATTGACAGATAAAACTAGTCATGCGAACCCAATGTGTGGTGTGCATATATTGTGTTTTGGACGTATCTTGGGCTTCACAGAGTTTACGGGGGTCCCGCTACTCGGAAAGCGGGCTGGAGGTCAAGAGGGCTAGCAGCCCTCTTTGAGGTGTGGGGCAGCACCCCGTTAGAAAAATTTTCTAACGGGGGAAGTGTTTTGCGTGTGGAGCGTGTGAGAAAAAGAGGGATAACGACGCATGAGCCAACATGTGACCGCTGGACGTTAGTGGGTCGCGTACGTGTCGTGTGGACGCCGGGCGCCAGCCGGTTACGTGCTCGTCGCGTGGGCGCCGGGCGCCAGCAGGTCGCATGCCCGGCGCGCGGGCGCCGGGAGCCAACGGGTTACATGCGCGGCACGCTACCGCTGAAAACACCAGAGGAAAAAGGGGTGAAGCCTTGGGTTTGGAGTTGAACTCCCGAACAGGAATTGGATGTATATTTGGAGTTAGCCTCCCAAAATATTTGGATTTGGAGTTAAATTTCTAAAATATCTGAATTTGGGGTTAAACTCCTTTGAGAATTTGGATCTTAGAGTTGAACTTCTCAATGATTTTCGAAGATGATCAAAGGGGGCTCCTTTCTTCTCCTTTGAGCTTTAGATCCTCCTAAAGTGGGATTTTTGGAGGTGGGTCTTCTTTCTCCTCTTCTCTTTTTGCTAGATCTTGGGGGAAAAGAGAGGCGAGGTTAAAAAAAATCTTCCTTTTAAGAATTTGATGGGAGATCTGAACTCCCCTTTGAGGGTTTTATAGTGAAATTTTATTTAGTTTTGAGAAAAAGAGAGCTAAGCTTTTGATTTAACTGGAAATAAAAAGTAAGAGAAAAAAACTTGAGAAAAAGAAAATGGAGACACAAATCCTAGAATTTTTAAGAGAATAAAAGTTGTTCTTAATTTTCTCATCATGTTTTCCTTTTATAGGCTACACACTTTACATATAGCCCATCAGGCTTTTCCATATGGCACTTGTACCTCCCCATGTCTTATGTGCCTATCTCTTTTTGCACATAAGCCATGAGCTTTTCAAAATTTTGGGTTTTTTGTCCCTTTTCCATACATTTATTTAAAAAAATATATTAAACTAAATTATACCTTCATTCTTTTTGTCATGGGGCCGGCCTCTTCCATGCTCGGTCTTGAGTTAGGCTTGAACCTACTTAGTTTGGGTTTGGGCCTGCTTGCTTGGGCTCGGGCCCACTTGGCTTAGGATTGATTTTGACTTTGACTTGGTCAACCGGAGTGTAATTTTTGACCCCAACAGTGACCATTTATTATTTTTTGGAGACCGTTCCATACGGTCTCTAATATTGACTATATGTAATAGTGGTTATAAGAAATGAAAATCTATATATTATAAATCGACTATCAATAAAATTATGAAATATATATTAAAAGTTATATGCACTTCTATGTATTAAAAGCGGTGAGCTAAATTATATAATATGAAAATTAATAAGAGAATAGTACATGTTGAGTGAAAATAACCGTAGTCTGAAGGAAGATAGAGGTCGAGAGCAATCAAGGATGATGATCGGAAGATTCTGGAAAAAATCTTTTAAAATTTCAAATGCAGACAGTGATGAGATGGCATGAATTTTCGAAGATAATTTATCATCCAGTGAATACATGCAATAGGTTGAAATGTATAAAGACAGATACTTTTCTGTAACTATTTTGAGAGAAAATTAAGAAATTTTATAAATTGTTTCGAAAAAAACTCGATTTATGTTAGGTTTAAAAGATTTGGATGCAATAAAATTTAACAAAGATTTAGTCATTTATACGATAGCATTTTTTTGGGGGTAACTCTTCGGGTCCATGCATTGCAGTTGCATTTGTATTTGAAATCAATGAAAGAAACCAAATAAAAGACGCTACATCTTTTATCCAATTGATGTTTTGGATCCTGGTTAGTAAATAGAACAACCATTTATGCACGACTTCCACCAAGCATTACTCTTTACTTTATTTATAATGAAATGGTCCAACTTTATATTAATTATAAAAAAATCCTTCTGTCGATTAAAATGATGACAATTTACAAATTTTTTATTGATTGACGTTGTTCATCTTGATCAGCGTATTTGTCACGTTCCGCTTCCCAAAAAACGAGAAACGAGAGCGGACGAGACCCACAACGTACTCACACCGAGAAGCACTCCTTCCCGACATGAAAACGCTAAGCTACTGTATAAGCAGAAAAATAATAAACACAAGAATTTAAAATAATAACAATGTCCAAAAAAACATTTATTACAGTCCTAAAAACAATAACTGAACACAATTCGAAACATTTAGGGAACTAGGAATACAAAGAATAGTCTTGAACCAAAAAAGGCATACTGCAACCGAAATTAACGCTCAGCTTAAGAAGAAAAATAGTTGATATCCTGCTCGTTCGGCTCAACTTTGTATTGAGCTTGGTCTTCTGCCTCAAATTCATCTAACGGACATTCCCCAAAAGAAAGAAAACACAAAAAAATGGAATGCCCGTCAAAAAACTGGAGTTCGGTAAGTTCCCAATTTTAAAAAAATAAAGAGTATTAAAAAACATGATATATAAAAACAGAAGGAAACTGTTTAGCGCCGAAAACAGAGACGAACCGGGATTACGTCATGCCTGAATTTGGGGGCAGATATTATTTGGACTTATCCGTCCACCTCTCTGAAAATACCAAGTTAATTTATGGCACCATATATCGGAGATTTGGATATATGTGACCGTTGTAGCAGATTTTATCAGATTCCTCCTCATTTGTGAGGGTTTTTTTTATTCTGGGGACGTTCTTCTCTGCAGGCGCAAGCTCCTGCAGTTAATTACGTTATCGCGTTACGATATCAACTTTCTCCTGCTCCGGAAGTTCACTTCGTGTCGTATGTTGTTTTTGTCTATTTTGGTTGCCCGTGGATTATATATGGAGACTAGTTTATGTCGTCGCCTGTAGGGCGCGGATCAGTCCAAATCCATATTTTTTAGTTTTGGGTTTTGAACTTAGATTGTATGTTCTCTTAGTTCAAAAATATTTGTTTTATTTAAGAACCGTTAATCTAGTTTGAGATTAAGATCAATTTAAATACATGAGCATATGGACTCAATTTATTTTTAACTAAGGATATATTAGTCCTGTTTGAGACTAAGATCAACTTAGCAGTATTTTCAGAATCATTTTATTAAGATCCAACAACAGAGCATTTGGGCTCAGCAGCCAGGAAACTTTTCATAAAGACTTAGCCAATTTGGGCTTAGTCTACTCAGTTTTTTTTGTTCAAAAGTGCTAAGCACTTATTTGGGCTTTGATTGTTCGCCCCCCTTTTATGAAAAATTACTAAGCACTTGTTTAAAACTCTGGCGCTCACAAGAGTATGATGCGAAGCCTTCAGTTATAGGCCCCGCCCAATCAGTGCTAAGCACTGAGTCATTCTGACTGAATATATATATAGCACTAAGCACTTTTTATATGGCGTTCATGTGAGGAACACATGTCGCGCTGCCCCATTTATTTTTTTGAGCTCCCACGTATGTTTTACTGAGGCGCTGCCTAATCAGTGCAAAGCACTCAGTCATTTGGCTGCACATGAAGTGCTAAGCACTTTACTCAGCACTCACGTGTGTTTCACGTGAGGCGTTGGCCCTCTGTTTTGGGCGCCCGCGTATTTTTCACGTGAGGCGCTGGGCGCTATTGGGGGTGCCTACGTGGGAAGCACGTGAGGTGCTAATCTCTTTTCTTTTTTAGAAATTGAATCTCTGTTAATGGAATTTTGACTATTAATGATTATCAAGATTTTTGTTTTGAAGATCCGGGATCGGTTTTTTTTTAAGAACTAAGTTCTTATGTTTTTTCCTCTTATAAGAACCAAGTTTTTTTAGGGTTAAACCCAATTTTCAGAGGAATTAAATTCCTATAGGATAAGTTCTTTTTCTTTTTTTCTTTCATTTAAACTTACTTATTTTCTGAATATTTGATTCTTCAAGAACAAGATCTTCCTGATGAGAATTAAATTCTCAATTTATGAGAGACTTGTCTTGTGGATCTCAGATCTAGAGAAAGAACTAAATTCTTGAGAAGGGTAAAACCCTTAGATATGCTATGATAGGTAAAGGAGATGTTTTGATCTCTGTGTTTTCTTTTAACATTTCAGAAAAATAAAATATTATTTTTGGGAATTTTTATAATTAAATAATATTATATAAAATATTTTAATAAGGCGATATAATTAAACACCGATAAATTGGGAAAATTTTGGAAAATTTTGGAAATTACTGAAATGAGGGTGCTTTATGTGATTTATGCAAATTATAAGTTTTTATGATTAATTATACTCTATTTAGTGCTAATCGCGATTAAATATCGCTAATCTCGCATTAATCCGGTTTTGTGCACATGACATGCACTAAGTCATTTTTAACACTTGTTACATTTTTTCTTTCATGCTTTCTCCTTATTATCTTGCATGGTTTTAAAATTTAAAGAGAAGAGAAAAGAAAACTAAAGAAAATGAATAAAGAAAAGAGAGGCATGGGGCATTGATTAGGCATGGGGGGCTTGACTTTGGCGCTCTCTCTCTCTCTCCCCTCACTTCCCTCCTTGCTCAGAAGCAGCCCCAGCTCCAGCAGCAGCCCTCTCCCTTCATCTCCTCTTCATCATCACAACACAACCCTAAAACAACACCAAAATATCATCTCCTCTTCACAAAATTTGTGCACAAGCTCACCACAACCACTTTGGACCAAGAAAGTTTGCATTTTGGGCCCTTGGGCAACTCAAGAAGATTCTTGAGTTTCCAAATGAGATAATCCTTTCACAAATTGTGTAGTATTTGTATTCTTTTAGCCTCTAGTGTAGTTTAAAAATCGATTTGGCGAGTTTAGTGGACTTTGGGAATTTCTAAAGAGGGTTAGGGTTAATTTGAGTTGTGTTAGTGTAATTGGGCTTTAGAGACGACCTTAAACCCCCATAGTGTCAAAAAAACACAGATCAAACTCGAAACAAACCCAAATACTGAAAAAACAGAAACTTTCTATGTCGGTTTGTGAGGTAATAGAGGGTGCAGGG
The DNA here is from genome assembly GCA_030015575.1 of Agapanthus africanus. Taxonomy (NCBI): domain Eukaryota; kingdom Viridiplantae; phylum Streptophyta; class Magnoliopsida; order Asparagales; family Amaryllidaceae; genus Agapanthus; species Agapanthus africanus. Next base: position 412,124,330 of record CM057349.1, on the reverse strand, counting down.
AAATCTGGAATAACCTGGGAGTTTTACTGGAAAAATAAACAACTCTAGAGACCCAATTGGACCACGAAGCACCCACTGTAGAAGTACAAGACCCCAACCCCCTTACAAAACCGAGGAGGCCGGATTTTCATGGGGAGTGGCTGGCCACTTGGTGGGTGAAGGAGCCCAGGTTGCCACCATGGCTCATATACACCCTATATATCACCCTAGTGTTGTTTGCTTACCTAGTTTTCACCTTAAACAAAATCTGGGACTATTTTCATGAGTTGCTGTTTTGATTCGGGGTTATATTTTTCGTATTTTAAATTCTGGATTTTAGTATTTGTGTTTTATCTCGATCACATGACGTTTGTACGTCTCTATCGGGTGTTATTTGGTTGATTTACGAGAGCAAACCATAGGTTTTGACCTATGTGAGAAATGTGTGTCGTTTTGGTTTTAAATTGGATTTTAATGCGGCACGATATGTTATGATGTGTAGGTACCCCACGAGAACTTCGAAATGACAAGCTAGCGAGTGGCGATTTCGGCATCGGCAAACGAAGATCAAGGTGAGTAGATATATATCTACGAGGGAAGTCAGGTGGATGGCGTATAGCAACCCCGCAGTTCGTAATGTAGCTTATGTTATGTTATACATTTACATATGTTAGTGTATTTGGATGATAGTGTCGTGGTTAATTTCTTAGTCGCGAACCATAGAATAGGTTTGCACACACGCACGCACACACCCTTGCATGCATTATTATTACTTGTGCGTATATGAGGATACGTATATACACGCACACACACACACATAGGTATGGGATTATGTGTGTGTGTGTGTGTGTGTGTGTATGGATACCTATACATGGATAATGAGGATGGTGGATGATATTTGGAGATGAGTCGATGAGATTGGGCATGATGCCGTGAGATCGGTGATATGTTTTGATTCGTATTATGAGATACGACATGAGATTATAGCAGACCTTTAGGCGTGTGTTTTTATACACGCATATATATACAGATGGTATCAGTTTGTACCAGACTTAGATCAGTACCCCCAGTTCATGAGATATGATGATAAGGATACCAGATAAATGATGAGATAAATGTGAGATTCGACCCGTACCCAGATTGGGATGCCGTACGATGGATTTACCGTATTGATGATAGATCCGCAATCTTGACTCGAGGATGTCATGTTTTATATTGTATCGTATGTGATACTATTGAGGCGGGATCACCGACTTTTATATTTATATGTATCGACTCAGACTTAGGTGGTTTTCCTTACCCTTTCGATTAGTCTGTTAGTTTAGTCCTGTAGTTTACTTGTTGATGTTAGATTAGACCCGAATCATACCTATTTCAAAAACTAACGAATCGTGAGTATTTTAAAGACAGGCCAAGGGATACTACAGATATTTTCAAAGGATGTACTTTTTCATAAAAACACCGTAGCCCTATTTTCTAACACCACGATTCGTGCAACTTTCAAATACCAAAAACTGTATGACTCTTTTATAGTAATGTATATTTCTTTATTGCTGCATTATTATTCATTCACCATTTATTCTGCTGCTCGCATTGCATTGCATTGCATGCTTATATGTTATTGATTCATATTCCATTGTGCATATGACATATAGCATACCTGTATACCTACATGCTTACACATATACCTTGACATACTTACATGCTAGTTACCCATATACCTATATGGTATTGTACCATTAGTGATAGGTATATACACATATGAGATATGGCTACATATTCACCTTTATATGATGTTGTATGGATTTGGAGAATTTAGGAACCACATGATATATTTTATAATTTGTTGCAGTTAAATAGCTATTTTTCCTTATATGCTCATATTACTGTTTCATGTTGCATATATATTATATTCATGGATTTCGCATTGAGATATGGTTTTCATATGATGTTTTCTGGATTGTTTTACTCCTGCGTATATATATCAGTGGTATGGGACGCTGATATATATATGTATACCCATCGTATATATATATCAGTGGTATGGGACGCTGTTATATATATACACCGACATCATATATCTTCACAATGGTATATGCAAATATAATTATTCATTATATGAGAGGGGCCTAAGTGCTCGGGGCCTATGTGCTCGATGAGAGGGGCCTATGTGCTCGGGGCCTATGTGCTCGATATGAGAGGGGCCTATGTGCTCGGGTCCTATGTGCTCGATATTGGATATTTGATATATAAGACTTACTTGATATTGGGATATTGAGATATATATTTTGTGTTGATACCTGACACTGATTTTCAGATGATTTCATTGATGATACTTAAATGTTTATACTGGAATCTCACTATATTAAGAAAACAATTTTCTCATTCATGATGTCTTCTGTTTTCATTTTACCGCATTATGATTTTGTCAAAGAATTTGTTAACCGCAATCAAGAACGGCGTCGCTTGGTAGTTAGCCGGTGAGTACGGGTCGGTCCACAGGGATTTTATGTATTCTCGATTTGTTCTAACGAGTTAATTCCTATTGTTGTCGGATTGATTAAATCTAAAAACTAAGGTTGATCTAGACTAGGGTTAAAATCTTGCTAGGGTTAGGTTTAGATTAAGTTTGGAAAGTCAATATTCCTCACCGCTTTTTATACCCTAATTTAGATCTATGAGGTGTTATGGTAATAATTAATAAAGTGGATTAGTACCATCGGGAAGAAACAGTGTTTCTTCCTCTAGGTTCTTGTCCTTCCTTTCTTAATCCTTACCCTAACCTTCATGGAAAACACGCACAACCGGTCGTTTATACTACGGTATCTCCGCTACCTCGTGGGATAGGATGCCATAGGAAGCGGTGTGTGCATGTATGCATGGAGTCCTATAAAAACGTATGATGGGCAAGAAAGGGGTGAGAGATCTTCATCTCTCAAGTCTTCTCCAAATCTAACCCTAACAAGTGAGGAGACTACTCACTCATTAGGGAATTAAAAAACATGTTCTAACTATCTAACTAGGGCAGAGAATAAAATCTAAATTAGGGCAGAAAGGAAAATTATACTAGGGCAGATAATAAAATTAACTAGGGCAAGAATAGAAAACTTACTCTAATTTGATGCACTTTTCATACTTTACAGAAATTTACAGATCTGAATTTTGATAAAATGAAATGAGGCACAAGAAGAGGCATACCTCAAAAAGAGGTTTAGGGTTTCTATTTATAGATCATAGAAACTCTAGGGTTACATTCGAGTCACGTCTAAATCTACAATTTTACCCCCTATGAAAGACTAGTCAACGCGCCGCCAGCGACCACAGAATTTTTCCACCGACACGGGCTTAGCGCGGCCGCGGATCCGCGGCCAAGAGCAAGATTTGGCCGCGGTTCCGCGGCCAAGTAGGGAGCTTGCTGGCTGATTTTTCTTGGGTTGATTCTGGTTGCATGTTTCTTCTCGTTTCTTCACTTGGTTCTTCAGAATGTCTTCTAGTTCTCTTCCAGATTTCCACAGTGAATAATGTCATGAACTTTACCGTTTGCTTCGTTTCGAAGTCTTGAATCTTGCACTGCCTTTGTACTTGTGAACTTGTTTGTTGACCTTTGTTTATTCTCCAAACTGTAGGCTTGATCAAGATTCTTCCATTTGATGGTCGTAGTCTCACTTTTGTATCGTCTTTTAGTCAATTTCACTGTTCTTGTTCCGAGAACCTGTAACCTGCAACTATGTAGCAGACATGAGTCAAAAGAACCTGTTTATTTGTAAAATGAATAAGAATGGGGAATATAATAATGCAAAATTATGGTATGAACAAATACCTCCAAACTTATCTTTTGCTCGTCCTCGAGCAAACCTAGTTTTATTCTCGAAAAAGACCTAACCTCACTTTCGCAGGGAAACGCGATTGCACTGAGCTCGTGCAACAAGCCGTTAAATCTCTAGGTGTCCCTAGTAGGAGGAGTGTTGTCTCCTGAGGGTTTTCAGCGGATACTATCCACAAAGTCCTATCAATTCGGCCAATTGACTTTTATTCTCCAATTAGGTTTTCTAACAAGAAATTCTATTATTTTCGACTCAGAAATTATCCACCCGTATTTTTCACGCTTCCTTATTATTTAACTTAAGATTATATATGTTCTTGTGAATTTACTTAGCTTTTGGCATCTTTTAAGTTTTCCTTCTAGGGTTCCATCTCAACTTAGGAATTTTTATCATCTTTACTAAAGATACAAGTCATATTTTTCATTCCTATCTCTTATCTAAATCCCAATCACATACCCCTACGTGTGTGTATATCACCCTTACACTTGGAAATTCAAATCAAGCTATTATACTCTTGTCCATCGTCCAAAGTACTTTTCAGTTGGTGAATTTTTAGATGAAATTGCTCACACATTCTTCATGCGACCGTTAATACTTCTTGAGGTACCAACGACCGATTACAAAATGTGTTTGCACATTAAGGCGTAATTCCTAGTATTGTAACACCTAAGGCTTTAGCAGTGACTCCCAAACCAGTTGGTCTAAGGCACTAGGTGATGAAGCACCCACGCTAAATATTTTTTTATTAATGCAGCCTTAAATAATTACAAAAATCAGTGTTCATTTTTTTAATCTCTTTATTCACACTTGTATTTTTATTTTATTTTCCTTTATAGTAAGGACTTTAGACAAGAGCATTTCAAGGTCTCTTCTACTATTCCAAGTTTCAAGGTTCGTGTTTGTGCAATTTGTAGGGTATATATTTTCAGAATTTAGACTTAAACTTAAGAATTATTTTTCAGACTTATACTTTAATAAAAATATCAATACTCTTCCCTTGTTTTAACTTAGCCCAAGAAGTGAACTCGAAATTTGCCTATTTCTAAATAAACTACAAAGACATATACTTTCTTTCGTTAAATTTTAAGAAAGGTTATTTTTAGGGTTTTTAATTTACTAAGTCTAAGATCTAGTTGTTCCTAGCTAGTGAACCTATTTGTCAAACTCAAGTCAATTAAGGCCAAAATTGAATATTTTAATTTTTATAATTTTTCAAATTTTTCAATTTTTATGGGTTTTAAAATAAATATGCAAATGCAAAAATATACACATGAATGCGAAGGAAGAAAACTTACCGAGCACACCACCAAACTTAAACTTGATAGTGTCCTCACTGTCATGCTACACCAAGAGGGTCAAAATGGCCGGTATTCCCCTGTTTATTTATTTATTTTTATTTTTATTTTTTTTATTGTTAAAAGAAAAAAAACAAAATATATATACAACAAGGTCCCCCCAAACTTTAGTGAGACAGTGTTTCCACTGTTTTAAACGTTAAAGTTCAGAGTTAGGGAGGAGAAAAATCAAACTATACAAGACCTTACACAGGCCAAAGGTTAGCACCAATCATTCAAAAATTCTATCGTGATAATGGTAGGGTTGGTGAAAGAATGAAGTGTAGAGAAAAGAAATGAGAAGCCCACGAGACCGTGTAGAGATAGAAGTGGTATACGGTCTCGGTGGAGGAGGAGAATGGCGGAAAAGAGAAAGAAGTGTAACACGAACTTGAAGGTGTAAATTGAGTGAATAAATTAGCGCAAATTGTGATGACCGATGTGTTAAAAGCGATTGTGCTAATCTATCAACCCGTCGAGAAATGGGGTCAAATCCCTCAATATTCGTGAGAAAACATGGACACGTTGAACTTGGTAAACCATCCATTGAAAATGGAAGCGCGACGGATTCTTGCTCGGTCGAAACGATAGGAAGGACGAAAGGGAGTGATTTAGGGATAGTCTTATTCTCACCTAAGTAATTTGTCTCGAACTTGAAGGATTCCAGCAATGGTTCGAAATGATTGTAAGCAACCGAGTCTGATGGTTCAACTAACTCATCTGAAAATTCAAAGGACTCAAACTCGGGAGGTAAGTCTTCAAAATCGTCCGAAAAAGTATAGCACTCATAATCGTTATCGGCTGTGAGAACTGTATCAGATTCAAAGAGGAACACACTAGTGGCGTCAAAATTGTTGTGATCAAATAGAAAATTTTCAAGCTCACAATCCTCAAGCGTGATCTTTTGCGTGGTCGGAACGATAGAAAGGAGGGAGGGTGATTTAGGAAGTATAACAGTTAAAGGTTTAGGAGGATGAATTGGAAAATCCGACTCATCAAACAAAACTGGTTCATCCTCAATACTATCCTCAATACTCTCCTCAATACTATCCTCATAATTCTCCTCAAAAGTTATCTCATCCATGCAATTATCATCAAAATCAAGACGCATATGAAGTTCGGGAGAAACATTTAATGACTCGGGATGATGAATTGGAGATAAAATTTCAGTCAAATCTACGGGTTCATCATCCAAAATATTCCCTGCGTCAATATCCTCAATCAAGTGAAAATCAATTTTTTAGACACCTCATCACAAGCATGGATATTTATCAATTCAGGTTCTAGATTGGAGGTGTAGAGGTCAAAAGTATTAGTGACGGTTTCACTCGAAAAGGGCTCTTCACAATCAGGTAAATCAAACACTACAAAGTCGCACAACTCATTACACGTTTTATCTTTAACTGGTGAATCATTTGGGGCACTTGTTTGAAAACCGGAGTTGTGGGATTCAATTGAGGATGAGTAGATTTGATTTGGAAGGGTGTATAGCTCACTTTCTCCACTCAAATTATCGATCTGTCCAACTGCCGCATCATACATTGGAATTTTTGGAGCTAGTTTGAAACTAGCTACCGGTTCACTAGGTTGTATAAGTGCGGTCATGGACGCGTCCACATTTCTCATCATTTGGTTTGTCGCTACCATATAAGCTTCCAACGACTATTCCAGACTAGACATGAATTGTGAAGGGGTTTCAGTAAAAGATTCAAAGTTGCTTGGATTTTGGAAACTCCCAAATGGCTGTGTAGAAGCAATGTCTAGGGAAGGTGTGGAAGTCGGGTAGGACTGGTAGGAATTGAATGGTTGGACAGGAGTAGGATCAACATTTGGATAAAAAGATAAATGGACTTGTTGATTCCAAGAACTGGAAGTGTTGAAAGGAGTGAAAGATCGGTTACAAGATTGTTCTATGTGTTCAGCAATAGACATGGGTTTCGGAGTTACAACAGAACTCGAAAAAGGAGTATCAACGTAAGAAGGTGGTGAAGCTTGAAATGGTTGATACAAAGTGGATTGCGGAGTCGAACTGTTTCTCCTAGACGCTTCTATTCGATCTTTCAAAGGAATTTTGGGCATGGAGGGGTCGTCCGTAATTCGACCAAAACAATTCGCGTAAGAAGCAAAGTTTGATGAGGGTACCAAAATTCGGCAAGAATTTTGGGAGGTGGGGTACCCATGATGTAAGAAGGAGAAGAAAAAGAATGTGTGGTGCACGGATTTCTTAGCGTCAAGTTGCAAGTTTTTTTTTTGTAAATTTTTTTTCTTTTTTCTTTTTGTGTTTTTTTTTATAAGGAGCTTTTTGCAAAAAAGATTTTTGATAAAAGGCTTAGACACACGTTCAATAAATCACAAATGCATAATCAAGCCTAGATCTAGGGTCACATAGGTCAGCTAGACAGCTCCTAACTGTTCCAAAGGACAAGAAATAGGACTTCAAACCGCTTCGTCACCGCCAATTGTGGTCAGGTAAGCACAAGTAGAGAAAGGAGTGATCCGCTCACGAATCACCGTGAGACGGGCCTTTTAAAGTTACCCTTCCTTACCTGTCTAGCCTAGGAACCACAAAATCAGGTTAGGATCAACGGTCGATACCTACAACTATTCCTTTGTCCTATTGAGCGCGAAGTCCTTAGGGCTGAGTCTAATCTTTTTTAATTAAATGATGTTCAATGCAATATGCCTTATGTGATTTCTGGGGTTCTGGGGAGGGTGATGAAATCCCCACCCAATCTGGATTGGTGCCAAGCCCCTTAAAGTCAGTTTAGATATGCAAAGCAGTAAACAATCACTTGCAAACAATTTTTTTTAAGCGTGGCGCAAAGAATCCTGCACAAGATCAATTATTGGAAGGGGGAGAGAATTTTAGCGCAAAGAATCCTGTAGGAAAATTTTACAGAGGAGATATTGGGGGTTCAGAGAAGGTTCAAGGGAGCTTACAGAGGGGTCTCCAAGCGCTGACGTCACCTACAGACCGTGGAAGCGCGAGCAGGGATATCACGGCGGAATCGCGGTCTTCTGGACTGTTCGTTTCCCGAGATTTTTTCTGTTCCTCTGTTTTGATTTTCCTCTGTTGTTCAGATCTTCTGTTTTCTGTTTCGCTCTCTGGAATTTTCCAGATCTGAATTCTTTCGTCGGTCTTACAAAATTCAAACGAAACACCCTTCAAACAATACAAGATGATAAAAAAAATTTATATTTTTTTATTTTTCAGTTTTTATGATTTTTCAATTTTATATTAACCCGAAATTACAAAAAGAAAATAACAACGCCATCCCCGGCAACGGCGCCATTTGATTTTGTCAAAGAATTTGTTAACCGCAATCAAGAACGGCGTCGCTTGGTAGGTAGTTGGTGAGTACGGGTCGGTCTACATGGATTTTGTGTATTCTCGATTTGTTCTAACGAGTTAATTCCGATTGTTATCGGATTGATTAAATCTAAAAACTAAGGTTGATCTAGACTAGGGTTAGAATCTTGCTAGGGTTAGGTTTAGGTTAAGTTTGGAAAGTCAATATTCCTCACCGCTTTCTATGCCCTAATTTAGATCTATGAGGTGTTATGGTAATAATTAATAAAGTGGATTAGTACTATCGGGAAGAAATGGTGTTTCTTCCTCTAGGTTCTTGTCCTTCCTTTCTTAATCCTTACCCTAACCTCCATGAAAAACACGCACAACCGGTCGTTTATACTACAGTATCACCGCTAACTCGTGGGATAGGGTGCCGTAGGGAGCGGTGTGTGCATGTATGCATGGAGTCCTATAAAAACGTATGATGGGCAAGAAAGGGATGAGAGATCTTCATCTCTCAAGCCTTCCCCAAATCTAACCCCAACAAGTGAGGAGACTACTCACTCATTAGGGAATTGAAAAACATATTCTAACTATCTAACTAGGGCAGAAAGGAAAATTATATTAGGGCAGATAATAAAATTAACTAGGGCAAGAATAGAAAACTTACTCTAATTTGATGCACTCTTCATACTTTACAGAAATTTACAGATCTGAATTTTGATAAAATGAAATGAGGCATAAGAAGAAGCATACCTCAAAAAGAGGTTTAGGGTTTCTATTTATAGATCATAGAAACCCTAGGGTTACATTCGAGTCACGTCTGCATTTACAATTTTACCCCCTAAGAAAGACTAGTCAACGCGCCGCCAGCGACCATAGAATTTTTCCACCGACATGGGCTTAGCGCGGCCGCGGATCCGCGGCCAAGAGCAAGGTTTGGCCGCAGTTCCGCGGCCAAGTAGGGAGCTTGCTGGCTGATTTTTCTTGGGTTGATTCTGGTTGCATGTTTCTTTTCGTTTCTTCACTTGGTTCTTCAGAATGTTTTCTAGTTCTCTTCCAGATTTCCACAGTGAATAATGTCGTGGACTTTACCGTTTGCTTCGTGTCGAAGTCTTGAACCTTGCACTGCCTTTGTACTTGTGAACTTGTTTGTTGACCTTCGTTTATTCTCCAAACTGTAGGCTTGATCGAGATTCTTCCATTTGATGGTCGTAGTCTCACTTTTGTATCGTCTTTTCGTCAATTTCACTGTTCTTGTTCCGAGAACCTGTAACCTGCAACTATGTAGCAGACATGGGTCAAAATCACCTGTTTATTTGTAAAATGAATAAGAATGGGGAATATAATAATGCAAAATTATGGTATGAACACATTCATACCTCATATTTACGATATATTGCTACCTGATGCACTGACACGAGCACATGGGATTACACTTATGTTTAGATGTTTACCCTTGCCTTTTTATTATGCTTCAGAGTTTATCATATTAAGGATATATATATATTACTGATCGTTTGACCTAGGATTGAGTCATACATTCGATTTCTGCTCTATGATGTTTTCTACTCACGAGTTGGCAACTCATCCCCCGTTGTGCCACAGTTCTTGCAGGTTTTGCAGTACAGGTTTCGTTGCGGCTTTGCTGGCACACTACTTTCTTTCCGGATGATTGCTTTGGTAGGTGGGTTCACTTGCATCGTGACCACCATTGTACATTTATTTATATTCAGTTGTATCTAGTAAAACTCCATCAACCCAACTTGTATATTTATTCAGACTTAGAGACCAGTGTATATTCTTTCGACCTTAGAGTCGCGCGTTGTATTATTATGGTTTTCTTGTTGATTTGAGTTTCCTTTTGAGTTTGATCCTCGCCTTTCAGCGTTGTATATTATATTGCTTGCGTGGTTGTGGCCGTCAATTAACAAAGAGATAGCTCCCGCTTGGGGATGCCCTTATTCATATTATGCATATTGTACCCCTTTTGAGGCCAGTATTTACGAAGGAAACTCTGCAGGAATTTTCAGAAAAGACTTAAGATTTTAAAAATGCATACTTCGGGTTATGTTATTAAAAACCCTTTATTTTAAAACATATTTTCTTCACTTCTTTCTTTAAATGGTTTAGATTTCTGGGATTTCTTGGCTTACTTGAATTAGATAGGGTCCTATAGACTTCATATGATTCAAGTGCCAGTCACGTGCCATTTCGGGTCGTGACAAAGTTGGTATCAGAGCGCTAGGTTAACCTTGGTTCGAGTCTAAGTTTGACTATGCGGAGCCTAGAGCGTTTGTATATATTCGGAACTTAGGCTTGACCTTACGGAACTTAGACTTAGTCGAGGGGGTATTAGACCCGAACTTTCGTCGCGTAGGTTGACCTTGGTTGATGGAGTAGGAGACTTAAGAAGAGTGACGTATCGTGTGTATATTCCGCGGCATATTTACGATACGCTACTCCTCTTAAGAAGTCTTAGGATGTACATTTCCTTGCACAACATTATATTCATTCATGATCTATCATCATCGATATCGGTTTATGGTTTTGTTACCACGACTACACTGGCAGAGAGAGCTACGGCTAGAGTTGCGTCAGCACGAACTCGTCACGAACGAGGACTGACCAGGGCATGATTCTAAGGACATACGATTTGCTTAGAGGCGTCGTTTTATTGTGTTTTCACCCCAGGAGCGTTTGATGGATCGCTTTTACGAGATTACTCGGACGTGTAGATCAGCACCAGAGGATTGAGCCACTGATAGAGGCTGGCCAGATGACAGTCAATGCACAGATTGTTCTTGATGATTGAGACACTATTCAGCGTGCAAACGAGTGAACCAGGTTTTGCCATGAACGATGAGATATTGCCCCAGAGGTTGGAGATATTGCAGCACGAGTTGTACTTACAGATATGATAGAAGATCGCTAATCATCAAGGATGAGTGACTAGGACATGTGGTTCGTTCGCTTACCCCGATGCGAGGTCATCAGATTGATTGATTTCAGCTTGAGGAGACTTCACGCAGGCACGTTGAGTGTCGATAGAGACGATCGAATGTCAGAAGCCCGTTTTCCAAGTTTAAAGTATTCAGAGACAAATGCAAGTAATGCTATCGACCCTCTAGAAGAATGAAACCCTAGCTCGACATAATGACCATAAGAACGCTTTGAAACCTTTGGGTTTGCGGCAGTTCAGCGGTGCCATTAGTGAGGCTTGGTTTGTCCTTCTACGGTTGGTCCATAGGTACTGTGGTATGTACTAGAATATTATTAAACTATACCTAAAATGTTGAGCTCTTGGGGGATTATGAGGTTTTGACGAATCGATCGAAAGGTTCGAATTCATTCGGATATCATATGATGGGATACATTGCTTGGGAGACTCTAGATACGAGTATAGCCGTTGGAGCGCAGTCCATGAAGCCACGAAGAGACGAGTCCGAAGCAGTCGACATTAGAGAAAAGTGGAGTAAGAGGTTTGTGCGAGATCTTGATGAAATGACGTTTCTCTCCACCGACATCAGAGATGTGATACGCATGCAGAGGCGTTGTACATGGATATATCTTCCAGAAGGAGTCGTGATGAATATGCAGCCGTTCCGGAACATGAAATAGATCTAGTAAAAGATGATAACTTCTGTGCAGTTCGACAGAAACGAGATTTGGGAGAGACTTTGACAGGACCTTTCTGGAATACTATACGAAAATACTTGGACCCAGGAGTGGTCATATTGCGTACACCCAGTAGGCCAGAGTTCGGTATCGTCGATGAGACATGTTATGAATGACCATGATAGTTGGCCAGAGATCTTTAGAGGATGTGCCAGAGCGAACTGCTTCCATTATCGTTTCCATATTGGCTATTGAGCCGAGGAGCTATGCACTTAGCAATCTGCAGTGAGAGACGAGAGCCTAAGGGCACCAGACGGCAGGCCACGAACAGTAGACAAGTAGATATCTTGCTCTGCTAGCATTGGATGCACCGACACCTTCTCGACTTTGAAGGAAGGACATATCGACGATAGTATTTATAATTTGAGATTTGGTGATTCGATTATCACGAATCCGTCACTTTGGATTTCGGTATTTTGGATGATTTATTTGCTTGATTGAGATTTTGTGCCCCACAGTTGCACCTGATTTCGATTGGATATCATTCGAGATGTTGATTTTGATTTCATATCTATGACATGCATGTGATTTGATTAGTTCTTTCAGCATAGTTTTCATACACTTTTAGTATTTGATTTGATTTTATGCACGCGGATGCACATGGTTGTGAGATTATATACCACGGTATACCTGATTTGGATTGATATGCTTTGTATACCGTCGATTTCGATTGCGATATTCGATATTGTTTTCGTGCACCTTGTGCATTTGAGCGGGGTTTTTGCGCATACTTGACGCGTTTGATGCGATTTTGGTGCACACCAGATGCACTAAATCGAGATTCATCGTGCATATAAAATGCACCTGATATTCTTGTCAGGCACACTCGTTGCCTTTGACAGGTGTTTCATGCACACCTGTTGCACTTAGATTTTGTTTCTGTGCACTTGTATGGCAGATTCATGGATTTCAATTTCCGTGCGCACCAGACGCACAGGGCATTCTTATATACATTTTGGGATTGATTTTCCCCTTGAGCTGATATTTTTATGATATTTACTATTCGGTATAGTACCTGAGCAGGACTAGTCCGAGGACAGTACCTGACTATATTTTTGCATGCATTGATAGCTATCGAAGGGATTTCCAAAAAGGGAGCTATAGTCTCAGTATTTACATACGTGTCTGAGATGACACGAAACATTTTATAAAGGAAACCCTTCTAAATTATTTTCAAAAACGGCGGGACGTACATATTAAACAAAGGATAAGTATATATATAGTTATTTCTTACAATAGACATCCGCCACTGTGCAGTGTTATGCTCATCGCACAACAACTAAAAAGGGTTTGGCATGCATTTCCTTCAGATGTTTACATGTATAGTTTTAATGTATATCATGTTGGTTTTCGTATTGGATTTGACATTGGTGTCTTCACCATAACTCCGATGATTGCGGGATACTTGACGGAGTTTTGATTTTTAGTTTATATACCCATTTTTCATGCGCATGCATTGCGCTACGATGTTTTTTTATGTATTTATGATTTCGGAACCCCGACGACTTAGTCTTTTACTGAAATGTTTTAGTATTTGAGGGGTTTAAATTTAAATTCGGGGACCGAATTTTTTTAAGGGGGAAGATTGTAACATTTCAGAAAAATAAAATATTATTTTTGGGAATTTTTATAATTAAATAATATTATATAGAATATTTTAATAAGGCGGTATAATTAAATACCGATAAATTGGGAAAATTTTGGAAAATTATGGAAATTATTGAAATGAGGGTGCCTTATGTGATTTATGCAAATATAAGTTTTTATGATTAATTATACTCTATTTAGTGCTAATCGCGATTAAATATCGCTAATCTCGCATTAATCCGGTTTTGTGCACATGACATACACTAAGTCATTTTTAACACTTGTTATATTTTTTTCTTTCATGCTTTCTTCTTATTATCTTGCATGGTTTTAAAATTTAAAGAGAAGAGGAAAGAAAACTAAAGAAAATGAATAAAGAAAAGAGAGGCATGGGGCATTGATTAGGCATGGGGGGTTGACTTTGGCGTTCTCTCTCTCTCTCTCTCTCCCCCCCTCACTTCCCTCCTTGCTCAACAGCAGCCCTCGCTCCAGCAGCAGTCCTCTCCCTTCATCTCCTCTTCACCATCACAACACAACCCTAAAACAACACCAAAACATCATCTCCTCTACAAAAAAATTGTGCACAAGCTCACCACAACCACTTTGGACCAAGAAAGTTTGCATTTTGGGCACTTGGGCAACTCAAGAAGATTCTTGAGTTTCCAAATGAGATAATCCTTTCACAAATTGTGTAGTATTTGTATTCTTTTAGCCTCTAGTGTAGTTTAAAAATCGATTTGGCGAGTTTAGTAGACTTTGGGAATTTCTAGAGAGGGTTAGGGTTAATTTGAGTTGTGTTAGTGTAATTGGGCTTTAGAGACGACCTTAAACCCCCATAGTGTCAAAAAAACCCAGACCAAACTCGAAACAAACCCAAATACTGAAAAACAGAAACTTTCCTTGTCGGTTTGTGATGTAATAGAGGGTGCAGGGAAATCTGGGATAACCTGGGAGTTTTACTGGAAAAATAAACAACTCTAGAGACCCAATTGGAACACTAAGCACCTACTGTAGAAGTACGAGATGCCAACCCCCCTACAAAACCAAGGAGGCCGGATTTTCATGGGGAGTGGCCGGCCACTTGGTGGGTGAGGGAGCCCAGGTTGCCCCCATAGCTCATATACACCCTATATATCACCCTAGTATTGTTTGCTTACCTAGTTTTCACCTTAAACAAAATCTGGGACTATTTTCATGAGTTGCTATTTTGATTCGGGGTTATATTTTTCGTATTTTAAATTCTGGATTTTAGTATTTGTGTTTTATCTCGATCACATGACATTTATACGTCTCTATCGGGTGTTATTTGGTTGATTTGCGAGAGCAAACCATAGGTTTTGACCTATGTGAGAAACGTGTGTCGTTTTGGTTTTAAATTGGATTTTAATGCGGCACAGTACGTTATGATGTGTAGGTACCCCACGAGGACTTCGAGACGACAAGCAAGCGAGTGGCGATGTCGGCATCGACAAACGAAGAACAAGGTGAGTAGATATATATCTACGGAGGAACTCGGGTGGATGGTGTATAGCACCCCCGCAGTTCGTAGTGTAGCTTAGGTTTTGTTATACATTTACATATGTTAGTGTATTTGGATGATAGTGTCGTGGTTGTTTTCTTAGTCGCGAACCATAGAATAGGTTTGCACACACGCACACATACACACTTGCATGCATTATTATTACTTGTGCGTATATGGGGATACGTATATATACACACACACACACAAATAGGTATGGGATTGTGTGTGTGTGTGTGTGTGTGTGTGTGTATACATATATATATAAGGATACCTATACATGGATAATGAGGATAGTGGATGATATTTGGAGATGAGTCGATGAGATTGGGCATGATGCCGTGAGATCGGTGATACGTTTTGATTCGTATTATGAGATACGACATGAGATTATAGCAGGCCTTTAGGCGTGTGTTTTCATACACGCATATATATGCAGATGGTATCGGTTTGTACTAGACTTAGATCAGTACCCCCAGTTCATGAGATATGATGATAAGGATACCGGATAAATGATGAGATAAATGTGAGATTCGACCCGTACCAAGATTGGGATGCCGTACGATGGATTTACCGTACGAGCTTTATATTGATGATAGATCCGCACTCTTGACTCGAGGATGTCATGTTTTATATTGTATCGTATGTGATACAATTGAGGCGGGATCACCGACTATTATATTTATATGTATCGACTCAGACTTAGGTGGTTTTCCTTACCCTTTCGATTAGTCTGTTAGTTTAGTCCTGTAGTTTACTTGTAGATGTTAGATTAGACCCGAGTCATACCTATTTTAAAAACTAATGGATCGTGAGTATTTTAAAGACAGACCAAGGGATACTACGGATATTTTCAAAGAATGTACTTTTTCATAAAAACAACGTAGCCCTATTTTCTAACACCACGATTCGTGCAACTTTCAAATACCAAAAACTGTATGACTCTTATATAGGAATGTATATTTCTTTATTGCTGCATTATTATTCATTCACCATTTATTCTGCTGCTCGCATTGCATTGCATGCTTATATGTTATTGATTCATATTCCATTATGCATATAACATATAGCATACCTGTATACCTACATGCTTACATATATGCCTTGACATACATACATGCTAGTTACCCATATGCCTATATGGTATTGTACCATTAGTGATAGGTATATACACATATGAGATATAGCTACATGTTCACCTTTATATGATGTTGTATGGATTTGGTGAATTTAGGAACCATATGATATATATTTTATAACTTGTTGCAGTTAAATAGCGATTTTTCCTTATATGCTCATATTACTGTTTCATGTTGCATATATATTATATTCATGGATTTCGCATTGAGATATGATTTTCATATGATGTTTTCTGGATTGTTTTACTCCTGCGTATATATATCAGTGGTATGGGATATTGATATATATATGTATACCCATCGTATATATATATCAGTGGTATGGGACGCTGTTATATATATACACCGAGATCATATATCATCACAATGGTATATGCAAATATACTTATTCATTATATGAGATGGGCCTATGTGCTTGGGGCCTATGTGCTCGATGAGAGGGGCCTATGTGCTCGGGGCCTTTGTGCTCGATGAGAGGGGCCTATGTGCTCGGGGCCTATGTGCTCGATATGAGAGAGGCTTATGTGCTCGGGGCCTTTGTGCTCTGTTCCCTGTCAAAAACGCGGAGACGTGATAAACGCCTCGCCTGAATTTCGGGACAGATACTAATTGGTGCTATCCGTCTACCTCTCCGAAGATGCCAAGTTGATTTATGGCACCGTGTATCGAAGGTTTAAACGGATGCGGCCGATGTAGCAGACTTCGTCAGATTCCCCCTCGTTTGAGGGGTTTTTGATTGTGGGGACGCTCTTCCCTGCAAACGCAAGCCCCTGCAGTTAATTACGCTACTGCATCACGGTAACAACTTTCTTCTTCTCCGGATGGTCACTTCGTGTCGTGGGTGTTTGTTTTGTTTTTGGTTGCCCGTGGATTGTATACGGAGACTAATTTATGTTGTCGCCCGTAGGTTTAAACGGATGCTGTATCGAGACGAATGTTGCGGTTTGTCTCTAGGTTATTGGTGAACCGTCGGGACCTGGAACTAGGGACTTTGCCATGGCTCCATTTTGCTGACGTCGTATATTCCTGCAGAGAGACTGATTTCTCTTAGGGTCAACGCGAATTGAGATGCTCTCGTTAAGGACGCTGATTTCCCTGAATCGAGGTTTTGCCAAGGACACCGATTTCCCCGGAGTTGAGACGAATCAAAGACACTGATTTCTCTGCGGATCGACGCGAATCGAAAGGTTCTCGCCAAGGACGCTGATTTCCCTGAATCGAGAGGTTTTGCCAAGGACACTGATTTCCCTGGGGTTGAGACGAATCGAGAGATTCCTGCAAAGACACTGATTTCCTTGCGGGTCGACGTGGATCGAAAGGCTCTCACCAAGGACGCTGATTTCCCTGAATCGAGAGGTTTTGCCAAGGACACTGATTTCCCTGGGGTTGGTTGACTTGTTTTCAAGATGGAGCGTTGATCCGGCGGGGAAGTCATTGGTTGATTCTAGGTCGTCTGTGGACCTTAGAGTTTTGGAACTAGGACTTTGCCGTGGCTCTGCTTTGTTGATGTCGCGTCCAAATCCTGTTGGGGGAAGAACACTGGGGTGACATCGTGTCTGCTGTATCGAGACGAACGTCGAGGTGGTCTCTAAGTTGTTGGTGAACCGTCGGGACCTGGAACTAGGGACTTCACCATGGCTCCATTGTTGGATTGTCGCGTCTGAATCCTACTGGAGGAAGAACGCTGTGGTGATATCTCGTCTGCTGTATCGAGACGAATGGTAAGGTGGAGCTGGGATTTTGCCTTCACTCCTCTTTGTTTCGACCATTGGGTCTTTTGTTGACGTCACGTCTGCATCCTACAGGAGTAAGGAGAAACGCCGTTGTTGATCTCTAAGTTGTCGATGTTGACGTCGAGACCCTGAAGCTAGGGATCTTCCTTCGCTTCGTTTGTTGACATTGTGTCTGCAATATTGCGACGAATGTCGAGATTGTCTTTAGGTTGTCTATGAACCATCGAGATTTGGCTTCTCTTCGACGAAGCCTAGTGGGACGATATGATTCCCTTCTTGTTTGTGCCCATGGATTATATACAGGGGTCAATGTGGCCTCACCTGCAGGGCAAAAAGTTTTATTCTTTCATCATTTTTTTAATTCTTTCCGCGATACTCTATCATTTCAGCTTTTTATATCGCGAAAATCGCGATTGCCCAACCATTCGGCTATTTTTCACGGTGCCCAATCATTTCGGCTATTTGTTTTATTTACTCACTGCTTTTTATTGTGAGTTGCCCAATCATTTCGGCTGTTTTTTTATGCATACATTTTTACTTGCTGATTTTGTTGCAAATTGCCCCATCATTTCGGCTATTTCATATGCATTTTTGGCTCGCTGATCGCGAGTGTGGAACTTGGAATCTGGTGCCAATCTCAGCATCAGCATCGCTGCGACTGGAATATTGCCAGGAGCAAATCATCATTTGCCGTGAAAGGACTTAGAATTTGATACCGATTTAGGCATCAGCATCGCTACGACTGGGATATTGCCAGGAGCGAATCATCATTTGCCTCTGTCGATGTCGAACAAAGGTGGCTTAGCAAACAGGGTTAGGATCCCGTCGACTAAGGCTTTTGACTTCATGAGCCGTAAGTGTCTCATAAAGGCGTTTCTCCCTACGAGTCGTGAGGATCTCGTAGGTGCTTGTTCTCCTTAGGAATCGTGAGGATTCCTAAGTGCGTGTTCTCTTATAAGTAGTAAGGATCTTACAAGAGTGTTTTCTCCTTGCAAGTCGGGAGGACCTACAAGTGTTTGTTCACCGTGTGAGCATATCCCTAGTCGCTGGTGGGACTCTGTTAGGGAAATGTTCATTCGTGCCTGTGGATTGTATACAAGGGTCAATATTGAACCACTTGTAGGGCAATCTGGAAAATGTGATGGCTTAAGAACAGGTTCAGATCCCTATAGCTTAAGGCTTTTGAATCCTATGAGCCGTGAGGATCTCATAAGAGGGTTCTCCTTACGAGTCGTGAGGATCTCGCAAGTGTAATTTCTCCTTAGGAATCGTAGGGATCCCTAAGTGTGTTTCTCCTTTGTGAGTCGTAAGGCTCTCATGCATGTAGTTTCTCCTTACTGGGTCGAGAGGAACTTACAAGTGTCTTTTGACGAGATTGCCCTCTTTCAGGTTTTCACAAAGCTCGTCGGTAGTCCTACTGTTTTTACTCACGGAGCCCTTTCGGGTTTTCATCCCTGCCCATCTTGCTTGTGGACGCAACTTTTTTTTTATAAATGAGTCTGCGCCATTTCGGGTTTTCATAAACACCGTCGGTAGTCCTGCTGTTTTTACTCACGGCGCCCTTTTGGGTTTTCATCCATGCCTATTTTGCTTGTGGACATACCGTTTTTTTTTGTGTCAGTCTTGGGATGCTATGGTCCGTAGTTTATAGACATCTAGGTTAATTGCAAGTTTTAGGACATTGCGGTCCATCGTTAGTTTAACGACATTTCGGTCACTTGCAAGTTTTAGGACATTGCGGTCCATCGTTAGTTTAACGACGTTTCGGTCAATTGTTCATAGGTCAGACATGTTTGAAGATCTTTCAGCATTCTTTAAGTTTTTGCCATAAGAACAATTTCTCATGGAGCTTCCCCTCTAAAAGAGCATGATGCCCCCGGCGTATCCATCTTTTTCTGAGTATGTGGTTATGGCGGGTTCACCTTCCAGTTGTCAGACAACGCGAATTTGCCCTGTTGGTATTCATCCTCATTCCAGCCTTTGAAGACGTAGCAATCTTCGAGTAGGGACAATAGTTAGGATGGTTAACGTCACCCGGTTGCGACGGATGTTTTGGATCTGGCAGAGTGATGAGCCCGTTGCGCACTGCCAGTTCGAACAGTCTCCTTGTTTTATCTCTGGGAAATGAGTAAGGACGTTTTAACTTCTCATCGAGGGATCACGGCTTGTTGCTTTGACGAACAGACGGTCTCGGGTTACTCGGCTGTCAATGAGCGTTGGCGACAAAGGTCGCTTTCCCGTTGCCTTTTTCATTCTGAAAACCCACTTTTGAAGGGAAAGGCCTATGGCCCATCTGGTCCATTTGGGGCAGCTTGTCGATCAAGGCTTGGAAGGTGGTCGGCTTGAAGAACATCATGAATTGGGAGATAGTCGACTGAGGGTCAAGGGTCCACATGAACATGCCCACGGCATGAGCTTCTTCTATGCGTTGTTCGCATCTCGACCATAGGTTCCGCCACCGGATTGCATACTGCACCCATGTCTCTCCCGGCTTTACCGTGGCGTTGATCAATGCCGTGATCGGGGTACGTTCGTTGGCGCTTGCGAACCACTGAGTGAATAGCAACTCCATTTCTGTAAACGTTTTGACGGAGTCATCGGGAAGCTCCGAGTACCATTCAAAAGCTGTCTCTGCTAAGCTACCGACGAACTGGGGAAGTAGAAGTTTATCATCACCTCCAGTATTGCCGCAAAGAGCCCTGAACTGAACGACGTGCTGATGCGGATTTCCCGTCCCCTTATATACATGGAATCTGAGGATCGTGTATCCTGGCGGGTACTTTATTTGGTCGTACCAACCCGGATAGGGTCGTCCAGTTTTAACAACTTGCCCAGCCGCTTCATTCGCCTGGTGAACTCGTATCTGCTGAGCGATGTAATCATCCAGGGCAGCTTTGGAGATCGTCTCCTCCTTGGCTGTTGACAGAGCTGGCAGAGGATTTGATGTCTCTCCTCTATCATCTTCAATTATTATTGGAGGATCTTCAGCTGGAGGGTCCGGGTGGATCATCATGCCCACCATATCTTGGAACAGAAGGGCCATTTGTTTTATATTGGCCGCTTGTTCTACAGCTTCTTTGTCCTTCTTCTCAAGTATTCTTCGGAGGAATTCGGCATCAGTTTCCTGCTCATGGAGCTGCTCCGAGGATGTCTCTGGGCATGCTTTCGGTCTTGTAAGTGCGGCCATAGCTGTTAACATCTCTTGGAGCTTTTGTTGTTGTTGCTCCTGAGCCTTAGTCACTAATCGCATAAGCGGTCGATGACCTGTGCAGATACGGCTATCCTCTTTTCCGGATGCCATATAGACGGTATGCACCACCATGCCCCCAGACTTAGGGCGTTTAGGTTCAGTAGTCTTTCGATTCGTCACAGACTCGGTGATTTTCTTTGGCCTTCTCCTCTTGTGAGCGGTCGAAGTTGAGGGGGCCGTTGCAGTGGGCACCCAAGTAGCTGTCGCCTTTTGTGGCTTGACAGGATGGTTTTTTTCTTGCCGAGCTTTAACCTTTTTCTGTCGGCGAGAGTAATCTTGATCAATCACCGATTCCTGAACCTGTCGCTAGACTTTATAAATTTTGGAGGACAGCCATTGAGGGGGCTGCTCCAGCTTCGTCTTTGTAGCGTTTTCCATTGGTGGAGGAGATCTTTTCAGCACAGCAGTTGGCGAATTCCTGCGTACCCTGTTAAGTAATTCAAAGCTGTTCCCAGTTAGAACAGCAGCATCAACTTCCACCATTGGAGTTGGCGGAGTCAATCCAGAAGGGGAATTGCCCCCAGTTTTCCTCACTCGGTGCCAGTGGCGACGTTGAGCATGTCGTGCGACCAGGATTACCTCCGCTATTGGATGAGCTTCCTCATGCCCCCTGCTTTGAGGAGAGGCTGTTATTGGCGCTAGCCGGTCGAAGACTGACGTCCGTTGAGAGGGGATAGTCAGTCTTGCGAAGGCCGAATTTCGAACAGGGAAGCAGCCTTTATGACTTCGCGTGGAGTAGTAGCTGAAACGGCCAATCTTGTGAAGACTGACCCTTTAGGAGGAGAAGCTGCCTTGAAGACTTCAGGAGCAGGAATGGCTATCCTTTTTGGGATAACCCTTTCTGGTATTGCAGGCTTCTTCACGGGCCCACTTGAGCTTTGGCCCAGTCTGTTGAAATTTGAGGCACTGGATTTGGGCGACCCGTTGAGAGGGGCCGCGGTAGTTGTAAGCCGATCAAAGACCAGCTTCTTCGGAGCTTCTTGCGACGTAATGGGGCGTTGAAGCTCGTTGGCGGGAACATGGTCCCGAAGAACAATCCAGTGGTGGCCTGAGTCACTTGTTCCACCGGCATAGCGAAGATGGAGGCCGCTCGGGGCCCGTAAGTCACTCCTCCGGACGGGACGGAGCGAGAGTTGCAATTGCAGTTAGTGCAGTTTGAAGCCATTGATCTTCTGTTTTCTGCACAGAGCAAGACACCAAATCTAAGTACCTCGTATCCACAGGTAACCATAGCAAACCACGATTCATTCGAGAACACGACACACGAAGTGTGGAGTGGAAAGAGGAAAAGGTCCCATCGGGCGTGCCAGAATATGTTCCTCACCGAAAACGCTGAGACGCGATAAACGCCTCGCCTGAATTTCGGGGTAGATGCTAATTGATGCTATCCGTCTACCTCTCCGAAGATACCAAGTTGATTTATGGCACCGTGTATCGAAGGTTTAAACGGATGCGGCCGATGTAGCAGACATCATCAGATTCCCCCTCGTTTGAGGGGTTTTTGATTATGGGGACGCTCTTCCCTGCAGGCACAAACCCCTGCAGTTAATTACTCTACCGCATTGCGGTAACAACTTTCTCCTTCTCCAGATGGTCACTTCATGTCATGGGTGTTTGTTTTGTTTTTAGTTGCCCGTGGATTGTATATGGAGACTAATTTATGTTGTCGCCCGTAGGGCGTGGATTAGTCCAAATCCGTATCTTCTTAGATTTGGGTTTGGGGGTTGGGTTTAAGGATACATTAGCCTCATTTGGGACTAAGATCAACTTAAACGTATGTTAAGGATACGTTAGTCTAATTTTAGACTAAGATCAACTTAACGGGATCGTTTAGATCCAACAAGAGAGCAATTGGGCTCTATTGTTTAGTTTAGGGACATTGCGGTCGATTAGTTTAAGGACATTACGGTCCATTATTAGTTTAAGGACATATCGGTCCAAGGTTAAGGACATCATAGTTCGTGAGTTTAAAGACAGCACAGTCAAGGTTAAGGACATCATAGTCCGTAAGTTTAAATACCTCACAGTCAAGGTTAAGGACATCATAGTCCATGATTTTAAAGACCTCACAGTTAAGGTTAAGGACATCATGGTCCGTAAGTTTAAAGACCTCACAGTCAAGATTAAGGGCATCATAGTCCGTGAGTTTAAAGACCTCACAATCAAGGTTAAGGACATCATAGTCCATGGGCTTAAGGACCCCACAGTCCATGAAATGTGTGGTTGTCGGGACCCGTCACCTCTCTGAAGACGTTGAAGGATTACAACGACAAATATCAGAGGAGTAAAAAAATGCACCCTCGAACCGACGTGAGTTGGTTGAAAGATCTGTAGTCCAATTTGGGCTAAGATCTGTGATTTATGAGCTTGTGGGATCAATTAAGCTGAATTTGAGGACTTAGCCAATCTTGGGCTAAGTCCAATCAAGTTAAAATGTTTTAACATTTATTTTGGGATGTTAAGCATTTGTTTGAGCTCGGCCCTTCTGACAATATTTTTGTTTTTATTGAATACTGAGCATTCACCAGAGCTCTGGGCTTATTAAAGAACAATTTATGTTCTGTCGGCGCAACACGTGGCCAGGCGCTTTGCGCCAATCAAAACGCGTAGTGCGCTACTACCAAGTAGCGCACATGTAAGGGACACGTGTCACACTCAGCGCTAGGCGCTAGATGATGAGCGCATGATGCCAGTTTATGAGCGCTGAGCGCTAATCCATGAGCGTATTGCGCTTTCAATTTAGTGGCGCACGCGTGAATGACACGTGGTGCGCTTGACACTGAGCGCCAGCCCATGAGCGAGTGCGCTATTTCAGAAGCGCAAAGTGCAAGTTGTTAATTGGCGCATACGTAGTTGACACGTGGCGCATTTGGCGCTTAGCGCCGGTCCAGAGAGCGCAGAAGCGCTGTTCAAGAGCGCAAGGCACATTTGATCAATTTTATGATCTGAAAAAAACAAGTTTATGTTCTTTTAAAAGAGATTTTGTCTCAAGATTTAAGAACAACAGTTCTTATTTTGCAGGAGAGATTTTCAATCTCTTATTTTGATGAAAGGCTTTGCCTTTATAGATCCATGTTCCTTAAGAAAATTTAATAATTCTCCCCCCTTTATAATGAGATGTTCATGATCTCAGAAAGACAATTTGTCTTATAGATCTATGATCTGTGAAAGAAGTAAGTACTTTTTTGTTTTTATGATGAGATCTTTTGATCTTTTTATAAAAGACCTTGGTCTTTGTTGATCTATGATCTTTTAAGAAGATGATTCTTCTTTTTAATTATGAGATGATTTTATCTCTTTGTTCATCACCATTCCTTTTACCTTGAAGAAAAAATCTTCTTTTGCTGAGAGCTATGCTTCTCTTCCTTTGAATTTTTCAAAGTTTATGGGGGGTTTCTCTATATAATACTTGAAGTCTCGGGTCCTTTATATAGGGGCGGCTGATTTGTTGAATCAGTTAAAGAGATCTTTTCTCCAATTGATTTGGGAATTTCCCCACCGTCGGATCTTTGATCCAAGGGCTTCTGGTTTACAGAAGATAATCTTCTTCTTTTAACAAGATTGAGAAATCTTTCCCTTTTACAGAATTTGTTCTTTATTTTAGTGATTTTCAATCACCATTGGATCATTGATCCAACGGTGTTCCAAATCCAGGGCACAATCTTTTCTGTTTGGAAAGATTCAACGAAATTTTATTCTTGTTAATTGATGATTTAATCATATCTGTTGGATATTTGATCCAACGGTGAGGAACATTTAGTTCCAGCGCTAGCGCTTATGCGCTCTGCTTATGGTGCGCTACTTGGAGCGCAGTGCTCTTAGCGCTAACGCACACGTGCTTTGCATGGGGTGCGCTACTTGTAGCGCAGCGCTTTTATAAAAGCACAGCTTTAATTCAAATTTTGAATTCTGAACAGAGCTTTGCTCTAATTGAGGAAACATGCTCGATATTGGATATTGGATATATAAGACTTACTTGATATTGGGATATTGAGATATATATTTTGTGTCGATACTTGACACTGATTTTCAGATGATTTCATTGATGATACTTAAATGTTTATACAGGAATCTCACTATATTAAGAAAATAATTTTCTCATTCATGATATCTTCTGTTTTCATTTTACCGCATTCATACCTCATATTTACGATATATTGCTACCTGAGACACTGACACGAACACAAGGGATTACACTTATGTTTAGATGTTTACCCTTGCCTTTTTATTATGCTTCAGACTTTATCATATTGAGGATATATATATATATATATATTACCGATCGTTTGACCTAGGATTGAGTCATACATTCGATTTCTGCTCTGTGATGTTTTCTACTCACGAGTTGGCAACTCACCCCCGTTGTACCACAGTTCTTGCAGGTTTTGCAGTACAGGAAACTTCGGAAAGGACTCAAATAATTTCCTTTTCGTTGCGGCTTTGCTGGCACACTGCTTTCTTTCCGGATGATTGGTTTGGTAGGTGGGTTCACTTGCATCGTGACCACCATTGTACATTTATTTATATTCAGTTGTATCTAGTAAAACACCATCAACCCAACTTGTATATTTATTCAGACTTAGAGATCAGTGTATATTCTTTCGACTTTAGAGTCGCGCGTTGTATTATTATGGTTTTCTTGTTGATTTGAGTTTCCTTTTAAGTTTGATCCTCGCCCTTCGGCGTTGTATATTATATTGCTTGCGTGTTTGTGACCGTCAATTGAAGAAGAGCTAGCTTCCACTTGGGGATGCCCTTATTCATATTATGCATGCTGTACCCCTTTTGGGGCCAGTATTTACAAGGAAACTCTGCCGGAATTTTCAGAAAAGACTTGAGATTTTAAAAATGCATACTTCGGCTTATGTTATTAAAAACCCCTTGTTTTAAAACATGTTTTCTTCACTTCTTTCTTTAAACGGTTTAGATTTCTGGGATTTCTTGGCTTACTTGAATTAGATGGGGTCCTATAGACTTCATATGATTCAAGTTCCAGTCACGTGCCATTTCGGGTCGTGACATTTCTTTACCTAGGATTTGAGAGGAGAAAGATCTTCTTCTTTCTTGAGATTAAATTCTCTGTTATTTTGAGAGCCTTTTGTATTTTTACAAAAGTTTATGAGGGATTCCCTTTATACGTCTGTGTGTGTGTTTTTGAGACTTGAAGTCTCGGATCCTTTATATAATAGAAGCAAACTGTTAATTAGTTTTGAGGAAATTCTCATTGAAAGATTCCAATTGATTTAATTGGTCTCAAAATTGTTCAGAGGATTTTATCCACCGTTGGATTTTTGATCCAGTGATTTTTATTTCAGATAATATATCTTCAAGATTAGGGAAATATTTTCCCATATACAGAATTTTATTCTGTCAAATGGTGATTTTTAATCACCATTGGATTTTTTAATTCAAGGGCTCTTTATTATACAGAGCACATCTTTCTTTGTTTAGAAAGATATAGGAAAATATTTTCCCATCTGATTGGATCTTTGATCCAACAATTTTCTGTTCAACAGAAAATATCCTTCTCATTTAGAAAGATTAGGGGAATATTTTCTCTTAATAGAATTTTATTCTATTATTTGATGATTTATCATCACCATTGGATTTTTGATCTAACGGCTCTGTTTAACAGAGAGTATCCTAATTTTTAGGGAAATATCCCCATATAGAATTTAATTCTTCTTGATTTTACTTGGGCGCCGGCGCTCACGTGTTGTGCACGTGGGCGCCACTTAAGAATTTAATTCTTTTATATGATAGGTGCTCCTGGGCTTTGTATATTGGCGCCCACGTGAGCTTCACGTGCGGCGCCACCATAAGATTTAATCCTAAAGGGTTGGCACTGGCGCCGGCGCCCTCGTTGGGGGCACGTGAGGTGCTGCATCATTAAACTTTAACAGAGCTTAGCTTTTTTATTATATTTAAATATTATAGGAACAAATGCCCCCCACCGTTGTTCTCACGTGGCTCACACGTGAGTGCAACGGTGTCACTTTTACAACCGTAGGATCTTCTAGGAAGTTTAACCGTCCTCCCTACGTCCTATAAATAGGGCTTTTGGCCCTTGAGATGATTGTTGTCTCATCATCTTCCTTAAGGTTTTTTCTTCCTTGAGAATTTAATTCTCATTTCAGAGCTTAGATCTCAGCCCATAGAACTCCTTCTGATCAGAGTTAAACTCTGCCAAAAAAATTTGGTTAGGATTATGGACAGAGCTTAGCTCCTAAAAGACTCCCCCTTTTCGTTTTGGATTTTTATCCCATTGACAGAGCTTAGCTCTTTTCTTGAAATGATCTCTTAGAGATCTCAAAAAAGAACTTTTTCCTCTTTTTGAGTAGACTGTGGGTCTTAAATCGATGGGTATTCTTGAGAATCGTTGGTTCTTTACTTAGGGTTTTACCTTATCATTGATCCTGATCTTTGAGGGTTTCTGGAATTCAATTACATTATATTTCCCCTCTGTCTCCCAGCATGGGGAATTTCTGGGATTTAATCCCATTATTGGAGAAATTTAATTCCATTTTGTCCTAACAGAGCTTAGCTCTGAGAAATTTTGGAACTTTTGGGAATTTTATTCCCCTTCCTATTCTATTTTAGAGTTTTAATACCCTTTTTACAGATTTGAATCTGTTGTTATTTTTAACATAACTCGTTTTTTGAGGACATTGGGAATTTTTAACTCCACTGCTTAATGGAACTATTCATTTAATGAGAATCCTTTTGGATTCTCACAATGGGCGCATGTCTCATCATTGATGAGCCATCTCCTTGATTTTGTGGGTCTCACTATTTTTCCTTTAGACTGTAGTGATTTTAATATGCTAATCGCTAACTCTCCACTGGTTTTTCTTTCCAGGTACTATGGCTTCCCGTTTCTTTTTTCCTTATGTTCGTTCGGAGAGTGCTTTTGCTGACGCCCCTACTGATCGCGAAGTCTTTGCTTTGATCCGAGACTACGATCCGGAACAGAAATCTCTTCACCTATGGAGAGCGTGGTATAGCTATATTATCCGCGGTCGGAGCAGCTTTACTTGTGCAGCGCCATCAGAACTGATCCCTTTGATTCATTATGCTGACCCTCCGCGGGTTGCTTATGCTGTGGAAGGTTAATTGGACAGCGGATGGTCGTCTCTAATCTTCCATGGTGTCGATACCAGTCCAGCCACCGATGGCCCTAGATATTTTGGAGAGTCGCATGTGTCAAGGAGAAGCACGTCCATGGGGTCAGGTTTACATAATAGTAGTGACCCCTCAACATCCGGCTGGTTACCTCCAATGGGCCCGTTATATTTTATCGGCCAAGAAATCGCTGCTGCTGAAAACCGGGTTATACCCAGCGGTCTACACGTCTCTCTTCTATTGACACACTCCTCATGTGTAGTGGATTAAATCCTTCCTGGAACAGTGGAATGTTCCGACTCACGCGTTTCTTTTATCGGACCGTGAGGTATCAATTTCGCTGGAAGAATTTGCAGAAATTTCCAAGTTACCTGTCAGAGGGGAGCATTATGAAAAGATACTTCCTCCTGAAGAATATATCTTTGCTACCGAATCGGTAGTCATGGGCCTCACTCCGGAAAACGCTATTCAGCATAAGTTCCCGAGCCTGATCAAAGTGTTAAATATATACGAAAGCTTGTTTTTGGAGTCTGGGGGGCATGGTGTTAGCCTTACGGAATTTGTTACCCGTTTCCTTCGTCCAGCGCTTTTATCGAAGAAGGCTATGAAATTTGCCAAGCTTGATGATCAGTTCGGGTTTGGCTTGGACAAGTTGCCGACTGCAGATGTGTATTTAAAGCAGTTCTTTATTACGAACACCCCCATTGTCCCTTTTTGCAGAGATTGCCGCTCCAGATATTGACGAAGAAACGTTTTTCATGGGCTTCATTGGTTTGTGGCTGAGCTGGTTTACACTCCCAATGCACCCTCGCTACATGAAACCGTCTGTTTTCTATCCGGCTCATCGTATTGCGGCGGGGACGCGTATGGCTGTTGGGGTTGCAGGATTGGCCCAATAGTATCATGGTCTAAGTATAGCGGCCGACACCACCCAGCCAGGTCTGAAGCCCATAAATCTCCCTTTGCATTATTTCACCTCATGAATTGAGATGCACATGTTGGGTGCCTTTGGTGTGCATAAAAGACCTAGATTTTATGAAGGGTGCAATTTCTCCCAGGTCATGCAATTGATTGATGCTTTTCCTCCAGACCCAACATAGCGAGAGGCTCGGGGATTGCTCCTGTGTCCGCGCATGGTTAGGGACAGCATGACCTTTGTTGATAGAGTTCTGACCATTGGTAAAAAAACCTCCAAAGTGGTCCAGCCGCTTCATGATGTCTTTAAGGATGGAGTTTCTGCTTTGAGGGCCCGGGAGATCATGCATTTGTATTCCATCAGGCCAAATTACCTAGTATTTAGGCAAAATGCCTCGATATTATTCATGAGGTATAACCCGCATAGCTTTGCTCAGCAATCTGGATATAACCAAGGCATTACCCTTGAAGAATTTCTCGTCGATCCGGTTGCTACAGAGGAGGGCATTCGCAACGCGGCGCACCATTTTATGCGGCTGAATACGAGGTTTCATTTTCTGATCGCTGAGCCGAGTCATATCCCGAAGGCCTCAAATGCTTACATTGCCTGGTATCAGCATGCAACGGGCGCCGTCATCAAAGAAGAAAGGCATATTCTTCTTGATCATAAGGATTCTGTCCCGGCCTGTAATCCCACGGTTCCAGTGAAGCGACGGGCAGTTGTCCGTCCTTCCTTGAGAGAGAGCAACACGGTCATATTTCCGCGAGCCTTTCCAATAGTGTTGATGGCTAAGCCACGACCGGACGTAAGTGCTCCTGGTAATATGATGGCTGCGGCGTCTTCTAAGTTAGGTATTGGCTCAGAAATCCGGACTCGCCGTCCCAAGAGGCCTGTAAAGCGCAAGCTCCTACCGTTAAGTGCTGCTGCCGGCTCTCAGAAGAAGAAAAAATCCATGTTTTCGGCTGACGTTATATTTGGTCGGGAACCTCATGCTCTATATAGCGAAGGCTTGTTCGAATATGGCACCAACGACAGTCTGTTTGAAGGTTCTACTGATGAGAATGCCACAACTAATCTTCAAGCTGGTATTGAGGCTACTGAGAGATTGGCCCACGAGCAAGCAGCGTTTGCTTCTCTTACGGCGTCAAGTATATCTCATTTATACTCTTTTGTATATTTTAGCGTTTATTACGTTTTATTAACGCTCTTTTCTTAACAGGCATCTCCACCGAAGAGGCTCTTTTGGCGTCCCTCAAAACATTCGAGGAAGAGGAGAGGCTTCGCGCTTCTATGGGCCTCAGTATGATTTGATTTGTGACACTTTTGAATACACATATTTAGCTCATTTTTTTCACACCCCGACTCCCCTCCTTTTTTTATTACAGGAACCGCCGCAACTTGTGTCATTCTGAGTGTGATGCCATCGTTAGGTGGTGGTGTGGAGGATATTCCTCTTTTGATGGCATCTACGGATCCTTCAGAGCTACCGGCTACCGTTGAGGCTACCCTAGGGCCACTACGATAAGCGTTGCTAAAGAAATCGATGACGAACATTGAAGAAGATTCAGAGGCTGAGCCTGATTCGGATAAAGACGTTCCTCTGTCTGTGGTTCTGAATCGATCTCTCCGTAGGGCTAAAGACGAGAAGAAGCGTCGGAAGCACGCAACGAGGGAGCATCAGGCTAGCTTAGACACAAGTGCGGGTTCGAGTGATATACGACCCCCTGATGTTCCCATGGAGGACATTCCTTCTGCTTTGTCGGCCGCTCATAGGCAGATTGCGCATGCAGCTTATGAAGAGGCTGAGCAGTTACTTCAAGGTGAGACAGCGCACGATATTTTAATGAAACCTAGTAGGACTTATTTTCTTTTTGAAGTTTCTTTCCATAGCAGTTTTTTTCTTGAATTATAACACATTTTTCTTCGAATGATATAGCAGGGCCAAGTTTAGGTGTCAGCGCTGCGGATGAAGTGCCAGCATCTAGAGACTCTGGGGCATCGGGCCATCATTTTGAGTCTGAGACTGTTCCAGCTGCCACTTCCTCTCCTTATGGAACCCCTACATCGGCGGGTGATGCTAGCATAACGACGACCCTTATTAATTCAGGAGACGAAGGTGCAGATGTTGAATCTATCTTCCCAATGGTGGTGGACGTCAAAGAAGTTGTCGCAACTAGGGACGCTCTAGATACAACTATGGTTTCGGCACCATCAGGTATCTTCCGTGCTGTTACTTTTGGATTCTTAATCCTGCTAGACAGATTCGCTAATATCTTCTTTATTTTGAACATAGACACAATAAACCCTGGTGCTGTGCTGATTGAAGAACCCCCGTCAGCTGGTACCATGACCGTTACTGTTCCATCCATCTCTTTTGCACCTCCCTAAGTTTTCTCGGGCCCATCGACGGAAGGTAAATTCTTTTATTTCCTCGCTTTAGCATTGATATGAATCCTTAGGTTAATTTCTTACGTATATTGTTGATATCTTACAGGAGTGCTTTTCAACCACTTATGCCAAATGTTAACCTCTACTTCGCCTTCTAATCAGGATACATCCCTCCTTCTGGCGTTGGTTAGTATATCTTTAATTTCTTATTTCATCTTTCCACGAGTAACTCTTTTCTAATAGGCTTTTCCCTGTACTAATCACAGTCTTACGGCTCGAAGGAGAAGATGAAAAAATAGCTAAGCCTTCTATGCTTCCTGATTTGCCGTTTTCAACTATTGGTAGGTTGGATTTCATTCATTCATTCATATATATGGGTTGAAATCTGACCCTTCTTTATACGTGTCTTATTCCATAGCACTTCCCCCGACTTCGGTTCCTTTCGAGTCTCGCATTTCTATGCCCGTAGGGCCCTTCGCTAAACGCCAATCTTCCAGAGGCACAGCAAATAGCAGGTGTATGCTAAGCGAGTTTATCGAAGAACTTGATGTTAAGGCTCTCACTTCTGCTGCGGACTTTGCGGATGAAGTCAACCCATACTGGCGACTCTTGTGACTTTCCATAATGAAGATTTCGTTAGCATCTGGGTTGATTATTGTAAGCGAATCGAGGCTTGCTTTCATGAGATCAAGCGCAAACGTCTTACGCCTGAGGTATTATCCTCGAAGGCTCAACTGGTCACATGGATCGAACAAAGTGCCACTTCCGTTCAATACTTCGAGCAGAAGTTGATTATTGTAAGCGAATCAAGCCAATTACGTGCCCAGGTAAAAACAAATGATGCACGGCTCCGAGTTATCTTCGAAAATCTTCAACGACGTGTTTCCGAAGGAGTGGTGCTGAGATGGGACCTTGACTTTGCTGAGCGAGGAATGCTGGACTCTAAAGCAGGAGATTTCTAAGAAGCTTTCTTCGTGCTTGCAACAACGAGCTCAAGTCGAATCAATACTAGCCGCAATAGTGGAGCGTGAAAAGGAGTTGCGGCAAGAGAATGAATGGATCGCTACTTTATTGAGAGCCCTGCCCTCTTAGAAGCTAGAATTGTATCTTTTTTTATTGTATCTTTCAAAGATTTAGATTCATGAATAAAGAATATATATTTTTTATTTACACATAATCTTAATGTCTCAATCTGGCGTGAAGTAGTTTATGCACTCGTTTCGGAGTCTCTAGTTTATTCACTCGTTTTGGAGTCTCTAGTTTATTCACTCGTTTTAGAGTATTTTAGTTTACCTCGCTTGGGTTTACAGGCAAACTTGTCCTAACGTTGTATGTAGATAACCCCCATTTTTTATGACAGGGGTTCGTTAGGTTGGTGGTACTAGGGTTTTAGTCCGTGGTACCATTACGTTGGCTGATGTATTTCTCGATATGCAGTTTTTAAGCCGCTGTTCGAGTAGCCTCGCGACTGTCGTATCTCTAATCCCTTCGGGGGCTGGATAAGACGTCTTCAAGTAATCTCCTTAGGTCATATTACCATCGGAAGAGTAGGTGTTAGGAATTTTCCATGACGCTTTTATTTTTACCTGAGGTTAGGCTCAATTTGGAGCCCCGATGAGTCATAACCGCACCCTTCTGGGATGGGATGATCTCCAATGGTCTTTTAGGCTTTATATGAGTTGTCGTCAAGACCCGAAGCTGGGATTATGCCGTCACTTTGTTTTTTGCTTTGACGATGTCGCGCCGTTTTTTGCTGAATTAGGGTAGACATCTGTAGGACCTTTATGCTGTATGTATTGCAATTGAAGTCCGGAGCTAGGAATATTCCATTGCTCCAATTTCATTTGATAGCTGCGTTCTCATTCTGCTGACTTGGGAGGAACACCGGGATAGTCTTTAGGTTGTATATGAACCATCAAGACTTGGAGTTAGAATTTTTCCATTACTCCACTTTTGCTTTGGCCCTTGGGTCCTCTTTTTTTGATGATGACGTTTCGTCTGCATCTTGCTGGAATGAGAAGGAACGTCGGGATAGTCTTTGGGTTGTATATGAATCATCAAGACTCGGAGTTAGGATTTTGCCATTACACCATTTTTGTTTTGACCCTTGGGACTTTCTTTTTTGATGGTGACGTTGCGTCTGCATTCTGCTAGAATAAGAAGGAACGCGGGGGTGGTCTCTAGGTCGTATGTGAACCGTCAAAACTTGGAGCTCCTTTTGACGAAGCGCGGTGGGAAAATATAGTTCCCTTTTTTTCATTTGTGCCCATGGATCGTATACAAGAGTCAATATGGACATACTTGCAGGGTAGAAAAGTTTTATTTTATTTTATTTTATTTCTTTCCGCGATTCTCTATCTTTTCAGTTTTTACGTTGCGAAAGTCGCGATGGCCCAATCATTTCGGCTATTTATCGCGGTGCCCAATCATTTCGGCTGTTTTTGTTTTTACTCGCTGATTTTTATTGCGAGCTGCCCTATCATTTCGACTTTTTTTTAGTTGGGAATTTGAAATCTAATACCAATCTTGGCATCTGCATTGCTACCACTAGAATATTGTCAGGAGCGAATCATTATTTGTCTTGAAAGGACTTAAAGTTTGATACCTATTCAGGTATCAGCATTGCTACAACTGGGATATTGTCAGGAACGAATCATCATTTGCCTTTGTCGATTTGAACAGAGATGGCTTAGCAAACAGGATGAGAATCCTGTTGACTTTGGCTTTTTGACTTTATGAGCCATAAGGGTCTCATAAATGTATTTCTCCCTATGAGTCATGAGGATGTCATACGCATATTTTCTCCTTAGAAGTCGTGAGGATTCCTAAGTGATATTTTCTTTTCTAAGTCGTAAGGGTCTTCCCAAAGTGTTTTCTCCTTATAAGTCGAGAGGACTTACAAGTGTCGTTCACCATATGGGGATATTTGTCGCCATCAGTGGAACTTGGTGAGAGAATATTTATTTATGCCCATGGATTGTATACAAGGGTCAATATCAGACAGCCTGTAGGGCGACAATGGCTTAGGAAATAGATTTAGATATGTAGCCTAAGGCTTTTGAATTCTATGAGCCGTGAGGGTCTCATAGGGGGAAATTCTCCTTACAAGTCGTGTGGATCTTGCAAGTGTAATTTCTCCTTAAAAATCGTGGGGATTAATTTAGAGAGGTTTTATCGATCAAAAAATATTTACCGCAATCAAGAACGGCGTCGCATGAAGCTAGCCGGTGAATACGGGTCGGTCCACAGGGATGTTGTAAATCTCCTTTAAGTTCTTACGAGTTAATTCCAAATGGTGTTTGGTCTTATAATTAAACCTAAAAATTGAAGTTGTGTGATACTAGGATTAGAAACTTTCTAGGATTAGGTTTAGGGAAAATTTGGTAAACAAAGATCTACACCTCTTTCCAATGCCTTTAATTAAAGATATCATATTAGTGTTATGGTAAATCTTAATAAAGGGGATTAGGATGATTGGGAAGATGATTCTTCCTCTAGATCCTTGTCCTTCCTTTCTTAATCTTTACCCTAACCTCCATGGAAAACCTTAAAATCCGGGCCTTTAGACTACGGAATCACCGTTACCTCGAGGGTAGAGTGCCGTAGGGAGCGGAATAAGAAGGTATGCATGGAGTTCTAATGTTCATAAAAGATTGGCAAAGAAAAGAGATGAGAGATCTTCATCTCTCAAATCCTTCCCTATTCCTAACCCTAACAAGCGAGGAAACTACTCGCTCATTGAGGGGATTAAGAAAGACATGAATTTTGTTTTGTTTTTATTA
The DNA here is from genome assembly GCA_030015575.1 of Agapanthus africanus. Taxonomy (NCBI): domain Eukaryota; kingdom Viridiplantae; phylum Streptophyta; class Magnoliopsida; order Asparagales; family Amaryllidaceae; genus Agapanthus; species Agapanthus africanus. The sequence continues at coordinate 412,088,787 of CM057349.1, read as the reverse complement.
AAGAGAAGAAACATCTATTGCAAGTTAATAAAATTCTAAACTAAATTAAACTAGGGCAAGAAAATAATTTACCTAGGGCAGATATAAAAAACTAGAACTAGGGCAAGAAAAATAACCTACTTACGATTGATGCGCTCTAACTTCAAGAAAACAGAATTTTATTCATGAATAGAGGCATAGAAAAATACAATGGTTTGGGTTCTATTTATAGGACATAGAAACCCTAGGTTTACAATTGATCCGCATGTCTTAAATTACAAAACTACCCTTAGGAAATATTTTCAGAGCCTCCACGACATTATGGTAAAAAATAATCCGAGTATGGGCTTCTTATGGCCACGGAACCGCGGCAATGGCAGGCTTGGGCCGCGGTTCCGTGGCCCTTTAGTAAGTTTAGATGATAATTTTTCCTGGGCTGCTTCAGGGTTCTTTGGGCTTTTCATTTCTTTAGTTTTTTTTATCCATTTGGGCTTCTGAGTTTTCTCCAGATCTCTCAGTGAAAACTTGTAGCGATCTTTTAATCGTTTGCCTTGACATTTTGGATCTTGTGTTGTCTTGTTGATTGTGAACTGTTCTTCGTCTAGGCTTGACTGAGATTCTCCTAATTGTTGGTCAAAAGTCCTTCTTTTGTGTCGTCTTTTGTGTTTTTCACTGTTTTCACTCCAAGAACCTATAACCTGTAACATGTAGCAGACATGCGTCAAAAGTACCTGTTTATTTATAAAAAGAATAAGAATGGGGAATATAATAATGCAATTTTATGGTGTGAACAAATACCCCCAAACTTATCTTTTGCTCGTCCTCGAGCAAACTTATTTTTATTCACTAAAATCTAACCTAACCGCACTTTCGCAGGGAGACGCGATTGCACTAAGCTCGTGCAACAAGCCGTTAAACCTCTAGATGTCCCTAGTAGGAGGAGTGTTGTCTCCTGAGGGTTTTCAGCGGATACTACCCACAAAATCCTATCAATTCGGCTTTTCGACTTTTGTTCTCCAATTAGGTTTTCTAACAAGGAATTCTATTATCGTCGACTCGCAAATTATCCACCCATATTCTTCACACTTCCTCATTATTTAACTTAAGATTATATATGTTCCGTAGACTTACATAGTTTTCGGCATTTCTTAAGTTTTCCTTCTAGGGTTCCATCTCCACTTAGGAATTTTTATCAATTCTACTAAAGATACAAGTTCTATTCTTCACTCCTTTCTCTCATCTAAACTCCAATCACATATCCCCACGTGTGTGTATAAATCACCCCTACACTTGGAAATTCAAATCAAACAATCGTACTCTCGTCCATTGTCCAAAGCATTTATTAGTTGGTGAATTTTTAATTGAATTTCGCTTACACATCTTTCATGCGACCGTTAATACTTCTTGAGGTACCAACAACCGATTACAAGATGCGTTAGAACTTTAAAGCGTACTTCCTAGTTTTGCAACACCCAAGGCTTTAGCAGTGACTCCCAAACCAGTTGGTCTAAGGCATTAGGTGATGAAGCACCCTCGCTAAATATTTTTTTATTTTTACGGCCTTAAGTAATCACAAAAACCAGTGTTCATTTTTTTTCTTTATTCACTTTTTTTTTCTTTTATTTTCATTGTACTAAGGACTTTAGACAAGAGCATTTCAAGGTCTCCTCTACTATTGCAAATTTCAAGGTGCGTATTTGTGCAATTTGTAGGGTATACGTTTTCAGAATCTAGACTTAAGCTAGGAATTAGTTTTCAAACTTATACTCTAATAAAAGTTTCAATACTTTTCCTTCGTTTCGACTTAGCCCAAGAAGTGAACCCAAAATTTACCTATTTCTAAATAAACTACAAAAGCATATACTTTCTACCGTTAAACTTTAAGAAAGGTTATTTTTAGGGTTTTTAATTTACTAAGTCTAAAATCTAGTTGTTCCTAGCCAGTTAACCTATTTGTCAAACTCAAGTCAATTAGACCAAAATTGAATACAATAATTTTTATAATTTTAGAAATTTTTCAATTTTTATGGGTTTTCAAATAAGTATGCAAATGCAAAAATATGTACAAATGAATGCGTAGGAAGAAGACGTACCGAGCATACCCACAAACTTGAACTTGACAGTGTCCTCACTGTCATGCCAAACCAAGAGGGTCAAAAATGCCGGCACTCCCCTGTTTATTTATTTATAATTTTTTTATATTTTTAATGTTTTGAAATTTTTTATTTTTTATAGAAAAATAAAACAAGAAAGATATATATACATATATACAACAAGGTTCCCCCCAAACTTAAGCTTGGCCTTACACAAGCTAAAGGTTAGCACCAACCATTCAAAAATCTTATCGTGGTAATGGTATAGTTGGTGCAAGAATGGGGTGTGGAGGAAAGAAATAAGAAACACGCGAGACCGTGTGGAAAGAAGAATGGTAGAATATGGTCTCGGTGGGGGAGAAGAAGGGCGGAAAGGAGAAAGAAGGGTCGCGCGATCTTGAGGGTGTAAATCGAGTGAGTAAATTAGCGCTGTTCCCCTCCGAATGGCGGCCTAGACTTGGCGTCCATGCCTGATGTTCGGGGCAGATGCTATTTGGTTTTATCCGTTTATCTCTTCGAAGATGCCAAGTTGATTTATGGCACCGTGTATCGGAGGTTTAGACGGATGCGGCCGATGTAGCAGACTTCGTCAGATTCCCCCTCAAGATGAGGGATTTTTGATTATGGGGACGCTCTTCCCTGCAGGCGCAAGCCCCTGCAGTTAATTACGCTACCGCATCGCGGTAACAACTTTCTCCTTCTCCAGAATTTCACTTCGTGTCGTGTGTGTTCATTTTGTTTGTGGTTGCCCGTGGATTGTATACGGAGACTGAGTAATGCCGTCGCCCGTAGGACGTGGATTAGTCCAAATCCGTATTTACTTAGATTTGGGTTTGGTGTTTTCAGTTTAAGGATGCATTAGTCGCGTTGCGGCTAAGATCAACTTAAACGTTCGTCAAGGATACGTTAGTCCTGTTTTAGACTAAGATCAATTCAACGTAGTGATTAATTTAATGTATGGCCATCGGGACTCGTCACCTCTCTGACGTCGTTGAAGGATTACAACGACATGTATCAAAGGAGCTCGGAGATGTACCCTCGAACCAGAGTTGATTGGGAGTTTTATAATCCATTTGAATATTTAAGGATACGTTAGCCGTGTTTGGGGCTAAGATCAACTTAAACGTTTGTTAAGGATACGTTAGTCCAGTTTGAGACTAAGATCAACTTAACGGGACCGTTTAGATCCGACAAAAGAGCATTTGGGCTCTATTGTGCCAGTTTAGGGACGTGGTGGTCCGATGTTAGTTTAGGGACGTTTCGGTCCGATATTAGTTTAGGGACGTTTCGGTCCGATGTTAGTTTAGGGACGTTTCGGTCCGATGTTAGTTTATGGACGTTTCGGTCCGTTATTAGTTTAGGGACGTTTCGGTCCGATGTTAGTTTAAGGACGTTTCGGTCCGGTATTGGGTGTGTGGCCATTGGGACCCGTCACCTCTTTGACGTCGTTGAGGAATTACAACGATGGATGTCAAAGGAGTTCGGAGATGTACCCTCGAACCGGATGTAGATTGATTTAGGAGAGCCATTTTGCTCAGCCAATTTAATTTAAGGACTTATGGCCACGATTGGGCTAAGTCCAGTAAAAAAATGTCCAACAATGCTTTTGCATTTCCTTTTATTTTTATTTGGGCTTTGCCCAGAAAAGATGCAGGGCATCAATTTGTTTTGGGCTCTGTTCTTTATGAATGATGCAGAGCATCAATTTTGTTTGGGCTCAGCCCTTTTATTGCTTTGCAATTTATTTTGGCCTGCTAGGTCTTTTTGATTTGGGCCTGGCCCTTCAAGTAATGCATTTCATTTGTGCAAAACACCAAGAATCTTTTAGATTCAAGGAAAGGAGTGCAGAGCACTTTTCAATTTCTTGATCTAACTTTAGATCAAAGAGAAGAAGAAAAATCCTTTCTTTCTTTCTATCTCAGAGAACCAGAGGTTCTCTAGCAAGTGCAAGGCACTATTTTTTTTATTATTTTTATTTATTTATTTATTTATTGAAGATCACTGATTTTGTCTTTTGGATCAATGATCTATTGCTAAGAGAATTTTCTCTTATTTCAAAGATTTTTACCTTCTTCTTTGTGTTCTCAAGAAGTTCTCTTCTCCTTTTTTTTAATCTAATTGTCTATATCTTTGAAATGGGGTCTGGGGTCCTTTTTATAGTGCTCAAAAATCAGTTAAATTTGTTAAAAAGATCTTTTCTGAGTGATTCGGGGAATTTTCCCCACCGTTGGATCTTTGATCCAAAGGCCCTTGTTTTACAGAAGAAATCTTCTTGTTTAAACAAGAACAGAAAAAATATCCTTAAATCTTCACTCTGTTGTTGCGCAACTCACCAGCGTGTGACACGTGTCGCGCAGTGAGGCGCTTGCGCAACTGCGCAGACACGCGTCGCGCAGTGAGGCGCTTGCGCAACAGCGCTTGCGCAACTGCGCAGACACGTGTCGCGCAGGTGCGCTTGCGCAACAGCGCTTGCGCAACTGCGCAGACACGTGTCGCGCAGCGGTGCGCTTGCGCAGTTGTGCTTGCGCAACTGCGCAGACACGTGTCGCGCTGCCGTGCGCTTGCGCAGTTGAACGTTGCTTATGTTTTTTTAAAGAGCCTTGCTCTGATTGGACGTACTGCCTTGGGCGTTGTGCTGCCGTGTTAACTTCTGACACGTGGCGCGTTGCGTGCAGCGCATGGGAACTGAAGCGTTGCTTCAAAATTTGAATTTTCAAAATTCAAGCAGAGCCTTGCTCTGATTGGGGGAACAAATTCCTCCCCACCGTTGCGCTCACGTGGCGCGCACGTGAGTGCAGCGGTGGCAAGATCCTGACTGTTGGATCATGGGGGTCAGTTGAAAAGGCGCAGGCGCCTATAAATAGGACCCTTGGTCCTTGGTAATTCTTTACCAATTTCAAGAATTTGAATTTCAGAGCCTTGCTCTTGCTTAAGAACTTCCAGAACCTTGCTCTTGTGAGAACTTCAAAGTTCTAGTTTTAGAATCACTCTAGGTAAAATTAATTAAATTAAATTAATTTAAATTAAATTTAATTAACAGAGCCTTGCTCTTATAGATCTTTGATCTAAAGGAAAACTCCTTTGGGGTTTCTTCAACAGAGCCTTGCTCTCAAAAAATTTACAGATTTACAGAGATCTGATCCATGGCTTCTAACCCATGAACAGAGCATTGCTCTTAGATCAAATGTAGATCTTTTTAGATCTGATAAACGGAGAAAAATTTTGTTTTATAAGTTTTCATGGATTTTTCAAGATTCCAAAACTCTAAAGATAAAATTGATGGATCTTTCCACCATTACCATAGAGCTATGCTCTTTTAAGGATTCTTGTTCCCCTGAGACCAGAGTTTGACAAATGTCACTCTGTGACAGAGCTTTGCTCTGAAAGAGAATATTTCTCCTTATCTCTAGGGATTTCCCATCAGTGAGGATATTCTTTTGGGGACCTTTTCATTAATTGACAGTCTCATCTAATGATGTGGTTGTCTTATTAAATGATGTACCGTCATCCAGATTTTGTGGGTCCCTCTTTTTGTCCCCTACCCATTACATCACAGTGTTGAGTAAGATTTCAAAATGCCAAGTGTCAGAACACTAACGGTTATTTTTATCTTTCTACAGGAAACATGTCTGACGACTTATCTTTCCCCTTTGTTCGCTCGGAAGGAGGGTTCCCCCATTCGCCGATGGACCGGGTGGTGTTCGCCTTGATTAAAGATCACGATCCAGAGTGCAAGAGACTTCACCTGTGGGGAAGGTGGTACAGCCAAATCATCCAAGGCCGTCGCAGCTTCAGCTCCGCTTCGCCTTCTGAGCCCATAGTTACGATCCCTTATGCGGACAAGCCCCCGGTGGAGTATGCCGTGGAGGTTAAAAATTGGAATGCCGACGACCTCCTTCAGCCTGCAATCGGTGCCATTCCGGTGCAGCCGCCGCCGGCTATAGATATCTTGGGGAGGCGAATCTGTCAGGGTGAAGCACGCCCTTGGGGACAGGCTTATAACATTGGATTGATCCCGCGGCCGCTTGCCGGATATTTGCCATGGGCCCGTTACATTTTGGCGACGAAGAGGGCTCTCCTGACGACGATTGGTTTATACTCAGCTGTCTACGTCTCGCTTTTCGAGTATCCCTCTCCTCCCACGTGGTGGATAAAGGCCTTCATCGAACAATGGAATATCCCCACCCATACCTTCCTGACAGCGGATAGGGAAGTCTCCATCTCTCTGGAGGAGTTTGCTGAGATTTCAGGTCTGCCAATGATGGGAGAACACTACGAGGAGCTGCTTCCTCCTGACGAGTATGTCTTCGCCACCAAGCAGCTTGTATTTGACTTAACTCCGGAAAATGCCATTCAGCATCAACACCCGGGCTTGGTGAAGGTGTTGGAGATTTATAAGGAACTCCATTTGGAATCGGGCGACCGGGGCGTCAGTTTCACGGATTTCATTGCTCGTTTTATCCGCCCGGAGTTCCTATCAGAGCAGGGCGAGAAGTTCGCTCAGCTTGCTGACCCCTTTGGTTTCGGCTTGGACCGCCGACCTTCATCGGAAAATGACCAGCGGGATTTTTATTTCCCCGGCACTGCCAGCGTCCCTTTCTCAGAGATCGCCGTTCCTGGCATGGACGAGGAGACTTTTTTCATAGGGTTCTTGGGTCTATGGCTATGCAGCTTCGCGCTTCCCATGCACCCACGCCTCATGCGGTCCTCTGTCTTTTACCCGGCGCATCGAATGGCGGCTGGTTTACAGTTATCAGTAGGGATCGCCGGGCTGGCTTACCTCTACAATGGACTTAGCGTAGCGGCGGATGCTAATGAGCCTGGGGTACAGCCTGCTAACTTCCCGATGCACTACTTCACTTCTTGGATGGAGCTGCATGTGCGAGGGGTGTTTGGTGCCCATAAGACTCCTCCGTTTTTTGAGAAATACAGACTCCCAAGAATCATGCGGTTGGTCGGGGCTTCAATTGTGGTTGCACCTCCACGGGAGTCTAGGGGACTGCTCCTGCGTTCACATCTAGTCGGAGCGAAGACCTCTTTTGTGGATAAGGTCATCACCATAGGCTCCGAGACCACTAAGTCAGTGGTGTCGCTGCGTGATGACTTTAAGGGCGGGGTTTCTGTACTGAAGGCTCGGGAAATCCTTCACCTTTACTCCATTCGGCCGGGCTACCTAGTATTTAGGCAGAATGAGACGGCTCTCTTTATGAGGTATAACCCACATCGATTTGCCCGACAATCGAGTTACAATCAAGGGATCCTGATGGAAGCCTTTCTGGAAACACCCGCGGCCAACCAAGGGGGAATAAGGAATGCTATGCATCATTTCACCCGGCTCAATACAGGCTCTTATTTTTTCATCAGTGAGCCTAGCTGTGCCCCTAAAATAATCCATCCGTATGTAGCCTGGTATGCGCATGCTATGGGCCCAATCATTTTAATGGAGAAACGCTTGCTGGTTGACCGTAGGGGTGCGCCTCCTGGTGGTGATCGCAAGGCTCCCTTGCAGCCAAGGCTCCCGGTCGTCCCTCCGCTAAAAGAGGCCGGAGCTGACCGACCACGCGTGTTGGCCCCCCCGCGTGGATTGCCACTGCCTACTACGGTGGATGCACCACCGGCGCCCCGTGCTCCCACAAAGACGGTTAAAGTGGTATCGCCAGAGTCTGGCGCAGGAGCGGATATCGGGACTCGCCGCCCTAAAGTGACTGCCAAGCGCAAAGCTGCTCCGGGTGGATCTAAAGCTGGCGGACAGAAGAAGAAGAAGTCCACCCTATCCCTCGACGCGATCCTCAGCTTAAAGCCTGCGGCTCCTCCCGCCGAGGCCATATGTGAATACGGCAGCAATGAGGGTTTCGTGGTAGATCCTGCGGACACCAATCTGGCTGCCGCCATTGCAGCTTCGGAGCGATCGGCTAGGCTCGAAGCGATGCTAAGCAAACCCGCTGAGTCCGGTAATCATCAGACGCTTCATTTGTCATTTTATTGCACCTTGTATTATTATCTTTAACTAACATTTGCTCCATTTTCAACAGGTGTCTCTTCTGAAGAGGCTATTGCTGCCTCCCTGAAAACCTTCCAGGAGGAGGAGGACAAGCGTGCCTTAGCAGGCGCTGGTATGTTTCACCCCTTTCTCTTTTATAAGGAAAGTTTGTTATCTTTTTATGATGGTCAACCTAACCTTCTTTCGTTTCTTAGCAGGGGTGATATCAGTTGATGCGGGGATCCTTCCCGAGCCTGTTACTAAAGTCCCGGCTTCGTCAAAGTGGCCGCAAGAGCCTCGGCTTGACAAAACGACGAGGGATGCCCTGAAAACCTTAGAGGCTTCCCTATTCACGGACGAGGACACCTCAATTAGGGAAGCTCTAGTGGCATCCGTCTCAACGGCTCGGGAGGAGCGGAAGCGGTTGAGACGCGAAGCAAAGGCACGTAGAGCTGCTTTGGCCGCGGGAGCGGGTCCCAGTACCATTCCTCGCGCTGACACTCCTTCTGGAGAGGCCCCTGTCGCCCTGTCTACTGCTTATAGGCAAGTGGCGCGCGCGACCCGAAGTGCAAACAATAAATCCCCTTCAGGTAGCATCTCTTTCAGAACCTTGTTGTAAGAATTATTATAAAGCCATTGGCTCATATGCATTCCATCTTGCAGGACCAAGTCTGACTGAGGGGGAGGCGGAGACCGTCGGACCCCAGGAAACGGCGGAAGCGGCGCCTGCCGAACCTGAGCCGACGGTGGGCACCGTCGTCGGGGCCACGGTGCCTGAAACAGAAGTTGAAGGATCCGCCGCCGAGAAAGTCATTGATGCCGCATCTGAAGTGGCGGCAGATGAGATGACTGTCGAGCCGAAGGCAGTAGAAGTCGAGGCGCTTGAGGCTGGAGACGTCACGGTGCCGATGGACGAGACAACCGTGACCGCAGAAACCGAGGGAGTATCGGGTGAGGCGGCCACGATTCCTGAGGAGGAGCGAACCGCTCTTTCTCAGGAATCTGGTAATACTCCGATCATAGCCCTCCCCGCGTATGGTTCCTTGCCGTCTCCCGGGCTCGCGAGCACAACAACGGTTCCCATCGAGTCGGGTGATGAGGCTACGGGCGGTGGTCTCATGTCGATGGATGAGGGGATTGCTTCAGTTTCTGCTGGTAGCTCGTCAGGTAAAAAATTTTTTGTCACCAGCGTTCCCCCCTTTTTTATATATCTTGCGATCTCTTCTAACAAGCTTGTCTTTGCAGGTGCGGCCAGTGCCGATGCTCCTTTGCTCGAGGGGGCACCGTCGACTACTGCTTTGGCGGTGGTCACCTCCCCGCCTTCCCTTGTACCATCACGGATGTTGGAAGGTATGGATTCACGACTCATGCATTAATCTTTCAAAAATGTAGCTTTGTACTAACGTTATACCATTGTGCCTTTGCAGGAGTGCTTTTCGATCATTTATATCAAGTGTTGCTCCCACACTTCTCTTTCCCATCCGAGCTCGCTTCTCCTTCTGGTGGCGCCGGTGAGTATACATTCACTATAATATCTTTACTTACCCCCTTTTTTCTAGCAATGGGATAATTTCTGACTTTTCCTTTTCTTTATTGCAGTGCCACAAATCGAAGGAGGGGATGCAAGACCTGCCGCGCTACCGGCCCTTCCGGCTTTGCCGTCCGTTGCAGCTGGTATAGTAAATTTCCTTTTTGGTAACCCTTCAACATCTCTTGAACCATCGTTTGACCATGTTTTATTTTGCAGCTATTGTTCCGGCTCCGGTCCCTTTTGAGTCTCGCGTCCTTTCACCGGCAGGCCCTTTCTTGAAACGTCCATCTTCAAAGGGTGCTGTGATGAGTTTGGGCATGCTGAGCGGGTACATCGAAGAGCTCAACATGGACGCTCTCCCTTCTGCCGTAGATTTCGCTGTGGAGGTTAATCCAATGTTGGCGGCGCTCGTAAATTTTCATAACGAAGGCGTCGTCGAATCTTGGGTTAATCACTGCAGGGAGATCGAGGCCTGTCTATATCGGCTGGAGTCGACGCGCCCTTCTCCCGAAGTTTTAGCTCTGAGCACCCAACGTACAACTTGGCTCGAGCAAAGCACTTCGCACCTCCGCCACTTGGAACAAGAAGCAGCTTCAAGACTAAGGGAATGCCAAAAGACCTCGAACGAAACGGCCCATCTGCGCATTGAGGTTGAGGCAAATGCTGCCCAAGTGAAGACTATCTTCGAGGGTCGTCAACAAAACCAGGAGTTTACAGACGCCGAATGTGCAGAAGTTATGGGTCATCTGAACGCAAGCGGTGGTTGGCTGTTGCCTCGGCGTTCGGCTCTTTTGAAAGTCGTGCTGGGAGCAATATGGAGGGCACTTCCGGGTCTTCACGAGGCCCTACCACTCAATGCGCTGGATGATGCCGAGGACAAGGTGCATTCAGTGCACCTGACAGGGCTGATCTCAAAGAAGCGACGGAACGACCTCGTTGACATCCTGCATCAAGTGTTTCAGCAGACGACGGTCGTTGCTGCTTATCAAAGGCCGGAAGGGCTTGCCGATGATATCGACACCGAGGAGCGTGAAAGACTGCGCATAAGAATAATTAGAAAGGCCAGAAGAACTCTGGATGGCCTTACTTTTGATTTCCTCAATCCGTGCCCCGGATCCGAGGTTATACCGTTGTAATATTTTGAACAATGTTTCTTATGCATTATTCTTATGCTTGTAAAAACTTTTGGCGGTATGAATGAAAACCCTCCCCTTTTCTATTTCAGCTTGTCTTATTTCTCGTCCTGAGTCTTCTGTCCATGCATAAATGAATGCGTCACGCATGCCAGATCAAATGTAGAACGGATATTCTTTCTGTCATCTTCTTTCTTTTAATGTCAGTAGGCTGTCTTAATAATCATGGTTGATGGATGTCTAAAACGAGTATTCCGACTTCCTCAGGAAATAGCGATGGCTTAGGCCGCAAGTTCAGGTTTACCGCCTAAGACTTTTCAATTCTATGAGCCGTGAGGGTCTCATAGAGGCTTTTCTCCCTACGGATCGAGAGGATCTCATAGGTGGATTTTCTCCTTAGGAATCGTGAGGATTCCTAAGTGTGGTTTTCTCTTATAAGTCGTAGGGATCTTATAAGAGAATTTTCCCTCTCACGAGTCGATAGAATTCGTAAGCGGTTGTTTCCCTCCTCGTCGAAATTTGGCTTCGGAGAGTGAGACCCGTGAATAGTATGCAAGAGACCATTTTGGATTGACTTGCAGGGCCCCATTGCTCAAGAAGCAGGTTTTTCAATCCTTGCTGTCTGAGACTTCTTCTTACAAATTGAGACGAATCGGGAATTTGCTCGCGGAGAGGGTGATGGCTCTGCGAGTTGACATGAGTTAAGAGGCTCTCATCACGGAGTGTTTGTATCCTTGAGTCGAGGAGTTTGCTAGGGATTATTTGTTTCCCGAGCACCAAGGATTATTTGTTTCCTTGGGGTTTGAAATGAGTCGAGGATTCCCACGGAGGCGCTGGTGGCTCTGCAGGTCGACACGGATCAGGAGTCTCTCGTTAAGGAGTGTTTGTATCCGTGAGTCGAGGGATTTGCTAGGGATTATTTGTCTCCCGAGCGCCAAGGATTATTTGTTTCCTTGGGGTTTGAAACGAGTCGAGGATTCCCACGGAGGCGCTGGTGGCTCTGCAGGTCGACGCGGATCAGGAGTCTCTCGTCAAGGAGTGTTTGTATCCGTGAGTCGAGTGATTTGCTAGGGATTATTTGTTTCCCGAGCGCCAAGGATTATTTGTTTCCTTGGGGTTTGAAACGAGTCGAGGATTCCCACGGAGGCGCTGGTGGCTCTGCAGGTCGACGCGGATCAGGAGGCTCTCGTCAAGGAGTGTTTGTATCCGTGAGTCGAGTGATTTGCTAGGGATTATTTGTTTCCCGAGCGCCAAGGATTATTTGTTTCCTTGGGGTTTGAAACGAGTCGAGGATTCCCACGGAGGCGCTGGTGGCTCTGCAGGTCGACGCGGATCAGGAGGCTCTCGTCAAGGAGTATTTATATCCGTGAGTCGAGTGATTTGCTAGGGATTATTTGTTTCCCGAGCGCCAAGGATTATTTGTTTCCTTGGGGTTTGAAACAAGTCGAGGATTCCCACGGAGGCGCTGGTGGCTCTGCAGGTCGACGCGGATCAGGAGGCTCTCGTCAAGGAGTGTTTGTATCCGTGAGTCAAGGAGTTTGTTGGGAGATTATGGCTCCCTCTTCGTTTACGCCCTTGGATTGTATACAGGGATCGATGTGATCTTAACTGTAGGGCCAAAATTTTATCATCATTATTTTTTTTTGTTTTATTTCCGCGATGCTCTATCATTTCAGCTTTTATATCGCGAAGGTCGCGATCGCCCAATCATTTCGGCTATTTTTCGCGGTGCCCAATCATTTCGGCTGTTTATTTTATTTCCACTCGCTGCTTTTTATTGCGAGTTGCCCAATCATTTCGGCTATTTCTTCATGCATATATTTTTACTTGCCGCTTTTTTTTTATTGCAAGTTGCCCCATCATTTCGGCTATTTCGTATGCATGTACGGTCTACTGGCTTTTCGCCGTGAACCTGAACTTGGACACTGATTTTGGCATCAACACCGCAACAACTGGGATGTTGCCAGGAGCGAATCATCATTTGCTTCTGTCATTGTCGAACAAAGGAGGCTTAGCGACCAGGGTTAGGGTCCTGTCGACTAAGGCTTTTGACTTTATGAGCCGTAAGGGTCTCACAAAGCTATTTCTCCCTATAAGTCGTCAGGATCTTATAGGTGTATTTTCTCCTTAGGAATCGTGAGGGTTCCTAAGTGTTTTGTTCCTCTGTAAGTCGTAAGGATCCTACAGGAGGGTTTTCTCTTTGCAAATCGAGAGGATTTACAAGGGTTATACGAACATATCCCCAGTCACGGATGGACCTTGGTTAGGGAAATGTTTATTCGCGCTCGTGGATTGTATACAAGGGTCAGTATTGAGCCACTTGTAGGGCAATATCGAAAGTTGTGGGGGTTGCTTAAGCACAGGTTTAGATCTCTGTGATTTAAGACTTTCAAACCTTACGAGCCGTGAGGGTCCCATAAGAGCGTTCTCCTTACGAGTCGTGAGGATCTCGCAAGTGTATTTTCTCCTTAGGAACCGTGGGGATCCCTAAGTGTGTTGCTCCCTTATGAGTCGTAAGGATCTCACGCGGGTGGTTTCTCCTTACAAGGTCGAGAGGATCTTGTAAGTGTTCTTTAACGAGGTTGCGCCCTTTCAGGTTTTCACAAACACTCGCCGGTAGCCCTGCTGTTTTTACTCACGGAGCCCTTTCGGGTTTTCATCCGTGCCCATTTTGCTTATGGACCTACCATTTTTTTATTCTTTTTATTTCCTTTTTCTCTTTTTTTTTACGAGGTCGCGCCCTTTCGGGTTTTCACGAACACTCGCCGGTAGCCCTGCAGTTTTTACTCACGGAGCCCTTTCGGGTTTTCATCCGTGCCCCTTTTTGCTTATGGACATACCGTTTTTATTTTATTTTATTTTCATATTTTATTTTTATTTTATTTTTTTTTATCTCGTCAGCCTAAGGATGCTGCGGTAGTAGTTTAAAGACGTTTCGGTCTGCTATTAGTTTAAGGACATTTCGGTCCGCTGTTAGTTTAGGGACATTTCGGTCCGCTGTTAGTTTAGGGACATTTCGGTCCGCTGTTAGTTTAGGGACATTTCGGTCCGCTGTTAGTTTAGGGACATTTCGGTCCACTATTGAGAAGTTGGTTACTGCTTATACAGTTTGAGCTTAGGAAGATAGTGAGCGGACATAGTCATCGTCATCTATTGTTGACCTAGGCTGTGGCTCATTAAGCGTAGTATTTCTTTAGGAAGCGACCGTTTATTGGTCTGAAAGGCCTTTCACCATGCATGTCCATAAGTAGATAGGCCCCACCCTGGTAAACTTTATCTATGATGTACGGGCCTTCACAGTTCGGCTCGAATTTTCCCCGCTTGGCGCGATTGGGGATCATAGGCCTTTTGACCACTAGCACGAGTTCGCCTTGGTGGAATGTCCTCGGTCGGGTCAATCTTTCGTATGAGCGCATCATCTTTGCTTTATAGGCCTCCAGATTTTGTTGCGCTATGAGCCGTGTTTCTTCAAGGGCGTCAAGCTCTTCAAGCCGAAGATGAGCATTTTCTTCGTCCATCGGCTCGTAATGGACTGCCACTCGTAGAGAGGGTAACTCTACCTCGAGAGGGAGTACTGCTTCCGTACCGAACACCAACGCGTATGGCGTTGTGTTTGTAGCTGTCTTGAACGTGGTTCGATACGCCCAAAGAGCTTCTTGCAGTCTCTCATGCCAGTCTTTCTTATTTCGGGACACTGTTTTCTTTATAATTTTCGTCAAGGTATTGTTGAAGGCCTCGGCGAGACCGTTAGCTCGTGGATTATAGACTGAGGAATATCTCCAGTCTATGTTATGCTGCTGTGCGAAGCGGCTGATTTTATGACTTCGGTAGGCCGGCCCGTTATCGGAGATGATCCGCCTCGGAGTTCCAAACCGATATATGACGTGCGTTTTGAAGAAATGGAGGATATTCTCCGTCTTCACTTCTCTCAATGGTACTGCTTCTGCCCACTTAGAGAAGTAGTCAGTCGTTGCTAGGATGAAACGATGTCCTTTAGACGATGCTGGTTCGATGGGGCCGACTATATCAGTCCCCCACATTTCGAATGGCCAGCTAGCTACCGTCGGATGCAACGGATTTGGGTGCTGGTGGATGAAGTCCCCATGAATCTGGCATGAGTGACATTGCTTCACATATTCGATGCAGTCTTGAATCATCGTGGGCCAGTAATAGCCCATCCGTTTGATCTTCAACTTCATCTTTGAACCTGCTTGGTGAGAACCGTAGATTCCGTCATGAATTTCCTGAACGACTCTTTCCGATTCGTTCGGTCCTAAGCATCTCAGCCACAGAGAATCGAATGACCTCTTGTAGAGAGTATCATTGACGAAGGCGAAGGACAGAGCTCGTTTTATGAGTTGATGTCTTGCGGACGCATCTTCGGGCATTTGGTAGGACTTGAAGTAGTCTATAAAGACTTCCTTCCAATCCTCAACCTTCTCATGTTCTTTTATTTGCAAGGTCGCTTGTCTAGTCACTCCCTTCTCTTCGGGTGATTCCGAAGGTATTTCTGCGGGGGCGAGCACCTGACGACTTTGTACCATGATTCTAACGTCATCGAGGTTCTCGTCAGCCATTTCTTTAGCGAGTTTGGCCAACGCGTCCGCTTTGCTGTTATCCGCGCGTGGTATGCTCTCCAAAGTATAGGAGGGAATTTGGGTTAGCAGTTGTTGCACCTTTTCACCGTATTTTACTAACTCCGGTTTGCATGTTTGGTAATCGCCGTTTACTTGACTAACGACCAGTTGCGAATCTCCGTATATGAGGAGGTTTTCAATTCCCATGTCAATGGCGATCTCGAGGCCTGCTATCAGAGCTTCGTATTCGGCTTCGTTGTTTGTCCTCGGTTCCGTCAGGGAGAACGCGTAGCGCATTATCCCTCCTTGTGGAGTTATAAAGATGAGTCCTACCCCCGATTTGATTATAGGGGTACTTTGTTTGCGTTTCTTCACGGAAGATGCTCCGTCAAAATAAATCTCCCATCGGGTATTATCACCATCGATCGCATCAAACGCATGTTCGTCTGGAAGATCGCAGTTTAAAGGAGAGTCGGCTGGTATCGGGTGCTCAGCAAGGAAGTCGGCGATGGCCTGGCCTTTTACTGCTTTGAGTGGTCGATATGCTATCGAGAACTCCATTAAGAGTAGGGCCCATTTAGCGAGTCGTCCTGTCAATATGGCCTTTGACATTAGATATTTGAGAGGGTCCACCTTTGAAATGAGATAGACTTCATGCGCTAATGCGTAATGTCTAAGCTTTGTTATTGCGAAGATCAACGCCAGGCAGTGTTTTTCAATGGGGGAATAATTGCTCTCTGCCCCCAGCAGCACTCGACTTAAATAGTAAAGTGCTCTTTCTTTCCCTTGGTCATTCTCTTGTGCCCATAATGCGCCCAAAGAACCTTCAAGGGCGGCCGTGTAAAGAATGAGAGGCTTTCCCTTCACTGGAGCAGCCAACACTGGAGGGTTTTGCAGGTACTGTTTAATCTCGTCTAGTGCGCTTTGGCACTTTTGATCCCAGACGAACGGGGTTCCCTTCTTCATCAGGTGGCTGTAAGGGCGGCACTTTCCTGAGAGGTTGGCTATAAATCGTCGTATGTACGCGAGCTTTCCTTGGAGAGACCCCAGCTGTTTGAGAGTTCTCGGCGGAGGCATTCCTATGATTGCCTTGATCTTAGACGGATCTATCTCGATACCTCGGTGTCGAACGACGAATCCCAGGAATTTGCCCGAGGAAACCCCGAATGCACACTTCAGAGGGTTCATCTTCAAGTTGTATTGTCGAAGACGTTGAAATACGGTCTTCAGATGCTCGAGATGTTCCTCATATGATTTGCTTTTAACAACGAGGTCGTCGATATAGCATTCAACAATTTCGTGTATAAGGTTATCGAAAATCTTCGTCATGGCCCTTTGGTAGGTTGCACCGGCGTTCTTTAAACCGAAGGGCATCACCTTGTAACAGAATATTCCCAAAGGAGTCCGGAAAGCCGTATGTTTCTGGTCTTCGGGGTGCATTTTTATTTGATTATATCCTGATGAGCCGTCCATGAATGAGAAAATCTCATGCGTGGACGTATTGTCTATCATTAGTTCGATGACTGGTACTGGGAAATCATCCTTCGCGCAGGCATTGTTGAGATCCCGAAAGTCCACGCATATGCGCACCGTACCATTTTTCTCCATCACTGGGACGATGTTAGCAATCCATTCAGGGTATTGAACCTCTTGGATAAAGCCGGAGTCTATCAGCTTTTTGACTTCCGCGTTGATGCTCATTTCGAGCTCAAGCCGCATTCTTCTCGGCGCTTGTTTGACCGACTTGACACTCGGGGATATTGCCAGTCTATGTACAGCAACTTCTGGATCAAGTCCCGGCATCTCGGAATAGTTCCATGCGAAGCAATCTTTATGTTGTACAAGGACGTCCTTTAACGCAGCCACCTTTTCCTCGGACAGCAGTTCGCTGACGAATGTCGGTCGCGGATCGTTTATCGTCCCCAACTCAATTTTCTTGAGGTTATCCGCAGTTGTATGTATGCCATCCTCCAGTTCTTTCGGAGCTGGGGGAAATTCTGAGATCACCTCATCATTGCTGTTTTCGAAGCACCAGAGAAGGCTGTCCACATTCTCGGACTCTTCTTTTAATATCGTTATCATACGACAGGTGCGAATTTTCTGCCAATCCCAATGTGGAACTGGTTCTTCTTTCGTGGCCTTAGGCTCGTGCTTTTGTGGTGGTGCTACCCTCCAGTTGTTGGACAGAGCGAATTTACCAAGCTGATATTGATCTTCGACCCAATTCTTGAAGGTGAAGCAATCTTCAAGAGGATGACCTACTACTCGATGGTAAAAGCAATAATTTGGGTTGAATACCTCGCCTGCGTGCTCGGGGTGCTTGGACTCTGGCAGCGTAAGCATTTGATGTTTTAGAGCAAGATCAAATATCTTCCTTGTTTTGTTCCGAGGAAATGAGTATGCTCGACCCATTTTCTTCATGAGGGCTAAGTCAGTAACGCTTGACTCTCGGATACGTGGTTTCTTAGCTCTGCCTTGTGGTTGTTGAGCGTCTTTTCTGCCCTCTGACTTGTTTTTGCTTTCGCGTCGAACCTTTTTTGTAGCAGGTTGACAAGGAGCGGCCTTTTCATCCTTCACGGCCTGTCGGAGAAGGCGTTGCGTCTTGGCTTTCTCATAGATGGCCGTCTCGCGATTGTGGTCATCTCGGACTTTTTGACCAGCTTCCCTTATAAGCCTGTCCATTTGTTCTTCAAATGATGGACCGGGCACTTTTTCATCAGGAACTTTTACTGGCTTGGGATTAGCGTCCTCCCATTGAGCGTCCGCATCTTCATCGAAGTCATACATGACATAACAGCTATTTACTAGCTCTCGTTTCTTTAGCCGGATGTACCCAAGCCCTTTTGTTTCCATTCTCCCGTTAGGCAGTTTGCGTTGGGTCCCTGGAACATTCCAGACCCTGTCATAGAATTTGGCCTCTCTAACGGTCTGTCTGAAGGATATCCCCTGGCGTTTCAGGAGTTTCTTCAAACCTTCGGTATAATATCTGGGAAGACGGATAGACTGAAGCCTGTCGAGCGTGGGATCCACGCCATGCCAAACTTCTTTTTCCACCTTGTTTTCTTCAGAACGGTAGAATAGGATTGCCTTCTCGTTTTCTCGCCTGGGAGGGATATAGAATGTCCGCAGCTCTTCTACACTGTAGATATTAAGTACGTTCAGTTCTTTATGATGTTTAGACGGCACCATGGCGACTTGCAGACTTTGCTCTTCGTCAGCGGAAGCTTGTATTGAAGGTCGAGCAGAGAATACGACATGGACCTCATCCTCCGAGTCACTACCAAAGACCAATGTAGGAGTGGACGGTCCTGGCTTGTTATGTTGGGGCGGACCCGAATAAACGATCTCCTCTTCTTCCTCGGTATCACTGCCAAAGACAGGGATGGTGGCGTTAGTTTTATTTTCCGGCTTGTGACACTTCTCTGTGTCTTCGAAATCCGGCAATAAGTATTTGGCATCTTCGTATTTGCGGACCTCGTTCACAGAGAACGGGTTCAGTTCTCCCGTCACGGTATACTCGAAACCATCCTTAAAATACTTCATACACTGATGTTGTGTAGAAGGGATGATGTTGTACTCGTGTAACCATGATCGGCCGAGCAAAGCGTTGTAGCATGTCTTGGCATCTATGACGTGGAACTTAATGTCCGTGACGAGTAATCCGAAGCGTAGCGTCAGTATCACAGATCCAAGAGTCTTTGACGATTGGGAGTCGAACCCGGATATGGTGATCTTGTCCCGAGCAAGGTGCTGGACGCTCATGCAGATTTCCTTCAACACCCGCACGTTGAGTAGGTTAACAGACGACCCGTTATCGATCAGAATTTTGCCTATCTTTATATCATGGCAGTATCCCGAAACATAGAGAGGGCGATTGTGTTCGCAAGTCCCAAGTAGAAGGTCCTCATCGCCAAAAGTAACATCAGCCGTGTGTACTTCCTCCAACTCATCCTTCATCTTTTCCTCGGCCAGGCATGCTTGGAATTGTTCCGGGTCTTGGAGTGCCTTAATCAATGAATCTCTCGCCTCTTTTGATAACAAAAGGGCGTCGAGAATGCTGAGCTGCGAGGGCAGTTTCCTCAGATGTGCTAAAACGTTGTAATCCACTTTATTCCTCTTTGGCGGGTTCTTGGCGGTTAACTCTTCCGCAACTCGATCATCCAAGGCGATGTCTTCAGAGGCCTTCTCTTTCCCTTTGTCTTTCTTGTTTAAGGGTCCAAGATTCTTTTCAGGTAACGTCCGGTTGCGTAGCTGTATATTCTCGCAAGCCTTTGGTCCTTCTTCTTTTCCCGAAGTGGATTCTTTAAAGAGGGGGCCAAGCTCTAGCTCCTCATCAGAATCACTCCCAAATACAGGTACTTGTGATCCCCCAGCGTCAATCATGCAACAACCACCGCTAGTTTTATCAAGCACTTCGTTTATTCCGTTCTGCTCTCGGCGTGCTTTGCGCTTTTCCCGCTTAAACTGTTGCCGGTGAGTAACATATCCTTGCCACCACTTACCGAAAGCTTTGCACTCTTCGGTGGGATGCGACACCTTCCGATGGTACAAGCAATAGGAGGGGTGGTTTTCCATTTCACCCGTAATGTTTTTCTCGGAGGTTGGTAGCTTCATACCTATCGACACAACCTTAGCGAATCTCTTCTTTATCTTGAACTTGATTTTATCTGTGGTGGGTGTATTTTGTTCTAGCAGGAGTACCACAATTCTTTCGCCAAGGCGCTGGCGTTTGGCCTTTTCGAATATAACCGCTTCGTTATCCCGATCAGCTTTGCCCTTTAAAAACGCCTGATTTAGGAATGCATCAATCGCTTCATCCGACGGCTCCAGGATTTTTAGTGCAGGTTCTGCCCCCAGCTTTTCAGCGCGAGGAGTCTCCTCATCGCTTGTGGACAAATGGGAAATCACATGGCAACTTGCTACATGTTCTTCAGATTCATTTGACGAACTACCTCCCTCATCTTCTGCTTGGAAGACGTGGTTGAGGAACTCTTGCAATGTAACGGGAGTCCGCGCCTTCTGGTTGTACTCTTCCAGCGCGTCAATTTGCTTTTGCAAGTCCGTGCGCCTATCGCTAGACTTCACCGGTTTCTTGGCCTTCTTCTTTTTCTTCGAAGACTTTGACGACTGGCTACTAGTGCTTGAACCCCCATCATTGGTCTTTGGAGTTGGACGTGGCTTTAACATCCCCTCGACGACCTGCGGTTCCAATAGGCTTTTCCACTTGATCGCCGGACATGTCCGAAGATCATTTAGCATTCTCTTCGTTTTTGAAGATAATACAACCTCCCACGGAGTTTCTTCAATGACAGAGCATGTTGCCCCCGGCGTATTCGTCCCTTTAGAGGTGTGGGGCTGCGGGGGATTCACCTTCCATTTGTCAGATAACGCAAACTTTCCCTGTCTATACTGGCTTTCAAGCCAATTTTTGAAAACGTAGCAGTCCTCAATCGGATGGCCTAGCACTCGATGATAGGGGCAGTAATTAGGTTCGTTGACGTCACTTGGTTGCAACGGACATTTTGGATCTGGCAGATTTATGAGTCTGTTGCGTAATGCCAGCTCGAATAACCTCTTCGTTTTATCGCAGGGAAAGGAATAAGGACGTCCCATCCTATCCTCAAAGGGT
Organism: Agapanthus africanus; assembly: GCA_030015575.1. Classification (NCBI taxonomy): domain Eukaryota; kingdom Viridiplantae; phylum Streptophyta; class Magnoliopsida; order Asparagales; family Amaryllidaceae; genus Agapanthus; species Agapanthus africanus. Next base: position 412,067,865 of record CM057349.1, on the reverse strand, counting down.
ACGTAAGGGCGCGTATTGTTTGGACGAGCAACTGGCTTCAAGTCGTTCGGTTGTTGTTGAGCATTAGCGACAATGATCGCTTTTCCCTTTCCTTTGTCAGTTCGGGAATCCGGTTTTGGGAGAGGGGGTTTATGGCCCATCTGGTCCATCTGCGCCAGTTTGTCAATCAAAGCCTGGAAGGAAGTCGGCTTGAAAAACATCATAAACTGTGAGATGGTTGCTTGTGGATCAAGAGTTCCAACAAACATTCCCACCGCAGGGGCTTCTTCTATGCGCTGCTCATACTTTGACCATAGATTACGCCACCGTATAGCGTACTGAACCCATGTCTCGCCAGGTTTTACCTTGGCGTTAATCAGTGCCGTCATCGGGGTATGTTCACTGGCACTTGCAAAGCGTTGAGTAAACAGCAGCTCCATCTCCGCGAAGGTTTTAATAGAATCATTAGGGAGTTCAGAGTACCACTCGAACGCCGTATCTGATAGACTTCCGACAAACTGGCCGAGCAAAAGCTTGTCATCGCCGCCGGTGTTACCGCAAAGCGCCCTGAACTGGGCGACATGCTGATGGGGATTGCCAGTCCCTTTGTAGACATGAAACTTGGGAATTGTGTAACCCGGCGGGTACTTGATTTGGTCATACCAGCCGGGATATGGCCGCCCCGTTTTTACGACGTGGCCGGCTGCTTCGGCCGCATGATGAACCTTTATTTGCTGGGCTATGTATTCGTCCATATCAGTCTTAGAGATTGTATCCTCTTTAGCTGTTAATAGAGCGGGCTGCGGATTTAATGTATCTCCCTTATCATCTTCAAGGACGGTTAGGGGTTCTTCAGCGGGAGAATCTTGTTGTATCATCATCCCTATCATGTCCTGGAAGAGGAGGCCCATCCGCTGTATGTTGGCCGCTTGTTCAGCAGCCTCTTTATCCCTCTTCTCTAGTACTCGGCGAAGGAACTCGGCGTCGGTCTCTTCCTCCTGGCGCTCATCTAAGGACGCCTCAGGGTTCTCTTTTGGCCCAGTGAGTGCAGCCATTGTGGTCATCATCTCCTGGAGCTTTTGTTGCTGCTCCTGAGCCTTGGTCACTGATCGGGTGAGCGGTCGGTGACCCGTAGAAGTGCGGCTTTCTTCCTTTCCAGAAGCCATATAAATCGTATGAACTGTTATGCCCCCTGACTTTAAAGGTTTAGGTTCACCGCCTTTAAACTTTGCCGCTGACGCGGGAGCTTTCTCTGGCCTCCTTCTTTTGTGGGCCATCGAGGTTGAAGGAGCCGTTAAAATGGGCCTGCTAGCAATTGTTGCCCCTTGCTGTTTAACGGGGCGGGTTTTGTCTTTTTCCACCTTTGCCTTTTTCTGGCGATGAAAGTGATCTGGGTCAATCACAGAGTCTTGAACCCTCCGCCAAACCTTGTATATCTTTGACGATAGCCGTTGAAGGGGCTGTTCTTGTTTTGTTTCTGGAACTCTCTCCGCAGGTGGAGGAGATCTTTTCAAGGTAGCGGTTGGAGAGTTCTTACGCACTCTCCTCAGTAGTTCAAAGCTGTTCCCAGTCGGAACAGCAGCGTTGACTTCCACCATTGGAGCGGGTGGAGTTATCCCTGAGGGGGAGTTGCCCCCTGCTTTCCTCACTCGTCGCCAATGGCGACGTCGCGCGCGACGAGCCGTTGGGACTGGCTCGGAAATCGAGGTTTCTTGTTGCCCCCTGTTTGAGTGTGGGGTAACTGCCGATGTCAGCCTGTCGAAGACTGATGCCTTTTGACCAGCTGGGGGAGGAGTGGGAACCGTCAATCTTGTGAAGACCGACTCTCTGATGGGAGAGGCCGCTTTAATGACTTCCGAAGCAGCGGCCGTTGCCCTCTTTGGGACGGCCACTTTATAGTTCTGACCTAGCCTGGTGAAAACGGAGGCTGTCGGTTTAGTAGTGGGCGACCCGTTGACAGGGGCCGTCGGAATAGTGAGCCGGTTGAAGACTGACTTTTTACTCACTTCCGGTGCAGGTATTGGTGCAGAAAAGCTTGCAGGTGGGATCATAGTCCCAAAGAACAAGCCGGTGGTGGCTTGGGTCACTTGGTCTACCGGCAGAGTAAGGAAGGAAGTCGCTTGGGGCCCATATGCTACACCTCCTGGTGGGGTGGAGCGTCCGTTGCAGCGGCATTTCGAGCAGTTGGTACAGCTAGAGGCCATTGAATCTTGAATTCTGCGCCAGGTAAAAGACCAAATCTTAGTAACTTGAAATCGCGAAGACGACACACGAAGTGTGGAGTGGAAAGAGGAAGAGGTCCCACCGGGCGTGCCAGAATCTGTTCCCCTCCGAATGGCGGCCTAGACTTGGCGTCCATGCCTGATGTTCGGGGCAGATGCTATTTGGTTTTATCCGTTTATCTCTCCGAAGATGCCAAGTTGATTTATGGCACCGTGTATCGGAGGTTTAGACGGATGCGGCTGATGAAGCAGACTTCGTCAGATTCCCCCTCAGGATGAGGGTTTTTGATTATGGGGACGCTCTTCCCTGCAGGCGTAAGCCCCTGCAGTTAATTACGCTACCGCATCGCGGTAACAACTTTCTCCTTCTCCAGAATTTCACTTCGTGTCGTGTGTGTTCATTTTGTTTGTGGTTGCCCGTGGATTGTATACGGAGACTGAGTAATGCCGTCACCCGTAGGACGTGGATTAGTCCAAATCCGTATTAACTTAGATTTGGGTTTGGTGTTTTCAGTTTAAGGATGCATTAGTCGCGTTGCGGCTAAGATCAACTTAAACGTTCGTCAAGGATACGTTAGTCCTGTTTTAGACTAAGATCAATTCAACGTAGTGATTAATTTAATGTATGGCTATCGGGACTCGTCACCTCTCTGACGTCGTTGAAGGATTACAACGACATGTATCAAAGGAGCTCGGAGATGTACCCTCGAACCAGAGTTGATTGGGAGTTTTATAATCCATTTGAATATTTAAGGATACGTTAGCCGTGTTTGGGGCTAAGATCAACTTAAACGTTTGTTAAGGATACGTTAGTCCAGTTTGAGACTAAGATCAACTTAACGGGACCGTTTAGATCCGACAAAAGAGCATTTGGGCTCTATTGTGCCAGTTTAGGGACGTTTCGGTACGATATTAGTTTAGGGACGTTTCGGTCCGATGTTAGTTTAGGGACGTTTCGGTCCGATATTAGTTTAGGGACGTTTCGGTCCGATGTTAGTTTATGGATGTTTCGGTCCATTATTAGTTTAGGGACGTTTCGGTCCGATGTTAGTTTAAGGACGTTTCGGTCCGTTATTAGTTTAGGGACGTTTCGGTCTGATGTTAGTTTAAGGACGTTTCGGTCCGGTATTGGGTGTGTGGCCATTGGGACCCGTCACCTCTTTGACGTCGTTGAGGAATTACAACGATGGATGTCAAAGGAGTTCGGAGATGTACCCTCGAACCGGATGTAGATTGATTTAGGAAAGCCATTTTGCTCAGCCAATTTAATTTAAGGACTTATGGCCACGATTGGGCTAAGTCCAGTAAAAAAATGTCCAACATTGCTTTTGCATTTCCTTTTATTTTTATTTGGGCTTTGCCCAGAAAAGATGCAGGGCATCAATTTGTTTTGGGCTCTGTTCTTTATGAATGATGCAGAGCATCAATTTTGTTTGGGCTCAGCCCTTTTATTGCTTTGCAATTTATTTTGGCCTGCTAGGTCTTTTTGATTTGGGCCTGGCCCTTCAAGTAATGCATTGCATTTTTGCAAAGCACCAAGAATCTTTTAGATTCAAGGAAAGGAGTGCAGAACACTTTTTAATTTCTTGATCTAACTTTAGATCAAAGAGAAGAAGAAAAATCCTTTCTTTCTTTCTATCTCAGAGAACCAGAGGTTCTCTAGCAAGTGCAAGGCACTAATTTTTTTTTTTTATTTATTTATTTATTTATTGAAGATCACTGATTTTGTCTTTTGGATCAATGATCTATTGCTAAGAGAATTTTCTTTTATTTCAAAGGTTTTTACCTTCTTCTTTGTGTTCTCAAGAAGTTCTCTTCTCCTTTTTTTTTTTTAATCTAATTGTCTATATCTTTGAAATGGGGTCTGGGGTCCTTTTTATAATGCTCAAAAATCAGTTAAATTTGTTAAAAAGATCTTTTCTGAGTGATTCGGGGAATTTTCCCCACCGTTGGATCTTTGATCCAAAGGCCCTTGTTTTATAGAAGAAATCTTCTTGTTTAAACAAGAACAGAAAAAATATCCTTAAATCTTCACTCTGTTGTTGCGCAACTCACAGCGGTGCGCTTGCGCAACAGCGCTTGCGCAATAGCGCAGACACGTGTCGCGCAGCGGTGCGCTTGCGCAGTTGTGCTTGCGCAACTGCGCAGACACGTGTCGCGCAGCCGTGCGCTTGCGCAGTTGAACGTTGCTTATGTTTTTTTTTAAAGAGCCTTGCTCTGATTGGACGTACTGCCTTGGGCGTTGTGCTGCCGTGTCAACTTCTGACACGTGGCGCGTTGCGCGCAGCGCATGGGAACTGAAGCGTTGCTTCAAAATTTGAATTTTCAAAATTCAAGCAGAGCCTTGCTCTGATTGGGGGAACAAGCGCAATTTGTGATGACCGATTTGTTAAAAGCGATTGCGCTAACCTATCAACCCGTCGTGAAATGGGGTCAAATCCCTCAACATTCGCAAGAAAACATGGGTACGCCGAACTTGGTATTGAAGATGAAAGCATCACGGTCTTTTGTATGGTCGGAACAATGGGAAAGACGAAAGGGAGTGAACTAGGGATAGTATCATTCTCACCGTAGTAAACTGTCTCGAACTTGAAAGATTCCATTAATGGTTCGAAACTACTGTAAGCACCCGAGTCTGATGGTTCAACTAACTCATCTGAAAATGTAAAGGACTCAAACTCGGGCGGTGAGTCATCAACATCGTCCGAAAAAGTGAAACACTTGTACGTGTTATCGGCTGTGAGAACTGTGTCAGATTTAAAGAAAAAATTTTCAAGCTCACAGTTTTCAAGCGTGGTCGGAACGATGGAAAGGAGGGAGGGTGATATAACATTCAAAGGTTCAGGAGGCTGAATTGGAAAATCAGACATATCAAACAAAAATAGTTCAACCTCAATATAATCCTCAAAACTCTCCTCAATACTATCCTTATAATTCTCCTCAAGATTCAACTCATCCATGCCATTATCATCAAAGTCAAGACGCATATGAGATTTGGGAGAAACATTTAATAACTCGGGATGATGATTTGAACATAAAATATAAATTAAATCGACAGGTTCATCATCCGAAATATTCCCGGCGTCTATATCCTCAATCAAGTGAAAATCAATTTTCTTAGACACCTCATCAAAAACATGGATATCTATCGATTTAGGTTCTAGATGAGAGGTGTAAAGATCGAAAGGATTAGGTACGGTTTCACTCGAAAGGGGTTCCTCACAATTTGGCAAATCAAACACTACAAAATCACACAACTCGTTTTTATTTTGAACTTGTGAATCATTTAGGACATTCGATGGAAAACTGGAGTTGTGGGCTTCAATTGGGTAAGGGTAGGTTTGATTTGGAAATGCTCTCTCATTCTCACTCTGTCCAACCGCCTCCTTATACATTGAAAAATTTGAGGCTAGCGGGAAACTAGCTACCGTTTCACTAGGTTGCATAAGGGCGGCTACGGACGCTTCCACATTCCTAGTCATTTTGTTTGTTGCTGCGATATATGCCTCCAACGACTCTTCCAAACTAGACTTGGGTGGTAAGGGGGTTTCGGTAAAAGATTCGAAATCGTGTGGATATGCAAAACTCCCGACAGACTGTGTAGAAACGGTGTCTAGTGAGGGTGGTAAGGTCGGGAAGGACTGGTAGGAAGTGGATGATTGGATAGGGGTAGGGTCAACATATGGATAACAAGATGAATAATCGTGTGGATCCCTAGAACTAGATGAGTGGAGAGGGGTGAAAGATCGGCTGCGAGATTGAGCAATATGCTCAGCAATGGACATCGGTTTAGGAGTTACAGCAGGACTTGAAAAAGTGGTATCAACATATGAAGGTAGTAAAGGTTGACTTGGTTGACACAAAGTGGGTTGCAAAGTCAAACTGTTTCTCCTAGACGTCTCTATTTGATCTTTCAAATATTTTTTAGGCTTGGAAGGATCGTCTTTAAATTGACCGAACAAATTGACGTACGACGCAAAATTAGGTTCGGGATACCAAAGTTCGGCAAGTGATTTATTATGTGGGGTACCCATGTTGGAAAGAAGGGTGAAAGAAAGAAAGATGTGTAAGTGAATGCAAAGATTCTTTTAGCGACAAGTTGCAAGTTTTGAAAAGATTTTTCCTTTTTCTTTTTAAGTGAACTTTTGCAAAAAGATTTTTGAACAGAGACTTGTGACACAAATGCAATTAACCACACATGCACAATCAGGCCTAGATCTAGGGTCACCTAGGTCAGCTAGACAGCTCCTAACTGTTCCAAAGGGCTAGAAATAGGACCTCAAACCGCCTCTTCACCGCCAATTGCGGCCAGGTAAGTGCCAGGTAAGTGGGAAGGAACCACGCCGTAGGCCTAATTAAAAACCACTAGCCTTGACACACTTGCCTAGGCACCGCAAAGTCAGGTTAGGATAAACGGCCGATGCTTATACTAGTCCTCTGTCCTATTGAGCGCGACGTCCTTAGGGCTGAGTCTAATATTTTTTTAATTAAGAGTGGTCAATGCAAATGCTTTAAATGATTTCTAGGGTCCTGGAAAGGGGATGAAATCCCCACCCAATCTGAATTGGTCAATAGCCCCTTAAAGTCAGATTAAAATATGCGAAGCAGTAAATCACTTGCAATCAATTTGCTATTTAGCGTGGTGCAAAGAATCCTGCAGAAAATCAATTATTGGAAGGGGGAAGAAGATTTTTAGCGCAAAGAATCATGCAGAGGATTTGGCAAAAGATATATGGGGATTTGCAGAGGAGAAGGAAAGAAATCAAACCATGCAAATTTTGCGCAGAGAAGAGATCAAGACACCGCGGAACCGCGGTTTGGAGCGTGTAAAGGCCGCGATTCCGCGGTTGAAAGGAGGGTTCAGGTGTCTAAATTTTCTCAGCTGCTCTGTACTTTTAATCTCCTCCTGTTTTGATGTACCCTTTTCTGATTTGCCTTCTGTGTTGTTTCAGATCCGTCAATCCTGCAGAGATTCACAAAAGAAACCCTTCAAACAATAAAAGATGATATAATTTTTATATTTTTGATTTTTTCAGATTTTTATGGTTTTTTATATTAAGATGTAACCCAAAATTACAAAAAGAAGATTTTACGCCATCCCCGGCAACGGCGCCATTTGATTTAGAGAGGTTTTATCGATCAAAAAATATTTACCGCAATCAAGAACGGCGTCGCATGAAACTAGCCGGTAAATACGGGTCGGTCCATAGGGATGTTGTAAATCTCCTTTAAGTTTTTACGAGTTAATTCCAAATGGTGTTTGGTCTTATAATTAAACCTAAAAATTGAAGTTGTGTGATACTAGGATTAGAAATTTGCTAGGATTAGGTTTAGGGAAAATTTGGTAAACAAAGATCTACACCTCTTTCCAATACCTTTAATTAAAGATATCATATTAGTGTTATGGTAAATCTTAATAAAGGGGATTAGGATGATTGGGAAGATGATTCTTCCTCTAGATCCTTGTCCTTCCTTTCTTAATCTTTACCCTAATCTTCATGGAAAATCTTAAAATCCGGGCCTTTAGACTACGGAATCACCGTTACCTCGAGGGTAGAGTGCCGTAGGGAGCGGAATAAGAAGGTATGCATGGAGTTCTAATGTTCATAAAAGATTGGCAAAAAAAAGAGATGAGAGATCTTCATCTCTCAAATCCTTCCCTATTCCTAACCCTAACAAGCGAGGAAACTACTCGCTCATTGAGGGGATTAAGAAAGACATGAATTTTGTTTTGTTTTTATTAAAGAGAAGAAACATCTATTGCAAGTTAATAAAATTCTAAACTAAATTAAACTAGGGCAAGAAAATAATTTACCTAGAGCAGATATAAAAAACTAGAACTAGGGCAAGAAAAATAACCTACTTACGATTGATGCGCTCTAACTTCAAGAAAACAGAATTTTATTCATGAATAGAGGCATAGAAAAATACAATGGTTTGGGTTCTATTTATAGGACATAGAAACCCTAGGTTTACAATTGATCCGCATGTCTTAAATTACAAAACTACCCTTAGGAAATCTTTTCAGAGCCTCCACGACATTATAGTAAAAAATAATCCGAGTATGGGTTTCTTATGGCCGCGGAACCGCGGCAATGGCAGGCTTGGGCCGCGGTTCCGTGGCCCTTTAATAAGTTTAGATGATAATTTTTCCTGGGCTGCTTCAGGGTTCTTTGGGCTTTTCATTTCTTTAGTTTTTTATCCATTTGGGCTTCTGAGTCTTCTCCAGATCTCTCAGTGAAAACTTGTAGCGATCTTTTAACCGTTTGCCTTGACATTTTGGATCTTGCGTTGTCTTGTTGATTGTGAACTGTTCTTCGTCTAGGCTTGACTGAGATCCTCCTAATTGTTGGTCAAAAGTCCTTCTTTTGTGTCGTCTTTTGTGTTTTTCACTGTTTTCACTCCAAGAACCTGTAACCTGTAACATGTAGCAGACATGTGTCAAAAGTACCTGTTTATTTATAAAAAGAATAAGAATGGGGAATATAATAATGCAATATTATGGTGTGAACAGGGATTCCTAAGTGCATTGCTCCTTTATGAGTCGTAAGGATCTCACACAGGTTGTTTTACTAGTTCGCGCCTTCTCGGGTTTTTCACTAGCTCGCTAGCAGTTCTGCTGTTTTTACTCACGGCGCCCTTTCGGGTTTTCATCCATGCACATTTCGCTTGTGGACATTGTCACGCCCCGGTTCCCAGTGTACGAGGAAGGAGACGTAATAAGGCATGCGACGTATTTACTCAGAAATAAACACGTTAAGCGTAAATAATCAATATAAATGTAAAGCACAAGAATGACAAAAGATGTAATATAAACAATAACTTTTTATTGATAATCATTCTTTACATACAACTGAAAAGTAAAGTACAATGATAGAAAGCGATGCCTAAATAATGACATATGAACTGAAATGAAAATAGTACAAGTAAGGTCTAAAAGTCTACCTCCTCTGTAAACTCCTCCAAGTCGTCCTGGCTGGGCTCGATTTCCTGAGAGTCGGGTCCTCCTGACAACATTATAAAGAAAGAAGAGACATGAATGTCGTCCGTGAACTAGCGCTCGGTAAGTCCTCAAAGATAGAATGGAATAGACAAGAAAAGATAATAGAACTGGTAAATTATCCGTTTGTTATGCTAACGTAGTTGTTTATAACTTGGTACAGAAGGTATCAGTGTATACGAGAGGAGTCCAACTTTCCCCTATGGTAACCGGTAGTACAAGGCCCCGTCAATACCCACGGGACAACGACACAGGATGTTCATATAGGTGTCTTTTAGTGTCCATCATCGTGTCACTTTTAACGCATTCCGTACCAGTCTACCCCGTTAAACCCCGTAATGTATATTATATTGATTGTAGTTATCAGACTTGCCGAGACCATGGTATAACTTGTTCATGTAAACGGTTTCAGGATTGTATCAAGTAGTCATGTAATGAAGTCAAGTTGTTCAGTTGATAAAACTGCACATTTGTATTACATTTTTCCTACCATTTTCATATTAAAAAAGGACTTTATTATAATATATTATACATATGAGGGTTTATGTATAAAAACATTATTTTCCATGTGTTAATATATTTTAATGATCATTTGGTAGGAAAATGTATGCAAATAAATCTATTGACCAAATCCTAGTAGAACTAAGTCTACTAAATATTATTTGAGATTATGGTGCAGAATTTTCCAAGTTGTTATGCAGGATTTAACAAACAAATCAATTTGTTGAAGAAAACTTGCCAAATTAAGAAGCAAAACTTGGAGACCAAGTCTGGAAGCAACCGAGAAAAGATTTTTGAATTATGAAGGTGCCTAGGATTGCCACATGTCATAAGATGCAAGCACAAGAAAATTGATCAAGAGATCTCACCCATTGGCCGCGGATCCGCGGCCATAACCCCCCTTTGGCCGCGGATCCGCCGCAATATTATGGAGTTGGAAGGAAATATTTTGGGGCGTGATTCTCTACTATATTTTACCAACTTTTGAAGCAAAAGATTCTGGCTTTGCACTATAAAAAGGCACCGAGAGCCTCTTGAAAAAGCCATCAAGCCGACGCGATCACGAAGTCCCAGACGGCTCACGCATCCAGGCTGATCATCAACGGTTCATCTACCTCCTTGGAAGAGATCGAGAAGCAACTCGATTTGTAATCATTTTCTATGGATTACAAGTCATAGCCATGGTTCGGTCAAGTCAAAACATGTTGCATGTTGATATTGTTCTGGTATTCATATTTGGTATATTGGATTCAAGTTGAATTGTATTCATGTTTGGATTGGATTCAGATTGATTTGGACTCAGACTTGAGTCAGACACTTAAAACAGAATTTGGATCCTGAATTAGGTTTAGGAATTATCGGTAACTGCTGCACATGGACGGCAGGATTTGTGCCTTTTTCCAAGACAATTACCATTGATAACCCCGTTTTAGTTTTCTACCTTAAATAGGCAAGCACCCACTTTCTCCGGCTCCTTGAGGCTTAAGAGAATTAGTCCCGCTTAAACCTATATTTACTAGAGTCCTTATTGTAATTTAATATAACTTGAGGGGTTTTATGAAAAATATTTTTAGTATACTTTCAAAATAAAGCTCAAGTATTTATTTATGTTATTTAGGGTTTTCATGGATGTAAATTTTTAAAGAATGAAGTATATTAGTAAAACTTGAATAGTTTAAGGTATTTTAGTGTAAAGTTTGACTTGTATTGATTCTTGATGGTATTTTCATGAAACTTGTAATTCTTTTATTTTATAGGAAAAATGGAATTTTATTATATATTAAAATTACATAATTTGATAATATTTATATAATTATTAAAAATTAATTTTATTTATTAAGTAGAAAATCTAGTTTTTCTTAAAAATCGTATTAAAATTCTTTCGAGATCATATGCTCCGTGAGAAGGTCTGCATCTCGCTCTACTAGTATGAGGATGTGTGATAATCCGTACCATCCAAACCGGGTTCCCCGAAATGGGTTGTAGAGGCACAATCGCAAAGAATTAAGTAACACAATTTAAAGAAATCTGGGTTTTTAATAGTTTAAAGTATTTTGATGAAAAGTCGTATTATGCCACAAAATATTGTTCAAGAGAAATCGTGCTATGTCAAGATGTGTGTATGTAAGAGGTAGGTCATTACCTCATGAGGTTTTCTAAAGGTACGCTAAGCAAAATAATTAAAAGATGTCGTATGTAAACTTCATGGTATTTAAACGTAAATGCTTAATTAAAGTTATTTAGCATGGTGTTTTAGAGTGAAATTGGTTTCTAAATATTAGTTAAATGATTACAAGTAAGGTATGTACATGAGTACATGTGATTCTTAAGAAGAATTATGGTTTTCAAAAGTTTTAGAAACAAATGTCGGTATAACTCCTCTTACCGACATGTTTTGAAAAAGAGAAGTTTTATAGTAGAAAGAGAAGAAGAGATATGAGACTTACAAGTTTAAAGGAGAGAGGAGAGGTAGAGGATGAGGGTAGTAGCCTTCGTGGAGTCGCGGGGTCGCCGGAAACGTCTCGAATCCTCGATGGAATTTGACCTAGGGATAACTCCACTTTTACTCTTCTTGGACTTAGAAATTTTTTGAGAATTTGGGCAATAAATTTCAGAATGAAGAGGGCTAGTGTATGGGGTTGTATTTATAGTGTAAAATTAGGGTTTTGGAATTGAAGAAAGAATTAAAAAGCATTAAAATTTTGATTTTAAAACTAAATTTTAATTCTCTGGATAATTGCATGAAAAATAAACAGAACGGGGGTAGTGGGGGTAGGCCAAGTGTTTAATGGGCAAAACACAAAGACCATCCCATATGGGGAGCTCGGCGGTGCCGGTCCAAACATCAATCTCGCCGGCCAAATGGAGGAAATGGGAGGTTGGATTCTTACCACGTACCCATGCCAGTAAATATGATATTTCACACATGTTTGATTTTCTTTGACTTTTCATTTTATGTACAGAGCACGTGTAAACTTTTGGGCTTCCAAAAAGTTTAAAAGAAAAATCAGTAAAAAATATATGTGGCTGATGGAATTCGAACACATGGGCTATGTTACAGTAGTGCAAGACTTTACCAATGAGCTACAAGTGTTTTCATGCTGTTCTTAAACAAGAATAACTTGTAAATTGTGCTCAGCCTTACAAACTCCTTTCTATACTTTAAGAAGAAAAAAATTTGTACAGAAAATTCAGAGTCGTTACATTCTACCCTCCTTATAAAAAATTTCGTCCTCAAAATTTATAGAAGGAAGTTATAACAGATTCAAGAAAAATTTGATTACAGTGGTGGTGAAAGAGTTATTGAAAGTGCATGAAAAAATATGTTTGATAGAACGAAATAATGGAAGGGTTTTAAAAGAAGAAAATTGCCAGTGTTACCCTGACCTATAGTTTCGGTTTCTACGGTCGCTAAAGTGAAAGCCTGATGCTGAGGCACATTCCACCTAGCTGGAGGCACATTCCTCTGTCCTTGGGGCATGTTTCTCTACCCTTGAGGCATGTTCCTCATTGCCTGATGGAACTGACGAGGAGATTGTGCAGGAGGTCCACGAGGAGGTGGAGCAGGTAAGAATAGACGAGGTGCAGAGGCCTGAATGGCTGGCCGCTGTGGAAAGGTGATGTGTGCTGGAGCTAGGTTGCGTCTATGAGGACATGTTCCAATGTCATGAGTGGATGCGCCACAAACTAAGCACAGGACGTTTGCACGCCTGCAGTCCTTCCCTAGGTGTCCATTCTCCTTACGGTAGAAGCAAAAGTCTGGATTCGGCCGGTTAAATATTACTTCCGGTCTCCTGGGTGCAAAGGTTGGCATGGAAGAGGCTCCTCCTGCCATCTGGGTGGCAGGGTGCTTTACACCGGCCGTCTAAGGTCTGCCCTTCTTCTTCACTACTGCATCATATCGCCGGCCAGCCATTAGCGCAAGACTATGGGTTGGGAAATCCCCTGTAACAAGTGCAGCTTGGATCTCCGAGTCCAACCCTTGCTGAAATCTTCATGCCCGGATCTCAGCAGTCGGAATAAGGTGTGCCGCGAACCTGCTAAGCATGGTAAACTCAATATCGCATTCATCCACAAATTTGTTTCACATTGAACCATGCTGTAAGTGGATGAACTGATGTTCTATGTCAAAACGGGCAGTCTCAGGGAAATATTTCGCGTCGAACATGTCGCGAAAAGTATTCTATTCAATCGGCTGGGCAAGATGGCTTTCTTCAGCCTTCTACCATACTCTGGCGTTGTCAATTAATTGCGGCTTCACAACTCTTACCCAAGCGATCTCTAGCACTTGTGCTGCTGCAAAGTCATCTTCAATGGATTGAGCCCATTCCTCTGCCTCTAGTGGGCTCTATTTCCCAGAAAAGTTCTTAGGGTGCAATACCCGGAATTGTTTGACTCCGGGTGTCTCAGATTCTGGGCGGTGTAATAGGATAGCAGTCTGCTGCTGTTGTCCCTATAAGAGGCTCTTAATTGCCTCAAGTAATACCGTCTGCTCGTTGATAGGAGCTGCTATGATAGGTGTAAGTGGTAGAGTAGAAGGTGGTGTGGTGTTGTCATTGTCGTTCGTACTCGTGTTGTTGGGAGAATCCATAACCTTGAGAGAAAAAGTAGGGTTAGGATGGATTCAAGGAATTGAAATATAAAGAATGTATAGTTGCTGATTCTTATAATTCATGTGATATATTGCTTAGGTTCCATATAGAACTGACCTGCATGGGCCGCCAAAAAACCTATCACGCCCCGCTTCCAGGTGTACGGGGAAGGAGACGTGACGAGGCACGCGACGTATTTACTCAGAAATAAACACGTTAAGCTTAAATAAGTGTCATGACCCGAAAGTACGGAACATGACCGGCACTTAGGCTACGAACGTCTCAAGGCGTACGTGCTCTAAGTAAGCCGAGCCCAGAAATCCAAACCAAGAAAAGTAGTAGAGTGAAGGAAAAACCATATAAGTCAACCAGCTAGCAACATAATATACAACGCCTAAAGGCGAGGATCACAACAGGAAAGGAAACTCCAAACAACAAGAAATCCATAGAAACGTAATACGCGACTCTAAGGTCGAAAGAATAAACATCACCGGTCTCTATCTCATATAAGTACATGTTTGGTTGATGGAACTTCTAGATACAACTGAAATATAATATACAATGTATAATGATGGGTGCGATACAAATTACCCAACTACTAATAAGTCACCTGAAAGAAGCTGTGCCCGCAAAACCGTAATGAAATCCGTACGGCAACACCTGCAAGAAACTGGGGCACAACGGGGATGAGTTGCCAACTCGTGAATAGAAAAACAACTACGAACAGAAGATCGCATGTATGACGCAATCCTAGGTCATACGATCATAATATATAATCCTCAAATATATAACCAGCAACCTATAACAACGGCTAGGGTAAATATCTAACCCAAGTATAATCCCATGTGCCCGTATCAGTGCATCAGGTGGCAATGTATCATATGGATGATGTATGAATGCATGAAAAGAATGATCAATGTAATCAAAGTCTGTATGTGATCAATGTCTGTATATAGGTGGATTTCGTCCACGTGCCACCAAATGACAATAAGCATCATGCATGTACATATGCGGATATAGTCAAAATCATGGAAAAACATCATGAAACTTGTGCCCAGCATCGGCACAAAACATAGCCTCAATCTCAATATCCCAATGTCTCTGATAAGTCTCATTATCTAGGGCGCCGTCAATCCAGACCGGCCCCTACCATCAATCTCAAGACCACGACGGTATCCTCCGGATATCCGACGCGTCGGGTAAAATCACCGGTCGGTAGTGCTCCCCTGCCAGGCTCAACGCCATCTCCTGCGATCTTCTTGCCCCGGGGTACCGCACCGGGCCCACCATGTACCCGCAATCAGCCTCATCCGCCTTCTCGAATCGGGTTTCACATGTCGCTCTCAGCATCGAGAAAACACATGGTGGACGCACTGAAATATCATATCAAGGGTAACCGGGTTTTTAAAACAATTACATAATCTCTTTGAAATACCCACGGTTCCCAAATCCAGAAATATCATAGTAACAACATATCTCAATGCGCATAATTAGAAAACATGATGTATGTGACATATCAATGAAGTGCAAGTATAACAGTATATCATGCAACATGGAATAATAGTATGCACATACAAGGGTCATATCCTGCTGCAATAATACTACTGTGTAGTGACATGCCAATTACCGATGAAGATGTGTATGAGACAGCAAGTAAGTGTACGTAGTACATACGCATCATCGGTAATGATGCTGGTGTCCTAGCAGGATGATATCAATAATGGAATATGAATCACAACAGTATGCGATGCGGAGCAACAATAATAATATGCGGTAGCTGAATACTAAACACCATGATCGCTAAACTACATCTAATGTCATGAGAGTCATATAGCTACACCACTATAAGGCTGAGCTAAAGCTAACAGTAGGTAAGGGAAACCGTCTAACCTCTGAGTCGATACATATATATACATTTATAGTCGGTGATACCGCCTCGATAATATCACATCCGATACCATATCTCTATAATCAGTTATTCCCAAATCAAGAGTGCGGATCAAACATCAAATTATAGCTCGTACGTAAATCCGTCGTACGACATCCCCAAATCTGGGTACTGGTCAATATCACATTCGTCATATCATTCATCTGGTATTCTCTATATCAAAGATCATAATCCGGGTACTGACCTACGTCTAGTACAAAACTAACATCATCACTATCATCGAGATCTGTCTACTGATCAACAGTCTCGTATGAATCAATATCATCAGCACATATCATCTTAAGGAGTATATCTCGCCCAAGGCGGCCTATCATACTAATCTTGTCATATCATATCATGTCATATCACATGTCGACCATTTTATATATATATCACTATTCCTATGGTATTATCATCCCAAAATCCGCTAAAGCATCAAGACGTATCTCAAATATGAATTTTACCATATCACCGATATCATAATCTCGGATCAAATATCATCGACTCATCTCAAACCCAAGTATCATCCTCAACTCTGTATGTGAGCACATAGTCCCATACCCATGTGACCACATAACAATATAGAATCCCATAACCACATATGAAATAAGGATGTATGCAAGTATGTATGTGTGTATATGTATGTGTAGTGCACCCACTACCCTAGGGTTTCGTAACCTTTCACCAATCCAACACACCAATATCCATTTTAACATTATCATTGATCCCAAATGACATATAATATTTGTAAGTGTGTATACGCATCCGTATACATCATGACGAATTGCGGGGGTGCTATACGCCATCCACCCGACTTCTCCCCGTAGATATAAATCTACTCACCTTTCTTTATGCGTGCCGGTGCCGATGTCGCCATTTGCATCTCCAACGCTCCGACGCCACGTGGGGTACCTACAAGGATATCACACGCTAAAACACATGAAAACCATGTCGGAAACCAAAATGGTACACGCTACGCCGATAGGTAAAAACATGTGGCCTCGCGTGCAAACACAGCCAATATCCGCTTATCGTTGACGTCTAAACGCCACCCGACAGAAACGAATCATCGAATACCAAATCCATGCTAAAACAAGTCGTAAATCATGCGCCAACATAGGAAAATCATCCCAGATTCTACCCTAACTGGAATCAGACAAAACTAGACATACTAGGGGTTAAGTTTACAGATAAAAGAGTCGTGCACAAAAAACGAGGCAGTTTCACCCTGGTCTGGCCGCAATTTGCGGCCAGAAGGAATTAAATGGCGGCCTGAAAATGGGGGTTGGAGCTAAGGTTTTGGGTGTTGGTTCTTATCTTCCTGCACATCCTACTGCCAAGTCAAAATTATTTTAGGAGGTCCGGGTTGATAGCAGTTTCCAGAAAAACCACAAAGTCGACAAAATCGATAAAATACGCCAAGTTGAAACTTTCAGGTAACCAACTGGGAAACTGGGGTAATCTTGGTTAAACTGGCCTCAAATACACCTAATAAGGCTATACCAACCATCACAACCATCTCTTGGCCAAATCTCACTCAAATTTATCTAAACTAGCACTAATCTACTTAATTAACACTAAGTTTCAGTTTTACGACCATAATCAAGCAAGAAAAGAGTTGGGTTGCGAGATTATACCTCAAGGAAATCCTAGAATGTAGGAGAAGAGAGGAAGGAGGAAGGAGGGGTGTTGTGCTGCTGCTAGACTGCTGGTGTTGCTGCTGATGTTGTTTCTGCAGCTAATCTGAAGCTGTTTTTTTCAACAGCAGTATGTTGCTGATGCTGGAATTGTTGTGGCTGTTGTTGTTGTTACTTTGGTGATGTGGGAATGGTTGTGGTGGTGTTGTGTTGAATGGTATTGTTTCAGCTGATGCAGAATTGGGGCTGAAGTGTTGATATTGGGAGCTGAAGTGTTGGTATTGGGGGCTGAAGTTTTACATCAGCGGCTGTTGCAGCAGATGATGATGATGCTGATGCTTTGTTGCAGCTGATGTGATAAAAAGTGGGGCTAAAGTTGTGCTGATGTAGCTGTAGTAGGTGTTGGGCTATAGTGTGTTGATGTTATTGATATTGGGGGCTGTTGTTAGGATGGGTTTGGGCTGCTGATGCAGCTGCTGCTGGTGTTTTGAAGTGGTGTGATGTGTGAGAGTGAGAGGGAGTGTGAAAGAGCACAAAGGATAATGAAGAATGAGATGGATCATGGCACACCCTAGCCATCTCTTTCTCTCTCTCTCTCTCTACACAAGGTCAACCCTAACCCTAATCACCTTTAACAAGCTAAAAACCCTTAATTAACCCCATTAACATAACCAAATGGTTAACCCATCATGGTTGGCTAAACATGGTTAACCCACCATGCCCATCTAAACATGGTAACCCTAGACTTAACCCAAGTTAACATGCACAAGTGTGTGCAGCTCGGATAAAATTCCAATAAAATATTCATAAAACCAGATAAAATATTTAAAAGCCGTTTTGATAAACTTTTTACCAAAAACCCCACATTAAACACACAATTACCACTAAATAACATATTTTAGAATTTCCAAAATTTATGTCCAGAATTTTCCCAAAATAATATTTTATATATTTTTTTGAAATGTTACAATAAGTAATATAAATGAATACATAAGAATAACAAGAGATGTAATAATAACATCAATTTTTATTAAAATTCTTTCTTTACATTACAACTTATTTGAAAAGGAAAATACAATGATGGAAAGCGATGCCTAAACAATGGCATATGAACTGAAAAGAAAATAGTACAAGTAAGGCCTAAAAGTCTGCCTCCTCTATAAACTGCTCCAAGTCGTCCTGGCTGGGCTCGATCTCCTGTGAGTCGGGTCCTCCTGACAACATTTCAAAGAAAGAAGAGACAGGAATGTCGTCAGCGAACTAGCGTTCGGTAAGTCCCAAAAGATAGAATGGAATAGACAAGTAAAGAGAATAGAACTGGTAAATTATCTGTTTGTTATGCTAACGTAGTTGTTTATAGCTTGGTACAGAAGGTATTAGTGTATACGAGAAGAGTCCAACTTTCCCCATGGACTATGGTAACCTGTAGTACATGGCCCCGTCAATACCCACGGGACACCAGCACAGGATGTTCATGTAGGTGTCTTTTAGTGTCCATCATCGTGCCACTTTTAACACATTCCGTACCAGTCTATCCCATTAAACCCCATAATGTATTTTGTACTGATTGTAGTAATCAGACTTGCCGAGACTATGGTATAAGTTGTTCATATAAATGGTTTCAGGATTGTATCAAGTAGTCATGTAATGAAGTCAAGTCATAGTCATGGTTCGGTCAATTCAAGACATGTAGCATATTGATATTGTTCTGGTATTCATGTTTGGTATATTGGATTCATGTTGAATTGTATTCATGTTTGGATTGGATTCAGATTGATTTGGACTCAGACTTGAGTCAGACACTTAAAACAGAATTTGGATCCTGAATTAGGTTTAGAAATTATCGGTAACTGCTGCACATGGACGGCAGGATTTGTGTCTTTTCCAAGACAATTACCATCGATAACCCCGTTTTAGTTTTCTACCTTAAATAGGCCAACACCCACTTTCTCCAGCTCACTGAGGCTTAAGAGAATTGGTCCCACTTAAACATATATTTACTAGGTTCCTTATTGTAATTTAATATAACTTGAGCGGTTTTTATAAAAAATATTTTTAGTATACTTTCAAAATAAATCTCAAGTATTTATTTATGTTATTTAGGGTTTTTATGGATGTAAATTTTTAAAGAATGAGGTATATTAGCGAAACTTGAATAGTTCAATGTATTTTAGTGTAAAGTTTGAATTGTATTGATTCTTGATGGTATTTTCATGAAACTTGTAATTCTTTTATTTTTTAGGAAACATGGAATTTTATTATATATTAAAAATATATAATTTGATAATATTTTTATAATTATTAAAAATTAATTTTATTTATTAAGTAGAAAATCTCGCTTTTCTTAAAAATCGTATTAAAATTCTTTCGAGATTGTATGCTCCGTGAGGAAGTCTGCATCTCGTTCTACTAGTCTGAGGATGTGCAATAATCCGTACCATCCAAACCGAGTTCCCCGAAATGGGTTGTAGAGGCACAATCGCAAAGAATTAACACAATTTAAAGAAATCCGGGTTTTTAATAGTTTAAGGTATTTTGATGAAAAGTCGTATTTTGCTACAAAAATATTGTTCAAGAGAAATCGTGCTATGTCAAGATGTGTGTATATGAGAGGTAGGTCATTACCTCGTGAGAATTTCTAAAGGTATGCTAAGCAAAATAATTAAAAGATGTCGTATGTAAACTTCATGGTATTTAAACGTAAAAGCTTAATTAAAATTATTTAACATGGAGTTTTAGAGTGAATTTGGTTTCTAAATATTAGTTAAATGATTATAAGTAACGTATATACATGAGTACAAGTGATTCTTAAGAAGAATTGTGGTTTTCAAAGGTTTTAGAAACAAATATTGGTATAACTCCTCTTACCAATATGTTTTGAAAAAGAGAAATTTTATGGTAGAAAGAGAAGAAGAGATATGGGACTTACAGGTTTAAAGGAGAGAGAGGAGATAGAGGATAGCAGCCTTCGTGGAGTTACGGGATCGCCGGAAACGTCTCGAATCCTCACCGGAATTCGACCCAGGGCTAATTCCACTTGTACTCTTCTTAGACTTAGAAAAGTTTTAAGAATTTTTGCAATAGATTTCATAATGAAAATGGCTAGGATATGGGGTTGTATTTATAGTGTAAAATTAAAGTTTTGGAATTGAAGAAAAAATTAAATAACATTAAAAATTGGACTTAAAGATAAATTTTAATTCTCTGGATAATTGCAGGGAAAATAAACAGAACAGGGATAGTGGGGGTAGGCCAGGGTTTAGTAGGCAAAAAACGGAGACTATCCCCTACGGGGGGCCCGACGGTGCCGGCCCAAACATCAATCTCGCCTGCCACGTGGAAGAGGTGGGGGTTGGATTCTTGCCACGTGTATGATATTTCACACATGTTTGATTTTCTGTGACTTTTCATTTTATGTGCAGAGTATGTGTAAACTTTTGTGCTTCCAAAAAGTTTAAAAGAAAAATCAGAAAAAATATTTGTGGCTGATGGGATTCGAACACATGGGCTATGTCACAGCAGTGCAAAGATTTACCAATGAGCTACAAGTGCTTTCTTGCTGTTCTTAAAGAAGAATAACTTTTAAATTGTTCTCAGGCTTGCAAACTCCTTTCTGTAGTTTAAAAAGAAATTTGTTTTTACAGAAAATTCAGAGTCGTTACAGACATACCTTTTTTTATGCGGCTCGCAAGGTAACACACCATTAGCCGTAGACGTCGGTCTTCTTCAAAGAACTACATCACATGAGACCCGGGAGAGTTATGAATCGTTTATGCCCGTGGATTGTATACGGTAATCGATATAAGGATTTACCGTAGGGTTAATTGTGTGAGTTTAAGGACATGACCATCCTTTATCGCCATATTTTTGGGCGAAATGCTAGCTTAAGGATGTTCCGGTCCAACATTTCCGTTTTGAGAACGACTTTTAATTTAAGGACGTTTCGGTCCAACATTAATTTAAGCACGTTTCAGTCCAATATTCCTGTTTTTGAGATGAATATTAGTTTACGTACGTTTCGGTCCTGTAGTGGTTTAGGGACATCTCGGTCCAGTATTAGTTTAAGGACGTTTCGGTCCATTATTAGTTTGGGGACGTTTCGGTCCATTGTCACCATTTCTAAGGTGAATATTAGTTTAAGGACGTTTCGGTCCATTAGTTTATGGACGACTCAATCCAATATTAGTTTAGGGACGTTTCGGTCCATTATCACCTTTTTTGAGGCGAATATTAGTTTAGGGACTTCTCGGTCTATTGTTAGTTTAAGGACGTTTCGGTTCATTTTCACCATTTTTTAGGCGAGTATTAGTTTAGAGATATTTCGGTCCAACATTCCTGTTTTTGGGGCGAATATTAGTTTAGGGACGTTTCGGTCCAAAATTCCCGTTTTAGGGACGAATGTTAGTTTAAGGACATTTTGGTCCATATTAGTTTAGGGATATCTTGGTTCGTGGTCACCGTTTTTTTGAGGTGACGAGGCTTTTTGGATACTACTTTCAAAGTTCTGACTCAAGAAAATAGAGAGCGGACACAAGCGTCGTCATCTATTATTGTCCTAAGTCGTGACTCGTCAAGTGTAGTATTTTTTGAGGAATCGGCCATTTATTGGCCGGAAGGGTCTTTCGCAATGCATATCCATGAGCAGGTAGGCTCCACCTTGGTAGACTTTGTCTATGATGTACGGGCCTTCATAGTTCGGCTCGAACTTCCCCCGTTTTGCACGATTGGGGATCATTGGTCTTTTGACGACTAGTACGAGTTTGCCTGGGCGGAATGTTCTCGGCCTGGTCAGTTTTTCGTATGACAGAGTCATCCTTGCCTTATAAGCCTCTAGATTTTGCTGCGCTATAAGGCGAGTTTCGTCGAGGGTGTTTAGCTCCTCAAGCCTAAGATGAGCATTTTTTTCATTTGTCAGCTCGTATCGAACTGCTACTCGTAGAGATGGGGGTTCTATTTCCAACGAGAGCACTGCTTCCGTGCCGAACACTAATGCGTATGGTGTTGTATTCATGGCCGTCTTGAACGTTGTTTGGTACGCCCAGAGAGCTTCATGCAGCCTTTTGTGCCAGTCCTTTTTTTTTCTGGACATTGTTTTCTTTATAATCTTTATCATGGTCTTGTTGAAAGCTTCAGCTAGACCGTTGGCCCGAGAATTATAGACCGAAGAGTATCTCCAATCTATTTTATGTTGTTGTGTGAAGCGGCTTATTTTATGGCTTCTGTAGGCTGGTTCATTGTCCGAGATTATCCGTCATGGAGTTCTGAACCGATAGATGATATGGGTTTTAAAGAAATGGAGGATATTCTCTGTCTTCACCTCCCTCGGTGGTATTGCTTCTGCCCATTTAGAAAAGTAGTCAGTTGTTGCTAATATGAACCAATGTCTTTTGGATGATGCCAGTTCAATGGGGCCAATTATATCGGTTCCCCACATTTCGAACAGTTAGCTAGCTACTGTCGGGTGTAGAGGATTTGGATGTTGATGGATGAAATCCCCGTGAATTTGGCACGAGTGACACTGCTTCGCGTATTCGAGCAGTCCTAGATCATCATAGGCCAATAGTAACCCATTCTTTTTATTTTCAGCTTCATCTTTGGTCCAGTTTGGTGAGAACCGCAGAGTCCATCGTGAATTTCTTTGATGATTTTCTTTGCTTCCGCCGGCCCCAGGCATCATAGCCATAGACATTCAAACTATCTCTTATATATAGTATCATTGATGAAAGCGAAAGACAAAGCTCTTTTCATGAGCTGATGTCTAAACGACGCATTTTCGGGCGTTCGTTGGGATTTGAAGTAGTTTATGAAGACTTCCCTCGAGTCGATGACCTTTTCTTCATCCCTTATTCGAAGAGCTACTTGTTCGGTCGTTTCTTTTCCTTCGGATGGCTCTATTAGGTTTTCCGAAGATATATCTGTTGGTGTGAGAACCCTGCGGCTTTGTACAATGATCTTCACGTCATCAAGATCTTCATCGGCCAATTCCTTAGCCAATTTTGCCAATGCATCGGCCTTACTGTTTTCCGCTCATGGTTTATTCTTCAGGGTATAGGCAGGGATTTGTGTCAATAGTTGCTGCACTCTTTCGCCATATTTTATCAGCTCTGGCTTGCATGTCTGATAGTCAACATTTTCTTGGCTGACGATCAGCTTGGAGTCTCCATATATGAGGAGGTCATTGATTCCCACGTCGATAGCTATCTCGAGACCTGCTATCAAAGCTTCATATTCAGCTTCGTTATTAGTCCTTGGCTCTATTAAGGAGAGAGCATAACGCAATATCCCTTCTTGTGGAGTCACGAAGTTAAGGCCCACCCCGGCTTTGATTATAGGGTGTTATGCTTTCTCTGCTTCATGGAAGATGCTCCATCGAAGTAGAGTTCCCATTAGGAATCATTTTCTTCTTTGATTACGTTGAACGCATGTTCTTCTGGCTACTCGCAATTTAAGGGGGAATCAGCTGGTACCGGATGCTCCGTGAGAAAGTCGGTAATGGCCTGCCCTTTCACTGCTTTGAGGAGACGATACGTTATCGAGAATTCCATCGGGAGGAGGGCTCATTTGGTAAGCCTTCCTGTTAGTATGGCTCTTGACATTAAATATTTTAGAGGATCCACCTTTGATATAAGATGGACCTCGTGTGCCAAGGCATAATGTCTGAGCTTCGTTATTGCGAAGATCAGTGCCAGGCAATGCTTTTCGACGAGGGAATAGTTGTTTTCTGCCCCCAGGAGAACCCAACTCAAATAGTACAGAGCTCTCTCCTTTCCCTGATCATTCTCTTATGCCCACAATGGGTCTAGAGAACCCTTAAGAGCTGTTGTATATAGGATGAGAGGTTTTCCCTTAAACGGAGCGGTTAATACCGGCGGATTTTGCAGGTATTGCTTGATTTCATCCAGTGAGTTTTGACACTTTTGATCCCAGATGAATGGGGTCCCCTTCTTCATCAAATGACTGTAGGGACGGCATTTTTCGGAGAGCTTGGCTATGAACTACCGGATGTACGTGGGCTTTCCTTGAAGAGATCGCAACTGTTTGAGGGTCTTGGCGTGGGCATTTCCATAATTGTCTTAATCTTTGAAGGGTCAATTTCGATACCCCAGTGACGTATAATGAATCCTAGGAATTTTCCCGAGAAAACTCCAAACGCGCAATTTAAAGGGTTCATCTTCAGATTATACTTCCGAAGACGTTGGACACTATTTTTATATGTTCCCAATGTTTCTCGTGAGATTTATTCTTCACCACAAGGTCATCGATATAGCATTCGACGATCTCGTGTATGAGGTCATTGAAGATCTTTGTCATAGCTTTTTGGTAGGTTGAGCCAGCGTTTTTCAAACCGAAGGACATCACCTTATAGCAGAATATGCCCAGCGGAGTTCGGAAGGAAGTATGCTTCTGGTCTTTAGGATACATTTTTAATTGGTTGTATCCTGAAGATGCATCCATGAAGGAAAAAGACTTCGTGGGTAGACGTGTTATCGATCATCATCTCGGTAACGGGTACTGGGAATTCATCCTTCGGGCAAATTTTGTTGACGTCATGAAAGTCTACACAGATGTGAACCGCCCCATTTTTCTTCATCATTGGAATGATGTTAACGATCCAGTCGGGATATTGAACTTCTTGGATGAAGCCGGAGTCGATTAGTTTCCTGATTTCAGCGTTGATGCCCAACTCAAGTTCGAGTCGCATTCTTCTTGGAGCCTGTTTGATTGGCTTTATAGCTGGCGATATGGCCAGCTTATGTACTGCCACTTTTGGATCTAGACCTGGCATTTCAGACTAGTTCCAGGCAAAGCAATTTTTATACTGCATAAGCACATCTTTTAACATGGCCACCTATTTTTCAGATAATAGCTCATCGACGAACGTTGGCCTCGGATTATTTTCCTTTCCTAAGTCAATTTTTCTTAGGTTGTTCGTCATGGTGTGTATCCCATCTTCCAGCTCTTTTGGTGCTGGTGAAAACTCTGAGATCATCTTGTCCTCGTCTTCATTTGCAAAGCACCTGTAGAGGTTTTTCATTGTCTCGTGCCCTCCCTCTTTTGAGAGTGTTATCATATGGCAAGTACGAGTTTGCTTCCTTTCTTGATGTTGAGCTGGTCCTATCCTGACGGTATAGGTCCTCTTTGGCTCATGCTTTTGTGGCGGGGTTACCCCCCAGCTGTCAGATAAAGAAAACATGCCTTGTCGATACTGGTCTTTTACCCGGTCTTTGAAGGTGAAGCAGTTTTCAAAGGGATGACCTATTACTCGGTGATATGAGCAATAATCCGGATGATAGACCTCGTTTATTTGTTCAGGGTGCCGAGGCTCCGGAAGCATCATCATTTGGTGCTTCATGACAAGGTTGAATATTTTCCTTGTCTTGTCTTCAGGGAAAGAGTATTCACGGTCCATTTTCTTTATATAGGACGGGCTCCAATTGAGTTCTTCTCGATTGCACGGCGTCTTAGATCCGCTTTATTGTTTTCGAACATTGTTTGCGTTCTTTACCGTGTTTTTGCCTCCATTTCGGGATTTTCCCCTTTCGCGAGAACATACAGTGGGCCGGGGATGAAGAGCATTATAGTCTACCTTCTCTACAAATTGCCGACTGAGACGCTGCATCTTGGCCTTTTCATAAATGGCCATTTCGCGGCTATGGTTATCCCGGTTCGTTTGACAAGCTTCTCTTATTATCCTGTTAATTTGTTTTTCCCGTGACGGACTCAACGTTTTTAGAACAGAAGCTTGCACCGATTTGATAGCACGGCTATTTGGAAGAGTGTTTTCCGCTTCACCCGAGCTATTTACGACGTGGCAACTGTGTTGACTATAGTGCCCTCAAGTCAATTATTGTAATCACAGGCATGCGATTGTGATGATTGAGGGAGGACCTATACGGGTATAAAAGTTTTACTCGAGATGATAATATACTATCTGGTTTGCCTTTATCATTATGTACATGCATTATGTGGTATTACAGATCACTATTACATATTGATAAAGCCCATAGGATTCTTGCTTGACTACCAGCATTATAATGGCGATCATATATGTGGGAGCTGGGTGGTCTATAAGCACATCCTTAAATGTCCCTAGTCGAGAGAGTATCGAGACTAGGCATCGATACTCCAGAGTAGACTAGTGTATACTTTTCGAGACTCCGACGAGGGGCGTTGGCCGGTCTCACAAGTCATTGGTGTCAGTCAGTCACCTAAGATAGTATACAGGTGCTCATTGGGTTATGAGTACACTGGACGGACTCGCCGGGAACATGCTACTTGGTATTATACCTATTGTCAGATAGCAATTCCCAGGTGACATGTGTACAGGTTAGTCCGTCGACTTGAGATCATCATTTGCCTTGTGTGAGTTCCCACTGTGCTTTGATCACTACCTTACCACGGCTTAAAGAAGTCGTGCAAGCAGGTTTTAATTGGGTACAGTCCCGAGCCACATAGAGGCAGTGAGCGGATCGTTGGGGATTCGTCTCTCCCGGTATTGGGGGTTGATGTCGCGCGGTGCACGGGTGGTCATCACAAGAAATCCTTGGCCAAGGTAGACGAGAATTACTAATTTGGATCAGTAGTTTCTCAATAGGTGATGAGCTTCATGCCGACACAAAATATCGCGTTATTAGGGGTCTGATTTTATCCACCCCCTAAACTCGATATGCGATGCTCTTAGACGAACAGACCGGACTGTACGGAGATTGTCACGGACATGCTCGGTAGGGGTTCGGATGAGTTTGCTCATCGGCGTTTCTTTCGCTCAATATATGCGTAGCCGTTATGTACAGCTAGTGCCGCTGACTTGCTTGTGGTTAAACCCACTACCAGCGTATTGACGAGTCTTTAGAGTCCCATACAGAGGGTTTCCCTTGTTCTGGCGAAACGATGTAGTATCCGTATTGCGTACGTGCAGGGTTCCGATCGATTGATTGTACTATGTACCGGGACTTTCGATCGGACAGTTGATAATACTAGCCGGCTCGAGTTTGAGCCGGATTATTAAATCGGGTATTAATTTAATAATTTACGTATATGTATTTCGATATGTATATTCTAGTATTATGTTCTTTTTGTTATTCTATCTTTTCGGGTATTCGTATTTCGGTACGAATACATGTATGTATATATAGTAGAATGCAATCCGTATTTATCCGGAAAACATTCTAGAAGGTGGACACCTCATTTTGGATTTGGCCATTTAATTTAAATGGATAATGAGGTGGATTATTGAGAGATGGGAGTATGGTGAGAACCATGCTTGCATAGTGTGCACAAATGAATTTTTAATTCATTTGTGCAAACTATTCAAGCATGGGCTTGATTTTAAATAGGAAAGAAATGTTTTACAAAACCTTGGCTTCTCACTTTCTCTCACAAGAGATGGTTCATTATTTTAGAGATGGCTCATTCTCTCTTAAGCTTGCAACCTCACCATCATGCTTCACTCTCCTCTCTAGTGTTTTTCTTGAACTCCTCCACCTTCAACCTCAACCTCATCTCTACAATCTCATGAGTTGAGAATCAAGAGAGGATGTGAGATAGATAAACACATGGATCCATTCACTACATCCTAGACACACTAGATTAGCAACCTAGAGTCCCTAGTCGCTTCACTTGTTTATGGTGTGGAGTTAGAGCTAAGTACTACATCCCTCAGGTAGATCATCATCGACGAAGGAAGACCGGCGACCAAGTTCAGTTCAGGACGCCTCAAGGAGCTTGGGAAGATGCTAGAAGACCGAAGGAATTGGTTCATTCGGTATAACTATTTTTATCTCAGTAGTTTAGTTCTTTGTAGTTTGCTAGTATAGATTTATGGTTCGATTCTAGTCGGGTTCGCTAGCGCCAAGTTTTTAAACGCCAGTTTTTGTTCCGTATCGGCCACGGTAGATGGCCAGGGCGCTGGCATACCCCAACAAGCTGTAGATTTGCTCCTGCTTCTTGGACCGAACGTATCCTAGCCCAATTATCTCCATCTTCCCGTTAGGCTTCTTTTGCTGAGTCCCGAAAATATCCCAAATCTTTTTTGTAGAATTAGGCTTGTCGAACAGTTTGTTCGAGGGGTACACCTTGGTATCTTAATAGCTTTTTCAATCCCTCCGCGTAATATCTTGACAGACAGATTGGTTGAAGCCTGTCGAGTGCAAAATCGGCAATATACCAGACTTCTTTTTCTACTTTGGTCTCCATAGATTGGTAGAAGACGGTTGCATTTTCACATCTTCTCCTAGGAGGCATATAGAAAGTTTATAGCTATTGTATACTGTAAGTATCGAGCGCATCAAGTTCCTTGTAATGCCGAGGCGGAGCCATTGTAATTTGTAGACTCTGATCTGTTCCGTCAAAAGATTGCATTGACGGACGGACGGAGAATATTGTGTTGGCCTCGTCTTCAGAGTCGCTGCTAAAGACCAAAATAGGAGTAGATGGTCTAGACTTGTTATTTTCTTTCTGCGGTTATCCCGAATAGATTATTCTTCATCTTCCTCGGTATCACTCCTAAATATCGGGATAGTGGCGACGGATTTCCGTTTATTCTCCGGCTTGTGGCACCTTTCAGTATCCTCGAAGTCTGGTAGGAAGTACTTTGCGTCTTCGTATTTTCGGACTTCGTTTATGGAGAACGGATTTAGCTCTCCCGCGACGCTGTACTCCGGGCCATTCTTTAAATACTTCAAACACTGATATTGTGTAGAAGAGATGACGTTGTACTCATGTAACCAAGGTCTGCCGAACAAAGCGTTATAGCAAGTCTTGGCATCAATGACATAAAATTTGATGTCAGTGATGAGAAGCCTAAAGCGTAGCGTCAGTATTACGGAGCCAAGCGTCCATGACGACTGTAAATCAAACCCGGAGATGGTAATTTTATCTTGGGTAAGGTGCTGAACGTTCATACAGATTTCTGTCAGCACTCTCACATTGAGAAAATTAATGGAGGATCCATTATCGTCAAGAATTTTCCCTATGCTAATGTCATGGAAGTACCCAGTGACGTATAACGGGCGATTATGCTCGCATGTACCGAGGATGAGATCATCATCACTGAATGTAATATCAGCCGTGTGGATCTCTGCCAGTTCATCTTTCATCTTCTCCTCTGCGGGGAAAGCTTAGAACTAATCGAGCTCTTGTAATGCCTTGATCAGGGAATCCCGTGCCTCTTTGGACAGGAGGAGAACATCTAATATGCTCAGTTGTGAGGGTATTTTCCTCAGATGTGCTAGGACATTATAATCCACCTTATTTTTCTTAGGCGGGTCCTTTGCAGTGAGCTCTTTGACTGTTGTTTTATCAAAGGCGATTTCCTCGGGGATTTTCCCTTTCCCTTTATTTTTTTTGTTCGAACCTTTGTTCGCAGATCCGAAGTTCTTCTCAGGCAGCGTGCGATTACGCAACTGGATGTTTTCACATTTCTTCTTCTCCTATTCTTTTCCCGAGGTGAAGTCTTTGAAGAGAGTGATGAGGGGTATTTCATCCTCATAATAGCTCCCGAAGATAAGAACTTTGGGTCTTTCCCCTTCCGAACTGGTACCAACCATATGACAGTTTCTAGTCATTTCTTCATGCGCGTTTGTCGCACTATTTTTCCACTGACGGGCACGAGCTTCGCACTTCATCCTCTTGAAGCGTTTTTGATGGACAACGAATCCTTGGCACTACTTCTTGAAGGTACTGCATTCCTCGGTGGGGTGAGTGACCCTCCGATGATATAGGCAGTAGTCTGGATGCGCTTCTTCTCCATCGAGGCATATGATCCCGGGAGTGTTCCTCACGAGAGGTGGCAGCTTCATCCCCATTGATAGGGCTTTGGCGAACCGCTTCTCTATTTTGATCCTGCTCTTATTTGTAGCAGATGTGCTTTGGTTTGGTCGGAGTGCTTTATGACTCGTCCTTGCCGCAGCTTCTTTATCCTGACGTTGACGCTTATCCTTTTCATATATGGATGTCTCGCGTTCTCGGTCAACTTTACTTTTTTGAAAGGCTTCGTTTAACAGCCTCTCGATCGAGTCTTCTGGTAGTTCTGGGGATTTTAGCGCCGATTCTGCCCCCAGTTCCTCTGTATTTCTTTCTGACGCTGAAGAAGATTCTTTGTCATATAACGACGAATGAGAGACCATGTGGAAACTTGCTACATGGTCTTCGTTGTCTTCTGATGATTCATTTTCCTCATCATTGTCACTATGTTCGTCCTCAAGAATATTCTTGAGGAATTCTTCGAGTATGACTGGTGTCCATGCCTTCTGGTTGTACTCCTCCAGTATGTCAATGTATTTTTGTAGATCTGTGTGCTTGTCGTCATACTCGGCAGGCTGCACAGGCTTCTTGGTATTCTTCTTTTTCTTCGAAGACTTCGAAGGCTTGACTTGGGGTTTTTTCCCTCATCAACAATTTTCGGTGTAGAATGTGGTTTCAGCATCCCTTTAATGATTTCAGGTTCAAGTGGGCTTTTCCAATTGACTGTCGTACACACTTGTAGACCTCTCAGCATTCTTTTGGTTTTTTCTGAAAGAACGACTTCCCATGGAGTTTCTTCCATGAGTAAGCATGATGCCACCTGCGTATCCAATTTTTTGGGATTATGATTCTGGGGTGGTTTTACCTTCCAGTTATCAGACAGCGTGAATTTCCCCTATTGATACTGGTCTTCGACCCAGTTTTTGAAGACGTAGAAATATTCAATTGGGTGGCTCACCATTCTATGATAGGAGTGGTAGTTAGGGTTGTTGACGTCGCTGGGTTGCGGTGGACACCGCGTGTCTGGCAATGTGATGAGTTTATTACGCGCTGCTAATTCGAATAGTCTCCTCGTCTTATCGCGGGGAAACGAGTAAGCGCGTCCTAGTTTTTCCTCCAAGGATGGGCACGGACGCGCATTATTTTGGCGAGCAGCCGGTTTTAGGTCGTTCGGTTGTTATTGTGTATTAGAAATGAAGGCCGCTTTCCTTTTACCCTTGTTATTTCAAGGGTCCTTATTTGAGGAGGACGACCCGTGGCCCATCTGCTCCATTTGGGCCAGTTTATCTATCAGAGCCTGGAAGGTGGTTGGTTTGAAGAATGTCATGAACCGGGACACGGTCGTTTGAGGATCAAGGGTCCTGATGAACATGCCCACAACGAGAGATTCTTCAATACGTTGTTCGCACTTAGACCACAGGTTTTGCCACCGGATCGCGTATTGGACCCAGGTTTCTCCCGGCTTTACCCTGGCATTGATTAATGCCGTAACTGGAGTGTGTTCGCTCGCGCTGGCCAAACGCTGTATGAATAGTAGTTCCATCTCTGTGAATGTTTTTACGGAGCTATTTAGGAGCTCCGAGTACCATTCAAAGGTTGTTTCTGAAAGGCTGCCAACGAACTGGCGAAGCAACAGTTTGTCGTCGCCTCCAGTGTTGCTGTACAGAACTCTAAACTGCGTGACGTGCTGGTAAGGGTTGCCTGTCTCTTTGTATACATGGAATTTGGGGATTGTATACCCCGGCAGGTACTTGATTTGATCATACTAGTCTAGATACGGTCGTCCAGTTCTGACAATTTGGCCATCGGCTTCATTAGCTTGATGAGCTCTTATTTGTCGAGCAATGTAATCATCAAGGGCGACCTTGGAGATTGTTTCTTCTTTGGCCACTGATAAGGCTGGAGGAGGGTTTGATGTTTCCCCTCTATCATCTTCGATCATTATCGGTGGATCTTCGGCTGGGGGTTTTGGCTGGATCATCATTCCAACCAAGTCTTGGAACAAGAAAGCCATTTTCTTCATATTAGCAGCTTGTTCAGCGGCTTCTTTGTCCCTTTTCTTGAGCACCCTTCGCAGAAACTCTGTATCGGTCTCTTGCTCTTGGCGATGTTCGGCCTCTTTTTGCGAACTTGTTTTCTTTCCAGTGAGTGCCGTCGTTTTGTTCAGCATTTCCTGGAGCAGTTGCTCCTGAGCCATTGTCAGCGACCGAGTTTGTGGTCAGTGACTCACCGAAGCACGGCTCCCTTCTTGCCCATTAGTCATATAGACGGTATGGATGATAATGCCCCCAGACAAGGAGTGTTTGGATCCATCACCTTTGGAATTTGCCGCGGGCAGTAGAGTTTTCTCCAACCTCGTTATGGAAGATTGGAGTTGAAAGAGCCGTTATGACAGGCATCTGTTTAGGATAAGTCCTTCGTTGTATAGCGAAGGAGTGGTCCTTTTCTTGTTGAGCCGTCGATTTTTTTGGTCAACGAGAGTAGTTCTGGTCAATCACAGAGTTCTGGACTTTTCGGCAGACCCTATGAATTTGCGAGGAGAGCCGGTGATGAGGCTGCTCCGGCTTTGCCTGTACTGTAACTTCTGCAGGCGGGGGTGATTTCTTTAGCACCGCTGTTGGAGAGTATTTGCGCGCCCTCTTAAGCGGATTAAAGCTGTTCCCGATTGGAACAGCAGCGTCGACTTCCACCATTGGAGCTGGTTGGGTGAGTCCAGACGGAGAGTTTCCCCCGGCTTCTTTTACTCGACGCCAATGGCGACGTCAAGCGTGCCTTACTGAAGGGACCGTCTTAGTTTTGAAAGCGGCTTTATCACGCCCCTGGTTTTGCTGAGGTGCTGCAATTGGCGTCAGCCTATTGAAGACCGACGTCCTTGTTAAAGTTTGAGGAGAGCCGGCCAATCTTTCGAAGACCGACTTTGTGATGGGGGAAGCACTTTTGACGGCTTCACCTGTAATTGGAGTAGTAAGGGTTAGCCGTTTTGGGGTAGCCCCTTCAGGTATCACGAGCTTCTTTGCGGGCCCATTTGAGTTCTTGCTCAACCTGTTGAAGACTGAGACACCAGATTTAGACGGCCTGTTGAGAGGGGCCGTTGTGGTTGCCAGTCGATCGAAGACCGACCTTTTAGGAGCTTCTTCTTCTGGCACTGAGGCACCTAAACTCACAGGTGGTCCTAAAGAACAATCCAGTAGTGGCTTGTGTGACTTGCCCCACTGACATTGAGAAAATAGAGGCCGCATTGGGCCCATAGGTCACTCCTCCAGTTGGGATAGAGTGGGAGTTGCTGTTGCAAGAGGTGCTTTAGGAATCCATTGATTTCTCTGCACAAGAGAAAGACGCCAAGAATTAGTACCTCGAATCCAAGGGCAACCAATATATAGCAAACCACGATTTGTACGCAAAACACGACACACGAAGTGTGGAGTGGAAAGAGGAAAAGATCCCACCAAGCGTGCAAGAATCTGTTTACTGTCGAAAATAGAGACGAACCGGGATTGAATGTCTTGCCTGAATTTGGGGGCAGATGCTATTTGGACTTATCCATCCACCTCTCCAAAAATACCAAGTTGATTTATGGCACCATATATCGGAGGTTTGGATAGATACGAACAATGTTGCTCCAACTTTCTTCTAGAAGGCCTAGCTGGCAAGCGATCCCAGTCCGCGGCAGAGAACAAGACAGCAACCGAGCGTACCCTTGTTCGCTCCTTCTCTACCAAGCACGGAAGTTTAAGGATAACTGTAGGTCGGTGGCTACCTAAGGAATCTCCGATTCGATCTGCCCTACGGCTGGGAAGCATCTACCTCATCCCGATCACAAGGAGAGGTTCACCATGATGGGGGTAAGGTACAAACATTATTTTCGGAACAAAAAGAATGAAATGAATAAGGGACCATCCTTTTTTTTGCGGCATGCTCAAAAGAGTTAAGGATTCGCAGGGGGGCCGTTGTAGCAGACTTTATCAGATTCCCCCTCATTTGTGAGGGGTTTTTGATTGTGAGGATTCTCTTCCTTGCAGGCGCAAGCCCCTGCGGTTAATTACGTTATCGCGTTGAGATAACAAATTTCTCCTGCTCCGGAAGTTCACTTCGTGTCGTGTGTTGTTTTTGTCTATTTTGGTTGGTTGTGAATTGTATACGGAGACTAGTTTATGTCGTCGCCTGTAGGGCGCAGATCAGTCCAAATCCGTATATTTTAGATTTGGGTTTTGAACTTAGGTTGTATGTTCCCTTAGTTCAAAAATGTTTTGTTTTATTTAAGGACCGTTAATCTAGTTTGAGATTAAGATCAACTAAAATACATGAGCATTTAAGCTCAATTTATTTTTAACTAAGGATATGTTAGTCCTGTTTGAGACTAATATCAACTTAGCAGTATTTTCAGGATCAATTTATTAAGATCCAATAACATAGCATTTGGGTTCATTTACCATAAAACTTTTCAGAGAGACTTAGCCAATTTGGGCTTAGTCTACTCAGTTTTTTTTGTTCAAAAGTGTTAAGCACTTATTTGGGCTCTGTTTGTTCGGCCCCCCTTTCTATGCAAAAGTGCTAAACACTTGTTTAAAGCTCCGGCGCTCACATGGGTATCATGTGAAGCCTTCAGTTATGGGCACTGCCCAATCAGTGCTAAATACTCAGTCATTCTGACTGAATATATATATAGTGCTAAGCACTTTTTATATAGTGTCCACGTGAGGAACACGTGCGGTGCTACCCTATTTATTTTGTTGAGCACCTACTTGTGTTTCACGTGAGGCGCTGGGCGCTGCCCAATCAGTGCTAAGCACTCAGTCATTTTGGCTGCACAAGAAGTGCTAAGCACTTTACTCAACACTCACGTGTGTTTCACGTGACGCGCTGGCCCTCTGTTTTGGGTGCCCGCGTGTTTTTCACATGTGGCGTTGGGCGCTGTTGGGGACGCCCACGTGGGAAGCACGTGAGGCGCTAATCCCTTTTCTTTTTTAAAGATTGAATCTCTGTTAATGGCATTTTGACCATTAATGATCACCAAGATCTTTGTTTTGAAGATCTGGGATCGGGTTTTCTTTAAGAACTAAGTTCTTATGTTTTTTTTCTCTTATAAGAACTAAGTTTCTTTTATGGTTAAACCCTATTTTCCGAGGAATTAAATTCCTATAGGATATGTTCTTTTTCCTTTTTTCATTCTTTTTAACCTAGTTCTTTTTTGAATTTTTTATTCTTCAAGAACAAGATCTTCTCGATGAGAATTAAATTCTCAACTTATGGAAGACTTGTCATGTGGATCTCAGATCCAGAGAAAGAACTAAGTTCTTGAGAAAGGTTAAAACCTTAGATATGCTATGATAGGTAAAGGAGATGTTTTGATCTCTGTGCTTTCTTTACCTAGGCTTTGAGAAGAGGAAGATCTCTTCTTTCTTGAGA
Organism: Agapanthus africanus; assembly: GCA_030015575.1. Classification (NCBI taxonomy): domain Eukaryota; kingdom Viridiplantae; phylum Streptophyta; class Magnoliopsida; order Asparagales; family Amaryllidaceae; genus Agapanthus; species Agapanthus africanus. Next base: position 412,032,358 of record CM057349.1, on the reverse strand, counting down.
ATTAAATTCTCTGTTGTTTTGAGAGCTTTCTGTATTTTTACAGAATCTTATGGAGGGTTCTCTCTATACGTCTGTGTGTGTTTTTGAGACTTGAAGTCTCAGATCCTTTATATAGTAGAAACAAATTATTAATTAGTTTTGAGAAAATCTCCCATTGAAAGATTTCAATTGATTTAATTGGTCTCAAAATTGTTCAGAGGATTTTATCCCGTTAGATTTTGATCCAGTGATTTTTGTTTCACAGAATATATCTTCAAGATTAGGGAAATATTTTCCCATATACAGAATTTTATTCTATCAAACGGTGATTTTTAATCACCATTGGATTTTTTAATCCAAGGGCTCTTTGTTATACAGAGCACATCTTTCTTTGTTTAGAAAGATATTGGGAAATATTTTCCCATCTCATTAGATGTTTGATCCAACAATTTTCTGTTCAACAGAAAATATTCCTCCCATTTAGAAAGATTAGAGGAATATTTTCTCTTAATGGAATTTTATTCTATTATTTGATAATTTATCATCACCATTGAATCTTTGGTCCAACGGCTCTGTTTAACAGAGTGTATCCCAATTTTTAGGGAAATGTCACGATGTAGAATTTAATTCTACTTGATTTTACTTGGGCGCCGCCCCTCACGTGTTGTGCACGTGGGCGTCACTTAAGAATTTAATTTTTATATATGATAGGCGCTCCTATACTTTGCACATTGGTGCCCACGTGAGTTTCACGTGCGGCGCCACCATAGGATTTAATCCGAAGGGGTTGGCATTGGAGCTGGCGTCCTCGTAGGGGGCACGTGAGGCGATGCCTCATTAAACTTTAACAGAGCTTGGCTCTTTTTATTATGTTTAAATATTAGGGGAACAGAAACGATCAAGCATATATAAATAGAAATAGATATAAGGAAACAATATCATGAAGTTTGTTCTTGTGCACTTTAGGTGACATAGATACATAACAAGCAATCATACATAGCGGAAATACATGTATCAACCCTAAAAGTTTACGATATACCTGATCTGATTTGTTAGATCGTTTCTCTCCCACGTCATGTAGAAAATCTGATCTTTATTGCCTCCAAGTAACGGCCGAAGGGAAAACACACATTAGTAGAAAGTGAGAATCCCCCACTTAATCACCCCGCAAGCCAACCCAAAATAGAAGAGGATAAAGAAGGAGACGACAACACTCTAGTTTTTCTCTCATATATCTCATGTGAAACCCTAGCCCTCTATATATGAATATATAGGATACACACTCATATGGGCGGATATTAGGCCGGATCGGGCCCAAATGGTTAACATACTCCCACTCGCACATTCGAGTGGGTATCGTCCATAACTCCCTGAGATGGTTTCTTAAACCATTCATTTCCTGAATCAATTGTCTTCCTAAGAATCTCCTCTTTCACTTCCTCATTCTTACCCATACATATATGTTGGTGCGGCGTGGACTGTTGAGAACCTGCAAGCGGGTATCCTTGCAGCCAGATCCTTTAGGACCGACACAAGGATCTCCCCAAAAAACAACATAAACCAAAAATATGTTAGACTCGCGAAATATCATACCCAAGATCCAATCAGATATATCTGCTCAAGTACCTTCGATCCCTTTCAGAACCATACTTGAACACCTAGGTGTACCTCTCGATTCATCGGGATCTTAAACTTCGCCACCATGGCGTCGATAAGAGTTTGCCATGCGATGCAATCAGGAGACATTCCAATTGATCTTCATCCGGCTCTGAATAGTTAGATCTGCTATTCACCCGCTTTCCTGACATTGCCCAATATGTGCGGTATATTGTCATCGCAGCAGGAAACATCAGCCAAACTAGCATACGCCCATAATATACCTACCCAGACAGCCCAATGTCGCTAAGGGTATAGACTGCTCTTCCTTCCGTGAAAGAGGTCATCATAAGGGCTCACACAGTGAGGGAGATAAGATCCATCTCTCAACCTCCTTATATGTATGATCCAAGCGCACATCGTATGGCAACGTGCTACGGTATAAAATTCTCTCTATGAGAGCGTACGCTATTAAGGTTATACTGTACGGACCCAAGTCCAATCACCCTGTGATTGACTTGCCGAGCCATATCGTCCTGTGATATGCCTAGGATCTTCCGATAAGCTCGCACCTCGTACGACGAGTCAGACCATAAGTCCGGCTATATGTAAACAGGTAAAAGCGGCCATAGAATAACCACTTCGGTCGTTCGGCTTACAGCACATAGCAATCTCATCCTGACCCGGTCAGGACGACTCTATTAAGTACTCCCGCTGTTGCCATACCCAGTATGCAACACCAAAGTCGCTGCTCCGAGCAGCTAACGTCTAGCACTTAGTCTGAACTTCATATGCTTCCCTAGCATAAAGGGGATCTCTCACGTAAGGAAAACTTCCTATCTGCTGACGTATCCTTGTTAAATATGTGCCCCGTACACTTCGTGTGCCCCGTACACTTCATGTTCCCCATACCTTAAATAGTCAAACAAAATATAAAAATATCCATCCCGGATAATAAAGAAAAAAAGTTATACACCATCAATCTTAAAATATACATCTATAAAGTCGCCATCCATAATAATAATGTCAAACATAAAAGTAAGGTCTATCAAGATATCTGAAATGCAATACACCACCTAGGATGAAGCCCAAACGCATATAACGTTACTCAGCTATTTCCTTTGTCATCGGATCCCCGGTCGTCTAACCTGAAAGAAAACCCCTATACCTTAGACCACCTTCTCATGCCACTTACTCCTTGATGGAGTGTCGTCAGATCTGTAAGTGTTTCAACTTCCCATATATATGAGATCGTTTGAGTATGCTACGTTGACCTGATATCACGATAAAGAGAAACCATGTTTCCTTTGCGTGCGAAATCACACGCAAATTCCTGAGGAATCACATCAGCCTAGCAGCCCCTTTAACACTACTGAGGTAGCCGTATATTCCACCTGCATGATGAAAAAACTACACTTTCTGCTTCTTACTACTCCGAGTGATGGCCCAACCATTATGCAAGAAAGCACGTGCGGATGTAGATGTTCGCATATTCAAATTGTCGGCCTAGTCGGCACTTGTATGTCTACATAACCGCAAGCCTGATTCCTCATAGCATAAGGTATAGTGGGTCATCCCACATAAATACCTGAAAATCCCCATCACTTGATCCCAACAAGCATACCGTAATACTGAGTCCAATCGGTAAGGGTTATATGTCTGGTCAAGTACACACTATGCATACATTAGATTACTGACTAAGCAAAATGGAACCCACAAAATCTGTCTTTCTTTGTTAAGAGTCTTATAATAAAGATCAAGGCTAAAAACATGTCCATTAGTGGCTGGAGTAATAAACTAGAGAGTGACTGTGCGGGCGGAACCGTTTTAAGACATACCTCATGTGAGTCTCCGAAGACAAATATAAGATGCTTTTGAAACGACTCCTTTTGAATCCAATTCCCAAACACAAACTCAATATCTCATGTGTCCTCTATAGTAAGAACAGCCACTCCAAGTAGCATTCATTGTCTCCAAGTCACTTTTAGTTATTACAATATCGTTCACAACAAGATCACAGAACTTATAGTTGTCGCATTCAATCATCGTCAGTCCATATCCAATATAAATCGATGATATCGAACCAACAACTGCTTGGATAAAGTGTTTCAAGCCATAAATGGACTTTTTGAATCAACTCGAGTCCCCTTAGTTTTGAAACCCGTAAGTAGATCTCCCAGATCTCCTTATCCAAATCTCCATCAACAAAACGATCTATGTCCCCAGGACTAGTTTAAGATCTTTATGTGTAACAATTTGTTAACGAAGGTGAAATAGACGCAATCATCTCCCCTGATGAAAAGTGTCTCTTCATTTTCCACCTACGCTAAGTGAATCCCTTAGCTAACAAGTATGCCTTATATCTCTTTACAGTATCGTCCTCCCTTCGTAAGATCTTGAAAAACCTAGTTTTTATTAACAGTCTTGCGTCTGATAGGATAATCGATCAAATCACAGACTTGATCCTTTATCATTGACTCATACACAATGTCGTTATTCACTCCTTCACAGTAGGCCCAGAAATAGCGTACACAAATGACTTGGGTTCCGCAACCAATGCGAAGTTACTATAGACGTCTCCTCTTTAATATCGAAATATCGTCGGGGTGTCAATCTGCAACACTATCTACTGTAAGTCTACGGTAGCGCCCCAGCCGTCTACAGACGCCAAATGCGGAACAAAAACTTTTAAACTAGCGCTATCGTATACTTTCACCCGGATCTGCCATTATTGCTAACTAACAAACTGTAAATAGTGTAGAAAGGTTATACCGAACGATCCAAGTCCTTCGTTCTTTAACCATCATCCCACGCTCCGTTGCGGCTGCTCCGATCTCGTCGATCTCCGATCTGCTCGTCCAGGTGGCACCACGTCAACAATTCTTTAAACGGGCTCCCGCCTCTGACTCGAGGTAACTCGGTCGTCAAGTTTGCTAAAAGAGACGACCAAGATTGATGTAGAGAATGAGTAGATTACTTTGTCTCACTTTGTCCAAAGCCGTGGACGATCGGTTAATGAAGTTGCCACTCGAATCGGGTGATGGAATGAAATGAGCTATGAAATTTCCATACACCCCAAAAACTATCATAATCTTTTTAAACCAAATCAAGTGAGTGTGAGAGAGAGGGGAAGGGCCGGCCACTATATAGGAGTGGGGGGGTGAGTGTAGAAGAGGGGGAGGTAACCACAAGAGAAAAGATCAAGGGAAAATATCCTAAGCAAGAACAAAATGCATTAATGAAATGGATGACACATCTAAACCTAGTCATCAATTCATTAAATGCAAACAAAGGTTCATGAACCTTGTCACCATCCTTGTCACCTCTTCTAGAAACTTGTAGAAGCTTCTACACTCATCTCAAGAAAAGATAAATCCGTCTTTAACCGAATGTTAAAAGATGGCTGATAGAAAACTGGAAACTGGCAACTTCCAAAAGTGATCCCGAAACGAATTTCAGGATAACCCCGTAACTATATAAATATACCTGCATTTGTATTACGACCGAATACAAATACAACTGAGACAAAGATATTATATCTACTCAATATAATACTCGAATCCGGCTTAAACCAAAGCCCACCAGTATCATCTGCCCGAAATATGATACGTGCGTAAACGCACGTGCATTTTCCGAACCCTACCATAAAACCATACGGCCTCTACAACTTTTCGCCCGAACTTGGGAAACTGTCTGTAGGGGACTCTAATGACTCGTCAGTACCCTGGCAGTGGGTTTAACCACAAACCGTCAGCGGCACTAGCAATGCGTAACGGCTGCCCATGGACTGACCTTAAGGGATGCCGATGAGCGAACTCATCTGGAAACCCTACTGAGCCTAACAGTGACAATGTATATACAGTCCGGTCCGTTCGTCTATGAGTATCGCATATCTGCCTAGGGGGCTAGTAACGTCAGACCCCCAATAGCAGTATAAGTCGTGTCGGAGTGTAGCCCAATAACACCCTGAGATACTACTGGAGTACCTACCAGTAAATCTCCTGCCACGGCCGTGGGTTTTGTGTAATGGCTCTCCTAGACACAGCATGATCTCGCCCCCAATACCGGGAGAGACGAATCCCCTGCCGATCCGCTCACGTGCCTCCATATGGCTCGGGACTGTACCCAAAAGCTACCTGTTTGCACGACTCCTTTGAACCGTGGTAGGGTAGAAATCAAAGCACAGTGGCAACTCACAAGAGACAAATGACGACCTCAGGTCGATGAACTAACCTGTACACATGTCACCAGGGAACTGCTATCTGACGATATGTATAATACCAACTAGCAGATTCCCGGCGAGTCTTGTCCGGTGTACTCATAACCCAATGAGCACCTGTATACATCTTAGGTGATCCAACTGACACCAGTGGCTTGTGAGACCGGCCACCGTCCCTCGTCGGGGTCTCGACTGTATACACTAGTCTACTCTGGAGTATCGATGCCCTGTCTCGAAACTCCCACGACTAGGGACCACAATTAAGGATATGCATATAAACCACCCAACTCTCACGTATATGATCGCCATCATACTGTTGGTAGTAAAGCAAGATCCTAAGGGCTCTATCAAAGTGTAACATGTAATCAGTCACCTGAACATGTACATGACTGATAAAGGCAAACCAGATAGCATACTATCATCTCGAGTAAGACTGTCCTACCGGTATAGGTCCCCCGCAATCATTGCAATTACGTACCTGCGATCCAATAATTGACTCTGAGGACACTATCTCCAACAATCTCCCACTTGCACTTAAGGCTAATTATTGCGATGTCGACTACTCACAGCCCGTGTGAAACCGAACATCCAACTCCTCTACTAATCAGTTTCACAAAACCCGTTTGTAAAACTATTGTGTTCGAGAAATAGCCTCAGTGAGTGGATCTGCCTAGAAGTTTCTTTCTATATCTCTCTCAAGTTCGCGGAGAAAACCATCTCCCGAATTGAGTAATACCTGTCTTAGAATATGTCTGGATATCTGATGGGAATTAGTTCATAAATGAACTCTAAATCCAAACTTCTTAGACTGTATCGATCACTGAACCTAATCAGTATCTGGCACCATGCCACCCACAGTATCCTCTTGGACCACCTGTCCATAATACTGTCCCTCGTCAGAGGGAAAACTATAACTCTGACAATCACTCTGTCAACTATGTCACCTTTGAAGCCTGGAATGATAACCGTCTCCCGAAGGAGGCTGCCGTCATCAAATCCGTAGAACATCCACTTATGTTCTAAAACTGCTTCCTTATGTTTCTCCAGGATTGGATTAATACAAACTTATCGCATCTAGTGCAAAAACAACATTTGGTATGGTACTTGACATCTCATGATTGACTCAATTGCCTAAGCAAGTGATCTGCCAATCATGCCCATCCCACTCCCCTTTAGTCTGTAAGACACCTTTAGAGAGGGTGACTCCATCACCTGCAGGTACACCACCATACCAGGAGTCATCTATTCTAAAAACCATTAGAATACTCTCAAAGTACGCACATTGGGAAACTACCCAAATCCAGATCTAAAACCATAGATCTAGAAACCAGAATGTCAAATATTATATCCATATCCTGTCTGGAGAAACAACTGTGTGACGACCACAGTACAACCGATCGTAGTACAGGAATTTTACTTCCTACTCTGTGTATGTCATCCAGATACCATGACATCACACCCTACTACCTTGTTAACAGATCCATCCCCTATTCTGATGAAGTCAAACCCATGACTGTCACATTAAAATTAGATGATCTATCTCCGCCATAACTGCTGTAGTCTATGAATAGACATAAGCTACTTGCCCACTATGCTTCTGCTGCTCCTACTGACTACGACAACCCTCTGGCAGAATAATATACACGTGCACTTCTAAAGCTAGTTTAGAACGACGATATACTTATCCTCCTGCCTGGTCTCATAGTCTGGAACAACAGTAGTGTCAAGTCTGGATAAACAAGAACCTCCCTGTCACCGTCCTTGAGGCTACCGGAGTGCCTCTCGGGTGTCTGAGGTTACCCACCATATCTGCGGAGTGGCTAATGGAATGTCAAACCTGATTGAATATATAGGTCATATTAAATTTTTCATAATCGTTCGCGGTTCTGGAATCACTTCCAGTTCTACCATACTCCCACTACTGTTTTCTGAAAAAATCCATTTTACTAAAACTGTGGCGAGTCAAGAACAATATCACTATTGATCTTCCAAATGGTAGAATATCAACCCTCGTCATACCCAGGGTCAACCCACAAACAGCCATTACAGAAACGTGCCCTGAGTTATCCAGTGTCTGGTTTTAAGCATAAGCTGGACAACTCCCCGTACCTTAACATCGTTAAGATATGAACCATTCTATATCCAATATAGAAACTTTGGCACTTATTTAATTGGAACCAGATTCAAATCATGCAACTGTCTCCAGTGCATATCAACTTTAATGGAAAAAAGGCTTATCAGCATTACTCAACTTAGGAATCCATCCAATTATGAGTAACCTGAAAGAGAAACAAGTTTCTCAAAACCATTACAATCATCTGAATACCAATCACAAGAATCTATATTTTCGATCTCTTTGAAGAATCCCGATACTTGTGACACCTGGTTCTCTACTTTATTCTTATACCCGCAACTTCTCAAAACTTCGTCCTTGTATTTCTACGAAACACTTGTCTAAAAACTAGAGAAGTCATAAGTAAACAGAACATAGTACGAGGACCTACCCCTTTGTCCTGATGGACACTGGACAACATACAATACTCTGTATAAGTCCGCTGAGTTGAATAACTCAAAACCTGTGCTTCGTAGGTTGAAAACTGTACCCTGGCGATTTCCTCAAATATCACCAATTACAACGAATTCTGATATAATGAGGATAATTACCTAATTCCCAATAACTTACTCTCACTCATCATCTGTAAAACCATACAGATATGAGAATGAAACCTGGTAAATACATACCCTTGTAGTAAGTATCTAATCGGGAAAATAGTTTTCGTTTAACAATGCACTGAAACATGAAAATGTTTCGTAGGGGTATCCTGGTATTCCTAGTAATGCCTCTTCCATAATCCAATTCATGAATTTAACCGTATATTTCTTTGCCTTCTCTCCAAATCCCTTTATTTGTCTTTAGTCGTTACCTTCTGTACACCTTCGTTAGGCTAAATGGTTTTCTTCCTTCCCTACCGTTCGGCACCAGCCTATGGTTTGGAAGAAGACTATCCAGTAAGCATAATAGGTGTACCCTCCTAAACCAAGGAGTACTCGCATCTCGAGAGAAGGTGATGATAAAAGACAACTGAATAATACCTTATTCCATTGAAGATGAAATAGGAGTGGCGATGAAGTACGCGGTTTGGTCGTGAATGATAACAGTCGCAATTCACTTTGCCCTCTTTCTAATCCCTTTATTTTGTCTTTACATATTACCTTCTGTACACCCTACTTAGGCTAATTGATTTTCTTCATTCCCTACCTTTCGGCACCTGCCTATGGTTTGGAATAAGACTATCCAATAAGCGTAATAGGTGTACTCTCCTAAACCAAGGAGCCCTCGCAACCTGAGAGAAGGTGATAATAAAAGACAACTGAATAAACCAATTCTATTTCTCCTGAACCTTGATCCATCCTCGAAGAAGTCCTTTCGAGTTCGTATATAACCATACGATGGATCTATCCAATGGAAGTGGATGTCTGCAGTAATACGGGGTGTTCTGAGAAATGCAAAGGGTAAAAGAGGGAGTGGCAATGACTTATGCAACTCGGACATTTCAAAAGCCAGTATATTAAGAAGGTTCGGTCAACTTGGTCACTGAGTCATAGTCTAGGGTCGGTCAAAGGTCGCTGCCAAAGAGAGAGAGAAAAGAAACACTCTGCGTGCACTCTAACCTAGATCAGAATGGTAATCACTTTATCTAATCCGGAAACCTCCTACTGTCCTGTCAAATTCTCCTTCAAACCTAAAAGAAGAATCAATCGAGATCACCCGAAAGAGTAAACCAACCCATCAGTGGGAATCGGGATCCAACTCTTATCGCATGATAATATGATGGAATGCATCCACGTTACTCATACTCCAGAAGGTATGCGCATACTTGGAAAGTTTCAGTTTCTTTAGAAACTCCCGATATGATTTTTGCCCCATGCTCTTATAACCTTAGCGTTAGGTCAAAATGTCATAAGTCACATGCCAAGTTCTACCCGTCACTATCTTGTTAATTTGAACCCACCCGCATATGCCCTTGGCGTTAGGTCAAAATGGCAGAACGGCTGTCCCAAACCAACTCATCTATCTATGCAACAAATGAATATCCAGCAGCTACCAAACACTATGCCTTGGCGTTAGGTCAAAATACATAGCTTGAATACTACTGAATACCCAAAAGAAGTGACGGAGGGCTACGGCTAGTTTTTGGCGAAAAACCTTTAACGTAACGAACTTGATATCGCTGAAGGAACCTGATAGCTTTTTAAAATATAGTGGCGAAAACCTTTTTCTAAAGAGGTCACTCCCGGTGAAGGGATCTCGGCTCTTTCGTCGTGGAATGAGGTGCAGGATATTCCACTGAATACCGCGATGCAAAGCAATTTATAATCGACTATAGTGAAGTTATTACCGTGACGCAAACTTCTGCCTAAGGGGTCATTCCCGGTGAAGGGATATCGGCCCTTGCCTCGTCGAATGAGGTGCAGGATATTCCACTGAATACCGCTATGCAAAACAAAAGGAAACATCTTTGCAATAACACTTTTTAAATTTGTTCCAACAACTGTCAAATAGGTTTGCTTTCCTTTGTATTGATCAGAATCAACGCGGTCCCATCAATAATCACACCAGAAAAGAACGAAAATAAAATGTACGTATATGCCATCCGCATTCGTCACTGGGTCCCGTCATCACCCGTTAGGTTACTTAACTAACGACAGAGCAGGGACTGAACTAGCGCGGGTGTAAAACATATACAACATCTAATAGTATATAAACCAATATACAATAATCGCTCCAGGCGTGATAATATGCAACATTACAGAAAAGTAATAAGCATCACAGAACAATACAGATAATCTGGGATCCCCGGGTTTCACAGAGCCGCTGCTGAAACCCGACGTTCCCCTGGTCGTGTGGATAGCCTGTGCAATGAAACCTAGACCCCTACGGATGCGGCAAGTTACCTGTCAAAACCTGAAGTGAGGCAGCCCCCTACAGCAAAGTGAATGGACCGCCCTTCACTTCACGGAATCCGGTAACTTGAGCACCCCTCCTTGGGTCAACCTGAACCCCCTACGAGTGCGGCGAATAGTCTGCTAATTCCAGAGTAAGGCCCCTCTGCCTCTCAAAGCCATGAGATGCGGACCCGTTGCTCTCAAGAACCCGGCTATCCGTGCACTCTGTCGCGGGGTAAAACTAGTACAGAAATGAAAAATAGTACAACAGGTACATCGACCGCAACCTGGTCGTGCCCCAAAAGAATATTATACAGCAGGCAGTGACGGCAGTCCACATATTGGACGCTCGCCTCGCAATATCAAATGTACAAACAAATCCAAACTGCACTATCATGCACACTGCTATCCACCATGACAAATCCGGAACATCACAGCACAACACAGAACATCAACGCGAATGTCACGTTCGCAAACCCGTCTAAAAGAACTATAGCAATCAGACGCGGTTTACCGATCAAATAACATTCCCGGTCGGAGATATAATGTAAGTACTGAAAACTAACATGTTTAAATTTCGATCGACTAAATATCATGAAGTGGGCCCCACGAACATCTGTTGAAGAGTAACAAAATCTGGGCCCAAAAGATATATACCAAAAACCCCAAATTCCAGAGAAGAAGACACTGTGCAAATTTGGGGGCATGATCACACAGAATGGCCGCAGATGCGCGGTCAAACCATAGGTTTAACCGCGATTCCGCGGCAGTCTTGTCGAATCATGTGCCCAAATTTGTACGGTGTTCTTAGAAAACCCTGCACAGATTTCTGTGATATACAGAATAATTTTTGGAACCCTTTAAAAATCAACAGAAACTGTGAACTTGAATTTTTGCGGTTTTCGATATCCGGTTCGATCGATATTTTAAACGCGTTAGCACAAGTTAGTAAAGCAAAATGGTGAGGCTCTGATACCACTGTAAGTCTACGGTAGCGCCCCGGCCGTCTACAGACGCCAAATGCGGAACAAAAACTTTTAAACTAGCGCTATCGTATACTTTCACCCGGATCTGCCATTATTGTTAAACTAACAAACTGTAAATAGTGTAGAAAGGTTATACCGAACGATCCGAGTCCTTCGTTCTTTAACCATCATCCCACGCTCCGTTGCGGCTGCTCCGATCTCGTCGATCTCCGATCTGCTCGTCCACGTGGCACCACGTCAACGATTCTTTAAACGGACTCCCGCCTCTGACTCGAGGCAACTCGGTCGTCAAGTTTGCTAAAAGAGACGACCAAGATTGATGTAGAGAATGAGTAGATTACTTTATCTCACTTCGTCCAAAGCCGTGGACGATCGGTTAATGAAGTTGCCACTCGAATCGGATGATGGAATGAGATGAGCTATGAAATTTCCATACACCCCAAAAACTATCATAATCTTTTTAAACCAAATCAAGTGAGTGTGAGAGAGAGGGGAGGGGCCGGCCACTATATAGGAGTGGGGGGGGTGAGTGTAGGAGAGGGGGAGGTAACCACAAGAGAAAAGATCAAGGGAAAATATCCTAAGCAAGAACAAAATGCATTAATGAAATGGATGACACATCTAAACCTAGTCATCAATTCATTAAATGCAAACAAAGGTTCATGAACCTTGTCACCATCCTTGTCACCTCTTCTAGAAACTTCTAGAAGCTTCTACACTCATCTCAAGAAAAGATAAATCCGTCTTTAACCGAATGTTAAAAGACGGCTGATAGAAAACTGGAAACTGGCAACTTCCAAAAGTGATCCCGAAACGAATTTCAGGATAACCCCGTAACTGTATAAATATACACGCATTTGTATTACGACCGAATACAAATGCAACTGAGACAAAGATATTATATCTACTCAATATAATACTCGGATCCGGCTTAAACCAAAGCCCACCAGTATCATCTGCCCGAAATATGACACGTGCGTAAACGCACGTGCATTTTCCGAACCCTGCCATAAAACCATACGGCCTCTACAACGTTTCGCCCGAACTTGGGAAACTGTCTGTGGGGGATTCTAATGACTCGTCAGTACCCTGGCAGTGGGTTTAACCACAAACCGTCAGCGGTACTAGCAATGCGTAACGGCTGTCCATGGACTGACCTCAAGGGATGCCGATGAGCGAACTCATCCGGAAACCCTACTGAGCCTAACAGTGACAATGTATATACAGTCCGGTCCGTTCGTCTATGAGTATCGCATATCTGCCTAGGGGGCTAGTAACGTCAGACCCCCAATAGCAGTATAAGTCGTGTCGGAGTGTAGCCCAATAACACCCTGAGATACTACTGGAGTACCTACCAGTAAATCTCCTGCCACGGCCGCGGGCTTTGTGTAATGGCTCTCCTAGATACAGCATGATCTCGCCCCCAATACCGGGAGAGACGAATCCCCTGTCGATCCGCTCACGTGCCTCCATATGGCTCGGGACTGTACCCAAAAGCTACCTGTTTGCACGACTCCTTTGAGCCGTGGTAGGGTAGAAATCAAAGTACAGTGGGAACTCACACGAGACAAATGACGACCTCGGGTCGATGAACTAACCTGTACACATGTCACCAGGGAACTGCTATCTGACGATATGTATAATACCAACTAGCAGATTCCCGGCGAGTCCTGTCCGGTGTACTCATAACCCAATGAGCACCTGTATACATCTTAGGTGATCCAACTAACACCAGTGGCTTGTGAGACCGGCCACCGCCCCTCGTCGGGGTCTCGACTGTATACACTAGTCTACTCCGGAGTATCGATGCCCTATCTCGAAACTCCCATGACTAGGGACCATAATTAAGGATATGCATATAAACCACCCAACTCTCACGTATATGATCGCCATCATACTGTTGGTAGTAAAGCAAGATCCTAAGGGCTCTATCAAAGTGTAACATGTAATCAGTCACCTGAACATGTACACGACTGATAAAGGCAAACCAGATAGCATACTATCATCTCGAGTAAGACTGTCCTACCGGTATAGGTCCTCCGCAATCATTGTAATCACGTACCTGCAATCCAACAATTGACTCTGAGGGCACTATCTCCAACATCTACAAGTCTCTTAAGGATCCGTGATTGGCTCCGAGCCATCAACCAAAATATCGCTCTCACTGTCGCCAGCTGCTGAAAAAACTAATTCCTTCTGCACCGCTGACCGACTAGGATTCTCCTCGATCTTGTAGAATCCCAAATCCTGACCTACTTCTGGCTTTTGCGAAAATTCTTCCTCGAGAAAATCGCTCGATATTTCATCCCTGAGAAAATTGTTCGTTGTTTCCTCTCCGAGAAAATCAACACTGCACGACCAAATGTCAGTCACAGTCCTATCACAAACTCATGGATACAAGTGACCACCCGGGTCTCTCATTCTTCTACTATACATAGAGTGTTGACTGCACTGACTTTGAAAACACTTGATCAAGAACATAAGCCACTGCCAACATGGCATCTCCGAAACAATATATAAGAAGCCTTTACCATCATATTCTTTATCATATCTAGGGTTTCCTAATTCTCCTCTCTACAACACCATTTTGTTGCATAGTTTACGATATCATCAGCTAACTGACGGCTCTTTTCCTTCATTCAGTTCCATGAACTGCTAAAATAAATACTCATGGCTTGCTTACAATTTCCAGTTTCCAGAACTGCTCCGTGAAACATGCCCAATCCTATTTGCATGAACAGACTCTTCACTTCATTAATACCATGTTTGATGCAAATCAACGCTTTAGTTCCGTGTGAGATAAATAGCCATATTGGGTAATTATTAATGAAGGTGTTAAATTAGGAAAACTCCACTAAGTGTCTTCATATTTATTGGTTCATATCTATCGGAGTGAATTATCTGCAATGGATATCTAAATGGTTTTCTCTGGTAGTTTTGCCTCCAGGGAAACTCTCATAAGTAGATGGTTTGATTTTGGCTCAAATACCAACTCATCCATCCCAGGTGGTTAAGTCATCCCATCTTTTTATTAACATAATCTACCATGCCACTCATGATATTTATAGAAAGGTCAATTCTTAAAACCATAAGAAACTCATAAGACAGATTATCCCATTAAGCTATCCAAATATCCTAAACCGAGACTAAAATTGTAATTGACGGAAAGATGATTTGTGGATAGCTATCTGCATTCCCGATGCAGAATTGACTCATATGCTCTTGACACATGATTTGCTTCCATAAACTTTTCTGCTCCCAGCAGAAGGCCTTCTTCAACTCAGTACCCCGACAAGAAGATTATTTATGGATAGCTATCTACATTTCCAATGCAGAATAGATTCATATGTTCTCGACACATGATTTTCTTTCACAAACTTTTCTGCTCTAAGAAGAAGGATTATTTCCACTCAGTACCCTGATAAGTGGAGTGCTTCAAATTCCCACAGTCAAACGTTGGACTTATTATATCCATTATCCTTAGCACATTTTTTCGTGTCAGGTCACTTAAGTTGTTGGCACGTTATTCATATTTTCGTAGCTTAATTGAACTCTTCTTGCAATAGGACACCCGCTCTTACGCACTGTTGACCTTGTCAACATATAGGTAGCTCTCTTGGTTCTATCTCCCTTGGCGATTAAATCTTAACCCTCAGTTATTCAAACGTACTAGCAAACGTCAACACGTTCACTTTCCGCATAACTAACTGCTTCATATATCAAGTAGAAAACATGTAACCGTCTATTGTTGTCGCTCTACAATCTAACTTGGAGCGGTACTTTTCAGATCCCGGATCGATGAAAATATAACTCTTAAATGTATCCACATTACGTAATTCGACTCCTTATATGAAAATAAGGCCAAACCAAGAAATAATATGACGTTGCCACGTCGCATAAATTACCCCGTAATCATCGCACAGCTTATCTCTTAGAGCGTAGATACCCTATAACTACCGTTCAATATAAACTGCGAGTGCTCGGTAATAAATTCTATGACCCCTAATGACATCGCTCTTCTTCACGTCCAACGCGTAGAGCGATCCTAAATGCACCAATCCTCCTAAGATCGTTGCATCTCGATAATGCTGCGTCGTATAGCCCCGCTACATTGTTACCACCTCAATGGTGCCGCGTCGTGTAGCCCTACTACATCGCTATTACCTTGTCATTAGCGTCTAAGTCTTTCATCTTGTTCATGTAATATTAAACTAATGTTTCTATTTTGTTATCGCCATCTACCATCTCACCCCTAGTGAGATTGAGGATAATTGACTTTATTATAGATGCGTTAAGACTATGCATATAATGGAGTACTTTTCTTTTCCAAATAATGTTTCGTTTTCAACCCATCTTAACAATAATAATAAACCTACACCCCGAAAAAAGAGAAGAAGGCCTATGGCCCAAACCATGTCGTTCAAAATTATAAAATTTAAAATTTTGTTAAAATGATTGAAAAGAGGATCATAGATTTCCTAGAAACGAAGTATATTGGATAGTTGAATCTAAACTCCCGTCTCCTCTCCAAATCTCTCACTTGAAATTTTTCAGATTAATGCAGTATGTGTTTATATATATATAATATGTCATGCACAACACAAAATGAAAAAATCAATCTAATAAATTTCATTTTCATTTAAACTACCCTATCAAATTTTCTCCGTTTTATTAGGATTTTCGTATTATTGGTGGAATTAATATGCGCCTCATGCGCTCTTACTGGAACAACTACCAAGTAAATCTCTAAGATTTTATGTGAGAGTAAAATATTGAAACTATTGGTGAGCAAACAAAATTTTCGAAAAAAATATAACTCTCAGAGTTAATAGCAAAACTCTTAACTAACCCATAACTTTAGAGCGATACTCCCCAAAAATAAGTAAACTAAAAATAATTTTCTTAATTTTCTAGAACTTTCTAGAATTTTTCTAAATTTGTTGGATTTTCTGGAATTTTTATGAATTTTCTGGGATTATTCTGGAAATTTTTTTGAAATAAGAAAATGGATCCGGCTCAAAACGCCGAGCCCGAACTAGCCCGGCCCGGTACGGCCCAGAGGCCTGGGCCAGGTCAGCTCGGACCTGGTGGTTACCCCCCCCCCCAATTTTTTTAAAAGCTTTTCTTTACAAAAATGAATTTTTCTTTTTTTAAAATAAAATCCGGAAAAAATTTCAAAAAATATTTTTTTTGTTAAAAAAATATTTGGCCCACTACAACAATCAAAAAAAAATTGGCTCCCAATCAAAATCCCAAGAAAAATAATTTTGGTTCTAAACCAAAAAATTCCAACCATAAATCCCAAAAAATATAATATTTGGTTCCCAACCAAAAAATCCAAAAAAATATTTGGTTTCAATCAAAAAAATTCAAAAAATATTTGGTTCCAAACCTTTTGGATATACCATCATATAGTTACATACGAACTCAAAAGAATTCGTTCCAGATTAGAGGATGGTATCCGGTTCAGGAGAAATAAAATAGAATTATTCAGATGTCTTTTCCCATTACCTTCTCTCAGGTTGCGAGGGCTCCTAGCATAAGGAGTGTACACCTATTACGCTTATTGGATAGTCTTCTTCCAAATCTTAGGCTGGTGCCGAAGGGTAGGGAAGAAAGAAAACCAATTAGCCTAAAGGACGTGTACAGAAGGTAATAAGTAAAGACATAATAAAGGGATTGGAGTGAGGGCAGCTAAGTATATGGTTACTGTCATGAATCAGGATAGTGGAAGAGGCGTTACTAAGAATACCAGGTTACCCCTCCTAAACATTTTCATGTTTCAGTTTCACTGTACAATATTAATTGAAAAATGTTTTCCCAATTGGAATCTAATTCCAGGGTATGTATTTACCAGATTAGTTTCTCACATCTATATATTATTACAGATGGTGAGTGGGAGTAAGATATTGGGAACTGGGTGATTAAATCCTCATTAGTGATATTTGAGGAAATCATCTGGTTTTTGTCTGACGGCAAACATTTGGTTTTGAATATCCGTTATTATGAACCAATTTAAAACTGATATATCTGTAAGTTTATTTTATAAAATGAGCTATAACTTTTTGAAATTATGTCCATGACATTTATCTATATCAGTTGGTGACTAGATAAAGTGCATTCAATAGCGGTGTAATTCTTCTTAACCATAGTACAGTTTTCAACCTACGACGCACAGGATTTGATTTGTAAAACTCAGTGGACTTATATAAAGTATTGTATGTTGTCCGGTGTCCATTAGGACAAAGGGGTTGGTAATCGTACTATATTCTATTTACTCATGATTTCTCCAGTTCTAGACAAGTATTTCATTGAAACGCAAGGTCCAGATATTGAGAAGTTATAGGTATAAGAATAAAGTAGAGAACCATTTGTTGGAAGTATCAGGATTCTTCGAGATAGTCGAAAATGTAGATACTTGTGTTTGGTATTTCGTTGATAGTAATGGTTTTGAGAACTTGCTTCTCTCTCGGGTTACTCATATATGGATGCGCTCCTAGATGAGTAATGTTGATTGGCCTCTTTCCATTTGGTTGATATGCACTGTAGACAGCTGCATGATTTTGAATCTGGTTCTAATTAAATTAGTGATTTTGTTTCTATATTAGATATATATATATATATATAATCAATTTATATCTTAACGATGTTAAGATATAGGGAGTTGTCCGGCTGATGCTTAAAACCAGAATCCGGATAAACTCGAGACACGTTTCAGTAATGGCAGTTTGTTGGTTATCCCGAGCTTTGACGAGGGTTAACTTTCTACCATCAGGAAGATCAATATTTATATTGTTCTTGACTCGCCACAGTTTTAGTAAAATGGATATTTTCAGAAAACATTAGTGGGAGTATGGTAGAACTGAAAGAAATTCCAGAACCACAAACGATTACTGAAAATTTAATAGAACCTAAGGATTCAATTGGATTTGATGTTCCATTAACCACTCCGCAGATTTGGTGGGTAACCTCAAGCACCTGTTCATATCAGATTTTTGCATTTTTATACCATCCATTCTTAATCACATTGCATATAAATAAGTACTTTTGATCCATGTCTGCTAAATAGTTGCAGCTTACAGGTTCTCAGCTCGTTACAGTGAAATTCATAAAAAGTCGCTACAAATATGGGACTACGACCAACAAACAGAGAAATACGGGTTTCCACATACTATTAGTATAATACCGCCTACCAGTTCAAGGAACAAATGGAAAATTATTGAGCATTTCAATGCACAAAGCACAAGGGCAGTACAAGATCCAAGACTTCAAACGCGGAGCTCAAGGCAAAAGTCCACTGTTGAATATCTGGAAAAGAACTGAAGAGTTTTTAAGAAACCAAGTGTTCCAAGCAGAAGACAAAAATAACATGAAGAAGCCCTGAAAAAATGAACCACTAAGTCTACCAAATGGCCGCGGTTCCGCGGCCATACAGACACATCTGCCGCGGTTCCGCGACCGTGCAGTGCACGTGTCGGTGGCAGTGTCGGTGCTTTAACTCGGCTCTTTTGGGATAGTTTTTTAATTTCGTGTATAGATCAGAATGTAAACGTAGGGTTTTCCTATCTATAAATAGGAGAGCTCAAACCCAAATTAAGTGTGCCTATTTTGTGGTGCCTCTTTTAGGGTGCCTTTCTTAGATGCCTCTCTTTATTTTTTTATTCCTGTTTTTTATATTCTAGATCTAAATTGTAAATTCAATTGTAATGCGTTCTTGAGAGGTCATCAATAAAATAAGTCTTTTATTTTATCTCGCATTCTTCTTATCTGCAATTTATTATCTGCACTTTTATTTGTTCTTTATTTATCTGCAATTTAGGTTATCAATTAAAATTTTAAAAAAAATGAATTTTATTGTTATCTTCCTAATGAGTGAGTAATTCCTCACTTGTTAGGGGTAGGATAGGGAAGGTTTGAGAGAAAGAAATCTCTCTCACGTCTGTGGATCAACAATTCCATTCATCTTCTTATCCAAATGTTGATCCTACTCCTGTCCAACCATTCTATTCCTATCCATCATACCCAACTATTACACCTTCCCTGGACATTGCTTCTACACAGTCATTTGGGAGTTTCCAGTATCCAAAAAATTTTGAATCTTTTACTGAAACTCCTTCACAAGCCATGTCTAGTTTGGAACAGGCATTGGAAGATTTTAGGGTAGTGTCATGCCAACAGATGATGAATTTGAATGCATCCATGGCCGCCCTCATACAACCTAATGACCCGGTAGCTGGTTTTCAACTAGCTCCAAATTTTCTAATGTATGATGAGACGGTTGGACAGATTGAGAATTTGAGTGGTGAGAGTGAGCTGTACACCGTTCCAAATCAAACCTACCCATCCCCAATTGAATCCAACAACTCCAGTTTTGAATGTCTATCAAGTGTCCCAAATGATTCACCGGTTGAAGATAGAACGATTAATGAGTTGTGCGACTTTGTAGTGTTTGATTTACCTGATTATGAAGGGTCCCTTTCGAGTGAAACCATCACCAATCCTTTTGACCTCTACACCTCCACTCTAGAACCTGAATTGATTAATATCCATACTTTTGATGAGGTGCCTAAGAAAATTGATTTTCACTTGATTGAGGATATCGACGCTTGGAATATTTTGGATGATGAATCCGCAGATTTGACTGAATTTTTCTCTCCAATTCATCATCCAGAGTCATTAAATGTTTCTCCCGAACTTCATATGCATCTTGATTTTGATGAGAATTGCATGGAGAGTATTGAGGAAATTATTGAGAATGAAGCAGTTTTACTTGAGGAGTCGGATTTTCCAATTCATTCTATCCCTTTCATTGACTGCGCACACCCTCCTGAATTTTTAACCGATACCCTTCCTCACTCACTTCCCTCCATCCTCGCTCCGACCTTGTAAGAAACCGTTACACTTTCATTTTCAATGTATGGTTTACCAAGTTCGACGTACCCATGTTTTCTCACGACTCTTAAGGGATTTGACCTCATTTCTCAGTGGGTTGATAGATTAGCACAATCGCTTTTTACACATCGGTCATTACAAATTATGCTAATTTATACACTCCATCTCCACCCTCAAATTCGTATTCAACTTCTTTCTCCCACTTTCTCTAGTTCTTCTTCTAATCTTCCTTTAATGATAGCAAGTGTTAATGAATCACAATCCGATATTTTGAGTTTGATAATTCTAGAAAAACAACTTAATTTAGGCTCTTTTGAGAATAAGGTAGATGAGCCTTACGAGTCTCCTATCTCCATAACTTTTGAAAAATTAAGTGTGTTGAATTCTGGCGCGACACTTATTGACATTGAAACGTTCAATCGGGCCATCAATGAAAGTTTCAAAGATATTTTCGCCGACACGGATTTTGTGATTAATCAACTTCCACCTGAAGAAGTTGAACCACCACCATTTCTTCTTATCCCATACGAGAATGTGACCATTCTTCCCATTCCTAATCATCCATATTCTCGTTTCCGTTCACCATTATTGTTTCGTCTCTACAAATCGAGACGTAAACTTTTTCCATTACACCACTTATCTTTACCCCATTTCTTCCTGACTCTATACAACATGTTCTTCCACCAACCGGTACGCTTCACTGATAAATTCTTTAAATGGTTGGTGCTAACTGTCACGACCCGAAGGTGCGGAACGTGACCGGCGCTTAAATTACGAAACGTCTAGAGGCGTAACGTAATCTAAGCAAGACGAAGCCTAGAAATCTAAACCATTTAAAAGAATAAGTGTAGGAAAATAAGTATAAAAGCAACATCAAATTTTCTCAAAAAAATCGGCAGAATCTCCTTCGTAAAAACTGGCCCCAAATGGGTACAAGCAAGAATATATATACATATGCAATAAAAAGGCATCCCTAAGCGGGAGCTAGCTCTACGCCAAAAGGCGGAAACAACCACACAATGCCTATAATATACAACGCCGAAGGGCGAGACTCAAAACTTAAAAGAAAACCAAATCCACCAAAAACCATAATAATACAAGCGCGACTCTAAGGTCGAAATAAAAACAACTGATCTTCTAAATCTATCAAGTAATACAAGTCTGGTTGATGGAGCTTACTAGATACAAATGAAATAATAAAAGTACAACAGCGGTCCTGATACAAGTGAACCAACCTACCAAGCAAATCACCTTAAATGAAATGATTGTGCCAGCAAGCTGCCAAGGAAACCTATACATCTGAACCTGTAAGAAAATTTGGCACAATGGGGGTGAGTTGCCAACTCGTGAGTAGAAAACATCTGCGAGTAGAAATCACATGCACGACACTTTCCTAGGTCATAATAATATACCAAATATAACACTAGTCATCTAGTGGTGGCAGGGTAATAATTTATGCGTAAGTGCAATGCTCAATGCTCGTGTCAGTGCCTTAAGTAGTAACATGTCATGTGTATGAGTATGCATGCACCATGAATGTAAAACAATCAACCATGAAATCTGGATATATCTGTATAAAAAATCTTTAACTTGTATCATAGTAAAATTTGTACGGTAATCTGAAACATCATCAATGAAATCCATGGAAATCCGTGTCAAGCATCGACACAAAACATGTAAATCTCAAAGTCTCAATATCTCATAGCCTCAATATCTCGGGCTCCGTCAGTCCGGATCGGCCCATATCATCAAATCTCACGACAATGGTCGGTATCCTCCGGATATCCGCCGTGCCAGACATCACCGGTAGGTAGTCTTTCCCTGCCAGGCTCATCGTCTACAACTCGAACTTCTTGCCCGGGGGTACCATACCGGCCCACCATGTATCCGAGACGGTTCATCCACTCCTCGAATCGGGTCTCGAAATCCAACAGAAAACATGAAATCTCATGGTGGACGACACATACATCACGAGAAAACCGCAACTTATATTTTAAAAAGAGAGGGAGAGAGAGAAGTTTTTATATATATTCTTGCGGTTTTCCCCAAAATCCAGAAATCTCATAGAAATCCAAAATCCCAAAATCATGAGTAAGTAATAATGAGTATCGGCATAAGCCCCACAATACTGCATGATAATATGAAAATGTGAATGCATGAAGTGTCTAAGTAATAAATGCAATGTCTAAACTAGCACATGAGAGTAATCACACAATATTATATTGGTCTAGTATTTAGCTGATTATATCAATAAAAGATAATATGTTCTAAAGTGTACGTGACATGGCAATTACCGATGATGATGTGTGTGAGCCGGCAAATAAGTGTACGAGGAACATGCGCATCATCGGTAATGGTGCTGGTGTCCTAACAGGCAGAGCTTCATATTAGCTAAAGAACATATGTATGAATATATGATGCGATGAACACAACATAAATATAACGGTGAAAATGTAATAACGAACAACTAGAAAATACATACTGATTACGAGTCATACGGTTTGTTGTTTGAAAATAAGTATGACTCGAGCCTAAACTAAGATCTACCTAACCAACTAAGGAACTAACTAAAGACACTGGTCGAAAGGTAAGAACAATCCTCCTAAAGTCTGAATCGATATTTCTAGTAGTCGGCGATCCAGCCTCAATAGCATCACATACATAGTACGACTTTCTCGAGTCAAGAGTGTGGATCAATCATCACATCTATACTTCGTACGATAAAATCCATCGTACGGCATCCCAAAATCGGGGTACGGGTCAACTATCATATATATACATCATCGTTCGTATAGTATCATCATCAAACAATATCATGATCAAGGGTACTGTACTATAATCCCATACATCCCAATCTCATCAAACATATATCATCGTATGTGTAAATACACATCGTCAAATGATCCATTAAAATATCATGTCATGTATCATGTCGTGATTAAGTCACATATTACAATCCGGGTTCTATTCTAGAGTCACGTTCATTCCAATATCATCAACACATATTATCGTTTATATAAATATATTTTATATAATCTCATTGCCCAACGATCCGCTACCATCATAACACATCTCATGTCATAACTCGATCATATATCCAATAAATCACGGCATCAAGCCTAGTCATATCGACTCATCCCCATGTATCATATAACCTCCTCATATCACATGTGTGTGTGTGTATTGTGTGTGTGTGTATACCTATACACATTCCTACACACACACACACACACACACACACACACATACACCAAGTCAAGTTTATGTGTGTGCGTGTATGTGTGTCTACATGAAACCTACGAATTCCCTCTAGGGCAATCATCCTCTGGTTAAGTCTTTCTAGATCAGTCTAATCCAACCTAAAGTCTTCAATGGTACCCTACTCGCCAAGAATCTAAGATCACGTCTGACTTCCTAATAATAATATGTAATATCGTTATTCTACGTTTGCGGGGGTGCTATACGCCATCCACCTGACTTCCCCCGTAGATATACATCTACTCACCTGGTCCTTGTCGACCGAAGTCGATGCCGACATCCTCTTCTTCATCGTCCGAAGTCCACGTGAGGGGTACCTATACGCAAACATATATAATATCGTAAAACGAAATCGCGGACAAAACCAAAACGTCGCACGAAAGGCGCATAGGTTAAAACCTATGACCCGCTCATGCAAAATAACTAAATAACCCTCGATATCGGCATACAAACGACGATTGATCGAGATAAAACACAAATGTACAAATCGTAGTTCCAAAACTCACTAATTATAATATAAAATAGATTGCGACTCATCAAAAACTCAAAATAAATCAAATCGATTTATTTCCGAAAACCTAGAAAGCACTTAATTTTCGTTTTAATTCGAAACTTGATATTTTAACAAAACTAATGCCCATAATATTCACTAAATATCTTAACTAGGTCATATAAACCATTTTTATAATTTATTCTTATCAATTTGTGTTGAATTGAAAATTCTAGTTTGCAAAAATATCAAATGTTAACACATTTTAAAGCAAAATTCACAATTCAACAACTAAACTAGATTTTGCATAATCTAAGTTGCTAAACAACAAACTAAAATGTTAATAATGTTATGAAAACCAAAATTAGATTTTAATCTCAATTATTTAATAAATTTCTAAAACCTAGTTAGCAAAATTAGCATATTTATCACAATTTCCAACTAACAATTTGAAACTAGTAACTAGATTAGCCTTTGCATTCAATTAACATATTAATCTATCCATTAAAACCATAACCTAATGATAAAAACCCTAATTAGAATTTTATCTCACCAATATATATATATATATATATATATATATATATATATATATATTATAAAAACCTAGTTTGCAAAAATCCTAATTAGGATAATTTAAATACAACAATTAACAAATTTGTTACTAGATTAGGTTTTGCATTATTTAACATGTTAAACTACACCATGTAATCATAAACAATTTATAAAAATCCTAACTTGATTTACAAACCCTTTTCTTGAATTTTGAATCACAAAATTAAAACCACAATTAAACTTCTAATTAGCTTAAATTAAAGTAATTATCCAACAATTAAGCTATAAGTTAAGATTTATACCTCACAACATGATATCTAGCATGCTCACATAGCCTCCCAAATGGCTCTCTTGCCTCAAGAATCCAAGCTAGAATGAGCAAAGGATAATGGGTAAGAATTAAATTAGGAATTTGTGGGTTTATATTTGGATTTTTGTTGAATTTTTTGAAGATTTTTTTGATGAGAAAGAGCTTGGGAAAAATTGGGGCTGCCATGGGAGAATTTCGGCCACATAGAGGAAAGGGAGAGAGGGTGAGGTTGTGTAGAAAATTCTAGGTCAAGACAACCCTTCAAGTCTCATTTAATGCACCTCACTTCATAATTTCCAATTTAATTTATTTTCTTAATTCAATTTGTCCTAGAAAACCCTAGAAACATGGAGAAATTTGAGAAAGAATTTTGCATATTATACACTTGATTCCAATATGTCATGGTTCACTTTGTAAAATTAACCCATTTCTAATTTGTATTTTACACTAATTTAATGTATATTTAAAGCTTATATTAATATTTGAATTTAATTAATTTAGGAAAAAAAAATAATTAAACTAACAATTTATAAATCACTAAATAATATCAATTACTAGCAATTACATGGCTTAAATAGGTATATTAGTCTATTTTGAAAAATAATTATAGTTAAGTTTTACAAAAAATGCGGTTTATTTTACCGATTATCGGAAAATTCACCTAAATTATTTTATTTATCTAATTATTTATTTATTTATTTATTTTTAAAACGTTACAATCTTCCCCTCCTTAAAGAAATTCGGTCCCCGAATTTAAATTAAAACTCCCCCCAAATACTAAAACATTTAGCAAAACACTCAAATCATCGGGGCTCCGAAATCATCAACACATAAAACACATCTTAGCGCAATGCATGTGCATGAAAAACAAGTATATAACTCAAAATCAAAACTCCGTCAAGCGTAACGCAATCATCGGAGCTATGGTGAGAATACAATATCACAGTCCGATACGAAAATCAACATGATATACATCAGAACTAAAAATTATATATAGTGCGCATCGTAGTAAAATCGTCCAAATATCTGAATAAAGAAGCATGCAAAAACACATAGGTACTGGTCTCAGGACAGCCCTGCTCGATTATTAAACCAAAGTAAATATCATAAAAACGTACTGCTCAAGATGAAATCAGCCTTAAATACAGCATACAAAAACACCACGTGCGTCCGGTGCGCACGAAAATCAAAACCAAATACAGAAGCCACGAATATGCACAGGAACAAAACTGAGTGCAACGGGTGTGTATTAAAAACATCTGTCAAGTGCAACGGGCGTGCACGACAATAATATCAAGTGTATCTAATCTGCACAAAACCCCGATTTAGTGCATCTGGTGTGCACAAAATCGCATCAAGTGCGCCAAGTGTGCGCAAGAATCTCAATCAAGTGCACATGGTGCATGAAAACATATACCGAATATCAAAATCGAAATCACAGTATGAAAAGTGCATCAAAACCATGCTGAAGCATACGTCAAAATCATGTGCACCCATATGCACGAAATCAAATCAATATCTCAAAATGTATAAAATCAAAATCAAGTGCAATGGGTATGCACAAAACGAACATCAATACATCTGATACATGGAACACGAATCGAGTGAAAAGAATGAGTACATAGGAAAACCAATTATAAAAAGAAATCCTCAAAATACCAAGATCCAAACAACGGAAATGTGAAATTCAAATCACCAAATCGCAATCGTAAATACTATCGTCAATGTGCGCCTCTTTCCTCTGGTGTCGATGATTCGAACTCGTCTCTTCGTAGCTGTGCTGACTGCGCTACAAACGGTTATACTCATATCGAGAGTCTCCCACGTAATCTATCTCTTCACCTCATATCTGGACTATGTTAAACTTTTCGATCGATTCATCAAAATCCCATAATTCCCCAAAAGCTCAAGACTCAAGTACACTTTAAAAATATCCAGTACATGCCCCAGCATCTGCGGACCAACCGTAGAAGGGCAAACCCAAGCCTCACTAATGGTACCGCGGAACTGCCGCAAACCCTAAGGTTCACCAGCGTTCTCATGATTATGTCGAGTTAGGGTTTCATTCTTCTAGAGGGTCCATAGAAATACCTGCATGTTCTTCCGAATACCTTAAACTTGGGAAAATGGGTTTCTGACATTCGGTCGAACCTTTTAACTTCGTCTAGATGACATGTGAATACCCTTCGTCCGCACGCTAAACAATGCTTCAATCCTAAAGAATAAACGATACCCTAACAGTCATCACATTCGAGCCACAGCTCCCTCTGCCCGTGCGACCGTGGTAACAGAAACCACCATCCGATATCGACGAAGATAGATCAAAGGAACAAATAGAATATGGTGCAAAGAAATGTACATCCTAAGGCTTCTTAAGCAGAGTAGCGTATCGTAAGTATGCCGCGGATCATACCCACGGTACGTCACTCTACCTAAGTCACCTACTCCATCAACCAAAGTCAACCTAGACTTAGATAAGGGTTAAACCTAGCGCTCTGATACCAACTTTGTCACGACCCGAAGGTGCAGAACGTGACCGGCACTTAAATTATGAAACGTCTAGAGGCGTAACGTAATCTAAGCAAGCCAAAGCCCAAAAATCTAAACCATTTAAAAGAAGAAGTGTAGGAAAATAAGTTTAAAAGCAATATCAAATTTTCTCAAAAAAATCGGCAGAGTCTCCTTTGTAAAAACTGGCCCCAAACGGGTACAAGCAAGAATATATATACATATGCAATAAAAAGGCATCCCCAAGCGGGAGCTAGCTCTACGCCAAAAGGCGGAAACAAACATACAATGCACTATAATATACAACGCCGAAGGACGAGACTCAAAACTCAAAAAAATACCAAATCCACCAAAAACCATAACAAACCAAATCCACCAAAAACTATAATATACAAGCGCGACTCTAAGGTCGAAATAAAAACAACTGGTCTTCTAAATCTATCAAGTAATACAAGTCTGGTTGATGGAGCTTACTAGATACAAATGAAATAATAAAAGTACACCGGCTGTCCTGATACAAGTAAACCAACCTACCAAGCAAATCACCCTGAATGAAATGATTGTGCCAGCAAGCTGCCAAGGAAACCTGTACATCTGGACCTGTAAGAAAATTTGGCACAACGGAGGTGAGTTGCCAACTTGTGAGTAGAAGACATCTGCGAGTAGAAATCGCATGCACGACGCTTTCCTAGATCATAATAATATACCAAATATAACACTAGTCATCTAGTGGTAGCAGGGTAATAATCTATGCGTAAGTGCAATGCTCAATGCTCGTGTTAGTGTCTCAAGTAGTAACATGTCATGTGTATGAGTATGGATGCACCATGAATGTAAAACAATCAACCATAAAATCTGGATATATCTGTATAAGAAATCTTTAACTTGTATCATAGTAAAATTTGTACGGTAATCTGAAACATCATCAATGAAATCCATGGAAATTCGTGTCAAGCATCGACACAAAACATGTAAATCTCAAAGTCTCAATACCTCATAGTCTCAATATCTCATAATCTCAATATCTCGGGCTCCGTCAGTCCGGATCGGCCCATATCATCAAATCTCACGACAATGGTCGGTACCCTCCGGATATCCGCCGCGCCAGACATCACCGGTAGGTAGTCTTCCTCTGCCAGGCTCATCGTCTACAACTCGAGCTTCTTGCCCCGGGTACCATACCGGGCCCACCATGTACCCGAGATAGTTCATCCACTCCTCGAATCGGGTCTCAAAATCCAACAGAAAACATGAAATCTCATGGTGGAAGACACATACATCACGAGAAAACCGCAACTTGTATTTTAAAAAGAGAGTGAGAGAGAGAAGTTTTTATATATATTCTTGTGGTTTTCCCCAAAATCCAGAAATCTCATAGAAATCCAGAATCTCAAAATCATGAGTAAGTAATAATGAGTATCGGCATAAGCCACACAATACTGCATGATAATATGAAAATGTGAATGCATGAAGTGTCTAAGTAATAAATGCAATGTCTAAACTAGCACATGAGAGTAATCACACAATATTATATTGGATTAGCATTTAGCTGATTATATCAATAAAAGAAAATATGTTCTAAAGTGTACGTGACATGGCAATTACCGATGATGATGTGTGTGAGCCGGCAAATAAGTGTACGTGGAACATGCGCATCATCGGTAATGGTGCTGGTGTCCTAACAGGCAGAGCTTCATATTAGCTAAAGAACGTATGTATGAATATGCGATGCGATGAACATAATATGAATATAACGGTGAAAATGTAATAACGCACAACTAGAAAATACATACTGATTACGAGTCATACGGTTTGTTGTTTGAAAATAAGTATGATTCGAGCATAAACTAAGATCTACCTAACCAACTAAGAAACTAACTAAAGACACTGGTCGAAAGGTAAGAAGAATCCTCCTAAAGTCTGAGTCGATATCTCTAGTAGTCGGCAATCCAGCCTCAATAGCATCACGTAAATAGTACGACTTCTTCGAGTCAAGAGTGCGGATCAATCATCACTTCTATACCTCGTACGGTAAAATCGATCGTACGGCATCCCAAAATCATAGTACGGGTCCACTAACACATATATATATCATCGTTCGTATAGTATCATCATCAAATAATATCATGATCAAGGGTACTGTACTATAATCGCATACATCCCAATATCATCAAACATATATCATCGTATGTGTAAATACACATCGTCAAATGATCCATTAAAATATCATGTCATATATCATGTCGTAATTAAGTTGCATATTACAATTCGGGTTCTATTCTAGAGTCTCGTTCATTCCAATGTCATCAACATATATTATCGTTTATATAAATATATTTTATATAATCTCATTGCCCAACGATCCGCTACCATCATATATCCAATAAATCCGCTACCAACACATCTCATGTCATTACTCGATCATATATCCAATAAATCACGGCATCAAGCCTAGTCATATCGACTCATCCCCATGTATCATATAACCTCCTCATATCACATGTGTGTGTGTGTGTGTGTGTATATATATATATATATATATATATATATATTGGGTGTGTATACCTACACACATTCCTATATATATACACACACACACACATATACATCAAGTCAAGTTTATGTGTGTCCGTGTGTGTGTGTCTACATGAAACCTACGAATTCCCTCTAGGGCAATCATCCTCTGGTTAAGTCTTTCTAGATCAGTCTAATCCAACCTAAAGTTTTCAATGGTACCCTACTCGCCAAGAATCTAAGGTCACGTCCGAATTCCTAATAATAATATGTAATATCGTTATTCTACGTTTGTGGGGGTGCTATACGCCATCCACCTGATTTCCCCCGTAGATATGCATCTACTCACCTGGTCCTTGTCGCCCGAAGTCGATGCCGCCATCCTCTTCTTCATCGTCCGAAGTCCACGTGAGGGGTACCTATACGCAAACATATATAATATCGTAAAACGAAATCGCGGACAAAACCAAAACATCGCACGAAACGCGCATAGGTTAAAACCTATGACCCGCTCATGCAAAATAACTAAATAACCCTCGATATCGGCGTACAAATGCCGATTGATCGAGATAAAACACAAACGTACAAATCGTATTTCTAAAAATCACTAATTATAATATAAAATAGATTGCAACTCATCAGAAACTCAAAATAAATCAAATCGATTTATTTCCGAAAACCTAGAAAGCACTTAATTTTCGTTTTAATTCGAAACTTGATATTTTAACAAAACTAATGCCCATAATATTCACTAAATATCTTAATTAGGTCATATAAACCATTTTTATAATTTATTTTCATCAATTTGTGTTGAACTGAAAATTCTAGTTTGCAAAAATATCAAATGTTAACACTTTTTAAAGCAAAATTCACAATTCAACAACTAAGCTAGATTTTGCATAATCTAAGTTGCTAAACAAAAAACTAAAATGTTAATAATGTTATGAAAACCATAATTAGATTTTAATCTCAATTATTTAATAAATTTCTAAAACCTAGTTAGCAAAATTAGCATATTTATCACAATTTCCAACTAACAATTTGAAACTAGTAACTAGATTAGCCTTTGCATTCAATTAACATATTAATCTATCCATTAAAATCATAACCTAATGATAAAAACCCTAATTAGAATTTTATCTCACCAATATATATATATATATATATATATATATATATATATATATATATATATATATATATATATATATATATTATAAAAACCTAGTTTGCAAAAATCCTAATTAGGACAATTTAAATGCAACAATTAACAAATTTGTTACTAGATTAGGTTTTGCATTATTTAACATGTTAAACTACACCATGTAATCATAAACAATTTATAAAAATCCTAACTTGATTTACAAACCCTTTTCTTGAATTTTGAATCACAAAATTAAAACCACAATTAAACTTCTAATTAGCTTAAATTAAAGTAATTATCTAACAATTAAGCTATAGGTTAAGATTTATACCTCACAACATGATGTCTAGCATGCTCATATAGCCTCCCAAATGGCTCTCTTGCCTCAAGAATCCAAGCTAGAATGAGCAAAAGATAATGGGTAGGAATTAAATTAGGAATTTGTGGGTTTTTATTTGGATTTTTGTTGAATTTTTTGAAGAATTTTTTGATGAGAAAGAGCTTGGGAAAAATTGGGGCTGCCATGGGGGGATTTCGGCCACATAGAGGAGAGGGAGAGAGGGTGAGGTTGTGTAGAAAATTCTAGGTCAAGACAACCCTTCAAGTCTCATTTAATGCACCTCACTTCATAATTTCCAATTTAATTTATTTTCTTAATTCAATTTGTCCTAGAAAACCCTAGAAACATGGAGAAATTTGAGAAAGAATTTTGCATATTACACACTTGATTCCAATATGTCATGGTTCACTTTGTAAAATTAACCCATTTCTAATTTGTATTTTACACTAATTTAATGTATATTTAAAGCTTATATTAATATTTGAATTTAATTAATTTAGGAAAAAAATTTAATTAAACTAACAATTTATAAGTCACTAAATAATATCAATTACTAGCAATTACATAGCCTAAATAGGTATATTTAAGTTTATTTTGAAAAATAATTATAGTTAAGTTTTACAGAAAATACGGTTTATTTTACCGATTATCAGAAAATTCACCTAAATTATTTTATTTATCTAATTATTTATTTATTTATTTTTAAAACATTACACTAATCTTTGGCATGTGTATGGCCTTGTATAGCTTGATACTGTGTTTTTCTCCTCCCTAACTCTGAACTTTAACGCTTAAACAGTGGAAACACTGTTTCACTTAAGTTTGGGGGGACCTTTTTGTGTATATATATTTTGTTTTCTTTTTCTGTTAATAATAATAATAAAAAAGGGGGGAGTGCTGACAATTTTGACCCTCTTGGTGTAGCCTGACAGTGAGGGCACTGTCAAGTTTAAGATTGGGGGTGTGCTCGGTAAGCTTTCTTCCTTCGCATTCATGTGTATATTTTTTGCATTTGCATACTTATTTTAAAATCCATAAAAATAAAAATAAAATTAAAAAATATAAAAATTGAAAAATTCAATTTTAGCCATATTTGACTTAAGTTCAACATGACGGTTTTATAGTTAGGAAAAACTAGATCCTAAACTTAGTAAATTAAAAACCCTAAAAATAACCTTTCTTAAAGTTTAACTGTAGAAAATATACGTCTTTGCAGTTTATTTAGAAATAGGCAAATTTTGAGTTCAGTTCTTGGGCTAAGTCAAAATAAGGGAAGAGTATTGAAAGTTTTATTTGAAATGTAAGTCTGAAAAATAATTCTGAATCTTAAGTCTAAAATTATGAAAATATATACCCTATAACTTGCACATACACGCACCTTGAAACTTGGGATAGTAGAGCATACCTTGAAATGCTCTTGTCTAAAAACCTTAGTATGAAGGAAAATAAAATAAAAGTATAAATGGTGAATAAAGAGACATAAAAAAAATGAACATTGGTTTTGTAATTACTTAAAACTGCATAAATAAAAAATATAGCGAAGGTGTTTTATCACCTAGTGCCTTAGACCAACTGGTTTAGGAGTCACTGCTAAGCCTTAGGTATAACAAGACGATGAATTATGCCTAAATGTGCAAGCACATTTTGTAATCGGTCGTTTAGTACCTCAAGGAGTATTAACGGTCGCATGAAGAATGTGTGAGTAATTTTTATCACTAACTAAAAAGTACTTTGAATGATGGACAAGAGTACGATAGCTTGAATTGAATTTCCAAGTGTAGGTATAAAAATTACACACACATAGGGATATATGATTGGGGTTTGGATGAGAGATAGAAATGAAAAATAGGCCTTATATCTTCAGTAAAAATGATAAAAAAATTCCTGAGTTGAGATTGCACCTTAGAAGGAAAATTCAAAAGATGTTGAAAACTTAATAAATTTGCAAAACATATAAGATCTTAAGTTAAATGAAGAAAGAGTGAAAAATATGGGTTGATGATTTCTAAATTGAAGATAATAGAATTTCTGGCTAGAATACTGAATTGAAGAATTATAGTCAACGGCCAAATTGATCGGATTTTGTGGGTAGTATCCGCTGAAAACCCTCAGGAGACAACACTGCTCCTATTAGGGACACCTAGAGGTTTAACGGCTTGTTGCACGAGCTCAGTGCAATCGCGTTTCCTGCGAAAGCGAGGTTAGGATTTTTCGAGAATAAAATTGGTTTTGTTCGGGACGAGCAAAAGATAAGCTTGGGGTATTTGTTCATATCATATTTTTGCATTTTTATACCATCCATTCTTAATCACATTGCATATAAATAGGTACTTTTGATCCATGTCTGCTAAATAGTTGCAGGTTACAGGTTCTCAGCTCGTTACAGTGAAATTCATGAAAAGTCGCTACAAATGTGGGACTACGACCAACAAACAGAGAAATACGGGTTTCTGCACACTATCAGTATAATGTCGCCTACCAGTTCAAGGAACAAATGGAAAATCATTGAGCATTTCAATGCACAAAGCACAAGGGCAGCACAAGATCCAAGACTTCAAACGCGGAGCTCAAGGCAAAAGCCCACTGTTGAATATTTGGAAAAGAAGTGAAGAGCTTTTGAGAAACCAAGTGTTCCAAACAGAAGACAAAAATAACATGAAGAAGCCCTGAAAAAATGAACCACCAAGTCTACCAAATGGCCACGGTTCCGCGGCCAAACATGTACGTCTGCCGCGGTTCCGCGGCCGTGCAGTGCACGTGTCGGTAGCAGTGTCGGTGCTTTGACTCGGATCTCTTGGGGGTAGTTTTGTA
Organism: Agapanthus africanus; assembly: GCA_030015575.1. Classification (NCBI taxonomy): domain Eukaryota; kingdom Viridiplantae; phylum Streptophyta; class Magnoliopsida; order Asparagales; family Amaryllidaceae; genus Agapanthus; species Agapanthus africanus. Next base: position 411,997,809 of record CM057349.1, on the reverse strand, counting down.
ATTTCGTGTATGGATCAGAATGTAAATCTAGGGTTTTCCTATCTATAAATAGGAGAGCTCAAACCCAAATTAAGTGTGCCTATTTTGTGGTGCCTCTTTTAAGGTGCCTTTCTTAGATGCCTCTCTTTATTTTTTTATTCCTGTTTTTTATATTCTAGATCTAAATTTTAAATTTAATTGTAATGCGTTCTTGAGAGTTCATCAATAAAGTAAGTCTTTTATTTTATCTCGCATTCTTCTTATCTGCAATTTATTATCTGCACTTTTATTTGTTCTTTATTTATCTGCAATTTAGGTTATCGATTAAAATTTAAAAAATGAATTTAATTGTTATCTTCCTAATGAGTGAGTAATTCCTCACTTGTTAGGGGTAGGATAGGGAAGGTTTGAGAGAAGGAAATCTATCTCATCCATTTTTTTGCCCAAATAATTTTAATACGGACTCCCTTTAAATCAACCATAATTCGCTCACTACGGCACCCTATCCTACATGATAGCGATGATTCCCTAGTTAGACCGATTGTGGTTGAATTAAACGGAGGTTAGGGCTAAGAGCCAAGAACGGACGGATAAGGACCAAAAGGAAGAAACCAAGTTTCTTCCTAGTCGTGCTAATCCCCGTTGTTGCCGATTACCCTAACACCTTTATTCACAACTAAGGTATTGAAAGAAGCGAGAAGAACTCTATTTTGAACTGACCTAATCCTAACCCTAGCAAGCCTTTTTATCAACTTATTCTCATTTATAGATCTTAAAACAAAACCCTACCAAAGTTTGGACTTAACTCGTTAGAATATAAAGAAAATGATTCTATCTCCCTGTGGATCGACTCGTACTCAACCGGCTAGCTACCAAGCGACACCGTCTTGATTGCGGTAAATTTAAACACAGAACATCTCTGACAATCAGCACCTGAGAGGTACTTCGGTCTTCTCAAAGACGGTGACATAGAGGTTCTTGTTTACCCAGACTTGCCATTGCTGTTGTTCTAGACTATAAGACCCGGCAGGAGGATGAGTATAACGTCGTTCTAAACTAGCTTTAGAAGTGCACGTATATATGACTTTACCAGAGGGTTGTTGTAGTCAGTGGGAGTAGCGGAAGCATAGTGGGTAAGTAGCTTATGTCTATTTATATACTAAAGCAAGTATAACGGAAATAAATCATCTATTTTTGATGTGACAGTCATAAGGTTTTGACTTCATTAGAATAGGAGATGGATCTGGTAAGAAGGTAGTAGGGTGTGATGTCCTGGTATTTGGGATGACATGCACTTTATAGGAAGTGAAATTCCTATACTACGATCGGTTATACTGTGGTTGTCACATAGGTGTTTCTCCACATAGGATATGGATATAATATCAGGGTTTCTGATTACTAGATCTATGCTTTTAGATCTAGATTTGGGAAGTATCTCAATCTGGGTACTTTGACATTATTCTAAAGGTATTTTAGAATGGTCGACTCCTGGCATGGTAGTGTACCTGCAGGTGATGGAGTCACTCTCTCTAAAGAATGTCTTTCAGACTAAAAGGGAGAGAGATTTGCATGATTGACATATCACTTGCTTAGACAATTGAGTCAACCATGAGATGTCAAGTACAACACCAGATATTGCTTTTGCAGTAGATGCAATAAGCAGATATATTAATCCAATCCTGGAGAAACGTTGGGAAGCAGTTTATGAACATAAATGGATGTTCTAGAGATATGGTAATGGCAGCCTCCTTCTGGAGACGGTTATCATTTCAGGCTTCCAAGGTGACCTGGATGACAGAGTGGCTGTCGGAGTTATAGTTTTCCCTCTTTTGAGGACAGTATGTTGGACAGGTGGTCCAAGCGGATACTGAGGAAGGCATGGTACAGGATACTGATTAAATTCAGTGGACGATACTGTCTAAGAATATTGTTGGATTTGGAGTTCATTTGTGAACTGGGTCCCATCAGATATCCAAACAAATTCTAAGACAGGTATTGCTCATTTCGGGAGATAACTTTCTCCGCGAAGTTGAGATATAGAGAGATACAGAAAAAAAACATTGGAGTGGATCCACTCACTAAGGCTATTTTTCGAACGCAATAGTTTCGCAAACGGGCTTTGCGAAACTGATTACTAGAGAAGTTAGGTGTTCGGTATCACACGGGCTGTGAGTATGCGACACCGCAATAATTGGCCTTAAATGCAAGTGGGAGATTGTTGGCTATAGTGCACTCAAGGTAATTATCGTAATTGCAGTTAGGTGATTATGATGATTGAGGGAGTACCTATACTGGTAGGACAGTCTTACTCGAGATGATAGTATGCTATCTGGTTTGTCTTTATCATCACTATTACATGTTGATAGAGCCCATAGAATTCTTACTTGACTACCAGTATTATGATGGCGATCATATATGTGAGAGCTAGGTGGTCTATAAGCACATCCTTAAATGTCTCTAGTCGTGGGAGTATCGAGACTGGGTATCGATACTCCAGTATAGACTAGTGTATACTGATCGAGACCCCGACAAGGGGCGATAGCCAGGTTTCACAAGCCATTGGTGTTAATTTGTTCACTTAAGATAGTATACAGGTGCTCATCGCGTTATGAGTACACTGGACGGACTCGCCAGGAACCTGCTAGTTGGTATTATATATATTGTCAGATAGCAGTTCTCAGGTGACATGTGTACAGGTTAGTCTGTCGACCTGAGATCGTCATTTGTCTCGTATGAGTTCCCACTGTGTTTTGATTACTTTCCTACCACGGCTTAAATGAGTCCTGCAAACAGGTTTTAGTTGGGTACAGTCCCGAACCACATGGAGGCAGTGATCGGATCGTCGGGGATTTGTCTCTCCCGGTATTGGGGGTTGATGTCGCGCAGTGCACGGGTGACCATCACCAGAAATCCTTGGCCAATGTAGACGAGAATTACCGATCCAGGATCGATAGTTTCTCAGGTGGTGATAGGTTTCATGCCGATACTAAATGTCGCGTTGTTAGGGGTCTGACTTTATCCACCATCTAGACTCGATATGTGATACTCTTAGACGAACAGACCGGACTGTACAGATATTGTCACTATCAGGCTCAGTAGGGGTTCAGGATGAGTTTGCTCGTCGGCCTCCCTTTTCGCTCAATACCTGGGTAATCGTTACGTATAGCTAGTACCGCTGACGTGTTTGTGGTTAAACCCACTGCCAGCGTATTGACGAATCTTTAGAGTCTCACACAAAGGGTTTTCACGGTTCATTTGATATGGTGTAGATGACGTATGTTGGTACATACAGGTGTCCGATTAAATATGTGTGTACAGGCTGCACAGATTTTAATCGGACGGTTGATAATATTAGCGGCGGATTATTAAATCAGGTTTTGATTTAATAATTTATATATATGTATTCTAGTATTATTGTTCACTATTCATTTTCTCTCTTGGCTATTCGTATTTTTGTACGAGTACGCGTATATGTATTTTGATACGTGTACTGGGTTGCATTCCGTATTTATACGGAATAGTTTCTGGAAGATGGCCACCTCATTAATTGATTTTCTTTTTAGAAAATCAATTGGGAAATGAGGTGGAGGGTGAGTTGGTATGAGCATGGGCTTGAGCATGTAGAGAGGTATGGTTTGCATTTGTTTATTGTAAAATGAAAAGAGATATTTTTTGGGTGTATTATTTGTGAGAGGGAGAGGAGGCAGCCACAAGATCTCCATGGCTTTGCTCATTTCTTTTCTTCACTTGATCACTTGCTTCATTTCATACTCACTTGGAGAAAACACTTAGCACATTTCTGTAGTTGCTCATACCATATGGTTTTCCTCACTTTCTCTTCATCTTCTTGAGTTGCTCATAGAGCATTTGTGATGAGAGAAAATAGATAGTGACACATTCCTACACCTCCACTCTCCATTGCTAGCAACCTTGGAGCGTCGGTTGCCTCGCTTGGCGAGGCTGAAGATTGCGCTGTTTCCCTCAGGTGGATCATCGTAGATGGAGAAAGATCAGCAACCAAATTCGACCAAGGAGTCTCTAGGAGCTTGGAATGATGGTCCGAGACCGAAAGACACGGATCAACTCGGTTATAATCATCTAACTTTTAGTTTTACATATTGCTAGTATAGGATTTATGGTAGATCTGGACATCCAGGCATCGGGTCATGGTAGCGCCAGTTTAGAAAAATTTTGTTCCGCATTTAGCCACGGTTTGATGGCCGGGGCACTGCCGTAACCCAACAACAATAATCCTAATTGCATAGATCTGTCATAAAATAATTTAAAAAATAATTTTTGATCTATGTTTAGAACAAAAAAACGCAACTTTTGAGTGGCAAAAAAATTTAAAAGTCACAGATCAATAATTCAACGAACGTGATATGCATGGCTCTGATACCAATGTATAATTTAGATGACGTAGATACATAACTAGCAATTATGCACAGCGGAAATACATGTATTTACCCTAAAAGTTTACGATATACCTGATCCGATTGGTTAGATCGTTCATCGCCCATGTCACGTAGAAGATCTGATCTTTATCGCCTCCAAGAAACGGCCGGAGGGAAATCACATTTTAGTAGAAAACGAGAATCCCCCACTTGATCACCCCGCAAGCCAATCCAAACTAGAAGAAAATGAAAAAGGAGACGACGACACTCTAGTTTTTCTCTCACATATCTCATATGAAACCCTACCCTCCTATATATGAATATATAGGACACCTACTCATATGGGCGAATATTGAACCGGATCGGATCCAAATGGCTAACGGTTCTCTAAACGGTATTATCATATTTTAAATTTATAAGTTCGACTGGTGAGGGTTTACACGTAACAAGGATGTTCCGTTTCCCCTCGGAACAACAGCAACACGGATTCAAAATATTCATGAGTTAGTAATGTATTGTCCCGTAATACTCGAAGCCACGGCGATCATATATAACCCCTGTTACACGTAAACACCCCCATTCGTCGAACCTTCCCATCTCCATGTCGATTAATTATTTAAGTTATAGAATTTGACACAAATGCTAACACGAATTTATGAATACTTGATAAATTGTAGGTTCATGTCACATTCATGAATTCACGAGTTCATGCGTTTCAAGTATTCAAGTGGTTCATATCAGATTTATGGATTCAAGTATTCAAGTGGTTCATATCAGGTTCATATCAAACAATATGAATGCAAATAACTGAATTCAGAATAGTAGTACGTAGTTTAAATAAGAGCAGGAAACCGGTAGATAACAAACTCCTGAAAACAATGCCAACACCAGAAAGATAGCCCAAGGTGTTAGATAAACGTGACCAATACTTTAATACTGCATCAAGTTATGAATAAACATTATGTATTTATCTTCTATGCTTATAGTTAGTATTAACTTTCAGTTGCTAAGTCTTGATAATTTGCCGATGTACTGTAGCTAACAATTTCACCATTATACTGTAACGTCGGAATCAAAATCCATTATGACTGAAATCTTCTACTATTATATATGTAACTATTACTTTGTGGCAAATATGTAACATATATGATAGCTAACAATATGATGATATCTACAATAATTATACTGTAATTGATATCTTGTCTAAAGAAGCATTGTGTGAAACATAAATGTGTAAGCATTACATACAATGAATTAATTATGTCAAGTGACGTTACTTATAATATATTAGTTATAGTCAATTGCGTACAACCGAACTTAATGCATACTCTAGTAATCATTAACAAATATCGTACAATAATATAAACTGTGTTGAAATCTACCATGTATTTGCATTAATATTAACTATGATAATAAAAGCTATTATACTAAATTTAAACTAGATAATGTGTATGAAAAAGAAATTTAATATATAATATACTCTCCAAAGATTAATACATTATGATACGTGTGTATACTTATTATTCTTAATATAATTGTTGCATATCATATGTTAAGTTATGGCAACAAAATACCAAACATATTTTAATGTAACTAATTATACTAAAATATGTTAATATGCATTTTTTTTTTGTGATTGAATAACCTATTAAAAATTAGCAATACATTACCGATTAATAATTAATACTGATAATTTACGATGAATGGTGTTCATGGAGAAGTTCGCAACAAAAGAGAGAGAAGAAAAGGAGGGAACTTATAATAAATGGACGTTCTAGGATCAATTCTTGACAGGTGAAAGATGTCATGATTAGATCGAGACGCGGGATGAGTCTTCGTCTCCATTCATTCGATTCTCTCGTCATCGGGCTTCAGATCGGAGAGGGCAGAGGAGAATTTTTTTTTGGAGTTACGGTTTTTTTTTTTTTGAGTTTTATAAAATAAACAAATAAATTTTATTTTTAATTAGAAGAAAATGTTTCTCTTCCTTTAAACTTTTAATAACTATTTGGTTGTATAAAAAATGATATTAGTTTTAAAACTTGGGGATTTAAAATAAAAAATTGAATATTTCAGTCGGGATTCGAAACCTACGGAATAGCAATGCAGTGTGATAACCAAGATATACAAAAATCAACCATATATATTATTTGAAAGAAAATAAATATATATAAAAGTATTTCAAAGAAAAGGAGTAATTTTTAAAAAAAAAAGAAAATATAAGGAAAGTACTAAGATTTTATGATTGTAACAGTATTTAAAACATGCATATACAAAAACTCATGTAATTTCGATACTGCTTGACCCGAGGGTCGTAAATTTAAAGGTTTAGTGAAATAGAACATTTTCTAGAAAGGAAATCAACGGTTAAAGAGTATACAAAAAAACACATGGAAATTTGTGTTTATATGCTTTAGGTCCTGAAGATCATAATGTCGGATGGTGCCAATTATCAGAAGAAGTTAGGTAAATTGACTTTCTCATCGATATAGCAGCAGAAACTCTCTCCTCTGTCGCTGATACTCTCGTTCTGTTCTTTGAATTCATATTTGATGTCGATGTTCATGATGTAATACACTATGTAAATGAATGAGATTTCTCTTGATTTAGATAATAAGTGATGCGTTGTCCTCTATGATTTGGCAGGGGTTTGTTTCAAGTAGATACTAATGAGCCTAATTTGCCTTTTCTAACGATTTGCAGTTCATCAATTATGGCTTGTGTCCATAAATAACTTAGGTGGTTGCTTTACTCAATTGGAGATAATAATTAATGTAGATTTTTATGGAAGGCATCGTTTTGCAGAAAACTCCAAGAATTATTGCAAGTCGACAACATTGTGATATGCATGCTTCAAATAGAAGACTTCTTTTTCCTTAAGCCTCTTATTATTGTCTCCATTATTTCTCCTCTCAAGTTTACATCAATTGCCAAGAAGAAAACTACAAGCAATGAGAGTAACAATTCAAAAAAGAATACGGAAGAAGATATCAGAAGGAGAAAAAACATTGAATGTGAGTGATAATTAATATCTGATCTGGTATGTAAGTCGTGCGAAACTTCTGTAATTTTCATGGGTTGTTAAACAATGTTTTTTTGTAGTGTCATGATTGAGATTTATCTTTTCATTTTGATTAAATGCTGATTGAAGAGAAAAAATATATATATATAGCATCCCAATCAAAATGAAACTGTCGGCACCACTAAATCATATCAATTAATCAAAAGTATAGTTCTACTTGTGATAAAGTTATTAGGAATCATTTCATGGCGTGGATTTAAGCAAGTGGAGGCAAGCATATTTTATTTTATTTTGAATAATAGATTGTAGGGTGATATAATTATGGTTTGACCCCAAACCTTTACATCAAAAGCCTTTACATCTATACTATGATGGCATCCGCATATGATGTAAGTTATGAATAAATATAATTAGTTCTTAATCTGCTCACAGTATTTATAACTCTGCGCAGAAAATTAGACCAACAACTCATAGATAAGGAATTAAGATTAGGAAAAAATCCTCAGATTTGAGATATACCATCACATAACCTAACCATGCTCGTTAGCTAAAGCATTTATTTTAGAAGACTTTAATGGGGTTACAGTTGCAAGAATTAGCTGCCCCTGGTCGGAATGTGGTTTGTCCAACTTTACTCGTGGATGTAAAATTTATGGAGAAATTTCAGGCAGATATTTGGATGTGCATACAAGCCATATCAGATTTTACCAAAACCACAGTTTCTTAATTAAGGAATATCTTATGGCGGTTTCATAATTATGGCCGTTTCTTAATTAAAGAATGTTTTGTGGCGGTTTCTTAATTATTGTACTTTCTTAATTAAGGATTGTCTTGTGGTAGTTTCTTAATTATGGTAATTTCTTAATTAAGTAATTGGTTTGTATATAAATAGGGAGTTCTTACATGTTTTATGCACAGACAAATAGAAGAGAGATCATTATATGAAAGGGTGACGGCTTAGATCTAGAGAGATTTAAAAGAAATCTCCTAAAATTTGCTTGTGATGTATTTGATTTAAGATTATAGTAGACATTGCAGATTCCACTATGCCGGGGATTAGTCATACGGTGGATGAATCTCGTTAACAAATCTCTCTCTTATTTAGTTTGTGATTCTTATTTACTTGTTCTTGCATCGTTATTAATTTGTCTTTTCGTTGTTAATTGCAAGGTTGTTTATTGCGTGATTGGTTTGTCGCGAGCATTCTTCCATGGATCGAATTCCCGCATCCCAACAACTGGTATCAGAGCCGGAGTTGCGTTTATCTGATACCAAGGTATCAGAGCGTGGTTAAGTAACCTAGGATTTTTCAATTCTACGATCTAGGTTAACGATGGGTAAAAACGCCTATGTTCTCTTCCCCACTTTTTTAGATCGTTGTGTTGAAGGCGTTGATTCAGATCAAGAAAGAAATTATGTTTTGCTGCGACGTTAGACGAAAAAATAGCGGAGAATAAAATAAGGATCGAAAAATTCAATGGTCACAATTATGGTTCGTTGCGCATGCAAATGGAGGACCGCCTATTCCAAAAGACCTGTATTTTCCGTTGCTAGGAGAAAAACCCGAGAAGATGACCAATAAGGCGTGGAACTATTTGAATAGAAAAGCCCTGGCAAAAATCAGATTGTCGTTGACTCCGCAGATAGCATTTAACATCTCAAAGGAGAAGACAATCATGGATCTAATGACGACGTTAGCGAAGTTGTATGAGAAGCCTTTAATATCAAACAAGATATACTTGATGAAGAAACTTTTCAACATGAATATGGCAGAAAGTGGTTCGGTGACAGAACACTTAAACAAATTCAACAGCGTGACGAGCCAGTTAGAATCTGTCTCGATCGTATTTGAAGACGAGATTCAGGCCATGTTGTTCCTCCGTTCGTTGCCGGAGAGTTGGGAGAATCTAGTTATGGCGGTTAGCAACTCTATCTCTAGGAATCTCACATTTAATGATACGGTGAGTTGCATATTAAATAATGAGATACAGAGATAGACCATAAGTGGGAGTTCGGAAATTTCTGCACTTTCGGTGGAGAATCGCGGTAGAACGATAGAAAAGGAAAATGGCAAGAAGGGCTAATCTAAAAGCCGAGGAAAAACTCAAGGAAAAATCCAAGAAGCGTGTTGGAATTGTGGGAAAAAGGGTCACAGGAAAAGTGACTGCAAATCTCCAAAGAAATGCTCAAATGAGAAGGCGGATAAAAAAAAAGCTAATGTGGTGTCTACACAAGAAGAAGGGGAACAAGGGCTTTGTTTATCGGCGAACGGCCGTACAGATGCGGATACTTGGTTCATAAATTCGGGGGCATACTTGCATCGCACTTCGGACCGGTATCACTTCAGTGAGTATGTTTAATGCGATCTTGGACATGTGACGGTGGGAAACGGTCAACCGTGTAAGATCATTGGTAAAGGGACGATCATCTTACAATCGTCAGGAGGAGGTCAAATCAAGATGAACAATGCACGACATATTCCAGATTTGAAGAAAAGTCTTATTTCCACAAGTCAGCAAAACAAAGAAGGGTATAATACGATGTTTGGAAATTCTCAATAAAAGATTTCCAATGGGTCGTTTGTGGTCGTAAGAGACAAGTTGAGCGGTTCGTTGTACTCATTCAGTAGGAGCAGCGGAGATTTGGTTGCATTGGCGACAAGTTCGGAGATAAATTCAGAGACTTCATTGTGGCACAGAAGATTGGGACACCTCAATGAGAAGAATATAAAAATTCTTCAGGGTAGTGGATTCCTTTCGGGGCTGAAGAAGGTAAAGTTCGGATTTTGCGAGAGCTGCATTTGTGGGAAGCAAAGCGCACTCATATTTCAGATTAGAGGCGTAGCTAAGAAAACTAAGAAGATGGAGATATTGCAGATGGACGTATGGGGTCCGGCCTCGGTGGAGTCTTATACAGGGAATCAGTACTTCTTAACGTTTATCGACGATGCAAGCCGGAATGGGTGTATGCAATGAAGAAGAAATCTGATGTGTTTGGTATCTTCAAACACTGGATTGTGCAGGTCGAGAACTAAACATGGGCTAAGGTAAAATGCCTTAAGTACGATAAAATAGGGGAATACTGCACACAGGAGTTCGATGCGTTTTGCTCGCAGAAGGGTATTTGTTGGCTGAAGATGGTACCGGGGACGCCACAGTAGAATGATATCGCTGAAAGGATGAACATGATGATCCTAGAACGGGTGCGGAGTATGACCATGGATGCGGATGTGCCTAAATTCCTATGGGCAGCGGCGGTCGATACTGCGGTGTACTTTATCAACAGCAGCCCGGCAAGTGCCCTTGATGGAGGCATTTCGGAAGAATTTTGGTCAGGTAAACTGGTTAATTACGCGCACCTAAAAATATTTGGTTGTATTTCATATTTTTTGGTTGATAAGACGGAAATGAGTAAGTTTAACTCCAAGTTTAGGAAGTGTGCTTTCATTAGGTATCATGGAGACGAGTTCGGATATCGGCTGTGTAATTACACAAGAAAGAAAGTAATACGAACCTGGAACGTTGTCTTTGATGAGCAGCACTTGTACAAAGAAAAGAAGCAAGCCAAAGATGGTACAGTATCGGGGTTTGTCAAGTTAGACAGAACTCAAGAAAGCATTCAGGTACCTATATGTAACGACAGTATTTTCTAATACCTAATAAAATATATTTTATTTAAATTTCTAGTATCAAATAATTATTTACATGTTTCGTTGATGGAAAAATATTTTTAAAGTAATGTTAATAATTTTCAAAGTATTGAAATATGATTAAAGGAATTTTCGAAAATCAATTTATTGTTTTTTCTAGGCTTAAAATGTTTTAATAAAATTTTATAATGCCTTAAAATGATCTACATATTTTTATTATCAATTAAAATAATTAATTCGTAATCAAAAATATTTTTAAGGACAAACTAGATTTTAAATAATTATAATAACTAGCTAACACCATAGATATAGATATATTATTTAGTTTTAGCCCAAAATTATTTTTATACTAAAGATAACAATAAAATATATTTTCTGAAATTTTTCCATAATTTCCCCATATTTTTAACCATTTTTAACAATTTTTTAAAACCAAATTCAATTTTAAAAATAAACAGCTGAGTATTTTTATTATATATATATATATATATATATATATATATATATATATATATATATTAAACCCCCTTAACCTAGGCCGTTGGATGCCAGGATCCAACGGCCCATGACGCTCGGCGGCGCCCACGTGGTAGGAACCACGCGAAAACGTGTGATCCCCCACGCGGACGCATGGATTTTGGCGGTGCAACTCAGGGCCGTTGGATCAAGATCCAATGGCCACGAAACGCTGGCGGCGGCGGCTGGTGATTCCACAGTCATTTCGGTGCGGATTTTTGAGAATTTTAACGGATTTCTTGTATTTTATGGTTGGTGAAAAAACCCTATAAATGGAGACCTTCAAATATTGATTTCTCACTCCTCAGAACTCCAAAATTTCTGAAAAAAATACCCATGCCTTCGTATCGACGACGCCGACGCTGCGGTTCCACCCAAGCATCAAGGAAAAATCTGAGTGCGAAGCTATTGAGAATTTAGTATGAGCCTACGTTTCGACTCATCTACATCCAACTCTAATGAAAGGTAGGATCCGCCTCTCTCCACTCATCTGTCACCTTCTTTCTTTCAATGATCCTAGTTTCAACTTCTGATTATCAACCTCGTATTAAAATGACGTTAAAAATATTTCTGCATGCCGATTTTGGTACCTCTTAATGATAATAATATTAACCCATGTTTAAAATGGTTTCCTTAATCACTCCTATATGCAAAAATATTGCACCTTCATACCACATGGAATGTGATATGCTTAATGTTATAACCCACGGGGTATTAATTCACCCCTTACATACCCACACTTACTCATATTACCAATATGATCTCGAAATGGGTTACTTCCACAAAATACTCTCGTTTTATTAAAATGTTGTATTTGTTTAAAATATCTATATGAGATAAGATATTTGGAATAAATGTTTTATATACGATATATATATATATATATATTCCATTTACACTTTTATCCACCAACTACTTTAGTTTTGTTAAATCTCTTTACCTTTTGAAAGGAGGTAATACTAAATCTAAATAACGACATATAATTTTTCCAACTTAGCCCTTCACTCGAAAGGATATTTTTATATTAATTCTTTTTAGAATGTTAACTAAAATTTAATGAGTTATCCTAGTAGGGGAATGTTTTACCTGAATCACCCCGTGGTTGCTAGACAATCGTTCTTGAAACGGACACAAATCATGCCGTCCATATGCAGCGGTTGTTAACGCGGAGCCGTTCTTGTAGAATAGCACTCTAATAGATTAGCCTAATAATAGGGTATTGTTTTATGTAAGTACCTCACGGTTGATAGGCAATCGTCCCTAAAAAGGACACAAATCCTGCCGAACATGTGCAGCAGTTGCCAACACGAACGTATTTTCTAAAATGTTATCTCAAACTTAAAACACTATAATTTCATAAAATTATTATTTACAATAAAATACCTCAATCCATCTTAAAAAGAGATAATTTCATTTAAATAGCTTGACCTTTACTAAAAGGCTATTTTCAACAAAGACCATAACCCTTAAAAATGATATTTTCCAAAAGAATATCTAAAACCTTATTAAAAGATAATTTTCAAATAAACACCATAACATTTTATTAAAATGATATTTTCTCAGTAAAATATTATGGATTTCCAAAATGATAAATATTCCAAACATCATAGTTTTCTTATAAACAATAAATATAATTAAACACTATTATCCTTTATTAACTAAGCTTTCTATAAAATGATATGAAGCACCTTACAAACTTAAGAAGATAACAAGATAAAATGAATGGATGTGGAAGGCCATATTAAATGAGATCAACTTCTTGATTATAAGTTTATGATATACATGACACATGATACGGTTAGGATTAGAATGCGCGGACCTAGGTATGAAATACTTATATATGAGGATCCCTGCAGGCAGGGTGAACAGTCCAATGTGTGGACGACTACTAACCCAATATTCGGGCGAATACTAACCCTACTTGGGGCGAGTGGTCTAATGTGAGGACAACTACTAACCCGATATTCGGGCGAATTACTAACCATATTTGAGGGCGAATGATCCAATATGTGGATGACATACAACGTGGAAATTCCATGCCTAGAGGTATACGCACTAACCCTAATTCGTCAAAACCTTTATACTGAATCACAAGGATGGGTAGTTTGATTAGGCAAGGAGATTCGGAACTCGGATTTTCCTACTACTCGATCATGATCCCGGGAAGTGAAACGGTATATTTCACTTTCCAAGTTGTTGTTCCGTGGCCACAACGAAATAATCGCGAGTATCCGGAGCCTTATTTGAGAAACTAAAACATTTACAATACCTATCGATACTCAACACTAAACTCACATCATGTGCTATACCCACCTGTTATCTTATCTACCTTTCTTTATGAGACACGAGTTATTCAGTATCTTGGATGTGGATGTTTTATCAGTTTAGACTTGTTGTTTATTATGGAACTAAAGGTGGAAATACATGTGCACTTGAGTGATATTCACGTGAGACAAAGCTCCATCGTAGTTATGGGACACCTTTCAGGGATGTTCATGCTACCGCATTGATTGCCACCTCAGGCACGAGCGCCAGCTCATACTGCTTCCAGCTAGTCATGGGATAGCTCAAGGATACGAGTATGTCCACCAGTCAATTCCATCAATACACATCTTGTTTAACCTAATCTAACTCTTAGAATGAATACTCGATTGACTTGATTTGAACTTTTACCAAACATATACCTCACACAACCTACTCATATTCACATATACCTCTGTCAACATATCTAATTTGTATACAACCTCACACCTTTATACCCATGTACATCATATTCATTATATTTATATACACATGTTCGTTTCTATACCTTTACTTCCTTATAAGGCAATCCTACCCGAGTATAACTCGCTGACGGACCTTCCTTTTCTTTCTCTATCTTTGGAATGTCCGTCAGATGAGAATGAATATTATGATGAGGATCAAGGAGTGGAGCCAACTAATGAAGATTATGCAGACTTGACGACGGAAGATTAGCTAGATTTAATTTTTATTGTTGCCCACATGTTTAGGGCTATTGTTTCTCCTCGATATAATTAAACTACTTAGTTTATTTTACTCTTTCTTTTGGGATGTAATAAAATTTGGTTAATGGAAATAAATGCCTTTCGCTTTTATTATTTTTATTTTGGTACACATCCTGCATGTTAAATATTCATACGCTTAACGTAACTGTATTGAATAGACCACCTTCAATACAGTTAGGTTGCGGACCATGTCACGTCATCATTCTTCTTCTTTCGGGAAGCGGGGCGTGACACTACAGGTGGAGTTCAGAATGTGGAGCAAGCTATAGGGCAGGATCAGGTTCTAGAACAGGATGGTGACCATGTTTAGCAACCAGATGTACCAGTTCTGAAGAGATCTACGCGAAATAGACGGCTACCTGAAAAACTTGTGACCGACTTTGTATTGTACACAAATTCGGGAGAGCCCGAATCCCTTGAATAAACAACAAGCGACGGTGCTATAAAGCAGTGGGAGCGAGCTATGGACGAGAAGATGGATTCTTTGAAGAAAAACCGTACATGGGACCTGGTTAAGTTACCCAAGGGACGGAAAGCGTTGCTAAACAGGTGGGTGTACAAGATTGAAGACGAGGCCAGTGGTGGAAGCGGTACAAGGTTTGCTTGGTGGTTAAAGGATATGCATAAAATCAAGGAATTGACTATCAATATATTTTTTCCCCAGTCATGAAGATGACATATGTTCAGGTGATTCTCAGTATCGTGGCGGTGGAGGATTTGCACTTAGAGCAGCTGGATGTGAAGACTGCATTCCTTCATGGAGATTTGGAGGAGAAGATCTATATGATGCAACCACCGAAATACGAGGTGAAGGGGAAAGAAATATGGTGTGTAACCTGCGAAAGAGTCTGTATGGCCTCAAGCAAGCTCCTAGGCAGTGGTATCTCAAATCCGATCAGTTTATGTTGAAGACGGGATTTGTGCGTTGTGAATCAAATCATTACGTGTACGTTCAGATTTTCAAGGACGGAAACTACATTATTTTGTCACTTTGCGTGGATGACATGTTGGTAGCGGGTCCGAATTTCTAGAAAATTCAAAGTCTGAAGAAGATGATGGCTGAGAAATTTTCTATGAAAGATTTGGGAGCGGACAAGAAAATTCTGGGCATGAAGATCGTGAGAGATAGAAAGTAGCGGAAGCTATGGTTATCGCAAAGGGGATACATCGAGAAGGTTTTGAAGTGGTTCAATATGAACAAGTCAAAACCGGTAAGTATGCTTTTAGTGAAACACTTCAAACTCAGTAAGGAGTTGTGCCCAACAAGCCAAGAGCAGAAAGATAAGATGGCAAACGTGCCTTATGCATCTGCAGTAGGGAGTTTGACGTATGCGATGGTGAGTAAAAGAACAGATATTGCACATGCAGTGGGAGTTATTAGCAGGTATATGAAAAACCTGGGCAATGAGCATTGGAATGTGGTGAAGTGGATATTGAGGTATTTAAGGGGTACGTAAAGTCACTGCTTATATTTTGGGGTGACTCTTTAAAAATGTAAGCGTTTCCCCCCAATAAAATAGCAAAACTCGGTTCAAAACTCAAGAGGCAGCGCCTCACATGCCTTCCACGAGAGCGCCAGCGCCAGAGTTAAAAACTCTTATATGAGCAGCGCTCGTGTGCAAAGTTGTCACGACCCGAAAGGTACGAAACGTAACTGGCACTTAAATTACGAAACGTCTCAAGGCGTACGCATTCTAAGTAAGCAAAAGCCCAGAAATCAAAACCCATTTAAGCAGTAGAGTGAAAGAAAACCATATAAGTCGCATAAAAATCTTTTAAAGAACAATATCATATTTTCCAAAAATTTCAGCAGAGTCTCCTTTGTAAATACTGGCCCCCAAATGGGTACAAAACAGGAATATACATGAATAACATGAAATAAGGCATCCCCAAGCGGGAGCTAGCTCTTCGCCGAAGCGGACTCAAATCCCACACAATGTAAATCAGCAATGTGCAAAATGAGTATAAAAGGCACCAGTAATAAACATCATGTCAGCTCAAGTGAGCTCGACCCCAAAATACAACATAAAAGTCCACAAATCTCACTGTCTCGTCTCTAAGTCAATATACATCAATACAATAACAGGTACAGTAGATACAGTAGATGGAGTTCTCTAGATACAATGAATATACAAGGTGGAAACAAAATAATATCACAACCCACCTACGAGCAAAAGCCTCAAGTCCAGAAAAAAGGAGCAAGTACGTCCGCCGCTGCAGTGCTGACGGAGCGGACCAGCAAAAAGGCCGTGGCACAATGGGGGTGAATTGCCAACCCGTGAGTAATAAATAACATATATAAAGGCTATCGTAAGCATGCACGCAAGTGTCATAACATCAACAATACTGATATGGCATGATATACTAGCAGATATGTATGCAACATGAATCAATGTACAATACTATCTGGCATGATGTACTAGCAGGTACGTATGCAACATGAATCAACTCGTGATCTGAATATGTTGATATAGAAAATCATTATTTTCTTCTTAGAAAACTCTTTTGAAATATCAGCATAATATCAATAGAATCAACATAAATCCGTGTCCAGCATCGACACCTCAAAAAACTATCTCAAATCTCATGTATCCATATCACAGTATCTCAGGCCTCAGCCGTCCGGCTGACCCATCTCAAAGTATCAATATCTCAACATCTCACGGCCACGGTCGGTATCCTCTGGATATCCGCCGCGCCAACAATCACCGGTAGGTAGTCTGCCCCTGCCCGGCTCATCGTCTACACCTCGATCTTCTTGCCCCGGGGTACCTTACCGGGCCCACCATGTACCCGAGACGGTTCATCCAACTCCTCGAAACGGGTCTCGAAAACCAACAGAAATCATGGTGGACGACACATGTATCATATCTCGAGAAAAACCGCAACTTTCAATGTTAAAAAATAATATCAGGTTTATTAATCCTTGCGGCTTTCCCCCAAAATCTCATAAATCTCAAGTGCTGAAATTCTCAAGAAAATCATCATAAGTGCATATGTCAATGATAATGAATGCCTATAGTATCAACAAGTCGAACTACAATGTATGACTAATAGGCTAGGCATGAACGAATGATGTAATGAGCTACATGCATATGACTAGCAATCCTACATGTTCATCCTGAGAAATTTAAATGCATTAGCACAGGTTTAAGCATCATATATGATGAAATTGTTCTAGATTTCAGGTTATACAAGTTATCTAGTGTTGTGGCATAGCAATTACCAAGGTGTGTGTGTCCGCATGAATAGTGCTCGTGCTGCATAAAAACCCTGGCAATGGTGCAAGTGTCTTATGAAATGAGTCGCACATGTATGTAAGTATATAGGATCATGAACGCAGCAAGATGTTTAAGTAGGCACTATACTTATGAATACTAGTACCACTAGAAGTCTTTTAAATTACCCAATATAACGGGCGTCTTGCGCCATCCAAACGATTTTCCCCCCGTAAATGTTACATCTACTCACCCGTGATCTCGTGCTAGCCGGGTCCAATCACCGCTTTTCCCTTCCGCGGCGCGTCCGTCGTCTCCGCGATCGTCCCTAAAAACACACAATCAATACACGTAAGGCTAAATTCTGCCAAAAATGCGATATCACGATCAAAGGAAAAACTCGCGTTGGAAACTAAACGCGCGTACACTCGATACGTCAAAACGTGTGTAACCTCACCAAAAACCATCCCGACTCGCTGTGTCGCGTGGTGCACCACAGACCCAACACACAAAACGCATGTGTCGCACGAGTTAAAAAGTATCGAAAAAGGGTTTTAAGTCCCAGATTTTGACTCGAGTGAAAATATAAAAAGTTGCATATACCAAAACCCTTAAATATAGAGCAGACTCCCACAGCCCAAACCCCAACATAAGACAACACCATCAGGCCGCAAATTGCGGCCAGAATGAATAAAACGGTGGCCAGATAGTGGGAAGGGGGTCTCGTGTTCTGTGTGTGTGATCAAGGTCTAAAGAGTATGCTCCAATTAACTCAGATTTTACCTGAAGCACTCGGGTCAACAGCAGATCTTAAAAAGGCTAAAAATCTACATTAAAACGTTAAATTACATTAAATTGAACCTGTTTCCCCCAATCAGAGCAAAGCTCTATTTTAAAATTCAAAATTTAAAATTTGAAGCAACGCTTCAGATTCAGCGCTAGGCGCGCTGCGCGCCACGTGTCAAACACAGATGCGCTAGCGCCAGGTGCACTGCGTCCTAAGCAGCACACCCCCAATCAGAGCAAAGCTCTGTTTTAAAATTCAAAATTTAAAAGTTGAAGCAACGCTTCAGATTCAAAGCTAGACGCGCTGCACGCCACGTATCAAACACAGATGCGCTAGCGCCATGTGCACTGCGCCCTAAGCAGCGCACCCCCAATCAGAGCAAAGCTCTGTTTTAAAATTCAAAAGTTAAAAGTTGGCAACGCTTCAGATCCAGCTCTAAGCGCGCTGCGCGCCACGTGTCAAATACGGGTGCGCTAGTGCAGGCTGCGCTGCGCGCCACGTGTCAAACGTAGGTGCGCTAGCGCTGGAATTAAAAATTCCCCACCGTTAGATCAAGAGATCTAATAATGATAAATCATTAATTAATCAGAATTAAAATTCTGTTATGGAAAGATCTTTCTAATCTTGTTAAAAACAAGAAGATTGCCTTCTGTAAAACAGAAGCCCTAAGATCAAAGATCCAACGGTGGGGAAACATGCCCAAATCAATCAGAGAAAAATCTCTTTAACTGATTTAACAAATCAATTTGCCCTATATAAAGGCCCCAAGACTTCAAGTCTGGCATAGAGAAACCCCCCTACAAATTTGGAGAAAAACTCAAAGAGAAAAAAAAGCAAGCTTTTAGCGAAAGAAGATCATTTTCTTCAAGATAAAGAACATGATTTTTGAACACAGAGATGAAATCATCTCATAAAAAGAATAACTATCTTCTAAAAAAGATCATAGATCTACAAAAGACCAAGGTCTTTGATAAAAAAGAGATCAAAAGATCTTATTATAAAAAACAAAAAAAAGCATTCACTTCATTCACAGATCCTTGATCTACAAAAGCAGAGCTCTTTTATAAATAAGAACTTTTGTTCTTGAATCTTGAGGCAAAGCCTCCTTTAAAAGAACATAAACTTGTTCTCTGATCATAAATTTGATCAAGTGCGCTCTGAGCTATTGAAAATTGCATTGCACTCATGAACTGCGCTTTTGCGCTCTTTGGACCGACACTCGGCGCCAAAACGTGCCACGTGTCAACTACAGACACAGCTTGCGCTTTGCGCTTCTGAAACAGCGCACTGCGCCCATGGGCTGGCGCTTGGCACCAAGCGCAACACGTGTCATCCACGTATGCGCCAGCACAATGCGCTCATGGACCAGCACTCAGTGCTCACAAACTGGCATCTGCGCTTAGCACAGAGCGCAACACTTACATGCGCGCCACGTGGCAGATTCGCACTGCATTTTTTTTAGCGCAAAGCGCCTAGCGCACCATATGTTGCGCTCAGTGAACACAAATTGTTCTTTAAAGAGCCAAGGCTCTGATGAATGCTATATATTCAACACAAGACAAAAGATGTCAGAACCCAATACCTAGCATTATCAAAAGGGCCGAGCCCAAGTAAAAGCTCAATAGACAGAATAAAAAAAATGTTAAACATTTTAATTGGACTTAGGCCAATTCTGGCCATAAGTTCTCAACTTATATTGAACTGAGCCCATCTGCTCACAAATATTAACAGATCTTAATCCCAAATTGGGCTACAGATCTTTCAAAACAACTCACACCGGTTCGAGGGTACATCTCTTTACTCCTCTGATATCTGTCGTTGTAATCCTTCAACGTCTTCAGAGAGGTGACGGGTCCCAACAACCAAACACTCTACGGACTGTGGAGTCCTTAAGCCCATGGACTACGATGTCCTTAACCTCGGACTGTGGGGTCCTTAAACTCATGGACTATGATGTCCTTAAACTTTGTAGACTATGTCGTCTTTAAACTACAGACTGTGGGGTCCTTAAACTCATGGACTACGATGTCCCTAACCTCGGACTGTGGTGTCCCTTTAAACCCACGGACTACGATGTCCTTAACCTCGACCGTGATGTCTTTAAACTAACAATGGACCGCAATGTTATTAAACTAACAATGGACCGTAATGTCCTTAAACTAACATTGGACCACCATGTCCTTAAACTGGAAATCGACCATAATGTCCCTAAACTAAACAATAGAGCCCAATTGCTCTCTTGTTGGATCTAAACAATCTTGTTAAGTTGATCTTAGTCTAAATATTAGACTAACGTATCCTTAGCTAACTTTTAAGTTGATCTTAGTCTAAAAATTAGACTAACGTATCCTTAAACCCAACCAAAACCCAAATCTAAGAAGATACGGATTTGGACTAATCCACGCCCTATGGACAACAACATAAATTAGTCTCCGTATACAATCCACAGGCAACCAAAAACAAAACAAACACACCACGACACAAAGTGACCATCTGGAGAAGGAGAAAGTTGTTACCGCAATGCAGTAGCGTAATTAACCGCAGGGGCTTGCGCCTGCAAGGAAGAGCGTCCCCACAATCAAAAAAAACCCTCAAACGAGGGGGAATCTAACGAAGTCTGCAATATCGGCCGCATCCGTTTAAACCTCCGATACGTGGTGCCATAAATCAACTTGGCATCTTCGGAGAGGTGGACGGATAGCACCAATTAGTATCTGCCCCTGGATTCAGGCAAGACATTTGTTTTCCCGGTTTCCGGCGGTGAACAGATTCTGGCACGCCCGATGGGACATTTTCCTCTTTCCACTCCACACTTCGTGTGTCGTGTTCGCGAACGAATCGCGGTTTGCTAATGGTTTCCCTTGGGTTCGAGGTACTAAGATTTGGTGTCTTGCTGGATGCAGAAAACAATGGCGTCTACCTGTGCGAAGTGTTCCAACTGCAATTGCAACTCACGCTCCGCCTCATCTGGAGGCATTGCTTACGGGCCCCAAGCGGCCTCCCTGTTCACGATGCCGGTGGAACAGGTCACTCAGGCCACTACCGGATTGTTTTTTGGGACCATGCTCCCGCCAACGAGCTTCAGCGCTCCTATACCAACACAAGAAGCTCCCAAGAAGTCGGTCATTGATCGGCTTGCAACTACACGGCCCCCCTCAACGGGTCGTCCAGCTCCAACGTCTCAGTCTTTGCCAGATTGGGCCAAAGTTCATGTGGGCCCATGATGAAGCCTGCAATCCCAGAAAAGGTTGTTCCGAAGAGGATAGCCATCCCTGCTCCTGAAGTCGTCAAGACGGTTTCTCCTGCTAAAGGGTCGGTCTTTGCAAGACTGACTGTTCCAGCTCCCACTCCCGCTCCTACGCAAAAGTCTGTATTTGACAGGCTAGACACTGCTGCTGGACGGAACTCGGTCTTCAAGAGGCTGGTACCAGCAATGCCTCACCTGAACAGAGGGCAAGACAAAGCCATCCCCATCACCGAACCAACACCATCGGCTCGACACACTCGACGTCGCCACTGGCGCCGAATGAGGAAGGCTGGGGGCAACTCCTCCTCTGGGCTAACTCCACCAGCCCCAACGGTGGAAGTCAATGCTGCTGTTCCAACCGGGAACAGCTTTGAATTGCTGAACAAGGTCCGCAGGAACTCTCCTACCGCCGTACTGAAAAGATCTCCTCCACCCGTGGAGAATGTTACAGGAATAAAGCCGGATCAGCCCTCTCAGCGGCTTTCTTCCAAAGTTTACAAAGTCTGGAGACGGGTCCAGGAGTCGGTGATCGATCAGGACTATTTCCGCCGACAGAAGAAGCTGAGGGTTCAGTAGGAGGAGAACCGTCCTGGCAAGCCACAAAGGACAACAACCACCTGGGTGCCCGCTGCAAGGCCCCCTCAACGTCAACTGCTCAAAAGAAAAGGAGGCCAGAGAAAGCCCCTGTGACTACGGCAGACCATAAAGACGCTGAGCCCAAACGCCCAAGTCTGGGGGCATAACGGTGCATACCGTTTACATGGCTTCCGAAAAAGAAGAAAGTTGAACTTCGACGGGCCATCGACCGCTCACCCGATCAATAACAAGAGCTCAGGAACAACAACAGCAGAAGCTTCAGGAGATGCTCGCTGCAATAGCCGCACTCACCAGGCCAAAAGAAAGCCCGGAGGCATCATCAGACCAGCGTCATGAACAAGAAACCGATGCTGACTTCCTATGCAGGGTCCTCGAAAAGAAGGACAGAGAAGCAGCAGAACAAGCTGCCAACATAAAACGAATGGCCCTTCTCTTCCAAGACATGGTAGGGATGATGTTACAGCCAGATCCTCCAGCTGAAGACCCTCCGATCATTATTGAAGACGATAGAGGGGAGACATCTAATCCTCCTCCGGCTCTTTCAGCAGCTAAGAAGGAAACCATTTCCAAGGCCGTACTGGATGACTATATAGCTCAGCAAATACGAGCTCACCAGGCGAATGAAGCGGCCGGTCAAGTCGTCAAAACCGGGCAACCGTATCCAAGCTGGTATGACCAAATAAAATACCCGCCGGGATACACAATCCCTAAATTCCATGTGTACAAGGGGACAGGCAATCCTCACCAGCACATCGCCCAGTTCAGAGCTCTTTGCGGCAACACCGGGGGCGATGATAAGCTTTTGCTCCGTCAATTCATTGGCAGCTTGTCTGAGACGGACTTCGAATGGTACTCCAAACTTCCAAACGACTCATCAAGACTTTTGCGGAAATGGAGATGTTATTCACCGAGCGATTCGCGAGTGCTAGTGAACGCACCCCGATAACGGCATTGATCAATGCCAGGGTGAAGCCAGGTGAGACGTGGGTCCAATACGCAATACGATGGAGGAATCTGTGGTCAAAATGCGAACAACGCATCGAAGAAGCACCGGCGGTGGGTATGTTCGTGGGCACTCTGGACCCTCATGCAACTATCTCCCAGTTCATGATGTTCTTCAAGCCGACTACTTTCCAGGCCTTGATCGACAAACTGGACCAGATGGGTCACTGATGGGGCTCCTTTTCGGGCCTCCGTCAGATGTTGTCTTCCGTTGATCTCGCGGTGGACTTGGGTGATTATCTTCCTTCGCGTGCGGGTCTCAATGGGTTTTTGGAGGAAGAGGAGCGGTGACGGAGTTGTCGCCGTGTACCTGCAAACAAGTCCCGGGGTGGTTTGGTACCACCGAGGACCCTCCGACGCTCAAGTTAGTGACAATATCCGAGCAGAGTAACGGCGTAAGTGTAAAGAATGGCTTACTTGACCCCTCTGTGATGGGGGTTTATATAGTGGCGGCGGCACGCAGCAGCAGGCGCGAGAATCTCACCAGCAGTTACGTTCCCGACGTCACGCCCGCGTGATAAGCGGATTGCCCGTTAATGGGGATCGCGATGGCGTGGAACGTGGGATGTTGCCGGCGGAGAATCTTCGCATGGCGAGATTCGTGGAGCGGCGGTTACGCCTGTGAGCGGTGGAGCGGGTCGGTCGGAGGGACCGAGGAAGATGCCCTCCGTAGGTGAGCTCAGGAAAGAGCAGGAGGGCCGAAGCATCTTGGTCTTACGGCAGCTCGGGGTGAGCTGAGTGGCCGAGGAGGCACATTCGCAGAGGGCCCCGAGGTGGGCCAGGTTGGGCACCGGGTGGCCTGGTCGGCCCTTGTGGGCCCTTTCTTCTGAGCCTTGGGACACGTCATCTACCACGTGTTCCGATCTTGGAGGTCGCCAATATCGAGTATTATCAGTCACAGACCGTCTCCTCCAAAGCCGGACTCTCGAAATGAGAAGGGAAAGGGGAAAGCGATTGTCGTCGCCAATGCTCAACAGCAACCCGGTGGCCTGAGACCACTTGATTGCCAAAATAACAGAACTCGATCTCTCGAAGATAAAATGAGTCGCCCTTACTCGTTCCCTCGAGACAAGACGAAGAGGTTATTCGAGCTTGCACTCTGCAACAGGCTCATTACTCTGCCAGAGCCAAGACGTCCAGCACAACCAGGCGACATTAGCAATCCTAACTACTGCCCTTATAACCGAATGTTGGGCCATCCGATCGAGGATTGTTACGTCTTCAAAAGCTAGATAGAAGATCAATACCAGCAGGGCAAATTCGTATTATCTGAGAATTGGAAGGTGAACCCGCTTCGGCCACACGCTCCCAAGAAAACGGATACACCGGGGGCATCATGCTCTTTCGTAGAAGAAGCTCCATGGGAGGTCGCTCTTTCAGCTAAGACGAAAAGAATGCTGAAGGATCTCCAAATATGCCCGGCGATCAGGTGGAAAAATCCACTGGAACCTGTAATCATCAAGGGTATGCTGAAGCCGCGCTCAACTCTAAAGATTGGTAGTGATGGCCAAAGCACTCATACCCAGCCGTCAAAATCTTCAAAGAAGAAGAAGAAGTCCAAGAAGCCCGTGAAGCCGGGTGACAAGCGCACGGACCTACAAAAGTAGATTGACACGCTGGAAGAGTATAACCAGAAGGCGCGGACTCCAATCACGCTCCAAGAGTTCCTCAGCCACGTCTTTGAGAACGGAAATGATGGAGAAGACTCATCGGATGAATCTGAAGAATACGTGGCAAGTTGCCATATGATCTTTCACTCGTCAATAGACGATGAAGAGGCTCCTTGCACAAAGAAACTGGGGGCAGGTCCTGAGCCAGAATTTTTGAGGCCATCAGATGAAATAATTGATGCATTCCTGAATACTGCTCTTCTTAAAAGCAAAGTTGATCGGGGGCGTGAAATGGACATATTTGAAAAGGCCAAACGCCAATGACGGGACGAAAGGGCTGAAATATTCCCACCAAATCAAAGTACCTCCGTTGCAAATAGAAACAGGTTCAAGACGAGGAAGAGGTCCGCTAAAACCATATCAATGGGAATGAAGCTACCATCTTCCGAAGCGAACGCCTTTGGTGAAGCAGAAACACATCCTAGCAACTGCCTATATCATCGAAAGATTGCGCACCCCACCGAAGAGTGCAACGCTTTTATAAGATGGTAGCAAGGATATGTTGCTCACCGGAAAAATTTCAAGCGGATGAAACGCAAAACTGGTCAGGAAAGAAGTAAAACCGAGGAGCGTAAAGCAACAACCTGCAACTGTCGCATGGTCAACGCCGGGGGATCGCAAGTTCTCACCTTCGGGAGCGACTCTGACGAAGAAATGACTTTTGGCCCTCTCTATAAAGAATCTACCTTGGGAAAAGAGGAAGAATCGAAGACCTGTGAAAATATTCAGCTGCGCAATCGTACGCTGCCCGAAAAGAATCTTGGGCCCTCGAACAGTGGGTCAAATAGAAAAGGTAAAGGGAAAGAGAAAGTCTCTAAGGATATCATCCTTGATGACCAAGCCCTCAAAGAACCGACAGCCAGGGACCCGCCAAAGAAAAACAAGGTGGACTACAGCATCCTCGCACACTTGAGGAAGATACCCTCGCAGCTCAGCATTCTCGACGCCCTTCTGCTATCCAAAGAGACGAGAGATTCTTTAGTCAAGGCACTGCAAGAACCCGAGCAGTTCCAAACTTTCCTCGCCGAAGAAAAAATGAAGGACGAGCTGGAAGAAGTACACACAGCCGATATCACCTTCGGCGATGAAGATCTCCTACTTTGGACATGCGAACACAACCGTCCCTTTTATGTCTCCGGGTACTGTCATGATATCAAGATAGGTAAAATCCTGGTCGACAATGGGTCCTCCGTCAACCTCCTTAACGTAAGAGTGCTAAAGGAAATCTGTATGAGCATTCAACACCTCGCTCGCGATAAAATCACAATCTCCGGGTTCGACTCTCAGTCATCACGGACGCTTGGGTCCGTGATACTGACGTTGCGCTTTGGGCTGCTCGTCACTAATATCAAGTTCCACGTCATTGATGCCAAGACATGCTACAACGTTTTGCTCGGCCGGCCCTGGTTACACGAGTACAACATCATTCCCTCTACACAACATCAGTGTATGAAATATTTTAAGGATGGTCTCGAGTATACTGTGACAAGAGAGCTAAACCCATTCTCCATGAACGAAGTCTGCAAGTACGAAGATGCAAAATACTTCTTACCAGACTTTGAGGACACAGAAAGATGTCACAAACCGGAGAACAAAGCTATCCCTACCATTCCGGTCTTCGGGAGTGATACCGAGGAGGAGGAAGAGATAGTTTACTTAGGTCCACCCCAATACAACAAGTCAGGACCGTCCGCTCCTATGTTGATCTTCGGCAGCGACTCGGAAGTTGAGGTCCATGCCATATTCTCTGCTCGGCCTTCAATACAAACCTTCGCTGATGAAGAGCAAAGTTTGCAAGTTGCCATGGTTCCGCCCAAGCATCATAAAGAACTAGACGCGCTTGATACCTACAATGTGGAAGAGTTGCAGACGTTCTATGTCCCTCCTAGGCAAGAAGGTGAAAAGGCGATCCTATTCTACCGATCCGGGGAAACCAAAGTGGAGAAAGAAGTCTGGCACGGCGTGGATTCTACACTCGACAGGCTCCAACCCATCCGTTTGCGCAGATATTATACGAACGGACTAGAAAGGCTGTTAAGACGCCAAGATGTACCCCTTAAGCAAACCGCGCGGCAAGCACGGTTCTATAACAGGATCTGGAACATTCCCGGAACTCAAAGAAAGTTGCCCAACGGGAGAATGGAAACGACCGGGCTAGGGTATATTCAATCCAAGAAACGGGAGCTACTCCGCGATTGCTACGTCATACATGACTTTGATGAAGAAGGGGATGCTCTATGGGAAGATGCTAACCGTGAACCAGCACGAACTCCCGCCGTGAAAATGCTCAGTCCGTCGTTCGAAGAACAGATGGACAAGCTTATAAGGGAAGAGGTCAAAAAGTCCGAGACGACCATAATCGGGAAATGGCCATCTATGAGAAAGGCAGGATGCAATGCCTCCTTCAACAGACTGGGAAAAATGAAAATGCTCCTCCTTGTCAACCCGTTGTACAAAAGGCTCGACGCAGAGGCAGAAACAAACCAAAGAGCGAGAAAGGCATTTGACGGCGACAAAGCGGGTCCAAGAAGCCACGCGATCAGGAATCGAGCGACCAGGATTCATCTCTTATAAAGAAGATGGGTCGAGCATACTCTTTTGCCCAAGAGAAGACAAAGAAGATACTTGATCTTGCCATAAAATATCAAATGATTATCCTCTCGGAGTCTAAGCACCCCGAGCAAGCAGGCGAAGTCCATCACCCGGACTATTGCTCCTATCATAGGGCAATAGGACATCCTATTGAAGACTGTTTCACCTTCAAGAACTGGGTCGAAGATCAATATCAACAAGGCAGGTTCGCTCTATCCAGCAGCTGGAGGGTAACCCCGCCGAAGAAGCATGAACCTAAATCTACGAGGGTAGAACCAGATCCACATCGGTCTTGGAAGCGAGCTCGTACCTGTCACGTGATAATGTTATCAAAAGAAGAGCCCGAGAATGTGGATGACCTCTCCTGGTGCTTCGAAAACGATGATGGCGAGGTCATCTCAGAGTTTCCACCGGTGCTAAAAAAGCTGGAAGATGGAATACATACCACTGCAGATAACCTCAAGAAAATTGATTTGGGGATGGCAAGTGACCCGCGGTCGACATTCGTCAGCGAGCTGCTGTCTGAAGAAAGGGTGGCTACACTAAAAGACGTGCTCATGCAGCATAAAGATTGCTTCGCATGGAACTATTCCGAAATGCCAGGATTAGATCCAGAGATTGCTGTGCACAAATTGGCGATATCCCCGGACGTCAAGCCGATCAAACAGGCACCGAGAAGAATGCGGCTCGAGCTTGAGATGAGCATCAACGCCGAGGTCAAGAAACTAATCGACTTCGGCTTCATCCAGGAGGTCCAATATCCTGACTGGATCGCCAACATTATCCCAGTGATGAAGAAAAATAGGACGGTGTGCATATGTATGGACTTTCGGGATCTCAATAAAGCCTGCCCGAAGGACGACTTCCCAGTACCGGTCACCGAACTGATGATAGACAATACGTCCACTCATGAGGTTTTCTCCTTCATGGACGGCTCATCAGGATACAATCAGATAAAGATGCACCCTGAGGACCAGAAACATACTGCTTTCCGGACCCCTTTGGGCATATTCTGCTACAAGGTGATGCCCTTCGGTCTAAAGAACGCCGGTGCCACCTATCAGAGGGCCATGACGAAGATCTTCGATGACCTCATACATGAAGTCGTCGAATGCTATATCGACGACCTAGTGGTTAAAAGCAAATCATACGAGGAACATTTAGAGCATCTGAAGACCGTATTTCAACGCCTTCGGAAATACAACTTGAAGATGAACCCTCTCAAATGCGCATTCGGAGTCTCCTCGGGCGAATTCCTGGGATTCATCGTCCGACACCGAGGCATCGAGATAGACCCGTCGAAGATCAAGGCGATCATGGAAATGCCTTCGCCAAGGACTCTCAAGCAATTGCGGTTTCTCCAAGGAAAGCTCGCGTACATCCGGCGATTTATAGCCAATCTCTCAGGCAAGTGTCGTCCTTACAGTCACCTAATGAAAAAGGGAACCCCGTTCGTCTGGGATCACAAATGCCAAAGCGCACTGGACGAAATCAAGCAATACATGCAGAATCCGCCGGTGCTAACCGCTCCGATCAAAGGAAAACATCTCGTCCTGTACACAACAGCCCTCGAAAGTTCTTTAGGTGCGCTATGGGCATAAGAAAACGACCAAGGGAAGGAGAGAGCCCTCTACTATCTGAGTCGAGTTCTCCTGGGGGCAGAAAGCAATTACTCTCCCATTGAAACGCACTGCCTGGCGTTGATCTTCGCAATAACGAAGCTCAGACACTATGCATTGGCATATGAGGTCCATCTCATATCAAAAGTGGATCCTCTCAAATACTTGATGTCGAAGGCCATATTAACAGGACGACTCGCTAAATGGGCCCTGCTCTTGATGGAGTTCTCGATAACATATCGACCTCTTAAGGCAGTGAAAGGCCAGGCCATCGCCGACTTCCTCGCTGAGCATCCAATACCTGCCGATTCTCCTTTGAATTGCGAACTGCCAAACGAACATGCGTTTGACACGATCGACGGAGGTGATACCCGGTGGGAACTCTACTTCGATAGAGCATCTTCCATAAAGAAGAGCAA
This sequence comes from Agapanthus africanus, assembly GCA_030015575.1. Classification (NCBI taxonomy): domain Eukaryota; kingdom Viridiplantae; phylum Streptophyta; class Magnoliopsida; order Asparagales; family Amaryllidaceae; genus Agapanthus; species Agapanthus africanus. The sequence continues at coordinate 411,968,072 of CM057349.1, read as the reverse complement.
ACAAAGCACCCCCATAATCAAATTAGGGGTAGGCCTCATTTTTGTGACTCCACAAGGAGGGATAATGCGCTTCGCCTTCTCCTTGACAGAGCCGAGGACAAACAATGAAGCCGAGTATGATGTTTTGATAGCAGGTCTCGAGATCGCCATTGACATGGGAATTGAAAACCTCCTCATATACGAAGACTCCCAACTGATCGTCAGTCAAGTAAACGGCGACTATCAAACATGCAAACCGGAGCTGGTAAAGTACGGCGAGAGAGTATAGCGCCTACTGACTCAAATTCCCTCCTACACCGTGGAAAGCATACCGCGCGCGGAAAATAGCAAGGCAGATGCATTAGCCAAGCTTGCTAAAGAACTGGCCGACAAGAACCTCGATAACGTGAGGATCGTTGTGCAAAGCCGTCGGGTTCTCGCACCAGCAGAAATATCTCCGGAATCGTCCGAAGAAAAGGGAGCGATCAAGCAAACGACTCTACAAATTAAAGACCACGAAAAGGCCGAGGATTGGAGGGAGGTCTTTATAGACTACTTCAAAACCGGTCGAACACCTGAAGATGCGTCCGCGAAACATCAGCTTATGAAACGAGCTCTGTCTTTTGCTTTCATCAATGATACTCTGTATAAGAGATCGTTTGGTTCTCTGTGGTTAAGATGCCTGGGACCCGAAGAGGCAAAGAGAGTCGTCCAAGAAACTCACGACGGACTCTGTGATTCTCATCAAGCCGGCCCTAAAATGAAGCTGAAGATCAAACGGATGGGTTATTATTGGCCCACGATGATCCAAGACTGCCTCGAGTACGCGAAGTAGTGCCACTCGTGCCAAATTCACGGCGACTTTATCCATCAGCATCCAAATCCACTACATCCAACAGTGGCTAGCTGGCTGTTCGAAATATGGGGGACTGACATAATCGGTCCCATCGAACCAGCATCGTCCAGAGGACATCGATTCATTTTGGCGACAACTGATTACTTCTCCAAATTGGCAGAAGCAGTACCGCTGAGGGAAGTGAAGACGGAGAATATCCTCCATTTCTTCAAGACACACGTCATTTACCGTTTTGGAATTCCGAGACGGATCATCTCCGATAACGGGCCAGCCTACAGAAGCCACAAGATCAGCCGCTTCGCACAGCAAGATAACATAGACTGAAGACACTCCTCAGTCTATAATCCCCGAGCTAACGGTCTAGCTGAGGCTTTTAACAAGACCTTGACGAAGATCGTGAAAAAGACGGTGTCCCAAAATAAGAGAACTGACACGAGAGACTGCATGAAGCTCTCTAAGCGTATCGAACTACGTTCAAAACGGCCACGAACGCAACGCCGTACGCATTGGTATTTGGTACAGAAGCGGTACTCCCCCTCGAGATAGAGTTACCCTCTCTACGAGTGGTAGTTCATTACGAGCTAACGGACGAAGAGAATGCTCACCTTCGGCTTGAGGAGCTCGATGCCCTTGATGAAACCCGGCTCATAGCGCAACAGAATCTGGAGGCTTATAAAGCAAAGATGATATGTTCATATGAGAGATTGACTAGGCCGAGGACATTCCGCAAAGGAAAACTCGTGCTAGTGGTCAAAAGACTTATGATCCCCAATCGTGCCAAACGGGGGAAATTCGAGCCGAACTATGAAGGCCCGTATATCATAGACAAGGTCTACCAGGGTGGGGCTTATCTACTCATGGACATGCACGGCGAAAGGCCATTCAGGCCAATAAATGGTCGCTTTCTGAAGAAATACTACGCCTGACAAGTTGCAGCCTAGGTCGATGATGGATGACGACGACTATGTCCGCTCGCTATCTTCCTAAAACCAAACTCTATAAGTAGTAGCCGGTTTCCTTTACTACGGACCGTAACGTCCTTAAACTAACAACGGACCGAAACGTTCTTAAACTAACAACGGACCGAAACGTCCTTAAACTAACAACGGACCGAAACGTCCTTAAAACTAATAATGGACCACTATGTCCTAAAACTAGCTGTTGGCCGAGACGTCGATAAACTACGGTGGATTGCAGCAACCCAAAGCTAATTAAAAAAAACGGTATGTCCATAAGCAAAATGGGCACGGATGAAAACCCGAAAGGGCTCCGTGAGTAAAAACAGCAGGGCTACCGGCGAGTTTTGTAAAAAACCGAAAGGGCGCGATCTCGTTAGAAGACACCTGCAAGGTCCTCTCGACTTTGTAAGGAGAAACCACCTGCGTGAGATCCTTATGACTCACAAGGGAGCAATACACTTAGGAGTCCTCACGATTCCTAAGGAGAAACGCACCTACGAGATCCTCACGACTCGTATGGAGAAAAACCTTTATGAGACCCTTACGGCTCATGAAGTCAAAAGCCTTAGTCGACAGGATCCTAACCCTATCTACTAAGCCACCTTTGTTCGACATCGACAGAGGCAAATGATGATTCGCTCCTGGCAATATCCCAGTTGTAGCGGTGCTGATGCCGAAATCGGTGTCTAATTCTAAGCTTGCAGCGAAAAGCTAGCGAGCCACACATGCCTACGAAATAGCCGAAATGATGAGGCAACTTGCAACAAAATCAGCAAGTAAAAAAATGTATGCATGTAAAATAGCCGAAATGATTGGGCAACTCGCAATAAAAACAGCGAGTAAAAATAAAATGAATAGCCGAAATGATTGGGCACCACGAAAAAATAGCCGAAATGATTGGACAATCGCGACCTTTGCGATATAAAAGCTGAAATGATAGAGCACCGCGGAAAGAAATAAAACAAAATGAAATTTATACCCTACAGGTGATATCACATCAATCCCTGTATACAATCTAAGGGCACAAACAAGGAAGGAATCACACCTTCCCTCCCCAGGCTCCATCAAAAAATGAAGCCAAATCTCGACGGTTCAAGGATAGCCTAGAGATCATCAACAGCGTTCCTCTCCATTCCAGCAGGATTCAGACGCTGCAATCAACCCTGGAGCTACGGCAAAGCCTCTACTCCAAATCTCGATGGTTCACAGACAACCTAGAGACCACTTCGATATTCGTCTCATTACAACAGACGCAACGTCATCCACATGACCCCGTCTCGGAAATACGTCATCCACATGACCCCGTCTCGAAAATACGTCATCCACATGACACCGTCTCGGAAATACGTCATCCAAATGACCCCGTCTCGGAAATACGGCATCCACATGACCCCGTCTCGGAAATACGGCATCCACATGACCCCGTCGCCGAAATACGTCATTCACATGACCCCGTCTCGCCGAAATACGTCATCCACATGACCCCGTCCCGGAAATACGTCATCCACATGACCCCGTCCCGGAAATACGTCATCCACATGACCCCGTCGCGGAAATACGTCATCCACATGACCCCGTTTCGGAAATACGCCATCCACATGACCTCGCTCGGAAATACGGCATCCACATGACCCCGCTCGGAAATACGGCATCCACATGACCCCGCTCGGAAATACGTCATCCACATGACCCCGCTCGGAAATACGTCATCCACATGACCCCGTTCGAAAATACGTCATCCACATGTCATCCACATGATCCCGTTCGGAAATACGTCATCCACATGACCCCGTTCGGAAATACGTCATCCACATGACCCCGTTCGGAAATACGTCATCCACATGACCCCGCTCGGAAATACGTCATCCATATGACTCCGCTCGGAAATACGTCATCAACATGACCCCGCTCGGAAATACGTCATCCATATGACCCCGTTCAGAAATACGTCATCCACATGACCCCGTTCGGAAATACGTCATCAACGTGACCCCGTCTCGGAAATACTTCATCCATATGACCCCGTTTCGGAAATACGTCACTTACATGTCAATCCCACTAAACACTTACGGATCCTCTCGATCCGTGAGGAAGAAAAATCTCTTATAAGATCCTTACGACTTATAAGGGAAAACGCACTTAGGAATCCTCACGATTCCTAAGGAGAAAATACACCTACGAGATACTCACGACTCGTAGGGAGAAAAAACTTTATGACACCTTCACGGCTCATAAAATTGAAAAGTCTTAGGTGACAGATCCTAACCCTGTTTCCTAATCCATCACCGCCCTACAAAGAGTCCAAGATGGACAGCTATATACCATCTACAGGCTACGCTTGCTAAGATAACATGCCGGCAACAAAGAAAAGAGAAGAAAGCAACAGTAGAACAAAAAATGTGTATCTTTTATTCATGAATTCAATTGAGTACAAGGCAAATCATATAAAAGAATAAAAATGGATACATGTTACTCAAAGATTACAAGTGTGTAATCAATACAAAAACATCTACTGGGAGGGAGGCGTCTTCAATAAATCAGCTAGCTGCTCGCGCTCTCTTCTCAACTCCTTCTCACGATCAGCCGCCGCGGCCAGCTCTGCTTCGATTTGGGCCTGTTGCTGCAGACAAGATGAAAGTTTTTGATCAATTTTCTGCTGAGCAACTTCCTGACTTTGTGCAACCTGCTCACTAAGATCAAGCTTTTTTCCTCAACAGCAGCCCGTTAGAGATACATCGTTGAAAGTTTTCAAAGATGGTGTTCAGCTGGGCAGCATTTGCTGCAACCTCAGCGCGCAGTTGAACAGATTCAGCGGAAGTCGCCTCACGTTCCTTTCGCTTAAGGGTTGCCTTTCGTTCGAAACGGCGAAGGAACGGAACGCTCTGCTCAACCCACGCAGTTCGCTGGGAGTTCAAAGCCAACACCTCCGGAACAGGACGCCTTAGCTCAAGCTCATACAGGCAGGCCTCAATCTTCCTGCAATGATTAACCCAAGACTCGACAACGCCTTCATTATGGAAGTTCATAAGCGTCGCCAGCATTAGGTTAACCTCCGCAGCAAAATCTGCAGTAGATGCGGGAGCCTCCTCAATATAATCACTTAACATGCGCAGACTATTCGCGGCACCCTTCGAGGATGGACGTCTGGGAAAGGGTCCGGCCGGCATTATGACGCGAGACTCGAACGGGGCTGGAGTCGATTTGACCACTGCAAAATAAATCACCATCAGATGACGGCTCGAGAAATAAAGAAAATATACGAAAAAATAGAGTCTACTGTACCGGTTGCAACAGGAGGCAGAGCTGGGAGTACTGGTGGCGCAACGATAGTCGCGTCCCCGCCTTCGATTTGTAAGGCTACAAGCAATACAAAGAGAGATTAGCAATAATGTGAATGCCCGTTAAAGAGAGGACGTCGTTTAAAAAAGATACTCACCGACACCACCTGGCGGACTAATCTCTGACAGGAAGGAGAAGTGTGGGTGCAGCACCTGATACAGGTGGTCAAAAAGGACTCCTGTAAACAGTAATGCAACGTCAGTACACGAGTCATACAAAAAAAATAATAAGACTGATGGATCACGAATCCGTACCTTCCAACATCCCAGATTGTACGAGAGAAGGTAGAGGAGGGGTCACCGTCAAGGCGGTAACTGATGGCATTGTCTCAAGTAGCGCGACCTCAGAGCTCGCCACACCTGCATTAGAAACAAGATAAATACTGTCAGGAAAGATTGAAAAGGATTGTAGAATAAAAAGAAAAGCAATGACCCAAAATCTACCTGATGAGTCGCCAGTCGGAACCGTGACGAGGGAGTCACTTGATACAGTAACGGCTTCTCCCTCCTCCATCGGAATAGTCTCACCTCCCGTCGCCTCATCCCCTGACTCTACGAGAGCCGTCATAACGCTTGCGACACCAGGAGATAGCAAAGAACCGTAGGCGAGAAGAGCGGTGATTGGGGCGGTGCCGACTCTTGAGAGAGAGTGGCCACCTCGGGCTCAGCAATTATAGCCGTCTCACCCGCCGCCACCTCGAGCTCGGCAATGGTGACCGTCTCATCCATTGCTACCTCTGGCTCGGCAAGGGTGGTCATCTCGCCTACCACCGACTCAAGTTCGGCAATCACAGCTACCTTTTCTACCGCTACCACAGGCTCAGCGGTCGCCGCCGCTTCTTCGGTAGGACTCGGCCCTGCAAGATAAGACATGTGAGAACTGGAAATTTAAAATTTTGACAACGGAACCTCATGTCACATTACCTTGAGTTGATCTTCCATTTGCCTCCAGAGCTGCACGTGATTCCCGCTTGTAGGCAGTGGACAAGGCAGCCGGAGATTCCTCTGAAGGAGTAGGGGTAGGGGTAGCGGTGCTCGAACCCGCACCCGTGGCTAAGGCAGCACTACGCTCCCTTGCCGCGTGCATTCGGTGCTTCCTTTCCGCCCGGGCCGTCAAGGCGGACCTTCTAGACGCCTCCATCAACAGGACGTCACCGCCCACACCAAGGGTTACCTCTGGAGCCGTCATGGCTTCCGTCATTGGTCGTTTGAGTGAGGCCTCTTTCAGCAGTGCCGAAGAGGCCGGGACTTCGGTGGCTGGCCCGGGATGAATCTCCGCATCACCATGTGGGTTGACATTGTGGTCCCTGTGATAAGACAAAGAAGGGGTTAGATTGTCCATAAGAAAGGAGAATGAAGATGCAATGAGCTGAGACATACCAATGCCCAACAAGGCGCAATTCCTCTCCTCCTCGAAGGTCCTAAGGGAAGCCGCCAGGGCCTCTTCAATGGTAAAGCCTGTTACAGAAGGAAAAATGTCAGTCAAGACATGATAATAAAAATAAAGATATGATGCAATAACAAGGTGCGACTGATGTTTACTTGATTGCGCGATGGTGGCCATTTCCGCTTGGTAGCTTGCGGATTGCACAGAAGTTGCAATAGCAGCCTCGAGATCAGTATCTTCCGGCGCTATGAAGAGACCTTCGTTGGTCCCGTATTCGCTCAGTCCCTCGTTATAAGGAGCCTGAGGCTCCAGGCTAAGTACAGCATCTAGAGAGAGGACCGACTTCTTCTTCCTCTTCTGCGTGCGAGCTCCAGTCGCAGCAAGCACAAGCTTACGCTTGGTGGGCACTTTGGGGCGACGAGTCCCGATATCTGAGCCCACGCCAGATTCGGGGGAAGCTACATTTACCGCCTCCGCGGGAGCACAGGGCACCGGTGGTACATCCACCATCTCCATGGGAGCACGGGGCACCGGTAGCTCAGGCCTGTCCTCGGGGACTTCAATCACAGCAGCTCCTCTTAGCGGGGGAATGACAATAGTCCGTCGCTTCAAGGGGAGGTTTTGGTCACTAGCAGGGGGTGCACCCTTGCGGTCAAGTAGCAGCCGCTTCTCCTCCCTGATAAAAGCACCCGTTGCATGTTGATACCAGGCCACGTGTATGTTAAGGGCCCTCGGGACGCAACTCAGTTCACTGATAAAGAAGTGAGATTCCGTATTAAGCGCATGAAATGATGCAGCGTGCCCCGCATTCCCTCTTTAGTGGCAACGGGTTCTACCAAGAAAGCCTCTAGCGGGACCCCTTGATTGTAACTCAGCTGCTGGGCAAAATGATGGGGGTTGTATCTCATGAATAACGCTGCATCATTTTGCCTGAATACGAGAAAGCCCGGCCTGATGGAGTACAGATAGAGAATCTCCCGGGCTTTCAACACGGAGGCCCCGTCCTTAAAAATGTCTTGCAGTGACAGCACCGCCTTGGAAGTTTTCTGGCCGATGGTCAAGACTTTGTCCGTGAAAGACATACCATCTCCGACCGTACGCGGACGAAGGAGCAAGCCCCTAGCTTCCCGCTGTGACGGACTCACGATGGAGGCGTCAACCAGCCGCATAATCCGAGGGAACTTGCATCTCTCGTAAAACGAAGATCTCTTGTGAATGCCGATGACCCCGAGCACATGCATCTCCATCCATGAAGTGAAGTAATGCATCGAAAAGTTAGTAGGATGCACCCCCGGTTCAGTGTTATCCGCCGCTACGCTAAGACCGTAGTAAAGGTAGGCTAACCCGGCGATCCAGATGGCCACTTGCATTCCGGCAACCATGCGATGTTCGGGGTAGAAGACGGAAGGCCTCATGTAATGAGGATGCATAGGGAGCGCGAACCAACTCAACCATAGCCCAAGAAACCCAAGAAAGAATGCCTCCTCATCAATGCCCGGGGCAGCGATTTCTGACAGAGGGATGACCGCAGCGTCAGGAAGAAAGAAGCCCTTCTGATCAGCTTCCAGTACCGGCTGACGGTCCAAGCCAAAGCCGAAGGGATCATCGAGCTTAGCAAACTTTTCGCCTTGTCGCGACAAAATCTACGGACAAAGAAAACGGGCAATGAAGTCCGCAAAACTGACCCCCCCGGCCTCCGGATTCCAGGAAGAGGCTCTCGTACATGTTCAACACCTTTATCAGACTAGGGAACTGGTGCTGAATGGCGTTCTCTGGTGTGAGGCCCATCACCACTGGTTTGGTGGCAAAAACATATTCATCCAGAGGAAGCAGCTCCTCGTAGTGCTCCCCCCGACCGGTAGACCGGAAATCTCGGCAAATTCTTCCAAGGAAATGGAAACCTCTTTGTCTAGTAGAAGGAATGTATGGGTCGGGATGTTCCACTGCTCCAAGAACGCCTTGATCCACCATGTGGGAGGGGCAGAATATTAGAACAACGAAGCGTAGACCGCAGGGTATAGGCCGAGCTTTTGCAGCTGCGATTTCTTCGCCGACAAGATGTACCTGGCCCACTGCAAATACCCAGCAGGAGGACGGGGAGTTAGCCTGATGTTGTAGGGTTGTCCCCAAGGGCGCGACTCGCCTTGGCATATGCGCCGCCCCAGGGTGTCCAAAGCCGCCGACGGTTGCATGGGTACGGCGGCAATCGAAGGTTGAAGAAGACCCTCCGAAGTCCAATTGACAACCTCCACGGTATAGTTCACCGGAGGTGCATCTGCATACGGAATCGCCGAGATAGGCTCCGATGGCGTCGCACAAGAGAAGCTTTGACGACCTCTGATAATCTGATCGTACCATCTGCCCTACAAGTAAAGATTTTTGTGTTCCGGGTCACGGTCTTTGATGAGCGTGAGAACCTCCCGGTCCACAGGTGCCTCTGGGAATCCTCCCTCTGAACGGACGAATGGAAACGTAGCATCAAAAGACATGTCGCCTGCAAGGAGGGACAATAGTCAACTGTCAGTGCTTTAATTTAATTTTAAAAATTCTGACACTCGATATTTGAAAACTTGTACCACACTGCAATGCAGTGGAAAGGGGACCAAAGGGGGACCCACAAAATCTAGATGACAATGCATCAGTTAATAAAACAGCCTCATCATTGGATGAGACTGTTAATTAATGAGGAAATCCTCAAGAAAACTCTCATTGAATGAGAGATCCCTCGGGAAAAGGAGAAAATCTCTCTTTAAGAGCAAAGCTCTATGACAGAGTTGTTGGGGTAAAAATTTACACCCCAGTTGACCGAGTCAAAGTCAAGGTCAACCCCAAACCAGGTGGGCCCAAGCCCAGGTCAAGCGGGCCCATGCCCAAGTCGAGCCCACGGCCAGCCTCCCCATGCAAACAACAAAATCATGTAATAAATAATTTCTATGTAACTTTTTTATATATACATGAATGTATACAAAACGGGCAAAAAGCCAAATTTTTGTAAGCCCATGGCTTATGTGCAAAAATAAATGGCACATGAGCCAAAAGATAGGCAAAACGCCATTTTGTAAAGCCCAAGGGGCTATATGTAAATATGTAGGCCTATAAAAGGAAACATGATGAATAAAAAAAACAACACTTTTCATTCTCACAAAAAACCTAGGGTTTGTATCTCTTTCCCTTTTCTGAAGGTCTCAAACCTTCTTCTTTCTTTTGAATCAAATCAAGAGTTTTACTCTTCCTTTTCAAAAACAAAATAGTTTTTCACTACAAAACACACAAAGGGGAACTTGGATCTGTCATCAGATCTCAAAAAGGAGAGATTTTGATATCTCACATCTCTTGATCTTCAAGATCCAGCTAACAGAGGAGGAGGAAGAAGAACCCCTTTCACTAAACCCAAAAAAAAAACACTCAGGAGTCCAACTCTTCTCTGATTTCTCTTCCGAGAAATTTTTTTTTTTAGGCTAAAAGCCTCCTTTTCTCGCCGGCGCTCAAGCGCAGAGCGCCCACTTGCCGACACGTGGCGCGCTTGAGCTCGAGCGCCCAGCGCTCAAGCGCAGAGCGCCCACGTGCCGACACGTGGCGCGCTTGCGCTCGAGCGCCCAGCGCTCAAGCGCAGAGCGCCCACGTGCCGACACGTGGCACTTTAGCGCCTGAGCGCACAGCACCTAGGCGCACAGCGCCCCAGGGGCTGCCCCCACGCATCCCTTGGATGCCTTTCCCCCCTCTTTTTATGTACATACATATATATATACATATGTATACATATTTGCACACACACGTGCTCCACGACACTATCCCTGTTAGAAAAAAATTTCTAACGGGGCGCTGCCCCGCACCCCGCAAGGGGGCTGCTAGCCCCCTTGACCCCCAGCCCGCTATCCGGGTAGCAGGACCCCCGTAAAAACTCTGCGTAGCTCCCGATATATCCAAAACCCCCTTTTAAAACACAACACACGTACACTGCACATTGAGTTCGCATGACCGGTTTAACCCGTTAATCGGAGGTTCCCTCGCCCCAAAGGCGAGGGGTAATTAACGGCAGCTTAGTCCGCGGCTGCCGGAGATTCAGATCCCCACAATCATTAAACCCCAGCCTACCCTAGGCAGGGGGAATCTGTAGTACGCCTGACAAGCACGCGCGCATTCCCATCTCAATGGGGTGACGAAAAACACCCTACAGATTCTGGCACGCCCGGTGGGACCAGTCTCTCCTCCCATATTTCGGGTTAAGCGTTCATGCGAACTCAATCAATATATATACCTGTATTTACACTAAAATAATGCTTTTTCATGCAGATTTTCAAGCAATCACCTTCCGACGATGTCTTCGATGATGAACTCAGCTCCCGTCTCCTACACGATGAGGATAGACTCTAGGACGGTCCTTCCGGCCAGTCTCGGGCGGCAATGGGAGGAGCCGCTGCTACCATTCGGCTCTATCATGTTCATGCCAGTTGGCGCCATCCCAGCTCCTCAAGCCCCGGTGGCAGACAAACCGGTCTCGAAAGGCAAAAGGCCAAATGTGGTGGTCGCGAGGGCACCTCAGCCCAAGCGCAAGTCCGTTTCCGAACGACTCTCCATGGCCCCAGCTGGGGGCAAGGCCATCGACACCAACAAAGCTGCAGGGCGTTTCGAGCAAGCTCCAACGGTACCCTCAACAACTGCTCGATCGGGTGCTTTCTCTAAACTCCCCGCCAATGAGAAAGAGACGACTGGATATAAGGTCCACACTGTCTACATGGTGAGCACGCGCAGCAAGAGCAAGAACGGGGCCACTACATCTCAAATCCAATCTGGCTTGAATGTGGTGGCCGCTTCCCAAGGACAGCCGCCTCTGCTGGGTGATGAAGACCCTCTCGATGTGGATGATAGGCAGAAAGACCCTTCGGTCCATGAGGAGTCGGGCTCGGAAAGCGAAGAAGAGCCGACTTTCCGCCCCAGGACCGCGGAGCAAGAGCTGCTTCAAGAGCTCCGAAAGCAGCTCAGAAACAAAGACAAGGAGATGGCCAAACTCTACTCCAAAATCGATGACTTGACGAATGTCGTGATGCAGCTCACGGCCCGACTTGCCTCTGCCGCCCAATCAAGCGGAAGGCTCTGCTCGTGAACCGGGAAGTGGTGTCCCAAAGCAGCCGACGCCTATTCCCTCAAATCCAAAAGTGGGCGAACTACATGAAAATCAGTCGCATCCTATCTCGGGAAATGTCTTGGCTACCGATGACAGTAGCCCGCTAACTCAAGATCAAATCATGGATTTGGTTGCCAGCAAAGTCAAAACATTGGTGGCCGAAGCCGAAGCGCAAAAAGACATCAGCAGTAGTGGGAGACCATATCCTGCTCAGTATGATCTGGTGGAATTCCCTAGCGGCTATGTCATCCCCAAATTCGGAAGATTCGACGGGACGGGAAACGCGAATCAGCACATCGCCCACTTCAAAGCCTCATGCGGGAATACTGGGGGCAATGATGTGCTTCTCCTCCGCCAGTTCGTTAATAGCCTGACCGATGTTGCTTTCGACTGGTACGCGAGCATACCGAATGGCTCCGTCATAACTTTTGTCCAAATGGAGTCTCTGTTTCGGCAGAGGTTCATGAGCGTCAGTGATAAGATTACTATTGCCGAGCTCGTAAGGACCAAGCCTAAGAACGACGAAAGTAGCACGGATTTTATAACCCGATGGCGTAATCTCTCCGTCAAATGCGAACCGCCGATAGAGCAAGACCAATCTGTCAGTCTCCTTGTCGGAAATCTCAACAACTGGATGGCCCCGTTTCTATGTACCGCGGGTCTCAAAACATTCCAAGAGCTGACCAAAAAGGTCCAAACGTTGGAACGCTCAAAGCCCGAGTCCGCTCAGGATCTTCAGTTCACAAACAGACCGAAACCTTGGAGGGACGACAACCGAAAAGGCGGAAGTTCTAACATCACCGATTCTCCAAATAAGCAGAGAACGGGCGGAGCAAAAGATGACCAGTCTCGAGAGCCAACTTTGGAGGAAAGAAGAAATAAGGTCTACTCATTCCGAAAGGACAAGGTCCACAAAATTTTTAAAGATGCTCTGAAGAATGGCCTGCGGCTACCAGAACCGAAAAGGCTAAGTGAAGCGAACAAGACTGATCATCCCAACTTTTGCCCATACCACCGAGTGCTGGGGCACACTATTGAAGACTGTTGCATTTTCAAGGATTGGGTCGAGAAATAATACAAGGCGGGAGAAATATCATTGTCCCCTGACGTGTTAACAAACAATCAAGCTGCGACCGCCAATTTCATACACACGGAGACCGAAGTCCTTCAGGGACCTGATTCTCTCAAACACCCACCTTTCTCTGGGAACAATCGACCGCCACGTCATTAAACTGGGAACAATCGACCGCCACGTCATTAAACTGGGAACAATCGACCTCTAAGTCGTTAAACTAGGAATGTAAAAAAATGTAAAAAAAAATGTGTAAATAAAAGAAAGATAAAAGCCGAAATGATGGGGCAACTCGCAATAAAAATCAGCGAGTAAAATAAAGATGAAAATAAAGCCGAAATGATTGGGCAACCGCGAATAAAAGCCGAAAGGATAGGGCAATCGCGACCTTCGCGATAAGAAAAGCTGAAATGATAGAGCGATCGCGGTAAAATAAAAAAAAAAAAACAAGGGCGGATGATGAGTTGCTCCTGGCATTATTCCAGTGCAGCAATGCAGACGCCAAACAAAAATCCAATTTCCCAAAATTCTTTCGGCCCTACGGCCGGTCCCCAAATTGACTGCCGTATACAATCCACGGACTCAAATAATTCTCAGCATACCCATACCCCACCGCAACCACCAGTTACGCGGCTGGTCTCCACCTTTGGAATTATGCTCTATTGGGAAGACCCACTCATGTATCCAGGCGCATGTGCTTCAGTGTTAACAACGCTGAGACCGGCCCCTATCCCGAAATTCCAAATCAATCCAATAGACCTCCACGTCTTTAAAACTGGAAACAGATGACCACTATGTCGTTAAACTGGAAACATATGACCTCTAAGTTGTTAAACTGGAAACAGCAGACCTCTAAGTCTTTAAACTGGAAACAGATGACCACTATGTCGTTAAACTGGAAAAAGATGACCACTATGTCGTTAAAATGGAAACAGATGACCTCAAAGTCATTAAACTGGAAACAGATGACCTCTACGTCGTTAAACTGGAAACAGATGACCACCACGTCGTTAAACTGGAAACAGATGACCTCCAAGTCGTTAAACTGGAAACAGATGACCTCCAAGTCGTTAAACTGGAAACGGATGACCACCACGTCGTTAAACTGGAAACGGATGACCTCTACGTCGTTAAACTGGAAACGGATGACCTCTACGTCGTTAAACTGGAAACGGATGACCTCTAAGTCGTTAAACTGGAAACAGATGACCTCCAAGTCTTTAAACTGGAAACAGATGACCACTACGTCGTTAAATTGGAAACAGATGACCTCTAAGTCGTTAAACTGGAAACAGTCGACCTCTAAGTCATTAAACTGGGAACGAGAGAAATCCACTCATATGTCCTCACGATACATGAGGAGAACAAACCTTCGTGGGATCCTTACGACTCACGAAGGAAAAACACACTTGGGAGTCCTCACGACTCCTAAGGAGAACATACACCTGCGAGATCCTTACGACTCGTAGGGAGAAAATGCTTTTATGGGACCCTCACGGCCCATAAAATTGAAAAGTCTTAGGTGACAGGGATCTAAACCTGTCTCCTAAGCCATCGCTCCCCCACCCCCCAAGTGGCGAATGATGAGTCGCTCCTGGTACCATATTCCAGTGCAGCGATGCAGACGCCAACCAAATTCCAAATCCCATACCCCAATGGCGAACGATGAGTCGCTCCTGGTGCCATATTCCAGTGCAGCGATGCAGACGCCAACAAGGTCTTGAAATTTTTCCGGCCCTATGGTCTGGATCATACATCCTGCAAAACCGTATACAATCCACGGGCGTAAAACAATCCCGATCTCTCCAAAAAAAAGAACGGTATGTCCACAAGCAAAATAGGCACGGATGAAAACCCGAAAGAGCTCCGTGAGTAAAAACAGCAGGACTGCCGGCGAGTTTGTGAAAACCCGAAAGGGCGCGAACTCGTAAAAGAAAAAAAAGAAATGAAATGCACTCGCAAAGTCCTCTCGACTTTGTGAGGAGAAAATTCCCGCGTGAGATCCCTACGACTCACAAAGGAATAACACACTTAGGAGTCCCCACGACTCCTAAGGAGAAAATACACCTACGGGATCCTTACGACCCGTAGGGAGAAAATACTTTGTGAGACCTTTACGGCTCACAAAATGGAAAAGCCTTAGGTGACAGGGATCTAAACCTGTCTCCTAAGCCACCAATTCCCAAATCCTCTCGGGGCACATGATGAGTTGCTCCTGGTATTATTCCAGTGCAGCAATGCAGATGCCAAACAAACCAAATCCAAATCCTCTCGGGTCACATGATGAGTTGCTCCTGGCATTATTCCAGTGCAGCAATGCAGATGCCAAACAAACCAAATCCAAATCCTCTTGGGGCACATGATGAGTTGCTCCTGGTATTATTCCAGTGCAGCAATGCAGATGCCAAACAAACCAAATCTAAATCCTCCTGGGGCAAATGATGAGTTGCTCCTGGCATTATTCCAGTGCAGCAATGCAGATGCCAAACAAAAAACCAAATCCAAATCCTCCCAGGGCAAATGATGAGTTGCTCCTGGCATTATTCCAGTGCAGCAATGCAGATGCCAAACAAAAAACCAAATCCAAATCCTCCCGGGACACATGATGAGTTGCTCCTGGCATTATTCCAGTGCAGCAATGCAGATGCCGACAGAAAACCAATTCCCAAATCCTCTCAAAGACAGATGATGATTCGCTCCTGGTACCATATTCCGGTATAGCGATGCTGATGTCAACTCAAATCAAACAAATCAAACCAACCAATTCCAACATCAGACACTCCACGCCGGGGAAAAGTCGATCAGCGACACTTCGTGCTGGGGAAAAGTCCACCAGCGACACTCCGCGCCGGGGAAAAGTCGATCAGCGACACTCCGTGCCGGGGAAAACTCAACCACCGACACTCCGCGCCGGGGAAAAGTCGATCAGCGACACTCCGTGCCGGGAAAAATTCAACCAGCGACACTCCGCGCCGGGGAAGAGTCGATCAGCGACACTCCGTGCCGGGGAAAAGTCCACCAGCGACACTCCGCGCCGGGGAAAAGTCCACCAGCGACACTCCGCGCCGGGGAAAAGTCGACCAGTGACACTCCGCGCCGGGGAAAAGTCGACCAGCGACACTCCGCGCCGACACTCCGTGCCGGGGAAAAGTCAACCACCGACACTCCGTGCCGGGGAAAAGTCCACCAGCGACACT
The DNA here is from genome assembly GCA_030015575.1 of Agapanthus africanus. Lineage (NCBI taxonomy): Eukaryota > Viridiplantae > Streptophyta > Magnoliopsida > Asparagales > Amaryllidaceae > Agapanthus > Agapanthus africanus. The sequence continues at coordinate 411,952,159 of CM057349.1, read as the reverse complement.
CCGCGCCGGGGAAAAGTCCACCAGCGACACTCCGCGCCGGGGAAAAGTCGATCAGCGACACTCCGTGCCGGGGATAAGTCGATCAGCGACACTCTGCATCGGGGAAACGTCCAACACAGGCACTCCGTATCGGGGAAACGTCCTACCACAGGCACTCCGTCTCGGGGAAACGTCCTACAACAGGCACTCCGTCTCGGGGAAACGTCCTACCACAGGCACTTCGTCTCGTGGAAACGTCCTACCACAGGCACTCCGTCTCGGGGAAAAGTCCAGAAACAGGCACTCCGTCTCGGGGAAACGTCCAACAACAGGCACTCCGTCTCGGGGAAACGTCCAACAACAGGCACTCCGTCTCGGGGAAACGTCCTACCACAGGCACTCCGTCTCGGGGAAACGTCCTACCACAGGCACACCGTCTCGGGGAAAAGTCCAACAACAGGCACTCCGTCTCGGGGAAACGTCCTACAGCAGGCACTCCGTCTTGGGGAAACGTCCGACAACAGACACTCCGTGACGGGGACACGTCTACCAAATTACTCTGGGCCAGAGAAACGTCTACCGTGGCGCGTTTTCACTACAGCGCCCTGCGCTCGAGCGCAAAGCGCTCACGTGCCGACAAGTGGCGCGCTTGCGCTCAAGCGCAAACGCTCGAGCGCAAGTCGTCCTGGTGCCGACACGTGGCGCGCTTACGCTTAAGTGCAAGCGCTCAGGCGCAAGTCGCCCCCTTGCCGACATGTGGCGCGCTTGCGCTCAAATGCCCAGCGCTCAAGCGCAAGTCGCTCCCGTGCCGACACGTGGCGCACTTGCGCTCGAGCGTCAGGCGCTCAAGCGCAGAGCGCTCACGTGCCGACACGTGGCACGCTTGCACTCAAGTGCCCAGCGCTCAAGCGCAGAGCGCCCACGTGCCGACACGTGGCGCGCTTGCGCTCAAGCGCACAGCACCTACGCGCACAGCGCCCCAGGTGCTGCCCCCACGCATCCCTTGGATGCTTTTCCCCCCTCTTTTTATGTACATACATATACATATACATATGTATACATATTTGCACACACACGTGCTCCACGACACTGTCCCTGTTAGAAAAAAATTTCTAACGGGGCACTGCCCCATACCCCGCAAAGGGGCTGCTAGCTCTCTTGACCCCCAGCCCGCTATCCGGGTAGCGGGACCCCCGTAAAAACTCTGCGTAGCTCCCGATATATCCAAAACCCCCTTTTAAAACACAACACACGTACACTGCACATTAAGTTCGCATGACCGGTTTAACCCGTTAATCGGAGGTTCCCTCTACCCAAAGGCGAGGGGTAATTAACGGCAGCTTAGTCCGCGGCTGCCGGAGATTCGGATCCCCACAATCATTAAACCCCAGCCTATCCTAGGCAGGGGGAATCTGTAGTACGCCTGACAAGCGCGCGCGCATTCCCATCTCAATAGGGTGACGAAAAACACCCTACAAGAGTGACACTTGTCAAACTCTGATCATGAGAGAATAAAATTCCTTAAATAGCCTGGCTCTGTAATGATGATGGAAAAACCCATCAGAAAAGAAAATTAAAATCAATTAATTTTTATGAATTGAAATTCTGGGATTTTCAAGATTTATGAAAAAACTCTTAAGAGTTCTTCATCAAAGATTAAGAAATCTAAAGAGCAAGGCTCTGTTTATGGGCTAAGAAACCCCAAGAAAAGATCTCTTTAAATCTATGGGTTCATGAGAGCAAAGCTCTGCTAATGAAACTCTAAATGGGTTTTCTTTAGATCAAAGATCTATGAAGAGCAAGGCTCTGTTAATGGGTAAAACCCTACTTTATTAAAAAATTTAAAACTTTACCTAAATTTGGAAAGAGTTTTTACTCTTGAAAAGTTCTTAAACAGAAGACCTGTACTCTGAACAAAAATTCTCAAAGAAGGAAGATGATAATCATCTAAGAGACCAAAGGTCCTATTTATAGGCATTGAACCGCCTCTTCAACTTCTGAGTTGATCCAAGGGCTCAGATACTGCCACCGCTACACTCACGTGTGCGCCACGTGAGCGCAACGGTGGGGGGGCAATTTGTTTCCCCCAATCAGAGCAAAACTCTGTTTTAAAATTCAAAATTTAAAAGTTGAAGCAACGCTTCAGATTCAGCGCTAGGCGCGCTGTGTGTCACGTGTCAAACACAGATGCGCTAGCACCAGGTGCACTGCGCCCTAGACAGCGCACCCCCAATCAGAGCAAAAGCTCTGTTTTAAAATTCAAAATTTAAAAGTTGAAGCAACGGTTCAGATTCAGCGCTAGGCGCGCTGCGCGCCACGTGTCAAACACAGATGCGCTAGCGCCAGGTACGCTGCGCCCTAGGCAGCGCACCCCAATCAGAGCAAAACTCTGTTTTAAATTCAAAATTTAAAAGTTGAAGCAACGCTTCAGATCCAGCGCTAGGCGCGCTGCGCACCACGTGTCAAACACGGGTGCGCTAGCGCAGGCTGCGCTGCGCGCCACGTGTCAAACGTAGGTGCGCTAGCGCAAGGTGCGCTAGCACTGGAATTAAAAATTCCCCACCGTTAGATCAAGAGATCTAATAATAATAAATCATTAATTAATCAGAATTAAAATTCTGTTATGGAAAGATCTTTCAAATCTTGTTAAAAACAAGAAGATTGCCTTCTGTAAAACAGAAGCTCTAGGATCAAAGATCCAACGGCGGGGAAACATCCCCAAATCAATCAGAGAAAGATCTCTTTAACTGATTTAACAAATCATTTTGCCCTATATAAAGGCCCCAAGACTTCAAGTCTGGCATAGAGAAACCCCCCTACAAACTTGGAGAAAAAATCAAAGAGAAAGAAAAGCAAGCTTTAAGCGAAAGAAGATCATTTTCAAGGTAAAGAACATGATTCTTGAACACAGAGATGAAATCATCTCATAAAATGAAAAACTATCTTCTAAAAAAGATCATAGATCTACCAAAGACCAAGGTCTTTGATAAAAAAGAAATCAAAAGATCTTATTATAAAAAACAAAAAGAAGCATTCACTTCATTCACAGATCCTTGATCTACAAAAGCAGAGCCCTTTTATAAATAAGAACTTTTGTTCTTGAATATTGAGGCAAAGCCTCCTTTAAAAGAATATAAACTTGTTCTCTGATCATAAATTTGATCAAGTGCGCTCTGCGCTATTGAAAAGTGCCTTGCACTAATGAACTGCCCTTTTGCGCTCCTTGGACCGGCGCTCAGCGCCAAAACATGCCACGTGTCAACCACAGACACAGCTTGCGCTTTGCGCTTCTGAAACAGCGCACTGCGCCCATGGACTGGCGCTTGGCGCCAAGCGCAACACGTGTCATCCACGTATGCGCCAGCGCAATGCGCTCATGGACCAGCACTCAGCGCTCACAAACTGGCATCTACGCTTAGCACAGAGCGCAACACTTACATGCACGCCACGTGGCAGAAGCGCACTGCATTTTTTTTTGGTGCAAAGCGCCTAGCGCACCATATGTTGCGCTCAGTGAACACAAATTGTTCTTTAAAGAGCCAAGGCTCTGATGAATGCTATATATTCAACACAAGACAAAAGATGTCAGAACCCAATACCTAGCATTATCAAAAGGGCCGAGCCCAAGCAAAGGCTCAATAGCCAGAATAAAAAAAATGTTAAACATTTTAATTGGACTTAGCCCAATTCTGGCCATAAGTCCTCAACTTATATTGAACTGAGCCCATCTGCTCATAAATATTTAACAGATCTTAATCCCAAATTAGGCTACAGATCTTTCAAAACAACTCACACCGGTTCGAGGGTACATCTCTTTACTCCTTTGATATCTGTCGTTGTAATCCTTCAATGTCTTCAGAGAGGTGACGGGTCCCGACAACCAAATACTCTACGGACTGTGGGGTCCTTAAGCCCATGGACTACGATGTCCTTAATCTCGGACTGTGAGGTCCTTAAACTCATGGACTATGATGTCCTTAAACTTTATAGACTATGACGTCTTTAAACTACGGACTGTGGGGTCCTTAAACTCATGGACTACGATGTCCCTAATCTCGGACTGTGGGGTCCTTTTAAACCCACGGACTACGATATCCTTAACCTCGACCGCGATGTCGTTAAACTAACAATGGACCGTAATGTCCTTAAACTAACATTGGACCACCATGTCCTTAAACTGGAAATCGACCGCAATGTCCCTAAACTAAACAATATAGCCCAATTGCTCTCTTGTTGGATCTAAACAATCTTGTTAAGTTGATCTTAGTCTAAATATTAGACTAACGTATCCTTAGCTAACGTTTAAGTTGATCTTAGTCTAAAAATTAGACTAACGTATCCTTAAACCCAACTAAAACCCAAATCTAAGAAGATACGGATTTGGACTAATCCACGCCCTACGGACGACAACATAAATTAGTCTCTGTATACAATCCACGGGCAACCAAAAACAAAACAAACACACCACGACACGAAGTGACCATCTGGAGAAGGAGAAAGTTGTTACCGCGATGCGGTAGCGTAATTAACTGCAGGGGCTTGCGCCTACAGGGAAGAGCGTCCCCACAATCAAAAACCCCTCAAACGAGGGGGAATCTGACAAAGTCTGCTATATCGACCGCATCCGTTTAAACCTCCGATACGTGGTGCTATAAATCAACTTGGCATCTTCGGAAAGGTGGACGGATAGCACCAATTAGCATCTGCCCCCAGATTCAAGCAAGACGTTTATCTTTCCGGTTTCCGGCGGTGAACAGAACCCTTTGGTATTTTAGTGAAATCTGGGGCAAAACTTGGTTTAAATGGCCTTATAAACACTTAGTTAAGCTACACTAACCATAAAAATTATCACTTGGCCAAAACTCCACCTAAATCACCATAACTAGCACCAAATCACACTAAATACTAATCGAAGCTAAATAACCACATGCTAGCAATAGAAAGGAGTTGAGTTTAAGAAATTATACCACACTTGATCCTAGGATGCACGAAAAAGGAGAAGAAGAAGAAGAAGAGAAGGGGGTTCTGCTGCAGCTGATTGCTGTTGTTGTTGCTGCTTGCTACTGCTGCTGTTGCTTCTGCTGCTGCTGTTGTTGCCTCAGCTGCTGCTGCTGCTATCTTGCTACTGCTGCTTGTGCTACTGCTGCTGCTTGTGATGATAGGAAAAGAAATGAGAGGGGGTGAGAATTATGAGTGAAGAGAAATGAGAGTGAGGGAGAGAGTAGAAGTGTGAGGGTGTTAGGGAGTGAGGGTTTTAGAAAAGGGGGTGAGATTAGTGGAGCCATACCTCAAGCCATCACTCCCTCTCTCTCTCTCCTCACTCAAGTCAACCCCCAAAACAAAACAAAATTTTAAAAAAAAATAATACACTTAATTAACTCATATTAACCTAATTAAATGGGTTAACCTACTATGATTATCTAAACATGGTTTAACCCCAAACTTAACCCTAGTTAACATGCACATGTGTGTACCGTCCAAATTAAATTCTAATAAAATATTCATAAATTTTTATAAAATATTTAAAAACCATTTTGGTAAACCTTTTACTAAAAACCCTACATTAAAGTATAAATAACCACTAAACACATTCTAAGGTGTTACAATCTTCCCCCCTTAAAGAAAATTCGTCCCCGAATTTAAAATATAGCTACACGTACCTTCAAAGAGATGAAGGAATTTCTTCCGCATCTCGCCCTCAGCCTCCTAAGTGATCTCTTCACCATTCGGGCTGCGCAAAAGAACCTTCACAGATGGTAAGAGCTTTGATCGAAGTTTCTTCATCTGCCGGTCCAATATCACTACTGCCTGCTCGGTAAACGAAAGATCACGCTCAAGCTGAACAGTCTGATGCTGAATCATATGAGAAGGGTCATGAAGATATCTGCGTAGCATCGACATGGAATACGGGGTGAACATCCGGAAACCTGGGTGGAAGAGTCAAACGATATGCAACTGCGCTGACACGCTCAAGGATCTCGAAGGGACCCACAAATCTGGGACTAAGCTTTCCTTTTCGCCCAAATCTCATCACGCCCTTCATCGGAGAGACCCTCAGAAAAACGTGATCGCCAACTGCGAACTCTAGTCTGCGACGGCATCTGTCTGCATACGATTTCTACCTGCTCTGAGCCGCTCTCATCCGATCCTGAATCAACTGTACTTTCTCGGTCGTCTCCTGCACGATCTGCGACCATAAAATACTGCTCTCGCTAAGCTCAGTCCAACAGACGGGCGATCTACATCTCCTCCCATACAAGGCCTCGAAAAGTGCCATCTGAATAGTACCCTGGAAGCTGTTGTTGTAGAAGAACTCTACTAAAGGTAAATGATGATCCCAGCTACCACCGAAGTCTAATACGCACGCTCGGAGCATGTCCTCGAGAGTCTGAATAGTCCGCTCTGACTGGCCGTCGGTTTGCGGATGAAATGTTGTGCTGAAACTCAAACGGGTGCCCAACGCCTCCTGAAGTCTCTGCCATAGTCGGCTGGTAAACTGGGTGCCTCGGTCTGACACGATGCAAGTCGGGATGCCATGCAACCGTACGATCTCGTCGATGTAAATCTGGGCATACTGAGCAAAACTGAAAGTGGTCTTCACTGGCAGGAAGTGAGCGGCTTTCGTCAATCGATCCACGATCACCCAAATGGAGTCGTACCCTCGACTGGTCCTGAGTAGACCTGATTAGTCGAAAATATTGCATATTTTAGCCGGCAATTTCCTCATCATTTGCATCCATATAGAAGTGTTCGGCATTCATATTTTACATATTAGCAAAACTGTCGCAAAATATCAGATTGCATGTATTAGACTCTGAAACCGACACTATAAAGGAAATTAACCGCATTTCATGGCATCGCATCATCCCTATATTGCGCAACACTTGTTTTGAGATCTATGCAGGAAAATCCAGAAGAAAGGCCCAAAATTTATACGGTACCGATCAAACATTACGCCAACTCAATGATTTCAGTTCTGGTATCAATACAAAAGGGAAAATACAAATCAACATATCAGATGAAGCCCCAAATACCATCAAAAGACCACACCAGAAGAACCAAGCTCCAAGCCTCCTACATGGCCGCGGAACCGCGGCCGGAGCCTGCTTGCGCCGCGGTTCCGCGGCCGTCTTGCTACGTCAGCCCTAAATCTTTGGTGCACAATGCTTCACTCAGGGCCCACATTCAGCTCATATACTTCAAATTCCAGAAGACTCCAGAGACTTCTGCCAGATCAGCAAGCTTTAGGACCAACACTAAACTAGCCTTGTATTCTAGAAACTTCTTCCTAAACCCTAGCTTAAACCCTAAGCTAAGCCTAACTAACTACTTCTAGAAGTCTTTCAACAAACTTTTGGAGGGAACTCAAAGGCTTAGGGTTTGGGAGATCTATAAATAAGACCCTAGGCTCACTTGTAAGAAGGATCCCCAATTTGAAGGAAGAATTCAATCTTGGAAAAATCAATCCATTAGTTCATTTTAGCCATTCTATCTCTTTCTTCATCTTCTTCTTCCACAAGTCTAGTGAGAGGACTTGTGTGAAACCCTAACCCTAATTCCAATCAAAAGCCAAGATCCCGAGTACCCATCAAGCAAGAAGCCTTGCAACCTTTTATGAGCCGAGCCGATCTTCAACAGAACAAGTGGTCCAAGCCGATCCGTGACTCACGGAGCTAAGCGACGCCAATTCAACAATTTAGTTCTTCCTCTTGTAGTTCTTGAGCGACTGTAATCAAATTGTTGATATAAATAAAAGGTGATATTCTTTTATCTTGTTTTCTTTAAATTCTTGCATCATGATATCTTTTCAATTCTTGAATGCTTTCTGTGTGATGATATTTGAGTAATACTCCGCTCGTCGAGGAGTCGAGACGATCAATAGAATGATGATGTAATATATCTTAAATTGATCCTTGAATCCTACGAGTTTTGTAAACCCTAGCAAGTTCAAGAATCGACGACCCAATTCGTTGCGATGCTTTCTTGATTGATATCGCTCGAGATTGGGGAGTTACGATCGTTTCTTGAAATTGTTAGAGGCTAGAATGTGAATGATATCGATGAAAGAACAAGGGTTAAATGATGAAACCCTAGTTTCATCAAGAAAGCCCTAACTCTCGTCGATCATCATCGATCTAGTATTAATCCTTCGAAGGACAAGAACACGAAATCTTGAAATTACATCACGTCTATAGATCCGATCGATTCCTGGGAGCCTCATTTAGATTCTTGACATTTTGGTTGGAAATATCATCGAAACACCGATTCTTGATTTGTTTATCAGTTTCTTGATTCTTGACTAAACATCGTGACACCTGAATCAATCGATAAATTCTTGAATCATGTTTTCTTTTCTTTTCGATTAACTTTTCGATTCAAACAAATCAAATATAAAAACGAATCGCACAATCCCTGTGGACGATCCGCACTCGCTTACGATCTACAACTGACACCGTAGTTGATTGCGGTCAAATATAATTTTTTGATTGTGAACTTTATTCAATTTTCTAATTACCGACACAAAGAGACTCTTATCAATTTGATTTACTTACTCAGTCTCGCATTCTATGATCAATCAAATAGTGCCGAAATCGGGGACTATTTGAATCGATACTTTTACTTTTTACACCCAATCAAGAAAATATTTCAATCAAGACCCACAACGAAGTCCATAGAAATCTGCTCCTATTTCCACTCCGGAATGGGCAAAGGCTGTAACTCTCCAGCGGGTGTCTGGTGCTCGGCCTTGACTTGCTGACAAGTCAGGCATCTCGACACGAAGCAAGTCAGGCATCTCGACATGAAGTCTGTGACGTCCCTCTTCATTCCGTCCTACCAATAAACATCTCTCAGATCGCGGTACATCTTGGTGGAACCTGGATGAACGCTATATATCGATCTATCGCCTCCTCAAGAATCTCACGCCGCAGTCCCTCAGAATCTGGTACGCACAATCAGGTCCCAAATCGCAGTATCCCCTGATCATCGATCACGAACTCAAAATCTCTGCCCTGCCAAATCTGCTCCATGATCTCTAAAAGACGGTCATCACTGGGCTGTGCCTCGCGAATACGGTCAAGCAACTGCGGACGTGCATGAATATGCGCAAGCTGTCCCACGGTCGGGGTGAACTCGAACTCAACTCGGTTGTCGCATAAAATCTGCCAATCTGCCGACGACTGCCTCTGCACGGCGCTCAAATAAGATAGACTCCCTTCGGGCCTCCTACTCAAAGCATCAGCCACCATGTTCGTCTTGCCCGGATGGTAGAGGATCTCGCAATTATAGTCTTTCACCAGTTCCATCCAACGGCGCTGTCTCAGATTCAGGTCTCGCTGCTGAAATATGTACTTCAAGCTCTTGTGGTCCATGAATATCTGGCACGACTCTTCGTATAGGTAATGTCTCCAGATCTTGAGTGCAAACACCACTGCAGCCATCTCTAAATCGTGCGTAGGATAGTTCTGTTCATGCATCTTCAGCTGCCGAGAAGCATACGCGATAACTCTGTCGTGCTGCATCAACACGCAACCTAGTCCCACTCGCAAAGCGTCGCAATAAACCACGAATCCGCCCGATCCCGAAGGCAAGGACAATACTGGTGCAGTAGTCAGACGAGTCTTCAACTGCTGGAAGCTATGCTCGCACGCCTCGGTCCAATCAAAAGGAACTCCCTTCCGGGTCAACCCGGTCAACGGTGCAGCAATACAGGAGAAGTCCTAAACAAATCATCGGTAGTAGCCAGCCAGGCCTAGGAAACTGCGGATCTCTGTAACTGATGTCAGTCTGGGCCAATGCTGAACGGCCTTGATCTTCTTTGGGTCCACACATATGCCCTCTCTCGTAATCACGTGACCTAAGAAATCAACGCTGTCAAGCCAAAACGCGCACTTGGAGAATTTCGCGAACAGCTGGTGCTCTCTCAAAGTCTGCAATGTGATCCGCAGGTGCTGCTCGTGCTCCTCCCGGCTCCGGGAATACACCAAAATGTCATCAATAAACACGATGATGAACAGATCTAGATACGGCCTGAAAATGCGGTTCATCAAATCCATAAACGCGACTGGTGCATTGATGAGTCCGAACGACATCACCAAAAACTCATAGTGCCCGTAACGTGTGCGAAAAGCCGTCCTCGGAATATCCTCCTGTCGCACCCGCAACTGACGGTAACCCGATCGCAAGTCAATTCTCGAAAATTATCCCGCACCCCGAAGCTGGTCGAACAGATCATCGATACATGGTAAGGGATATCTTTTCCGTACGGTAACCCTGTTCAGCTGGCGGTAATCAATGCACAAGCGCAAACTGTCGTCTTTCTTCTTGACGAACAGGACAGGAGCACCCCACGGGGAAACACTAGGTCGAATAAGTTCTTTATCTAACAAATCCTGTAACTGATCCTTCAGCTCTCTAAGCTCCGCCGGGGCCATCCGATAAGGCGGTATGGAAATAGGTCCCGAGCCGGGAATCAAGTCAATGCAGAACTCAATATCGCGCTCAGGCGGTAGCCCAGGCAGCTCATCAGGGAAGACATCAGGGAACTCACACACAATCGGGACCTGGTCCAATGGAACCTCTGCAGCTCGAGTATCACAAACAGATGGTAAGAATCCCTGACATCCCTTCCGTAAGAACTGACCGGCGCGAAGAGACGAAATCAAGCTGGGAAGGGTGACACTGCAGTCTCCCTGAATAATAAGGACTGGCTCTCCCGGAAAGATAAATCTGACTGCCTTCTCACGGCAGTCCACAGATGCATAACAAGTGGCTAGCCAGTCCATGCCCAGAAGTATATCAAAGTCCAACATATCGAGAAGAATCAAATCAACCGATGAATCCCTCTCCCCGATACGAACGGAACACAATTGAAACACAAAACGAGCGACAAACGACTCGCCTACCAGAGTAACAACAACAAGTGGCTGATCTAACGATGACGACTCACGGCCCAACATCGGTGCAAAGTGTGTAGATACATACGAATGTGTGGAACCTGGGTCGAATAATACTCGCGCGTCGAAAGAACATACTGGCAAAGTACCTGTCACAACGGCATTGGATGCCTGCGCATCCTGCGGAGTCAAAGCGAATACTCGGGCCTGTCCCCCACCAATAGTCGGCTGACCTCTGCCTCGGCCTCGGCCTCTGCCTCCCCGTCCTCTCTGAACAGGACCGCCGCGTCCGCGTCCATATCCTCTGGGGGCATCTAACTGACGTGGAGCATCACCGGGGGTAGGAAGTAGAGCTCTCTGATGAGGCGGTGAAGGTGGTAAAGTCACGTGTGGAACTGTCGCCGCTCCCTGTCGTCTCACCATACAGTCTCTGATACGATGGTGCGAACTCCCGCACCCAAAACATCCTGGCGACGCCTGCTGGCCCTGTGGATAAGAACCAAATAGCTGACCCCGTCCAACTCCTCTGCTGCCACCATCTCTCGGAAAGAATCTGGCACGATGCCTCTGAGCTGGCATATCGATATGAATCCTCTTCGGCCCAGAAACGGCCGAAGTCTCTGAAATGCGCTCCTCCATCCGTAAGGCCGTGTCCATAACAGCTACATAAGTGTCGAAGTGATGGGCGCCAATGGTAAGAAATAACTGGGTGTCAAGTCCCTGTATAAACCTTTTTACCCTCTTCTCTTCCGTATCAACCAAGTACGGAGCATATCTGGACAACTGCGTAAACTGGACATCATACTCGGACACTGTCATCCCTGGAGTCTTGCGCAAAGCCTCAAAACTACGAGCTCTAGCATCACGAACGCTCTCGGGAAGGAAACGGGCTAGAAATACTGCTGTGAACTCGGCCCAAGTCATAGGAGGTAGACCTGCAGCTCGACCTCTCTCGACCGACTCACACCATGTCTGTGCAAGGCCCTCTAAACGGAAACTCGTAAGCTCCACCCATCTGTCGTCGGAACATCTGAGCGAACGGCAAATCCTAGCTAATTTGTCCAGGAATGTCTGCGGATCCTCCGCTGCATCTATGCCTGTGAAGACTGGGGGTCTCAGCCTCATGAAATCCTGTAGTGATACTGGAATAGCCACGGTAGTAGCAGTAGTAGGAGCAACTGTCTGGGAAGCAGGTACTATCGTAGTCTGTGCTGTGGTAAGTACGTCCTCCAATCTCGGTGCACGATTGGCCTCTACTAAGGATCCCACCAACTGTCGTAACTCCTGCATACCTCCCATCATCTGTCGTAACTCCTCCATACCAGACTCTAGCCTATCCATACGGCCTGGGGAAGGCGGATCAGTCTGTCACTGGGGAGTAGGTACACCGTCCTGCTCGGTCCTCGTCTCGGACGAGCCTACTCGGATCTCATCTCGAGCGGCAGCCCTCTGCACTCTCGTAGCCTTCGGTGGCATAGTAGCTGGTACAGGAAACAGGATAATAAGAACGGTGCAATAGAATCATAGGATACACGGAATTGAAGAAGGAATTTCAAGCAAGTATATCCTAAAGTCACTTAAGCGGAGTACCGTATCGCAAGTATGCCGCGGACATACACACGTTACGTTACCCTGCTTAAGTCACTTACTCCATCAACCAAGGGTCATCCTACACTCAGAAAGGTAAAACCTATCGCTCTGATACCAACTCTGTCACGACCCGAAAGGTACGAAACGTGACTGGCACTTAAATTACGAAACGTCTCAAGGCGTACGCAATCTAAGTAAGCCAAAGCCCAGAAATCAAAACCCATTTAAGCAGTAGAGTGAAAGAAAACCATATAAGTCGCATAAAAATCTTTTAAAGAACAACATCACATTTTCCAAAAATTTTGGCAGAGTTTCCTTTGTAAATACTGGCCCCCAAACGGGTACAAAACAGGAATATATATGAATAACATGAAATAAGGCATCCCCAAGCGGGAGCTAGCTCTTCGCCGAAGCGGACTCAAATCCCACGTAATGTAAATCAGCAATGTGCAAAATGAGTATAAAAAGGCACCGGTAATAAACATCATGTCAGCTCAAGTGAGCTCGACCCCAAAATACAACATAAAAATCCACAAATCTCACTGTCTCGTCTCTAGGTCAATATACATCAATACAATAACAGGTACAGTAGATACAGTAGATGGAGTACTCTAGATACAATAAATATACAAGGTGGAAACAAAATAATATCACAACCCATCTACGAGCAAAAGCCTCAAGTCCAGACAAAAGGAGCAAGTACGTCCGCTGCTGCAGTGCTGACGGAGCGGACCTGCAAAAAGGCTGTGGCACAACGGGGTGAGTTGCCAACTCGTGAGTAATAAATAACATCTATAGAGGCTATCGTAAGCATGCACGCAAGTGTCATAACATCAACAATACTGATATGGCATAATATACTAGCAGATATGTATGCAACATGAATCAATGTACAATGCTATCTGGCATGATGTACTAGCGGGTACGTATGCAACATGAATCAACTCGTGATCTGAATATGTTGATATAGAAAATCATTATTTTCTTCTTAGAAAACTCTTTTGAAATATCAGCACAATATCAATAGAATCAACATGAATCCGTGTCCAGCATCGACACCTCAAACAACTATCTCAAATCTCATGTATCCATATCACAGTATCTCAGGCCTCATCCATTCGGCTGACCCATCTCAAAGTATCAATATCTCAACATCTCACGGCCACGGTCGTTATCCTCTGGATATCCGCCGCGCCAACAATCACCGGTAGGTAGTCTGCCCCTACCCGGCTCATCGTCTACACCTCGATCTTCTTACCTCGGGGTACCTTACCGGGCCCACCATGTACCCGAGACGGTTCATCCAACTCCTCGAAACGGGTCTCAAAAACTAACAGAAAACTCATGGTGGACGACACATGTATCATATCCCGAGAAAAACCGCAACTTTCAATGTTTAAAAATAATATCAGGTTTATTAAATCCATGCGGCTTTTCCCCAAAATCTCATAAATCTCAAGTGCTGAAATCCTCAAGAAAATCATCATAAGTCCATATGTCAATGATAATGAATGCCTATAGTATCAACAAGTCGAACTGCAATGTATGACTAATAGGCTAAGCATGAACGAATGATGTAATGAGGTACATGCATATGACTAGCAATTCTACATGTTCATCCTGAGGAATTTAAATGCATTAGCACAGGTTTAAGCATCATATATGGTGAAATTGTTCTAGATTTCAGGTTATACAAGTTATTTAGTGTTGTAGCAAAGCAATTACCAAGGCGTGTGTGTCCGCATGAATAGTGCTCATGCTGCATAAAAACCCTGGCAATGGTGCAAGTGTCCTATGAAATGAGTCGCACATGTATGTAAGTATATAGGATCATGAACGCAGCAAGATGTTTAAGTAGGCACTATACTCATGAATACTAGTACCACTAGAAGTCTTTTAAATTATCTAATCTAACGGGCGTCTTGCGCCATCCAAACGATTTTCCCCCCGTAGATGTTACATCTACTCACCCGTGATCTCGTGCTAGCCGGGTCCAACCACCGCTTTTCCCTTCCGCGCCGTGTCCGACATCTCCGCGATCGTCCCTAGAAACACACAAGCAATACACGTAAGGCTAAATTCTGCCAAAAATGCGATATCACGATCAAAGGAAAAACTCGCGTTGGAAACTAAACGCGCGTACACTCGATACGTCAAAACGTGTGTAACCTCACCAGAAACCACCCCGACTCGCTGTGTCGCGTAGTGCACCACAGACCCAACACACAAAACGCACGTGTCGCACGAGTTAAAAAGTATCGAAAAAGGGTTTTAAGTCCCAGATTTTGACTCGAGTGAAAATATAAAAAGTTGCATATACCAAAACCCTTAAATATAGAGCAGACTCCCACAGCATAAACCCCAACACAAAACAACACCATCTGGCCGCAAATTGCGGCCAGAATGAATAAAACGGCGGCCAGATAGTGGGAAGGGGGTCTCGTGTTCTGTGTGTGTGATCAAGGTCTAAAGAGTATGCTCTGGTTAACTCAGATTTTACCTGAAGCACTCGGGTCAACAACAGATCTTAAAAAGGCTAAAAATCTACATTAAAACGTTAAATTACACTAAATTGAACCCTATGGTATTTTAGTGAAATCTGGAGCAAAACTTGGTTTAAATGGCCTTATAAACACTTAGTTAAGCTACACTAACCATAAAAATCATCACTTGGCCAAAACTCCACCTAAATCACCATAACTAGCACCAAATCACACTAAACACTAATCGAAGCTAAATAACCACATGCTAGCAATAGAAAGGAGTTGAGTTTAAGAAATTATACCACACTTGTTCCGAGGATGCAGGAAGAAGAAGAAGAAGAAGAGAAGGGGGTTCTGCTGCAGCTGCTTGCTGTTGTTGTTGCTGCTTGCTACTG
This sequence comes from Agapanthus africanus, assembly GCA_030015575.1. Taxonomy (NCBI): domain Eukaryota; kingdom Viridiplantae; phylum Streptophyta; class Magnoliopsida; order Asparagales; family Amaryllidaceae; genus Agapanthus; species Agapanthus africanus. The sequence continues at coordinate 411,936,817 of CM057349.1, read as the reverse complement.
CTGCTGTTGTCTCTGCTGCTGCTGCTGTTGTCTCAGCTGTTGCTGCTGCTATCTTGTTGCTGCTGCTTGTGCTGCTGCTGCTGCTTGTGATGATAGGAAAAGAAATGAAAAGGGGTGAGAATTATGAGTGAAGAGAAATGAGAGTGAGGGAGAGAGTAGAAGTGTGAGGGTGTTAGGGAGTGAGGGTTTTAGAAAAGGGGGTGAGATTAGTGGAGCCATACCTCAAGCCATCACTCCCTCTCTCTCTCCTCACTCAAGTCAACCCCCAAAACAAAACAAAATTTAAAAAAAAAACAATACACTTAATTAACTCATATTAACCTAATTAAATGGGTTAACCCACCATGGTTATCTAAACATGGTTTAACCCCAAACTTAACCCTAGTTAACATGCACATGTGTGTGCAGTCCAAATTAAATTCTAATAAAATATTCATAAATTTTTATAAAATATTTAAAAACCTTTTTGGTAAACCTTTTACTAAAAACTCCACATTAAAGCATAAATAACCGCTAAACACATTCTAAGGTGTTACAAAAGCACACAAAAATCTTAAGCAGCGCCCACGTGCACAACACGTGAGTGCCGGCGCCCAGTAGAATTAAATTATACTCTCTGTTAAGCAGAGCCGTTGGATCAAAGATCCAACGGAGACGATAAATCATTAGGATGCAGAATTAAATTCTGTTTAGAGAAAATATTTCTCAAATCTTTCTAAACAAAAAAGATTGCCCTCTGTAAAACAGAGTACCGTTGGATTAAAAATCCAATGGTGATTAAAGAATCACCAGTCTACAGAATAAATTCTGTAAATATTTTCCTAATCTTGTTAAAAACAAAAAAATATTTTCTGTAAAACAGAAGTCCTTGGATCAAAGATCCAACGATGGGTAAAATCCCCAAATCATTTGGGATCTCTTAATGAGGGATTTCTTCGGAGCTAACCAACAAACTGCTCCTACTATATAAAGGACCCAAGGTTTCAAGTCTAAAGAAGAGGAACCTCCCATAAGCTTAAAAAAAAAGGTTCGAAAGAACAGAGAATTGAATTCTCGAGAAAGAAGAACTCTATTCTTGAAAATTTTAGGTAAATAAAAGTAGATAAAAATCCTATGGATCATTCAAAAAAAAGAGAGAGAGCTCAAGAGTGCTTAGCACTCAGTGGGCGGTGATCAGCACCCAGCGCCCCACGTGCCTCTCACATGGGCGCTACAAAAGAACTCATGAGTGCTTAGCACTTAGTGGGTGGTGCTCAGCCCCCAGCGCCCCACGTGTCTCTCACGTGGATGCTACAAAAGAACTCAGGAGTGCTTAGCACTCGGTGGGCGGTGCTCAGCGCCCCACGTGCCCCTCACGTGGGCGCTACAAGAGTGCTTAGGACTCATTGAGAGGCGCTCAACGCCCAGTGTCTCACGAGACCCTCATGTGAGCGCCACAGAATAAAAGTGCTTGGCACCCACTAGGCAGCGCCTAGCTCCTTACGTGCTTCGCACGTGGACGCCATAAAGAGTACTTAGCACTCCATATAAAGACAAAAGGGATAAAGTGTTTAACACTTATTGAATAATCCCCATGACTAAAAGCCCACATGATTATATGTGAACGTCAGAATTTACATAAGTGCTCAGCACTTTTTGCACAAAAAAGGACTGAGCCCAAACAAGTGCTTAGCACTCTTTTTCCAATAAAAAGAAAACTGAGGGGACCAAACCCAGGTTGGTTGGGTCCCTTGAAAGTACAAACTCCCTAATTCAGATCAGCCGAGCCCATATGCTCACTACTTCACAAACTGATCTTAGTCCCAAATACGACTATCAATCTTCCAGCTGATGATATCCCAAAACAATATCCGTCCCACATTCCCCTGAGGAAATCTTAGTCTCAAAATACGACTAATGATTCCTGAGTTTACCATTAATCCTTTTTCCCTCAAACACGGGAATTGGTTTAAAGGTACATCTCTCTATACCTCTGATACATGTCATTGTAATTTCTCAACGTCTTCAAAGAGTGGCGAGTCCCGACAACCAACTGCTTTTTAGTGCACTTCCCAAACTGACGTACACATCCCAAATCAAACCACATCCCAGACTAGATGCATCCCATATCATCGTTGCTCATCCCGTCGCATAACAAATACACGTGCACGCTAGATAGACAATGGACCGAGACGTCCCTAAACTAATAATGAATCGAAACGTTCTTAAACTAACCGCTGCCTCTAAAATGGCAACAACGGACCGAAACGTCCTTAAATTAACCGCTGCCTCCAAAATGGCAACAACGGACCGTAACGTCCTTAAACTAAAATATCACCTCCAAAATGGTAATCAACGGACCGTAACGTTCTTAAACTAAAATCTCACCCCCAAATGGTGATCAACGGACCGTGACGTTCTTAAACTAAAATCTCACTGTAACAAATCCAATTTTAGTGTACAAAAATTTGTTTAAAAGTTAATGTATACTTGGGGTATTTGCATTTACTGTGAGTATTATAAGTAATTGTTTTACTTTTTAATAGCAAGAAGAAGCTTGTAGCTCATTGGTAAGATATTGCACTGCTGAACCAAAGCACCAGAGTTCAAATCCCATCCCCCACATTATTTTTAATATTGTTTTCCTTTAAATTTTTAGAAGTCCAAGGGTCTACACGTGCATAACTCGTAAAAACCCCACTTCACACTAAAAACAAACTGACCCAAGAAGTAGACCAATCGACGACGAACTCAGGGGACCCCCGACCCGGCTTGACTCGGCCGGATCGGGCCGCCGGAGGCGGCGACCCGACCAGCGACGGCGGCCGAGTCGGCTCCGATGCGGAGTCGTCCAACATGAAAGTTGTGCCTCTTCAACTCCCCATCACTCCTGTATACTTTAATTTCTTGGATCGGTTGCAGAACTCTTAAATACTCTATTACACCATTTTTAATGCATTTTTAATACAAATTTCAATACAACTTTTCACCTACCCTAACCCTCGTTTTACCCTATAAATATCAACCCTAAACACCCTTCCCCCCTCCCTCATTCACAAACTCTGTCCAAAATTCTCAAGAAAACTCTATAGAATTTTAGTGTGCATTTGGAGTTAGCAAAGGGCGAAACTCCGACGAAATTCCGACGACGACCCTAGGTGTTTCCGGCGACGAAACGACGTACCGGTGAATCCTACTTCCTCCTCTCCCTCTTCTCTAACCTAACAGAAAGTAAGTCCCTTCTCCCTCTTCATCTTACTATTCTAAAAACACGTAATTCTAAAACCCGATGGAATCGGAGTTAATCCGATTTCCGATTCGGTTCTTCCTAAAAATCTAACATTTTCATGAAAACATACCAAACCCTTACATGTTGATTATTAATCATTAACAAACATGTTGAGCAAGTTTCATGGTAATATATTTCATTTTGTAACTTTTACCACTCTTTTTCACTAAAATACCATGTAGTTTACTTTCTACTTTAAAACATCATTAAATTTGCTATACCTTTAATTAGATCACGAGGTAATGACCTACCTCCTCACAATACTCATATACAACATAGCACAATACCTTTCGAGAACATAGAATACGGGAAAATGAAACTTTACATATAATTACCACTAACTATTAAAACTATTTTCTACAAGATTACGTATTTTTATAAATCTTTGCAAAGCACCACTACAACCCATTTTGGGGAACCCGATTGGGATCGTGCGGATTATCGCACATTCTCGGGCTTAGTAGTGCAAGATGCAGAGCTCCGCAAGGAGCATTCGGTCTCGAGAGATTTAAAATACGAATATCTTAAGAAAATGATATTTCTAGAGAATAATAAATTAAAATTATTTTATATAAAATATATATATATATATATGTATTATCAAAATACCTATTTTTGATATGATATAAATATTCCAACTTTTCTAAATCAAAAGAATCGCTTTACATTAAAATACCATGAATTCCATATAAGTTCAATATTACAATTAAATACACTATATTATGAAATTAGGTTATTTTCACTAGAAATATCACAAATATAAAATCTACATCTATGACAACTCTAAAGACGATAATTAAATACTTGGGGTGTATTTAGAAAATTATACAAAAGTATTTTTACATAAAACCTCTCAAGTTCTATAAATTACCCTAAGGACCCTAGTAAATATAGGTTTAAGCGGGACCAATCTCTTGAGCCTCAGGGAGCCGGAGAAGTGGATGCTTGCCTATTTAAGGTAGACAACTTAATAACGGTGTTACCAATACGGTAATCATTTTTGAAAAGATATAAATCCTGCCACCCATGTGCAGCGGTTACCGATAACATCAAAACCTAATTCAGGACTTCAATTTCTTTTCTAATTGTTCTGACTCAGACTGAGTCTCATTATAATAATCTAACTTGAATATGATTCAAGTACAATCTACAATATTACAATTCAATATGAATCCATGAATCCATATAATCAATCGGATCAAACTATTCAATCTATATTGACTGAACCGAACCATGGATATAGTTCCATTTACATGATTCTCCAGTTACATCCATGATTCTCCAGTTACACCCATTTACTGATATCATGGTTTCGGCAAGTCATCCAATTATACAATCTTTATTACAAGATAATACAAGTTGCAATACAAACAAGACATCGCGGGGTTTAAGGGGTAGATTGGTACGGAAGGTGTTAGAAGTGGCACGAGACTATAAGATTTAAGATACCTAACATGTATTTCCGTTGCTGTTGTACCGTGGCATAAACGGTTCCTTGAACTACACGTTCCTCTAGTCTCTGGCATATAGAGACTCCTCTCGTATACACTGGCATTCTTCTGTACCAAACTACAAACAACAGCGTTAACACTAATACAATATAATACAACTTTAAAAGCTACTTTCTCTCTCTGTCTATTCTATTTCTCCCTTGCCTTTGGGACTTACCGAGCGATTGTTCGCTGACGACATTCCTTCTCTTTCTTCTTTGAAATGTTGTCAGGTGACCTGGACACCTAGGAGATCGAGCCTACTAGCGAGGACTTGGATTAGCTTGCCTACGACCCAAAGCTGTAGCTTCATTGTACACATTTTTATTTCAGTGCTTTTCATTTCTGTTATACCACTGTTTAGGCATTGCTTTCAGATGTATTTATTTTTCCATGCATGGTACAAAAAAATGTTAATAAATAAAGTTGTTCAGTTATACCTACTGTCTTTTGTCTCTTGTGCATTTTTATTTATATTGCTTAGATACGCTTAGCGTATTTATTTGGAGTAAATACGTAGCGGCCAGTCGCGTCCTCTGCCCGTATACTGGGAAGCGGGGCGTGATACTCACCTCCAAAATGGTGATCAACAGACCGAGATGTTCTTAAACTAGAACTTCGCCCCTAAAATGGCGATAATGGACCGAAATATCCCTAAACTAAGACAACAGAGCCTAAATGTTCTCTTGTTGGATCTGAAACAAAAATGATCCTAAAACCTTGTTAAGTAGATCTCAGTCTCAAATTGGACTAACGTATCCTTAACAAAAGACTAACCAAGCCCCAACTGTTCACATACATTTAAGTTGATCTTAATCTCAAACCAGATTAACGATCCTTAAATAAAACAAACCCAAATCTAAGATATACGGATTTGGACTAATCCACGCCCTACGGGCGACAACATAAATTAGTCTCCGTATACAATCCACGGGCAACCAAAACAAACAAAAACACACATGACACGAAGTGAAATTCCGAAGCATGAGAAAATGGTTATCGCGATGCGGTAACGTAATTAACTGCAGGGGCTTGCGCCAGCAGGGAAGAGCATCCTCACAATCAAAAACCCCTCGCAAACGAGAGGAAATCTGACGAAATCTGCTACAACGGCCGCATCCGTCCAAACCTCCGATATACGGTGCCATAAATCAACTTGGCATTTTCGGAGAGGTGGACGGATAAACCCAAATAGTATCTGCCCCCAAAATTCAGGCCAGACGTCCTAGCGTCCCGGTCGCGTCTTTCGGCGGTGAACAGTAAGGTTACGTTGATGCAGACTACTCAGGTGATCGAGATTGCGGGGAGAGCACAACTGGGTACGTATTTACGGTTGGGGGAACAGTGGTGAGTTGGGTCTCTCAATTGCAAAAGATGGTGGTACTGTCGACTGCGGAGGTAAATACGTGGCGATCACGGAATTCAGTAAGGAGATGATATGGTTGCAAGGGCTACTTGCAGAATTGGGAAAAAAGAAAGACTTTAATATATTGTGAAGCGACAGCCAAAGTGCGATACATTTGACGAAGAACGCGGCTTATCACTCGAGGACAAAGCACATCAAGATGCGGGATCATTTCATTTGCATTGTGGTGGAAGAAGGCGAGTTGACATTGCAAAACATCGCGGGAGAAAAGAATTCAGCGAATATGTTCACCAAGGTCGTAGACAGAGCTAAACTGGATCTCTGTTGCAGGTTGGTGAAGCTCTCCATGAAAATCTGATAATAAGATAGTAGAGCGGATTCGTATGAAGTCTACTAGCGTTGCGAATCAAGGCTGAAATATCTCCAAGTGTGAGATTGTTGAAATTATGGAGAAATTTTAGGCAGATATCTGGACGTGCACACAAGCCATGTCAGATTTTACCAAAACCACGGTTTCTTAATTAAGGAATGTCTTCTGACAGTTGCATAATTATGGCAGTTTCTTAATTAAGAGGTGTCTCAGGATGTCTTGTGGCAGTTTCTTAATTAAGAAGTTAATTATGGTAGTTTCTTAATTAAGAAATCAGTTTGTGTATAAATAGAAACCTCTTATATGTTTTATGTACAGCCAAATAGAAAAGAGATCATTGTATGAGATGGTGACGACTTAGATCTAGAGAGATTTGAGAGAAATCTCCTAAGGTTTGCTTGTGGTGTACTTGATTCAAGATTATAGTAGATATTGCAGATTCCGCTCTGCCGGGGACAAGCCATACGGTGGATGAATCCCTTTAACAAATCTTTCTTTTGTTTGGTTTGTGATTTTTATTTACTTATTTTCGCATCGTTATTAATTTGCCTTTTCGTTGTTAATTGCGTGGTTGTTTATTGTGTGATTAGTTTGTCGTGAGTATTGTTCCGTGGATCGACTTCTCCGCTCTCAACAATGGGCTTCATCCTCTCTCCTCTCGTTTCGCTCCAATTGGGGACACAACTAGGTGGGCTGTGGACGACCGCAACCCTGTTAAACTCGTATTTAAAGAATCCATCGTTTCTTTAGGTAAAGTTAATACCCCACGTCTGAGATGAGACATCAGCTTCCATGCAATTGCCTTTAATTGAATATCTCATGTCATTTTCTCTTCTGTTTTATAAAAATTTGATGGTGTGAAAATGCCTAAATTTGTTGAGTTGAGAAATTAGGGCTGAGTGATGCAATCAGCAGTAATAGGGTTGAGTGATGCAATCAGCACTAATGAACGCCCTTAATTGTCGCGTCCATGTATCTTTTCTTTTGTATTTAAATCCCTACTTCAAGCTTAAAGCTTGATGCATGCTTTTATTATTTCCCAATTTTCTTCAAGCATTCAATTTAATTTCTATTTTATCTTCCGCTTTCGTCTTCATGCATTGTAAATTAGACTCCGCCCCTTTATTATAAGAAAACTTGCTTTAGCCCCCTATTGTAAGAAATTAACCGTCCGCCTTCTATAATTTAAGTTAATTTGCATTTGATTCATTCTAAACTTATTTCAGATTCAAGCAATATATTATCTCTTATTTTCATACAAATTATCACTATTCAATTTAGATTGTACCGTAAAATCTATGAAAGTATTTTCTCCTTCGACGCATATGGATGGAAAATTAGATAAGATCTTTGATATCTTTTGAAAATTGCAATCACCCAGCCCATTATAAATTTGTATGTGTACATACATGGAAAATTAGATTGGGTTCGGATGTATTTTGAAAAATAACCGTCAACACTTTCACTATAACTTTGCATACGTTCTCATCAACTAGATAGGTCCATCCACCATTATTTTGCATAAGTATATGCATGGAAAATTATATGAAACTCTGATGTCTTTTGAAAAATTGCAATAAACACTTTCACTATTACTTTTGCATGGTTCTCATCGATCGGATATGGATCGGATATAGATGTTATCATATTCGTATCGTCTGGTCATTGACTGATACAAATATGGATATAGAGAGTTGTAAGAAATGAAAATCTATATATTATAGATTGACTATTAATAAAATTACGAAATATATATTAAAAGTTATATACACTTTTATATATTAAAAGCAGTGAGCTAAATTATATAATATGAAAAATAATAAGAGAAGAATACATGATGAGTGAAGATAACTGTCGTCTGAGGGTGGACGGAGGTCGAGAGTAATCAGGGACGATGACAGGAAGATTCCGGAGAAAATCTTTTAAGATTTCAGAGAAAATCTTTTAAGATTTCAAATGCAGACAGTGATGATGAGATGCATTTTCGAAGGCAATTTATCATCCATTGAATACATGCAATAGATAAAAATATTTATAGACGAATATTTTTCTGGAACTACTTTGAAAGAAAACGAAGAAATTTTCTAAATTGTTTCGAAAGTAACTCGATTTATGTTTAGTTTAAAAGATTTGGCCCAATAAAATTTAGCTAAGATTCAGTCATTTATGCGATAACATTTTTTTTTTGAAACTACTCGGCTCCTGCATGGCATTTGCTTTTGTTTTTAAAATCAAGCTTTTACACTTTCCTAATTTGCCCATCATGATTGCTTTAATGCTATTTTGTCCCTTAACTTTTATCTTTTATCTTGGATTTGCTATAATGTTTCTTTATTTTTTATTAACGATAAGATGCAAATTGAATTTGGTGAGATCTCATACCTTTTATTATGAATTTGCCTTTTTCTATATTTCCTTTAATGAAATCTCATAAGTCAAAATACCATAGATAAACTTATGCATCTTCTATATATATATTTTTTAATTTTGCATGCTTATAATTGTTCAACAAGCTACTTTATATACGTAAGTTCTTGCATTTTTGATGAAATCTTATAAGTCATAACATTATAACTTTTCTTCAAACAATAAAGATATCTACAAATAGATTTAAATAGATTAAAAAAATAATTTCTGATTTTTTTAATCTGCAAGAAGAATTGAAATCTCCACCTAGGACACATTGACTCATCTAAGAATTTTCAAATGCGATTAAATGTCCATTTCATAAATGCAAAAAATGAATAAAGTTGTAAAGTCTAAGAGACTCTTATAAAATTGTTTTCAAAAGAATAAAGAAATTTTTTTGAAATTGTTTTGTGAGAATTTTGGTCATGTTTTGATAAAGATGAAAAATCTAAAGGAATTTTATGAAATTATTTTCAAAGAAAATTAAAAGAAAATATGAAATTATTTTAAGAGAATTTGGATCAAACTTTAAAAATTAGTGAAACAATAGATTTTAGTCGAATTGCTGATCATTGTTGCAATAACTTGTTTTTTGAATTTTTGGGTAGTTTTGTGTGCCTGTACATGTCGGGGGCATTTGCTAGTGTAAATATAAATGTATGAGACTTCGACCCAATACAATTTGATAGAAGAACTAGAATGGACCCCTGTGCACGCCCAGGGAATAGGGAAATCTTTGCAGTTTTGAGAAATAAGCATTGTATATACGATTTCAATATCATGCCGTATTAAAAGGCTTTTAGGTTTTAATTTTCTAAATATTACCTGACCCGAATCCATCCTATTACAAAAAATCTAAATTCAAATTAGATTAGCTATTGGATGAATGAAGATTTTACTTTTTCTGGACACAATCCGCCATAAAATCGAGCTTTAGTTACGGATGTAAATGGATTCGGATAATCCAAATGGAATCAGTATTTAGATTCGATTTTTATCAAATACGGCTATTAGCTTTCATTTCCGATGACTATCCATAATCATATCCGCCAATGGTAACCGGAGACGGATATGGTAATACATATATTTCTTCCACACCTGTATCCGATCTTTTATCCGACTTTTTATACTATATATGTATATAAATTTTACAGAATCCGTTTTATATCCATAATCATAGCTATATCTAAATTTTTAAACATGGATAGTGGTTTTCATATTCGCATCCGCCAACGACTGTATGAGGGGATGGTTAGACATGTATATGATCCGTATCAGATTTTGTTTGCATCTCTGGCCTTAGTGAAGCCTAGCTTTTATTAAGGGAGGAAAATCCCAGATCAGTGGACTAAACCAAATTCGACATGAAGCGTGCAAACAATTTTTTTTCATGCCATAATTGAGCTATATGAAAGGCTAAATTCAACTAAATACTACGTGAGGGGTTGTATATAAATTTTTCTAACACAAAACCCTGGAAAAATTTCCTCAAGCCCCTGCAAAAACGGACGAAAAGAGGCTGAAAATTAGCTGCTCACAGCTTTAGTAATATGTATATACATGATGAGAATAATAAAGAAAAGAGGCTACAGGAGGGTATTTACTTCTACAGCGTTGAAAAAGTATTCTCCACGATTTTTTCCGACGATCGCACCCTTTATGATCATCTTTATCATCTAAGATATGGACACACCAAATTTCATGTGATTCTACCATTTTTACACCGTTGAATAATGTAAAAAATTCTATTGTCGGTAAACCGTTAATTTGTACCCGCTAAATCAACGGTGAAAAAGTGATAGAATCATATAAAATTTTGTGTATCCACATCTTAGATGATAAAGATCATGATGATGGGTACCGGTCGTCGGAAAAAATCATGTAGGAGGTATTTTTTCGACGCGAGAAAATCCCCTCCTGTAGCACATATTCTCCATTAATCTCGTATATGATATGATAGCAGCACATGATACAGAAATTGGAGATCAGAGTCATGATACCCAAAAGATAAAAGGAAACTGAAGAATCTCGAAAGAGATTGAAAACTGCAAGATATTGTCACATTATTGTTGAAAGGGTTTTTAGTTTTCACTTTCAAGATGCTGCTCTCCAAGAGCTTGCTGGTGCTAACCTTATACCACAATGCCGCTGTGCAAAGCGCGGCGAGAGTTAAACTGAGAGGCTAGGCTCACATGGTTTAAGTTGGACAAGACCGATCCTCAATTTTCGTTCTAGTAGCACAGCTTTGCATTATACAGCAACCCCATTTAATCCGTTCCCCATCATGCAATACAAAAGCGAGAAGGCTTTTTCTAAATTTTATTTGATTTATTTATTTTTCTTAGCTTGGAGTTGTTATAAAATGCTTAGAGCCAGACAGAAATAAGATCAGTTGTCTAGGATAAAATAACTTTTGTTACCGCAGGTGCCACCGTAACCTTCTTGCTAAACAAAAGGTCTAAACCTTGATTGCATCAGAATACGGCATATACTCCCCGGCGAAAAATATGTACAAACACCATATCCCTGAGTTGAGAGAGAGCTTTCGCAAATAGGATCATCAATGAGCATTCCCCCAGCACTTGACTCTTTATTTCTTAAATTTTCTTCTTAGAGTTGTATCAAAATTATTAGTTGCGATGCTATGAGACTAATTCACAATCTCATATAGCTAATATTTGCCTAGATAGAAATCATATCATTTAATTTAGGTGTCCACAGAGCGGAGATGGAGATGATTCAGCAAGATGTTCATTATTTCTTATTTTTTGGGTGTTTATTAATCACAAATTCATCATTCATTAGAAAATCTTACATATGTGCAAATTCTACAGACATAGAAAGTAAAAGGCGAGCTATCAAACTAGCCATATGGCTTGAATCGAGGCACCGATATGCGATGTCAATGGCTAGGAAGATAAGCTCCTTTTTCAATATACATAACTGTCCAGAAAATGAAATAGAAGTAAATGACTTATCCCACAATTCAATGATGTGATATTTTAAACTCACTAATTGCAAAAAAATTAAAAAATTGTTGTTGTTGTTGTTTAGACTTACCGAGATCATGGTAAACCAACAAGAGGTTCGCACTACCCCAAGTTAAACTCGGATAACCTGAAGATCATAAAGGCGAACAATTTCAAGGGGCATGTAAATGAATTGCTGCTCAGATAAAATCCAGTGCAGGATGCAATGGCTTATAATTCATGTGAAAGCCAAGAGCATCAGAAGCAGCAGATATGGCAATGATTTATAACTCATTAAATGACTATAAAACTATCGAATCAATTCACTCCTACATTATTCCGGGGTTATATAACCGTACAACAACAAGAAGTGGTTTTGGCCGGTAAATAACTGTATGGGTTTAAGCATTCTGAATTTTATCCAGTATTATTTTGTAAAAAGGCTAAAATTTCTTTCATTTTTACGCTTCCCGTCATCTTTTATTTGAATAAATATATGATTATGATCGAATACTCCCGTTCATCAATCTCACACATTTAAAGAAGAAGAAAAAAATACATTTTAAGTAAATGGTTTTTGATTATCCTCAATTGGATTTTGCATTCAGCGTCATCTGTTCTGCTTCCGGAATTTTCAATCGCAAAGGTTTCTGTTCTTGTTTTCACAGGAAAGCAATGGTGTATATTCAAGAAAAACAATTCTATTAACTCAGCTGAGTGCAGAAGGTAGCATGACAGAGCTTAGGTGAGTGATGCAACAACTGAAAATTTTGAACTAGGATGCAATTATCTCTATATAATGTCTCTTTACCATGGAAAGAGTAGGGCTGAGCACGGTTCGGGTTGGAAAAAAACAAACCGACCTGACCCAGACCCGAGAACCGCCAACCGACCCGACCCGGCCGGGTCCAAACCAAAAAAAAAGAACCGACCGGTTTGGGTCAGTTGTAGGTTTGGGCCAGGTCAGGTCAATTCTCACCTGGCGACGAGCTTCTCGGCGATCTTGGGGAGCAGCAGTGCCAACCAGTCGATGGCGACGAACTTCTCGGCGATCGAATCACACCAAAAACCCACCCTCAACGTTTCCTTCTTCCACAACCCAAATCATCCCCAATCTTCTCGGCAGTCTTATAGCAATTTGGTGGTTCCTGTTTCTGCAAGAGAGATTCTTCTAAATCTAGATATTATTGATATAATCATTCCTAAGCAGAAAGTTAGGCAACTTATTTGTTGTTAACTGGGATTAAGCCAAATTCAGACAAGCTTAATTTGAATGTTGATGCAGAGCTCAAGAAGGTCATGATGGTATATCTTCTGGTGGTGCTATTCTTAGAAATTTTGAAGGGATTCCTATCTTCTCATCTAAATTTTTCTATGGTAATTGTTCTATTCTTGAAGCAGAAGGAAAAGCTCTCAGAGATGGGCTATTGCAATGCTTTTATATGGGGGTGAAGGATATTATTGCCGAGTCTGACTCTAAAATTCTTACTGATGCCGTTAATGGTCACTGCTATATTCCTTGGTGTTTGATTTATATCAGATGAATGTTGTTGTTGCTCATATATACAGAGAGGGTAATAGGGTTGCAAACTCTCTTGCCAAAAATGGACTTAAAGATAAATGCTCAAGCTCTTTATTAGTGAGGCATTTACCTGCTCATATTCAGAGGCTTATTAGATTGGATACTTCTGAGCTCCCTTTGTTTAGAAGTAGATAGCATGGCTGTGAATGTGCAGTGGATGTGGAGTTTCTTTCTTAGTTGCTTATGTTTTTTGTATAGCTTTGGTGTTTTTTTGACTTCATTTCGTATTTTGTTTTCTTTGTTGAGTAAGGAGTGCTCCTCCTCTTGAATGTATTCTTTCATTTACATATTCTATGATATCGGGGGTTAAGGGGAAAAGAGAAGACGAAGACAGTATCGACAACATATTTATAGATGAATCAAATGGCTTTATATGTTAATAACCAAAATGTTAAAATATTTACATGTTGATCCATAATTTGTTTGCACCTTTGTTTTGCATATATTATTCTTCATTATTTTATATAAATGAATTAAAGGCTTTTTTTGGGCCAAGAATTAAAAATATATGTTCAAAATAATTACATTCATTGAACCATAATTCGTTTATGCCTTTGTTATAGATATGCATTCTTCATACATCTACTCAAAGTTCATTCTTGGCACCATGATTTGCATGAATGGTATGGTATGCTTTTATTGTGCATGATTTCAGAGCATTGAATCATGAAGAATTCATGAATCCAGAATATTCATTGCTTCTAGGCACACAGCTGGATTGTGATTGTTTGTGCCTATAAAAGAGCCTGATCATGATATTTTTTTCACAGTAAGTTGACAAGCCCTCTTTTCCATACGACACCCACAAATGACGGCACATGAACTCTGAAGGAAAACCACTTCACATTGAAAAAGGGCACATGAAGTAAAAATCAAGTACATGAAGCAAATAGGCAGCAATTAATGAAGAAAAAAGAGAGGATCAAGGTAGAATCAAGCGAACAAGAAAAAGAGCAGCAGAGCATGTAAAGAGAGAGGGGAACAGCATTTAATATATATGTTTACTCCATTTTAAATAGACTTGAGTCATTCGATAGAAATAGACATGTATGAAATGAAATCATTTTTGTTTCCTGTTTAGAGTATAAGATGAGGTTTCCATCAAGTGCCAGTAAAGAGTGAACAATGAAACATACAGGAAAGGTTCTACATCATTGCAACAATCAAAGCAAATACACCAAAAAAACAAGCAAAAGGAGGAAGCAAGGCCGTCCACTATCCTAGGTAATGTACATTTCCGAAGGAACACATCTAATGTTTTCCTTTTCGCTCCTCTCATAGACACCATTCTATAAAAGGAGGGGTGACTACTTGAATAAGAATAGTTGCGTTTTTCAAAATATGAGGGTGAAATCGGTATATATATATTGTCAATAATAGAAGTGATCGGAAGGCAATCTTATTGCGATTACTCCATCATGTGACAAAGTTCAAAAAATTAGCTCCTAATAATGTTATATGTGATCTATAGCTCGTTTTAACCACTTCGCTGATCACCTCTTCCTTTCTCTACCAAAATACGAAAAAAACTGTAAAATTGCTGTCTGCATGAAGGTAATTGCTTATGTACCTCTCCTCCTAATCAAAAGTTGGCATTGCATAATGACATTAAAGGGTAAATATACGTCAAACAGAAAAGCTTCACAAAAAGTTCATAAGAGAAAAACATGCAATCCCTAAGTATGACTCCGGACTGGGAAAACATACAAAAAGTCCACAAGAGAAAACATCAAAAGGGAAAAGAGACAGGTTTCAGCTCTGAGACAGGTCATGTTATGTCAGCAATCCCAATTGGAGCTGTAATGTTAATTCTGGAAAAAGGGTTTCATTTTGGTATATCCCGTGGGATTTATCTCCCAAAAAATTATGTTTCATATTTGTAACATCTTACTTCTATATTCTTAGGCTAAATTGCTCTAAATCCCTCAAAGTTTATCCCATCCTGCACTTTAATTCCATTATTGTATTTTTTTGTCGCATTTAAAAACCTTAAAAAGTTTTCCCTGCTAGCATATTACTACCCTCCATTTTGCTTCCCACAATTAGAATATTCTTAAGTATTCCCATGCAATAGACATGTGACTATTTTTTGACTTTTATAACCTCAAAAAAGAAAATTCAGATAGATCCTATCATCTTCTTCATCCTTCTTGTTTAAAGACCCTTTAATCATTCTCATCCTCTAGAGATACCCCACAAACAGCATATGTAGTATCCCAGTAATAACCGTCTCAAACACCTATCAAACCTAACCTTCTTGTTCCTCCCCTTTCCAAGATATTTCTAGGAATTCTCAAATGGAGATGTCTTAATTTGTTCTAAATATTAGCCACGGTCTCTCTTTGAGTCATCTTTTGAATCCTATTTGTCCAAAAAAGATTCCACTTTAAACATAAAATTAAATAAGGAATTGTCAATGGCTTTGATAGGTGTAATTTATTGCGCATTTTATATCCATATATATGTGTGTGTGTGTGTGTGTGTGTGTGTGGGCGCGCGCGCGCATGTGTGTTTTGTTAATAAATGCAGGTATCTGGGTCTCAACTGCAAAAAGACAGAAAAGAAGTGAACACGTGCTTTTTAGACTACCAAGGAAGTTGAATCAAGTATTGGGCGCACCCGGGCACAAGAAAAAGTTCAAACAGAAGCTTAAACACAAGACCTGGTCCTAATCAAGACCTAACAAGAAGCCAGACTCGATTGGACAATAGATGTGCGCAAAAATGCGACTATTAGGCGTAATTATGCGGTCGGGTTTAATGCAAACAGGTCGGGTTTTGGACTACGGATTTATGTGTATTTTGATTAGGGTTGACCGGTTTAGCTTTGTAACCTGAGAGAAGCCCTATATATACTGTCGTATAATAGTTTCTAAGGTTATCTTCTTCGTTGCCTCTTTTCTGTCTAGGTTTTATTTTGGGTGGGAGATCAACTATTTGTAAGGATTACTTTATTTCTGCACTTTAATTTTAATCGTGTTTCTTATTTATTGCTTTGATTTCTCTTTAATAATGCAAAGCTAATCCTAAATATACCTAGGTTGATGAATATAGGTTATTCATGAATTGATCGTATTACTTTATGTGCTAATAGAAATCTGGATGTGTTAATTTAATCTTAATAAGATTCCTACTGATAAACTATATTAGAATTTATGATTGACAACCATATATTTAATTCTAGAAAAAGTAGAGGATAAGAGGATTAACGTAGACTAGATTTGATCTATTTAGTTTCTAGAGTTAATACTTACTAATCGATAAACTTAAGTAGATCTTTACGATGACAAGTATGAGATCTATTTAGGGAAAGATTTAGACTAGGTTAATGCTAGACTAAGTAGAACTATATCCTGGAATAATTGTAGAGATTGGTTTGTTTGTAGAGTAGATCAAATATCGTATAATTTATGCTTCCTTAGGGGTTGATAACTTATTGCAATGAACGAATATTTTATGCTTACAACCTTAGATCTATAAGTGCTATAGGATGGTAAAATTTTTTTAGAATACAAGTAGTTTGATTGATTCATGATTAGATCTAGGGGATTAGGGGATTCAGTATCTAGATATATTGCTTCGCTTTAATTTATTTTCTAAAAATCTTAATTCAATTTGCTTTATTTAATTAGTTTTCTAATAATTAAAATCTATAGTTTTATTATAATTCACCTAAATTTAGTTAGATTACCATTTTCTCCGTGGATTTGACATGCCTTTGCACACATACTACATTGTGTCGTGCACTTGCGGATATATTTTAAAACACACAACAAGCTTCATTAGGGTTCCAAGTCTTGTGTGTTTGTTGATGTAAGGAAATTCAAGCAAAAATGTTGGAAAATCTTCATCTTATCAGCTTTATTAATTTTTTACCTTTTTTGTATGAAAGGATGTAGGGAAAAAATGAAAAATGAGGACAACAACGAACAAGATATATGGCAAGGATATTTTGGTCACTTCCTTTACAAGTAATACCATAAGGTATAAAAAGTAGGGTTGTGCACGGATCGGATTAGACGGATTTTGGACAATAAACAAATCCATTCCTGGTAGGTCGGACGGGTTTTTGAGCTACCTTAAGCCCACCAGCTGAGATGGATAGATAAACCCGAACCCGCACCCAACGGGTTCGGGTGGGTTTTGGGCTTGGGTTTAGATAGATCGGACAGGTTCATTACGGTTTCGGGTAATAACGAGTTTCACATTATCAAATTTGACATATATTATATAAACAAAAGTACAATCTGGCTCAAGTAACAACAATTGTTACGAGATCTCATAGTGTACTAAAAAGATGTAATGTTTTTAAGCTAAGAGAGGATGAGTAGAAGAGAACATAGAAGAGGAGATGAGATGGCTGTGGCCAGATGAAAAAAATAGAGAGGACACAGCTGTGTGTGTGTGTGTGTGAGAGAGAGAGAGAGAGAGAGATTAGGGTTTAATAATATTATTACAGGCAGGTTTGGGTAGGTTATGGGCGGGTTCGGGTTCGGGCTCTTGAGAATTAAAAACCCGCCCAATTCTAATGCGGGCGGGTTCAGGTTTCATACCCGTAAATTGCAGGCAGGTTTAAAACCCGTTTATTACGGCAGGCAACAGGTCCAAACCGACCCAATGAACAGCCCTAATAAAAAGTGCTTAAACTTTCTGTTAGCTAAACGCAGTAAGAAATCCAGTAAGGCATTAAAGTGCAATGCTGGGTAAATTTTGGGGGAATTTGGAGCAATTTAGCCATCATTCTATTCAACATAAATTTTCTTCATAGATTCAGTTTGTCTTTGCTTCTGCATTTTGTCAATATACCAATTAGCAAACCCAGGTCAAACAAACCTAACTCACTTCCTGGTTTTCTCCAAGTGCGTTTATTTCAAAACCTGCGCTTCTCTTGAACAGTATCATTGAGCCTCATGTCCGATTCTTATCACAATGTTAGAAAATAGCAGGAAATCAACATACTTATATCACAAGAAATTAAGACAGAGTGCTCAGCAAATACATCAATAGTACTGTCCAATATAGTCACTCGACACAGCCATGCTCTAAACAGTCTAGGAAACGGAATTCAGAACAAGAATTCTACATAACGAAAACATGTAGATATTAGGACCTGAACTAAATTCCTATGTTGACAAATTCAACACATAACAAAGCTTTTATTATTATATAAAATTATGAGAAATGAATACACTGTCTATAACAGTCCTGGTTTTACTAATCACAAACGAATGGGGAGATGGCCAAGAGAGGAATCAACTTACATCACTCGGCCATTTATGGGATGAAGCAAGTGCTTCAATGAATCAGCTGCTGTTCTCACTGCAATTCCTTATTTCTCAAACCTGAAATGAGTTGTGCAAGGAAGAAAAAAGAAGAATCTCAATCATTTCATTCTTGGTAACCATAAAAAAGAGAGAAGAAATTTATGCAAATATAATAAGTGATTTTCATATCTCCTAAATTGTTGAGGCCTTATTTCTGCCTTTACCTCCAACAACACTGAAATAAGGAAATGGAAGACGTTTAACCCTTAGCAACTTAATAAATTCTCGTTGATGCAAACAAATCGATGAAGGGGTGCAAAGTCTGCTTTAGATAGATACAAAAGGAAAGAATTCGATGAGAATAAGGAATAATCTCCAACTTGATTACAATTTAGAATCACGAAATATACTTTCAATTCATTGAAGCCCGATCTCATATACATTGAAGTTCTGATTTACAGCAATGATACATGATTTCCCAAAATTAACAGCTAGGAAGCACAGTTACTAACCCCCTAGTATAACCAAAAAGGGAAAAGGGAAAAGATATGAAGTACATAAAAGGGGAGCATCACATCGCAAAATCATGCCATTGATCACTGAAATCAGAGAAATAGACTGGATGTTTTAGAGAAGGATGATGAGGAACAACAAGACCAACAATAGGAATAAGAAAAGCATCATTAAACTTCATTATGAAGCTCAGCGGCCAAGCAAATGCTTGATTACACATCATGCCTCTCATAACGTACCTTACATATTTTGAAACTTACTATTTACAAAGCATCTCATAAGAAGATGATAGACATTAACACCCCAATAAAACAAAACAAGCAAAGCAGGACTTACAAATAACCCCTCATAGTTTACTTCCTTTTTTTGCTTTTTATGGCCGATAACACTAGACTTTCTTTTCCAACTTTAGGGGTATATTATCGGTTCATTCTTAATAATGATTTACAGTGCCTCAACGGTGCGGGTGGATGAGTTGGAGACAGGAGGCTGTTGAGGCAGCTGAGCAGAAGAAGAGTGGCCGTGAGAGTTTACCCTGTGGAGACGACACTTGAAGGATCCGGCATGGGTCGCAGGAGCACACACGCATTTGGGAGGTGAGGTCGCGCTACATGAAGCGGATGAAGAATTCGAAGACCCTGTTCGCCGGAGGTTGCGTGGCGAAACCAACTGCTGTTGTTGTTGGCTCCCCTCACCTCCAGCAACATGTGTAGACGCCATTTTGTATATATATCTCGTCTACAAAAAATACATCATGTCAGTCTCGCAAATTTAGGTGGGTAAACACATGTTAGCAATTTGAGAAATAAAAGAAAGAAAGTAAATACATAATAATAAGGGGAGAAAAAACTCCATTTAGACATCCGTAAAGATCCAAAAAAAAAAAAAGGATATTGAGTTACGACTTAACTGAGGTAAAGGATAGAGGAAATGAGAAAGTAAAGAAATGCTTTAGTGAATGTCATTTTGCGACTCTCACATTGTAGAGGAAATTGGTACCAACTAACTATAACATCTTAATTCAAACCTCGCTTACACCACCAAAAAAATCTAATTAAGATAGTTTCCCTCTTTTTCTCCACTATCTCATTCTCACAAGGCAAGGCACATTCTATTTACTTTTCTAACTCTAAACATGGAATGGACTCTTTTCCCCTACTGTTTTCGAATTTTCATTTAACAAGTAAGCCCTAAGTGTTGGAATCCATTAGCTCCTATAAAGATTTGCCTATTTTAAGCTAGTATCCCACTCAAATGACCTCTTTCCTAACCCCAAACATGGAAAATGGATTTTTCCCCTTCAACTTCCTACTTCCCTCTGCTCCCATCCAAAATTAAGTTGCATTGATGGCAAGTCGTGAACAAACTAAATGCTATTGTTCCAACACCAAACATGTAAAATGAATAATCTCTCATTTGGTTTCCTACTTTCCTATGCTCTTTTCATGTTCAAAACAAGCACAAAGTAACACCCATTAGCCGCCTAAAGAGTTCTACCCTAAAAACATCACTTCTATCAAATTATGGGATGCAAAGGAGAGAACTTTTTGTTCTCGAGTCTTCAAGATACACCATCTACAAAGTGGATGATTCTAAAACAATCCGAAATGATCTGAACTATTTGTTTTAACTTGTTTTTCTAGTCCCCAAAGTTAACCTGAAGACTTTCACAATGATCAAGTTTACATTTTTCTTACAGAAACTGACTTCCAAATGCCAAGATTGAAGGAATACACCAAGATCCCTACTAACAATCACCTATATATAAATCAACATAAGTTGCTATGCTGCAAAATTAACCTGATTCATACAATTCAAACCCAAATTATCTTTAAATCTCAAAATAAATTGCTGAACAGCGATCAATCTTGATTAATTATGATCATCTTAGTCCAAATTTTCCAGTTATCGATGAGAAATCAAATGATAAAAAAAATAGGAAAGAATAGGATAAAGGGAGAGGACTCACGAAAGGGATTGAGGAGACAAAGCAGCAAACTGCGTTTCATTAGGCAGCGCCTGCATTTATAGAACCTGCCCGATCTGCCCGAGCTGCCCTGGGCAGGACGGGCAGCCCGCTGCCCCGCTCGCTGCCCGTGACTCTGCTCATCAAAAAATACCGGGTCCCACCCCCCAATCTCGCTCCGGAACCTGCCTGCGTGGACAAATAGGATTCCATGATTCGTGGGCCCCGCTTTGGGGTTTTTTGATCGGGTCAAATTAGAAGGTGCACTTGGATTATTAGGAGAGGGCTGCGTCAAGATGAGAAACCTCACACGTGGCGATAATTTAGATTTTGTTCAGACTTGATAATCATTTTGTATTCAGCATGACTTATCAAATGTCTGCTCTCAACTAGAAAAAACTAGAACGTAGAGGCTTGCATAGAAATTTTTTCTCATAAATTTATTTACTTGACACCAGAGCATCCACAAATTTGAACATAATAATTAAGAGAAGCGTGCCGTAAAGACCAAGTCAATTAGCCCAAGAATAAGTGATTTTATTCACTTTTATTTGAATTTTTTATTTAAGTAGATGTGTGATGGTTGGATTCTTTAACAAATGTGAGCTTTGCTCAATGCTCATATATAGCTCGATCACCATCACTATAGGTGGCTCTAGAATTTTTTATGTGCAATGAGATCAACAGGTGAATAAAATATCAAATTGTATCGCATTTTAATGTTTTCAACACCAATGATTGAACGCATCCAAAAACTAATTAGCCAAAGCTTTCTAAATATCTTCATTTTCTTTTTATTTTTTTGAGGAGATGCATGAAGCCTTCCTTGTCTAAAAGTGATTAGAGTCCGAATTTTATGCCGTGTCCAAAGAGAGAACTTATCGTATTAGAATGGAAACCATTTAATTAATGTGTTTTCCGTCCCATTTAATTGAGTTCATGTACTATCCCCTCAAATTCAATGTTTGAAATTGCCGTGTTTGCGTGTTTGCATTTCACTTTCTTTTTAGAGTGAGGTTACTAGAGAATCATCGGGATTCTAATATAGAACACAGTACTTTTAAAATCGCATTATTCCATAAACCATATAAGACTAGCTTGTTGAAGAAAAAAATTATTTTAAATTGTAAATCAACCGGTGTAATATTTATCGGTTTTATAAGAAAAGAGTCCAAATATGCATGGCAACAAGAGCAATTACTCATGACACGCCAGATTAATGTTCTTGTAAAGTATATGCATGTGTGTAGTACTGCTTGCCAAGGACAAAAAGACTCCTGACAAAGGATTATGCCAAAATGGCAACGATATCTTCTACGGACATAAATTGATATTTAACTTTCCTTTCTTTCTTTTTTTTTTTCCTTCTTTTTTTTCTTTTTTTTTGCCGTGTGTGTGTATATATGCATATATATGTACATATATATATACATGTGCGTTGCACGTATTAGTTTAAAAATTTTAAGAAGGGAGGAAGAGAGAAATATGGAGAGTTCTAGAGTCTTATTTATTTTTTTAAAAAAATTGGAGATGGTCCTCTAACCAACTCATGTTTGCATTTTATATATATATATATATATATATATATATATTGGGAGAGATGATATGAAAGGTTCTAGATAAATAATTAATTGTTTTTAGGAGAGAGAGATGATGTGGAGACTTGAGTAGTGGGGATTTTTCTTCTTTTTTTTCGAGAAAAAAGGAAAGAGGTGGACCTCTAACTAAAAGGGTATTTGCATTATATATAGAAGAATATATATATATATATATATATATATATATATATATATATATATATATTGGGAGAGATGATATGGAAGATTCTAGATAAATAATTAATTGGTTTTTAGGAAAGAGAAAGATGACGTGAAGGGCTTGAGAGATGAAAGAAATAATGTGGAGGCTTGAGAAGTGAGGATTTTTCTCCTTTTTTCTTTTTTCTAGAAGAAGGAGAGGGGTGATCCTCTAACCAAAGGGGCATTTGCATTATATATAGAAGAAGATATATATTGGAAGAGATAATATCGAAGGTTCTAGATAAACAATTAATTGTTTTTTAAGAGAGAGATGACGTGGACGGCTTGAGAGGTGAGAGAGATAATATGGAGGGGAGTGGGGATTTTTCTCCTTTTTTCTTTTATCTAGAAAAACGAGAGGGGTGAACCTCTAACCAAAGGGATATTTGCATTATATATAAAAGATATATAGAGAGAGAAGGGGGGGAGGGGTTACAACTTTATATCAATCACTTATGCATTTTAATGCCTTATAGCTTTTTTCTCAACATTTTAATATCTTAATATATTTCTTCATAATCAATTTTTTATCTTGTTTTTTTACCGCCATGTCTATTACATACCGACTAAACGGGTTAATATTTGTTTTCATAAGAATAGACTTTAATATATTTGCATTAAAACCACCTACAAAGTCCTTATCAAGTGTATGCATACCTGTTGCTCGTGCCAGACTGCCAGGTAGGAGAAGACTCCAGAAGAGATAAGTATGTCAAGAAGGGACAAATTACAGATACTAGAAATTACAAAGAACAACAATATTTGACCACTTCAGCATTGTTATTGGTTTTCTCCAGACATTTTTATATCCTAACATATTTCTGCGATGACATTTTGTTGGTTGCTCTTTTTATCTGAACCGTTTCTATAGTCACTTTCTACGTAATGTCAAGAATAAACCGGTGGAAAATAGACACGGGGTAAAAAAAAAAGGGAAACAAACCGCCAACGGCGAAATATATCAAGATATTAAAATGTTGAGAAAAAACTATAATACATTGAGATACAGAGTTGATGAAACATTAAAGTCCTGTTTGGGGATGGAGTTAAGTTTTCCAAACTAGAGTTTCATAAAGTTAGAAAACTCCAAAAGGCCAACTTTGTCATGTTTCAGAAATATTTTGAAGTTTAGATAATTACACTCATCTCAACTCCAATATGATCTAAGTTGAGTAAATTCCATTTTCCCAAACACATCTTCACAAATACAAACATAATTTATTTCAAAATAGAGTTTGGAAATTGCAAACAATATTATGTTTCTACTAAAAATAAACTCTGCTTTCGCTAACTTCATGACCTAAGATCGATTATTAAACATGTTACCTTAATAAAAGTATATCGAGGTGAAAGTTGAGGAAAGGACTATGGTGGGGGCCAATGCATAGTAGGACTGGTACTAAACCTTATCTTTTTCATTATTATGTGGCTGAAAATGTCGACATTTTGAGCTGGTATATGGGACCCAGAAAGAACAAGCAAATATTAATTGATAATTTATGGGTGTGTACCCCAAAAATTGAATTGATGGTTCCTTGGAGCAATAATATCTTGGCTCGGTGCCTGTTACTATCCCTGCTCCTTTCATATCCTTATCCCTTTCTTTCTTCTTCAATCCAAAATCATCAACAGAAAACTGTGGATTTGAAATAGAGAATAACGAGGCATTAAACAATGCTCAACTTCATAATTTAGGGTTTGATGATAAGTGCAAAGACTAAACATGATGTGTCCTTAGTTGTTGATAAGGAGCTATCACAAATCAAACACCAGCTATTCAAGAGGTTGTTTGTTTCAAGCAATGAAAAGGATGAAAAAAAATGAGGAGAAGCACCTAAACAGATCACACTGTATAGATGATATGGTTCCATGTTTAGCTTTGATAAGATCTGTCGAGTGTCGGTCATGATCCGTGGCCCGATTGATCAGCAAGTCGACCAGTAAAACATAAGTCATGGGACCGAATATCACTGGGACGATCTAACTCATGTGTTTTTACCCAGCCGACCACCGGGTCGACATGACCCAAAGGTTCGTTAGGTTTCCCTAGCTCGTATTGTTAAGAAGTCGGAGCTTTTCATTTATTTTTCTAATTACAACAATAAATATTTTAAATTAAAAATATATTATAATTACTAATAGTTTTTAAAAATGCACATTAAAATATAGTTATTGGCCGGCTTTAATTAAGATGGTTAATGCAAAAAGTCTACCGAGGCAATCTTTTTCCTTTTAAATTGAAAAAAAATATTCATAACAAATACTCTTAACTTACCTGTTAACTTAACTTGTGCATGGATTACCCGTTTATCTATAACAAATTACACACACGCGCGATGATGGGCTACAAGTTTAACTCTAACCATTTTAACCCATGGCCTGCCCAAGGAAGACCTGGCCCGCCAGTTTGACATCTCTATTCGTCCCTTAAGAGGTTTTTAAAAAAAATAATCAAACCACTTGATCAAAATAGTTAAACTAAATTTATTAGGATTCCACTAACAAGAAACGGATAAAAAACAGTAAATAAAAATGGAAAACTGTAGCATAAATGTAAAAGAAGTTGCAACCTAAGCTGATGTATATTTTATTTTCTTACTTGCACCTGAATCATTTTCATAACAAATATGACATACAATATACACGCTACATGGAACTGATGCCAGAATCCAAAGATACCTCAAGATGGTTAAAAAGTAAAATAACATCATCACATCAATGATAATGTAAAATAGCAGGGATAAAGGGACATTTCTATAACATACAATGCAACTGCAAGGAAAATGATGTGGAATGATTTCAACAAAGAATAACCAATTAACATTTTATGATTTCCATTTGGGCACATACAGAATAAATCAGCATTGATGGGGGATTTATTCATACAAACAGGCTCAAAAACTCTTTATTTAGTAACAGAAAAGTTCTGCACTAGTTAACGAAATGAATGCAAAATTTAGTATCCCGACAATTTCTCTACATGTGTAGTTAAGAAAAAATATTATATAACGAAGCGGATTAGTTAAATAGCAAATAATTGAAGCTACCAATAGGCAACACTAACCCTTATCTCTAAATTAAATCTTTTATGGAAAAGCAAATGCCCGCCGGTCGCAGAGAAAGCAGGAAAGGGGAGAGAGCTCAGCTGATGACATTTGAAACGACCCCTGCGCCGACTGTTCGTCCTCCTTCCCTCAATGCAAATCTTTGCCCTGTACATAAGAGAAAAGATTCAAGGTTTATTTTGCCCATTGTGTTCGTAATTTTTTAAGAGAAAAATAAAAATTGGAAAAATGATGCATATAACTGACAAACGGCTAACAAAGTTATATTACAGCAGTAAAGAGTTCAAAAGGCCAAATAGTAGAATTAAATTATATCAACAGGGGGGGGGGGCAGAGTTACAAATTATTATGAGGATGTGCTCAGAATTGTGAATTGAACGAATTTAGTTCATAAAGAGAGAGAAAACAAGCGAGGCTAAGAGAACTTTGAGACTACTACATGTAACACTATTTTCAATGCAGACCATCTTTGCAACTATTACATGTGGTATTAAAATTTCAGTACCAAGAGAAGATATACGGAATAAATAATAAACCATTGAAATGCAGTTCATGTTACCTGCTTCAAGTGGAACAGGAGATATGAGTTCAAAAACAGCGGTCACATTATCCCCTGGCATCACCATCTTCACGCTTTCAGGCAATTCCACCTTGCCTGTAATATCTGCAGTCCTCAAGTAGAACTGAGGCATATAATTTGAGAAGAAAGCAGTGTGGCGACCACCCTCGTCTTTTGTAAGCACATAAATCTCTGCCTCGAATTTCTTATAGGTCTTAAGACTGCCCGGCTTGCTAACAACCTACATTCACCAGATATGCCACAAATATGATACAAAAGTTATCCATAAAAGAAACACAAAATTGAAAGATATGCATATGCAACTCCGAAGATGAACAGAACCAAAGGTTTGAAATGGTGATTGGCCAGTAGAGTTGCAAAGATCAGTCAATGAAGAATGATGTGTTTTTCAGATAACCATTTCATCTGCTTCAAAGATCATCTTGTAGAAAAGAAATTATTTTCCTCTTCTATTACCTACTTTAGGTGAGAGGAGCGGCTTATTGTCTTTTTCCTTTGTCTGTAATTTATTTTTTGTACAGGTTCTTTAGTTTTGAATGCATGAGGCGGGCACTGGTTGCCCAGCTTTTAAACGAAACCAAAAATAAATCAAAAAAATTAAGGAAATAATTATGTGAGGAGTTCGAGCCTACATCATAATGTAAATCTTCCTTGGATATTACTCACCTGTCCTCTTTGAACATCTCCACGTTTTAAACCACGTAGAAGAAGGCCAACGTTATCACCAGCCTATACAAACATAACAACTGAATGATTTAAAACAAAAGATGCATGAAGAGAGAACCGAAATGTTTGCTAATATTAATAATACCTCTCCATGATCCAGGATCTTCTTGAACATCTCTACGCCAGTAACTGTAGTCTTTAACGGACCACCCTGTCAAGCAGGATAAAATTCATGTATGAAGGTTGCTGGTACTTTACAATACCTAAACATTTGTGTACGCATATTGTTCAAAAATCCTCCAGCCCTAAAGTATTTGCATTTTAGAGCTTTCTTTTACAGTTTACTTCTTCAGATTAATCTTTTACTCTGAAATAGCTGCATATTGTATTGTGAACATTGCTAATGTTGCAATATATTGGCATTGATGAACAAAATTACCGGTTGGATAGTTTTTACCACATAAAGACTCCAACTTAAAGAAAGATCGATTGCTATAACAACATTAGATAAAGCTGAAACAATCTTTATCTTCATCAGGGAGTGGGCGTCAGAAAATCTCTGTAGATTTTGCCTTGAAAATATATCTAGTTAAATATGTATGATGTGTGAATCAAAGATTTTTTTTTTGCTTCTTTTTTTGTCACCCGGATTTTAAAACAGTCCTTATTGAAAGACTGTATTTGAAAGATATCATTTATTGAATAGAATGGAAATCATAGATTCAAGTGAACTCGAGTGTAAATCCGTTAGTAATAGTTAACATGACCTCCAAATTGTGTTGGTCCAAAGTTGACGAAGAGTTCTGTTTATTACTACATTTGTCGCATCAACTGCGGTACAAAACTACATATGTAGCTTAACTGTACATATTATGAGTTAATGGATATGAATTGACGATTATTTCCATTGGCAATTAACCAACTAGCATGCTATTGCTAAGGGGATATTCAAAATACCAATTATTAACGCAAGACACTAACCATTCTATATAGTATATAGCATGCCATCAATAATTTTCCTGGTATAATTTTAGCTTATTCATTATTCAATTATTTTATGCTTATAATTTTATCAACAAATATCAAACCGATCTCAACCGTATTGGATTAATACTGGGATTACAACGCCAATATTGGACGGCACAATTGCCACAATACCAGTCAACAGTGATTTTGGGTTTTTTTATCAGTTTGTGACGTTAAAAAGACAATCAGGATGGCCTATATGCAACAAATATTTTAAACCCTTGCATCAAATACATGGACCTTAACCAACCATGTTATTTGATACTGCAAGCACCTGCAATTTCTTGAATGAATTCCCCATACCTGGAGCATATTTTGCTCTTTTTACTCCAAACTAGTATATCGAGGTTTTAGTGTGTACATTTTAGATTGTGCTGCCAAATACAAGCACATACGAAAAATTTATTTACTTCAATGCTACAAGTAATCAAATAATGACAAGCATGTGTTCTTGGGTTTTGCCATGGCTTCAGCTCATAGCTGAGGTACACACAAAAGATCAAATGAAAGTTCAATCCTCAATTACTTACTTGCATTAATCCTAAGATCTCGACATCTTCTCCGGTTTTAATCTTTCCTTGTTCTATACGTCCTGTTACAACAGTGCCACGTCCCTGCAAATATAGAGCACATAAAAACCATCTGAATGAACATTGTAGTATGCATTTTCAAATGAATACATTCAGTAAAGCGGTATGGAAAGTTATTCTATGTATAGATACCATGACTCCAATTTATATCCAAGTCAAAAAAAGTTACGAGGAACTGAACATCGCTTGGGTCACTGACTCTCCCTCTATGCAATGCACTCCTCCAGCCACTATGAGCATGCATGCATGTATACTAGGATTAGTGTTACTTTAACTTGCCATTAGCTTGCCGGTCCCAAGTCCGGATGAGAAAGGGTGAGGGTTGTGGTAGGCTTGTGACAGCCAACATAAAACTTTATCACATTCTATAACATGAACCATAATAAGAATATCGTTAGGGCGTCTTCTGCTCAGCGATGCGCTACATCGGATCCCGGGTGTAGTGTTAAGTATGCAAGGGCTTTTAGATCGTCGTCCGGAAGCGACGCGCTACATCGGACCCCGGATGTAGTGACAAATAAGCAAGGGTTTCATAAGATTCGTCTAGCTTCTTGGAACATAAGTTCCCTTACGGGTAGACTAACAGAATTAGTAGAGGTGATAATTAGGAAAATAGTTGGTATTATGTGTTTGCAAGAAAGTAAATGGGTAGGTGAAAAGAGTAGAGTGATAGAGCTTTAGGGTTATAAGTTTTGGTATACGGGTAGAGATAAAAATCGTAATGGAATATATGTAATCATAGATAGATGGTTGCTTGAGAATGTAGTTGAGATTATGAGAAAAGGTGATGGAATTTTCCTGGTTAAGCTTATTCTAGATGGGGAGATCCTTAATATTATTAGTGCTCATGCACCACAGATAGGTCTTGATGACGCTAGTAAGCGTCTATTCTGAGAGGATTTAGACGAGATGATGCAAAAATATCTAGTGAAAAGAAGTTATTTATTGATAATGATCTCAATGGACATATAGGTACTAGTCGTAGCGGGTTTGATACTATTCATGGAGGTTTTGATTTTGGACAAAGAAATAAAACATGTAACTCGATTCTAGATTTTGCCTTATCTTATAACTTGATCTTAGCAAACACTTGTTTTAGGAAAAAAGAGTCGCCCTATCACCATTAGGAGCGGATCAAGTGCAAGTCAAATAAACTTTTTTCTGATGAGAAAGATAGGTAAAGGTTGTTGTATCGACTGTAAGGTAGTGCCAGGTGAAAGTGTAACCAACATAGACTTTTAGTTCTAGATTTTCGATTTAGAAGAGAACTTAGAAAGTTTAGATATAAGGTAGAGCCTAGAATTAAGTGGTGGCGGTGGAAGGAAATTAACCAAAAGGGTTTTATAGATCGTGTAGTTCAAGAGGCGGATTGGCAGTCTGAAAATGATTCAGACAGAATATGGAACAAGATAGCTGGTTGTATCAAGAGGGTAGCTAGAGATCTACTTGGTCAGTCGAGGATAGTGCTCCACCATCTAAAAACATATCATGGTAGAATGAAGAAGTAAATGCTGCTATTAAAATCAAGAGGGATTCTTATAAACATTTGAAGAAAAGCAGAGATGCGGAAAGATTTGAGAAGTATAAAATGGCTAAAAAGGAAGTTAAGAAAGCTGGTCGGGAAGCTAAAACTAAGGTCTATAAAGAGGTGTACGAAAAGTTGAACACTAAGAAGGCTGAAAATGATATATATTGGATTGCTCAGATGCGGGAAAGGAAGACGGCGGACTTATGTGCGGTGAAGTGTGTCAAAAATGAAGATCAGAAGGTTTTAGATCGAGACGATGATATCAAGGAAAGGTGGAGAGATTATTTTGACAAATTGTTCAATGAGAGCTTTACCGAGAATTTGGATGGACTTGTCATTCAATCTCAAGATATAAACCGTGATTTCATGCGTAAAATAAGAATACCTGGGGTTAAGGAGGTTTTGAAAAGAATGAGAGCAAGAAAAAAAATGGTCCAGAGGGGATTCTATCGAGATTTGGAGATACTTAAGAGAAATAGACGTTAGATGGCTGACAAATCTGTTTAATAAGATTTGGCAGACCAAAAAAATACCAAATGACTGGAGAAAAAGTATCCTTGTACCTATCTATAAGAAGAAAGATGACATTCAATATTACTCAAACTACCGTGAAATAAAACTTATGTGTTACACCATGAACTTTTGGAGAGTGATTAAACACAGGCTATAAAAGGATGTTAAAATAACAGAGAACCAGTTTGGGTTCATGTATGGACGATCGACAACAGAGCATATTCATTTGCTTCGTCAACTTGTTAAGCGTTTTCGAGAGAGAAGAGATTTGCATCTGAAATTATTAATTTAGAGAAAGCATATGATAAGGTACCTAGAGAGATATTATAGGGAATAATGATGAAGAAGGGGGTCCCGTCAAGTACATTGACATAATCAAGGACATGTATGATGGAGTAGTGGCAAATATCAGAACTTGCGGTGGCCTAACAAGTGATTTTCCGATTACAATTGGTTTACATCAAGGATCTACATTAAGTTCATTCATATTTACTATCGTGATGGATGAGCTTACTAGAACTATCCAGAATGAGACGAAAGCAGGGATTAATACCAAATTAGAGTTATGGAGGCAAACATTGGAATCTCAAGGGTTCAGATTGAGCAGGTCCAAGAGCATATGTGCATTGCAAATTTAGCAAATAGAGAAGTCGATACCACATTGGTACAACACTGGAAGGACAAGAGATCACCGAGCGATCTGTTTAGATATCTAGGTTCATTATCCAAAAGAATAAGAAAATTGATAGCGATGTTAATCAAAAGATCCAAGCTGGTTGGTTGAAATGGAGAAGTGCAACAGGAATTTTATATGATCGTAACTTTCCGTTAAAGTTGAAAGGGAAGTTTTATCGAAGCGCTATTCGGCCTGGCTTATTATATGGCACAGAATGCTGGGCTCTTAAAAAACATCATACATATAAGATGTACGTAGCGGAGATGTGCATGCTTCGTTGGATGTGTGGTAACACTAGAAAAGATAAGGTGCGAAAGGAGAATATTCATGCAAAAGTTGGTGCAGCACCTGTGGAGGAAAAGATGCGGGAAAACCGGTTAAGATGGTTTGGTCATGTGCGACGCAAATCTATGGAAGCACCGGTTTGATAAATGGATACTCTCGATATAGGCAATATCAAAAGGGCGAAGGAGAGACAAAAGAAAACATGGACGGAGGTGAGACAAAAAGATATGTTGCCAAAGGCCTCAATGAAAGTATATTGTTCGATAGGAGTGAGTGGAGGCGGAGGATTCATGTGCTGGACCCGGCGTGATTCTCATGTTGGTTCATGTAGCCCCCCATATGCTTGGGATAAAAGGCTCAGTTGTTGTTGTTGTTTTGTCTCCGGAAAGAAAACTTCCAATGCATCTTCCACACGTAATCCGTCAACATTCATTTTTTGAATACTTGCAAGTACAAGTGGCATGCTACTACTGCTTATATATGATTTAAAGATGAGCTCCGCTGTGAATAATCATGTTCAGCATCATACAAAACCTACAAATTCAAGAAAAATAACTACTAATATGATGTAAACTCCAAGGGAGTAGATGATGTCTGCAATTGATGGCCATCTTTATTAAAAAAGGGTATGTTAAAAAAAAGAGAGATCCCAGAAGAAGAAGAAAACTCACTTCAGCTGTTTTTGTATTAAAACATTAATTTCCTTCATGTGCACCACAAGTGCTAAAAGCTGGTTATAGTAACAGATATCACCTGAATAGAAAAAACATCTTCAATTGGCATGAGGAAGGGCTTGTCTAGTTGGCGTACTGGATCTGGTATGTATTCATCAACAGAATCCATCAATTTTAGAATAGCCTTCCTCCCAATTTCTTCATTGATGCCCTGTAAAGCAGAGAGAGCTGAACCCCGAATAATTGGAATCTCGTCACCAGGGAACTTGTAGAAGCTTAGAAGCTCTGCCCATCAAAAGATTAAAAGAAATAATCATAGCGATTAGAATCATATATACAACAACAGTAACAAAGATAGAACTTTTATCAGAGTCGGCTACATGTATCTGGCATATAATTGCAATATATAACAAAAATTATTTTATGAGTGCATACCACGAAGTTCCATTTCAACAAGTTCAAGTAATTCAGGATCATCGACAGCATCCACCTTATTCAGGAAGCATACAAGTGATGGAACGCCAACCTACATAAAGCACGAACAATAAAATATTTTACTGATCTGAAATAAGAAATCTAAAAAATGCATATACAGCAGCAGCACATGGAAGACCATAAATTAGTGACTTGTGAAGTATCCAAAGAAGGCAAACAAGTGTAAGTTACTAAATTACCTGGCGAGCAAGAAGAATATGTTCCTTTGTCTGAGGCATTGGTCCATCTGGAGCAGATACCACAAGTATTCCACCATCCATTTGTGCTGCTCCAGTAATCATGTTCTGTAACTCAGGAAGACAATTGTTATGACAAAATAATTACAATAAAAAATAAGCCACAAACACATCGGATAACTTAGTTTGTACACCTAAGGAAATCCACGAAATCTTAAATCTTTCAAAGTTCATCAAAATTAAAGAATAGCTGTACATGGCTACATGCAAAATACAGCCTCTTTGTTCTTAAACAAATTCAACCTGAGTTATAAGGACGCATACGAGAATGTGTAGTGCTTTCGTTCACTACAATGGTATAAAAACTGCAAGTTGATAGAATAGAGAGTGTGAGCGTGGAGAAAATAACCATTGTTTCTGTGCGTATTGATGTCTACCAAAATAGAATATTTTTGTGCACGCGCACGTGAACACATAAGAGATGCAAATTAATAATTATGAGATATTTCCCAAATGTATGGAAAATATGCTTATTTATGTAGAGATGTAAGAGATTATGTTGAGATATTTGCTAACATGAGAAATGCCAAAAAAAATGAAAGAAAGGAAAACAAAGCGGAAAAAATGAGTCAAACAACAATCAACTCTATAATCTATATGTGTTTTGTGTGTGTGGAAAGCGGAACATAATGCGGATAGCATATATCATATTTTGACATAATATCTCTGACATGTTTGGCCAATAACATTTTCTTTCTAAACTTACTTTAACATAATCTGCATGTCCAGGGCAATCTACATGCGCATAATGCCGTTTAGCAGTTTCATACTCCACATGAGCCTGCAAAACAATGTTCATAAAGAAAAAGATATCAATATTGGAAATGCAATTTCACATACTACTTAAGATAGAAAATACGCCATATGAACAAGGAGTATGCCATGAATAACGAAAAACATCACTAACCGTAGCAATGGTAATTCCCCTTGCCTTCTCCTCGGGGGCCTTGTCAATCTCATCAAAAGCAACCGCCTTTGCTTTTCCTTCTTCAGCTAATACCTGAAAAAAGGGTATGGGTATGATGAACTAACATACATATTACTCTTCAAATACAACAATACAAAACCATTTCTTTTAAATTGTTGTTTTATATTTATAGAAGTAAATTCTGACAAAGCTGACAAAGGATAAGTAGCTACAGACTACACTCCTCTTTTGCTGCACCCAGAACTCTTTTATACCCTGTATTATACTTATCTTTATCCCGTACTTTACGGTTTTCTTTCCCTTCATGATTAGAACTGAAAAATCATTTTTGATGGTCTTATGTGCATGATGGAACTACAACATATATGAACAGTAAAAGAAATGAGAATTTGAACTAGATATAGTGAAAATCAAACGACGCCAAAGAAAACATAATAACCTTGGTGATTGCCGCTGTAAGAGTAGTTTTTCCATGATCAACATGCCCAATTGTTCCAACATTCACATGAGGCTTCCTAAGGCAACAAGCAAGATATGGCAACAATCGAGTTCACATCATTCAGGGTTATTTCTTCAATAGTTAGAGCAAAACCCAAAGACCTACACCATCAAGTGCAAGAATAGATCCTATCCTACTTGGGACTGAATCATAATATCTAGGCAAATATTATTGCAAAAGTATAAAATAAAAAAAAATTAAAAATTAGTCAAACAAATTATAGATCCATTGATCGATTAAATTCAATTGAAAAGGAGAGAGCTTGAAAATTAGGGCATACGTTCGAGTGAAGGTGGCCATGGATCGG
This sequence comes from Agapanthus africanus, assembly GCA_030015575.1. Lineage (NCBI taxonomy): Eukaryota > Viridiplantae > Streptophyta > Magnoliopsida > Asparagales > Amaryllidaceae > Agapanthus > Agapanthus africanus. Next base: position 411,901,754 of record CM057349.1, on the reverse strand, counting down.
CTCCACAAGAATCCAGCGTCCAAGGGTTTCTCGACATTGGATTCGATCGGCGAGTGCACGTGAGAGGACGAGATGGGGATCGAGATCGATCCTCGACAACAAGAATGGAAGAGGGAGGAAGAAGAAGAAGGAGAAGAGAAACGGAGGAGGCGTCTCGAATTAGGGTTTCTGAGGACAGCGGAGGAAACCATGAGCGAAGCAGCTCGGTCGTTAGAAGTGAAGAATGGGGGGTTTTAGCAAATTTCTAGGGTTTTGCGGAGAAACGGTGATAGGACAAAATTTGGGAGTTAGCACTGATTTGAAAGGGGTTTAGACAGGTTTTTAAACAATTTAAAAATTTTGCACATTCGGATCACATCAGTAACACGTAGGTGTCACGTAGAAATGACAGTTCGAATCTGAGACCATTTGTAAGCCATATTTGCAAAGTGCGGCTTATACTTGGATCTGTAAGAGAGCCTAAGTCCTAATCCGCCCTTTGCAGGTGCGAATTAGACTTTGGTCTCTCCTAGAGACCCAAGTGCACTAACTTTTAGGGGACTTATTCTGCATTTGCAAAGTGCGGAATTTGGCCAACATATCCAACCCAAACTTAGCACTCAACCATAGAGGTAAGTCTTAGGTCTTTGGTTGGGGACCAAGTCTTATTCCGCACTTGTAAAGTGCGGAATTAAACCTCCATCCCTATCAAAGACTTGGCATTAACTAGAAAGTCAAGTCTTGGGTGTCTGGTTGGGGGATTAAGTCTTATTCCACACTTGCAAAGTGCGGAATTAAATCCCTATCCCAACCAGAGAGTTGGCCCTCGACCAGAGAGCCTAGTCTTGGGCCTCTGGTTGGGAGCCAAATTTTATTTCGCACTTACAAAGTACATAATAGTTTGGCACTACCTCTTTCCAGCAAACCTAAATGCCTCCATCTCCTTGGTCACAACATCCAAGTTGTAAATTTTTGCAGCTCCTCCTTACTTCCAGCAAACCTGAAAAGCTTCAATTTTTGCAACTCCTTCAAAAACCGACTGTCTAAAAGTTCAAACAAAAAAGTACCCCCTTTGTAAATTTTGACTAAATTCATGTACAACATCAATAAAATAAACGCTACCCAACACGGAAGCTAACTTGACGCCAAACACGGCGGAAACACAATCCACGCAAATTATACGTTTAAAGGTGAAGAACAACAAGCGGAACGCAATAAACAGTATATATAAATAAAGTGAAGCAGACTCCACAAGAATTCGACAACCAAATATATACATCTCATGAATTCGATAAAAACAAGTACAAAAGAGAGTGTCACATCAAGCACGACAAAGCCCGTGGAATCCTAGATCGGCCGCGACGGCACTGAGATAGACCAAATATATCCTCCAGTTGTATGGCTGACTGTGAGGGTCCAGCTTAGTCCGTAGTTCTAGAAGGACCAGATTCGCTTTTATGTCGGCGGTGTTGACGTTGATAAGTTACGTTCACTGATGCTCGAAAGGGGGAGGAGAAGGATCCAGACGTCGTATTGGACACCGTTGGAAAAAACGACTGACCGATCTCCATATGGCCTCGATTCCACTAGCTGATGTCGTATGTCCGCCTATTACGTTGTCCGAGACATCATGGACCTGAAACAAGACGTCGCCTGTAACATAGATAAGTAAATATCTCAAATATAAAATATTAAGAAATTACATAATAAAAAATAGAAAGCAACAACAAAGTATTTACCATCTCACACTCAACAGGTCACTGCGGCTCATGTGTCATCCGTGGAGGACATGCCGTCTAAATGTACCGCCGTGTTATCCTCGAGTACCAGCCCTGGTAACCTTCTATCAGTAAAGGCGGATCTCTCTGGTGTTCAAGTGTCATGCCCCGTTCCTGGTTCTACAGCATACCGTGTACGACCCTAAATAATGCGGCGACATCTACACGCCTGTGATATGCCCGTGAATCTCTTCCTGCCATGATTCTGAAGTTAAGAATATTGAAGAGAATTAGCAACGAAAACACGATTCAAATAAAATAAGTATTCAATAAACTATAGATTCAAGAATGGTAAGGTAGTAATGTGGCAAGACATGTTCATAATTCCGGGTTTTCATGTCAGTGTATTGGGTACAATACCCAACTACAAAAGAAACCAAACCCGGCTAATCTAAAACCTAGGCTCCAATACCAACAAAATCTTATCACGCCCCGCTTCCCAAAATACGAAATTATGGAACGTGACAAAACTAACCATGCTGCCTATAATGAGGAAATATCCTTCCATGATTTGTCACGCCCCGCTTTCTAGTATACGGAGACGGAGACGTGGCAGGCACGCGGCGTATTTACTCAAAAATAAATACGTTAAGCGTAAATAAGCAATATATATAAAATGCACAAGAAATGACAAGAGATATAAAATAAACAGCAGCTTTTATTAACATTCATCTTTACAATACACTGCTTTGAAAAGGAAAGTACAAAAATATAAAGCAATGCCTAAACAGTGGCATATGAAATGAAAATTAAGTATAAGGAAAACTAGAAGTCCTGCTGCTCGGTGAACTGGTCCACGTCTTCCTGGCTAGGCTCGATCTCGAGAGAGTCCGGTCCTTCTGACGAACATTCCAAAGAAAGAAAAGACAGGAATGTTGTCAGTGAACTGGCACTCGGTAAGTCCCAAAAGAGAGAAAGGAATAGTACAAGTAATGTGAAAGGAAACTGTTAAATTATACAGGTATCAGTTTATTATTCTAACGTAATTGTTTGTAGCTTGGTACAGAAGGTATCAGTGTATGCGAGATGAGTCCAACTTGCTCCGTGAACTGAGGTAACATGTAGTATAAGGCCCCGTCAAAATCCACGGGACAACGGCACGAGAGTTCATATAGGTGTATTTTAGTGACCATCCGGTTCCACTTCTAATACATTCCGTACTAATCTACCCTGTTAACCCCGTAATGTATTGTATAGATTATAATTATTAGACTTGCCGAGACCATGGATACAAGTTGTTTATATAATCAGGTTCAGGATGTAAACAAATAGTCATGTAATCAAGTAAAGTTATAGCCATGATTCGGTCAAGTCAAGTCATGTTTGCATGTTGATATGGTTCTGGTATTAAGGTTCAGGTTCAAGTATACATGTTAGATTCTGGATTCATATTTGAATTGGATTCTGGTTTGGATTGAATTCAAGTTTGATTTAGACTCAGACTTAAGTCAGACACTTATAACTGATTTGGATCCTTAATTAGATTCGGGAGTTATCGGTAACTGCTGCATATGAACGACAGGATTTGTGTTTTATCCAAGACAATTACCATTAATAACACCATTAAGTTTTCTAGCTTAAATAGGCAAGCACTCACTTTCTCTGGCTCCCTAAGGCTTAAGAGAATTGATCCCGCTTAAAACTATATTTACTAAAGTCCTTAACAGTGTTTTATATAGCTGGAGGGGTTTTATAAAAAATATTTTTAACATATAGTTTCAAAATAATCTCGAGAAATTAATTATATTATTTAGGGTTTTCATGAATGTGAATTTAGAGATTTGAGATATTTTAGTGATAATTACCTTAACTTGAATAGTTCATGGTATTTTACTGTAATCTTGTCTTGTATTAATATCTTGATGGTATTTTGATGAAACATGAAATTCTTTTATTTAAAAAATATAAGTTATTATATTTTGAAAATATATGAATTTGTAATATTTATATAATTATTAAAAATTAATTTTAATTATTAAGTTGAAAATTTTGTTTTTCTTAAAAATTGTATTAAAAACCTTTCGAGACCGAATGTTTCGTGAGGAGGTCTGCATCTCGCTCTACTAGTTCAAGAATGTGCGATAATCCGCACCATCCAATAGAGGGTCCCCTAAAGAGGGTTGTAGAGGCTTAATCGTAAAGGGATTTTAAATACAATTCAAAAGAAAATCGTTTTTTATAGTATATTGTATTTTAATGAAATATATTGTATTCGCCACAAAAAATAGGTTCAAAGAGAATCGTGCTATGGAATCATGTGTGTATGTGAGGGGTAGGTCGTTACCCGTGAAGTTTTCTAAGGTATGATTAACAAAAAATACTAAAAGAGATATATGTGAAGTTCATGGTATTTTAATGTAAAAGTTAAATTAAGATTATGTTTCGTAATATTTTTTGAGTGAAAGTTATTCTAAACATTAGTTATATGATTACAAACATGGTGTAAAAATATGGATGGAAAGTATGTAAGAAAAAGTGAACTTTTTAGGATTTAGAATAAAAGGTCGGTGTTAACTCCACTTACCGACATGTTTGGAAAAAGAGAACTTTTCAAGAAGAAAGAGAGGGATAGGGAGGGAATTACGAGTGAAATAGTTTAAGGAGAGGTTGAAGAAGATGGATTGGTAGTCGTGAAGTCGCGGGGTCGCCGGAAAAGCCTCGATTCATCGCCGGAGGTTGATCGTTGGCTAACTCCTCTTCTACTCCACTTGTACTTGAGAAAATTTGAGAGTTTTGACTATAATTTTCAGAATGAGGAAGGGCTAGGGCATGGGGTAGTATTTATAGTATGGAATTAGGGTTTTGGGATTAAAAGAGTGAATTAAAATACATTAAAAAGTGATAAATTAAGGAATTGAGAGGTCTCTGTTTGATTGCAGAGTAATCAAAGAGTGCAGGAGAGTTAAGGGTAGGGGAAATGTCATGTGTGCAAATCCCGGGGCTTATTGCCCATGGTTGGACCGTCGGGACCGGCCCAATATGCGATTTCGCTGGTCGTTTGGTGGGGGAGCCTGTGGATTTGCGCTATGTGTTCAAGCCTCAATTAACTCTAATGTGCACATGTTTGTTTTCTCTGGCTTTTCATTTTTATGTGCGGTGCACGTGTAAATTTTTAGGCTTTCAAAAAGTTTAAAAGAAAAATCAGAAAAATATAACGTGTCTGATGGGGTTCGAACACATGGGCTACGTCACAGCAGTGTAAGGCTTTACCAGTGAGCTCCAAGCCGTTTCTTGCTGTTCTCAAACAAAATTAACTTATAAATTGTACTCAGGCTTGTAAACTCCTTTCTGTATATTAAATTAAAAAATTTCGTACAGTAAATTCAGAGTCTTTACATTATCGTCACAGCAGTGCAAGACTTTACCAATGAGCTATAAGTTGTTTCTTGCTGTTCTTAAACAAAATTAACTTATAAATTGTACTTAGGCTTGTAAACTCCTTTCTGTACATTAAATTAAAAAATTTTATACAATAAATTCAGAGTCGTTATTGTAGGGTGTTTTTCGTCATCCCATTGAGATGGGAATACGCGCGCGCTTATCAGGCGCATTACAGATCCCCCTGCTTAGGGAAGGCTGGGGTTTATTGATTGTGGGGATCCGAATTTCCGGCAGCCGCGGACTAAGCTGTCGTTAATTACCCCTAGCCTTTGGAGCGAGAGAACCTCCGATTAACGGGTCAAATAGGTCATGCGAACTCAATGTGCAGTGTTGTGTTTTCTAGCAGAGACAGTGTCGTGGAGTGTATGTGTCTATATATATATACATATACACGTATATATAAAAAGGGGAAAAAGCATCCAAAGGACGCGTGGGGGCCAGCGCCTCACGTGCGTGGCACGCGGGCGCCGGGCGCGGGCGCCTCACGTGCGTGGCACGCGGGCGCTAGCGGGAAAAAAGGGGCTTAGTCCCTGCACATGGAGTTGTACTCCCGATTGACTTTTGGAGTTGAACTCCTACAAAGAAAGACTTTTTTTTATATGGAGTTAAACTCCCAGAAGCTTTGATTTGTGGAGTTAAACTCCAAGAAGTCTTTGTAAATGCTTAAGGGAACCCCTTTCTTCTCCCCTGAGCCTTGGATCTTTCCCAAAATGGGGCCTTTGGAGATGGGTCTCCTTCTTCCTCCTCCGTGTCGTCCGGATCTTGGAGAAAAGGGGATGAGATTTAAAAATCTCCCCTTTTTGAGATCTGATGGAAGATCTGAGTTCCCCTTTGTGGGTTTTATAGTAAAAACCTATTTAATTTTAGAAAAAGAAGAGTAAAACTCTTGATTTAATTGAAAAGGAGAAGAAGGTTTAGAATCTTGAGGAAGGAGAAGGAGGCACAAAAACCCTAGATTTTGAGAGAGAAAAAAGTTCTTCAGATATTTTCATCATCTTTACCTTTATAGGCTACACACTTTACATATAGCCCCTTGGGCTTTACAAAATGACATTTTTGCCTACCCATGCCTCATGTGCTCATTTGTTTTGCACATGAGTCATGGGTTTTACAAAAATTTGGCTTTATGCCCATTTTTCTTACATTTATTCATAAAATAAAAAAAGAAATACACCAAAATTATTTATTACAAAATTTTTATTTTGGCATGGGGGAGGCCGGCCACTTCATGTCGGGCTCGACCAGGGCATTGGCCCACTTGACCTGGACTTGGGCCCACTTGGCTTGGGGTTGACTTTGATTTTGATTTGGTCAATCACGGTGTAAATTTTGATCCCAACAAATTGCCCCCATCAATAAATGTACACCACATATGTAGGTTGTGTGTATGAAATTGATAGACCTCCTTTCGCATGGAGGTTGATTTAATTTGGTTCCCGTTTTGACGACGTGGATGTCGTTTCTGCCATTTTAGCGACGTGGACGGTCGATTCTGCCCGTTTTGCGACTTAGACGGTCGGTTCTGCCGTTTTAGCGACGTGGACGGTCGATTCTGCTATTTTTGCAACTTGGACGGTCGGTTCTGCCTTTTTAGCGACTTGGACGGTCGATGCTGCCCTTTTGCGACTTGGACGGTCGGTGCTGCCCTTTTTGCGACGTGGACGGTCGATGCTGCCCTTTTTGCGACTTGGACGGTCGGTTATGCCCTTTTTGCGACGTGGATGGTCGATGCTGCCTTTTTTGCGACTTGGACGGTCGGTGCTGCCCTTTTAGCGATTTGGACGGTCGGTGCTGCCCTTTTTGCGACGTGGACGGTCGGTGCTGCCCTTTTTAAGACTTGGACAGTCGGTTCTGCCCTTTTTGCGACGTGGATGGTCGGTGCTGCCCTTTTTACGACTTGGACGGTCGGTGCTGCCCTTTTAGCGACTTGGACGGGTCGGTGCCGCCCTTTTTACGACTTGGACGGTCGGTGCTGCCCTTTTTGTGACGTGAATGGTCGATGCTGCCCTTTTTGCGACGTGGACGGTCGTTGCTGCCCTTTTAGCGACTTGGACGGTCGGTGCTTGATTTGACTTGCTCCGCTTCTTGCGGTGTCGGGGATTGAATTTGATTCGCTCCGCTTCCTGCGGTGTCAGGATTTGACTTGTTTCCGAGGTGGAGCTTGATTCCGCCAGGGAGGTCGTTGGTTGTCTTGCTGATTTGATGTGAATTGGGTTGACATCAGCATCACTATGCTAGAATATGGTACCAGGAGCGAATCATCATTTGCCATGAGAGGATTTGTGGATTTTGGTTTTGGTTTGGCATCAACACCCCTACACTGGAATATGGTACCAGGAGCGAATCATCATTTGCCATGAGGGAATTTCCCTTGTTCCTAGTTTAACGACTTGGGGGTCATCTGCTCCCAGTTTAACGACTTAGAGGTCATCTGTTCCTAGTTTAAAGACTTAGGGGTCTATTGGATTGGAGTTTGGAGTTTTGGGGTTAGGGTAGGCATCAGCGTTGCTAACACTGAAGCACATATGCTAGGAGCAATTCATCATTTGCCTTTGCCCGTCGGGGAGCGATTGCTTAGGAGACAGGTTTAGGTCCCTATCACCTAAGGCTTTTCAATTTTATGAGCTGTAAGGGTCCCATAAAAGTATTTTCTCCCTACGGGTCAAAAGGATCTCGTAGGTGTACTTTCTCCTTAGGGGTCATAGGGACTCTCAAGTGCGTTTTTCTTTTATGAGTCGTAAGGATCCCACGAAGGTGTTTTCTTACGAGTTGAAAGCATCTCATAAGTTTTGTTCTCCCCATGTATCGTGAGGACACATGATTGGGTCTTCCCAAATGGAGCATAATTCCGATGGCGGAGACCGACCGTGGGGCTTGTGATTGCCGTGGGGCCTGGGTGTGATGAGAATTATTTGATCCCGTGGATTGTATACGGTAGTCAATTTGGGGACTGACCGCAGGGCTGGAAGAATTTTGGGAAATTGGATTTTGGTTGGCGTCTGCATCGTTGCACTGGAATATGATATCAGGAGTGACTCATCATTCGCCGTTTGGGGACTTGGAATTTGGATCTTGTTTGGCATCAGCATTGCTGCACTGGAATAATGCCAGGAGCAACTCATCATTTGCCCCGGGAGGACTTGGGATTTGGTTTTTGGGTCGGCATCAGTACCGCTAACACTGAAGCGTAACGCCAGGAGCGACTCATCATTTGCCATTTCTCGTTGGGGAGCAATGGCTTAGGAGATAGGTTTAGATCTCTATCACTTAAGGCTTTTCAATTTTATGAGCCGTAAGGGTCTCATAAAAGCACTTTCTCCCTACGAGTCGAGAGGATCTCGCAGCTGTATTTTTTCCTTAGGAATCGTAGGGATTCCTAAGTGTGTTGCTCCTTTGTGAGTCATAAGGATCTCACGCAGGGATTTTCTCCTCACAAAGTCGAGAGGACTTTGCGAGTGTATTTTATCTCTTTTCACAAGTTTGCGCCCTTTCGGATTTTCACAAACTCGCCAGCAGTCCTGCTGTTTTTACTCACGGAGCCCTTTCGGGTTTTCATCCGTGCCCGTTTTCCTTATGGACATACCGTTTTTTTTCCTTTTTCTTTTTCTTCTTCTTCTTCTTTTTTTGCACCGGTGGGACTTTAAAAGTAGTCTCGCCAGCAGGACTTGGGAGAGATAGGGGTTGTTTATGCCCGTGGATTGTATACTGTTTTACAGGATGCATGATCCAAACCGTAGGGCCGGTGTGCTCAATTCGCCTACGACTTGGAACATTCATGCGTAATATTTTTTGAGATATCGGCTATTGATAGGTGACATGGGCCTTTCTCCCTTGGCATTTATCAGCTGGTAGGATCCTCCATCAAACACTTTCTCGATGACGTATGGTCCTTCCCAGTTTGGCTCGAATTTTCATTTTGCATGTCGATTGGGGATGATTGGCCTTTTGAGGACCAACACCAATTCTCCTTTCTTGAAAGCGCGGAGACGGGTCATCTTGTCATAGGCCCATGACATTCGGGCTCGATATAGCTCCAGATTTTGCTGTACCACGCGCCTCCTTTCTTCAAGGGCATCAAGTTCTTCGAGACGAAGAAGCATGTTTTCCTCTTCCATCAACTCATGCTGGACGGCCATTCTTAAGCTTGGAACTTCGACTTCGAGGGGGAGGATCGCCTCCACTCCGAAGAGTAATGAGTATGGAGTGGACTGAGTTGGAGTATGGTGCGTGGTACGATATGCCCACAACGCCTCATGAAGTTTGAGATTCCAGTCTCTCTTGTTGGCTGAAGCATTTTTCCTCAGGAGCTTGCACAGAGTTTTATTGAAGGCTTCGGCCAGCCCATTGGCGCTTAGATTATAGATGGAGGAATATCTCCAGTGTATCTTGTGTTGAGTAGCGAACCTTGAGACTCTGAAGCTCTTGAAAGAAGGCCCGTTGTCAGATATGATTCTTCTTGGTGTACCGAAGCGGTATAAAATATTATGTTGGAAGAACGTCAGAATGTCTTCTGTCTTGACTTCTTTTAGCGGGACAGTTTCATCCCATCTGGAGAAGTAGTCAGTTGCATCCAATATAAACCGGTGGCTTTTGGATGACGGAGGATCAATTGGACCAACTATGTCGGTGCCCCAAACTTCGAAGGGCCATGATGCCACCGTAGGATGCAGTGGATTGGGATACTTGTGAATGAAATCACCGTGAATTTGGCAAATATGACACTTCTTTGCATGCTCTTTATAATCCCTTATCATGGTAGGCCAGTAATATCCAAGCCGTTTGATTTGAAGCCGCATTTTGGGGCCGGATTAGTGGGCTCTGCAGACGCCCGAGTGAACTTCTTTCATGACTTTCTGGGCTTCGGTCGATGACAGACATCTGAGACAGAGTTGGTCATATGATCTGCAGTATAGCGTATTATTTACAAACACGTATCGAAGAGCTCTCTTCTTCAATTGAACCCTCGCAGATTTTTCTTCGGGCAGCTTGTCATATCGGAGGTACCCTATGAAGGGCTCTCTCCAATCGGGCTCATCTTGAACAATCGAAGCTTCTTCGGCAGGACTGCTCTTCTGTTCCGCGCTTTCCTCTTCTCGTAGAGAGACCGGGGGTAGAATTTGCTGGCTCCTGACTGTGATCAGAATTTCTTCTATGTCAGGATCAGCCAGCTCCTTGGCTAAGCGAGTAAGTACGTCAGCCTTTCCATTCAATGCCCTAGGAACTCTCATCAGCTCAATATGGGTGAACTGTTTCATAAGCTCCACTACTCGGCTTCTATACCGAGCTAACTCGGGTTTGTATATCTTATAGTCGTCGCTTACTTGGTTGACGACAAGCTGGGAGTCACCGTAAACTCATAGCCGAAGGATTTCCATTTCTATAGCGAGCTCCAAACTAGCTATTAGAGCTTCATACTCAGCCTCGTTGTTTGTGCGAGGCTCAGTGAAAGCAAAAGAACATTGTAGGGTTCCTATCGATGGCGTAATGAACACCAATCCTATCCCCGCTTTTATCTGCGGGATGCTTGATTTGCCGGAGCTCCTCATTGATGAGGCTCCATCAAAGTAGAGCTCCCAACATGGCTCACCTTTCTCGAGGTGCAGCACTTGTTCGTCGGGTAACTCGCAATTGAGCGGTGACCCTTCTGGATCAGGATGAGCAGTAAGGAAGTCTGCAAGAGCTTGCCCTTTTACTGCTTTCTGAGGAGTATAAACTATGTCAAACTCAAGTAGCATGGTAACCTATCTTGCCATTCTGCCGGCTAGGCTTGCCTTGGTCATTAAGTGTTTGAGCGGGTTGACCTTGGAGATCAACATAACCCGATGAACAAGCAGATAGTGCCTCAGCTTCTTCACAGCGAATATCAGAGCCAGGCATTGCTTTTCGATCGGGGAATAGTTGTGTTCCGCCCCGACTAGAGTTTGACTGAGGTAGTAGAGAGCATTTTCTTTTCCCTCCTCGTTGTTCTGGGCAAGGAGCGTACCAAGCGATTCATCTAGCACGGCAGTGTAGAGAATCGGCGGTTTATTTAGAATGGGAGCGGCCAGCACTGGAGGGTGCAATAAGTACTGTTTGATGCTTTCGAATGCTTCTTGACATTCAGCATCCCAGACAAAAGGAGCTCCTTTCTTCATGAGCTTTGAGAAGGGCCTACATCTCCCCGATAAATTTGAGATAAACCTTCGTATATAAGCAAGCTTGCTTTGAAAAGATCTTAGCTGCGTCAGACTCTTTAGAGGGGGCATCTCCATGATGGCCTTTATCTTTGATGGGTCAACTTCGATTCTTCGATGTCGGATTATGAAGCCCAGGAATTTTCCCGATGACACGCCAAAAGTGCACTTTAGAGGATTCATCTTCAGCTCGTATTCCCTCAGTCTGGTGAGAACGGTCCTGAGATCTTTGATATGGTCGGCCTTGGCTTTAGTCTTGACGACCAGATCATCAACATAGCATTCGACGACTTTATGGATTAGGCCATCAAAGATATTGGTCATTGCCCTTTGATATGTAGCACCTGCGTTCTTCAGTCCGAACGGCATCACTTTGTAGCAGTATATTCTGATCGGGGTTCGAAATGCTGTGTGTTTCTCATCCTCAGGCGATATCTTGATCTGATTATATCCAGACGAGCCATCTATAAAGGTGAACAGCTCGTAATTTGAGGTGTCATTGACCATCATTTCCATGACCGGTAGCAGGAAGTCGTCTTTAAGACATGCCTTGTTGAGGTCCCTGAAATCGACACAAACTCGAATCTGCCCATTTTTCTTCTTCACTGGGACTATGCATGCGATCCAGTCCGCGTATTTCTCTTCCCTGATGAAGCCGGCATCGATGAGTTTCTTGGTTTCTTCGATGACCTTTTCTTCCAGTTCCTTTCTCATTCTTCGAGGAGCTTGTTTGACTGGCTTAGCATCAGGAGATATAGCCAGCTTATGCACGACCACTTCAGGGGAAATGCCAGGCAATTCTTTGTACGTCTACGCGAAGCAGTCGACAAACTCATGCAGCAGGGTAATTATCTGCTCTTTCATTTCTTCTGACAAGAGTGAGCTGATGTAGGTCGGCCTTGGATTATCGGGCGTTCCTAAGTCAATCTCGGTTAGCTCATCAAAGGTTGCATGTCTACCATCTTCGAGCTCTTGAGGAGCTTCTTCTGGCTCGGCTAGCTCGTCATCATCATTTGACCTTTCGCTGTCTTCACTAACATAGATCATGTAGCATGCCTTGGAATCAGGCTGGATGAAACCTATGCCCCGTCTATCTGGAATTCTTCCATCGAGGAGTGCTCGGACCTGAGCGGATGCTATAACCCTTCATAAAACCTTGCTTCGGACTCCGTTTGATATAACCGACATCCGCACCTTTTGAAATATTCCCGTATCTTGGGCGCATAGTATCTGGGATTGAGGACGGCTCTTATGCCTCTCTCATAGGGAAGGCACGCGACAGACAAATCGTCCGGATGCACAACAGGATTTGACCCATAAAACAGAATGCCTTTCTGTCCATTTTTTCTTTTGAGAAAGTAGCAAGTTTTCAACTGGTCCACGGTAGAGACTGACAATGCATCGAGCTCTTTGCACATCTGCTCCAGCACCCTTGTGACGGCTAGGGACCCTTCTGTAACTTCGAAGGTCTCTCGTAGCTTTGCTTGTTGCGCGGGGGCCCAGTCTGCACAGATGTTGCATGACGGATCCTCTTCCTCCGACTCTTCAGTGTCGCTGCCTAAACGAGGGTGAATTTTGCTGTCGGATTGGCCTTCAGTATCAGATTTGTCCGTATCGCTACCGAAATGAGAGCGAGTTTTACGGAAGGACGGACTTCCAGCATCAGATTCATCAGTATCGCTACCGAAACGTGGACGCACATGGGGTTTTTTGCTTTTGAAAGTGACAGCCGGCTCAGACTTGCTTTTGAGTTTCGGGGCTGTTCTATCTTTGGTCAGCCGTGGCTCAGCACTTTGGATATTCACAAAGTACCGAGAATCTTCATATCGGACTTCATGCACACCAAACGGCTGGATGTCTCCGTCAATTCGTCTTCGCCATTTTTAGTATACTTCATGCATTGATGGAGAGTTGACGAAACAATGTCGTAATCGTGGAGCCACGGCCGTCCCAAGAGAATTTTGTAAGACGTGTCAACATCGATCACGTATATCTTAGCTTCGGTTTGCAGATCCCCAAATTTGATTGGCGGAGCTATAGACCCCAGAACTTGCTGGCAGTTTTGATTGAAGCCTTGAATGACAATCCTTTCCCTTGACAGGTGTCGGACGTCCATTGACAAACTCTTCAGAGTCTGCAAGTTCATGATGTTCACTGAGGATCCCGGATCAATCAATATACGATTGATCTGAACTCCGTCGCTGTACCCTGTCACGTAAAGCGGTCGGTTATGCTCAGCTGTTCCCAGCAGCAGGTCTTCGTCCTTAAACGAGACCGCGGCGGTATGCAGGGTGCACTGGGCTTCTTTCATATTAATTTCCACAAAGAGAGCCTGGTACCGCTCCGGGTTTTGTAAAGCGTGAATGAGAACATCTCTAAGCTCCTTAGATAGAACTAAGGCATCGTAGATGCTCAGGAGAGACGGAAGCTTTCAGAGATGAGCCAAGACATTATAGTCCACCGAGGAAGGACTCGAATCTTCATAAGCAAGTTCACTGCCATCTTCTTCATTACCGACTTGTTTTTCCTTCCCTTTTGGGGCGTTGCCCTGATTCGGCGGTAGATCCCTGCCGCTTCTGAGATGGATTTGGTTGGCCTTTGTGGCGAGCTCCTCATCCTCTTCGGGAAAACAAAGCTCCTCCTCAGAGTCGCTGCCCAGATGGATGGCGTAGCAGGTCACTATAGGGATCTCTTCATTGGAGTCTTCTTCTAGCTTCTCTAGAATCTCAGCCGCTTCTATAGGGAAGAACTCCTTCAATTGAATTAGAGTCCTTTCCTTTTGTTCATAGTCTTCGATGGAATCGATATATTTTTGAATGGTCGATCTCCCTGCAGACTCCTTTTCGCGTCGAGCGGCACTTTTCTTCTTCTTGAGCTTTTTGGATTTTGGGCCTAATTGAGCCGAATTGGCAGCTGGAATGGTGGGCTTCTTCTGCCCTTCCCATTCCGTTCTGGGCTCTTTCCGAAGTAACTTTAGCATCTTCTTCGTCTTATTAGATATGTGCGTACTCTACGGAGGCTGCGGTGAGTCAGTTTCATTTCTCAGGGCAGCGGGTTCAGCTGTCTGCTCCCAGAAGGCTTCAGCCTCTGTTTGTATAAATTTGGTGGTTGCAACTTGATTCTTCACCAATACACTCTTGGACAGCTCGATCTCTCCAGCCTTGTATTGCTTCTCGACCCAGTCTTTGAAGATATAGCAATCCTCGATCACATGGCTCACTACTCGGTGGTACGGGCAATACAGGGGATTGTCGGTCATTTTTGCTTCTTGAGGTCTTTTCGACTCCGGTAATTGTAGACCGTTGTTCAAGGCATCTTTAAATATCTTGCGGACCTTTTTCCTTCTGAAAGAGCAAACCTTGTTCTTTTTCTCCTCTAAGGAAGGCCCTTCTTCTCCCAGCAACGACTTTCGAGACCGGTTGGTTTTGGAATCGCCTGCTTTTTGCTTGTCTTTATTGTCGGACGCATTGAAGACATTGGTACTGCTGGAATTACCGCTACTACGGTTGTTGTCCTGCTTGCTTTTCCAAGTCTTGTCTCTTTGAGAGTCCGGGGTATACTCTTGTTTCGAGCGTTCCAGCATTTGGACTTTCTTGGTTAGCTCCTGAAACGTCTTGAGGCCTGCTGTACACAAGAATAGGACCATCTAATTGCTGAGGTTCCCAATGAGAGTGCTGATGGACTGGTCCTGCTCCAGCGGCGGTTCGCACTTGACCGTGAGATTACGCCATCGGACGATAAAGTCGGTGTTGCTTTCATTCTTCCTCGGCTTGGTCCTCACAAGGTCAACAATGGAGATTTTATCACCGACACTCATGAACCTTTGCCAAAACAGAGACTCCATTTGGGCAAAGGTAATGATGGACCCGTCTGGTATACTCACGTACCAGTCGAAAGCAACACTGGTCAGGCTGTTGACAAACTGACGAAGAAGGAGCGCATCATTGCCCCCTGTATTTCCGCACGATGCTTTAAAGTGGGCGACATGCTAATTTGCATTTCCCGTCCCATCAAATCTTCCGAACTTAGGAATGACGTAGCCGCTCGGGAACTCGATCAGATCGTACTGTGCGGGATATGGCCGCCCACTACTACAAATTTCATTCTGAGCTTCGGCTTCGGCCACCCATGTTTTAACCTTGCTGGTGACCAAATCCATTATCCGATCTTGTGTTAGCAGGATAGTGCTATTTGGGGCCAAGGCGTCCCCAGAAGCGGAATGTAGCCGGCTTTCGTATGGCTCGACCAATCTTGGACCCAAAGGGACAGGTATCGGCTGCTTTGGGTTGTCATCACCCGGCTTATGAGTAGAGAATTGTGTTTGATTGGGAGGCGTTCGAGCAATCTAAGCTGTAAGCTGCATCACAACGTTCATTTGGTCATCAATTTTCGAATAAAGCTTGGCCATCTCTTTATCTTTGCTCCTGAGCTGTTTTCGAAGCTCTTGAAGCAGCTCTTGTTCCGCGGTCCTGGGGTAGAAAACCAGCTCTTCCTCGCTATCCGAGCTTGACTCTACATGGGCTGAGGGTTCTTTCCGCCTATCATCCTCATCGAGAGGATTTTCATTATCCAGTGGAGGCGGCTGTTTTTGGGAAGTGGCAACCATATTCAAGCCAGATTTGGCTTGGGATGTGGTGGCCCCATCCTTGCTTTTGCTGCAAAGGCTGTCGCTGGGGTGCCCGCTTTCCATATAGACCGTATGGATAACATATCCAGCCGTCCTTTTATTATCGGCGGCTGATTTCACGGATCGCTGTCTTGACCCTCTTGTTTCGGTAACGGGCAGTCGACTGAAAGTGGCTGGCCTGGCTGGATTCTTGAATGGTGCTGACGCTTCCTTTTTGGTTTTGCCCCGCTATTTTCATGCGGCACAGAGCGCCTGATAGACTCTTGAAGAGACAGTGTCGTACTTTTCTGTTGGGGCTGGGACACGTCCCTTTGTGGCATAGTTCTGACCGCTGTCTTCTTGATTCTTGATTCTGGCGGTCATGGCATTTTTCTGAACCCACTTAAGAGGTTCGAAGGAATTGCTGACTTTTACGGCCGACTCAGCCGTCATCACGGAGTAACCCTGCGTTCGGAACCTCACAAGATTCCACTTGGTCGAAGTCCCAGCCCTCTTGTTGGCTCGACACCTGAGTCGCTTCTGTCTCAGCCTTTCTGTTTTGAGCACTTGGCTGATTTCGGCTCTTCGGGAAGACGCTGTAGACCGATTGATCGAGCGCCCAGAGAAGTTGCCTGCTCGCGCGATTGTCAAGGACACCATCTGAACTTGCTGGAGCTGCTTCGTGGCCCCATTGGTGGTGACGGCCATGCCTCCAGTTGGAACAGTGGAGAGCCGTTCGAATACGGATTTGCATTTGGGGTAGAATGCTTTGGTGATCACAACGTTCGGCCTCATGCCCCTTGAGGTCGGTTTGGCTGCTTGGTTTGTCGGGACCTCCGTTAGATGAGCGCTTCCGGCAGGGTAGATGATGACGGAACCAAATTGACGGGGTGGCTCCTCCCATTGTCGGTTGAGACTTGCAGGGAGAACCACGCGGGCATTGATCTTGACCACGTACTGGATCGGGGTCACGTCGGAAGTTGACATCGCCATTCAAAGTTGATTGTTGCATAGAAAAAAATTATTTCAGTACAAACAATGGTATATACGTCAAATAAGTTCGCATGAATACTTGACCCGAGATATGGGAGGAGAGAAATGTCCCACCGGGCGTGCCAGAATCTGTAGGGTGATTTTCATCACCCCATTGAGATGGGAATACGCGCGCGCTTATCAGGCGCATTACAGATCCCCCTTGCCTAGGGAAGGCTGGGGTTTATTGATTGTGGGGATCCGAATCTCCGGCAGCCGCGGGCTAAGCCGCCGTTAATTACCCCTCGTCTTTGGAGCGAGAGAACCTCTGATTGACGGGTCAAACAGGTCATGCGAACTCAATGTGCAGTGTTGTGTTTTGAAGGGGTTTTGGATATATCGAGGGCCCCGCAGAGTTTTTACGGGGGTCCCGATACCCGGATAGCGGGCTGGGGGTCAAGGGGGCGAGCAGCCCCCTTGCGGGGTGCGGGGCAGCGCCCCATTAGAATTTTTTTCTAGCAGAGACAGTGTCGTGGAGTGTATGTGTATCTATATATATACATATACATGTATATATGAAAAGAGGAAAAAGCGTCCAAAGGACGCGTGGGGGCGAGCGCCTCACGTGCGTGGCATGCGGACGCTGGCCATGCACGCGGGCGCCGGGCGCCGGCGCCTCACGTGCATGGCACGCGGGCGCTGGCTACACACGCGGGTGCCGGGCGCCGGGCGTCGGTGCCTCACGTGCGTGGCATGCGGGCGCCGGGCGCCAGTGGGAAAAATGGGCTTAGCCCCTGCATAGGGAGTTGTACTCCCGATTGACTTTTGGAGTTGAACTCCTAGAAAGAAAGACTTTTTTTATATGGAGTTAAACTCCCAGAAGCTTTGATTTGTGGAGTTAAACTTCAAGAAATCTTTGTAAATGCTCACGGGAACCCCTTTCTTCTCCCCTGAGCCTTGGATCTTTCCCAAAATGGGGTCTTTAGAGATGAGTCTCCTTCTTCCTCCTCCCTGTCGGCCGGATCTTGGAGAAAAGGGGATGTGATTTAAAAATCTTCCCTTTTTGAGATCAGATGGAAGATCTGAGTTGCCCTTTGTAGGTTTTGTAGTGAAAAACTATTTAATTTTTGAAAAGGAAGAGTAAAACTCTTGATTTAATTGAAAAGGGGAAGAAGGTTTAGAACCTTGAGAAAGGAGAAGGAGGCATAAAAACCCTAGATTTTGAGAGAGGAAAAAAATTTCTTCAGATATTTTCATCATCTTTGCCTTTATAGGCTACACACTTTACATATAGCCCCTTGGGCTTTACAAAATGGCATTTTGCCCATCCCATGTCTCATGTGCTCATTTCTTTTGCACATGAGTCATGGGTTTTACAAAAATTTGGCTTTATGGCCATTTTTCTTACATTTATTCATAAAATAAAAAAAGAAATACACCAAAATTATTTATTACAAAATTTTTATTTTGGCATGGGGGAGGACGGCCGCTTCATATTTAGGCTCGACCCAGGCATTGGCCCACTTGACCTGGGCTTGGGCCCACTTGGCTTGGGGTTGACTTTGATTTTGACTTGGTCAACCGGGGTGTCAATTTTGACCCCAGCAGTTACATGATCAAATTACGGCTGTCAATCAGATATTAAGAATAGTAAATAAATATCTACCTATCACATTTCCAAACTGCCACAATAAATAATAACGAGAAAGATAGCGGAAACAAATAACAATCCAAAAAGAAATAATATTCCAGCCTTGTCCCTTATGGGATCACAACGAAAAAACTGTAACTAGAAAATAAGTCTAAAGCATTACTAAGCTAAATCAGCAGAAAGCTCTTTACGGCTCAGCTTGCTTGTCAAAGTATTCTTGATCTTCCTGCGATAAGGTTAAAGGAACTGGGCCATGCAAAACCCACACGTCGGTGCATCATAAATATCATAATAGTAATAATAAACTGAACAGTGTGCTATATAGGATATCACGTGCAAGAGTGAGATCTCAGTATAAACAAAATCAAATACGGGTGTTATAACAACAGGCTATAGGTAGTTAAACATGTCACGTGTATTCTAAGGTCTGTATTTCTAGGTTAGCTATCTTACAGGTATTTGAAATCAATGAATGTACTCCTACATGTAACTCAAAAGTATATATCCCGTTACCTCCCGGGACTACGGACACAAGATATATCCTGTTACCCCCGGGATCATGGATACAAGATGTATGGATCATGAATGATTCTGTTCCATTACCCCCCGGAACCACGGAAACATGTAATATCCTTTTAAATTACACTTCAGTTACACTTTTGATTTCCCCATTTTCTCAGCATTCGTTTTCCAAGTCATGTATGAATAATATCTACCTAATGGTAACACAGGAACATCCAGGTACATGTTATGTCTACCTAGACAACATGTCAAGTCCATCAGGACAACAAATCAGGATTGTTGGTATCGTTAAGTATTACAGATAAGTAGGTACAAGCAATATAGTAATATCAGTAACAATGTGATGGGTTATAAGCATATCAAAGATAGCTTATTAAATCAAATAAAGTGTTTATCTGTAATAACATCGTGCAAACAGGTCATGATGAAAAACGGCTGTAACCTGATAACGGTGGGATAAATAATGTAATGAAAAATAACCACATTAATTCATACACTTTGATTTATCGATTGACCAAACTAGAATAGTTTGTTATAATCACTAGTTATAGATATAATTTGCATAAATATTATAAACTGCAATTATAAAACTTATTATTGTTAACTAATTATTGATATACAAATTATATATATAAAACGGTATACTAATAATAAATAATATTGACAATTTATATATAAATATAAATTTACGTAGACTATAGCATGTAGCAAGTTATAAACTTACCTCGGTCTCGACGAATGCGGATACGAACACGAACGGAGCAATACGGACACGGAACAACGGCAACATGAAACAACCTCCAAACTTGCTAAGCTCGGAGATGAAGTCGACAACGAATTGAACTGCTGTCGATGGTGGTCTCGGCAATAGTGGGCGCTGGCGATCGAAGAGAGGGTTGCTGACGAGTGTCATGCCCCGCTTCTCGGTATACGGCGAAGGGGACGCGACTGGTCCGCTACGTATATACTCAGAAGTACATACGCTAAGTGTATCTAAGCAATATAAAAATAAATACACAAGAGACAAGATATAATAAAAACAACAACTTTTATTTATTAACATTCTTTTGTACAATGCATGAAAAGGAAATACAACTGAAATAAACGATGCCTAAACAATGGCATAACAGGAAATGAAAAGTACTGAATGGAAAATATACAATGAAACTAGAGCTCCGGTTCTTCATCAAACTGCTCCAAGTCTTCTGCAGATGGCTCAATCTCTGCCGGGTCCAAACCACCTGACGACATTCAAAGAAGAAAAAAATAGAATGTCGTCAGCGAACAGGTCGCTCGGTAAGTCCCAAAGATAAGAGGAAATTATAGTAGACAGAATAAGAAGGTATCTTTTAAAGTTGTATTATCTTATTGTATTGTTGTGTTACCGCTGTTGTTTATAAGTTGGTACAGAAAAATGCCAGTGTATACGAGAGGGGTCTCTATATGCTAGAGACCAGGGCAAACGGAATGAACAAGAAACCGTTAAGCCACGGTACAACAGCAACGGAATATAGGTTATGCGTCTTAATCTTACCGCCTTGTGCCATTTTTAACACCTTCCGTACTAATCTACCCCTTAACCCCATAGTGTTTTATTTGTATTGTTTTGTACTGTAAACTGAATTGAGTGTATAATTGAAAGACTGACCGAAACCATAATATCCGTAAACGGATGTAACCGTAGAATCATGTAAGTGGAATAACTGGAGAACCATGTAAATGGAATGTATATCCATGGTTCGGTTCAGTCAAGTCGTATAGATTGATAATTGGATTCATGGATTCATATTGAAGATTGTAGATTGTAGATTGACTTGAATCATATTCAAGTCAGATTAATCAGACTCAAATCCGAGTCAGACAAGTAAAAATGTAAATCGAACTCTTGGTTATTTCTTAAACCTATAATTGCTAGGGTCCTCAGGGTAATTTATAAAACTTGAGGGGGTTTTATGTAAAAATACTTTTATATACTTTTCAAAATACACCTCAAGTATTCATTATTCGTCTTTAGAGTTGTAATGAAGGTGGATTTTATATTGTGATATTTCTAGTGAAAATATCCTAATTTCATAAATAAAGGTATTTATTTGTAATATTGATTTATGTGGAATTTATGGTATTTTAGTGTAAAATTTGTTCTTGTGAGTTTTAGAAAAAGGTGGAATATTTATATCATAACAAATTAGATATTTTAATGATAAATATACATATATTTATACAAAAAATAATTTTAATAATATTTTATATTCTAAAAATCTCATTTTCTTAAGATGTCATATTTTAAATCTTTCGAGACCGAATGCTCCTTGCGGAGGTCTGAATCTCGCACTACTAAGCCCGAGGGTGTGCGCTAAACCTCACCATCTCGAACAAGTTCCCCTAAAATGGGTTGTAGCGGCACTTTGCAAAGATTGTAAAATACCAAATCTTTTAGAAAACGGTTTTATGAAGTAAATGGTATTTGTTTGTAAAGGTGTATATTTTCCGTATTGTATGTTCTAGATTCTTCTAAGTTAACTAGTCTATTCCTAACTGGTCCAGACGACAAGTTGTGAGATGCCTCAAATCGCCTCTTCACCGCCAATTGTGGCCAGGTAAGTACAAGTGAAGAAAGGAGGGATCCGCTCATGGATCATCGTGAGACGAGCCTTTTAAAGTTACTTTTCCTACTTGCCTAGCCTAGACATCACAAAGTCAGGTTTAGATAAACGACCGATGTCCACAACTTATCGTATTTTCATAATAAGTGGTACTTCTTTAAAAATGTATCAAAACTAAATCTTTTTAGAAATGGTTTTATTAAGTATATGGTATTTAAATGCAAATGTTTGTTTTTTTCGTATTCTAGGTTCTCGGGGGTGTTGCATATGAGTGTGTGAGGAGCTAGGTCGTTACCTCGTGATCTACTTTAAATGTGTAGCAAGTTTGATGGGGTTAAATGAAGGATTGAAACAATGTAGTATTTAAGTGAAAAATACGATAAATTGAAATAGCTATCATTTCATGTGATGAAACTTGTTAAAATTGTTTGATTAGTGTTTAATAGTCAACATGAGGAAGTTTATGATTGTATTAGTGAGAAGTGGAATTTTATAGAAAACCGAATCGGAAATCGGATTTGTTCCGATTCCGTCGGGTTTTGTAATTTCGTATTTTTTGAATAGAAAAGAGGGAAAGAAGAGGGACTTACGAGTTTTAGATTACGCAAAAGAGTAAGAGGGGACTAGAGGGATCGCCGATGTGTAGCGTCGTTGTCGGTAGTTCCTAAAATGATTGCCGGAAGTTCCGCCGAGAATTCGTCGGAGCTTCGCCTCGTGCTTGTTTTCAAAGTACACGATTGTTGGAAAATTTTTGAGAGAGTGGGCTCAGGATTTTGGGGTGAGAAGGTAGAGGGTAGGTTGTGTATTTATAGGGTAGGCTAGGGTTAGGGTAGATGAAGGGTTTTTAATTAAAAAAATGTAAAAATATAGAAAATTCATTAAAAATTGGAGTAATTAGGTGTTAATGGACATTCTGGAACCGATCCAATAAATTAGAGTGTGCAGGGGGTTAGAGAAAGCGAAAAGGCAAAACTTTCATTTTGGGGACTCGGCCGATCCCGGCCGAATCGAGACGTCGGGAGGTGGGGGGTTTCCTGGGGTGCTCACTGGTGCTTTTAGTTTTTAATGGGTAGTGGGAAAATCTGGAGTTATTGTGTGTGGACTGTTGGGCTTCCAAATAAATTAAAACAAAATAATATTAAAAAATAATGTGGGACAGAGGATTTGAACTCTGGTGGCTTGGTTCAGCAGTGCAAGGTATTACCAATGAGCTACAAGCTCCTTCTTATAATTATGGTGTGAAATAAATACTTAAAGAGATATCAGCAACATTAAATACTCCAAGTATATTTTGAATTTAAATCAATTCTTTGTACATTAAAAATGGAGTTGTTACAACGAGTCTGGCGGCGACCAAAGTTGGGTTTTGAAGCCGGAGAAGTTAAAGTGGCGATGGTGTGGGTCTCGGTGGTTCGACGACAGAAGATGAAGGTGATGAGGGTGCTGCTCGGGTTCCAGGCGATCGGGGTTGAGGGTTGGAGTTGGACGTGGGGGTTACGGCAACGATGGCGAAGAAAGTTGATGGTGATCTCGATGGAGGAAGGAGGAGGTGTTGGCGGTAGAGTCGAGGTTGAGGGAAGAGATGGGTTCGGTGCTTCGAAGATGAAGATGGAGGTGTGTTACGTCCCGCTTCCCAAAGTACGGAATACGGGGAGCAACGAAGGCCAGCCGCGCTACCTACGGTAAGGAAAGATCCTTTCATAGTCACATAAAAGCCGTATAGCCAATGTTCCCCTCCGAAAGGCGGCGCACAGGACCGCGATGTCCTGATGCTGGGATTCGGGGCAGATGCTATTTGGTTTTATCCGTCCACCTCTCCGAAGATGCCAAGTTGATTTATGGCACCGTGTATCGGAGGTTTAGACGGATGCGACCGATGTAGCAGACTTCGTCAGATTCCCCCTCGCTTGAGGGGTTTTTGATTGTGGGGACGCTCTTCCCTGCAGGCGCAAGCCCCTGCAGTTAATTACGCTACCGCATCGCGGTAACAACTTTCTCCTTCTCCAGAATTTTACTTCGTGTCGTGTGTGTTTGTTTTGTTTGTGGTTGCCCGTGGATTGTATACGGAGACTGAGTAATGCCGTCGCCCGTAGGACGTGGATTAGTCCAAATCCGTATTTGCTTAGATTTGGGTTTGGTGTTTTTAGTTTAAGGATACGTTAGTCGCGTTGCGGCTAAGATCAACTTAAACGTTCGTTAAGGATACGTTAGTCCAGTTTGAGACTAAGATCAACTTAACGGGATCGTTTAGATCCGACAAAAGAGTGTTTGGGCTCTATTGTTCCAGTTTGGGAGATTCATAGTCCAATTTGGGACTAAAGTCTGTTTGGAGGATACATTAGCCATTTTTGAGGCTAAGATCGACTCAAACGTTTGTTAAGGATACGTTAGTCCAGTTTGAGACTAAGATCAACTTAACGGGACCGTTTAGATCCGACAAAAGAGCATTTGGACTCTATTGTGCCAGTTTAGGGACGTGGTGGTCCATATTCCAGTTTAGGGACGTGGTGGTCCGATATTAGTTTAGGGACATCTCGGTCTGTCGCCAGTTTAAGGACGTAGTGGTCCGTCATTAGTTTAGGGACGTTTCGGTCCAACGCCAGTTTAGGGACGTAGTGGTCCAACATTAGTTTAGGGACGTCTCGGTCCGATATTAGTTTAGGGACGTTTCGGTCCGATATTAGTTTAGGGACGTTTCGGTCCACGAGTTTAAGGACCCCGCAGTCCATATCGATGTGTGGTCGTTGGGACCCGTCACCTCTTTGACGTCGTTGAGGAATTACAACGACGGATGTCAAAGGAGTTCGGAGATGTACCCTCGAACCGGATGTAAATTGATTTAGAAGAGCAATTTTGCTTAGTCAATTTAATTTAAGGACTTATGGCCAAAATTGGGCTAAGTCCAGTTGAAATGTTCAACATTTTATTTGCTTTTGCATTGCATTTCTTTTTTTATTTTTATTTGGGCCTTGCCCAGAAAGGATGCAGAGCATCAATTTGTTTTGGGCTCTGCCCTTTTAGGAATGATGCAAGGCATCAATTTTATTTGGGCTCTGCCCTTGTATAAAGGATGCAAAGCATCAATTTATTTGGGCTCTACCCATTTATTGCCTTGCAATTTATTTTGGCCTGTCAGGTCATTTTGATTTGGGCCTGGCCCTTTTAGTAATGCATTGCATTTGTGCAAAGCATTGTTAATTTGAGAATCTTTTAGATTCAAGAACCGATGGTTCAAAAAAAGAAGTGCAAAGCACTATTTGATTTAGATCTAAGAAAAAACAAGTTTTTTTCTTATTTTTCTTATCTCAGAGAACCAAAAGTTCATAAAAGTGCAAAGCACTATTAATTTAAGAACCTTTTAGGTTCAAGAACCGATGGTTCATAAAACAAGTGCAAGGCACTATTTGATTTAGATATAAAAACAAGTTTTTCTTGTTTTTCTTATCTCAGAGAACCAATCATGAAAGTGCAAAGCACTATTAATTTAAGAACCTTTCAGGTTCAAGAACCGATGGTTCATAAAACAAGTGCAAGGCACTATTTTATTTATTTATTTATTTATCGTTGAAGATCTATGATCTTGTTCATAAGAGAATTTTCTCTTCTTTTAAAGGTTTTTACCTTTTTTTTATTCTTCAAGAGTTCTCAAGAGTTCTCAAGAGTTCTCTTCTCTTTTTTTTTAGCCAGATCTTCCCCCTTTTGAAATGAGGTCTAGGGTCCTTTTTATAGTGCCCATGAATTAGTTATAATTTGTTACATAAATCGTTTTCTGAGTGATTTGGGTAATTTTCCCCACCGTTGGATTTTCGATCCAAAGGCCCCTGCTTTACAGAAGAAAATCTTCTTGTTTTAACAAGAACAGAAAAGATTTATTCTGTTTTGCGCAACTCCCTCAGCGCGTGACACGTGTCGCGCAGCTGTGTTTGCGCAACTGCGCAGACACGTGTCGCGCAACTGATTTTTTTTTTTGCTTGCGCAGCTGCGCGCTGACACGTGTCGCGCACTGCGCAGTTGCGCACTGCGCAGCTGCGTGACACGTGTCGCGCAACTGCGCAGTTGCGCACTGCGCAGCTGCGTGACACGTGTCGCGCAACTGCGCAGTTGCGCACTGCGCAGTGCGCTGACACGTGTCGCGCACTGCGCAGTTGCGCTGACACGTGTCGCGCACTGCGCAGTTGCGCACTGTGCAATTTTTTTTTTTTTTTGGCTGAGGTTTGCTCTGATTGGAGAAAGAACAGAAGCATTGCTTCTTTTTCCACTTTGGAATTTAAACATAGCTTTGCTCTGATTGGGATAAACAAATGCCCCCCCACCGTTGTGCTTACGTGGCCTCCTAACGTGAGCGCAGCGGTGGCAGACTCCGAACCGTCGCGCCATCTCTTGGAACATGAAAGGGCACTTGATGCCTATAAATAGGACTTTTGGTCCCTTAGATGATTCTTATCTCTAAATTTTGCTTTCAGAACTCAGAGCCCTGCTCTTTATTTTCAAGAACTTTAAGAGTTAAATTCTTAAAACTTTTAGGTGAAAATTTTAATTAGTGTTAAATTAAATTAATTTTCATTGATAGAGCCTCGCTCTCAATAGATCCCTGATCTAAAGGAAACCTATTTAGGGTTTCACTTAGCAGAGCTTTGCTCTACAGGTCTTAAAGGGATCTAAAGAGAACTAAAGGAGACCCTACTAGGGTTCCATAGAGCTCTGCTCTCTGAAAGATTTTCCTTAGATTTTCTTAATTCATTAATGGAGCTTTGCTCCTCCTAAATCATATAGAAGAACTTTTAAGAATTCTTCATGGATCTTGGAACTTAAAGATGGCATTTTATTCCTCAGTGTATTATATTGTTTTGCTTAATCAGTCTTTCTGATAATTCTGTTGATTCTCTTTCACAGGAACAATGAACGCCCACATGTACGCTCTTAACGAGATCATCTCTCATGAGGATATCCGCCGACTTGGCCGCTCTCAAAATCGGGAGTTCACAAAAGAGGGGTGTGCTGAAATAATGAGTCGCTTCGACACATACAATGGTCCACTGCTTCCCCGCCGTTCCTCTCTTCTTAAACTTATCGTGGGAGCTATCTGGGAAGCGCTTCCCCTATTCTGTTCCGGCGTGCCGCTTAGGGCGTTGGATGCCGCTGAGGACAAGATGCACTCTGTGTACCTACTGAATTTTATCTCGAAGAGACAGCGAGACAGTCTTATCGACCTCTTACACAAGGTCTTTCAACAGTCTGTCATACTCGCTGCTTATCGGAGGGTGGAAGACATCGGAAGGGACCCTGACGCTTGTGCTCGCGAAAGAAAGCACACTAGGATGGTCTGCGAGGCTTGGAAAGTCATAGATAAGGTCGCTTTTGAATTCCTCAATCCATGCCCTAGATCTGAGGTTATTCCATTGTAACTTTCATTTATTGTTTTTATGACTGTAAGAACTTCGGGCAATATTAATGGAATTTTTTTTTTATCCCAGCTTGTCTTTATTATATATCTTTGTCCTGAGTCTTTTTGCCCATGCATGAATGAATACGTCTTGGACGCTTGATCAAACGTAAATCGGGTGCTCTTTCTGTTGCTTTTCCTCTTTCTCAGCATGTCGTCACAATTAGCAGGTAATAGAGTAAGCTTCTTGATTTCTTCATGAGATAGCGAGGGCTTAGGCCGCAGGTTCAGATCTGCTGCTTAAGACTTTTCAACTCTATGAGCCGTGAGGGTCTCATAGAGACTTTTCTCCCTACGGATCGAGAGGATCTCGTAGGCGGGTTTTTCTCCTTAAGAATCGTGAGGATTCCTAAGTGTGGTTTTCTCTTGTAAGTCGTAAGGATCCTACAAGAGAATTTTTCTCTCTTACGAGTCGAGAGGACTTGTAAGCGGTTGTTTCCCTCCTTGTCGAAGTTCGACGTTGGAGAGTGAGACCCGTGGATGGTATGCAAGAGACCGTTTTGGGCCAACTTACGGGGTCCCAATGCTTACGAAACAGGCTTCTTTTATGCCCACTGCCTAAGGCTTTATCTCACGAGTCGAGCCGCCTCGACAATTTTTCACAAGTCGAGACGAATCGAACGTTTCTCGCAAGAACATCTTAACGTCGCATTTAACCTCTGCTCTTTACGACAGAAGCCCGTTAAGGTTGGTGGTACTTAGGGTTTTGGCCATCGTACCGTCGCATAAGCTGATATAGTCCTCGATAGGCAATCGTGCTGTTCGAGTAGCCCTGCGACTGCCGTGTCTCTGATCCCTTCGGGGGCTGGACAAGACGTCTTCAAGCAATCCTCCTTGGCAGTTTGACCGTCGGAAGAGCAAGCGCTAGGAATTTGCCATGCCGCTTTTTACTTGAGGTTATGCTCATTTTGGAGAGCCCCGATGAGTCATAACCACTCCGCGCTGGTGTGGGATGATCTCCGATAGTCTTTCAGGCTTTATATGACTTGCCGTTAAGACCCTGAAGCTAGGAATTTGGCCTTTGCTTCGTTTGCTGGCATTGCGTCCTCTGTATCGAGACGAATGTCATGGTGGGAACTAGGGATTTTGCCGTGGCTCCGTTTGTTTGATGACGTTGCGTCTGCTGTGTCGAGACGAACGTTGGGGTGACATCTCGTCTGCTGTATCGAGACGAACGTCAAGGTAGTGACCACTCTGTGCTGATGCGAGATGATCTCCGATTGTCTTTCCGGTTTTATGTGAGTTACCGTAAAGACGTTGAAGCTAGGAATGTGGCCTTCACTTCATTTGCTTTGTCATGTCTGAATCCCTGCTGGAGGAAGAACGCTGAGGTTGACATTTCGTCTACTGTATCGAGACGAACGTCATGGAGGTGACCACTTCATGTGAGATGGTCTCCGATTGTCTTTCCGGTTTTATGTGAGTTACCGTCAAGACGTTGAAGTTAGGAATGTGGCCTTCGCTTCGTTTGCTTTGGTGTGTCCAAATCCTGTTGGAGGAAGAACGCTGGGGTTGACATTTTGTCTGCTGTATCGAGACGAACGTCAAGGTGGTGACCACTCTGTGCTGATGCGAGATGATCTCCGATTGTCTTTCCGGTTTTATGTGAGTTACCGTAAAGACGTTGAAGCTAGGAATGTGGCCTTCGCTTCATTTGCTTTGTCATGTCTGAATCCCTGCTGGAGGAAGAACGCTGAGGTTGACATTTCGTCTACTGTATCGAGACGAACGTCAAGGAGGTGACCACTTCATGTGAGATGGTCTCCGATTGTCTTTCCGGTTTTATGTGAGTTACCGTCAGGACGTCGAAGTTAGGAATGTGGCCTTCGCTTCGTTTGCTTTGGTGTGTCCAAATCCTGTTGGAGGAAGAACGCTGGGGTTGGCATTTTATCTGCTGTATCGAGACGAACGTCAAGGTGGTGACCACTCTGTGCTGATGCGAGATGATCTCCGATTGTCTTTCCGGTTTTATATGAGTTACCGTAAAGACGTTGAAGCTAGGAATGTGGCCTTCGCTTCATTTGCTTTGTCATGTCTGAATCCCTGCTGGAGGAAGAACGCTGAGGTTGACATTTCGTCTACTGTATCGAGACGAACGTCAAGGAGGTGACCACTTCATGTGAGATGGTCTCCGATTGTCTTTCCGGTTTTATGTGAGTTACCGTAAATACGTTGAAGCTAAGAATGTGGCCTTCGCTTCGTTTGCTTACACTGCGTCTGGTGTATTGAGACGAATGCTGAGGTGGAGCTGGGATTTTGCCATCACTCCGCTTTGTTTCGACCATGGGGTCTTTTGTTAACTTTGCATGTACACCCCGCTGGGCTGCGAAGGAACGCCGTTGTTGACATTGCGTCTGTTGTAACGAGACGAATGCTAAGGTGGAGTTGGGATTTTGCCGTTACTCCGCTTTGTTTCGACCGTGAGGTCTTTTGTTGACGTTGCATCTGCCTCCAGCTGGACTGCGGAGGAACGCTGTTGTTGACATTGCGTCTACTGTATCGAGACGAATGCTGAGGTGAAGCTGGGATTTTGCCATCGCTCCGCTTGATGGTGTAACATCTGTGTCCTGTTGGAATGAGGAGGCACACCGTTGTTGGTCTCCAGGCTGTAGACGTGGCCATTGAGATTTGGAACTATGGACTTTGTCATGGTTCCGTTTCGTTGCGATTCTGAGGTCAGTTGTTGACGTCATGTCTGCATCTAGTTGGAGTGAGGAGAAGCGCCGTTGGTGATCTTTAAGTTGTCGATATTGACGTCGAGACCCTGAAGTTAGGGACCTTCCTTTGCTTCATTTGTTGACATCGTGTCTGTAATATTGCGACAAATGTTGAGATGGTCTCTAGGTTATCTATGAACCGTCGAGATTTGGCTTCGCTTTCTGGTGGAGCCTGTTGGGAAGGTATTGTTCCCTTTTTATCTGTGCCCCTGGATTGTATACAGGGATCGATGTGATTTCACCTGTAGGGCAAAAAGTTTTATTCTTTCATTTTTTTTTTATTCTTTCCGCGATGCTCTATCATTTCAGCTTTTATATCGCGAAGGTCGCGATTGCCCAATCGTTTCGGCTATTTTTCGCGGTGCCCAATCGTTTCGGCTATATTGTTTTTTTTTACTCGCTGCTTTTTATTGCGAGTTGCCCAATCATTTCGGCTATTTTGCATGCATACATTTTTACTTGCTGATTTTGTTTGCAAGTTGCCCCATCATTTCGGCTATTTCGTATGCATTTTTATTTTGGCTTGCTGTTTTTTTTTTTTTTTTTTTTTTGGCGAGTAGGGGATTTGGGATCTGATCCCAATCTTGGCATCAGCATCGCTGCGACTGGAATATTGCCAGGAGCGAATCATCATTTGCCGTGAAAGGACTTGGAATTTGATACCGGTTTAGGCATCAGCATCGCTACCACTGGGATATTGCCAGGAGCGAATCATCATTTGCCTCTGTCGATGTAGAACAAAGGTGGCTTAGCGACCAGGGTTAAGGTCCTGTCGACTAAGGCTTTTGACTTTATGAGCCGTAAGGGTCTCACAAAGCTATTTCTCCCTACAAGTCGTGAGGATCTTATAGGTGTATTTTCTCCTTAGGAATCGTGAGGGTTCCTAAGTGTATTGTTCCTCTGTAAGTCGTAAGGATCCTACAGGAGGGTTTTCTCCTTGTAAGTCGAGAGGATTTACAAGGGTTGTTTTCCATGCAAACACATCCCTAGTCTCAGATGGGACTTAGTTAGGGAAATGTTTATTCGCGCCCGTGGATTGTATACAAGGGTCAATATAGGACCACTTGTAGGGCAATGTCGAAAGTTGTGGGGGTTGCTTAAGCACAGGTTTAGGCCTCTGTAACTTAAGGCTTTCAAATCTTACGAGCCGTGAGGGTCCCATAAGAGCCTTCTCCTCACGAGTCGTGAGGATCTCGCAAGTGTATTTTCTCCTTAGGAATCGTGGGGATTCCTAAGTGTGTTGTTCCCTTGTGAGTCGTAAGGATCTCACGCAGGTGGTTTCTCCTTACAGGGTCGAGAGGACCCTATAAGTGTTTCTTAACGAGGTTGCGCCCTTTCGGGTTTTCACAAACACTCGCCGGTAGTCCTGCTGTTTTTACTCACGGAGCCCTTTCAGGTTTTCATCCGTGCCCATTTTGCTTATGGACTTACCCTTTTTTTTTTAATTCTTTTTATTACTTTTATTTTTTTTATTTTTTTTTCTTTCTCTTTTTTTTTACGAGGTCGCGCCCTTTCGGGTTTTCACGAACACTCGCCGGTAGCCCTGCTGTTTTTACTCACGGAGCCCTTTCGGGTTTTCCTCCATGCCCGTTTTGCTTATGGACATACCTTTTTTTTTTCTTCTTCTTTTTTTTGTTTTTTTTTTATCTTGTCAGCCTAAGGATGCTGCGGTATTAGTTTAAACACGTTTCGGTCTGCTATTAGTTTAAGGACGTCTCGGTCCGCTATTAGTTTAAGGACATTTCGGTCCATTGCAAGTTTTAGGACATTGCGGTCCATCATTAGTTTAAGGACGTCTCGGTCCGTTGTTAGTTTAAGGACGTTTCGGTCCGCAGCCAGTTTTAGAACATAGTGGTCCATTATTAGTTTAAGGACGTTTCGGTCCACAGCCACTTTTAAGACATAGTGGTCCATCGTTAGTTTAACGACATTTCGGTCTATCGTTGCCATATTTGAGGCGAGTTTCTAGTTTATGGACTTTTCGGTCCATGAGTCCTTCTCCATGAATGAACATGATGCTCCCGGCGTATCCATATTTTTCGGAGCATGCGGTTGTGGCGGGTTCACCTTCCAAATTTCGGACAACGCGAACTTGCCCTGTTGGTATTGGTCTTCAACCCAGTTCTTGAAGACGTAGCAATCCTCGATCAGATGACCTACCGTTTGGTGGTAAGGGCAATAATTAGGATTATCAATATCGCCTGGCCGCAACGGACGTTTTGGAGCCGGCAGATTGATGAGTCTGTTGCACACTGCCAGCTCGAACAGTCCCCTTGTTTTATCTTGCGGAAACGAGTAAGGACGTTTCAACTTTTCTTGGAGGGATTGCCGCTTGTTGCTTTGGCGAGCAACCGGTCTAGGGTCACCTGATTGTTGTTGAGCGCTGGCGACGAGGGCCGTTTTTCCTTTTCCTTTGTTCTTCTTGTTCGGTCCCTTGCTTACGGGGTCGGGATTTTTTCCGAGTAGCATGCGATTGCATGGCTGAACGTTCTCGCAGCTTCTCAATTCCTTTATTTTTGAAATAGATTCCCCGAGGGAAGAGTTGGGGATAGCTTCTTCGTCAGAGTCGCTTCCAAAGGTGATAATTTGTGATCCCTTGAAGTCGGCTATATGACAGTTTGCGGCGGCTCCTTTGCGCTCATATATCGCATTTTTCCGATGTCCACAAGCTTCACACTTTGTCCTGTCGAAGTGTTGCTTTTGAGCGACATACCCTTGCCACCAACAGTTAAAGGACTCGCAGTCTTCGGTAGGATGTATGATCTTCTGATGATATAAACAGAAGTTAGGGTGCATCTCTACCTCAGAGAAAGAATTTTCTTCAGAGGGCGGTAGCTTCATTCCTACTGATAGAGCTTTGGCGAACCGTTTCCTCATCTTGAATTTGTTTTTACCCGCAGTGTATGGCTTTTGATTTGACGGGAATACTTTGGTTCTTTCTAGTATGGCCATTTCATGCTCTTGATTGGCTTTTGCTTTCAGACGAATTTCATTTAGGAAGGCATCAATCAACTTGTCTGACGGCAGCGGAATTTCTGTTTCAGGGTCCGCCGTTGATTTCTCAGCGCAAGGATCCTCCTCATCATCCGTCAGTGAATGAGAAATCACATGACAAGTCGCTACGTAGTCTTCGGATTCATCCGATAAGTTTTCTCCATCGTTTTCATCCTCGACGAAAGAACAAGTTGCCCCCGGCGTGTCCGTCTTCTTTGGAGAGTGCGGCTGTGGGGGGTTTACCTTCCAGCTTTCAGACAGCGTGAACTTGCCTTGCAGGTATTGATCCTCGATCCATCCCTTAAAGACGAAACAATCCTCAATCGGGTGACTTACCGTTTGGTGGTAAGGGCAATAATTGGGATTATTAAGATCGCCTGGCTGCAACGGACTTTTTGGATTCGGCAGATTAATGAGTCTGTTGCGCACTGCCAGCTCAAAGAGTCTTCTCGTTTTATTCTGAGGAAACGAGTAAGGACGTCCTAGCCTCTCTTCGAGAGATGGGCGTGGACGCACGTTGTTTTGGCGAGCGACCGGCTTTGAGTTGCTCGACTGTTGTTGAGCATTGACGACGATGATCGCTTTTCCTTTCTCATTTCGGGGTTCGGGTCTTGGAGGAGACAGCTTATGGCCCATCTGGTCCATTTGGGCTAATTTGTCGATCAAGGCCTGGAAGGTGGTCGGCCTGAAGAACATCATGAATTGCGAGATGGTCGCCTGCGGATCGAGAGTTCCCACAAACATGCCTACCGCAGGTGCCTCTTCTATGCGTTGTTCGCATTTCGACCATAGGTTCCGCCATCGTGTTGCGTATTGAACCCACGTTTCGCTTGGCCTTATCCTGGCATTTATTAGTGCTGTTATCGGGGTGCGTTCACTAGCACTCGCGAATCTTTGTGTAAACAGCAGTTCCATCTCTGCAAATGTTTTGACAGAGTCGTTAGGTAGCTCCGAATACCATTCAAAGGCTGTTTCTGCTAAGCTGCCGACGAATTGACGTAGCAACAATTTATCATCGCCTCCAGTATTGCCGCATAAGGCCCTGAATTGAGCGACATGCTGATGCGGATTCCCTGTCCCTTTATATACGTGGAATTTAGGGATCGTATATCCTGGCGGGTAACTGATTTGGTCATACCAGCCCGGATACGGTCGTCCGGTTCTAACAATTTGCCCAGCCGCTTCATTCGCCTGATGAACCCGGATCTGCTGAGCTATATATTCGTCTAGGTCAACTTTGGAGATTGCCTCCTCCTTGGCTGTTGACAGAACGGGCTGAGGGTTTGATGTTTCTCCCCTGTCGTCTTCAAGGACGATCGGAGGATCTTCAGCAGGAGGGTCCGGCTGTAACATCATCCCTACCATATCTTGGAAGAGGAGCGCCATCTGTTTTATGTTAGCCGCTTGCTCTGCAGCTTCTTTGTCCCTCTTTTCGAGAACTCTGCGTAAAAAGTCAGCGTCGGTTTCTTGTTCTTGACGCTCATCCGAAGACGTTTCAGAGCTTTCTTTTGGCTCAGTGAGTGAAGCCATTGTAGTCATCATTTCCTGAAGCTTTTGTTGTTGCTCCTGGGCTTTTGTCACGGATCGGGTGAGTGGTCGGTGGCCCGTAGAAGTGCGGCTTTCCTCCTTTCCAGAAGCCATATAAACAGTGTGCACCACCATGCCCCCAGACTTGGGACGTTTGTGTTCGGCGCTTTTATACTTCGCCATGTTCACAGGGGCTTTTTGTGGCCTCCTTTTTTGAGTGATTGGAGTTAAGGGAGCCGTTGTAGTGGGCACCCAAGTAGCTTTTGCTTTTTGTGGTTTGACAAGTAATCCTTCCCCTGTCGAACCTTCATCTTTTTCTGTCGTCGGAGGCAGTCTTGATCGATCACCGACTCTTGGACCTGTCGCCAGACTTTGTAAATTTTAGAGGACAGCCGTTGAGGGGGCTGCTCTAACTTCTTCTCTGGAATATTCTTCACAGATGAATGAGTTCGCTTTAGCACCGCAGTAGGAGAGTTTCTGCGCACCGAGTTCAGCAACTCAAAGCTGTTCCTGGTTGGAACAGCAGTATCGATCTCCACCATTAGAGCTGGAGGAGTAAATCCAGAGGGGAAGTTTCCCCCAGCCTTCTTTACTCGGCGCCAGTGGCGACGTCGAGCATGTCGTGCTAATGGAATTGTTTCAGGTATAGGGGTGACCTCCTCATGCCCCCTGTGTTGGTCAGAATATGCTGGTACCAGCCTTTTAAAGATCGACGTCCGTTGAACGGGGACGGCCAACCTGTCAGAAGCGGGCTTCCGAACATGGGAAGCAACCTTGGTGATTTCGCCAAGAACGGGAGCTGGGATGGCTATCCGCTTCGGGATAATACCTTCTGGTATGGCAGGCTTCTTCATGGGCCCGATGGAGCTCTGGCCTAATCCATTAAAACCTGAAGCAGTGGAGTTAGGCGACCTATTGAGAGGGGTCACGGCAGTGGTAAGTCGATCGAAGACCGACTTCTTTGGAGCTTCTTGTATTGTCATTGGGGCGTTGAAGCTCATTGGTGGGAGCATGGTCCCAAAAAATAGTCCAGTGGTGGTTTGAGCCACCTGCTCCACCGGCATTTTGAAAAGGGAGGCCGCTTGGGGCCCATAAGTCACTCCTCCAGCAATGACGGAGCGAGAGTTGTTGCTGCAGGCGATGCAGTTCGAAGCCATTGATCTTCTGTTTTCTGCACGGAGCAAGACACCAAATCTTAGTACCTTGAATCCACAGGCAATCACAGCAAACCGCAATTTGTTCGCGAACACGACACACGAAGTGTGGAGTGGAAAGAGGAAGAGGTCCCACCGGGCGTGCCAGAATCTGTTCCCCTCCGAAAGGCGGCGCACAGGACCGCGATGTCCTGACGCTGGGATTCGGGGCAGATGCTATTTGGTTTTATCCGTCCACCTCTCCGAAGATGCCAAGTTGATTTATGGCACCGTGTATCGGAGGTTTAGACGGATGCGGCCGATGTAGCAGACTTCGTCAGATTCCCCCTCGCTTGAGGGGTTTTTGATTGTGGGGACGCTCTTCCCTGCAGGCGCAAGCCCCTGCAGTTAATTACGCTACCGCATCGCGGTAACAACTTTCTCCTTCTCCAGAATTTTACTTCGTGTCGTGTGTGTTTGTTTTGTTTGTGGTTGCCCGTGGATTGTATACGGAGACTGAGTAATGCCGTCGCCCGTAGGACGTGGATTAGTCCAAATCCGTATTTGCTTAGATTTGGGTTTGGTGTTTTTAGTTTAAGGATACGTTAGTCGCGTTGCGGCTAAGATCAACTTAAACGTTCGTTAAGGATACGTTAGTCCAATTTGAGACTAAGATCAACTTAACGGGATCGTTTAGATCCGACAAAAGAGTGTTTGGGCTCTATTGTTCCAGTTTGGGAGATTCATAGTCCAATTTGGGACTAAAGTCTGTTTGGAGGATACATTAGCCATTTTTGAGGCTAAGATCAACTCAAACGTTTGTTAAGGATACGTTAGTCCAGTTTGAGACTAAGATCAACTTAACGGGACCGTTTAGATCCGACAAAAGAGTATTTGGACTCTATTGTGCCAGTTTAGGGACGTGGTGGTCCATATTCCAGTTTAGGGACGTGGTGGTCCGATATTAGTTTAGGGACATCTCGGTCTGTCGCCAGTTTAAGGACGTAGTGGTCCGTCATTAGTTTAGGGACGTTTCGGTCCAACGCCAGTTTAGGGACGTAGTGGTCCAACATTAGTTTAGGGACGTCTCGGTCCGATATTAGTTTAGGGACGTTTCGGTCCGATATTAGTTTAGGGACGTTTCGGTCCACGAGTTTAAGGACCCCGCAGTCCATATCGATGTGTGGTTGTTGGGACCCGTCACCTCTTTGACGTCGTTGAGGAATTACAACGACGGATGTCAAAGGAGTTCGGAGATGTACCCTCGAACCGGATGTAAATTGATTTAGAAGAGCAATTTTGCCCAGTCAATTTAATTTAAGGACTTATGGCCAAAATTGGGCTAAGTCCAGTTGAAATGTTCAACATTTTATTTGTTTTTGCATTGCATTTCTTTTTTTATTTTTATTTGGGCCTTGCCCAGAAAGGATGCAGAGCATCAATTTGTTTTGGGCTCTGCCCTTTTAGGAATGATGCAAGGCATCAATTTTATTTGGGCTCTGCCCTTGTATAAAGGATGCAAAGCATCAATTTATTTGGGCTCTGCCCATTTATTGCCTTGCAATTTATTTTGGCCTGTCAAGTCATTTTGATTTGGGCCTGGCCCTTTTAGTAATGCATTGCATTTGTGCAAAGCATTGTTAATTTGAGAATCTTTTAGATTCAAGAACCGATGGTTCAAAAAAAGAAGTGCAAAGCACTATTTGATTTAGATCTAAGAAAAAACAAGTTTTTTCTTATTTTTCTTATCTCAGAGAACCAAAAGTTCATAAAAGTGCAAAGCACTATTAATTTAAGAACCTTTTAGGTTCAAGAACCGATGGTTCATAAAACAAGTGCAAGGCACTATTTGATTTAGATATAAAAACAAGTTTTTCTTGTTTTTCTTGTTTTTCTTATCTCAGAGAACCAATCATGAAAGTGCAAAGCACTATTAATTTAAGAACCTTTCAGGTTCAAGAACCGATGGTTCATAAAACAAGTGCAAGGCACTATTTTATTTATTTATTTATTTATCGTTGAAGATCTATGATCTTGTTCATAAGAGAATTTTCTCTTCTTTTAAAGGTTTTTACCTTTTTTTTTATTCTTCAAGAGTTCTCAAGAGTTCTCTTCTCTCTTTTTTTTTAGCCAGATCTTCCCCCTTTTGAAATGAGGTCTAGGGTCCTTTTTATAGTGTCCATGAATTAGTTATAATTTGTTACATAAATCGTTTTCTGAGTGATTTGGGTAATTTTCCCCACCGTTGGATTTTCGATCCAAAGGCCCCTGCTTTACAGAAGAAAATCTTCTTGTTTTAACAAGAACAGAAAAGATTTATTCTGTTTTGCGCAACTCCCTCAGCGCGTGACACGTGTCGCGCAGCTGTGCTTGCGCAACTGCGCAGACACGTGTCGCGCAACTGATTTTTTTTTTTTTTTTGCTTGCGCAGCTGCGCGCTGACACGTGTCGCGCACTGCGCAGCTGCGCTGACACGTGTCACGCACTGCGCAGCTGCGTGACACGTGTCGCGATACGTGTCAGCGCAGCTGCGCAGTTGCGCACTGCGCAGTGCGCTGACACGTGTCGCGCACTGCGCAGTTGCGCTGACACGTGTCGCGCACTGCGCAGTTGCGCACTGTGCAAATTTTTTTTTTTTTTTTTTGGCTGAGCTTTGCTCTGATTGGAGAAAGAACAAAAGAATTGCTTCTTTTTCCACTTTGGAATTTAAACAGAGCTTTGCTCTGATTGGGATAAACAGCCAACCTGTCAAAGATAATATCCAATAACAGGAGAGAAAACACTG
The DNA here is from genome assembly GCA_030015575.1 of Agapanthus africanus. Classification (NCBI taxonomy): domain Eukaryota; kingdom Viridiplantae; phylum Streptophyta; class Magnoliopsida; order Asparagales; family Amaryllidaceae; genus Agapanthus; species Agapanthus africanus. Next base: position 411,863,490 of record CM057349.1, on the reverse strand, counting down.
ATAATCATGTTGCAACGAAACCACAAGGAGTACTAAAAATAGGTCTATTAGATAATCGATGCAAACAAAGATCCAATACAATAGGTTCGAAATAAAAACAAAATCCGAAAAGAGATACATAACTCCTAATGTTCCACAAGGGCGCACATGCTAAATACTAACTGAAAAGAAATAAACCTTCGGGCTACTAATCTTCGGCAAAGTCCTGATAGTTGCTCCGATCCTGCTCAGCCTGAAAATCCGTCTCTAAATCTGAGATGGCAAATCTCAGGAATGTTAGAATATCCCAACAAGTACTCAACGTATAAAGTGTGTGTATGTGGTGTGTCAGCAAGTGAAAACTGAACATCACAGAACTGCTGGTCTACTTCAGCCGTTACCAATCCCAGAATGGAAATGGCAACACATCACCATGGACTTCGTGACTGCCCTCCCTCGCAGCACGAAGGGCAATGACGCAATTTGGGTTATTATGGATCGACTCACCAAGTCGGCTTATTTTATTCCATTTCGAATTGGTCAGTCAACCGAGATGTTAGCAAAGAAGTATATGGAGATAAGCATAAATATAAAGTAAGATTTAACCCTTCAAGATGTATCATATTTGATACCCATAAACTCATGTAGGAGATCGTGGATTTCATGGAGTGCCTATTTGCATCGTCTCCGATCGTGATGCAAGATTCCGATCACAGTTTTGGCAGAGTCTGCAAGCTAGCCTGGGAACGAGTCCGAATTTCATAACGGTGTATCATCCACAAACGGACGGACAGTCTGAGTAAATAATTCAGACTCTGGAAGACATGGTAAGAGCCTGTATGTTAGACTTCGGAGGTTCGCGGGAAGATCACCTATACCTTGTAGAGTTTTCATACAACAACAGCTATTAAGTAAGTATTGGAATGGCACCATTCACAGCACTCTACGGATAGAAGTGTCATTCACCGCTAAGTTGGGACGACATTAGAGATCGTGAACTCCTTGGATGAGAGATGATTGTGGCAACTGTGGACGTAGATCGCACGATCAGGGAAAGGATGCGAATAGCCTAAGACCAATAGAAGCATTGAGCAGATGCAAAGCGCTGACATCTAGAGTTCCAACCTGAAGACCATGTATTTCTGAAGATCTCTCCAAACAGAGAAGTGATCCGTTTTGGCAAGAGGGGTAAGCTAAGTCCAAGATACATAGGACCGTTTTGGCAAGAGGGGTAAGCTAAGTCCAAGATATATAGGACCGTTCGATATATTCGAACGAGTTGGAGAAGTGGCATATTGTTTAGCACTACCGCCCTCATTGGAAGGAGTGCACAATGTGTTCCACGTATCCCATCTACGACGATATGTGAGCGACCTGTTGGGTTTCGCCAGCGTCCTGGCCATCAAACCGTGGCCGATTGCGGAACAAAAATTTTACAAACTGGCACTAACGGAACCCGATGCTATGGATCTACCATTAACCCTAATCTAGCAAACTATATAGGAGTTTAGAAAGGTTATACCGAATGATCTGTGTCTTTCGGTCTTTAACCTTCATCCCAAGCTTCTAGTGGCCTCCATGATCAAGCTTGATCTCCGGTCTCCCTCCATCGAAGATGATCCACTTGAGGATTTGTAGTTTGAGCTCCAACCTCATAGCCGAGGTAACTAGAATACCTAGTTCGCTAAACTAGATAGCCTAGAGAATGTAAAATCTAATGATGGATTAATTTATCTCCAAACACTCTAGGTTTCTCAACACATGAGACTTGAAGGGTGGAGGTAGAAGAAGAAGTTTGAGGATGAGAGTGTGAGGCAACTCAAGAAAATGGCTAAGTCTTATGAGCAATAATGAAGTCTCTAATAAATATCTTAAGTCTCCAAAATATCTTAAGACTCCAAAATATCTCACAACAAAACAAATATCAAGCATGCTTGAATAGTAACCATGAGTCACTACAAAGCCATGCTACAATAAATGCATACAACACCCCATCCTCTCCACCTCATTAACCATTTAATCCTAAATGGTTAAAACTAAATGAGGTGGTATCTTCCAGAAGCACCTTGTAATAAATTACAAGAATACCCATCATCTATATATACATACCCACATCCGCATTCCGAAGAATACGAATACAAAGAGACAAAAATAATCCAACAATATAATACTAAACTCCGGCTTAAACCAAAACCACTAGTATAAACCGTCCGAATCATGATACGTATACAAGTGCACGTATATGATCGAACCCTGCCGCAAAACCATATAACCTCTATATCGTTTCGCCTGAAGCAGGGAAACCCTCTGTGTGGGACTCTAAAGACTCGTCAATACGCTGGAAGTGGGTTTAACCATAAGCATGTCAGCGGCACTAGCTGTACGTAACGGCTATCCAGGTATTGAGCGAAAGGAAGGTCGACGAGCAAACTCATCCTGACCCCTATTGAGCCTGTCAGCGACAATATCCGCACAGTCCGGTCTGTTCGTCTAAGAGTATCGCATATCGTGTCTAGGGGTGAATAAAGTCAGATCCCTAAAAAACGCGACATTTCGTGTCGGTATGTAACCCATCACCACCTGAGAAACTACTGATCCTATATCAGTAATTCTCGACTAGCTTGGCCAAGGATTTCTGGTGATGGCCACCCGTGCACAACGCGACACCAATCCCCAATACCGGGAGAGACGAATCCCCGAAGATCCGCTCACTGCCTCCATGTGGTTCGGGACTGTACCCAACTAAAACCTGTTTGCACGACTCTTTTGAGCCGTGGTAGGGTAGTAATCAAAGCACAGTGGGAACTCACACGAGACAAATGACGATCTCAGGTCGACAAATTAACCTTTACATATATCACCTGGGAACTGCTATGTGACAGTAGATATAATACCAACTAATATGTTCCCGGCGAGTCCATCCAGTGTACTCATAACCCAATAAGCACCTGTATACTATCTTAGGTGAACAAACTAACACCAATGGCTTGTGAGACCTTGCCACCGCCCCTCGTCAGGGTCTCGATCAGTATACACTAGTCTACTCTGGAGTATCGATGCCCAGTCTCGATACTCCCACGACTAGGGACATTTAAGTATGTGCTTATAGACCACCCAGCTCCCACGTATATGATCGCCATCATAATGCTGGTAGCCAAGCAAAAATTCTATGGGCTCTATCAACATATAATAGTGATATGTAATACCACATAAAGCATGTACATGACAATAAAGATAAACCAGATAGCATACTATCATTTTGAGTAAGACAGTTCTATCCATTTAGGTCCTCTCTCAATCATCGCAATTGTGTGCCTGCGATTCAATAATTGACTTGAGGGCGCTATAGCCAACAATCTCCTACTTGCACTTAAGGATAATTACTGCGGTGTCGTATATTCACAGCTCGTGTGATACCGAACACACAACTTCTCTACTAATCAGTTTCGCAAAGCTCGGTTGTGAAACTATTGTGTTCGAGAAAGAGCCTCAGTGAGTGGACCCGCTCCAATGTTTCTTTCTATATCTCTCTATATCTCAACTTCGTGGAGAAAGACTATCTTTTAAAATGAGCGATACTTGTCGTAGAATTTGTATGGATATTGATAGGACCTAGTTCAAAAATGAACTACAAATCCAACAAACTTCTTAGACTGAATTTAATCAGTATACTGCGACATGCCTACTTCAGTATCTGCTTGGACCACCTGTCTACCATACTGTCCCTCAAAAGAGAGAAAACTATAACTCTGACAGCCAGTCTGTCATCCAGGTTACCTTGGAAGCCTGAAATGATAACCGTCTCCTGAAGGAGGCTGCCGTTACAATATACCAAGAACATCCACTTATGTAATGACCCCAAAATCTTTATACATTTGTATTATCCCTCTTCAATAATATACCGTATTTATTTGTACTTGGTATTTTCCGTTTTCTATTAAATTTATTATTATTTTATTTCTCAATCTATTATGTATTTTTTCTAGGTACAATTTCTTTTTCTTATATTTAAGTTTTTAACTTCTCATTCTTATTTTTTCCTTTCATAAATATTTAACCCAAATCCATTATTCTTATTCTCTACAGCCCATCTAAAAAGCCCATTTTCTTTTTAAGCAACATCATATATTTAATTCTAATTAAATATGTGCATGAACAACCTTGTATCTCATTGGTTAAGTCCTTGCATTGTTATTCCATAAGTCACATGTTTAAATCCTTATTCTTGCAATTATTTTTTATCATTTTTTAATCTTCTCATAACCTACAAATGAGACCTTTCATTTCCAAAATGAATGGTGACCTTTCATTTCTCTTTTAATTCTCATATTGAATGCATATATTATTATACATAATTCACCATTACACCATCTTTATTGTCCTCCTCCATCTTTTCCTTCCTCATATTTTTTTATCTCTCACTTCTCCCTCTTCACCTAGAGTCCAAGAAGAAGAACATGAAGAAGTCTTCAAGAAGGTCTCGCTACTAACGCGAGGCTATCGGCAGATAGACAAGCCCGGTGACAATACCGGCTTATGCATGTAAGTCCCTTCACTCTTTCCTCCCTCCATCTCTTTCTTTTTCTCTTTATATTTCTCTTGTTTTATATTGACATGAAAAACTTCCCTTAGCATATCATAGTTCCTAAATAATTAATTAAGTTGATACATATATAAATAATGAACACACAAACATACACACATATATAGTTTGTAAAGTCTTTTTCATTACTCTCAATTCACATGTTAAGATTTCATAGTGACCAATTAGGATTGCATGTTTGTTGTTTTATTTTAAATCACTTTATTTAATGTTTGTAAAAAAAAAAATGAAGTTACGAATAAATACCATGGTTTTCTCATTTCTCACATATGACATATCAATACCTTTAGTTTTAAAATAATTTTTATAAATTAATTTTTAATTCTGAAAATTTTAGGAAATTTACATATGATAAAATATATTATTTTGTACACGCTGTAAAATTTTTAGATCGAACCGCATAACGGTTTAGGAATTACATTGTTTTTATTCACTGATCGTAAAACAGAAAACTGCAGTTATCGGTCAATTTCTAGGACATATAACTTGGTATACCGGTATCCAAATTGAGCAAACTTAGGTGTTTTTGATATCCACATCGAATGATCTAGATTTTCTTAGTTTAATAGTTTTACTGAAAACCCATCTAAGATAAAGAAAACCGCGTTACAATATTAAGTGACGGATCTGGACAGAATCTGTTCCGATTCGCACACTGTTTTTAAATTGGACATAACTCGAACACCCGATGTCCGTTTGTGACAAAATTTAGATGTGTAGATGCACCATTGATAGAACTATAATTTTCTGTATATTATATTACTTAGGAATGCATGAAACAACCTGATATAGGCTTTGCAATAGAATATATAGTTGCTGTCCAGAAATCTGAATTTCTATTTTAAACGCTGATATTAAAATGATCATAACTAGAGCTTCAGAAATCCAAATCATGTGAATCTTGGTGATATCGATAAGTTCATCGAAATACCTACAATTTTATAATACTTTTCATAACCTTAAAACCGATGGAAATTAACTCAAAATGCGTTTTAAAAATATGTGACGGTGCCGAATAGATTCTGATCTATTTTGCGCGACGATACGAAAACATATATATATCTCTCAAACCGGTAGTCGTATTTAGACGAAACTGGAACTCACGCATGCAAAACACTTAGAGCCATATTTTTGTTTATGTTCTCGTATTCGTTTGACTTGATTAATTAGTCGTACATAATATTTCTTTACAGCATTGTTTTTGGTAGTTACTCGTATAATATACTAGACTCATTTCATACTATTCGAACATGTATACATATTTATCTTGATCATTAAATTGTTGTATATACATAAAGACGATAATTAAATACTTGAGTTGTATTTTGAAAACTATACAAAAGTATTTTTACATAAAACCCCCTCAAGTTTTATAAATTACAATAAGGCCTCTAACAATTATTGAACTTCAACTCACCTTCTTTTAGTCTGACTCAGGTTAGAGTCTGACTATTTCTGACTTGAATATGATTCAAGTCAATCTATATTCTTTCATATTCCAACCCAATATGAATACATGAATCCCTGAATCCAGTTAACAATCTATATAACTTGACTGAACCGAACCATGGATATTCTTTTTACATGTTTCCCAGTATTCCATTTACATGACTCTACGGTTATAACCGTTTTCTGATATCATGGTTTCGGTCAGTCAGTCAATCAATCATACAACCAACACAAATTACAAGATAACAATACAAACAAGACATCGCGGGGTTTAAGGGGTAGATTGGTACGGAAGATGTTAAAGGTGGCACGAGGTGGTCAGATTAATACACCTAACCTGAATCCTATTGCTGTTGTACCGTGGCATAACGGTTCCTTGTACTACACATGCCCTAGTCTCTGGCAAGTGAGACTCCCCTCGTATACACTGGCATTCTTCTGTACCAAGCTACAAATAACAGCGTTAACATAACATTACAACAATAGTTTACACTTTAAAATGTTTCTTCTTATTCTGTCTTCTCTACTTCTTTCTTACCTTTGGGACTTACCGAGCGATCTGTTCGCTGACGACATTCTGTTCTCTCTTCTTTGAATGTCGTCAGGTGACTCGGACCCGGCAGAAGTAGAGCCAACAGAAGAAGACTTGGAGAAATTTGCCGAAGACCCAGCAGTATAATTTCATTGTACACTTTTCTTTTCAGTACTTTCCTTTTCCTGTTATGCCACTGTTTAGGCATCTTTATTTCAGTTGTATTTTTCTTTCCATGTATTGTACAAAGAATGTTAATAAATAAAAGTTGCTGTTCTTTTTTTTATACTCTTGTCTCTTGTGTATTTATATTGCTTAGCTACGCTTAGCGTATGTACTTCTGAGTACATACGTAGCGGACCTCGTCGTGTTCCCTTCGCCGTATACTGGGAATCGGGGCGTGACAACTTATGTTCATGACTGCTTTCCAATGTTTCTCCAGAATTGGATTAATATATGCTTATTGCAATTAGTGCAAAAGCAAAATCCGGTGTGGTACTTGACATCTCATGATTGACTCAATTGCCTAAGCAAGTGATATGCTTATCATGCAAATCCCTCTCCTTATCAGTCTAAAAGACATTTCTTTAGGGAGGGTGATTCCATCACCTGCGGGTATACGACCATGTCAGGAGTCGTCTATGTTTACCGCCGAAAACCGGGGAAGACAAACGTCTTGCCTGAATTTGGAAGCATATGTTATTTAGATTTATCTGTCCACCTCTCCGAAGATGCCAAATTGATTTATGGCACCGTGCATTGAAGGTTTAGACGAATGCGGCCGTTGTAGCAGACTTCGTCAGATTCCCCCTCATTTGCGAGGGGTTTTTGATTGTGGGGACACTCTTCCCTGTAGGCGCAAGCCCGTGCAGTTAATTGCGCTACTGCATCGCGGTAACCACTTTCTCCTGCTCCAGAAGGTCACTTCGTGTCGTTGTTTCCTCCAATAAGAGAGCAGGGCTCTATTCAAAATTTGAAATTTGAACTGAGGCAGCGCCTCACGTGCAAAGCACGAGAGCGCCAGCGCCAAGAGCGCCAGCGCCATGAGTCAAAGACTCTGAGGCAGTGCCTCACGTGCAAAGCACGAGAGCGCCAGTGCCAAGAGCGCCAGCGCCAAGAGTCAAATACTCTGAGGCAGCACCTCACGTGCAAAACACGAGAGCGCCGACGCCAAAAGCGCCAGCGCCAAGAGTTAAAGACTCTGAGGCAGTGACTTACGTGCAAAGCGCGAGAGCGCCAGCTCCATAACTAAAAGTTCTCCATCCTTGGATCAAAAATCCAACGGTGATTAAAAATCACCAAGGTACAGAATTAAATTCTGACTGAGGAAATACTCCTCAATCTTTCTAAATAAGAAAGATTGTGCTCTGTAAATCAGAGCACCGTTGGATCAAAGATCCAATGGTGATTAAAAATCACCAAGATACAGAATAAGTTCTGTATGGGAAAATATTTTCCCAATTTTGTTAAAAACAAGAAAAATGTCTTCTGTAGAACAGAAGTCCTTGGATCAAAGATCCGACGGTGGATAAATTCCCCACATCAATTAAGAAATCTCTCAATGAGAGATTTCCTTAACTGAATCAACAAATCAGCCTCCTCTATATAAAGGACCTAAGACTTCAAGTCTTGTACAGAAGAACCCCCCCATAAACTTCGATCTCAAAGTGAAGAGCAAGCTTTAAGAAGAAGAATTTTCTTCAAGGTAAATAAGAATAGAGATCATAGCATCTTAAGGGTTTAACCCTCATACAAAGAACATAGTTCTTTTCTCGGATCTGAGATCCATGAGACAAGTCTCCCCCAAACGAGAATTTAATTCTTACGGGGATGAATTTGTTCTTAGGGATCGAAGATCCAAGGGAGAACAAAGAATTGAACTTTACAGAACATAACACAGAAAGAAAAAACCCAGCGCCAAGCGCTGCAAAATAAAGAGTGTTTAGCACTCAGTGGTTGGCGCTCAGCGCCAAGCGCCTCACGTGTCCCTCACGTGGACGCTATTTAATAAAAAGTGCTTAGCTTTCTAAGTCTGGCACTCAGCAACGAGCGTTCCACATGCTCCTTACGTGGGCGCTATTTTATAAGAAGCGCTTAGATTTCTAAGTCTGGCGCTCAACGCCGAGCGCTCCATGTGCTCTTTACGTGGGCGCTATTTTATAAGAAGCGCTTAGCTTTCCAAGTCTGGCGCTCAGCGCCAAACGCTCCACTAGCTCCTCACGTCGGCGCTATTTTATACGAAGCGCTTAGCTTTCCAAGTCTGGCGCTCAGCGCCAAGCGTTCTACGTGCTCCTCACATGGGCGCTATTTTATAAGAAGCGCTTAGCACTCTAAGTATGGCGCTCAGCGCCAAGCGCTCCAAATTTGGCGCTCAGCGCCAAGCGCTCTACGTGCCCCTCACATGGGCACCGATGAAATAAAGAGTGCTCTGTAAATAGAGCCCAGCGCCATAAAGAGTGTTCAACACTCAATACAAAACAAAGAAAGGAAGGTGGGTCTCATGCCCCGCCTCCTGATATACGGTGAAGGGGACGCGACTAGGCCGCTACGTATTTACTCCGAAGTAAATACGCTAAGCGTATCTAAGCAATATAAAAGTAAAATCACAAGAGACAAGATATAATAAAACAACAACTTTATTTATTCACATTCTTTCTGTACAATGCATGGAAAGTAAACACAACTGGATAAAAGCGATGCCTAAATAATGGCATAACAGAAAAGGAAAATCACTGAAATGAAAGTATATAGTGAACTAAAGCTCTGGGTCTTCAACGAAGTGGTCCAAGTCTTCAGCAGTGGGCTCTATCTCAGGGATGTCCAGATCACCTGATGACATTCAAAGAAGAAAGAAAGAGAATGTCGTCAGCGAACAAATCGCTCGGTAAGTCCCAAAGATAAGACGGAAATAGAATAGACAGAATAAGGAGGTAGCTTTTAAAGTTGTATTATATTGTTGTAATGTTGTGTTAACGCTGTTGTTTGTAGCTTGGTACAGAAGGATGCCAGTATATATGAGAGGGGTCTCTATATGCTAGAGACCAGGGCAAACGGAATGTACAAGGAACCGTTGGGCCACGGTACAACAACAACGGAATATAGGTTAGGTGTCTTAATCTTACTGTCTCGTGCCACTTCTAACACCTTCCGTACCAATCTACCCCTTAAACCCTGTAGTGTTTTGATTGTATTGTTGTATTGTATTGTCATGTATCGTAAACTATATAGATTGTATAATTGGATGACTTACCAAAACCATGATATCAGTAAACGGATGTAACTGTAAGATCATGGAGGTAACTGTAGAATCATGTAAATGGAAGTATATCCATGGTTCGGTTCGGTCAATATAGATTGAATGTATTGAACAACTTGAATATAGGGATTCATGTTGAATTGGAATATTGTAGATTGTAGATTGTAGATTGTACTTGAATCATATTCAAGTCAGATTATTAATAAGACTCAATCTGAGTCAGACAATTAGAAAGTAAATTGAAGTCCTGATTGTTTTGATATTATCGGTAACCGCTGCACATGGGCGACAAAGAAAGAATGACCTTTACTATTTAACCCCCAGAGTTCGTTAGCTGGGGAAGCTAGCTTGATTTGTGTCTTTTTCAAAGACGATTACCGTATTGATAACATCGTCGTTAAGTTATCTACCTTAAATAGGCAAGCACCCACTTCTCCGGCTCCCTGAGGCTCAAGAGATTGGTCCCGGTTAAACCTATGTTTACTAGGGTCCTTAGGGTAATTTATAGAACTTGAGGGGGTTTTATGTAAAAATACTTTTATATAGTTTTCAAAATACACCCCAAGTATTAGTTATCGTCTTTAGAGTTATTATAGGTGTGGATTTATAATTGTGATATTTCTAGTGAAAATATCCTAAATTCATAATAAAAGGTATTTATTTGTAATATTGACTTTGTATTGAATTCATGGTATTTTAACGTTAAACGATTCTTGTGATTTTTGAAAAGAGTTGTAATATTTATATTATTTCAAAATAGATATTTTAATGTTACATATTATATAAAAATAATATATATTTTATATTTCTAAAAATCTCATTTTCTTAAGATGTCGTATTTTAAACCTTTCGTGGCCGAATGCTCCTTGCGGAGGTCTGCATCTCGCACTACTAAGCCTGAGGATGTGCGATAATCCGCACCATCCTGAATGGGTTCCCCAAATAGGTTGTAGCGGCGCTTTGTAAAGATTTGTGTAAAATACTAATCATTAAGAAAAATGGTTTTATTAGTAATAGTATTTATTTGAAAAGGTGTCGTTTTCCTGTATTCTATATTCCCGAGGGTATTGTGCTATGTTGCATATGAGTGTTTGAGGAGGTAGGTTATTACCTCATGATCTACTTAAAGGTATAGCAAGTCTAATAGTTTAAATGCTGAAATGAAACTACATGGTATTTTAGTGAAAAAATACGGTAAAATGGAAATAGCAATTTCTTTTGATATAGAACTTGTTCAATATGATTAGTTAGTGTTTAATAGTCAACATGAAGTGGTTTAACAAGATTGTATTAAGAAAATGTTGGATTTTGAGAAAGAACCGAATCGGAAACCGGATTTACTCCGTTCCGTCGGGTTTTGGAATTTCGTATTTTTAGAAAAGATTAGAGAAGGGAAATTGGGACTTACGGGTTTCAAACTTAAAGGAGAGGAAGGGGAGACGAGAGGAGTCGACGGTGCGTCGTTTCGTCGCCGGGATCTCTTAGGGTTATCGCCGGAAAATTTGCTGGGGCTTCGCCTCTTTACTTCTTCCAAAGTACACTAGGATTTCAAGGAATTTCTTGAGAGTTGGATCAGAATTTTGGATGAGGGGGTAGTGTTTAGGGGTGGTATTTATAGGGTTAGACTAGGGTTAGGGTAGATGAAGAGTTTAATTGAAAAAAATGTAATAAAATATATTAAAATGTATTAAAAATGGAGTAAATTGGGTTTTATTGGGTCTTTGGAACTGATCTGGGTAATTGAAGTGTGCAGGGGGAGGGGAGGCCAAGAGGCACCACTTTGGTGTTAGGGACTCGGCGGTCCGGGCGAGTCCGGCCGGCCCCGCCGGCCCGAGTCTAGCCGAGTCAGGCCACCGTTGGGTCCCCCGACGGTCCATCTACTCACTGGCGTATTTAACTTTTCATGGGTAGTAGGGGTTTTTGTGAGATATGCACGTGTAAACTCTTGGTATTCTAAAAATTCAAAACAAAATAATATTAAAAATAATGTGGGGGTTTGGGATTTGAACTCTGGTGGCTTGGTTCAGCAGTACAAGGTATTACCAATGAGCTACAAGCTCCTTCTTGTAATTAAAGAGCTAATTAAATACTTAAAGTAGTCACAGCAAAAGTAAATACCCCAAGTATACATTAATTTTTAAGCAAATTTTTGTATACTAAAAATGGAGTTGTTACAGTGGGCATCAAAACTCATGTCAATGCTCAGCATTGTTGAACAAAAGGGATTAAGTCCAAATAAGTAATCAAGTGGGCTGAGCCCAAGGTTAGCCAAACCCCAAATCAACCGAGCCCACATGCTCTTTATTTTTCCAAACTGGTCTTAGTCCCAAACAAGACCACCGATCTTTTAACGAATACCGATTGGTTCAAGGGTATATCTCTCCACACCTCTGATACATGTCGTTGTAATTCTTCAACGTTTTCAGAGAGGTGGAGCGTCCCAATAACCAATAACCTTTGGTATACCCCCAAACCAACAAACCATAATCTCACCGGACCGCAACGTCCTCAAAACTAAATTGTGGACCGCAACGTCCCTAAAAACTAAATTGTGGACCGTAATGTCCTTAAACTAAATTCTATGACCGTAACGTCTTTAAACTAAACCTTTTGGACCGCAACGTCCCTAAACTAAACTCTATAGACTATGATGTCTTTAAACTCTATATACTAAGATGTCCTTAAACTCCACGGACTATGATGTCCTTAAACCCAACGGACCGTAACGTCCCTAAACTAAACTGATAGAGCCCAAATACTCTTTCATTGGATCAAAAATGATCCCGAAACCTTGTTAAGTAGATCTTAGTCTAAAATTAGACTAACGTATCATTAACAAACATTTAAGTTGATCTTAATCTCAAACGAGATTAGCGAGCCTTAAATTAACCAAATCCAAATCTAAGAAAATACGGATTTGGACTAATCCCCGTCCTACGGGCGACAACATAAATTAGTCTCCATATACAATCCACGGGCAACCAAAAAATAAAACAAACACACACGCCACGAAATGAACATCTGAAGAAGGAGAAAGTGGTTACCGCTATACGGTAACGTAATTAACTGCAGGGGCTTACGCCTGCAGGGAAGAGCGTCCCCACAATCAAAAACCCCTCACCAACGAGGGGGAATCTGACTAAGTCTGCTACAAAGGCCGCATCTGTCCAAACATCCGATGCACGGTGCCATAAATCAACTTGGCATCTTCGGAGAGGTGGACGGATAAAACCAAATAGCATCTGTCCCCAAATTCAGGCAAGATGGCCTACGCGGTCCCGTCTCCCGTTTTCGGCGGTAAACAGATTCTGGCACGCCCGGTGGGACCTTTTCCTCTTTCCACTCCACACTTCGTGTGTCGTGTTTTTCCGCGATCAAATAATCATGGTATATATGTTTGTGGTTACCCTTGGGTAATGGGATATTGAAGCCGGCGTTTCGTCTCTATGAAGAATGGTGTTCGCTTCCACCTTAGCAACTCAGGCTCTGTCATATCCGGTGGAGTCAAATATGGACCACTTGCGGCCTTAATATCTCAGCAATTCGGCTCTTCAAGAAATCTTGTGGCTTCTCTTTGGGTCGATACTGCTACCTCCCACCCTCGGTGCCTCAAAGTCGAAGGAGGAAGCCCATAGGAAGTCTGTCTTCCACAGGCTGGTTCCCCAAACTGCAGTTTTGCCGATGGAATCAGTCTTCAAACAACTGGCACCTGCCAAGGACCAAGGTCGACGTAGGGGGTAGAATATTCAAGCTCTCAAAGGAAACATGGGGCAGGCTCGGCAAAATCCTGAGGCTAATCAAATCTCGGCCGTAAGAAACGGTCGACGTCAATATAGGCATCATACAAAATGAGCTGGGGGCAGTTCTCCATATGGTCCTGTTTCAACCCCAGTGGTGAATGTTGTTGTTCCAACCGGGAACAACTTCAAATTGTTGCGAAGGGCCAGACAAAATTCTCCTACTGCAATATTGAAGAAATCTCCGCAGCCTATGGAGATCCCACGAGAGCAGAAACTAGTTCGCTCCCTAAAACAACTTTCCTCATCTATATAAAAGGTGTGGAAGCAGGTGAAGGTTTCTGTCGTCAACCACGGCTCTTCCCCTAGATGTCAGCCAAATTCTGAAAAATCCCCTTTCAAATACAATGGGGCTCATCCCAAGACGGTGCCTGATACAGCGGTTCCTCCTAAAACTGTAACATTTCAGGAAAATAAAATATTATTTTTGGGAATTTTTATAATTAAATAATAATTATTATGAATATTTTAATAATACGGTATAATTAAATACCGATAAAGTGGAAAATATTTGGAAAATTATAGAAATTTCGGAAATGAGGGTGTTTTATATGATTTAGGCGAATTATGAAATTCTATGATTTATTTTGCATTATTTAGTGCTAATCGCGATTAAATATCGCTAATCGCACATTAAACTTGTTTTGTGCAAAACATGCACCATGTCACATTTTGACACTTGTTTCATTTTGTCATGGCTTTTTCCTTCTCTTGCATGGTTTTGTTTTAGAAAAGAAAAGAAAACAAAAGATAAAGATAAGAAAAGAAAAGATAAAGAAAACAAGAAAAAGAAAAGTCAAAGAGGTATCATGATGAAAAGAGGGATGGGCATGAGAGAGAGAGGGTGATGGGTCAAACCTAGACATGGCTCATTGTTTCTCTCTTCATCTCTTCACCATTTCTTCTCCCTCTTCACCCATAGTAGCTCCCATCTCCCTCCTCCACTTCAAGCCTCAAAACACCCCCAAAACAAATCCAAAACCCCATCTCCATTTCACAAATAGCATGCACAAGCCAAGGGAAGCACATTGGACCAAGAAAAATCGAATTTTGAGGACTTTGGGCAACTCAAGAAAATTCTTGAGTTGCCAATTGAGGTAATTTCTGCACCTTTAGAATAGTATTTAAATTCTTTAGGCATCCATATATGTTTAGTATCGATATCGAGTGGTTTTGTGAACCTAGAAATTTCTAGATGAGGGTTTTGAGAAATTTTGAATTGTGAAGTGTAATTGAGATTAGTAGAGACCTTATGACCCTTATAGGGATTGTATCTTGGAATGAAACCATAGAATAAACCCCGGAATACGAACTTAGAAACCCCGACATCGGAAAACTGTGAAAATATGATGGTAATTAGAAATCTGCTAACATTCGGGGACCTGAAAAATTATTTAGCAAACACTGAGATACATGCAGGCACCCTAGGAGCTACCACCGAAACCTGAGACCCCCTGGACTTTTCTTGGCCGCAATTTTATTCCCTTTGGCCGCAATTTGCAGCCTGGGTAGTTTGGAACTGGCTCGTGTTTGTTCTTTAGCTTTATCTCTAGTAAACTAGAGTCTTGACATATGCAACTTTGGCTAGTTTGTCCTAGGGTAAAATCTGGAGCATGTTTTCAAAGTTGCCGCCTTGTATGTCGCGATGTTTTTGAATTTAGGTTTTGGTATTTTGCATTGTATTCCGTCGTATGGCGTTTGAATGCCAACGACTAGGGTTATTGGTTGTGTTTTGCATGCGAGACTATAGGTTTTAACCTATCGGTGTTTCGTGCGCCATTTTGGTTTTCGTGTGTGATTTCGTTTACGATGCTATATGTGATATGTAGATACCTCACGAGGACGCCGAGACGACAAGCAAGCATGTGGCGTCATCGGCATCGGCAAGCGAGATCAAGGTGAGTAGATTATATCTATGGGGGAAGTCGGGTGGATGGCGTATAGCACCTCCGCAAAGTTGTGAGAAATGATGGGATGTGATATATATATATACTTTTACATGTTAGTGTGTGATATGAACCTTATCAAGAAAAGTTTTAAGAGATTTGGGGGTAGTGTTAGCGAGAATTGCAGAAAGGACTTTAGTCGATTTCTTAGTCACGAAACCCTGGGGCAAAGATTTGCATACACGCACGTACACATACTCGCGTACATTTACTTCCTTGTGCATATTGGGGACATATATATATATATATATATATATATATATATATATATATATATATATATATATATATATTGGTATTCATATGCTTGGATGATGAGGATGTTATATGATACTTGGGAATGAGTCGATATGATCGGGTATGATGCTGTGAGATATTTAATGTATGACCGAGATATGTCATGATGTTATAGCGGATCGTTGGACGACGATACTATGTGGATGATGATATATATATGATAGCTGACATATGATCGAGATATGAGATGAGATATGTTATGATATTTATAATGGATCGCTTGGGCTATGTATACTTCTATATGATAATATGTGTTGATGACATCGGGTTGTATGAGGGTTTAGATCAATAGCCAGATCATGATATTGTTGATGATATTAGTAGTGTATTAGACTTAGATCAGTACCCCTGCTCACGATATGTGATGATGTGGATACCAGATGAATAATGAGATAAATGTGATATTTGACCCGTACCCAGATTTAGAATGCCGTATGATAGATTTACCGTACGAGATATAGTTATGAGGATAGATCCGCACTCTTGACTCAAGGATGTCATATTATTTATTGTATCGTACGTGATACTATTGAGGCGAGATCACCGACTACTAGATATATATATAGATCGACTCAGACTTAAGTGGATTCCCTTACTCTTTTGACTGGGCTCGAGTCATACTAGTTTTCAAAAGTGGAGAATAGTGAGTAATTTAAATACCAAACTATATGACTCGTATATTGGATAGGTATATTTTCAGTGTTGCTGTTACTACATCACCTTCTGTATATTTATGATGTTTCATCGCATTGTTTGCTTGTACATATGTTATCTGTAATTATTATGAAACCCTGCTGTCAGGACATCAGCACCATTACCGATGATGCGTATGTTCCACGTACACTTGCTTACCGGCTCACACACATTATCATCGGTAATTGCCATGTCATGTACACTTTAGAAAATACTATTTTATTGACATAGCTTGCTAACTGATTGTTGCTGTATGTTATAGCTTTCATATGCTAGTTTAATTATTGCATGATATCAGATGCATCCATATATTCATTGGTTATGCAGTATTATGGAGATTTATGCATGTTTTCATTGTTATTGACATAGTGACTTGATGATTTCGGATTATTCTTGATATTTTCTGGATTTGGAAACCGCATGTGAAAGTTTTGTAAACTGATGAATTATTTTAAAGAGAAAAATGCGGTTTTCCTTGATATGTTGAGTATTGTCCACCATGATGTTTTCTCGGTTCTGAGATGTTTTCGAGACCCGATTCGAGGAGTTGGATGAACCGTCTCGGGTACATGGTGGGCCCTATTAGGTACCCCGGGGCAATAAGCTCGAGCTGTAGACGATGAGCCCGGCAGGGGCAGACTGCCTACCGGTGATTTTACCTGGCGCGGCGGATATCCGGATGATACCATTCATGGTCGTATGATTGATGATATGGCCCCAGATGTTTGGAGCTAATGCCGCACGAGTTATACTTCGAGATATGATAGAAGATCGCTAGTCACCAGAGATGAAAGACTAGGACATGTGATTCATTGCCTACCCCGATGCGAGATCATCAGATTGATTGATTCTAGCTAGAGATGACTTCACGCTGATACGTTGAGAGTTGATATAGACGATCGAATGTCAGGAACCCATTTTCCAAGTTTAAAGTATTCGGAAAACAATGCAAGTAATTCTACGGACCCTCTAGAAGAATGAAACCCTAACCCGACATAATGACCATGGAACGCCGGTGAACTTTAGGGTTTGTGGCAGTTCAGCGGTGCCATTAGTGAGGCTTTGGTTTGCCCTTCTACGGTTGGTCCATAGGTGCTGTGGCATATATTCGATACTATTAAACTGTACTCAAGATGTTGAGCTCTTAGGGGATTATGGAATCTTGGCGAATCGATCGAAAAGTTCGACATCATTCGGATATCATGTGATGAGATACATTGCTTGGGAGACTCCAGATACGAGTATAGCCGTTGGAGCACGGTCCATGCAGCCACGATGAGACGAGTCCGAAGCAGTCGACATTAGAGAAAGTGGAGTAAGAGGTTCGTACGAGATCTTGATGAGGGGACGTTCCACTTCGCCGACATAAGAGATGTGACACGCATACAGAGGTGTTATATATGGATATATCTTCCAGAAAGAGTCGCGATAAGGATGCAGCCGTTCCGGAACAAGAAACAGATATAGTAAAAGGTGATAACCTCCGGATAGTTCGGCAGAGACGAGATTTGGGAAAGACCTCGACATGACCTTTCTCGAATAATTTACGAGAAGACTTGGACCCAGGAGCGGTCCTATTACGCACACCCAGCAGGCCTGAGTTCGGCATCGTCGATGAGACATGTTATGAGTGACCATGACAGTTGGCTAGAGACTTTTAGAGGATGTGCTTGAGTGGGACTATTCCACCATACTTGATTTCGGTATTTTGGACGATCTATTCGCATGATTGGGTTTTGATGACCGAGTTTCATGATATTTTTTTTCGTGCACCATGGTTGCACCTACTGGGTATTCACATTTTTATGCATAGTTATTGCACTTGATGTTGATTTTGTGCGCTGGACATGTTTATGATTTCATGGATTGCATACAGCTGATTTGATTTTTGTACGGGTGGTATGCACTCGATTTGGTTTTGCACTCGGTATAGCTTACATATGCTTGCAGTGCATTAGCACGTGTTTCATGCATGCAGTTGCACGCTTTTTTGGATTTTATTCACCTTGGTACACTCGGTGTTGTTTTTATACGCATTTGAGTTATTGATGCATTTTCGTGCACTGGATGCACTGTATTTGATATTTCGTGCACTGGATACACTAGATTTGGTATTTCGTGCACTGGATGCACTGTATGTGGTATTTCGTGCACTGGATGCACTATATTTGGTATTTCGTGCACTGGACGCACTGTATTTGGTATTTCGTGCATTGGACGCACTGTATTTGATATTTCGTGCACTAGATGCACTGGATTCGTATTTTGAGCTTTTGTTGCACCAGTTAGGTACCTTGTGCATTGGTTGCATCGGACATATACTCCGTACCCTGGTTGCACCCGATCTATGTCTTGAGCATTTGTGTTATTAGATTTGTGTTTTGTGCGCGTCTGCACTTGATATTCATTTTCATGCATGTTACTGCACTAGATATTTTTTACGGACCTGACACGCTTGGGTTGGATTTTTGCGCATACTAGGCGCTTGATACTGGATTTTGTGCGCATCAGACGCACTCGAGTGAGATTTTACTCATGCGTATTGGATGCCCTTGATTTAGGTTTTATTCGTGCATATTAGATGCACTTGATTTAGCCTTCATTCGTTCAGGACGGATGCACTTGATTTGGATTTTCGCGCATGTTGAGCGCATGATATGAGATTTTGTTTTGTGCACAGCGGATGCATTCGATTGGGGTTTTCATTTATGCATGTTAGTTGTACTGGATTGAGATTTTGTGCACCACAGCTGCACTCAATTTCGATTTGATGTCATTCGAGATATTTATTTGGATTTCATGCCTAGGGTATGTATGAGATTTGACTTGTGCTTTCGGTGTAGTTTCCCTGCACTTTTAATATTTTGATTCGATTTTGTGCACGCTGATGCACATGGTTGTGAGATTTTATACCGTGGTATACCTGATTGGATTGAGGTTTATTATATACCATCGATTTCGATTATGATATTTGATATTGTTTCCGTACACTTTGTGCACTTGATTGGGATTCTTGCGCATATTTGGCGCGCTTGATGCGATTTTGGTGCACACCTGATGCACTAAATCGGGATTCTTCGTGCATATTAGATGCACTTGTTATTGTTGTCAGGCACACTCGTTGCCCTTGACAGGTGTTTTTGTGCACACCCGTTGCATTTAGCTCTGGTTTTTGTGCACATGTATGGCATATTCATTGATTTCGGTTTCCGTGCGCACCAGACGCACGTGGCATTCATGTACTTATTTTGGATTTGATTTTCCTGTGAGATGATGTTTATGATATTTACTATTTGATATAGTAGCTGGGCAGGACTAGTCACAGGACAGTACCTGAGTATATTTTTGCATGCATCGATAGTTATCGAAGGGATTTCCAAAAGAGAGCTATAGTCTCCGTATTCACCTACGTGCCTGAGATGACACGAAACATTTTATAAAGGAAACCCTTCTAAATCATTTCAAAATGGCGGGACGCACATATTAAACAAAGGATAAGTATATATATAGTTATTTTCTTACAATAGACGTCCGCCACTGTGCCGCGATATGCGCATCGCACAACAACATGAAAGGTTTGGCATGCATTTCCTTCTGATGTTTACATTTATAGTTTTGATGTTTACATGTATGGTTTCGATGTATATCATGATTGGTTTCGTTTTGGGCTTTGACATTGATGTCTTCGCCATGACTCCGATGATTACGGGATACTTGACGGAGTTTTGATTTGGAGTTATCTGCTCATTGTTCATGCGCATACATTGCGCTATGATGCGTTTTATGTATTGATGATTTCGGAGCCCCGATGACTTGGACTTTTTACTGAAACGTTTTAGTATTTGAGAGGTTTAAATTTAAATTCGGGGACCGAATTTCTTTAAGGGGGAAGATTGTAACATTCCAGGAAAATAAAATATTATTTTTGGGAATTTTTATAATTAAATAATAGTTATTATGAATATTTTAATAATACGGTATAATTAAATACCGATAAAGTGGAAAATATTTGGAAAATTATAGAAATTTCGGAAATGAGGGTGTTTTATATGATTTAGGCGAATTATGAAATTATATGATTTATTTTGCACTATTTAGTGCTAATCGCGATTAAATATCGCTAATCGCGCATTAAACTTGTTTTGTGCAAAACATGCACCATGTCACATTTTGACACTTGTTTCATTTTGTCATGGCTTTTTCCTTCTCTTGCATGGTTTTGTTTTAGAAAAGAAAAGAAAACAAAAGATAAAGATAAGAAAAGAAAAGATAAAGAAAACAAGAAAAAGAAAAGTCAAAGAGGTATCATGATGACAAGAGGGATGGGCATGAGAGAGAGAGAGGGTGAGGGGTCAAACCTAGGCATGGCTCATTGTTTCTCTCTTCATCTCTTCACCATCTCTTCACCCTCTTCACCCATGGCAGCCCCCATCTCCCTCCTCCACTTCAAGCCTCAAAACGCCCCCAAAACAAACCCAAAACCCCATCTCCATTTCACAAATAGCATGCACAAGCTCAAGGGAAGCATATTGGACCAAGAAAAATCGAATTTTGAGGACTTTGGGCAACTCAATAAAATTCTTGAGTTGCCAATTGAGGTAATTTCTGCACCTTTAGAATAGTATTTAAATTCTTTAGGCATCCATATATGTTTAGTATCGATATCGAGTGGTTTTGTGAACCTAGAAATTTCTAGATGAGGGTTTTGAGAAATTTTGAATTGTGAAGTGTAATTGAGATTAGTAGAGACCTTATGACCCCTATATGGATTGTATCTTGGAATGAAACCATAGAATAAACCCCGGAATCCGAACTTAGAAACCCCGACATCGGAAAACTGTGAAAATATGATGGTAATTGGAAATCTGCTAACACTCGGGGACCTGAAAAATTATTTAGCAAACACTGAGATACATGCAGGCACCCTAGGAGCTACCACCGAAACCTGAGACCCCGTGGACTTTTCTTGGCCGCAATTTTATTCCCTTTGGCCACAATTTGCGGCCTGGGTAGTTTGGAACTGGCTCGTGTTTGTTCTTTGGCTTTATCTCTAGTAAACTAGACCCTTGACTTATGCAACTTTGGCTAGTTTGTCCTAGGGTAAAATCTGGAGCATGTTTTCAAAGTTGCTGCCTTGTATGTCGCGATGTTTTTGAATTTAAGTTTTGGTATTTGTCATTGTATTTCGTCGTGTGGCGTTTGAACGCCAACGACTAGGGTTATTGGTTGTGTTTTGCATGCAAGATTATAGGTTTTAACCTATCGGTGTTTCGTGCGACATTTTGGTTTTCGTGCATGATTTCGTTTACGATACTATATGTGATATGTAGGCACCTCACGAGGACTCCGAGACGACAAGCAAGCAAGTGGCGTCATCGGCAACGGCAAGCGAGATCAAGGTGAGTAGATTATTGTAGGGTTCCTAGGCACTCTTGTGAAGGTTCAAAAGGCATCAAACATGCCCGGATTTAAATTTAGACGTGCCGAACAACCCAAAGCCGGGATCTTTGCTAGATTATTAGGGTTTAACATGCAAGAAGATAACTTTTATCTAAGTGTGAGGGATTACAACCTTTGTAGTCCGCTCTTTCACTTCACAAGCTCCGAGTAGAAGTCCCTTTGCCGCGATCCACGATCTCCCGGACTCATGAGAGGCTCCACGACTCGAACGATCCATTCTAGCTTGTCGTATTCCAAATCTCCGATGATCTACCTTGAAGTTGCTACGACTCAAGCTTTCTCACTCTTAAAGAAGTGAACACACTAATCCCATGGGCTAGATGAGATGAGGATGAGAGAGTAGTAATTTTGCTTTCTTTTTATATCATTTTCTCATATTTTATCATCACTTTAGGATTTTCAAGAGAGCTTCTTCAAGAGCGAAGAAGAAGAAGATAATGGATAATGATCATATCAAATCCTTTTGTGATGAATAGAAATAAAACATATGATTGATATATAACCATGGTCAAGGATGAAAGGATAAGAATGAGTAGAGAAACAACCAGGGTTAGGGTTTGGTTAGGTTAAAAGAATGTGTCATTCTAAATATCTTAAGAATGACAAAAGAAGAAAGCTTCTAGAAGGAACTTGAAGCATCCAACCCTAATCAAACCTTAACCTCAATTAATCATCCTTAAACATGTTTAACAATTAATCATATCATGTCACAATAATATATATCACATATATATTATATATTTGCAACAAAAGAAAATAATACAATTAACATATATCGCATATATATCAATGTATCATCCACTGAGAAAATGAAATAATAAAGCGAGCCAATATTAGATAATGTAATACAATATATCATATATATTATTATACATTAAATCATCGAATCAACACTTGATTCGACGATCCGGCTATATCGAATATTACCGACTAATATATCATGTACTGATTCATCGAATCAACACTTGATCCGATGACCCGGTTCATTCCTAAATATCGCGAGAATATAATACGGTATCCCATATCGCATTATTCTCGCTCCTGCGCATATCACATATGCGCCACTACTCCGTTTCGCCTGAGCCAAGAAACCTCTGTGTAGGACTCTAAAGAATCGTCAATACGCCGGTAGCAGGTGATGATCATATCAAACACCCACAAGCTGCAAGCGGTCAGCTAAACGTAACAGCCACCCAGGTATTGAGCGATCAGAAGATCAACAAGCTAGCCTGTGCGTTCTCCTGTGAATCCAACCAGTAACACTCCCGTACAGTCCGGTCTGTTCGTCTGATATGTCGCATATCAAGTCTAGGGGTGGTATACGTCAGACCCCAGTAACCGATAAGTCGTGTCGATGTGTGGCTCATAACGGGTCGAGAAACTACTAGTAACACTTACCAGTAAATCTCTATATCAGCCCTGGCCAGGGACTTCCAGTTATAGCCAATCGAACACAGCACAACATCAACTCCCTATACCGGGAGAGACGAATCCCCTCCTATCGCTCATTGCCTCCATGTGATTCGGGACTGTACCCAAAAGCCACCGTTTTGCATGCCCTCTTGGACGTGGTAAGGTGGAAATCAAAGCACAGTGGGAATCACACAAGACTCTATGACGATCTCGGGCCTACAGACTACCCTGTACCAGTGTCACCGGAGAACTGCCATCTGACGTGTGGTATATCACCATCTGGGAGTTCTCGGCGAGTCCGTCCAGTGTACCCAGTCTCTACTGAGCACCCGTACACCATCTCTGATGTCCAACACCGATGGATATGGGATCATCCATCGCCCATCATATGGGTCAAGATGCGTATACGCTAGTCTACTCTGGTGTATCGATGCCCTGTCTCGATATACCCTCGACTAGGAACAGTTATAGGATGTACTCATCGACTACCGCGGCCCCACTAGTATGATCTCATCATAGTCCCAGTAGTCGAGTACAGATCCTAAGGGCTTTATCAACATGTGAGAGTAAAACAGTAAACCAATACAAGTCAACATGTTAAGATAAAGTGAAACCAAATAGCATACTATCATGACGAGCAAGAAAGTCATCTCTATATATAACCAAGCATCCATTATAATATACATCATATGTACAACAATGGCCTTTAGGGCATATACATAACTAACAATCTCCCACTTGCACTAAGGCCAGCTGCTGTAGTATCTCATACCTAGCATCCCGAATAATCTCTCAAACTGTATCTGGGGAATAGCCTTCGTGAATGGATCCGCAGTGTTGTCCTTCGTATCTACTCTCCTGACCTCGATCTCCCGGCGATCAACTATCTCCCTGATCAGGTGATACCGCCTCAGAATATGTCTGGACTTCTGATGGGACCTGGGTTCCTTGGCCAAAGCCACAGCTCCATTGTTATCGCAATACAGAGGTATTGGATGCTCAATGGATGGAACCACACCAAGTTCACTAATGAACTTCTTGATCCAGACAGCTTCTTTGGCAGCATCGTTGGCAGCGATGTATTCAGCCTCCATCGTTGAGTCTGCAATGGTATCCTGTTTGGAACTCTTCCAACATACCGCCCCTCCATTGAGGGTAAAGACAAAACCCGAATGCGACTTAGAGTCGTCCTTATCACTTTGGAAGCTGGAATCGGTAAAGGACTCCACCTGGAGTTCTCCGTTACCATACACCAAGAACATCTCCTTAGTCCTTCGCAAGTACTTGAGAATGTTCTTCACAGCTGTCCAATGACTCTCTCCAGGATCTGCTTGATACCGACTCACTACACTTAGTGAGTATGCTACATCGGGTCTGGTACACAGCATCGCATACATGATAGAGCCTACTGCCGAAGCATAGGGTATCCCTTGCATGCGAGCTCTCTCCAAATCAGTCTTGGGAGACATCTCTTTGGAGAGAGTGAGTCCAGAGATCGTGGGTTGGTTCCCACGCTTGGATTCTTCCATACTAAACCTCTTTAGTATGGTGTCAATGTACCTGGATTGGGACAATCCCAGTATCCGTTTAGATCTATCTCTATAGATCATGATTCCCAATATGCAGGAGGCATCACCTAGATCTTTCATTGAGAATCTCTGTGATAAGAAGAGCTTGACTGATTGCAGCATAGGAATATCATTTCCTATCAAGAGTATGTCATCCACGTACAATACGAGGAAGACAACCTTACCCTCTGCTACCTTCTTATAGATACAAGGTTCATCTATATTTTTGATGAAGTCAAACTCTTTGACTACAACATCAAAACAAATGTTCCAACTCCGCGATGCTTGCTTTAACCCATAAATGGATTTAAGCAGCTTGCACACCTTTCCGCTGCTCCCACTATCTACGAAGCCCTCTGGCTGAGTCATGTACACGCACTCTTCTAAATCACCGTTTAGAAAGGCGGTCTTAACATCCATTTGCCAGATTTCGTAGTCATGGTATGCAGCAATGGCAAGTAAGATCCGGATGGACTTAAGCATAGCCACTGGAGAAAAGGTTTCGTCATAGTCCACACCTGGTCGTTGACGAAATCCCTTTGCTACAAGTCTAGCTTTGAAAGTCTCAACTTTTCCATCTACACCAAATTTCTTTTTAAAGATCCACTTGCTCCCAATGGGTTTTACCCCTTCAGGAGCATTTTCCAAAGTCCATACTTTGTTGGTGTACATGGATTCCATCTCAGATCGCATTGCATCCAGCCATTTCACAGAGTCACCACTCGTGATGGCCTGCTCGAAACTAGTCGGTTCATCATCATCCATGATGCAGTCCTCGCTTCCACCATCAATGAGAAATCCATAGTATCTCTCAGGTGGATGAGAAACCCTACTAGATCGGCGGAGAGGCTGGGGTTCGTCGGGTATTACTGAATCCTCTGGTTCTACTAAATCTTCAGTTGCAATTTGTGTTTTTGGAACCTCTTCTAGCTCTACCTCTTTGCCACTAATTTCTTTTGCAAGAAATTCCTTTTCTAAAAAGGTGGCATATTGAGAAACAAACACTTTTTGTTCCTCAGCGTGATAGAAAATATATCCTTGAGAATTCTTAGGATATCCCACAAATTTGCAAAGAACTGATCGTGCCTCGAGTTTGTCTGGATTTTGTCTTTTGACATAGGCCGGACAACCCCATATCTTAACTCGTTTAAAATATGGTCTCTTCCCACTCCATATCTCATATGGTGTGGTAGGTACAGATTTAGACGGAACTAGATTCAATATGTATATGGCTGTTTCCAGCGCATAACCCCAAAAGGAGATAGGTAACTCAGCAGTGCTCATCATAGAGCGCACCATATCTAATAGGGTGCGATTCCTCCGTTCCGATACACCGTTGTGCTGTGGTGTATAAGGAGGAGTAAGCTGAGAGAGAATCCCATTCTCTTTTAGATAATCCCGAAACTCATTGCTCAAGTATTCTCCTCCTCGATCAGATCGAAGGATCTTAATACTTTTGCCCGTTTGGTTCTCTACTTCGTGCTTATATTCTCTGAATTTCTCAAAAGCTTCAGACTTGTGTTTCAACAGGAACACATGTCCGTATCTAGAGAGATCGTCAGTGAATGTAATGAAGTAGGAAGAACCGTTCCTGGCATGCGTAAACATGGGACCGCATACATCACTATGTATCAGTCCTAAGAGTTCAGTAACTCTCTCTCCGTGTCCACTAAACGGAGCTTTGGTCATTTTTCCTTTGAGACATGAATGGCAAGTATCATAAGATGATAATTCGAACGGATTCAAATAACCATCTTTATGCAACTTAGCAAGTCGTGTCGCATTGATATGACCAAGTCTACAATGCCACAAGTAGGATTCGTTCATATCTGAACTTTTCCTCTTGTGTGTGTTTTGTATATTCAGGACTGTATTCTGATTTAGAATGAATATGCCATTATGTAACGAGCCTGATGCAATCAACTTTTGATCTAGGAATATGTTCATAACATTATCCTGTACTACAAAATTATATCCCTCTTTACTCAATAAAGAAATTGATATAATGTTGCACATCATGTTCGGTATATAATAGCACTCATTTAGAATCAGTGTATTACGACTTGGTAATACCAGGTGATATTCGCCAACAGCTTTGGCTACAATACTTGCACCGTTCCCTACTTGAACGGAATGATCACCTTTTCCCAGTTCTCTACCTTTACGTAGCCCATGTAACTGTTTACATATATGGGATCCTGATCCGGTATCTAATACCCAGGACGTAGGGTGAACTGAGAAACAGTTCTCAATAACTAACACACCCGAAGAAGATGCATCAACATGCATGTTCTTTTGGGCGGCGTGAGAATCCAGATATTCTTCTATTTCCTGTTCAGTCTTATAACTCTTATAAGAAAGAACGGGTCCAACATTCCCTAGCTCAGTACAATAATTAGGTTCAATCAATACATCCATATTATTATCTTGATTATGGCATGACATGGTCGCTACCTGGAGAGAGAGAGAAGAAAACACTTTAGCGTATGCTCTTGCAAGATTAGATTGGTTATTATCTTATCTAATCAGGATGTCTCCCACTGTTTTTATCAAATCTACCTTAAAACCCTAAAAGGTAAGATTAGCCGGGATTAATTACACCTTACAATTTCGTCAATCTTTCAGCTAGATCAGTGTCGGTACTTTGAGGGAGGTTCCCCGTGCTCTCGCACGGACCTAATTAATGTAAACCTCGTTTTCCCAGAGGCGTAACCTCGTTAACACTTTTCTAGACACCTACTTGAATGACTTAATTGTCCTGTGTAAAACTCTCCCAGGAGTAACTCTTACTCGCAGTGGGTATCGGGATCCAACTATCTCATAGGAGGTATGCAATCTCATTGCAAATTTCAACACTTGAAATTCCCGATAATATTTTGCCCCTAGCGATCTATGACCTTAACTAAGTCAACAAACCATAAATCGCAAGTCAAGTTCAACCCGTACATTTCCCGATTGAATTAAATCCACCCGCACGACCCTTAACTGAGTCAACAAAGCCGTACGAATACCCTAATCCAATCACATCTCATGTTTTAGCAGATAAACATTACTTAGCTACCGTACACTATGCCTTAACTAAGTCAACAAACATAGCACGAATACTAAATAATATCTATCTGAAATGACGGAGGGCTACGCAGGTTTTTCAGAAAACCCTGAGCGTAATGAACTTGATATCGTCGTAGAATCGAGTGAAGTTTTTCAAAAGGAGTGTTTTTGAGGCTTTTCTTAGTTTTGCTAAAGGGGTCACTCCCGGTGAAGGGATCGTCGGCCCTTTCCTCATCGAATAAGGTGCAGGATATATCATATATACCGCTGTGCAAAGCAAAACATTAAAAGCAATCAAAAGACAAACGGCGTTTTGTAGCATCTGCCAGTTTTGCTAAAGGAGTCACTCTCGGTGAAGGGATCTCGGTCCTTTCCTCATCGAATAAGGTGCAGGATATATCATATATATCGCTGTGCAAAGCAAAACTGTAGCTACCCTTTTTATAAAGTTTTGATTCTACAATATCTTTAGGTTTCTTTTCTTTTATTAATCTCATTAATAAAAATCCCACCAGCTTATGCTTCCTAAGCATCACAGAAGAAACGAAAGCAGTAATATTTATATATCAGCATATATATATAGTATAAGCATTCGTCTCAGGCAGTAATATGATCTCATCACAGAACATAGCAGCAGAAGAACATATATGAAATATTGGATATACTAGGACGTCCGTGTTTTCAATACGAGCCTGTATAAAACACGGATTCCACGGTCGCGACGAATAGCCAAACCCACATCCTAAGACCCCTACGAGAGCGGCAAGTAACACTGCCAATTCTAGGGTTAGGAGACCCGGTCTCGACTCCTCGAGATGGCCTCCCACTGGACCCTAGAACCCGGTTACTTGTGCTCCCCTCCTTGGGTCTACCTAATGCGGAAAAGTAAATAATATACACTGGTGACAGCAACCGCAACCTGGAAGTGCCCCAAATAAAAGAATATTACATTACAAATGAATTTTACATGAATGAAAATAAAAACCCTCATCTCACATAAAACCCCCGGCTATTCAGAACGCGACGATCCAATATAACATATCACAGCAACACATAATATCTCATATCATCAACGTAAGTAAATATGCGCATCCCAATTGTCGTTGACATATAGCAACGAAACCGGCGATATCACATATTACACTTACGGTCACAGAAAAGAAAGTGTAAAACTACAATATTTGGAATCCACAATCACTTTAGACATCGTAAATCCGAAATATCACATACTTCGCATTTCATGCCTAACTATATGAATTCCACATATTGTATCACATTCCAGATAAATAGACAGTATTAAACTTTTCGAACAGATAATCAAATACCCAAAATTTCCTAAACTGCTCAACACTTGAGCGGGGTTCAAATAATCCCAGAATATGTCACAGTACCGGTGATCCAGCCGTAGAAGGGTCAAGCCAACACCTCACATGTGGCACGCCGTACTACCCCAAACCCGAAGGTTCAAAAGGCAGTTCAAGACTGTCACATAATCGAGTTAAGGTTTGTTGTCTTCTAGAGGGTCCACCGCTTAACTTGTACAATTTTTTTCCGAAAGATTTAAACCCGAATAAATTTCAACACTTGAAAGTTTGCCGTACCGGGAAACAGTAAGTTAATGATATCCGTTCAAATAGTTTAACAGTTTCTAAATATCCGGAAAGAAATACGAATTTAAAATTTCCGATCAAGTCTACTATTACAAAACAAACCCCAGAATTTTAAACACCTGGAACAGATTAAAAATACCCAGAATAGTCAGCAAGTACCTACGGTCTATACCATGAAGCCACGTGTCACAATCCTACAATTCGGCCGCGGAACCGCAGCGAGAACCATGTTCCTGCCGCGGTTCCGCGCTGAGTTTGTGGAATTGTGGGCACGTGTTTCATGGTAATTCTTAGAATTCCCTGCTGATTTTTTTACATATTTTTAATTCAGAAAAATCCCAAAATTTAGAAAATTTCCAGAGAGGGGTCTAGTTTCGTCGTTTCGGGTTCGATCGGAGTTTTAACTTCGTAAACACATCGCCTAATGCTCTAGCTAGGCTCTGATACCACTGTAGGGTTCCTAGGCACTCTTGTGAAGGTTCAAAAGGCATCAAACATGCCCGGATTTAAATTTAGACGTGCCGAACAACCCAAAGCCGGGATCTTTGCTAGATTATTAGGGTTTAACATGCAAGAAGATAACTTTTATCTAAGTGTGAGGGATTACAACCTTTGTAGTCCGCTCCTTCACTTCACAAGCTCCGAGTAGAAGTCCCTTTGCCGCGATCCACGATCTCCCGGACTCATGAGAGGCTCCACGACTCGAACGATCCATTCTAGCTTGTCGTATTCCAAATCTCCGATGATCTACCTTGAAGTTGCTACGACTCAAGCTTTCTCACTCTTAAAGAAGTGAACACACTAATCCCATGGGCTAGATGAGATGAGGATGAGAGAGTAGTAATTTTGCTTTCTTTTTATATCATTTTCTCATATTTTATCATCACTTTAGGATTTTCAAGAGAGCTTCTTCAAGAGCGAAGAAGAAGAAGATAATGGATAATGATCATATCAAATCCTTTTGTGATGAATAGAAATAAAACATATGATTGATATATAACCATGGTCAAGGATGAAAGGATAAGAATGAGTAGAGAAACAACCAGGGTTAGGGTTTGGTTAGGTTAAAAGAATGTGTCATTCTAAATATCTTAAGAATGACAAAAGAAGAAAGCTTCTAGAAGGAACTTGAAGCATCCAACCCTAATCAAACCTTAACCTCAATTAATCATCCTTAAACATGTTTAATAATTAATCATATCATGTCACAATAATATATATCACATATATATTATATATTTGCAACAAAAGAAAATAATACAATTAACATATATCGCATATATATCAATGTATCATCCACTGAGAAAATGAAATAATAAAGCGAGCCAATATTAGATAATGTAATACAATATATCATATATATTATTATACATTAAATCATCGAATCAACACTTGATTCGACGATCCGGCTATATCGAATATTACCGACTAATATATCATGTACCGATTCATCGAATCAACACTTGATCCGATGACCCGGTTCATTCCTAAATATCGCGAGAATATAATACGGTATCCCATATCGCATTATTCTCGCTCCTGCGCATATCACATATGCGCCACTACTCCGTTTCGCCTGAGCCAAGAAACCTCTGTGTAGGACTCTAAAGAATCGTCAATACGCCGGTAGCAGGTGATGATCATATCAAACACCCACAAGCTGCAAGCGGTCAGCTAAACGTAACAGCCACCCAGGTATTGAGCGATCAGAAGATTAACAAGCTAGCCTGTGCGTTCTCCTGTGAATCCAACCAGTAACACTCCCGTACAGTCCGGTCTGTTCGTCTGATATGTCGCATATCAAGTCTAGGGGTGGTATACGTCAGACCCCAGTAACCGATAAGTCGTGTCGATGTGTGGCTCATAACGGGTCGAGAAACTACTAGTAACACTTACCAGTAAATCTCTATATCAGCCCTGGCCAGGGACTTCCAGTTATAGCCAATCGAACACAGCACAACATCAACTCCCTATACCGGGAGAGACGAATCCCCTCCTATCGCTCATTGCCTCCATGTGATTCGGGACTGTACCCAAAAGCCACCGTTTTGCACGCCCTCTTGGACGTGGTAAGGTGGAAATCAAAGCACAGTGGGAATCACACAAGACTCTATGACGATCTCGGGTCTACAGACTACCCTGTACCAGTGTCACCGGAGAACTGCCATCTGACGTGTGGTATATCACCATCTGGGAGTTCTCGGCGAGTCCGTCCAGTGTACCCAGTCTCTATTGAGCACCCGTACACCATCTCTGATGTCCAACACCGATGGATATGGGATCATCCATCGCCCATCATATGGGTCAAGATGCGTATACGCTAGTCTACTCTGGTGTATCGATGCCCTGTCTCGATATACCCTCGACTAGGAACAGTTATAGGATGTACTCATCGACTACCGCGGCCCCACTAGTATGATCTCATCATAGTCCCAGTAGTCGAGTACAGATCCTAAGGGCTTTATCAACATGTGAGAGTAAAACAGTAAACCAATACAAGTCAATATGTTAAGATAAAGTGAAACCAAATAGCATACTATCATGACGAGCAAGAAAGTCATCTCTATATATAACCAAGCATCCATTATAATATACATCATATGTACAACAATGGCCTCTAGGGCATATACATAACTAACAATTATATCTACGGGGGAAGTCGGGTGGATGGCGTATAGCACCCCCGCAAAGTTGTGAGAAATGATGGGATGTGATATATATATACTTTTACATGTTAGTGTGTGATATGAACCTTAGCAAGAAAAGCTTTAAGAGATTTAGGGGTAATGTTAGCGAGAATTGCAGAAAGGACTTTAGTCGATTTCTTAGTCACGAAACCCTAGAGCAAAGATTTGCATACACGCACATACACATACTTGCGTACATTTACTTCCTTGTGCGTATTGGGGACATATATATATATATATACATATATATACATACATATATATATTGGTATTCATATGCTTGGATAATAAGGATGTTATATGATACTGGGGAATGAGTCGATATGATCGGGCATGATGCCGTAAGATATTTAATGTGTGACCGAGATATGTCATGATGTTATAGCGGATCGTTGGACAACGATACCATGTGGATGATGATATATATATATGATAGCTGACATATGATCGAGATATGAGATGAGATATGTTATGATATTTATAATGGATCGCTTGGGCGATATATACTTCTATATGATAATATGTGTTGATGACATCGGGTTGTAAGGGGCTTTAGATCAGTAGCCAGATCATAATATTGTTGATGATATTAGTAGTGTATTAGACTTAGATCAGTACCCATGCTCACGATATGTGATGATGTAGATACCAGATGAATAATGAGATAAATGTGATATTTGACCCGTACCCAGATTT
Source organism: Agapanthus africanus (assembly GCA_030015575.1). Lineage (NCBI taxonomy): Eukaryota > Viridiplantae > Streptophyta > Magnoliopsida > Asparagales > Amaryllidaceae > Agapanthus > Agapanthus africanus. The sequence goes on along the minus strand of CM057349.1, from coordinate 411,830,453 downwards.
GGGATGCCGTACGATAGATTTACCGTACGAGATATAGTTATAAGGATAGATCCGCACTCTTGACTTGAGAATGTCATATTATTTATTGTATCGTACGTGATACTATTGAGGCGAGATCACCGACTACTAGATATATATATAGATCGACTCAGACTTAGGTGGATTCCCTTACTCTTTTGACTGGGCTCGAGTCATACTAGTTTTCAAAAGTGGAGAATGGTGAGTAATTTAAATACCAAACTGTATGACTCGTATATTGGATAGGTATATTTCCAGTGTTGCTGTTACTACATCACCTTCTGTATATTTATGATGTTTCATCGCATTGTATGCTTGTACATATGTTATCTGTAATTATTATGAAACCCTGCTGTCAGGACACCAGCACCATTACCGATGATGCGTATATTCCACGTACACTTGCTTGCCGGCTCACACACATCATCATCAGTAATTGCCATATCACGTACACTTTTGAAAATACTATTTCATTGACATAGCTTGCTAACTGATAGTTGCTATATGTTATAGCTTTCATATGCCAGTTTAATTATTGCATGATATCAGATGCATCCATATATTCATTGGTTATGCAGTATTATGGAGATTTATTCCGGTTTTCATTGTTATTGACATGGTGACTTGATGATTTCGGATTATTCTTGATATTTTCGGGATTTGGAAACCGCATGTGAAAGTTTTATAAACTGATGAATTATTTTAAAGAGAAAAATGCGGTTTTCCTTGATATGTTGAGTATTGTCTACCATGATGTTTTCTCGGTTCTGAGATGTTTTCGAGACCCGATTCGAGGAGTTGGATGAACCGTCTCGGGTACATGGTGGGTCCGGTAAGATACCCCGGGGCAAGAAGCTCGAGTTGTAAACGATGAGCCCGACAGGGGCAGACTGCCTACCGGTAATTTTACCTGGTGCGGCGGATATCCGGAGGATACCGTTTGTGGTCGTGTGATTGATGATATCGGCCGATCTGGACCGACGGAGCCCGAGGTATTGAGATGTTGAGACTTGAGACACTGTGATATTGAGATTTGATGATACAGGCCAGTCCGGATAGCCGGAGCTTGAGGTATTGAGATACTGAGATTTATGTTTTGTGTCGATACTGGACACCGTTTTATCTGTCGATTTCATTGATGATACGCGATTTATACACATATAGAAATCTCATTAAATAAAGAAAATAGTTGTCTCATTCACGATGTATTCTGTTTCATTTGTAATGCATTCATACATCATATATCTGATATGTTGCTATCTGAGGTACTGACACGAGCATGTAGTATTACACTTATACATAGATGGACCAGGATATTTATTTGAGGATATTACTTGATATGACCTAGGATAGCGTCATGCATGCGATTTCTACTCGTAGATGTTTTCTACTCATGAGTTGGCAACTCACCCCCGTTGTGCCACAGTTCCTTGCAGGTTTTGCCGTACAGGTTTCGTTGCGGCTTTGCTGGCACACTGTTCCTTCCAGGTGATTGCTTTGGTAGGTGGGACTTTTGCCTCAGGGCCACCATTGTATATTTGTTATTTCAGTTGTATCTAGTAAAACTCAATCAACCAGACTTGTATATTTGATAGAGATAGATTACCAGTGTATATTCTTTCGATCTTAGAGTCGCGCGCTGTATTATTATGGTTTTCTGGTAGATATGGGCTTTCTTTTGAGTTTTGATCCTCGCCCTTCGGTGTTGTATATTATATTGTTTGCGTGGTTGTGACCGTCAATTGACGAAGAGCTAGCTCCCGCTTGGAGATGCCTTTATTCATTTTATATGCTTTATCAGGTTTGTACCCGTTTGAGGTTGGTTTTTACAAAGGAAACTCTGCCGAAATTTTCAGAAAAGACTTGAGATTTTAAAAATGCATAGTTCGGCTAATGTTGTCAAACTTTTTGCTTTAAAATTGGTTTTTCCTTCACTCTACTGCTTTACTTGGTTTGGATTTCTGGGTTTTGGTTTACTTAGATTACGTACGCCTCGAGACATTTCGTAGTTTAAGTGCCGGTCATGTTCCGTACTTTTCGGGTCGTGACAAAAACCAAATCGGCTTCTCACAAAAAAAGAGAGGCTTAATAAAGCTCAAGTGCCCGAGGCAAAACTCTAAAGGCCAAAACTCCAAACACCCTAAGCCTGGGGGCATGACAGTTTATACAATCCATATGGTGAGATCCAAAGACGAAGTTCGAGCTTCTACTAGTCACCGACCTCAAACTCGGTCCCTGACAAAGGTTCAACTGCAACGTGGAAAGCTGCAGGAGATGCTCGCTCAGGCGGCAGCAAGCGGTAATCCATCACCTAAGGAAAATCCCAAGGACGCACTCGAAGAAAGAATAGAGAAGGAGTCGGATATTGATTTCCTAAAGCGCTCTCTGAAAAAGGGAGATGTAGCAGCGGCAGAAATGTCCACTAAAATGAACCAGATGGCCCTTCTGATTCAGAATATGGCTAGAATGATGGTTCAATCAGAACCACTGGCAGATGAACCGCCGGTAGTCAGTCTTAAAGATAAGGATGACATTTCAAATTCTCTACAAAGCTCATCAACGGCCGAGGAGGAAATGATTCCTAAAAGAAAAGCTGGACACATATATCACTCAGCAAGTCAAAACTCACTATGCCGGTGAATCATCAAATAGGCCAATCAAGACCGGTCGACCGTATCCGGCGTGCTGCGATCAAATACAGTACCCGCCAGAATACATACTTCTGACTCCACATATACAGAGGAACCGGGAATCCTCACCAGCACATCGCGCGATTTAAATCCATGTGCGGCAACACTGGAGAGAACGATATACTTCTCATCTGACAGTTCGTTAGCTGTCTGACGGGCATTGCCTTCGAATGGTATGCGGAACTCCCGAATGACTCCGTGAATACCTTCGACGAGATGGAGATGCTCTTCTGTCAGAAATTCGCTAGTGCGAATAAACGCACTACTGTAACGACGTTGGTCAATGAAAGGGTTAGACCGAATGAGACCTGAGTTCAATATGTTACCCGATGGCGAAATTTATGGTCAAAATGCGGGCAAAGTATAGACGAAGATGCAACTTGGGAATGTTCAAAGCCACTCTTGACCCAAATTCAAAAGGTGTTCCTATTTACGGCTCTTTTCAAGCCGACAACTTTCCAAGAACTCATGGATAAAATGGCTCGATTGGATCAAATGGGTCAAGACTCTTTCTTATCCGATGATGACGAGTGAAAAGCGGAGGCAAGATGGCATTTGTCGCCTATGCTCAACAAAAATAAGCGGCTCTGAAGCAACCTGTTGCCAAAATAGCGATGGCGTAGGTACTCGTTCTCCCCGAGATATACACAGGAGGCATATTTCGCACTGGCGGAAGAATCTCTATGTATAATGGTCCTTTCTTTTCAAAAGGTAGGAAGGATATTAAGGGGCCTACAAACAGGTCCTACAATCTAGTGGAATGCCCAGTTAAAAAAAAACGGTATATCCACAAGCGAAATAGGCACGGATGAAAACCCAAAAGGGCGCCGTGAGTAAAAACAACAGGATTGCCGACGAGTTTGTGGAAACCTAGAAGGGCGCAATCTCGTTAAAAAAAACAAAAAAAATAGTATGTCCACAAGCAAAATTGACACGGATGAAAACCTGAAAGGGCGCCGTGAGTAAAAACAGCAGGACTGCCGGCGAGCTTGTGAAAACCCGGAAGGGCGCAACCTCGTTAAAATAAATACACTTCCGAGATCCTCATGACTCGTAAGGAGAATCACCCTGTGAGACCCTCACGGCTCATAGGATTCAAAAGCCTTAAGTTGCAGGGATCCGGAGCTGTTCTTAAGCCGTCATATCTCTCAAATTGTTCTACAGGCGGTCCATATTGACCCTTGTATACAATCCAGGGGCATGAATAAATATTTGTTTGCCAAGTTCTACAAATCGAAAGAAATGTCCCCATATGGTGAATAACACTTATAGGTCCTCTCGACTTATAAGGAGAAAACACTCTTGGAAGAACCTTATGACTTACAAGAGAAGACATCACTTAGGAATCCCCACGATTCTTAAGCAAAAAATACGCTTACGAGATCTTCACGGCTCGTAGGAAGAAAACCCTTTATGAGACCCTTACGGCTTATAAAGTCAAAAGTCTTAGTCGACAGAATCCTAACCCTGTCTACTAAGCCACCTTTGTTCAAATTAGCAAAGGCAAATGACGAGTCGCTCCTGACAATATCCCAGTTGTAGCGATACAAATGCCTAAACAGGTGTCAAACTCCATGTCAACCTTTCTGGCAAATGCCGTCCCTACAACCATCTAATAAAGAAGAGGACCCCGTTCGTCTGGGATCAGAAATGCCAAAGTGCACGGGACGAAATCAAGCAATACCTGCAGAATCCGCCGGTACTGACCGCTCCGATCAAGGGAAAGCCCCTCATCCTGTATACAACAGTCTTTGAAGGTTCTCTAGTTGCGCTATGGGCACAGGAGAACGACCAAGGGAAAGAGAGAGCCCTCTACTATTTGAGTCGAGTTCTCCTGGGGGCAGAAAACAACTACTCTCCTATCGAAAAAACACTGCCTGGCGTTAATCTTCGCTATAACAAAGCTTCGGCATTATACTTTGGTACATGAGGTCCAGACCCTCTTAAATATTTGATGTCAAAAGACATTCTAACGGGACGGCTCGCTAAATGGGCCCTACTCTTAATGGAATTCTCGATAACATACCGACCTCTCAAGGCAGTGAAAGACCAGGCCTTCGCCGACTTCCTCGCTGAGCATCCGATACCTGCCGATTCACCCCTAAATTGCGAATTGCCAGACGAGCACACGTTTGACATGATCGACGGGGAGAGAGGAGGGGGTGATACCCGATGGGAACTCTACTTCGATGGGGCATCTTTCATGAAGAAGCGAAACCACACATCCCCCATAATCAAATCTGGGGTGGGCCTCATCTTTATAACTTCACAAGGAGGGATAATGCGCTTTGCCTTTTCCTTAACGGAGCCAAGAACAAACAACGAAGCGGAATATGAGGCCTTGATAGCAGGTCTTGAGATCGCTGTCGAAATGGGAATCGAAAACCTCCTCATATACGGAGACTCCCAGCTGGTCGTTAGTCAAGTAAACGATGATTATCAAACGTGTAAACCAGAGTTGGTAAAGTACGGCAAGAGAGTGCAACAGTTACTAACTCAAATCCCATCCTAGGCCCGGGAAAGCATACCGTGTGCGGAAAATAGCAAAGCAGACGCATTAGCCAAACTCGCTAAAGAGCTGGCTGATGAAAACCTCGATGACGTAAGGATCATCGTACAGAGCCGTCGGGTTCTTATACCAGCGGAAATATCTCCGGAGTCGTCTGAAGAAAAGGAAGCGACCAAGCAAACAGCCCTGCAAATAGAGGATCAAGAAAAGGCTAAGGATTGGAGAGAAGTTTTTATAGACTACTTCAAATCTCGTCGAACACCTGAAGATGCATCCTCAAGACATCAGCTCATGAAACGAGCTCTGTCTTTTGCCTTCGTTAATGATACTCTATATAAGAGATCGTTCGACTCTCTATGGCTGAGATGCCTGGGACCATAAGAAGCAAGGAAAGTCGTCCAAGAAACTCACGACGGACTTTGCGGTTCTCATCAAGCTGGGCCATAGATGAAGCTGAAGATCAAAAGAATGGGCTACTATTGGCCCACGATGATTCAAGACTGCCTCGAATACGCGAAGCAGTGCCACTCGTTCCAAATTCATAGGGACTTCATCCACCAGCATCCAAACCCGCTACACCTAACAGTGGCTAGCTGGCCGTTCGAAATGTGGGGAACCGACGTAATTGGGCCCATCGAACCAGCGTCATCCAAAGGACATCGGTTCATATTGGCGACAACTGATTAATTCTCCAAGTGGGCAGAAGCAGTACCGCTAAGAGAAGTGAAGACGGAGAATATTCTCCATTTCTTCAAGACACACGTCATCTATCAGTTCGGCACTCCGCGACGGATTATCTCTGATAACGGGCCGGCCTATAGAAGTCACAAAATCTGCCGCTTCGCACAGCAGCATAACATAGACTGGAGATACTCTTCGGTCTATAATCCCTGAGCTAACGGTCTAGCTGAGGCTTTCAACAAAACCTTGACAAAGATCATAAAGAAGACGGTGTCCAAAAATAAAAAGGACTGGCACGAGAGACTGCATGAAACTCTCTGGGCTTATCGGACAACGTTCAAGACGGCCACGAACACAATGCCATTCGCGTTGGTATTCGGAACAGAAGCGGTACTTCCCCTCGAGATAGAGCTACCCTCTCTGTGAGTGGCGGTTCGTTATGAGCTAACAGATAAAGAGAATGCTCATCTTCGGCTTGAGGAGCTCGACGCCCTTGATGAAACTCGTGTCATGGTGCAGTAAAACCTAGAAGCTTACAAAGCAAGGATGGCGCGCTCATACGAAAGATTGACTAGGCCAAGAACATTCTGCCAAGGTGAACTCGTGCTAGTCGTAAAAAGACCTATGATCCCCAATCGTGCCAAACGGGGGAAATTCGAGCCAAACTATGAGGGCCCGTACATCATAGACAAAGTCTACCAAGGTGGGGCTTACTTACTCATGGATATGCATGGCGAAAGACCCTTCCGTCCAATAAATGACCGGTTCCTTAAAAAATACTACGCCTGACAAGTCACGACTCAGGTCAATGATAGATGACGACGCCTATGCCCGCTCGCTATCTTCTTGAGTCAAGACTCTAAAAGTAGTATCCAACGATACCCTGTCCTAGAACACGGAAAATAATGGACCGAAACGTCCCTAAACTAACAACGGACCGCAACGTCCTTAAACTAACAATAGACTGTAATGTCCTTAAACTAACGACGGACTAAAACGTCCTGAAACTAGCTATGGACTGCAATGTCCTTAAACTAGGTACGGACCGAAACATCAATAAACTACTACAAATCGCGGCATCCTTAGGCTAACGTGGCCAAAAAAAGGGGTACGTCCACAAGCGAAATGGGCACGGATGAAAACCCGAAAGGGCTCCGTGAGTAAAAACAGCAGGGCTACCGGCGAGTTTGTGAAAACCCGAAAGGGTGCAGACTCGTGAAAAAAATTCATGCACACTTGCAAGGTCCTCTCGACCTTATAAGGAGAAAATACCTGCGTAAGATCCTTACGACTCACAAGAGAGCAACACACTTAGGGATCCCCACGATTCCTAAGGAGAAATTACACTTACGAGATCCTCATGACTTGTAAGGAGAAACCTCTTGTGAGACCCTTATGGCTCATAAGATTCAAAAGCCTTAAGCTACAGGGATCTGAATCTGTTCTTAAGCCATCACATTCCCCAGACTGTCCTATAAACGGTTCAATATTGACCCTTGAATACAATCTATGGGCACAAATAAACGTCTCCCCTACCAAGTTCCACCAATGGCGCGAAATGTCCTCATGTGGTGAACGACACTTGTAAGTCCTCTAGACTTATAAGGAGAAAACACTCTTGTAAGATCCTTACGACTTATAAGAGAACACGCACTTGAGAATCCTCACGATTCCTAAGGAGAAAACGCACCTATGAGATCCTCACGACTCGTAGGGAGAAACACCTTCATGAGACCCTTACGGCTCATGAAGTCAAAAACCTTAGTCGACAGGATCCTAACCCTGTTTGCTAAGCCACCTTTGTTCGAACTAACAAAGGCAAATGATGATTCGCTCCTGACGATATCTCAGTGGTATCGATGCTGATGCTTAAATCGGTATCAAATTCCAAGCCCTTTCATAGTAAATGATGATTCGCTCCTGGCAATATTCCAGTCGCAGCGATGCTAATGCTAAGATTGGTATCAGGTCTTGAGTTCTATACTCGCAGCAAAAAGTCAGCAAGCCATAAATGCATATGAAATAGCCAAAATGATAGGGCAACTTGCAACAAAAATCAGCAAGTAAAGTATATGCATACGAAAATAGCCGAAATGAGTGGGTAACTCGCAATAAAAAGCAGCGTGTAAAGAAAAAGAAAAATAGCCGAAATGATTGGGCAATCGCGACTTTCACGATATAAAAAGCTAAAAAGATAGAGCATCGCAGAAAGAAATAAAAAATGAAATGAAAGAATGAAACTTTTGCCCTGCAGGCGAGTCCATATTAACCCCTGTATACAATCCATGGGCATAAACAAAAAGGGAACTACATTTCCCCACCAGACTCTATCAAAGGGAAGCCAGATCTCAACGGCAACATCTACAGCCTAAAGATCACCACGATGTTTCTTCTCACTGCAATTGAATGCAGACGTAACGTCAATAACTGACCTTAGGGTCACAACAAAACGAAGCCATGGCAAAGTCCCTAGTTCCAAATCTCAACGGCAACATCTACAGCCTAGAGATCAACAACAACATTCCTCCTCATTCCAGCAGGATACGGACGCGACACCACCAATCGGAGCCACGGCAAAGTCCCTAGTTCTAAGACTCCACGGTTCACAACAACCTAGAGTCAATCCCGACACCGCAAAAAGCGGAGAAAGTCAACCCCGACACCGTAAAAAGCGGAGCAAGTCAAACCCGACACCGTAGAAAGTGGAGCAATTCAACCCCGACACCGCAGAAAGCGGAGAAAGTCAACCCCGGCACCACAGAAAGCGGAGAAAGTCAATCCCGACACCGCAGAAAGCGGAGCAAGTCAACCCTGACACCGCCCCAACACCACAAAAAGTGGAGCAAGTCAACCCCGAGACCGCAGAAAGCAGAGAAAGTCAACCCCGACACCGCAGAAAGCGGAGCAAGTCAACCCCGACACCGCAGAAAGCGGAGCAAGTCAACCAATAATCCCTCGATTCGTCTTGACTCGTAGGGGAATGTAACAACCCTAAAACTTCCTGTACAACTTCTTGTACAAATTTTTCAAAAAATACAAAAAGGGGTAATTTTGCCTGAGCACAAGTTATAAATTTGTTTTGCTTTTTAATAGCAAGTAAGTGCTTGTAGCTCATTGGTAAGACCTTGCACTGCTGAACCAAAGCACCAGAGTTCAAATCCCATCACCCACATTATTTTTATTATTGATTTCTTTTTAAATTTTTAGAATTTGAAGAGTCTACACATGCTAAATCCGTAAAACCAAAGGTCACACTAAAAACAAACTACCCCACTGTGCTAACCAGACGACGATGGACCTTCGACGGCGGGCCCCGGCCCGACTCGATCTACTCGGGCTGGCGACTCGGCCGGCGAGGCCGGGTTGACTCGGCTGAATCCGAGTTGACCCTTCATGAAACTTATGCCTCTTTGTCTTCTGGAAACTCGTGTATACTTTAAATTTCCTGCACATGAACCGAACTCTTTAAAACCTCATTAAACCATATTTTTAATACAATTTTTAATACAACTTTTCACCTATTCTAACCCTAGTTTTACCCTATAAATACCACCCCTAAACACACTTCTCTCACTCACAATTCTGTCTAAACTCTCAAGAAAACTCTATAGAATTTTAGTGTACAATTGGAGTTAGCAAAGGGCGAAGCTCCGGCGATATTCCGACAACGACCCTAGGAGCTCCCGGCGACGAAACGACGCACCGGCGCCTCCTACGTCTTCCTCTCCTTCTTCTCTTGAATCTAAACTAGTAAGTTCCTCTTCCCTCTTCTCTATTCCATACTAAAACTTTGTAAAACTAAAACCCGACGGAAGTGGAGTTAATCCGACTTCCGAATCGGTTTTCTCTAAAAATTTCAATTTTTCTTAAATACAAACATACCAAACTCTTACATCTTGACTATTAATCATTAATAAAACATGTTGAACAAGTTTTATAGCAAAATATTTCATATTGCAATTTTTATCGTACATTTTCACTAAAATACCATGTAGTTTAGTTTCGACTTTAAAACATCATTAATCTTGCTATACCTTTAGATAGATCACGAGGTAATGACCTACCTCTTCAGAACACTCATATGCAACATAGCACAATACTTTTTGGGAAATATAGATTCGGGAAATACCGTTTTACATAAAACTATCTTTAACTTATAAAAACCGTTTTCAACAAGATTACGTATTTTTACAAATCTTTGCAAAGCGCCGCTACAACTCATTTTGGGGAACCCGACTGGGATGGTGCGGATTATCGCACATCCCTGGGCTTAATAGTGCGAGATGCAGACCTTCGCAAGGAACATTCGGTCTCGAAAGATTTGAAATACAAATATCTTAAGAAAATGAGATTTCTAGAAAATAATAAAAATTATTTATATATATATATATATATATATATATATATATATGTATGTATGTATGTATGTATTATCAAAATACCTATTTTTGATATAATATAAATATTCCAACTTTTCTAAATCAAAAGGATCACTTTACATGAAAATACCATGAAATTCCATATAAGTTTAATATTACAATTAAATTCCCTATATTATGAAAAATATGTTTATTCACTAGAAATGTTACAAATATAAAATCCACAACTATGAAAACTCTAAAGACGATAATTAAATACTTGAGGTATATTTTGAAAATTATACAAAATTATTTTTACATAAACCCCCCTCAAGTTTTATAAATTACAATAAGGACCCTAGTAAATATAGGTTTAAGCGGGACCGGTCTCTTGAGCCTCAGGAAGCCGGAGATATGGGTGCTTACCTATTTAATGTAGACAACTTAACAACGGTGTTATCAACACGGTAATTATCTTTGAAAAAGACACAAATCCTACCGCCCATGTGCAGCGGTTGCTGATAACACCAAAACCTAATTCAGGACTTCAATTTCTTTTCTAATTGTTCTGACTCAGACTGAGTCTCATTATAAATAATCCGACTTGAATATGATTCAAGTACAATCTACAATCTACAATTCAATATAAATCCATGAATACATATATTCAATCTATTCAATCTGTATTGACCGAACCGAACCATGGATATACTTCCATCTACATGATTCTCCAGTTACATCCATGATTCTCCAGTTACATCCATTTACCGATATTATGGTTTCGGCAAGTCATCCAATTATACAATCTATATTACAAGACAATACAAGTCTTCTATTTACATTTACAAAACAGTACAAACAACACATTTACAATCCATCTATACAAGACAATACAATACAACAATGCAATCAAGACATCGCGGGGGTTTTAAGGGGTAGATTGGTACGGAAGGTGTTAGAAATGGCACGGGACTAAGATTTAAGACACCTAACCTGTATTTCCGCTGCTGTTGTACCGTGGTATAAACGGTTCCTTATACTACACTTGCCTCTAGTCTCTGGCATATAGAGACTCTTTTCGTATACACTGGTATTTTTCTGTACCAAACTACAAACAACAGTGTTAACACTAAATACAACAGTATACAATATAATACAACTTTAAAAGCTACTCTCTTTCTCTCTCTGTCTATTCTACTCTTCTTTTATTTTTAGGACTTACCGAGCGATTTGTTCGCTGACGACATTCTCTTTCTTCTTCTTTGAATGTCGTCAGGTGTTTCGAACCTTCCAGAGATCGAGCCTACCAACGAGGACTTGGATTAGCTTGCCTACGACCCAGAGCTCTAGCTTCATTGTACACATTTTATTTCAGTACTTTCCATTTCTGTTATACCACTGTTTAGGCATTGCTTTAATTCAGATGTATTTACTTTTCCATACATTGTACAAAAGAATGTTAATAAATAAAGTTGCTGTTCATTTATACCTACTGTCTTTGTCTCTTGTACATTTTTATTTATATTGCTTAGATACGCTTAGCGTATTTACTTCAGAGTAAATACGTAGCGGTCTCGTCGCGTCCTCTGCCCATACACTGGGAAGTGGGGCGTGACAGGGAAATCCTTAGGCAATGGAGATAAGGACCTGTTTCCTAAGCACTGGGGCCCTACAAGCAGGTCCAAACTGACTCTTGTATACTATTCACGGGCCATACTCTCCAAAGTCGAATATCAACAAGGAGGGAAAAAACCACTTACGAGTCCTCTCGATTTGTAAGGGGGAAAATTCTCTTGTGAGATCCTTACGAATTTCAAGAGAAAACGTACTTAACAGTCCTCACGACTCCTAAGGAGAAAATACAGCTACGGGTTCCTCTCGACTTGTATGGAGAAAAGTCTTTATGAGACCCTCACAGCTCATAAAGTTGAAAAGTCTTAGGCAGCAGACCTGAATCTGCTTCTTAAGCCATTGCTACCCTACAAAGAGGTTAAGATAGACTGTTATCTACTATATACAGGCCATATTTGCTAAAGTAACATGCCAATGACACAGCAAAGAGAAGAAAGCGATAGCAACAAAAAAAAACGTGTCTATTATTCAAGAATTCAATTGAGTACAAGATACATCGTATAAAAAAAAGAATGAAAAGAATGAATGCATGTTATTCATAGATTACAAATTTTTAGTCGATACAAAGACGGCTATTGAGGAGGAGGCGTTTTCAAAAAATTAGCCTGTTGCTCGCGCGCTCCTCTCAATCCTTTCTCGCAATCGGCTGCCGCAGCCAACTCCGTTTCGACTCGGGCCCGCTGTCGCGGACGTGACGAAAGCTTTTCATCGGTCCCCAGCATGACAGCTTCGCAGTCCTGCACGACCCGCTCCGCAGAGTCAAGTGCCCGTCTCAGCATCAACCCATCTGAAATGCATCGCTGGAGATTGTCAAAGGCAGCTTTCAACTGCGCAGCATTCGCTTCGGCCTGGGCGCGCAACCGGGCGGATTCGCTTGAAGCTACTTCATGTTCCTTTCGCCTCAAGGTTATCTCTTGTTCAAAATGGCGGATGAAAGGAACACCTTGCTCAACCCACGCAGCCCGCTGGGAGTTTAGAGCTGATACTTCAGGAGCGGGACGCTTGAGCTCAATCTCATGCAGGCAGGCCTCGATCTTTCTGCAATAATTAACCCAAGACTCGATGACACCTTCGTAATGGAAGTTCACGAGCGTTGCCAGCATAGGATTAACCTCAGCAGCAAAATCTGCAGCGAATGCGAGGGCCTCGGCGTCAAGATCCTCGACGAATTCGCTCAACATTCCCAGGCTAGTCGCAGCACCCCTGGAAGATGGGCGTTTAGCAAAGGGCCCTGCTGGCATTTGGATGCGAGACTCGAAGGGAGATGGAGCCAGTGCGATTGCTGCAAAATAAATTATGGTCAAATATCGACTCAAGTGGTAAAGAAAATATACGGGTGATGGAGTCTACTATACCGGCTGTGGTAGGTGGCAAAATTGGGAGTACCGGAGGTGCGGCTATTCTCTCGTCCCCTCCTCCAATCTGTAACGCTGCGATCAATGCAAAGAAGAATTAGCAACGACACGGCTGCCCGTAAAAGAAAGGAAAGGATGTTGGTTTAAAACTATACTCACCGACACCAGCAGGCGGGACGATTTTTGACTGGAAGGAGAAATGTAGATTCAACACCTGATACAGATGGTCAAAAAGGACTCCTGTAAAGCTGTGCCAACATACTGTCAGGACAAGGAGGATGATACCCACAATGAAACTGATAAATCGCAAACCTATACCTTCCAGTATTCCAGAGGACATAGGAGAAGGCGACGGAACAACAGCCGTTGTGGCGGCGACCAGAGGCGCTTCAGATGACACGATCTCAGCGTTCACTGCATCTACACTCAAAACAAACAAAATACCGTCAGAGGAGGCTGAACAGGATTAAGAAATAAAATGAGAACAGTGACTCAAGACCTACCTGATGGGTCGTCGACCAAAACCGTAATGGAAGCATCACCAGGCATAGCGGTTTCTTCACTCCCCCTCAGCGGGATAGTTTCTGTGCCCATGGCTTCATCCCTTGATTCGACAAGGGCCGTCGTGACACTTGCAATACCCGCCGATACCAGGGAGTCACACGAGGAAAGAGCGGTGGTCTGGACGGTCCCATATTCTAGAGAAAGGGTCGCAATTTCGGGCACGGTAACCGTCAGGCTATCACCTGTCATCCCATCGCCAAGACTCGGCCCTAAAAGAAAATGCATGTGTGAAAATTCGAAGATCAAGTTCTAATAAAAGACTCAGCGTTACATTACCTTGGGGAAACTTTTCGGTTTTCTCCCGAGTCGCGCACGCAACTTGTCTGTGGGCGGTAGACAGGGCGGCCGGAGCACCCTCTGATGGAATAGCGACAGATGGAGTAGTGCTTGAGCCTGCAGCCGCAGCCAAGGCAGCATCACGTTCCTTCGCTACGCACTTCCTGCGTTTCCTTTCAGTTTGGGCCGTGAGAGCTGACCTCCTAAAGATTTCTAACAAGGAGACGCCATCGTCGTTATCCGACCCAAGCTCCACCTCCGGAGCCGTTACGGTGTCTGTCATCAGCTGCTTGAGCGAAACCTCCTGCGGTAATGTTGGGGGAGCTGGGGCCACAATAGCCGGCTCTGGAAGCGTCGCCGCATCACCACTCGGGATCGGCACCGCACTCGGGATAACCTGAGTCAAGGTAGTCCCTGTAATAAAATAAAGGAAAGGGTCAGAGCATAAATAAAAAGGGCAATGAAGACACAATGAGCTAGATTATACCGAGACCCAAAGAAGCGCGGAGCCTCTCTTCCTCTTCAAATGTTTTGAGGGAAGCTGCGAGAGCCTCGTCGGCAGAGATACCTGTTGAAGAAGAAATCGTCAGTAAAAGCATAATAAAAGAAGATAACCGTGGACGAATGTAACTGAAATATACCTGACTTCGCGATAGTGATTAGTGCCGCTTCATCGTGTGCCAGTCGCTCGGAAGCCACAAGAGCAGCCTGGAGATCAGTATCATCCGCAGGCATAATGAATACACCCTCATCGGTGCCGTATTCACACAAGCCTTCGCTGTAGGGAGCATGGGGCTCTTGACCGAGTACAACGTCGGCAGAAAAGAGCGACTTCTTCTTTTTCTGTGAGCGAGTGTCAGCGGCCGATGACAGGATCTTGCGCTTGGCGGGCAATTTTGGGCGACGAGTCCCGATCTCCGTACCCATGCTGGACTCCGGGGACGCTGCAGCCACCATTTCCATAGGAACATAGGGTAGAGGCTTCTCAGGGAAGGTGCGCGGGACCGCAACCACAACAGCTTCTCTTAAGGAAGGACCAACAGGGGTCCGTCGTTTTATGGGGACAGTTGGATTACCGGCAGGGACCGCACCCTTGCAATCAAGCAGTAGCCGCCTCTCTTTCCTGACAATAGCAGTTGTCGCATGTTGATACCACGCCACGTAGGCATTTGAAGCTTTCGGCACGTAGCTTGGCTCGCTGATGAGAAAGCTAGACCCTGTGTTCAGCCGCATAAAGTGGTGTAGCGCGCTGCGGATACCCTCTTCCGTATCAACCGGCTCAGCTAAGAAAGCCTCAAGCGGGACACCCTGATCGTAACCCGACTGTTGAGCAAAACAGTGCGGGTTATACCTTATAAACAATGTCGAGGCACCTTGCCTGAACACTAGGAAGCCCAGCCTGATTGAATATAAATGCAGGATCTCCCGAGTCTTCAACGTAGGAGCCCCGTCTTTGAAAGTATCGCGCAGGGGTTGTACTGCCTTGGTGGATTCCTTGCCGATAGTTAAGGCTTTGTCAAAAAAGATCATACTATCCCCGACCATACGTGGGCGAAGGACCAGGCTTCGAGCCTCTTGTTGCGACGGCTCTAATACGGAAGCGTCCACCAGAGACATGACCCAGGAAAAATTATAGCTGTCATAGAAGCGGGGCTGTTTGTGGACTCCGAAAGCACCAAGCACATGCATTTCGACCCAAGGCGTAAAGTAGTGCAGCGGAAGATGCACAGGATTTACTCCAGGTTGAGTAGTATCCACTGCTAAGCTCAAGCCGTGGTATAGATGGGCCAGTCCCGCAATCCCAAAGGTCACGTGCGTCCCTGCAACTATGCGGTGGGCTGGGTAAAAGGCTGACGACCTCTATAGTGAGGGTGCATCGGAAGCACGAACCAGTTCAACCACAAACTAATAAACCCCAAGAGGAATGCCTCTTCAACGACATCTGTAGCAGCAAGCTCTGCAAAAGAAACGACCGGGGTATCCGGAATGAAGAAGCCTTTTAAATCTGCTCCCGCCGTCGGCTGGTTATTCGAACCAAAACCAAACGGGTCGTCAAGTTTGGCGAATTTCGCAGCTTGTTTTGATAAGACTTCCGGATGAAGAAAGCGAGCGATGAAGTCTGTGAAGCTGACTCCATGTCCTCTAGACTCTAGAAATAGACTTTCGTAGATATTCAACACCTTGATCAGACTCGGGAATCGATGTTGAATGGCATTCTCCGGGGTAAGGCCCATCACCACTGATTTGGTGGCAAAGATGTACTCGTCAGGAGGAAGTAGCTCCTCGTAATGATCTCCCCTGACGGGTAAGCCGGAGATCTCTGCGAATTCCTCCAAGGAGATTGAAACTTCCCGGTCTGATAGAAGAAAGGTGTAAGTCGGGATGTTCCATTGTTCCAAGAAAGCTTTTACCGACCACACAGGGGGCATGGGATACTGGAAAAGAGACGCATAAATTGCGGGGTACAACCCGAGCTTCAGCAGCATTGACTTCTTGGCCGACAAGATATATCGAGCCTACTGCAGATATCCGGCTGGGTGACGAGGAGTCAAGCCAATCATATACGTTTGTCCCTAGGGGCGCAATTCTCCTTGACATATGCGCCGCCCCAAAATATTCAAAGCCATCGGCGGCTATATAGGTATTGAGGCCATAGAAGGCTGAAGGCGACCCTCTAAGGTTTAGTTGACCTCCTCTACGGCGTAATTCACCTGGGGTGAGTCGGCGTAGTGAATCGCTGAAATAGGCTCTTAGGGTACTGCACAGGAGAAACTACGCCGACCATGGATGATTTGATTGTACCATAACCCCCTGTTTCCTCCAAGAGAGCAGGAATCTATTCAAAATATGAAATTTGAACTGAGGCAGCGCCTCATGTGCAGCGCCAGCGCCATGAGTCAAAGACTCTGAGGCAACGCCCTATGTTCAAAGCACGAGAGCACTGGCGCTAGAACTAAAAGTTCTCTGCCGTTGGATCAAAGATCCAATGGTGATTAAAAATCACCAAAATACAGAATTAAATTATGATTAAGAAAATACTCCTAAAATCTTTCTAAACAAGAAAGATCGTGCTCTGTAAATCAGAGCACCGTTGGATCAAAAATCCAATGGTGATTAAAAAATCATCATGATACAGAATAAGTTCTGTTTGGGGAAAATATTTTGCCAATCTTGTTAAAAACAAGAAAAATGTCTTCTGTAAAACAGAAGTCCTTAGATCAAAGATCCAACGGTGGATAAATTCCACAAATCAATTAGGAAATCTCTCAATGAGAGATTTCCTTAACTGATTCAACAAATCAGCCTCTCTTATGTAAAGGACCCAAGACTTCAAGTCTTGCACAGAAGAACCCCCCCATAAACTTCAAATCCTCAGAAAAGAAAAAGAGAAGAAAAAACTCTAAGAGAAGAATTTTTTTCAAGATAAATAACAATAAGTGAGATCATAGCATCTCCTCTATATTTGAGAGTTTAACTCTCACATCAGAAGAGTTTAGTTCTTTTCCAGATCTCAGATGTATAAGACAAAGTCTTTCATAAAAAGAAGAGAGTTCATAGCATCTCCTCCACATCTAAGAGTTTAACTCTCATATAAGAAGAACTTAGTTCTTTTTCTAGATCTCAGATCTATAAGACGAAGTCTTTCACAAGGGAGAACCAAATTCTCAAAGAATTGAATTGGGTAGAATAAAAAACTCAGCGCTTAGCACTCAAATCTGGCGCTCAGCGCCGAGCGCTCCACGTGCTCTTCATGTGGGCGCTATTTAATAAGGAGCTCTCAACACTCAAATGCTGGCGCTCAGCGCCAAGTGCTCCACGTGCCCTTCACGTGGGCGCTGTTCAAAATAAAAAGAACGCTTAGTGCTCAAATGCTGGCGCTCAGCACCAAGCGCCCCACGTGTCCCTCACGCGGGCACTACTTAACATAGAGCGCTCTGCTCTCCTTAAGAAGAGCCTAGCGCCATGAAGAGTGTTCAACACTCATAAAAAACAAAAAGAAAGTGGGTGTCAGTATTCACATAAATGTTTAGCATTATGTGCACAGAGAAGGGACTATGTCCTAGCAAGTGTCTAACACTTTATAAAAAAAGGGAAATGACAAAGACTAAGTGGGCTGAGCCCAAGGTTGGAAAAACCCCAAAATTGACCAAGCCTATAGGTCTTCTTCTAAATTGGACTTAGTCCCAAACAAGGTTATCAAATCTTTGATGAACATTCATTGGTTAAAGGGTACATCTCTCCACACCTCTGATACATGTCGTTGTAATTCTTCAACGTCTTCAGAGAGGTGGAGGGTCCCAATAGCCAATAATTCTTGGTATACCCCCCAAACCAACAATCCAATGGACCGCAACGTTCTTAAAACTAAATTGAGGACCGCAACGTCCCTAAAAACTAAATTCCATGGACTATGATGTCCTTAAATTGTGGACCGCAATGTCCTTAAAACTAAATTGCGGACTGCAACGTCCCTAAAAACTAAATTCCACGGACTATGATGTCCTTAAATTTTGGACCGCAATGTCCTTAAAACTAAACCCTTTGGACCGCAATGTCCTTAAAACTAAATTGCAGACCCCAACGTTCCTAAAAACTATATTGCGGACCGCAATGTCCCTATAATCAAAAGAAAATCCTGTTGAGTAGATCTTAGTCTAAAATTAGATTAACATATTCTCAACATATGTTTGAATTGATCTTAATCTAAAACAAGATTAACGATCCTTAAACCAACCCAAACCCAAATCTAAGAAAATACGGATTTGAACTAATCCACGCCCTACGGGCGACAACATAAATTAGTCTCCATATACAATCCACGGGCAACCAAAAATAAAACAAACACACACGACACGAAGTGACCTTCTGGAGCAGGAGAAAGTCGTTACCGCGATGCGGTAACGTAATTAACTGCAGGGGCATGCGCCTGCAGGAAAGAGCGTCCCCACAATAAAAAACACCTCACAACGAGGGGGAATCTGACGAAGTCTGCTACAACAGCCGCATCTGTTCAAACCTCCGATACACGGTGCCATAAATCAACTTGGTATCTTTGGAGAGGTGGACGGATAAAACCAAATAGCATCTGCCCCCAAAGTTTAGGCCAGACGTCCCAATGCCCCGGTCGCGTCTTTTGGCGGTGAACAGATTCTGACACGCCCGGTGGGACCTTTTCCTCTTTCTGCTCCACACTTCGTGTGTCGTGTTTTTCCGCGATCAAATAATCGCGGTATATATGTTTGTGGTTGCCCTTGGGTGATGGGTTACTGAAGTCGGTGTTTCGTCTCTATGAAGAATGGCGTTTGATTCTACCTTAGCAACTCAGGCTCTGTCATATCTAGTGGAGTCAAGTATGGGTCACTTGCAGTCTCAAATCTCTACAATCCGGCTCTTCAAGAAATTAACAGGCTTCGATTTAGGTCGATACTCCCACCTCCCACCCTTGGTGTCTCAACGCCGAGGGAGGAAGCCTAGAAGAAGTCTGTCTTCCACAGGCTGGCTCCCCAAGATGCAGCTTTGCTGACGGAATCAGTCCTCAAACAACCGGCATTTGCCAAGGACCTAGGTCGATGTAGGGGGCAAAATATTCAAAATCTCAAAGGAAATAGGGGGCAGGCTCAACAAAATCCTAAGGCGAATCAAATCCCGGCCGTAAGAAACGGTCAACGTCGATATCGACATAATACAGAATTAGCTGGGGGCAGTTCTCCGTATGGTCTTGTTTCAACCCCAGTGGTGAATGTTGTTGTTCCAACCGAGAACGGCTTCAAGCTGTTGCAAAGGGTCAGACAAAATTTTCCCACCACAATATTGAAGGAACCTCCGCAGCCCATGGAGATCCCATGAGAGCAGAAACCAGTTTGTTCCCTAAAACAACTTTCCTCATCTATATATAAGATGTGGAAGCAGGTGAAGGGAACTCATCCCGAGACAGATCCTGATACAGCGGTTCCTCCCAAAACTAAAGCGGCTTTTCACAAAAAAGAGAGGTCCAATAAAGCTCAAGTTCCCGAAGTAAACTCCAAAGGGCAAAACTCCAAATACCCCAAGCCTGGGAGCATAGTAGTTCACATTGTATATGTGGTGAATTCCAAAGACGAAGTTCGAGCTTTCACTAGTCACCGACATCAAACTCGGTCCCTGATAAAAGTTCAACTGCAACGTGAGAAGCTGTAGGAGATGCTCGCTCAGGCGGCAGCAAACGGTAATCCATCGCCTAAGGAAAATCCCGAGGACACACCCGAAGAAAGAATAGAGAAGGAGTCGGATATTGATTTCCTAAAGCGCACTCTGAAAAAGGGAGATACAGAAGTGGTAGAAATGTCCACTAAAATGAACCAGATGGCCCTTCTGATTCAGAATATGGCTGGAATGATGGTTCAATCGGAACCATTGACAAATGAATTGCCGGTAGTCGGTCTTAAAGATAAGGATGACATTTTAAATCCTCTGCAAATCTCATCAATGGCTGAGGAGGAAATGATTCCTAAAAGAAAAGCTGGCCACATATATTGCTCAACGAATCAAAACTCACTATGCCAGTGAAGCATCAAATAGGCCAATCAAGACTGGTCGACCGTATCCGGTGTACTCCGATCAAATACAGTACCTTCCAGAATACATACTTCTGACTCCACATATACAAAGGAACCGGGAATCCACACCAGCACATCACGCGATTTAAATCCATGTGCGGTAATACTGGAGTGAATGATATAATACTCCTCCTACAGTTCGTCAGCGGTCTGGCAGGCATCGCCTTCATATGGTATGCGAAACTCCCAAATGATTTCGTGAAGAGCTTTAACGAAATGGATACGCTCTTCTGTCAAGGATTCGCTAATAAGAACGAACATACTACAGTGACGTCACTGGTCAACAAAAGGGTTAGACCGAATGAGACTTGGGTTCAATATGTTACCCGATGGCGAAATCTCTGGTCAAATAAAAGAAACGCATCGATGAAGTTGCAGCCATGGGAATGCTAATAGCCACTCTTGACCCAAATTTAAAGGCGTCCTCGTATATGGCCCTCTTCAAGCCGACGACCTTCCAAGAACTCATGGATAAAATGGCTCGATTAGATCAAATAGGTCAAGACTCTTTCTCATCCGATGATGACGAGTGAAAAGCGGAGGCAGGATGGCGTTTGTTGCCTACACTCAACAAAAATAAGCGGCTCTGAAGCAACCTGTCGCCAAAATAGCGACGGCGTGGGTACTCGTTCCCCCCGAGATATACACATGGGGCATATTTCTTACTGGTGGAAGAATCTCTATGTAGAATGGTCCTTTCTTCTCAAAGGACAGGAAGGATATTAAGGGTCCTACAAACAGGTCATACAATCTAGTGGAATACCCCACTAAAATAAAGACGGTACGTCCACAAGCAAAATGGGCATGGATGAAAACCCGAAAAGGGCGCCGTGAGTAAAAACAGCGGGACTGCCGGCGAGCTTGTGAAAACCCGGAAGGGCATAATCTCGTTAAAAAAAACAGTACGTCTGCAAGAAAGATGGGCACAGATGAAAATCCGAAAGGGCGCTGTGAGTAAAAACAACAGGACTGCCAGCGAGCTTGTGAAAACCCGAAAGGGTGCAACCTCTTTAAAATAAATACACTTACGAGATCCTCATGACTCGTGAGGAGAATCCCCTCTATGAGACCCTCACGGCTCATAGGATTCAAAAGCCTTAAGTTACAGGGATCTAGACCTGTTCTTAAGCCGTCATATCTCTCAAATTGCCCTACAGGCGGTTCATATTGACCCTTGTATACAATCTATGGACACGGATAAATATTTCCTTGCCAAGTTCTACAAACGGCAAGAAATCTCCCCATATGGTGAATAACACTTGTAGGACCTCTCGACTTATAAGGAGAAAACACTCTTATGAGATCCTTACGACTTATAAGAGAAAACACCACTTAGAAGTCCTCATGACTTCTAAGGAGAAAATACACCTATGATATCCACACGACTCGTAGGGAGAAAACCCTTTATGAGACCCTTACGGCTCGTAAAGTCGAAAGTCTTAGTCGACAGGATCCTAACCCTGTCTACTAAGCCACTTTTGTCCAAATCGACAGGGGCAATGATGATTCGCTCCTGGAACTATCCCAGTTGTAGCGATACTGATGCCTAAACAGGTATCAAACTCCAAGTCAACCTCTCTGGCAAGTGCCGTCCCTACAACCATCTAATGAAGAAGGGGACCCAGTTCGTTTGGGATCATAAACGCCAAAGCGCATTGGACGAAATCAAGCAATACCTGCATAATCCACTGGTACTGACAGCTCCGGTCAAAGGAAAACCCCTCATCCTGTACACAACCGCCCTTGAAGGTTCTTTAGGCGCGCTATAGGCACAGGAGAATGACCAAGGGAAAGAGAGAGCCCTTTACTATTTGAGTCGAGTTCTCCTGGGGGCAGAAAACAACTACTCCCCTATCGAAAAACACTGCCTGGCGTTAATCTTTGCGATAACGAAGCTTCGGCACTATGCTTTGGCGCATGAGGTCCATCTCATATCAAAAGTGGATCCTCTTAAATATTTGATGTCAAAAGCCATTCTAATGGGACGGTTCTCTAAATGGGCCCTACTCTTAATGGAATTCTCGATAACATACCGACCTCTCAAGGCAGTGAAAGGTCAAGCCATCGCCGATTTCCTTGTTGAACATCCGATACCTGCCGACTCTCCCTTGAACTGCGAGTTGCCGGACGAACACACGTTTGACACAATCGGTAGGGAGAAAGAAGGGAGTGATACCCGATGGGAACTCTACTTCGATGGGGCGTCCTCCATGAAGAAGTGAAAGCACAATTCCCCCATAATCAAATCTGGGGTAGGCCTCATTTTCGTGACTCCACAAGGAAGGATAATGCGCTTTGCCTTTTCCTTAACAGCGCCGAGGACAAACAATGAAGCAGAATATGAGGCTTTGATAGCAGGTCTTGAGATCGCTGTCGACATGGGAATCGAAAATCTCCTTATATACGGGGACTCCCAGTTGGTCGTTAGTCAAGTAAACGGTGATTATCAAACATGCAAACCAGAGTTGGTAAAGTACGGCGAGAGAGTGCAATACTTATTGACTCAAATCCCTCCCTACGCCATGGAAAGCATACTGCGTGGAGAAAATAGCAAAGCGGACTCATTAGCTAAACTTTCTAAAGAACTGGCTGACGAGAATCTCGATGACGTGAGAATCGTAGTGCAAAGCCGTCGGGTTCTAGCACCGGCAGAAATATCCCCGTAGTCGTC
The DNA here is from genome assembly GCA_030015575.1 of Agapanthus africanus. Classification (NCBI taxonomy): domain Eukaryota; kingdom Viridiplantae; phylum Streptophyta; class Magnoliopsida; order Asparagales; family Amaryllidaceae; genus Agapanthus; species Agapanthus africanus. Next base: position 411,807,103 of record CM057349.1, on the reverse strand, counting down.
TGAAGAAAAGGAAACGATCAAGAAAATAGTCCTACAAATAAAGGACCAAGAAAGGGCTAAGGATTAGAGAGAAGTCTTTATAGACTACTTCAAATCCCGTCGAACACCTAAAGATGCATCTTCAAGACATCAGCTCATAAAACGAGCTCTGTCTTTCGCCTTCGTCAATGATACTCTATATAAGAGATTGTTCGACTTTCTGTGGCTGAGATGCCTGGGACCGGAAGAAGCAAAGAGAGTCATCTTAGAAACTTATGACGGACTCTGAGGTTCTCATCAAGCTGGACCAAAGATGAAGCTGAAGATCAAAAGGATGGGCTACTATTGGCCCACGATGATTTAGAACTACCTCGAATACACGAAGCAGTGCCACTTGTGCAAAATTCATGGAGACTTCATCCACCGGCATCCAAACCCGCTACACCCAACAATGGCTAGCTGGCCGTTCGAAATGTAGGGAACCGACATGATTGGGTCCATCGAACCAGCATCATCCAAAGGACATCGGTTCATATTGGCGACAACTGATTACTTCTCTAAATGGGCAGAAGCCATACCGTTAAGAGAAGTGAAGACGGAGAACTTCTCCATTTCTTCAAGACACACATCATTTATCGGTTCGGCACCCCGCGACGGATTATCTCCGATAACGGGTCGGCCTACAGAAGCCACAGGATCAGCCGCTTCGCACAGCAGCATAACATAGATTGGAGATACTCTTCGGTCTATAATCCCTGAGCTAACTGTCTAGCTGAGGCTTTTAACAAAACTTTGACAAAGATCATAAAGAAAACGGTGTCCAAAAATAAAAAAGATTAGCACGAGAGGCTGCATGAAGCTCTCTGGGCGTATCGAACTACGTTTAAAACGGCTACGAATACAACGCCATTTGCGTTGGTATTTGGCACAGAAGCGGTACTCCCCCTCGAGATAGAGCTACCCTCTCTACGAGTGGCGGTTCATTACGAGCTAACAGATGAAGAAAGTGCTCATCTTCGACTTGAGGAGCTCGATGCCCTTGATGAAACTCATCTCATAGCGCAACAAAACCTAGAAACTTACAAAGCAAGGATGACGCGCTCATATGAAAGGTTGACTAGGACGAGAACATTTTGCCAAGGAGAACTCGTACTAGTTTTCAAAAGACCTATGATCCATAATCGTGCCAAATGGGGGAAATTCGAGCCAAACTATGAGGGCCCATACGTCATAGACAAAGTCTACCATGGTGGGGCTTATTTGCTCATGGATATGCATGGCGAAAGACCATTCTGGCCAATAAATGGCCGGTTCCTTAAAAAATACTATGCCTAACAAGTCACGACTCAGGTCAATGATAGATGACAACGCCTATGTCCGCTCACTATCTTCCCGAGTCCAAACTCTATAAGTAGTACTCAGCGAAACTTCACCGCAAAAACGAGCTATGGACCGTAATGTCCTTAAACTACCAATGGACCGAAATGTCCCTAAACTAACAACGGATCGTAATGTCCTTAAACTAGTTATGGACCGAAACGTCCCTAAACTAACAAGGGACCGAGATGTCCAGAAATTAGCAACGGACCGAAACGTCTTTAAACTACTACAAACCGCAGCATCCTAGAGTTGACGCAAAAAAAACACAAAAAAGGTACGTTCATAAGCAAGATGGGCACGGATGAAAACCCGAAAGGGCTCCGTGAGTAAAAACAGCAAGGCTACCGGCGATGTTTGTGAAAACCTGAAAGGGCACAGACTCGTAAATTTTTTTTCATGCACACTTGCAAGGTTCTCTCTACCTTGTAAGGAGAAATACCTGCGTGAGATCCTTACGACTCACAAGGGAGCAACACACTTAGGGATCCCCACGATTCCTGAGGAGAAATTACACTTACGAGATCCTCACGACTAGTAAGGAGAACCCTCTTATGAGACCCTCACGACTCATAAGATTCAAAAGCCTTAAGCTACATGGATCTGAATCTGTTCTTAAGCCATCACATTTCCCAGACTGCCCTATAAACGGTTCAATGTTGACCCTTGTATATAATCCACGGGCACAAATAAACGTTTCCCCCATCCAGTTCCACCAATGGCGTGAAATTTCCTCATGTGGTGAATGACACTTACGAGTCCTCTCGATTTATAAAGAGAAAACACTCTTGTAAGATCCTTACGACTTATAAGAGAACACACACTTAAGAATCCTTCCGATTCTTAAGGAGAAAACGCACCTACGAGATCCTCACGACTCGTAAGGAGAAACACCTTTATGAGACCCTTATGGCTCATGAAGTCAAAAGCCTTGGTTGAAAGGATTCTAACCCTGTTTGCTAAGCTATCTTTGTTCAAATCGACACAGGCAAATGATGATTCGCTCCTGGAAATATCCCAGTTGTAGCGATATTGATGCCTAAATCGGTAACGAATTCTAAGTCCTTTCAAGGCAAATGATGATTTGCTCCTGGCAATATTCCAGTCGCAGCGATGCTGATGCTAAGATTGGTATTAGGTCTTGAGTGTCATACTCGCAACAAAATCGGCGAGCCAAAAATGCATGTGAAATAGCCGAAACGATGGGGCAACTCGCAATAAAAATCAGCGAGTAAAATAAATGCATATGAAATAGCCGAAATGATGGGGCAACTCGCAATAAAAATCAGCGAATAAGATATATGCATATAAAAATAGCCGAAATGCTTGGGCAACTTGAATAAAAAGCAACGAGTAAAGAAAAAGAAAAACAGCCGAAATGATTAGGCACCGCGAAAAACAGCCGAAATGATTGGGCAATCGCGACTTTCGCGATATAAAAAGCTGAAATGATAGAGTATCGTGGACAGGAATAAAAAAATGAAAGAATGAAACTTTTTCCCTGCAGGTAAGTCCATACTGACCCCTGTATACAATCCATGGGCATAAACGAAAAGGGAATTACATGTCCCAACAAACTCTGTCAAAGGGAAAGTCAGATCTCGACAGCAACATCTGCATCCCAGAAGACCAACAATGGCGTTCCTCCTCATTCCAGCAGGGCATGGACGTGACACCACCAATCGGAGCCATGGCAAAGTCCCCAGTTCCAAGACTCTACGGTTCACAGACAACCTAGAGTCAGCCCCGACACCGCAGAAAGCGGAGCAAGTCAACCCGATACCGCAAAAAGTGGAGTACGTCAGCCAATGATCTTTGTCTCGGAAACACGTCAGCCAATGACCTCCGTCTCGGAAACACGTCAGCCAATGACCTCCGTATCAGAAACACGTCAGCAAATGACCTCCGTCTCGGAAACACGTCAGCCAATGACCTCCGTCTCGGAAACACGTCAGCCAATGACCTCCGTCTAGGAAACACATTACCCAATGACCTCCGTCTCGGAAATAAGTCAGCAAATGACCTCCGTCTCGGAAACACGTCAGCCAATAACCTCCGTCTCGGAAACACGTCAGCAAATGACCTCCGTCTCAGAAACATGTCAGCCAATGACCTCCTGGAAATACGTCAGCCAATGACCTCCGTCTCAGAAATACGTCAGCAAATGACCTCCGTCTCGGAAACACGTCAGCCAATGACCTCCGTCTCGGAAAGACGTCAGCAAATGACCTCCGTCTCGGAAACTCGTCAGCAAATGACCTCCGTCTCGGAAATACGTCAGCAAATGACCTCCATCTCAGAAATACGTCAGCAAATGACCTCCGTCTCGGAAACACATCAGCCAATGACCTCTGTCTCGGAAACACGTCAGTCAATGACCTCCGTCTTGGAAACACGTCAGCCAATGACCTCCGTCTCGGAAATACGTCAGCAAATGACCTCTGTCTCAAAAATACGTCAGCAAATGACCTCCGTCTCGGAAACAATTCAGCCAACGACCTTCGTCTCGGAAACATGTCAGCAAATGACCTCCGTCTCGGAAACAAGTCCGCCAACGACCTCCCCGTCGGAGCAATGCTTTGACTCGGAAACAAGTCAACCCACCAATCACTTACGAGTCCTCTCGACTTGTAAAGGAGAAAATTCTCTTGTGAGATCCTTATGACTCTAAAAAGAAAACGCAATTAGGAATCCTCACGACTCCTAAGGAGAAAATACACCCGCGCGATCCTCTCGACTCCTAGGGAGAAAAGTCTTTATGAGACCCTAACGGCTCATAAAGTTGAAAAGTCTTAGGCGACAGACCTGAACTTGTTTCCTAAGCCATCACTACCCCACAAAGAGTTCAAGATGAACCGTTATTTATCATCTACAGGTCACACTTGCTAAAGTAACATGCCAACAACACAACAAAGAAAAGAAGGCGATAGTAGGAGATAAAAAATGTGTCTTTTATTCGTAAATTCAATTGAATACAATATACATCATAAAAAAAATGAATGAATGAATGAATGAATGAATGAATGAATGCATGTTATTCATAGATTACAAATTTTCACTTGATACAAAGACGGTTATTGAGGAGGAGGCGTTTTCAACAAATCAGCAAGTCGCCCGCGCACTCCTCTCAACTGCTTTTCATGGTCAGCCGCTACGGCCAGTTCCGCTTCGACTCGGGCCCACTGTTGCAAACAGGATGAAAGCTTTTCATCAGTTCCCAGCATGACAGCTTCGCAGTCCTGCATGACCCGCTCCGCAGAGCCAAGCGCCCGTCTCAGCGTCAACCCATCTGAAATGCACCGCTGAAAATTGTCAAAGACAGCTTTCAACTGTGCAGCGTTCGCTTCAACCTGGGCGCGCAACTGAGCATATTTGCTTGAAGCTACTTCATGTTCCTTTCACCTCAGGGTCGCCTCTTGTTCAAAATGGCGAATGAAAGGAACACCACTCTCGACCCACGCAGCCCACTGGGAGTTCAAAGCTGATACTTCAGGAGCAAGACGCTTGAGCTCAATCTCATGCAGACAGGCCTCGATCTTTCTGCAGTGATTAGCCTAAGACTCGACGACACCTTGGTCACGAAAGTTCACGAGCATCGCCAGCATAGGATTAACCTCAGCAGCAAAATCTACAGCGAATGCGAGGGCCTCGGCGTCGAGATCCTCGATGAATTCACTTAACATGGACAGGCTAGTCGCAGCGCCCCTAAAAGATGGACATCTAGAAAAGGGCCCTGCCGGATTAAGATGCGAGACTTAAAGGGAGCTAGAGCTGGTGCGATTGCTGCAAAACAAGTTATTGTCAAATGTCGGCTCAAGAGATAAAGAAAATACACGAGCGATGGAGTCTACTATACTGGCTGCGATAGGTGGCAAAGTTGGGAGTACCGGAGGCGAGGCTATTCTCTCATCCCCTCCTTCGATCCGTGACGCTGCGATCAATATGAAGAGGACTTAGCAACAGTATGGCTATTCATAAAAGAAAGAAAGAAACAATAGCTGAAGGATGTACTAACCAATACCAGCGGGTGGAGCGACTTCCGACTGGAAGGAGAAATGCGGGTTCAGCACGTGGTACAAATGGTCAAAAAGGACATCTGCAAAGTTGCGACAATACACGGTCAGTACAAGGAAGACGGTGTTCATAGTTCAACTAAATAAATCTCGAATCTATACCTTCCAGCATTTTGGAGGTCATAGGAGAAGGCGAGGGAACAACAACCGTCATAACGGTGACCGAAGGTGCTTCAGATAAAACAATTTCTACGTTCACTGCACCTACAAACAAAAATCATCAGAAGAAGCTGAACGGGATTGGAAAATAAAAGAAGAACAATGACTTAAGACTTACCTGACGGGTCATCAGCCAAAACCGCGACGGAAGCATCACCAGGCGCAACGGCTTCTTCACTCTCCTTCAGTGGAATAGTTTCGGCGCCCGTGGCTTCATCTCCTGATTCGACAAGAGCCGTCGTGATTCTTGCGATGCCCACCGATATCAGGGAGCCGCAAGGGGAAAGAGCGGCGGTTTGGGTAGTCCTAGACTCCCGAGAGAGAGTAGCCGCTTCGGGCTCTGTGGTCGCTATCATCTCACTTGCTACCTCATCGCAAGGATTTGGCCCTGGAGGATATGGTATATAATAATTTGAAGATCAAGTTCTAATAAAAGATTCAGTGTTACGTTACCTTTGGGCAGCTTTTCGGTTTCTTCCCAAGCCGCGCGCGTAACCTGTCTATGGGCGGTAGACAGGGCAGCTGGAGCATCCTCTGGAGGAATAGCGACAGATGGGGTAGTGCTTGAACCTGCACCCACAGCCAAGCTGGCATCGCGTTCCCTCGTTGCATGCTTCCTACACTTCTTTTCGGTCTGAGCGGTGAGAAGCGATCTCCTCAAGACCTCCGTCAAAGGGATGTCATCGTCCGAACCAAGCTCTGCCTCTGGAGCCGTTAAAGCGTCTGTCATCGGCTGCTTAAGTGAAGCCTCCTGCGGTACTGTCGGGAGAGCCAGGGCCACAACAGCCGGCTCTGGAAGCGATGCTGCATCACCTCTTGGGATCGGTACCGCACTTGGAATAACCCGAGTCAAGGTAGTCCCTGCAACAAAATAAAGGAGAGGGTCAAACCACAAATAAAGAAAAAGGGAATGAAGGCACGATAAGCCGAATTACACCGAGACCCAAAGAAGCGCGAAGCCTCTCTTCCTCTTCAAATGTTTTGAGGGAAGCCGCGAGAGCCTCTTTGGCAGAGATACCTGTTGAAGGAGAAAGCATCAGTAAAAACATAATAAAAGAAGATAACCGCGGAAAGATACGACTGAAGTCTACCTGCTTGTGCGATAGTGATCAGTACTGCTTCATCGCGAGCCAGTTGCTCGGAAGCCACAAGGGCAGCTTGAAGATCAGTATCATCCGCAGGCGCGATAAATAGACCCTCATTGGTCCCATACTCGCACAAGCCTTCGCTGTAGGGAGCATGGGGCTCCTGGCCGAGTACAACATCAGCAGAAAAGAGCGACTTCTTCTTTTTCTGCGAGCGAGTGCCAGCGGCCGATGACAGGATCTTGCGCTTCATGGGCATCTTTGGGCGGCGGGTCCCGATTTCCACACCGACGCTAGACTTCGGGGACGCTACAGTTGCCGTTTTTGTAAGAACGCGGGGTAGAGGCTTCTCGGGGAAAGCGTGCGGGACCGCAACCGTACCAGCTTCTCTTATGGAAGGACGAACAATGGTCCGTTCCTTCAAGGGGACAGCGGGATTACCAGTAGGGGCTGCACCCTTGTGATCAAGCAGTAATCGCTTTTCTTCCCTAATGACAGCACTCGTCGCATGTGAGTACCACGCCATGTATGTGTTCGAGATTCTTAGAACACAGCTCGGCTCGCTGATAAAGAAGTTGGACCCGGTGTTCAGCCGCATGAAATGGTGTAGCACGTTGCGGATACCCTCCTCCGTAGCGACAGGCTCAGCTAAAAAAGCTTCTATTAGGACACCTTGATTGTAGCTAGACTATTGAGCGAAACGGTGCGGGTTGTACCTCATGAACAGCGCCGAGTCGTTCATCCTGAATACTAAAAAGCCCGGTCTGATCGAGTACAGATGCAGAATCTCCCGAGCCATCAAGGTAGGAGCCCCGTCTTTGAAGGTGTCGCGCAGCGGCTTCACCGTTTTAGTGGATTCCTTGCCGATAGTTAAAACTTTATTGATGAAGGTCATGCTATCTCCAACTGTAAGCGGGCGAAGGACCAGACCCAGAGCCTCCCGCTGTGATGGATTTAAAGTGGAAGCATCGACTGAGTGCATAATCCGAGGGAAATTATAACTGTTGAAGAAGCGGGGCCGTTTATGAACTCCAAAAGCGCCGAGCACATGCAACACGATCCACGACGTGAAATAGTGCAACGAGAGAGTTACGGGTTGTACCCCTGGCTGAGTAGTGTTTGCCGCTAAGCTGAGACCATGATACAAGTGAGCTAGCCCAGCAATCCCGACGGCCACTCATGTTCCCGCAACCATGCGGTGGGCTGGGTAAAAGACTGACGGCCTCATATAACGAGGGTGCATTGGAAGCACGAACCAGTTCAACCACAAGCCAATAAACCCAAACAAGAACGTCTCTTCATCGACGTTTGAAGCCGCAAGCTCTGCGAAAGGAACGACCGGGGTATCCGAAATAAAGAAGATTTTTAAATCTGCTTCCGCCATCGGATAGTTATCCAAACCAAAACCAAACGGATCGTCAAGCTTGGCGAACATCGCAGCCTGCTTTAATAAGATCTCTGGACGAAGAAAGCGAGCGATGAATTCTGCGAAGCTGACTCCATGCCTTCCGGACTCTAAATAGACTTTCGTAAATGTTCAACACCTTGATCAAACTCAGGAATCGGTGTTAAATGGCATTCTCCGGGGTAAGGCCCATTACCACTGATTTGGTGGCAAAGATGTACTCGTCAGGAGGAAGTAGCTCCTCGTAATGTTCCTCCCTGACGGGTAAACCGGAGATCTCCGCGAACTCCTCCAAAGTGATTGAAACTTTCTGATCTGATAGAAGAAAGGTATGAGTCGGGATATTCCATTGCTCCAAAAAAGCTTTGACCCACCATACAGGGGGCGTGGAATACTGTAAAAGAGACATGTAAACTGCGGGGTACAACCCGAGCTTCAGCAGCAGTGATTTCTTCGCTGACAAGATGTACCGAGCCCACTGCAGATATCCAGCTGAATGACGAGGAGTCAAGCCAATCATATACGTTTGTCCCTAGGGGCGTGATTCGCCTTGACATATGCCGCCCCAAGATATCTAAAGCCATCGGCGGCTGTACAGGTAATGAGGTCATCGAAGGTTGAAGGCAACCCTCTGAGGTCCAGTTGACCTCCTCTACAGCGTAATTCACCGGGGGTGAGTCAGCATAATGAATTGCTGAAATGGGCTCTGAGGGTACTGCACAAGAGAAGCTACGCCGACCCTGGATAATTTGATTATACCACGACCCCCATAGATGAAGAGATTTTCGCTCTGGGTCATGATCTTTAATGAGCGTGAAGACTTCCCTATCCACGGGCGCGTCAGGGAATGCGCTTTCCGGACGAACAAATGGGAAAGAAGTGTCAAAAGACATAGTACCTGCGCGAAAAAGAACAAGAGTTACCTATCAAGGCTACAGTTCAAATTCTGACACTTAGTACTTTAAATTTGTACCATAATGCAATGCAGTGGAAAGGGATCAGAGGGGACCCACAAAATCAAGATGACGACTCATCATTGATGAGACAGTCACTCATTAAAAAAGGAAATCCTAAAAGGATTCTCATTTAATGAGAGACCCCTCGAGCCAAGGAGTTAAACTCCCTCGAGAGCAACGCTCTGTAGACAGGAGTGACATCTGTCAATTCTAATCATGAGAGGAATAAAATTCTCTAAAAATTTTAAGAGCTATGCTCTGTGAAAACGATGGAATCATCCATCAAAACCCTAAAAAGCAAAGCTTTTACTGAGTTAAAAACTCCGGGACCTTTAAGATCTGCAAAACAAACTCTAAGAGTTCCTCATTAATGGGTTAAGAAACTCTAAAAAGAAGATTTTTGATCGATGATCTAAGAAGAGCAAAGCTCTATTTTTATTTAACGGGTTATGAAACCCTAAAACACATCTTTAAGATCTGTGATCAGAGAAGAGCAAAGCTCTGTTTAATGGGGTCGAACATGATTCTTACCAAAAATTTGAACAAAGTTCTAACATAAAGGAAGTTCTTTGGGTAGAGATCTATGCTTTGAAGAGAGAATTAAATTCTCAGAAAAACAAGAAGGGGAGAAGATGAACAACGGTTATCTCAAAGGGACAAAAGCCCTATTTATAGGGGCTGGAAGTCGATCCAACTTCCAAGACAATCCAATGGTGGAAAGGCTGCCACCGCTGCACTCACGTGTGAGCCACGTGAGCGCAACGGTGGGGGGGCACTTGTTTCCCCCCAAGACAGCAGGAATCTGTTCAAACTTTGAAATTTGAACTAAGGCAGCGCCTCACGTGCAGAGCACGAGAGCGCTAGCACCTCACGTGTAGAGCACGGAAGCGCCAGCGCCAAGAGCGCCAGCTCCATGAGTCGAAGACTCTGAGGCAACGGCCCACGTGCAAAGCATGAGAGCGCTAGCACCAAGAGCGCTGGCGCCAGAACTAAAAGTTCTCTGCCGTTGGATCAAAAATCCAATGGTGATTAAAAATCACCAAAATACATAATTAAATTCTGATTAAGAAAATACTCTTCAAATCTTTCTATACAAGAAAGATTGTGCTCTGTAAATCAGAGCACCGTTGGATCAAAGATCCAATGATGATTAAAAATTCACCATGATATAGAATAAGTTCTGTTTGAGAAAAATATTTTTCCAATCTTGTTAAAAATAAAAGAAATGTCTTCTGTAAAACAGAAGTCCTTGAATCAAAAATCCAACGGTGGATAAATTCCACAAATCAATTAGGAAATCTCTTAATGAGAAATTTCCTTAATTGATTCAACAAATTAGCCTTCCCTATATAAAGGACCCAAGACTTCAAGTCTTGCACAGAAGAACCCCCCATAAACTTCAAATCCTCAGAAAAGAATAAGAGAAGAAAAAACTCTAAGAAGAAGAATTTTCTTCAAGATAAATAACAATAAGTGAGATCATAGCATCTCCTCTATATTTGAGAGTTTAACTCTCACATCAGAAGAACTTAGTTCTTTTTCCAGATCTCAGATCTATAAGACAAAGTTTTTCATAAAAAGAAGAGAGATCATAGCATCTCTTCCACATCTAAGAGTTTAACTCTCACATCAGAAGAACTTAGTTCTTTTTCTAGATCTCAGATCTATAAGACGAACTCTTTCACAAGGGAGAACCAAATTCTTAGAGAATTGAATTGGGTAGAATAAAAAACTCAGTGCTTAGCACTCAAATCTGGCGCTCAGCGCCGAGCACTCCACGTGCTCCTCACGTGGGCGCTATTTAATAGGGAGCGCTCAACACTCAAATGCTGGCGCTCAGCGCCAAGTGCTCCACGTGGGCGCTGCTCAAAATAAAAAGAGTGCTTAGCGCTCAAATGCTGGCGCTCAGCGCCAAGCGCTCCACGTGCCCCTCACGCGGGCGCTACTTAACACAGAGCGCTCTGCTCTCCTCAAGAGGAGTCTAGCGCCATGAAAAGTGTTCAACACTCATAAAAAATAAAAAGAAAGTGGGTGTCAGTATTCATATAAATGTTTAGCATTATGTGCATAGAGAAAGAACTGTATCCTAACAAGTGTCTAACACTTTATACAAAAAGGGAAATGACAAAGACTAAATGGGCTGAGCCCAAGGTTGGCAAAACCCCAAAATCGACCGAGCCCATAGGTCTTCTTCTAAATTGGACTTAGTCCCAAACAAGATTATCAAATCTTTGATGAACATTCATTGGTTCAAGGGTACATCTCTCCACACCTCTGATACATGTCGTTGTAATTCTTCAATGTCTTCAGAGAGGTGGAGGGTCCCAATAACCAATAATTCTTGGTATACCCCCCAAACCAACAACCCAATGGACCGCAACGTCCTTGAAACTAAATTGCGGACCGTAACGTCCCTAAAAACTAAATTCCACAGACCATGATGCCTTAAATTGTGGACCGCAATGTTCTTAAAACTAAATTGCGTACCGCAACGCCCCTAAAAACTAAATTCCATGGACTATGATGCCCTTAAACTTTGGACTACAATGTCCTTAAAACTAAACCCTTTGGACCGCAATGTCCTTAAAACTAAATTGCGGACCGCAATGTCCCTAAAAACTAAATTGCGGACCGCAATGTCTCTATAAACTAAAGAAAATCCTGTTGAGTAGATCTTTGTCTAAAAATAGGTTAACGTATTCTCAACAAACGTTTGAGTTGATCTTAATCTAAAACAAGATTAACGATCCTTAAACCAACCCAAACCCAAATCTAAGAAAATACGGATTTGGACTAATCCACGTCCTACGGGCGACAACATAAATTAGTCTCCGTGTACAATCCACGGGCAACCAAAAATAAAACAAACACACACGACACGAAGTGACCTTCTGGAGCAGGAGAAAGTTGTTACCGCGATGCGGTAACGTAATTAATTGCAGGGGCTTGCGGCTGCAGGGAAGAGCGTCCCCACAATCAAAACCCCTTCACAACGAGGGGGAATCTAACGAAGTCTGCTACAACGGCCGCACCTATCCAAACCTCCAATACACGGTGCCATAAATCAACTTGGTATCTTCGGAGAGGTGGACGGATAAAACTAAATAGTATCTGCCCCTAAAATTCAGGCTAAACGTCCCAATGTTCCAGTCGCGTCTTTCAGCGGCGAACACCCCTATAGATGAAGATATTTCTGTTCCGGGTCGTGATCTTTAATGAGCGCGAAGACTTCCCTATCCACGGACGCGTCAGCAGAGGCGCTTTCTGAACGAACGAATGGGAAAGAAGTGTCAAAAGACATAATACCTGCACGAAAAAGAACGAGGGTTAGCTGTCAATGCTACAGTCCAAATTCTGACACTTGGTACTTTAAATTTGTACCACACTGCAATGCAGTAGAAAGGGACCAAAGGGGGCCCACAAAATCAAGGTGACAGCTCATCATTGATGAGACAATCACTCGTTAAAAAAGAAATCCTAAAAAAGATTCTCATTTAATGAAAGACTCCTCGGGCCAAGGAGTTAGACTCCCTCGAGAGCAACGCTCTGCAAACAGGAGTGACATCTGTCAACTCTAATTATGAGGGAATAAAATTCCCCGAAAATTCTAAGAGCTATGCTCTGTGAAAACGATGGAATCATCCATCAAAACCCTAAAAAGCAAAGCTTTTACTGAGTTAAAAACTCCGAGATCTTTAAGATCTGCAAAACGAACTCTAAGAGTACTTCATTAATGGGTTAAGAAACCCTAAAAGAAGATTTTTTGATCTATGATCTAAGAAGAGCAAAGCTCTGTTTTCATTTAACAGGTTAAGAAATCTTAAAACACATCTTTAAGATCTGTGATCTGAGAAGAGAAAAGCTCTGTTTAATGGGGTCGAACATGATTCTTACCGAATATTTGAACAAAGTTCTAACTTAAAGGAAGTTCCTTGGGCAGAGACCTATGCTCTGAAGAGAGAATTAAATTCTCAGAAAAACAAGAAGGAGAGAAGATGAATAAAAGTCATCTCAAGGGCCTAAGGCCCTATTTATAGGCGCTGGAAGTTGATCTAACTTCCAAGACAATCCAACGGTGGAAAGGCTGCCACCGCTGCACTCACATGTGAGCTACGTGAGCGCAACAGTGAGGGGCATTTGTTTCCCCCAATAAGAGAGCATGGCTCTGTTCAAAATTTGAAATTTGAACTGAGCCAGCGCCTCACGTGCAAAGCATGAGAGCGCTGGCGCCAAGAGCGCCAACGCTATGAGTCAAAGGCTCTGAGGCAGCGCCTCACGTGTGAAGCACGAGAGCGCTAGTGCCAAGAGCGCCATCGCCATGAGTCAAAGACTCTGAGGCAGCGCCTCACGTGCAAAGCATGAGAGCGCCAGCGCCAAAAGCGCCAGCGCCAAGAGTTAAAGACTCTGAGGCAGCGCCTCACGTGCAAAGCGTGAGAGCGCCAGCGCCAGAACTAAAAGTTCTCCACCCTTGGATCAAAGATCCAATAGTGATTAAAAATCACCAAGGTACAAAATTAAATTCTGACTGAGGAAATACTCCTCAAATCTTTCTAAACAAGAAAGATTGTGCTCTGTAAATCAGAGCACCGTTGGATCAAAGATCCAATTGTGATTAAAAATCACCAAGATACAGAATAAGTTCTGTATGGGAAAATATTTTTTTCCAATCTTGTTAAAAACAAGAAAAATGTCTTCTGTAGAATAGAAGTCCTTGGATCAAAGATCCGACGGTGGATAAATTCCCCACATCAATTAAGAAATCTCTCAATGAGATATTTTCTTAACTGAATCAACAAATCAGCCTCCCCTATATAAAGGACCCAAGACTTCAAGTCTTGTATAGAAGAATCCCCCATAAACTTCGATCTTAAAGAGAAGAGAAAGCTTTAAGAAGAAGAATTTTCTTCAAGGTAAATAAAAATAGAGATCAGAGCATCTCAAGGGTTTAACCCTCATACAAAGAATATAGTTCTTTCCTCGGATCTGAGATCCATGAGGTAAGTCTCCCCCAAATGAGAATTTAATTCTTATGGGGATGAATTTGTTCTTAGAGATCGAAGATCCAAGGGAGAACAAAGAATTGAACTTTGCAGAACATAACACAGAAAGAAAAACCTAGCGCCAAGCGCTGCAAAATAAAGAGTGATTAGCACTCAGTGGTTGGCGCTCAGCGCTAAGTGCCTCACGTGTCCCTCACGTGGGCGCTATTCAATAAAAAGCGCTTAGCTTTCTAAGTCTGGCGCTCAGCGCCGAGCGCTCTACGTGCTCCTCACGTGGGCGCTATTTTATAAGAAGCGCTTAGCTTTCTAAGTCTGGCGCTCAGCGCCGAGCGCTCCACGTGCTCCTCACATGGGCACTATTTTATAAGAAGCGCTTAGCTTTCCAAGTCTGGCGCTCAGCGCCAAGCGCTCCACGTGCTCCTCACGTGGGCGCTATTTTATAAGAAGCGCTTAGATTTCCAAGTCTGGCGCTCAGCGCCAAGCGCTCCACGTGCTCCTCACGTGGGCGCTATTTTATAAGAAGCGCTTAGCACTCCAAATTTGGCACTCAGCGCCAAGTGCTCCAAGTTTAGCGCTCAGCACCAAGCGCTCCACGTGCCCCTCACGTGGGCGCCGATGAAATAAAGAGCGCTCTGTAAATAGAGTCTAGCGCCATAAAGAGTGTTCAACACTCAATACAAAATAAAGAAAGGAGGGTGGTTATCAAAACTCATGTCAATGCTCAGCATTGTTGAACAAAAAGGATTAAGTCCAAATAAGTAATCAAGTGGGCTGAGCCCAAGGTTGGCCAATCCCCAAATCAGCCGAGCCTATGTGCTCTTTATTTTTCCAAACTGGTCTTAGTTCCAAACAAGACCACCGATCTTTTGATGAATACCCATTGGTTCAAGGGTACATCTCTCTACACTTCTGATACATGTCGTTGTAATTCTTCAACGTCTTCAGAGAGGTGGAGGGTCCCAATAACCAATAACCCTTGGTATACCCCCAAACCAACAAACAATAATCCCACTGGACTGCAACGTCCTCAAAACTAAATTGTAGACCGCGATGTCCCTAAAAACTAAATTGTGGACCGTAATATCCTTAAACTACATTCCATGACTGTAACGTCTTTAAACTAAATCCTTTAGACCACAACGTCCCTAAACTAAACTCTATAGACTATGATGTCTTTAAACTCTATGGACTATGATGTCAGGCAAGACGGCCTACGCGGTCCCATCTCCTGTTTTCGGCGGTAAACGGTCGTGTGTGTTTGTTTTATTTTTGGTTGCCCGTGGATTGTATACGAAGACTAATTTATGTTATCGTTCGTAGGGCGTGGATTTGTCCAAATCCGTATATTCTTATATTTGGGTTTGGTTTGATTTAAGGATCGTTAACCTTGTTTGAGATTAAGATCAACTTAAATATTTGTTAAGGATACGTTAGTCCGATATTGGACTAAGATTTACTTAACGGGGGTTTGGGATCGTTTTTGATCCAACAAAAGAGCATTTGGGCTCTATCGTTTCAGTTTAGGGATGTTACAGTCTGTAGATCACTATTTTTGGGGTGAGGTTTTAGTTTAAGGACGTTGCGGTCCACAGTTAGTTTGAGGACATTGCGGTCCATTGGGGTGTGCTTATGGGTTTGAGAGTGTACCAAAAGAGCTGTTGGTTGTTGGGACCCTCCATCTCTGAAGACGTTGAAGAATTACAACGACATGCATCAGAGGTATGGAGAGATGTACCCTTGAACCGAACTCCAGGTTGAAGGGAGAGATTATGGTGGAACGAACATCATTTTAGATGCCATGTGTTAGGAGATCATTAGTCATCTTTGGAACTAAGATCGATTTGGGGAGACTGCGAATAGGAGGGTTCGGTTGATTGATGGTCAAAAGGGTTTTTGGCCTCGGGAGACTTGGCCAGTTTAGGCAAAGGTTGGCCTCTCATAGTATTAAACACCAACGTTTGTTCAGCGCTCACGTGCTCCCACGTGAGGCTTTAAAGCAGTGTTAAACACTGAAATTAGGAACGCTTATGTGTAGCACGTGAGGCGCCTGAGAATTGGGCACTGCTTCTCTGGGTTTATTCACTTTTTCTTTTATAAGTGCTAAGCACTATTGGGGGTCACGTGGGCTCACGTGAGGCGCCCTAAAAATGGGAACTGTATTTGATTTATTCCCCTTTTCCTTTTATAAGTGCTAAGCACTATTGGGAGGTTACGTGGGATCACGTGAGGCGTCCCGAAAATGTGAACTGTTCTTGATTTATTCCTCTTTTCCTTTTATAAGTGCTAAGCACTATTGGGGGGTTACGTGCGATCATGTGACTCAATCTCAGTCGTTCCTTTTTGTTCCTCAGAGGTGCTCACATGGGAACACGTGATTTGTTGTTATAGCGTTGAACGCTAATCGTTTCTTTTATGTGCATGGAGATCTTGATCTAAGTTTTGAGAATTTCAGGTCCCTTGTTTTTTATAAGAATTAAATTCTTATACAGGGTTAAACCCTAGTTTTATCAGAGGAATTAAATTCCTATATCTTTTGGAAGAATTAAATTCTTCAAATTTAGTTCTTTCCCTTAAGTTTTAAGTCTGCATGAAAGAATCTCCCCGATGAGAATTAAATTCTCAACTTGTGGGAAGATCTATTTCTGCAGACCTCAACCAGAAGAAGAACTAAGTTCTTTTTTAGAAGAGTTAAACTCTTGGAGTGGTGAAGAAGAGATAAAATGATCTCTATATCTTTCTTCTTATTCAGGGTTTCTTTTTCTAAAAGAGAGCTCTTCTTCTTCTTTTTTTTGTTTCTCAAATCTTATGAGGGGTCTCTTTTCTTTTAAGACTTGAAGTTTTGGGTCCTTTATATAGTAGAAGCAAGTTTGTTGATTTAGTTAAAGAAATCTCTCATTGAGAGATCTTAATTGATTTGGGGATTTTATCCACCGTAGGATCTTTGATCCAAGAACATCTGTTTTACAGAAAATATTTTTCTTGTTTTTTTTAACAAGATTGGGAAAATATTTTCCCATACAGAGCTTATTCTATGGCTTGGCAATTTTTTAATCAACGTTGGATTTTTAATCCAACGGTACTCTGTTTTACAAAGAGAAAAATCCAACGGTACTCTGTTTATAGAGAGTAATCTTTCTTGTTTAGAAAGATTCAAGGAAATATTTTCCAAATAGGGTTTTGATACCTTTATTTAGAATTTAATTCTATCGGCTCAGAAGGCATTTAAGGTCACTCACGTGTAGCACGTGACCCCACAGAGTTAAACTCATTTGCTTATGTGCAGCAGCATAAAAAATGGCATCACATGCTGACACGTGAGCTTCTCTGGCCAGTTATTTATTTTAAAAAGGCACCTATATACTTTGTATATAGATGCTCACGTGCTTGCACGTGAGGCTCAATTTCAGCCTTAACTGTTAAGCGCAATGCCTATGAATTTTGTTTATAGGCGCATCACGTGTGGGCACATGATGCTCTATCAGGGGAATTTTCCCCATTGCTTTTCTTTCTTTCTTTTTTTTATAAGGGAAAAAATGCCCCCACAACGTTGTTCTCACATGGTCTGCACGTGAGTGCAACGCTGTCACCCTTATAACCGTTGGATCTGCCTAGGGGAACGGGGAGATGAACCGCTCTCGTCCCGTCTTATAAATGCAAGGGTCCTGTCTTTGGGAAGCCTCTGTTCCTTCATCTTCTTCCTTCCTTATCTTCTTTGAGAATTTAATTATCTTCTTCAGAGCTTAGTTCTCTACCCATTGAAATTTCAGAGTTAAACTCTGTTAGAAAAAGAAACCTTTTTTAGGTAAAGATCTTGAACAACCAAGAAACCCTTTTCTTAAAAGAAAATTTTCTAGATTTTAAATCCACCATAAGAGATTTTCTCTCTTCTGAAACCCATCTCTTAGAGATCCAAAGACGTGATCTTTGAGTAGTAAATCTCAATGTCTTGGGCATTCTTCCTCTGATCTTTAAGGATTCATGGCATTGTAATTTTATTTTTCGTTTCCTCATCATGGGGGTTTCTAGAATTTAATTCCATCGCATAAAAGGAATTTAATTCCTCACCAAAGAGCTTAGCCCTGATGATCAAGAGGGCCCCTCGGGAATTTCATTCCCTGGTGCTCTTGAGGATATTTTCATAGGGGTTTCCCTTATTTGCACAAATTCAAATTTGTTGGGTATTTTTATAGAACTTGATTTCTCTATGAGAATGTCAAGAGTTGTTTAAACTCCCGTGTCTGTTTAATGAGAATCTTTTTTATTCTCACAATGATTGTCCTGTCTCATCATTGGTGAGCCGCCATATTGATTTTGTGGGGTCCATTAGTTTTGCAATCAGTAGTCCCATGGAACGAACTTTTTGTCGTTTCCCTCTGTTGTTATATATATATATATATGTTCCATTAACGGTTTTTCTTTCCCTTATTTCAGGAACAATGGCTGTTTATCTGTATGATCTTGACGAGATTATCTTTTATGAAGCCATTCGCGTCCAAGGTCACTGCCAAGGTCAAGAGTTTACGAACGCCCAATGCGCTGAGGTGATGCGTCGCTTCGATAAATACAACGGCCGACTACTCCTTCGTCGTTCCGCTTTTTTGAAAATTATCGTGGGGGCGTTTTGGGAAACACTTCCTGAATTTAACGAGGCCATGCCGCTTGAGGCACTTGATGATGCCGAAGATAAGGCGCACTTAGTATATCTAATGGGCCTGATCTCGAAGAGACGGCGAGATGATCTTGTCGATATTTTGTATCAAGTCTTCCAACAGATGACGATAATCTCTGCCTACCAGAGGACGGACGCTATCAATGGGAATCCCGACGCTTGCATTCATGAGAAAATGCATAAGAAAATGGTCAGAGAAGCCAGAAGCATTTTACTCGGACTCGCTTTTGACTTCCTAAATCCATGTCCGGGATTCAGTGTCTTGCCATTGTAAACATTTTGATGATATTTTGTTTGTTGTTATCACCGATGTATAAATTTTTCCAAGTATGAATGGCGAAACCTCTCTTTCTTTTATACCAATGCCCAAAGGTGCCTCATGTGAAGTAGTAGTTACTCATATATATATATATATATATATATATATATATATATATATATATATATATATAATGCTGGGGCCCCCGTGTTATACATGTGAGGCATGTGAGGCGCTACCTTGTTACTGAAGGTGTCTTTTCATCTTCTTTCTCTGCTTTTCCTGAGTCAAGCTTCTCTTCAACCTTTTCCGTGCCTAGGATTAAATGTCTCCCTTCATAATCTGAAGCCATGCTTCTTTTCTCTCTTTTTCTTTACTCACTCCTGAATGAGAGTATCTTGTATTCATTTTGATTCTTTTATGAAATGTACCTTGTATTCACTTGAGTTCTTGAATAAAAAACATATTTTATTTCATATTGGCATGTAACTCTGGAAGATGTGGTCCGTAGATAGTCCATCTTGATTTTCTTGCAGGGCAGCGATGGCTTAGGAAACAGGTTCAGATCCGCCACCTAAGACTTTTCAACTTTATGAGCCGTGAGGGTCTCATAAAGACTTTTCTTCTTATGAGTCGAGAGGATACCGTAAGTGTATTTTCTCCTTAGGAGTCATGAGGACTCCTAAGTGCATTTTCTCTTGAGAGTCGTAAGGATCTCACAAGAGAATTTCCCCCATTTACAAGTTGAGAGGACTGGTAAGCGGTTTTTTCCCTCCTTGTCGATATTCAACTTTGGAGAGTGTGGCCCGCGAATAGTACACAATAGTCCATCTTGGACTTAATTGCAGGGCCCCAGTGCTTAGGAAATAGGTCCTTATCCCCTTTGCCTAAGTCTTTTTCCCTACGAGTCGAGACGAGTCGAGAAGTTCTCACAGAAACATTATTTTCCCTACGAGTCGAGACGAATCGAGAAGTTCTCACAAGAATGTCCTAACGTCACAGTTAACCTCTGCTAATAGAAGTCCGTTAGGGTTTGTGGTATTAGGGTTTTTATCCTTCGTACCGTCGCATTGGCTGATGTATTCCCATATATGAAATCTTGCTATTCGGGTAGCCCCACGACTGTCGTGTCTCTGATCCCTTCG
Organism: Agapanthus africanus; assembly: GCA_030015575.1. Taxonomy (NCBI): domain Eukaryota; kingdom Viridiplantae; phylum Streptophyta; class Magnoliopsida; order Asparagales; family Amaryllidaceae; genus Agapanthus; species Agapanthus africanus. The sequence goes on along the minus strand of CM057349.1, from coordinate 411,786,996 downwards.
GGGGCTGGACAAGACGTCTTCAAGTAATCTTCCGGGTGATATTACCGTCGAAAGAGCAAGTGTTAGGGATATTCCATGCCACTTTTTACTTGAGATTAGGCTCAGTTTGGGAGCCCCGATGAGTCATGACCAGTCCGTGCTAGTGTGGGATGATCTCCGATAGTCTTTCAGGTCTCATTTGAGTTGCCGTCAAGACCCTGAAGCTAGGGATCTTCCTTTGCTTCGTTTATTGACATTGTGTCTGCAATATTGCGACGAATGTCGAGGTTGTCTCTTGGTTGTCAGTAAACCGTCGAGGATTGGAACTAGGGACTTTGCCATAGCTCCATCGTTTTGATCTTGGGGTCGTTTGTTGACATCGCATCTGCATCCTGCTGGAGTGAGGAGAAACGCCGTTGTTGATCTCTAGGCTATCTGTGATCCATTGAGATTTGGAACTAGGGACTTTGCCATGGCTCCGAGGTAGTCTCTAGGTTGTTGGTGAACCGTCGAGGCTTAGAACTGGGGACTTTGCCATGGCTCCATTGTTTTGACCCTGAGATTGGTTGTTGACGTTGCGTTTGCATCCTGTTGGAGTGAGAAGGAATGCCGTGGTGATCTCTAGGCTGTAGATGTTGCCGTCGAGACCCCGAAGCTAGAGGATCTTCCTTTGCTTCGTTTGTTGATATTGTGTCTGCTATATTGCGACAAATGTCGAGGTTGTCTCTAGGTTTCCTGTGAACCGTTGAGTCTTGGAACTTGGGACTTTTCCATGGCTCCGTTGTTTTGACCCTGGGGTCGGTTGTTGAAGTTGCTTCTGCATCCTGCTGGAGTGAGAAGGAATGCCGTGGTGATCTCTAGGCTGTCGATGAACCGTCGAGATTTGACTCTCCCTTTTGACAGAGCCCAGTGGGAAAATGTGGTTCCCTTTTCTTTTGTGCCCATGGATTGTATACAGGGGTCGATGTGGACTCACCTGCAGGGCATAAGTTTCATCATTTTTTATTTCTTTCCGCGATGCTCTATCATTTCAGCTTTTATATCGCGAAAGTCGCGATTGCCCAATCATTTCGGCTTTTTATCGCGGTGCCCAATCATTTCAGCTGTTTTCTTCTTTACTCGCTGCTTTTTATTACGAGTTGCCCAATCATTTCGGCAATTTTATATGCATATATTTTACTCGCTGATTTTTATTGCGAGTTGCCCTATCATTTTGGCTATTTCATATGCATTTTTGGCTCGCTGATTTTCATTTCGAGTTTAGAACTTGAGATCTGATACCAATCTTAGCATCAGCATCACTGCGACTGGAATATGGCTAGGAGTGAATCATCATTTGCCGTTAAAGGACTTGGAATTTGATATCAATTTAGGCATCAGTATCGCTGCCACCGGAATGTTTCCAGGAGCGAATCATCATTTGCCTTTGCTGATTTGAACAAAGGTGGCTTAGCAAACAGGGTTAGGATCCTGCCGACTAAAGCTTTTGACTTCATGAGCTGTAAGGGTCTCATAAAGGCGTTTCTCCCTACAAGTCATGAGGATCTCGTAGGTGTATTTTCTCTTTAGGAGTCATGAGGATTCGTAAGTTATATTTTCTCTCGTAATTCGTAAGGATCTCACAAGGGTGTTTTCTCCTTGCAGGTCGTGAGTACCTACAAGTGTTGTTCACTGAATGGGGAAATTTAGCGCCATGGGTGGAACTGGGTGAGGGAACGTTTATTTGTACCCGTGGATTGTATATGAGGGTCAATATGGACCGCTTGAAGGGCGGCTTGGGGAATATGTGTTAGTTATGTATATGCCCTAGAGGCCATTATTGTACATATGATGTATATTATAGTGGATGCTTGGATATATATAGAGAGGACTTTCTTGCTCGATATGATAGTATGCTATCTGGTTGTGATTTATCTTAACATGTTGACTTGTATTGGTTTACTGTCTTGCTCTCACATGTTGATAAAGCCCTTAGGATATGTACTTGACTACTAGGACTATGATGGAGATCATACTAGTCGGGCCAAAGGTAGTCAACGAGTACATCCTATAATTGTTCCTAATTGAGGGTGTATTGAGACAGGGCATCGATACACCAGAGTAGACTAGCGTATACGCATCTTGACCCATGTGATGGGCGATGGATGATCCCACATCCATTGGTGTTTGACATCAAAGATGGTATGTGGGTGCTTAGTGGAGACTGGGCACACTGAACGGACTCACCGAGAACTTCTAGATGGTACTATACCTATCGTCAGATAGCAGTTCTCTGGTGACACTGGTACAGGTTAGTCTGTAGACCCGAGATCGTCATAGAGTCTTGTATAATTCCCACTGTGCTTTGATTTCCACCTTACCACATTCACGAGAACGTGTAAAACGGTGGATTTTGGGTACAGTCCCGAATCACATGGAGGCAATGAGCGATAGGAGGGATTTCGTCTCTCCCGGTATTAGGGGTTGATGTTGCGTTGTGTTTGATTGGCTATAACTGGAAGTCCTTGGCCAGGGCTGATATGGAGATTTACTGGTAAGTGTTATCAGTAGTTTCTCGACCCGTTATGAGCCTTACATCGACACGACTTATCGGTTATTGGGGGTCTGACGTTTACCACCCCTAGACTGGATATGCGACATATCAGACGAAGAGACCGGACTGTACGGGAGTGTTACTGATTGGATTTTCAGGAGAATGTACATGCTTGCTTGTTGATCTTCTTCTCGCTCAATGCCCGGGTGGCTGTTATGTTTAGTTGACCGCTTGCAGCTTGTGGGTGCTTGATATGATCATCACCTACTGCCGGCGTATTGACGAGTCTTTAGAGTCCCACAGAGAGGTTTTCTGGCTCAGGCGAAATGGAGTAGGAGCACATATGCGATATGTGCGGGACCGAGAAAAATACGATATATGATACCGTATTCTATTCTCGCGATATGTGATATCGGCCTGGTATATGTGATATAGCCGGGTCATCGGATCAAGTGTTGATTCGATGAAATGATACATTTTATATTAGTCGGTTATATGAGATATAGCCGGATTATCGGATCAAGTGTTGATTCGATAATTTAATGTATAATTATATTACATTAACTAATATAAGATCACTTAAGTAATTCTTTTTCTCATTATGGATACATTAATATATATGTGATATATGTTAAATGTATTCTTTTGTTAATTATATATATGTGATATGTATAATTGTAACATGCTTTGTTATAAATGCAACTAGGGTTTATTAGAGTTAAACCATACTAGGGTTAATAATAGGGTTTATATTTATCATTAAGTAATTCAAATATTGTTGATAATATCATGGATGAAGCTTGTAGAAGCTTGTAGTTTCTTTGACTTTGTCCACTCATTTTGTCTTGCTTAAGATATTTATCAACCATACCTTTAACCATAGCTAATGGTTAAGTCTCCATATGGGTTAAGCATGATATACTTAACTTTGGGTTGCATTTCTAACCACACACAAGTTTATTCTCATCACTTCATCTTCTTCTTCCTCAAAAAGCTTGCTAGCTTTTTCTTTGGTGATGAAATAGATTGAGAAAAAGAAAACTAAAGAGAACAAAATTCCTACTTCACCATCCTCTTCTATACTAGCCATATAGATGAGCGTGTTAGCTTCACTAGTTCTAAATTAGTGAAGAGTTAGCTTGAGTTTGTGTTTCCTCAAGGTAAATCATCTTGGATTTCGAAGACATCAAGCAAGATGCATCATTCACCTCATGGAGCCTCTCTAGAGTCCGGGAGCATGATGATCGCAGCGAAAGGACCACAAACCGGAGCTTATGAAGTGAAGGAACGGACTACAAAGGTTGTAATCCCTTTCTCTTGGATGTAAAGTTGTTTACATGCAAAGTTAACCCTAATTCTCTAGTTAAGATCTTGGTTAGGGTTTCATAGCACCCCAAAAATTTATAAAATGGCATGGATGATGCCTTGCTAAACCTTGTCATGGTGTTACACAACCCTATAGTGGTATCAGAGCCAAGCTAGAGTATTAGGCATTGTCTAGGCGAAGTTTAAAGTCCGATCGAACTCCGAATACCCGAAATGGACCCCTCTCTGGAAATTTTTCAAAAAATTGGATTTTTCCATGTTAAAAATATTCAGAAAATCATGCAGGGAATTTTATGGACACACCTGAAGAACGAAACCCTAACTTGTCAAAGTGACTGCGGATCCACGGCGCCACTTGAGAGGCTTGGGTCGGGCCCTTCAGCTGTTGGTCCATAGGTGCTGTATCGTGTCTCTGGTAAACTTTAACTGTGCTCAAGTGTTGAGCTCTCTGGGCATTTTGGGAATTCGTTGATTCGATCGAATTGTTTAACGCTGTCTAGTTTTATGTGATTGTGATACAATAATTGGAATCTAAACTAATTAGTTATGTGATAAGTAATTGGTTGCGTGCAAGTTTGACATTTCGGTCTCGGGTGAAATCAGGAATCTTGTTGAGTTACCCGATTTCTTTTGAAAAGTGTTTTCATGGATAGAGACCTAAATGTATGAATTGCATTGTTAGGCATGAAATCCAGAATATGTGATATTTCAGGTTTACGATGTCTAAGGGCAGTGAAGATTCCAATTGTTGTAGTTTTTCACTTTCTTTTCTGCGACCGTAAGTGTAATATGTGGTGTATCGCCGGTTTCGTTGCTATACATCAACGACAATTGGGATACGCATATTTACTTACGTTGATGACATGTTATGTTTTGTGTTGCTGTGATATATTATATTGGATCGTCGTGTTTTGAATAGCCGGGGGTTTTATGTGAGATGAGAGTTTTTCATTTTCATTCATGTAAAATTCATTGTATGTAATATTCTTTTATTGGGGCACTTCCGGGTTGAGGATGATGTCACCATTGTATATTATTTACTTTTCCGCATTAGGATAGACCTAAGGAGGAGAGCACAAGCAACCGGGTTCTAGGGTACAGTGGAAGACCAACTCGAGGAGTCGAGTCCGGGTCTCCTAACCCTAGAATTGGTAGGGTTGCTTGCCGCTCTCGTAGGGGTATAGCGATGTGGGTTTGGCTATTCATCGCGACCGTGGAATCCATGTTTTATACAGGGTTAAAATAAAATATAGACCTCCTATTATATCCAATATTTCATATGTTATCTTCTGCTGCTGATATTCTGTGATGTGATCACTGTGGATTCTGAGACGAATGGATAAATATTACATATGAGATATATAGTAAACGTTGCTTATGTTTTTCACCCGCGCTAGTCCTGTCCCGGTATGCCGTTAGTTAAGTAACCTAACGGTGCATAACGGAACATTGTGGCGAATGCGGATGGTATAAACGTACGTTGTATTTTCGTTTCTTCTGTGATGCTTAGGAAGCATAAATGATGGGATGCCATTAATGAGATTAATAAAAGAAAAGAAACCTAAAAGATGTTGTAGAATCAAATTTATAAAAAAAAGGGTAACTCTAGTTTTTGCTTTGCATAGCGATATTCCTTGTAGAATATCCAGCACCTTATTCGATAAGGAAATAGCCGAGATCCCTTCACCGGGAGTGACCTCTTTAGCAAAACTGGCAGATGCTACAACTCACTCGGTTTAGTTTTTGATTGCTTCAATAATTCTTGCTTTGCATCGTGGTATTTGTGAAATATCCTGCACCTTATTCGATAAGGAAAGAGCCGAGATCCCTTCACCGGGAGTGACCTATTTCGCGGAACTAGTAAAAGCCTAAAAAACACTCCTTTTTCAAAATCACTTATTTCTACAACGATATCAAGTTCATTACGCAAAAGGTATTCTGAAAAACCTGGAGTAACCCTCCGTCATTTTAGGAAAATAGAGTATTTAGTATTCGTGCTGCGTTTGTTGACCATAGCTAAGGCGCAGTGTACGGTAGCTGAGTGATGTCTTCCCATATAGCATATGATGTGATTAATTAGGACAGTCATATGACTTTATTGACTTTAGTTAAGGGTCATGTGGGTGGGTCTAATTAATCAAGAAATGACGGGTAGAACTTGACTAGTGCTTATGATTTGTTGACCATAGTTAAGGTAATAAGTCACTAGGGGTGAAAAGTATTATCGGAAATTTCAAATGTTGAAATTTGCAATAAGATTGCATACCTTCTATGAGATAGTTGGATCCTGATACCCACTGCGAGTAAGAGTTACTCCTGGGAGAGTTTTACACATGACAATTAGCCGATCAAGTTGGTGTCAAGAAAGGTGTTAACGGGGTTATGCCTCTGGGAAAATGAGGTTTATTTTAATTAGGTCCGTGCGAAAGCACGGGGAACCTCCCTCAAAGTACCAACACTGGCCTGGCCTACAGATTGGCGAACTTGTAAGGTGTAATTAATCCTGTCTAGTCTTACCTTTTAGGGTTTGGAGGAAGATTTGATAAAAACAGCGGGAGCCATCCTGATTAGATAAGATAATAACCAATCTAAATCTTGCAAGAGCGCACGCTAAAGTTTATTTCTTCTCTCTCTCTCCAGGTAGCGATCATGTCAGGCCTTAATCAAGATAATAATATTGATGTATTGACTGAACCTGCTTATTATACTGAACAGGGGAACATTGGTCCCGTTCTTTCTTATAAATGTTATGACACTGAGCAGAGAATAAGGACTTATCCGGATTCTCACGCCACCCAAACAAAGAATGAGCATGTTGATGTATCTTCTTCGGGTGTGTTAGTTATCGAGAACTGTTTCTCAGTTCACTCTACGTCCTGGGTATTAGATACCGGATCGGGATCCCACATATGCAATATGTTGCATGGGCTAAAGAAAGGTAGAGAACTGGGAAGCGGTGATCATTCCGTAAGAGTAGGGAATTATGCAGATGTTGCAGCCAAAGCAGTTGGCAAATATCACCTTGTATTACCAAATGGTAATACATTGATTCTGAACGAATGCTATTACATTCCGACCCTGATATGCAATCTTATATCAGTTTCTTTATTAAGTAAAGAAGGATATAATTTTGTAATACAGGATGATGTTATGAACATCTTCCTAGATCAAAAGTTGATTGGATCAGGCTCGTTAAATAATAGCATATACGTTCTAAATCAAACCATAGTTCTTAATGTACAAAACACACACAAGAGGAAGAGTTCAGAAATGAACGAATTTTTCTTATGGCATTGTAGACTAGGTCATATCAATGCGACACAACTAGCGAAGTTGCATAAAGATGGATATTTGAATACGTTCGAATTATCATCTTATGAAACTTGTCATTCATGTCTCAAAGGCAAGATGACCAAAACTCCGTTTAGTGGACACAGAGAAAGAGTTAAGGAACTCTTAGGACTGGTACATAGTGATGTATGCGGTCCCATGTCTATACATGCCAGGAATGGTTTCTCGTACTTTATTACATTCACTGACGATCTCTCAAGGTACGGACATGTGTTCCTGTTGAAACACAAGCCTGAAGCTTTTGAGAAATTCAAAGAATATAAGCACGAAGTAGAGAACCAAACGGGTAAAAGTATTAAAATCATTCGATCTGATCGAGGAGGAGAATACTTGAGCAATGAGTTCCAGGACTATCTAAAAGATAATGGGATTCTCTCTCAGCTTACTCCTCCATATACACCATAGCACAATGGTGTATCGGAACGGAGGAATCACATCCTATTAGATATGGTGCGCTCTATGATGAGCACCACTGAGTTGCCTATTTTCTATTGGGGTTATGCGCTTGAGACAGCCGCATACCTATTGAATAGAGTTCCAACCAAATAAGTACCTGCCACTCCATATGAGATATGGAATGGGAAGAGACCATCTCTTAAACGAGTTAAGATATGGGGTTGTCCGGCCTATGTTAAAAAGCAAAAACCGAACAAGCTCGAGGCAAGATCAGGTCTATGTAAGTTTGTGGGATATCCAAAAGATTCCTATGGATATATCTTCTACCACGGTGAGGAACAAAAGGTGTTTGTTTCTCAATATGCCACCTTTTTAGAAAATGAATTTCTTGCAAAAGAAATTAGTGGCGAAGAGGTAGAGCTGGAAGAAGTTCCAGCGGCACAAACTACAACTGATGATTTGTTGGAACCAGAGGATTCAGTAGTACCCAACGAACCCCAGCCTCTCCGCCGATCTAGTAAGGTTTCTCATCCACCTGAGAGATACTACAGTTTTCTCATTGATGGTGGGAGCGAGGATTACATCATGGAAGATGATGACCCAACTAGCTTTGAGCAGGCCATCACGAGTGGTGACTTTGTGAAATGGCTGGATGCAATGCGATCTGAGATGGAATCTATGTACACCAACAAAGTATGGACTTTGGAAGTTGCTCCTGAAGGGGTAAAACCCATTGGGAGCAAGTGGATCTTTAAAAAGAAACTTGGTGTAAATGGAAAAGTTGAGACTTTCAAAAATAGACTTGTTGCAAAAGGTTTTCGTTAACGACCAGGTGTGGATTATGTAGGGTTCCTAGGCACACTTGTGAAGGTTCATAAAGCATCAAACATGCCCGAATAAAAATTTACATGTGCCGAACAACCCAAAGACAGGATCTTTGCTAGAATATTAGGGTTAAGCATGCAAGATAACATCTTTTTATATAAGTGTGAGGGATTACAACCTTTGTAGTCCGCTCCTTCGCTTCACAAGCTCCGAGTAGAAGTCCCTTTGCCGCGATCCATGATCTCCTGGACTCTAGAGAGGCTCCACGACTCGAACGATCCATGCTAGCTTGAAGTGTTCCGAATCTCCGATGATCTACGTCGAAGTTGCAATAACCCAAGCTATCTCACTCTAAAGAGATGAACACCCTAATCTAATGGGCTAGATTAGATGAGGATGAGGGAGTAGTAATTATGCTTTCTTTTTAATTCACTTCTCACAAGAAATCATCACAAAAGGAATTTTTAGCAAGCTTTTTCTTTTTGAACTCAAGAGAGAAGAAGATGATAATGGAAAAGATAATCCTTTTGTGATGAATAGAAAAGAAATGTATATGATTGATTATAGAACCATGGTCAAGGATGATAGGCTAATAGTTTGTAGAGAATAAACTAGAGTTAGGGTTTGGTTAGGTTAAGATATGAGTCATGGAAAAATATCAACCATAATATCTTAACCAAGACAAAAGCAAAGCTTCTAGAAGGTGCAAGAAGAAGCTAACCCTAATCAAACCCTAATCCCATTTAATCATCCTTAAACATGTTTAATAATAAATCATATCATGTCATAATAATATATATCACATATATATTATATATTTGCAACAAAAGAAAATAATACAATTAACATATTTCGCATATATATCAATGTATTAATCCGGTGAGAAAATGAAATAAAGCGAGCCAATATTAGATAATGTAATACAATATATCATATATATTATTATACATTAAATCATCGAATCAACACTTGATCCGACGATCCGGCTATATCGAATATAACCGACTAATATATCATGTACCGATTCATCGAATCAACACTTGATCCAATGACCCGGTTCATATCTAAATATCGCGAGAATATAATACGGTATCTCATATCGCATTATTCTCGGTCCTGCACATATCACATATGTGCCTCTACTCTGTTTCGCCTGAGCAAATAAACCTCTGTGTAGGACTCTAAAGAATCGTCAATACGCCGGTAGCAGGTGATGATCATATCAAACACCCACAAGCTGCAAGCGGTCAGCTAAACGTAACAGCCACTCAGGTATTGAGCGATAAGAAGATCAACAAGCCAGCCTGTGCGTTCTCCTGTGAATCCAATCAGTAACACTCCCGTACAGTCCGGTCTGTTCATCTGATATGTCGCATATCAAGTCTAGGGGTGGTATACGTCAGACCCCAGTAACCGATAAGTCGTGTCGATGTGAGGCTCATAACAGATCGAGAAACTACTGGTAACACTTACCAGTATATCTCTATATCAGCCATGGCCAGGGACTTCCAGTTATAGCCAATCGAACACAGCACAACATCAACTCCCTATACCGGGAGAGACGAATCCCTTCCTATCGCTCATTGCCTCCATTTTATTCGGGACTGTACCCAAAAGCCACCGTTTTGTACGCCCTCTTGGACGTGGTAAGGTGGAAATCAAAGCACAGTAGGAATCACACAAGAATCTATGACGATCTCGGGTCTACAGACTACCCTGTACCAGTGTCACCGGAGAACTGCCATCTGACGTGTGGTATATCACCAACTGGGAGTTCTCGGCGAGTCCGTCCAGTGTACCCAGTCTCCACTGAGCACCCGTACACCATCCTTGATGTCAAACACCGATGGATATGGGATCATCCATCGCCCATCATATGGGTCAAGATGCGTATACGCTAGTCTATTCTGGTGTATCGATGCCCTGTCTCGATATACCCTCGACTAGGAACATTTATATGATGTACTCATCGACTACCGTGGCCCCACTAGTATGATCTCATCATAATCCCAGTAGTCGAGTACAGATCCTAAGGGCTTTATCAACATGTGAGAGTTAGACAGTAAACCAATACAAGTCAACATGTTAAGATAAAGTGAAACTAAATAGCATACTATGATGACGAGCAAGAAAGTCCTCTCTGTATATATCCAAGCATCCATCATAATATACATCATATGTACAACAATGGCCTCTAGGGCATATACATAACTAACAATCTCCCACTTGCACTAAGGCCAGCTGCTGTAGTATCTCATACCTAGCATCCCGAATAATCTCTCAAACTGTATCTGGGGAATGGCCTTCGTGAGTGGATCCGCAGTGTTGTCCTTCGTATCTACTCTCCTGACCTCGATCTCCCGGCTATCAACTATCTCCCTGATCAGGTGATACCGCCTCAGAATATGTCTGGATTTCTGATGGGATCTGGGTTCCTTGGCCAAAGCCACAGCTCCATTGTTATCGCAATACAGAGGTATTGGATACTCAATGGATGGAACCACACCAAGTTCACTAATGAACTTCTTCATCTAGACAGCCTCTTTGGCAGCATCGTTGGCAGCGATGTATTCAGCCTCCATCGTCGAGTCTGCAACGGTATCCTGTTTGGAACTCTTCTAACATACCGCCCCTCCATTGAGGGTAAAGATAAATCCCGAGTGCGACTTAGAGTCGTCCTTATCACTTTGGAAGCTGGAATCGGTAAGGGACTCCACCCGGAGTTCTCCGTTACCATACACCAAGAACATATCTCTAGTCCTTCGTAAGTACTTGAGAATGTTCTTCACAGCCGTCCAGTGACTCTCTCCAGGATCTGCTTGATACTGTTGGAGATAGTGCCCTCAGAGTCAATTATTGGATCACAGGCACGTGATTGCAATGATTGAGGGGAGGACCTGTCCCAGTAGGACAGTCTTACTCGAGATGATAGTATGCTATCTGGTTTACCTTTATCATCGTGTACTGCTTTAGGTGACCTTTCGAGTCGCTATTACACGTTGATAAAGCCCCTTGGATTCTTGCTTGACCACCAGCAGTATGAGGGCGATCATATAAGTGGGAGCTGGGGGTCTACAAGCACATCCTTAAAAGGTCCCTAGTCGTGGGAGATTCGAGACAGGGCATCGTTTCTCCAGAGTAGACTAGTGTATACAGTCGAGACCCCGACGAGGGGCGGTGGCCGGTCTCACAAGCCACTGGTGTCAGTTGGTTCACCTAAGATGTATACAGGTGCTCATTGGGTTATGAGTACACCGGACAGGACTCGCCGGGAACCTGCTAGTTGGGATATACCAGACGTCAGATAGCAGTTCCCAGGTGACATGTGTACAGGTTAGTTCATCGACCTGGGATCGTCATTTGTCTCGTGTGAGTTTCCACTGTACTTTGATTACTACCCTACCACGGCTCAAAGGAGTCGTGCAAACAGGTTTTAGTTGGGTACAGTCCCGAGCCACATGGAGGCAGTGAGCGGATCTGCAGGGGTTCGTCTCTCCCGGTATTGGGGGTGAGGTCGTGCTGTGTCAAGGAGAGCCAGAACATGAAAAGTCCTTGGCCAAGGCAGGAGATTTGCTGGTAGGTATTCCAGTAGTATCTCAGGGTGTTCTGGGCTACACTCCGACACGACTTGTACCGCTTTTGGGGGTCTGACTTTTACCAACCCCCTAGGCCCGCCATGCGATGCTCATAGACGAACGGACAGGACTGTACGGATATTGTCACTGACAGGCTCAGTAGGGTGTCAGGATGAGTTCGCTCATCGACGTCCCTTTTGGTCAATAGCTGGTGGCCCGTCACGTATGGCTAATACCTCTGACGTGCTAGTGGTTAAATCCACAGCCATAGTATTGACGAGTCTTTAGAGTCCACCACACACAGTTACTCAAGTTTCGGGCGAAACGCTGTAGAGGCCGTATGGAGATATGGCAGGGTTCGATCAGATACGTGCGGTATTGCACGGATCATGATCGGACAGTTTTTACTAGCCGGCTTTGGCTTAAGCCGGATTTTAGTATTAGATAGTGTAGATTTTATCTCTTTGCATTTGTGTTCAGTGGGAATACAAATGCGGGCATGTATTTGCAGTAGCGGGGTTTTCCTGTAATTTATTACGGGATCGGTTTTATGAAGTTGCCAGTTTGCATTCCGTTCCGGCCGGTTTTCCTTCATTCCTTCTCGGTCGGACTTTCTTATTGGAGAGTGTTAATTGCAAGTTCGCAATTAACATTTTGTGAGGGGTTTCTTTGCATATGTGTGGCTTCATAATCATGAGATTCCTTTCTTGTCCATTTGATGGCTTTTCATGTGATTGGTTGTGAAGGGATTGAAATGAGAAATGAGAGTGACCATTTTCTATGGTTGATATATTCTTTCTTGCATTCTTTTTTCTCTCTCCAATCTCATTCTAGAGATAAGGGGGCCGGCCACTTCATGGTGAGGGAGAGGGATTATTTTTGATGGTGGCAAATATCTTAATCTCATTATTCCATTCATCCAAAAATGAAAGTTCCATTTTTCCAAAGCTCATCTTTTTCTCACCTCCATCCTCCATGGCAACTTCAAGAACCCCAAGGAGACATAGCATTCTACACTATTCTATAGCAAGTCTTGGACGCGTCGGCTAGCCAACTTCGCGCCCGAGTTGCCTCGGTCAAGAGGCGGGAGCCCGTAAAAGATTCCGGCTACGTGGTGCCCTTTCCGACGAGCGAGGAGGTGACGGAGATTCCGCGGGAGATCGGAGCGGAGACGAAGACCGAAGGACACGGATCGTTTGGTATAGCATCTCTACTCTTTTCTTTTCGCTAGCTAGCTAGGTTAATGGCCCGATCCGGGTGAAAAGTCCGCGGCGGTGCCGTTTTGCAAAGTTCGCAAAGTTTTTGTTTTCCGCGTTTCCGGCGTCGGATCGACGGCCGGGGCGCCCCCGCGGGCTTACAATGGTATCAGAGCCACGCCGTTAACCTTCCCTAGCTTGCTCTAGCGCGTTTAGAACCCGATCGAACAAAATCCCCAAAAACCGTATTTTTGTGCACATATGTTCTCTGTTAAAATTTTTTGAGCTCCTAAAATTTTTCTGGTGATTGCAGAGACATGTACAATAAATTATAAGAATTCTGGGAAAATACGATCCACTGATTCCTCACTTCGACCGCGGAAGCGCGGCCAAACCCCTGGTTTGGCCGCGCTTGCACGGCGGAAAGGAGGAATCGTGGCACCATATTTTCCCAGTAAGCTTATGAGTAGGAAATAGGGTATTTGGGACATTTTCTTTGGGCCCAGATTTTCTGTAAGTGCTACAGTAGTGTGTGGGGCCCACTTTGATAAATTTGTTCGATCGGATATTTTAAACATGCTAGTTCACAGTATTTACTTTATATCTGCGACCGTGAATGTCATTCGATCGGTAAATCCCGTCTAACTGCTATAGCCCGGTTAGACGGATTTGCGAACGTGACTTTCACGTTGATGTTCTGTGATTGTACTGTGTTGTTGCGGATCGGTCGTGGGGATAGCCTGGTTGCAGTGGTAGTACAGTTTAGTTGTATTATGTACATTTGATATTGCGGGGCGAGCGTCCGACATGTGGACTGCCGTCACTGCCTGTTTGTATTATTCTTTTGGGGCACGACCTGGTTGCGGTCGATGTACCCGTTGTATGTATATTTTACTTTCTGTACTAGGATTACCCCGCGGAGGGGTGCACGGATAGCCGGATTCTGGAGGGCAACAAGCCCGCATCTCATGGCGTTGAGACGGAGGGGGCTTCACTCTAGGATTGGCGGGCTATTCGCCGCACTCGTAGGGGGTATAGGGTTGACCCAGGAGGGGTGCCCAAGTTACCGGATTCCGTGAAGTGCTGGGTGGTCCATTCACGGTGCTGAAGGGGGCTGCCTCGCTTCAGGTTTTGGCGGGTGACTTGCCGCGCCCGTAGGGGTCTAGGATTTCATTGCACAGGCTATCCACACGACCAGGGGAACGTCGGGTTTCAGCGGCTCTGTGAAACCCGGGGATCCCAGATATCTGTATTGATCTGTGTTGCTATACATTTCTGTGTTGCTGCATTTTATCGCGCCTTGAGCGAAAATTATATATTATATATATATTTATAGATGTTGTATATGTTTTTCATCCGCGCTAGTCCAGTCCCCGCTCTGTCGTTAGTTAGCTAACCTAACGGGTAATGACGGGACCCAGTGGCGAATGCGGATGGCATATACGTACGTCAGTATATTTTCGTTCTTTGTGGTGTGATCAATTGATGGGACTGCGTTGATTCGGATCAATGCAAGTTAAACAAACCTAATCTGATGTTGTTGGAACACTTTTTCAAAAAGCTGTTATTGCAAGGGCGTTCTCTTTTGTTTTGCACAGAGGTATTCATTTGGAATATCCTGCTCCTCAGTCGACGAGGCAAGGGCCGAGATCCCTTCACCGGGAGTGACCCCTTGGACAAAAGTTTACGTCAGGGCATTAACTTCACTATAGCCGATTGCTTTTGCTTTGCACCGTGGTATTCAGTTGGAATATCCTGCACCTCATTCTACGGGGAAAGAGCCGAGATCCCTTCACCGGGAGTGACCTCTTTAGCAAAGGTTGTCGTCACTATATTTTTATAAAGCTATCCGTTCCTTCAACGATATCAAGTTCATTACGTTAAAGGTTTTCGCCAGAAACCATTCGTAGCCCTCCGTCGTTTCATATGGATGGTCAATAGTATTCAAGCTGTGTATGTTGGCCAAAGTCAAGGCACAGTGTTTGGTAGCTGTTGGGTATCCATATGCAGCATAGATAGATGCGTTGGTTTGGGACAGTCGTACTGCCATTTTGGCCAAAGTCAAGGGTAGGTACGGGTGGGTTCAAATTAACCAGGAAAATGACGGGTAGAACTTGACATGTGACTTATGATATGTTGGCCAAAGTCAAGGTCATAAGAGCATGGGGCAGAAATCACATCGGGAGTTTCAAAAGTACTGAAACTTGCCAGATATGCGCATACCTTCTGGAGTGTGATAACGTGAGCGGATTCCGTCACGTTATCATGCGATGAGAGTTGGATCCCGATTCCCACTGATGAGTTGGTTTACTCCTCGGGTTATCCCGGCTAATTCTTCTTTCAGGTTTGGGGAAGAATTTGACGTTACAGTGGGAGGTTTCCAGATTAGATAAATTGGTAACCATTCTGATCTAGGTTAGAGTGCACGCTGAGTGTTTCTTTTCTCTCTCTCTTTGGCAGCGACCATTGACCCGACCCTAGACTATGACTCAGTGACTAAGTTGACCGAACCTACTTAACACTGGCTTTTGGATTGTCAGAGTTGCAGACCTCTTTGCCACTCCTACTTTTACTCTTTTCTCCGGGACACCCCGTATTACTACGAACGTCCACTTCCATTGGACAAAACCATCGTATGGTTATATACGAACTCGAAGGACTTCGAGGATGGTTTCCGGTTCTGGAGAAAACGAATAGGACTATTCAGTTGTCTTTACCTTTTACCTTCTCTCAGGTTGCGAGTACTCCTTGGTTTAGGAGATAGTACACCTATTACGCAAATTGGATAGTCTTCTTCCAAACCTTAGGCTGGTGCCGACTGGTAGGGAATGAAGAAAACCAATTAGCCTAAACGGTGTACAGAAGGTATTAAGTTCAGGCAAAGCAAGGGATTAGTAAGAGGGCAAAGTAAATTGCGACTGCTATTCACGACCAAACCATGTACTTCTTTGTCAATCCTAAATCACCTATGAATTAAGTTCATTCGGTTGTCTTTTATCCTCACCTTCTCTCGCATTGCGAGTGCTCCTAGGATTAGGACAGTACACCCATTATGCTTATTGGATAGTCTTCTTCCAAACCATAGGCTGGTGCCGAACGGTAGGGAAGGAAGAAAACCATTTAGCCTAAAGGGGTGTACAGAAGGTAATGACTAAAGACATGTAAAGGGATTTGGAGAGGTGGCAAAGAATTATACGGTTATAGTTGTGAATCTGGATAATGGAAGAGGCATTACTAGGAATACCAGGATACCCCATCGAAACATTTCAATGTTTCAGTTTCGCTGTGTACTGTTAAAAGAAAACTGATTTCCCGATTAGATACTTACTCCAGGGTATGTATTTACCAGGTATGAGTCTCACATCTGTATGGTTTTACAGATGATGAAGGGGAGTAAGTTATTGGGAATTAGGTGACCATCCTCATTTTATCGGGATTCGTTGGAATTGGTGATATTTGAGGAAGCCACCTGGGTTGTTTGCCGGTCGGCAAATATTTGGTTTTGAATATCCGTTGTTGTGCACCAATTTCAAATTGATATATCTGTACGTCTATTTTTATAGAGTGAGATATACTTTTTGAAATTATGTCTATGACATTTACCTATATCTGTGGATGTTTAGGTAAGGAGCATTGAACAACGGTGTACTTCTTAACCAAAAGTACAGTTTTCAACCTACGACACACAGTGAATGAGTCACTAGACTCAGGGGACTTATACAGAGTATTGTATATTGTCCAGTGTCCATTAGGACAGAGGGGTAGGTCCTCGTACTATATTCTGTTTACTTTTAACTTCTCTAGTTCTTAGACATGTGTTTCGTAGAAACACAGGGACTAAGTTTTGAGGAGTTATAGGTATAAAGTAAAGTAGAGAACCAAGCATTGCAAGTATCGGGATTCTTCAAGGTGATCGAAGAGTAGATATTTGTGAATGGTATTCAGTTGATAGTAATGATTAAGAGAGCTAGCTTCTCTTTCAGGTTACTCATAATTGGAAGTACTCCTAAGTTGAGTAACGAAGATCGGCCTCTTTCCATTTAGTTGACATGCACTGGAGACAGCTGCATGATTTGAATCTGGTTCAATTAAATCAGTGCCTCTGTTTCTTGGATATAGAACAGTTCGTATCTTGATATTGTTAAGATACGGGGAGTTGTCCGGCTTATGCTTAAAACCAGACTCTGGACAACTCAAGGCACGTTTCAGTAGTGGCTGTTTGTGGGTTGACCCGGGCTATGACGAGGGTTGACTTTCTACCATCTGGAAGATCAATAGAGATATTGTTCTTGACTCGCCACAGTTTTATTAAAAATGGATTTTTTCAAAAACAGTAGTGGGAGTATGGTAGAACTGGAAGTGATTCCAGAACCGCAAACGATTACTGAAGATTTGATAAGGAACCTAAAGATTCAATCTGGTTTGACATTCTATTGGCCACTCCGCAGATAAGGTGGGTAACCTCAGGCACCCGAGAGGTACTTCGGTATACTCAAGGACAGTGGCAGAGAGGTTCTTGTTTACCCAGACTTTCCATTGCTGTTGTTCTAGGCTGCGAGACCCGGCGGGAGGATGAGTATAGCGTCGTTCTAAACTTACTTTAGAAGTGTACGTGTATATGACTCTGCCAGAGGGTTGTCGTAGTCAGTGGGAGCAGCGGAAGCATTGGTGGATATCAGGCTTATGTCTATTTATAGACTTAAGCAGATATAGTGGAGATAGATCATCTATTTCTGATGTGACAGTCAGAGGTTTGACTTCATCAGAATAAGGGATGGATCTGTTAAGAAGGTAGTAGGGTGTGATGTCCTGGTGTTTGATGACTTACACAGAGTAGGAAGTGATATTCCTATACTACGATCGGTTATACTTTGGTCGTCACACAGTAGTTTCTCCACATAGAATTTGGATATTAAATCAGACAGTCTGGTTACTAGATCTATGGTTTTAGATCTAGATTTGGGTGGTTTCCCAATCTGGGTACTTTGACCGCATTCTATGAGTATTTAGAATGGACGACTCCTGGCACGGTAGTGTACCTGCAGGTAATGGAGTCACCCTCTCTAAAGGTGTCTTACAGACTAAAGGGGAGAGGGACACGCATGATTGACAGATCACTTGCTTAGGCAACTGAGTCAATCATGAAATGTCATGTACCACACCAGATATTGTTCTTGCAGTAGGTGCAATAAGTTGATATTGATCCAATCCTGGAGAAACAATCGGAAGCAGTTTTAGAACATAAGTTGATGTTCTAAGGAATTGATAACGGCAGCCTCCTTTAGGAGACGGTTATCATTCCAGGCTTCCAAGGTGACCTGGATGGCAGAGTGGCTGTCAGAGTTATAGTTTTCCCTCTAACGAGGGGCAGTATTTTGGACAGTTGGTCCAGGTGGATACTGAGGGAAGGCATGGCGCAGCACACTAATTAAGTTCAGTTGTCGATACAGTCTAAGAAGTTTGGATTTGGAGTTCACTTATGAGCTAGGTCCCATCAGACATCCAGACATTCTAAGACAGGTATTGCTCATTTCGGGAGATAGTTTTCTCTGCGAACATGAGATATAGAGAGACATAGAAAGAAACACCAAAGCGGATCCACTCACTGAGGCTATTCCTCGAACGCAATAGTTTCTCAAACGAGCTTTGTGAGACTGACTAGTAGAGGAGTTGGGTGTTCGGTATCACACGGGCTGTGAGTATGCGACATCGCAATAATTAGCCTCGAGTGCAAGTGGGAGATTGTTGGAGATAGTGCCCTCAGAGTCAATTATTGGATCACAGGCACGTGATTGCAATGATTGAGGGGAGGACCTGTCCCAGTAGGACAGTCTTACTCGAGATGATAGTATGCTATCTGGTTTACCTTTATCATCGTGTACTGCTTTAGGTGACCTTTCGAGTCGCTATTACACGTTGATAAAGCCCCTTGGATTCTTGCTTGACCACCAGCAGTATGAGGGCGATCATATAAGTGGGAGCTGGGGGTCTACAAGCACATCCTTAAAAGGTCCCTAGTCGTGGGAGATTCGAGACAGGGCATCGTTTCTCCAGAGTAGACTAGTGTATACAGTCGAGACCCCGATGAGGGGCGGTGGCCGGTCTCACAAGCCACTGGTGTCAGTTGGTTCACCTAAGATGTATACAGGTGCTCATTGGGTTATGAGTACACCGGACAGGACTCGCCGGGAACCTGCTAGTTGGGATATACCAGACGTCAGATAGCAGTTCCCAGATGACATGTGTACAGGTTAGTTCATCGACCTGGGATCGTCATTTGTCTCGTGTGAGTTCCCACTGTACTTTGATTACTACCCTACCACGGCTCAAAGGAGTCGTGCAAACAGGTTTTAGTTGGGTACAGTCCCGAGCCACATGGAGGCAGTGAGCGGATCTGCAGGGGTTCGTCTCTCCCGGTATTGGGGGTGAGGTCGTGCTGTGTCAAGGAGAGCCAGAACATGAAAAGTCCTTGGCCAAGGCAGGAGATTTGCTGGTAGGTATTCCAGTAGTATCTCAGGGTGTTCTGGGCTACACTCCGACACGACTTGTACCGCTTTTGGGGGTCTGACTTTTACCAACCCCCTAGGCCCGCCATGCGATGCTCATAGACGAACGGACCGGACTGTACAGATATTGTCACTGACAGGCTCAGTAGGGTGTCAGGATGAGTTCGCTCATCGACGTCCCTTTTGGTCAATAGCTGGTGGCCCGTCACGTATGGCTAATACCTCTGACGTGCTAGTGGTTAAATCCACAGCCATAGTATTGACGAGTCTTTAGAGTCCACCACACACAGTTACTCAAGTTTCGGGCGAAACGCTGTAGAGGCCGTATGGAGATATGGCAGGGTTCGATCAGATACGTGCGGTATTGCACGGATCATGATCGGACAGTTTTTACTAGCCGGCTTTGGCTTAAGCCGGATTTTAGTATTAGATAGTGTAGATTTTATCTCTTTGCATTTGTGTTCAGTGGGAATACAAATGCGGGCATGTATTTGCAGTAGCGGGGTTTTCCTGTAATTTATTACGGGATCGGTTTTATGAAGTTGCCAGTTTGCATTCCGTTCCGGCCGGTTTTCCTTCATTCCTTCTCGGTCGGACTTTCTTATTGGAGAGTGTTAATTGCAAGTTCGCAATTAACATTTTGTGAGGGGTTTCTTTGCATATGTGTGGCTTCATAATCATGAGATTCCTTTCTTGTCCATTTGATGGCTTTTCATGTGATTGGTTGTGAAGGGATTGAAATGAGAAATGAGAGTGACCATTTTCTATGGTTGATATATTCTTTCTTGCATTCTTTTTTCTCTCTCCAATCTCATTCTAGAGATAAGGGGGCCGGCCACTTCATGGTGAGGGAGAGGGATTATTTTTGATGGTGGCAAATATCTTAATCTCATTATTCCATTCATCCAAAAATGAAAGTTCCATTTTTCCAAAGCTCATCTTTTTCTCACCTCCATCCTCCATGGCAACTTCAAGAACCCCAAGGAGACATAGCATTCTACACTATTCTATAGCAAGTCTTGGACGCGTCGGCTAGCCAACTTCGCGCCCGAGTTGCCTCGGTCAAGAGGCGGGAGCCCGTAAAAGATTCCGGCTACGTGGTGCCCTTTCCGACGAGCGAGGAGGTGACGGAGATTCCGCGGGAGATCGGAGCGGAGACGAAGACCGAAGGACACGGATCGTTTGGTATAGCATCTCTACTCTTTTCTTTTCGCTAGCTAGCTAGGTTAATGGCCCGATCCGGGTGAAAAGTCCGCGGCGGTGCCGTTTTGCAAAGTTCGCAAAGTTTTTGTTTTCCGCGTTTCCGGCGTCGGATCGACGGCCGGGGCGCCCCCGCGGGCTTACAGATACCGACTCACTACACTTAGTGAGTATGCTACATCGGGTCTGGTACATAGCATCGCATACATGATAGAGCCCACTGCCGAAGCATAGGGTATCCCTTGCATGCGAGCTCTCTCCAAATCAGTCTTGGGAGACATCTCTTTGGAGAGAGTGAGTCCAGAGATCATGGGTTGGTTCCCACGCTTGGATTCTTCCATACTAAATCTCTTTAGTATGGTGTCAATGTACCTGGATTGGGACAATCCCAGTATCCGTTTGGATCTATCTCTATAGATCGTAATCCCCAATATGCAGGAGGCATCACCTAGATCTTTTATTAAGAATCTTTATGCTAAGAAGAGCTTGACTGATTGCAGCGTAGGAATATCATTTCCTATCAAGAGTATGTCATCCACGTACAATACGAGGAAGACAACCTTACTCTCTGCTACCTTCTTATAGATACAAGGTTCATCTATGTTTTTGATGAAGTCAAACTCTTTGACTACTACATCAAAATAGATGTTCCAACTCCGCGATGCTTACTTTAACCCATAAATGGATTTAAGCAGTTTGCACACCTTTCCGCTACTCCCACTATCTACGAAGCCCTCTGGCTGAGTCATGTACATGCACTCTTCTAAATCACCATTTAGAAAGGCGGTCTTAACATCCATTTGCCAGATTTCGTAGTCATGGTATGCAGCAATGACAACTAAGATCCGGATGGACTTAATCATAGCTACTGGAGAAAAGGTTTCGTCATAGTCCACATCCGGTCGTTGACGAAATCCCTTTGCTACAAGTCTAGCTTTGAAAGTCTCAACTTTTCCATCTACACCAAATTTTCTTTTAAAAATCCACTTGCTCCCAATGGGTTTTACCCCTTCAGGAGCATTTTCCAAAATCCATACTTTATTGGTGTACATGGATTCCATCTCAGATCGCATTGCATCCATCCATTTCACTGAGTCACTACTCGTGATGGCTTGCTCGAAACTAGTCGGGTCATCATCTTCCATGATGCAATCCTCGCTTCCACCATCAATGAGAAAACCGTAGTATCTCTCAGGCGGATGAGAAACCCTGCTAGATCGGCGGAAAGGCTGGGGTTCGTCGGGTACTACTGAATCCTCTGGTTCCACTAAATCTTCAGTTGTAGTTTGTGTTGCTGGAACCTCTTCCAGCTCTACCTCATCGCCACTAATTTCTTTTGTAAGAAATTCCTTTTCTAAAAAGGTGGCATGTTGAGCAACAAATACCTTTTGTTGTTCACTGTGGTAGAATAGATATCTATACGAATTGCTTGGATATCCTACAAACTTACAAAGAACTGATCGTGCCTCGAGTTTGTCCGGATTTTGCTTTTTAACATAAGCCGGACAACCGCATATCTTAACTCTTTTAAGAGATGGTCTCTTCCCATTCCATATCTCATATGGAGCGGTAGGCACAGATTTAGTTGGAACTCTATTCAATAGGTATATGGCTGTCTCCAGCGCATACCCCCAGAAGGAAATAGGTAACTCAGCTGTACTCATCATAGAGCGCACCATATCTAATAGGGTGCGATTCCTCCGCTCCGATACACCGTTGTGCTGTGGTGTATATGGAGGAGTAAGCTGAGAGAGAATCCCATTCCCTTTTAGATAATCTAGGAACTCATTGCTTAAGTATTCTCCTCTTCGATCAGATCGAAGAACCTTAATACTTTTGCCCGTTTGATTCTCTACTTCGTGCTTATATTCTCTGAATTTCTAAAAAGCTTCAGACTTGTGTTTCATCAGGAACACATGTCCGAATCTAGAGAGATCGTGAGTGAATGTAATGAAGTAGGAAGAACCGTTCCTGGCATGCGTAGACATGAGACCGCATACATCACTATGTACCAGTCCTAAGAGTTCAGTAACTCTTTCTCCGTGTCCACTAAACGGAGCTTTGGTCATTTTTCCTTTGAGACATGAATGGCAAGTATCATAAGATGATAATTCGAACGGATTCAAATAACCATCCTTATGTAACTTAGCCAGTCGTGTCGCATTGATATGACCAAGTCTACAATGCCATAAGAAGAATTCGTTCATTTCTGAACTTTTCCTCTTGTGTGTGTTTTGTATATTGAGGACTGTATTCTGATTTAGAATGAATATGCCATTATGTAACGAGCCTGATGCAATCAACTTTTGATCTAGAAATATGTTCATAACATTATCCTTTACTACAAAATTATATCCTTCTTTACTTAATAAAGAAACTGATATAATGTTGCACATCGTGTTCGGTATATAATAGCACTCATTTAGAATCAGTGTATTACGACTTGGCAATACTAGGTGATATTCGCCAACTGCTTTGGCTGCAATACTTGCACCGTTCCCTACTTGAACGGAATGATCACCTTTTCCCAGTTCCCTACCTTTCCGTAGTCCATGTAATAATTTACATATGTGGGATCCTGATCCGGTATCTAATACCCAGGACGTAGGGTGAATTGAGAAACAGTTCTCAATAACTAACACACCCGAAGAAAATGCATCAACATGTATGTTCTTTTGGGCGCTTGAGAATCCAGATATTCTCCTGTTTCCTGTTCAGTCTTATAACTCTTATAAGAAAGAACGGGTCCAACGTTCCCCTACTCAGTATAATAAGCGGGTTTAGTCAATACATCCATATTATTATCTTGATTATGGCCTGACATGGTCGCTACCTGGAGAGAGAGAGAGAAGAAAACACTTTAGTGTATGCTCTTACAAGATTAGATTGGTTATTATCTTATCTAATCAGGATGTCTCCCACTGTTTTTATCAAATCTACCTTCAAACCCTAAAAGGTAAGATTAGCCGGGATTAATTACACCCTACAATTTCGTCAATCTTTCAGCCAGATCAGTGTCGGTACTTGAGGGAGGTTCCCCGTGCTTTCGCACGGACCTAATTAAAGTAAACCTCGTTTTCCCAGAGGCGTAACCTCGTTAACACTTTTCTAGAAACCTACTTGATCGACTAATTGTCCTGTGTAAAACTCTCTCAGGAGTAACTCTTACTCGCAGTGGGTATCGGGATCCAACTATCTCATAGAAGGTATGCAATCTCATTGCAAATTTCAACACTTGAAATTCCCGATAATATTTTGCCCCTAGCAACTTATGACCTTGGCTAAGGTCAACAAATCATAAGTGCTAGTCAAGTTCAACCCGTCATTTCCTGATTGAATTAAACCTACCCGTACGATCCTTGGCTAAGGTCAACAAAGTCGCACGACTACCCTAACTCAATCACATCTCATGTTTTAGCAGATAAATACTAATTAGCTACCGTACACCACGCCTTGGCTAAGGTCAACAAACGCAGCACGAATACTAACTAGTCTCTATCTGAAATGACGGAGGGCTACGCAGGTTTTTCAGAAAACCATGAGCGTAATGAACTTGATATCGTCGTAGAATCATATGAAATTTTGAAATGGAGTGTTTTTGAGGCTTTCATTAGTTTTGCTAAAGAGGTCACTCCCGGTGAAGGGATCTCGGCTCTTTCCTCATCGAATAAGGTGCAGAACATATCATATACCTCACCGTGCAAAGCAAAACTCTAAAAGCAATCAAAAGACAAACCGTGTTTTGTAGCATCTGCCAGTTTCGCTAAAGAGGTCACTCCCGGTGAAGGGATCTCGGCTCTTTCCTCATCAAATAAGGTGCAGGGTATATCATATATACCACTGTGCAAAGCAAAACTGTAGCTACCCTTTTTATAAAGTTTTGATTCTACAACATCTTTTAGGTTTCTTTTCTTTTTATTAATCTCATTAATAAAAAATCCCATCAGCTTATGCTTCCTAAGCATCACAGATAAATACGACGTATACTTATGCCATCCACATTCGCCTCGATATCCCCTCGTGCACCGTTAGGTTAGGTAACTAACGACAGAGCAGGGCAGGGCTAGTGCGGGTGTAAAACATAAGTAACGTCTATATAATATATCATATATACTATATATTGTATCCATCACAACATATCAAATGATCACATCACAGATATAGCAGCAGAAACATAGATATAATGTGGGATATACTAGGACATCCGTATTTAGTATTTAGCCAATAATAGAAAATACGGATTCCTCAGTCGCGATGAATAGCCAAGCCCACACCCTGGACCCCTACGAGAGCGGCAAGCGACCTTACCAATTCTGGAGTTTAGAAGACCCGGTCTCGACTCCTCGAGATGGCCTCCCACTGAACCCCATAACCCGGTCACCTGTGCTCCCCTCCTTGGGTCCATCCTAATGCGGAAAAGTAAATAATATACAACACTGGTGGTATCAACCTCAACCTGGAAGTGCCCCAAATAAAAGAATATTACATTACATTTGAATTTACATGAATGAAAAATAAAACTCTCATCTCAAATAAAACCCCCGGCTATTCAATCGCGACAATCCTGCACATTATATCTTAGCAACACATAATATCACATATCATCAACGTAAGTAAGCATGCATACACCGATCGTCATCGATGTATAGCAACGACAACCGGTGATACAACTACATACTATACTTATGGTCACAGAAAAGAAAGTGTAAAACTACAATATTTGGAATCCACAATCACTTTAGACATCATAAATCCGAAATATCACATACTTCGCATTTCATGCCTAACCCTATGAATTCCACATATTGTATCACATTCCAGATAAATAGACAGTATTAAACTTTCCGAACAGATAATCAAACACCCAAAATTTCCTAAAGTGCTCAACACTTGAGCGGAGTTCAAATAATCCCAGAATATGTCACAGTACCAGTGATCCAGCCGTAGAAGGGTCAAGCCAACGCCTCACATATGGCACGCCGTACTTCCCCAAACCCGAAGGTTCAAAAGGCAGTTCAAAACGGTCATATAATCGAGTTAAGGTTTGTTGTTTTCTAGAGAGTCCACCACTTAACTTGTACAATTTTTCCGAAAGATTTAAACCCGATAAAAAT
Source organism: Agapanthus africanus (assembly GCA_030015575.1). Classification (NCBI taxonomy): domain Eukaryota; kingdom Viridiplantae; phylum Streptophyta; class Magnoliopsida; order Asparagales; family Amaryllidaceae; genus Agapanthus; species Agapanthus africanus. Next base: position 411,760,995 of record CM057349.1, on the reverse strand, counting down.
TCAACACTTGAAAGTTTGCCGTGCCAGGAAAAAGTGAGTTAATGATATCCGTTCAAACAGTTTAACAGTTTCTAAATATCCGGAAATAAAAACGAATTTAAATATTCCGATCGAATCTACGATTACAAAACAAACCTCAGATCACTCAACCTTTGAGTCAATATAAAAATACCAGAAATTATATAAGCACAAATAAAGAATTACTGTAAAACAAAAAATGTCAAATCGAACAGTACTGCTGTGGAACCGCGGCCCAAGCAGGGAATGGCCGCGATTCCGCGGTCGTTTGTACGGATCAGCGGCTCGAATTTCACAGTAATTCTTATTTTTCTCTGATGAATTTTCAGGTATTTTTAATTCAGAAAAAAACCAGATTTTAAAAAATGTACAGAGAGGGATTCATTTTCGTCGGTTCGGGTTCGATAGGAGTTTTAATTTCGTAAACACGTCGCCTAATGCTCTAGCTAGGCTCTGATACCACTGTAAGGTTCCTAGGCACACCTGTAAAGGTTCATAAAGCATCAAACATGCCCGAATAAAAATTTACATGTGCCGAACAACCCAAAGACAGGATCTTTGCTAGAATATTAGGGTTAAGCATGCAAGATAACATCTTTTTATATAAGTGTGAGGGATTACAACCTTTGTGGTCTGTTCCTTCGCTTCACAAGCTCCGAGTAGAAGTCCCTTTGCCGCGATCCACGATCTCCCGGACTCTAGAGAGGCTCCACGACTCGAACGATCCATGCTAGCTTGAAGTGTTCCGAATCTCCGATGATCTACGTCGAAGTTGCAATAACCCAAGCTATCTCACTCTAAAGAGATGAACACCCTAATCTAATGGGCTAGATTAGATGAGGATGAGGGAGTAGTAATTATGCTTTCTTTTTAATTCACTTTCTCACAAGAAATCATCACAAAAGGAATTTTTAGCAAGCCTTTTCTTTTTGAACTCAAGAGAGAAGAAGATGATAATGGAAAAGATAATCCTTTTGTGATGAATAGAAAAGAAATGTATATGGTTGATTATAGAACCATGGTCAAGGATGATAGGCTAAGAGTTTGTAGAGAATAAACTAGAGTTAGGGTTTGGTTAGGTTAAGATATGAGTCATGGAAAAATATCAACCATAATATCTTAACCAAGACAAAAGCAAAGCTTCTAGAAGGTGCAAGAAGAAGCTAATCCTAATCAAACCCTAATCCCATTTAATCATCCTTAAACATGTTTAATAATAAATCATATCATGTCACAATAATATATATCACATATATATTATATATTTGCAACAAAAGAAAATAATACAATTAACATATATCGCATATATATCAATGTATTAATCCGGTGAGAAAATGAAATAAAGCGAGCCAATATTAGATAATGTAATACAATATATCATATATATTATTATACATTAAATCATCGAATCAACACTTGATCCGACAATCCGGCTATATCGAATATAACCGATTAATATATCATGTACCGATTCATCGAATCAACACTTGATCCGATGACCCGGTTCATATCTAAATATCGCGAGAATATAATACGGTATCTCATATCGCATTATTCTCGGTCCTGCACATATCACATATGTGCCTCTACTCCGTTTCGCCTGAGCAAAGAAACCTTTGTGTAGGACTCTAAAGAATCGTCAATACGCCGGTAGCAGGTGATGATCATATCAAACACCCACAAGCTGCAAGCGGTCAGCTAAACGTAACAGCCACCCAGGTATTGAGCGATAAGAAGATCAACAAGCTAGCCTGTGCGTTCTCCTGTGAATCCAATCAGTAACACTCCCGTACAGTCCGGTCTGTTCGTCTGATATGTCGCATATCAAGTCTAGGGGTGGTATACGTCAGACCCCAGTAACCGATAAGTCGTGTCGATGTGAGGCTCATAACAGGTCGAGAAACTACTGGTAACACTTACCAGTATATTTCTATATCAGCCCTGGCCAGGGACTTCCAGTTATAGCCAATCGAACACAGCACAACATCAACTCCCTATACCGGGAGAGACGAATCCCCTCCTATCGCTCATTGCCTCCATGTGATTCGGGACTGTACCCAAAAGCCACCGTTTTGCACGCCCTCTTGGACGTGGTAAGGTGGAAGTCAAAGCACAGTGGGAATCACACAAGACTCTATGACGATCTTGGGTTTACAGACTACCCTGTACCAGTGTCACCGGAGAACTGCCATCTGACGTATGGTATATCACCAACTGGGAGTTCTCGGCGAGTCCGTCCAGTGTACCCAGTCTCCACTGAGCACCCATACACCATCCTTGATGTCAAACACCGATGGATATGGGATCATCCATTGCCCATCATATGGGTCAAGATGCGTATACGCTAGTCTATTCTGGTGTATCGATGCCCTGTCTCGATATACCCTCGACTAGGAACATTTATAGGATGTACTCATCGACTACCGTGGCCCCACTAGTATGATCTCATCATAATCCCAGTAGTCGAGTACAGATCCTAAGGGCTTTATCAACATGTGAGAGTCAGACAGTAAACCAATATAAGTCAACATGTTAAGATAAAATGAAACCAAATAGCATACTATCATGACGAGCAAGAAAGTCCTCTCTGTATATATCCAAGCATCCATCATAATATACATCATATGTACAACAATGGCCTCTAGGGCATATACATAACCAACAGATTATGACGAGACCTTTTCTCCAGTGGTTATGCTTAAGTCCATCCGGATTTTACTTGTCACTGCTGCATACCATGACTACGAAATCTGGCAAATGGATGTTAAGATCGCCTTTCTAAATGGTGATTTAGAAGAGTGCATGTACATGACTCAGCCAGAGGGCTTCATAGACAGTGGGAGCAGCGAGAAGGTGTCCAAGCTGCTTAAATCCATCTATGGGTTAAAGCAAGTATCGCGGAGTTGGAACATCTGCTTTGATGTGGTAGTCAAAGAGTTTGACTTCATCAAAAACGTAGATGAACTTTGTATCTACAAGAAGGTTGCAGAGAGTAAGGTTGTCTTCCTCATATTGTACGTGGATGACATACTCTTGATAGAAAATGATGTTCCTATGATGCACTCGGTCAAGCTCTTCTTATCACATAGATTCTCAATGAAAGATCTAGGTGATGCCTCCTGCATTTTGGGAATTGAGATCTATAGAGATAGATCTAAATGGATACTGGGATTGTCCCAGTCCAGGTACATTGACACCATACTAAAGAGATTTACTATGGAAGAATCCAAGCGTGGGAATTTACCCAACGATCTCTGGACTCACTCTCTCCAAAGAGATGTCTCCCAAGAATGATTTGGAGAGAACTCGCATGCAAGGGATACCCTACGCTTCGGCAGTAGGCTCTATCATGTACGCGATGCTATGTACCAGACCCGATGTAGCATACTCACTAAGTGTAGTGAGTAGGTATCAAGCAGATCCTGGAGAGAGTCACTGGATAGCTGTGAAGAACATTCTCAAGTACTTGAGAAGGACTAAAGAGATGTTCTTGGTGTATGGTAACGGAGAACTCCAGGTGGAGTCCTTTACCGATTCGAGCTTCCAAAGTGTTAAGGACGACTCTAAGTCACACTCAGGATTTGTCTTTACCCTAAATGGAGGGGCGGTGTGTTGGTAGAGTTCCAAACAGGAAACCGTGACAGACTCGACAATGGAGGCTGAATACATCGCTGCCAATGATGCTGCCAAAGAGGCTGTCTGGATAAAGAAGTTCATCACTGAACTTGGTATGGTTTCATCCATTGAGCATCCAATACCTTTGTATTGTGATAACAATGGAGTTGTGGCTTTGGCCAAGGAACCCAGGTCCCATCAGAGATCCAGGCATATTCTGAGGCGGTATCACCTGATCCGGGAGATAGTTGATCGCCGGGAGATCGAGATAAAAAGAGTTGATACGAAGGACAACCCTGCGGATCCACTCACTAAGGCCATACCACAGATACATTTTGAGAGACTCTTTGGGTTGTTGGGTATAAGATACTACAACAGCTGGCCTTAGTGCAAGTGGAAGATTGTTAGTTATGTATATACCCTAGAGGCCATTATTGTACATATGATGTATATTATAGTGGATGCTTGGATATATATAGAGAGGACTTTCTTTCTCGATATGATAGTATGCTATCTGGTTGTGATTTATCTTAACATGTTGACTTGTATTGGTTTACTGTCTTGCTCTCACATGTTGATAAAGCCCTTAGGATATGTACTTGACTACTAGGACTATGTTGGAGGATCATACTAGTGGGGCCAAAGGTAGTCAACGAGTACATCCTATAATTGTTCCTAGTCGAAGGTGTATCGAGACAGGGCATCGATACACCAGAGTAGACTAGCGTATACGCATCTTGACACATGTGATGGGCGATGGATGATCCCATATCCATTGGTGTTTGACATCAAAGATGGTATGTGGGTGCTCAGTGGAGACTGGGCACACTGAACTGACTCGCCGAGAACTCCTAGATGGTACTATACCTATCGCCAGATAGCAGTTGTCTGGTGACACTGGTACAGGTTAGTCTGTAGACCTGAGATCGTCATAGAGTCTTGTATGATTCTCATTGTGCTTTGATTTCCACCTTACCACGTTCACGAGAACGTGTAAAACAGTGGCTTTTGGGTAGAGTCCCGAATCAAATGGAGGCAATGAGCGATAGGAGGGGTTTCGTCTCTCCCGGTATGGGGGTTGATGTTGCACTGTGTTTGATTGGCTATAACTGGAAGTCCCTGGCAAGGGCTGATATAGAGATTTACTGGTAAGTGTTATCAGTAGTTTCTCGACCCGTTATGAGCCTCACATCGACACGACTTATCGGTTATTGGGGTTTGACGTTTACCACCCCTAGACTGGATATGCGACATATCATACGAAGAGACCGGACTGTACGGGAGTGTTACTGATTAGATTTTCAGGACAATGTACAGGCTTGCTTGTTGATCTTCTGCTCGCTCAATGCCCGGGTGGCTGTTACGTTTAGCTAACCGCTTGCAGCTTGTGGGTGCTTGATATGATCATCACCTACCGCCGGCGTATTGTCGAGTCTTTAGAGTCCCACACAGAGGTTTTCTGGCTCAGGCGAAACGGAGTAGGAGCATATATGCGATATGTGCAGGATCGAGAAAAATATGATATGTGATACCGTATTCTATTCTCGCGATATGTGAAATTGGCCGGGTATAAGTGATATAGCCGGGTCATCGGATCAAGTATTGATTCGATGAAATGATACATTTTATATTAGTCGGTTATATGAGATATAGCCGGATTATCGGATCATGTGTTGATTCAATAATTTAATGTATAATTATATATGTGATATATTATATTACATTAACTAATATAAGTCCATTTAAGTAATTCTTTTTCTTATTATGGATACATTAATATATATGTGATATATGTTAAATGTATTCTTTTGTTACTTAATTATATATATGTGATATGTATAATTGTAACATGCTTGGTTATAAATACAACTAGGGTTTATTAGAGTTAAACCATACTAGGGTTAATAATAGGGTTTATATTTATCATTAAGTAATTCAAATATTGTGGATAATATCATGGATGAAGCTTGTAGAAGCTTGTAGTTTCTTTGACTTTGTCTACTCATTTTGTCTTGCTTAAGATATTTATCAACCATACCTTTAACCATAGCTAATGGTTAAGTCTCTACATGGGTTAAGCATGATATACTTGACCTTGGGTTGCATTTCTAACCACACACAAGTTTATTCTCATCACTTCATCTTCTTCTTCCTCAAAAAGCTTGCTAGCCTTTTCTTTGGTGATGAAATAGATTGACAAAAAGAAAACTAAAGAGAACAAAATTCTTACTTCACCATCCTCTTCTATACTAGCCATATAGATTAGTGTGTTAGCTTCACTAGTTCTAAATTAGTGAAGAGTTAGCTTGAGTTTGTGTTTCCTCAAGGTAGATCGTCTTGGGCTTCGAAGACTTCAAGCAAGATGTATCATTCACCTCATGGAGCCTCTCTAGAGTCCGGGTGCATGATGATCGCAGCGAAGGGACCACAACTCGGAGCTTATTAAGCGAAGGAACGGACTACAAAGGTTGTAATCCCTTTCTCTTGGATATAAAGTTGTTTACATGCAAAGTTAATCCTAATTCTCTAGTTAAGATCTTGGTTAGGGTTTCATAGCACCCCAAAAATTTATAAAATGGCATGGATGATGCCTTGCTAGACCTTTTCGTGGTGTTACGCAACCCTACAATATGATGGTTTAAGAACAGGTTCAGATCCCTGTAGCTTAAGGTTTTTGAATCCTACGAGCCATGAGGGTCTCATAGGGGGAATTCTCCTTACGAGTCGTGAGGATCTCGTAAGTGTAATTTCTCTTTAGAAATCATGGGGATTCCTAAGTGCGTTGCTCCCTTTTGTGAGTCGTAAGGATCTCACGCTGGTATTTTCTGCTCACAAAGTTGAAAGGAACTTGTAAGTGCGCATGATTTTTTTTACGAGTTTGCGCCCTTTCGGGTTTTCACAAACTCACCGGCAGTCCTGCTGTTTTTACTCACGGCGCCCTTTCGGGTTTCATCCGTGCCCATTTCGCTTGTGGACGTACTTTTTTTTTACATCACGAGATTGCGCCTTTTCAAGTTTTCATAAGCTTGCTGGTAGCCCTGCTGTTTTTACTCACGGCGCCCTTTCGGGTTTTCAACCGTGCCCCTTTTGCTTGTGGACGTACCGTTGTTTTAAATTTGTTTTTAACTCCTCCGTTTGCCAATGGCATTTTAGGGGGATTTCGCCACCGGGGCGGTTGTGCAGCCAGCGGGACTTAAGTTGTAATCCTGCCGTTGGGACTTGTGGACTTGAATTCCATTATCGCCGTGCTTGAGGCGAAGTATTAGTTTAAGGACATTATGGTCCATTGTTAGTTTAGGGATATCTCGGTCTAGAGCTAGTTTAAGGACATTGCGATCCGTTGTTAGTTTAGGGACATTTCGGTCCATAGCTGTTTCGAGGCGAAGTTTTGCCGGATACTACTTACAGAGTGCTGACTAAGGAAGATAGCGAGCGGACACGAGCGTCGTCATCTGTCGTTAACCTGAGTTGTGACTTGTCAGGGGTAGTATTTCTTAAGGAACCAGCCGTTTATTGGCCGGAAGGGTCTTTTGCCATGCATGTTCATGAGCAAGTAGGCCACACCTTGGTAGACCTTGTCTATGTTGTACGGGCTCTCGTAGTTCGGCTCGAATTTCCCCCGCTTTGCACGGTTGGTGATCATAGGCCTTTTTACGACTAATACGAGTTCATCTTGGTGGAATGTTCTCGGACCAGTCAATCTTTCGTATGAGCACGTCATCCTTGCTTTGTAAGCTTCCAGGGTTTGCTGCGCCATGAGACGAGTTTCATCGAGGGCATCGAGCTCCTCAAGCTTAAGGTGAGCATTTTCTTCATCCGTCAGCTCATGTCGGACCGCCACTCGTAGAGATGGTAGCTCTATCTCCAAGGAAAGTACCGCTTCCGTGCTGAATACCAATGCGAATGGCGTAGTATTCGTGGCTGTTTTGAACGTGTTTCGATAAGCCCAAAGAGCTTCATGCAATCTCTCGTGCTAGTCTTTTCTGTTTCTGGACACCGTCTTCTTTATGATCTTCATCAAGGTCTTGTTGAAAGCCTCAGCTAGATCGTTAGCTCAGGGATTATAGACCGAAGAGTATCTCCGATCTATATTATGTTGCTGTGCAAAGTGACTGATCTTATGACTTCTGTAGGCCAGCCCGTTATCAGAGATAATCCGCCGTGGAGTGCCGAACCGGTAGAGGACGTGTGTCCTGAAGAAATGGAGGGTGTTCTCCATCTTCAACTCCATAAACGGTACTGCTTCTGCCCACTTGGAGAAGTAATCGGTCGTTGCCAATATGAACCGATGTCCCTTGGATGATGTCGGCTCAATGGGCCTGATAATATCGGTTCCCCATATTTCGAACGGCCAACTGGCTATCGTTGGGTGCAGCGGATTTGGATGCTGGTGGATGAAGTCCCCGTGAATTTGGCACGAGTGACACTGCTTCGCGTATTCGAGGCAGTCCTGAATCATCGTGGGCCAATAGCAACCCATTCTCTTGATCTTCAGTTTCATCTTGGGCCTAGCTTGATAGGAACCGCAGAGTCCATCGTGAATTTCTTGGACGACCCTCCTCGCTTCTTCTGGTCCTAGGCATCTCAGCCATAGAGAGTCGAATGATCTCTTATATAGAGTATCATTGACGAAGGCGAATGATAGAGCTCGTTTCATAAGCTGATGTCTTGACGACGCGTCTTCGGGTGTTCGATAGGATTTGAAGTAGTCTATGAAGACTTCTCTCCAATCCTTATCCTTTTCTTCATCCTGTACTTGGAAAGCCGCTTGTTTGGTAGCTTTCTCTTCTTCAGACGACTCCGGAGATATTTCTGCTGGCGTGAGAATCCGGCGGCTTTGCTCAATGATCCTTACATCATCAAGGTTTTCGTCGGCCAGCTCCTTAGCAAGCTTGGCTAGCGCATCCGCCTTCCTATTTTTCGCACGCGGTATGCTTTCCAGGATGTAAGAGGGAATTTGTGTTAGCAGTTACCGCACTCTTTCTCCATATTTTACTAACTCCGGTTTGCATGTCTGATAGTCACAATTCACTTGGCTAACAACTAGCTGGGAGTCTCCGTATATGAGGAGGTTTTCGATGCCCATGTCAATAGCAATCTCAAGACCTGCTATCAAAGCATCATATTCCGCATCGTTGTTTGTTCTTGGCTCCGTTAAGGAATGAGCGAAACGCATTATCCCTCCTTTTGGAGTCACGAGGATAAGGCCCACCCCAGCTTTGATTATGGGGGTGTTTTGCTTTCGCTTCTTCATGGAAGATGCCTTGTCGAAGTATAGTTCCCATCGGGAATTATTTCCTTCCGTCTTCCCTTCGATTGCATCGAATGCGCGTTCATCTGGCAATTCGAAATTTAAGGGAGAATCAGCTAGTATCGGATGCTTAGCGAGAAAGTCGACGATAGCCTGGCCTTTTACCGCCTTGAGGGGTCAATATATTATCTAGAATTCCATCAAGAGGAGGGTCCATTTGGCATGCCTTCCTGTTAACATGGCTCTTGACATCAAATACTTGAGAGGATCCACCTTTGATATGAGATGGACCTCATGTGCCAAGGCATAATGTCGAAGCTTCGTTATCGCGAAGATCAGTGCCAGGCAATACTTTTCAATGGGGGAGTAGTTGATTTCTTCCCCCAGAAGAACTTGACTCAAGTAGTAGAGAGCTCTCTTTTTTCCTTGATCGTTTTCCTGTGCCCATAGTGCGCCTAAAGAACCTTCAAGGGCTGTTGTGTACAGGATGAGGGGCTTTCCTTTTACCGGAGCGGTCAGTACTGGTGGGTTCTGCAGATATTGCTTGATTTCGTCCAATGCACTTTGGAATTTATGATCCCATAAAAATGGAGTCCCTTTATTCATTAAATGGCTGTAGGGACGGCATTTTCCAGAGAGGTTAGCTATGAACCGGCGGATATACGCGAGCTTTCCCTGGAGAGACCGTACTTGCTTGAGAGTTATTGGCACGGGTATTTCCATAATCGCATTGATCTTTGATGGGTCTATTTCTATGCCTCGATGTCGCATGATGAATCCCAGGAATTTGCCTGAGGAGACTCCAAACGCGCATTTTAGAGGGTTCATCTTCAGGTTATATTTCTGAAGACGCTGGAACACTATCTTCAAATGCTCCTAGTGTTCTTCGCACGATTTGCTTTTCACCACGAGGTCGTCGATATAACATTCAACAATCTTGTGTATGAGGTTATCGAAGATCTTCGTCATGGCCCTCCGGTAAGTAGCGCCAACGTTCTTCAGACCGAAGGGTATTACTTTATAGCAGAATATGCCCGGCGGAGTTCGGAAGGCAGTATGCTTTCGGTCATTAGGGTGCATCTTTATTTGATTATAGCATGAAGATCCATCCATGAAGGAGAAGACTTCATGAGTGGACGTATTATTGATCATCAGCTCGGTAACAGGTACAGGGAAGTCATCTTTCGGGCAAGCCTTGTTGAGGTCCCGAAAGTCCACGCAAATGCGCACTGTTCCATTTTTCTTCATTACCGGAATGATATTGGGTGATCCAGTCAGGATATTAGACTTCTTGGATGAAGCCGGAGTCAATTAGTTTCTTGACTTCGGCATTGATGCTCATCTCGAGTTCGAGCCGCATTCTTCTTGGCACTTATTTGACTGGTTTAATGTCCGGCGATATCGCCAGTTTATGCACCGCTATTTCTGGATCTAGTCCCGGCATCTCGGAATAGTTCTATGCGAAGCAGTTTTTATACTGCATAAGCACATCCTTTAGCATGGCCACCTGCTTTTCAGACAGCAGCTCACTGACGAACGTTGGCCTCGGTTCATTTTCCGTCCCTAAGTTAATTTTCATTAGATTGTCCGCCGTGGTGTGTATCCCATCTTCCAGCTCTTTTGGCGCCGGTGGAAATTCTGAGATCACCTCATCCTCATCCTCATCTTCATTTGTGAAGCACTGGGAGGGGTCGTCCATATTCTCGTGTTTTCCTTCTTTGGAGATTGTTATCACGCGACAGGTACGAGTTCGTTTCCAATCTCGATGTTGATATGGACTTTCCCTCCCAGTGTAGGTTGCTTTTGGCTCATGCTTTCGTGGTGGGGTTACTCTCCAACTGTCGGATAGAGCGAACCTGCCTTGTTGATACCGGTCTTCGACCCATTCTTTGAAGGTGAAGCAATCTTCAAGAGGATGTTCTATTGCTCGGTGGTAGGAGCAATATGCCGGGCGGTGGATCTCGTTTATTTGCTCAGGGTGCCGAGACTTCAGGAGTGTCATCATTTGACGCTTCATGATAAGGTTGAATATTTTCCTTGTCTTGTCTTGAGGGAAAGAGTATTCTCGACCCATCTTTTTCATAAAAGACGGATTCCAGCTGACTTTTTCTCGATCGCATGGCTTCTGGATCCGCTTTGTTGTCATTAAACACCATTCCCGTTCTTGATATTGTTATTGCTTCTACGTCAGACTTTTCCTTGCTACGAGAGCGCACAGCAGGCTGAGGGTGAAGGGCGTCATAGTCTTCTCTTTCCGTAGGCTATTAAGTGAGACGCTGTGTCCTGCCTTTCTCATAAATGGCCATTTTACGGCTGTGTTCATCCCGAACCTTTTGACCCGCTTCCCTTATTAGCTTGTTAATCCGCTCTTCGAATGACGGGCTTGGTATTCTCATGGCGGGATCTCGCTCTGGTTCGACATTAACGCTATTTGGAAATGCATTCTCTTCTCCACCGGAGTTATTTATGATATAGCAACCATGGAATTGCTCCCGTTTCTTAGACCGGACGTATCCAAGCCCAGTCGTCTCCATCCTCCCGTTGGGCATATTTCACTAAGTCCTAAGAGAGTCCCAAATCTTGTTATAGAATTGGGCTTGTCGAGCGGTTTGTTTGAAGGGTACGCCTTGGCATCTTAAAAGCCTTTTCAATCCCTCCGCGTAATATCTGGTCAAACGGATTAGTTGGAGTCTATTGAGCGCAAAGTCGGCAACATGCCAGACTTCTTTTTCTACCTTAGTCTCCGTAGATTGGTAGAAGAGGATTGCCTTTTCACCTTTTCTCCTAGGAGGAACGTAGACGGTCTGCAACTCTTGCACGTCGTATGTACCGAGCGCATCAAGTTCTCTGTAATGGTGCTGCGGAACCATGGTAATTTGTAAACTCTGATCAGCTCCAGCGAAAGTCTGCATTGACGGATGGACGGAGAACACTATGTTGACATCGTCTTTAGAGTCGCTGCCAAAGATCAAAATAGAAGTAGATGGTCCTGTCCTGCTGCCTTGGGGTTGCCCCGAGAATACTATCTCTTCATCCTCCTCGGTATCGCTCCTAAAGATTTGGATAGTGGCGACGGCTTTTTGTCGGTTCTCCGGTTTATGACATCTTTTCGTGTCTTCGAAGTCTGGTAGGAAGTACTCATACTTGCGGACTTCATTTACAGAGAATGGGTTTAGCTCCTCTGTAACTGTGTACTCGAGGCCGTCTTTGAAGTACTTCATACACTGATGTTGTGTAGAAGGGATGATATTATATTCATGTAACCAAGGCCTACCGAGCAAAGCATTGTAGCAAGTCTTAGCGTCGATGACGTGAAACTTGATGTCATTGATGAGCATCCTGAAGCATAATGTCAATATTACGGATCAAAGCGTCCGTGATGACTACGAGTCGAACCCAGAGATAGTAATTTTGTCCCGAACCAGGTGTTGAATGTTTATGCAAATCTCCTTCAACACTCTCACATTGAGAAGGTTGACGGAGGACCCGTTGTCAACCAAGATCTTTCCTATCTTGATGTCATGGCAGTACCCAGTGACGTACATAGGACGGTTGTGCTCGCACGCTCCGAGGAGGAGATCTTCATCGCCGAATGTGATGTCAGCTGTATGAACTTTTTCCAGCTCGTCCTTCATCTTTTCTTCTGCAAGGAAGGCTTGAAACTGGTCGGGCTCTTGTAATGCCTTGATCAGAAAATCCCCTGCCTCTTTGGACAGGAGGAGAGCATCCAGTATGCTCAGTTGCGAGGGTATCTTCCTTAGGTGTGCCAGGACATTGTAATCCACCTTGTTTTTCTTAGGTGGGTCCTTAGCTGTGAGCTCTTCGACGACTCTGTCATCAAGGGCAATTTCCTCAGGGACTTTTTCCTTCCCTTTGTCTCTCTTACCCGAACCTTTGTTTGAGGGTCCGGGATTCTTTTTAGGCAACGTGCGGTTACACAGCTGAATGTTCTCACAGTTCTTTACCTCTTCCTTTTTCCCAGAGGTGGATTCCTTGAAGAGAGGGCCAATGACTATTTCTTCGTCAGAATCGCTCTCGAAGGTAAGAACTTAAGATTTTCCTTTTGTCGAAATGGAATCAACTATATGGCAGTTACCGGTTGTTCCTCACGCTCGTCTGTCGTGCTTCTCTGCTCCCGATGGACTTTGCGCTTCATCCGCTTGAATTGCTGCCGGTGGACAACGTATCCCAGCCACCACTTCTTAAAGGTATTGCACTCCTAGGTAGGGTGTGTGACCCTCCGATGGTACAAGCAGTAGTTCGGATGTACGTCCGCTTCATCAAGGCACGTACTCCCGAGAGTATTTCCTTCGAAAGGTGGCAGCTTCATTCCCATTGAGAGAACTTTGGCGAACTGCTTCCCTACCTTGATTCTGCTCTTGCTAGTGGCAGGTGCACTTCAATCCGGTTGGGGTACTTTATAACTTCTCATTACCGGAGCTTCTTCAGCTTTGACGCCAACGCTTGGCCTTTTCGTATATGGCTGTTTCATGTCCTCGGTCAGCTTTGCTCTTTTGGAGGGTTTCGTTCAGCAGCTTGTCGATCAGGTCATCTGACGGTTCCAGGGATTTTAGTTCTGGATCTGCCCCCAGTTTCTCTACGTCAGGAGCTTCTTTGCTATTTACCGATGAGTGAGAGATCATGTGGCAACTCGCCACATAATCCTTGAGTTCTTCTGACGATTCGTCTCCTTCATCAATGTCACCATCTTTGTTCTCAAGAATATGCTTGAGGAATTCTTCCAGTGTGACTGGGGTCCGCGCTTTTTGGTTGTATCCCTCCAATGCGTCGATGTACCTTTGTAGATCTGTACGATTGTCATCGATCTACGCGGGCTTCTTGGTCTTCTTCTTTTTCTTGGAAGACTTCGAAGGCTTGGCCTGGAGGTTTTTCCCATCGTTACCAACTTTTGGCGTTGGCCGCGGTTTCTGCATCCCGTCAATAATCTCAGGCTCCAGCGGGCTTTTCTATTTGATTGCCGGACACGCCTGAAGATCCTTCAGTATTCTTTTAATTTTAGCTGAAAGGACCACTTCCCACGGAGCTTCTTCTACAAACGAGCATGATGCCCCCGCCATGTCCACCTTTTTAGGAGCGTGCTGCTGTGGCGGGTTTACCTTCCAGTTTTCGGATAGCGCGAACTTGCCCAGTTGGTACTGGTCCTCAACCGAGTTTTTGAAGATGTAACAATCTTCAATCGGGTGGCCCACTATTCAGTGGTAGGGGCAGTAGTTAGGACTGTTGACGTCAGCAGACTGCAGTGGGCATCTCGGATATGGCAGAGTGATGAGCCTGTTGCGCACTGCCAGTTTGAACAGTCTCCTTGTTTTATCCCGGGGAAATGAGTAAGGACGTCTCAGCTTCTCTTCGAGGGATCGACTTGTGTTGCTTTGGTGAGCAACCAGTTTCGGATCACCCGGTTGTTATTGAGCGTTGGCAACGAAGGTCGCTTTCCCTTTGCCCTTTTCATTTCGGAGATCCATTTTTGAAGAGGACGGCCTATGGCCCATCTGGTCCATTTGGGCCAGCTTGTCAATCAAGACCTGGAAGGTGGTCGGCTTGAAGAACATCATAAATTGGGATAAAGTTGCCTGAGGATCAAGGGTCCCCATAAACATACCCACAACAGGAGCTTCTTTTATGCGTTGTTCGTATTTTGACCATAGGTTCCGCCACCGAATTGCGTACTGAACCCAGATTTCCCCCGGCTTCACCCCATTTCTGTAAATGTTTTGATGGAGTCATTCGAAAGCTCCGAGTACCATTAAAATGCTGTCTCCGCCAAGCTGCCGACGAACTGGCGAAGTAGCAGTTTGTCGTCGCCTCCAGTATTGTCGCATAGAGCTCTGAACTGAGCGATGTGTTGATAGGGATTGCCCGTCCCCTTATACACGTGGAATTTAGGGATCGCATATCCCGGCGGGTACTTGATTTGATCGTACCAGCCTGGATAAGGTCGCCCAGTTCTGACAACTTGGCTAGCCGCTTCGCTTACCTGATGGGTTCATATTTGTTGGGCTATGTAGTCGTCAAGGGCAGCCTTGGAGATCGTTTCTTCCTTGTCTGCTGAGAAAGCCGGTGGAGGATTTGACGTTTTCCCTCTGTTGTCTTCGATGATTATCGGAGGGTCTTCAGCTGGAGGTTCCAGCTGGATCATCATCCCAACCATATCTTGGAAAAGAAGCGCTATCTGCTTTATATTATCAGCCTGTTCCGCAGCCTCTTTATCTTTTATTTCCAGCACCCTTCGCAAGAACTCGGTGTCGGGCACTTGTTCCTGGCGTTGCTCAGACGATACTTCCGGGCTTTCTTTTGCCTAGTGAGTACTGACATCCTCATTTGCATTTCTTGGAGCTTTTGTTGTTGCTCCTGAGTTTTTTTCACAGACTGTGTGAGTGGTCGATGACCCGTGGAAGTACGAATTTCCTCTTTCTCGGAAGCCATTTACACCGTGTGTATTACCATGCCCCTAGACTTGGGGCGCTTAGGTCCATTGCCTTTGAATTTTACCGCAGGCATGGGGATCTTCTCCGGCCTTCTCCTCTTATAAGAGGTCGGAGTTTAGGGGTTCGTTGCAGCAGGCACCCACGTGGACGAGGCCTTCCGTTGTATGATGGCGGGGTGGTCCTCCTCTTGTCGAGCCTTCTTTTTCTCCAGTCGGTGAGAGTAGTTCTTGTCAATTACAGAGTCTTGAACTTTCTACCAGACTCTGTGGATTTTGGAGGACAGCCGCTGAGGGGGCTGCTCCGGCTTCACCTGTCCCATGTTTTCAGCAGGCGGAGGCAACTTCTTCAATACAGCGGCTGGAGAGTTATTGCGCACCCTCCTGAGCAGCTCGAAGTTGTTTCCAGTTGGAACAACAACATCTATTTCCACCACAGGAGCTGGTGGGGTAAGTCCAGAGGGAGAGTTTCCCCCAGCTTTCCTCACTCGGCGCCAGTGGCGACGTCGAGCATGCCTTGCAGATGGGACTGGTTCAGTTACGGGAGTGGCTTTATCATGCCCCCTGCTCTGATGAGAGGCTGCTGTTGGTGTTAGCCTGTCGAAGACTGACGTCCGTTGAGAGGGAATATCTAACCTGTCAAAGATTGACTTTTGGGTGGGGACAACACTTTTAACGACCTCACCCGCAACAGGAGTTGGGAGGACTATCCTTTTTGGGATAGCCTTCTCAGGTATCGCGAGCCTCTTTACAGGCCCACTTGAGCTTAGGCTCAGCCTATCGAAGATTGAGGCAGTGGATTTGGATGACCCGTTGAGAGGGGCCGCAGTGGTTGCAAGCTGATCGAAGACTGACTTCTTTGGAGCCTCTTGTGATGGCATTGAGGCATTGAAGCTTATTGGCGAGAGCATGGTCCCAAAAAACAGTCCAGTGGTGGCCTGAGTCACATGTTCCACCGGCATTGCAAAGATGGAGCCGCTTGGGGCCCATAAGTCACTCCTCTGGTAGGGACAGAGCAAGAGTGGCTGTTGCAGTTAGTGCAGCTGGAGGCCATCGATATCTCCTTTTCTGCATAGTAGCAAGATACCAAATCTTAATACCTTGAATCCAGGGGCAACCATATCAAACCGCGATTTGTTCACGAACACGACACATAAAGTGCGGAGTGGAAAGTGGAAAAGGTCCCACCAGGCGTGCCAGAATCTGTTTACCGCCGAAAACTGGGGAAGACAGACGTCTTGCCTGAATTTGGGGGCAGATGCTATTTGGATTTATCCGTCCACCTCTCCGAAGATGAAAAATTGATTTATGGCACCATGCATCGATGGTTTGGACGGATGCGGCCGTTGTAGCAGACTTCGTCAGATTCCCCCTCGTTTGCGAGGGGCTTTTAATTATGGGGATGCTCTTCCCTGCAAGCGCAAGCCCCCGCAGTTAATTATACTACCGCATCGCGGTAACCACTTTCTCCTGCTCCAGAAGGTCACTTCATGTCGTGTGTGTTTGTTTTATTTTTGGTTGCCCATGGATTGTATACGGAGACTAATTTATGTTGTCGCTCGTAGGACGTGGATTAGTCCAAATCCATATATTCTTAGATTTGGGTTTGGTTTGATTTAAGGATCGTTAACCTTGTTTGAGATTAAGATCAACTTAAATGTTTGTTAAGGATACGTTAGTCCGATATTGGACTAAGATCTACTTAACGGGGGTTTGGGATCATTTTTGATCCAACAAAAGAGCATTTGGGCTCTATCGTTTTAGTTTAGGGACGTTATGGTCCATAGATCACCATTTTTGGGGTGAGGTTTTAGTTTAAGGACGTTGCGGTCCACAGCTAGTTTTAGGACATTACGGTCCATTGGGGTGTGCTCATGGAATTGGGAGTGTACCAAAATAGCTGTTGGTTTTCGGGCCCTCCATCTCTCTGAAGACGTTGAAGAATTACAACGACATATATCAGAGGTATGGAGAGATGTACCCTTGAACCGAACTCAAGGTTGAAGAGAGAGATCATGGTAGAACGAAAATCATTTTAGATGCCATGTGTTAGGAGATCATTAGTCATATTTGGAACTAAGATCGATTTTGGGAGACCTGAGTATAGTAGGGCTCGGTTGATTGATGGTCAAAAGGGTTTTTGGCCTCGGGAGACTTGACCAGTTTAGGCTAAGGTTAGCCTCTCATAGTGTTAAACACTAACGTTTGCTCAGTGCTCATGTGCTCCCACGTGAGACTCTAAAGCAGTGTTAAACACTGAAATTTGGAACGCTCACGTGTGGCACGTGAGGCACCTGAGAATTGGGCACTGCTTCTCTGGGTTTATTCTCTTTTCTTTTTATAAGTGCTAAGCACTATTGGGGGTCACGTGGGCTCACGTGAGGCGCCCCAAAAATGGGAACTGTCTTTGATTTATTCCTCTTTTCCTTTTATAAGTGCTAAGCACTATTGGGGGGGTCACGTGGGATCACGTGAAGTGTCCCGAAAATGTGAACTGTCCTTGATTTATTCCCCTTTTCCTTTTATAATTGCTAAGCACTATTGAGGGGTCACGTGACTCGATCTCAGTCATTCCTTTTTGTTCCTCATAGGTGGTCACGTGGGAACACGTGATCTGTTGTTATAGCGTTGAATGCTAATCGTTTCTTTTATGTGCATGGAGATCTTGATCTGAGTTTTGAGAATTTCAGGTCCCTTGTTTTTTATAAGAATTAAATTCTTATGCAGGGTTAAACCCTTGTTTTATCAGAGGAATTAAATTCCTATATCTTTTGGAAGAATTAAATTCTTCAAACTTAGTTCTTTCCCTTAAGTTTTAAGTCTGCATGATAGAATCTCCCCGATGAGAATTAAATTTTCAACTTGTGGGGAGATCTGCTTCTGCATATCTCAACCAGAGGAAAAATTAAGTTCTTTTTTAGAAGAGTTAAACTCTTGGAGTGGTGAAGAAGAGATAAAATGATCTCTATGTCTTTCTTCTTACCTAGGGTTTCTTTTTCTAAAAGAGAGCTTTTCTTCCTTTTCTTTTGTTTCTCAAATCTTATGAGGGGTCTCTTTTCTTTTAAGACTTGAAGTCTTGGGTCCTTTATATAGTAGAAGCAAGTTTGTTGATTTAGTTAAAGATATCTTTCATTGAGAGATCTTAATTGATTTAGGGATTTTATCCACCGTTTGATCTTTGATCCAATGGCTTCTGTTTTACATAAGATATTTTTCTTGTTTTTTAACAAGATTGGTGAAATATTTTCCTATACAGAGCTTATTATGTGGCTTGGCGATTTTTTAATCACCATTGAATTTTTAATCCAACGGTACTCTGTTTTACAGAGAGTAATCTTTCTTGTTTAGAAAGATTTAAGGAAATATTTTCTAAATAGGGTTTTGATCCCTTTATTTAGAATTTAATTCTATCAGCTCAGAAGGCATTTAAGGCCACTCACGTGTAGCACGTGACCCTACAGAGTTAAACTCATTTGCTTATGTGCAACAGCCCAAAAAAGGGCATCACGTGCTGACACGTGAGCTTCTCTGGCCTGTTATTTATTTTAAAAAAGCGCCTATATACTTTGTATATAGATGCTCACGTGCTTGCACGTGAGACTCAATTTCAGGCTTAACTGTTAAGTGCAATGCCTATGAATTTTGTTTATATGCGCATCACGTGTGGGCACATGATGCTCTATCAGGGGAATTTTTCCTATTGCTTTTTCTTTCTTTTTTATTTATTTATAAGGGAACAGTCTATTCTAAAACACTTTAGAATATTGTCAAACTACCTGAATTGGGACACTTCCCAAATCTAGATCTAAAACCATAGATCTAGTCACCAGAATTTTTGATATTTTATCCATATCTTATGTGGAGAAAATCCTTGTGACAACCACAGTATAACCAATCGTAGTATAGGAATATCACTTCCTATCAAGAGCATGTCATCCAAATACCAGGACATCTTTCTCCACTACCTTCTTACCTGATCCATCTCTTGTTCTGATGAAGTCAAACTCTATGACTGTCATATTAAAACTAGATGATCAATCTCTGTTGTACCTACTTTAGTCTATAAATAGACATAAGCAACTTGCCCACTATGCTTCCGCTGCTCCTACTGACTACAAAAACCCTCTGGCAGAGTCATATACACGTGTACTTCTAAAATTAGTTTAGAACGACGTTATACTCATCCTCCTGCAAGGTCTCATAGTCTAGAACAGCAGCAGTGGTAAGTTTGGGTAATCATAAACCTCCCTGTCACCGTCTTTGAGGATACCAAAATACCTTCTGGGTTCCTGAGGTTACTCACTAAATCTGCGGAGTGGCTAATGGATTGTCGAAACCAATTGAATCTTTAGGTTCTATTAAATTTTCAGTAATTGTTTGTGGTTTTGGAATCACTTCCAGTTCTACCATACTCTCACTAATATTTTCTGAAAAGAATCCATTTTACTAAAACTGGTGGCGAGTCAAGAACAATATAACCATTGATTTTCCTGATAGTAGAAAATTAACCCTCATCAAAGCCCGGGATATCCCACAAACTGCCATTACTGAAACGTACCTTGAGTTTGTCTAGATTCTGGTTTTAAGAATCAGCCGGACAACTCCATATACTTTAACATCGTTAAGATATGAATCTATTCTATATATCTAATTTAATTGGAACCAGATTAAAAAATCATGCAGCTGTTTTCCGTGCATATCAACCAAAAAGGAAGAAGGCCAAGCAGCATTACTCATCAAGGAATACATCTTCGTATGAGTAATCTGAAAGAGAAGCAAGTTGTCAAAACTATTATTTACAACGGAATACCAAACTTAAGTATCTACATCTTCGATCACCTCGAAGAATCCTGATACTTCCAACAAATGGTTCTCTACTTTATTCTTATACCTATAACTTCTCAAAACTTGGACCCTGTATTTCAACGAAATACTTGTCTAAAACTTGAGAAGTCAAAAGTAAAGAGAATATAGTACGAGTATCAACCCTTTGTCTTACAACGTATGGTTCTCTACTTCATTTTTATACCTATAACTTCTCAAAATCCGGACCTTATATTTCAACGAAATACTTGTCTAGAACCGGAGAAGTCATGAGTAAACAGAATATAGTAAGAGTACCAACCCCTTTGTTCTGACGGACATCGAACAACATACAACACTTTGTATAAGTCCACTGAGTTTAATAACTCGAACCCTGCACGTCGTAGGTTGAAAACAACACTATAGTTAGGAAGAATTACACCGTTCTTCAATGCTCCTTACCTAATCGTCAACTGATATAGGTAAATGTGATAGACATAATTTCAAAAAGTTATATCTCACTTTATAAAATAAACTTACAGATATATCAGTTTGAAATTGGTGCATAACGACGGATATTCAAAACCTAATATTTGCTGTCAGGCAAAACCCAGGTGATTTCCTCAAATATCACCAATTACAAAGAATTTTGATATATATTGAGGATCTTATCACCTAATTCCCAATATCTTACTCCCACTCATCATCCGTAATACCATACAGATGTGAGAATCAAATCTGGTAAATACATACCCTGAAGTTAGAATCTAATTTGGGATAACAGTTTTCAATTAACACCGCACAGTAAAACTGAAACATGAAAATGTTTCAAAGGGGTAACCGGGTATTCTTAGTAATGTCTCTTCCACTATCCAGATTCATGAAAGTAACCGTATACTTTCTTGCCCTCACTCCAATCCTTTTATATGTCTTTACTTATTACCTTCTGTACACCACATTTAGGCTAATTGATTTTCTTCCTTCTCTACCCTTCGACGCCAGCCTAAGGTTTGGAAGAAGACTATCCAATAAGTGTAATAGATGTACTCTCCTAATACTAGGAGCCCTCGTAACCTGAGAGAAGGTAAAGAGAAAAGATAACTGAATAATTCTTATTCTATTTCTCCTGAACCAGAATCCATCCTCGAATTGGAACAAGTTCCTTCGAGTTCGTATGTAACTATACGATAGTATATCCAAGCAATCTGGATCTTCGTAGTGATATGAAGTGTTCTGGACAAATCCAAAGGTGAAGTAGGAGTGGCAGGGGTATACGCGGTTTTGTCGTGAATGATAGCAGTCGCAATTTCCTTTGCCCCTTTTCTAATCCCTTTATATGTCTTTACTTATTACCTTCTGTACACCATACTTAAGCTAATTGGTTTTCTTCCTTCCCTACCTTTCGGCACCAGCCTAAGGTTTGGAAGAAGACTATCCAATAAGCACAATAGGTATGCCCTCTCCTAATCCTAGGAGCCCTCGCAATCTGTGAGAAGGTAAAGGGAAAAGACAACTGAATAGTCCTATTCAATTTCTCCAGAACCGGAAACCATCCTCGACCTGAAACATGTTTCTTCGAGTTCATATGTAACTATACGATGGAATATCTAGGCAATATGGATTTTCATAGTGATACGAAGTGTTCTGGAGAAATGCAAAAAGAGATGTAGGATTGACATTGATATGTGCGACTCCGTGACAATCTAAAAGCCAAAGTGTTTTAAGAAGGTTCGGTTAACTTGGTTCATGAGTTTTAGTTTAGGGTCGGGCTATGGTCGCTGCCAAAGAGAGAGAGAAAAGAAACACTCAGCGTGGACTCTAACCTAGATTAGATTGGTTAATCATTTTATCTAATCAGGATGGCTCCCACTGTTTTCTCGAATTCTCCTTCAAACCCTAAAAGGAGAATTAGTCGAGATCATCTAAAATCACCTGAGGAGTAACACCTACTCATCAGTGGGAATCGGGATCCAACTATCATCGCATGATAACTTGATGGAATCCACTCAAGTCAACACACTCCAGAAGGTATGCGCATGCCTGGCAAGTTTCATGTATGTTTGAAACTCCCGATGTGGTTTTTACCCCTAGGACCCAAGTGATCTTGACTAAAGATCAAAATGTCAAAAGGTCCTAGTCAAGTTCTACTCGTCATTATCTTGATTGCATTAGACCCACCGTACAAGTCTTGACTAAAGATCAAAATGATCGCACGACTGTCCTAACCAATCGCATTATCATGCAACGGAAAAGTATTACATAGCTACTAAACACTATACCTCGACTAAAGATCGAAATGCGTAGCACGAATACTAAGCACTACCAATCCGAAACGACAGAGGGCTACGGCTGGTTTTTGGCGAAAAACCTTTAACATGATGAACTTGATATCGTTGAAGGAACCGAGTGGTTTTACAAATATATAGTGGCGCAAACTTTTACTAAAGAGGCCACTCCCTGTGAAGGGATCTCGGCTCTTTTCTCGTCGAATGAGGTGCAGGATATTCCAAACTGAATACCACGATGCAAAGAAAAAGAATCGACTATAGTGAAGTTATTACGATGATGCAAACTTTTGCTCAAGAGGTCACTCCCGATGAAGGGATCTCGGATCTTACCTCGTCGAATGAGGTGTAGGATATTCCAAACTGAATACCACTGTGCAAAGCAAAAGGAAACGTCTGTAATGTCTGTTTTCAAAAAACTTGGTTTCAACAACATCATATATGTTTGTTTTCCTTGCATTGATCAGAATCAACGCAGTCCCATCAATTAAACATATCACACGAGATAAAGGAACGAAAATATAATATACGTATATGCCATCCGCATTCACCACTGGGCCCCATCATCACCCGTTAGGTTACTTAACTAACGGCAGAGCGGGGGCCGGACCAACGCGGGTGCAAAACATATACAACATCTACTAGTATATAGAAAATTATATATAACATTCATCCCAGGCATGATATAAAGCAACATCATAGAATCTCAGCCAAGCAACACAGAGTGGTGGAAAATCCTGGAGCCTCAGGTTTCATTTGAGCTGCAAATGAGACCCGACGTTCTCTATCATGTGGATAGCCTGTGCAATGAAAACCTGGACCCCTACGAGCGCGGCAAGTTACCCGCCAATCCCAGAAGTGAGACAACCCTAATCAACAAAGTGAATGGGCCACCCGGCACTTCACGGAATCCAATAACTTGAGCACCTCTCCATAGGTCAACCTATACCCCCTATGAGTGCGGCGAATAGCCCGCCGATTCTAGAGTAAGGTCCCCTCTGTCTAAACGCCATGAGATGCGGATCCATTGCCCTATAGAATCCGTCTATTCAAGCACTCCACCGTGGGGTAATCCTAGTACAGAAAAGAAAATATATGTATAAGAGTGACATTGACCTCAACTTACTCGTGCCCCAAACAAATAATATACAAGCTGGTCGAGACGCTAGTCAACATGTCGGACGCTCGCCCCGCAATATCAAATGTACAAACTGAATCTAAATTGTACTACCATTCCACCACTGGCTATCCGCCACGACAATCCAACCACAAAATCAGCACAACACAGAACATTAACGCGAATTTCATGTTTGCAAACCCGTCTAAAAGAACATATAGCAGTTAGACGAGTTATATCGCTCGAATGACATTCACGGTCGCAGATAGTAATGTATATACTGAAAACTTTTAAACAGTGTTAAAAATAGCGACTTCTAAATACTTTGTATTGCCCCCAAACAAAAGATAACATAATATCCAACCTGGGCAAAAACAAACAATACCAAAAACCAAATACTCCAGAGACCAGATCACCCAAAAAATTTCAAGTCCCAATCATCAAATGAGACCGGCCAGGCCGTGATTTTTCCAATTCTCGCCAGCCAAATTTTTGAATTTGGGGCTCGGGTTTTGAGGGTGTTCTAGATACTATATAAATATTCTTCTGCAACTGTTTAAAATTTCTTTTGAAGACTAGAAAAATTCGACAAAAACTGGAACATTTAGCGTACTGTTTCGGAGTTGTTTTGGTTTTGATACTTTAAACTGCTGGTGAGGGGTTAATGGGTTGGCTTTGATACCATGTTGGGTTACGCCAGCGTCCTGGCCATCAAAATGTGGCCGATTGCGGAACAAAAATTTTACAAACTGACACCAACGTAACCCGATGCTACGGATCTACCATTAACCCTAATCTAGCAAACTATATAGGAGTTTAGAAAGGTTATCCCGAATGATCCGTGTCCTTCGGTCTTTAACCATCATCCCAAACTCCTAGTGGCCTCCATGATCAAGCTTGATCTCCGGTCTTCCTCCATCGAAGATGATCCACCTGAGGATTTGTAGTTCGAGCTCCAACCTCATAGCTGAGGTAACTAGGGTACCTAGTTTGCTAAACTAGATAGCCTAGAGGATGTAGAATCTAATGATGGATTAATTTGTCTCCAAACATGTAACGTTTCCGAAATCGTTTAGGCGAATTTTTCCGTTAATCGGTAAACAATTTGGGTTTTCCGTAAAAACCAAGTTGTGATCATTTTTCAATATAGACTTGGATGCACCTAGTTTAACTAGGAAATTGCTAGTATGCGGGTTTTGATTAGTTGCTTGTAAAATTTTAGTTCACTTAAATATTTTTCCTTAATTAAAATATTATTATAAGCTTTTAATTATTCATTTAATTAGTGGTAATTACATTTTGGATTGGGTTAATTATACTAAAGTGAACCATGACAACTTAATTACAAGATTAAGCATTTTTGTCTTCTTCTATAAATATCTAAGTGTTCTAGGTGTTTCTAGGATTTAAAGTAAATTAGAAAAGAAAAGGATTAAGAGGTGGCTTGATGGGAGGTGCAATAATTATGCTTTAATGGTGTTTTTAGTCTAGGTTTTTCCACACACTTCCACAACTTTCCCCTCTCCCTCTTGTTGGCCGAGCCCCCCTTGGCTGCCCCAATTTCCCCACTCCATTTTTCACTTCAAAAAGCTTCAAAAATTCATCAAAAATTAAAAAAACCCCACAAATTCTAAATTAAATCCCTACCCATTATTCATTAGCCTAATCTATCTTGGATCAAGATGAAAGTTAGCATTTTGGAGGCCATTTTGGTGGTGAAAATTTGCAAGTTTGATAGCAAGTTTGTGAGGTATAAATCCTAACCCTAAATTTTAGTTGTTGTTTAAATACTTTAATTTAGCTTATGAGGTGTTTAAATATGGTGTTAATTAGCAAGTTTTGAAATTCAAGAGAGGGTTTTGATTAATTAGTTGTGGTTTATGTGTAGGTTAACATGTTTAGACATGGAAAATCTAACCTAGTTGTGAAATTGTAATTTGTTATTTTCTAATTATCCAAACTAAGCTTGATTTGGAAACTAACTTTTACTAAATCTGATATGGGTAAGATTAAAAAGTTAGTAAGGTTTTGGGTGCCTTAATTAAGCCATTATGTGATGATTGTGGCCACTAGATTTGTTCAAATATCTAGATTGGTGCTAAAACTGTTAAAAGATGCTTGCTAGGTTTTTGGTAAAATTAGACGTGAGTTTTATTTAGCGTAGTGATGAAAAATATATTGTCTTGTATGATATTTATTGTGTTGTGAATGAGTATTGGTACGATTGGGTTTTAGGCTTGGCGGTTTTCATGAATAGCGACCCTAGTTAGGGTTTTGGCTATGTTTTCCGGTATTGGGATTCTTGGTTTTGAGACTTGATATTCTATTTGGTCGTTGGACATTTGTATGTCAACGACGAGACTTGTTTGGTTGTTTTCTATACATAGGCTATCGGTTTTAACCTATGAGCGCACCGCGTGCCGTATTTGGATTTCGGAACTTGATGTTAATAGTTTTGCGATTTCATATTGATTGTAGATACATTCGCGTGAATTCCGAGACGTCGAAGCGCATCGACTATGGCTAAGCGTGGAGTTTAGAAGGTGAGTAGATTTATATCTACGGGGGAAGTCGGGTGGATGTCGTATAGCATCCCCGCAAATTTATGAATGGAGACCGATATATATACATAGAATACAGTAGGAGAACCCTATTTTTGAAAATTATAGATGTGGTTAAAAAAGACAGTTAAAGGTGATATTAATGATTTAGTATATATATCAAGATATGAGATGAAAGATATAGGGACATAACTCTTGGAGATTTATATGATAGAATGCATATGTAAATGACTTGATGTGAGAGATTCATGCGATGAAAAGAGTATACGATGAGATATAATGACTTGATATTTAGTTATATGGATGAGAGTCGATATGAGATAGTTGATACCTTGCCGGTCCCCTGATCTGAGATTGACACGGATGGGACCTAAGAGATAGGTATATATATAGGGATAATGATGCGCATAATGAGTGATATGCCGTACGAGACTTAGATCCGTACCCCCATTGTTGTATAGGTTGATAGAATCCCTAACTGTTTAATGCCGCCATACGATGGATTACCGTACGCGATGAGTTTTACCTGTTGATTGATCTATACCCTTGATTAGAGGATGCCGTACGATAGATATACCGTACGCGGTGTTGTGAGGCTGGATGCCGATTGATAGATTCACCGACTCGGATATATTGTAGATACGTATACTTGATAGCATTTCGTGTACGATGTACCTTATAATATTTTCATTGCATTATATATGTACCTGTGCTAGTACACCTACACCATTATCGATGATGCGTATGTTATACTTACACAGATTTGTAATCTCACACACTTTCATTATCGATAATTGCTATGTCACTCACACAATAGAATTGCTACATCATGCTATGATATACTTACTATGCTCACATCATTATGCTATGTTGCATGACATACCCTGCTATAGCTGCACATACACCTATGTGGTATTGTATCATTATAGACATTTAGACGTTGATTCTTGCGCTATTGCGCATATGAAATGCATCATGCTTACATACTTACATGTATATACACACATCTTGCTAGAGCTACCTGTACGCCTTTATATGATGTTGCATTTGCTTTTGGAGGAATTGGGAACCGCATGATATATTTTAAAACTGGATTCATTTAAAAGAGCGGCTTCCCTTAATATGGTCATATTGCTGTTTTATGTTGCATATATCAGATTTCATGGATTTATGCATTGAGATATGGATTTCATGTGATTTATGGATTTGAGAACCGTGGGGATATTTCAAGAAATTTTGTATTGTTTTGAAAACCCGGTTTCTCTTGATATGATATTTCGATGCGTCCACCATGAGTTTTCTCAGTTCAAAGACTTGTGTTAGATACCCAATTCGAGGAGTGAGGGGGAACCGTCCGCGGGTACATGGTGGACCCGGTAAGGTACCCCGGAGAAAGAAGACTCGTATTGTTAGACGGTGAGCCTGGCAGGGGAGCACTACCTACTGGTGGTAGTATTTGGACTCGGCGGTTATCCGGAGGATATCAACCGGAGTCGTGAGATGGAGATAAGGGCCGACCAGAGTATGAGGCGCCTGAGGGCCGATCCGAGGATGCGGCGCCTGAGATATGAGGATTTACGTGTCGATGCTGGACACGGGTTTCATGATGTTTCGAGTGTCGGTGTTGGACACTTAGGTTCTATGAATTGATGTGTCATTGATGGACACACGTTCTTTGATATCCTCATATATTTACAAGCATTGATTATATTGTTGGATGAGATCCACCTGCATACATGCATTGATTATATTGTTGGATGAGATCCATCTGCATACATGCATTGATTATATTGTTGGACGAGATCCACCTGCATACATGCATTGATTATATTGTTGGATGAGATCCACATGCATACATGCATTGATTATATTGTTGGACGAGATCCACATGCATACAGACATTAATTATTATTGGCATATATGTAGACACGGTCACCTTAGATATCATAGTATTACCTTTATGATATAGTTGACCTAGGAATCGTTGTTTATTTCGATTTCTACCTGATGATGTTTTCTATTCACGAGTTGGCAACTCATTCCCGTTGTGCCACAGTTCTTGCAGGTTGATCGCATGGATCAGTAGCGGCATCGCTGACACACAGCTTGCATTCGGGTGATTTGCTTTGGTAGGTGGTACATGTTGGATTGTGCCCCTCTCTTGTATTATTATTCTTATTGTATCTAGTCAACTCCATCAATCAGAAACTAGTGTTTGTATATGTTGTAAGACTTAGCAAGTCTTGTAGTTGCAAGACTTAGAGCGATGGGTTATATGTTCTCTTGGTGGATTTGATGTCTTGGTTTTCATTTTCCTTTGTGTTGATCTTCCCCGTTGGGAGTCGTATACATATATATGCTTGTGGTGGTTGTTTCCGCCGTTCGGCGTGATTTGCTCCCGTTTGGGGATGCTTTCTTTATATTCTGTGTTGTACCCATTTTCGGGGCTAGTTTTTACAAAGGAGGTGCTGCCGAAATTTTTAAGAAAACAAAAAAAGAAGAGATTTAAGGATTAAGGTTTCCAAATGTTGTATCAATATTTTCATTACTTACTTCTTTTGAAAGTTTTAGATTTCTGGGTTTCGGCTTACTTAAGTTACGTTACGCCTGTAGACATTGCGTGATCTAAGTGCCGGTCACGAGCTAATATTACGGGTCGTGACAAAACACCTTAGGTTTCTCAACACATGAGACTTGAAGGGTGGAGGTAGAAGAAGAAGTTTGAGGATGAGAGTGTGAGGCAACTCAAGAAAATGGCTAAGTCTTGTGAGCAAAAATGAAGTCTCTAATAAATATCTCAAGTCTCCAAAATATCTTAAGACTCCAAATTATCTCACAATAAAACAAATATTAAGCATGTTTGAATAGTAACCATGAGTCACTACAAAGTCATGCTACAATAAATGCATACAACACCTCATCCTCTTTGTCTCATTAACTATTTAATCCTAAATGGTTAAAACTAAATGAGGTGGCATCTTTTAGAAGTACCTTGTAATAAATTATAAGAATACCCCTCATCCATATATACATACCCGCATTCGCATTTCGAAGAATACGAATACAAAGAGATAAAAATAATCCAACAATATAATACTAGAATCCGGCTTAACCCAAAGCCACTAGTATAAACCGTCCGAATCATGATACGTGCATAAGTGCACGTATATGATCGAACCCTACCGCAAAACCATACGGCCTCTATATCATTTCGCCCAAAGCAGGGAAACCCTCTGTGTGGGACTCTAAAGATTCGTCAATACGCTGGCAGTGGGTTTAACCACAAGCACGTCAACGACACTAGCTATACGTAACGGCTACCCAGGTATTGAGCGAAAGGAAGGCCGACGAGCAAACTCATCCTGACCCCTACTGAGCCTATCAGTGACAATATCCGTACAGTCCAGTCTGTTCGTCTAAGAGTATCGCATATCGTGTCTAGAGGGTGGATAAATTCAGACCCCTAAAAAACATGACATTTCGTGTCGGTATGTAACCCATCACCACCTGAGAAACTACTGATCCTAGATCAGTAATTCTCGACTACCTTGGCCAAGGATTTCTGGTGATGGCCACTCATGCACAATGCGACATCAACCCCCAATATCGGGAGAGACGAATCTCTGACGATCCGCTTCCTGCCTCCATGTGGCTTGGGACTGTACCCAACTAAAACCTATTTGCACGACTCCTTTGAGCCGTGGCAGGGTAGTAATCAAAGCACAGTAGGAACTCACATGAGACAAATGACGATCTTAAGTCGACAGATGTCACCTGGGAACTGCTATCTGACAGTAGATATAATACCAACTAGTATGTTCCGGGCGAGTCCGTCCAGTGTACTCATAACCCAATGAGCACCTGTATATTATCTTAGGTGAACAAACTAACACCAATGGCTTATGAGACCTTACCGCCGCCCCTCGTCAGGGTCTCGATCAGTATACACAAGTCTACTCTGGAGTATCGATGCCCAGTCTCAATACTTCCACGACTAGAGACATTTAAGGATGTGCTTATGGACCATCCAGCTCCCACGTATATGATCGTCATTATAATGTTGGTAGACAAGCAAGAATCCTATGGGCTCTATCAACATGTAATAGTGATCTGTAATACCACATAAAGTATATACATGTTGATAAAGACAAACCAGATAGCATACTATCATTTTGAGTAAGACTGTTCTATCCGTATAGGTCCTCCCTCAATCATCGCAATCGTGTGCCTGCGATTTAATAATTGACTTGTTGGCACTATAGCCAACACGACCCCAGCCACATACTTGATCACTCAGAGCTTACAGTATAAACTGACCTAACCTGCGAGCAACAACCAGTTGAGATACTGGACCGAAAGGTGAAAATATTGCGGAACAAGGAAGTAAACTTGGTCCGAGTGATGTGGAGAAAGGATTCCCAAGGAAAATCAACTTGGGAAAGAGAAGAGGATATGCGTACACGATACCCTTACCTATTTGAAAATTAGTCCCTATGTAATTATAAATTTCGAGGACGAAATTTTTATAAGGAGGATAGAATGTAATGACTCTAAAATCACTGTACAAAAATTTCTTGTTATTGTACAGAAAAGGGTATTACCGTCTGTGTAACAGTTACAAACTATTGTTGTTAAATAAAAGCAAGAAGCAACTAGTAGCTCACTGGTAAAGCCTCTGCACTACTGTGACATAGCCTGTGTGTTCGATTCCCATCAGACACAATTATTTTTTTTCTGATTTTTTTCTTTTTAATTTTTGGAAGCCCAAGAGTTGTACGTGCAATAAACGGAGAAATGAAAAGTTTCAGAAAAATCAAACAGGCGTAATAAGGTGTACACCCCCAAAAACACACGTGGCACGAATCTCGAGGCAGGACATTCAAATCCAACCGCCCGTTTCTTGGTTTTGGCCAGCCCCGATGGTCCAAAGTGCTCCAAATTGCTCTGTGTTTTGGACACTTGTCCCTTCGACTCTCCTTAACTCCCTTGTACTGTTTGATTTCCCTGCAATCAAACAAAGACCCTTCATTTCACCATTTAATATCTTTTTAATGCATTTTAATCCAAAATTTTAATTCCCAAAGCCTAATTCTTCACTATAAATACCACCCCATGCCATAGCTCTTCACCATTCTGAAGTTCTAGAAAAAACTCTCTCAAAACTTTCTATGTGTCAAGTAGAGCTAAGCCCCTCAAGTAGAGTAGCGAGTCAAACTCGATGACCAGAGCATCTCCGACGAAACCAAGACCCCGAGAGCTTCTTAAACCTCTTCTTAATCATATAAAAACGGTAAGTCTCTCCTCTCATTTTCTTCCATCTCAAAACCACTTTTAAAACATACTGACAAAAGAGAAGTTATCTCCGATATCGCTTTCTTTTTAACTTTTGTAAGCCATGTGATAAGCAAATGAGATCAACTTAGTATGCTACAATAATCCTAACCTTATTTCACATCTTTTAGTTTTTAATTTAACAAAATTTTCATATGAAATGAACATATAACAAACTTTTTCAGTAAAATACCATGAATTTTAGTATCGCCCTCTCATCTATAATTAGTTTAAATACCTAGAATCTTCACAGGTTAATGACCTACCCCACACGCACACCATAGTTCCATAGCACGATATTCTAGATATATGGCTAAGTTAAAGAAATAAGCTTTTCATTAAAATACTACACCGTTTCAAAACGAGTTTTTTTTAATTTGGTATTTCGAATTTTTGGCAAATACCCTCTACAACCCTCGTTAGGGGACCCGCTAATGGATGGTGAAGATTATCACACATCCTTGGGACAGTAGAGCGAGATGCAGAACTCCTCATGGAGTATTCGGTCTTGAAAGGAATAAAAATACGGTTTTTAAGAAACACGGCTGTTTCTATAACAAAACTAATTTTTGAGAAAATTATATAAAAATCATAAATCCGTATTTTCAATAAAAGCATATTAAGAAACTATATTTTTTTAAAAGAAAGAATAAAATTGTTAATAAAATACCACCAAGTTTCTGAAAGTGGTAGTTTTCATAAAAATACCAAAAACTTTCAAAAACTAGGTTTTATCACCAAAACACCACAATAATTAAAATACATGATCAAGAAAATCCTAAATGTTATAAATCGTCCTCGAGATTTATTTTTTTAAACAATATTAATATTTATTTTTCATAAAACCCTCTCACGATATACAAACAATATTTAAGAACTCTAGATTAATATAGGTTTAAACGGGATCAATTCTCTTGAGCTCCAGAGAGCTGGAGAAAGTGAGTGCTTGCCTATTCAGGTTAGACAACTTAACGGAGTTATCAATGGCAATTGTCTTGGAAAAAGACACAAATCCTGCCGTCCATGTGCAGCAGTTGCCGATTGCTCCCGAACAAAAGAGTTTAACAATTTACATCAATTCACATGAAAAGACATGAACTAAAATCCAAACTCAAATCTAAATTTGAACTTGAACTCGTATATAAACTCGAACCCAATCTAGTCGAACCAACTTGACTTGAACCAAGATTGCAATTGTCATGACTCGCACATTACTTGACTCACTCGAATACAATCTACACCTTTTGCAATCTAGGGTTTTGATCAAGACATGTTAATCAATCAATCAAACCAATCAAGTATATTAACCAGTTATAATATATTATACTCGGGGTGCTTGGGAGAATTTCTTGTATGAATCCAACGGAGCTTCAGGAGTCCCGTATTAACCTCTTTTTTTATTTTACTCGAATATCAGTCGGGTTGACTCATCCACAGCCTAGAGCCCTGATGCTAACACATGAAATGAGCCCGTATTTCCTTTCTCCCGAGGCCCTACTCTTGATCTCGTGAATAGTTCTACGTCTGCGTTGACTTTCACATTTGGAACTTAACGTTAACATAGTGACCATCTAAAGACCTATAGTATATACTTACCCATGAATATATACTCTTACTCGTTATATATATATATATATATATATATATATATATATTCTACACTTGTCATTTTCTTTACTCTTACCCATCTTTGGGACTTACCGAGCGCTAGTTTGCTGACGGGTATTCTACCCACTTTTCTTCTCATGGAATGTTCGTCAGATACTGTCGAGACAGAGGAAGTCGAAGCTACAAAGGAGGGCTACAATCAGATAGCTACTCAAGGCTAGCTCAGCTTCTTTTTTTTATTATATATGTCACTTATTTAAGCATTTTCCTTACTGTATTTACTTTCCAGCATAAACTCTTGTACTTGTACATATTTGAAGTTGAATGTAAATAAAAATATTTATTGAAAAATATTATGGTCTCAATTTATTCTTGCATTGTGTATTATTATTTCAATACGCTTAGCATATTTATTTAGGGAATGACCTTCTCTGGATAAATATACCGTGGGCTTGCCACGTCACCGTTTCCGTCTATTGGGAAGCGGGGCGTGACAGGTTTTATTGGTGGCCCATGCAGGTCAGTTCTTCATGAAGTCATAAACAATACACCATAAGAATTAATGAGTTCAATAAACATTTACATTACTTACATTTCAAATTCCTTGAATCTATCCTAACTTATCTTTTATATCAAGGTGATGGAATCTCTGAACAATATCAGCACAAACGTCAATAGCAATACTCCACCGCCTACTCTACCACCACTATTCTTCGCCGGAGACAGGGACGAACTGGGATGGATCGTCTTGCCTGAATCTGAGGGCAAATGCTATTTAGATTTATTCATCCGCCTCTCCGAAGATACCAGGTTGATTTATGGTACTGTATATCGGAGGTTTGGCCGGATGCGGCCTTTGTAGCGAACTTCATCAGATTCCCCCTTATTTGTGAGGGGTTTTTGATTGTGCGGACGCTCTTCCCTGCAGGCGCAAACCCCTGCAGTTAATTACATTATTGCATTGCGATAACTACTTTCTCCTGCTATGGTAGTTCACTTCATGCCGTGTGTGTTTTTGTTTGCTTAGGTTGCCTGCGGATTGTATACAGAGACTAGTTTGTGTCGTCGGCTGTAGGGCGCAGATTAGTCCAAATCCGTATAATTGAGATTTGGGTTTGGGTCAAGGATTTGCTTGACAGGGCCCACGTTGGTAGCTTGGTTTGCCAACAGGAATGAACTTAGAATGCAGATCTCATATTTGTGAGGTCCATCGGTTCAGGGGATATTTGGGTTTGATCTAAGGATCATTAGCCATATTTGAGACTAAGATCGATTTATGAGCAGTGAGCATATGTGCTCAGCTGATCATTAGATCATATATGAATAGTCATTATGGAGACAGTCCACAGGGAAAAACATATTAGTTTAAGGACGTCGCGGTCCAACATTCCTTGTTTGGGACGAATGTTAGTTTAAGGACATTTCGGTCCATTATCGCCATATTTGGGGACGGATATTACTTTAAGGACACTTCGGTCCAACATTCCCTTTTCGGAGACGAATGTTAGTTTAAGGACATTTCAGTCTAATGTCTATCTTGTGCGCACGTGTATTTGTTACGTGGCGGAGTGAACGATGGTGACATAGAATGCGCCCAATTTGGGACGCGATCCGATTTGAAGTGTGTACGTCAATTTGGAAGTGCTTCAACGTGGGATGGAAGGTGTTGTTGGTAGTCGGGACCCGCCACCTCTCTGAAGACATTGAGGAATTACAACGACATATATCAGATGTGTGGGGAGATGTACCCTTAAACTAAATCCCGTATTTGAGGGAAAAGATCATGGTGGATCATCTAAGAATCATTAGCCTTATTTGAGACTAAGATTATCTTAGAAGATATAAGATGAATATCATTTTGGATATAATCAATGAGAGATCATTAGTCATGTTTGAGACTAAGATCAGTTTGGAAATCACGAGCATATAGGCTTGCTTGAAGAATCAAAGAGGTTTAACCTGAGGAAACTTAGCCAATTTAGGCTATGACCGGGTTTCTGTATTACCGAGCAGTGCTAAGCACTCGGTTATACAGCACTCACGTGTGTTTCACGTGAGACGCTGAAATAATGCTAAGCACTAGATTTTTTGTGGCGCCCACGTATGTTTCACGTGAGGCGCTGCACTAGGGCGAAGCACTAACTTTTTCATGCGCTCATGTGCATTTCACGTGAGGCGCTATGTAACTAGGCCTTGAGCGCTCACGTGCTTTTCACGTGAGGCGCTGAGTTCTTTTGGAAATTTAATTTCTGTTGATATTTTTAGAGAATTTAAATCTCTGTTAATGGTATTTTGACCATTAACGATCACCAAGACCATTATTTTGATGATCTGGGATCATGTTCTTTAAGAACTAAGTTCTTGATTTGAAGGATCTAAGTTCCTGGAGTATTATGGACTCCATGTTCTTTACGTTCAACCTTGTTCTTCCCTGAATCTTTGATTCTCAAGAACAAGATCTTCCCGATGAGAATTAAATTCTTAACTTGTGGGAGACTTGTCTTGTGGATCTCAGATCTAGAGAAAGAACTAAGTTCTTTGAGAAGGGTTAAACCCTTAGATATGGTATGTTAGGTAAAGGAGATATTTTTATATTTTCTTTTTTCTTTACCTTGGGTTTTTAGGAGGGAAATCTTCTTCTTTGAGAGAATTAAATTCTCTGTTGTTTTTAAAGCCTTCTGTATTTTTACAGAATCTTATGGGGGGTCTCCTCTCCTTTTTTTCTCATCTTTCCTCCTCCTTCTGATTAATTTCTTTGCTCCTATTTATAGGAGAAAAGAAAAATCAATTTGTTGAGAAAATCTCTTATTGAGAGATCATGTTTGATTTCATGATCAATCAAAATGATCGTTTAGATCAATCGGTGAATTTTATTCACCGTTGGATTTTTAATCCAAAGGCTCTCTATTTAACGAAGAAGATTTTTTGTTTGTTTAACAAAATTAGAAAATATTTTACTATGATAGAATTTTATTCTATCATATGAATATCTTGTTAGTTTAACAAGATTAGAATTTTATTCTATCATATGAATATCTTATTAGTTTAATAAGATTTGAATTTTATTCTATCATATGAATACAAGATTAGAATTTTATTCTATCATATGAATATCTTGTTAGTTTAACAGGATTAGGAATATATTTTCTTAACATAGAATTTAATTATTTTATATGAATATCTTGTTAGTTTAACAAGATTAGGAAAATATTTTCCTAAGATAGAATTTTATTTTATCAAATGATCGATGGGTGATTTTATAATCACCGTTGGATCTTTGATCTAAGGGTCCTCTGTTTAACAGAGAAGATCTTTCTAGTTTGAGGAAGATCAGGAAAATATTTCCTACATAGAATTTAATTCTATCAGATGGTTTAATTGGTGATATTTTATCACCATTGGATTTTAAATCCAAGATTCTCTGTTAGAGAAAAATCTTTTCATATTAGAAAGATCAGGGAAAATATTTCCTAAATAGAATTTAATTCTATCACATAGAATTTAATTCTATCGGATGAGAGCATTTTAAATTGGGGCGCTCACGTGCTTTGCATGTGAGCGCTGCCAAAGAATGCGGAAAGAAAACTCATGTGTTTAACACGTGACCCCTAATGTGGATTTAAGCCTGTTTACTTTCAGCGCTCATATGCTTTGCATATAAGCGCTCACGTGTTAAACACGTGAGACCTGTTTAGCCTTTGGTTATTTATGTTCAGCGCTCATATCCTTTGCATATGAGCGCTCACGTGTTTAACACATGAGACCTGTTTAGCCTTTGGTTATTTATGTTCAGCGCTCATATCCTTTGCATATGAGCGCTCACGTGTTTAACACGTGAGGCCAGTTTGACCTTTTTGTTATTTACTTTCAGCGCTTATTCGCTCTGCATATAAGCGCTCACATGTTTAACACGTGAGGCCAATTTGACCCTTAGTTATTTGTGTTCAGTGCTTATATGCTTTGCATATAAGCGCTTACGTGTTTAACATGTGATGCTGGTTTAGCCTTTAGGTTCATTTTATTCAGCGCTCTTATGCTTTTCATATGAACGCCCATGTATTTAACACGTGAGGCCAGTTTGGCCCTTAGTTATTTGTTTTCAGCGCCTATATGCTTTGCATATAAGCTCCCACGTGTTTAACACGTGATGCCAAACCATGAGAATTCTTTTCCTCTTTCTATCTCCTTTTTTATAAGGGAACAAGTAGCTCATAGCCAAAAAGTTTGGCGGGAACAACCACCACCTACCGCTGCAGCTCC
Organism: Agapanthus africanus; assembly: GCA_030015575.1. Taxonomy (NCBI): domain Eukaryota; kingdom Viridiplantae; phylum Streptophyta; class Magnoliopsida; order Asparagales; family Amaryllidaceae; genus Agapanthus; species Agapanthus africanus. The sequence continues at coordinate 411,723,704 of CM057349.1, read as the reverse complement.
TATCAATGAGCAAACGGTACTGCTTGAGGCTATCAAAAGCCTATTGGAGGGTCAGCAGCAGCAGACTGCTATTCTCATGCATCGTCCCGAAGTCGAGGCACCCGGAGTTAAGCACCTTCGGGCATTACACCCAAAGAACTTCTTGGGAAAAGAGAGCACATTTGAAGTAGAAGAATGGGCTCAAGCGATCGAAGATGATCTGGCAGCGGCCCAAGTTCCAGATATTGTCTGGGTGAGAGTTGCTAAGTTACAACTGACCGATAATGCTAGGGTATGGTGGAAGGCTGATGAGAGTCGTCTCGCGCAACCGATAGAATGGAGAACATTCTGGGATCTTTTCGATGCCAAGTACTTCTCGGAGAATGCCCACTTTGACATGGAGCAGCAGTTCATCCATCTACAACATGGCTCGATGCAGGTCAAGTCTGTGGATGAATGTGACTGAGTTTATCATGCTCAGCCGGTAAGATATTGTCTCAAATTCAATTTTCTGATCTCACTCACTACACTGTTAACACAAGGTCATAACAGGTTCGCTGCACATCTTATTCCCACTGCTGAGATTTGGACACGACGATTTCAGCAAGGGTTGGACCCTGAAATCCAAGCCGCACTCGCTATAGGGGATTTCCCAACCTATGAACTTGCTTTGAAGGCTGCCCGACGCTATGAGGCATTTGTGAAGAAGAAGGGCATGCCACAAACAGCCGGTGTGAAATGCCATGTGCACCAGATCACAGGAGGGCCTCTTCTAGGCCAACTTTTAACGGACCATCTCGGAGTCCAGTAGGTTCGTTCACCAACAACAGGCCAGACTTTTGCATCTACTGCAAAAGAACAGGGCATCTTGCGAAGAACTGTCACAGGGCGAACAACTTATGCCTGATTTGTGGGTCTTCTACTCATGCCATTGGAGCATGCCCACAGAACCGAGGACCCAACAGCCGTCCAGCTAGACTGGCGATCCAAGCTCCTCCTACCCGGTTAGCTCTACCAGCTCCAGCTCCCCGCACCCAGACCACTCAACCCCAACGCCGAGTATTTAACCAGGCACAGAGGAAAGTGTCGTGATGCCAAGCATTCACCATGTCGGTCGAAGAGGCCGAAGCTACGGGTCAGATTATCACTGGTAAATCCCTTCCCTATTCTCTTTCAAGTCCTTTCAATTTATAGTCATCTTATATCTGTTATTCCTAAACCTATCCCACACGACTTAGGTACAATCTTAGTAGCCTCCCTACCTGCTCTAGCGCTCTTCGACACTGGGGCATCACACTGCTTTATATCGCAACGGTTCGTCCGAACTCATGCGATCCTAGTTAAACCGCTCGTATCCAGCTGGAACGTTAGTTCAGGGAACGGTGTTCTAAAAGCAACTTTAGGAAACAATTAGTGTCCAGTAGTCGTCTGCAGCCGAGAATTTTATGCGGACTTCAAGGTGTTGGACATACCAAAATTTAACGTAGTCTTGGGAATGGACTGGCTGGGAACTTTCTTCACTACCATCGAATGTCGCCAAAGGAGGGTAGTGTTCGAAATACCAGATCACCCAATGTTCTATTTCAAGAGTGAAGACCGAACCGTAGAGCCTAGCATCTACCGAGCAAAACCAAAGAAGTTAGAGATTGCAGCATTGCAAGCGGAAGAATCGAAGCCAGAGCTAGTTCGAGAGTTCGAGGATGTATTCCCGGAAGATATATCAGGTTTGCCTCCCGATCGAGCTCTTGAATTCAGCATCGATCTACAACCCAGTGCACAACCAGTAATAAAAGCTCCGTACCGATTAAGTCTGGATGGATTGAAGGAGATCCGCATTCAGTTGGATGAACTCATGAAGAAAGGTTAGATTCGTCCCAGTAGTTCAAACTGGGGATCTCCGGTGCTACTGGTGAAGAAGAACGAAGGTTCCTACAGGATGTGTGTGGATTATCGAGCTTTGAACGAAGTGACAATTAAGAACAAGTATCCACTACCGCACAACGATGACCTTTTCGATCAGTTAAGTGGGTCTTGTGTCTTTTCAAAGCTAGATTTTCATTCGGGATACCATCAGGTGAAGGTCAAAGAGTCCGACATTCCGAAGACGGCGTTTAGGACTCGTTATGGTCATTATGAATATCTTGTAATGCCATTTGAAGTGACCAATGCACCTTCCATCTTTATGAACCCGATGAACCAAGTTTTCCGAGAGTACTTAGACATGTTTGTTGTTATATTCATCGACGACATCCTTGTTTACCGCCGAAAACTGGGAAGACAAACGTCTAGCCTGTATTTGGGGGAAGATGCTATTTGGTTTTATCTGTCCACCTCTCCGAAGATTCCAAGTTGATTTATGGCACCGTGTATCGAAGGTTTAGACAGATGCGGCCGTTGTAGCAGACTTCGTCAGATCCCCCCTCGTTGTGATGGGTTTTTTGATTGTGGGGACACTCTTCCCTGCAGGCGCAAGCCCCTGTAGTTAATTACGTTACCGCATCGCGGTAACCACTTTCTTCTGCTCTAGAAGGTCACTTCATGTCGTGTGTGTTTGTTTTATTTTTGGTTTCCCGTGGATTATATACAGAGACTAATTTGTGTTGTCGCCCGTAGGGCGTGGATTAGTCCAAATCCGTATTTTCTTAATTTGGGTTTGGTTTGATTTAAGAATCGTTAATCTCGTTTTGGGATTATGATCAACTTAAATGTTTGTTGAGGATACGTTAGTCTAACTTTAGACTAAGATCTACTCAGCATGATTTTGAGATCATTCTGACCCAACAAAAGAGCATTTGGGCTCTATTGCTTTAGTTTAAGGACGTTACGGTCCATAGATCACCATTTTTGGTATGAGGGTTTAGTTTAAGGACGTTGCGGTCCGCAGCTAGTTTAAGGACATTAGGGTCCATTGGGGTATGCTCATGGGTTTGGGAGTGCATCCAAGAGCTGTTAGTTGTCGGGACCTTCCACCTCTCTAACATCGTTGAAGAATTACAACGACATATATCAGCGGTGTGGAGAGATATACCCTTGAACCGAACTCCAGATTGAAGGGAGAGATCATGGTGGAACGAACATCATTTTAGATGCCATGCGTCAGGAGATCATTGGTCATCTTTGGAACTAAGATCGATTTGGGGAGACCTGAGTATAGGAGGGCTCGGTTGATTGATGGCCAAAAGGTTTCGGTTTCGGGAGACTTGGCTAATTTGGGCTAAGGTTGGCCTCTCACAGTATTAAACACTGATATCTTCTTGGCGCTCACGTGCTCCCATGTGAAGCTCTAAAGCAGTGCTAAACACTGCAATTTGGAGCGCTCATGTGTGGCACGTGAGGCACCCGAAAGTTTGTGGTGTCCTTGGGTTCGAATCCCCGTCTATACATATAAGTGTTAAACACTTAAATCTTGTGGCCATCATGTGTAGACACGTGAGGCGCCCCCGAGTTGGGCACTACCTCCTTTGGATTTATCCTCCTATTCTTTGATAAGTGCTAAGCACTATTGGGGGTCACGTGGGATCACGTGAGGCACCCCAAAAATAGGAACTGTCTGAATTTATTCCCCTTTCCTTTTACAAGTGCTAAGCACTATTAGGGGGTCACGTGAGGCGCCCTACGTTTGGGAACTGTTTTTGATTTATTCCCCTTTTCCTTTATAAGTGCTGAGCACTATTAGGGGTCACGTGGGATCATGTGACTCGATCTCAGTCGTTCCTTTTTGTTCTTCAGAGGTGCTCACGTAGGAACACGTGATCTGTTGTTATAGCGTTGTACGCTAATCGTTTCTTTTATGTGCATGGAGATCTTGACCTGAGTTTTGAGAATTTCAGATCCTTTGTTTTATAAGAATTAAATTCTTATGCAGAGTTAAATCCTAGTTTTATCAGAGGAATTAAATTCCTATATCTTTTGGAGGAATTAAATTCTTCAAACTTAGTTATTTGCTCTAACTTTTGGGACTGCATAACAGAATCTCCCCAATGAGAATTAAATTCTCAACTTGTGGGGAGATATGCTTCTGCAGAGCTCAACCAGAGGAAGAACTAAGTTTTTTTTGGAAGAGTTAAACTCTTGTAAGAGAAGATAAAATGATCTCTAGGTCTTTTTTCTTACCTAAGGTATCTTTTCTTCAAAGAGAACTCTTCTTCTTCTTTTTTTTTTTAATGTTTTTTCAAAATCTTATGGGGTTTTTTTCTCCTTTCAGTCTCGGGTCCTTTATATAGTAGAGGCAAGTTTGTTGACTTATTTAAGGAAATCTCTCATTGAGAAACTTTTTAATCGATTCGGGGATTTTATCCGCCTTTGGATCTTTAATCCAACGGTGCTCTGTTTTACAGAGCGTAATCTTTCTTGTTTAGAAAGATTGCGGAAATATTTTCCCATACAGAGCTTATTCTGTAGCTTGGTGATTTTTAATCACCACTGGATCTTTTATCCAACGGTGCTCTGTTTTACAATTCTTGTTTAGAAAGATTGGGGAAATATTTTCCTATACAGAGCTTAGTCTGTAGCTTGGTGATTTTTAATCCAACGGTGCTCTGTTTTACAGAGTGTAATCTTTCTTGTTTAGAAAGATTGGGGAAATATTATTCCATACAGAGCTTATTCTGTAGCTTGGTGATTTTTAATCACCATTGGATCTTTAATCCAACAGTGCTCTGTTTTATAGAGCATAATCTTTCTTATTTAGAAAGATCTAAGGAAATATTTTCCAAATAGGGTTTTGATCCCTCCTATTTAGAATTTAATTCTATCGGCTCAGAAGGCATTAGGAACCCTCACGTGTAGCACGTGACCCCCATGGCATTAAACTGGTTTGTTTATATGCAGCAGTCCCAGAGAAAGGCATCACGTGTTGGCACGTGAGTTGATTTTCAGGAATGTCACGTGTGGCACGTGACCCCCACGAAGTTAAGCCCAACAAAGAGTATCACGTGCTGACATGTGAGCTTCTCTGGCCTGTTATTTGTTTTAGGAAGGCCCCTATATACTTTGTATATAGATGCTCACGTGCCTGCATGTGAGGCTCAATTTCAGCCTTATTTATTAAGCGCAATGCCTATAATCTTAGCTCCAAGGCAAAATTTTTCCCATCGCTTTTTATTTATTATTTATCATTTATTTTTTTATAAGGGAACAAATGCCCCCCAACGTTGTTCTTACGTGGCTTGCACGTGAGTGCTACGCTGTCACCTTTACAGCCATTGGATTGCCTAGGAGAATGGGGAGGTGAACCGCCCTTATCACGTCTTATAAATGCAAGGGTTTTGTCTTTGGGAAGCCACTGTTCTTTCATCTTCTTCATTACTTGTCATCTTTGAGAATTTAATTCTCTTCTTCAGAGCTTAGTTCTCTGCCCATTGCAATTTCAGAGTTAAACTCTGTCAGAAAATGAAACCCATTTTTAGGTAAAGATCTTGAACAATAAAGAAACCCTTTTCTTAAAAAAAAAATTTCCGGGATTTTAAATCCATTATAAGAGTTTTGCTCTCTTCTGAAACCCATCTCTCAGAGATCCAAAGACGTGATCTTTGAGTAGTAAAGCTCAATGTCTTGGGCATTCCCCCCTCTGATCTTTAAGAATTCATGGCATTTTTATTTTTCGATGATGGGGGTTTTTGGAATTTAATTCCATCGCATAAAAGGAATTTTACTTCCTCACCGAAGAGCTTAGCTCTGAAAGATCAAAAGGGTCCTTCAGGAATTTCATTCCATGGTGTTCTTGAGAACATTTTCATAGGGTTTTTTCCTTATCTGCACGGATTTAAATTCGTTGGGTATTTTAACAGAACTTGTTTTCTTTATGAGGATATCAAGAGTTGTTTAAACTCCCGTGTCTGTTTAATGAGAATCCTTTTTGATTCTCACAATAGGCATTTTCTTGATCATTTTGATCACTAAACTCTTACTGATTTTTCTTTTCAGATACTATGGCCGCTTATCTGTATGATCTTGACGAAATTATCTCCTATGAAGACATTCGCGTCCAAGGCCGCTGTCAAAACCAGGAGTTTACGAATGCCCAATGCGCTGATATTATGCGTCGCTTCGATGAATACAACGGTCGACTACTCCCCCGTCGTTTTGCTCTTTTGAAAATCATCGTGGGGGAAATTTGGGAAGCACTTCCTGAATTTAACGAAGCCTTGCCGCCTGAGGCACTTGATGATGCCGAAGATAAGGTGTACTCAGTATATCTGATGGGTTTGATCTCGAAGAGGCGGCGAGATGATCTTGTTGATATCTTGCATCAAGTTTTCCAACAGACGACGATAATCTCTGCCTACCAGAGGATGGACTACATCAGCGAGAATACCGACGCTTGCATTCGTAAGAAGATGCACACGAAAATGGTCGAAGAAGCCAGAAGTATTTTACTCGGCCTTGCTTCTGAATTCTTCAATCCATGTCCGGGATTTAGTGTTTAACCATTGTAAACATTTTTTCCTCTTTTTTTACCATGTATAAGTTCTTGGAGATGAATGACAAAACTTTCTCTTTTCCCCTTTTTTACCAATGCTCACATGTTTCTTGCATGAAGTATTGTTATACAGTTGTTGGCATTCACGTGTTTTGCGCATGAGGCGCTGTTGAGGATTTTAATCCTGAATTAGCGCCGGCGCTCACGTGTTATGCAGTGCGCCGCCGCTTTAGTCTCCAAAAGGATCAATGCGGGTGTTCACGTGTCATGCACGTGAGGCTCTGCTGATGAGGTCGTTTCACCTCCTTACTCTAATTCCAATGAGTCACCCCTTTCTTTTCCCATGCCCCTTTTTAGGCCTTGGAAATAACTCCACTTTGCATGACATTTTCTGTGCATAGCTTTGAACGTTTCTCTTTATAACCCGAAACTATATCTTCCTTCTTCTCTTAAAAGAGAAACCCATTTTTACTAACAGAACTCAAGGCAAGTCATTTTCCAAATAAGCAACCTGAGAGATATGGCTTGCAATCATCTTTACGCTTGTCGGCAACCATGGGAGGTGCCTATCGAGAAAATGATTCCTCGCTTTGTTGCACGGCTGGTAAACCCTCTTCTCACCGATGTTAGTTATATGTATGCCCTAGAGACCATTATTGTACATGTGATGTATATTATAGTGGATGCTTGGATATATATAGAAAGAACTTTCTTGCTCGACACGATAGTATGCTATCTGGTTGCTCTTTATCTTAATATGTTGACTTGTATATGTGATGCTGTCTTGCTCTCACATATTGATAAAGCCCTTAGGTTGTGTACTTGACTACCAGGACTATGATGGAGATCATACTAGTGGCCAAGGGTAGTCTGCAAGTACACCCTAAAATTGTTCCTAGTCGAGGGTGTATCGAGACAGGGTATCGATATTCCGGAGTAGACTAGCGTATACGCATCTTGACCCATATGATGGGCGATGGATGATCCCACATCCATTGGTGTTTGACATCAAAGATGGTGTATGGGTGCTCAGTGGAGACTGGGTACACTGAACGGACTTGCCGAGAACTCCTAATTGGTATTATACCTATCGTCAGATAGCAGTTCTCTGGTGACACTGGTACAGATTAGTCTGTAGACCCAAGATCGTCATAGAGTCTTGTGTGATTCCCACTGTGCTTTGATTTCTACCTTACCACGTACAATAGAACGTGCAAAACGGTGGCTTTTGGGTACATTTCCGAATCACATGGAGGCAATGAGCGATAGGAGGGGATTCGTCTCTCTCGGTATTGGGGGTTGATATTGCGCTGTGCTCGATTGGCCATAACGATAAGTCCCTGGCCAGGGCTGTTACGGAGATTTACTGATAAGTGTTATCAGTAGTTTCTCGACCCGTTATGAGCCTCACATCGGCACGACTTATCGGTTATTGGGGTCTGACGTTTACCACCCATATACTAGATATGCGACATATCAGACGAAGAGACCGGACTGTACGGTAGTGTTACTGATAGGCTTTTGCAGGAGTTAGAGCGGGCTTGCTTGCTGATCTTCTGATCGTTCAATACCCGGGTAACCGTTACGTCCAGCTAGTACCGCTGACGGATTGTGGGTGCTTGATGCGATCATCATCTACTGCCGGCGTATTGACGAGTCTTTAGAGTCCTACACAGAGGTTTCACCGGCTCAGGCAAAACGAAATAGGGGCACGTATGTGATATGTGCGGGACCGAGATTAATACGAGTATATGATACCGTATTTTATTCTAGCGATATAAGGTATCGATCGGTTATATGAGATATAGCCGGGTTATCGAATCAAATGTTGATTCGATAAGTCGATACTGTATCGATCAGTTATATGAGATATAGCCGGGTTATCGAATCAAGTGTTGATTCGATAAATTGATACAAATAATATTAGTCGGTCATATGAGATATAACCGGATTATTAAATTAAGTGTTGATTTAATGATTTAATGTATAATTGTATCTATTTGATATATTAATTTACATTAACTAATATTAGCTCACTTAAGCATTTCTCTTTCTCACATGTGCACACTTAATATATATGTGATAAATATTAATTGTGTTTTGTTTATGTATCATGGTTGATGATACATGCAACATGGGTGTATGAGACTTACACCATGATAATGATAATGAAGGGTTTATTTATTTAGTGTAAATCAATTATTAGTTGGATAATGGTCACATGGCATGAAACTTGTAGAAGTTTGGAGACCCATTGACTAGTCTACTAGTTTTGTCTTATACAAGAGTTTTGTTAACCCAACCATTATCTAAACTCATGGTTAAGTCTCTACATGAGCGATATTAGATATTTTCTCACCCATAGTTTCCATTCACTCTCTCCTCTATTATTTTGCTTCTTCTTCCTCTTGAGATGAGAGAGCTCTCTAGGTTTTGAGAGGAGAATAAAAACTAGTGAGAAAAGTAATTCTAAAGTAAGCAAAAATCCTACTTCATCATCCTCTACTAGATTAGCACTTTAGTATAAGATGTTAGCTTCACTAATCCCACATTAGTGAAGGGGGTAGCTTGGGTTTGTGACTCATCGACGTAGATCATCTTCGGCTTTGAAGACTTCAAGCAAGCATGCATCTTTCTTCTTGTGGAGCCGTTCGAGAGTCCCCAAGATCACAATTTGAAGCGAAGGGACTACTACAAGAAGCTAAAGAAGTGAATGACCGGACTACAAAGGTCGTAATCCCTACTCACTAGATGTTAAGTAGTTTACACATCGTATTGTCTAAATCTTTAGTTAAGATTCTAGGGTTAGTATTGTTAGGCATGTCAATTTTTTGAAAATGGCATGGACGATACCTCCCGAAACCTTGCTGTCGTGCCTAGCAATCCTACAGTGGTATCAGAGCCAAGCTAGAGATTTAGACGATATATTTAGAATTACAAAACCGAAACAACTTTGAAACACCCGATACACAAGTTCAGTTTCTGTCGAAATTTTAAAGTCGTCGAAATTTTTTTTAAACAACTGCAGAAGGTTGTATGAGATGCAACATGAACACGGTACAAAATTTGACCCCAGACCTTGGATTTTGGCTGCCCACAGAGCCTAGAAATCCGGCCTGCTCGGTTTTTGTGTGGAGTCAAGGGTTTAAATTTGTACCGTGTTCCAGGCTCTGGGTTTTGGTGTTTCAGGTGTTGTTTGTTTTTGCTAAATTTGCATGTGATGTTAACTTTCTGCAAAGGCAACTCGGAGTGTTTCGTAATCATAATTCTAACAGTTTTTTGGGTTGTCTATACGGTGTTAAAAAGTTTGAACGGATATCAAATACCCACTTTAACCCTCGACGGAAAATTTTCCAAGAGTTGGATTTTTCTCGAGTTAAAGAACATTCAAATATCATGCAAGTAATGCGGTGGATCCTCTAGAAGAACAAAACCCTAACTCGATTCTATGACCGTAAGAACCGCTGCCAAACCCTAGGGTTTGCGGTAGTTCCGCGGTGCCTTAGGTGAGGCAAGGGTTGACCCTTCTACGGTTGGTCCATTGGTACTGTGGCATATGATGAGTATTTTTAAACTGCGCTCAAGTGTTGAGATTTATGGGAAATTTTAGGTGTTTGTTGATTCGATAGGAATGTTTAATATCGTCTAGCTTTTTCTGAAATGTGATACAATATGTGGAATTCATAAAGTTAGGCATGAAATCCGAGATATATGATATTTCGGGTTTATGATGTCTGCGGTGATTGTGGATTCCAAATGTTGTAGTTTGACATTTTCTTTTCTGCGACCGTAAGTGTAATATATGGTGTATCGCCGGTTTTGTTGCTATATGTCAACGACAATTGGGATACGCATATTTACTTATGTTGATGACATGAGATGTTATGTGTTGCTGAAATATGCTATATTGGATCGTTGTGTTTTGAATAGCCGGGGGTTTTATGTGAGATGAGAGTTTTTATTTTCATTCATGTAAAATTCACTGTATGTAATATTATTTTATTGGGGCACTTCCGAATTGAGGATGATGTCACCATTGTCGTATATTATTTACTTTTCCGCATTAGGATAGACCCAAGAAGGGGAGCACAAGTAACCGGGTTCTAGAGTCCAGTGGGAGACCATCTCAAGGGGTCGAGACCGGGTATCCTAACTCTGGAATTGGTAGGGTTGCTTGCCGCTCTTGTAGGGGTCTAAGGATGTGCGTTTGGCTATTCATTGCGACCATGGAATCCGTGTTTTATACTGGCTTAAATTAAAACACGGAATTCCTAGTATATCCAATATTTCATATGTTATCTTCTGCTGCTGATATTCTGTGATGTGATCACTGTGGATTCTGAGACGAATGGCTATATATTATATATGAGCTATATAATAGACGTTGCTTATGTTTTGCATCCGCGCTTGTCCCGTCCTGGTATGCCGTTAGTTAAGTAACCTAATGGTGAATAACGAGACATTGTGGCGAATGCGGATGGTATAAGCGTACGTTATATTTTCGTTTCACTTTCTGTGATGCTTAGGAAGCTTTAAATGATGGGATTTCATTAATGAGATTAATGAAAAGAAAGAAACCTAAAGATGTTGTAGAATCATATTTTCAAAAAAGGGTAGCTCTAGTTTTTTCTTTGCATAGCGGTATTCCTTATAGAATATCCAACACCTCATTCGATGAGGAAAGAGCTGAGATCCCTTCACCGGGAGTGACCTCTTTAGCGAAACTAGCAGATGCTACAACCCACTCGGTTTTCTCTTTTGATTGCTTCTTTTAGTTCCTGCTTTGCATAGCGGTATTTATGAAATATCCCGCACCTTATTCGATAAGGAAAGAGCTGATATCCCTTCACCGGGAGTGACCTCTTTAGCAAAACTAGTAAAAAGCCTAAAAAACAATCCTTTTCAAAAGTCACTTGTTTCTACAACTATATCAAGTTCATTATGCTCATGGTTTTCTTAAAAACCTGCGTAGCCCTCCGACATTTCAGATAAGTAACATTTAGTATTCGTACTACGTTTGTTGACCTTGTCAAGGCGTAGTGTACGGTAGCTAATTAGTACTTATCTGCTAAAGCATGAGATGCGATTGGATTAGGGTAGTCGTACGGCCTTGTTGACCTTGTCAAAGGTCGTGCGGGTGGGTTTAATTCAATCATGAAATGTATGGGTTGAACTTGACTTGCGATTTATGATTTGTTGACCTTGTCAAAGTCATAGATCGCTTGGGGTAAAAGCATTATCGGGAATTTCAAGTGTTGAAATTTGCAATGAGATTGCATACTTTCTATGAGATAGTTGGATCCCGATACCCACTGTGAGCAAAAGTTGCTCCCGGAAGAGTTTTGCACTTTACAATTTGCTAACACATTAGGTGTCTAGAAATGTGTCAACGGGGCTACGCCTATGGGAAAATGAGGTTTTAGTTAGGTCCATGTGAAAGCATGGGGAACCTCCCTCAGAAGTACCGGCACTGGCCTGGCTGAACGGTTAGCGAAGTTGTAGAATGCAATTAATCCTGGCTGAATTTTCTTTTTAGGGTTTGAAGGAAAATTTAAGAATAGTAGTGGGAGACATCGATTAGATAAGATAAATAACCAATCTAATCTTTGTAAGAGCATACGCTAAGTGTTTTCTTCTCTCTCTCTTCAGGTAGCGACCATATCAGGCCTTAATCAAGATAATAATATGGATGTATTGACCGAACCTGCTTTTTATGCTGAGCAGGGGAACGTTGGTTCCGCTCCAACCTATAATTGTTAGAAGTCCGAGCAGGAAGTAGGAAAATATCCGGATTTCCATGCCACCCAAACGAAGAATGAGCATGTTGATGCATCTTCTTCGGGTGTGTTAGTCACCCAGAACCATTTTTCAGTACACTCTGCGTCCTGAGTATTAGATACTGGATCAGGATCCCATATATTTAATATGTTACATGGGCTAAGGAAAGGTAGAGAACTGGGAGTAGGTGATCATTCCGTACTAGTAGGGAATGGTGCAAATGTTGCAGCCAAAGCAGTTGGCGAATATCACCTTGTATTACCCAATGGTAATACATTGATTCTGAGCGAATGCTATTACATACCGACCCTGATATGCAATCTTCTATCAGTTTTTTTATTAAGTAAAGAAGGATATAATTTTGTAGTACAGGATAATGTTATGAACATCTTCTTGAATCAAAAGTTGATTGGATCAGGCTCGTTAAATAATGGCATATACATTCTAAATCAAACCACAGTTCTTAACGCACAAAACACACACAAGAAGAAGAGTTCAGAAATGAACGAATCCTTCTTGTGGCATTGTAGACTAGGTCATATCAATGCGACATGACTAGCTAAGTTACATAAGATGGATATTTGAAACCGTTCGAATTTTCATCTTATGACACTTGCCAGTCATGTCTCAAAGGTAAAATGACCAAAACTCCGTTTACTGGACATGGTGAAAGAGTTACGGAACTCTTGGGACTGATACATAGTGATGTATGCGGTCTCATGTCTACACATGCCAGGAATGGTTCTTCATACTTCATTATATTCACTGACGATCTCTCAAGATACGGACATGTGTTTCTGTTGAAACACAAGTGTGAAACTTTTGAGAAATTAAAAGAATATAAGCATGCAGTTGAGAACCAGACGGGCAAAAGTATTAAAATCCTGCGATCCGATCGGGGAGGAGAATACTTGAGCACGGAATTCCGTAACTATCTAAAAGAGAATGGGATTCTCTCTTAGCTTACTCCTCCGTATACACCACAGCACAACGGTGTATCGGAGCGGAGGAATCACACCCTATTAGATATGGTGCGCTCTATGATAAGCACTGCTGAGTTACCTATTTCCTTTTGGGGTTATGTGCTAGAGACAGCAGCATACCTATTGAATCAAGTTCCATCTAAATCTGTAGTTACCACACCATATGAGATATGGAGTGAGAAGAGACCATATTTTAAACGAGTTAAGATATGGGGTTGTCCGGCCTATGTCAAAAGGCAAAATCCAAACAAATTCGAGGCACGATCAGTTCTTTGCAAGTTTGTGGGATATCCAAAGAATTCATATGGATATTTTTTCTACCACAGTGAGGAACAAAAGGTGTTTGTTGCTCAACATGCCACCTTTTTAGAAAAGGAATTTCTTGTAAAAGAAATTAGTGGCAAAGAGGTAGAACTGGAAGAAGTTCCAGCTACACAGACTAAAACTGAAGATTTAGTGGAACCAGAGGATTCGATAGTTCCCAACGAACCCCAGCCTCTCCGCTGATCTAGTGGGGTTTCTCATCCACCTGAGAGATACTACGGTTTTCTCGTTGACGGTGGGAGCGAGGATTGCATTATGGTAGATGATGACCCAACTAGTTTCGAGCAAGCCATCACGAGTGGGGATTCTGTGAAATGGCTGGATGCAATGCGATCTGAGATGGAATTCATGTACACCAACAAAGTATAGACTTTGGAAGTTGCTTCTGAAGGGGTAAAACCCATCAGGAGCACATGGATCTTTAAGAAGAAATTTGGTGTAGATGGAAAAGTTAAGACTTTCAAAGCTAGACTTATTGCAAAAGGTTTTCGTCAACGACCAGGTGTGGACTATGATGAAACATTTTCTCCAGTGGCTATGCTTAAGTCCTTCCGGATCCTGCTTGCCATCGCTGCATACCATAACTACGAAATCTGGCAAATGGATGTTAAGACCGCCTTTCTAAATGGTGATTTAAAAGAGTGCGTGTACATGACTCAGCCAGAGGGCTTCATAGACAGTGGGAGCAGCGGGAAGGTGTGCAAGCTGCTTAAATCTATCTACAGGTTAAAGCAGACATCGCGGAGTTGGAACATCTGTTTTGATGTGGTAGTCAAAGAGTTTGACTTCATCAAAAATGTAGATGAACCTTATATATAAAAGAAGGTGGCAGAGAGTAAGGTTATCTTCCTCGTATTGTACGTGGATGACATACTTTTGATAGGAAATGATGTTCCTATGCTGCAATCGGTCAAGCTCTTCTTATCGCAAAAATTTTCAATAAAAGATCTAGGGGATGCCTCCTACATCTTAGGGATTAAGATCTATAGAGATAGATCTAAACGGATACTGGGATTGTCCCAATTCAGGTACATTGACACCATATTAAAGAGATTTAGTATGGAAGAATCCAAACGTGGGAATTTACCTACGATCTCTGGACTCACTCTCTCCAAAGAGATGTCTCCCAAGACTGATTTGGAGAGAGCTCGCATGCAAGGGATACCCTATACTTCGGCAGTAGGCTCTATCATATACGCGGTGTTATGTACCAGACCCGATGTAGCATACTCACTAAGTGTAGTGAGTAGGTATCAAGCAGATCCAGGAGAGAGTCACGGGACAGCTGTGAAGAACATTCTCAAGTACTTGAGAAGGACTAAGGAGATGCTCTTGGTGTATGGTAACGGAGAACTCCAAGTGGAGTCCTTTACCAATTCGAGCTTTCAGAGTGATTAGGACGACTCTAAGTCGGTCTCGGGATTTGTCTTTACCCTCAATGGAGGGGCGGTTTGTTAGAAGAGTTCCAAACAGGAAACCGTGGCAGACTCGACGATGGAGGCTGAATACATCGCTGCTAACGATACTGCCAAAGAGGCTGTCTAGATGAAGAAGTTCATAACTGAACTTAGTATGGTTCCATCCATTGAGCGTGCAATACCTTTGTATTGCGATAACAATGGAGAAGTGGCCTTAGCTAAGGAACCCAGGTCCCATTAGCAATCCAGGCATATTCTGAGCAGTATTACCTAATCCGGGAGATAGTTGATTGCCGGGAGGTCGAGGTCAGGAGAAGGAGAGTTGACACGAAGGACAACACGGCGGATCCACTCACCAAGAACATTCCCCAGATACAATTTGAGAGACTCTTTGGGATGTTGGGTATGAGATAGTACAACAACTGGCCTTAGTGCAAGTGGGAGATTGTTAGTTATATGTATGCCCTAGAGGCTATTATTGTACATGTGATGTATATTATAGTGGATGCTTGGATATATATAGAGATGACTTTCTTGCTCGACATGATAGTATGCAATCTGGTTGCTCTTTATCTTAACATGTTGACTTGTATATGTGATGCTGTCTTGCTCTTACATGTTGATAAAGCCCTTAGGTTGTGTACTTGACTACCAGGACTATGATGCAGATCATACTAGTGGGGCCAAGGGTAGTCCGCAAGTACACCCTAAAATTATTCCCAGTCGAGGGTGTATCGAGACAGGGTACCGATATTCCGGAGTAGACTAGCGTATACGCATCTTGACCCATATGATGGGCGATGGATGATCCCACATCCATTGGTGTTTAACATCAAAGATGGTGTACGGGTGCTCAGTAGAGTCTGGGTACATTGAACGGACTCGCCGAGAACTCCTAGTTGGTATTATACCTATCGTCAGATAGCAGTCCTCCGGTGACACTAGTACAGATTAGTCTGTAGACCCAAGATCGTCATAGAGTCTTGTGTGATTCCCACTGTGCTTTGATTTCCACCTTACTAAGTTTAATAGAACATGCAAAACGGTGGCTTTTGGGTACAGTCCCGAATCACATGGAGGCAATGAGCGATAGGAGGGGACTCGTCTCTCCCGGTATTGGGGGTTGATGTTGCGCTATGCTCGATTGGCCATAACGATAAGTCCCTGGCCAGGGCTGTTACGGAGATTTACTGATAAGTGTTATCGGTAGTTTCTCGACCCGTTATGAGCCTCACATCGGCATGACTTATCAGTTATTGGGGTCTGACGTTTACCATCCATATACTAGATATGCGACATATCAGACGAAGAGATCGGACTGTACGGTAGTGTTACTGACAGGCTTTTGCAGGAGTTAGAGCGGGCTTGCTTGTTGATCTTCTGATCGTTCAATACCTGGGTAGCCGTTACGTCCAGCTAGTACTGCTGACGGCTTGTGGATGCTTGATATGATCATCACCTACTGCCGGCATATTGACGAGTCTTTAGAGTCCTATACAGAGGTTTCACTGGCTCAGGCAAAACGAAATAGGGGCACGTATGTGATATGTGCGGGACCGAGATTAATACGATTATATGATACCGTATTCTATTCTCGCGATATAAGGTATCGATCGGTTATATGAGATATAGCCGGGTTATCAAATCAAATGTTGATTCGATAAGTCGATATTGTATCAATCGGTTATATGAGATATAGCCGGGTTATCGAATCAAGTGTTGATTCGATAAATTGATACAAATAATATAAGTCGGTTATATGAGATATAACCGGATTATTAAATCAAGTGTTGATTTAATGATTTAATGTATAATTGTATATATTTGATATATTAATTTTCATTACCTCATATTAGCCACTTAAGCATTTCTCTTTCTCACATGTGCACACTTAATATATATGTGATATATATTAATTGTGTTTTGTTTATGTGTCATGGTTGATGATACATGAAACATGGGTATATGAGACTTATACCATGATAATGATAATAAAGGGTTTATTTATTTAGTGTAAATCAATTATTAGTTGGATAATGGTCACATGGCATGAAACTTTTAGAAGCTTGGAGACCCATTGACTAGTCCACTAGTTTTGTCCTATAATAGATTTTTGTTAACTCAACCATTATCTAAACTCATGGTTAAGTCTCAACATGAAAGATATTAGATATTTTCTCACCCATGGTTGCCATTCACTCTCTCCTATATTATTTTGCTTCTTCTTCCTCTTGAGATAAGAGAGCTCTCTAGGTTTTGAGAGGAGAATAAAAACTAATGAGAAAAGTAATTCTAAAGTGAGAAAAAATTCTACTTCATCATCCTCTACTAGATTAGTACTTTAGTATAGGGAGTTAGCTTCACTAATCCCACATTAGTGAAGAGGGTAGCTTTGGTTTGTGACTCTTCGACGTAGATCATCTTAGGTTTTGAAGACTTCAAGCAAGCATGCATTTTTCTTCTTATGGAGCCGTTCGAGAGTCCGCAAGATCACAACATGGAGCGAAGGGACTACTACAAGGAGCTAAAGAAGTGAAGGACCAGACTATAAAGGTTGTAATCCCTACTCACTTAGATGTAAAGTAGTTTACAAATCGTATTGTCTAAATCTTTAGTTAAGATTCTAGGGTTAGTATTGTTAGGCATGGCAATTTTTTGAAAATGGCATGGATGATACCTCCCGAAACCTTGCTGTTGTGCCTAACAATCCTACAGTGTATCAGAGCCAAGCTAGAGATTTAGACGATGTATTTAGAATTACGAAACCGAAACAATTTTGAAACACCCGATACACAAGTCGGTTTCTGTCGAAATTTTAAAGTCGTCGAAACATTTTTTTTAAACAACTGCAAAATATTTTATGAGATGCAACATGAACACAATACAAAATTTGACCCCAGACCTCGGATTTCGGCCGCCCTCAGAGCCTAAAAATCCGGCCTGCTCGTACAGAGCCTGGCAATCCTACAACCGACGCTCAGTATGACGCGGTGATGTATGAGCTCCTGACTCGTAGGGGCTCTCCTCTTCCTATGGGCTCTATTTGTCTCCGGATGATCTTTCTATCCGTGCTTGCCAACATCCCTCCTCATCCGACAGAGATGACTCCGGCAATTCTGGATGTAGCGGAGGACAAGATCGAGTGTTTCCACGAGGCCCACTTGATTACTCAGCCTCTGAAGGATCGTTCGGTTCATTTACTGAGTCAGATACGAGCTCGGCGAGCCATCATAACTGCCTTCACCGATGAGCATGGCGCTAATCGATGGGGAGCAACTCCTCATGAAGACCGCCATTTCGACATGGTAGAGAGGGCAGAGAGAGAATTGGAGTACTTTATTTATTGTTTTGTTAACCCTTGTATCTCTGATCCCATATTTGGTGATCTCTTCCCTGTAGAGTAGTATATTTGTTTCGATGTATTCCTCCTATTATTGCATGTTGAATGTTTTCCTTACGAATTTTCGCTAAGTGCGAGCGCCGTTGTAGTTTCGTACATAAACCAGCACGTTTTGGACACCATTTTCATTTAAGCAGGCACACAGTCGTGAATGCATGCTTAGTGGAGCGTGAACCAAAGACTCTTCTTACTGCCTTGCACAGTACAAGTTGGTGATAGTGGGTTGCACCTTTCTGTTTTGACTGAACGTGAAGTAGTTTATATACTCATTTCGGAGTTTTGTTTAGTTTACCTCCCTTGGGGTTATAGGCAAACCTGTCCTAACGTCATAATTAAACCTTGCTCTTTACGACAGAGGTCTATTAGGATGTGTGGTACTAAGGCATTCCCGATACGCAGTCTTGCTGTCGTGTCTCTGCTCCTTTTGGGGCTGGACAAGGCACCCTCGAATAATCTCCCAGGTCATATTACCGTCGGGAGAGCACATCCTCCCTAGAATCGTAAGGATTTCTAACAGTTCATCGCCTCCTTGAGTCGCCAGGATCTCACTCGGATTTTTTTTATACCGGCATGTCTCTTTTAGCAAATGCTTCTTGTAGATAGTCTATCTTGCTCTCCTTGTAGAGCAGCGATGGCTTAGAAAACATGTTCAGATCTGCCGCTTAAGACTTTTCAACTTTATGAGCCTTGAGGGTCTCATAAAGAATTTTCTCCCTACTAGTCGAGAGGATCCCGTAGGTGTATTTTCTCCTTAGGAGTCATGAGGACTCTTAAGTGTGTGTTTTCTTTTAAGAGTTGTAAGGATCCCACAAGAGAATTTTTCCCCCTTACAAGTCGAGAGGATTCGTAAGTGGTTGTTTCCCTCCTTATCGATATTCGGTTTTGCAGAGTGTGGCCCATGAATAGCATGCAATAGTCCATCTTAGACCGACTTGCAGGGCCCAGTGCTTAGGAAACAGGTCCTTATCCCCGTTTCCTAAGACTTTTCCCTAAGAGTCGAGACGAGTCGAGAAGTTCTCGCAGGAACATTATTTTCCCCACGAGTCGAGATGAATCGAAAAGTCCTCGCAAGGATGTCCTAACGTCACAATTAATTCCTGCTAATAGAAGTCCGTTAGGGTCTGTGGTACTAGGGTTTTTTACGCGTCGTACCGTCGCGTTGGCCGGTGTATTCCTCGAAACGTAATCTTGCTGTCCGAGTAGCCCCATGACTGTCGTGTCTCTGATCCCTTCGGGGGATGGATAAGACGTCTTCAAGCAATCTTTCAGGTGATATTACCGTCGAAAGAGCAAGCATTAGGGATATTCCATGTCGCTTTTTACTTGAGGTTAGGCTCAGTTTGGTAGCCCCGATGAGTCATGACCACTCCGCGCTGAAGTGGGATGATCTCCGATAGTCTTTCAGGTCTCATTTGAGTTGCCGTCAAGACCCTGAAGTTAGGGATCTTCCTTTGCTTTGTTTGTTGACATTCTGTCTGCAATATTGCGACGACTGTCGAGGTTGACTCTGGGTTGTCTGTGAACCGTCGAGATTTGGAACTAAGGGACTTTTCCATGGCTCCGTTTGTTGATATCGCGTCTGCATCCTGCTGGAGGGAGGAAGAACGCTGTTGTTGATCTCTAGGCTGTGGATGCCGCCGTCGAGACTTGGAACTAGGGACTCTGCCATGGTTCCTAGGTAGTTTCTAGATTGTCCGTGAACGGTCGAGATTTGGAACTAGGGGACTTTTCCGTGGCTCTGAGGTAGTCTCTAGGCTGTCTGTGAACTGTCGAGATTTGGAACTATGGGACTTTGCCGTGGCTCCGTTTTGCTGACGTCGTATCTGCTTCTGGTTGGAATGAGAAGGAACGTCGTTGTTGATTTCTAGGCTGTAGATGTAGCCATCGAGATCTGGCTTCCCTTTGATTAAGCCTGGTGGGACAATATGGTTCCCTTTTCGTTTGTGCCTATGGATTGTATACAGGGGTCGATGTGATCTCACCTGCAGGGCAAAAGTTTTATTTTATTTTATTTCTTTCCGAGATGCTCTATCATTTTATCTTTTTATATCGCGAAAGTCACGATCGCCCAATCATTTCGGCTATTTTTTCGCGGTGCCTAATCATTTCGGCTGTTTTTTCTTTTTACTTGCTTCTTTTTATTGCGAGTTGCCCAATCATTTCGGCTATTTTTATATACATATATTTTACTCGCTGATTTTTGTTGCGAGTTGCCCTATCATTTCAGCTATTTCATATGCATTTTTGGCTTGCTGATTTTTTGCTGCGAGTATGGAACTTGAGATCTGATACCAATTCTTAGCGTCAGCATCGCTGCGAATGGAATATGGCTAGGAGCGAATCATCATTTGCCGTGAAAGGGCTTGGAATTTGATACCAATCTTAGGCATCAACATTGCTACCATTGGGACATTGCCAGGAGTGAATCATCATTTGCCTTTGTTAATTCGAACAAAGGTGGCTTAGCAAACAGGGTTAGGATCCTGTCGACTAAGGCTTTTGACTTCATAAGCCGTAAGGGTCTCATAAAGGTGTTTCTCCTTACGAGTCGTGAGGATCTCGTATGTGTGTTTTCTCCTTATGAGTCGTGAGGATTACTAAGTGTGTGTTCTCTTATAAGTCGTAAGGATCTTACAAGAGTGTTTTCTCCTTATAAGTCGAGAGGACTTACAAGTGTCATTCACCACATGAGGACATTCCTCGTCGTTGGTGGGACTTGGTGGGGGAAACGTTTATTTAAGGTCCGATATCAGACCGCCTGTAGGGAAACTTGGTGAATGTGATGGCTTAAGAACAGGTTCAGATCCATGTAACTTAAGGCTTTCGAATCCTATGAGCCGTGAGGGTCTCATAAGGCAGATTCTCCTTACGATTCATGAGGATCTCGTATCGTTAGTGTAATTTCTCCTTAGGAATCGTGGGGATCCCTAAGTGTGTTGCTCCCTTGTGAGTCGTAAGGATCTCACGCAGGTATTTTCTCCTTATAAGGTCGAGAGGACCTTGAAAGTGTGCATGAAATTTTTTTACGAGTCTGCGCCCTTTCGGGTTTTCACGAACTCGCCGGCAGTCCTGATGTTTTTACTCACGGAGCCCTTTCGGGTTTTCATCAGTGCCCATTTTGCTTGTAGACGTACCATTTTTTTTATCACGGTGGGACTTCGCCGACCGGGGTAGCAGTGTAGGCAGCGGTATTTGAGTTGCAGTCTTTGCCGCTGGGATTTATGGACCTGGATTCCACCACCGCCATGTTTTGAGGCGGCGTATTTAGTTTAAGGACATTTCGGTCCATTGTTAGTTTAAGGACATCTCGATCCATAGCTAGTTTAAGGACGTTGCAGTCCGCTGGGATTTTGAGGCGAAGTTTCGCCGAATACTACTTATAGTGTTTGGACTCAGGAAGACAGCGAGCGGACACGAGCATCGTCATCCATCATTAACCTGAGCAGTGACTTGTCAAGCGTAGTATTTCTTAAGGAACCGGCCGTTTATTGGCCAGAAGGGTCTTTCGCCATGCATATCCATGAGCAAGTAGGCTCCGCCTTGGTAGACCTTGTCTATTTTGTACGGGCCCTCATAGTTCGGCTCGAATTCCCCCGTCTAGCATGATTGAGGATCATAGGTCTTTTTACGACTAGCACGAGTTCGCCTTGGTGGAATGTTCTTGGCCTAGTAAATCTTTCGTATGAGCGCGTCATCCTTACTTTGCAAGCTTCTAGGTTTTGCTGTGCCATGAGACGAGTTTCATCGAGGGCATCGAGCTCCTCAAGTCGAATGTTTCCCCCAATCAGAGAGCAAAGCTCTATTCAAAAATTTGCAATTTGAAATGAGGCAGCGCCTCATAAGAGTGCTCGCGCCAAGAGCGCCAGCGCTAAGTGTCAAAGACTCTGAGGCAGAGCTCACGTGCAAAGCATGAGAGCGCTAGCGCCAAGAGCGCCAATGCTAAATACTCTGAGGCAGCGTTTACGTGCAAAGCACGAGAGCGCCAGCGCTATAGACTCTGAAACAGCGCCTCACGTGCAAAGCACGAGAGCGCTAGCGCCAAGAGTCAAAGACTCTGAGACAGTGTCTCACGTGCAAAGCATGAGAGCGCTAGCGCCAGAACTAAAAGTTCTCAACCCTTAGATCAAAAATCCAACGAAGATGATAAATTATCAAATTATCAGAATAAAATTCTGTTGAGGAAATACTCCTCAAAATATTTCTAAACCAGAAAGATTGTGCTCTGTAAATCAGAGCACCGTTGGATCAAAAATCCAATGGTGATTAAAATCACCGAGATACAGAATAAGTTATGTATGGGAAAATATTTTCCCAATCTTGTTAATAACAAGAAAACTATTTTCTGTAAAACAGAAGCCCTTGGATCAAAGATCCAATGGTGGGAAACATTTCCCAAATCAATCAGAGATCTCTCATTGAGAGATTTCCTTAACTGATTCAACAAGTCAGCCTCCCCTATATAAAGGACCCAAGACTTCAAGTCTTAAACAGAGGAACCCCCCCATAAACTTCAAATTCTCAGAAAAGAAAAAGAGAAGAGCAAGCTTTAAGAAGAAGAAATTTTCTTCGATGTTGTTTCCCTCAATCAGAGCAAAACTCTGTTCAAATTCCAAGATTTGAAATGAAACGACGCTTCTGCTTCCCCCAATCAGAGCAAAACTCTATTCAAATTCCGAGATTTGGAATGAAGCGACGCTTCCTTTCCCCCAATCAGAGCAAAGCTCTATATTGAAATTCTAAAGGCAAAAATTAAAGCAACGCTTCAGATTCAGCGCTCTGCGCGCTGAGCGCCACGTGTCAAACACAGACACGCTAGCGCCAGGTGCGCTGCGCCCTAGACAGCGCACCCCCAATCAGAGCAAAGCTCTGTTTTAAAATTCAAAAGTTGAAGCAACGCTTCAGATCTAGCGCTCTGCATTGCGCGCCACGTGTCAAACACGGGTGCGCTAGCGCAGTTGCGCTGCGCTCTGCGCTGCGAGCCACGTGTCAAACACGGGTGCGCTAGCGCAGTTGCGCTGCACTCTGCGCCCTGCGCCACATGTCGAACGTAGGTGCGCCAGCGCAAGGTGCGCCAGCGCTGGAATTAAAAATTCCCCACCGTTAGATGAAAAGATCTACTAATAATAAATTATTAATTAATCAGAACTAAAATTCTGTTATGGAAAGATATTTCAATCTTATTGAAATAAGAAGATTATCTTCTGTAAAACAGAAGCCTTAGGATCAACGATCCAACGGTGGGAAATATTTCCAAATCAATCAGAGAAAAATCTCTTAAAACTGATTCAACAAATCATTTGGCCTTATATAAAGGCCCTTAGACCTCAAGTCAAAAAAAAGAGGAGATACAGAAAGAGAGTGAAAACCCTCTGCAAACTTTGAGAAAACTCAAAGAGAAAGAACGGCAAGCCTTTAGAAAAAAAAGATTTTTCTTCATCTTCATGGTAAAGAATTATGTTCTTGAACAATAGAGATGAAATCATCTCGTAAAAAGAAGAACCATCTTCTAAAAAGATCATAGATCTGAAAAAAGACCAAGGTCTTTAATAAAAAGTAAATGATCAAAAGATCTAATCATAAAAAAAATATAAATATATAAATATAAAAGAAGTATTTTACTTTATTCACAGATCTTTGATCTATAAAGGTAGAGCCTTTGATAAAAACAAGAACTTTTGTTCTTGGATCTTGAGGCAAGGCCTCCTTTAAGAAGAACATAAATTTGTTTTTTGATCTTAAATCTGATTAAATGCGCTTTGCGCTATTATAAAGTGCCTTGCACTCATGAATTGCGCTCTTGCGCTCATTGAACCGGCGCTCAGCGCCAAAACCTGCCATGTGTCAACCAAAGACACAATCTGCGCTTTGCGCTTCTGAAACAGTGCACTGCGCTCATGGGCTGGCGCTCAGCGCCAAGCACGCTACGTGTCACTCACTGGCGCGCCAACAGACTAGCGCAATGCGCTCATAAATTAAAAGCGCTATGCGCTAATAAACTAGGGCTTAGCGCTAAGCGCGGCACGTGTCCTCTTCGTGTGCGCTACCTGACAGAAGCGCAATGCGCTCTTTAGCTGGCGCAAAGCGCCTGGCGCGCCACGTGGCGCATTATCAGAACACAATCTGTTCTGATGAAGACAAAAGATGTCAGAATTCAATGCTTGGTATTATTAAAAGGGCCGAGCCCAAATAAAGGCTTAATAGCCAGAATAAAAATAAAATGTTAAACATTTTTAATTGGACTTAGCCCAATTCTGGCCATAAGTCCTCAACTTATCTTGAATTGAGCACATCTGCTCTTTCAACCAACTCACCTTGGTTCAAGGGTACATCTCTTCACTCCTTTGATATTTGTTGTTGTAATTCCTCAACGTCTTCAAAGAGGTGACGGGTCCCGACAACCACACATTTCACGGACTGTGAGGTCTTTAAACTCACAGACTATGATGTCCTTAACCTCGACCGTGATGTATTTAAACTAACATCGGACTGTGAGGTCCTTAAATTCACGGACTATGATGTCCTTAAACTCACGGACTATGATGTCCTTAACCTCGACCGTGATGTCTTTAAACTAACATCGGACTGTGAGGTCCTTAAACTAACGGACTATGATGTCCTTAACCTCGACCGCGATGTCTTTAAACTAACATCGGACTGTGGGGTCCTTAAACCCACGGACTATGATGTCCTTAACCTCGACCGCGATGTCTTTAAACTAACGATGGACCGTAATGTCCTTAAACTAATTATCGACCGCAATGTCACTAAACTAAACAATAGAGCCCAATTGCTCTCTTGTCGGATCTAAACGATCCCGTTAAGTTGATCTTAGTCTAAAATTAGACTAACATATCCTTAACAAATGTTTAAGTTGATCTTAGTCTTAAATGAGGCTAACGTATTCTTAAACCCAAACCCCCAAACCCAAATCTAAGAAAGATACGGATTTGGACTAGTCCATGCCCTACGGGCGACAACATAACTTAGTCTCCGTATACAATCCACGGGCAACCAAACTCAAAACAAACACCCACGACATGAAGTGACCATATAGAGAAGGAGAAAGTTGTTACCGCGATGCGGTAGCGTAATTAACTGCAGGGGCTTGCGCTTGCAGGGAAGAGCATCCCCACAATCAAAAACCCCTCAAACGAGGGGGAATATGACGAAGTCTGCTACATCGATCGCATCCATTTAAACCTTCGATACATGGTGCCATAAATCAACTTGGTATCTTCGGAGAGGTGGATGGATAGCTCCAATTAGCATCTGCCCTGAAATTCAGACAAGACGTACGCCGCGTCTCCATCGCGTCTTTCGGAGGGGAACAGATTCTGGCACGCCCTATGGGACCTTTTCCTCTTTCCACTCCACACTTCGTGCGTCATGTTCGCGAATGAGTCGCGGTTTGCTAAATGGTTGCCCTTTGGTTTCGAGGTACTGAGATTTGGCGTTTTTCTTGGTGCAGAAAGCGAAGGATCAATGGCGTTCACTTGTGCAAAATGTTCCAGCTGCAACTGCAACGTACATTCCGCCTCATCTGGAGGCATAGCTTACAGACCTCAAGCGGCGTCCCTGTTCACAATGCCGGTGGAACAGGTCACTCAAGCCACCACAGGATTGTTTTTCGGGACCATGCTCCCACCAACGAGCTTCACCGCTCCTGTGCCAATGCCAGAAGCTCCTAAGAAGTCGGTCTTTGATCGTCTTGCTACTACTGCGGCCCCTCTCAACAGGTCGTCCAACTCCAGCATCTCGGTCTTCGCCAGATTGGGCCAAAGTTCAGGTGGGCCCATGATGAAGCCTACACCTCGAGAAAAGGTTATTCCGAAAAGAGTAACCAACTCTGCTCCCGAAGTCGTCAAGACGGCTTCTCCTATCAAAGGGTCGGTCTTTACAAGACTGACTATTCCGGCTCCCGCTCCGACTCCCATTCCTGCTCAAAGGTCTGTCTTTGACAGATTGGATACCGCTGCTCAAAAGACGTCAGTCTTCAAGAGGCTGACACCGGCGGCGCCTCACCTGAACAGGGGTCAAGACAAAGCCATCCCCATCGCCGAACCAACCTCAACAGCTCGACACGCTCAACGTCGCTACTGGCGTCGAGTAAGGAAGGCTGGGGGCAACTCCCCCTCTGGGCTAACTCCACCAGCTCCAACAGTGGAAGTCAACGCTGCTGTTCCAACCGGGAACAGCTTTGAGCTGCTGAGCAAGGTGCACAGGAACTCGCCTACCTCCATACTGAAAAGATCTCCGCTACCGGTGGAGACTGTCATAGAAATAAAGCCGGAGCAGTACCCTCAACCGCTGTCTTTCAAAGTTTACAAAATCTGGCGACAGGTCCAGGAGTCAGTGATCGATCAAGATTATTCTCGCCGGCAGAAGAAGCTGAAGGTCCGACAGGAAGAAAACCGTCCTGTTAAGACACGGAAGGCGACAGTTACTTGGGTGCCCACTGCAACGGCCCCCTCAACTTCGACCGCCCACAAGAGGAGAAGGCCGGAGAAGATCCCCATATCTGCGACAAATGTCAAGGGCACTAAGCCTAAATGCCCCAAGTCTGGAGGCATGGTGGTGCATACCGTCTATATGGCATCCGGAAAAGAGGATAGCCGTATCTCCACAGGTCATCGACCGCTTACGCGATCCGTGAAGAAAGCCCAAGAGCAGCAGAAGAAGCTTCAGGAGATGATGACTGTGATGGCTGCACTCACCGGGCCAAAAGAAAGCCCGGAAACATCCGCGGAGCAGCACCATGAGCAGGAAAGTGATGCTGAATTTCTTCGGAGAATACTTGAGAAGAAGGACAAAGAGGCCGCGGAACAAGCGGCCAATATAAAACAAATGGCCCTTCTATTCCAGGATATGGTGGGCATGATGATCCAGCCGGACCCTCCAGCCGAAAATCCTCCAGTAATAATTGAAGATGATAGAGGGGAAACATCAAATCCACCTCCGGCTCTTTCAGCAGCCAAGGAGGAAACTATTTCCAAGTCCGCCCTGAATGATTATATCGCTCAGCAGATACGAATTCACCAGGCGAATGAAGCGGCTGGGCAAATTGTTAGAACTGGGCGACCGTATCCAGGCTGGTACGATCAAATAAAATACCCGCCGGGCTACACGATCCCCAAATTCCATGTGTACAAGGGGACAGGCAATCCCCATCAACATGTCGCTCAGTTTAGGGCTCTTTGTGGCAACGCCGGTGGTGATGATAAACTTTTGCTCCGCCAATTCGTCGGCAGCCTATCGGAGACGGCATTCGAGTGGTACTCGGAACTTCCAAACGACTCCGTCAAAACTTTCGCAGAAATGGAATTGTTGTTCACCCAGCGATTCGCAAGTGCTAGTGAACGCACCCCAATAACGGCATTGATCAATGCCAGGGTGAAGCCGGGCGAAACGTGGGTTCAGTACGCAATCCTATGGCGGAATCTGTGGTCAAAATGCGAACAGCGCATCGAAGAAGCACCAGCGGTGGGCATGTTCGTGGGCACTCTAGACCCTCATGCGACTATTTCACAGTTCATGATGTTCTTCAAACCGACCACATTCCAGGCTTTAATCGACAAACTAGCCCAGATGGATCAGATGGGTCATAGACCGTCTCCTCCGAAGCCGGAGCCGCGGAACGAAAAGGATAAAGGGAAGGCGACCTTCGTTGCGAATACCCAACAGCAACCCAGTGCCCCAGAATTAACGGATCAACTGGAAGAGAGACAACGCTATTATAATGAGAAAATGAAGCGTCCTTACTCGTTCCCACGGAATAAAACGAAGAGGCTATTTGAGCTGGCAATGTGCAACCGGCTTATCAATCTGCCGAATCCAAAGCGACCATTGCAACCCGGCGAAGCGAATAATCCCAATTATTGCCCTTACCACCAAACGGTAAGCCATCCAATCGAAGATTGCTTCGTCTTAAAGGGATGGATCGAGGATCAGTGCTAACAAGGCAAGTTTGCGTTGTCTGAGAAGTGGAAAGTAAACCCACCACAACCGCACACTCCTAAGAAGACGGACACACCAGGGGCAACGTGCTCTTTTGTTGAAGAAGCTCCATGGGAGGTGGCTCTTTCGACCAAAACCAAAAGGATGCTAAATGATCTCCAGACATGCCCGGTGATCAGGTGGAAGAATCCGCTGGAACCCCAGATCATTGAAGGAATGCTAAAACCGCGCCCGACTCCAAGAATCGGTGGTGATAGCTAAAGTGTTCACATACAGCCGTCGAAATCTTCGAAAAAGAAGAAGAAATCCAAAAAGCCCGTGAAGCCTGGCGACAAGCGCTCGGACTTGCAGAAACAGATCGATGCGCTGGAAGAGTATAACCAGAAGGCGCGGACTCCAATTATGCTATAGGAATTTCTCGGCCACGTCCTTGAAGACGGAGATGATGGAGAAGACTGATCAGATTAATCTGAGGATTGCATAGCAAGTTGCCATGTGATCTCTCACTCGTCTACAGACGATGAAGAAGCCCTGCGCACCAAGGGACTGGGGGCAGGACCTGAACCAGAACTTCCAGGGCCATCAGACGAGATGATCGATGCATTCCTAAACGAAGCTCTTCTGAAAAGTAAAGCTGATCGGGAACGTGAGATGGCCATATTCGAAAAGGCCAAACGCCGGCGACTGGATGAAAGAGTTGAAACATTCCTACCGAATCAAAGGACATCTGTCGTGAATAAAAACAGGTTCAAGACGAGGAAAAGGTTCGCCAAAGCCATATCAATGGGAATGAAGCTGCCATCCTCCGAAGCGAATGCCCCTGGTGAAGCAGAAACACATCCTAGCTACTGCTCATATCATCGAAGGATTTCGCACCCCACCGAAGAGTGCGACGCTTTTAAAAGATGGTGGCAGGGATATGTTGCTCATAGACAACCTTTTAAGCAGATGAAACGCAAAACTCGTCGGGAGCAGAGAAGTACGAACGAGGAGTATAAAAGAACTACCGGCAACTGTCGCACGGTCAACGCCGGGGATCGCAAGTTCTCACCTTCGGAAGTGACTCCGACGAAGTGATGACTCTTGGCCCTCTCTTCAAAGAATCCACCTCGGGAAAAGAGAAAGAACCGAAGACCTATGAAAATATTCAGCTGCGCAATCGTACACTTCCAGAAAAGAATCTCGGACCCACAAATAGAAAAGATAAGGGAAAAGAAAAGGTCTCTGAAGATATCATCCTTGATGACCAAGCTGTTGAAAAGCTGACCGCCAAGGACCCGCCAAAGAAAAGTAAGGTCGACTACAACGTTCTGGCGCACTTGAGGAAATTACCCTCGCAGCTCAGCATTCTCGACGCCCTTTTACTATCAAAAGAAGCAAGAGATTCATTGATCAAGGCGCTACAAGAGCTAGAGCAATTCCAACCTTTCCTCGTCGAAGAAAGGATGAAAGACGAGCTGGAAGAAGTACACACAGCCGATATCACCTTCGGCGATGAAGATCTCCTCCTTGGGACGTGCGAGCACAACCGTCCCCTATATGTCTCCGGATACTGCCATGATGTCAAGATAGGCAAGATCCTGGTCGACAATGGGTCCTCCGTCAATCTCCTCAACGTGCGAGTGTTGAAGGAAATCTGCATGAGCGTTCAGCACCTCGCTCGTGATAAAATCACTATCTTCGGTTTCGACTCCCAGTCATCACGGACTCTCGGGTCTGTGATATTGACGTTACGCTTCGGGTTACTTGTCACGGATATTAAATTCCACGTCATTGACGCCAAGACATATTACAATGCTTTGCTCGGCCGGCCTTGGTTACACAAGTACAACATCATCCCTTCTACACAACATCAGTGTATGAAATACTTCAAGGATGGTCTCGAGTACACTATGACTGGGGAGTTGAACCCATTCTCTGTGAATGAAGTCCGAAAGTACGAAGATGCAAAATACTTTTTACCAGACTTTGAGGACACAGAGAGATGTCACAAACCGGAGAACAAAGCTATCACCACCATTCCGGTCTTCGGGAGTGATTCCGAGAAAGAGGAAGAGATGGTTTATTCAGGGCCACCCCAGTACAACAAGCCGGGACCGTCTGCTCCTATGCTTATCTTCGGCAGCGACTCGGAAGATGAGGTCCATGTCGTATTCTCTGCTCGGCCTTTAATACAAATCTTCGCTGATGAAGAGCAAAGTTTGCAAGTCGCCATGGTTCCGCCCAAGCATCACAAAGAACTAGACGCGCTTGATACCTACAATATGAAAGAGCTGCAGACATTCTTTGTCCCTCCCAGGCGAGAAGGTGAAAAGGCGATCCTATTCTACCGATCCGGGGAAACCAAAGTGGAGAAAGAAATCTGGCACGGCGCGGATTCTACACTTGACAGGCTCCAGCCCATCCGTTTGCCCAGATATTACACGAACGGACTAAAAAGGCTGTTAAGGTGCCAAGGCGTACCTTTCGAATAGACCGCTCGGAAAGCTAAGTCCTATGGCAGGATCTGGAATGTCCCTAGAACTCAGGGGAAATTGCCTAACGGGAAAATGGAAACAACCGGGCTTGGGTATGTTCAATCCAAGAAACGGGAACTACTCTACGACTGCTACGTCATACATGACTTTGATGAAGAGGGAGATGCTCTGTGGGAAGATGCTAACCCTGAACCAGAAAGAGCTCCCGCCATGAAAATGCCCAGTCCGTCGTTCGAAGAACAAATGGACATGCTTATAAGGAAAGCAGGTCAAAAGGTTCGAGACGACCATAATCGCGAAATGGCCATCTATGAGAAAGCCAGGACGCAACGCCTCCTTCAACAAGCGGTGAAAAATGAAAATGCTCCTCTTTATCAACCCGTCATACAAAAGTCCCGACGCAGAGGCAGAAACAAGCCAAAGAACGGGAAAGGCGTTCGACAGCGGCAGAGCGGAACCAAGAAGCCACGTGATCAAGAACCGAGCAACCAAGATTCATCTCTTATAAAGAAGATGGGTCGAGCGTACTCTTTTGCCCAAGACAAGATAAAGAAAATACTTGACCTTGCCATAAAACATCAACTGATTACACCCCCGGAGTCCAAGCACCCCAAGCAAGCAAGTG
The DNA here is from genome assembly GCA_030015575.1 of Agapanthus africanus. NCBI lineage: Eukaryota > Viridiplantae > Streptophyta > Magnoliopsida > Asparagales > Amaryllidaceae > Agapanthus > Agapanthus africanus. The sequence goes on along the minus strand of CM057349.1, from coordinate 411,692,345 downwards.
AAGTCTCTCATCCGGACTATTGCTCCTATCATAGGATAGTATGCCATCCTACTGAAGACTGCTTCACCTTCAAGAACTGGATCGAAGATCGGTATCAGCGAGGCTGGTTCGCTCTATCCAGCAGCTGGAGGGTAACCCCGCCGCAGAAGCATGAACCCAAATCCACGAGGGTAGAACCAGATCCACATCGGTCTTGGAAGCGAGCTCATACCTGTCACATGATAACGCTATCAGAAGAAGAGCCTGAGAATATGGATGACCTCCCCTGGTGCTTCGAAAACAATGATGACGAGGTTATCTCAGAGTTTCCATCGGCGCCGAAAGAGCTGGAAGATGGAATACATACTATTGCAGATGATCTCAAGAAAATTGATTTGGGGACGACGAGTGATCCGCGGCTGACATTCGTCAGTGAGTTGCTGTCTGAAGAAAGGGTAGCTACACTAAAAGACGTGCTTATGCAGCATAAGGATTGCTTCGCGTGGAACTATTTCAAGATGCCAGGATTAGATCCAGAGATTGCTGTGCACAAATTGGCGATATCGCCGGACGTCAAGCCAATCAAATAAGCACCGAAAAGAATGTGGCTCAAGCTTGAGATGAGCATCAACGCCGAGGTCAAGAAGCTGATCGACTCTGGCTTCATCCAAGAGGTTCAGTATCCTGATTGGATCGCCAACATCGTCCCGGTGATGAAGAAGAATGGGACGGTGCGCATATGTGTGGACTTTTGGGATCTCAATAAAACCTGCCCAAAGGATGACTTGCCGGTACCGGTCACCGAGCTGATGATAGACAATACATCCACCCACGAAGTCTTCTCTTTCATGGACGGATCATCAGGATATAATCAGATAAAGATGCATCCTGAGGACCAGAAGCATACCGCTTTTCGGACCCCTTTGGGTATATTCTGCTACAAAGTGATGCCCTTCGGTCTAAAGAACACCGACACCACCTACCAGAGGGCCATGACAAAGATCTTCGATGACCTCATACATGAAATCGTCGAATGCTATATCGACGACCTCGTGGTGAAAAGCAAATCATACGAGGAACATCTAGAGCATCTGAGAATCGTGTTTCAACGCCTTCGGCAATACAACTTGAAGATGAACCCGCTCAAATGCGCGTTCGGTGTTTCCTCGGGCAAGTTCCTGGGATTCATCGTCCGACACCGAGGCATCGAAATAGATCCGTCAAAGATCAAGGGAATTATGGAAATGCCTCCGCCAAGGAATCTCAAGCAATTGCGGTCTCTCCAAGAGAAGCTCGTGTATATCCGGCGATTTATAGCCAATCTCTCGGGCAAGTGCTGTCCTTACAGTCATCTGATGAAGAAGGGAACCCCTTTCGTCTGGGATCACAAATGCCAAAGCACACTGGACGAAATCAAGCAGTACCTAAAGAATCCGCCAGTGCTAGCCGTTCCGGTCAAAGGAAAGCCTCTTATTCTGTATACAACCTCCCTTGAAGGTTCCTTAGGCGCATTATGGGCACAAGAGAATGACCAAGGGAAGGAGAGAGCCCTTTACTATCTAAGTCGAGTTCTCCTGGGGGCAGAAAGCAATCACTCTCCCATCGAAAAACACTGCCTAGCATTAATCTTCGTGATAACAAAGCTCAGGCATTATGCGTTGGCGCATGAAGTCCGTCTCATATCGAAGGTGTATCTTCTCAAATATTTGATGTCAAAGGCCATATCGACAGGGCGGCTCGCTAAATGGGCCTTGCTTTTGATGGAGTTCTCGATAACTTGTCAGGCTCTTAAGGCAGTGAAAGGCCAGGCCATTGCCGACTTCCTCGCTGAGCATCCAAGCTTGCTAAAAAATAGCAAAGCGGATGCATTAGCCAAGCTTGCTAAAGAATTGGCCGATGAGAACCTCGATGACGTAAGAATTGTGGTACAAAGCCGTCGGGTTCTTGCACCGGCAGAAATATCTCCGGAGTCGTCCGAGGAAAAGGGAGCGACCGAGCAAATGGCTCTACGAGTAAAAGACCAAGAAAAAGTTGAAGATTGGAGAGAAGTCTTTATAGACTACTTCAAATCCCGTCGAACGCCTGAAGATGCGTCCTCAAAACATCAGCTCATGAAGCGAGCCCTATCTTTCGCCTTCGCCAACGATACTCTGTACAAGAGGTCATTTGATTCTTTATGGCTAAGATGCCTGGGACCTGAAGAAGCAAAAAGAGTCGTCCAAGAAACTCACGACGGACTCTGCGGTTCTCACCAAGCTGGGCCGAAGATGAAGCTGAAGATCAAACGGATGGGTTATTATTGGCCCACGATGATCCAGGGCTGCCTCGAGTATGCGAAGCGATGCCACTCGTGCCAGATACATGGGGATTTTATCCATCAGCATCCAAATCCACTACATCCGACGGTGGCTAGCTGGCCGTTTAAAATGTGGAGGACTGACATAATCGGCCCTATCGAACCAGCATCGTCTAGAGGACATCGATTCATTTTGGCGACAACTGATTACTTCTCCAAATGGGCAGAAGCAGTGCCGCTGAGGGATGTGAAGACGGAGAATATCCTCCATTTCTTCAAGACACACGTCATTTATCGGTTTGGAACTCCGCGACGGATCATTTCAGATAACGGGCCAGCCTACAGAAGCCACAAGATAAGACGCTTCGCACAACAGCATAACATAGATTGAAGATACTCTTCAGTCTATAATTCCCGAGCTAACGGTCTAGCTAAGGCTTTCAACAAGACCTTGACGAAGATCGTGAAGAAGACGGTGTCACGAAATAAGAAAGACTGGCACGAGAGACTGCATGATGCTCTCTGGGTGTATCGGACTACGTTCAAAATGGCCACGAACATAACGCCGTACGCATTGGTATTCGGTACAGAAGTGGTACTCCCCCCGAGATAGAGTTACCCTCTCTACGAATGGCAGTTCATTACGAGTTAACGGACGAAGACAATGCTCACCTTCGGCTTGAGGAGCTCGACGCCCTCGATGAAACTCGGCTCATAGCGCAACAAAATCTGGAGGCTTATGAGGCAAAGATGACGCGCTCATATGAAAGATTGACCGGGCCGAGGACATTCTGCCAAGGCGAACTCGTGCTAGTGGTCAAAAGACCTATGATCCCCAATCGTGCTAAACGAGGAAAATTCGAGCCGAATTATGAAGGCCCGTATATTATAGACAAGGTCTACCAGGGTGGAGCCTATCTACTCATGGACATTCATGGAGAAAGGCTCTTCAGGCCAATAAACGGTCGCTTCCTGAAGAAGTACTACGCTTGATGAGTCATGGCCTAGGTCAATAATAGATGACGACGACTATGTCCGCTCGCTATCTTCCTAAGCCTAAACTCCATAAGTGGTAACCGGCTTCCTTAACAATGGACCGAAACGTCCTTAAACTAACATCGGACCGAAACGTCCTTAAACTAACATCGGACCGAAACGTCTTTAAACTAACAACGGACCGAAACGTCCTTAAACTAACAACGGACCACTATGTCCTAAAACTAGCCGTTGACCGAGATGTCGATAAACTACGGTGGATTGCAGCATCCCAAAGCTGATACAAAAAAAAAGAAAAGGAAAAAAAAAGAAAAGGAAAAAAAAAGAAAACGGTATGTCCATAAGCAAAATGGGCACGGATGAAAACCCGAAAGGGCTCCGTGAGTAAAAACAGCAGAGCTACCGGCGAGTCTTGTGAAAACCCGAAAGGGCGCAACCTCGTTAGAATAAAAAAACCGGTATGTCCACAAGCAAAAAGGGCACGGATGAAAACCCGAAAGGGCTCCGTGAGTAAAAACAGCAGGGCTATCGGCGAGTTTTGTGAAAACCCGAAAGGGCGCAATCTCTTTAAAAGACACTTGCAAGTTCCTCTCGACTTTGTAAGGAGAAACCACCTACGTGAGATCCTTACGACTCACAAGAGAGCAACACACTTAGGGATCCCCACGATGCCTAAGGAGAAATTACACTTGCGAGATCCTCACGACTCGCAAGGAGAACCTTCTTATGGGACCCTCACAGCTCATAAGATTTGAAAGTCTTAAGCTACAGGGATCTGAACCTGTTCTTAAGCAGCCCCCACAACCTCCAATACTGCCCTACAAGCGACTCAGTACTGACCCTTGTATACAATCCATGGGTGCGAATAAACATTTCCCTAACGAAGTCCCATCCGTGACTAGGGATATGTCTATATGGTGAACAACCCTTGTAAGTCTTCTTGACTTATAAGGAGAAAACTCTCTTGTAAGATCCTTACAACTTATAAGAGACCATGCACTTAGGAATCCTCACGATTCCTAAGGATAAATTACACCTACGAGATCCTCACGACTCGCAGGGAGAAGTACCTTTATGAGACCCTTACGGCTCATGAAGTTAAAAGCCTTAGTCGACAGGAACTTAACCCTGTTTGCTAAGCCACCTTTGTTCGACGTCGACAGAGGCAAATGATGATTCGCTCTTGGCAATATCCCAGTTGTAGCGGTGCTGATGCCGAAATCGGTATCTAATTCCATGCTTGCAGCAAGAAGCCAGCAAGCCACACATGCATACGAAATAGCCGAAATGATGGGGTAGCTTGCAACAAAATCAGCAAGTAAAAATGTATGCATGCCAAATAACCGAAATGATTGGGCAACTCGCAATAAAAAGTAGCGAGTAAAAATAAAAAAAAATATAGCCGAAATGATTGGGCACCACGAAAAATAGCCGAAATGATTGGGCAATCGCGACCTTCGCGATATAAAAGCTGAAATGATAGAGCATCGCGGAATGAAATAAAAAAAATGAAATTTATGCCCTACAGGTGATATCACATCGATCCTTGTATACAATCCAGGGGCGCAAACAAAGAGGGAATCACACCTTTCGTCCCCAGGTTTCATCAGAGGGAGAAGCCAAATCTCAACGGTTCACAGACAGCCTGGAGATCATCTCAACATTCGTCTCATTACAACCGACACAACATAAAGCAATGCGGAACAGCGGCAACTCCCAGTTTCATGACTCGGCGTTGTACAGATGACCGAGAGTCAAACTCCGACTCTGTGAAATGCGGATAAAGAGCAAAATTCCTGGTCATGTGGAACGCGGCTTATGTCAATCCTGACCCCGTGGGAAACGTCCAGAGCGGATCCTGGTCTTCGCAGAGCACGGCAATGACCCCGTGTGAAGTATCCAGAGCGGAGCCTGGTCCTCGCCGAACACGGCAGTGAACTCGTGGGAAGCATCCAGAGTAAAATCCCTGGTCACGTGGAACGCAGCTTATGTCAATCCTGACCCCGTGAGAAACGTCCAGATCGGATCCTGGTCCTCGCAGAGCACGGCGATGACCCTGTGTGAAGCATCCAGAGTGGAGCCTGGTCCTCGCCGAATACGGCAGTGAACCCGTGGGAAGCATCCAGAGCAAAATTCCTGGCTACATGGAACGGGGCTTATGTCAATCCTGACCCTATGGGAAACGTCCAGAGCGGATCCTGGTCCTCGCAGAGCACGGTAATGACCCTATGTGAAGCAACCAGAGTGGAGCCTGGTCCTCGCCGAACACGGCAGTGAACCCGTGGGAAGCATCCAGAGCAAAATTCCTGATCACGTGGAACGCGGCTTATGTCAATCCTGACCCCGTGGGAAATGTCCAGAGCGGATCCTGTTCCTCGCAAAGCACGGCAATGACCCCGTGTGAAGCATCCAGAGCGGAGCCTGGTCCTCGCCGAACACGGCAGTGAACCAGTTGGAAGAATCCAGAGCAAAATTCCTGGCCATGTGGAACGCGGCTTATGTCAATCCTGACCCCATAGGAAACGTCCAGAGCGGATCCTGGTCCTCGGAGAGCACGGCAATGACCCCGTGTGAGCATCCAGAGAGCAGAGCCTGGTCCTCACAGAACACGGCAGTGAACCCGTGGGAAGCATCCAGAGCAAAATTCCTGGCTACGTGGAACGCGGCTTATGTCAATCCTGACCCCGTGGGAAACTTCTAGAGCGGATCCTGGTCCTCGCAGAGCACGGCAATAACCCCATATGAAGCATCCAGAGCGGAGCCCGGTCCTCGCCGAACACGGCAGTGAACCCGTGGGAAGCATCCAGAGAAAAATTCCTGGCTACGTGGAACGCGGATAATGTCAATCCTGACCCCGTGGGAAACGTCCAGAGCGGATCCTGGTCCTCGCAGAGCACGGCAATGACCCCATGTGAAGCATCCAGAGCGGAGCCTGGTCCTCGCCGAACACGGTAGTGAACCCGTGGGAAGCATCCAGAGCAAAATTCCTGGCTACGTGGAACGCGGATAATGTCAATCCTGACCCTGTGGAAAACGTCCAGAGCGGATCCTGGTCCTCGCAAAGCACGGCAATGACCCCGTGTGAAGCATCCAGAGTGGAGCCTGGCCCTCGCCGAACACGGCAGTGAACCCGTGGGAAGCATCCAGAGCAAAATTCCTGGTCACGTGGAACGCGGCTTATGTCAATCCTGACCCCGTGGGAAACATCCAGAGCGGATCATGGTCCTCGCAGAGCACGGCAACGACCCCGTGTGAAGCATCCAGAGCGGAGCCTGGTCCTCGTAGAACATGGCAGTGAACCCGTGGGAAGCATCCAGAGCAAAATTCCTGGCTACGTGGAACGCGGCTTATGTCAATCCTAACCCCATGGGAAACGTCCAGAGCGGATCCTGGTCCTCGCAGAGCACGGCAACGACCCTGTGTGAAGCATCCAGAGCGGAGCCTGGTCCTCGCAGAACACGGCAATGACCCCGTGGGAAGCATCCAGAGCAAAATTCCTGGTTACGTGGAACGCGGATAATGTCAATCCTGACCCCATGGGAAACGTCCAGAGCGGATCCTGGTCCTCGCAGAGCACGGCATGACCCCGTGTGAAGCATCCAGAGCGGAGCCTGGTCCTCGCCGAACACGGCAGTGAACCCGTGGGAAGCATCCAGAGCAAAACTCCTGGTTACGTGGAACGCGGATAATGTCAACCCTGACCCCGTGGGAAACATCCAGAGCGGAGCCTGGTCCTCACAGAAAACGGCAGTGAACCCGTGGGAAGCACCCAGAGCAACTCCTGACTCCGTGAAATGCTGATAAGGACAACTTCACCCATCACTTACGGGTCCTCACGACTCGTAAGAGAATAAATTCTCTTGTGAGATCCTTACGACTTTCAAGAGAAAACACACTTAAGAATTCTCATGATTCTTAAGGAGAAATTACACCTACGGGATCCTCTCGACTGGTAGGGAGAAAATTCTTTATGAGACCCTCACGGCTCATAAAGTTGAAAAGTCTTAGGTGACAGATCCTAACCCTGTTTTCTAAGCCATCACCGCCCTACAAAGAGCCTAAGACTAACAGCTATATACTATCTACAGACCGCACATGCTAAAATCACATGGCAACAACACAGCAAGGAGAAGAAAGCGACAAGGAGAACATTTGATTCGCATTTAATTAAGCGTCCGAGGCATACCCGTTCATGCATGTGCAAAAGATTTAATACGTAAAATAAAACAAGCTGAAATGAGAAACTTGCCATTCATACTGCGAAAAAGTTCTTACAATTATGAAAGCAGTAAACAAAATCATTATCAAAATAATTACAATGGCAAAACCTCAGATCCAGGGCATGGATTGAGGAACTCAAAAGTGACTTTGTCCAGAATTTTCCAGGCCTGGCGAACCATCCTAGTATGCTTTCTTTCACGATCACAAGCGTCGGGATCCCCATGGATGTCATCCACTCTCCGATAGGCAGCAAGTATGGCCGACTGTTGAAAAGCCTGGTGCAGGAGATCAACAAGATTGTCTCGCCTTCTCTTTGAGATTAGGCTCATCAGATACACCGAGTGCACCTTATCCTCGACGGCATCTTACGCCCTAAGCGGTACGCCGGTACAGAATAAAGGAAGCGCTTCTCAGATCGCTCCCACAATAAGCTTTAGGAGAGAGGAACATCGAGGAAGCAACCGACCATTATATGCGTCAAAGTGACCCATGATTTCGGCACACTCGGCATTTGTGAATTCTCGATTCTGAGAACGGCCGAGTGAGCGGATGTCTTCATAAGAGATAATCTCGTCGAGATCATACATATGAGCGTCCATTACTCCTGAAAAAGAAAATCAACAAAAATCAGCGGACAGACTGATTAAGCGAATTCTTATTAAAACAGTCACAGGGAGTTAAACTCCTCGAGAGCAATGCTCTGCAGACAGGAGTGACACCTGTCAAAATCAATTATGAGGGGAATTTAAAGAAATTCCCCGAGAACACTGAGAGCCTTGCTCTGAGAAGATGATATAATTTATCAAAAAATAAAATTCCATTTTTTGATCTTCAAGATCCATGAAAAACTCTTAAGAGTTCTTCTATATGATTTGAAAGGAGCAAAGCTCCATTAATGAATTAAGAAATCATAAGTAAAATCCTTTTAGAGAGCAAAGCTCTATTAATGGAGCCCTAAAAGGGTTCTCTTTAGATCTCTTTAGATCTATGGAGCAAAGCTCTGCTAGTGAAACCTTAAATGGGTTTTCTGAAGATCAAAGATCTATTAAGAGCAAGGCTCTGTTAATGGGTAGAATCTTAACTCATTAAGATTTATTAAAATTTTACCTAAGTTTGGAAAGAGTTTTTTTTTTGCTTTTGAGAAGTTCTCAAACAGAAGAGCTGTGCTCTGAACAAAATTCTCAATGAAGATGATAATCATCTAGTGGACCAAAGGTCCTATTTATAGGCGTTAAGCCGCCTCTTCAACTTCTGAGTTGATCCAAAGGCTCAAATGTTGCCACCGCTGCGTTCACGTATGGACCACGTAAGCGCAACGGTGGGGGGGCATTTGTTTCCCCCAATCAGAGCTTTCCTGTTGAAATTCCAAGATTTGAAATGAAGCAACGCTTCTGCTTCCTCCAATCAGAGCAAAGCTCTGTTCAAATTCCAAGATTTGGAATGAAGCGACGCTTCCTTTCCCCCAATCAGAGTAAAGCTCTATATTGAAATTCTAAAGGCAAAAATTAAAGCAACGCTTCACATTCAGTGCTCTGCGCGCTGAGCGCCACGTGTCAAACACAGACACGCTAGCGCCAAGTGCGCTGTGCCCTAGGCAGCGCACCCCTAATCAGAGCAAAGCTCTGTTTTAAAATTCAAAAGTTGAAGCAACGCTTCAGATCCAGCGCTCCGCGCTGCGCACCACGTGTCAAACATGGGTGCGTTAGCGCAGTTGCGCTGCGCTCTGCGCTGCGCGCCGCGTATCGAATGTAGGTGCGCTCGCGCAAGATGCGCCAGCGTTGGAATTAAAAATTCCCCACCGTTAGATCAAAAGATCTACTAATAATAAATTATTAATTAATCAGAACTAAAATTCTGTTATGGAAATATTTTTCAATCTTATTGAAATAAGAAGATTATCTTCTGTAAAACAGAAGCCTTAGGATCAAAGATCCAATGATGGGAAATATTTCCAAATCAATCAGAGAAAGATTTCTTAAAACTGATTCAACAAATCATTTGGCCCTATATAAAGGCCCCTAGATCTCAAGTAAAAAAAAAAAGAGGAGATACAGAAAGAGAGAGAAAACCCTCTGCAAAGTTTGAGAAAACTTAAAGAGAAAGAACGGCAAGTTTTTAGAAAAAGAAGATTTTTCTTCATCTTCAAGGTAAAGAACTATGTTCTTGAACAACAGAGATGAAACCATCTCGTAAAAAGAAGAACCATCTTCTAAAAAGATGATAGATCTGAAAAAAGACCAAGGTCTTTAATAAAAAGCAAAAGATCTAATCATAAAAAAAATATAAATATATAAATATAAAAGAAGTATTTTACTTCATTCACAGATCTTTGATCTATAAAGGCAGAACCTTTTATAAAAATAAGAACTTTTGTTCTTGGATCTTGAGGCAAGGCCACCTTTAAGAAGAACATAAATTTGTTATTTGATCTTAAATCTGATCAAATGCGCTTTGCACTATTAGAAAGTGCCTTGCACTCATGAATTGCGCTCTTGCGCTCATTGAACCGGCGCTCAGCGCCAAAACCTGCCACGTGTCAACCAAAGACACAATCTGCGCTTTGCGCTTCTGAAACAGCGCACTGCGCTCATGGGCTGGCGCTCAGCGCCAAGCGCGCCACGTGTCACTCACTGGCGCACCAACAGACTAGCGCAATGCGCTCATAAATTAAAAGCGCTAAGCGCGACACGTATCCTCTTCGTGTACGCTACCTGACAGAAGCGCAATATGCTCTTTAGTTGGCGCAAAGCGCCTGGCGCGCCACGTGGAGCATTGTCAGAACACAATCTGTTCTGATGAAGAAAAAAGATGTCAGAATTCAATGCTTGGCATTATTAAAAGGGCCGAGCCCAAATAAAGGCTTAATAGCCAGAACAAAAATAAAATGTTAAACATTTTTAATTGGACTTAGCCCAATTCTGGCCATAAGTCCTCAACTTATCTTGAATTGAGCACATCTGCTCTTTCAACCAACTCACCTTGGTTTAAGGGTACATCTCTTTACTCCTTTGATATTTTTCGTTGTAATTCCTCAACGTCTTCAAAGAGGTGACGGGTCCCGACAACCACACATTTCACGGACTGTGGGGTCCTTAAACTCACGAACTATGATGTCCTTAACCTCGACCGTGATGTCTTTAAACTAACATCGGACTGTGAGGTCCTTAAACTCACGGACTATGATGTCCTTAACCTCGACCGTGATGTCTTTAAACTAATATCGGACTGTGAGGTCCTTAAACTCACGGACTATGATGTCCTTAACCTCGACCGCGATGTCTTTAAACTAACATCGGACTGTGGGGTCCTTAAACCCACGGACTATGATGTCCTTAACCTCGACCGCGATGTCTTTAAACTAACGATGGACCGTAATGTCCTTAAACTAATTATCGATCGCAATGTCACTAAACAAAACAATAGAGCTCAATTGCTCTCTTGTCGGATCTAAACGATCCCGTTAAGTTGATCTTAGTCTAAAATTAGACTAACGTATCCTTAACAAACGTTTAAGTTAATCTTAGTCTCAAATGAGGCTAACGTATCCTTAAACCCAAACCCCCAAACCCAAATCTAAGAAAGATACGGATTTGGACTAGTCCACGCCCTACGGGCGACAACATAACTTAGTCTCCGTATACAATCCATGGGCAACCAAACACAAAACAAACACCCACGACACGAAGTGACCATATGGAGAAGGAGAAAGTTGTTACCGCGATGCGGTAGCGTAATTAACTGTAGGGGCTTGCACCTGCAGGGAAGAGCGTCCCCACAATCAAAAATCCCTCAAACGAGGGGGAATCTGACGAAGTCTGCTACATCGGTCGCATCTATTTAAACCTTCGATACATGGTGCCATAAATCAACTTGGCATCTTTGGAGAGGTGGACGGATAGCACCAATTAGCATATGCCCCAAAATTTAGGCAAGACGTATGCCGCGTCTCCGTCGCGTCTTTCGGAGGGGAACAAAGGTAAATAAAAAGAAGAGAGATCATAACATCTCCTCCATATTTGAGAGTTCAACTCTCACATCAGAAGAACTTAGTTCTTTTCCTAGATCACAGATCTATAAGACCAAGTCTTGCACAAAAAACAGAAGAGATCAAAGTATCTCCTCACAAAAAGAAGAACTCAGTTCTTAGATCCATGAGACAAAGTCTCTTATAAACCGAGAATTTGATTCTCATAGCACAGAATTAATCAGAGCTGCCAAAGAAGTGCCTTAGCGCTCCAATTTAAAAGAAGCGCTTTAGCGCTCCAAGTGTGGCGCTCAGCGCCAAGCACTCCACTTTCTCCTTACGTGGGCACTCTTTTATAATAATTGCTTTGGTGCTACAAGTCTGACACTCAGCGCCAAGCGCTCCACGTGCTCCTCACGTGGGCGCCCTTTTATAATAAGCTCTTTAGCATTGCAAGTCTGGTGCTCAACACCAAGCGCTTTACGTGCTCCTCATGTGGGCACCATTTTATAATAAGCGCTTTGGCGCTCCAAGTCTGGCGCTCAACGCCAAGCGCTCCATGTTCTCCTCACGTGGGCGCCCTTTTATAAGTAGTGCCGTAGCGCTCCCAGTCCGGCGCTCAGCGCCGGGTGCTCCACGTGCTCCTCACGTGGGCGCTGAGGAAACATAAAGCGCTCTGTACATAAGGTGCTCTATGCTGTAAAAAGTGTTCAACACTCAATAAAAGACAAAAAGAAAAAGGGGTGTCAGAACCCAAATCAATGCTCAGCATTGTTGAACAAAAAAGGGCCGAGCCCAAACAAATGCTCGACATTTTATTCAAAATGAGTGGACTGAGCCCAAACATTGTTCAAACACTCTATTCAGAACTGAGTAGACTGAGCCCAAGTTGGCCACAAGTCTCTAATTCAGATCAACCGAGCCCATGTGCTCACAATCTCTTTAATTGGTCTTAGTCCCAAACCCGATTATAGATCTCTCAACCAATATTGGTTCAAGGGTACATCTCTTCATACCTCTGATACATGTCATTGTAATTCTTCAACGTCTTCAGAGAGATGGAGGGGCCCAATAACCAATAACTTTTGGTGCATCCCCAAACGGGTAAACCAAAACCTTACGGACTATGATGTCTTTAAACCATACAGACTACGATGTCTCTAAACCTTACGGACTATGAGGTCCTTAAACTCCATGGACTACGATGTCCTTAAACCCAATGGATCGCGATGTCCCTATAAACTAAAGAAAATCCTGTTGAGTAGATCTTAGTCTAAAATTAGACTAACGTATCCTAAACAAACGTTTGAGTTGATCTTAATCTAAAACAAGATTAACGATCTTTAAACCAACCCAAACCCAAATCTAAGAAAATACGGATTTGGACTAATCCATGCCCTACGGGCGACAACATAAATTAGTCTCTGTATACAATCCACAGGCAACCGAAAATAAAACAAACACACGACATGAAGTGACCATCTAGAGAAGGAGAAAGTTGTTACCGCAATGCGGTAGCGTAATTAACTGCAGGGGCTTGCGCCTGCAGGGAAGAGCGTCCCCAAAATCAAAAACTGCTCACAACGAGGTGGAATCTGACGAAGTCTGTTACATTGATCGCATTTGTCTAAACCTCCGATATACGGTGCCATAAATCAAGTTGGCATCTTCGGAGAGGTGGACGGATAAAACCAAATAGCATTTGCCCACTAAAATTCAGGCCAGACGTCCTAACGTCCCGGTCGCGTCTTTCGGTGGCGAACAGATTCTGGCACGCCCGGTGGGACCTTTTCCTATTTCCACTCCACACTTCATGTGTTATGTTCGTGAACGAATCGAGGTTTAATATGGTTGCCCCTAGATTCGAGGTACTAAGATTTGGTGTCTGGCTCTCGTGCAGAGAAAATGGCTTCCAACTGCACCATCTGCAACAACAACTCCCACTCCGTCCTCGCCGGGGGAGTGACCTATGGGCCCCAAGCGGCCTCCATCTTCGCCATGCCAGTGGAACAGGTGAATCAAGCCACCACTGGACTTTTCTTTGGGGCCATGATCCCACCGGAAAGCTTCAGCGTCCCAATGCCATCACAGGAAGCTCCGAAGAAGTCGGTCTTTGATAGGCTTACAACTACCACGGCCCCTCTCAAAGGGCCGTCCAATTCCGAGTCTACTGCATCAATCTTTGACTGACTGAGCCTGAGCTCCAGTAGGCCCGTGAAGAAGCCTGCAATACCCGAAGGAGTTATCCTGAAGAAGATAGCTATTCCAGCTCCAGTAAACGAAGTCATCATAGGGGCTTCTCCTGCTAAGGGGTCGGTCTTCGCAAGACTAGCCGTTCCAACTCCCGCTTTAGGCAAAGTCACCAAAGCTGCTTCCCCTACCCAAAGGTCAGTCTTTGACAGGTTGGACGTTTTTCTCAGCGGACGTCAGTCTTCGATAGGCTAATACCAACAGCAACCATTCACCGGAATAGGGGCATGATAAAGCCACCCTCGTAACTGAGCCAGTACCGTCTGCACGACATGCTCAACGTCCCCATTGGCGCCAAGTGAGGAAAGTTGAGGGCAGTTCCCCTTCCGGACTTACCCCACCAGCCCCTATGGTGAAAGTTGATGCTGCTGTTCTAACTGGGAACAGTTTTGAGCCTCTCAGGAGGGTGCCCAAGAACTTTCCAACTTCCGTACTGAAAATGTCTCCTCCGCCTGCTGAAAAAATCACAAAGGCGAAGCCGGAACAGCCCCCTCAGCAGCTGTCCTCTAAAATCCACAGGGTTTGGCGAAGAGTTCAAGACTCTGTGATAGACAAAGACTACTCTCGCCAACAGAAGAAAATGAAAGTTCGGCAAGAGGAGGACCGTCCGTCGTACCACTAAAGACATCATCCGCGACAACCCCCTCAACTTCGACTGCCCATAAAAGGAGAAGGCCGGAGAAGATCCTTGTGTCTGCGACAAATCTCAAGGGTGCTGAATCCAAACGCCCCAAGTCTGGGGGCATGGTAGTGCACACCATCTACATGGCTTTCGGGAAAGAGGATAGACATATTTCCACGGGTCATCGACTACTCACCCGGTCTGTGACAAAGGCTCAGTAGCAACAGCAAAAGCTCTAGGAGATGCTAACGAAGATGGTTGCACTCACTGGGCCGAAGGAAAGCCTGGAGACATTGTCAGAGCAGTGCTAGGAACAGGAAACCGACGCCGAGTTCCTCTGAAGAATGCTCAAGAAGAAAGACAAAGAGGCCGCGGAACAAGCGGCCAACATAAAACAAATGGCGCTATTGTTCCAGGACATAGTGGGCATGATGGTCCAGCCGGACCCTCTAGCGGAGGAGCCTCCAGTGATCATTGAAGACGACAGAGGGCAGACATCAAACCCTCTTCCGGCCTGTTCAGCCGCCAAGGAGGAAACAATCTCGAAAGCTGCACTCAATGATTATATAGCTCAACAGATACGAGCCCATCAAGCGAACGAAGCTGCTGGCCAAGTCGTCAGAACTGGGCGACCCTATTCCAGCTGGTACGATCATATTAAGTACCCGCCAGGATACACAATCCCTAAATTTCATGTATATAAGGAGACGAGCAACCCCTACCAGCATGTCTCCCAGTTCAGGGCTCTCTGGAGCAATACTGGAGGCGACGATAAGCTGCTGCTTAGCCAATTCGTCAGCAGCTTGGCGGAGATGGCCTTCGAATGGTATTCGGAGCTTCCCAACGACTCCGTAAAAACATTCACGGAGAAGGAGTTGTTATTCACCTAGTGTTTTGCAAGCGCCAGTGAACACACCTCAATCACGGCATTGATCAATGCCAGGGTAAAGCCAGGGGAGACATGGGTTTAGTATGCAATTCGGTGGCGCAACCTATGGTCGAAGTGCGAACAACGCATAGAAGAGGCCCCTACAGTAAGCATGTTTGTAGGAACCCTCGATCCACAGGCGACCATATCCCAATTCATGATGTTTTTCAAGCCAACCACCTTCCAGGACTTGATTGACAAGCTGGCCCAAATGGACCAGATGGGCCAAATGCTTTCCTCTTCAAAGACAGAGCCTCGAAATGAAAAAGGGAAAGGGAAAGCGACCTTTGTCGCCAATGCTCAGCAACAGCCGAGTGGTCCAAAACCAGCTGAACACCAAAACGACAGACAGCGATTTATCAACAAAAAGTTAAAACGTCCTTACTCGTTCCCTCGGGATAAAACAAGGAGACTGTTCGAACTGGCGGTGCGCAACAGGCTCATCACTCTGCCAGATCCGAGACGCCCATTGTAGCCAGGTGACTCAACAATCCCAATTATTGCCCCTACCACCGAGTAGTAGGCTACCCAATTGAAGATTGCTTCGTCTTCAAAAGCTGGATCGAGGACCAATACCAACAGGGCAAATTTGCACTGTCCGAGAATTGGAAGGTAAGCCCGCTACAGCCGCACGCTCCTAAAAGGATAGACAAGCCGGGGGCATCACGCTCATTTATAGAAGAAGCTCCATGGGAGGTCGCTCTTTCAGCCAAAACGAAAAGAATGCTGAAGGATCTCCAAACATGCCCGGTGATCAGGTGGAAATGTCCGCTGGAACCTGAGGTCATTGAGGGAATGCTGAAGCCGTGCCCGACGCTAAGAATTGGTAGCGATAGTCAAAACACCCATTCCCAGCCATCAAGGTCTTCAAAGAAGAAGAAGAAGAAGACCAAAAAGCCCATGAAGCCTGATGACAAGCGCACAGAACTGCAAAAACATATTGACGCACTGGAGGAATACAACCAAAAGACGTGAACCCCGGTCACACTCCAAGAATTTCTCAACAATATCCTTGAGAGTGGAGAAAACGATAATGAAGACGGAGATGACTCGTCAGAAGAATTTGAAGATTATGTGGCAAGTTGTCACATGATCTCTCATTCGCCCATAAATGATGAAGAAGCTCACATAGAAGAGCTGGGAGCAGGAGCGGTGCCAAAATCCTTCGAACCGTCTGAAGAGATGATCGACATGCTGCTGAACGAAGCCCGTCAGAAGAGCAAGGCTGATAAGCAACGTGAAATGGCCATATTCAAAAGAGCCAGGCATCGGCATCAAGTTGAAGAAGTCATGGAGGGGATGAGTCACAGAGTGCTCCAACCAGATTGAAGCACGCCCGCGGCAGACAAAAGCAAGCTTAAGACAAGGAAATGGTTCGTTAAAGCCCTGTCAATGGGAATGAAGCTGCCATCTCCCAAAGAAAATACTCCTGGCAGTATACACCTTGACGAAGCGGATGCACACCCTAACTACTGCTTATACCATAAGAGGACTACACACCCTACCGAAGAGTGCATGGCCTTTAAAAACTGGTGGCAGAGGTATGTTGCCCACCAACAACAGTTCAAGCGGATGAAGCGCAAAACTCGTCGAGAGCAGAGAAGCACGACAGATGAGCGTAAAAGAACTGCCGACAACTGTTACATGGTTGATGCTAGGGGATCACAACTTCTCACCTTAGGGAGCGATTTTGATGAAGAAATAGCCCTCGGCCCTCTCTTCAAAGAATCCACCTCAGGAAAAGAAGAAGAGACGAAGAATTGTGAGAATATTCAGCTACACAACCGTACGTTGCCCGAAAAGAATCTCGGACCTATAAACAAGAGATCGAACAAAAAAGATAAAGGGAAGGAAAAAGTCCCTGAGGATATCACCCTCGATGACCGAGTCGTCGAAGAGCTCGCGGCCAAGGACTCTCCCAAGAAAAACAAGGCGAATTACAATGTTCTGGTGCACCTGAGAAAGATACCCTCGCAGCTAAGCATTCTCGATGCCCTTCTATTGTTTAAAGTGGTGCGAGATTCTCTGATCAAATCACTACAAGTGCCCGACCAATTTCAAGCTTTTCTTGCCGAAGAAAAGATGAAGGACGAGCTGGAAAAAGTGCACACGGCCGACATTACCTTCGGTGATGAAGATCTCCTCCTCGAGACGTGTGAGCACTACCGCCCCTTATATGTCACCGGGTACTGCCACGACATTAAGATAGGGAAGATTCTAATTGACAACAGGTCTTCTGTCAACCTCGTGAATGTCAGAGTGCTAAAAGAAATTTGTTTGAGCATTCAACACCTAGTTCGGGATAAAATTACCATATCCAGTTTTGACTCCCAGTCATCACGGACGCTCGGGTCTATAATACTGACATTACGCTTCGGCTCACTCGTCACCGACATCAAGTTTCACGTCATTGACGCCAAGACTTGCTACAACACATTGCTCGGCAGGCCGTGGTTACACGAGTACAATATCATCCCTTCTACACAACATGAGTGTATGAAGTACTTCAAAGATGGTCTCGAGTATACTGTGACGGGGGAACTAAACCCATTCTCCGTGAACGAAGTCCGCAAATATGAAGACGCCAAGTACTTCCGACCATACTTTGAAGACACGGAAAGATGCCATAAATCAGAGAATAAGCAAAAATATATCACCACTATTCCGGTCTTCAGGAGCGATACCGAGGAGGAAGAAGAGATAGTTTATTCAGGGCCACCCTAATGCAACAAGCCGGGACCGTCTACCCTTATTCTGGTCTTTGGCAGTGACTCTGAAGACGAGATCAACGCAGTGTTCTCGGTCCGCCCATCGATGCAGGCCCTCACCAGAGATGATCAGAGTTTGCAAATCGCAATGGTCCCGCGGCAGCATTACAGAGAACTGGATACGCTTGAGACATATAGTGTGCTAGAGCTACAGACATTCTACGTCCCTCCCAGGCGAAGGGATGAAAAGGCAATCCTCTTTTATCGATCCACGGAAACCAAAGTGGAGAAAGAAATCTGGCATGGTGTCGATTGGGCACTTGACAGGTTCCAGCCCATCCGTCTGCCCAGATACTACACAGAAAGATTAAAAAGGCTGTTGAGACGCCAAGGTGTACCCTTCAAACAGACTGGTCGACAAGCTCAGTTCTATAACAGAATCTGGATCGTCCCCGGAACTCAGCGAAAATTGCCCAACGGGAGAATGGAAACGATCGGGCTTGGATATGTTCAATCCAAGAAACGGGAGCGATCCCATGGCTGCTACGTTATACATGACTTCGATGAAGAAGGAGATGCTCTTTTAAAAGACACCGATGCTGAACCTGAACGCGGTCCTGCCATAAAAATGCCGAGTCCGTCATTTGAAGAACAGATGGACAAGCTAATAAGGGAAGCGGGTCAAAAGGTCCGGGATGACTACAACCGTGAAATGGTCATTTACGAGAAAACCAGGATGCAACGCCTCCTTCAGCAGGTTACGAAGAATGACGATGCCCTTCGTCGCCATCCCGTCATACAGAAGACCCAACACGGAGGCAAAAACAAACTAAAGAACGGAAAAAATATTCGACAGCAGCAAAGCGGGCCTAAGAAGCCACGCGATCGAGAATTGAGCAGCCGGGATCTGTCTCTTATAAAGAAGATGGGTCGAGCATATTCTTTCCCCTAAGACAAGACAAGGAAGATATTCGATCTTGTCATGAAACATCAAATGATTACGGTCTCGGAGTCCAAGCACCCCGATCAAGCAAAGGAGGTTCATCACCCGGACTATTGCTCCTATCACCGAGCGATAGGACATCCTCTTGAAGACTGCTTCATATTCAAAAACTGGGTTGAAGACCAATATTAACTCGGCAGGTTCGCTCTATCCAACAGTTGGAGGGTAACCCCACCGCAAAAGCATATACCAAAAGCAACGTATATGGCGAGAGTAAAACCAGATCAATATCGGTCTTGGAAACGATCTCATACCTGTCACGTGATAACGCTGTCAGAAGGAGTGCCCGAGAATATGGATGTCCTTTCCTGGTGCTTCGAAAACGAGGATGAAGAGGAATTGATCTTGGAATTTCCACCAGCGCCAAAAGAGTTGGAAGATAGAATACATACCACGGCGGACAACCTAAGGAAAATCGACTTGAGGACGACAAACGACCCGAGGCTTACGTTCGTCAGTGAGCTGATGTCCGAAGAACGGGTAGTTACGCTAAGAGACGTGCTCATGCAGTATAAAGACTGCTTTGCATGGAACTACTCTGAGATACCGGGGCTAGATCCGGAAATAGCTGTGCATAAATTGTCGATATCCCCGGACGTCAAGCCAGTCAAACAAGCACCGAGGAGAATGCGGCTCGAACTTGAAATGAGCATCAACGCCGAAGTCAAGAAGCTAATCGACTCTGGCTTTATCCAAGAAGTTCAGTATCCTGACTGGATCGCCAACATTGTCCCAGTGATGAAGGAAAATGGGACGGTGCGCATCTGTGTAGACTTTCGGGACCTCAACAAGGCCTGGCCGAAGGATGATTTTCCCGTACTGGTTACCGAGCTAATGATAGACAACACGTACACTCACGAAGTCTTCTCTTTCATGGACGGGTGATCAGGGTACAATCAAATAAAGATGCATCCCGAAGACCAGAAGCATACCGCTTTCTGGACTCCTCTGGGCATATTCTGCTACAAAGTGATGCCTTTCGGTCTGAAGAACGCTGGCACTACCTATCAGAGGGCCATGCCAATGATTTTTGATGACCTCATACATGAAATCATCGAATGACATATTGACGACCTCGTGGTAAAAGGCAAATCACACGAGGAGCATTGGGAGCATCTGAAGGTAGTATTCCAACGTTTTCGGAAATACAACCTGAAGATGAACCCTCTCAAATGCGCGTTCGGAGTTTCCTTGGGCAAATTTCTAGGGTTCATCATACGACATCGAGGCATCGAAATAGATCCATCGAAGATCAAGGCAATTATGGAAATACCAAGAACTCTTAAGCAACTGCGATCTCTCCAAGGGAAGCTCGCGTATATCCGATGGTTCATAGCTAACCTCTCCGGTAAATGCCGCCCCTACAGTCATTTAATGAAGAAGGGGACCCCATTTGTCCCCCATTTGTCTGGGATCGCAAATGTTAAAGCGCATTGGACGAAATCAAGTAATACCTGTAGAATCCGCCGGTACTGACCGCCCCGGTCAAGGGAAAGCCCCTCATCTTGTACACAACCGCCCTTGAAGGTTCTTTAGGCGCGCTATGGGTACAGGAAAATGACCAAGGGAAAGAGTGAACCCTTTACTATTTGAGTCGAGTTCTTCTGGGAGCAGAAAACAACTACTCCCCTATCGAAAAACACTGCCTGGCATTAATCTTCGCGATAACGAAGCTCAGACACTATGCTTTGGCGCATGAGGTCCATCTCATATCAAAGTTAGATCCTCTCAAGTATTTGATGTCAAGGGCCATAATAAAAGGACGACTCGCTAAATGGGCCCTCCTCTTGATGGAATTCTCGATAATCTATCGACCCCTCAAAGCAGTGAAAGGCCAGGCCATCGCCGACTTCCTCGCCAAGCACCCGATACCTGCCGATTCACCCCTAAATTGTGAACTGCTGGACGAACACACGTTTGACACGATCGACAGGGAGAGAGGAGAGAGTAATACCCGATGGGAACTCTACTTTGATGGGGCATCTTCCATGAAGAAGCGAAAGCACAACTCCCCCATAATCAAATCTGGGGTAGGCCTCATCTTCGTGACTCCACAAGGAGGGATAATGCGCTTTTCCTTTTCCTTGACAGAGCCAAGGAAAACAATGAAGCGGAATATGAAGTTTTGATAGTAGGTCTTGAGATCGCCGTCAACATGGGAGTCGAAGACCTCCTCATATACGGAGACTCCCTGTTGGTCGTTACTCAAGTAAACGGCGACTATCAAACATGCAAACCAGAGTTAGTGAAGTACGGCGAGAGAGTGCAGCAACTGCTGACCCAAATCCCCTCCTCATGCTGGAGAGCATACCGCACACGGAAAATAGCAAAGCTGATGCACTAGCCAAGATTAGCTGATGAAAATCTCGACGACGTAAGAATCGTCGTGCAAAGCCGTCGGGTTCTCGCACCGGCAGAAATATCTCCAGAGTCGTCTGAAGAAAAGAAAGCGACCAAGCAAGCGACCCTACAAATAGAGGACCAAGAAAAGGTTAAGGATTGGAGAGAAGTCTTCATAGACTACTTCAAATCCCGTCGAACACCTGAAGATGCATCCTCAAGACATCAGCTCATGAGACGAGCTCTGTCTTTCGCCTTCGTCAATGATACTTTGTATAAGAGATCGTTCGACTCTTTATGGCTAAGATGCCTAGGACCGGAAGAAGCGAAAAGAGTCGTCCAAGAAACTCATGATGGACTTTGCGGTTCTCATCAAGCCGGGACAAAGATAAAGCTGAAGATCAAAAGAATGGGCTACTATTGGCCCACGATGATTCAGGACTGCCTCAAATACGCAAAGCAGTGCCACTCGTGCCAAGTTCATGGAGACTTCATCCACCAGCACCTAAACCCACTACACCCAACGATGGCTAGCTGGCCGTTCGAAATGTGGGGAACCGACATAATTAGGCCCATCGAACCAGCGTCATACAGAGGACATCGATTCATATTAGCGACAACTGATTACTTTTCTAAGTTGGCAGAAGCAGTACCGCTAAGAGAAGTGAAGACGGAGAATATCTTCCATTTCTTCAAGACAAACGTCATCTATCAGTTCAGCACTCCACGACGGATTATCTCTGATAACGGACCAGCTTACAGAAGTCATAAAATCAGTCGCTTCGCACAGCAGCATAACATAGACTGGAGATGCTCTTCGGTTTATAATCCCTGAGCTAACGGTCTAGCTGAGACTTTCAACAAGACCTTGACAAAGATCATAAAGAAGACGGTGTCCAAAAATAAAAAGGATTGGCACGAAAGACTGCATGAAGCTCTCTGGGTGTATCGGACCACGTTCAAAACGGCTACAAACACAATGCCGTACGCATTGGTATTCGGCGCTGAAGCAGTACTCCCCTTAGAGATAGAGGTACCCTCTCTACGAGTGGCGGTTCATTACGAGCTAATAGACAAAGAGAATGCCTATCTTCGGCTTGAAGAGCTCGACGCTCTTGATGAAACTCGTCTCATGGCGCAGCAAAACTTGGAGGCTTACAAAGCAAAAATGACGCACTCATACGAGAGATTGACTAGGCCAAGAACATTTCACCAAGGCAAACTTGTGCTAGTGGTCAAGAGGCCTATGATCCCTAATCGTGCCAACAGGGGAAATTCGAGCCGAACTATGAGGGCCCATACATCATAGACAAAGTCTATCAAGGAGGGGCCTATCTACTCATGGACATGCATGGCGAAAGACCTTTTAGGGCAATAAACGGCCGGTTCCTGAAAAGATACTACACCTGACGAGTCACGGCCTAGGTCAACGATAGATAACGACACCTATGTCCGCTCGCTATCTTCCCAAGCCCAAACTCTATAAGTAATATCCAGCGAAACCTTGCCTCAAAATCGCTACCGGACCGAAACGTCCTTAAACTAATAACGGACCGAAACGTCCCTAAACTAACAACGGACCGAGATGTCCCTAAAACTAACAACGGACCGAAATGTCCCTAAAACTAACAATGGACCGTAATGGCCTAAAACTAACAATGGACCGTAATGTCCTAAAACTAGCGATGTACCGAAATGTCCTTAAACTACTACAAACCGCCGTATCTTAGGGTTGACCCAAAAAAAAACGGTACGTCCACAAGCAAAATGGGCACAGATGAAAAGCCGAAAGGGCTCTGTGAGTAAAAACAGCAAGGCTACCGGCGATATTTATGAAAACCCGAAAGAGCGCAGACTCGTAAAAAAAAGCGGTACGTCCACAAGCAAGATGGGTACGGATGAAAACCCGAAAGGGCTCCGTGAGTAAAAACAACAGGGCTACCGGCGAGTTTGTGAAAACCCGAAAGGACGCAGACTCGTAAAAAATTCATGCGCACTTGTAAGGTCCTCTCGACCTTGTAAGGAGAAAATACCTGCGTGAGATCCTTACGACTCACAAGGGAGCAACACACTTAGTGATCCCCATGATTCCTGAGGAGAAATTACACTTACGAGATCCTCACGACTCGTAAGGAGAACCCTTCTTATGAGATTCTCATGGCTTATAAGATTCAAAAGTCTTAAGCTACAGGGATCTGAACCTGTTCTTAAGCCATCACATTTCCCAGACTGCCCTACAAACGGTTTAGTATTAACCCTTGTATACGATCCACGGGCATAAATAAACGTCTCCCCCACCAAGTTCCGCCAATGGTGTGAAATTTCCCCGCCTGGTGAACAACACTTTTAAGTCCTCTCGACTTATAAGGAGAAAACGCTCCTGTAAGATCTTTACGACTTATAAGAGAATACACACTTAAGAATCCTCACGATTCCTAAGGGGAAATCGCACCTATGAGATCCTCATGACTCGTAGGGAGAAATATCTTTATGAGACCCTTATGGCTCATGAAGTCAGAAGCCTTAGTCGACATGATCCTAATCCTGTTTGCTAAGCCACCTTTGTTCGACATCGATAAAGGAAAATGATGATTCGCTCCTGGCAATGTCCCAGTGGTAGCGATGCTAATACTTAAATTGGTAACAAATTCCAAGTCCTTTCATGGCAAATGATGATTCGCTCATGGCAATATTCCAGTCGCAGCGATGCTGATGCTAAGATTGGCATCAGATTCCAAGTTCCATACTCGCAGTAAAAGTCAGCGAGCTATAAATACATATGAAATAGCCAAAATGATAGGGCAACTTGCAACAAAATCAGCAAGTAAAAGATATGCATACAAAAATAGCCGAAATGATTAGGCAACTCGCAATAAAAAGCAGCGAGTAAAAAGAAAAATAACCGAAATGATTGGGTACCGCGAAAAATAGCCGAAATGATTAGACAATCGCGACTTTCACGATATAAAAAGATGAAACGATAGAGCATCGCGGAAAGAAATAAAAAAAATGAAATGAAACTTTTTGCCCTACAGGCGAGCCCATACTGACCCCTGTATACAATCCATGGGCATAAACGAAGAGGGAACCACATTCCTCGACAGACTCTGTCAAAGAGAGAGCCGGATCTCAACGACAACATCTACAGCTTAAAAATCAGCAACGACGTTCCTCCTCATTCCAGCAGGATACAGATGCGACACCACCAAACGGAGCCACGGCAAAATCCCCAGTTCCAAGACTCTACGGTTCACAGACAACCTAAAGTCATCCAATGACCCCGTCGCGGAAATACGTCAGCCAATGACCCCATCGTGAAAATACATCAGCAAATGACCCCGTCGCGGAAATACGTCATCCAATGACCCCATCGGGGAAATACGTCAGCAAATGACCCCGTCACGGAAATACGTCATCCGATGACCCCGTCGCAGAAATACGTCATCCAATGACCCCGTCGCGGAAACATGTCAGCAAATGACCCCGTCGCGGAAACAGGTCAGCCAATGACCCCGTCACGAAAACACGTCAGCCAATGACCCCGTCACGGAAATACGTCAGCAAATGACCCCGTCGCGGAAATACGTCATCCAATGATCCCGTCGCGGAAATATGTCAGCAAATGACCCCATCGCGGAAATACGTCATCCAATGACCTCGTCGCGGAAATACGTTATCCGATGACCCCGTCGCGGAAATACCTTAGCAAATGACCCCGTCACGAAAATACGTCAGCAAATGACCCCATCGCGGAAACACATCATCCAATGATCCCTTCTCGGAAACACGTCAGCAAATGACCCCGTCGCGGAAATACGTCATCCGATGACCCCATCGCGAAAATACGTCATCCGATGACCCCGCCTCGGAAATACATCAACCAATGACCTCCCCATTGGAGCAACGCTTCGACTCGGGAACAAGCCAACTCATCAGCCACTTACGAGTCCTCTCGACTTGTAAGGGAGAAAATTCTCTTGTGAGATCCTTGCGACTTTCAAGATAGAACGCACTTAGGAATCCTCACGATTCCTAAGGAGAAAATACACCTACGAGATCCTCTCGACTCATAGAGAGAAAATCCTTTATGAGACCCTCACGGCTTATAAAGTCGAAAAGTCTTAGGCAGCAGACCTGAACCTGTTTCCTAAGCTATCGCTACCCTACAAAGAGTTCAAGATGAATTATTATCTATCATCTACAGGCTACACTTACTAGAGCAACATGACAACAGCCATAGCAGCTTCTCTTAAGGTAGGACCAATAGTGGTCCGTTGCTTTAAAAGAACAGCTGGATTGCCGTCTTTCTTCTCTAATAACGGTGCCCATCGAATGTTGATACCATGCCACGTATGCGTTCGAGATTCTCGGAATGCAACTCGGCTCACTGATAAAGAAATGGGAGCTGGTGTTCAACCGCATAAAATGGTGTAGTGCGTTGCGGATATCTTCTTCTGTGGCAGCCGTCTCAGCCAGGAAAGCCTCTAGCGGAACACCCTGATCGTAGCTCGATTGTTGAGCGAACCGGTGTGGGTTGTACCTAATAAACAGTGCCAAATCATTCTTCCTGAACACCAAAAAGCCCGGCCTGATTGAGTACAGGTGAAGAATCTCCCGGGCCTTCAATGTAGAAGCCCCGTCTTTGAAGGTGTCCCGCAGCGGCTGCACTGTCTTAGTGGACTCTTTGCCGATAGTTAAAACCTTATTGACAAAGGTCATGTCATCTCCAACCATACGCGGATGAAGGACCAAACCCCAAGCCTCCCGCTATGACGGATTTAAAATAGATGCGTCAACTAGGAGTATAATCCGAGGGAAGTTATAACTTTCATAGAAATGAGGCCGTTTGTGAGCTCCAAAAGCGCCAAGCACGTGCAGCTCGATCCATGACGTAAAATAGTGCAGCGGGAGAGTGACGGGCTGTATCCCCGGCTAAGTGGTGTCCGCTGCTAAGTTGAGGCCATGATACAGGTGTGCCAACCCTGCGATCCCGACGGCTACTCGAGTTCTCGCAACCATATGATGGGCTGGGTAAAATACTGATGGCCTTATATAACGAGGGTGCATCGGAAGCACGAACCAGTTTAACCATAAGCCGATGAACCCTAGCAAGAACGTCTCTTCATCGACGTCCGAAGCAGCAAGCTTCGCGAAAGGAACGACAGGGGAATCCGGAATAAAAAAGCTTTTTAAATCCGCCTCCGTCGTCGGCTGTTTATCCAAACCAGAACCAAACGGATTGTCAAGCTTGGCAAACTGGGACGAAGAAAGCGAGTGATGAAGTCTGCGTAGGTGACTCTATACCCTCCAGACTCTAGAAATAGACTTTCGTAGATATTCAAAACCTTGATCAAACTTGGAAATCGGTGTTGAATGGCGTTCTTCAGGGTAAGGCCCATTACCACTGATTTGGTGGCAAAGATGTACTCGTCAGGAGGAAGTAGCTCCTCATAGTGTTCTCCCCTGACGGGTAAGCCGGAGATCTCCGCGATCTCCTCCAAAGAGATTGAAACTTCCCGATCCAACAGAAGGAAGGTTTGGGTCGGAATATTCCATTGCTCCAGAAAAGCTTTAACCCATCATACATGAGGCGTGGAATATTAGAAGAGGGACACATAAATTGCGGGGTACAACCCAAGCTTTAGCAACAGTGATTTCTTGGCCGTTAGAATATAGCAAGCCCACTGCAAATACCCGGCTGGATGGCGAGGAGTCAAGCCTATCATGTACGGCTGTCCCCAAGGGCACGACTCGCCCTGACACATGTGCCGCCCCAGAGTATCTAGAGCCATCGACAGCTGCACAGATATCGAGCCTATAGAAGTGTAACATTTCAGAAAAATATAAAATATTATTTTTGGAATTTAATATTAAAATAATATATTTCACGAAAACTACCGATTTGCGAATTTGGGTTTTTTCGTAAAATGGTATAAATATATACCAATATTTGTGAAATAATTGGGAGATTAAAATGATTTATACATTTAAAAATTTAATTATTGGAATTGTGAGCTTTGGTTTTTGTCCAAAATTCTTGTGTAGCAATTTCTTTCCTGCAAGCACAATTTCGTGGGCTTCTTTTGCTATGAGTGGGCCTTTTGTGTGCTGGCTTGGAGTGGGTGGGGTTTTAATTGAGCATTTATGGTTTTTGGATTGATGAAAATATTGTGGTGATGGAATTTGTGTGCAAGTGGCTAGTATTTAATTTTTGGCCATTTCCTTTGTGGGCAATTTCGTGAGCAGTGAACATTTTTTGGGCATGGCTTTGGTGTGAGTCATGCTTTAGCATTAAATGTTTTTGTTGTGTGTTGGATATTTTGGTGAGATCTTTTGTGGAGGTGGCTGTTGATTTGAGTAGGGTTTATTTTGTTGTGAGGTTTTTATATAGGTTGATTAATTTACTTGTTTAATAACTTCCCACTACACTTCACATTCAACAGAGCACCAAAATCCTCAGAGAACAAAAACCTTGGCGGAGCCCATTTTTTCCAGTAAGCAAATTTTCCTCCAAGGCAAAAGTCTTGTGCTCACAAATTCTTTCCATGGCAACTTCATTTACCTCCACCCAAATCCTTGGGTCTCTTGAGATAAAGTATTCACACACTATCTCTACTTCGTCTTGGGTATCTAGGCTAGCAAACTGGATGCCCGAGTTGCTTCGGTTTAGAAGCGGGAGCCCGTATAAAGAATTCTCGATGTGTGTCCTCTTTGACGAGTGTGACCGGAGAGCGAACTTTGTCGAGGCAGCCGCAACATGCTAAGGACAGAGATTGAAGACCGAAGGACACGGATCGATCGGTACCTTTGCGTGGATTCCGAGACGACGGAGCACATCGACTACAGCTGAACAAGGAGTTCTACAGGTGAGTAGATTTATATCTACGGGGGAAGTCGGGTGGATGGCGTATAACACCCCCACAAACATTGATATGGAAGATTATTTGATTATTATATCCTGATAAATGATATGCGACGGACTTGATTATAGGATTTACAAACGATAATATGATAGAAGTTGACACTAATGAACATATTGACATATGAGAATATGAAATGAGAAGTGCATCATGATAGGTATGAATTGAAAGAGAACAAGTATGACATTTATATAATATGATGCGAGATATTAATATGATGAACGAGTATACGATGTGATATGATGACTTAGTGTGATATGTCGTTATATAGATGCGAGTCGATATGAGATTGCTGATACCGTTGTTGGTCCCCTGATACGAGATTGATACGGACGTGACCTGCGAGATAGGTATATATATATGGATAATGATGTGCATAATGAGTGGTATGTCGTACGAGACTTAGATCCGTACCCCTGTTGTTGTATAGGTTGATAGAATCCCTAATTGTTTAATGCCGCCGTACGATGGATTACCGTACGCGATGAGTTTTACCTGTTGATTGATCCATACCCTTGATTAGAGGATAACGTACGATAGCTTTTACCGTACATGATGTTGTGAGGCTGGATGCCGATTGATAGATTCACCGACTCGGATATGTGGTAGATACGTATACCTTTTAGCATTTTCTCTTACGATTTACCTTATGCTACGTTCATGTCATTCTCATTGCATTACATATACATGTGCTAATACACCTACACCATTATCGATGATGCATATATTACACTTACACAGATTTGCCGGTTCACACACTTTCTTCATCGATAATTGCTATGTTACTTACACAGTAGAGTTGCTACATCATGCTATGAGATACTTGATATAGCTACATGTACATTATGCATACATACTTACATGTACACCCACATACCTTGCTACAGCTACATGAAATGCATCATACATACCTGCTTACATGTAGATACACATATCTTGCTATAGTTACATGTACACCCACATACCTTGCTACAGCTACATGAAATGTATCATACGTACCTGCTTACATGTAGATACACATATCTTTCTATAGTTACATGTACACCTTATATGATGCTGCACTTGATTTCAGAGGAATTGGGAACCGCATGATATATTTTAAAACTGAATTCATTTAAAAGAGCGGTTTTCCCTTAATATGCTCATATTGCTGTTTTATGTTGCATATATTATATTTCATGGATTTACGCATTGAGATATGGATTTCATGTGATTTTATGGATTTGAGGACCATGGTATTTCGAGAAATTATGCATTGTTTGAAAAACCCGAGTTATCTTGATATGATATTTCGATGCGTCCACCATGAGTTTTCTCGGTTCTGAGACTTGTGTTAGAAACCCGATGCGAGGAGTTGGATGAGGCCGTGTGCGGGTACATGGTGGGCCCGGAGGTACCCGAGGCAAGAAGATCGCAGATGATGGCGTTGAACCCAAGGCAGGGGAATACTACCCTACCGGTGATAGTATTTGGACTTGGCGGATATCTGGAGGATACCGACCGGAGTTATGAGATGAGATAGGCCGATTCGTACTGTCGGTGCCCGCGGGCCGATCCTGCAGATGGAGCCTATGGTTTAATGATGTTGCGAGTGTCGATGTTGGATATTCAGGTTCCATGAGACTTACAGATTTGAAGGCCGATCTGAGGATGCTGTGCTTGAGGTATGAGGATTTACATGTCGATACTGGACACGGGTTTCATGATGTTTCGAGTGTCGATGTTGGACACTCAGGTTCCAAGATTTGATGTGTCATTGATGGACACACATTCTTTGATATCCTCATATATTTACACGCACATGCTTTCATGATGTTTCGAGTGGATGATATCCACATGCATATAGGCATTGATTATATTGTTGGATGATATCTACATGCATACAGGCATTGATTTTATTGTTGGATGATATCCACATGCATTCAGGCATTGATTATTGTTGGCATATATGCAGATACGGTTACCCTAGATACATAGTATTACTTTTATGATATAGTTGACCTAGGAATCATTGTTTAATTGATTTCTACCTGATGATGTTTTCTATTCACGAGTTGGCAACTCATCCCCGTTGTGCCACAGTTCTTGCAGGTTGACCGCATGGATCAGTAACGGTATCGCTGGCACACAGCTTGCATATGGGTGATTTGCTTTGGTAGGTGGTACATGTTGGATCGTGCCCCCTCTTGTATTATTATTCTTATTGTATCTAGTCAACTCCATCAATCAGAAACTAGTATTTGTATAAGCAGTAAGACTTAGCAAGACTAGTAGTTGCGAGACTTGAGCGATGGGTTATATGTTCGCTTGGTGGGTTTGGTGTCTTGCTTTACTTTTCCTTGTGTTGATCTTCGCCGTTGGGCGTCGTATACATATATATAGTTGTGGTGGTTGTTTCCGCCGTTGGGCGTGATTTGCTCCCATT
Source organism: Agapanthus africanus (assembly GCA_030015575.1). Classification (NCBI taxonomy): domain Eukaryota; kingdom Viridiplantae; phylum Streptophyta; class Magnoliopsida; order Asparagales; family Amaryllidaceae; genus Agapanthus; species Agapanthus africanus. The sequence continues at coordinate 411,661,693 of CM057349.1, read as the reverse complement.
TGGGGGTGCTTTCTTTATATTCTATGTTGTACCCGTTTCAGGGCTAGTTTTTACAAAGGAGGTGCTGCCGAAATTTTTAAGAAAAGAAAGTAAAAATAAGTTTAAGGATTTTTCTTAAGGTTTCCAAATGTTCTATCAAGGTTTTCATTACTTAGTTCTTTCGAAGGGTTTAGATTTCTGGGCTTCGGCTTACTTAAGTTACGTTACGCCTGTAGACGTTGCATGATTTAAGTGCCGGTCACGAGCTAATATTTTCGGGTCGTGACAAAATTGATATCAGAGCCGGTCCCTCAAAAGTAGATCTTTGGTTCGAGGACGAACCATTGTTCTAAGTGGAGAGATAATGTAATACCCCAGGTGGAGTTGGGGCTGAATACCACCTATCCCGTAAGAAGTGAGATGTTATCCGGTATCTAGGTGGGGATGTAACCGATATGGATACACATGGGGACCCACCAGAATAATGGAGAGTATCGAATTCCTTTCCGAAAGAGGGCACGATCTAAACTATAAATGGAATGATACCACTCTTATAACATAGAAACGCCTTTTGGATGAATCAGAACTCCGGAGTTTGAAGAACTCCGTAGTTAAGCGTGCTTGAGCCAGAGAAATTCTGGGGTGGGTGACCTACTGGGAAGTAGCCCCGGGTTCATTCAAAGGAACAAAACCATGCGGTTTCGGCCAGAGCGGACAATACCATCTGTGTTTGGGGGTGGGTCATGACAAATATGGTATCAGAGCGCTAGGTTTAACCTTGGTTTGAGTCTAGCTTTGACTATGTGGAGTCTGGGGCATAATTTAATTCGTTACATAGGCTTGACCTTACGGAACTTAGACTTGAACGGGGGGGTATTAGCCCCGAACTTTCGTTTCATAGGCAGACCCTAATTGATGGAGTAGGTAGCTTGAGTAGAGTGATGTACTGTACGTATGTTCCGTGGTATATTTACGATACGATACTCCACTTAAGAAACCTTAGGATGTACATATCTTGAGATCTGTGATTCTCTTCGTCCTCTTGATCATACATCCATTTGAGATCCTTGCTTCTATTCGTTTCCATGATCATACTCTCACTGATTCCGTTCCTCCTTATGATCATGTATCCATTTTGGGATCTGCTGATTCTTTTCATCCCTTTGATCTATTTTCGTCGATATTTGCATGAGGTTCCTGTCACCATGGTTTGAGTGCAGATTGAGCTATTGCTGGTGATGCGGTCAGGACGAGCTCGTCGTGGACAAGGACCGACCATCGTGTTTTTCTTAGTGACATGGGAACGTATCGATTTAGTACTTGTGTTGTGACCTCTCGTTGAGACGAGTTTTCAGATTTGCACCGGATGATCGGGTCATTATTAGAGGCTGCTTGTTGTGAGAGGACTGTTGATGTACAGTCTACCTCAGAGTTTATGATGTCGTCTACTGTGCAGACAGATGACCCAGCTGTTGCTGAGATTGACGAGATGACGCTTCCAGAGCTTACGAGCTGAGATCGCTGGAGCTTTTAGGCAGAGAGGCGACAGGTGATAGCTAGTCTATCTTGAGTTGAGAGATGAAGGTGATTCGTTAGATTTGATACGCCGACGCAGGTTCAGTTAAGTTGAAGATTTCCAGTGTGGAGAATTTTACTCAGATCTAGAGTAGATCGATCCAGAGATGACGTTGTTCGTTCGATGTAACATTTTGGAAAATTAAGAATATTTATTTAATTATAAAAATAATGAAATTGATAAGTTTACGAAAATGATATCGCTTATGAAATTGGGTATCGGAATCATATCCGAAAAATGTAATTATTTTTATAAATATGAATAAAGTGGGTGATCAAGAAAATGATATTTTAATTATTTTAACATGACATTGTATTTGTCATTAAGCTAATGATATTTAAGTGATAGATTAATCATTTCATATCTTTTAATTCATATGGATTTAAATTGTAACATGATATAATATTTCATATTATGATAAGGATATTAAGTGTCAAGACAAGAATTACAAGTAAACATGGATGTAGATTTTACATAAAAAGAGTTTTCTTTCTTTTTGTTGTTTTAATTATTGTTGCATGGTTGATTATATCTTAGCTTAGGTTACACTCTCACATACAACTCACCTCACTCATGCTCATAAACCTCCACCTCCTTCTTCAAGTTTAAACACCTCCTCCTTGCATGAATGTATCACACTTCCTCTTGATGCCACCTCCCCCTCACCCCTCCACATCATGCTTTCTCTACACCAACAAACACTTAGGGAATCCCTTAGTGATTTCAACTGAACACAACACCTTCTTCAGCTCTAAACTAAACTTCCTAAGTGTTCATCACTCAAATTGAGAAAAAAAATAAATCCCTTCATCAACTTGTGCACATCATCAAGCTTGATCCATTACAAATCCTAGATGCTTCCATAAGCAATCCTTTAGCTGGCGTTCTCTTGCAAATCATCTCCATAGGTATAATTTATTTTCATCTTTGCAAGTTTAGTACAATTGCATATCTGTTTTTAGTGTGTAGAATAAGAAAACAGTGTAAATTTGGTGTTAAGCCTACTGTAAATGAATCTGGAACCACTAGGTATAATCACTAGAAAATCCAGCAAGTCCAAAAGTATAATGAGACTACTAGAAGACACCAATTAAAACACGAACCCCAAAACCCACACATGATCCGGCGACACATAGCCAAATTCCGGCGACGCCGGCCCCATGGTGTCCTTTTGTGTTGGTTTTTCTTCTGTGGCCTATGTTGAGTAAATTTTGGTCTCTAGTATTATTTGGGTTATCTAAATATTTGCACAGTAAAATCTGGGAACGTTTTAGAAATGGTTTTATCAAATTTCAGATATTTACGATACGAGTTTTGCGTATTTCATACTGCGACTGAAACATCGACGTTCATACGTAGATTTCAGTAGCATATTAATGTTTCTGGGTTAAGTATGCTGTAGGTTCTAACTTATGGATGCTTATCTCATTTTTTTGAGTTTTGATATGATTTTTACACCGATATTTCATAACCACGGTTATAGATACGATTTCGAGAATTTCCGAGACGAAGTTGGCGGATATAGCAGTGTGGATTTCAGCAAGCTTAATAAGTTGGTGAGTAGATTTACATCTATGGGGAAAGTCGGGTGGATGGCGTATAGCACCCCCGCAACCTATAACTAAAGTAGTATGATATCTAATTAGGTGTTAATGTTATTGATATAGTATCATATATAGTATGCTTTCCAATTGCATATAGTTTCATGCATAGTTTCAAATGACATATGTACGTGACGTTAGACATGGATATGATTGATGAATTTGTACGAGGAATCATGCCGTACTTGAAATGATACAATGAGGTATTATACAAGGAATTATATGTATTGGAAATGATAAGATTTATATGCCGAATAACGGCCAAGTTTTCCTTTGGACTCGTAAAGTTAGATTATATTCCGTTTTTGGATGTAATACTTGTGTGAGCTAAATCTTTTAAAAACTACGATTTTTTTCTCTTTTGTGTGATAAAAACAAGGATGCAGTGCCAATTTCCAAAACGAATATCTATTTTAACTTAAAGCAGTTTTCTTATCTCAAAATCAACGTTTCGTTCCCTTTTCAAAGATAATGGTATAGCTCATAGCAAGTAATTACAGTAATCAGTTACGCTTAGATTTACTTACATGTTCGCGCTATATTTATCAATGTTATACGTTTCCGTGATACGAACACTCTGATAGAACACTGCACAACTACCAATGAGTATTATGCTGCACAAGCACGTATACCTATGTTACACTACACCTTATTGGTACCGCCATGTCACTGTAGGACCGTTATGATATATTGCGTATGTAGATGTCGATATGTGTAAGCTATTACACCTGTAGAACACTTGCACCAATACTAGTGATTGTCATGCTGCACGAGCACAGACACGTATCCTACACTACACATCATTAGCAGTGCCATGACACAGTAGGATTGATATCATTAAGCCTATATGATTTAATTAAGCAGTCTTCCTTTATTCCTATTGTAAATTACGAGTATCAGTATTATAGATGTTATATTTGATTTTTATGGATTTTCTGGATATTTTACTCCTGATGATATATATCGGTGGTATGGGACACTGATATATGTATATATATATATATATATATAATATATTATCAGAATGATCTATGCAAGTATTCTCATTCTTTACTTGATATCATTGTATATGATGAGTCAGTGTCCACCATGAGCTTTATGTTTTCTGAGTATTTATTCCGAACCGAGTGGGGGGCTATACGGTTTCGGATTTGTTATTATCCGGACTGAGTGGGGGAGGGCTATACAGTCGGATACATGGTGGATCCGGTTTGAGACCGAGGGGCAGGAAAGCCGCATTATAGGCGGGGAGCCTAGAGAGGATACTCGATACCAGAGATAGAGACGAGCACGGCAGATATCCAGGGGATGCTGGCCAGGGTTCGATTGGGCACACCGGATATCTAGGAGATACCGACCGGGGCCAGGGATATTGGGTGGCAATCATCTGTTGAGATGGTGTCGACGGTATCTGCATTTATGTGTCGGTGATGGACACGAGAGATTTCTGATTTCGGGTGTCGATGCTGGACATCCATATATATTTATATGATTGCTATCATAAGGTACACAGTTAGATTATAGTTTTGTAGCCGACGAGGACTGATCCGGGGGAAGTACCTGTATACATTTGTACGGGCATTCATATACATAAAAAGGGATTCAAAAACGAGCTATAGACTCATTATTTTGAAACGTTTGATATGACTACTTGGATAGCATGATAGCTAGAGTTGCATGATGATACATACGCCTATCATATTATATTATTGTACGATTATGATAGTACTATATTTATGACCTAGGTATCGTCGTGCATTTCGATTTCTACGTTTAGATGTACTTTTATTCACTGAGTTGGCAACTCATCCCCGTTGTGCCACAGTTTCTTGCAGGTTTTACCGCTTGGATTATTATCGGCTTGGGTACACATTCTTCTCGGTGATTGTTGGATAAGTGGGTTACTATTGTATCGTACTCATACTTGATTATTCATATATTCTTGTATCTAGTGAAAACTCCATCAACTTAGAAATAGTATGTTATGGACATAGAAGCGAGGATTAGAGTTTATGTATGGTGGTGTCGCACTCTTTGGAGTCAACTTCTGATTTAGATTGTTGGTTGCTCCGTCGTTGGGACGCGGAGATTAACTTCCGTTGGGATGCTATTTTATTATTTTGTTGTATCGGGTTTTACAAAAAATGTAGAGAAGGTGATGTCAAGTTTCAAAACGTCGTAGATGCTTTTTAACATCCTTAGTTAAATTTAAATGTTATTTTACACTGATTTCATCGGATGACTATTTTAAATCTCACCTCCAATATTTTCAAAAAGGGTTTAGATTCCGGGTTTCGGCTTACTTGGATCGTGTCGATGTCTTTAGATGTCACATGATTTAAGTGCCGGTCACGTGCCACATTTGGGTCGTGGCAAAGTTGGTATCAGAGCGTTTGGTTTAACCTTCGTTCAAGTCTAGGTTGGCTATATGGGATCTAGGCATGCACTTTTGTTACCTAGACTTTACCTTATAGGACTTAGACTTGACTTTGGGGGTCTTATGCCCGAACTTTCGTTATATAGGATGACCTTTGTTGATGGAGTAGGTACTGAGTAGAGTGACGTACCGTACATATGTTCCGCGGCATATTTACGATACGATACTCCGCCTAAGTTACCTTAGAATTTATATCTTGAGATCTTCCTTCTATTCATTCCGTTGATCTATCCTCGTCAGTGCTTGATGATTGTTTTGGTCATCATATTTATGGGAGCCGGGAGGGCTGCAGTTAGAGATACGGTCAGAGAAAACTTGTCTGGGACAAGGACTGACCAGGATGACATTCCTATGATATACAGATACGTCGTTTATTGATATTGATCGAGTTCTAATATTGAAGCGAGTTTCTTCGGGATTCGCACCAGATGGTAGAATCATTGATGAAGATTAGCCGGACTTGAGGCATGATGTTTTCTCCTCTTCGAAGATCGTGGTGTCGTGTACTGTTCAGACAGCAGTACCAATCACTGCTGAAGTTATCGAGATATTGCTTCCAGAGTTTATGAAGTTAAAAGTTGACGATGTTTACAAGTGTAGATGGATCAGAAGGAGTCGTAGCCGTTCAGATGTGGGATGGTTAGGACTTTTTATCCATAGTGGCGCTCCGAGGTGAAGTCGAGGAATTTAGTTAGCTTTTTCCGTTGGCTCTTGCTCAGACTAGATGCAAGTCGCTTGAGAAAGAGATCGTGCAGTAAGTTTTCCTCCGACGAATTTGGGACGAGCCTTCGAAGGTGAGATTAGCAAGATTCTTCTACAGAGTATCAGAGATGACGGATTCGTGTTTCTGAGTTTGTAAGACTCCGAGTTTGGTCATAACCAAGTATGACTTTCAATTCGCGTGACTATGCAGATACGCTCCTTAAGTGGTTGATATTGGGAATATATGGAATGGGGGATTGGTGTGAAGTTTTAGTGAAAAGTTATTCTTCACAGTTGATATTGAAGATTTGATGACGCATATAACTACACTTTCAGGAGGAAATCAAAAAGGAATGATAGTGGTTACTAAAGAGAAATCGGGTTATGAAATGAGTGATAGTTCCTGGCAGGCTGGATAAATGATTTTAGCAGAAGATTTGATGGATTCTCTTCCAGGAGTTTATAATAAATAAGATTGGACTAGGATTAGTTGTGAGCACACAAGCAGAGGACAGAGATTTTCGTTATCAACATGTTGCGATACGAGAGACGGGACTACTAGCCAAGAAGATGTGATGGGATGTATCAGCAATAAGAAGAATTGTATCGTTGCTTCTCACCGGACGATTGCATAGAGAAGCCATAGTATTAGGGATCCGCCAAGAGAACCAGAATTCAGAGACAGAGAACGTTAGATCGTGGCAGACGGCAAGTAGAAATCCTTGCTATGCCAGTTCCGGGTGTGTAAACACCTTTCAACATTGAAGAGGATATACTTCGATGCCATTTGAATTCGATTTGCGTTTTTATGATCTAAATATTTCATTTTCAACGTTGAAGAAAGGACAACTCAACGTCCGTTATTTTGATATATTTATCTTTGAGGATTTAAGGGTCAATTTATGCTTTGTGCACACCAAGTGCACTTGATGAGATTTCCACGTACAGTAATTTTATTTTGATTTATGTTTTGTGCACACCAGGTGCATTTGTTGAGATTTTAGTGCGAGGTGACTGCACTCGATGGGAGTGTTGTGTATACCGGATGCACTACACTGATATTTCCGTGCACATCAGATGCACATGGTTAAGAATTTATATATATACCCTAGGTATAATTAATTTTGAATTTTTTGCACTCCGATGCACTTGATTTTGATTTTGTGCACTCTGATGCACTTGATGTTGATTTTGTGCACTCCGATGCACTTGATTTTGATTTTGTGCACTCTGATGTACTTGATGTTGATTTTGTGCACTCCGATGCACTTGAGATTTATTTTGTGCACCCCGATGCACTTGATACTATTTTGTACCCTTTTATTCTATGCACAGTGGATGCAGTGGATAATCGTTTCATGCACGCCCATTACACTTAGCGCTGTTTTGTTTTCATGCACTCCGTGACGTATAGTTGGAGATGTACAAGCAAACCCATTAGGGTTGATTTTGTTTTCGTGCTTCGCACTTGATAGGATATGTTATAGATCTGATTTATACATTTCCGCTTGGTCGTGTACACCGATGTTGCACTGCGATTATGGCATTGATTGTGTACTGAGTATACACAACGGGTTTCGTATTTGGCAAAATTTTTGTCATAACTGGAGTAATTCTCATAGCAACCGTTAGAGTTACAGTTATGAGAGATTATATCTTTTGAGTTTCACGCACACGGTTGTGTTGTGATGCGACCGTTAGAGTTCTAACTCATATGGGACTTTGGAGTCTTGTTGTATCGAGCAAATTTCATGTTTTAAAATTTGACCCCGGGAAATTGGTTTGAAATAAGTTGATTGGGTTAAGAAAAGTGTTTTACGAAAGAGGTTTAATTTAAATTCGGGGACCGAATTTCTTTAAGGGGGAGAGACTGTAATATTTTGGAAAATTAAGAATATTTATTTAATTATAATAATAATGAAATTGATAAGTTTACGAAAATGATATCGCTTATGAAATTGGGTATCGGAATCATATCCGAAAAATATAATTATTTTGATAAATATGAATAAAGTTGGTGATATCAAGAAAATGATATTTTAATTATTTTAACATGACATTGTATTTATCATTAAGCTAATGATATTTAAGTGATAGATTAATCATTTTATATCTTTTAATTCATATGGATTTAAATTGTAACATGATATAATATTTCATATTATGATAAGGATATTAAGTGTCAAGACAAGAATTACAAGTAAACATGGATGTAGATTTTACATAAAAAGAGTTTTCTTTCTTTTTGTTGTTTTAATTATTATTGCATGGTTGATTATGTCTTAGCTTAGGTTACACTCTCACATACAACTCGCCTCACTTATGCTCATAAACTTCCACCTCCTTCTTCAAGTTTAAACACCTCCTTCTTGCATGAATGTATCACACTTCATCTTGATGCCACCTCCCCCTTACCCCTCCACATCATGCTTTCTCTACACCAACAAACACTTAGGGAATCCCTTAGTGATTTCAACTGAACACAACACCTTCTTCAGCTCCAAACTAAATTTCCTAAGTGTTCATCATTCAAATTGAGAAAAAAAATAAATCCCTTCATCAACTTGTGCACATCATCAAGCTTGATCCATTACAAATCCTAGATGCTTCCATAAGCAATCCTTTAGCTGGCGTTCTCTTGCAAATCATCTCCATAGGTATAATTTATTCTCATCTTTGCAAGTTCAGTACAATTCCATATCTTTTTTTAGTGTGCAGAATAGGAAAACAGTGTGAATTGTGGTGTTAAGCCTACTGTAAATGAATCTGGAACCACTAGGTATAATCACTAGAAAATCCAGCAAGACCAAAAGTATAATGAGACTACTAGGAGATACCAATTAAAACATGAACCCCAAAACCCACACATGATCCGGCGAACATAGCCAAATTCCGGCGACGCCGGCCCCATTGTGTCCTTTTGTGTTAGTTTTTCTTCTGTGGCCTATGTTGAGTAAATTTTGATCTCTAGTATTGTTTGGATTATCTAAATATTTGCACAGTAAAATCTGAGAACGTTTTAGAAATGGTTTTATCAAATTTCAGATATTTACGATACGAGTTTTGCGTATTTCATACTGCGACTGAAATATCGACGTTCATACGTAGATTTCATTAGCATATTAATGTTTCTGGGTTAAGTATGTTGTAGGTCCTAACCTATGGATACTTATCTCATTGTTTTGAGTTTTGATATGATTTTTACACCGATATTTCATAACCACGGTTATAGGTACGATTTCGAGGATTTCTGAGATGGAGTTGGCGGATATAGTGGCGAGGATTTCAGCAAACTTAATAAGTTGGTGAGTAGATTTACATCTACGGGGAAAGTCGGACGGATGGCGTATAGCACCCCCGCAACCTATAACTAAAGTAGTAAGATATCTAATTAGGTGTTAATGTTATTGATATAGTATCATATATAGTATGTCTTCCAATTGCATATAGTTGCATGCATAGTTTCAAATGACATATGTACGTGACGTTAGACATGGATATGATTGATGACTTTGTACGAGGAATCGTGCCGTACTTGAAATGATACAAATACAGTAATACAATGAGATATTATACAAGGAATTATATGTATTGGAAATGATGAGATTTATTTGCCAAATAACGGCCAAGTTTTCCTTTGGACTCGTAAAGTTAGATTATATTCCGTTTTTGGATGTAATACTTGTGTGAGCTATATTCTTTTAAAGACTATGATTCGTTTCTATTTTGTATGATAAAAACAAGGACGCGGTGCCAATTTCCAAAACGAATATCTATTTTAACTTAAGGCAGTTTCCTCATCTCAAAATCTTTCGTTCCCTTTTCAAAGATAATGGTATAGCTCATAGCAAGTAATTACAGTAATCAGTTACGCTTAGATTTACTTACATGTTCGCGTTATATTTATCAATATTAATCATTTCCGTGATACGAACACTCTGATAGAACACTGCACAACTACCAATGAGTACTATGCTGCACAAGCACGTATACCTATGTTACACTACACCTCATTGGTACTGCCATATCACTGTAGGACCGTTATGATATATTGCGTATGTAGATGTCGATGTGAGTAGGTTATTACACCTGTAGAACACTTGTACCAATATTAATGATTGCCATGCTGCACGAGCATAGACGTGTATCCTACACTACACATCATTAGCAGTGCCATGACACAGTAGGATTGATATTATTAAGCCTATATGATTTAATTAAGCAGTCTCTTTTTATTCCTGTTGTAAATTACGAGTATCGGTACTATAGATGTTATATTTGATTCTTATGGATTTTCTTGATACTTTACTCCTGATGATATATATCGGTGGTATAGGACACTGTTATATATGTATATATATAATATATCATCAGAATGATCTATGCAAGTATTCTTATTCTTTACTTGATATTTTTGTATATGATGAATTGGCGTCCACCATGAGCTTTATGTTTTCTGAGTATTTATTCCGAACTGAGTGGGGGGACTATACGGTTTTGGATTTGTTATTATCCGGACTGAGTGGGGGGCTATACAGTCGGATACATGGTGGACCCGGTTCGAGACCGAGGGGCAAGAAAGCCGCATTATAGGCAGGGAGCCTAGCGAGGATACTCGATACCAGAGATAGAGACAAGCACGGAAGATATCCAAGGGATACTGGCCGGGGTTCGATTGGGCACGCCGGATATCCAGGGGATACCGACCGGGGCCAGGGATATCGGGTGGTGATCATCTGTTGAGATGGTGTCGACGGTATCTGCATTTACGTGTCGGTGATGGACACGAGAGATTTCTGATTTCAGGCGTCGATGCTGGACATCCATATATATTGATATGATTGCTATCATGAGGTACATAGTTAGATTACAGTTTTGTAGCCGACCAGGATTGATCCGGGGGACAGTACCTATATACATTTGTAAGGGCATTCATATACATAAAAAGGGATTAAAAAATGAGCTATAGACTCATTATTTTGAAACGTCTGATATGACATTGAGATATTTTACTTGGATAGCATGATAGCTAAAGTTGCATGATGATACATATGCCTATCATATTATATTATTGTACGATTATGATAGTACTGTATTTATGATCTAGGTATCGTCGTGCATTTCGATTTCTACCTTTAGATGTACTTTTATTCACTGAGTTAGCAACTCATCCCCGTTGTGCCACAGTTTCTTGCAGGTTTTACCGCTTGGATTATCATCGGCTTGGGCACACATTCTTCTCGGTGATTGTTGGGTAAGTGGGTTACTATTGTATCGTACTCACACTTGATTATTCATATATTCTTGTATCTAGTGAAAACTCCATCAACTTAGAAATAGTATATTATGGACTTAGAAGCGAGGATTAGAGTTTATGTATGGTGGTGTCGCACTCTTTGGAGTCGACTTCTGATTTAGATTGTTGGTTGCTCCGTCGTTGGGACGTGGAGATTAACTTCCGTTAGGATGCTACTTTATTATTTTGTTATATTGGGTTTTACAAAAATATAGAGGAGGTGATGTCAAGTTTCAAAACGTCATAGATGCTTTTTAACATCCTTAGTTAAATTTAAATGTTATTTTTACACTGATTTCATCGGATAACTATTTTAAACCTCACCTCCAATATTTTCAAAAAGCGTTTAGATTCCGGGTTTCGGCTTACTTAGATTGCGTCGATGTCTATAGATGTCACGTGATTTAAGTGCCGGTCACGTGCCACATTTGGGTCGTGATATTCGATGATCCGACAGGAGATCAGTAAGATGACCAGTTATGGATAGAGGACCTCACCCAGATGCGTTGTGAGTTGATCGAGAACGGAAAAATTTAAGAGTGTTCCTTCGATGATTGGGGTGAGTTCCCGAGGATGTGTTCGGCTAGATATCTTCTATTGAGTGATGAACATACCGAGTTCGTAATTTCGAGTCCGTATGAGAGACTCTGGGTTGACTGTAACCGAGAACAATTGCATTACGCAGATAGCAAGACGCGACGTCGAGGAGGACGAAAATAAAGACGAGTGGAACAAGATATTCGTGCGAGATGTTAATGAGCTATTGTTACTCCCCGTTGAGATTAGAGATTTGATATGTATACAGAGGCGTTGGGATACGGCTTGTTCCCGAGGAAATGCTGTGCTGAGAATGCAGATGTCCAGAAAGCGGGAAAAGATTATGGACGGGTACCAGCCTCCATATAGTTCGGCATAGGCGAGATCGGAAGAGACCTTGAGCAGGTGCCTTCCAGGACACTTCTGCGATAAGATTTGCATCGAGGATTAGATGTGTCACATGTATTCAGAGGACCAGAGGCCGACGCCAGTGACGTGCTGCTTTACGAGTGGTCATACTAATTGGCCGAGAGATGACCAGAGGAGTGCCATAACGGAATCATTTTCATTAGCACACCAGACCGGGCCGATGAGCCGATGGATTGCGAGATTGGTAATCCATAGAGAAATGGGGACCCGGAGACAGAGGATGCCAGACCGTGAGCAGGAGACAAGCGGATGTTCTTGCTCTGCCAGTTTTGGACGCACCGACTTTTTTTTCTTCGACATTGTAGGAAGTGTACCTCAATGTCATTTGTTGCGATTTGCGTTTGTGATCCGAGTATCACACTTATATCACTTGGATTTGAGTTTCATGGTATTGTTTTCGTGCATCGTGGCTTCACCTACTGGGTATTTACATTTTGTGCATATTTATTGCACTTGATATACGTTTTACAAACTGTTGTGTTGGTTTATGAATTGTGCATATTTATTGCACTTGATATCGGTTTTGTCCATTGGCTGCACATGTTATGATTTCGTAGATTTCATACAGTTGATTTGATTTGTGCATGTGGTACGCACTCGATTTTCTTTTTGCACTCGGTATAGCTCACATGTGCTTGCAGTGCGTTGATACGGATTTGTGCATATAGTTGCACACGTTTTTGATTTTATACACCTTGGTACACTCGGTGTTATTTTTCTTTATACACATTTGAGTTATTGATGCGTTTCCGTGCACTTGTTGCACCCGATTTGTATTTTGTGCATTTGTTGCACTAGATTTTTACGCCGTGAATTTGTTGCACCGGATTTGTATTTCGTGCACTGGATGCACTGGATTTGTATTTCGTGCACAAGATGCACCGGATTTGTGTTTCGTGCATTTGTTGCACCAGATTGATAATTCATGCATTGGTTGCACTAGATTTAAATTCCGTACCTTGGTTGCACCCGATTTATGTCTTTGAGCATTCGTTTTACCAGATTTATGTTTTTCTGCGCGTTTACACTTGATGTTCGTTTTCGTGCATGCTACTGCACTAGATACTTATTACGGACTTGACACGCTCGTGTTGGAATTTTGCGCATGTTAGGTGCTTGGTATTGGGTCTTGTGCGCATCGATGCACTTGAGTTAGGTTTTATTCGTGCATGTTTGATGCACTTGACCTAGATTTTATTCGTGCATATCGGATGCACTTAATTTAGATTTCATTTGTGCATGATGGATGCACTTTATTTGGATTTTCGCGCATGTTGGGCGCATGATATGAGATGTGATTTTGTGCACACCGGGTGCACTCAATTGGGATTTTCTTTCGTGCATGCTAGTTGCACTAGATTGAGATTTTCGTGCACTATAGATGCACTAGATGCTGTTGTCGTGCACATCCGTTGCACAGGACAGATGTTATCGTGCACACCCGTTGCACTTAGTTTGGTTTTGTGTACATTCGTAGCACTTGTATTTGGTTTTAATTTCCGTGCGCACCAGACGCGCGTGATTGTTGGATACGCCTTTTGAGGCTGATTTTGTTCTTGAACACTTTGTTTTCATGATGGGCACTGTATTATGTACAGGACTGATCTGAGGACAGTACCTGAGTACTTTGCATGCATAAAAAGTTTACCAAGAGGTTTTTTAAAAAGGATCTATAGTCTCGCTATTTCTTACGTGTCCGCGAGCGACACGAACGCTTATAAAGGAAAACCTTTTTGGTATATTTCAAAAACGACGGAACGTATATTTTGGCAAAACATATATGAACATACATTTATTACTTCTTAAATGAGCGTCCGTCACTTGTACCGTGAGTTACGCATCATACGGCGATTCAGAAAAGATTTTGCATATGTTTTATTCAGTTTAAGAGCTTTTCTAAGGATGCGTACTATAACCGTATTATAGTATTTGACTAGTGCATATTGGATTTCAGTAGTGGATTTCGAGATCTGTATCTCCATTGTAACTCCGATGATTTGCGTGACGCTTGACGGAATTCGATTTTGATTTTCGTACTCGTTTTCAGGCGCACAAGATGCATTGTGGTATTTCTGTATTTTCCGTGATTTCGGAGCCCGTGATAGAGCAGATTATTGAAATGGTTTAGTATTTGGGGTTTTAAATTTAAATTTGAGGACCAAATTTATTTAAGGGGGGAAGATTGTAATATTTCAGAAAAATATAAAATATTATCTTTGGAATTTAATATTAAAATAATATATTTCGCGAAAACTACCGATTTGCGAATTTGGGATTTTTCATAAAATGGTATAAATATATACCAATATTTATGAAATAATTGGGAGATTAAAATGATTTATTCATTTAAAAATTTAATTATTGGAATTGTGAGCTTTGGTTTTTGGCCAAAATTCTTGTATTGCAATTTCTTTCCTGCAAGCACAATTTCATGGGCTTCTTTTGCTATGAGTGGGCCTTTTATGTGCTGGCTTGGAGTGGGTGGGGTTTTAATTGAGCATTTATGGTTTTTGGATTGATGAAGATATTGTGGTGATGGAATTTGTGTGCAAGTGGCTTGTATTTAATTTTTGGCCATTTCCTTTGTGGGCAATTTCGTGAGCAGTGAACATTTTTTAGGCATGGGCTTTGGTGTGAGTCGTGCTTTAGCATTAAATGTTTTTGTTGTGTGTTGGATATTTTGGTGAGATCTTTTGTGAAGGTGGCTGTTGATTTGAGTAGGGTTTATTTTGTTGTGAGATTTTTATATAGGTTGATTAATTTAGTCATTTAATAACTCACCACTACACTTCACATTCAACAGAGCACCAAAATCCCCAGAGAACAAAAACCTTGGCCGAGCCCATTTTTTCCAGTAAGAAAATTTTTCCTCCAAGGCAAAATTCTTGTGCTCACAAATTTTTTCCATAGCAACTTCATTTACCTCCACCCAAATTCTTGGGTGTCTTGAGACAAAGTATTCACACACTATCTCTATTTCGTCTTGGGTATCTAGGCTAGCAAACTGGATGCCCGAGTTGCTTCGGTTTAGAAGCGGGAGCCCGTATAAAGAATCCTCGACGTGTGTCCTCTTCGACGAGCGTGACCGGAGAGTGAACTTTGTCGAGGCAGCCGCAACATGCTAAGGACAGAGATTGAAGACCGAAGGACACGGATCGATCGGTACCTTTACATAGATTCCGAGACGATGGAGCATATCGACTACGGCTGAACAAGTAGTTCTACAGGTGAGTAGATTTATATCTATGGGGGAAGTCGGGTGGATGGCGTATAGCACCCCCGCAAGCATTGATATGGAATATCGTTTTATTATTATATCCTGATAAATGATATGCGACGGACATGATTATAGGATTTACAAACGATAATATGATAGAAGTTGCCACTAATGAACATATTGACATATAAGAATATGAAATGAGAAGTGAATCATGATAGGTACGAATTGAAAGAGAACAAGTATGACGTTTATATAATGTGATGCAAGATATTAATGTGATGAACGAGTATACGATATGATATGATGACTTAGTGTGATATGTCATTGTTAGTTATATGTATGCCCCAGAGGCCATTACTGTACATACGTTGTATATTGTAGTGGATGCTTGGACATATATAGGGAGGACTTTCTTGCTCGACATGATAATATGCTATCTGGTTACTCTTTATCTTAACATGTACACTGATTGTCTCTATGTCACATATTGATAAAGCCCTTAGGATGAGTACTTGACTACCAGGACTATGATGCAGATCATACTAGTGGAGACAGTGTAGTCGCCAAGTACATCCTTCAAGTGTTCCTAGTCGTGGGAGTACCGAGACAGGGCATCGATACTCCAGAGTAGACTAGCGTATGAACTTCTTGACCCATATGATGGGCGATGGATGATCCCATATCCATTGGTGTTTGACATCAGAGAAGGTATACGGGTGCTCAATGGAGACTGGGTACACTGGACGGACTCGCCGAGAACTTCCGGATGGTATTATACCTCACGTCAAATGGCAGTTCTCTGGTGACACTGGTACAGGTTAGTTTGTAGACCCGAGATCGTCATAGAGTCTTGTGTGATTCCCATTGTGCTTTGATTTTCATCATACAACGTCCAAGAGGGCGTGCAAAAAGGTGGCTTTTGGGTACAGTCCCGAATCACATGGAGGCAATGAGCGATAGGAGGGGTTTCGTCTCTCCCGGTATAGGGAGTTGATGTTGCGCTATGTTCGATTGGTTATAACTGGAAATCCCTGGCCAGGGTTGCTGAGATTTACTGGTAAGTGTTATCTGTAGTTTCTCCAACTGTTATAGACCTCATATCGACACGACTTATCAAGCTGCTGGGGTCTGACGTTTACTACCCCTAGGTGAGATATGCGACATATCAGACGAAGAGACCGGACTGTACGGGAGTGTTACTGGTTGGATTCACGGGAGAATGTACAGGCTTTCTTGTTGATCCTCTGATTGCTCAATACCTGGGTGGCTGTTACGTTTAGCTGACCGCTTGCAGCTTGTGAGTGTTTGATATGATCATCACCTACTGCCGGCGTATTGACGATTCTTTAGAGTCCTACACAGAGGTTTCCTGGCTCAGGCAAAACGGAGTAGGAGCACATATGTGATATGTGCGGGACCGAGAATAATACGTGTATGCGATATAGTATTAGATTCTCGTGATATGAGATATCGGCCGGGTATATGGGATATAGCTGGGTCATCGGATCAAGTGTTGATTCGATGAACTGATACAGATTATATTGGTCGGTTATTTGTGAAATAGCCGGATTATCGAATCAAGTGTTGATTCGATAATTTAATGTATAATTATATATTTGATATATTAAATTACATTAACTAATATTAGCTCACTTAAAGATTCATTTTCTCACCGGATAATACATTGATATATATGCGATATATGTTAATTGTATTATTTTCTTTTGTTACAAAAATATATTATATATATGTGATATATAATATTGTAACAAGTTATGTTTACAAATGCAACATGATTAGTGGAGATTAAACATGGTTGGGGTTTGATTTGGGTTAATCTTTTCTAGAAGCTTCTAGAAGCTTTTGTTTTATTTCTTGCAAAGATATTATGTGTTGATATTTTGGAGATATTTCTTTAACCCAACCCAACCCTTTAACCATAGTTCATTCTCTACATGGGTTAAGTCTTCATACTTAACCCATAGTTGCATTTCTAACCACACACTTGATTCATTATTCATCACAAAATGATTTGATCATCTTCTTCTTCTTTCTTGCTTGATGAAAAGCTTCACTAGCTTTTTCATATGTGATGATTTTGAGTGAGATAAAGAAAACAAATGAGAGCTAAATTCCTACTTCATCATCCTAATCTATTCTAGCCACTTAGATTAGGGCGTTTGCTTTGCTAATACTTAATTAGTGAAGCAAAAGTTTGGGTTTGAGTTTCTTCAAGGTAGATCATCTTTATTATTGAAGATCGAAAGCAAGCATGCATCTTTCTCTTCATGTAGCCTCTCTTGAGTCCGGGTACTTGATGATCGCAGCGAAGGGATCTCAACACGGAGCTTTAGAACTGAAGGAACGGACTACAAAGGTTGTAATCCCTAACTCTTAGAAGTAAAGTTGTTTACTTGCATGTTTAACCCTAATTATCTAGCGAAGATCCTCGCTTTAGGTTGTTCGGCACGTCTAAATTTTAAATCGGGTATGGTTGATGCTTTATAGACCCTTGTGACAGTGCCTAGTAACCCTACAGTCGTTATATGGATGCGAGTCGATATGAGATTGTTGATACCTTTGTCGGTCCCCTGATACGAGATTGATACGGATGTGACCTGAGAGATAGGTATATATATACGGATAATGATGTGCATAATGAGTGGTATGCCGTACGAGACTTAGATCCGTACCCCCGTTGTTGTATAGGTTGATAGAATCCCTAATTGTTTAATGCAGCCGTACGATGGATTACCGTACGCGATGAGTTTTACCTGTTGATTGATCCATACCCTTGATTAGAGGATGACGTATGATAGCTTTTTCCGTACCTGATGTTGTGAGGCTGGATGCCGATTGATAGATTCACCGACTCGGATATGTGGTAGATACGTATACCTTTTAGCATTTTCGCTTACGATGTACCTTATGCTACGTTCATGTCATTCTCATTGCATTACATATACATGTGCTAATACACCTACACCATTATCGATGATGCGTATGTTACACTTACACAGATTTGCCGGCTCACACACTTTCTTCATCGATAATTGCTATGTTACTTACACAGTAGAGTTGCTACATCATGCTAAGAGATACTTGCTATATCTACATGTTCATCATGCATACATACTTACATGTACACCCACATACCTTACTACAGCTACATGAAATGCATCATACATACCTGCTTACATGTAGATACACATATCTTGCTATAGTTACATGTACACCTCATATGATGCTGCACTTGATTTCGGAGGAATTAGGAACCGCATGATATATTTTAAAACTGAATTCATTTAAAAGAGCGGTTTTCCCTTAATATGCTCATATTGCTGTTTTATGTTGCATATATTATATTTCATGGATTTACGCATTGAGATATGGATTTCATATGATTTTATGGATTTGAGGACCGTGGTATTTTGAGAACTTATGCATTGTTTGAAAACCCCGAGTTCTCTTGATATGATATTTCGATGCGTCCACCATGAATTTTCTCGGTTCTGAGACTTGTGTTAGAAACCCAATGCGAGGAGTTGGATGAGGCCTTGTGCGGGTACATGGTGGGCCCGGAGGTACCCCGAGGCAAGAAAATCGCAGATGATGGCGTTGAGCCCGAGGCAGGGGAGTACTACCTTACCAGTGATAGTATTTGGACTCGGCAGATATCTGGAGGATACCGACCGGAGTTATGAGATGAGATAGGCCGATTCGTACTGTAGGAGCCTGCGGGTCGATCCCGTAGATGGGGCCTATGGTTTTATGATGTTGCGAGTGTCGATGTTGGACACTCAGGTTCCATGAGACTTACAGATTTGAGGGCCGATCTGAGGATACAGTGCCTGAGGTATGAGGATTTGCGTATCAATGCTGGACACGGGTTTCATGATGTTTCGAGTGTTGGTATTGGACACTCAGGTTCCAAAATTTGATGTGTTATTGATGGACACACTTTCTTTGATATCCTCATATATTTACATGCACATGCTTTCATGATATTTCAAGTGGATGATATCCACATGCATACAGGCATTGATTATATTGTTGGATGATATCCACATGCATACAGGCATTGATTTTATTGTTGGATGATATCCACATGCATTCAGGCATTGATTATTGTTGGCATATATGCAGATACGGTCACCCTAGATATCATAGTATTACTTTTATGATATAGTTGACCTAGGAATCGTTGTTTATTTGATTTCTACCTGATGATGTTTTCTACTCACGAGTTGGCAACTCACCCCCGTTGTGCCATAGTTCTTACAGGTTGACCGCATGGATCAGTAGCAGTGTCAGAATTTGAACTGTTGCATTGACGGCTAACTTTTGTTCTTTTTCGCGCAGGCACTATGTCTTTCGACACTTCTTTCCTGTTTGTTCGCTCGGAAAGCGCATTCCTTTACGTGTAAGGGAATGCGCTTTCCGAGCGAACAAACAGGAAAGAAGTGTCGAAAGACATAGTGCCTGCGCGAAAAAGAACAAAAGTTAGCCGTCAATGCAACAGTTCAAATTCTGACACTTGGTACTTTAAATTTTTACCGCATTGCAATACAGTAGAAGGGGACCAAGGGGGACCCACAAAATCAAGATGACGGCTCATCATTGATGAAACAGTTTCATCATTGATGAGACATCCACTCATTAAAAAAGAAATCCGTAGAAGGATTCTCATTCAATGAGAAACCACTCGGGCCAAGGAGTTAAACTCTCTTGAGAGCAGCGCTCTGCAACAGAAATGACATCTGTTAGAATTAATGATGAAGGGAATAAAAATTTCCCTAAAATTTTTTTTAAGAGCTCGGCTCTATGAAGATGATGGAGTAATCCATCAAAAACCCTAAAAAAGCAAAGCTTTTTACAGAACTTAAAAACTTCAGGATCTTTAAGATCTGTAAAGCGAACTCTGAGAGTTCTTTATTAATGGGTTAAGAAACCCTAAAAAGGATTTCTTTTTCTAATCCACGATCTAGAAAGAGCAAAACTCTGGTTTTTAATTAATGGGTTGAGAAACCCTGAAAATCTTTAAGATCGGTGATCTAAGTAGAGCAAAACTCTGTTAATGGGTTCAAATCTTACCAAAAACAATTGATAGAGTCTTAACTCTAAAGCAGTTTCTGAGGCAGAGAGCTTGGCTCTGAAAGAGAATTAAATTCTCAAGAACAAGAAAGCAAGAAGATGAACAAGCAGTCATCTCAAGGGCCAAAGGTCCTATTTATAGGCGCTGGAAGTCGATTCAACTTCCAAGTTGATCCAACGGTCGAAAATCTGCCACCGCTGCACTCACGTGTAAGCCACGTGAGTGCAACGGTAGGGGGCATTTGTTTCCCCCAATCAGAGAGCAAAGCTCTATTCAAAAATTTGAAATTTGAAATTTAAAATGAGACAGCACCTCATAAGAGCGCTGGCGCCAAGAGCTCCAGCGCTAAGAGTCAAAAACTCTGAGGCAGCGCTCACGTGCAAAGCACGAGAGCACTAGCGCCAAGAGCACCAGCGCTAAAGACTCTGAGGCAGCGCCTCTCGTGCAAAGCACGAGAGCACCAGCGCTAAAGACTCTGAGGCAACGCCTCACGTGCAAAACACGAGAGCGCTAGCGCCAAGAGTCAAAGACTCTGAGATAGCGCCTCACGTGCAAAGCACGAGAGCGCTAGCGCCAGAACTAAAAGTTCTCAACCCTTGGATCAAAGATCCAACAAAGATGATAAATCATCAAATTACCAGAATAAAATTCTGTTGAGGAAATACTTCTCAAAATCTTTCTAAACCAGAAAGATTGTGCTATGTAAATCAGAACACCGTTGGATCAAAGATCCAATGGTGGTTAAAAATCACCGAGATACAGAATAAGTTCTGTATATGAAAATATTTTCCCAATCTTGTTAATAACAAGAAAACTATCTTCTGTAAAACAGAAGTCCTTGGATCAAAGATCCAACGGTGGGAAACATTCCCCAAATCAATCAGAGATCTCTCAATAAGAGATTTTCTTAACTGATTAAACAAGTCAGCCTCCCCTATATAAAGGACCCAAGACTTCAAGTCTTAAACAGAGGAACCCCCCCATAAACTTCAAATTCTCAGAAAAGAAAAAGAGAAGAGCAAGCTTTAAGAAGAAGAAATTTTCTTCGAGGTAAATAAAAAGAAGAGAGATCATAACATCTCTTCCATATTTGAGAGTTCAACTCTTACATCAGAAGAACATAGTTCTTTACCTAGATCACAGATCTATTAGACCAATTCTTGCACAAAAAAACAGAAGAGATCAAAGCATCTCCTCACAAAAAGAAGAACTCGGTTCTTAGATCCATGAGACAAAGTCTCTTATAAACCGAGAATTTAATTCTCAGAGCACAGAATTAATCAGAGCTGCCAAAGAAACGCCTTAGCGCTCCAATTTAAAAGAAGCGCTTTAGCGCTCCAAGTCTGGCGCTCAACGCTACGCGCTCCACGTGCTCCTCACGTGGGCGCCCTTTTATAATAAGCGCTTTGGCGCTCCAAGTCTGGCGCTTAGCGCCAAGAGCTCCACGTGCTCCTCACATGGGCGCCCTTTTATAATAAGCGCTTTAGCGCTCCAAGTCTGGCGCTCAACGCCAAGCGCTCCACGTGCTCCTCACGTAGGCGCCCTTTTATAATAAGCACTTTGGTGCTTCAAGTCTGGCGCCCAGCGCCAAGCGCTCCACGTGCTCCTCATGTGGGCGCCCTTTTATAAAAAGCATCGTAGCGCTCCCAGTGTGGCACTCAGCGCCGGGTGCTCCACATGCTCCTCACGTAGGCGCTGAGGAAACATAATGCGCTCTGTACATAAAGCGCTCTGCGCTGTAAAAAGTTTTCAACACTCAATAAAATACAAAGGAAAAAGGGTGTCAAAACCCAAATCAATACTCAGCATTGTTGAACAAAAAAGGGTTGAGCCCAAACAAATGCTTGACATTTTATTCAAAATGAGTGGACTGAGCCCAAACAAGTGTTCAAACACTCTATTCAGAACTGAGTGGACTGAGCCAAAGTTAGCCATAAGTCCCTAATTCAGATCAACCGAGCCCATGTGCTCACAATCTCTTTAATTGGTCTTAGTCCCAAACCTGACTATAGATCTCCCAACCAACATTGGTTCAAGGGTGCATCTCTTCATACCTCTGATACATGTCTGTTCACTGCCGAAAGACGCGACCGGGATGTTGGCTCGGGAAGAAACCGAAAAGCCGCCCCAAGGTAACGTAATACTGGGTCTTTTGATTAGAATTTGATCTTCAAATTCTTATATATCATATCCTGCAGGGCCAAGTCCTGGCGATGAGGTGGCAGGTGAGATGACGGCAACCACCGAGCCCAAAGCGGCTACTCTTTCTCTGGAGTCTGGGACTGCCCCAACCGCCGCTTTTTCTCCTTGTGGTTCCTTACTATCGGCGGGCATCACGAGCGTCACGACGGCCCTTGTCGAATCGGGGGACGAGGCCACGGGCGTAGAAACTATTCCAATAGTGGAGAGCGAAGGAGCTGCTGTGCCTAGTGATGCTCTCGCCGCGATTTCGGTTGTCGACCTATCAGGTAGATCTAGGGCCACTGTTTTCATTTTATCTTTCAATCCCGTTCATCCTCATCTGATGACATTTTGTTCGTTTTGAGTGTAGGTGTAGCAAATGCGGAGATTGCGCCATCTGAAGTGCCTCTGGTTGCCGCCGTGACGGTTGTTGTTCCGTCGCCTTCTCCCGTGTTGTCTGGAGTGCTGGAAGGTATATGTTTGCGACTTATTGGTTTCATTGGGCGTAATATACTTTTTGTACTGACATTGTGTTGTTACCACCTTGCAGGAGTCCTATTTGACCACCTATATTAGGTGTTGACCGCATTTCTCCTTCTAGTCGGAGATTGCTTCACCTGCTGGTATCGGTGAGTATATCCTTCAGCTAGTGTCCCTTTCTTTCTTTTATGAATAGACATGTTGCTGATTCTTCTTTGAATTGATTACAGCGTTACAGATTGGAGGAGGAGACGAGAGAATAACCGCGCCTCCGGTACTCCCAACTTTGCCACCTGCCTCAGCCGGTATAGTAGATTCCATCGCTCGTGCATACTTTTTTTTATCTTTCGAGTCGACATTTAACCATAGTTTGTTTTGCAGCAATCGCGTCAACTCCGGCTCCCTTTGAGTATCGTCTCCTAATGCCGGCAGGGCCCTTTGCAAAGCGCTCATCTTCTAGGGGCGCTGCGACGAGCCTACGAATGTTGAGCGAATTCGTCGAGGATCTTGATGCTGAGGCCCTTGCATCTGCTGCAGATTTTGCCATGGAGGTTAATCACATGCTGGCAACGCTCGTAAACTTTGTTAGGTTGGTTAATCACATGCGGAGGTTAATCACATGTAGGGGCAGCATTTTCCAGAGAGGTTAGCTATGAACCGTCGGATATACGTGAGCTTTCCTTGGAGAGACCGCAGTTGCTTGAGAGTTCTTGGCGAAGGCATTTCCATAATCGCCTTGATCTTTGACGGGTCTATTTCGATACCCCGGTGTCGTATGATGAATCCTAGGAATTTGCCTAAGGAAACTCCAAACGCGCATTTCAAAGGGTTCATCTTTAGGTTGTACTTCCGAAGGCGCTGGAACACTATCTTCAAATGCTCCCAGTGCTCCTCGTACGATTCGCTTTTCACCATGAGGTCGTCAATATAACATTCGACAATCTCGTGTATGAGGTCATCAAAGATCTTTTTCATGGCCCTCTGGTAGGTGGCGCCAGCATTCTTCAGACCGAAGGGTATCACTTTATAGCAAAATATGCCTAGCGGAGTCCGGAAAGCAGTGTGCTTTTGGTCTTCAGGATGCATCTTGATTTGGTTGTACCCTGAGGATCCATCCATGAAGGAGAACACTTCAGGGGTGGATGTGTTATCGATCATCAGCTCAGTAACAAGCACTGGGAAGTCATCTTTCGGACAAGATTTGTTGAGATCCCGGAAATCTACGCAGATGCGTACTGTTCCATTTTTCTTCATTACCCGACCGATATTGGCGATCCAGTCCGGGTATTGAACTTCTTGGATGAAGCCGGAGTCGATTATTTTCTTGACTTCGGCATTGATACTCATCTCAAGCTCGAGCCACATTCTTCTTGGCGCCTATTTGACTGGTTTGACGTCCGGCGATATTGCCAGTTTATGCACAGCTATCTCTGGATCTAATCCCGGCATCTCGGAATAGTTCCGTGCGAAAAAGTCTTTATACTGCATAAGCACATCTTTTAACGTGGCCACCTGTTTCTCAAACAACAGCTCACTGACGAACATTGGCCTTGGGTCGTCTACCGTCCCCAAGTCGATTTTTTTTAGATTGTCAGCCGTGGTATGTATCCCATCTTCCAGCTCTTTTGGCGCCGGTGGAAATTTTGAGATCACATCATTCTCATCTTCATTCGCAAAGCACTGGGAGAGGGCATCCATATTCTCGTGTTCTCCCTCCTTTGAGAATGTTATCATATGGCAGGTACGAGCTCGTTTCCAAGCTTGATTCTGATCTAAACTTTCCCTCATAGTATAGGTTGCTCTCGGCTCATGCTTTCATGGCGGGTCTACCCTCCAACTGTCAGATAGGGCAAACCTGCCTTGCTGATACTGATCTTCAACCTAGTCTTTGAAGATGAAGCAGTCTTCAAGAGGATGTCCCACTACTCGGTGGTATGAGCAATAATCCAGGTGATGGACCTCGTTTATCTGTTCGAGGTATCAAGATTCCGGGAGCGTCATCATTTGATGCTTCATGACAAGGTTGAATATTTTCATTGTCTTGTCTTGAGGGAAAGAGTACTCCCGACCCATCTTCTTCATAAAAGATGAGTTCCGGCTGACTTTTTCTCGCTCGCATGGCTTCTTGGATCCGCTTCGCTGTCTTTGAACGCCGTCCTCGTTCTTGATCTTGTCATTGCTTCTGTGTATGACTTTTTCCTTACCGCGAGAGCGCACAGCAGGAAAAGGGTGAAGGGCATCGTCGTTTTCTCCTTCCGTATCCTGTTCAATGATACGCTGCGTCCTGGCTTTCTCGTAAATGGCCATTTCACGGCTATGGTCATCCCGAACCTTTTGACTCGCTTCTCTTATTAGCCTGTTAATCTGTTCTTCGAATGATGGGCTTGGTATTCTCACGGTGGGATCTTGCTCTGGTTCGACATCAACACTATCTGGAAATGCATTCGCTTCTCCACCGGAGTTATTTATGACATGGTAGCCATAGAACCGCTCCCGTTTCTTGGACCGAACGTATCCAAAGCTAGTCGTCTCCATTCTTCCGTTGGGCATCTTCTGCCGAGTCCCGGGAATGTCCCAAATCTTGTTATAGAACTGGGCTTGTCGAGCAGTCTATTTGAAGAGTACACCTTGGCGTCTCAATAGCCTTTTCAGTCCCTCTGCGTACTATCTGGGAAAATGGATTGGTTTAAGCCTGTCGAGCGCAGGTTCGGCACCGTGCCATACTTCTTTCTCCCCTTTAGTCTTTATGGATTGATAGAAAAGGATCGCTTTCTCACCCCTTTGCTTAGGAGCGACGTTGAAGGTCTGCAGCTCTCGCACGCTGTACATATCAAGTGCATCAAGTTCTTTGTAATACCACTGCGGAACCATGGTAATTTGTAAACTCTGGTCAGCTCCAGCAAGGTTTGCATTGACGGGCGGACGGAGAACACTGTGTTGGCCTCGTCCTCAGAGTCACTGCTAAAGTCCAGAATAGAAGTAGATAGTCCTGGCCTGTTGCCTTGGGGTTGTCCCGAGTAGACCATCTCTTCATCCTACTCGGTATTGCTCCCAAATATCCGGATAGTGGCGATGACTTTTTGTTTATTCTCCGGTTTACAACATCTCTCTATGTTTTCGAAATCTGGTAAGAAGTACTTGGCGTCTTCATATTTGCAAACTTCATTTACGGAGAATGGGTTCAGCTCCCCTGTAACTGTGTACTCGATGCCGTCCTTGAAGTACTTCATACACTGATGTTGTGTGGAAGGGATGATGTTGTACTCATATAACCAAGGTCTGCCGAGCAAAGCGTTGTAGCAAGTTTTGGGGTCAATAACACGGAACTTGATGTCAGTGATAAGCTGGCAGAGGTTCATACAGCTATAACAGGACTTCAACCTAGTATTGAAGTATTCCAACTCAACAGGCTGTAATCCAGGAGTAAGGAAATACGGGCCCTCATGATAGCTTGCTTGTGTTAGTAGACATGAATTTATGATCTAGTGGGACTCCTGAGATTTCGTTGGATTCACGCATGAACTACCCCAGCACCCCATATATGCTAAGTTACAGCTAAAATTACCAGTCTTGCTTGAATCCATGAATACATCAGTTTGCAAGATAGAGTTCATGTATGTATCAAGTATTCATGTTTGGTATTCTTGTATCCATATCAAGTTGTATTCATGGTTCGAGTTAAGTCATAGTGTCAAATATTTATGTTTTGATTGAGTCAAGTTCAAGTCTTGTATTCAGGTTTGATATATGTGTTTGAATTCAGGTATTCAGGTTCATGTTCAAGTATGCATGCTAAATATTGGGTTCATGTTTGAATTGGATTCTGACTTTAGTTTGGATTCAAGTTCACGATCAAGTATTCAGGTTTGGTTTTAGATTCAGGTTTGAGTTTGGATTTAGACATGAGTTAGACTTAGACTTGAGTCAGACACTTTAAAACTGATTTTGATCTTGAATTAGGTTCAAGAGTTATCGGTAACTACTGCACATGGACGACAGGATTTATGTCTTTTTCCAAGACAATTACCGTTGATAACGCCGTTAAGTTTTCTACCTTAAATAGGCAACCATTCACTTTCTCCGGCTCCCTGAGGCTCTAGAGAATTGATCCCGTTTAAACCTATATTTACCAAAGTCCTTAACAGTGTTTTATATAGCTCGAGGGGGTTTTATGAAAAATATTTTTGACATATAGTTTCAAAATAATCTCGAGAAATTAATTATATTATTTAGGGTTCTATGAATCTGAATTTTAGAGATTTGAGGTATTTTAGTGATAATTACCTTAACTTGAATAGTTCATTGTATTTTACTGTAATCTTGTCTTGTATTGATATCTTGATGGTATTTTGATGAAACTTGAAATTCTTTTATTAAAAAAATATAAATTATTATATTTTGAATATATATGGATTTATAATATTTATATAATTATTAAAAATTAATTTTGATTATTAAGTAGAAAATTTCGTTTTTGTTAAAAATCGTATAAAAACCTTTCGAGACCGAATGCTCCATGAGGAGGCTGCATCTCGATCTACTAGCCCAAGGATGTGCGATAATCCGCACAATCTAATAGCGGGTCCCCTAAAAATGGTTGTAGAGGCTTATTTGCAAAGGATTTTGAAATATAATTCAAAAGAAAACCATTTTTATAGTACATGGTATTTTAATGAAATATTGTAATCGTAACCAAAACGTACTTCAAAGAATATTGTGCTATGTAAACATGTGTGTATGTGAGGGGTAGGTCATTACCCCGTGAAGTTTTCTAAAGGTATGCTTTGACAGAAGAATATGAAAAGATGTGTTGTCAATAGTTCATGGTATTTAAACGAAAAACTCAATTTAAGGTTATTTTACATGAGAATTTAGATGGAATTTGATTCTAAATAACTATGATTTGAAGTTACAAGTGATGTGTACAAATTAGATTTAACGAAGTATTAAAGATGAGTAGTTTTGTAGGTTTTAGTAAAAGTTGTCGGTAGTAACTTCACTTTCGACATATATTTTGAGAAGATGTATTCAAAGAAGAAGGAGAGGAATTGAGAGGGAATTACCATTTGATTATGTTAAAAAGAGCGGGATGATGAGTAGGAAAGCTTTGGAGTGTCGTGGGAGCGTCGAAATTGGCTTCGATCTTCACCGGAGGTTGCTTGCTTGTTAACTCCACTTTACTCCACTTGCACCTAGGGGTTTTTAGAGAATTTTGGCTAAAATTTTCAGAATGAGGATGGACTAGGGAATGGGGTAGTATTTATAGTGTGGAATTAGGATTTTGGAATTAAAAAGAGTGAATTAAAATGCATTAAAATAGTGATAAGTAGTGAAATGAAGGGTCTCTATTTGATTGCACGGAAATCAAACAGTGCAGAGGAGTCAGGGGTAGGGGAAGGGACGTGTGTGCAAAGCCCGGGGTCAAATGGTTATGGTTGGACCGTCGGCGCCGGTGGAAATGGGGATCTCTCCGGTCAAATTTGTGAGGGTCGGTGGATTGAAGCCACGTGTCCACGCCAGTATTTACAACATTGTGCACATGTTTGTTTTCTTTGTCTTTTCATTTTTATGTGCATTGCACGTGTAAACTTTTGGGCTTCCAAAAATTTTAAAAGAAAAATCAGAAAAAATATAATGTGTCTGATGGGTTTCGAACACAGGGGCTACGTCACAGTGGTGCAAGGCTTTACAAATGAGCTACAAGTTATTTCTTGCTGTTCTTAAACAAAATTAATTTATAACTAGTACTCAGGCTGTGAAACTCTATTCTGTATTTTAACAGAAGAATTTTCGTACTAAGATTTCAGAGTCGTTACATTCTACTTTCCTTATAAAAAATTTCGTCCTCGAAATTTATACAAGAAAGTTGTAACAGATTCAAGAAAACTTAAGTTACAGTGATGGTGAAAGAACTGCTGGTATGGTACCGAAAGTGCATGAAAATGTTTGAAAGAATGAAAGGATGCAAGAATTTGAAAAGGCTGGAAATATGGGAAGGGATTTACCAGTGTTACCTTAACCTATAGCCTCGGCTTCCACGGCCGCCAAAGTGTAAGCCTGACGCCTCGGCATATTTTTCTGTGCATCCTGGTACATCGATGGCTGACGAGATAAAGGTGGTCCGCATGGAGGTGGTGCAAGATGAGCTAACCGATTAGGTGGAGCTTGGATAGCTGGTCTATATGCAGGATTTTGGCCAGTTCGGTTGTGTGGGCAAGTGCCTATAGTGTGTGAGGATGATCCACATATCAGACAATGACCATTCGCTCAACGGCAATTTTTGACTTGGTGTCCGGTCCTCTTACAATAGATGAAAAAGGTGGTTTCAGTTTCGGGAAATGATCCTCCTAGCCTCAGAGCTGGCGCTGGAAGAGTTGGCCTAGAAGAGGCTCCTCCAGTAATCTGATGGGCGGGATGATTCATACCGACCAACTGTGGCCTTCCTTTCTTCTTAATGACCCCTTCATAGTGACAGGATGACATCAAACCTGCTTCATGTGTTAGGTATTCTCCCGTTGCTAGGGCAGCCTGGATCTCTGGGTCTAATCCTTGCAGGAAGCGCCTAGCTTTGATTTCTGCAGTAGGAATTAGATGAGCGGCGAATCTGCCAAGCATGGTGAATTCTGCATCATACTCGTCCACCGACTCATCCCACATGGATCCTTGTTGCAAGTCAATGAACTTTTGTTCCATCTCGAAGTGTGTGGTTTCCGGAAAGTACTTGGCGTCAAAGAGATCACGGAAAGTCTTCCACTCGATAGGCTGTTCAAGACGGCTTTCCTCGGCCTTCCACCAGACTCTGGCATTGTCGGTGAGCTAGAGTTTGGCTATTCTGACCCAAGCCACTTCTGGAACTTGTGTTGTGGCTAGGTCGTCTTCAATGCTCTGTGCCCATTCCTCCGCCTCAAGTGGTTTCTCCTTCCCTGAGAAGTTCTTCGGGTGTAACACTCGAAATTGTTTCACTCCCGGTTGTAACACCCTAGTTCATTTATACCATGTTCAATTTGATTATTTTCTTTATTTTGTGGCTATTTCTTGGTTTTAGTTGTTTTTGGGTGCGGATAGTGTTTTGGTGTCTGTGTTTAGTATCCGACCCGACCCGCATGCTTGAAACCTGTCTTGGTTCTTGATTACGATTTATCCGTGCTAGTTCTGAGAATCCATGCACACATATGTCCTATATACCTGTATCTTATATCTGGCATTGCATATATTTTCAAATACTACAAATTATAGTCAAATAATATATTTCAAATATCTAGCATGGCCTGCATCATACCCCATACCCTATGGTTGCATCCGTACATCGTGTTCACTTCCTGTTTGTTGTAACGGACTCGTTTGAATCGCTACGTGCATATTACATGTATCCGTTCTTGGGGGTATGCATTTTCTTTAACCGGATATCGCATTATTGTTTTGGTTGATACGTATATTATCCGTATTTTCAAACTATATTCTTAGACACAACCCGGGTATGTTTCGGAGTATTCTTGTATTAGGTATAAAACTTAAAATATATAATATAATATTCTTTATATATTATAAACTGTTTTTCCTTAACTAATATATATTTTTATATATCCTAACAGTATTCCAATCCTACCCTCTCTCTGTCTCTCTCCTCTATATATATAATAATATATTAAATATTACTTTCAAACCTATATTTCAAACCCTGCCTATCTCTTTCTCCTTACTGCTCACTTCTTCCTCGTTCTCCACATGTGAACCTAAACCCACGCCTGCCCTCGCCTTCACCGTCGCCGCCACCACCCTCGCTCTCATCCCCTCGTCTCCTCACCCTC
This sequence comes from Agapanthus africanus, assembly GCA_030015575.1. Classification (NCBI taxonomy): domain Eukaryota; kingdom Viridiplantae; phylum Streptophyta; class Magnoliopsida; order Asparagales; family Amaryllidaceae; genus Agapanthus; species Agapanthus africanus. The sequence goes on along the minus strand of CM057349.1, from coordinate 411,630,352 downwards.
GTCGACCTCACCTCCACCTTCTCCGCTCTTTTTCCGCTTCACCCCATCGCAACCCCCTGCAAACCCCAAGCATACCCTGCACAACCCGATCCCATCGCCGACGTCTGCCCTCACTGTCATCGCCACCATCACCTCGTCCTTGAAACCACTACCTCCACTCCTTCTTCTTCCCCAACTGCAACCCTGCACACCCAACGAAACCCACCGAACCCTACAACCGCCGTTCACCTCCACCGCCGGTGACTCGACATCGTCATCACCCCTTTCTCCTCTCCTCCTCAACCTTGCCATCATCTCCTCTCTTGTTCCTGACGAGAACACATCTCCCCCGAGCATCCCAGCAACCCTGTACCCTCACCGCAGTCGCTGCCCTTTGCCTTGGACCTCACCGTCGACGGCCCATTGTCGACATCACCTCCCTTCGCCTCCTCTGACCCAGAGCTCAATACCAGTGCCACACCCCAGACCTTTTCTCATTTCTTCTTCTTCTTGTCTTTTCTTGATTCTTGGTTTTTCCGGTGATCGCCAGAGTCGTGCACGTCGCCGACGATCTGGGCGACCCAGTCGTCGCCCTCATCCAGTATGGTCACGTTCTTGTATAGCTTGGTTCAGTTCTGTACGCGCGTGTGTACATCGCGACGTTTACCAGACGTCGAACGCGGTGTACGTACCCTGTCGTGAGATCCGATCAGCAAGTTTATCTTGCTACGTGCTATGTTTATATATTTATATCTATATGAATAAAAATAATACATGTATGTTGAATTGTGCATCCGATGTACAGTTTACTGTTTTTCGATATTCGTTCATATCCGTACTGTTTATTGCATATCTAGTTGCATGACGGAATCTTATTATTTCATATTACTGCTATATTAACACACCATGCTTGCTAGTGTGCATCATACGTAGTCATAGACTTATAAAATGTTATTACCGATAGATACTTGTTCATCCGTGCATTAACCGTGTTTCAATACTCGTTACAGTTTTACTTTTGGTATCCACTTGATACATATGCACCACATGACATGCCCTGATACACTACTTGACTTGTTACCTGATCTTGTTACTAATGCCGACAATCCTGACCTGTTATCTTGACGGACGTAACCTGTTGTCTACTTAGACAAACCTGTACCTGCTTGATGTTGTATTGGCATTAGCTCCATATTATCAATACCTGACTTGAACACATAACCTTGGGAGTTGTCACGCCCTGCTTCCCGGTGTACGGTAAGGAGATGTGACTAAGCCCGTGACGTATTTACTCAGAAGTAAACACGTTAAGCGTAAATAAGAAATATAATATAAATGTACACAAGAAAGACATGAGATGTAAATGAACAGCAACTTTTTATTTATTAAACATTCTTTACAATACAACTGAAAGGTAAATACAATGTGGAAAGCAATGCTTAAACAATGGCATGAACTGAAAGTAAAAATATATATAAGTGACTAGAACTCCGGGTCCTCGATGAACTGATCCAAGTCTTCTGAGCTGGGCTCGATCTCTAGAGAGTCGGGTCCTCCTAACAACATTCCAAAGAAAGAATAGAAAAGAAATGTCGTTAGCAAACAATCGCTCGGTAAGTCCCAAAGAGAGATAGAAATAGACTGAACAGGTTAAGAGAATATATCTGGTATGATGTATGATTGTTATGTTAACGCAGTTGTTTGTAGCTTGGTACAGAATATGGCAGTGTATACGAGAGTAGTCCAACTATTCCGTGGACTAAGGTATAGGATCATAAGGAACCGTTAAGCCACGGAACAACAGCAATGGATATTCAAGATATGTGTATTAAAGTGATCATCATCATGCCACTTTTAACACATTCTGTACCAATCTACCCCTTAGAAACCCCGTAATGTTTATTGTATTGTTTATAGCTATAAGACTTGCTGTAACCATGATATCAATTGCTCATGTAAACGGATAATCATGTGATCAAGTCAATGTATATCCATGGTTCGGTCAAATCAATTCATGTTGATATAGATGGCATTCTGGTATAAATGTATTCATGTTGTATTGGAGTTATATTTGAATTGTATTTAAGAATGGATTGTATTCGGATTGTATTCAGATTAGACTGAGACTTTGTCTGAGTCAAACACTTAAACAGAATTTGATTCCTGAATTAGGTTTTGGAGCTATCGGTAACTGCCGCACATGGACGGAAGGATTTGTGACTTTTTCCAAGCCAATTACCATTGATAATCCCGTTTTAGTTTCTTACTTTAAGTAGGAAAGCACTCACTTTCTCCGACTCACTGAGGCTTAAGAGAATTGGTCCCGCTTAAACCTATATTTACTAGGGTCCTTATTGTAAATTAATATAACTTGAGGGGGTTTTATGAAAATAGTTTTGATATAATTTCAAAATAAAACTCAAGTATTTATTTATCATATTTAGGGTTTTCATGGATGTAATTTTTAAAAGTAAAATATTTTAATGATTATAAATCTAGATTGAATAGTATATGGTATTTTAATATAAATTGGAATTGTATGGATTTGTAATGGTATATTCATGAAATTTGGGATTCCTTTGTTTAGAAAACATGGAATTTATTATATACATTTAAAATAGATATTTTCATAATATATATATAATTATATAAAAAAATATAATTTATTTATCAAATAGAAAATCACATTATTCTTAAAAATTGTATTAACAATTCCATCGAGATCGTATGCTCCGTGAGGAGGACTGCATCTCGCCCTACTAGTCCGATAGACGTGCGATAATCCGCACCATCCAAATTGGGTTCCCCAAAAGTGGGTTGTAAGAGCTTAATTGCAAGGAATTTAATGAAAACAATCTTAAAGAATACGGTTTTATTAGTTTAAGGTATTTTATTGTAAAATTGTATTAACCACCAAAATTATTGTTTTCAAGCTATCGTGTTATGTCATGATGAGTGTTGTGATGAGGTAGGTCATTATCTCGTGAGGTTTTTCTAAGGGTAATATGAGCAATAAAATAAAAGAATGTCGTAGGTAAACTTTATGGTATTTAACTGTAAAAGTGTAATACAAGTTGCATAGCATGGTATTTTGAATTGGAACTCGTTCCGAATGTTGTTTTATGGTTGCTAAACAATATATCAAGAAATGGTTAATTTGTTATTAAGAAAAGTTGGGTTTTTAACAAATTTAGAATTGGAATTCAGAATAACTCCACTTCTGACGAGTTTTAAAAAGAGACCTTTTTAGAATAGGAAGAGGGGAGATGAGAGGGGACTTATTGGATTAGATGAAAGAGGGGAGGTATGGGAACAAGATGGAAGCTTCGTGGAGTCGCGGTGTCGCCGGATTTGTCCTGAGTTGTCGCCGGAAGATGGCCTTAGACTAACTCCACTTGTACAACTAATTTGATTTGGAAAAATTTGAGAGTTTTGATGATAGAATTTAGAAAGGAGAGGGCTAGGGTGTGATGTTGTATTTATAGGAGAAATTAGGGTTTTGAGAATTGAAGAATGGAATTAAAATACATTAAAAATTTGGATTAATGCCTCATTTTAATTCTCTGTTTAATTTCAGGAAAAACAAACAGAAGAGAAGTAGTGGGGGTGGCCATAGGGCTAGGGTTCAAATTTTAGAGGTATTCCTTATGGGTAAGCCCAGCGGCGTCGGCCTTTTTGGCATCTTCGCCGGTCGATTGGAGGGGGATAGTGTTTGGATTGGTGACGTTTTTTCTTGGCTGTTCATATATCAATTCCCACATGTTTGATTTCTGAGACTTTTCATTTTTAAGTGCATTGTACGTGTAAACTTTTGGGCTTCCAAAAAGTTTAAAAGAAAAATCATTAAAAAATAATATGTGGCTGGGGGCATTTGAACACAGGGGCTATGTCACAGCAGTGCAAGACTTTACCAATGAGCTACAAGTGCTTTCTTACTGTTCTAAAACAAATTAAATACTTATAGCATACACAGGGGTGCAAATACTCCATTTAGTACATAACTTTAAACAAATTTCTGTACATTAAAAACAGAGTCGTTACATTCTATCCTCCTTACAAAAATTTCGTTCTCGAAATTTACAATTATTTAAGGACTAATTTACAAATTAGAAAGGGTATCTTGTATGCATGTCGTCTTCTCTTTCCCACGTTGATTCTCCTGGTGAGTCTTTCCTCCACATCACTCGAACCAAGTTTACTTCCTTGTTCATAAGTGACTTTACCTTTCTGTTTAGGATTTCAACGGGTTGTTGCTCACAAGATAGATCCGTCAGCACAGTGAGCTCGGAGTAATCAAGGATATGGCTAGGGTCACTCACATATCTTCGGAGCTGGGATATGTGGAATACGTTGTGCACTCCTTCCAATGAGGGTGGAAGTGCCAAACGATATGCCACTTCTCCGACTCATTCAAGTATGTCAAACGGTCCAATGTACCTCGGACTCAGCTTACCCCTCTTTCCAAAATGAATCACTCCACAGTTTTGAGAGATCTTTAGAAATACATGATCGCTCGGTTGGAACTCCAAGTGTCGACGCTTTGCATCAGCCCAATGCTTCTGTCGGTCTTGGGCTATGCGCATTCATTCCCTGATAGTGCGAACTATATCTACAGTCGCTACTATCATCTCAGGTTCAAGGAGTTACCTATCTCCGGTGTCGTCCCAACTTAATTGTGAACGACACTTCCTTCCATAGAGCGCTGCAAACGGTGCCATTCCAATACTCGCTTGGTAGCTGTTGTTGTATGAAAACTCCATAAGATGTAGGTGATCTTCCCACGATTCTCCGAAGTCTAGCATACACGCTCTTAGCATATTTTAAGGATCTGAATTGTTCGCTCAGACTGACCATCTGTTTATGGATGATAAGCTATGCTAAAGTTCAGACTCGTTCCCAAGCTAGCTTGCAGACTCTGCCAAAATTGCGATCGGAATCTGGTGCCACGATCGGAGACAATGCAAACTGGTACTCCATGTAATCTCATGATCTCCTGCATGAGTTCATGGGTATCAGAGATAGTACACATTGAAGAGTTAAATCTTACTTAGATTCAAACTTACCTCCGTGTACTTCTTTGCTAGTGTTTCGGTAGATTGGCCAACTCAAAATGGGATGAAGTGAGCCGACTTTTTGAGTCGATCCATAATAACCCATACCGCGTCGTTACCTTTTGTGCTGTGAGGGAGTGCAGTCATGAAGTCCATGGTGATGTGTTACCACTTCTATTCTGGAATAGGTAACGGTTGAAGTAAACCAGCAGTCCTGTGATGTTCAGCTTTCACTTGCTGACACACCAGACATTTTGCTACGCTTCTAGCTACTTCACGCTTCATTCTATGCCACCAGTAGTGTTTCCGTAGATCTTTATACATCTTTGTACCACCAGGATGTACTGAGTAGGGAGAGCTGTGAGCTTCTTCCATCAGTTCTTCCCGAACATAACCTTGTGGTACACACAATCTACTGCTGTATCTCAAAGATCCATCTTCGTGAATGATGAAGTCTATTCGAAGTCCACTTGCTACCTGCTCTCTGATCTTTTGCAACTTGGCATCACTTGCTTGAGCTGCTTTGATCTAATTGACAATTGTAGAGTGAACTTGTAAATTCATCAAACTTGAAGCGTTACCTGGCATGATCACTTCTATCTCCATCTGATGCAAATCTTGTTGTAGCTTAAACTGTGCGGTGAGATTCATTGATAGTGGTAGGCGACTAAGTGCATCAGGAACTACATTCAGCTTCCCTGGATGATATTGTAGGGTGATGTCGAAGTCCACCATAAATTCTAACCATCTTCTCTGCCGCATATTCAACTCTTTCTGAGTAACACATACTTCAGACTTTTGTGGTCTGTGTAGATATCTACCCGTTCTATAAAAAGATAATGACGCCAAATTTTTAGTGCAAATATAACAGCTGCTAACTCTAAGTCATGCGTTGGATAATTGCGCTCATGAATTTTCAACTGTCTTGATGCATAAGCTACAACTTTACCATGCTGGTGTAGAACACATCCTATTCCCTTATCGGATGCATCGCAATGCACTACGAAACCCTCAGATTGGTCCGGTATTACGAGAATAGGTACTGATGTTAATCTTGACTTGATTTCTACGAAAGCTTGTTCGCATGTTTCTGACCACACGAATTTTTCATCTTTACGTGTGAGCTTGGTCAGGGGTGTTGCAATCTTCGAAAAGCCTTCTATGAATTTTCGGTAGTATCCCGCTAATCCTAAGAAACTTTGAATATCCTTCACTGTCTTTGGTGTCGGCCATTCGCTTACTGCTGATACTTTAGCTGGATCCACATAGATTCCTTCACCTAAAACGATATGTCCGAGAAATCCGACTTGTTCTAGACAAAACTCGCACCTACTATACTTAGCATAGAGTTAATACTGTCGCAAAGTCTCTAGGACAATTCGAAAATGTTCGGCGTGCTCTTTTTGATTCTTTGAATATACCAGGATGTCATCGATGAAAATCACAACAAACCTGTCTAGTATTCTCGGAAAACTTGGCTCATCATATTCATGAATATGGCTGGTGTATTGGTCACTCCAAATGGCATCATGAGAAACTCATAATGTCCATAGTGAGTTCTGAATGCCGTTTTCGGAATATCAGACTCTTTGACCTTCACCTGATGATAACCCGAACAAAGATCTAACTTTGAGAAAACGCAAGACCCACTTAGCTGATCGAATAGATCGTCGATTCGCGGTAGTGGATACTTATTCTTTATCGTGACTTCGTTTAGAGCTCTATAATCAATGCACATTCTGTATAAACCTTCCTTCTTCTTCATAAGCAACACTGGAGATTCTTAACTTGAAGTACTGGGACGAATCCATCCTTTCTGCAGAAGTTCGTCCAGCTGAGTACGGATCTCCTTCAAACCCTCAGGACTTAATCGATACGGTACTTTGATTACCGGTTGTGCTCCAGGTACTAAATCAATTCCAAATTCAAGAGCTCGATCAAGAGGCAAACCTGATATGTCTTTAGGAAATACTTCATCGAACTCTTGAACTACCTCTGGCTTGCCTTCTCCCGCCTTTAGAGTTAGAATCACTGCCTTCTTCGGTTTTGCCATGTATGTGTTAGGCTCTAGGGTACGGTCTCCACTTTTGAAATAAAAGACCGGATGCTCTGTAATCTCGAGCACTATACTCCTTTGACGACAGTCGATTGTAGCATAGAAAGTTCCTAGCCAATCCATACCCAAAACTACATCGAAGTTCGGTATGTCCAGCAACTTGAAGTCAGTATAGAATTCTCTGCTGCAGACGACCACTGGACAAAGGTCATATCCCATTGTTACCTTTAGAACGCCGTTCCCTGAACTAACATTCCAGCTGGATACGAGCGGTATGACTGGAATTGCATGAGTTAGGATGAACTGTTGTGACATAAAGTAATGAGATGCTCCAGTATCGAAGAGTGCTAGTGCAGGAAGTGAGGCTACTAAGACTGTACCTAAGTTATATGGGATATGTTTAGGTATATGATAAGATATTTGATATGTATAAGGATTGAAAGAAATCTTGAAAGAAAAGAGTTACTAGTGATGACTTAGTCAGTGGCTTCAGCTTCTTCCATAGTCATTGTGAAAGCCTGTCTCCTAGATACATTCCTCCTTGCTGGAGGTGAATTCCTCTGTCTCTGAGGTAGGTTCCTTTGTACTTGATAGAACCGATGAGGAGGAGGTGCAGTAGATCCACGAGGAGGTGGAGCTGGGAGAGCAAGTCGAGGAGCAGATGTCTGGATAGCTGGCCGCTGTGGATAAGTGATTGCTGGTCTGGGTGTAGAATTTGGATTGAGTCTACGAGAACAAGATCCAATATCATGTGTGGATGAGCCACGGACTAAGCAAAGGCGATTAGCACACCTGCAGTCCTTCGCCTGGTGTTCATTCCTCCTGCAGTAGGTGCAAAAGTTTGGACTGGGCCGGTTGAAAGGTACTCTCGGTCTCCTGGGTACAAATGGTGGCCAGGAAGAGGCTCCTCCTGCTATCTGAGTAGCAGGACGCTTCATACCGGCAGATTGAGGTCTTCCCTTCATCTTCACTACTACCTCATATCGACGGGCATCCTTCAGAGCTAAGTCGTGGGTTGGGAAATCCCCTGTAGCTAGAGCATCTTGGATCTCCGGGTCCAACCCTTGCTGAAATCGTCTGGCCCTGATCTCAGCAGTCGGTATGAGGTATGCCGCGAACTTGTTATAGTCTCGTGTTAGCTGTATAGTATGTGATATTAGAAAATTTGAATATTTGAGACATATCTTACCTGCTCAATATAGTGAATTCAGTATCATACACATCCACTAATTTGCTCCACATAGAGCCTTGTTGTAGGTGGATAAATTGTTGCTCCATGTCAAATCGGGCATCTCGCGAAAATACTTCGCGTCGAACATGTCGCGAAATGTCTTCCATGTTAGTGTATATGCCGTAGGGGCCATTATTGTATCATACTAGTTTGTATATTACTTAATGGAAGCTTGGGATATTCACATGTATATAACAGTCTTGCTAAACATGGTAGTATGCTACTTGGTTTTTCTATCTTAATATGTGAGTATACGTATTGATAGAGCTCTTAGGATCTTGCTTGACTACCAGCGTTGTGATGGCAGTCACACTAGTGGGGGCTGGATAGTCTACAAGCACATCCTTATTCAGGTCCCTAGTCGTAGGATTATCGAGACAGGGCATCGATACTCCGGAGTAGACTAGTGTGTACGCTTCTCATCCCAGTTGGGGAGATGGTCTGTCCCACAGCCGTCAGTACATCGTACTGGAGATAGTATACAGGTGCTCGTTGGGTTACGGGTACACCGGACAGGACTCGCAGGGAACTGTTGGTTGGGTTTTATACCAGTCGTCAGTTAACAGTTCCCAGGTGACATGAGTACAGCATAGTCCGCAGACTTGACACTGCTACTTCGCCTTGAGTGTGTCCCACTGTTCTTAGATTGCTACCCTACCACGGCTCAAAGGAGTCGTGCAAACAGGTAGCAGTTGGGTGCAGTCCCGAGCACTTGGAGGCAGTGGCGGTTAGACAGGATCCGTCTCTCCTGGTATTGGGAGTTGATATCACGCTGTGTCAAAGAGCCATTACGCAAAGTCCCTGGCCAGGGCAAGCGAGATTTACTGGTAGGTTCCAGTAGTTTCTCAGGGTGTAATGGGCTTCGCTCCAACACGACTTATACCGCTATTAGGGGACTGACGCTTGCCGCCCCCTAGGCCCGATATGCGATAGTCTTAGACGAACAGACCGGACTGTACGGAGATTGTCACATCAGACTCAGTAGGAGTTCGGATGGGTTTCCTCATCGGCCTTCTTATCGACATCTACCTGGGGACCGTTACGTACAGCTAGTGCCGCTTGCGGTCTGTGGTTAAACCCACTGCCAGCGTAGTAGTCGAGTCATTAGAGTCCCACACAGAGAGTTTCCCTGCTCCAGGAGAAACGATATAGAGGTCGTATGGTTTTACGACAAGGGTTTGGACGCATACGTGTGTTTACACACGTATGACTTTTCGGACAGTTTTTACTAGTCGGCTTTGGTTTAAGCCAGATTCTAGTATCGGGTATTGGATTTATACAGTCTAAAGTTTTTCCGTGTTTTCACAGATAGGAGGGGCGTTCTCGTAATTTTACGAGAAGCTTCTAGAAGATGATGACTTGGGGGTGTAGGTGTCATTTGCATTAAATGAGATTAGTGAGTCATATGAGTGATTCATCCATGTCATTAATGCATCATAAATGCTTAATGACTCATGGAGATGAATCACCCTCTTGTATTTATGAAGCATGATTAGTCATCCTTTATTTTCTTTTATTGGATAAATGATAATACTTGATATATATTATGATAGATCATTATCTCATCTCATTCTTATGCTCACCTTCTCTCTCCTCAAGCTCTCTCTCTTCAAACCCTAATCCTCCCCTCTCATGTGTTGAGATCAAGGATTAGATTAGACTACTTAATCCATAACCCTTCTCTATATCACCTAGGTTACTTAGATTAGCACTTTAAGAAACCTAGTTACTTCTAGTTTGAGGTAAAACTTGAAGAAAAGCTCTCGGGTGGATCGTCTAGTACTTGGAGAAGGCTGAGAAGGAGGTGGAGAACGTAAAGTTGAAGGACACGGTTCTTTAGGTATAATCACTTCACATAGTAGTTTAGAACTTCTATGATAGTTGTTAGTTATCATTTAGCTTCGATTCTTGCGGTTAGTCGATGTTTAAGTAAAGAACAAGATCGTTTTTCATATTTCCGCCTCCCCGCAAGTCGTGGGGTGTTGCACATCGACTTACAGTGGTATCAGAGCCTCGCTAAACTATAATTAACTCATTAGCAAAGTCGTATGAATTTCGAACGCAAAAAGAACCGGAAACATCATCGTTTTATCACAGTTTCTGTCGAATTTAAAACTGGCTCTAAAAAATTTTCAGGGACCTTCAGAATTACAAGTAGAGAATATTAGGGCTACTGAAGAAATTTGGACTCATGACTCGGCAAACTCACCGCGGAACCGCGGCGGATCCATGCGATCCGCCGCGGATCCGCGGCCGAGTTGGGGCCGAGTCAGCCCCAATTTCTTCAGTAACTCCTAGGTGTTAACAGTGATGTTTCTGGGATGTTTTATTTTCTGCTAAGATCTCAGGTGCACAGAGAAGTATTGCAGTAGAATCTAAAAGTGTTTGCTCGATCGAAATTTTACGATGTTTGCTAATTTAATTATATCTGTGTTTGTATAATGTGTTCGTAAACCTCCCCTAACTGCTAGTATGTCGGTTGGCATGGGGTTGCACATTTCTGTAATGGTTTTTACTGTTTGTGGTTGTGAACTGTATTGGACTGTTGTGATGATTAGCTGGGGTTTGAGATGGGTTGTTATATTCATTCATTCGATGTAATTGTAATATGTTGTAATATTATTTTGCGGGGCGCATCCAGGTTGCGGTTGTAGCCACCGTTGTATTATTTCATTTTACTGTTTTTGCTCCTAGGATAGACCCAAGGTAGGGTGCACAAACTACCAGGTACTTTGAAGTGTTTAGTGGCCTACTCATTTTGTTGAGGGAGACCGCTTCACTTTGGGTACTTGGCGGGTAGTTTGCCGTACCCGTAGGGATCTAGGGTGGGGTAATGGCTATTCATCACAACTGTGTAATCCGTCTTTTGTTGCAGGCTCTAAACAAACGCGGATTGCTTGCAAATCCAATAAAGTTCATATGAGATCTGGAATGCCTATTATTGCGTCAGACGAATGTACAATATCTATATATGATAGCTATTTAGACGTCACTTATGTTTTACACCCGCGCTAGCTCAGCCCCCGCTCTGTCGTTAGTTAAGTAACCTAACGGGTGATGACGGGACCCAGTGGCGAAAGCGGATGGCATAAGAGGACGTTGTATTTTTGTTGTTTTCTGCAATGATAGGTTAAATGATGGGACGCATTATTTTAATGCAAAGAAAATAAACCAAAGTTGAATCGTTGGAACAAATTTAAAAGAAACCACTCGGTTATTTTTAAAAAGAGCAGAATTTTTAATTGCGGAGCTTTAACCACTCCTTTTAAAAAGCTATCAGGTTCCTTCGATTATATCAAGTTCACCACGTTCACGGTTTCGTCAAAACCAGTCGTAGCCCTCCGTCATTTCTTATGAATGGTCAGTAGTATTCAAGCTATGTTTGTTGGCTTTCGTCAAGGCATAGTGTTTGGTAGCTGCTGGGGTATTCATTTGTTGCATAGATAGATGAGTTGGTTTGGGACAGTCGTATTACCTTATTGGTTTTCGTCAAGGGTATGTACGGGTGGGTTCAAATTAACAAGATAATGATGGGCAGAACTTGACATGTGACTTATGATTTGTTGGCTTTCGTCAAGATCATAAGAACATGGGGCAAAAATCCACATCGGGAGTTTCTAAAGAAACTAAAACTTGCTAGTGTTGCATACCATTTGGAGTTTGATGAATGTTGGTAGGATTCCTTTAACATTATCATACGATGATATTGGATCCCGATCCTACTGTGAGTATATGCTACTTATCAGGAGATTCGTCACTTAACGATCAATGCTATAAACCAAGTAGGTGTCGAGAAAGGTGTCAGCGGGGCTACGCCCCCAGAGAAAAGAGGTTATTTAATTAAAGAACTTCGAGAAAGCGTTGGAAAACCTCCCTCGAAGTACCGACACTAGCCTGGCTGAACGGTTAAGCAAGTATTGTACAGTGAGAATAGTCCTGGCTAATTCTTCTTTTATGGTTTGAGGAAGGATTCGAGAAACAGTGGGAGCCATCCAGTTTAGATAAATTAAAAACCAATCTAAACTTGCTAGAGCATCATGCTAAAGTGTTTTCTTCTCTCTCTCTCATTGCAGCGACCTTGTGACCATGACTAGGTTACATCTAGATAACAATTTGACTGAATCTGACTTATATGACTGGCAAAGGTCTGTCCTGATGTCCATTGCCTATGACAAGCTGGACCACCCTATTACTACTCAAGATCCCGCCGTCCCAGGTCCAGTTTCCACCGTCGCGGATATGGATATCCGTCAGACAAGGGAAAAGGTTAAAGCGAAAGCCAAGTGTCTCGTGTTGGCTTCAGTTGATGGTGTATACCAGAAGCAGCACGAGAAGATGGACTCAGTTTCCATCTTTCTCCATAACAAAGATTTATATGGAGAGCAATCTCATATCGCAAGATATGAGGCCTCGAACGAATTAATTCAAGCGAGGTCGGCTGACGGGTCATCTATAGGGGACGACGTCCTTACGATGACTAGCTATATTGATGAGCTCAAGGACCTGGAGACCACGTTGGGAAACAGGTCATAAGCTGACTTATTTCTACAGTCCCTACCCTCTACTTACACCCTGAAAGAAACCAGGGAGACACAAGCTCTGCTTAATAGGGGACCTTCTTCTTCTTCATCCAAGGCGAAAGTAAAGGGTGAAAAGAAGAAGACCTCTACAAAGCCGATATACGATGTCAGTAAAGTAGGAGGAAAGGGAAGAGCACAAGTTTCAGGACTTGGTGTAGGTAAGGAGGGATGTTCCTATTGTTATGGGAACGGGCATTGGCAGAAGGATTGCAGGGCTTTGGAAGCCAGTAGCCAGGATACGAAGCATGTTGTGGCTTCAGCCCTAAGTGTGTTTGTAATTGAGAACTGTTTGTCAATTAACTCTACTTCCTGGGTACTAGATACCGGAGCAGGATCTCATATCTGTAATTCGCTACATGCTTTGAGAAACCGTAAAGTTATAAGGGTAGGTGATTTGTCTCTCAGAGTTGCTAACGGAATGAGCGTGGACGCTGAATCCGTGGGAGAATATCGCCTAGGTTTGACAAGTGGGCAGATATTGATTCTACGTAACTGTCTGTATGTACCTAGTTTTATTTGTAATATCATATCAGTGTCCTCACTTTCAAGAGAGGGATATGACTTTACATTTGTAAGCGATGTAGTTCACATCCACCTAAATCAAGTTCTGATTGGGTCCGGTACATTAGATGACGGTATATACGTATTGAATCAAGCTCAGATTTTCAATGTTCAGAACACACTTAAAAGAAAGTCTCCAGAAATAAATCAGGCTTTCTTATGGAATTGTAGACTAGGTCACATCAATGAAACACGATTAACGAAGTTACATAGAGAAGGATATTTGAATCCGTTCGAATATCAATCTTATGCCACTTGTGAATCTTGTCTCATGGGAAAGATGACAAAGACTCTGTTTACTGGACACGGAGTAAGAGTGAGCGAGCTCTTAGGACTCATACACAGTGACGTGTGCAGTCCAATGTCTACACATGCGTGAGGTGGTTATTCCTACTTCATTACTTTTACGGATGATTTCTCTAGGTATGGACATATCTTCTTGATGAAGCATAAATCCGAGGCCTTTGAGAAATTCCAGGAATACAAGAATGAAGTGGAAAACCAAACAGGCAAAAGTATTAAGACACTGAGATCTGATCGAGGTGTTGAATACTTAAGTGCCGAGTTCCTGGGTTACTTAAAAGAGAATGGAATTATCTCTCAGCTTATTCCTCCATACACACCACAACACAACGGTGTATCGGAAAGGAGGAATCGAACCCTATTGGATATGGTTCGTTCCATGATGAGTAAGGCTGAGTTACTGCGATCATTCTGGGGTTATGCGCTAGAATCATCGGCATATCTTTTGAGCAAGGTTCCAACCAAGACTGTGCCTACCACACCATATCAGATGTGGAGTGGCAAAAAAACCCTATCTTCAGTACCTGAAGACATGGGGATGTCCAGCTTTTGTAAAAAAGCAGCATCCGTACAAGCTCGAGGCACGCTCAGTAGAGTGTAAGTTTGTGGGATATCCAAAGAACTCCATGGGATATTGCTTCTACTACGCAGAGGAACAAAAGGTTTTTGTTTCTCGTCATGCCCGCTTCTTAGAAACTGAATTTTTAGAAAATCAGAAGAGTGGGAGCGCAGTAGAACTGGAAGAAATTCCAGAACCACAAGCTGTTACTGAAAGTTTGGTAGAACAAGAAGTTTCAGAAGAAAGGGACATACCAGCGCCTATCCGCAGAAGTAGTAGGCAGTCTCATCCGCCCGAGAGATACTACGGTTTTCTCATAGACGGGGATCGAGAAGATTGCGTCATTGATAATAACGACCCTACTGGCTTCCAGCAAGCCATTCAGAACGGCGACTCGGTAAAATGACTGGATGCAATGCGGACCGAAATGGAGTCCATGTACACGAACAAAGTATGGACTTTAGACGTTGCTCCAGATGGGGTAAAACCCGTAGGATGCAAGTGGATCTTCAGAAAGAAGATTGGTGTAGATGGATAGGTTGAAACCTATAAGGCTAGACTTGTTGCAAAGGGTTTCCGTCAAAGACCTTGTTTGGACTATGACGAGTCCTTTTCTCCAGTGGCTATGCTCAAATACATTCGGGTCCTTCTTGCTATTGCTGCCTTCCATGATTATGAGATCTGGCAGATGGACGTAAAGACGGCCTTTCTAAATAGAAATTTGGAAGAGAGCGTTTATATAGATCAGCCAGAGGGATTCATTAAGAGTGGGAGCAGCGGTAAAGTATGCAAGCTGCTTAAGTCCATTTATGGACTAAAGCAGGCATCGCGGAGTTGGAACATCTGTTTTGATAATACTGTCAAAGAATTCGACTTTATCAAAAATCCAGATGAACCATGCATATACAGTAAGATTGTAGGGAGAGTTGTTGTATTCCTCATCTTGTACGTGGATGCCATTCTCCTAATAGAAAATGATATTCCTATGCTACAGTCAGTCAAAGGATTCTTGTCACAAAAATTCTCCATGAAGGACCTGGGTGATGCCACCTACATTCTGGGGATCCAGATCTATCGTGATAGATCAAAGAGGATGTTGGGACTTTCACAGTCCAGGTACATAGACACCATATTGAAAAGATTCAGTATGGAAGATTCTAAGCACGGTAACCTACCGGTTTGTCACGGAATCACCCTCTCCAAAGAGATGTCTCCCAAGACTGATTTGGAAAGGGATCGCATGTTGATTATACCCTACGCTTCTGCGGCAGGCTCTATAATGTATGCGATGTTATGTACCAGACCAGATGTAGCATACGCATTGAGCGTTGTAAGCCGGTATCAGGCAAACCCAGAGGAGAATCACTGGATAGCAGTAAAGAACATTCTCAAGTACCTGAGGAGGACTAAGGAGATGTTCTTGGTGTATGGAGGAAAAGACCTGTAGATCGAGGCCTTTGCTGACTCCGGCTTCCAGAGTGACAAGGATGACTCCAAGTCCATGTTGGGTTATGTCTTTATCCTCAATGGAGGGGCGGTCTGTTGGAAGAGTTCCAAGCAGGAGACCGTTGCTGACTCAACGATGGAAGCGGAGTACATAGCTGCTTGCGATGCCGCAAAAGAAGCTATCTGGATAAAGAAGTTCCTCACAGAACTTCAGGTGGTTCCTACAAGTGTTGGTCCAATACCTCTGTATTGCGACAACAACGACGCTATAGCTTTAGCGAAGAAACCCAGGTCCCATCAGAAGTCCAGACACATCTTAAGGCGGTATCACCTGATCAGGGAGATCGTAGATCGCCAGGAGATCGAGGTAAAGAGAGTAAAATCAGAGGATAACATTGCTGATCCATTCACAAAGGCCCTACCTCATATTCAGTTCGAGAAGCTACTCGAGATCATCGGTCTTCGATACGCCAGTACATGACCCTAGTGCAAGTGGGAGATTGTTAGTGTATATGCCCTAGGGGCCATTATTGTATCATACTAGTTTGTATATTACTTAATGGAAGCTTGGGATATTCACATGTATATAACAGTCTTGCTAAACATGGTAGTATGCTACTTGGTTTTTCTATCTTAATATGTGAGTATACGTATTGATAGAGCTCTTAGGATCTTGCTTGACTACCAGCGTTGTGATGGCAGTCACACTAGTGGGGGCTGGGTAATCTACAAGCACATCCTTATTCAGGTCCCTAGTCGTAGGATTATCGAGACAGGGCATCGATACTTCGGAGTAGACTAGTGTGTACGCTTCTCATCCCAGTTGGGGAGATGGTCTGTCCCACAGCCGTCAGTACGTCGTACTGGAGATAGTATACAGGTGCTCATTGGGTTACGGGTACACCGGACAGGACTTGCAGGGAACTGTTGGTTGGGTTTTATACCAGTCGTCAGTTAACAGTTCCCAGGTGACATGAGTACAGCATAGTCCGCAGACTTGACACTGCTGCTTCGCCTCGAGTGTGTCCCACTGTTCTTAGATTGCTACCCTACCACGGCTCAAAGGAGTCGTGCAAACAGGTAGCAGTTGGGTACAGTCCCGAGCACTTGGAGGCAGTGGCGGTTAGACAGGATTCGTCTCTCCCGGTATTGGGAGTTGATATCGCGCTGTGTCAGAGAGCCATTACGCAAATTCCCTGGCCAGGGCAAGCGAGATTTACTGGTAGGTTCCAGTAGTTTCTCAGGGTGTAATGGGCTTCGCTCCGACACGACTTATACCGCTATTAGAGGACTGACGCTTGCCGCCCCCTAGGCCCGATATGCGATAGTCTTAGACGAACAGACCGGACTGTACGGAGATTGTCACATCAGACTCAGTAGGAGTTCGGATGGGTTTCCTCATCGGCCTTCTTATCGACATCTACGTGGGGACCGTTACGTACAGCTAGTGCCGCTTGCGGTCTGTGGTTAAACCCACTGCCAACGTAGTAGTCGAGTCATTAGAGTCTCACACAGAGAGTTTCCCTGCTCCAAGCGAAACAATATAGAGGTCGTATGGTTTTACGAGAAGGGTTCGGACGCATACGTGTGTTTACGCACGTACGACTTTTCGGACAGTTTTTACTAGTTGGCTTTGGTTTAAGCCAGATTTTAGTATCGGGATATTGGATTTATACAGTCTAAAGTTTTTCCGTGTTTTCACGGATAGGAGGGGCGTTCTCATAATTTTATGAGAAGCTTCTAGAAGATGATGACTTGGGGGTGTAGGTGTCATTTGCATTAAATTAGATTAGTGAGTCATATGAGTGATTCATCCATGTCATTAATGTATCATAAATGCTTAATGACTCATGGAGATGAATCACCCTCTTGTATTTATGAAGCATGATTATTCATCCTTTATTTTCTTTTATTGGATAAATGATAATGCTTGATATATATTATGATAGATCATTATCTCATCTCATTCTTATGCTCACCTTCTCTCTCCTCAAGCTCTCTCTCTTCAAACCCTAATCCTCCCCTCTCATGTGTTGAGATCAAGGATTAGATTAGACTACTTAATCCATAACCCTTCTCTATATCACCTAGGTTACTTAGATTAGCACTTTAAGAAACCTAGTTACTTCTAGTTTGAGATAAAGCTTGAAGCAAAGCGCTCGGGTGGATCATCTAGTACTTGGAGAAGGCCGAGAAGGAGGTGGAGAACGTAAAGACGAAGGACACGGTTCTTTAGGTATAATCACTTCACATAGTAGTTTAGAATTTCTATGATAGTTGTTAGTTATCGTTTAGCTTCGATTCTTGCGGTTAGTCGATGTTTAAGCAAAGAACAAGATCGTTTTTCATATTTCCGCCTCCCCGCAAGTCGTGAGGTGTTGCACATCGACTTACATTCCATTCGATTGGCTGAGTAAGACGGCTTTCTTCCGCCTTTCACCATACTCGAGCGTTATCCGTGAGTTGCAGCTTCGCAACCCTTACCCAAGCAATGTCTGGCATTTGTGCTGTTGCTATATCATCCTCAATGGATTGAGCCCATTCTACAGCTTCCAGAGGGCTCTCTTTCCCAGAAAATTTTTTAGGATGTAGTGTCGGAATTGTTTCACTCCAGGTGCCTCAGCTTCTAGGCGGTTCATTAAGATAGCAGTCTGCTGCTACTGTCCCTCCAAGAGGCTCTTGATTGCCTCGAGCAATACCGTCTGCTCGTTGATCGGAGCTGCTACGGTAGGTGTAAGTGGTAAAGGTGGTGGTAGTGGTGGGGTGTTGTCATTCACGTTCGTGCTGGTATTGTTCGGAGAATCCATAACCTTGAAAGAAAAATAGGGTTAGGATAGATTCAAAGAATATGAAATGTAAAGAACGTTTAGTTCCTGATTCTTATGATATATTGCTTAGGTTTCCATACAGAACCGACCTTGCATGGTATGACATCATGCAGAACTGGCCTGCATGCGTCGCCAACAAAACCTGTCACGCCCCGCTTCCCGGTGTACGGTAAGGAGACATGACTAGGCCTGCAACATATTTACTCAGAAGTAAACACGTTAAGCGTAAATAAGCAATATAATATAAATGTACATAAGAAAGACATGAGATGTAAATGAAAAGCAATTTTTTATTTATTAAACATTCTTTACAATACAACTGAAAAATAAATACAATGTGGAAAGCAATACCTAAACAATGGCATGAACTGAAAGTAAAAGTATATATAAGTGACTAGAGCTCCGCGTCCTCGATGAACTGATCCAAGTCTTCTGAGCTGGGCTCGATCTCTAGAGAGCCAGGTCCTCCTGACAACATTCCAAAGAAAGAATAGAAAAGGAATGTTGTCAGCGAACAATCGCTCAGTAAGTCCCAAAGAGAGATAGAAATAGACTGAATAGGTAAAGAGAATATATCTGGTATGATGTATGATTGTTATGTTAACGCAGTTGTTTGTAGCTTGGTACAGAATATGCCAGTGTATACGAGAGGAGTCCAACTATTCCGTGGACTAAGGTATATGGATCACAAGGAACCGTTAAGCCACGGAACAATAGCAACGGGTACTCGGGATATGTGTATTAAAGTGACCATAATCGTGCCACTTTTAACACATTCCATACCAATGTACCCCTTAGAAACCCCGTAATGTTTATTGTATTGTTTATAGCTGTAAGACTTGCCGTAACCATGATATCAATTGCTCATGTTAACGAATAAGGATGTAAATGGATAATCATATGATCAAGTCAATAAATATCTATGGTTCGGTCAAATCAATTCATGTTGATATAGATGGTATTCTAGTATAAATGTATTCATGTTGTATTGGAGTTATATTTGAATTTTATTTAAGAATGGATTGTATTCGGATTGTATTCAGATTAGACTGAGACTCTGTCTGAGTCAGACACTTAAACAGAATTTGATTCCTAAATTAGGTTTTGGAGTTATCGGTAACTGCTGTATATGGACGGCAGGATTTGTGACTTTTTCCAAGCCAATTACCATTGATAACCCCATTTTAGTTTCTTACCATAAATAGGCAAGCACCCACTTTCTCCGGATCCTTGAGGCTCAAGAGAATTGGTCCCACTGAAAGCTATATTTACTTGGGTCCTTATTGTAAATTAATATAACTTGATGGGTTTTGTGAAAATAGTTTTGATATAATTTCAAAATAAAGCTCAAGTATTTATTTATCGTATTTAGAGTTTTCATGGATGTAATTTTTAAAAGTGAAATATTCTAATGATTATAAATCTAGATTGAATAGTATATGGTATTTTAGTGTAAATTGGAATTGTATGGATTTGTGATGGTATATTCATGAAATTTGGGATTTTTTTGTTTAGAAAACATGTAATTTATTATATACATTTAAAATAGATATTTTGATAATATATATATAATTATATAAAAAAATAGAATTTATTTACTAAATAGAAAAACACATTATTCTTAAAAGTTATATTAACAATTCCATCGAGATCGTATGCTCCGTGAGGAGGACCGCTGATTGATCTTATCTTTCGTGTGTATATAAAATGTTTCACAACCAAAAAAAATTATACCGCAATCAATTGACGGTGTCTATTGTAATTTCGTCGGTGAATGCGGATCGTCCACTGAGAAAGTGTGATTTGTTCGTTATCATTTCAGTTGAGTTGAAAATTAAAAGATAAAAGAAAATGATTCAATATTTGTGAAATTTAGTGTAACACCCGAGCCCAATGCTACTAATTTCAGTTACTGTTTGAGCGGAATGCGGTACTCTTTTCACCTATCTTGCTTGATTGTTATTTACTGTAAATTTTATCCGGCAAATCCACTTCTGCATATAACAATTTTTGGCATCTAAAATAAAATTAAAAATATTCATCTTGGCCTGCTTGACACCCCTAACCCCGTTGTAGCGTCCGTGCATCGTGTTCTCGTCCCGTTCAGTAAAACGGGTGAGTTTGGATGGCTATGTGCACGTACGTGTGTCCGTTTTGGGGGTATGCTTTTTGATCATAAAACACTTCATTTTAAAATTTGGATCCCGCTTAAAATCTTATTATTCAATTTTAAATTTTTGGACCCGACCCGGGCGCAATTTGGAAATGTTTTATTTGGTGCCAAAATCCCAAATTTTAATATTTTTAACCTTCGAATATTTTCCTTAACCTATATATATATTACTGTTCCCCTAAATCTATAAATCCTTTTAAAAATTTTCCTAACAGCTAAATCTTTCTTCATCAACCAATCATCACCACTCTTTTCCGTGGGCCCCACCTCCTCTCTCCATTTCTCTCTCTCTCCCTCACCGTTTCTCTCTATCTCTCTCCTCTCTCTCTCTCTATCACCAGTATCTCTCTCTCTCTCTTCTATATATGCTTCAAATCTCTTTTTCCCCCTCATTTCTTTTCCAGCGATAACCCTAACCCATCGCTGAGCTCGGCCGCCTCGTCCCCCGTCGCCGCCGCAACCCCATCTCCGGCACCAGCACCGCCGGGCTAGTCGTCTCCGCGCCCTCGTCGCAGCCAGGCCACCTCCTTCCTCCAGTCCCCGCGTTCCCGGCCACCTGCACACCCCGATGCGGCCACCTGCACCCCCTTGCACTCCTCTGTGCCGGATCTGTCGCCGCCGACGACCTCGCCTACGTGTCCCCGGCCTCGCAAGCCTCCCTCGGTGGGCTAGCTTCCCTCCTCTTTTCATTTCTTGCTTTCTCTGTAAACATTTTTGTGAACTGGAAACTTTTGTCGCTGTCGGGTAGGCCATCGCCGGAGTTTCTTCGACGACCGTCGATCCTCACGACCCTCTGCAGACCACCGTAAGCCTTTGTCTCCATCTCATTCTTCCTTCCTTCTCTGTTTTCTCTTCTATTCTTGTTTGCATGTATTAATGGTTCACTGTTCACATTTTGGCCGGAATCCGACGATGCCGACGACGTGTTCCGACGTTCCAGCGAGGTACCCCGACCCGTGTGGTTCCATTGTTTGTTGTTTGGGTTCATTCCGTGGACCGTGCGCCCGTCGCGCGTTTCCCCGCCGAAATTTTACGTTCCGTTTTTCCCGGTTCGCGACCCGTTGAGGAAAGTACCCCTTGCTACATGCTATACTATATTTACATATACATTATGACACCCTAAACCTGTAAATTTAACTTGGTACGATCATTTCTCATTTTCACGTAAAATATTGTTATATTTCATTTATCTTTAAACTTGGAACTTACAGTTTGCAATTGAACCTAATAACCACATTTACCAGCTTAATCACATCTTTTAATATTAACATAGCATATGGCATCTATCCCTATAGTTTTGTTCCGTTCGGACACTCGTATGCATTTTAACCTGTAATAGCTGCACTGAACCGTTATATAAATCATTGCACCTCTAAAGGATCTTAAACTTGTTAACATGACTAAACTGCTATAATTGTCTTACTGCACTCTTGTAATCATCTCTGTGACACAATTGATAACTGTATTGCAAATCGAATGAATTTGCCTATTGCTTAATTCATTACTCATATCATGTTGTTGATAACCATGCTTGATTATATAACTAATTGTGAGCACACCTATGACATTGTTTACATCTTGGCTTGACATGCTACACGCATATTGATTGACCCGACCTGGTACCGTACACTGCTTAACTTGACCTGATGTACCATGACCTGACCCGTTACCTGATCTTGTGTCTAATGCCAACAAACCTGACATGTAGTCCTCATGGACCGTTCCTGTTGTCTATCCAGACAAACCTGCTTTTACCTGATTCTGTGTTGGCATTAGTTCTTGATTACTAAATACCTGACTTGACATACATAACTTGGGGGTATGGGGAAATCAAAGGTGAAACCTGACTTGTAACTCAACAGTTCGATACCTGTTCTGATCAGTCTTACGGGCTAGGCCAGCCCCGGAGTGATGATGCTGACATCACTCGCCTATACCTGCTACCCTTTACTGCCTAGCGGCACGTCTCGGTTTCAGCCCGAGAGTCTTAGACCGTGGTCCTGGGCATGCACGGGATACTATTGAGTTACATCGATGATTCATCAATTGGTTTCAAAGATTTTAGAACAGATAACCTGATAGAACAATTCAGTTTACCCACTGCACATTACCCTGCACTGCTCTGACTTATATTGTTGTTACTCTTGTTTTATTCATGTTTATATTGCATTGCCTGCTACACTGTTCATATCACATTACTTGATGACTTGACGCGCTGACGTCTGGGTTTTGCATGGCCCAGTTTCCGTACCGCTGTTGCAGTCCGTGCAGGAGTACTTCAGCCAGCAGGCTGAGCTGTGAGTCCTGTATTAGTTAGTTTTTTTCTTTCCTGCATTTTATTCCTGATGTGAGCCCACATTATGGGACACACATTTCAGTTATTTTGTATTGGATCTTTTGCTTCCGCATTTTATTATTCTTGACTCATGATATATTGGATTATGGACATGTTTAGATAGTTTTATTTTGTTCTTGATATCTCTACAGTCGTAATGTGACTGTGGATGGATACTTCCTACCCACAGGTAGCATGGTTGGCTATGTCACGTGCTCATTTTAGCGTACTCTGGGAAGCGGGGCGTGACATGGTTCCTTTTGGTATCAGAGCCATAGGTTAGTCGGGTTGATTCTTTTTGTAGTTGGGTATTGTACCCAATACACGAATCAGAATACCCGTGTTTAGGAAACATGTCCTGCCACCTTGCCGTTTTACCATTCTTGAATCACATTCTTCCTGATTATATCTTTTACGATGTGCAAACTTCCTTTGCATATTGACTCGAAACCTGATTCCTTGTTATCTCTAGGACTTAGGCGACTTGGGTGGAGTTATGTAATTGTGGCTATGATACCGCGGCATAGTTACAATGCGGTACTCTATTTAAGTATCTTGGAGTTCTAGTCTTGATCTATACTCAAAATCTATCATCATGCTAATGTTGGGTATTTTGATTTCAGGATTATGGCCGGTAAGAATATGAAGATGTACCAAAGACGTGCGGACAAAGCCGCCATGCGTAGAGTGATAAGGGAATTGCTGGAAAATCAAAAGAGACAGACCGAGCGGAAACCGGCGTCTGCACTGAACCAAACGTCCGTACATAGAAGTGTTCCGGTGAACAGACGCAACATAGCACCAATGAAGAAAACAATTGTGGTTGATCGAAGAAGGAGCGTGATTTGTGACTACTGCTGTTTACCTGAGCACGTGCAGAAGGAGAGTCGAAGGAGGCAGGGACTCTGTTTTGGTTGTGGAGCGGCAGATCACGCTGTTAGTGCTTGTCTGTCGAAGCTTCGTACAAAGGATGATATTCAGAAACCTCCGCATAGACCGTT
Source organism: Agapanthus africanus (assembly GCA_030015575.1). Classification (NCBI taxonomy): domain Eukaryota; kingdom Viridiplantae; phylum Streptophyta; class Magnoliopsida; order Asparagales; family Amaryllidaceae; genus Agapanthus; species Agapanthus africanus. Next base: position 411,606,249 of record CM057349.1, on the reverse strand, counting down.
TTAGGGACAGAAGCAGCTGACTCAAGGACCTAATCAGGCTCGAGCTTTTACCTTGACAGCTGAGGAAGCTAAAGCGTCAGGAGAAGTTGTTTTAGGTACTTTACCCGTTCATGGTTTTCCCGAATTGGCGTTATTTGATTCTGGTGCATCCCATTGTTTTATGTCATCCAAGTTTATAACTACACACTCGATTGACTACACGACCCTGTCTAGTTTCTGGGACATACACACTGGGAATGGGAAAATCATAGCTAGTAGGGAATGTAAAGATGGTACAGTTGTTGTGTGCGGACGGGAGCTTTTTACAGATTTCTTGGTGATTGATACGGGCAGCTACGAAGTCGTCTTGGGAATGGATTTTCTTGGCACTTTCCACGCTCATATTGATTGTAGGGCAAAGAAAGTGATTTTCCAGATTCCCAGACATCCCGAGTTTACCTTCACTGGAGGAAGCAGTTCTGTCGGGCCAGTCGAGTTAAGGGCTAGGCCGACAAACAATACTCTTGCAGCAATGGAAGTTGATAATGGTGAAGAGCCGGCGGTTGTTCGCGATTTTATGGATGTGTTTGAAGATATATCGGGTTTACCGCCGAAGCGAGACGTGGAATTCGCAATTGATCTTATTCTTGGTAGAGCGCCGGTATCCAAAACGTATTATCCTATGGCACCAGTAGAGTTGGAAGAAGTCAAGAAACAGGTTGCTGAATTGCTTGAGAAGGGTTGGATTCGAAGCAGTAACTCGCCTTGGGGAGCTCCAGTTCTTCTAGTAAAGAAGAAGGATGGCACAAGAAGGATGTGCATTGACTATCGAGAATTAAACCGGGTGACTATTAAGAACAAGTACCCTATCCCTCGCATTGGAGAACTTTTTGAGCAGCTTAGTGGCGCGAGGGTATTCTCGAAGCTGGATCTGCGATCCAGATATCATCAGGTCCGAGTGAAAGCAGAAGATATTTTCAAGACGGCGTTCCGAACTCGGTATGGACATTACGAGTACTTAGTGATGCCCTTCGGAGTAACGAATGCGCCGGCGGTATTCATGGACTGGATGAACCGAATCTTTTCACCTTTCTTGGACCAGTTTATTGTGGTATTCATTGACGATATTCTGGTTTACTCGAAGAGTTTTGAGGAGCACGCTGAGCATTTGAAGATCGCACTACAGACGTTGAGACTGGAGAAGCTTTATGCGAAGATGAGTAAGTGCGAGTTTTGGCTGGAGGAAGTAAAGTTTTTGGGGCATGTTGTGTCTGGCGATGGAATTGCCATCGATCCAGAAAAGATTGCAGCAGTTTGAGATTGGCCAATTCCAAAGAGTGTTGCTGAGATAAGAAGTTTCCTTGGATTAGTCGGATACTACAGAAGATTTGTGGAGAACTTTGCTCGTTTGGCGGAGCCGTTGACCAAGCTTACGCGCAAGGAGGTACCTTTTGTATGGACGGACAAATGTGCGTTAGCTTTTGATACGTTGAAGCAGAAGTTGATAACCACCCCTATTCTGACCGTGCCAGACAATTCCGGAGGAGTGGTGATTCACAGCGACGCATCTGGGAAAGGATTGGGATGTGTTTTGATGCGGCATGGTAAGGTTGTAGCGTACGCATCGAGACAGTTGAAGACCGATGAGAAGAATTACCCAACTCATGACTTGGAACTTGCGGCTGTGATTTTTCGCTTTGAAGATTTGGAGACAATACCTTTTGGGCGAAAGGGTCGAAGTTTTTACTGATCATAAGAGGTTGAAGTATGTATTCACACAGAAGGAGCTTAATATGAGGTAGCGTAGATGGTTGGAGCTGATGGCTGACTACGATCTTGATCTTAAGTACCATCCGGAGAAGGTTAATATCGTGCCGGATGCGCTTAGTCGGTTACCAGCAATTCAGGTGTTAACTACGCAGAAGGAGCTCGTTGAAGATTTTCGAAGATTTGACTTGGAGGTTGTGCTACCGCGTTCTACGGGACAGTTGATGCAGCTGCAAGTACATTCGTCATTGATCGAGACTATTAAAGCAGCACAATCGCAGGATCCTAGACTGCAAAAGTTTCGAGAGCAGGTTGAAGCCGGACTACGAACAGATTTACTGATCCACGAAGATGGTTCGTTGAGGTATGGTAGCCGTTTGTGTGTGCCAAAGGGGGGTATTCGTGAAGAGCTTATGAAGGAGGCACACAGTTTAGCTTATTCTGTACATCCAGGAGGAACAAAGATATACCGAGATATTCGACAGCATTTCTGGTGGGAAGGCATGAAACGGGAGATTGCTCGCTTTGTGGAAAAGTGTTTGGTGTGTCAGCAAGTTAAGGCTGAACATCAAAGGGTTGCTGGTTTATTGCAACCACTTCCGATTCCTCAGTGGAAGTGGGAACATATAACCATGGATTTCGTGACGGCTTTACCGCGGAGTCCAAAAGGCAACAACACAGTATGGGTGATTGTTGATCAGTTGACCAAGGCAGCTCACTTTATTCCTTTTCGGGTTGGTCAATCAACAGAAACTTTGGCGGAGCGGTACATGCAAGAGATTGTAAGGTTGCATGGAGTACCAGTGAGCATCGTGTCCGATCGTGACACTCGGTTCTTATCACACTTCTGGAGGAGTTTACAGGAAAGTTTGGGGACTCGATTGAAGTTTAGCACAGCTTATCATTCTCAAACTGATGGTCAGTCGGAGAGAACAATCCAAACTCTTGAGGATATGTTGAGAGCATGCATGTTGGACTTCAAGGGTTCTTGGGAGGATCATTTACATTTGGTGGAGTTTTCTTACAACAACAGTTTTCAGGCAACTATCCAGATGGCTCCATTTGAAGCTTTGTATGGTCGTAAGTGTCGTTCACCTGTTTGTTGGGATGATGTCGGTGAACGAAGATTATTGGGACCAAATTTGGTTGTGCAGATAGTTGAGAAGATTAACACTATCAGGAATCATGTGAAGGCAACACAAGACCGACAGAAGAGTTGGGCAGACACGTCAAGAAGACCTCTAGAGTTCACCGTGGGTGGTTTGGTATTCTTGAAGATATCACCGACTAGAGGGGTGATTCGTTTTGGAAGTCGAGGAAAGCTTAGTCCTCGATTCGTTGGACCCTTTGAGATCTTGGAGCGTTGGTGAGGTAGCGTATCGTTTGGCATTACCGCAGTCCTTGGCGAATGTGCACGATGTGTTTCACGTATCTCAACTCCGTAGGTATGTTCGAGATGAAACGCACGTATTGGATCATTCGGAGCTAACAGTACGAGAAGACTTGACTTTTGAGGAGCGACCGATGGAAATAGTGGATCGCAGGGAAAAGGTTCTTAAGAACAAAGTGATCCCTCTTGTGCTTGTTTCTTGGGGTAATCGCTCGCATGGAGAGTCCACTTGGGAACGAGAAGATGAAATCCGGCAAAAATTTCCTCACCTTTTCTTGTAGTTTTCTATCTTTGTATTCTTCGAATTTCGAGGACGAAATTCTTTTGTAGTTGGGTATAATGTAACACCCGAGCCCAATGCTACTAATTTCAGTTACTGTTTGAGAGGAATGCGGTACTCTTTTCACCTATCTTGCTTGATTGTTATTTACTGTAAATTTTACCCGGCAAATCCACTTCTGCATATAACAATTTTTGGCATCTAAAATAAAATTAAAAATATTTATCTTGGCCTGCTTGACACCCCTAACCCCGTTGTAGCGTCCGTGCATCGTGTTCTCGTCCCGTTCAGTAAAACGGGTGAGTTTGGATGGCTACGTGCACGTACGTGTGTCCGTTTTGGGGGTATGCTTTTTGATCATAAAACACTTCATTTTAAAATTTGGATCCCGCTTAAAATCCTATTATTCAATTTCAAATTTTTGGACCCGACCCGGGCGCAATTTGGAAATGTTTTATTTGGTGCCAAAATCCTAAATTTTAATATTTTTAACCTTCGAATATTTTCCTTAACCTATATATATATTACTGTTCCCCTAAATCTATAAATCCTTTTAAAAATTTTCCTAACAGCTAAATCTTTCTTCATCAACCAATCATCACCACTCTTTTCCGTGGGCCCCACCTCCTCTCTCCATTTCTCTCTCTCTCCCTCACCGTTTCTCTCTATCTCTCTCCTCTCTCTCTCTCTATCCCCAGTATCTCTCTCTCTCTCTTCTATATATGTTTCATATCTCTTTTTCCCCCTCATTTCTTTTCCTGCGATAACCCTAACCCATCGCTGAGCTCGGTCGCCTCGTCCCCCGTCGCCACCGCAACCCAATCGCCGGCACCAGCACCGCCGGGCTAGTCGTCACCGCGCCATCGTCACAGCCAGGCCACCTCCTTCCTCCAGTCCCCGCGTTCCCGGCCACCTGCACACCCCGACGCGGCCACCTGCACCCCCTTGCACTCGTCCTCGCCGGATCTGTCGCCGCCGACGACCTCGCCTCCGTGTCCCCGGCCTCGCAAGCCTCCCTCGGTGAGCTAGCTTCCCTCCTCTTTTCATTTCTTGCTTTCTCTGTAAACATTTTCGTGAACTGGAAACTTTTGTCATTGTCGGGTAGGCTATCGCCGGAGTTTCTTCGACGACCGTCGATCCTCACGACCCTATGTAGACCACCGTAAGCCTTTGTCTCCATCTCATTCATCCTTCCTTCTCTGTTTTCTCTTCTATTCTTGTTTGCATGTATTAATGGTTCACTGTTCACATTTTGGCCAGAATCCGACGATACCGACGACGTGTTCCGACGTTCCAGCGAGGTACCCCGACCCGTGTGGTTCCATTGTTCATTGTTTGGGTTCATTCCGTGGACCGTGCGCCCGTCGCGCATTTCCCCGTCGACATTTTACGTTCCGTTTTTCTCGGTTCGCGACCCGTTGAGGCAAGTACCCCTTGCTACATGCTATACTATATTTATATATACATTATGACACCCTAAACCTGTAAATTTAACTTGGTACGATCATTTCTCATTTTCACGTAAAATATTGTTATATATCATTTATCTTTAAACTTGGAACTTACAGTTTGCAATTGAACCTAATAACCACATTTACCAGCTTAATCACATCTTTTAATATTAACATAGCCTATGGCATCTATCCCTGTAGTTTTGTTCCGTTCGGACACTCGTATACATTTTAACCTGTAATAGCTGCACTGAACCGTTATATAAATCATTGCACCTCTAAAGGATCTTAAACTTGTTAACATGACTAAAATGCTATAATTGTCTTACTGCACTCTTGTAATCATCTCTGTGACACAATTGATAACTGTATTGCAAATCGAATGAATCTGCCTATTGCTTAATTCATTACTCATATCATGTTGTTGATAACTATGCTTGATTATATAACTAATTGTGAGCACACCTATGACATTGTTTACATCTTGACTTGACATGCTACACGCATATTGATTGACCCGACCTGGTACCGTACACTGCTTAACTTGACCTGATGTACCATGACCTGACCCGTTACCTGATCTTATGTCTAATGCCAACAAACCTGACATGTAGTCCTCATGGACCGTTCCTGTTGTCTATCCAGACAAACCTGCTTTTACCTGATTCTGTGTTGGCATTAGTTCTTGATTACTGAATACCTAACTTGACATACATAACTTGGGGGTATGGGGAAATCAAAGGTGAAACCTGACTTGTAACTCAACAGTTCGATACCTGTTCTGATCAGTCTTACGGGCTAGGCCAGCCCCGGAGTGATGATGCTGACATCACTCGCCTATATCTGCTACCCTTTACTGCCTAGCGGCACGTCTCGGTTTCAGCCCGAGAGTCTTAGACCGTGGTCCCGGGCATTGTTCAGACCATAATTTTGCATTTATCATTCCCCTATTCTTATCCGTTTTAGAAATAAACAGGTACTCTTGACGCACTTTTGTTGCATGTTACAGGATACAGGCTCTTGGAGCAAATACAGTGAAAAAGACGAAAGCTGATACAGAAAAGGGACTTTTGACTAACAAGTAAACGGATCCGAGTCACGAAGAACAATTTACAATTGTATAAGGCAATGCAGTCCGAAATGTCAAAGTGAACGGTTAAAAGATTGCTACAAGTTTTCACTGAAAGATCTGGAGAAGAATATGAAGCCAAACAGAGAAAAATAGTGAAGAATAAACAAGCCCAAATACCCTGCATGAAGCCCAGAAAGTTTGGTGAGCCAATCCCACCAAATGGCCGCGGAACCGCGGCCCAAGGCCTACATTTGCCGCGGTTCCGCGGCCATTAAGTGCCCGTGTCGGTGGAATTTTTCTGTGACGGTGCGTCGGTGCGGGGGTTTGGATTTTCAGTGGGCAAATCTGTATTTTCACATGTGCGAGAGTCTGTAACCCTAGTTTCCCTCTTTTCTTATAAATTGTAGTCAAAAATTGTAAAACCCTATGCCTCTTTTCAATCAATAAAATTCAGACTTTCTGGGAGTTTATTCAGATCTGTTCTTCTTGCTTGGAGGGAGCCATCGAATTAGTAAGTAATTTTATTTCTGTTCCTTTAATTAAAATGTTTTCTCATCCTCTAATGAGCGAGTAATCTCCTCGCTTGTTAGGGTTAGCCTTAGGGAAAGGGTTGAGAGATGAGATCTCTCACCCCTTTCAATGCCACATTCACTTAAGAGTTAGAACTCCATGCATACACGCACAACCGCTCCCTACGGCATCTTACCCCTCGAGGTAACGATGAACCGTAGTATAAAGGGCCGGTTGCGCGTGTTTTCCATAGGGGTTAGGGTAACTATCAACAAAGGAAGGATGCGAATCTAGAGGAAGAAACATCTTCCCAAAAGATTCGGACCCACTTTATTGACAATTACCGTAACATCTAATAGATCTAAAAAAAAGAAGGCATTGAAAGCGGTGAAGATAAACGTTAATCTCCAAAACTTCCCCTAAGCCTAACCCTAGCAAGACTTTTAATTAGATTAATTAGATCCAGTTTTCATAGATTTTTATAAACCAACCAAAACGACACTTTGAATCAACTCGTTAAAACACATAAAAGGAATTTACCCATCTCTGTGGATCGACCCGTACTCACCGGCTAGCTGCGAAGCGACGCCGTTTCTGATTGCGGTAAATACAAGTTTTCATGCTAATCAAATGGCGCCGTTGCCGGGGATGGCGTAATATTTCTTTTTGTGTATTTTTCGGGTTGATATAAATTTTAAAAAATTATAAAAATCTGAAAATATAAAAAAAAAATACAAAAATTATCAATTTTTGATCTGTTTGAAGGGTGTATCTTTTGAATCTTGCAGAAACAGCGACGAATCGCGGATCTGGAATTTTACAGATGGCAAAAACAGAAAAGTACATATAAGAACAGAGAGGAACTGAAGGTACAGAACAGCAGAAAATTTTTCAGAGACCGATCCCACCAGGAGACCGTGTTTCCGCCGCATTGTAGCCTCCAGACCGCGGTTCCGCCGCACTATAGCCACGTCAGCTCCTCAATTTTGTGTGGTTTGATTTCTCCTTCTCCCCTCTGTCAACCACCATATATGTTTCTGTGAAAATTTTCTGCAGGACTTCTTTGCGTTAAAATTTTTTCTCCCCCTTCTAAATAACAGATTTTTTGCAGGTTTCTTTGCGCCGCGCTAAAAAATTGATTGCAAGTGAATTTTATTGTTTTGCATAATTTAATCGGACTTTAAGGGGCTAATTGACCAAACTCAGATTGGGTGGGGATTTCATCACCCTTCCCAGGACCCCAGAAAACACTTAAAGCATTTTGCATCAACCACAATTAATTAAAAAAATATTAGACTCAGACCTAAGGACATCGAGCTCAATAGGAAAAGGACTAGTATAGGCATCGACCGTTTATCCTAACTGACATTGCGGTGTCTAGGCTAGTGGTTATTAATTAGGCCCACTGTAGTGGTGGTTCCTTCCCACTTACCTGGCCATACTTGTCCTTGAAGAGGCGGTTTGAGGTCCTATTTCTAGCCCTAGTTAGGAGCTGTCTAGCAGACCTAGGTGACCCTAGATCTAGGCCTGATTGTGCATGTGTGGTTGATACATTTGTGTCACGAGTCCCATTTCCAAAAACTTCTTTGCAAAACTCTCACATAAAAAAAAAAGAGAAAAATCTTTTCAAACTTGCAACTTGTCGCTAAGAAACCTTGCAACTCACTTCCATCACTTCCCTCCATTGACGTTATCTTATCCCCACATTCTGTTTTTCTATTTTTTCTGCCTACACTACTCCTTTAGTGTATGTCACTTTGGACTAGGGATACTAACGCCCGATTAGTCCGTGTTTCGTTGGTACCGACCGACGAACCCTTCGACGAACCATTCGTCGAAATTCCCTCCATTTCCTTACCTCCACCTTTAAATTCTTCTTTCGAAGGTATGTCAGGACACGACCCCAACGATACCTTACCGACGGGAATGATTCCACCTCCGCCAGGTGCGAATAACCTGAATCTTCCGCCTGTTGTAGCGCTTGCACGAGTCGCGCTCCAGGATCTCTTCTACCCCGTCCGCACGTCTTTACCTACATGTCTTTCACCCCCACCGGCAAATGGGGACAACTTTGAAATAAAACCACATTTCATCAATATGCTGCCAAAATTTCATGGTTTGGAATCCGAAGATGCATATATCTTTATTAATAAATTCCAAAACGTTTGCGCTATGATGAAAACGACCCAATTAAGTGATGACGCTATAAGGCTAAGGGTCATTCCTTTTACCTTATGTGACCTAGCCGAGAAGTGGCTATATAGCACCGCATCACATTCCATTAGAAATTGGGACGAATTTGTGAGAGCTTTTCTGAAAAAGTTCTATCCTCATCACAAAACTGCTAGAATCCGTAACGAGATTATACAATTTTCACAGCTTCCTTCCGAACCATTTTGGAAGTGCTTCGAGAGATTTAAAGACCTACTCGTTCAATGCCCTCATCATGGGATTGAAAGTTGGCAACTTTGCCAAACATTATATGAGGGATTGAACTCGGCAACGAAGCAGTTGCTAGAAACTATATGTCAAGGTCATTTTCTTTCCAAGTCTAGCGACGAAGCGTGGCAGTTTCTTGAGGATCTTAGTGAGTAAACAATTCAGTGGGAGAGTACCAAGACCACATCATCTTCTTCTGTTGGTCAATCTAGGGCAGGCATACATCAAGTAGATATGTCGATTGCTATAAAGGCCGAGATGGCCGCACTTATGAAAAAGCTAGAAGCCATTAAGACCAGAATCTCATCGTCTTCTCCTGCCCCTGTTTTACCTCCACGAACTGTTTGTGCTTGTTGTGCGAATCCATCGCATCTAACCGAAGAGTGTCCTTATAATGCACTTATTCAAGGACAAGATCAAGTCAATGCTGCATTTTAGCAACGACAAAGAAACGATCCATACTCTTCGACATACAATCCGGGGTGGAGGAATCACTCAAATCAACAATTCCAAGGGAATAACAATTTTCAAAGACCCCCTCCTTCACAACAACAACAAGCACCCTCACAAACTCAAAACCAGCAACCTTTCCAACAACAACCTTATACAAATCAAACGAACAATTTGGTTCAACCAAATGACGATAAGGTTATCTCGCTCGAAAAAAGTCTAGATGCTTTTCTCAAGCAATCTACAGAATCCGCAGCAAGATTTGAAAGTTATGTTCAGTCTTTGATGCATAACAATGCCTCACACGATCAAAGTATCAAATCTATTAAGGCACAAATTGCACAATTAACTGCTGCGTTGAGCGAGAGAGAAAAGGGAAAGCTTCCATCTCAACCATTGCCAAATACCGGTCACACACAAAACGCATATCACAATCACAATGTAAATGCGGTGACCACGTTGAGATCCGGAAGAGTGTTGCAAAATAATGTGGATACTAGTGATGACATCCCCGCCGGTGGTTCTTCGTCTTCTTCTTCTTTTTCTCAATCATCATCTTCCCCTTCTTCATTTTCTTCACTTTCTTCTTCACCTTTTTCTTTAGAGCCTATTCTCCACCCTTCACATGGCTCTACTTCTTCTAGCTCGAACGGACCCATTTCTCACAACATGAACACATCTACACCGGGATCCGTTCCTACTCCTTATTCTACTGCACAGACATTTGACTCAACGAATTTTCAAAATGTTCCATTTCCAAACAGGTTGAGTCCTAATAAACCAACTGCACAAGTGGAAAAGATTGTGGAGATATTTAAGCAGGTTAGCATAAATATACCTCTCTTGGATGCAATCCAACAAGTCCCTTCATACGCGAAAATCTTAAAGGGCTTATGCACCTCGAAGAGAAAGGCATCTCAAGTACCCAAGAAAGTGCTAGTGGCTAGTGCAGTGAGCAATGCTATTAACCACCATCAAATCTTACCCCAAAAACGAAAGGACCCCGGCTGTCCTACGATTTCAATCACAATTGGGGATAAGAAAATTAATCGAGCACTCTTAGATCTTGGGTCTAGTGTTAACCTGATTCCCTACTCCGTGTACGAACAATTAGGGGTTGGAGAGTTGAAACCCACTCGTTGTACTCTCCAAATGGCTGATCGATCAATCACCCATCCAAGGGGTCAGCTAGAGGATGTGTTGATCAAAGTTGGGGAGTTCATATTCCCCGTTGATTTTATTGTTATGGATACACAACCTGTTGCTAACCCAAGAAACCAAATTCCGGTGATTCTTGGTCGACCATTTTTGGCCACTTCTAATGCAGTAATAAATTGTCGCAATGGCTCCATGACTCTCTCCTTTGGGAAGATGTCTAGTGAGTTCAATATTTATAAGATGAGAAGTCTGCCCCCCGTGCCTAAAACTAGTACACGAGAAGTTTGCTCTATTCACGAAATCACGCAGGAGGACTGCGAGCTTGAAAGATTTCTATTTGATGAAAACAGTGTTGACGCCACTAGTGCGTCCCTCCTTGAGCCTACCACCGTTGACACAACCGATATTGATTATGAATGTTTCACTTTTTCGGATGATGACGACTCACAGCCCGAATATGAGGCTTTTGAATTTTTGGATGAGTTAGTCGAGCCATCCGAATCGGTTGTTTGCAGTGATTTCGAACCTGTGTTGGAGTCCTTTGAGTTCGAGGTAGATTCCGAAATGATTCTTTCGCCTCCGAAACTCGAACTCACGCCCTTGCCGTCTCACCTTAGATTTGCTTACATAGGTGAGAATGAGACCTTTCCCATTATCATATCGGCTTCTCTAGCCCTTGAGCAAGAGAACGCTATTTTAAAAGCCTTACAAGAGAGGCGGCAAGTTTTCGGTTGGACTATGGCGGACATCGAGGAAATCAGTTCCCTTATAATTGAATATCATATGAAATTGATGGATGATGCCAAGTCAATAGAGGACCCATAGGAACATTTTGGGGATATTGTGGTTAGTCAACCTCCTCTTTTAGAAGTTGAACCACCCCCATTTCTTTTAATAAGCTACGAGAATGCCAATATTCCACTGATTGCTGATCATTCGCATTCTCGTTTTGATTCATCACCACCTCCTGTCTATTCCCCTCCATACCTTCCATACCACCACTTCTATCTTCCCCAATTCTTTTTGAACCGCCACAACTTATTCTTCCACCAACCAATACTCTTTACTGATAAATTTTTCAACTGGTTGGTATTGACTTTTGGTCTTTGCAAAGTTTGGCAGTAATGTCTAACATAGTTTAAATGAAGTTTGGGGGAGGGACTTTTTGTATATATTTTTGTTTTTCTTAACAATAAAAAAAATTATAAATAAATAAACAGGGAAGTGCCGATATTTTGACCCTCTTGGTTTAGCATGACAGTGAGGACACTGTCAAGTTCAAGTTTGGGGGTACGCTTGGTACGTCTTCTTGCTTCGCATTCATTTGTACATATTTATTGCATTTGCATACTTATTTGAAAACCCATAAAAATTGAAAAATTTCAAAAATTATAAAAATATTGTATTCAATTTTGGCCATATTTGATTTGAGTTTGACAGATAGGTTAACCGGCTAGGAACAACTAGATCTTAGACTTAGTAAATTAAAAACCCTAAAAATAACATTCCTTAAAGTTTAACAGTAGAAAGTATATGCCTTGTAGTTTATTTAGAAATAGGCAAATTTTGGGTTCACTTCTTGGACTAAGTCGAAACAAGAGAAGAGTATTGATGTTCTTATTAGAGTATAAGTTTGAAAAATAGTTCCTAGCTTAAGTCTGATTTCTGAAAATATATACCCTACAACTTACACAATCACGCACCTTGAAACTTGGAATAGTAAAAGAGACCTTGAAATGCTCTTGTCTAAAGTCCTTAGTACAATAAAAAAAAGTGAATAAAAAAATGGACACTGGTTTTTTGTGATTACTTAAGGCTGTAAAAATAGAAAAATCTTTAGCGAGGGTGCTTCATCACCTAGTGCCTTAGACCAACTGGTTTGGGAGTCACTGCTAAAAGCCTTGGGTATTGCAAAAACTAGGAAGTACGCTTTAAAGTGCTAACGCATCTTGTAATCGATTGTTGGTACCTCAAGAAGTATTAACGGTCGCATGAAGGATGTGTAAGCAAAAATTTCATTTAAAAATTCACTAATTAATAAGTGCTTTGGACAATGGACGAGAGTATGACTGCTTGATTTGAATTTCCAAGTGTAGGGGTGATCTATACACACACGTGGGGATATATGATTAGAGTTTAGATGAGAGAAAGGAATGAAAGATAAAACTTGTATCTTTAGTGGAGTTGATAGAAATTCCTAAGTAGAGATGAAACCCTAGAAGGAAGACTTAAGAGATGCCGAAAGCTAAATAAATCTATAGAACATATATAATCTTAAGTTAGATAATGAGGAAGTGTGAAGAATGTGGGTGGATAATTTACACGTAGAAGATAATAGAATTCCTTATTAGAAGACCTAATTGGAGAACAAAAGTTAATGGGCTGAATTGATAGGATTTTGTGGGTAGTATCTGCTGAAAACCCTCAGGAGACAACACTCCTCCTACTAGGGACACCTAGAGGTTTAACGGCTTGTTGCACGTGCTCAGTGCAATCGCGTTTCCCTGCGAAAGTGCGGTTAGGATTTTAGTGAATAAAAATAATAAGTTTGCTCGAGGACGAGCAAAAGATAAGTTTGGGGGTATTTGTTCAGACCATAATTTTGCATTTATCATTCCCCTATTCTTATCCATTTTAGAAATAAACAGGTACTCTTAACGCACTTTTGTTGCATGTTACAGGATACAGGCTCTTGGAGCAAATACAGTGAAAAAGACGAAAGCTGATACAGAAAAGGGACTTTTGACTAACAAGTAGACGGATCCGAGTCACGAAGAACAATTTACAATTGTATAAGGCAATGCAGTCCGAAATGTCAAAGTGAACGGTTAAAAGATTGCTACAAGTTTTCACTGAAAGATCTGGAGAAGAATAAGAAGCCAAACAGAGAAAAATAATGAAGAATAAACAAGCCCAAATACCCTGCATAAAGCCCAGAAAGTTTGGTGAGCCAAGCCCACCAAATGGCCGCGGAACCGCGGCCCAAGGCCTACATTTGCCGCGGTTCCGCGGCCATTAAGTGCCCGTGTCGGTGGAATTTTCTGTGACGGTGCGTCGGTGCGGGGGTTTGGATTTTTAGTGGGCAAATCTGTATTTTCACATGTGCGAGAGTCTGTAACACTAGTTTCCCTCTTTTCTTATAAATTGTAGTCAAAAATTGTAAAACCCTATGCCTCTTTTCAATCAATAAAATTCAGACTTTCTGGGAGTTTATTCAGATCTGTTCTTCTTGCTTGGAGGGAGCCATCGAATTAGTAAGTAATTTTATTTCTGTTCCTTTAATTAAAATATTTTCTCATCCCCTAATGAGCGAGTAATCTCCTCGCTTGTTAGGGTTAGCCTTAGGGAAAGGGTTGAGAGATGAGATCTCTCACCCCTTTCAATGCCACATTCACTTAAGAGTTAGAACTCCATGCATGCACGCACAACCGCTCCCTACGGCATCTTACCCCTCGAGGTAACGATGAACCGTAGTATAAAGGGCCGTTTGCGCGTGTTTTCCATGGGGGTTAGGGTAATTATCAACAAAGGAAGGATGCGAATCTAGAGGAAGAAACATCTTCCCAAAAGATTCGGACCCACTTTATTGACAATTACCGTAACATCTAATAGATCTAAAAAAAGAAGGCATTGAAAGCGGTGAAGATAAACGTTAATCTCCAAAACTTCCCCTAAGCCTAACCCTAGCAAGACTTTTAATTAGATTAATTAGATCCAGTTTTCATAGATTTTTATAAACCAACCAAAACGACACTTTGAATCAACTCGTTAAAACACATAAAAGGAATTTACCCATCTCTGTGGATCGACCCGTACTCACCGGCTAGCTGCGAAGCGACGCCGTTTCTGATTGCGGTAAATACAAGTTTTCATGCTAATCAGGCATGCACAGGATACTATTGAGTTACATCGATAATTCATCAATTGGTTTCAAAGACTTTAGAACAGACAACCTGATAGAACAGTTCAGTTTACCCACTGCACATTACCCTGCACTGCTCTGACTTATATTGTTGTTACTCTTGTTTTATTCATGTTTTGATTGCATTGCCTGCTACACTGTTCATATTACATTACTTGATGACTTGACACGCTGACGTCTGGGTTTTGCATGGCCCAGATTCCGTACCGCTGTTGCAGTCCGTGCAGGAGTACTTCAGCCAGCAGGCTGAGCTGTGAGTCCTGTATTAGTTAGTTTTTTTCTTTCCTGCATTTTATTCCTGATGCGAGCCCGCAATATGGGACATACATTTCAGTTATTTTGTATTGGATCTTTTGCTTCCGCATTTTATTATTCTTGACTCATGATATATTGGATTATGGACATGTTTAGATAGTTTTATTTTGTTTTTGATATCTCTACAGCCGTAATGTGACTGTGGATGGATACTTCCTACCTACAGGTAGCATGGCTGGCTATGTCACGTGCCCATTTTAGCGTACTCTGGGAAGCGGGGCGTGACATTTAGTTTCAAGAATCATCAAGAAATAGATCTAAAATCAAGAAATTATAGAGATCAAGAAAATGTCCAAATCGTTTGAATTATCAAGATTTGTAAAGAGGCTTGTCGGAATCGATCCAATTGATAGTGATGATGATTACTAATGATTACAAATTCTTATCTATTGAAGATTTGTTGCTAGATCGATGACAATCAATGAGGTTTAGGGATCTATGGAAGAAACTAAGGTTTTTCCATCATCATCCCTTGTCCTTTCATTGATTATCATTCAAATTCTAGCCTCTAGCAAATTAAATCACCGATCGTTGATCTCTAATTTGGAGCGAAAACATTCAAGAAAGCGATCTCGCTCAAATTAGGTTTTCGATGATTCAATTTCCTAAAATTTAAAAAACTCATAAGACTTAAGGATTGTTCAAGAATTTAATTATCATCATCTACTTATTTTCTCGATTCCGCTACAAGCGAAGATTTCACTCAAACATCATGAAAAAAAGAAAGAATCAAGAATCTATAACTCTTCATAATGCACGAATGTAAAGAAAAGCAAGATCTTAGAATTTTCACCTTTTATTTATCAACGCTTAGGTACAATTCACTCAAAAATTACAAGATTTGAGGAGAAACTAAATCGTCAAAACTAGCTTCACTTCGGTCTTCTTGAGTCGCGGATCGTCGTGGATCTCTTGCTCGGATGAAGATCGGCGTTGCTTCAAAGGCTCGTTGAATACTTGCTTGATTCGCTTCTCGATGGATCTTGATTTGGCTTTGGAATTGGATTTGGGCTAGGGTTTTGAGTTGCAAGTTGTGTTACTCAACTTGCGGGTGAATTGATGTAGAATGATCAACAACCTTTGTAATGAAGCCTAGGTCCCTTTTTATAGTTTTTCCTTTAGCTTCCCCTAGAAGCTAGGTCTAGCTTCCCTTGGAAGCTTGGTTGTTATGAGCCTTGTATAGGAAGCTAGGTAGAAGTTTCTAGATTAAAGTAGTTAGCTAGCTTGCATGAGAAGCCTTTCTGTTGGAGGGAAGCTTCTGGAGATTTGAAGCGCCTTGAGGAAGTTTTACAGTTGAAAGTTGGCCTCTGCAACAAATACCAACCGCCGACGAGTCGACTCGGCCGCGGATCCGCGGCGGATCGACCTGACTCAGCCGCGGATCCGAGGCCGTTTAGTGAGATCACTGCATGGAATTTCTAGTGTTGTTTCATGTTGGCTTAATAGAAATTTCCTGATATCTGAAATATTTTTATACTTTCTTGTTTACTGCCAGATCACAAGTCTTGGACTTGATGTATTTTATCAGCACTTTTAGCAGTTCCGGCTCTTTTAGCTGGAGAATTTCCTGCACACAGTCTCGAGACAAGTGTTTATATACAAAGATTATGCGTGTAGTAATAAACACACAATCTCCCTCATAATGCCGGTTATAATGTATAACACGTTATTTGATATTTTGTAGACGAATTGCTAATATGTGCTATATTTATACCAAACACTTTTAGATGATTACAAAGAATAGGGAAATTAATGTGTTAAGAATGCAATATTTTCGACTGAACAAATTCCCCCAAACTTAATTTTGGTCGTCTCGAGCAAACTTGTTTTATTTTTAAGAGAAGGAGAAAATATAAGAAAAACTAACTAGCACACTTTCGTAGGCAATACGATTGCACTGAGCACGTGCAACAAGCCTTTAAACCTCTAGGTGTCCCTAGTAGGAGGAGTGTTGTCTCCTGAGGGTTTTCAGCGGATTGCACCCACAAAATCCCATAATAAAAGGAAGACCGTGAAAGTTACATGTAAAGATAAGAATTGTAAAAGAAAGACTTTGAAAATCAGAGTTTCCAACTACACTAGCTTTTCGGTTGTCATGAGCCCTATCTTAATAGTCATGAAAAAATATTAGAAATCACATCATCCCTCAATAAAACATCGCCTTTATTCTTTATTCCTACCTTTCTTCCAAACATCGATCATATACCCCTACGTGTGTGTAAAAGACATCCCTACACTCATAGAATTCAATTCAAGCTATCATACTCTTGTCCATTGACCTCAGTACTTTTTTTTAATTAATGAATATTTAGATGAGATTGCTCACACATTTTTCATGCAGCCGTTAATACTTCTTGAGGTACTAACCGACCGATTACTCATGTGCTTCCTGATTATGTGTATTAGTATTTTCCTCGTCTTGCAACACCTAAGACTTAGCAACTCCCAAACCAGTTGGTCTAAGGCACTAGGTGATGAAGCACCCTCGCTATATTTTTTATTGCTGCCTTGGTGATAACAAAACTAGTGTTCATTTTTCTTCACCATTTTATATTTTTTCTTCCTTTATTTTCATTTTCATACTTTGGCTTTTAGACAAGAGCATTTCAAGATATTCTCTACTATCCCGAGTTTCAAGACGTGTGTAAGTGCGTATAGTAGGGTATCAACATTCAAATGTTTGGTTTCCAGAATAGGATATATTTTTCAGACTTATTTTTATCCCCAGATTAGTGACTTCTTTCATCTTACTAACCCTTGGGAAAACGGCTCATAACTACTTATTACTAGTTTCGTTTTAAGAAAATTTCTAATTTTCTTGGTTTTCTTAAATTTTTCTAATCTGTTGGATGTAATTTTTCACTATCTAATCTTTTATTATAAAATTAAATATTAAAAAAATTTATCTTTTTTTTTTATTTAAATTTTTATATGTTTTATATGTTTTGTGCTTATGCAAAGTATGATGCAAAGTGATGCGTAAATAAGCACAAACCTCTCCCCAAACTTGTTTTCAACAGTGTCTTCACTGTTGCCATCTACTTAAGCTCAGAAACCTGTAGACTTGGGAGGAAAATTTTGTTAAAGGGAACATGAAATATGATCGTGAAAATCTCCCCCAAACTTATTCTTTTATTTATGTACAAGAATTTTTATTGTTTTGTTTTGTATTTTTTTTCTATTTTTTTATAAGATGTATGTACAAGTCGACTCACCTCCATTCTAAAGATTTGACAAAATTACCAAATCATAGAGGTGAGGTGGAGGAAAAATCAGTCATTATAAAGCGGCTCTTGTAAAAACAAGAGCTCCTCTAAGAGGTTAGTGGAAAAATACGGTTTAAGTCTATGTCCATTTATTTTGAAAATTGTACCGTTTTCAAAATTTTCAACCTCAGCTGCCCCGTGTGGGTATACATACCGCACAACAAAAGGTCTTTTCCACCGAGATCGTAGCTTACCCGCATGAAGATGGAGTCGTGAATCATAAAGAAGGACTTGTTGACCAGGTGTAAAAGTTTTTCTCAAAATATTTTTATCGTGAAATACCTTAGTCGGATTCTTTACAATCACAGCATTATCATAAGCTTCATCGCAGAGTTCGCTTAGCTCGTTTAATTGCAGCTTCCGAAAGTTGCAGGCTTGATTTAAGTCAAAGTTAAGTTCTCTAATGGCTCACATTGCTTTGTGCTCAATCTCGACTGGAAGGTGACAAGCCTTTCCAAACACTAGTCTGTAAGGAGACATACCTAGATCGGTTTTATATGCAGTTCGGAACGCCCAAAGAGCATCCGTCAATTTGGTTGACCAATCTTTTCAAATTTTTGAAACAGTTTTCTCCAAAATTTGTTTGATTTGTCTCTTTGAAACCTCAGCTTGCCCGCTCGTTTGGAGATGATAGGGTGTGGAAAGTTTGTGGTTGATTGCATATTTCCGCATCAAAGTCTCGAAAGACCGATTACAGAAATGTATCCCGTATCGCTA
This sequence comes from Agapanthus africanus, assembly GCA_030015575.1. Taxonomy (NCBI): domain Eukaryota; kingdom Viridiplantae; phylum Streptophyta; class Magnoliopsida; order Asparagales; family Amaryllidaceae; genus Agapanthus; species Agapanthus africanus. The sequence continues at coordinate 411,587,533 of CM057349.1, read as the reverse complement.
ATGATAGCGCGTGGGTGTCCAAATCGTGAAAAGATGTTTTCTTTTAAGAACTTAATGACAACCTTTTTGTCATTAGTGCGACAAGGAATAGCTTCCACCCATTTCGAGACGTAATCAACCGTAAGCAATATGTACAGATTCCCAAAGGAGTTGGGAAAAGGACCCATAAAATCAATACCCCAAACGTCGAAGATTTCAACCACTAAGATGGGTTGAAGTGGCATCTCATTTCTCCAGGAAATCCTACCCGTATGTTGACACCGTGCACAGGTTTTGTAATGATCAAATGCATCTTTGAACAAACTCGGCCAATAGAAACCGCATTGCAAAACCTTCTCCGTCGTCTTTCGAGGACCAAAGTGACTCCCACATGCCTGATCATGACAAAAAGATAAAACACTCTTGAATTCATCATTAGGGACACATCTACGAATGATCTGGTCAGGATAATACTTAAACGATAGGGTCCATCACAGTAAAAGTGTTTTACTTGGGATAGAAATCGATGTTTGTCCTGTTTTGACCATTCGCGGGGAATAAGTCCCGTAGCAAGATAATTCACAATATCCCTAAACCAAGGTTCGTCGGATATATTAAAGAGTTGTTCGTCTGGAAAAGAATCATTGATCGGCAGGGTCACAGGTGAAGAAGAGATGCATGACAGAAGGTCGGCTACCACGTTTTCACATCCTTTCTTATCATTAATAACAAGATCAAATTCTTGTAATAGAAGGATCTAACATATTAGCCTTCCTTTAGCATCCTTCTTTGCCAAAAGATGTTTCAAGGCGGAGTGGTCCATGTACACAACAATAGGTGAGCCAATCAAATAAGGCCTGAATTTTTCTAATGCGAATACAACTGCCAAAAATTCTTTTTCGGTAGTTGTATAGTTAATTTGAGCATCATTCAGAGTCTTACTTGCATAATAGATCACGTGTGGTATCTTTTCAATGTGCTGTCCTAAGACTGCACCAACTATAAAATCTGATGCATCACACATAAGCTCAAAAGGGTGGTTCCGATCTGGAGAAGATAAAACGGGGGCTGTAGTGACAGAGTGTTTGAGTGAGTCAAATGATGCCTCACAATCTGAGTCAAAGTGAAAGGTTGTGTCCTTGGCCAAGAGAAGAGTTAAAGGTCTAGCAATTTTGCTAAAATCCTTAATGAAACTTATGTAAAAGCCTGGCTAAGAAAAGATCGTATATCCTTGACGCATTTGGGATGAGGGAGGTTTTGAATAACATTTATTTTAGCCTTGTCAACCTCAATGCCTTCTCATGAAATAGTATGTCCAAGCACAATTCCCTCTTGGACCATGAAATAGCATTTTTCCCAATTCAAGGTTAAGTTCTTCTCTTTACAACGAGTAAGAACTGTGTCAAGATGAGATAGGCAGTCAGCAAAAGAATCTTCGAATATCGAGAAATCGTCCATGAAAATCTCCAGAAAATTCTCGACCATGTTCGAGAATATCCCCATCATACACGCTAAAATGTAGCGGAAGTATTGCATAACCCAAAGGGCATGCGTCTATAAATAAAAGTACCAAAAGGATAAGTAAATGTAGTTTTGTCTTGATCCTTTTTGGCAATATGGACCTGGTTATAGCCAGAGTATCCGTCCATGAAGCAATAATATTCCCGTCCAGCTAAGCGTTCTAACATCTGGCCAATAAAAGGTAGAGGAAAATGGTCTTTCCTCGTTACGGCATTGAGTTTTCTATAATCAATACATACACGCCACCCAGTTTAAGTGCGTATCTGGATTAACTCATTTGCCTCATTTGTTATGACCGTAATACCAGATTTCTTAGGGAAGACATGAATTGGACTTACCTATTGACTATCAGAGATTGGGTAAATGACACCATTGTCAATGCATTTGACGATTTCTTTCTTCACCACATCCTTCATAACGGGGTTTAACCATCTCTGTGGTTCTCGGGTTGGTTTGGTTTCATCCATCAGATGTATATGATGTTCTACAATCAAGGGATTAATCCCTTTGTTGTCAGGCATAGTCCAACCAAACGCCTGCCTATTAGATCTTAATACTGTCAAAAGCGCGTTCTCTTGCTCTGAGGCTAGAGAAGCGGATATGATCACAGGCAAAGACTCATTCTCACCTAAATATGCATATTTAAGTGAGAAGGTAAAAGTTTGAGATCTAATGCTGGCGGAGAAATTATAGAAGGTGGAGTAAGAGAATGACATTCAGAGTCACAAAGAATCTCGTAGCCTGCAAAGGATACAGACTCGGAAGGTGATGAGTCAAGAGTTTCAGACTCATGAGTGGAAAAAGTATCCTCACTAAGATGTGCTAGATCAAACATTGATGTGCTAGTGTCATCGAGATCTTCAAAGCAAAGTTCATTAACTTCGCAACTTTCGGGAGCAATCTCGTGGACAGAACAGACATCAAGTATGTGAGCAGAGGGTTCAGACGGCTGACTTCCAATTTTATAGATGTTCGGTTCAATTATCATTTTTCCGAAAGATAGGTTCATAGAACCGTTTCGACAGTTAATGACAGTATTGGAAGTGACAAGGAATGGTCGACCCAAAATCACCGGAATTTGGTTCTGTGGGTTTACTACAGGTTGTGTATCGAGAACAATAAAGTCCATAGGGAATATAAATTCCCCGACTTTTATCAACACATCCTCTAGTTCACCCCTAGGTTTGGTGATTGAACGGTCTGCCATTTGGAGAGTGCAATGAGCTGGTTTCAACTCTCCAATCCCTAACTGCTCGTAAACAGAATATGGAAGCAGGTTAACACTTGCGCCCAGGTCAAGCAAAGCACGGTTAATGTTTTTACCCCCAATAGAAATCGATATCGTAGGACATCCTGAGTCCTTACGTTTCTTTGGTAACTGTGGGGTGAAAGCATTGCTAACATTATTAGTAATGAAAGCTTTTTTGGGCACTTGAGTCTTCCTCTTCCTAGTGCACAAGTCTTTGAGAATTTTTGCATAAGCGGGGACTTGTTGTATAGCATCTAGGAGAGAGATATTGATGTTAACCTGTTTAAACATATCCATAATCTTCTCCATATGTGGACTCGATTTGTTTCCCCTTAACCGATTCGGATAAGGAGCTTTAGCAATAAGAGCTGGGTCCAACATTGGAGAAGGTGGTGTGTGTGGAACTGATCCCAGAATAGGAGTGGGGATCATCTTTGGTGGACTAGAATATACTGAGGGATCGAGCCTGGGGGAAAACGAAGAATAGGCTCGCAAGAAGGTGGTGGGGAAGATAAAGTAGGATTAGAAGTAGAAGTGTGTGTGGAAGGGAAAGTCTCAGCCGGGGTATTATTGATTAATTCATCATGATTATCAATCTCTTCCCCAACGTGATTATTCAGCACTCTTCCAGATCTCAACGTTGTAATTGCATTCACATTGTAGTGTTGTGAATATCCAGGATTCGGTAGGGGTTGAGACGAAAGTTTCCATTTCTCTCTAGCACTTATTTCGGATTTTAATTGTGCAATTTGTGCTTCCATCGATTTTATACTCTCAGCTTGGGAGGCGGAGTTTTTCTTTATATCATCGACAGAAGACTGAACCTCAGCCGAAACTTGCATAAAATTTTTCAGAGTCAAATTCATGGTTTGTGCGAGTGAAGACGATTCATCAGTACCAGTCAACTGCACAGGATTATACGGTGCAGGTGTATTGACAGGGTTTTGAAAGTTTTGTGATTGGTAGGGGTGCTGACTTCTTTGAAGTGGTTGCTGTTGTGGTGGAGGACCCATTTGGAAATTGTTTTGATTTGGAACCGTGTTTTGAGTTTGTTGTTGGTTCCAAGCAAAGTTAAGGTGATTCCTCCAACCCTGATTATAAGTGGAAGAATACGGATCGTTTCTAGGTCTTTGTTGGAAAGCAGTATTGGTATTCTCTTGACATTGAAATGGAGAATTTAAAGGACATTCTTCCGTAAGATGAGATGGATCAGAACAGCATCCACAGACAGTTTTGGAGAGTGACATCTGATTTAGGAATGCTGCTAAAAATTTATGTTCCATAGCTTCGAGTTTCTTTTGCATTGTTGTCATTTCAGCTCTAACTCCTATGGAAATATCAAGTTGATGAATACCACCCCTAGACGATGACTGGTTTACACTCTCCCACTGTAAAGTTCTTTCAGCGAAATCTTCTAAAAATCTCCAGGCTTCACCATCATCATTATTCATGAAGGTGCCTTGACACATGGATTCAAGAGTCTGTTTTGTTGTAGGATTAATGCCCTCATATATGATTCTGCACAAATCCCATCTAGGGATTCCGTGATGAGGACATTGAACTAACAGATCTTTGAAGTGGTCAAAACGCTTCGAGAATGTTTCATTTGGAAGCTTGGTAAATTGATTTATTTCGCTACGGACTCGAGCTGTCTTATGATTAGGGTAGAATTTCTTTAGGAAAGCTGTTACGAATTCTCCCCAGTTCGAAATAGAATGTGTGGCTGTGTTATAAAGCCACTTCTCGGCCATATTGCACAAAGTGAATGGAAGAAGACGTAATCTCATAACATCCACAGAAAGCTATGAAGTACCTATCATAGCGTATACATTTTCAAATTTGGTAATAAAGACATATGCGTCTTCAGACTCGAGACCGTGATATTTTGGTAAAAGATTGATGTATTGTGGTTTGATTTCAAAATTGTCCACATTGGCTGGTGGAATGGTGAGACAGGTCGAAAGAGGACCTCGCATAGGGTAGCATCTCTCTTGGAGAGAGATGCGGGGTGGATTCTGCGCACCTGCGGACGGTGGCAGAGTAGTGTTAAAGAAGTTCGATGGAGAACTGTCCATCGAAGTGGGTGTGGTAGTGGTTGAAGAAAAAGTAGACGTAGAATTACCGACTTCGGAGTCAATAGAAGGAATGCGGATAATATGGGCACTAGAATCCCGTGTCCAGCCGAGCATGCACTAAATGGTTTAGCACAAGTGGCAGCGTTGTGATAATTAGGGGAAAATTGGTTTGGTGTTTTTTTTGAAAAATTACGGATTTTTTAAAAACCACACAAACAATGCACAAGCAACCCTAAATCTAATGGTCATCTAGGTCAAGTCTCTAGACCACTCATAGACTTCCAGAAGACAAGTCGCAAGATAGATCCTCTACTGCCTCTTTGCCCCTTCTGTGGCCAGGTAAGTGCCAGGTAAGTGGAAGGTTCTCCACTACGTAAGTAGTGGGCCTAATTAAGTAACCACTTGCCTTAGACCCACTTGCCTTAGACACCACAAAATAAACGCGGATAAGCAATAGATTACCCACGATCTCCTTCTGTCATAAGTAAGCGTGACGGTCCTTAGAGTCATGTCTAGATATTTTTTAGTTAATGGGGGTGATGCGGATGCAAGTTTGTGATTTTTGAGGTTTAGGAACGGTAATGAAATCCCCACCTAATTTGAATTTGGTCCTTGCCCCTTAATTTCCGTGTTAAAAATGCAAACAACCAAGATCAAACATGCAACAATTTTTCTTTCTGCGGCGCTGCGAATTTTTGCAAAGAATCCTGCAGAAATTGGTTATTGGAGCAGATCAGAGAGGAGACAAGAAAGACAGAAATTCACCAAGAAAATTTCGTGCAGTGAAACAGCTATCTCGCCGCTGATCCGCCGGAAGAAGCCTTCAAATACCGCGGTTCCGCGGTCAATTAATAAGATCCCTGCACAAAAATTTCAGAAACTGCTCCTGTTGCCTCTCTGGACTTTTTAAGATGTCCTAAAAAATTTTCTTCTTGCTCCACAAATTCCAGATCTCCTTGCAACAAATCACAACAAATCGTTAAGCTCTTGATGCGATTTTTGATCTAAAAATTCTGATGGAATAATAAATTTTTCAACTCAAATAACAAAAAACGAACAAATTAGCACACGATCCCCGACAACGACGCCATTTGATTGATCTTATCTTTCGTGTGTATATAACATGTTTCACACCCAAAGAAATTTATACCGCAATCAATTGACGGTGTCTATTGTAGTTTTGTCGGTAAATGCGGATCGTCCACTGAGAAAGTGTGATTTGTTCATTATCGTTTCAGTTGAGTTGAAAATTAAAAGATAAAAGAAAATGATTCAATATTTGTGAAATTTAGTTTCAAGAATCATCAAGAAATAGATCTAAAATTAAGAAATGATAGAGATCAAGAAAATATCCAAATCGTTTGAATTATCAAGATTTGTAAAGAGGCTTGTCGGAATCGATCCAATTGATAGTGATGATGAATACTAATGATTACAAATTCTTATCTATTGAAGACTTGTTGCTAGATCGATGACAATCAATGAGATTTAGGGATCTATTAAAGAAACTGGGGTTTCTCCATCATCATCCCTTGTCCTTTCAATGATTATCATTCAAATTCTAGCCTCTAGCAAATTAAATCACCGATCGTTGATCTCTAATTTGGAGCGAAAACATTCAAGAAAGCGATCTCGCTCAAATTAGGTTTTCGATGATTCAATTTCCTAAAGTTTACAAAACTCATAAGACTTAAGGATCGTTCAAGAATTTAATCATCACCATCTACCTATTTTCTCGATTCCGCTACAAGCGAAGATTTCACTCAAACATCATGAAAGAAAGAAAGAATCAAGAATCTATAACTCTTCATAATACACGAATGTAAAGAAAAGCAAGATCTTAGAATTTTCACATTTTATTTATCAACGCTTAGGTACAATTCACTCAAAAATTACAAGATTTGAGGAGGAACTAAATCGTCGAAACTAGCTTCGCTTCGGTCTTCTTGAGTCGCGGATTGTCGTGGATCTCTTGCTCGGATGAAGATCGGCGTTGCTTCAAAGGCTCGTTGAATGCTTGCTTGATTCGCTTGTCGATGGATCTTGATTTGGCTTTGGAATTGGATTTGGGCTAGGGTTTTGAGTTGCAAGTTGTGTCACTCAACTTGCGAGTGAATTGATGTAGAATGATCAACAACCTTTGTAATGAATCCTAGGTCCCTTTTTATAGTTTTTCCTTTAGCTTCCCCTAGAAGCTAGGTCTAGCTTCCCTTAGAAGTTTGGTTGTTATGAGGCTTGTATAGGAACCTAGGTAGAAGTTTCTAGATTAAAATAGTTAGCTAGCTTGCATGAGAAGCCTTTCTGTTGGAGAGAAACTTCTGGAGATTTGAAGCGTCTTGAGGAAGTTTCACAGTTGAAAGGAGGCTTTTGCAACAAATACCAGCCGCCGACGAGTCGACTCGGCTGTGGATCCGCGGCGGATCGGCCTAGCTCGGCCGCGGATCCGCGGCCGTTTAGTGAGATCACTGCATAGAATTTCCAGTGTTGTTTCATGTTGGTTTTATAGCACTTTCCTGATGTCTGGAATATTTTTATACTTTCTTGTTTACTGCCAGATCACAAGTCTTGGACTTGATGTATTTTATCAGCACTTTTAGCAGTTCCGGCTCTTTTATCTGGAGAGTTTCCTACACACAATCTCGAGACAAGTGTTTATATACAAAGATCATGCGTGTAGTAATAAACACACAATTTCCCTCATAATGCCGGTTATAATGTATAACACATGTTATTTGATATTTTGCAGACGAATTGCTAATATGTGCTATATTTATACCAAACACCTTTAGATGATTACAAAGAATAGGGAAATTGATGTGTTAAGAATGCAATATTTTCAACTGAACAACCTCATCTCGCCTTACTAGTCCGATGGACGTGCGATAATTCACACCATCCAAATCGGGTTCCCCAAAAGTAGGTTGTATGGGCTTAATTTAAAGGGATTTAATTAAAACAGTCTTAAAGAATACGGTTTTATTAATTTAAGGTATTTTATTGTAAAATTGGATTAACCACCAAAAATATTGTTTTCAAGCCATCGTGATATCTCATGATAAGTGTTATGATGAGGTAGGTCATTACCTCGTGAGGTTTTTCTAAAGGTAATATGAGCAATAAGATAAAAGAATGTCGTAGGTAAAATTTGTGGTATTTAACCGTAAAAGTGTAATACAAGTTGCATAATATGGTATTTTGAATTAGAACTTGTTCTAAATGTTGTTTTATGGTTGCTAAACAATATATCAAGAAATGGTTAATTTGTAATTAAGAAAAGTTGGGTTTTTAGAATATTTAGAATTGGAATTCGGAATAACTCCACTTCTGACGGGTTTTGAAAAGAGATCTTTTTAATAAAGGAAGAGGGGAGAGGAGAGGGGACTTACTGTATTAGATGAGAGAGGGGAGGTATGGGAACAAGATGGAGGCTTCGTGGAGTCGCGGTGTCGCCGGATTTGTCCCAAGTCATCGCCGGAAGATGACCTTGGGCTAACTCCACTTGTACAACTAATTTGACTTGGAAAAATTTGAGAGTTTTGATGATAGATTTCACAATGGAGAGGGCTAGGGTGTGATATTGTATTTATAGGAGAAATTAGGGTTTTGAAGATTGAAGAATGGAATTAAAATGCATTAAACTTTTGGATTAATACCTCATTTTAATTCTCTATTTAATTTCAGGAAAAACAAACAGAAGAGGAGTAGTGGGGGGCCCAAGGGGTTAGGATTCAAATTTTGGAGGCATTCCCTACGGGTAAGACCGGCGGCGCCGTCCTTTTTGGCATCTTCCCCGGTCGATTGGAAGAAGATGGGGTCTGGATTGGTGACACGTGTTCTTGGCCGTTCATATATCAATTCCCACATGTTTGATTTCTGAGACTTTTCATTTTTACGTGTATTGCATGTGTAAACTTTTGGGCTTCCAAAAAGTTTAAAAGAAAAATCATTAAAAAATAATATGTGGCTGGGAGGATTTGAACACAGGGGCTATTTCATAGCAGTGCAAAGCTTTATCAATGAGCTATAGGTACTTTCTTGCTGTTCTAAAACAAATTAAATACTTATAACATACACAGGGTTGCAAATACTCCATTTAGTACTTTAACTTTAAACAAATTTCTGTACATTAAAAACATAGTCGTTACAGGGGTAAGGGGAAATCAATAATTAAACCTGACTTGTAACTCGACAGTTCGATGCTTATACTGATCAGTTTTTACGAGCTAGGCCAGCCCCGGGATGTTGCTGCTGACATCATTCATCTGTACATGTTACCTATTTACTGCCTAGCGGCACGTCTCGGATTTCAGCCCGAGAATCTGGATCATGGTCCCGGGCATGCGCGGGATACTATTGAGTTATATCGACGATTCCATTAAATTGATTTCAAAAACTTTAGAATAGATAACCCAGTACCACGGTTTAGATAACTCATTGCATTTCACATACGCATACACACCTCACTGTTTATATTCATGTTATTGTTTATATTCATGCTATTGTTTATATTCATGCTTGCATATCTAGTTACATCCTGGTTCTTACTATTGTTTGATATTATGACGCACTGATGCCTGGGTTTTGTATGGCCCAGTTTCTCTATCTCTATCGTAGGCTGACCAGGAGTATTTTAGCCGTCAAGCCGAGCAGTGAGGATTGTGTTAGTGATATTTAGTTTAGTTTCTTACCGTATCTGTTGTTTCCTGATGTGAGCCCGGATTGGGATGTTTTTCCAGATTTTATTGTTTATTGGATTTATCGTTTCCGCTTATATATTTCTTAACTCTTTTACTCTGGCAGATGGACATGTATTAGATAGTTTTATATTTTTACTATTCTTGATATCTTATAGACAGCCGTAATGTGACTGTGGAGGGATGATTCTTATCCACAGGTAGCATGGTTGGCTCTTTCGCATGCCGTAGTTAGCGCACTCTGAGAAGCGGGGCGTGACAGGATTTGTTTGGTATCAGAGGCATAGGATTTAGGTTAATCGGGTTTGGTTCTTTGTAGTTGAGTATTGAACCCAAAACGCTAACCAAAAAACCCGTAATTAGGAACATGTCCTGCCATATTACTATCTTGCCATTCTTGAATCCATAACTATCATGTTTTTTGAATCCTGTTTATCGTGTTAATCTTCTTCAGTGTCTTGGCTTCGGAATCATGGTGGATAGAGATCTGTGATCATACCAGAGGCGTGTTGATAACTCCGCATTGCTGGGAGTGATATGTGGGATGCTGGAGAACCAAAAGCGGCAAACCGATATGAATCAGCGGCAAGCCGAGACCTTTCAAGAGGGTCTGCGGATAGTACAGCAGTCCGTAGACGCAGTAGCGGCCAAACCAGCACAGCATGGGGATACCGTGGCGGATTTCAGGAGACTTGGTCTGTCCACATTTACTGGTTTGGAGGATCCGTTGCCAGCGGAGCAGTGGCTGGTTGACACAGAGAATCTGATCATCGCCGCACAGATTCCGGATGACAAGAGAGTGGATGTTGTACGCATCCAACTGGTGGACTATGCCCACGAGTGGTGGCTCGTGGAAGAGACTAGTCTGCCTAAGCCGATCAGTTAGGCAACATTTTCGCAGAGTTTCTTGGAGAAGTTCTTTCCACAAATTGCTCGAGAAGAAATGGAAGAAAAGTTTATCGACTTGAAGCAGAACGGCGGATCTATGAATGCGCATGCAGCTGAGTGGATGCGGCTCGGTCAATTCGCAGGACCTTTGGTTGCCAACGATGCTGATAGGGCACGAAGGTTTATGCGCAGCTTGGACGTGGAAATCCAGAGACACGTTATATCTCTGAGATTGACCACTTTCTCATAGGTTCTCAAGGCCGTCAGGGAGCAGCAGAGCCTATCAGTGAAAGCGAAGAGTATGCAGCAACAAGGCGTAGTAGTATGGAAGCTGGCGTTTACGCCAAACCGAGCTCCTATACGCATAGGCATCCCGGTGAATAGACATGGCATTATACCTATGAAGAAGCCCGCCGTAGCAGATCAGAAAAGGAGCATGCTTTGTGACTTCTGCCATCTACCCGGACACCTGCAAAATGATTGTCAAAGGAAGCTTGAACTCTATCTTGTTTGCGGATTGGCTAACTATACCGTCAGTGCTTGCCCATCAAAGCTACGATTGAGGGACGATAGTCAGAAGCCACCACAGAAGCAGATTACTCAGGGGCCTTATCAAGCACGAGCCTTTACTTTGACGGCCGAGAAGGCCAAGGCTTCAGATGAAGTTGTTTCAGGTATCCTACTTGTTCATGATTTTCCCTCATTAGCGTTATTCGATTCAGGTGCATCCCATTGTTTTATGTCGTCCAAGTTTATTACTGCACACTCGATTTCATGCACTACCCTATCTAGTTGTTGGGACATACACAGTGGGAACAGAAAGATTATATCTATTAGCAAGTACAAGGATTGTTCGGTTGTTATCTGCAGACGTGAGTTATTCGCGTCTTTCTTGGTGATCGATACTGGCAGCTACGATGTCGTCTTGGGAATGGATTTTCTCGACATTTCCTCGCTTACATCGATTGTAGGGCAAAGAAAGTGATTTTACAGATTCCCGGACATCCGGAGTTTATATTTGCAGGAGGTAGCAGATTTGTCGGGCCAGTCGAATTTAGGGCTAGGCCGACAAGCACCGTTCTTGCGTCAATGGAAGTTGTTAAGGAGGAAGCACCAACGGTAGTTTGAGAGTTTATGAACGTGTTCGAAGACATCTCGGGTTTACCGCCGAAACAAGATATGGAGTTTGCGACTGATCTTGTTCTTGGAGCAGCGCCAATATCGAAGGCATATTATCCAATGGCACCAGTGGAGTTGGAAGAAGTCAAGAAACAGGTCGCCGAATTATTAGAGAAGGGTTGGATTCACAGCAGCAATTCACCCTGAGGAGCTCTAGTTCTTCTAGTTAAGAAGAAAAATGGCATGCGGAGAATGTGCATCGATTATCGAGAATTAAATTGGGTGACTATTAAGAACAAATACCCGATCCCTCGCATCGACAAATTATTCGATCAACTCAGTGGTGCGAGGGTATTCTCAAAGCTGGATTTGCGATTCGGATATCATGAAGTTCGAGTAAAATCAGAAGCTATTTGCAAGACAGCGTTCCGAACACGATATGGGCATTACGAGTACTTTGTGATTCCATTCGGAGTCACGAACGCACCGGCGATATTTATGGACTTGATGAACTGAATCTTTTCACCATACTTGGACATTTTATAATAGTGTTTATCGATGATATTCTGGTCTATTCGAGGAGCCAAGAAGAGCATGCAGAACACTTGAAGATCCCATTACAAACGTTGAGGCAAGAACGATTATATGCGAAGATGAGCAAGTGCGAGTTTTGGCTCAAAGAAGTGAAGTTTTTAGGGCATGTCGTATCCAGAGATGGAATTGTTGTTGATCCTGAAAAGATTGCAGCAGTTCATGATTGGCCGATTCTGAAGAGTGTAGAGGAGATCAGAAGCTTTCTTGGACTCGCCGGATATTATAGAAGGTTCGTGGAGAATTTCACTTGTTTAGCAGAACCATTGACCAAGCTTACGTGAAAGGAGGTACCGTTCGTATGGACGGATAGATGTGCGTCAGCTTTTGAAGCGTTGAAGTAAAGATTGACCACCGCTCCTATTTTGACCATGCCAGACGGTTCCGGAGGGTTGGTTATTCACAGCGACGCATCTGGGAAAGGCTTAGGATGTGTTCTTATGCAGCATGGGAAGGTTATAGCCTACACGTCGAGACAGTTGAAGACCCATGAGAAGAACTACCCAACTCATGATTTGGAGCTAGCAGCTGTGATTTTTTCTTTTAAGATTTGGAGACACCACTTATTAGGCGAAAGGGTCAAAGTATTCACCGATCACAAAAGCCTAAAGTATGTGTTTACGCAGAAGGAGCTCAATATGAGGTAGCGTAGATGGTTAGAGCTGATGGCTAACTATGATCATGATCTCAAATACCATCCGAGGAAAGTAAATGTAGTGTCGAATGCGCTAAGTCGGTTGCCAGCAATACGGATGTTAACTGCACAGAAGGAGCTTCTAGATAATTTCCAGAGATTCGAGTTGGAGATCGTGTTACCGCATTCTTCGGGACAGCGGATGCAGTTGCAAGTACAGTCGTCCTTGATCGATAATATTAAAGCAGCGTAATCGCACGATCCAAGGTTGCAGATATTTCGAGAACAGGTAGAAGCGGGACATCGAACGAACTTGTTGATTCATGAAAATGGTTCGTTACGATATGGGAGCCGTTTATGTGTGCCGAAAGGAGATATTCGTGAAGAAGTTATGAAGGAGGCGCATAGCTCTGCCTATTCCGTACATCCTAGAGGCACGAAGATGTACCGAGATCTACGACAGAATTTCTGGTGGGAAGGCAAGAAAAGGGAGATCGCTCGCTATGTAGTGAAGTTCTTGGTGGTCAGGGCTGAACATCAAAGAGTAGCTGGTTTATTGCAACCACTTTCGATTCCTCAGTGGAAGTGGGAACATTATAACCATGGATTTCGTGACAGCATTACCGCGGAGTCCAAAAGGCAATAATGCAGTTTAGGTGATTGTTGATCGATTGACCAAGGCAGCTCATTTCATACTGTTTAGAGTTGGTCAGTCGACGGAAGCGTTAACAGAGCGGTACATGAAGGAGATTGTGAGATTGCATGGTGTACCTGTGAGCATTGTTTCCGATCGTGATACCCGATTTTTGTCGCACTTTTGAAGGAGTTTACAGGAAAGTTTGGGGACTCGATTGAAATTTAGCACCGCTTATCATCCTCAGACATATGGCCAGTCAGAAAGAACGATCCAAACTCTTGAAGATATATTGAGAGCTTGCGTGTTGGACTTCAATGGTTCATGGGAGGATCATCTACACTTGGTGGAGTTTTCGTGTAATAACAGCTTTCAGGAGACTATCCAGATGGCTCCATTCGAAGTATTATATGGTTGCAAGTGTCGCTCATCCGTCTGTTGGGACGATATTGGAGAACGAAGATTATTGGGACCGGATCATATCGTGAAAACCATGGAGAAAGTTAATACGATCTAAAATCATATGAAGGCAGTGCAAGATCGATAGAAAAGTTGGGCCGATACAGCAAGAAGACCTCTGGAGTTCGCAGTTGGTGATCTTGTATTCTTGAAGATATCACCGACCATAGGAGTGATTCGATTTGGTAGTCGAGGCAAGCTAAATCCTCAATTCGTAGGGCCTTTCAATATTATCGAGCGTGTTGGCGAAGTAGCTTATCGATTGGCTTTAACACCATCCTTGGCGAGTGTTCATAACATGTTTCATGTATCTCAACTCCGCAAGTATGTTCGAGATGAGTCGCACGTCCTAGATTACTCGGAGCTGACAGTAAGGGAGGACTTGACATATGAAGAACGACCGACGGAGATTGTAGATCGAAGAGAAAAGGTCCTCAAAAACAGGGTTATCCCTCTCGTACTTATTTCATGGAGGAATCGTTTACACGGAGAATCAACTTGGGAACGAGAAGAAAAGATTCGACAGAAGTTTCCATTCCTCTTCTCTTAGATTCATGTTTTCTTGTCTTTTCTTGTTCCGGGAATTTCTAGGACGAAATTCTTTTGTAGTTGGGTATAATATAACACCCTAGTTCATTTATATCATTTTCTATTTGATTAGGCTATTTCTTGGTTTTAGTTGTTTTTGGATGCGGATAGTGTTTTGGTATCTGTGTTTAGTATCCGACCCGACCCGTATGCTTGGAACCCATCTTGGTTCTTGATTACGATTTATCTCTGCTGGTTCTGAGAATCCGTGCACACATATGTCCTGCATACCTGTATCTTATTTCTCGTATTGCATATATTTTCAAATACTACAAATTATAGTCAAATAATATATTTCAATACCTAGCATGGCCTACATCATACCCCATACCCTATGGTTTCATCCGTACATCGTGTTCACTTCCTGTTTGTTGTAACGGACTCGTTTGGATCGCTACGTGCATATTACGTGTATCCGTTCTTGGGGGTATGCATTTTCTTTAACCGGATATTGCATTATGGTTTTGGTTGATACGTATATTATCCGTATTTTCAAACTATATTCTTAGACACAACCCGGGTATGTTTCGGAGTATTCTTGTATTAGCTATAAAACCTAAAATATATAATATAATATTCTTTATATATTATAAACTGTTTTTCCTTAACTAATATATATTTTTATATATCCTAACAGTATTCTAATCATATCTGTCTCTCTCCTCTATATATATAATAATATATTAAATATTATTTTCAAACCTATATTTCAAACCCAACCTCTCTCTCCCCCCTTATTTCTCTCTTCTTCCTCGTTCTTCTCTTCACGAGAACCCAAACCCACGCATGCCCTCGCCTTCACCATTGCCGCCGCCGCCGCCCTCATCCTCATCCTCTCGTCTCCTCACCCTCGTCGACCTCACCTCCACCTCCTCCACTCTTCTTCCTCTTTACCCCGTCGTAACCCCCTGCAAACCCCAAGCAAACCCTGCACAACCCGATTCCATCACCGACGTCTGCCCTCGCCGTCGTCGCCACCATTACATCGTCCTTGCAACAACCACCTCCACTCCTCTTCTCTCCTTCTTCCCCGACTGCAACCCTGCACACCCAAGAAAACCCACCGAACCCCACAACCACCGCTCACCTCCACCGCCGGCGACTCAACGTCGCCATCACCACCTTCTCCTCTCCTCCTCAACCTTGCCTTCATCTCCTCTCCTGTTCATGACGAGAACCCATCTCCCCGAGCATCCCAATAACCCTGCACCCTCACCGCGGCCACTGCCCTTTACCGTGGACCTCGCCGTCAACGGCCCATCGTCGACGTCACCTCCCTTCGCCTCCTCTGACCCAAAGCTCAATACCAGAGCCACAAACCAGACCTCTTCTCCTTTCTTCTTCTTCTTTTCTTTTCTTTTCTTGATTCTTGGTTTTTCCGGTGATCGCCTGAGTCGCGCACGTCGCCGACGATCCGAGCGACCCAATCGTCGTCCTCATCCAACGTGGTCATGTTCTTATATAGCTTGGTTCATTTCTGTACGAGCGTATATGCATCATGACGTTTACCCGATGTCGAACGCGGCGTACGTACCCCGCCGTGAGATCCGATCAGGCAAGTTTATCTTGCTACATGCTATGTTTATATGTTTATATCCATATGAATAAAAATAATACATGTATGTTGAATTGTGCATCCAATGTATAGTTTACTGTTTTTCGATATCCGTTCATATCCGTATTGTTTATTGCATATCTAGTTGCATTCCGGAATCTTATTATTTCATGTTACAGCTATATTAGTATACCATGCTTGCTAGTGTGTATCATACGTAGTCATGACATGCTTGCTAGTGTGCATCATGACATGCCCTGATACACTACTTGACTTATTGCCTGATCTTGTTACTAATGCCGAAAATCCTGACTTCTTGTCCTGACGGACGTAACCTGTTGTCTATATAGACAAACTTGTACCTGCTTGATCCTTTATTGGCATTAGCTCCATATTATCAATAAATGACTTGAACACATAACCTTGGGATAAGGGGAAATCAATAATAAAACCTGACTTGTAACTCGACAGTTCGATACTTATACCGATCAGTTTTTACGGGCTAGGCCAGCTCCGGGATGATGCTGCTGACATCATTCATCTGTACATGTTACCTGTTTACTGCCTAGCGGCACGTCTCGGATTTCAGCCCGAGAATCTGAACCGTGGTCCCGGGCATGCACGGGATACTATTGAGTTACATCGACGATTCTATTAAATTGATTTCAAAAACTTTAGAATAGATAACCCAGTAGCATCGTTTAGATTACTCATTGCATTTCACATACACATACACACCTCACTGTTTATATTCATGTTATTGTTTATATTCATACCTGCATATCTAGTTACATCCTGGTTCTTACTATTGTTTAATATTATGACGCACTGACGTCGGGGTTTTGTATGGCCCAGTTCTTCTATCTCTATCGCAGGCTGACCAGGAGTATTTTAGCCGTCAAGTCGAGCAGTGAGGATCGTGTTAGTGATATTTAGTTTAGTTTCTTTCCGCAGCTTTTGTTTCCTGATGTGAGCCCGTATTGGGATGTTTTTCTAGATGTTATTGTTTATTGGATTTATCGTTTCCGCTTATATATTTCTTGACTTTTATTCTGGAAAATGGACATGTATTAGATAGTTTTATATTTTTACTGTTCTTGATATCTTATAGACAGTCGTAATGTGACTGTGGAGGAATGATTCCTATCCACAGGTAGTATGGTTGGCTCTGTCACATGCCTTAGTTAGCGCACTCTGAGAAGCGGGGCGTGACACCGATGCTTCTGCTTCAGAGCGGGTGAAACTCTGTTGAAGGAGAGTAGTCTGCTCCTGCAAAATCATGCTTTGAGCCTGCTGACCCTCAAGTAAGCTTTTGATAACCTCCAGATGCATCGTCTGTTCTGTGAGTGGAGCGGTTATGGTAGGTGGAGGTGGTAGAACGGTAAGGATCGGTGGCGGTGGTGTACCTCCATCGTTGGTGCTGGGGTTGCTGGAAGAATCCATCACCTTAGATAGAAAAGAAAAATTATGATAGATTCAACGGAATTGAATTGCAAGGAATGTAAAGTTGTTGAATCACATATTTCTTGTTATATATTGCTTATGACTTCATGCAGAACAGACCTTGCATGGGCCACCAACAAAACCTGTCACGCCCCGCTTCCCAGTAAATGGAAATAGTAACGTGACGAGGCCTGCGATGTATTTATTTTGAGAAGGTCATTTCCCGGAATAAACACGCTAAGCGTTAAATAAGAAATATAAATGACAAGAGAATAAACATGAGATTAAAATTTCAACAACTTTATTTACATTCAACTTGATTCATTTACAATACATGATTTTAACTGAAAGAAAATATAAGGATGGAAATGCCTAAACATGTAGCATACATAAATTGAGAAAATGTAACTGGTCTAGGCCTGGGTCTCGGTCTGATCATGCTCTTTCTTTAAGATGTATACCTCTTCAGTCTCCACAGTATCTGACGAACATTCCAAGAAAATAAAGGTGGGTGGAATGCCCGTCAGCGAACTTTCACTCGGGAAGTATCAAGGAATGAAGTGAAATATAAAGTGTAATGATAAGGAAAAAATGTATATCATGAATAATGGATCATGAAGTATGGTGTGTCAACATGTCGTTCAATGTAAACATGGCGAGTTTATATAGCATGCAAATTTATTGTAATATATATGAACAAGTATGGTAATGTATGACAAGTAGATGCGTATAATAGCATGAGCATGGTAAACAAAAGTAACATGGCCGTGTAGTGTAAGTATAGTGAACATGCAGTGAATGTAAGTGTCTTAACATGTCTCTACTTGGGTATACTAATTTAACGTTATTTCAAGGATGAATATCAACCAATCTCAAGAGTGTTTTCGAACCCAACAGGCTATAATCCAGGGGTAAGGAATCATGGGTCCAAATCAAGTGTTAGTAACGGGACTTTAACCTAGTGTTGAAGTATTCCAAACCCAACAGGCTATAATCCAGGAGCAAGGAAACACAGGCCCTCATGATAGCTTGCTTGTGTTAGTAGATATGGATTCATGATCTAGTGGGACTACTGAGATTTCGGCGGATTCACGCATGAACTACCCCAGCACCCCGTATATGCTAAGTTATAGCTAAAATTACCAGCCTTACTCGGATCCATGAATACATCAGTTTGCAAGATAGAGTTCATGTATGTATTAAGTATTCATATTTGGTATTCTTGTATCCATGTTAAGTTGTATTCATGGTTCGAGTCAAGTCATTGTGTCAAATAATCATGTTTTGATGGAGTCAAGTTCAAGTCTTGTATTCAGGTTTGATATATGTGTTTGAATTCAGGTATTCAGGTTCATGTTCAAGTATGCATGCTAGACTTTAGGTTCATATTTGAATTGGATTCTGACTTGAGTTTGGATTCAAGTTCATGATCAAGTATTCAGGTTTGGTTTTAGATTCAGGTTTGATTTTGGATTTAGACATGAGTTAGACTCAGACTTGAGTCAGACCCTTTAAAACTGATTTAGATCTTGAATTAGATTCAAGAGTTATCGGTAATTGTTGCACATGGACGACAGGATTTGTGTCTTTTTCCAAGAAAATTACCGTTGATAACGCCGTTAAGTTTTATCTTAACTAGGCAAGCACTCATTTTCTCCGGCTCCCTGAGAATCAAGAGAATTGATCCCGCTTAAATCTATATTTACTAATTTCCTTAATAGTGTTTTATATAGCTCGAGAGGGTTTTATGAAAAATATTTTTGACATATAGTTTCAAAATAAATTCGAGAAATTAATTATATTATTTAGGGTTTCTATGAATGTGAATTTTAGAGATTTGAGTTATTTTAGTAATAATTACCTTAACTTAAATAGTTCGTGGTATTTTACTGTAATCTTGTCTTATATTGATATCTTGATGGTATTTTGATGAAACTTGAAATTCTATTATTAAAAAAATATAAGTTATTATATTTTGAAAATATATGGATTTGTAATATTTATATAATTATTAAAAATTAATTTTGATTATTAAGTAGAAAATTTCGTTTTTCTTAAAAATTGTATAAAAACCCTTTCGCGACTGAATGCTCTTGAGGAGGTCTGCATCTCGCTCTACTAGCCCAAGGATGTGTGATAATCCGCACCATCCAATAGAGGGTCCCCTAAAAAGGGTTGTAGAGGCTTATTTGCAAAGGATTTTGAAATACAATTCAAAAGAAAACCGTTTTTATAGTACATGGTATTTTAATGAAATATTGTAATCGTAACCAAAACGTACTTCAAAGAATATCGTACTATGTAAACATGTGTGTATGTGAGGGGTAGGTCATTACCTCATGAAGTTTTCTAAAGGTATGGTTTGACAAAAGAATATGAAAAGAGGTGTTGTATATAGTTCATGGTATTTAAACGAAAAACTCAATTTAAGGTTATTTTACATGAGAATTTAGATGGAATTTGATTCTAGATAACTATGATTTGAACTTACAAGTGATGTGTACAAATTAGATTTAACGATGTATTAAAGATGAGTAGTTTTGTAGGTTTTAGTAAAAGTTGTCGGTAGTAACTTCACTTTCGACATATATTTTGAGAAGAGGTATTCAAAGAAGAAGGAGAGGAATTGAGAGGGACTTACCATTTGATTATGTTAAAAAGAGCGGGAGGAAGAGTAGGAAAGCTTTGGGGTGTCGCGGGAGCGTCGGAATTGGCTTCGATATTCGCCGGAAGTTGCTTGCTTGTTAACTCCACTTGCACCTAGGGACTTTTGAGAGAATTTTGGCTAAAATTTTCAGAATAAGGATGAGCTAGGGCATGGGATAGTATTTATAGTGTGGAATTAAGGTTTTAGAATTAAAAGAGTGAATTAAAATGCATTAAAATGGTGATAAATGATGAAATGAAGGGTCTCTGTTTGATTGCAGGAAAATCAAACAGTGCAGAGAAGTTAGGGGTAAGGGTAGGGGAAGGGTCGTGTGCGCAAAGCCCGAGGTCAAATGGCTACGGTTGGACCGTTAGTGCCGGTGGAAATGGAGATCTCGCCGGTCAAATTTATGAGGAGGCCGGTGGATTGAAGCCACGTGTCCATGCCAGTATTTACAACATTGTGCACATGTTTGTTTTCTCTGTCTTTTCATTTTTATGTGTATTGCACGTGTAAACTTTTGGACTTCCAAAAAGTTTACAAGAAAAATCAGAAAAAATATAATGTGTCTGATGGGGTTCGAAAACAGGGACTACGTCACAGCAGTGCAAGGATTTACCAACGAGCTACAAGTTATTTCTTGTCGTTCTTAAACAAAATTAACTTATAAGTTGTACTCAGGCTGTGAAACTCTATTCTGTATCTTAACAGAAGAATTTTTGTACTAAAATTTCAGAGTCGTTACAGGCAGAGAAGATAGCTAGAACTCATAGCGGACTTCGACATTAACCTACAGTATCATCTTGGGAAGGAGAATGTAGTTCTTGATGCCCTTAGTTGCCAGCCATTAGCAATGAACCTTTCCGCTCAGTGGAAGCTACAGCAAGAACTGCATGGATTGGAGATCAAAGTAGTTGTGCCAGGTAACGCTTCATACTTGATGAACTTACAAGTCCAGTCCACTCTCGCCAATCAGATCAAGGCAGCTCAAGCAAATGATGTCAAGCTACAAAAGATCTGAGAAAAAGTAGAAAGTGGACTTCAAACTGACTTCATCATCCACGAAGATGGATCTTTGCGATATGGAAGTCATTTATGCGTGCCAATCGGACCTATTCGAGAAGAGTTAATGAAAGAAGCTCGCAACTCTCCTTATTCGGTACACCCCGGTAGCACGAAAATGTACAAGGATCTACTGCAACACTACTGGTGGTATGGAATGAAGCATGAAGTAGCAAGGAGCGTAGCCAAGTGTTTGATATGTCAGCAAGTGAAAGCTGAACATCACAGAACTACTGGTTTACTTCAGCCGTTACCAATCCCAGAATGGAAATGGCAGCACATCACTATGGACTTCGTGACTGCCCTCCCTCACAGCATGAAGGGTAATGACGCAATTTGGGTTATTATGGATCGACTCACCAAGTCGGCTTATTTTATTCCATTTCGAATTGGTTAGTCAACCGAGACGTTAGCAAAGAAGTACATAGAGGTGAGCATAAATCTAAAGTAAGATTTAACCCTTCAAGATGTACTATATTTGATACTCATAAACTCATGCAGGAGATCATGAGATTACATGGGATACCTGTTTGCATCGTCTCCGATCGTGATACAAGATTCCGATCACAGTTTCGGAAGAGTCTACAAGCTAGCCTGGGAACGAGTCTAAATTTCAGCACGACGTATCATCCACAAATGGACAGACAATCCGAGCGAACAATTCAGATTCTGAAAGACATGCTAAGAGCCTGTATGTTAGATTTCGGAGGTTCGTGAGAAAATCACCTACATCTTGTAGAGTTTTCATACAACAACAGCTATCAGGCAAGTATTAGAATGGCACCATTCGCAGCACTCTACGGGCGGAAGTGTCGTTCACCGCTAAGTTGGGATGACGTTAGAGATCGTGAAATCCTTGGACCAGAGATGATTGTGGCAACTGTGGACATAGTTCGCACGATCAGGGAAAGGATGCGAATAGCTCAGGACCGACATAAGCATTGGGCAGATGCAAAGCGCCGACATCTAGAGTTCCAACCTGGAGACCATGTATTCCTAAAGATCTCTCCAAACAGAGGAGTGATCCGTTTTGGAAAGAGGGGTAAGCTAAGTCCAAGATACATAGGACCGTTCGACATACTCGAACAAGTTGGAGAAGTGGCATACCGTTTAGCACTACTACCCTCATTGGAAGGAGTGCACAATGTGTTCCATATATCCCAATCATGACGATATGTGAGCGACTTCAGCCACAGACTGACCTAACCTGCGAATAACAACCAATTGAGATACTAGACCGAAAGGTGAAAATATTGCGGAACAAGGAAATAAACTTGGTCCGAGTGATGTGGAGAAAGGATTCGCAAAGAGAATCAACTTGGGAAAGAGAAGAGAATGTGCGTACACGATACCCTTACATATTTGAAAATTAGTCCCTATGTAATTATAAATTTCGAGGACGAAACTTTTATAAGGAGGGTAGAACGTAACGACTCTAAAATCACTGTACAGAAATTTCTTGTTATTGTACAGAAAATGATATTACCGCCTGTGTAAGAGTTAAAAGTTATTTTTGTTAAATAAAAAAAGAAGCAACTTATGGCTCACTGGTAAAACCTCTACACTGCCATGACATAGCCTGTGTGTTCGATCCCCATCAGACACAATTATTTTTTTTCTGGTTTTTTTCTTTTTAATTTTTGGAAGCCCAAGAGTTTCACTTGCAATACACGGAGAAATGAAAAGTTTCAGAAAAATCAAACAGGCGCAATGAGGTGCACACCCCAAAACACACATGTGGCACAAATCTCGAGGCAGGACATTCAAATCCGACCACCCGTTTCTTGGTTTCGGCCGGCCTCAATGGTCCAAAGTGCTCCAAATTGCTCCATACTTTGCACACTTGTCCCTTCGACTCCCCTTAACTTCCCTGCACTGTTTGTTTCCCTGCAATCAAACAGAGACCCTTCATTTCACCATTTAACACCTTTTTAATGCATTTTAATCCAAAATTTTAATTCCCAAACCCTAATTCTTCACTATAAATACCACCCCATGCCATAGCTCTTCACCATTCTGAAGTTCTAGCAAAAATTCTCTTAAAACTTTCTAAGTGCCAAGTGGAGTTAAGCCCCTCAAGTGGAGTAGCGGGTCAAACTCGATGACCGGAGGATCTTCGACGAAACCACGACCCCTGAGAACTTCTTCAGCCTCTTCTTAATCATATAAAAATGGTGATTCTCTCTTCTCTCCTTTCCTTCCATCTCAAAACCACTTTTGAAACAAACTGACAAATGAGAAGTTATCTCCAATATTGCTTTCTTTTTAACTTTTGTAAGCCATGTGATAAGCAAACGAGATCAAATTAGCATGCTACAATAATCCTAACCTTATTTCACATCTTTTAGTTTTTAATTTAACAAAATTTTCATATGAAACGAACATATAACAAACTTTTTCAGTAAAATACCATGAACTTTAGCATCATCCTCTCATCGATAATTAGTTTAAATACCTAGAATCTTCACAGGGTAATGACATACCCCACACGCACCATGGATCCATAGCACGGAATTCTAGATTTATGCTTAAGTTAAAGAAATAATCTTTTCATTAAAATACCACACCGTTTCAAAACGGGTTTCTTTAAATCGGTATTTCGAATCCTTGGCAACTACGCCTCTAGAACCCTCGTTAGGGGACCCGCTAATGGATGGTGCGGATTATCACACATCCTTGGAACAATAGAGCGAGATGCAGAACTCCTCACGGAGTATTCGTTCTTGAAAGGAATAAAAATATGGTTTTTAAGAAACGCGACTTTTTCTTCGTTCTTGAAAGGAATAAAAATACGGTTCTTAAGAAACGCGACTTTTTCTTTAAAAAAACTAATTTTTGGGAAAATTATATAAAAATCATAAATCCGTATTTTCAATAAAATCATATTAAGAAACTATATTTTTTTAAAAGAAAGAATAAAATTGTTAATAAAATACCACCAAGTTTCTAAAAGTGGTAGTTTTCATAAAAATACCACAAACTTTCTAAAGCTAAGTTTTATCACCAAAACACTATAATAATTAAAATACATGATCATGAAAACCCTAAATATTATAAATCACCTTCTATGTTTTAAACAATATTAATATATATTTTTCATAAACCCCCCTCGAAATATACAAACAATATTTAAGAACTCTAGATTAATATATGTTTAGGCGGTATCAATTCTCTTGAGCCTCAAGAAGCCGGAGAAAGTGAGTGCTTGCCTATTCAGTTAGACAACTTAACGGAGTTATCAATGGTAATTGTCTTGAAAAAAGACACAAATCCTGCCATCCATGTGCAGCAGTTTCCGATTGTTCCCTCGCATAAGAGTATAATAATTTACATCAATTCACATGAAAAGACATGAACTCAAATCTAAACACAAATCTAAATTTGAACTCGAACTCGTATACAAACTCAAATCCAATCTACTCGAACCAACTTGACTCGAACCAAGATTACAATTGTCATATAACGTTTTGAAAATCGTTTCGGTGAAATTTCGGAAAATCGGTAAAATAAGGGGGTTTTCTGTAAAAAGTCAAAATATAAATATCTTTATTATAAAATTAAATATACATATTCTAGCTATGTAATTTCTAGTATTTGGTGTTTATTGAGCCACTGGTGAAATTTCAAATTTTCTGAAAAAAAAATTATTTTAATATTATTTTAAGCCGTCCCTAATACATTTAATTAGGGAAAATTACAAATTGGAATGAGTTGAAACAAATTTTATGCATCATAACACATTAAACAAAATTTTATCATGTGGTTTTTGAAATGAAATGGTTTGCCAAAAACGGTTTAAAAAATATCGAAGAAAAATGGCTTAATTAGCGAAATTAGTGTTAATAGGAATTGGGGTAATACATTTATCTTTTCCCTAACCCACACACCCACACCTCACCCTCTCTCCCCCTCCCCATGTGGTTGGCCCACTTTGACAGCCCCTCCCTCTCTCTCTCTCTCCAATCACCTCACATTTCAAAAGAAAAGAAAAGAAAAGAAAAGAAAAGTCAAAGAGGTGTAGAATTTGTCTTTTCTCCCCACTTTCTTCATCTCTCTCTCTCTCCTCACTCCCCCCACACAACATGGCCGAAAATTGCTGTCCCCAATCACCAGCAGCCCCTCCCCCAAATCCCCTCCATTTTGCATCAAAAAAATCCACAATTTTGCCTCAAAATCCTTGCAAAATCAAAGCTAATTCAAAATCCAAGCCTTACCCATTATTTCTTGGCTACTATAGTATGATTCTTAGTGAAAAGTTTTCATTTTGGAGGCCAAGATTTTCGTGCTAGATTCATGTTTGATCTCTTGATCATGAGGTATAATTCTAACCTTTCTCTTAAATTGTTGTTAATTGCCTTAGGTTAGCTTAATTATATGTTTAAATAGGTTTTTAATTAGTTCTAAGTGCATGATTTGAAATTCAAGAGAGGGGTTTGAAATCAAATTGGGGTTTTGTGTTGTGAGATTATGGTTGTGTGATGTATTTGACATATTAGTGTTATGCTAAATCAAATCAAGTTGCTAGTTTGCTTTTTTTGTAAATTTTAATTGTGATAATTATATAAATTGCAAACTAGGTTTTAAAAATATATATATTTTGGTGAGATAAAAATCTAATTAGGGTATTCATAACATTATTAATATTTTAAATTGTAGTTTAATAGTTTAGTTCATGAAAATCCAAGCTAAATTGTTATTTGTGCATTTTTGCTATAAAATTGTTAAAATTGGGTATTTTGTAAACTAGATTTTTGGGGTTAATGAAATTTAATGAAATTTAATGAGATTAAATTGTGGAAATTATTTTATGACTTATTTAAGATGTTAATAAGTATTATTGCCATTAGAATTGTTAAAACATCAAGTTTTGTACTAAAACGGTAAATTTTTGCTTGCTAGGTTTTCAGAAAAATAGCTTTTAAGGTGAGTTTGGGGTTTTTGTAAATTTTAACCTATTTCATATAATAATTAGTGATTTGTGAAACCATGATTGGTATGTTTAGTGTTTTTCTTGATCAATCGACGTTTGTACGCCGATGTCGAGGGTTTTTGAGTTGATTTGCGAAAGCAACCATAGGTCTTGACCTATGTGGGATTCGTGTGTTGTTTTCGTCATGAGTCGGATTTTAATGCGATACGGTGCGTTATGATATGTAGGTACCCCATGTGGACTTCGAGATGACAAGCAAGCGCGTGGCGACGTTGGCACCGGCGAGCGAGGACCAGGAGAGTAGATTTATATCTACGGGGAGAAGTCGGGTGGATGGCGTATAGCACCCCCGCAGTTCGTGGTGATGTATACGAATACGTATACACACACATATTTTTATTATATATATTATGTTGATATGAGACTTGATGATAAAGGTGGATTCTAGGTGTTCATGGATTAGTTTAGTGTTAGTTGCGAAACCCTAGAGTAGTTGTTACACCCACACACGCACGCACACACATGCATACATCTATGTTATTACCTGTGCGTATATGGGGAGATGTGTTTATGTGTTCACCTGGGTATGGGACTAGGTGTTCACATACTGGATTTGCGGATGATACTTGGGATTGAGATGAATCGATGAGATTTGAGTTGAGGCCGTGAGATCGGTGATATGGCAGGATTCGTACTTGAGATACGTTCTGATGTTATAGCGGATCTTTGGATGACAATGCCATGTGAATAGTGATATTAGTAGTGTACTAAACGTAGGTCAGTACCCCAGATGATGATCTTGATAAAGAGGATATCATATGAATAGTGTGATGAGTATGATATTGACCCGTATCCAAATTTGTGGATGCCGTACGACGGATTTACGTACGAGCTATATATTGATGATTGATTCGCACTCTTGACTTGGGATGTCTGATTATAGATATGGTATCGGATATGATATTATTGAGACGGGATCACTGACTAATGTATATACAGGTATGTATACGTATCGACTCAGATGTTAGGCGGTTTCCTTACCTGTAGTTCAGCTTGTTAGTTCAGCCGTATAATTTAGTGTAGTTGTTAGACTAGATTAGACTTCTACCTATTTCAAAACTAACGAATCGTGGGTATTTTAAAAGACAGGTCAAGGGATTTTACGGATATTTCAAAAGACATATCTTTTCTTAAAAACACCGTAGCCCTTATTTCCAAAACACCGCGATTCGTGTTATTTCAAAAGGAATTATTATAGGACTTATATTAGGATAATGCAGTTTAGTTATCGTTGTGTCTAGTGTTCAGCTCCTGTATATTATTGTTGTTGCTCCGCATCGCATACTTATTGTAATTCATATTTCATTATTGATATCATGCTGTTAGGACACCATCACCATTACCGATGATGCGTATGTACCACGTACACTTACTTGCCGGCTCACACATATCTTCATCGGTAATTGCCATGTCACGTACACTTAGAAAATACTATTTCATTGACATAGGTTGTTAGCTAATAGTTTAGACATTGTAGTTATTACTTGTCACTTCATGCATACTGTTATTCATTGTTATGCCGCATTCATGGATTCTCATACATATATTCAGTATTTTACGTGCTATTGAGGCTTTGGATTCGAATTTCCATGAAATTTTCTGGATTTAGGGGGAAAACCGCAAAACTTATACAAACTTCTTCTCTCTTTTTAAATAAAAAGCGCGGTTTTCCCATGATGTATGAGTCGTCCACCATGAGTTTGCTGATGGATTTCGAGACCCGATTCGAGGAGACGGATGAACCGTTTCGGGTACATGGTGGACCCGGTAAGGTACCCCGGGGCAAGAAGGTCGTGTTGCTGACGTTGAGCCTGGCAGGGGAGCACTACCGACCGGTGATATTACCCGACGCGTCGGATATCCGGAGGATACCTTCGTAGTCTTGAGATGGATGGTAGGGGCCGGTCTGGACTGACGGCGCCCTAGATATTGAGATTTGATACATTGAGATTTTGAGATATTGAGGTACTGAGATTTGATGGTCCAGGTCAGTCCGGGTAGCCGAAGCCTGAGATATTGAGATATGTGGATTTATGTTTTTGTATCGATGTTAGACACGGTTTATACTGATTTCCTTATGATATCTCATTTTTAAAAAAAAATACAGAAATCTCACTGAGTTATGGAAGCAGTTTCTTCAGTACATGTACTCTGTTTTCGTGCATTCATACATCATCCATATGATATATTGCTATCTGAGGCACTGACACGAGCACTTGGTATTACTGTTGTTTAGAGGTATACCCTAGCCATTGTTATAGGCTGCTGGTTTTATATTTGAGGATATATATTGATCGTATGACCTAGGATTGCGTCATACATGCGATTCCTGTTCGTAGATGTATTCTATTCACGAGTTGGCAACTCACCCCCGTTGTGCCCCAATTTCTTGCAGGTTTTGCCGTACAGGTTTCATTACGGCTTTGCTGGCACTACTTCTTTCGGGTGACTTGCTAGTAGGTGGGTTTATTTGTATCGTACCCATCATTAGATATTGTATATTATTATTCAGTTGTATCTAGAAGTTCCATCAACCAAACATGTATTTATTGAGATAGAGACCAGAGATGTTATTCTTTCGACCTTAGAGTCGCGTGTTATATTTCTGTGGAATTCTTGTTGTTTGAGTTTCTTTTTGAGTTTTTGATCCTCGTCTTGGCGTTGTATATTATATTGATTATGTGGTTGTGACCGTCGATTGACGAAGAGCTAGCTCCCGCTTGGGGATGCCTTTTTATTGATTTCGTATACTATTCATGTTGTATCCCGTTTGGGGGCCAGTATTTACAAAGGAGACTCTGCCGAAATTTTAAGGAAATATTTGATGTTTTTAAAACCGCATAATTCGGCTTATGCTATTAAAATTACTTGATTTTAAATTGGTTTTCCTTCACTCTACCATTTTTCTTGGTTTGGATTTCTGGGTTTTCGGCTTACTTAGATTACGTACGCCTCGAGACGTTTCGTAGTTTAAGTGCCGGTCATGTTCCGTACTTTCGGGACGTGACATGTCATGACTCCCACATTACTCGACTCACTCGAATACAATCTACACCTTTTGCAATTTAGAGTTTCGATTAAGATATGTTAATCAATCAATCAAACCAATCAAGTATATTAACCAGTTATAATATATTATACTCGGGGTGCTTGGGATAGTTTCTTGTGTGAATCTAACGGAGCTTCAGAAGTCCCATATTAACATTTTTTTATTTCACTCGAATATCAGTCGGGTTGACTTATCCATGTTCACCACCGAAAACAGAGACGAACTGGGATTGAACGTCTTGCCATAATCTCGGGGGAGATGCTATTTGGATTTATCCGTCCACCTCTCCGAAGATACCAACTTGATTTATGGTACCGTATATCGGAGGTTTGGATGGATGAGGCCGTTGTATCAGACTTCATCAGATCCCCTTCATTTATGAGGGGTTTTTGATTATGGGGACTCTCTTCTCTGCAGGCGCAAACCCCTGCAATTAATTACGTTACCGTATTGCGTTAACCACTTTCTCCTTCTCCGGTAGTTCACTTCATGCCGTGTGTGTTTTTGTTTATTTACCCGCGGATTGTATACGGAGACTAGTTAAACTAACAAGATATTCATATGACTGGGTTTCTGTACTACCCAGTAGTGCTAAGCACTCAGTTATACAGCACTCACATGTGTTTCACGTGAGGCGCTCAAATAGTGCTAAGCACTTGTTTTTTTGTGGCGCCGACGTGTGTTTAACATGAGGCGTTGCACTAGTGCTAAGCACTAACTTTTTCAGGCGCTCACGTGCGTTTCACGTGAGGCGCTATGTAACTTGGCCTTGAGCACTCACATGCTTTTCACGTGAGGCGCTGAGTTCTTTTGGAAATTTAATTTCTGTTGATATTTTTAGAGAATTTAAGTCTCTGTTGATGGTATTTTGACTATTAACGATCACCAAGATTATTATTTTGAGGATCTGGGATCATATTCTTTAAGAACTAAGTTCTTGATTTGAAGGAACTAAGTTCCTGGGGTATTATGGACTCCATGTTCTTCACGTTCAACCTTGTTCTTCCCTGAATCTTTGATTCTTAAGAACAAGATCTTCCCGATGAGCATTAAATTCTCAACTTGTGCGAGACTTGTCTTGTAGATCTCAGATCTAGAGAAAGAACTAAGTTTTTTGAGAATGGTTAAACCCTTAGATATGGTATGTTAGGTAAAGGAGATATTTTGATCTCTTCTTTTTTCTTTACCTATGGTTTTTAGGAGGGAAATCTTTTTCTTTGAGAGAATTAAATTTTTTGTTGTTTTGAGAACCTTATGTATTTTTACAGAAGCTTATACGGGTTCTCCTCTCCTTTTTTCTTCCTCTTCCCTCCTCCTTCTGATTAATCTTTTTGCTTCTATTTATAGGAGAAGAGAAAAATTAATTTGTTGAGAAAATGTCTCACTGAGAGATCATGATTGATGTCATGATCAATCAAAATAATTTTTTAGATCAATCGGTGAATTTTATTCACCATTAGATTTTTAATCCAAAAGCTCTCTATTTAACAGAGAAGATTTTTTATTTGTTTAAAAAGATTAGGAAATATTTTCCTGAGATAGAATTTTATTCTATCATATGAATATCTTTTTAGTTTAACAAGATTAGAATTTTATTCTATCATATGAATATCTTATTAGTTTAATAAGATTAGAATTTTATTCTATCATATGAATACAAGATTAGAATTTTATTCTATCATATGAATATCTTGTTAGTTTAACAAGATTAGGAATATATTTTCTAAACATAGAATTTAATTCTGTTATATGAATATCTTGTTAGTTTAACAAGATTAAGAAAATATTTTCCTAAGCTAGAATTTTATTTTATCAAATGATCGATAGGTGATTTTATAATCACCGTTGGATTTTTTATCCAAGGGTCCTCTGTTTAATAGAGAAGATCTTTTTAGTTTGAGAAAGATCAGGGAAATATTTTCCACATAGAATTTAATTCTATCAGATGGTTTAATTGTTAATATTTTATCACCTTTAGATTTTAAATCCAAGATTCTCTGTTAGAGAAAGATCTTTCCATATTAGAACGATCAAGGAAAATATTTCCCAAATAGAATTTTATTTTATCATATAGAATTTAATTCTATCATATGGGAGCATTTTAAATTGGGGCGCTAACGTGCTTTGCATGTGAGCGCTTCCAAAGAATGCGGCCAGAGAACTTACGTGTTTAACACGTGACCCCTAATGTGGATTTTAACCTGTTTACTTTCAGTGCTCATATGCTTTGCATATGAGCGCTCACGTGTTTAACACGTAAGACCTGTTTAGCCTTTGGTTATTTATGTTCAGCGCTCATATGCTTTGCAAATGAACACTCACGTGTTTAACACGTGAGGCCGGTTTGGCCTTTTTGTTATTTACTTTCAGCGTTTATATAGTTTGCATATAAGCGCTCACGTGTTTAACACGTGAGGCCAGTTTGACCCTTAGTTATTTGTGTTCAGCGCTGATATGCTTTGCGTATGAGCACTCACGTGTTTAACACGTGATGCTATTTTAGTATTTAGGTTTATTTTATTCAGCGCTCATATTTTTTGCATAAGAGCGCCCATGTGTTTAACACGTGAGGCCGGTTTGGCCCTTAATTATTTGTTTTAAGCGCTTGTACGCTTTGCATATAAGCGCACATGTGTTTAAGACATGATACCAAACTATGAGAATTCTTTTCCTCTTTCTTATCTCTTTTTTTATAAGGGAACAAGTAGCTCATAGCCAAAAAAATTGGCGGGAACAAATTCCCCCCACTACTTTGCCCATGTAAGCATGTACGTGGGTGAATGTAACGACTCTGAATTTACTGTACGAAAATTTTTAATTTAATGTACAGAAAGGAGTTTACAAGCCTGAATACAAGTTATAAATAAATTTTGTTTAAAAATGGAAAGAAACAACTTGTAACTCACTGGTAAAGTCTTACACTGCTGTGACGTAGCCCCTGTGTTTGAATCCCATCAGGCACATTTATTTTTTCAGATTTTATTTTTTAAACTTTTTGGAATCCCAAAAGTTTACACGTGCAATGCACATAAAATGAAAAGTCTGAAGAAATCAAATATGTGCATAATATAGTTAACAGAGATATGTACACGTGGCAAGAATCCGACGCCTCCCCTCCATATTTCGACCGGCGAGATTCCCTTAAGGGCCGGCGCCGACGGCCCATCCGTAAATGATGGTACCCGGGTTTTGCACACGAGTTTTTTCCCCTACCCCCATCACCCCTGTACTGTTTAATTACTCTGCAATCAAACAGAGACCCCTCAATCCCCCATTTATCCTCATTTTAATGCATTTTAATTCACTCTTTTAATCCCAAAACCTTAATTCCACACTATAAATGCTACCTCATTCCCCAGCCCTTCCTCATTCTAAAAATTATAGCCAAAACTCTCAAATCTTCTCAAGTACAAGTGGAGTAGAAGAGATGTTAGCCAACGATCAACTTCCAGCGAGGAATCGAGGCTTTTCTGGCGACCCCATGACGCCACGACTACCAATCTCTTTTCTTCTACTTTCCCTTAACCTAATTCACTTGTAAGTCCCTTCCAATTCTCACTCTTCTTCTCTAAAAAATTCTTCTTCAAAACATATGTCGGAATTGGAGTTAATACCGACATTTTCTTCTATTCTATATAAAACCCACTTTTCCTTACATATTTGGCATCCAAATTCTTACCCTATGTTTATAACCATAAAACTAATATTTAGAACCAACTTTCACTCAAAAATATCATGCTAAATAACTTTAATCTAATTTTTACATGAAAATACCATGAACTTTATATATGACATCTTTTATTCCTTTGTTTGAACATACCTTTAGAAAACTTCACGGGATAATGGCCTACCCCTCACATACACACATGTTTCCATACCACGATATCCTTTGAACATATTTTTGTTACCATATTACATCAAAATACCATGTATTATAAAAACAGTTTTCTTTTAGATTGTATTTAAAACCCCTTTGCAATTGTGCCTCTACAACCCTCTTTAGGGGACCCGCTATTGGATGTTCCAGATTATCGCACATTCTTGGGCCAGTAGAGCGAGATGCAGATCTTCTCACGGAGCATTCGGTCTCGAAAAGTTTTTAATACGATTTTTAAGAAAAACACAATTTTCTATTTAATAATAAAATTAATTTTTATAATTATATAAATATTATAAATCCATATACTTTTAAAATATAATAACCTTATAATTTTCAAAGGAAAGAATTACAAGTTTCATCAAAATACCAACAAAAGTCAAGTTTTACAGTAAAATACCATGAACTATCTAACCTAAGCTATTATCACTAAAATACTTCAAATCTTTAAAACTTGCATCCATGAAACCCTAAATACGATAAATAAATTCTCAAGGTTTATTTTGAAATTATAGTAAACTACTTTTCATAAAACTCCCTCAAGTTATATAAAACACCATTTAAGGATTTTAGTAAATATAGGTTTAAGCGGGATCAATTCTCTTGAGCCCCAGGAAGCCGGAGAAAGTGAGTGCTTGCCTATTTAAGATAGAAAACTTAACGGTGTTATCAATGGTAATTGTCTTGAAAAAAGACACAAATCTTGTCGTCCATGTACAGCAGTTACCGATAACTTCCAAACCTAATTCAGGATCTAAATCAGTTATAGGTGTCTGATTCAGTCTGAGTTTAAATCAAACTTGAATCCAAACTCAAAGCAGAATCTAAACTCTAACATGTATACTTGAACCTGAACCTGAATATCAAATCTAAATACAAGACTTGACTTTACCGAACCATGGCTATAACTTGACATGACTTCAAGCTTATATCCTAAACCTGACTACTTGAACAACTTGTATCTATGGTCTCAGCAAGTCTGATAATTATAATCTATACAACACATTACGGGGTTAACGGGGTAGATTGGTACGGAATGTATTAAAAGTGGCACGAGATGATCACTAAAAGACACCTACATGAACTCTCGTGTCGTTGTCCCGTGGGTTTTGATGGGGCCTTGTACTACATGTTACCATAGTCCACGGGGTAAGATGGATTTCTCTCGTATACACTGATACTTTCTATGCCAAGCTACAAACAACTACGTTAGAATAGTAATCTTATACCTGTACACCTTAACAGTTCAATTCTCAACACTTTCTATATTCCGATCTTTCTTTTGGGACTTATCGAGCGTTAGTTCGTTGACGGCATTCATGGCTTTTCTTTCTTTGAAATGTTCGTCAGGAGGACCGGACTCTCTCGAGATCGAGCCTAGCCAGGGAGACGTGGACTAGTTCACCGAGCAGCAGGACTTCTAGCTTTTCTTTGTACTTACTTTTCATTCCATATGCCACTGTTTAGGAATTGCTTTATATCTTTGTACTTTTCTTTTCAAAACAGTGTATTGTAAAGATGAATATTAATAAAAGTTGATATTCATTTTATATCTCTTGTCATTTTTTGTGCATTTTATATATTGCTTATTTACGCTTAATGTATTTATTTCTGAGTAAATACATCACGTGTCTGCCACATCTCTGTCTCCGTACACTGGGAAGCGGGGCGTGATAGTGAAGTGGTGCAAAGTTAGCATGGACATAGAATTAATGGCTTAGGAGACAAGTTTAAGGTCCTTGTAGCCTAAGGCTTTTTTCCATCTTCATGAGCCGTAAGGGTCTCAAGAAGGCTTTTTCTTCCTATGAGTCGTGAGGATCTCATAGGTGCATATTCTCCCTAGAAATCGTGAGGATTCCTAAGTGTTCATCGCCTCCGTGAGTCATAAGGTTCTCACTCGGGTATTTTTTCCTTACGAGTCGTAAGGACTAGTAAGTAACTTTTTCATTTTATTGGAGAATGTGGCTTTGGCGAATGTGGCCCGTGGATAGTATACAAGAGTCCAGCTTGACCTTCTTGTAAGACGACGATGGCTCAGGAAACAGGTTTAGATCTGTCACCTAAGGCTTTTCAACTTTATGAGCCGTGAGGGTCTCATAAATACTTTTCTCCCTACGAGTCGAGAGGATCTCGTAGGAGTATTTTCTCTTTAGAAGTCGTGAGAACTCCTTAGTGCATTTTCTCTTGAGAGTCGTAAGGATCTCACAAGAGAATTTTCCCCTTGCTGGTCGAGAGGACTCTTAAGTGGTTTCTTCTCCTCATCGGTATTCAACTTTGGAGAATGTGGCCCATGGATAGTATACAAGAGTCAATTTGGACCTACTAGTAGGGCTACAGTGCTTAGAAAACAGGTTGATATCCCCGTTGCCTAAGGCTTTTCACCTTCATAAGCCGTGAGAGTTTCATAAAGATGTTTTTTCCTTACGAGTCGAGTTGAATCGAGAGGATCTCAAAGGTGTATCCTAACGTGAAATATAGATAACCCATATTCTTTACGGCAGGGGTCCATTAGGTTTGTGGTACTAGGGTTTTAGTCCATAGTACCGTCGCATTGACTGATGTATTCCTCAATATGTAGTCTTTAAGCTGCTGTTCGAGTTGCCCCATAATTGTCGTGTCACTGATCCCTTTGGGGGCTGGACAAGATGTCTTCAAGTAATCTCCTTAGGTCATATTACCGTCGGAAGAGTAAATGTTAGGAATTTGCCATGACGCTTTTTACTTGAGATTAAGTTCAATTTGGAGCCCCGATGAGTCATAACCACTCCGCTCTGGTGTGGGATGATCTCCGATAGTCGTTTAGGCTTTATATGAGTTTCCGTCGAGACCCGAAGCTAGAAATATGCCGTCACTTCATTTTTGTTTTGACGATGTCATGCCGTTTTTTTGCTGAAGTAGGGTAGACATCTGTAGGACCTTTATGCTGTATGTATTGGAATTGAAGTCTGAAGCTAGGAATATACCATTGCTCCAATTTCATTTGATAGTTGCATCCGCATCCTACTGAAATGAGGGGGAACGTCGAGATAGTCTATAGGTTGTATATGAACCGTCAAGACTTGGAGGTAGGATTTTGCCGTGACTTCATTTTTGCTTTGACCCTTGGGTCTTTTGTTGACGTTGCATCTGCATCCTGCTGGCATGAGAAGTACGTCGGGCTGGAGTTAGGATTTTGCCGTCACTCCTTTTTGATTTGGCTCCTTGGAGCCTTTGTTGACGTCCCATTTGCACCGAGAAGGAACGTCGAGCTGGAGCTGGGATTTTGCCATTACTCCTTTTTTGTTTAGCCCTTGGGTCTTGAATGACGTTGCGTCTACATCCTGCTGTCATGAGAATCACGTCGAGTTGGAGTTAGGATTTTGCCGTCACACCTTTTTGATTTGGCTCCTTGGAGCCTTTGTTGACGTTGCGTCTACATCCTGCTGGTATGAGAAGCATGTCGAGCTGGAGTTAAGATTTTGCCATCACTCTTTTTTTGTTTTGGCCCTTAGGTCTTTTATTAATGTTGTGTCTACATCCTGCTAGAATGAGAAGGAACGCCAAGATAGTCTCTAAGTTGTATATGAACCATCAAGACTTGGCTCTCCCTTTGACGGAGCCTGGTGGGAGAATATGGTTCCCTTTTCATTTATGCACATGGATCGTATACAAGAGTCAATATGGACATACTTGTAGGGCAGAGGATATTTTATTTTATTTTATTTTTTATTACCGTGATGCTCTATCTTTTCAGCTTTTCATATCGCGAAAGTCGCGATTGCCTAATCATTTCGGTTTTTTATCAGCGGTACCTAATCATTCGGCTATTTTTTCTATATTTTTACTCGCTGCTTTTTATTGCGAGTTGCCCAAACATTTCGGCTGTTTTTAAATGCATATTTTTGCTCGCTGATTTTTATTGCGAGTTGCCTCATCATTTCGGCTATTTCATATGCATTTTTTCTACTCCTGCCATTTTTATTGCAAGTTTGGAATTTGATACCAACCTTGGCATTAGCATCGCTACGGCTTGGATATTTCCAGGAGCAAATCATCATTTGCCGTGGAAGGACTTGGAGTTTGACACCGGTTTAGGCATCAGCATCGCTGCAACTGAGATATTACCAGGAAGGAATCATCATTTGCCTTTATTGATTTGAACAAAGGTGGCTTAGCAAACAGGGTTAGGATCCTGTCGACTAAGACTTTTTATTTTTATAAGCCGTAAGGGTCTCATAAAGGTATTTCTCTCTACGAGTCATGAGGATCTCGTAAGTGTATTTTCTCCTTAGGAATCGTAGGGATTCCTAAGTGTGTTGCTCTTTTGTGAGTCGTAAGGATCTCACGCAGGTTTTTTTTTCCTCACAAGGTCGAGAGGACCATACAAGTGCACATGAATTTTTTTATTTTATGAGTTTGCGCCCTTTTCGGATTTTCACAAACTCACCGGCAGTCCTGCTGTTTTTAACTCACGGCGCCCTTTTAGGTTTTCCTCCATGCCCATTTTATTTGTGAACATACCGTTTTTTTAACGAGATTGCTCCCTTTCGGGTTTTTATAAACTCGCCGGCAGTCCTGTTGTTTTTACTCACGGCGCCCTTTTGGTTTTCATCCGTGCCCATTTCGCTTTTGGACATACCGTTTTTTTTTGCGAGTGATTGAACTCTCGATTAGCTTCGTCGCAGGTGACCCATCTATTTACTGGTGGGACTTAGGGCTAGTTTCACCACTGGAAAAGCTATGTAGCCGGTAGGACTTGAGTTGCAATCTTCACCGTTGGCACTTCAATTGCAATATAGATCTCAAGAGAGCATATCGCCGTATTTGGGGCGATGCGCTAGTTTAGAGACATTTCGGTCCATTATCACCATATTTGAGGCGACGCACTAGTTTAGGGACGTTTCAATCTATTATTGCCGTGTTTGAGGCGACGCGTCGTGTTTGAGGCGACGCACTAGTTTAGGGACGTTTCGGTCCATTATCACCATTTTTTAAGTGAGTATTAGTTTAAGGATTTTTTGGTCCATTATCGCCATGTTTGAGGCGAAGTTTTTGGTTAAGGACTTTTCGGTCCAGCATTCCCATTTTGGAGACAATTATTAG
Organism: Agapanthus africanus; assembly: GCA_030015575.1. Lineage (NCBI taxonomy): Eukaryota > Viridiplantae > Streptophyta > Magnoliopsida > Asparagales > Amaryllidaceae > Agapanthus > Agapanthus africanus. The sequence continues at coordinate 411,549,397 of CM057349.1, read as the reverse complement.
TTTAAGGACGTTTTGGTCCAACATTCCCATATTTGGGACGAATATTAGTTTAAGGACGTTTCAGTCCAACATTTTCGTTTATGGGGGGAACACATTAGTTTAGAGACGTTTCGGTCCATTATTATCATTCGGTCAAGGAGTTGCATAACTCATCCCTTCCAACTTGTGTTTGTTGAGACGCTGTTGTATGTCCTTTGTTTGTATAGACACTTCACGCTTTAGACTATTTTCACCTTCTTGGACTGCTTCATCTATCATCATGCCAATTGGGTTGTTTTGCGGGAAGTACCGGGTATTTTACACGGTACCTGCCCCCTGCTCATCAATGTCGCTTTCCGATACTGATGGAGCATTTTCTTCATATACAAAGGAACGAGATATCACGTTATTCCTTCTGCCGAGTCTTCCTTTTCCTTGGAAGACTGTATTTGACTTGGGGGGTTTTCCCCTCATCATCTGATTCGGAGTGGGACATGGATTTCACATCCCTTCGATGGTTTTTTTGTTCAAGTGGGATATTCCACTTGATTGTAGGACCCGTTTGTAGGTCCCTTGATATCCTTTCTGTTCTTTGAGAGGAAAGGACCATCTTACGTAGAGATTCTACCGCCAATGAGGAATATGCCCCCTGTGTATATTTTGGGAGGGCGAGTACCCATGCCATCGCTATTTTGGCGATAGATTGCTTCAGAGCTGCTCATCTTGTTGAGCGTTGGCGACAAACGTCACCTTGCATTTTCTTTTCATTCATCTTCATCGGATGAGGAAGGATCTTGACCCATCTGATCCAATCGAGCCATTTTATTTATGAGCTCTTGGAAGGTCGTTGGCTTGAAGAGGGCCATATATGGGAACACCTTTGAATTTGGGTTAAGGGTGGCTATGAACATTCCCACAGCTGCAGCTTTGTCAATGCGTTGCTCGTATTTTGACCAGAGATTTCGCCATCGGATAACATATTGAACCTAGGTCTCATTCGGTCCAACCGTTTCGTTGACCAACACCGCTACGGTAATGTGTTTATTCACACTAGCGAACCTCTGACAGAAGAGCATACCCATCTCATCAAAAGTCTTTACGGAATCATTTGGGAGTCCTGCGTACCATTCAAAGGCGATGCCTGTCAGACTGCTGACGAATTGTAGGAAGAGCAATTTGTCATTTCCTCCAGTGTTGTCGCACATGGATTTAAAACGCATGATGTGCTGGCCAGGATTCCCAGCTCTTTTGTACATGTGGAACGTTGGAAATGTGTACTCTGGTGGGTACTGTATTTGATCGTACCAGGCCGGATATGGTCGACCAGTCTTGATTGACCTATTTGCAGCTTCACTAACATAGTGAGCTTTGATTTGCTAAGCGATATATTCGTCCAGCTTTGCATTTTGAAATCATTTTCTCTTCGTCTGTTTATGAGACTTGCAGAGGATTTGAAATATCACCCTTGTCTTTAAGAGCGACTACCGGTGGTTCATCTACCAGTGGTTCTGATTGAACCATCATTCCAGCTATATTCTGGATCAGAAGGGCCATCTGGTTCATTTTAATGGACATTTCTGCCGCTTCTTCATCTCTCTTTTTGAGAGTGCGCTTTAGGAAGTCAATATCCGACTTCTGCTCTGTTCATTCTCCAGGCGCATCTTTGGGATTTGCCTTAGATGATAGATTAGCGAGTGCTGCCGCCTGAGCAAATATCTCCTGCAGCTTTTCACGTTGCAGTTGATCCTTTGTCGCGGATTGAGTTTGAGGTCGGTGACTAGTAGAAGCTCGAACTTCGTCTTTGGAGTTCACCACATAGACTGTGTGAACTACCATGCCCCTAAGCTTGGGGCATTTGGAATCTTGACCCTTGGAGTTTGCCTCGGGCATTTGGATTTTATTAGGCACTCTTTTTTGTGAGAAACCGTTGTGGCTTTGGGAGGAACTGTTGTATCAGGAACTGTCTTAGGATGAGTCCCCTAGTATTTGAAAGGGGATTTATCAGAATTTGGCTGCCGTTTAGGGGAAGAGCCACAAACGATGAATGAGTTCCTTACATGCTTCCACACCTTATATATGGATAAGGAAAGTTCTTTTAGGGAGAGAACTGGTTTCTGCTCTCATTTGATCTCCACGAGCTGGGGAGATTTCTTCAATAATGAGGTGGGAGAATTTTGTCTGACCCTTCACAGTAGTTTGAAGCTGTTCCCAATTGGAACAACAGCATTCATTATCAGAGTTGAAGCAGGTGGAGTCAACGATGATGGAGAAATGCCCCCAGCTTGTTTTATACGACACCGATATCGACGTCGACCGTTTCATACGGCCGGAATTTGATTAGCCTCAGGATTTTGCTGAGCCTGCCCCCTGTTTTCTTTGAGAGCTTGAATATTCTGCCCCATGCGTCGACCATGGCCTTTGGAAAGTACCAGTTGTTTGGAGATTGATTCCGTCGGCAAAGCAAAAACTTTAGGAAACAGCCTGTGGAAGAAAGATTTCTTCTGGGATTCCTCCTTCGGCGTTGAGGTACCAAGGGTGGGAGGTGGGAGCATAGACCCAAAGAGAAGCCTATTGATTTCTTGAAGAGCCGGATTGCAGAGATTTGAGGCTGCAAGTGGTCCATACTTGACTCCACCAGATGTGACAGAGCCTGAGTTGCGGTGAGTGGAAGCGAACACCATTTTGCATAGAGACGAAACGCCGGCTTCAGTATCCCATCATCCAAAGGCAACTACAAACATCTATACCGCGATTATTTGATCACGGAAAAACACGACACACGAAGTGTGGAGTGGAAAGAGAAAAAGGTCCCATCGGGCATGTCAGAATCTGTTCTCCGCCGGAGACAGGGACGAACCGGGATGGATCGTCTTGCCTGAATCTGGGGGCAGGTGCTATTTGGATTTATCCGTCCACCTATCCGAAGATACCAAGTTGATTTATGGCACCGTATATCGGAGGTTTGGACGGATGCGGCCGTTGTAGCGGATTTCATCAGATTCCCCTTCATTTGTGATGGGTTTTTAATTATGGGGACGCTCTTCCATGCAGGCGCAAGCCCCTGCAATTAATTACGTTACCGCATTGTGATAACCACTTTCTCCTGATCCTATAGTTCACTTCATGTCGTGTGTGTTTTTATTTGTTTAGGTTGCCCACGGATTGTATACGGAGACTAGTTTATGTCGTCGCTCGTAGGGCGCGAATTAGTCCAAATCCGTATATTTGAGATTTGGGTTTGGGTCAAGGATTTGCTTGACGGGGCCCATATTGTTAGCTTGGTTTGCCGATGGGAATGAACTTAGGACGCAGATCTCATATTTGTGAGGTCCATCGATTCAGAGGATATTTGGGTTTGATCTAAAGATCATTAGCCATATTTGAGACTAAGATCGATTTATGAGCAGTGAGTATATGTGCTCAACTGATCATTAGATCATATATAAATAGCCTATGGATAGTACACGGTAGTCATTATGGAGACAGTCCGCAGGGCAAAACATATTAGTTTAAGAACGTCGCGGTCCAACATTCCCTGTTTGGGACGAATGTTGGTTTAAGGACATTTCGGTCCATTATCGCCATGTTTGGGGATGAATATTAGTTTAAGAACATTTCGGTCCAACATTCCCATTTTGGGGATGAATGTTAGTTTAAGGACATTTCGTTCTAATCTCCATCTTGCATGAACGTGTATTTATTACGTGGTGGAGTGAACGATGGTGATATGGAATGCGTCCAATTTGGGACGCGGTCTGATTTGAGGTGTGCACGTCAATTTGGAAGTGCATCAATGTGGGATGGAAGGAGTTGTTTATTGTCGGGACCCGCCACCTCTCTGAAGACATTGAGAAATTACAACGACATATATCAGAGGTGTGGAGAGATGTACCCTTAAACCAAATCCCGTATTTGAGGGAAAAGATCATGGTGGATCATTTATGAATCATTAGCCTTATTTGAGACTAAGATTATCTTAGAAGATATGGGATGAATATTATTTTGGATATCATCAATGAGAGATCATTAGTCATGTTTAAGACTAAGATTAGTTTGGAAATCACGAGCATATGGGCTCACTTGAAGAATCAAAGAGGTTTAACCTCAGGAAACTTAGCCGATTTGGGCTAAGACTGGGTTTCTGTACTACCCAGCCGTGCTAAACACTCAGTTATACAGCACTCACGTGTGTTTCACGTAAGGCGCTCAAATAGTTCTAAGCACTAGTTTTTTTGTGGCGCTCACGTGCGTTTCACGTGAAGCGCTATGTAACTTGGCCTTGAGCGCTCACGTGTTTTTCATGTGAGGCACTGAGTTCTTTTGGAGATTTAACTGTTGATATTTTTAGAGAACTCTGTAAATGGTATTTTGACCATTAAGAATCACCAAGATCATTATTTTGAGGATCTGAGATCATGTTCTTTAATAACTAAGTTTTTTATTTGAAGGAACTAAGTTCCTGGAGTATTATGGACTCCGTGTTCTTCACGTTCAACCTTGATCTTCCCTAAATCTTTGATTCTCAAGAATAAGATTTTCCCGATAAGAATAAGATTCTCAACTTATGGGAGACTTGTCAGGTCTAGAGAAAGAACTAAGTTCTTTGAGAAGCGTTAAATCCTTAGATATGGTATGTTAGATAAAGGAGATATTTTGATCTCTTCTTTTTTCTTTACCTAGGTTTTTAGGAGGGAAATTTTCTTCTTTGAGAGAATTAAATTCTCTGTTATTTTGAGAGCCTTCTGTATTTTTACAGAAGCTTATGGGGGTCTTCTCCATTTTTCCTCCTCTTCCCTCCTCCTTCTGATTAATCTCTTTGCTCCTATTAATAGGAGAAGAGAAAAATCAATTTGTTGAGAAAATCTATCATTGAGAGATCATGATTGATTTCATGATCAATCAAAATGAGATTTTAGATCAATCAGTGAATTTTATTCACCATGGATTTTTAATCCGAAGGCTCTCTATTTAATAGAGAAGATTTCTTGTTTGTTTACCAAAATTAGAAAATATTTTCCTAAGATAGAATTTTATTCTATCATATGAATATCATTGTTAGTTTAACAAGATTAGAATTTTATTCTATCATATGAATATCTTATTAGTTTAATAAGATTGGAATTTTATTCGATCATATAAATACAATATTAGAATTTTATTCTATCTTATAAATATCTTGTTAGTTTAACAAGATTAGGAATATATTTTCCTAACATAGAATTTAATTCTGTTATATGAATATCCTGTTAGTTTAACAAGATTAAGAAAATATTTTCCTAAGATAGAATTTTATTTTATCAAATGATCGAAGGGTGATTTTATAATCACCATTGGATCTTTGATCCAAGGGTCCTCTGTTTAACAGAGAAGATCTTTCTAGTTTGAGAAAAATCATGGAAATATTTCCCATATAGAATTTAATTCTATCAGATGGTTTAATTGGTGATATTTTATCACCATTGGATTTTAAATCCAAGATTCTCTATTAGAGAAAGATCTTTCCATATTAGAAAGATCAGGAAAAATATTTCCCAAATAGAATTCAATTCTATCACATAGAATTTAATTCTATCAGATGGGAGCATTTTAAATTGGGGCACTCATGTGTTTTGCATGTGAGCGCTGCCAAAGAATGCGGTAAGAGAACTCACGTGTTTAACATGTGACCCTTAATGTGGATTTTAGCCTATTTACTTTCAGCGCTCATATGCTCACGTGTTTAACATGTGAGACCTGTTTAGCCTTTGGTTATTTATGTTCAACGCTCATATGCTTTGCATATGAGCGCTCACGTGTTTAACACGTGAGGCCAGTTTGGCCTTTTTGTTATTAAGCGCTCACGTGTTTAACACGTGAGGCCAGTTTGACCCTTAGTTATTTGTGTTCAGCGCTCATATGCTTTGCATATGAGCGCTCACGTGTTTAACACGTGATACTAGTTTAGCCTTTAAGTTTATTTTATTCAGTGCTCATATGCTTTGCATAAGAGCGCCCACGTGTTTAACACGTAAGGCCAGTTTGGCCCTTATTTATTTGTTTTCAGCGCTTATATGCTTTGTATATAAGCACCCACGTGTTTAACACGTGATGCCACACTATGAGGATTCTTTTCCCCTTTCTTATCTCTTTTTTTATAAGGGAACAAGTAGCTCATAGCCAAAAAATTTGGCGGGAACAATCCACAGCCTCAATCTCCGATGCTAACATATGAAATGGGCCGATGTTTCCTTACTCCTGGGGCCCCACTCTTGAGCTCGTGAATACTTCTACAGCTGCATTGACATTCACACTTGGAACTTAACATTAAAATAGTGACCATCTAGAGACCTATAGTATATATATTTACCGATGAACATATACTCTTACTCGATATATATATATATATATATATATATATATATATATATATATTCTACACTTGTCATTTTCTTTTCTCTTACCCATCTTTAGGACTTGCCGAGCGCTAGGGCATTCCACCCACTTTTCTTCTCTTGGAATGTTCGCCGGATACTGTCGAGACGGAGGAAGTCGAAGACACAGAGGAGGACTACGGCCAGATAGCTACTCAGAGCTAGCTCAGCTTCTTTTTTCTTCAGTTTATGTATGCCACTTGTTTATGCATTTTCCTTATTGTATTTACTTTCCAGTATAAACTCTTATACTTGTATATATTTGAAGTTGAATGTAAATAAAGATATTTGTTGAAAAAATTTACGGTTTCAATTTATTCTTGCATTGTGTATTATTGTTTCAATACGCTTAGTTTATTTATTTAGAGAATGACCTTCTTTGGATAAATATACCGCAGGCTTACCACGTCACCGTTTCCGTTTATTGGGAAGCGGGGTGTGACATAAGTGATGTACAAGCTAGTATAAGTCACAATTGTTATCTTTACCGTTAATCTTAATATGAATATAATAATCACAAGCTGGCTGCTGGCTAGTAAGATATATATATATATATATATATATATATATATATATAAGATAGATTAATAACTTTCGAACTTTATTTGTATTTAAATAAATTTCTTTACAGATCCACACTTAATCTAATTTTTTATCACTTTACTGCATATCAGTCTATATTTTATAACGATATAAAAAAATTGAGTATTGACACATTTTTATTCGAACGGTGCAGATTAAAGATATATTTGAAGAATCACCGATGTTGCATCGACTAAAAATAAAGAGCAAGAATACTTGCCTTAAAGCGAACACGACTATGAAACGATGGAGACACGACGCTACACAAGGCAAAAACGAAATTTGGAGCTTGTGTATGGTGCCAAACCTCAACAAGCTAAAGAACAAACATTAAAGTTGGCTGGGTGCTGAGGATAGGGAAAACTCTTTCAATATGAGGGCATTGGTATTTGCTGGGTTAGCTACAACCACAACCTTACAGGTTGCAGCTGCGTGCTTTTCAAGTGTAGAAGTCTGAGATTTGTAGATGGAAACATTCTTCAACATCGCATCTTTCCTCTTCATTCCCTCTTTCCTTGGGACCCACTAACCATCACCGCTACATTGACTCCGGTGAATGCCTCGACACATCAGTTGTGGCAACTACTCCTTTAAGAAGAGGAAATGCTTCATCAATCAGCTCCATCTTAACTCCATTCAAAGACTCTACGCACAGGTGGAATGTCGAGCATGTGCAAGATAACATGCCGACCTGGGCCAAGCATTACCCCACGAGCAATCATAAGTACAAGTGCATATGCAACTTGGCCTGCGGCGCCGGTGACGAGAACGTGGACGGGATCCTTCGCCATTGATGAGCATGAATTTTGAGTTGAGAGATAGAGATGAGAGAATGGACGGCCGATGATGGGTTCGACAAAGGTGTAGCGAGGTTGAGGGTTGAAAGGAGATGAGGCTGATGGGTATGCTAGGGTTGTGGGTTATTTAGAAGAGGGAACATTTATTGAGAGAGAGAGAGAGAGAGAATTGTATGTGTGTGTGTTAACTAGCAGAAAATATATTTTTAAAAGATTTGCTAAAACTTTGTAGTTAAAAATTATCACACCAATACTCCATATGTTTCAACTAAAGTTAGACATAATATATTAGTATATGTATATAGGTTTTTAAGATATCAAACAACTAAAATATATTTTCAGTTAAACTATCATAACAAAATATCTTCAATTATATATATATATATATATATATATATTGTTTATATAAATTTGTAGAAAAAGAATTAAAGAGAGAGAGTAGATTTGAGAGAGAGAGAATCTGCTGAGAGAGATTGGATTGGATTGGAATATATATATATATATATATATATATATATATATATATATATATATATATATATATAAGAGAGAGAGAGAGAGAGAAAGTGTGTGTGAGGTTTGGTGAAATATGTAACAACCCTAAACTTTCTGTACAATTTTTTTTCAAAAATACAAAAAGGGGTACTTAAGCCTGAGCACAAATTATAAGTTTGATTTGCTTTTGAACAGCAAAAAGGAGCTTGTAGCTCATTGGTAATACCTTGCACTGCTGAACAAAGCACCAGAGTTCAAATCCCATCAGCCACATATTCTTTTTATTTTAAATTCTTTTAATCTTTTAGAAGGCCAAAAGTCTACACGTGCACAACACGTAAAACCAAGAGTCACAGCCTAAACAAACATGTGCAAATTAGTATTCAGACCGACCTAGACACGTGACGAGAATCCGAGCCCCCAACCCCGAGATCCGACCGGCGAGAATCGTTCAAGGGCCGGCGCTACCGGTTTTGTGAAGCCCAAACCCTAAATTTTTTTAACCCTTGGACTCCCCCCATAACTCCAGTATTGTTTATTCACTGCACATTTACAAAGAATGATAAAATCCCTTTAATCCCAATTTTAATGCAAATTTAAATGCATTTTTATCACACCCCAAACCCTAATTGTCCTATAAATACCCACTCCATTTTGCATTCCTTCACACTAAAAATTCTATACAAAAATTATACCAAATTCCCAAGTCTTTTTGTGTACAAGTGGAGTTAGCGAAGGGCGAAGCTCCGACGAACTTCCGAAGAGATTCTGGCGACGAAACGACGACCCGACGCCTTCCGTAGTTCCCTCTCTCTCCCCTCTAGTTCTAAAGCCAGTAAGTCACCCTTCCCTTTTTCTTTTGCTATTCCTAAACACTTCATTCTTAAAATGTGTCGGAAGCGGAGTTATCCGGCTTTCGATTCTCTTTTCTTTTAAAAATACAACTTTTTCTTAATAACAAATCTACAACTTTTGATATATTGTTTAGTAATCATTAAAAAAGACAATAGAACAAGTTTGACATCAAAATAATAAACGTAACAAGTTTTATTCTACTTTTACATTAAAATACCTTCATGTTTCATTTCGACATGCTTAAAATTTTTAAACCGTATTACCTTAGAAAACTCACGAGATAATGACCTACCTCCTCACAACATATATATCTAACACAGCACGATGGAATTTGGGAACATAGATTTGGGAAAATACGAATTTACATATAATTGCCTTCAACTTATAAAACCTTTTTCTATAAGAAGTGTATTTAACAAATCATTGCAATTGCGCCTTTACAACCCATTTTGGGGAACTCGTTCGGTATGGTGCGGATTATCGCACATCCTCGGGTCTAGTAGAGTGAGATGCCGACCTCCGCAAGGAGCATACGATCTCGAAAGATTTTTAATACAATTTTTCTTTAGAAAATGTGATTTCTATTATAAATAAAACTTATATTTTAATAAATAAATATATACGTAATTAATATAAAAATATCTATTTATAATATTCCGCATTCCCAAAATTCAAAAAAAAACATTCTAATGTTTCAAATAAATACCTTATAATTTAAAACTATGTCATATTCACTAGAAATTTCACATTGAATAAAAGAAACATCTATGAAAACTCTAAAGATGATAATTAAATACTTGAGATATATTTTGAAAGTATAACAAAACTATTTTACATAAAAACCCCTCAAGTTATACTAAATTACAATAAGGACCCTAGTAAACACAGGTTTAAGCGGGACCAGTCTCTTGAGCATCAGGGAGCCGAAGATATGGGTGCTTGCCTATTTAAGGTAGACAACTTAACAAACGGTGTTATTAACACGGTAATTGTTTTTGAAAAAGACACAAATCCTGCCGTCCATATGCAGCAGTTACCGATAGCACCAAAACATAGTTCAGGACTTCAATTTCTTGTATAATTGTCTGACTCAGACTGAGTCTCAATATAATCAATCTGACTTAAATATAATTCAAGTATCAAACTACAATACAACATGGATCTATGAATCTGTCTTTTCAATCTAATCAATCTATATTGACTGACCCGAACCATGGATACATTCCATTTATATGATCATCCATTATATCTGTTCCATTACTGATATCATAGTTTCGGCAAGTCATCCATCTATATACAATATACAATTCAAACAATACAAACAATACAATCAAGATATCGCGGGGTTTATAAGGGATAGATTGGTATGGAAGGTGTTAGAAGTGACACGAGACTGCAATCATAAGACACCTAACCTGAATCTCCATTGCCGTTGTACCGTGGCTGAACGGTTCCTTGTACTCCGTATACCGTAGTCTCTGGTATAGTGAGACTCCTCTCGTATACACTAGCCTCTTCTATACCAAGTTACAAACAACAGTATTAACAATATAATACAAATTTAAAAGTTGCACTCTCTCTCTGTTTATTCTATTTCTCCCTCATCTTTGTGACTTACCGAGCGTTTTGTTCGCTAACGACATTCCTTTTCTTTCTTCTTTGGAATGTTGTCAGGTGGATCGGACCTTCAGGAGATCGATCCCACCAGCGAGGATTTGGACCAGCTAGTTTTCGACCCAGAGCTTTAGATTCCTTGTACATATTTACATTTCTATATTTATATCTGTTATGCCACTGTTTAGGCATTTCTTTCCATTCCATGTATTTACTTTTCAGATGTATTATAAAAGGAATGTTAATAAATAAAGTCGTTGTTTATTTACATCTTGTCTCTTGTGTACATTTTATTTTATATTGTTTAGATACGCTTAGCATGTTTACTTCTGAGTAAATACGTAGTGGCCCGTCGCGTCCTCTGCCCGTACACTAAGAAGCGGGGCGTGAAAAAATATAGTTAAAGATATAGAAAAATATATATAGATAGAATAGAATTTAGAGAGAGAAATCTGTTGAAAAGGATAATTGTTTGGAGAGAGAAAGAAAATAGTATTTGTTTTAAAAGAAGATAGAGTTATCAGGTGAGAGAGAGATAAGATCAAGAGAAAAATATACGGTGATTGGAGAGAGAAAATTGAGTTTTTAGTTTAGGAAAAATATTTATATGGTTAAAATATTTAACAGGGACTCTTATGACCTATCAAAACTAAATATTTTAACTTAATAAATATCGTTAAACAAAATATCCTATAAATAAGATTTAAAACGGGGTAAAATCTTGTGTATATATATATTGTTTAAAGAAATACCAAACAAAATATCTTTTATTTAAACTATAATACTAAAATATAAATATGGTTACACAATAGTGTTAGACAAATAAATATTTAAATACTAATAATATGCCTATTTAACAAACTTGAAAAACCATAATTATATGTATATATCTTAATTAAAAGTATTAAACTCCAAGTTATAACAATAATAAAACAAAACTCAATATGTCCAAAAAGAAAAAGAAATGTACGATCGGACTAGGGTGTTACAAGGTGGCCGGAGTTAGGGGTTCTTAGGAGAAGGGTTCGACGGTGGAGACGGTAAAGGCGACGAGGTTAGGGTGATGGGTTGAACGAGACGATAAAGTTGTTGGCGAAGGTGAAAGGGTCACCGGCGATAGGTTTAAAGTCGAGAGGAAGGAGGTGGTCGGTGGTAGCGAGAGTGAGAAGTCGAGGTCATGGTGTCGAGGGAGATGGAGAAAGAAAGAGAGAGCGGCACACAGAGAGAGAGATAATTTGTGAGGCACAGAGAGAGGGATAGTTTTTTATTTATAAAGGAAAATATATATTTGTGTTATATAGTATGTTTGTGTGTAGTTTTGTATATAACTAATAATATTTTAAAAGATATTACAAATCCCGGATCCGTCTCTATTAAATCTCAAAGAAAATAAATTGGAAATTATCTATACATACGTAGCCCCCCTTAAACCATAAATCTAAGGGTTAAAAGAATATATTCTAATCTAATATAGTATACATTGTATCTCAGAATGTTGAAGATTTTACTTGCAATGGATAATTGTCAATATAATATCATGATATATTTAAATAACATGCTGACAATTAATATATGAAAATATCCCTAACGTGTGGCTACCAGAATATATATATATATATATATATATATATAATTTAAATAATATATATATCTGTTATTTAAGATCCATATAAACTTAGTTTACGGATAAATATCAATAAAAGTTATTTTAGCACCATAACGAGTTTTACGCAAGCGGGTTAGGTCCGATAAAAACGCATGCTATCCAAACCAATCACAACCCAAATAATAAATAAAAACAAAATTTAAAATACTAATTAATATCGTTAAATAACGTATGATCGTGATAGGGTGTTACATTATACCCAACTACAAAAGAATCATGTCCTCAAAATTCATGGAAACAGGAAAGACAAGAACAATGAAGATACGGATCTAAGAAAAGAGGTGTGGAAAATTTTGTCAAGCTTCGTCTTCACGTTTCCAAGTAGATTCCCCATGCGAACGATTTTCCCATGAAACAAGTACTGGAGGGATCACTCTATTCTTGAGAATCTTTTTTCGTCAATCCACAATAACCATCGGTTGCTCTTCATAAGTCAAATTATCCCTCACTGTAAATTCCGAGTGGTCTAGGATGTGCGTCTCATCTCAAATATATTTGCGAAGTTGAGATACATGAAACACGTCATGAACACCCACCAAGGATGGTGGTAAACCCAATCGATAGGCTACTTCTCCAATACGCTCAATGATATCGAAAAGCCCTACGCATCGAGAACTAAGCTTGCCTCGACTACCAAACCGAATTACTCCCCTAGTCGGTGATATCTTCAAGAACACATGATCGCTAGTAGCAAACTCTAATGCTCTTCTTCCAGTATCTTCCCAACTTTTCTGTCGATCCTGTGCCACTTTCATATGCTCACGAATCAAGTTAACTTTTTCCACAGTTTGCACAATAAGTTCCGGTCCCAACAATCTTCTTTCTCCAATATTGTCCCAACATACTGGCGAGCAACACTTACGACTATGCAATACTTCAAATGGAGCCATCTGTATATTCTCCTGAAAACTGTTATTGTACGAGAACTCCACTAAGTGTAAATGATCCTTCCAAGAACGCTTGAAGTCTAACATGCAAGCTCTCAATATATCTTCAAGTGTTTGGATCGTTCTATCAGACTGTTTATCTGTCTGAGGATGATAAGTCGTACTAAACTTCAAGTGAGTTCCCAAACTTTCTTGTAAACTCCTCCAAAAATGTGATAAGAACCGGGTATCACGATCTGAAACAATACTTACCGGTACACCATGCAATCTCACAATCTCCTGTATGTACCTCTCTGCTAAAGCCTCCATCGATCGACCGACTCAAAATTGTATAAAATGAGCTACCTTGGTCAGTCGATCGACAATCACCCATTCTGCGTTATTGCCCTTTGGACTCCATGGTAATGCTGTCACGAAATCCATGGTTATATATTCCCATTCCCATTGGGGAATCGGAAGTGGTTACAACAAACCGGCTATCCTTTGATGTTCTGCTGTGACTTGCTGACACACCAAGATCTCGACACATAACGAGCGATCTCTCTCTTCCCACCAAAAATGCTGCTGCAAATCTCTATACATCTTCGTGCCTTCTAGATGTATCGAATATGCGGAACTATAGGCCTCCTTCATGACTCCTTCACGAACTTCACCTTTAGGCACACACAAACGACTTCCATACCTCAAAGAACCATCTTCATAATCAATAAATCCGTTCGAAGTTCTGCCTCTACTTGTCCTCGAAATTTCTGCAATCTAGGTTCGTGCAACTGCGCTGCCTTAATACTATCAATCAACGATGACTGTACTTGCAACTGCATCAAATATTCCGAAGAATCTGGTAGTAAAATCTCCAACTCGATTCTCTGAAAATCCACTATAATCTCTTTCTGTGAAGTCAACATTCGTATTTCTGGCAACCGACTTAAAGGATCTGGTACTACATTAACTTTCCCCGGATGATATTTTAGATCAAGATCATAGTCAGCTATCAGCTCCAGCCATCTACGTTGCCTCATGTTAAGCTCTTTCTGTGTGAACACATAATATAGGCTCTTGTGATCAGTAAATACCTTGACATTTTCGCTCAATAAGTAGTGTCTTCATATCTTCAGCACAAAGATAACTGGTGCTATTTTCAAGTCATGAGTTGGGTAGTTCTTTTCCTGAGTCTTTAACTGCCTCAACGCATAAGCTACGACTTTTCCATGCTGCATCAAAACACATCCCAAGCCTTTCCCAAATGCGTTGCTGTGAATAACTAATCTTTTGGAACCATCTGGCACAGTTAAAAGCGGTGGTCAACCTTTACTTTAGTGCCTCAAATGCTAACGCATACTTCTCAGACCAAACAAACGGTACATCCTTTCATGTTAGCTTGCTTAAGAGTTCTGCTATCCCAGTGAAGTTCTCTACAAACCTTCGATAGTATCCAGCAAGCCCAAGGAAATTTCTGATCTCCCCTACATTCTTTAGAATCGACCAATCATGAACAGCTGCAATCTATTCATGGTCAACTGCAATTCCATCTCCTGATACAACATGATCTAAGAACTTCACTTCATCGAACCAAAACTCGCACTTGCTCATCTTAGCATACAGCTTTTCTCGTCTCAACATCTGCAGTGCGATTCTTAAGTGTTCTTCATGATATTTCTTACTCCTCGAGTAAACCAGAATATCATCGATGAATACTACCACAAACTGATCAGGAAATGGTGAAAAGATCCAATTCATCAAGTCTATAAATATCGTCGGTGCGTTAGTAACTCCAAATAGCATAACTAAATATTCATAATGCCCATATCGAGTTCGGAACGCTGTCTTGCTAATGTCTTCTGTTTTCACCCAAACTTGGTGATAACCAGATCGCAAATCCAACTTCGAGAATACTCTCGCGCCACTGAGTTGATCAAATAATTCACCTATATGAGAAATTGGGTACTTATTCTTGATGGTCACCCGATTTAGCTCTCGATAGTCGATGCACATTCTCCGCTTGCCATCTTTCTTCTTGACCAAAAGAACTAGAGCTCTCACAATGAACCGCTGCTGCAAATCTAACCCTTCTCTAATAATTCAGAAACTTGTATATTTACCTCTTCCAGTTTTACCGGTGCCATCGGATAATAAGCCTTTGAAATTGCCGCTGCTCTAGGAATAAGATCAATCGCGAACTCCATATCTCATTTTGGCGGTAAATTCGAGATGTCCTTGAACACGTCTATGAAATCCTAAACTACTAATGGTGCTTCCTACCTGATCACTTCCATCGACAAAAAAGGGTATTTGTCGGCTTAGACCTAAATTCGACTGGCCCGACAGATTTGCTGCCCCCTAAGAATTCGAACTCCGGATGTCTGGGAATTTAGAAAATCACTTTCTTTGCTCTACAATCTATGTGAGCATAGAAAATGCCAAGAAAGTCCATTCCCAAGCCAACGTCATAACTGCCTGTATCTATCACCAAGAACTCTGCGAACAACTCCTATCCGCAAATAATAATAGAACAACTCTTGCATTCACTACTAGATATAATTCTCCTATTCTCAGTGTGTATGTTTAAACTACTAGATAAGGCTGCGTGTGGAATAGAGTGTGCACCAATAAATTTAGATGATATAAAAGCAATGGGATGCACCTGAATCAATAATGCCAATGCGGGAAAATTATAAACAAGTAGGATACCTGAAACAATATCTTCTGAAGCTTTGGCCTCCTCGGTCGTCAGGGTGAAGGCCTCTATCTGATTAAGCCTCTAAGTAATCTGCTTCTGCCCATAAGTCTACTTTTGTGGTGTTTTCTGGACATCGTCTCTCAACCGTAGTTTCGAAGGGCATGTACTAATCGTGGTCAGTTAATCCACAAACTAAATAGAGTCCAAGTTTCCTCCGACAATCCTTCTGCATGTGGCCGGGTAGACGGCAGAAATCACAAACTGCATTCCTTTTCTGATTTGATACGAAAGGCCTTTTCATAGGTACTGTCCGCTACCTGTTAACCAGAATGCCCTTAGGTCCAGGAGCTCTAGTTGGTGCATACGTCCGCACCACAACCTCTTATTGTTGAGTACCATTTACTCTCACTGATAATCTATGTTGTTTCCTATCCGCCGTGAGAACTTAAGAGAAAGTGGTCAGTCCTAACGAGATGATGTGCCTCTGAATTTCTACATCTAAACTACACATGAACCCCCTTACCCTATCTGCCTTATTGGCAACCAATGGCCCCGCAAATCGACTGAGCCGGGTCCACTCAGCCACATGTGTATCAACAGATCTGCCATTCTATTATAAACTAATAAACTTCTCTCCCATTTCCTCCCTAGCAGATTGCAGAAAGAACTTCTCCAAGAAATTTCGTGTAAAAGTCGCCCAGCTGATCAGCTTTGCCAAATGGGTCTCCTCAACAAGCCACCATTTGCGAGCATAATCCACCAACTGGATGTGTACCATATCCACCCTTTCTCATCCGAAATCTATGCAGCAACTAAAAGATTCTCTGTATCCACCAGCCACTGTTCTGCCGGTAAAAGCTTTTCCAATCCTGTAAACGTGGCTGGACTGAGCTTCTTGAAGTCCGTCATAATACCCTCACGCTGAGCTTGTCTCTCAGCTGCCTCCCTCTCGGCTGCCGTGATAGCAGTCCGTTTGGCCATCCTCAAGCCCTCTTGGAAAGCCCCGGCATGTCGCTAGTTCAGCTCTGTCTGACGTTTCTACTTTTCCAGCATACCGCGTATGACTCCATGTAATGTGGCATCGTCTACACACTTTTGATATGCCCGTGAATCTCTTCCCACCATGATTCTGAAGTCAAGAACATTGAAGAGGATTAGCAACGGAAAAACGATTCAAATAAAATAAGGAGTCAATAAACTATAGATTTAAGAAAGGTAAGGTAGTAATGTGAAGGACACGTTCCTAATTCCAGGTTTTCAAATCAGTGTATTGGGTACAATACCTAACTACAAAAGAAACCAAATTCGGCTAACCTAAAACCTAGGCTCTGATACCAACAAAACATTGTCACGCCCCGCTTCCCAAAATACGTAAATACGGAATGTGACAAAACTAACCATGCTGCCTATGGTGAGAAAATATCCTTCCATAATCGCATTATGGCTATCAATCAGATATCAAGAACAGTAAATAAATATCTACCTATCACATGTCCAAATTGCCATAATAAATAATAACGAGAAAGATAGCGGAAACAAATAAATAATATCCTAGCCTCATCCTTTATGGGATCACAATGACAAAACCATAACTAGAAAATAAATCTAAAGCATTACTAAACTAAATCAGTAGAAAGCTCTTCACTGCTCAGCTTGCCTGTCAAAGTATTCTTGATCTTCCTGCGATAACGTTAAAGAAACTGGGTCATGCAAAACCCAGACGTCGGTGCATCATAAATATCATAATAGTAATAATAAACTGAATAGTGTGCTATATAGGATGTCACGTGTAAGAGTGAGATCTCAGTATAAACAAAATCAAACACAGGTGTTATAACAACAGGCTATACGTAGTCAAACATGTCACGTGTATCCTAAGGTCTGTATTTCTAGGTTAACTATCTTACAGGTATTTGAAACTAATGAATGTACTCCTCCATGTAACTCAAAAGTATATATCCTGCTACCCTCCGGGACCACAGACACAAGATATATCCTGTTAGCCCCCAGGATCCCGGATGCAAGATGTATGAATCAAGAATGATTATGTTCCATTACCCCCGGAACCACGGAAACATGTAATATCCTTTTAAATTACACTTAGTTACACTTTTGATTTCCCATTTTCTCAGCTTTCGTTTTTCAAGTCAGGTATGAATAATATCTACTTAATGGCAACACAGGAATATGCAGGTACAGGTTATGTCTATCTAGACAACATGTCACGTCTATCAGGACAACAAATCAGGATTGTTGGTATCGGTAAGTATTATAGATACGTAAGTACAAGAAATATAGTAATATCAGTAACAAGGTGACGGGTTATAAACATGTCAAAGATAGTATATTAAATCAGATAAAGTGTTTATCTGTAATAACATCGTGCAAATAGGTCATGATGAAATACGGTTGTAACCGTTATCTAGGTGTGATTAATAATGTAATGAAAAATATGCACATTAATTCCTACACTTCAATTTATCGATTGAAAAAACTAGAATAGTTTGTTATAATCACTAGTTATAGATATAATTTGCATAAATATTATAAACTACAATTATAAAACTTGTTATTGTTAACAAATTATTGATATACGGATTATATATATATATAATGGTATACTAAAAATAAATAATATTATGACAATATATATATATATATATAAATTTACGTAGACTATAACATGTAGTAAGTTATAAACTTACCTCGATCTCGACGAATGCGGATACGCACGAACGGAGCAATACGGACATGAAATAACGGCAACACGAAGCAACCTCCAAACTTGCTAAGCTCGGAGATGAAGTCGATGACGAATTGAACTGTTGTCGATGGTGGTCTCGGCAATAGTGGGTGCTGGCGATCGAAAAGAGGGTTGCAGGCGAGTCTGGCGGTGACCAGAGTTGGGTTTTGAAGCCGGAGAAGTTAAGGTGCCAATGGTGTGGGTCTCGGTGTTTTTACGATAGAAGATGAAGGTGATGAGGGTGCTGCTCGGGTCGAGGTCCGGTTCCAGGTGATCGGGGTGGAGGGCCGAAGTTAGGCATGGGGGTTGCGGCGACGATGGCGAAGAAAGTTGATGGTGATCTCAGTGTAGGAAGAAGAAGTAAGTGTTGGCAGTGGAGTCGCGGTTGAAGGAAGAGATGGGTCCGGTGCTTCGAAGATGAAGATGGAGGTGGCTGGAGTCAGGGGTGCTTGGAAGAGGGGGTCGACGGTGAAGGCGACGAGGTTAGGTTGATGGGTTGAACGAGATGAGAAAGGTGTTGGCGAAGGTGAAAGGGTTGCCGGAGATGGGTTTGGAGTCGAGAGGAAGGAGGTGGCCGGTGGCGCCGAGAGTGAGAAGTCGAGGGCATGGTGTCGAGGGAGATAGAGAAAGAAAGAGAGAGCGGTAGAAAGAGAGAGATGCGAGGGAGAGAGAGAAATAATTTGTGAGGCACAGAGAGAGGGATAGTTTTTTAATTATAAAGGAAAACATATATTTGTGTTATATAGTGTGAGTGTGTGTGTGGTTTTTTATATAACTAATAATATTTTAAAAGATATTACAAATCCTCGATCCGTCTCTACTAAATATCAAAAAAATATTGGAAATTATCTATACATACGCAGCCCCCCTTAAACCAAAAATTTAAGAGTTAAAAGAATATATTCTAATCTAATATATTATACATTGTATCTCAGAATGTTTAAGATTTTACCTGCAATAGATAATTGTTAATATAATATCATGAGATGTTTAAATAACACGCTGACAATTAATATATGAAAATATCCCCAACGTGTAGCTACCAGAAATTATATATATATATATATATATATATATATAATTTAAATAATATATGTCTGTTATTTAAGATTCATATAGATTTAGTTTACAGATAAATATCAATAAAAAATACTTTAGCACCATAACAAGTTTCACACAAGCGGGTCGGATATGATAAACACGCATACTATCCAAACCAATCACAACCCAAATAATAAATAAAAACAAAATTCAAAATACTAATTAATATCGTTAAATAACGTACGATCGCGCTAGGGTGTTACAACAAGCAGAGCTCGTGCATCTCATCGAAGGATCTAGATATATCGAAAAGCCCTCCAATCTACAGCTCTACTCTCCGTCTGACATGATCAATGTGCTCTACTGGATCCGGGATGTGCTGTACAAGCCCGAACTGTCGTAGTACACGATCAGAGACATGATAAGTGACGATGTTGAAACAGATAATAGGTGTCCGGGCATGCCAAATATCCGGAACTGTGAACACACATCCGGTAGAACCCGGTAGATATCCAGTGTATATGGCATCCAGAGCACAGCTCGGTCCGAGAGCATATCTAACTCATTTCGGTAAAACTCGAGGGACCTGGTCAGTGTGCTATCCCATGTCTGACCGACTTTATACATGTAACGCAAACAAAAAAATTTATAATTCAGGAGTCATACTTACGATTCAATCGCAAATTTCTTAAAAGTTGATCTTAATTAGATAACTTATAGTTTTACCTGCACCATAATGGCTGATCTCCATCTAACTACACCTCCTGGATAAAAGTAGGACAACCGGTGGATAGTCGGGTCCAGCACCACATCTGCATATATCATGCTTTATTAGACACCGATATATTTAAAATGATAACAAAATCTATTAAGTATTTTAAATTTTTACCTGAAGAAGATAAAGACAACAACCTATAATATTGCGCTCATGCAGAGCGATAGAGGTCAACTCCTCGTACAGGTAAGCCAGCACGGCACTCCCATGACAATGTGTCGCATACGTCCAGATCAGCTAATAATGGTAGCCACATGAGGTGTACTATATTCTTCGATGTGTCAGGAAATAAGGACGTACTGTGCTGATGAAGAATATAAGTCCGTACGTACTGCTTGATCTCCGCCTGATCTGCATCATCTACGGGGGATCGAATGCTTCGCAAAGCCATGTAAGCTTGAGAGCACCCCCTTTCATTTGTGCGGATGTCCGACCAAGATGCTCAATGCAATGCTCTTCCCAGTCATGACCCATATCCCCCGTCACTGGTGAACCATGGATGCGCAAACCAAGTAGTACAACAACATCATGAAGGGTGATCGTCATCAGCTCCACAGGCAAATGAAATGTGGAGGTCGCTGGCCTCCATCGCTCGGCCAACGCTGTAATGAGAGGATGGTCGAGACGAATGTATTCAATTCTCGAGTAATGATAAAATCCTGCACGTGCTAACCCAGCCTGCACACGTGCATCTCCAATCGCCCATGACCGAACGTGAGCAGTACATGTCAAAATGCCTGCACATTAAATAAACAAACTTATTAGAAATATACAATTAGAAGCAAGTGCAAGTACTATATTGAATTGAATTAATTTCTTATAGTCACGCATGTCGTCACTCCATGTCAGTCTGACAGGTATAAAACAGACGGATCTACAAGTCCTGGGTCCATCGATATAATATCTGCCAAAAGTAATAATTCAAAGATAATTACCAATTATACATCAACGAATGCAATACGTAACTGTAGATAAAATACAATATATCGAACGAACACAATACGTAACTGGCGATAAATGATACAATATATCAGGCGACGTAATAAAATACTGTTAATAGGATACAATACATCACCGAACACGATACATCAAGCGACACAATACATAACGGTTCTTGCGGATACAAGACATCAACGAACAAATAATAAAAGCTATAATACATCATTGCGGTTGATTTTGAAGTTGATGTGGAAAGTTAGGACATTGCGATTTTTTATGACCATAGGTTTTGCAATGGCTGCATCTGTTCTGTCCTTTCACCCCTTCGCGCCCTTCATCCATAGCACCCTTGATACGATAACTTGGAGGCCTGCATTTCTTTCCCGTATTGCTAGGTGGGAATATACATGGCCCATGATATTCCTCCTAGTGTCGTTGATTTGGAACAGGGCTAAACAAAAGGGCATACGACTCTCGATAGTATTGTGTGTAATACTCTCCACGACATAACATCTCGTATGATATGATATGTTTTCTCCCCTGAAACTTGTGAACAAGCTGCCATTACATGTGTTGGATATAGTGCCCTCAAGGCAATTATTGTAATTGCAGGTAGGCGATTATGATAATTGAGAGAGGACCTATACAAGTAGAACAGTCTTACTCGAAATGATGGCATGTTGTCTGGTTTGTCTTTATTATTGATGTGTATACGTTTTACTTGTTGTTACGTGTCGCTAATACATAATGATGAAGCCTGTAGGATTCTTACTTGACTACCAGCATCATGATGGCAATCATATACGTGAGAGCTGGGTAGTTCATAAACACATCCTTAAATGTCCCTAGTCGAGAGAGTATCGAGATTGGGCAACGATATTCCGGAGTAGACTAGTGTATAAGTTTCTAGACCCCGACGAGGGGCGGTGGCCGGTCTCACAACCCATTGGTGTTATGTCACCTAAGATAGCATACATGTGCTCACTGGAGGTGAGTACACCGGACGGACTCACCGAGAACATCTATATGGTATTATATCTATCGTCAGATAGAAGTTCTATATTAGTATGAATACTGATTGGTTCGAAAAAGTGAGTTTTTGTGTGTTCTAGTTACCGCAATCAATAACGGTGTCGCAATAACTAACCGATAGTGAGTGCGGGTCATCCACAGAGAAATGATGAATTACCTATCTTGTTTTAGACGAGTTAATAAAGAAAGGTGGGATTTTTTTTATCGTTTTATACTAAGAAGATTTGAAAATTTTATAAGAGAAGGGCTTGTAGGATTTATAGGATTTAGTAGTTAATGGATGGAATTTTTAAAAATAATTCTTTTTATCTTTTTGTTATTTAATACTAGAGAAATAGCGATGAATGTGAATTAAGGTTCTTGGAGAGAATTAGGGTTTCCCTCTACTGAACCTTGCTCTTCCATTGATCTCTATTCGTCTAAAGCCCTTAACAAAATGATTATTAACGAATCTCAAATCGTGATCGTGACTATCATGAATTGATAGCACGCCCGATAAGAGAATTAATATTCATTTTGCTAAATTTTATAAAAATTAAAATTTTAAAAAGAATTTAAGAGATATTGTTCATCTATTATTCAACCCGATCCTACAAAGCCTAACAAGCGAGAATTTACTCGCTCATGGAGATCAACGAAATAAAAGAAAGGTGGAAGAAAACGGAACCAATAATTAAAAATAAAAATGCAGAAAGTAATTACGGAAAGTAAATACGACAAAATTAAAAGAAAGAACTACTTTTTTATTGAATAACTATTGCATTACAAAAGTTGCTCGCTGAAAAACCAAATTACAAAGCCCTAGTTTTCTTTAGATTGCTTGGTCGGTTGATCACTCGATTCTTCCATGGATAGATTGATAGTTCGGTAGCTCTCGGTCCTTTTATAGGCTCTGAAACTTGAAACCCCAGACGTCATATTGAAATGTGTGAAATTACGATCAAAACCCTGAGTTTTCACATCCTATGGCCATCAAACGACCGTGCAACCGCCGCCATTTGCCCCTATTGGCCGCAGATGCGCCGCCCCTTGGTGGGTTTGTGCTTTCGGATTTCTCGTGCCTTCTTTTCTTGATATTTGGATATCCTTCTGATAAAAATATTCTAAAAATATATCTCTTAGTCTCTGCCGTTGCGAGATTCTTCAATTTGCTCCTAACATTCGGCAAATTTGGTTTTGGTGAATCGATTTGCTGTGGATCTCCAACTTGTATTTTAGACCTGAACTGATATATTATAATACCTACACAATATCTCAAATCACATTGTTAGTAGCATTTGTTTTATTTGAGATATTATTCCAACCAATTAATTGATATGATATTTTAATAATATTGGTTAAGGTTATTTGATATGATATGCATATGTTAATAATAAATAATCTCATGAATATTTTATTTAAATATGATATGCATATATTTTCCTAATTATATTAATTACAAATGAAGAAACATATGATAACAATCTTTTTACAAATAAACCCACATATGTTCTTAATTTACAAATAACACTTTTTAGTAATTAATAATAATATGGAAAATGTCCATACAAATATGCAATAAATTTGACTGATCAATACCTCCAAACTTATCTTTGATCATTCCGAGAAAAATATTTATTAAAAAGAAAAAGAAAAACCTGGCACATTTTCGTAGGCAACACGATTGCACTTAGCTCAGGCAACAAGCCTTTAAATCTCTAGGTGTCTCTAGTAGGAGTAGTGTTGTCTCCTGAGGGTTTTCAGCGGATTACACCTACAAAATCCCAAAATAAAAGAAAGAAAACAAAATTACATGCAAAAAAGGAACATATAAAAGAAAAACTTTGAAAATCAGTGTTTCAAACTACACTAGATTTTTAGTTGTCATGAGCCCTATCTTAATGGTCTTGAAAAGATATCAAAAATCACATCATCTCTCAATAAAACATCGTCTTTAATCTTCCTCCCTACCTTTCCTCTGAATATCGATCATATACCCCTACGTGTATGTAAAAGTCATCCCTACACATGGAGAATTCAATTCAAGCTATCATACCCTTTGTCCATATTCCTTAATACTTTTTAGTCGGTAATGTTTTAGATGAATTTGCTCACATATTCTTCATGCGATCGTTAATACTTCTTGAAGCACTAACCAACCGATTACCGAATGTGTTTACTTATTAAGGCTTGATTAGCAATATTGTAGTCTTGAAACAGTTAAGGCTTAGCAGTGACTCTCAAACCAGTTGGTCTAAGGCACTAGGTGATAAGGCACCATCGCTATAATTTTTTTATGCTGCCTTAAGTAATTACAAAACCGGTTGTTTCCCTCAACAAAAGAGCAAAGCTCTGTTCAAAATTAATGAGGCAGCGCCTCACGTGCTCCTCACGCTGGCGCTAGTCTGCAAAGCACAAAAGAATCTATTAGAAATAAGAGTTAAAACTCTCATATAACGCCACGCGGGCGCCAGTATGCAAAGCACAAGAAAAATTAAAACTCTCGAATGGCGTCTCGCATGCACAACACATGAGCACCGGCGCCCAGGTAGAATTAAATTCTACTCTCTGTTAAACAGAGCCGTTGGATCAAAGATCCAACGGAGATGATAAATCATCAAAAATGCAGAATTAAATTCTGTCGGGAGAAAACATTCCCCAAATTGGATCATAGAATAAAATTCTATTTTTGGGATAAATTCCCTCAATCTTTCGAAACAAGAAAGATTGCCCTCTGTAAAGCAGAGAACCCTTAGATTAAAAATCCAATGATGATTAAAAATCACAAATTCACAGAATAAAACTCTGCATATGGAAAATATTTCCCCAATCTTGTTAGAAATAAGAAAATATGTTATGTAAAATAGAAACTCTTGGATAAAAAAATCCAATGGTGGGTAAAATTCCTCAAATTGATTGGGATCTCTTAATGAGAGATTTCTTTAAAGCCAATTAACAAACTTGCCTCCACTATATAAAGGACCGAAGACTTCGAGTCTGAAAAAGAGGAACCCCCCATAGGCTTCTAAAAACAAAAACAGAAAGCTTCAAAAAGGAATAGAGAGTTAAATTCTCAAGGAACAAGATCTCCCTTAAAGACTCTAGATAAAAAATACAGAGATAAAAACATCTCATTTGCATATTTAAAGGTCTAACCCTTCTCGAAGAACTTAGTTCTTTCTCTGGATCTGAGATCCACAAAACTAGTCTCCCATAAATTGAGAATTTAATTCTCATCGGGAGGAACTTGTTCTTGAGAATCAAAGACTCAGAAAGGAACTAGGAATTGAATTCTTCAAAACAAAGCATATAAGAGAAACCTAGTTCTCGTAAAAGAACTTGGTTCTTAAAAATGAATGTTTGATCCTAGTTCTGCAAAACAAAGATCCTATCGATCATTAATAGGCAAAAATTCTATCAGCAGAAGAGAAAAGTGCCCAGCGTTGTACGTATCCCTCATGTGAGCGCCATAGAAGAGTGCTCAGCACTCACTAGGAAGCGCCCAGCACCGCGCGTGTTCCTCATGTGGGCGCCACAGAAAAGAGTGCTTGGCACTCACTGGGCAGCGCCCAACACCGCATGTGTTCCTCACGTGGGCGCCACAGAAGGGAAGAGTGCTTAGCACTCACTGGACAGCGTCCAGCGCCGCACATGTTCCTCACGTGGGTGCCACAGAAGGGAAGGGTGCTTACCATTCACTAGGCAGCGCCCAGCGCTGCCCGTGTTCCTCACGTGGACACCACAGAAGGAAGAGTGCTTAGCACTCACTAGGTAATGCCTAGCACCCCAGCACCGCACGTGCTCCCTACATGTGCACCACAAAAGAGAAGAAAAGAGTGCTTAGCACTCCATAAACAGCCCAAAACGGTTGAGTGTTCAACACTTATTGGGCAACACCCAGCGCCTCACGTGTTCCCCACGTGGACGCTATAAAGAGTGCCTAGCACTCTATATAAAGACAAAAGAAGTAAAGTGTTCAACACTTGTTGGGAAATCCCCATGACTGAAAGCTCCACAGTATCATATGTGGGCGTCAGAACTCATATAAGTGCTCAGCACTTTTTGCATAAAAAGGGGACTGATTAAACAGAGCCCAAACAAGTGCTTAGCACTTTTTTTTCAAAAAAAAGAAGGGAGACTAAGCAGATTAAAGCCTAAATTAGCTAAGTTGATAAAGTCTTGCAACTGAGTCCAAATGCTCTGTTGCTGGTCTTAAATAAGGAAGATCCTGAAATGTTGTTAAGTGGATCTTAGTCTCAAATTGGATTAACGTATCCTTAACAAAAATTCTTAAGGCCACCATAACCCCTGTTGGGTTCCCTAGTGCGGCAGTAAGGTTTCGGGAGACATCGTCCATACCATTTTCAAAAATTTGTCGTTCTAAAGAACCCTAACCTAGAATCATAACTAGAGATTTAAACAAACTAGCAATGTCAACATCTTAACATCTAAGTGAATGAGGAATACAACCTTTGTAGACCAGTCCTTCACTTCTAAAGCTCCGTGTAGTAGTCCCATCGCTCCAAGTAGTGAACTCCCGGACTCTAGAGAGGGTTCACATGAAGAAATGAACGAGCTTGCTCAATGTCTTCGAGGCCAAAGATGATCTATGTCGAGGAGACTCAGGCTCATACTACCTATTCACTAATGGTGAAATTAGTGAAGCAAACACCCTAAACTAAATGGCTAATAGTAGAGGATGATGAAGTAGGAAATAGGCTCACTTTAGATTTGTTTTTCTCACAATATTTTCTCACCTTGAGAAAAGCTAGCAATCTTTCGCAATGAAGAAGAAGATGAAGAATGAAGATGAGAGAATGAACTCATAAGGTGAGAATAGCAACCATGGGTGAGCTGGTTTCATACACAAACTCATGTAGAGAATAAACCATGGCTAAGATTAATGGTTAGGTTAATAAATATCTACAAGTAAAACAAAATTAGTGGACTTGGTCAATGGTTCCACAAGCTTCTACAAGCTTCAAGCATGTGACTAATTACCAACTAATTTTGATTAACTTTAAATAAATAAAACCATACATTATCATAAGCTTGGTGTGAGTCTCATACACCCATGTAGCATGTGGCATCTAGCATGACATAAAAGATGTACATTAATATATATCACATATATACCAAGTGTACACTTGTGACAAAAAGAATTCTTAAGTGAGATAATATTAGTTAATATAAGTTAATATATCAAACATATAATTATACATTAAATTATTAAATCAATACTTGATTTAATAATCCGGCTATATCACATATAACCAACTAATATCTGATGTAACAATTTATCGAATCAACACTTGATCCGATAACCCGGCTATATCACATATAACCGACCGATATCACATATCGCGAGAATAGAATATGGTATCACATACGTGCTTTAATCTCGGTCCCGCACATATCACATATGTGCTCCTACTTCGTTTCGCATGAACCAGGAAACCTCTGTATAGGACTCTAAAGACTCGTCAATACGCCGGCAGTAGGTGATGATTATATCAAACACCTACAAGCCACAAGCGGTCTTCTAAACATAATGGCCACCCGGGTATTGAGCGATCAAAAGATCAACAAGCAATCCTGCTCATACTCCTACGAATCCAATCAGTAATACTACCGTACAGTCCGGTCTCTTCGTCTTATATGTCGCATATCTCGCCTGGGGATGGTAAACGTTAGACCCCAATAGCTTAATAAGTCATGCCGATGTGAGGCTCATAACGAGTCGAGAAACTACTGATAATACTTACCAGTAAATCTCAGAAACATCCCTGGCCAGGGACTTCCTATTATAGCCAATCGAGAACAGCGCAACATCAACCCCCAATACCGAGAGAGACGAAATCCCCTCCTATCGCTCATTTCCTCCATATGACTCGGGACTGTACCCAAAAACCACCATTTTGCACGTTCTCTTGAACGTGGTAAGGTGTAAATCAAAGCACAGTGGGAATCACACAAGACTCTATAACGATCTCGGGTCGACAGACTAACCTGTACCAGTGTCACCAGAGAACTGCCATCTGACATGAGGTATAATATCATCTAGGAGTTCTCGGCGAGTCTGTCCAGTATACCCAGTCTCCACTGAGCACCCGTACATCATCTTTGATGTCAAACACCAATGGATATGGGATCATCCATCGCCCATCTGCATTGGTCGAGATGGTATACGCTAGTCTACTCTAGTATATCGATGCCCCGTCTCGATACACCCACGACTAGGGACATTAAAGGATGTACTCACGGACTACCTTTGTCCCACTAGTATGATCCGCATCATAATCCAGGTAGTCAAGTAAACATCCTAAGGGCCTTATCAACATGTAACAGAGAGACAATCAGTGTATATGTTAAGATAAATAGTAACCAGATATCATACTATCATGTCGAGCAAGAAAGTCCTCCCTATATATGTCCAAGCATCAACTATAATATACGTCATATGTATAATAATGGCCTCTAGGGCATACATATAACTAACAATCTCCCACTTGCACTAGGGCCATATGTTGTAGTATCCAATACCTAAATCAGCAGTAGTTGTAGTATCTCATACTTAACCATCACATAAAAGTATCTCTTGGGAAAAGGCCTTTGTAAGTGGATCCGCCGTGTTGTCCTCTGAGTCTAATCTCATAATCTCGATCTCCCTGGAGATCAACCATCTCCATGATCAGGCGATACTGTCTTAGAATATGTATGGATCACTGATGAGATAGGGGTTCCTAGGTATAAGCCACAACTCCATTGTCATACAATGGTAGGGACAAAGTTCATCTCATGAACTAATATACACCCAGACTGCCTCTTTGGTAGCATCTTTGTTAGCGATGTATCCAGCCTTTATCGTCTAGTTTGCCACGGTGTCTAGCTCGGAACTCTTCCAACATACCGTCCCTCCACTGAGGGTAAAGATAATGCATGTGACTAACATTCAGTCAACCTTACCATCCTGGAAGCTATCCAGTGATTCTCCCCAAGATCGATTGATACCATCTCACTACACCTAGTGAGAATCCTAACATCCACTTAGATCTATCTCATAGATCCAAAACCCAGGATTTAGGATGTATCACCTTGATCCTTTATGGAGAATCCTTGTGATAAGAGGAGATTGACCAAGTGTAGCATAGGAAACACCTTCTCTATCAGGAGTATGTCATCTACGTACAATATGAGGAAGGCCACCTTACTCTCTACTACCTTTTTGTATATACAAGGTGTAGGGTTACCTACGACGGCAGCCGGGTTTCGGGATGCATCGTCCATGCCAAATTAAAATTTTGCCGTTTTAGCTAACCCTAACTAGAATCGTTAACTAGAAATAATACGGAATATGAAAAACAAACACTTTGCTATATGTAAAGAGAGCGAGGAATACAACCTTTGTAGACCGGTCCTTCACTTCAATAGCTCCGTGTAGTAGTCCCCTCCGCTGCGATCGTGAACTCCGGACTCTAGAGAAGCTCCATAAGAAGAACGAACGTGCTTGCTTCGATGACTTCGAGGCCGAAGATAATCTACGTCGAGGAGACACTAACTCAAGCTATTCCTTCACTAGGTCATGAACTTTGTGAAGAGAACACCATATACTATATGGCAAGTAGTAGAGGATGATGAAGTAGGAAGTGGGATCACTTTAGAATTGATTTTCTCACCCTTTTTATCATACTTCCATTGGAGCTAGAAAAGCTTGAGAAGAAGAAGAAGAAAGAATAATTCATCATATGAATTAATCCTCATCCAAAAGAATAATTTAACCATGGGTGAGTTAAGCTCTCATGCTTAACTCATGTAGTAAGAGAATTAACCAAGCTATAAGATTAAGGGTTGGGTTAAATAATATCTAAAGAAATGACAAAAGAGTGGACTTTGTCAATATTTCTACAAGCTTCTTCCAAGCTTGATAACTTTAACTAAGTGATTCTCTTTTGTTAAATCTTAAGACATAAACAAAACCCTAATTTAACCTAATCATGGTATAAGTCTCATACACCCATCTTGTATGTATCATCAACCATGACACAATACATATACACAAATATACATATCACATATGTACAATGTGCACACATAGTGAGAAAACAAATCATAAGTGAGCTAATACTGGTTAATGTAATGTAATATATCAAATATATAATTATACATTAAATTATTAAATCAACTCTTGATTTAATAATCCGGCTATATCATATACAACCGACTAATATTAAATGAATCAACTTATCGAATCAACACTTGATCCGATAACCCGACTATATCATATATAACCGACCGATATCTCATATCGTGAGAATAGAATACGGTATCACATACTCGTATCAATCTCGGTCCCGCATATATCACATATGTGCTCCTACTCCGTTTCGCTTGAGCCAGGAAACCCCTGTGTAGGACTCTAAAGACTCGTCAATACGCCGGAAGTAGGTGATGATCATATCAAACACCCACAAGCCGCAAGCGGTCTGCTAAACGTAACGGCCACTCGGGTATTGAGCGATCGGAAGATCAACAAGAAAGCCTGCTCACACTTCTGCGAATCCAATCAGTAACACTACCGTACAATCCGGTCTCTTCATCTGATATGTCGCATATCTCGTCTAGGGGTGGTAAACGTCAGACCCCAGTAACTCGATAAGTCGTGTCGATATGAGGCTCATAACGGGTCGAGAAACTACTGATAACACTTACCAGTATATCTCTAAAGCAGCCTTGGCCAAGGACTTCCTGTTATAACCAATCGAGCACAGCGCAACATCAACTCCCTATACCGGGAGAGACGAAACCCCTCCTATCGCTCATTGCCTCCATGTGATTCGCGACTGTATCTAAAATCCACCGTTTTGCACGTTCTCTTGAACGTGGTAAGGTGGAAATCAAAGCACAGTGGGAATCACACAAGACTCTATGACGATCTCGGGTCTACAGACTAATATGTACCAGTGTCACCAGAGAACTGCCATCTGACGTGAGGTATAATACCATCTGGGAGTTCTCGGCGAGTACGTCCAGTGTACCCAGTCTCCACTGAGCACCCGTATACTGTCTCTGATGTCAAACACCAATGGATATAGGATCATCTATCGCCCATCTACATGGGTCGAGAAGCTATACGCTAGTCTACTCTGGTATATCGATGCCATGTCTCGATACACCTTCGACTAGGAACATTTGAAGGATGTACTTAGCGACTACACCGTCCCCACTAGTATGATCTGCTTCATAGTCCTGGTAGTCAAGTACTCATCCTAAGGGCTTTATCAACATGTAACATAGAGACAATCAGAGTACATGTTAAGATAAAGTGCAACCAGATAGCATACTATCATGTCGAGCAAGAAAGTCCTCCCTATATATATCCAAGCATCCACTACAATATACATCGTATGTACAGTAATGGCCTCTAGGGCATACATATCACTAACAATCTCCCACCTGCACTAGGGCCATCTGTTGTAGTATCTCATACCCAACAATCAACAGTGGTTGATGTATCTCATACTCAACCATCCCATAAAAGTCTCTACTGGGAAATAGGCCTTTGTGAGTGGATCCGCCATGTTCTCCTCTGTGTCTACTCTCCTAATCTCGATCTCCCTGAAGATCAACCATCTCCATCATCAGGTGATACTGCCTAAGAATATGTCTGGATCACTGATGCTACGGGGGTTCCTAGGCCTAAGCCACAACTCCATTGTCACACAATGGTAGGAACGAAGTTCATCTCATGAACTATATAATCCAGACTGCCTCTTTGGTAGCATCCTTGGTAGCAA
This sequence comes from Agapanthus africanus, assembly GCA_030015575.1. NCBI lineage: Eukaryota > Viridiplantae > Streptophyta > Magnoliopsida > Asparagales > Amaryllidaceae > Agapanthus > Agapanthus africanus. The sequence continues at coordinate 411,517,132 of CM057349.1, read as the reverse complement.
TGTATCATGCCTTTATCGTCTAGTATGCCACGGTATTTAGCTTGGAACTCTTCCAACATACCGTCCCTCTACTGAGGGTAAAGACAATGCCTGTGACTGACATTCAGTCGACCTTATCACCCTGGAAGTTATCCAGTGATTCTTCCCAGGATCGATTGATACCATCTCACTACACCTAGTGAGAATCCTAACATCCAATTAGATCTATCTCATAGATCCAAAACCCAGGATTTAGGAGGTATCACCTTGATCCTATATGGAGAATCTATGTGATAAGAGGAGATTGACCGATTGTAGCATAGGAAACTCCTTCCCTATCAAGAGTATGTCATCTACGTACACTACGAGGATCACCACCATACTCCTCACTACCTTTTTGTATATACAAGGTTCATCTACTATTTTGATGAAGTCAAACACTTTGACTACCACACTAAAACAGATGTTCCAACTCCGCGATGCCTGCTTTAACTTATAAAGCAACTTGCACATGTTTCCGCTGCTCCCACTGTCTACAACGCCCTCTGGCTGTATACTTATAGATGCTCTCTTCTAAATCACTATTTAGAAAAGCAGTCATGACACCCAACCGCTAGATATCGCAGTCATGGTATGTAGCAATGGCAAGTAGGATCTGGATGGACTTAAGCATAGCTTTGAAAGTCTCAACTTTTCCATGTACACCAAGTAATCTTCTCAAGATATATTTGCTTTTGATAGGGATTTAACCCTTCAGATGAAGCAACCAAAGTCCATACTTTGTTGGTGTATATGGATTCCATCTCAGATCGCTTAACATCCAGCCATTCTCACAGAGTCCCCACTCCTGATGGCCTACTCGAAACTAGTTGGGTCATCATCTCATGATGCAATCCTCGCTCCCACTGTCATAGAGAAACCGAAGTACCTCTCAAGTGGATGAGAAACCCTACTAGATCGGTGGAGAGGCTGAGATTCGTTGGAAACTATTGAATCCTCTGGGTTTACCAAATCATCAGCTGCAGTTTGTATAGCTGGAACTCCTTCCAGTTCTACCTCATGACCAATAATTTCTTCATAAGAAATTCCCTTTCTAAAAAGGTGGCATACTGAGAAACAAAACACCTTTTGCTCCTCAGTTTGGTAGAAGATGTTCCCTTGCGTATGCTTGGGATATCCAACAATCTTCCACAGAACTAACCTTGCCTTGAACTTGTCCGGATTTTGCTTTTAGACATAGGCCGGACAACCCCAAATCTTAACATCCTTAAGAGATGGGCTCTTTCCATACCATATCGCATATGGAGTGGCAGGCACCTGGTTTGATTGGAACTCTCTTCAATAGGTATGCAGCTTCTCAAGTGCATAACCCCTAAAAGAAAATAGGTAACTCAGTAGTACTCATCATAGAGCACACCATATCACATAAGGTGTGATTGCTCCACCCCGATATACCAACATGTTGTGGTGTATACGGAAGAGTAATGCTTAGTGAGAATCTCATTCTCCTTTAGAATAGTCTAGGAACTCCGTGCTCAAGTATTCTCCTCCTTGATCACATCAAAGGACATAATACTTATACCCATTTTGGTTCTCTACTTCTGACTTATATTCTTTGAATATCTCAAAAGGCTCAGACTTGTGTTTCAACAGGAACACATGTGCGAATCTTGAGAGATTATCAGTGAATGTAATGAAGTATAAAGAACCAGTCCTGGCATGTGTAGACCGGGGACCTTCATACATCATCATATATCAATCCCAAGAGTTCACTAACTCTTTCTCTGTTTCCAACAAACAGAGCTATGGTCATCTTATCTTTGTAACATGACTGGCAAGTTTCACAAGATGTAAATTCAAACTGATTTAAATATGCATCTTTATGTAACTTCAGCTAGTTGGGTCGCATTGATATGACCTAGTCTACAATACTTCAAGAAGGATTCGTTCATTTCTGAACTCTTCCTCTTGTGTGTGTTCTGTACGTTAAGAACTGTGGTTTGATTTAGAACGTATATGCTTTTAGATAACGTGCCTGAACCGATCAACTCTTGATATAGGAAATGTTCAAAACATTATCCAACAATACAAAATTATATCCTTCTTTACTAAATAAAGAGACTGATATGATGTTGTATATCAGGTTCGGTATCTAATAATATTCGTTCAGAATCAATGTATTTGGTAATACAGGATGATAACTGCCAACAAACTTGGTAGCAACACTTGCACCATTTTTAACTCTTAAAACTTATCACCCTTTCTCAGTTCTCTACCTTTCTGTAGCCCATGTAATCATATTACATATGTGGAATCCTGATTCGGTATCTCATACCCAGAACGTAAAGGATACTGAGAAACAGTTCTCGGTAATGAACACACCCGAAAAAGATGCATCATCATGCACTTTCTTCGTTTGGGTGGCACAGGAATCCTGGTAATCCCATATTTCCTGCTCTGTCTTATAACAATTATAAGTTGGAGCGGGACCAACGTTCCCTAACTCAGTATAACAAGCGGGTTCGGTCAATACATCCATATTATTATGTTGATTAAGGCGTGATATGGTCGCTACCTGGAGAGAGAGAGAAGAAAACACTCTGCGTATGCTCTTATAAAATTATATTGGTTATTAATATATCTAATCAGGATGGCTCCCACTGTTTTAGTCAAATCTTCCTTCAAACCCTAAAAGGAAAGACTAGCCGGGATTAATTACACCCTACAAGTTCACCAATCTTTCGGCCAGGCCAGTGTCGGTACTTTGAGGGAGGTTCCCCGTGCTTTCGCACGGACCTAATTAAAATAAACCTCGTTTTCCCAGGGGCATAACCCCTTTAACACCTTTCTAGACACCTACTTGATCGGCTAATTGTGAAGTGTAAAACTCTCTCAGGAGTAACTCTTACTCGCAGTGGGTATCGAGATCCAACTATCTCATAGAAGGTATGCAATCTCATTGCAAATTTCAACACTTGAAATTCCCGATAATGTTTTGCCCCTAGCGTCCTATGACCTTGACGCAGGCCAACAAACCATAGTCCGCTAGTCAAGTTCAACCCGTCATTTCCCGATTGAATTAAACCCACCCGTACGACCCTTGACGCAGGCCAACAAAGTCGCACGACTACCCTAACTCAATCGCATCATATGCTTTAGCAGATAAGCATAAATAGCTACCGAACACTACGCCTTGACGTAGGCTAACAAACGTAGCACGAATACTATGAAGTACTTATCTGAAATGACGGAGGGCTACACAAGTTTTTAAGAAAACCATGAGCGTAATGAACTTGATATCGTTGTAGAATCGAGTGATTTTGAAAAGGAGTGTTTTTGAGGCTTTTACTAGTTTCGCTAAAGAGGTCACTCGAGGTGAAGGGATCTCGGCTCTTTCCTTATCGAATAAGGTGCAGGATATTTCACAAATACCACTATGCAAAGCAAAAACTATAAAAAGCAATCAAAAGACAAACCGAGTTTGTAGCATCTGCTAGTTTCGCTAAAGAGGTCACTCCCGGTGAAAGGATCTCGGCTCTTTCCTTATCGAATAAGGTGCTGGATATTCTGCAATGAATACCTCCATGCAAAGCAAGAACTAGAGCTACCAGTTTTCGAGACAAGTTTCTACAACATCTTTAGCTTTCTTTTATTTCAGTAATCTCATTAATGAATTCCCATTTATATTCTTCCCAAGCATCACATTTGAAACGAAATCAACAATATACAATATATATCTCATATATATAATATAAACATTCGTCTCAGGCAGTAATATGATCTCATTACAAAACATTGCAGCAGAAGAACATATATGAAATATTGGATATACTAGGATTTCCGTGTTTTATATCAAGCCAGTATAAAACACGGATTCCACGGTCGTGATGAATAGCCAATCCCACACCCCTAGACCCCTACAAGAGCGACAAGCAACCCTGCCAATTCTAGAGTTAGGAGACCCGGTCTCGACTCCTCGAGATAGTTTCCCACTGGACCCTAGAACCCGGTTACTTATGCTCCCCGCCTTGGGTCTATCCTAATGCGGAAAAGTAAATAATATACAATGGTGGCATCATCCTCAACCCGGAAGTGCCCCAATAAAAGAATATTACATACAATGAATTTTACATGAATAAAAATGAAAAACTCCCATCTCACATAAAACCCCTGGCTATTCAAACACGACGATCTAATATAATATATCACAGCAACACATAGCATCACATGTCATCAACGTAAGTAAATATGCGTATCCCAATTGTCGTTGACATATAGCACCGAAACCGGCGATACACCACTTATTACACTTACGGTCGCAGAAAAAAAAGAGAAAACTACAACAATTCGAATCCGCAACCACCCTAAACATCATAAACCCAACGTATCACATACTTTGGATTTCATGCCTAACCAAATGAATTCCTTAGATATCGCATGCCTAACAATTATAAACCCCGCATTTTAGTCTCGATCTCGAAAACACTTTTCAATATCTAGTCGGGCAATTCAACAAGATTCCCGACATCCTGATCGAATGCTCGTCGGAAACTTTAGTAGACAGCCGCACCCCCGATACCGTCGATGAAGTGCACTAAAGCGGAACACCGCTGCCGCGAGCACCTGAACGGATGCTTTTGGCGATGGGGTTCTCCTACAATCACTTTGTCACGTCCCGAAAGTACGGAACATGACCGGCACTTAAACTACGAAACGTCTCGAGGCGTACGTAATCTAAGTAAACCGAAAACCCAGAAATCCAAACCAAGAAAAGAAGTAGAGTGAAGGAAAAACAATTTAAAACAAGTAGTTTCAATAGCATAAGCCGAATTATGCGGTTTTTTAAAAACATCAAAATTTTACTGAAAATTTCGGCAGAGTCTCCTTTGTAAATACTGGCCCCCAAACGGGATACAACATGAATAGTATACGAGATCAAGAAAAAGGCATCCCCAAGCGGGAGCTAGCTCTTCGTCAATCGACGGTCACAACCACACAAGTAATATAATATACAACGCCAACGGCGAGGATCAAAACTCAAAAGGAAACTCAAAACCACCAGAAATATAACGAGCGACTCTAAGGTCGAAAGAATAAACAACACTGGTCTCTATCTCAATAAATACATGTTTGGTTGATGGAATTTACTAGATACAACTGAATAATATCATACAAGGTAATATGATGGGTACGATACAAGAAAAACCCACCTACTAGCAAGCCACCCGAATGAAACTGAGCCCGCAAGCCGTAATGAAACCTGTACGGCAAACCTGCAAGAAACTGAGGCACAACGGGGGTGAGTTGCCAACTCGTGAATAGAAAATATCTACGCACAGAAATCGCATAAATAACGCAACCTAGGTCAATGATCATAATATATCCTCAAATATAAGTATAACAGGCAGCCTATAACAATGGCTAGGGTAATATCTAACCCGAGTATAATTTCATGTGCCCGTGTCAGTGCCTCAGGTAGCAATATATCATATGAATGAGGTATGAATGCATGAAATAGAATACATGTAAATGAAGAAACTGTTTTCATAAATTAGTGAGATTTCCTTCGTATTTTTAAACTGAGGTATCATAAATGAAATCAGTATCAACAGTGTCTAGCATCGACACAAAACATAAATCTCACTGTCTCGAAATATCATTGTCTCAATCTCAATATCTAGGGCGCCGTCAGTCCAGACCGGCCCCTACCATCCATCTCAAGACCACGACGGTATCCTCCGGATATCCAACGCGTCGGGTAATATCACCGGTAGGTAGTGCTCCCCAGCCAGGCTCAACGTCAACACCACATTCCTCTTGCCCCGGGGTACCATACCGGGCCCACCATGTACCCGTGACGGTTCCTCCACTCCTCGACACGGATCTCCAAAACCACAGCAAACTCATGGTGGACGACACTTTACATCACCAGAAAACCGCAACATTTTATATTTTAAAAGATCATAAGTTGTAAATTTTGCGGCTTTCCCCGAAATCCAGAAATATCATAAATCTCAAGAAATCATCACAAGTGCATATGTCAATGATAATGAACTAGGCATGAACAACTGAATAACAGTATGCATGAAGTAGTAGGTAATAACTACAATGTCTAATATGGCATATAAGGGAAGTACACTAATATCATGTCAAAACTACTAGCTAATAATCTAAGTCAAGCAATTATATTCTCTAAAGTGTACGTGACATGGCAATTACCGATGAAGATGTGTGTGAGCCGGCAAATAGGTGTACGTGGTACATACGCATCATCGGTAATGGTGCTAGTGTCCTAACAGCATGATATCAATAATGGAATATGCAGCAAATAAATATGCGAGGCAGAGCGAACAGCAATAATGTGCGGGAGCTGAAACTAGACACAACGATAACTAATCTGCATTAATCTAATATAAGTCCTACAAATTGGTGCCTTTTGAAATAACACGAATCATGGGGTTTTGAAAATAGGGGCTACGGTGTTTTTATGAAAAGATACGTCTTTTGAAATATCCGTAAGATCCCTTGGGCTGTCTTTTAAAATACCCACGATTCGTTAGTTTTGAAATAGGTAGGGTCTAATCTAATCTAACAACTACGCTAAACTATACGGCTGAACTAACAAGCTGAACTACAGGTAAGGAAACCGCCTATCATCTGAGTCGATACATATACATACCTGTATATGTATAGTCGGTGATCCCGCCTCAATAATATCATATCCATAACCAGACATCCCAAGTCAAGAGTGCGGATCAATCATCAATATAGCTCGTACGTAAATCCGTCGTACGGCATCCCAAATCTAGGTACGGGTCAATATCACATTCATCATACTATTCACCTGGTATCCTCTTTATAAATTATCATGATCGGGGTACTGATCTACATCTAGTACAATACTGATACCGTCTATGTATGCATGCACGCGTGTAAAAACTACGTCAAGGACCCGCTACAACGTCATGTCGTATCTCAAATACGAACCCCCGCTATATCACCGATCTCACGGCCTCAAATCAAATCTCATCGACTCATCATAAATCCCAAGTACTATCCTCAAATCCGTATGTGAACACACAGTCCCATACCTATGTGAACACATAACTATATAGAATCCCATGAGCACATATCAATAGGAATGTATGCAAGTATGTATGTGTGTATGTGTGTGCAACACTACCCTAGGGTTCGCAACGCTAAAATAATCTAACACACCAATATCCATCCTAAGTATCGTTAATAATCCCAAATGACATATAATAATTATTGGTGTGTATACGCATCCGTATACACAACCACGGACTGCAGGGGTGCTATACGCCATCCACCCGACTTCTCCCCGTAGATATAAATCTACTCACCTGGTCCTCGCTAGCCGGTGCCTACGTTGCCACGCGCTTGTTTGTCGTCTCGAAGTCCACATGGGGGTACCTACATATCATAACGCACCATATCTCATTAAAATCCGACTCATGACCAAAACGACGCACGAATCCCACATAGGTCAAAACCTATGGTTGCTTTCACAAATCAACCCAAAAACCCTCGACGTCGGCGTACAAACGCCAAACCATCGAGAAAACCCAAATACACTCATTTGCACATTCACGAACACTAATTTTAATATAAACTAGGTTAAAACTCACAAAAACCCCAATTTCACTTAAAAAGTCATTTTTCCGAAAATCTAGCAAGCACAATTCGCCGTTTTTGTACAAAACATGATGTTTAAATGAATGTAGCGGCCAATATATTTATTAAATATCTTAAATAAGTCGTATAAACAATTTCCGGAATTTAATCTCATCAAATTCCAAAAATCCTAATATTCTAGTTTACAAAAATACCCTTTTTAACAATTTCAAAGCAAAAATACACAAACTACAATCTAGCTTAGATTTGCATGATCCAAAGTATTAAACCACACTTAATAAAGTTAATGAAGCCAAGAAAAACCTAATCACATTTTTAATCTCAAGAATTTAACAATTTTCAAAAAAACCTAGTAAGCAAATTAGTAATTTAATACAATTTTTTAAGCTAGCCATTAGCACTAGCTACTAAACTTGTATTAACATGACAACAAAGCCTAATTATAACTCACAACCATACACCAATTTTATAAACCCTAACTTGCATTCAATTTCACAACTTGAATTCCAAAACTTGCAATTAAACTCACATATCCAAATAACACTTAAATAAATTAGCTTAAGAAATTAGTAACAATTTAAGCAACAAAATATTTAGAAATATACCCAAAAGCATAAGAAGATCCACAAGCATCCATGGCACTCCAAAATGCTCTCTTTTCACAAGGATCCATGCTTGAAATGCTAAGGAATAATGGGTAAGTGTTGGATTTGGAAAAAAGCTTTGAAATTGTATGGATTTTTGAAGCAAAAATGGAGTGAGAACTTGGGGGAGGGGGGCTGCTGCTCTAGGATCAGTTTCGGCCAGATTTGAGGGGGGGTGGGTGAGTGAGGAGAGAGAGTGAGGTGGGGAAAGTTGTTTCAAGTCAAAGTCAACTCAAAATATATCATTTTCTACTCTTTTCTTTTCTTTTCTTTTCCTTTTCTTTCCTTTGCAAACCAAGTGGGGAAAAAGTGAGGGCTGCTGAATTTGGCTAATGGGAGGAGTAAGTGGGGGTGTGTGGGTGTGAGTACGGGTGTGGGGTGATGAAAAATGATAAATACGATACCCCAAACATCCATTTACGCTAAAAAAAAGCCTTTTTTCTTCAATAATTTCTAAACCGTTTTGGCAAATGATTTCGTTCCAAAAACCACATGATAAAATTTTATTTAATGTTTTATGATGCACAAAATTTTTTTCAACTCATTCCAATTTGTAATTTTCCCTAATTAAATGTATTAGTGACGGCTTAAAATAATAATAAAATAATATTTTTTTCAGAAAATTTGAAATTTCACCAGCGGCTCAATAAACACCAAATAATAGCAATTACATAGCTAGAATATGTATATTTAATTTTTATAATAAGATATTTGTATTTTGACTTTTTTACAGAAAACCCCCTCATTTTACCGATTTTCCGAAATTTCACCGAAACGATTTTCAAAACGCTACAATCTTCCCCCCTTAAAGAAATTCGGTCCCCGAATTTAAATTCAAACTCCCCCAAATACTAAAACATCTAAGAAAAACCATCAAGTCGTCGGGGCTCCGAAATTGTAAATACATAAAACAAATCGTAGCGCAGCGCATGCGCTTGAAAAATGAGTATATAACTCCAATCAAAACTCCGTCAAGCATCCCGCAATCATCGGAGTCATGGTGAAGACACAATGTCCAAATCCAAAATGAAAATCAGTATGATATAACTCGAAACTATACATGTAAAATATATTCAGGTACTGTCCTCTGACTAGTCCTGCTCAGTACGAAAACACATGGCAATATCATAAAAACGTACTGCTCTATAAGATAAATCAATCCCAAAATACGCGTATGAATACTACGTGCGTCTGGTGTGCACGGAAATCAAAATCCAAATAGGTGCCATACATATGCACAGAAACAACATCTAAGTGCATCGGGTGTGCACGAAACATCTGTCGTAGGCAACATGTGTGCCTGACAGCAAAATCAGGTGCATCTGACATGCACGAAAAATCTCGATTTAGTGAATCTGGTGTGCACCAAAATCACACTTCAAAACATGCGCCCAACACGTGCGAAAATCCAAATCAGGTGCATCCATCGTGCACGAAATCATGAAATCCAATATCAAGTGCCGAACATGCGCAAAATCAAATCAGGTGCACAAGGTGCACAAAACCAATATCGAACAACACCATCGAAATCAAAGTCCAATGCATCTAAGTGCACAAAAGGCGTATCACTGCACTGCAAGCATATATAAACTATACAGAGTGCAGGAACCAAATCGTGTGCGTGAATACGCACAAAATCAACTCAAATGTCTAAAACCGTGAAATCACAAACATGTGAAACCCAAGCACGAAAACGATATCAAGTGCAACACTGTGCAAAGATCATAAATCCTCAATCATCAAAATCAAATCATTCGAGTAAATCACCAAAAACATCGAAATCAATAATGGCGGCATAGTACCGCTCAAGCGCATCCTCTAAGAATCTCGGGCCAACTGTCGCGGTCACTAATGGGACGTCTCGTCGATGATCATGAACTCTGGCCTGCTGGTGTGCGTAACCATGACCACTCCTGGGTCAAGGTCTTCACTGTGAATTACCAATCTTTCGGTCCATCGGCTCATTGGCCCTGTCGGGTGTGCTAACGGGGATGATCCAGTTCTGGCATGTCTCTTGTCATCTCCCGGTCAATCATCGTGACCACTCGTAAGACAGCATATCACTGGCGTCGGCCTCTGGCTCTCTGAATGTACGTGACACATCTGATCCTGGGTGCAAGTATCATTGCAGCAGTGTCCTGGAAGGAATCCTGCTCACGGTCTATTCCATGCCTCGTCTCTGCCAACTGTCCGGAAGTCATCGTCCTTTCCTATATCTGCATCTTGCTCTGGAACGACTGCATACTCATCGCGACTCCTTCTGGAAGGTGAGTCCAAGTACCATGCCTCGGCATGCGCATCGCATCTCTGATGTCGGCGGAGTGGAACGTCATCTCATCTAGATCTGGTGCGAACCTCTTACTCCACTTTTCTCTAATGTCGTCTGCTTTGGACTCGTCTCGTCGCGGCTGCATGGACTGAGCTCCAATGACTATCCTCGTATCTGGAGTCTCCCAAGAATGCATCTCACCACCAAGCATCCGATTGAAGTCGAACCATTCGATCGATTCGTCAAAACCTCATAATCCCCCAAGAGCTCAATATCTTGGGCACAGTTTAATAGTATCGAATATATATATACCACAGCATCGGTGGTCCAGCCGTAGAAGGGCAAACCCAAGCCTCACTAATGGCGCCGTAGAACTGCCGCAAACCCGAAGGTTCAAAGGCTTTCACATGGTCATTAAGTCGAGTTAGGGTTTCATTCTTCTAGAGGGACTATAGAATTGCCTGCATGTCTTTCCGACTACTTTAAACTTGGAATAATAGGTTTCCGACATTCGATCGTCTCTGTCGACCCTCACGTCTCTGCGTGAAGTCGTCTCTAGCTGGAATCAATCTATCTGATGACCTCGCATCGGGGTAGGCGAACGATCCACATGTCCTAGTCATTCATCCTCGATGACTAGCGACCTTCTATCATCTCTTAGTACAACTCGTTCTGCACTAACGCCAGCATCTGGGGCAATATCTCGTCGTTCGCAGCAATAACTGGCTCGCTCGTCTGCACGCTGAACAGTGCCTCAACCATCATGAATAAGCAACACACCAACGGTCATCAAAATCTGGCTGGCCTCTGCCAGTGGCCCAATCCTCTGATATTGATCGGCACGTCCGAGAAATCTCATAAAGGTGATCCGCCAAACGCTCGTGGTGCGAAAACACAATCAAAAGACACCTCTCTACAATCGGGTGTCGCCGGAATTTCGCCCTGGTCAGTCCTCGTCCGTGACGAGCTCGTGCTGACCGCAACTCTAGCCGTAGCTCTCCCTGCCCGTAACCGTAGTAGCAAAACCAAACTGGTACCGACGAGGCTAGATCAGGAAGGAATATAATACTGAACAAGGAAATGTACATCCTAAGGCTTCTTAAGTGGAGTGGCGTGTCGTAAATATGCCGCGGAACATATCAACGGTACGTCACTCTAGTTTAGTCACCTATTCCATCAACCAAGGGTCATCCTACGCTCCGAAGGTTAAAACCTAACGCTCTGATACCAACTTTGTCACGTCCCGAAAGTACGGAACATGACCGGCACTTAAACTACGAAACGTCTCGAGGCGTACGTAATCTAAGTAAACCGAAAACCCAGAAATCCAAACCAAGAAAAGAAGTAAAGTGAAGGAAAACCAATTTAAAACAAGTAGTTTCAATAGCATAAGCCGAATTATGCGGTTTTTTAAAAACATCAAAATTTTACTGAAAATTTCGGCAGAGTCTCCTTTGTAAATACTGGCCCCCAAACGGGATACAACATGAATAGTATACGAAATCAAGAAAAAGGCATCCCCAAGCGGGAGCTAGCTCTTCGTCAATCGACGGTCACAACCACACAAGTAATATAATATACAACGCCAACGGCGAGGATCAAAACTCAAAAGGAAACTCAAAACCACCAGAAATATAACGAGCGACTCTAAGGTCGAAAGAATAAACAACACTGGTCTCTATCTCAATAAATACATGTTTGGTTGATGGAATTTACTAGATACAACTGAATAATATCATACAAGGTAATATGATGGGTACGATACAAGAAAAACCCACCTACTAGCAAGCCACCCGAATGAAACTGAGCCCGCAAGCCGTAATGAAACCTGTACGGCAAACCTGCAAGAAACTGAGGCACAACAGGGGTGAGTTGCCAACTCGTGAATAGAAAATATCTACGCACAGAAATCGCATAAATAACGCAACCTAGGTCAATGATCATAATATATCCTCAAATATAAGTATAACAGGCAGCCTATAACAATGGCTAGGGTAATATCTAACCCGAGTATAATTTCATGTGCCCGTGTCAGTGCCTCAGGTAGCAATATATCATATGAATGAGGTATGAATGCATGAAACAGAATACATGTAAATGAAGAAACTGTTTTCATAAATTAGTGAGATTTCCTTCGTATTTTTAAACTGAGGTATCATAAATGAAATCAGCATCAACAGTGTCTAGCATCGACACAAAACATAAATCTCACTGTCTCGAAATATCAATGTCTCAATCTCAATATCTAGGGCGCCGTCAGTCCAGACCGGCCCCTACCATCCATCTCAAGACCACGACGGTATCCTCCGGATATCCGACGCGTCGGGTAATATCACCGGTAGATAGTGCTCCCCAGCCAGGCTCAACGTCAACACCACATTCCTCTTGCCCCGGGGTACCATACCGGGCTCACCATGTACCCATACGGTTCCTCCACTCCTCGACACGGATCTCCAAAACCACAGCAAACTCATGGTGGACGACACTTTACATCACCAGAAAACCGCAACATTTTATATTTTAAAAGATCATAAGTTGTAAATTTTGCGGCTTTCTCCGAAATCCAGAAATATCATAAATCTCAAGAAATCATCACAAGTGCATATGTCAATGATAATGAACTAGGCATGAACAACTGAATAACAGTATGCATGAAGTGGTAGGTAATAACTACAATGTCTAATATGGCATATAAGGGAAGTACACTAATATCATGTCAAAACTACTAGCTAACAATCTAAGTCAAGCAATTATATTCTCTAAAGTGTACGTGACATGGCAATTACCGATGAAGATGTGTGTGAGCCGGCAAATAGGTGTACGTGGTACATACGCATCATCGGTAATGGTGCTAGTGTCCTAACAGCATGATATCAATAATGGAATATGCAGCAAAATAAATATGCGAGGCAGAGCGAACAGCAATAATGTGCGGGAGCTGAAACTAGACACAACGATAACTAATCTGCATTAATCTACTATAAGTCCTACAAATTGGTGCCTTTTGAAATAACACGAATCATGGGGTTTTGAAAATAGGGGCTACGGTGTTTTTATGAAAAGATACGTCTTTTGAAATATCCGTAAGATCCCTTGGGCTGTCTTTTAAAATACCCACGATTCGTTAGTTTTGAAATAGGTAGGGTCTAATCTAATCTAACAACTACGCTAAACTATACGGCTGAACTAACAAGCTGAACTACAGGTAAGGAAACCGCCTATCATCTAAGTCGATACATATACATACCTGTATATGTATAGTCGGTGATCCCGCCTCAATAATATCATATCCATAACCAGACATCCCAAGTCAAGAGTGCGGATCAATCATCAATATAGCTCGTACGTAAATCCGTCGTACGGCATCCCAAATCTAGGTACGGGTCAATATCACATTCATCATACTATTCACCTGGTATCCTCTTTATCAATTATCATGATCGGGGTACTGATCTACATCTAGTACAATATTGATACCGTCTAAGTATGCATGCACGTGTGTAAAAACTACGTCAAGGACCCGCTACAACGTCATGTCGTATCTCAAATACGAACCCCCGCTATATCACCGATCTCACGGCCTCAAATCAAATCTCATCGACTCATCATAAATCCCAAGTACTATCATCAAATCCGTATGTGAACACACAGTCCCATATCTATGTGAACACATAACTATATAGAATCCCAGGAGCACATATCAATAGGAATGTATGCAAGTATGTATGTGTGTATGTGTGTGCAACACTACCCTAGGGTTCGCAACGCTAAAATAATCTAACACACCAATATCCATCCTAAGTATCGTTAATAATCCCAAATGACATATAATAATTATTGGTGTGTATACGCATCCGTATACACCACCACGGACTGCGGGGGTGCTATACGCCATCCACCCGACTTCTCCCCGTAGATATAAATCTACTCACCTGGTCCTCGCTAGCCGGTGCCTACGTTGCCACGCGCTTGTTTGTCGTCTCGAAGTCCACATGGGGGTACCTACATATCATAACGCACCATATCTCATTAAAATCCGACTCATGACCAAAACGACGCACGAATCCCACATAGGTCAAAACCTATGGTTGCTTTCACAAATCAACCCAAAAACCCTCGACGTCGGCGTACAAACGCCAAACCATCGAGAAAACCCAAATACACTCATTTGCACATTCACGAACACTAATTTTAATATAAACTAGGTTAAAACTCACAAAAACCCCAATTTCACTTAAAAAGTCATTTTTCCGAAAATCTAGCAAGCACAATTCGCCGTTTTTGTACAAAACATGATGTTTAAATGAATGTAGCGGCCAATATATTTATTAAATATCTTAAATAAGTCGTATAAACAATTTCCGGAATTTAATCTCATCAAATTCCAAAAATCCTAATATTCTAGTTTACAAAAATACCCTTTTTAACAATTTCAAAGCAAAAATGCACAAACTACAATCTAGCTTAGATTTGCATGATCCAAAGCATTAAACCACACTTAATAAAGTTAATGAAGCCAAGAAAAACCTAATCACATTTTTAATCTCAAGAATTTAACAATTTTCAAAAAACCTAGTAAGCAAATTAGCAATTTAATACAATTTTTTAAGCTAGCCATTAGCACTAGCTACTAAACTTGTATTAACATGACAACAAAGCCTAATTATAACACACAACCATACACAAATTTTATAAACCCTAACTTGCATTCAATTTCACAACTTGAATTCCAAAACTTGCAATTAAACTCACATATCCAAATAACACTTAAATAAATTAGCTTAAGAAATTAGTAACAATTTAAGCAACAAAATATTTAGAAATATACCCAAAAGCATAAGAAGATCCACAAGCATCCATGGCACTCCAAAATGCTCTCTTTTCACAAGGATCCATGCTTGAAATGCTAAGGAATAATGGGTAAGTGTTGAATTTGGAAAAAAGCTTTGAAATTGTATGGATTTTGAAGCTTTTTATGGATTTTTGAAGCAAAAATGGAGTGAGAACTTGGGGGAGGGGGGCTGCTGTTCTAGGATCAGTTTCGGCCAGATTTGAGGGGGGGTGGGTGAGTGAGGAGAGAGAGTGAGGTGGGGAAAGTTGTTTCAAGTCAAAGTCAACTCAAAATATATCATTTTCTACTCTTTTCTTTTCTTTTCTTTTCCTTTTCTTTCCTTTGCAAACCAAGTGGGGAAAAAGTGAGGGCTGCTGAATTTAGCTAAGGGGAGGAGTAAGTGGGGGTGTGTGGGTGTGGGTACGGGTGTGGGGTGATGAAAAATGATAAATACGATACCCCAAACATCTATTTACGCTAAAAAAAAGCCTTTTTTCTTCAATAATTTCTAAACCTTTTTGGCAAATGATTTCGTTCCAAAAACCACATGATAAAATTTTATTTAATGTTTTATGATGCACAAAATTTTTTTCAACTCATTCCAATTTGTAATTTTCCCTAATTAAATGTATTAGTGACGGCTTAAAATAATAATAAAATAATATTTTTTTCAGAAAATTTGAAATTTCACCAGCGGCTCAATAAACACCAAATAATAGCAATTACATAGCTAGAATATGTATATTTAATTTTTATAATAAGATATTTGTATTTTGACTTTTTTACAGAAAACCCCTCATTTTACCGATTTTCCGAAATTTCACCGAAACGATTTTCAAAACGCTACACACTTGGTCGGGGCTATGGGGCATGGCTATCTATTAAGTTTACTCGGCGAGTATCCGCATACGCTACGTGATTGCGACGGACTTTTGATCACATCAAAATCCCGTGGCAACTGATCATCTGAGACTAAACAGCTAGATTTATAACATTCAAACTAGTTATCTCATAACTACTTATAGATTCCAAATATTGTATCCCATCACATAATATCCGGACGACGTTAAACTCTTCGATCGATTCATCAAAGTCCCACAATTTCCCGACAGCTCAACACTTGAGCATAGTTTTAGTAATACCCAGAAGATGCCACGGTACCTTTAAACCAGCCATAGAAGGGTCAAACCAACGCCTCACATGTGAAACGCTAAACTACCACAAACCCTAGGGTTCAAGTGGCAGTTTTGACGGCCACATAATCGAGTTAAGGTTTATGTTCTTCTAGAGGGTCCACAGAATCACTTGCATGTTTTTCCGAATATGTTAAACTTGGAAAAATGGGTTTTTGATATTCGATCGAACTTTTTAACATTGTCTAGACAATATGTGAAAAACCCGAAACAATGTTAAAACTATGAATACGAAACACTCCGAATTGCTTATAGTTTAAGATTACATCATATGCAAATTAGAAAAAATAAACAACACCTGAAACATCAAAACCAAGCCACTGGACCACAGACAAAAATTTTGGGGGGGCTCGATTTTGGCCGATATGGGGGGGTAGGGCTCGGTCCAATTTTCACCAAATGCCGTGAAATTTTGTGTGTGTTCATGATATATCCCATACATCACTCTGTAATTGTTTGAAAAAAATTTTGACAACTTTTTAAAATCGACAGCAAGCGGGTTTTGACGATGCATATTTCGGAGTATTTCGGTTTCACAATCTTAACAAAATCAGTATAAATTTCTAGCATGGCTCTGATACCACTGTAGATTACCTACGACGGCAGCAAGGTTTCGGGAGGTATCGTCCATGCCAAATTAAAATTTTGCCGTTTTAGCTAACCCTAACTAGAAATAATACGGAATATGAAAAGCAAACACTTTGCTATATGTAAAGAGAGCGAGGAATACAACCTTTGTATACCGGTCCTTCACTTCAATAGCTCCGTGTAGTAGTCCCCTCCGTTGCGATCGTGAACTCCGGACTCTAGAGAAGCTCCACAAGAAGAACAAACGTGCTTGCTTCGATGACTTCGAGGCCGAAGATGATCTACGTCGAGGAGACACTAACTCAAGCTATTCCTTCATTAGGTCATGAATTTTGTGAAGAGAACACCCTATACTATATGGAAAGTAGTAGAGGAAGAAGAAGTAGGAAGTGTGCTCACTTTAGAATTGATTTTCTCACACTTTTTATCATACTTCCATTGGAGCTAGAAAAGCTTGAGAAGAAGAAGAAGAAGAAAGAATAATTCATCATATGAATTAATCCTCATCCAAAGGAATAATGTAACCATGGGTGAGTTAAGCTCTCATGCTTAACTCATGTAGAGAATTAACCAAGCTATAAGGTCAAGGGTTGGGTTAAATAATATCTAAAGAAATGACAAAAGAGTGGACTTTGTCAATGTTTCTACAAGATTCTTCCAAGCTTGATAACTTTGACTAAGTGATTCCCTTTTGTTAAATCTTAAGACATAAACAAAACCATAATTTAACCTAATCATGGTATAAGTCTCATACACCCATCTTGTATGTATCATCAACTATGACACAATACATGTACACAAATATGCATATCACATATGTACAATGTGCACACATAGTGAGAAAACAAATCATAAGTGAGCTAATACTAGTTAATGTAATGTAATATATCAAATATATAATTATACATTAAATTATTAAATCAACTCTTGATTTAATAATTCAGCTATATCATATACAACCGACTAATATTAAATGAATCAACTTATCGAACCAACACTTGATCCGATAACCCGGCTATATCATATATAACCGACCGATATCTCATATCGCGAGAATAGAATACGGTATCACATACTCGTATCAATCTCGGTCCCGCACATATCAAATATGTGCTCCTACTCCGTTTTGCTTGAGCCAGGAAACCCCTGTGTAGGACTCTAAAGACTCGTCAATACGCCGACAGTAGGTGATGATCATATCAAACACCCACAAGCCGCAAGCGGTCTGCTAAACGTAACGGCCACCCGGGTATTGAGTGTTGGATATAGTGCCCTCAGAGTCAATTATTGGATCACAGGCACGTGATTGCAATGATTGAGGGAGGACCTATGCCCGTAGGACAGTCTTACTCAAGATGATAGTATACTATCTGGTTTATCTTTATCATCGTGTACTGCTTTAGGTGACATTACTGATCACTATTGCATGTTGATAGAGCCCCTAGGATTCTTGCTTGACTGGCAGCAGTATGATGGCGATCATATACGTGGGAGCTGGGGTCTATAAGCACATCCTTGAAAGGTCCCTAGTCGAGGGAGTTTCGAGACAGGGCATCGATACTCTAGAGTAGACTAGTGTATACAGTCGAGGCCCCGACGAGGGGCGGTGGCCGGTCTCACAAGCCACTGGTGTCAGTTGGTTCACCTAAGATGTATACAGGTGCTCATTGGGTTATGAGTACACCGGACAGGACTCGGTATTATACCTGACGTCAGATAGCAGTTCCCTGGTGACATGTGTACAGGTTAGTTCATCGACCTGAGATCGTCATTTGTCTCGTGTGAGTTCCCACTGTACTTTGATTACTACCCTACCACGGCTCAAAGGAGTCATGCAAACAGGTTTTAGTTGGGTACAGTCCCGAGCCACATGGAGGCAGTGAGCGGATCGGCAGGGGTTCGTCTCTCCCGGTATTGGAGGTGAGGTCGCTCTGTGTCTAGGAGAGCCATTACACGAAGTCCTTGGCCATGGCAAGAGATTTACTGGTAGGTATTCCAGTAGTATCTCAAGGTGTTCTGGACTACACTCCGACACGACTTGTACCTCTTTTGGGGGTCGGACTTTTACCAACCCCCTAGGCCCGCCATGCGATGCTCAAAGACGAACGGACCGAACTGTATGGATATTATCACTGACGGGCTCAGTAGGGTGTCAGGATGAGTTCGCTCATCGACCTCCCTTTTGGTCAATACTTGGTAGCCAGTTACGTACGGCTAATACCTCTGACGTGCTAGTAGTTAAATCCACAGCCAATGTATTGACGAGTCTTTAGAGTCCCCCATAGACAGCTTCTCAAGTTTCGGGCGAAACGCTGTAGAGGCCGTATGGATATATGGCAGGGTTCGATCATATACGTGTGGTATTGCACTGATCATGATTGGACGAATAATACTAGCGAGCTTTGGTTTAAGCCGGATCCTAGTATTGTACAGTGTAGATTTTGTCTCATTGTATTTGTATTCGGTCAAAATACAAATACGGGTATGTATATATAGTCGCGGGGTTTGCCTGTAATTTATTACGGGATCAGGTTTTGAAGTTGCCAGTTTACATTCCGTTTCGGCCAGTTTTCCTTTGTTCCTTCATGGCCGAATTTTTACGATGGAGGGGCTTATTTGCAAATGTGCAAATTAGAAATGTGGAGGGTGTTATTTGTGATATGAGGCATCATGATGGTTCTAGCATCATTAGATTCTTTATGCATCTTTTCCTTTGCATTTATGAGAAAGGATTGGATTAGAAATTGAAGTGATATAATTTCCTCATTATCATCTCATCTTTTTCTCATGCTCACCCCATTTCCTTGTGCTCACCCCCTTGATTCCCATTTGCCAATATACATGGCCGGCCACACATAAGGGAATGAGGTTTTTTTTAGGATGAGGGAAAATGTTGATCTCATTTTGGTTTGCTAAAAAATTCCTTACCTCTCTCAAAAGTTCATTTCTCCTCCACATCTAAAATGGCAACTTCAATTACCCCTTTGAGACAAACCATTCTACACTCCGTCTACAGCAATCTTGGTCACGTCGGCTTGCCAACTTCGTGTCCGAGTTGCCTCGGTCCAGAGGTGGGAGCCCGTAAAAAGACTCGGCAATGTGTTGCCCTTTTCGACGAGGAGATGAAGACCGGAGATTCCGCGAGGAGACGGGATGGAGGCCGAAGACCGAAGGACACGGATCGTTCGATATAGCTCTCTACCTTTTCTCTTGTTTGCTAGCATTAGGTTAATGGTTACGATCCGGGTTTTTAGTACGCGGTAGCGCCGGTTTTCTAGTTTTGAAAAAGTTTCGTTTCCGCATTTTAGCCTCGGACAGACGGCCGGGGCGCTACCGTGCACTTACATTGGTATCAGATCCACGCCATTAACCTAGTCTAGCTTGCTCTAACGTGTTTACATGTTCGATCGAACGGATTTTCCAAAAACCGCGTTTTCATGTCACAGTTTCTGTCGAATTTTTGTAGTGGTCAAAAAAATTATTTGGTGTATTGCAGAAATACGTACAGGGTTTTCTGAGAATTCTGCGAAAATTTGGTGCCCTAATATTACTGTTCAGCCGCGGAACCGCGGCCAAACCCATGCTCTGGCCGCGGTTCCGCCGCCATTTTATATCTTCTCTGCACCAAATTTCTACAATGGCTCTCTGACATGGAAATAGGGTTTCTGGTATATTCTTTTTGGGCCCAGATTTTTTTGAGTGCTACAGTTGTGCTTGGGGCCCGCTTCGGGAAATTTAGTCGTTCGAAAATTTTAAACATGTTAGTTCACAGTATTTACATTATATCTGCGACCGTGAATGTCACTTGATCGGTAAATCCTATCTAACTGTTATAGCCCTTTTAGACGGATTTGCGAACGTGACATTCACGTTGATGTTCTGTGTTGTGCTGTGATATTGCGGATTTGTCATGGTGGATAGCCTGGATGCAATGGTAGTACAGTTTGGTTGTATTTGTACATTTGATACTGCGGGGCGAGCATCCGACATGTGGACTGCCGTCACTGCCTGTTTGTATATTATTCTTTTGGGGCACGACCGGGCTGAGGTCGATGTACCCGTTGTATATATATTTTTACTTTCTGTACCAGGATTACCCCGTGGTGGGGTGCACGGGTAGCCGGGTTCTAGAGGGCAACGGGCCCGCATCTCATGGCTTTGAGACGAAGGGGGCTTTACTCTAGAATTGGCGGGCTATTCGCAGCACTCGTAGGGGGTATAGGTTGACCCAAGGAGGGGTGCTCAAGTTACCGAATTCCGTGAAGTGTTGGGTGGTCCATTCACGTTGCTGAAGGGGCTGCCTCGCTTCAGGTTTTGGCGGGTAACTCGCCGCACCCGTAGGGGTCTAGGATCTCATTGCACAGGCTATCCACACGACCAGAGGAACGTCGGGTTTCAGTAGCGGCTCTATGAAACCCGGGGATCCTAGATATCTGTATTGTTCTATGATGCTTATTACATTTCTATGATGTTGCACTTTATCACGCCTTGAGCGATTGTTATATATTGATATATATACTAGTAGATGTTGTATATGTTTTGCATCCGCGCTAGTCCAGTCCCCGCTCTGTCGTTAGTTAAGTAACCTAACGGGTGATGACGGGACCCAGTAGCGAATGCGGATGGCATATACGTACATCATTATTTTCATTCTTTTGTGGTGTGATCAATTGATGGGACTGCGTTGATTCGGATCAATGCAAGCTAAACAAACCTGTTTGATGTTGTTTGAACAATTTTTCAAAAAGCTGTTATTGCAAGGACGTTCTCTTTTGTTTTGCACAGTGGTATTCGGTTATGAATATTCAGCACCTCAGTCGACGAGGCAAGGGCCGAGATCCCTTCACCGGGAGTGACCCCTTGGACAGAAGTTTGCTTCAGGGTAATAACTTCACTATAGCCGATTGCCTTTTGCTTTCTATCGTGGTATTAAATTGGAATATCCTGCACCTCATTCTACGGGGAAAGAGCCGAGATCCCTTCACCAGGAGTGACCTCTTTAGCAAAGGTTTTCGTCACTATATTTTTTATAAAAAGCTATCCGGTTCCTTCAAAGATATCAAGTTCATTACGTTAAAGGTTTTTCGCCAAAAACCATTCGTAGCCCTCCGTCATTTCAGACGGGTAGCACGTAGTATTCATGATATGTTTGTTGACCTTCGTCAAGGCATAGTGAATGGTAGCTGCTTGTTACCTTTCTGGTGCATAGATAGATGCGTTGGTTTGGGACAGTCGTATAACCTTGTTGACCTTCGTCAAGGGCTTGTACGGGTGGGTTCAAATTAACCTGGACAATGATGGATAGAACTTGACATGTGACTTATGATTTGTTGACCTTCGTCAAGGTCATAAGAGCATGGGGTAAAAATCACATCGGGAGTTTCTAAAGAAACTGAAACTTGCCAGATATGCGCATACCTTCTGGAGTGTGATAACGTGAGTGGATTCCATCACGTTATCATGCAATGATAGTTAGATCCCGATTCCCACTGATGAGTTGGTTTACTCCTCGGGTGATCCCGACTAATTCTTCTTTCAGGTTTGGAGGAGAATTTGAGGTTACAGTGGGAGGTTTCCTGATTAGATAAAGTGATAACCATTCTGATCTAGGTTAGAGTGCACGCTGAGTGTTTCTTTTCTCTCTCTCTTTGGCAGACCCTTGACTATGACTCAGTGACCAAGTTGATCGAACCTTCTTAAAACACTGGCTTTTGGATTGTCAAAGTTGCATACCTCATTGCCACTCCCACTTTTACCCTTTTCTCCAAGACACCCCGTATTACTACGAACGTCCACTTCCATTAGATAAAACCATCGTATGGTTATATACGAACTCGAAGGAAATTATTCGAGGATGGTTTCTGGTTCTGGAGAAAACGAATAGGACTATTCAGTTGTCTTTTCCTTTTACCTTCTCTCAGGTTGCGAGTGCTCCTTGGATTAGGACAGAACACCTATTACGCTAATTGGATAGTCTTCTTCCAAACCATAGGCAGGTGCCGAACGGTAGGGAATGAAGAAAACCAATTAGCCTAACGATGGTGTACAGAAGGTAATAAGTAAAGACAAATAAAGGGATTAGTAAAAGGGCAAAGTAAATTGCGACTGCTATTCACGACCAAACCAAGTATTTCTTCGCCAATCCTGCATCACCTTTGTATTTCTCTAGAACACTCTGTATCACTACGAAGATCCACAGTTTATTGGATACTCCATCGTATGGTTATGTACGAACTCGAAGGAACTTGTTCCAGTTCGGGGATGGATTCTGATTCAGGAGAAATAGGAATAAGATTTATTCAGGTGTCTTTTATCTTCACCTTCTCTCGGGTTGCGAGTGCTCCTACGATTAGGACAGTACACCCTTTATGCTTTTTGGATAGTCTTCTTCCAAACCATAGGCTGGTGCCGAACGGTAGGGAAGGAAGAAAACCATTTGGCTTAAAGGGGTGTACAGAAGGTAATGACTAAAGACATATAAAGGGATTTGGAGAGGTGGCAAAGAATGATACGGTTATAGTTGTGAATCTGGATAATGGAAAAGGCATTACTAGGAATACCAGGATACCCCGACGAAACATTTCAATGTTTCAGTTTCACTGTGTACTGTTAATAGAAAACTGATTTCCCGATTAGACACTTACTCCAGGGTATGTATTTACCAGGTATGATTCTCACATCTGTATGGTTTTACAGATGATGAGTGGGAGTAAGTTATTGGGAATTAGGCGATCATTCTCATTATATCGGAATTCGTTTTAATTGGTGATATTTGAGGAAATCGCCTGGGCTATTTGCCGGACGGCAAATATTTGGTTTTGAATATCCGCTGTTATGCACCAATCTCAAATTGATATATCTGTACGTCTATTTTTATAGAGTGAGATATACCTTTTTGAAATTATGTCTATGACATTTACCTATATCAGTGGATGGTTAGGTAAGGAGCATTAAACAGCGGTGTAATTCTTCATAACCATGGTACAGTTTTCAACCTACGATACACAGGGAATGAGTTATTAGACTCGGGGGACTTATACAAAGTATTGTATGTTGTCCAGTGTCCATGAGGACAGAGGGGTTGGTACTCGTACTATGTTCTGTTTACTTGTGACTTCTCTAGTTCTTAGACATGTGTTTCGTAGAAATGCGAGGTCTAAGTTTTAAGAAGTTGTAGGTATATGAATAAAGTAGAGAACCAGGTATTGCAAGTATCGGGATTCTTCGAGGTGATCGAAGATGTAGATACTTGTGTATAGTATTCAGTTGATAGTAATGATTAAGAGAACTTGCTTTTCTTTCAAGTTACTCATAATTGGAAGCACTCCTAAGTTGAGTAATGCTGATCGGCCTCTCTCCATTTAGTTGACATGCACTGGAGACAGCTGCATGATTTGAATCTGGTTCAATTAAATCAGTGCCTCTGTTTCTGTATTGGATATAGAACAGTTCATATCTTGACATTGTTAAGGTACGGGGAGTTTTCCGGCTTATGCTTAAAACTAGACTCCGGATAACTCAAGGCACGTTTCTGTAATGGTTGTTTGTGGGTTGACCTGGGCTATGACGAGGGTTGATTTTCTACCATCTGGAAGATCAATAGTGATATTGTTCTTGACTCGCCACAGTTTTAATAAAAATGGATTTTTTCAGAAAACAGCAATGGGAGTATGGTAGAACTGGAAGTGATTCCAGAACCGCAAACGATTACTAAAGATTTGATAAGAACCTAAAGATTCAATCTGGTTTGACATTCCATTAGCCACTCCGCAGACATGATGGGTAACCTCAGGCACCCGAGAGGTACTCTGGTAGCCTCAAAGACGGCGACAGGGAGGTTCTTGTTTACCCAGACCTGACACTACTGTTGTTCCAGACTGTGAAACCCGGCAGGAGGATGAGTATAGCGTCGTTCTAAACTAGCTTTAGAAGTGTACGTCTATATGACTCTGCCAGAGGGTTGTCGTGGTCAGTGGGAGCAGCGGAAGCTAAGTGGGGACTTGACACTACTGTTGTTCCAAACTGTAAGACCCGGCAGGAGGATGAGTATAGCGTCGTTCTAAACTAGCTTTAGAAGTGCACGTGTATATGATTCTGCCAGAGGGTTGTCGTAGTCAGTGGGAGCAGCGGAAGTATAGTGGACAAGTAGTTTATGTCTATTTATAGACTAAAGCAGATATAGCGGAGATAGATCATCTATTTCTGATGTGACAGTCATAGGTTTGACTTCATCAGAATAGAGGATGGATCTGTTAAGAAAGTAGTAGCGTGTGATGTCCTGGTATTTGGATGACATACACAGAGTAGGAAGTGAAATTCCTATACTACGATCGGTTATACTTTGGTTGTCACACAGTGGTTTCTCCACATAGGAATTGGATATTATATCAGACATTCTGGTTACTAGATCTATGGTTTTAGATCTAGATTTGGGAAGTGTCCCAATCTGGGTACTTAGACAGCATTCTAAAGGTGTTTTAGAATGGACGACTCCTGGCACGGTAGTGTACCTGCAGGTGATGGAGTCACCCTCTCTAAAGGTGTCTTATAGACTAAAGGGGAGAGGGATGTGCATGATCGGCAGATCACTTGCTTAGGCAATTGAGTTGATCATGAGATGTCAAGTACCACACCAGATGTTGTTTTTGCACGAGATGCAATAATTTGATATTGATCCAATCCTAGAGAAACATTCGGAAGCAGTTTTAGAACATAAGTGGATGTTCTAGGGATATGATAACAACAGCCTATTTCTGGAGACGGTTATCATTCCAGGCTTCCAAGGTGACCTGGATGACAGAGTGACTGTCAGAGTTATAGTTTTCCCTCTGACGAGGGGCGGTATTTGGACAGGTGGTCCAAGCGGATACTGAGGGAGGCATGGCGCAGGATACTGATTGGTTTCAGTTGACGATACAGTCTAAGAAGTTTGGATTTGGAGTTCATTTATGAACTAGGTCCCATTAGATATCCAGACATATTCTAAGACAGGTATTGCTCATTTCGGGAGATAGGTTTCTCCGCGAACTTGAGATAAAGAGAGACATAGAAAGAAACATCAGAGCGGATCCACTCACTGAGGCTATTCCTTGAACGCAATAGTTTCGCAAACGGGCTTTGTGAGACTGATTAGTAAAGGAGTTGGGTGTTCGGTATCACACGGGCTGTGAGTATGCGACATCGCAATAATTAGCCTTGAGTGCAAGTGGGAGATTGTTGGATATAGTGCCCTCAAAGTCAATTATTGGATCACAGGCACGTGATTGCAATGATTGAAGGAGGACCTATGCCGGTAGGACAGTCTTACTCAAGATGATAGTATGCTATCTGGTTTATCTTTATCATCGTGTACTGCTTTAGGTGACATTACTGATCACTATTGCATGTTGATAGAGCCCCTAGGATTCTTGCTTGACTGCCAGCAGTATGATAGCGATCATATACATGGGAGCTGGGGTCTATAAGCACATCCTTAAAAGGTCTCTAGTCGAGGGAGTTTCGAGACAGGGCATCGATACTTCAGAGTAGACTAGTGTATACAGTCGAGACCCCGACGAGGGGCGGTGGCCGGTCTCATAAGCCACTGGTGTCAGTTGGTTCACCTAAGATGTATACAGGTGCTCATTGGGTTATGAGTACACCGGACAGGACTCGGTATTATACCTGACGTCAGATAGCAGTTCTCTGGTGACATGTGTACAGGTTAGTTCATCGACCTGAGATCGTCATTTGTCTCGTGTGAGTTCCCACTGTACTTTGATTACTACCCTACCACGGCTCAAAGGAGTCGTGCAAACAGGTTTTAGTTGGGTACAGTCCCGAACCACATGGAGGCAGTGAGCGGATCGGCAGGGGTTCGTCTCTCCCGGTATTGGGGGTGAGGTCGCGCTGTGTCTAGGAGAGCCATTACACGAAGTCCTTGGCCAAGGCAGGAGATTTACTGGTAGGTATTCCAGTAATATCTCAGGGTGTTCTGGACTACACTCCGACACGACTTGTACCGCTTTTGGGGGTCTGACTTTTACTAACCCCCTAGGCCCGCCATGCGATGCTCAAAGATGAACGGACCGGACTGTACGGATATTGTCACTGACAGGCTCAGTAGGGTGTCAGGATGAGTTCGCTCATCGACCTCCCTTTTGGTCAATACTTGGTAGCCCGTTACGTACGGCTAATACCTCTGACGTGCTAGTGGTTAAATCCACAGCCAATGTATTGACGAGTCTTTAGAGTCCCCCACATACAGTTTCTCAATTTTCGGGCAAAACGTTGTAGAGGCCGTATGGATATATGGCAGGGTTCGATCATATACGTGCGGTATTGCACGGATCATGATTGGACGGATAATACTAGCGGGCTTTGGTTTAAGCCGGATCCTAGTATTGTACAGTGTAGATTTTGTCTCATTGCATTTGTATTCGGTCAGAATACAAATGCGGATATGTATATACGGTCGCGGGGATTTCGTGTAATTTATTACTGGATCAGTTTTTGAAGTTGCCAGTTTACATTCCATTTCGGCCAGTTTTCCTTTGTTCCTTCATGGCCGAATTTTTCCGATGGAGGGGCTTATTTGCAAATGTGCAAATTAGAAATGTGGAGGGTGTTATTTGTGATATGAGGCATCATGATGGTTCTAGCATCATTAGATTTTTTATGCATCTTTTCCTTTGCATTTATGAGAAAGGATTGGATTAGAAATTGAAGTGATATAATTTCCTCATTATCATCTCATCTTTTTCTTATGCTCACCCCCTTTCCTTGTGCTTACCCCTTTGATTCCCATTTGCCAATATACATGGCCGGCCACACACAAGGGAATGAGGTTTTATTTTTTTGGGATGAAGGAAAATGTTGATCTCATTTTGGTTTGCTACAAAATTCCTTACCTCTCTCAAAAGTTCATTTCTCCTCCACATCTAAAATGGCAACTTCAATTACCCCTTTGAGACAAACCATTCTACACTCCGTCTACAGCAATCTTGGACATGTCGGCTTGCCAACTTCGTGTCCGATTTGCCTCGGTCCAGAAGTGGGAGCCCATAAAAAGACTCGGCAATGTGGTGCCCTTTCCGACGAGGAGATGAAAACCGGAGATTCCGCGAGGAGATCAGGATGGAGGCCGAAGACCGAAGGATATGGATCATTCGGTATAACTCTCTACCTTTTCTCTTGTTTGCTAGCATTAGATTAATGTCTACGATCCGGGTTTTTAGTACGCGGTAGCGTCGGTTTTCTAGTTTTGAAAAAGTTTCGTTTCCGCATTTTAGCCTCGGACAGACGGCCGGGGCGCTACCGTGCACTTACATTGAGTGATCAGAAGATCAACAAGCAAGCCTGCTTACACTCCTGCGAATCCAATCAGTAACACTACCGTACAGTCCGGTCTCTTCGTCTGATATGTCACATATCTCGTCTAAGGGTGGTAAACGTCAGACCCCAGTAACTCGATAAGTCGTGTCGATATGATGCTCATAACGGGTTGAGAAACTACTGATAACACTTACCAGTATATCTCTGAAGCAGTCTTGGCCAAGGACTTCCTGTTATAGTCAATCGAGCACAGCGCAACATCAACTCTCTATACCGGGAGAGACGAAACCCCTCCTATCGCTCATTGCCTCCATGTGATTCGGGATTGTACCCAAAAGCCACCGTTTTGCACGTTCTCTTGAACGTGGTAAGATGGAAATCAAAGCACAGTGGGAATTACACAAGACTCTATGACGATCTCGGGTCTACAGACTAACATGTACCAGTGTCACCAGAGAACTGCCATCTGACGTGAGGTATAATACCATCTGGGAGTTCTCGGCGAGTCCGTCCAGTGTACCCACTCTCCACTGAGCACCCGTATACTGTCTCTGATGTCAAACACCAACGGATACGGGATCATCCATCGCCCATCTACATGGGTCGAGAAGCTATACGCTAGTCTACTCTGGTATATCGATGCCCTGTCTCGATACACCCTCGACTAGGAACATTTGAAGGATGTACTTAGCGACTACAATTTCCCCACTAGTATGATCTGCATCATAGTCCTGGTAGTCAAACACTCATCCTAAGGGCTTTATCAACATGTAACATAGAGACAATCAGAGTACATGTTAAGATAAAGTGCAACCTGATAGCATACTATCATGTCGAGCAAGAAAGTCCTCCCTATATATGTCCAATCATCCACTACAATATACATCGTATGTACAGTAATGGCCTCTAGGGCATACATATCACTAACACAAGGTTCATCTACCATTTTGATGAAGTCAAACGTTTTGACTACCACATCAAAACAGATGTTCCAACTCCGCGATGCCTGCTTTAACCCGTAAAGCAACTTGCACACGTTTCCGCTGCTCCCACTGTCTATGAAGCCATCTGGCTATGTACATATAGACGCTCTCTTCTAAATCACTATTTAGAAAAGCAGTCATGACACCCAACCGCCAGATATCGTAGTCATGGTATGTATCAATGGCAAGTAGGATCCGGATGGACATAAGCATAGCCACTGGAGAAAAGGTTTCTTCATAATCCACACCTGGTCGATGACGAAAACCTTGTACAACAAGTCTAGTTTTGAAAGTCTCAACTTTTCCATCTACACCAAGTAATCTTCTCAAGATATACTTGCTCCTGATGGGGGTTTAACCCTTCAAATATAGCAACCAAAGTCCATACTTTGTTGGTGTATATAAATTCCATCTCAGATCGCTTAGCATCCAACCATTCTTACAGAGTCCCCACTCTTGATAGCCTGCTCGAAACTTAGTTGGGTCATCATCTCATGATGCAATCCTCGCTCCCATTGTCATTGAGAAAACCGAAGTATCTCTCAGGCGGATGAGAAACCCTACCAGATCGGCGGAGAGGCTGATGTTCGTCGGGAGCTATTGAATCCTCCGGTTCTACCAAATCATCAGCTGTAGTTTGTATAGCTGGAACTTATTCCAGTTCTATCTCATGTCCACAAATTTCTTTCCAAAATAAATTCCTTTTCTAAAAAAGTTGGCTTGCCGAAAAATAAAACACATTTTGTTCCTCGGTGCGGTAGAAGATATTCCCTTACGAATGCTTGGGATATCCAACAAACTTCCACAGAACTGACCTTGCCTCGAGCTTGTCCGGATTTTGCTTTTGACATAGGCCGGACAACCCCAAATCTTAACTTACTTAAGACATGGGCTCTTCCCATACTACATCTCATATGGAGTGGTAGGCATCTGATTTGGTTGGAACCCAATTCAATAGGTATGCAGCTTCTCAAGTGCATAACAACCAAAAGGAAATAGGCAACTCAGTAGTACTCATCATAGAGCGCACCATATCTAATAGGGTGCTATTGCTCCGCCCCGATACACCGTTGTGATGTGATGAATATGGAGGAGTAATGCTGAGAGAGAATCTCATTCTCCTTTAGAATAGTCCAGGAACTCCATGCTCAAGTATTCTTCTCCCCGAGGACATAACACTTATACCCGTTTCGTTCTCTACTTCTGACTTATATTCTTTGAATTTCTCAAAAGCTTCAGAATTGTGTTTCAACAGGAACATATGTCCGAACCTTGAGAGATCATCAGTGAATGTAATGAAGTACAAAGAACCAGTCCTAGCATATGTAGACAGGGGACCTGAATACATCATCATGTATAATCCCAAGAGTTCACTAACTCTTTCTCCGTTTCCAATAAACAGAGCTATGGTCATTTTATCTTTGTGACATGACTAGCAAGTTTCACAAGATGTAGATTCAAACTGATTTAAATATGCATCATAATGTAACTTAGCTAGTCGGGTCGCATTGATATGACCTAGTCTACAATGCCTCAAGAAGGATTCATTCATTTCTGAACTCTTCCTCTTGTGTGTATTCTGTACGTTAAGAACTGTAGTTTGATTTAGAAGGTATATGCCATTAGATATCGCGCCTGAACCGATCAAATTTTGATATAGGAAATGTTCAAAACATTATCCAACAATACAAAATTATATCCTTCTTTACTAAATAAAGAGACTAATATAATGTTGTATATCAGGTTCGGTATCTAATAACATTCGTTCAGAATCAATGTATTTGGTAATACAGGATGATAACCGCCAACTACTTTGGCTGCAACAATTGCACCGTTTCCAACTCTTAAAACTTATCACCAATTCCCAGTTCTCTACCTATCTGTAGCCCATGTAACAAATTACATATGTGGGATCCTGATCTGGTATCTCATACTCAGAACGTAGAGGATACTGAGAAATAGTTCTTTGTAACGAACACACCCGAAGAAGGTGCATTATCATGCACTTTCTTTATTTCGGCGGCACAGGAATCCTGGTAATCCCCTATCTCCTGCTCGGTCTTATAACAATTATAAGGTAGAGCGGGACCAACGTTCCCCAGCTTAGTATAACAAGCGAGTTCGGTCAATACATTCATATTATTATCTTGATTAAGGCGTGACATGGTCGCTACCTGGAGAGAGAGAGAGAAAAAAACACTCAGCGTATGCTCTTGCAAGATTAGATTGGTTATTATTTTATCTAATCAGGATGGCTCCCACTGTTTTTATCAAATCTTCCTTCAAACCCTAAAAGGAAAGACTAGCCGGGATTAATTACACACTACAAATTCGCCAATATTCAGCCAGGCCAGTGTCGGTACTTTGAGGGAAGTTCCCCGTGCTTTCGCACGGACCTAATTAAAATAAACCTCATTTTGCCAGGGGCGTAACCCCGTTAACACCTTTCTAGACACCTACTTGATCGGCTAATTGTAATGTGTAAAACTCTCCCAGGAGTAACATTTACTCGCAGTGGGTATCGGGATCCAATTATCTCATAGAATGTATGCAATCTTATTACAAATTTCAACACTTGAAATTCCCGATAATGGTTTTTACCTCTAGTAGCTTATGACCTTGGTTATGGTCAACAAATCACAAGTACTAGTCAAGTTCTACCCGTCATTTCGTGATTAATTAGAACCATCCACATGATCCTTGGCTAAGGTCAACAAAGTCACATGATTGTCCTAATTAATCGCATCATATGCTGTGTAGGAAGACATCACTTAGCTACCGCACACTACGCCTTGGCTAAGGTCAATAAACGTAGCACGAATACTAAGTACTCTACTTTCTAAAATGATGGAGGGTTGCGGATGGTTTTTAATAAAACCTTTAACACTTTGAACTTGATATCGTTGTAGAATCGAGTGATTTTGAAAAGGAGTGTTTTTTAGGCTTTTACTAGTTTCGCTAAAGAGGTCACTCCCGGTGAAGGGATCTCAGCTCTTTCCTTATCGAATAAGGTGCAGGATATTTCACAAATACCACTATGTAAAGAAAAAACTATAGAAGCAATCAAAAGAAAAACCGAGTGGGTTGTAGCATCTGCTAGTTTCGCTAAAGAGGTCACTCCCGGTGAAGGGATCTCGGCTCTTTCCTTATCGAATAAGGTGCTGGATATTCTACAAGGAATACCGCTATGCAAAGAAAGAACTAGAGCTACCAGTTTTTAAAACAAGATTATGCAACATTTTTAGATTTCTTTTATTTCATTAATCTCATTAATGAAGTCCCATCAATTATACTTCCTAAGTATCACAGAAGAAACGAAAGCAACAATAATTATTATATATAATATATATAATATAGACATTCGTCTCAGAACATATCAAGTGATCACATCACAGAATATCAGCAGCAGAACACATATGAAATATTGGATATATTAGGAATTCCGTGTTTTATTGAAGCCAATAAAAAATGCGGATTCCACGGTCGCGATGAATAGCCAAACCCACATCCCTAGACCTTTATGAGAGCGGCAAGCAACCCTTCCAATTCTAGAGTTAGAAGACCCGGTCTCGACTCCTCGAGATGGTCTCCCACTGGACCCTAGAACCCTGTTACTTGTGCTCTCCTCCTAAGGTCTATCCTAATGCGGAAAAGTAAATAATATACATCAATGGTGACACCATCCTCAATCCGGAAGTGCCCCAATAAAAGAATATTACATACAAGCTTTTACATGAATGAAAATGAAAAACTCTCATCTCACATAAAAACCCCCGGCTATTCATAAACTCGACGATCCAATATAACATATCACAGCAACACATAACATCTCATGTCATCAACGTAAGTAAATATGCGTATCCCAATTGCCGTTGACATATAGCAACAAAACCGGCGATACACCACATATTACACTTACAGTCGCAGAAAAGAAAGTAAAAAATTATAACAATTGGAATCGTTACCGCCCTTAGACATCATAAACCCGGAATATCACATATTCTGGATTTCATGCCTAACAATGCAAATCTTACATTTAGGTCTCAACTTTGAAAACACTCATCAAAAGAAGTCGAGTAATTCAACAAGATTCCCGATTTCACCTGAGACCGAAATGTTAAACTTGCACGCAACTAAATAGATTCCAATTATTGTATCGCAATCTCAGATAATTAAACAATGTTAAACTTTCCGATCGAATAAACAAACACCCAAAGAGCTCAACACTTGAGCGGAGTTTAAAAAAGAATCCCAGAACATGCCACAGCACCGATGAACTAGCCGTAGAAGGGTCAACCAATGCCTCACCAGTGGCACCGCTGAACTACCACAAACCCTAGGGTTTGATGGCGGTTTTGACGGTCAGAGAATTGAGTTAGGGTTTCGTTCTTCTAGAGGGTCCACAGAATCACTAGCATGATTTTCTGAATATTTTAAATTTGGAAAAATCCAACATTTGGAAAATTTCCAGCAAGGGAAACAATGGGTTATTGATATCCGTTCGAACTTTTTATCACCGTCTAAAATACCCGAAACAAAGTTAGATTTACGAATACGAAACAGTCCGAGTTGCCTATGTAGAAAATTAACATCACATGCAATTTTTAGCAAAAACTAGCGACATCTGAAACACTAAAACCCAGAGACTGGAACACCCTGAAAATTTGAAACCAAAATTCCAACATTGACCCGGGGTGGCCGGTTTTTCTTGCAATGTGGCCGGCCCTGTCTGTTGCGCCACGGCAGCGCCCCGGCCGTCATACCGAGGCCAAAATGCGGAATCAAAAATTTTCCTTACTCGGAAACCGGCGCTACCGCGGACAATGAAAACCCGGATCGTAAACCATTAACCTATACTAGCTAACTAGAGATGGGGTGAGAGATATACCAAGCGATCCGTGTCCTTCGGTCTTCGTCTCCACTCCGATCTCCCGCGGAATCTCCGTCACCTCCTCACTCGTCGGAAAGGGCACCACGTAGCCGGAATCTTTTACGGGCTCCCGCCTCTTGACCGAGGCAACTCGGGCGCGAAGTTGGCTAGCCGACGCGTCCAAGGCTTGCTATAGAATAGTGTAGTGAACTTGTCTCTTTAGGGTTCTTGAAGTTGCCATGGATGTGGAGGTGGAGGAAAGGAATAAAAAGCTATGGAGGGATTTGTGTAATTTTTCAAGCAAGCAAGCATGAGAATGAGATGATATATTTCCACCACTAGAAAAAATGATCCTCTCATTTTTCCTCCTCAAGAATGGCCGGCCCCTCATCTCAAGAATGAGATTGGAGAGAGAAAAACAATGGCACCACAAATTGTATAGAATAAAAGAATGGAAAAACAATAACTTAAAGAAAATGGTCACAACCATTTCCTTTCACAAACCATCAAATGAAAAGCCATCAAATGGACAAAAAAGGAATATCATCATGAAGCAAGTCTCATCATAATCCACAAATGCAAGAAAACCCTCCACTAAATGTTAATTGCAAACTTGCAATTAACACCCTCCATCAAGAAAGTCCGACCGAGAAGGAATGAAGGAAAACCGGCCGGAACGGAATGCAAACTGGCAACTTCAGAAAACCGATCCCGTAATAAATTACAGGAAAACCCCACTGCTGCAAATACATG
The DNA here is from genome assembly GCA_030015575.1 of Agapanthus africanus. NCBI lineage: Eukaryota > Viridiplantae > Streptophyta > Magnoliopsida > Asparagales > Amaryllidaceae > Agapanthus > Agapanthus africanus. The sequence continues at coordinate 411,482,053 of CM057349.1, read as the reverse complement.
CCCGCATTTGTATTCCCACTGAACACAAATGCAAAGAGACAAAACTACACTATCAAATACTAGAATCCGGCTTAAGCCAAAGCCGGCTAGTAAAAACTGTCCGATCACGATCCGTGCAATACCGCACGTATCTGATCGAACCCTGCCATATCTCCATACGGCCTCTACAGCGTTTCGCCCGAAACTTGAGTAACTGAAAGTGTGGTGGACTCTAAAGACTCGTCAATACTATGGCTGTGGATTTAACCACTGGCACGTCAGAAGTATAAGCCAATACGTGACGGGCCACCAGCTATTGACCAAAAGGGACGTCGATGAGGAAGCTCACCCCGACACCCTACTGAGCCTGTCAGTGACAATATCCGTACAGTCCGGTCCGTTCGTCTATGAGTATCGCATGGCGGGCCTAGGGGGTTGGTAAAAGTCAGACCCCCAAAAGCGGTACAAGTCGTGTCGGAGTGTAGCCCAGAACGCCCTGAGATACTACTGGAATACCTACCAGTAAATCTCCTGCCTCGGCCGAGGGCTTTGCGTAATGGCTCTCCTAGACACAGCGCGACCTCACCCCCAATACCGGGAGAGACGAACCCCTGCAGATCCGCTCACTGCCTCCATGTGGCTCGGGACTGTACCCAACTAAAACCTGTTTGCACGACTCCTTTGAGCCGTGGTAGGGTAGTAATCAAAGCACAGTGGGAACTCACACGAGACAAATGACGATCTCAGGTCGATGAACTAACCTGTACACATGTCACCTGGGAACTGCTATCTGACGTCTGGTATATGACCAACTAGCAGGTTCCCGGCGAGTCCTGTCCGGTGTACTCATAACCCAATGAGCACCTGTATACATCTTAGGTGAACCAACTGACACCAGTGGCTTGTGAGACCGGCCACCGCCCCTCGTCGGGGTCTCGACTGTATACACTAGTCTACTAATGGAGTATCGATGCCCTGTCTCGAAACTCCTACGACTAGGGACCTTTTAAGGATGTGCTTATAGACCACCAGCTCCCACGTATATGATCGCCATCATACTGCTGGCAGTCAAGAAAGAATCCTAGGGGCTCTATCAACGTGTAATAGCGACATGTCAGGTCACCTAAAGCAGTACACGATGATAAAGGTAAACCAGATAGCATACTATCATCTCGAGTAAGACTGTCCTACCGGGATAGGTCCTCCCTCAATCATTGCAATCACGTGCCTGTGATCCAATAATTGACTCTGAGGGCACTATCTCCAACAATCTCCCACTTGCACTCAAGGCTAATTATTGCGATGCCGCATACTCACAGCCCGTGTGATACCGAACACCCAACTCCTCTACTAGTCAGTCTCACAAAGCTCGTTTGCGAAACTATTGCGTTCGAGGAATAGCCTCAGTGAGTGGATCCGCTGTGATGTTTCTTTCTATGTCTCTCTATATCTCAAGTTCGCGGAGAAAGCCATCTCCCGAAATGAGCAATACCTGTCTTAGAATGTCTGGATGTCTGATGGGACTTAGCTCATAAATGAACTCCAAATCCAAACTTCTTAGACTGTATCATCAACTGAACTTAATCAGTATCCTGCGCCATGCCACCCTCAGTATTGCCTTGGACCACCTGTCCAAAATACTGCCCCTCGTCAGAAGGAAAACTATAACTCTGACAACCTCCTTGTCGTCCATGTCACCTTGGAAGCCTGGAATGATAACTGTCTCCCAAATAAGGCTGTCGTTATCATATCCCTAGAACATTCACTTATGTTCTAAGACTGCTTCCGACTGTTTCTCCAGGATTGGATCAATATCAACTTATTGCATCTAGTGCAAGAACAACATCTGGTGTGGTACTTGACATCTCATGATTGACTCAATTGCCTAAGCAAGTGATCTGCCAATCATGAGTATCCCTCTCCCCTTTAGTCTATAAGACACCTTTAGAGAGGGTGACTCCATCAACTGCAGGTGCACTACCATGCCAGGAGTCGTCCATTCTAAATACTCATAGAATGCTGTCAAGGTACCCAGATTGGGAAACCACCCAAATCTAGATCTAAAACCATAGATCTAGTAACCAGAATGTCTGATATAATATCCAAGTCCTGTGTGGAGAAACCACTGTGTGACAACCAAAGTATAACCGATCGTAGTATAGGAGTTTCCTTTCCTACTCTGTGTATGTCATCCAAATACCATGACATTACACCCTACTACCTTCTCAACAGATCCATCCCCTATTCTGATGAAGTCAAACCTATGACTGTCACATCAGAAATAGATGATCTATCTCCGCTGTATCTGCTTTAGTCTATAAATAGACATAAGCCTGATGTCCACCAATGCTTCCGCTGCTCCCACTGACTACGACAACCCTCTGGCAGAGTCATATAGACGTGCACTTCCAAAGTTAGTTTAGAACGACGCTATACTCATCCTCCTGCCGGGTCTCGTAGCCTGGAACAACAACAATGGCAAGTGTGGGTAAACAAGAACTTCCCTGTCACCGTCCTTGAGGCTACCGTAGTACCTCTCGGGTGCCTGAAGTTACCCACCTAATCTGCGGAGTGGCCAATGGAATGTCAAATCAGATTGAATCTTTAGGTTCCTTATCAAATCTTCAGTAATCGTTTGTGGTTCTGGAATCACTTCCAGTTCTACCATACTCCCACTACTTTTTCTGAAAAAATCCATTTTTAATAAAAACTGTGGCGAGTCTAGAACAATATTGCTATTGTTCATCCAGATGGTAGAAAATCAACCCTCGTCATAGCCTGGGTCAACCCACAAACAGCCATTACAGAAACGTGCCTTGAGTTGTCCAGTGTCTGGTTTTAATCATAAGCCGGACAACTCCCCGTACCTTAACATCGTTAAGATATGAACTGTTCTATATCCAATATAGAACCAGAGGCACTGATTTAATTGAACCAGATTCAAATCATGCAGCTGTCTCCAGTGCATGTCAACTAAATGGAAGGAGGTCGATCAGCGTTACTCAACTTAGGAATGCTTCCAATTATGAGTAACCTGAAAGAGAAGCAATCTGTCTTCATCATTACTATCAACTGAATACCATACACAAGTATCTATATCTTCGATCACTTTGAAGAATCCCGATACTTGTTACACCTGGTTCTCTACTCTATTCAAATACCTATAACTCCTCAAAACTTAGACCCTGTGTTTCTACGAAACACATGTCTAAGAACTAGAGAAGTTAAAAGTAAACAGAATATAGTATGAGGACCAACCCCTCTGTCCTAATGGACACTGAACAACATACAATACTCTGTATAAGTCCACTGAGTCTAACAACTCTTTCACTGTGTGTCGTAGGTTGAAAACTGTACTTATGGTTAAGAAGAATTACACCGCTGTTCAATGCTCCTTACCTAACTATCCACTGATATAGGTAAATGTCATCGACATAATATCAAAAGGTATATCTCACTCTATGAAAATAGACGTACAGATATATCAATTTGAAATTGGTGCATAACAGCGGATATTCAAAACCAAATATTTGCCGTCCGGCAAACAACCCAGGTGACTTCCTCAAAATATCACCGATTACAACGAATCCCGATATAATGAGGATGATCACCCAATTCCCAATAACTCACTCCCACTCATCATCTGTAAAACCATACAGATGTGAGAATCATACCTGGTAAATACATACCCTGGAGTAAGTGTCTAATCGGGAAATCAGTTTTCTATTAACAGTACACAGTGAAACTGAAACATTGAAATGTTTCGTCGGGGTATCCTGGTATTCCTAGTAATGCCTCTTCCATTATCCAGATTCACAACTATAACCGTATCATTCTTTGCCACCTCTCCAAATTCCTTTATATGTCTTTAGTCATTACCTTCTGTACACCCCTTTAAGCCAAATGGTTTTCTTCCTTCCCTACCGTTCGGCACCAGCCTATGGTTTGGAAGAAGACTATCCAAAAAGCATAAAGGGTGTACTGTCCTAATCGTAGGAGCACTCGCAATGCGAGAGAAGGTAAAGATAAAAGACACCTGAATGTACTTTATTCCTATTTCTCCTGAACCTGAATCCATCCCCGAACTGGAACAAGTTCCTTTCGAGTTCGTATATAACCATACGATGGATTATCCAATAAAATGGGATCTTCGTAGTGATACGGAGTGTCCTGGAGAAATACAAAGGTGATTTAGGATTGGCGAAGAAATACTTGGTTTGGTCGTGAATAGCAGTCGCAACTTACTTTGCCCTCTTACTAATCCCTTGCTTTGTCTTAACTTAATACCTTCTGTACACCGTTTAGGCTAACTGGTTTTCTTCATTCCCTACCGGTCGGCACCAGCCTATGGTTTGGAAGAAGACTATCCAATTTGCGTAATAGGTGTACTACTCCTAAACCAAGGAGTACTCGCAACCTGAGAGAAGGTGAAAAGAAAAGACAACTGAATAGTCCTATTCGTTTTCTCCAGAACCAGAAACCATCCTCGAATTCCTTCGAGTTCGTATATAACCATACGATGGTTTTGTCCAATGGAAGTGGACGTTCGTAGTAATACGGGGTGTCCTGGAGAAAAGGGTAAAAGTAGGAGTGGCAATGAGGTCTGCAACTCTGACAATCCAAAAGCCAGTGTTAAGAAGGTTCGGTCAACTTGGTCACTGAGTCATAGTCCAGGGTCGGGTCAATGGTCGCTGCCAAAGAGAGAGAGAAAAGAAACACTCAGCGTGCACTCTAACCTAGATCAGAATGGTTGTCACTTTGTCTAATCTGGAAACCTCCCACTGTATCTCAAATTCTCCTCCAAACCTAAAAGAAGAATTAGTCGGGGTCACCCGAGGAGTAAACTAACTCATCAGTGGGAATCGGGATCCAACTCTCATCGCATGATAACGTGACGGAATCCACTCACGTCACCACACTCCAGAAGGTATGCGCATGCCTGGCAAGTTTCAGTTCTTTTGAAACTCCCGATGAGATTTTTACCCCTAGGACTCAAGTGACCTTGACGGAGTCAACAAATCAAAGAGTCCTAGTCAAGTTCAACCCGTCATTATCTGGATTGCATTAAACCCACCCGTACGTGCCCTTGACGGAGTCAACAAGGCCGCACGACTGTCCTAACCAATCCCACTTATGCAACAAACAAGTACCACTTAGCTACCGTACACTACGCCTTGACGGAGTCAACAAACGCAGCACGAATACTAAATAATACCCATAAGAAATGACGGAGGGCTACGAATGGTTTTTGGCGAAAAACCTTTAACGTAATGAACTTGATATCGTTGAAGGAACTGCATAGCCTTTTATAAAATATAGTGACGAAAACCTTTACTAAAGAGGTCACTCCCGGTGAAGGGATCTCGGCTCTTTCCCCGTAGAATGAGGTGCAGGATATTCCATCTGAATACCACGGTGCAAAGCAAAAGTAATCGGCTATAGTGAAGTTATTGCCCTGACGCAAACTTCTGTCCAAGGGGTCACTCCCGGTGAAGGGATCTCGGCCCTTGCCTCGTCGACTGAGGAGCAGGATATTCCAAATGAATACCACGATGCAAAACAAAAGTGAACGTCCTTGCAATAACAGCTTTTTGAAAAATGTTCCAACAACATCAGAATAGGTTTGTTTATCTTGCATTGATCCGAATCAATGCAGTCCCATCAATTGATCACACCACAAAGAACGAAAATATACTGACGTACGTATATGCCATCCGCATTCGCCACTGGGTCCCGTCATCACCCGTTAGGTTAGCTAACTAACGGCAGAGCGGGGACTGGACTAGCGCGGATGAAAAACATATACAACATCTACTAATATATATAGTATTTCGCTCAAGGCGTGAATAAAATGCAATATCACAGAAAAGTACAGCATCACAGAACAATACAGATATCTGGAAGCCCCGGGTTTCACAGAGCCGCTGCTGAAACCCGACGTTCCCCTGGTCGTGTGGATAGCCTGTGCAATGAAAACCTAGACCCCTACGGGCGCGGCAAGTCACCCGCCAAAACCTGAAGCAAGGCAGTCCCCTTCAGCACCGTGAATGGACCACCCAGCACCTCACGGAATCCGGTAACTTGGGCACCCCTCCTGGGTCAACCTGTACCCCCTACGAGTGCGGCGAATAGCCCGCCAATCCTGGAGTGAAGCCCCCTCCGTCTCAATGCCATGAGATGCGGGCTTGTTGCCCTCTAGAACCCGGCTATCCGTGCACCCCTCCGCGGGGTAATCCTAGTACAGAAAGTAAAAAATACATACACCGGGTACATCGACCGCAACCAGGTCGTGCCCCAAAAGAATAATACAAACTGGCAGTGACGGCAGTCCACATGTCGGACGCTCGCCCCGCAATATCAAATGTACATAATACAACAACACTGTACTACCACTGCAACCAGGCTATCCCCCCACGACCAATCCGCAACAACACAGTACAATCACAGAACATCAACGTGAAAGTCACGTTCGCAAATCCGTCTAACCGGGCTATAGCAGTTAGACGGGATTTACCGATCAAGTGACATTCACGGTCGCAGATATAATGTAAAAACTGTGAACTAGCATGTTTATAATATCCGATCGAACAAATTTATCAAAGTGGGCCCCCAAAAAGAACTGTAGCACTTACAGAAAACCTGGGCCCAAATAAAATATCCCAAAAGCCCTATTTCTAACTCATAAGCTTACTGGGAAAATATGGTGCCACGATTCCTCCTATCCGCCGCGGAAGTGCGGCCAAACCGAGGGTTTGGCCGCCCTTCCGCGGTCGAAGTGAAGAATCAGTGGATCGTATTTTCCCATAATTCTTATAATTGCTTGTACATGCCTCTGCAACAACCTGAAAAATTTTAGGAGCTCAAAAAAATTCAACAGAGAACATATGTGCACAAAATACGGTTTTTGGGGATTTTGTTCGATCGAGTACTAAACATACAAGAGCAAGCTAGGCTAGGTTAATGGCGTGGCTCTGATACCATGTTGCGCCACGGCAGCGCCCCGGCCGTCATACCGAGGCCAAAATGCGGAATCAAAAATTTTCCTTACTCGGAAACCGGCGCTACCGCGGACAATGAAAACCCGGATCGTAAACCATTAACCTATACTAGCTAACTAGAGATGGGGTGAGAGATATACCAAGCGATCCGTGTCCTTCGGTCTTCGTCTCCACTCCGATCTCCCGCGGAATCTCCGTCACCTCCTCACTCGTCGGAAAGGGCACCACGTAGCCGGAATCTTTTACGGGCTCCCGCCTCTTGACCGAGGCAACTCGGGCGCGAAGTTGGCTAGCCGACGCGTCCAAGGCTTGCTATAGAATAGTGTAGTGAACTTGTCTCTTTAGGGTTCTTGAAGTTGCCATGGATGTGGAGGTGGAGGAAAGGAATAAAAAGCTATGGAGGGATTTGTGTAATTTTTCAAGCAAGCAAGCATGAGAATGAGATGATATATTTCCACCACTAGAAAAAATGATCCTCTCATTTTTCCTCCTCAAGAATGGCCGGCCCCTCATCTCAAGAATGAGATTGGAGAGAGAAAAACAATGGCACCACAAATTGTATAGAATAAAAGAATGGAAAAACAATAACTTAAAGAAAATGGTCACAACCATTTCCTTTCACAAACCATCAAATGAAAAGCCATCAAATGGACAAAAAAGGAATATCATCATGAAGCAAGTCTCATCATAATCCACAAATGCAAGAAAACCCTCCACTAAATGTTAATTGCAAACTTGCAATTAACACCCTCCATCAAGAAAGTCCGACCGAGAAGGAATGAAGGAAAACCGGCCGGAACGGAATGCAAACTGGCAACTTCAGAAAACCGATCCCGTAATAAATTACAGGAAAACCCCACTGCTGCAAATACATGCCCGCATTTGTATTCCCACTGAACACAAATGCAAAGAGACAAAACTACACTATCAAATACTAGAATCCGGCTTAAGCCAAAGCCGGCTAGTAAAAACTGTCCGATCACGATCCGTGCAATACCGCACGTATCTGATCGAACCCTGCCATATCTCCATACGGCCTCTACAGCGTTTCGCCCGAAACTTGAGTAACTGAAAGTGTGGTGGACTCTAAAGACTCGTCAATACTATGGCTGTGGATTTAACCACTGGCACGTCAGAAGTATAAGCCAATACGTGACGGGCCACCAGCTATTGACCAAAAGGGACGTCGATGAGGAAGCTCACCCCGACACCCTACTGAGCCTGTCAGTGACAATATCCGTACAGTCCGGTCCGTTCGTCTATGAGTATCGCATGGCGGGCCTAGGGGGTTGGTAAAAGTCAGACCCCCAAAAGCGGTACAAGTCGTGTCGGAGTGTAGCCCAGAACGCCCTGAGATACTACTGGAATACCTACCAGTAAATCTCCTGCCTCGGCCGAGGGCTTTGCGTAATGGCTCTCCTAGACACAGCGCGACCTCACCCCCAATACCGGGAGAGACGAACCCCTGCAGATCCGCTCACTGCCTCCATGTGGCTCGGGACTGTACCCAACTAAAACCTGTTTGCACGACTCCTTTGAGCCGTGGTAGGGTAGTAATCAAAGCACAGTGGGAACTCACACGAGACAAATGACGATCTCAGGTCGATGAACTAACCTGTACACATGTCACCTGGGAACTGCTATCTGACGTCTGGTATATGACCAACTAGCAGGTTCCCGGCGAGTCCTGTCCGGTGTACTCATAACCCAATGAGCACCTGTATACATCTTAGGTGAACCAACTGACACCAGTGGCTTGTGAGACCGGCCACCGCCCCTCGTCGGGGTCTCGACTGTATACACTAGTCTACTAATGGAGTATCGATGCCCTGTCTCGAAACTCCTACGACTAGGGACCTTTTAAGGATGTGCTTATAGACCACCAGCTCCCACGTATATGATCGCCATCATACTGCTGGCAGTCAAGCAAGAATCCTAGGGGCTCTATCAACGTGTAATAGCGACATGTCAGGTCACCTAAAGCAGTACACGATGATAAAGGTAAACCAGATAGCATACTATCATCTCGAGTAAGACTGTCCTACCGGGATAGGTCCTCCCTCAATCATTGCAATCACGTGCCTGTGATCCAATAATTGACTCTGAGGGCACTATCTCCAACACTGTCATGCCCAAATTGCTTCAAATTTTCACAGTTTTCATGTTATATCTCATACAACATTCTGCAATTGTTTAAAAAAAATTTAGAGCACTTTTCAAATTCGACAGAAACTAGGTTAAAGGGTTTCAAGTTTCGAATTCATTTCGGTTTTGTAATCTAACACAATCCGTCTAATTCTCTAGCCTGGCTCTGATGCCACTGTTGGGTTCCCTAGCGCGGCAGCAAGGTTTCGGGAGGCATCGTCCATACCATTTTCAAAAATTTGTCGTTATAAATAACCCTAACCTAGAATCATAACTAGAGATTTAAACAAACTAGCAATGTTAACATCTTAACATCTAACTGAATGAGGAATACAGCCTTTGTAGACTGGTCCTTCACTTCTAAAGCTCCATGTAGTAGTCCCTTCGCTCTAAGTAGTGAACTCCCGGACTCTAGAGAGGGTTCACATGATGTCACGCCTCGCTTCCCGGTATACGGAGAAGGGGACGTGACTGGTCCGCTACGTATATACTCAGAAGTATATACGCTAAGCGTATCTAAGCAATATTAAAATAAATACACAAGAGACAGGATGTAATAAAAACAGCAACTTTTATTTATTAACATTCTTCTGTACAATGCATGAAAAAGAAATACAACTGAAATAAAAAGATGCCTAAACAATGGCATAACAGGAAATGAAAAGTACTGAATGGAAATGTACAATGAAACTAGAGCTCTGGTTCTTCAGCAAACTGCTCCAAGTCTTCTGTAGACGGCTCGATCTCTGCCGGGTCCAAACCACCTGACGACATTCAAAGAAGAAGAAATAGAATGTCGTTAGCGAACAGGTCGCTCGGTAAGTCCCGAAGATAAGAGAAAAGTATAGTAGACAGAATAAGAAGGTATCTTTTAAAGTTGTATTATCTTGTTGTATTGTTGTGTTACCGCTGTTGTTTGTAGCTTGGTATAGAAGGATGCCAGTGTATACGAGAGGGGTCTCTATATGCTAGAGACCAGGGCAAACAGAATATACAAGGAACCGTTAAGCCACGGTACAACAGCAATGGAATATAGGTTAGGTATCTTAATCTTACCGCCTCGTGCCACTTTTAACACCTTCCGTACCAATCTACCCCTTAAACCCCGTAGTGTTTTATTTGTATTGTTTTGTAATGTAAATTGAATTGAGTGTATAATTGTAAGACTGACCGAAACCATGATATCAGTAAATGGATGTATCCGCAGAATCATGTAAGTGGAATAACTGGAGAACCATGTAAATGGAATGTATATTCATGGTTCGGTTCAGTCAAGTCGTATAGATTGATAATTGGATTCATGGATTCATGTTGAAGACTGTAGATTGGAGATTGACTTGAATCATATTCAAGTCAGATTAATCAGACTTAAACCCGAGTCAGACAATTAGAAATGTAAATCAAAGTCTTGATTATTTCTTAAACTTATAATTGCTAGGGTCCTTAGGGTAATTTGTAAAACTTGAGGGGGTTTTATGTAAAAATACTTTTATATACTTTTCAAAATGCACCTCAAGTATTCGTTATTTGTCTTTAGAGTTGTAATGAAGGTGGATTTTGTATTGTGATATTTCTAGTGAAAATATCCTAGTTTCAGAAATAAAGGTATTTATTTGTAAAATTGATTTATTTGGAATTCATAGTATTTTAGTGAAAAATTTATTCTTGTGATTTTTAGAAAAAAGTGGAATATTTATATCTTAACAAAATAAATATTTTAATAATAAATATACATATATTATACAAAAATAATTTTAATAAATATTTTATATTCTCGAAAATCTCATTTTCTTAAGATGTCGTATTTTAAATCTTTCGAGACCGAATGCTCCTTGCGGAGGTCTGAATCTCGCACTACTAAGCCCGAGGGTGCGCGATAAATCGCACCATCCCGAACGGGTTCCCCAAAGTGGGTTGTAGCGGCGCTTTGCAAAGATTGTAAAATACTAAATCCTTTAGAAAACGGTTTTATGAAGTAAGTGTTATTTATTTGTAAAGATGTCAATTTTTCCGTGTTCTATGTTCTATGGTTTCCTAAGTCAATTTAACTATTCCTAACTGGTCTAAACGACAAGTTGTGAGATGCCTCAAATCGTCTCTTCACCGCCAATTGTGGCCAGGTAAGTACAAGTGAAGAAAGGAGGGATCCGCTCACGAATCATCGTAAGACTGGCCTTTTAAAGTTACCTTTCTCACTTGCCTAGCGTAAATACCACAAAGTCAGGTTTAGATAAACGACCAATGTCCACAACTTATCGTATTTTCATAATAATTGGTATTTATTTAAAAAGTGTATCAAAACCAATCTTTTAGAAATGGTTTTATTAAGTATATGGTATTTAAATGAAATTGCTTGTTTTCTCATATTCTGGGTTCTCAGGGGGTGTTGCATATGAGTGTGTGAGGAGGTAGGTAGTTACCTCGTTGTCTACTTTAAATGTATAGCAAGTTTGATAGGGTTAAATGAAGGATTGAAACAATGTGGTATTTAAGTGAAAAATACAATAATTTAAAATAGCTATCATTTCATGTGATGAAACTTGTTCAATTGTTTGATTAGTGTTTAGTAATCAACATAAGGATGTTTAAGTATGATTGTATTAGTGAGAAGTGGAATTTTATAGAAAACCGAATCGGAAATCAGATTTGTTCCAATTCCGTCGGGTTTTGTAATTTCGTATTTTGAGAGTGGAAAAGAGAGCTAGAAAAGGGACTTACGGGTTTTAGATTAAACAAAGGAGCGAGAGGGAACTAGAGGGATCGCCGATGTATTGCGTCGTCCCCGATAGTTCCTTAAAACGGTCGCCGGAAGTTCCGCCGGGAATTCGTCGGAGCTTCGCCTCGAGCTTGTTTTCAAAGTACACAACTCTTGGAAAAATTTTGAGAGAGTGGACTCAGGATTTTAGGGTGAGAGGGTAGATGGTAGGGGGTGTATTTATAGGGTAGGCTAGGGTTAGGGTAGATGAAAGGTTAAAATGAAAAATGTGATAAAATGTATAAAAAATGTATTAAAGTGGAGTAATTGGGGTTTTAAAAGAGCTCTGGAAATGGTTTGAGGCTGAAATTTTGCAGGTGCATAGGGAATATGAAAAGACACAACTTTCATGTTGGGGTCGTCGCCGGAATCGGCCGACTCGGCCGTGACTCGGTCGGAGGACTGAGTCAGACCGAGTTAAGGCCGATTCCCGGCTGAGTCAAGCGGTCGAGATCCCCCTCGACAGTTCATCTAACTCTTGGAAATGTTACATCATTGGGTGTAGTGGGGTTTTTGTGAGATATGCATGTGTAAACTCTTGGTATTCTAAAGGTTTTTAAAAAATCAATATTAAAAATAATGTGGGGTATGAGATTTGAACTCTGGTGGTTTGGTTTAGCAATGCAAGGTATTACCAATAAGCTACAAGTTCCTTCTTGTAATTATGGTGTGAAATAAATACTTAAAGAGATATCAGCAACATTAAATACTCCAAGTATACTTTGAATTTAAATCAATTCTTTGTACATTAAAAATGGAGTTGTTACAGTCTACCCTCCTTACAAAAATTTCATCCTCGAAATTTACAACTTTTATTTGAGGACTAGTTTACAAAGAGGTGAGGATATCTTGTACGCATTTCATCTTCCCTTTCCCAAGTGGATTCTCCTGGAGTGTCTTTCCTCCACATTACTCGGACCAAGTTAACTTCCTTGTTCCGAAGTGTCTTCACTTTCCTGTCCAGGATCTCCACAAGCTGTTGCTCACAAGATAAGTCGGGCTGTATAGTGAACTCAGAATGATCAAGAACATGGCTGGGGTCACTCACATACTTTCTGAGTTGGGATATGTGGAACACATTATGCACTCCTTCCAATGAGGGTGGAAGCGCTAAGCGGTATGCCACTTCATTGACTCGTTCGAGTATGTCGATCGGTCCAATATATCTCAGACTTAATTTACCCCGTCTTCCAAATCGGATCACTCCGCGGTTTGGAGATATCTTCAGGAATACGTGATCTCCTAGCTGGAACTCCAAGTGTCGTCTCTTCGCATCAGCCTAGTGTTTCTGTCGATCTTAGGCTATGCGCATTCTTTCCCTGATAGTACGAACCACATCAACGGTCGCTACTATCATCTCTGGTCCAAGGAGTTTCCTATCCCCGATGTCGTCCCAACTTAATGGTGATCGACACTTCCTTCCATACAATGCTGCAAAAGGTGTCATTCCTATGCTTGCTTGGTAGCTGTTATTGTACGCGATCTCCACAAGATGCAGGTGATCTTCCCACGATCCTTTGAAGTCTAGCATACACGCTCTGAGCATATCCTCCAAGATCTGAATAGTTCATTTCGACTGACCACTTGTTTATGGATGATAAGCCGTGCTGAAGTTCAGACTTGTTCCCAAGCTTGCTTGCAGACTCTGCCAAAATTGCGATCGGAACCTGATGTCACGATCGGAGACAATGCAGACCGGTACTCCATGAAGTCTCACAATTTCCTATATGAGTTCATGGGTATCAGAGATAGTACATTATGAAGAGTTTAAACCTTAAATAGATTATTACCTCCATGTACTTCTTTGCTAGTGCCTCAGTTGATTGGCCAACCCGAAATGGGATGAAGTGAGCCGACTTCGTGAGTCGATCCACAATGACCCATATAGCATCGTTACCCTTTGTGCTGCAAGGGAGAGCAGTCACAAAATCCATCGTGATGTGTTGCCACTTCCATTCTGGGATTGGTAACGGTTGAAGTAGTACAGTTGTCCTGTGATGTTCAGCCTTTACTTGCTGACACACCAAACATTTTACGATGCTTCTGGCTACTTCACGCTTCATTCCATGCCACCAATAATTCTTACGTAGATCTTTGTACATTTTGGTACCTCCAGGGTGTACTGAGTAGGGAGAGTTGTGATCTTCTTTCATTAACTCTTCCCGAACAGGACCTTTTGGTACACACAATCTGCTGCCGTATCTCAAAGATCCGTCTTCATGGATGATGAAGTCTGTTCTGAGTCCATTCTCCACTTGTTCTCTGATCCTTTGCAACTTAGCATCACTTGCTTGAGCTGCCTTGATCTGATTGACAATGGTTGATTGAACTTGTAAATTCATCAAACTTGAAGTGTTACCTGGCATGACTGCTTCAATCTCCATCTGATTCAAGTCTTGTTGAAGCTTCCACTGAGCGGTGAGATTCATTACTAATGGTTGGCGACTAAGAGCATCAGGTACTACGTTCACCTTCCCTGGGTGATATTGCAAGTTGATGTCAAAGTCCGCCATGAATTCTAACCATCTTCTCTGCCGCATATTCAACTCCTTCTGAGTAAACACGTACTTCAGACTTTTATGATCTGTGTAGATGTTCACTCGTTCACCAAGTAGATAATGGCGCCAAATCTTGAGAGAAAAGATGACGGCTGCCAACTCCAGATCATGTGTCGGATAATTGCGCTCATGAGTCTTCAGTTGTCTTGAAACATAAGCCACAACCTTACCGTGCTGATGTAGAACACATCCTAATCCCTTACCGGATGCATCACAATGCACTTCGAATCCTCCAGATTGATCCGGTATTACGAGAATGGGTGCTGATGTCAACCTTGACTTGAGTTCTCCGAAAGCTTGTTCGCATGCTTCTGACCACACAAATTCCTCATCTTTACGTGTGAGCTTGGTCAGGGGTGTTGCTATCTTTGAAAATCCTTCAATGAACCTTCTGTAATATCCTGCTAAACCCAAGAAACTTTGAATGTCCTTCACTGACTTTGGTGTAGGCCATTCGCTAACTGCTGAAACTTTTACTGGATCCACAGAAATTCCTTCTCCTAATACGATATGTCTAAGAAAACCAACTTGCTTTAGCCAAAACTCACACTTGCTGGACTTGGCATAGAGCTTATGTTGTCGAAGAGTTTCCAGGACAATTCTTAGGTGCTCTGCATGCTCTTTCCGACTCTTAGAATACACCAGGATGTCGTCGATGAAGATGACAACAAACCTGTCTAAGTACTCCCGGAAAACTTGATTCATTAGGTTCATGAATATTTCTGGTGCATTGGTCACTCCAAATGGCATCACTAGAAATTCATAATGTCCATAGCGAGTTCTGAAAGCTGTTTTGTGAATATCGGCTTCCTTGACCTTCACTTGATGATAACCTGAACGAAGATCCAATTTAGAGAAAACACAAGATCCACTTAGCTGATCGAATAAGTCATCGATGCGCGGGAGTGGATACTTATTCTTTATAGTGACTTCGTTCAAGGCTCTATAATCGATGCGCATTCTGTATGAACCTTCCTTTTTCTTTACAAGTAGTACAGGTGCTCCCCAACTTGAAGTGCTGGGACGAATCCATCCTTTCGCCAATAATTCGTCCAACTGGGTTCGGACTTCCTTCAAACCTTCCGGACTTAATCTATAAGGTGCTTTGATCACCGGTTGTGCTCCTGGTACTAAATCAATACTGAATTCAAGAGCTCGATCGGGAGGTAAACATGATATATCGTCAGGAAATACATCGTCGAACTCTCGAACTACCTCTGGTCTTGATTCTTCTTCCGCTTGAGCTGCTGCAACTACTGCTTCTCTTGGCTTTGCTTTGTAGGTACTTGGCTCCAGGGTACGGTCTCCGCTCTTGAAATAGAAGACCGGATGGTCTGGAATCTTGAATACTACCCTCCTTTGACGACAGTCGATGGTAGCATAAAAAGTTCCAAGCCAATCCATTCCTAGAACCACATCGAAGTTCGGTATGTCCAGTACTTTGAAGTCAGCATAAAACTCTCTGCTGCAGACGACGGCTGGACACAAGTTGTATCCCATAGTTGCCTTTAGAACGCCATTTCCGGAACTGACATTTCAGCTGGATACAAGCGATGAGACTGGAATCGCATGGGTTCGGACGAACCGTTGTGACATAAAGCAGTGGGATGCTCCAGTATCAAACAGTGCTAGTGCAGGTAGTGAGGCTACTAAAATTGTACCTAAGATATGTGGGATATGTTTTAGGTTTAGAGAAAGTGTGTAGATAAACAAGACTAAAAGAAAAGTTTGAGAAGAAAAGTTTACCAGTGATGACTTGGCCAGTGGCCTCAGCTTCTTCCACGGACATCGTGAAAGCCTGGCGCTTTGGTACATTCCTCCTGGCATAAGGAGCATTCCTCGGAATGTTCCTTTGAGCATGATAGAACTGACGAGGAGGTGGTGCAGCTTGTGGTCCTCTGGGTGGTGCAGGTAGTGCAGGTCTTGGAGCAGGGGCTTGGATGGCTGGGCGCTGTAGGTAATTGTTTGCTAGCCTGGGTGCAGCAACTAGGTTTTGCCTTTGGGGACAAGACCCAATATCATGAGTAGCTGAGCCGCAGACTAAGCAAAGAAGGTTGGCTCGCCGGCAGTCTTTCATCATATGTCCGGCTCTCTTGCAGTAGGTACAAAAGGCTAGGCTAGGACGATGGTTCGGTACTCCGGGTCGCCTTGGTACAAAAGGTGGCCTGGACGAGGCTCCTCCTGCCATCTGGTTGGCAGGGCGCTTAACTCCTGAAGACTGAGCTCTGCCCCTTGCTTTTATCACTGCCTCATAACTGCGGGCAGCTTCCAGAGCATCCTCATGCGTCAGAAATTTCCCTGTGGCTAGTGCAGCCTGAATTTCCGTGTCCAAACCTTGTTGAAAGCGACGGGCTCTGATCTCATCCGTCGATATCAAGTGTGCCACGAATCTGTTTAAGGATTGTGTTAGCTGTGTAGTATGTGATATTTAAAAATTGAACTATTGTGACATATCTTACCGGCTTAGCATGGTGAATTCAGCGTCATATTCATCCACTGACTTGTCCCACATTGAACCTTTTTGTAGATGAATGAACTGTTGCTCTATGGCAAACCTGGCAGTCACAGGGAAGTACTTCGCGTCGAACTTCTTGCAAAAAGTCTTCCATTCAATAGGCTGTACAAGATGGCTTTCTTCCGCCTTCCACCAGTTACGAGTATTGTCCGTGAGCAGAAGTTCGCCACACTGACCCAAGCTATGTCTGGCACTTGTGCTGCCACTAGATCATCCTCTATACTTTGTGCCCATTCCTCAGCTTCAAGTGGGCTTCCCTTTCTGGAGAACTGCTTGAGATGTAAAGCACTGAATTGCTTTACCCTAGGAGCGTCAGTCTCGGGACGGTTCAGGAGTTGTTGCTGTCCCTCAAGAAAGCTGCGGATCGCTTCAAGTAGCACTGTTTGCTCGGTGGGTGGCGCAGGGACAGCAGGAACGATTGGTAGTGGAGGTGGAAGTGTGTTGTTGACGTTGGTGCTGGTGTTGTTCGGGGAATCCATAACCTTGAAGAAAAATTTGGGTTAGGACAGATTCAAAGTACATGATTCAAAGATTAAGAAATGATGGGATTCAAGGAACATGAATTGTAAAGAATGTTTTAGTTGCTGGTTCTTGTGTTATATTGCTTAGGTTGTTCACGCAGAACAGAACTGCATGATAGAGTTTCATACAGCTCTGACCTGCATGGGCCACCAACAAAACCTGTCATGCCCCGCTTCCCGGTATACGGCGAAGGGGACGTGACTGGTCCGCTACGTATATACTCAGAAGTATATATGCTAAGCGTATCTAAGCAATATAAAAATAAATACACAAGAGACGGGATGTAATAAAAACAGCAACTTTTATTTATTAACATTCTTTTGTACAATGCATGTAAAGGAAATACAACTGAAATAAAAAGATGCCTAAACAATGGCATAACAGGAAATGAAAAGTACTGAATGGAAATGTACAATGAAACTAGAGCTCTGGTTCTTCAGCAAACTGCTCCAAGTCTTCTGTAGACGGCTCGATCTCTGCCGGGTCCAAACCACCTAACGACATTCAAAGAAGAAGAAATAGAATGTCGTCAGCGAACAGGTCGCTCGGTAAGTCCCGAAGATAAGAGAAAAGTATAGTAGACAGAATAAGAAGGTATCTTTTAAAGTTGTATTATCTTGTTGTATTGTTATGTTACCGCTGTTGTTTGTAGCTTGGTATAGAAGGATGCCAGTGTATACGAGAGGGGTCTCTATATGCTAGAGAACAGGGCAAACGGAATGTACAAGGAACCGTTAAGCCACGATGCAACAGCAACGGAATATAGGTTAGGTGTCTTAATCTTACCGCCTCGTGCCACTTTTAACACCTTCCGTACCAATCTACCCCTTAAACCCCGTAGTGTTTTATTTGTATTGTTTTGTAATATAAATTGAATTGAGTGTATAATTGTAGGACTTACCGAAACCATGATATCAGTAAATGGATGTATCCGCAGAATCATGTAAGTGGAATAACTGGAGAACCATGTAAATGGAATGTATATCCATGGTTCGGTTTGGTCAAGTCGTATAGATTGATAATTGGATTCATGGATTCATGTTGAAGACTGTAGATTGGAGATTGACTTGAATCATATTCAAGTCAGATTAATCAGACTCAAACCCGAGTCAGACAATTAGAAATGCAAATCAATGTTTTGATTATTTCTTAAACTTATAATTGCTAGGGTCCTTAGGATAATTTGTAAAACTTGAAGGGGTTTTATGTAAAATTACTTTTATATACTTTTCAAAATGCACCTCAAGTATTCGTTATTCGTCTTTAGAGTTGTAATGAAGGTGGATTTTGTATTGTGATATTTCTAGTGAAAATATCCTAGTTTCAGAAATAAAGGTATTTATTTGTAAAATTGATTTATTTGGAATTCATAGTATTTTAGTGAAAAATTTATTCTTGTGATTTTTAGAAAAAGGTGGAATATTTATATCTTAAAAAATAAATATTTTAATGATAAATATACATATATTTATACAAAAATAATTTTAATAAATATTTTATATTCTAGAAAATCTCATTTTCTTAAGATGTCGTATTTTAAATCTTTCGAGACCGAATGCTCCTTGCGGAGGTCTGAATCTCGCACTACTAAGCCCGAGGGTGCGCGATAAACCGCACCATCCCGAACGGGTTCCCCAAATTGGATTTTAGCGGCGCTTTGCAAAGATTGTAAAATACTAAATTCTTTAGAAAACGGTTTTATGAAGTAAGTGGTATTTATTTGTAAAGATGTCAATTTTTCATATTCTATATTCTATGGATTCTTAAGTCAATTTAACTATTCCTAACTGGTCTAAACGACAAGTTGTGAGATACCTCAAATCGCCTATTCACCGCCAATTGTGGCCAGGTAAGTACAAGTGAAGAAAGGAGGGATCCGCTCACGATTTATCGTGAGACGGGCCTTTTAAAGTTACATTTCTCACTTGCCTAGTCTAGACACCACAAAATCAGGTTTAGATAAACGACCGATGTCCACAACTTATCGTATTTTCATAATAATTGGTATTTATTTAAAAAGTGTATCAAAACTAATCTTTTAGAAATGGTTTTATTAAGTATATGGTATTTAAATGAAATTGCTTGTTTTCTCGTATTCTGGGTTCTCAGGGGGTGTTGCATATGAGTGTGTGAGGAGGTAGGTGATTACCTCGTGATCTACTTTAAATGTATAGCAAGTTTGATGGGGTTAAATGAAGTATTGAAACAATGTGGTATTTAAGTGAAAAATACGATAATTTAAAATAGCTATCATTTCATGTGATGAAAGTTGTTCAAATTGTTTGATTAGTGTTTAATAGTCAACATAAGGATGTTTAAGTATGATTGTATTAGTGAGAAGTGGAATTTTATAGAAAACCGAATCGGAAATCGGATTTGTTCCGATTCCGTTGGGTTTTGTAATTTCGTATTTTGAGAGTGGAAAAGTGAGCTAGAAAAAGGACTTACGGGTATTAGATTAAACAAGGGAGTAAGAGGGAACTAAAGGGATTGTCGATGTATTGCGTCGTCGCCGGTAGTTCCTTAAAACGATCGCCGGAAGTTCCGCTGGGAATTTGTCGGAGCCTCGCCTCGAGCTTGTTTTCAAAGTACACGCCTCTTGGAAAATTTTTTAGAGAGTGGGCTCAGGATTTTGGGGTGAGAGGGTAGATGGTAGGGGGTATATTTATAGGTAGGCTAGGGTTAGGGTGGATGAAAGGTTAAAATGAAAAATGTTATAAAATGAATTAAAAAAATGTATTAAAAGTGGAGTAATTGGGGTTTTAAAAGAGCTCTGCAAGTGATCTAAGGCTGAAATTTTGCAGGTGCATAGGGAATATGAAAAGACACAACTTTCATATTGGGGCCGTCGCCAGAATCGGCCGACTCAGTCGTGACTCGGTCGGAGGACTGAGTCAGACCGAGTCAAGGCCGAATTGGCCGATTCCCGGCCGAGTCAGGCGGCCGGGATCCCCCTCGACAGTTCATCTAACTCCTGGAAATGTTACATCTTTGGGTGTAGTGGGGTTTTTGTGAGATATGCACGTGTAAACTCTTAGTATTCTAAAGGTTTTAAAAAAAATCAATATTAAAAATAATGTGGGGTATGAGATTTGAACTCTGGTGGTTTGGTTCAGCAGTGTAAGGTATTACCAATGAGCTACAAGCTCCTTCTTGTAATTATGGTATGAAATAAATATTTAAAGAGATATCAGCAACATTAAATACTCCAAGTATACTTTGAATTTAAATCAATTCTTTGTACATTAAAAATGGAGTTGTTACACATGAAGAAATGAACGAGCTTGCTCAATGTCTTCGAGGCCGAAGATGATCTAGGTCGAGGAGATTTAAGCTCATACTACCTCTTCACTAATGGTGAAATTAGTGAAGCAAGCACCCTAAACTAAATGGCTAATAGTAGAGAATGATGAAGTAGGAAATGGGCTCACTTTAGATTTGTTTTTCTCACAATAGTTTCTTACCTTGAGAAAAGCTAGCAAGCTTTCTCAATGAAGAAGAAGATGAAGAATGAAGATGAGAGAATGAACTCATGATGTGAGAATAGCAACCATGGGTAAGTTAGTGTGATACACTAACCCATATAGAGAATAAACCATGACTAAGATTAATGGTTAGGTTAATAAATATCTACAAGTAAAACAAAATTAGTGGACTTGGTCAATGGTTCCACAAGCTTCTACAAGTTTCAACCATATGACTAATTACCAACTAATTTTGATTAACTTTAAATAAATAAAACCATATATTATCATAAGCTTAGTGTGAGTCTCATACACCCATATAGAATGTGGCATCTAGCATGACACAAAAGATGTACATTAATATATATCACATATATACCAAGTGTGCACTTGTGCGAAAAAGAATTTTTAAGTGAGCTAATATTAGTTAATGTAAGTTAATATATCAAATATATAATTATACATTAAATTATTAAATCAACACTTGATTTAATAATCTGGCTATATCACATACAACCGACTAATATCTGATGTAACAACTTATCTAATCAACACTTGATCCGATAACCCGACTATATCACATATAACCGACCGATATCACATATCGCAGGAATAAAATGCGGTGTCACATACGCACTTTAATCTCGGTCCCGCACATATCACATATGTGCTCCTACTTCGTTTCGCATGAACCAGGAAACCTCTGTGTAGGTCTCTAAAGACTCGTCAATATGCCGGCAGTAGGTGATGATCATATCAAACACCCACAAGCCGCAAATGGTCTGCTAAACGTAACGGCCACCCGGGTATTGAGCGATCAGAAGATCAACAAGCAAGCATGCTCATACGCCTGCGAATCCAATCAGTAACACTACCGTACAGTCCGGTCTCTTTGTCTGATATGTCGCATATCTCCCCCGGGGATGGTAAACGTTAGACCCTAATAGCTTGATAAGTCATGCCAATGTGAGACTCATAACGGGTCGAGAAAATACTGATAACACTTACCAGTAAATCTCAGAAACAGCCTGGCCAGGGACTTCCTGTTATAGCCAATCGAGCACAGCGCAACATCAACCCCCAATACCAGGAGAGACGAAATCCCCTCCTATCGCTCATTGCCTCTATGTGACTCGGAACTGTACCCAAAAACCACCGTTTTGCACATTCTCTTTAACGTGGAAATCAAAGCACAGTGGGAATCACACAAGACTCTATGATGATCTCGGGTCGACAGACTAACCTGTACCAGTGTCACTAGAGAACTGCCATCTAACGTGAGGTATAATACCATCTAGGAGTTCTCGGCGAGTCCGTCCAGTGTACCCAGTCTCCACTGAGCACTCGTATATCATCTCTGATGTCAAACACCAATGGATATGGGATCATCCATCGCCCATCTACATGGGTCGAGAAGGTATACGCTAGTCTACTCTAGTATATCGATGCCCGTCTCGATACACCCATGACTAGGGACATTAAAGGATGTACTCACGAACTACCTTTGTCCCACTAGTATGATCCGCATCATAATCCAGGTAGTCAAGTAAACATCTTAAGGGCTTTATCAACATGTAACAGAGAGACAATCAGTGTACATGTTAAGATAAAGAGTAACCAGATAGCATACTATCATGTCGAGCAAGAAAGTCCTCCCTATGTATGTCCAAGCATCCACTATAATATACATCATATGTACAATAATGGCCTCTAGGGCATACATATAACTAACAAACCCTTCTCCCTCGAATACGGGATTTGGTTCTGTTTCCTGATTTAAAATCAGGAAAGCTTCTGTGGAAAGCTTCTATGGAAAGCTTCAAAAGGGGGTCACGTGCTCACACGTGACTAGTGGTCACGTGTTGGCACGTGACACCTAAAAACGTCGTTAAGGCAAGTTCAATTCCCTGACTGCGAAGAAGGAAAAGAAAAGCTTCAAGGAGAGTCGCGTGCTCCCACGTGACCAGGGTCACGTGTTGGCACGTGACGTTTAAATACAAGCGTCAAAGGCACGTCGGGTAACTGACCAAGTCAAGAAAAAGGCTTCAGAAGAAGTCACGTGCTCCCACGTGACCAGGGTCACGTGTCGGCACGTGACGTTCAAGGCAGCAAGCGCGTCTCCAGAACAACCAAGGAAAGAGAGCTCAAACAAAGGGTCACGTGCTCACACGTGACCAGGGGTCACGTGGTAGCACGTGATGTTTAAGCAGCAATCAGAAGACACAGCGCAGAAAGCTCGTTCCAAAGGGGGTCACGTGCTCACACGTGACCATGGGTCACGTGGTCACACGTGACCGACTTTCAAAGCCCATTTTTGACGACAGAATTAAATTCTGAAGGAAATTCGAATCTTTCCAAAGGAAAGTAATTATTTGGGACTAATCAAATTAAAGATTCAGAGATGATTAAAGATCATCTATCTATGGAAAATCTCGGCTTTGGGAAAGATTTCCCCCTTAAATCTAACCAAAATATCAAAGGAGAATCTCTGAATTCAAGATCCAATGGTGAATAAAATTCACCTAATAATCCAAAGGCCCAAAATGAATTATGGATGCAAATCAAATCTCCCAATGAAGATTCGTCAAAAAACTGATTGATGCGGCTGCTTCTCCTATAAATAGGAGCCAAAAGACACAGAGAGAGATATACATGCGCAGAGAAGAAAAGAGAAAAGGAGAAAAGCTTTGATACTTCGAAAAGACTCAGATCTTCTGCAAAAAACCCTAGGTAAGAAAGGGAAGGCATTTTGAAAGAAGCAGAATTTAATTCTCAACAGAGTTTAACTCTGATAATATAAAAGCAGAAGAACTTATTTCTTCTCTCTTTGATAGAGGATCTGCAAAGTGCACATCTCCCCTTAAGGTTGAGAATTTAATTCTCAATGGGTTGAGATCCTGCCATGCAGATCCAAAACATAGAGAAGGAGTGCAAACTTGAGAATTTAATTCTCACAGAACTATAGGAATTTAATTCCTCCAAAATAAAAGTGGGGCTAGACCCTGTATCATGGGAATTTAATTCCTTCAAAACAAAAAAAAAGAGAAACAGGGTTTAACCCTAATTAAAGAACTTAGTTCTGTTGAAACAACGATCATCATTTCCTCAAAAATTTTATTAGGGTTCAACCCTATTCAGCCCTTCACATAAACGGGGAATTTAACTCCCGCAGAAAATTCAGAGTTAAACTCTATTCCAGAATACAAGTCTTCAAAAGAAAGAAGGATTTAATTCCTCTGAAATTAAAAAGTCTCCGGAATTTAATTCCTAAAAAAAGGAGTAACAAATCCTCTGAAAAAACCACATTAAGGCAGGGTCACGTGTCACCACGTGACCCCCCCTCAAAAGCCCTACAGAAAACCCCTTTGAGGCAGCACCCCACGTGACCCACGTGACTTTCAGCAGAAGCCTTAACGCATAGGCATTTGAATGCCCATCACGTGCTGACACGTGATGCTATCAAAAGATGCAGTAATTTCAGCAGAACAAATGGAGGAAGGGCGCTCTCACGTGCTGCCACGTGACCCCTCTTGTCTTAGTGTTTAACACTAAATTGAAACTCTCGCACTCAGTGTTAAAATATTGCTGGGCCTTAGTGTTCAACACTAATTAAAAAGCTTTATCTGCAGTGTTCAACACTGATTACCTTAGTGTTTAAATACTAATCTGAGATCTTCATTTGCAGTGTTCAACACTGATCTGTTTTAGTGTTTAACACTAATTTGAGAAGCCTTATTGCTGGTGTTTAACACCAATTATTTCTTAGTGTTAAACACTAACTTGTTAACCGCATTCCCAGTGTTCAACACTGATTGCTCTATAGTGTTTAACACTAGGCTTTGGCCCAATTGGCTAAATGGATAGAGGCAAAGCCTCTCCTTCAATGGATCAGCAAAAAGTCAATGTTTCAGACCCGACTGGACTTAGCCCAAGCTGGCCATAAGTCCTCAATTTGTGATTAACTGGGCTAATGGGCTCATAACATAATTAATCAGTCTCGACCCCAAATTGGGTCAGGGACTATTAAATCCATTCCGGTTCTAGGGTACATCTCTTCACTCCTTTGAAACTTGGCATTGTAATCCCTCAATGTCTTCAAAGAGGTGACGGGTCCCGACGGCCACTCATGATATGGACTGTGGGGTCCTTAAACCCATGCCTAATGCAAAATTCCTGGTTACGTGGAACACGGATAATGTCACTCTTTGACCCCGTGGGAAACGTCCAGAGCGGATCCTGGTCCTCGCAGAGCACGGCAGTGAACCCGTGTGAAGCATCCAGAGCGGAGCCTGGTCCTCGCCAAGCACGGCAGTGAACCCGTGTGAAGCATCCAGAGCAAATACCGGACTGTGGGGTCCTTAAACCCATGGACTACGACGTCCTTAACCTTGACCGAGATGTCTTAAAACTAACAATGGACCGCAATGTCCTTAAACTAACAATGGACCGCAATGTCCTTAAACTACCCACGGACCGCAATGTCCTTAAACTACCCATGGACCGCAATGTCCTTAAACTACCCACGGACCGCAACGTCCTTAAACTACCCATGGACCGCAACGTCCCTAAACTAGAACAATAGGGCCCTCCATATGCTCTTTTGTCGGATCTAAACGGTCCCGTTTAAGTTGATCTTAGCCTCCAAAAATGGCTAACGCGTCCTTAAACCTTCAAACAGATTGGACTACGAATCCCCTAAATTAACTCCGGCTCGAGGGTACATCTCTGAACTCCTCTGACATCCGTCGTTGTAATCTTTCAACGTCGTCAGAGAGGTGATGAGTCCCGATGGCCATACATACGATGGACCACTACGTCCCTAAACTGGAACATTAGAGTCCAAACACTCTTCTGTCGGATCTAAACGATCCCGTTAAGTTGATCTTAGTCACAAAGTTAGACTAACGTATCCTTAACAAACGTTTGAGTTGATCTTAGCCTCAAGCATGGCTGACGTATCCTCAAACCAAACCCCCCAAACCCAAATCTAAGATAATACGGATTTGGACTAGTCCACGCCCTACGGGCGACGACATAACTCAGTCTCCGTAAACAATCCACGGGCAGCAAAATACAAAACAAACACCCACGACACGAAGTGACCATCTGGAGAAGGAGAAAGTTGTTACCGCAACGCGGTAGCGTAATTAACTGCAGGGGCTTGCGCCTGCAGGGAAGAGCGTCCCCACAATCAAAAACCCCTCATTCGAGGGGGAATCTGACGAAGTCTGCTACATCGGACGCATCCGTCTAAACCTTCGATACATGGTGCCATAAATCAACTTGGCATCTTCGGAGAGGTGGACGGATAGCACCAATTAGCATCTGCCCCGAATCTCAGGCAAGACGCGGTGTCGCGCCGTCTTTCGGAGGGGAACAGATTCTGGCACGCCCGGTGGGACCTTTTCCTCTTTCCACTCCACACTTCGTGTGTCGTGATTCGCGAACCAATCGCGGTTCGCTAATAGTTGCCCTTGGGTCTCAAGGTACTGAGAATTGGCATCTTGCTTATTGCAGAAAGCAAAGGATCGATGGCTTTCATCCCTGCGAAATCCTCCAACTGCTCAGACGGCAACTGCAGCCGACGCTCTGCCTCGCCAGGAGGTATAGCCTGTGGACCCCAAGCTGCTTCGCTGTTCACAATGCCGATGGAACAGGTCACCCGCGCCACCACAGGATTGTTTTTTGGGACCATGATCCCGCCGACAAACTTTACCGTTCCAGTGCTGGCGAAGGAAACTCTCAAGAAGTCGGTCTTTGATCGTCTTACCCCTACCGCGGCTCCTCTCAACGAGTCGCCCAACGTCAACGCCTCGGTCTTCTCTAGACTGGGCCAGAAATCATGCGAGCTCATTACGGGGCCTACAATCTCAAAGAAGACTGCTTCTAAGAAAGTGAACGCTCCCATACCCGAAATCGCCAAGGCAACCTCTCCAGCCAAAAAGTCGGTCTTTACAAGATTGACGGCTCCGGCCTTTGCTCCCGCTTCCCAGAGGACATCGGTCTTCGATAGGTTAACGCCAACAACAACCCCCCATCCACACAGAGGGCATGAAGAAACCATTCTTACCGCTGACCCTGCACCGTCCGCTCGACACTCTCGACGTCGCCATTGGCGCCGAGTGAGGAAGGCTGGGGGCAACTCTCCCTCCGGATTGACCCCACCAGCCCCGGTGGCCGAAGTTAATGCCGCTGTTCCGACTGGGAACAGTTTTGAAACGCTAAATAAGGTGCGAAGGAATTCCCCTACGGCAGTACTGAAGAAATCTCCTCCCTTACTAAAAAAGGTGGTGGAAACAAAACCCGAACAGCCTCGATCTCCTCAACGGCTGTCTTCCAAAATTTATAAGGTTTGGCGACAAGCCCGAGATTCGATCATCGATCCAAACTTCTCCCGCCAGCACAAGAAACTGAAAATCCAACCTGAAGCTGGTCACCAGGCTAAACCCCAAAAGGCTGTTGATCAACTGACTCATAAAAGGAGGAGGCCAGAGAGGACCCCACAGCATGCAACGACGGCTAAAAACACTAGGCCTAGACGCCCTAAGTCTGGGGGCATGATGGTCCACACTGTATACATGGCCTCTGGAAAGGAGGAGGGCCGCACTTCTACAGGCCATCGACCACTAACCCGATCCGTAACAAAATCCCAGGAGCAGCAACAAAAGCTCCAAGAAATGATGAATGCTATGGCCGCGCTCACCGGGCCAAAGGAAAGCCCAGAAGCGTCCTCAGACGCACGCCGGGAGGAAGAAACCGACGCTGAATTCCTTCGCCGAACACTGGAGAAAAGGGACAAAGAGGCGGCTGAACAAGCGGCCAACATACAACGGATGGGCCTTCTCTTTCAAGATGTGATAGGAATGATGATCCAGCAAGACTTACCAGCTGAAGATCCTCCGATTATTCTGGAGGGCGACCGAGGAGAGACGTCAAATCCACCTCCAGCCCTCTCGACGGCCAAGGAAGAGACGATCTCTAAGGCTGACTTGGCTGACTACATAGCCCAGCAAATCCGAGTTCATCGCGCAACTGAGGCAGCTGGTCAGACCGTGAAAACCGGGCGGCCGTATCCGAGCTGGTACGATCAAATCAAATACCCGCAAGGCTATACGATACCGAAATTCCATGTGTATAAGGGGACCGGCAATCCCCATCAACATGTCGCCCAGTTTCGGGCCCTATGCGGTAACACCGGCGGTGACGATAAATTGTTGCTTCGCCAATTCGTGGGCAGCTTGTCAGAAACAGCGTTCGAATGGTATTCAGAACTCCCGAACGATTCCATCAAAACGTTCGCTGAAATGGAGTTGTTGTTCACTCAGCGATTTGCAAGTGCCAGCGAACGCACTCCAATAACTGCACTTATTAACGCCAGGGTAAAACCGGGTGAAACCTGGGTCCAGTACGCTATACGCTGGCGGAACTTGTGGTCGAGATGTGAGCAGCGCATCGAGGAAGCACCTGCGGTGGGCATGTTCGTGGGAACTCTAGACCCTCACGCAACTATCTCCCAGTTTATGATGTTCTTTAAGCCAACCACATTCCAGGCTCTGATCGACAAGTTAGCTCAGATGGACCAGATGGGTCATAGACCACCTACACCGAAGTCGGAACCTCGGAATGACAAGGGTAAAGGAAGGGCAACCTTTGTCGCGAATGCCCAACAGCAACCTAACGCCCCGAAATCGACGGATCAATTGGAGGAAAGACGCCGGTACTATAATGAGAAAATGAAGCGTCCCTACTCGTTCCCACAAGACAAGACGAAGCGGTTATTCGAGTTGGCAATACGCAACAGACTTATAAACCTACCAAATCCAAGGCGACCACCACACCCCACCGAGGTGAATAACTCCAACTACTGCCCTTATCATCAGACGGTAAGTCATCCGATTGAAGATTGCTTTGTCTTCAAAGGATGGATCGAAGATCAATACCTCCAGGGGAAATTTGTACTGTCCGAAAAGTGGAAGGTGAACCCACCACAACCACATACTCCTAAGAAGGCCGATACACCGGGGGCAACCTGCTCCTTTATCGAAGAAGCTCCATGGGAGGTCGTGCTATCAACGAAGACCAAAAGAATGCTGAGAGACCTCCATGCATGCCCTGCGATCGAATGGAAGGACCCTCTTGAACCTCAAATTATCGAAGGGATGTTGAAGCCCCGCCCAATTATAAAGACTAACGATAAGAGCCGAAATACTCACGTCCAACCGTCAAAATCTTCGAAGAAAAAGAAGAAGAAATCCAAGAAGTCCGTGAAGCTTGGAAACGAGCACACGAACTTACAGAAGCAAATAGACGCGCTGGAAGAATACAATCAAAAGGCGCGAACTCCTGTCACACTGCAAGAGTTCCTCAACCATATCTTTCAAGAGGAAGATGAGGGGGAGAGCTCGTCGGATGAATCCGAAGGATATGTGGCGAGTTGTAACGTAATCTCCCACTCGTTTACCGATGATGGGAAAACTCCCGGCACCAAGAAGATGGAGGCAGAGCCTGTACCAGAGTGTCCATGGCCAACGGACGAAATGATCGACGCTTTTCTAGACAAGATTCGTCTAAAATGTAAAGCGGACCAGGAGCGTAAAATGACCACGCCGGAAAGAGCCAAATACGGACGACTGGACGGAAGAGTGGAGTTACCCCTGCCAGAACAAAAGGCATCCGAAGTGGACAAGAAAATATTCAAGACAAGGAAAAGGTTCGCCAAAGCCATGTCAATGGGAATGATGCTACCACCTTCGGAAGCAAATACGCACGACGGGGCGGAGAGGCACCCTGACTATTGCGCATATCACCGGAAGATCTCACACCCCACGGGGGAGTGCGATGCCTTCAAAATATGGTGGCGAGGATATGTTATCCGTCAGCAACAGTTTAAGCGCATGAAACGCAAGAGCCGTCAGGAGCGAAGAGGTACTGTCGGAGGACATAACAAGACTACTGGCAACTGTTACATGGTTGACGCCAGAGGGTCACAAGTTCTCACCTTCGGGAGCGACTCTGATGAAGAAATGGCTCTGGGCCCTCTCTTTACAGAATCCGTTCTAGGAAAAAAGGAGGAATCAGAGGCCTGCGAGAACATCCAGCTGCGCAACCGCACGCTCCCGGAGAAGAATCTCGGTCCCGTCGGCCGAAAAGATAAGGGAAAGGAAAAGGTCATTGAAGATATCACTTTAGATGACCGGGTCATAAAAGAGCTAACTAACAAAGACCCTCCAAAAAAGGGTAAGGTGGACTATAACATCCTCGCGCACTTAAGGAAACTACCCTCTCAGCTTAGCATTCTTGATGCCCTTCTATTATCAAAAGAAGCGCGAGACTCACTCATTAAAGCGTTGCAAGAACCTGAACAATTCCAGGCCGTTCTCGCCACTGAAAGGATGAAGGATGAACTGGAGGAAGTGCATACAGCCGATGTCACTTTCGGTGATGAAGACCTTCTCCTCGGGACGTGCGACCACAACCGTCCCCTATATGTCTCTGGATACTGCCATGACATCAAGATAGGTAAGATCTTAGTGGATAATGGATCCTCCGTCAACCTCCTTAATGTTCGGGTGTTGAAGGAAATCTGCATGAGTGTGCAACACCTCGCTCGTGACAAAATTACTATCTCCGGTTTCGACTCTCAATCGTCACGGACTCTCGGATCTGTAATACTGACGTTACGCTTCGGACTTCTCGTCACAGACATCAAATTCCATGTCATTGACGCCAAGACCTGCTACAACGCCTTGCTCGGCCGTCCCTGGCTACACGAGTACAACATCATCCCTTCTACACAACATCAGTGTATGAAATACTTCAAGGATGGTTTCGAGTACACGGTAACAGGCGAGTTAAACCTGTTTTCTGTGAATGAAGTCCGCAAATACGAAGATGCGAAATACTTTTTGCCAGATTTCGAGGATACAGAAAGGTGTCGCGACCCGAAGAACAAAACCGCCGCCACCATTCCCGTTTTTGGGAGCGATACCGAAGAAGAGGAGGAAATAGTGTATACGGGGCCATCCCAACGCAACAACCTGGGGGCACCCACCCCCGTACCGGTCTTCGGGAGTGATTCGGAGGACGAGGTTAACGTCGTGTTCTCCAATCGGCTGTCAATACAGGCACCCCTTTGCGATGACCATAGTCTGCAAATCACCATGGTACCGCAAGAACACTATAAGGATCTCGACGCGCTTCAAACCCACAGCGTGCAGGACCTGCAAACATTTTACGTCCCTCCCAAGCGAAGGGGTGAAAAGGTGATCCTATTCTATCAATCCTCAGAGTCGAAGGTGGAGAAAGAGATCTGGCACGGCGTGGATGTTACACTTGACAGGCTCCAACCCATTCGTCTGCCTAGATACTATACAAATGGATTGAAGAAGTTATTGAAGCGCCAAGGAGTACCCTTAAAACAGACTGTGCGGCAGGCTCGGTTCTACAACAGGATTTGGGATGTCCCTGGGACCCAACGCAAATTGCCCAACGGAAAAATAGAAACACTTGGGCTTGGGTACGCGAGAACGGGAAAACAGGAGCGAGCCCACGGCAGCTACGCCATATATACCTTTGATGAAGAAGAAGGCGCCACGTCAGGAGAGACCAATCCCTCATCAAAACTAAACCCCGCGATCGAAGAGCCAAACCCGTTGTTTAAAAGACGAATGGGCAAGCCTACCACGAAAGCGGATCAGAAAATTCGGGAAGATCACAACCACGAAGTGGCCATCTATGAGAAAGCCAGGACGCAACGTCTATTCCAACAAACTGCACAGGCTGCAAAAGATAAAGATGTTCACCATCGTCAACCCGTCATACGAAAGGCTCGACGCAGGGACGGGAATAAATTAAGAAGCGAAAAAAGAAGCCGACAACAACGACGCAGGATTAGAGGGTTACGGGAATTGCGCGGCTCGGACTCGTCCCTCATGGAAAAGATGAGTCGAGCATACTCCTTCCCTCGAGACAAGACGGAACGGTTACTCAAGCTCGCCCTAAAACATCAGATGATCACGCTTCCAGAGTCTAGGCATCCTGAGCAGGCTAGCAAGGTCTCTCATCCGGGTTATTGCTCTTATCACCGAGCCATAGGACATCCGACCGAAGATTGCTTCACCTTCAAGAACTGGGTCGAGGACCAGTACCGACGGGGTAGATTCGCTTTATCCGACGGTTGGAAAGTAACGCCGCCGCAAAGGCACGAGCCTAAAGCCACAAGAGCAGAACCGGATCCGCCTCAGTCTTGGGAGCGAGTTCGCACCTGTTATATGATTACGATATTAAAAGAAGAGCCCGAGAACGAAGATGACCTTCCCCGGTGCTTCGAGAACAGCGATGACGAGTTGATCTCGGAATTTCCGCCCGCTCCGAAAGAACTGGAAGACGGTATACATACTACCGCAGATAACCTCAAGAAGATCGAGCTGGGATCGGCAGACGACCCGCGGCCGACATTTGTCAGCGAGCTGTTATCCGAGGAAAAGGTGGCCGCGTTAAAGAACGTGCTCCTACGGCATAAAGACTGCTTCGCGTGGAACTACTCCGAGATGCCAGGATTGGATCCGGAGATTGCAGTGCATAGATTAGCAATATCCCCGGATATCAAGCCAGTCAAGCAGGCGCCAAGGAGGATGCGACTTGAGCTGGAGATGAGCATCAACGCCGAAGTCAAGAAGTTGATCGATTCCGGATTTATCCAAGAAGTCCAATACCCCGATTGGATCGCCAATATCGTCCCGGTAATGAAGAAGAATGGAACGGTGCGCATATGCGTGGATTTCAGGGATCTCAATAAAGCATGCCCAAAGGACGATTTCCCGGTGCCGGTAACCGAGCTAATGATAGATAACACGTCTACTCACGAGATCTTCTCCTTTATGGATGGTTCTTCAGGATACAATCAGATAAAAATGCATCCCGAAGACCAGAAGCACACCGCTTTCCGGACCCCTTTGGGTGTATTCTGCTACAGGGTTATGCCCTTTGGCCTAAAGAACGCTGGCGCCACCTACCAAAGGGCCATGACAAAAATCTTCGACGATCTCATACACGACATCGTCGAATGCTATATCGATGACCTCGTAGTGAAGAGCATGTCATACGAAGAGCATTTAAAGCATCTCGAAACCGTATTTCAACGCCTTCGGCAATACAATTTGAAAATGAATCCCCTCAAATGCGCGTTTGGAGTCTCCTCGGGTAAATTCCTGGGATTCATCGTTCGACACCGAGGTATTGAAATAGATCCGTCAAAGATTAAAGCGATTATGGAAATGCCCCCGCCAAGAACCCTCAAACAGTTGCGGTCTCTCCAAGGGAAGCTCGCATACATCCGGCGATTTATCGCAAATCTTTCAGGCAAATGCTGCCCCTACAGTCACCTGATGAAGAAGGGAACCCCATTCGTCTGGGATCAAAAATGCCAAGGCGCACTAGACGAGATCAAGCAGTACCTGCAGAACCCGCCGGTATTAGCTGCGCCGGTCAAGGGAAAACCCCTCATTCTTTATACAACCGCCCTCGAAGGTTCCTTGGGCGCATTATGGGCACAAGAGAATGACCAGGGGAAAGAAAGAGCACTTTACTACTTAAGTCGAGTGCTACTGGGGGCAGAAAGCAATTACTCGCCCATTGAAAAGCATTGCTTGGCATTAATCTTTGCAGTAACGAAGCTCAGGCACTATGCGTTGGCGCATGAAGTCCGTCTCATTTCAAAGGTGGATCCCCTTAAATACCTGATGTCAAAGGCTATATTGACGGGACGACTCGCTAAATGGGCCCTACTCTTGATGGAGTTTTCGATAACATATCAACCCCTCAAGGCAGTAAAGGGTCAGGCCATTGCCGACTTCCTCGCTGAGCACCCGATACCGGCCGACTCTCCTCTAAACTGTGATTTGCCGGACGAGCATGCATTTGATGCAATTGGCGGTGGAAGCACACGATGGGAACTCTATTTCGATGGAGCGTCCTCCACAAAGAAACAGAAACAGGGTAACCCGATCATCAAATCGGGGATAGGCCTTATCTTTGTAACTCCACAAGGAGGGATAATGCGCTTCGCCTTCTCCTTAACAGAGTCAAGGACAAACAATGAAGCCGAATACGAAGCTCTGATAGCAGGCCTTGAAATCGCCATCAACATGGGAA
This sequence comes from Agapanthus africanus, assembly GCA_030015575.1. Taxonomy (NCBI): domain Eukaryota; kingdom Viridiplantae; phylum Streptophyta; class Magnoliopsida; order Asparagales; family Amaryllidaceae; genus Agapanthus; species Agapanthus africanus. Next base: position 411,447,965 of record CM057349.1, on the reverse strand, counting down.
TTGAAGACCTCCACATATACGGGGATTCTCAGCTGGTCGTTAGCCAAATAAATGGTGACTACCAAACATGCAAACCAGAATTGGTGAAATACGGCGTAAAGGTGCGACAACTGTTGGCCCAGATCCCCTCCTATATTCTAGAGAACATACCGCGCGCGGAAAACAGCAAAGCAGACGCGTTGGCCAAACTCGCTAAAGAACTGGCTGACGAGAACCTCGATGACGTCAGAATCGTGGTACAAAGCCGTCGAGTGCTCGCCCCGGCAGAAATACCTCCGGAATTATATAAAGAAAAGGGAGCGATTCAGCAAGCGACCCTACAAATAAAAGACCGTGAGAAGGCTGAGGACTGGAGGGAAGTCTTCATAGACTACTTTAAGTCCCACCGAATGCCCGAAGAGGCGTCCTCAAGGCATCAGCTTATGAAACGAGCTCTATCCTTCGCTTTCGTCAACGATACCCTGTACAAGAGATCGTTTGATTTTCTATGGCTGAGATGCTTGGGACCTGACGAAGCGGAACGAGTCGTTCGAGAAGTTCACGACGGACTTTGCGGTTCTCACCAAGCAGGCCCAAAGATGAAGTTAAAAATTAAGCGGATGGGTTACTACTGGCCCACGATGATCCAGGACTGCCTCGAGTATGCAAAGCAATGCCACTCATGCCAGATCCATGGAGACTTCATCCACCAACATCCGAATCCACTACACCCAACGGTGGCCAGCTGGCCATTCGAAATGTGGGGGACTGACATAGTCGGCCCCATAGAGCCGGCATCAGCCCGGGGACATCGTTTTATCCTGGCGACAACTGATTACTTCTCCAAATGGGCAGAAGCGGTACCACTGAGGGAAGTGAAGACGGAGAACATTCTCCATTTCTTCAAAACACACGTCATCTATCGGTTCGGAACCCCGCGACGGATTATCTCCGATAATGGGCCGGCCTACCGAAGCCATAAGATTAGCCGCTTCGCACAGCAGCACAATATAGACTGGAGATATTCTTCAGTTTACAACCCACGAGCTAACGGTCTGGCCGAGGCTTTCAATAAGACCTTGACGAAGATCATGAAAAAGACCGTCTCCAGGAATAAGAGAGACTGGCACGAAAGGCTGCAAGAAGCCCTCTGGGCTTATCGAACTACATTCAAGACGGCCACGAACACAACGCCGTACGCGTTGGTATTTGGGACGGAAGCAGTTCTCCCCCTCGAGATAGAGTTACCCTCTCTACGAGTAGCAGTCCACCACGAGCTGACGAACGAAGAAAATGCTCACCTTCGGCTTGAGGAGCTTGACGCCCTCGATGAAACCCGGCTCATAGCGCAACAACATCTAGAAGCCTACAAAGCAAAGATGACGCGCTCTTACGAAAGATTGACCAGGCCGAGGACATTCCGCCCAGGCGAACTCGTACTAGTGGTCAAAAGACCTATGATCCCCAATCGCGCCAAGCGGGGAAAATTTGAGCCAAACTATGAAGGCCCGTACATCATAGACAAGGTCTACCAGGGTGGAGCCTACCTACTCATGGACATGCACGGTGAAAGGCCTTTCAGGCCAGTAAACGGTCGCTTCTTGAAGAAATACCATGCTTAATAAGCTGCAGCCTAGGTCAATGATGGATGACGACGACTATGTCCGCTCGCTATCTTCCTAAAGCTCAGACTTTACAAGCAGCAGCCGGCCTTCCTATATCGACGGACCGAAACGTCCTTAAACAATCGTCGGACCGAAACGTCCTTAAACTATCGTCGGACCGAAACGTCCTTAAACTATCGTCGGACCGAAACGTCCTTAAACTAACAGCGGACCGAAACGTCCCTAAACTAATGCCGGACCGAAACGTCCTTAAACTAACAACGGACCGAAACGTCCTTAAACTAACAGCGGACCGAAACGTCCTTAAACTATCGACGGACCGAAACGTCCCTAAACTACCACCGCAACGTCCTTAGGTTGACGAGATGGATAAATAAAAAAAAAATGATAAAAAAAAAAAAAAAAAAAACGGTATGTCCATAAGCAAAATGGGCACGGATGAAAACCCGAAAAGGGCTCCGTGAGTAAAAACAGCAGGGCTGCCGGCAAGTGTTCGTGAAAACCCGAAAGGGCGCGACCTTGTAAAAAAAAAGAGAAGAGTAAAAATGATATAAATAAAAAAAAACGGTATGTCCATAAGCAAAATGGGCACGGATGAAAACCCAAAAGGGCTCCGTGAGTAAAAACAGCAGGACTACCGGCGAGTGTTTGTGAAAACCCGAAAGGGCGCAACCTCGTTAAAGGACACTTACAGAGTCCTCTCGACCCTGTAAGGAGAAACCACCTGCGTGAGATCCTTACGACTCACAAAGGAGCAGCACACTTAGGGATCCTCACGATTCCTGAGGAGAAAATACACTTACGAGATCCTCACGACTCGTAAGGAGAATTCTCTTATGGGACCCTCACGGCTCATGAGATTTGAAAGTCTTAAGTTACAGAAACCTGAACCTGTTCTTAAGCAAATCCCCCACAACCTCCGATATTGCCCTACAAGAGGCTCAATACTGACCCTTGTATACAATCCACGGGCGCGAATAAACATTTCCCCAGCAAAGTCCAACCCTTGTAGGTCCCCTCGACCCATAAGGAGAAAACCCTCTTGTAGGATCCTTACGACTTACAGAGGAACATACACTTAGGAATCCTCACGATCCCTAAGGAGAAAATACACCTGCAAGATCCTCACGACTTGTAGGGAGAAATACCTTTGTGAGACCCTTACGGCTCATGAAGTCAAAAGCCTTAGTCGACAGGACCTTAACCCTGTTTGCTAAGCCACCTTTGTTCAACATCGATAGAGGCAAATGATGATTTGCTCCTGGCAACATCCCAGTTGCAGCGATGCTGATGCCGAAATCGGTGTCCAAAATCCGAGCTTGCGGCGAAAAAGCTAGCAAGCCACACATGCCTACAAAATAGCCGAAATGATGGGGCAACTTGCAATAAAAAGCAGCAAGTAGAAATGAAGGCATGAAAAATAGCCGAAATGATGGGGCAACTCGCAATAAAGAGCAGCGAGCAGAAAATAAATAAATAGCCGAAATGATCGGGCACCGCGAAAAATAGCCGAAATGATTGGGCAATCGCGACTTTCGCGATATAAAAGCTGAAATGATAGAGCATCGCGGAAAAAGAAATAAAATAAAAATAAAATTTATGCCCTACAGGTGATACTACAACAATCCCTGTACACAATCCAGGGGCGCAAACAAAGAAAGAGTCGTACTCCTTCCCCCAGGTTTCACCAAAAAAGAAGAAGCCAGGTCTCGACGGGCCACAAGCGACCTAGAGATCATCCAAACACTCGTCTCGTAACAACGGACATGACTTCAAACAAAGCAGAGCAGCGGCAGCTCCCAATTCCATGGCTCGGTGGTATACATATCGCCAACAGTCAAACCTCCATTCCGTGAAATGCGGATACAATCGATAAAATTCCTGGTTACGTGGAACGCGGATAACGTCACTCTTTGACCCCGTGGAAAACGTCCAGAGCGGATCCTGGTCCTCGCAGAGCACGGCAATGAACCCGTGTGAAGCATCCAGAGCGGAGCCTAGTCCTCGCCTAACGCGGCAGTGAACCCGTGTGAAGCATCTAGTGCAAACTTCCTGGTTACGTGGAACGCGGATAACGTCACTCTTTGACCCCGTGGAAAACGTCCAGAGCGGATCCTGGTCCTCGCAGAGCATGGCAGTGAACCCATGCGAAGCATCCAGAGCGGAGCCTAGTCCTCGCCTAACGCGGCAGTGAACCCGTGTGAAGCATCTAGTGCAAACTTCCTGGTTACGTGGAAAGCGGATAACGTCACTCTTTGACCCCGTGGAAAACGTCCAGAGCGGATCCTGGTCCTCGCAGAGCATGGCAGTGAACCCGTGCGAAGCATCCAGAGCGGAGCCTAGTCCTCGCCTAACGCGGCAGTGAACCCGTGTGAAGCATCTAGTGCAAACTTCCTGGTTACGTGGAAAGCGGATAACGTCACTCTTTGACCCCGTGGAAAACGTCCAGAGCGGATCCTGGTCCTCGCAGAGCATGGCAGTGAACCCATGCGAAGCATCCAGAGCGGAGCCTAGTCCTCGCCTAACGCGGCAGTGAACCCGTGTGAAGCATCTAGTGCAAACTTCCTGGTCACGTGGAACGCGGATAATGTCACTCTTTGACCCCGTGGAAAACGTCCAGAGCGGATCCTGGTCCTCGCAGAGCATGGCAGTGAACCCATGCGAAGCATCCAGAGCGGAGCCTAGTCCTCGCCTAACGCGGCAGTGAACCCGTGTGAAGCATCTAGTGCAAACTTCCTGGTTATGTGGAACGCGGATAACGTCACTCTTTGACCCCGTGGAAAACGTCCAGAGCGGATCCTGGTCCTCGCAGAGCATGGCAGTGAACCCGTGCGAAGCATCCAGAGCGGAGCCTAGTCCTCGCCTAACGCGGCAGTGAACCCGTGTGAAGCATCTAGTGCAAACTTCCTGGTTACGTGGAACGCGGATAACGTCACTCTTTGACCCCGTGGAAAACGTCCAGAGCGGATCCTGGTCCTCGCAGAGCATGGCAGTGAACCCATGCGAAGCATCCAGAGCGGAGCCTAGTCCTCGCCTAACGCGGCAGTGAACCCGTGTGAAGCATCTAGTGCAAACTTCCTGGTTACGTGGAACGCGGATAACGTCACTCTTTGACCCCGTGGAAAACGTCCAGAGCGGATCCTGGTCCTCGCAGAGCATGGCAGTGAGCCCATGTGAAGCATCCAGAGCGGAGCCTAGTCCTCGCCTAACGCGGCAGTGAACCCGTGTGAAGCATCTAGTGCAAACTTCCTGGTCACGTGGAACGCGGATAACGTCATTCTTTGACCCCGTGGAAAACGTCCAGAGCGGAGCCTGGTCCTCGCAGAGCACGGCAGTGAACCCGTGTGAAGCATCCAGAGCAAACACCGGACTGTGGAGTCCTTAAAATCCACGGACTATGACGTCCTTAACCTCGACCGTGATGTCTTAAAACTAACGATCAACCACCACGATTCCCTACGGATTTTGCCTTGGTTTAAGGGTACATCTCTTCACTCCTTTGATACCCGGCGTTGTAATTCTTCAACGTCTTCAAAGAGGTGACGGGTCCCTGTAACCAAACATCGGACTGTTGAGTCCCTAAATCCACGGACTATGAGGTCCTTAACCTTGACCGTGATGTCTTAAAACTAACATCGGACTGTGGAGTCCCTAAATCCACGGACTATGAGGTCCTTAACCTTGACCGTGATGTCTTAAAACTAACATCGGACTGTGGAGTCCTTAAATCCACGGACTATGAGGTCCTTAACCTTGACCGCGACGTCTTTAAACTACGATACCTCGAAAGATCCCTGACTCCGTGAAACGCGGATAAGGATGATCACATCCAACACTTGCAGGCCCTCACGACCTGTAAGGAAGAAAAACTCTCTTGTGGGATCCTTACGACTCTCAAGGGAAAACCCTTTTAAGAATCCTCACGATTCTTAAGAAGAACTCACACCTATGGGATCCTCTCGACCTGTAGGGAGAAAAACTCTTTATGAGACCCTTGTGGCTCGTAAAAAGCAAAAGCCTTAGGAAACAGATCCTAACCCTGAATCCTAAGCCACGGCCGTCCTGCAAGAAGATTAAGATAGAATATCCGCAGAATGCATTCAATGAAAAGGAGACACATCATTGGCAAGAAAAATGTATCTTTTATTCATAAACCAAAACGGGTACAAAGTACAATTTATGGAAGGAACAAAAAGAAAATACTCTCATCCATGAGTATGTACAAAAAGGAAGAAAAAGATACAAATGTTTCAGGCCGGCGGGCGATTCAGCAACTTGGTCAGCTCATCCTGCTTTTGCTGAGCCACGGCTTCATGACGCAAGATCTCCAGAAGACGAGCCTCCGCCTGAGCTTGCTGGGCCTGATATGAAGCGAGCCGGGCTTCAAGCTCTTTTTCAGTAACCTTATGAGCCTCAACCCTCTCGCGAGTAAACGTGACGGCTTTGTCAAGAGCCACCACCTCTTTGATGGACTCCTGTAGCACCCGCCACAGTTCATACGCTTTATTGGCCCTGGCTGTGAGATTGGCTCATCATATGAATGAGCTTTCCGTTGCCAGCACTAATCGGTCTGAAACAAGTTCATATCACCTGAGAGATAAAATTCAAGGCGTTGATTCGCACACAATATGACAACAGTATTGGTAATTGAAGAAAGTTTTCACAAAAAGGAACACAAAGTTTATTCATGCAAGCGGAAACATACACACGAGTACCAAGCCTACATAGAAGTTCAAAATAAAGCATGCAAAAAGGGGAGACCAAGTTATAAAAAAAGGGGGGAATGTCCTACTCTAACGGAAAAGATCGCCAAACACAGGATCAATGGCACAAGGGTTAGTGAAGCAAAGGACAAAATTCTCCATCTCTCTCTCCGCTTCCTCCAGCACATCGAAGCGACGGTTCTCACGAGGAGTCGCTCCCCATCGATTGGCGCCGTGTTCGTCCGCGAAAGCGGACATAATAGCTCGCCGGGCCTTGATCTGGCCCAGCAGATGGATTGAGCAATCCTTCAAAGCCTGAGTGATCAGGCACGCTTCATGAAAACCCTCGAGCTTCTCTTCCACCGCGTCAAGCATCGCCAGGGTCATCTCTGCTGGGTGAGGGGGGATGTCGGCAAGCACGGCCGTGAGGATCATCCGGAGCCAGAGAGAACCCATCGGGAGAGGAGACCCCCTGCGGATCGAGAGTTCATGTATGGCTGAGTCGCATTCGTTGTCGGTAAGGAGGGGATCCACCAACCGAGCGGCAAAGCGAGGGATCATCTCCTCGACAGGCACTTCCCATGGCTGTCGACGAGCGTGTGGGCGGTTACAGGCCATAGCGTTCAGATACTCCTCAAATTAAATCACGTCGATATGGGAATGAGTTTCTCTGTGAAGAGAAAATGGGCTATGACCTCAAGAATATAAAGAAGTGCATTAAGTGCTATGCGCGGAAAATCTTGCATGCGAAAGATGTTTCCAAGGCCCAAAAAGGGAAAGGCATCGAAAATCAAGGAGAAATAACTATTTCCAGGGCTCCTTTTATGCATCTGATAATGCGCGCTAAAAATGCGGCATGGAAAGTTTTGTGAACAGTCCCATCAGAAGATCTCACGTGTAGAACACGTGAGACCCAAACCTAATGTGCGTTTAAAGGAAAGAATATGGAGTGATACCCTGCATATTAAAGTACAAACGACAATAGTGACAGAATAATAAGATTTCAGAGGAAAAGTATGCGAACACACAGAGACATAACAAAGCTTATCATCCAGACTGCAAGAAGGCGATACAAAATAAAAGAAAAACTTTTACAATGGTAAGGCTTCAGACACGGGGCACGGGTTGAGAAACTCGAAATTGACTTTATTCAAGATCTTCCAAGCATTTCGGACCTCCCGAGTATGCTTTCTCTCACGGTCACAGGCATCGGGGTCTCCGCGGATGTCCTCTTCCCTCCGGTAGGCGCCCAGTATAGCTGATTGCTGAAAAATTTGATGAAGGAGATCAATGAGATCATCCCGCCTTCTCTTGGAAATCAAGCCCATAAGGTACACCGAATGCACCTTATCCTCAGCAATGTCCAAGTCCCCGAGCGGTATGCCGGCACAAAAGAGAGGAAGTGCCTCCCGGATCGCCAGCACGATCAGCCTCAGAAGAGAAGAGCGACGGGGAAGTAGCCGATGATTGTACTCGTCGAAGCGGCCCATGATCTCGGCACACTGAGCATTAGTGAACTCCTGGTTCTGACTGCGGCCCAGCGCACGAATATTCCCGTACGAGATGATCTCGTCAAGACGATACAGATGGGCATCCATAATACCTGAAATAAAAGTCACGAGAATTATTACAAAATCCCCATTGCATTAATGGCAGAAGAATCGCCTCGAGCCGAGAGACCCCAGAGATGCTCTGTGTGAAGAAATCGAGTTCTTCATTGGAATTTAATTCCTTATTAAGGAAAGGGAATTAAATTCCCAGAAACATTTTGAATGGAATTAAATTCCATGGGTTTGAACCACCATCACCGTCTCCTTAAGGGATCATCTGAACCCTAAGTGATCTACTACGGGAAGTCAAGTGGTTTCATATTTTGGTTAAAATACTTGGAGAAAAATGAGTTCTTCGGGAAACCCTCGATCTGGATTTTAAATCCAGAGAGGTCTGTCAAAACAAAGGTGCTTCGACTACCATTACCTGAGGAAAAAGGGCCCTTTTCGAACAGAGTTAAACTCTGGAAAATCTTAAAACAGAGAACTAAGCTCTGGAAGAAGAGGATTAAATTCTCAAAGAAAAGTTCTCAGGAGAAGAAGATGAGCAGAATGAAGGCTCCTATGAAGAGACAGCGGTATTTATAGAAAACAGTGGAAACGCTTCGTCTCCCCAGATCCCTAGATGAATCCAACGGTCACAAGAGATGACAGCGTTGCACTCACGTGCTGACACGTGAGACCAACGCTGTGGGGGCATTTGTTTCCTGATTTAAAATCAGGAAAGCTTCTGTGGAAAGCTTCTATGGAAAGCTTCAAAAGGGGGTCACGTGCTCACACGTGACTAGTGGTCACGTGTTGGCACGTGACACCTAAAAACGTCGTTAAGGCAAGTTCAATTCCCTGACTGCGAAGAAGGAAAAGAAAAGCTTCAAGGAGAGTCGCGTGCTCCCACGTGACCAGGGTCACGTGTTGGCACGTGACGTTTAAATACAAGCGTCAAAGGCACGTCGGGTAACTGACCAAGTCAAGAAAAAGGCTTCAGAAGAAGTCACGTGCTCCCACGTGACCAGGGTCACGTGTCGGCACGTGACGTTCAAGGCAGCAAGCGCGTCTCCAGAACAACCAAGGAAAGAGAGCTCAAACAAAGGGTCACGTGCTCACACGTGACCAGGGGTCACGTGGTAGCACGTGATGTTTAAGCAGCAATCAGAAGACACAGCGCAGAAAGCTCGTTCCAAAGGGGGTCACGTGCTCACACGTGACCATGGGTCACGTGGTCACACGTGACCGACTTTCAAAGCCCATTTTTGACGACAGAATTAAATTCTGAAGGAAATTCGAATCTTTCCAAAGGAAAGTAATTATTTGGGACTAATCAAATTAAAGATTCAGAGATGATTAAAGATCATCTATCTATGGAAAATCTCGGCTTTGGGAAAGATTTCCCCCTTAAATCTAACCAAAATATCAAAGGAGAATCTCTGAATTCAAGATCCAATGGTGAATAAAATTCACCTAATAATCCAAAGGCCCAAAATGAATTATGGATGCAAATCAAATCTCCCAATGAAGATTCGTCAAAAAACTGATTGATGCGGCTGCTTCTCCTATAAATAGGAGCCAAAAGACACAGAGAGAGATATACATGCGCAGAGAAGAAAAGAGAAAAGGAGAAAAGCTTTGATACTTCGAAAAGACTCAGATCTTCTGCAAAAAACCCTAGGTAAGAAAGGGAAGGCATTTTGAAAGAAGCAGAATTTAATTCTCAACAGAGTTTAACTCTGATAATATAAAAGCAGAAGAACTTATTTCTTCTCTCTTTGATAGAGGATCTGCAAAGTGCACATCTCCCCTTAAGGTTGAGAATTTAATTCTCAATGGGTTGAGATCCTGCCATGCAGATCCAAAACATAGAGAAGGAGTGCAAACTTGAGAATTTAATTCTCACAGAACTATAGGAATTTAATTCCTCCAAAATAAAAGTGGGGCTAGACCCTGTATCATGGGAATTTAATTCCTTCAAAACAAAAAAAAAGAGAAACAGGGTTTAACCCTAATTAAAGAACTTAGTTCTGTTGAAACAACGATCATCATTTCCTCAAAAATTTTATTAGGGTTCAACCCTATTCAGCCCTTCACATAAACGGGGAATTTAACTCCCGCAGAAAATTCAGAGTTAAACTCTATTCCAGAATACAAGTCTTCAAAAGAAAGAAGGATTTAATTCCTCTGAAATTAAAAAGTCTCCGGAATTTAATTCCTGAAAAAAGGAGTAACAAATCCTCTGAAAAAACCACATTAAGGCAGGGTCACGTGTCACCACGTGACCCCCCCTCAAAAGCCCTACAGAAAACCCCTTTGAGGCAGCACCCCACGTGACCCACGTGACTTTCAGCAGAAGCCTTAACGCATAGGCATTTGAATGCCCATCACGTGCTGACACGTGATGCTATCAAAAGATGCAGTAATTTCAGCAGAACAAATGGAGGAAGGGCGCTCTCACGTGCTGCCACGTGACCCCTCTTGTCTTAGTGTTTAACACTAAATTGAAACTCTCGCACTCAGTGTTAAAATATTGCTGGGCCTTAGTGTTCAACACTAATTAAAAAGCTTTATCTGCAGTGTTCAACACTGATTACCTTAGTGTTTAAATACTAATCTGAGATCTTCATTTGCAGTGTTCAACACTGATCTGTTTTAGTGTTTAACACTAATTTGAGAAGCCTTATTGCTGGTGTTTAACACCAATTATTTCTTAGTGTTAAACACTAACTTGTTAACCGCATTCCCAGTGTTCAACACTGATTGCTCTATAGTGTTTAACACTAGGCTTTGGCCCAATTGGCTAAATGGATAGAGGCAAAGCCTCTCCTTCAATGGATCAGCAAAAAGTCAATGTTTCAGACCCGACTGGACTTAGCCCAAGCTGGCCATAAGTCCTCAATTTGTGATTAACTGGGCTAATGGGCTCATAACATAATTAATCAGTCTCGACCCCAAATTGGGTCAGGGACTATTAAATCCATTCCGGTTCTAGGGTACATCTCTTCACTCCTTTGAAACTTGGCATTGTAATCCCTCAATGTCTTCAAAGAGGTGACGGGTCCCGACGGCCACTCATGATATGGACTGTGGGGTCCTTAAACCCATGCCTAATGCAAAATTCCTGGTTACGTGGAACACGGATAATGTCACTCTTTGACCCCGTGGGAAACGTCCAGAGCGGATCCTGGTCCTCGCAGAGCACGGCAGTGAACCCGTGTGAAGCATCCAGAGCGGAGCCTGGTCCTCGCCAAGCACGGCAGTGAACCCGTGTGAAGCATCCAGAGCAAATACCGGACTGTGGGGTCCTTAAACCCATGGACTACGACGTCCTTAACCTTGACCGAGATGTCTTAAAACTAACAATGGACCGCAATGTCCTTAAACTAACAATGGACCGCAATGTCCTTAAACTACCCACGGACCGCAATGTCCTTAAACTACCCATGGACCGCAATGTCCTTAAACTACCCACGGACCGCAACGTCCTTAAACTACCCATGGACCGCAACGTCCCTAAACTAGAACAATAGGGCCCTCCATATGCTCTTTTGTCGGATCTAAACGGTCCCGTTTAAGTTGATCTTAGCCTCCAAAAATGGCTAACGCGTCCTTAAACCTTCAAACAGATTGGACTACGAATCCCCTAAATTAACTCCGGCTCGAGGGTACATCTCTGAACTCCTCTGACATCCGTCGTTGTAATCTTTCAACGTCGTCAGAGAGGTGATGAGTCCCGATGGCCATACATACGATGGACCACTACGTCCCTAAACTGGAACATTAGAGTCCAAACACTCTTCTGTCGGATCTAAACGATCCCGTTAAGTTGATCTTAGTCACAAAGTTAGACTAACGTATCCTTAACAAACGTTTGAGTTGATCTTAGCCTCAAGCATGGCTGACGTATCCTCAAACCAAACCCCCCAAACCCAAATCTAAGATAATACGGATTTGGACTAGTCCACGCCCTACGGGCGACGACATAACTCAGTCTCCGTAAACAATCCACGGGCAGCAAAATACAAAACAAACACCCACGACACGAAGTGACCATCTGGAGAAGGAGAAAGTTGTTACCGCAACGCGGTAGCGTAATTAACTGCAGGGGCTTGCGCCTGCAGGGAAGAGCGTCCCCACAATCAAAAACCCCTCATTCGAGGGGGAATCTGACGAAGTCTGCTACATCGGACGCATCCGTCTAAACCTTCGATACATGGTGCCATAAATCAACTTGGCATCTTCGGAGAGGTGGACGGATAGCACCAATTAGCATCTGCCCCGAATCTCAGGCAAGACGCGGTGTCGCGCCGTCTTTCGGAGGGGAACAGGTTCAAGGGTACATCTCTTCACACCTCTGATATATGTCGTTGTAATTCTTCAACGTCTTCAGAAAGGTGGCGGGTCCGACGACCAACAACTCCTTTCATCCCATATTGATGCACTTCTAAATTGACGTGCACACTTCAAATCAGATCATGCCCCAAGTTGGGCACATTCCATATCAACAACGTTCACTTCGTCACGTAACAAATACACGTGCGCGCAAGTTGAATGATGGGCCGAAACGTCCTTAAACTAATATTCGCCTCTAAAATGGCGATAATGGACCGAAACGTCCTTAAACTAATATTCGCCTCCAAAATGGCGATAACGGACAGAAATGTCCTTAAACTAATATTCGCCCCCAAATACGGCGATAATGGACCGAAAAGTCCCTAAACTATAAATTCCGCCTCAAATACGGCGACAAAGGACCGAAATGTCCTTAAACTAATATTCTCCCCCAAATATGGCGATAATGGACCGAAACGTCCCTAAACTAAAAGTTCGCCTCAAACATGGCGATAATGGACCGGGATGTCCTTAAACTAAAATAATCGAGCCCAAATGCTCGTATGTTTAAGTCGATCTTAATCTCAAACTAGATTAACGGTCCATAAATCAACCCAAACCCAAATCTAAGAATATACGGATTTGGACTAATCCACGCCCTACGGGTGACGACATAAATTAGTCTCCGTATATAATCCACGGGCAACCCAAAATAAAAATAAACATACACACAACACGAAGTGAAACTCCGGAGTAAGAGAAAGTGGTTATCGCGATGCGGTAATGTAATTAACTGCAGGGGCTTGCGCCTGTAGGGAAGAGTGTCCCCACAATCAAAAACCCCTTGCAAACGAGGGGGAATCTGATAAAGTCTGCTACAACGGTCGCGTATGTCCAAACCTCCGATATACGGTGTCATAAATCAACTTGGCATCTTCGAAGAGGTGGACGGATAACTCAAATAGCATATGCCTACGGGATTCAGGCTGGACGTCCCGACGTCCCGGTCCGTCTTCCGGCGGTGAACAGATTCTGGCACGCCTAGTGAGACCTTTTCTTCTTTCCACTCTGCACTTTGTGTGTCGTATTTCATGAACAAAATCACGGTGCTGAAGAAATCTCCCCCGCCTGCAGAAGCCATAATGCAGACAAAACCGGAGCAGTCCCGCCAACGGCTCTCCTCCCAAATTCACAGGGTCTGGCGGAAAGTCCAAGACTCTGTAATCTACAAAGACTACTCTCGCCGACTGAAGAAAATGAAGGTTCGGCAGGAGAAAAGCTATCCCTCCATCATACAGCGAGGGACGTCTTTTACACAAGTGCCTGTTACAACAGCCCCTTCAACTTCGACCTCCCACAAAAGGACGAGGCCAGAGAAAATCCCACTGCATGCGGCAAATTCCAAAGGCGATGGACCCAAACGCCCCCACGTCTGGGGGCATGATCGTGCATACGGTCTACATGGCTTCCGGAAAAGAGGAAAGCCGTGCTTCCGTGGGTCATCGACCGCAAATTCGGTCATTGACAAAAGCTCAGGAGCAACAACAAAAGCTCCAGGAGATGCTAACGAAAATGGTAGCACTCACCAGACAGAAAGAAAGTCCGGAATCAGCAAGCAAACAGCGCCAAGAGCAGGAGACCGATATAGAGTTCCTGCGAAGGGTGCTTGAAAGGAAGAACAAGGAGGCCGCGGAAAAGCTGCTAACATAAAGTAGATGGCACTTTTGTTCCAAGACATGGTTGGAATGATGATCCAGCCAGAACCTCCAGCCGACGATCCGCCGATAATCATCGAGGATGACAGAGGGGAAACAGCAAACCCTCTTCCGTCTTTACCAGTGGCCATGAAGGAAACGATCTCCAAGGCCGCTCTTGATGACTATATAGCTCAACAAATACGAGCTCATCAAGCTAGTGAAGCGGTTGGCCAAATCGTCAGAACCGGGCGACCGTACCCAGGCTGGTATGTTAAATCAAGTACCCGCCGGGATATACGATCCCCAAGTTCCATGTATACAAAGGGACCAGCAATCCTCACTAGCATGTCGCACAGTTCAGAGCTTTATGCGGCAATACTGGAGGCGACGACAAACTGCTGCTTCGCCAGTTCGTTGGTAGCCTATCGGAGACAGCCTTTGAATGGTACTCGGAACTCCCGAATGACTCCGTCAAAACATTCACAGAGATGGAACTGTTGTTCACACAACGGTTCGCCAGTGCAAACGAGCGCACCCCGATCACGGCTTTAATCAATGCCAGGGTAAAACCAGGAGAAACGTAGGTCCAATACGCGATCCGGTAGCGGAACCTATGGTCAAAATGCGAACAGCACATCGAAGAATCTCCCGCCATGGGCATTTTCATCGGGACCCTTGATCCTCAAACGACTGTGTCCCAGTTCATGACGTTCTTCAAGCCTCCCACCTTCCTGGCTCTGATCGACAAGATGGCCTAAATGGACCAGATGGGCTATGGGCCTGCCTCCTTATAAATGGACCCTCGAAATGCCAAGGGTAAAGGGAAAGCGGTCTTTGTTGCCAACACGCAACAGCAACCGAGTGGTCCAAAGCCAGCCGCCCGCCAAAATAACGCGCGACCACGCCTATCCCTGGAAGAAAAGCTAGGACACACTTACTCATTTCCCAGTGACAAGATGAGGAGACTGTTCGAGCTAGCAGTGTGCAACAAACTCATCATAATGCCAGACCCATGACGTCCACCGCAACCCAGTGATGTCAACAACCCCAACTACTGCTCCTATCACAGAATGGTGAGCCACCCAATTAAGGATTGCTATGTCTTCAAGAACTGGGTCGAGGATCAGTATCAACAGGGGAAGTTCACACTTTCTGAGAGGTGGAGGGTAAACCCGCCACAGAAGCACGCTCCTAAAAAGGTGGATACGCCGGGGGCATTATGCTCGCTCGTAGTAGAAGCTCCAAAGGAAGTCGTTCTTTCAGCTAAAACCAAAAGAATGCTAAAAGATCTCCAGGCATATCCGGCAGTCAGATGGAGAAGCCCACTTGAACCGGAAATCATCAAAGGGATGCTGAATCCGCGTCCGGTACCGAAAACTGTCGACAAAGGGCAAAATCCCTAAGTCGAGCCTTCAAAGTCTTCGAGGAAAAAAAAGAAGACCAAGAAACCTATGCAGCCTGCCGAGTGTAACGACAAACGTACAGACCTACAAAGGTATATTGACGCGCTGGAGGAGTACAACCAGAAGGCGCGGACACCGGTCACCCTTAAAGAGTTCCTCAAGTATATTCTTGAAAACGAAAATAGTGACAACGATGAGAAAAATGACTCATCAGAAAAAAACCGAAGACTATGTAGCAAGTTACCACATGGTCACACATTCGTTGTTAAATGACGAAGAAGCTTCTTCAGCGTCAGAAAACAACACAGAGGAACTGGGGGCAGGTGCGGCGCTAAAATCCCCAAAACTTCTAGAAGAAGACCCGATCGATAGGCTGTTAAACGAAGCCTTTCAAAAAAGCAAAACTGACCGAGAACGCGAAACAGCCATATACGAAAAGGCTAAGCGTCATCATCGGGATGAAAAAGCTACGGCGATGATGAGTCGTAAAGTACTCCAACCAAACCAAAGCACACCTGCTACAAATAAGAGCAGGATCAAAGCAGAGAAGCGGTTCGCCAAAGCCCTGTCAAGAGGAATGAAGCTGCCACCTCTCGTGGGAAGCTCTCCCAGGGTCATATGCCTCGACGGAGAGGATTCACATCCAAACTACTACTTATAGCATCGGAGGGTCACTCATCCCACCGAAGAATACAGCTCCTTCAAGAAGTGATGGCAAGGATATGTTGCCCATCAAAAACACTTCAAGAGGATGAAGCGCGAAACTCGTCGACAGCAAAAAAGTTCGACAAGTGCGCGTGAGAAAATGACTGGCAACTGTCATATGGTTGATACCAGTTCGGAAGGGGATAAACACAATATTCTTACCTTCGGGAGGGATTCTGAGGACGAAATGACCCTTAGACCTCTCTTCAAGGACTCCACGTCCGAAAAAGAAGAGGAGGAGAAGAACTGTGAGAATATTCAGCTGCGGGGCCGCACGCTGCCTGAAAAGAATCCCGGACCTACAAACAAGGGTTCGAGCAAAAAAGACAAAAAGAAAGAAAAAAATACCTAAGGAAATTACCATCGACGAAACTCGCCTTATAGCACGGCAAAACCTGGAGGCTTATAAGGCAAGGATGACACGGTCATACAAAAAACTGATCAAGCCAAGAACATTCTGCTAAGGCGAACTCGTGCTAATCGTCAAAAGACATATGATCCCCAATCATGCAAAACGGGGGAAGTTCGAGCCCAACTATGAAGACCCGTATATCATAGACAAAGTCTACCAAGGTGGAGCCTACCTGCTCATGGATATGCATAGCGAAAGACCCTGCCGGCCAATAAACGGCCGATTTCTCAAAAAATACTACGCCTAACGGGTTACGACCTGAGTCAATGATAGATGGCGATACTTGTGTCTGCTCGCTATCTTCCTGAGTCAGAACCCTAAAAGTAGTATCCAAAATATTCGTCGCCTCGAAAACGGCGATAATGGACCGAGACGTCCCTAAACTAATATTCATTTCTGAATGAAGGACCGAGATGTCTTTAAACTAAATCTTGCCTCAAACATGGCGACAATGGACCGATAAGTCCTTAAACTAAAATTTCGCCTCAAACACTGCGACAACGGACCGAGAAGTCCTTAAACTAATATCTACCTCAAGCATGGCGATAACGGACCGAGATGTCCTTAAACTAAATATCCGCCTCAAAAATGGCGATATCGGACCGAGATGTCTTTAAATTAAAAATTCGTCTAAAAACGGCGATACCGGACCGAGAAGTCCTTAAACTAATCGTTCGCCTCAAACACAGCGACAACGGACCGAGAAGTTCTTAAACTAATACTGCCTCAAACATGGCAACAACGGACCGAGATGTCCTTAAACTAAATACCCGCCTCAAAAATGGCGATATTGGACCGAAAAGTCCCTAAACTAGAAATTCCGCCTCAAATATGGTGACAAAGGACCGAGATGTATTTAAACTAAAACTTTGCCTCAAATGGCGACAACGGACCGAAATGTCCTTAAACTAAAATTTCGCTTCAAACACGACAAATCTTACCAAATACGGCGATATCCACCCTTGAGATCTATATTGCAATCGAAGCCTCAACGACGAAAATTGCAACTCAAGTCTTATCGGCTGCATAGCTACTCCAGCGGTGAAGTTACCCCCACGTCCTACCGGCAAATAGGTGGGTCGCATAAAAAAACGGTATGTCCACAAGCAAAATGGGCATGGATGAAAACCCAAAAGAGCGCCTTGAGTTGTAGGGTTCCTAGGCACACATACAAGGGTCTATAAGGCATCAACCATGCCCGGATAAAATTTTAGACGTGCCGAACAACCCAAAGCCGGGATCTTTGCTAGATAATTAGGGTTTCACATGCAAGTAAACATCTTTACAACTAAGAGTGAGGGATTACAACCTTTGTAGTCCGCTCCTTCGCTTCATAAGCCCCGAGTAGAAGTCCCTTCGCCGCGATCCATGATCTCCCGGACTCAAGAGAGGCTCCACAATCCGAATGATCCATGCTAGCTTGTAGTCTTCCTTTTCTCCGATAATCTACCTCGAAGTTTCTATAACTCAAGCTCTCTCTCTAATGAGGTGAACACCCTAATCTAATTGGCTAGATTAGATGAGAATGATGAAGTAGTATTTCTGCTCTCTTTTATTATCAAATTCTCACACTAAAATATCACATAAAGAAAACCTAGAAAGTTTTCTCAAACCTCAAAGGAAGAAGAAGAAGGAAAAATCATTTTGTGATGAATAATGAAAAATATCATAATGATTAATAATGCAACCATGGTTGAATATGAAGAGGCTAACCATTGTAGAGACTTAACCTAGGGTGAAGGGTTTGGGTTGGGTTAGAAATATCTAGCAAAAATATCAAACATAATATCTTTGCTAGAAACAAAGTAAAACCTTCTAGAAGTATCAAGAAAGAACTAACCCAAATTAAACCCTAACCTTTTTTAATCTCCACTAAACATGTTGCATTAGTAATCATATCATGTTACAATATTATATATCACATATATAATATATATTTGTAACAAAAGAAAATAATACAATTAACATATATCGCATATATATCAATGTATTATCCGGTGAGAAAATGAAATAATAAAGCGAGCCAATATTAGATAATGTAATGTAATATATCACATATATAATTATACATTAAATTATCGAATCAACAATTGATCCGACAATCCGGCTATATCGAATATAACCGACTAATATATCATGTACCGATTCATCGAATCAACACTTGATCCGATGACCAGGCTGATATCAAATATCGCCGGCCGATATCATATATCGTGAGAATAAAATACGGTATCTCATATCGTATTATTCTCGATCCCGCACATATCACATATGTGCTCCTACTCCGTTTTGCCTGAGTCAAGAAACCTCTGTGTAGGACTCTAAAGAATCGTCAATACGCCGGTAGCAGGTGATGATCATATCAAACACCCGCAAACTGCAAGCGGTCAGCTAAACGTAATAGCCACCCAGGTATTGAGCGATCATAAGATCAACAAGCAAGCCTGTACATTCTCCTGTGAATCCAATCAGTAACACTCCCGTACAGTCCGGTCTCTTCGTCTGATATGTTGCATATCTAGTCTAGGGGTGGTATATGTCAGACCCCAGTAACTGATAAGTTGTGTCGATGTGAGGCTCATAACGGGTCGAGAAACTACTGGTAACACTTACCAGTAAATCTCTATATCAGCCCTGGCCATGGACTTCCAGTTATAGCCAATCGAACACAGCACAACATCAACTCCCTATACCGGGAGAGACAAATCCCCTCCTATCGCTCATTACCTCCATGTGATTCGGGGCTGTACCCAAAAGACACTGTTTTGCATGCCCTCTTGGACGTGGTATGGTGGAAATCAAAGCACAGTGGGAATCACACAAGACTCTATGACGATCTCGGGTCTACAGACTACCATGTACCTGTGTCACCGGAGAACTTCCATCTGACGTGAGGTATAATACCATCTGGGAGTTCTCGGTGAGTCCGTCCAGTATACCCAGTCTCCACTGAGCACCCGTACACCATCTCTGATGTCAAAACACCGATGGATATGGGATCATCCATCGCCCATCATATGGGTCAAGATGCGTATACGCTAGTCTACTCTGGTGTATCGATGCCCTGTCTCGACACACCCTCGACTAGGAACAGTTGTAGGATGTACTCATCGACTACCGTGGCCCCACTAGTATGATCTCATCATAGTCCCAGTAGTCGAGTACAGATCCTAATGGCTTTATCAACATGTGAGAGTACGACAATAAACTAACAGAAGTCAACATGTTAAGATAAAGTGAAACCAAATAGCATACTATCATGACGAGCAAGAAAGTCCTCTCTATATATATCCAAGCATCCATTATAATATACATCATATGTACAACAATGGCCTCTAGGGTATATACATAACTAACAATCTCCCACTTGCACTAAGGCCGGCTGTTGTAGTATCTCATACCTAGCATCCCGAATAATCTCTCAAACTGTATCTGGGGAATGGCCTTCATGAGTGGATCCGCAGTGTTGTCCTTCGTATCAACTCTCATGACCTCGATCTCCCGGCGATCAACTATCTCCCTGTTCGGGTGATACCGCCTCAGAATATGTCTGGACTTCTGATGGGACCTGGGTTCCTTAGCCAAAGCCACAGCTCCATTGTTATCACAATACAGAGGTATTGGATGCTCAATGGATGGAACCTCACCAAGTTCACTAATGAACTTCTTTATCCAGACAACCTCTTTGGCAGCATCGTTGGCAGCGATGTATTCAGCCTCCATCGTTGAGTCTGCAACGGTATCCTGTTTAGAACTCTTCCAACACACCGCCCCTCCATTGAGGGTAAAGACAAATCCCGAGTGCGACTTAGAGTCGTCCTTATCACTTTGGAAGCTTGAATCGGTAAAGGACTCCACCTGGAGTTCTCCATTATCATACACCAAGAACATCTCTTTAGTCCTTCGCAAGTACTTGAGAATGTTCTTCACAGCTGTCCAATGACTCTCTCCAGGATCTGCGTGATACCGACTCACTACACTTAGTGAGTATGCTACATTGGGTCTAGTACATAGTATCGCATACATGATAGAGCCTACTGCCGAAGCATAGGGTATCCCTTGCATGCGAGCTCTCTCCAAATCAGTCTTGGGAGACATCTCTTTGGAGAGAGTGAGTCCAGAGATCGTGGGTTAGTTCCCATGCTTGGATTCTTCCATACTAAACCTCTTTAGTATGGTGTCAATGTACCTGGATTGAGACAATCCCAGTATCCGTTTAGATCTATCTCTATAGATCATGATTCCCAATATGCAGGAGGCATCACCTAGATCTTTCATTGAGAATCTTTGTGATAAGAAGAGCTTGACTGATTGCAGCATAAGAACATCATTTCCTATCAAGAGTATGTCATCGACGTACAATACGAGAAAGACTACCTTACTCTCTACAACCTTCTTATAAATACACGGTTCATCTACGTTTTTGATGAAGTCAAACTCTTTGACTACAACATCAAAGCAGATGTTCCAACTCCGCGATGCTTGCTTTAATCCATAAATGGATTTAAGCAGTTTGCACACCTTTCCGCTGCTCCCACTATCTATGAAGCCCTCTGGCTGAGTCATGTACACGCACTCTTCTAAATCATCGTTTAGAAAGGCGGTCTTAACATCCATTTGCCAGATTTCGTAGTCATGGTATGCAGCAATGGAAAGTAAGATCCGGATGGACTTAAGCATAGCCACTGGAGAAAAGGTTTCGTCATAATCCACACCTGGTCATTGACGAAAATCCTTTGCAACAAGTCTAGCTTTGAAAGTCTCAACTTTTCCATCTACACCAATTTTCATTTTAAAGATCCACTTGCTCCCAATGGGTTTTACCCCTTCAGAAGCAACTTCTAAAGTCCATACTTGGTTGGTGTACATGGATTTCATCTCAGATTGCATTGCGTCCAGCCATTTCACAGAGTCACCACTCGTGATAGCCTGCTCGAAACTAGTCGGGTCATCATCTTCCATGATGCAATCCTCACTTCCACCATCAATGAGAAAACCGTAGTATCTCTCAGGTGGATGAGAAACCCTACTAGATCGGCGGAGAGGCTGGGGTTCGTCGGGTACTACTGAATCCTCTGGCTCCAATAAATCATCAGTTGTAGTTTGTGGTGCTGGAACATCTTCCAGCTCTACCTCTTTGCCACTAATTTCTTTTGCAAGAAATTCTTTTTCTAAGAAGGTGGCATATTGAAAAACAAATACCTTTTGTTCCTCACCGTGGTAGAAGATATATCCATAGGAATCTTTTGGATATCCTACAAACTTACATAGACCTGATCTTGCCTCGAGCTTGTCCGGATTTTGCTTTTTAACATAGGCCGGACAACCCCATATCTTAACTCGTTTAAGAGATGGTCTCTTCCCATTCCAAATCTCATATGGAGTGGTAGGCACCGATTTAGTTGGAACTCTATTCAATAGGTATGCGGCTGTCTCCAGCGCATAACCCCAAAAGGAGATAGGTAACTCAGCAGTGCTCATCATAGAGCACACCATATCCAATAGGGTGCAATTCCTCCGCTCCGATACACCGTTGTGTTGTGGTGTATAAGGAGGAGTAAGTTGAGAGAGAATCCCATTCTCTTTTAGATAATCCCAGAACTCATTGCTCAAGTATTCTCCTCCTCGATCAGATCGAAGGATCTTAATACTTTTGCCCGTTTGGTTCTCTACTTCGTGCTTATATTCTCTGAATTTATCAAAAACTTCAGACATGTGTTTCATCAGGAACACATGTCCGAATCTTAAGAGATCGTCAGTGAATATAATAAAGTAGGAAGAACCGTTCCTGGTATGTGTAAATATAGGACCGCATACATCACTATGTACCAGCCCTAAGAGTTCCTTAACTCTTTCTCCGTGTCCACTAAACGGAGTTTTGGTCATTTTACCTTTGAGACATGAATGGCAAGTATCATAAGATGATAATTCGAATGGATTCAAATATCCATCCTTATGTAACTTAGCTAGCCGTGTCGCATTGATATGACCAAGTCTACAATACCACAAGAAGGATTCATTTATTTCTGAACTCTTCCTCTTGTGTGTGTTTTGTATATTAAGAACTGTATTTTGATTGAGAATGAATATGCCATTATGTAACGAGCATGATCCAATCAACTTTTGATTTAGGAAGATGTCCATAATATTATCCTGTACTACAAATTTATATCCTTCTTTACTTAATAAAGAAACTGATATAATGTTGCACATCATGTTCGGTATATAATAGCACTCATTCAGAATCAGTGTATTACTACTTGGTAATACTAGGTGATATTCGCCAACTGCTTTGGCTCAATACTTGCACCATTCCCTACTTGTACGGAATGATCACCCTTTCCCAGTTCTCTACCTTTACGTAGCCCACGTAACAATTTACATATGTGGGATCCTGATCCGGTATCCAATACCCAGGACGTAGGGTGAACTGAGAAACAGTTCTCAATGACTAACACACCCGAAGAAGATGCATCAACATGCTTGTTCTTCGTTTAGGCGACGTGAGAATCCAGATTTTCTCATGTTTCCTCCTCAGTCTTATAACTCTTATAAGAAAGAACGGGACCAACGATCCCCTGCTCAGTATAATAAGTAGGTTCAGTCAATACATCCATATTTTTATCTTGATTAAGTCCTGACATGGTCGCTGCCTGGAGGGAGAGAGAAGGAAACACTTTAGCGTATGCTCTTGCAAGATTAGATTGGTTATTATCTTATCTAATCAGGATGTCTCCCACTATTTTTATCAAATCTTCCTTCAAACCCTAAAAGGTAAGATTAGCCGGGATTAATCACACCCTACAATTTTGTCAATCATTCAGCCAGATCAGTGTTGGTACTTGAGGGAGGTTCCCCGTGCTTTCGCACGGACCTAATTAAAATAAACCTCGTCTTCCCAGAGGCTTAACCCCGTTAACACCTTTCTAGACACCTACTTGATTGGCTAATTGTCCTGTGTAAAATTCTCCCAGGAGTAACTCTTACTCGTAGTGGGTATCGGGATCCATCTATCTCATAGAAGGTATGCAATCTCATTGCACATTTCAACACTTGAAATTCCCGATAATGCTTTTACCCCTAGTGACTTATGAACTTAACTATGGTCAACAAATCATAAGTACTAGTCAAGTTCTACCCGTCATTTCTTAATTAATTTAGACCCACCCATACGACCCTTAACTATGGTCAACAAAGTCGTATGACTGTTCTAATTAATCACATCATATGTTATATAGGAAAACATCACTCAGCTACCGTACACTGAGCCTTAACTATGGTCAACAAACGCAGCACGAATACTAAGTACTCTATTTTCCTCAAATGACGGAGGGTTACGCAGGTTTTTTCAGAAAAACCATGAGCGTAATGAACTTGATATCGTTGTAGAAACAAGTGATTTTGAAAAGGAGTGTTTTTTAGGCTTTTCTAGTTTCGCTAAAGAGGTCACTCCCGGTGAAGGGATCTCGGCTCTTTCCCCATCGAATAAGGTGCAGGATATATCATATATACCGCTGTGCAAAGCAAGAACTATAGAAGCTGTCAAAAACTAAACCGCGATTTTGTAGCATCTGCCAGTTTAGCTAAAGAGGTCACTCCCGGTGAAGGGATCTCGGCTCTTTCCTCATCGAATAAGATGCAGGGTATATCATATATACCGCTATGCAAAGCAAAACTGTAGCTACCCTTTTTATAAAGTTTTGATTCTACAACATCATTTAGGTTTCTTTTCTTTTATTAATCTCATTAATATATCCCATCAGCTTATGCTTCCTAAGCATCACAGTAGAAACGAAAGCAGTAATATTTATATATCATCATATATATATAGTATAAGCATTCGTCTCAGGCAGTAATATGATCTCATCACAGAACATTTGCAGCAGAAGAACATATACGAAATATTGGATATATTAGGATGTACGTGTTTTAATACGAGCCTGTATAAAACACGGATTCCACGGTCACGATGAATAGCCAAACCCATATCCCTAGACCCCTACGAGAGCGGCAAGTAACACTGCCAATTCTAGGGTTAGGAGACCCGGTCTCGACTCCTCGAGATGGCCTCCCACTGGACCCCAGAACCCAGTTACTTGTGCTCCCCTCCTTGGGTCTACCAAATGCGGAAAAGTAAATAATATACAATGGTGACATCATCCTCATCCCGGAAGTGCCCCAATAAAAGAATATTACATACAAATGAATTTTACATGAATGAAAATAAAAAACCCTCATCTCACATAAAACCCCCGGCTATTCAGAACACGACGATCCAATATAACATATCACAGCAACACATAATATCTCATATCATCAACGTAAGTAAGTATGCATACACCGATCGTCGTTGATGTATACATACTACACTTACGGTCACAGAAAAAAGTGTAAAACTACAACATTTGGAATCCACAATCTCTTTAGATATCGTAAATCCGAAATATCACATACTTCGCATTTCATGCCTAACTAAATGAATTCCACATATTGTATCACATTCCAGATAAATAGACAATATTAAATTTTCCGATCGAATAATCAAATACCCAAAAATTCCCAAATGGCTCAACACTTGAGCGAAGTTTAAAAGCATCCATCATATGCCACGTACCAATGGTCCAGCCGTAGAAGGGTCAAGCCAACGCCTCACATGTGGCAATACCGTACTGTCCCAAACCCTAAGATTTAGAGGCAGTTCAGACGGTCAAATAATTGAGTTAAGGTTTGTGTTCTTCTAGAGGGTCCACCGCGTTACTTGCGTGTTTTTCCGAAAGATTTAAACTCAAGAAAAATTCAACACTTGAAAGTTTTTCGTGCCAGGAAAAAATGAGTTAATGATATACGTTCAAGCATTTTAACAGTTTCTAAAATATCCGGAAAACAGAACGAAGTTAAATTTTCCGATCAAATCTACGAATTCAAAATAATCCCCAGAACACTCAACACTTGAGTAAGATTAAAAATACCCAGATGCATGGACAATTACCTACGGATCAACCTGCCAATACGATGCCATAACTCGAAAGTACGGCCGCGGAACCGCCGCAGGAAGCATCCTCCTGCCGCAGTTCCGCGGCAACTTCATGGAGTTAGGGTGTCGTATTTTAGGGTAATCCTTAGAATTTCCTGCTTATTTTTTAAGTATTTTTAATGCATAAAAAATCACATTTTTACAAAATTTCCAGAGAGGGGGTCATTTTCGATGTTTCGGGGTTCGATCGGAGTTTTAACTTCGTATACACGTCGCCTAATGCTCTAGCTAGGCTCTGATACCACTCTAGGGTTCCTAGACACTCATACAAGGGTCTATAAGGCATCAACCATGCCCGGATAAAATTTTAGTCGTGCCGAACAACCCAAAGCCGGGATCATTGCTATATAATTAGGGTTTCACATGCAAGTAAATATCTTTACAACTAAGAGTGAGGAATTACAACCTTCGTAGTCCGCTCCTTCGCTTCATAAGCTCCGAGCAGAAGTCCCTTCGCCGCGATCCATGATCTCCCGGACTCAAGAGAGGCTCCACAACCCGAATGATCCATGCTAGCTTGTAGTCTTCGTTTTCTCCGATGATCTACCTCGAAGTTTCTATAACTCAAGCTCTCTCTCTCTAATGAGGTGAACACCCTAATCTAATTGGCTAGATTAGATGAGAATGATGAAGTAGTATTTGTGCTCTCCTTTATTATCAAATTCTCACACTAAAATATCACATAAAGAAAACCTAAAAAGCTTTCTCAAAGCTCAAAGGAAGAAGAAGAAGGAAAAATCCTTTTGTCATGAATAATGAAAAATATCATAATGATTAATAATGCAACCATGGTTGAATATGAAGAGGCTAACCATTGTAGAGACTTAACCTAGGGTGAAGGGTTTGGGTTGGGTTAGAAATATCTAGCAAAAATATCAAACATAATATCTTTGTTAGAAACAAAGTAAAACCTTCTAGAAGCATCAAGAAAGAACTAACCCAAATCAAACCCTAACCTTGTTTAATCTCCAGTAAACATGTTGCATTAGTAATCATATCATGTTACAATATTATATATCACATATATAATATATATTTGTAACAAAAGAAAATAATACAATTAACATATATCGCATATATATCAATGTATTATCCGGTGAGAAAATGAAATAATAAAGCGAGCCAATATTAGATAATGTAATGCAATATATCATATATATAATTATACATTAAATTATCGAATCAACACTTGATCCGACAATCCGGCTATATCGAATATAACCGACTAATATATCATGTACCGATTCATCGAATCAACACTTGATCCGATGACCCGGCTGATATCAAATATCGCCGGCCGATATCAAATATCGCCGGACGATATCATATATCGCGAGAATAAAATACGGTATCTCATATCGTATTATTCTCGATCCCGCACATATCACATATGTGCTTCTACTCCGTTTTGCCTGAGTCAAGAAACCTCTGTGTAGGACTCTAAAGAATCGTCAATACGCCGGTAGCAGGTGATGATCATATCAAACACCCGCAAGCTGCAAGCGGTCAGCTAAACGTAACAGCCATCCAGGTATTGAGTGATCAGAAGATCAACAAGCAAGCCTGTACATTCTCCTGTGAATCCAATCAGTAACACTCCCGTACAGTCCGGTCTCTTAGTCTGATATGTTGCATATCTAGTCTAGGGGTGGTATACGTCAGACCCCAGTAACCGATAAGTCATGTCGATGTGAGGCTCATAACGGGTCGAGAAACTACTGGTAACACTTACTAGTAAATCTCTATATCAGCCCTGGCCAGGGACTTCCAGTTATAGCCAATCGAACACAGCACAACATCAACTCTCTATACCGGGAGAGACGAATCCCCTCCTATCGCTCATTGCCTTCATGTGATTCGGGACTGTACCCAAAAGCCACCGTTTTGCACGCCCTCTTGGACGTGGTAAGGTGGAAATCAAAGCACAGTGGGAATCACACAAGACTCTATGACGATCTCGGGTCTACAGACTACTATGTACCTGTATCACCGGAGAACTGCCATCTGACGTGAGGTATAATACCATCTGGGAGTTCTCGGCAAGTCCGTCCAGTGTACCCAGTCTCCACTGAGCACCCGTACACCATCTCTGATGTCAAAACACCGATGGATATGGGATCATCCATCGCCCATCATATGGGTCAAGATGCGTATACGTTAGTCTACTCTGGTGTATCGATGCCCTGTCTCGATACACCCTCGACTAGGAACAGTTATAGGATGTACTCATCGAATACCGTGGCCCCACTAGTATGATCTCATCATAGTCCCAGTAGTCGAGTACAGATCCTAAGGGCTTTATCAACATGTAAGAGTAAGACAATAAACTAACATAAGTCAACATGTTAAGATAAAGTGAAACCAAATAGCATACTATCATGACGAGCAAGAAAGTCCTCTCTATATATATCCAAGCATTCATTATAATATACATCATATGTACAACAATGGCCTCTAGGGTATATACATAACTAACGTAAGTAAAAATAGCAGGATTACCGGCGAGCTTGTGAAAACCCAGGAAGGAGCAATCTCGTTAAAAAAACGGTATGTCCACGAGAAAAATAGGCACGAATGAAAACCCAAAAGGGTGCCGTGAGTAAAAACAGCAGGATTACCGGCGAGCTTGTGAAAACCCGGAAGGGCGCAATCTCGTAAAATTTTCACTTACGAGATCCTCTCGACTCGTAAGGAGAGCTCCCCTTATGAGACCCTCACAGCTCATAGAATTCGAAAGTCTTAGGTTACAGGGATCTAAACCCGTTCTTAAACCGTCATATCCCCCAAGTTTCCCTTCAAGTGGTCCAATATTGACCCTTGTATACAATCCACGGGCATAAATAAACACTCTCTCACCAAGTTCCACCAATGACAAGAAATATTCCCATATGGTGAACGACACTTGTAAGTCTTCTCGACTTATGAGGAGAAAACGCTCTTGTAAGATTCTTATGACTTGCAAGAGAAAATACCACTTAGGAGTCCTCACGACTTCTATGAAGAACATACACCTATGAGATTCTCACGACTCGTACGGAGAAATACCTCTCTGAGACCCTTACGGCTCATAAAGTCAAAAAGCCTTGGTTGACAGGATCCTAACCCTGTTTGCTAAGCCATCTTTGTTCAAATTGATAAAGGCAAATAATGATTCACTCCTGGCAACATTCCAGTTGTAGCGATGCTGATGTCTAAACAAGTGTCAAACTCCAAGTCCTTTCATGATAAATGATGATTCACTCCTGGCAACATCCCAATTATAGCGATGTTGATGTGAAGGTTGGTATCAGATTCCAAACTTGCAATAAAAATCAGTGAGCAAAAAATATGCATATAAAAATAGCCGAAATGATGGGGCAACTCGCAATAAAAATCAGCGAGCAAAAAAAATATGCATATAAAAACTGCTGAAATGTTTGGGCAACTTGCAATAAAAAATAGCGAGTAAAAATATAAAAATAGCCGAAATGATTGGGCAATCGCGACTTTCGCGACATAAAAGCTGAAAAGATAGAGCATCGCGGAAAGTAATAAAAAAATGAAAACGAAACCTTTTTCCCTGCAGGTGAGTCTACACCGACCCCTGTATACAATCCATGGGCACAAATGAAAAAGGAAACCATGTTTTCCCACCAGGCTCCGTCAAAGGGAGAGTTGGATCTTGATAGCGACATCTACAGCCTAGAGATCGGCATGACGTTCCTTCTCAGTGCAGACACGACGTCAACAAAGATCCAAGGGTCGAATAAGAAAAAAGAGCCATGGCAAATTCCTAGCTCCAAGTCTTGACGGTTCATATATAACCTAGATACCACCCCGACGTTCCCTCTCATCCCATCAGGGTGCAGACACAACATCAATAAAAGCTCTAATGAGCCAAATCAAAATGGAGCAATGGCAAACTCCTAGCTCCAAGTCTTGATGGTTCATATATAACCTCGAGACAATCCCGGCGTTCCTTCTCATTCCGACAGGATGCAGACACGACGTCAACAAAGACCCAAGGGTCAAATCAAAAATGGAGCTATGGAAAAGTCCTAGTTCCAAGTCTTGATGGTTCATATACAACCTAGAGACAATCCCGTCGTTCATTCTCATTCCTACAGGATGCAGACACGACGTTAACAAAGACCCAAGGGTCAAATAAAAAATGGAGCCATGGAAAATTCCTAGTTCCAAGTCTTGATGGTTCATATACAACCTAGAAACGATCCTGGTGTTCCTTCTCATTCACGTGGTTCACCGGTTCCACCGACGTCACCCTTAGATAGAGTGATTCAGTCGATACAGAGGTGCGCTTAAAATGGGTTGACAGGATGCAGACACGACGTCAACAAAGACCCAAGGGTTAAATAAAAAATGGAGACATGGCAAATTCCTAGTTCCAAGTCTTGACGGTTCATATACAACCTAGAGACAATCTGTTAGTTATATGTATGCCCTAGAGGCCATTACTGTACATACGATGTATATTATAGTGGATGCTTGGACATATATAGGGAGGACTTTCTTGCTCGACATGATAGTATGCTATATGGTTGCTCTTTATCTTAACATATACGCTGATTGTCTCTATATTACATGTTGATAAAGCCCTTAGGATGAGTACTTGACTACCAGGATTATGATGCAGATCATACTAGTGGGGACAGTGTAGTCGCTAAGTACATCCTTCAAATGTTCCTAGTCGTGGGTGTATCGAGACAGGGCATCGATATACCAGAGTAGACTAGCGTATAGCTTCTCAACCCATGCAGATGAGCGATGGATGATCCCATATCCATTGGTGTTTGTCATCAGAGACAGTATACGGGTGCTCAGTGGAGACTGCGTACACTGAACGGATTCGCCGAGAACTCCCAGATGGTATTATACCTAACGTCAGATGGCAGTTCTCTGGTGACACTGGTACAGGATAGTCTGTAGACCCGAGATCGTCATAGAGTCTTGTGTGATTCCCACTGTGCTTTGATTTCCACCTTACCACGTTCAAGAGAACGTGCAAAATGGTGGCTTTTGGGTACAATCCCGAGTCACATGGAGGCAATGAGCGATAGGAGAGGTTTCGTTTCTCCCGGTATTGAGAGTTGATGTTGCGCTGTGCTCGATTAGCTATATGTCACGACCCAAAATTTAGCACGTGACGACCCTTAAACTACGTAACGTCTCCACGCGATGTAATTCAAGTAAGCCAAAAACCCAGCAATCTAAACCATCAAAAGTAGTAAGTGATAATAACATTGTTAAAACTTTTGAAATCTCAGTCAAAATTCTTTAAAGTCCAAATTTATTTCCTTTAAAATTTGGCAGCACCTCCTTTGTAAAACAAGCCCCCAAAAAGGATACAACATAAATATATAAGTAAAGCATCCCCAACCGGAGCAAATCCACGCCCAAAGACGGAAAACAACCACCACAAGCAAATATACGACACCGTAGCGAAGAAAAAGACGATATAAATGAAACTGCATAAAAGACCTCCAGAGTCACAAAATAATATACAATATCATCCTCACAACTCGTCTCTAAGTCAATACATGAAAATGGTAGATGGAGAGTACTGGATACAATGAATATACAATGAGCAATATCGGATAACCGTAAAACCCACCTATAACAAAACTGCACCCAGTCAGCCGTAGCGGTATCCGCTGCAAAAGATGATACGATAGATGAAAACCCTGACTCTGACTGCTCTGAGGGACAAACTGTACAACCCTGTGGCACAACGGGGGTGAGTTGCCAACTCGTGAATAGTAAGTAACATATGCAGGTAATCGCAAATATGCACGTACTGCGCTAATCTATCACATGCAAGCTGATAGAAATAAATAGCAATATGTATATGCAACAGTCATGAAAGATACTCTATCAGGTACTACTAATACATGAAGCAATGCATATCAAAAAAATGCGGAGTATGAAATAAAACATGTCATCCTCACATCGGGCATATAGGCCCCTCATATCGGGCACATAGGCCCCTCATATCGAGCACGTAGGCCCCTCATATCGTCCATTGAATCAGCCCGGCCATTGAATCGGCCCACATATCGACCATAATATCGGCCCGGCCATTGAATCGGCCCACATATCGACCATAATATCGGCCCGGCCATTGAATTGGCCCACATATATAATGAATAAGTATATTTGCACAGATCATTATGATGATATATATATTATATGTATACATATATAACAGCATCGCATACCACTGATATGTATATATATATATATATATTATAGGTGTACATATATAACAGCATCCCATACCACTGATATATATATATATACATACATGTATATATATCAGCGTCCCATACCACTGATATATACCCAGAAGTAAAACATCCAGAAAACATCATATGAAATCCATATATCAATGCGAATCCATAAAATATAATATATGCAACATGAAACAGTAATATGAGCATATAAAGGAAAAGCCGCTGTTTAACTGCAACAAGTTATTTAAATATATCATGCGGTTCCTAACTTCTCCAAAATCCATACAACATCATATAAAGATGAACATGTAGCTATAGTCAGGTATGCGTAACCATGTCGGTATAGTAAGATATGTGTATCTACCTATAAATAATGATGTAATACCCTCCAGGTAGGTGTGTAGCTATATCAAGCTAGGTATGTGTATAGACATGTCAATAATGATACAATACCCTCCAGGTATATGTGCAGCTATATCAAGGTATACGGTGTACATGTAAGTATGTATGCAAGATGTACATGTAGCTATGTCTCAAATGTGTATATACCTATCTCTAATGGTACAATACCATATAGGTATATGGGTAGCTAACATATAGGCATGGCAAGGCATATGTGTAAGCATGTAGGTATGCAGGTATGCTATATGTCATATGCGTAATGGAATATGAATCAATGTCTCAATGTTCCTAACCAATACAATCTCACGTATGTATAAGTGTTGTGCGTGTCATGGCAATTATTGACGGTGTGAGTGGCATACAATCAGTGCTCGTACAACATAAACCGTCAATAATAGTGCAGTGTCCAAAGGGTACAAATCCAAGCACAATAAGTAATAATATGCAATAAAGTTTTATGCACAACTCTATATGTGCAATATAAACATGCGACTGATATCATATCATATCTAGCCCTGACGCATAATGCCATGCGGACGATTCCCCTGTAGATATTAAATCTACTTACTGATGATCCTGGGGCTAAGTAAATCCAACCACTCGCTTTCCCTTCTTTACAGCGTCCGAAGTCCCCGCCTGCGACCCTATATCAAAAAACAACAATATAACGAGTTCATATTAGCAATCGACCAATAACACGTAACTACTACGTTTGACCGACGCACCAACTCCAAACAAACTCTCAAGTCTTCGTCTAGTGGCTAACGCACGTAGCGACACTACGAAACTAACCCAAGAGCAACAGATACACAAAGACACGAACCGTGTCTGATAACGTAACGCGCGTAATCGAAACACTAGAAAACAAGAAAAGCGATCTCAGATTTTGCTACACAAACAATTTGTAAAAGTTGCACATACCACAAGACCACACACAACCCCAGAGACCCCCAGACCAAAACCCAAACCCAAACACCCCAGTCTGGCCGCAAATTGCGGCCGGAAGCAATATATTTGCGGCCGACTTACCATGGAATTGTCTCAGGTTTTTATAGTGGGTTCTAGGTCACTACACAAGGTCACTGTGATGGGAACTTTTGTAACAAATACCTGATTTGATAGCAGATCATCCGAGACACAAATCTACAGTAATAATACGATATTTGCACGAAACGAAACTTTACGCGTTCTAAACTGAAACGAACAAGCTACGCAACATAATAAACACCTACTTAACAGTTTGAGACCATTACCTACTCCCACAAGCTCAAAGATCCTAGCTTTCCAAGCTCCAAGGCATCTAAGAGGCAAAACAAGTCATTAGAAGTGATTTGGGTAAGATTTTGCGAAAGTTTAGTGAAGATTTGTGAAGGAATGGTTATGTGTTCAGTTGAGAGTGAGGAGTATGAAGAAAAAGATGAGAAAGAATAAGTGAGAGAGAATGAGAGTGAGTTAGAGAGAGAGAGAGAGGGGTGAGAATAAGGGTGAGTGCACCAAGCATTAACTCTTCATTAATGCAAGCATGGCTCTCATCACTCACCATTGCCACCTCCTCCCAATCCAAAACCCAAAAGGAAAATATCTCTCACAAAAAACAAAAGTTTAAGGTTTAAAGGAAAGCAAGGATTAGGATTTGGATTAAGGTTGCCATGGTCACTAACTAGATTAGCACAAGCAAACCCTCACATTAACGTGCACACGTGCATGCAACCCATAACAAATAATAATAAATTATTGATTAAATGTTATAAAATGTAAGAAAACCAAATTGGTAAACTTTTTACAGAAAACTCGCATTATCGCTTAATTAACACTAATCGCAACTAAGGTGTTACAATCTCCCCCCCCCCCTCCTATAGAAAATTCGTCCCCGAATTTAAAATTCTTACTATGCATACCTTCAAAGAGATGAGTGCAAAACTCCAAAATCTCGCTCGCAGCCTCCCAAGTGATCACCTCACTATACGGCTACGCCAACGAAACCTCCACAGATAGCAAGACCCTTGACCGAAATTTCTCCATCTGCCGATCTCCTAACACTATCGGCTGCCGGTGAACGAAAAGATCGCGTCCAAGCTAAATGGTCTGGTGCTAAATCATGTGAAAAGGTCATGAAGGTATTTGCAAGTATCAACACAAGGAATACAGGATAAATACTCAAAAATCTGGGCGGAAGTGCCAAATTATAGGCAACGGTACTAACTCGCTAAATGATTTCAAAAAGACCTACAATCTGGGACTAAGCTTCCCAAAACTCAACACGCCATTCATCGGAAAAATCCGTAGGAATACATGATCTCCTACCGCGAACTCAAGTCTACGACAACTACGGTCGGCATAAGACTTCTGTCTGCACTGGACTGCACTCATCCTGGCCTGAATCAACTGGATCTTCTCCGAAGCCTCTCGACTAGCTATGGTCCAAAAATCCTGCTCTCGCGGAGTCAGTAAAACGGACTAGCGATCGACACAACCTATCACACAAGGCTTGAAAGTTGCTAATTGAAATGTCTCCTGATAACCATCATCGTAGGAGAGCTCCATCAAAGGCAAGTAACGATCCCAACTTCCAACAAACAACTAGTACGTATGCACAATCATATCCTCCAGAGTTTGTATAGTCTGCTCTGTCTGATCATCGGCCTACAGATGGAAAAACGGAGCTAAAGCTCAACCAGTACCCAAGGCTTCCTGAAGGCTCTGCCAATGACGGCTAGCGAACTAGGTGCCTCTATCGGATACAACACATGAAGGAACTCCGTTCAAACGCACAAACTTACCGAAGAACAACTGAGCAAACTGAACATAACCGGACAACAATCACCCGAATGGAGTCATACCCTCGACTAGCCCTGGGTAGACACCACAATGAGATTTATGGAGATCTGCTCCCATCCCCACTCTGAAACGATAAAAAGGTTGCAGCTCTACAGCTGGCCTCAAATGCTCAATCTTAGCTCGCTGATAAGCCAAGCACTTCAAAACGAAATCCACAACTTCACTCTTCATCCCTGCCCACCAGTAACCAACTCCCAATTTACGTTACATCTCGGTGGCACTTGGATGAACACAGAAACCTGACTGATGTGCCTGCTCTAGGACCCCGCGTCTCTACCCATCAGTATCTGTTAGTTATATGTATGCCTTAGAGGCCATTACTATACATAGGATGTATATTGTAGTGGATGCTTGGACATATATAGGGAGGACTTTCTTGCTCGACATGATAGTATGCTATCTGGTTGCTCTTTACCTTAATGTGTACACTGATTGTCTCTCTGTTACATGTTGGTAAAGCCCTTAGGATGTGTACTTGACTACCTGTACTATGATGCGGATCATACTAGTGGGGCATGGTAGTCCATAAGTACATCCTTCAAGGTCCCTAGTCGTGGGTGTATCGAGACAGGGCATCGATATACCAGAGTATACTAACGTATACCTTCTCGACCCATACAGATGGACGATGGATGATCCTATATCCATTAGTGTTTGACATCAGAGATGATATACGGGTGCTCGGTAGAGACTGGGTACACTGGACGGACTCGCCGAGAACTCCCCGATGGTATTATACCTCACGTCAGATGGCAGTTCTCTGGTGACACTGGTACAGGTTAGTCTGTAGACCCGAGATCGTCATAGAGCCTTGTGTGATTCCCACTGTGCTTTGATTTCCACCTTACCATGTCCAAGAGGGCGTGCAAAACGGTGGTTTTTAAGTACAGTCCCGAATCACATAGAGGCAATGAGCGATAGGAGGGGATTCGTCTCTCCCGGTATAGGGAGTTGATGTTGCGCTGTGTTCGATTGGCTATAACCGGAAATCCCTGGCCAGGGTTGCTGAGATTTACTGGAAGTGTTACCAGTAGTTTCTCGAACTGTTATAGACCTCATATCGACACGACTTATCGAGCTATTGGGGTCTGACGTTTACCACCCCTAGGCAAGATATGCGACATATAAGACGACGAGACCGGACTGTGCAGTAAGTGTTACTGGTTGGATTCACAGGAGTGTGAGCGGGCTTGCTCGTCGATCTTCTGATCGCTCAATACCCAGGTGGCCGTTACGTTTAGCAGACCGCTTGCGGCTTGTGGGTGTTTGATATGATCATCACCTGCTGCCGGCGTATTGACGAGTCTTTAGAGTCCTACACAGAGGTTTCCTGGCTCAAGCGAAACGAAATAGGAGCGCATATGAGATATGTGCGGGACCGAGAATAATGCGTATATGTGATACTGTATTCTATTCTCTAGATTTGTATCATTGGACGGTTATATATGATATAGCCGGGATACCGAATCAAGTGTTGATTCGATACATTGATACACTAGATATTAGTCGGTTATATGCGATATGACCGGATCGTTAAATTAAGTGTTGATTTAATGATTTAATATATAATTATATATTTGATATATTACTTTACATTAACTAATATTGGTTCACTTAAGATATTTTTCTCACTTGTTTGTGCACATTGTATATGTGATATATTTTTGTGCACAAGATTGTATCATGTTTGATGATACATGCAAACTTGGGTGTATGTTTGAATTAAACCATGTTTGGTTAATGGTTAGGATTTCATTTGCCTTATTTATTTATTTCATTTATTTACTTTTGGCAAGAAACAAAAATAAAAGGTGGTGGCTTTTCTCATTTTGGCTTGAAGCTTCATGAAGCTTCAATGCACCTTTGACTAAGTCTAAGCCTTTTGTTTTATTCCTAACCTAACCATTCACCTAACCCTAGTTTATTCTCTACATTCAACCATGGTTGCAAAATGATAAGAATCACGTAGATTTTCTTTTTGAATTAATTCTTTTTCTATCATTCTTCTTCTTCATCTTCTTCATGAAGAAAAAGAAAAACCATTCTTGAAAATGATCAAGTGATGATTCCAAGTGAGAAATCCAAATCCAAAATGAACCCACTTCCTATTTCTTCATCCTCTACCACTTGCCATGTAGTATAGGGTGTTTTCTTCACAAGTTTCATGACTTGGTGAAGTTGGAGCTTGATCTTGAGTTGCCTCGACGTAGATCATCTTCAGCATCGAAGTCGACGACCTAGCCCGATCTTTTCTCCGATGAAACCACCGCGAGAGTCTAGGATTCCGATGGTTGCAGCGGAGGGACGTCATCACGGAGCCAAGGAAGTGGAGGACCGGATCTACAAAGGTTGTATTTCCATTCACTTTAGAGTAAAGTTGTTTATTCGCATTTGTTTTCGCCTAAACTCTAGTTAACGATCGCATTAGGGTTTCTCGGCACCTAGAAAAATTTGATTTTGGCATGGTTGATACCTTGTGGAACCTCTTGAGTGTGCCTAGGAATCCTACAGTATCGGGTACACACAAACGCACCCCTAAACGTAGTACACCCTGGTCATAAATCCAGAACTCCGAATCTTTACCCAGCCGAACATACTCAGAATCTCAAACACACGAGCATCGGCGGGTTGTGCCCCACGAAAAAGTAAAAGTGGACGGGCGTGGACATGAGCAAGCTATCCCTTCAGTAGAAGCGAACTTAAGCTATACTCATCTTGTTAGTGTATATGCCCTAGAGGCCATTACTGTATCATACTAGTTTGTATATTACTTGATGGAAGCTTGGGATATTCACCTTGTATAAACAATCTTGCTCAATATAGTAGTATGCTACTTGGTTTGTTTCTACTTCAATGTGTACTTGTGTTTATTTCAGTATATCACTTATACGCATTAGTGGAGCCCTTAGGATCTTTGCTTGATTACCAGCGTTGTGATGGCAGTCACACTAGTGGGGGCTGGGTAATCTATAGGCACATCCTTATACAGGTCCCTAGTCGTAGGACTATCGAGACAGGGCATCGATACTCCGGAGTAGACTAGCGTATGCGCTTCTCATCCCAGTGTGGGAGATGGTCTGTCCCACAGCCATCAGTACGTCGTACTGGAGATAGTATACGGGTGCTCGTTGGGTTACGAGTACACTGGACAGGACTCGTCGGGAACTGACAGGTTGGTATTATACCTATCGTCAGTTATCAGTTCCCAGGTGACATGAGTACAGCTTAGTCCGCTGACTTGACACTGGCACTTCGCCTCGAGTGTGTTCCCACTGCACTTTGATCACTACCCTACCACGGCTCAAAGGAGTCGTGCAAACAGGTGGTGATTGGGTGCAGTCCCGAAGCACTTGGAGGCAGTGACGGTTAGACAGGATTCGTCTCTCCCGGTATCGGGGTTGACATCGCGCTGTGTCTAGGAGAGCCATTACACGAGTAGTCCCTGGCCAGGGCAAGCGAGATATACTGGTAGGCTTCCAGTGTTATCTCAGGGTGTTTTGGGCTTCACTCCGACACGACTTGTACCGCTATTAGGGGACTGACGTTTACCGCCCCCTAGGCCCGCCATGCGATGTATCAGACGAACAGACCGGACTGTACGGAGAATGTCACATTCAGACTCAGTAGGAGTTCAGATGGGGTTTCACCTCGTCAGCCTTCTTGTCGACATCTACCTGGGGACCGTTACGCACAGCTAGTGCCGCTTGCGGTCTGTGGTTAAACCCACTGCCAGCGTAGTGTCGAGTCTTTAGAGTCCCACACAGAGGGTATTCGCCTCTGGGCAAAACAGAGTAGAGGTCGCATGGTTTTGCGACAGGGTTCGTTCTCATCCGCGCACTTGTGCACGTTTGGAGTCCAGACGGATTATACTGGCAGGCTCTGGTTTGAGCCAGATACTGGTATATGTTTTGGGGTTGCTTTTATCTCTTGGTATTCTTGTTCCTCGGAACGAGAATGCAGGTGTGTATGCACAGTTGCTTGAGGCGGAGGATGAGGTTTTTCATTAGGGTTTCGGAACGGGTGCGTATGCACAGTTGACAGTCTTCATTTTCCAAACCCTAATGGATTTATAAATTATCTATTAATAATAGTAATTAAATGAGAATTTTGTTATGGTTGATTTTGTTGACTTGTTGACCATGGTTGACTTGTTGACCATGGTTGAATGTTGACCACCATCATGCTTTAAAAAGTCCTCCTTGATTTATGCTTACATGAAGCATGGTAGTGGTCATTCCAAATTACCATCAACTATTCTCATTTTCAATTATTATTATTAGATAATTCTTTTCTTTTGGCATTATGGTTGCAAGAAAGAAAAGATTGCTCATTATCTCATTTAGCTTCTCTCTCCTCTCTTCATCTTCTTCTTCCTCTAGAAAAGAGAAACCTTCTCATGTGTTGAGAATCCTTCTCTTTAAAAAGAAAAGCAAACCCTAGTCACTCTCTACTCATTCTAGGTTAAAGGTTTAGCAAGCCGGAAACCCTAGTTCACTCAAAGATCGAGGAAGAGCCCAAAGGTCGAACCTTCGAGGTGGATCCATCTTCGACGGAAGAAGGCGACAAGAAGAGAACCATCAACCTCTACAAGGTTTAAAGAAGAAGGAGTTCAAGTATAGGTATAACCATCTTCCATAGTAGCTAACTCTCTTTAGCAAGAATGCTAGTTTAGTTTAGACACGATCCCGACCTTGTTTAGTCCATGTTGCCTCTTGCGATAAAAATTTGTTTTTTATACCGTTTCCGCCTCCCCGTAAGAACCGGGGGTCGCAATATGGACTTACAGTGGTATCAGAGACTAACTAAACTTAAACTAGCTTGGTAGCGAAGTGTAACGAAGTTCGGAACCGAAAAATCGCAAAACCGGAAAAACCAAAACCCTAAGTTTCTGTTGAAATGTTTTCTGCTCTAAATGAAAAACTTTATACTTGTAAATTCGGCTCAGGGTTTTGTTTGAACACACAAGAAATACGATGCCCTGATTCGATTAAACCGCCGCGCTTCCGCGGCACGAGGTAGGCATGTGCCGCGGAAGCGCCGCAGTTTATTATCTTCTCTGCATCGTTTTTCGTGCAGTGTTCTTCTGTATTGGTTTTGGGATTTTTAAGATATATTATATGTGCCCAGATTTTCCAGAACAGAAATTCACTTTTGGGGTCCTATAATTCCGTATTTTTTTCCGAACTTCACTGCACTTTGACTATGATGGTTATATCTGTGATGTTTGCATGTATTGAACGTCGGCTAATCGCTATAAGTCGATTAGTCGGGGTTATACATGATCTGTGTTTGATATTGGAATGTGTATATGAATCTGTTGGACTGTCGCGGGTGAATAGCCGGGGTGGATGTGAGATGAGCTTTTGTTTTTCTTTCATTCATTGTAAATGTAAATTGATGTAATAATTATTATTTGTTTGGCCGCACAACCGGGTCGGGGTTGTAGCCGTCATTGTATAATTCTTTTTACTGTTTTTGCTCCTAGGATAGACCCATGGAGGGGTGCACAAACTGCCGGGTACTTGGCGGGTAGTTTGCCGCACCCGTAGGGGTCTTGGGTGGGGTATTTGGCTATTCACCGCGACCGTGTAATCCGCTTTTCGTTGCAGGCTCGAAAGGATTGCGGATTGCTAGTATATCCAATGTATTCATCTGTGATCTGTAATGTCTATCATTGCTTTCTATTTAGGCGTTGCTTATGTTTTACAGCCGCGCTAGCCCAGCCCCCGCTCTGTCGTTAGTTAAGTAACCTAACGAGTGATGACGGGACCCCGTGGCGAATGCGAATGGCATAAGCGTACGTCATATTTTGGTTGTTTTCTGCAATGGTAGGATTAAATGATGGGACGCATTAAAAGAACTAATGCAAGAATATCACGCATTAAAAGAACTAATGCAAGATAATAAACCAAGTTTAAGTCGATGGAACACTTTCGAAAAACCACTCGGTTCTTTTCAAAAACTAACTTTTAAATGCGGAGCTTGAGCCACTCCTTCTAAAAGCTATCTCGTTCCATCGATTATATCAAGTTCACTACGTTCACGGTTTTACCAAAACCATTCGTAGCCCTCCGTCGTTTCACATAATTAGTCAATAGTATTCAAGCTGTGTTTGTTGGCCAAAGTCAAGGCATAGTGATTGGTAGCTATTGGATATTCATGTGCAGCATAGATAGATGCGTTGATTTGGAACAGTCGTACTGCCTTGTTGGCCAAAGTCAAGGGTATGTACGGGTGGATTCAAATTAACCTAGAGAACGACGGGAAGAACTTGACATGTGACTTATGATTTGTTGGCCAAAGTCAAGGTCATAAGAGCATGGGGCAAAAATCCACATCGGGAGTTTCATAAGTACTGAAACTTGCTAGATTTGCATACCATTTGG
This sequence comes from Agapanthus africanus, assembly GCA_030015575.1. Lineage (NCBI taxonomy): Eukaryota > Viridiplantae > Streptophyta > Magnoliopsida > Asparagales > Amaryllidaceae > Agapanthus > Agapanthus africanus. The sequence goes on along the minus strand of CM057349.1, from coordinate 411,406,681 downwards.
AGTGTGATGATTATGGTAGGATTCCTTCATTTTCGTCACGCGATGATATTTGGATCCCGATCCTACTGTGAGTATATGCTACTCCTCGGGAAATTTCTCACTAAACGATCAATGCTATAAACCTAGTAGGTGCCTAGAAAGGTGTTAGCGGGGCTACGCCCCCAGGGAAAAGAGGTTATTTAATTAAGGAACTTCACGAAAGCGTTGGAAAACCTCCCTCGAAGTACCGACACTGGCCTGGCTGAACGGTTAAGCAAGTATTGTACGGTGGGATTGATCCCGGCTAATTCTTCCTTTGTGGTTTGAGAAGGGATTCGAGAGACAGTGGGAGCCATCCTGTTTAGACAAATTAAAAACCATTCTAAACTTGCAAGAGCATCGTGCTAAGTGTTTCTTCTCTCCCCCTGCAGCGACCAAATCGAAATGACTGGACTTAAGTTACTTCTAGATAAAAACATACTGACAGGGCCAAACTACAAAGATTGGCTCAGGAATGTCAAATTGGCAATCGCTTACGACAAGCTGGGGTATCTTCTTACCACCAAAGCTCCCCCCGTCCCAGGTCCCACCTCCAGCGTCGCGGATAAGGAAATCCGTAAGACTTGGGAGATTGACAGCGCGAAGGCCAGGTGCCTCGTACTTGCCTCGATGGACAACGACCATCAGAGGAGGCACGAGAATATGGATTTGGAATCCATATTTCTTCATACAAAAGAACTGTATGGAGAGCAATCTCGTATCGCAAGATACGAAGTGTCGAAGAAGTTGTTTTCGACAAAGTTGGCCGTCGGATCATCGGTAGCGGACCACGTGCTTAAGATGATTGGCTACACTGAGGAGCTCGCAGAACTTGGGACCACGTTGGATAGTGAACTCTATACAGATTTAATTCTCCAGTCCCTTCCATCCACTTACGCCCAGTTCATACTGAATTTCAACTTGCAAGAAAAGGAAGTTGAACTTTCAGAACTCCTCAACCTGCTGAGGAGCGCAGAGGGCACCCTACAGAAGGGTAGGGAAACATCCACTTTGTTTGTAGGAGGATCTTCTTCTTCTAGGTCCAAGGCGAAAGCCAAGGGAAAGAAGAGGAAAGCCCCCGCCAAACCAAGAGGCGGTGTTAGTAAAGTGGGTACGAAGGGAAAGGAAAAGGCAACAAAGATTGCGGGGAAGCTTGTTGGAAAGGAAGAGTGCTTCTATTGTCATAAGAGTGGACACTGGAAGAAAGATTGCAGGGCTTGGAAAGCCAGGACACAGGAACTGAAGCAGGTTGCGGCTTCAGCTTCAGGTGTGTATGTTATTGAAAACTGTCTTTCTATAAACTCTACTTCCTGGGTATTGGATACCGGATCAGGATCTCATATCTGTAATTCTTTGCAGGCGTTGAGAAACCGTAGGTTTTTGAAGGAAGGTGACATGACCCTCAGAGTTGCGAACGGAGCTAGCATGGATGCTAAAGCCGTGGGGGACTATCACCTGGGAATGTCAGATGGGCATGTTTTGGTTTTGCGTAATTGCTTTTTTGTACCCAACGCAACTTGTAATATCATTTCTGTATCTTTGGTTTCTAAAGAAGGTTATGAATTTGCGTTTGTAAGTAATGTTGTAAACATTCTCCTTAATCAAGTTCTGATTGGGTCAGGTACACTGAGCAATGGTATATACGTATTAAACCAACCACAGATTTTCAATGTCCAGAATACACACAAAAGAAAGTCTCCAGATATCAATCAGACTTTCTTATGGCATTGTAGACTGGGTCACATCAATGAGAGAAGGTTGACTAAGTTACATACAGAAGGATATTTGGATCCGTTCGAATATCAATCATATGCCACTTGTCAATCCTGTCTCAAAGGAAAGATGACAAAGACTCCGTTCACTGGACACGGAGTAAGAGCGAGCGAGCTCTTGGGACTCGTACACAGCGACGTGTGCGGTCCAATGTCTACACATGCGCGAAGCGGTTATTCTTACTTCATTACTTTTACGGATGATTTTTCAAGATACGGTTATGTCTTCTTAATGAAACATAAGTCAGAATCTTTTGAAAAATTCCAGGAATATAAGAATGAAGTTGAAAAACAAACCGGCAAAAGTATCAAGATTCTAAGATCAGATCGAGGTGGAGAATACTTAAGTGCCGAGTTCCTGAATTACTTAAAAGAGAATGGGATTCTCTCTCAGCTTACTCCTCCATACACTCCGCAACACAACGGTGTATCGGAGAGACGGAACCGAACCCTATTGGATATGGTACGGTCCATGATGAGTAACGCTGAGTTACCGCGATCATTCTGGGGGTATGCGCTAGAATCAGCTGCGTACCTATTGAACCGAGTTCCTACTAAGACTGTGCCTACTACACCATATGAGATGTGGTGTGGGAAGAGGCCCCATCTCAGTCACATCAAGACTTGGGGATGTCCAGCTTTTGTTAAAAAGCAGCATGCGGACAAGCTCGAGGCACGCTCAGTACAGTGTAAGTTCGTGGGATATCCAAAGAACTCCAAGGGATATTTCTTCTACTATGAAGAGGAACAAAAAGTTCTTGTTTCTCGTCATGCCTACTTCTTGGAAACTGAGTTTTTGGAAAACCAGATAAGTGGGAGCACAGTAGAACTGGAAGAAATTCCAGAACCACGAGCTATTACTGAAAGCTTAGAGGAACCAGAGGGTTCAAATGAACAGGACATTCCTACGCCGCTCCGCAGGAGTAGTAGGCAGTCTCATCCGCCCGAGAGATACTACGGTTTTCTCATAGACGGGGATAGAGAGGATTGCATCATAGACTATGATGAGCCTACTAGCTTCCAGCAGGCCGTTCAGAGCGTTGACTCGGTAAAATGGCTGGATGCAATGCGGACCGAAATGGAGTCCATGTACACCAACAAAGTATGGACGTTGGACATTGCTCCAGACGGGGTAAAACCCGTAGGATGCAAGTGGATCTTCAAAAGGAAGATTGGTGTAGATGGACAGGTTGAGACCTATAAAGCTAGACTTGTAGCAAAGGGTTTCCGTCAAAGACCTGGCTTGGACTATGACGAAACCTTTTCTCCAGTGGCTATGCTGAAATCCATTCGGATCCTTCTTGCCATTGCTGCCTTCCACGATTATGAGATTTGGCAGATGGACGTAAAAACCGCTTTTCTAAATGGAAATTTAGAGGAGTGTGTCTATATGGATCAGCCAGAGGGTTTCATTCAGAGTGGGAGCAGCGGAAAGGTGTGCAAGTTGCTTAAGTCCATCTATGGACTAAAGCAGGCATCGCGGAGTTGGAACATCTGTTTTGATGAGACGGTCAAGGAATTTGACTTTATCAAAAATCCAGATGAACCATGCATCTATAGTAGATTTGTAGCAAGAACTGTGGTATTCCTTGTTTTATACGTGGATGACATTCTCTTAATAGGAAATGACATTCCTATGCTACAATCTGTCAAGGGTTTCTTGTCACACAGGTTCTCCATGAAAGACCTGGGTGATGCCTCTTACATCCTGGGGATCCGGATCCATCGTGATAGATCCAAGAGGATATTAGGACTTTCACAGTCCAGGTACATCGACACCGTACTGAAAAGATTCAGTATGGAAGATTCCAAGCGCGGTAACCTACCGGCTTGTCACGGGATCACCCTCTCTAAAGAGATGTCTCCCAAGACTGATTTGGAGAGGGATCGCATGTCTATTATACCCTACGCTTCTGCGGTAGGCTCTATAATGTATGCGATGTTGTGTACCAGACCGGATGTAGCTTATGCACTGAGTGTAGTAAGCCGGTATCAGTCAAACCCTGGGGAGAAACATTGGATCGCAGTAAAGAACATTCTCAAGTACCTGAGAAGGACTAAGGAGATGTTCTTGGTGTATGGCGGAAAAGACCTCCAGATTGAGGCCTTTGCTGACTCCAGCTTCCAGAGTGACAAGGATGATTCCAAGTCCATGTCGGGTTTTGTCTTTACCCTCAATGGAGGGACGGTGTGTTGGAAGAGTTCCAAACAGGAAACCGTTGCAGACTCGACTATGGAAGCGGAATACATCGCTGCATCTGATGCCGCAAAAGAAGCTGTCTGGATAAGGAAGTTCTTAAAAGAACTTCAGGTGGTTCCGTCCATTGTTGACCCAGTACCTCTGTATTGCGACAACAACGGGGCTATAGCTTTAGCGAAGGAACCCAGGTCCCATCAGAGATCCAGGCACATCTTGAGGCGGTATCACCTGATCAGGGAGATCGTGGAACGCAAGGAGATCGAGGTTCGGAGGGTTGCTTCAGAAGAGAACACTGCAGATCCATTCACCAAGGCCTTACCCCAGACTCAGTTCGAGCGGCTGATCGAGATGATAGGTCTTCGGTACGCCAGTTCATGGCCTTAGTGCAAGTGGGAGATTGTTAGTGTATATGCCCTAGAGGCCATTACTGTATCATACTAGTTTGTATATTACTTGATGGAAGCTTGGGATATTCACCTTGTATAAACAATCTTGCTCAATATAGTAGTATGCTACTTGGTTTGTTTCTACTTCAATGTGTACTTGTGTTTATTTCAGTATATCACTTATACGCATTAGTGGAGCCCTTAGGATCTTTGCTTGATTACCAGCGTTGTGATGGCAGTCACACTAGTGGGGGCTGGGTAATCTATAGGCACATCCTTATACAGGTCCCTAGTCGTAGGACTATCGAGACAGGGCATCGATACTCCGGAGTAGACTAGCGTATGCGCTTCTCATCCCAGTGTGGGAGATGGTCTGTCCCACAGCCATCAGTACGTCGTACTGGAGATAGTATACGGGTGCTCGTTGGGTTACGAGTACACTGGACAGGACTCGTCGGGAACTGACAGGTTGGTATTATACCTATCGTCAGTTATCAGTTCCCAGGTGACATGAGTACAGCTTAGTCCGCTGACTTGACACTGGCACTTCGCCTCGAGTGTGTTCCCACTGCACTTTGATCACTACCCTACCACGGCTCAAAGGAGTCGTGCAAACAGGTGGTGATTGGGTGCAGTCCCGAAGCACTTGGAGGCAGTGACGGTTAGACAGGATTCGTCTCTCCCGGTATCGGGGTTGACATCGCGCTGTGTCTAGGAGAGCCATTACACGAGTAGTCCCTGGCCAGGGCAAGCGAGATATACTGGTAGGCTTCCAGTGTTATCTCAGGGTGTTTTGGGCTTCACTCCGACACGACTTGTACCGCTATTAGGGGACTGACGTTTACCGCCCCCTAGGCCCGCCATGCGATGTATCAGACGAACAGACCGGACTGTACGGAGAATGTCACATTCAGACTCAGTAGGAGTTCAGATGGGGTTTCACCTCGTCAGCCTTCTTGTCGACATCTACCTGGGGACCGTTACGCACAGCTAGTGCCGCTTGCGGTCTGTGGTTAAACCCACTGCCAGCGTAGTGTCGAGTCTTTAGAGTCCCACACAGAGGGTATTCGCCTCTGGGCAAAACAGAGTAGAGGTCGCATGGTTTTGCGACAGGGTTCGTTCTCATCCGCGCACTTGTGCACGTTTGGAGTCCAGACGGATTATACTGGCAGGCTCTGGTTTGAGCCAGATACTGGTATATGTTTTGGGGTTGCTTTTATCTCTTGGTATTCTTGTTCCTCGGAACGAGAATGCAGGTGTGTATGCACAGTTGCTTGAGGCGGAGGATGAGGTTTTTCATTAGGGTTTCGGAACGAGTGCGTATGCACAGTTGACAGTCTTCATTTTCCAAACCCTAATGGATTTATAAATTATCTATTAATAATAGTAATTAAATGAGAATTTTGTTATGGTTGATTTTGTTGACTTGTTGACCATGGTTGACTTGTTGACCATGGTTGAATGTTGACCACCATCATGCTTTAAAAAGTCCTCCTTGATTTATGCTTACATGAAGCATGGTAGTGGTCATTCCAAATTACCATCAACTATTCTCATTTTCAATTATTATTATTAGATAATTCTTTTCTTTTGGCATTATGGTTGCAAGAAAGAAAAGATTGCTCATTATCTCATTTAGCTTCTCTCTCCTCTCTTCATCTTCTTCTTCCTCTAGAAAAGAGAAACCTTCTCATGTGTTGAGAATCCTTCTCTTTAAAAAGAAAAGCAAACCCTAGTCACTCTCTACTCATTCTAGGTTAAAGGTTTAGCAAGCCGGAAACCCTAGTTCACTCAAAGATCGAGGAAGAGCCCAAAGGTCGAACCTTCGAGGTGGATCCATCTTCGACGGAAGAAGGCGACAAGAAGAGAACCATCAACCTCTATAAGGTTTAAAGAAGAAGGAGTTCAAGTATAGGTATAACCATCTTCCATAGTAGCTAACTCTCTTTAGCAAGAATGCTAGTTTAGTTTAGACACGATCCCGACCTTGTTTAGTCCATGTTGCCTCTTGCGATAAAAATTTGTTTTTTATACCGTTTCCGCCTCCCCGTAAGAACCGGGGGTCGCAATATGGACTTACACATCTATCGCACAAGAACTGTAAATCTGCAGAAGACTGTCTCCGAACTGCGCACAACTGGAACAAACTACCCCCCGGCCTACGACTCAAGCATCAGCTACCACAATCGTCTTGCCACGGGTAATAAAGGATCTCACAATCACAATCCTTCACAAGCTCCATCCAACGGTGCTGTCTCAACAATCAAAACCCACTGCAGGAAGATGTACACAAGCTCTGGTGGTCCGTGAAAATCTGACACAACTCTCCATACAAGTAGTATCCCCAAATCTCCAGCGCAAGGCCACCACGGCCATCTCCAGATCGTGAGTAGGATAAATCATGCTCGTACTTCCTCCAACTGTCGGGAAGCATAAACGATAACTCTAGCATACTACATCAGTACACAATCGAGCCCCACTCGCGAAACATCACAATAAACGAACAAGGTCGCCCGATCCAGAAAGCAAAGAAAGATTTAGTGCAGTCATCACCCGAGTCTTCAACTGCTGAAAACTCCACACGTATGCCACAGTCTAAAGAAAAGGAACCCTCTTCCTTGTCAGTACGGTCAACGGTGCAGTGATACTCACGAAATCCTGCACGAAACGGCAGTAAAAACTGGCTAAGCCCAAAAATCTGCGGACCTCTGTCCCTGAACAAGTCTGGGCCAAAGCTGTACGGCCTCGATCTCCCTCGGGTCCATACGAATACCGTCTCCCGTAACCCCATGACCTAGGAAGTCAGCACTATCAAGCCTAAAGGAAATACTTCAGAAATTTAGCAAACAGCTAGTACTCGCTCGACGTCTGCAAAGAAATCCTCAAGTGCTGCACATGTTCCTCACGACTCTTGGAAAATACCAGAATGTCATCAATAACACAATAATACACTGGTCGAGGAACGGCCTGAGAAACCTGGTTCATCACATCCACGAATGCTGCTAGGGCATCGGTGAGTCCAACGACACCACCAAAACTCATAAAGCCTGTAGCGCGCACAAAAGCAGTTTTCGGAATGTCATCACTCCGAACCCGCAACTAATGATGACCTGATCCCAAAACAAACTTAGAAAAATGACTCGCACCCTGGAGCTGATCAAAGAAATCGTCAATGCGAGGTAAAGGATGCCTAATCCGCACCGTGACTCGGTTCAATTGACGAAAATCAAAACACAACCTCAAACTGCCGTCCTTCTCCTTGACGAACAGAATAGGAGCTCCCCAAAACGAAACACTCGGACACACAAGTCCCCCTATCTAGCAACTCTGCAGCAGATCCTTAAGCTCCCTAAGCTCCGCCGGCAGCAGAGTAGGAGCACATATGTGATATGTGCGGGACCGAAATTGATACGATATGAGATACCGTATTCTATTTGTCACGTCCCGAAAGTACGGAACATGACCGGCACTTAAACTACGAACCGTCTCGAGGCGTACGTAATCTAAGTAAACCGAAAACCCAGAAATCCAAACCAAGAAAAGAAGTAGAGTGAAGGAAAACCAATTTAAAACAAGTAGTTTTAATAGCATAAGCCGAATTATGCGGTTTTTAAGAACATCAAAATTTACTGAAAATTTCGGCAGAGTCTCCTTTGAAAATACTGGCTCCCAAACGGGATACAACATGAATAGTATACGAAATCAATAAAAAGGCATCCCCAAGCGGGAGCTAGCTCTTCGTCAATCGACGGTCACAACCACACAAACAATATAATATACAACGCCAACGGCGAGGATCAAAACTCAAAAGGAAACTCAAAAACCACCAGAAACATAACGAGCGACTCTAAGGTCGAAAGAATAAACAACACTGGTCTCTATCTCAAAAAAATACATGTTTGGTTGATGGAATTCTAGATACAACAGAATAATGATATACAAGATAAATAATTGGGGTATGATACAAGTAAACCCACCTACTAGCAAATCACCCGAATGAAACTATGCCCGCAAAGCCGTAATGAACCTGTACGGCAACCTGCAAGAAACTGGGGCACAACGGGGGTGAGTTGCCAACTCGTGAATAGAAAAACATCTATGCACAGAAATCGCATAAATAACGCAATCCTAGGTCAATGATCATAATATATCCTCAAATATATATAACATGCAGCCTATAACAATGGCTAGGGTAAATATCTAACCCGAGTGTAAACACATGTGCCCGTGTCAGTGCCTCGGGTAGCAATATATCATATGAATGAGGTATGAATGCATGAAAACAGAATACATGTAAATGAAGAAACTGTTTTCATAGATTAGTGAGATTTCCTTCATATTTTAAACTGAGGTATCATAATTAAAATCAGTATCAACAGTGTCTAGCATCGACACAAAACATAAATCTCACTGTCTCGAAATATCAATGTCTCAATCTCAATATCTAGGGCGCCGTCAGTCCAGACCGGCCCCTACCATCCATCTCAAGACCACGACGGTATCCTCCGGATATCCGACGCGTCGGGTAATATCACCGGTAGGTAGTGCTCCCCAGCCAGGCTCAACGTCAACACCACATTCCTCTTGCCCCGGGGTACCATACCGGGCCCACCATGTACCCATGACGGTTCCTCCACTCCTCGACACGGATCTCCAAAACCACAGCAAATTCATGGTGGACGACACTTTACATCATTAGAAAACCGCAACATTTTATATTTTAAAAGATCATAAGTTGTAAATTTTGCGGCTTTCCCCGAAATCCAGAAATATCATAAATCTCAAGAAATCATCACAAGTGTATATGTCAATGATAATGAACGCATATGGTATCAATAACCAAGTTACAAAGTATGATTAATGAACTAGGCATGAACAACTGAATAACAGTATGCATGAAGTGGTAGGTAATAACTACAATGTCTAATATGGCATATAAGGGAAGTACACTAATATCATGTCAAAACTACTAGCTAACAATCTAAGTCAAGCAATTATATTCTCTAAAGTGTACGTAACATGGCAATTACCAATGAAGATGTGTGTGAGCCGGCAAGTAGGTGTACGTGGTACATACGCATCATCGGTAATAGTGCTGGTGTCCTAACAGCATGATATCAATAATAGAATATGCAGCAAAATAAGTATGCGAGGCAGAGCGAACAGCAATAATGTGCGGGAGCTGAAAACTAGACACAACGATAACTAATCTGCATTAATCTAATATAAGTCCTACAAATTGGTGCCTTTTGAAATAACACAAATCATGGGGTTTTGAAAATAGGGCTACGGTGTTTTTATGAAAAGATACGTCTTTTGAAATATCCGTAAGATCCCTTGGGCTGTCTTTTAAAATACCCACGATTCGTTAGTTTTGAAATAGGTAGGAGTCTAATCTAATCTAACAACTACACTAAACTATACGGCTGAACTAACAAGCTGAACTACAGGTAAGGAAACCGCCTATCATCTGAGTCGATACATATACCTATCTGTATATGTATAGTCGGTGATCCCGCCTCAATAATATCATAGCCGATACCATATCTATAATCAGGCATCCCAAGTCAAGAGTGCGGATCAATCATCAATATAGCTCGTACGTAAATCCGTCGTACGGCATCCCAAATCTGGGTACGGGTCAATATCACATTCATCATACTATTCACCTGGTATCCTCTTTATCAATTATCATGATCGGGGTACTGATCTACGTCTAGTACCCTACTGATACCGCCTACGCATGCATGGACGTGTGTGAAACACTACGTCAAGGACCCGCTACAACGTCATGTCGTATTTAAGATACGAACCCTGCTATATCACCGATCTCACGGCCTCAAATCAAATCTCATCGACTCAGCTCAATCCCAAGTATCATCCTCAATCGGTATGTGAACACATAGTCCCATACCCATGTGAACACATAACTATAAAGAATCCCATGAGCACATATCAATAGGAATGTATGCAAGTATGTATGTGTGTATGTGTAGTGCAACACTACCCTAGGGTTCGCAACGCTAAAATAATCTAACACACCAATATCCATCCTAAGTATCGTTAATAATCCCAAATAACATATAATAATTGTTGGTGTGTATACGCATCCGTATACACCACCACGGACTGCGGGGGTACTATACGCCATCCACCCGACTTCTCCCCGTAGATATAAATCTACTCACCTGGTCCTCGCTAGCCGGTGCCGACGTCGCCACGTGCTTGCTTGTTGTCTCGAAGTCGACATGGGGGTACCTACATATCATAACGCACCATATCGCATTAAAACTAAATTCGAAATCGAAACGGCATACGAAAATCAAATCGGCACGCGTATCACGCATAGGTCCAAACCTATCGCCTACGCATGCAAGAATAGTCAGACCAACTCTCGATGTCGATGTACGAACGTCGAACCATCGAGAAAAATCCAAACACACCAATCGTGATTTCAAAACTCACTAATTATATAAGAAATAGGGTTTAGTTCATCAAAACCATAAAATTAAACAATTCGTTTTATTTTCCAAAAAACCTAGTTAGCATAAATTCCCATTTCGGTTCAAAACTTGATGTTTTACCCAAACTAAATATTTTGACGGTTCTAATGACCAAAATGCTCACTTAATATCATAATTAGGTCATACAAATCACCTCCATATTTTTAATCTCACGAATTAGCATTAACTCAAATTTCAAGTTTGCAACAAATATCGATTTTAACACTTTTCAAGGTAAAATTCACAATTTATCAATTAAGCATGGTTTTGCACGATCAAAGTCGCTAAACAACAAATTAAAATGCTAATAAAGTCATCAAAACCTTAATTACATTTTAAATCTCAATTTTATATGTATTTCACTAAAACCTAGTTTGCAAATTACATAATTAATACAAATTTGAATTTAACAAAAATATAAACTACCAACTAGATTAGTTTTGGCATAACAACAACATGTTAAACTACACAATTATCCCATGATCAATTACAAGAACCCCAACTTAAATTCACAACCCTAATCTAGAATTTTCCAAACCCTCACTTAATAATTTCCACTTGAAATTAGAACCCAAGTTAACATTTAACTACTTAGCTTATGAAAACAATACCAACAAATTAACCATTAGATAAGATTATACCTCCAAGACTTGTAGATTTACATGCATCATAGCCTCCCAAATTAGCTTCTATGCCCCAAAATCCATGCTAGATGGGCTAAAGAATAATGGGTAAGTGTTGGATTTGAATTTAGCTTTGATTTTGTGTTAATTTTGAAGCATTTTGTGGATTTTTTTGTGATGAAATGAGAGGGAGAAGAGGGGGGAAAGCTACTGCAGTGGGAAGAAGCAAGTTTCGGCCAAAATGGGGGGGATGAGGAGAGAGAGAGAGGTGTTGAATGAAAGGGTCAAAGAAAGCCATACTTCAAGTCAACACTTAACATCTTTTCCTTTATTTTTCCTTTTCTTTTCTTTGTTTGTTTTGACTTTTAAGTGGGGAGATGAGTGGGGGGGCTGCTGAATTCAGCAAAGGGGTAGAGGAAATGGGTGTGTGTGGGTGTGGGTACGGGTGTGGGATGATGAAAAATGATAAATACAATACCCCAAACATCCATTTACGCTAAAAAAAAGCCTTTTTTTTCTTCAATAATTTCTAAACCGTTTTGGCAAATGATTTCGTTCCAAAAACCACATGATAAATTTTTATTTAATGTTTTATGATGCACAAAATTTGTTTCAACTCATTCCAATTTGTAATTTTCCCTAATTAAATGTATTAGTGACGGCTTAAAATAATAATAAAATAATATTTTTTTCAGAAAATTTGAAATTTCACCAGCGGCTCAATAAACACCAAATAATAGCAATTACATAGCTAGAATATGTATATTTAATTTTTATAATAAGATATTTGTATTTTGACTTTTTTACAGAAAACCCCCTCATTTTACCGATTTTCCGAAATTTCACCGAAACGATTTTCAAAACGTTACAATCTTCCCCCCTTAAAGAAATTCGGTCCCCGAATTTAAATTCAAACTCCCCCAAATACTAAAACATCTAAGAAAAACCATCAAGTCGTCGGGGCTCCGAAATTGTAAATACATAAAACAAATCGTAGTGCAGCGCATGCGCTTGAAAAAATGAGTATATAACTCAAATCAAAACTCCTTCAAGCATCCCGCAATCATCGGAGTCAAGGAGAAGACATCAATGCCAAATCCAAATCAAAACCAATATGATATTACTCGAAACTATACATGTAATTATCGAATCTATATCTGTAAGTATCCGAAGGAAATGCATGCCAAATATATTCAGGTACTGTCCTCTGACTAGTCCTGCTCAGTACGAAAACACATAGCAATATCATGAAAACGTACTGCTCTATAAGAAAAAATCAATCCCAAAATACGCGTATGAATACTACGTGCGTCTGGTGCGCACGGAAATCAAAATCCATATACGTGCCATACAAGCGCACAGAAACAACATCTAAGTGCATCGGTTGCGCACACAACATCTGTCATAGGCAACGTGTGTGCCTGACAGCAAGGACAGGTGCGTCTGACACACACGAAGAATCTCAATTTAGTGCATCTGGTGTGCACCAAAATTGTACCTCATAACATGTGCCCAACATGCGCGAAAATCTAAATCAGGTGTATCCATCGTGCACGAAATCATGAAATCCAATATCAAGCGCCGAACGTGCGCAAAATCAATCAGGTGCACAAGGTGCTCAAAACAAATATCGAGTATCACAATCGAAATCGAAGTCCAGTGCACACTGCAAACATATAATAACTATACAGAGTGCAGGAACCAATTCGTGTGCGTGCATACGCACAAAATCAACTCAAATGTCTAAAACCGTAAAATCACAAACATGTGAAACCCAAGCACGAAAACGATATCAAGTGCAACACTGTGCAAAGATCGTAAATCCTCAATCAAATCATGCGAATAAATCACCCAAAACATCGAAATCAATAATGGCGGAATAGTATCGCTCAAGTGCATCCTCTAAGAATCTCGGGCCAACTGTCGCGGTCACTAATGGGACGTCTCGTCGATGATCCTGAACTCTGCCCTGCTGGTGTGCGTAACCATGACCACTCCTGGGTCAAGGTCTTCACTGTGAATTACCAATCTTTCGGTCCATCGGCTCATCGGCCCTGTCAGGTGTGCTAACGGGGACGATTCTGTTCTGGCACTTCTCTGGTCATCTCTTGGTCAATCATCGCGACCACTCGTAAGACAGCATATCACTGGCATCGGCCTCTGGCTCTCTGAATGTACGTGACACATCTGACCCTGGGTGCAAGTATCATTGCAGCAGTGTCCTGGAAGGAATCCTGCTCCCGGTCTCTTCCATGTCTCGTCTCTGCCAACTGTCCGGAAGTCATCGTCCTTTCCTATCTCTGCATCTTGCTCTGGAACGGCCGCATACCCATCGCGACTCCTTCTGGAAGGTAAGTCCAAGTACCATGCCTCAGTATGCGCATCGCATCTCTGATGTCGGCGGCATGGAACGTCATCTCATCTAGATCTGGTACGAACCTCTTACTTCACTTTCCTCTAATGTCGTCTGCTTTGGACTCGTCTCGTCGCAGCCGCATGGACTGAGCTCCAACGACTATCCTCGTATCTGGAGTCTCCCAAGAAATGCATCTCACCACCTAGCATCCGAATTAAGTCGAGCCATCCGATCGAGTCGTCAAAACCTCATAATCCCCCAAGAGCTCAACATCTTGGGCACAGTTTAATAGTATCGAGTACATACCACAGCATCGGTGGTCCAGCCGTAGAAGGGCAAACCCAAGCCTCACTAATGGCGCCGTAGAACTGCCGCAAACCCGAAGGTTCAAAGACTTTCACACGGTCATTAAGTCGAGTTAGGGTTTCATTCTTCTAGAGGGACCATAGAATTGCCTGCATGCCTTTCCGACTACTTTAAACTTGGAATAATAGGTTTCTGACATTCGATCGTCTCTGTCGACTCCCAACGTCTCCGCGTGAAGTCGTCTCTAGCTGGAATCAATCTATCTGATGACTTCGCATCGGGGTAGGCGAACGATTCACATGTCCTAGTCATTCATCCTCGATGACTAGTGACCTTCTATCATCTCTTAGTACAACTCGTTCTGCACTAACGCCAGCATCTGGGGCAATCTCTCGTCGTTAGCAGCAATAACTGGCTCGCTCGTCTGCATACTGAACGGTGCCTCAATCATCAGGAGTAAGCAACACACCAACGGTCATCAAAATCTGGCTGGCCTCTATCATTGGCTCAATCCTCTAGTGCTGATCGGCATGTCCAAGTAATCTCATACAGTGATCCATCCAACGCTCGGGGCGCGAAATCACAATAAAAAACACACCTCTACAATCGTGTGTCGCCGGGATTTCGCCCTGGTCAGTCCTCTTTCGTGACGAGCTTGTGCTGACCGCAACTCTAGCCGTAGCTCTCTCTGCCCGTAACCGTAGCAGCAAAACCAAACTGGTACCGATGAGGCTAGATCAGGAAGGAATATAATACTGAACAAGGAAATGTACATCCTAAGGCTTCATAAGTGGAGTGGCGTATCGTAAATATGCCGCGGAACATACCAACGGTACGTCACTCTACTTTAGTCACCTATTCCATCAACCAAGGGTCATCCTACGCTCCGAAGGTTAAAACCTAACGCTCTGATACCAACTTTGTCACGTCCCGAAAGTACGGAACATGACCGGCACTTAAACTACGAACCGTCTCGAGGCGTACGTAATCTAAGTAAACCGAAAACCCAGAAATCCAAACCAAGAAAAGAAGTAGAGTGAAGGAAAACCAATTTAAAACAAGTAGTTTTAATAGCATAAGCCGAATTATGCGGTTTTTAAGAACATCAAAATTTACTGAAAATTTCGGCAGAGTCTCCTTTGAAAATACTGGCTCCCAAACGGGATACAACATGAATAGTATACGAAATCAATAAAAAGGCATCCCCAAGCGGGAGCTAGCTCTTCGTCAATCGACGGTCACAACCACACAAACAATATAATATACAACGCCAACGGCGAGGATCAAAACTCAAAAGGAAACTCAAAAACCACCAGAAACATAACGAGCGACTCTAAGGTAGAAAGAATAAACAACACTGGTCTCTATCTCAAAAAAATACATGTTTGGTTGATGGAATTCTAGATACAACAGAATAATGATATACAAGATAAATAATGGGGGTATGATACAAGTAAACCCACCTACTAGCAAATCACCCGAATGAAACTATGCCCGCAAAGCCGTAATGAACCTGTACGGCAACCTGCAAGAAACTGGGGCACAACGGGGGTGAGTTGCCAACTCGTGAATAGAAAAACATCTACGCACAGAAATCGCATAAATAACGCAATCCTAGGTCAATGATCATAATATATCCTCAAATATATATAACATGCAGCCTATAACAATGGCTAGGGTAAATATATAACCCGAGTGTAAACTCATGTGCCCGTGTCAGTGCCTCAGGTAGCAATATATCATATGAATGAGGTATGAATGCATGAAAACAGAATACATGTAAATGAAGAAACTGTTTTCATAGATTAGTGAGATTTCCTTCATATTTTAAACTGAGGTATCATAATTAAAATCAGTATCAACAGTGTCTAGCATCGACACAAAACATAAATCTCACTGTCTCGAAATATCAATGTCTCAATCTCAATATCTAGGGCGCCGTCAGTCCAGACCGGCCCCTACCATCCATCTCAAGACCACGACGGTATCCTCCGGATATCCGACGCGTCGGGTAATATCACCGGTAGGTAGTGCTCCCCAGCCAGGCTCAACGTCAACACCACATTCCTCTTGCCCCGGGGTACCATACCGGGCCCACCATGTACCCGTGACGGTTCCTCCACTCCTCGACACGGATCTCCAAAACCACAGCAAACTCATGGTGGACGACACTTTACATCATTAGAAAACCGCAACATTTTATATTTTAAAAGATCATAAGTTGTAAATTTTACGGCTTTCCCCGAAATCCAGAAATATCATAAATCTCAAGAAATCATCACAAGTGTATATGTCAATGATAATGAACGCATATGGTATCAATAACCAAGTTGCAAAGTATGATTAATGAACTAGGCATGAACAACTGAATAACAGTATGCATGAAGTGGTAGGTAATAACTACAATGTCTAATATGGCATATAAGGGAAGTACACTAATATCATGTCAAAACTACTAGCTAACAATCTAAGTCAAGCAATTATATTCTCTAAAGTGTACGTGACATGGCAATTACCAATGAAGATGTGTGTGAGCCGGCAAGTAGGTGTACGTGGTACATACGCATCATCGGTAATGGTGCTGGTGTCCTAACAGCATGATATCAATAATGGAATATGCAGCAAAATAAGTATGCGAGGCAGAGCGAACAGCAATAATGTGCGGGAGCTGAAAACTAGACACAACGATAACTAATCTGCATTAATCTAATATAAGTCCTACAAATTGGTGCCTTTTGAAATAACACAAATCATGGGGTTTTGAAAATAGGGGCTACGGTGTTTTTATGAAAAGATACGTCTTTTGAAATATCCGTAAGATCCCTTGGGCTGTCTTTTAAAATACCCACGATTCGTTAGTTTTGAAATAGGTAGGAGTCTAATCTAATCTAACAACTACACTAAACTATACGGCTGAACTAACAAGCTGAACTACAGGTAAGGAAACCGCCTATCATCTGAGTCGATACATATACCTATCTGTATATGTATAGTCGGTGATCCCGCCTCAATAATATCATAGCCGATACCATATCTATAATCAGGCATCCCAAGTCAAGAGTGCGGATCAATCATCAATATAGCTCGTACGTAAATCCGTCGTACGGCATCCCAAATCTGGGTACGGGTCAATATCACATTCATCATACTATTCACCTGGTATCCTCTTTATCAATTATCATGATCGGGGTACTGATCTACGTCTAGTACCCTACTGATACCGCCTACGCATGCATGGACGTGTGTGAAACACTACGTCAAGGACCCGCTACAACGTCATGTCGTATTTAAGATACGAACCCTGCTATATCACCGATCTCACGGCCTCAAATCAAATCTCATCGACTCAGCTCAATCCCAAGTATCATCCTCAATCCGTATGTGAACACATAGTCCCATACCCATGTGAACACATAACTATAAAGAATCCCATGAGCACATATCAATAGGAATGTATGCAAGTATGTATGTGTGTATGTGTAGTGCAACACTACCCTAGGGTTCGCAACGCTAAAATAATCTAACACACCAATATCCATCCTAAGTATCGTTAATAATCCCAAATAACATATAATAATTGTTGGTGTGTATACGCATCCGTATACACCACCACGGACTGCGGGGGTGCTATACGCCATCCACCCGACTTCTCCCCGTAGATATAAATCTACTCACCTGGTCCTCGCTAGCCGGTGCCGACGTCGCCACGTGCTTGCTTGTTGTCTCGAAGTCGACATGGGGGTACCTATATATCATAACGCACCATATCGCATTAAAACTAAATTCGAAATCGAAACGGCATACGAAAATCAAATCGGCACGCGTATCACGCATAGGTCCAAACCTATCGCCTACGCATGCAAGAATAGTCAGACCAACCCTCGATGTCGATGTACGAACGTCGAACCATCGAGAAAAATCCAAACACACCAATCGTGATTTCAAAACTCACTAATTATATAAGAAATAGGGTTTAGTTCATCAAAACCATAAAATTAAACAATTCGTTTTATTTTCCAAAAAACCTAGTTAGCATAAATTCCCATTTCGGTTCAAAACTTGATGTTTTACCCAAACTAAATATTTTGACGGTTCTAATGACCAAAATGCTCACTTAATATCATAATTAGGTCATACAAATCACCTCCATATTTTTAATCTCACGAATTAGCATTAACTCAAATTTCAAGTTTGCAACAAATATCGATTTTAACACTTTTCAAGGTAAAATTCACAATTTATCAATTAAGCATGGTTTTGCACGATCAAAGTCGCTAAACAACAAATTAAAATGCTAATAAAGTCATCAAAACCTTAATTACATTTTAAATCTCAATTTTATATGTATTTCACTAAAACCTAGTTTGCAAATTACATAATTAATACAAATTTGAATTTAACAAAAATATAAACTACCAACTAGATTAGTTTTGGCATAACAACAACATGTTAAACTACACAATTATCCCATGATCAATTACAAGAACCCCAACTTAAATTCACAACCCTAATCTAGAATTTTCCAAACCCTCACTTAATAATTTCCACTTGAAATTAGAACCCAAGTTAACATTTAACTACTTAGCTTATGAAAACAATACCAACAAATTAACCATTAGATAAGATTATACCTCCAAGACTTGTAGATTTACATGCATCATAGCCTCCCAAATTAGCTTCTATGCCCCAAAATCCATGCTAGATGGGCTAAAGAATAATGGGTAAGTGTTGGATTTGAATTTAGCTTTGATTTTGTGTTAATTTTGAAGCATTTTGTGGATTTTTTTGTGATGAAATGAGAGGGAGAAGAGGGGGGAAAGCTACTGCAGTGGGAAGAAGCAAGTTTCGGCCAAAATGGGGGGGGATGAGGAGAGAGAGAGAGATGTTGAATGAAAGGGTCAAAGAAAGCCATACTTCAAGTCAACACTTAACATCTTTTCCTTTATTTTTCCTTTTCTTTTCTTTGTTTGTTTTGACTTTTAAGTGGGGAGATGAGTGGGGGGGCTGCTGAATTCAACAAAGGGGTAGAGGAAATGGGTGTGTGTGGGTGTGGGTACGGGTGTGGGGTGATGAAAAATGATAAATACAATACCCCAAACATCCATTTACGCTAAAAAAAAGCCTTTTTTTTCTTCAATAATTTCTAAACCGTTTTGGCAAATGATTTCGTTCCAAAAACCACATGATAAATTTTTATTTAATGTTTTATGATGCACAAAATTTGTTTCAACTCATTCCAATTTGTAATTTTCCCTAATTAAATGTATTAGTGACGGCTTAAAATAATAATAAAATAATATTTTTTTCAGAAAATTTGAAATTTCACCAGCGGCTCAATAAACACCAAATAATAGCAATTACATAGCTAGAATATGTATATTTAATTTTTATAATAAGATATTTGTATTTTGACTTTTTTACAGAAAACCCCCTCATTTTACCGATTTTCCGAAATTTCACCGAAACGATTTTCAAAACGTTACAATCTTCCCCCCTTAAAGAAATTCGGTCCCCGAATTTAAATTCAAACTCCCCCAAATACTAAAACATCTAAGAAAAACCATCAAGTCGTCGGGGCTCCGAAATTGTAAATACATAAAACAAATCGTAGTGCAGCGCATGCGCTTGAAAAAATGAGTATATAACTCAAATCAAAACTCCTTCAAGCATCCCGCAATCATCGGAGTCAAGGAGAAGACATCAATGCCAAATCCAAATCAAAACCAATATGATATTACTCGAAACTATACATGTAATTATCGAATCTATATCTGTAAGTATCCGAAGGAAATGCATGCCAAATATATTCAGGTACTGTCCTCTGACTAGTCCTGCTCAGTACGAAAACACATAGCAATATCATGAAAACGTACTGCTCTATAAGAAAAAATCAATCCCAAAATACGCGTATGAATACTACGTGCGTCTGGTGCGCACGGAAATCAAAATCCATATACGTGCCATACAAGCGCACAGAAACAACATCTAAGTGCATCGGTTGTGCACACAACATCTGTCATAGGCAACGTGTGTGCCTGACAGCAAGGACAGGTGCGTCTGACACACACGAAGAATCTCAATTTAGTGCATCTGGTGTGCACCAAAATTGTACCTCATAACATGTGCCCAACATGCGCGAAAATCTAAATCAGGTGCATCCATCGTGCACGAAATCATGAAATCCAATATCAAGCGCCGAACGTGCGCAAAATCAATCAGGTGCACAAGGTGCTCAAAACAAATATCGAGTATCATAATCGAAATCGAAGTCCAGTGCACACTGCAAACATATAATAACTATACAGAGTGCAGGAACCAATTCGTGTGCGTGCATACGCACAAAATCAACTCAAATGTCTAAAACCGTAAAATCACAAACATGTGAAACCCAAGCACGAAAACGATATCAAGTGCAACACTGTGCAAAGATCGTAAATCCTCAATCATCAAAATCAAATCATGCGAATAAATCACCCAAAACATCGAAATCAATAATGGCGGAATAGTATCGCTCAAGTGCATCCTCTAAGAATCTCGGGCCAACTGTCGCGGTCACTAATGGGACGTCTCGTCGATGATCCTGAACTCTGCCCTGCTGGTGTGCGTAACCATGACCACTCCTGGGTCAAGGTCTTCACTGTGAATTACCAATCTTTCGGTCCATCGGCTCATCGGCCCTGTCAGGTGTGCTAACGGGGACGATTCCGTTCTGGCACTTCTCTGGTCATCTCTTGGTCAATCATCGCGACCACTCGTAAGACAGCATATCACTGGCATCGGCCTCTGGCTCTCTGAATGTACGTGACACATCTGACCCTGGGTGTAAGTATCATTGCAGCAGTGTCCTGGAAGGAATCCTGCTCCCGGTCTCTTCCATGTCTCGTCTCTGCCAACTGTCCGGAAGTCATCGTCCTTTCCTATCTCTGCATCTTGCTCTGGAACGGCCGCATACCCATCGCGACTCCTTCTGGAAGGTAAGTCCAAGTACCATGCCTCAGTATGCGCATCGCATCTCTGATGTCGGCGGTGTGGAATGTCATCTCATCTAGATCTGGTATGAACCTCTTACTTCACTTTCCTCTAATGTCGTCTGCTTTGGACTCGTCTCGTCGCAGCCGCATGGACTGAGCTCCAACGACTATCCTCGTATCTGGAGTCTCCCAAGAAATGCATCTCACCACCTAGCATCCGAATTAAGTCGAGCCATCCGATCGAGTCGTCAAAACCTCATAATCCCCCAAGAGCTCAACATCTTGGGCACAGTTTAATAGTATCGAGTACATACCACAGCATCGGTGGTCCAGCCGTAGAAGGGCAAACCCAAGCCTCACTAATGGCGCCGTAGAACTGCCGCAAACCCGAAGGTTCAAAGACTTTCACACGGTCATTAAGTCGAGTTAGGGTTTCATTCTTCTAGAGGGACCATAGAATTGCCTGCATGCCTTTCCGACTACTTTAAACTTGGAATAATAGGTTTCTGACATTCGATCGTCTCTGTCGACTCCCAACGTCTCCGCGTGAAGTCGTCTCTAGCTGGAATCAATCTATCTGATGACTTCGCATCGGGGTAGGCGAACGATTCACATGTCCTAGTCATTCATCCTCGATGACTAGTGACCTTCTATCATCTCTTAGTACAACTCGTTCTGCACTAACGCCAGCATCTGGGGCAATCTCTCGTCGTTAGCAGCAATAACTGGCTCGCTCGTCTGCACACTGAACGGTGCCTCAATCATCAGGAGTAAGCAACACACCAACGGTCATCAAAATCTGGCTGGCCTCTATCATTGGCTCAATCCTCTAGTGCTGATCGGCATGTCCAAGTAATCTCATACAGTGATCCATCCAACGCTCGGGGCGCGAAATCACAATAAAAAAACACACCTCTACAATCGTGTGTCGCCGGGATTTCGCCCTGGTCAGTCCTCGTTCGTGACGAGCTTGTGCTGACCGCAACTCTAGCCGTAGCTCTCTCTGCCCGTAACCGTAGCAGCAAAACCAAACTGGTACCGATGAGGCTAGATCAGGAAGGAATATAATACTGAACAAGGAAATGTACATCCTAAGGCTTCATAAGTGGAGTGGCGTATCGTAAATATGCCGCGGAACATACCAACGGTACGTCACTCTACTTTAGTCACCTATTCCATCAACCAAGGGTCATCCTACGCTCCGAAGGTTAAAACCTAACGCTCTGATACCAACTTTGTCACGTCCCGAAAGTACGGAACATGACCGGCACTTAAACTACGAACCGTCTCGAGGCGTACGTAATCTAAGTAAACCGAAAACCCAGAAATCCAAACCAAGAAAAGAAGTAGAGTGAAGGAAAACCAATTTAAAACAAGTAGTTTTAATAGCATAAGCCGAATTATGCGGTTTTTAAGAACATCAAAATTTACTGAAAATTTCGGCAGAGTCTCCTTTGAAAATACTGGCTCCCAAACGGGATACAACATGAATAGTATACGAAATCAATAAAAAGGCATCCCCAAGCGGGAGCTAGCTCTTCGTCAATCGATGGTCACAACCACACAAACAATATAATATACAACGCCAACGGCGAGGATCAAAACTCAAAAGGAAACTCAAAAACCACCAGAAACATAACGAGCGACTCTAAGGTCGAAAGAATAAACAACACTGGTCTCTATCTCAAAAAAATACATGTTTGGTTGATGGAATTCTAGATACAACAGAATAATGATATACAAGATAAATAATGGGGGTATGATACAAGTAAACCCACCTACTAGCAAATCACCCGAATGAAACTATGCCCGCAAAGCCGTAATGAACCTGTACGGCAACCTGCAAGAAACTGGGGCACAACGGGGGTGAGTTGCCAACTCGTGAATAGAAAAACATCTATGCACAGAAATCGCATAAATAACGCAATCCTAGGTCAATGATCATAATATATCCTCAAATATATATAACATGCAGCCTATAACAATGGCTAGGGTAAATATCTAACCCGAGTGTAAACTCATGTGCCCGTGTCAGTGCCTCAGGTAGCAATATATCATATGAATGAGGTATGAATGCATGAAAACAGAATACATGTAAATGAAGAAACTGTTTTCATAGATTAGTGAGATTTCCTTCATATTTTAAACTGAGGTATCATAATTAAAATCAGTATCAACAGTGTCTAGCATCGACACAAAACATAAATCTCACTGTCTCGAAATATCAATGTCTCAATCTCAATATCTAGGGCGCCGTCAGTCCAGACCGGCCCCTACCATCCATCTCAAGACCATGACGGTATCCTCCGGATATCCGACGCGTCGGGTAATATCACCGGTAGGTAGTGCTCCCCAGCCAGGCTCAACGTCAACACCACATTCCTCTTGCCCCGGGGTACCATACCGGGCCCACCATGTACCCGTGACGGTTCCTCCACTCCTCGACACGGATCTCCAAAACCACAGCAAACTCATGGTGGACGACACTTTACATCATTAGAAAACCGCAACATTTTATATTTTAAAAGATCATAAGTTGTAAATTTTACGGCTTTCCCCGAAATCCAGAAATATCATAAATCTCAAGAAATCATCACAAGTGTATATGTCAATGATAATGAACGCATATGGTATCAATAACCAAGTTGCAAAGTATGATTAATGAACTAGGCATGAACAACTGAATAACAGTATGCATGAAGTGGTAGGTAATAACTACAATGTCTAATATGGCATATAAGGGAAGTACACTAATATCATGTCAAAACTACTAGCTAACAATCTAAGTCAAGCAATTATATTCTCTAAAGTGTACGTGACATGGCAATTACCAATGAAGATGTGTGTGAGCCGGCAAGTAGGTGTACGTGGTACATACGCATCATCGGTAATGGTGCTGGTGTCCTAACAGCATGATATCAATAATGGAATATGCAGCAAAATAAGTATGCGAGGCAGAGC
This sequence comes from Agapanthus africanus, assembly GCA_030015575.1. Taxonomy (NCBI): domain Eukaryota; kingdom Viridiplantae; phylum Streptophyta; class Magnoliopsida; order Asparagales; family Amaryllidaceae; genus Agapanthus; species Agapanthus africanus. The sequence goes on along the minus strand of CM057349.1, from coordinate 411,382,585 downwards.
GAACAGCAATAATGTGCGGGAGCTGAAAACTAGACACAACGATAACTAATCTGCATTAATCTAATATAAGTCCTACAAATTGGTGCCTTTTGAAATAACACAAATCATGGGGTTTTGAAAATAGGGGCTACGGTGTTTTTATGAAAAGATACGTCTTTTGAAATATCCGTAAGATCCCTTGGGCTGTCTTTTAAAATACCCACGATTCGTTAGTTTTGAAATAGGTAGGAGTCTAATCTAATCTAACAACTATACTAAACTATACGGCTGAACTAACAAGCTGAACTACAGGTAAGGAAACCGCCTATCATCTGAGTCGATACATATACCTATCTGTATATGTATAGTCGGTGATCCCGCCTCAATAATATCATAGCCGATACCATATCTATAATCAGGCATCCCAAGTCAAGAGTGCGGATCAATCATCAATATAGCTCGTACGTAAATCCGTCGTACGGCATCCCAAATCTGGGTACGGGTCAATATCACATTCATCTACTATTCACCTGGTATCCTCTTTATCAATTATCATGATCGGGGTACTGATCTACGTCTAGTACCCTACTGATACCGCCTACGCATGCATGGACGTGTGTGAAACACTACGTCAAGGACCCGCTACAACGTCATGTCGTATTTAAGATACGAACCCTGCTATATCACCGATCTCACGGCCTCAAATCAAATCTCATCGACTCAGCTCAATCCCAAGTATCATCCTCAATCCGTATGTGAACACATAGTCCCATACCCATGTGAACACATAACTATAAAGAATCCCATGAGCACATATCAATAGGAATGTATGCAAGTATGTATGTGTGTATGTGTAGTGCAACACTACCCTAGGGTTCGCAACGCTAAAATAATCTAACACACCAATATCCATCCTAAGTATCGTTAATAATCCCAAATAACATATAATAATTGTTGGTGTGTATACGCATCCGTATACACCACCACGGACTGCGGGGGTGCTATACGCCATCCACCCGACTTCTCCCCGTAGATATAAATCTACTCACCTGGTCCTCGCTAGCCGGTGCCGACGTCGCCACGTGCTTGCTTGTTGTCTCGAAGTCGACATGGGGGTACCTACATATCATAACACACCATATCGCATTAAAACTAAATTCGAAATCGAAACGGCATACGAAAATCAAATCGGCACGCGTATCACGCATAGGTCCAAACCTATCGCCTACGCATGCAAGAATAGTCAGACCAACCCTCGATGTCGATGTACGAACGTCGAACCATCGAGAAAAATCCGAACACACCAATCGTGATTTCAAAACTCACTAATTATATAAGAAATAGGGTTTATTTCATCAAAACCATAAAATTAAACAATTCGTTTTATTTTCCAAAAAACCTAGTTAGCATAAATTCCCATTTCGGTTCAAAACTTGATGTTTTACCCAAACTAAATATTTTGACGGTTCTAATGACCAAAATGCTCACTTAATATCATAATTAGGTCATACAAATCACCTCCATATTTTTAATCTCACGAATTAGCATTAACTCAAATTTCAAGTTTGCAACAAATATCGATTTTAACACTTTTCAGGGTAAAATTCACAATTTATCAATTAAGCATGGTTTTGCACGATCAAAGTCGCTAAACAACAAATTAAAATGCTAATAAAGTCATCAAAACCTTAATTACATTTTAAATCTCAATTTTATATGTATTTCACTAAAACCTAGTTTGCAAATTACATAATTAATACAAATTTGAATTTAACAAAAATATAAACTACCAACTAGATTAGTTTTGGCATAACAACAACATGTTAAACTACACAATTATTCCATGATCAATTACAAGAACCCCAACTTAAATTCACAACCCTAATCTAAAATTTTCCAAACCCTCACTTAATAATTTCCACTTGAAATTAGAACCCAAGTTAACATTTAACTACTTAGCTTATGAAAACAATACCAACAAATTAACCATTAGATAAGATTATACCTCCAAGACTTGTAGATTTACATGCATCATAGCCTCCCAAATTAGCTTCTATGCCCCAAAATCCATGCTAGATGGGCTAAAGAATAATGGGTAAGTGTTGGATTTGAATTTAGCTTTGATTTTGTGTTAATTTTGAAGCATTTTGTGGATTTTTTTGTGATGAAATGAGAGGGAGAAGAGGGGGGAAAGCTACTGCAGTGGGAAGAAGCAAGTTTCGGCCAAAATGGGGGGGGATGAGGAGAGAGAGAGAGGTGTTGAATGAAAGGGTCAAAGAAAGCCATACTTCAAGTCAACACTTAACATCTTTTCCTTTATTTTTCCTTTTCTTTTCTTTGTTTGTTTTGACTTTTAAGTGGGGAGATGAGTGGGGGGGCTGCTAAATTCAGCAAAGGGGTAGAGGAAATGGGTGTGTGTGGGTGTGGGTACGGGTGTGGGGTGATGAAAAATGATAAATACAATACCCCAAACATCCATTTACGCTAAAAAAAAGCCTTTTTTTTCTTCAATAATTTCTAAACCGTTTTAGCAAATGATTTCGTTCCAAAAACCACATGATAAATTTTTATTTAATGTTTTATGATGCACAAAATTTGTTTCAACTCATTCCAATTTGTAATTTTCCCTAATTAAATGTATTAGTGACGGCTTAAAATAATAATAAAATAATATTTTTTTCAGAAAATTTGAAATTTCACCAGCGGCTCAATAAACACCAAATAATAGCAATTACATAGCTAGAATATGTATATTTAATTTTTATAATAAGATATTTGTATTTTGACTTTTTTACAGAAAACCCCCTCATTTTACCGATTTTCCGAAATTTCACCGAAACGATTTTCAAAACGTTACACTATTCTTGCGATTCGTAACATTGGTCGGTTATATGCGATATAGACGGGTTATCAGATCAAATGTTGATTCGATAAGTTGTTACATATGATATTAGTCGGTTATATGTGATATAGCCGGATATTAAATCAAGAGTTGATTTGATAATCTAATGTATAATTATATATTTGATATATTACATTATATTAACTAGTATTAGCTCACTTAAGATTTCTTTTCTCACTTGGTTTGTGCACATTATATATATGTGATATATGCAAGTGTACATTATTTTGTGGCATGCTTGATGATACATAGACATGGGTTTGTGTTCAGATGATAAAACTGCACTTTTCATATGACATTTTTCCTACTATTTCTATATAAAAAGGTTTTTATTATAATATATGACACATATGAGGGTTTATCTGTAAAAATACTATTTTCATGTGTTTATATATTATAATTAACATTATGAAGGAAAAAGTAAGCATATAATATTCATATAATATTTGGCCCAATTAATATGCTTACCTTATACCTTTGACCAATTCTCTTAAAACTAAAATATCATGACAAATGGTTAAAGATAATATCTCAATAAAAATAAATTCTACTAACATCATTTATTGAGATAATTATGCAGGAATTATATCATGACTGAAATCAAGAAAATCCGAGTTGGCAAGATCAAATCTGCCGAAGATATTCAAGTAAATTGAAGAAACAAATTCTGGCAGAAACGTAGAGAAGATTTTCAAAGTCTAGATACTCAAAAGATCACCAAGTGTTACAGATATAAAGCTAGAAAAATTAGAGGCCATGATCTCACCAAAAGGCGGCGGATCCACGGCCAAACTTATCCAATGGCCGTAGTTCCGCCGCACTTCTAAGGATTTAGGGCTCGGGATTTTGGTGGTTGGGATCCTAACAACTAGTTTCCATATTAGGAAACTAAGATTCTGGTTTTGTGACTATAAATAAGGACCGAGAGCCTCTTGGAAAAATCATCAAACCGATGCGATCACGAAGTTCACGATGGCTCAAGAATCCTGGTTGATCATCAACGGTTCATCTACCTCCTTAGAAGAGATCGAGAAGCAAACTAGCATTTTGTAATCATTTTCTAAGAGAACAAAGTGTAATTGATCTGGTTGATTAATAAAGATAGTTGTTTTCTTATTTTATTTCTTTGTAGTTTCAATATGATTTCCCTCTCTATCTTTTCTTCTCCCAACATGCGCGAGTAATTCTCCGCTTGTTAGGGTTCATAGGATTATGGTAGATTAATGGATGATGAAGATCCTTAAACTCCTTTTACGTCCTATAAAGTTTATAAACTTTACCAAAACAATCATTAACATCCTAATAGGGCGCACTACCAATTCATTGGGAGCTACGACCACGATTAGAGATTAGATTAATGATTGCTTTGGTAAAGGCTAGACATGAATGGAGATCCATGTCAAGGTAGGGGTTAAGAGTGGGAACCCTTTTCCCTCCAGAAACCCTAATCTATATGCATCACTGTCAATCTAATTTTAAATCTACTAAAAGATAAAAAGAGTAATTTTTAATTAATCATCCATGGCTACTAAATCTTAACGAACCCTACAAGCCCCCTTTTATTATAAAACCTACATCCGTAGTTAATCTTAATCTATATTCTGCATCAGTATTTGACGTAGATCTATAACCTACAACCATTCTTCACCATTCTTTATTCTTCCTCCTTTCTTTCTCAACACGTCTAAAGTAAGATTAAAATATTCAACATTTCCTAGAGGACGACCCGTACTCATCTCGGTCTAGCTACACGCGACGCCGTTATTGATTGCGGTTATTCTACAAACACTCTTTCAGATCAACCAAACGGCGCTGTTGCCGTATAGCAGTGAGTATTCCCGCCTGTCACGCGGGTGACCCGGGTTCGATCCCCGGCAATGGCGCCATTTGGTTGATCTGAATGTTTGTAGAATAACCGCAATCAATAACGGCGTCGCGTGTAGCTAGACCGAGATAAGTACGGGTCGTCCTCTGGGAAACGTTGAATCTTTTAATCTTACTTTAGACGTGTTGAGAAAAAAAGGAGGAAGAATAAAGAATGGTGAAGAATGGTTGTAGGTTCTAGATCTACGTCAAACACGGATGCAGAATATAGATCAAGAATAACTACGGATGTAGGTTTTATAGTAGAAGGGGGCTTGTAGGGTTCATTAAGATTTAGTAGCCATGGATGATTAATTAAAGATTACTCTTTTTATCCTTTAATAGATTTAAAACTAGATTGACAGTGATGCATGTAGATTAAGGTTTCTGGAGGGAAAAGCGTTCCCACTCTTAACCCATATCTTGACATGGATCTCCTTTCATGTCTAGCCTTTACCAAAGCAATCATTAATCTAATCTCTAATTGTGGCCGTCGCTCCCAATGAATTGGTAGCGCGCCCTATTAAGATGTTAATGATTCTTTTGGTAAAGTTTATAAACTTTATAGGACGTAAAAAGAGTTTAAAGATCTTCATCATCCATTAATCTACCCTAATCCTACGAACCCTAACAAGCGGAGAATTACTCGCGCATGTTGGAAGAAGAAAAGATAGAGAGGGAAATCATATTGAAACTACAAAGAAATAAAATAAGAAAACAACTACCTTTACTAATCAACGGGATCAATTACACTTTGTTCCCTTAGAAAATGATTACAAATACTAGTTTGCTTCTCGATCTCTTCTAAGGAGGTAGATGAACCGTTGATGATCAACCAAGATTCTTGAGCCGTCGTAGACTTCGTGATCGCGTCGGTTTGATGATTTTTCCAAGAGGCTCTCGGTCCTTATTTATAGTTACGAAGCCAGAACCCTAGTTTCCTAATATGGAAACTAGTTGTTAGGATCCCAACCACCAAAATCCCGAGCCCTAAATCTTTAGAAGTGCGGCGGAACCGCGGCCATTGGATAGGTTTGGCCGCGGATCCGCCGCCTTTTGGTGAGATCATGGCCTCTAATTTTTGTAGCTTTATATCTGTAACACTTGGTGATCTTTTGAGTATCTAAACTTTGAAAATCTTCTCTATGTTTCTGCCAGAATTAGTTTCTTCAATTTATTTGAATATTTTCGGCAGATTTGATCTTGCCAACTCGGATTTCCTTGATTTCAGTCATGATATAATTCCTGCACAATTATCTCAATAAATGATGTTAGTAGAATTTGTTTTTACTGAGATATTATTTTTAATCATTTGTCATGATATTTTAGTTTTAAGAGAATTGGTCAAAGGTATAAGGTAAGCATATTAAATGAGCCAAATGTTACATGGATATTATATGCTTACTTTTTCCTTCATAATGTTAATTATAATATATAAATACATGAAAATAGTATTTTTACAGATAAACCCTCATATGTGTCATATATTATAATAAACACCCTTTTTATATAGAAATAGTAGGAAAAATGTCATATGAAAAGTGCAGTTTTATCAACTGAACAAATACCCCCAAACTTAACTTTGATCGTCCCGAGCAAACTAGTTATTCAAGAGAAGGAGAAAAAGAAGAAGAACTAAGTAGCACACTTTCGTAGGCAACACGATTGCACTGAGCACGTGCAACAAGCCATTAAACCTCTAGGTGTCCCTAATAGGAGGAGTGTTGTCTCCTGAGGGTTTTCAGCGGATTACACGCACAAAATCCTATAATAAAAGAAAGATAGTGAAAGTTACATACAAAGATAAGAATTATGAAAGAAAGAACTTGAAAATAAGAGTTTTCAACTACACCAGTTTTTCAGTTGCTATGAGCCCTATCTTAATGGTCGTGAAAAGATGTTAGAAATCACATCATCCCTCAATAAAACATAGCCTTTAGTTTTCCTCCCTATCTTTCATCCAAACATTGATCATATACCCCTACGTGTGTATAAAAGGCATCCCTACACTCAGAGAATTCAATTCAAGCTATCATACTCTTGTCCATCTTCCAAAGTACTTTTTAGTTGGTGAATTTTTAATGAATTTGCTCAAACATCCTTCATGCGACCGTTAATACTTCCCAAGATACTAACCGACCGATTACAAAATGTGCTTGCGTATTAAGGTGTAATACCTAAGGCTTAGCAATGGCTCCCAAACCAGTTGGTCTAAGGCACTAGGTGATAAAGCACCCTCGCTATATTTTTTATGCTGCCTTGGTAATTACAAAACCAATATTCATTTTTTTCTTCACCACTTATACTTTTTATTTTTATATTTTATTTTATTTATTTTCCTTCATACTAAGGTTTTTAGACAAGAGCATTTCAAGGTATCCTCTACTATCACAAGTTTCAATATGTGTGTAAGTGCATATAGTAGGGTATCAACGTTCAAATGTTTGACTTCTAGAATAGGGACTATTTTTCAGACTTATTTTTATCCTCAGATTAGCATTTTCCTTCATCTTACTAACCCTTGGGACAACAGCTCATAACTACTTATTACTACTTCCGTTTAAGAAAACTTCTAACTTTCTTGTTTTTCTCAAACTATTCCTATCTTTTATATGTAAATTTTCACTTTCAAACTTTTATTATAAAAAAAAAATTTTAAATGCCCAGTGCCAAAAATAATTCAGTGAATATAAATTAAATAACCGCTTGCCTTAGACGCACTTGCTCGTTTTGTGATTTGTGGGGCTTAGAAAGGGTGATAAAATTCCCACCTAATCTAAATTTTGGTCTTGCCCCTTAAAGTCCGTATTAAAATATGAATAAACAAACCAAGTACAAAATTTTGCAAAAAGATTTTTGAGCGGCGATATTTTGCAAAGAATCCTGCAGAAAATATATTTTATTGGATTTCAGAGGAGAGAGAAAGAGTTTAGAAATTTACCAAAGAAGTTTGGAACCCTAATTCCCCGCTTGTGCCGAGCTTCCGCCGCCAATAGGCTCCTTGTGCCGCGTTCCTGCTATCGACTCCGAAGTCGCTTCTTCTTCATCTTCTTTTCCCCCACCACCCACCACATCGACCGATATGGACGGTACTCCATCAAATTATAACACCACACTGCCACCGCCCGTAGGTGAGCAGAATCCACCGTGCATCTCTCTCCAAGAAAGATATTATCCTATCCGTGGTCCCCTTCCTACTTGTTTATCTATTCCACCAGCCAACGGGGATAATTTTGAAATTAAACCCCACTACATCAATCTATTGCCCAAATTTCACGGGTTGGAGTCTGAAGACACATGTTTTCATCACTAAATTTGAAAACGTATGTGCAATGATGGGTACTTCACAACTGTCCGTGGATGCTATGCACTTGCGTCTTCTTCCATTCACTTTGTGCTACTTCGTAGAAAAATGGCTTTATAATACTGCCGCACACTCTATTTCTAATTGGGATGAATTCGTGATAGCATTCCTTAAGAAATTTTACCCAAATCATAAGACCGCCCGTGTTAGGAGCGAAATCAACCAGTTCACCCAGCTTCCCAATGAACCATTTTGGAAGTGCTTTGAACGTTTTAAGGATCTGCTTGTCCAATGTCCTCATCATAGAATACATAGATAGGATTTGTGCCGAATTATATGTGAGGGCATTAATCTAGCGACAAAGCAGATACTTGAAACAATGTGTCAATGCAATTTCATGTCAAAAGACGATGGTGAAGCCTGGAAATATCTGGAAGATCTCGCTGAGAACACTTTGCAGTGGGAAAGCATTAGACCACCTTCATCTAGGGGAGGTATTCATCAGCTCGATATTTCCATCGCAGTAAAACCCGAAATGGCAGCGATACAAAAGAAATTCGACGCTATTGAGAACAAATTCTCATCAGTCTCCCTAAATCAGGTAACGATTCCCAAACCGTGTGTGGTTGCTGTTCCGATCCATCACACTTGACAGAAGAATATTCTATGAATGCACCGTTTCAAGGTCACGAGCAAACTAATGCTACTTTTCAGCAGCGACCTAGAAACGATCATTATTCTTCCACATACAATCAGGGATGGAGGAATCATCCTAACTTTGCTTGGAACCAAAACCAAAACCAAAATTAAAATCAGTTCCAAAGCAATCACCAAAGACCTCCTCCACAGCAACAGCAACCACCACCACAGAGTCAGCACCCCTTTCAATCGCAACCTGTTCAAAACCCGGCCAATAATTCTTTCCAAACGACCGGTACCGATAACTCCTTTTCACTCGCACAAACTTTGGATTTGTTTATGAAACATTCAATCCAAATGTCGGCTGATATGAGCTCTTCTATTGATTCCATAAAGAAAGACTCCGCCTCCCACGGTGAGAGTATTAAATTAATAGAAACCCAAATTGCACAGTTGAATGCCGCGATGAGTGCGAGAGAGAAAGGGAAACTCACATCTCAATCCCTACCGAATCCTGGCCACTCACAACATCATAATGTGAGTGCCGTTACTACATTGAGATCGGGAAGAGTGCTGGATAACTGAGTGGGTGAACAAGTTGATGACGTTAGTGATACCAATGATACCCCGGCTTCTACTTCTTCTCCTAATTCGTCTAGTCTCCCACCTACTTCCGAGCCTATTCTACGCTTCCCACAAGGCTCGAACCCTCAGCCCACTTCCTCTAATCTATATAAAGCGATCCCTACTCCAATTTTGGGATCCATTCCATCCTCACAATCTTCTCCAATGTTGGACCCAACCCTTATTGATAAAACTCCGTTTCCAAACAGATTAAGGGCCAACAAACCTAACCCACAAATGGAGAAGATTGTGGAAATGTTTAAGCAAGTTAACGTCAATATTCCTCTCCTAGATGCTATTCAACAAGTCCCATCTTATGCAAGAATTCTTAAAGACTTGTGCACTGAGAAGAGAAAAACTCAAGTGCCGAAAAAGGTTTTCATGACGAGTAATGTTAGCACAGCTTTTACCCAGCAAATACCAAAGAAACGTAAGGACCCTGGCTGTTCTACCATCTCTATTTTTATTGGGAGTAAAAATATTAATCGTGCTTTACTCGACCTTGGCGCTAGCGTTAACTTGATTCCATATTCCGTATATGAGCAGTTAGGGATTGGATAGTTGAAACTCGCCTATTGTACTCTCCAGATGGCAGACCGATCAATCACCAAACCTAGGGGTGAACTAGAGGATGTGTTAATTAAAGTCGGGGAATTCATATTCCCTGTGGACTTTATTGTTTTAGATACACAGCCTGTGGTAAACCCATGCAACCAAATCCCGGTGATACTCGGTCGACCTTTCCTAGCAACTTCCAACGCTGTAATTAATTGTCGTAACGGTTTTATGAACTTATCCTTTGGGAAGATGACAATTGAGCTTAATATTTACAAGCTAAAAAGTCAACCATCTGAACCTTCTTCTCATTTGCTTGATGTCTGTTCCATCCATGAGATAGCTCCCGAAAGCTACATGGATGAGGAACTTTGCTTTGATGATCTCGACAACACTAGTGCGACATTGTTTGATTTGGAAAATTCTTATAGTGAGAATATCTTTGATGAGTCCATCTCTGTAACACCCTAATTCATTTATACCAGTTCTAGTCAAGTATTTTTTTATTTATGGTAGTTTCTGGATTTACTGTGTTTGGGTGCGAATAGTGTATTTGACATCTGTATTTGCATCCTACCTGACCCGCTTGCTGGAAACCCATCTTGATTCATGTTTATCATTTATCCTGGCTTATTATATGGATCCGTGCATTTACATTATTGTATACTGCATACTGGCATTTATCTGGCATCTGCATTTTTAAGTATAACATTTAAAGTCACATAAAATATTTTAAAAATACATTGCATAGCCTGCATGATACCCCTGACCCTGTGGTAGCATCCGCGCATCTTGTTCTCGTCCCGTTCAGTGAAACGAACTTGTTTGGATGGCTACGCGCACGTACGTGCATCCGTTCTTGGGGATATGCATTTTCGTTACCCGGATATCTAATTTTAGTTTTGGTCGACACATATATTTTTCGTATTTTAAAACTGAATTTTAGACCCGACCCGGGCGTGTTTTGGACTATGTTTGTATTTACCAGAATATCAAATTTTATTTATATAATATTAATTTTATAAAATGATACAAATTAAAATTTAGTTAACTAATAAAAGATTTTTTTAAATTTAAATCTAAAATAATTTCCTAACAAACTAACAACCCATTTTTCTCTCCTCTCTTTTTCTTTTTATGTCTCTCTCTCCCTTTCTCTCTCCCTCTCCCTCTGTTACTTTATAAATATTAATTCTTTCAATATTTATAACCCCTGCATCTCTTCTCCACATATATATATTTGATATACTTTTTAAATCCCATATCAAGAAAAGCACTGTTCCCTTTCTTCTTCACGTTTTCCCGCCTACGAACGAAACCCACGCCTCGCCTCTGCCCTTGTCCCCCATGCCGTGTGTGCGTTGCGACGATTTACCAACGTTGGATGTGCCGTACGTATCCGTATTGTGATCCATCGAGGCAAGTTAATCTTGCTACATGCTATAATATAATATATTGCACCCATATGAATAATAACATTTCATATTGTTTAGTTATGCATCCTATATTACCATTTTACTATTTTACTATTTTCGGACATCCGTGTGCATCCGTATCATTATTTACATGCCTAGTCGCATGCTAAAAAATCTTGCTATATGCTAGTTATAGTATTATGCATCCATATGAGTAAAATGTTACTTGTTTATCACATTGTACATCCATACTAAAGTTTTACTGTTTTCAGATATCCGTTTCCATCCATATCATTTAAAATATATATAACTGCATCTATAGATCACATTAATTCATATTATTATTGTAGTAACACCCCATGCTTAATAAAGTGCATCCTAATTAGTATTAGAACTGTAAATGTAACCCCTAATCGATATTTGTGCATCCATACCATTAATTCTATATCTATTTGCATACCATGTCACATTATTTCATATTACTGTTATATTAGTACTCCATACTTGATATTGTGCACCCTACAAAGTAATGAGGTAGCCCCTGATAAATATTTGTGCATCCATGCTTTTAGTTGTGCACCCATACTTGCTGCAGTTTGATTATGAGCACCCACTTGATACCTGATACACCACTACTTGACATGACCTGATATACTACTACTTGACATGACTTGATACATGTACACTACCTGACATGACCTGATATATCACTACTTGACATGTTACCTGATCCTGTTTCTAATGCCGACAATCCTGACATGTTGTCCCGATGGACATATCCTGTTGTCTGTATAGACAAACCTGTTCCTGCTTGATCCTGTGTTGGCATTAGCTTCAGATTTATCAATACCTGACTTGAACACATAACTTGGGGGTAAGGGGAAATCAATGATGAAACCTGACTTGTAACTCAACAGTTCAACGTTTATACTGATCAGTTTTGGGGGCTAGGCCAGTCCCGGAATGATGTTGCTGATATCATTCGTCTGTACATGTTTCCTATTTGTGCTTAGCGGCACGTCTCGGATTCAACCCCGAGAGTCCGGACCGTGGTCTCGGGTACGCATGGGATACTATTGAGTTACATCGATGATTCATTAAATTGATTTCACAGAATTGAGAGTAGTTAACCCAGTAGTTTAGTTCAGATTACCCACTGCACGTCACGTATGCTTTTACCCTTCACTGTTCTTTATTCGTAATACTGTTATACCTTTATTACTGTTCATACTCATACTTGCATGTCTTGTTACCTCCTGATTATATTATTGCTTGATATTATGAAGCACTGACGTCTGGGTTTTGCATGGCCCAGATCCTCTACTTTTGTCGCGGGCTGATCAGGAGTACTTCCGCCGTTAGGTCGAACAGTGAGGATCCAGTTAGTATCCAGTTTAGTTATGTTTTACTTTCCAGACTGTTATTGTTACTTGAATTTATTGCTTCCGCATATTATTTCTTGACTCGTTATTTCTGGCTCATGGACATGTACTAAATAGTTTCTTTTATTTCTACTGTTCTTGATATCTCTAGACAGCCGTAATATGACTGTGGAGGGATGTTTCCCATCCACAGGTAGCATGGTTAGCTCTGTCACATGCCGATCTTAGCGCACTCTGGGAAGCGGGGCATGACAGGGTTTGTTTGGTATCAGAGCCATAAGATTTAGGCTAATCGGGTTTGATTGTTTTGTAGTTGGGTATTGGACCCAATACACGAATCAGAAAACCCATAATTAGGAACATGTCCTGCCACATTATTGTCATGATTCTTGAATCTTATCTTTCTCTTGACCCTTTATCTTGACGAGATGGATAACTTTGCATCTCGGCTTAAAATCCTTTTGTTCCTTATTGTTTCTCCCTTCCTATTCCTTTGATTCTGATACTAGGATTTAGGCGACTTGAACGGAGTTATGTGATTGTAACTATGAACTGCAGCATGGTTACAATGCGGTACTCGATTTAAGTAACTTGGAGTCCTAGTCTTGATTCATTTCCTTATTTTATGGTCGTTTTATTACTTTGGTTCTCTCAGTTTCATTGCTTACCAGTTCATGTTTTGCAGATTTCTTGGTGATCGATACCGGCAGTTATGAAGTTGTCTTGGGAATGTATTTTCTCGGCACTTTCCACGCTCACATTGATTGTAGGGAAAAGAAAGTGATTTTCTAGATTTCCGGACATCCGGAGTTTGTTTTTGCTGAAGGAAGCAGTTCTGTCGGGCCAGTCGAGTTTAGGGCTAGGCCGACAAACAACGTTCTTTCGTCAATGGAAGTTGATAAGGAGGAAGCGCCAGCTGTAGTTCGAGAGTTCATGGACGTGTTTAAGGACATCTCGGGTTTACCGCCAAAACGAGATGTGGAGTTCGCAATCGATCTTGTTCCTGGTGCAATGCCAATCTTAAAGGCGTACTATCCGATGGCACCATTGGAGTTGGAAGAAATCAAGATGCAGGTTACCGAATTACTTGAGAAGGGTTGGATTCACAGCAGCAATTCACCTTGTGGAGCTCCAGTTCTTCTAGTCAAGAAGAAAGATGGCACAAGGAGGATGTGCATCGATTATCGAGAATTAAACCGGGTGACTATTAAGAACAAGTACCCGATCCCTCGCATTGGCGAATTGTTCGAGCAGCTTAGTGGCGCGAGGGTATTCTCGAAGCTGGATTTGCGATCCGGATATCATCAGGTCCGAGTTAAATCAATGGATATTTGCAAGACTGCGTTCCGAACTTAATATGGACATTACGAGTATTTAATGATGCCATTAGGAGTCACGAATGCACCGGCGATATTTATGGACTTGATGAACCGAATCTTTTCACCGTTCTTGGACCAGTTTATAGTGGTGTTTATCGATGATATTCTGGTCTACTCGAGGAGCCTAGAAGAGCATGTAGAACACTTGAAGATCGCACTGCAGACATTGAGGCAAGAAAGATTATATGCAAAGATGAGCAAGTGCGAGTTTTGGCTTGAAGAAGCGAAGTTTTTGGGGCATGTCGTATCCGAAGATGGAATCACCGTTGATCCCTAGAAAATTGCAGCAGTTCAAGATTGGCCGATTCCGAAGAACGTTGCTGAGATCAGAAGTTTTCTTGGACTTGCCGGATATTACAGAAGGCTCGTGGAGAATTTTGCTCGCTTAGCTGAGCCTTTGACCAAGCTTACGCGCAAGGAAATACCGTTCGTATGGACGAATAGATGTGTGTCAGCTTTTGAGGCGTTGAAGCAAAGGTTGATAACCACTCCTATTTTGACCATACCAGACAGTTCCGGAGGATTGGTAATTCACAACGACGCATCTGGGAAAGGTTTGGGATGTGTTTTAATGCAGCATGGGAAGGTTATAACTTACGCATCAAGACGGTTGAAGATCCATGAGAAGAATTACCCAACTCATGATCTGGAGCTTGCAGCAGTGATTTTCGCTCTGAAGATTTGGAGACACTACTTATTGGGTGAAAGAGTCGAAATATTCACCGATCACAAAAGCCTAAAGTACGTGTTCACACAGAAAGAGCTTAACATAAGGCAGCGTAGATGGTTGGAGCTGATGGCTGACTACGATCTTGATCTTAAGTACCATCCGGGGAAAGTTAATGTAGTGCCGGATGCGCTTAGTCGGTTGCCAGCAATTTGGATGTTGACTGCACAGAATAAGCTTATCGAAGACTTTCGGAGATTCGAGTTGGAGATCGTGCTACCGCATTCTTCGGGACAGTTGATGCAGCTGCAAGTACAGTCATCATTGATCGATACTATTAAAGCAGCGCAGTCACAGGACCCAAGGTTGCAAAAGTTTCGAGAACAGGTAGAAGCAGGACTCTAAACAGACTTGTTAATTCATGAAGATGGTTCGTTGCGGTTTGGTAGCCGTTTGTGTGTGCCGAAAGGAGACATTCGCGAAGAAGTTATAAAGGAGGCACACAGTTCCGCATATTTTGTACATCCAGGAGGCACGAAGATGTACCGTGACCTACGACAGCATTTCTGGTAGGAAGGCATGAAAAGGGAGTTTGCCCGCTTTGTAGGGAAGTGCTTGGCGTGTCAGCAAGTTAAAGCTGAACATCAAAGGGTAGCTGGTTTATTGCAACCACCTCCGGTTCCTCAATGGAAGTGGGAACATATAACCATGGATTTCATGACAGCTTTACCGCGGAGTCCAAGGGGCAACAATGCAGTTTGGGTGATTGTTGATCGATTGACCAAGGCAGCTCATTTCATACCATTTCGAGTTGGTCAGTCGACGGAAGCGTTAGCAGAACGGTACATGAAGGAGATTGTGAGATTGCATGGAGTACCTGTGAGCATCGTTTCCGATCGTGATACCCGATTCTTATCGCACTTCTGGAGGAGCTTACAGGAAAGTTTGGGGACGCGATTGAAGTTTAGCACCACTTATCATCCTCAGACAGATTGTCAGTCGGAGAGAACGATCCAAACTCTTGAAGACATGTTGAGAGCTTGAATGTTGGACTTCAAGGGTTCTTGGGAGGATCATCTACACTTGGTGGAGTTTTCGTACAATAACAACTTTCGGGGGACTATTCAGATGGCTCCATTTGAAGCATTGTATGGTCGCAAATGTCGCTCACCCGTTTGTTGGGATGATGTTGGAGAACGAAGATTGTTGGGACCGGATTTGATCGTGCAAACAGTTGAGAAGGTTAATACCATCCGAAATCACATGAAGGCAGCACAAGATTGACAAAAGAGTTGGGCCGACACATCGAGAAGACCTCTAGAGTTTGTTGTTGGTGATTTGGTATTCTTGAAGATATCACCTACTAGAGGAGTGATTCGTTTTGAGATTCGAGGCAAGCTTAGTCCTTGATTCATAGGGCCTTTCGAGATTATGGTGCGTGTTGGAGAAGTGGTTTATCGATTGGCGTTACCATAATCTTTGGCGAATGTTCATGACGTGTTTCATGTATCTCAACTCCGTAAGTATGTTCGAGATGAAACACACGTGCTGGATCATTTGGAGCTGACTGTAAGAGAGGATATGACCTTTGAGGAACGACTGATGTCGATTGTTGATCGAAGAGAAAAGGTCCTTAAGAATAAGGTTATCCCTCTCGTACTTTTTCTTGGGGAAATCGCTCGCACGGAGAATCGACTTGGGAACGAGAAGACGAGATTCGACAGAAGTTTCCATACCTATTCTTATAGATTCTTGATTGTTTATCTTTTCTTGTCTTAGGAATTTCGAGAATGAAATTCTTTTTGTAGTTGGGTATAATGTAATACCCTAGTTCATTTATACCAGTTCTAGTCAAGTATTTCTTTATTTATGGTAGTTTCTTGATTTACTTTGTTTGGATGCGAATAGTGTATTTGACATCTGTATTTGCATCCTACCCGACCCGCTTGCTGGAAACCCGTCTTAATTCCTGTTTATGATTTATCCTGGCTTATTCTATGGATCCGTGCATTTACATTATTATATACTGTATACTGGCATTTATCTGGCATCTGCATTTTTAAGTATAACATTTAAAGTCATATAAAATATTTTAAAAATACATTGCATGGCCTGCATGATACCCCTGACCCTGTGGTAGCATCCGCGCATCTTGTTCCCGTCCCGTTCGGTGAAACGGACTTGTTTGGATGGCTACGCGCACGTACGTGCATCCGTTCTTGGGGGTATGCATTTTCGTTACCCGGATATCTAATTTTAGTTTTGGTCGACACATATATTTTTCGTATTTTAAAACTGAATTTTAGACCCGACCCGGACGTGTTTTGGACTATGTTTGTATTTACCAGAATATCAAATTTTATTTATATAATATTAATTTTATAAACTGATACAAATTATAATTTAGTTAACTGATAAAAGATTTTTTTTAAATTTAAATCTAAACTAATTTCCTAACAAACTAACAACCCTTTTTTCTCCCTCCTCTCTCTTTCTTTTTCTGTCTCTCTCTCCCTTTCTCTCTCCTTTCTCCCCCTCTCTCTCAGTCACTTTATAAATATTAATTCTTTCAATATTTACAACCCCTGCATCTCTTCTCCACATATATATATTTGATATACTTTTTAAATCCTATATAAAGAAAAGCACTGTTCCCTTTCTTCTTCACGTTTTCCCGCCTACGAACGAAACCCGCGCCTCGCCTCTGCCCTCGTCCCGCATGCCGTGTGTGCGTTGCGATGATTTACCAACGTCGGACATGCCGTACGTATCCGTATTGTGATCCATCGAGGCAAGTTAATCTTGCTACATGCTATAATATAATATATTGCATCCATATGAATAATAACATTTCAAATTGTTTAGTTATGCATCCTATATTACCATTTTACTATTTTACTGTTTTCGGACATCCGTGTGCATCTGTATCATTATTTACATGCTTAGTGTAGGGTGTTTTTCGTCACCCCATTGAGATGGGAATACGCGTGCGCTTGTCAGGCGTACTACAGATTCCCCCTGCCTAGGGTAGACCGAGGTTTAATGATTATGGGTATCCGAATCTCCGGCAGCCGCGGGCTAAGCTGCCGTTAATTACCCCTCGCCTTTGGGGCGAGAGAACCTCCGATTAACGGGTTAAACTGGTCATGCGAACTCAATGTGCAGTGTACGTGTGTTTTGTTTTGGAGAGGGTTTTAAATATATCGGGAGCCACGCGGAGTTTTTACGGGGGTCCCGCTACCCGGATAGCAAGCTGGGGGTCAAGGGGGCTAGCAGCCCCCTTACGGGGTGCGGGGCAGCGTCCCGTTAGAAATTTTTTTCTAACAGGGGGCAGTGTCGTGGAGTATGTGTATGTGTACATATGTTTGCATATGTGTATATATATATATGTATATATATATAAAAGAAAATGAGGGGGGAAAGACATCCAAAGGATGCGTGGAGGGCCAGCGCCTCGAGCGCTGTGCGCTTAGGTGCTGTGCGCTTAGGCGCAAGCGCGCCACATGTCGGCACGTGGGCGCTTTGCGCATGAGCGCTGGGCGCTGGAGCGCAAGCATGCCACGTGTCGGCACGTGGGCGCTTTGCGCTCGGACGCAGTGCGCTTGAGCGCAAGCGTGCCACGTGTCGGCACGTGGGCGATTTGCGCTCGGGCACAGAGCGCTGGAGCGCAAACGCGCCACGTGTCGGCACGTGGACGCTTTGCGCTCGAGCGCAGTGCGCTTGAGCGCAAACGCGCCACGTGTCGACACGTGGGCGCTTTGCGCTCGAGCGCAGGGCGCTGGAGCGCAAACGCGCCACATGTCGGCACGTGGGCGCTTTGCGCTCGAGCGCTAGCGCGCCACGTGTCGGCTCATGAGCGCTCGGCGCTTGAGCGCTTGGGCGCCGACGAGGAAAAAGGGGATTTTAGTCCCAGAAACAGAAGCTATGCTTCAGAAAGGAAATATTTGTTGTTATATATATATATATATATATATATATATATATATATATGTAAATATATGGAGTTAAACTCCTAGGATGTTTTGGTTAATGAAAGGGGTTCTTCTTCTTCCTCCTCTGTTGGCTGGATCTTGATGATCAAGAGATGTGAGATCTAAAAATCTCTCCTTTCTGAGATCTAATGGTAGATCTAAGTTCCCCTTTGTGGGTTTGGTGGTGGAAGACTTCTTAGTTTTTGAAAAGAAAGAGTAAAACTCTTGATTTAATTCAAAAGAAATGAGAAGGTTTAAAACCTTGGAGAAGGAGCAGGAGGCACAAAAGAACCCTAGTTTTTGGGGGAATGAAAAGTATCCCTTTTTTTATTCATCATGTTGCCTTTTATAGGCTTACATATTTGCATATAGCCCCTTGGGCTTCACAAAAATGGCATTTTGCCTATCCCATGGCTCATGTGCCATTTCTTTTTTGCACACAAGCCATGGGCTTACAAAATATTGGCTTTATGCCCATTTTGCATACATTCATGTACAAAAAATTACATAAAAAATTATTTATTACATGATCTATATTTTGGCATGGAGGAGGCTGGCCGCGGGTTCAACTTGGGCATGGGCCCTCTTGACCTGGGCTTGGGCCCACCTGGCTTGGGGTTGACCTTGACTTTGACTCGGTCAACGGGGGTGTAAATTTTTACCCCAACAAAGTGCCCCCCATCAATAAATGCACACTGCACATTTGAGTTGTGTGCATGAAATTGATGGATCTTGAAGCTGAACTTCGAGGTGGAACATCATTCCGGAGGCGAAGCATCATCCCGGGGAGCATGATTCCCGGGGATCGGAGCATCATTCTGATTCGTGGAGCATAATTCCGGGGTCAGAGTATCCCTCGGGGAGCATGATTCGCGGGGATCGGAGCATCATTCTGATTTGCGGAGCATAATTCCAAGGTCGGAGCATCATTCCGAAGAGTCGAAGCTTAATTCCGAAGGGTAGAGGCATGATTCCAAGAATCGGAGCATCATTCCGAAGAGCGGAGCATGATTCCAAGGATTGGAGCATCATTCCGATGAGCGGAGCATGATTCCAGGGTTCGGAGCATCATTCCGAAGAGCGGAGCATGATTCCAAGAATCGGAGCATCATTCCGAAGAGCGGAGCATGATTCCAGGGGATCGGAGCATCATTCCGATGAGCGGAGCATGATTCCAGGGTTCGGAGCATCATTCCGAAGAGCGGAGCATGATTCCAGAGATCGGAGCATCATTCCGAAGAGCGGAGCATGATTCCAGGGTTCGGAGCATCATTCCGAAGAGCGGAGCATGATTCCAGGATTCGGAGTATCATTCCGAAGAGCGGAGCATAATTCAAGGATTCGGAGCATCATTCCGAAGGGTGGAGCATAACTCCAGGGTTCGGAGCATCGCTCGGGGAGCATGATTCCCGGGGGTCGGAGCATCATTCCGATTTGCGGAGCATAATTCCAAGGTCGGAGCATCATTCCGAAGAGCGGAGCATGATTCCAGGGATCGGAGCATCATTCCGATGAGCGGAGCATGATTCCAAGGATCGGAGCATCATTCTGAAGAGCGGAGCATGATTCCAAGGATCGGAGCATCATTCCGAAGAGCGGAGCATGATTCCAGGATTCAGAGCATCATTCCGAAGGGCGGAGCATGATTCCAGGGGTTCGGAGCATCATTCCGAAGGGCGGAGCATGATTCCAGGGGTTCGGAGCATCATTCCGAAGGGCGGAGCATGATTCCAGGATTCGGAGCATCATTCCGATGAGCGGAGCATGATTCCAGGGATCGGAGCATCATTCCGATGAGCGGAGCATGATTCCAGGGATCAGAGCATCATTCCGATGAGCAGAGCATGATTCCAGGATTCGGAGCATCATTCCGAAGGGCGGAGCATGGTTCCAGGGGTTCGGAGCATCATTCCGAAGGGCGGAGCATGGTTCCAGGGGTTCAGAGCATGATTCCGAAGGGCGGAGCATGGTTCCAGGATTCGGAGCATCATTCCGAAGGGCGGAGCATGATTCCAGGATTCGGAGCATGATTACAGGATTCGGAGCATCATTCCGAAGGGCGGAGCATGATTCCAGGATTCGGAGCATCATTTCGAAGGGCGGAGCATGATTCCAGGATTCGGAGCATCATTCCGAAGGGCGGAGCATGATTCTAGAGATCGGAGCATCGTTCCGAAGGGCGGAGCATAATTCCAGAGATCGGAGCATCATTCCGATGATCGGCAGACATTCTGACCGAAGCATGATTTCGATGCAGAGGTAGATTCCTAGGAGAAGTATAATTCTGACAAGAGAGGCAAATATTCCGAGGCGAAGCATTGATTTCGACACAGGGTATATTCTGAGACGGAGCGTGATTCCGGTGCAGAGTTTGTTGGCTGACTTGATTCCGAAACGAAGCATAATTTCTACAGGGAAGGCAGGTACACCGAGGCGAAGCATAATTTCGATAGGGAAGGCAGGTACACCGAGGCGAAGCATCATTTCGAAACGGGGTATATTCTGAGACGAAGCATAATTCCGACGAGGAGGTCGTTATCCCGAGGCGAAGCATGATTTCGACACGGGGTAAATTCTGGGACGAAGCATAATTCCGCCGCAGAGGTTGTTGGTTTGATTTGATTTGGGTTGACATCAGCATTGCTACACTGGGATATGGTACCAGGAGTGAATCATCATTTGTCATGAGAGGATTTGGGGATTGATTTTTTTTGTTTGGCATCAGCATCGCTGCACTGGAATATGGTACCAGGAGCGAATCATCATTTGCGTTTGCTTATTAGGAAACGATGGCTTAGGAGACAGGTTTTAGGTCCCTATCGCCTAAGACTTTTCAACTTTGTGAGCCGTAAGGGTCTCACAAAGTATTTTCTCCCTACAGGTCATAAGGATCCCGTAAGTGTATTTTCTCCTTGAGAGTCCTGGGGACTCCCAAGTGTGTCGCTCCTTTGTGAGTTGTAAGGATCTCACGTGGGAATTTTCTCCTCACAAAGTAGAGAGGACCTTGTGAGTGCATTTCATCTCTTTCTCACGAGTTTGCGCCCTTTCGGGTTTTCACAAACTCGCCAGCAGTCCTGCTGTTTTTACTCACGGAACCCTTTCGGGTTTTCATCCGTGCCCATTTTGCTTGTGGACATACCTTTTTTTTTATTTTATTATTTTTGGAGAGATTGGGATTGTTTTACGCCCGTGGATTGTATACGGTTTTGCAGGATGTATGATCCAGACCGTAGGGCCATAAAATTTTGGGACTTTGTTGGCGTCTGCATCGCTGCACTGGAATATGGTACCAGGAGCGACTCATCATTCGCCATTGGGGTATGGGGGTTGGAATTTGGTTGGCGTCTGCATCGCTGCACTGGAATATGGTACCAGGAGCGACTCATCATTCGCCACTTAGGGATTGGGATTTGGAATATGGTTGGCGTCTGCATCGCTACACTGGAATATGGTACCAGGAGCGACTCATCATTCGCCATTTAGGGATTGGAATTTGGAATTTGGTTGGCGTCTGCATCGCTGCACTGGAATATGGTACCAGGAGCGACTCATCATTTGCTATTTAGGGATTGGAATTTGGAATTTGGTTGGCGTATGCATCGCTGCACTGGAATATGGTACCAGGAGCGACTCATCATTCGCCATTTAGGGATTGGAATTTGGAATTTGGTTGGCGTCTGCATCGCTGCACTGGAATATGGTATCAGGAGCGACTCATCATTCGCCACTTGGGGATTGGGGAGCGATGGCTTAGGAGACAGGTTTAGATCCCTATCGCCTAAGGCTTTTCAATTTTATGGGCCATGAGGGTCCCATAAAAGCATTTTCTCCCTACGGGTCATAAGGATCCCGTAGGTGTATTTTCTCCTTAGGAGTCGTGAGGACTCCTAAGTGTGTTTTTCCTTCGTGAGTCGTAAGGATCCCACAAAGGTTTGTTCTCCTCATGTATCGTGAGGACACATGAGTGGGTCTTCTCAATGGAGCATAATTCCACCGGTGGAGACCAGCCGCATAACTGGTGATTGCGGTGGGGCATGGGTATGCTGAGAATTATTTGAGCCCGTGGATTGTATACGGCAATCAATTTGGGGACTGGCCGTAGGGCTGGGAGAATTTTGAAAAATTGGATTTTGGTTGGCGTCTGCATCGCTGCACTGGAATATGGTACCAGGAGCGACTCATCATTCGCCACTGTTTTTTTTTTGTTTTGTTGTTTGTTTTTGTTTTACCGCGATTGCTTTATCATTTCAGCTTTTCTTATCGCGAAAATCGTGATTGCCCTATCATTTCGGCTTTTATTCGCGGTTGCCCCATCATTTCGGCTTTATTTTCATTTTCATTTTTACTCGCTGGTTTTATTGCGAGTTGCCCAATCATTTCGGCTTTATTTTTTTCTTTTATTTACACATTTTTTTGTTTATTCACATATTTCTTTTTACATTCCCAGTTTAACGACTTAGAGGTCGACTGTTCCCAGTTTAATGACGTGGTGGTCGACTGTTTTCAGAGAAAGGCAGATGTCTAAGAGAATGAGTTTCATGAAGAACTTCGGTCTCCGTGTGTATGAAATTGGCGGTCGCAGCTGGACTGTTTGTTAACACGCCTTTAGACAGTTCTATCTCTCCTGCCTTATATTGCTTTTCGACCCAATCTTTGAAGACGAAGCAGTTCTCAATGGCATGACCTATCACTCTGTGATAGGGGCAGTATTTGGGGTCGTCGGTCATATTCGCTTCCTGCGGTCTTTTTGACTCTGGCAGTTGTAGACCATTCTTCAGGGCGTCTTTGAATATTTTACGGATTTTGTCCCTTCTGAAGGAATAGACCTTATCTAGCTTCTCTTTGAGTGGAGATTCTCCTCCCTCTCCGAACACTGGCTTCCGAGGCTGGTTGGCGCTAGGCCCGCTCATCCCTTGCTTATTTCTGTAACCTTTCGAAAATCGTTTTGGCAGTTTTTCGGTAATCGGCTAATTTTTCGGCTTTTTCCGTAAAAAGTCAAAATTGATATTTTTCATTGTAGACCTAATTATACAAAATTTAGATAAGATATTACTATAATTTTGTCACTAAAATGTCACTTATAATTATCTAGTTAAATAAAAAAAAATTCGTAATTAATTATTTTTTTTATTATTTTAAGCCTTTTTAAATACATTTAATTAGGGATAAATACAAATTTAATTAGGTAAATTTCTTAATTAGGAGTCTTTATAAGCTAAAATATGGTGTTAATAAAATTATATCATGGCTTGCAAACTTTTAGCTTTTTGGTGAGAAAATTATGAAAAAAATGATGAAAAAAGGGTTTTTTTGTAAAAAGGTTGATATGAAAGCATGAAATGATATCATATGATGTTGTAATGAGCTAGAAACTTCTCCAAAATTCCCTCATCTCCCTCCTCCTACTGCTGGCCGACCCCTACAGCTGCTGAATCCCCATTTTCCCACTTCATTTTGCTTCATTTTCTTGCAAAAAATTCATAAAAATTCACAAATTTCTTTCTCCATTCAAACCAAAACCCTAATCCTTTCTCTCTCAACCCAAATTAGTTCAAAAACATGATGAAAGGAGGCTTCTTGGTGACTTGATCAAGCTAGGGTTCAAGCTTGAGAGGTGAAAATTCTAAACTAGTTGCTAACTTGTAGTTTATATATGCTAGAATCTAATTTTGAAGTATTGATTTAGTGTAAATCCTTGTTCATGAAAAATCAAGAGAAGGTTTTGATTTTTATAAATTAGGGTTTGTAGCATAATGGTTGGATTATGTTAGGGATGGTTATCTAATTGATTAGAATGGTTAATGGTGTAATTATATGCTTGCTAAATCGACAAATTACGATGTTTGTATCGAATCGGCTAGAAATTCGCTTACTAGATTTTTGTAGAAATTAGAATGCGACCGAAATGCGTTATGTTAGCGATATTATTAGCTTCGTATAGGATTGTTAGAATGCACGAACGCGGGGTTTCGTCTAGTCGGGTTGTAGTTTTGTCGATTTCCCCGAAATGACGATTTTAGTTAAAGGATTGCGATTTTCGTGCGTTTTCCCGCGCACCGAGTGTATGTTATGATTAATTCGAGAGCGTTGATAATTGTTTGTTGTGACTTGCATTGTGTTAGGTTTTGTAACCTTATGCTTGGTATTGTGCAAATATAGGATCGATCGGGGAAACATCGGACACGGCGCGAAAAGGCAAGGCGGTGGTCGGATCGGATTAGCGGGGATTTCAGGTGAGTAGATATATTCATCTATGGGGGAATCGTCTGGATGGCGCGAGGCGCCCCCCCTAGTTAGGATTACCCTACTTTTTGCAAGATTATATTGTTAGTTAGCTTATCCATTCATGTACACTGCATACCCTTATAGCGAACAGTATGTTAAATTGCATGGACATTCATCTCTACCTATGCGATATCATTTCGTAGGACACGAACACCTTACCATTGGCATATGTTGCACGCGCACTATTCATGTGACACACACGCCTTTGGTAATTGACATGCCACGTGCACGATAGAACCTGTTTATCTTAATATCGTCACCTGCATTCATACTTGATATATGAAACTGCATCGCATGCACATATCTCGCATCATCATCATATTTACATAGAACTCTAGCCAAAATTCACATCATACACATTGATATCATAGACATTTATCATATATATAACATGTGGACATTATGATTTTCTTGAGGATTTCAGTTTTGCTGCGATTTCTGGATTTTTTTGGGGAAAACCGCAAGAATTTAACAAAAGCTTATATTTATCATTTTTAAAACAAAGTTGCGGTTTTCTCGTGATGTATGTGTCGTCCACCATGAGTTTTCATGTTTTCTGTTGGATTTCGAGACCCGATTCGAGGAGTGGATGAACCGTCTCGGGTACATGGTGGGCCCGGTATGGTACCCCAGGGCAAGAAGATCGAGTTGTAGACGATGAGCCTGGCAGGGGAAGACTACCTACCGGTGATGTCTGGCGCGGCGGATATCCGGAGGATACCGACCGTTGTCGTGAGATTTATGATATGGGCCGATCCGGACTGACGGAGCCCGATATTGAGACAGATATGATTCCTATTTGGTGTCGATGCTTGACACGGGTTTTCAGAGGATTTCTTGATGATATTTAGCTATTATACAGATATTCATGTTCTAAAAGTTAAGAATGCAGTAACTTTAACATTTAAAACACTTAAGAGTTAGAAAAGATATTGCATACATGTGCATGCATACTAGAGTTATTATATCACATATGGACATACATGTTGTTCCGCATTGCGTGCATTCTTACGATTGCCTTACTAGATGTTATATTCTACTCACGAGCTGGCAACTCACCCCCGTTGTGCCACAGTGTCTTGCAGGTCGGACCCGTCAGTCTTGTAGCGGCGGGCTATCTCGTCATCAGTTCCTTTTGCTCAGACTCGCGACATCGCCCGTAGGTGGGTTGCGAGTATACTTTATTTCTTTTTGCTTTATCATTGTATCTAGTATTCTCCATCTACCACTTTATATTGTATATGCGACCTAGTGATGAGACTGAGAGATTTGTATATTTGTGGTTTCTTTTGGGTCGAGCTCACTTGAGCCGACGTGTGTTTTCTGGTATTTTGCGTTTCTTTATGCTCTTTTCTTGATATTACTATTATATTGCATGTGGTTGTGAGCCGTCTTGTGCGAAGAGCTAGCTCCCGCTTGGGGATGCCATTTTATGATTACAGGTTTATTATCTTGTTGTACCCATTTTGGGGGATAGAAAATACAGGGGAGACTCTGCCGAAATTTTCGGAAATTTTTGATGTTTTGAAAAGGGATTCTATGCAACTTAAATGATTTTAAAAACCATTTTCATTAAAGGTTTTCCTTCACTCTCTTTTGTTTTTGGTTTAGACTCTTCTGGGCTTTGGCTGACTTAGGTTACGGTACGCCTTTAGACGTCTCGTAATCTAAGTGCCAGTCGCGTTCCGTACTTTCGGGTCGTGACAAAGTTGGTATCAGTGCGTAGGTTTTACCTTCCTGAGTGTAGGACGACCTTGGTAGATGGAGTAGGTGACTTAAGCAGAGTGGCGTAGCGTGGGTATGATCCGCGGCATACTTACGATACGGTACTCCGCCTAAGTGACCTTAGGACATAATTGCTTGTATTTCCTTTCTTGATTCCTTGCATTTCTTGATTCAATTGCAATGATCTTATCAGTCCTGTTTCTTATTCCAGTTTCGATGCCGCCAAAGACTACGAGAGCTCAGCGGGCTGCCGCTAGGGATGAGATTCGGGCGGGCCCGTCTGAGGCGAGGATCGAGCGGGAGGATACGCCTACCCCTCAGGGTCATACTGATCCGCCTTATCCAGATCGTATTGCCAGATTAGAGGCCGGCATGCAAGAGTTGCGGAAAATGATGGGATCTTTTGTTGAGTCCAGCCGGGTACAGAGATCCGAGGACGTTCCTTCCACCGCACAGACCACGATCGTACCTGCTGCACAGATGGTCACTCCTGCTGCTACTACGGAGACTATCCCTGTTTCACTACAGGAGTTCATGAGATTGAGACCTCCAGCTTTTACCGGTACAGATGCGACAGAGGACCCACAGGCATTTCTTGATAGGATGGCTCGGATTTGCCGTTCGTTGAGGTGTTCTGATGATAGATTGGTGGAGTTTGCGAGTTTTCGTCTGGAGGGTCTTGCCCAGACATGGTACGACTCAGTAGAGAGAGGCCGAGCTGCAGGTCAGCCTTCTATGACCTGGGATGAGTTTACAGCTGCATTTCTTTCCCGTTTTCTTCCGGAGAGTGTCCGAGATGCTCGAGCCCGTAGTTTTGAGTCTTTGCGTAAGACTCCTGGGATGACAGTGTCGGAGTATGATATACAGTTTACCCAGTTGTCTCGATATGCTCCGTACCTAGTCGACACAGAAGAGAAGAGAATAAAGAGGTTCGTGCGAGGGCTTGATACACAGCTATTCCTTGCCATCGGCACCCAGCACTTTGATACATACGCAGCCGCGATGGATGCAGCCTTACTTTTGGAGGAGCGTATTTCTGAGACTCCGGTCGTTTCTGGGCCGAAGAGGATCCGTACTGATACGCCAGCTCAGCGGCAGATGGGCAGACATCGTGATAGATTATTTCCGGGAGATGGTGGAGGCAGAGGATTGAGACGAGGTCAGTTATTTGGTTCATATCCACAGACCCAGCAGTCGTCTCCAGGATGTTTTCGGTGTGGGAGTCAGTACCACCGTGTCAGAGACTGTACCATGGGATGCCAGGGCGCGGCGACGGTCCCGCATGTGACTTTACCACCCTCACCACCTTCTCAGAGAGCTTTACTCCTTACCCCTGATGATGTTCCACGCCAGCCAGATGCTTCTAGAGGCCGTGGGCGTGGCGGTCCGGTTCAGAGAGGACGAGGCGACAGAGGCAGAGGCCGAGGTAGAGGCAGAGCACAGCCAGCTATTAGTGGTGGACAGGCCCGAGTGTTCGCGTTGACTCCTCAGGATGCACAGGCATCCAATGCCGTCGTGACAGGTACTCTACCAGTATGTTCCTTTGATGCACGGGTATTATTTGATCCAGGCTCTACACATTCCTATGTTTCCACGTATTTTGCACCGAGGTTGGGCCGAGAGTCATCTCCGTTAGATCAGCCGCTTGTCGTTATTACCCCGGTAGGCGAGTCTTTTGTTGCCCGTTTTGTGTACCGATCGTGTTCCGTTCGTATCGGGGAGAGAGATTCTTCAGTTGATTTGATTCTCCTCGATATGCTAGACTTTGACGTTCTTCTTGGTATGGACTGGCTAGCCACCTGTTATGCATCCGTGGACTGCCGTGAGAAAGCAGTCAAATTCAGTTTTCCTGGTGAGCCGGTTCTTGTTATTCAGGGAGATCGTAGCGCTACCCTTCCCAGCTTGATTTCTTCTCTTCGCGCTGGTCAGCTCTTAAGGAAAGGGTGTCAGGGATTCTTAGCCTATGTTTGTGATACTAGCTCCACAGAGGTTCCTTTGGACCAGGTCCCTATTGTGAGAGAATTCCCTGATGTATTCCCTGACGAGCTGCCTGGTCTGCCACCAGAGCGCGAGATTGAGTTCTGTATTGACTTGATCCCCGGCACGGGGCCTATTTCTATACCACATTATCGGATGGCCCCGGCGGAGCTGAGAGAGCTAAAGGATCAGTTACAGGACTTGCTGGACAAAGGGCTTATCCGACCGAGTGTGTCACCTTGGGGCGCTCCCGTCTTGTTTGTTAAGAAGAAGGACGGAAGTATGCGCTTATGCATTGATTATCGTCAGCTGAACCGGGTTACTGTGCGGAACAGATATCCCCTACCCCGCATTGATGACTTATTCGATCAGCTCCAGGGTGCAGGGTTTTTCTCGAAGGTTGATTTACGGTCAGGTTATCACCAGTTGCTGGTTCGGAAGGAGGATATTCCGAAGACTGCCTTCCGTACTCGATATGGTCATTACGAGTTCTTGGTGATGTCGTTCGGGCTCACCAATGCCCCGGCAGCGTTTATGGATTTGATGACCCGCGTATTCAGGCCGTATCTCGATCAGTTCATCATTGTGTTCATTGACGACATCTTGGTTTATTCTCGGAGCCGGGAGGAGCATGAGCAGCACTTACGTATCACATTGCAGACTTTGAGGGAGCATCAGCTGTTCGCCAAATTCTCCAAGTGCGCATTCTGGTTAGACAGTGTCAACTTCTTGGGTCATGTGGTGACGAGAGATGGTATTTGCGTGGACCCGAAGAAGATCGAGGCAGTTCAGCGTTGGCCTAGACCGGTATCAGTTACAGAGGTTCGTAGCTTTCTAGGTCTGGCCGGCTATTATCGACGTTTCGTCCAGGATTTCTCCCGCATTGCTGCACCTTTGACCAGGTTGACCAGGAAGGGGGTTCCTTTTGATTGGACCCAGGCATGTGAGGATAGCTTCCAGCAGTTGAAGACTCGTCTGACTACTGCACCAGTGTTAGCATTGCCTTCAGGATCAGGCGGGTTCGTGGTATATTGTGATGCTTCTAGAGTGGGGCTGGGCTGTGTATTGATGCAGCACGACAGAGTTATCGCGTATGCTTCTCGGCAGCTGAGGAAACACGAGCAGAACTACCCCACCCATGATTTAGAGATGGCTGCAGTGGTATTTGCACTTAAGATCTGGAGACATTACCTATACGGTGAGTCGTGCCAGATATTCACTGACCACAAGAGTTTGAAGTATATCTTCCAGCAACGAGACCTGAACCTGAGACAGCGCCGTTGGATGGAGTTGGTGAAGGATTATGACTGCGAGACTCTATACCATCCGGGCAAGGCGAATGTGGTGGCAGATGCTTTGAATAGGAGGCCCGGAGGTAGCTTATCTTGTTTGAGCGCAGTACAGATGCAGTCGACGGCGGATTGGCAGGTTTTATGTGATAGCAGAGTGCAGTTCGAGTTCACTCCTACAGGGGGACAGCTAGCCCATTTCAGAGCACGCCCACAGTTACTTGACCGTATCCGCAAGGCACAGTCCGGCGATGCCCGTATCTTAGAGATTATTGAGCAGATTCGGCAGGGCAGAGTTTCTGAGTTCGTGATTGATGATCAGGGGATACTTCGATTTGGGACTCGACTGTGTGTGCCAGATTCAGAAGGACTGAGGCGTGATATTCTCGAGGAGGCACATAGATCCGTATACAGTGTGCATCCAGGTTCCACCAAGATGTACCGTGATTTGAGAGAGGTTTACTGGTGGGACGGGATGAAGAAGGATATTACAGACTTTGTGTCGAGATGCCTGACTTGTCAGCAAGTCAAGGCTGAGCACCAGAGGCCAGCCGGCGAGTTACAGCCTTTGCCCATCCCTGAGTGGAAGTGGGAGCAG
The DNA here is from genome assembly GCA_030015575.1 of Agapanthus africanus. Classification (NCBI taxonomy): domain Eukaryota; kingdom Viridiplantae; phylum Streptophyta; class Magnoliopsida; order Asparagales; family Amaryllidaceae; genus Agapanthus; species Agapanthus africanus. The sequence continues at coordinate 411,352,031 of CM057349.1, read as the reverse complement.
GTCTCCATAGACTTCGTTGTGGGTCTACCCAGGACCAGTCGAGGGTATGACTCTATTTGGGTGATTGTGGATCGACTGACGAAAGCGGCTCACTTCCTGCCAGTGAAGACCACTTTCGGATCTTCTCAGTACGCCCAGGTTTATATTGATGAGATAGTGTGACTGCATGGTGTTCCGACTTGCATCGTGTCCGACCGTGGCACCCAGTTTACCAGCCGATTGTGGCAGAAACTACAGGAAGCTTTGGGCACCCGATTAAGTTTTAGCACAGCCTTTCATCCTCAGACTGACGGTCAGTCGGAGCGTACGATTCAGACTCTTGAGGACATGCTCAAAGCTTGTGTTTTAGATTTCGGTGGTAGCTGGGATCGTCATTTGCCTTTGATCGAGTTCTCCTACAATAATAGCTTCCAAGAGACGATTCAGATGGCACCTTTCGAGGCTTTATATGGGAGGAGATGTCGATCGCCTGTATGTTGGACAGAGCTTAGGAAGAGCAGTATTTTGGGGCCGCAGATCGTACAGGAGACGACCGAGAAGATACAGCTGATTCGGGACAGGATGAGAGCGGCACAGAGCAGGCAGAAATCATATGCTGACAGGCGTCGTCGCCGACTCGAGTTCGCTGTTGGCGATCATGTTTTCCCGAAGGTCTCTCCGATGAAAGGTGTGATGATATTTGGGCGGAAAGGGAAACTGAGTCCTAGATATGTTGGTCCTTTCGAAATCCTAGAGCGTGTTGGTCCAGTCGCTTATCGGTTAGCTCTTCCGCCCAGCTTCCCCGATGTTCACCCCGTATTCCATGTCTCGATGCTCCGCAAGTACCTTCATGATCCTTCCCAGGCGATTCAGCACCAGACGATCCAGTTAGACCGTGATCTTTCTTTCACCGAGCAGCCGGTGGTCATTTTGGATCGGCAGGTGAAGAAATTAAGGTCGAAGGTCATACCGTCTGTCAAGGTTCTTTGGCGTGGCCCGAACAGCGAGGAGGTCACCTGGGAGACCGAGGTCGAGATGAGGAAGAGATATCCCCATCTTTTTGAAGGTACGCGTAGTTAAATTCTAAATTCGGGGACCGAATTTCTTTAAGGGGGGAAGATTGTAACCCTTCGAAAATCGTTTAGGCAGTTTTTCGGTAATCGGCTAATTTTTCGGCTTTTTCCGTAAAAAGTCAAAATTGATATTTTTCATTGTAGACCTAATTATACAAAATTTAGATAAGATATTACTATAATTTTGTCACTAAAATGTCACTTATAATTATCTAGTTAAATAAAAAAAAATTCGTAATTAATTATTTTTTTTATTATTTTAAGCCTTTTTAAATACATTTAATTAGGGATAAATACAAATTTAATTAGGTAAATTTCTTAATTAGGAGTCTTTATAAGCTAAAATATGGTGTTAATAAAATTATATCATGGCTTGCAAACTTTTATCTTTTTGGTGAGAAAATTATGAAAAAAATGATGAAAAAAGGGTTTTTTTGTAAAAAGGTTGATATGAAAGCATGAAATGATATCATATGATGTTGTAATGAGCTAGAAACTTCTCCAAAATTCCCTCATCTCCCTCCTCCTACTGCTGGCCGACCCCTACAGCTGCTGAATCCCCATTTTCCCACTTCATTTTGCTTCATTTTCTTGCAAAAAATTCATAAAAATTCACAAATTTCTTTTTCCATTCAAACCAAAACCCTAATCCTTTCTCTCTCAACCCAAATTAGTTCAAAAACATGATGAAAGGAGGCTTCTTGGTGACTTGATCAAGCTAGGGTTCAAGCTTGAGAGGTGAAAATTCTAAACTAGTTGCTAACTTGTAGTTTATATATGCTAGAATCTAATTTTGAAGTATTGATTTAGTGTAAATCCTTGTTCATGAAAAATCAAGAGAAGGTTTTGATTTTTATAAATTAGGGTTTGTAGCATAATGGTTGGATTATGTTAGGGATGGTTATCTAATTGATTAGAATGGTTAATGGTGTAATTATATGCTTGCAAAATCGACAAATTACGATGTTTGTATCGAATCGGCAAGAAATTCGCTTACTAGATTTTTGTAGAAATTAGAATGCGACCGAAATGCGTTATGTTAGCGATATTATTAGCTTCGTATAGGATTGTTAGAATGCGTGAACGCGGGGTTTCGTCTAGTCGGGTTGTATTTTTGTCGATTTCCCCGAAATGACGATTTTAGTTAAAGGATTGCGATTTTCGTGCGTTTTCCCGTGCACCGAGTGTATGTTATGATTAATTCGAGAGCGTTGATAATTGTTTGTTGTGAATTGCATTGTGTTAGGTTTTGTAACCTTATTCTTGGTATTGTGCAAATATAGGATCGATCGGGGAAACATCGGACACGGCGCAAAAAGGTAAGGCGGTGGCCGGTTCGGATTAGCGGGGATTTCAGGTGAGTAGATATATTCATCTATGGGGGAATCGTCTGGATGACGCGAGGCGCCCCCCCTAGTTAGGATTACCCTACTTTTTGCAAGATTATATTGTTAGTTAGCTTATCCATTCATGTACACTGCATACCCTTATAGCGAACAGTATGTTAAATTGCATGGACATTCATCTCTACCTATGCAATATCATTTCGTAGGACACGAACACCTTACCATTGGCATATGTTGCACGCGCACTATTCATGTGACACACACGCCTTTGGTAATTGACATGCCACGTGCACGATAGAACCTGTTTATCTTAATATCGTCACCTGCATTCATACTTGATATATGAAACTGCATCGCATGCACATATCTCGCATCATCATCATATTTACATAGAACTCTAGCCAAAATTCACATCATACACATTGATATCATAGACATTTATCATATATATAACATGTGGACATTATGATTTTCTTGAGGATTTCAGTTTTGCTGCGATTTCTGGATTTTTTTGGGGAAAACCGCAAGAATTTAACAAAAGCTTATATTTATCATTTTTAAAACAAAGTTGCGGTTTTCTCGTGATGTATGTGTCGTCCACCATGAGTTTTCATGTTTTCTGTTGGATTTCGAGACCCGATTCGAAGAGTGGATGAACCGTCTCGGGTACATGGTGGGCCCGGTATGGTACCCCGGGGCAAGAAGATCGAGTTGTAGACGATGAGCCTGGCAGGGGAAGACTACCTACCGGTGATGTCTGGCGCGGCGGATATCCGGAGGATACCGACCGTTGTCGTGAGATTTATGATATGGGCCGATCCGGACTGACGGAGCCCGATATTGAGACAGATATGATTCCTATTTGGTGTCGATGCTTGACACGGGTTTTCAGAGGATTTCTTGATGATATTTAGCTATTATACAGATATTCATGTTCTAAAAGTTAAGAATGCAGTAACTTTAACATTTAAAACACTTAAAGAGTTAGAAAAGATATTGCATACATGTGCATGCATACTAGAGTTATTATATCACATATGGACATACATGTTGTTCCGCATTGCGTGCATTCTTACGATTGCCTTACTAGATGTTATATTCTACTCACGAGCTGGCAACTCACCCCCGTTGTGCCACAGTGTCTTGCAGGTCGGACCCGTCAGTCTTGTAGCGGCAGGCTATCTCGTCATCAGTTCCTTTTGCTCAGACTCGCGACATCGCCCGTAGGTGGGTTGCGAGTATACTTTATTTCTTTTTGCTTTATCATTGTATCTAGTATTCTCCATCTACCACTTTATATTGTATATGCGACCTAGTGATGAGACTGAGAGATTTGTATATTTGTGGTTTCTTTTGGGTCGAGCTCACTTGAGCCGACGTGTGTTTTCTGGTATTTTGCGTTTCTTTATGCTCTTTTCTTGATATTACTATTATATTGCATGTGGTTGTGATCCGCCTTGTGCGAAGAGCTAGCTCCCGCTTGGGGATGCCATTTTATGATTACAGGTTTATTATCTTGTTGTACCCATTTTGGGGGATAGAAAATACAGGGGAGACTCTGCCGAAATTTTCGGAAATTTTTGATGTTTTGAAAAGGGATTCTATGCAACTTAAATGATTTTAAAAACCATTTTCATTAAAGATTTTCCTTCACTCTCTTTTGTTTTTGGTTTAGACTCTTCTGGGCTTTGGCTGACTTAGGTTACGGTACGCCTTTAGACGTCTCGTAATCTAAGTGCCAGTCGCGTTCCGTACTTTCGGGTCGTGACAATTTCGGTTAGCCGAAGTGTTGAAAGATTCAGAATCATCGGAGTTTCCGCCTTGCGATTATCGTCCTTTCGGTTTCTCCAGGACCTATTGTTATTTTAGGAATCCGAGGAGGACTCCTTCTTTGAGCGCTCCAACATCTGAACTTTCCTGGTCAGCTCTTAGAAGGTTTTGAGACCCGCGATGCATAGAAACGGGGCCATCCAATTGTTGAGATTTCCGACGAGGAGACTGACAGATTGGTCTTGCTCTATCGGCGGTTCACATTTGACGGAGAGATTGAGCCATCGGGTTATAAAATCCGTGCTGCTTTCGTTGTTCTTAGGCTTGGTCCTTACGAGCTCGGCAATGCTGATCTTATCGCTGACGCTCATGAATCTTTGTCGAAACAAAGATTCCATTTGGACGAAAGTAGTAACGGAGCCATCCGGTATGCTCGCGTACCAGTCGAAAGCAACATCAGTCAAGCTATTAACGAACTGGCGGAGGAGAAGCGCATCATTGCCCCCAGTATTCCCGCATGAGGCTTTGAAGTGGGCGATGTGTTGATTCGCATTTCCCGTCCCATCGAATCTTCCGAATTTGGGGATGACACAGCCGCTAGGAAATTCTACCAGATCATACTGAGCAGGATATGGTCTCCCACTACTGCTGATATCTTTTTGCGCTTCGGCTTCAGCTACCAATATTTTGACTTTGCTGGCAACTAAATCTATGATTTGATCTTGAGTTAGCGGGCTACTGTCATCGATAGCCAAAACATTTCCCGAGATAGGATGCGACTGATTTTCATGTAGTTCGCCCACTTTTGGATTTGAAGGAATATGCGTCGGCTGTCTCGGGACAACGTTTCCCGGTTCATGAGCAGAGCCCTGTGCTTGATTGGACGGCTGAGAGGCAAGTTGGGCCATAAGCCGTAAGACGACATTTGTCAAGTCGTCGATCTTTGAGTAGAGCTTGGCCATCTCCTTGTCTTTGCTTCTGAGCTGTTTTCGGAGCACTTGGAGAAGTTGCTGCTCCGCATTCTTAGGATGGAAAGTTGGCTCATCTTCGCTTTCCGAGCCTGACTCCTCATGGACCGAAGGGTCTTTCCGCCTATCATCCTCATCGAGAAGGTTTTCATCACCCAGCGGAGGCGGCTGTTCTTGGGAAGCGGCAACCATATTCAAGCCAGATTGGATTTGAGATGTGGTGGCCCCGTCCTTGCTCTTGCTGCGCGTGCTCACTATGTAGACAGTGTGGACCACATACCCAGCCATTTCTTTCTCATTGGCGGGGAGCTTAAAGAAGACACTCGATCGAGCAGTGGTCAAGAGCACCGCTGGAGCTTGCTCGGGACGCGTTGTAGCTTTGTTGGTGTTGATGGCCTTGCCCCCAGTTAGGGCCAAGGAAAGTCGTTCAGACACCAACTTGCGTTTGGGTTGGGGCGCCCTTGAGATCACCACATTTGGTCCCCTGCCTTTCGAGACCGGCTTGTCTGCCACCGGGGCTTGAGGAGCTGGGATGGCGCCAACTGTCATGAACATAATAGAGCCGAATGGTAGCAGCGGCTCCTCCCATTGTCGTCCGAGACTGGCCGGAAGGACCGTCCTAGAGTCTATCCTCATCGTGTAGGAGACGGGAGCTGAGTTCATCATCGAAGACATCGTCGGAAGGTGATTGCTTGAAAATCTGCATGAAAAAGCAATATTTTTAGTATAAATACAGGCATGTATATTGATTGAGTTCGCATGAACGCTTAACCCGAAATATTGGAGGAGAGATTTGTCCCACCGGGCGTGCCAGAATCTGTAGGGTGTTTTTCGTCACCCCATTGAGATGGGAATACGCGCGCTCTTGTCAGGCGTACTACAGATTCCCCCTGCCTAGGGTAGACCGAGGTTTAATGATTGTGGGTATCCGAATCTCCGGCAGCCACGGACTAATCTGCCGTTAATTACCCCTCGCCTTTGGGGCGAGAGAACCTCCGATTAACGGGTTAAACTGGTCATGCGAACTCAATGTGCAGTGTACGTGTGTTTTGTTTTGGAGGGGGGTTTTAAATATATCGGGAGCCACGCAGAGTTTTTACGGGGGTCCCGCTACCTGGATAGCGGGCTGGGGGTCAAGGAGGCTAGCAGCCCCCTTGCGGGGTGCGGGTCAGCGCCCCGTTAGAAATTTTTTTCTAACAGGGGGCAGTGTCGTGGAGTATGTGTATGTGTACATATGTTTGCATATGTATATATATATAAAAGAAAAAGAAGGGGAAAAGACATCCAAAGGATGCGTGGGGGGCCAGCGCCTCGAGCGCTGTGCGCTTAGGCGCAAGCGCGCCACATGTCGGTACGTGGGCGCTTTGCGCATGAGCGCTGGGCGCTCAAGCGCAAGCGTGCTACGTGTCGGCACGTGGGCGCTTTGCCACGTGTCGGCACGTGGGCGCTTTGCGCTCGGGCACAGAGCGCTGGAGCGCAAACGCGCCACGTGTCGGCACGTGGGTGCTTTGCGCTCGAGCGCAGGGCGCTGGAGCGCAAACGCGCCATGTGTCGGCACGTGGGCTCTTTGCGCTCGAGCGCTAGCGCGCCACGTATCGGCTCGTGGGCGCTTTGCGCTTGAGCGCTAGCGCGCCACGTGTCAGCACGTGGGCGCTCGGCGCTTGAGCGCTTGGGCGCCGACGAGGAAAAAGGGGCTTTTAGTCCCAGAAACAGAAGATATGCTTCAGAAAGGAAATATTTGTTGTTATATATATATATATATGGAGTTAAACTCCTAGGATGTTTTGGTTAATGAAAGGGGTTCTTCTTCTTCCTCCTCTGTTGGCTGGATCTTGATGATCAAGAGATGTGAGATCTAAAAATCTCTCATTTCTGAGATCTAATGGTAGATCTAAGTTCCCCTTTGTGGGTTTTGTGGTGGAAGACTTCTTAGTTTTTGAAAAGAAAGAGTAAAACTCTTGATTTAATTCAAAAGAAATGAGAAGGTTTAGAACCTTGGAGAAGGAGCAGGAGGCACAAAAGAACCCTAATTTTTGGGGGAATGAAAAGTATCCCTTTTTTTTATTCATCATGTTGCCTTTTATAGGCTTACATATTTGCATATAACCCCTTGGGCTTCACAAAAATGGCATTTTGCCTATCCCATAGCGCATGTGCCATTTCTTTTTTGCACACAAGCCATGGGCTTACAAAATATTGGCTTTATGCCCATTTTGCATACATTCATGTACAAAAAATTACATAAAAAATTATTTATTACATGATTTGTATTTTAGCATGGAGGAGGCTGGCCGCGGGCTCGACTTGGACATGGGCCCACTTGACCTGGGCTTGGGCCCACCTGGCTTGGGGTTGACCTTGACTTTGACTCGGTCAACGGGGGTGTTAATTTTTACCCCAACACTTAGTCGCATGCTAAATCATCTTGTTATATGCTGGGTATAGTATTATGCATCCATATGAGTAAAATGTTACCCGTTTATCACATTGTACATCCATACTAAAGTTTTACTGTTTTCGGATACCCGTTTGCATCCATATCATTTAAAATATATATAACTGCATCTATAAATCACATTAATTCATATTATTATTGTAGTAACACCCCATGCTTAATAAAGTGCATCCTAATTAGTATTAGAACTGTAAATGTAACCTCTAATCGATATTTGTGCATCCATACCATTAATTCTATATCTATTTGCATACCATGTCATATTATTTCATATTACTGTTATATTAGTACTCCATACTTGATATTGTGCACCCTACATAGTAATGAGGTAGCCCCTGATAAATATTTGTGCATCCATGCTTTTAGTTGTGCACCCATACTTGCTGCAGTTTGATTATGAGCACCCACTTGATACCTGATACACCACTACTTGACATGACCTGATACACTACTACTTGACATGACTTGATACATGTACACTACCTGACATGACCTGATATATCACTACTTAACATGTTACCTGATCCTGTTTCTAATGCCGACAATCCTGACATGTTGTCCGGATGGACATATCCTGTTGTCTGTATAGACAAACATGTTCCTGCTTGATCCTGTGTTGGCATTAGCTTCAGATTTATCAATATCTGACTTGAACACATAACTTAGGGGTAAGGGGAAATCAATGATGAAACCTGACTTGTAACTCAATAGTTCGACGTTTATACTGATCAGTTTTGGGGGCTAGGCCAGTCCCGGAATGATGTTGCTGACATCATTCGTCTGTACATGTTTCATGTTTGTGCTTAGCGGCACGTCTCGGATTCAGCCCCGAGAGTCTGGACCGTGGTTCCGGATACGCACGGGATACTATTGAGTTACATCGATAATTCATTAAATTGATTTCACAGAATTGAGAGTAGTTAACCCAGTAGTTTAGTTCAGATTACCCACTGCACGTCACATATGCTTTTACCCTTCACTGTTCTTTATTCGTAATACTGTTATACCTTTATTATTGTTCATACTCATGCTTGCATGTCTTATTACCTCCTGATTATATTATTGCTTGATATTATGATGCACTGACGTCTGGGTTTTGCATGGCCCAGATCCTCTACCTTTGTCGCAGGCTGATCAGGAGTACTTCCACCCTTAGGTCAAACAGTGAGGATCCAGTTAGTATCCAGTTTAGTTATGTTTTTCTTTCCAGACTGTTATTGTTACTTGAATTTATTACTTCCGCATATTATTTCTTGACTCGTTATTTCTGGCTCATGGACATGTACTAGATAGTTTCTTTTATTTCTACTGTTCATGATATCTCTACACAGCCGTAATGTGACTGTGGAGGGATGTTTCCTATCCACAGGTAGCATGGTTGGCTCTGTCACGTGCCGATCTTAGCGCACTCTGGGAAGCGGGGCGTGACAATCTCCGAGTTTGAATCTGTTGACTCGTCGCAAAAGTCAGTAGCACTTTCCCAGTCAATATCCTATGCAAGTTATGAACCTCTTAGGGAGTCCGAGCATCATTCCCTTACCCCACCTTCTATTGTCTCTCCGCCAATACTAGATCTCAAACTGCTACTTTCTCATCTTAAATATGCATATTTAGGTGAGAATGAGTTTTTACCCATGATCATATCCGCTTCTCTAGCTTTAGAGCAAGAGAACGCACTTTTGGCGGTGTTGAGATCAAATCGGCAAGCATTTGGTTGGACAATGGCTGATATCAAAGGGATTAGTCTCTTAATTGTTGAACATTATATACATCTGATGGATAAAGCCAAACCAACCCGAGATCCATAAAGACGGTTAAATCCCGTTATGAAGGAGGCAGTAAAGAAAGAAATTATCAAGTGCCTTGATAGTGGTATAATTTACCCAATATCTGATAGCCAATGGGTAAGTCATATTCACGTGGTCCCTAAAAAGTCTGGCATCATGGTCATAACCAATGAGGCTAATGAGTTAATGCAAACACGCACCCAAACGGGGTGGCGCGTATGTATTGATTACAGAAAACTCAATGCCGCAACGAGGAAAGATCACTTCCCTCTACCTTTTATTGACCAGATGTTAGAACGATTAGCTGGACATGAATACTATTGTTTCTTGGACGGATACTCTGGCTATAACCAGGTCCCCATCGCCGAAAAGAATCAAGATAAAACCACATTTACTTGTCCTTTCGGTACTTTTGCTTATAGACGCTTGCCCTTTGGGTTATGCAACGCTCCCGCTACATTTCAACGGTGTATGATGGGGATATTCTCAGACATGGTTGGGAATTTTCTGGAGAAATTTATGGACGATTTCTCCATATTTGAGGACTCTTTTGAGGGCTGTCTTCATAATCTTGACGCGATTCTTACCCGCTGTAAGGATAAGAACTTAACTTTGAATTGGGAAAAATACAATTTTATGGTCCAAGAAGGTATTGTCCTTGAACATATAATTTCACGAAAAGGCATTGAGGTTGACAGAGCTAAAATAGATGTCATCCATAACCTCCCTCATCCCAAATGCGTCAAAGATATACGATCCTTCCTTGGCCATGCATGATTTTATAGGAGATTCATTAAGGACTTTAGCAAAATTGCTAGACCCTTAACTCTTCTCTTGGCCAAGGACACAACATTTCACTTCGATTCGGATTGTAAGGCTGATTTTGAATCGCTTAAAAGATCTCTCACTACAGCCCCAGTTCTTTCATCTCCAGATTGGAACCACCCGTTCGAGCTTATGTGTGATGTATCATATTTTGCTATTGGTGCGGTCTTAGGACAGTACATTGATAAGATACCATATGTAATTTACTATGCAAGTAGGACCTTGAACGATACACAAATTAATTACACAACTACCGAGAAAGAGCTCTTAGCAGTTGTATTTGCATTAGAAAAATTCAGGCCCTACTTGATTGGCTTTCCAATAGTGGTTTACACTAATCACTCCGCCCTACGACACCTTTTATCGAAGAAGGATGCTAAGGCCAGGCTAATACGTTGGATCCTGTTGTTACAAGAATTTGATCTTGTAATCCGAGACAAGAGTGGATGTGAAAACGTAGTAGCTGACCATCTTTCACGCATCTCTCTTCACCAACGTTGACCGTGCCGATAAATGACTCATTTCCTGAAGAATAACTCTTGACCGTATCCTACGAACCTTGGTTCGTGGATATTGTGAATTATCTAGCGACGGGACTTATTCCTAGCAATTGGTCGAAACAAGATAAACCTCGATTTCTATCCCAAGTAAAATACTTTTACTGGGATGAACCTTATTTGTTTAAGTATTGTTCCGATCAAATCATTCGCAGGTGTGTCCCTAACGATGAATTCAAGAGTGTGTTATCATTTTGTCATGATCAGGCATGCGGCGGTCAGTTTGGACCTCGAAAAACGGCGGAGAAAGTTTTACAATGTGGCTTTTATTGGCCAACATTATTTAAAGATGCATATGATCATTGCAAAACTTGTCCGCGGTGTCAGCACTTGGGTCAGATTTCACAAAAAAATGAGATGCCGCTCCAACCTATCTTGGTTGTGGAAATATTCGATGTTTGGGGTATTAATTTCATGGGCCCTTTTTCCCAACTCTTTTGGGAATTTATATATCTTGTTAGCGGTTGATTACGTCTCGAAATGGGTGGAAGCAATACCATGTCGCACTAATGACAACAAAGTTGTTATTAAGTTTCTTAAAGAAAATATTTTTTCGCGATTCGGACACCCTCGCGCTATAATTAGCGACAACGGGACGCATTTCTATAATCGGTCTTTTGAGGTTTTGATGCGGAAATATTCAATCACTCACAAATTTCTACGCCTTATCATCCCCAAACGAGCGGGCAAGCTGAGATCTCAAATAGGAAAATCAAACAAATTTTGGAGAAGACGGTTTCTAAAAACCGTAAAGATTGGTCAACCAAATTGACGGATGCTCTTTAGGCATTTCGCACCGCTTATAAGACCGATCTTGGTATGTCTCCATACCGCCTTGTGTTTGGGAAGGCATGCCACCTTCCTGTCGAGATCAAACATAAAGCAATGTGGGCTATTAAAGAGCTAAACTTCGATTTTGATCAAGCGAGCCACTATCGGAAGCTGCAATTGAATGAGCTAAGCGAACTCCATGATGAAGCTTACGATAATGCGGTGATAGTAAAGAACCGGACTAAAGTATTCCACGATAAAAACCTTTTTAGGAAAACTTTCATTCCGGGACAACAAGTCCTTCTTTACGATTCACGACTCCATCTTCATCCGGGTAAGCTAAAATCTCGTTGGAAAGGACCTTTTGTGGTGCAGTATGTACACCCGCACGGGGCAGTAGAAGTTGAGAATGTGAAAAACGATTCAATTTTTAAAGTAAATGGGCATAGAGTAAAACCAAATTTCTCTGCTGACCCTGCGAAGGAGCTCCTGTTTTTACAGGAGCCGATTTATGATAACTGAATTCCCTCCGCTTCACCTCCATGTTTCGGTAACATTTTCTCGTTTTAAGAATGGAGGTGAGTGAATAAGGACTTAACTGAATATCTGTGCGTGCCATAGAACAAGTTTGGGGGTAGTCTTCATTTAACTATTATTTTACCCCTATTTTTATCTCTCCCCAAGTCTACAGGTCTATGCTCTCAAAGTACAACATCGGTGAGGACACTGCTGAAAACAAGTTTAGGGGGAAGGTTTGTATTCACTGAATTATCTTTGGCACCGGGCATTTAAAAAAATTTTTAAAAAATATTTTTATAATAAAAGTTTGAAAGTGAAAATTTACATATGAAAGATAGGAATAGTTTGAGAAAAATAAGAAAATTAGAAGTTTTCTTAAACGAAACTAGTAATAAGTAGTTATGAGCTGTTGTCCCAAAGGTTAGTAAAATGAAGGAAATTGCTAATCTGAGGATAAAAATAAGTCTGAAAAATAGTCCCTATTCTAGAAGCCAAACATTTGAACGTTGATACCCTACTATATGCACTTACACACATATTGAAACTTGGGATAGTAGAGGATACCTTGAAATGCTCTTGTCTAAAAAACTTAGTATGAAGGAAAATAAATAAAATAAAATATAAAAATAAAAAGTATAAGTGGTGAAGAAAAAAATGAACACTGGTTTTGTAATTACCAAGGCAGCATAAAAATATAGCGAGAGTGCTTTATCACCTAGTGCCTTAGACCAACTGGTTTGGGAGCCACTGCTAAACCTTAGGTGTTACACCTTAATACGCAAGCACATTTTGTAATCGGTCGGTTAGTACCTCGAGAAGTATTAACGGTCGCATGAAAGATGTTTGAGCAAATTCATTAAAAATTCACCAACTAAAAAGTACTTTGGAAGATGGACAAGAGTATGATAGCTTGAATTGAATTCTCTAAGTGTAGAGATGTCTTTTACATACACGTAGGGGTATATGATCAATATTTGGATGAAAGATAGGGAGGAAAACTAAAGGCTATGTTTTATTGAGGGATGATGTGATTTCTAACATCTTTTCACGACCATTAAGATAGGGCTCATAGCAACTGAAAAACTGGTGTAGTTGAAAACTCTTATTTTCAAGTTCTTTCTTTCATAATTCTTATCTTTGTATGTAACTTTCACTATCTTTCTTTTATTATAGGATTTTGTGGGTGTAATCCGCTGAGAACCCTCAGGAGACAACACTCCTCCTACTAGGGACTCCTAGAGGTTTAACGGCTTGTTGCACGAGCTCAGTGCAATCGTGTTGCCTACGAAAGTGTGCTACTTAGTTCTTCTTCTTTTTCTCCTTCTCTTGAATAACTAGTTTGCTCGAGACAATCAAAGTTAAGTTTGGGGGTATTTGTTTAGTTGATAAAACTACATTTTCATATGACATTTTTCCTACTATTTCTATATAAAAAAGATGTTTATTATAATATATGACACATATGAGGGTTTATCTGTAAAAATACTATTTTCATGTGTTTATATATTATAATTAATATTATGAAGGAAAAAGTAAGCATATAATATCCATGTAACATTTGGCCCATTTAATATACTTACCTTATACCTTTGACCAAAATATAATGACAAATGGTTAAAGATAATATCTCAATAAGAACAAATTCTACTAACATCATTTATTGAGATAATTGTGCAGGAATTATATCATGACTGAAATCAAGGAAATCCAAGTTGGCAAGATCAAATCTGCCGAAGATATTCAAGTAAATTGAAGAAACTAATTCTGGCAGAAATGTAGAGAAGATTTTCAAAGTCTAGATACTCAAAAGATCACCAAGTGTTACAGATATAAAGCTACAAAAATTAGAGGCCATGATCTCACCAAAAGGCGGCGGATCCGCGGCCAAACCTATCCAATGGCCGCGGTTCCGCCGCACTTCTAAGGATTTAGGGCTCGGGATTTTTGTGGTTGGGATTCTAACAACTAGTTTCCATATTAGGAAACTAGGGTTCTGGCTTTGTGACTATAAATAAGGACCGAGAGCCTCTTGGAAAAATCATCAAACCGACGCGATCACGAAGTCCACGACAGCTCAAGAATCCCGGTTGATCATCAACGGTTCATCTACCTCCTTAGAAGAGATCGAGAAGCAAACTAGCATTTTGTAATCATTTTCTAAGGGAACAAAGTGTAATTGATCTTGTTGATTAATAAAGATAGTTGTTTTCTTATTTTATTTCTTTGTAGTTTCAATATGATTTCCCTCTCTATCTTTTCTTCTCCCAACATGCGCGAGTAATTCTCCGCTTTTTAGGGTTCGTAGGATTATGGTAGATTAATGGATGATGAAGATCCTTAAATTCTTTTTACATTCTATAAAATTCATAAACTTTACCAAAAGAATCATTAACATCCTAATAGGGCACGCTACCAATTCATTGGGAGCGACGACCACGATTAGAGATTAGATTAATGATTGCTTTGGTAAAGGCTGGACATGAACGGAGATCCATGTCAAGGTAGGGGTTAAGAGTGGGAACCCTTTTCCCTCCAGAAACCCTAATCTACATGCTTCACTTTCAATCTAGTTTTAAATCTATTAAAGAATAAAAAGAGTAATCTTTAATTTATCATCCATGGCTACTAAATCTTAACGAACCCTGCAAGCCCCCTTTTACTATAAAACCTACATCCGTAGTTAATCTTGATCTATATTCTGCATCCGTGTTTGACGTAGATCTAGAACTTACAACCATTCTTCACCATTCTTTATTCTTCCTCCTTTCTTTCTCAACACGTCTAAAGTAAGATTAAAACATTCAACGCTTACCAGAGGACGACCCGTACTCATCTCGGTCTAGCTATCCGCGACGCCGTTATTGATTGCGGTTATTCTACAAACACTCTTTCAGATCAACCAGTGTGTGTATGACTTACACCATGATAGGGATTATCTAGGGTTTTTTTTATCTAAAATTATTCAAAAATAAGTTAGACTTTGTCATGGCAAGAATCTTTGAGAAGCTTGTGGTTGCATTGACTTAGTCTTCTAGTTTTGTTTAGCTTAAGATATTTACAAACCCAACCATCATAGCTAGCCATGGTTAACTCTCTACAAGGGTTAAGGGATGGCATATACTCACCATGGTTTATTTTCTAACCTCATGATTTTTTTCATTCATCATGAGAGTTATCTTCTTCTTCTTCCTCAAAGCTTTCTAGCTTCAATGGAGATGTGAGAAATAAAGTGATAAAATCATTTCTAATGTGAGTAAACTTCCTACTTCATCATCCTCTACTACTTGCCATTTAGTATTGGGTGTTTGCTTCACTAATTCCATAATTAGTGAAGAGATAGTTTGGGTTAGTGTCTCCTCGACATAGATCGTCTTCGGCCTCGAAGTTTTCGAAGCAAGCATATTCATTTTTTCAAGGGAGCCTCTCTAGAGTCCGGAGTACACGATCACAACGAAGGGACGACTACACGGAGCTAATGAAGTGAAGGACCGGTCTACAAAGCTTGTATTCCTTGCTCACTTTTCATATGTGAAGTTATTTGCATAATATTCCGTCGATTTCTAGTTAACGATTCAATGTTTAGGGTTAGCTAGAACGGCAAAATTTTAATTTGGTATGGACAGTGCCTCCCGAAACCTTGTTTCCGTGCTAGGTAACATTGCAGTGGTATCAGAGCCATACTAGAAAATTAGACGGATTTTGTTAGAATTACGAAACCGAAACAACTCCGAAACTTGCAATGCGAAACCCTAGTTTCTGTCCATTTTAAAAAGCTTTCAAAAAATTATTTAAACAAGTACAGAATGTTGTATGGGATGCAACATGAACACATAAGAAATTTCACCTCCCTCTGCCGGAAAATGGCCGGCGACATGCATCAAAATTCTGGTGACCTCGGTTACCTCGGTTGTTTTGTGTAGGAATGGGTTAAATTTTTGGGTATGTTCCAGTGACTAGGTTTTGGTGTTTCAGGTGTTGTTTGTTTTTGCTAATTTTGCATGTGATGTAATCTTACACTATAAACAATTCGGAGTGTTTCGTATTCGTATTTTTAACATTGTTTCGGGTTATTCACATATTGTCTAGACGAAGTTAAAAAGTTCGATCGAATGTCAAAAACCCATTTTTTCCAAGTTTAACGTATTCTGAAAAACATTCATGTGATCTTATGAACCCTCTAGAAGAATGAAACCCTAACTCGACTTTTTTGGATCGCGGAACCACGGTCAAACCCTAGGGTTTGCCGTAGTTCCGTGGCGACATGAATGAGGCTTGGGTTTGCCCTTCTACGGCTGGTGTATAGGTACTATGGCATATTATGGGTATTACTAAAACTGTGCTTAAGTGTTGAGCTGTCGGGAAATTGTGGGATTTTGATGAATCGATCGAAAAGTTTAACGTTCATCCGGGTATCATGTGATGGGATACAATATTTGGAATCCACAAATGTAGTTATGAGATAAGTAGTTTGAATTTTATAAATCTAGCAGTTCAGTCTCATTTGATCAGTTGCCACGGGATTTTGATGAGATCAAAAGTCCGTCGCAATCACGTAGCGTACGCAGATACTCGCCGGGTAAACTTAATAGATAGCCACGCCCCATAGCCCCGACCAAGTGACTGTAGGAGAACCCCATCTCCAAAAGCATCCGTTCGGGTGCTTGCGGCAGCGGTGTTCCACCTTAGTGCACTTCGTCGATGGGATCGGGGGGTGCGGCCGTCTACTAAAGTTTCCGACGAGCATTCGATCAGGATGTCGGGAATCTTGTTGAATTGCCCGACTAGATATTAAAAGGTATTTTCAATATCGAGACTAAAATACAGGATTTATAATTGTTAGGCATGCGATGTCTAAGGAATTCATTTGGTTAGGCATGAAATCCAAAGTATGAGATATTTCAGGTTTATGATGTCTAAGGTGGTTGCGGATTCCAACTGTTGTAGTTTTTCACTTTCTTTTCTCCGACCGTAAGTGTAATATGTGGTGTATCGCTGGTTTCGGTGCTATATGTCAACGACAATTGGGATACGCATATTTACTTACGTTGATGACATGTGATGTTATGTGTTGCTGTGATATGTTATATTGGATTGTCGTGTTTTGAATAGCCGGGGGTTTTATGTGAGATGGGTGTTTTTCATTTTCATTCATGTAAAATTCATTATATGTAACATTCTTTTATTGGGGCACTTCCGGGTTGAGGATGATGTCACCATTGTATATTATTTACTTTTCCGCATTAGGATAGACCCAAGGCGGGGAGCACAAGTAACCGGGTTCTAGGGTCCAGTGGGAGACCATCTCGAGGAGTCGAGACTGGGTGTCCTAACTCTAGAATTGGTAGGGTTGCTTGCTTCTCTCGTAAGGGTCTAGGGGTATGGAATTAGCTATTCATCGCGACCGTGGAATCCATGTTTTATACAGGCTCGCAATAAAACACGGACCTCCTAGTATATCCAATATTTCATATGTTTCTTCTGCTGCGATATCTGTGATGTGATCATTTGATATGTTGAGATAAATAATGGATATAGTATATGTGTTATATTATATAGACGTTGCTTATGTTTTACACCTACGCTAGCACTGCCCCGCTCTGCCGTTAGTTACCTAACCTAACGGTGCACGAGGGGATATCGAGGCGAATGCGGATGGCATAAGCGTACGTTGTATTTAGCAAATATTATTTACTTTTCCGCATTAGGATAGACCCAAGGCGGGGAGCACAAGTAACCGGGTTCTAGGGTCCAGTGGGAGACTATCTCGAGGAGTCGAGACCGGGTCTCCTAACTATAGAATTGGTAGGGTTGCTTGCCGCTCTCATAGGGGTCTAGGGGTGTGGGATTGGCTATTCATCACGACCGTGGAATCCGTGTTTTATACAGGCTTAATTTAAAACACGGAAATCCTAGTATATCCAATATTTCATATGTTTTATTCTGCTGCGATATTCTGTGATGTGATCATTGATTATATTCTGAGACGAATGTTTATATTATATATATATGGTATATATTATATATTGTTGCTTTCGTTTCATATGTGATGCTTGGGAAGCATAATAAATGGGTCTTCATTAATGAGATTAATGAAATAAAAGAAACCTAAAAGATGTTGTAGAAACTTGTCTCGAAAACTGGTAGCTCTAGTTCTTGCTTTGCATAGCGGTATTCCTTGTAGAATATCCAGCACCTTATTCGATAAGGAAAGCGCCGAGATCCCTTCACCGGGAGTGACCTCTTTAGCGAAACTAGCAGATGCTACAAACTCGGTTTGTCTTTTGATTGCTTTTATAGTTTTTGCTTTGCATAGTGGTATTGTGAATATCCTACACCTCATTCGACAAGGAAAGAGCCGAGATCCCTCCACCGGGAGTGACCTCTTTAGCAAAACTAGCAAAGGCCTCAAAAACACTCCATTTTAAATCACTCGATTCTACGACGATATCAAGTTCATTATGCAAAAGGTTTTCTTAAAAACCTGTCGTAGCCCTCCGTCATTTCAGATAAGTACTACTTAGTATTCGTGCTACGTTTGTTGACTATGTTAAGGCGTAGTGTGCGGTAGCTAATTAGTGTTTATCTGCTAAAACATGAGATGTGATTGGATTAGGGTAGTCGTACGACTTTGTTGACTATATTAAGGGTCATGCGGGTGGGTTTAATTCAATCGGGAAATGACGGGTTAAACTTGGATAGCGCTTATGATTTGTTGACTATATTAAGATCATAAGTTGCTAAGGGCAAAACATTATTGGGAATTTCAAGTGTTGAAATTTGCAATGAGATTGCATACCTTCTATGAGATAGTTGGATCCCGATACCCACTGCGAGTAAGAGTTACTCCTGAGAGAGTTTTACACATTATAATTAGCCGATCAAGTAGGTGTCTAGAAAGGTGTCAACGGGATTATGCCCCTGGGAAAACGAGGTTTATTTTAATTAGGTCCGTGCGAAAGCACGGGGAACCTCCCTCAAACTACCGACACTTGCTTGGCCGAAAGATTGGCGAAGTTGTAGGGTGTAATTAATCCCGGCTAGTCTTTCCTTTTAGGGTTTGAAGAAAGATTTGACTAAAACAGTGGGAGACATCCTGATTAGATATATTAATAACCAATCTAATCTTGCAAGAGCATACGCTGAGTGTTTTCTTCTCTCTCTCTCCAGATAGCGACCATGTCACGCCTTAATCAAGATAATAATACGGATGTATTGACCGAACCCGCTTGTTATACTGAGCTAAGGAACGTTGGTCCCACTCCAACTTATAATTGTTATAAGACTGAGAAGGAAATAGGGGATTACCAAGATTCCCGTGCCGCCCAAACGAAGAAAGTGCATGCTGATGCATCATCTTCGGGTGTGTTCATTACCAAGAACGGTTTTTCAGTATACTCTACGTCCTGGGTATGTGATACCGGATCAGGATCCCACATATATAATATGTTACATGGGCTACAGATAGGTAGAGAACTGAGAATGGGTAATAAGTTTCAAGAGTTGGAAACGATGCAATTGTTGCAGCCAAAACAGTTGGCAGTTATCACTCTGTATTACCAAATACATTGATTCTGAACGAATGTTATTAGATACCGAACCTGATATACAATATCATATCAGTCTCTTTATTTTGTAAAGAAGGATATAATTTTGTATTGTTGGATAATGTTTTGAACATTTTCCTATGTCAAGAGTTGATCGGTTCAGGCATGTTATCTAAAAACATATACGTTCTAAATCAAACTACAGTTCTTAACGTACAGAACACACACAAGGGGAAGAGTTCAGAAATAAGCGAATCCTTCTTGAGGCATTGTAGACTAGGTCATATCAATGTGACACGACTAGCTAAGTTACATTAAGATGCATATTTAAATCAGTTTGAATTTACATTTTATGAAACTTGCCAGTCATGTCACAAAGGTAAGATGACCATAGCTCCATTTACTGGAAACAGAGAAAGAGTTAGTGAACTCTTGGGATTGATACATGATGATGTATGTAAGTCCCCTATCTACACATGCCAAGACTGGTTCTTTGTACTTGATTACATTCACTGATGATCTCTCAAGATTCAGACATATGTTCCTGTTGAAACACAAGTCTAAACCTTTTGAGAAATTCAAAGAATATAAGTTAGAAATAGAGAACCAAAAGGGGGTATAAGTATTATGTCCTATGATGAGATCAGGAAGGAGAATACTTGAGCACGGAATTCCTGGACTATTCTAAAGGAGAATGAGATTCTCTCAGCATTACTCCTCCGTATATACCATAGTACGTAGGTGTATCGGGGCGGAGCAATCGCACCCTATATAATATGGTATGCTCTATGATGAGTACTACTGAGTTGCCTATTTCCTTTTGAGGGTTATGCACTTATGAAGCTGCATACCTATTGAATAGGTTTCCAATCAAATCTGGTGCCTACCACTCCATATGCAATATGGTATGGGAAGAGCCCATCTCTTAAGGATGTTAAGATTTGGGGTTGTCTGGCCTATATCTAAAAGCAAAATCCGGAAAAGCTCGAGGCAAGGTCAGTTCTGTGGAAGTTTGTTGGATATCCCAAGCATTCGCAAGGGAATATCTTCTACCACACTGAGGAGCAAAAGGTGTTTTTTTTTCTCAGCATGCCACCTTTTGGAAAGGGAATTTCTTGTGAAGAAATTAGTGGTCATGAGGTAGAACTGGAAGGAGTTCTAGCTATACAAATTGCAGCTGATGATTTGATAGAACCGAAGGATTCAATAGTTCCCAATGAATCTCAGCCTCTCCGCCGATCTAGTAGGGTTCCTCACCCGCCTGAGAGATACTTCGGTTCTCTCTATGACAGTGGAATCGAGGATTGCATCATGAGATGATGACCCAACTAGTTTCGAGCAGGCCATCAGGAGTGGGGACTCTGTGAGAATGTCTGGATGCTATGCGATCTGAGATAGAATCCATATACACCAACAAAGTATGGACTTTGGTTGCTATATCTGAAGGGTTAAATCCCCATCAGGAGCAAGTATATCTTGAGAAGATTACTTGATGTACATGGAAAAGTTGAGACTTTCAAAGCTAAGACTTGTTGCAAAAGGTTCTCATCATTCACCAGGTGTGGATAATGATGAAACATTTTCTAGTGTCTATGCTTAAGTCCATCTGGATCCTAGTTGCCATTACTACATTCCATGACTACAATATCTGGCGGTTGGGTGTCATGACTGCTTTTCTAAATATTGATTTTAAAAAGAGCGTCTATAAGTACACAGCCAGAGGGCTTCGTAGACAGTGGGAGCAGCAGAAACGTGTGCAAGTTGCTTAATGAGTTAAAGCAGAGTTGGAACATCTGTTTTGATGTGGTAGCCAAAGAGTTTGACTTCATCAAAAGAGTAGATGATGTAGGGTTCCTAGGCACGCTAATGAGGTCTCACATGGCATCAACCATGCCAATTTCAAAAATTACAAGTGCCGAGAAACCCTAGTACGGATCGTTAACTAGAATTTTAGGCGAAAAGGGAAACTAGTTAACAACTTATCTAAAAGAACGGAAATACAACCTTTGTAGATCCGGTTCTCCACCTCCATAGCTCCATGATGAAGTCCCCTTACTGTCCAAATCCAATCCCGGGCTCTAGCGTCGGCTTCATCGGAGAAATGGGCGGGCTAGGTCATCGACAACGATGCCGAAGATGATCTACGTCGAGGCAACACTAGATCAAGCTCCAACTTCACCAAGTCAAGAATCTTGTGAAGAAAACACCCTATACTACTTGGAAAGAGGTAGAGGATGAAGAAATAGAAAGTGGGTTCATTTTAGAATTGGATTTCTCACTCATTTGCTCAAGATGCCATTGAAGCTATCAAGCATTTTCTTCTTTAAGAAGAAGAAGAAGAAGAAGATAATATATGATAAGTTCTTTTTTAAAAAAGAAAACAATATGATACTTATCATGTCTTCAACCATGGTTTAATCTTTACACAAACCCAAGTGAGCATGTATCATCAAACATGATACAATCTTGTGCACAAAAATATATCACATATACAATGTGCATAAACAAGTGAGAAAAACCATTTAAAGTGAACCAATACTAGTTAATGCAAAGTAATATATCAAATATATAATTATGCATTAAATCATTAAATCAGCACTTGATTTAACGATCCGGTCATATCGCATGTGACCGACTAATATCCAATGTATCGGCTTATCGAATCAATCCTTGATTCGATAACTGGGTTATATCGCATACAACCATATCGATACATTCATCGCGAGAATAGAATACGGTATCACATACATGCATTATTCTCGGTCCCGCACATATCTCATATGCGCTCCTATTTCGTTTTGCTTGAGCCAGGAAACCTCTGTGTAGGACTCTAAAGACTCGTCAATACGCCGGCAGCAGGTGATGATCATATCAAACACCCACAAGCCGCAAGCGGTCTGCTAAACGTAACGGCCACCCGGGTATTGAGCGATCAGAAGATCGACGAGCAA
This sequence comes from Agapanthus africanus, assembly GCA_030015575.1. Lineage (NCBI taxonomy): Eukaryota > Viridiplantae > Streptophyta > Magnoliopsida > Asparagales > Amaryllidaceae > Agapanthus > Agapanthus africanus. The sequence goes on along the minus strand of CM057349.1, from coordinate 411,329,486 downwards.
GCCCGCTCATACTCCTGTGAATCCAACCAGTAACACTTACCGTACAGTCCGGTCTCGTCGTCTGATATGTCGCATATCTCGCCTAGGGGTGGTAAACGTCAGACCCCAATAGCTCGATAAGTCGTGTCGATATGAGGTCTATAACAGTTCAAGAAACTACAGGTAACACTTACCAGTAAATCTCAGCAACCCTGGCCAGGGATTTCCGGTTATAGCCAATCGATCACAGCGCAACATCAACTCCCTATACCGGGAGAGACGAATCCCCTCCTATCGCTCATTGCCTCCATGTGATTCGGGACTGTACCCAAAAAGCACCGTTTTGCATACCCTCTTGGACGTGGTAAGGTGGAAATCAAAGCACAGTGGGAACCACACAAGACTCTATGACGATCTCGGGTCAACAGACTACTCTGTACCAGTGTCACCAGAGAACTGCCATCTGACGTGAGGTATAATACCATCTGGGAGTTCTCGGCGAGTCCGTCCAGTGTACCCAGTCTTTACTGAGCACCCGTATATCATCTCTGATGTCAAACACCAATGGATATGGGATCATCCATCGCCCATCTATATGGGTCGAGAAGGTATACGCTAGTCTACTCTGGTATATCGATGCCCCGTCTCGATACACCCACGACTAGGGACTTTAAAGGATGTACTTATGGACTACCATGTCCCCACTAGTATGATCCGCATCATAGTCCAGGTAGTCAAGTACACATCCTAAGGGCTTTGCCAACATGTAACAAAGAGACAATCAGTGTACACGTTAAGGTAAAGAGTAACCAGATAGCATACTATCATGTCGAGTAAGAAAGTCCTCCCTATATATGTCCAAGCATCCACTACAATATACATCCTATGTATAGTAATGGCCTCTAGGGCATACATATAACTAACAATCTCCCACTTGCACTAGGGCCATCTGTAGCAGTGGTTGTAGTATCTCATACTCAACCATCCCATAAAAGTCTCTCTCTGGGAATAGGCCGTCGTGAGTGGATCCGCCGTGTTGTCCTCTGAGTCTACTCTCCTAACCTCGATCCCCTGGAGATCAACCATCTCCATGATCAGGTAATACTGCCTTAGAATATGTCTGGATCACTGATGGGACGGGTGTTCCTTGGCATAAGCCACAACTCCATTGTCACACAATGGGAGGAACGAAGTTCATCTCATGAACTAGTATACATCCAGACTGCCTCTTTGGTAGCATCTTAAGTAGCGATGTATCGAGCCTTTATCGTCTAGTATGCCACGGTATCGAGCTTGGAACTCTTCCAACATACCGTCCCTTTACTGAGGGTAAAGACAATGCCTGTGACTGACTTTCAGTCGTCCTTATCACCCTGGAACCCTTCCAGTGATTCTCCCCAGGATCGGTTGATACCATCTCACTACAACTAGTGAGAATCCTAACATCCAATTAGATCTATCTCATAGATCCAAAACCCAGGATGTAGGAGGTATCACTTTGATCCTATATGGAGAATCATTGTGAAAAGCGGAGATTGACCGAGCGTAGCATAGGAAACTCCTTTCCTATCAAGAGCATGTCATCCACGTACTCTACGAGGATCGTCACTATACTCCCTACTACCTTTTTGTTTATACAAGGTTCATCTACCATTTTGATGATGTCAAACTCTTTGACTAAACCATCAAAACAGATGTTCCAACTCCGCGATGTGTGCTTTATCCTATAAAGCATCTTGCATACGTTTCCGCTGCTCCCACTGTCTACGAAGCCCTCTGGCTGTGTACTTATAGACGCTCTCTTCTAAAACATCATTTAGAAAAGCAGTCATGACACCCAACCACCAGATATCGTAGTTATGGTATGTAGTCATGGCAAGTAGGATCTGGATGGACTTAAGCATAGCCACTTGAAAAGGTTTCATCATAATCCATGCCTGGTCGATGACGAAAAGCTTTAACAAGTCTAGCTTTGAAAGTCTCAACTTTTCCATATACACCAAGTAATCTTCTCAAGATATACTTGCTCCTGATGGGGATTTAACCCTTCAGATATAGCAACCAAAGTCCATACTTTGTTGGTGTACATGGATTCCATCTCAGATTACTAAGCATCCAGCCATTCTTACAGAGTCCCACTCCTGATGGCCAGCTCGAAACTAGTTGGGTCATCATCTTATGATGCAATCCTCGCTCCCACTGTCATAGAGAAACCGAAGTATCTCTCAGGAGGGTGAGGAACCTTACTAGATCGACGGAGAGGCTGAGGTTCGTTGGTAACTATTGAATCCTTTGGTTCTTTCAAATCATCAGCTGCAGTTTGTATAGCTGGAACATTTCCAGTTCTACATAACAGATCTTGCCTCGAGCTTGTCCGTATTTTGCTTTTCAGACATAGGCTGGACAACCCCAAATCTTAACTAACTTAAGAGATGGGCTCTTCCCTTATCATATCAAATATGAAGTGGTAGGCAACTGATTTGATTTGAACCCTATTCAATAGGTATGCAGCTTCTCAAGTGCATAACTCCCAAAAAGGAAATAGGTAACTCAGTAGTACTCATCATAGAGCACACCTTATCATATAGGGTGTGATTGCTCCACCCCGATATACCATCGTGCTATGGTGTATATGGAGGAGTAATGCTAAGAGAGAATCTCATTCTCCTTTAGAATAATCCAGTATTTTCGTGCTCAAGTATTCTGCTCCTCGATCTCATCAAAGGACATAATATTTATACCCGTATTGGTTCTCTACTTCTAACTTATATTCTGTGAATATCTCAAAAGGTTCGGACTTGTGTTTCAACAGGAACATAGGTCTGAATCTCGAAAAATCATTAGAGAATGTAAAGAAGTATAAAGAACCGGTCTTGGCGTATGTAGACAGGGGACCTATATACATCAACATGTATCATCCCAAGAGTTCACTAACTCTTTCTCTGCTTCAGTAAACAGAGCTATGGTCATCGTATCTTTGTGACATGACTGGCAAGTTTCACAAGATGTAAATTCAAACTGATTTAAATATGCATCTACAAGTAACTTCAGCTAGTCGGGTCGCATTGATATGACCTAGTCTACAATGCCTCAAGAAGGATTCGTTCATTTCTGAACTCTTCCTCTTGTGTGTGTTCCGTATACTAAAGAACTGTAGTTTGATTTAGAACATCAATGCTTTTAGATAACGTGCCTGAACCGATCAACTTTTGATATAGGAAATGTTCAAAACATTATCCAACTATACAAAATTTTATCATTTCTTTACTAATAAAGAGATTGATATGTTTTTGTATATCAGGTTCGGTATCTAATAACATTCGTTCAGAATCAATGTATTGGTAATACAGGGTGACAGTGACCAACAGACTTGGCTGCAACTCTTGCCCCGTTTTCTGCCTCATGAAACTTATCACCCGTTCTCAGTTCTCTACCTTTCTGTAGCCCTATGTAACATATTACATATCTGGGATCCTGATCTGGTATCACATACCCAGGACGTAGAGGATACAGAGAAACAGTTCTTTGTAATGAACACACCCGAAGATGATGCATCATATGCACTTTCTTCGTTTGGGCGGCATAGGAATTCTGGTATTCCCCAATTTCCTGCTCTGTCTTATAACAATTATAAGTTGGAGCGGGAACAACGTTCCCCAGCTCAGTATAACAAGCGGGTTCGGTCAATAATCCGTATTATTATCTTGATTAAGGCGTGATATGGTCGCTACCTGGAGAGAGAGAGAAGAAAACACTCAGCGTGCGCTCTTGCAAGATCAGATTGGTTATTATTTTATCTAATCAGGATGGCTCCAACTGCTTTTTATCAAATCTTCCTTCAAACCCTAAAAGGAAAGACTAGCCGGGATTAATTACACGCTACAGGTTCGCCAATCTTTCAGCCAGGCCAGTGTCGGTACTTTGAGGGAGGTCCCCCGTGCTTTCGCACGAACCTAATTAATGTAAATCTCGTTTTCCCAGAGGCGTAACCTCGTTAACACCTTTCTAGACACCTACTTGATCGGCTAATTGTAATGTGTAAAACTCTCCCAGGAGTAACAATTACTCGCAGCGGGTATCGGGATCCAACTATCTCATAGAAGGTATGCAATCTCATTGCAAATTTCAACACTTGAAATTCCCGATAATTTTGCCCCTAGCGTTCTATGACCTTGACGAATGCCAAACAACCCATAGTCCACTAGTCAAGTTCAACCCGTACATTTCTTGATTGAATTAAACCCACCCGCACGACCCTTGACGAATGCCAAACAACGTCGTACGAATACCCTAATCCAATCTGCATCATATGCATAAGCAGATAAATACTAGTTAGCTACCGCACACTATGCCTTGACGAATGCCAAACTACCGCAGCACGAATACTAACTAGTACTTATCTGAAATGACGGAGGGCTACGACAGGTTTTTCTGAAAACCTCTTGCGTAATGAACTTGATATCGTTGTAGAATCAAATGATTTTAAAAATGGAGTGTTTTTGAGGCTTTTCTAGTTTTGCTAAAGGAGTCACTCCCGGTGAAGGGATCGTCGGTCCTTTCCTCGTCGAATGAGGTGCGGGATATATCATATATATCACTGTGCAAAGCAAAAACTCTTAAAAGCAATCAAAAGACAAACCGAGTGTGTAGCATCTGCCAGTTATTGCTAAAGGAGTCACTCCCGGTGAAGGGATCTCGGTCCTTTCCTCATCGAATAAGGTGCAGGATATATCACATATACCGCTATGCAAAGCAAGAACTGTAGCTACCTGTTTTATTTTTGAAATTCAATTCTACAACATCTTAGGTTTCTTTTTACTTTCATTAATCACATTAATGAAGTCCCATCATTTAAGTACCTAAACATCACAGATAAATACGACGTACACTTATGCCATCCGCATTCGCCTCGATGTCCCCTCCTGCACCGTTAGGTTAGGTAACTAACGGCAGAGCGGGGCAGGACTAGCGCGGGTGTAAAACATAAGTAACGCCTATATAATATATCAGATATACTATATAAAGTATCCATCACAGAACATATCACATGATCACATCACAGATATCGCAGCAGAAGAATCATATGAAATATTGGATATACTAGGACGTCCGTGTTTTCAATACGAGCCAGTATAAAACACGGATTCCACGGTCGTGATGAATAGCCAAACCCTCACCCCTAGACCCCTACGAGAGCGGCAAGCAACCCTACCAATTCTAGAGTTAGAAGACCCGGACTCGACTCCTCGAGTTGGTCTCCCACTGGACTCCAGAACCCGGTTACTTGTGCCCTCCTCCTTGGGTCTATCCTAGTGCGGAAAAGTAAATAATATACAAATGGTGACATCATCCGCAACCTGGAAGTGCCCCAATAAAAGAATATTACATACATATTTTTACATGAATGAAAATGAAAAACACTCATCTCACATAAAAAACCCCGGCTATTCAAACACGACGATCCAATATAACATATCCAGCAACACATAACATCACATGACATCAACGTAAGTAAATATGTCCATCCCAATTGTCGTTGACATATAGCAACGAAACCGGCGATATCACATATTACACTTACGGTCACAGAAAAGAAAGTGTAAAACTACAACAGTTGGAATCCGCAATCTACATAGACATCGCATGCCTAATCAAATGAATTCCTTAGACATCACATGCCTAACAATTATAAACCCCGCATTTTAGTCTCATTATCGAAAACTCTTTTCAATATCAAGTCGGGTAATTCAACAAGATTCCCGACATCCTGATCGAAGCTCGTCGCAAACTTTAGTAGGCGGCCGCACCCCCGATACCGTCGACGAAGTGCACCAAGGCGGAACGCCGCCGCCGCGAGCACCCGAACGGACGCTTTCGGCGACGGGGTTCTCCTACAGTCACTTGGTCGGGGTTATGGGGCGTGGCTGTCTATTAAGTTTACCCGGCGAGTATCCGCGTACGCTACGTGATTGCGACGGACTTTTGATCACATCAAAATTCCGTGGCAACCGATCAAGTGAGACTAAAGTGCTATGTTTATAACATTCATTCAGTTACCTCATAACTTATTGTGAATTCCAATTATTGTATCCCATTCCAGATAAAATAGAAAATGTTAAACTTTCCGATCGAACATTCAAACACCCAAGTTTTCCGAAACAGCTCAACACATGAAACAGGTTTAAAAATATTCACTTCGTGCCTCAGTACCAACGATCCAGCCGTAGAAGGGTCAAACCAACGCCTCACATGTGGCACGTCGTATGCCCCAAACCCGAAGGTTCAAAGGGCAGTTCAAGACGGTTACATAATCGAGTTAAGGTTTGTTGTCTTCTAGAGGGTCCATCGCGTTACTTGCACTACTTAGAACGTCTTTAAACCACGGAAAAATCCAACACTTGGAAATTTCCCGACAGGGGAAAAATTGGGTATTTATATCCGGTCGAACTTTTTAACATATTCAACAAACTATCCGGAAAACACATAGACAAAATCTGATAATCCGATCGAATCATCCAAGCTCCAAAACACCTTGGAATATTCAACTCTTGAATAAATATTAAAAAATTCCCAGAAAATCCAGCACCTGAAGTGACAAATTACTGTGCAAAATTGGAGGGCTGACGTCATCAAATGGCCGCGGAACCGCCGCACAAGGCATGCTTGTGCCGCGGTTCCGCCGCGCTTTAGATGAGTTAGCCCCTCGAATTTCACAGTAATTCAACTAAGACCCTGCTGAATTTTTTAGCAATTTTTAATCTGGAAAAAACCCAGTTTTTGAAAAAAGTCCAGAGAGTATTTTGGAAATGGTATTTCGGTTCGATCGGACTTCAAACTCCGTCTACTAATCGCCTAAGGCTCTAGCTAGGCTCTGATACCACTGTAGGGTTCCTAGGCATGCTAATGAGGTCTCACATGGCATCAACCATGCCAATTTCAAAAATTACAAGTGCCGAGAAACCCTAGTACGGATCGTTAACTAGAATTTTAGGCGAAAAAGGAAACTAGTTAACAACTTATCTAAAAGAACGGAAATACAACCTTTGTAGATCCGGTTCTCTACCTCCATAGCTCCATGATGAAGTCCCCTTGCTGTCCAAATCCAATCCCGGGCTCTAGCGTCGGCTTCATCGGAGAAATGGGCGGGCTAGGTCATCGACAACGATGCCGAAGATGATCTACGTCGAGGCAACACTAGATCAAGCTCCAACTTCACCAAGTCAAGAATCTTGTGAAGAAAACACCCTATACTACTTGGCAAGAGGTAGAGGATGAAGAAATAGAAAGTGGGTTCACTTTAGAATTGGATTTCTCACTCATTTGCTCAAGATGCCATTGAAGCTATCAAGCTTTTTCTTCTTTAAGAAGAAGAAGAAGAAGAAGAAGAAGATAATATATGATAAGTTCTTTTTTTAAAAAGAAAACAATATGATACTTATCATGTCTTCAACCATGGTTTAATCTTTACACAAACCCAAGTGAGCATGTATCATCAAACATGATACAATCTTGTGCACAAAAATATATCACATATACAATGTGCATAAACAAGTGAGAAAAACCATTTAAAGTGAACCAATACTAGTTAATGCAAAGTAATATATCAAATATATAATTATGCATTAAATCATTAAATCAACACTTGATTTAACGATCCGGTCATATCGCATGTGACCGACTAATATCCAATGTATCGGCTTATCGAATCAATCCTTGATTCGATAACTGGGTTATATCGCATACAACCATATCGATACATTCATCGCGAGAATAGAATACGGTATCACATACACGCATTATTCTCGGTCCCGCACATATCTCATATGCGCTCCTATTTCGTTTTGCTTGAGCCAGGAAACCTCTGTGTAGGACTCTAAAGACTCGTCAATACGCCGGCAGCAGGTGATGATCATATCAAACACCCACAAGCCGCAAGCGGTCTGCTAAACGTAACGGCCACCCGGGTATTGAGCGATCAGAAGATCGACGAGCAAGCCCGCTCATACTCCTGTGAATCCAACCAGTAACACTTACCGTACAGTCCGGTCTCGTCGTCTGATATGTCGCATATCTCGCCTAGGGGTGGTAAACGTCAGACCCCAATAGCTCGATAAGTCGTGTCGATATGAGGTCTATAACAGTTCAAGAAACTACAGGTAACACTTACCAGTAAATCTCAGCAACCCTGGCCAGGGATTTCCGGTTATAGCCAATCGATCACAGCGCAACATCAACTCCCTATACCGGGAGAGACGAATCCCCTCCTATCGCTCATTGCCTCCATGTGATTCGGGACTGTACCCAAAAAGCACCGTTTTGCATGCCCTCTTGGACGTGGTAAGGTGGAAATCAAAGCACAGTGGGAACCACACAAGACTCTATGACGATCTCGGGTCAACAGACTACTCTGTACCAGTGTCACCAGAGAACTGCCATCTGACGTGAGGTATAATACCATCTGGGAGTTCTCGGCGAGTCCGTCCAGTGTACCCAGTCTTTACTGAGCACCCGTATATCATCTCTGATGTCAAACACCAATGGATATGGGATCATCCATCGCCCATCTATATAGGTCGAGAAGGTATACGCTAGTCTACTCTGGTATATCGATGCCCCGTCTCGATACACCCACGACTAGGGACTTTAAAGGATGTACTTATGGACTACCATGTCCCCACTAGTATGATCCGCATCATAGTCCAGGTAGTCAAGTACACATCCTAAGGGCTTTGCCAACATATAACAGAGAGACAATCAGTGTACACGTTAAGGTAAAGAGTAACCAGATAGCATACTATCATGTCGAGCAAGAAAGTCCTCCCTATATATGTCCAAGCATCCACTACAATATACATCCTATGTATAGTAATGGCCTCTAGGGCATACATATAACTAACAATCTCCCACTTGCACTAGGGCCATCTGTAGCAGAGGTTATAGTATCTCATACTCAACCATCCCATAAAAGTCTCTCTCTGGGAATAGGCCGTCGTGAGTGGATCCGCCGTGTTGTCCTCTGAGTCTACTCTCCTAACCTCGATCCCCTGGAGATCAACCATCTCCATGATCAGGTAATACTGCCTTAGAATATGTCTGGATCACTGATGGGACGGGTGTTCCTTGGCATAAGCCACAACTCCATTGTCACACAATGGGAGGAACGAAGTTCATCTCATGAACTAGTATACATCCAGACTGCCTCTTTGGTAGCATCTTAAATAGCGATGTATCGAGCCTTTATCGTCTAGTATGCCACGGTATCGAGCTTGGAACTCTTCCAACATACCGTCCCTTTACTGAGGGTAAAGACAATGCCTGTGACTGACTTTCAGTCGTCCTTATCACCCTGGAACCCTTCCAGTGATTCTCCCCAGGATCGGTTGATACCATCTCACTACAACTAGTGAGAATCCTAACATCCAATTAGATCTATCTCATAGATCCAAAACCCAGGATTTAGGAGGTATCACTTTGATCCTATATGGAGAATCATTGTGATAAGCGGAGATTGACCGAGCGTAGCATAGGAAACTCATTTCCTATCAAGAGCATGTCATCCACGTACTCTACGAGGATCGTCACTATACTCCCTACTACCTTTTTGTTTATACAAGGTTCATCTACCATTTTGATGATGTCAAACTCTTTGACTAAACCATCAAAACAGATGTTCCAACTCCGCGATGTGTGCTTTATCCTATAAAGCATCTTGCACACGTTTCCGCTGCTCCCACTGTCTACGAAGCCCTCTGGCTGTGTACTTATAGACGCTCTCTTCTAAAACATCATTTAGAAAAGCAGTCATGACACCCAACCACCAGATATCGTAGTTATGGTATGTAGTCATGGCAAGTAGGATCTGGATGGACTTAAGCATAGCCACTTGAAAAGGTTTCATCATAATCCACGCCTGGTCGATGACGAAAAGGTTTAACAAGTCTAGCTTTGAAAGTCTCAACTTTTCCATATACACCAAGTAATCTTCTCAAGATATACTTGCTCCTGATGGGGATTTAACCCTTCAGATATAGCAACCAAAGTCCATACTTTGTTGGTGTACATGGATTCCATCTCAGATTACTAAGCATCCAGCCATTCTTACAGAGTCCCACTCCTGATGGCCAGCTCGAAACTAGTTGGGTCATCATCTTATGATGCAATCCTCGCTCCCACTGTCATAGAGAAACCGAAGTATCTCTCAGGAGGGTGAGGAACCTTACTAGATCGACGGAGAGGCTGAGGTTCGTTGGTAACTATTGAATCCTTTGGTTCTTTCAAATCATCAGCTGCAGTTTGTATAGCTGGAACATTTCCAGTTCTACATAACATATCTTGCCTCGAGCTTGTCCGTATTTTGCTTTTCAGACATAGGCCGGACAACCCCAAATCTTAACTAACTTAAGAGATGGGCTCTTCCCTTATCATATCAAATATGAAGTGGTAGGCAACTGATTTGATTTGAACCCTATTCAATAGGTATGCAGCTTCTCAAGTGCATAACTCCCAAAAAGGAAATAGGTAACTCAGTAGTACTCATCATAGAGCACACCTTATCATATAGGGTGTGATTGCTCCACCCCGATATACCATCGTGCTATGGTGTATACGGAGGAGTAATGCTGAGAGAGAATCTCATTCTCCTTTAGAATAATCCAGTATTTTCGTGCTCAAGTATTCTGCTCCTCGATCTCATCAAAGGACATAATACTTATACCCGTATTGATTCTCTACTTCTAACTTATATTCTGTGAATATCTCAAAAAGTTCGGACTTGTGTTTCAACAGGAACATAGGTCTGAATCTCGAAAAATCATCAGAGAATGTAAAGAAGTATAAAGAACCGGTCTTGGCGTATGTAGACAGGGGACCTATATACATCAACATGTATCATCCCAAGAGTTCACTAACTCTTTCTCTGCTTCAGTAAACAGAGCTATGGTCATCGTATCTTTGTTACATGACTGGCAAGTTTCACAAGATGTAAATTCAAACTGATTTAAATATGCATCTACAAGTAACTTCAGCTAGTCGGGTCGCATTGATATGACCTAGTCTACAATGCCTCAAGAAGGATTCGTTCATTTCTGAACTCTTCCTCTTGTGTGTGTTCCGTATACTAAAGAACTGTAGTTTGATTTAGAACATCAATGCTTTTAGATAACGTGCCTGAACCGATCAACTTTTGATATAGGAAATGTTCAAAACATTATCCAACTATACAAAATTTTATCATTTCTTTACTAATAAAGAGATTGATATGATTTTGTATATCAGGTTCGGTATCTAATAACATTCGTTCAGAATCAATGTATTGGTAATACAGGGTGACAGTGACCAACAGACTTGGCTGCAACTCTTGCCCCGTTTTCTGCCTCATGAAACTTATCACCCGTTCTCAGTTCTCTACCTTTCTGTAGCCCTATGTAACATATTACATATCTGGGATCCTGATCTGGTATCACATACCCAGGACGTAGAGGATACAGAGAAACAGTTCTTTGTAATGAACACACCCGAAGATGATGCATCATATGCACTTTCTTCATTTGGGCGGCATAGGAATTCTGGTATTCCCCAATTTCCTGCTCTGTCTTATAACAATTATAAGTTGGAGCGGGAACAACGTTCCCTAGCTCAGTATAACAAGCGGGTTCGGTCAATAATCCGTATTATTATCTTGATTAAGGCGTGATATGGTCGCTACCTGGAGAGAGAGAGAAGAAAACACTCAGCGTGCGCTCTTGCAAGATCAGATTGGTTATTATTTTATCTAATCAGGATGGCTCCAACTGCTTTTTATCAAATCTTCCTTCAAACCCTAAAAGGAAAGACTAGCCGGGATTAATTACACGCTACAGGTTCGCCAATCTTTCAGCCAGGCCAGTGTCGGTACTTTGAGGGAGGTCCCCCGTGCTTTCGCACGAACCTAATTAATGTAAACCTCGTTTTCCCAGAGGCGTAACCTCGTTAACACCTTTCTAGACACCTACTTGATCGGCTAATTGTAATGTGTAAAACTCTCCCAGGAGTAACAATTACTCGCAGCGGGTATCGGGATCCAACTATCTCATAGAAGGTATGCAATCTCATTGCAAATTTCAACACTTGAAATTCCCGATAATTTTGCCCCTAGCGTTCTATGACCTTGACGAATGCCAAACAACCCATAGTCCACTAGTCAAGTTCAACCCGTACATTTCTTGATTGAATTAAACCCACCCGCACGACTCTTGACGAATGCCAAACAACGCCGTACGAATACCCTAATCCAATCTGCATCATATGCATAAGCAGATAAATACTAGTTAGCTACCGCACACTACGCCTTGACGAATGCCAAACTACCGCAGCACGAATACTAACTAGTACTTATCTGAAATGACGGAGGGCTACGACAGGTTTTTCTGAAAACCTCTTGCGTAATGAACTTGATATCGTTGTAGAATCAAATGATTTTAAAAATGGAGTGTTTTTGAGGCTTTTCTAGTTTTGCTAAAGGAGTCACTCCCGGTGAAGGGATCGTCGGTCCTTTTCTCGTCGAATGAGGTGCGGGATATATCATATATATCACTGTGCAAAGCAAAAACTCTTAAAAGCAATCAAAAGACAAACCGAGTGTGTAGCATCTGCCAGTTATTGCTAAAGGAGTCACTCCCGGTGAAGGGATCTCGGTCCTTTCCTCATCGAATAAGGTGCAGGATATATCACATATACCGCTATGCAAAGCAAGAACTGTAGCTGCCTGTTTTATTTTTGAAATTCAATTCTACAACATCTTAGGTTTCTTTTTACTTTCATTAATCACATTAATGAAGTCCCATCATTTAAGTACCTAAACATCACAGATAAATACGACGTACACTTATGCCATCCGCATTCGCCTCGATGTCCCCTCCTGCACCGTTAGGTTAGGTAACTAACGGCAGAGCGGGGCAGGGCTAGCGCGGGTGTAAAACATAAGTAACACCTATATAATATATCAGATATACTATATAAAGTATCCATCACAGAACATATCACATGATCACATCACAGATATCGCAGCAGAAGAATCATATGAAATGTTGGATATACTAGGACGTCCGTGTTTTCAATACGAGCCAGTATAAAACACGGATTCCACGGTCGTGATGAATAGCCAAACCCTCACCTCTAGACCCCTACGAGAGCGGCAAGCAACCCTACCAATTCTAGAGTTAGAAGACCCGGACTCGACTCCTCGAGTTGGTCTCCCACTGGACTCCAGAACCCGGTTACTTGTGCCCTCCTCCTTGGGTCTATCCTAGTGCGGAAAAGTAAATAATATACAAATGGTGACATCATCCGCAACCTGGAAGTGCCCCAATAAAAGAATATTACATACAGATTTTTACATGGATGAAAATGAAAAACACTCATCTCACATAAAAACCCCCGGCTATTCAAACACGACGATCCAATATAACATATCCAGCAACACATAACATCACATGTCATCAACGTAAGTAAATATGTCCATCCCAATTGTCGTTGACATATAGCAACGAAACTGGCGATATCACATATTACACTTACGGTCACAGAAAAGAAAGTGTAAAACTACAACAGTTGGAATCCGCAATCTACATCGACATCGCATGCCTAATCAAATGAATTCCTTAGACATCACATGCCTAACAATTATAAACCCCGCATTTTAGTCTCATTATCGAAAACTCTTTTCAATATCAAGTCGGGTAATTCAACAAGATTCCCGACATCCTGATCGAAGTTCGTCGCAAACTTTAGTAGGCGGCCGCACCCCCGATACCGTCGACAAAGTGCACCAAGGCGGAACACCGCCGCCGCGAGCACCCGAACGGACGCTTTCGGCGACGGGGTTCTCCTACAGTCACTTGGTCGGGGTTATGGGGCGTGGCTGTCTATTAAGTTTACCCGGCAAGTATCCGCGTACGCTACGTGATTGCGACGGACTTTTGATCACATCAAAATTCCGTGGCAACCGATCAAGTGAGACTAAAGTGCTATGTTTATAACATTCATTCAGTTACCTCATAACTTATTGTGAATTCCAATTATTGTATCCCATTCCAGATAAAATAGAAAATGTTAAACTTTCCGATCGAACATTCAAACACCCAAGTTTTCCGAAACAGCTCAACACATGAAACAGGTTTAAAAATATTCACTTCGTGCCTCAGTACCAACGGTCCAGCCGTAGAAGGGTCAAACCAACGCCTCACATGTGGCATGTCGTACTGCCCCAAACCCGAAGGTTCAAAGGGCAGTTCAAGACGGTCACATAATCGAGTTAAGGTTTGTTGTCTTCTAGAGGGTCCATCACGTTACTTGCACTACTTAGAACGTCTTTAAACCACGGAAAAATCCAACACTTGGAAATTTCCCGACAGGGGAAAAATTGGGTATTTATATCCGGTCGAACTTTTTAACATATTCAACAAATTATCCGGAAAACACATAGACAAAATCTGATAATCCGATCGAATCATCCAAGCTCCAAAACACTTGGAATATTCAACTCTTGAATAAATATTAAAAAATTCCCAGAAAATCCAGCACCTGAAGTGACAAATTACTGTGCAAAATTGGAGGGCTGACGTCATCAAATGGCCGCGGAACCGCCGCACAAGGCATGCTTGTGCCGCGGTTCCGCCGCGCTTTAGATGAGTTAGCCCCTCGAATTTCACAGTAATTCAACTAAGACCCTGCTGAATTTTTTAGCAATTTTTAATCTGGAAAAACCCCAGTTTTTGAAAAAAGTCCAGAGAGTATTTTGGAAATGGGATTTCGGTTCGATCGGACTTCAAACTCCGTCTACTAATCGCCTAAGGCTCTAGCTAGGCTCTGATACCACTGTAGGGTTCCTAGGCATGCTAATGAGGTCTCACATGGCATCAACCATGCCAATTTCAAAAATTACAAGTGCCGAGAAACCCTAATACGGATCGTTAACTAGAATTTTAGGCGAAAAAGGAAACTAGTTAACAACTTATCTAAAAGAACGGAAATACAACCTTTGTAGATCCGGTTCTCCACCTCCATAGCTCCATGATGAAGTCCCCTTGCTGTCCAAATCCAATCCCGGGCTCTAGCGTCGGCTTCATCGGAGAAATGGGCGGGCTAGGTCATCGACAACGATGCCGAAGATGATCTACGTCGAGGCAACACTAGATCAAGCTCCAACTTCACCAAGTCAAGAATCTTGTGAAGAAAACACCCTATACTACTTGGCAAAAGGTAGAGGATGAAGAAATAGAAAGTGGGTTCACTTTAGAATTGGATTTCTCACTCATTTGCTCAAGATGCCATTGAAGCTATCAAGCTTTTTCTTCTTTAAGAAGAAGAAGAAGAAGAAGATAATATATGATAAGTTCTTTTTTTAAAAAGAAAACAATATGATACTTATCATGTCTTCAACCATGGTTTAATCTTTACACAAACCCAAGTGAGCATGTATCATCAAACATGATACAATCTTGTGCACAAAAATATATCACATATACAATGTGCATAAACAAGTGAGAAAAACCATTTAAAGTGAACCAATACTAGTTAATGCAAAGTAATATATCAAATATATAATTATGCATTAAATCATTAAATCAACACTTGATTTAACGATCCGGTCATATCGCATGTGACCGACTAATATCCAATGTATCGGCTTATCGAATCAATCCTTGATTCGATAACTGGGTTATATCGCATACAACCATATCGATACATTCATCGCGAGAATAGAATACGGTATCACATACACGCATTATTCTCGGTCCCGCACATATCTCATATGCGCTCCTATTTCGTTTTGCTTGAGCCAGGAAACCTCTGTGTAGGACTCTAAAGACTCGTCAATACGCCGGCAGCAGGTGATGATCATATCAAACACCCACAAGCCGCAAGCGGTCTGCTAAACGTAACGGCCACCAGGGTATTGAGCGATCAGAAGATCGACGAGCAAGCCCGCTCATACTCCTGTGAATCCAACCAGTAACACTTACCGTACAGTCCGGTCTCGTCGTCTGATATGTCGCATATCTCGCCTAGGGGTGGTAAACGTCAGACCCCAATAGCTCGATAAGTCGTGTCGATATGAGGTCTATAACAGTTCAAGAAACTACAGGTAACACTTACCAGTAAATCTCAGCAACCCTGGCCAGGGATTTCCGGTTATAGCCAATCGATCACAGCGCAACATCAACTCCCTATACCGGGAGAGACGAATCCCCTCCTATCGCTCGTTGCCTCCATGTGATTCGGGACTGTACCCAAAAAGCACCGTTTTGCATGCCCTCTTGGACGTGGTAAGGTGGAAATCAAAGCACAGTGGGAACCACACAAGACTCTATGACGATCTCGGGTCAACAGACTACTCTGTACCAGTGTCACCAGAGAACTGCCATCTGACGTGAGGTATAATACCATCTGGGAGTTCTCGGCGAGTCCGTCCAGTGTACCCAGTCTTTACTGAGCACCCGTATATCATCTCTGATGTCAAACACCAATGGATATGGGATCATCCATCGCCCATCTATATGGGTCGAGAAGGTATACGCTAGTCTACTCTGGTATATCGATGCCCCGTCTCGATACACCCACGACTAGGGACTTTAAAGGATGTACTTATGGACTACCATGTCCCCACTAGTATGATCCGCATCATAGTCCAGGTAGTCAAGTACAAATCCTAAGGGCTTTGCCAACATGTAACAGAGAGACAATCAGTGTACACGTTAAGGTAAAGAGTAACCAGATAGCATACTATCATGTCGAGCAAGAAAGTCCTCCCTATATATGTCCAAGCATCCACTACAATATACATCCTATGTATAGTAATGGCCTCTAGGGCATACATATAACTAACAGATGAACCTTGTATATACAAAAAGGTAGTAGGGAGTATGGTGATAATTCTCGTATTGTACATGGATGACATACTCTTGATAGGAAAGGAGTTTCCTATGCTACACTCGGTCAATCTCCTCTTATCACATTGATTCTCCATATAGGATCAAGGTGATACCTCCTAAATCCTATTTTTTGGATCTATGAGATAGATCTAAGTGGATGTTAGGATTCTCACTAGGTATAGTGAGATGATATCAATCGATCCTGGGGAGAATTACTGGATAGCTTACAGGGTGGTAAGCTCGACTAAATGTCAGTCACAGGAATTGTCTTTACCCTCACTGGAGGGACGGTATGTTGGAAGAGTTTCAAGCTAGATGCCGTGGCAAACTAGACGATAAAGGCTGGATACATTGCTACCAAGGATGCTACCAAAGAGGCAGTCTGGATATACATTAGTTCATGAGATGAACTTCGTTCCTACCATTGTGTGACAATGGAGTTGTGGCTTTAGCTTAGGAACCCCTGTCCCATCTATGATCCAGACATATTCTTAGGCAGTATCACCTGATCATGGAGATGGATGATCTCCAGAGAGATCGAGGTTAGGAGAGTAGACTACAGAGGACAACATGGCGGATCCACTCACAAAGGCCTATTCCCAGGAGAGACTTTAATGGGATGGTTGAGTATGAGATACTTCAACCACTGCTGATTGTTGGGTATGGGATACTGCTGTAACACCCTAGTTCATTTATACCGGTTCCATTTTAAGATTTCTTTATTCATGGTATTTTCTTGATTTACTGTGTTTTGGGTGCGAATAGTGTTTTTGACATTGTATTGCATCCGACCCTACCCGCTTGCTGGAAACCCGTCTTGATTCCTGTTTATGAGTTATCCCAGTTTGTTATGTGGATCCGTGCACTCTCATTTTCTTTATGTACTGCATACTTGCATCATATCTGGCATCGGCATTTTTTTAAATATAACATTTAAAGTCAAAAAAAATATTTTAAAAATATCTAGCATGGTATGCATGATACCCCCGACCCTGTGGTAGTATCCGCGCATCTTGTTCTCGTCCCGTTCAGTGTAACGGACCTGTTTGGATGGTTACGTGCACGTGCGTGCATCCGTTCTTGGGGGTATGCATTTTCGTTACCCGGATATCCAATTTTGGTTTTGGTCGACACGTATATTTTTTGTATTTTGAAACTTGATTTTTAGACCCGACCCGGGCGTGTTTTGGACTATTTTTGTATTAGCCAAAAACTCAAATTTTCTTAATATTATATTCTTATAATATTAACTGTTTAATATATAAATTATTCACGCTTAAAATTTCTTTAACCAAAGAAATATTTTTTTTAATTAAAATCCTAACAAAGCATCTATCTTTCTCTCTCTCTTTCATATAATTTACTATTTCTTATATTTTTAACCTATTAAACCCATTCTCTCTCTCTCCCTCTCTCTCTCTTCCACTTTCTCACAGATCTCGTGATTACTGTTCCTTGGGGATCCCGTCACCTTCCTTCACACCCTACTCTCACCTCCCTCTTTCTTTCTTCTTCGTTTCTTTTAATCCCCCACGAGAACGAGGAACCCACACAAACCCTAACCCCGTAGCCGCCTCCTCTCATTTTCCCTCGACCTCGCTCCTCAACCCTTCGTCGTCATCACCTCCTCCTTCTCCTTCCCTCGACCTCCTTCCTCTCTCTCACCTTCACCCCTCAACAACCCGAGCCTTCCCTGCACACTGCAAACCTTCCCCCAAGAACCCTCGTTGCACCCACCTCGCCACCGGCGATCCCTTCGCCTCCTCCTCAACTACCTCTGCACCTTCTCCTCCCTTCCTCCGCCTCCAACCATCACCACAACCATCATCACCACCATCACCCTCAGCCCAAACCAAACCCTACCGGCCTCACCTGCACACCCATCGCCGGAGCTCCGACCTCGTCGCCTCCATGCACTCGTCATCACAACCACCTACTCGCCTTCTCCTCTATCCCAAACCCCAACCACTGCAACCCTGTCGGCGCCCTCACGTTGCCGAACCATTGTCGCCACCGCCTCGTCGCCACTTCCTCTTCCTCTCCCCTCTCTCCAACCCGGCGCCACCCTACACCCGAGCTCTCCCCTGCACACCAAGAACCCTGTACACCCGACCTCAAGAACCCGCACTAACTGCCTTGCCGTGAAACCTCACCGAAAAACCATCATCGACGTCTCCCCTGCCTCGTCTCTGACTTCAGAGGACCCACACCCTGAACACGGCCCTCTCCTTCTTCTCTTCTTTCTTCTTCTTCTTTTCGTTTCTTCTCTTTTCTTGATCCGGATTTTCCGGTGATCGCCGGATCCATGCCTCCGCCGACGATCCAGACGAACCATACCATCACCACTTCCATGTTACGACCGTGTCGCGGCCAGATCATGTCCAGATCGCGACCAGACTATGCACCAGATCATGTCTAGATCGCGACCAGACCACCACCAGACCATGCACCAGATCGTGTCCAGATCGCAACCAGACCATGCACCAGATAGCGACCAGACCATG
This sequence comes from Agapanthus africanus, assembly GCA_030015575.1. NCBI lineage: Eukaryota > Viridiplantae > Streptophyta > Magnoliopsida > Asparagales > Amaryllidaceae > Agapanthus > Agapanthus africanus. The sequence continues at coordinate 411,310,093 of CM057349.1, read as the reverse complement.
CACCGTACCCAGACCGTGCCATGACCGTGTCATCACCGTACTCGGACCGTGTCATGCCATTTCACACACCGTATCGTGTCGTGTTGCACCAGGCCGCCTGCATATCGACCATTGTTTCTGAGGCAAGTTTATCTTGCTACATGCTATGTATATATATTTATATCCATATGAATAAAAATATTACATGTTGATTGCATTATACATCCATATTAAAGTTTTACTGTTTTCAGATACCCGTATGCATCCATATCATTTAATATACATGTAGCTGCATCTACAGATCATATTAATTCATGTTATTATTGTAGTAACACCCCATGCTTAATAATGTGCATCCCACTTAGTCTTGGAGCTGTAAATATAACCCCTGATCGATATTTGTGCATCCATACCATTAATTATATATATCTAGTTGCATGCCATATCACGTTATTTCATATTACTGCTATATTAACACCCCATGCTAGATAATGTGCATCCTACATAGTAATGGAGCTATAGTTGCAACCCCTGATAGTTATTCATGCATCCATATTTTATTATGTACCCATACCATTAATTCTTTACATCTAGTTGTATGCCATGTCACATTAATCCATATTACTGTTATATTAGTACCCCATGCGTGATAATGTGCATCCTACATAGTCATGATGTAACCCCTGATAGATATTTGTGCATCCATGCTTTTACTGTACATCTGTAATTTTGCCGTGATTCGATACTTGCAACATTTTACTGTTGGACACCCACTTGATACATGTACATTACCTGACATGACCTGATATACCACTGCTTGACATGTTACCCGATCCTGTTCCTAATGCCAACAATCCTGACATGTTGTCTCGATAGACATATCCTGTTGTCTGTATAGACAAACATGTACCTGCTTGATCCTGTATTGGCATTAGCTCCAGATTTATCAATACCGGACTTGAACACATAACTTGGGGGTAAGGGGAAATCAATGATGAAATCTAACTTATAACTCAACAGTTCGACGCTTATACTGATCAGTTTTACGGGCTAGGCCAGCCCCGGGATGATGCTGCTGACATCATTCGTCTCTATATGTTACCTATTTACTACCTAGCGGCACGTCTCGGATTCAGCCCGAGAGTCTTAACCGTTGTCCCGGGCATGCACGGGATACTATTGAGTTACATCGACGATTCATTAAATTGATTTCACAAACTTGAGAGTAGTTAACTCTGTAGCACAGTTTAGTTTTATCGCTGCACTTCATATATACTGGTACACTTCACTATTCGATATCCCTGCTCACTTATTACATTCATGTTACCATTTTATAATTCATGCCTGCATATCCTGTTACCCCTTAATTATATTATTCTTGATATTGTGACGCGCTGACGTCTGGGTTTTGCATGGCCCAGATCCGCTACCCTTGTCGCAGGCCGAGCAGGAGTATTTCAGCCGACAGGCCGAGCAGTGAGGACCCTGTTAGTATTTTTAGTTTAGTTTTCTTTCAGCATTTTCATTCCTGATGTGAGCCCGCATTTTGGGACGTACTTTCCAGATGTTATTGTTATTTGGATCTATTTCTTCCGCATATTATTTCTTGACTCGTTTATTCTGGCTTATGGACATGTATTAGATAGTTTATTTCATTTCTATTGTTCTTGATATCTCTAGACAGCCGTAATATGACTGTAGAGGGATGTTTCCTAGCCACAGGTAGCATGGTTGGCTCTGTCACGTGCCGATCTTAGCGCAGTCTGGAAAGCGGGGCGTGACAACTACAACATATGGCCCTAGTGCAAGTGGGAGATTGTTATTTATATGTATGCCCTAGAGGCTATTACTGTACATACGATGTATATTGTAGTGGATGCTTGGACATATATAGGGAGTACATTCTTGCTCGACATGATAGTATGCTATCTGGTTGCTCTTTATCTTAACATGTACGCTGATTGTCTCTATGTTACATATTGATAAAGCCCTTAGGATGAGTACTTGACTACCAGGATTATGATGCAGATCATACTAGTGGGGACAGTGTAGACGCTAAGTACATCCTTCAAATGTTCCTAGTCGTGGGTGTATCGAGACAGGGCATCGATATACCAGAGTAGACTAGCGTATAGCTTCTCGACCCATGCAGATGGGTGATGGATGATCCCATATCCATTGGTGTTTGACATCAGAGACAGTATACGGGTGCTCAGTGGAGACTGGGTACACTGAATGGACTCGCCAAAAACTCCCAGATGGTATTATACCTAACATCAGGTGGCGGTTCTCTGGTGACACTAGTACAGGTTAGTCTGTAGATCCGAGATCGTCATAGAGTCTTGTGTGATTCCCACTGTGCTTTGATTTCCACCTTACCACGTTCAAGAGAACGTGCAAAACGGTTGCTTTTAGGAACAATCCCGAGTCACATGGAGGCAATGAGCGATAGGAGGGGTTTCGTCTCTCCCGGTATTGGGAGTTGATGTTGCGCTGTGCTCGATTGGCTATAACAGGAAGTCCTTGGCCAAGGCTACTTCAGAGATATACTGGTAAGTGTTATCAGTAGTTTCTCGACCCGTTATGAGCCTCATATCGACACGACTTATCGAGTTACTGGGGTCTGACGTTTACCACCCCTAGACGAGATATGCGACATATCAGACGAAGAGACCGGACTGTACAGTAGTGTTACTGATTGGATTCACAGGAGTACGAGCAGGCTTGCTTGTTGATCTTCTGATCGCTTAATACCCTAGTGGCCGTTACGTTTAGCAGACTGCTTGCGGCTTGTGAGCGTTTGATATGATCATCACCTACTGCTGGCTTATTGACGAGTCTTTAGAGTCCTACATAGGGGTTTCCTGGCTCAAGCGAAACGGAGTAGGAGCACATATGTGATATGTGCGGGAACGAGATTGATACGATATGAGATACTGTATTCTATTCTCGCGATTTGTGACATTGGTCGGTTATATGCGATATAGCCGGGTTATCGGATCAAGTGTTGATTCGATAAGTTGTTACATATGATATTAGTCGGTTATATGTGATATATCCGGATTATTAAATCAAGAGTTGATTTGATAATCTAATGTATAATTATATATTTGATATATTACATTACATTAACCAGTATTAGCTCACTTAAGATTTCTTTTCTCACTTGGTTTTTGCACATTATATATATGTGATATATGCAAGTGTACAATATTTTGTGTTATGCTTGATAATACATGGACATGCGTGTGTGTATGACTTACACCATGCTAGGGATTATCTAGGGTTTTATTTATCTAAAGTTATTCAAAAATAAGTTAGACTTTGTCATGACAAGAAGCTTTGAGAAGCTTATGGTTGTATTGACTTAGTCTTCAAGTTTTATTTAGCTTAAGATATTTACAAACCCAACCATCATAGCTAGCCATGGTTAACTCTCTACAAGGGTTAAGGAATGGCATATACTCACCATGGTTTATTTTCTAACCTCAAGATTTTTTTCATTGATCATGAGAGTTATCTTCTTCTTCTTCCTCAAAGCTTTCTAGCTTCAATGGAGATGTGAGAAATAAAGTGAGAAAATCATTTCTAATGTGAGCAAACTTCCTACTTCATCATCCTCTACTACTTGCCATTTAGTATTGTAAGTCGACGTTAGACACCCCACGAGTTGCGGGGAGGCGGAATAGGTAAAACAATCATTTTGTTTAAAACAAACATCGACTAACTTACGGATCTTTGCCAAACCCTAACTAACAACATCATAGGAGGGATTAGCTACTATGAAAGAAGATTATACCTAATGAACCAAGTCCTTCTTCTTCTCGTTAACCACCTCCTCGTCGGCCTCCTCTTTGTGATAGAAGATCCACCCGAGAGCTACTACTTTAAGCTTGACCTCTAACTTGAGGTAACTAGGTTACTCAAAGTGCTAATCAAAGCAACCTAGGAAATATAGAGTAGGATTAGGGATTAATAAGTCTTGCTAACCCTTGATCTCAACACATGAGAGGTTAGGGTTAGGGTTTGAAGAGAGAGAGCTTGAGGAGAGAGAAGGTGAGAGTGAGAATCCTTTTGGAATAATGAAAATCATTGTGAATATATGAAGCATATCATATTATTAAATGAATAACAAATAATAATATGTCATCATGCTTCATTAACTCACATAGTGATTCATCCCATGAGTCATTTAAATCATAAATGCATCATTAACTCCATGGATGAATCACACCATGACTCATTAAACCAATTAATGCAAATGCCACCTTAGCCTCCAACACATCAAACTTCTAGAAGCTTCTCGACAAATTACAAGAACGCCCCTCCTATCCATGAAAACACGGAAATACTTTAGACTGTATAAATCCAATAATCCGATACTAGAATCTGGCTTAAACCAAAGCCCGCTGGTAAAAACTGTCCGAACATCGTACGTGCGTAAAAACACGTATGCGTCCGAACGCTGTCGTAAAACCATACGACCTCTATATCATTTCGTCCGAAGCAGGGAAACTCTCTGTGTGGGACTTTAAAGACTTGACTACTACGCTGGCGGTGGGTTTAACCACAGACCACAAGCGGCACTAGCTGTACGTAACGGTCCCCAGATAGATGTCGATAAGAAGGCCGATGAGGAAACCCATCCGAACTCCTACTGAGCCTGATGTGACAATCTCCGTACAGTCCGGTCTGTTCGTCTAGGACTATCGCATATCGGGCCTAGGGGGCGGCAAGCATCAGTCCCCTAAAAGCGGTATAAGTTGTGTCGGAGCGAAGCCCATTACACCTTGAGAAACTACTGGAAAACCTACCAGTAAATCTCGCTTGCCCTGGCCAGGGACTTTGCATAATGGCTCTCCAGACACAACGCGATATCAACTCCCAATACCGGGAGAGACGAATCCTGCCTAACCGCCACTGCCTCCAAGTGCTTTGGAACTGCACCCAACTACTTCCTGTTTACACGACTCCTTTGAGCCGTGGTAGGGTAGCAATCTAAGAACAGTGGGAACACACTCGAGGCGAAGCAGCAGTGTAAAGTCTGTGGACTATGCTGTATTCATGTCACCTGGGAACTGTTAACTGACGACGGGTATAATACCAACCAACAGTTCCCTGCGAGTCCTGTCCGGTGTACCCGTAACCCAACGAGCACCTGTATACTATCTCCAGTACGACGTACTGATGGCTGTGGGACAGACCATCTCCCCAACTGGGATGAGAAGCGTACACACTAGTCTACTCCGGAGTATCGATGCCCTGTCTTAATAATCCTACGACTAAGGACCTGAAAAAGGATGTGCTTGTAGACTACCCAGCCCCCACTAGTGTGACTGCCATCACAACGCTGGTAGTCAAGTAAGATCCTAAGGGCTCTATCAATACGTACACACATATTAAGATAGATATAAACCAAGTAGCATACTACCATGTTTAGCAAGACTGTTAATATAACTGTGAATATCCCAAGTTTCTATTAAGTAATATACAATCTAGTATGATATAATAATGGCCCCTAAGGCATTTACACTAACAATCTCCCACTTGCACTAGGGCCATAACTGGCATATCGAAGACCGATCATCTCGAATAGCCTCTCGAACAAAATCTGAGGTAAGGCCTTTGTGAATGGATCAGCAGTGTTCTCCTCTGTAGCAACTCTCCGGACCTCGATCTCCCGGCGATCTACGATCTTCCTGATCAGGTGATACCGCCTTAAGATGTGTCTGGACTTCTGATGGGACCTGGATTCCTTTGCTAAAGCTATAGCTCCGTTGTTGTCGCAATACAACGATATTTGATCAACAATGGTAGGAACCACATGAAGTTCTGTTAGGAACTTCTTCATCCAGGCCGCTTCTTTTGCAGCATCGCAAGCAGCAATATACTCCGCTTCCATCGTCGAGTCAGCAACGGTGTCCTGCTTGGAACTCTTCCAGCATACCGCCCCTCCATTGAGGGTAAAGACATAACCTGACATGGACTTGGAGTCATTCTTATCACTCTGGAAGCTGGAATCAGCAAAGGCCTCGATCTTGAGGTCTTTTCTGCCATAAACCAAGAACATCTCCTTAGTTCTTCTTAGGTACTTGAGAATGTTCTTTACTGCTATCCAGTGCTTCTCCCCTGGGTCTGACTGATACCGGCTTACCACGCTCAGTGCGTTAGCTACATCTGGTCCGGTGCACAACATCGCATACATTATAGAGCCTACCGCAGAAGCGTAGGGTATAATAGACATGCGATCCCTTTCCAAATCAGTCTTGGGAGACATCTCTTTGGATAGGGTGATTCCGTGACAAGCCGGTAAACTACCGCGCTTAGAATCTTCCATACTGAATCTTTTCAGTATAGTGTTGATATACCTGGACTGCGAAAGTCCCAACATCCTCTTGGATCTATCACGATAGATCCGGATCCCCAGAATATAAGAGGCATCATCCAGGTCTTTCATGGAGAACCTGTGTGACAAGAATCCTTTGACAGATTGTAGCATAGGAATGTCATTTCCTATCAATAGAATGTCATCCACGTACAAGACGAGGAATATGACAGTTCGTGCTACAATTTTACTATATATACATGGTTCATCTGGATTTTTGATAAAATCATATTCTTTGACCGTTTCATCAAAACAGATGTTCCAACTCCGCGATGCCTGCTTCAGTCCATAAATGGACTTAAGCAACTTGCACACTTTCTCGCTGCTCCCACTCTGATTGAAATCTTCTGGCTGATCCATATAGGCGCACTCTTCTAAATTACCATTCAGAAAAGTCGTCTTTACGTCCATCTGCCAGATTTCTTAATCATGGAAGGCGGCAATGGCAAGAAGGATCCGAATAGATTTGAGCATAGCTACTGGAGAAAAAGTTTCGTCATAATCCAAACCAGGTTTTTGACGAAAACCCTTTGCAACAAGTCTAGCCTTATAGGTTTCCACCTGTCCATCTACACCAATCTTTTTCTTGAAGATCCATTTGTATCCTATGGGTTTTACCCCATCTGGAGCAAAGTCCAAAGTCCATACTTTGTTGGTGTACATGGACTCCATTTCGGTCCGCATTGCATCCAGCCATCGTACCGAGTCGCCGCTCTGGATGGCCTGCTGGAAGCTAGTAGGTTCATCATCATCAATGATGCAATCCTCTCTATCCCCATCTATGAGAAAACCGTAGTATCTCTCAGGCGGATGAGACGGCCTATTACTCCTGCGGAGGGGTGCGGGAATGTCCTGTTTTTCTTGAACTACTGGTTCTACCAAACTTTCAGTAGTAGTTTGTGGTTCTGGAATTTCTTCTAGTTCTATTTCGCTCCCACTTGTTTCCTTTTCTATAAACTGCTGTTCTAGAAAATGGGCATGACGAGAAACAAAAACCTTTTGTTCCTCTGCGTAATAGAAGAAATACCCCTTGGAGTTCTTTGGATATCCCACAAACTTACACTGTACTGATCGTGCCTCGAGTTTGTCCGCATACTGCTTTTTTTTTAAAAGCTGGACATCCCCATATCTTCAGATGCTGAAGATAGGGTTTCTTCCCACTCCACATCTGATATGGCGTGGTAGGCACAGTCTTGGTAGGAGCCCTGTTCAAAAGATATGCCGCTGATTCTAGCGCATAACCCAGAAGATCGCGGTAACTCAGCATTACTCATCATGGAACGTACCATATCCAATAGGGTTCGATTCCGTCTTTCCGATACACCGTTATGCTGTGGAGTGTATGGAGGAGTAAGCTAAGAAAGAATTCCTTTCTCTTTTAGGTAACCCAGAAACTCGGCACTTAAGTATTCACCACCTCGATCGGATCTCAGTGTCTTGATACTTTTGCCGGTTTGGTTTTCTACTTCATTCTTATATTCTTGGAATTTCTCAAAAGCCTCGGATTTATGTTTCATCAAGAAAATGAAGCCGTACCTAGAGTGATCATCCGTAAAAGTAATGAAATAGGAAAAACCATCTCTTGCATGTGTAGACATTGGACCACATACATCGCTGTGTATGAGTCCTAAGAGCTCGCTCGCTCTTACTCCATGTCCAGTGAATGGAGTCTTTGTCATCTTTCCTTTGAGACATGATTGACAAATGGCATAAGATTGATATTCAAACGGATCCAAATATCCTTCTCTATGTAACTTAGTTAACCTTGTCTCATTGATGTAACCTAGTCTACAATGCCATAAGAAAGCCTTATTTAAATCTGGAGACTTTCTTTTTAGTGTGTTCTGGACATTGAAAATCTGTAATTGGTTTAAGACATATATACCGTTATCTAGTGTACCGGACCCAATTAAACCATGATTAAGGTGGATGTTAACAACATCGCTTACAAACGTGAAATCATAACCTTCTTTTGATAACAACGAAACCGATATAATATTACACGCTAAACTGGGTACACAAAAACAGTTATGCAAAACCAAAATATGTCCACTCGTCAATCCAATGTGATGATCCCCTACGGACACAGCACCCACGCTAGCTCCGTTAGCAACCTGAAGGGTCATATCACCAACCTTCAGCACTTTACGGTTTCTCGGTGCCTGCAATGAATTGCATATATGAGATCCTGATCCGGTATCCAATACCCAGGAAGTAGAGTTGATTGACAGACATTTTTCAATTACAAACACACCTGAAGTCGAAGCCACAGCTTGCTTCGGTTCCTGGTTCTTGGCATTCCAAGCTTTGCAATCTTTCTTCCAGTGCTCTTTCCTACGACAGTGGAAGCACTCGTCCTTTGCCACTACTGGCACCGCAATCTTTTTCTTTCCCTTGACTCCCACCTTACTAACACCTCCTCTAGGTTTGGTAGCGGCCTTATTCTTCCTTCCTTTGGCCCTAGCCTTGGACCCGAAAGAAGAAGCACCGCGAACAAACATAGCGGGTGTTTCCCTTGCCTTCTGCAAGGTACCCTCTGCACTCCTCAACATGTTAAGGAGTTCTGGAAGTTCAACTTCTTTTCTTTGAATGTTGAAATTCAGAATAAACTGGGTGTAGGTGGAAGGAAGGGACTGGAGAATCAAGTTTGTATAGAGCTCGTTCTCCAAAGTCGTCCCGAGGTCTGCGAGCTCTTCTATAAAGCCAATCATCTTTAGGACATGTTCTCCTACAGACGATCCGAAGGCCAATCTCGACTGAAACAAGTTTTTTGAGGTCTCGTATCTTGCTATACGAGATTGCTCTCCATACAGATCCTTTGTATGGAGAAATATGGATTCAAGATCCATATCCCCGTGCCTCCTCTGATGTTCATTATTCATAGAGGCAAGCACGATGCACTTGGCCTTCGCACAATCTAACTCCCAGGTCTTGTGGATTTCCTTATCCGCATTACTGGATTTAGGACCAGGGACTGCAGGTGCCTTAGTGGTAAGGACATACCCCAATTTGTCATAAGTCAAAGCCATCTTGACATTCCGCAGCCAATCTTTATAGTTTGGCCATGTCAATATATTTTTTTCTAATAGTAACTTAAGGCCTGTCATGTTCTGGGTCGCTGCAATTAGGAGAGAGAGGGAACACTTTAGCATGATACTCTTGCAAGTTTAGAGTGATTTTTAGTTTATCTAAATTGGATGGCTCCCACTGTTTCTCGAATCCCTCCTCAAACCAAAAAGGAAGAACTAGCCAGGACTATTCTCACCGTATAATACTTGCTTAACCGTTCGGCCAGGCCGGTGTCGGTACTTCGAGGGAGGTTTTCCAACGCTTTCGCGAAGTTCCTTAATTAAATAACCTATTTTCTTTGGGGGCGTAGCCCCGCTGACACCTTTCTCGGCACCTACTTAGTTTATAGCATTGAACGTTAAGTGACGAATCTCCTGATGAGTAGCGGATACTCACAGTAGGATCGGGATCCAAATATCATCGTGTGATAATGCTGAAGGAATCCTACCAATATTCATCAAACTCCAAATGGTATGCATCTCTTTGCAAATTTCAGTTTCTTTAGAAATTCCCGATATAAATTTCTGCCCCATGCTCTTATGACCTTGGCTTTGGTCAAATTGTCATAAGTCACATGTCAAGTTCTACCCATCATTATCTTGTTAATTTGAACCCATCCGTACATACCCCTGACTTTGGTCAAATGATAATACGACTGTCCCAAACTAACTTATTTATCTATGCAACAAATGAATACCCAGCAGCTACCAAACACTATACCTTGGCTTTGGTCAAAATACATAGCTTGAATACTATTGAATACCCAAATGAAATGACGGAGGGCTACGAATGGTTTTGGCGAAACCGTGAACGTAGTGAACTTGATATAACCGAAGGAACCTGATAGTTTTTAAAAAGAGTGGTTAAAGCTCCGCAATTAAAAAATATCTTCTGTTTTAAAAATAACCGAGTGGTTTCTTTTAAACTGTTCCAACGATTCAACTTTGGTTTATTTTCTTTGCATTAATATAATGCGTCCCATCAATTAACCTATCATTGCAGAAAACAACGAAAATACAACGTCCTCTTATGCCATCCGCATTCGCCACTGGGTCCCGTCATTCACCTGTTAGGTTACTTAACTAACGACAAAGCAGGGGCTGGGCTAGCGCGGGTGTAAAACATAAGTGACGTCTAATAGCTATCATATATAGATATTGTACATTCGTCAGATGCAATAATAGGCATTCCAGATCACAGATGAACATATTGGATTTTCTACGAATCCGCATTTCTTTTGAGCCTGCAAAGAAAGACGGATTACACAGTCATGATGAATAGCCAAAACCCCACCCTAGACCCCTACGGGTACGGCAAACTACCCGCCAAGTATCCGAAGTGAAGCGGTCTCCCTCAACAACGTGAGTAGGCCACTAAACACTTCAAAGTACCCGGTAGTTTGTGCACCCCGTCTTGGGTCTATCCTAAGAGCAAAAATCAGTAAATGAAATAATACAACGGTGGCTACAACCGCAACCTGGATGTACCCCGCAAAAGAATATTACAACAATTTACAAATCACATTTGAATGAAAAAAACGCTCGTCTCACATCCCCGGCTATCCATTCACGACAATCCAATAAGTCCACAAACACAAACAGTAAAAACATTACAGAAATGTGCAACCCCCTGCCAACCGACATACTAGCAGTTAGGGGAGGTTTACGAACACATTATACAAATCACAGATATAATCAAATTAGCCAAACATCTTAGAATTTCGATCAAGCAAACGCAAATGATTCTACTCCAAATACTTCACTATGCACCTGAAACCTGAGCAGAAACAGAACATCCCAGAAAGAACAAAATCAACACAGAAGAGTTACTGGGGAATTTTGGGTTGACTCGGCCCCAACTCAGCCGCGGATCCGCGGCGGATCGCTTTGGATCGGCCGCGGTTCCGCGGCGGTTTGGTCGAGTTACTTCCCCAAATTTCAGCAGTAACCTTGTAATTCCCTGCTTGTATTTTTAAAGGTCCCTGAAAAATTTTTAGATCCCGTTTTAAAAACGACAGAAACTTGGTGAAAAAGATGTTTTTTCCAGTTCGTTTTGCAATCGAATTTCTAACGACTTTGCTAACAAGTTAGTTATGGTTTAGCGAGGCTCTGATACCACTGTAAGTCGACGTTAGACACCCCACGAGTTGCGGGGAGGCGGAATAGGTAAAACAATCATTTTGTTTAAAACAAACATCGACTAACTTACGGATCTTTGCCAAACCCTAACTAACAACATCATAGGAGGGATTAGCTACTATGAAAGAAGATTATACCTAATGAACCAAGTCCTTCTTCTTCTCGTTAACCACCTCCTCGTCGGCCTCCTCTTTGTGATAGAAGATCCACCCGAGAGCTACTACTCCAAGCTTGACCTCTAACTTGAGGTAACTAGGTTACTCAAAGTGCTAATCAAAGCAACCTAGGGAATATAGAGTAGGATTAGGGATTAATAAGTCTTACTAACCTTTGATCTCAACACATGAGAGGTTAGGGTTAGGGTTTGAAGAGAGAGAGCTTGAGGAGAGAGAAGGTGAGAGTGAGAATCCTTTTAGAATAATGAAAATCATTGTGAATATATGAAGCATATCATATTATTAAATGAATAACAAATAATAATATGCCATCATGCTTCATTATTCACATAGTGATTCATCCCATGAGTCATTTAAATCATAAATGCATCATTAACTCCATGGATGAATCACACCATGACTTATTAAACCAATTAATGCAAATGCCACCTTAGCCCCCAACTCATCAAACTTCTAGAAGCTTCTCGACAAAGTACAAGAACGCCCCTCCTATCCGTGAAAATACGGAAATACTTTAGACTGTATAAATCCAATAATCCGATACTAGAATCTGGTTTAAACCAAAGCCCGCTAGTAAAAACTGTCCGAACATCGTACGTGCGTAAAAACAAGTATGCGTCCGAACCCTGTCGTAAAACCATACGACCTCTATATCGTTTTTCCCGAAGCAGGGAAACTCTCTGTGTGGGACTCTAAAGACTCGACTACTACGCTGGCAGTGGGCTTAACCACAGACCGCAAGCAGCACTAGCTGTACGTAACGGTCCCCAGGTAGATGTCGATAAGAAGGCCGATGAGGAAACCCATCCAAACTCCTACTGAGCCTGATGTGACAATCTCCTTACAGTCCGGTCCGTTCGTCTAGGACTATCACATATCGGGCCCAGGGGGCGGCAAGCGTCAGTCCCCTAAAAGCGGTATAAGTCATGTTGGAGCGAAGCCCATTACACCTTGAGAAACTACTGGAAAACCTACCAGTAAATCTCGCTTGCCCTGGCCAGGGACTTTGCGTAATGGCTCTCCAGACACAGCGCGATATCAACTCCCAATACCGGGAGAGAAGAATCCTGTCTAACCGCCACTGCCTCCAAGTGCTTCAGGACTGCACCCAACTGCTACCTGTTTGCACGACTCCTTTGAGCCGTGGTAGGGTAGTAATCTAAGAACAGTGGGAACACACTCGAGGCGAAGCAGCAGTGTCAAGTCTGCGGACTATGCTGTACTCATGTCACCTGGGAACTGTTAACTGACGACGGGTATAATACCAACCAACAGTTCCCTGCGAGTCCTGTCCGGTGTACCCGTAACCCAATGAGCACCTGTATACTATCTCCAGTACGACGTACTGATGGTTGTGGGACAGACCATCTCCCCAACTGGGATGAGAAGCGTACACACTAGTCTATTCCGGAGTATCGATGCCCTGTCTCGATAATCCTACGACTAGGGACCTGAAAAATGATGTGCTTGTAGACTACCCAGCCTCCACTAGTGTGACTGCCATCACAACGCTGGTGGTCAAGTAAGATCCTAAGGGCTCCATCAATACGTACACACATATTAAGATAGATATAAACCAAGTAGCATACTACCATGTTTAGCAAGACTGTTAATATAACTGTGAATATCCCAAGCTTCCATTAAGTAATATACAATCTAGTATGATACAATAATGGCCCCTAGGGCATATACACTAACAAGTATAGGGTGTTTGCTTCACTAATTCCGTAATTAGTGAAGAGATGGCTTGGGTTAGTGTCTTCTCGACGTAGATTGTCTTCGGCCTTGAAGTCTTCGAAGTAAGCATGTTCGTTTCTTCAAAGGAGCATCTCTAAAGTCCGGAGTTCACGATCGTAGCGAAGGGACGACTACACGGAGCTAATGAAGTGAAGGACCGGTCTACAAAGGTTGTATTCCTTGCTCACTTTTCATATGCGAAATTGTTTGCATTATATTCCGTCGATTTCTAGTTAACGATTCAATATTTAGGGTTAGCTAGAACGGCAAAATTTTAATTTGGCATGGACAATTCCTCTCGAAACCTTGCTGTCGTGCTAGCTAACCCTGCACAATCCCGGCGTTCCTTCTCATTCCGACAGGTTGCAAACACAACGTCAAAAAAGACTCAAGGGTCAAATCAAAAACGGAGCCATGGTAAAATCCTAGCTCCAAGTCTTGACAGTTCATATACAACTCAGAGACTACCCCAGCGTACCTTCTCATTCCATCAAAGTGCAGACGTGATGTCAACAAAGCTCCAACGAGCCAAATCAAACTAGAGCAAAGGCGTATTCCTAGCTCCGGACTTCAATTGCAATACATAAAGCATAGAGGTCCTACAGATGTCTACCACACTTCAGCAAAGAAACGGTATGACATCGTCAAAACAAAAAATCGAGTCTCGACGGCAACTCATATAAAGCCTCAGAGACTATCGGAGATCATCCCACACCAGCGCGGAGTAGTTATGACTTATCGGGGCTCCAAATTGAGCCTAATCTCAAGTAAAAAGCGACATGCCAAATTCCTAACGCTTGCTCTTCCAACGGTCATATAGCCTAAAGAGATTACTTGAAGACGTCTTGTCCAGCCCCCGAAGGGATTAGAGACACGATAGTCGTGGGGCTACTCGAACAACGGCTTAAAGACCTCATATCGAGGAATACATTAGCCAACGCGACGGTACCAGGGACCAAAACCCTAGTACCACAAAACCTAACGGACCACTATCGTAAAGAATGGAGGTTATCTATATACAACGTTAGGACAAGTTTGCCTGTAAACCCAAAAGAGGTAAACTAAACAAACTCCAAAATGAGTTCATAAACTAGAAACTCCGAAACGAGTGAATAAACTAAACAAACTCCAAAAGGAGTCCATAAACTAGAAACTCCGAGATGAGTGAATAAACTACAAACTCCGAAATGAGTACATAAACCAGAGACTCCAAAATGAGTGAATAAACTACGGATTCCAAATGAGTGGATAAACTATAAATATCGAGATGGGTACGTAAAACTATTTCGCGCCAGATCAAAACATCAAGAAACAGAAAGGCGCAACTCATAGGCACCAACCGTATGCTATGCAAGGCAGTAAGGAGAGCATTTGATTCACATCCGATTAAGTGTTCATTCACAACTATATACGTACTTGAATGGAAATAGTGTTCAAAGCATACTGATTTATATATGCGTGAAAAGGATTGGTGCATAACACGAACACAACAGTGGCGTTTGTACTTAGTAAAAATTCTTAAGGGTAAAGAATAAAACTCATGCGCAGATACAAGATGCACACACGAATATGTAATGAAGATGAAACATTCAACAGTCAACGATAAAAGAAATACATTTCAATAAACATCCTACTCTACTAGGAAGAGATCACCAAATATTGGATCAGGGATACATGGGTTAATAAAACAATTAACAAAATTCTCCAACTCCCTCTCTGCCTTCTCCACCATGTCGAAGCGGCGATCTTCACGAGGAGTCGCTCCCTATCGGTCAACACCGTGCTCATCAGTGAAGGCAGACATGATGGCCCGCTGAGCCCGTATTTGGCTTAGCAACTGAACCGAACGATCCCTTAGAGGCTGGGTAATCAAATGTGCCTCGTGGAAGCACTCGATCTTGTCCTCCGCCGCGTCGAGAATCGCCGGAGTCATCTCCGCCAGATGAGGGGGAAATGTCAGCAAGCACAAATAGGAAGATCATCCAGAGCCAAATGGAGACTATAGGAAGAGGAGAGCCCCTACGAGTTAGGAGCTCATACATCACCATGTCACATTGGTCATCGGTGAGAAGGGGATCTGCTAACCGTGCAGCGAAACAAGGAATAATCTCCTCGATAGGTACCTCCCATGGTTGCCGACGAGCGTGGGGACGATTGCAAGCCATAACTTCTGGTTTGTTTCTTTAAAAAAACGGTTACCTTGAGTTCTGTTAAAAGAAATGGTTTTCTCTTTGTAAAGAAGGAGGAAGACATAGCTTCAGATTATAAAGAGAAGTATTCAAGTCTAGGCACAGAAAATTATGTGTATGGTGGAACTATTTCTAAGGCCTGGAAAAAGAGTATGGGGAAAAGAAAAAAGTTGACTCATAGAAATCAGAGTAAGAAGGTGAAACGATTCCATCACTTCACGTGCATGTCACGTGAGCGTTGGCGCCTTAGAATCGGTGATAGCGCCTCATGCGCGTACCATGCGGGCGCCGGCGCCAATCCTTAGAACCTTTGGCAATGCCTCACACGCATAGCACATGGGCGCCGGCACCAGTTTTTTTATATACATATATATGAGTAACTACTACTTCATGTGAGGCACATATGAGCAGTGGTATAAAAGAAGGGGAAGTTTTGTCGTTCATACTTGGGAAACTTTATACATTGGTGATAACGACAAAACAAAAACATCATCAAAATGTTTATAACGGCAAAACACTGAATTCCGGACATGGATTTAGGAATTCAGAAACAAGTCCGAGTAAAATACTTCTGGCTTCTCTGACCATTTTCTTATGCATTTTCTCACGAATGCAAGCGTCGGGATCCCCGATGATATCGTCCATCCTCTGGTAGGCAGATATTATCGCCGTCTGTTGGAAGACGCGATGCAAAACATCGACAAGATCATCTCGCTACCTCTTTGAGATCAAGCCCATCAGATATACTGAATGCATCTTGTCTTCAGCATCATCAAGTGTCTCAAGCGGCATAGTCTCGTCAAGTCCAGGAAGTGCTTCCCAAATCGCCCCCACGTAATTTTCAAAAGAGCGGAACGACGGGGGAGTAGTCGACCGTCGTAATCATCGAAGCGACGCATCACCTCAGCGCATTGGGCGTCCGTAAACTCCTGGTCTTGACAGCGGTCTTGGACCCGAATGTCTTCATAAGAGATAATATCATCAAGATCATACAGATAAGAAGCCATAGTATCTAAAAAGAAAATTCAGTAAAAGATTAGCAATCAAAATGTCAAGATTCTTATAATCTAAAATAAAAATAGTGGTTCTAACACCTTCAGCAATGATGAGGAAATTACTCATTGCAAGAATCCACGTGAATTTTCATTTAATAAAAAATCTCATTAAATTATGAAGTTAAACTTCCTCGAGAAACGGGCTCTACAGCTGATTCAAATTTATAGAGAGAAGAAAATGGGGAATAAAATCCCCAAAAGAATTTCTCAAAAAGAAATCTTCTCAGAGCTAAGCTCTGTAGAACAACCCAGAATTAAATAATAGGATTAACTCCAAAAAAAATCTCCATGAGAAATACACCGGAATTAAAGATCAGAGTAATAGGGTAAAACCCTAGGATCTTTTGAGATTAATGGTATATCAAAATCATCTCAAGGAAAGAGCAAAGCTCTATTATTGGGTTAAAAGAAATCCAAGACAAAAGAGTCCCTTTTAAAGAAAAATGGCCAGAATCCTTACCAAGATTCTTGAAAACGGAGTAAAACTCTAAGGGGGGTTTCTTTGAACAGAGATCTAAGCAATGGAGAGAGAATTAAATTCTCAAGGAAAGAAGAAGACTCAAGAAGATGAAGGAAACGGCGGTCATCTCAAGGGCCAAAGGCCCTATTTATAAAACATAAGAAGACGATTCAACTTCCCAGAAGATCGGACGGTAGAAAAGGTGCCAGCGCTGTACTCACATGTGAGCTATGTGAGCGCAATGGTGGGGGGGTATTTGTTTACCCCAATAAAAGATCAAAGCTCTGTTCAAAATTAATGAGGCAGCGCCTCACGTGCTCTTCACGCGGGCGCCAGTGTGCAAAGCACAAAAGAATCTATTAGAATAAGAGTTAAAACTCTCATGTAGCGCCGCACGTGCTCCTCACGCAGGCGCCAGTATGCAAAGCACAAGAAGAATTAAAACTCTCAAGTGGCGGCTCACGTGCACAACACATGAGCGCCGGCACCCAGGTAGAATTAAATTCTACTCTCTGTTAAACAGAGCCGTTGGATCAAAAATCCAACGGAGATGATAAATTATCAAAAATGCGGAATTAAATTCTGTCGGGAGAAAACATTCCCCAAATTGGATCATAGAATAAAATTCTATTTTTAGGATATAGTCCCTCAATCTTTCGAAACAAGAAAGATTGCCCTCTGTAAAGCAGAGAACCCTTGGATTAAAAATCCAATGGTGATTAAAAATCACCATTTCACAGAATAAAACTCTGCATATGGAAAATATTTCCCCAATCTTGTTAGAAATAAGAAAATATGTTCTGTAAAACAGAAACCCTTGGATCAAAGATCCAATGGTGGGTAGTATTCCCCAAATTGATTGGGATCTCTTAATGAGAGATTTTTTTAAAGCTAATTAACAAACTTGCCTCCACTATATAAAGGACCGAAGACTTCAAAAGAGAAACCCCCCTTAGGCTTCTAAAAACAAAAACAGAAAACTTCAAAAAGAAATAGAGAATTAAATTCTCAAGGACGAAGATATCCCTTAAAGACTCTAGGTAAAAAAAACAGAGATAAAAACATCTCATTTGCATATCTAAGGGTCTAACCCTTCTCGAAGAACTTAGATCTTTCTCTGGATCTGAGATCCAGAAGACAAGTCTCCCACAAGTTGAGAATTTAATTCTCATCGGGAGGAACTTGTTCTTGAGAATCAAAGACTCAGAAAGGAACTAGGAATCCTCAAAACAAAGCATATAAGAGAAACCTAGTTCTCGTAAAAGAACTTGGTTCTTAAAAATGAAAGCTTGATCCTAGATCTGCAAAACAAAGATCCTATCGATCATTAATG
The DNA here is from genome assembly GCA_030015575.1 of Agapanthus africanus. Lineage (NCBI taxonomy): Eukaryota > Viridiplantae > Streptophyta > Magnoliopsida > Asparagales > Amaryllidaceae > Agapanthus > Agapanthus africanus. The sequence goes on along the minus strand of CM057349.1, from coordinate 411,291,572 downwards.
GGCAAAAAAGCTATCAGCAGAAAGGAAAAGCACCCAACGCCGCACGTGTCCCTTACATGGGCGCCACAGAAGAGTGCTCAACACTTACTAGGCAGCGCCCAGCACCGCACGTATTCCTCACGTGGGCGCCATAGAGAGGAGTGCTTAGCACTCACCGGGTAGCGCCCAGCGCCGCACGTGTTCCTCACGTGGGCGCCACAGAAAGGAAGAGTGCTTAGCATTCACTAGGCAGCGCCCAGCGCCGCATGTGTTCCTCATGTGGGCGCCACGGAAGGGAAGAGTGCTTAGCACTCACTAGGTAATGCCTAGCGCCCCAGCGCCGCACATGCTCCCTACGTGTACGCCGCAAAAGAGAAGAAAAGAGTGCTTAGCACTCCATAAACAGCCCAAAACGGCTGAGTGTTCAACACTCATTAGGTAGCGCCCATCGCCTCACGTGTTCCCCACGTGGATGCCATAAAGAGTGTCTAGCACTCCATATAAGACAAAAAGAGTAAAGTGTTCAACACCTGTTGGGCAATCCCCATAACTGAAAGCTCCACAGGATCATATGTGGGCATCAGAACTCATATAAGTGCTCAGCACTTTTTGCATAAAAAAAAGGACATTAAACGGAGCCCAAACAAGTGCTTAACACTTTTTTTCAAAAAATAGAGGGGAGACTAAGCAGACTAAAGCCCAAATTGGCTAAGTTGCTAAAGTCTTGCAACTGGGTCCAAATGCTCTGTTGTTGGCCTTAAATAAGGAAATCCTGAAATATTGTTAAGTGGATCTTATTCTCAAATTGGACTAACGTATCCTTAACAAAAAATTTTAAGGCCACCATAACCCTTCTCCCTCGAATACGGGATTTGGTTCAAGGGTACATGTAACAACCCTAAATTTCCTATACAAATTTTTTCAAAATATTTTTTTTCAAAATTCATAAAGGGGTATTTTAGCCTGAGCACAAGATATAAGTAATTAATTTGCTTTTTAATTACAAGTTAAAAGAATGTAACAACTCCATTTTTAGTGTACAAAAATTTGCTTTAAAATTAATGTATGCTTGGAGTATTTACTTTTGCTGTTATTACTTTAAGTATTTAGTTCACTCCTTAATTACAAGAAGGAGTTTGTAACTCATTGGTAATACCTTGTATTGCTGAACCAAGCCACCAGAGTTCAAATCCCATACCCCATATTATTTTTAATTTTATTTTGTTTTAAATTTTTTTAGAAATCCAACAATCAACACGTGATAACTCCAAATTTTCCTACTACACCTGAAAACTAAATGTACCAGAGACTACATCAGGCGACCCCCGCCTCCCAAGCCCTCGACTCAGCCTGACTCGGGCCGGCGCCGCCGGCCGGACTCGGCCGGTCGGCCGAGTCGTCAACATAAAAAATGTGCCTTTTGAGCTTCTATACCCCTCTGCATACTTTAAATGTTCAGATCGTTTCCAGAGAGTTTTGAATACCTCTTTTACTCCATTTTTAATGAATTTTTATATATTTTTACATTTTTTAATTTAAAACTCTTCACCTACCCTAACCCTAACCTAACCCTATAAATACCAACCCTACACACTACCCCCTCATCCCAAAACTCTGAGCCAACTCTCAAGAATTCACTAGAAATCTTGTGTGCAATCGAAGTGAGCGAAAGGCGAAGCTCTGGCGAATTCTCCGGCGGAAATTCCGATGACGACTCTAGGAGATCCCGGCGACGAAACGACGCACCGGCAACTCCTCCCGATTCTTCTCCCTCTCCTGGTTGTCCTAAACCCGTAAGTCCCTATTCTATCTTCTCTATTCTATTCTAGAAATACGGAATTACAAAACCCGACGGAATCGGAACAAATCCGATTTCCGATTCAATTTATTTATAAAACTTCACTTTTCTTTAATATAATTATGCTTGAAACTTTTCATGTTGACTATTAAACACTAATCAACCATATTGATCAAGTTTCATAATCCAAAGTAATTGCTATTTTATTTTACCGTATTTTCATTTAAATACCACATAGTTTCAATTCTGCATATAACATCACAAAACTTGCTATACCTTTAAGTAGATCACGAGGTAATAACCTACCTCCTCACACACTCATATACAACATAGCACAATACCCTTGGGAACATAGAATACGGGAAAACGACACAATTTCATTTTAATACCATTTACTTAACAAAACAGTTTTCTAAAGGATTTAGTATTTATACAAATCTTTGTAAAGCGCCGCTACAACCCATTTGGGGAACCCGTTCGGGATGGTGTGGATTATCGCATATCCTCGGGCTTAGTAGTGCGAGATTCAGACCTCCGCAAGGAGCATTCGGTCTCGAAAGATTTAAAATACGACATCTTAAGAAAATGAGATTTTTAGAATATAAAATATATATTAAAATTATTTTTGTATAAATATATGTATATTTATCATTAAAATACCTATTTTGTTATGATATAAATATTCCATCTTTTTCTAAAAATCACAATAATCAATTTACCTTAAAATACCATGAATTCCATACAAAACCAATATTACAAATAAATACCATTTATCATGAAAATAGGATATTCTCATTAGAAATATCACAAATATAAAATCTACATTTATTACAACTCTAAAGACGATAATAAATACTTGGGGTGTATTTTGAAAACTTTACAAAGTATTTTTATATAAAACCCCCTCAAGTTCTATAAATTACCCTAAGGACCCTAATAAACATAGGTTTAAGCGGGACCAGTCTCTTGAGCCTCAGGAAGCCGGAGATATGGGTGCTTGCCTATCTAAGGTAGACAACTTAACAATGGTGTTATCAATACGGTAATCGTCTTTGAAAAAGACACAAATTCTGCCGCACATGCAGCGGTTACCGATAACATCAAAACAATCAGGACTTCAATTTACTTTTCTAATTGTCTGACTCGGTTTGAGTCTTATTATAATCTGACTTGAATATGATTCAAGTACAATCTACAATCTACAATTTACAATATTACAATTCAACATGAATCCATGAATCCATTATTCAGTCTATAAACTTGACTGAATCGAACCATGGATATACATTCCATTTACATGATTTTACAGTTACATCCATGATTCTACAGTTACATACATGATTCTCCAGTTACATCCATTTACTGATATCATGTTTCGGTCAGTCATCCAAACATACAATTTATACAGTTTACAATACAATACAACAATACAATCAAGATAACACGGGGTTTAAGGGGTAGACTGGTACGGAATATGTTAAAGGTGGCACGATGTGGTCACTTAAGACGTAATTACATCCATGCCGTTGTTCCGTGGTACTATCGACGGAGCCTTGTACTACGGATTACCAAAGTCTCCGGTGTAAGTGGGACTCCTCTCATATACACTGGTATCTTCTGTACTAAGCTACAAACAACAGCGTTAACACAATACTATAACAATATAATACAATATTAAAAGTTACCTTCTTATTCTGTCTATCCTACTTCTCCCTTATCTTTGGGACTTACTGAGCGATTTGTTCGCTGACGACATTCTCTTTCTTTCTTCTTTGAATGTCGTCAGGTGATCTGGACATTCCTGAGATCGAGCCCTCTGCTGAAGACTTGGACCAGTTCAGTGAAGACCATGAGCTCTAGTTCATTGTACACTTTTCATTCAGTACTTTTTCATTTCTGTTATGCCATTGTTTAGGCATTGTTTTTTTATCAGTTGTATTTACTTTTCCATATATTATAAAAAGAATGTGAATAAATAAAATTGATGTTTTATTATAACTTTTCTCTTGTGCATTTACTTTTATATTGCTTAGATACGCTTAACGTATTTACTTCACAGTAAATACGTAGCGGCCTCGTCCCGTCTCCTTCGCCGTATACCGGGAAGCGGGACGTGACAGTACATCTCTTCATACCTCTGATATATATCGTTATAATTCTTCAACGTCTTCATAGAGGTGGCGATTCCCGATGACCAACAACTCCATTCATCCCATATTGATACACTTCCAAATTGGCATCCACACCTCAAATCGGATCGTGCCCCAATTTGGGCACATTCCATATCAACAACGTTCACTTCGTGACGTGACAAATACACGTGCGCGCACGTTGAATGATTGACCGAAACGTACTTAAACTAATATTCGCCTCCAAAATGGCGATAATGGACCGAAACGTTCTTAAACTAATATTCGCCTCCAAAATGGCGATAACGGACCGAAATGTCCTTAAACTAATATTCACCCCCAAATACGGCGATAATGGATCGAAAAGTCCCTAAACTATAAATTCCGTCTTAAATACGGCGACAAAGGACCAAAATGTCCTTAAACTAATATTCGCCCCCAAATACGGCGATAATGGACCGAAACGCCCCTAAACTAAAACTTCGCCTCAAACATGGTGATAATGGACCGGGATGTCCTTAAACTAAAATAATCGAACCCAAATGCTCGTATGTTTAAGTCGATCTTAATCTTAAACCAGATTAACGGTCCTTAAATTAACCCAAACCCAAATCTAAGAATATACAGATTTGGACTAATCCACGCCCTGCGGGCGACGACATAAATTAGTCTCCGTATACAATCTACGGGCAACCCAAAATAAAAACATACATACACATGACACGAAGTGAACCTCCGGAGCAGGAGAAAGTGGTTATCGCGATGCGGTAACGTAATTAACTGCAGGGGCTTGCGCCTGCAAGGATGAGCGTTCCCACAATCAAAAACCCCTCGCAAATGAGGGGGAATCTGATAAAATCTGCTACAACGGCCGCGTCTGTCTAAACCTCCGATATACGGTGCCATAAATCAACATGGCATCTTTGGAGAGGTGGACGGATAAACCCAAATAGCATCTGCCCCAAGGATTCAGGCCCGACGTCATGGTCCGTCTTCCGGCGGTGAACACCAGTGTTCATTTTTCTTTTAAATTTTATTTTATGTACCATTTATATTTTGTTGATTTTTTTCATACTAAGGTTTTCAGGCAAGAGTATTTCAAGGTATCCTCTACTATCCCAAGTTTCAGGATGTGTACAAGTGCGTATAGTAGGGTATCAACGTTCAGAAGTTCGGACTCAAGAATAGGGACTATTTTTTCAGACTTATTTTTATTCTCAGATTAGTGATTTCTTCATCTTACTAGCCCTTGGGACAACAACTCATGACCACATATTACTAGTTTCGTTTTAAAATATCTAATTTTCTTGCATTTCTTAAATCTCCTCCTATCTTTCATATGTATTTTTCACTTTCTAACTGTTATTTTCAAAAAAAAAAAGTTTACGCAATGCAATGCAAAATTTACATACGATGCGTGGAGATATACAAACCATCCATACAAACCATCTCCCCAAACTTGTTTGCAGCGGTATCCTCACTGATGTTGTCCTGTAAGCTCAAAATCTGAAAACTAGGAGGAACAGCTCAAGAAGATGGTATAAATGAGGGGTCAAGAGTGAATAACAGTGAAATCCTCCCCCAAACTTGTTCTTGGCTCACAATCATGCAAAAATTTCCTTTCTTTCAAGCGCCATTTAAAAAATATTTTTCTTCTTTTCCCCCCAAACTTGAGTAAAACAATATTTTCATTACTAAACATTGAAATTCAACATAAGGGGGGAATATTATCAATCTACACAAAGTTTTATAAAGACCAAAAGTTAAAACCAACCATTCAAATATTTTATCAAGGTAACACCATGTTTGGTGAAAGATAGTGTAACGGATAGACGTGAAGAAGACTCGAGACTGTATAAAAATGGATGTTGTATCATGTCTCGAGTAGAAGAAACATAAATGAGTGTAACAATAAGAGATGAGGTGGGGAGGAGAGAAGAGGAGTAATCGAAAGGTTTTACGTCTCGGTTGGTAGAGACGAAAAAGCGAGTGTGAATGAAAACGAGAATATGAAAGATAAGGAATTGATGGAATAGTCGTATTCTCGTATGTGATAAGAAGAACGGGTGGCGGTTCAACTTCTTTGGCCTCAAAGGGAGGCGCACGAATTTCCGGTGGAGATTGATTCATCACGGCATCCAATTCTTCAAGGAACGCGAGTTCTTCGGCGAAAATACTTTCGAAACTTTCATCGATGTGCGAATTGATGATCTCATCGGAAAGAAAGGAATCGATATCCATGTTAGTGGAATAGGCAGACTCACTAGGAAGATTTAAAGTTTCAAGGTCAATGCGTTGTACACCAGGATTCAAAACACTCGATTTGTCAGAAATTATGGAGGTAGGAGACTCGAAAAGCTTGTTTACCTTATCCTTAAAAGAGTCTAAATTAAGTGGTCTTTCAAGAATCATAAAACTCAAAATATCGGAGTGCGATTCATCAAAGCTCGGTGGAATTGAAAAAGGATGAGAAGAACCAAAGAAAGTGTGTAATGAAATAGGTAGACGAACTTGGGTATCGAGCATTGTTGAACTAGTTATAAGAGATGAAGGTTGAATATCGTTTTGCATATCGGATAGGTTGGCAGTAAGAATATGATCGGTTAAATGCACAGGAAGATGTTCACATTCAATTGAAGGGATTTAGTGGGTCGGGGAATCCAACTCATCTAATATAGCGAGTTTATCTTCAAAGATATTCTCAACACCTATCTCACTAGCACCTTCAGTCAAATCAAATGAATAGTTCTTTAAAAATTTATCAATTATATTATCCTCAATCGACGGATCACTTGGTTCACTTGATGGAATTAGAAGGTTTGAAATGTCAAGTGTAGTCGAATAAGGATCGGTTTGATTTGGAATGGTGTAAGACTCTCTTTCACACTCATAATTGGAAATGTCAAACATGTTATTCTCGAGCACCTAATCAATTAGATTATTAAGCGGTTGAACATCAAATCCATTCGGTTAGAGTTCAGGATGGAAGGTGGTGAGATCAAAAGAATTGGTTCTGTTTTGACTTGGAGGTATCCCTGGTTCTTTCTCACTACTCAATTCCAACTCTACTTCAAGAATAGACATGGTTTGTGAAGAAGTTTCAATGAAGGATTCTCTTTGAACCGTGGAACTTCCTAATTGATGCTCAGAAGCACTGTCTAAATAAGGTGCAAAAGTTGAGTATGGTTGGAATGTGTTTAATTGTTGGCTATGGGCGAATTCAATATGTTTCGCAATAGAAATGGGTTTACGAATTGCCACAGCAGGCTCAAAAGAAGTATCAACATGAGAGGGTGTGAAAGTTTGATACTGTTGATAAGAGTTAAAAGGGTGAATCCAATTTTCATAGATAGGATTATGATTAATATTGTGATATGAAGAAGATTGAGATTGGTTGAATTGTTGACGACTGGCTTTTGCAATTTGCTCAGCAATGGTCATGGGTGTAAAAGTTACCATATTCACCTCAAAAGGAGTATCAACATGTTCATATAGAAATGATTGTAATTGCTGTCCTAACGGTTTGGAGAAGTGAAACATATGAAACTTTGGCTACGGGTCTTCGCAGCATGCTTAGCAATGGACATGGATTTAGAAGTTACCTCGCTAGCCTTAAAAGGATTATCAATATAAGAAGGTGTTGAATTTTGATATGTTTGATAGGAATTTGAGTGAGGTGTCCAACTGTTATTTCTAGAGCGTTCTATCCTATCCCTTAAATAAATGATGGGGTCAAAAGTTCTACCAAAACAATAACGATATAAAGAAATATCTGGTTGTATGTGGTAAAGCTCACCAAGAGTTGGTCGGTCTGAATTACCCATCATAAGAGAGTGAAAAGAATTGAAGGATGAAATGGTAATTTTGTTTTTTTAAGTTTTTTTTTGAATTTTTGAAATGGTTTTGTTTTGAAAGAGGGACTTGACCAACCAATCACAAACATGCACAAACAGTCCCTAAAGCTAGGGTCATCAAAATCAAATCACTAGACCGCTCCTAGACTTCCAAAGGACAAGACGTAGGATAAATTCTCTATCACCTCCTTATCAATCTTGCATCCAGGTAAGTGCCAGGTAAGTGGAAGGTATCCGCTATATAAATCACCAAAATAGCGGGCTTAATTAAGTAAACCACTTTTCTTAGTCACACTTGCCTTGGACACTACAAGAAAAATGCGAATAAGCAATAGATTACCTACGACTCTCATTTGTCCTAATTGAGCGCGACTGTCCTTAGAGACTTGGTCTAGATATTTTTTATTAATATAGGGTAATGCTTATACCCGTTTATGATTTGTGGGGTCTAGGAAGGGTGATGAAATCCCCACTTAATCTGAATTTTGATTTCTTACCTCTTAATGTCCATTTTAAATATGCAAAATAAACCAAAATCTAAAACACGCAAAAAGATTTTTAGCGGCGCTGTTCGCAAATAATTCTGCAGGTAAAAATAGTTTATTGGAGGTTTAGAGGAGAGAGAAAGACGATAGAATAATACCAGAAAATTTTGGGAGCTCTACTCCCTAAGGTGGCCACACTTCCACCGCCAAAAGCTACTTTGGGCCGCAGTTCCGCCGTCGTCTGATGAGATCTTCCCTTCAAATTTTGGCACTACATTCCAATACTCCTATGCTCCTATTAGACAATCTCGGAATCTCTGTTGGTTCGCTCCAAGCGTTCCAGATTTCTCGCAAAACTCGCCTAAAAATCGTTAAAAATACAAAACGCGGCTTTTTTATTTATTTTTTTATTTTTTCTGGTTTTATATTAGAAATCAACCCGAATAACAAGAAAAATATTATGACCTTTTTCCTGGCAACGACGCCATTTGATTGGTTGTAAAAAGTGTGTATATGAGTTCCCATTGTACTTAGATTACTACCCTATCACGGCTCAAAGGAGTTGTGCAAACGGGTTTTAGTTAGATACAGTCCCGAGCCATATGGAGGCAGTTAGCGATTGTCAGGGATTTGTCTCTCCTGGTATTAGAAGTCGATGTCGCGCTGTGTTCGATTAGCCATCACTCTAAATCCGTGACCACAGTGGATGAGATTTACTAATAGCAGTTCAGCAGTTTCTCGGTTGGTGATGAGCTTGACTCCGACATGACTTATCGGGTTATTAGAGATATGACGTTATCCACCCCTAAACCTGGTATACGGTACTCTTAGACGAAGAGACCGGTCTGTATGGAGATTACCACATTCAGGCTCAGTAGGGTACGGATGGACTTGATTATCGACCTCCCTTTTGGCATATATACCTGGGTAGCCGTTATGTACAGCTAGTGCCGCTGGCATGCCTGTGGTTATAGATTTATCCAGTAACACACTACCAGTGTATTGTCGAGTCTTTAGAGTCCCACATAGAGGGTTTTCCCAGTTCAGGCGATATGATGTGGATGACGTATATTGGTATATACATTGGCCCAATTAAATACGTGTACGGACGACATGGATTTTAATCGGACGGTTGATAATACTAGCCTGCTTAAGATTAAGCCGGATTATTAAATCAAGTTTTGATTTAATAATATATATGTATATTTTAAATATATATATTCTGCTATTATTGTTCACTATTCATTTTCTCTCTCTTGGCTATTCGTATTTTTATACGGATACACGTATATATATTTTTATACGGATACCGGACTGTATTCCGTATTTATATGGAATACTTTCTAGAAAGAGGACACCTCATTTGTGAATATTCATTTATGAATATTTAAGGAAATGAGGTGGAGGGTGAGATGGCTTTGAGTATGGTTGAGAACATGTGGAGAGGGATGACTTCATTTGTTTATTAGAAGATGGTTGTGATATTTTATTTGATGGTTAATATATATATATATATATATATATATATATATATATATATATATATACACACACACACACACACCTAAAAAGGATATACAACATTACTAACTAAGGAGCGCACCCACGGATATATAATCTGTGAAAGAATCAAGTTCCCGTTTTGTAATATATCTTTTAACCATCAAATACATTTTTTAACCATCAAATAAAATATCACAACCATTTTGTAATAAACAAATGAAGCCATCACTCTCTACATGTCCTCAACCATACTCAAAGCCACCCTACCCTCCACCTCATTTTCTTGAATATTCACAAATGAGGTGTTCTCCTTCTAGAAGATATTCCATATAAATACGGAATACAATCCGGTATACGTATCGAAATACACATACGCGTATTCGTATCAACGTACGAATAGCCAAGAGAGAGAAAATGAATAGTGAACAATAATACTAGAATATATATATATATATATTATTAAATCAAAATTTGATTTAATAATCCGGCTTAATCCTAAGCCGGCTAGCATTATCAACCGTCCGATTAAAATCCATGTAGCCTGTACACGTATTTAATTGGACCCCTGTATATATCAACATACGTCATCTATATCATATCGCCTGAACCGGGAGAACTCTCTATACGGCACCCTAAAGACTCGAAATACGTCGGTAGTGAGTTACTGGATAAATTCATAACCACAAGCACGCCAGCGGCACTAGCTGTACGTAACAGCTACATGGGTATATATCGAAAGGGAGATCGACAATCAAGTCCGTCTGTATCTTAATGAGCCTGAATGTGACAATATCCATACAGTCCGGTCTTTTCGTCTAAGAGTATCACATACCGGGTCTAAAGGTGGATAACGTCAGACCCCTAATAACCCGATAGGTCGTGCCGAAGTCAAGCTTATAACCGACCGAGAAATTACTGAACTGCTATCAGTAAATCTCATCCACCGTGGCCACGGATTTAGGGTGATGGCCAACCGAACACAGCGCGACATCGACTCCTAATACCAGGAGAGACGGATCGTTGACAATCGCTCACTGCCTCCATATAGTTCGGGACTGTACCAAACTAAAAGTTGTTTGCACGACTCCTTTGAGCCGTGGTAAGGTAGTAATCTAAGTACAGTGAGATCTCACACAAGACAAATGACAATTTCAAGTCAAAAAACTAATTTGTACTCATGCCGCTAGAGAACTTCTATCTCACGATAGATATAATACCATTTAGAAGTTCTCGGCGAATCTTGTTAGTGATATGTATGCCCTAGAGGCCATTACTGTACATGCGATATATATTGTAGTGGATGCTTGGACATATATATGGATAACTTTCTTGCTCAACATGATGGTATGCTATCTGATTGCTCTTTATCTTAACATGTACTCTGATTGTCTCTATGTTACATGTTGATAAAACCTTTAGGATGAGTACTTGACTACCAGGATTATGATGCAGATCATACTAGTGGGGACAGTGTAGTCGCTAAGTACATCTTTCAAATGTTCCTAGTCGTAGGTGTATCGAGACAGGGCATCGATATACCAGAGTAGACTAGCGTATAGCTTCTCAACCCATGTAGATGGGCGATGGATGATCCCATATCCATTGGTGTTTGACATCAGAGATAGTATACGGGTGCTCAGTGGAGACTGAGTATACTGGACGGACTCACCGAGAACTCCCAGATGGTATTATACCTCACGTCAAATGGCAGTTCTCTGGTGACACTGATACAGATTAGTCTGTAGACCCGAGATCGTCATAGAGACTTGTGTGATTCCCACTGTGCTTTGATTTCCACCTTACTGCGTTCAAGAGAACGTGCAAAACGATGGCTTTTGGGTACAGTCCCGAATCACATGGAGGCAATGAGCAATAGGAGGGGTTTCGTCTCTCCCGGTATTAGGAGTTGATGTTGCGCTGTGTTCGATTGGCTATAACTGGAAATCCCTGGCCAGGGTTGCTGAGATTTACTGGTAAGTGTTATCAGTAGTTTCTCGAACCGTTATGGACCTCATATCGACACGAATTATCGGTTACTGGGGTCTGACGTTTACCACCCCTAGACTAGATATGCGACATATCAGACGAAGAGACCGGACTGTACAGGAGTGTTACCGATTGGATTAACAAGAGAATGTATAGGCTTGCTTGTTGATCTTCTGATCGCTCAATATACCTGGATGGCTGTTACGTTTAGCTGACCGCTTGCAGCTTGTGGGTGGTTGATATGATCATCACTTACGGCCGGCATATTGACGATTCTTTAGAGTCCTACACAGAGGTTTCCTGGATCAGGCAAAACGGAGTAGGAGCACATATGTGATATATGCGAGACCGAGAATAATACGTGTATGTGATACCGTATTCGATTCTCGCGATATGTGATATCGGCCGGGTATATGTGATATAGCCGGGTCATCGGATCAAGTGTTGATTCGATGAACTGATACAGATTATATTAGTCGGTTATTTGATAATAACCGGATTATCGGATCAAATGTTGATTCGATAATTTAATGTATAATTATATATTTGATATATTACATTACATTAACTAATATAAGCTCACTTAAAAAAAAAAATTCTCACATGATGATACATTGATATATATGTGATATATGTTAATTGTATTAGTTTCTTTTATTACAAAATATTGTATATGTGATATATAATATTGTAACATGTTAGGGTTACAAATGCAACTAGGGTTTAGAGTTTAAACCATGCTAGGGTTTTAAACTTAGGTTAATTTTTTCTTTATGGATTAATTCATTTTGGATGGATAATTCATTTTGTTTTGGATGAGCTTTGAGGAAGCTTCATGATCCTTTGACTTTGTCCACCCTCTTTGTTTTATCCTAGATATTTGTTAACCTAAGTTTAACCCTAGCCTATGGTTAATTCTCTACATGAGTTATCCATGACACATATTAAACCATGGTTGCATCTCTAACCTTAACAATTAATTCATTTCATCACAACTTCATCTTCTTCTTGCTCACTCCAAAAGCTTTCTAGCTTTTCATTTGTGATGGATGTTTTGTGAGAAATTGAAAACAAAAGAGAGCAAAATTCCTACTTCATCATCCTCATCTATTCTAACCACTTAGATTAGGGTGTTTGCTTCACTAATACTTGATTAGTGAAGTGAGAGCTTGGGTTAGTGTTTCTTCAAGGTAGATCATCTTAGTTTTTGAAGATTAGAAGTAAGGTTGCATCATTCTCTTCATGGAGCCTCTCTAGAGTCCGGGTACTTGATGATCACGGCGAAGGGACCTCAACTCGGAGATTATGAAGCGAAGGAATGGACTACAAAGGTTGTAATCTCTAACTCTTAGATATTAAGTTGTTAACATGCTAGTTTTGGTTTGATTCTCTAGTTAATGATCTAGGTTTAGGGTTATCTATAATGGCAAATTTTAAAATTGGCTTGTGAGATGCTATCCGAAAACTTGCTGCCGTTGTAGGTATCCCAACAGTAGTATCAAAGACTAGCTAGAGAATTAGACGGATAAGTGTAGGATTACGAAACCGAAACAACTCCGAAACACCCGATATCAAACCCTAGTTTCTGTCGATTTTAAAATGAACTCTAAAAATTTTTCAAACATGTGAAGAATCATGTATGAGATACATAGTGAACATAACCCAAACCTGGACCCATGTGCTTAGATTTTGTCCGAGCACATGGCTTGAAATTCCGAGCATGCCGGCCCTTTGGTGGGTTTTGAGCTCCAGTTTTTTGTCATGTTCTGGTCTCTGAGGTTTGGTACTTCAGGTGTTGTTTATTTTTGCTAAAATTGTATGTGATGTTAATTTAATGCATTAACTAATTCGGAGTGTTTCGTATTCGCAATTCTAGCTTTGTTTCGGTTTGTTTAGACAGTGTTAAAAAGTTCGAACGGATATCAATAACTCACTTTTTCCTCTGTCGGAAAATTTCCACGTGTTGGATTTTTCCTTAGTTAAAGAACATTCAAATATCATGCAAGTAACACGGTGGACCCTCTAGAAGAACGAAAACCTTAACTCGATTATATGACCATCAGAACCACCTCTAAACCATAGGGTTTGTGGTAGTTCGGCGTTGCCACATGTGAGGCGTTGGTTTGACCCTTCTACAGCTGGTCCATTGGTACTGTAGCATGTGATGGATGCTTTTAAACTAAGTTCAAGTGTTGAGCAAATAAGGAAATTTTGGGTGTTTGTTGATTCAATCGGAATGTTTAACGTCGTCTAACTTTTTCTGTAATGTGATACAATATTTGGAATCCACATGTAGTTATGAGATAACTAATTTGAATGTTATAAATCTAGCAGTTTAGTCTCATTTTGATCGGTTGCCACGGGATTTTGATGCGATCAAAAATCCATCGCAATCACGTAGCGTACGCGAATACTCGCCAGGTAAACTTAATAGATAACCATGTCCTATAGCCCCGACCAAGTGACTGTAGGAGAACCCCGTCGCCAAAAGCATCCGTTTGGGTGCTCGCGGCAGCGGTGTTCCGCCTTAGTGCACTTCGTCGACGGCATCGGGGGATGCGGCCATATACTAAAGTTTCCGACGAGCATTCGATCAGAATTTAAAGAATCTTGTTGAATTGCCCGACTTGATATTGAAAAGTGTTTTCGATATTGAGACTAAAATGCGGGGTTTATAATTGTTTGGCATGCGTTATCTAAGGAATTCATTTGGTTAAACATGTGATGTCTAAGGTGGTTGCGGATTCCAACTGTTGTAGTTTTTCACTTTCTTTTCTGCGACCGTAAGTGTAATATGTGGTGTATCACCGGTTTCGTTGCTATACGTCAACGACAATTAGGATACGCATATTTACTTACGTTGATGACATGTGATGTTATGTGTTGCTGTGATATGTTATATTGGATCGTCGTGTTTTGAATAGCCGGGGGTTTTATGTGAGATGAGGGTTTTTTATTTTCATTCATGTAAAATTCATTGTATGTAATATTCTTTTATTGGGGCACTTCCGGGTTGAGGATGATGTCACTATTGTATATTATTTACTTTTCCGCATTAGGATAGACCCAAGGCGGGGAGCACAAGTAATCGGGTTCTAGGGTCCAGTGGGAGACCATCTCGAGGAGTCGAGACCGGGTGTCCTAACTCTAGAATTGGTAGGGTTGCTTGTCGCTCTTGTAGGGGTCTAGGGGTATGGAATTGGCTATTCATCGCGACCGTGGAATCCGTGTTTTATACAGGCTCTCAATAAAACACGGACCTCCTAGTATATCCAATATTTCATATGTTTCTTCTGCTGCGATATCTGTGATGTGATCATTTGATATGATGAGATAAATACTGGATATAGTATATGTGGTATATTATATAGACGTTGCTTATGTTTTACACATGCGCTAGCACTGCCCCGCTCTGCCGTTAGTTACCTAACCTAACGGTGCACGAGGGGACATCGAGGCGAATGCGGATGGCATAAGCATACGTTGTATTTATCTGTGATGTTTAAATAACTTAAATTGATGGGACTTCATTAATGAGATTAATGAAATAAAAGAAACCTAAAGATGTTGTGGAATCGAATTTTCAAAAACAGGTAGCTCTAGTTTTTGCTTTGCATAGCGGTGTTCCTTATAGAATATCCAGCACCTTATTCGATAAGGAAAGAGCCAAGATCCTTTCACCGGGAGTGACCTAGCAATAACTGGTAGATGCTACAACCTTCGGTTTTGTCTTTTGATTGCTTTTCTAGTTCTTGCTTTGCATAGTAGTATTTGTGAAATATCCTGCACCTTATTCGATAAGGAAAGAGCCGAGATCCCTTCACCGGGAGTGAGCTCTTTAGCAAAACTAGTAAAAACCTCAAAAACACTCCATTTTAAATCATTTGATTCTACAACGATATCAAGTTCATTACGCAAAAGGTTTTCTTAAAAAACCTGTCGTAGCCCTCCGTCATTTCAGATAAGTACTTCATAGTATTCGTGCTGCGTTTGTTGACCTTGTCAAGGCGTAGTGTGCAGTAGCTATTTATGCTTATCTGCATAAGCATATGATGCGATCAGATTAGAGTAGTCGTGCGACTTTGTTGACCATGTTAAGGGTCGTGCGGGTGGGTTTAATTCAATCAGGAAATGACGGGTTGAACTTGGATAGCGCTTATGATTTGTTGACCATGTTAAGGTCATAAGTCGCTAGGGGTAAAATATTATCGGGAATTTCAAGTGTTGAAATTTGCAGTGAGATTGCATACCTCCTATGAGATAGTTGGATCCCGATACCCACTGCGAGTAAGAGTTACTCCTGGGAGTGTTTTACACATTACCATTAGCCGATCAAGTAGGTGTCTAGAAAGGTGTCAATGGGGTTACGCCCCTGGGAAAACGGGATTTATTTTAATTAGGTCTGTGCGAAAGCACGGGGAACCTCCCTCAAAGTACCGGCACTGGCCTGACTGAAAGATTGGCGAAATTGTAGGGTGTAATTAATCCCGGCTAGTCTTTCCTTTTAGGGTTTGAAGGAAGATTTGACTAAAACAGTGGGAGCCATCCTAATTAGATATATTAATAACCAATCTAATCTTGCAAGAGCATACGCTGAGTGTTTTCTTCTCTCTCTCTTCAGGTAGCGACCATATCACGCCTTAATCAAAATAAAAAAATACGGATGTATTGACCGAACTCGCTTGTTATACTGAGCTAGGGAACGTTGGTCCCGCTCCAACTTATAATTGTTATAAGACCGAGCAGGACATAGGGGATTACCAGAATTCCCGTGCCGCCCAAACGAAGAAAGTGTATGTTGATATATCTTTTTCGGGTGTGTTCATTACCAAGAACTATTTTTCAGTATCCTCTACGTCCTGGGTATGTGATACCGGATCAGGATCCCACATATGTAATATGTTACATGGGCTATAGAAAGGTAGAGAACTGAGAAAGGGTGATAAGTTTCAAGAGTTGGAAATGGTGCAAGTGTTGCAGCCAAGTCTGTTGGTAGTTATCACCCTGTATTACTAAATACATTGATTCTGAACGAATGTTATTAGTTACCGAACCTGATATACAATATCATATCAGTATCTTTATTTAGTAAAGAAAGATATAATTTTGTATTGATGGATAATGTTTTGAACATTTCCTATATCAAGGGTTGATCGGTTCAGGCGCGTTATCTAAAAGCATATACGTTCTGAATCAAACCACAGTTCTTAATGTACAGAACACACACAAGAGGAAGAGTTTAGAAATGAACGAATCATTCTTAAGGCATTGTAGACTAGGTCATATCAATGTGACCCGACTAGCTAAGTTACATATAGATGCATATTTAAATCAGTTTGAATTTATATCTTGTGAAACTTGCCAGTCATGTCACAAAGATAAGATGACCATAGCTCCGTTTATTGGAAACAGAGAAAGAGTTAGTGAACTCTTGGGATTGATACATGATGATGTATGTACGTCTCCTGTCTACACATGCCATGACCGGTTCTTTGTAC
Organism: Agapanthus africanus; assembly: GCA_030015575.1. Classification (NCBI taxonomy): domain Eukaryota; kingdom Viridiplantae; phylum Streptophyta; class Magnoliopsida; order Asparagales; family Amaryllidaceae; genus Agapanthus; species Agapanthus africanus. The sequence goes on along the minus strand of CM057349.1, from coordinate 411,274,340 downwards.
TTTATATATCAAAAAGAGGATATTACTGATTTTGTTTATAGTCATTACATTCACTGATGATCTCTCAAGATTCGAACATATGTTCCTGTTGAAACACAAGTCTGAAGCTTTTGAGAAATTCAATGAATATAAGTTAGAAGTAGAGAACCAAAACGGGTATAAGTATTATGTCCTATGATGAGATCAGGGAGGAGAATACTTGAGCACGGAATTCCTGGACTATTCTAAAGGAGAATGAGATTCTCTCTCAGCATTACTCCTCCGAATACACCACAGCACGTCGGTGTATCGGGACGGAGCAATCGCACCCTATATGATAAGGTGTGCTCTATGATGAGTACTACTGAGTTGCCTATTTCCTTTTGGGGTTATGCACTTGAGAAGCTGCATACCTATTGAATAAGGTTCCAATAAAATCAGGTGCCTGCCACTCCATATGCGATATGGTATGGAAAGAGCCCATCTCTTAAGTATGTTAAGATTTGGGGTTGTCCGGCCTATGTCTAAAAGCAAAATCCGGACAAGCTCGAGGCAAGGTCAGTTCTGTGGAAGTTTGTTGGATATCCTAAGCATTCATAAGGGAATATCTTCTACCACACTGAGAAGTAAAAGGTGTTTTGTTTCTCATCATGCCACCTTTGGGAAAGGGAATTTCTTGTTAAGAAATTAGTGGTCATGAGGTAGAACTGGAAGGAGTTCCAGCTATACAAATTCCAGCTGATGATTTGGTAGAACCAGAGGATTCAATAGTTTCCAACGAATCTCGGCCTCTCCGCCGATTGTTCCCTGATTAAAAATCAAGAATTTCCTCAACGAGGCATCACATGTTCACGCGTGACCAAGGGTCACGTGTTGACACGTGATCTATTTACAGAGTTAAAGTTTTAAGCAAGTAAAACAGGGGGCTGAAGAAAGACCCCAAAGGGGGGTCACGTGCTCACACGTGGCCGGGGGGTCACGTGCCCACACGTGACCAAGAGTCACGTGCCGACACGTGATGATCTTTAGCCCGGCAGAAATACAGAGTTTAATTCTATCAAGTTATAAAAGCCTCAATGAGGCATCACGTGTTCACACGTGACCAAGGGTCACGTGTTGACACGTGATCTATTTACAGAGTTAAAAATCCTAAGCAATCGGAAGTAAAACAAGCGGCTGAAGAAAGACCCCAAAGGGGGGTCACGTGCTCACACGTGACCAGAGGCCACGCACTCTCACGCGGCCAGAGGTCACGTGTTGACACCTGATGACCCTTCAGCCCAATTAAAGTACAGAATTAAAACTCTGAAGGAGGAGCGATCACGTGCCAACACGTGATAGGCTTTGAAAGCTTTATAAATTAACAGAATTAAATTCTAAAATTCTCTAAAATCTTTCCAAATGGAAAAGGATTATGGGGACCGTTGGATTAAAGATCCAAGGGTGATTGAAAATCACCAATTTGGGGGGGAAAAATCTTAGACAAGGAAAGATTTCCCCTAAAATCTCACCAGAAATAACAAACAGAATATCTTCGGATTTAAAATCCAACGGTGAATAAAATTCACTGTGTGATCTAAAGGATCATATTAATTATGAAAACAAACAAAATCTTTCAATGAAATATTTACTAAACAAATTGATTCTTTTCATTCTCTTATAAATAGGAGCCGAGAGGAAAGAAACGGAGATAGAATTTTGATATAGAGTTTTGGAATCTTGAAATTTCAGAGAGAAAAGAAAGGAGAATTTAATTCTCAATAAAGAAAACTCTAGGTGAGAAAAGAAAGGGGACCAAAACTTCAGACAGAGAATTTAATTCTCAAATCTAAGAGTTTAACTCTTCTGGAAAAAAAAGAATTTAGTTCTTCCTCTGGTTGAAGATCTGCAAGAGCACATCTCCCCATAAGTTGAGAATTTAATTCTCATCGGGTTGAGATCCTGCCATGCAGATCCAAAACTTAGAGGGGGAATTGAGTTTAGAGAATTTAATTCTCCTAAATTTATAGGAATTTAATTCCTCCAATATGAAACTAAGGTTTAACCCTATATGAGAATTCAATTCTCCTAAAATTACAGGAATTTAATTCCTTCAAGATGGACAGAATTAGGGTTTAAGCCTATATGAGAATTTAATTCTCCCAAACTCACAGGAATTTAATTCCTTCATGATGAAACCAGGGTTTAACCCAATCTGAGAATTTAAATCTCTTAAAACTATAGGAATTTAATTCCTTCAAGATGGACAGAACTAGGGTTTAATCCTAATTGAGAATTTAATTCTCTCAAAATTACAGGAATTTAATTCCTCCTAAAATGAAATTAGGGTTTCACCCTGTATAAGAATTTAATTCTTTAACATATATGGGAATTTAATTCCTCTGAAAGGAAATTAGGGTTTAACCCTATATAAGAATTTAATTCTTTCAGAATAGGAATTTAATTCCTCCAAAATCATAATCAGGGTTTAACCCTACAGAGAATTTAATTCTTAAAGATAAAAAGAATTAAAGCATGCAAAAAGTTAGGTCACGTGTCCCCACGTGACCCCTGAACAGATCTCCCAAAAATGAGAAGAAAAAGCTTTGAGGCAAAGCCTCACGTGCTTCCACGTGACCTCCAAAACAACGAGAATAAAAGCAAAGGCAGATTCTAATTTGGGCGCTCTCACGTGTTACCACGTGACCCCTTGATAAACGCTTCAATAATCAGCGCACAAACCTCTGCCAACATGTGATGGCCAGAAAATCAAAGTGTTTAACACTTAATTACAGAACGAAGAAAAGAAGATCTGTCCCCACCTTTGAGGCAATGCCTCACGTGTCCACACGTGACCCCTTTTCTTTAGTGTTTAACACTAATTCGAGAGCTTTATTCCCAGTGTTAACACTGATTATCTTTTAGTGTTTAACACTAATTTGAGAGTTCTGTTTTCAGTGTTTAACACTGTTATTCTCTAGTGTTTAACACTATTTTTAGCCAAATTGGCTAATTTTTTTCAGGGGCAAAAGCCTCCTCTTCAACTGAATCTCAGAATTGAGTAAAATTCAGAGCTATAATGTTTAATGCTCAGTCAAAGATAAAAATGTTACCAAAGCCCTCAAACTCTTGTTTGAGCATTGCTGAATGATGAGGGGCTGAACCCAGACAAATGTCTAATGGTCCAATAAAGGGCCAACACTTCAAATTTAATTGGACTTAGCCCACGTTGGCCATAAATCCTCAATTCAGATTTAACTGAGCCAATGTGCTCATAATCTAATTAATTGATCTTAGTTCCAAAATTGGACTATAGATCTCTCAATCAACTTTGGTTCAAGGGTACATCTCTTCACTCCTCTGATATTTGTCGTTGTAATCCTTCAACGTCTTCAGAAAGGTGACGGGTCCCGACAACCACATTTCACGGGCTATGATGTCCTTAACCTCGACCGTGAGGTCTTTAAACCAACATTGGACTGTGGGGTCCTTAAACTCACGGACTATGATGTCCTTAACCTCGACCGTGATGTCTTTAAACTAACATTGGACTGTGGGGTCCTTAAACTCACGGACTATGATATCCTTAACCTCGACCGTGATGTCTTTAAACTAACATTGGACTGTGGGGACCTTAAACTCACGGACTATGATGTCCTTAACCTCGACCGTGATGTCTTTAAACTAACGATGGACCACCATGTCTTAAACTGGTAATCGACCGCAATGTCCCTAAACTAAACAATAAAGTTCAAATACTCTCTCTTGTTGGATCTAAATGGTCCTGTTAAGTTGATCTTAGTCTAAAATTAGACTAACGTATCCTTAACATACGTTTAAGTTGATCTTAGTCCCAAATGAAACTAACGTATCCTTAAACCCAACCCCTCAAACCCAAATCTAAGAAGATACGGATTTGGACTAGTCCACGCCCTACGGGCGACGACATAAATTAGTCTCCGTATACAATCCACGGGCAACCACAAACAAAACAAACACCCACGACACGAAGTGGCCATCTGGAGAAGGAGAAAGTTGTTACCGTGATACGGTAGCGTAATTAACTGCGGGGGCTTGCGCCTGCAGGGAAGTGCGTCCCCACAATCAAAAACCCCTTAAATGAGGGGGAATCTGACGAAGTCTGCTACATCGGCCGCATCTGTTTAAACCTTCGATACATGGTGCCATAAATCAACTTGGCAGCTTCGGAGAGGTGGACGGATAGCACCAATTAGCATCTGCCCCGAAATTCAGGCAAGACGTTTATCGTGTCTTCGCCGCGTCTTTCGGCAGGGAACAGATTCTCTATAGAGAATTTAATTCCTCCAAAATCATAATCGGGGTTTAACCCTACAGAGAATTTAATTCTTAAAGATAAAAAGAATTAAAGCATGCAAAAAGTTAGGTCATGTGTCCCCACGTGACCCCTGAACAGATCTCCCAAAAATAAGAAGAAAAAGCTTTGAGGCAAAGCCTCACATGCTCCCACGTGACCTCCAAAACAACGAGAATAAAAGCAAAGGCAGATTCTAATTTGGGCGCTCTCACGTGTTACTACGTGACCCCTTGATAAACGCTTCAATAATCAGCGCACAAACCTCTGCCAACACGTGATGGCCAGAAAATCAAAGTGTTTAACACTTAATTACAGAACGAAGAAAAGAAGATCTGTCCCTACCTTTGAGGCAATGCCTCACGTGTCCACACGTGACCCCTTTTCTTTAGTGTTTAACACTAATTCGAGAGCTTTATTCCCAGTGTTAACACTGAACATCTTTTAGTGTTTAACACAAATTTGAGAGTTCTATTTTCAGTGTTTAACACTGTTGTTCTCTAGTGTTTAACACTATTTTTAGCCAAATTGGCTAATTTTTCCAGAGGCAAAAGCCTCCCCTTCAACTGAATCTCAGAATTGAGTAAAATTCAGAGCTATAATGTTTAATGCTCAGTCAAAGATAAAAATGTTACCAAAGCCCTCAAACTCTTGTTTGAGCATTGCTGAATGATGAGGGGCTGAACCCAGACAAATGCCTAATGGTCCAATAAAGGGCCAACACTTCAAATTTAATTGGACTTAGCCCAAGTTGGCCATAAGTCCTCAATTCAGATTTAACTGAGCCCATGTGCTCATAATCTAATTAATTGATCTTAGTTCCAAAATTGGACTATAGATCTCTCAATCAACTTTGGTTCAAGGGTATATCTCTTCACTCCTCTGATATTTGTCGTTGTAATCCTTCAACGTCTTCAGAGAGGTGACGGGTCCCGACAACCATACATTTCACGGACTATGATGTCCTTAACCTTGACTGTGAGGTCTTTAAACTCACGGACTATGATGTCCTTAGCCTCGACCGTGATGTCTTTAAACCAACATTGGACTGTGGGGTCCCTAAACTCACGGACTATGATGTCCTTAACCTCGACCATGATGTCTTTAAACTAACATTGGACTGTGAGGTCCTTAAACTCACGGACTATGATGTCCTTAACCTCGACCGTGATGTATTTAAACTAACATTGGACTATGGGGTCCTTAAACTCATGGACTATGATGTCCTTAACCTCGACCGTGATGTCCTTAAACTAACATTGGACTGTGGGGTCCTTAAACCCACGGACTATGATGTCCTTAATCTCGACCGTGATGTCTTTAAACTAACATTGGACTGTGGGGTCCTTAAACTCATGGACTTTGATGTCCTTAACCTCGACCGTGATGTCTTTAAACTAACGATGGACCACCATGTCCTTAAACTGGTAATCAACTACAATATCCCTAAACTAAACAATAGAGTTCAAATGCTCTCTCTTGTTGGATCTAAATGGTCCTGTTAAGTTGATCTTAGTCTAAAATTAGACTAACGTATCCTTAACATACGTTTAAGTTGATCTTAGTCCCAAATGAGGCTAACGTATCCTTAAACTCAACCCCCCAAACCCAAATCTAAGAAGATACGGATTTGGACTAGTCCACGCCCTACGGGCGACGACATAAATTAGTCTCCGTATACAATCCACGGGCAACCACAAACAAAACAAACACCCATGACACGAAATGACCATCTGGAGAAGGAGAAAGTTGTTACCGCGATGCGGTAACGTAATTAACTGCAGGGGCTTGCGCCTGCAGGGAAGAGCGTCCCCACAATCAAAAACCCCTTAAACGAGGGGGAATCTGACGAAGTCTGCTCATCGGCCGCATCCGTTTAAACCTTCGATACATGGTGCCATAAATCAACTTGGCATCTTCGGAGAGGTGGACGGATAGCACCAATTAGCATCTGCCCCGAAATTCAGGCAAGATGTTTATCGCGTCTTCACCGCGTCTTTCGGCGGGGAACAGATTCTGGCACGCCCTGTGGGACCTTTTCCTCTTTCCACTCCACACTTCGTGTGTCGTGTTCGTGAACCAATCGCGGTTTGCTAATGGTTGCCCTTGGGTTTCGAGGTACTAAGATTTGGCGTTTTGCTTGCTGCAGAAAAGCAAAGAATCAATGGCGTCCACTTGTGCAAGATGTTCCAACTACAACTGCAACCTACGCTCCGCCTCACTTGGAGGTGTAGCCTACGGGCCCCAAGCGGCTTCCTTATTCATGATGCTAGTGGAACAGGTCACTCAGGCCACTACTGGATTGTTTTTCGAGACCATGCTCCCGCCAACGAACTTCACCGTTCCTGTACCAACACCAGATGCTCCCAAGAAGTCGGTCATTGATCGACTTGCTACTACCACGGCCCCTCTCAACGGATCGTCCAGCTCCAACTCCTCAGTCTTCGTCAGACTGAGCCTGAACTCCAATGGGCCTGCAAAGAAGCCCATGACACCTGAAATGGCCATCCCAAAGAAGATAGCCATCTCTGCTCCTGAAGTCGTCAAGGCGGCTTCTCCTGCCAAAGAGTCGGTCTTTACAAGATTGACTATTCCGGCTCCCGTTCCTGCTCGAAGGTCTGTCTTTGACAGATTGGATACCCTTACTCAAAAGATGTCAGTCTTCAAGAGGCTGGCACCAGCGGCGCCTCATCTGGACAGGGGACAAGACAAAACCTTACCCATCGCCGGACCAGCCCCAACAGCTCGACACGCTCGACGTCGCCACTGGCGCCGAGTAAGGAAGGCCGGGGGCATCTCCCCCTCTGGGCTAACTCCACCGGCTCCAACGGTGGAAATTAATGCTGCTGTTCCAACCGGGAACAGCTTTAAGCTGCTGAACAAGGTGCGCAGGAATTCACCTACCGCCATACTAAAAAGATCTCCGCCGCCGGTGGAGACCGTCATAGAAATGAAGCCGGAACAGCCCCCTCAGCGGCTGTCCTCTAAAGTTTACAAAGTCTGGCGACGTGTCCAAGAGTCAGTGATCGATCAAGGCTACCTCCGCCGACAGAAGAAGCTGAAGGTTCAGCCGGAAGGGAACCGTCCCAATAAGCCGCAAAAGACGACAACCACTTGGGTGCCCACTGCAACGGCCCCCTCAACTTCGACCGCGCATAAAAGAAGAAGGCCGGAGAAAATCCCCATGCCTACGACAAATGTCAAAGGCACTGAGCCCAAACGCCCTAAGTCTGGGGGCATGGTGGTGCATACCGTCTACATGGCATCCGGAAAAGAGGATAGCCGCGCTTCTACGGGCCACCGACCACTCACCCGATCCATCACAAGAGCACAGGAACAACAACAGCAGAAGCTTCAAGAGATGCTGACTGCAATGGCCGCACTTACCGGGCCAAAAGAAAGCCCGGAGGCGTCATCGGAACAACGCCATGAGCAGGAAACTGATGCCGAGTTCCTTCGAAGAATGCTTGAGAAGAAAGACAAGGAGGCTGCGGAACAAGCGGCCAATATAAAGCAAATGGCCTTTCTATTCCAGGATATGGTGGGCATGATGATCCAGCAGGACCCTCCAGCCGAAGATCCTCCAGTGATAATTGAAAATGATAGAGGAGAAACATCAAACCCTCTGCCGGCTCTATCAACAGCCAAGGAGGAGACGATTTCCAAGTCCGCCCTAGATGATTATATCGCTCAGCAGATACGAGTTCACCAGGCGAATGAAGCGGCTGGGCAAATTGTTAGAACTGGGCGACCGTATCCTGGATGGTATGATCAAATAAAGTACCCGCCGGGCTACACGATCCCCAAATTCCATGTGTACAAGGGGACAGGCAATCCCCATCAACATGTCGCTCAGTTCAGGGCTCTCTGTGGCAAAACTGGTGGCGATGATAAGCTCTTGCTCCGCCAATTCGTCGGCAGTTTATCGGAAACGGCATTTGAGTGGTACTCCGAACTTCCAAATGACTCCGTCAAAACTTTCACGGAAATGGAGTTGTTTTTCACCCAGCGATTCGCAAGTGCTAGTGAACGCACCCCAATAATAGCATTGATCAATGCCAGAGTGAAGCCAGGTGAAACGTGGGTTCAGTATGCAATCCGATGGCGGAATCTGTGGTCGAAGTGTGAGCAGCGTATCGAAGAAGCACCAGCGGTGGGCATGTTCGTGGGCACCCTGGACCCTCATGCAACTATTTCACAGTTCATGATGTTCTTCAAACCGACTACGTTCCAGGCTTTAATCGACAAGCTAGCCCAGATGGACCAGATGGGTCATAGACCATCTCCCCCGAAGCCGGAACCGCAGAACGAAAAGGGTAAAGGGAAGGTGATCTTCATTGCGAATACCCAACAGCAACCCAGTGCCCCAAAACTAACGGATCAACTGGAAGAGAGACGGCGCTATTATAATGAGAAAATGAAACGTCCTTACTCGTTCCCATGGGACAAAAGGAAGAGACTATTCGAACTGGCGATGCGTAACAGGCTTATCAATCTGCTGAATCCAAGGCGACCATCGCAACCCGGCGAAGTGAATAATCCCAATTATTGCCCTATCACCAAACGGTAGGCCATCCAATCGAAGATTGTTTCGTCTTTAAGGGATGGATAGAGGATCAGTACCAACAAGGCAAGTTTGCGTTGTCTGAGAAGTGGAAAGTAAGCCCACCACAACCGCACACTCCTAAGAAGATGGACACACCGGGGGCAACGTGCTCTTTTGTTGAAGAAGCTCCATGGGAGGTCGTTCTTTCAGCCAAAACCAAAAGAATGCTGAATGATCTCCAGACATGCCCGGCGATTAGGTGGAAGAATCCGCTGGAACCCCAGATCATCGAAGGGATGCTGAAGCCGCGCCCAACTCCAAAGATCAGTGATGATAGCCAAAATTCTCTTGCACAGCCGTCGAAATCTTCGAAAAAGAATAAGAAATCCAAAAAGCCCGTGAAGCCTGGCGACAAGCGCACGGACTTGCAGAAACAGATCGACGCGTTGGAAGAGTATAATCAAAAGGCGCGGACTCCAATCACGCTCCAAGAGTTTTTCGGCCACGTCCTTGAAGATGGAGATGATGGGAAAGACTCGTCGGATGAATCTGAAGATTACGTAGCAAGTTGCCATGTGATCTCTCACTCATCAATAAACGATGAAGAAGCCCTTTGCACCAAGAGACTGGGGGCAGGGCCTGAACCGGAATTTCCAGAGCCGTCAGACGAAATGATCGACGCATTCCTGAACGAAGCTCTTCTGAAAAGTAAAGCTTATCGGGAATATGAGATGGCTATACTTGAAAAGTCCAAGCGCCGGCGACTGGACGAAAGAGTCGAGACATTCCCGCCGAATCAGAAGACATCTGTCACAAATAAAAACAAGCTCAAGACGGGGAAAAGGTTCGCCAAGGACATATCAATGGGAATGAAGCTGCCACCCTCCGAAGGAAACGCTACTAATGAAGCGGAAATACATCCTAGCTACTGCTTATTTCACCGGAAGATTACGCACCCCACCGAAGAGTGCAACGCTTTTAAAAGATGGTGGCAAGGATATGTTGCTCACCGGCAACATTTTAAACGGATGAAATGAAAAACTCGTCGGGAGCGAAGAAGCACGACCGAGGAGTTTAAAGGGACCGCCGGCAACTGTCGCGTGGTCAACGCTGGGAGATCGCAAGTCCTCACCTTCGGAAGTGACTCCGACGAAGAGATGAACCTTTGCCCTCTTTTCAAAGAATCTACCTCGAGGAAAGAGGAAGAACCAAAGACCTGCGAAAATATCCAGCTGCGCAGTCGTACGTTGCCCGAAAAGAATCTCGGACCCGCGAACAGAAAAGATAAGGGAAAAGAGAAGGTCTCTGAAGATATCGTCCTAGATGACCAAGTCACGAAAGAACTGACTGCTAAGGACCCGCCAAAGAAGAATAACATGGACTACAACGTTCTGGCACACTTGAGGAAGCTACCCTCGTAGCTCAGCATTCTCGACGCTCTTCTGTTATCAAAAGAGGCGAGAGATTCATTGATCAAGGCGCTACAAGAGCCAGGACAATTCCAAGCTTTCCTCGCCGAAGAAAAGATGAAGGACGAGCTGGAAGAAGTGCACACAGCCGATATCACCTTCGGCGACGAAGATCTCCTCCTTGGGACGTGGGAGCACAACCGTCCCCTATATGTCTCAGGATATTGCCACGATATAAAGATAGGCAAAATCCTGGTCGACAATGGGTCTTCCGTCAATCTCCTCAACGTGCGAGTGTTGAAGAAAATCTGCATGAGCGTTCAGCACCTCGCTCGCGATAAAATTACCATCTCCGGTTTCGACTCCCAGTCATCACGGACTCTCGGGTCTGTGATACTGACGCTGCGCTTCGGGCTACTCGTCACGGATATTAAATTTCACATCATTGACGCTAAGACTTGCTACAATGCTTTGCTCGACCGGCCCTGGTTACACGAGTACAACATCATCCCTTCTACACAACATCAGTGCATGAAATACTTCAAGGATGGTCTCGAATACACTGTAACAGGGGAGTTGAATCCATTCTCCGTAAACGAAGTCCGAAAATACGAAGATGCGAAATACTTCTTACCAGATTTCGAGGACGCGGAGAGATGTCACAAACCGAGGGACAAAGCTATCACCACTATTCCAGTCTTCGAGAGTGATACCGAGGAGGAAGAAGAGATAGTTTATTCGAGGCCGCCTCAATGCCACAACCCGGGACCGTCCACCCCCATGTTGATCTTCAGCAGCAACTCGGAAAACGAAGTCCATGCTATATTCTCTGCTTGGCTTTCAATACAAACATTCGCTGATGAAGAGCAAAGTTTGCAAGTTGCCATGGTTCCGCCCAAACATTATAAAGAGCTCGATACGCTTGAAACTTATAGTGTGCAACAACTACAGACATTCTACGTCCCTCCCAGGCGAAAAGGTGAAAAGGAGATCCTATTCTACCGATCCGTGGAAACCAGAGTGGAAAAAGAAATTTGGCATGGCACGGATTCTACACTTGATAAGCTTCAGCCCATTCGTCTGCCGAGATATTACACGAAAGGTTTGAAAAGGCTATTAAAGCGTCAAGAGGTACCCTTCAGACAGACTACTCGACAAGTTCGATCTACAACAGGATTTGGGATGTCCCTGGAACTCAGCGCAAGTTGCCCAACGGGAGAATGGAAACAATCAGGCTTGGATATGTTCAATCCAGAAAACAGGAACGGGTCCATAGTAGCTACGTCATATATGACTTCGACGAAGAAGAGGATGCCGTGTTAAAAGAGGCTGATCCTGAACCAAAACAAGGTCTGGTCATCAAAGCGCCAAGTCCGTCATTTGAAGAATGAATGGACAGGCTAGTAAAGGAAGCGGCTCAAAAGATCTGGGATGACCATAACCGCGAGATGGCCATTTACGAAAAAGCCAGGACACAGCGCCTCCTTCAACAAACCGCAGAGAACAGCAATGCTCTTCCTTATCAACCCGTCATACAAAAGGCCCGACGCAGAGGCAAAAATAAATTAAAGAACGGGAAAAGCGTTCGAGAGTGACAAAACGGGACTAAGAAGCCACGTGATGGGAATCGAGCAATCCGGATTCGTCCTTTATAAAGAAGATGAATCGAGCGTACTCTTTTCCTTAGAACAAAACACGGAAGATACTTGATCTCGCCATAAGACATCGAATGATCACCCTCCCGGAGTCCAAACACCCCGAGCAAGCCAACGAGATCTCTCACCCAGACTATTGCCCTTATCACCGAGCAATAGGACATCCTCTCGAACACTGCTTCACCTTCAAGAATTGGGTCGAAAACCAATATCAGCTCGGCAAGTTCTCTTTATCCAGCAGTTGAAGGATAAATCCGCCACGGAAGCACGAACCAAAAGCCGCGCATATAGCAAGAGTAGAACCAGATCAACATCGGTCTTAGAAGCGAGCTCGTACTTGTCATATGATAACGCTATCAAGAGAAGAGCCTGAAGATATGGATGACCCCCCCATGGTGCTTCGAAAACAACGACGACGAGGTGATCTCGGAGTTTCCGCCGGTGCCAAAGGAGCTGGAAGATGGAATACATACTACTATAGATGAACTCAAGAAAATTGACTTTGGAACGGCAAGTGATCCACGACCGACGTTTGTTAGTGAGTTGATGTCTGAAGAACGGGTGGCCACATTAAAAGACGTGCTTATGCAGCATAAAGATTGCTTTGCATGGAACTATTCCGAGATACCAGGACTAGATCCAGAGATTGTTGTCCACAAATTGGCAATATCCCCAGATGTCAAGCCAATCAAACAAGCGCCGAGAAGAATGCGGCTCGAGCTTGAGATGAGCATCAACGCAAAAGTCAAGAAGCTAATCGACTCTGGCTTCATCCAAGAGGTGCAGTACCCTGACTGGATCGCCAGCACCGTCCCGGTGATGAAGAAAAATGGGACAGTGCGCATATGTGTGGACTTTCGAGATCTCAATAAAGCCTGCCCGAAAGATGATTTCTCGGTACCAGTCACCGAACTGATGATAGATAATACATCCACTCAAGAAGTCTTCTCCTTCATGGACGGCTCGTCAGGATACAATCAGATAAAGATGCATCCCGAGGACCAGAAGCATACCGCTTTGCAGACCCCTCTAGGCATATTCTGCTACAAGGTGATGCCCTTTGGTCTAAAGAACGCCGGTGCCACCTATCAGAGGACCATGACGAAGATTTTCGATGACCTCATACACGAAATCGTCGAATGCTATATCGACGATCTCGTAGTTAAAAGCAAATCATATGAAGAACATCTGGAGCATCTGAAGACCGTATTTCAACGCCTTCGGCAATACAACTTGAAGATGAACCCTCTCAAATGCGCATTCGGAGTTTCCTCGGGCAAATTCCTAGGATTCATTGTCCGACACCGAGGCATCAAGATAGATCCGTCAAAGATCAAGGCGATTATGGAGATGCCCCCGCCAAGGACTCTCAAGCAATTGCGGTCTCTCCAAGGGAAGCTCGCGTATATCCGGCGATTTATAGCCAATCTCTCTGGCAAGTGCCGTCCGTACAGTCGCTTGATGAAGAAAGGGACCCCGTTCGTCTGGGATCACAAATGCCAAGACGCACTGGACGAAATCAAGCAGTATCTGCAGAACCCGCCAGTGCTGGCCGCTCCGGTCAAGGGAAAACCCCTCATTCTGTATACAACCACCCTTAAAGGTTCCTTAGGCGCATTATGGGCACAAGAGAATGACCAAAGGAAGGAGAGAGCGCTCTACTATTTGAGTCGAGTTCTACTGGGGGCAGAAAGCAAATACTCTCCCATTGAAAAACATTGCCTGGCGTTGATCTTCGCGATAACGAAACTCAGGCACTGTGCGTTGGCGTATGAAGTCCGTCTTATATCGAAGGTAGACCCTCTAAAATATTTGATGTCAAAAGCCATATTGATAGGGCGACTCGCTATATGGGCCTTGCTCTTGATGGAGTTCTCAATAACTTATCGGCCCCTTAAGGCAGTGAAAGGCCAGGCCATCGCCGACTTCCTCGCTGATCATCCGATACCCGCCGATTCCCCTCTGAATTGCGAACTGCCAGACGAACATGCGTTTGACACGATCGACGGAAGTGATACCCGATAGGAACTTTATTTTGATGGAGCGTCTTCCATGAAGAAGCGCAAACAAAACACGCTCATAATCAAATCAGGGGTAGGCCTCATCTTCGTAACTCCACAAGGAGGGATAATGCGCTTTGCTTTCTCCTTAACAGAGCCAAGGACAAACAATGAAGCCGAGCATGAAGCTTTGATAGCAGGTCTCGAGATCGCCATCGATATAGGGGTTGAGAACCTCCTCATATACGGAGACTCCCAGCTGGTCGTTAGTCAAGTAAATGGAGACTACCAGACGTGCAAACCAGAATTAGTGAAGTACGGCGAGAGAGTGCAATAACTGCTGACTCAAATCCCTTCCTACACCTTGCAAAGCATACCGCGTGCGGAAAATAGCAAAGCAGATGCATTAGCCAAGCTTGCTAAAGAATTGGCTGATGAGAACCTCGATGACGTAAGAATTGTGGTACAAAGCCGTCGGGTTCTTGCACCGGCGGAAATATCTCCAGAGTCGTCTTAAGAAAAGGGAGCGACCGAGCAAATGGCTCTGCAAGTAAAAGACCAGGAAAAGGTTGAGAATTGGAGAGAAGTCTTCATAGACTACTTCAAATCCCGTCGAATACCTGAAGATGCGTCCTCAAGACATCAGCTTATGAAACGAGCTCTGTCTTTCGCTTTCGTCAATGATACCCTGTACAAGAGGTCGTTTGATTCTTTGTGGCTAAGATGCCTGGGACCCGAAGAAGCAAAAAGAGTCGTCCAAGAAACTCACGAAGGACTCTGTAGTTCTCACCAAGCCGGACCGAAGATGAAGCTGAAAATCAAAAGGATGGGCTACTATTGGCCCACAATGATCCAGGACTGCCTTGAGTATGCGAAGCAATGCCACTCGTGCCAGATCCATAAGGACTTTATCCACCAGCATCCAAATCCACTACATCCAACGATAGCAAGCTGGTCGTTCGAGATGTGGGGAACTGACATAATCGGCCCCATCGAACCAGCATCGTCCAGAGGACATCGGTTCATTTTGGCGACAACTGATTACTTCTCCAAGTGGGCAGAAGCAGTACCGCTAAGGGAAGTGAAGACGGAGAATATCCTCCACTTCTTCAAGATACACGTCATTTATCGGTTTGGCACTCCGCGACGGATTATCTCCGATAACGGACCAGCCTACAGAAGCCATAAGATTAGCCGCTTCACACAACAACATAACATAGACTGGAGATGCTCTTCGGTTTATAACCCTCAAGCTAACGGTCTAGCTGAGGCTTTCAACAAGACCTTGACGAAGATCGTGAAAAAGACTGTGTCACGAAATAAGAAAGACTGGCATGAGAGACTACAAGAAGCTCTCTGGGCGTATCGAACTACGTTCAAGACGGCCACGAACACAACGCCATACGCGTTGGTATTCGGTACAGAAGCGGTACTCCCCCTCGAGATAGAGTTACCCTCTCTACGAGTGGCAGTTCATTACGAGCTAACGGACGAAGAGAACGCTCACCTTCACCTCGAGGAGCTCGATGCCCTTGATGAAACCCGGCTCATAGCGCAACAAAATCTGGAGGCTTATAAAGCAAAGATGACGCGCTCATACGAAAGATTGACTAGGCCGAGGACATTCCGCCAAGGCGAACTCGTGCTAGTGGTCAAAAGACCTATGATCCCCAATCGTGCTAAATGAGGGAAATTCGAGCCGAATTATGAAGGCACGTATATTATAGACAAAGTCTACCAGGGTGGAGTCTATCTACTCATGGACATGCATGGTGAAAGGCCCTTTAGGCCAATAAACGGTCGCTTCCTGAAGAAGTACTACGCTTGACGAGTCACGGCTAAGGTCAATGATAGATGACGACGCCTATGTCCGCTCACTATCTTCCTAAGCCCAAACTCTATAAGTAATAGCCGACTAACGGACCGAAACGTCCTTAAACTAACAGCGGACCGAAAGGTCCTTAAACTAACGACGGACCAAAATATCCTTAAACTAACAACAGGCCACTACGTACTAAAACTAGCCCTTGACCGAGATGTCGATAAACTACGGTGGATTGCAGCATCCCAAAGATGATAAAAAAAAGAATAAGAAAAAAAAGAAAAAAAAAAAGAAAACGGTTTGTCCATAAGCAAAATGGGCACGGATGAAAACCCGAAAGGACTCCGTGAGTAAAAACAGCAGGGCTACCGGCGAGTTTTGTGAAAACCCGAAAGGGCGCAACCTCGTTAGAATAAAAAAAAGAGAAAGAAAAATGGTATGTCTATAAGCAAAATGGGCAGGGATGAAAACCCGAAAAAGCTCCGTGAGTAAAAACAGCAAGGCTACCGGCGAGTTTTGTAAAAACCCGAAAGGGCGCAATCTCGTTAAAAGACACTTGCAAGGTCCTCTCGACTTTGTCAGGAGAAACCACCTGCGTGAGATCCTTACGACTCACAAGGGAGCAACACACTTAGGGGTCCCTACGATTCCT
Source organism: Agapanthus africanus (assembly GCA_030015575.1). Lineage (NCBI taxonomy): Eukaryota > Viridiplantae > Streptophyta > Magnoliopsida > Asparagales > Amaryllidaceae > Agapanthus > Agapanthus africanus. The sequence continues at coordinate 411,257,965 of CM057349.1, read as the reverse complement.
AAGGAGAAATTACACTTGCGAGATCCTCACGACTCGTAAGGAGAACCCTCTTATGGGACCCTCACGGCTCATAAGATTTGAAAGTCTTAAGCTACAGGGACCTAAACCTGTTCTTAAGCAGCCCCCACAACCTCCGATACTACCCTACAAGCGGCTCAATGCTGACCCTTGTATACAATCCACGGGCGCGAATAAATATTTCCCTAACAAAGTCCCATCCGTGACTAGGAATATGTCTACATGGTGAACAATCTTTGTAAGTCCTCTCGACTTATAAGGAGAAAACACTCTTGTAAGATCCTTACGACTTATAAGAGATCATACACTTAGGAGTCCTCACAATTCCTAAAAAGAAAACGCACCTACGAGATCCTTACGACTCGCAGGGAGAAATACCTTTATGAGACCCTTACGGCTCATGAAGTTAAAAGCCTTAGTCGACAGGATCTTAACCCTAATCATTAAGACACATTTGTCCAACATCGACAGAGGCAAATGATGATTCGTTCCTGGCCATATCCCAGTTGTAGCGGTGCTGATGCCAAAATCGGTGTCAAAATCTAAGCTTGCAGCAAAAAGCCAGCAAGCCATACATGTATACGAAATAGCCGAAATGATGGGGCAACTCGTAAACAAAATCAGCAAGTAAAAATGTATACATGCGAAATAGCCGAAATGATTGGGCAACTCGCAATAAAAAGAAGCGAGTAAAAATAAAACAAATAGCCGAAATGATTGGGCACCGCGAAAAATAGCCGAAATGATTAGGCAATCGCGACCTTCGCGATATAAAAGCTAAAATGATAGAGTATCGCGGAAATAAAAAAATGATGATAAATGGAAAAATGAAATTTATGCCCTACAGGTGAGATCACATCAATCCCTGTATACAATCCAGGGGCACAAATAAAGAAGGAATCACACCTTCCCTCCCCAGGTTTTATCAGAAGAAGAAGCCAAATCTCAATGGTTCATAGACAGCCTAGAGATCATCTCAACATTCGTCTTATTACAACGGACACAACATCAAGCAAAGCGGAACAGCGGCAACTCCCAGTTCCATGACTCGGCGGTGTACAGATGACCGAGAGTCAAACTCCGACTCTATGAAATATGGATAAAGTCAACCCTTCCTGGCTACGTGGAACGCGGATTATGTCACTCCTGACCCTGTGGGAAACGTCCAGAGCGGATCCTGGTCCTCGCAGAGCACGGCAGTGACCCCGTGTGAAGCATCCAGAGAGGAGCCTGGTCCTCGCCGAACACAGCAGTGAACCCATGGGAAACATCCAGAGCAAAATTCCTGGCTACGTGGAACGCGTATTATGTCACTCCTGGCCCCGTGGAAAACGTCCAGAGTGGATCCTGGTCCTCGCAGAGCACGGCAGCGAACCCGTGTGAAGCATCTAGAGCGGATCCCGGTCCTCGCAGAGCACGGCAGTGAACCCGTGTGAAGCATCCAGAGCGGAGCCTAACCCTCGCCGAACACAGCAGTGAACCCGTGGGAAGCATCTAGAGCAAAATTCCTGGCTATGTGGAACGCGGCAATAACCCCGTGGGAAACGTCCAGAGCGGATCCTGGTCCTCGCAGAGCACGGTAATGAACCCGTGTGAAGCATCCAGAGCGGAGCCTAGTCCTCGCCGAACACGACAATGAACCTGTGGGAAGCATCTAGAGCAAAATTCCTGGCTACGCAAAGCACGGCAGCAAACCCGTGTGAAGCATCCAGAGCAGATCCTGGTCCTCGCAGAGCACGACAATGAACCCATGTGAAGCATCCAGAGCGGAGCTTAGTCCTCGCCGAACACGGCAGTGAACCCGTGGGAAGCATCTAGAGCAAAATTTCTGGCTACGTAGAACGCGGTAATGAAACCGTGGGAAACATCCAGAGCGGATCCCGGTCCTCGCAGAGGACGGCTATGAACCCGTGTGAAGCATCCAGAGCGGAGCCTGGTCCTCACCGAACACGGCAGTGAACCCGTGGGAAGCATCCAGAGAAAAATTGGACTGTAAGGTCCTTAAACTCACGGACTATGATGTCCTTAACCTCGACCGTGATGTCTTAAAACTAACAACGGACTGTGGAGTCCTCGAATCCACGGACTATGATGTCCTTAACCTCGACCGTGATGTCTTAAAAGTAACAACGGACTGTGGAGTCCTTAAATCCACGGACTATGATGTCCTTAACCTCGACCGTGATGTCTTAAAACTAACAACGGAATGTGGAGTCCTTAAATCCATAGACTATGATGTCCTTAACCTCGACCGTAATGTCTTAAAACTAACAACGGACTGTGGAGTCCTTAAATCCACGGACTATGATGTCCTTAACCTCGACCGCGATGTCTTTAAACTACGATATCCTGGAAAGCCTCCGGAGCGGAGCCTGGTCCTCGCCAGACACGACAGTGAACCCGTGGGAAGCATCCAGAGCAACCCCTGACTCCGTGAAATGCGGATAAGGGCAACTTCACCCATCACTTGCGGGTCCTCACGACTCGTAAGGGAGTAAATTCTCTTGTGAGATCTTTATGACTTTCAAGAGAAACACACTTATGAATCCCTATGATTCTTAAGGAGAAATTACACCTATGGGATCCTCTCGACCTGTAGGGAGAAGAACTCTTTATGAGACCCTCACGGCTCATAAAGTCGAAAAGTCTTAGGAGGCAGATCTTAACCCTGAATCCTAAGCCATCGTTGTCCTGCAAAGAGATCAAGATAAACTATCCGCAGAATACACTTACTAAAAAGGGACACACCATCGAGAAGAAAAATATGTCTTTTATTCATGAACCAAAATGGATACAAAGTACAATTCGTGAAAGAACAAAAAAATATACTCTCATTCAGGAGTATGTACAAAGGGAAAATAAAAAAAACATATACAAGCCTTCAGGTCGGCGGGCGATTCAGCAGATTGGTCAGCTCATCCCTCTTTCACTGGGCCTCGCCTTCATGATTCAGTATCGCCAGAAGACGGGCCTCCGCCTGAGCCTGCTGGGTCTGATATGAGGCAAGCCGGCCTTCGAGATCCTCCTCAGTAGCCTTGTGAGCTTCAACCCTTTCGCGAGTGAACACGGCAGCTTTGTCGAAGGCCACCACCTCCTTGATGGCCTCTTGAAGCACTCGCCAGAGTTCATACGCTTTGTTTGCCTTGGCTGTAAGGTTGGCTTGGAGCTCGTTCAGTGCTTTCGAAGCCAACTCCCTTTCCGAAAATTTGCGGCCGAGCCTCTTCTCGCACGACACCATGTTCGCCGCGCACCGCTCAATTAAACCCCGCAAGCCCGCCTTCGCAGCCACAGCCTCCGAAGAAAGGCGGGTACACTCGAGCACGTGCAAGCAGGCCTCCACCTGCCGGCAAAACTCAACCCAGACTTGCACCACTGCTTCGCTATGATAGGTGGCAAGAAAGGGGAGAGAGCCGTTAGCTTCGACAGCAAATGCTTCGACCATAATTACGCTGCAGGCACGAAGTTCCTCGATCAAAGATGATAGAGAAGCGAGGCTTAGCTTGGCCATCCATTCTGAGGCTCGTAAAGCATAAGGGCCGGGCGGCATGGCGATGCGCGACTCCAGCGCTATGAGAACTGGCAGGGCTGTTCAGATTTATAAACGGTCAGTGAAACTTCTAAGCAAAAGAACAAGTGGGACGATATTGAGACTTCACTTACCCACAGTCATGCAAGAAGGAGCTGAAGGCTCCCCTGGCCCTTCGAGAACCTCAACCTCGTCGTCGGCCTCCAAAACTGTAAAGGACATCAATGTCACTTTGCGAAATAACAACAATGCTATGAAAAGATAGCGAACAACACTAACCTTGCCCAGACGAGAGGACGATGCGTTGAGGAGATATCACTTGTGGAGCAGCCATCTCCAACAGGCGCTGAAAAGACTGGGTGGGAGACAAGTCGGCAATCGAAGCCGCCAAGCCGCGCAACTCTGAAAAGACAGAAGAGTTCAGATAATGGAAAGGATACTAATTCAAAATGCAAAAGGTTACCTTCGATGTTCCTCCCATTCTGAATAGGAGGGATAGCAGCTTCAACGGCCTCCGCCGCGACCTCGGGCTCCAACAAAAGGGGAGTAGCCTCGACTACCTCTATCCTAGCCTCTGGGCCACTCCTAGCGAGATCCGTTGGGACGGAGACCACCAAGGGTGCCTCTCCCAAGGGAGCAAGTGCTTCAGGAGCAAGAACCACCGCAGGAGGCTCTATCGTGAGAGGGACAGTTTCATCAACCCCCTCCACACTGAGCAGTGTTTCACTAGGGGTATCAGCAGGCTCTACAGTCAGCAAACCCGTGGGAACCTCCCCCATCGCTGAGGTCTCTACACAGTTCACACAAGAATAAGAATACATATATACAAGTGCAGACAATATGAAGTAATACAAAGAAATACAGGAACATACCGATGCGTAAGGAAGCTTTCAATATGGCTTGTTCAAGCCGATGCTCCTTCTCGAGAAGGTGTGCTCGCCGAGGTTCAAGGGTGGACTCATGGCCGCCAGTCCACAATGAAAGCGCATCCGCAGCGTCCTCCGAAGCAGCCTGTTTAAGGGCCCTTTCGCCCCATTCCTCCGAAGGGCCGATGAAGCGCCGCCGGATCCACGAAGGTTCTTCATAAAAGATTACGGCGGGATAGGGCTTCTTCGGAACCCTCACGTTCTGAGACTCGTCTTTAGAACGTCTTATAGCCTCAGCCAATTGTGCGACTTCCTCGGCAGTTGAACTTGGAAAAAGCAAGCCAGCGTCCGACTCTTGCATGGCCAACGGTTCATCCTGAAGAATGGGCTCAGACTCTACTAAAGAGTCGAGCAGATTGGTAGCCACCTTCCTCCGCTGTTTGGATCCAGAACCGACCACCGAGGATGACCGTTTCCTCCCCCGTGGAGCCTTGGCATGACGCCGACCGACCTCACCCTCAACATCCTCGTTACCGGCACCCTCGCTTGGCGGTGCTGCCGAGGACAACACGGCCATTGTCGATGCCACAGGCGGTGGTATTGCTACTGGCGCCCTTTTACCCCTTGACTAAGCCCGAGTATCCAATGGCATACCAATTGTGGGAGTGAGGTCCACCTCCGACTCCCCCGGAATGAGCGCGACACTGGTGTCCCTCAAGGGGAAGCGGACCGGTGCGCGCGGCCGCGGCGGAACTCCCATGGCCTGAACCGGAGCAAGGGCACCATAGCCAAGAAGCAATCTCTTCTCCTCAGCAATAATTGGGCTAACCTGATGAAGATACCAGCCCGTAAAAGACCCCACGCATCGGGGAATATGATCGGCTTCAGGGATCATGAAGTAAGAACTAGTGTTCAGCCTCACGAAGTGATGAGCAGTATCACGAACAGCTTCGGGTGAAGGGACCGGCGCAACTGTAAAAGCCTCGAAAGGAACGCCCTGATCATATCTAAGCTGCCGGGCGAAGCGATGCGGATTGTACCGCATAAAGAGAGCCGCACTATTTTGACGGAATACCAGATAACCTGGTCTGATCGTGTACAAGTGCGTGGCCTCCCGGGGCTTCAGAGAAGGCACCTCACCTTTCGACTGGTCGTGGAGTTGTTGAATTGGACCTGAAGGAGCAAATAGAACCCGATCAACAAATACCAGTCCGCTCGCACTAGCATAGGGAGCAATCAACACGCGAATAGCCCCGAACTGAGTCGGGTCGGGAGCAGAAGCGTCCACCAGCCGCATGAGTCGCGGAAAAGTGTAGGCGTCATAAAATGCGAGTCTCTGATGCGCAGCAAAAGCCCCCAACACGTGCATCTCAATCCAAGATGTGAAGTAATGAAGGGAGAAGTTTACTACATCCACACCGGGAGTTGAGGTATTGGCCGCGGCGCCTAATCCATGATAGAGATGCGCTAGTGCCGGGATGCCTACGGTCAACCGTGTCCCCTCAGCGATACGATGAGCCAGATAGATAACCAAAACTCTCATGAAGCGGCGATGCATGGAGATGACGAACCAGCTAAGCCAGACACTGATAAAACCCACAAAGAATGTCTCCTCGTCCATGCCGGGAGCTGCAATCGATTCGAAAGATGCTGGCGACATAATGGGAATATAATACTGCGGTAAATCCGATTCCTTAGTCAGCCACCTGTTCAAACCAAACCCAAAGGGGTCATTAATGTTTGCAAACTTTAGAGCCGTCTTCGACAGGACATCCTCGCGAAGGAAACAAGCGATGAAGCTCTTAAAAGTGACGCCCTGCTCCTCTGACTCAGTAAACAGTTTGTCAAAAATGCCCAGGGTCTTGATCAAACTTGGACGCTCGTGGCGGACGGCATTCTCGGTAGACAGGCTGTCGAGCATTGCGGGCTCAGCTTCAAAGACATACTCGTTGGGAGGCAGCAGCTCTTCATAAAGTGTCCCCCTGATCGGCAGCCCCGAGATCTCGCGGAATTCTTCCAAGGAAATCGAAACTTCGCGGTCCCCTAGGAGGAAAGTGTTGGTGGGGAGATTCCACTGGTTCAGGAAGGCCTTAACCCACCAGACGTGAGGAGACGGGTAATGGAAGAGGGATGCATAGATCGCCTGATAAAGCCCAACCTTCTGCAGTCGCGCGCGGTGGGCGGATAGGATGTAGCGAGCCCCAGGAAGGTAGCCCGTGGGGTGTCGAGGGGTGAGCCCTATTTTATAGACCCGCCCCCATGGTTGGGCCTCGCCCTGGCAAATACGGCGTCCCAGAATATCTATGGCTGGGATAGGATGATTCGGTATGCCCGTCGTCGAAGGCTTAAGTCGTCCTATCAGAGTCCAATTAGGCATCTCCACGGCGAAGACAGTCCCTGGAGGATCCATCGGCAAGAACGGAAAGGTAGGCTCCGTCCGTATTTCGCAAAGAAAACTCCGGCGAACCCGGATGATATGACTATACCAGGTCCCCCACAGAAGTAGATTGGTGCGATTCGAGTCGTGAGCCCTGATCATTGCCATCACCTCCTCGTCAGATGGCGATTGGGCAAAAGTGGCTTCCGAGCGGGTGAAAGGAAAATACGGAACAGACGTCATTGTACCTGAAATAAAATAAGGGGAAATTGTTAAAGCGAAGCCAACAGTGATTATAGATATATATACATACAAAGAAAAAGACAGCGACAGAGGACTCATTTTATGGGACCATTGGTTACAAAACACATGGGTCCCACAAAAATCAAGATGGCGGCTGGCTAATGATGAGGTAGGGCAATTATAATGAGAAAAAAGGAAGATTCTCATTAAATAAGCAGTGGATTTCAAATGACCCTACACATTCCCCTAAAAGAAATCCATCTTGGACTCTGTGACAAATCAAACAGAATCAAGGGAATTAAATTCCCAGAAAGCGACATTGCAAACTTCTTCTTCTTGGTTGTGAAGAAGACAATTCGGGACAAGAAAACCCAAGGAGTTCTATGGGAAGAACTGAGTTCTTCATAAGAATTAAAATTCCTTGTTAAAAAGAGGAATTAAATTCCCAGAGACATTTTTCAGAGCCAAACCTTTTGGATATGGAATTAAATGCCAAGGGAAAGACAACCGCCACCATTAGCCCCCTGAAGATCAGAGAAACCATAAAGGTTCTGTTGATGAAAGATTGAATGGTTTTCTCTTTATTTTAAAGAACTTAAAAACGGATTCTTGTTAAAAGGGAAAACCCTTTGTGTGGATTTAAAATCCAATGGTGATTTCTGTGAAAGTTCTTCGTTCGTTCAAGATTATTACCTGAGGAAAAGGAATCTGTCAACAGAGTTAAACTCTGGAAAATTCTTGAAACGGAGAACTAAGCTCTGAGAACGAGAATTAAATTCTCAAAAGAAAAGTTTGCAAGGAGGAAGATGAAAGAGTGGAGGCGCTTCTGAAGAGACCCCTATATTTATAGGATGTGATGGGAAATGCTTCATCTACCCTATTCTCTAGACAGATCCAACGGTCACAAAAATGACAGCGTTGCACTCACGTGCAGACACGTGAGAGCAACGCTGTGGGGGCATTTGTTCCCTGATTAAAAATCATGAATTTCCTCAGCGAGGCATCACGTGTTCACACGTGACCAAGGGTCACGTGTTGACACGTGATCTATTTACAGAGTTAAAGTTTTAAGCAAATAAAACAGGGGGCTGAAGAAAGACCCCAAAGGGGGGTCACGTGCTCACACATGGCCGGGGGGTCACGTGCCCACATATGACCAAGGGTCACTTGCCGACACGTGATGGGCTTTAGCCCAGCAGAAATACAGAGTTTAATTCTATCAAGTTATGAGGGCCTCAATGAGGCATTACGTGTTCACACATGACCAAGGGTCACGTGTTGACCCGTGATCTATTTACATAGTTAAAAATCCTAAGCAATCGGAAGTAAAACAAGTGGCTGAAGAAAGACCCCAAAGGGGAGTCACGTGCTCACACGTGACCAGAGGCCACGCGCTCTCACGCGGCCAGAGGTCACGTGTTGACACCTGATGACCCTTCAGCCCAATTAAAGTACAGAATTAAAACTCTGAAGGAGAAGCGGTCACGTGCCAACACGTGATAGGCTTTGAAAGCTTTATAAATTAACAGAATTAAATTCTAAAATTCTCTAAAATCTTTCCAAATGGAAAAGGATATGGGGACCGTTGGATTAAAGATCCAAGGGTGATTGAAAATCACCAATTTGGGGAAAAAAACTTAGACAAGGAAAGATTTCCCCTAAAATCTCACCAGAAATAACAAACAGAATATCTTTGGATTTAAAATCCAACGGTGAATAAAATTCACTGTGTGATCTAAAGGATTATATTAATTATGAAAACAAACAAAATCTTTCAATGAAAGATTTACTAAACAAATTGATTCTTTTCCTTCTCTTATAAATAGGAACCGAGAGGAGAAGAAACGGAGATAGAATTTTGATATAGAGTTTTGGAATCTTGAAATTTCAGAGAGAAAAGAAAGGAGAATTTAATTCTCAACAAAGAAAACCCTAGGTGAGAAAAGAAAGAGGACCAAAACTTCAAACAGAGAATTTAATTCTCAAATCTAAGAGTTTAACTCTTCTGGAAAAAAAAACTTAGTTCTTCCTCTGGTTGAAGATCTGCAAGAGCACATCTCCTCATAAGTTGAGAATTTAATTCTCATCGGGTTGAGATCCTGCCATGCAGATCCAAAACTTAGAGGGGGAATTGAGTTTAGAGAATTTAATTCTCCCAAATTTATAGGAATTTAATTCCTCCAAGATGAAACTAGGGTTTAACCCTATATGAGAATTCAATTCTCCTAAAATTACAGGAATTTAATTCCTTCAAGATGGACAGAATTAGGGTTTAACCCTATACGAGGATTTAATTCTCTCAAACTCACAGGAATTTAATTCCTTCATGATGAAACCAGGGTTTAACCCTATCTGAAAATTTAATTCTCTTAAAACTATAGGAATTTAATTCCTTCAAGATGGACAGAACTAGGGTTTAACCGTAATTGAGAATTTAATTCTTTCAAAATTACAGGAATTTAATTCCTCCTAAAATGAAATTAGGGTTTCACCCTGTATAAGAATTTAATTCTTTAACATATATGGGAATTTAATTCCTCTGAAAGGAAATTAGGGTTTAACCCTATATAAGAATTTAATTATTTCATAATAGGAATTTAATTCCTCCAAAATCATAATCAGGGTTTAACCCTACAGAGAATTTAATTCTTAAAGATAAAAAGAATTAAAGCATGCAAAAAGTTAGGTCACGTGTCCCCACGTGACCCCTGAACAGATCTCCCAAAAATGAGAAGAAAATGTTTTGAGGCAAAGCCTCACGTGCTCCCACGTGACCTCCAAAACAACGAGAATAAAAGTAAAGGCAGATTCTAATTTGGGCGCTCTCACGTGTTACCACGTGACCCCTTGATAAACGCTTCAATAATCAGCGCACAAACCTCCATCACGTGCCAACACGTGATGGCCAGAAAATCAAAGTGTTTAACACTTAATTACAGAACGAAGAAAAGAAGATCTGTCCCCACCTTTGAGGCAATGCCTCACGTGTCCACACGTGACCCCTTTTTCTGTAGTGTTTAACACTACTTCGAGAGCTTTATTCCCAGTGTTAACACTGATTATGTTTTAGTATTTAACACTAATTTGAGAGTTCTGTTTTCAGTGTTTAACACTGTTGTTCTCTAGTGTTTAACACTATTTTTAACCAAATTGGCTAATTTTTCCAGAGGCAAAAGCCTCCCCTTCAACTGAATCTCAGAATTGAGTAAAATTCAGAGATATAATATTTAATGCTCAGTCAAAGATAAAAATGTTACCAAAGCCCTCAAACTCTTGTTTGAGCATTGCTGAATGATGAGGGGCTGAATCCAGACAAATGTCTAATGGTCCAATAAAGGGCCAACACTTCAAATTTAATTGCACTTAGCCCAAGTTGGCCATAAGTCCTCAATTCAGATTTAACTAAGCCAATGTGCTCATAATCTAATTAATTGATCTTAGTTCCAAAATTGGACTATAGATCTCCCAATCAACTTTGGTTCAAGGGTACATCTCTTCACTCCTCTGATATTTGTCGTTGTAATCCTTCAACGTCTTCAGAGAGGTGACGGGTCCCGACAACCACACATTTCACGGACTATGATGTCCTTAACCTTGACTGTGAGGCCTTTAAACTCACGGACTATGATGTCCTTAACCTCGAGCGTGATGTCTTTAAACTAACATTGGACTGTGGGGTCCTTAAACTCACGGACTATGATGTCCTTAATCTCGACCGTGATGTCTTTACACTAACATTGGACTGTGGGGTCCTTAAACTCACGGACTATAATGTCCTTAACCTCGACCGTGATGTCTTTAAACTAACAATGGACTGTGGGGTCCTTAAACTCACGGACTATGATGTCCTTAACCTCGACCGTGATGTCTTTAAACTAACATTGGACTGTGGGGTCCTTAAACTCACGGACTATGATATCCTTAACCTCGACCGTGATGTCTTTAAACTAACATTGGACTGTGGGGACCTTAAACTCACGGACTATGATGTCCTTAACCTCGACCGTGATGTCTTTAAACTAACGATGGACCACCATGTCTTAAACTGGTAATCGACCGCAATGTCCCTAAACTAAACAATAAAGTTCAAATGCTCTCTCTTGTTGGATCTAAATGGTCCTGTTAAGTTGATCTTAGTCTAAAATTAGACTAACGTATCCTTAACATACGTTTAAGTTGATCTTAGTCCCAAATGAAACTAACGTATCCTTAAACCCAACCCCTCAAACCTAAATCTAAGAAGATACGGATTTGGACTAGTCCACGCCCTACGGGCGACGACATAAATTAGTCTCCGTATACAATCCACGGGCAACCACAAACAAAACAAATACCCATGACACGAAGTGGCCATCTGGAGAAGGAGAAAGTTGTTACCGCGATGCGGTAGCGTAATTAACTGCGGGGGCTTGCGCCTGCAGGGAAGAGCGTCCCCACAATCAAAAACCCCTTAAACAAGGGGGAATCTGACGAAGTCTGCTACATCGGCCGCATCCGTTTAAACCTTCGATACATGGTGCCATAAATCAACTTGTCATTTTCGGAGAGGTAGACGGATAGCACCAATTAGCATCTGCCCCGAAATTCAGGCAAGACGTTTATTGCGTCTTCGCCGTGTCTTTCGGCGGGGAATACCGATCTGGTACGGTTCCTCATCCACCTGAGAGATGCTTCGGTTTTTTTTATGACAGTAGGAGCGAGGATTACATCATGAGATGATGACCCAACTAGTTTCGATCAGGCCATCAAGAGTGGGGACTCTGTAAGAATGGCTGGATGCTTAGTGATCTGAGATGGAATCCATACACACCAACAAAGTATGGACTTTGGTTGCTTTATCTGAAGGGTTAAATCCCCATCAGGAGCAAGTATATCTTGAGAAGATTACTTGGTGTACATGGAAAAGTTGAGACTTTCAAAGCTATGCTTAAGTCCATCCAGATCCTACTTGCCACTGCTACATACCATGACTACGATATCTGGCGGTTAGGTGTCATGACTGCTTTTCTAAATAGTGATTTAGAAGAGAGCGTCTATAAGTACACAGCCAGAGGGCTTCGTAAACAGTGGGAGCAGCGGAAACGTGTGGAAGTTGTTTTATGGGATAAATCGAGCATCGCGGAGTTAGAATGTCTATTTTGATGTTGTAGTCAAAGAGTTTGACTTCATCAAAATGGTTGATGAACCTAGTATATACAAAAGGGTGGTAGGGAGTATGGTGGTGATTCTCGTATAGTACGTGGATGACATACTCTTGATAGGGAAGGAGTTTCCTATGCTACGCTCGGTCAATCTCCTCTTATCACAAGGATTCTTCATATAGGATCAAGAAGATACCTCATAAATCCTAGGTTTTGGATCTATGAGATAGATCTAATTGGATGTTAGGATTCTCACTAGGTGTAGTGAGATGGTATCAATCGATCCTGGAGAGAATCACTGGATAGCTTCCAGGGGGGTAAGGTCGACTTAATGTCAGTCATAGGCATTGTCTTAACCTTCAGTGGAGGGACAGTATGTTGAAAGAGTTCCAAGCAAGATACCGTGGCAAACTAGACGATAAAGGCTGGATACATTGCTACCAAGGATGCTACCAAAGAGGCAGTCTGGATATATATAACTTCATGAGATGAACTTCGTTCTTACCATTATGAGACAATGGAGTTGTGGCTTATTCCTAGGAACCCCGTCCCATCAGAGATCCAGACATATTCTTAGGCAGTATCACCTGATCATGGAGATGATGATCTCCATGGAGATCGAGGATAGGAGAGTAGATACAGAGGACCACACCGCAGATCCACTCACAAAGGCCTATTTCCCAATAGAGACTTTTATGGGATGGTTAAGTATGAGATACTTCAACCACATCTGATTGTTGGGTATGAGATACTACAACAGATGGCCCTAGTGCAAGTGGGAGATTGCTAGTGATATGTATGCCCTAGAGGCCATTACTGTACATGCGGTGTATATTGTAGTGGATGCTTGGATATACATATGGAGGACTTTCTTGCTCGACATGATAGTATACTATCTGGTTGCTCTTTATCTTAACATGTACTCTGATTGTCTCTATGTTACATATTGATAAAACCCTTAAGATGAGTACTTGACTACCAGGATTATGATGCAGATCATACTAGTGGGGACAGTGTAGTCGCTAAGTACATCCTTCAAATGTTCATGGTCGTAGGTGTATCGAGACAAGGTATCGATATACCAGAGTAGACTAGCGTATAGCTTCTCGACCCATGTAGATGGGCGATGGAAGATCCCATATCCATTGGTATTTGACATCAGAGATAGTATACGGGTGCTCAGTGGAGACTGAGTACACTGGACGGACTCGCCGAGAACTCCCAGATGGTATTATACCTCACGTCATATGGCAGTTCTCTGATAACACTGATACAGGTTAGTCTGTAGACCCGAAATCGTCATAGAGTCTTGTGTGATTCCCACTGTGCTTTGATTTCCACTTTACCACGTTCAAGAGAACGTGCAAAATGGTGGCTTTTGGGTACAGTCCCGAATCACATGGAGACAATGAGCAATAGGAGGGGTTTCGTCTCTCCCGGTATTGGGAGTTGATGTTGCGCTGTGTTCGATTGGCTATAACTGGAAATCCCTGGCCAGGGTTGCTGAGATTTACTGGTAAGTGTTATCGGTAGTTTCTCGAACCGTTATGGACCTCATATCGACACGACTTATCGGTTACTGGGATCTGACGTTTACCACCCCTAAACTAGATATGCGACATATCAGACGAAGAGACCGGACTGTACGGGAGTGTTGCTGATTGGATTCACAGGAGAATGTACAGGCTTGCTTGTTGATCTTCTAATCGCTCAATACCTGGGTAGCTGTTACGTTTAGCTCACCGCTTGCAGCTTGTGGGTGGTTGATATGATCACCACTTACTGCCGGCGTATTGATAATTCTTTAGAGTCCTACATAGAGGTTTCCTAGCTCAGGCAAAACGGAGTAGGAGCATATATGTGATATGTGCGGGACCGAGAATAATGCGTGTATGTGATACCGTATTCGATTCTCGCGATATGTGATATCGGCCAGGTATATGTGATATAACCGGATCATCAGATCAAGTGTTGATTCGATGAACTGATACATATTATATTAGTCAGTTATTTGATAATAACTGGATTATCGGATCAAGTGTTGATTCGATAATTTAATGTATAATTATATATTTGATATATTACATTACATTAACTAATATAAGCTCACTTAAAGATTCTTTTTCTTACATGATGATACATTGATATATATGTGATATATGTTAATTGTATTAGTTTCTTTTGTTACAAAATATTGTATATGTGATATATAATACTGTAACATGTTAGGGTTACAAATGCAGCTAGGGTTTAGAGTTTAAACCATGCTAGGGTTTTAAACTTGGGTTAATTTTTTCTTTATGGATTAATTCATTTTGGATAGATAATTCATTTTGTTTTGGATGAGCTTTCAGGAAGCTTCATAATCTTTTGACTTTGTCCACCCTCTTTGTTTTATCCTTAATATTTGTTAACCTAAGTTTAACCCTAGCCTATGGTTAATTCTCTACATGAGTTAGTAATGACACATATTAAACCATGGTTGCATTTCTAACCTCAACAATTAATTCATTTCATCACAACTTCATCTTCTTCTTACTCACTCCAAAAGCTTTCTAGCTTTTCATTTGTGATGGATGTTTTATAAGAAATTGAAAACAAAAGATAGCAAAATTCCTACTTCATCATCCTCATCTATTCTAGCCACTTAGATTAGGGTGTTTGCTTCACTAATACTTGATTAGTGAAGTGAGGGCTTGAGTTAGTGTTTCCTCAAAGTAGATCATCTTAGTTTTTGATGATTAGAAGCAAGGTTGTATCATTCTCTTCATAGAGCTTCTCTAGAGTCCGGGTACTTGATGACCGCAGTGAAGAGACCTCAGCTCGAAGCTTATGAAGCGAAGGAACGGACTACAAAGGTTGTAATCCCTAACTCTTAGATGTTAAGTTGTTAACATGCTAGTTTTGGTTTGATTCTCTAGTTAATGATCTAGATTTAGAGTTATCTATAATGGCAAATTTTAAAATTGGCATGCGAGATGCCACCCGAAATCTTGCTGCCGTTGTAGGTATCCCAACAAATCTGTCCGGTGTACTCACCTTCAATGAGCACCTGTATACCATCTTAGGTGACACAATACCAATGGGTTGTGAGACCGGCCACCGTCTCTCGTCGGGGACTAGAAACGTATACACTAGTGTATTTCGGAATATCAATGCCCAGTCTCGATACTCTTTCGACTAGGAACATTTAAAAATGTGGTTATAGACTGTCCAGCTCTCACGTATATATGATCACCGCTATAATACTGGTAGCCAAGTAAGAATCTACGGACTTCATCGTTATGTATTAGCGACACATAATAACAAGTAAAACGTATACACATCAATGATAAAGACAAACCTGATAGCATACTGTCATTTCGAGTAAGGTTGTTCTACCTGTATAGTTTCTCTCTCAATTATCATAATCGTCTACCTGCAATTATAGTAACTGCCTTAAGGGCAACACTATATCCAACATTTTTCAATGCGGCCTTGTACAGAAAATGAAAAGTTCATATTATTGTTTTTAATAAGAAATTCCTTTTGCAATTTTAGCAAAATGAAAGGAATTGGATGAAAAGGGAATGGCTAAATTGCACATAAATACCAAAGGTTTTATCGTTTTGACAGATAAATGTGTGAGTAGCAGATAAATACCCAACTTTTTTATTCGTTTGTACTTAACAACCTATGCGTGATATATGAAGGTGGTGTAACGATTATTTTGCCATTGCCGTTACTTTCATTTTTTTTATTAATGCTTGGGCCAAAGATAGGTATTTATGTGCAACTTATGAAAACTTAGACATTTATCCGTGAAATCAGTGAAACCTTAAGTATTTACGTGTAATTTAGCCAAAGGGAACATCTAGCTTTTGCTTTAATCAATGACGAAATAACCTTTGTGACCAACTGGACATGTGGTAGGAAATTACTCTTTGATATGAGAAAACCCAGTGACAACACCGTTTGACATAAATGAAATAATCTTGCAATGACGCTATATGATATCTCTATTATTATACTAGATAGAAACTTAGGGGACACACCAACAACTTTAGACAATTGATATACTAATTTATAGAAAAATGAGATTCCTTTTCTTTTGCCCCCTTTTTTGCTCTTCGGAACATCCACCTCATCAATTCATAATTTCTATAAAAATAATGTTAAGGGAAAAAAAATCCAGCTTTTAGAATTTTATAGAATCTTTAAATACATCTACTAGAAGTCATTAAAAATATTTATTAGCTTACATAAAATTCTTTGAAAATATTTATTATTTTAGCTGAAATTCTTGTAAAACATTCTCAAATATTTTGTTTATGATGTTAACATACGTTACATATGCATATGCATCGCAGGTGAATGCTGGCCTATCTCAAAGTAAAATTCCACCATATCAAACTTCACAGTACATGAAATTATGATACAAAAGATAGTATTGGTGCATAATGAAACACATAAAATATTAATTACACATAAACCGCTTCTACTTTTCATTGGTTATCTCTACTTGTTCGGTTTACTAGCACACTAGCACTTTTGCACGTATGATGCACGTGTGAATGTTTTGAAAAGCCACCGAAGACATTCGCAGAAATTTTTATTCTTGTCGTTACATTGAAAATTTCTAAAAACATCAATAGTTTTTCTAAATTTAAATTAAATAAACACGATTAATGATGATATTAGAATTGAGAAATTTATAAGTTATGCAAAATAACAAAGATATAAAGGGGTTTATGTAGAAATTTATAAGTCATATATTTTTTTGGTTTTTGAGCATGAGAAAGAATGTGTAATGAATGTGAGAGAGAGGGGGAAGGCTGTTTACTTTTCATTTTCTTATTTTTGTTTTGTGTGACGGATGAGGTGGACATCTCCAATGATCAACTTTGTCTATTGAAATTTTGTTATTTTCAATTTTGTTGATTAATGACATAATTTAAAGACTTCTAATTATAATAATAAAGATGACATTTACTTTTGAAACCAAATAAGCTCAACAGGCCTAATCAGGTGAAATTATACACCTTTTCCTTTTTTTGCAAGAGTCGGTAGGCTTGGTGGCTTTAGGCGTATTAGAGTTTTCTCCACGTGATTGGTTGAAATCCTTTTGCCACAAGTGAGTTTCGAATCCAAGAATTCTCACCAAATGGGAATGTCCCTCAGGCAAAGGCTCCTCTGGTAGTTGAGGGGTTTACTTGATGATTGTTAAGTAAGCTCGGAGGAGCAGCCATAATGTAAAAAGCAAAGTCGAGAAATGATGATTGGTACACGAGATAAACACAAACATAAGGGGTGTTATATGCAACAAAACCTAAATTAGCAGCAGCAAGCGAGAGTTGAAGAATCATCAGCAATGGCGTGGAGAGCATCAGCATCAGCTATGCCTCCTCGTTTCTCTTCTCCAATTCAACAACAGCAACAGCAACAAGAAGAAGATGTCGACGATGGCCATGACTCCGCAGCTCTCTCCATCTCAGATCAACGCACCCTTTATCTCGTTCGTATAATTTTTCTCTCGATCAAAGCTAGATCATTCTTTAAACCCTAGTTCTAATCAATTCCCTTTTTGTTGTTGTTGTTGTTGTTGTTGATCATAAATTTAGGTCAACATCTTCATCGGAAACACAGCCCGCTTCCTCAACTCCTTCTCCTCCATCTGCGAGCACAAGCTCTCTCAGCTCGACAGGTACAATCACTACAATTTCATTCTCTAGGTTTTGGGGGGAATCGGTCATTTGGGTTTAATTTTTAGACAAGTTTGAAGCTTTTTGTATTTAGATAAGATCTTTGTAGTAGGATAATGCAAAGCCGTGAGAAGTAATTGATATGGTGGAATAAGGATTATTAGCTCATGATGCAATTTAGAAAACGATCTTAAGCTTAAATTTGATGAACTTGAGCTCCAACCCATATCTTACGTAGAAGTTATAATTATTTGCTTCTTGTAAAGGTAATCAATTTACATGAGTTGTTTCCAATTTTATGTAGAACTTAAGTTACATTTTACTGGTTGTGGAATCTAATGTCTATCATTGAATTATTGTGGGAAAATTCAATTTTTATCAAAAGTTCTATATCTCTGACCATACTTCTACGTAATCATGTCATTATAATCGAAGTACCTCATTAAATTTATTGAAATCTTGTACGCTTCCTCAAACGCTTCCATTTATCATTATTGCACTACAAAGTTAAATTATTTTGAGCTGGTGGTTTGACATTGTTGTATTATTTGATGCAGCAAATAACCATGAAATATATTGCTGATCTAAGGCTTTTTATACTTGTTTATGGCTGCAACAATAATAAGCAAGAAGAGAATAATGGTGAATGCTAACAATAATAAAGTAGATAAGAATGAAATACAACATTTTATATTAAATTTTTTGGAATTAAAGTAAGAACAAGAACTAAATATTTAATGTATTATTCTTATTATAATTATTATTAGTAAACAATTATTTATATGATGTTTGAAGGAGAATATTGCATTTAGACGCCACGCTCTCTCTTCTTGAGGCCAAATTAGAGAGCACATGCCCCCTTTTAGAGTTTGATGATAATAATTGTGGAGAAACCAAAGAGTCTTCAAGTTCGCCATTGCCAACAGACATATTTTCTAAAGATGGAATTCTTGATACAACATTTGAATATGGCGAGTCTTCAAGGTTCGTATATTTGTTGTTACCTAGCGTCCCTTTAATATTTCAATATTTTTGTTTTCCCCCATTGCCACCTTGAATGCTGAGCTTAAAGTGCTTTAACGAAAAATTAGGTTTGCATAATTGATAAGATAAAATTCATGACAGGCCTCACTTCAAACAAGCATTAGCCCGTAGCTTATTCAAGATTGGTATTAGGTTGACACACATATGCAAATACTTAAGCAACTCCTTTCAGTTCTCTGTACTTTGTTTCATAGATGACCCAATATGAATGATTATGAAGTAATGATTTTCCTTTCTTTTGCACCCTTGAATTAAATTTGGTTATAGTTAGTTTTGACAGGGACCAGTAACCTCTATAGAAAGATATATTTTTATATGTTCGTTTCATATGTCAAGATGCTCCAGTTTGGGGCTATTTTATTATACAAGCAATATGCATCCAGGTATTACTTTAGCATAGAGTACAGGGGATTGTTAAAGATTTCTCCAACCATTCTACTTTATTGATGATCTAATGTACATAAAATATAAGACAGCTTACCGCAAATTTCATTTAAGTCTCAGTTTTATGTTACTGTGGCACAAACAATATGTTACTCCGTCTATGCCACTATGATTGAGAAAACATATCCATGTTTACCTTGACACATAATATACGAATATGGAGATTGCATGAGAAACACGTCCAAAAAATGAGTACGGTTGAAACGAGAATGTTGAGATGGATGTCTGGTAATACACTAAATGGTAGGATAAGGAACGAGTCTATTCGTAACAAGTTGAAGGTCGCTTCCATAAAAGATATGATGAAAGAAAGCTGATTGATATGGTTTGGACATTTGGAATGTAGATCTACTAAATGCCCTAGTTAGAAAAGTGACAAAATTGTAGCTAACGGTGCAACTAGAGGCAGGGGTAAACTTAAAAGAATATGGATAGAGGCAATTAGGAACAATCTGTTAATGGTTAATTTAACCGAGGGGACCGCCCTTAACAAAGCAGAATGGAAGAAACAATTTCATACAGCCGACCCCAAAGTTTTGGGATAAAAGGCTTGATGTTCTTGTTCTTGGAGACTGCATTAATACCCACACTTCCTAATGACTAAATTATTAAGACGCAATCATTATTTAAGCTTTTGGTAGAAGCTCTTCATATGTCATATGGTAGCACTGATATGTTATTTATAAATCTATTCCTCCCATCTTCCAAGAGGAGCTTAGCATTCAACAAAATGATTGTGATAAAAATCAGTGCTAATAAGCCAATAGTTTGACTTTTAATCCAAACCCAACACCATCATCAAGTTATGATCTTGCCAGGAAGTTTTCGGAAAGATGCAAGTTATATTTGCCTTCTAAGAATTTGGTCTAGTCAGTTTCTTAAGATATCATTATTTGGTTTTCTATATGATAATTATATGCAATGGAATCATACCCTATAATTTTAGTTTGGTTGTGTTAGAATACCCACAGTGTACATGTGTTTATTTTGTAATTAGATGCTTAATAGGAGTGTAATAGCAAATAGTTTTGCCTATATAAAATGAGGATTAGGCTTATACCAATCTATCCAATTTCATTTTCCTTAATTACTCTCTTACACACCTCTTCTAAACCCTAAATAGCATGGTATCAGAGCTACCATCAAACCGCCACTGCTAGTCGTCTGGCATCAACAACCTGCTGCTACAGTACCCATAAACAGTAGCTGCTACAGCACCGTGAACAGCACTGCTACAGCCCCGTGAACATATAGATCCCTTCTTTCACCGATGCCTCCTTCCCAAGCCGACAACAACCAATTTGCCTCTTTACCTCATGTGAGTTGGATTACGGCTCTTTAGGTGTTTGATAAATTGATTCAATAGTGTTTTTGGCTTGAGGCTCTCAAGATATTCGATAAATTGACTGAATGGAGTCTTGAGCTTGATTTGGCCCGCTTTTGAGTTGGAATAAGGCCCCAAGTCAATTCATTTGACGATGATGTTACGAGTTGTAGTTTATTCAATTTTCTTGATGGATTGTGTTATTGAGACGATTGGGTTGTCAGAGTGCATGATCGGATCCGCTTGATTGCGTTGAGGTGTTAGTTGTGGTTATCGATCGTTGATCGGATCTTGGGAGATCGATCACGACTTTTGGGGTGGAATCTTTGTAAATTTCTTTCTTTGGTTGGTTGGCATTCTTGGTTATATTTGGGTAATATCTTATGAGATTTCTTTCTTTTGGTGTGTGGATTCAAGCTCGTTTGAAGATACGGGTATTATTTCAAGAGTTGTTTTGATTCCGATGATTCCGAGAGCCGTTGCCTCAAAGAGTTATTCCTTTTAAATTTTCTCGTCTACGATACTAGTTACCCCTTCATTATCATCTTTATTTGTGATGATCTTGCTATTCCTTCTCATTATTTTGCTTTCGGAGATCGTGATTGATTTTGAACTTGTAGCTTGGGAAGGTTGGAAATTGTTATTAGATCGGTAGTTGGATCTTAAGAGATCAATTACGATTCTTTGGGTTGGATCTTTGAAAACCTATTTTTTATTATTTGGTTGTTGAAACTGGTGAATTTAAGCCACTCCGATCAGGTGTTCAATAGATTGATTGAGAAGTATTTTTCACCTTTGGTGTTTACGAGTAGCTATGATGATGACGTCAGTTGTGTCTTCTCCTATTTTAGGAGTATCGATAAATGACGTAATACAGAGACTTCGTTTTCTTTTGTCCTCACTCACTTCAGATTTGATTAAGGAAAGAGATGATCATATATCTTGTCTCTCGCCGACACATGCTCCACGTCCTTGGGTTATTGATATTGGAGCTACCGATCACATGATAGGGACGCAAAATATTTTGTCTTCATATAAGCAAGAATCTGGACTCACCCGGTAACTTTAGCAAATGGTACTAACTTTTCTATAAAAGGAATGAGTTCAGTTATAGCTACATCACAATTACCTCCGACTTCTGTGTTATACTTTCCTCGATTTCCCTTCAACATGCTTTCTATTAGTCAACTGAATCGACAATTGAATTGTAGTGCTATCTTTTCTCTTGAAGGATGTGTTTTTCAGGAGCTTAGGGCGAATCGAACGATTGGCACTGAGACAGAGTTTGATGGGTTGTACCATCTTGACGAGCACCCACGCTATATAGTCTGTCCAATCTCGAGGCCTTTATCAACCTTTGATACTCATTGCCGTTTTGGTCACCCTTCCTTACAAATATTGAAGAGGATAATTCCATCTTTTGGTTCTTTGTCTACTCTAGAATGTGAATCATGTAAGATGGGTAAACATTATCCCCCAAGCTATTCCTCTCGTGTTAATGAAAGGGTCGACAATGCTTTTCAATTAGTGCATTCAGATGTTTGGGGGCCATGTCCAGTTATTGCACATAGGGTTTTCGTTATTTCATTACATTTATTGACGACTTTTCTCGAGTCTCATGGTTATACTTGATGAAATCTAGAAATGCGATATTTTCTCATTTTCAAAACTTTTGCTCCGAAATCAAGAATCAATTTAGAGTCAGCATTGGTACTCTTAGGAGCGACAATGCACAGGAATATTTCAGTGCACCTTTTAGAGAATACATGGAGAAAATTGGTATTATCCACGAATTATCTTGCCCTTATACTCCTCAACAAAATAGGCACATTTTGGAAGTTACTCGTACTCTCTTGTTTCATATGCGGGTGCCTAAGCATTATTGGGGGATGCGGTACTTATTGTTAATTACTTGATAAACCGTATGCCTTCGTCTGTATTAGATGTGTTAGTTCCTCACTCTGTTTTGTTTCTCTCGACCATTACATCTTTTGTACCTCCTAGGGTTTTTGGATGTGTGTACTTTGTTCACGATCTTCAATCGAGAGGCTTTAAACTAGACCCTAAGGCTATCAAGTGGGTTTCTCTTGGTTATTTTCAGACTCAGAGGGTATCGATGTTACAGTCCTGTGTTACGCTGCCGGTTTATCTCATGTAACCTTTCATGAATCCACCCTTTGCTCAGACACATATCGCTGGATTTGAATAGTGATTTTTCCTTAGATATTTCACATGTTTTAGCTTTTGATGACACTCCATCTGCGACAGCTCGACAGCTGATACTCCACCTCCTGTTTTGGAAATCATCCATACAGTTCGTATTATTGAACTGATTCCTGATTCACCACCATTGGGCCCTCCACCTTCTGTTATAAGAGTTTATGCTCAAAGGGAACGTCCAACTGCTGCTCCCCCGGCTCCTGCTGCCAAGCTTCTCGAGTCTCCAACTCCACCAGAGGCACATTGATATCCTATTGCCTTACGGAAAGGCACCCGGAGCTGCACTTCTCATCTTTTAGCTCATCATATGTCCACTTCTCACTTATCTTCAGCATGCCGAGCATTTATCTCTTCTCTTGACTCTCATGCTCTATCCAAGTCTCTTTCTGATGTTTTGTCTTACAAAGGGTGGGCCGAGCCTATGATTGATGAAATGCTTATCCTCAAACTGAATCAGACGTGGGATCTAGTTTTTTTTCCGGCAGGGAAGAAGGCTGTAGGGTGCCGCTGAGTATACACTGTGAAGCTTCACCCTGATGGGATCCTTTTTCGTTTGAAAGCATGTTTGGTTGCCAGAAGGTATTCAGACTTACGACATTGATTATGAGGAGACCCTTTCTCCGGTGGTCAAGATGACTTCTGTTCGTCTACTTATGTCTCTTGCAGTTACCTATCATTGGCCATTGCAACAACTTGATGTGAACATTTCTTCTCGGATTTTTGGTCGAGGAGGTCTATATGGAGCAACCACCTAATTTTGTTGCTCAGGGGCAGTCTAGTCTAGTTTGCTGATTGAAGAAGTCATTGTTTGGCTTGAAACGGTCTCTTTGAGCGTGATTTGGGAAATTTACCGAGATGGTTATTTTGTTTGGCCTCAGACGGTGTGCACATGACCATTTAATGTTCTACTTTAATAACACCAATGGCCTTCCCATTCTTTTGGTGGTATATGTCGATGACATAGTGATTACTGGCAATGATGCAGCTGGTATTGCATAGCTTAAGCACCACCTTCAAACAAAGTTTCAGACTAAGGACCTTGCGAGCCTTAAATATTTTTAGATATCGATGTTGCTCGGTCGAAGGATGGCATCTACATCTCAAAGCGGAAGTATGTACTTAATATGCTGATTGATACAGGGATGTTAGGGTGCAAACCTATAGCGGTTCCAATGGATCCTAATACTATAATGCTTCCGGGACAAGGCAACTCAGTTCAAGATCCAGAAGATACCAACGGTTGGTCGGTAAGTTGAATTATCTCACTTCGGCATGATATCTCATAATCATTTAGCATTGTGAGTCAATTCATGGCCGATCCTCAAGTGACTCATTAGGATACGTGATTCGAATACTTCGCTATTTGAAGAATGCTCTAAGGAATGGTCTATTGTGCTCGGATTATGAACATTCTCGAGTAGCAGGCTTCATTAATGCAGATTGGGTTGGATTTTCATCTGATCACAGATCTACTACAGGATATTGCGTGTTTGTAGAAGGTAGTTTGATCACTTGGAAGAGTAATAAGCAAAGCGTAGTGTTCCGCTCCAGCGCCGAGTCCGAGTACCGAACCATGACGAATACCACTTGTGAGTTTGTATGGATTCGCTTTTGCTGGGAGAGATTGGTTTTGAGCCCACTTTTCTATGCGACTATATTGTGATAATAAAGCTGCAATCTATGTTGCCTCTAATCCTGTGTTCCATGAGCGAACGAAGCACATTGAGGTTGATTGCCACTTCGCGAGGGAGAAAATTGAATATGAGATCATCGATACTTACTATGTTCAATCTGCTCATCAGTTAGCAGATTTATTCACAAAGCCCTTAAGAAGAAATAAAGTGCAGTTTATTTGTAACAAGCTGGGCATGCTTGATATGTATGCTCCAGCTTGAGGGGGTGTTAGAATACCCGTAGTGTACATGGGTTTATTATATGTAATTAAATGCTTAACAGGGGTGTAATAACAAAATGGTTTTACCTATAAAAAGATGAGGATTAGGTTTAGGCCAATCTATCCAATTTCATTTCCCCCAATTACCGTCTCTCTCACACACACACCTCTTTTAAACCCTAAATATCAGGTTGAGCACAAAAATAATTTGTTTTACTAACATTAGCTTTACAGATATTAATATTTTACTTGTTCCTTTCTTCTCGTCCATTGCCTAATGTTTGCTCTACCAGGGGTGCTGCGAACCATCAATAAGCTGCTGGAATATCAACTTCACCATTGGAGGATCACATGGTCAGTCTTCACAAAAAACTTTACAAATTCCATTTTCCTTTCTTATTTTCCTTTTTTGTATCTCTTACCCCTGAAGCGTTGTCTTTTCTAATCTTGAAAATGCTCAATATTTTTGCGAGGCGTGTACTTCTAGAATCTAACATCCATATATAAAAGGCAAATGGCCTGTAGCTTCTATAAAGCTCTACTTTCTGACAGTTAGTCAAGAAATATTTGTAGTGATTGATTCTTGTATTCTCTTGAATTACACTTACATCATGCCTCAGTCATCCTCTACTGCCTAGAGGCAAGGAACCCTATGGAACAAATATGACATACAGTTCAACCTTGTACACACAGGGAGGATGGAGAACAATTGTTCTGAACCCCTACCAGATTTAGGGAAGATCACTCAATTTCAAGGGGCGATGAGTTTCAGGAATAGAGAGAGTAATTCATCAAACAATTTGGAGTTCATGATGGCACGTCTCAATGTAATGGGAATACCTTTCATCCAGTTAAAGGAACGGGGAATTATCTTGAGATATTGTACTGGGTTTGAATGGGATGGCGCATTCTCTTGTGTACTTCATTACTATTAGTAAATATCTTTCTGACATCGTGACATTCTTTTCTGAGTTGTCAATTTGATCCAATGATGTTCAAGGTCACACTTTTTCATATAAGTTTAGCCTCAACAGGTGCCATGAATTGTGTAAATGATCTAACAAAGGGTACTGTAAGGATGTAAACGGAAACGGATAATCGGAGCCGACTCCATATCCTTATCCGATTTCTATAATTCTATCAAATACGGATAGTAATTTTCATTTCCGACGACTGTCCGTATCCGTATCACAATTCAGCATTCGACAATAGCTACCGGTTATGAATATGCTAACACCTATATCCGTTCCGTATCCATATCTGAGAACAAAAATAGTAATTTTTGACTTTATTAGGCATATTTTTTCCAATATTCTTTTTATATCCGTATCTGATTTTTATCAATTACGGATTGTATTTTTCCATTTCTGATAACTATCCATATCCGTATTCGCTTATGACTACTTGATATGGATATGGTTACACCTATGCCCGTTCCGTATTTGATTGTTTACATCTACGGACCATTGAGCCTACAAGATTACGAATATAGGTGTCTAGTCATGGTGGATATTTGCCGTTGGATGTTGGCGCTAATTTGGTACATCTTCATCTCGCATTGAAGTGATAATTTTAATTCTTTTACCATAGACAATGAGCAATATTTGTTAATAATCGGTCTCTATGGAAATTACAACAAATTGCTACCATGAGGTTCCAGTGAAATCATATTACAGATCAATTTTTCCACTTTCTGAACTATCTTGGACAACATTCAATTTCAAATTCTCACATGATAGTGATTAGGCAACTGATGCAACCTGCCTGTGTCTGGGAAATAACAGAACACACAATGTCTCTATGTTGTTTACACATGTACTGGACTACAAGCTTCTTGTTAAATATTATGGAACTGGAGTTGGGTGCCTTGGTATTCAGTTGAAAAGTCATCTCATTCCCATTGCATCAGGGTTATTCATGAAGGTCCCCAGTTGTAATACAATTCTGTACCAAGACCAATCATATCCATATCTTATACAAAAGCAAGAAAGAAGACTTAGGGTCTCTGTAATACCCTAGTCCGATCGTAAGTTTTGTCTTTTCTTTTGAATGTATTGGATTTTGTTATATTATTATTATTATTATTATTATTATTATTATTATTATTATTATTATAAGTTGGAGTTTAATACTTTCTAGTTAAAATAGAACATATTATTTTGATTACTTTCAGTTTGTTATAGTTATGGTTTTCCAAGTTCGTTAAATAAGTATATTATTAGTCTTTATGTTTGTTTACTATTTGATTAATATCTTAAATTGCTATACATATAATATTTATTTATCTAATATTAGTTTCGTAACTAAATAGATAATATTAGTATGGTTGTTTTAACAAAACATATTTAATATTTAAGGTTGTTTGATAATTTATTAATATCTTATTTTAATTTGTATCTAATATATTTTCAAATACTAGATATGTAAACAAATATATTATGGTTATCTAAATTAGTTAGGTATATGATATTTAACATTTAAAGATTTGTTTTGCTAAATCTATTATTATTTTATTTTTAATATGTATACAATATAAGGTTTATCATTAGATATATTTTTAAAGATATATTGATATGATGGTTATAACAAAAGATATGATAGATATATTTGAAAATCCTTTTTAAAATCTTTTAAAACAAATTTGGAGGGTTATGGGAATTATTTTCATACATATATATTTTTATACTCTCTCCAAATATATTTTATCTTCCCAAACAAACCTATACCTATTTTAATCATATACATATTTAAACACATATATTTATTTTATACCAAACAACCTTTACAAACTCCCACATAATTTAATCTCTTTAACGGTATTTGGATCACTCTTTCAATATATTTCTCTCCTCAATATTTTATTCTCCTATCTTATAACAACTTTACATATATTCATTATCATCATCTCTCTCCTTCTCATATAAATCAACATTCTCTCTCTTTTCCATCACAATGTTTTCTTCTTCAAAATTAGCCTAGCCATCAAAGCTTGGAATTGCGCTTCGTGTCGCCGTGTTTATCCGTCTCCGAGGCAAGTACTCTTACTCTTTTATTTTTAGTCGATGCAACATCGGTGAATCTCTCAACTATTGCTAATAAATAATATTATCATATAAATTATGTGTATAACTATTTGTATCCACACTGTATGTATATATAATCTTCGTTCATATTGATATATTATATTCTTAATGTGTTATTGTTTTATATAAAAATATGATATGATCATATTTACTTAACTAATATATAATGTAAATTTAAATTCATATTGCTTATATGTGCTATTAATTATTCAACTATCATATAGCATAAATAAGTTTGTATATATATAATTAATACATTTAAATATACAATATAAAGTGTAGTTATAAATATTATGTTAATACAGTAGGCAAATTATAAATATATTTAGTTAGAATAGTTGTGCATATGATAAGTTATAACATACATAAATTATTAGTATATATATTAGTGACAATCATATATAATACACAAACAATATAATATATTTTATGTATATAGGTGTACAATATTAGTAATTATTAACACGACACACGGTGGTGTGGGTATTACAAATAATGATGTTTATATATTAAGTAAGGATACACACACATGTACATATATTATAAATATAACAATACAAGTCTCAGTTTTAGTTAATTCAAATAGTTATATAGTATATTATAATAATGCATTCATATTTAATTACACATAATTTTTGTTAAATGCCACAGCTATTGGAATTGTTCGATTAGAATTGAACCCTCTTTAAAATGATGTTTCGTAAATAACCTTGTTAAATATTGATACTATGACAAGCTTATTGTTATCACCGACGTGCATGAGAACATTTTTTAACATGCTTTATATATGCGAGACCATTATTGATTAACGTGTACGAAAACACCTTGATATGACATGCTTATTCACGACTATTGTTTCCTTATTTAAAAACGAGATCTCGAATTAAAATGCTAAATTACACGTCATGACACAATCTGTACTGTTACAAGTTCCATTTCCGTACAATCAACACGATATTACAAGTGCCCGTCCAGTCAGCATTTCTAATTAGTGGTTCAGTTTACTGCCATGTTAGTTATAAATACGCGGGATGTTGGGGTAGTTTGAGTGTCCGTTCGTACAATAGGATCTCAGGAGTCCCATGCCAGCAGCTCGAACCAGGCTATATCGGTCGCATGTTACTACAGCTCGTACTGGGCTATATCGGTCGCTTGTTCATTCCACATTTAGGCCCGTCTTTTCTTGTCCATGAGGCCCCACTCTTGGGTTGGGAATACTCCTCCAGAGGTTGACGTACATACTCGAACTCACTATAGGATAGATTACCTTATAGTAATCAGTTAGGATATTACTTGACCTGTTTACATGTCTGTTTCATATTATTATATATATATATATATATATATATATATATATATATATATATAAACATGCGCACACGGGCTTCACTACACACATATATTCATGTTATCACACGACATACATACTTTTACGTTGAGTACTTGTTGGGATGTTCTGACATCCCTGAGATTTGCCATCTCAGGTTTAGAGATGGATTTTCAGGCCGAGCAGGATCAGAGCGGTTATCAGGTGTTTATAGAAGATCAGTAGTCCGTAGGTTTATTTTCAGTTAGTATTTAGCATTTGCGCCTCCTGCGAGACGTCAGGAATAATATATATTTCTTTTTGGATCTTGTATTTCGTTTATTCGAAACCCTTTGTTATTTAGATCTTTTATTTACTCTATCTTTATTCCGTGGATTCATCAGTACTATTTATTATTTATACGGCATGACGTTAGTATTATATCTTGGGATATTATCGTACAAATTTAGTTAGAGTCTTGAGTGTGATTATAGCAAGACGATTTTCCCTTACCTAGGAACACTAGCGGTTTCGGTACATATTTCCGTATTACGAGAGAACTGGGACGTTACAGTATCCTGTCCCCAAAAGTCAATAAAAACATCACACTCTGTTTAATTTCCAAGTTTCTCCCATCAACAATCCCAACCCATTTTTGATCTTGGATCTTAAGAAAAATGGGGGAAATGGAGAAGGAATGGATCATCACTAGGCATGGCTAATGAGGCAAATCGGGTGAATTGCGAATCGCCGGCTTCATTTAGCAACACGAGGCAAGTTGGACTCGCTTCTCCAGATATGCGAGGTGAGGTGAGTCCAACACTAACGGGACTCGAACCTACTCGCCTCGTCACCTCGCCGTGGTGAATTGCAAGTCGAGGCGAGGCGACTCATACGAGTTAGCACGCCTGGCCTTATTTTTTTAAATTAAAAAAACTTAAAACTTAACTAAACATTTTTTTAAAAATCCTTAAAACTGAACTAAAGTTTTTATTAAGATAAATCAAATTACAATTACATAATACAATTTGTTGATTTTGTTGGATGTATATGCCCTAGAGGCCATTATTATATAGTACATGATTGTATATTACATCTGGATGCTTGGTATATATATATGTACATGACAGTCTTGCTCGATATGATAGTATGCTATCTGATTTGTCTTTACTTCAACATGTGTATATGTTCTATTTATATTACGTATCTCGAATACATGTTGGTAAAGCCAGTAAGATCTTTGCTTGACTACTAGAGTTGTGATGGTGATTATACTTGTGGGGTCTAGGCAGTCTATAAGCGCATCCTTAAAATTGTTACTGGTCGTTGGAGTTTCGAGACAGGATATCGATACTCCAGAGTAGACTAGTGTATACGTTTCTTATTCCCATAAGGAATGTGGCCTGTCCCACAGCCATTGGTGTATGGCACCAAAGATAGTATACGGGTGCTCATTAGCTTATGAGTTATACTGGACGGACTCGCTCAGAGCTTCTAGATGGTAATATACCTATAGTCAGATAGCAGTTCTTTGGTGACATAGGTTCATGTTAGTCTTTAGACCTGATATTGGCATTCGTACTGAGTGTGTTCCCACTGTACTTAGATTACTACCCTATCATAGCTTTAAAGAGTCGTGCAAACATGTTTTAGTTGAGTATAGTCCCGAAACACTTGGAGGCAGTGAGCGATAGAAGGGATTTGTCTCTTCTAGTATAGGGAGTCGATGTCGCGTAGTTAGATTGTTCATTACCATAAGACCTTGACCAAAGCAGTTGAGATTTACTGATTGCGAGATCGGTAGTTTCTCAGGATGGTTTTGAGCCACACCGACATGACTTATCAGGTTATTAGGGGTCTGACGTTTTCCACCTCTAGGCCCGATATGCGATACTCTCAGACGAAGAGACCGGAGTTTACGGAAATTGTCACTTTCAGGCTCAGTAGACAAATTTGTTTGTTGACCTTCTTTTTGATCAATACCTGAGCAGATGTTATGTACAGCTAGTGCTGCTGATGTGCTTGTTGTTAAACCCACCGCCAGCATATTGTCGAGTCCTTAGAGTCCCCCACAGAGGGTTTTCTAGCTTAGGTGAAACGATGTAGTGTACGTATTTTGATATATACTTAGATTCGATTAAATACGTGTTTTTGTACATGTACTTTTAATCTGATATTTTGTTAATACTAGCCGGCTTGAAGCCAGATTATCACATTTGGATAAAATGTGAGCCGATATTATATATCTCTTTTTAGTATCTCTTTTGGTATTTGTATTTTGGCAGAATACGGTATTTATACGAATATGGGTATTTGTATAAGTACATGTATTTGTGTCTTAATATAAATACCGGTATTTGCATCTTAATACGAATACGCATGTATTTTATACGAATACGTGTGTATGTATTTTGATACGAATACGGGTGTATGTATTTGTAGCATATACTTGGATTAGTGTATTTGTATATATATTTATATATACATATACATATACATATGTATATGTGTGCATATGAGGCGGCTCTCTTCTCATCTCTTTTTGATTATGTGAGAAGAGTGGGCTTGTGAGTCACAAGTCAACCCATTCTCACATTAAAAAGAAAGGAGAAAAAGAAAAGAGATAAGGAGAAGATTTTTCTTTGCCATGCTTGCTATTCTTCATCGTTGGCTTCTTCTTCCTCCTCTCTTGAGTTTTAGAAAATAGAGAAAGGAAAAAGAAAAGAGAAAACTTAGAGGTTAACACTACTATATCTCTAGTGACCAATTCATAGCAAGTCTTGTTCACTAGTTGCTTCACTTGTTATTTTAGTGTGAAGCTAAAGCCTTAGCTAAGGTTTTCTTATGGTGGATCATTTTCGACAAGAAAGACTGATTCCCAAGTTCGTTTCCGGTAGATGTAGAAGCTAAAGAAGCGGAAAGAATACGAAGGACACGACTACAAAGGTAGCTAACCACTAACCGAGTAGTTAAACTCTTTGTTTACTAGTTTAGTGTTTGGAATTGATTCTAGGTCGTAGAATTTCGTGCTCTTGTTTAGAAATTTTTTGTTTCGTATTCCGCCTTGGCCGCAACTGAGCGGCATGAGTACGAGCGTCTACTTACATGGTATTAGAGGCCATCCAAACACTAAAACTAGTAGTAGACGATATTTACGTTTCAAAATTAAAAATTTCCGTTTTCAAACTATAAAACTCAAGTTTTTGTTCAAAATTTTTTTGGTCTCTGAATTTTTTTAAACAATTGCAGAGAGCTTGTTATGAGATTTAAAAACTTGCCAAGAAAAAAGGGGACCGGATTCCCTATGAAAACCACCCAAACTCCCTAAATCCCTGACCTGGTCGGTTTTATTTTGGCTTCAGGTCTCTGAATTTTTCCAGGGTCTTATTCTCGTCGAAACTTGGTTTTTGGTTATGCTTGTTTTGGTCCAGATTTCATTTACTGATATATTTGCATTCGGGCAACACGAAAAGTTTTCAAACTCTAAACTTTTGCATCGTTTATATCTTTAGTTCGTATGTGTTTGTATACGTCGTCTAATTGCTATAGGTCGATTAGATGGGGTTGCAAATATTTGCTTCTGCTGTGGTTATATATTTCTTGTGATGGATTAGACGGATAGTCATAGTGGATAGCCCCTCATCGTAGAATTGAATGTATATTTATTATTCGGGACGAGCGGCCGGATTGTGGCCGTCGTTACCGCTTATTGTATATTGTTTTATTGGAACTTACTGGGTTAAGGTCGATGTTATTATTGTATATTCATTCATTCTTGTGTTAGGATAACTCATGGAGAAGTGCTCGAATAGCCGGGTTTTAGAGGGTGCTAGGTGGTCGTCTCCGGTGGTGAATTCGAGCCGTCTCACTCTAGAATTGACGGGCTATTCGCCGCCCTTGTAGGGGTTTAGGATAGACCTATGGTGGAGTGCTCAAGTTACCGAATTTTATGAAGTGCCGGGTGGCCCACTCATTTCATTGACTGATGGTTGCCTCACTTCTAGAATTGACGGATAACTTGCCGCGCTCGTAGGTTTTTTTGTTTTAGGTGATGTTCGAACTATCCACACAACCGGAGAACGTTGGTTTTCGTTTGCGGTTCAAATGAAACACGGGGCTCCTAGTTTACCCGCTATTCCATTTTGATTATTGCATGCCTGTGATATATATAAATGTTGTATATATTTTGCACCCGCGCTAATCCTGCCCATGCATTGCCGTAAGTTAAATAACTTTACGGTGAGGCCCCCGGACTCCGTGGCGAATGCGAGTGGCATATACGTACATTCTATTTTGCTTGTTTTCTGTGATGCATATGTTTAATTGATGGGACCGCATTAATTCTTATTTGTTGGAATCAAATTTCAAAACCGTTCGGTTCTTTTCAAAGCTACTCGGTTTTTCACAAAGCCAAAGGTTATCAAAATTGAGCTTGAACCACTCGTCTCGAAATCACTAGTTCCCTTCAACGATATCAAGTTCATTACGTTCTTTTTTCCCCAAAAACCAGCCGTAACCCTCTGTCATTTCAGATGGATAGCACTTAGTATTCGTTCTATGTTTGTTGGCAAGCGTCAAGATATAGTGAACGGCAGCCGAGTGATATTTATCTGTTGCATGGATATGCGATTGATCGAGCCAGTCGCACAGCTTTGTTTGCAAGCGTCAAGGGTTTGTACGGGTGGGTTCGAATTACTCTAGGACAATGA
Source organism: Agapanthus africanus (assembly GCA_030015575.1). Taxonomy (NCBI): domain Eukaryota; kingdom Viridiplantae; phylum Streptophyta; class Magnoliopsida; order Asparagales; family Amaryllidaceae; genus Agapanthus; species Agapanthus africanus. The sequence goes on along the minus strand of CM057349.1, from coordinate 411,224,089 downwards.
CGGGTTGAACTTGACTAGCGGCCTATGATTTGTTAGTAAATGTCAAAGTTATAGGTCGTTAGGGGTAAAAATCACACCGGGGGTTTCAAATATACAAAAAACTTGCTGGTGTTGGATACCTTCTGGAGTGTGGTAACTAGAGTGGCTCCATCTAGGTTATTACGCGATAGTTGGGTCCCGATCCCACTGATGAGTAGTTTTACTTCCGGGAGATTTTCACTTCACAACTAGCTAACCCATTAGGTGTCTAGAAAGGTGTTAATAGGGTTATGCCTCTGCGGAAACAGGGTTATTTAAGTAGGCCAGTGCGAAAGCACGGGAAGCCTCCCTCGGAGTATGAACACTTGGCTGGCTGAACGGTTAGTGAACTTGTGGAGCGTAAATGATCCCGACTAGTTTTCCTTTTAAGGTTCGAAGGAGAATTCGAGGAAACAGTGAGAGCCATCATGTTTAGATAAAAATAATAACCGATCTAAACTTGCAAGAGTATACGTTGAGTGTTTCTTTTCTTTTCTAATTGCAGCTACCATGTTACGTCTTTATCAAGATAATAAAATGTATGACTTGACCGATCTGAATTTTTATTCGAGGTTAGGGAACGTCGGTTCGGTCCTGAATTGTGACAAATGTCATGAGCTTGAGTAAGCGAAAGAGGATTGCATTAATTCCTTAATGACCCGGTGAAAAAGAAGCATACTATTGCCTCTCCTTGAGGTGTTCTTGTTATTGAGAACTGTTTTTCGATCGGTCCTACCTCCTGGGTACTAGATACCGGTTCATGATTTCATTTCTGTAATTTATTACAGGGACTGAGAAAAGGTAGCATGATTGGACCTGATGATGTCCCTCAGAGTGGGAAACGGAGCAAAAGTTAATGCTGCTGTCGTCGGTGAATATCACCTAGTATTGTCAAGCGGCAATACTATGATTTTAAACAACTGCTGCTATGTACCTTCCATGCTTTGTTGCATCAAATAAGTTTATTTGATAAAGATAGATATAAGTTTGTTCTAGATAGAAATATCATGAACATTTACCTTAATCAGGTAATGGTTGCAGAAGGTACACCGTGTAATGATATCTATGTTCTTAATCAAAATACAGTTTTTAATATATAAAACACACACAAGAGGAAAGGTTCAAATACGAACGAGACCTACTTGTGGCATTGCAGACTTGATCATATCAATGAGAAAAAACTAGCTAAGTTATATATGGATGGATATCTGAATCCGTTCGAAATTTCATCCTATGAAACTTGTCAGTCTTGTCTCAAAGAAAAGATCAAATCTCCGTTCACCGGACACGGAGAAAGAGCTACAGAGCTCCTGGGACTCATACACAGTGATGTGTATGGTCCAATGTCTATACATGCAGGGGTGAGTTCTCATACTTCATTATATTCATTGATGATCTCTCTAGTTTCGGATATGTATTTCTAATCAAACATAAATCTAAAGGTTTTGAGAAATTCAAAGAATATAAGAACGAAGTAGAGAACCAGACTTGCAAAAGTATAAAAATCTTCCGATCTGATAGAAGAGGGGAGTATTTAACCACGAAATTCCTGAACTACTTAAAAGAGAATAGTATTCTCTCTCGGCTTACTCCTCCGTATACAACACATCATAACGGTGTATCGGAGCGGAAGAATCGTTTCCTATTGGATATGGTTTGCTCCATGATGAGTAGTACCGAGTTACCTCATTCATTTTGGGGATATGCACTTGAATCAGCTGCATATGTATAGAATATGGCTCCTACCAAATCCGTGCCTACCACTCCATATGAAATGTGAGGGGAAGAGACCATACATTAATTTTATTAAGATATGAGGATGTCCTGCTTATGTAAACAAGCAGAACCCGAACAAGCTTGATGCACGGTCAGTTCTGTGTAAGTTTGTGGGATATCCTAAATATTTGTAAGGATATCTGTTCTACCATACCGAAAAACAGAAGGTGTTTGTTGCTCGCTACGACGCCTTTTTAGAGAAGGAACTTCTTACAAAAGAAATTAATGGGAAGACGGTAGAACGGGAAGAAATTCCAGAAGGAAAATATAGCCGAGGATTTAATAGAAACTCAAGATTCAATAATACCCGACGAACCTCGGCCACTCCGCAGATCTGGTACGATTTCTCATCCGCCCGAGAGATATTAGGGTTTTTTTGTAGATGAGAATCGAGAGGATTGCATCTTGGAAGAAAATGATCCTACTAGTTTTGAGCAGGCCATTTCCAGCAGGGACTATGAAATGGCGGGATACTATGCGATCCGAATGGAGTCCATGTACACCAATAAAGTTTGGATTTTGGACATTACACCACCAAGGGTAAAACCCGTCGGCTGCAAATGAATCTTCAAGAAGAAAATTGGTGCAGATGGACTGGTGGAAATCTACAAAGCTAAACTTGTTGTGAAAGGTTTCTATCAAAGACCAGGTGTGGATTATGACAAAACCTTTTTTCCAGTGATTATGCTGAAATCCATTAGGATCCTACTTTCTATTGCCGTCTTCCATGACTATAAGATCTGGCAGATGGACGTAAAGACCGCTTTTCTAAACAGTGCTTTAGAAGAGTATCTATATGGAGCAGTAAGAAGGTGTGCAAGTTACTTAAATCCATTTATGGATTAAAACAGGCATCGCAGAGCTGGAACATCTGATTTGATAAAATGGTCAAGGAATTTGACTTCATCAAAAACATAGATGATGTTTATATTTACAAGAAAATTGTAGGGGGAACAGTGGTATTCCTCGTATTGTACGTGAATGGCATTCTCCTAATAGAAAATGATATTCCTATGCCACAATCAGTCAAACGGTTCTTCTCTCAGAAGTTCTTCATGAAGGATCTAAGCGATACCTCCTATATTCTGAGAATCAAGATCTATCGTGATAGATCTAAAAGGATGTTGGAACTTTCACAGTCCATGGACATTGACATCACACTAAAGATGTATAGTATGAAAGATTCCAAGCACGGTAATTTATCGACTTGTTACGGAATCATCCTTTTTAAAGAGATGTCTCCCACGACTGATGAAGAGAGGGCTTGCATGAGCATTATATCATACGCTTCGGCGGTAGGATCTATAATATATACGATGTTATGTATCAGACCAGATGTAGCTTACGCATTTAGTGTAGTAAGCCGGTATTAGTCAAACCCAGGGGAGAAACATTGGATAGCTGTGAAGAACATTTTGAAGTACCTGAGAAGGACTAATGATATGTTCTTAGTGTACGGTAATGGAGACCTTCGGAAGGAGTCTTTTACCGATTTAAACTTCCAAAGTGACAAGAATGACAACAAGTCTGTCTTGGGTTATGTGTATCTTCAATGGAGGGATGGTCTGTTGGAAGAGTCCCAAACTGTACACTGTAGCAGACTCGACGATGGAGGCTTAATACATTGCTGCCGGCGATGCCACAAAAGAGGTTGTCTGGATGAGAAAGTTCATTCATGAACTTGAGGTGGTTTCGTCTATCGGGGAATTTAGATCTTGGTTTCCTGGTCGGCGTCTGCATCATTATACTGGGATGGTGTCGGGAGCGACTCGTCATTCGCCATTAGGATATTTGGGAATTTGAAATTTTGTTGGCATCTCTATCGCTAACACTGAAGTATGGTTTTAGGAGCGACTCATCATTCGTCTTTGGAGGGGTTTGAAATATTTATTTATATACACATTTTTTACCGCGATTGCTCCATCATTTCAGCTTTTCTTATCGCGAAAGTCGCGATTGCATCATCATTTCGGCTATTTATTCGCGGTTGCCCCATCATTTCGGATTTATTTTCATTTTTTATTTTACTCGCTGATTTTTATAGCGAGTTGCCACATTATTTTGGCTTTTGGTTTATTTGTTTATACATTTCCCCCCTTTTAAATTTTTAAATTTTTTTTACACCCAGTTTATCGACGTAGGGGTCGACTGTTCCCAGTTTAACGATGTAGAGGTCAATTGTGTTTGCTTATCCGAGCTTCTCGAATTTTGATCTTGGCGGAGCTGAGTTGATGACCGTAATTTTGTGACTTGCTGGTACATCCGAGGTTGGTAAGGTTTTCCCAATTTTATATTGGTTCTCCACCCAATCTTTAAAAACATAGCAGTTTTCGATAGTATGACTCACCATTCTATGATATGGGCAGTATACGGGATTGTCGGTCATGTTCATTTCATGTTGTCTCTTTGGAATAGGCAATTGCCGACTGTTCAAAGCGTCCTCGAATATTTTGCAGATATCGTCCGTCCTGATGGAGTATACTTTCTTTCTTCTCTCCATTAGAGTCGGTGTCTTTCCTGATGCTGGTCTTCAAGACCGATCAGTGTTTGGTTCGCCCGCTGTTCGCTTACCTCGTTCAGTATAAGTATCTAAGGGATCGGAGGATGATCGCGGCCGTTTTTCGCAAAGGTATTCCGCTCTTGGGCTGGAAGGAGTATTGGTTGGTTGTTTCCGGATATCAATCCATGGCTCGTGAACCAAATTTTGATTTTGCTGTAATCGGACGACTTGGGTTGTGAGATCTGCCATGACATTTGCCATCTCGTCGACTTTGAAACATACCTTAGCCAACTTCTCGTCCCTGTCTTGAAGCTGTTTTTGAAGCCATTGGAATAATGCTTGTTCTATGGCTCCATGTATGATAACCAGGTTATCCTTACTGCCTGAGCTTGATTCTGCAGGGACCACGGGCTCCTTTTGCTTAATGGCATGAGCGGGCTCTTCGTCATCTGGACCGGGCCGGTGTTGGGTAGCAACAACCGTGTCATTGTAATGGCTATGAGGCATAGGAAGACTTGTTCCTCTGGGCTCCACCGTGTAGATCGTATGGATTGTGTACCTGTCTACTTCTTTCTTATCAGTAATGTTGCTCATTGGGCTTTTGGCTTGTTGCCTTGGTCCGCTCCTTTCAAAGAAGGCCAGACGACTAAAAGCAGTAGGTTCCCGAAGGGCTTCGATCTTTGTATGTATGAAATTGGCGATCACGGCTTTGCTTGTTTGCTAACACGTCTTTAGACAATTCTATGTCTCATACCTTGTATTGTTTTTCGACCCAATCTTTAAAAACAAAGCAGTCCTCAATAGCATGACCTATCACTGTAATAGGAACAATATTTGGGGTCGTCGGTCATATTCGCTTCTTGCGGTCTTTTTGATTCTGGCAATTGTAAACCGTTTTTAGGACGTTCTTGAACACCTTGTGGACTTTGTCCCTTCTGAAAGAATATACTTTATCCAGTTCTCTTTTAAGGACGATTCTCTTCTTATGAGATTGGTTGACATTGAGCCCGTTTGTCCCTCGCCTATTTTAGTCAGCCGAAGTGTTGAAAGATTCAGAATCGTCGGAATTTCTGCCTTTGCGATTATCATCCTTTTAGTTCCTCTTGGATTTTTTGTTAATTTGGGGATCTGAAGTGGACTCTTGCTTTGAGTGTTCCAACATTTGGACCTTCCTGGTCAGCTTTTGGAATGTTTTGAGACCCGCGATGCATAGAAACGGGGCAATCCAATTGTTGAAATTCTCGATGAGGAGGCTGACAGATTGGTCATGCTCTATTGGCGGTTCGTATTTGACGGTGAGGTTGCGCCATCGGGTCATGAAGTATGTGTTGCTTTCATTTTTGTCTGGCTTGGTCTTCACAAGGTCAGCAATGGAGATTTTAAATGAAACAGAGAGTCCATTTGGGCGAAAGTAGTGACGGAACCGTCTAGTATGCTCGCATGCCAGCCGAAAGCGACATCGGTTAGGCCGTTCACAAACTGACGGAGGAGCATATCATTACTTCCTGTATTTCCGCATGATGCTTTAAAGTGGGCAACATGCTGATTCGCATTTCGCGTCCTGTCGAATCTTCCGAATTTAGAAATGACGTAACCGCTGGTAAACTCGATGAGATCATACTGCGCAAGATACAACCTTCCATTACTGCCAACATCTTTCTGAGCCTCGGCTTCAACCATCAATATTTTAACTTTGTAGGTGACCAAATACATGATCCGGTATTGTGTTAGTGGAATACTGCCATCAGGGGCCAAGACGTCCCAATAAGTGGAATGCGGTCGGCTTTCATGTAGCTCGCCTACATTTAGACCCTAAAGGATTGGCATTGGCTGTTTCGGGGCATTATCATCTGGCTCATGAGTAGAGACTTGCGCTTGATTGGAGGGTGCCCGAGCAACTTGAGTCGTGAGCTGCATCACAACAATCGTCAAGTCGTCAATTTTAGAGTAAAGCCTGACTATCTCCTTGTCTTTACTTCTGAGCTATTTTCGGAGCTCTTGAAATAGCTCCTGTTCTGCGGTCCTGGGCGGAAAGTCGGCTCCTCCTCGCTCTTCGAACTAGATTCCATGTGGACTGAAGAGTCCTTCTGTTTATCAGCTTCATCGATGGGGTTGAAAAAATATAGTGATAGTTTTATTCTTCGTCGCCGTAAATAGGAATATTTAAAATCGAATTTTTTGCAAGATGACCATGACGGGTACGTGTGGGATGAACCAAATACTCATTGAACTTTATTTTTCCATTAGAAGGAGCTCGTACATGTTCACCGAGTCACTAACTAATACTAATATAATAGAAAAGAACTGTCCTTTCTGTAATCAGTTACGTACCTACTTAAAAAAGAATAAACCGCAATTCCAAGAACTTATATCTTCTACCAAGACATTCATCGAGTAAGCGGAAACTCTTTTGAAGGAAGCTATTCAGGAACATATCGAACTGTTTCTACTTGAGTCATCTTAGTGTCCGTCCGCCTCAACGTCTATACAAAGGATTACGTATGGGCAATATTGTCAGGAAGAGGCTGATCTTAAGAAGGGGCAGCGACATTCAAGTCAGATTGGGCTTGGGATGTAGTGGCCCCATCCTGGCTTTTGCTGTGAAGGTTGTCGATGAGACGCGTACCCGCCATGTAGATCGTGTGGATAACATATTCAACCATCTTTTCATCACCGGCAGCTGATTTCGCGGACCATTGCCGTGGACCTTCCGCTTCGGGAAAGGACAGTCTACTAAAGACGGTCTGCCTGGCCGGGTTCTCGGATGGTGCCGGTACAACTTTTCTGGTTTTGTCCCGCTGCTTTCAGGCAAAACGAAGTGCTTGATAAACTTCTGAAAAGAGGGTATCACATCTTTTGTGCTGGGGCTTGGACACATTCCTTCGCAGCACAGTTCGAATTGCGGTCCTCTTGATTTTGGCAGACATCACATTCTTTTGAACCTACTTTAAGGGTTCGAAAGAATTGCGAGTTTTCACGGCTGACACAACTGTGGTTGTGAGGTAGTCTGGGCTTTGGAACTTTACAAAATTTAACTTGGCCGAAGCCCCGGCCCTTTTGTTGGCTCTGTATCCAAGCCGTTTCTGTCTCAGCTTTTCCGATTTGAGCACCTGGCGAGCTTCTGCTCTTCGGAAAGCCGCCGTAGGCCGAGTGATGGGGAGCCTTGAGACGACATCCGCTCGCGCCTCCGTCGAAGGCATCACCTGAGTTTGCCCGCGACATCTGGTGGCTTCTTTTGTTCCGACAGTTTTGGCCCCAGCTGAGCCACGGAAAGCCGTTTAAACACCGATTTGCGCTTGAGTTGTGGTGTCCTTGCGATCACCGCATTCAGCCTCCTGCACCTTGAGGTCGGTTTGGCCACTTGGTTTGCCGGGGTTTCCACCAGATGAGCGCTTCTGACGGGATAGATAATGACGGAACCAAATTGGCAAGGAGGCTCCTCCCACTGTCTCATGAGATTCACATGGAGGATCATATGGACGTTTGTCTTGACCACGTAGGTCACCGGAGTTGCGTCAGAAATGAAGTTCATCTTGAGAGACATGGTCGTTGGGTTCGAGATTGCAATTGAAAGCTGTTAACCTACAAAAAAGAACCATGATTTCGGTAATGGCAATCGATGTATAAATTGATTGAGATCGCATGAACGTTTAACCCGAAATATGGGAGAAAAGAAAAGGTCCCACCGGACGTGCCATAATCTGTAGAGTGTTTTTCGTCATCCTATTAAGATGGAAATGCACACGCTTGTCAGGCATGTACAGATTCCCCCTGCCATGGGTAGGCTGGGATTTATTGATTGTGGGGATCCAAATCTCCGGCAGCCGCGGACTAAGCTGTCGTTAATTACTTCCGCGTTTGGAGCAAAAGAATCTCCGATTGATGGGGTCAAACTGGTCATGTGAATTCAATATGATGTGTTTGTGTTTGAAAGTAATGCAGAAAGGCGTATTCATTTCATTTTTTATTTATTCTATCTGTGACGAGATTTTTTTTATTTCAAAAGAATTTTTTTATTTTTATTTTTTTAAAGAACAAGTGTGGACGTGAAGTGCGCGCGGCATGCGGGAGGGCGTCCGCGGATGTGGGCGTGGGCCCGGGTTGTATGGATCGGACTTAGAGTTAAACGCTTTTGATATTTAATGTAGCTAAACTCCCAAAAGAATTTTAAATGGAGCTAAACTTTCAAAAGAATTTTTATTATGGAGTTGAACTCCAAAAGATTTCCCCAATTCTCTTTTGAGAAGAAATCCATATGGGTTCTCTTGAAACTCCAAAATTTGGATCTTGGATGATGAAAAGAGATTCTTTTTTCTCTTGATGGAGCCTTAGGAGATAGGGTTCTCTTTTTTCTCTCTCAAATGGGATCTCGAGGAGGAAGAAGAAGATAACAAAGATCTTCTCCTTTTGGATTTGATGTGAGAGTTAAACTCTCCTTCAATAGGTTTATGATGAAACTTTATTTAGTTTTGAGAAAAAGAGAGCTAAGCTCTTGATTTAATTGGAAATAAAGAGAAAGAATTTGAGAAAGAGAAGATGGAGGCACATACCCTAATTTTTTTTGAGGAGAATCAATTATTATTTCATTTCATCATAATATTATCTTATATAGGCTTACAAGTTTACACATGGCCTCTTGGGTTTTACAAAATGACATTTTGCCCATCTCATGTCCATGTGTTTATTTCTTTTTTGCACATGAGCCATGAGTTTTACATAAATATGGTTTTATACCCATTTTCTTTACATTTATTCATAAAAATTGCATTAAAATTATTTATTACATAGTTTTCTTCTTGCATTGGGAAGGCCGGCCTCTTTATGTTTGGGCTCGACTTGGGCATGTGCCCACTTGGTCTGAGCTTGTGCCTACTCGACTTCATTTCGGGCTTAGGCCCACTTGTTCGCGGTTCGACTTTGACTTTGACTTTTGGTCAATTAGGTGTAAATTTTGATCCCAATAAAGCAGTCACCACGTGCCTGGTTTGAAAATTTTAGCATGATTTTACGACAGATTGACTTCAAACATAGTCGCGCCGACACGTCTCTTTTTACACATTATCGTCCTCGGGGTTGTGTTGGTATATGTTGATGATATTATCATCACTGGAGATGATCTGATGGCATCTCCAAGGTGATAAAATATTTGGTTTCACACTTTCATACCAAGGACTTTATGCCACTTAGATATTTCCTTGGAATTGAAGTATCACGGGATTCTGGTGGAGTGCAGTTTTCTCGGCGTAAGTACGCACTTGATTTTCTATCTGAGACAAGATTTCTGGGATATAAATCAGTAAACACCCCTATGGATTTCTCGGTCAAGCTATCTCGATTAAGCTCTCCCTTGAATTCTCCACTATCTGATCCAGGACGATATCGACGTCTAGTTGGGAAGTTTATTTACCTCACTGTTGTATCGGTGTTTTTCGTCATCCCATTGAGATTGGAAATACACGTCGTTTGTCAGGCGCATTACAGATTCCCCCTGGCTAGGGTAGGCTGAGGATTATTGATTGTGGGGATCCGAATCTCCGGCAGCCGCGGACTAAGCTGTCGTTAATTACCCCCTCGCCTTTTGAACGAAAAAACCTCCGATTGACGGGTCAAACTGATCATGCGAACTCAATGTGCAGTGCGTGTTGTGTTTTGAGGGGGCCTTGGGTATATCAGGGGTCTCGCAGAGTTTACGGGGGTCCAAAGGACGCATGGGTGCCGGCGCCTTACGTGCTTGGCATGTGGGCGCGGGAAAAAGGGGCTTAGCACCTACTGGGAGTTGTACTCCCAATTGACCTTTGGAGTTAAATTCCTAAAAAATAGGACAAAGGGGCTTAGCCCCTGCACTGCGAGTTGTACTCCCGATTGACTTTTGGAGTTGAACTCCTAAAAAGAAAGATTTATTATTATTATTATTATTATTATTATTATTATATATTGTGGAGTTAAACTCCCAGGAGATTTTCGGAGATAATGAAAGGGGATCCCTTTCTTCTCCCCTGAGTCATAGATCTTCTCTTGAGCCTTGGATCTTCCCAAAGTGGAGTTTTTAGAGACGGGTCTCCTTCCCTCTCTCTATTGTCTGGATCTTGGAGAAAAAAGAAGGCGAGTCTTAAAAATTACGTCTTTTGGGGATTTGATGGAAGATCCGAGCTCTTCTTCAAGGGTTTTATAGTGAAAAACTAGTTCTTTTTGGAAAAAGAAGAGTTAAATTCTTGATTTAATTCAAAAATGAGAGGAAGGTTTAGAACCTTGAGGAAGGAGAAGGAGGCACATAAACCCTAGAATTTGAGAGGAATGAATTAAAGTCCATTTCATTTCATTATCATGTTGCCTTATATAGGCTTACAAATTTACATATAGCCCCTTGGGCTTTACAAAATGGCATTTTGTCCATTCCATGCCTCGTGTGCTTATTTCTTTTTGCACATGAGCCATGGGCTTTACAAAAATTTGGCTTTTTGCCCATTTATTACATTCATGCATGGGAATTACATCAGACTTACATAATTTTCTTCTTGGCATGGGGGAAGCCCGCCGCTTCATGTTCGGGCATGACTTGGGCATGAGCCCACTTGGTCTGGGCTTTGGGCCCGTTTGGTTTGGGGGTTGACTTTGATTTTGATTTAGTCAACCGAGATGTAAATTTTGACCCCAACAACTGTCACTCGGCCAGACATTGTCTTTGCCATTAGCAAAATGAGTCAATATATGCAAGATCCTTTAATCTCTCATCTTAAGGCAGTTGAGCATATTCTCAGATACATCAAAGGTTCTTCAGGACAGGGACTTTTTTACAAACCATCATCTATATTGTCGCTCACAGCCTTTGCAGATGCTGATTTTCCTAGATCCGTTGATGATCGTCGTTCCACGAGTGGTTATTGTGTCTTTTTGGGAGGAAACTTGGTTACATGGAGTAAGAAGCAAAATTTAGTTGCTCGTTCTTCTGTAGAGGCTGGGTATAGATTTATCGCACATACAATTCCTGAGTTGATATGGCTTACTCCCATGTTGGCAGATATTGGAGTTCCTTTTTCTCTTCCAACTACACTCTTCTGTGATAGCAAGGCCGTAATTCACATTGCTGAGAATTCGGTTTTTTATGAGCGGACCAAACATATCGAGATAGATTGTCACTTCATTCGTAACAAAATGACAGACAAGGTGGTTACACTTCAGCATATTTTCTCAGCAACTCAACTAGTAGATAATCTTACCAAAACTCTTTCTCGACCGGTTTTCATTTGTCTTTTGTCTAAGCTCGACATAATTGACATCTACTCTCCAGCTTGCGGGATAGTGTTATGAATATTGTTATGGAAATATTTTTAGTTATTATGTTCAGTTATTAGTTTAATTAGTTATTATATGTTTGTTAGGACAGACAAGGTGGTTACACTTCAACCAATAAAATTATTCTTTTCTCAATTATTTCAAAAACTAATTGAAAATATTTTATTTTGAATATTATATTCACGTAAAGTGGTTAAAATACAATTACTTATATTGTTTCTAGAATGTGGATGCTTCATTTTTGAAAAACCAATAATTCTTTTTTGTAAAAACTAATCATTATCAATAAAATGTACAGTAACACAAATATAACTAATGCCCCATTTTGTGGTCCAAAGATCAGAAGCTAATGCAATTTTACCTTTAAGATTTGCAAAAATACCAACTAAATTAGCTTTGGCTTCATAAAAACATTTAAAAGCATAATTTCTAAGTGTATTTTTTGGTACCCTTTGAAATGCAGGATTATATGCAGGTTTTACCAATCTATCAAATTTCTCATTTTTAGCAAAACTAAATAGTTGTTCAGCATGTATAGCATATCTAGCAAGTTCTCTTCTATTAGTATCTTAGAATAAGAAAAACTAGTTAAAGAGTTAGAAATGGGTGTTTAGATATCTTCATAGATTGTTAGTTCCATCTTTAGAGGCACAAATAAAATCTTTTCCTCAATTCTTACAAACAGACCGTTCGCCTTTATCTTCAACCACCTTTTTAAAAAACATTTCCAAACTTCAGAAATTCTGGTTCTTTCGGGTCTGGAAGAAGAAGTACCAGCTTCAGGAACATTAGGAGCAGGAACTTCTTCAAGGGCGTGACTTTATGGCGTAAGCGTTTGAAAATTAACATACATCTCAAAATTAGCAGAATCATAGTTATGAGAATAAGAATCAGTTATTGGTATCATATTACTTAATCTATTTGCCTCGTGTATCAAAGTCAATTTGAAAAGATCGCTTACGTGATGATGTACTGGAGGCCATATTTCTTAATCTAATTGCCTCTTGTGAGTTCTAATCAGGTTGAAGAGAACGTCTATATGATGAAGCACCCCGTTACCTTATGATGATGATGAACCGGCCATAATTAAAAAAATTAGCAAGCGAGAAAAAGATATAATAAAAAAATTAGATGAAAAAAATATATAACAAATACCAAAAAACCCCGATTCCAAATAGCATTATCAAATTACTGGAGACTGTAGTGAAGATTGAGATTGCAGAAATGAAGATTGCTTGATCCCAAATTTTAATGGTAAATTTTTCGGAAATTAAAGAGAGAAATGTGGAGATTGAAAATTGTATTGTTGTGAATTGTAATGAAAATGAGAAGTGTAAGGAGGTATTTATAAAGTTTTTGTCACGCTCCGCTTCCCAAAAACGAGAAACGAAAACGACAAGCCCGCGGCATATTCATATCGAGGAGCACTATATCTCGACATGAATACGCTAAGCGTCTATATAAGCACTTTAGGAAATTATAGTACAAGAATTTTAAGCTTATAAAATATCCAACAATATTTGTAACAGTCCCAAAAACAATAACTGAACACAAATTCAAAAATTCAATGAACTGGGAATGGAAGATAGCCTTGAACAAAAGAAGGAAAACTAGAGTTCGGACTGATTTGAAAGATATCGACCGTCCTCAGTTCTTACTATCTCGTACCTAGCCTCATCGTCTGCCCCAATGTCGTCTGACGATATTCTCAAGAAAAGGAAACAAGAAAACAAGAATGCCGTCGGTGAATTAAAGTTTGGTAAGTCCCCATTTTATTAAAAAAAATATATGTAATGAAATATAGTATACAGTATAATCAAACAAGTATATAATGTTTCAATATTGATATGTAAAGCATATTTTGAACATCAATTTTATGATCTAGGTATTCTATTTTATTTAATATCAAATGTTATGCAATTTATACATTTATATAAATATTCTCATTAAAGGTTTGTGCTATTCATTATTTTAATATGCATTATCAGGTTATGTTATTTAAGGTATTAATCATATAATAGATTGACTACTAAATTGGTTACCCAATAGATAATATATATAAGTAGTTTCGGTATAAGACATGTGAATAACCGTGAATAGTAAAAGGTAGTGTGTAAGTCAAATAAACGTGTGTTAATCAGTGCAATATAACTAGAGTGTTATGATATTCGACATTTAGTGCTAGTAATTATAAGTATAAGCTCAATTGTGCGAGTTTTATTATGTAATCAAGATATTCCGTAATGCCACAGAACAACAGTAACATGAGATTCAAGATTTATATATAATACAATATATCGTATTTCTCCGGTACCACGAGGAACATGATATGATCCTCCATTATACATTATACCCCAATTTTCGAGCTACCTCATCCCCATAATATATTTATTTATATATAATATATGTAATAAATAGTGTACCTGTCATGTTCAAGAGATTCAAGAGATTCACCAGATTCATGATATTCACGAGATTCAAGATATTTAAGTGGTTTATGTCAAGATAGTATAATCTAACACACGAGTATTCACAAACCCAAGGCTGTCATCCAGGGACAAGGAAACACGTGCCCGCTTATGTAATGAGATTCTAAGTACTGCAGGAGTATTCTCAGACCCAAGGCTATCATCCAGGAGCCAGGAAAGACGGGCCCACTCATAGAGCTGGTCATAGAACTTCTGGATCTCATGTCAAGTTCTAGATATAATATCAAGTCTCTCTATATATTTTACTAAGTGAGTAAGCCAAATAATGACCATGACATGTTATATTATAATAAAATACAATAATAAATCATGTTACAGTATCATATAATTCGGTAAGGCAGGCAAATGTTATAAGCAAAATGAAAATAGTGTACTGATAAACAATATAAAACGCCTGCTACACATTAACACATACGATCTATCATCAGACTAATAACTTCAGTAACCAAAATGACTTGAGCATTATATAAAATCATGTTTACTTCATAATTTTGTATAAAAGACTAAAATTTCCAATTCTATCTTTTATTATAGCATAGATACAGTCTTCTATAGTAAAGAACTTAGAAACAAGATGAAACAACCTCATTTTCCAAATCTGCAACTATTAAGGGTGTAAATTTAATTGTATGTTAAGCTCTCTTCGTTCTAAATTTGCATATAACTATTTTACCCAATTGGATTTCTTAAATACAAGACTCCATTCTCAACCAAACCTTGTTTTCTAAATAGATATAAGTGGGTACCACACATAAAGACATATGCCAATGAATTTACATTTCAAGACTAATATGCTGGTTTATGTTCTGACCACGCCTTTGTAAGTAACCTGTTAGTGTATCTGTGTCATAGCATAATTTATACGATAGGTATTGGGGAAAATCAAGAGTACTGCAGAAACAAAAATCAGCCATATATCTAATGGACTGATCCCAATTGACGGGTGTACAGCCAACTTAAAGGGGAGAGAGAGAAAGAAACAGGGACTCACCAATTGGTATACTTGAAAAAATATTAATAGTTTAATTTTCCAGCAAATGAATAAGACCACACTACAAAAATACAAAAAAATGACTTTCTTGAAGTGGCAATAATGCATAAACAAACTGGCAATAATATGACCGATGTTAAAATATAAACAACCATACTACCACTTTCAATGTTATGTTCAAAATAACAACTTGACATTCAAATAATTTTGCTATTCTATAAGGCTTCAGAATTTTAAAATAGAAGAGGCAACTTCAAATCCAAATTAGCAACCTGGGTAGTTTAGAGTTTAGTATGCAAAATACCCCATAAGATTTTGAGTTCCATTTCGGTGCCATATGCTCCTAAACAACCGTGTAGCTATGATTTTTAAGATTAAACAAACAGATAAGCAGTAAAATCTATTTGACCCTACAAATCCAGTTTCAACAAGGCATCTATCTACATTCTACAGAAACTTGATCCAAAATGGGTAAAACTTATCGCTAAAGGATTCAGATTCAACTAGATATTTTGATCACACAAGGACTCCAAGCTTAGACTAAACCAACAAATGAGCATGCAGGTCTCAACAACAAAATACTGGGATTACAAGATGTGCCCTCAAATCATCAACCAAAAGAACAACTTTTACTTGAAATTTTAAAATAGGTACACATAAATTCAACAAAGGATACAACTTTTGATCAAGCTTCATCAATTTCAACACCAAAAGTTCCACAACTCAAATTAAAGAACTGCTTTTACTCAAAGAAAAGGACCAGAAAAAATCAAAATTTACAATTAAATAGAAGAGGAGACTTACAGCCGGGAGAAGAAAAATCGCAGGGGAGAAGCTCGCTGCGACGACTGGTTAACGGCTAGAGCAGCAACGAGAGGAAGAAGATGGAATCGTGATGCTGAAAACGCGACGATGGCGATATCGGATTTGGTGCTTGGTCGAGATCAGGGGCTCGGCTGAAGTTGGGATCTCGTAAAGAGAGGGAGATGAGAGAAAAAGATGATGGGGTTTGGGTATTGATTTTGAGAGGAGGAGAAAATTGAAGAAGCCGTGTTAAATTAAATAGTAATGCACTTTTGCACATAGACCCCCCTCAAGCCAACAATATCAATCATAATCCAGATAAGAAAAACTAACATAAAATAGATTTGAAACTAAATTATTTAAAAACCGTTTTAATAGTTAGTTTCATATATAAAACATACAACAATCTGAAGAATCTTAACTTTGTGTTTTATTTTCTATTATAATTTAGTTACGCAAGAATAATACGCAATTAACTTTTTATTTAACATACATCATTTATTCTCTTAAATAATTTGTTTAATAATATCATATCCATATAACAAACATATATTAAAATACCGTCATAAATTTTTTTATTACTTAATGGGTTATATATATATATATATATATATATATATATATATATATATATATAATAATAATAATAATAATAATAATAATAATAATATAAAATATTCATATAAAATATAAGTTAAAATTTATAAAACGATCATAAACAATATAATACATTTAATCTCTACCGAATAAGATTATCTCAAATAAGTAAATAATATATTATATTTATATAATAAAATCAACAAATGATCAATATATACTTAATTCAACGAATAAGGATTTACTAAATAAAGAATTACAAAAAGGGGTATACAGATTTTACAGTTGTTACAGTTTTGAACGAGGGGGGATGTAAAATTTTAAATGGAGTTTTTTGAAATATTTAAAATTTTGACACAAATTTTTAAATCCTCCTGCTCCCCATCATTTTAAACTTTCCCCTTTATTTCAATTTTTTTTTGTTTTTTCACCCCCATGGAAACCCCCCCCCACACACTTTTAACTCCCATCATTTTGAATTTTGACTCCCCCCTACAAAGCATGGGCAGCGGGGCTACAATTTTTTTTTAAACCAAAACATTCAAATATTAACCGGGCCTTTAAAAGAAATTTTGAATTTGCTTCGGGCCAAGGCCGGCCCGAATCGGGCTCGTGGCCGAGCGGGCCGGGTCGTCGGGCTGTCCTAGCCGAGCCCGGCCCATTTGCCACCTCACAAGTATGACCGTCTATGTTTATAATTTGAAGGCTATAATGCATGAAACCGCCCTCATTTTTGCCTGAAAAAAACTCTCAACTATAAAACATGCATTTCTCCTCTGCAATCTTAACTGTGTTAATTATTCCATCCATAAGGCTTTTTTGTATGCCATTACCGCCTCTCCAATAAATTTAATTCACTAAGCCAATTATTCTCATTTCTTTTCATCTTTTCAATATCCATGTTCTCTTGAATCCATGCTCATTCTTTGATGGAGAAAAGAGAAGATACGTGGCATTTGAATTAAAGATTTTTGGAAGATAAAAAAGAAGGTAAAGGAATTTAGAGGGAAATTTTTTTAAGAAAAGAAAGAAGGAAAGAATTTGGAAAAGAAAGGTTTGAAGAGCGGTAAAATTCATATTTTTTAAGTTTAGGGGATTTCCTGCCTTTTAGGGCAAAAGTTGGGGGGGGGGTTCCCGCATTTTAGCCTAATTTCGACTTGCAATATAGGCCTCTCTCTCACACACACACTCTGCTACCTCTGAGTCTCCTTTATCCATTCATCATAGATTACATTCTCTGTTCATACTCTTCCTCTATAAACCTTTATCCCCTGTCCACTTCATTTGTATCCCACAAGCTCATTAAAGCCTGGGAAATTAAATACCTTCCATCTCTTAGTTGTAAAGCACCAAATTCTCATTTCCTTTCAACTATTTTCCTTCTTCCTTTCTTATTATAACTACCCTTCAAACTTGTCATGCATCTATCTATCTGAAACTCTCCATTTTTTGGCCATGGCTGTAGTCGACATCGAACGAGGGGATTGTAAAATCGAAAATTGGATGCTCGATATCGAAGGCAGAGTAAAAGAAGTTAGGCTTTCGATCGAGGAACAACTCTGGAAAAATGCAGCCATATACATAGTCCCCACGTTCACGAGAGATCTCAACCCGAAAGCTTTCACACCCGAGCTCGTCTCATTCGGGCCCTACCATCATGAAGAACCTGAGCTTAAGCTTATGGAGGTTCATAAAGAACGGGCACTCGTGCATTTTTTGAGGAGAGCAGAAAAGCCTATCGAAATTATTGTGAGAGCAGTAGAAAAAGTGGTGCATAAACTGCAGGATTGTTATTACTATCTTGATGAGAAATGGAAGAGCGATAGAGCCGGGTTTTTGAAGATGATGATCACGGACGGGTGTTTCATGCTCGAGGTTCTGTGTTTTGCTGTAGATAACGGAAATGGTTATTCCGATACCGATCCTTATTTTAGCCAGCATGGGATAGATCATAAGATGCCTTATATAAGGAGGGATATGCTGATGATTGAGAATCAGTTACCCTTGTTGCTGCTCAAGACTCTGGTTGAGGCTGGGAGCAAACGGATCCCTGAGGTAATTCTTAATATTTATGTTCATTACTTTTTTCAAGATGCCGATTAATGCTGTTAGAAATTTGAAATTTATATTGGTTCTTTATATGTAGCCTTCCAAAAGGTTTCATAATTGTGTATAGGAGATACGAGGCCCCGGCCATCATAAGAGGAAATTTCCTCATATGACGGCCAAATTGTCCGTTTTTACCTTTTGGATAGATGACTAACACTAGCCATTTAGATCGATCTGCATGGCCTAAAACATACACATGCCAAACATCTTGTAATTAACATGATCTTTCAGGTTTCATTTGATGGTTGTAAAATTAATGGTTTTTTATTCTACCACATTTCACTCACCTATTGATCGAGGAGCAAACAGCTTGGACATGACAAGAATTTTAGTATACCTACGCTTAAGACCATGAAGATCAACATCCACGGTGTCGATTATCGAACTAAAATTTGGAACATCTGAATCTCTCAAATTTTTATATTTATACACGCCCATGAATAAGTGATCAAAAGACGCTGTTCTTTGTTAGAGAAGGTGTATCATGCAAGGCATATTGATTTATTTAAATGTTAAAAAGTTAAATTCTGTAATAATTTAATCTCTAATCTGTAGTTTGACATTTTTATTTTCATTACTTAAACAGCTGCTTTGCAGCTATTCTTATTTGTTTCATAAGTTCTCCCTTGATGATTCATACTCAAAATAAACAAATTATAAAGATTAATTTATATAGATAATAACATCTGAAATTAGACGAAATTAAGAAAATTTAGACACAATAAACTTCAAGAAAAATGGAAGAGGAAAAATAATAAATCCAGGAATTTAAGGTTCTATCATTGGGACTCCAATGGAAATATATATTATATATTAGAGGATACGGAACCGCATCAGCCATTGCCGGAAATTTCGTCCTTTGTTTTTTCAACGTAAAGCTAATTATATGACATTTTAAAATTTTATTCCTCCTAAGGACATCGACGGCCACATCCACGAGTTAATCCTCAATTTCCTCGGCGCAGAACACTACACGGTCGAAAAATTTCCCCTAAAACACCACCCACTTGACCTCTACCGCCACAGCCGCCTCAACCCTCCAACCCCATCTCCACCGAAACACAATATTACCACTCAATCCAGACACCCCCAAACCCCCATCTCCTCCAGCGGGCCTACCGCCATCATTAGCTGTGCCACCGAGCTCCGTGAGGCCGGGGTCCACTTCCGCAAATCCAACTCAAAATCCCTCAAAGACATCACCTTCAGTGTGAAAGACGGCATACTGCACCTCCCTGGTCTCGTAGTCGACGACGCCACTGAATCCACTTTCCTCAACCTCATGGCTTTCGAGCACTTGCTTGTAAATGTGGACCACGACGTGACTTCTTACGTTTGTTTCATGGACGAGATTATTGATTCCGCGAGTGACGTGAGCCTGTTACATAGGAAAGGGATTGTACTGAATGCATTAGGGAGCAATGAGGCGGTTGCAGGGTTGTTTAATAGGATCTCGAAGGAGGTGACAGTCGATCCCAAGAGTAAGTTGGTGAATGTGAGGAGAGATGTGTATGGTTACAGCCAGAAAAAGAGGAACAGATGGGAAGCGAATTTGAAGCATACTTATTTCAGGAATCCTTGGTCTGCGCTTTCGCTCGCGGGCGCGCTTCTTGTTATCGGGCTTACAATTGTGCAGACAATTTTTACTGTCTTTTAATAATATCAGAATGTTCATGATTGAGTTTGTTGTGGATTTCTCATGATTTCAGATTTGTATTTGTGTGAGTTTTTAGTGTTTGAAAGTGTTTTTCTCTTTGGTTTAAGGGTCTGCATCACTGGAGGGAGCTTAAATTATCATTAATTTCAAAAATGCATGGAGCTTTGCTTTTTTCCTTTCCTTTTCTTTCTTTTTTTAAAATTTCTGTTCACTGCTGTATCTTTTTCTTTTGCTTTAAGAGTTTGCATCACTGGAGGGAGCTTGTCTCAGTTAAACTATCATTAATTTTTTAATAAATGCATGGAACTTTGCTCTATTTTTAAAATTCATGTTCACTGCTGTTTGTTTTCCTTTTTCTTTTGTCTGCTTTTTCTTTTTGTTTCTTGTTCTTTTGGAAAGGACCACATCACAACATCGCATTTTGAGAGAGAGATTATATAATTCAAGAGACTTCTTTATTTTGGGTATATATAAAGATACATTATATATTGTACTCTTCGATCAATTAATAATAATATTTCTATCTTTCCAAATCTATGATTTGTAATATGGTATCGGAGCTTATCTATCCCTGACCGTTGATTGATCCTCGTCGGTCTCATCATCGATCTTCTTCATGGGCATCTCTGCCATCATGAGATCGCATCGATTCAGCCGACTGCATGAGATCACGCCCTCATCAACTCTTGATCTTGTCGCCGTCCGCTTCTCGAGATCGTTACCTTCGTTGAGTGCCGTCGAGATCATCTTGACTTCATCGGCCATCCCGAGATCCTAAGATCACCTTGAAATTCATCGGCCATCAAAAACCTCGACCTCAACCTCACAGTCGAGGCCCTCGAGAAGAAGAAGCCGCCACCGCAACTTGGGTTTATTTTTTTTGACATCGGGATCTCTCAGCCGTCGGATCTTGTTCCTTATTTCCTACCCGTCGGATTTAGTGCTTGAACGAGAAATAGTATCTTGACGCTTCCTGTGCCAAAAGATTAGAGAGGAGCCCAATAAAACACAAAACCCGGTGGTAGATCGACGAGTATCAAGGTCATCGGCCCAGCGAGCATCAGTATGCGCGTAAAGTAAGGGCAGAGTTGGGAAAGGAAACAAAATCGACGGAGTATGAGCACCATGAAGGTATCAAAGAACCCATATAAGTGTTGTATAGTGAACCGACGAAGGAGCACTCATGAACTGACTGATAACATGAACAAGTGCAATGTCTGGCCTATCTCTTTATGAAACCCCAAACTCATACCCAACTTTGGTATTTCTTATCCATACTCTAGATTTATGATCTATCATGAGTTTGAGAGGGGTATATATATATTGGGTTTACCATGTATATAGCCTATTAGGGTTTTCTTTTTATTTTGGGTATATAGAGAACTTATTGTATATTGTACTCTTCCATCAAGAACCAATCAATATGCATGCCAAAAAAATATTAAGCAATATAAAAGCAAGACAGAAAGAAGCAAAACTTTGCTGCAGCTTTAAAAGAGAAGGCTATTAGCTAGGCTCCATAAATTTGCGAGTGTTAAGCTTTGTTATTCATTTTTTCATGTTATAAAAATAACACTAGATAGCAGTATAATTAGACACAAGCTTTGAAAATCAAGATCCATTGTAGTAAGATAGAACCGTGTATGCAGTCTGCACCACGGCCGAAATCAACATAATCAACGCTCCCATGAGCGAGATAAAGACCCAGGGGCCACTCGGACGCATCTGCATAATACTCGCACGCCACCTATTGCGCCTCTTGTTACAATACCCATTCAATTTCTTGTTTACATTCACTTTCCCCTTTCCAATCGAATACATCAGCGCTTTGGTCAACCTATTAAACAATGCGGCAATATCATCATCGCTTCCAACCCAACCCCTAATAATCCCTTTCTCTCTGAGCACAATCACATCTTTCCCCGAATTAATAAGATCATCCATAAGAAACGCATAAGAAGTCACTGCATTGTCTACATTGAGAATTTGTTCATATGCGAGGCAATTAAGGAGTAATGGCTCAGTGTTATGGTCGACTTTGATGTAAGGGAGTTTGAGGACGCCGTTGGTGAAGCTGATGTCTTTTAAGCTGTTGGATTTGCTTTTGAGGAAGCGGACGCCGGCTTGGTGGAGCTCGGTCACAAGGCGCACACTTGAGTAGGGGTCATAGAAGTAGTATCCTTTCGATGTTACGTGCCTTTGATATATGCCAAGGTGGTGGAGACCCATTTCTCTTATGGTTTCTGGTTGATTGGTTGATTTGGGGTCATAGTATTCGATGAACTTTTTGGTGTCCTCGGTCTGGTTGTCACATGTATATTTATCGATTAGTCTAAAAATGAGAAAAGGAATGAACTATTCTCACACACACACACGTATACATACATATATCATACATATCTATGTATGCATGAGTCTCAGCTGCCATAGGAGGAAACTCTGGCAGTCAAAAACTCTTATGTTAATATTTTCGATTGATTATTAACACCATTCATGTTAATGGTCTATGTATCGTCTATGTACACCCAAGAAGAACAAACAAAAAACTGAGGTTTTCAGGATGATTTCTGCAGATATTTGCTCATGTCAATTAGTTGCAAGAAGAAGTGTGAAGACGTTGCATATAACAAATCGCCGGAAATTTGTTTCCGCGCAATTGATTTCTCAGAAACCAAACTTCGAGAGAAAATCAAAAAGTTGTAATCTTCTGGCGTAGCTTGAAGAAGAAACTAACTATCGCACACGTGGGACCCCTCTTCATTGACACCACGTCATCACAAGATCCTTGAAGCGAATGTTTTTATGCATTTTGATGTATTTGTTTTTTGATGCGGGGCCAGGCTTGTTGGCTGTCCGAACTTGTCCTAGAGATTTTGTGATTCCTTGGTGATCTTTCATGAATGAAGGTGCGATACACCAATTTTATCCCCAAAAAAAAAAGAAGAGAAAAACAAATCCATGCTATCAAATTGGGACTTAATCATTGATAATGGTTGAGTTTGGAGCAGAAGATGAAGGGAACATGCACAGGGTATATATCTTATTGTGTGTGCATGTTTCAGCCATCTATTGCTGAAAAATGGGATGCAAGTTTCAACCTGAATATGTGCAGGATTCACCTAGGCGTGCATGCCAGACACGTGTGAGGTTCTTCTACGTTATAATGCTCCGATTAATATAATAATTACCTTATTGAATAAATAAATAAAACACACAGGGCACGCACATGCACACACAAATACATACATTTACACAGACAAATACATATACATAGACATATAAACTTATGAATATGGCATACACATACAGAGAGAGGAGGAGAAGGGAACACATATATTTGTTTGTGTCAGTATCTAAACCCGATCTGATTATAGTATGAGAATTTTTGTAATGTAAATAAAGAAGAAAAGAAAAGAAAAGAAAATCATAGTTAGATTCTGATTGAATTAAATCAATCTTGACATCTAAAAACCCTCGACCCAAATATTATCCTTTCAACAACCAATTACTGATCCACACCTCCATTCATACCCGATAACTTGAGACCAGTGAAGCATCAGACTTGCTGGGTTGAGTCAAAATTGTCATCCCCACCAAATAAACAAAAGGGTAAATTATACTTTTTCATTAAATTACCTTAAAGGTCTATTATTACAATAAAATACCTTAAGTGTAATTCTAGGCGTATTTCAGTGAAAAAGATTCCCTTAAAACCCATAATTTAAGGTATTTTACTACAATAAAAACCAAGAGGTATTTTTGAGGGCATTTTAGTGTATTTTATCCTAATTAAACAGAAATAAATCATAATAAATTTTTAAAAAAATCACCTTGTGTCCTCCCATTTCAATCAAGACAGCAAGCACAGCCAAAGGCAGTTGGTTCTCAAGCCTCAACATATCTATCCACAACCTCGCCGTCATGTAAGGCTTCCAAAAATCCACGGTATTCCAAATCATGAGATCCAACAAGAAACACCCATCAACTATCATCATCTCCAAGAACCGCTCATCGTCTCTCCAAATCTCATCGAGCTCGTCGTAACACTCCATCATCTCCCTCACCTCCGGCCTCATCATCCTCGCCACCGCCCCCACGGTTTTCCCCGCTCTCTTTAAATAATTCGATAGTGCGAGACACTTGCATGGTTCCATATGTCTTAGGTGAGCTTGGTGATGATGGTAAGGGCCGAAGGAGATGAGCTGAGGAGTGTAGGCGTTTTCGTTGAGGCTGCGTAGGATCGCGGGGACTTTGTAGATGCAACGTTTTCTTTGCTTCTCTGCCTCATCCGAGGGGTTGATACTTGCGAGCTTGGAGTCGATAGCGATGATCCATTCCTCCTCCATCCTTTTCTTCTCTTAATCTTCTTTCTATCAAGAATCCAAGATCAACAAATGCGGTGAAATTGGCTTTGTTGATGGAAGAAACTGATAAGCCAGCTGGTGGTTAGTTTTTTGACTAAAAGAAACTTGGAAGGTTGAGCACCACCACACACTTTACAGGGGACTAAAGATTCCAAGTCTCCTTATTTTAAGTCTTGTTTATTGAATGGAGAAATGATCCAAATTTTTTAGTTCGTCAAAAAAGAACAGTAGCTGAAAATTTGTTCAAGTATTTTTTTAACTTGCAACACCTGTATCAACCTTGCGTATAAAAGACAACCGGAAGGACTTACCAGTTGCAAAGCATAATGTTTCACACGTTCTACAGAACGCGCAACCGATCTGCACAAGTCTAAAATAATAGAACTCACAAAACACAAGTTAAAAACATCACTCTGCAAATATACATAGCTTAATTTGGAGAACTCTCCGGTCTGCTACACAAACAAACTTCACAACAAACATATCATACTAACAAAAAACACTATATAACTTCTATCATGACATATATGCATTCAAACAAAGACTCTCGGAACCGAGTCCACTGACGGGAGATCGACCTCTCTTACCTCCGTCTTCAGGCCCTTCCCAGCTCCGTTCGCTAGCGGGTGGATCCCGTGGTCTGGCCCGGTCATGTACGCCCTGTTATGCCTCTCCTTCTCATAAGAAACACCATGCCTCTTCTCCACATCTATTGATACATGAAATAAACATATAGTTATTGTTAGCGATCAAATTAAATGGCTTAATTTCATTACTCTAAGCAAATCAAAGTTCTCCTGATTGGAAAAGAATTTCAAAGCAACATATATAAAAGAATCTATCTTCTAAATGGACTATCGGTATTATCCATATCACGATATAAAAACATATTAAAATTTAAAAAAAACATTTACAAGATAAAAAACAAGAACCAAGAATCAAAGCTTAATACCTTTAGCAAGCTGATCATGCAACTGCCCATCTCGCGTAAGAGCCATCATGAGCTGAGGCGGTCCGACTGGCAACGCGTCCCCGCGGTCAACTTGCCAAAAATGGAACGTCTTCCCGTAAGTCTTGCACACCTTCTCCAGATCCCTCCGCTCGACCACGCCCGGAATCCCAGGCAGGAAAAGAACTCCGCTCTTCACCTCGTACTCATGGGAATGCCACAGTGGCTTCTCATCGTCGGGAAGAGTCAGGAACAAGTTCTCGGTGATCAAGTATTCGATGCCGATCAGACGAGCATCGACTTCGGGGCTGTCGTAGATGAGGCATTGCCGCATCTCTTCATTCTGGTGGGAGCAGTAGTGGTGTGCCTCTACTTGGCGCGTCATGTCATGAGAATAAAAGTGGAACCTGCAACAAATAATATCATTCGCATAAAATTATTTGAAACATCTCATTTCGATCCCTCCCTCATTTTCTTTCTCCATTCATTTGTAGAGTTAAGCGTAGGTAACATATCTCCTTTTTCACGGCCATATGATAAATATGGGAGAGAGAGATATGGGAGAGCTCGATATATTTACATTTTATTTAAAGAAGAAAATCTATTGCTAGATAATATATTTCACCAACCATCACACCATATATAAGTGTCCAGATTTTATTATGTACTCGCTCATATCGTTATAAATACAGAAGCCTCTAATTGATGTGAACAATTAACCATCATATTCTTAGCTGATTGCTTCATCTCTACTGTCAACAAGTAGCGTGGCATTTCCAATTTCAATTCAAGGAAAATTAGAAGGAAGGAGAAAATCACTTAATTTTTAGATAGTAAACAACACATTAATCATTTTTGAAAATTAGTGATACCTAAGGTAGTTTAAATAGCCACCCTATAAGCAGACTCGTTTAATAGTTAACAACAGAGCTTAAACATAAATTAAAGCTTGATAAATAAACGAACAAACATGAACATAAGTTGTTCGATCTCGACTCGTGTTCAGACTCGGCTCAAGTTTATGTGGGCTCGAAAGGTCGATGAAATAAATGAACAAACATGAATTAATGCAGCATGTTCGAGCTGACTACATTAGGCCCGTTAGGGCTAGCTAGTGTGGGCTCAGAGAGTTTATGGCTTATCTAGTATTTAGTAGTAATAAAATAGTTATTTATTTTTTAATTTAGATCATATAGACCATATTTATAGTAACTCGCCAATATTAACTCAAAGCTCAAACTATAATAAATATTTTGTAAATTATTGTTATGATAAAAATATCAAAAAGTCAAAATATTAGCAATGTTTTAAATAAGCTCTAGCTAGTTTGTATAGTAATAACAATGTTTTTCACTGCCTAATTAATTTGTCAAAAACAACATATATATATATATAGAGAGAGAGAGAGAGTAATGAATAAAAGAGGCCATAAGAGGCTTTTTCGTTAGGTGGCGTCAAAAATCTATATCCTCCACAATTTTTTTGACGATCGGTATCCATCATCATCATCTTTATCATGAAAGATGTGGATACACCAAATTTCATATGATTCCACCATATTACACCGTTGAATTAGAAATGTAAAAAGTTCTAGCCGGTAACCATTAATTTTGCACGGACTAAATCAACGGTGAAAAAGTGATGGAATCACATGAAATTAGGCGTATCCTCATCTTACATGATAAAGATGAAGATGATAGTTGCCGATCATCAAAAAAAATCGTGGAGATCTAATTTTTCAATGCCATGGAAGGAATTCCCTCCTATGTGATCAGGGACGGATCCACATGTAGTCGAGGGTAGACGGCCCGCCTGTCCTGGATTTCGGGAGATCTAGTGTATGTATCTCAATTGTGAATTATTAATATATAACAACTTTCACCTTGATGACTTAATGCAAGTAACCTAGTGGTCATTTCATTCATTTTTGGTAGCTAAATCCTAGGTTTGAATCTCCCTGTATTCATTTTCTCTTCTTTTTTTAGAGATATTTTTTTTATTTTTCTTTAAATGCATTATAGCAACATCAGGATCAAGAAACGGTGATAGACCATATATCCAATATTACATGAATTAGCAACCTTGGTAAGTCTTTACATATATTCCATCTATTATATTATTTATATACAAATAACAATGGTAGGAGTAATGATTTAAATGATAATGTTTTGGTAGGTTTTTGCTTTATTTTCTTGTTTTTTTCCTTAAATTGTTTGTAAAGGTTTATATATAACAAAAACTACTTTTATGCTGATAATATAATAATTAAAGAACAACGAATTCAAACAGTAATTTAATGTTTAAAATGTAATGTGATATTGAATCTTTCAAGTAGTAGGCTTTTTTGAACGACAATTTATAGTCATTTAAATTTTTGTCCTATCTGGTTTTACGTCTTGGATCCGCCACTGTATGTGGCACCTCTCTTCTTAAAAATGACAAAATTTACCTTTACTTTATGTTCATGCTTTATCTATTCATGAAGGGCAATTGAAATAATTACCCACAGGGCATGACTAAGCTGGTTATACTCTAAGAGTAAATTTGCCTCCCCACATATATATATATAGAGAGAGAGAGATTTAAATATGCTAGATAAACCTAAAGCTCGGTTTGACATGATGAAGTGCTGCTGGTGACAGTTTTTTTTTATAACCAAAATCTATTGTAATCCCTTTATCATTTCATTGTAGCTCCTTTGAAGTTGCCCTTTGGTATGAAATCCTCTATTTGAATATTTCTCCTGCATCACGCCCTTGGTGAAACCTCGATCGAGCTTGTTCGACGATAAATGAGCCAAATTTGAACAAGCTTTTAAGCTCATTTAAATAATTAAACCAAACTAAACAACTAAAGCCCCGTAGAAATACAAATTTTTGGAGGATGAAAGGTGGGAATATCAAGTTTTTTGGAAAAAAAATATATGGAAATTACCACAGTTGTTTTTGAGATGAGATATAATAAAGAAATTTTTAAAAAAAATTAAAAAAAAAACTTACCACAAATATACAAACAGACCCAATAACCCAATAACCAAACCTATCCCCTAAGGGCCTGTTTGGTTGCAAGAATTGGAATGGATTAGAGGGCAAGAATTGGGAGTTGGTTCAAATCCATTTGGAATTGCAAGTTTGTTGTTTGGGTCATAACAAAAGTTTAAGGATTTTTTTTTGGGGGGGGGGGGGGGTGGGGGGGGGGGATATTTAAAAATTCAATACATTATTAAACTAAATTCTCTTTTTAATTGTAGCTGGACCACATTGATAAGGGCAGTTTATCATCAATTTTGCTTTTCTATACTCCATTCAACCAAACACTTGACTAGGGGGAATGTAAATTCCTTGGAGCCCCGGAGTTTACATAATTCATGCAACCAAACAAGAAAATATGGATTCTTTGGGGACAAAGTTATTAGAAATTAAGCCTCAATATTTTCAAGTTTGGGAACCAAATTGTTAAAATTTGTAGTTTGGTTAAGACATAATTCAAACCTTTGAGGCGTGTATGATACACTTTCCGAAAGGCAATATTACCCCCACTATGCGAGTACAGCAGAAGGCAATCGCTCCCAAGATACAACAAAACCCCTGAAACTCTCTTAGAAGATAATGAGAAGAAAATGCAAAATCTCTGAAGAGAAAGACTTAATTTATAGAGTTGAACAGACACAACTGTTTGGACGGTTGTGACCGTTCAGACAACAAAACTGCATTAGACAACTTTGAATTCGAAATTCAAAAAAGCCACTCTATTATCAAGCCAAACCCAAAATGCCCCAAGTGCCCTATCAAAGACAATAATAAATAAATATTAGAAACCCACTAGAAATTAGGCTCATTTGGCTCATAACCTATTTTGTTCAAGATATTATTTGATAATTGGGAATTATTATAAAGGCTTGGAATGATAAAGGGATTACAATAGATTCAAACTACCAACAACAGCGGCACCTAAACCTAAGAACCCTACACATATAAACCCAATAAACCAAACCATATAAATCAAACCCAGTATTTTTCTTAATTTTCTGTGCGAAATGGAACATTAATTTTGGCCAATACAGAATTTTATACTGGTGTTTCGGGTCTATCCCCTCCTTGGAGAGAAGGATCCGAAAAGGCCGGTTTCCGCCGATTTTTCAAACCATGTCACTTAATTCATGGATATGTATATTAAAACTTACGCGCAGAGGTGTTGGTGGATTTTGTTGATGGGTGCGAATGACTGGATGGTGCCGGTCGCCGTCTCCAGCAGCGCCGTCGACACCTGCGTCGGCTCCCCTGGAACTTCTACATGACCCCCCTTTGATGCCATCTCTCTCTCTCTCTCTCTTCGCTATTTTCTCTTAATTTCTAGCTAGATCTCTTATGATAGAGGTGGTGTTCCCTCATTCCTCTGCTCTTTTAAGGCGAAGGGCATCCTTCATGCATGTCCCCACGTGGTTCTCTACCAGGGACACTTGTCACGCCCGCACCATTACAGCTGCCACAGCTGTACTATCTATAACCTGTCTTCAACTGACATTTTTTTCCTACACGTGTCCCACAAAACCTTGTAAAGGTGTCTAAACAATTACACTGGTAGCTCTAAAATAATTGCTGCCCTAAAGACAAAAATAATTAACACTACAGTTTCTTTCTCGACGGATGGGTCATCTTTAGAGCAAGGAAAGAATATTCTTCCTTAATATAGAAATGGACTCTATGGTTGAATGGACAGAAATTTATAAACAACACAGCAAAGATAACAGCCGTCCAGCCATCATAATATTGATAAAATTGGGTTACAGTTGCATATAATCTGATAATATAAACAAACTCTCAAACTCTTAGATCATGATCTCGTCTTGAAGACCGAGTGCAAGAGCAGTGATGAACATCTAAATCTCCTACACAGTGAGTCTCAAGCCGAATCATGATTCACCGGCCACACCGCTCGGCTTGCTCTTAATACCCAAACGCAGGAATGGACATCTAAATCGTTCGGTCGTTTATTACCCGATCGAGTGAAGGGCCGATTGCCTCGTCTAGACCGAGACCAATCCCAAAATCACAACACAAGGATAGGAATGGACGTCTAAATCCCATGTGTTGTGACCAACAAACTTGATATGGTCAGAGGCCAAGATCGATTCTATTATCATGTTACGAGAGTTGGGATAGACGTCTGAAATTCTGGCAGTCATGATAACAGTCCTGATCAGGCCATCGGCATCCTCGGCCATACCCCAATAGACGCTATATGAGTGTTGGCGCGCCGAAAGGAGGGCCAAGGGGCGTTCCTTCATCTGCATGATTTGCTTTCTATAGATCTAAAGGAACATAAAGGCATATCTGATCGAGAAGGGCCGGTCATCTCAAATCTCGACGAGGCCTTGATGCAAATGGCTTTAGCCACCAGAATTTAGCTTACATGAACTACGGTAAGATGGTTGAGAAGACCTAAATTAGGAAAATTGATAATTGATTGTTGATTGAAAGATAGCTCTCTCCTTCATCTTCAACTCTAGTCTTTATAAGATTACGGTTTGTTGGGAAATAGTTCAAAACTCTATATTTTCTTTTATTCAAGCATCAATTACAATTTCTTGATTATATTGACCCGGTAATCAATTCGGCTCCAAATGATTTGGGCCGAACTAGCCTTTCCCTATTCTGCCTCATTCGGTCTGCTTAACCGAATACCACTTTTTTTGTGTAAACAACATCGCTTTCTATTTTCTGTCTTGATGCGATGCATCCGATACATCGAATAATTTATTGTCTTCGATGGAACTCGCGATGCAGGTGTATATTTTATTAAGAGTTGGGCAGGTAGATACCAAGTTCTGGTTACAAGGGAGAAGAAGAAGAAGAAACTAAAAAATACTGTAAAATACAAATTTAGCTTAGAAGCTATAAGAGATCTGAGATGGGCATGTAGCTATTGATTTAAACATAAATTTAAATTTTCACATTTATTTTTGACTTTTGGTTTAAAAAAAGAAAAGGATGGCCCTATTATGTTTGGGTTATGATAGTAAGACGTCTTCCAACAACCTGCAGGAGAGCAAGGTGTGTAAAATAAAAAACTATAAAAATCATCAAGTTTTGATTTTTGCTTGGTTTTTGATTTATCCACTAATGGGTATATTGATTTCTAACTTTATTTGCACATTGTTTATTGCTATAGGTGTCTCTTGATTTGATATAGGTTGTTTCCCGAGGATGTAAACGGAAACTAATGACCCAAGCTAACTATATATTTGTATCCGTGTTAATCAAATACGGATAGTGATTTTCATTTCCATTAATTATCTATATTCGTATTCACATTTGTCAACATCCACAAGATATGGAAGAAGCAACAACTACTTTCGATCTATCTGTATCCGATATAAAATAATATTCGATTTCATCAGGTTTAATTTTTTTTAATATTCATTTCATATCCGTAACTGTATACGATTTTATTAGTACACGAGTCCGTCGGTGATTACCGAATACGGATATGGAAACATATATATCCGTTCTGTATCCGAGCCCGTTTGCATCCTACTGCTAACACCAGATGAATATGATCTGTAAAGTGTGCTCTGTCTTTCCCACTCATTAAACTTCGGTTCTTCTTTTTATTTCTCTCCCATTTCAAATTCTAATTCTACATCCATTTTACTTTTTGTAAAAGTTGGACATACGAAGAAGTCTGATCAGTTGCTTTTCTGTGCATATAAGCCTTAACAGTAATAATTTTCAGTTACAATTTTATATATGAATGAGTTATAACTGTTGTAGAAAAAATTTACTCTATATATGTTGTATGTGTTCATCACGTGGCAAGAAAATAGTTTCCAAAATGCCACATGCCATATATCCCTGGTTAGCCCTAATGATGAAATTTGAACTCAACACGTGTGTACGTTGCACACTCTCTTTCAACTTTGCGACCAAAGTTATAACTCAGAACACAATTGAACCTTGATATAAATTCGCCCTGCTGGTTGAGTTAATTCAATTGAAGATGAATCGGATCGCAATTGGGTTGGCCTAGGAGGGAAAAAAATTCAGTTAAACGCATTTTTCCACGGTGTGTACACACGCACACCCACACTAGAAGCGGATACTAAACCTTATTCCTCATCACAAAAGAATATTAGATATAACAACATCATTAAAATATTTTAATGGATAAAATTTCAACTGAAATCTATGTAATATGGGCCGAGAACTTACTTAACTTGTCCATTAACAAGCCACAACACAATACTTTATTGCATAGTTCCTTGCAATGCAACATTGATCAAAAATGGGAAGAGCGAAAACTGCATCTCTGATTCCTCGCAACTTCTTCAGCAAAATTAAATAAATTTAAAAATAATATAGCAGAATCAGTTATTGCCAAGCAAATTACTCTGAGAATGTCCGCAAAAAAAGAGATGCGGCACAACTCAGATATCCCTAAATATGACTTGTTTATATATATGCTTCTCCACTGGAAAAGTTGCGGCATCTTCAGGAGCAAACACCAGTTTCTCATAATTCCAATTACTAATGCATCAAGTAGAAGCAGGAACTATGATCAACATAATCCATAAATATTACAAAATCCTTGGGAAAAGGTCCTGGTCACCCCCATTCGTTCAGAACTCAGTTGACAACAATCTACAAGGCAAAACAAAATTAAAAAAATGACGGAGCAAGTTGGCCTACAACATAGCGGAACTCCAGAGCTCGGAATAACATATGCCTGCAATTAAAAGAGATGTCAGTTCATATGGAAAACTATGGCGATATTTTACATTTTACACAGAATATCAATTGCTAATTTGTTCCAGAATAGCCACCTATGGCCTAGCATCTGATAAGAAATCGGCTAGATGTGGGCAGCTTATGTTTCTGACGTATAAACGCATACACAGAAGAAGGACCAGAGAGTTGTTTTCCTTCTTGTGTTCAAGGGATTGGTACAGGAGTAACAGGACTACGCAATGCCAATTTTAAGTTGGGTCAGTTCCGACCTTTCATGTTGCAGTGAATGCGAACTGGCAAAATAACTATGATATAATTTAAGGTATGGATTCATGATTTCGAGTTTGGGGAGTCTTCACTATTAATAATAGCGGTGAAACCACTCCTATACATCTCATCATTGAATGAACGAGATGCAAAGTTCATCACACCATCCATTCAACAATGGATGGTGAGATGGATAGGAGTAGTTCCACCACTATTATTAACTAGAAAACATAAGCCGGTCCCACCTCTCCAAATTAGAAAAAGACAACTACCATCTTTTTTTTATTTAATTTAACCTGGTCCCACCTCGTCCTATTCTAACTTAGATTGGTCTTTTTTCTTAGGTTGTTTATTTAAAAAAAACCCTAAAACTGAGCTAATTACTACTTCCCAAAAAACTTGGTAATTACTTATTACCCCAAAAAACGTTTAGGTTGCATCGTTTTACACCCCCTCAAATTTCCCGTCCAAAGATAACTTGGTTGTTAGAAAAAGTTATAACAAAGGAGGATTTGGTGAAGAAGTGGCCGAGAAGGGGGTTAAGGGTGATGAAGAGGCTAGGTTAGGGTCTGAGGCGAGACGTAGGTAGATGGTAAGAGGAGAGCCGAGGCGGGTGTTGAGGGTGATGAAGAGGCAAAGGGTTGGGGTTAGGATTTAAAAAATTAAGGTTTGTGCGGTAGGAAAGGGCAAGGAAAGTTGCAACCTTTTCAAGCGGGGAAGGCAGTGCCGAAAAAGACAGGGGCTTTACCGACGATGTTGGCGAAATGGCAGAGAAATTAACCAGCAAAATGCATGACTGAAGCGAGGAAGGGACCGGCCACGCCTCGAATGAATTGTGGTCTAGGTAAGCGGATTCAAGAGAGGAGAGGCCATTGAAGAAATTAGGAGGAAGGCAGATGAAGTTGTGGTGAAGGAGGGAGTGAAGGGAGGCAAGGGAGGGGGCGAAGAAGAGGTTGTACTGGAGCTCGACGTAGAGTGTTTTTGTCATTCCATGAAGATGGATGCGCTCGTACTTCAAGATTGTACAGATTCCTCATGTCCATTACAGGCAAGGGTTTATTTATCGTGGGTGTCGGGGTCAAAAATTACACCCCACTACCAAAATAAAAAAACACAAAAAGTCAAAATCAAAAGGTCAAATTCAAAGTCAAGGCCCGAAAAGTGGGCCCGGGCCCAAACCAGAACATAAGCCAAGTAGGCCTCAAGCATGGGGGCCGGCCCCATGCCAAGAGAGGAAAATGAATATGTAATAAATAAATTTGATGTATAACTAAGTAGGAATATGAAAGAAAAACGAGCAAAAAACCAATTTTGTCAAGCCTAAGGGCTCAATTGCAAACATATAAGGGGTATTTAAACCCTACCAAAATAAAGAAATGGGAACAACTTTCATTCTCTCAATTTATAGGGTTTTGTGCCTCCATTGCTCTCTCTTTTTAATTGAGATCATCTCTTCTTCTTCCTCAAAAGAGACCCAAAGGAAAAGAGAGTTCATTTTGGATCAACCTTATTTTCTCTCTCTTTCTTCCCCAAAATAACCCACTAAAATAGAACCCGTCTATTTAGAAAGAACTTCACCTCAAGAAACTCAAGATCCAAGATAAAACCAAGAAAGGGCGTAAGCTTTCTTCATAAAACTCAAAGAACTAAAGAGAACAAGGGTTCTCGGGATGGCTTTCTGAAAGGTTCCTAGGCACCCTATAGTGGTCTCACAAGGCATCGAACATGCCAATTTTTAATTTTTGGTGCCGAGAAACCCTAGACTACGGATCTTAAACTAGATGTTTAGGCGAAATGAAAACTTAGTTAACACTTAACTACTGGGATACGGAAATTACAACCTTTGTAGATCCGGATATCCACCTCCACGGCTCCGCAAGGGCGTCCTCTCGCTGTCCATCTTGAAGCTTGAACTCTCGTGACGGCTTCATCGGAGAAACGTGCGGAATAGGTCGTCGGCTTCGTGTCAAAGACGATCTACGTCGAGGTTGCACAAACTCAAGCTCCGACTTCACAAACTTGTGAAACTTGTGAAGTAAACACCCAAAACAACTTGGCAAGAGGTAGAGGATGAAGAAATAGGAGGTGGGTTCACTTTAGATTTGGATTTCTCTCACTAAATCTCAAGTTGCCATTAGAGTAGCAAGCTTGAAGAAGAAGAAGAAGATGAGCTCAAGAAAAGAATATGATAAGTCTTGTGATAAAAATAAATTTAAATCAAATACTTATCATAACTTGAACTAGGGTTAAGTGTAGAGAATTAACCATGGTCACTTGGATGGGTTAGGGTTAAGCATGAAGATAAGGATGGTTAGCAAAGTCAAAGCTTCATGAAGCTTCAATATAAAACAAATAAAGCCACCATTCTTATCTTAATCCATTTCAAATAAATAAATAAACAAATAAATAAATAAATGAATATGCAAAACCCTAATTATCAAATTAACCATGGATTAATTCTATACACTTAACTAAATGATCAAGTATCATCAAACATGATACAAAAAGGTGCACGAAAGCATATCACATATACAATGTGCATCAAGTGAGAAAAATCCGTTTAAAGTGAACCAATACTAGTTAATGCAAAGTAATATATCAAATATATAATTATACATTAAATCATTAAATCAACACTTGATTCAATGATCCGGTCATGTCGCACATAACCGACTAGTATTCAATGCATCGATTTATCGAATCAATGATTCGATAACTAGGTCATATCGAATATAACCAATCGAAACATATATCACGAGAATGAAATGCGGTATCACATACACACATTATTCTCGGTCCCGCACATATCTCATATGCGCTCCTATTTCATTTCGCTTGAGCCAGGAAACCTCTGTGTAGGACTCTAAAGACTCGTCAATACGCCGGTAGCAGATGATGATCATATCAAGCACCCACAAGCCGCAAGCGGTCTGCTAAACGTAACGGCCACCCGGGTATTGAGCGATCAGAAGATCGACGAGCTAGCCCGCTCACACTCCTGCGAATCCGACAGTAACACTTACCGTACAGTCCGGTCTCTTCGTCAGATACGTCGCATATCAAGTCTAGGGGTGGTATACGTCAGACCCCAATAACCCGATAAGTCGTGCTGATGTGAGGCTCGTAACGGGTCGAGAAACTACTGGTAACACTTACCAGCAAATCTCTGATCAGCCCTGGCCAGGGACTTCCCTGTTACGGCCAATCGAGCACAGCGCAACATCAACTCCCAATACCGGGAGAGACGAAACCCCTCCTATCGCTCATTGCCTCCATGTGACTCGGGACTGTACCCAAAGACCACCGTTTTGCACGCCCTCATGGACGTGGTAAGGTGGAGATCAAAGCACAGTGGGAATCACACAAGACTCTATGACGATCTCGGGTCTACAGACTAACCTGTACAAGTGTCACCTGAGAACTGCCATCTGACGTGAGGTATAATACCATCTGGGAGTTCTCGGCGAGTCCGTCCAGTGTACCCAGTCTCCACTGAGCACCCGTATACCATCTCTGATGTCAAACACCAATGGATATGGGATCATCCATCGCCCATCACATAGGTCGAGAAGCGTATACGCTAGTCTACTCTGGTATATCGATGCCCCGTCTCGATACACCTACGACTAGGGACCTTGAAGGATGTACTTATGGACTACCATGTCCCCACTAGTATGATCTGCATCATAGTCCAGGTAGTCAAGTACAAATCCTAAGGGCTTTACCAACATGTAACTATAATACAGTATAAAGAGACTAGTGTACATGTTAAGATAAAGAGTAACCAGATAGCATACTATCATGTCGAGCAAGAAAACCATCTCTATATATGTCCAAGCATCCAATATAATATACATAATCTGTACAATACTGGCCTCTAGGGCATACATACAACTAACAATCTCCCACTTGCACTAGGGTCAGCTGCTGTAGTATCTCATACCGAGCATCCCGAAGAGTCTCTCAAACTGTATCTGGGGAATGGCCTTCGTGAGTGGATCCGCCGTGTTGTTCTTCGTGTCAACTCTCCTGACCTCGATCTCCCGGCGATCAACTATCTCCCGGATCAGGTGATACCGCCTCAGAATATGCCTGGACCGCTGATGGGACCTGGGTTCCTTGGCCAAAGCCACCGCTCCATTGTTATCGCAATACAAAGGTATTGGATGCTCAATGGATGGAACCACTCCAAGTTCATAAATGAACTTCTTGATCCAGACAGCTTCTTTAGCAGCATCGTTGGCAGCGATGTACTCAGCCTCCATCGTCGAGTCTGCCACGGTTTCCTGCTTGGAACTCTTCCAGCTAACCGCCCCTCCGTAAAGGGTAAAGACAAAGCCCGACTGCGACTTAGAGTCGTCCTTATCACTCTGGAAGCTCGAATCGGTAAAGGACTCCACTTGGAGTTCTCCGTTACCATACACCAAGAACATATCTCTAGTCCTTCGTAAGTACTTGAGAATGCTCTTCACAGCTGTCCAGTGACTCTCTCCAGGATCAGCTTGATACCTGCTCACTACACTTAGTGAGTATGCTACATCGGGTCTGGTACAT
Source organism: Agapanthus africanus (assembly GCA_030015575.1). Taxonomy (NCBI): domain Eukaryota; kingdom Viridiplantae; phylum Streptophyta; class Magnoliopsida; order Asparagales; family Amaryllidaceae; genus Agapanthus; species Agapanthus africanus. The sequence goes on along the minus strand of CM057349.1, from coordinate 411,185,994 downwards.
AGCATCGCATACATGATAGAGCCTACCGCCGAAGCATAGGGTATCTCTTGCATGCGAGCTCTCTCCAAATCAGTCTTGGGAGACATCTCTTTGGAGAGAGTGACTCCAGAGATCGTGGGCATATTCCCACGCTTGGACTCTTCCATACTAAACCTCTTTAGTATGGTGTCAATGTACCTGGATTGGGACAATCCCAAAATCCGTTTGGATCTATCTCTATAGATCCTAATTCCCAATATGCAGGAGGCATCACCAAGATCTTTCATTGAGAATCTTTGTGATAAGAAGAGCTTGACCGATTGCAGCATAGGAATATCATTTCCTATCAAGAGTATGTCGTCCACGTACAATACGAGGAAGACAACCTTACTCTCTGCCACCTTCTTGTAGATACAAGGTTCATCTGGATTTTTGACGAAATCAAACTCTTTGATAACGACGTCAAAGCAGATGTTCCAACTCCGCGATGCTTGCTTTAATCCATAAATGGATTTAAGCAGCTTGCACACCTTCCCGCTGCTCCTACTGTCTACGAAGCCCTCTGGCTGAGTCATGTACACGCACTCTTCTAAATCACCATTTAGAAAGGCGGTCTTAACATCCATTTGCCAGATTTCGTAGTCATGAAAGGCAGCAATGGCAAGCATGATTCGGATGGATTTGAGCATAGCCACTGGAGAAAAGGTCTCGTCATAGTCCACACCTGGTCTTTGACGAAAACTCTTTGCTACAAGTCTAGCTTTGAAAGTCTCCACTTTCCCATCTACACCAAGTTTCTTCTTAAAGATCCACTTGCTCCCAATGGGTTTTACCCCTTCAGGAGCAACTTGCAAAGTCCATACTTTGTTGGTGTACATGGATTCCATCTCGGACCGCATAGCATCCAGCCATTTCACTGAGTCCCTACTCGTGATGGCCTGCTCGAAGCTAGTTGGGTCATCATCCTCCATGATGCAATCCTCGCTCCCACCGTCCATGAGAAAACCGTAGTATCTCTCAGGTTGGCGAGAAACCCTACTAGATCAGCGGAGAGGCTGAGGTTCATTGGGAGCTACTGAATCTTCTGGTTCCACTAAATCTTCAGTTACTGTTTGTGTATCTGGAACCTCTTCCGGCTCTACCACTTTGCCACTAATTTCTTTTTCAAGAAATTCCTTTTCTAAAAAGGTGGCATATTGAGAAACAAACACTTTTTGTTCTTCAGCATGGTAGAATAAATATCCCTGAGAATTCTTAGGATATCCCACAAACTTGCAAAGAACTGACCGTGCCTCGAGTTTGTCTGGATTTTGTCTTTTGACATAGACCGGACAACCCCATATTTTAACTCGTTTAAAATATGGTCTCTTCCAACTCCATATCTCATATGGTGTGGTAGGTACAGATTTAGATGGAACTTGATTCAATAGGTATGTTGCTGTCTCCAGCGCATATCCCCAGAAGGAAATAGGTAACTCAGCTGTACTCATCATAGAGCGCACCATATCTAATAGGGTGCGGTTCCTCCGCTCCGATACACCGTTGTGCTGTGGTGTATATGGAGGAGTTAGCTGAGAGAGAATCCCATTCTCTTTTAGGAAGTCCAGGAATTCATTGCTCAAGTATTCACCTCCCCGATCTGATCGAAGGATTTTAATACTTTTTCCGGTTTGGTTCTCGACTTCTTGTTTATATTCTCTAAATTTCTCAAAAGCTTCTGATTTGTGTTTCATCAGGAACACATATCCGAATCTAGAGAGATCGTCAGTGAATGTAATGAAGTACGAAGAACCATCCCTGGCATGTGTAGACATGGGACCGCATACATCACTATGTATCAGTCCTAAGAGTTCGGTAACTCTTTCTCCGTGTCCCGTAAACGGAGTCTTGGTCATCTTGCCTTTGAGACATGACTGGCAAGTGTCATAAGATGAAAATTCGAAAGGTTTCAAATATCCATCTTTATGCAACTTAGCCAGTCGTGTCACATTGATGTGACCCAGTCTACAATGCCACAAGAAAAATTCGTTGAGTTCAGAACTCTTCCTCTTGTGTGTGTTTGTTATGTTTAGAACTGTTGATTGATTTAGAACATAAATGCCATTGCATAACGTGCCTGATCCAACCAACTTTTGGTTATGGAAAATGTTCATAACATTGTCCTGTAATACAAAATTATATCCCTCTTTACTTAATAAAGAAACCGATATAATGTTGCATATCAGGTTCGGCATGTAATAGCATTCGTCCAGAACCAATGTTGGTAATACAAGGTGATATTCCCCGACAGTCTTAGCTGCAACAATTGCACCATTTCCAACTCTAATGTCTTTATCACCTTCCCCAAGTTCTCTACCTTTCCTTAGCCCATGTAACTGATTACATATATGGGATCCCGACCCGGTATCCAATACCCAGGACGTAGAGCAAATGGAGAAACAGTTCTCAGTAACGAACACACCCGAAGAAAATGCATCAACATGTACTTTCTTCATTCGGGTGGCATGGGAATCCTGGCATTCCCCTATATCCTGTTCATTCCTATAACTCTTATAAGAAAGAACGGAACCAACGTTCCCCAGCACAGTATAACATGCGGGTTCGGTCAATACATCCATATTATTATCTTTATTAAGGCATGAAATGGTCGCTACCTGGAGAGAGAGAGAAGAAAACACTTTAGCGTATGCTCGTGCAAGATCAGATTGGTTATTATCTTATCTAATCAGGATGGCTCCCACTGCTTTTTATCAAATCTTTCTCCAAACCCTAAAAGGAAAGACTAGCCGGGATTAATTACACACTACAAGTTCGCCAATCTTTCAGCCAGGCCAGTGTCGGTACTTTGAGGGAGGTCCCCCGTGCTTTCGCACGAACCTAATTACTGTAAACCTCGTTTTCCCAGAGGCGTAACCCCGTTGACACCTTTCTAGACACCTACTTGATCGGCTAATTGCAATGTGTAAAACTCTCCCAGGAGTAACTCTTACTCGCAGTGGGTATCGGGATCCAACTATCTCATAGAAGGTATGCAATCTCATTGCAAATTTCAACACTTGAAATTCCCGATAATCTTTTGTCCCTAGCAGCTATATGACCTTAACATAGTCAACAAATCATAAGTGCTAGTCAAGTTCAACCCGTCATTTCCCGATTGAATTAAACCCACCCGCACGACCCTTAACATAGTCAACAAAGTCGCACGACTACCCTAATCCAATCGCATCATATGCTTATACAGATAAGCACTAATTAGCTACCGCACACTACGCCTTAACATAGTCAACAAACGTAGCACGAATACTAACTAGTACTTATCTGAAATGACGGAGGGCTACGACAGGTTTTTCTGAAAACCTATTGCGTAATGAACTTGATATCGTTGTAGAATCAAATGAAGTTTTAAAATGGAGTGATTTTGAGGCTTTTCTGGTTTTGCTAAAGGAGTCACTCCCGGTGAAGGGATCTCGGTCCTTTCCTCGTCGAATGAGGTGCGGGATATATCATATATATCGCTGTGCAAAGCAAAAAACCCAAAAGCAGTCAAAAGCAAACCGAGTGTGTAGCATCTGCCAGTTATTGCTAAAGGAGTCACTCCCGGTGAAAGGATCTCGGTCCTTTCCTCATCGAATAAGGTGCGGGGTATATCATATATACCGCTATGCAAAGCAAGAACTATAGCTACCTGTTATATTTTAAAATCTGATTCTACAACATCTTAGGTTTCTTATCTTTCATTAATCACATTAATGAAGTCCCATCATTTAAATACCTAAACATCACAGATAGATATGACGTACACTTATGCCATCCGCATTCGCCTCGATGTCCCCTCGTGCACCGTTAGGTTAGGTAACTAACGACAGAGCAGGGCAGGGCTAACGCGGGTGTAAAACATAAGTAACGTCTATATAATATATCATATATACTATATACTATATCCATCACAGAGTCACAACACAGATATCACAGCAGAATAAACATATGAAATATTGGATATACTAGGACGTCCGTGTTTTCAATACGAGCCAGTATAAAACACGGATTCCACGGTCGTGATGAATAGCCAATCCCACACCCCTAGACCCCTACGAGAGCGGCAAGCAACCCTGCCAATTCTAGGGTTAGGAGACCCGGACTCGACTCCTCGAGTTGGTCTCCCACTGGACCCCAGAACCCGGTTACTTGTGCTCCCCTCCTTGGGTCTATCCTAATGCGGAAAAGTAAATAATATACAACGGGTGACAACTTCCGCTACCTGGAAGCGCCCCAAATGAAAGAATATTACATACAAGTTTTTACATGAATGAAAATGAAAAACACTCATCTCACATAAAAAAACCGGCTATTCAAACACGACGATCCAATATAACATATCCAGCAACACATAACATCACATGTCATCAACGTAAGTAAGTATGCATACCCCAATTGTCGTTGACGTATAGCAACGAAACCGGCGATATGAACATACTACACTTACGGTCACAGAAAAGAAAGTGTAAAACTACAACAATTGGAATCCGCAACGGCTTTAGACATCACATGCCTAATCAGATATAAATCCCGCATTTTAGTCTCATTATCGAAAACTCTTTTCAATATCATATGGGACTAAATTGCTAGATTTATAACATTCATTCAGTTATCTCATAACTACTTGTGAATTCCAATTATTGTATCACATTCCAGATAAACAGAAAATGTTAAACTTTCCGATCGAACAATCGAACACCCAAGTTTTCCCAATACAGATCAACACATGAAATAAGTCTAACAACATTCAGTTCGTACCTCAGTACCAACGGTCCAGCCGTAGAAGGGTCAAGCCAACGCCTCACATGTGGCACGCCGTACTGCCCCAAACCCGAAGGTTCAAAGGGCAGTTCAAGACGGTCACATAATCGAGTTAAGGTTTGTTGTCTTCTAGAGGGACCATCGAGTTACTTGCACTACTTAGAACGTCGTTAAACTACGGAAAAATCCAACACTTGGAAATTTCCCGACAGGGGAAAAATTGGGTATTTATATCCGGTCGAACTTTTTAACATATTCTAAAATTTATCCGGAAAGCCAAATAGACAAAATTTGATACCCCGATCGAAACACCGAATCCCCAAAACAATTGCAGAAAATTCAACTCTTGAATCAATATTAAAAATTCCCAGAAAACTCAGCAGAATTTATCAGGAGTTGCTGTGCAAACAAAGTGGGCTGACGTCACCAATTGGCCGCTGATCAGCCGCAGAAGCCATGCTTCTGCCGCTGATCCGCCGCGAAAAACACTGTTCACCAGAAACTTTTTGCACCGTAATTCTTATTTTTTCCTGCTGAATTTTTTAGCAATTTTTAATTTGGAAATATCCACTGTTTTCAAAAAAGTACAGAGAGCATATTTTGGGTTTCGGTTTTGGGTCGTTCGGACTTCAAATTCCGTCTACGCTTCGTCTAAGGCTCTAGCTAGGCTCTGATACCAGTGAAAGGTTCCTAGGCACCCTATAGTGGTCTCACAAGGCATCGAACATGCCAATTTTTAATTTGTGGTGCCGAGAAACCCTAGACTACGGATCTTAAACTAGATGTTTAGGCGAAATGAAAACTTAGTTAACACTTAACTACTGGGATACGGAAATTACAACCTTTGTAGATCCGGATATCCACCTCCACGGCTCCGCAAGGGCGTCCTCTCGCTGTCCATCTTGAAGCTTGAACTCTCGTGACGGCTTCATCAGAGAAACGTGCGGAATAGGTCGTCGGCTTCGTGTCAAAGACGATCTACGTCGAGGTTGCACAAACTCAAGCTCCGACTTCACAAACTTGTGAAACTTGTGAAGTAAACACCCAAAACAACTTGGCAAGAGGTAGAGGATGAAGAAATAGGAGGTGGGTTCACTTTAAATTTGGATTTCTCTCACTAAATCTCAAGTTGCCATTAGAGTAGCAAGCTTGAAGAAGAAGAAGAAGAAGATGAGCTCAAGAAAGAATATGATAAGTCTTGTGATAAAAATAAATTTAAATCAAATACTTATCATAACTTGAACTAGGGTTAAGTGTAGAGAATTAACCATGGTCACTTGGATGGGTTAGGGTTAAGCATGAAGATAAGGATGGTTAGCAAAGTCAAAGCTTCATGAAGCTTCAATATAAAACAAATAAAGCCACCATTCTTATCTTAATCCATTTCAAATAAATAAATAAACAAATAAATAAATAAATGAATATGCAAAACCCTAATTATCAAATTAACCATGGATTAATTCTATACACTTAACTAAATGATCAAGTATCATCAAACATGATACAAAAAGGTGCACGAAAGCATATCACATATACAATGTGTATCAAGTGAGAAAAATCCGTTTAAAGTGAACCAATACTAGTTAATGCAAAGTAATATATCAAATATATAATTATACATTAAATCATTAAATCAACACTTGATTCAATGATCCGGTCATGTCGCACATAACCGACTAGTATTCAATGCATCGATTTATCGAATCAATGATTCGATAACTAGGTCATATCGAATATAACCAATCGAAACATATATCACGAGAATGAAATGCGGTATCACATACACACATTATTCTCGGTCCCGCACATATCTCATATGCGCTCCTATTTCGTTTCGCTTGAGCCAGGAAACCTCTGTGTAGGACTCTAAAGACTCGTCAATACGCCGGTAGCAGATGATGATCATATCAAGCACCCACAAGCCGCAAGCGGTCTGCTAAACGTAACGGCCACCCGGGTATTGAGCGATCAGAAGATCGACGAGCTAGCCCGCTCACACTCCTGCGAATCCGACAGTAACACTTACCGTACAGTCCGGTCTCTTCGTCAGATACGTCGCATATCAAGTCTAGGGGTGGTATACGTCAGACCCCAATAACCCGATAAGTCGTGCTGATGTGAGGCTCGTAACGGGTCGAGAAACTACTGGTAACACTTACCAGCAAATCTCTGATCAGCCCTGGCCAGGGATTCCCTGTTACGGCCAATCGAGCACAGCGCAACATCAACTCCCAATACCGGGAGAGACGAAACCCCTCCTATCGCTCATTGCCTCCATGTGACTCGGGACTGTACCCAAAGACCACCGTTTTGCACGCCCTCATGGACGTGGTAAGGTGGAGATCAAAGCACAGTGGGAATCACACAAGACTCTATGACGATCTCGGGTCTACAGACTAACCTGTACAAGTGTCACCTGAGAACTGCCATCTGACGTGAGGTATAATACCATCTGGGAGTTCTCGGCGAGTCCGTCCAGTGTACCCAGTCTCCACTGAGCACCCGTATACCATCTCTGATGTCAAACACCAATGGATATGGGATCATCCATCGCCCATCACATAGGTCGAGAAGTGTATACGCTAGTCTACTCTGGTATATCGATGCCCCGTCTCGATACACCTACGACTAGGGACCTTGAAGGATGTACTTATGGACTACCATGTCCCCACTAGTATGATCTGCATCATAGTCCAGGTAGTCAAGTACAAATCCTAAGGGCTTTACCAACATGTAACTATAATACAGTATAAAGAGACTAGTGTACATGTTAAGATAAAGAGTAACCAGATAGCATACTATCATGTCGAGCAAGAAAGTCATCTCTATATATGTCCAAGCATCCAATATAATATACATAATCTGTACAATACTGGCCTCTAGGGCATACATACAACTAACACTTTCACCCCAAACAAGCAATCACCAAACATAGGAACTTGATGGAAGCCTTCAGCCTTCAGCCTTCATCACCCGCGACCCCGCGAGGGGATCACTCACTCCGGATACCTAAAGGGAGTATCCGTCCTTTTCGGAAATCCACACAGGGGGATTTTCTGTTATCTATTGGGAGATGCCCGAATGTGGGGACCCCCTGGAGATATTCCCACATGCGGACCTTCTGGGAGATACATGCATGAGAACCTCCCAAAGGAGATACCCTCATGAGGACATCTCCTAAAGGACATATCCGCTTCGGATATCCCTCATGGGGATACTCGCTTTTCTCTCTCCCACATACACTCGCACCCCTTAATTTTTTTTGTTTTGTGGTGCTACCTCGATCCCCGCAAAGGGGCTGCTAGCCCCTTTGACCACCAGCCCGCTGACCGGGCAGCAAGATCCCTGAAACTCAATGAGGCCCCCCTTATGTCAAAAGCAAACACGAGTTCGCGCGCACACATGCTTCAGAATGAATTTGCATGATATGTATGACCTGATAATCGGAGGTGTTCTCATGTCAAAATGAGAGGTAATTAACAGCAGTTTTGTCCGCGTCCGTTGGAGGTTAGAACCCCACGATCAATAAACCCATGTCTTTAATGGGCAGGGGGAATCTGTACAACTCTTAAGCATGAGAGTATCCATCTCCAAGAGGCGACAAAAAACACTCTACAGCGAGAATTCTAATCTCTAACAGCCGCAGGCAAACATGCTGTTAATTACTTGTCGTTTTAATACGAGAGCATCTCTGATTAACAGGTCATGCGTATTATGCGAACTCATTTTGTGATTTGTGTGTTGTGTTTGAAAGCAATTTTTAGATCTCTTTGAACATATCGGGGACCATCACACAGGGGTCCTGCTGTCTAGTCAGCAAGCTAGGGGCCACAATATTCGTGAATTATTCGGCGAATTCGTGAATAATTCACGAATTTTTGAACGGACGATTAAATCTCGCCGTTGGCGAATAATTCGCGAATTATTCATAAATAATTCGCAAAATCAGCGAATAATTCGCAACATCAAAACCCAGCACCTCATATATTAATTTCTTTCTCAAAATCCTTCCCAAACATTTCCCAAATACTTACCGAATATTTTCCGAATACTTGCCGATTTTTTCCGAATAGTTCTCTGAATACGAATTTTTGATCTCACCGAATTAATCCCGAATGCCGAATTTGTGACTATGGTTAGCAGCCCACTTTAAAGAAGGTTCCGAAAACGGGGCCCTTTTGGGGATTCCGAAAAAGGAAACCCCTTTGGGGATTTCCGAAGGCATGAACCTCTTGAAAAAGAGCCCCGAGGGCGGAAACCCCCTTCGGGGGTTCCAAAATAGAGATCCAAGAAGGGGTCCCAAAGCGGGGATCCCGAAGCATGGACCCCCCTAAAGGGGTCCCGAAGGCGGCAGCAAACACGGGGTATCTCGTGTTCGCGTCTTGGGTCGGGAATATGGGTCATAACCATGTTCCCATGGATCTAGCGAAAGATCCGGCGTCGGAGAAGCTTCATAGGGTGAAAGCTATGAGCTTTCATCCTAAAATTGTCGATTTCACGTGTTTCAAGGGTGAAACCCATAGTTCATCCATGGTGCTTGCTTGGGGTGAAAACCCACCAAATCTTCTTCTACCCCTTTTCCTGGATTTGATGAAGAAAGGCAATACATTTTCTCTTATTTTGAGTCTTAGATTAGTTTTGTTTTAGAGAAGAAAGCAACTCTTTTTATAGATTTTCTTGAGGTTGAAAATGAAGTAGGGTATGCGAGAATCATCTCAAGAGAGGTGGAGGCTCAAAACCATAGAGAATATAAAGAGAAGCAAAGTTGTTATTATTTCTTCATATGGTTGGCTTTTATAGCCTTGCATATTTGCATTTTAGCTTTTGGGCTTTACAATTTTGGCATTTTACCATTCTTTTACACATGTGCACACCTTTTACGCTTTAGCCCTTAGGTCCTACAATTTTTCTTAAAAATTACATTTAAATTCATTTATTACATTTTTCTTTCCTCTTGGCATGGGATCGGCCCTATGCTTGAGCTTGGACTTGAACTGGGCCGGGCATAGGCCCACCTGACTTGAGTTCGGGCTTAGGCCTATTTGATTTGGGTTCGGGCCCGCTCTTGGCCTTGACTTTGACTTTTTGACTTCTTTATTTTGGCGGTGGGGTGTAATTTTTTAACCCCAACACTCGAGGCAGGCGAAGGAGGTGAGATTGGAGACTAAGGAAGGGAGGGAGCCGGTGAGGGCCAGATAACTAAGCTGGACAGCGACGATGCGACCGTCGGCGGCGCATGTGATGTGGGGCCACGAGCAGGGGTCGGCGTCGGAGGACAAGTGAGGGGAGAAGAAAGATTGAGGGGGGTTATAATGCCCCTAACCCGATTTTTCGTTAGCTAACTAACGGGGTTAAGGAGCAATGGCAGTCGGGGGGTTTTAAGTGCAATTTAAACGTTTTTGGTGATAACAAGTAATTACCAAGTTTTTTGGGGTTAGTAATTAGCTCAGTTTGGGGGGTTAAGTAAAAAAAACTTTTTCTTTTCTTATTCTCACTTAGAGAGCAAGACAAGAGACCAAACCTTTTGTTTCTTATCTTTCAATTTCAACTATTTTTTACCCATCAGAACTCTTTTAACTCTCTAATCAATAATCCAAATTGAAAAGACTTGAAACACATGCTCAAAGTTGATTACATTGTACAAACATATCATGATCTCTTTTATTTTGTTAATGATGGCAGTATTAGTTTTGCCAATTGTAAATGTCATAATTGTTAAAGTGCATTCTCATCAATGAGGATTGTCAAAGCTTCACTACAGAACCAAATAAAGATGATTGGGTGAGTAATTGTTTGGTAACATGCCTTAAAATAGATATATTTGATACTATCTCTATTGTTATAATGCAAACTCCAAAGATGTACATCAATCATCAATTGATAGCCTATCTTTCTTGATTTTTTTTATAAAAAAAAACGATAAGCCTCCCAATCAAATATCACATTTCAAGATAACCACATCATCATCCCTTTTAGACTATTTTAATGCTTCTTTTAAATTCAAATTTTAATCTCTCCCCCAAACTAATATTTATGACATCCCTTTCTATTTAAACAACATGTCAAATCTACTATACATGCATATGCATCACACATGCTAAAAACTAGATGATAATGAAGCTAACATAAGACGGCTATAAAGTATTAAGTCTCAAAAATGTTATTGTAATTTTTTTTTAAATGACGATTAATAAATATAAAATTTTATTGTTTCAAAATTTATCTTAGACAGTAATATGATTTCCATATATCATTTAGTTGGATCCTTGATGAAACATTGTCGTGTGCAATGCGCCCCATTCGATAAAAAATCTTAGGTCCTCCTTTGTGACCAACACAAGGTTTTTTGTACTAGTAATCGTATTTAGGGATGATTAGTGGCTTAAATATGACTTAAAAAGGAAATCTGACATGATCGTTCCCTAACCCAACAGGTGTTCTACACTAATAAACTAGTTGCGAGTGCTAAGAGCTAGATGAGGTTTGCATAAGGGGTTTAATATGTGCTTTACCCTTTTCTAAAACACGATCATAGCATAGCGCTTAAATTAAACACAGCTAAAAGGTTGCGATAAAGTAGAAGTATTTCATCAAAAGAGATTCGAGCATACCTAAAGCTCACTCATCATCAACCATATCGCCATCATCCTCCTTCCTCAACTTCCCACACACATTGCACTCCATCACATCCGACAGCACTCCCTCACCCGACGGCGGAAGGGGGGCCAGCGTCCCTCCGCAACCCTCCCTATCACACATAAACCTCTCAAAAAAGTACGCATGGGGGAAATCCTCCTCCTCTCCATCATCAACCCCCTCCATCTCCATCTCCATCTCCATCTCCTCATCCTCCCCCTCACCGTCATCATCCTTCCAATTCCTCTCAACCAAGCATCTATCACACTCGCACACGAACCCGTAATCCTCCCTCAGCCTCCTCTGCCTCTCCTTGTACCCCCAATTCACGGGGAAGTAGCTCAAGCACACCTCCCTCCCTTCCGGGACCTCGTGGATGGCCCTCACTATGATATCCGTGTTGTTGTTCGTCCCAGGGGCGTCCACATAGTCGAACCGGCACGCGTTGGGGAGGCAGTCGTGGTTGAACAGGGCGGCGAGGGGGTAGATGCCGTAGGTGCGGACCTTGCGGTCGTCGTGGGAGGAGGGAGGCTCCATGAGGGCGAACGAGTTGAGGCGGTCGATGGAGAGGAGGTCCGGGGAGCCGTGGAGGGAGAGGAGGCGGGGGAGGGAGGAGGGGGGGAGGGAGTGGGCGGCGGCGAGGAAGAGGGAGGAGTCGGAGGAGTCAGAGGGGAGGAGGCGGAGGTGGTGGCAGAGGGCGGGGGAGTGGGAGGAGAGGCAGAGAGGGGAGCAGAAGAGGGAGGGGCAAGGGGAAGAGGGGCAGGGGATTGGGGGAGTTGAGGAGAGCGAAAGGGAGCGGAAGCAGTGGGAGCAGAAGGAGGAGAGGGAGGAGAGGGAGGGAGGGTAGAGGAGGAGAGGGGACTCGACGAGGATGATCTCGCCGGGGAGGATGGTGCGGGTCGCCACCAGTGCTCGGCCGCGGCCGGGGATGGTTGAGGGTTTTACCAGGGGTTCCGGAGGCGGCGGCGGCGGATGAGACATGGTTTTATTCTTTCTTTTTTTTTGTTTTGATTTTTGGGAGTGATTGTTTTGGGCTTGGATTGCTAACGGGTTAATTGCTAAATAATAGCCCTAATGACTCACCTTCTTTTGCAGTTATAAACCCTTATTGATTTTTTCGCTGCATTTATACAGACTAAAATGCAAATCATTAATACTTTACTATTTTCAGTTAGCCATCAAATACATCGCTATTTTAAACAAAATCCATAGAATTTATACTTTAGGGTATCTAACTGTAACGAAAGAAGCAATAAGGTATATTAGTGCAAAGTATGTGAAACATTGAGTTATTATTTAGCAATTAACCTGTTGTTAATAATACTGTTTGGTGCATAAAACCTCTTTAAGCTCTTAAAAAGAAGTAACCCTCGCGGTCATTTCGGACCATCTGCAATAAAGAACTTAGATGTGTTGTCCCAACAAATCCGACAATACCACCAATGCTCCTGAATTACCCAGAAAATCGGCTCTTGCATTTCCATCTCGAAATATAGAAATATATGAGTAGCTCTAAACTCGAGCAGTTGAGTCCATTCTCAGATATCCTCTAGCATTAGTTTTGCAATGCATACCGATTGCCTTCATAATTAATTCAACCAATAACCAAGAGCGAATCACACTCGAGCCAGAGTTTACGTGCATGCGGCTCAAATACGGCAACCCAAACCGCTTCTGTAGCTGTCGATAACTCAACCAATGGAGCTGTTAGCCATGAAGTCACCAGCATTTAGGTTGAAGAACATGTCCACGCTCATCCTGACAAAGAACCCCAGCTCCTACTACAGAGAACTTTTTGACTGACTATCGAAATTTGCTTTGATCTCATCGCACTGTGGGTGTGACCATTGAAAGGGAGGGATACAAACAAGGTGTCCAGAAGACACAGGATCACACCAGTTAGTTGTCGATGAGCCCGAATAAATTCCAAGCTCGTGACACCAGTGCTCTTTAGCAAGAAACAAAACCCTTTCATATGTCGGAGCAATTCCAATAAAAACCATCTCATTGTGTTGTTCCATATAATTCAAGCTCCGTACATGAGAAATGATTGTTTCGGATGGTGTTGACTTCTGCGGTTTCCTGACAAAGCCTTGGTTATTTATAAAGTTCTGCAATCATCAGAAAACTAAGATATGTCTCCCCCACAACCACGAACATGATATACTAACAATATCTAGCAATCGAGCACTGAATGATAGCGTGAGCTATGTTTTCCGAGTGTGCACCACAGACGGGATAACTATCGTCAATGTGACGACAACCGCGTCTTTGTAACTCAAGTCTCACAACAATACGACCCCATATAAGCTGCCATCAAAATGTTCAAACCCGTGGCCCTGCACAAGAATGCCAAAGCCACGACGCAGTTAAAAAGTTCTCGTGTGAGTCGACTAGGATAAGCATTCCATATACTTCTTTCACAATGACATGCGAGGAGCCTGACATCCCCCACCCTACGGCATCGCTCCTAGCTTGATAGGGCAACGGTAGTGATTTAATAGAACGTGTCAAGTTGTCACCAAACAAGGATTCTTTTATCTTAATATTCCATTCACCGTCCACCACTATTAGACCACTTACTGTTAGAAAAAACCAGCAATTCAGATGAAATGGATGTAGGCCATTCTCAAAGGCACCAGACCAATCCTAGGAATATCCACCACTTGTAAATTTCTCTGATCTCACACAACGGATATTGGGAAAAACTTCTTAACCCACTTGGGCCACTTCACAATTTTCTGTGGCTTCCATTTCGGAACTGAACACAGCACGTGCCGAACCTTACACACATCATCATCATTAAAATAATATTAAAAAATTAAATTAAAAGGAACAGACATGCAAAGTTCAGTTATATAAGGTTAGAACGACCTGAATGCAGGCAAATAGATGGGACATCAACCAAACTTTAAAATTACACAAAGGAAAGCGATATTTAAACATCTGATATTTTTAGCTTTATTCCAACTCAAACTTAGAACACAAATGATGCCAACTTTATAGCATCAAGCTCTAGCCGCTTATCATGCTTTGGCAAGTTCCTCGAGTTTCTTGTTGATCTGAGCTTCTGACAAGCCATCCAATCGAACACATCTCTCAACACCCATATCTGCCCAAGAAATCAATATAAATCAGCTCAGATTGATGAACATTGTGAGATGCTAAATGGGATATTTACGAAAAACCACCGTATGGTGTCACACTTTTACGAAAACCCCCATGTGGTTTATTTTTTGACAAAAACCTCCCATGTGGTGTGCTCCATTAGTGGAAAACCCCCGTGTGGTTTCGAAAAACCCCCAATATTGTTAATTTTTTGGATATTCTTGAACCATACCCATATATCACATGCAAATAACATGTAAAAGTATCTTTATACTCAAAATAACTTTCTCACCCTCTTTATGAGGGCAACCAAATAAAAAAAAGTAACTTTTTAAAATTGTAGGATGAAAAGGGTATTTTGGATATAAAAGTACTTTTAAAAGTCATATGCATGTCATATATTGGTATGGTTCAAGAATATCCCGAAAAATTAATAGTGTTTTTTTTGCGAAACTACATCGTGGTTTTTCGCTGATGGAGTGAACCTTGTGGGGAGTTTTCGTCAAAAAATAAATCACATGGTTTTTTTCCGTAAAAGTGTGAAACCACATTGTGGTTTTCGTAAATGAAACCACATGGTGGTTTTTCGTAAATAACCCTTGCTAAATAGACCCAAACTAGCCAAATAAGCAACAAAGGGTAGGTTTTTTTAATATCAATTAAGAATCAGAAGCTAGCTGTATCTTTTAGCATCTATTATGTGCGAGAACAATAGACAACAGACTCATCCAGCAATGTGTTTTCACGTGTCTACTACCAGTATGAAACTTCTACTCTAATGCAGATGTGAATGCCCTGAGCATTGCAAATGATGAAGGGAACCTTACGTCAACAAACGAATTTGTTTCCAGTTCAATTGGCCAACACACGACGCATAAACAGATTATACGTGGCAAGCTGCATAATCAGATTATGTGACAGAAACAAATTTCTTTAGCACTGTAAGTGAAATTGATGGTAAGATGAATACTTGATTCATGATTTTGACCAACTGAAATTGTTTCACACGACGGTAGATGATGGTTTATCACGGTAAGTAGGATCTCGACTAATTGGTATACAATCAAGATGTGAGAGATAATAATGACAAAATTACCATTGCTATAACAAAGTTTATCAGAAACGTATTAGATCAAGTAGGAAAAGGCCATGATGGTGTGAAGACAAAACAGCTGCCTTATATTACACATTTTTAGGATATCAAGCTTTACCTTACAAGGGTAGCCAGCCGAAAAGTTGGGAACAAAGGCAACATGGATGATATACATTAGACCAAGCATGTAAATAACATAAGCACACACATCTTCATACTTTTTGGTAGCTTGATGAAAAAGTTGCTGGATGCATTCCAAGGGAGCTAATATTTTGAGCTTGAGCATGATCCAGCAAGGTACAAAAATAAGAGAAAGATCTTTCTCTCAGTCAGTATTTTAAAAGCGGAAAAGAAAAGCGGAACGGTCGAGAAGCCAAAACGCTTAAGCGCCCGCTCAGAAATCAGATTAGTGGTGTTTCATCAATATTCTTTTTCTTGTCAATAAATAATGATTCTCATTATATTCTAACTATTTTTATGTTGCATTTGTACTAGAAAATGCTTAAATTTAACCCAAAATTTAACAAATTTGCTTAGACAATATATTCTTTGCTAGAATATGCTCAAATAATTCAATGTAAAATTAAAATTTTCTTAGAATTTATTAGCTTGTATAGTACTTATAAGCTTTTTGATGCCCAGCATCGAGCATCATAGCTCAAATCAGTAAAAAACAATTACCAAATTATTTAAAAAAAAGTAACTAAAAGATTGTAGCTCGAAACCAGGTGGAGTCAAAATCGAATTGGAATTTCAAGATCGAAATTCAAAAACTACTCGAAATTGAAATTGAAAACTCAAGAATTATTCAGATTTCGACTTCTTGAAGTTGATAAATCTAAAATTTTGGAATTTTGAAACCCAAATCTTGAAGTGTCTCAAAGTCGGCTCGACAACCGTGAGATTTATCGAGTAAAGTACGAAGGATAGAAACGTGGAAAAAGAGAAAAAGATGGAATGTTGTATTTTTTGATATTTATGTATTCTTACTCCAATAACAATACTTATATACCCTTTATAACACTTATGAGGTGTATACATCAATAAAATAGATTATGCAATATCACCTGCTTAAGCGAGATAAAGCGGAATGGCGAAACCCGCTCGGCCGCTTAAGAGGTCGCTTTTTAAAACACTGTTCTCGGTTTTCATTATGTTACACAGAAAACATGAGGGGGGAAAGACTTAATCTTGGTATTATCATTTACTTTCTTCTCCTTTCTTTTTATTTCTGCCCTTCTTTCTTCAACGACGTAGTCGAAACTTTCAACGGGAAAGGAAAAACAACAAGATTGTCGAAAGCTGGTTTTTTTTAGCCAATCACAGCTTTAAGGAAATGCAACATGTGAACTTGGAGGCCTCTATGCATGGGGAACAAAAGAAAATTAGAAAACGGCACGTTCCCTTCTTTCTTACAACCAGACCACTTCCAATTAAATATCTCAATCCAAGATGTTATCTAACCCCAACCCCCTTTCTTTTCCCCAAAGTTGGTGTGTTGTACACACTTGTCTGCTTCCAGAGGTATTTGTAAGCAAATTATCAAATCCAACGATAGGTCATTCAAAATAGAACAATCATTTTGTACATGTTGATCTATACCATTTCAAAACTAAAGAAAATAAATGGAATTTGAGTTTCTTTGCGACTTTAAAGAAAGAATACATCTCGCCATAAAAACATATGCAGTTACCAACACAAACCACGCAGAATAGCTGCTCATTCAGGATGCACGTCTAATGCATCAACCTCGATGCTGAACATAACAAATTCAACGAATAACAGTAAGAACATGTCTTTGAGGCTTTGGTTAAAACACTGATAAATCAGTGAAATGAACGAAGATCCTATCACTATGACCTCATCAACTAATAGCCTATGGCTAGATGTCCATACTACTACAATATCCCATATCACTGCCACAATCAGATACGCAGGAGACTATCACAATGGTCAAATCCTCCTCCTCCGGCTCAGCAATCTAAAACTACAGCAAGATATTGCCAGACTGTTTCATTGCTCCACAACTTAAGGGGCTGTTTGGATCATAGGAAAAAAAGGCTAATATTGTGTTCTGTCGAAGGAAAAACTTTTCCCCATCAAGTCATGAAATGCAAATTCTTGTTTGTATGCAAGAGAATAGTTGTTTTCCCCCAAGCTGCTTTTATTTCGTGTTTAAAATCCTTTGTTTGGTATGAGTAATGAACTAATGTTAGAAAAGAGAAATATTGGGTATTTAATTACTTTCTTGTTCCCAAAAGCCATCCTCTTTCTTCTCATCAATCAAAAGAACTAATAATTTAATGAAAATTATCAGGTTTCCAAGTCATTTCATGGTTTTGAAGAGTGAAATGTTTTTCCCTACTTTTGATGGGTTGGCATGTTGCCACGTGAGATAAAGGGAAAATTATTTAGGGCATGTTTGGTTCCCCTAATATTGGTTGGGGAAATGAAAATTTGTGTTGCTGCATGGTACTTTTTCTTGTTCTAGTGCTTTTGTCCTTGTTTAGCTTGAAGCAAGCACTTTTTTCCCTACATACTATGTGGCAATATGCCAACTCGTCAAAAGTAGGGCACTGCATTTCCCTCTTCAAAGCCATGAATTGGCTTGAAAACCTGACAATTTAATTAAATTATTAGTTATTTTGATTGACGGAAGGAAAGAGAATGCCCTTTTGGAAACAAAAAAAGAGTAAATATTCAATATTTCTCTTTCCATGCACCAATTCATTACCCATAACAAACAATGAAAATTAAAAACCAAACAAATGTGGCATGAGGAGGAAACTATTCACTAGCAAACAAACAAGGATTTGCATTTCACAACTTGATGAGGAAAAGCCCTCCTCTGACACAACACAGTGATAGCAATTTTTTTTCCTTCGATCCAAACAGACCCTTACTAGAAACCAAACAGAGAGAAAAGCACTAGAACAAGGAAAGATCCTATGTGGCAGTGCAAAATTTCATCCTCTTAATCAATTTCAAGCAACCAAACAGCCCCTATATGTTAATGAGGAGTTGCATGCCTCGGGGAGCAGATGACATATAAGGCGACATAGTATATGGCATTGTAGAAGATGAAAATACATACTAAATACATATAGAAACTACATTACATATAGATTAGTAAATTTAAACCCAAATGTAAGAAAATAGTCATCAGACTAATAACCTAAACCTGACCCAGATGCGAAAATAATCAAAAGCAAATTTATCCACATGCACGGTTTGCGGCAAAGAGAGCGAAGAAGAAAGAACAAAGCTTTGGTCATGGTGCCATGATGCTATGATGTCATGGACAATGCTACGGATAGGACGGGGAGAAGGATGCTACATTTAGTAAAGAGGATAAACCAATTATCTGCAGCCATTAGGTAGCCTTTTACAACGGTTGTCGCCAATGCTTGGATTGGTCTTCAAATGTAGAAAGTGGTTGGAAGAGAGTAAAAGAGTGAACTCTAAAGGAAATTGTAACATCGCAATTTTCATATCTTAAGAATTAACAAAAAAAGATATTTTTGTACATGAAAGTCTAATAAATGCCAACGTTTGCTTAAAAAATATTGGTGCGCACACCTACAAAAAAAGGACAACTATGGTCTACATCCTCATAAATCACATGTTGTATAAAGTGGAATTAGATACTCCAGACCATCATCCATGAACATATGAACTCAAATTTAATGCTATCGAGGATCTAAAATATAAAAAAATAAGCATGCTTAATCCATATTTGGAAGAGACCTAACCTCATAATCTTCGTTTTACATCATATATAATTTTTGCTTCCAGAGTGTAAATTGTTTGGATTGGAATATCTGTACAGGGTGCCGAACATGGTCAAAGCGTGAACCACAAGGATCATCTAGAAAGGTGTTGAAGGGAATATCAATACTAGGATGCCCACGGGGACTAGGTGGCAGGGTGAGTGATAGATTCCATGCAAAGAAAAAGGAATTTTATATGCTCATTGTTCGAAGTATAACCATGATCATAAGCTGCCAATGGCTCAATAGGCACCAAAACTTGATCGCAAGGTTGAGACATCCATTATATTGATAACCAACATGTATTATCCTAACTCCAAATTGTCGGTGGTTAATCTTTATAAAACAATTGTTCAATTCTTCTATACAACATCCATCCATATTATAAGCATGGTTAATGCGCACATTAAAACCCACAAAGTTACGACATTAAAATAATATCAAGTACTTGGTTTCCTGACAATTTAAATGCAACCTAAAGTTTGACTTTTTGTCTATTACCTGCGGATTCAATGATTTGTAGCTAAAATTCTATACTTCGTTTCAGATTTAGTATTTTCCCTTCATTATGAAACAAAATTATAAAAATGCTATGTATATTTCTCTCCTCCCTCTAAATAAAAAAAATAGGCTGAAGTCCACTAAACTCCGAAAAGATTTAGGCAAATCTCAGGAAACTACCAAAAAGTTTCTAAATTACAAGAAACTATCATAACTAACAGTCAAACGCTAATGGAGTTACCTAGACATGTGAAATGATTTTTAAATAAACATAGTTAATTAATATTATTAATTTTAAATTTTAATCTTAGTTAAATTAATGATGATGAAGTTCATGAGGGGGTTGGAGGAATGGGGCTTGACACGGAGGTGGGTGCTTGAAGCAGATGAGGAGGGTGCTTGGGGCTAGAGGCGGCGGCGGGTGCTTGGATGGAGGAGGAAGATAACGAGGAAGGAAGAAGAGAAAGAAAATGATGAGCAATAGAGGAGGATGTGAGGGAGGACGACGTCGGAGATGGGGGCAAGAGGCAAGCGATGGCTGGAGGGTCAGGGGAGTGGAGGCTAGGGTTGGGTTTAGGGCTAGGCTAAGGTTTAGGATAGAAATAGGAGGAAAATTAGGGGATTTTGGAAATTTTTTGAAATGTTTTAATGATGTGGCATTTTAATGACATGGTGATAACATGGCGCTAAAAATGATGATGTGTCGCCGTTAGTTATGATAATTTCTTATGATTTGTCCAAACCTTTTGGTAGTTTCCTGAGATTTGTCCAAACCTTTTGGGAGATTAGTAGATCTCGTCCTAAAAACCGTCTTGGGCAGCAAAAGGTGGATGTGGTGATGGCAAGTGTGAAACTGATTGTAGTGAGGTAAAATAAGATGTGAATATGGCGAAGAGACGATGATGCAAAAATAGGAGGTAACCGTCAAGAAAATGGAAATGGTGGAATAAAAGAAGAGTGATGGTGGAGAGTGTAGGGTGTTTTTTCGTTACCCTGTTGAGATGGATGCACACGTGCTTCAAGCGTGTATAAATTCTCTCTGCCTCCATGACAGCCAGGGTTTATTGATTGTCGGGATTCTAATCTCTGGCAGTCGAAGACAAAACTGTCGTTAATTACCCTTCGTCTTGACGTGAAGAAACTTTCGATTGATAGATCATGCGTATCGTGCGAACTCATTCTGTGATATGTGTTTTGTACTTGAAGAAAAATTTTAAGTCTCTTTGAACGTATCGGGGCCATCACACCGGGTTTCCGCTGTCCTATCAGCAGGCTGGGGGTTGAAAGGCTCGGGATAGCATCCCCAAACAAAATTTTATTTGACGGAGAGAAAAGCTAGGGGAGATCATCTGACTTGGGGTCCCGACCTGGGAGTGAGGTCGGGATGGGTCCCCAGAGCAAGGTTCAAGAACTTTGTTTCGGTCTCTCATAACTTTATTAGTTTCACTGGGTTTCGGCTAATTCAGCAAATCTCGGTTCGGGTTTCGGTTTCGACGGTAATACAACACATATAAGTGTAAATATATTAAATACTTAAATTTATAGTTCTATATCACAAGACAATTATTCTAGTGTTTAAAAATCCAGCCATGATGCAAAATATATTGAAAAATATACTTGGATAAGTATTAATATAAGGTTTGGATTCACTTTTTTACGGTTTTCTAACAACGAAGCCCCACAATGATCACAATGACGGTAAAAATGGCATAAAATAAGTTTTTAAAGATTTCAGCCGAAACGATAGTGTATGGTTGATTTCGTATCGGTTTCGGACTTCGTATCAGTCTCCACCGAAACCGATACGAAACCACCACGTATCGGTGGTTTCGGCCGAAATCTCGAACCTTGATCGAGAGGCCTCCCGTCCGAAGCAGGGACCCCTTGAGAGGGAGATCCCAAAGCAGGGGACCCCTTGGGGGTCCCGGACGCAGGAACCCTCCTTTGGGGGTTCCAATGGTGGGACCCCTTAACGAAGGGGTCCCGAATCTCCCGACGGCGGGACCTTTGGAGAAGGGGGTCCCAATGGAGGGAACCCTCCTTTTGGTGGTTCCGGCACGGGAACCCCTTTTGGGAGTTCCGAAGCTGAACAAAGGTGTTTCCCGTGTTCACATTTGATGGGGAACATGGGTCACGACCCATGTTCCCATGGATCTTTTGGAAGATATGGCGGCGGGAAGATCTCGTGGGGTGAATGCTCATATCACCCCCAAAGTCATCGAGTTTGTGAGTTTTGAGGTGAAACCAACGGGTTTCACCATGGTTCATCATCCATGGATCTTGCTTGAGGTGAAAACCCTGGCCTCACCTCAAGAGTACTCTTTCTACCATTTTCCTTAGATTTGATGAAGAAAAGCAATGGCTTTTCTCTTGTTTTGGGTTTTAGAATAGTTTTATTTAGGTTTGCTAAAAGAAATGAGCTCTTTTTTGGGTTCTCTTAAGGAAGAAGCTGAAGAAGAGACTTGCCTCTTTCTTGATGGAGGCTCAAAACCCTAGCAAATTTTATGAGCGGAGAAAAACTTATTTATTTCATCATATAATTGGATTTAAATACCCCTACACATTTGCATATTAGCCACTGGGCTTAACAAAACTGACTTTTTGCCCATTTTCTTACATTATTCCTACTTATTACATAATATATCTAGTTATTACATTTTAATTCTTTTCTTGGCATGGGATCTGCCCCCATGCTTGAGCTTGGGCCGGGCTTGGGCCCACTTGGTTTAGGTTCGGGCTTTGGTCTTGCTTGAATTAGGTTCGAGCTTGGGCCCAGACCCACTGTTTGGGTCTTGATTTTGACCGTTTGACTTTATGATTTCGGCCGTGGGCAGTAATTTTTTACCCCAACAGAGGTATGTATCATGGCGGTGGATAAAAATAGATGTGGTAAGAGGCGGAGAACATGAGATAGTAAGGGAGGGGGTGAAGGAGGTGGTAGTGGAGGCAATAGGAAAGTAGAAAAATGAAAAGTAGACAATAATTACAAGCGCGAGAGGGTAGTGATGCCAAAAGAGATAAATGGTGGTGGTATGAAGGCCAAGGAGATG
Organism: Agapanthus africanus; assembly: GCA_030015575.1. Lineage (NCBI taxonomy): Eukaryota > Viridiplantae > Streptophyta > Magnoliopsida > Asparagales > Amaryllidaceae > Agapanthus > Agapanthus africanus. The sequence continues at coordinate 411,163,060 of CM057349.1, read as the reverse complement.
GTTGCGGTAGAGTGAAGAAAGTAGTGATGGTCATGGATGGAGAAGTGTTGACAATGGAGTTGGTCGAGATGCAAGAATAAAAGGAGGTGAAGATCGCAACTCTAAGACAAAGGATGAGGTGGTGAAAGAGAAGATGGTGGAGGTAAAAGAGGATATAGAGGTAGCGAAGATGGAGGTGAGATGTGTGAAGGAGGTGAAAGTGACAAAGAAAGAGAATGTGCTAGCAAATAAAGGATGGATGTGGTAGTAATGAGGGTAGAGAAGGTGGACGGAAGATTAAGAAAATAAAACATTTATCTAAATTTGATATTTCAAATTCTAATGTGCTTAAGAAATAAGAATGACTGGCCTAATTACAAAGTTACTTCCAAGGGATAGCAAGGAAAAGGAATTGTGTGCATTAGTTCCAATTTCCACCTGCAAACTGGCAAAATGAATGCATCAACTTACAATCATGGAAAAAACAAGGATTTGTATTTTAAAAAGCAGTCGTTTAAGCGCTTACTTCCAAGGGATGGCAAGGGAAAGAAAGCCAGGTCTTAAAGCAGTTGTGTGTATTAGTTCCAATTTCCACCTACGAACAGGCAAGATGAGTGCATCGACTTAAAATCATGAAAAAAAGCAAGGATCGGTGTTATAAAAAGCGATCGCTTAAGCAGCGGAACGCTCTTCACCGCTTAAGCGGAGTGATATTCTCACCCCACGAATCAGATAATTATACTGTGTTTCTTATTGATTGGGTGCGTTTAAAGATTTATGGGTGTGCTTTTAGTACTTATTAATGTTTACACCATTCTACTGAGTAAATATGTATTGCATTTGATGTGACAATGACATCTAAATTAATCCTAGATCCCAATTCTTTTCATGCCTTCTTTTTTTACTTTGGTCAGGATTCGAGACTTCGACTTTGACTTGAAGTTGAAGGTTTTGACGTTCGATACTTAGACTTTGACTTACAAGCTTCGTTATCAATCAACTAGGGTTTTTGACTTGGAAAACTTGACTTGAGTTTGGAGATTCAACTTTGGTTTCGAAGAAAGGAATCGAGCACCTAAGGTTTTCAGGTTTAGATTTTGCTAGGGTTTTTTAGCAGCTTCAGCTTAGAGCATTGACCAGTTTCTACTTCGAGTTTTCAATTTTGACTTCGAAACTCGACTTGAAGAAGCTTAGAACTTTTAGAAATAGTTAAAATTACTATTAGAATCAGTATTTAACAAACAAAGTACAAGAAACAACAAAATCACCCTACCTACCTACATATGTGTTTTCCGACGTAAACCCATGAAAACTTTGTACTGTTTAGGTTTTAGAATTCATACACTCGGATACCACAGTTCATGTAGAGAGCAATTGATTCTTCTTTTATTTTTCAATCTTGTGTCCGTTGGTGAGGAACACGACTAAGCATTTTCCTCACTACTTGATGAAATCGGAATCCAGTAAGCATTCAGATGCTTAATTCAAAATGAAATAAATATAATTATAAGCGAGCGAACATACCGTATCTGGCCCAGAGCTGAGGCTCCACTCCGCTGCACTCGCGGATCAAATAGGGAGCTTGGGATTGAGGGTCTTGATGTCTTTGTAGTTCTTAACAACAAATTCTCTGAATGAAAAAAAATATATTCGAAACAAAAGGGGGCGAAAATCAGAGATCGAATTGGTTGGGGATCAGAAAAATGGGAAGCTCGTGATTTGTACCTCGTCTGAGCGCTCGCCGGCGAAGTCTGGCAGAAGAGGAAGCGGAGCTCCTTGATGTTGCGAGATATATTCCCTCTCCACGCCATTTTTTCTGTCTTCTAGGGTTCGATCTGATCAGTGCGAGATAGATCCCCCCTCCTCTTGTCGCCTCTATTGTTTCTCTTTCGCTCTTTCTGTCGGAGTAAACTCTGATTGCACAAAAATCCCTTCGATTTACACCTTACTAGTATTTTTGTACTTGTTATGCACCTGCGCATGATTTGAACATTCAATGCTTAAAAATTTTATCATTTAAGTTGCATGAAATTTCTAAAGCAATCTGTAATTTTTCTAAATTTAAATTAAATGGATATGGTTAATGTTAATATTTGAATTAAGAAATTTATGAGTTATTCAAAATAATAAATATATAACAGTTTATGTATAAATTAGTAAGGTGTATATCTCTGTTTTGGCTTTGGAACATGACTGGGAATGCATAGTGAATGAGATAGAGAAAGAGACTTGTCGACTTTTCTTTTTCTTATTTTTTATTTTTTTATGGTTGATGGGACGGACATCTCCAATTCTCAACTTTTGCCTATTGGAATTTTGCCATTTTTTCTATTTTTATTTTATTGATTAATGACATCATCTATGAACTTCTAGTTATGATAGTAAAGATGACACTTTACCCACTCTCCCGGTATAGTGGAGCAAACACTAACGTTGGTCCTTCTCTTTTTTTCCACATGTGGTTCACGTGGATGTATGGTGGTAGTTTTTCCCGCATCAAGGAAATAGTGTGCATGTAGAATAGATAATGAATGGTTAAAATAAATTTATGCGATTCTAGATATGCCTCTAAAATTCTCTTATAAGAAAGGAGAGCTGGATTGATGGCATGATCCATACATCCTTAGAGTTCGCATTATAAAAGAGCTAAAGGTTCTTGTAACGTTTTGAAAAATCGTTTAGGTGAAATTTCCGATAATCAGTAAAATACTAGTGTTTTCCGTAAAAACCAAGATATAATTATTTTTCGACATAAACTTAAATACACTTATTCTAGCTATATAATTGCTAGTATTTGGTATTTAATTGGTCACTTGTAAATTTCTAGTTTACTTAAATATTTTCCTTAATAAATTATTTTTAATATTATTTTAAACTTTCACTAATACATTTAATTAGTGATAATTACAAATTGGAATGGGTTAATACAAGTTTTGTGCATCATAACACATTAAACCAAAATGTAACATGTTATTTTTGAAATGAAAAAAAGTTGTCAAGATGGTTTTAGAAAATATAAAAGAAAAAGGCTTAAATTGTGAAAATAAAGTAAATAGAAATGAGGTATGGGCTTTTCTTGTCTTGACCAAACCCTCACCCACTCTTTTCCCTCCTGTTCATGAGCTGGCCGGGCCCCCTTGAGCAGCCCAAGATTTTTCCCCAACTCATTTTCCCACTTCAAAGTTAAGAGGAAAAATAAATTAAAAAGGAAATAATAAAGAATGAAGCATGGGCTTGTTGACTTGTCTTATGGGGTTTTCTTGACTTGGTTTCTTTTCCCACGCTCACTCACTTCTCTCCTTTCTCTCCGATGGCCGAAACCTGCTGCCCCCCTCTCCCTCAACTTCTCTTCTTCAACTCAATTAAATCAAAAGAAAAGAAAATGGAAAGAATAAAGAAGAAGGCATGGGATTTAATTAGTGAGCTATGGGCTTTGTTTTCTTTTTTCCTTGACTTCACCACGCTCACCTCACTCTCTCTCCCTCTCCTAAATTCTGGCCGAGCCACACACACACACACACACACCCCCTTGCAGCCCCAAATTTTCCCCATCTCCTTTTCGCTCCAAAATTCTTCATTTTTGCCTCAAAAATCAACACAAAGTCACATTAATTCACCATTAAGCCCTTATCCATTATTCTTTACTCAAATCTTGCATGGGTCTTTGAGCAAGAAGCAATTTTGGAGGCTAGAGTTTGCAAGTTTGATCTCAAACTTGTTGAAGTATAATCATAAGCCCATGGTTTGATTGTTGATTAATTACTTAATTTAGCTTATTAGGTGTGTAATTATGGTTTTAATGTCAAGATTAAATATTCAAGAGAAGGGTTAAATTAAGGTTAGGGTTTTATCACTTAATCTTAATTACAATGTGTGGTCTAATATCTTAAAATTTACAAAACCTAATCTAGTTGCTAATGTAAGTCCACGTTACCCGTCCCGGTTCTTACGGGGATGCGGAAACGGTAAAAAACGATTTTTATGGTAAAGGTAACATGGATTAGAAAATATGATTTTTGCTAAACAAACACCTAGCAGACTAACTACAAGGTTAACTACTATGTTAGGAGGTTATACCTAGGTCTTGAACTCCTTCTCTTCTTACTTCTTGGAGTGGTTGGATCGGCTCCACCTCGTAGTCTCCTTGTTGTCGAAGAAGGATCCACCCGAAAGCTTCTACCTCAACCGAGAGGAAACTAAAGTGCTTGGCTTGCTAGACCTTATACTCTAGAGTGAGTAGAGAAGTGTTTTTAGGGTTTTATCTCAATGGCTCATACTTCTCAACACATGAGACATGAGAGCCTTGAGAGAGAGGAAGAGGGAGAGCTTGGATGAGAGAGAATGAGAATGATAGAATGAGCTTCAATAATTTACAACCATGCTCACAAAAGAGAAAATAATCATGATAATAATAATAATTAAGTATTTTGATGGTTAGTCTCAATGGCCATTATCATTTCATGCATTTAATGCATTTTGTAAAGAACAACAAGTAAACAAAAGTCATAGCCATGAAATGATGATGGTCAACAAGTCCAAAATAGTCAACCGGTCAACAAGGTTAACAAGTCAACAAAAGTCAAATGTTCAACTCAACCATGGCATAATAATACTTAATTAATATTATTATTAATCATATTTCTTATTCTCATTAGGGGTTAGAAAAAGTCAACGGCCAACAACCCTAATGAGAATCCTCTGCCTCTGCCTCAGTCAACTGTGCATACACACCCGCATCCTTGTTCTGAGGAACACGAATACAATGAGATAAAACCAATCCCAAAATATATACTAGGATCCGGCTTAAACCAAATCCCGCTAGTAATAACTGCCCGGACACCAAACGTGCACAAGTGCGCGGATGCGAACGAACCCTGTCGCAAAACCATGCGACCTCTACTCTGTTTTGCCCAAAGGCGAATAGCTCTCTGTGTGGGACTCTAAAGACTCGACACTACGCTGGCAGTGGGTTTAACCACAGGCTGCAAGCGGTACTATCTGTACGTAACGGTCCCCAGGTAGATGCCGATAAGAAGACTGATGAGGTGAACCCATCCGAACTCCTACTGAGCCTGAATGTGACAATCTCCGTACAGTCCGGTCTGTTCGTCTGAGAATATCGCATGGCGGGCCTAGGGGGTGGTAAACGTCGGTCCCCTAATAGCGGTACAAGTCGTGTTGGAGTGTAGCCAAGAACACCCTGAGATAATACTGGAAAACCTACCAGTATATCTCGCTTGCCCTGGCCAGGGACGACTATGTGTAATGGCTCTCCTTGACACAGCGCGATATCAACCCCCAATACCGGGAGAGACGAATCCTGTCTAACCGTCACTGCCTCCAAGTGCTTCGGGACTGCACCCAACTACTACCTGTTTGCACGACTCATTTGAGCCGTGGTAGGGTAGCAATCTAAGAACAGTGGGAACACACTCGAGGCGAAGTGACAGTGTCAAGTCAGCGGACTAAGCTGTACTCATGTCACCTGGGAACTGATAACTGACGATAGGTATATTACCAAACCAACAGTTCCCAGCGAGTCCTGTCCAGTGTACTCGTAACCTAACGAGCACCCGCATACTATTTCAAGTACGACATACTGACGGCTGTGGGACAGACCGTCTCCCCTGCTGAGATGAGAAGCGCATACGCTAGTCTACTCCGGAGTATCGATACCCTGTCTCGATAATCCTACGACTAGCGACCTGTATAAGGATGTGCTTGTAGATTACCCAGCCCCCACTAGTGTGACTGCCATCACAACGCTGGTAATCAAGCAAAGATCCTAAGGGATCCACTAATGTGTATAGGCGATATGCTAAAAGAAACACATGCACACATTAAAGTAGAAACAAACCGAGTAGCATACTACCATTTCGAGCAAGATTGTCTATACAACTGTGAATATCCCAAGCTTCCATCAAGTAATATACAAACTAGTATGATACAGTAATGGCCTCTAGGGCATATACACTAACAATCTCCCACTTGCACTAAGGCCATGTACTGGCGTATCGAAGACCTATCATTTCGATCAGCCGCTCGAACTGAGTCTGGGGTAAGGCCTTCGTGAATGGATCTGCAGTGTTATCTTCTGTAGCAACCCTCCGAACCTCGATCTCCCGGCGATCCACGATCTCCCTGATCAGGTGATACCGCCTCAAGATGTGTCTGGACTTCTGATGGGACCTGGGTTCCTTCGCTAAAGCTATAGCCCCGTTGTTGTCACAATACAGAGGTATTGGATCAACAATGGACGGAACCACCTGAAGCTCCATGAGGAACTTCTTCATCCAGACAGCTTCCTTTGCGGTATCGCAAGCAGCTATATACTCCGCTTCCATAGTTGAGTCAGCAACGGTTTCCTGCTTGGAGCTCTTCCAGCAAACCGCCCCTCCATTGAGGGTAAAGACATAACCCGACATGGACTTGGAGTCATCCTTGTCACTCTGGAAGCTGGAGTCAGCAAATGCCTCGATCTGGAGGTCTTTTCCGCCATACACCAAGAACATCTTCTTAGTCCTTCTCAGGTACTTGAGAATGTTCTTTACTGCTATCCAGTGTTTCTCCCGTGGGTCCGACTGATACCGGCTTACAACGCTCAATGCGTATGCTACATCTGGTTTGGTACACAACATCGCATACATTATAGAGCCTACCGCAGATGCGTAGGGTATAAATGACATGCGGGCCCTTTCCAAATCAGTCTTGGGAGACATCTCTTTGGAGAGGGTGATTCCGTGACAAGCTGGTAGATTACTGCGCTTTGAATCTTCCATACTGAATCGTTTCAGTATGGTGTCGATGTACCTGGACTGTGAAAGTCCCAACATCCTCTTAGATCTATCACGATAGATCTGGATCCCCAGAATGTAGTTGGCATCGCCCAGGTCCTTCATGGAGAACCTCTGTGACAAGAATCCTTTGACTGACTGTAGCATAGGAATATCATTTCCTATTAGGAGAATGTCATCCACGTACAAGACGAGAAATACCACAGTTCTCCCTACAATCTTACTGTAAATGCATGGTTCATCTGGGTTTTTGAGAAAGTCGAATTCTTTGACAGTATCATCAAAGCAGATGTTCCAACTCCGCGATGCCTGCTTCAGTCCATAGACGGACTTGAGCAATTTGCACACTTTACCGCTGCTCCCACTCTGAATGAATCCCTCCGGCTGATCCATATAGACGCACTCTTCCAAATTTCCATTTAGGAAAGTCGTCTTTACGTCCATCTGCCAGATCTCATAATCGTGGAAGGCATCAATGGCAAGAAGGATCCGAATGGATTTGAGCATAGCTACTGGAGAAAAGGTCCCGTCATAGTCCAAACCAGGTCTTTGACGAAAACCCTTTGCAACAAGTCTAGCTTTATAGGTTTCAACCTGCCCATCTACACCAATCTTCTTTCTGAAGATCCATTTGCAGCCTACGGGGTTTACCCCTTCTGGAGCAAAGTCCAAAGTCCAAACTTTGTTGGTGTACATGGACTCCATCTCAGTCCGCATTACATCCAGCCATTTTACTGAGTCACCGCTCTGAATTGCTTGCTGGAAGTTAGTCGGCTCATCATAATCAATAGTGCAATCCTCTCTATCCCCGTCTATGAGAAAACCGTAGTATCTCTCGGGCGGATGAGACTGCCTACTACTCCTGCGGAGTGGCTCTGGGATGTCCGGTTCTCCTGAAACTTCTGGTTCTTCCAAGCTTTCAGTAATAGCTTGTGGTTCTGGAATTTCTTCCAGTTCTACTGCGCTCCCACTTGTTCCTTTTTCTAAAAACTGATGTTCCAGAAAGTGGGCATGACGAGAAACAAAAACCTTTTGTTCCTCTGCATAATAGAAAAGATATCCCCTGGAGTTCTTTGGGTATCCCACAAACTTACACAGTACTGAGAGTGCCTCGAGCTTGTCTGCATGCTGCTTTTTAACAAAAGCTGGACATCCCCATATCTTCAGATATTGAAGATGGGGTTTCTTCCCACACCACATCTGATATGGTGTGGTAGGCACAGTCTTGGAGGAAAACCTTGTTCAAAAGATATGCAGCTGATTCTAGTGCATAACCCCAGAAGGATCGCGGTAACTCAACATTACTCATCATGGAACGAACCATATCCAATAGAGTTCGATTCTGCCTTTCTGATACACCGTTGTGTTGTGGTGTGTATGGAGGAGTAAGCTGAGAGAAAATTCCATTCTCTTTTAAGTAGCCCAGAAACTCGGCACTCAAGTATTCACCACCTCTATCAGATCTCAGTGTCTTGATACTTTTGCCTGTTTGTTTTTTAACTTCATTCTTGTATTCCCGAAATTTCTCAAAGGCCTCGGATTTATACTTCATCAGGAAGACATGTCCATACGTAGAGAAATCATCTGTGAAAGTAATGAAGTATGAATAACCACTTCGCGCATGTATAGACATTGGACCACACATGTCACTGTGTATGAGTCCCAAGAGCTCGCTCGCTCTTACTCCATGTCCAGTGAACGGAGTCTTTGTCATCTTTCCCATGAGACAAGATTCACAAGTGGCATAAGACTGGTACTCGAACGGATTCAAGTATCCCTCTTTATGTAACTTTGTTAACCGTGTCTCATTAATGTGACCCAGTCTACAATGCCATAAGAAAGCCTGATTTAATTCCGGAGACTTTCTTTTAAGTGTGTTCTGGACACTGAAAATCTGAGCTTGATTCAATACGTATATACCGTTTTCTAATGTACCTGACCCGATCAGAACTTGATTTGGGTGGATGTGGACAACATCGCTTACAAAAGTAAAATCATATCCTTTCTTAGAAAGTAAGGATATAGATATGATATTACAAGTCGCACTAGGTACATACAAACAGTTACGCAGAATCAATATCTGTCCAGTTGTCAGTCCAAGATGATATTCCCTTATGGATTTAGCGTCCATGCTCATTCCGTTGGCAACCCTGAGAGTCATATCACCTCTCCTGATAACCATACGGTTTCTCAGAGCCTGTAATGAATTACAGATGTCAGATCCTGATCTGGTATCCAATACCCAGGAAGTAGGGTTAACTGACATACAGTTTTCTACTACAAACACACCCGAAGCCGAAGCCACAACATGCTTCGAATCCTGGCTACTGGCTTTGCTAGCCCTGCAATCCTTCTGCCAATGTTCATTCCCGTAACAATAGGAACGTCCCTCCTTTACTATATCCAATCCCGAAACTTTTCCCCTTCCCTTTCCTTCTACTTCCCTGGTTTCCTTTAGGGTATAAGTAGAGGGCCGAGACTGTAGAATCAAGTCAGTATTTGACCCGTTCTTCAACGTGGTCTTCAGGTCCGTGAGCTCATCAAAACAGCTGGTCTCTGTAAGGACGTTGCCCCTACAGATGACCCGATAGCCAACCTCGCTTGAAGTAATTCGTTCGAGATCTCATATCCTGCGATACGAGATTGCTCTCCATATAAATCTTTGTTATGGAGGAAGATAGAAACTAAGTCCATCTTCTCGTGCTGCCTCTGGTATGCACCATCAACTGAGGCCAACACGAGGCACTTGGCATTCGCACAGTCTTTTTCCGATGTTTTACGGATACCAATATCCGTGACAGGGGAAACTGGTCCTGAGACGGCAGGGGTTTGATTAGTTAAGAGGTGTCCCAGCTCGTTATGGACAATGGACATCTGGACAGACCTTTGCCAGTCATAACAGTCAGATTCAGTCATTTTATTATCTAGATGTAACCTATGTGTGGTCACTGGGTCGCTGCAATTAAGAGAGAGAGAAGAAAACACTCAGCATGATACTCTTGCAAGTTTAGATTGGTTTTTAGTTTATCTAAACAGGATTGCTCCCACTGTTTCTCGAATCCTTGCTCAAACCAAAAAGGGAGAATTCGTCGGGATCAATCTCACCGTACAATACTTGCTTAACCGTTCAGCCAGGCCAGTGTTGGTAATTCGAGAGAGGTTTTCCAACGCTTTAGCGAAGTTTCGTAATTAAATAACCTCTTTTCCCTATGGGCGTAGCCCCGCTAACACCTTTCTAGACACCTACTTGGTTTATAGCATTGATCGTTAAGTGAGAAAGTTCCCGAGGAGCCGCATATACTCACAGTAGGATCGGGATCCAAATATCATCATGTGATAGAACTGAAGGAATCCTACCAGAATCATCACACTCCAAATGGTATGCAGCGCTAGCAAGTTTCAGTTTCTTTAGAAACTCCCGATGTGGATTTTTACCCCATGCTCTTATGACCTTGACGAAGGCCAGCATATCATAAGTCGCATGTCAAGTTCTACCCATCATTATCCAGGTTAATTTGAACACACCCGTACATACCCTTGACGAAGGCCAAAATAGTAGTACGACTGTCTCAAACCAACGCATCTATCTATGCTACAGATAAATATTCAGCAACTACCAATCACTATGCCTTGGCGAAGGTCAAAATACATAGCTTGAATACTACTGAATATTTAACTGAAATAACGGATGGCTACGAATGGTTTTGGCGAAACCGTGAACGTAATGAACTTGATATAATCGAAGGAACCTGATAGCTTTTAAAAGGAGTGGTTTAAGCTCCGCATTTTTAAAAGTTTTCTGTTTTGAAAAGAAACCGAGTGGTTTTGAAATCGTTCCAACGACTTTAACTTTGGTTTATTTTCTTGCATTAGTTTAATGTGTCCCATCAATTAATCCTACCATTGCAGAAAACAACGAAAATATGACGTACGCTTACGCCATCCGCATTCGCCACGGGGCCCCGTCATTACCCGTTAGGTTACTTAACTAACGACAGAGCGGGGGCTGGACCAGCGCGGATGTAAAACATAAGCAACGCCTACTAGATATCATATATAGATATATACATTCGTCAGATGCAATGATAGCCATTCCAGATCACAGATGAACACATTGGATATACTAGGAATCCGCGTTTCGTTCGAGCCCGCAACGAAAGACGGATTACACGGTCGCGATGAATAGCCAAACCCCACCTTAGACCCCTACGGATGCGGCAAACTACCCGCCAAGTACCCGAAGTGAAGCAACCTCCCTCAACAACGTGAGTAGGCCACTCGGCACTTCGAAGTACCCGGTAGTTTGTGCACCCCACCTTGGGTCTATCCTAGGAGCAATAACAGTAAAAGAAATAATATACAATGGCGGCTACAACCTTATCCCGGATGTGCGGCCATAAAATAATATTACATCAATTTACATATTACATCAAATGAAAGATAAAGAAAACTCTCATCTCACAACCCCCGGCTATTCATCCGCGACAATCCAACGAGTTCATATACACAATCCATCAACATTACAGATCACAGATATGTATAACCCCCACTAATCGACGTATAGCGATTAGTAGACGTTCAATACATATATCACATCACAGATATAACCCATTAGCTAAAGTCTACAGAACTTCGATCAAAAATACGGATTTGTAACTACCCCAAACACAATTTTGTTCTCTGGAAAATCTGGGCAGAAACAAAATACTCTAAAAATCCCAAAACAGAACACTAAGAACACTGCAGCAAAAACGATTCACTGCCGAGTCAACTAGGCCGCGGATCCGCGGCAAGAAGCATGTTCTCGCCGCGGTTCCGCGGCGCGTTGACCGAGTCAGTGACTCGTTTTTCCTGTGTTTTCCTACAAAACCCTGAGCCGATTTTTAGTGTATGTGGAATCATTTTTTGAACAGTTTTAAAATCGGCAGAGAGTTCAGTTTTCGGGCGTGTTTTGCAACTTTTTCTCCGATCGAAATTCTAAATACTTTTCTAACATGCTAGTTGTTGTTTAACTAGGCTTTGATACCACTGTAAATCCACGTTACCCGTCCCGGTTCTTACGGGGATGCGGAAACGGTAAAAAACGATTTTTATGGTAAAGGTAACATGGACTAGAAAATAGGATCTTTGCTAAACAAACACCTAGCAAACTAACTACAAGTTTAACTACTATGTTAGGGGGTTATACCTAGGTCTTGAACTCCTTCTCTTCTTGCTCCTTGGAGTGATTGGATCGGCTCCACCTCGTAGTCTCCTTGTTGTCGAAGAAGGATCCACCCGAAAGCTTCTACCTTGAGCTCCTATCTCAACCGAGAGGAAACTAAAGTGCTTGGCTTGCTAGACCTTGTACTCTAGAGTGAGTAGAGAAGTGTTTTTAGGGTTTTATCTCAATGGATCATGCTTCTCAACACATGAGACATGAGTGCCTTGAGAGAGAGGAAGAGGGAGAGCTTGGATGAGAGAGAATGAGAATGATAGAATGAGCTTCAATAATTTACAACCATGCTCACAAAAGAGAAAATAATCATGATAATAATAATAATTAAGTATTTTGATGGTTAGTCTCAATGGCCATTATCATTTCATGCATTTCATGCATTTTGTAAAGAACAACAAGTAAACAAAAGTCATAGCCATGAAATGATGATGGTCAACAAGTCCAAAATAGTCAACCGGTCAACAAGGTCAACAAGTCAACAAAAGTCAAATGTTCAACTCAACCATGGCACAATAATACTTAATTAATATTATTATTAATCATATTTCTTATTCTCATTAGGGGTTAGAAAAAGTCAACGGCCAACAACCCTAATGAGAATCCTCTGCATCTGCCTCAGTCAACTGTGCATACACATCCGCATCCGTGTTCTGAGGAACACGAATACAATGAGATAAAACCAATCCCAAAACATATACTAAGATCTGGCTTAAACCAAAGCCCGCTAGTAATAACTGCCCGGACACCAAACGTGCACAAGTGCGCGGATGCGAACGAACCCTGTCGCAAAACCATGCGACCTCTACTCTGTTTTGCCCAAAGGCGAATAGCTCTCTGTGTGGGACTCTAAAGACTCGACACTACGCTGGCAGTGGGTTTAACCACAGGCCGCAAGCGGTACTAGCTGTACGTAACGGTCCCCAGGTAGATGCCGATAAGAAGACTGATGAGGTGAACCCATCTGAACTCCTACTGAGCCTGAATGTGACAATCTCCGTACAGTCCGGTCTGTTCGTCTGAGAATATCGCATGGCGGGTCTAGGGGGTGGTAAACGTCGATCCCCTAATAGCGGTACAAGTCGTGTCGGAGTGTAGCCAAGAACACCCTGAGATAACACTGGAAAACCTACCAGTATATCTCGCTTGCCCTGGCCAGGGACAACTATGTGTAATGGCTCTCCTTGGCACAGCGCGATATCAACCCCCAATACCGGGAGAGACGAATCCTGTATAACCGTCACTGCCTCCAAGTGCTTCGGGGCTGCACCCAACTACTACCTGTTTGCACGACTCATTTGAGCCGTGGTAGGGTAGCAATCTAAGAACAGTGGGAACACACTCGAGGCGAAGTGACAGTGTCAAGTCAGCGGACAAAGCTGTACTCATGTCACCTGGGAACTGATAACTGACGATATGTATAGTACCAAACCAACAGTTCCCAGCGAGTCATGTCCAGTGTACTCGTAACCTAACGAGCACCCGCATACTATCTCAAGTACGACGTACTGACGGCTGTGGGACAGACCGTCTCCCCTGCTGGGATGAGAAGCGCATATGCTAGTCTATTCCGGAGTATCGATGCCCTGTCTCGATAATCCTACGACTAGGGACCTGTATAAGGATGTGCTTGTAGATTACCCAGCCCCCATTAGTGTGACTACCATCACAACGCTGGTAATCAGGCAAAGATTCTAAGGGCTCCACTAATGTGTATAGGCGATATGCTAAAAGAAACACATGCACACATTAAAGTAGAAACAAACCAAGTAGTATACTACCATTTCGAGCAAGATTGTCTACACAACTGTGAATATCCCAACCTTCCATCAAGTAACATACAAACTAGTATGATACAGTGGCCTCTAGGGCATATACACTAACAGCTAAATTGTTAATTGTTAAATTTAAATTGTCCTAATTACATAATTTAGCAAACTAAGTTTTTTAATTAATGTGTAATTAGATGAAACTAAAATTTAGTTAGGGTTTGGGTGGCTTAATTAAGATATTTAGTGAGCATTGTGGCCGTTAAAATTGTTAAAATATCAAGTTTGTACTAAAACGGTTAAAAGATACTTATTAGGTTTTTGGGTTAATCGATTTTATTTAAATTTGAGGTTTTGGTGAATTATAACCTATTTCATATAATATTTAATGTGTTGTGAACACGCGATTGGTGCGATTGGGTCTTTGATTTGGTAGTTGCCATGTATAGTGACCCTAGTTGTAGTTTGTGGCGTTGTCGCGGCGCGTTTTGTGCACCAAGTGTGTGTGCGTGTTTTGTTGTGCGCGTGGTTGACTTGTATTGGTTGTGTCCGTGACTAATTATATATTTATTCTCTTTATACTTGTGTACGTTTCTAGGATCGGGTGCAGAGGCGTCGGATGTGGCGCGGAAACGACAGAGCTGAAATCAGATCAGATTAGCCGAGACGTCCAGGTGAGTAGATGTTTATCTACGGGGGAAGTCGGGTGGATGGTGTATAGCACCCCCGCAATTTCATAGGATATGATGTGTTATTATATATTTGTACATATGTGTGTCATGCCCTGCTTCCTAGAGTGCGCTAAGATAGGTACGTGACAGAGCCAACCATGCTACCTGTGGATAGGAAAAATCCCTCCACAGTCACATTACGGCTGTAGAGATATCAAGAACAGGAAAGTAAACTAAACTATCTAGCACATGTCCATGAGCCAGAATAAATGATTTAAGAAATAATATAATATGCGGAAGCAAAAGATCCAATAAATAAAACACCTGGAAAGTAAAACTGGATACCAACAGGATCTTCACCGCTCGGTCTAACAGCGGCAGTACTCCTGATCAGTCTGCAACAAAGGTAGAGGATCTGGGCCATGCAAAACCCAGATGTCAGTGCGTCATAATATCAAGCAATAAAATAGACGGGGGTAGCAAGACATAGTGGTATGCATATGAACAGCAAAACAGGTATAACAGTAATATAAATGAGGACAGTGAGAGTAATGTGTAGTGAGTAATCTAGACTGGTCTATTGGGTTAACTACTCTAAAGTCTTTGAAATCAATTTGATGAATCATCGATGTAACTCAATAGTATCCCGTGCGTGCCCGGGATCACGGTCTAAGACTCTCGAGCTGAATCCGAGACGTGTCGCAAGGCAGTAAAAAGGGTAGTATATAATGACGAGTGATGTCAGCAGCATCACCCCGGGGCTGGCCTAGCCTATAAGACTGATCAGTAAAGGTATCGAACTGTCGAGTTACAAGTCAGGTTTCATCATTGATTTCCCCATACCAAAGTTATATACGTTCAAGACAGGTATTAATAAATCTGAAGCTAATGCCAATACAGGATCAAGCAGGTACAGGTTTGTCTGGATAGACAACAGGAAATGTCCGTAGGGACAACATGTCAAGTTTGTTGGCATTAGTAATGAGATCAGGTAACAGGTAAAGCCATGGTACCTCAGGTCAAGTCAGGTAATATATAGGTATCATGTCATGTCAAGAAGTGCACGGTATTACGTCGTGTCAAGTAATGGTATATCAAGTCATGTCAGGGGTGCACAATTGTCATGTGGGTGCTCATAATCAAACTATAATAAGCATGGGTATACAAAACAAGTATGGGGTGATAATGGAACAATAAAAATGGAACATTGTGATGTTATATGCAAACAGGTACAGATTAAAGTATATGGATGCACAGTTATCGATTTGGGTTAAGGTGATAGTTCCATCATTAATTAAAATACACTTTATCAAATATGGAATGTTAAAATCACATTATCATGTATTAAAGGATCTAGGGATGCAATTGTATATATATTAGGCTAGATGGATGCAAACGGGTTTCCGAAAGGTTATAAAAAAAAGAAAGGGTACTATGGGCTATGCAACCAAGCACTAAATGATATAAATATGGACGTGGGTACAATGTATTGTAATCTAATATGCAATATGAAATGTTTCAGGTTCTAGATCTAAAATGATATAAACGAAACGTCGAAATGGAATATGGGACACTAGATTTAAACAACAGATTTAATATGCAATTAAATAAGTATAAATAAATTAAATAGCATGTAGCAAGTTTTACTTGCCTCAGAACCAATAGTCGATATGCAGGCGGCCTGGTGCGACACGACACGATACGATGTGTGAAACGGCACGACACGGTCCGAGTACGGTGATGACACGGTCAGCACGGTCTCGGTACGGTGCATGGTCTGGTCGCGATCTGGTGCATGGTCTGGTGGTGGTATGGTAGTGATCTGGACACGATCTGCGCATGGTCAGGTGGTGGTCTGGTCGCGATCTGGACACGATCTGGTGCATGGTCTGGTCGCGATATGGACACGATCTGGTGCATGGTCTGGTGGTGGTCTGGTCACGATCTGGACACGATGTGGTGCATGGTCTGGTGGTGGTCCGGTCGCAATCTGAACACGATCTGGTGTATGGTCTGGTCGCGATATTGACACGATCTGGTGCATGGTCTGGTGGTGGTCTGGTCGCGATATGGACACGATCTGGTGCATGGTCTGGTCGCGATATGGACACGATCTGGCGCATGGTCTGGTGGTGGTCTGGTCGCGATCTGGACACGATCTGGCGCATGGTCTGGTGGTGGTCTGGTCGCGATCTGGACACGATCTGGTGCATGGTCTGGTCGTGTCACGCCCCGCTTCCCAAAATACGGAATACAAGGGGTTGACAAGGCCAGCTATACTCCTACGGTCAAGGAAATGTCCTACCGTAGTCACACTTTAGCTTCTAGTTTTACATGGTAAACAGTAAATAATGCGCAGGTAATGAGAAATGCAGTAACTGAACAAAACAATGTAAAGAACTGACCTGATGGGAAACAAAAGGGTATAACCCTGGATAGCTAATCAAGATGTCCGTGATGTACGTCTAGTCCTGGTCCAGGCTAAATCCTCTCCTCACGCTGAGCATGCATACTCAGGTCGTCAGAGCGACACAATAGCAATATAATATATAAATCCAAGTGATAACTCTAATAGTGATAATAAATATATATATAACAGAAACTCAATGACGGTATAGGCATGAACATGCAGTAATCAATGCAGTGGAACAGTAAAAGCAGTTAAATAATATACCAAGTATGCCAACACGGTAAGTATGTATATCGATGCTATCATCCCTATCAGTCTCTAAGTCTCACTGTACAGGTCACTAAGCCTATCGTCAGTCCAAGTGTGAGAGTCAACCACTCGCGAGTGTCCTCCACCCAAGGGTAGAACCCAAGGGTAAGGGACCACGGGCCCAACATGTAACTCACGGTAATAATCATGTACCCTGTAAATCTCCATATATCTCCATATATATAAGCCGGCATGGGACTCCCGAGATTCTGTTGAACTCACACTCAAACTACCCCACACCCCGTGGTCTACATCAAACGCTAACCATAACCTTAAATACCAATCGGTCTGTGACAAGTCTGCGCGAGAACTGGAGGCAGGACCTCCATCAAGCACGTCCCGACTAATACCTAAGATAAATGGCAGTGTCTGGTGCCTTATCTGTGACACCCATGCAAGAGCTTCCATAAGTATCCCATACCACTTATAGTCACACGTACACGCGTCCCACAGACGTCGACAATGCAATAGAATAATAAGGTTCACTGATTGTGTACAAGTACGTATCACTTTCACTTATTCACTTATGCACGAATACTAACGTACTTGCCACAATCATCACTAATACCTAACACTGGTTAATGCACACGATCACTAGATTATCAATGCAGTGACAAATGTATGATATGATGGGGATACAGTATGTAAAGCATGATTAAGATATCATAAAACAGTATTCTATCCTTGCACGATTTATCATGAATCGTACGTATACAGTTTAGCGAAATGATGAACGGGGAATAAGTAGTATGTTCAGTTATCTATTCAGCGAATTTAGTTTCACGTCAATCAGGTTTCAGGATCACTAATTATGGCCATTTCATTTTAAGCGTTCACGGCTGGAAATCCGGTATCAGAATCGGAAGTCCGTTTCGCAACGCATTTTAATCCCAGTTGGGATCATATTTTAGTGACGCTACAGTTGAATGAAATCTAGAGTTTTCAGTAAGGTTTTCAACGCAATAGATGGTTTCTCAATCGCGTCTGTACGTTAGGAGTTATACACTGTTCAATGCTAATATGTCAGTTCTGATTCTGTTAGGACAGTTATACGTCCCGATCTTTTAAATTACAGGTTAAATAGCAAATGATGACGAACCAGAATGAAACCACTTGTGTTATATATCTAATAGATTCACCTTTAATAAACTGCAGAGTTCCGCAATTTACGAGTTAAGGAAACCTGGTGGTACCCATTACGGGACAGTAAGCAATAATCAGAATCGCTCTGGACTGCAGTCCAGAGTCGCACTCCGATCCAAATATTGTCACAGTTTAAGTACAGAAACAATTAGAAACTTGCATAGGGTTATATTTCGTCTAATCGGCTTCGATTTGAGCCCTTGAACGCATCATTCCAGTATGTAAATAATTTATGGTGATTTTAACCGTTTTCAGATGCGGGAAAATTTCTAGTTTTATCGGTATATTTGGGGGTATTCATTTTAGTCACTAATAGTCGTATTTGTCAATGAAATTCACACACTAGATTTACATCCATACGGGCCAAACTATACCATTGAGTTACGTCAAATTAAGTGAGTATTTCCATTGAGATCATACATCGAACAGGTAAATAGTATAAGTTATCACGAATAGTAACATTGCAATTTATACGATTTGGGTTTGTAACATAAATAGATTAGCATGAAGCAAGTAAGAATACTTGCCTGGAGATGATGAATTGATGGCACAGTATGCACGGGCACGACACACGCGGCAACAACGGTAAGAGTTTGGCCTTAACTGCGGCTTGGCCTTGGCTAGACGTGGAGTTTGGGGCTCTGATGTGCAGCGGGCGGTGACGGAGATGGCAGGGGTGTCGGTGCTCAGGGTAGGGTTGAGGGCTCGGGTTTGGTGAAAGAGTTGATGGGGTGAGAGAGAGATCAAGAGAGAGAGAGAGAGAGATCAAGAGATATATAGAGAGAGAGGAGTGTTTAGAGAGACGGGGAGAGTGAGGGTTGTAGAGAGAGAGAGAGTGAGAGGGATACGGAGAGAGAGAGTTGTAGAGAAAGAGAGAGTGAGAGGGACACACACAGAGAGAGAGAGTTGTAGAGGGAGAGAGAGACAGAGATTTGAGAGAAAGAGAGAGAGAAACAGAGAGAGAGAGAGGTTGCAGAGGAAGATAGAGAGAGCTTGGGAGAGGGGTGTAGAGGCTCGGGTGTGGATGTATGGAGTGATGGTGATGCTGCTGACGATGAGGAGGGTACGAGGGAGTCGACGATAAGCGGTGGGGGCTCGCCGACGAGAGGGCGCAGGTGGCCGAGCTCGGTGTGCAGGGGTTGGGGTGATGCAGGTGCTCGGTGTAGGGAGGAGAGGTGATGGAGGTCGGAGCTCCGGCGAGGGTTTAGGAGAAGTGCTCGGGGCTATGGGTTGTCGGGGACGAGGGTGACGACGGCGAGCGCAAGCGTGGGCGTGGGCTCGAGAGAGGGAGCGGGAAAGAAAAGGAGAAAGGGAGAAAGCGAGAGAGAGAAATCGTGAGGGGGAGTGAGATAGGGGAGACGAGGAGATCGCGAGGGTAACGGTGCACGACGTGGGCATGGGCGTGGGCGAGGGCGGAGGCGTCGGCGGAGGAAACGGATCTCGCGAGCGGGGGAGGCGGAAAGAGCCGTCGGAGAAGATGGAGGGTGTAGAAGCGGGTCGGGTCGGTGAACGGGTCGGGTTGGAGGCGTGGGAGCGGGCCAAGTGTGAGCTGGGCCAGGGATTGGGCCTGAGAAATTTAAAGAAAAATCAAATGGGGAAAAATAAAGTGAGTGGGCTTGGGATTTGGGTGATACGGGCTGGGCCAGGGAAAAATGAAATAAAGGAATGAGAAAATTAAAAAGGGCCGGGCTGAAGGAATGGTGCTGAAGGTTATTGTGTGGTGATTTGGGTTTAGTTTAAAATGAATAAAAGAAATGGGTTGAAAGGAAAAATTAGGGTTTTGGGTTTGAATAGAAATATGAAAGGAGAAGGGCGTATATAAATTGAGGTTTATATAAATGGGACAAGATCATGAGGAATTGGGATTAGGGTCTGAGAAATGAGAGGGGAAGAACTAAAATAGATTGGGAAATTTTTTAAAATAATAAATAATTATAAATAAAATTTTATAGGTTAAAAAAAGGAAATACGGATATAGGCGTATATAGACGCGATTTGGTGTATGGTCTGGTGGTGGTCTGGTCGCGATCTGGACACGATCTGGTGCATGGTCTGGTGGTACTGTGGTGATGGTATGGTTCGTCCTAATCGGCGGCGGCGGCATGGCTCCAGCGGTGATCGGAAAAATGAGAAATCAAGAAAGAGAAAAGAGAAGGAAAAGTTGAAGAAGAAGAAGAAGAAGAAGATAAGAGTTGTGGCTGTTCTCTGGGGTTGTCTCGGGTCAGAGGAGGTGGCAAGGGAGCGATGACGGCGATGGGTCGGAGCTCCGGCAAGGTGTGCAGGTGAGGCTAGGTCGTGGGGTATTGAAATCGAGTCGGGTTATATGCAGGGTTCTTGTATGCAGGGTTCTGGTCTCGGGATCTGGGGATTAGGGGAGATGTGAGGAGAGAGGAAGACGACGAAGGTGGAGGTGACGAGGGCGGTCGCCGGCGGTGGACGCGACGAGGCTTGTGCAGGGCTCGGGTTGGTTCCAGCGGTCGGGAAATAGAGGGAGAAGAAGGAGGTGAGGTGGTCGAGGAGGAGAGGAGGCCAAGGAGGTTATGGTGACGTGGTCGGGATCGGCGACGTGGGGCGACGGCGAGATGAGGCAAGGAGATAATGAGGGCATCGATGGGTTCGTGTGGGTTGTGGGGCTGCATGGGCTCGGGAGAAGAGAGGGGAAAAAGAAGGCGGTGGAGGTGGTGTCGGTGACGACGCGAACGCGAGCGTGGGTTCTCGCGCGGAAAAAAATGCATGGATTGCAGAGAGGGGAGGAAAAATAAAAAAGAAGAAGAAGAAGAGAGAGGAGAGAGAGAGAGACGTGGGGGTGACGAACTGAGAATAGGATATGGGTAAAATATAAAAATAATATATATAAGAATATTAAATATGAGACAGAGATAAAAGTTTGTTAAAGATTAGGATTTAAAATTATTTTAAAAAATATATAGAATATATCTTAACAGTAAAATATATAAAGAATATAATATTAGGTAAATTTGAGTTTTTGGTTAAAACAAAATTACTCCAAAATATACCCAGCTTGGGTCTAAAAATCTAGTTTAAAAATACGGATAATATGCGTATCAACCAAAATCAAAACAGGATATCCGGGTAACGAAAAAAGCATACCCCCAAGAACGGATGCACGTACGTGCGCGTAGCCATCCAAACAAGTCCGTTTCACTAAACGGGACGAGAACACGAGGTGCAGATGCTACCACAGGGTTAGAGATATCATGCAGGCCATGCTAGATATTTTTAAAATATTTTATGTGACTTTAAATGTTATATATAAAAATGCAGATGCCAGATAAATACCAATATGCAGTATGTAAATATGGAAGTGCACGAGTCCACGTAACAAGTCAGGATAAATCATAAACATGGATCAAGACTGGTTTCAAGCAAGCGGGTCGGGTCGGATGCAAATACAGATGTCAAAACACTATACGCACCCAAAATACAGTAAATCAGGAAAATACCCTAAATAAAGAAATACATGAACTAGAACTGGTATAAATGAACTAGGGTGTTACAATGTGTTATTGCGAGATATGAATACTTAGCAAGAAAAGCTTTAGGAGACCATGGGTTGGATCTAGTGTAATTGGAACATTGTGATGTTATATGCAAACAGGTACAGATTAAAGTATATGGATGCACAGTTATCGATTTGGGTTAAGGTGATAGTTCCATCATTAATTAAAATACACTTTATCAAATATGGAATGTTAAAATCACATTATCATGTATTAAAGGATCTAGCGATGCAATTGTATATATATTAGGCTAGATGGATGCAAACGGGTTTCCGAAAGGTTATAAATAAAAAGAAAGGGTACTATGGGCTATGCAACCAAGCACTAAGTGATATAAATATGGACGCGGGTATAATGTATTATAATCTAATATGCAAAATGAAATGTTTGAGGTTCTAGATCTAAAATGATATAAACGAAACGTCGAAATGGAATATGGGACACTAGATTTAAACAACAGATTTAATATGCAATTAAATAAGTATAAATAAATTAAATAGCATGTAGCAAGTTTTACTTGCCTCAGAACCAATAGTCGATATGTAGGCGGCCTGGTGCGACACGACACGATACGGTGTGTGAAACGGCACGACACGGTCCGAGTACGGTGATGACACGGTCATGGCACGGTCTAGGTACGGTGCATGGTTTAGTCGCGATCTGGTGTATGGTCTGGTGGTGGTATGGTCGCAATCTGGACACGATCTGGCGCATGGTCTGGTGGTGGTCTGGTCGCGATCTGGACACGATCTGGTGCATGGTCTGGTCGCGATATGGACACGATCTGGTGTATGGTCTGGTGGTGGTCTGGTTACGATCTGGACACGATTTGGTGCATGGTCTGGTGGTGGTCTGGTCGCGATCTGGACACGATCTGGTGCATGGTCTGGTCGCGATATGGACACGATCTGGTGCTGTTAGTTATATGTATGCCCTAGAGGCCATTACTGTACATTGGATGCATATTGTAATGGATGCTGGGACATATATAGAAAGGACTTTCTTGCTCGACATGATAGTACGCTATCTGGTTGCTCTTTATCTTAACATGTATACTTTTCGTCTCTCTGTTACATGTTGATAAAGCCCTTAGGATGTGTACTCGACTTCCAGGACTATGATGCAGATCATACTAGCGGGGCCTGGATAGTCCATGAGTACATCCTTGAAATGTTCCTAGTCGAGGGAATATCGAGACGGGGCATCGATATTCCAGAGTAGACTAGCGTATATCTTCTCGACCCATGCGATGGGCGATGGATGATCCCATATCCATTGGTGTTTGACATCGTAGATGGTATGCGGGTGCTCAGTAGAGACTGGGTACACTGAACGGACTCGCCGAGAACTCCCAGATGGTATTATACCTCACGTCAGATGGCAGTTCTCTGGTGACACTGGTACAGCTTAGTCTGTTGACCCGAGATCGTCATAGAGTCTTGTGTGTCTCCCACTGTGCTTTGATTTCCACCCTACCACGGCTCTACTGATTCGTGCAAACAGGTGGTTTTTGGGTACAGTCCCGATTCACATGGAGGCAATGAGCGATAGGAGGGGATTCGTCTCTCCCGGTATTGGGGGTTGATGTTGCGCAATGCACGACTGGCCATAACAGGAAATCCCTTGCCAGGGTTGCTGTGATATACTGGTAAGAGTTATCAGTAGTTTCACGAATGTTATGGACCTCAAGTCGGCATGACTTATCGAGCTACTGGGGTCTGACGTTTACCACCCCTAGGCAAGATATGCGACATATCAGACGAACAGACCGGACTGTACGGTAAGTGTTACTGGTTGGATTCACAGGAGTGTGAGCGGGCTTGCTCGTCGATCTTCTGATCGCTCAATACCCGGGTGGTCGTTACGTTTAGCAGACAGCTTGCGGCTTGTGGGTGTTTGATATGATCATCATCTGCTGCCGGCGTATTGACGAGTCTTTAGAGTCCTACACAGAGCTTTCCTGGCTCAAGCGAAACGAAATAGGAGCGCATATGAGATATGTGCGGGACCGAGAATAATGCGTGTATGTGATACCGTATTCCATTCTCGCGACGAATGTATCGATTGGTTATATGCGATATAACCTGGTTATCGAATCAAGGATTGATTCGAGAAGCCGATACATTGGATACTAGCCGGTTATATGCGATATGACCGGATCATTGAATCAAGTGTTGATTTAATGATTTATTGTATAATTATATATTTGATATATTACTTTGCATTAACTAGTATTGGTTCACTTTAAATGGATTTTCTCACTTGAATTGTGCAAGTTGTATATGTGATATACTTTTGTGCACATGATTGTATCATGTTTGATGATACATGCTTATTTGGTTAAGTGTAAAGAATTAAACTATGGTTAAGTTAATGATTAGGGTTTTGTTTACTTAATTACTTATTCATTTATCTTATTTATTTATATCCATTTTGGAAAATGAAAAAGATAAATGAATGGTTGCTTGTTTTGTTTTTAGTTGAAGATTCTTGAAGTTTTGACTTAGTCTCCATTCTTGTCTTATACTTAACCCTAACCATTTAAACTAAGCCTAATTCATTCTCTACACTTAACTAAGGTTAGATTATGATAAGTATTATATTTATTTTCTATTCTAAAAATACATATCATATCTTTTTCATCTTCTTCTTCATGAGCAAGAAGAAGAAAAAGCTTTCTACACCAATGGCAACTTGAGAAATCAAGTGAGAAATCCAATTCTAAAGTCCACCCACTTCCTATTTCTTCATCCTCTACCTCTTGCCAAGTTGTATAGGGTGTTTACTTCACAAGTTTTCAAAGCTTGGTGAAGTTGGAGCTTGTTCTTGTGATGCCTCGACGTAGATCATCTTCGGCATCGAACCGACGATCAAGCCCGCTCATTCTTCGATGATGCCAATACAAGAGTCAAGGGTTCGATTTGGACAGCGGAGGGAGATCATCGCGGAGCTTAGGAAGTGGTGGACCGGATCTACAAAGGTTGTAGTCACTTTTCCCTGGCATTTAATTCGATTACATGCTTGCTTCGCCTATTTATCTAGTTAACGATCCGTATTAGGGTTTATAGACACTTGTAAAATTTGATTTGTGCATGTTTGATCACTTGTGAGACTCCATTAGAGTGCCTAGGAACCCTACAGGTGCATGGTCTGGTAGTGGTCTGGTCGCGATCTGGACACGATCTAGTGCATGGTCTGGTCGCGATATGGACACGATCTGGTTCATGGTCTGGTGGTGGTCTAGTCGCGATCTGGACACGATCTGGCGCATGATCTGGTGGTGGTCTGGTCGCGATCTGGACACGATCTGGTCGCGATATGGACACTATCTGGTGCATGGTCTGGTGGTGGTCTGGTCGCGATCTGGACATGATCTGGTGCATGGTCTGGTGGTACCGTGGTGATGGTATGGTTCGTCCGGATCGGCGGCGGCGGCATGGCTACAGCGGTGATCGGAAAAATGAGAAATCAAGAAAAAGAAAAGAGAAGGAAAAGTTGAAGAAGAAGAAGAAGAAGAAGAAGATAAGGGTTGTGGCTGTTCTTTGGGGTTGTCTCGGGTCAGAGGAGGTGGCAAAGGAGCGATGACGGCGATGTGTCGGAGCTCCGGCAAGGTGTGCACATGGGTTATTGAAGTCGAGTCGGGTTATATGCAGGGTTCTTGTGTGCAGGGTTCTGGTCTCGGGATCTGGGGATTAGGGGAGATGTGAGGAGAGTGGAAGACGACGAAGGTGGAGGTGACGAGGGCGGTCGCCGGCGGTGGAAGCGTCGAGGCTTGTGCAGAGCTCGGGTTGGTTCCAGCAGTCGGGAAAGAGAGGGAGAAGAGAGAGGTGAGGTGGTCGAGGAGGAGAGGAGGCCAAGGAGGTTATGGTGACGTGGTCGAGATCGGCAACGTGGGGCGACGGCGAGGTGAGGCAAGGAGATGATGAGGGCATCGATGGGTTCGTGTGGGTTGTGGGGCTGCATGGGCTCGGGAGAAGAGAGGGGAAAAAGAAGGCGGTAGAGGTGGTGTCGGTGACAACGCGAACGCGAGCGTGGGTTCTCGCGCGGAAAAAAATGCATGGATTGCAGAGAGGGGAGGAAAAATAAAGAAGAAAAAGAAGAAGAAGAGAGGAGAGAGAGACGTGGAGAGTGAGGAACTGAGAATAAGGTATGGGTAAAATATAAAAATAATATATATAAGAATTTATATATGAGAGACAGAGATAAAAGTTTGTTGAACATTAGGATTTAAAATTATTTTAAAAAATATATAGAATATATCTTAACAGTAAAATATATAAAGAATATAATATTAGGTAAATTTGAGTTTTTGGTTAAAACAAAATTACTTCAAAATATGCCCAGCTTGGGTCTAAAAATCTAGTTTAAAAATACGGATAATATGCGTATCAACCAAAATCAAAACAGGATATCCGGGTAACGAAAAAAGCATACCCCCAAGAACGGATGCACGTACATGCGCGTAGCCATCCAAACAAGTCTGTTTCACTGAACGGGACGAGAACACGAGGTGCGGATGCTACCACAGTGTTAGAGGTATCATGCAGGCCATGCTAGATATTTTAAAAATATTTTATGTGATTTTAAATGTTATATTTAAAAATGCAGATGCCAGATAAATGCCAATTTGCAGTATGTAAATATGGAAGTGCACGAGTCCACGTAACAAGTCAGGATAAATTATAAACATGGATCAAGGCTGGTTTCAAGCAAGCGGGTTGGGTCGGATGCAAATACAGATGTCAAAACACTATACGCACCCAAAATACAGTAAATCAGGAAAATACCCTAAATAAAAAAATACATGAACTAGAACTGGTATAAATGAACTAGGGTGTTACAATGTGTTATTACGAGATATGACTACTTAGCAAGAAAAGCTTTAGGAGACCATGGGTTGGATCTTGTGTAATTGGAAGAAAGTACTTTTGGTTTAGTTTCTTAGTTGCGAAACCCTAGAGTAAGGATTCACGCGCACACATGCACACACGTGATATGTTTGGGTATATATGTTTATATGTGTCTATATATATATATGTGTGTGTGTGCGCGCGCGCGCGCGCGTTGGTATATATATATACATATACGTATATACGGATGATGAGCCCAGTATATGATACTTGGAGATGAGCCGATATGATCGGGCATGATGCCGTGAGTTGTGATATGTGATTGGGTCGTGATATGATACGGCATGATATTATAGCGGATCGTTGGACGATATGTTTTCATACACATGAGGATATATGTTTGATGATATTGGGATGTGCTAGATTTTAGAAAGGTACTCCTAATTCATGATTTGACGATGATGATACTATATGAATAATAAGGTATATGTGATATCTGACACGTACCCCGATTTTGGGATGCCGTACGATGGATTTTACCGTTCGAGTTGTAGATATGATGATTGATCCACACTCTTGACTCGATGATGTCGTACTATGTATTTTCCCGTATGTGACGCTATTGAGGCGGGATCGCCGACTACTAGATATATCGACTGGGACTTTAGGTGGATTTCCTTGCCCTTTCGAATGGGCTCGAGTCATACTTATTTTAAAAACTAACGAATCGTGATTATTTTAAAGACATGCCAAGGGATACTACGGATTTTTCAAAAGATGTATCTTTTCTCAAAGACCTCGTAGCCCCTATTTTTCTAAAACCACGATTCGTGCTATTTCAAATACCAAGAACTGTATGACTCGTATTTGGAAAGGTATATTCTTAAATGTTGCGGTTACTACATCTTTTTTTGTATATTCATGCTGTTCTCATCGCATCGTATTTGGAAAGGTATATTCTTAAATGTTGCGGTTACTACATCTTTTTTTGTATATTCATGCTGTTCTCATCGCATCGTATTTGGAAAGGTATATTCTTAAACGTTGCGGTTACTACATCTTTTTTTGTATATTCATGCTGTTCTCATCGCATTGCATGCTTATAAATGTGTTTCTTTAGTTATTATGAACCCCTGTTGTCAGGACATTAGCACCATTACCGATGATGCGTATGCTTCACGTACACTTGCTCGCCGGCTCACATACATCATCATCGGTAATTTCCATGTCACGTACACATTAGAAAACATTACTTCGTAAATATAAATTTGCTAGCTGATAGTTCCAATATATCATTACCATGCTAGTTTAGATATTGCATCCTCTACTTAGACATCCATGCATGTGTATATTCATTTGTCATGCAATATTATGGGGCTTTATGCCAGTATTCACTGTTTATTGACTCTTGATTTCGGGATTTCAGATTTTCCATGAGATTTCTTGATTTGGAAAAACCGCAAGGATTTTATAAACTCGTTATCTTTTCTAAAGATAGAAATTTAGGGTTTTCTCGTTATATGATGTGAGAGGCGTCCACCATGTGTTTTCTCGATTCTTGAGCGGTATCATATACCCGATTCGAGGAGGGGGATGCACCGTCTGCGGGTACATGGTGGACCCGGTGCGGTA
This sequence comes from Agapanthus africanus, assembly GCA_030015575.1. Taxonomy (NCBI): domain Eukaryota; kingdom Viridiplantae; phylum Streptophyta; class Magnoliopsida; order Asparagales; family Amaryllidaceae; genus Agapanthus; species Agapanthus africanus. Next base: position 411,134,767 of record CM057349.1, on the reverse strand, counting down.
CCTCGGGGCAAGAAGATCGCAGACGGTGGCGTTAAGCCCGGCAGGGGAGCACTACCGACAGGTTATTTGTGATGCAGCGGATATCCAGAGGATACCGACGTGGTCGTGAGATTTGATGATATGGGCCAGTCCGGACTGCCGGAGCCCGAGATATTGAGATATTGAGGTATTGAGACATTGAGACATTGAGATATTGGGATATATATATATATATATTGTGTCGATGCTTGACACGGATTTTCTGTCGATTTCATTGATGATACTTCGGTTTTTACACTAAAATCTTACTGAGATAAGAAAAGAATTTTCTTGTGCAAGTTGTTTTCTGCTTCCATTCTCAATGCATTCGTACATCATATACATGATATGTTGCTACCTGAGGCACTGACACGAGCACTTGGTATTACACTTATGTTTAGATGATTACCCTTGCCATTATTAGATACTTCGGGTTATATTTTTATGAGGATATTATTATATGACTTAGGAGAGAGTCATACATGCGATTTCTTCTTGGTGATATTTTCTACTCACGAGTTGGCAACTCACCCACGTTGTACCATGGTTTCTTGCAGGTTGGCCGTACAGGTTTCATTGCGGCTTGCTGGAACACTGCTTCCTTCCGGGTGATTGCTTTGGTAGGTGGGTTCACTTGCATCGTGAATGTTTCCCCCAATCAGAGCAAAACTCTGTTCAAATTTTCAAAATTTGAAATGAAGCAGCGCTTCATAAAAGCGCCAGCAAGCAGCGCTCACGTGCAGAACACGGGTGCGCTCGCGCTAAGAACGCCGGTGCTCTGAAGCAGCGCTCACGTGCAAAGCACGTGTGCGCTAGCGCTAGAACTAAATGTTCCCCACCGTTGGATCAAAGATCCAACGAAGATGATAAATCATCAAGTTACCAGAATAAAATGCTGTTAAGAAAACATTCTTCAGAATCTTTTCAAACAGGAAAGATTGTGCTCTGAAAATCAAAGCACCGTTGGATCAATGATCCAACGGTGATTAAAAATCACCAAAGTACAGAATAAATTATGTATGGGAAAGATTTCCCAATCTTGTTAAAAATAAGAAGATTGCCTTCTGTAAATCAGAAGCCCTTAGGTCAAAGATCCAACGGGGGAAATATACCCAAATCAATTAGAGGAAAGATCTTCTTAACCGATTGAACAAATCAACCTTCACTATATAAAGGCCACAAGACTTCAAGTCTGATATAGAGGAACCCCCCGACAAGCTTTGAGAAATTTCAAAGAAAAGAATAAGCTCTGCGAAGAAGAACTTTTCTTCAAGGTAAAAACATAGAAATAAAAAAATCTCATCAGAAAAAGAACTTAGTTCTTATGCTAGATCATAGATCTTTAAGACAAATTGTCTTTCACAAAAGAGATTATAATATCTTATTATAAAAAGGGGGAGAATAATTCAATTCTCTTAGGATCACAGATCCATAAAGGCAAAGCCTTCCACCAAGAACATAAGAGATTGAAACATCTCCTATAAAAATAAGAACTTTGTTTTTAGATCCACAAGACAAAATTTCTTATAAGAGAGGACTTAATTCTCATAGCGCAAAACTGCCTAAAAAGATCCTTAGCGCTCTAGTTAAAAGAAGAGCCTTAGCGCTCCAAGTTTAAAGAAGCACATCAGCGCTCCAAATCCAGTGCACAGCGCTGCAGAGCCTTAGCGCTCCAAATTTCACAAAAAAGCGCTTTGCGCTCATTATCTGGCGCATAGCGCCAAGCACGCCACGTGCACCTCACGTGTGCGATGCATCACAAGAAGCGCACTGCGCTCATAGACTGGCGCACAACGCCAAGCGCGCCATGTGCTCCTCACATGTGCGCTACTTCACCAGAAGCGCTCTGCGCTCATTGACTGGCGCACAACGCCAAGCGCGCCACGTGCTCCTCACGTGTGCGCTACATCACAAGAAGCGCTCTGCGCTCATTGACTGGCGCTCAGCGCCAAGCACGCCACGTGCTCCTCACGTGTGCGCTACATCACAAGAAGCGCTCTGCGCTCATTGACTGGCGCTCAGCGCCAAGCGCGCCACGTGCTCCTCACGTGTGCGCTAAAAGAACATAAATTGTTCTTTAAATGATAAAGCCCAGAGCCATAATGAGTGCTCAGCATTCAATAAAGACAGAAAGTTTTCAGGACCAATGCTCAGCATTGTTAAATGAAAAAGGACTGAGCCTATTTAAATGTCTAACATTTTAAATGAATGGGCCGAGCCCAAGTTGGCCACAGATCTCTAATTCAGATTAATTGAGCCCATATGCTCATAAATCTTTGATCTTAGTCCCAAATTGGACTACAGATCTCCCAACCAATATTGGTTCAAGGGTACATCTCTTCACCCTTCTAATATTTGTCCTTGTAAACCTTCAATGTCTTCAGAGAGGTAACGGGTCCCGATAACCAGACATTTCACGGACTGTGGGGTCCTTAAACTCATGGACTATGATGTCCTTAAACTTTACAGACTATGATGTCTCTAAACCGCTACGGACTGTGTGAGGTCCTTAAACTCATGGGCTATGATGTCCTTAAACTTTACAGAATATGACGTCTCTAAACTACCACGGACTGTGGGGTCCTTAAACTCATGGACTATGATGTCCTTAAACTTTACAGACTATAACGTCTTTAAACCGGACCGCAAAGTCCCTAAACTAAAACAATAGAGCCCAAATGCTCTTTTGTTGGATCTAAATGATCCTGTTAAGTAGATCTTAGTCTAAAATTAGACTAACGTATTCTTAACAAATGGTTAAGTTGATCTTAGTCTAAAATTAGACTAACGTATCCGTAACAAACGATTAAGTTGATCTTAGTCTCAAATGAGATTAACGATCCTTAAACCCAACCCAAAACCCAAATCTAAGAAAATACGTATTTGGACTAATCCACGCCCTACGGGCGACAACATAAATTAGTCTCCGTATACGATCCACGGGCAACCACAAAGAAAACAAATATACATGACACGAAGTGACAATCTGAAGAAGGAGAAAGTGGTTACCGCGATGCGGTAGCGTAATTAACTGCAGGGGCTTGAGCCTGCAGGGAAGAGCGTCCCCACAATCAAAAACCCCTCAAACATGGGGGGATCTAACGAAGTCTGCTAAAACGGCCGCATCCGTCTAAACCTCCGATATACGGTGCCATAAATCAACTTGGCATCTTCGGAGAGGTGGATGGATAAAACCAAATAGCATCTGCCCCCAAATTCAGGCAAGACGAACATACACGGTTCGGTCTCTGTGGGCGGAGAACAGATTCTGGCACGCTCGGTGGGACCGAACCTCGGGAACAGCTTTGAACCACTCAGGAGGGTGCGCAAGAACTTTCCGACGGCCGTGCTGAAGAGATCTCCTCTACCTGTGGAGAGCGCTACAAAGGCGAAGCTGGAGCATCCCCCTCAGCGGCTGTCCTCCAAAATTCACAAGGTCTGGCGACAGGTCCAAGACTCCGTGATTGATCAAGACTACCCACGCCGACAGAAAAAGATGAAAGTTTGGCGAGAAGGGGATCACCCTGTCATGCCACAGAAGGGGTCATCTGTTTGGGTGCCCGCTGCAACGGCTCCCTCAACTTCGACCGCCCACAAAAGAAGGAGGCCGGAGAAGATCCCTGCGTCTTTGGCAAATCGCAAGGACACTGAATCTAAACGCCCTAAGTCTGAGGGCATGGTGGTGCATACTATTTATATGGCTTCCGGAAAAGAGGACAGTCGTATCTCTACGGGTCACCGACCACTTACACGGTCTGTGACTAAGTCTCAGGAGCAACAGCAACAAAAGCTCCAAGAAATGCTGACAGCCATGGCTGCACTCACTTGATCAAAAGAAGGCCCGGAGACATCTTCAAAGCAGCGTCATGAACAGGAAACGGATGCCGATTTCCTTCGGAGAATGCTTGAGAAGAAGGACAAAGAGGCTTCGGAACAAGCGGCCAATATAAAACAAATGGCCCTTTTATTCCAAGATATGGTGGGCCTGATGATCTAGCCGGACCCTCCAGCCGAAGATCCTCCGGTAATAATTGAAGATGATAGATGTAACACCCGGCCCTCTTTATACCAATATTTGTGTTTCTCGTTAACTTATAAGATTTCACTTTATTTATAATTAATTATTAGTTTATTTATTTTGGAAACTCCATTAAACCCTAAACTCCCAATCCATTTCCCCCCGCTATTTTCTCAAACCCTAATTCCAATCCCTTATTTTCCTTTCCCATTTATATAAACCTCGATCTCGGTCTAGAACTCCATTTCATCTTGAGTATTTCCTTAGCCAACTTAAAAAACAAAATTTTAAATGTAAACCCAAATCCCCAACCCATTCTTTTATAACTTAAATTATTTTTAAAAAACCCAAAACAAATCCCCGAACCCATCCCTTCAATTTTGTAAAAGAAACTCTTTTTATTTTTAAACCAGCCCCTCTCCGTCGCACACGCAAACTACCAACAGCACGAGCCCCAACTTCCACGAGCCTCGACTGCATCCTACCCGATCCAAGCTCATTCCAAGACGCTGCCGTCGCCGTTCGTCGCGCGTTCGTGACGTTACAGTCACCGTACATCCCCGAGACGTGTCCAGGCAAGTTCTCTACTTGCTACATGCTAAGTTATCTTTATTACAAATTAAAATAGTATAGATTCCGTAGTAAATTTTCATGATAAATTATATTACGTACCTGTTCGATGCATATTCCCAAAGAAAATACTTTTCTAATTTGACGGAACTGGATTGTTTACATTGGCCCTTGTTGTGATGAATGCCTTGTACAAGTTTCGCTGGAAAATATGATCGTTAACGACTAAAACGACTACCCCAAGTTTACCTGTAAAACCGGAAATTTCCTGTACCTGAAAACCGTTAAAATCACCATAAATTATATACATACTGGAATGATGAGTTCGAGGGCTTAAATCGAAGCCGACTCGACGAACTATAACCCTATGTAAATTTCTAATTGTTTCTGTACTTAAACTATGACAATATTTGGATCGGAGTGCGACTCTAGACTGCAGTCCAGAGCAACTCCAGTTGTTCTTTACTGTCCCGTAATGAATACCACCCTGTTTCCTTAACTCGTAGGTTGCGGAACTCTGCTGTTTATTATAGGTGAATATGTTATATAGACAATACAAGTGGTTCCATCCTGTTTCGTTATCGTTTGTTATTTAATCGGCAATTTAATAGATGTGGGCGTATAACAGTCCAGAACAGAATCAGAACTGACATATTGGTATTGAATAGTGTATAACTCCTAACATACAGACGCGATTGAAGATCCATCTGTTGCGTTGAAAACCTTACTGAAAACCCTAGATTTCATTCAACAGTAGCATCGCTAAAATCTGATCCCAATTGGAATTAAAATGCGTTGCGAAACGGACTTCTGATTCTGAAACCGGATTCCAGCCGCGAACGCTTAAAATGAAATGGCTATAACTAATGATCCGGGAACCCGATTGGCATGAAACCAAATTCGCTGGATAGATAACTGAACATACTATTTATTCCCTGTTCATCATTTCACTAAACTGTAACCGTATGATTTATGATATATTATTCAAGTGGTAGATTACTAATTCATGACATCCTAAACATGCTTTATATACTGTTTACGCATCATGTCATACACGTGTCACTGCATTGATAACCTAGTAATAACGTGCATTTACCCAGTGTAGGTATTAGTGATGATTGTGGCAAGTACGTTAGTGTTCGTGTGTCAGTGAATAAGTGAAAGTGATACGTACTTGTACACAATCAGTGAACCTTATTATTTTATTGCATTGTCGACGTCTGTGGGACGCGTGTACGTGTGACTATAAGTGGTATGGGACACTTATGAAAGCTCGTGCATGGGTGTCACAGATAAGGCACCAGACACTGCCATTTATCTTAGGTATTAGTCGGGACGTGCTTGATGAAGGTCCTGCCTCCAGTTCTCGTGCAGACTTGTCACCGACCGATTGGTATTTAGGGTTATGGTTAGTGTTTGATGTAGACCACGGGGTGTGGAGTAGTTTGAGTGTGAGTTCAACAGAATCTCGGGAGTCCCATGCCGGCTTATATATTTAGGGAGATATATGGAGATTTACAGGGTACATGATTATTACCGTGATATACATGTTGGGCCCGTGGTCCCTTGCCCTTGGGTTCTACCCTTGGGTGGAGGATACTCGCGAGTGGTTGACTCTCACACTTGGACTGACGTTAGGCTTAGTGACCTGTACAGTAAGACTTAGAGACTGATAGGGATACTGGCATTGATATATCTTACTTACTGTGTTGACATACGTGGCATATCATTCCACTGCTTTTACTGTTCCGCTGCATTGATTACTGCATATTCATACCCATACTGCCATTGATCTACTGTTATATATAACTATTATCACTGCTAGAATTGTCACATGATTTTATATATTATATTGCTATTGTGTCGCTCTGACGACCTGAGTATGCATGCTCAGTGTGAGGAGAAGATTTAGCCTGGACCTGGACTAGACGCACTTCACGGACATCATGTTTAGCTATCCAGAGTTAATTCTTTTGTTTCTCATCAGGTCAGTTCATTTTACTGTTTTGTTCCAGTTACTGCATTTCTCATTACCTGCGCATTATTTACTGTTTACCATGCAAAACTAGAAGCTGAAGTGTGACTACGACAGGACACTTCCTTGACCGTAGGAGCATGGCTGGCCTTGTCAACCCCTTGTATTCCGTATTTTGGGAAGCGGGGCGTGACAATAGAGGAGAGACATCAAATCCTCTGCCGACTCTGTCAGCAGCCAAGGAGGAGACCATCTCCAAAGCCATGCTCGATGATTATATAGCTCAGCAAATACGAGCTCATCAAGCGAATGAAGCAACCGGCTAAGTCGTCAGAACTGAGCGACCATATCCAGGATGGTACGATCAGATAAAGTACCCGCCAGGATACATAATCCCTAAATTCTATGTGTACAAGGGGACAGGCAATCCCCATCAACATGTCGCTCAGTTCAGGACTCTCTGCAGCAACACTGGAGGGGATGATAAGCCGTTGCTTTGCCAATTCGTCGGCAGCTTGGCGGAGACGGCGATTGAATGGTACTCAGAGCTTCCCAACGACTCCGTCAAAACTTTTATGGAGATGGAATTGCTGTTCACCCAACGTTTCGCCAGCGCCAGCGAGCGCACTCCGATCACTGCATTAATTAACGCCAGAGTGAAGCCAGGCGAAACATGGGTGCAGTATGCGATACGGTGGCGGAATCTATGGTCGAAGTGCGAGAAGCGCATCGAAGAAGTGCCTGCGGTGGGCATGTTCGTAGGGACCCTCGACCCTCAGGCGACCATTTCATAATTCATGATGTTCTTCAAGCCAATTACTTTCCAGGCCTTGATTGACAAACTGGCTCAAATGGATCAGATGGGTCATAGACCCTCTTCTTCGAAGTTGGAATCTTGGAACGAGAAAGGGAAAGGGAAAGCGGCCTTCATCGCCAATACTCAGCAGCAGCCCAGTGGTCCAAAGCCAACTAATTACCAAGATGAAAGACGACGATTCTTCAATGAGAAACTGAAGCGCCCTTATTTGTTTCTCCGGGATAAAACGAGGAGACTGTTCGAGCTGGCGATGCGTAACAGGCTCATCACCTTGCCGGATCCAAAACACCTATTGCAACCCGGTGAGGCCAATAATCCCAATTATTGCCCCTATCACCAAGTGGTAGGCCATCCAATCGAAAATTGCTTCGTCTTCAAAGGCTGGATTGAGGACCAATACCAACAGGGCAAATTCGCACTGTCCGAGAATTGGAAAGTAAGCCCGCCACAGCCGCACGCTCTTAAAAGGGGGGACACACCAGGGGCATCATGCTTTTTTATAGAAGAAGCTCCATGGGAAGTCGCTCTTTCAGCCAAGACGAAAAGAATGCTGAAGGATTTCCAAACATGCCCGGCGATTAGGTGGAAAAATCCGCTGGAACCCGAGGTCGTTGAGGGAATGTTGAAGCCACGCCTGATTCCAAGAATTGGTAGTAATAATCAAAATGCTCAGGCCCAGCCGTCAAAGTTTTCAAAGAAGAAGAAGGCCAAAAAGCCCATGAAGCCTGATGACAAGCGCACGGACCTGCAAAAACATATTGACGCGCTGGAGGAATACAATCAAAAGGCGTGAACCCTGGTCACACTCCAAGAGTTTCTCAACCACATCCTTGAAGACGGAGATAGCAACACAGATAAGGGAGAAGACTCGTCAAATGAACCTGGAGATTATGTGACAAGCTGCCACGTGATCTCTCACTCGTCAGTAGATAGTGAAGAAGCTCCTGATACAGAGAAACTGGGGGCAGGTCCCAAACCGGAACTCCTAGGACCGTCAGACGAGATGATTGACGCATTCCTGAACGAAGCTCTTCTGAAAAGCAAAGCTGACCGAGAATGCGAAATGGCCATATTTGAAAAAACCAAACGCCGGCGACTGGACGAAAAGGTTAAAACACTCCCACCAGATCAAAGCACATCCGCCGCAAATAAAATCAGGTTCAAGATGAGGAAAAGGTTCGCCAAATCCATATCGATGGGAATGAAGTTGCCACCCTCCGAAGGAAACACTCCCGATAGGATACACCTTAACGAAGAGAATGCATATCCAAATTACTGCTTATACCATCGGAGGACCACACACCCTACTGAAGAATGCAACGCCTTTAAAAATTGATGGTAAGGATACGTTGCTCACTGGCAGCATTTCAAGCGGATGAAGCGCAAAACTCATCGGGAACAAAGAAGCACGACAGACGAGCATAAAAGAACAGCCGGTGAATGTCGTTAATTCCGGAGGATCGCAAGTTCTCACATTCCGGAGTGATTCTGATGAAGAAATAGCCCTCGGCCCTCTCTTCAAGGAATCCATCTCTGAAACAGAAGAGATGAAGACCTTCAAGAACATTCAGCTGCGCAATCGCACACTACCTGAAAAGAATCTCTGACCCGCAAACAAGGGATCGAACAAAAAGGATAAGTGGCAATAATTGGGAGTTTCCTCGGGAAAATTCATAGGATTCACCGTACGACATCGAGGCATTGAAATAGACCCGTCGAAGATCAAGGCGATCATGGAAATGCCCCCGCCAAGAACTCTCAAGCAACTGCAGTCTCTCCAAGGGAAGCTCGCGTATATTCGGCGGTTCATAGCCAATCTTTCCGGAAAATGCCGTCCCTACAGTCACTTGATGAAGAAGGGAACCCCTTTCGTCTAGGATCGGAAATGCCAAAGTGCACTGGACGAAATCAAGCAATACCTACAGAATCCGCCGGTACTGACCGCTCCTGTAAATCCCCGTTTCCATCTTAATAAAAGTTCCTATTTTCTAAATTCCAGTGATTTCCTTTCTTTTTCCCTTCGTATTTTAATTGGTTGTTTAAGCTTAATATTTAAACTTTATTTTCCAATTCTTTTGAAATCATAGTCCAAACCCTAAAAGCCTAAACCCAAGATTTAAATCAAAGCCAAAGTAAACTAAAACCAAAATGTAACTAATAAAATCCTAACCCAAACTATATTTAAACCCTAAGCCCACACACTCTTTTTTTTAAATAAATCCCTTAATCAATTTCCCCCGGCCCGTTCTCCCTTCAGCCCACAAAATTTTTAATAAGATTTTTTTTTAAAAAAAAAAAACCCCAAGCCCACTCCTTCGGCCCGCCTCCTCACCAGACCCGACCCGCTCCTATTCACTTTCTTCCTCCAACGGCTCTCCCCCATTCCCGCTCGCGATCGCCTCCGCCGCCGCAGCTCGCGCCCACGCCCACGCCCCCATTCTTGCAACGTTTCACCCACGACATTCAACCCTCATTCATTCCTCACGCCCTCACCTCCCTCTTCTCCTTCATTTTCAGAAATCTCCTCACCTCCCTCCATTCACCAAAAACTCACCGAGCACCCAACTCCGCCCGTTGTCCCTCACTCCACCGCCGGCGACAATCCCTCGGCAACCCTCACTCACTCCTCCTCCACCAACATAACTCCTCTACGACTCTACCCGACCCTGCACACCAACTCCCCCTGCACACAAGACCCATTACACCCGAGCTCGGCCACCTTGCACCCTCGACACTGACGAACTCCCCACCACATCGCCGACCACCCTACGACCTCCTCGTAATCAGCATCAACACCCACACCCCCCTAAACCTACACAACCGAGCCACTATCTCTCTCTATCTTTCTCTCAAAACCTATAACGCACCCACGCCCACTGTTGCTCTTCGCCGGAACACCGTCGTCGACCGCCGGCAATCCCAGCACTACTCAGAAGATCCACAGAGCCTACTTCACCCTTCCAGCGAGCACAAGAAGTCTCCGGGCAATTCCGACACCAATCCCGTACCGCAAACCAAGCTCGCGCAAATCCGTTTCACGGCGTACATCACGCGTTCGTGACGCCGCTGCTGCTGTGCGACCCCTAGATGTTTCCAGGCAAGTGTTTTACTTGCTACATACTAAATAAGTGTGATACAAACTTAAATCATATAAGTTACAATTTACCGATTCCCGATATATTTTGCGATCTATGTGTTCGATATTAGACCCCAATGAAAATAATTGTTTAATTTGACGGAAATAGATGTTTTCTGTTGGCCCTCATAATGATAAATATCGTGTATAAATTCCACCGGAAAATACGATTTTTAGTGACTAGAATTGATACCCCTAAATATGCTGATAAATCTAGAATTTTACCGTATCTGAAAATGAATAAAATCACTGTAAATTATGTATATACTGGAATGATGCGTTCGAGGGCTTAAATCGAAGCCGAATCGACGAACTTTAACCCTATGTAAACTTCTAATGATTTCTATACTGTAACTGCGATGATATTTAGATCGGAGTGCGACTCTGGACTGCAGTCCAGAGCGACTCTGTTTACTGTGTACTGTCCCAAAATGTGTGTCACTGTGTTTCCTGAAGTTGTTTGTTACGGAACTCAGCAGTAGATTAAAGATAATTCTGTTATCTAAACAAAACAACTGGTTCCACTCTGTTTCATTTCCATTTGCTATTTTAAACTGTTGATAAAAGGGCAGAACGTATAACTGTCCAGAACAGATTCAGAAGTGATATACTGATGTTAAACTGTGCATAACTTTCAATGTACAGACGCGATTGAGGATCCGTCTGCTGCGTTGAATACTCTATTGAAAACCCTAGATTTCATTCAGCGGTGGCATCGCTAAAATCTGAACCCAACTGGGTGCAATTCGTGTCGCGAAACGGACGTTCAGTTCTGAAACTGAATTTCCAGCCGCGAGCACTTAAAATGAAACAGCTGTATCTTGAAAACCGGAATCCCGATTGAACTGAAACTAATTTTGATGAATTTCTGACTGAATGTTCTATTTATCTTACTTGCATCATTTTGTTGAATTCTAAACGGATGAATTTATGAAATTTATGTAAGTTAATGACATATATGTTGATTCATAACATACTTAGCTTATTGATAGCATACATACATATATCATACCCCATTTGCCATATACTTAGTGTTAGTGCGTGCTATAGTCAGTGGACATTGCATTATCGTGCGTGGTTGATGTTGGTTTAGGAGTGACGAGTATACCAATGGGAAGTGAATATTCGTGACAGTGATTGATACAGTGAGCAGTGATAAAACCGTGTCATTGGTGTACTTGTACACGACTGAATCAAGATCACAAATAGTGAAAACCTGGGGATAAAGGGAAAATCGAAGTGGAAAGAGAATCGTATTTAGCGGGACCGTGTTTTAGAGGATGATCATTCGAGCAGTGATATATATATTAGGTAGGATCTAGCGATCCGGCCGACATGGTTATGTCCCGAGCATGTGGGCCGTTGTCTCGGGTATGTACGAGACTCCTGTTAAACATGATCCTCCTTCCACTATACGATTTCAAACATGACCTAGAGACCGATAGGGACACAGAACATATTCTGCATCATATAGTGACATAGTGATTACTTACATTGTTCTTACACTATTACTACCTCTTTTACCTGTTTCATCTTATTATAATAATATTGTTATTGTGTCGCTCTGACGACCTGAGTATGCATGCTCAGATTCCGTGGAAGGACCAGCATAGGAGACGGATTTGCCCTTCGAGTTCACGGAGATATAGTCTGGTGTACTTTCTTCATTTACTGCTTTCCATAAAAGTGATCGTGAGATTGAACTTGGTTAGTAATTGTTCTTGTTATCAGTAATTTGTGAACAATGGAATATTAATGTAATAAATTAGTGATGTGATTCCTTTACTACTGTGCTTAATCTACTGATTACCATGTAATGCTGGAAGCCGAAGTGTGACTACGGCGGGATGTTTTCCCTGACCGTAGGAGCATGGCTGGCCTAGTCATCCCTCGTTTTCCGTATTTTGGGAAGCGGGGCGTGACATGGTTTAGTTGGTATCAGAGCCTGTGTTTAGTATCAAGGGATAACATTAACTATACTGTATTACGTTATTCTTGTTTCACTACTCCTGATTTTCATCCTTGAATCTGATCATATCCTTTTGAATCTTCCAGTGATATGACGTCCCCGAACGACCCCTCCTCGGACTCCAGCTCTCAGGACCGCACGGAAAGAATACTTAGTGCACTGACCACTCTCGCGGAAGCTTAGGAGAGGAAGACAGATTTACTCGCTGAGGGACTCAGGGCGATTACTGCCGCAGGAGGACCTTCCGCACTCAATACCGCCCCCGAGGGCGCTACCCCACCAGCTTATCATGCTAGGGCTGGTACCGTATCAGACTTCCGACGGTTACATCCAGCTGCGTTCACAGGGCTAGCTGAACCACTTGAGGCTGAGCAATGGCTGGTGAACATGGAGAACTTATTGACAGCCGCCAGGGTTCCAGAGGAAGATAGGGTGGACGTGATAAAGATACAATTGGAAGATGAAGCCCGTACATGGTGGTCGGTGGAAGAAAGCAGACTAGACGGGCCGATTGAATGGGGCAAGTTTAAGGAGTGTTTCCTAGATCATTATTTTCCTTCCACAGCCAAGGCAGAAATGGAGGAAAGATTTATTCTTTTGAAGCAGAATGGACGCCCAGTGGACGTTTATGCGGCAGAGTTCAACCGTTTGAGTCGTTTTGCTCCATACATGGTCGAATCAGAGGCCACCAGGACCAGACGCTTCCTTCAGGGGTTAGATTTCGAGTTGCATTAGTTGATTGCATCGTTGGATTTGCAGACTTTCGCACAGGTACTCAACGCGGCGAGAGTTCAGGAGCAATTGATTAACAAGTTCAGGAGACCTCCAGTCGTTCCAGCACGTACCCACACGCCTTCTCGAGGAGCCATACCGGTTCACAGGCCAGGAACGACACAAATGAAGCGCCCGTTCGTACCACAGCATCGCCCCCAGAGACAGGGCGTAGTTTGCGGCTATTGCGGTAGAGGTGGGCATACCCAGAAGGACTGTCGCCGTGCCAAGGGACAGTGCTTGATTTGCGGGTCCAGTCAGCACAAGATTAACAGTTGCCCTGAGCGAGCAGAGATACAGGGAGGTTCTGGACCGCCACAGCAAAGGCCGCAGGAGCAGAGGCAACCCTTTACAGGTCGCGGTCAGGGACGAGCTTTCACCTTGACCGCCGAGCAGGCAGAGACGTCAGGAGACGTTGTTACAGGTACTCTACTTGTACATTCCTTGCCAGCTAGAGTACTATTTGATTCGGGAGCATCGCATTGTTTCTTGTCTGAGCGTTTCACTGATACACACTCAATACCACATGAACCATTAACCAAGGGATGGGAAATTCATACGGGTAATGGCATTATAATATCTAGTCGAGAATATAAATTATGCCCGGTTGTAGTGTGTGGCAGGGAATTCTATGCGAATTTCCTTCTGATTGGGACAGGCAGTTACGACGCAATTCTCGGGATGGATTGGATGAGCACTTTCCATGCAGTTATCGATTGTCGTGCAAGGAAGGTGATTTTCCGCATTCCCAATCACCCGGAGTTTACTTTCGAGGGAGGAAGCGAATCGTTGGAGCCAGCTAAGTACAGAGCCAAGCCCAAGGAGCTGACAGTGATGGAGATTGATAAGAACCCAGTCCCAGAAATTGTTCGGGACTTTCTGGACGTATTTCCCGAAGATCTACCAGGTCTACCACCTCCTCGAATCTTGGAGTTCTCAATCGATTTGACTCTAGGTACGGCCCTAGTATCCAGAGCCCCATATAGAATGGCACCAGTGGAGTTGGCGGAATTGAAGATGCAGGTTGAAGAACTATTGGAGAAGGGATTTATTCGGCCAAGCGCTTCACCGTGGGGTGCACCAGTTCTGTTAGTAAAGAAGAAGGATGGATCGCTGCGAATGTGTATAGATTATCGGGAACTGAACAAGGTTACAATAAAGAACAAGTATCCAATCCCACGCATTGACGACCTACTCGATCAGCTAAGTGGAGCCAAGGTATTCTCGAAGTTGGACCTCCGTTCTGGATATCATCAAATCAGAGTAGCAGCCGAGGATGTATGCAAGACGGCTTTCAGAACCCGATACGGACATTACGAGTTCCTTGTGATGCCGTTCGGTGTTACCAATGCCCCAGCAATATTCATGGACTTGATGAACAGGGTGTTCGCAAAATACTTGGACACGGTTGTCGTTGTGTTTATCGACGACATACTTGTCTACTCGAAGACCCGGGAAGAGCATGCTGAGCATTTGCGCACGGTCCTACAAATTCTTCGGGAAGAGAAGCTGTATGCGAAGCTAAGCAAGTGTGAATTCTGGCTCGATAAGGTTCAGTTTTTGGGACATATCGTTTCGGGCGAAGGCATCTCGGTGGACCCGGCAAAGATAGAATCTGTCAGAGATTGGCCAACGCCGAAGTCAGTGGTCGAGCTCAGGGGTTTTCTGGGATTGGCAGGTTATTATCGGAGATTCGTCCAAGATTTCTCAAGAATCGCTGAACCATTGACGAGGCTGACACGGAAGGACGTACCGTTTACATGGACAGTGGAGTGCACTCAGGCATTTGACACACTGAACCATAAGTTAACCACGGCGCCTATTCTTACAGTACCAGATAATTCCGGTGGTTTGGTGATACACAGTGATGCCTCAGGGAAGGGATTAGGCTGTGTCCTAATGCAGCACGGCCGAGTGGTTGCTTACACCTCTCGACAACTGAGAAACCACGAGAAGAACTACCCTACGCATGACTTGGAGTTAGCTGCGGTAGTTTTTGCGTTGAAGATTTGGAGACACTATCTATTGGGTGAGAAAGTGGAGGTGTACACAGATCACAAAAGTTTGAAGTATGTTTTCACTCAGAAGGAACTAAATATGAGGCAGCGCCGATGGCTAGAGCTGATGGCAGATTATGACTTGGACCTTCAGTATCACCCGGGGAAGGTGAATGTTGTACCAGATGCGCTCAGTCGCAAGCCAGTGGTCATGATGTTGACCGATCAGAGGGGCATTATTGAGGACTTTCAGAGACTTGAACTTGAATTCGTTACGCCGAACGCACTCAGTCAACTTTGGCAGCTACAGGTGCAATCTTCTCTGGTGGATTGCATCAAGACTGCACAAGCGGATGATCCCCGATTGCAAAAGTTCAGGGAGCAAGTGGAAACTGGACTGAGGACGGATTTGATTATTCATGAAGATGTCTCTCTGAGATTCGGTAGCAGACTCTACGTACCCAAGGGAGATGTTCGAGAAGAAGTATTGGCTGAAGCTCACAGTTCAGCTTATTCTGTGCATCCAGGAGGTACAAAAATGTATCAGGACCTAAAGCAGCACTTTTGGTGGAACGGAATGAAGCGGGAAATTGCGAGGTTCGTATCCAGATGTTTGGTATGCCAGCAGGTGAAGGCGGAACATCAGAGGTCAGCAGGATTGTTACAACCACTACCGATACCTGAATGGAAGTGAGAGCACATTACCATGGACTTTGTGACGGCCTTACCACGGAGCCCTAGGGGCAATAACGCCATTTGGGTTATCGTCGATCGCCTCACAAAAGCTGCACACTTCCTACCTTTCCGAGTGGGACAGTCGACAGAATCACTGGCAGAAAGATATATGCAAGAGATTGTAAGACTTCACGGTGTTCCAGTCAGTATTGTGTCAGACCGGGACACCAGATTCTTGTCACACTTTTGGAAGAGCCTACAGGAGAGTTTGGGTACCCACCTTAAATTCAGCACCAATTATCACCCACAGACGGATGGACAATCCGAGCGTACGATTCAGACGCTCGAGGATATGTTGAGAGCCTGTATGTTGGACTTTCAGGGTTCTTGGGAGGACCATCTGCATCTAGTCGAGTTCTCTTACAACAATAGTTATCAGGCTAGTATTCAGATGGGTCCTTTTGAAGCACTATACGGGCGGAAGTGTCGATCCCCAGTATGTTGGGATGATGTGGGAGAACGAAGATTACAGGGGCCCGAACTCATTGTTCAGACAGTCGACAAGGTCCAAATGATCAGACAGCGTATTAAGACGGCTCAGGATCGACAGAAGAGTTGGGCAGACACCAGCAGGAGGCCACTAGAATTCGAAGTCGGAGATCATGTGTTCTTGAAGATTTCCCCTACTCGTGGAGTTATCAGGTTCGGAGGTCGGGGAAAGCTCAGTCCCCGTTTTATCGGACCTTTTGAGGTGCTAGAGCGAGTAGGAGAGGTGGCCTGTCGACTTGCCTTGCCTCTATCGCTAGCTGGTGTGCACAATACCTTCCACGTGTCACAGTTGCGGCGTTATGTTCGAGATGAGAGCCATGTCCTGGACCATTCGGAGCTAGTTCTGGGTACCGATTTATCGTATGAGGAGCAGCCTACTACCATCCTCGACCGCAGAGAGAAAGTGCTGAAGAATAAGATCATTCCTTTAGTCCGAGTGTCTTGGGACGGTCGTTCCCAAGGAGAATCCACCTGGGAGCGGGAGGAAGATATCCGTGATCATTATCCACATCTCTTTGTTTAGTACATTGTCTCCTTGTATCCTTGTTAAATTTCGAGGACGAAATTTTTGTTAAGGGGGGTATGATGTAAATCCCCGTTTCCATCTTAATAAAAGTTCCTATTTTCTAAATTCCAGTGATTTCCTTTCTTTTTCCCTTCGTATTTTAATTGGTTGTTTAAGCTTAATATTTAAACTTTATCTTCCAATTCTTTTGAAATCATAGTCCAAACCCTAAAAGCCTAAACCCAAGATTTAAATCAAAGCCAATGTAAACTAAAACCAAAATGTTACTAATAAAATCCTAACCCAAACTATATTTAAACCCTAAGCCCACACACTCTTTTTTTTTAAATAAATCCCTTAATCAATTTCCCCCGGCCCGTTCTCCCTTCAGCCCACAAAATTTTTAATAAGAATTTTTTTTTAAAAAAAAAACCCCCAAGCCCACTCCTTCGGCCCGCCTCCTCACCAGACCCGACCCGCTCCTATTCACTTTCTTCCTCCAACGGCTCTCCCCCATTCCTGCTCGCGATCGCCTCCGCCGCCGCAGCTCGCGCCCACGCCCTCGCCCCCATTCTTGCAACGTTTCACCCACGACATTCAACCCTCATTCATTCCTCACGCCCTCACCTCGCTCTTCTCCTTCATTTTCAGAAATCTCCTCACCTCTCTCCATTCACCAAAAACTCACCGAGCACCCAACTCCGCCCGTTGTCCCTCACTCCACCACCGGCGACAACCCCTCGGCAACTCTCGCTCACTCCTCCTCCACCAACATAACTCCTCTACGACTCTACCCGACCCTGCACACCAACTCCCCTGCACACAAGACCCATTACACCCGAGCTCGGCCACCTTGCACCCTCGACGCCGGCGAACTCCCCACCACATCGCCGACACCCTACGACCTCCTCGTCATCAGCATCAACACCCACACACACCCTAAACCTACACAACCGAGCCACTATCTCTCTCTCTATCTATCTTTCTCTCAAAACCTATAACGCACCCACGCCCACTGTTGCTCTTCGCCGGAATACCGTCGTCGACCGCCGGCAATCCTAGCACTACTCAGGAGATTCACAGAGCCTACTTCACCCTTCCAGCGAGCACAAGAAGTCTCCGGGCAATTCCGACACCAATCCCGTACCGCAAGCCAAGCTCGCGCAAATCCGTTTCACGGCGTACATCACGCGTTCGTGACGCCGCTGCTGCTGTGCTACCCCGAGATGTTTCCAGGCAAGTGTTTTACTTGCTACATACTAAAATAAGTGTGATACAAACTTAAATCATATAAGTTACAATTTACCGATTCCCGATATATTTTGCGATCTATGTGTTCGATGTTAGACCCCAATGAAAATAATTGTTTAATTTGACGGAAATAGATGTTTTCTGTTGGCCCTCATAATGATAAATATCGTGTATAAATTCCACCGGAAAATACGATTGTTAGTGACTAGAATTGATACCCCCAAATATGCCGATAAATCTAGAATTTTACCGTATCTGAAAATGAATAAAATCACTGTAAATTATGTATATACTGGAATGATGCGTTCAAGGGTTTAAATCGAAGCCGACTCGACGAACTTTAACCCTATGTAAACTTCTAATAATTTCTGTCCTGTAACTGCGATGATATTTAGATCGGAGTGCGACTCTGGACTGCAGTCCAGAGCGACTCTGTTTACTGTGTACTGTCCCAAAATGTGTGTCACTGTGTTTCCTGAAGTCGTTTGTTACGGAACTCAGCAGTAGATTAAAGATAATTCTGTTAGCTAAACAAAACAAGTAGTTCCACTCCGTTTCATTGCCATTTGCTATTTTAAACTGTTAATAAAAGGGCAGAACGTATAACTGTCCAGAACAGATTCAGAAGTGATATACTGATGTTAAACTGTGCATAACTTTCAACGTACAGACGCGATTGAGGATCCGTCTGCGGAGTTGAATACTATATTGAAAACCCTAGATTTCATTCAATGGTGGCATCGCTAAAATCTGAACCCAACTGGGTGCAATTCGTGTCGCGAAACGGACGTTCAGTTCTGAAACTGAATTCCCAGCCGCGAGCACTTAAAATGAAACAGCTGTATCTTGAAAACCGGAATCCCGATTGAACTGAAACTAATTTTGATGAATTTCTGACTGAATGGTCTATTTATCTTACTTGCATCATTTTGTTGAATTCTAAACGGATGAATTTATGAAATTTATGTAAGTTAATGACATGTATGTTGATTCATAACATACTTAGCTCATTGATAGCATACACACATATATCATACCCCATTTGCCATATACTTAGTGTTAGTGCGTGTTATAGTCAGTGGACATTGCATTATCGTGCGTGGTTGATGTTGGTTTAGGAGTGACGAGTATACCAATGGGAAGTGAATATTCGTGACAGTGATTGATACAGTGAGCAGTGATAAAACCGTGCCATTGGTGTACTTGTACACGACTGAATCAAGATCACCAATAGTGAAAACCTGGGGATAAAGGGGAAATCGAAGTGGAAAGAGAATCATATTTAGCGGGACCGTGTTTTAGAGGATGATCATTCGAGCAGTGATATATATATTAGATAGGATCTAGCGATCCGGCTGACAGGGTTATGTCCCGAGCATGTGGGCCGTTGTCTCGGGTATGTACGAGACTCCTGTTAAACATGATCCTCCTTCCACTATGCGATTTCAAACATGACCTAGAGACCGATAGGGACACAGAACATATTCTGCATCATATAGTGACATAGTGATTACTTACATTGTTCTTACACTATTACTACCTCTTTTATCTGTTTCATCTTATTATAATAATATTGTTATTGTGTCGCTCTAACGACCTGAGTATGCATGCTCAGATTCCGTGGAAGGACCAGCATAGGAGACGGATTTGCCCTTCAAGTTCACGGAGATATAGTCTGGTGTACTTTCTTCATTTACTGCTTTCCATAAAAGTGATCGTGAGATTGAACTTGGTTAGTAATTGTTCTTGTTTTCAGTAATTTGTGAACAATGGAATATTAATGTAATAAATTAGTGATGTGATTCCTTTACTACTGTGCTTAATCTACTAATTACCATGTAATGCTAGAAGCCGAAGTGTGACTACGGCAGGATGTTTTCCCTGACCGTAGGAGCATGGCTGGCCTAGTCATCCCTCGTTTTCCGTATTTTGGGAAGCGGGGCGTGACAGCTCCGGTCAAGGGAAAGCCTCTCATTCTGTATACAACCACCCTTGAGGGTTCTTTAGGCGCGCTATGGGCATAAGAAAACGACCAAGGGAAGGAGAGAGCCCTCTACTATTTGAGTCGAGTTCTTCTGGGAGGAGAAAACAATTACTCTCCCATTGAAAAACACTGCCTGACGTTGATCTTCGCGATAACGAACCTCAGGCACTATTCGTTGGCGCACGAGGTCCATCTCGTATCGAAAGTGGATCCTCTCAAGTATTTGATGTAATGAGCCATACTAACGTGACAGCTAGCTAAATGGGCCCTACTCTTAATGGAATTCTCGGTGACATACCGACCTCTTAAGGCAGTGAAAGGCCAGGCCATCACCGACTTCCTCGCTGAGCATCCAATACCTGCCGACTCTTCCTTAAATTGCGAATTGCCAGACGAGCACGCGTTTGACACGATCGATGGGGAGAAAGGATAGAGTGATACCCGATGGGAACTCTACTTCGACGGGGCATCTTCCATGAAGAAGCGAGAGCACAGCACCCCCATAATCAAATTTGGGATAGGCCTCATCTTCGTGACTCCACAAGGAGAGATAATGCGCTTTGCTTTTTCCTTGACAGAGCCGATGACAAATAATGAAGCCGAATATGAAGCTTTGATAGCAGGTCTTGAGATCGCTGTCGACATGGATATCGAAAACCTCATCATATACGGAGACTCTCAGCTGGTCGTTAGTCAAGTAAATGGCGACTATCAAACGTGCAAACCAGAGTTGGTAAAGTACGGTGAGAGAGTGCAACAATTGCTGGCTCAAATTCCCTCCTACGCCCTGGAAAGCATACCGCGCGCAGAAAATAGCAAGGCGGATGCATTAGCCAAGCTTGCTAAAGAACTGGCAGACGAGAACCTCGATGACGTAAGGATCGTTGTGCAAAACCGTCGGGTTCTTGCACCGGCAGAAATATCTCCCGAGTCGTCCGAAGAAAAGGGAGCGATCAAGCCGATGACCCTACAAATAAATGACCAGAAAAAGGCTAAGGATTGGAGAGATGTCTTTGTAGACTACTTCAAATCCCGTCGAATACCTGAAGATGCGTCCTCAAGACATCAGCTCATGAAACGAGCTCTATCTTTCACCTTCGTCAATGACACTCTATATAAGAGATCATTTGATTCTCTATGGCTAAGATGCTTGGGACTTGAAGAAGCAAGGAGAGTCGTCCAAGAAACTCACGACGGACTCTGCGGTTCTCACCAAGCCGGGCCAAAGATGAAGCTGAAGCTGAAGATCAAAAGGATGGGCTACTATTGGTCCACAATGATCCAAGGTTGCCTTGAATACGCGAAGCAGTGCCACTCGTGCCAGATTCACGGGGACTTTATCCTCCAGCATCTAAATCCGCTACATCCGATAATGGCTGGCTGTTAGAAATGTGGGGAACTGACATAACCGGGCCCATTGAACCAGCATCGTCCAGAGGACATCGGTTCATACTGGCGACAACTGATTACTTCTCTAAGTGGGCAGAAGCAGTACCACTAAGTGAAGTGAAGACGGAAAACATCCTCCATTTCTTCAAGACACACGTCAACTATCGATTCGGCATTCCGCGACGGATTATCTCCGATAACGGGCCGGCTTACAGAAGCCACAAAATCAGCCGCTTCGCACAACAATACAATATAGACTGGAGATACTCTTCGGTCTACAATCCCCGAGCTAATGGTCTAGCTGAGGCTTTCAACAAGACCTTGACGAAGATCGTGAAAAAGACGGTGTCCAAAAATAAAAAGGACCGGCACGAGAGACTGTATGAAGCTCTCTGGGCGTATCGAACTACGCTCAAAACGGCCACAAACACAACGCCGTATGTATTGGTATTCGGCGCTGAAGCAGTACTCCCTTTGGAGATAGAGCTACCCTCCTTACGAGTGGCAGTTCATTACGAGCTAACGGACGGAGAGAATGCTCATCTTTGGCTTGAGGAACTCGACGCCCTCGACGAAACCCGGCTCATGGCGCAGCAAAACTTGGAAGCTTACAAAGCAAAAATGTCACGCTCATACAAGAGATTGACTAGGCCGAAAACATTCCGCCAAGGCGAACTTGTGCTAGTGGTCGAGAGACCTATGATCCCCAATCGTGCCAAACGGGGGAAATTCGAGCCGAACTATGAAGGCCCGTACATCATAGACAAAGTCTACCAGGGTAGGGATTACTTGCTCATGGATATGCATGGCGAAAGACCCTTTAGGCCAATAAACGGCCGTTTCTTGAAGAAATACTACGCCTGACCGAGACGTTTATAAACTACTACGGACCGCAGCATCCCAAGGCTGACGCAAAAAATAAAAAGAAAAAGAAAAAAAAGAAGAAGAAAAAAACGGTACGTCCATAAGCAAGATGGGCACGGATGAAAACCCGAAAGGGCTCCGTGAGTAAAAACAGCAGGGCTACCGGCGGGTTTGTGAAAACCCGAAAGGGTGCAATCTCGTTAAAAGACACTTGCAAGGTCCTCTCGACCTTATAAGAAGAAAATACCTGCGTGAGATCCTTACGACTCACAAGGGAGCAACACACTTAGGAATCCCCACGATTCCTAAGGAGAAAACACACTTACGAGATCCTCACGACTCGTAAGGAGAATTCCTTTTTGAGACCCTCACGGCTCATAGGATTCAAAAGCATTAAGCTACATGGATCTGAACTTGTTCTTAAGCCGTCATATACCCCGATTTCGCCCTACAAGCGGTTCAATATTGACCCTTGTATTTGATCCACGGCACGAATAAAAATTTCCCTAACAGAGTCCCACCAGTGACTAGGGATATGCTCACACGGTGAACAAACACTTGTGGGTCCTCTCGACTTGCAAGGAGAAAATACTCTTGTAAGATCCTTACGACTTATAAGAGAACACACACTTAAGAATCCTCACGATTCTTAAGGAGAAAACGCACCTACGAGATCCTCACGACTCATAAGGAGAAACATCTTTATGAGACCCTTACAGCTCATGAAGTCAAAAGCCTTAGTCGACGGGATTCTAACCCTGTTTGCTAAGCCATCTTTATTTAAATTGACAAAGGAAAATGATGATTCGCTCCTGGCAATGTCCCAGTTGTAGCGATGCTGATGCTTGAATCGGAATCAAATTCCAAGCCCTTTCACGGCAAATGATGATTCGCTCCTAGCAATATTCCAGTCGCAGCGATGCTGATGCTAAGACTGGTATCAGATTCGAAGTTCCATACTCGTGATAAAAAATCAGCGAGCCAAAAATGCATATGAAATAGCCGAAATGATGGGGCAATTTGCAACAAAATCAGCAAGTAAAACATATGTACACAAAATAACCGAAATGATTGGGCAACTCGCAATAAAAAGCAACGAGTAAAAAGAAAAAATAGCCGAAATGATTGGGCACCGTGAAAAATAACTGAAATGATTGGGCATTCGCGATTTTCGCGATATAAAAAGCTAAAATGATAAAGCATCACGGAAAGAAAACAAAAAAATACATATAAAATGAAACTTTTGCCCTACAGATGAGATCACATCGATCCATGTATACAATCCAGGGGCACAAACAAAGAGAGAATCATATCATCCCACCAGGCTCCATCAGAAAGAGAGCCAAGTCTCGATGGCAACATCTATAACCTAGAAATCAACAACGGCATTCCTTCTCGTTCCAATCAGAAGCAGATATGACGTCAACAAACGAAGCCGTGGCAGAGTCCCCTCGTTCTAAATCTCGAAGGTTCACAGACAGCCTAGAGACTATCTCGGAGTCATGGCAGAGTCCCTAGTTCCAAGTCTCGACAGTCGCATCTATAGCCTGGAGACCCACAACAGCGTTCCTCCTCATTCCAGCAGGATTCAGACGTGACAATCAAAGCGGAGCCGTGACAAAGTTCCCAGTTTCAGGACTCAGCGGTGCACAGACAACCGAAAGTCAATCCTGACCCCCCACGGCCAAAGTCAATCCTGACCCGCCACGGCTAAAGTCAATCCTGACCCCGTACGGCCAAAGTCAATCCTGACCCCGTACGGCTAAAGTCAATCCTGACCCCGTATGGCTAAAGTCAATCTTGACCCCCATATGGCCAAAGTCAACCCTCCGGCCCTGTGGAACACGTCCAAAGTCAATCCTGACCTCGTGGAAAACGGCCAAAGTCAATCTTGACCCTGTGGAAAACGACCAAAGTCAACCATCGACCTCCCCGTCAAAGCAATGCTTTGATTCGGGAGCGGGCCAACTCATCAATCACTTACGAGTCCTCTCGATTTGTAAGGAAGAAAATTCCCTTGTGAGATCCTTACGACTCTCAAGAGAAAAGCACACTTAGGAATCCTCACGATTCCTAAGGAGAAAATACACCTACGAGATCCTCTCGACTCGTAGGGAGAAAAGTCTTTGTGAGTTCACAGACAGCCTAGAGACTATCTCGGAGTCATGGCAAAGTCCTTAGTTCCAAGTCTCGACGGTCGCATCTACAGCCTGGAGACCCACAACAGCGTTCCTCCTCATTCCAGCAGGATTCAGACGTGACAATCAAAGCGGAGCCGCGGCAAAGTTCCCAGTTCTAGGACTCGGCGGTGCACAGACAACCGAAAGTCAATCCTGACCCCGTACAGCTAAAGTCAATCATGACCCCGTACGGCTAAAGTCAATCCTGACCCACCACGGCCAGAGTCAATCCTGACCCCGTACGGCTAAAGTCAATCCTGACCCCGTACGGCTAAAGTCAATCTTGACCCCATATAGCCAAAGTCAACCCCCCGACCCCGTGGAACACAACCAAAGTCAATTCTGACCCTGTGGAAAACAGCCAAAGTCAATCCTGACCCTGTGGAAAACGGCCAAAGTCAACCCTCGACCTCTCCGTCAAAGCAATGCTTTGATTCTGGAGCCGGTCAACTCATCAATCACTTACGAGTCCTCTCAACTTGTAAGGAAGAAAATTCCCTTGTGAGATCCTTACGACTTGTAATACCCGGTTTTCTTTTGTACGCCAATGTCCGTATTTATATAAATTACCACTTACAAATTTGTTAGTTTACATTCTAAATTATTTTAGTTAGCTTAAATACCTTTTTACCTATCTAGTATATTCTTTCCCAGATTCTTGTATTTGTTATTTCCGCCTTTTCCCTAGTTCCCTATCCTTATTTATTTCCAAACCCAAGCCCATTCTCATCATTTTCCTTATCTTCCTCCAGCCCATTAACAAACCAAATTCTTCAAAACTATTTTGTTTAAACCCAAATTCAAATCCCTTATTCTCCCATTTGACTTCCTCTAAATCCCTCAGCCCACTTTGGGAATATGGGAATAGTAAGATTTAAATTTAAAACCTTTTTCCTAAGCCCACTACTTATTCCTTTTCTCTAATATTCCACACACCTAACCCAAACCCGGCATTTCCCTAGCCCAGCCAGCTCTCGGCCCATTTCTATTTCTCCTAATTAAATTCCTTTTCTTTTCTGGCCTGGCCCATCCCCCATTTTCCCTTCTATTCTTTTTATTTTTGTTCTTCAGGCCCAGCCCACCAAGCCGCGTTCTCTCTCTCCACGCCCGCGCCCGCTTCCTCCTACCCGACCCGCTACTGCTCATCTCCCTCTTCAAAAATTCCCAACGGCTACATCCCAACGTGCGCGCGCGACCCGCCTCCTCCGCCGTCGCCCACGTCCTCGCGCGAACGTTACCCCACGTCTTTTCCCCCTCTCCAACCTCGTCGCCCCATCGCTTTCTCACTCATTCTCTTCCTTCCCCGTTTCTTCTCAACCCAAAACCCACTGCCCCGAGCTCGCCATCGCTCTCCCCTCGTTCTCCCTCCTCCTCGACCTCTCCTGCACCCTACCCCGCCGTCGACGACTTCGACTTCGACCCCATTCATCTTCTCTCGCCCTCCACTCCACCACCGACACCGACCCCTCTTGCCACCACGGCGAGCCTCCCCTGCACCCATCACTCCCCTGCACCCATCACCCGCTACACGCCGACGAGCCCACTGCACCGTCGACCGCCACCATCATCATCACCATCGCTGTCCCTCCCTCTTGTCTCTCTCTCGTTTCCCTCTCTCTCTCTCTCTCTCTCAGCCTATACTCTCTCTCTCTCACACAGTTTTCCCTCTCTCTCTTTCTCACTCTACGACTCTCTCCCTCTCTCTCTGTCTTTCACTCTCTCACTCCCTCGGTTCTCCCTCTCTCTCTGCCTACTCTCTCTCTCTCTCTCATTTCTCTCTCTCTCTTTCACTCTTTCCCTCTAACTCTCTTTCTCGCTCTAATTCTGTCTCTCTCTCTCCCTCTACAAACTCTCTCTCCGTATCCCTCAGCGTCTCTCTCCTGCTCCGGCCATCCAGCGCCGTTATTCGCTGCCCAGAACTGACCGAGCTCACTCCGAATCGTCGAATCCAAGAGCCGAGGCCGCAAACCTCACACGCGCCATTCATCGCGCGTTCGTGCCGTTATCATTTCCGAGCATCGCCAAGACACCTCCAGGCAAGTATTCTACTTGCTTACATGCTATTTATCTAAGTTATAATTGTTAAATACATGAATTATAGTATTACAAGTTTAAAACTATTATGTGCCGTAACTGTTCGATACTTGTTCCCTTAGGAAAACATTATCTAATTTGACGGAACTCAATGGTGTAGGTTGGCCCGTAGGGCTGTGAACATAGTGTGTGAATTTTGTTGGATGAGGTAATCGATAACGACCAAAACAACTGCCCCCAAGTTTAACCGTAAAATTGTAATTCTGTTGCACCTGAAAACCGTTAAATTCACCATAAATCATATACATATTAGAATGGTGCGTTCGAGGGCTCAACTCGAAGCCAACTCGACGAAATTTAACCCTATGCTAGTTTCCAGACATTCCTGTATTTAAACTGTGATGATTTTCGGATCGGAGTGCGACTCTGGACCGCAGTCCAGAGCTACTCCAATCATTGCTTTCTGTTCCGTACTAGATACCATAGGATTTCCTTAACTTGTAGGTTGCGGAACTCCGCTGTTTATTATAGATAAATCTGTTAGCTAGACAACACAATTGATTTCATCCTGTTTCGTTACCGTTTGATATTTAATCTGTAATTTAGAAGATCGGGACACATAACAGTCCCAGCAGAATCAGATTTGACATGTTAATATTAAACAGATTATAACTCCTAACGTACAGATGCGATTGAAGATTCGTTTGTTGCGTTGAAAACTTTACTGAAAACCCTAGAATTCATCCAACTGTAGTGTCGCTAAAATCTGATCCCAACTGGGGTTAAAATGCATTCCGAAACGGACTTCTGATTCTGAAATTGGATTTCCAGCCGCGAGCGCTTAAAATGAAATAGTTATAACTAATGATCCTGGAACCCGATTGGCTCGAAACCAAATTAGATGGATAGCTAACTGAACATATTAATTACTACCTGTTTATCATTTCGCTAAATTATATACATATGTTTTATGATAAATAGTGCAAGTGATAGACTGTGGTTTTATGATACCTTAGTTGTGCTTCTTATACTGTTCATGCATCATATCATACATATATCATTGTAGTGATAACCTAGTGACATCGTGCATTTACCCAGCGTTAGATTTTGGTGATGATTGTGGCAAGTACGTCAGTGTTCGTGTATCCGTGATTAAGTGAAAGTGATACGTACTTGTACACAATCAGTGACCATATTATTCTATTGCATTGTCGACGTCTGTGGGATGCGTGTACGTGTGACTATAAGTGGTATGGGACACTTATGGAAGCACTTACACGGGTGTCACAGATAAGGCATCCGACACTGCCATTTATCTTAGGTATTAGTCGGGACGTGCTTGATGGAGGTCCTGCCTCCAGTTCTCGCGCAGACTTGTCACGGATCGATTAGTATTTAGGGTTGTGGTTAGCGTTTGATGTAGACCACGGGGTGTGGGGTAGTTTAAGTGTGAGTTCAACAGAATCTCGGGAGTCCCATGCCGGCTTATATATATTTAGGGAGTTATATGGAGATTTACAGGGTACGTGATATATACACCGTGATACATTCGTTACATGTTGCGCCCGTGGTCCCTTGCCCTTGGGTTCTACCCTTGGGTGGAGGACACTCGCGAGTGGTTGACTCTCACACTTGGACTGACGATAGGCTTAGTGACCTGTACAGTGAGACTTAGAGACTGATAGGGATATTGGCATTTTATTCATGATATACTGTGTGGCATACGTGACATATCGTTACACTGATTTACTGCTCCGCTGCATTGATTACTGCACATTCATATTCATGCTGTCATTGATTTACTGTTATTCATTTCCATTACCACTGCTAGAACTATCACTTGATTTTATATATATATAATTGCTATTGTGTCGCTCTGACGACCTGAGTATGCATGCTCAGTGTGAGAAGACGATTTAGCCTGGACCAGTGCATCACAAACTTCTTGACTTGCCATTCCGAGTTACATTCGTTTGTTCCACTTCTGGTCAGTTTATATTATTGTTTCTTTCAGTTACTGCATTTCTCATTACCTGCGCACCGTTTACAGTTTACCATGATAAACTAGAAGCCGAAGTGTGACTACGGCAGGACTTTTCCTTGACCGTAGGAGCATGGCTGGCCTTGTCTACCCCTCGTATTCCGTATTTTGGGAAGCGGGACGTGACACGACTCTCAAGAGAAAAGCACACTTAGGAATCCTCACGATTCCTAAGGAGAAAATACACCTACGAGATCCTCTCGACTCGTACGGAGAAAAGTTTTTGTGAGATCCTCACGGCTCATAAAGTTGAAAAGTCTTAGGTGGCAGATCCTAACCCTGTTTCCTAAGCCATCACCACCCTGCAAAGAGTCCAAGATGGACAGCTACATACTATCTACAGGCCACACTTGCTAAAATCACATGGTAACAACACAGCAAAGAGAAGAAAGCAATAGTAGGAGAAGAAAAAAATGTGTATCTTTTATTCGTGAATTCAGTTGAGTACAAGACGAATCATATAAAAGAATAAAAAAATGGACACATATTATTCAAACATTACAAATGTTTAATTGATACAAAGGCAGCTACTGAGAAGGAGGCGTTTTCAATAAGTTAGCCAGTTGCTCGCGCGCTCCTCTCAGCTCCTTTTCATGGTCAGCCGCTACGGCCAGCTCCGCTTCGACTCGAGCTCGTTGCTCCAAGCCAGACGAAAGTTTCTCATCAATTTCCCATTGAGCAACTTCGCGATTCCGCGTAACCCGCTCCAGAAGGTCGAGCTTTTGCCTTAGTAATAGTCCGTTCGAAATGCATTGTCGCAAATTGTCAACCCTCAATTGTGCAGCGTTTGCTTCAACTTGGGCACGCAGCTGGGCGTATTCACTTGAAGCCTCCTCGCATTCCTTTCGCCTCAAGGTCGCTTCTTATTCAAAATGGCGGAAGAAAAGAACGCTCTGCTCAACCCATGCGGCCCGTTGAGAATTCAAAGCCAACATTTTTGGAACGGGACGCCTGAGCTCAATCTTATGCAGACAGGCCTCAATCTTCCTGCAGTAGCTTACCCAAGACTCGACAACGCCCTCACTATGGAAGTTCACGAGCATCACCAACAGGAGATTAACTTCAGCGGCAAAATCTGCAGCAGATGCAAAGGCGTCGACGTCAAGGTCTTCGACGAACTCGCTTAACATCCGCAGGCTATTCGCAGCACCCCTGGAAGAAGGGCGTTTAGCAAAAGGCCCTCTCGGCATAGGAATCTGAGACTCGAAGGGAGCTAGAGTCGGTATGATTGCTGCAAAACAAATCATAGTCAGACATCGGTTTAAGAGACAAAGAAGATGCAAGAGCGGTGAAGACTACTATACCGGCTACGACAGGTGGCAGAGTTGGGAGTACTGGTGGCGCGACAATTCTCTCGTCCCCTCCTTCAATTTGTAGTGGTGTAATCAGTTTACAGTTAGCAATAGCAGTGGCCATCCATTAAAGAAAAGAAAAGACGTCAGTTAGAAAAGATATTCACCGGCACCAACAAGTAGACTAATTTCCGACTGGAAGGAGAAGTGCGGGTTCAGCACTTGATACAAATGATCAAAGAGAACTCCTGCAAGGTTACGATGATACATGGTCAGTACACGAAAGACGCCATCCTCGATTTAAATTAAATCACAAACCCATACCTTCCAGCATTTGAGAGGACGCGAGAGAAGGCGAAGGGCCGGCGACCGCCAGAGCGGTAACCGGTGACGCTTCTTCGGGTGGCACGACCTCAATGCTCACCACACCTGCATTAGAAACAAAAGAAATGCCGTCAAAAGGGATTGAAAGGGATTGCGGAATAAAAAAGGAAAATAATGACTCAAAATCTACCTGATGAGTCGCCAATCGAAACTGCGACAAGAGCATCATTAGGCGCAGCGACTCTTTCGCTCTTCTCCTTTGGAAGGGTTTCGGCACCTGTGGCTTCATCCCCCGATTCTATGAGAGCCGTCATAACACTCGCAATTCCGGGCGATGGCAGGGAGCCGCAAGGGGAAAGGGTAGCAATTGGAGCAGTCCCGGACTCCTGGGAGAGAGTAGTCACTTCAGGCTCGGTGGTTGCCGTCATCTCACCTACCACCTCCTTATCAGGACTTGGCCCTGCAGGGTATGATATATGAGAATCTGAAGATCGAACTCTAATAAAAGGACCCAATGTTACGTTACCTTGGGACGACTTTTCAATTACTTCCCGAGCCGCTCGTACCGCCTGTCTATGAGCGGTAGACAGGACAACTGGAGCACCCTCAGGAGAAATAGGGATAGGGGAAGCAGTGCTCGAGCCTGCACCTATAGCCAAGGCGACATCACGTTCTTTCGCTGCATGCCTCTTGCGCTTCCTTTCAGCCTGAGCCACGAGAGCTGACCTCCTCAAGACCTCTGTCAAGGAGGTGTCATCATCTGAACCAAGTTCTGCCTCCGGCGCCGTTACGACGTCCATCATAGGCTGCTTCTGCGAGACCCCTAGTGGCGTCTTAGGGATAGCTGTGGTTGCAGTGGCGGGCGCTAACGATGTCGCTGCGTCACCACTCGCGATTGGCACTGCGCTCGGGATAACTTGAGTCGAGGTAGTCCCTGCAATAAGATGAAAAAGAAGAGTTAGTTTACCAATAAAAGAAGGGAATAAAGGCACAGTGAGCCGAAATGTACCAATGCCCAAGGAAGCGCAAGCCTTTCTTTCTCTTCAAAAGTCTTGAGGGAAGCCGCGAGAGCTTCTTCAGTGGAAATGCCTGTTGAAGAAGAAGTGTCAGTCAAAACATGATAATAAAAACGTAACAGTGAAAAGATACGACTGAAGTCTACCTGACTGTGCAAGGATGACCAGTCCTGCTTTGTGGCTAGCTAGTCGCTCGGAGGCTGTGATTGCAGCCTCCAGATCAGTATCATCTGGCGCCATGAATAAACCCTCGTTAGTCCCGTATTCGCTTAAGCCTTCGCTATAAGGAGCATGGGGCTCCTGGCCGAATACGACATCTGCAGAAAGAATCGACTTCTTCTTCTTCTGCGGGTGAGTACCGGCCGTCGGTAACACGAGCTTGCATTTAGCAGG
Organism: Agapanthus africanus; assembly: GCA_030015575.1. Classification (NCBI taxonomy): domain Eukaryota; kingdom Viridiplantae; phylum Streptophyta; class Magnoliopsida; order Asparagales; family Amaryllidaceae; genus Agapanthus; species Agapanthus africanus. The sequence continues at coordinate 411,102,999 of CM057349.1, read as the reverse complement.
CAACTTCGGGCGGCGAGTCCCGATCTCCGCACCCAAGCCGGACTCAGGAGACACTACAGCCGCCACTTCGATGGGAGCACGGGGTAGCGGCAGCTCGGACATCTCATGTGGTACCACAACCGCACCAACCTCTCTCAAAGGAGGACGAACGACGGTCCGTTGCTTCAAAGGAATAGCTGGATTACCAGCAGGGGCTGCACCCTTACGATCAAGTAATAACTTCTTTTCCTCCCTAATGACGGCACCCATCGCGTGCTGGTACCACGCCACGTACACGTTCAACACCTTCGGGACGCAGCCTGGCTCACTGATAAAGAAGTTAGACCCGGTGTTGAGCCTCATGAAATGGTGTAGTGCGTTGTGGATGCCTTTTTCTGTGGCAATCAGCTCAGCTAGAAAGGCCTCGAGTGAAACACCCTGATTATAGCTAGATTGTTGGGCAAAACGATGCGGGTTGTATCTCATAAACAACGCCGCATCATTCTGCCTAAACACCAGAAATCCCGGCCTGATTAAATATAGATGAAGAATCTCCCGAGCTTTCAAGGTAGAGGTGCCGTCTTTAAAGGTGTCCCGTAGCGGCTGTATCGTCTTTGCGGATTCTTTACCAATATTTAAGACCTTATCAATGAAGGTCATGCCATCCCCGACGGTACGCGGGTGAAGGAGTAAGCCCCAAGCCTCTCGCGGAGTCGGTTCCAAAATGGAAGCGTCAACTAGCCGCAGCAGTCGAGGAAAATTATATCTTTCATAAAAAGAGGGCCTTTTGTGAACTCCAAAGGCGCTAAGCACATGCAACGCGAGCCACGAGGTGAAATAATGCATCGAGAAGTTTATGAGCTGCACCCCCCGCTAGGCTGAGGCCGTGATACAAATGGGCTAGCCCAGCGATCCCGACGGCCACTTTCACCCCAATAACCATTCGGTGAGTTGGGTAGAAGACGGACGGCCTCATACGGCGAGGGTGCATCGGAAGCGCAAACCAGCTTAGCCATATCCCGAGAAACCCCAAAAAGAACGCTTCTTCGTCGATCCCAAAAGCTGCAAGCTCTGCAAAAGAGACGACCGGGGTGTCGGGGAAAAAGAAACTCTTCTGATCCGCCTCGACCGTCGGCAGGTTGCCCAAGCCTAAGCCAAAAGGATCGTCGAGTTTGGAGAATTTTGCGGCTTCCTTCGACAGGACTTCCGGGGGGAAAAAACGAGCGATGAAGTCTGTGAAATTAACACCACGGCTCCCAGATTCAAGAAATAAGCCCTCGTAGATATTCAACACCTTAATCAAACTTGGGGATTGATATTGAATGGCATTTTTCGGGGTAAGGCCCATCATCACCGACCTGGCAGCAAAGACGTAGTCATCATGAGGAAGTAGTTCCTCATAATACTCCCCTCTGACAGGCAAGCCAGAGATCTCCGCGAACTCCTCTAGAGAGATTGAGACTTTCCGATCCAACAAAAGGAAGGTGTGAGTTGGAACGTTCCATTGTTCCAAAAAGGCTTTTACCCACCATGTATGAGGCGTGGAATACTGAAAGAGAGAAACGTAAATAGCGGGATACAACCCGAGCCTCAGCAACTACAACCTCTTGGCGGACAAAATATACCGGGCCCACTGCAAATATCCGGCTAGGTGGCGGGGAGTTAATCCTATGTTATAAGGCTATCCCCAAGGGCGCGACTCACCTTGACATATACGTCGCCCCAAGATATACAACGCCATTGGAGGCTGTACGGGTATCGCAGCCAAAGAAGGCTGAAGGAGTGGGTCGGCGTAAGAGATCGCTGAAATGGGTTCCGAGGGAGTCACGCAAGAAAAACTCCGTCGGCCCCTGATAATTTGATTGTACCATGTTCCCCATAGATGAAGATTCTTGTGCTCTGGGTCGTGATCTTTTATCAGCGCGAAGACTTTCCTATCCACAGGCGCTTCGGGGAATCCGCCTTCCGAATGGAAGAACGGGAAAGAAGCGTCGAAAGACATAGTACCTGCGCGGAAAAGAAAAAAATTTCAGCCGTCAATACTACAGTTTAAGTTCTATCGCTAGGTACTTTAAATTCGTACCGCACTGCAATACAGTGAAAAAGGACCAAAGGGGACCCACTCAATATAGACTGAGTTCATCATTAATAAAACAGTATCATCATTTGATGAGACTGACATTAAATAAGGAAATCCTCAAAGGATTCTCATTTAATGAGGGCCCCTCGGGCCAAGGAATAAATCTCCTATCGAGAGCAGCGCTCTACAACATAGTGACATCTGTCAACTCTGATGATGAAAGGAATAAAATTCCTCAACAAAAATTTTTTGAAGAGCCATGCTCTGGAAAAATGATGGAATAATCCATCAGAAAACTTAAAGTAAAGTTTTTAATTCTGAGATCTTCAAGATCTATGAACAAACTCTAAGAGTTCTTCATGGAAGATGAACAGTATTCCAGTTCATGGGTTAAAATCGCCCTGAAAAAGATTATACTTTTAAGATCTATGATCTAAAGATGAGCATGGCTCTATTAATGGGCAAAACCCTAAAAATATTTTAAGATCTATGATCTAAAGATGAGCATGGCTCTATTAATGGGTAAAACCCTAAAAATATTTTAACATCTATGATCTAAAGATAAGCATGGCTCTGTTAATGGGTAAAACCCTAAAAATATTTTTAGATCTATGATATGAGAAGAGCAAAGCTCTACTAATAAGTTCAGATCTTACCAAAAAAATTGGGCAGGGTTTTGACTCTTAAGAATTCTTAAGATAAAGAGCTATGCTCTGAAGGAGAATTAATTCTCAGAAAACAAGAAAGAAGATGAACAGAGATCATCTCAAGGGCCAGAGGCCTTATCTATAAGCACTGAGAGACGTTTCAACTTCTAAGTTGATCTAAGGGTGCATATGCTGCCACCGCTGCACTCACGTGTAAGCCACGTGAGCGCAACGGTAGGGGCCATTTGTTTCCCCCAATCAGAGCAAAACTCTGTTCAAATTTTCAAAATTTGAAATGAAGCAGCGCTTCATAAAAGCGCCAGCAAGCAGTGCTCACATGCAGAGCACAGGTGCGCCGCCACTAAGAGCGCCTGCCCTCTGAAGCAGCGCTCACGTGCAGAGCATGGGTGCGCTCGCGCTAAGAGTGCCGGCGCTCTGAAGCAGCGCTCTCATGCAAAACACTAGTGCACTAGCGCTAGAACTAAATGTTCCCCACCGTTGGATCAAAAATCCAACGAAGATGATAAATCATCAAGTTACCAGAATAAAATTCTGTTAAGAAAACATTCTTGGGGGCATTTGTTTCCCCCAATCAGAGCAAAACTATGTTCAAAGTTTCAAAATTTGAAATGAAGCAGCGCTTCATAAAAGCGCCAGCAAGCAGCGCTCACATGCAGAGCACGGGTGCGCCGGCGCTAAGAGCGCCGGCGCTCTGAAGCAGCGCTCACGTGCAGAGCACGGGTGCGCCGGCGCTCTGAAGCAGCGCTCTCGTGCAGAGCACAAGTGCGCTAGCGCTAGAACTAAATGTTCCCCACCGTTGGATCAAAAATACAACGAAGATGATAAATCATCAAGTTACCAAAATAAATTCTGTTAAGAAAACATTCTTCAGAATCTTTCCAAACAGGAAAGATTGTGCTCTGAAAATCAGAGCACCGTTGGATCAATAATCCAATGGTGATTAAAAATCACCAAAATACAGAATAAATTCTGTATGGAAAAAATTTCCCAATTTTGTTTAAAACAAGAAGATTGTCTTCTGTAAATCAAGAGCTCTTAGATCAAAGATCCAACGGGGGAAATATACCCAAATCAATTAGAGAAAAGATCTCCTTAACCGATTGAACAAATCAGCCTTCACTATATAAAGGCCACAAGACTTCAAGTCTGAGATAAAGGAACCCCCCAACACACACACAAGTTTTGAGAATTTTCAAAGAAAAGAACAAGCTCTGCGAAGAAGAACTTTTCTTCAAGGTAAAAACAGAGAGATAAAAAAATCTCATCAGAAAAAGAACTTAGTTGTTATGCTAGATCATAGATCTTTAAGACAAATTATCTTTCACAAAAGAGATTATAACATCTCATTATAAAAGGGGGAGAATAATTCAATTCTCTTAGGATCACAGATTGATAAAGGCAAACCTTTCATCAAGAACATAAGAGATTGAAACATCTCCCATAAAAATAAGAACTTTGTTCTTAGATCCACGAGACAGAGTTTCTTATAAGAGAGGATTTAATTCTAATAGCGCAAAACTGCCTAAAAAGAGTATTAACGCTCTAATTAAAAGAAGTGCCTTAGCGCTCCAAATTTAAAGAAGCGCATCAGCGCTCTAAATTCAGCGCACAGCGCTGCAGAGCCTTAGCGCTCCAAATTTCACAAAAAAACGCTTTACGTTCATTATCTGGCGCATAGCGCCAAGCGCGCCACGTGCTTCTCACGTGTGCGCTACATCAAAAGAAGCGCTCTGCGCTCATAGGTTGGCGCACAGCGCACAGCATGCCGCGTGCTCCTCACGTGTGCGCTACTTCACCAGAAGCGCTCTGCGCTCATTGACTGGCGCACAGAGCCAAGCGCGCCACGTGCTCCTCACTTGTGCGCTACATCACAAGAAGTGCTCTGCGCTCATTGACTGGCGCTCAGCGCCAAGCGCGCCACGTGCTCCTTATGTGTGTGCTGAGAGAACATAAATTGTTCTTTAAATGATAAAGCCCAGAGCCATAATGAGTGCTCAGCATTCAATAAAAGACAGAAAATTGTCAGGACCAATACTCAGCATTGTTAAATGAAAAAGGACTGAGCCTAATTAAATGTCTAACATTTTAAATGAATGGGCCGAGCCCAAGTTGGCCACAGATCTCTAATTCAGATTAATTGAGCCCATATGCTCATAAATCTTTGATCTTAGTCCCAAATTGGACTACAGATCTCCCAACTAATATTGGTTCAAGGGTACATCTCTTCACTCCTCTGATATTTGTCGTTGTAATCCTTCAACGTCTTCAGAGAGGTGACGGGTCCCGACAACCAGACATTTCACGGACTGTGGGGTCCTTAAACTCATGGACTATGATGTCCTTAAACTTTACAGACTATGATGTCTCTAAACCGCTGCGGACTGTGGAGTCCTTAAACTCATGGACTATGATGTCCTTAAACTTTACAGACTATGATGTCTCTAAAGTACCATGGACTGTGGGGTCCTTAAACTCATGGACTATGATGTCCTTAAACTTTACAGACTATGATGTCTCTAAACTACTACGGACCGTGGGGTCCTTAAACTCATGGACTATGATGTCCTTAAACTTTACAGACTGTGACGTCTTTAAACCGGACCGCAAAGTCTCTAAACTAAAACAATAGAGCCCAAATGCTCTTTTGTTGGATCTAAATGATCCTGTTAAGTAGATCTTAGTCTAAAATTAGACTAACGTATCCTTAATAAATGGTTAAGTTGATCTTGGTCTAAAATTAGACTAACGTATGCTTAACAAACGTTTAAGTTGATCTTAGTCTCAGATGAGATTAACGATCCTTAAACCCAAGCCAAAACCCAAATCTAAGAAAATACGGATTTGGACTAATCCACGCCCTACGGGCGACAACATAAATTAGTCTCCGTATACGATACACGGGCAACCAAAAAGAAAACAAACACACACGACACGAAGTGACCATCTGGAGAAGGAGAAAGTGGTTACCGCGATGCGGTAGCGTAATTAACTGCAGGGGCTTGCGCCAGCAGGGAAGAGCATCCCCACAATCAAAAACCCCTCAAACGAGGGGGGATCTAACGAAGTCTGCTACAACGGCCGCATCCGTCTAAACCTCTGATATACGGTGCCATAAATCAACTTGGCATCTTCGGAGAGGTGGATAGATAAAACCAAATAGCACCTTCCCCCAAATTCAGGCAAGACGAACCTACACGGTTCCGTCTCTGTGTTCGGCGGAGAACAAATTCTGGCACCCCCGGTGGGACTGAAACTCGTAGGTTCGTCTTGCCTGAATTTGGAGGCAGATACTATTTGGTTTTATCCATCCACCTCTCCGAAGATGCCAAGTTGATTTATGGCACCGTATATCAGAGATTTAGACGGATGCGGCCGTTGTAGCAGATTTCGTCAGATTCTCCCTCGTTTGAGGGGTTTTTGATTGTGGGGACGCTCTTCCCTGCAGGCGCAAGCCCCTGCAGTTAGTTACGCTACCGCATCGCGGTAACCACTTTCTCTTTCTCCAGATAGTCACTTCGTGTCGTGTGTGTTTGTTTCCTTTTTGGTTGCCCGTGGATCGTATACGGACACTAGTTTATGTTGTCGCCCGTAGGGCGTGGATTAGTCCAAATCCGTATTTTCTTAGATTTGAGTTTTGGGTTGGGTTTAAGGATCGTTAATCTCATCTGAGACTAAGATCAACTTAAACGTTTGTTAAGCATACGTTAGTCTAATTTTAGACCAAGATCAACTTAACCATTTATTAAGGATACATTAGTCTAATTTTAGACTAAGATCTACTTAACAGGATCATTTAGATCCAACAAAAGAGCATTTGGGCTCTATTGTTTTAGTTTAGAGACTTTGCGGTCCAGTTTAAAGACGTCACAGTCTGTAAAGTTTAAGGACGTCATAGTCCATGAGTTTAAGGACCCCACAGTCCGTAGTAGTTTAAAGACATCATAGTCTGTAAAGTTTAAGGACATCATAGTCCATGAGTTTAAGGACCCCACAGTCCATGGTAGTTTAGAGACATCATAGTCTGTAAAGTTTAAGGACATCATAGTCCATGAGTTTAAGGACTCCACAGTCCGCAGCGGTTTAGAGACATCATAGTCTGTAAAGTTTAAGGACATCATAGTCCATGAGTTTAAGGACCCCACAGTCCGTGAAATGTCTGGTTGTCGGGACCCGTCACCTCTCTGAAGACGTTGAAGGATTACAACGACAAATATCAGAGGAGTGAAGAGATGTACCCTTGAACCAATATTAGTTGGGAGATCTGTAGTCCAATTTGGGACTAAGATCAAAGATTTATGAGCATATGGGCTCAATTAATCTGAATTAGAGATCTGTGGCCAACTTGGGCTCGGCCCATTCATTTAAAATGTTAGACATTTAATTAGGCTCGGTCCTTTTTCATTTAACAATGCTGAGCATTGGTCCTGACAATTTTCAGTCTTTTATTGAATGCTGAGCACTCATTATGGCTCTGGGCTTTATCATTTAAAGAACAATTTATGTTCTCTCAGCACACACATAAGGAGCACGTGGCGCGCTTGGCGCTGAGCGCCAGTCAATGAGCGCAGAGCGCTTCTTGTGATGTAGCGCGCACGTGAGGAGCACGTGGCGTGCTTGGCGCTGTATGCTAGTCTATGAGCGCAGAGCGCTTCTTGTGATATAGTGTACACGTGAGGAGCACATGGCGCGCTTGGCGCTATGCGCCAGATAATGAGCGCAAATCACTTTTTTGTGAAATTTGGAGCGCTAAGATTCTGCAGCACTGTGCGCTGGATTTAGAGCGCTGATGCGCTTCTTTAATCTTGGAGCGCTAAGGCGCTTCTTTTAATTAGAGCGCTAAGGCTCTTTTTAGGCAGTTTTGCCCTCTGAGAATTGAGAAGATTTGGAGAAAAGTAGAGATGTGGAGAAAAGTAGAGATGTGGAGAGATTTGAGAAGTACAAAATGGCTAAAAAGGAAGTTAAGAAAGCTATTCGGGAAGCTAAATCTAAGGTCTACAAGGAGGTGTACGAGAAATTAGACACTAAAGAGGCTGCAAATGATATATACCGGATTGCTCGAATGCGGGAAAGGAAGACTAGAGATTTATGTGCGGTGAAGTGTGTCAAAAATGAAAATCAGAAGGTTTTAGTTCGAGATGAGGATATCAAGGAAAGATGGAGAGATTATTTTGACAAATTGTTCAATGAGAGCTTTACTAAGAATTTGGATGGACTTGTCATTCAATCTCAAGATATAAATCGTGATTTCATGCGTAAAATAAGACTTACTGAGGTTAAAGAAGCTTTGAACAGAATGGGTTTAAGAAAAGCGATTGGTCCTGACGGGATTCCTATCGAGATTTGGAGATGCTTAGGAGAAATAGGCGTTAAATGGCTGACAGATCTGTTTAATAAGATTTGGCAGACAAAAAAGATGCCAAATGAATGGAGGAAAAGTATCCTTGTACCTATCTACAAGAATAAGGGTGACATTCAAAGTTGCTCAAACTATCGTGGAATAAAACTAATGTGTCACACCATGAAACTTTGGGAAAGAGTGATTGAACACAGGCTAAGGAAGGATATTAAGATAACAGAGAACCAATTTGGGTTCATGCCTGGACGATCGACGACAGAGGCGATTCATTTGCTTCGTCAACTTGTCGAGCGCTTTCGAGAGAGGAGAAGAGATTTGCATATGATATTTATTGATTTAGAAAAAGCGTACGACAAGGTACCTAGAGAGGTATTATGGGGGACAATGATGAAAAAGGGGATCCCCGTCAAGTATATTGACATAATCAAGGATATGTACGACGGAGTAGTGGCAAATGTCAGAACTTGCGGTGGCTTAACAAGTGATTTTCTGATTACTATTGGTTTACATCAAGGATCTGCATTAAGTCCTTTCATGTTTACCATCGTGATGGATGAGCTTACTAGAACTATCCAAGATGAGGTCCCTTGGTGTATGCTATTCGCTGATGATATTGTTCTAGTAAATGAGACGAAAGCAGGGGTTAATGCCAAATTGGAATTATGGAGACAAACATTGGAATCTCGGGGATTCAGATTGAGCAGGTCCAAGACAGCATATATGCACTGCAAATTTAGTAGCCAGAGAAGTCAAAACCATATTGGTATAACATTGGAAGGGCAAGAGATATCACCGAGCGACCAATTTAGATATCTAGGTTCCATCATCCAAAGGAATGGGGAGATCGATAGTGATGTTAATCAAAGGATCCAAGCTGGTTGGTTGAAATGGAGGAGTGCAACAGGGATTTTGTGTGATCGTAACTTTCCGTTAAAATTGAAAGGGAAGTTTTATCGGAGCGCTATTCGGCCTGCCTTATTATATGGTACAGAATGCTGGGCTCCTAAGAAGCATCATACACAGAAGATGCACGTAGCGGAGATGCGCATGCTTCGTTGGATGTGCGGTAACACTAGAAAAGACAAGGTGCGAAATGAGGATATTCGTGCAAAAGTTGGTGTAGCACCCGTGGAGGAGAAGATGCGGGAAAACCGGCTTAGATGGTTTGGTCATGTGCGACGCAGACCTATGGAAGCACCGGTTCGACGAATAGATACTCTCGATATGGGTAATGGCAAAAGGGCAAAAGGGAGACCGAAGAAAACATGGATGGAGGTGATACGAAACGATATGGTTGCCAAAGGACTCAATGAAAGTATATTGTTCGATAGAAGTGAGTGGAGACAGAGGATTCATGTGCTGGACCCGGCGTGATTTTCATGTTGGTTCATGTAGCCTACCCCATATGCTTGGGATAAAAGGCTCAGTTGTTGTTGTTGTTGTTGTTGCCCTCTGAGAATTAAGTCCTCTCTTATAAGAAACTTTGCCTCGTGGATCTAAGAACAAAGTTCTTATTTTTATAGGAGATGTTTCAATCTCTTATGTTCTTGGTGAAAGGCTTTGCCTTTATGGATCTGTGATCCTAAGAGAATTGAATTATTCTCCCCCCCTTTTTTGATGAGATGTTATAATTTCTTTTGTGAAAGACAATTTGTCTTAAAGATCCATGATCTAGCATAAGAACTAAGTTCTTTTTCTGATGAGATTTTTTTATCCCTCTGTTTTTATCTTGAAGAAAAGTTCTTCTTCGCAGAGCTTGTTCTTTTCTTTGAAATTTCTCAAAGCTTGTGGGGGAGGGGTTCCTCTATATCAGACTTGAAGTCCTGGGGCCTTGATATAGTGAAGGCTGATTTGTTCAATCGGTTAAAGAGATCTTTTCTCTAACTGATTTGGGGATATTTCCCCCGTTGGATTTTTAATCCAAGTGCTTCTGATTTACAGAAGGCAATATTCTTGTTTTTAACAAAATTGAGAAATCTTTCCCATACAGAATTTATTATGTACTTTGGTGATTTTTAATCACCATTGGATCATTGATCTAACGGTGCTCTGATTTTCAGAGCACAATCTTTCCTGTTTGGAAAGATTCTGAAGAATGTTTTCTTAACAGAATTTTATTCTGGTAACTTGATGATTTATCATCTTCGTTGGATTTTTGATCCAACGGTGGGAAGCATTTTGTTCTAGCGCGAGTGCACTCGTGCTCTGCACGTGAGCGCTGCTTTAGAGCGCTGGCGCTCTTAGCGCAGCGCATCCGTACTTTGCATGCGAGCGCTGCTTGCTGGCGCTTTTATGAAGCGCTGCTTCATTTCAAATTTTGTAATTTTGAATAGAGTTTTGCTCTGATTGGGGGAAACAGTGACCACCGTTGCACTTTATTTATATCAGTTGTATCCAGTAAACTCTATCAACCAGACTTGTTTTATTTGATAGACTTAGAAGACCAGTTGTATATTCTTTCGATCTTAGAGTCGCGCTTTTATATTATTACGTCTTCTTTGGTTTTCTTGAGAATATTGGTTTTTCTTTCGGTGTTTTGATCCTCGCCCTTCGGCGTTGTATATTATACTGCTTGCGTGGTTGTTTCCGCCAATTGGCGAAGAGCTAGCTCCCGCTTAGGGATACCCTTATTCATTGTTTTTGTTTATCATGTGTTGTACCCGTTTGGGGGCCAGTATTTACAAAGGAGTCTTTGCCGAAATTTTCGGGAAACTATGATATTGCTTTTAAAAATGTTTATTACGACTTTCAAAGTGGTTTTATATGTTTACTTTTAAATGAGTATTCCTTCACTCTTTCTTTTAAACGGTTTAGATTTCTGGGTTTTTGGTTTACTTGAATTAGGTGGGGTCTATAGATTTCACATAATTCAAGTGCCAGTCACGTACCATTCCGGATCGTGACAGTTCTACACTTAAACTAGATAATCATTTTAAATTGTTTAGAATTAGATTTTAGTTTTTTTTTTTTGTAAGGTCTTGGCTGATAAATGGAGACATTTGAACCAATAAATCACTCAAATAGGTATAACCGATTGAAAAAATGGCATGGAGAATCAGCTGATTATTTTGGATGGCTACATTGTTCTGTCTTCGTTTTCATGGTCTAATGCATGTGGGCACCGAATTTCTATATAGTTTAGATACTTTTCGTTCTTGTATCAGATGGTCGCAAAATCAAGGACGGACATTATCCAGTAAGGTTTTGTTTGTTTCACCGCAGCTTGGAAAATCAGGAGCTCCAACTCGTTATTTTAGCCTAGGGTTATAACTTTCGTGTTTGTTTATCAGTAAAATCCATGACTCCGCGACCATAATTTCTTGTGTGGTATGTACAAAATGAGAGTTTGAAGTCAAAAGTTTTCTGGAGTTAGATTAGAGTTTGTCACATCAGGTACTTTTTAATTATTGTAATACCTTTTCTTTCTTAACTCCTATTTTTGTAACCACACTGCAAAACATTAACTTTAAACTCCTAATTTTATGCACAAGCAACTCCCGAACGAACACCAGAATTCCAGCCCTTCACTCGTTATTATGTAAGACCTTCGGCTCCTTGAAAAAAATACTCTAACAAAACAAACATGTCCTAAGATAAAGCATCATTTTTATTTTTATTTTTATTTAATTTTAGTTTTTTTGATTTTGTAGAGCCTCTATCCATTTTAATCAGGTCTGGGCTGTAGATGGCAATCGATCCATTCGCACTGCCACCCCCATATCCATATTTGTGATTCTGGGCCTAAAAAACCAAACGATTTGCCATCCTAGGTTTAGGGCGCCACACATCCTTTTGTTTTCTCTATAAATTCTTCAGTTCTGCGCTCTCTTCTCACAGCCGGCTACTAGGTACGCTTCATCTATATTTTCTTTTATTTGCTTTGAGCTTTTCAATGATAATAGCAACGGTGACTTCAATGATGATCAAAAATAAACTTTCGTTCTTCCGAGTTTGGTTATTTACCATCCATGCAGAAATTTTTTATGGAGACCTGATCTGAGGAGTTTTCCCCCCCTATTCTCACCCTATTTTCTGTGTTCACCGATTTCAATGTGATTTTGATACTCTTTTACGGTTGATTTGGCTGTGGAAAATTGTTTTATATTGATAAACCGTTAAATCCGTGACCCTAAGAGGTATCAATTTTTTACCATGTGTATCACTCATTAAAAGAGTTAATAGATTGTTGTTATTATTGGATGATTCTATGCTTTCGCCGTTTGCCAACATTTCTCTAACTTAATCTATAGATTTGTTCACACTTCTACAGAAACTTTCAATTTACGACACCATTAGGAAGTTTTGTGTGAAACGGTACACTACAAGGATTTGTTTGCTTGCTTGGTCGAATGTATCCCTGAGTCGACTGAATTATTCAGTCGACCGATAGGTGTTGATTGTTAGGGTGTCTTGCTCAACTGATTAATACGGTCCAGCAAGCAAGACCCTAGCTTGCTCGACTAATATGTAAAAAAAAATATAGGGTTTTCCATTTATCTTTATAAAAACACTCATCATCTTTATACTTCTCTCTCTTCAAAGACCAAAACACCCATCCAGATCTAGATCCGCCGCCGCAAGCATCTTCACCGCCGAGATCCTACCTCATCCGCAGCTATCATCATCTTCTTCCCCACCATCACCCGTCATCATCATCTTCTTCACCATCATCACCCCCACTTCGTCGCCGGCCCTCTCCTCTTCAGGTTTACAGTCGACCGGTCGACTTAGCGGTCGCCATCCGCCTTCGACGCCGCCAGCATCCGCCGCCTTCGCTGGCCCCCTCCCCAAGACAGAGCCGAGCCCACCCGCAACCCCTTTTACAGAGGTCAGGTAAAATTTATAGAAATTTTTATAGAAATTTTTGTTGCTCGTCTGTTTTGGGCTGTCAAGTTTAATTTTTTAATGATGAGATTTTAGAATGTTTAAGTTTAATTTGTTGACATTGAATTTTTAAAATGGTAAGTTTTATTTTTTGATGATGAAGATGAGTCAAGTAGTTTAATCTAAGAATATGATGAGCTTGAGATTAATGAGAGTGGCCTAATTTGGTGGTGTTGATATTTGTAAAGGGGTGGAGAAGATGATTTAATTTGTTAAATTTAATATATGTGGTAGGGTTGAAGTTTGTATATGAGTGGAGTCTTGGATGGTGGTGGATTCTTCAATTGGGATGTTATCATGCATGTTTGGGGTTAGAAGAGGGTTCGGATTCTCTCAACTGAAAAGGCAATGGTGAGTCCTCTCCCTCCAATCTCACCGTCCATTCAACAATAAACGGTGAGATACAAAATTCATCTCTCAATCCATTGTTGAACAGTAAACAGTCTCTCCACTATTAATTATAGTGGTGAGTCTCCGAACACGTTAGGAGGTGATTCTTATAATTTGCTAATTTGTTGAAAAACCTTACGTTGTGATGTTTAATATGAATTTATTGATACCCTAACCTAACTCCAAAACCCAAACCTAAATTCAAAATCTTGAACTTGACTAAGAAAACTCTTAACCTTAAAAAAAACTTTACCTTAAACTAAAAACTTTAGAATCTTGAAATTGAACATAAAATGTTAAACTAAATCAAATTATATCTTAAACTAGGTATATGAAACTTGATGATAATATGAAATTTGTTCTTATCGATAATCGTATGTAAAAAACAAAATGCGTCTTAGTCTAATTAACCTTTATTACATATAACATGGTATTAGTATACTTAATGATAAAGAAATTTATTCTTTACTAAAATATGTATTTTCTATTTTTTACTACAGGCTCTTATAAAGAGCATAGATCTTGGTCACATTCAATTCATAAATACGTCTTGGATGTCGGATACCGGTGCCAAGTTATTAACAAAGAGCTCTAGACCTTCATGAATGGTTCAAACCTCAATAAAATTCTCTTCTCTTAATGAATTTTATTTAGTCGTATATTTATAGTGTTTAATTTGACTTGTGTAGTTGTTGAGATTTATGTACTCGTAGATTTGTTATGGCTATTGTTTAGAATTGTGTTGAATATTATTAACATGTGCGCATTTTTGAATTTTACTAAGTTGTATATTTATAGTGTTTTTCTCGTAACTTATGTCGTCGTTGAGAGTTGTGTTTTGTTGTTATTTTGACTATATTGTGGAATTATGTTATTAAGTTGTTGATTGTTGCATGCAATTTATTTATATGTAATGTGAATTAGTAAATTATTTAAAAAAAAAAAATTTACGTCCTTGCTTGACCGAATAATTCAGTCGACCAAAGACTAGGTTGATTGAAATATTCAGTTAATCAAGATCCGTTACCTTTTTAAAAAATAATTTGGTCACTTGGTCTACTGAATTATATCAGTGGACCAAGTACTTGCTCGACCAACATATTCAGTCGACCAAGGCCTTTTAGTTTTTTTAATATATATATATATATATATATATATATATATATAATGTGGAGGAAAGATGCCTTAGGAGGGCTTTTGCGTTAGGTGGCGGTAAAAAGTACGCCCTCTATCATTTTGTTCGACGATCGGTACCTTCCAACTCGATATCCATCCTCTAATTTGTCGATGCACCTAATTTCTTATGATTACAACACAATTTCACCGATGATTTAGTGGATGCAAAATTAACGGTTTACCGACAATAGAACTTTTTATATTGCTAAATTAACGGTAAAATGATATTGTAATCATATGAAATTTGGTGTATCAACAAATTAGAGGATGTATATCTAGTTAGAAGATGCCGATCGTCGAATAAAATGGTGGAGGGCGTACTTTTTGCCGCTGCCAAAAGCCAAAAGCCTTCTAGGGCCTCTTTCTTCCATTATTCTCATATATATTAGCTTGGTCAACCGAATATTTCGGTCAAGTACCTTTGTTCGACTGAAAAAATGGTCAAGCAAGCTAACAGCCAACTAAGCAAAACACTCAGTCAAACAAGTGCTTAGCCAACTGGGCCTAACTCGACCGATTTGGTCAGTCAAACAAGTTAGCTTGCTTGACTATTTCCTCTTGGTTATTTCAGTCGGCTAAGAGAGTCAATCCTTGTAGTGATAGATTTAAATTATTCTAAATTTACCTTGTTTGGTATTCATTTTGGAGTTGAGATATCCATCCCCCTCCAAACACATCATTTGTAACAAACCAGAGTTTATTTGAAAATGACGTTTGTGGCTTGCAAACCATATCCGCATCTGCTCAAAATATGAACTCTAGTTATCCGAACTCCATCCCCAAACATGGCCTTAGTAGGTTCGTCTAACTTAGTATGATTTTTGATTTTTTGAAGTAGTCAGATTTTAATTTTTTAATGTCTATCAGCTCATTACTCAAGTTAATGCTCCCAATGATTGAACTCACATCTAGTTTCAGCCTTGTCTGAAATAATCGTTCATGATGAAATCTTACTTTTGTTCTGAGGGAGATGGATTGCTTTTTGTTTTAATCTATTAAACTATCATGTTTATGATTTTATAACTCATCCTTTCCTATGCTCCTTTGCAAGAATGGGTGCTTTCTGCTTCTGGCGAAGTTTGTAAACTTTCTATTATCTGTTATTGGATTCTAGTGCGGGATCACATTTATGGGCACTATAATGTTCTAGCTTTACAATGAGATTTGTACTATAAAGTCGGCTATCTTGCTGCCCATATAATCCGTGTGTTGTGGAATGTTATGAATTTTCAGGGATCCATACCGAAGGAAAGCGATGAAGCTGCTGTGATTGATTACTGATCCTGTTGCTATTTTGATGTATAATGAAATTGCTCGCAATTTATTATTACCCAAGTGCATCATAATGCAAATTTAGTGTATAATGAATTGAATAAAGAAAAGCAATGAGGGTGTAGTCTATTAATTGATTCTGCTTCTATTCAAATGAAATTGGCTGCTGTAAGTTGTTCCATGTAATTCCTGATCATATAATTTTCAAGTTTGATGATAATTAAAATAATCAAGCCATTTTTTTAGCATTCTGAGTAAATTTTATCTTTGCTTGCTCTTCCATGTCTTCTACTAGTTTGTATTTTTCTCATTTCCTTCTTATATTACATTTTTTATGCCGTCTTTTTGGAAATCCAACCCGGGACCTGACCTCTTGTGTGAAAAGGATTTACCGTAAGAGCTGTGTTTACGGTTGATATCTTGATTTGATATATCATAAACGCAAAATTATCATAAACCTTTTGTGCTTGAGAGTATTTCATGTGACAAGCATGTGACCATCTAATGAGCAAGTCCCTCTCTTATCTTTCTGAATATTTAGATTAGTCGAATCGTTTTTTAGTTTATACTTGTATGAATGTCTTCTCCCTTGAGTAGTTTGAAGTTGGCCGGAAGAAAAGTTGGTACGAGATTTAAGGTAAGTTCCGAACATGGAACCAACATTAATTTTGACTGCATCAATCTAGACGAGGTGTGGTTTCAACTATATAACTAAAATGCTTAGAATGACTTGTAGGCTCGGGCGAGTATAGACACGGTATAAGCTCTTATGATGACAAATCTAATGGCATTGGTATGATGTCTATAATGTGATTACACTCCAACCTCTTAGAAGAATAAAAAGAGATGCATGGTTATTTATCGGTAATTCATTCTATACACGAGAGCATCATATTTACCGAGAGTGCTGGTTTTACATAGTTATAAAATATTAAGGTTTCTTTTTCAAGAAAAAGTATACAGGCTCTTTGATTTGCTGGAACAGATACCTTTTGCCATTTGTCTCGCAATGCGACATACATTAGCGCTTAATAAAATCTTGGGTTCGGAAAAAATAAATATGTATAGTATTTGGTATGTATAATATTTGTTTTCAATTGTAAATTGTTAGAGGTCAATGGTACCGCAGCCACCAAAGATGATAAAACACGAATGAAGTGTTCTCTCTTGGGCTTTAGTTGGGGCGGGGGCCCATACTTGAGAACTATTGTTATAGGTCATCTAAAGTTTATTCAACAATATCGATCTATGGTTGATTGCTCAATGGATTGATGTCATGCATACTTATGGCAGAGAGACAGTTTGACCACCATAGATTTGTAAATTATTCAAAGTTCTCAATGTGTCGATATGATGTATTAGTCATTCTTCCCCCTTAATAATATTTGCAGCAATGCAATATTTGCTATTTGTTTTTTCTTTTAATGTAGGTTTAGTGACAACCATAACCAATCAAGTAGAGCTTACCGGACCTGTGGAGCTCCTAGGTACAATGTCTGTGAAACCAATCGTGGATCGGAGGAAAGAGGGTGGGTAGGACCTCGCCCCTCCCATGCTTTTGTGCCTTGCCTTGCTTCGTGGATACATTTTTATCAACTGAATATTAAAAAGATGGTATAAAAATGCAAAGTCTTTTCAACTAACAGGTAGTATTCTCGGTGTGTATTTATTTTAATTTCATATTATATATATATATATATATATATATATATATATATATATATATTGTGTTGACATGACATCACAGAGGTGCAGGAAATTATAAAATTCAAGGAACATGTTAAAATGAAGCCCATTATTATTTGTTGCAATTGGTTGCATGATTTGGTATATATCTTCCAACCCTATTGACAAATTTTCAACTTCTCACACTGCACACACCAAAACCTTTTCTTAAAAAAATCATGTGAAAAGGAAGAAGAAGAAAAGTCCCCAAGAAAGTCCAATAATGCTCCATTTTTTGAAAATTCAGCACCCTCAACCGGAAAAAACTTCTGTACAAGGGCCTGCATGGTACAAGCCGCTTGCAAGCCTTTGGATGACTTCTCTTGGGCACAACCCAAAACTATCTAAGGACTTGTAAGTGACTTGAATGATACAAGCCCTTGCATACCAGTTCCGCTCTCCACCAACCTCCCATCACACACAATAAATTAAATTATACCTAGTAGGTTAAAAATGAAAATGAATATCAGCCAGGAGATGCATATTTGCTGGAAATATTCTGTTGGGATTCTTTACAAAAATGCAAAAAAGAAGGGTGCTGTTGTAAAAAAAGGAAAGCTCACAAGTTCAATGTTCTGCATCACCTTTCAACATCTCCGTCAATTTCTCCGTTAAAATTTCCATTGATTTCCCATTAAAGCTTCATCCATTAGCAAACGTCCGTCGCCTACCAAATCATTCGTACATTGAAGAGAGAGAAGCGAGAACGAACCATCGAAATCTGCGAAATTTTTAATCCTCGATTAAAAAAAAAAAATTTAACTAAAAAATTGGAAAAAGACAGCGAGATTCCACTGTCCTAGAATCGAAAGCCTCTTCGTTTCTCTCTCTCTCTTTGAATTTATTGCTTGTTGGAGAGTATGGGGATTTGGTAGTGGATCCATGAGTAATATTGAGGGATTGGAGGCGATGGATCTCGAGAAGAGCGATTTTTCAGAGGATCGAAAGGGGAGTTTGTCGGCGTCGTGCTCGATTTGCCTCGATCTCGTGCTCGATCTAGGGGATAGATCGATCGCCAAGCTCCATTGCGGGCATGAATTTCATTTAGGTGACCGATATATATAGCCTCTTTAACTTTTTACTGGATTTCAGTCAAATTAGAGGGAAATTGTTATATTTTTTATTCTGTTAATTGGATGATTTGATAAAGATGCCTCCTTTGCTGAAAAAAGTAGAACTTTTGTTTTGTTAGAACAATTCAAGTGTTTTTTGTTTGAGCAGATAAGCATTTTAGAAATTATTGGATCCACACAACTTAAAAATATAGGATGTGCGTATTATGAGTTGTATTACATGATCTAATTTTTGATTGAAGAAGTAATAAACAGAAGAAATATATATATTTCTTCTCTTGTTACCATGGACTCAAAATTTAATTTATTGAGCTTTCGTAGCTGACTAATATAGTGAGTGAAGGAGCTAGTTTCTTAGTAATAAACATTTGAGAGCTGGTGTTAGAATGCTTGTGATATCTTGAGGTTCAATCCCATAACAAGCTAATATATCTTTGGCAACTAAATATAATGAAATTCTAATTAAAGCAATGAGGAAAACGTATAAATCATAAGTTAATTTAATAAGACAATTTTAATACTAAAGCAAAATACACAGAAACAAACACACTTGCTATCTTCCTTTATTTTTTCGATGGTCGCTTTTGGCCATTCGGATCAGGAACGCTTCATGAATCGCATCACAGAAAGAATTCAGAAGATGTGAATTAGGTAACATTCTTCTAGATGCACAGAGTTCGTGTCACGCCCCGCTTCCTAAAATACGGAATACGAGGGGTGATAAGGCCAGCCATGCTACTACGGTCAAGGAAATATCCATCTGTAGTCACACTTCGGCTTCTATCATTATGTGGTAATCAGTAATTGTAGCACAGGTAATGAGAAATGCAATCACCAATTCTATCAAAACAGATAAAAGATATACCAGATAGAGATCAAGGGAAAGATAGTGCTGGCGTCGCTGATCTAGATGTCCGCACTATCCTCGATATAAGGCAAGTCCTGCTCCTGAGCAGGATCCACTTCGTCCTCTGAGCATGCACACTCGGGTCGTCAGGGCAACATATATAGCAATAGATATATATGATGGGTATGTAATATTATTAAACATGAGAAGGGCAACAAAATGCAGAGCATGAGTATAATAAATATCAACTGAATATGAATAGTGCAATATAGGTATCATGTCACTAAACCAGGTAATGTGCATGCCACTCCTTATCGTTCACTAAGTCAATGAAATCAAATCGTGGAAATGATACTCTTGTTTAACAAGGGTCTCGTGCATGTCCGAGACTACGGTCCACTGTGCCCGGGACATAACCCTGTCAGCCGTGCATCTAGGCCCATGATCTAATGCATATATATGTATATTACTGACAGCGAATGATCATCCTCTAAATCACTGTACATCGCTAAATTCGAGTTCAATTCCACCTTGATTTCCGCATTCCCCATGTTATAGTATGCATTCATGTATTAGATAGGTTGTGGACAAATACGTATCGCTGTCACTTTCAATTACTTTTCCACTTATCAATATCACTGTCGTATTTGCCACAACACCATCATTAACACTACTATATCGACAATGCAATTCAGTCGCTAGGTTTCAACGTGAATGTTCACTAAGCAGCAGGTATAAAGCAAACACGAAAGTATGCAGAAATGCACTCAATGGGTATTCACCATTCTACGACGGCCAATGCCATACAACTTGCAAAATTTACGATAAATCATACGCATAGAATTGACCAAAATAATATAAAGGACATACGAAGTACACTTGATCATTTAAACAGTAAAATTAATTTCATGTCAATCGGGTTTCAGGTTAGGGAATTATCATCATTTGAAGGCAGCGATTGATTGCTGAAATTCCAGTTTCAGAACTGGAAACCCAACTTCGAGCACGTTTTATCAGTGATTGTGTTCAGATTCCGATGTTGCTCCAGTTGAATGAAATATAGTTCTATCAGTTAAGTTTTCAACGCATCAAACAGATTATCAATAGCACCCTTATATTAGAAGTTATGTTCAGTTTAACGTGACGGTGTAAAGAATATTATTGCAGAAACTGCAGAACACAGTGACACTCTAAAATACATTTAAATATCAAATGACGGTGGAAATGCACAGGACCAGATTCATGTGTTAGCTAATTAAGTTATCTACGCGACCATATGGGGCTCCGCGCATTTTCAGTTTTATGCAGGCATGTACAGGTGCTTAAATTCAGGTTTCCCCCGTAGAATGCTGCCCCGGACTGCAGTCCAGAGTTGCATCCCCGATCAATTCTCTTTGCCGTAATCTATCGATATCGAAATATAAACTAAATAAGGTTCTAGATAATCGAGTTGGCTTCGATATGAGCCATAGAACATTACATTCCGGTATGTATCAAAATTTGTATCAATTTAATATCTCGACATGCACGGTAAAATCAGAATTGACATCGCTTCTTTGGGACGTCGTTACACGTGCGATACTTCGTTATTTAGAGTTCAGTTTTCTATACGAAATTCGTAAGTAGCAAAAAGGAAATATGGATAAAAGTTTTGAGCATGATCTACGGGGTTATAGTTCAGTTCCCCACATCGAACTATCAGCACACAATATCGAGAACTATCTAATTAAAGTTGTTTTTGCCAAACACGTGAAAATGGTGTCGAATGCTTTCAACTCCACATGGTATTAACGTGATGTTCAGATCTAATTATGCTCAAACCAGTCATCCTAGATTACTGTGGTTTTTCTTAAAGATATGGATAACTTACGAATAATATGTGATAGTAAAATAACCGATATGAAATCTTGGGATGAGTGACATTATGGAATCATATTAGTAATTTCGCTGGTAATTTAGATCTGTGCCTATTATATTATTTTTCTTTCATATTGTAGTATAACGTATTCAAATTTCTCTTAATAGCTAAACTAAACAATTAAATATCCAAATATGGACCCGTAACAATCTATCTAGCATACAATTAATCCGAGTCTATAGTTATAAGTATGTGCATGTAGAAGCAAGTGAGATTTCACTTGTCTATGACGACGACACAACGACGACGATCGTGTTAGTGTATATGCCCCAGGAGCCATTATTGTATCATACTAGCTTGTATATTACTTAATGGAAGTCTGAGATATTCACAGTTGTATTAACAGTCTTGCTCAACATAGTAGTATGCTACTTGGTTTATATCTATCTCAATATGTGTATATTTCTTTTAGCATACCACGAATACATATTGATAGAGCCCTTAGGATCTTGCTTGACTATCAGCGTTGTGATGACATTCACACTAGTGGGGGCTGGGTAGTCTACAAGCACATCCTTTTTCAGGTCCCTAGTTGTAGGATTATCGAGACAGGGCATCAATACTCCAGAGTAGACTAGTGTGTACGCTTCTCATCCCAGCAGGGGAAATAATCTGTCCCACAGCCATTAGTATGTTGTACTGGAGATAGTATGCAGGTGCTCGTTGGGTTACGGGTACACCGGACAGGACTCGCAGGGAACTGTTGGTTGGTATTATACCCGTCGTCAGTTAACAGTTCTCAGGTGACATGAGTACAGCATAGTCCGTAGACTTGACACTGCTGCTTCGTCTCGAGTGTTTTCGCACCGTTCTTAGATTGCTGCCCTACCATGGCTCAAAGGAGTCGTGTAAACAGGTAGCCGTTGGGTGCAGTCCCGAAGCACTTGGAGGCAGTGGCAGTTAGAAAGTATTCGTCTCTCCCGGTATTAGGAGTTGATATCGCACTGTGGTTGGAGAGCCATTACGCAAAGTCCCTGGCCAGGGCAAACGAGATTTACTGGTAGGATTTCCAGTAGCTTCTCAAGGTGTAATGGGCTTCACTCCGACACGACTTATACCATCTTTTAGGGGACTGACGCTTGCCGCCCCCTAGGCCCGATATGCGATAGTCTTAGACGAACAGACCGGACTGTACAGAGATTGTCATATCAGGCTCAGTAGGAGTTCGGATGGGTTTCCTCATCGACCTTCTTATCGACATCTATCTGGGGACCGTTACATACAGCTAGTACTGCTTGCGGCCTGTGGTTAAACCCACTGCCAGCGTAGTGTCGAGTCTTTAGAGTCCCACACAGAGAGTTTCCCTGCTTCAGGCGAAACGATATAGAGGTCGTATGGTTTTACGACAGGGTTCAGACATATACGTGTACTTGTGCACGTATGATGTTCGGACAGTTTATACTAGCGGGCTTTGGTTTAAGGTAGATTTTAGTATTGGATTATTGGATTTATGCAGTCTCGGTATATCCGTGTTTTTCGGATAGGATGGGCATTCTCATAATTGCTCGAGAAGCTTCTAGAAGAAGGGTGACTCATTATGTTTTAATTCATTTGTGGATTAAGCTTAATGAGGTGGAGGAGATGATGTGTAATTTGCATTAAATGAAACCATGACTCATTTAGATGATTCATTCATTTGTGTTAAATGAAGCATGAAAATATTTGTGCAAGATATTTGTGCAAGATATTTTATGCTTTATAATATATATATATACAAATGAGTTATTTTTCATTTTATAATAACAAACACATTCTCTTTCCTCAAGCTTGTTGGGGTAAAAATTTACACCCCGGTTGACCGAGTCAAAGTCAAGGTCAACCCCCAAGCTAGGTGGGCCCAAGTCCAGGTCAAGCGGGCCCATGCCCAAGTCGAGCCCGCGGCCAGCCTCCCTATGCCAACAACAAAATCATGTAATAAATAATTTTTATGTAATTTTTTACACATGAATGTATGCAAAATGGGCACAAAGCCAATATTTTGTAAGCCCATGGCTTATGTGTAAAAATGAAATGGCACATGAACCATGGGATGGGCAAAATGCCATTTTTGCAAAGCCCAAGGGGCTAAATGTAAATATATAAGCCTATAAAAGGCAACATGATGAATAAAAAAGCATAACACTTTTATTCTCTCAAAAAAACCCTAGGGTTTGTATTTCTTTGCCTTTTCTGAAGGTCTCAAACCTTCTTCTTTCTTTTGAATTAAATCAAGAGTTTTACTCTTCCTTTTCAAAAACAAGATAGTTTTTCATCACCAAACCCACAAAGGGGAACTTGGATCTGTCTTTAGATCCCAAAAAGGAGAGATTTTGAGATCTCACATCTCTTGATCTTCAAGATCCAGCTAACAGAGGAGGAAGAAGAAGAACCCATTTTACTAAACCCAAAAAAAAACACACTCAGGAGTCCAACTCCACTCTGATTTCTTTTCCGAGAATCTTTTTAGGCTAAAATCCTCTTTTCCTCGCCGGCGCTCAAGCGTAGAGCGCCCACGTGCCGACACGTGGCGCGCTTGCGCTCACGCACTCAGCGCTCAAGCGCAAAGCGCCCACGTGCCGACACGTGGCGCGCTTGCACAATAACGCCCTGCGCTCGAGCGCAAAGCGCCCACGTGCCGACACATGGCGCGCTTGCGCTCAAGCGCAAGCGATCGAGCACAAGTCGTCCCAGTGCCGACACGTGGCGCGCTTGCGCTCAAGCGCACAACGCTCTGGCGCAAGTCGCCCCCGTGCCGACACGTGGCGCACCTGCGCTCAAGCACCCAGCGCTCAAGCGCAAGTCGCCCCCATGCCGACACGTGGCGCACTTGCGCTCGAGCGTCAGGCGCTGAAGCTCAAATCGCCCACGTGCCGACACGTGGCGCGCTTGCGCTACAGCGCTCAAGCGCAGAGCGCCCACGTGCCGACACGTGGCATGCTAGCGCCTGAACGCACAGCACCTGGGCGCACAGTGCCCAAGGCGCTGGCCCCACGCATCCTTTGGATGCCTTTTCCCCCTCTTTCTTTTATATATATATATATACACATATGCATACATATGTGCACACACACATACACCACGATACTGTCCCTGTTAGAAAAAAATTTCTAACGGGGCAGCACCGCAAGGGGGCTGCTAGCCCCCTTGACCCCCAGCCCGCTATCCGGGTAGCGGGACCCTCGTAAAAACTCTGCGGGGCCCCCGATATATCCAAAACCCCCCTTCCAAAACAACACGCACGTACACTGCACATTGAGTTCGCATGACCAGTTTAACTCGTTAATCGGAGGTTCCCTCGCCCCAAAGGCGAGGGGTAATTAACGGCAGCTTAGTCCGCGGCTGCCGGAGATTCGGATCCCCACAATCAATAAACCCCGGCCTATCCCAGGCAGGGGGAATCTGTAGTACGCCTGACAAGCGCGCGCGTATTCCCATCTCAATGGGGTGACGAAAAACACCCTACAAAGCTCTCTCTCTTCTTCACTCTAACCCTTATGCTCTCATGTGTTGAGATCCCAAGGGTTAGAAAGACTAATCAATCATTATTCCATCTCTATATCCTCTAGGTTACTTGGATTAGCAATCCTAGCCACTTAGTTAGCTCAAGTGAGAGGTTAAAGATTGGAGAAGGAACTCTTGGGTGGATCTTCTATCACATCGAGGAGGCCGACGAGGAGGTGAACAATAAGAACAAGGACCAGTATCTTGAGGTATAATCATCTATCATAGTAGTTTAGCACTTCTAGATAGTTGTTAGTTAGGGTTTAGCAAAGATCCGTAAAGTTAGTCGATGTTACCTTAAACAAAATGATTGTTTTACCTATTCCGCCTCCCTGCATCTTGTGGGGTGTCTAACGTCGACTTACAGTGGTATCAGAGCCTAGCTAAACCATCACTAACATGTTAGCAAAGTCTTTAGAAATTCGATCGCAATTTAATCTCGAAAAACCGACGTTTTGACCAAGTTTCTGCTGATTTTAAAACGGGGTCTAAAAATTTTTCAGGGACCCTTAAAAATACAAGTAGGGTTTTTAAAGAATTGTGAAGACATTTGGGATTGTGACTCGACCAAACCACCGCGGAACCGCGGCCGATCCAAGCGATCCGCCGTGGATCCGCGGCCGAGTTGACACCGAGTCAACCCAAATTTGCTCAGTTATTCTTCTGTGTTGATGTTGTGTTTTCTGGGATGTTTTGTTTCTGCTCAGGTTTTATGTGCACAGAGAATTGTTTGGAGTAGATTCATATGTGTTGCTTGATCGAAATTCTAAGAACTTTGGCTAACTGGATTATATCTGTGTTGTGTTTAATGTGTTCGTAAACCTCTCCTAATTGCTAGTATGTCGGTTAGCAGGGGGTTGCACATTTCTGTAATGATTTTTACTGGTTTGTGAATATGAACTTGTTGGATTGTCGTGAATGGATAGCCGGGATGTGAGACGAGTGTTTCTTTCATTCAAATGTAAATTGTAATTTGTTGTAATATTCTTTTGCGGGGCACATCCAAGTTGAGGTTGTAGCCACCGTTGTATTATTTCATTTACTGTTTTCTGCTCCTAGGATAGACCTAAGGTGGGGTGCACAAACTACCGGGTACTTTGAAGTGCTTAGTGGCCTACTCACGTCGTTGAGGCAGACCGCTTCACTTCGGGTACTTGGCGGGTAGTTTGCCGTACCCGTAGGGGTCTAGGGTAGGGGTTTGGCTATTCATCGCGACTGTGTAATCCGTCTTTCATTGCAGGCTCAAAAGAAATGCGGATTGCTTGTATATCCAATATGTTCATCTGTGATCTGGAATGCCTATTATTGCGTCTGACGAATGTACAATATATATATATATATATATGATATCTAGTAGGCGTTATGTTTTGCACCCGCGCTAGTCCAGCCCCCGCTCTGTTGTTAGTTAAGTAACCTAACAGGTGAATGACGGGGCCCAGTGGTGAATACGGATGGCATAAGAGGACTTGTATTTTCGTTGTTTTCTGGATAGGTTAATTGATGGGACACATTATATTAATGCAAAGAAAATAAACCAAAGTTGAATCGTTGGAACAGTTTAAAAGAAACCACTCGGTTATTTTAAAACAGAAGATTTTTTTTAATTGCGGAGCTTAAACCACTCCTTTTAAAAGCTATCCGGTTCCTTCGATCATATCAAGTTCACTACGTTCACGGTTTCGCCGAAACCATTTGTAGCCCTCCGTCATTTCATTTGGGTATTCAGTAGTATTCAAGCTATATATTTTGACCAACGCCAAGGCATAGTGTTTGGTAGCTGCTGGGTATTCATCTGTTGCATAGATAGATGAGTTGGTTTGGGACAGTCGTACTGCCATTTGGCCAGCGTCAGGGGTATGTACGGGTGGGTTCAAATTAACAAGATAATGATGGGTAGAACTTGACATACGACTTATGACATTTTGACCAACGCTAAGGTCATAAGAGCATGTGGCAGAAATCGATATCGGGAGTTTCTAAAGAAACTGAAACTTGCTAGTGTTGCATACCATTTGGAGTGATAATTCTGGTAGGATTCCTTCAGCTTTATCACACGATGATATTTGGATCCCGATCCTACTGTGAGTATATGCTATTCATCGGGAGATTCTTTTCACTTAACGATCAATGCTATAAACCAAGTAGGTGTCGAGAAAGGTGTCAGCGGGGCTACGCCCTCAGGGAAAAGAGGTTATTTAATTAAGGAACTTCGCGAAAGCGTCGTAAAACCTCTCTCGAAGTACCGACGCTTGCCTGGCTGAACGGTTAAGCAAGTATTGTACAGTAAGAATAATCCTGATTAGTTCTTCCTTTTTGGTTTGAGGAGGGATTCGAGAAACAGTGGGAGCTATCCTGTTTAGATAAACTAAAAACCACTCTAAACTTGCAAGAGCATCATGCTAAAGTGTTTCCTCTCTCTCTCCTAATTGCAACGACCCAGACATGACAGGCCTTAAGTTATTATTAGATAAAAATATTTTGACAGGGCCAAACTATAAAGATTGGTTCCAGAATGTTAAGATGGTAATTACCTATGACAAATTGGGATATGTCCTTACTACTAAGGTCCCTGCCGTCCCAGGTCCTGAATCTAGTGTCGCGGATAAGGAAATCCGCAAGACCTGAGAGTTAGATTGCGCGAAGGCCAAATGCATCGTGCTTGCCTTTATGAATAATGAATATCAGAGGAGGCACGAGAATATGGATATAGAATCCATATTTCTCTATATCAAGGAACTGTATGGAGAGCAATCTCGTATAGCTAGATACGAGACCTCGAAGAACTTGTTTCAGTCGAGGATGGCCGTCGGATCATCTGTAGGGGAACATGTCTTTAAGATGATTGGCTATATTGAAGAGCTCGCAGACCTCGGGACAACATTAGAGAACGAGCTGTATACAGACTTGATTCTCCAGTCCCTTCCTTCCACCTACGTCCAGTTTATCTTGAATTTCAACATTCAAGGTAAAGAAGTTGAACTTCCAGAACTCCTTAACATGTTGAGGAGTGCATATGGCACCTTGCAGAAGGTAAGGGAAACGCCTACTATGTTTGTTCGTGGTGCTTCTTCTTCCAGGTCCAAGGCAAGGACCAAAGGAAGGAAGAAGAAGGCTGCTACCAAACCAAGAGGTGGTGTTGGTAAGGTGGGAACCAAGGGAAAGGCAAAGGTTGCGGTGCCAGTAGTGGCAAAGGACGAGTACTTCCACTGTCGTAGGAAAGGCCATTGGAAGAAGGATTGCAAAGCTTGGATTGCCAAGAACCAGGACCCGAGGCAAGTTGTGGCTTCGGTTTCGGCTTTAGGTGTGTTTGTAATTGAAAATTGTCTGTCAATTAACTCTACTTCCTGAGTATTGGATACCGGATCAGGATCTCATATATGCAATTCATTGCAGGCACTGAGAAACCGTAGAGTGCTGAAAGTTGGTGATATGACCCTCTAGGTTGCAAACGGAGCTAGCGTGAATGTTGTGTCCGTAGGGGATTATCACCCTGGATTGACGAGTGGACATATTTTGGTTTTGCGCAACTATTTTTGTGTACCTAGTTTAACGTGTAATATCATATCAGTATCGTTGTTATCAAAAGAAAGTTCTGATTTCACGTTTGTAAGTGATGATAACATCCACCTTAATCATGGTTTGATTGGGTCCGGTACACTAGATAACGGTATATACGTGTTAAACCAATTACAGATTTTCAATGTCCAGAACACACTAAAAAGAAAGTCTCCAGATATAAATCAGGCTTTCTTATGGTATTGTAGACTAGGTCACATCAATGAGACAAGGTTATCTAAGTTATATAGAGAAGGATATTTGGATCCGTTCGAATATCAATCTTATACCACTTGTCAATCATGTCTCAAAGGAAAGATGACAAAGACTCTATTCATTGGACTTGGAGTAAGAGCGAGCGAGCTCTTAGGACTCATACACAGCGATGTATGTGGTCCAATGTTTATACATGCAAGAGGAGGTTTTTCATATTTCATTACTTTTACGGATGATTACTCTAGGTATGGATTCATTTTCTTGATGAAACATAAATCCGAGGCTTTTGAGAAATTCCGAGAATAAAAGAATGAAGTAGAAAACCAAACCGACAAAAGTATCAAGACACTGAGATCTGATCGAGATGGTGAATACTTAAGTGCCGAGTTCCTGTGTTACCTAAAAGAGAATGGAATTCTCTCTCAGCTTACTCCTCCATACACTCCACAACATAACGGTGTATCGGAAAGACGGAACCGAACCCTATTGGATATGGT
Source organism: Agapanthus africanus (assembly GCA_030015575.1). NCBI lineage: Eukaryota > Viridiplantae > Streptophyta > Magnoliopsida > Asparagales > Amaryllidaceae > Agapanthus > Agapanthus africanus. The sequence goes on along the minus strand of CM057349.1, from coordinate 411,073,883 downwards.
ACGTTCCATGATGAGTAATGCTGAGTTACCGCGATCTTTCTGAGGTTATGCACTAGAATCAGCTGCATATGTTTTGAACATGGTTCCTACCAAGACTGTGCCTACCACACCATATCAGATGTGGAGTGGGAAGAAACCCTATTTTCAGTATCTGAAGATATGGAGATATCCAGTTTTTGTTAAAAAGCAGCATGCGGACAAACTCGAGGCACGCTTAGTGCAGTGTAAGTTTGTGGGATATCTAAAGAACTCCAAGGGGTATTGTTTCTATTACGCAGAGGAACAAAAGGTTTTTGTTTCTCGTAATGCTCATTTTCTAGAACAACGGTTTTTAGAAAAGGAAACAAGTGGGAGCGCAATAGAACTGGAAGAAATTCCAGAACCACAAACTACTACTGAAAGTTTGATGGAGCCAGAAGTTCCAGAAGAACAGGACATTCCTGCATCCCTCCCCAGGAGTAGTAGGCTGTCTCATCCGCCTGAGAGATACTACGGTTTTCTCATAGACAGGGATAGAGATGATTGCGTCATTGATAATGATGAACCTACTAGCTTCCAGCAACCCATTCAGAGCGGCGACTCAGTAAGATGGCTGGATGCAATGCGGCCCGAGATGGAGTCCATGTACACCAACAAAGTATGGACTTTGGACTTTGTTCCAGATGGGATAAAACCCATTGGATGCAAGTGGATCTTCAGAAAGAAAATTGGTATAGATGGATAGGTGGAAACCTATAAGGCTAGACTTGTTGCAAAGGGTTTTCGTCCAAGACCTGGTTTGGACTATGACGAAACTTTTTCTCCAGTGGTTATGCTCAAATCCATTCAGATCATTCTTTCCATTGCCGGATTCCATGATTATGAGATCTGGCAGATGGACGTAAAGACGACTTTTCTAAATGGTAATTTAGAAGAGTGCGTCTATATGGATCGGCCAGAAGGTTTCAATCAGAGTGGGAGTAGCGGGAAAGTGTGCAAGTTGCTTAAGTCCATTTATGGACTAAAGCAGGCATCGCGGAGTTGGAACATCTGTTTTGATGAAACGGTCAAAGAATATGATTTTATCAAAAATCCAGATGAACCATGTATATATAGTAAACTTGTAGTACGAACTGTCGTATTCCTTGTCTTGTACGTGGATGACATTCTCTTGATAGGAAATGACATTCCTATGCTATAATCTGTCAAAGGATTCTTGTTACACAGGTTCTCCATGAAAGACCTAGGTGATGCCTCTTACATTCTGGGGATCCAGATCTATCACGATAGATCTAAGAGGATGTTGGGACTTTCGCAGTCCAGATATATCAACACCATACTGAAAAGATTCAGTATGGAAGATTCTAAGTACGGTAATTTACCGGCTTGTCATGGAATCACCCTCTCCAAAGAGATGTCTCCCAAGACTGATTTGGAAAGGGATCGCATGTCAGTTATACCTTACGCTTCTGCAGTAGGTTTTATAATGTATACGATGTTGTGTACCAGACCAGATGTAGCTTACGTACTGAGCATGGTAAGCCGGTATCAGTCAGACCCAGGGGAGAAGCACTGGATAGCAGTAAAGAACATTCTCAAGTACCTGAGAATGACTAAGCATATGTTCTTGGTTTACGGCGGAAAAGACCTCCAGATCAATGCTTTTGCTGACTCCAGCTTCCAGAGTGACAAGGATGACTTCAAGTCCATGTCAGGTTATGTCTTTACCCTTAATGGAGGGGCGGTGTGCTGGAAGAGTTCCAAGCAGGACACCGTTGCTGACTCGACGATGGAAGTGGAGTATATCACTGCTTGCGATGCCGCAAAAAAAGCAGTCTGGATGAAGAAGTTCCTAACAGAACTTCAGGTGGTTCCTACCATTGTTAATCCAATTCCGCTGTATTGTGACAGCAACGGCGCTATAGCTTTAGCGAAGGAACCCAGGTCCCATCAGAAGTCCAGACACATCTTAAGGCGGTATCACCTGATCAGGGAGATCATAGATCGCCAGGAGATCGAGGTCCGGAGAGTTGCTACAGAGGAGAACGCTGCAGATCCATTCACAAAGGCCTTACCTCAGACACAGTTCGAGAGACTATTCGAGATGATAGGTCTTCGATATGCCAGTATATGGCCCTAGTGCAAGTGAGAGATTGTTAGTGTATATGCCCTAAGAGCCATTATTGTATTATACTAGCTTGTATATTACTTAATGGAAGCTTGAGATATTCACAGTTGTATTAACAGTCTTGCTCAACATAGTAGTATGCTACTTGGTTTATATCTATCTTAATATGTGTATATGTTTCTTTTAGCATATCACGAATACATATTGATAGAGCTCTTAGGATCTTGCTTGACTACCAGCGTTGTGATGGCAGTCACACTAGTGGGGGCTGGATAGTCTACAAGCACATCCTTTTTCAGTTCTCTAGTCGTAGGATTATCGAGACAGGGTATCGATACTCCAGAATAAACTAGTGTGTACACTTCTCATCCCAGCAGGGGAAATGGCCTGTCCCACAGCCATTAGTACGTTGTACTGGAGATAGTATGCAGGTGCTCGTTGGGTTACGGATACACCGGACAGGACTCGCAGGGAACTGTTGGTTGGTATTATAGCCGTCGTCAGTTAACAGTTCCCAGGTGACATGAGTACAGCATAGTCCGTAGACTTGACACTGCTGCTTCGTCTCGAGTGTGTTCCCACTGTTCTTATATTGCTACCCTACCACGGCTCAAACGAGTCGTGCAAACATCTAGCAGTTGGATGCAGTCCCGAAGCACTTGGAGGCAGTGGCAGTTAGAAAGGATTCGTCTCTCCCGATATTTGGAGTTGATATCGCACTGTGGTTGGAGAGCCATTACGCAAAGTCCCTGGGCAGGGCAAACGAGATTTATTGGTAGGATTTCCAGTAGCTTCTCAAGGTGTAATGAGCTTCACTCCGACACGACTTATACCGCCTTTTAGGGGATTGACGCTTGCCGTCCCTTAGGCCCGATATGCGATAGTCTAAGACGAACAGACCGGACTGTACAAAGATTGTCACATCAGACTCAGTAGGAGTTCGGATGGGTTTCCTCATCGGCCTTCTTATCGACATCTATTTGGAGACCGTTACGTACAGCTAGTACCGCTTGCGGCCTGTGGTTAAACCCACTGCCAGCGTAGTGTCGAGTCTTTAGAGTCCCACACAGAGAGTTTCCCTGCTTCAGGCGAAACGACATAGAGGTCGTATGGTTTTACGATAGGGTTCGGACATATACGTGTACTTGTGCACGTATGATGTTCGGACAGTTTATACTAGCGGGTTTTGGTTTAAGCCAGATTCTAGTATTGGATTATTGGATTTATGCAGTCTTAGTATATCCGTGTTTTTCGGATAAGAGGGGCATTCTCGTAATTGCTCGAGAAGCGTCTAGAAGAAAGGCGACTCATTATGTTTTAATTTATTTATGGATTAAGCTTAATGAGGTGGAGGAGGTGATGTGTAATTTGCATTAAATGAAACCATGACTCATTAGATGATTCATTCGTTTGTATTAAATGAAGCATGAAGATATTTGTGCAAAATGTTTTATGCTTCATAATATATATACACAAATGAGTTATTTTTCATTTCATAATAACAAACACATTCTCTCACCTCAAGCTCTCTTTCTTCTTCACTCTAACCCTAATCCTCTCATGTGTTAAGATCCCAAGGGTTAGAAAGACTAATCAATCCTTAATCCATCTCTATATTCTCTAGGTCACTTGGATTAGCAATCCTAACCACTTAGTTACCTCAAGTGAGAGGTTAAAGTTTGGAGAAGGAACTCTCGGGTGGATCTTCTATCACATCGAGGAGGCCGACGAGGAGGTGAACAAGAACAAGAAGGACTAGTATCTTGAGGTATAATCATTTATCATAGTAGTTTAGCACTTTTAGATAGTTGTTAGTTAGGGTTTAGCAAAGATCCGTAAAGTTAGTCGATATTACCTTAAACAAAATGATTGTTTTACCTATTCCGCCTTCTCGCATCTTGTGGGGTGTCTAACGTCGACTTACAGATCGCACGGACACGAACACGGTGGAGGCATAACTACAAGTACGTCACAGCACAGGTAGCGGCGACGCCAGCGAGCTCGGGTGGCGGCTGGAGGCAGTGGGTGCAAGGGCTCTGTCTATAGCGAAGTCAACTAAGGTAAGCGGCTGGGGTGCTTGTCGCGGCAAGGTCGGCGGGGCGCGGAGGCGACGGGGGTTAGAGCTCAGGTGAGGTGCAGGGACGAGGGAGTTGGGTTTGGATGTTGTAGCTGCTCGGCTTGGAGGAGGGCAGAGGAGAAAGGTGATGGTGGCGCTGGGGAGTTCGGCGGCTGCGGTTGCAAGCGACGATGGCCGGCGGTGATGATGGTGGCAAGGTGGTCGGTTTGAGGTGGAGCTTGTAGTTGGGTCGGGAGGAAGTGGGGAGCTCAGGTTGTGGGTCGGTTGTCGAGGAGGGCGGTGGTGTGCAGGGGTTGAAGGGAAGAGAGAGGGAAGCGGGGATGGTGACGACGGAGTAAGACCAATGGGGTGATCGGCGACGAGGTGTGCAGGCGAGGGTTGCAGGGGTCGGTTTGGGTTGCAGTAGGTCTCGTCGTCGTGGAGGAAGGGAAGAGGAGGAAGGAGAGAAGGGGAAGAGGAGAAGGAGGTGGAGATGAGGGGGACTGAGGAGGTGGTCGGCCGCGTGGGGCGACAGCGACAGAGGCGATGGGGTCGGGGTTTCTTGGGTTGGCGGCGACGTGGTTTGCAACGGAGGAGAGAGGTGAGACGAGGTCAAGCTCGGTGGTGGGGTGAGGTGCTGGGAAAGATGATGATGGCGAGGTGGCAGTGGATGCTGTGGGGTTGAGTTGTGAGGAGAGAGGGAGCGAGGCCGGTGAGGGGATCACAGGTTGTTGAGGGGAGCGAGTCGTGGGGTAGCACGGGGGAGATGGGAGTCGGCGAGGTGGTTGCAGCGAGGGGCGGCGTGTCGGGAGGAGGTGCTGGTGTCGAAGCGGCTGCGGTCTAGATGGTGGCTCGTTGACGTTGACACGGCCGGTGGCGGCGTGAGCTCGTCGCAGGAAGAGGGTGGCTGGAGGTTGCCGCGACGAGATCGACGGAGGAGGCGGTGATGTGACGTGGGGGTTTGGTTTGGAGGAGAACGAGAGAGAGAGCGAAGCAGAGAGGGAGGAAGTCGATGGCTGCGCTCGGTGTGTAAGGAAGAGGGGAGAAGAAGTGGAAGGAGACGAGGGCAGGGTTGTTAGAGGCGATGAGGTGGAGCGGTGGGGTGTAGTGGCGGCTAGAGCGTGCATGGGTTCGAGGTCGCCGGCGATGAGCTCGGTTGTGTGGTGGGTTTTGGTGATGGTGGTAGTTGGTGCAGCGGTGGTGTAGGGCTCGAGTAGAGGCTCGGTTGGGTTTGGGACTGAGCTGCCGGGGGCGGCGACGACGACGAGGAGGTGGAGCGGAGTTTGGGGTAGAAAAGGTGGTCGTTGGTGACGGAGATTGGAGGAGGTCGAGGTAAGCAGTGAGGGGTCGTCTTGGGGCTGATGGCGACGAGGTGCCTCGTGGTGATGGTGGAGGTAGATACGAGGAGCTAAGGGAGATGAGGAGTTCGGTGAGAGGATCTCGGAGGCAATTGGGGTGTGGCTTCATCGTGGGGAAGTGTGTGTCGAGCGCAGGTTGCGCGAGAAAGAAGGGGTGGTTGCTAGGGAGACGGAGCCGTGGAGGGGGTCGCGATTCGTGGGAGCTCCGCGGGTCATGGGGAGGCAGATAGGGGAGAGTGAAGGAAGAGGAGAGAGAGGAAGAGAGGGAAGAAGAAAGGGAGAGGGCTGGTTCGGGTCGATTGGGTTAGGGGTTTGGGTTAGGGAGTGGGCTACTGGGTCGGGTTTGGGTTTGGGTTTGGGGTAGGGTTTTGAATAGGTATTTTAAAAGAATTAGTAAATTTTATTAGAAAAATATAGCGAAATATTTATAGGAAATATCTAAATGGAAACAAAAATAGGGAAAACATTTATTTATAAATACGGAAAGTATTTACTACGGAACTGGGTATTACGGTTCGAGTGGTGATTTTACCATTAGCAAACATGTGACTGCTATCTGCTTCACCTTTCCCTTGCTCCACTGTTAAGCACTTTTCATTTCCGACGTCTGGCAGACGTTTTGGATACATCCTTTCTCTCAATTCATATAAAACCCCTTCAGATCTCTTGTTCTATCCATCCCTTTGAGGTCTATAACAGACCTGTAAGCCATTTTGGGATCTGATGGATGTTGAAGTGCCTAATATTTCTCATGACGGTGAAGAGAGTTTGGGTGCACCATGCTCGATTTGCCTTGAGCCCTTGCCAGATCATGGCGAGAGGTCGATTATAAATCTCCGATGTGGTCATGGATTCCATTTAGGTGATCAGTTTTTCCTATCTCAGTCAATATTTTGGATGCACCATGTTTTCCTGATTTGCACCGGAACAGGTGTTTCCGCCCTTTCTTTTGTTTTTTCTCTTTTTATTATTGACACCGTTGATCTGACTTTTGCATCAAGAGCTATAATTTTCTATGCTTTAAGATCCATGGTTGTTGAATATGGTATAATGATATTTTGCATGTGGCATGATTAATAATTTTTTCTCTTTTGTGAGAATAATCTCATCTTATTTCTAAATTGCATTCTATTTCATCAGAGCTGATGAGGAATTCAAATAATAGAAAAAAGAGAAAAGGAAATATTCTATCTATGGTAAGATGACCAACATTCAGTTTATTCTATATGGTTAACCGAATAGTGCAATAAAATATGTCCATATAGTTATCTAGTTAAAAAAAATTATGTCCGGCATATTTTATTGATAGGTTCCTTTGCTGTCCGGTAAATACAACTGAAATTTCATCTTAGGAAGGCAAAAGATTTCGTAATCTATCAGTCTTTTCCCCGCCTTGAGGAGAGATTATGCTGAAAGAGCTACCTGAGGTCAATTGGATTTGCTTTACATGCATTCGAGGTGCTTAAAGGAGGAGCTAGTTTTCTTTCCTTTTTTTTCAAAAAAAGAAAAGAAAAGAAGGAGCCTGTTTCCTAGCAAGCAAGCAAAGTGTTTTCATTGAGAAAAGCAAGCAACATAACTGGGAAAAAGTGCTGACAGGGATTTAGTAATTATTTGAAGTTATAATTGTGTTATCAAATATCTACAGGTGAAATTCGTAGTTTAATTCAACTGATTTTTATATGCAGTTGAAATTTCTGAGACATGGTTCACACATATCGATCCTTTGTTTCAGGCACTTTGTTGATGTCTATTGAGGAGAAATGTCCAAAAACATAATTATAATGGGGAACCAACATTGGATACTTATTTTGCAAATGGTTGATGAGTGTAGCATGTCCAATGAAAGAACTTTGATCGTTTGGTTGAAGTAGAGGTTATCAACTTATCAAATAAAAAGATCATGATCCTAAGAACACGTCTGAGGTCTGCATCTACATGCATGGTCATGTTGAGTGGGCATTCATTTCTCTCACATGATCATTCACGGAGATGTGGAAGAGCACATGGGAAAATAGAGAATAAGAGGAGAGATTATTCTTGGAGTCCAAAGTATTTGCAGTGAAGTAGAGTGAAGGAGAGAACAAGACTCTGGGAGCGTAGGAAAATTTATATAGCAATACTTTTCCTACCCACCCCCCATCATATCTGCACTACCCAAGAGATAATGAGGTGGGGCTCACTTCATTCAGATATTATTGCTATGTTGAAGGAGTGCATCTTGCTTTTCTCTTGGGGGGACAAGCAGGCTGGAATAGGTGGGTAGGAAAAGTATTTCTTAAAGATATATATGCTTGCAGAGAATTCTGTTTGTGTAAATGTGTATGCATCGCGTAGATGTGAAATGTTTTGTTTAAGATGCAACAAATATATATGTTATGTAAATATAAAATGACTGCAATTACTTGGAATGCATGTTTAGTTGTTTACAATCTACATTTTAAGTGCATAGTTGGAATGTGGTAACTTAATATTTAAACCTTTCCAGTTTTCACATGATAATATAGGCCGTCCATGAATGAGTAAGGTGTGAAGTTCTTACGCATTTGTTCACCAGTTCTTCTAGTTAAAGAATTTGGTATTTGAAAGCGACATGGAGTTGCACGGAATTACACCCAGCAATTGACCAATACTAGTGTAGATACTAAAGCAACACAAATGCATGGAGGCAATGATGATTAATTGATGAATTAAGTACTAAGATATGCTGAGATGGAGGTCTCTGAATTGCATTCCATATTATGACTATGGATTTTAATTACTATATGTATGGATGAAGTGGTATCTATATTGTAATCAGCAATATGGATTTTGATTTCAATATGATGGATTTACGGAGGGGGGAAGGATCTTGATAGAAAAACTTACATATTGTCAATGATTGCATAGTGTCGGAAGATCTTATTAGTTTGGTCATTGGTTTTGTTACCTAAAGAATGTTCTCTTTAAGTGTGGCATAGTTACAAGTCGACCCAGCATCTTGCATTGAAACTGGTGAAGCAACATGAATGCAAGGAGGCAATTGATAATTCATTGATTAATCAAGCATCAAGATTCACTGGGACGAATGTCTGTAAATACTTTCTATGATATGGATAGATGATTTACACTAGGGATTTCAAATTTTCAATTAAAAGATGAATAAAATTATATAGTGTAATCCAAAATTTTAATCAGCAATATGAATCTTGATTAGAGTAGATGAATTAAATGGTTCCATTCATATTGTAACCAGCAATATGGATTCTGATTACAACATGAATGTATTTAGTCTATGGATTCTGAGTGCAGAAGGGGAAATTGAGTTTATGGAAGAATTAACTTGTTGTCCAGGTAAACCCCTGATTTTGGGTTTAATTGTGTTATATGGCTTCAGGACATGTGTATGCTGGTGCAGGAGTTAAGAGAAATTGATGATTAGGCCACTAGATTTTAAGTGTATCAAGACATAAAAAGGATCTTCTGCACTCTTTTAGATGTAATTCAATTGGATCTCTATATTTAAGTCATTCAGGTAAGTCTTAGGGAGAACTGCTTGAGATTTTGTAACAGTTAGATGCGAAGCTAATGAAACCCTACGGAAAGTAGCAGTTGTTGTAGTAGATGAATAAAAGGGAAATTCCTCGGAGAATACTTCTCTTAAATCTATCGACCGTTAAACGCAGAAAGATACTACTTTTATGGGAAAGATAATACTGTTATGGGTATTTTTGCGGGCAGTTTGCTGAGCAGACCTTACTTAAGGACTGTTTGTTGCTTGGTTTTCATTAATGTTATTTTGGATGGAACCATGTTTGATTCTTGTCCTTGTTTCTGGAAAGGAAATGGAACAGGTGGTGAAATAAAGGAATAGGAAGAGGATTGCAAGAACACTCTAAAGTCTTAAATTGAAATTATATAATAATTTGACCAAAATAACCGTCAGCCGATTCGCCAGTATTGGCTTATCTAGACCTGAAAGGTGACTCTATTAACTCCCTTGCACCAGACAATTTTATGACTAGGTGTCTTCATCAACTGGATTCTATATGATCATAAGCAAATTCCTCATAATTACCTGAATGTCCACAACATATGTACACATGCACGTGTCTATGCACATATGTATTGCGTGGTTTTTTTGGGTGTGCGTGTGTGTGGAGGTTTCTCTCCTATGTTGGTGAAAAAGTCAACTCCACATAATATTTTTTTTTATGATTGACGTCGTCCATCTTGATCTTCATGGTCTAAGCATATACATACTAATTTTCCATGTGACTTTGATAGTGTTCGCCTGATGATTCAGTGATGGAAAATGATCTACGATCAGTAAACTATATGCAACCATCTGATTCAATAGCAAGGTGTATCGAAACCATATTTTTTCTGATGTGTGTATTCTTTTGAAATGTTGATCAAGATGAATGGCGCCGATCATAAAAAAAATACTCGATAGAGTTGGTTTTTGACCTAAGGTTAGCCGACCCCCATGTTTGTGACACACACAAAGTTGTTGGGTTCTGTCCATAAGAGGGTTCATTACTTCAATTTTGCACAATATATACTGTAGCTCTATGACTGTTAGTTATGGCTTTGCCTTTGATTAGAATGATTATTGAAGTATTGAACACTGGATCTCCTATATGTGAGGAAAGGCAATACCATGGCCAAGCTCATTACTTGCAACAATATAAATTATTTGGTCTGCAATCTACAGTTGTCTGTTTTAGTCCGTTCTAGATTGTTTTGGATATTTGTACCATGGCCGAGCTCAGGTATAATAGAATTTCTTCAGATGTCTAAAAATGATATAGGGCTCCCACTGGTCTAGATCAAGCAAATGTTCTTCCTGTGCTGACTTCGACTTGTTTGAGTCGTGCAGTATTGTCATTTGTCAGTTGATGAAAACTCCATGGTGCAAAAGTGATCTTTGAAACCAGAACAGCTTGACTTTAGAGTCTCCTGAGTCCTCCCCCCTAATTTTTTAGAAGAACTTCAGGAATAACACCTTATCGGATATATGAATATCACCTCAAAGGTTTAAAAACAAACTGTTCTAAGGCCTCAGCCATATGTTCCTTTTTAGGTGATGACAACATATGAAACCATGCTAAAGCAGCTTGAAGTATAAAATAAACCCTAAAAGCTGGCATAAAGTTGAATATACTCATCTGGTTGCACGAATGCATGTGATCATGAATGTATTTTTGTACATATCGTGTCACTTACTGTTCCTGTGGACATTTTTAGTTCTTTGAAAGCAGCCCAGAATACTCACATTATTGAGAATTATAGAAATGCACGGAGATTGTTCCTTATTGGACTTATAAATATTCTGCCCACTAAATAGGACAAAATATTCTGGTAATGCAATTGTCTTATGTGAGCTGAAGCTTCTCCCTGTCTGCAATGCAGAAATTATCCTCATATGGTAATTGCTTCTTGCGAGATGTTCTGTCATTATACTGTACCTACATGCCATCAGGAAAAAGTTCTGTTTTCTGCTATACCTTTTGTAAATGTTTTACTTCACTGCCAATTATGATCATTAATTGCAAATGTATAGTTATACTAGTGGAAAATACACATCCTTTATGCTGGTGACAATTATTCGTCAATTCGCATATCATTACACATTCTTGAATTCTCAACAGTTAAATAAGTCATTGGCTAAATAATTTTCATACTGAAATGGCACTTGACTGCTATTTGTTCAGATTGTATTGGGTCTGCATTTAATGCAAAAGGAGCAATGCAGTGCCCAAATTGCAGGAAGGTTGAGAAGGGTCGGTGGCTTTATGCAAATGGGCATCGTTCATCTTCTGATTTTGATATGGATCCCTGGATGACTGATGACTTTTATGATATCAGTTACTCTGAGCTGGTAATTCTTCCTATCATACTCAAACTTTCTATGGAATCATGTTCATCGCAGCGTAATTATTTTGGCCATATTTGATTGTGTGCATAGACTTTGAATCTCTTATAGTATTTTGTCTTACATAATTTCTTATTTACTTATATGAAAGTACATAGCATGCCTTTCAGGCAGCACTATATATGCATATTCATTTTCATGCTGAATTCCTGTGTTATGTATTACAGACTCCTGGATCTGAAGATCTATTTGGCATCTTAAATTGAATATTACTTTGCAGTTGTAAATTTCATATGATTTCATCTTCTTTTGTCTTAATTTCTGCATTCTGGTGACTGGTGCGAAGGATTTGAAATTTCCTTTTCTACTCTCAGGCACTGATAAGCTATAACAACCTCTGATTGCACCTTCAGGGATTTCCATATACAGCCTTCAATACCATTTATTTTCATTTTGTCATCTATGTGTTTTTGCTGGGCTCTGTGACCTACATCATGCCTCAGAGATGAATTCAAACCGCCTAAATAGTTTTCCTCATCTCCACCTCTTCTTTTAGACTTTTCTTTGATGAGATTTCTGGACTGTTTCTATTTGGTTGCATGAGCGCCTTTAACCAATAAGAAAATTATTTTCTTGGACATGAGTCTGGCATCAGAAGTCCAAAGTGTTGATATTGGGTGAATAGCTGTAAACCATCATAAAACTTTTAGTTACTTCTTTTTTATTTTTAGAAGCTTAGAAATGATGATCAACTTTTAGTTACTCCTTTTTTTATTTTTAGAAGCTTAGAAATGATGATTGTCTCTTAACACGTGACATCTCTTATCTAAATAGTCTCTATTTTGAGACTCCCTCCCCTGTGTGTGCGCGTGTGTGTGTGGAGCCGCAAAAAGGTTATACGGTTTTAACTACACTGTCCTCCCAAAAAAATGTTTGGTTACCAAATCCTCACTAACTACATGTTTTTACAACCCCTAATGTAGTTGCAGATGCAAAAAGAGGTGAAAATGGTTTACTTGGCTCAACATCCAATATGAGTGCAATACCAACTACAAGTCAAATATTTGCAAAATATTTTTCATGTCACCAAATCCTCACTAATAGCGTAGTTTTATCTTCATCTCTAAATAATTAAGTTGATAACTAATTAACTATTTAACATTGTTTAACAAGTAATTGATGTAGTTGAAAAAACAACCTTACCAAACACTGGAATGCGATTCCAACTGTGGTTGTTGGAGTTGCATGCACTTGTAAATCCAATGCAACTCTACACAACCAAACACACCCCAATCTTTATGTTACACATAAACTTAAAATGACATCCTTCGTCAGTCCATATTTTAATGAAATTTTAAGTTATAGGCCCGGTGAAATTTGCCTACCAAATTACTGTTGACTGGCACTTTATTGATGGCGTAATGTATAATGCACATGCCCAATTCACCATATGATGGAAAAAAGGATTTTGTTTAATGTTAGGATAACCATGATTCCATAAGTCAATGCAGTTACTTCAGTTTGTATGTAGGCTTTTATTTTTTACAAGGTAATTAGCATTCAGTCAACAATATCTATTTTGCTAATTATCATAGCCACACTTTATTGTCTGCTACTATTGTTAGGGCATAATCAGATGAACATTACATTTAACAATCAATTACTAAAAGTTTATTTGGTTGTGCTTTTAAAGCAAGCACTTTTATGGATTCTGACTTATGAAAACCGTGTTGTGAGAAGTTGGTGCATTGCTATGATTTTTCGGACCTTATTTAGTAACCATAAACCTAAAACAATGATTGAGTGAAGCAACATATCAGGGACTGTTTGCTTTGCAACAAATAGGAAAAGCAGCATTTGGTTTATTTGGTTGTGCTTTTAAAGTAAGCACTTTTATGGATCCTGACTTATGAAAACTGTGTTGTGAGAAGTTGGTGCATTGCTATTATTTTTCGGACCTTATTTAGGAACCATAAACCTAAAACAGTGGTTGAGTGATGCCAATATCAGGGACCGTTTGGTTTGCAACAAATAGGAAAAGCAGCATTTGGTGCATTCAGCAAATGCTGCATGCAATACTTTTGCTAGTGAAAAAATTCTCATTGTGTTTGGCTGAGGAATAAACAAGTGGAATTCCCCCTTCCCCCAGTCCCCCCCAACAATAAAAAAACACTTTTGCAAACTTGCATATGTGGTTTAATAAAATGTTATCTGGCACCCCTTATAATTGTCATGGTCACATCTCCCAAGGTTGCAACATTCAGATAATAGTTTTAACATCAGCCTTGAGTTTGTCATTAATTATGCAAACACGACACTAAGTCATAAGCCGTAACATGCCTTCTACCAAGTTCCATTATTCATATAGAGCATAAATAGCTATGATATGTTAGAGAGTGTGCTGTACTGTCAGTAACTTGGTTTTGGCGAGCTGTTAGTTACAGCTAATTTGTTATGAGTTTATCAGATGAAAGGGGCAATCTTGTATGTATATTCTCATAATAATAGCTATGATATGTTAGAGAGTGTGCAATACTGTCAATAACTTAGTTTTGGCAAGCTGTTTGTTATAGCTAATTTGTTATGAGTTTGTTAGATGAAAGGGAAATCTTGTATGTACATTCTGATAATACTCTGATGTGAATTGGGGTGGAGAGAGAGCTTCCAAATTTATTATCTTTTCATCTGTACTAGACCCTAAATCCCTTGACTGTATACATTATATAGTGGGTAGTATCTCACATGTTCAAATTTATGAGCAGTAAAAATTTCATCCAGACAAAAGCTGAGCAATTAAGATATGTATGATTGAGCAATTATTAGAGCGGGGACTATTGGAAGAGAGTCAGCCATTTGCTATCACCATAGGTTTACACCAATCATTGTCATTTTCCTATCTCTTTGCATTAGTTATGGATGAACTGATTATGTATATTCATGATGACGTCCCATGGTGTGTGTTGTGTGCTTATGATATTGTTTTAGCAGATGAATCTAAAAAGGGTTAAGCTCTATATTAGAAAAATGGAAAGAGACCTTAGAATCTAAAGGATTTAGAATTAGCAAAACAAAAACTAAATATGTGGAATGTAATTTCAGGAAAACAATGTGAATAAATGGTTATATAGCGCAAACTGATGGCCGAGCAATATCAAGAAATAACCATTTTCGTAATTTAGGGTCTATAATTAATCATGATGGAGAATCGAGGAGGATTTAGATCATAGGATTACAATGGAATGGTTGAAATAGAGAAGTCCTTCAGGAATCTTAGGATGCCTTTGGAATTAAAAGGAAAATTCTATAAGACGGCGATAAGGCCGACACATTTTATGGATCAGAATGCTGGGCAATTAAAAAACATGTATAAAAAATGAGGGGCCGAAATGAGAATGTTAATATAGATGGGTGGTAATACATTAAAAGATATGGTAAGAAATGAGTACATTTGTAACAAGTTAGAGGTGGTTTCCATAGAGAATAAGATGAGGGAGAACCGATTGAGATGGATTGTTCATGTGCGATGGAGACCGATCAATGCCCTGGCTAGAAGTAGTGACAAAATTGTGATTAATAACGCAACTAGCGGTCACTAACATAGAAGAATGGAAGAAAATGATTCATATAGCCGACCCCAAATTTTTTTATGAAGGCTTGTTGGTGTTGTCTTTGTTGTAGTTACCCAATCTTAGCAATAAATGTGAGGAGTAAAGTAGTACTTCCGTGAGCAACTAATTTAATTTTTGCTGTTCACCAAGCCTTTAAGAAAGTGATCCAGACCTAAAATTAGCAATATATTCGAGGAATAAATTATTACATTCATTAAAAGTTGATTTATATCTAGCTGTCCTCCAAGGAAGCCGTGCATTATTTGTAAATTGTAATAGTGACATTTGTGATGTGTGGTCCTTGTGGATATTTACGTTCTAAAATGTGATTGTAAAGCAACTAGTGGGCTTTTACCTTACTTCGAGATAAGTTGTGGGAGAAGTTCATAGAGAAAAAGACATCTAATCTCAATTTTTATTCTAAAATTTTGTGAAAGCCTCGGGTGGCTCTTATGTTGGGCCTGAAATGTTTCTTTTTTTGAAATCAATGGTTCTGAAATGTAATCTATCATCAGTTTGGGTGACCAAATTGGAAATACATCGGGAACAGTATAATCACTACTCCCGACAGTAGTTTGCTTTCACAGGCTTTTGATCTGAACACCAGATGTTACCATTTACTTTCAAATATTCAACAAGCAGATTTTCATGCTTCTTTGAAATGTTTGTAGTTTGCAATAATCCTGTGGTCTTTGCAAGGGCTATCTTACTATAAGATGAAATGCTATCCGTGATCTTCCATTTTCCTTTATTCTGTAAATATCCTTGTTCATGACTTCACAAGTAAGCTGACTTATTTGGCTGTTGTATATCTTCCATTTTGCAGCCATTTGGATTTCAGTGGTGCCCTTTTCGGGGAATTACACAGTTAGCATCATTGTTTGAGTAAGTTTGGCATGCAACTATAGAGTTCTTTTTCCTATAAATTTATATTTTCCAAGAAAAGCTATTTTATATGATGAAATTTTGTTTTCTACTGTTGATAGCTGGCTAATTTGACGTGCTAAACAAAGTTATTTAACTCTTTGCCATAAATCTGACCTGGCTCCTGTTCATCTCATCCTATTTTCCAGCAAACTCTTGATATATGAGACTTGCGTTTGGCTTGTACATGAACACACATACAACATATCCTTGTTATTCTTCAATTATATCATGAGATCCTGTATTAGAGAATATGAGAGATTGATTTTGAAGGTTTCTATAGCTGTACTCCATGTTGAAGCACCGAGACACCAGGGACACAACAATTAAAATTTAATAAAGTACAGATATGGTGATCATACAAATCTAATAAAGCACTGAGACACCATAGAGACAACAATTAAAATTTGGGTAAATTGTCAAAAAAAAAACAAGCACTTTTTTCGCTGTCAAAAACCCCCTGGCCTCGAAAAGGTGGTCAAAAACCTTCTGAAATTTTTTCCCGCGGTATCTACATAGTAGCCTGCCATATCTAACCAAGTCATATAAACTATTTAGATATCGCAGAAAACCATTTAAATATCACATGCAGCTGTTTAGATATCATAGGAAACTAGATATAGCAGGCAATTACTAGATGTCACAGGTAGGGGTTTTTTTGACAACAAAATTTTTTAAGGGGGTTTTGACTAACGTTTCGAAGCCGGGGGGATTTTGACAACGGAAAAAGTGCCGGTTTTTTTCCCTGACAATTTGCCCTTAAAATTTTATATGATGATAATTTCCACTGCTACAATAAACTACAATATGGCTATTGGAATGGGACACCGTTTGACACCCTGGATTATCAAACGTGTTGGGATGAATGTAATTCTCCATTAAAAAAACAAAAAAAAAACTATTATCTCCCTTTTCGAAAATAAAAAATATTTTCATCTTGTCTCTTTGACTAGGTCTCTTTCAAGGAGTCGAGAGAAATTTATAATGTTTCTCTATGGTTTGTGTTACTTGCATGACTAAGAAATGTTTGGTCTGCCTATGTGCAATTGGAATTTGACAAGGCTTGGAGTTCTGTTCCACTCCCAGTCTCCCACCTCCATATTTATGGAGAAGGCTTGATGATGATTATCCCAGCGAAACATTGCACAAGGCTTGCATGGGTGCCTTATCATACTAGATGGAATAATACAAATTGTATCTTATCAATTATTTTTGTTTTAGTGAGAAAGAAACACAACATTTCGATAAATGGAGTTTAGGTATCTTCTACTATAAACCTTATTGGCATAAAATCAAAATGATATTCAGTAATGGATTTTTTTCTTAATGTTTGTCCTATTAGTCTTTCCGTAAAGTTCCGTTTTATGGCTCATAAGTTTGGTGCACTAGTAGAAAAAACTGCAATAGCGAGGGAAGCATTTACGAGGGACAAATTTCACTCAGCAATGTGCTATCAAGCGATTTTTTCCTCTTGCTAATATTCTCTCGGCAGTGATCTATTTCTAAGGCGGAAAGAATGCATTGCCGAGGGAAAGTATAAAAACGCAAATTTAATTGGGCCAAAACATAGCGAGAGAACCATTTTCGTAAGTATATATCCCTTAGCAATAGTCGCATTAGCAACTAAAGAAATGCAAAGGGAATATTGCCGACGAATATCTAAATCATCCATCGCGAATGTGCATTTGCGAGGGATTTTAAGGATTTTATATCTTTCCATTGCCCCTCGCTAATGTACTAGATTCTTGTGATAACTGAAATGGTAGTTAGAATATTTTCATGTATGTCATGTTATAGAAAATTGATTTTCAATACGAATGTTTCTTTTCTTGCTCTTTAATAAAGTACTTTCTTTGTAAAATTCCACTGCATGGCTCATAAATTTGGTATGGCTTTATATATGTTCATTATTTTTATAGATAGTATCGAACTTTTCTCTCAAGTTGTATGTTATTTATTTTTGATTTTTTCTGTCTTTAGTATAATTGATAGTGTTAGAGATAATGTGTGATAAAGTAGTTGGGTTTTTGATATTTGATCCAAACCCGTATCCGTAAACTCTAGTATAAATCTATATGTATTCCTCTATTAATTAGCTAATAAAAAAGAATTTTATTTTTTTCTCAAATTCCTCGTTATGGTATCAGAGCCATGTTTCGCCAAACCTTAGCCGCTGCCAACACCAAACCCTATCCACCGCTAACATCCACCATCAAACCTTAGCCGAACCATCGCACCAGATCTCGCACCACCACACCAAATCACCGCACTAGATCGCACCACCGCACCAGATCACCACACTAACGCATCAGATCACACCACCGCATCAGATCGCGCACCTCCGCACCAGATCACACCAAATCTGTAAGTGCACGGCGGCGCCCCGGCCGTCAATCCGACGCCGGAATGCGGAAGCGGTGATAAACTTAAATTTTGCGGACTTTGCAAACCGGCACCACCGCGCACTAAACTCCGGATCGTAACCATTAACTAGTCTAGCTAACAACAAGTAAGGGAATAGAGATATACCGACTGATCCGAGTCCTCCGGTCTTCATCTCCACTCCGATTTCCTCGCGGGATCTCCGTCCGTCTCCTCCTCGTCGGAAAGGGCACCACGAAGCCGGGTACTTTTACGGGCTCCCGCCTCTATACCGAGGCAACTCGGGCATGAAGCCGGCAACTCGACATGCTCAAGATATGCTGTAGGTTATCTACTGTAGTGTCTCTTTTAGGGTTTGTTGCCATTTGAGGATGATGGAGGATACAAGACAAGAAAAATGGTGCTTGCATTTTTCTTATCATGAAATGAGATCAAGAAAATGAAACACTCTCAAGGATGAAGATGAAACCCTCTTCTTCTCTTTTCTTTCACTCTTTTTTTTTTTCAACCATGAATAAAACTCTCTTCTTGTAAGAATGAGAATGGTGGAGGAATGAACACATAATGCAAAGGGAGGTGAGTGTAGGAGCATAAGAAAAGTGACCATATCCAAGGTCAAGGAAACATACACCATGCTTAAACTACTATACACTCCATAACCTTTCACATCTTAAAAAAGCAAGTCAATGGTGCAAGATATGAAAGCCATCATAATCAACACAATTGCAAGAAACCCCCCCACAAAGTGTTATTTGCAAAACTGCAAATAACCCCCTCCATCGAAAAAGTCCGGCCGGGAAAGAACAAAGGAAAACCGGCCGGAACGGAATGCAAACTGGCAACTCCAGAAAACTGGTCCCGTAATAAATTACAGGAAAACCCCAATACTGTGCATACACACCCGCATCTGTATTCCGTCCGGATACAAATGCAATGAGACAAAATCTACACTGTACTAAACTAGGACCGGCTTAAACCAAAGCCGGCTAGTTTTATCCGTTCGATCCTGATCCGTGCAATACCGCACGTATCTGATCGAACCCTGCCATAAACCTATATGGCTACTAGTACAAACCGTCCGATCCTGATCCGTGCAATACCGCACGTATCTGATCGGACCCTGCCATATCTCCATATGGCCTCTACAGCGTTTCGCCCGAAAGCTGAGTAACTGAAAGTGTGGGGGACTCTAAAGACTCGTCAATACAATGGCTGTGGATTTAACCACTAGCCCGTTAGAGGTATAAGCCAATACGTAACGGGCCACCAGCTATTGACTAAAAGGGACGTCGATGAGCGAACTCATCCTGACACCCTACTGAGCCTGTCAGTGACAATATCCGTGCAGTCCGGTCCGTTCGTCTATGAGTATCGCATGGCGGGCCTAGGGGGTTGGTAAAAGTCAGACCCCCAAAAGCGGTACAAGTCGTGTCGGAGTGTAGCCCAGAACACCCTGAGATACTACTGGAATACCTACCAGTAAATCTCCTTGCCTTGGCCAAGGACTTTGTGTAATGGCTCTCCTAGACACAGCACGACCTCACCCCCAATACCGGGAGAAACGAACCCCTGAAGATACGCTCACTGCCTCCATGTGGCTCGGGACTGTACCCAACTAAAACCTGTTTGCACGACTCCTTTGAGCCGTGGTAGGGTAGTAATCAAAGTACAGTGGGAACTCACACGAGACAAATGACGATCCCCAGGTCGATGAACTAACCTGCACACATGTCACCAGGGAACTGCCATCTGACGTCTGGTATATGACCAACTAGCATGTTCCCGGCGAGTCCTGTCCGGTGTACTCATAACCCAATGAGCACCTGTATACATCTTAGGTGATCCAACTGACACCAGTGGCTTGTGAGACCGGCCACCGCCCCTCGTCGGGGTCTCGACTGTATACACTAGTCTACTAATGGAGTATCGATGCCCGGTCTCGAAACTCCCACGACTAGGGACCTTTTAAGGATATGCTTGTAGACCCCCAGCTCCCACTTATATGATCGCCCTCATACTGCTGGTGGTCAAGCAAGAATCCTAGGGGCTCTATCAACGTGTAATAGCGACGTGTCATGTCACCTAAAGCAGTACACGATGATAAAGGTAAACCAGATAGCATACTATCATCTCGAGTAAGACTGTCCTACCGGGATAGGTCCTCCCTCAATCATTACAATCATTACAATCACGTACCTGGAATCATGTCAATGACATCGAGCAATGTAGGAAGTTTATTTATCTCGGCTAATTTTATTCCAATGGTATCAACAAAGCTTAATAGTGATAATTATGCCCAATGATATGTTGCAGTTGAGACCTTGATGAGTAAACATAAGTTGCATTACTTGCTGGAAAGTTATTCTGCTAAGGACAAGGATGGGAAAAAATATGATGATTGGCTTGTTAAATTAGGTGTGGAATAGCATGGAACCTAAGATGAACAACGTTTTGTTTTTACCTACGTTTAAGGAGATATGAGAGCAACTTAAAAATATATATTCGGGTTCTATCAATATGGCATGCATTTATCAGCTGTATCAGGATTATTTCCAGATGAAGAAAGGAGCGAACTTTCTTGAAGACCATTACTTGTCTTTCAATAGATTATGTCAGGAATTAGATTTGTATCAGCATATTTCTTCCAATATTGTGGAGATGAAGAAGTAACGTGAGATGCTGAATGTTGTGTTTTTTATTGAGTCTTCCCTCAGAGTACGAGTCCGTTCGATCTGGTATTTTAGAGAGTTTATAGATTCCGACCCTTTATGAAGTATTCTCAGGTTACGCCATTCGTCCATGTCAGATCTCTCATCTGATGTGTGTGGTGATAGTAGTGTGGATAAGTCTGCATTGGTGACCACATCTGGCAATACACGTGGTAGTGGTCTCGGCTATTTTCTTGATGGTCGTGGTGGTAGTGGTGATGGAGGACGTGGTCGTGGTCGAGATGGAAAGTTGTGCACACACTATGGGAAATCAGGCCATTCTGTTGACTTTTGTTAGGATCAACATGGCAGACCTTCTGCTAATCATGCATCCTCTCAGGATGATATATTGGAGTACTCGCATCCCACTGTTCCATCTGATACGGCATCTTTGATCTCAAAGATATCTATTTCTGAGGATGAGTACCACAAGCTCCTCTCTATTTAGCGGTCTTCATCTGTTGCCACGGTAACCCATGCTTTAGGTACTCCTATAGTTTGTATTGCTACTAGTAAGCCCTGGATCATTGATTCAGGTGCTGCAGATCATATGACAGGCAATTGTGGTTCTTTTATTTCCTATATATCGTCTACACGAAAATCTCATGATATCTTGGCCGATGGTTCTTCCTCTTCTATCACTGGAGGTGTGTCGGTACATCTATCTAAGGATCTTTCGCTTTCATCTGTTTATTATGTTCTACGATACCCTATTAGCTTATTGTCCGTTAGCAAACTTATGAGATTGTTAAACCGTTATGTGACATTTTGTCTTTCAGGATCTACAGACCAGGAAGCGGATTGGTGGCGGACAAGAATCTTAGGCTTTTATTATCTGAATACTAATGATGTTTTTTCTTAAGGTACACGCTCTTGTACTCCTCATTCTATACCGAATTTTGTTTGCTACTCACAATTGTCATCCAAGTATGAGTCCTTTGTATCCTCCTTATTATCCACAATCTTACCTAGTTCTTTACATGAAGCTTTGGGTCACCCTGGCTGGAAAAAGGCTATGGAGAAAGAGATGGATCCTATGTATCAGAATGGTACGTGAGATTTGATTCCTTTACCGTCTGGTAAATCATCAGTTGGATGTCATTGGGTGTACAATATTAAATATCATCCTGACAGGACTATTGAGTGGCCGAAAACTCGTCTTATTGCTAAAGGTTATACACAGACATATGGAATTGATTATGCGGTGACGTTTTCTTCAGTATCGAAGCTTCCGTATGTGCACATTCTGATTTCTTTAGCAACAAATTTAAATTGGTCTTTATATCAGTTGGATATCAAGAATGCATTTCTCCACGGTGACCTTGAAGAAGTATATATGGTCCATGCAAAGTATGAAGACAGAGAAAAGCTATATATGGGTTCAAGCAGTCTTCTCGGACTTGGTTTGGTAGATTCAGTGCCGTTGTGCAAGAGTTTGGTTTATATCAGTGCAAGAATGATTATACTGTTGTTACACGAGTACTTAAAAAAGAAAAGAGAATTATATTAGTGGTGTATGTTGATGATATTGTTATCAGTGGTGATGATACTGACGAGATTGTTGTTCGCAAGAAATTTCTCCAATATCACTTCCATACGAAGGACATGGGGTTATTGCGATATTTCTTGAGGATTGAAGTTGCACGCTCCCCAGAAGGTATTTGCTCGTCTCAGAGGAAGTATGTCCTAGATATTCTAAAGAGAGTGGACTTTTGGGTACCAAGCACATAGATACACCAATGGATTCTAATATGAAACACTATGATGATCGAGAAGAATTATTAGAAGATCCAGGAAGGTACCGTCAATTGGTTGAGAAGCTTAGTTATCTTACAATAACAAGATGAGACATTTCTTTTGCCGTTAGCGTCGTGAGCCAGATTATGGATTCTCCAAGGGAGCCTCATTGGAGGGCAGTTATTCGTATTGTTCGCTATTTGAAGATTCACCCGATCAAGAGTTAATTTACCGCAATCATGGAGATATTCAACAGTTGATGGGATTTTGTGATGTTGATTGGGCGGGATCTCCTAATGATAGGAGGTCTGCTATTGGCTATTGTATCTTTCTCGGTGGTAATCTGGTATCGTGGAGAAGCAAGAAACAATCAATTGTGGCTAGATCAAGTGCGGAGGCTGAATACCGTGCTGTGGCTCATACTACGTGCGAGTTGATTTGGATAACTAACCTCTTAAGTGAGCTTGAGTTTCAAATTCATCATGCTATTCCTCTCTTTTGTGACAATCAAGCAGCAATCCATATTTCTTTTAATCCTGTTTTTCATGAGAGAACCAAGTATATTGAAGTTGATTGCTATTTTGTTCGGGAAAAGGAGAATGAATTTCTTAACCCTCAATACATTGCAAGTAAGGATCAACCGGCAGATATTTTCACAAAGGCATCGAGAAAAGTAAGAATTGAATTTTTATGTAATAAGATGGGTCGACATGATATGTATGCACTAGCTTGAGGGGGAGGAGATAATGTGTGATAATGTAGTTGGGTTTTTGATATTAGATCCAAACCCGTAACCGTAAACTCTAGTATAAATTTATATGTATTCCTCTATGAATTAGCTAATAAAAGAGAATTTTATTTTTTCCTCAAATTCCTTGTCGGATAGCTTTGTTAGCCTATGCTAAGCCCACATCACCCAACTACTTTCAAATTTCTGTAGATATACTGTTATGTGCTGTAGTTACCCTAGCTTACATCCATGTTAGAACACTCCTTTTTACATTTTCGCCGATATGAATTTCTTACATTCTTGTTGTTTTCCCTAGTTCTCTTTGATGACCATAATTCGTTTCTTCTATTAGAGACGGAAATAGGAAAAAATCCAACTGCGTCCTAATAGTAAAGCGAAATCACCAAGTTATACAGTTCTCCTAGTAACTTTCTTGTTAAAGCAACCTGATATACATTCTTCTTTGATAAACTAAATTTTGATGAGAGAGGGATGTCTTAGCATCAGACTATTTTTGGAAGTTTTCTCCTATTTTCATCATATGGACTTAAATTGATGAGACAAAGCTTATCTTTTACGGGCTCTTCCAGATTGACTAATATAAGACCTCATGCCAACAAGGTGAGGCCAGGACTCTCATTTGCTAACTGGATACACTTTTTTCATTTGTGTCCATAAATTTCCTAGTTTATATGTCCCTGGTTTCTGTTTAGGACAAAATACGATATCATTTACTCGGGGTAGCTGATGTTTTTTGTACATCTACCAGTTAACAGTGACTTAATGCATAGTAAATTGGTCTAGATAAGTAGGTAGGCTGATGTTTAATTAGACCAACCAATTGGCATGACTATTTGCAGACGAGAATGCAAAAAAATTTGTGCACAAAAAATTGTAAAAATGCATCTCTGGTTATTTTGATGGTTTTATTTTGCAACGATTCATCTCCAGATTTTTATGACTTTCTGTGATTTTTCTGTGCAATACAGCGAAAGGGGTCTCTTGGACAAAATCTGATGATTCCTAGTTTCTTTTCCTTGTAGAGCCCCATCACTTGTAAAATTGGTCCAATACATAGGATATATATCCTGCATTTTTTTTCTGTTGTTTAATGATGGCGTAGTCATTTTTAATAATTGGTTATAGTCAAGGTCGCTCACTTTTTACCATGCACCAATTTCTAGATCACTTTATTTTCGCGAGGGGGGGGGGGGGATGCCCAAATCTTTGATCACTTTAGAAGCCAAGCTCTTGCCCTTGCTCGATTTCTATCTATCTAAAATCTTGATTTCATAAATGTAAATTGATATTCACAGTTCTATTTCTGCCTGCAGGGAAGGAGAATCCCAGCTAAATTCTTGTAAGCAACCTAGCAATCTTTTTTTTGGCAGTTTAATAGAGATTACTCCTCTGCCCCCCCCCCCCCCCCCCCCCTCTTACTCTATTAACTTCTGCTACTTGTTATTCTCTTTTATATTTATACCTCGGAAGATCATGAATCGTTTGGTAGCTCTACATATGGAGACCGCTCAACTGCTTCAAGCAGCACACATGTGTGCCCTTACCTCGCCCTACATGGACATGCTCATGCTATGCATTCAACTGCTTCAAGCTCTACCGATTCTGTTCCAGAAAACAATTTGTTTCCTCAGCATCCGACCAACTTGGGAGGAGGGCAACCACCTGCTGATATGCTCAACTCCCATGGGTTCGCAGGCATTGAGCCTCAGAATCACAATTGGCAGCAGCTGCATTCACGTCCCTTCTCTTCATTAGGAAATGTTGCTGATCAATCTGCACTTCAGTTTGGTCCGAGACTATCAAGAAGTGATGCCGGCAGCCACCAGAGGTTAGGATCCTTGGTGCATTCACATCTGCTCTTTCATGGGTGAGTTCTTAGCAATTTGCTTGTCTCTTTATATATATATATGAGAGTGCTCTATTGCAAACCGGTCCGCGTTTTCAAAAAACGGGAACCCTTGATCCATGGTATATTTGAACGATCTGAACCGTTCAAGTTGATCATCCTACCTTCAAGGATTTGAAGACCTCTAACCCATGCATTAGATGGAGTTCATGTTACTATATTGAAAGACCTTCATTTTTCACTCATTCAATGCATGGGTTAGAGGTCTTCAAATTTTTCAATTTTTCATACACATTCATTTGAGGGTAGGGTGATCAACTTAAACGGTTCAGATCGTTCAAATATGTCGTGGATTGAGAGTTCCCGTTTTTAAAAAATGCGGACCGGTTTGCAATAGAATATAGGGATAAAACGAAGGTAAAACCCCCCGCGTTTCATGAAAAGAATGTTTTAACGAAACTACTTATCAAAGAGAAGAAAAAGAAAAATAGAAAAAAGTGAAAAAAAAACAAGCAACAACTTGGGTCTCAACCCAACATACATAAAACCTCACGCAGCTCCTTTCAAAAGCACAAAAAGATCCCTCTCCTCCTAGCCTAACCCCTCGATCATGGCTCCTGCTCCTGCACCTGTTTTTTCATACCGCGTCCATTCCAATTTACTTCTCGTTTTGGCCACACCCTTTCTTGATTTTAATATTTGAGTATCAACTTTTATAATAAATGCATATACTTGCAACTAACCAAAACTGAGCGTAAACTTATTGGAATAAGATAATGCGAAACAATACTATAAGGGTAGTATAGAACTTTTACATCTCTATCGTTTTCTTTCATAAGATAAATTACGTTGTTTAACTAGTCTGCAATTTGACAGAAGGACAAGTGGAGCATATGAAGTAGAAGGTTTTATTTATAGCATACAACCCTCCCTAAACTTAGCATATATCATATGAACCCCCTCACCCCTTCAAGAAGGGTTTTGTCGTCTTCAACTTACGGTGAAAATCCCAGGCTCAAGTTTCATTCCCAGTATTTCAATTTTCAATAACTCTAAAGCTCTCATCAAACCAGCTTCCATTTATCATCTACTTCCAGTTTTTCCCCTTTCCTTTTCTGTGTATACTCTCTTGAGAGTTGAGATTAACCTTTCCATGGAACAAATTGGTGATTTTAGAATTCTTGGATGAGGATGACTGAAAATAGGGGAGGGTTGTTAAAATATTTGGATTATTGGAGACTGATACCCTAGGGGAAAGAAATTGGGGACCCCCCCTTTTTTTGGGGTGGGGGGGGGGGTGGGGGCGCTAAACAGCATTAACTTAAATGTGATTTGGTTCTAGCGCAATTAAGTAATCTAAGGGACTAGCATGATTTTAGGGGCATTAGATACCCAAATTAAAAACCCGTCATATGTTGTTTGGTGAGACTATTCTTCTTGTGCAGGTCCGGATCTCACAGCGGAAGCAACCTTGTGACATCGATGGGCCCACCAGTCATGGGAGAACCGAGGGGTCAGGCTCACACCCAAACCCATCGGCTTAGCAGTAATCCCATCTACCAACCATCTGTTCCTCACTCAAACTTGCGACCCGCCCCATTTATGCCGCCTTCTATTCGAAGGTCGTCAAGACCCAGGGGCACTGGATTCACTCTTGTCTCTTCTTTAGCCACAACTTCTTCCTCCTCTGTTGAAACTGGTAACTTCTACGGTTTCACCTCGGTCTCAAGCTCGGCCAACCTGGCGCACCAGGAGTCCGATCATTTCTATGGACGGCGTAGTGGTCGAGACGGAGTGGCCCCACTTCCTTGGATCCCTCTAGAAGGTGAGTCACAATGGTGGGGTCCGTTCAATCCGAACCCAGGCCTGCAATCGGGAGCAGGCTTTGCTCAGAGGTCTAATAATGGTGAGAGGAATGGCCAGCGAATGCCGCCGCCACCTAGAATGCCGCCGCCATCATACATGTGAGCGGAACTTAATCTACGACGATGCTTGAAATTTGAATTATTGTATTGTTGTTCCTGTGATATCCCTGATAAACATGGTGCATGAGAACTGCTTGAGCTTGGACTTGGGTTGTCTTTGGCAGTTTCGGTATTATCGGGGGTTTAGTGTTGGCATTGATGCCCGAGTAACTTTTCTAAGGTTTTTTGGTTATACTGCTCTTAATGTGTTAATGGTTTGGGATGTGAATTTTTTAGCTGCTTCTGCTTATGAGGATGATTGTCTATCTCTAGATTTGGGAGTTGCTTTAAATGGAATATTTTATCGTGAATGGATGGGTGGTATATATTGCTGCTGGGTATGTATGTTGTGCTTTACATATAATTGAGTGAGAGTTTCTCCTTCAGTGATTTAAAGAATAAATTTCTAATATTATCAATGTCGGTTTTTATCATAATTGCCGATAAGTATATTTGTTGGTTTTTCTTTGTTTTATCGTTCCTTCTTTCAGTTGGGTTTTCAGATTTACGTTCATTAGGCTAGTGTGATTGCAATTTTGTTATTTTTAGTTTGTTCCCACTTTCCACTTTTTCGTTGAGATTGAGCTAGGTGCCCACTCCATAGGGTTTGCAGCGCGTCCCACCATTCTTTTGCTTGCATCAAAGGACGACACGCTAGTTGAAAAGGGTGACAGGTTATGTTTCAAAACTAGTCGTTACACGAGCCTATTAATGAAGTAAAATCAATGAACCCGAAGACTTGGTGGAATGGGAAGCATGTAGGGTATGCGCTCTTTCCTTCTACGCTGCACATTCTATGTAAAATCATGGCAGCTGCAATAACCATGGTGCTCGGGATAGGCAATGGGAGCATTCTTTGAACTATCAATAGGTTAACATAGTTTGGTCTGATTATGCCCTAATTTGAGCTGAACAAGTATGTAGGGTCTGCGCTCTTTCCTTCTTCGTTACACATTCTATATAAAATCATGGCAGTTGCAATAGCCATCGCGCTCGGGATCAACAATGAAAGCATTCTTTGAACCGCCAATAGGTTAACGCAGTTTGGTTTGATTATGCAGTAATTTGAGCCGATTAAGTATGTTGGATTATCAAAGTCATACTGTATACCATATCATATTGGATATGGATTCTATGACAGATCTGATTTATTATTTCTTACAATTTAGTTCATTTAATTCCTGAGAACCATAGCTCTTCTTATCAAATCCAGTCGCGTCATTATTGACCAAAGTAGCACGTATAATATGCGACCAACGAAAATAAAAGTTCATGAGAATATCTTCTCCTTCTTTATTTTTTGGAAATTCTTACCCGTAGCTTAAATTGATATTATTCTTCGAGTTTGTAAGGGAAATAAGGAGCTAAATGGATTGGATATATAACAGATATGTGTGTTACCATATTCATATGATCATATCGGATGGTCATAAGTGGACTTGAATATGAAAATGGATGGTTATCGGAAAATAAAAATACTATCTGTATTTGATAAAAATCGGATTATTCACAGCTGTTTACATCCTAAGACAAACGGTCTCCTCTAGAGGAAAGAATCCAATTGGATCGGATTCTACCAAAGTGACAACGGATCCGCAAGTCCATCTTGTCTGATCTGATCCGAAACCCAACCCAGTGCGGCCCCAATCAGGCATCAGCCACAGCATTGACTCTTTTTCTTCAAGCCTCTCTGCTCCTCAGCCCTGAGTCCTGCAGTTCGATCGATTCTCGCCATGGCCTCTCTCTCCATCGCCGCCTCCATCGCTGCCGCCGCTCAACCGATCAAATCTTACCCAAAAATCAAAACTTTCCTCTTTCGAAGTCCCCAATTTCATCCCTCTCTCTCTAATTCCCGCCTAACTCCCTTCAGCCGGCCCCAACTCACACCAAAGACTCCTCATCTCTCGATACGATGCTTCTCAGGTTCCGATCCATTCACTTCTCTCTTGTTTTATTCCTTCTCTTTTGATTTCATCTGATTTCTTTTGCTCTGTGTTGATATCTGAAGCGCTGAGCCCTGGGATGAAATCGACGTTGGACACGGTGGTGAAATCGCACAAGGTGATCCTTTTCATGAAGGGGACCAAGGATTTCCCTCAGTGTGGCTTCTCCAACACTGTGGTTCAGATATTGAAGTCGCTGAATGTTCCGTTCGAGACGATGGATATCCTCGCGAACGAAACGCTGCGGCAGGGGCTGAAGGAGTATTCGAGCTGGCCTACGTTTCCTCAGCTATATATCGACGGCGAGTTCTTTGGGGGATGTGATATCACTGTTGGTAAGATAAAAGTTTGGTCTTTATCAATTTTAAAAAAAAATAGGGTTTACTGCTTGGAAATTTCATAACTTGATATATGTTTTTGTTTGATTTTGTAAGATTAGAAGCAGGTGATGGATGAATTGAAGAGATACCGATTTCAAGTATTGTTGTATAGTGATTTGTGGGCTATTTCTAACTTTTTACTGATGCGCAAGTTTCTTGTTATATCCTTGAGCTTTTTGCTACCATTCATTTCAACCTCATCAGGTCAAGTGCACTCATTTCTAGAATATGTATTTCCCCCCCTTAATTCACAAATATCAAGATCATAAAGCATGGCTTCTGATTTGGCGGTCTTGTATAACATTATCTTTAAGATCATGGATTGTAGGATGGCATGATAGTCCAAAATGCTTTTCCATGCCTTGACTCTATATATAATGGTGTACTCTATATAGAAATCTCATTATGAGATGAATAACGATCCTAAAATGATCACTCATCGATTTCATCAGCAATCATTGTGAATTATACCTTGACAAAATTGCTAAAGCTGGAGTCCACTTAGACTGTTTTGTTTATCTGATTATATTTCCTATGTTCTCTCCATATTTCATCACCAATTAAATTTCAATGAACCCTCGTTTGTTATCGCTTTTCTCTCCTTTATTCTATTGTTTACCTTTCTTCTAAAAAATGTACTTTTTTCAACGTTGCTTAATTTTTCTTCATTTATTTTCTTAATTTGTATCACCGTCTTTCTTTATTCCTTTTCCTTTTCTTCACTCTCTTTTCTCCCAAAATCCATACCGCATATGCAATCTATGTTGAATGCACCACTCTACCACATAGTATCGCATACCACACTGCATAACCTTGCTTCTATGCAAACAACACATATGAGGAGAGAAAATATGGGATGCATGGATTTGGTTGAATGTTTAAATGATAAAGTTATAATGTATAATTGAAATATTTCTTAAAAAGTTGTCGAGTGATATCTTTTTCCACTTTGTAGCTTGCTTCTCGAACATATATTAACATTTATGTATCTTAATTCTTAAACTGAAGAATTACATCCTAAAGTCTTATGATATTCAACAAAATGATGCAAAATTCAATCCAAAGCAATCACTAAGATTCATTACATAATCATATCAAAGGATTATATATGCAAATCAAATTTATAGAGGCTTTAGTCAAACTTCTACAGAAGAATGATTTATTAATGAATAGGACCCACCTAGTTTGGATGAGGCTGCCTTTTCCTTTTAACCGGCACTACTTTGGAGTTTTGGACATGATTGGAATTACATAAAAAGTTTGCTTTTACCCCATACCCATGACCCAACTTTAATATAGGATGTAGATATAGATAGATAGATACACTTTCATCTGCAAACATACACTATTAAACTTCCTCCTAAATACGCCTAGTGATTTTATTTATAACTAATGCAAGAGCATTCTTGGTGCATGCTTAGAGTTTAGGGAGAGACTGTGCTCCCATCCAGTTGTTTTCATGTTGGTTACTACTCCGTCATGTGCATCTTTAATCTCATCATTATAATTACTAGCGGTTGTTTCCTTTCAAAACCTGCCATATTCTATTTTCAGAGAGCACATAGTAAATTTATTAAATAAAAGAAAATCAAATAGTTTGAGCCGCTTTAACAAGCAATAGTTTCCCGGAGTTCTATGGCAGTAAATCAGATCACCATTCATAACATTTGTTTCCTTTTCTTGTGGTTATACCATGTTCCTGTCGACTTAAAACTGTCTTTTTTTGCGGTCGGTAGTTGTTTGATATTACCATCATAGACTAGATCATGTAAGTACTTGGAACTTACTACTCTACATGCTAAACTTTTGAATTTGTCATGTAACAGAAGCATACAAGAACGGGCAACTGCAAGAAGTGTTGGAGAAAGCGATGTGTTCTTGATAAGTGGCCGTCTGCTCATGCAAATGTTATTTAAATTGGTAAATTGTATTCTGAATACACTGTTTAACTTGACATGGTCATGTTAAACATTTTTCTTGGAAATATTCATCATGCAACTGTTTTTATTTTCGTGATATATATAATCATATGCTTTTACATTCTTGATATATATAATCATATGCTTTTACTTCTTTTTACTTAAGTTATGCTTGCCTTGCAATTTATGGCGCTACTTAACTCATAATGTGGAAATGAAAACCTATGGGTTTTTGGCTGAAGTTGGTTAGTTTACCTTGTATTCAAGCTTGGATGTCATGTCTATGACATCGCTCATAGGGCATCCACAGTTGAGTTTGGGTCTGTATAATTGATTGGTGAGTGCTACACAGCATGGTTTGAAGTGAAATTTTGGATTTTTGGTGGTTTTGGACTGCAAATGATCCATTGTCACTTACTTACAGGGATCTAATTTTGTTAGAGCCTATAGGGTATAATACTCATAGTTCATGAGTTTCATGAAATTTGGGAGAATATATGGATGATGAAGGTATGGGCAGAGTAAAGACTAAAGAGAGCAATTATTTATCATCTCCATGAAAATGAAGGCGATGGTGTCACCAGTAAAGAGCCTTCTTTATCAATGGAAGGATTTCATCATCAAGTGAGTAATATCTCAATGACTTATCTTTTACAAATAAAATATTGAATTATTAAAATTTTGTGACAAGTTAATTGTTAATTTACACACATTATATGTAAAGATTTTACGAGGAATGTGTGCGCATTTATATGTGCATCTACATGTATGTATTTGTTTATAGTTTCTTATTTACTAGGATTATTATTTATTCTTACTAGTATTCATATGATTTTATTTCTATAACATACACATGTTGTCTCGCTGTCTCCTGCTTTACAAGAAAATGTTGTCACAACGCTTGTGTGCTGTCCATATCATTGTCTGCATTTATGTTTGAGGCGTCGTAGTATTCTCTATAGGTCGTAGTATTCTCTATAGGCGTTCCTATTGTTGTTAAAAGAAAATAATTAAACTGTCCTGTGGTCATTATTAGTTAGCTTTTCCCTCTTTTATATAACTTTGTTTATTTGTACAATTCCTGCATTCATCTAGCAACCTTATTAGTTGGGATTTCAATAAATTAATCAAACTTCAGCAATGAGTTCCACTTTTAGATTCTGTCCAGGACTTGCATGTGTTCCGAATACAATGAAATTGGCGGGAATCGGATTGTCTGTTTTTTTTGCAAACTGTTTTAAGAAACAATTTGCATGTTTATGGGAACTTCCTCTTAATTAAGAATGTTCATATCAGAAAAGATCCGAGGTTTTACTTTTTTGCTTTTTGCAAAGGTATGCCGAGTTACTTCTAGCACAATTACCGAGGATGGAAACAAATATGTTTAGTTTTTTTCCTTCTTCTTTTTCTTTTTTTTCAGGGTTATGGTTGATATGGAATGGATTTAAGCTGAAGTTGGTTAGTTTCATACCTTCAATAAAGGTGAACTATGAATAGGGTAAAGAGAGGACAAGTAGTTGTTGTCTCAATAAAAATCAAGGTCATAGTATCACCCCTTAATGAGAGGATTCTTCATCAAGGGATGTATTTCATCAACTAGTAATTAGACTTTCAAAAGTCACTAAAAATCATGCAAAAAATTCAGATAATACCTTCACAACTCCATACAAGCTTAGCGAAATTCACATATTTGGAAATGCATTGCAATGTCATAGTTTGTTGTGAATGTTGAGGTTCTCCAATAAATTCTTAGTGTATATGATTACTCTGGGCGAATAATATCGGATCCTCGACTTCTTAGTTCAGTATCACTCAGGAAGTTTGAATACCACTGAGCCGAAGGTCTAGGGTATCTTCTCTTATCTACTCTATGGAAATCAACTCCATATAATCCAAATCGTGCGCTCTAGCCAAACATAAACTCAAAACAATCCATAACTGACCACACAAAGTAGCCGTGTGTGTTTGAGCCGTTCCTGCACAAAATGATTTATTTAATAAGAAAACAAATCGGTCCATATTTATTATATCGTATAGTTATTGAGTCTAAAGATGGATATGTTTGAAATTGAAAATGTGGTGAGAAGCTTTAAGATCTAAAACATTTAAAATTATCGAAGGAAACTAGTATATAGGTGATGTAATTTTCGCAAAATTTTGAAGAGAATTGAATGTAAAATAATGATTGGTGAACAAAACTATTTAGGGGTGGTGGCTACTTAGAACATTCATCATGATAGTAATGCAAGAACTATGTGTTTCGTAAAATCAAAATTACTGAAAACGAGAACCGTGATCGCATGATATTCATAAAGCCAAGAGAAAAAAGTTTATAGAACTAATATAAGACCAACATTGTTTCATCGGTGGAATGTTGGGCAATTAAGGAAAAAATGCTTGATGATTTGTATAGTAGAAACGAAAATGTTGAGATGGCTTAGCTAAATGCAAATTTACAGAAGCCGATAAATGTGTCGGTCAGGAGTAATGAAGTTCTAGTTAACTGAGCAACAAAGGTCAGGTGGTAGACCTAAACGATATAAACAACTAAAAATCATGCATTTGCATTTGTTGTTAATTAACAAGGATGACTCTTTATGTAGTATAATAATTGTAAAAATGTTATACAATCGAACTGAAAGGTTTAGCATTAAAGCGTATTCTAGTTGCTAACTCCTTTTGGCAATACTCAAATGAAGGAAGCATATCTTACAGACTGAAGCAAGCTTTCTAAATATCCCTCCAAAATGTTTATTCTGTAATGATCATCTGTACCATTCCCAGAAGTTGGTTCTAAATTGAACTCCCCGTATATATCCTGAACTCATCAAAACATAAAATCATCACTTAAATGCTGCTTTCTTGAATCCACCAAGAAACAAGAAAATTACCATTTTCATGAATCATTATTGAAGGGTTCCCGCATTTCACTTTAACATACTCGAGCATTTTCCGAAAAGCCCATGGAGTACTAGGCATTGGAGGTCTTTTCCTCATTGTAAAAACCTAATCAAATGTTTGCTTTAGGTGATAAGATTCTGAATAGAATTATCATAAACTCTCATTAGACACAAGAACAATCATACCTTTCCAAAATCTCCCGACAAAAAATCCGCGTCAAAAGAAGAAACATTATGAATTTGGTGAATGCTTTCCGATGAATTTCTAGGAAACTATGTGAAGCTTACTTGGTATTTTAACTGAGACGTCGTCGATGTACTCCCTATTACCCTTATCGAAATTGTTAGGATAGGATTGCATGTAATATACACAGTAATGGTTGATGCCGCTGAAATCAAATGATTCTTTCAACCTTTTCGATTCTTCTTTACCAACAAGCTTTCTCATGATAGAAAGGTAGTTTCCATGAACCTGGGAGGAGTTTGAGTAGAAAAGATAAAATTGCTAAATCACACTAAAATATCCTTGCAGTTTTTCATTAAACGGCCTTAAAGCTAATTGCGGTAAACTCCCTTAATCTTTGTTTTAAAGGATTTTTTCACTAAAATACCCTTCAATGTAGCATTCTAAGATAACATACAACAACTAAAAAAATTACGGCGGTTAATTGAAAAACAATGGGTTGTTTTGGATAGTTTGGCCAATATAGAAGTTTTGTACATGTTATGGTACCAACCATCCTATATGAAAATCCCTTGCTCTTTGTGAAGCAACAATATCCTCTTGTGAGTTTGTGAAAGGCTCAAACCAGAACATAAGTATAGCAATTCCTACTTGCCCTTTCTTGCACTGCCTGCATTGAAATTTAGTGCTCAAGGAAAATGGAATATATCGTAAATTTTTTTATCAAGTGGAGGTTTCTTCTTTTTACCTGAAATTTATCCTTGTACAAAGCAGCTGCTGATGCATGAGATATCAGAATATTATGAGCAGATATATATGGTTCTTTTGTCGAAGCCCCCTTGGAGCAATTAAAACCGTTAAGGATAGGAGCAACATGCAGGCAGAAAAGCTCCAATATCGTGACCTGACACTGCTTTGAAATTCGGTTCGTTAAAAGCAATCCAGTATTTCACTCTATCACCAAATTCTTTGAAGCATATCTCGGCATAAGCAGTGAAATCCTCTCTGATCCAACACCAAAGTTTTGAAAAAAAAATATATAGGCAATTGAAGAGAAGTATATGTTTAAGGCTGGCATGAAGGATTGGAGAATTACACTATTCTAGGGCTTAATAAGCCTTGGTATTTATCTTCAAGTGCTTGTGGAAGCTTGAAATGGTACAAGGTAATATGAGGCTCAATTCCTACAAGATTTAAATGCGGGTTGGGGGTTGGGGGATTGAAATTTAGGGTATGCTATGGATGGATTTATAAAAGCTAACAAGCTCATCAGTTAGATTGTTATAGTATCGCAAGCCTTTTTGATTTACAAGCCCCCGTCCATATGCAAGATAATACGACCATTAACAATATTCTAAATTCAGATATCAGTATCGGCCTGAAAATTTTTATATCGGATATCAGATATCGTGATATACCAGAAGATATTTTCTAAAAATCGAACTGTATAATTTTGTATTATAAATGTACGTCAATATAAATAGTGTTGGAGCAAGGGGAAAATGGACGTTAGAATTTAAAAAAATTTCCGCAAGTGTACCGAACAAATCTATCGCTAGATCGAGTTGAGAGCTGCTGTGCGTTTCACAAACGCGGAGTTTAAAGCAGATTCGGCATACTCCTGTGATAGGATCCCAAAGCCGATCTACCTCAGAAACAACTATGAATTCTAGTGTGCACCACCAGTAATTCGGTTCTGGCCGTAGTGAACGATCCGACGGTGCACGGGCAGAGCTCTCTCTAGTTCTGGGCTGATTAACGAAAGTACTTTGCAGTACTTTCAGAGTTCTGAAACATAGAATATTTCACAATATTCTATAGAATTCTGAATCGAGAACGACGAGCATATTTCGCAATATTCTCTGTTCTGAATTCTTCTGAATAGTCCTATTCAGATCTGAATAGAATACTTGTAGTTCTATATTTCTATTCAGTTTTCGATGTACTACAGAAGTAGTTCAGTTTCAGTTCTCGGGAACTATAAAAATAGTTCTCAGTTCTTCTC
Source organism: Agapanthus africanus (assembly GCA_030015575.1). Taxonomy (NCBI): domain Eukaryota; kingdom Viridiplantae; phylum Streptophyta; class Magnoliopsida; order Asparagales; family Amaryllidaceae; genus Agapanthus; species Agapanthus africanus. Next base: position 411,037,257 of record CM057349.1, on the reverse strand, counting down.
GGAATTCTATGTCCTTCCATGAACAGTGAGAACTATGAATATAGTTCTCTTTTCTCTTCTGCTTTCTGCAACTTTTTCTAGCTGCTTGGCTCTATGACTTGAGCTATCTATATATAGAGATCTCAGACTAAGCCTAAAGGTCTCATTGGTTATGACTCTTCGTAACCGATGGGGAGCCCAACAGCCTCCACTTATCCATTCTTTAATCATCCCGAACTCCTAGAGAAATCCAACAGCCCTATTACTCTTGTGAAGCACCCACACGAGCGCCAACGGGTGGCCAACTATGCCACGATGCACACGTGCTAAGTGCAAAGTGTTGTGCGTTCGTAAGCCCGAACCCGTTCCACGGCCCACGTCTACGGCCTAGTCCGGTCCGAGCCCAAGCCCAAGCCACTAGTATTACATGTGGTTAATTATTTAATTAATCTTACCTACGACAAGATTTGAACCGCTGACCTCTTGAGTGGCAAAACACATGCAAACAACTGGGCTACTGGAGTCTTTTTTATTATTCAAAATAGATAACATATAGCATATAGTTTGAAACTTTACTCAATATTTTTACATATAACACCCACAAGATCCAACAATCCCTCACAAGTTTCTAACTAGTATTCAGGCCTTAGTCATAGCGCATGGTGAAGATGTCACATGGACTTGAATCCCATTTAGATCGACTAAGCTGCAGTTAGGTGCATGGTGAACTAAGTCTTGAACCAGCACTCCACTGACATCTCAGCGATCACACTATGACTAAACCATATACATACAATAGTGGACTATGCCTTGAACTATTGCTCATTTCCCGAATCATAGCATGTTAACGGCCCTGTGCTTTATCAAAGTTTCTGCTCGAGCTTTAAGAATTTACCTCAAGATTCTATAGGAGTCGACTATAATCCCTTCTCAAGCATAAGTGAGTTCTTTAGACGTGCTTGTCATCAAGCATCCTACATCCTGGATGCGTAGAACTCATTAAGGCCCCATGCCATCCTCATTTTATGTGTTCCTCAGGCATACTTGCAACCAAGTATTCAACATCCCAGATGTATAGAACACATAAAAGCTCCAAGCCAAAATTCCATCTGTCCGCATAGATTACATAATTTTTGAACCAGCAATCTCATTAAAAGTATCGAAGTTTTGAACTAAAAATTTGATTACATGGTAAATGTAGCAACCTTAAATAGACTTGAGACCCATACAAGCGGAAGTCTTATCGACCAGATCCTTTTTCAAGCCTTTTGTTAAGACATCTGCCACATTCTCTGAAGATCAAACGTCAATCACCAAGATAACTCCGCGGGTTATCAACTCATTTAAATACCCATATTTCAGACGAATAGTCGGCTTCTTTCCATTGAATAACGAATTTACTATCACGACACTCATTGTCTGGTTGTCACAATAGATAGTGATCACTGCTTCAATGGAAGGTCCCTCAGAAGATAACTGAGCCATTCAGCTTCATCTCCTGCTATAGCAGCTTCATCTCCTGCTATAGCCAAAGCGTAGAGCACGGATTTCATTGATGACCGTGCGATCATAGTTTGCTTCTTCGACTTCCTAGAGATAGCTGCTCCTCCCATTGTGAAGACAAACCCTCCAGTTGATCTGCACTCGTGTGGTTCCGAGTACTAACCTGCATCAGAGAAACCTTCAAGAATTGCTAGGTACCCAGAATAGAACAAGGCCAGCTTCAAAGTTCCCTTCAAGTACTATATCAGCCTTTGGATGGCATCCCAATGTGTTTTTCCTGGGTTGTTAGTAAACCTATCAAGCATCCCAATAGCGAAAGCGATATCAGGCCTTGTGCAGCTCATAGCGTACATCAAACTCCCGATAACTTGTGAATACTTCAGTTGTTTCACCGGTCTTCCGGTGTTAGGTTGAAGCTTCTTGTTATAGTCATATGGAATGGCTAATTCTGGCAGATCGAAGTAATCATACTTCATAAGCATGCTTTCTATATAGCGAGACGGAGATAAGCACAAGTCGTGTTCGGTCCTCAAAATTCTGATTTCCAGAATCATATATGCAACTCCAAGATCCTTTATGTTGAATTGGGCCGAAAGAAACTCCTTCGTAGAAGTGACTATCTGCATGTCGGTCCCAATAATCAGCACGTCATCAACATACAGGCAGATCACAACCACCTTATGTTCGACGATTTTCACATACAAGCACTTATCAGATTCGCTGACACGGAATCCATCACTCAAAATGATTTTACTGAACTTCTCGTGCTACAACTTCGGAGCTTGCTTCAATCCATAAAGAGACTTGATTAATTTGCAGACTTTATTATTCAAGCCATCATCAATAAATCATTCCGGTTGATCCATATAGATCTCTTCTGTAAGTTCACCATTCCGAAAGGCTGTTTTCACATCCATCTAATCAATGACATGACCCTGGCTCACTGCCCAAGCAATCAAAACACGGATGGTGGTCATTCGGCAGACGGGGGCATAAATGTCAGAGAAATTGATTCCTTCTTTATGAGTGAATGCTTTGGCCACAAGCCTTGCTTTGTACTTCTCGATAGTTCCATCTGCCCGCAACTTCCTCTTGAATATCCATTTGCACTCGATCAGTCTTGCTCCCTGAGGAAGATCTGTCAGTTCCTAAGTGTGGTTCTGAGTCAGTGAGTCCATCTCATCATCCATAGCTTCTTTCCAAAGAATAGCATCGCTAGACTTCATAGCTTCTTCGAAAGATTGTGGATCTCTTTTAACATTGAAGGTGATGAAGTCGTCTCCGAAGGTTTTAGCTTTTCTGAGACGTTTAGCAGGGGCGGTTCTGCAACTTCAAGAGCAGCTTCGCTTTCTTCCACTTCGGGAGCTATAGCTTTTCTCGAAGGCGGCTCAGCTACAACTTCTTGTATATGAGGCAGCTCTTCCACTTGAGTATTCTCGTAAGAATCCGTGAGATATATGTTATCTTTGATGAATTTATTCTCGAAGAATTCCGCATCGCGTGCTTCGATGATTGAGTTTGTGTCTAAATCTAAGAATATGCTTGCATTACTATCTGCAGCAAATCACAAAAATACACACCTGTTTGCCTTCAGTCCCAGCTTTGGCCTTCTTATTTCTGGCACTCTGACATATGCCAGACACCCCTACACTTTAAATGTATCCAAGGAATCAGCATAACTCAATAACAGTTCATGTGGGATAGAATTGGTCATTGCCTAAGGAACCCGGTTCAATATCCAATTCGCCATTAGAAGAGCCTCTCCCTAGTAGCAGTTCGGAAGTCTCGATGTGATCAGTACCGAGTTCACCATTTCTGTCAACGCGTGATTCTTCCTTTCTGCAATTCCATTCGATTGCGGAGAATAAAGTGTAGTGGTTTTATCAATTATACAATGCTACTTAAAGTAAGCCTCGGTTTCTTTAGAACGATACTCGCCTCCTCGATCACTCTTGAGTTTCTTCACTGGTCTGCCAAGTTGCTTCTCTACTCGAGTTCGAAATTCTTTGAATTTGCAGAATGCTTCACCTTTAGATTTCAGCAGAAAGACATGGTAGAAGTGGGAGAGATCGTTGATGGAGGTGAAGTATTTCATCCCTCTTCTTGCCATGAAGCTTTTGAAGTCGGGGGTATCGGAATGTATTGAGTCTAATAGCTCAATACTTCGAGTGACACTGGGAAATGACTTTCGAGTAATTTTGGCTTGAACAAAAATCTCGCATTTTTCCGGTTCATCGCCCCCACAGTTTGGTACTAAACCTAATTTATTCATGTTATTCATCTTCTTAAACGTAACATGACTAAGCCTGTGATGCCAAAGAGCCGACGAGTAACCACAAATAGATATTTCATTGATAATTGAAGGATACAAGATATACATTCCATTAAAAAGAAAAGCATTTCCAAAATACTCTTTCTTAAGTGACAAAACAGTTTTCCCTTCCTGGAAATCCAACCGCATTCCTGCACCACAAAGCAAGCTTCCTGAGATGAGGTTCTTAGCGATTGAGGGAACATGCTTTACATTCTTCAAAGTCAAAGTCTTCCCCAATACCAGGGAAAGGACAACTGTGCTGATCCTATGAAGAGCAGTAATAGAGTAATCGGCTATTGCATCGATCTCTTTAGAACGGCACATAGGAGAAGAGATCCTTGTTGGAGCACACATGACAGGTACTTGTTGGAGGAGTGTTGCGTCGGAGCGATCATCGCAACAAAGTTCCGAACATGTAATCTGATTGATGTTCTCTTTCTTGTCCTTCTTAGGCCCTTTGCGGTCGCTGGCGAAATGAATCGGCTTGTCGCAATTGCAGCAATCGTTCTTCTAGAAGTCTTTCTGCCGAACATTTAGATTGACAGTCTTCTTGCTCCTGTTCTTGAAGTTCTTTTCTTTTCTTGAAATCCGGTTTGGAAGAAACCAGATTTGCTGATGCTTTCTAATTAGTAAGCAACTCGTTTTTCGGACGAGTTTGAACTTCATCTTCGATGCGGATATATCGCTTAAGGTCCTCTAAGGAAACCTATCTATTCCTACCATGCATGTCCGTTGAAAACGACATCTATGAAGGGGGAAGTTTGTTGATGATAGCACCTGCAATGAAAGTATTAATCAATACAATTTTTTATCTTTTAATTTCATTACAAGTTTTTAAAGTTCTTTAACTTGAGGTAACACTTCGTCATCTTCAAACTTGAGGTCGAGATCGATTAAATGAGTTTTCGATGATTTCCCCTCGTCCTTGTATTGTTCCTCCAATGAGTCCTAAATCTTCTTTGTAGAAGACTCGCGAGAAGAAGTGTCAGCGAAGTGATTAGCAAGGCAGCTGAGGAGGTAGCTTACGCAGAAATAGTTATCGCGATTCCATTTCTCTTCGGCCTTCTCATCCCCGTCATCATCAAAATTCGTTTTGTCCTAGGAGATAATATAAAAGATATTTAGGAGTTGCATCCTAAATATCGTTTTGCGACGCCAAGCGTTGAAGTCGCTTCCATCGAAACTCTCGAGTTTCAGGCATTCAAGGCCCATTGTTCTTACAACGTTCATTTCAGATGTTCGAAATCTGCTTTAAGATTGGAGTAAGGGGAAAATAGACGTTGGTTAAAAAAATTTCCGCAAGTTTACCGAACAGATCTTTTGCTAGATCGAGTTGAGACCTGTTGTATGTTTCACAAACGCGGAGTTTAAAACAGATTCGGTCTACTCCGGTGCAAAGATCCTAAAGCCGATCAACCTTAGAAACAACAACTATGAATTCCGGTATGCACCAACCAGCAATTCGGTTCTCAGTTCTGGCTGTGGTGAATGATTCGATGACGTACGGTCAAAACTCTCTCTAGTTTTAGGTTGATTAACGAAAGTACTTTGCAGTACTTTCAAAGTTCTGAAACTTAGAATATTTCACAGTATTCTATAGAATTCTGAATTGAGAACGGCGGGAATATTTCGCAATATTCTTTGTTCTGAATTCAATTGAATTCTCCTGAATAGGAATTCCTATTAATAGAATAGAACCACAAGTAGTTCTATGCCTCTATTCAGATTTTGATAAACTACTGAAGTAGTTCAGTTTCAGTGCTTGTAACACCCTAGTACGGTCATACGATATTAATTGGTAATTTTTAATTTTGTTTTATATTTTATTTATTTGGGTTGCCATTGATTCGAATAGTAGAAGTGGTTATTCGACCCGACCCGTATATGTGAAACCCATTATGATGATAGATTATATTTTATTTAATATCTATCAATAAACTAAGTACATGAGAATCTAGTATAACTGGTATTTATAGTATTAAAATTATATTTTGGTAGCCACAAGTTAAGGATAATCTATATTTGTTAACTGCCATCATATGGTTAAGCATCCTATATTTTATTTTTGGCTTTTATCTATTACATTTAAATCTCATGAAATCTAGATACCAAATATTTCTTAGATTTATATATATTTAAATCTTTTTAGATCTTAAATAAGGTGTATAAGTTATCTAAATAATATTCTTGTATTATGATTAAAAGGGTTACGTATATGTATTATTTTCCTAAATATAATTATCATGAGATTTTGGTGGAGATGGATAGAAATTTAGTATTATCTTTTACACACTATTATTTATTTTAAACTAATATATGTGTATATATATATATATATATATATATATATAGCTAAACATATACTATACTATATATATTATACTATATTATATTTTCTATTTAGAAAAACAAAAGCCTCTCTCTCCCCCATCATCCCTCGTCTCACCCAGAACCCCGAGTACCACCCATCATCATCATCATCATTGACACCTTCATCTTCACCGGAGCCGATCTTATATATGCACCGCCACCTCCACCTTGCCTCTTCTCACCTTCAATCACAACCCAGACCCCATCTTCATCAATCACCTCACAACCCCGACACCATCTCGCAGAGAACCTACTGCAGCAACCACCCTCCTTGTCTTTGCCGTCTCCTCCTGCCGGTATCCCCGATCACCTGCAACCCCTCGACACACCAACCACTTATCTCCATCCTCCAAACAACCAAGCCATCTCTCTTCATCGAACATCCACTCACGTCGCTAAACACCACCTCCACCAGCAACCCATCGCAGCGAAAACCCTCATCGTCGCCGTCGCTGATCTCAAACCTGAGCCTTCTACAGTTCCATAGCATGAGCAGCCAACCCCCAACGCGTCCCATCATTGCAATTGCCTAAGTTCAGGCCGAGACTTTGATTGCGTCGTGTTTTACGTCATTGTTATCGTTCGGTGTTCGTAGTATGGATATCCGTTTGTCGTCGTATTTATACCAATCAAGGCAAGTTTCTAACTTGCAACATGCTAGTTCACCTATACCAATATATATTATAATCTATACATATAGTTATAATGTTGCAAATTATTACCAATATATAATTTTATAGAAATAATTTGTATTTTATCATTTATTAACACTATCACGTGTGTAGTTACAATTGATTACATATATAAATGGACTTAATATAGTTTAATTTATACAGTTTAATTTATTTAATCGTAAAACGCTATTACAAATACGGTTAGATATACATTTAAACAAGTAATAATGAATATATCAAATTCATTACAGGTAAATAACCATGACCATTATATTCTTACTTTTATTATGATTTGTTATACGATTGAATAATTCACCTGTTTAATACACAATACCTGACATGTGCGCGACACATTATCTAGCTATTGCTGTATTGTCTATATCTGTTACCTGTAATAGCTACCGATACCAACAATATTGAATTGTTATCCTGATTGACCTGACTTGTTGTCTTGCTAGACAAGATCTGCATATGATTGTCCCGGTATTGGCATTAGGTAGACATTTTATTGATACTTGACTTGAACATGAAACTTGAGAAAAAGGAGGAAATCAAGAATGTAACTGAAACGTAACTCAAGAGGATATTATTGTTGTCGTGATTCCGAGAGTACGAAATAACCATTGTTTATTGTACCGTGGTCTCGTGGGGAATGAACGTGATACATTGTATCATAGTTCTGTGGGGAATGAACGGGATATATTGTACCGTGGTCACGGGATATATACTGTTGAGTTACGATGAGCATTATATTAATTGGTTTCAAATATCTGTAGGATAGTAAACATAGAAACATAGATTTTAGGATACACGTGACATACCTATAGCCTGCTATTATATCACTTGTGATTGTTTTGTTTATGATTATACATCAATTTGCACATGATACCCTATATAGTATATTGCTCAGTCTATTTTTATTATAATTATGATATTTATGACGCACTGGCGTCTGGGTTTTGCATAGCCAGCTCCTTTAATCTTATCGCAGGAAGATCGAGAATATTTTGACAGGCAAGCCGAGCAGTGAGGAGCTTTACTGATTAGTTTAGTGATGTTTAGTTTTTTTCTAGTCATGGTTTTAATGTTGTGATCCCATAAGGAACGTGGTTAGGATATTATTTACTTGGATTTTTATTCGTTTTCGCTACTTTTCTTGGTTGTAATGTGACTATGGAAGGATTTTTCCTCAACATAGGTAGTATGGTTTTGTCACGTGCTGTATTTACATATTTTGGGAAGCGGGGCGTGATAGTTCTCGAGAAGTGTTGTGCACCTGTAAGCCCGAACCCGTTCCACGGTCCCCGGCCCATGCCCACATCCACGGACTAGTCCGAGCCCGAGCCACTAGTATTACTTGTGGTTAATTAATTAATCTTCCCTACAGCAAGATTTGAACCGCTGACCTCTTGTGTGGCAAAACACATGCAAACCAACTGACTACTGGAGTCTTTTGTTATTATTCAAAATAGATAACATATAACATATAGTTTGAAATTACACCCAATATTTTTACATAAAACACCCACAAGATTCAACAAATAATTGACTTTCTTAAATGAGATTTTCCTTAATTGCCTACCGATAAAGCGGTCATATTAAGTGACTGGTCTTAGGTTCTTATATTAGTTTTTTTTCTTTCGTCTTCGAAGGTAACTCTCTCAATTCTATTGAAAAATTATGGCTGATTTCACTAGGAAATTATGGCCGAATATCTTAGAAATTCATTGCCGAATTTATGAGAAATTAAGACCTTAATTTTTCAGAAATTCGCCATCATAGAGAGATTTACCTTCAAAAATAAGAGGGAAAAACCTTCGGACTTTGCCCAACTTAGACGAGCTTCAAAGATAATGAAGGAAGAGCTTTAGATAACGTAAATATAGGATTTTGATGAAGAGTCTTTTTGGATACAGAGATAAGATGAGTTTTAATTTATGATTTTTTGCGCTTTTTTTACATTAAATTATCCTCATACGGGTCGGATTGGTCGGATTCTGTTCTAGTATTACCTAACAACCTAAGTAAATTTTTAAGGAAAAATCGCAATGTTTTAATCGATATCTAACAAACGATATATTGGCAAATATTAAGATATATCGACTGATATTTTTCCAAAACTATGAAAAGATATTAAATCAATAAATCATATCGTTTCTTCTCCATTTCCTAATATATTGGCCGATGTGTGATCATATCGGCGATATATAGAACACCGGCCATTAAAAATGAAAATCAATTTAATGCTATAACAACTTATTAAGTAAAATATGAAATATTTACCAGGAATAAATCGAGACCATGAGATTGAGAATCTGTAGGCATCGAGGCCCATATCGTGCATTAACTTCACATCTTCCTGCAATCAAATAATGAACTATATTTTCTCGCTTCCGAAAGTTATAGAAGCAAAAGGATCACATCTTCTTGTGATTGAACAATGAACAATGTATTTTCTCGCTTCGGAAAGTTATAGGAGCTGAGGATGACATTTTACCTTGTATTTGTGATATTGATCCGCAGCTATGTCTCCTGTGCTCTTATCTTCATTCCGTCCTGCATGAACAGCCATCAAAAACATAAAATTCAAGTTACATAGATTAAATTTCTACATTATATGGAGATATAGGTACCATTATGTGCAAAGGTGTCCCATATACTAGGTTTTTTTCATCCTCTGCAACTGCTCCTTCTACCTGGAATTTAATAAGCAAAAGGATAAAATCAATCCATCGATCCTGCTACTTTTACTGTATCGGAAATTTGTTGTTTAGAATCTAATCACATCTAGTATGATTATTATGGAACAATGTAGTTTTCGCTCTTTAGGTGCAACATCTTAATAGGGAGCTATTTTATGGTAATCAAAAAATCTTCATCATCTAAATTTGTAAGCATTTGCATCAGGACTTTTGTTATGAATTTGACTGATTTTCTGATAAATGATCAAATTCACGGCGAGAATTTCTGTGTAATTTGCCACAAGCGATGAATGAGGCCATTTCTAATGGCTCATCCAATCATCATATCATTGATATACATAATTTTGGATGTCGTTGTCGATTGATTTTAGTGGATATATACACTGGAACAATACTGCATCCGTTTCATCTCTATGACAGTTATTTCCCATTAAGCTGTTACGAGAACTGCATATGATTAGAGGTGTCGTCTTTATGTTTGGGATTTTATTCATGTTAAGATGCACAGTAAATTCGTCTAATCCCTTCATGTCTGGAGCCTGCTCAACTTAGAGGAAACCAATCCAGTCATGGAGTTAAAATGACGGGATCAGTGTAAACAACCAATGTTCTTCCGTGTAGAAACTGCAATCAATGATGGTCGATTGCTTCATTCGTGGAAGAAACACAACAATCATTTATTTTTAAAATGTCCTATGGGAGTGGCGTATGGTTTCTTATGTCAAGGGCTTTTGGAATTGCAACTTTATCGGATTCTATCGAGGAAATTGCTCTAGGATGGTATCCTTCTAATGTTTTGGCTTCTCTAGCTTGGTCCGATCTTAAACTAATCATTTGTTATTGTTTGTGAATTAGAAGAAACTCAAATATTTTTAACAACAAAAGCATATCATTGGATGAGATGATGTTCAAAATTGAATCTCTCTTTAATTCATAGGCATCTTTGAAACCACACAAAATGAAGGATATCTTAAGGAAGGCATGCAATAGTTCAATGTTGTCGGATCAATTTTGGAATTTTTGAAATAGGTAACCTATAACTTGTTTTTTTTTGTTGTATTTTCTCTCTTTTTATTAAATTTTATATAAAAAGAAAAACCGTTGAGCTTCAATCTTTTTGAGATAGCACCATTGAACTTTAAACATGCCATGAACCCCTCCTCTTGAACTAGCAAATGTTGTTTGAAAATGCTAGTGTGCTTAGCTCGTTTAAGGCACAAACGAATAACCTAAGAACATGGACTAAATAACCTAACATGGTATATTTTGACTAAAACACCCTTCAATTCTTTGATAAAACTATTATCCAATGGGGTTTTATGGCAATTTCAAAGTTCAATGGTGCTATCTAAAAAACGCTGAAAATTCGATGGCGCTTTATAAAAGTTATCCCTATTTTATATTGGGCTTAATTTCAAAAAAAAAAACCCAAACCATTTAGCTAAAATACGAGAAATCCTCAAATAATTTCAAAATTACGAGAAACCCCAATGGTATGCAAATTTGTGTTATTTATTGCAGATGTGGCACCTGATTTTTAGGGCTTTCTCGTAGTTTTTGAAAGTTTTTGTGGTAGTTTCTTGTGTAATTTAAAACTATTTGGGGTTTCTCGTATTTTAGCTAAAATGTTTGGATATTTTTTTTTGGAATTAAACCTTTATATTGTAAGTAGATAGCATTGATGTACCTGGAATTTACTTTTATTAATATATACGTAGGAGGTGAGCTGCGCCTCAACTTTTTCATTGAAAAAGATTGATTCATTAGTAATGAGTACCAATAATGGAAAGACACCAGCCGTACATTTGTGAGCATTACTGATGGCTGGTCATATGCTTCAGATTAAATGGAATGTTCCCCAGTTGAGTATTCCCGATGGAAATTCAAGATTCCGTCGAAGATACTATTATTCCAACGTATCATTCCTGTATATACTGTGTTTACGAACCTGGTAAGCAGAAGAACCAGCACCGAAGATGAATCCTTGCGGGAAATCATGTCGGATTACTTTAACAGCAGCAGCAGCAACACCTGCAAATATTGATCCTAAGACCAACAGATAAAGGATCAGGGGTGTTTTATGCAAAGAGAAGCAGCAGTTTCTCCCCATTTCTATGTTTTCTTTCTTTCTTTCTGAACTGCTCTTCTCACTACAAGATGCTGGAAGCCAATAAGTACTGCTAACTCTGTTGTCAGCAGCTATATTCTATTGATTGTGTCCATGTTTGGCCCTCGTCAATATTGTCCAGATTCTATTAGCATCTGACAACTACGTTGATGACTAGCTGATCAAAGGTATCAACTTTTCAACAAATATATAATCTTTATGTTGTTCCAGTGAAACTGACAGGATCTGCAAGAGAGATTTTGGAATCATAATTTTTCTATTAGTGAATTATATACGTGAGATGATGTTCCCATATTCCTTCTGCAAGTAAAATCAATACCGTTCAAATAAGTAATTTGTGGTTAATATATTTAGTACAGAAGCATGGGCATTTCAAGTATTTTTAGTAAGTAATTTGTTGTTGATAAATTTAGTATGGTTTAGGGTAAATGGTATATATATCAAGAACAAGGCATATTTTTTTTATTCAGTTTAACGAGGGTTGTCCCATCATTTTAACACCGAAGATATTCTACACTTCAAGTACACTCATTAGTCAAGAATGATGTATACAAGTTTTTCCATCATCCAAAAAAGGTCTGTAGGAGAATTCAGAAGTGCAAATTTGTTTGATTAGGGTGCTTCTCCCTTTAACTCTTGTTGGTCTATATCCCATACATGTTGATTTGGTCTGATGAAGTAAAACTAATTTTTTTATGAGTTGAAAGTTTATCAGATGAAAACTATGTCTTAAGGTTTGAAGAATTAACACCCCAATAAAATCGGTGTTGAAGAAAATTTCTGTTATTTCAGAGAGATTGGTCCAAAACCTGTTGATACCGCTGGTGGTGGAGATATTGTTTTGAAGGCGCCAGAGGAAGTGTTGGCCTGCATAAAAACTATACACAGGAGTCGATGGACATTATGCTCTGTAATTAAACCCCAACTTTTCCATGTAACTATTTGATTAAATAGCCGGAAAGCCTAATTGTCAAAGGTTGAATTTGTTTTTAGATTCACAACAGAAATTTAATCATTTAGAAAAAAAATAAATGATACTTTACATTCGAGGTGTTGGTTGGATCAATCTCCAGTCTGCAGAACCTATTTATAAAATTTGGTCTAATGCAATATAATAAACCATGTTGTACAAGGTTTAATCCCTTTGTCTTAGTAAAACCATTTTTACGGTATTTGGTTTAACCCATAATTGAATTATAAACTTGGTTCATATTTGTTAAGGATCACAACTTTTACTCGCTTTGCATATGTTTGATAGCAACTTCAGCATTGGTTTTTCTTCAGGAGAGAAAAGCTTTTTTTTTTTTTTTACATTCAATTTAGGGTGTTAATTAGGTTATTAATATAATTACCATGTCTATCTATAATTATTTTTGCATTATCTATTGCATCATACTAGATGTCAAGAATTCAGAAATAGTATTTCTAGTCATTCCACAGTTTTTGCTAATTTAGCCTGTTCATGTAGGCGTAGTCTACAAGAACGTAAACCCTTTACCCATATCTTTGTGATCAACTACGTCAATATGTAAGTATTTTTCCCTACTTAACTCCTGTCAAGGGACATTTTCGTTGTTAAATTAATTACCGCTGCATCCTTTTTGACTGTTGTAAATTCATAGTTGTTTAGATCTATCATCTCCCATTTGTGATCCTCGCTCATCAACAGTAATCTTGATCATTCACTCCTAACATGTGCACTTAACGGCTTTTCCTTTCGTTTAACAAGAGATCACCGCTTCGTACTAAATTCTTGTTGTTCTGGATTAAGCCCAAAACTTAAATTACGTATCCTCTGATAGTTCAGTTGTGCTCTAGTAAAATTTGCAGCTTTTTACTCGTCATATTCATATGGCAAAACTATTATCGTTTTTCTCACTAAGCACCCGCCACTGTTGTAATATCGCTCTGATTTGCCTCATTTCCCCCCTTCATTTTGTCCTTAATATGGGATATCTTTAACTTACCGCTAGATGCATTCCTTGTTATATCCTTTAGCCTTTTGCTACATTCCATCTCAATATAGTCATATGTGTTGGGGGGAAGAGTCGATCCACGGAACAGTGCTCGCGACAAAATCCAAATCACGCAAAAATATAATCACGCAATTAAACGATGAAAGATAATATAAATTAAAGTGCAGGAATAAGAAAGTAATCAATCACAAACAAAATAGATTTGTTAACGAGATTCATCCACCGTATGGCTAGTTCCCGGCAGAGCGGAATCTGCAAACGTTTACTATACTCGAATCAAGTTTGCAAACAAGAGCAACCCTAGAAGATTTCTCTCAAATCTCTCTATACAAATCTCTCTCTTTCTTAATCTCTTTTGGCCTTTGCCTCTTGCGATGATCCTTTGTGATTCTTTTGCCTCACTCGTAAGATGTGCTTTTATAGCACCTAACTAGTACATTGTTACCACCTAACAATGTTACAAAGTCACCACCTAACATTGTTACCACCTAACAATGTCATGCATGTCAAAGTAGTACCTCACAAAGTCACCACCTAACATTGTCACCGCCTAACAATGTCATGCATGTCAAAAGTAGCACCTAACAAAGTCATTATCTAACATTGTCACCACTTAACAATATCATGCATGTCAAAAGTAGCACCTAACAAAGTCTTAATTTTCATCACTTTTCAACAAACTCCACCTTGATGCAAATTCATCACAATCTCGACGTTCTCCCACTTGGAGAAACTTCACACGATTCCGCTGCTGCTCTCTCCTCATTAAATTTTCATGGAGAGATTCACCATCCTGGAACATAGATTCATTTTATCTCTGTCTATAATTTTGGTGAACATATCCGCCGGATTCTTTTCTCCTGCGATCTTTTGCAGTGTCAACTCACCATCTTCTAACGCAATGCGTATGAAGTGGTACCGCACCTTGATATGTTTCGTCCGAGAACGATATGCTGCATTCTTGGCCAAATGTATTGCGCTTTGGCTGTCACTTCACAAGGTATTGAAGTCTTGCTTCTTACTGAACTCTTCGAGTAACCCTTGTAACTATATCATCTCTTTGCTGGCTTCCGTGATCGCTACGTACTCAGCCTCCGTAGTTGACAATACTACCATTTTTTTCAGTTGAGATACCCAACTCACCGCTGTTCCCCCAACTGTAAATACGTATACCGTTGTGCTCTTCCCACTATCTCGATCACCCGAGTAGTCCGCATCAACGTAACCTTTCACCTTTACAGAGTCGCTTCCGAAACATAAGCAGTGACTACACGTACCCCTAAGATACCTTAAAATCCACTTCACCACATTCCAATGCTTCTTTCCCGGGTTTTGCATATACCGGCTCATAACTCCCACTGCATGTGCAATATCTGGTCTCGTACTCACCATCGCATACATTAAACTCCCCACCGCAGATGCATAAGGCACTCTTGCCATCTCATCTTTCTGCTCTTGAGTTGTCGGGCAAAACTCCTTCATGAGTTTGAAATGTTTTTCTAAAGGTGTACTCACCGGTTTTGACTTGTCCATATTGAACCGCTTCAAAACCTTCTCGATATAGTCCCTTTGCGATAACCACAGCTTCCGAACGATCTTCATGCCTAAATTTTGTTTAGCCGCTCCCAAATCTTTCATGGAAAACTTTTCAGCCATCATCTTCTTCAGACTTTGAATTTTCTCAAAATTCGGATCCGCTACCAACATGTCATCTATATAGAGTGATAGAATGATATAGTCTCCATCTTCAAAAGTCTGAACATAAACACAGTGATCTGATACACTGCGCACAAATCCCGTTTCTAACATGAACTGATCGAATTTGAGATACCACGGCCTTGGAGCTTGCTTAAGGCCGTACAAGCTCTTTCGCAATCTACACACTATAGTTTCTTTCCCCTTCACCTCGTATCCCGGTGGCTGCATTATATAGATCTCTTTCACCAAATCTCCATGAAGGAATGTAGTCTTCACATCAAGCTGCTCCAAGTGCAGATCCTCCACCGCCACAATTCTAAGGATCACTCGAATTGATGTCATTTTCACTACAGGGAAAATATCTCTTGATAGTCAATTTTTTGCTTTTACGTATATCTCTTGACTACCAAGCGAGCCTTATACCGCTTCACACCATCGGTCTCATCTTTTATCATGTACACCCATTTATTCAGCAACGCTTTACGACCTTTGGGTAGCTTCACTAGGTCCCAAGTACGGTTTTTCTTCAAAGAATCCATCTCCTCATCCATAGCTCGCTCCCAGTGGTTACTAGCACTGTCTTGCGTCGCCTCTTCAAAGGATTCAGGCTTCCCTGAATCCGTGTACAAAATGAAGTCGGTCACAATTCTTTCAGGTAGTCTTCTTTCTCTCGTAGATCTCCTCAGAACTGGTACATCTAGTTGTTGAACATGGGCGCCATCATGTTCTTGAGCCTGATATTGCACTGCAACTTCCTCCATGTTTTGATCCCCATTTGTAGACACCTGATTGTTCTCTTGAGTTCCGTCTAACTCTACGAACTCAGATACAACACCATCTTTGGCTTGCTTTTCTTCTTTATATAAGTGCTGCTCATCAAAGACAGCGTTCCGGTTTCGTATTACTTTCTTACTTGTGTAATCCCACAGCCGATATCCGAACTCTTCTCCACCATACCCGATGAAAGCACACTTCTTAGATTTGGAGTCAAGCTTATTCCTTTCTGCCTTATCAATCAAAGAATATGTAATACAGCCAAATACTTTAAGATGTGAATAGTTGACCGGTTTACCCGACCAAATTTCTTCTGGAATGCCTCCATCAAGCATACTCGTCGGGCTTCTATTGATCAGATACACAGTAACATCGACCGCTGCTGTCCATAAGAATTTTGGCACATTCGTATCCAAGGTCATGCTTCGCACTCGCTTTAGGATTGTTCTGTTCATCCTTTCAGCAATGCCATTCTGCTGTGGCGTCCCCAGTACCGTCTTCAACCAACGAATACCCTTTTGCGAGCAAAACTCCTCGAACTCTTGGGTGCAGTATTCCCCGCCATTATTGAACTTTAAGCGTTTAACTTTCATCCCCGTTTGGTTCTCCACCTGCGCAATCCAGTGTTTGAAGATGCCAAACACATCGGACATTTTCTTCATCGCGTATACCCATGTCTTCCGACTTGTATCATCGATGAACGTCACA
This sequence comes from Agapanthus africanus, assembly GCA_030015575.1. Lineage (NCBI taxonomy): Eukaryota > Viridiplantae > Streptophyta > Magnoliopsida > Asparagales > Amaryllidaceae > Agapanthus > Agapanthus africanus. The sequence continues at coordinate 411,020,431 of CM057349.1, read as the reverse complement.
AAGTACCGATTTCTTCCATAAGACTCCACCGAGGCCGGACCCCATACGTCCGTATGCACCATTTCCAGTTTCTTTGTCTTTTTCGGTACGCCTCCAATTTGAAAACTGAGCGCGCTTTGCTTCTCACAAACTCAGCTCTCGCAAAACCCCAACTCCACCTTTTTTAGCCCCGAAAGAACCCCCTTAGCTTGAAGAATTTTTATGTTTTTCTCGCTGAGGTGCCCCAATCTTTTATGCCACAGCGAAGTCTCCGAATCTTTTTCCGAGCTTGCCATCAATACAACCGAGCCTCCGCTGCTTCCATTGAATGAGTACAACGAACTGCTCAGCTTGTCCCTTGCGACCACCAACGACCATTTGGAAATCTTCCATTAAGAATTCCCAAACTTTGTAGTAACCCTTCGTTGTCTAGCTGACTTGTGGAAATCAAGCTTTTCTTCAAATCTGGAATATGATGAGCATTCTTCAATTTGATTTGACCACCTCTTGACGGTTGCAAGATGATCGTCCCCTTTCCAACGATCTTACATGATTGACCGTTTCCCACCGTCACATGTCCAAGGTCGCCCTGAACATACTCGCTAAAGTGATGTTTGCCCGAAGTGCAATGAAAAGAAGCCCCTGAATCTAGGAACCAAGTATCCGTCTTTGTGTTCTTGCTCGCCGATAGACAAAGACCTTGTTCCCCTTGTTCTTGTGTAGATACCACATTTGCTTCCTTTTCACCCGTCTTCTCATCTGAGGCTTTCTTCGGAAGCCTACATTCACTTTTTCTGTGGCCCTTCTTTCCTTAATTCTAACAGGCGCATTGGATTTTTCCTTGAGATTTACCTCGGCTTTTAGACTTGCCCTTTTTCCTCTTCCCCTTTCCATTGTTTTGCCACGATTCTCCACCGAAAGTGCAGAAGTTCCATAACTCCCACTCATGGACTTTCTCCGCATCTCATCGTTTAATATGCAGCTTACTGCATCATTAAACGTGAGAATCCCCGAGATAGAGTTGCTAACCGTCATCATTAGGTTCTCCCAACTCTCTGGCAACGAACATAGGAACAGTAGGGCTCGAATCTTGTCTTCAAAGATGATAGAACGGACTCAAGTTGGCTTGTCATGCTGTTGAACTTGTTTAGGTGCTCTATCACCGAACCTTTCTCCACCATCTTCATGTTGAAAAGTTTCTTCATCAAAAAAAAATTATTTGATGTCGATGGCTTCTCATACAACTTCGCTAACGTCGTCATTAGCGCCTTAGTTGTTTTCTCCTTTGAGATATTAAAGGCCACCTGCGAAGTCAACGACAATCTGATCGTCGCCAGGGCTTTCCTATCTAAAATGTTCCACTCCTCATTGGTCATCTTCTCCGGCTTTTCTCCTAGCAACGGAAGATATAGATCCTTTTGGTATAGACAGTCTTCCAACTGCATGCGCCACCAACCAAAATTGTGACCGTTGAATTTCTCGATTCTTATTTTATCCTCCACCATCTTTCGTCTGTATCGCAGCAAACTCGACTTCCCCCTAAATCTGAACCAACGTCTTCAAAACTACAATCTAATAAAGTGGGGATGATAACACAGGCGTCGTTACCCACTGTTGACTTAGATTGTAGAATCGATGAACCCTAGGTTCTCTTAATCTTGCTCTGATACCAGTTGTTGGGGGGAAGAGTCGATCCACGGAACAATTCTCGCGACAAAACCCAAATCACGCAAAAATACAATCACGCAATTACACGACGAAAGACAATATAAATTAAAGTGCAGGAATAAGAAAGTAATTAATCACAAACAAGATAGATTTGTTAACGAGGTTCACCCACCGTATGGCGAGTCTCCGGCAGAGATGAATTTGCAAACGTCTACTATATTTGAATCAAGTTTGCAAACAAGAGTAACTCTAGGAGATTTCTCTCAAATCTCTCTATACAAATCTCTCTCTTTCTTAATCTCTCTTGGCCTTTGCCTCTTGTGATGATCCTTTGTGATTCTTTTGCCTCATTCATAAGATGCGCTTTTATAGCACCTAACTAGTACATTGTCACCATCTAACAATGTCATGCATGTCAAAAGTAGCACCTAACAAAGTCACTATCTAACATTGTCACCACCTAACAATGTCATGCATGTCAAAAGTAGCACCTAACAAATTCTTAATTTGCATCACTTTTCAACAATATGTCAGAGTGCATGTCATGTTTTTTCATAATTGTTAAATATCAAGATCGCATGGATTGTAATATTGCAGTCTTGTAACATTCTCTCTTCGATTTCATGGAATTTTGGATCACATAATACCATATAAAGAGTTCTCCCTGCTTCGATTCTATGGATAGCATCATCCTCAATCTTGCTATGAGATGAATAACGATTGTAAAGAGTGGAAATGGTCACTCCTAGATTTCCTTCGCCATCATTGTGATTTATACCACACCCCAACAAAATTGCTGAAGCTAGAGTCCATATAGTCTGTTTTGTCTTTGCTATATATATTTCCATAGACTTCTAAAACTTCTCCCCATCTTTCTACTTTCAGGACAATCCCTTCCGACTAGTACACGATTATCTGCAAACATACACTATGGAAGTTCTTTCTAAAGATGCCTTGTAAATTCCATTCATAACTAGTTAAAAGAATATGGGATTTATTGTCTTCTTACTGTAGGTTTATAGTTTTAGGAGTGATTGTGCTCCCCTCCGATCGTTCCGTTGCTTGTTATTACTCCACGTTGTATCTTTTGTCACTTCATTTTATATATATATAGACAGTTGTCTCCTTTGTAAAACCTACCATATTATATTTCTAGAGATCACACAGTAATTTAATTTTATTAAACCAATTCAAAGGTGACAGATCTTTTCTTCTAGGTTTCTTTCCATCCATCGTCTTACCAATTAAATAGTTTGAGCCCCCTTAACAAGTAATAGCTTCCTCAGAGTTTTTTTGCTTCTTTTTCCTTGAAGTAAACATTTGCATGTTTAGTAAAACTCCTCTTAATTGGGAATACTCAAGAAAAAAATGTCAGGTTGCATTATTTTTCTTTTTGCACAAGTCTGCCTGGTAATTTAGTTCAAGTTCTTATAGTACAATTCCCACAAAAATAAAGATGGCACTTGGTATGTAAAAATATTCATAATAGGTATATGAATACTAGTTTCAAATCATACAAGTATCTTTAGAGTATTTGTGGTCTTTTTTTCTTTGCCGGGCCTCTTTAGTTGCATGCCGGTGCTCATAGTATTTCGGTGAAGAAATTTCATCAAAAAGTAGCTAAGTTTCAAAAGTGACTTGACACATGTCACGCCCCGTTTCTCGAAATGCGGTATACGGAGAGCAACAAAGACCAGCCGTGCTACCTATGGTAAGGAAAGATTCTTCCATAATCACATAAATGATGTCTAGCTAATTTGTCAAAGATAATATCCAACAGCAGGAGAGGGAACACTGATAATCATGCTGCAACGAAACTATAAGGAATACTAAAAATAGATCCACTAGATAATCGATGCAAATAAAGATTCGATACAATAGGTTCGAAATAAAAACAAGATTCGAAAGAAGATACATAAGTCATAATGTCCATAAGGACGCACATATTAAATACTAACAGAAAAAAATAAACCTACGGGTTACTGATCTTCGGCAAAGTCCATATAGCCGCTCTAATCCTGCTCAGTCTGAAAATCCGTCTCTAAACCTGAGATGACAAATCTCAGAGATGTCAGAACATCTTAACAAGTACTCAACGTAAAAGGGGTATGTATGTAGTATGATAGCATTGAGTATGTAAGTGGAGTGAAGCCCGTGTGCGCATATTTATAAATACATATGGATATAGTAATAATATAAAATAGACATATAAACAGATGAAGTCATATCCTACTGGTCACTAAAAGGTAATCTATCATACCGTGAGTTCGAGTGTGTGCGTCAAACTCTGCAGGAGTATTCCTAACCCAAGAGTAGGGCCCCAAGAGCTAAAAAACACGGGCTCAAATGTGAAATGAACAAGCGATCGATATAGCCCGGTACGAGCTGTAATAACATGCGAACGATATAGCCCGGTATGAGCTACCGGCATAGGACTCCTGATATCCTGTTGTACGAATGCATACTCAAACTATCCCAACCCCCGTATATCTATAACTAACATGGTAATAAATTCAATCATAATATAGAATGCTGACTGGACAGGAAAACAAGACAAGTCACGATGATAGTAGAGTATGGTAAATATGTAAGCATGAGTAATTGTTTCATGGCATGAATGTTCAGCATTCTAATTAGTGATATCGTTTTAATATATGGAAACAGAAATCGTGAACAAGCATGTCATGTTAAGCAGGTCGATAAATATGGTTCTAAAAGATTAATGTGATTAATGGGTGTTCTAAAAATCCTAGAGTTTTCATTTCATGCATGATGAACATAAGGTTTCATTTAATAGCGTATGGTTTGATTGTTAATAAAAACACAAAACTAAATATATAAAATTAATACCAAGGGTATTAAAACACAATCAATGTAGTTATCTTATATAAATGCACTTAAGCTTTCTGTTTTATACTATTAGTAATAATGAGTAATTTCTTGATTTTATTATATATTGTATATTTATTTTCTTGTTGTTATAATGATATGATCTTATGTATAAATAATTTAATTATCTTGAACTACTGTTCACTAAGCACTATATTATGTAATCTATATTCTACAAAGATTCAACAAAAAATAAAACCGAATTGATTATTTAATTTAATGAAATGATAACTCACATATACTAATTAAAATTTATATCAACAATGCAAATAAGTCTAAATATAAGATTTATATATATATAAGCAGCATGTAAACTTATGTGAGCAGTATAAAACTAAGGTTTTCATCATGTATATAATAATTACGTGGTATTTTAGTGAAATTGCACAATAATACAATTTTCATTCAAATATTATAGACTAAGAATTTATTGTGATATTTGCCGATATTGCATCGGATAAAAAAACAAGAGAACTTGGCTCGAAGACGGATAAACACGATGACACGAAATGCAACTCCAAGCTTTGATGGCTAGGTAAATTTTGAAGAAGAAAATATTGTGATGGGAAAGAGAGAGAATGTTGATTTATATAAGAAGGAGAGAGATAATAATCATGTTATTTATAGAGAAGAGAGAGATGTTAAAAATTGGAGAGAAGGATTATTATAATTGGAAAGAGAGAAATATTCTGATGAGATGAGATTTGGGTTTGATTTTAAGAGAGAGATATATAAATATAAAAGATAGATATGATAGGTTATACACTTCTATAAGATATTAGAAAAATTGTATACACATATTAGTTTGTATATAGTTAGGATAATAGAAAAGTATATGTATATACATATATTAGTATATAGTAAAAATATATATAGATATGTATATAGTTATGGGTTCGTTGAACTAAATATAATTAGTTGTTATATATATATATATATATATATATATATATATATATATATATTAAGATATCAAACTACTAAAATATATTTTCAGTTAAACTATCATAACAAAATATCTTCAGTTATATATATATATATATATATATATATATATATATATATATATATATATATATATATATATAGAAAAAGAATTAGAGAGGGTAAATTTGAGAGAGAGAGAGAGAGAAGCTGCTGAGAGATTAGAATAGATTGGAGAGAGAGGGATTTTTTTTATGGAATATATATATATATATATACAGTGAGGTTTGGTGAAATATAATTAGGCATATACAAAAATATATGTAGATAGAATAGAATATGGAGAGAGAAATCTGTTGGGAAAGATAATTGTTTGGAGAGAGAAAGAAAATAATATTGGTTTTGAAAGAAGAGAAAATTATCAGGTGAAAGAGATAAAATCAAGAGGAGAGATGTATGGTGATTCGAGAGAGAAAATTGAATTGATGGTTTAGAAAAAGATATTTATATAGTTAAAAGATTTAACAGGGACTCTTATGACCTATTAAAACTAAATATTTTAACTAAATAAAAATCGTTAAACAAAATATCTTATAAATAAGATTTAAAAAGAGATAAAATCTTATGTATATATATTGCTTAAAGAAATACCAAACAAAATATCTTTTGTTTAAACTATAATACTAAAAAATAAATATAGTTATAAAATAGTGTTAAACAAATAAATATTTAAATACTAATAAAATGCCTATTTAACAAACTTGAAAAACCATAATTATATACATATATCTTAATTAAAAGTATTAAACTCCAAGTTATAATAATAATAAAACAAAACCCAATATATCCAAAAACGAAAAGGAAACATACGATCGGACTAGGGTGTTACATCCTATCCACCTTATAAGAAATTTCGTTCTCGAAATTAGAAGAACGAAAATACAAGATCACGAACTAATTACAAGGATCAATGAAAACAGATGGGTATGAAAAATCAAGGATCAAGAAAACAAATGAGGGTATGAAGAGCCACGGTCTTGGCTCGAGAAATCGGCGTGTGCAAGAAAATCAAATCAGTGGAAACAAATAAAGTAAAACTCTAAATTACTCAAACAGAATGACGCATTGTAACCATGCCGTGGTATATGGGTATAGTATCGTAATTCTATCTCAGTCGCCCGAATCATATAATCAGAGTCAAGGAAATATACAGTATGACACACTGAGGGAAATCTAGACATGTGATTCTAATCTAAAAGGTCGGTAAAACCAAGACTAACTTTGATGTCAGCCCGGCTCTGATACCAACAAAACATTGTTATGCCTCGCGTCCTAAAATACGGAATACGAAGAGCAACGAAGGCCGGCCGTGCTACCTATGGTAAGAAAAGATCTTTCCATAGTCACATAAAAGCTGTCTAGCTAACCTTTTAAAGATAATATCCAACAACAGGAGAGATAACACTGATAATCATGCTGCAACGAAACCATAGGGAATACTAAAAATAGGCCCACTAGATAATCAATGCAAATAAAGATCCGATACAATAGGTTCGAAATAAGAACAAGATCCGAAAGGAGATACATAAGTCCTAATGTTCCATAAGGATGCACATGCTAAATATTAGCAGAAAAGAAATAAACCTATGGGTTATTGATCTTCAGCAAAATCCTAATAGCCGCTCCGATCTTGCTCAGCCTGAAAATCCGTCTCTAAACCTGAGATGGCAAATCTCAGGAATGTAAGAACATCTCAACAAGTACTCAACGTAAAAAGGGGATATATGTAGTATGATAGCATGAGTATGTAAGTGGAGTGAAGCCCGTGTGCGCATGTTTATAAATACATATGGATATAGTAATAATATAAACAGACATATAAACAGATCAAGTCATATCCTACTGGCCACTAAAAGGTAATCTATCCTATCGTGAGTTCGAGTGTGTGCGTCAACCTCTGCAGGAGTATTCCTAACCCAAGAGTAGGTCCTCAGGGACTAGGAAACACGGGCTCAAATGTGGAATGAATAAGCGACCGATATAGCCTGGTACGAGCTGTAATAACATGTGACCGATATAGCCCGGTACGAGCTGTAATAACTGTAGGATGTTTTTCGTCACCCCATTGAGATGGGAATACGCACGCGCTTGTCAGGCGTACTACAGATTCCCTCTGCCTAGGGTAGGTCGGGGTTTATTGATTGTGGGGATTCGAATCTCTGGCAGCCGCGGACTAAACTGCCGTTAATGACCCCTCGCCTTTGGAGCGAGCGAACCTCCAATTGACGGGTCAAACTGATCATGCGAACTCAATGTGCAGTGTATGTGTGTTGTGTCTTGAGTGGTTTTGGATATATCGGGGGCCTCGCAGAATTTACGGGGGTCCCGCTACCCGGATAGGGAGCAGGGGGTCAAGGGGGTTAGCAGCCCCCTTGCGGGATGCGGGGCAGCGCCTTATTAGAAATTTTTTACTAACGGGGGAAGTGTGTATGCATATAAAAATAAAGGGAAAATAGTATCCTAAGGACGCGTGAGCACCAGCGCCCCACGTGCCTGGCACACGGACGCTAGGCGTCGGCAGGAAAAGGGCTAGGCCAACTCCAAAAGTCACGTGTCAGCTCCAGAACAACTTACGCTATGCGCTTTTAAAATAGAGTCTTGCTCTTTGAAATTGGCGCAATTCATCAGAGCGCGCAACGTGTCAGCAGCGTAACAGCACAGCGCACTGGCGCAGCGCACTGCGCTGTTGCGCTTGCGCTCACCAGAGCATGACACGTGTCATCACCACAAGCGCTTGCGCTCAGTGATTGGCGCAAAGCGCCTGACAAATGCATTGCATTGTTTACTGAAGGGCCAGGCCCAAATCAAAAAGGCCTAGTAGGCCAAAATAAATTGCAATGCAATAAAAGGGGCAGAGCCCAAACAAAATTGATGCTCTGCATCATTTATAAAAGGGCAGAGCCCAAACAAAATAAAATACAATGCATTAAAAGGGGCAGAGCCCAAATAAAGGTCCAACAGAGACCAAGATTAATGCTATGCATTATTAAACATGGGCAAAGCCTTAGCACAGGTCTGATAGACCTAAAATAAGAAATAAAGTTGAATATTCTCAACTGGACTTAGCCCAATAATGGCCGTAAGTTCTCAAATTAAATTGACTGAGCACAGCTGCTCTCTTAAACCAATTTACATCCGGTTCGAGGGTACATCTCCGAGCTCCTTTGACTCCTATCGTTGTAACCCTTCAACGACGTCAGAGAGGTGACGGGTCCCGACAATCACACATCAACACGGACTGTGGGGTCCTTAAAACTCATGGACTTAAGCGTCCTTAAACTAAATATGGACCCCTATGTCCCTAAACTGGAATATGGACCACCATGTCCCTAAACTGGAGATAGACCACCATGTCCCTAAACTGGAACAATAGAGCCCAAATGCTCTTTTGTCGGATCTAAACGATCCTGTTAAGTTGATCTTAGTCTCAAATTAGACTAACGTATCCTTAACAAACGTTTGAGTTGATCTTAGCCTCAAATATAGCTAACGTATCCTTAAACCAAAATCCCAAACCCAAATCTAAGAAAATACGGATTTGGACTAATCCACGTCCTATGGGCGACGACATAAATTAGTCTCCGTATACAATCCACGGGCAACCACAAACAAAACAAACACCCACGACACGAAGTGAACATCTGGAGAAGGAGAAAATTGTTACCGCGATGCGGTAGCGTAATTAACTGCAGGGGCTTGCGCCTGCAGGGAAGAGTGTCCCCACAATCAAAAACCCCTCAAGCGAGGGGCAATCTGACGAAGTCTGCTACATCGGCCGCATCTGTCTAAACCTCCGATACACGGTACCATAAATCAACTTGGCATCTTCGGAGAGGTGGACGGATAAAACCAAATAGCATCTGCCCCGAATCTCAGGCCAGACGTCCTCACGTCGTCGCCGTCTTTCGGAGGGGAACAGATTCTGGCACGTCCGGTGGGACCTTTTCCTCTTTCCACTCCACACTTCGTGTGTCGTCTTCGCGAACGAATCGCGGTTTGTTAATGGTTGCCTTTGAGTTTCAAGTTACTAAGATTTGGTCTTTTGTCTGGTGCAGAAATCAAGCATCAATGGCCTCGAACTGTTCGAACTGCTCGAAGTGCCAATGCAACCGACACTCCACCTCACCTGGAGGTGTAGCATATGTGCCTCAAGCAGCTTTCATCCTTGCCCTGCCGATAGAACAGGTGACCCATGCCACCACTGGCCTGTTTTTCGGGACCATGATCCCGCCTGCAAGCCTCACCATGCCAATGCCTGCGCCAGAAGCAAACAAGAAGTCGGTCTTCGACCGGCTCACTGCTACAACGGCCCCTCTCAATGGGTCGTCCACTATCAAACCAATAGCCTCTGTCTTTGCCAGGCTGGATCAGAACTCTGAGGGGCCCGCCAAGAAACCTATGAACCCCAAAGTGGCTGTCCCAAGGAAGGCAACAACCGCTGCTCCAGAAGTCGTTAAAGCGGCTTCTCCCATCAAAGAGTCAGTGTTTTCAAGGCTGTCTACTCCGGCTCCTGCCCCTGCTCGAGGATCTGTCTTTGACAGATTGGATATTGCCACTCAAAAGACAACATCAGTCTTTAAGAGGCTGGCACCGGCAGCACCTCATTCAGACAGGGGACAAAAAGAAGCTGTCTCTATCACCGAGCCAGTCCCAATGGCTCGTCATGCTCGACGTCGCCATTGGAGACGAGTAAGGAAGGCAGGGGGCAACTCCCCCTCAGGGCTAACTCCGCCTGCTCCAGTGGTGGAAGTCGATGCTGCTGTTCCAACTGGGAACAGCTTTGAACCGCTGAGGAGGGTACGTAAGAACTCTCCAATTGCTACACTGAAAAGATCTCCTCCACCTGCGGAGAGAGTTCCGGAAACAAAGCTGGAACAGCCCCCTCAACGGCTGTCCTCCAAAATATACAAGGTCTGGCGAAGAGTTCAAGACTCCGTAATTGACCCAGATCACTCTCGTCAACAGAAAAAGGCGAGGGTGCAAGGAGAAAAAGGCCGTCCTATTAAACAGCAAAGGACAACAACCGCCAGGGTGCCCACTGCAACGGCCCCCTCAACTTCAACGGCCCACAAAAGAAGAAGGCCGGAGAAAATCCCCGCGCCCGCGGCAAATGCTAAAGGTGGTGAACCTAAACGCCCTAAGTCTGGGGGCATAATAGTCCATACAGTATACATGGCGTCAGGAAAGGAGGACAGCCGTGCATCTACAGGTCATAGACCGCTTACACGGTCAGTGACCAAAACTCAAGAGCAACAGCAAAAGCTCCAGGAGATGATGAACGCGATGGCCGCACTTACTGGGCCAAAAGAAAGCCCTGAAACGTCCTCGGATGAACGCCAGGAGCAAGAGACTGACGCCGAATTCCTTCGTCGGATATTGGAGAAGAAGGATAAAGAGGCTGCTGAACAAGCAGCTAACATAAAGCATATGGGTCTCCTGTTCCAAAACACGGTGGGGATGATAATCCAATAAGATCCCCCGGCCGAAGATCCCCCGATCGTCCTTGAAGACGATAGGGGAGAAATGTCGAATCCTCCACCAGCTCTGTCAACAGCTAAGGAGGAGACAATCTCCAAAGCTAACTTGGACGAGTACATAGCCCAACAAATACGGGTTCATCATACAATTGAAGCAGCCGGCCAGATCGTAAAAACAGGACGACCATATCCGAGCTGGTATGACCAGATCAAGTACCCGCCGGGCTACACAATTCCCAAGTTCCATGTCTATAAGGGGACGGCCAATCCCCACCAGCATGTTGCCCAGTTCAGGGCACTCTGCGGCAACACCGGTGGTGATGACAAATTATTGCTTCGCCAGTTCGTCGGCAGCTTATCAGATACAGCGTTTGAGTGGTACTCTGAACTCCCGAACGACTCTATCAAGACCTTCGCGGAGATGGAGCTGTTGTTTACCCAGCGTTTTGCAAGCGCCAGTGAACGCACCCCGATGACGGCATTGATTAATGGCAGGGTGAAGCCAGACGAGACATAGGTCCAATATGCTATACGATGGCAGAACTTATGGTCGAAGTGCGAGCAACGCATTGAAGAAGCTCCTGCAGTGGGTATGTTTGTGGGAACCCTTGACCCGCAAGCAACCATCTCGCAATTTATGATGTTCTTCAAGCCGACTACCTTTCAGGCCTTGATTGACAAGCTAGCGCAAATGGATCAGATGGGCCATAAACCCCCTCTTCCAAAGCCGGACTCCCGAAATGAAAAGGGGAAGAGGAAAGCGATCGTTGTTGCTAATGCTCAACAATAGCCGAGCAACTCGAAGCCGGTCGTTCGTCAAAATAATATGCGTCCGCTGGTACCCCTTGAGGAGAGACTAGGACGTCCTTACTCGTTTTCCTGAGATAAAACGAGAAGATTATTCGAGCTGGCGTTGCGCAACCGACTCATAAATCTGCCGGAGCCAAAACGTCCGTTGCAACCAAATGATGTCAAAGAGCCCAACTACTGCCCCTATCACTGGGTATTGGGTCATCCGATAGAAGATTGCTACGTCTTCAAAAATTGGCTTGAAGACCAGTACCAACAGGGCAAGTTTGCGTTATCCGACAGATGGAAGGTGAATCCGCCGCAACCTCACACCTCTAAAAGGATGAATATGCCAGGGGCAACGTGCTCTCTCGTCGAAGAAGCCCCATGGGAGGTTGTGCTGTCGGCCAAGACAAAGAGGATACTGAACGATTTTCAGACATGCCCAGCTATCAAGTGGAAGAATCCGTTGGAACCGCAGGTCATTGAGGGGATGTTGAAGCCATGTCCAACTCCAAAGACCGATGGTGGTGGCCCAAGCACTCACAACCAGCCGTCAAAATCTTCGAAGAGGAAGGAGAAGAAATCCAAGAAGCCTGTGAAGCCTGGTTACAAGCTTACAGACTTGCAAAAACAAATTGATGCGCTGGAGGAATATAACCAGAAAGCACGGATTCCCATTACGCTCTAAGAGTTTCTCAACCACGTCTTTCAAAAGGGAGATGAGGAGGAAAGTTCGTCAGATGAGTCTGAGGAATACGTGGCGAGCTGTCATGTGATTTCCTATTCGTTCACGGATGATGGAGAGACTCCTTGCACTGAAAAACTGGGGACAGATCCCGAACCAGAAATTCTGGGGCCATCAGAGGAAGTAATTGACGCATTCGAGGCTCTGTTAAAAAGTAAAGCTGATCGGGAACGCGAGACGGCTATATTTGAAAGAGCCAAGCGCCAGCGACTTGACGAAAGAGCCGAGACACTTCCGCTGGAGCAAAATACATCCACTAAGGACAAAAGCAAATTCAAGACGAGGAAAAGGTTTGCTAAGGCCATATCAATGGGCATGAAGCTACCATCCTCCAAAGAAAACATTACTGGTGACGTAGAAATGCACCCCTTCTATTGCTTATATCATCAGAAGATTTCGCACCCCACTGAAGAATGCAAAGCTTTCGATAGATGGTGGCAAGGATATGCTGCTCATCGACAACATTTTAAGTGGGAGAAGCGCAAAACTCGTCGGGAGCGGAAAAATACGACCGAAGGGCTTAAAAGAACTACCGGCGATTGTCGCATGATTAACACCGGCGGGTCATAAGTGCTTACATTCGGGAGTGATTCTGACGAGGAGCTGGAGCTCGGCCCTCTCTTTAAAGAGTCCACTTCGGGAAAAGGAGAAGAGCCGAAGGTCTGCGAAAATATCCGGCTACGTAATCGCACGCTTCCTGAAAAGAATCTCGGACCCTCAAATAAAAAAAATAAGGGGAAAGAGAAGGTCTCTGAAGATATCATCTTAGATGACCAAGTTGTGGAGGAGCTAAGTGCCAAGGACCCGCCGAAGAGAAATATGGTGGATTACAACGTCTTAGCGCATCTGAGGAAACTACCCTCGCAGCTCAGCATTCTTGACGCCCTTTTGCTATCAAAGAAGGCGAGAGATTCGTTAGTCAAGGCATTGCAGGATCCGGAGCAATTCCGAGCTTTCTTGGCCGAGGAAAAGATGAAGGATGAATTGGAGGAAGTGCACACTGCTGATGTCGCTTTTGGTGATGAAGACCTTCTCCTTGGGACGTGCGAACACAATCACCCCTTTATGTCTCAGGATACTGCCACGATATATAGATAGGCAAAATCCTGATCGACAATGGATCCTCCGTTAACCTCCTCAATGTGCGGGTGTTAAAAGAAATCTGCATGAGCGTCCAGCACCTTGCTCGGGACAAGATCACTATCTCCGGGTTCGACTCACAGTCATCAAGAACTCTTGGGTCTGTGATACTGACGCTACGCTTTGGGCTACTCGTCATGGACATTAAGTTCCACGTCATAGACGCCAAGACATGCTACAACGCTCTGCTCGGCCGACCGTGGTTACACGAGTACAACATCATCCCTTCTACACAATATCAGTGTATGAAGTATTCTAAGGATGGTCTCGAGTATACCGTGGCGGGAGAACTGAACCCGTTCTCTGTGAATGAGGTCCGCAAATATGAAGATGCCAAAAACTTCTTACCGGATTTCGAAGACACGGAGAGGTGTCACAAGCCGGAGAACAAAACTAATGCCACCATCCCTGTCTTCGGCAGTGATATCGAGGAGGAAGAGGAGATAGTTTATTCGGGTCCGCCCTAATACAACAAGCCGGGATCATCTGCTCCTACGTTGATCTTTGGTAGCGACTCGGAAGATGAAGTCCATGCTGTATTCTCTGCTCGACCTTCAATACAAATGTCCGCTGACGAAGAGCAAAGTCTACAAGTCGCCATGGTGCTGCCTAAACATCATAAAGAACTGGATGCACTTAATATCTACAGTGTAGAAGAGCTGCGGACATTTTATGTCCCTCCCAGGTGAAGAGGTGAAAAGGCAATTCTATTCTATCGCTCTGGGGAAACCAAAGTGGAAAAAGAAATCTGGCACGACGTGGATCCTACGCTTGACAGGCTTCAGCCCATCCGTCTCCCCAGATATTATACGGAAGGATTGAAAAGGCTATTGAAGCGCCAGGGGATATCCTTCAAACAGACCGTTCGAAAAGCCAAGTTCTATGACAAGGTCTGGAACGTTCCCGGGACTCAGCGTAAGTTGCCTAATGGGAAAATGGAAACAATCGGGCTTGGATACGTTTGGTCCAAGAAACGAGAGCTACTCCACGGTTGCTATGTCGTGCATGACTTCGATGAAGAAGCGGATGCTCAATGGGAAGACGCTGAGCCTGAACCGGTAAAAGTCCCTGAAGCAAAACGGCCCAGTCCGTCATTCGAAGAGCAAATGGACAAGCTTACAAGGGAAGCTGGTCAAAAAGTCCGAGACGATCATAACCACGAAATGGCCATCTATGAGAAAGCCAAAACGCAGCGCCTCCTCCAACAGGCTGTAAAAGATGAAGATGCCGCTCCTTGTCAATCTGTTATAAAGAAGGCTCGACGCAGAGGTAGAAACAAGTCGAAAGGCGAAAAAGGCGCTTGACACCAACAAAGCGGGACTAAGAAGCCACGCAAACGAGAATTGAGCGGTTCCGATCTATCCCTCATAAGAAAAATGGGTCGAGCATACTCTTTTCCTCGGGACAAGACGAAGAAAATACTTGACCTCGCTCTAAAACATCAGATGCTTATACTGCCGGAGTCCAAGCACCCCAAACAAGCAGGCGAAATCTCTCACCCAAACTATTGCCCTTATCACCGAGTGATAAGGCATCCTCTCGAAGACTGCTTCACCTTTAAGAATTGGGTTGAAGATCAGTATCAGTTTGGCAAGTTCGCTCTGTCTGACAACTGGAGGGTAACGCCGCCACAGAAGCACGAACCCAAGGCCACGAGAACAAAACCAATTTCACATTGGGCTTGGAAGCGAATTCGCACTTGTCACATGATAACAATATTAAAAGAAGAGCCCGAGAACGTGGATAACCTTCCCTGGTGCTTCGAAAACAGTAATGATGAGATGATCTCAGAATTTCCACCGGCACCGAAAGAGCTGGAAGATGAAATACACACCACTGCAGATAACCTCAAGAAAATTGAGTTGGGGACAGCGAGCGACCCGCGACCGACATTCATCAGTGAGCTGCTATCTGAAGAAAGGATGGCTGTGTTAAAAGACGTGCTTGTACAACATAGAAATTGCTTCGCATGGAACTATTCCGAGATGCCGGGACTAGATCCAGAAATTGCTGTGCACAAATTGGCAATATCCCCGAATGTCAAGCCAGTCAAACAGGCGCCGAGGAGGATGCGGCTCGAGCTTGAGATGAGTATCAACGCTGAGCTTAAGAAGCTAATTGACTCCGGCTTTATCCAGGAGGTTCAATACCCTGAATGGATCGCCAACATCGTCCCGGTGATGAAGAAAAATGGGACAGTGCGCATATGCGTGGACTTCCAGGATCTCAATAAAGCTTGCCCGAAAGACGATTTCCCAGTGCCAGTCACCGAACTGATGATAGACAATACGTCCACTCATGAGGTTTTCTCCTTCATAGATGGTTCATTAGGATATAATCAGATAAAGATGCATCCCGAAGACCAGAAACACACCGCTTTCCGGACTCCTTTGGGTATATTCTGCTACAAAGTGACGCCCTTCGGTTTAAAGAACGCCGGTGCCACCTATCAAAGGGCCATGACGCAGATCTTTGATGACCTTATACACGAAATCGTCGAATGCTATATTGACGATCTCGTGGTTAAAAGCAAATCATACGAGGAACATCTCGAGCATCTGAAGACCGTATTTCAACGCCTTCGACAATACAACTTGAAGATGAACCCTCTCAAGTGTGCATTCGGAGTTTCCTTGGGCAAATTTCTAGGATTCATCGTCCGATACCGAGGTATTGAGATAGATCCGTCAAAGATCAAGGCGATCATGGAAATGCCTCCGCCAAGGACTCTCAAACAGCTACGGTCTCTCCAAGGGAAGCTCGCGTATATACGGCGATTTATAGCCAACCTTTCAGGCAAATGCCGTCCTTACAGCCACCTGATGAAGAAGGGAACCCCGTTCGTCTGGGACCAAAAATGCCAAAGCGCGCTAGACGAGATCAAGCAATACATGCAGAACCCACTAGTGTTGGCTGCTCCGGTCAAGGGAAAGCCCCTCATTCTTTATACAACCGCCCTCGAAGGTTCCTTATGCGCATTATGGGCGCAAGAGAACGACCAAGGGAAGGAAAGAGCACTCTACTACTTAAGTCGAGTTCTACTGGGGGCAGAAAGCAACTACTCCCCCATTGAAAAACACTGTCTGGCATTGATCTTTGTGATAACAAAGCTCAGACACTATGCGTTGGCGCATGAGGTCCGTCTCATTTCGAAGGTGGACCCTCTTAAATATTTAATATCAAAGGCCATATCGACGGGACGACTCGCTAAATGGGCCCTGCTCTTGATGGAGTTCTCGATAACATATCAACCTCTCAAGGCAGTCAAAGGCCAGGCCATCGCCGACTTCCTCGCTGAGCATCCGATACCCGCCGATTCTCCTCTGAATTGCGATCTTCCAGACGAACATGCGTTTGATGCGATCGACGGTGGTGATACCCGATGGGAGCTTTATTTCGATGGAGCATCTTCCATGAAGAAGCACGAACAAAGTACCCCTATAATCAAATCGGAGGTAGGACTCATCTTTGTAACTCCACAAGGAGGGATAATGCGCTTTTCCTTCTCCCTAACAGAGCCGAGGACGAACAATGAAGCCGAATACAAAGCTTTGATAGTAGGCCTCGAGATCGCCATCGACATGGGAATTGAAAACCTCCTCATATACGGAGACTCCCAGCAGGTCGTTAGTTAAGTAAATGGCGACTACCAAACGTGCAAACCAGAGTTGGTGAAGTACGGCGAAAAGGTGCAGCAACTGTTGACTCAAATTCCTTCCTATACTTTGGAAAACATACCGCGCGCGGAAAACAGCAAAGCGGACGCATTGGCCAAGCTCGCCAACGAACTGGCTGATAAGAACCTCGATGACGTAAGAATCGTGGTACAAAGCCGTCGGGTGCTTGCCCCAGCAGAAATATCTCCGGAATCACCCGAAGAAAAGGGAGTGACTGAGCAGATGACCCTGCGAATAAAAGATCGGGAAAATACCGAGGATTAGAGAGAAGTCTTTATAGACTACTTTAAATACCGTCGAGCGCCCGAAGATGCGTCTTCAAGACATCAGCTTATGAAACGAGCTCTGTCTTTCGCCTTCGTCAATGATACGCTGTACAAGAGGTCATTTGATTCTCTGTGGTTGAGATGTCTGGGACCTGACGAAGCGAAAGAGTCGTTCAGGAAGTTCATGACGGAATCTGCGGTTCTCACCAAGCAGGCCCAAAGATGAAGTTGAAGATCAAACGGATGGGTTACTACTGGCCCACGATGATTTAGGACTGCCTCGAATATGCGAAGCAATACCACTCATGCCAAATCCATGGGGACTTCATCCACCAGCATCCAAATCCGCTACACCCGACAGTCGCTAGCTGGCCATTCGAAATGTGGGGAACTGACATAGTCGGCCCCATCGAACCAGCATCGTCTAGGGAACATCGTTTCATCCTGGCGACGACTGACTACTTCTCCAAATGGGCAGAAACAGTACCGCTGAGGGAAGTAAAGACGGAGAATATCCTCCATTTCTTCAAGACGCACATCATATATCGGTTTGGAACTCTGTGACGAATCATCTCCGATAACGGGCCAGCTTATAGAAGCCACAAAATCAGTCGCTTCGCGCAACAACATAATATAGACTGGAGATATTCCTCAGTTTATAATCTGCGAGCTAACGGTCTAGCTGAGGCCTTCAACAAGACCTTGACAAAGATCATGAAGAAAACGGTGTGCCGAAATAAGAAGGACTGGCACGAGAGACTGCAAGAAGCTCTCTGGGCATATCGAACTACGTTCAAGACAGCCACGAACACAACGCCGTACGCGTTGGTATTCGGTACAGAAGCAGTACTCCCCTTCGAGATAGAGTTACCCTCTCTACGAGTGGCAGTCCATTACGAGTTGACGGACGAAGAAAATGCTCACCTTCGGCTTGAGGAGCTTGATGCCCTAGATGAAACCCGGCTCATAGCACAACAAAATCTGGAGGCCTGTAAAGCAAAGATGATGCGCTCATATGAAAGATTGACCCGGCCGAGGACATTCCGCCGAGGCGAACTCGTTCTAGTGGTCAAAAGGCCTATAATCCCCAACCGCGCCAAATGGGGAAAATTCGAGCCAAACTATGAAGGCCCGTACATCATAGACAAGGTCTATCAGGGTGGAGCCTATCTACTCATGGATATGCACGGTGAAAGGCCTTACAGGCCAATAAATGGTCGATTCCTAAAGAAATACTACGCTTAGCTAGTTACCGCCTAGGTCAATGATAGATGATGACGACTATGTCCGCTCGCTATCTTCCTAAGCTCAAACTTTATAAGCAGTAGCCAGTCTTCTCCTGGACGGACCGAAACGTCCTTAAACTAACGACGGACCGAAACGTCCTTAAACTAATGACGGACCGGAACGTCCTTAAACTACCACCGCAGCATCTTTAGGCTGACGAGATGAATAAAAAAAATATATATATAAGAAATAAAAAAAAATATAAAAATATAATAAACGGTATGTCCATAAGCAAAATGGACACGGATGAAAACCCGAAAGAGCTCCGTGAGTAAAAACAGCAGGGCTACCGGCGAGTGTTCGTGAAAACCCGAAAGTGCGCGACCTCGTTAAAAATATATCTATATATATATATCTATATCTATATCTATATATATATATATAAAGAATAAAAAAAGGGGGTATGTCCATAAGCAAAAAGAGCACGGATGAAAAACCGAAAGGGCTCCGTGAGTAAAAACAGCAGGACTACCGGCGAGTGTTTGTGAAAACCCGAAAAGGCGCAACCTCGTTAAAGGACACTTACAGGGTCCTCTCGACCTTGTAAGGAGAAACCACCCGCGTGAGATCCTTACGACTCACAAGAGAGCAATACACTTAGGGATCCTCACGATTCATAAGGAGAAAGTACACTTGCGAAATCCTCACGACTCGTAAGAAGAACTCTCTTATGGGACCCTCACGGCTCATAAGATTTGAAAGTCTTAAGTTACAAAGACCTAAACCTGTGCTTAAGCAAACTTCACAACCTTCGATATTGCCCTACAAGTGGCTCAATACTGACCCTTGTATACAATCCATAGGCGCGAATAAACATTTCCCTAACCAAGTCCCATCCGTGACTGGGGATATGTTCGCATGGTGACAACCCTTGTAAGTCCTCTCGATTTACAAGGAGAAAACCCTCTTGTAGGATCCTTACGACTTACAGAGGAACATACACTTAGGAATCCTCACAGTGCCTAAGGAGAAAACACACCTACGAGATCCTCACGACTTGTAGGGAGAAATACCTTTGTGAGACCCTTACGGCTCATGAAGTCAAAAGCCTTAGCCGACAGGACCTTAACCCTGTTCGCTAAGCCACCTTTGTTCGACATCGACGGAGGCAAATGATGATTCACTCCTGGCAATATCCCAGTTGTAGCGGTGCTGATGCCGAAATTGGTGTCTAATTTCAGGTTTACGGTGAAAAGCCGGTAGGCCGTAAATGCATACGAAATAGCCGAAATGATGGGGCAACTTGCAATAAAAAGCAGCAAGTTAAAACATATGCATACAAAACAGCCGAAATGATTGGGCAACTCGCAATAAAAAGCAGCGAGTAAAAATAAAATAAATAGCCGAAATGATTGGGCACCGCGAAAAATAGCCGAAATGATTGGGCAGTCGCGACTTTCGCGATCAAAAGCTGAAATGATAAAGTATCGCGGAAATAAAACGATAAAAATGAATGAAACTTTTGCCCTGCAGGTAAGTCCATAGTGACCCCTGTATACAATCCATGGGCATAAACAAAAAAAAAAGGAAAGGGGACTGCATTTCCCCACCGGGCTGCGTTAAAGGGAAGTCAGATCTTGACGACCACATCTACAGCCTGGAGACCAACAGCGGCGCTCCTCCTCATTCCAGCAGGACATGGACGTGACATCACCAATCGGAGCTACGACAAAGTCCCCAGTTCCAAGACTCTACGGTTCACAGACAGCCTAGAGTCAACAAATGACCCCCGTTTCAGAAACAAGTCAGCAAATGACCTCCGTCGTGGAAACAAGTCAACAAATGACCTCCGTCTCGGAAACAAGTCAACAAATGACCTCCGTCGTGGAAACAAGTCAACAAATGACCTCCGTCTCAGAAACAAGTCAACAAATGACCTCCGTCGTGGAAACAAGTCAACCAACGACCTCCGTCTTGGACACAAGTCAACCAATGACCTCCTTCACGGAAACAAGTCAACAAATGACCTTCGTCGCGGAAACAAGTCAACAAGTGACCTCCGTTTCGGAAACAAGTCAACAAATGACCTCCGTCTCGGAAACAAATCAACAAATGACCTCCGTCGTGGAAACAAGTCAACCAACGACCTCCGTCTCGGACACAAGTCAACCAATGACCTCCGTCGCGGAAACAAGTCAACAAATGACCTCTGTCGCGTAAACGAGTCAACAAATGACTCCGTCGCGGAAACAAGTCAACCAATGACCTCCGTCTCGGAAACAAGTCAACAAACGACCTTCGTCGCGGAAACAAGTCAACCAATAACCTCCGTCGCGGAAACAAGTTAGCCAAAGACCTCCCCGTCGGCGCCATACTTCGACTCGGAAACAAGTCAACTCACCAACCACTTACGAGTCCTCTCGACTTGTAAGGAAGAAAATTCTCTTATTAGATCCTTACGACTTATAAGAGAAAACACACTTAGGAATCCTCACGATTCCTAAGGTGGAAATCCACCTACGAGATCCTCTCGATCCGTAGGGAGAAAAGTCTCTATGAGACCCTCACGGCTCATTGAGTTGAAAAGTCTTAGGCAACAGATCTGAACCTGCGGCCTAAGCCATCGTTATCTCTTGGAGAAATCTAGATACTTACTCTATTATCTGTTTATCAAGACAGCCTGCTGATAATAAGAGAAAGGAGAAAGCAAAGAAATAATACAAGACATTGCAAAGAAAAATGTGTATCTTTATTTGTTAATTTAATCAGGTACAAGGTGAAGCGTACAAAAGAATAAAGAATGGATACATTTTATTCGAAAAAGAAATTTTTTTACAAGTATGTAGATACAAGGGGAATTACTGGGAAGCGTTTTGCATAACTCTAGCAATTGTTCGCGCACCTCTTCCACACTTTCTCTTGATCGGCCACCACCGCCAGATCTGCCTCCACTTGAGCCCGCTGCTGCAAGACAGATGCAAGCTGCTCCCTAACGGCCTGATGAGCAGCTTCACGGCCTGGGGTGTCACGCTCGGCGATATCAAGCTTTCGCTTCAAGTTCAGCCCATGAGAGATGCGTTTCAGGAGGCCCTCAAAGATAGCCTTCACCTCGGCAGCGTTCGCCTCAACTTCGGCACGTAGGCGAGCAGTTTCGCTTGAAAACTCGTGACACTCCTTCAGCCTTAAAACTGCTTCTTGTTCCAAATGGTGGACGTAAGAAGCGCTTTGCTCGATCCACGCTGCTCTTTCAGTGCTCATGGCCAAAACCTCAGGGGCAGGACGCATCGACTTCAGCTGATGCAGGCGAGCCTCGATCTCTCTGCAGTGGTTAACCCAAGACGCAACGATGCCCTTGTCATGGAAATTTACGAGTATCACCAGTATCGGGTTAACCGCCGTAGCGAAGTCCGCAGCAGATGTAGGAGTCTCAACGTCGAGTTCCTCGATGTTGTCGCTCAACATGCGCAGACTATTCGCGGCGTCTTTCGAAGACGGACGTCTCAGGAAAGGGCCCGCCGGCATTATGACACGAAGCTCGAAGGGCACCGAGACTAGAACGACAGCTGAAAAAACAAGATATAATCAGATAACAGTTCAAGAAAAAAAAGAGTTATCAATGTGATAGTTGCTGTACCAGCTGAGGTAGGTGGCAAGGCCGGAAGGGCCGGTGGCGCGGCCAATCTTTCATCCCCACCTTCAATTTGTAGCACTGCAGTCGGGATGAGGAAAAGTTAGAAATAATTCCATCACTAAAAAAGAAAGATATCAATTGGAGACCAAACTCACCAGCGCCACCAGAGGAAGAAGCGAATTCAGATGGGAAGGAGAAGTGTGGGAGCAACACTTGATAAAGATGATCAAAAAGCACTCCTGAAAAGACACAACAGTATGACTTTAGTGCATAAATCATGCGGCTGAAAGACGAAACTAATAGGTTGCAAACACATACCTTCCAACACCTTCGATGGTATAAGAGAGGGCTGAGAAGTGACCACCGCCAAGGCAGTAGTTGACGGTGCTCCCTCGAGCAGTGGAGCATCAGCGCTGGCCGCACGTGCGTTAAAAAAAACAAGGGTAAACCTGTCAGGAAAGATTGCAAGATAAAAAAAGGGGGGATGGTAATCCGAAATTTACCCGATGAGCCTCCAGCCGAGACGGAGGCGTCTCCTTCCTCCATCGACATAAGTCCACCACCCGTGGCCTCATCCCCAGACTCCACGGGGGCCGTCGTCGTGCTCGCAAGGCCAGGAGACGGTGGAAGGCCATAGGGGGAAGAGCTATGACCGAAGCATTGCCAGACTCCTGAGAAAGAGCGGTTGGCTCGTCCTCAGGAACCATGTCCACTTCACCCGCTACCCCCTCAGGCTCAGCAGTCACGGTTGTCTCGTCCACCGTCGCTACAAGGTCATCGGTCTCAGGCGCTCCGCCCGCTGCTACCTCGGGCTCGGCATCAACCACTTGCTCAGGCATAGTGGACGCGACCATTTCGTCAGCCACTATCTCGGGCCCAACAATCTCGGTTGTGTCGTCCGCCATCGGCTCGGGCTCGACCAATGCTTCTCTCTCTGGCTCCTTAGGTTCGACAGTCTCCGCCTCCCCCTCGGTTGGGCTTGGCCCTACAGGGTAGAATATATAAGAACTAACAGCTTTATAATTCTTATAACAAAATTCTGAAAGAAATATTACCTGAGGCGGACTTGTCGTTAGCCTCCCTATTGGCGCGAACCGCCTGTCTATGAGCTGTAGACAAGGCGACCGGGGGCTCTTCTAAGGAAGTATCGGCGCGAGGGACGGTGCTTGGGCCCGCTCCAATGGCCAAGGCAGCCCTGCGTACCTTTGCTTCGCGCCTCAACCGCTTCCTTTCCTCCCGGGCTGTGGCGATGGACCTCTTTGATGCTTCCTTCATCAAGGCGTCGTCGTCCTCGTTCAGAGATGCCTCCAGAGCCTTTAAGGCATCTCTCATCGGCTCTTCAAGACGGACCTCCCGCGGCAGCCCTGAGGAAGCAGGAACATCGGCAGCTGGCAGAATATCCACGTCACCTGGCGGGATCGGCATTGAGATTCCTGCGATAAAAAGGGAGAGGTTAGATCGACCATAACACAAGGAAAATGAAAACTTGATGAATTGAAACTTACTAAGGCCTAAAGACGCTCTAAGGCGTTCCTCCTCTTGGAAAGTCTTGAGGGAAGCGGCAATGGCTTCTTCAGTGGTGATGCCTGTTGGAAGAAAAGAAGGAAAAATGTTAGTCAAAGGCAATAATAAAGATATGATGCAATAGAAAATGCGACTAATGATTACCTGATTCCGCAAGCTTAGCCAGCCACGCGTCACGCCTCGCCAACCGCTTCGAAGCTTCGAGGGCGGCCTCCAAGTCCGTGTCATCCGGTGGCATGACTAATCCCTCGTTAGTCCCATATTCACTCAGGCCCTCACCATAGGGAGCGTGGGGTTCCTGACCGAACACGACGTCAGCGGCGAAGAGCGACTTCTTTTTCTTCTTCTGCCCACCAACCCTAGGTGCATCCGGGATCGACTTACGCTTGGCAGACACCTTGGGGCGGCAGGTCCCGATGTCCGCACCCACACCAGAATCAGGCGAGGCTATAGCCACTATCTCCACTGGAGCACAGGGAGCTGGTGGTGCATCCGCAATATCGGGGAGCGGCAATCCACGTGGAGGACTCTGCGCACGCGGTGGTCCGGCTCTAGCATCTTTTAGAGGGGGAACTACCGGGGTCCTTGGCACCAAAGGAGCGTTGCGGTCGCTACCTGGAGGTGCACCCTTACGGTCGACCAGCAATCGCCTTTCCTCCTTTATGACGGCTCCCGTCGAATGACTGTACCATTCTGTATATACCTTGAGGAGTCGTGGGGCACAAGCCGGCTCACTGATAAAAAAGTGAGAACCCATATTCAAACGCATGAAGTGATGCAGCGCGCTCTCCATCCCTTCTTCGGTATCAGCAGGTTCCGATAGGAAAAGCCTCCAGTGGTACCCGTTGATTGTAGCTCAGTTGTTGAGCGA
The DNA here is from genome assembly GCA_030015575.1 of Agapanthus africanus. Taxonomy (NCBI): domain Eukaryota; kingdom Viridiplantae; phylum Streptophyta; class Magnoliopsida; order Asparagales; family Amaryllidaceae; genus Agapanthus; species Agapanthus africanus. Next base: position 410,995,561 of record CM057349.1, on the reverse strand, counting down.
AACGATGCGGGTTGTACTTCATGAAAATCGCCGCACCGTTCTTCCTGAACATCAGGAAGCCCGACCTGATAGAATATAAATGGAGGGTCTCCCTGGCCGTCAAAACTGAAGCTCCATCTTTAAAAGTGTCTTGCAATGGCCGCACTGCAGTGGTAGACGCCTTTCCAATAGTCAACACCTTATCGATGAAAGACACCCCGTCTCCAACGGTGTAGGGGCAAAGGAGTAAACCCCTGGCATTCCGTGGCGATGGAGTCACAATTGATGCTCCAATCAACTGTATGATGCGAGGGAAGCTGCACCTGTCATAGAACGAGGGCCTTTTATGCATGCTGAAAACACCCGATGTATGTAGCTCGAGCCACGATACGAAGTAGTGCATCGGGAAGATCACGTGCAGTACCCCATGCTCATTAGCATCCGCCGCTCGACTGAGGCCGTGATATAAGTGTGCCAAGCCGGCGATCCCAACGGCCACCTTTACCCCGATGGTCATCCGGTGAGCTGGGTAAAAGACAGAGGGCCGCATATGGCGAGAATGCATCGGGAGCGCAAACCAACTCAGCCATAGCCCAAGAAATCTTAAAAAGAAGGCCTCCTCATCCATCTCGAGGGCTGCAACTTCCACAAAAGACATAGTCGGGGAGTTAGGCAGGAAAAAACCCTTTTGGTCTATTTCCTTCGCCGGTAGGTTATCCAAACCTAGACCGAAAGGGTCCTCAAGGGTGGCAAATTTGGCAGCTTCTGCCGAGAGGACGCTTGGGTGAAGGAACCGAGCGATGAAATCCTCAAAGCTAACTCTGCGACTCCCACGCTCAATGAAAATGGCCTCATAGATGTTCAACACTTTGATCAAACTTGGGAATTGGTGTTGAACAGTATTCTCCGGCGTGAGGCCCCTTACCGCCGGCTTAGTACCGAAGACATACTCGTCTGTCGGAAGCAACTCCTCATAGTGCTCCCCTATAACCGGTAGACTGGAGACCTCTATGAACTCCTCCAGGAAAATTAACACTTCCCAATCCATTGCAAGGAAGGTATGAGTAGGAATGTTTCACTGCTCCAAGAAAGCCTTGAACCACCAGGTGGGAAGCGTGGGATACTGGAAGAGGGAGACGTAGACCGCGGTGTACAACTCTAACCTTATCAACTGCGACTTCTTCGTCGACAGGATATACCGAGCCCACGACAGATAGCCGATCGGGTGGCGGGGGATCAGACCTATGTTATATGATTGCCCCCAAGGTCGCGCCTCGCCTTGACAGATACGGCGTCCCAGGATATCCAAAACCATAGGACGCTGGACCGGGATTGCATCTATGGCAGGATGAAGAAAGCCCTTCGATGTCCAATCAACCATCTCCAAGGCGTACTGCATCGGGGGTAGGCTGGCATAATGGATCGCCGTAATGGGCTCCGCCGGCACTGCACACGTGAAGCTCCGTCGACCCATGATAATCTGATTATACCACGACCCCCAAATGTGGAGACTCTTATATTCCGGGTCGTGATCCTTGATCATAGCTAACACTTCGCGGTCCAAGGACGCTTCAGAAAACCCCTTCTCCGTACGAGCAAACGGGAATGAGGCATCGAGAGACATAGTCACTGCAAGGGAACAAAAGTAGCCGTTAGTGTTGCAACTCCAACGCTTAGCGTTTAAAAATTTTTAAATTAAAAATTAATTAAAATTAAATTAAAATTAATTACACCACACTGCAGTGCAGTGGGTAGGAGACCAAGGGGGGCCCACAAAATCTGGATGACAATACGTCAGTTAATAAGACAACCCCATCATTGGATGAGATTGTCAGTTGGCCCTCAAGAGAATATTCCCATTAATAATAAAAAATCCCTAGAGACAAGGAGAAAATCTCTTCTTTCAGAGCAAAGCTCTGTCACAGAGTGACACTTGTCAAACCCTGGTCTCAGGGGAATAAGATTCTTTGAAAGAGCTTAGCTGTGTAATAATAATAAAAAAATTTCATCAAAGGAATTTTTTTGTAATTAATTCCTAAAAAGTTGAAGTTCTGGGATCTTAAAGATCCATATGAAAAAACTCTTAAGAGTTCATCATCAGAAGATCAGGGATCTATATTCTGTCAATATGAGCAAAGCTCTGTTCATGGGCTAAAAAACCCTGAAACAAATTCTTGAGAGCAAAGCTCTGTTTATGAAACCCCAAAAAGGATTTCTTTAGATCAAAAGATCTATGAGAGCAAGGCTCTATTGGTTAAAATTGATTTAATTTAATTTAAAATTAATTATTACCTAAAGTTTTCTAACTTTGGGAAATGAGAGCAAAGCTCTAGAGTTCTGGAAACAAGAGCAAAGCTCTGAAGTTCTTAAGCAAGAGCAAAACTTTGGAAATCAAAATCTTGGAAATGGTAAAGATTTCTAAGGGCCAGGGGTCCTATTTATAAGGCGCTTGTGCCCCTTCTGCTCACCCGTTGATCCAACGGCCAGGATCTTGCCACCGCTGCACTCACGTGCGGCCACGTGAGCGCAACGGTGGGAGGGCATTTGTTTCCCCCAATCAGAGCAAAGCTCTGTTTGAATTTCAAAATTCAAAATTCGAAGCAACGCTTCAGATTTTTTGCACTGCGCGCAACGCGCCACGTGTCAAAAGCTGATATATCAGCGCAGCGCCCAAGGCAGCGCGCCCAATCAGAGCAAAGCTCTATTTAAAACAAAATTAAAGGAAGCAACGCTTCAGTTGCGCGAGCGCTGCGCGGCACGTGTTAGCGCAGTTGCGCTGCGCCGTGCGCTGCGCGGCACGTGTCAGCGCAGATGCGCTGCGCCGTGCGCTGCGCGGCACGTGTCAGCGCAGTTGCGCTGCGCTCGAAAGGATCTCGCAGGTGTATGTTCTCTTTAGGAGTCGTGAGGACTCCCAAGTGTGTTTTTCTTTTGTGAGTCGTAAGGATCCCATGAAAGTATTTTCTTACGAGTCGAGAGGATCTCGTAAGTTTGTTCTCCTCGTGTATCGTGAGGACACATGAGTGGGTCTTCCCAAATGGAACATAATTCCAAGGGCGAAGACCGGCTGCGTGACTAGTGATCGTGGTGGTGTATGGGTGTGATGAGAATTATTTGAGCCCATGGATTATGTACAGTAGTCAACCTGGAGACCAACCGTAGGGCTGTGAGAATTTTGGGATTTTGTTGGCGTCTGTATCGCTGCACTGAAATATGGTACCAGGAGCGACTCATCATTCTCTATTGGGACATTCAAAGATTTGAAATTTTGGTTGGCGTCTGCATCGTTGCACTAGAATATGGTACCAGGAGCGACTCATCATTCGCCACTTGGGGATTTTGATTTTGGTCGGCGTCTGTATCGCTGCACTGGAATATGTTATCAGGAGTGACTCATTAATCGCCTTTTGGAGTTTTTTTTGCGTGACTGCTCTATCATTTCAGCTGTTTTCATCGCAAAGGTCGCGACTGCCCTATCATTTCGGTTATATTTTTCATCTTTATTTTACTCGCTGATTTTTATTACGACTTGCCCTATCATTTCGACTTTTTTTCATCTTTATTTTACTCACTGATTTTTATTGCGAGTTGCCCCATCATTTCGGCTTTTCTCTTTTCTTCTTCTTTTATTTACACATTTTTTTATTTACACATTTTTTACACCCCAGTTTAACGACTTAGGGGCTGTATGCTCCCAGTTTAATGACATGGTGGTCAGCTGTTCTCATTTTAACGATGTGGTGGTCATGTGTTGGAGTTTGGGCTCGATTCTACAGGAACCATAGGTTCTTTTGGCTTAATTACATAAGCGGGTTCTTCATCATTTAGACCGAGCCGATGTTGGGTCGTAATGGCCATGTCATCGTCATGGCTATAGGGCATAGGAGGACTTGTTCCTCTGGACTCCATCATGTAGACCGTGTGGGTTGTGTACCCATCCACCGCTTCTTCATTGGAAATATTGCTCGTTTGGCTCTTAGCTTGTTTCCTTGGCCCGCTCCTTTCATGGAAAGGCAGATGTATGAGAGAATCAGGTTCCCGAAGGACCTTGGTCTCTGTTTGTATGAAATTGGTGGCCGCGGCTTGACTGTTTGTTAACACGCCTTGTTCCCTCATAAAATATCAGGGAAAACCCAATAGGGCATCACATGCTCACACGTGACCATGGGTCACATGCAAACACGTGATGGGCTCCTTGTTCCCGCCAAAAATTTCTGCGCAAAAGAGTCCAAGGTATCAAATGGCAGCGATATGCTTAAGGAAATGCGAACCAGTATCTTCCGGGCTGTTTTTTGACAACTCCCGAATGAGAAATGGATAAATTCTGATGGTATCGAAAGCGGCTCGAAAAACCCTTCGATTTGATATATTATGGGCCTCGTAATTCATCCGGGATCAAAAGTTATGAGGAATTACGTGTCCACACGTGATGGACTTTTAAGAACCCGCTGGAGGAGTTAAAAAATATAATAAAAACTCAGAAAAGACCCCAATGGGGCATCACGTGCTCACACGTGACCATGGGTCATGTGCAGACACGTGATGGGCTTTTAAAGCCTCTAAAATAATGAATAGAATTTAATTCTAAAAGTCAGAAATTACCTCAACGAGGTATCACGTGTTTACACGTGATGGTTAAAACTGAAACATAAATAAGCGGCTGAGAAAGGAACCCAATTGGGGGTCACGTGCTCACACGTGACCAAAGGTCACGTGCCAGCATGTGACTGGCTTTAAAAGCCTAATAATTTAATAGAATTAAATTCTAAAAGTTCTGAATCTTTCCAAATGGAAAAGGGTCATGGGGAACCGTTGGATTAAAGATCCAAGGGTGATTAAAAATCACCAATTTATGGAAGAATCCCAAATAAGGAAAGATCTCCCTAAATCTCACCAAAATAACAAACAGAATATCTTTGGATTTAAAATTCAACGGTGAATAAAATTCACCGAATGATCTAAAGGATCATATTAATTATAAAATCAAATCAAATCTTTCAATGAGAGATTTGCTAAACAAATTGATTCTTTTCCTTCTCCTATAAATAGGAGCCAAGAAGAGAAGAGAAGGGATCTACTTTTTAGGAGAGAAAAACAGAGAGAGGAGAATTTAATTCTCAAGAGGGAAGAAAAGAAATGAGAATTTAATTCTCAACAAAGAAAACCCTAGGTAAGAAAAGGGAAAAAGATAAACTTAAAACAGAGAATTTAATTCTCAAAATCCAAGAGTTTAACTCTTATACAAAAAGAACTTAGTTCTTCTTCTGGTTGAAGATCTGCACAGAGCACATCTCCCCATAACTTGAGAATTTAATTCTCATCAGGTTGAGATCCTGCCATGCAGATCCTAAACTTAGAAGGGGAATTGAGTTTTGAGAAATTGATTCTCCTAAAACAAAACTAGGGTTTAACCCTAATCAAGAATTTAATTCTTTTACAGATCTGGGAATTTAATTCCTTTGAAAAGAAATCAAGGTTTTATCCTAAATAAGAATAGGAGTTTAATTCCTCCAAAATCATAATTAGGGTTTAACCCTACAAAGAATTTAAATCTTAAAAGATCTCTGTTCATGAAAAGAACTAGGGTCACGTGCCCCCACGTGACCCTTGAAAAGATCCCCTGCAAAGAACTTTGAAGCATCACCTCACGTGCTCCCACGTGACTCCCAAAACGCAGAAAGAAAAAGCAAAAGAAAAGAAGCTTTGGGCGCCCTCACGTGTCCCCACGTGACCCCTCAGCAAGTGCTGTAATATTCGATGCATAAACCCCCATCACGTGCCAACACGTGATGCTCTAAAATAAAGATGAAAAGTGTTTAACACTTATTCGCAGATTTGAGGATAAAACAAAGGAGATGTGGCTCCGCATTTAGGGCGCCCTCACGTGTCACCACGTGACCCCTAATGAGCGTTCCAACAGACCAGAGCGGGGGCCTCCATCATGTGCTCACACGTGATGGCCGTCAGAATTAAAAGAGTTAAAACACTGATTTGCAGAATAAGATAGGGGAAATCAGGGCGCTCTCACGTGTCCACACGTGACCCCTCTCCCCTTAGTGTTTAACACTAATCCGAAGACTTTGTCCTCAGTGATTAACACCGATTTTCTTAGTGTTTAACACTAATTTGGAAAACTCTATTTGCAGTGTTTAACACTGATTTGCTTGGTGTCTAACACTAATTTGAAAACACTGTTCCCAGTGTTTAACACTGATTATCTTTTAGTGTTTAACACTAACTTGCTATCTTATTCCCAGTGTTCAACACTGTTGGTTTCTAGTGTTTAACACTAGCTTCAGCCCAATTGGCTAAGTTTCAGAGGCAAAGCCTCTCCTTCAATGGACCAACGGAGGGCCAATATTTCAAACATAATTGGACTTAGCCCAAACTGGCCATAAGTCCTCAACTCATCTTGAACTGAGCACATCTGCTCTTTCAACCAACTCATTGGTTCAAGGGTACATCTCGAAACTCCTCTGATATTTGTCGTTGTAATCCTTCAACGTCTTCAGAGAGGTGACGGGTCCCGACAACCACACATCAACACGGACTGTGGGGTCCTTAAACTCATGGACTTATGCGTCCTTGAACCAAGATACGGACTGTGGGGTCTTTAAACCAGCGGACTTATGCGTCCTTAAACTAATGGACTAATGCGTCCTTAAACACACCCATATGGACTGTGGGGTCCTTAAACCCATGGACTTATGCGTCCTTAAACTACCAATGGACCACTATGTCCCTAAACTGGAGATGGACCACTATGTCCTTAAACTGGATTGGACCACTATGTCCTTAAACTGGTATTGGACCACCATGTCCCTAAACTGGCAATGGACCACCATGTCCCTAAATTGGCAATGGACCACCATGTCCCTAAACTGGTATTGGACCACCATGTCCCTAAACTGGAACAATAGAGCCCCAAATGCTCTTTTATCGGATCTAAACTATCCTGTTTAAGTTGATCTTAGCCTCAAATATGGCTAACGTATCTTTAAACCTTCAAACAGATTTTAGTCCCAAATTGGACTACAGATCCCCTAATCAACTTCGGTTCAAGGGTACATCTCTGAACTCCTCTGACATTTGTCGTTGTAATCCTTCAACGACGTCAGAGAGGTGACGGGTCCCGACGGCCATACATTCAATGGACCACTATGTCCCTAAACTGGAACATTAGAGCCCAAACGCTCTTTTGTCGGATCTAAACGATCCCGTTAAGTTGATCTTAGTCTCAAACTGGACTAACGTATCCTTAACAAACGTTTGAGTTGATCTTAGCCTCAAATATGGTTAACGTATCCTCAAACCAAAACCCCAAACCCAAATCTAAGAAAACACGGATTTGGACTAATCCACGTCCTACGGGCGACGACATAAATTGGTCTCCGTATACAATCCACGGGCAACCACAAATAAAACAAACACACACGACACGAAGTGACCATCTAGAGAAGGAGAAAGTTGTTACCGCAATGCGGTAGCGTAATTAACTGCAGGGGCTTGCGCCTGCAGGGAAGAGCGTCCCCACAATCAAAAACCCCTCAAGCGAGGGGGAATCTGACGAAGTCTGCTACATCGGACGCATCCGTTTAAACCTTCGATACACGGTGCCATAAATCAACTTGGCATCTTCGGAGAGGTGGACGGATAGCACCTATTAGCATCTGCCCCGAACCTCAGGCGAGACGTCATGTCGCGCCGTCTTTAGGAGGGGAACAGATTCTGGCACGCCCGGTGGGACCTTTTCCTCTTTCCACTCCACACTTCGTGTGTCGTGTTCGCGAACGAATCGCGGTTTGCTGTGGTTGCCTGTGGATTCGAGGTACTAAGATTTGGTGTCTTGCTCCGTGCAGAAAACAGAAGATTAATGGCTTCAAACTGCACTACCTGCAACTGCAACTCTCGCTCCATCCTTGCTGGAGGAGTAACTTATGGGCCCCAAGCGGCCCCCCTTTTCAAAATGCCAGTGGAACAGGTAACTCAAGCCACCGCTGGACTATTCTTCTGGACCCTGCTCTCACCAATGAGCTTCAATGCCCCAATGACATCGCAAGAAGCTCCAAAGAAGTCGGTCTTCGATTGGCTTGCTACTGCCGCGGCCTCTCTCAACGGGTCGCCCAACTTCAATACCTCAGTTTTCAACAGACTGGGCCAGAACGTCTATAAGCCCGTGATACCCGAAGCTGCCATCCCAAAGCGGATAGCCATCCCAGCTCAAGCGGACAAAATTATCGGAAAGGCTCCTCCTTCCAAGAAGTCAGTTTTTACAAGGCTGGCCATTCCGGTTGCTGCTCCAGGCGAGGTCCTCAAAGCTGCTTCCCCTGCCCAGAGGTCTGTCTTTGACAGATTAGACATTGCTTCTCAACGGGTGTCAGTCTTCGACAGGCTAGCACCAATAACGGTCTCTCCTCAAAGCAGGGGGCATGACGAAGTCGCCCCTACGGCCGAAACAACTCCATCCGCACGACACGCTTGACGTCGCCACTGGCGCCGAGTAAGGAAGGCTGGGGGCAACTCCCCCTCTGGATTTACTCCACCAGCTCCAACGGTGGGGATCGATGCTGCTGTTCCAACTGGGAACGGCTTTGAATTGCTGAACACGGTGCGCAGAAACTCTCCTACCGCCGTACTAAAAAGATCCCCTTCTCCGGTAGGAAATGTTGCGGAAACCAAGCCAGAACAGTCCTCTCAGCGGCTGTCCTCTAAAATCTACAAGGTCTGGCGCCATGTCCAAACGCGGTGATTGATCGAAATTCCTCCCCCTAGCAAAAGAAGCTGAAGGTCCAGCAAGAAGAAAACCGTTCTGTTAAGCCACAAAGATGACGACTACTTGGGTGCTCACGATAGCGGCCCCCTCAACGTCAACCACTCAGAAAAGAAGGAGGCCGGAGAAAGCCCCAGTAAACGTGGAAGACCACAAAGACGCTAAACCCAAACGCCCCAAGTCTGTGGGTATGGTGGTGCACACCGTATACATGGCTTCTGGAAAGGAGGAAAGCCGTGCTTCGATGGGTCACCGACCGCTCACCCGATCCATGATGAAAACCCATGAGCAGCAATAGAAGCTTCAGGAGATGATGATTGCAATGGTCGCGCTCACCGAGCCAAAAGAAAGCCCGGGGGCATCATCAGAGCAGCGTCACGAACAAGAAACTGATGCTGACTTCTTACGCAGAGTCCTCGAAAAGAAGGACAGAGAAGCTACAGAGCAAGCGGCTAACATAAAACAGATGGCGCTCCTCCTCCAAGATATGGTAGGGATGATGTTACAGCCGGACCCTCCTGCTGAAGATCCCCCGATCGTCCTTGAAGACGACAGGGGAGAAACTTCAAATCCTCCGCTGGCTCTATCAACAGCCAAGGAGGAGGCAATCTCCAAAGTTGACCTAGACGAATATATAGCTCAGCAGATCCAGGTTCATCAGGCAAATGAAGCGGCTGGGCAAATTGTTAGAACCGGACGACCGTATCCGAGCTGGTATGACCAAATCAGTTACCCGCCAGGATATACGATCCCTAAATTCCACGTATATAAAGGGACAGGGAATCCGCATCAGCATGTCGCTCAATTCAGGGCCTTATGCGGCAACACTGGAGGCGATGATAAACTGCTGCTTCGCCAATTCGTCGGCAGCTTAGCAGAAACAGCCTTTGAATGGTATTCGGAGCTACCTAACGACTCTGTCAAAACATTTGCGGAGATGGAGCTACTGTTTACACAAAGATTCGCGAGTGCTAGCGGACGCACCCCGATCACGGCACTGATTAATGCCAGGGTAAGGCCAGGCGAGACGTGGGTTCAATACGCGACACGATGGCGGAATCTATGGTCGAAGTGCGAACAACGCATTGAAGAAGCACCTGCGGTAGGCATGTTCTTGGGCACTCTTGATCCGCAAGCGACTATCTCGCAATTCATGATGTTCTTCAAGCCAACTACTTTCCAGGCTTTGATTGACAAGTTGGCCCAAATGGATCAGATGGATCATAGATCATCTCCTTCAAAGACGGACCCTCGAAATGAAAAGGAGAAAGGGAAAGCAACTTTCGTCGCTAATACTCAACAACGGTCGAGCAACTTAAAATCGGTTGTCCGCCAAAGCAACGTACGTCCACGCCCATCCCTCGAGGAGAGACTGGGACGTCCTTATTCGTTTCCTCGGGATAAAACAAGGAGACTGTTCGAGCTGGCAGTGCGCAACAGACTCATCCATCTGCCGAATCCAAAACGTCCGTTGCAGCCAGGCGATGTCAGCAATCCCAATTATTGCCCTTACCACCAAATGGTAAGTCACTCGATCGAGGATTGCTTCGTCTTTAAAGGATGGATCGAGGATCAGTATCTACAAGGCAAGTTTGCGCTGTCCGAGAAGTGGAAAATAAACCCACCGCAGCCACACACTCCGAAAAAGAAGGACACACTGGGGGCAACTTGTTCTTTTATTAAAAAGCTCCGTGGGAGGTCGTGCTGTCAGCCAAAACCAAAAGGATGATGAATGATCTCCAGACATGCCCGGCGATCGGGTGGAAGAACTCGCTAGAACCCCAGATCGTCGAAGGGATGCTGAAGCCGCGCCCAACTCCAAAGATCGATGGTGAAGGCCCCAGCACTCACACCCAGCCGTCAAATTCTTCAAAGAAAAACAAGAAGAAATCCAAGAAGCCCGTGAAGCCTAGCGACAAGCGCACGGATTTGCAGAAACAGATTGACGCGTTGGAAGAATATAATCAGAAGGCGCGGACCCCAGTCACACTCCAAGAATTTCTCAGCCACGTCCTTGAGGACAGAGATGATGACAATGGAGAAGACTCATCGGATGAATCTGAAGATTATGTAGCAAGCTGCCATGTGATCTCTCACTCGTCAATAAATGACGAAGAAGCTCCTTACATAGAGAAGCTGGGGGCAGATCCTGAACCAGAACTTCTATGGCCGTCAGACGAGATGATCGATGCCTTCCTGAACGAAGCCCGTCTTAAAAGCAAAGCTGATCGAGAGCGCGAGATAGCCATATTCGAGAAAGCCAAACGCCGGCGACTGGACAAAAGGGTCGAAACACTCCCACCAGATCAAAGCACATCCGCCGCAAATGAAAACAGGATCAAGACAAGGAAACGATTCACCAAAGCCATATCAATAGGGATGAGGCCGCCCTCTTTCAGAGAAAATTCTCCTGGTGGTATACATTTTGATGAAACGGACGTACACCCTAACTTCTGCTTATATCATTAGAGGATCGCACATCCTACTGAACACTGCAACTCCTTTAAGTGTTGGTGGCAAGGATATGTTGTTCACAGGAAACACTTCAACAGGACAAAGCGTGAAGCTCGTAGACAGCGAAAAAATACGACAAATGAGCATAAAAGAGTTGCCGGCAATTGTCATAGGGACGAGCCCGGGGGATCACGAGTTCTCACCTTTAGAAGCAATTCTGACGAAGAAGCCGCCCTCAACCCTCTCTTCAAGGAATTCATTTCTAAAACAAAAGAATTGGAGAGTTGCGAGAACGTTCAGCCGTATAATCTCACGCAACCCGGAAAGAATCTCGGACCCGCAAACGACGGAGCAAACGAAATGAGAAAGGAAAAGGAAAAAAAAGGCCTTTGTTGCCAACACTCAACAACAGCCGAGTAACCCGGGACCGTTTTGTCGTCAAAACAACAAGCCGCGATACCTCAATGAGAAGTTGAAACGTCCTTACTCGTTTCCCAAAGATAAAACGAGGAGACTGTTCGAGCTAGCAGTGCGCAGCGGGCTCATCATTCTGCCAGATCCAAAACGTCCATTGCAACCAGGTGACGTTAACAATCCTAATTATTGTCCCTACCACAGAGTAATAGGTTACCCACTCGAAAATTGCTACGTCTTCAAAAACTGGGTTGAAGACCAGTACCAACAGGGCAAGTTCACGCTTCCCGAAAAGTGGAAAGTAAACCCGCCACAACCACATGCTCCGAAAAAGGTGGATATGCCGGGGGCATCATGCTTATTCATAGGGAAAGCCCCATAGACCGAAAAGTCAGTAAACTAGAGATGCGTCTCAAATACGGCGATGGTGGACCGAAACGTCCTTAAACTAACGATGGACCGCAATGTCCTAAAACTTGCAAATGACCGAAACGTCGCCCAACCCGCAGCATCTTCAGGCTAACGTGGTAAAAAAAAAAACGGTACGTCCACAAGCGAGATGGGCACGGATGAAAACCCGAAAGGGCGCCGTGAGTAAAAACAGCAGGACTACCGGCGAGTGTTTGTGAAAACCCGAAAGGGCGCAACCTCGTTCAAAAAAAAAAAAACAATAGAAAACGGTATGTCCATAAGCAAAATGGGCACGGATGAAAACCCGAAAGGGCTCCGTGAGTAAAAACAGCAGGGCTGCCGGCGAGTGTTTGTGAAAACCCGAAAGGGCGCAACCTCGTTAAAAGACACTTATAGGGTCCTCTCGACCTTGTAAGGAGAAACCACCCGCGTGAGATCCTTACGACTCACAAGGGAGCAACACACTTAGGGATCCTCACGATTCCTAAGGAGAAATTACACTTGCGAGATCCTCACGACTCGTAAGGAGAACTCTTTTATGGGACCCTCACGGCTAATAAAATTTGAAAGTCTTAAGTTACAGAGACCTGAACCTGTTCTTAAGCAACCCCCACAACCTTTTTGCCCTACAAGCGGCTCATACTGACCCTTGTATACAATCCACGGGCGCGAATAAACATTTCCCCCAGCAAAGTCCCACCTGTGACTAGGGATATGTCCATATGGTGAACAACCCTTGTAAGTCCTCTCGACTTATAAGGAGAAAACCCTTTTGTAAGATCCTTACGACTTACAGGGGAACATACACTTAGGAATCCTCACGATCCTTAAGGAGAAAACACACCTACGAGATACTCACGACTTGTAGGGAGAAATACCTTTGTGAGACCCTTACGGCTCATGAAGTCAAAAGCCTTAGCCGACAGGACCCTTAACCCTGTTTACTAAGCCACCTTTGTTCAATATCGACAGAGGCAAATGATGATTCGCTCCTGGCAATATCCCAGTTGCAGCGATGCTGATGCCTAAACCGGTATCAAATTCCAAGTCCGTTCACGGCAAATGATGATTCGCTCCTGGAAATATTCCAGTCGCAGCGATGCTGATGCCAAGATTGGTATCAGATCCCAAATCCCCTACTCGCAAAAAAAATCAGCGAGCCAAAAAAAAAATGCATACGAAATGGCCGAAATGATGGGGCAACTTGCAAACAGAATCAGCAAGTAAAAATGTATGCATACAAAATAGCCGAAATGATTGGGCAACTCGCAATAAAAAACAGCGAGTAAAAATAAAATAAATAGCCGAAATGATTGGGCAACTCGCAATAAAAAACAGCGAGTAAAAATAAAATAAATAGCCGAAATGATTGGGCACCGCGAAAAATAGCCGAAATGATTGGGCAATCGCGACCTTCGCGATATAAAAGCTGAAATGATAGAGCATCGCGGAAAGAATAAAAAAATGATGAAAGAATGAAACTTTTTGCCCTACAGATGAGATCACATCGATCCCTGTATACAATCCAGGGGCATAAACAAATAGGGAACCTTACCTTCCCAACAGGCTCCACCAGAAAGCGAAGCCAAATCTCGACGGTTCATAGATAACCTAGAGACAATCTCGACATCTGTCGCAATATTGCAGACACAATGCCAACAAATGAAGTAAAGGAAAATCCCTAGCTTTAGGGTCTCGACGTCAACATCGACAACTTAGAGATCACCAACTGTGTTTCTCCTCACTCCAACTAGATGCAGACATGACGTCAACAACCGACCTCAGAATCGCAACGAAACGGAACCATGGCAAAGTTCCTAGTCCCAAATCTCAACGGCCACATCTGCAGCCTGGAGACCAACAACGGTGTGCCTCCTCATTCCAGCAGCACAAAGATGTTACACCATCAAGCGGAGCGATGGCAAAATCCCAACTCCGCTTTAGCATTCGTCTCGTTACAGAAGACGCAATGTTAACAACGGCGTTCCTTCGCAGTCCAGCAGGATGTACATGCAAAGTTAATAAAAAACCCCATGGTCAGCAAAGCGGAGTGATGGCAAAATCCCAGCTCCACCTCGGCACTCGTCTCGTCACAGCGGACACGTCATCAAGAAAAGCGGAACAGCAGTAACTCCCAGTTCCATGACTCGACGATGTACTCCCACAGAGAGTCAAATCCCAACACCGTGAAATGCGGATATAATCAACAAAATTCCAGGTCACGTGGAACGCGGATAACGTCATTCTTTGACCCTGTGGAAAACGTCCAGAGCGGATCCTGGTCCTCGCAGAGCACGGCGGTGAACCCGTGCGAAGCATCCAGAGCGGAGCCTAGTCCTCGCCTAACGCGGTAGTGAACCCGTGTGAAGCATCTAGTGCAAAATTCCTTGTCACGTGGAACGCGAATAACGTCACTCTTTGACCCCGTGGAAAATGTCCAGAGTAGATCCTGGTCCTCGCAGAGCACGGCAGTGAACCCGTATGAAGCATCCAGAGTGGAGCCTAGTCCTCGCCTAACGCGGTAGTGAACCCGTGTGAAGCATCTAGAGCAAAATTCCTGGTCACGTGGAACGCGGATAACGTCTCTCTTTGATCCCGTGGAAAACGTCCAGAGCGGATCCTGGTCCTCACAGAGCACGGCAGTGAACCCGTGTGAAGCATCCAGAGCGAAGCCTAGTCCTCGCCTAACACGGCAGTGAACCCGTGTGAAGCATCTAAAGCAAAATTCCTGGTCACGTGGAACGCGGATAACGTCACTCTTCGACCCCGTGGAAAACGTCCAGAGTGGATCCTGGTTCTCACACCAACATGGAGTGATCACCACCGCGACATTCGTCTCGATACAGCAGACGCGATACCAGCAAACGAAGCGAAGGCCAAATTCCTAGCTTCAGGGTCTTGACGGCAAGTCATATAAAGCCTGAAAGACAATCGGAGATCATCCCACACTAGCACGGAGTGGTCACCACCTCGACGTTCGTCTCGATACAGCAGACGAAATGTCACCCCAGCGTTCTTCCCCCAGCAGGATTCGGAAGCGACAAAGCAAACGAAGCGAAGGCCAAATTCCTAGCTTCAACGTCTTGACGGTAAGTCATATAAAACCGGAAAGACAAACAGAGATCATCCCACATGGAGTGGTCACCACCACGATATTCGTCTCGATACAGCAGACAAAATGTCACTGCAGCGCCCTTCCTCCAACAGGATCCGGACACACCAAAGAAAACGAAGCGAAGGCCAAATTCCTAGCTCCAGGGTCTTAACGGTAAGTCATATAAAACCGGAAATACAATCAGAGATCATCTCATACCAACATGGAGTGATCACCACCTCGACGTTCGTCTCGACACAGCAGACGCAACATCACCGAAAGGAGTCACGGCAAAATCCCTAGTTCCAGAGCTCGACGGTTCACCAGCAACCTAGAGACAACCATGACATTCGTCTCGATACAGAGGACGCGATGCCAGCAAACGAGGCAAAGGCCAAATTCCTAGCTTTAGGGTCTTAACGGTAAGTCATATAAAACCGGAAAGACAATCAGAGATCATCTCACACCAACATGGAGTGATCACCACCTCGACGTTCGTCTCGACACAGCAGACGCAACATCACCGAAAGGAGTCACGGCAAAATCCCTGGTTCCAGACCTCGACGGTTCACCAGCAACCTAGAGACAACCGCGACATTCGTCTCGATACAGAGGACGCAATGCTAGCAAACGAAGCGAAGGCCAAATTCCTAGCTTCAACGTCTTAACGGCAAGTCATATAAAGCCTGAAAGACCATCAGAGATCATCCCACACCAGCGTGGAGTGGTCACCACCTCGACGTTCGTCTCGATACAGCAGACGAGATGTCACGACAGCGTTCTTCCTCCAACAGGATTCGCACATGACAAAGCAAACGAAGCGAAGGCCAAATTCCTAGCTTCAACGTCTTAACGGCAAGTCATATAAAGCCTGAGAGACAATCGGAGATCATCTCGAACCAATGCGGAGTAGTCACCACCTCGACGTTCATCTCGATACAGCAGACGCAACATCACCAAAAGGAGCCACGGCAAAATCCCTAGTTCCAAACCTCGACGGTTCACCAGCAACCTAGAGACAACCGCGACATTCGTCTCGATACAGAGGACGCAATGCCAGCAAAACGAAGCAAAGGCCAAATTCCTAGCTTCGGGTCTTAACGGCAAGTCATATAAAGCCTGAAAGACTATTGGAGATCATCCCACACCAGTGCGGAGTGGTTATGACTCATCGGGGCTCTCCAGAATGAGCCTAACCTCAAGTAAAAAGCGGCATGGAAAATTGCTAACGCTTGCTCTTCCGACGGTCAAACTGCCAAGGAGGATTGCTTGAAGACGTCTTGTCCAGCCCCCGAAGGGATCAGAGACACGGCAGTCGCAGGGCTACTTGAACAGCATGATTGCCTATCGAGGAATATATCAGCTCATGCGACGGTACGACGGCCAAAACCCTAAGTACCACAGACCCTAATGGACTTCTGTCGTAAAGAGCGGAGGCTAACTGTGACGTTAGGATATTCTTGCGAGATCTGCTCGATTCGTTTCGACTCGTGAGGAAATTGATGTCTTTGCGAGAACTTCTCGATTCGTCTCGACTCGTGAGATAAAGCCTTAGGCAATAGGGATTAAAAAACCTGTTTCCTAAGCACTGGGACCCTGCAAGTCGGCCCAAAACGGTCTCTTGCATACTATCCACGGGTCACACTCTCCAAAGTCGAATCTCGACTAGGAGGGAAACAACCACTTACGAGTCCTCTCGACTTATAAACGGGAAAAATCTTTTGTGAGATCCTTACGACTTTCAAGAGAAAACACACTTAGGAGTCCTCACGACCCCTAAGGAGAAAATACACCTGCGGGATCCTTTCGACTCGTAGGGAGAAAAGTCTTTATGAGACCCTCACGGCTCATAAAGTTGAAAAGTCTTAGGTGGCAGATCCTAACCCTGTCTCTTAAGCCATCACCGCCCTGCAAAGAAGTCAAGATGGACCATTTATGAGCCACACTTGCCAAAGTTACATGCCACTGAGATGGAGAACTTACCCATGAGCATATAAACTACTTCACGCCAGAGTAAGACATAAAAAGATAGAAGGGTGTGGCTCATGGAGTTAAGGGTTTGGAACTATATCTTTTAAGAGTCGAGATTTGAGTCAATGATAAATGACGACGCTTGTGTCCGCTCGTTATCTTCTCAGATCAAGATTCTGAAAGTGATACACCAACCCGAAACTGGTCATACGCCATGCATAACTCTGGATAACTCTGCACTACCTCACCCACGTACATACTTACGTGGGCAAAGTAGTGGGGGGCATTTGTTCCCGCCAAAAATTTCTGTGCAAAAGAGTCCAAGGTATCAAATGGCAGCGATATGCTTAAGGAAATGCGAACCAGTATCTTCCGGGCTGTTTTTTTGACAAACTCCCGAATGAGAAACGGATAAATTCTGATGGTATCGAAAGCAGCTCGAAAAACCCTTCGATTTGATATATTATGGGCCTCGTAATTCATCCGGGATCAAAAGTTATGAGGAATTACGTGTCCACACGTGATGGACTTTTAAGAACCCGCTGGAGGAGTTAAAAAATATAATAAAAACTCAGAAAAGACCCCAATGGGGAATCACGTGCTCACACGTGACCATGGGTCACGTGCAGACACGTGATGGGCTTTTAAAGCCTCTAAAATAATGAATAGAATTTAATTCTAAAAGTCAGAAATTACCTCAACGAGGTATCACGTGTTTACACGTGACCAATGGTCACGTATTGACACGTGATGGTTAAAACTGAAACATAAATAAGCGGCTGAGAAAGAAACCCAATTGGGGGTCACGTGCTCACACGTAACCAAAAGTCACGTGCCAGCACGTGACTGGCTTTAAAAGCTTAATAATTTAATAGAATTAAATTCTAAAAGTTCTGAATCTTTCCAAATGGAAAAGGGTCATGGGGAACCGTTGGATTAAAGATCCAAGGGTGATTAAAAATCACCAATTTATGGAAGAATCCTAAATAAGGAAAGATCTCCCTAAATCTCACCGAAATAACAAACAGAATATCTTTGGATTTAAAATTCAACGGTGAATAAAATTCACCGAATGATCTAAAGGATCATATTAATTATAAAATCAAATCAAATCTTTCAATGAGAGATTTGCTAAACAAATTGATTCTTTTCCTTCTCCTATAAATAGGAGCCAAGAAGATAAGGGAAGGGATCTACTTTTTAGGAGAGAAAAACAGAGAGAGGAGAATTTAATTCTCAAGAGGGAAGAAAAGAAAGGAGAATTTAATTCTCAACAAAGAAAACCCTAGGTAAGAAAAGGGAAAAAGATAAACTTAAAACAGAGAATTTAATTCTCAAAATCCAAGAGTTTAACTCTTATACAAAAAAGAACTTAGTTCTTCTTCTGGTTGAAGATCTGCACAGAGCACATCTCCGCATAACTTGAGAATTTAATTCTCATCGGGTTGAGATCCTGCCATGCAGATCCTAAACTTAGAAGGGGAATTGAGTTTTGAGAAATTGATTCTTCTAAAACAAAACTAGGGTTTAACCCTAATCAAGAATTTAATTCTTTTATAGATCTGGGAATTTAATTCCTTTGAAAAGAAATCAAGGTTTTATCCTAAATAAGAATAGGAGTTTAATTCCTCCAAAATCATAATTAGGGTTTAACCCTACAAAGAATTCAATTCTTAAAAGATCTCTGTTCATGAAAAGAACTAGGGTCACGTGCCCCCACGTGACCCTTGAAAAGATCCCCTGCAAAGAACTTTGAAGCATCACCTCACGTGCTCCCACGTGACTCCCAAAACGCAGAAAGAAAAAGCAAAAGAAAAGAAGCTTTGGGCGCCCTCACGTGTCCCCACGTGACCCCTCAGCAAGTGCTGTAATATTCGATGCATAAACCCCCATCACGTGCCAACATGTGATGCTCTAAAATAAAGATGAAAAGTGTTTAACACTTATTCGCAGATTTGAGGATAAAACAAAGGAGATGTGGCTCCGCATTTAGGACGCCCTCACGTGTCACCACGTGACCCCTAATGAGCGTTCCAACAGACCAGAGCGGGGGCCTCCATCACGTGCTCACACGTGATGGCCGTCAGAATTAAAAGAGTTAAAACACTGATTTGCAGAATAAGATAGGGGAAATCAGGGTGCTCTCACGTGTCCACACGTGACCCCTCTCCCCTTAGTGTTTAACACTAATCCGAAGACTTTGTCCTCAGTGATTAACACCGATTTTCTTAGTGTTTAACACTAATTTGGAAAACTCTATTTGCAGTGTTTAACACTGATTTGCTTGGTGTCTAACACTAATTTGAAAACACTGTTCCCAGTGTTTAACACTGATTATCTTTTAGTGTTTAACACTAACTTGCTATCTTATTCCCAGTGTTCAACACTGTTGGTTTCTAGTGTTTAACACTAGCTTCAGCCCAATTGGCTAAGTTTCAGAGGCAAAGCCTCTCCTTCAATGGACCAACGGAGGGCCAATATTTCAAACATAATTGGACTTAGCCCAAACTGGCCATAAGTCCTCAACTCATCTTGAACTGAGCACATCTGCTCTTTCAACCAACTCATTGGTTCAAGGGTACATCTCAAAACTCCTCTGATATTTGTCGTTGTAATCCTTCAACGTCTTCAGAGAGGTGACGGGTCCCGACAACCTCACATCAACACGGACTGTGGGGTCCTTAAACTCATGGACTTATGCGTCCTTAAACCAAGATACGGACTGTGGGGTCCTTAAACCCGCGGACTTATGCGTCCTTAAACTAATGGACTAATGCGTCCTTAAACACACCCATATGGACTGTGGGGTCCTTAAACCCATGGACTTATGCGTCCTTAAACTACTAATGGACCACTATGTCCCTAAACTGGAGATGGACCACTATGTCCTTAAACTGGATTGGACCACTATGTCCTTAAACTGGTATTGGACCACTACGTCCCTAAACTGGCAATGGACCACCATGTCCCTAAACTGGTATTGGACCACAATGTCCCTAAACTGGAACAATAGAGCCCCAAATGCTCTTTTGTCGGATCTAAACGATCCTATTTAAGTTGATCTTAGCCTCAAATATGGCTAACGTATCCTTAAACCTTCAAACAGATTTTAGTCCCAAATTGGACTACAGATCCCCTAATCAACTTCGGTTCAAGGGTACATCTCTGAACTCCTCTGACATTTGTCGTTGTAATCCTTCAACGACGTCAGAGAGGTGACGGGTCCCGACGGCCATACATTCAATGGACCACTATGTCCCTAAACTGGAACATTAGAGCCCAAACGCTCTTTTGTCGGATCTAAACGATCCCGTTAAGTTGATCTTAGTCTCAAACTGGACTAATGTATCCTTAACAAATGTTTGAGTTGATCTTAGCCTCAAATATGGCTAACGTATCCTCAAACCAAAACCCCAAACCCAAATCTAAGAAAACACGGATTTGGACTAATCCACGTCCTACGGGCGACGACATAAATTGGTCTCCGTATACAATCCACGGGCAACCACAAATAAAACAAACACACACGACACGAAGTGACCATCTGGAGAAGGAGAAACTTGTTACCGCAATGCGGTAGCGTAATTAACTGCAGGGGCTTGCGCCTGCAGGGAAGAGCGTCCCCACAATCAAAAACCCCTCAAGCGAGGGGGAATCTGACGAAGTCTGCTACATCGGACGCATCCGTTTAAACCTTCGATACACGGTGCCATAAATCAACTTGGCATCTTCGGAGAGGTGGACGGATAGCACCTATTAGCATCTGCCCCGAACCTCAGGCGAGACGTCATGTCGCGCCGTCTTTCGGAGGGGAACACTCCTAAGCCCTTTAAAGTAATGAGAATTAAATTCTAATCAAACAGGAGTCACGTGCCCACACGTGATGGGCCTTTAAACCCACTAAAAGGGGATTAAATGATATAATAAAACAGTAAGGAATACCCCAATAGGGCATCACGTGCCCACACGTGACCAGAGGTCACATGCAGACACGTGATGGGTTCCTAAGCTCTCTGATTAATAGAATTAAATTCTAATCAAACAATCGATCAGTGGAGTCACGTGTCCACACGTGATGGGCCTCTTAAAATCATTAAAAGGGATTAAAAGGTATAACAAAATAGCAGGGAATACCCCAATGGGGCATCGCGTGCCCACACGTGACCACAGGTCACGTGCAGACACGTGACGGGTTCCCAAGTTCTCTGGCTAATAAGAATTAAATTCTGACAATGGGGTCACGTGCCAACACGTGATGGGCCTTTAAACTCACTGAAAAGAATTAAAAGTATAATAAAACAGCAAGAAAAAATCCCAATGGGGCATCATGTGCCCACACGTGACCAAGGGTCACGTGGTGACAGGTGATGGTTTCCTGAGTTCTTTAAAACAATAGAATTAAATTCCGGTCAAATGCTTAATCGAGGGGGTCACGTGTCAACACGTGATGGGATCCTAAGATCTCTGAAATAATAGAATTAAATTTTAATTAAGAGGGAATCGAGAACCCTAACTGGAAAAATATTTCTTTAAATCTTTCCAAACAAAAAAGATGGTGCTCTGTAAAATGGAGCACCGTTGGATTAAAAATCCAATGGTGATTAAAAATCACCAATTTATACAAGGAAAGATTTCCCTGAAATTTGCCAGGAATAACAGATAAAATATCTTCTGGATTAAAGATCTAATGAGGAATAAAATTCAATAGATGATCTAATGGCACGTGGGGCGCTAGCGCTCTAGCACTCTTGCGCTCAAAGCGCTGGTGTTTTTTCTCACGCATCCTTTGGATGCCCTTTCCCTTTCTTTTATATATATATATATGCACACACACACACACATACTCTACAACACTGTCCCTCTCAAAAAAATTTGGGCCGGGGCGCTGCCCCGCACCCTGCAAGGGGGCTGTAAGAACTCTGCGGGCTTCCCGATATATCCAAAACTCTTTTTAAAACACAACACACACACACGGCACGAGTTCGCATGACTAGTTTAACCCGTCAATCAGAGGTTCCCTCGCTCCAAAGGCGAGGGGTAATTAACGGCAACTTTTCCGCGGCTGCCGGAGATTCGGATCCCCACAATCAATAAACCCCAGCCTACCCTAGGCAGGGAGAATCTGTAATGCGCCTGACAAGCGCGCACGTATTCCTATCTCAATGGGGTGACGAAAAACACCCTACAACCGCCACATTTTTAGTGTTTTAACACTATTTTGAGTGTTTTGTCCTTAGTGTTTAACACTGTTTTAAGAACATCACGTGGGAACACGTAATCGCCAAATATGTGCTAGTGTTTAACATTATTTTCAAAACAGTCTTAGTCTAAATTGGCTAAGTCTTCCAGAGGCAAGACTCCCCTTTGACTAAACCTCAAATACACCCTTATCTTCCAAAATTGATCATCTCATATAGCATATGAGTGCTCAGCACTCAATACAAGACAAAAATATGGCCAGAACCCAGACCCATGCTTAACATTGCTAAATAAAGGGAAGGCTGAGCCTAGACAAATGTTCAGCAGCCCAAACAAATGTCTAGCATTTTAAACCTAATTGGACATAGTCCAAGTTGGCCATAAGTCCTCAACTCAGATTTAACTGAGCTCATGTGCTCATAATCTAATTAATTGATTTTAGTCACAAATTGGACTACAGATTTCCCAATCAATATTGGTTCAGGGGTACATCTCTTCACTCCTCTGATATTTGTCGTTGTAATCCTTCAACGTCTTCAGAGAGGTGACGGGTCCCGATAACCAATCATCCCATGGACTGTGGGGTCCTTAAACCCATGGACTATGATGTCCTTAAGCTCGAACTGTGGGGTCCTTAAGCCCATAGACTATGATGTCCTTATTCCCTCATAAAATATCAGGAATACCCCAATAGGGCATCACGTGTCCACACGTGACCAGAGGTGACGTGCAGACGCGTGATGGGTTCATGTGATCTCTAATTTATAGAGTTAAACTCTAATCAAACAATCAATCAGTGTAATCACGTGTCCACACGTGATGGGCCCTTCAACCCACTAAAAAGGAATTAAAAGGCATGATAAAACAGCAAGGAAAGATCCCAATAGGGTATAACGTGTCTACACGTGACCAAAGGTCACGTGCTGACACGTGATGGTTCCTTACTTCTTTGAAACGGTAGAATTAAATTCTGGTTAAAATGTTAATCAAGGGGGTCACGTGTCAACACGTGATGGGTTCCTAAGCTATTTAATTAATAGAATTAAATTCTATTTAAATGATCAAATAGTGGTATCACGTGCCAACACGTGATGGGCTTTTAAGCCTTCTGAACTAATAGAATTAAATTCTAATTAAGAAGGAATTAAGAACCCTAACTGGAAAATATTTCCTTAAATCTTTCCGAACAAAAAGATTGTGCTCTGTAAAGTGGAGCACCGTTGGATTAAAAATTCAATGATGATTAAAAAGCACCAATTTATAGAAAGATTCTATATAAGGAAAGATTTTCCTGAAATTCACCAAGAATAACAAACAAAATATCTTTTGGATTAAAAAAATCCAATGGTGAATAAAATTCACTGAGTGATCTAAAAGATCATGTTGGTTACAAAATCAATTAAAATATTTCAATGAAAGATTGACTAAATAGATTGATTCTTTTCTTTTTCCTATAAATAGGAGCCAAGAAGAGAAAAGAAGGACTCTTGGATTTTTGGAGAAAAAACAACCACAGAGAGAAAAAGAGAGGAGAATTTAATTCTTAAGAGAGAAAAAGAAGACCTCTTCAGAAAAAGAAACTCTAGGTGAGAAAGGGAAAGAGATCTAAGCTCCATAAAACAAAAAAAGAGAATTTAATTCTCAATTTAAGAGTTTAACTCTTCTAAATAAGAACTTAGTTCTTCCTTTGGTTGAAAATCTGCAGAAGCAGATCTCCATACAAGTTGAGAATTTAATTCTCATCGGGAAAATTCTGCCATGCAGATCCAAAACTTAGAGGGAGAATTAAGTTTAAGGAATTTAATTCCCCCAAATTCATAGGAATTTAATTCCTCCAAATGAAACTAGGGTTTAACCCTATATGAGAATTTAATTCTCCCAAACTCATAGGAATTCAATTCCTCCAAATAAAACTAGGGTTTAACCCTACATAAGAATTTAATTCTTCCATATACATAGGAATTTAATTCCTCAAAACAGAATTAGGGTTTAACCCTACCAAAGAATTTAATTCTCAAACAAAGGACTTAAATTATCCATGCATGTAAATGTGGTCACGTGGCAACACGTGACCCTTCCTTTAATGATCAGAAAAGAATGAATGAGACATGGTCACGTGCCCCTACGTGACCCTCAAACAGACTCCTCAAAATGAAAAAGAAAAAGCTTGGAGGTAATGCCTCATGTGCTCACACGTGACCCTCAAAACAAAAGGGAACAAATCCAAGAGTAGAATCAATTTTGGGTGCCCTCACGTATCCCCACGTGACCCCTAATAAACACTTTAATAATCAATGCATAGGTACCCATCACGTGCCCACACGTGATGGCCTGAAGACCAAAAGTGTATAACACTTATTTGAATATTCTGAGAACAAAATAAAGGAGGTCTGGCCCCATCTTCAGGCGCCTCACGTGACCCCACGTGACCCCTTCCTTTCTTGTGTTTAACACTATTTTGAGTATTTTGTCCCCAGTGTTTAACACTGTTTTAAATACATTACGTGGGGACACGTGACCGCCAGATGTCCTCTAGTGTTTAACACTATTTTAAAACCAGTTTTAGCCCAAATTGGCTAAGTCT
Organism: Agapanthus africanus; assembly: GCA_030015575.1. NCBI lineage: Eukaryota > Viridiplantae > Streptophyta > Magnoliopsida > Asparagales > Amaryllidaceae > Agapanthus > Agapanthus africanus. The sequence continues at coordinate 410,970,688 of CM057349.1, read as the reverse complement.
TCTAGAGGCAAGACTCCCCTTTGACTGAGCCTCAAATATACCCTTGTCTTCCAAGATTAATCATCTCATATGGCATATGAGTGCTCAACACTCAATAAAAAATAAAGACATGGTCAGAGTCCAGACTCATGTTTAGCATTGTTAAATAATGGGGGGTTGAATCCAGACAAATGTTCAACAGTCCCAACAAAAGTCCAACATTTCAAACTTAATTGGACTTAGCCCAAGTTGGCCATAAGTCCTCAACTCAGATTCAACTGAGTCCATGTGCTCATAATCTAATTAATTGATCTTAGTCCCAAATTGGACTACAGATTTCCCAATCAACTTTGGTTCAAGGGTACATCTCTTCACTCCTTTGATATTTGTTGTTGTAATCCTTCAACGTCTTCAAAGAGGTGACGGGTCCTGATAACCAATCACTCCATGGACTGTGGGGTCTTTAAACTCATGGACTGTGGGGTCCTTAACCTGGACTATGGGGTCCTTAAGCCCATGGACTATGATATCCTTAAACTAATCGACCGCAATGTCCTTAAACTAATCGACCGCAATGTCCCTAAACTAAGCAATAGAGCCCGAATGCTCTTTTGTTGGATCTAAACAATCCCGTTAAGTTGATCTTAGTCTAAAAATTAGACCAGCGTATCCTTAACATACGTTTAAGTTGATCTTAGTCTCAAATGAGACTAACGTATCCTTAAACCCAACCCCCAAATCCAAATCTAAGAAAATACGGATTTGGACTAGTCCACGCCCTACGGGCGACAACATAAATTAGTCTCCGTATACAATCCACGGGCAACCAAAAACAAAACAAACACACACGACACGAAGTGACCATCTGGAGAAGGAGAAAGTGATTACCGCCATGCGGTAGCGTAATTAACTGCAGGGGCTTACGCCTGCAGGGAAGAGCGTCCTCACAATTAAAACCCCCTCAATGAGGGGGAATCTGACGAAGTCTACTACATCGGCCGTATCCGTTTAAACCTTCGATACACGGTGCCATAAATCAACTTGGCATCTTCGGAGAGGTGGACGGATAGCACCAAATAGCATCTGCCCCCAAATTCAGGCAAGACGTTTGTCTTTCTGGCTTTCGGCGGTGAATAGATTCTGGCACGCCTGGTGGGACCTTTTCCTCTTTCCACTCCACACTTCGTGTGTCGTGTTCGCGAATGAATCATGGTTTAATATGGTTGCCCTTGGATTTGAGGTACTAAGATTTGGTCTTGCTCGGTGCAGAAAGAAGAACATCAATGGCCTCTAACTGCTCTAGCTGCAGCTGCGACTCCTGTTCTGTCTCATCTGGAGGTGTAACCTACGGGCCCCAAGCGGCCTCCCTGTTCAAGATGCCAGTGGAGCAAGTAACTCAGGCCACCACTGGGCTGTTCTTTGGGACCATGATCCCACCGATGAGCTTCAATGCCCCGCTGCTGTCGCATGAAGCCCTAAAGAAGTCGGTCTTTGATCGACTTACCACTGCTGCGTCTCCTCTCAACGGGTCGCCCTACTCTAATGCCTCAATTTTTAACAGACTGGGCCAGAACGCCAACAAGCCCGCGATACCTGAAGAAGCCATCCCAAAGAGGATAGCCATCCCGGCTCAAGCGGACGAAGTCGTCAAAGCGGCTTCTCCTACCAAAGGGTCAGTCTTCACAAGACTGACTGTTCCGGCTCCCGTTTTAGGCTAAGTCTTCAAAACTGCTTCCCCTGCCCAGAGGTCTGTCTTTAACAGATTGGACATTGCTTTTCAACGGACATCGGTCTTCAAGAGGCTGACGCCAGCGACAACCCTTCGCCAACACAGGGGGCATGAGGAAGTCACCCTTACAGCTGAGACAATCCCAACGGCTCGACACGCTCGACGTTGCCACTAGCGCCGAGTAAGGAAGGCTGGGGGCAATTCCCCTTCCGGACTAACTCTGCCGGCTTCAACGGTGGAAATCGATGCTGCTGTTCCAACTAGGAACAGTTTCGAACCGCTTAGGAGGGTCCGCAAGAACTCTCCAACTACCACGCTGAAAAGATCTCCTCCACCTGTGGAGAATGCTACAGAAAAGAAGCCGGAGCAGCCCCTTCAGCGACTGTCCTCCAAAATTTACAAAGACTGGCGACAGGTCCAGGAATCGGTGATTGACCAGGACTACTCTCGCCAATCAAAGAAGATTAAAGCTCGGCAAGAAAAGAGCCATCCCGTAGTACCACAGAAAATGTCATCCGTCTGGGTGTCCCCTGCAACGGCTCCCTCAACTTCAACCGCTCACAAGAGAAGGAGGCCGGAGAAAGCCCCTGTGACCGCGGCAAACCGCAGGGACGCTGAATCGAAACGCCGCAACTCTGCGGGCATGGTAATACATATCGTTTATATGGCTTCCGGAAAAGAGGAAAGCCGTGCTTCTATGGGTCATCGACCGCTTACCCGATCGACAACAAAGGCTCAAGAGCAACAGCGGCAAAAACTTCAGGAGATGCTGACTGCGATGCCCGCACTCACTGGGCCGAAAGACAATCCGGAGACCTCAGAGCAGCATTGGGAACAAGAAACTGATACTGAATTCCTCCGAAGAATCCTCGAGAGGAAACAAAAAGAGGCCGTGGAACAGGCGGCTAACATAAAACGAATGGCTCTTTTGTTCTAAGACATGGCCGGGATGATGTTACAGCCGGAACCTCCAACTGAAGACCCCCCGATTATCGTTGAAGACGACAGAGGGGAGACATCGAACCCTCCTCCGGCTCTTTCAGCAGCCAAGGAGGAGACCATCTCCAAGGCTGCTCTGGATGATTACATAGCTCAGCAAATACGAGCTCACCAGGCGAGCGAAACGGCCGGGAAGATCGTTAAGACTGGATGATCATATCCAGGCTGGTATGACCAAATAAGGTACCCGCTGGGATATACGATCCCTAAATTCTATGTATATAAAGGGACGGGGAATCCGCATCAGCACGTTGCTCAATTCAGAGCCTTGTGCGGCAACACTGGAGGTGATGATAAACTTGTGCTCCGCCAATATGTTGGCAGCTTGTCGGGGACAGCGTTTGAATGGTACTCAGAACTTTCGAACGACTCTGTCAAGACGTTTACAGAAATGGAGCTGCTGTTCACATAAAGGTTCGCAAGCGCTAGCGAGCGTACTCCGATTACCGTACTAATTAACGCCAGGGTGAAGCCAGGCGAAACTTGGGTCCAGCACGCAATACGATGGCAAAATTTATGGTCGAAGTGCGAACAGCGCATCGAAGAAGTGCCTGCGGTAGGCATGTTTGTGGGCACTCTCGACCCTCAAGCGACCATCTCGCAATTTATAATGTTTTTCAAGCCCACCACCTTCCAAGCCCTGATTGACAAACTGGCTCAAATGGACCAGATGGGCCACAGGCCTTCCTCTTCGAAGCCGGAACCGCGTAATGAAAAAGGGAAAGGGAAAGCGACCTTCGTCGCTAATGCTCAACAGCAGCCTAGCGGCCCAAAATTAACTGATCGCCTAGATGAGAGACGACGATTTTATAATGAGAAAATGAAGCACCTTTACTCATTTTCCCAGGACAAAATGAGGAGATTGTTCAAACTATGGGTGCGCAATAGGCTCATCAATTTGCCGAATCCGAAACGCCCATTGCAACCCGGTAAGGCTAATAATACCAATTATTGCCCCTACCATCAAGCGGTAAGCCATCCAATTGAAGATTGCTTCGTCTTTAAAGGCTGGATTGAAGATCAATACCAACAGGGCAAATTCACCCTGTCCGAGAATTGGAAAGTAAGCCCGCCGCAGCCGCATGCTCCTAAAAGGACGGACATACTGGGGGCATCATGCTCTTTTGTGGAAGAAGTTCCATGGGAGGTCGCTCTTTCAGCCAAAACAAAAAGAATACTGAAAGATCTTCAGACATGCCCGGCAATCAGATGGAAAAATCCATTGGAACCCGAGATCATCGAGGGAATGCTGAAACCGCGCCCAACTCCAAAGATTGGTAATGCTAGTCAAAACACCCGCACCCAGCCGTCAAAATCTTCGAAGAAGAAGAAGAAGAAGACCAAAAAGCCCATGAAGCATGGTGACAAGCGTATGGACCTGCAAAAGCAGATTGACGCACTGGAAGAGTATAACCAGAAGATGCGAACTCCGGTCACACTCCAAGAATTTCTCAACCACGTCCTTGAGGATAGAGATGACGACAATGGAGAAGACTCGTCGGATGAATCTGAAGATTATGTGGCAAGTTGCCATGCGATTTCTCACTCGTCGATAAATGATGAAGAAGCTCTTTATGCAGAAAAACTGGGGGCAGATCCCGAGCCGGAACTTCTAGGGCCATCAGACGAAATGATTGATGCGTTCCTAAACGAGGCTCTTTTGAAAAGCAAAGCTGATCGAGAGCATGGGATGGCCATATTTGAGAAGGCCAAACGCCGGCGACTGGACGAAAATGTTAAAACGCTCCCACCAGATCAAAGTACATCCATCGCAAATAAAAACAGGTTCAAGACGAGGAAAATGTGCGCCAAAGCCATATTGATGGGAATGAAGCTGCTACCCTCTGAAAGAAACATTTCTGATGAAGCAGATATACATCCTAGTTACTGCTTATATCATCGAAAGATTGCGCACCCCACCGAAGAGTGCAACGCTTTTAAAAACTGGTAGCAGGGATATTTGCTCACCGACAACATTTCAAACGGATGAAACGCAAAACTCGTCGGGAGCAAACGAATACGACCGAAGAACGTAAAAGAACTATCGGCAACTGACACATGGTCAGCGCTGAGGGATCGCAAGTTCTCACCTTTGGGAGCGATTCTGATGAAGAAATAGCCCTTGGCCCTCTCTTCAAAGAACCCACATCCGAAACGGAAGAAATGAAGACCTGTGAAAATATTCAGCTGCGCAATCATACGTTGCCCGAAAAGAATCTCGGGCCTGCGAATAGTGGGTCAAATAGAAAAGATAAGGGAAAAGAAATGGTCTTTGAGGATATCACCCTAGACGATCAAGTCATCAAAGAGCTGACAGCCAAGGACCCGCCAAAGAAAAACAAGGTGGATTACAACGTTCTGGCACACTTGAGGAAGCTACCTTCGCAACTAAGCATTCTCGATGCCCTCTTGTTATCAAAAGAAGCAAGAGATTCTTTGATCAAGACATTGCAAGAGCCCAAGCAATTCCAAGGTTTTCTCGCCGAAGAAAGATGAAGGACGAGCTGGAAGAAGTGCACACAGCCGATATCACCTTTGGCGACGAAGATCTCCTCCTCGGGACATACGAGCATAACCGTCCCCTTTATGTCTCCGGATACTGTCATGATATCAAGATAGGCAAAATCCTGGTGGACAGTGGGTCCTCCGTTAACCTTCTCAATGTAAGAGTGTTGAAGGAAATCTGCATGAGTGTTCAACACCTCGCTCGCGATAAAATCACCATCTCCGGGTTTGACTCCCAGTCATCACGGACGCTCGGGTCTGTAATATTGACACTACGTTTTGGGTTGCTTGTCACGGACATCAAGTTTCATGTCATTGACGCCAAGACTTGCTACAACACTTTACTCGGCAGGCCTTGGTTACACGAGTACAACATCATCCCTTCTACATAACATCAGTGTATGAAGTATTTCAAGGATGGTCTCGAGTATACTGTGACAGGGGAGTTGAACCCATTCTCCATGAATGAAGTCCGAAAGTACGAAGATGCAAAATACTTCTTACCAGATTTCGAGGACACGGAAAGATGTCACAAACCGAAGAAAAAAGCTATCACCACTATTCCGGTCTTCGGGAGTGATACCGAGGAGGAAGAAGAAATAGTTTATTCAGGGTCGTCCCAATGCAACAAGCCGGGACCGTCCACCTCTATGTTGATTTTCGGCAGCGACTCGGAAGATGAGGTCAATGCCGTATTTTCCGCTCGGCCATCAATGCAAGCCCTCGCTAGCGATGATCAGAGTTTGCAAATTGCCATGGTTCCGCAAGAGCATTACAAAGAGCTTGACGTGCTTGACACCTATAGTGTGCAAGAACTGCAGACATTCTACGTCCCTCTCAGGCGAAGAGATGAAAAGGCGATCCTCTTTTATCAATCCATGGAAACCAAAGTGGAGAAAGAAGTTTGGCATGGTGCCGATTCTGCACTTGACAGACTCCAGCCCATCCGTCTTTCCAGATACTACATAGAAGGATTAAAAAGGCTGTTGAGGCGCCAAGGCATACCCTTCAAACAGACTGCTCGACAAGCTCAGTTCTACAACAGGATCTGGAGCATTCCTAGAACTTAGCGAAAATTGCCCAACGGGAGAATGGAAACGATCGGGCTTGGATACATTCAATCCAAGAAACATGAACGATTCCATGGCTGCTACATCGTACATGACTTTAATGAAGAAGGAGATGTTCTGTTAAAAGACGCTAACCCTGAACCAAAACAAGGTCCCGCCATCAAAACGTCAAGTCTGTCGTTTGAAGAACAGATGGACAAGCTGATAAGGGAAGCAAGTCAGAAGGTCCGGGACGACCATAGCTGCGAAATGGCCATTTACGAGAAAGCCAGAACACAGAGCAGGACGCAGATAACGACAAAGCTCCTCGTCACCAACCTGTCATACAAAAGACCCAGCGCAGAGGCAAAAATAAATCAAAGAACGGAAAAAACGTTCCACAGCTGCAAAGTGGGTCCAAGAAGACGCGATCAAGAATCGAGCAACCGAGATCCGTCTCTTATGAAGAAGATGGGTCGAGCATATTCTTTTCCCCAAGACAAGATAAGGAAGATATTCGACCTTGTCATAAAACATCAGATGATGACACTCCCGGAGTCTAAGCACCCTGAGCAAGCAGGCGATGTCTCTCACCCAGACTATTGCTCCTATCACCGAGCAACATGACATCCTCTCGAAGACTGCTTCACCTTCAAGAACTGGGTCGAAGACCAGTATCAACTCGGCAGGTTCGCTCTATCCAACAGTTGGAGGGTAAGCCCGCCACAGAAGCATGAACCGAAAGCGACATGTATAGCGAGAGTAGAACCCGATCAACATCGGTCTTGGAAACGATCTCATACCTGTCACGCGATAACGCTGTCGGAAGAGGAAACTGAGAATATGGATGACCTCTCCTGGTGCTTCGAAAACAATGATGATGATGTGATCTCAGAGTTTCCATCGGCGCCAAAAGAGCTAGAAGATGGAATACATACTACCGCAGATAAGCTCAAGAAAATTGACTTAGGGACGGCAAGTGACCCACGACCGACATTCGTTAGTGAGCTATTGCCTGAAGAAAGGGTGCTATGCTTAAAGACGTGCTCATACAGTATAAAGATTGCTTTGCATGGAACTATTCCGAGATGCTGGGACTAGATCCAGAGATCGCTGTGCACAAATTGGCGATATCTCCAGACGTCAAGCCAATCAAACAAGCACCGAGAAGAATGAGGCTCGAGCTTGAGATGAGCATCAATGCTGAGGTCAAGAAGCTAATCGACTCCGGTTTCATCCAAGAGGTTCAGTACCCAGACTGGATCTCCAATATCGTCCCAGTGATGAAGAAAAATGGGACGGTGCGCATATGCGTAGATTTTCGGGATCTCAACAGAGCTTGCCCGAAGGACGACTTTCCAGTACTGGTCACTGAGCTGATGATAGATAACACGTCCACTCACGAAGTTTTCTCCTTCATGGAAGGCTCGTCAGGATATAATCAGATAAAGATGCATCCCGAAGACCAGAAGCATACCGCTTTCCGGACTCCTTTGGGCATATTCTGCTACAAGGTGATGCCCTTCGGTCTAAAGAACGCCGGTGCCACCTATCAGAGGGCCATGACAAAGATTTCGATGACATCATACATGAAATCGTCGAATGCTATATCGACGACCTTGTAGTTAAAAGCAAATCATACGAGGAACATTCAGAGCATCTGAATACCATGTTTCAGCGCCTTCGGAAATACAACTTGAAGATGAACCTTCTCAAATGCGCGTTCGGAGTTTCCTCGGGCAAATTCCTAGGATTCATCGTCCGACACCGAGGCATCGAGATAGACCTGTCTAAGATCAAGGTGATCATGGAAATGCCTCCGCCCAGGACTCTCAAGTAGTTGCGGTCTCTCCAAGGAAAGCTTGCATATATCCGGCGATTCATAGCTAATCTCTCCGGCAATTGTCGTCCTTATAGTCACCTAATGAAGAAGGGAACCCCGTTCGTCTGGGATCGCAAATGCCAAAGTGCACTGGACGAAATCAAGCAATACCTGCAGAATCCGCCAGTACTGGCCGCTCCCGTTAAAGGAAAACCTCTCGTCCTGTATACAACAGCCCTCGAAGGTTCCTTAGACGCATTATGGGCACAAGAGAACGACCAAGAAAAAGAAAGAGCTCTCTATTATCTGAGTCAAGTTCTACTGAGGGCAGAAAGTAATTATTCTCCCATCGAAAAACATTGTCTGGTGTTGATCTTCGCGATAATGAAGCTCAGACACTACGCGTTAGCATATGAGATCCATCTCATATCGAAGGTGGATCCTCTTAAATATTTAATGTCAAAGGCTATTAACGGGACGACTCGCTAAATGGGCCTTGCTCTTGATGGAGTTCTCGATAACTTATCGACCCCTCAAGGCAGTGAAAGGCCAGGCCATTGCTGACTTCCTCGCTGAGCATCCGATACCTGCCGATTCTCCCTTGAACTGCGACTTGCCAGACGAGCACGCGTTTGACACGATCGACGGTGAGAAAAGAGAGAGTGACACCCGATGGGAACTCTACTTCGATGGGTCATCTTCCATGAAGAAGTGCAAACAAAACACTCCCATAATTAAATCAGGGGTTGGCCTCATCTTCGTGACTCCACAAGGAGGGATAATGCGCTTTGCTTTCTCCTTAACCGAACCGAGGGCAAATAATGAAGCCGAATATGAAGCTTTGATAGCAGGTCTTGAGATCGCCGTCGACATGGGAATTGAGAATCTTCTCATATACGGAGACTCCCAGCTGATCGTTAGCCAAGTAAACGGCGACTATCAAACGTGCAAGCCAGGGCTGGTGAAGTACGGCGAGAGAGTGCAGCAACTGCTGACTCAAATTCCTTCCTACACCTTGGAAAGCATACCGCGTGTGGAAAATAGCAAAGCGGATGCATTGGCCAAGCTCGCTAAAGAATTGGCCGACGAGAACCTCGATAATGTGAGGATCGTTGTGCAAAGCCGTCGGGTTCTTGCACCGGCAGAGATATCTTCATAGTCATCCGAAGAAAAAGGAGCAACCGAGCAAACGACCCTAGAAATAAAAGACCAGGAAAAGGCTGAGGATTGGAGAGAAGTCTTTATAGACTACTTCAAATTCCGTCGAACGGCTGAAGATGCGTCCTCAAGACATCAGCTTATGAAACGAGCTCTGTGCATTCGTCAATGATACTCTGTATAAGAGATCGTTTGACTCTTTATGGCTAAGATGCCTGGGACCGGAAAAAGCGAAAAGAGTCATCCAAGAAACTCACGATGGGCTCTGCGGTTCTCACCAAGCCGGCCTGAAAATGAAGTTGAAGATCAAAAGGATAAGCTACTATTGGCCCACGATGATCCAGGACTGCCTCGAATACGCGAAGCAATGCCACTCATGCTAGATTCACGGAGATTTTATCCATCAGCATCCAAATCCACTACATCCAACGGTGGCTAGCTGGCCGTTCGAAATATGGGGGATTGACATAATCGGCCCCATCGAACCAGCATCGTCCAGAGGACATCGGTTCATTTTGGCAACAACTGATTACTTCTCCAAATAGGCAGAAGTAGTACCGCTAAGGGAAGTGAAGACGGAGGATATCCTTCATTTCTTCAAGACACACGTCATTTATTGGTTTGGCACTCCGCGACGGATTATCTCTGATAACGGGCCAGTCTATAGAAGCCACTAGATCAGCCGCTTCGTACAACAGCATAACATAGACTGGAGATATTCATCAGTCTATAATCCCCGAGCTAACGGTCTAGCTGAGGCTTTTAACAAGACCTTGACGAAGATCATGAAAAAGACGGTGTCTCGAAATAAGAGGGACTAGCACGAGAGACTGCATGAAGCTCTTTCGGCGTATCGAACTACATTCAAAATAGCCACAAACACAACGCCGAATGCATTAGTATTCGGTACAGAAGCGGTACTCCCTCTCGAGATAGAGTTACCCTCTCTATGAGTGGCGGTTCAGTACGAGCTAACAGACGAAGAAAATGCTCATCTTCGGCTTGAGGAACTTGATGCCCTCGACGAAACTCGGCTCATGGCGCAGCAAAATCTGGAGGCTTATAAAGCAAAGATGACACGCTCATATGAGAGATTGACTAGGCAGAGAACATTCCCCAAGGCGAACTCGTGCTATTGGTCAAAAGACCTATGATCCCCAATCATGCCAAGCGGGGGAAATTCGAGCCGAACTATGAAGGCCCGTATATCATAGACAAAGTCTACCAGGGTAGAGCATATCTACTCATGGACATGCATGGTGAAAGACCTTTCAGACCAATAAACGGTTGCTTCCTGAAAAAATACTACGCCTGATTAGTCACGGTCTAGGTCAACGATAGATGACGATGCCTATGTCCGCTCGCTATCTTCCTAAGCCCAAACTCTATAAGTAGTAGCCGGCTTTCGGACCGAAATGTCCTAAAACTAACAATGGACCGAAACATCCTTAAACTAACGATGGACCACTATATCCTAAAATTTGTTGTTGACCGAAACGTCGATAAACTACTACGAGCAGCAGCATCCCAAGGCTGACACAAAAATAAAAAAATAAAAAAAATAAAAAAAGAAAAAAAAAGAGAAGAAAACGGTATGTCCATAAGCAAAATGGGCACGGATGAAAACCTGAATGGGCTCCGTGAGTACAGCAGGGCTACCGGTGAGTTTTGTGAAAACCCGAAGAGGCGCAATCTCGTTAAAAGACACTTGCAAGGTCCTCTCGACCTTGTGAGGAGAAACCACCCGCGTGAGATCCTTACGACTCACAAAGGAGCAACACACTTAGGGATCCCTACGATTCCTAAGGAGAAACGTACTTACGAGATCCTCACGACTCGTAAGGAGAATGCCCCCTTTGATACCCTCACGGCTCATAGGATTCAAAAGCTTTAAACTACAAGGATCTGAACCTGTTCTTAAGCAGCCATCACAATCTCCAATGTTGCCTTACAAGCGGTTCAGTATTGACCCTTGTATACAATCCATGGGCACGAATAAATATTTCCCTAACAAAGTCCCACCTGCGACTAAGGATATGTTTACACAGCGGACAGCCCTTGTAAGCCCTCTCGACTTATAAGGAGAAAATACTCTCGTAAGATCCTTACGACTTATAAGAGAACACACACTTAGGAATCCTCACGATTCCTAAGGAGAAAATACACTTACAAGATTCTCACGACTCGTGGGGAGAAATACCTTTATAAGACCCTTACGGCTCGTAAAGTCAAAAAGCCTTAGTCGACAGGATCCTAACCCTGTTCACTAAGCCACCTTTGTTCGGCATCGATAGAGGCAAATGATGATTCGCTCATGGCAATATCCCAGTTGTAGCGATGCTGATGCATAAATCGGTATCAAATCCCAAACTCACAGTGAAAAGTCAGTGGGCCACAAATACATATGAAATAGCCGAAATGATGGGTCGACTTGCAACAGAATCAGCAAGTAAAAATGTATGCATAAAAAATAGCCGAAATGATTGGGCAACTCGCAATAAAAAGCAGGGAGTAAATAAAAACAAATAGACGAAATGATTGGGCATCGTGAAAAAATAGCCGAAATGATTGGGCAATCGTGACCTTCGCGATAGAAAAACTGAAATGATAGAGCATTGCGAAAAGAAAAATATAAAATGAAACTTTTTTCCCTACAGGTGAAATCACATCGATCCCTGTATACAATCTAGGGGCAAAAATTAAGTGGAAACCATACCTTCCCACCAGGCTCCATAAAAAAAAGAAGCCGCATCTCGATGGTTCACAGACTGCCTGGAGATCATCTCAATATTCGTCTCATTACAACAGACGCAACATCAACCAAATCGGAGCTGCGGCGAAGTTCCCAGTTCCATGACTCGACGATGCACAGACAACCGAGAGTCAACCCCCGACTCCGTGAAATGCGGATAAAGTCAATAAATCCTGGTTACGTGGAACACGGCCAATGTTAATCCTGACCCCGTGGGAAGTGCCCAGAGCGGATCCTGGTCCTTGCGGAACACGGCCTATGTCAATCCTGACCCCGTGGGAGCATCCAGAGCAAATCCTGGTCATGTGGAATACGACCTATGTCAATCCTGACCCTATGGGAAGCGTCCAGAGCGGATCCTGGTCCTTGCAGAACACGGCTATGTCAATCCTGACCCTGTGGGAAGCATCCAGAGCAAATCTTGGTCACGTGGAACACAGCCTATGTTAATCCTGACCCCGTAGGAAGAGCCCAGAGTGGATCCTGGTACTTGCGGAACACAGCCTATGTCAATCCTGACCCCGTGGGAAGCATCCAGAGCGGATCCTGGTCATGTGGAACACGGCCTATGTCAATCCTGACCCCGTGGGAAGCACCCAGAGCGGATCCTGGTCCTTGCGGAACACGGCCTATGTCAATCCTGACCCCGTAGGAAGCATCCAGAGCAAATCCTGGTCATGTGGAACACGGCAATCCTGACCCCGTGGGAAGCACCCAGAGTGGATCCTGGTCCTTGCGGAACACGGCTATGTCAATTCTGACCCCGTGGGAAGCATCCAGAGCAAATCTTGGTCACATGGAACACGGCCTATGTCAATCCTGACCCCGTGGGAAGCGTCCAGAGCGGAACCTGGTACTTGCGAAACACGGCTATGTCAATCCTGACCCCGTGGGAAGCATCCAGAGCAAATCCTGGTTACATGGAACCCGGCCTATGTCAATTCTGACCCCGTGAGAAGCGTCCAGAGCGGATCCTGGTCTTTGCGGAACACGGCTATGTCAATCCTGACCTCGTGGGAAGCATCCAGAGCAAATCTTGGTCCCATAGAATACGGCTAAAGTCAATCTTGACCCCGTGGGAAATGACCAGGCAACCCCTGATTCCGTGAAATGCGGATAATGTCAACCTCGTCCATCACTTACGGGTCCTCACTACTCGTAAGGGAGAAAACTCTTTTATGAAATCCTTACGACTCTCAAGAGAAAACCCACTTAGGAATCCTCACGATTCTTTAGGAGAAATTACACCTACGGGATCCTCTCAACCTGTAGGGAGAAAATTCTTTATGAGACCCTCACGGCTTATAAAGTTGAAAAGTCTTAGGAGGCAGATCTTAACCCTGACTCCTAAGCCATCGCTGTCCTACAAGGAGATCAAAATAGATTATCTACAAAATGCACTTACTAAAAGGGAGACACCATCATGAAGCAAAATATGTCTTTTATTCATGAATCAAAATGAATACAAAGTACAATTTATGAAAGAATAAAAAAAATACTCTCATTCAGGAGTATGTACAAAAGAAGAATAGAAAAAATATATACACTTCTTCAAGCCGGCGGACGATTTAATAGATTTGCCAATTCATCCCTTTTTCGCTGGGCCTCGACTTCATGATTTATTATCGTCAAGAGACGGGCCTCCGCTCGAGCCTGTTGGGTCTAGTACGAGGCAAGCCGACTTTCAAGCTCTTTTTCCGTAACTTTATGAGCTTCGCCCATTTCGCGAGTGAAAATGACGGCTTTATCAATGGCTACCACCTCTCTGATAGCTTCTTGAAGCACCCACCAAAGTTCATATGTCTGAGTGGTCTTGGCCGTAAGATTAGCTTGAAGTTCCCTTAGCGCAGTTGGAGCCAGCTTTCTCTCTGAGAATTTTCGGCTGAGCCTCTTCTCGCATGACAGCATATTTGAGGCGTACTGTTCGATCAGCCCCCGCAAACTCGCCTTTGTAGCTATAACCTGTGGAAGAAGACGCGAGCACTCAAGACTATATATACAAGCCTCCATTCGACGACAATACTCGACCCAAAGCAAGCATAGAATATGGGAGGCACAAGGAGAGTCTTAGATATGTATCCTATCAAGCGTGCACTCGTAACTATATGTCTGTTTAAAAGGAAATGATACCCAAAACACTGATGTGTATGCAACATAACAATAGTGTTCGCACTTAGAGAAAATTCCCATGGGAAAATATAGAAGCCCATCTACACAAACAAGACGCACGTACGAGTATACGACATACATGAAAATTCAACAAAAAGAATGCAACAGTCAATGATAAGAAGAGTACATTAATTTAAACAGACTACGCTACCGGAAAAAGGTCACCAAACAAAGGATCAGTGGTACAGGGGTTAACAAAATAAAATACAAGATTTTCTAGCTCCATCTCTGCCTTCTTCAGCACGTCGAAACGACGATTTTCACGAGGAGTTGCTTCCCACCCATTGGTGCCATGTTCATCTGCAAAAACAGACATAATAGCCCGCCGGGCTCTTATCTGGCCCAACAGATGAACCGAGCGATCTTTCAGAGCCTGGGTAATCAAGCACACCTCGTAGAAACACTCGAGCTTGTTTTTGGCCGCATCAAGGATCGCCAGGGTCATCTCTTCCGGGTGAGGAGGGATGTCAGTAAGCACGGCAAGAAAGATCGTCCGAAGCCAAATGGAGCCCATTAGAAGAGGAGATCCCCTACGAATCAGAAGTTCATACGTCACCGCATCACATTCGTCATCAGTGAGAAGGGGATCCACTAGTCACAGCAAAGCGAAGAATGATCTCCTCAACGGGCATCTCCCATGGTTGTCGACGGGCATGGGGATGGTTGCAAGCTATAACACTTAGTTATTTTCTTAAGATGATTACCCTAACTTATAAATGAATTTCTCTGTGAAGAGAGAAAGAAACGCATGGATCCAGGTTATAAAGGGGATCACTCAATGCTGTACACGGAAAATATTGCATGATGGAACTATTTCCAAGGCCCAGAAAAAGGAAAGTGTAACAACTCCAATTTTTGTATACCAAAATTTGATTTAAAATTGAAGTATACTTGGAGTATTAATGTTGCTGATAACACTTTAAGTATCTATCTCTTTACAATAATTACAAGAAAGAGCTTGTAGCTCATTGGTAATACCTTGCACTGCTGAACTAAGCCACCAGAGTTCGAATCCCATACCCCACATTATTTTTATTATTGATTTTTTAAAAAACCTTTAGAATACCAAGAGTTTACACGTGCATATCTCACAAAAACCCCACTACACCCAAAGATGTAACACTTGCAGAGGGTAGATGAACCGCCGGGGGAGATCCAGGTCACCGGACTCGGTCGGGAATCTGCCAACTCGGCCTTGACTCGGCCGACTCAGTGATCCGACCGAGTCACGGCCGAGTCACCCCCGATTCGGCCGATTCCGGCGAGGGTCACAACATGAAAGTTGTGTCTTTTGGTATTCCCTACGCACCTGCAAAGTTTCAGCCTCATACCACTTCCAGAGCTCTTTAAAACCCCCAATTACTCCACTTTTAATACATTTTTATTACATTTTATCACATTTTTATTTTTTAACTTTTCATCTACCCTAACCCTAACCCTAGCCTAGCCCTATATAAAGGCCCCTACCCTCTACCTTTTCCCCTCACAACTCTAAGCATACTCTCTAAAACTCTTGAGAACTTGGTGCAAAGAGCGAGAAGCGAAGCGCTGCCGAAACCGACGACGGATTCCGGCGACCGGATCAAGACCGACGTGACGTTTCCGATGAATCGGCAACCACCACACCTTTTAGAACGCTTAGCTTGTCCAAACCCGTAAGTCCCAACCTTCTATCTTTCATTTCTATAATTGTAAAATATGACTTTTTGGAACCGACGGAAATCGGACAAACCGATTCCCGATCCGGTTTTTCTTTAAAATTCCACTTGTCACCTAATACATATTATCAACCCTATTGCATGTTGACTATTAATCACCCTTAAATCAAATTTAATCACACTTTTCCACATGAAATGATAATTTCTTTACAAAACCGTATTTCTTGCATAAAAATACCATCAAGTTCAATTTTAATGTTCTAATTAGATCCCTCACTCTTAATCATGTTTATTTTGATAACAAAACTTGTTTCATTCAATTTGGATGAAATTTCACACATGAAATGATAACGTTTATGAATACCGTATTCTTGCACCTTAATACCCTTAAGTTTAACATAGATTATTTCACCTTGAAACTTCACCAAAACTTAATATAAGTCACGGGGTAATGACCTACCCTTACACACACTCATTATAACTCTAATTGATAAATAAAAAAAATACAGAATACGATATTATAGGACTTTTTCACTAAAATACCATAACCTTTATAACTTTTAGTTTAACCTTTAAATTGTAAACTTTTCTAAATAAAACTTATATAAAATGAAAGCACGATTGGTCATGGACATCGATCGTTTATCTAAACTGTCTTGTGGGTCTAGGCAAGTGTGTCTAAGGCTAGTGGTTTTTAATTAGGCCCACGACTGTGGTTCCTTCCCACTTACCTGGCACTTACCTGGCTGCATTCGACGGTGAAGAGGCGATTTGAGGCTTCTAATGACTCATCGTTTAGACCATAGAATATAGGTAAGATGTTCTAGGAAACCCTAACAACTAAAATATGGAGAACTATATACTTTTACAAATAAATACCCTATATTTAGAAAACCTTTTCCCTAAATTAAAAGTATTTATAAAAACCTGAGCAAAGTGCCATTACAACCCATCTTTGGGGAACCTGTTAGGGATAGCACGGTTCATCGTGCACCCGCAGGCTAGTAGTGCGAGATTCAGACCTCCGCAAGGAGCATTCGGTCTCGAAAGGTTTAAAATACGATATTTAAAGAAAGTGATATTTTTGTAAATAAAATATTCATTTAAAAATTATTTATGTGTTTAATTATATATAATTATCATTTAAACATTTATTTTGTTATAATATAAAATTTCCACTTTTTCCTAAAATTCAAAGATTAAAAGTTACATTAAAATAACACGAATTTCAAATAAACAATTAATACTTTTATTAGGATATATTCACTAGAATAACACAAATAAAATTCACATTCATCATAACAATAAAGACGATTATTAAATACTTGAGGTGTATTTGGAAAACTATACAAAAGTATTTTTACATAAAACCCCCTCAAGTTTCACGAATTACAATAAGGCCCCTAGCTAATATTGAACTTCAAATTATATTTCTTTTAGTCGGACTCGGGTTAGAGTCTGACTAATTCTGACTTGAATATATTTCAAGTCAATCTATATTTCAATTATATTCCAACATAACTTGAATACATGAATCCCAGAATCAGTTAATCAAGTCAATCAAGCAATCATTACAAGTTTACAAGATAACAATACAAACATGATATCGCGGGGTTTAAAGGGGTAGATTGGTACGGAAGATGTTAAAAGTGGAATGAGGTGGTCAGATTAAGACACCTAACCTATATTCCGTTGCTGTTGTACCGTGGCATAAACGGTTCCTTGTACTATACGTGTCCTTAGTCTCTGGCATATAGAGACTCCCCTCGTATACACTGGTATCCTCCTGTACCAAGCTACAAACAATTACGTTAAACAATATTTCATAATATTCTACAATACAATACTTTAGAAAATACTATACTCTGTCACTCTCATTCTTCATTCTTCTTTGGGACTTACCGAGCGACCTGTTCGCTGACGACATTCTATTTCTCTCTTCTTTGAATGTCGTCAGGTGCGTTGGACCAAGTTGAGACCGAGCCTACAAGTGAAGATTTGGAGAAATTCCAAGAAGACCCAGAGCTCTAGACTTTGTACTTGTTCTTCCCAGTACTTCCTTTTATTATTATCATGCCACTGTTTAGGCATTGTCTTTTTCATTGCAGTTGTATTTTCATTTCATGCATTGTACACAGAATGTTATTAATAAAAGTTGCTATTATTTCAATTTCATTTGTCTCTTGTGATTATTTTATATTGTTTAGTTATCGCTTAGCGTATGTACGTTTGAGTACATACGTAGCGGGCCTCGTCACATCCACTTCGTCCGAGTCCGGTGACCTGGATCTCCCCCGGCGGTTCATCTACCCTCTGCAAGTGTTACATCTTTGGGTGTAGTGGGGTTTTTGTGAGATATGCACGTGTAAACTCTTGGTATTCTAAAGGTTTTTAAAAAATCAATAATAAAAATAATGTGGGGTATGGGATTCGAACTCTGGTGGCTTAGTTCAGCAGTGCAAGGTATTACCAATGAGCTACAAGCTCCTTCTTGTAATTATTGTAAAGAGATAGATACTTAAAGTGTTATCAGCAACATTAATACTCCAAGTATACTTCTATTTTAAATCAAATTTTGGTATACAAAAATTGGAGTTGTTACAATCTACCCTCCCTACAAAAAATTTCGTCCTCGAAATTTACAACTTTTATTTAAGGACTAATTTACAAAAAAGGTGCGGGTATCTTGCACGCATCTCATCTTCTCTTTCCCACTTGGATTCTCCTGGAGTGTCTTTTCTCCACATTATCCGGACCAAATTAACTTCCTTGTTCCGAAGTGTCTTTACCTTTCTATCCAGGATCTCCACAGGTTGTTGCTCACAAGACAAATCGGGCTGTATCGTAAGCTCGGAATGATCAAGTACATGGCTGGGGTCACTCACATACTTTCTGAGTTGGGATATATGGAACACGTTATGCACTCTTTCCAATGAGGGTGGAAGCGCTAATCGGTATGCCACTTCACCGACTCGTTCGAGTATGTCGAACGGTCCAATGTATCTCGGACTCAACTTTCCCCGTCTTCCAAATCGGATCACTCCGCGATTCGGAGATATCTTCAAGAATACATGGTCTCCTGGCTGGAACTCCAAGTGTCGTCTCTTTACATCAGCCCAATGTTTCTGTCTATCTTGGGCTATGCGCATTCTTTTTCTGATAGTACGAACCACATCCACGGTCGCTACTATCATCTCTGGTCCAAGGAGTTCCCTATCTCCGATGTCGTCCCAACTTAATGGCGATCGACACTTCCTTCCATATAATGCTGTAAAAGGTGCCATTCCTATGCTTGCTTGGTAGCTGTTGTTGTACGCGAACTCCACAAGATGCAAGTGATCTTCCCACGATCCCTTGAAATCGAGCATACATGCTCTGAGCATATCCTCCAAGATCTGAATAGTTCGTTCCGACTGACCATCTGTTTGTGGGTGATAAGCCGTGCTGAAGTTCAGACTTGTTCCCAAGCTAGCTTGCAGACTTTGCCAAAATTGCGATCGGAACCTAGTGTCACGATCGGAGACAATGCAGACTGGTACTCCATGAAGTCTCACAATTTCCTGTTTGAGTTCATGGGTATCAGAGATAGTACATTATGAAGAATTTCGTTTAAATCTAAATTAGATTATTACCTCCATGTACTTCTTCGCTAATGTCTCAGTTGATTGGCCAACTCGAAATGGGATGAAGTGAGCCGACTTTGTGAGTCGATCCACAATGGCCCAAATCGCATCGTTACCTTTTGTGCTGCGAGGAAGAGTAGTTACAAAGTCCATCGTAATGTGCTGCCACTTCCATTCTGGAATTGGTAACGGTTGAAGTAATCCAGCAGTCCTGTGATGTTCAGCCTTTACTTGCTGACACACCAAGTATTTTGCGACGCTTCTGGCTACTTCACGCTTCATACCATGCCACCAATAATTCTGACGTAGATCCTTGTACATTTTGGTACCTCCAGGATGTACTGAATAGGGAGAGCTGTGAGCTTCTCTCATTAACTCTTCCCGAACAGGACCCTTTGGTACACACAATCTGCTGCCGTATCTCAAAGATCCGTCTTCGTGGATGATGAAATCTGTTCTGAGTCCATTCTCCACTTGTTCTCTGATCTTTTGCAACTTAGCATCGCTGGCTTGAGCTGCTTTGATCTGATTAACAATAGTTGATTGAACTTGTAGATTCATCAAATTTGAAACATCACCTGGCATGACTAGTTCGATCTCCATTTGAAGTAGGTCTTGCTGAAGCTTCCACTGGGCGGTGAGATTCATTGCTAATGGTTGGCGACTAAGAGCATCAGGTACTACGTTCACCTTTCCTGGATGATATTGCAAATTGATGTCGAAGTCCGCCATAAGTTCTAACCATCTTCTCTGCCGCATATTCAACTCCTTCTGAGTAAACACATACTTCAGACTTTTGTGATCTGTGTAGATGTTCACTCGTTCGCCAAGTAAGTAGTCGCGCCAAATCTTGAGAGCAAAAATAACGGCTGCCAACTCTAGATCATGCGTCGGGTAATTGCGCTCATGAGTCTTCAGTTGTCTTGAAGCATAAGCCACAACCTTACCGTGCTGATGTAGAACACATCCTAATCCCTTACCGGATGCATCGCAATGCACTTCAAATCCTCCAGATTGATCCGGTATTACAAGAATAGGTGCAGAAGTCAGTCTCGACTTAAGTTCTACGAAAGCTTGCTCGCATGCTTCTGACCACACAAATTCTTCATCTTTTCTTGTGAGCTTGGTCAGGGGTGTTGCTATCTTCGAAAAGCCTTCAATGAATCTTCTGTAATATCCAGCTAAACCCAAGAAACTCCGAATATCCTTCACAGACTTTGGTGTAGGCCATTTGCTGACTGCTGAGACTTTTGTTGGATCCACAGAAATTCCTTCTCCTGATACGATGTGTCCAAGAAAACCAACCTGTTTTAGCCAAAACTCGCACTTGCTGTATTTGGCATAAAGCTTATGTTGTCGAAGGGTTTTCAGGACAATTCGTAAGTGCTCCGCATGCTCTTTCCGATTCTTAGAATATATCAGGATGTCGTCGATGAAGATGACAACGAATAAAAGCCTTTAGAATCCAGTTAACAATCTACTTGACTGAACCGAATCATGGATATTCCTTTTACATGTTTCCCAGTATTCCATTTACATGACTCTACGGTTATAACCGTGGATTCTCCTGGAGTGTCTTTTCTCCACATTATCCGGACCAAATTAACTTCCTTGTTCCGAAGTGTCACGGCGAAGTGGACGTGATTCAAGTCAATCCATATTCTTTATATTTCAACTCAAGATGATTACATGAATCCCAGAATCCAGTTAACAATCTACTTGACTGAACCGAATCATGGATATTCCTTTTACATGTTTCCCAGTATTCCATTTACTTGACTCTACGGTTATAACCGTTTCCTGATATCATGGTTTCGGTCAGTCAATCAAGTCAATCATGCAATCATTACAAGTTTTACAAGATAACAATACAAACAAGACATCGCGGGGTTTAAGGGGTAGATTGGTACGGAAGGTGTTAAAGGTGGCACGAGATGGTAAGATTAAGACATCTAACCTGAATCCAATTGCCGTTGTTCCGGGTTGTATAACGGAGCCTTGTACTTCCATTTGCCCTGATCTCTAGCATATAGAGATCCCTCTCGTATACACTGGCATCCTTCTGTATCAAGCTACAACAACAGCGTTAGCACCATACTACTATAATATGACAATACAATACAACATTAAAAGCTACTCTCTCTCTCTCTCTTTTACTCTCTGTCTATTTCTCCATTATCTTTGGGACTTACCGAGCGACCTGTTCGCTGACGACATTCTATTTCCTTCTTCTTTGAATGTCGTCAGGTGCGTCGGACCAAGCTGAGATCGAGCCTACCAGTGAAGACTTGTAGCGGTTCCACGAAGACCTCGAGCTCTAGATATTGTATCTTGTTCTTTCCAGTATTTTTCATTTTCATGTTATGCCACTGTTTAGGCATCGCTTTTCATTTCAGTTGTATTTTCCTTTTCATGCATTGTACAAAGAATGTTATCAATAAAAGTTGCTGTTCTTTTATACTCTTGTCTCTTGTGTATTTATATTGCTTAGTTACGCTTAGCGTATGTACTTCTGAGTATATATGTAGCGGGCCTCGTCGCGTCTCCTTCGCCGTATACTGGGAAGCGGGGCGTGACCGACGTGACGTTTCCGACGAATCGGCAACCACCACACCTTTTAGAACGCTTAGCTTGTCCAAACCCGTAAGTCCCAACCTTTTATCTTTCTTTTCTATAATTGTAAAATACGACTTTTTGGAACCGACGGAAATCGGACAAACCGATTCCCGATCCGGTTTTTCTTTAAAATTCCACTTGTCACCTAATACATATTATCAACCCTATTGCATGTTGACTATTAATCACCCTTAAATCAAATTTAATCACACTTTTCCACATGAAATGATAATTTCTTTACAAAACCGTATTTCTTGCATAAAAATACCATCAAGTTCAATTTTAATGTTCTAATTAGATCCCTCACACTTAATCATGTTTATTTTGATAACAAAACTTGTTTCATTCAATTTGGATGAAATTTCACACATGAAATGATAACGTTTATGAATACCGTATTCTTGCACCTTAATACCCTTAAGTTTAACATAGCTTTTTTCACCTTGAAACTTCACCAAAACTTAATATAAGTCACGGGGTAATGACCTACCCTTACACACACTCATTATAACCCTAATTGATAAATAACAAAAATACAGAATACGATATTATAGGACTTTTTCACTAAAATACCATAACCTTTATAACTTTTAGTTTAACCTTTAAATTGTAAACTTTTCTAAATAAAACTTATATAAAATGAAAGCACGATTGGTCATGGACATCGATCGTTTATCTAAACTGTCTTGTGGGTCTAGGCAAGTGTGTCTAAGGCTAGTGGTTTTTAATTAGGCCCACGACTGTGGTTCGTTTCCACTTACCTGGCACTTACCTGGCTGCATTCGACGGTGAAGAGGCAATTTGAGGCTTCTAATGACTCATCGTTTAGACCATAGAATATAGGTTAGATGGTCTAGGAAACCCTAACAACTAAAATATGGAGAACTATATACTTTTACAAATAAATACCCTATATTTAGAAAACCTTTTCCCTAAATTAAAAGTATTTATAAAAACCTGAGCAAAGTGCCATTACAACCCATCTTTGGGGAACCTGTTAGGGATAGCACGGTTCATCGTGCACCCGCAGGCTAGTAGTGCGGATTCAGACCTCCGCAAGGAGCATTCGGTCTCGAAAGGTTTAAAATACGATATTTAAAGAAAGTGATATTTTTTGTAAATAAAATATTCATTTAAAAATTATTTATGTGTTTAATTATATATAATTATCATTTAAACATTTATTTTGTTATAATATAAATTTCCAATTTTTCTTAAAATTCAAAGATTAAAAGTTACATTAAAATAACACGAATTTCAAATAAACAATTAATATTTTTATTAGGATATATTCACTAGAATAACACAAATAAAATTCACATTCATTATAACAATAAAGACGATTATTAAATACTTGAGGTGTATTTGGAAAACTATACAAAAGTATTTTTACATAAAACCCCCTCAAGTTTCACAAATTACAATAAGGCCCCTAGCTAATATTGAACTTCAAATTATATTTCTTTTAGTCGGACTCGGGTTAGAGTCTGACTAATTCTGACTTGAATATATTTCAAGTCAATCTATATTTCAATTATATTCCAACACAATTTGAATACATGAATCCCAGAATTAGTTAACAATCTGTCTGACTGAACCGAACCATGGATATTCTTTTTACAAGTTTCCAGTCTTCCATTTACATGACTCTACGGTTATAACCGTTTCCTGATATCATGGTTTCGGTAAGTCAATCAGTTAATCAAGTCAATCAAGCAATCATTACAAGTTTACAAGATAACAATACAAACATGACATCGCGGGGTTTAAAGGGGTAGATTGGTACGGAAGATGTTAAAAGTGGAATGAGGTGGTCAGATTAAGACACCTAACCTATATTCCGCTGCTGTTGTACCGTGGCATAAACGGTTCCTTGTACTATACGTGCCCTTAGTCTCTGGCATATAGAGACTCCCCTCGTATACACTGGCATCCTCCTGTACCAAGCTACAAACAATTATGTTAAACAATATTTCATAATATTCTACAATACAATACTTTAGAAAATACTATACTCTGTCACTCTCATTCTTCATTCTTCTTTGGGACTTACCGAGCGACCTGTTCGCTGACGACATTCTATTTCTCTCTTCTTTGAATGTCGTCAGGTGAGTTGGACCAAGTTGAGACCGAACCCACAAGTGAAGATTTGGAGCAGTTCCAGGAAGACCCAGAGCTCTAGACATTGTATCTTGTTCTTTCCAGTATTTCCTTTTATTGTTATGCCACTGTTTAGGCATTGCTTTTTCATTTCAGATGTATTTTCATTTCATGCATTGTATAAAGAATGTTATTAATAAAAGTTGCTGTTATTTCTATTATTCGTCTCTTGTGATTCATTTTATATTGCTTAGTTACGCTTAGCGTATGTACTTCTGAGTACATACGTAGCGGGCCTTGTCACGTCCACTTCGCCGTACACTGGGAAGCGGGGCGTGACAGGTTTTGTTGGTGGCCCGTACACTGGGAAGCAGAACTGCATCGCCACATATCCCAACTCAGAAAGTATGTGAGTGACCCCAGCCATGTACTTGATCATTCCGAGCTTACGATACAGCCCGATTTGTCTTGTGAGCAACAACCTGTGGAGATCCTGAATAGAAAGGTAAAGACACTTCGGAACAAGGAAGTTAATTTGGTCCGGATAATGTGGAGAAAACACACTCCAGGAGAATCCACGTGGGAAAGGGAAGATGAGATGCGTGCAAGATATCCGCACCTTTTTTGTAAATTAGTCTTTAAATAAAAGTTGTAAATTTCGAGGACGAAATTTTTTGTAAGGAGGATAGATTGTAACAACTCCAATTTTTGTATACCAAAATTTGATTTAAAATTGAAGTATACTTGGAGTATTAATGTTGCTGATAACACTTTAAGTATCTATCTCTTTACAATAATTACAAGAAAGAGCTTGTAGCTCATTGGTAATAGCTTGCACTGCTGAACTAAGCCACCAGAGTTCGAATCCCATACCCCACATTATTTTTATTATTGATTTTTTAAAAAACCTTTAGAATACCAAGAGTTTACACGTGCATATCTCACAAAAACCCCATTACACCCAAATATGTAACACTTGCAGAGGGTAGATGAACCGCCGGGGGAGATCCAGGTCACCGGACTCGGTCGGGAATCGGCCAACTCGGCCTTGACTCGGCCGACTCAGTGATCCGACCGAGTCACGGCCGAGTCACCCCAGATTCGGCCGATTCCGGCGAGGGTCACAACATGAAAGTTGTGTATTTTGGTATTCCCTACGCACCTGCAAAGTTTCAGCCTCATACCACTTCCAGAGCTCTTTAAAACCCCCAATTACTCCACTTTTAATACATTTTTATTACATTTTATCACATTTTTATTTTTTAACTTTTCATCTACCCTAACCCTAACCCTAGCCTAGCCTTATATAAAGGCCCCTACCCTCTACCTTTTCCCCTCACAACTCTAAGCATACTCTCTAAAACTCTTGAGAACTTGGTGCAAAGAGCGAGAAGCGAAGCGCTGCCGAAACCGACGACGGATTCCGGCGACCGGATCAAGACCGACGTGACGTTTCCGACGAATCGGCAACCACCACACCTTTTAGAACGCTTACCTTGTCCAAACCCGTAAGTCCCAACCTTCTATCTTTCTTTTCTATAATTGTAAAATACGACTTTTTGGAACCGACGGAAATCGGACAAACCGATTCCCGATCCGGTTTTTCTTTAAAATTCCACTTGTCACCTAATACATATTATCAACCCTATTGCATGTTGACTATTAATCACCCTTAAATCAAATTTAATCACACTTTTCCACATGAAATGATAATTTCTTTACAAAACCGTATTTCTTGCATAAAAATACCATCAAGTTCAATTTTAATGTTCTAATTAGACCCCTCACTCTTAATCATGTTTATTTTGATAACAAAACTTGTTTCATTCAATTTGGATGAAATTTCACACATGAAATGATAACGTTTATGAATACCGTATTCTTGCACCTTAATACCCTTAAGTTTAACATAGCTTATTTCACCTTGAAACTTCACCAAAACTTAATATAAGTCACGGGATAATGACCTACCCTTACACACACTCATTATAACCCTAATTGATAAATAACAAAAATACAGAATACGATATTATAGGACTTTTTCACTAAAATACCATAACCTTTATAACTTTTAGTTTAACCTTTAAATTGTAAACTTTTCTAAATAAAACTTATATAAAATGAAAGCACGATTGGTCATGGACATCGATCGTTTATCTAAACTGTCTTGTGGGTCTAGGCAAGTGTGTCTAAGGCTAGTGGTTTTTAATTAGGCCCACGACTGTGGTTCCTTCCCACTTACCTGGCACTTACCTGGCTGCATTCGACGGTGAAGAGGCGATTTGAGGCTTCTAATGACTCATCGTTTAGACCATAGAATATAGGTTAGATGGTCTAGGAAACCCTAACAACTAAAATATGGAGAACTATATACTTTTACAAATAAATACCCTATATTTAGAAAACCTTTTCCCTAAATTAAAAGTATTTATAAAAACCTGAGCAAAGTGCCATTACAACCCATCTTTGGGGAACCTGTTAGGGATAGCACGGTTCATCGTGCACCCGCAGGCTAGTAGTGCGAGATTCAGACCTCCGCAAGGAGCATTCGGTCTCGAAAGGTTTAAAATACGATATTTAAAGAAAGTGATATTTTTGTAAATAAAATATTCATTTAAAAATTATTTATGTGTTTAATTATATATAATTATCATTTAAACATTTATTTTGTTATAATATAAAATTTCCACTTTTTCCTAAAATTCAAAGATTAAAAGTTACATTAAAATAACACGAATTTCAAATAAACAATTAATACTTTTATTAGGATATATTCACTAGAATAACACAAATAAAATTCACATTCATCATAACAATAAAGACGATTATTAAATACTTGAGGTGTATTTGGAAAACTATACAAAAGTATTTTTACATAAAACCCCCTCAAGTTTCACGAATTACAATAAGGCCCCTAGCTAATATTGAACTTCAAATTATATTTCTTTTAGTCGGACTCGGGTTAGAGTCTGACTAATTCTGACTTGAATATATTTCAAGTCAATCTATATTTCAATTATATTCCAACATAACTTGAATACATGAATCCCAGAATCAGTTAATCAAGTCAATCAAGCAATCATTACAAGTTTACAAGATAACAATACAAACATGATATCGCGGGGTTTAAAGGGGTGGATTGGTACGGAAGATGTTAAAAGTGGAATGAGGTGGTCAGATTAAGACACCTAACCTATATTCCGTTGCTGTTGTAACGTGGCATAAACGGTTCCTTGTACTATACGTGCCCTTAGTCTCTGGCATATAGAGACTCCCCTCGTATACACTAGCATCCTCCTGTACCAAGCTACAAACAATTACGTTAAACAATATTTCATAATATTCTACAATACAATACTTTAGAAAATACTATACTCTGTCACTCTCATTCTTCATTCTTCTTTGGGACTTACCGAGCGACCTGTTCGCTGACGACATTCTATTTCTCTCTTCTTTGAATGTCGTCAGGTGCGTTGGACCAAGTTGAGACCGAGCCTACAAGTGAAGATTTGGAGAAATTCCAAGAAGACCCAGAGCTCTAGACTTTGTACTTGTTCTTCCCAGTACTTCCTTTTATTATTATTATGCCACTGTTTAGGCATTGTCTTTTTCATTCCAGTTGTATTTTCATTTCATGGATTGTACAAAGAATGTTATTAATAAAAGTTGCTGTTATTTCAATTTCATTTGTCTCTTGTGATTATTTTATATTGCTTAGTTACGCTTAGCGTATGTACGTTTGAGTACATACGTAGCGGGCCTCGTCACGTCCACTTCGCCGTACACTGGGAAGCGGGGCGTGACAGAAAGGCATTGGAAATCAAAGAGGTGGAACTATTTCCAAGGCTTCCTTTCTGCATTCAATGTTGCACACAGAAAATATAGCATGTGAAATTAAACAATCCAATCAATAGAGCCCTACGTGCAGGGCACGTGAACACCAACCTTGGCATGTACTGAAAATTAAAACAGTGTCACGCGTGAATAACATATGGGTGGATGCTGATATGAGATCAAAATCCCCAACAGTGCCTCACATGCCAAACACGTGAGCAGCAATAACAATATGACAAAATTTCATAAAGAAGGCATGCAAACACAAAAGGGGAAGGAAAGACTTATCATTCATACTTTAGAAGTTCGTACAAAATTAAGAGAAAATGTTACAATGGTAAGACATCAAATCCGGGACACGGATTGAGGAATTCAAAATTAAGGCCGTCTAAAATGTTTCAGGTCTCTCTGGCCATTCTCGTGTGCTTCCTCTCACGCTCGCAAGCGTCGGGATCTCCGCTGATGTCTTCCACCCTCCGATAGGCAGAGAGTATCGCCGCCTGTCGGAAAACTTGATGCAGGATATCAACAAGATTGTTTCTCCTTTTCTTTGAGATTAGGCCAATCAGATACACTGAGTGTACCTTATCTTCGGCATCATCCAAAGCCTTATGCGGCATGCCTGCATAGAATAAAGGAAGTGCTTCTCAGATCGCCCTCATAATGAGTTTCAGAAGAGAAGAGCGACGAGGGAGTAGTCGACCGTTGTACTCGTTGAAGCGGCTCATGATCTCAGCACACTGAGCATTGGTGAACTCCTGGTTCTGGCTGCGGCCCAGTGCACGAATGTCTCCATAAGAAATGATCTCATCAAGATCATACAAATGGGCAGCCATAGTATCTGAAATAAAGATCAGTGAGAATTTAATGGATAAACCAATCAAGAAGAATGCTTGTCTAAATGAACAGTGGATTTCAAATAACTCTACACATTCCCCAAAAATGAAAACCCACTGCAGAACTCTATGCAAAATCAAGAAGGATCTATCTGAAAAATTCTTGTTTTGCAAAGAACATCTCAAGAAGTTCTCTGTGAAGAACTAAGTTCTTTAAAGGAATTAAATTCCCAGAAAATTGGCAGAGCTAAGCTCTTGGAAATGGAATTAAATTCCAGAGAGAAGAAAAGTATCACCATCGATCCCTAAGACCAGAGAAGCCCCAACAAAAGGAGTTTATTATCTAAAGATTGGACATTATTTTAAAAGAACTTGGAAAGATGGGTTCTTGTTAAAGGGAAAAACCCTTGGTATGGATTTAAAATCCAAGAGAAAATTTCTACAAGGAGTTTCTCGGCCGTTCAAGATCATTACCCGAAAAAGGAAATCTTTTGTTGACAGAGTTAAATTCTGAAAAATTTTGAAACAGAGAACAAAGTTTTGGGAAAGAGAATTAAATTCTCAGAGGAAGAACAAGCAAGGAAGAAGATGAAAAGTTGAGGCGCTTCTGAAGGGACTCATGCATTTATAGGATGTGATAGGAAACGGTTCATCTACCCCCTTCCCTAGGCAGATCCAACGGCCACAAAAGGTGACATCGTTGCACTCACGTGCAAACACGTGAAAACAACACTGTGGAGGCATTTGTTCCATCATAAAATATCAGGAATACCCTAATAGGGCATCACGTGTCCACACGTGACCAGAGGTCACGTGCAGACACGTGATGGGTTCCTGTGATCTCTAATTTATAGAGTTAAACTCTAGTCAAACAATCAATCAGTGGAATCACGTGTCCACACGTGATGGGCCCTTCAACCCACTAAAAAGGAATTAAAAGGCATGATAAAACAATAAGGAAAGATCCTAATGAGGTATCACGTGTCTACACGTGATCAAAGGCCACCTTCTGACACGTGATGGTTCCTTAGTTCTTTGAAACGGCAGAATTAAATTCTGGTTAAAATGTTAATCAAGGGGGGCACATGTCAATACGTGATGGGTTCCTAAGCTCTTTAATTAATAGATTAAATTCTATTTAAATGATCAAACAATGAGATCACGTGCCAACATGTGATGGGCTTTTAAGCCTTCTGAACTGATAGAATTAAATTCTAATTAAGAAGGAATCAAGAACCCTAACTGGAAAATATTTCCTTAGATCTTTCCAAACAAAAAGATTGTGCTCTGTAAAGTGGAGTACCGTTGGATTAAAAATCTAATGATGATTAAAAATCACCAATTTATAGAAAGATTCTATACAAGGAAAGATTTTCCTGAAATTCACCAAGAATAACAAACAGAATATCTTTTGGATTAAAAAATCCAATGGTGAATAAAATTCACCGAGTGATCTAAAAGATCATGTTGGTTACAAAATCAATTAAAATCTTTCAATGAAAGATTGACTAAACATATTGATTCTTTTCTTTCTCCTATAAATAGGAGCCAAGAAGAGAAAAGAATGACTCTTGGATTTTTGGAGAAAAAACAACCACAGAGAGAAAAAGAGAGGAAAATTTAATTCTCAAGAGAGAAAAAGAAGATCTCTTCAGAAAAAGAAACCCTAGGTGAGAAAGGGAAAGATATCTAAGCACCATAAAACAAAAAAAAGAGAATTTAATTCTCAATTTAAGGGTTTAACTCTTCTGAATAAGAACTTAGTTCTTCCTTTGGTTGAAAATCTGCAGAAGCAGATCTCCCCACAAGTTGAGAATTTAATTCTCATCGGGGAGATTCTGCTATGCAGATCCAAAACTTAGAGGGAGAATTAAGTTTAAGGAATTTAATTCCCCCAAATTCATAGGAATTTAATTCCTCCAAATGAAACTAGGGTTTAACCCTATATGAGAATTTAATTCTCCCAAACTCATAGGAATTCAATTCCTCCAAATAAAACTAGGGTTTAACCCTACATAAGAATTTAATTCTTCCATATACATAGGAATTTAATTCCTCAAAACAGAATTAGGGTTTAACCCTACCAAAGAATTTAATTCTCAAACAAAGGACTTAAATTATCCATGCATGTAAATGTGGTCACGTGGCAACACGTGACCCTTCTTTTAATGATCAGAAAAGAATGAATGAGACATGGTCACGTGCCCCACGTGACCCTCAAACAGACTCCTCAAAATGAGAAATAAAAAGCTTGGAGGCAATGCATCACGTGCTCACACGTGACCCTCAAAACAAAAGGGAACAAATCCAAGAGTAGAATCAATTTTGGGCGTCCTCACGTGTCCCCATGTGACCCCTAATAAGCACTTTAATAATCAATGCATGGGTACCCATCACGTGCCCACACGTGATGGCCTGAAGACCAAAAGTGTTTAACACTTATTTGAATATTCCGAGAACAAAATAAAGGAGGTCTGGCCCCATCTTCAGGCGCCTCACGTGACCCCACGTGACCCCTTCCTTTCTAGTGTTTAACTCTATTTTGAGCATTTTGTCCCCAGTGTTTTACACTGTTTTAAATTCATCAC
Organism: Agapanthus africanus; assembly: GCA_030015575.1. Lineage (NCBI taxonomy): Eukaryota > Viridiplantae > Streptophyta > Magnoliopsida > Asparagales > Amaryllidaceae > Agapanthus > Agapanthus africanus. Next base: position 410,939,271 of record CM057349.1, on the reverse strand, counting down.
GTGGGGACACGTGACCGCCATATGTCCTCTAGTGTTTAACACTATTTTAAAACCAGTCTTAGTCCAAATTGGCTAAGTCTTCCAGAGGCAAGACTCCCCTTTGACTGAGCCTCAAATATACCCTTGTCTTCCAAGATTGATCATCTCATATGGCATATGAGTGCTCATCACTCAATAAAAGATAAAGATATGGTCAGAGTCCAGACTCATGTTTAGCATTACTAAATAATGGGGGGGGGGGGTTGAACCCAGACAAATGTTCAACAGTCCCAACAAAAGTCCAACATTTCAAACTTAATTGGACTTAGCCCAAGTTGGCCATAAGTCCTCAACTCAAATTCAACTGAGCCCATGTGCTTATAATCTAATTAATTGATCTTAGTCCCAAATTGGACTACAGATTTCCCAATCAACTTTGGTTCAAGGGTACATCTCTTCACTCCTTTGATATTTGTCGTTGTAATCCTTCAATGTCTTCAAAGAGGTGATGGGTCCTGATAACCAATCACTCCATGGACTGTAGGGTCCTTAAACTCATGGACTATGGGGTCCTTAAACTCATGGACTATGATGTCCTTAACCTGGACTGTAGGGTCTTTAAGCCCATGGACTATGATGTCCTTAACTTTGGACCGTAATGTTCTTAAACTAATCGACCGCAATGTCCATAAGCTAAGCAATAGAGCCCGAATGCTCTTTTGATGGATCTAAACGATCCCGTTAAGTTGATCTTAGTCTAAAAATTAGACTAATGTATTCTTAACATACGTTTAAGTTGATTTTAGTTTAAAATGAGAATAACGTATGTTCATATCATAATTTTGCATTATTATATTCCCCATTCTTATTCATTTTACAAATAAACAGGTGCTTTTGATCCATGTCTGCTACATAGTTGCAGCTTACAGGTTCTCGGAACAAAACAGTGAAAATGATGAAAAGACGATACAAAAGTGAGACTACGACCAACAAATAGAAGAATCTTGATCATACCTGCAGTTTGAGAGACAAATGAAGATCAATGAACAATTTCACAAAGTACAAAGGCAGCGCAAGGTTCAAGACTTCGACACGAATCAAACGGTAAAAGTCCACAACATTATGCACTGTGGAAATCTGGAAGAAACTAGAAGACATTCTGAAGAACCAAGAGAAGAAAAGCCAATTAAAAAGCAACCAAAAGAACCCTTGAATATTACAGCCAGAGAGTCCACCATACGGCCGTGGATCCGCGGCCAAACATGGCATATGGCCGCGGATCCGCGGCCATGCTAAGCACGTGTGGGTGCAAACTTTGACGTGTGGCAGTGCATTGACTAGGCTTCTTAGGGTAATTTTGTAAATGCAGATAGGGATCGGATGTAACCCTAGGGTTTCTATAATCTATAAATAGAAACCCTAAAGCTCTTTTTTGGAGCATGCCTCTTTCTATACCTCTTTTTGTTTATCAAATTCAGAATTCTTAATTCGCTGTAATGTTTTGAAGAGAGTATCGAATAAAGGAAGTTTTTCCTTTCTATGCCCTAGTTAATTTTCTTTCCTGCCCTAGTATAGATTTTCTTTATCTGCCCTAGTTATAACTTTTATTTAATTGCCGTAGTTTAGATAATTAGGTTATTAAATTAAAACCATAAAAAATGTCTCTTTTTATCAATTCTCTAATGAGTGAGTAGTTCCTCACTTGTTAGGGTTAGGATTAGGAAAGGTTTGAGAGATGAAAATCTCTCACCCCTTTCTTGCCCATCGCATATTTTTTATAGGACTCCATGCATACATACACACACCGCTCACTACGGCACCCTATCCCACGAGGTAGTGGTGATACCGTAGTTTAAAAGACCGATTGTGTATGTTTTACATGGAGGTTAGGGTAAGAATTAAGAAATGACGGACAAGGACTTAGAGGAAGAAACATAGTTTCTTCCCGATCGTGCTAATCCCCTTTATTAATTATTACCATAACACCTAAATAGATCTTAATTAGGACATTGAAAGCGGTGAGAAATATTAAATTTCCAAACTTAACCTAAACCTAACCCTAGCAAGATTTTAATCCTAATCAAACTCATTTCCGTTTTTAGTGATAATCAATCCAACCCCAATTGGAATTAACTTGTTAGACCAAATAGAAAATACACAAAATCCCTGTGGACCCACCCGTACTCAACCGGCTAGCTACCAAGCGACGCCATTCTTGATTGCGGTTAATATTCTTTGATTCATCTTTTAAAAGCGCACGCACGCATAAAATCTCTCTCAATCAAATGGCGCCGTTGCTGGGGATGACGTAGTTATTTTCTTTTTGTAATTTCGGGTTAATATAAAATCATAAAATTCATAAAAACTGAAAAATAAAAAAAATTATAAAAAAATTTATCATCTTGTTATTTTTTGAAGGGTGTTTTGTTTGAATTGTGCAGGATCGACAAACGGGTTCAGATCTGAAAATTTCCAGAAAGTGAAACAGCAAACAACAGATCTGAACCTACAGAGGAGAAGCACAACAGAGAAACAGAAAAGGTTTGGAGATCTGAACAGATCGACTGACCGCGGAACCGCAGTTCCTTGGTGACGTCAGTGCGTGGAAATCCTTCTGTAAGCTTTCTCTTCTTCTCTGAACCTCCGATATCCTCTGAAAAATTTTCCTGCAGGGTTCTTTGCGCAAAAAAAAAACTTCTCCCCTTCTCCAATAACTTGATTTTGTGCAGGATTCTTTGCGCCGCAATAAAAAAAAAATTTGGCAAGTGTTTGATTGTGTTTACTGCTTTGCATATTTAAAATTGACTTTAAGGGGCTTTTACACCAATCCAGATTGGGTGGGGATTTCATTACCCTTCTTAGGACCCCAAAAATCACAAAAAGCATATTGTATTGACCATCGATTTAATTAAAAAAGATTAGACTCAGCCTATAAGGACTTCGTGCTCAATAGGACAAAGGAATAGTTGTAGGTATCGATCGTTTATCTAAACCAGACTTTGTGGTGCCTAGGCTAGACAAGTAGGGAAAGGTAACTTTAAAAGGCCCGTCTCACGGTGATTCGTGAGCGAATCCTTCCTTTTTCTACTTGTGCTTACCTGGCCACAATTGGCGGTGAAGAGCCGATTTGAAGTCCTCACAACTTGCCCTTTGGAACAGTTAGGAGCAGTCTAATTGACCTAGGTGACCCTAGATTTAGGCTTGATTGTGCATTTTGTGATTGATTGAACGTGTGTCTAAGCTTTTTATTGAAAATCTTTTTGCAAAAAACTCCTTATAAAAAAAACACAAAACCAAAAAAAAACAAAAATTTTTTTTTTTACAAAAACTTGCCACTTGTCACTAAGAAATCCATTGCACCCAACTTGCACCCACTTCCTTCCATTGACGTTTTCTTACCCCTACCTTCTGTTTTTCACCTTTTGACTATACTACTTCTTTAGTGTATGTCCGGTTGGACTAGGGACACTAGTGCCCGATTAGTCCGTGTCTCGTTAGTGCCGACTGACGACGCTTTCAACTCCGAAGTCGAAATTCCTTCCACTTCTTTACCTTCACCTTCATATTCTTCGTCTTCTAAAGAGATGTCGTGATTCAATCCTAACAACCCCTTACCCGCAGGACTGATTCCACCTCCACTAGGTGCGAATAACCCACAACACCCACCTGTTGAAGCGCTCCAATGAATCGCGCTCCAGGATCTTTTCTACCCTATCCGCACCGCTTTGCCCACTTGTCTTTCACTTCCACCGGCTAATGAGGATAACTTTGAGATTAAACCCCACTTCATCAATATGTTGCCCAAATTTCATGGGCTGGAATCCGAAGATGCCTACATCTTCATAAACAAATTCTAAAATGTTTGCACAATGATGAAGACTACACAACTTTCTGATGATGCTATAAGGCTACGTGTCATTCCATTCACCCTATGTGACCTAGCCGAAAAATGGTTATATAGCATAGCATCACACTCAATAAAAAATTGGGAAGAGTTTGTTAAAGTTTTTCTAAAAAAGTTTTACCCACATCCCAAGACCGCGAGAATTCGCAACGAAATTATTCAATTTTCCCAGCTTCCTTCCGAACCTTTTTGGAAGTGCTTTGAAAGATTTAAAGACCTACTTGTTCAATGCCCTCACCACGGTATCGAGAATTGGTAACTTTGCCAAACTTTATATGAAAGATTGAACCCAGCAACTAAGCAGTTGTTGGAAACCATTTGTCAAGGTCACTTTCTAACAAAATCTAGCGAGGAAGCTTGGCAGTTTCTCGACGATCTTGCTGAACAAACACTTCAGTGGGAAAGCATTAAGACCACTTCATCTTCTTTATCAGGTCAGTCTAGTGCAGACATATATCAACTAGATATGTTGATTGCAATGAAGGTCGAAATGGCCGCATATACGAAAAAGCTAGAAGCAATTGAGAGAAAATTCTCATCACCTTCTCCTGCCCCTGCTTTACCCCCACGCACTGTTTGCGCTTGTTTTTCGGATCCATCCCATCTTACTGAAGAGTGTCCTTACAATCCACCTGTTCAAGGACAAGATCAAGTCAATGCTGCCTTTTAGCAAAGACAAAGAAATGATCCATACTCTTTGACTTATAATCCTGGTTGGAGGAGCCACCCAAATTTTGCTTGGAATCAAAATCAACAATTCCAAGACAACAACAACTTTCAAAGGCCTCCTCCTCCACAACAACAAGCACCTCAACAAACTCAATACCAGCAACCTTTCCAACCACAACCTTACCCAAACCAAATGAACACTTTTGTGCCCAACAACTCTTATCCTCAAAACAATTTTGTTCAACCAAATAACGATAAGGTTTTCTCGCTAGAACGAAATCTAGATGCATTTTTGAAACAATCTACACAATCCGCAGTAAGGTTGGAAACTTCCATTCAATCTTTGGTGCAAAACAGTGCTTCACGTGATCAAAGCATCAAATCAATTGAGGCGCAAATTGCACAACTAAATGCTGCGTTGAGCGAGCGAGAAAAGGGAAAACTTCCGTCTAAACCATTGCCAAATCCCGGTCACGCACATAACGCACATGTTGCTTATGAACAACAAAATTATAATGTAAATGCTGTGACCACGTTGAGATCTGGAAAAGTGTTGCATAATAACGTGGGTAATAGTGATGACACCCCTGCCGGTACTTCTTCTTCATCTTCTTCTTCTACTTCTTCTTCATCTTCATCTTCTTCGTTAGAACCTATTCTTCATTCTTCACAAGGCTCTACTTCTTCTAATTCGAACGGACCCACATCTCACTTCACGAACACACCAACACTAGGATCCGTTCCAACTCCGCAATCTACTCTACAAACATTGGAATCAACAAATTTTCAAAATGTTCCATTTTCAAACAGGTTGAGATCCAATAAACCAACTCCTTAAATAGAGAAGATTGTGGAGTTATTCAAACAGGTTAGCATAAACATACCTCTCTTGGATGCAATCTAACAAGTCCTTTCTTACGCTAAAATCTTAAAGGACTTATGCACCAAGAAAAGGAAGTCACAAGTACCAAAGAAAGTTTTCGTGGCTAGTGCTGTAAGTGATGCTCTTGTCCAATCTTTACCCCAAAAACATAAGGACCCCGGCTGTCTTACAATTTCAATAACAATTGAGGATAAGAACATCAATCGAGAACTTTTAGATCTTGGTGCTAGTGTTAATTTGCTACCCTATTCCGTTTATGAGCAATTAGGTGTTGGAGAGTTGAAACCCACTCATTGTACTCTCCAAATGGCTGATCGATCCATCACCCATCCTAGGGGTGAGTTAGAGGATGTGTTGATAAAAGTAGGGGACTTCATTTTCCCCGTTGATTTCATTGTTATGGATACACAGCCTGTAGCTAACCCCCGGAGTCAAATTCCGGTGATACTTGGTCGACCATTCCTTGCGACTTCTAATACGGTGATCAATTGTCGAAATGGTTTAATGAACCTATCTTTTGGAAATATGACAATTGAACTCAACATTTTTAAATTGGGGAATCAGCTCTTCGAGCCTAATGCTAATATACTTGATGTTTGCTCGATCCACGAGATCACGCAGGAGGACTGTGAGCTCGAAAAATTTCTGTTCGATCACAGTAGTTTTGATGCCTCTAGTGCGTTCCTACTAGAATCTGACACAGCTTTCACACCGGATAACGATTATGAGTGTTTCACTTTTTTGAACGATTTTGAAGACTCACCACCCGAGTTTGAGTCTTTTGATTTTTCAGATGAGTTAATTGAACCATCCGATTCGGTTGCTTACACTCGCTTTGAACCATTGATGGAATCCTTCAAGTTCGAGACAATTTCACCAATGTTACCTTCAATTGTTTCACCTCCAAAACTCGAACTCAAGCTTTTGTCATCTCACCTTAAATACGCTTACCTAGGTGAGAATGAGATCCTTCCTGTTATCATATCGGCGTCTCTAGCCCTCGAGCAAGAGAAAGCCCTTTTAATGGTCTTACAAAATAATCGGCAAGCTTTTGGCTGGACTATGGCGGACATCAAGGGGATTAGTCCCCTCATAGTCGAACATCATATACATATGATGGATGATGCCAAGCCAGTAAGGGATCCACAAAGACGCCTCAACCCCATAATGAAAGAGGCTGTCAAAAAGGAGATTGTCAAATGTCTTGATAGTGGTATCATTTACCCTATCTCCGATAGTCAGTGGGTTAGCCCCATTCATGTTATCCCAAAGAAATCGGGCATAAGGCAAATGAGTTAATACTTACTCGCACCTAAACTGGGTGGCGGGTTTGCATCGACTATAGAAAACTCAACGCCGTGACACGGAAAGACCACTTTCCGTTACCTTTTATTGATCAAATGCTAGAACGATTGGCTGGGCACGAATTTTACTGCTTTTTGGATGGCTATTCCGGCTATAATCAAGTCCCCATCGCCGAAAAAGATCAAGACAAAACCACATTTACTTTTCCTTTCGGTACATTCGCTTACCGTCGCATGCCCTTCGGGTTATGCAATGCACCCGCTACATTCCAGCGGTGTATAATGGGGATCTTTTCAGACATGGTGGAGAAATTTTTGGAGATTTTTATGGATGATTTCTCCATTTTCGGCGACTCCTTCGATGAGTGTTTGCTACACTTAGACGCAGTTCTTACCCACTGTAGGAATAAGAATCTCACTTTAAATTAGGAGAAATGCCACTTTATGGTACGGGAGGGTATTGTCTTAGGACATGTCATCTCGCAAAACGGCATTGAGGTTGATAAAGCCAAAATTGAAGTCATTTCCAATCTTCCTTCTCCTAAATGCGTCAAAGACATCCAAGCCTTCCTTGGCCATACCAGTTTTTACAGACGGTTCATCAAGGATTTTAGCAAGATAGCTAGACCCTTGACTCTTTTATTGGCCAAGGAAACAACTTTTGATTTTGACTCAACCTGCATGAAAGCGTTCGAGTCGTTGAAACACTTCTGCGCCCATTCTTTCATCTCCCGACTGGACGCATCCATTTGAAATTATGTGCAATGCATCTGATTTCGCCATTGGCGCTGTCCTTGGATAGCACATTAATAAAATGCCGCACGTAATTTATTACGCTAGCCGAACATTAAATGAGGCCCAATTGAATTACACAACAACAGAAAAAGAATTTTTAGACGTTGTGTTTGCACTTGAAAAATTCCGGCCCTATTTTATCGGCTCTCCAGTGATTGTTTACACGGACTATTCATCTCTTCGCCATCTTTTTGTGAAGAAGGATGCTAAATCCCGGCTAATACGTTGGATCCTCTTGCTACAAGAGTTTGACCTTGTCATAAAAGACAAAAGAGGATGTGAAATTGTAGTTGTCGACCACCTTTCACGACTTCCTTCTTCGCCTAAACTCAAAATTCCTATTAAAGATGTTTTTCCCGATGAGCAACTCTTAACCGTGTCATGCGAACCTTGGTTCGCTGATATAGTAAGCTATTTGGCCACCGGACTGATACCAAAAGATTGGTCGAATCAGGACAAACTCCGATTCCTGTCCCAAGTAAAACATTTTTACTGGGATGAACCGTATCTCTTTAAATACTGTTCCGACCAAATCATTCGTCAGTGTGTCCTCGAAAACGAGTTTAAGAGTGTACTATCTTTTTGCCACGATCAAGCGTGTGGCGGGCATTTTGGCCCCAAGAAGACAACAGAAAAAATCTTGCAGTGTGGTTTCTACTGGCCACGACTCTTTAAAGATGCATACGAATACTGCAAGACATGCTTCCGGTGCCAACACTTGGGCCGGATATCGCAGAGAAATGAAATGCCGCTCCAACCAATTTTGGTTGTTGATATTTTTGATGTTTGGGGAATAGACTTCATGGGACCATTTCCCAATTCCTTTGGGAATATGTATATTTTATTAGCTGTTGACTATGTGTCAAAATGGGTCGAGACTGTGCCCAGCCGAACGAATGATAACAAGGTTGTTCGATTTCTTAAAGAAAACATCTTTTCTCGGTTTGGGCATCCTCGAGCAATTATAAGTGATAATGGATCTCACTTCTGTAATAGGACTTTTGAGTCCTTAATGCGCAAATACTCCATTACTCACAAATTGTCAACACCATATCAACCCCAAACTTGTGGGCAAGCCGAGATTTCGAATCGACAGATTAAACAAATTTTGGAGAAAACGGTTTCCAAAAACCGTAAAGATTGGTCACAAAAACTGATTAATGCACTTTGGGTATTCTGTACTGCCTACAAGACCGATCTTGGTATGCTTCCATACCGGCTTGTTTATGGGAAGGCTTGCCACCTTCCTGTTGAAATTGAGCACAAGGCATTTTGGGCGATTAAAGAGTTGAACTTATCCATGGGAGATGCGGGCAGTAATAGAAAGTTGCAATTGAATGAATTGGATGAGCTGCGGGATGAGGCCTATGAGAATGCGGTAATTGTCAAAAACTGAACGAAGGTGTTCCACGACAAACACCTTATGCACAAAACTTTCAAACCTGGCCAACAGGTTTTGCTTTATGACACTCGGTTACACTTCCGCCCCGGCAAGCTCAAATCTAGATGGAAAAAGCCGTTTTTGGTACGCACCGTATATCCGCACGGTGCGGTAGATCTAGAAAACCCGGAGGACGGTACAATGTTTAAAGTAAACGGACATCGACTTAAGCCGTTCCTCACTGCAAACCCGTCGGAGGAGCTCCTGTTTTTGCAGGAGCCGATTTATACTAACCGATCTTCCTCCATTTACCCCCAAATTTTCAATCATCTAGCCAAAACATTGTTTCAAACAAGTTTGGGGGTATGTATCATTTGTAATTTTATACAAAATAACATAAAAAATAAAAAAATTTGAAAATAAAAAAAAATTGGGTATTTTTTGTGAATTTACAAATTAAATAAATAAAATAAAATTTTTATTTGTAAATAATTTCATCTTTTTAGAGGGGTTTATTTGCAAATATCCATCACTCTCCCCCTATATAGAGAACCCGACCCCCTCTGTTCTAAACCCTAAATTTTTTTTTCTGTTCTCCTCAAACCCTAGCCGCCGCCGCCTCGTTTTCGCAGAGCAATCTCTCCAGACCGCCGCGGAACCGCCGCCCAGAGCCGCTCACGACCGCGCTTCCGCCGTGCCTTGCTGTCTTCACCCCCTGATTTTTTCAGGGGAGGTTTGATCTCTGTACCCATCTCTGTTTTTATTTTCTGTAGATCTGTAGCTATCTAATGACACCTAATATGCAACTAGAGCGAGACTTTTCGCAAATTTTTTCACATGAGGTGTATGGAAGTTATTTTGCAAATGAGATAGCATGTAGGGGCTGGAAATTTTTGGTATATAATCACCCAAACGCCTACGCCCTTCCGTAATTAGTCACTCGTTTTTACGAGTGTATGGAAGATGGGTGTCTCATCCAATTTGGCTTTATAAAATTGCAGTGGGGTGATAGGGAATTTATCATTGATAGGGACTTCATACATGAAGTCACCCTAATCCCTCGGATACCCGCTCATGATCAACCATTACAATTTGAGGATTACATGCCCTTAATGGGCAATGATTGCTCAAGGGAGCCACGGAAGGGGATCCAAGCGAGAACCCTTTTCGCCAATGTTTTAACTGTGTGCCGATGGGCACAAAACAATATTTTTGGAAGCTCCCACAACACCACATTTTTTACACCCTCACTGCATATCGTGCACACTCTCATGACAAGAAACCCTCGTTTCGACATATGCACGGTTTTACTGAACTTTATTGGTGCGGGCAAAAGAGCCGCAAACTATCCTTGTCCCATGCTTGTTACACAACTATGTCGATATTTCCTCCCCGTGGAGGAGTTCGAATATTACATGCTTGGAGGCATACCTGTCAGGCCTCTCGTTGAGGGCGTTTCTACATCCTATACACGATTGACGGATGTGTGGTCTAGAACTAAACTGGCGGAGCACGTGCCCGGCCGCACACTTAGCTCCAGCTCGACCGCGAGCGAAGGAGAACTAGCCCCTTTAGAATATGCAAATTTGATGCGAAGAGCTGTTAGGGGGATAGATGAGTTAAGGGGGATAGCTAGGGAGCATGATAAGGGTTGACTGCGGTAGAGCAGGGGATCCGAACCCTGCTGGCTAGGGAGGAGCGTTCCCGTTCACGCTCAAGAGCGCGGCGTGGGGCCGAGCAGTAAGGGCACTGCTTGTGGTAAGTTTGGGGGAGTTGGTGGTTGTAAATAGTTATCTTTTGTATTGCATATTTTTTTGTATATATTTTTCCTTTTTCTTTTGCATGTTTAAATTCTGCATTACATCTATATAAAAAATCATAAAAATTGAAAAAAATGAAAAAAAATATAAAAAGAAAAATCAAATAAAAAACTGAAAATTTAAAAAAAAAACTATAAATATTAAAAATTCAATTTCGGCCATAATTGACTTGAGTTTGACAAAAAGGTTAACTAGCTAGAAACAACTAGATCTTAGACTTAGTAAATTAAAAACCCTAAAAATAACCTTTCTTAAAATTTAACGGTAGAAAATATGTCTTTGTAGTTTACTTAGAAATAGGCAAATTTTGAGTTCACTTCTTGGGCTAAGTCAAAATAAAGGAAGAGTATTGAAATTTTTATTAAAGTGTAGGTCTGAAAAATAATTTCTAAGCTTAAGTCTAAATTCTGAAAATATATACCCTACAAATTGCAAAAACACGAACCTTGAAACTTGGAATAGTAGAAGAGACCTTGAAATGCTCTTGTCTAAGGTCCTTAGTATGAAGGAAAATAAAATAAAAATACAAGTGTGAATAAAGAGATAAAAGAAATGAACACTGGTTTTTGTAATTACTTAAGGCTGCATAAATAGAAAAAAATATTTAGCAAGGGTGCTTTATCTCCTAGTGCCTTAGACCAACTGGTTTGGGAGTCACTGCTAAAAGCCTTAGCTATTACAAGACTAGGAATTACGCCTTAATGTGCAAACACATTTTGTAATCGGTCGTTGGTACCTCAAGAAGTATTAACGGTCGTATGAAGAATGTGTGAGCAATTTCATCTAAAAATTCACCAACTAAAAGTATTTTGGACGATGGACAAGAGTATAAGAGCTTGAATTGAATTTAGTGTAGGAGTGATATATACACACACGTAGGGGGTATGTGATTGGGGTTTAGATGAGAGATAAGAATGAAATATAGGACTTATATCTTTAGTAGAGATGATAGAAATTCCTAAGTTGAGATGGAACCTTAGAAGGAAAATTCAAAAGATGCTAAAAACTAAGTAAATTTACAGAACATATACAATTTTAAGTTAAATGATAAGGAAGCGTGAAAAATATGGGTTGATAATTTCTGAGTTGAAGATAATAGAATTTCTTGCTAGAAAACCGAATTGGAGAATAAAAGTCCATAGGCCGAATTGATAGGATTTTGTGGGTAGTATCCGCTGAAAACCCTCAAGAGATAACACTCCTCCTACTTGGGACACCTAGAGGTTTAACGGCTTGTTGCACGAGCTCAGTGCAATTGCGTTTCCCTGCGAAAGTGAGAGTAGGTCTTTTTCGAGAATAAAAACTAGTTTTGCTCGAGAACGAGCAAAAGATAAGTTTGGGGGTATTTATTCATATCATAATTTTACATTATTATATTCCCCATTCTTATTCATTTTACAAATAAACAGATACTTTTGATCCATGTCTGCTACATAGTTGCAGGTTACAGGTTCTCGGAACAAAACAGTGAAAATGATGAAAAGACGATACAAAAGTGAGACTATGACCAACAAATAGAAGAATCTTGATCATGCCTATAGTTTGAGGGACAAATGAAGATCAATGAACAATTTCACAAAGTACAAAGGCAGCGCAAGGTTCAAGACTTCGACACGAAGCAAACGGTAAAAGTCCACAACATTATGCACTGTGGAAATCTGGAAGAAACTAGAAGACATTTTGAAGATCCAAGAGAAGAAAAGCCAAGTAAAAAGCAACAGAAAGAACCCCAGAAGATTACAACCAGAGAGTGCACCATACGGCTGCGGATCCGTGGCCAAACAGGGCATACGGCAGCGGATCCGCGGCCGTGCTAAGCACATGTCGGTGCAAACTTTGACGGTGTGGCGGTGCGTTGACTAGGCTTCTTAGGATATTTTTGTAAATGTAAATAGGGATCGGATGTAATCCTAGGGTTTCTATAATCTATAAATAGAAACCCTAAAGCTCTTTTTTTGGAGCATGCCTCTTCCTATGCCTCTTTTTATTTATCAAATTCAGAATTCTTAATTCGCTGTAATGTTTTGAAGAGAGTATCGAATAAAGTAAGTTTTTCCTTTCTATTCCCTAGTTAATTTTCTTTCCCGCCCTAGTATAGATTTTCTTTATCTGCCCTAGTTATAACTTTTATTTAATTGCCGTAGTTTAGATAATTAGGTTATTAAATTAAAACCATAAAAAAATGTCTCTTTTTATCAATTCCCTAATGAGTGAGTAGTTCCTCACTTGTTAAGGTTAGGATTAGGAAATGTTTGAGAGATGAAAATCTCTCACCCCTTTCTTGCCCATCACATATTTTTTATAGGACTCCATGCATACATACACACACCGCTCACTACGGCACCATATCCCACGAGGTAGCGTTGATACCGTAGTTTAAAAGACCGGTTGTGTATGTTTTCCATGGAGGTTAGGGTAGGAATTAAGAAAGGACGGATAAGGACCTAGAGGAAGAAACATAGTTTCTTCCCGATCGTGCTAATCCCCTTTATTAATTATTACCATAACACCTAAATAGATATTAATTAAGGCATTGAAAGCGGTGCGAAATATTAAATTTCCAAACTTAACCTAAACCTAACCCTAGCAAGATTTTAATACTAATCAAACTCATTTCAGTTTTTAGTGATAATCAATCCAATCCCAATTGGAATTAACTCGTTAGAACAAATAGAAAATACACAAAATCCCTGTGGACCGACCCGTACTCAACCGGCTAGCTACCAAGCGACGCCGTTCTTGATTGCGATTAATATTCTTTGATTCATCTTTTAAAAGCGCACGCACGCATAAAATCTCTCTCAATCAACGTATCCTTAAACCCAACCCCCAAATCCAAATCTAAGAAAATACGAATTTGGACTAATCCACGCCCTACGGGTGACAACATAAATTAGTCTCCGTATACAATCCATGGGCAACCAAATACAAAACAAACACATACGACACGAAGTGACCATCTGGAGAAAGAGAAAGTGGTTACCGCGATGCGGTAGCGTAATTAACTGCAGGGGTTTGCGCCTGCAGGGAAGAGCGTCCCCACAATAAAAAACCCCTCAATAAGGGGAAATCTGACGAAGTCTGCTATATCGGCCGCATCCGTTTAAACCTTCGATACACGGTGCTATAAATCAACTTGGCATCTTCGGAGAGGTGGACGGATAGCACCAAATAGCATCTGCCCCCAAATTCAGGCAAGACGTTTGTCTTTCCGGCTTTAGGCGGTGAACGGTCCTTAAACTTTACAGACTATGATGTCTTTAAACTGGAACGAAACGTTCTTAAACTAACGATGGACCACCATGTCCTTAGACTGGTAATGGACCGCAAAGTCCCTAAACTAAAACAATAGAGTCCAAATGCTCTTTTGTTGGATCTAAACGATCCCGTTAAGTTGATCTTAGTCTAAAATTAGACTAACGTATCCTTAACAAATGTTTAAGTTGATCTTAGCCTCAAATGAGACTAATGTATCCTTAAACCGAACCCCAAACCCAAATCTAAGAAAATACGGATTTGGACTAATTCACGCCCTACGGGCGACAACATAAATTAGTCTCCGTATACAATCCACGGGCAACCAAAAACAAAACAAATACACACGACACGAAATGATCATCTGGAGAAGGAGAAAGTTGTTACTGCGATATGGTAGCGTAATTAACTGCAGGGGCTTGCGCCTGCAGGGAAGAGCGTCCCCACAAACAAAAACCCCTCAAACGAGGGGGAATCTGACGAAGTCTGCTACATCGGCCGCATCCGTTTAAACCTTCGATACATGGTGTCATAAATCAACTTGGCATCTTCGGAGGGGTGGACGTATAGCACCAATTAGTATCTGCCCTCGGAATTCAGGCCCGGACGTCCCAACGTCCCAGTCGCGTCTTTCGGTGGGGAACAGATTCTGGCATGTTCGGTGGGACCTTTTCCTCTTTCTACTCCACACTTCGTGTGTCGTGTTCGCGAACGAATCGCGGTTTAATATGGTTGCCCTTGGATTCGAGGTACTGAGATTTGGTCTTGCTCTGTGCAGAAAGAAGAACATCAATGGCCTCTAACTGCTCCAGCTGCAACTGCAACTCCCGTTCCGCCTCACCTAGAGATATAACCTACGGGCCCCAAGCGGCCTCCCTTTTCAAGATGCCAGTGGAGAAAGTAACTCAGGCCACCACTGGGCTGTTCTTTGTGACCATGATCCCACCGATGAGCTTCTCAATAGGTCGCCCAAATCCAACGACTCAGTCTTTGACAGATTGGGCCAAAGCTCATTTGGGCCCATGAAGAAGGCCGCGATACTAGAAAGGGTTATCTCTAAGCGGATAGCCATTCCTGCTCATGGAGTCGTCAAGGCGGTTTCTCCTGCCAAAGGGCCGGTCTTCACGAGACTAACTGTTTCAGCTCCTGTTCCAGGCGAAATCGTCAAGGCTGCTTCCCCTGCTCGGAAGTCTGCCTTCGATAGGTTGGTTATTCCCACTCAGCGGACATCAGTTTTCAATAGGCCGACAACGACAACTTCTGACCAACACAGAGGGCATAAGGAAGTCACCCCTACAGCTGAGACAATCCCAACGGCTCGACATGCTCGATGTCGCCACTGGCGCCGAGTAAGGAAGGCTGGGGGCAACTCTCCTTCTGGATTGACTCCGCCGGCTCCAACGGTGGAAATCAATGCTGCTGTTCCGACTGGGAACAACTTCGAACCGCTTAGGAGGGTCCGCAAGAACTCTTCAACTGCCATGCTGAAAAGATCTCCTCCATCTGTGGAGAATGCTACAGAAAAGAAGCCGGAGCATCCCCCTCAATGGCTGTCCTCCAAAATTTACAAGGTCTGGCGTCAAGTCCAGGAATCTGTGATTGACCAGGATTACTCTCGCCGATCAAAGAAGATTAAAGCTCGGCAAGAAAAGAGCCATCCCGTGGTACCACAGAAGATGTCATCCGTCTGGGTGCCCGTTGCAACAGCTCCCTCAACGTCAACCGCTCACAAGAGAAGGAGGCCGGAGAAAGCCCCTGTGACCGCGGCAAACTGCAAAGACGCTGAATCTAAATGCCCCAAGTCTGGAGGCATGGTAACACACCGTTTATATGGCTTCCGGAAAAGAGGAAAGCCGTGCTTCTATGGGTCATCGACCGCTTACTCGATCGATAACAAAGGCTCAGGAGCAACAGCAGCAAAAACATCAGGAGATGCTGACTGCAATGGCCGCTCTCACTGGGCCAAAAGAAAATCCAGGGACCTCAGAGCAGCGTCAGGAACACGAAACTGATGCTGAATTCCTCTGAAGAATGCTCGAGAGGAAAGAAAAAGAGGCCGCGGAACAGGCGGCCAACATAAAACGAATGGCTCTTTTATTCTAAAACATAGCCGGGATGATGTTACAGCCGGAACCTCCAGCTGAAGACCCTCCGATTATCATTGAAGATGACAGAGGAGAGACATCGAACCCTCCTCCGGCTCTTTCAGCAGCCAAGGAGGAGACCATCTCCAAGGTCGCTCTGGATGATTACATTGCACAGCAAATACGAGCTCACCAGGTGAATGAAGCGGCTGGGCAGATCGTTAAGACTGGACAACCCTATCCGGGATGGTATGACCAAATAAGGTGCCCGCCAGGATATACGATCCCCAAATTTCATGTATATAAAGGGACGGGCAATCCCCACCAGCATGTCGCCCAGTTCAGAGCTCTATGTGGCAACACTGGAGGTGACGATAAACTACTACTTCACCAGTTCGTCGGCAGCTTGTCGGAAACAGCGTTCGAATGGTACTCTGAACTCCCGAACGACTCTGTTAAGACGTTTGCAGAGATGGAGCTGCTATTCACATAAAGATTCGTAAGCGCTAGCGAGCGTACTTCGATTACCGCACTAATTAATGCCAGGGTGAAGCCAGGCGAGACATGGGTTCAATACGCAATATGATGGCGAAATCTGTGGTCGAAATGTGAGCAGCGCATCGAAGAAGCGCTGGCAGTGGGCATGTTTGTGGGCACTCTTGACCCTCAAGCGACTGTTTTCCAATTCATGATGTTCTTCAAGCCAATCACTTTCCAAGCCTTGATTGACAAATTGGCCCAAATGGACCAGATGGGTCATAGACCGTCTCCTTCAAAGCCGGAGCCACGGAATGAAAAAGGGAAAGGGAAAGTGACCTTCGTCGCAAATGCTCAACAGCAGCCTAGTGGTCCAAAATTAACTGATCGCTTAGACAAGAGACGGCGATTTTATAATGAGAAAATGAAGCGCCCTAACTCGTTTCCCTGGGACAAAACGAGGAGATTGTTTAAACTATCGGTGCGCAACAGGCTCATCATCTTGCCAGATCCAAAACGCCCACTACAACCTGGTGAAGCTAATAATCCCAACTATTGTCCCTATCATCAAGCAATAGGCCATCCAATTGAGGATTGCTTCGTCTTCAAGGGCTGGATTGAGGACCAGTACCAACATGGCCAATTCGCATTGTCCGAAAATTAGAAAATAAGCCCAACCCAGCCGTACGCTCTTGAAAGGACGGACACACCGGGGGTATCATGCTCTTTTGTAGAAGAAGCTCTATGGGAGGTCGTTCTTTCAGCCGAGACGAAAAGAATGTTGAAGGATCTCCAAACGTGCCCGGCAGTTAGATGGAAGAACCCACTGGAACCCGAGATCATCGAGGGAATACTGAAACCGCGCCCAACTCCAAAAATCGGTGGTGATAGTCAAAGCGCTCACACCCAGTCGTCAAAGTCTTCGAAAAAGAAGAAGAAGACCAAAAAGCCCATGAAGCCTGGTGACAAGCGCACAGACCTGCAAAAATATATCGACGCGCTGGAAGAATATAACCAGAAAGCGCGGACTCCGGTCACACTCCAAGAATTTCTCAGCTACGTCCTTGAGGACGGAGATGATGATAATGGAGAAGATTCGTTGGATAAGCCTGAAGATTATATGGCAAGCTGCCATGTGATCTTTCATTCGTCGATAGACGATGAAGAAGCTCCTTACGCAGAGAAGCTGGGGGCAGATCCTGAGCCGGAACTTGTAGGACCATCAGACGAAATGATTGATGCGTTCCTAAACGAAGCTCTTTTGAAAAGCAAAACTGATCGAGAGAACGAGATGGCCATATTTGAAAAGGCCAAACGCCGGCGACTGGACGAAAGGGTTAAAACACTCCCACCAGATCAAAGTACATCCGCCGCAAATAAAAGCAGGCTCAAGACGAGGAAAAGGTTCGCCAAAGCCATATCAATGGGGATGAAGCTGCCACCCTCCGAAGGAAACACTCCTGATGAAGCGGATATGCATCCTAGCTACTGCTTATATCATCGAAAGATTGCGCACCCCACCGAAGGGTGCAACGCTTTTAAAAACTGGTGGCAGAGATATGTTGCTCACCGACAACATTTCAAGCGGATGAAATGCAAAACTCGTCGGGAGCAAAGAAATATAACCGAGGAGCGTAAAAGAACTACCAGCAACTGTCACATGGTCGATGCTGGGGAATCGTAAGTTCTCACCTTCGGGAGCGATTCTGATGAAGAAATGACTCTTGGCCATCTCTTTAAAGAATCCACCTCGGGAAAAGAGGAAGAACCGAAGAGCTGTGAGAACATTCAGCTGCGCAATCGCACATTACCTGAATAGAATCATGGACCCGTGAACAAGAGGTCGAACAAAAAGGTTAAAGGAAAAGAAAAGGTCCCTGAGGATATCATCCTCGATGACCAAGCCGTCGAAGAGTTGACAGTCAAAGATCCGCTAGAGAAAAGTAAGGTGGATTACAACGTTCTGGCACACCTGAGGAAGATCCCTTCACAGCTAAGCATTCTCGACGCCCTTCTGCTATCTAAAGAGGAGAGAGATTCTTTGATCAAGGCACTATAAAAGCCCGAGCAGTTCCAATCTTTCCCCGCCGAAGAAAAAATGAAGGACGAGCTGGAAGAAGTGCACACAGCCGATATCACCTTCGGTGATGAAGATCTCCTCCTTGGGACGTGTGAGCATAACCGTCCCCTTTATGTCTCCAGATACTGTCATGATATCAAGATAGAAAAAATACTGGTCGACAACTGGTCCTCCGTCAACCTTCTCAATGTAAGAATGTTGAAGGAAATCTGCATGAACGTTCAGCACCTCGTTCGCGATAAAATCACCATCTCTGGGTTTGATTCCCAGTCATCACGGACGCTCGGGTCTATAATATTAATACTACGCTTTGGGATGCTTGTCACGGACATCAAGTTTCATGTCATTGACGCCAAGACTTGCTACAACGCTTTGCTCGGCAGGCCTTGGTTACACGAGTACAACATCATCCTTTCTACACCACATCAGTGTATGAAGTATTTCAAGGATGGTCTCGAGTTTACTGTGGCAGGGGAACTAAACCCATTCTCCGTGAATGAAGTCCGAAAATGCGAAGATGCAAAATACTTCTTACCAGATTTCGAGAACACGGAAAGATGTCACAAACCGAAGAACAAAGCTATCACCACTATTCCGGTCTTCGGGAGTGATACCGAGGAGGAAGAAGAAATAGTCTATTCAGGGCCGCTCCAATGCAACAAGCCGGGACCGTCCACCCCTATGTTGATCTTCGGCAGCGACTCGGAAGATGAGGTCAATACCGTATTTTCCGTTCGGCCATCAATACAAGCCTTCGCTGGCGATGATCGGAGTCTGCAAATTTCCATGGTTCCGCAAGAGCATTACAAAGAGCTTGACGCGCTTGATACCTATAGCGTGCAAGATCTGCAGACATTCTACGTCCCTCCCAGGAGAAGAGATGAAAAGGCGATCCTCTTTATCAATCCACAGAAACCAAAGTGGAGAAAGAAATTTGGCATGGTGCCGATTCGACACTTGACAGGCTCCAGCCCATCCGTCTGCCCAGATACTACACAGACGGATTAAAAAGGCCGTTGAAGCGTCAAGGCATACCCTTCAAACAAACTGCTCGACAAGCACAGTTCTATAATAGGATCTGGAACGTCCCCGGAACTCAATGAAAGTTTTCCAACGGGAGAATGGAAACGATCGGGCTTGGATATGTTCAATCCAAAAGATAGGAACGATTCCATGACTGCTGCGTTATACATGACTTTGATGAAGAAGGAGATGTTCTGCTAAAAGACGCTAACCCTGAACCGAAATGAAGTCCCGTCATCAAAATGCCAAGTCTATCGTTTGAAGAACAGATGGACAAGCTGATAAGGGAAGCGAGTCAAAAGGTCCGGGATGACCATAGCCGCGAAATGGCCATTTACGAGAAAGCCAGGACGCAGCGCCTCCTTCAGTAGGCTGCGGAAAACGACAATGCTCTTCGTCGCCAACCTGTCATACACTCGGCGCAGAGGCAAAAATAAACCAAAGAATGGAAAAAACGTTCGGCAGCAGCGTAGCGGATATAAGAAGTCACGCGATCAAGAATCGAGCAGCCGAGATCCGTCTCTTATAAAGAAGATGGGTCGAGCATATTCTTTTTCCCAAGACAAGACAAAGAAGATATTCGATCTTGTCATGAAACATCAGATGATGACACTCCCGGAGTCCAAGCACCCCGAGCAAGCAGACAAGGTCTCCCACCCAGACTATTGCTCCTATCACCGAGAAATAGAACATCCTCTCGAAGACTGCTTCACATTCAAGAATTGGGTTGAAGACCAGTATCAACTTGGCAGATTCACTCTATCCAACAGTTGGAGGGTAAGTCCGCCACGGAAGCATGAATCAAAAACCAATTATGTGATGAGAGTAGAACCAGACCAACATCGGTCTTGGAAGCGATCTCGTACCTGTCACATGATAACGCTGTCAGAAGGAGAATCCGAGAATATAGATGACCTCCCCTGGTGCTTCGAAAACAATGAAAATGAGTTGATCTCAGAATTTCCACCTGCGCCAAAAGAGCTGGAAGATGGGATACATACTACTGCAGATGACCTCAGAAAAATCGACTTGGGAACGGCAAACGACCCACGGACGACGTTTGTCAGTGAACTATTGTCTGAAGAAATGGAGGCTACGCTTAAAGACATGCTCATGCAGTATAAAGATTGCTTCGCATGGAACTATTCAGAGATACCGGGACTCGATCCAGAGATTGCTGTCCACAGATTGGCGATTTCTCCAGACGTCAAGCCGATCAAACAAGCACCGAGAAGAATGCGGCTCGAGCTTGAGATGAGCATCAACGTCGAAGTCAAGAAGCTAATCGACTCCAGCTTCATCCAAGAGGTTTAATATCCTGACTGGATCACCAACATTGTCCCAGTAATGAAGAAAAATGGGACGGTACGCATATGTGTAGACTTTCAGGATCTCAACAAAGCTTGCCCAAAGGACAACTTTCCAGTACCGGTCACTGAGTTGATGATAGACAACACGTCCACTCATGAAGATTTCTTCTTCATGGACGGCTCATCAGGATACAATCAGATAAAGATGCATCCCGAGGACTAGAAGCATACCGCTTTCCAGACCCCTTTGGGTATATTCTGCTACAAGATGATGCCTTTCGGTCTAAAGAATGCCGGTGCAACCTATCAGAGGGCCATGACGAAGATTTTCGATAACCTCATACATGAAGTCTTCGAATGCTATATTGACGACCTCATAGTTAAAATCAAATCATACGAGGAACATTTAGAGCATCTGAAGATCATGTTTCAGCGCTTTCGGAAATACAACTTGAAGATGAACTCTCTCAAATGCGCGTTTGGAGTTTCCTCGGACAAGTTCCTGGGATTCGTCGTCCGACACCGAGGCATCGAAATAGACCCATCAAAGATCAAGGCGATCATGGAAATGCCTTCGCCAAGGACTCTCAAGGAACTGCGGTCTCTCCAAGGAAAGCTCGCATATATCCGGTGATTTATAGCCAATCTCTCCGGCAAGTGCCGTCCTTACAGTCACCTAATGAAGAAGGGAACCCCATTCGTCTGGGATCGTAAGTGCCAAAGCACACTAGACGAAATCAAACAATACCTGCAAAATCCGCCAGTATTGGCCGCTCCCGTTTAAGGAAAACCTCTCGTCCTGTATACAACAGCCCTCGAAGCCTCCTTAGGCGCGCTATGGGCACAAGAAAACACCAAGGGAAAGAGAGGGCCCTCTACTACTTGAGTCGAGTTCTACTGGGGGCAGAAAGCAATTACTCCCCCATAGAAAAACACTGCATAGCGTTGATCTTCGCAATAACGAAGCTCAGACACTACGCGTTGGCACATGAGGTCCATCTCATATCAAAGGTGGATCCTCTCAAGTATTTGATATCAAAGGCTATATTAACGGGACAGCTTTCTAAATGGGCCCTGCTCTTGATGGAGTTCTCGATAACTTATCGTCCCCTCAGGGCAGTAAAAGCCAAGCCATCGCTGACTTCCTCGCTGAACACCCGATACCTGCCGATTCTCCTTTGAACTGCGAATTACCCGATGAGCACGCATTTGACACGATCGACGGTGAGAGAAGAGAGAATGATACCCGGTGGGAACTCTATTTCGATGGAGCATCTTCCATGAAGAAGAGTAAACAGAGCACCCCCATAATCAAATCCGGGATAGGCCTCATCTTCGTAACTCCACAAGGAGGAATAATGCGCTTTGCCTTCTCCTTAACAGAGCCGAGGACGAACAATGAAGCTGAATATGAAGCTTTGATAGCAGGTCTTGAGATCGCTGTCGACATGGGAGTCGAAAGCTTCCTCATATACGGAGATTCCCAACTAATCATTAGTTAAGTAAACGGCGACTATCAAACGTGCAAGCCTGAGTTGGTGAAGTACGGCGAGAGAGTGCAGCAACTGCTGACTTAAATTCCTTCCTATACCCTGGAAAGTATAC
Source organism: Agapanthus africanus (assembly GCA_030015575.1). Classification (NCBI taxonomy): domain Eukaryota; kingdom Viridiplantae; phylum Streptophyta; class Magnoliopsida; order Asparagales; family Amaryllidaceae; genus Agapanthus; species Agapanthus africanus. Next base: position 410,916,702 of record CM057349.1, on the reverse strand, counting down.
CGCGTGCGGAAAATAGCAAAGCGGATGCATTGGCCAAGCTCGCTAAAGAATTGGCCGACGAGAACCTCGATGACGTGAGGATCGTTGTGCAAAGCCGTCGGGTTCTTGCACCTGCAGAAATATCTTCGAAATCTTTCGAAGAAAAGGGGGCGACCAAGGAAACGGTCCTACAAATAAAAGATTAGGAAAAGACTAAGGATTGGAGAGAAGTCTTTATAGACTATTTTAAATCCCATCGAACACCTGAAGACGCATCCTCAAGGTATCAGCTCATGAAACGAGCTCTATCCTTCGCCTTTGTTAATGATACTTTGTATAAAAGATCATTTGATTCTCTGTGGCTAAGATGCCTGGGACCTGAAGAGACAAGGAGAGTCGTCCAAGAAACTCATGACGGATTCTGCGGTTCTCACCAAGCCGGGCCGAAAATGAAATTGAAGATCAAAAGAATGGGCTACTATTGGCCTCCAAGACTGCTTAGAATACGCGAAGCAGTGCCACTCGTACCAGATTCATGGGGACTTTATCCACCAACATCCAAATCTGCTACACCCAACGGTGGCTAGCTGGCCGTTCGAAATGTAGGGTGTTGGATATAGTGCCCTCAAAGTCAATTATTAGATCGCAGACACGTGATTGCAATGATTGAGGGATGACCTATACCGGTAGGACAGTCTTACTCGAGATGATAGTATACTATCTGGTTTACCTTTATCATCGTGTACTGTTTTAGGTGACATTACAGATCAATATTGCACGTTGATAGAGCCCCTAGGATTCTTGCTTGACTACCAACAGTATGATGGCGATCATATACGTGAGAGTTGGGTAGTCTATAAGTACATCCTTAAAAGTGGTCCGTGGTCGTGGGAGTTTCGAGACAGGGCATCGATACTCCGGAGGAGACTAGTGTATACAGTCGAGACCCCGATGAGGGGCGGTGGCCGGTCTCACAAGCCATTGGTGTCAGTTGGATCACCTAAGATATATACAGGTGCTCATTGGGTTATGAGTGCACATGACAGGACTCGTCGGGAACCTGCTAGTTGGTATTATACCTAACGTCAGATAGCAATTCCCAGGTGACATGTGTACAGGTTAGTTCATCGACCTGAGTTCGTCCTTTGTCTCGTGTGAGTTCCCACTGTGCTTTGATTATTACCCCACCATGGCTCAAAGGAGTCGTGCAAACATGTTTTAGTTGGGTACAGTCCTGAGCCACATGGAGGCAGTGAGCCGATTGGTAGGGGTTCGTCTCTCCTGGTATTGGGGGTGAGATCACGCTGTGTCTAGGAGAGCCATTACACAAAGCCCTCGGCCGAGGCAGGAGATTTACCGGTAGGTATTCCAGTAGTATCTCAGGGTGTTCTGGGCTACACTCTGACACGACTTATACCGCTATTGGGGGTGTAACGTTATCAGCCCTTAGGCCCGATATGTGATGCTTATAGACGAACGGACCGGACTGTACGGATATTGTCACTGATAGGCTCAGTTAGGGTTCCAGGATGAGTTCGCTCATCGGCTTCCCTTTTCCTCAATACATGGGGCAGCCGTTACATACAGCTTGTACCACTGACGTTCTTGTGGTTAAATCTACAGCCTGCGTATTGACGAGTCTTTAGAATCCCCCACAGATATTTTTTCAAGTTCGGGCGAAATGTTGTAGAGGCCGTATGGTTTTATGGCAGGGTTCGAACATACACGTGCACTTGTGCACGTGTCATGGTTCGGACAGATAATACTAGTGGGCTTTGGTTTAAGCTGGATCCTAGTATTATATTATGTAGGGATATTTTTGTCTCATTGCATTTTGTATTCGGTCGGAATACAAATGCGGGTATGTATATACAGTTGTGGGGTAATCCTGTAATTTGTTACGGGATTGCTTTTTGAAGTTGCCAGTTTTTCTCCATTTGATTAAACATTATTTTTTAGTGTTTAATTATTGGTTGAAGTTGATATTTCATTTTTTGGCCAACATTTCCTTCATGTTTTTAGTCATGGCCGAAATTTGTGATGAGGTGGGGGCTTCATTTGTTTTGGATGAGCCAAGGATTTTTAGCATTAAAGAGGCATGGTTTTAATTTGTGAGGTGGCTAATTCATTCATTGCTTTTGTTTTTTAGCATGGATATTTTGTGATGGGTTTTGGCTTATGGTCACCACTTGTTGTTTGTGCTCACCCCCTATTCCATTCACTGTGAACCATTCCCTCTTTTTGAAATTGGCAGAGCACTGTGTTCTTGATTTTCACTTTGGCCGAGCACCATTTCTTGGTGGGGCTGATTTTTATCTTTGCATGCAATATATTTCCAAAGCAAAAATCCTTAGCTTATTTGATCTCAACTCCATTTTGGGCAACTTCATTTACCTTCACCCAATCCATTGGGTACCTTGAGATAAAGTATTCTACACCATCTCTACTTCAATCTTGGATATGTCGGTTAGCAAACTTCATATCCGAGTTGCCTCGGTTTAGAGACGGGAGCCCGTATAAAGATCCGTTGACGTGGTGCCATCTCGACGAGGAGACAGGAGATCGGAGATGCCGCGAGGAGCGTGGGATGATGGCTAAAGACAGAAGGACATGGATCGATCGGTATAGCCATTCTATCATTTTGTAGATTGCTAGTTTTGTGTTAATAGCACGATCCGGGTTACAGTCTATGTTAGCGCCAGTTTATGAAAAAGTTTTTATTTCACGTTTGATCTCGGATTATTGGTCGGGGCGCTACCGTAGACTTACATGGGGAACTGACATAATCGGCCCCATCGAACCAGCGTCGTCCAGAGGACATCGGTTCATATTGGCAACCACCGATTACTTCTCCAACTGGGCAGAAGCAATACCACTAAGAGAAGTGAAAACAGAGAATATCCCCCATTTTTTCAAGACGCACGTCATTTATCGGTGCGGCATTCCGCGACGGATTATCTTCGATAACGGGACAGCCTACAGAAGCCACAAGATCAGCCGCTTCACACAACAGCATAATATAGACTGGAGATACTCTTCGGTCTATAATCCCCGAGCTAACGGTCTACCTGAGGCTTTCAACAAGACCTTGACAAAGATTGTGAAAAAAATGGTGTCTCAAAATAAGAAGGACTGGCACGAGAGACTGCATGAAGCTCTCTGGGCGTATCGAACTACGTTCAAAATAGCCACGAACACAACGTCGTATGCATTGGTATTCGGCACAGAAGCGGTACTCCCTCTCGAGATAGAGTTATCCTCTCTACGAGTTGCCGTTCACTACGAGCTAACAGACGAAGAAAATGCACATCTTCGGCTTGAGAAACTTGATGCCCTTGATGAAACTCGGCTCATGGCGCAGCAAAACTTGGAGGTTTATAAAGCAAAGATGACGCGCTCGTATGAAAGATTGACTAGGCCGAGAACATTCCGCCAAGGAGAACTTATGCTAGTGCTCGAAAGGCCTATGATCCCCAATCGCGCCAAGCGGGGGAAATTCGAGCCGAACTATGAAGGCCCGTATATCATAGACAAAGTTTACCAGGGTGAAGCCTACCTACTCATGGACATGCATGGTGAAAGACCTTTTAGGCCAATAAACGGTCGCTTCCTAAAAAAATACTACGCCTGGCGAGTCACGGCCTAGGTCAACGATAGATGATGACGCCTATGTCCGCTCGCTATCTTTTTAAACCCAAACTCTATAAGTAGTAGCCGCCAATGGACCGAAATGTCCTAAAACTAACGACGGACCGAAACGTCCTTAAACTAACGATGGACCACTATGTCCTAAAACTGACTGTTGACTGAGACGTCGATAAACTACTACGGACCGCAGCATCCTAAGGTTGACACAAAAAAAAACGGTATATTCATAAGCAAAATGGGCACGGATGAAAACCCGAAAGGGTTCCGTGAGTAAAAACAGCAGGTCTCCCGGCGTGTTTTGTGAAAACCCGAAAGGGCGCAAGCTCGTTAAAAGACACTTGCAAGGTCCTCTTGACCCTGTAAGGAGAAACCACCTGCGTGAGATCCTTACAACTCATAAGGTAGCAACACACTTAGAGATCCCCACAATTCCTAAGGAGAAATTACACTTGCGAGATCCTCACGATTCATAAGGAGAACCATCCTTTGAGACCCTCATGGCTCATAGGATTCAAAAGTCTTAAGCTACAGGGATCTAAACCTATTCTTAAGCCATCACAACCTCTAATATTGCCTTACAAGTGGTTCAGTATTGACCCTTGTAAACAATCCATGGGCGCGAATAAACATTTCCCTAACAAAATCCCACCTGTGACTGGGGATATGGTCATATGGCGACAACCCTTATAAGTCCTCTCGACTTATAAGGAGAAAATACTCTTGTAAGATCCTTACGACTTATAAAAGACCATACACTTAAGACTCCTCATGATTCTTAAGGAGAGAACGTACCTACGAGATCCTCATGACTTGTAGGGAGAAATACCTTTATGAGACCCTTACGGCTCATAAAGTTAAAAGCCTTAGTCGACAGGATCCTAACCCTGTTTACTAAGCCACCTTTGTTCGACATCGACAAAGGCAAATGATGATTCGCTCCTGGTAATATCCCAGTTGTAGCGATGTTGATGCCTAAATCGGTATCAAATCCCAAATTCGCAGCAAAAAGCCAGCAATCTACAAATGCATATGAAATAGCCGAAATGATGGGGCAACTTGCAACAAAATCAGCAAGTAAACATGTATGCATACAAAATAGCCGAAATGATTGGGCAACTGGCAATAAAAAGCAGCGAGTAAATAAAAAATATAGCCGAAATGATTGGGCACCGCGAAAAAATAGCCGAAATGATTGGGCAATCACGACTTTTGCGATATAAAAGCTGAAATGATAGAGTATCGCGGAAAGAAAAATATATAAAATGAAACCTTTTGCCCTACAGGTGAGATCACATCGATCCCTGTATACAATCCAGGGACACAAATTAAGAGGGAACCATACCTTCGCACCAGGCTCCATCAGAAAAAGAAGCCAAATCTCGATGGTTTACAGACAGCTTGGAGATCATCTCAACATTCGTCTCATTTACAACAGACCCAACATCAACAAATCGGAGCTGCGGCGAAGTTCCCGGTTCTATGACTCGACGATGCACAGACAACCAAGAGTCAACCCCTCCTGGTTCAGTAGAACACGGCTAATGTCAATCCTGACTCTGTGGGAAGCATCCAGAGCGGATCCTGGTCCTTATGGAACACGGTTTATGTCAATCCTGACCCTGTGGGAAGCATCCAGAGCAAATCCTGGTCTCGTGGAACACAGCTTATGTCAATCCTGACCCCGTAGGAAGCGTCCAGAGCGGATCCTGGTCCTTGCGGAACACGTCTTATGTCAATCCTGACCCTGTGGGAAGCATCCAGAGCAAATCCTGGTCCGTGGAACACGGTTAATGTCAATCCTGACCCCGTGGGAAGCGTTCAGAGCGGATCCTGGTCCTTGCGGAGCACGGCTTATGTCAATCCTGACCCCGTGGGAAGCATCCAAAACAAATCCTGGTCTCGTGGAACACGGCTTATGTCAATCCTGACCCCGTGGGAAGCATCCAGAGCGGATCCTGGTCCTTGCGGAACACGGCTTATGTCAATCCTGACCCTGTGGGAAGCATCCAGAGCAAATCCTGGTTTCATGGAACACGACTTATGTCAATCCTGACCCCATGGGAAGCGTCTAGAGCGGATCCTGGTTTCGTGGAACACGGCTTATGTCAATCCTGATCCCGTGAAAAGCGTCCAGAGTGGATCCTGGTCCTTGCGGAATACGGCTATGTCAATCCTGACCCCGTGGGAAGTATCCAGAGCAAATTCTGGTTTCGTGGAACACGGCTTATGTCAATCCTGACCCGTGAGAAGCGTCCAGAGCGGATCCTGGTCCTTGCGGAACACGGCTTATGTCAATCCTGACCCCATGGGAAGCATCCAGAGAAAATCCTGGTCCGTAGAACATGGCTAATGTCAATCCTGACCCCGTGGGAAGCTTCCAGAGCGGATCCTGGTCCTTGTGGAACACGGCTTATGTCAATCCTGACCCCGTGAGAAGCATCCATAGCAAATCCTGGTCTCGTGGAACACGACTTATGTCAATCCTGACCCCGTGGGAAGCATCCAGATCGGATCCTGGTCCTTGCGGAACACGGCTCATGTCAATCCTTACCCCGTGGGAAGCATCCAGAGCAAATCCTGGTCTCGCGGAACACGGCTAATCTCAATCCTGACCCCGTGGGAAGCGTCCAGAGCGGATCCCGGTCCTTGCGGAACACGGCTTATGTCAATCCTGACCCTGTGGGAAGCATCCAAAGCGAATCCTGGTCCTTACGGAACACGGCTTATGTCAATTCTGACCCCGTGGGAAGCGTCCAGAGCAAATCCTGGTCTAGTGGAACACAGCTTATATTAATCCTGACCTCGTGGGAAGCGTCCAGAGCGGATGCTGGTCCTTACGGAACACGGCTTATGTCAATCCTGATCCCGTGGGAAGCGCCCAGAGCAAATCCTGGTCTAGTGGAACACGGCTTATGTCAATCCTGACCCCGTGGGAAGTATCTAGAGCAAATCCTGGTCTAGTGGAACACGGCTTATGTCAATCTTGACCCCGTGGGAAATGGCCAAAGCAACTCCTGACTCCGTGAAATGCGGATAATGTCAACCTCATCCATCACTTACGGGTCCTCACGACTCGTAAGGGAGAAAACTCTTTTGTGAGATCCTTACGAAACGCACTTAGGAATCCTCACGATTCTTAAGGAGAAATTACGCCTACAGGATCCTCTCGACTTGTAGGGAGAAAATTCTTTATGAGACCCTCACGGCTCATAAAGTTGAAAAGTCTTAGGAGGCAGATCCTAACCCTATCTCCCAAACCATCGTTGCTTCGCAGAGAGGTCAAGGTAGATTTTCTACAGGCTACCCTCTCCGACAAGAAAAGAAATAATCGCTTACGGGTACTCTGGACTTGTAAGCAAGAAAAACTTTCTAGTGGGATTCTTACAACTCTCAAGAGAAAACACACTTACAGGTCCTCTCGACTCGTAAGGAAGAAAACTCTCTTGTAAGATCCTTACGACTTATAAGAGAACACACACTTAGGAATCCTCATGATTCCTAAGGAGAAAATACACCTACGATATCCTTTCGACTCGTAGGGAGAAAAGTCTTTATGAGACCCTCACGGCTCATAAAGTTGAATCCTTATGAGCCAGATCTGAACCTGACTCCTAAGCCATCGCTGTCCTACAAGAAGATCAAAATAGATTATCCATAAAATGCATTTACTAAAAGAGACACACCATTATGAAGCAAAATATGTCTTTTATTCATGAATCAAAATGAATACAAAGTACAATTTATGAAAGAATAAAATTTACTCTCATTCAGGAGTATGTACAAAAGAAGAATAAAAAAATATACAATTCTTCAAGCCGGCGGACGATTTAATAGGTTTGCCAGTTCATCCCTTTTCCGCTGGGCCTCGGCTTCATGATTTATTATCGTCAAGAGATGGGCCTCCGCTTGAGCCTGTTGGGCCTGGTACGAGACAAGCCGACTTTCAAGCTCCTTTTCGGTAACCTTATGAGGTTCGATCATTTCACGAGTGAAAATGACGGCTTTATCAATGGCTACCACCTCCCTGATAGCTTCTTGAAGCACCCGCCAAAGTTCATATGCCTGAGTGGTCTTGGCCGTAAGATTAGCTTGAAGTTCCCTCAGCGCTTTGGAAGACAGCTCCCTCTCCGAAAACTTTCGGCTGAGCCTCTTCTCGCATGACAGCATATTCGCAGCGCACCACTCAATCATCCCCCGTAAGCTCGCCTTTGCAACCACAACCTCTGAAGGAAGGCGTGTACATTCAAGACTATGCAAGCAAGCCTCCACCTGGCGATAGAACTCAACCCAAACTTGCACCAATGTTTCACTATGGTAAGTAGCAAGAAAAGGAAGAGAACCATTGGCTTCAGCGGCAAATGCTTCGGCCGTGATCAGACTGCCAGCACGAAGGTCTTCAATCAGAGCTGATAAAGAGTGAATGCTTATCTTTGCCATCCGTTCTGAGGCATGCAGAGTGTAGGGGCCGGGCGGCATGACGATGCGAGATTCCAGCGTGGTAAGAACTGGCAAAGCTGTTAAAGATTCATAAAAAAGAAATCAGCGAGACTTGCAAGCAAAGAGCAGGTGGAAAAGACTTGCAAGCAAAGAGCAGGTGGAAAAGTGTCGAAACTTTACTTACCCACAGTCATGCAAGAAGGGTCTGAAGGCTTCCCAGGCCCGTCAAGAATCTCAACTTCGTCATCGGCCTCCAGAACTGCATAAGGCATCAATATCGTTATACAAAGTAATTATAATGCCATGAGGAGTAGGCAAATAACACTAACCCTGCCCGGAAGAGCGGACGATGCGTTGAGGGGATATCGCCTGCAGAGCGGCCATCTTTAAGAGACGCTGGAAAGACTTCCTGGGGGACAAGTGCGCCGCCAATCCTCGTAGCTCTGAAAAGACAGAAAGGTTCAGATAATGGAGAGATTATTAAAATAAAATATAGATGAATACCTTCTATACTCCTCCCACTCTGGACTGGAGGGATAGCAGCTTCGGCGGCTTCCTCCGTACCTCCAGGCACATCATCGGGGACGTGGGCCGGTATAACAACTCCCAATTGAGGAGCAGCAGCCACCGCGACAGGCTTCGATGAGAGGACGATGGCCCCGGCTACCTGCCCCACATCCTCCGGGCCGTCCCCAGAAAGATCCATTGAATCTATGGCTAATGAAGATGCCTCTTCCGGGGGAGCAAGCACCTGGGGAACGGGAGTCACCGATGGGAGCTCCGTAGCTGGAACAACAGTTGTATCGACCCCTCCACACTTATTAGTGTCTCATCGGGGATATTTGTAGAGTCCATGGTCAAGGCGCGACTCGAACTTAGATCTTCCGCCATTGCCGAAGTCCCTGCAAAGTTTTCATGAGGATATATATATATATATATATATATATATATATATATATATATATATATAAGCAGTGCAAAATATTACAAAAAAATATGAGTATACCAATACGCAAAAGAGCTTCTAGTATGGCTTGTTCAAGCCGGCGTTCCTTCCTGAGGAGATATGCTCGCCGGGGTTCGAGGGTAGACTCGTGGCCACCGGTCCACAACGAAAGTGCATCTTTGGCATCGGCCGAGATAAGCTGTTTAAGAGCTATCTCGCCTCCCTCTTCCAAAGGACCTACAAATATCCGCCGTATCGATGGAGGATCTTCATAAAAGATGACGGCATGATAAGACCTCTTCGGGATTCTTACATTCTCAGATTCATCCTGTGAGCGTCTTACAGCCTCAGCCAATTGTGCGGCTTCTTCGGCAGATGAACCCGGGAAAAGTAGACCACCATCCGATTCTTCCATGGCTAGTGGTTCATCTTGAAGGATAGGCTCTGATTCCACTAAAAGGTCGAGCAGATTGGTGACCGTCTTCCTTCGCCTCTTGGACCCAGAACTAACTGCAGAGGACGATCGATTCTTTCCCCTCGATGCTTTAGTGCGACGTTGACCCACTTCGCCTTCAATATCCTCACTTGGCGGTGCTACCGATGACGACACTGCCATTGCTGACGCCGCAGCTGATAATACTGCCACTGGCGCCTTATTGGCCCTTGCTTGAGCTCTAGTGCACGGCGGCATACCAGCTGTGGGAGTTAGATCCACTTCCGCCGCCTCAGGAATAAGCACGACACCAGTATCTCTTAAGGAAGGGTGAACCACTGCCCGCGGTCGCGGCGGGACTCCCGTAGCCTGGACCGGAGTAGGAGCCCTATACTTGAGGAGCATCCTCCTCTCCTCAGCAATAATATGACTGACTCGGTGGAGGTACCAGCCCGTGAAAGCCTCCACACATCGACCAATATAGTCAGTTTCAGGAATCACGAAGCGAAATCCGGTGTTCAGCCGCATAAAATGATGAGCGGCGTCACGAACAACTTCTAACGATGGGCTGGGCTCCACTGTAAATGCCTCAAAGGGGACACCCTGGTCATATCCAAGTTGCCGAGCAAAGAGGTGTGGGTTGTACCGCATAAAAAGGGCCGCACCATTTTGACGAAATACCAGATAACCCGGTCTGATCGAATATAAGTGCATGGCTTTCTTGGGCTTCAGGGAGGGTGCTCCCTCTTTCGACGAGTCACAAAGCTGTTGAATCGGTCCTGAAGGAGCAGAGAGGACTCGATCGTTGAATACCATCCTGCCCGTGTTGGCATAGGGACTAAGCAGCACACGAATAGCTCCGGACTGAGTCAGATCAGGAGCAGAGGCGCCCACCAACCTCATAAGCCGCAGAAAAGTATAGGCATCATAAAAGCTGGGTCTCTGATGCGCGGCAAATGCCCTTAGCATGTGCATCTCAATCCATGACGTGAAGTAATGAAGAGAGAAACTCACTACGTTCACGCCTGGGGTTGAGGTATTGGCTGCAGCGCTTAGCCCATGGTACAAATGCGCTAGCCCCGCAATGACCATGGCTAGTCGCGTCCCTCCAGCGATGCGATGAGCAGGGTAAATGACTGAAGCTCTCATGAATCGACGGTGCGTTGGAATGACGAACCGGCTGAGCCAGACGCTGATAAAACCCACGAAGAAAGTCTCTTCGTCTATGCCAGGAGTTGTGATCGACTCAAAAGGTACAGCCGAAAGGATTGAAATGTAGAACTGTGGCAAATCCTCTTGTTTAGCCGATAGTTTATTTAAACCGAACCCGAAGGGGTCGTTGATACTCGCATACTTCGGGGCCGTCTTTGATAGAACGTTTCCGCGAAGGAAGCAGGCGATAAAGCTTTTGAAAGTAACACCCTACTCCTCTAACTCTGTGAATAGCTTCTCAAAAATGCCCAGAGTCTTGATTAGACTTGGGTGCTTGTGGCGGATGTCATTTTCAGTTGACAGGCCGTCAAGCATAGAAGGCTCAGTTTTGAAAACATACTCATCAGGAGGCAGCAGTTCTTCATAGAGCGTCCCCCTGATCGGCAGCCCTGAGATCTCACGAAACTCTTCCAGGGAAATTGAAACTTCGCGGTCCCCTAGCAAGATGGTGTTGGTGGGAAGATTCCATTGATTTAAGAAAGCCTTAACCCACCAGACATGGGGGGACTGATAGTGGAACAGAGACGCGTACACCGCATGATAGAGCCCGACCCTTTGCAGTCGCGCACGATGGGCAGACAGGATATAACGAGCCCAGAGAAGGTAACCAGTGGGATGTCAAGGAGTAAGCCTTATTTTATAAACCTGTCCCCATGGCTGGGCTTCATCTTGATAGATACGACGCTCTAAGATGTCTATAGCGGGCACGGGGTGGTTTAGAATCCCAGTTGTCGACGGCTCAAGACGTCCCATAGGGGTCCAATTCAACATCTCCTCAGTAAAGGCGGTCCGTGGACGCTCCATCGGCAAAAATGGGTAAGTAGGCTCTGTGGGTATCTCGCAAAGAAAGCTGCGACGGCCCCGAATGATATGCCCATACCATGTCCCCCATAAAAGCAAGTTTGTGCAATTAAGGTCGTGAGCCCTGATCAGCGCTATCACCTCTTCATCTGACGGTGATTGAGAAAAAGCTGCCTCCGAGCGAGTACAGGGAAAGTAGGGAAGAGAAGCCGTTGTTCCTGAAATAAAGAAAGGGGAAACTGTTAGTGAAACCAACACGTGTGTATATATATATACACACACATAAATATATATATATATATATACATAAATATATATATATACATATACATAAATATATATATATATATACATATACATAAATATATATATATATATACATATACATAAATATATATATATATATATATATACATATACATAAATATATATATATATATATATACATATACATAAATATATATATATATATATATATACATAAATATATATATATATATATATACATAAATATATATATATATATATACATAAATATATATATATATATATATACATAAATATATATATATATATACATAAATATATATATATATATACATAAATATATATATATATGGACAATGGAAGAAAACGATAAACAACTTATTTTATGGGACCATTGGTTACAAAACACAGAGGCCCCACAAATTCAAAATGGCGGCTCACTAATGATGAGGCAGGGTAATCATTATGAGAATAAAAGGAAGATTCTCAATAAATGAACAGTGGATTGCAAACAACTCTACACATTCCCCAAGGAGGAAACCCACTGCAAGAACTCTATGCAAATCATGAAGGGTCTCTCTAGAAGCATTTTTGCAAAGAACAACTCAGGGAAAGAAAATCCCAAGAAGTTCTCTGTGAAGAACTGAGTTCTTTAGAGGAATTAAATTCCTTTTGAATAGAAGAATTAAATTCCCAGAAAACATTTTCAGAGCTAAAAACTCTTTGGAATGGAATTAAATTCCAGAGAGAAGACAAGTATCACCATCGAACCCTGAGATCAGAGAAGCCCTAACAAATGGAGTTTATTATTTAAAGATTGGACATTATTTTAACTTGGAAAGATGGGTTCTTGTTAAAGGGAAAACCCTTGGTGTGGATTTAAAATCCAAAGAAAATTTCTACAAGAAGTTCTTCAGCCGTTCAAGATCCTTACCTGAAAAAGGAAATCTTTTGTTAACAGAGTTAAACTCTGGAAATTTTTGAAACAGAGAACTGAGCTCTGGGAAAGAGAATTAAATTCTCATAGGAAAACGAGCAAGGAAGAAGATGAAAAGTGGGGGCGCTTCTGAAGAAACCTATGCATTTATAGGATGTGATGGGAAACGGTTCATCTACCCTCTTACCTAGGAAGATCCAACGGCCACAAAAGGTGACAGCGTTGCACTCACGTGCAAACACGTGAGAACAACGCTGTGGGGGCATTTGTTCCCTCATAAAATATCAGGGAAAACCCCAATGGGGCATCACATGCTCACACGTGACCATGGGTCACGTGGAAACACGTGATGGGCTCCTAAGCCCTTTAAAGTAATGAGAATTAAATTCTAATCAAACAGGAGTCCCGTGCCCACACGTGATGGGCCATTAAACCCACTAAAAGGGGATTAAAAGATATAATAAAACAGCAAGGAATACCCCGATGGGCATCACGTGCCCACACGTGACCAGAGGTCACGTGCAGACACGTGATGGGTTTCTAAGCTCTCTGATTAATAGAATTAAATTCTAATCAAACAATCGATCAGTGGAGTCATGTGTCCACACGTGATGGGCCTCTTAAACTCACTAAAAGGGATTAAAAGGTATAACAAAATAGCAGGGAATACCCCAATGGGGCATCACGTACCCACATGTGACCACAGGTCACGTGTAGACACGTGACGGGTTCCCAAGTTCTCTGGCTAATAAGAATTAAATTCTGACAATGGGGTCACGTGCCAACACGTGATGGGCCTTTAAACTCACTGAAAAGAATTAAAAGTATAATAAAACAGCAAGGAAAAATCTCAATGGGGCATCACGTGCCCATACGTGACCAAGGGTCACGTGATGACACGTGATGGTTTCCTGAGTTCTTTAAAACAACAGAATTAAATTCTAGTCAAATGCTTAATCGAGGGGGTCACGTGTCAACACGTGATGGGATTCTAAGATCTCTGAAATAATAGAATTAAATTCTAATTAAGAGGGAATCGAGAACCCTAACTGGAAAAATATTTCTTTAAATCTTTCCAAACAAAAAAGATGGTGCTCTGTAAAATGGAGCACCGTTGGATTAAAAATCCAATGGTGATTAAAAATCATCAATTTATATAAGGAAAGATTTCCCTGAAATTTTCCAGGAATAACAGATAAAATATCTTCTGGATTAAAGATCCAATGGCGAATAAAATTCACTGGATGATCTAAAAGATTATGTTGGTTACAAAAACAACCAAAAATCTTTCAATGAAAAATTGACTAAACAAACTGATTCTTTTCTTTTTCCTATAAATAGGAGCCAAGAAGAGAAGAGGAGGGACTTTTTTTGGAGAGATACAACAACAGAGAGAAAAGAAGATTTATTCAGAAGAGAAAGAAACCCTAGGTGAGAAAGTGGAAAGAGATCTAAACTCTATAAAACAAAGAGAATTTAATTCTCAAATTAAGAGTTTAACTCTTCTGAATAAGAACTTAGTTCTTCCTTTGGTTGAAGATCTGTAGAAGCAGATCTCCCCATAAGTTGAGAATTTAATTCTCATCGGAGAGATTCTGCCATGCAGATCCAAAACTCAGAGGGAGAATTGAGTTTAGGGAATTTAATTCCTCCAAAAACTTAGGAATTTAATTCCTCCAAATGAAACCAGGGTTTAACCCTACATAAGAATTTAATTCTTCCAAATTCATAGGAATTTAATTCCTCCAAATGAAACTAGGGTTTAACCCTACATAAGAATTTAATTCTTCCAAATATATAGGAATTTAATTCCTCTAAATGAAACTAGGGTTTAATCCTACATAAGAATTTAATTCTTCCAAATATATAGGAATTTAATTCCTCTAAATGAAACTAGGGTTTAACCCTACGAAAGAATCTAATTCTTAAAATAAGAGACTTGAAGCTCTCTATGCACGTAAAGAAATCAGTGCCCAACTTGATCACGTGGCGACACGTGACCTTCCCCCTCAATGGACAGAATAGAATGAATGAGATGGGGTCACGTGCTCACACGTGACCCTTGGATAAATTCCTCAAAATAAAAGAACAAAGCAAGGGCAGAATCAGTTTTGGGCGCCCTCACGTGTTCCCACATGACCCTTAAACAGACTCCTTAAAATGAGAAAGAAAAAGCTTGGAGGTAATGCCTCACGTGCTCACACGTGACCCTCAAAACTAAAGGGAATAAAGTCTAAAGCAATACTGATTTGGGTGCCCTCACGTGTCCCCACGTGACCCCTAACAAATCCTTTTAATATCCAGTGCAGGGATGCCCATCACGTGCTCACACGTGATGGCCTCAAAGATTAAGTGTTTAACACTTATTTGAATATTCTGGGAAGAAAATAAAGGAGGTTTGGCCCAATTCTCTGGCGCCTCACGTGACTCCACGTGACCACCTCATTTTAGTGTTTAACACTATTTTGAATGTTCTGTCCTTAGTGTTTAACACTGTTTTAAGCACATCACATGGGAACACGTAATCGCCAAATATGTGCTAGTGTTTAACACTATTTTCAAAACAGTCTTAGTCTAAATTGGCTAAGTCTTCCAGAGGTAAGACCCCCCTTTGACTAAACCTCAAATACACCCTTGTCTTCCGAAATTGATCATCTCATATGGCATATGAGTGCTCAGCACTCAATACAAGACAAAAATATGGCCAGAACCCAGACCCATGCTTAGCATTGCTAAATAAAAGGAGGGCTGCGCTTAGACAAATGTTCAGCAGCCCAAACAAATGTCCAGCATTTTAAACCTAATTGGACTTAGCCCAAGTTGGCCATAAGTCCTCAACTCAGATTTAACTGAGCTCATGTGCTCATAATCTAATTAATTGATCTTAATCCCAAATTGGACTATCCCAATCAACATTGGTTCAAGGGTACATCTCTTCACTCCTATGATATTTGTTATTATAATCCTTCAACGTCTTCAGAGAGGTGACGAGTCCCGATAACCAATCATCCCATGGACCGTGGGGTCCTTAAACCCACGGACTATGATGTCCTTAACCTTGGACTGTGAGGTACTTAAGCCCATGGACTATGATGTCCTTAACCTTTACAGACTATGATGTCTTTAAACTGGACCGAAACGTCCTTAAACTAACGATGAACCACCATGTCCTTAGACTGGTAATGGACCGCAAAGTCTCTAAATTAAAACAATAGAGTCCAAATGCTCTTTTGTTGGATCTAAACGATCCCGTTAAGTTGATTTTAGTCTAAAATTAGACTAACGTATCCTTAACAAACGTTTAAGTTGATATTAGCCTCAAATGAGACTAACGTATCCTTAAACACAACCCCAAACCCAAATATAAGAAAATACGAATTTGGACTAATCCACGCCCTACGGGCGACAGCATAAATTAGTCTCCGTATACAATCCACGGGCAACCAAAAACAAAACAAACACACATGACACGAAGTGATCATCTGGAGAAGGAGAAAGTTGTTACCGCGATGCGGTAGCGTAATTAACTGCAGGGGCTTGCGCCTGCAGGGAAGAGCGTCCCTACAATCAAAAACCCCTCAAATGAGAGGGAATCTGACGAAGTCTGCTATATCGGCCGCATTCGTTTAAACCTTCAATACATGGTGTCATAAATCAACTTGGCATTTTCTGAGAGGTGGACGGATAGCACTAATTAGCATCTGCCCTTGGAATTCAGGCCCGGACGTCCCAACGTCCCGGTCGCGTCTTTCAGCGGGGAACACGCCTTTAGACAGTTCTATCTCTCCTGCCTTGTATTGCTTTTCGACCCAATTTTTGAAGACGAAACAATCCTCAATGGCATGACTTATCACTCTGTGATATGGGCAATATTTAGGGTCGTCGGTCTTATTCGCTTCTTGCGTTCTTTTTGATTCTGGCAATTGTAGACCATTTCTTAGGGCGTCTTTGAATATTTTACGGACTTTACCCCTTCTGAAGGAATAGACCTTATCCAGCCTCTCTTTCAGTAGAGATTCTCCTCCCTCTCCGAACACTGGATTCCGAGGCCGGTTGGCATTAGGCCCGCTCATCCCTCGCTTATTTCGGTTAGCTAAAGTGTTAAAAGATTCAGCATCGTCGGAATTTCCGCCTTTGCGATTATCGTCCTTTCAGTTTCTCTAGAATTTATTGTTATTTTAGGAATCAAAGGAGGACTCCTGTTTTGAGCGTTCCAACATCTGAACTTTCCTGGTCAGCTTTTGGAATGTTTTGAGACCCGCCGTGCATAGAAACGGGGCAATCTAATTGTTGAGATTTTCGATGAAGAGGTTGACAGATTGGTCCTGCTCTATCGACGGTTCATATTTGACGGAGAGATTACGCCATCGGGTTATAAAATCCGTGTTGCTTTCGTTGTTCTTTGGCTTGGTCCTTACGAGGTCGGCAATGGTGATCTTATCGCTGACACTCACGAACCTTTGCCGAAACAGAGATTCCATTTGGGCGAAAGTGGAAACGGAGCCATCTGGTATGCTCACATACCAGTCGAAAGCGATATCGGTTAAGCTATTAACGAACCGGCGGAGGAGAAGCGCATCATTGCCCCTAGTATTTCCGCATGAGTCTTTAAAGTGGGCGATGTGCTGATTCGCATTTCCCGTCCCATCAAATCTTCCAAATTTGAGGATGACATGGCCGCTGGGAAATTCTACCAGATCATACTGAGCAGGATATGGTCTCCCACTACTGCTGATATCTTTTTGCTTTTCGGTTTCGGCTACCAATGTTTTGACTTTGTTAGTGTAGGGTGTTTTTCGTCACCCTATTATGATGGGAATACGCGCGTGCTTGTCAGGCACATTACAAATTCCCCCTGCCTAGGATAGGCTAGGCTTTATTGATTGTAGGGATTCGAATCTCCGGTAGCGCGGACTAAGCTGCCGTTAATTATCCCTCACCTTTGGAGCGAGAGAACCTCCAATTGATGGGTCAAACAGGTCATGCGAACTCAATGTGCAGTGTTGTGTTTTGTAGGGGTTTTGGATATATCGGGGGCCCCACAGAGTTTTACGGGGGTCCCGCTATCCGGATAGCGAGCCGGGGGTCAAGGAGGCTAGCAGCCCCTTTGCGGGGTGCGGGTGTCAGTTATATGTATGCCCTAGAGGCCATTATTGTACATGGGATGTATATTGTAGTGGATAGTTGGACATATATAGGGAGGACTTTCTTACTCGATATGATAGTATGCTATCTGGTTGCACTTTATCTTAACATGTTGACTTGTATACGTGATGCTGTCTTGCTCTTACATGTTGATAAAGCCATTAGGATGCATACTTGACTACCAGAACTATGATGGAGATCATACTAATGGGGCCAAGGGTAGTCCACAAGTACACCATATAATTGTTCCTAGTCGTGGGAGTATCGAGACAGGGCATCGATACTCCAGAGTAGACTAGCGTATACGCTTCTCGACCCATATGATGGGCGATAGATGATCCCACATCCATTGGTGTTTGACATCAGAGATGGTATACGGGTGCTCAGTGGAGACTGGGTACACTGAACGGACTCGCCGAGAACTCATAGATGGTATTATACCTATCGTCAGATAGCAGTTCTCTGGTGACACTGATACAGATTAGTCTGTTGACCTCAGATCGTCATAGAGTCTCATGTGATTCCCACTGTGTTTTGATTTCCACCATACCACGGTCAAGAGATCGTGCAAAAAGGTGGTTTTGGGGTACAGTCCCGAGTCACATGGAGGCAAT
Organism: Agapanthus africanus; assembly: GCA_030015575.1. Taxonomy (NCBI): domain Eukaryota; kingdom Viridiplantae; phylum Streptophyta; class Magnoliopsida; order Asparagales; family Amaryllidaceae; genus Agapanthus; species Agapanthus africanus. The sequence continues at coordinate 410,898,283 of CM057349.1, read as the reverse complement.
GAGCGATAGGAGGGGATTCGTCTCTCCCGGTATTGGGAGTTGATGTTGCGCTATACTCGATTGGCCATAATAGGAAATCCCCGACCAGGGTTGCTGAGATTTACTGGTAAGTGTTATCAGTAGTTTCTCAAACCGTTATGGACCTTGCATCGGCATGACTTATCAGGCTATTGGGGTCTGACGTTTTACTACCCCCAGGCTGTTGATATGCGACATATCCGACGAAGAGACTGGACTGTACGGTAGTGTTACTGATTGGATTCGCAGGAGTACGAGCAGGCTTACTTGTTGATTTTCTGATCGCTCAATACCCGGGTGGCCGTTACATTTAGCAGACCGCTTGCGGCTTGTGGGTGTTTGATATGATCATCACCTACTGCCGGCGTATTGGCGAGTCTTTAGAGTCCTACACAGAGATTTCTTGGTTCATGCGAAACGAAGTAGGAGCACATATGTGATATGTGCGGGACCGAGATTAATGCACATATGTGATACCGCATTCTATTCTCGCGATATATGATATCGGTCAGTTATATGTGATATAGCCGGGTTATTGGATCAAGTGTTGATTCGATAGGTTGTTACATTTGATATTAGTCGGTTGTATGTGATATAGCCGGATTATTAAATCAAGTGTTGATTTGATAATTTAATGTATAATTATATATGTGATATATAATTTATATTAACTAATATTAGCTCACTTAAATATTTCTTTTTCTCACTTGTATGCATATAATATATATGTGATATATATTAATGTACAACTATTGTGTCATGCTTGATACCACATGCTATATGGGTGTATGAGACTCACACCATGAAAAGAATAATGAAGGGTTTTTATTTATTTAAAGTAAATCAAAATTGGTTGGAAATTGTCACATAGTTGAAGCTTGTAAAAGCTTGTGGAACCATTGACCAAGTCCACTCCTTTTGTTTTACTTGAAAATATTTATTAACCCAACCATTATTGTTTACCCATGGTTAATTCTCTGCATGAGTTAGTGTATGACACTAACTCACCCATGCTTGCTATTCTCACCTCATGAGTTCATTCTTTCATCTTCATTCTTCATCTTCTTCTTCATGAGAGAAAAAGCTTGCTGGCTTTTTTCTAAGTGAGAAAATATTGTGAGAATAAGAAAACTAAAGAGAGCCCATTTCCTACTTTATCATCCTCTACTATTAACCATTTAGTTTAGGGTGTTTGCTTCACTAACCTACCATTAGTGAAGAGATAGCATGATCTTGAGTCTTCTCGACGTAGATCATCTTCGGCCTCGAAGACTTCGAGTAAGCTTGTTCATTTCTTTATGTGAAGCCTTACTAGAGTTCGGGTGTTCACTACTTGGAGCGAAAAGACTACTACACGGAGCTTTAGAAGTGAAGGACCGGTCTACAAAGGTTGTATTTCTCATTCACTTAGATGTTAAGATATTAACATTATTTGATTGTTTAAAACTCTAGTTAAAGATTCTAGGTTAGGGTTCTTTAGAACGGCAAAAATTTGAAAACGGCATGAACGATGCCTCCCGAAACCTTGCTACCGCCCTAGGGAACTCTATAGTGGTATCAGAGCCAAGCTAGAGATTTAAACGATATTTATTAGATTACGAAACCAAAACTGCTCCGAAACATGAAACACTAAATCTAAGTTCTGTCGATTTCTAAAGGCCTCTAAATTTTTTTTAAACAAGTACAGAATGTTGTATGAGATATGACATGAACACCAAGAAAATTTGAGGGGGTTTTGTGCTAAAATGGCCGGCCACATCATGATAAAAACCGGCCTCCTCGGATCCATTTTAGAGTTTTGACTTCAAATTTTCATGGTGTTCCAGTCTCTGGGTTTAAGTGTTTCATGTGTTGTTTGTTTTTGCTAAAAATTGCATGTGATGCTAATTTTCTGCATAGGCAACTCGGACTGTTTCGTATTTGTAAATCTAACATATATTCAGGTTATTTAAACGATGTTAAAAAGTTTGAACGGATATCAATAACCTAATTTTTCCCCGCTGGAAATTTTCCAAGTGTTGGATTTTTTCCGATTTTAGAATCTTCAGAAAATCGTGCAAGCGATTCTGTGGACCCTCTAGAAGAACGATATCCAAACTCGACTTTTTGGATCGCGGAACCGAGGTGATACCCTAGGGTTTGCCACAGTTTCGTGGCGACATGAGTGAGGCATTGGTCGGCCCTTCTACGGATGGTTCATAGGAGCTGTGGCAGTTTCTGGGTACTTTTTGAACTCCGCTCAAGTGTTGAGCTTGTAGGAAAATTTTGGGTGCTTACTTATTCGATCGAAAAGTTTTAATTTCGTCTAGCTATATGTGATTGTGATACAATATTTAGAATCCACAATTAGTTATGTGATAACTAATTTAAATTTTATAAATCTAGCAGTTTAGTCTCATTTGATCGGTTGCCACGAGTTTTTGATATTGATCAAAAGTCCGTCGCAATTACTTAGCGTACGCAGATACTCGCCGGGTAACCTTATTAGATAGCCACGCCCCATAGCTCCGACCAAGTGACTGTAGGAGAACCCTGTTGCCAAAAGCATCCGTTTGGGTGCTCGCGGCCTCGGTGTTCCGCCTTAGTGCACTTCGTCGACGGCATCGTGGGGTGCTGCCGTCTACTAAAGTTTCCGACGAGCATTCGATCGGGTTATCGGGAATCTTGTTGAATCACCGACATGTTATTGAAAAGTGTTTTCAATATCGAGACTAAAATGCGGGATTTATAATTGTTAGGCATGTGATGTCTAAGGAATTCATTTGGCTAGGCATGAAATCCAAAGTATGTGATACATTGGGTTTATGATGTCTAAGGAAGTTGCGGATTCCAACTGTTGTAGTTTTTCACTTTCTTTTCTGTGACCATAAGTATAATATGTGGTGTATCGCCGGTTTCGTTCCTATATGTCAACGACAATTGGGATACGCATATTTACTTACGTTGATGACATGTGATGTTATGTGTTGCTGTGATATGTTATATTGGATCGTCGTGTTTTGGATAGCCGATTTTTTTATGTGAGATGAGAGTTTTTCATTTTCATTCATGTAAAATCTTGTATGTAATATTCTTTCATTGGGACACTTCCGGGTTGAGGATGATGTCATCATTGATGTATATTATTTACTTTTCCGCATTAGGATAGACCCAAGGAGGAGAGCACAAGTAACCGGGTTCTAGGGTCCAGTGGGAGACCATCTCGAGAAGTCGAGACCGGATCTCCTAACTCTAGAATTGGTAGGGTTGCTTGCCGCTCTCGTAGGGGTCTTGGGATGTGGGTTTGGCTATTCATCGCGACCGTGGAATCCGTGTTTTATACAGGCTTAAATTAAAACACGGAATTCCTAATATATCCAATATTTCATATGTGTTCTTCTGCTGCTGATATTCTGTGATGTGATCACTTTATATGTTGAGACGAATGCTTATATTTTATATATATGATATATGATAAATATTATTGCTTTCGTTTCTTCTGTGATGCTTGTGAAACATAAATAATTGGACTTCATTAATGAGATTAATGAAAGAAAAGAAACCTAATAGATGTTGTAGAAACTTGTCTCGAAAACTGGTAGCTCTAGTTCTTGCTTTACATAGCGGTATTCCTTATAGGATATCCAGCACCTTATTCGATAAGGAAAGAGCCGAGATCCCTTCACCGGGAGTGACCTCTTTAGTGAAACTAGCAGATGCTACAACCTAATCGGTTTGTCTTTGGATTGTTTCTATAGTTTTTGCTTTGTACAGTGGTATTTGTGAAATATCCCGCACCTTATTCGCTAAGGAAAGAGCCGAGATCCCTTCACCGGGAGTGACCTCTTTAGCAAAACTAGTAAAACCCTCAAAAACACTTCTTTTCAAAATCACTCGATTCTACGAAGATATCAAGTTCATTACGCAATATGGTTTTCTTAAAAACCTGCGTAGCCCTCCGCCATTTCAGATAAGTACTACTTAGTATTCGTGCTACGGTAGTTTGGCTCCGTCAAGGCGTAGTGTGCGGTAGCTGATTAGTGCTTATCTGCATAAGCATATGATGAGATTAGATTAGGGTATTCATACGGCGTAGTTTGGCCTCCGTCAAGGGTCGTTCGGGTGGGTTTAATTCAATCAGGAAATGACGGGTTGAACTTGACTAGCGCCCTATGGGTAGTTTGGCCTCTATCAAGGTCATAGGACGCTAGAGGTAAAACTATTATCGGGAATTTCAAGTGTTGAAATTTACAATGAAGTTGCATACTTTCTATGAGATAGTTGGATCCCGATACCTACTGCGAGTAAGAGTTACTCCTAGGAGAGTTTTACACATTACAATTAGCCGATCAAGTAAGTGTATAGAAAGGTGTTAACGGGGTTACGCCACAGGGAAAACGGGCTTTATTTTAATTAGGTTCGTGCGAAAGCACGGGAAACCTCCCTTAAAATACCGACAATGGCCTGGCCGAAAGATTGGCGAACTTGTAGGGTGTAATTAATCCCGGCTAGTCTTACGTTTTAAGGTTTGGATGAAGATTTGATAAAAACAGTGGGAGCCATCTTGATTAGATAAAATAATAACCAATCTGATCTTGCAAGAGCGCACAGAGAGTGTTTTCTTTCTCTCTCTCTCTCCTGGTAGCGACTATATCACGCCTTAATCAAGATAATAATATGGATGCATTGACCGAACCTACTTATTATACTGAGCTGGGGAACGTTGGTTCCGCTCTATCTTATAATTGTTATAAGCCCGAGCAGAAAATAGGGGAATATCCAGATTTCCACGCGACCCAATCGAAGAAAGTGCATGTTGATGCATCTTCTTCGGGTGTGTTCATTACCGAGAACTGTTTTTTCAGTATCCTCTACGTCCTGGATATGTGATTCCGGATCAGGATCTTGCATATGTAATATGTTACATGGGCTACAGAAAGGTAGAGAACTGGGAATGGGTGATATATCTGTAATTGTAGAGAATGATGCAAGTGTTGCAGCCAAGTCAGTTGGCATATATCACCTTGTATTAATACATTGATTCTGGACGAATGTTATTACATACCGAATCTGATATACAACATTACATCGGTTTCTTTAATGAGTTAAAGAAGGATGTAATTCTGTATTGGAGCATAATGTTGTGAACATTTTCCTGAATCAAGAGTTGATTGGATCAGGCACGTTATATAATAGCATATACGTTCTAAATCAAACCACGGTTCAAAGTATAGAACACACACAAGAGAAATAGTTCAAAAATGAACGAATCCTTCTTGTGGTATTGTAGACTAGGTCATATCAATGCGACACGACCAACTAAGTTACATAAGGATAATTATAAGAATCTGTTCGAATTTTCATCTTATGATACTTGTCAGTCTTGTCTCGAAGGTAAAATGACCAATACCCCGTTTACTGGGAACAGAGAAAGAGTTACCGAACTCTTGGGACGGATACATGATGATGTATACGGTCCTTTGTCTACAAATGCCAAGGTCGGTTCTTCGCACTTCTTTATATTCACTGATCATCTCTCAGGATTCGGACATATGTTCCTGTTGAAACACAAGTCTGAAATTTTTGAGAAATTCAAGAAATATAAGCTTAAAGTTAAAGAACCAGACGGGTAGAAGTATTAAGTCCTTCGATGTGATCAGAGAAGAGAATACTTGCGCATGGAGTTCCTGAAGTTTCTAAAAGGAGAATGTGATTCTCTCTCAGCTTACTCCTTCGTGTACACCACAGCACAACAGTGTATCGGGGCGGAGGTATCGCGCCCTATGAGATATGGCGCGCTCTATGATGAGTATTGCTGAATTATCTGTTTTCTTTTGGTGTTATGCACTTGAGAAGCTGCATACCTATTGAATGGGGTTCCAACCAAATCAGTGCCTACCACTCCATATGAGATATGAAATGGGAAGAGACCATGTCTTAAACGAGTTAAGATATGGGGTTGTCCGGCCTATGTTAAAAGGCAGAATCCGGACAAACTCGAGGCAAGGTCAGTTCTATATAAGTTTGTTAGGATATCCCAAACATTTGCGATGGTCTATCTTCTACCATACTGAGGAGTAAAAGGTGTTTTGTTTCTCAGCATGCCACCTTTTTAGAAAAGGAATTTCTTATGAAGAAATTTGTGGTCATGAGGTAGAACTGGAAGGAGTTCCAGCTAGACAAACTAACAGCTGATGATTTGATGAAACCAAAGGATTCAATAGTCTCTAACGAACCTCATCCTCTCCGTGAATCTGGTAGGGCTCCTCATCTACTTGAGAGATACTACGGTCTTCTCAGTGACAGTGGGAGCGAGGATTGCATCATGGTAGATGATGGACCAACTAGGTTCAGGCAGGCCATCACGAGTGGCGACTCTGTGAAAAGGCTAGATGCAATGCGATCAAAGATGGATCCTTGTACACCAACAAAGTATGACTTTGTATGTTGCACCTGAAGGAATAAAACCCATTGGGAGCAAATGGATCTTGAGAAGATTCCTGGTATAGATGGAAAAGTTGAGTCTTTGAAGGAATCGATATATTTTTGAATGGTCGATCTCCCTGCAGACTCTTTTTTGCGTCGAGCTGCACTTTTCTTCTTCTTGAGCTTTTTGGATTTTGAGCCTGATGGAGCCGAATTGGCAGCTAGAATGGTAGGCTTCTTCTGCCCTTCCCATTCCGTTCTAGGATCTTTCCGAAGTAACTTTAGCATCTTCTTCGTCTTATTAGATATGTGCGTACTCCACGGAGGCTGCGGTGAGTCAGTTTCATTTCTCAGGGCAGCGGGTTCAGTTGTCTGCTCCCAGAAGGCTTCAGCTTCTGTCTATATAAAGTTGGTGGTTGCAACTTGATTGTTCACCAACACACTCTTGGACAGCTCGGTCTCTCCAGCCTTGTACTTCTTCTCGACCCAGTATTTGAAGATATAGCAATCCTCAATCACATGGCTCACTACTCAGTAGTACGGGCAATATAGGGGATTGTCGGTCATTTTTTTTTCTTGAGGTCTTTTCGATTCCGGTAATTGTAGACCGTTGTTCAAGGTATTTTTAAATATCTTGCGGACCTTGTCCCTTCTGAAAGAGTAAACCTTGTTCTTTTTCTCCTTTAGGGAAGGCCCTTCTCCTCCCAGCAATGGCTTTCGAGACCGGTTGGTTTTGGAATCGCCTGCCTTTCGCTTGTCTTCATTGTCGGACGCATTGAAGACATTGGTACTGTTGAAATTCCCGCTTCTACGGTTGTCGTCCCGCTTGCTTTTCCAAGTCTTGTCCTTCTAAGAGTCCGAGGTAGACTCTTTCTTCGAGCGTTCCAGCATTTAGACTTTCTTGGTTAGCTCCTGAAACGTCTTGAGGCCTGCTGTACACAAGAATGAGACCATCCAATTGCTGAGGTTCCCAATGAGAAGGCTGACGGAATGGTCCTGCTCCAGCGGCGGTTCACATTTGACCGTGAGATTACGCCATCGGGCGATAAAGTCGGTGTTGCTTTCAATCTTCCCCGGCTTCGTCCTCACAAGGTCAGCAATGGAGATTTTATCACTGACACTCATGAACCTTTGCCAAAACAGAGACTCCATTTGGGCAAAGGTAATGACGGACCCGTCTGGTATACTTGCGTACCAGTCGAAAGCGACACCAGTCAGGCTGTTAACAAACTGATGAAGAAGGAGCTTATCATTGCCCCCTGTATTTCCGCACGATGCTTTAAAGTGGGCGACGTGCTGATTTGCATTTCCCGTCCCATCAAATCTTCTGAACTTAGGAATGACGTAGCCACTCGGGATTTCGATCGAATCGTACTGTGCGGGATATGACCGCCTACTACTGCCAATTTCTTTCTGAGCTTCAGCTTCGGCTACCAATGTTTTAACCTTGCTGGTGACCAAATCCATTATCCGATCTTATGTTAGCGGGATAGTGCTATCTGGGGCCAAGGCGTCCCCAGAAGCGGAATGTGGTCGGCTTTCGTGCGGCTCGACCAATCTTGGCCCCCAAAAGGCAGGCATCGGCTGCTTCAGGTTGTCATCACCCGGCTCATGAGTAGAGACATGTGCTTGATTGGGAGGCGCTCGAGCAATTTGAGCCGTAAGCTGCATCACAACGTTCGTTAGGTCATCAATTTTTGAATAGAGCTTGGCCATCTCTTTATCTTTGCTCCTGAGCTGTTTTCGAAGCTCTTGAAGCAGCTCTTGCTCCGCAGTCCTGGGGCGGAAAGTCAGCTCTTCCTCACTGTCCAAGCTTGATTTTATATGGACTGAGGGATCTTTCTGCCTGTCATCCTCATCGAGAGGGTTTTCATCATCCAGCGGAGGCGGCTGTTCTTGGGAAGCGGCAATCACATTCAAGCCAGATTGGGCTTGAGATGTGGTGGCCCCATCCTTGCTTTTGCTGTGAAGGTTGTCACTGGGGCGTGTGCCTGCCATATAGACCATATGGACAACATATCCGGCCATCATTTCATTATTGGTAGCTGACTTTGTGGACCACCGTCTTGGCCCTTCTATTTTGATAGCGGACAATCGATTTAAGATGGCTGACCTGACTAGATTCATGAGTAGTGCTGGCACTTCCTTTCCGGATTTGCCCCCCTGTTTTTGCGCAGCGTGGAACGCCCGATAGACTCTTGAAGAGATGGTGTCATTCTTTCTCTTTTGGGGCTGGGACACATCCCTTTGTGTCATTGTTCCGACCACTGTCTTCTTGATTCTGATGATCATGGCATTTTTCTGAACCCACTTAAGAGGTTCGAAGGAATTGCTGAATTTTACGGCCGACTCAGCCGTCGTCACGGAGTAACCCTGCTTTCGGAACCTCACAAAATTTCACTTGGCCGAAGTCCTAGCCCTCTTGTTCGCTCGATACCTGAGTCGCTTCTGTCTCAGCCTTTCTATTTTGAGCACTTAGCTGATTTCGGCTCTTTGGGAAGACGCCGTAGACCGATTGACCGAGAGCCTAGAGAAGTTGCCTGCTCGCGCGATTCTCAATGGCACCATCTGAACTTGGTGGAGCTGCTTCGTGGCCCCATTGGTGTTGACGTCCTTGCCCCCAGTTGGAACAGTGGAGAGCCGTTCGAATATGGATTTGCATTTGGGGTGGGATGCTTTGGCAACCACAATGTTCGGCCTCCTGCCCCTTGAGGTCGGTTTGGCCGCTTGGTTTTCCGTGACCTCCGCCAGATGAGCGCTTCCAGCAGGGTAGATGATGACGGAACCAAATTGACGGAGTGGCTCCTCCCACTGCCGGCTGAGACTGGCAGGGAGAATCACGCGGGTATTGATCTTGACTACATACGAGATCGGGGCTGCATCGGAAACTGAATTCATCTTAGAAGACATCGTCGTTGAAAGTTGATTGCTGCACTGAAAAAAACATTATTTCAGTACAAACATCGGCATATATGTTAAATGAGTTCGCATGAATGCTTAACCCGAGATATGGGAGGAGAGAAAGGTCCCACCGGGGATGCCAGAATCTGTAGGGTGTTTTTCGTCACCCCATTGAGATGAGAATATGCACGCATTTGTCAGGCGCATTACAGATTCCCGCTGCCTAGGGTGGGCTGGGGTTTATTGATTGTGGGGATCCGAATCTCCGGCAGCCGCGGACTAAACTGTCGTTAATTACCCCTCACCTTTGGAGCGAGAGAACCTCCGATTGACGGGTCAAACAGGTCATGCGAACTCAATGTGTAGTGTTGTGTTTTGTAGGGGTTTTGGATATATCGAGGGCCTCGCAGAGTTTTTATGGGGGTCCCGCTACCCGGATAGCGGGCTGGGGGTCAAGGGGACTAGCAGCCTGCTTGTGGGGTGCGGGACAGCGCCCTGTTATAAATTTTTTCTAACAGGGGAGGTATTTTTAGTGTGGAGTGTATATAAAATGAGGGGAGAAATAGCGTCCACGCGGGCGCTGGGTGCCGGCGCCCCACGTGCTTGGCACGCGAGTGCTGGGCGCTAGGCACCAGCAACAAAAAGGGATTTAGTCCCTGCACTGGGAGCTGTGCTCCCGATTGACTTTTGGAGTTGAACTCTTGACAAAGAGGACAAAGGAACTTAGCCCCTGCACTGGAAGTGGTACTCTCAAAAGGAAAGATTTATTATTTTATATATGTATATATGTATATATACATTTTTTTGAGGATTTAAACTCCTAAGATATTTTCAGAGCTAAATGAAAGGGGACTCCTTTCTTCTCCCTTGGACCCTGGATCTTCTCCAAAGTGGGTTTTTTTAGGGGCGGGTCTCCTTCTTCCTCTCGATTGACCGGATCTTGGAGAATAGGGGGTGAAATTTAAAAATCTCCCATTTTTGAAATATGATGAAAGATCCGAGCTTCCCTTTGTGGGTTTTGTTGTGAAAAACTATTTATTTTTTGAAGAGGAAGAGTTAAAATCTATTTTATTAAAAAAGAAGAAGGTTTTGAACCTGGAGGAAGGAGAAGGAGGCACAAAAACCCTAGAGTTTTTTAGAGGATGAAAAAGTTGTGCTAGATATTTTCATCATGTTTGCCTTTATAGACTACAAACTTTACATATAGCCCCTTGGGCTTTACAAAATGGCATTTTGCCCATCTTATGCCTCATGTGCTCATTTCTTTTGCACATGAGCCATGGGTTTTACAAAAAAAAATGGCTTTATGCCCGTTTTCCTTACATTTATTCATTAAAAAAATACACAAAAATTATTTATTACAAAATTTTTATTTTGGCATGGGGGAGGCCGGCGGCTTCATGTTCGGACTCGACCCGGGCATTGGCCCACTTGACCTGGTCTTGGGCCCACTTGATTTGGGGTTGGCTTTGATTTTGACTTGGTCAACCGGGTGTAAATTTTGACCCCAACAGTTAGCAACCAAATCCATGATTTGATCTTAAGTTAGCGGGCTGCTGTCAACGTTAGCCAAGACATTTCCCGAGATAGGATGCGACTGACTTTCATGCGATCCGCCCATCTTTGGATTTGAGGGAATAGGCGTCGGCTGTCTCGGGACACCATTTCCCGGTTCATGAGCAGAGCCCTGCGCTTGATTAAGCGGCTGAGAGGAAAGTTGGGCTGCGAGCTGTAAGACGACGTTTGTCAAGTCGTCAATTTTTTAGTAGAGCTTGGTCATCTCCTTGTCTTTACTTCTGAGCTGTTCTTGGATCTCTTTGAGAAATTGCTGCTCTGCGTTTTTGGGACAGAAGATTGGCTCCTCTTCGCTTTCCGAGCCTGACTCCTCATGAACCGAGGGATCTCTCGGTTATCAGCCTCACTGGAAGGGTTTTCATTACCTCCTAGAGGATGCTGGTCGTGGGAAGTGGCAGCCACATTCAAACCTGATTGGATTTGAGATGTGGTAGCCCCGTCCTTTCTCTTGCTGCGCGTGCCCACCATGTAGACAGTTGTTCATATCAGATTTTTGCATTTTTATACCGCCCAATTTTTATCATATTGCTTATCGGTAGGTACTATTGAGCCGTGTTTCCTAGTCAATTGCAGGATACAGGTCTTCGGCTCTAAACGGTGAAATTCATGGAAAAACACGACAAAACCCGGGCTCCTGCCAATCACAGATAAAACACGGATCTCCGCTCTCTATCCGTATGTTGCCGCATACCAGTTTAAGAGACAAAATGACAAATCAATATCGTTTTCATGCACAAGGCTCAATGGCAACACAAGATCCAAGAAATCTACACGGAGCTCGAGGAAATCATGACAAAAGATCCACATCAAATCACCTTTTGCTCAACAGAAATTCTGGAAAAATCGTGAAGATATTCTGAGAAAAATCATATGCCAGAATAAAGGACATAAAAGACCAGGGAATCACAAGAAAGTAGAGGATCCGACTCCTCTAAATGGCCGCGGAACCGCGGCCAATAGGGGGTCTAGGCCGCGGTTCCGCGGCCGTATCGGGGCGGCAGTCGACCAAGTTTTAGGGGCTGTTTTGTCTTTTCATCTTTGTTCTGAATGTTGCCCTAAATTTTCATTTCCCAGCCTATAAATAGCCCAGAACCTTGTGAAGCCAAGGGTGCTTAATTTTGTATTTTTAGGTTTTAGAATACTTGTGTTCTTCTTCCTCTTCTCATCTCTTCTCCATTGAAAAACTTGTAGTGAGCTTTTATGAGTGAAGAATGATGAATAAAGAAGTTCATTTTGTCATTATACTTGTCTTGTTCTTGTTATGTTTATTGCTTGTAATTTTTATTTGTTAACTTAGTTGTTGTTATTTGTGTTTGTTTCTTTCTTTTCTCTTTTCCTTTATCCTTAAACAACCATGATGCTTACGCTTGATCCTTGCCGAGGTGAGGTCGCAAATAGCTAGTTGTTATCTTCTAATCTCCTTCTTTCTATCTTCCTCTTTTGTTTTATTTTCTTTTCCGTATAATGGGTGAGTAGTTTCATACTTGTTAGGGTAGGATAAGGGAAGTTTGAGAGAAGGAAATCTCTCTCACTCTTTCCTTGCCCAACATCTTAAATTGACTCCCGTTAATTGAACCACAATCCGCTCCCTACGGCACCCTATCCTACATGATAGCGGTGATTCCGTAGTGAGACCGGTTGTGGTTGAATTAACCGGAGGTTATGGCTAAGAGCCAAGAACGGACGGACAAGCACCAAAAGGAAGAACTTAAGCTTTGGAAAGCCTAGCTTATGCTCGCAAGTTCCTTCCTAGTCCTGCTAATCCCCGTTGTTGCCGATTACCGTAACACCGATATTAAGAGTGGCAACGAAAGAAGTGAGCGACTCCTAACTCAAACTAACCTAATCCTAACCCTAACAAGCTCTCTTTACATATCATTCTAACACTTAGATAATCACAAACAAATCTGGAAAATTGGACTTAACTCGTTAAAGCACATAGAAAAAGATTCCCATCTCCCTGCGGATGACCCGTACTCAACCGGTTAGCTATAAGCGAAACCGTTTTGATTGCGGTAATTAACTAAACTTGAACACGCAGAATATCTAACAATCAAATGGCGCCGTTGCCGGGGAAGACGGTAGTTTATTTCTTTGTGTAATTTCGGGTTAACTTGTGAATATAAATCTAACCGAAAAACAAAACAAAAAAATATACATTGTAAAAAAACCATTTTGTTATTTTTGATTAGTTTTTGTGCAAGTGTGCAGGATAATACGGAATTCGAGTTCAGTGCCAAAGACGTGGGATATTCGAAGTTCAAGTTCAGTGCCAAAGACGTGGGAAGATAGACCCACATCTCGCGGCAACACCGCGACGGATCAAAACGAAGCAAATGGTCTACTGTAAGATTCTGGAGCCGTTACAGTGAACAAATCAAGATTCAGGACATACAGACAAGCAGAGGAGACCCAGACCAGAACCTACACAAAATTTGAAGGCCCAACTCTCTGTTCCTGTCGCGGAACCGTGGCATAAGAAGGCTTAGGCCGCGGAACCGCGGCCACTTGGTGCCCTCTGCATCTCAAAATCTCTGTAAGTGTTCCTTGCTTCTTCCCGACTCCTCTGGACTCCAATAAACTGTGTTTTCTGCAGCATTCTTTGCGCAAATTCTCTTTCCCCTTCCAATAAACTGTTCTTGTGCAGGATTCCTTGCGCCGCACTAAAAAATAAAAATTGTTTGTAGTTGATTTGTTACCGCTTTGCATTCATTAATACGGACTTAAGGGGCTTGAAACCAATTCAGATTGGGTGGGGATTTCATCACCCTTCCCAGGACCCCAGAAATCACAAAAAAGCATATGCATTGACCATTGTTAATTAAAAAATACTAGACTCAGCCCTAAGGACTTCGTGCTCAATAGGACAGAGGACTAGTTACAGGCATCGGCCGTTTATCCTATCTGACTTTTGCGGTGTCTAGGCAAGTGTGTCGAAGGCAAGTGGTTATTTAATTAAGGAACTTCGCGAAAGCGTTGGACAACCTCCCACTTACCTGGCACTTACCTGGTCGCAATTGACGGAGAAGAGGCGGTTTGAGGTCCTATTTCTAGCCCTCTGGAACAGTTAGGAGCTGTCTAGCAGACCTAGGTGACCCTAGATCTAGGTGTGATTGTGCATATCTTGTTTGTGATTGCTTAAAGCCGTAAGTCCGTACATATTTCTGTAAAGCTCTTTCTAAAAATAAAATAAAAAAAAGGAAAAAATCAAAAACTTTTATAAAAACTCGCCCTTTGTCGCCAGAATCCATTTTTTACCCACCACCCATCGCATTTCTCCATTGACGTTTTCTTACCTTCACCTTCTCCGCTTTGACCATACTAAACTCGTTTAGTGTATGTCCGCTTGGACTCGGGACACTAGCGCCCGCCTAGTCCGCGTTACGTTAGTCGCTACCGACTACGCGATCAACTCAGACGTCGAAACTCCGTCCACACCTCTTTCACCTTTACCGCTGCCGGCCAACTCCGACGTTGACCGGAATTCTGTTCATACATCTTCACCTTCACCATCACCAATCTCTTCTTCCGTGATGTCAGGATTTAATCCAAACATCTCTTTGACTACCCCTGGATTGGCTCCACCTCCTACGGAGACCAATAACCCACCACCACCGCCTGTTGTAGCGCCGCAGCGAATCGCGCTCCAGGATCGTTTCTATCCCACCCGTTCTGCACTTCCCACCTGTCTTTCTCTTCCACCGGCCAATGGAGATAATTTTGAAATTAAACCCCACTTCATCAGCATGCTTCCAAGATTTCATGGGCTTGAATCTGAAGATGCCTATATCTTCATCAATAAATTTCAAAACGTTTGTGCCATGATGAAAACTACCCAACCGTCGGACGATGCTATACGTCTATGGGTCATTCCGTTCACTCTATGCGATCTTGCTGAAAAATGGCTGTATAGCACCGCTTCCCACGCCATAACCAGTTGGGACGAGTTTGTTAAAGCGTTTCTAAAAAAATTCTATCCGAATCATAAAACCGCAAGGATCCGTAATGAAATCAACCAATTCTCTCAGCTTCCTTCTGAACCCTTCTGAAAGTGCTTTGACCGGTACAAAGACCTTCTTATTCAATGTCCTCACCACGGTATAGAGAAATAGAAACTTTGCCAAACCTTATACGAGGGCCTGAACCCAGCAACGAAGCAGTTGTTGGAAACCATCTGTCAGGGCCACTTCCTATCGAAATCTGACGAGGAAGCGTGACAATTCTTTGACGACCTTGTGGAGCAAACGCTATAATGGGAGAGCACCAGACCGACTTCTTCTTCTTCTACCTCCACTTCTACCGGTCAGTCTAGGGTAGGAATTCACCAACTTGATGTGTCTATTGCGATGAAAGCTGAAATGGCTGCAATAACGAAAAAGCTTGAAGCGATAGAGAGCAAATTTTCTTCTCCTGCTCCTACCCCTGTTCTCCCCCTTCGTACCATTTGCGCTTGTTGTTCCGATCCTTCTCACTTAACCGAAGAGTGTCCTTACAACCCACCATCGCAAGGACAGGATCATATTAATGCTGCATTTCAGCAAAGACCGATGAATGATCCATACTCTTCCACCTACAATCCCGGTTGGAGGAACCACCCCAATTTCGCCTGGAATCAGAATCAGAATCAATTCCAAGGCAACAATTTCCAAAGGCCCCCTCCGCCGCAACAACAAGCGCAACAACAAACTCAACATCAGTTTCAGCAGCCCTTCCAAGCCCAACCTTTTCAAAATCAGACGAACAACTTTGCACCCAACAATTCTTTTCCCCAAGATAATTTTGTTCCGTCAAACAACGATAAGGTTTCCTCGCTCGAACGAAGTCTGGAGGCGTTCGTTAAACAATCGACACAATCCACCGCCAACATCCAGTCTTCCATTCAGTCCTTAGTGCAACACACTGCCGCTCACGGGCAAAGCATTAAGACCATCGAGGTCCAGATTGCACAACTGAATGCGGCCTTAAGCGAGTGAGAGAAGGGGAAGCTCCCGTCCCAGCTACTCCCAAATCCCGGTCACCCACATAATGTACATGTTGCTCTTGAACAACAGAATCATAATGTGAGTGCCGTGACCACATTGAGATCGGGAAGGATGCTGCAAAACAACATTGGCACACGGATCAACGATGACACCCCGGCCGCTTCTTCTTCTTCTTCTTCTACTGCTTCTTCGTATTCTGAGCCTATTCTCCATTCTTCAAAAGGCTCTCCTTCTTCTTCTTCTGCTCTGAACGGACCCGCTTCTCACTCCACGAAAACACCTGTTCTGGGATCCGTTCCAACTCCACAATCTCCTCCACAAGCATTAGACTCACCCAATTTTAAAAACGTCCCATTTCCAAACCGGTTGAGGTCTAATAAACAAAATCCTCAAATGGAGAAGATTCTGGAGTTATTTAAGCAGGTTAACATTAACATTCCTCTTTTAGATGTCGTCCAACAAGTCCCATCCTACGCGAAAATCTTAAAGGACTTGTGCACGAAAAAGAGGAAGTCTCAGGTACCAAAGAAAGTTTTCTTGGCTAGTGCTGTGAGTGATGCTCTTACCCAATCTTTACCACAAAAACGGAAGGACCCTGGCTGTCCTACGATTTCTATTACCATTGGGGATAAGAACATCAACCGCGCACTATTAGATCTTGGTGCCAGTGTTAATCTGCTTCCGTACTCAGTATACGAGCAATTAGGCGTAGGAGAGCTGAAACCCACACACTGTACTCTTCAAATGGCCGATCGATCGATCACCCACCCTAGGGGTGAGCTAGAGGATGTGTTAATCAAAGTCGGGGACTTCATATTCCCCGTTGACTTCATTGTATTAGACACACAGCCTGTAGCTAACCCCCAGAATCAAATTCCGGTGATACTCGGTCACCCATTCCTTGCAACCTCAAATGCTGTGATTAATTGTCGCAATGGTTCGATGAACCTCTCTTTTGGAAACATGAAAATTGAACTCAACATTTTTAGGTTGGGGAATCAGCCCTCCGAACCTAATGCTCATATACTGGACGTTTGCTCAATCCAGGAGATCACCCCTGAAGAGTGTGAATTCGAGGAGTTTCTGTTCGATCATGATAACCTTAACGCTACTAGTGCGTTCTTCCTCGAACCTGCTGCTGTTTCTGCGCCCGACAACGACTACGAGTGTTTCACGTTTTTGAACGATCTTAGCCGCTCGCAACCCGAGTTTGAATCCTTCGAATTTTCGGATGAGTTACCTGAACCATCCGACTCGGTCGCTTACACTCGTTTTGAACCTTTGCTGGAGTCCTTTGAGTTCGAGACCTCTTCACCAATCTTGCCTTCCATCGTTTCACCTCCGACGCTCGAACTCAAGCCTTTGCCGTCTCACCTTAAGTACGCTTACATAGGTGAGAATGAGACCCTCCCTGTCATCATCTCGGCTTCTCTAGCTCCAGGGCAAGAGAAAGCCCTTCTCGCGGTCTTGCACAGCAACAGGCAAGCTTTTGGCTGGTCCATGGCGGACATCAAGGGGATTAGTTTCCTGATCGTTGAACATCACATTCATCTGATGGATGATGCCAAACCAGCCCGGGATCCACAAAGACGTCTCAATCCAGTCATGAAAGAGGCTGTGAAGAAGGAGATCGTAAAATGTCTGGATAGTGGTATCATTTACCCTATCTCTGATAGCCAGTGGGTTAGCCCCATTCACGTTGTCCCCAAGAAATCAGGTATAACGGTCATCACTAACGAGGTAAACGAGTTAATCCCTACTCGCACCCAAACTGGGTGGCGAGTATGCATCGATTATAGAAAACTCAACGCCGCAACACGGAAGGACCACTTTCCGCTACCTTTCAATGACCAAATGCTTGAACGATTGGCCGGACACGAGTACTACTGCTTTCTTGATGGCTACTCTGGCTATAATCAAATTCCCATCGCCGAAAAAGACCAGGACAAGACCACTTTCACTTGTCCTTTCGGCATGTTTGCATATCGTCGCATGCCCTTTGGGTTATGCAATGCGTCCGCTACCTTCCAGCGGTGTATGATGGGAATCTTCTCAGACATGGTGGAAAAATTTCTGGAGATCTTCATGGACGATTTCTCCATCTTCGGCGATTCCTTCAACGAGTGTTTGCTGCATCTTGACACTGTCCTTACCCGATGTAAGGACAAGAATCTCACTTTGAATTGGGAGATGTGCCACTTCATGGTGCGCGAAGGTATTGTCTTAGGACATATCATCTCGCAAAATGGCATAGAGGTTGACAAAGCAAAGATTGAGGTCATTTCCAATCTACCTCCTCCCAGATGCGTCCGAGACATCCGAGCCTTCCTTGGCCATGCCGGTTTCTATAGACGGTTCATCAAGGACTTTAGCAAGATTGCTAGGCCCTTGACTCTTTTGCTGGCCAAGGCCACGCCATTCGAATTCAACTCGAGCCGTGTGACTGCGTTCGAGTCATTGAAAAGCTCACTCACTTCTGCTCCCGTTCTTTCTTCACCTGACTGGACGCACCCATTTGAGATTATGTGCGATGCATCCGACTTTGCCATTGGTGCTGTCCTTGGACAACACATCAACAAGATGCCGCACGTAATCTATTATGCTAGCCGAACCCTGAACGACGCCCAACTCAATTATACAACAACCGAGAAGGAATTCTTGGCGGTTGTATTTGCTTTAGAAAAGTTCAGGCCCTACCTCATCGGCTCTCCGGTCGTTGTCTACACAGACCATTCTGCTCTGCGCTATCTTTTTGCGAAGAAAGATGCAAAATCTCGGTTAATACGTTGGATCCTCTTACTTCAAGAGTTTGACCTTGTCATTAAGGACAAACGAGGATGTGAAAACGTAGTTGCCGACCATCTCTCACGACTTCCTTCTTTGCCTTCACTTCCAATTCCGATCAACGACGTTTTCCCGGATGAACAGCTCTTGACGGTATCTTGCAAACCCTGGTTCGCAGATATTGTAAGCTATTTGGCCACAGGATTACTACCGACTGAATGGTCAAGTCAGGACAGACTTCGCTTCTTATCCCAAGTAAAACACTTTACTGGGACGAACCCTATTTGTTCAAGTACTGTCCCAACCAGATTATTCGTCGGTGTGTCCCTGACGATGAATTCAAGAGTGTGCTGTCGTTTTGCCACGATCAAGCGTGTGGCGGGCATTTTGGCCCTAGAAAGACAGCTGAGAAGATCTTGCAATGTGGTTTCTACTGGCCACAACTCTTCAAAGACGCTCATGACTATTGCAAGACTTGCTCCGGGTGCCAACACATGGGCCGGATATTCCGGAGGAACGAGATGCCGCTCCAACCAATCTTGGCTGTGGAGATTTTTGACGTTTGGGGGATAGATTTCATGGGGCCGTTTCCCAGCTCTTTCGGGAACTTGTACATCCTTCTCGCCGTTGATTACGTCTCTAAGTGGGTCGAGGCTGTGCCCAGCCGGACTAACGACAACAAGGTTGTCGTTAGGTTTCTTAAAGAAAACATTTTCTCCTGTTTTGGGCACCCCCGAGCGATCATTAGCGACAATGGAAGCCATTTCTGCAACAAGACTTTCGAGGCCTTGATGCGGAAATATTCCATTAATCATAAGCTCTCTACGCCCTACCACCCCCAAACCTGCGGGCAGGCCGAAGTTTCAAATAGGCAAATCAAACAGATACTGGAGAAGACGGTTTCCAAGAACCGTAAGGATTGGTCGCTGAAACTCACTGATGCCCTTTGGGCATTTCGAACCGCTTATAAGACCGATCTTGACATGTCTCCCTATCGGTTTGTGTACGGAAAAGCTTGCCACTTACCTGTCGAAATAGAGTATCACGCATTTTGGGCGATAAAGGAGCTGAATCTGTCTCTCGAAGATGCGGGCAGCCATCGGAAGCTGCAGTTGAATGAATTGAGCGAGCTTAGGGATGAGGCTTACAATAACGCGGTTGTCGTTAAGAATCGAACGAAGGTGTTTCATGATAAACACCTTTTGCGCAAAACTTTCGTACCTGGTCAACAGGTACTGCTTTACGACACCAGACTACACTTCCATCCAGGAAAGCTCAGATCTCGCTGGAAAGGGCCGTATTTTGTGCAGAATATGTATCCGCATGGCGCTGTGGATTTGGAGAATCCAAAGGACGGTTCATTTTTCAAAGTAAATGGACACCGACTTAAACCGTACCTTAGCGCCGAACCAACAGAGGAGCTCCTGTTCTTACAGGAGCCGGTTTACCCTGCATAATCTTCCTCTGCCTACCTCCAAACTTCGGTTATCCAGCCAAGAACAAGTGGACACTGTTCCAAATAAGTTTAGGGGTATGTATATACCATTTTGTACATTTTTGTGGATATTCTTTTCCATTTTTGCTTTTCTTTTCTTTTCTTTAAAAACAAAAACAAACAAAAAATGTGTGTATAGCTAACCGACAATTTTGACCCTTCAAATGATCTCTTCATGCAATGACAGTGAGGACACTGTCCAGTTTAAGTTTGGGGGTACGCTCGGTACGCATTTCTTACCTTCGCATTCATATGTATATTTTGCATCTGCATATTAAAATCCATAAAATCCATAAAAATCAGAAAATTTTCTAAAAACATAAAAACTTTTTTGTCAAGTTAGCTAGTGGGAGGACTCTGATTCAACATTTCGACGGTTTTGTTTGATAAAATAAGAATAACTAAATCTTATTTTTAGATTTTGAAAACCTGAAAGATAACTCTCCTTTGAAGTTAACTATAGCTGATATACGTCTTTACATCACACTACACGTGTCATGAGTTTTGGAAATTAGATGACAAGTCTTTTATGTCTAAAAACTTTTAAATGGATAAATGATTTTCTGAGAATCAAATAGATTTGTTCTGAAATAAGCAATATCAAGAATAGTTTATGAAGTTAAGTGAATATGAAGGGATATTATTGATGCCTTAATTGGAACTAAGTCTGAAAAATAACCCATCTGAAACTTGATTGGAATGATTACATACCGAACCCACTAAACACGTCTTTTATCCAAAAAAATAATTGAACTGCCGGTTATGTCTCCGTTCGTATTGAATTATCATGATTTTCACGCCAAATTGTCTTTTGTTTTTGGACCTAGGTAACTTGAGTAATTAAGTCCGCTGGGGTGTTTCTACACCTAATTCCCTAAAGCCAACTAGTTTGGGTGCATTGGCCCAAAGCTCGCTAAGAAGCCTAGAAAGTCCAGATTAAAACAAAATCAAGCAAGTGTTCTCTCCGAGTTAAAATTCCTAACGGTTCTTTGTGTGAGAATAATCTTGATAAAAGACAGGCTTTTATAAAAATTTTAGCGGAGATATGAAGGTTTTATTCTATGATAAAGACTATTGCACGTTCACAGAGGTGTGTATGAAATGAAAACAAGAAAAAGGTGGAGTGAAAAATAAGACCTAGTTTCCTGTTAGGGAAGATAGAAATTCTGAAGTTTAAACTTTACTGGAAAACGAAACTTGAAAAATGCTTAACTCTTTATAAAACTTATGTGATCCTTTTTAAAAAATTTTATAAGGACTTATTGTATGATATGATGACTTTATTCAATCCTTCTGAAACTTAACGACACTATTTGCACTGCACGTAAAGACATATAAAATCTGTGGTTAAATAAGAAGCGAGGTGTGAAAAATAAAGGTTCGATAGTCTAGACTTAGGATAATAGAATTGTTATTTTCTGAAACAAAACTTTAGGGTTTGAATCTTAGTTATTTTACAAAACCAACTTGACCGGATTTTGTGGGTAGTATCCGCTGAAAACCCTCAGGAGACAACACTCCTCCTACTAGGGACACCTAGAGGTTTAACGGCTTGTTGCACATGCTCAGTGCAATTGCGAAAGTGAGGTTAGGAAATTGGCTTTGCTCGGGACGAGCAAATGATAAGTTTGGGGTATTTGTTCATATCAGATTTTTGCATTTTTATACCGCCTAATTTTTATCATATTGCTTATCGGTAGGTACTCTTGAACCGTGTTTGCTAGTCAATTGCAGGATACAGGTCCTCGGCTCTAAATGGTGAAATTCATGGAAAAACACGACAAAACCCGGGCTCCTGCCAATCACAGATAAAACACCGATCTCCGCTCTCTATCCGTATGTTGCCGCACACCAGTTTAAGAGACAAAATGACAAATCAATGTCGTTTTCATGCACAAGACTCAATGGCAACACAAGATCCAAGAAATCTACACGGAGCTCGAGGAAATCATGACAAAAGATCCACATCAAATCACCTTTTGCTCAACAGAAATTCTGGAAAAATCGTGAAGATATTCTGAGAAAAATCATATGCCAGAATAAAGGACATGAAAGACCAGGGAATCACAAGAAAGTAGAGGATCCGACTCCTCTAAATGGCCGCGAAACCGCGGCCAATAGGGGGTCTAGGCCGCGGTTCCGCGGCCGTATCGGGGCGGCAGTCGACCAAGTTTTAGGGGCTGTTTTGTCTTTTCATCTTTGTTCTGAATGTTGCCTTAAATTTTCATTTCCCAGCCTATAAATAGCCCAGAACCTTGTGAAGCCAAGGGTGCTTAATTTTGTATTTTTAGGTTTTAGAATACTTGTGTTCTTCCTCCTCTTCTCATCTCTTCTCCATTGAAAAACTTGTAGTGAGCTTTTGTGAGTGAAGAATGATGAATAAAGAAGTTCATTTTGTCATTATACTTGTCTTGTTCTTGTTATGTTTATTGCTTGTAATTTTTATTTGTTAACTTAGTTGTTGTTATTTGTGTTTGTTTGTTTCTTTTCTCTTTTCCTTTATCCTTAAACAACCATGATGCTTACGCTTGATCCTTGCCGAGGTGAGGTCGCAAATAGCTAGTTGTTATCTTCTAATCTCCTTCTTTCTATCTTCCTCTTTTGTTTTATTTTCTTTTCCGTATAATGGGTGAGTAGTTTCATACTTGTTAGGGTAGGATAAGGGAGGTTTGAGAGAAGGAAATCTCTCTCACTCTTTCCTTGCCCAACATCTTAAATCGACTCCCGTTAATTGAACCACGATCCGCTCCCTACGGCACCCTATCCTACATGATAGCGGTGATTCCGTAGTGAGACCGGTTGTGGTTGAATTAACCGGAAGTTATGGCTAAGAGCCAAGAACGGACGGACAAGCACCAAAAGGAAGAACTTAAGCGTTGGAAAGCCTAGCTTATACTCGCAAGTTCCTTCCTAGTCGTGCTAATCCCCGTTGTTGCCGATTACCGTAACACCGATATTAAGAGTGGCAACGAAAGAAGTGAGCGACTCCTAACTCAAACTAACCTAATCCTAACCCTAACAAGCTCTCTTTACATATCATTTTAACACTTATATAATCACAAACAAATCTGAAAAATTGGACTTAACTCGTTAAAGCACATAGAAAAAGATTCCCATCTCCCTGCGAACGACCCGTACTCAACCGGCTAGCTACAAGCGAAACCGTTTTGATTGCGGTAATTAACTAAACTTGAACACGCAGAATATCTAACAATCAACAGTGTGGACCACATATCCAGCAATCTCTTTATCATTGGCGAGGTAACCCTGTTCTTCGAACCTCATGAAGTTCAGCCTAGCAGGAGCCTTAGCCTTTTTGTTGGCTCTATTTCTGAGCATTTTCTGTCTTAGCTTCTCAATCTTGACGGCTTGACGGGCATCCGTCATCCAGGAAGCCATCGTGAGTCGATTAATGGGGAGCTTAGAGAAGATACCCGATTGAGCAGTTGTCAGGGGCACCGCTGGCACTTGTCCAAGTTGCCTTGTTGCTTTGTTGGTGTTGATGGCCTTGCCCCCAGCTGGGGCTAAGGAAAGTCGTTTAAACAACGACTTGCGTTTGGGTAGTGGTGCTCTCGAGATCACCACATTTGGCCTCCTACCTTTCAAAGCCGGTTTGTCTGTTACTGGAGCTTGAGAAGCTGGGACGGCGCTAGCTGGCATGAACAGAATAGAGCCAAATGGTAGCGGAGGCTCTTCCCACTGTCGCCCTAGACTGGCCGGGAGGACCATCCTGGCATCCATCTTCATCGTGTAGTAGATAGGAGTTGTGCTGAGGGCTGAGATTGTCCTTGGAGACATTTTGTTGCGTCCGAGGATTGCAATCGAAAATTGTTAAGCTGCACAAAGAACCATGATTTCAGTACAGGTAATCAATGTATATGTTGATTGAGTTCGCATGGATATTTAACTCGAAATATAGGAAGAGAGATTGATCCCACCGGGAGTGCCAGAATTTGTAGGATATTTTTCGTCATCCGATTAAGATGGGAATACGCACGCGCTTGTCAAGCGTACTATAGATTCCCCCTTCCTAGGGTAGGCGGGGGTTTATTGATTGTGGGGATCCAAATCTCCGGCAGCCACGGACTAAACTGCCACTAATTACCCCTCGTTTTTGGAGCGAGGGAATCTTCGATTGATGGGTCAAACTAGTCATGCGAACTCAATATGCAGTATACGTGTGTTGTGTCTTGAGAAGTTTTGGATTTATCGGGGGCCTCGCAGAGTTTACGGGGGTCCTGCTACCCGGATAGCGAGCTGGGATCAAGAGGGCTAGCAGTCCCCTTGCAGGGTGCGGGGCAACGCCCTGTTAGAAATTTTTTCTAACGGGAGAAGTGTGTATGTATATAAAAAGAAAGGGAAAATAGCGTTCTAAGGACGCGTGAGCGCCAGCGCCCCACGTTCTCGGCACGCGCGAGCGGACGCGAGTGTTGGACGCCAGCGCCCGCGCCTCCACGTGCTCGGGACGCAGGCGCTAGGCGTCAGCAGAAAAATGGGCTTAGCCTCAACACTGGGAGTTGAACTCCTAACAAAGAGGACAAAAGGGCTTAATTCCTGCAATAGGAGTTGTACTCCCAAAAAGAAAGATTTATTATTTTATATGTGTGTGTGTGTATTTTTGAGGAGTTAAACTCCTAAGATATTTTTGGAGCTGATGAAAGGGGACCCCTTTCTTCTCCCTTGAGCCTTGGATCTTCCCCAAAGTGGGGTTTTCGGAACTCTTTATTGGCTGGATCTTGGAGAAAAGAGGGTGAGATTTTAAAAAATCTCCTCTTTTGGAGATTTGATGGAAGATCCGTGTTCTCATTCAATGGTTTTATGGTGAAAAACTATTTCTTTTTGGAAAAGGAAGAATGGAACTCTTGATTTAATTCAAAAAAAGGAAGAAGGTTTAGAATCTTGAGCAAAGAAAAAGAGGCACAGAAAACCTAATTGGGGAGAATGAATTATTCTTTCATTTTATCATCATGTTGCCTTTTATAGACTTATAAATTTATATATAGCACCTCGGGCTTTACAAAATTACATTTTGCCCATCCCATGCCTCAGGTGCTCATTTCTTTCGCACATGAGCCACGGGCTTTACAAAAATTTGGTTTTTTGCCCATTTTTCTTACATTCATGTATGAAAATTATATCAAAATTATTTATTACATAATTTTCATTTTGGCATGGGGGAGGCTGGCCGCGGGGCTCGACTTGGGCATGGGGCCACCTGGTCTGGGCTTGGGCCCACCTGGCTTGGGATTGACTTTGACTTTGACTTGGTCAACTGGGGTGTAATTTTTGACCCTAACAATAACATGCGACCGATATAGCCTGGTAAGAGCTGTAATAACATGCGACCGTATAGCCCGGTACGAGTTGTCGACATGGGACTCCTGATATCATGTTGTACGAACGCATACTCAAACTACCCCAACCCTCGCGTATCTATAGCTAACATTGTAATAAATTCAATCATAATATAAAATGCTGACTGAACAGGAAAACATGACAAGTCATGATGATAGTACAATATGGTAAACATGTAAGCACGAGTAATTGTTTCATGGCATGAATGTTCAGCATTCTAATCAGTGATATCGTTTTAATGTAAGGAAACAGAAATCGTGAACAGGCATGTCGTGTCAAGCAGGTCATGATAACAGTCTCAAGTAGTATGTCAAAAACAGTCGATATAATATGATGGTATCAATAATTTAAACAAGAATCTAAATGAATTTACAAGCATCTCTATTTAATATCCGGATTTATTATTGAGAAGAATAATAAACTACAATATGGTTGTAAAAAATTAATGTGATTAATGGGTGTTCTAAAAATTCTAGGGTTTTCGTTTCATGTATGATGAACATAAGGTTTCATTTAACATCGTATGGTTTGATTGTTAATAAAAACACAAACCTAAATATATAAAATTAATACCAAGGGTATTAAAACACAATCAATATAGTTATCTTATATAAATGCACTTAAGTGTTATGTTTCATACTATTAGTAACAATGAGTAATTTCTTGATTTTATTATATATTGTATATTTATTTTCTTGTTATTACAATGATCTGATCTTATGTATAAATATTTTAATTATCTTAAACTACTGTTCACTAAGCACTATATTATGTAAGCTATATTCTACAAAGATTCAACAAAAAATAAAACTGAATTGATTATTTAACTTAATGAAATGATAACTCACATATACTAATTAAAATTTATATCAACAATGCAAATAAGTATATATATATATATATATATATATATATATATATATATATATATATATATATATATATATATGAGCAGTATGTAAACTTATGTGAGCAGTATAAAACTAAGATTTTCATCATGTATATAATAATTACATGGTATTTTAGTGAAATTGCACAATAATAAAATTTTCATTCAAATATTATAGACTAAGAAGTTATTGCGATATTTGTCGATATTGCATCGGATAAAAAAACAAGAGTACTTGGTTCGGAGACGGATAAATACGACGACACGAAACACAACTCCAAGATGGCTCAGCAAATTTTGAAGAAGAAAATATTGTGATGGGAAAGAGAGAGAAAGTTGATTTATATGAGAAAGAGAAAGATAATAATCATGTTAGTTATAGGGAAGAGAGAGATGTTAAAAATTAGAGAGAGATTATTATAATTGGAGAGAGAAAGAAATATTCTGATGAGATGAGATTTGGGTTTGATTTTAAGAGAGGGAAAAATATATAAATATAAATGAGAGATATGATAGGTTATATACTTCTATAAGATATTAGAAAAGTTGTATATACACATATTAGTTTGTATATAGTTAGGATAATAGAAAAGTATATGCATATACATATATTAGTATATAGTAAAAATATATTTATATGGTGATTGGAAAGAGAAAATTGAGTTGTTAGTTTAGAAAAAAATATTTATATGGTTAAAAGATTTAACAGGGACTCTCATGACCTGTCAAAACTAAATATTTTAACTAAATAAATATCGTTAAACAAAATATCTTATAAATAAGATTTAAAAAGTGGTAAAATCTTGTGTATATATAATGTTTAAAGATACCAAACAAAATATCTTTTGTTTAAACTTTAATACTAAAATATAAATATGGTTATAAAATAGTGTTCAACAAATAAATATTTAAATACTAATAATACACTTATTTAACAAACTTGAAAAACCATAATTATATGCATATATCTTAATTAAAAGTATTAAACTCTAAATTATAATAATAATAAAACAAAACCCAATATATCCAAAAAGAAAAAAAAATGCACGACTAAGGTGTTACAACACATGCAAAAGAAATCTGAGAATACCTTCACAACATTCATACAGACTAGACTAAATTCATATACCTTCTGTAATGCATTGTATTATCATAGTTTGTTATGAATGATAAGGTTTTCCAATGGTCTGAGTGTATATGATTACTCCGAGTGAATAATATTGGATGCTCCACTTCGTGGTTCATTATTACATAGAAATCTTGAATACCACTGAGTCGAAAGTCTAGGGTATCTTCTTTTATCTGCTCCATTGAAATCAACTCCATATAATCCAAAACGTGCAGTATAGCCAAACATTAATTCGAAACAATCTATAAACGACCACACAAAGTAGCCAACCGTGTTTGAGCCGTTTCTGCACAAAATGATTGATTCAATAAGAAAAGGCAATTAATCTATATATATCATATTGTTTGATGAGTCCCAAGAATGGATATGTTGAAAGCAGAAAGACTTTAAAGCATGCATTAAGAATTATCAAAATGCAACTAGAATATATAAAATAAAATTTTAGCAAGACTATGAAAAGAATCAACATAGAATACGACCGTTAGCAAAAAAAATATCTAGAGGTGATTGTTTCTTTACATGGAACCATTCATCATAATGGTAATATGAGGATGATGTGGTTCATAGAATCATAAGAAGCAAAAATGAAAAAGTGCTTTCGAAGCATCATGTGATCACAACATATCCATGAATCTGAGAGGGAAAATGTTTATAGAACTGATACAAGTCCAACATTTGTTTTTATCTGTGGGAGTGGTTAAAATTAGGAAACAATGTTCGAAAATTTGTCTATTAGAAATGCAAATGGTAAGATGGCTTGGCTCCAGAGTAGGCTGATAATTGTGTTAATTAGTTTAGAAGTAATAAAATCCTAGGTAATTGAACAAGGCAAATGCTGGGCCTAAATGATAGAGAATTAAAAAAAAAAGATGCATTAGTTGTTTCTTAATCAGAAGTTTAGCATAAAAAGCTTGTTATAGTTGCAAACCTCTTTGTTCGGGGTTAGATAAAGGAAACACACCTTACAGATTGAAGCAAGCTTTCTAAATATCCATCTAAGTAGTTTACTCTGTGATCATCATCTGCACCATCCCCGGTAGTTGGTTTTATGTCGTACTCCCCACATCCTGAACTCGTCAAAACATAAAATCAAACTTCATTCAACTTTCTTGTCATGGCTTATTCATTAAGAGGAGAAAATTACCGTTTTCATGTATCATAATTGGAGGGTTCCTGTAATTTACTTTAACATACTCGAGCATTTTTCGAAGAGCCCATGGAGTATTAGGCATTGGAGGCATTCTTCCCTTAGCGAAAACCTGATAAAATATGCTTTAGGTGATATGATTCAGAATAGAACTGACCTAAACTTTCTCAATATAAACAAACATACCTTTCCAAAATCCCCTGTCAAAAAATCTGTGTAGAGTGCAAAAGAAAGATTAATAATTTGGTAAATGTGTAAATATGATCGGTCGGAAACCATGGGAAGCTTACCGGGCATGTTAGCTAATTTAGCTGAGACATCTTTGAGGTAGTCCCTATTGTCCTTATCGAAATTGTTAGGATAGGATTGGACATAAAATACACAGTAATGATTGATGCCAATGAAGTCGAATGATCCTTTCAACTTCTTCGATTCCTTTTTATTGAAGGTAGGCAGCCGAGATCCTACAAGCTTACACATGGTAGAAGGGTAGTTTCCATGCACTAGTGGATCCAAGTACCTGGTCCAAATCAGACATTTTGAGTGACAAGATTGATGAGAAAAAATAAATTGCTAAGTTAAATATCGATGTTATTCACTAAACAGCCTTAATTTTTTTTTTACTGGGGTATACTTCCTTAAACTTTGGTTGAAAGGGAGTTTTTCCGCTAAATGCCCTAAATGTTGCACTTATATTGAATATACCGTAATAAAAAAAAATTAAAAGCAGTCAACTGAAAAAACAACGATAATAACTATCGATTATGTAATTAAGCAAAGATGAGTAAAGGTTTCGTAGATACGGTACTAACCATCCTATATGAAAATCCCTTGCTCTTTTTGTAGCAACAACATCCTCTTGTGAGTTTGTGAAAGGCTCAAACCAGAAGATAAGGATGGTAATTCCTATTTGCCCTTTTTGCACTGCCTGCATAAAAACATAACACTACATAAAATTGAAGCATCCCCGGCATTTTTTCTCGAAGAAGAAACTTTACCTGATATTTATCCTTGTACAAAGCTGCAGCTGATGCATGAGACAGCAGAATATTATGCGTAAATATATATGGTTCTTTTGTGGAATCCCCCTTGGAACAGTTAAAACCATAAGAGTAGGAGCAATGAGCAGGCGGAAAATTTCCAATGTCGTGACCCATCACTGCTTCCAAATTCGGTTCATTAAAAGTGATCCAGTATTTCACTCTGTTACCAAATTCTTTAAAGCATATATCGGCATAAGCAGTGAAATCCTCTCTGATTCAAGACCAAAGGGGGAAAAAGCAATTCAATAGAAGTTGTATATGATGAAGATATGCACGACGGATTGGAGAATTACACTATTTTAGGGCTTAACAGTCCTTCATATTCATCTTCAAGTGTTTGTGGAAGGTCAAAATGATACAGGGTAACATGAGGCTCTATTCCTGCAAGATTTAGAAAGGGGAAAAAAAAAAAAAAATCAAACTCCAACCTTTTAAGGCATGTTATGGTTTCGAAGAACTCAGAGCAGTTGAGAATGGAATCAAACCATAGCTAACAAGCTCATCAATGAGATTGTTATAATACCGCAAGCCTTTTGGGTTCACAAGCCCCCGCGCATCTGGAAGATGATGGGATTGTGAAAATTATTCTACTGTTATAGTTACAACTCTTAATTTAAGTTAAATATGAAACTTTTACCAGGAATTAGTCGAGACCATGAGATTGAGAATCTATAGGCATCGAGGCCCATATCATGCATCAACTTCACATCTTCCTGTCGTCAAACAAAGTACAATATATTTTCTCCCTTCAAAGAGTTGTCTGAGTAAACGGTGGGGATGTTACCTTGTACTTGTGATATTGATCTGCGGCTATGTCTCCGGTGCTCTTGTCTGTGTTCAAGCCTGTAAAATTAGCATAAAATAGAAAATTTAGGCTAAATAGATTAAATTTCTATATCATGTGTCGAGATAGCTACCGTTGTGTGCAAAGGTGTCCCAGGTGCTAGGTTTTCTTCCATCCTCTGCAACTGCTCCTTCGACCTGCAATTCGTTTATGGTTGAGGATAGAAAATGCATCAGTAATGCATAGTGTTTCAGGGATCTGTTGTTCCGAATGCAACCAAATCTAATCTAGTGTGTTTTATTGTGGAGCTATTTACCATTTGCTTTTATTAGGAAAACATCTTAATCTCATAAAAAGCTATTTTTGATGGTATGCTTATAACTTCGTCATCTCTTCGTGAGTATCATCAGCATGGACCGCGCATGGCCGTTTGTTATGGGCACTCCAATTTTCTGAAATTGATCCAATGGAATGATCGTATGATTCTGGTTCGCTGGCCAGAACCGATCGGTTTGGCTGTCTGTTATGGATCATGTGGCCTTGTGATCACTGATAAGCAGGATTTCGGATGTCGTCAAAGATCGGTTTCAGCGGCGATTAAATGAAAGGTTCCCCTATTGACTGGTCTATGGAAATTTTTTATAGAAATTTGAACTTCCTTTGAAATTTTTATTTTATTTTATCCCCTTGTGTTTACTTACCTGATAAGCAGAAGTACCAGCACCAAAGATAAATCCGCGCGGGAAATCGTCTCGGCTTACTTTAGCAGCAGCAGCAGGAGCAGCAGCAGCAAATATCGATTCGAAGACCAACAGATAAAAGATCAGGGGTGTTTTATGCAAAGAGAAGCAGCAGCATCTCCCCATTTCTATGATCTTTTTCCTGGACTGGTCCTCTCACCAGCAGATTCTGGATGCCAATAAAGTGGTGCTCTCTTTTGTCAGCAGCTATATTCTATTGTTTGTGTCCATGATTGGCCCCTGCCAATATTGTCCAGATTCCATTTGCAGCAACTTTTCAAAGGGATCAGCTTTTTAACAGATATAGCACAATTATTTGGAATAAACTATTTTAAAATAATATTATTAAAAAATTTATATATAAAAAGCAACTTTTAAAAGATATTACAAAATTAGACCACTGGGCACCACATAGGCGTCACGTCAGCGCCAGCACAGAGCAAGCACTGGCGTGTTAAAAAGAAATTTTAAGAAGCACAGTTTCAAACTGCACCCCTAAAAAATGTAGCAAAAAATATGAATCATTGATGAGCGCACTTTGAAAGTGCGCCCATTAATTTTATCAATGGATGTACTTTGAAAGTGAGCCCATTGATTTTCATTGGGCGCACTTCTAAAATGCGTCCAATACACCATTTTCATTGTCCCTTACCAGCTTTTTCTTGCATTGCCTACTCACTCACGGTACTTTGTTTTTTTTTAATTTTTGGACGCAATTGCAAACTGCATCCCAAAAAGAAATATACTCATTCACGGATTTGTGTATTTTTATGGCGCGGTTTGCAAGTGCGCCTAAAAAAGAAACACAATCATTCATGGGTATATTTTTCTGGGGCGCAGTTGGCAACTACGTCCCAAAAAACACATACCCATGAATAATTGTGTTCCTTATATGAAGAGTTCGATCTCTTCTTTTCTATCTTAAATCTCACTCTCTGTGCCACGCTCTCTATCATTCTGTCAGATCTCATCACCATCACTATCTCTATCTTTCTCCCTCTCAGCTCTCAGTCCCCTCCCCTCTCTCTCTCTCTCTGTGTCGGGATCTTCATATGCAGAATTGTCATCAATCGATGAAATCAAGAGTTGCATTACTTAAACCATCGTGAAATCTGTATACACGAAGATAGACTACACTAGTTACGAAGGCATTCTCTATCGATTACGGGGGTATGAACTGGTCGATGAAGATCAATCGTTGGCTGACCTATTGTTGGCCTGCAAGTACAGAACACTCGTATCTATAGGTCCAGACACATAAGTATATCTATACAATGAAAAAGTCGAGTTATATTAATTTTGAAACAATGAGCATGTATAACAAAGAACATATGTGTGTGTATGTGTGTGTGTTTGTTTTTTGTGTTTGCATGTGTGGGTGTGTGGGTGATTAGTCCAAAAATACTTGTTAACCGTAATCAGAAACAGCGTCGCTTTGCAGCTAGCCGGTGAATACGGGTCGATCCACAGAGATGTGTAATTTTCTTAATGTGTTTTTACGAGTTGATTCCAAATGTTGTTTGGATTGATTTATTAAATCTAAAATACCTAGATCTATCAATAAACTAAATTAATCTAAATTAAAGTCTTGCTAGGGTTAGGCTTAGGGGAAGTTGGGAGATTAAAGGTTTCCTCACCGCTTTCAATGCCTTATTTTAGATCTATTAGATGTTATGGTAATTATCAATGAAGTGGATTAGAATCTTTTGGGAAGATATTTCTTTCTCTAGATTCTTGTCCTTCCTTTATCGATCCTTACCCTAACCTCCATGGAAAACACGCGCAACCGGTCCTTTATACTAAGGTGTCACCGTTACCTCGAGGGGTAAGGTACCGTAGGGAGCAGTGTGTGCATGTATGCATGGAGTTCTAATTCTTAGTTGTGAAGGGGCATGAAATGGGTGAGAGATCTCATCTCTCAAACCTTTCCCTAAGGCTAACCCTAACAAGCGAGGAGATTACTCGCTCATTAGGGGATTAAAAGACATTCTAAATTAAAAGAGAATTAAAACAAAGAATTAAAAGTAACTTATTAATTTTTATTGATGGCTCTCTCCAAACAATAATGCAGTACAGGTCTGAATTTGTGAAATGAAAAGAGGCATAGGGTTTTACAATTTTTGGTTACAATTTATAAGTAAACAGGAGAATTTAGGGTTACGGGATTCGCACATGTGCAATTACAGATTTGCCCACGAAAAATCCAAACCCCCGCACCGACGCACCGACACGGGCACTGAATGGCCGCGGAACCGCGGCAAATGTGGGCCTTGGGCCGCGGTTCCGCGGCCCTTTGGTGAGCTCAGCTCACCATCTTTTCTGGGATTGTCTGTAGTTATCTGGGCTTGTTTATTCTTCACTATTTTTCTTTGTTTGGCTTCTTATTCTTCTCCAGATCTTCAGTGAAAATTTGTAGTGGTCTTTTAACCATTTCCTTTAACATTTCGGACCATGCATTGCCTTGTGAATTGTTCTTCGTCTAGGCTTGAGTAGGATCCGTCTACTTGTTGGTCAAAAATCCCTTTTCTGTATCAACTTTCGTCTTTCTCACTGTATTCGCATCCAAGAGCCTGTATCCTGTAACATGCAACAAACGTGCGTCAAGAGTACCTGTTTATTTATAAAACGAATAAGAATTGGGGAATATAAACTGCAATATTATGATATGAACAAATACCCCCAAACTTATCTTTTGCTCGTCCTCGAGCAAACTTATTTTTATTCACTAAAATCCTAACAGCACTTTCGCAGGGAAACGCGATTGCACTGAGCACGTGCAACAAGCCGTTAAACCTCTAGGTGTCCCTAGTAGGAGGGGTGTTGTCTCCTGAGGGTTTTCAGCAGATTACACCCACAAAATCCTATCAACTCGGCCTTTCGACTCTTGTTCTCCAATTAGGTTTTCTAACAAGGAATTCTATTATCTTCTACTTGTGAATTATCCATCTATATTCTTCACACTTTCTCATTATTTAACTTAAGATTATATATGTTATGTAGACCTACTTAGCTTTCGGCATCTCTTAAGTCTTCCTTCTAAGGTTTCATCTCTACTTAGAAATTTCTATCAACTCTACTAAAAATACAAGTTCTATTCTTCATTCCTTTCTTTTATCTAAACTCTAATCACATATCCCCACGTGTGTGTATAAATCACCCCTATACTTGGAAATTCAAATCAAGCAATCATGCCCTTGTCCGTTGTCCAAAGTACTTATCAGTAGGTGAATTTTTAATTGAATTTCGTTTACACATCCTTCATGCGACCGTTAATACTTTTTGAGGTATCAACGACCGATTACAAGATGCGTTAGCACTTTAAAGCGTACTTCCTAGTTTTGCAACACCCAAGGCTTTAGCAGTGACTCCCAAACCAGTTGGTCTAAGGCACTAGGTGATGAAGCACCCTCGCTAAATATTTTTTTCTATTTTTGCAGGCTTAAGTAATCACAAAAACCAGTGTCCATTTTTTTTATTCTTTATTCACACTTGTATTTTTTTTTTCTTCGTACTAAGGACTTTAGACAAGAGCATTTCAAGGTCTCTTCTACTATTCCAAGTTTCAAGGTACGTGATTGTGCAAATTGTAGGGTATACGTTTTCAGAATCTAGACTTAAGCTAGGAACTATTTTTCAAACTTATACTCTAATAAGAACTTCAATATTTTTCCTTCGTTTCGACTTAGCCCAAGAAGTGAACCCAAAATTTGCCTATTTCTAAATAAACTATAAGGCATATACTTTCTACCGTTAAATTTTAAGGAATGTTATTTTTAGGGTTTTTAATTCACTAAGTCTAAGATCTAGTTGCTCCTAGCTAGTTAACCTATCTGTCAAACTCTAGTCAAATAAGCTAAAATTGAATACAATAATTTTTATAATTTTTGAAATTTTTGAAATTTTTATGGGTTTTCAAATAAATATGCAAATGCAAAAATATATACAAATAAATGCAAAGGAAGAAGACGTACCGAGCATACCCCCAAACTTGAACTTGACAGTGTCCTCACTGTCATGCTAAACCAAGAGGGTCAAAATACCGGCACTTCCCTGTTTATTTATTTATAATTTTTTTATTGTTAAGAAAAACAAAAATATATACAGAAAGGCCCTCCCCAAACTTCATTTAAACAATGTTAGACATTACTGCCAAACTTTGCATAGACCAAACGTCAACACCAACCAGTTGAAAAATTTATCAGTAAAGAGTATCGGTTGGTGGAAGAATAAGTTGTAGCGATCCAAAAAGAATTGGGGAAGATAGAAGTGGTGGTATGGAATGTGTGGAGGTGAATAGACAGGAGGTGGTGATGAATCAAAACGAGAATGTGAATAATCAGCAATCAGTGGAATATTGACATTCTCGTAGCTTATTAAAAGAAATAGGGATGGTTCAACTTCTAAAACAGGAGGTTGACTCACCACAATACCCCCATAATGTTTCTGTGGGTCCTCTATTGACTTGGCATCATCCATCAATTGCATATGATATTCAATTATAAGGGAACTGATCTTCTCGATGTCCGCTATAGTCCAACCAAAAGCTTGCCGCCTATCTTGTAAGACCTTTAAAATAGCGTTCTCTTGCTCGAAGGCTAGAGAGGCTGATATTATAATGGGAAAAGTCTCATTCTCACCTATGTAAGCATATTTAAGGTGAGGCGGTCAGGACATGAGTTCGAATTTCGGAGGCGAAAGAATCATTGCGGAATCTACCTCGAACTCAAAGGACTCCAACACAGGTTCGAAATCACTGCGAACAACCGATTCGGATGGTTCAACTAACTCATCCAAAAATTCAAAAGACTCATATTCGGGCTGTGAGTCGTCATCATCTGAAAAAGTGAAACATTCATAATCAATATCGGTTGTGTCAACGGTGGTAGGCTCAAGGAGGGATGCACTAGTGGCGTCAAAACTGTTTTTATCAAATAAAAATCTTTCAAGCTCGCAGTCCTCCTGCGTGATTTCGTGAATAGAGCAAACTTCTCGTGTCCTAGTTTTAGGCACGGGGGGCAAACTTCCTAACTTATAAATATTGAACTCACTAGACGTCTTTCCGAAGGATAGAGTTATGGAGCCATTGCGACAGTTTATTACAGCATTGGAAGTGGCTAAAAATGGTCGACCGAGAATCACCGGAATTTGGTTCCGTGAGTTAGCAACAGGTTGTGTATCCATAACAATAAAATCAACGGGGAATATGAACTCCCCAACTTTTATCAACACATCCTCTAGCTCACCCCTTGGATGGGTGATTGATCGATCAGCCATTTGGAGAGTACAACGAGTGGGTTTCAACTCTCCAACCCCTAATTATTCGTACACGGAGTAGGGAAGCAGGTTAACACTAGACCCAAGATCTAAAAGTGCTCGATTAATTTTCTTATCCCCAATTATGATTGAAATCGTCGGATAGCCGAGGTCCTTTCGTTTTTGGGGTAAGGGTTGAGGGTGGTTAATAGCATTGCTCACTGCATTAGCCACTAGCACTTTCTTGGGTATTTGAGATGGCTTTCTCTTCGAGGTGCATAAGCCCTTTAAGATTTTCGCGTATGAAGGGACTTGTTGGATTGCATCCAAGAGAGGTATATTTATGCTAACCTGCTTAAATAACTTCACAATCTTCTCCATTTGTGCAGTTGGTTTATTGGGACTCAACCTGTTTGGAAATGGAGCATTTTGAAAATTTGTTAAGTCAAATGTCTGTGGAGTAGAATGTGGAGTAGGAACGGATCCCAGTGTGGGTCCGTTCGGATTAGAAGAAGAAGAGCCTTTTGAAGAATGGAGAATAGGCTCTAGCGGAGGAGATGAGGGTGAAAAAGAAGGAGGAGAAGAAGGAGAAGATGACGATGGAGAAGAAGAAGAAGAAGAAGAACCGACGGGGATGTCATCACTTGTACCCACATTATTCTGCAACACTCTTCCGGATCTCAACGTGGTCACCGCATTTACAGTGTGATTGTGATATGCGTTTTGTGTGTGACCAGGATTTGGCAATGGTTGAGATGAAAGCTTTCCCTTTTCTCTCTCGCTCAATACAGCAGTTAATTGTGCAATTTGTGCCTCAATAGATTTGATACTTTGATCGTGTGAAGCATTGTTATGCATCAAAGATTGAATATAATTTTCAAATCTTGCTGCGGATTCTGTAGATTGCTTGAGAAAGGCATCTAGACTTTTTTTCTAGCGAGATAACCTTATCATCATTTGGTTGAACCAAATTGTTCGTTTGATTTGTATAAGGTTGTTGTTGGAAAGGTTTCTGGTTTTGAGTTTGTGAAGGTGCTTGTTGTTGTTGTGGAGGAGGAGGTCTTTGAAAATTGTTATTTCCTTGGAATTGTTGATTTTGGTTCCAAGCGAAATTAGGGTGACCCCTCCACCCCGGATTGTATGTCGAAGAGTACGGATCGTTTCTTTGTCGTTGCTGAAATGCAGCATTGACTTGATCCTGTTCTTGAGTAGATGCATTATAAGGACACTCTTCGGTTAGATGCGATGGATCCGCACAACAAGCACAAACAGTTCGTGGAGGCATAACAGGGGCAGGAGAAGGCGATGAGATTTTGGTCTCAATGGCTTCTAGCTTTTTCATAAGTGCGGCCATCTCGGCCTTCATAGCAATCGACATATCTACTTGATGTATGCCTGCCCTAGATTGACCAATAGAAGAAGATGATGTGGTCTTGGAGCTCTCCCACCGAATTGTTTGCTCACTAAGATCCTCGAGAAACCGCCATGCTTCGTCGCTAGACTTGGAGAGAAAATGACCTTGACATATGGTTTCTGGCAACTGCTTCGTTGCCGAGTTCAATCCCTCGTATAATGTTTGGCAAAGTTGCCAACTTTCGATCCCATGATGAGGGCATTGAACAAGTAGGTTTTTAAATTTCTCGAAGCACTTCCAAAATGGTTCGGAAGGAAGCTATGAAAATTGTATAATCTCGTTACGGATTCTAGCAGTTTTTTTGATGAGGATAGAACTTTTTCAGAAAAGCTTTCACAAACTCATCCCAATTTCTAATGGAATGTGATGCAGTGCTGTATAGCCACTTCTCGGCTAGGTCATATAAGGTAAAAGGAATGATCCTTAGCCTTATAGCGTCATCACTTAATTGGGTCGTTTTCATCATAGCGCACACATTTTGGAATTTATTGATAAAGATATATGCATCTTCAGATTCCAAACCAAGAAATTTTGGCAGCATATTGATGAAATGTGGTTTTATTTCAAAATTGTCCCCATTTACCGGTGGGGATGAAAGACAGCTAGGTAAAGAAGTGCGGACGGGATAGAAGAGATCCTGGAGCGCAACTCGTGGGGGCGCTGCAACAGGCGGAAGATTCGGGTTATTCGCACCTAACGGAGCTGGAATCATTCCCGTTGGTAAGGTATTGTTGGGGTTGTGTCTCGACATACCTTCGAAAGAAGAATTTGAAGGTGGAGGTAAGGAAATGGAGGGAATTTCGACTTCGGTGTCGAAAGGTTCGTCGGTCGGTACCAACGAAACACGGACTAATCGGGCGTTAGTATCCCTAGTCCAAAGTGACATACACTAAAAGGGGTAGTGTAGTCAGAAAAAAGAAAAAAAAACAGAATGTGGAGGTAAGATAACGTCAATGAGAAGAAGTGGTGGAAGTGAGTTGCAAGTTTTGAAAAGATTTTTCTTTTTTTTTATGTAAGAGTTTTGCAAAGAGATTTTTGAAAAGAGACTTATGACACAAATGCTATCAACCACACATGCACAATCAGGCCTAGATCTAGGGTCACCTAGGTCTGCTAGACAGCTCCTAACTAGGGCTAGAAATAGGACCTCAAACCGCCTCTTCGCCTACAATTGCGGCCAGGTAAGTGCCAGGTAAGTGGGAAGGAACCACAATAGTGGGCCTAATTAATAACCACTAGCCTAGACACACTTGCCTAGACACCGCAAAGTCAGGTTAGGATAAACGGTCGATGCCTATACTAGTCCTTTTCCTATTGAGCTCGATGTCCTTAGGGCTGAGTCTAGTATTTTTTAATTAATTGTAGTCAATGCAAATGCTTTAAAGTGATTTCTGGGGTCCTGAGAAGGGTGATGAAATCCCCACCCAATCTGAGTTTGGTCAATTAGCCCCTTAAAGTCCAATTAAAATATGCAAAACATTAAATTCACTTGCAATCAATTTTTTAGCGCGGCGCAAAGAAACCTGCAGAAAATCTGTTATTTAGAAGGGGAGAGAAGATTTTTAGCGCAAACAATTCCTGCAGACAGATATATGGAGGTTGCAGAGGGGAGAAGGAGGAACAAACCCACAAAATTTTAGGTGCTGACGTGGCCAAAGCGCGGCGGAACCGCGGTCTGGGGGGTACTTTTGCCGCCGAAGCGCGGTCGGGAAGTGGGTTCAGCCTCTGGAAAAAATTGTGTAGCTCCTGTTCACCAATTCTCCTATGTTCTGATATGACTTTTCCTGGTTTGCCCTCTGTAAATTTTCAGATCCGCAATTCTTCGCTGTTCCTGCAAGATTCAAATAATAAAACCCTTCAAACAGATAAAAATCGATAAAATGTTTATTTTTTCTATTTTCAGATTTTTATGATTTTTTAAAATTTATATCAACCCGAAATTACACGAAAGATATTTTTACGCCATCCCCGGCAACGGCGCCATTTGATTAGTCCAAAAATACTTGTTAACCATAATCAGAAACGGCGTCGCTTTGCAGCTAGCCGGTGAATACGGGTCGATCCACAGAGATGTTTAATTTTCTTAATGTGTTTTTACGAGTTGATTCCAAATGTTTTTTGGATTGATTTATTAAATCTAAAAAACCTAGATCTATCAATAAACTAAATTAATCTAAATTAAAGTCTTGCTAGGGTTAGGCTTAGGGGAAGTTGGGAGATTAAAGGTTTCCTCACCGCTTTCAATGCCTTATTTTAGATCTATTAGATGTTATGTTAATTATCAATGAAGTGGATTAGAATCTTTTGGGAAGATGTTTCTTCCTCTAGATTCTTATCCTTCCTTTATCGATCCTTACCCTAATCTCCATGGAAAACACGCGCAACCGGTCCTTTATACTACGGTGTCACCGTTACCTCGAGGGGTAAGGTGCCGTAGGGAGCGGTGTGTGCATGTATGCATGGAGTTCTAATTCTTAGTTGTGAAAGGGCATGAAATGGGTGAGAGATCTCATCTCTCAAACCTTTCCCTAAAGCTAACCCTAACAAGCGAGGAGATTACTCGCTCATTAGGGGATTAAAAGACATTCTAAATTAAAAGAGAATTAAAACAAAGAATTAAAAATAACTTACTAATTTTTATTGATGGCTCTCTCCAAACAATAATACAGTACAGGTCTGAATTTGTGAAATGAAAAGAGGCATAGGGTTTTACAATTTTTGATTATAATTTATAAGTAAACAGGAGAATTTAGGGTTACGGGATTCGCACATGTGCAATTACAGATTTGCCCAAAAAAAATCCAAACCCCCGCACCGACGCACTGACACGGGAAAAATACACCGACACAGGCACTGAATGGCCGCGGAACTGCGGAAAATGTGGGCCTTGGGCCGCGGTTCCGCGGCCCTTTGGTGAGCTCAGCTCACCATCTTTTCTGGGATTGTCTGTAGTTATCTGGGCTTATTTATTCTTCACTATTTTTCTCTGTTTATCTTCTTATTCTTCTCCAGATCTTCAGTGAAAATTTGTAGTGGTCTTTTAACTGTTTCCTTTAACATTTCGGACCATGCATTGCCTTGTGAATTGTTCTTCGTCTAGGCTTGAGTAGGATCCGTCTACTTGTTGGTCAAAAGTCCCTTTTCTGTATCAACTTTCGTCTTTCTCACTGTATTCGCATCCAAGAGCCTGTATCCTGTAACATGCAACAAACGTGCGTCAAGAGTACCTGTTTATTTATAAAACGAATAAGAATTGGGGAATATAAACTGCAATATTATGATATGAACAGTGGGTGTATGTGCATGCGTGTTTATTTCAACGTATAGGCAGTGATTACCAATGACGACGTGATGCTGGAGGTTTTGTATCGTGCCTTATTATGAACATACTCGTCGCAAATGCTGCATTTATTTTCCCTACGTTCTTCTCATGAATCAATCATAACACTTTTGATATGAGTAGAACGTGGTCGTCCTGTGTAACAACCCTAAACTTTCTGTACGAAATTTTTTCAAAAATACAGAAAGGGGTATTTGAGCCTGAACACAAGTTATAAGTTTGATTTGCTTTTATAACAACAAGAAAGAGCTTGTAGCTCATTGGTAAGACCTTGCACTGCTGAACCAAAGCACCAGAGTTCAAATCCCATTAGCTACATTATTTTTTAATTAATTTTCTTTTAAATTTTTAGAAGCTCAAGAGTCTACACGTGCATAACCCGTAAACCTAAAGATCACACTAAAAACAAACGAGTCCACGAGGTAGACCCGGGGGGGGGGGGGGCGACTCGGCTTGACTCGGCCGGCGGATCGACCGAATCGGCCGCTACCGCCGGCCGACTCATTTTGGACCCGATTCTTCTCTTCTTGATTTTTGTGTTTTTTTTGTCTTCTTATAACCCCTGTATGGTTTAAATCCACTGCACAGTAACAGAACCTTTTAAAAACCCATTAATCTTTTTTTTAATATAATTTTAACACACCCTTTCATCTATCCTAATCCTAATCTTTTCTTATAAATACCACTCTATTCCACACCCCCCTCACTCACAATCTCTGTCCAAACTTTCAAGAAAAATTTCAAAAACTTTTTGTGTACAAGTGGAGTTAGCAAAGGGCGAAACTCCGGTGAAGTTCCAGCGACGAAACGACACACCGGCACCTCCTACCACTCCCTCTTCCTCTTCTCTAATCTAAATTACAGTAAGTCCCTCCTCCCTCTTCTCTTTTCTATTCTGAAAACTCGCAATTCTAAAACCCGACGGAAGCGGAGATAATCCGACTTCCGATTCGGTTTTCTTTAAAAGTTCCATTTTTTTTAAACACAACAATACCAAACTCTCACAACATGACTATTAATTATTAACAAAACGTATTGAACAAGTTCCATATCAAAAGAATGTATATTGTAATCTTTATCGCATTTTTCAGAAAAATACCATGTAGTTTAGTTTCGACATTAAATATCATAATTCCTTACTATACTTTTAGATAGTTCACAAGATAATGACCTACCTCCTCACAACACTCATATGTAACATAGCACGATAATCTTTGGAAACATAGATTTGGGAAAATACGGTTTACATAGAACTACCTCCGACTTATATAAAAACCTTTTTCGACAAGATTATGTATTTTAAACAAATCTTTGCAAAACGCCGCTACAACCTATTTCGGGAAATCCGTTCGGGATGGTGCGGATTATCGCACATTCTCAGGCTTAGTAGTGCGAGATGCAGACCTCCGCAAGGAGCATACGGTCTCGAAAAATTTAAAAATACAAACATCTTAATAAAATGAGATTTCTAGAAAAATAATAAATTAAATTATTTTATAAATATATATATGTATCATCAAAATATCTATTTTTGATATAGTATAAATATTCCAACATTTCTAAATAAAAAATAATCACTTTATATGAAAATACCATGCAATTCCATACAAGTTCAATACTTTACAATTAAATACCATATATTATGAAATTTGGTTTTATTCACTAGAAATGTC
Source organism: Agapanthus africanus (assembly GCA_030015575.1). Lineage (NCBI taxonomy): Eukaryota > Viridiplantae > Streptophyta > Magnoliopsida > Asparagales > Amaryllidaceae > Agapanthus > Agapanthus africanus. The sequence goes on along the minus strand of CM057349.1, from coordinate 410,855,356 downwards.
ACATATATAAAATCTACATCTACGAAAACTCTAAAGACGATAATTAAATACTTAAGGTGTATTTTGAAAATTATATAAATTATTTTTACATAAACCGCCCTCAAGTTCTATAAATTATAATAAGGACCTTAGTAAATATAGGTTTAAGTATGTCACGGCCCAAAATAGCACGTGACTGGCACTTGAATCATATGAAGTTTATAGGACCCCATCTAATTCAAGTAAGCCAAAAGCCTAGAAATCTAAAACCATTTTAGAGAAATGTTTTAGTAAAATAAGCCGAATATGCATTTTTAAAATCCCAATCTTTTCTGAAAATTTCGGCAGAGTTTCCTTTGTAAATACTGGCCCCGAACGAGGTACAACATGATAAATATATACATGAATGATAAAAGGCATCCCCAAGCGGAAGCTGAATAATAACACAATGATAACTAATCTGCATTATATAAATATGAGTCATACAGTTTTGCCATTTGAAATAACACGAATCGTGGTGTTTTGAAAATAAGGGCTACAGTGTTTTAAAGAAAAAATATGTCCTTTTAAATATCCGTAGAATCTCTTGGCCTGTCTTTAAAATACTCACGATTCGTTAGTTTGAAATAGGTATGACTCGAGTCTAATCTACCATATACAAGTAAACTGCAGGGCTAAACTAAAAGGCTGATCGAAAGGTAAGAAAACCGCCTAACATCTGAGTCGATATATATACACACACATACACATACATATATATACAACAGTTGGTGATCCCGCCTCAAAAATATCCCATACGATACAATATCTATAATATGACATCCTCAAGTCAAGAGTGCAAATCTATCATCAATATATACCTCGTACGGTAAATCCGTCGTACGGCCTCCCAAATCTGGGTACGGGTCAAATGTCACATCTATCACATTATTCATCTGGTATCCTCTTTATCAAACATCATGATCCAGGGTACTGATCTACGTCTAGTACAATACTGATAAAGCGCAAATACTAAAATTCAGAATTTAAAATACGCAAAACCATAACTCGAATCAAATCAGCAACACAAGGAAATAGTCCCAGATTTTGTCTAGGGTGAAAACAATGTTCCAAAACAGCACTAGGGTGATATATAGGGTGTATGTGACCTACTGAAGCAACCTGGACCCTACCCCTCACCAAGTGGTCGAGCCCCATCCCCAGAAATCCAAGCTTGCCGGCCCTGCATGCTCCAGTGGGGTTCGTCTTGCTACAGGGGGTTCCTAGGATCAATTCTAGTCCTTTGGTATTGTTTGCTTAACTCGTACTTAACCTAGGTCATTCCAGATTTCCCTGCACACTCTAAGTTCTCACAAACCGACATGAAAAGTTCTGTTTTTCCGTATTTTGGTTTTCTGGTTTGTTAGGTCTGAGTTTCTAGTAATTGGGGGGGGGGGGTGTTTAAGGTCACCACAAGAGTTCAATTACACAAGCACAACTCAAATTAACCCTAACCCTCTCTAGAATTTCCCAAAATTCACAAAACTTCGCCAAAACGAAAACAAACTTGAAAAAAGGCTAAAGCACTTGAAATACTACACTAATTGTGAGAGGGTTATCTCATTTGGCACTCATGAATCCCCCTACAGCATCAAAACACAAACTTTCTTGGTCCAAAGTGTAGCTTATGAGCTTGTGCACCTTTTTTGTAAAGTGGGGAGGGACTTTGGAGTAGTTTTTAATGGAGTTTTGGGGGTTGTAGTGGAGGATGAGGAGGGTGCTGCCATGGGGCTGAAGAGGGAGAGGATAATGATGAAGATGGTGAATGAAACAAAGACCAAGACCAAGGTTGACCACCTCACCCTCTCCTTCCCTCTCTTGCCCATATCTTTCACTATGCAACATTTTCTATTCTTTTCTTTTTTCTTTTCTTTTCTTTTCTTCTCTCAAGATAAACCCAAACCATGCATGATAAAAGAGAAAGTATGTAGGAAAATGTAACATAAGTGTAAAAAAATGATATGGTGCATATTTTGCACAAAACACGCTTAAAGCCCGATTAGCGATTTTTAATCGCGATTAACACTAAAATAGTGTCAAATAAATCATAAACTTTCATAATTTGTATGAATCTCATAAAGCACCCTCATTTCAGTAATTTCCAAAAATTTTCAAATTTTCCCCATTTATCGGTATTTAATTATACCACAATATTAAAATATTCATTATATTTAATATTTAATTATAAAAATTCCCAAAAATAATATTTTATTTTTCTGAAATGTTACAATCTTCCCCCTTAAAAAAATTCGTTCCTCAAATTTAAATTTAAACTCCCACAATTTCTAAAACATTTCAGTAAAAGATCAAGTCGTCGGGGTCCTGAAGTCATAAATACATAAGGCACAGTGGCGCAATGCATGCACATGAACAATGAGCAGATAGCTCAAAAACAAAACTCCGTCAAGCATCCCGCAATCATCGGAGTCATGCTGAAGACACCAAGGTCAAATCCAAAACGAAATCAACATGATATATATGTCAAAACTATACATGTAAATATCATTAAAACATTGGAACAAACGCATGCCAAATTTTTTTTATCGCAGTGCGATGTACGTATTACTGCACCATGGCAGATGTCTATCGTAAGAAAATAACAATATCTATATAAATATCCTTTGTTTAATATATACGTCCCGCTGTTTTGAAAACAATTTAGAAGGGTTTGCTTGTTTTAAACATTTCGTGTCATCTCAGACACGTAGGTAAATACTGAGACTATAGCTCCCTTTTGGAAATCCCTTCGATAACTATCAATGCATGCAAAATATATCCAAGTACTGTTCTCTGACTAGTCCTGCCCAGCTACTATATCAAATAGTAAATATCATAAAAGCGTACTGCTCCATAAGAAATCAATTCCAAAATGTGCATATGAATGCTACGTGCGTCCGGTGCGCACGGAAATCAAAATCCACGAATGTGCCATACATGTGCATAGAAACAACATCTAAATGCAACGGGTGTGCACGAAACATCTGTCAAGGGCAACAGGTGTGCCTGACAGCAATATCAGGTGCATCTAATATGCACAAAGAATCCCGATTTAGTGCATCTGGTGTGCACCAAAATCGTATCTCATAACATGCTCCCAACATGCGCGAAAATCCAAATCAGGTGTACAAGGTGCACAAAACAAATATCGTGTATCACAATCAAAATCGACGGTATACAACAATTCTCAATCCAAATCAGGTATACCGTGGTATAAAATCTCACAACTACGTGCATCAGCATGCACAAAATCTGATCAAAACACTAAAAGTGCATGAAACCTATGCCGAAGCATAAGTCAAATCATATACAAGCCCTAGGCATGAAGTCAAAATCAATACCTCCAATAAAATCAAATTGAAGTCCTGTGCAACTGTAGTGCACAAAATACGTATCATTGCACTGCAAGCATATGTGAACTATACCGAGTGCAAAACCAAATCGAGTGCGTACCATATGCACAAAATCAATCCAACTGTATGAAATCCATGAAATCATAAACATGTGCAGCCAAGGCACAAAAACGATATCAAGTGCAATAACTGTGCACAAATCATAAATCAACACAACGGTGTATAAAGTATATCTCAAGTGCAATAACTACGCACAAAATATAAATACCCAGTAGGTGCAACCATGGTGCACGAAAATAAATATCATGAAACTCAATCATCAAAACTCAATCATGCAAATAGATTACCCAAAATACCGAAATCAAGTATGGTGGAATAGTCCCGCTCAAGCACATCCTCTAAGAATCTCTGGCCAACTGTCATGGTCACTCATAACATGTCTCGTCGACGATACCGAACTCTGGCCTGCTGGGTGTGCACAATATGACTACTCCTGGGTCCAAGTTTTCTCGTAAATTATTCCAGAAAGGTCCTGTTGAAGTCTCTCCCAAATCTCGTTCCTGCCGAACTGCCTGGAAGTTATCACCCTTTACTACATCTGTTTCTGGATCCGGAACGGCTGCATACTCATCGCGACTCTTTCTGGAAGATATATCCATATACAACGCCTCTACATGCGTATCACATCTCTGATGTCGGCGGATGTTCAGACTATAATATTGCATTATTCATTCCCCTATTTCTTACTCTTTTATAAATAAACAGGTACTCTTGATGCACGTTTGTTGCATATTACAGGATACAGGTTTCTGGAGCAAATAAAGTGAAAAAGACACCAAACAACAGAAAAAGGGACTTTTGACCAACAATTAGACGGACCCTAGTCAAGCCTAGACAAAGAACAGTGCAAGGTCCAAAATGTCATGTGAACGGTTAAAAGATCGCTACAAGTATTCACTGAAATATCTGGAGGAGAATAAGAAGCCCAACAGAGAAACTACATATGGAAACAAGAAGCCCAAGAACCCCTGAACCAAGCACAAACTTTTCAGAACCATCTCCTCTCTTTGGCCGCGGAACCGCGGCCAAACCCAGCATGGCGCCGCGGTTCCGCGGCCATACAGAGCCCGTGTCGGTGCAATTTTAGTGCGTCGGTGCGTCGGTGTATATGTTAGGATTTTCAGGGGTCAAATCTGTAATTTCATATTTCCGAGAGTCTGTAACCCTAGATCTCCTGCTTTCCTATAAATTATATTCTCAGATCTGTAAAATTTATGCCTCTTTTCAATAAATAAAATTCAGAATTTCTGGGAGTGACATTCAGATCTATTCTGTCTTCTACTTGGAGGGAGCCATCAAATCTGTAGTAATTTATTTCCTTGCTTTTATTTTCTAGTATAATTTATCATCCCCTAATGAGCGAGTAGTCTCCTCGCTTGTTAGGGTTAGCCTTAGCGAAAGGGTTGAGAGATGAGATCTCTCACCCCTTTCAATGCCATCTTCACTTTAGAGTTAGAACTCCATGCATACGCACACATCCGCTCCCTACGGCACCCTACCCCTCGAGGTAACGGTGAACCGTAGTATAAAGGGCCGGTTGCGCGCGTTTTCCATGGGGGTTAGGGTAATTATCAACAAAGGAAGGATACAAATCTAGAGGAAGAAACATCTTCCCAAAAGATTCGTATCCACTTTATTGATAATTAACGTAACATCTAATAGATCTAAAAAAGAAGGTATTGAAAGCGGTGAAGGAAACATTAATCTCCAAAACTTCCCCTAAGCCTAACCCTAGCAAGACTCTTAATTAGATTAATTAGATCTAGTTTTTATAGATTTTTATAAACCAATCAAAACGACAAATAGAATCAACTCGTTAAAACACACTAAAGGAATTTACCCGTCTCTGTGGATCGATCCGCACTCACCGGCTAGCTGCGAAGCGACGCCGTTTCTTGATTGCGGTAAACTCATAATTTTGACAATAATCAAATGGCGCCGTTGCCGGGGACGGCGTAATCTTTCTTTTTTGTGAATTTTCGGGTTGATATAAATTTTAAAAATTATAAAAATCTGAAAATAAAAAAAATAATAAAAAAAAATTATCAAATTTGATCTGTTTGAAGGGTGTGTCTTTTGAATCTTGTAGGAACAGCAAACAATTAAGGATCTGGAAATTTACAGAGGGCAAAACAAAAATTGGTACATAAGAACAGAGAGGAACTGAAGATACAGAACCACAGAATTTTTTCCAGAGGCCGATCTCTCCACTCCACCGCGTTTCCGCCGCATAATGGGGCCATCCGCCGCATTTCCGCGCCTGTTCTGACACGTCAGCACCTGAAATTTTGTGGGTTGGTTCTCTCTTTCTTCCCTCTGCAACCTACAATATATCTCTCTGTAAAAAGTTTTCTGCAGGAATTCTTTGCGTAAAGAGTCTTTCTCCCCCTTCTAAATAACAGATCTCTGCAGGTTTCTTTGCGCCGCGCTAAAAATTTTGATTGCAAGTGAAATTTTATCTGTTTTGCATAATTTAACCGGACTCTAAGGGGCTATTTGACCAAACTCAGATTGGGTGGGGATTTTATCACCCTTCCCAGGACCCCAGAAAAACACCTAAAGCATTTTGCATCGACCACCTTTAATTAAAAAAGATTAGACTCAGACCTAAGGACAGCGAGCTCAATAGGAAAAGGACTAGGGTAGGCATCGGCCGTTTATCCTAACCGACATTGCGGTGTCTAGGCTAGTGGTTATTAATTAGGCCCACTGTAGTGGTGGTTCCTTCCCACTTACCTGGCCGTATTTGTCCGTGAAGAGGCGGTTTGAGGTCTATTTCTAGCCCTAGTTAGGAGCTGTCTAGCAGACCTAGGCGACCCTAGATCTAGGCTTGATTGTGCATGTGTGGTTGACACATTGGTGTCACGAGTCCCTTTCCTAAAACCTCTTTGCAAAACCTTCACATAAATAAAAGAAAAAGAAAAAGAAAAATCTTTTAAAAACTTGCAACTTGCCGCTAAAGAAAACTTGCAAACTCACTTCCACCACTTCTTCTCACTGACGTTATCTTACCCCCACATTCTGTTTTTCTTTTTTTTTCTGACTGCACTACCCTTTAGTGTATGTCATTTTGGACTAGGGATACTAACGCCCGCTTAGTCCGTGTTTCGTTGGTACAGACCAACGAACCCTTCGGCGAACCCTTCGTCGAAATTCCCTCCATTTCCTTACCTCCACCTTTAAATTCTTCTTTCGAAGGTATGTCGGGATTCAACCCCAACGATACCTTACCGACGGGAATGATTCCACCTCCGCCAGGTGCGAATAACCCGAATCTTCCGCCTGTTGTAGCGCCCGCACGAGTCGCGCTCCAGGATCTCTTCTACCTCGTCCGCACTTCTTTACCCACATGTCTTTCACCCCCACCGGCAAATGGGGATAATTTTGAAATAAAACCACACTTCATCAATATGCTGCCTAAGTTTCATGGTTTGGAATCCGAAGATGCATATATTTTTATTAATATATTCCAAAACGTTTGCGGCATGATGAAGACAACCCAATTAAGTGATGACGCAATAAGGCTAAGGGTCATTCCTTTTACCTTATGTGACCTAGCCGAGAAGTGGCTATACAGCACCGCATCACATTCTATTAGAAATTGGGACGAGTTTGTAAGAGATTTTCTGAAAAAGTTCTACCCTCATCATAAAACTGCTAGAATCCGAAACGAGATTATACAATTTTCATAGCTTCCTTCCGAACCATTTTGGAAGTGCTTCGAGAGATTTAAAGACCTACTCGTTCAATGTCCTCATCATGGGATAGAAAATTGGCAACTTTGCCAAACATTATACGAGGGATTGAACGCAGCAACGAAGCAGTTGCTAGAAACAATATGTCAAGGTCATTTTCTCTCCAAGTCTAGCGACGAAGCTTGGCAGTTTCTTGAGGACCTAAGTGAGCAAACAATTCAGTGGGAGAGTACCAAGACCACATCATCTTCTTCAGTTGGTCAATCTAGGGCAGGCATACATCAAATAGATATGTCGATAGCTATGAAGGCCGAGATGGCCTCACTTATGAAAAAGCTAGAAGCCATTGAGACCAAAATCTCATCGTCTTCTCCTGCCCCTACTCTACCCATATGAACTGTTTGTGCTTGTTGTTCGAACCCGTCGCACCTAACCGAAGAGTGTCCTTATAATGCACCCATTCAAGGACAGGATCAAGTCAATACTGCATTTCAGCAACGACAAAGAAATGATCCGTACTCTTCGGCATACAACCAGGGGTGGAGGAGTCACCCGAATTTCTCTTGGAACCAAAATCAACAAGTCCAAGGGAACAATAATTTTCAAAGACCTCCTCCACAACAACAACAAGCACCCCTACAAACTCAAAACCAGCAACCTTTCCAACAACAACCTTATACAAATCAAACGAACAATTTAGTTCAACCAAATGATGATAAGGTTACCTCGCTCGAAAAAAGTCTAGATTCATTTCTTAAGCAAACTACAGAATCCGCAGCAAGATTTGAAAGTTATGTGCAATCTTTAATGAATAACAATGCCTCACACGATCAAAGTATTAAATCTTTTGAGGCACAAATTGCACAATTAACTGCTGCGTTGAGCGAGAGAGAAAAGGGAAAGCTTCCATCTCAACCATTGCCCAATCCCGGTCACGCACAAAACGCATATCACAATCACAATGTAAATGCGGTGACCACGTTGAGATCCGGAAGAGAGTTGCAAAATAATGTGGAAACTAATGATGACATCCCCGCCGGTGATTCTTCTTCCCCTTCTTCATTTTCTTCACTTCCTTCTTCACCTTTTTCTTTAGAGCCTATTCTCCACCCTTCACACGGCTCTACTTCTTCTAGCTCTAACGGACCCATTTCTCACAACACGAACACATCTACACCGGGATCTGTTCCTAATCCACAGTCTGCTCCACAAACATTTGACTCAACTAATTTTCAAAATGCACCATTTCCAAACAGGTTGAGTCATAATAAACCAAATACACAAGTGGAGAAGATTGTAGAGATATTTAAGCAGGTTAGCATAAATATACCTCTCTTGGATGCTATCCAACAAGTCCCTTCATACGCGAAAATCTTAAAGGGATTATGCACTTCAAAGAGAAAAGCATCTCAAGTACCCAAGAAAGTGCTAGTGGCTAGTGCAGTGAGCAATGCTATTAACCACCATCAAACCTTACCCCAAAAACGAAAGGACCCTGGCTGTCCTACGATATCAATTACAATTGGGGATAAGAAAATTAATCGAGCACTTTTAGATCTTGGGTCTAGTGTTAACCTGATTCCTTACTCCGTGTACGAACAATTAGGGGTTGGAGAGTTGAAACCCACTCGTTGCACTCTCCAAATGGCTGATCGATCAATCACCTATCCAAGGGGTCAACGAGAGGATGTGTTGATCAAAGTCGGGGAGTTCATATTCCCCGTTGATTTTATCGTTATGGATACACAACCTGTTGCTAACCCAAGAAACCAAATTCCGGTGATTCTCGGTCGACCATTTTTGGCCACTTTTAATGCCGTAATAAACTGTCGCAATGGCTCCATGACTCTATCCTTCGGGAAGAGGTCTAGTGAGTTCAATATTTATAAGATGGGAAGTCTGCCCCCCGTGCCAAAAACTAGTACACGAGAAGTTTGCTCTGTTCACGAAATCACGCAGGAGGACTGCGAGCTTGAAAGATTTCTATTTGATGAAAACAGTTTTGACGCCACTAGTGCGTCCCTCCTTGAGCCTACTACCGTTGACACAACCGAAGTTGATTATGAATGTTTCACTTTTTCGGATGACGACGACTCACAGCCCGAATATGAGTCTTTTGAATTTGTGGATGAGTTAGTCGAACCATCCGAATCGGTTGTTTGCAGTGATTTCGAACCTGTGTTGGAGTCCTTTAAGTTCGAGGTAGATTCCGCAATGATTCTTTCGCCTCCGAAACTCGAGCTAATGTCCTTACCGCCTCACCTTAAATATGCTTACATAGGTGAAAATGAGACTTTTCCCATTATCATATCAGCCTCTCTAGACTTCGAGCAAGAGAACGCTATTTTAAAAGTCTTACAAGATAGGCGGCAAGTTTTCGATTGGACTATGGCGGACATCGAGGAGATAAGTTCCCTCATAATTGAATATCATACACAATTGATGGATGATGCCATGTCAATAGAGGACCCACAGGAACATCTTGGGGGTATTGTGGTGAGTCAACTTCCTCCCTTAGAAGTTGAAATACCCCCATTTCTTTTAATAAGGTACGAGAATGCCAACACTCCACTGATTGCTGATCATTTACATTCTCGTTTCGATGCATCACCATCACCTGTATATTTACCTCCACACCTTCCATACCACTACTTCTATCTTCCGCAATTCTTTGCGGACCACCACAACTTATTTTTCCACCAACCAATATTCTTTACTGATAAATTTTTCAACTGGTTGGTGTTGACTTTTGGCCGATGCAAAGTTTGGCAGTAATGTCTAACATAGTTTAATTGAAGTTTGGGGGAGGGTCTTTTTGCATATATTTTTGTTTTTCTTAACTATAAAAAAAACTATAAATAAATAAACAGGGGAGTATCGGTATTTTGACCCTCTTGGTTTAGCATGACAGTGAGGACACTGTCAAGTTCAAGTTTGGGGGTATGCTCGGTACGTCTTCTTCCTTCGCATTCATTTGTACATATTTTTGCATTTGCATATTTATTTGAAAACCCATAAAAATTTGAAAAATTTCAAAAATTATAAAAATAATTGTATTCAATTTTGGCTAATTGACTTGAGTTTGACTAATAGGTTAACTGGTTAGGAACAACTAGATCTTAGACTTAGTGAATTAAAAACCCTAAAAATAACCTTCCTTAAAGTTTAACAGTAGAAAGTATATGCCTTGTAGTTTAGAAATAGGCAAATTTTGGGTTCACTTCTTGGGTTAAGTCAAAATAAAGGAAAAGTATTGATGTTCTTATTAAAGTATAAGTCTGAAAAATAGTTCCTAGCTTAAATCTAGATTCTGAAAATGTATACCCTACAATTTGCACTATCACGCACCTTGAAACTTGGAATAGTAGAAGAGACCTTGAAATACTCTTGTCTAAAGTCCTTAGTACAATGAAAATAAAAAAAAAAGTGAATAAAGAATAAAAAAAATGGACACTGGTTTTTGTGATTACTTAAGGCTGCAAAAATAGAAAAATATTTAGCGAGGGTGCTTCATCACCTAGTGCCTTAGACCAACTAGTTTGGGAGTCACTGCTAAAGCCTTGGGTGTTGCAAGGACTAGGAAGTACGCTTTAAAGTGCAAACGCATTTTGTAATCGGTCGTTGGTACCTCAAGAAGTATTAACGGTCGCATGAAGGATGTGTAAGCAAAAATTCAATTAAAAAATTCACGTATTAATAAGTACTTTGGACAATGGACAAGGGGCATGATTGCTTGAATTGAATTTCCAAGTGTAGGGGTGATCTATACACACACGTAGGGGTATGTGATTGGAATTTAGATAAGAGAGAGGAATGAAAGATAAAATTTGTATCTTTAATAGGAGTTGATAGAAAATTCCTAAGTAGAGATGAAACCCTAGAAGGAAGACTTAAGATATGCCGAAAGCTAAGTAGGTCTACATAACATATATAATCTTAAGTTAAATAATGAGAAAGTGTGAAGAATGAGGGTGGATAATTTACAAGTATAAGATAATAGAATTCCTTGTTAGAACACCTAATTGGAGAACTAAAGTTAATGGGCCGAATTGATAGGATTTTGTGGGTGTAATCCGCTGAAAACCCTCAGGAGACAACACTCCTCCTACTAGGGACACCTAGAGGTTTAACGGCTTGTTGCACGAGCTCAGTGCAATCGCGTTTCCCTGCGAAAGTGCGGTTAGGATTTTAGTGAATAAATAATAAGTTTGCTCGAGGATGAGCAAAAGGTAAGTTTGGGGGTATTTGTTCAGACTATAATATTGCATTATTCATTCCCCTATTTCTTACACTTTTATAAATAAACAGGTACTCTTGACGCACGTTTGTTGCATATTACAGGATACAGGTTTCTAGAGCAAATACAGTGAAAAAGACACCAAACAACAGAAAAAGGGACTTTTGACCAACAATTAGACGGACCCTAGTCAAGCCTAGACAAAGAACAGTGCAAGGTCCAAAATGTCATGTGAACGGTTAAAAGATCGCTATAAGTATTCACTGAAATATCTGGAGGAGAATAAGAAGCCCAACAGAGAAACTACATATGGAAACAAGAAGCCCAAGAACCCCTGAACCAAGCACAAACTTTTTAGAACCCATCTCCTCTCTTTGGCCGCGGAACCGCGGCCAAACCCAGCATGGCGCCGCGGTTCCGCGGCCATACAGAGCCCGTGTCGGTGCAATTTTAGTGCGTCGGTGCGTCGGTGTATATGTTAGGATTTTCAGGGGTCAAATCTGTAATTTCATATTTCCGAGAGTCTGTAACCCTAGATCTCCTGCTTTCCTATAAATTATATTCCCAGATCTGTAAAATGTATGCCTCTTTTCAATAAATAAAATTCAGAATTTCTGGGAGTGACATTCAGATCTATTCTGTCTTCTACTTGGAGGGAGCCATCCAATCTGTAGGTAATTTATTTCCTTGCTTTTATTTTCTAGTATAATTTATCATCCCCTAATGAGCGAGTAGTCTCTTCCCTTGTTAGGGTTAGCCTTAGCGAAAGGGTTGAGAGATGAGATCTCTCACCCCTTTCAATGCCATCTTCACTTTAGAGTTAGAACTCCATGCATAAGCACACATCCGCTCCCTACGGCACCCTACCCCTCGAGGTAACGGTGAACCGTAGTATAAAGGGCCGGTTGCGCGCGTTTTCCATGGGGGTTAGGGTAATTATCAACAAAGGAAGGATACAAATCTAGAGGAAGAAACATCTTCCCAAAAGATTCGTATCCACTTTATTGATAATTAACGTAACATCTAATAGATCTAAAAAAGAAGTCATTGAAAGCGGTGAAGGAAACATTAATCTCCAAAACTTCCCCTAAGCCTAACCCTAGCAAGACTCTTAATTAGATTAATTAGATCTAGTTTTTATAGATTTTTATAAACCAATCAAAACGACAAATAGAATCAACTCGTTAAAACACACTAAAGGAATTTACCCGTCTCTGTGGATCGATCCGCACTCACCGGCTAGCTGCGAAGCGACGCCGTTTCTTGATTGCGGTAAACTCATAATTTTGACAATAATCAGCGGAGTGGAACGTCATCTCATCAAAATCTCGTACGAATCTCTTACTCCATTTTTTTCTAATGTCGACTGCTTCGGACTCGTCTCATCGTGGCTGCATGGACTGTGCTCCAACGGCTATACTCGTATCTGGAGTTTCCCAAGCAATGCATCCCATCGCATAGCATCCGAATGAAGTCGAACCATTCGATCGATTTGTCAAAACCTCATAATCCCCCAAGAGCTCAACATCTTGGGTACAGTTTAATAGTATCGAGTACATACCACAACATCGGTGGACCAGCCGTAGAAGGGCAAACCCAAGCCTCACTAATGGCACCGTGGAACTGCCGCAAACCCTAAGGTTCAAAGGCTTTCGCATGGTCATTATGTCGAGTTAGGGTTTCATTCTTCTAGAGGGTCCATAGAACTGCTTGCATGTTTTTCCGAATACTTTAAACTTGGAATATGGGTTTCTGACATTCGATCGCCTCTATCGACTCTCAACGTACCTGCGTGAAGTCGTCTCTAGCTGGAATCCTATCTGATGAACTCGCATTGGGTAAGCGAATGAACCACATGTCCTAGTCATTCATTCTCGGGTGACTAGCGACCTACTATCATATCTCTGAGTATAACTCGTACTGCAATAGCTCCAACATCTGGACGATATCTCGTCGTTCGCAGCAAGAACTATCTCATTCGTCTGCACGCTGAACAGTGCCTCAATCATCATGAATAAGCGATTCATCAATGGTCATCACATTCTGGCTAGCCTCTATCAGTGGCTCAATCCTCTGGTGCTGATCTGCACGTCCGAGTAATCTCGTAAAAGCGATCCATCAAATGCTCATGGCGCAAAAACACAATATAACGACGCCTCTCTATGCAATCGTATCCCTGGAATCACACCCTGGTTAGTCTCGTCCGTGACGAGCTCATGCTAACCGCAACTCTAGCCATAGCTCTCTATGCCCGTGTAATCGTGGCAGCAAAACCATATACCAATCTCGAAGAGGATATATCATGAATGAATATAATACTGTGCAAAGAAATGTACATCCTAAGGCTTCTTAAGCGGAGTAGCGTATTGTAAGTATGCCGCGGAACATACACATAGTACATCACTCTTCTTAAGTCTCCTACTCCATCAACCAAGGTCAACCTATGCAACGAAAGTTTGGGTCTAATACCCCCTCGATTAAGTCTAAGTTCCGTAAGGTCAAGCCTAGATTCCGTATATATACAAACGCCCTAGGCTCTACATAGTCAAACCTAGACTCGAACCAATGTTAACCTAGCGCTCTGATACCAACTTTGTCACAACCTGAAATAGCACGTGACTGGCACTTGAATCATATGAAGTCTATAGGACCCCATCTAATTCAAGTAAGCCAAAAGCCCAGAAATCTAAAACCATTTTAGAGAAATGTTTTAGTAAAATAAGCCGAATATGCATTTTTAAAATCCCAAGTCTTTTCTGAAAATTTCGGCAGAGTTTCCTTTGTAAATACTGGCCCCGAGCGGGGTACAACATGATAAATATATACATGAATGATAAAAGGCATCCCTAATCAGGAGCTGAATAATAACACAGTGATAACTAATCTGCATTATATAAATATGAGTCATACAGTTTTGCCATTTGAAATAACACGAATCGTGGTGTTTTGAAAATAAGGGCTACGGTGTTTTTAAGAAAAGATACGTCCTTTGAAATATCCGTAGAATCCCTTGGCCTGTCTTTAAAATACTCATGATTCGTTAGTTTGAAATAGGTATGACTCGAGTCTAATCTACCATTTACAAGTAAACTGCAGGGCTAAACTAAAAGGCTGATCGAAAGGTAAGGAAACCGTCTAACATCTGAGTCGATATATATATATATATATATATATATATATATATATATATATAAAAACAGTCGGTGATCCCGCCTCAAAAGTATCCCATACGATACAATATTTATAATATGACATTCTCAAGTCAAGAGTGCGGATCTATCATCAATATATAGGTCGTACGGTAAATTCTTCGTACGGCCTCCCAAATCTGGGTATAGGTCAAATGTCACATCTATTACATTATTCATCTGGTGTCCTCTTTATCAAATATCATGATCCGGGGTACTGATCTACGTCTAGTACAATACCGATACCACATATGTATATGCATGCGTGTGTATGAAAACACCATGTCAAAGGACCCGCTAAAACATCGTGTCGTATCTCAAAATACGATCCACGTCATATCACCGATCTCACGGGCTCAAGCCCAAACTCATCGACTCATCTCCAATCCCAAGTACTATCCTCATAATCCCGTATATGTATATGTGTATATATATATACATAGTCCCATACCCATGTGTGTGTGTATATATATATATATACATACCCTCATATACGTACAGGTAATAAAGTAAATGTATGCAAGTGTGTGTGCGCGTGTGTGGGTGTAACAACTACTCTAGGGTTTCGCAACTAACACTAAACTAATCCATGAACACATAACCATATCCTGAATATCCATGTCTCACATAAAAGATATCATATATATATAGTATATATATAGCATACTATACATCGAACTGTGGGGGTGCTATACGCCATCCACCCGACTACCCCCGTAGATATATATCTACTCACCTAATCTTGCTTGCCGATGTCGATGTCGCCGCCATCTTCTTCATCGTCTCGAATCATCGTGGGGGTACCTACATGTCATACGTATCATATCGCATTAAAACCAAATCGAAACCAAAACGACACGCGGAACTCACATAGATCAAAACCTATGGTCTACTCCCGCAAATCAACCCGATATCACTCGATATAGACATACAAACATCACGTGATCGAGATAAAGCGCAAATACTAAAATCCAGAATTTAAAATACGCAAAACCATAAATCGAATCAAAGCAGCAACATAAGGAAATAGTCTCAGATTTTGTCTAGGATGAAAACAATGTTCCAAAACAGCACTAAAGTGATATATATGGTGTATGTGACCTACTGAAGCAACCTGGACCCTACCCCTCATCAAGTGGCCGAGCCCCATCCCCAGAAATCCGAGCTCGCCAGCCCTGCATGCTCCAGTGGGGTTCGTCTTGCTACAGGGGGTTCCTAAGGTCAATTCTAGTCCTCTGGTATTGTTTTCTTAACTCGTACTTAACCCAGGTCATTCCAGATTTCCCTGCACACTCTAAGTTCTCACAAATCGACATGAAAAGTTCTATTTTTCCGTATTTTGGTTTTCAGGTTTGTTAGGTCCAAGTTTCTGGTAATTGGGGGGGAAAGGGGTTTAAGGTCACCACAAGAGTTCAATTGCACAATCACAACTCAAATTAACTCTAACCCTTTCTAGAATTTCCCAAAATTCACTAAATTTCGCCAAAACGAAAACAAATTTGAAAAGAGGCTAAAGCACTTGAAATACTACACTAATTGTGAAATGGTTATCTCATTTGGCACCCATGAATACCCCTACAGCACCAAAACACAAACTTTCTTGGTCCAAAGTGTAGCTTGTGAGCTTGTGCACCTTTTTTGTGAAGTGGGGAGGGAATTTGGAGTAGTTTTTAATGGAGTTTTGGGGGTTATAGTGGAGGAGGAGGAGGGTGCTGCCCTGGGGCTGAAGAGGGAGAGGATAATGATGAAGATGGTGAATGAAACAAAGACCAAGACCAAGGTTGACCCCCTCACCCTCTCTTTCTCTCTCTTGTTCATACCTTTCACTATGCAACATTTTCTATTCTTTTCTTTTTCCTTTTCTTTTCTTTTATTCTCTCAAGATAAACCCAAACCATGCATGATAAAAGAGAAAGCATGTAGGAAAATGTAACACAAGTGTAAAAAAATGATATGATGCATGTTTTGCACAAAACACATTTAAAGCCCGATTAGCGATTTTTAATCGCGATTAACACTAAAATAGTATCAAATAAATCATAAACTTTCATAATTTGCATGAATCTCATAAAGCACCCTCATTTCAGTAATTTCCAATTTTTTTCAAAATTTTCCCATTTATCGGTATTTAATTATACCACAATATTAAAATATTCATTATATTTAATATTTAATTATAAAAATTTCCAAAAATAATATTTTATTTTTCTGAAATGTTATAAAGCGGGACCAATCTCTTGAGCCTCAGGGAGCCGGAGATATGGATGCTTGCCTATTTAAGGTAGACAACTTAACAAACGGTGTTATCAACACGGTAATCGTCTTTGAAAAAGACACAAATCCTGTCGTCCATGTGCAGCGGTTACCGATAACACCAAAATCTAATTCAGGATTCAATTTCTTTTCTAATTGTCTAACTCAGACTGAGTCTCAATATATATAATCAATCTGACTTGAATGAGCTTCAAGTACATATATAACAATTCAATATGAATCCATATATTCAATTTGTTCAATCTGTTCAATCTATCAATCTATACAACTTGACCGAACCGAACCATGGATATACATCCATCTACATGATCCTCCAGTTATATCCATTTACTGATATCTTGGTTTCGGCAAGTCATCCATCTATACAATCTATAATACAAGACAATACAATTTACAATACAATACAAACAATACAATCAAGATATCGCGGGATTTATAAGGGGTAGATTGGTACGGAATATGTTAAAGGTGGCACGAGGTGGTCACTTAAGACGTAATTACATCCATACCGTTGTTCTGTGGTATTATCGACGGAGCCTTGTACTCCATATACCGTAGTCTCTGATTTAGTGAGACTCCTCTCGTATACACTGGCATCTTCTGTACCAAGCTACAAACAACATCGTTAACACTAAATACAACATTATAAAAATTTACTCTTTCTGTCTATTCTACTTCTCCCTTATCTTTGGGACTTACCGAGCGATTGTTTGCTGACGACATTCCTTCTCTTTCTTCTTTGGAATGTTGTCAGGTGGACCGGACCTTCAGGAGATCGAGCCTACCAGCGAGGACTTAGATCGGCTAGCCTTCGACCCAGAGCTGTAGCCACTTGTACTTATTCTCTTTTCATTTCTGTTATGCCACTGTTTAGGCATTGCTTTCATTCCATTTTCATTTCAACCAGCCATGTATTTACATAAGAATGTTAATAAATAAAGTTGTTGTTCATTACATTTGTCTCTTGTGTATTTTTCTTTTATATTCCTTAGTTACACTTAGCATATTTACTTCTGAGTAAATACATAGCAGCCAGTCGCGCCCTCTGCCCGTACACCGGGAAGCGGGGCGTGACAGGTTTTGTTGGCGGCCCATGCAGGTCAGAGCTATATGGAACAGTACCATGCAGTTCTATTCTGCGTAGACAACCTAAGCAATATAACACAAGAACCTGCAACTGAAAACATTCCTCACAATACCTATTCCTTGAATCTTATTGTTCGCTGCCGAAAGCCGGGAAAACAGACGTTGTCACGCCCCGCTTCCCAAAATACGGAAATACAAGGGTGACAAGGCCAGCCATGCTCCTACGATCAAGAAAGAATTCTGTCGTAGTCACATTTCGGCTTCTAGCATTATATGAGAATCAGTAAAATACAGTACGGGTAAAGAGAATGCAGTCACTAAAAGTATCAGATATAAAGAAATCTGAGCTCAATGGAAGTAAGAAAAAGGGCAACTAACCAGGAATATCAATAGAGAAATGTAACTGGTTCACTGGTCTGGATCCTCACGGTCTTCTCGAGATCAGACGAATCCACCTGTATCACTGAGCATGCATACTCAGGTCGTCAGGGCGACACAATAGTAATATTATAATAATAACAAGAGCAAGGAAATAAAATAATAACAGTGGAGATGATAAATGCAGGCAATCAATATGTCAATAACTGATGCAATGTATGATCTGTGTCCCTATCGGTCTCTACTCACATTGAAATCGAGTTGTGAAAAGGAGTAATAATGTTTAACGAGGGTCTCGTACGTACCCAAGACTACGGCCCGCTGTTGCCCAGGATATAACCCTGTCAGCCGGACCGCTAGGTCCAACCTAATATATAAGAGTCGCTGTTCGAATGATCATCCTCTATATCACTAACTTTGCTAAATACAATTTTCTTTCCATTTCGATTTCCCCTTTTTCCCCTGGTTTCACTATTCATGAGTATGGGCTAGTTGTGTACAAGTACACATCAATAACACGATTTTATTCACTGTTCACTGTATGGTTCATTATCACGAATCACTCACTATTCACTGGCGTACTTGACACAACCACACCGATACTGGTTTGACAATGCAATATACACTGAGAATTAACACGAATGTTCACCATCACTAGAGATATTGTAGTCGGGTAAAACTGTGAATCATGCCGCTAAACAGTTTATATGCAGTACAAGTTGTTATGCATCTTATGAACATAGAAAATTCGTATTAAATCATGCGTTCAGAATTAAGCAAAACATACAAAAGTGGTAATAAGTAACTCAGTCGGCAGTTTAACAAAATTGATTTTAAGTCAATCGGGTTTCGGGTTCGCAAGTTACAGTCGTTTCATTTTAAGTTTTCGATGCTGGAAATTCAGTTCTTGAACTGAAGGTCCATTTCGTAACACCGTTTTCACCCTGTTGGGATCAAAATTAGGTGACACTATAGTTAAACAAAATTTAGGTTTATCAGTTAGATTTCCAACGCATAAGACGGATCGATAATATCAATGGTGTACTGGAAGTTATGCATTGTACAATAAAGGGGTATACGTTTTATCCCTGTTTGGGGCTGCTATATGTTCTATTGATTTAAAATATACTTTAAATAGTAAACGACAGTAAAAATGAATGAAACCACTTTCAATGGTTAGCTAACAGATTTATCTTCTCTATGGTATAGGGTTCCACATCATGGTATTTTCATACGGTGAAAGTATTACAAAACAAGAATCGACAGCCAGTACTGCTCTGGACTGCAGTCCAGAGCCGCACTCCGAACTAGTTTCCGTCACCTTTTTAGCATAGAAACAGATTAAAACTCTTATGGGGTTCTAGGTCATCGAGTCATATTCGATATGAGCCCTCGAACGCAACATTCCGATTTATAACCAATTAACTGTGATTTTTACAAGGTTCAAGTACGGGAAAATTTTAGTTTTAACGGGTCTAAATGGGAAAGACCTATCCCGTCATTAAAGATCATATTTTCCAGCCAAATCATAACACGACGTTCGTTATCACTCGTTCCATCCTATGTGATTATTTTCCGTCAATTTAATGGGGGGTTTCAATTCGGGTTTTGTATCGAACACTTGTATTACATTGGTTCGCACGAAAAGTATATAAGAAATTGATTGGTAATTGAATTGAATAGGTAATATTAGCATGAAGCAAGCATTATACTTGCCTGATGACGTATCAACAACAGTTCGGCAGAGGCAACGGTGCGATCGCGACACAAGCGCGGCACGATAACTTGACTTGGCTCGAGCTCGAGTTCTCGGCAGCGACGGCTTGGTTGCTGGGGTCTTGACGGCGAGGGTGGTGGTGGTCGCTGTTGTCGGCGCTCGATGGCGAGGCAGCCGGGGTGGCTGAGGTGGTCGCCGGCGACAGAGGAGGAGCTCGGCGGGGGTGCTGTGGGTTTGAGGTTGGTTGCAGGGTTCTTGGCATCGAGGTCGGTGTGCAGGTGAGGTGAGGGGGAGGCGAGCTGTTGTAGCGGAGGGTGTAGTGACGGTGCACTGGTGTCGAGGTAAGAGTGGTGAGGAGGTGGTGGTGGTGATCTTGACGACGACGGTAGTGGGTGTTGGCTGTCGAAGGAGGAGATGATGACGGCAAGGGATGCCACTGGTGCTCGAAGGAGGAGGCGCGGGAAGGAGGGTGCTGCGGCGGTTGTGGCGACGGCAATGATGGTGATGATGGTGGTGTCGGGGGGTCGCACGATGGTCAGAGGTGGCAGGCGGCCGTAGAGGGGAGCTCGGGCTGTGGTTGGAACAAAAGTGAGGAGGGAGGTCGGCTCGGGTGCTTGTTGGCCGATGGTTGCGATGGTGAGGGGACAGGCCGATGGCAAGGGTTGCTGGTGGTGCGGGCATAGAGGTTGGAGGCAAGGGGTTGGCCGACGTGGGTTCGGCTCCTCGAGGAGAAGGAGGAAGGCGGGAAATTTTTTGAAAGTGAGGAACAGTGATCATGAGATGAGAGAGAGGGAGAGAGAGAGATAACGTGTGGGGGAGAGTGAAAACGTGGAAGAGAGAGAGTTAGGAGAGGAGAGAGAGTGTTACGAGAGGAGAAAGAGGGGGGTGAACATGGGGAGAGAGAGTGAAAACTTGGAGGGGGGGAGAAATAGTGGTTTTAATTAATAAATTTATAGAAGAAAGAGAGAGATAACGGGAATAAATTAAATAGGGTTTTAATGAAATTTTAATTAGGTAAGATTTGGGTTTAAATAAGGGTATAAAATTTTGAATTTTGAAAAGAGAGGAGAAGGTAAATAATTTAAATACAATTTGTTATTTTAAAATAGGGCCTTGGGTTGTTGGGCTTGGGCTCAAGAATTTTGAAGGAAAAGTGTGGGATTTAAATACGGACGTAGGCTTAGGGTTGGGTTCATGGGAAAGCAAAAATAATTAAAATATAATATAAAATGTAAAATGGGCAAAAAATATTTTATTCGAATACAGGTATTGGCGTAGATGAGGACCGGGTATTACATTATACCACCCTTAAAGAAAATTTCGTCCTCAAAATTAAAAGAACGAAAACAAGGAGGTAATGATACAAATGGCTACTTGAAAAGATGTGGGAGCCGCGAATGGATATCCTTCTCACGTTCCCAGGTAGATTCCCCAGGAAAACGACTGCCCAACTTTTCTGTCTGTCCAAGGCCGTCTTAATGCATTGTCTGATCATCTGAAACTTGTCTACCGTCAACTTGAAACGTGTACCCAGACTCTCTTGTAAGCTTTTCCAAAGTGCAAAATGAATCTAGTGTCCCGATCTGATACTATACTTACCGGAACTCCATGAAGTTGCACTGCCTCTTACATGTATTTCTCCTTAAGCGACTCCGTCGACTGTCCCACCCGGAATGTATAAAAAATGTGCTGCTGTCGTAAGACGGTCGACAATAATACAAACGACGTTGTTGCCTCGTGGACTCTGCGGTAAAGCAGTCACAAAATCCATAGCGACGTGCTCCCATTTTCATTCGGGTATCGGAAGCGGTTGCAACAGTCCAGCTGTCCTCTGGTGTTCAGTCTTTACCTGCTGACATACCAAGTACTTGGATACCAATCGTGCAATCTCTCTCTTCATTACATTCCACCAATAGTGTTGTCTCTGATCTCGATACATTTTCGTGCCTTCCGGATACACAGAATAAGCTGAACCATGAGCCTCAGCTAGTACTTCTTCTCGAACATCCCCCTCGGGAACGCAGAGTCTGCTACTGAATCTCAAAGAACTGTCTCGATGTATGAGTACGTCTGTCCTTAGTCCGGCTTCCACCTGCTCTCCGAACTTTCGCAATCGGGGATCATTAGCTTGTACAACCTTAATGCGATCTACAAGTGAAAACTGCACCTGTAACTGTCAAAATCGCCTGATTGCACTTGGTGTAACAACCTCTAGTTCGAGCTTCTGAAGATCCTCAATGATGCCTCACTGACTGGTCAACATAACCGTTGGCTTGCGACTAAGAGCGTCGGGTACGACATTTACTTTTCCCTGATGATACTGAAATTCCAAGTCATAGTCCGCCATTAATTCTAGCCATCGGCGTGGTCTCATATTCAATTTCCTCAGAGTGAACACGCATTTCAGACTCTTATGATCCGTGTACACTTCCACCTTTTCGCCTAATAAGTAATGTCTTCAGATCTTTAATGCTAAAACTACCGTGGCTAACTCTAAGTCGTATGTTGGGTTGTTCCTCTCATGATTCTTCAGCTGCCGTGAGGCATAAACAACTACACGACCGTGTTGCATCAGAACGCAGCTTAAACCTTTCCCTAAATCATCGCTGTGTATCACCAAACCATCTGAATCGTCTGGCACTGTAAGAATATGTGCCGTGGTAAATTTCTGTTTCAGTATCTCAAAAGCCTGAGTACATTCCTCTGTCCATACGTGAGGCACTTCCTTCCAAGTCAGCTAAATTGAGAGTCAGGTGATTACAAGGTTCAAGGATGAGATAAAATAATTACTTGTAATAAGGGAAAGAAATGTTGTAAGAAGGATCAATTTATGAATCAAACGGGCTTAAGGGTACAATACTTCAGGAAAAGTTCGATTGAACCAGAACTTTATTATTCAGAAAGTCTTGACAGAGTACAATTGAGAGATAAACATGGCCCTAAACTATACATCGTTTTTATTCGGCCCTAAGAAAAGAAAACAAGCCGCGTCAGTCGCGATTGTGGAAGTTCAACAAGTTGCGATAAGTTCTCGCGTTAAGATGGAGACGTCCATTCCCATAGTGCCATGCCTGAACATCTGCTTAAGGTTCTTCAGCCTTGAGTTCCTCTAAACTCGAGCTTTCATCTTCCGACTCCTCCTGGGCTGGAGCTTCTTCTTCAGATTCCTCCACTATAGGGTTTTCTTCTACTGGCTCTTCCCCTTCGGCAGGAGCTTCCTCATCGGAATACTCCTCCATATGCACTGCCTCTTCCAGGTTCCCTTCTGGATTCTCTTCCATATGGTCTTCCTTAGGATTCTCCTCTTCAGGATCCTCATCCGGTTCCTCCTCTACTGCATTTTCCTGTGGATCCTCTTCTATCGGGTCTTTTTCGGGATCCTCTTCCACTGCATTTTCCTGTAGATCCTCATCTATTGGGTTTTCTTCGGGATCCTCTTCTTCTGGGTCCTCCTCTTCATCGTCAGAATCATTAATCATATTGATCTCTGGAGCTGCGACATCGACTCCCTCGTCCTCGGATTCGCTGTCGTCGAAAATGACCTATGGGCCATTGACCTCGTCGTCTGAACTCACTGATATACAGTCAAAAGAAGTGCAGGACCGAGTGTCCTCATCGATAAGCGGTGCTGCCCCAGGGTTGGCCATGGCCTGAAACGCAAGGGTCATGATCAGATAGTGGAACACGAAGGAAAATAACGATTAATGATGCAGAACACGCGGAAGGGAAAAAGTAGATAAGATTCAAAACATGAACTTGAGGGGTGATGGACAAGTAGTATATGGAAGTGAAAGCAAGGAAACAAAGTATGATTCAAGGGACCCTTAAATTGAACTGCAATCTTATTCTAAACCCGGCGCTCTGATACCAACAAAACCATGTCACACCCCGCTTTCCAAAATACGGAAATACAAGGGTGACAAGGCCAGCCATGCTCCTACGATCAAGGAAGAATCCTGTTGTAGTCACATTTCGGCTTCTAGCATTATATGGTAATCAGTAAAATACAATACGGGTAAAGAGAATGCAGTCACTAAAACTATCGGATATAAAGAAATCTGAGCTCAATGGAAGTAAGTAAAAAGGCAACTAACCAGGAATATCAATAGAGAAATGTAACTGGTTCACTGGTCTGGATCTTCATGGTCTTCTCGAGATCAGACGAATCCACCTCTATCACTGAGCATGCATACTCAGATCGTCAGGACGACACAATAGCAATATTATAATAATAACAAGAGATAAGGAAACAAAATAATGACAGTGGAGATGATAAA
This sequence comes from Agapanthus africanus, assembly GCA_030015575.1. Lineage (NCBI taxonomy): Eukaryota > Viridiplantae > Streptophyta > Magnoliopsida > Asparagales > Amaryllidaceae > Agapanthus > Agapanthus africanus. The sequence continues at coordinate 410,831,076 of CM057349.1, read as the reverse complement.
TGCAGGCAATCAATATGTCAATAACTGATGCAATGTATGATCTGTGTCCATATCGGTCTCTAGTCACATTGAAATCGAGTTATGGAAAGGAGTGATCATGTTTAACGACGGTCTCGTACGTATCCGAGACTACGGCCCGCTGTTGCCCGGGACATAACCCTGTCAGCCGGACCGCTAGGTCCAACCTAATATATAAGAGTCGTTGTTCGAATGATCATCCTCTAAATCACTGATCTCGCTAAATACAATTTCCTTTCCACTTCGATTTCCCCTTTTTCCCCAGGTTTCACTATTCATGAGTATGGGCTAGTTGTGTACAAGTACGCATCAATAACACGATTTTATTCATTATTCACTGTATGGTTCATTGTCATGAATTACTCACTATTCACTGACATACTTGACAAAACCACACCGATACTGTACACGTTTGACAATGCAATATACACTGAGAATTAACATGAATGTTCACTATCACTAGAGGTATTGTAGTCGGGTAAAACTGTGAATCATGCCGCTAAACAGTTTATATGCAGTACAAGTTGTTATGCATCTTATGAATATAGAAAATTCGTATTAAATCATGCATTCAGAATTAAGCAAAACATACAAAAGAAGTAATAAGTAACTCAGTCGGCAGTTCAAAAAAATTGATTTCAAGTCAATCGGGTTTCGGGTTCGCAAGTTACAGTCGTTTCATTTCAAGTGTTCGCTGCTGGAAATTCAGTTCTTGAACTGAAGGTCCATTTCGTAACACCGTTTTCACTCTGTTGTGATCAAAATTAGGCGACACTATAGTAAAACAAAATTTATGTTTATCAGTTGGGTTTCCAACGCACTAGACGGATTGATAATATCCATAGTGTACTGGAAGTTATGCATTGTACAATAAAGGGGTATACGTTCTGTCCCTGTTTGGGGCTGCTATATGTTCTGTTGATTTAAAATATAATTTAAATAGTAAACGATAGTAAAAATGAATGAAACCATTTTCAGTGGTTATCTGACAGATTTATCTTCTCTATGGTATAGGGTTCCACATCATGGCATTTTCATACAGCAGGGTGAAAGTATTACAAAACAAGAATCGACAGCCAGTGCTGCTCTGGACTGTAGTCCAGAGCCGCACTCCGAACCAGTTTCCGTCACCTTTTTAGCATATAAACAGATTAAAACTCTTATCGGGTTCTAGGTCATCGAGTCGGATTCGATATGAGCCCTAGAACGCAACATTCCGATTTGTAACCAATTAACTGTGATTTTTACAAAGTTCAGGTACGGGAAAATTTCAGTTTTAACGGGTTTAAATGGGAAAGACCTATCCCGTCATTAAAGATCGTATTTTCCAGCCAAATCATAACACGACGTTCATTATCACTTGTGCCATCCTATGTGATTAGTTTTAATCAATTTAACGGGGGTTTTCAATTCGGGTTTTGCATCGAACACTTGTATTACATTGGTTCGCACGAAAAGTATATAAGAAATGTATTGGTAATTGAATTGAATAGGTAATATTAGCATGAAGCAAGCATTATACTTTCCTGACGACGTATCAATGATGGTTCGGCAGAGGCAACGGCGTGATCGCAACACAAATGCGGCACGGCAACTTGACTTGGTTCGAGCTCGAGTTCTCGGCAGCGACGGCTTGGTTGCTGGGGTCTTGACGGCGAGGGTGGTGGTGGTTGCTGTTGTCGGTGCTCGATAGCGAGGCAGCCGGGGTGGCTGAGGTGGTCGTCGGCAACAGAGGAGGAGCTCAACGGGGGTGCAGTGGGTTTGAGGTTGGTTGCAGGGTTCTTGGCATCGAGGTCGGTGTGCAGGTGAGGTGAGGGGGAGGCGAGCTGTTGTGGCGGAAGGTGTAGTGACGGTGCACTGGTGTCGAGGTAGAAGTGGTGAGGAGGTGGTGGTGGTTTGGCGCTGAGCGCCAGACTTGGAGCACTAAGGCTCTTCTTATAAAAATAGTGTCCACGTGAGGAGCACGTGGAGCGCTTGGCGCTGAGTGCCAGACTTGGAGCGCTAAGGCGCTTCTTATAAAATAGCATCCACGTGAGGAGCACGTGGAGCGCTTGGCGCTGAGCGCGAGACTTGTAGTGCTAAGGCGCTTCTTATAAAATAGCGCCCATGTGAGGAGTGCGTGAAGCGCTTGGCGCTGAGCGCCAGACTTGGAGCGCTAAGACGCTTTTTATAAAATAGCGCCCACGTGAGGAGCGCGTGGAGCGCTTGGCGCTGAGTGCCAGACTTGGAGCGCTAAGGCGCATCTTATAAAATAGTGCCCGCGTAAGGAGCGCGTGGAGCGCTTGGCACTGAGCGCCAGACTTGGAGCGCTAAGACGCTTCTTTAGCAGCTCTGATCAGTTCTGTGCTCTGAGAATTAAATTCTCGTTTTATAAGAGATTTTGTCTCATGGATCTAAGAACTGAGTTCTTCTTTTATGAGGATATGCTATGATCTCTTTGTTTGTGTGAAAGACTTTGTCTTATGGATCTGTGATCTAGAAAAAGAACTAAGTTCTTATGATGTGAGAGTTTAAACTCTCAAATATAGAGGAGATGCTATGATCTCTCTTCTTTTTATTTACCTTGAAGAAGGTTCTTCTTCATAGAGCTTGCACTTCTTTTTTTCTTTTCTGAGAACTTGAAACTTATAGGGAGGTTTCTCTTTTTTAAGACTTGATGTCTTGGGTCCTTTATATAGGGAAGGCTGATTTATTGAATCAGTTAAGGAAATCTCTCATTGAGAGATTTCTGATTGATTTGGGGATGTTTCCCACCATTGGATCTTTGATTCAAGGGTCTCTGTTTTACAGAAGACATTTTTCTTATTTTTAATAAGATTGGGAAAATATTTTCCCATACAGAACTTATTCTGTATCTTGGTGATTTTTAATCACCATGGGATCTTTGATCCAATGGTGCTCTGATTCACAGAGCAAAATCTTTCTTGTTTGGAAAGATTTAACGAGTATTTCCTCAACAAAATTTTATTCTGGTAATTTGATGATTTATCATCTTCGTTGGATTTTTGATCTAAGGGTTGAAAACATTTAGTTCTAGCGTTGGCTGTTCAGTCGAAAATATTGCGCATTTGATATGACATTTTCCTTACTATTTTTATATAATAGAAGGGGTTTATTATAAATATGACACATATGAGGGTTGATCTGTAAAAATACTATTTTCATATGTTTATATATTATAATTAACATTGTGAAAGAAAATGTAAGTATATAATATCTATATAATATTTAGTCCATTTAAATATGCTTACCTTATCAAATACCTTTGACCAATTCTTCTAAAACTATTTGTCAAATGGTTAACATAATATCTCAATAAAAACAAATTCTACTAATATCATTTATTGAGTTATTGTGCAGAAATTATATCAGGACTGAAATCAAGGAAATTCGAGTTGGCGAGTTCAAATTTGCCGAAATATTCAAGTAAATCAAAGAAATCAATTCTGACAGAGATTTAGAGAAGATTTTCAGATTCCAGATATCAAAATAGTCTACATGTGTCAACATACGAAGCCACAAGATTTTTGAAGCAAAGAACCCTCTAATCCACCGCGGATCCGTGGCAAAACCCTCCCAATGGACGCGGTTCCGCCGCAATATTGAGGATTTAGGGCTCTGGATTTTCTGGTTGGGATCCTAACAACTAGTTACCATATTAGGAAACTGGGGTTCTGTCTCTGTGACTATAAATAAGGACCGAGAGCTTCTTGGAAAAATCATCAAACTGACGCGATCACGAAGTCCATGACGGCTCAAGAATCCTGGTTGATCATCGACAGTTCATCTAGCTACTTAAGAAGAGATCGAGAAGCAAACTAGGGTTTTGTAATCATTTTCTAAAGGAACAAAGTGTACTTGATCTTGTTGATTAATAATGGTAGTTTTATTCTATTGCATTTTATTTTCTTCATGATTTCTATCTTTTCTTTTCCCAACATGCGCGAGTAATTCTCCGCTTGTTAGAGTTCATAGGATTATGGTAGATTAATAGATGATGAAGATCCTTAAAATCTTTTTACGTCCTATAAAATTTATAAACTTTATCAAAAGAATAGTTAACATCCTAATCGGGCACGCTATCAATTCATTGATATTCATGACCACGATTAGAGATTATATTAACAATTGTTTTGGTAAAGGTTAGACATGAACGGAGATCCATGTCAAGATAGGGGTTAACAGTGGGAACCCTTTTCCCTCCAGAAACCCTAATCTACATGCATCACTATCGATCTAGTTTTAAATCTATTAAAGGATAAAATGAGTAATCTTTAATTAATCATTTATGACTACTAAATCTTAACGAACCCTACAAGCCCCCTTCTAATATAAAACCTACATCCGTAGTTAATCTAGATCTATATTCTATATTCGTATTTAACGTAGATCTAGAAACTATTTCCACTATTCATTATTCTTTCTCTTTTCCTAATCAACACACCTAAAGTAAAATTAAAAGATTCAACGTTTCCCTAAGGACGACCCGTACTCATCTCGGTCTGGCTACATGTGACACCGTTATTGATTGCGGTTATTCTACAAACACAAACACATAAAAGAAACCAATCAAATGGCGCCGTTGCCGGGGATACGTGCGTAATTTATTTTTCTTACTATTCGTGTTGAATTCTTTTTCGATCTATATCATAAACATAAAACAAAATCGCATCTTGCATATTTAACGATTAGTGTGTGATTCAAGCGAGGAATTCTGGAGTCACTTTAGCGAGGAGATAAAAATTCAGAGACATTCATCAAGACCCGGAGGAGAAGTGGAGGCTACTGTACAAAAATTGTCAAAAGATCCCCTCATCTCGCGGCGGAACCGCGGCCAAATCACCAGTAGTACGGTGGAATCGTGGCCTAATTGGTGGATCTTGGCTTCAAAATTTTCTGGTATCTTCTACAACTCTTTATCTCTCCTCTGAAAAATCCAATAATATATTTTCTGCAGGATTCTTTGAAAAATATCGCCGCTCAAAAATCTTTTTGCGTGCTTTGTTTTGCGGGTTGTTTTTGCATATTTTAATACGGACTTTAAAGGGCAAGACCACAATTCAGATTAGGTGGGGATTTCATCACCCTTCCTAGGCCCCACAAATCAAAAAATGAGCATCCGCATAGCCCTATATTAATTAAAAAATATCTAGATCAAGATCCTAAGGACCGTCGCACTCAAGTAGGACAGAGGAAGGTCGTGGGTAATCTATCGCTTATCTGCATTTCTTTTGTGGTGTCTAGGTAAGTGTGTTTAAGGCAAGTGGTTACTTAATTAGGCCCGCTATTTTCGGTGATTCGTATATCGGATACCTCCCACTTACCTGGCACTTACCTGGCCATAGGAGAGATAAAGAGGCAGTAGAGGATTTATCCTGCGATTTGTCCTTTGGAAGTCTAGGAGCGGTCTAGTGCTTGACCTATGTGACCTTAGTTCTAGGGTTTGCTTGTGCAATTTGTGATTTTTGTGAGTAAACCCCCAAGTCCACTTTCAAAGCAAAACAATCCAAATAGAGCTTAAATCTTTTCACTCTCTTTTATTTTCACCTTCTTATAATGGGTAACCTAAACAGACGAATTCTTGCCGAGCTTTGCTATCCACAACCAGATATTTCTTGTCTTCGTAATCGCTTCGGTATACCATCCGACTCTCCCATTTCTTTAAGAGATCAGATAGAACAAGCGGATAGAAACAGTTAGCCACCTCAGTCCATGTTTTATCAACCGTATCCTAATTCTATATCTGTTTCAGTCGATACTCCGAGTGAAGGAACTCCAAAACGCATGTCCATCGCTGAGCATATAGAGAGGGCTAACGACCAAAGTTTCAATCCGGACCAACATCAACCATCACTACCACTTTCTAAAGAAGAATTTCATAATCGGTTTGTGGAATATATGATGTCTATTGAAAATAGCCAACTAACCAACCCATATCAATATTCTTCTTATCATAATGTTGATCCTACTCCTGCCCAATTTTCGCAACCATTCTATTCCTATCAATCCTATCCGACCTTTACACCTTCTCTAGACAGTCCTTCTAATAAGTCATTTGGGAGTTTTAATTATCCACAATAATTTCAATCTTATACTGAAACCCCTTATCGATCTAAGTCTAGTCTTGAGCGGAAATTAGAAGAAGGTGTGGAATCGATGTGCCGCATTAGAAAAGAATTGGCAGAAAGCATGTCTGAGTATAAACGAGCAACTAGTTTTGAACCAGCTCAAAAATTTTCAGCGTATGATACGGCCATAGAACAAAGTCAGAATTTGGGTAGTGAGAGAGAACAATACACCCTTCCTAATCAAACCTCCCTATCCCAAATTGAAATCCACAACTCCAGTTTCACTGATCTATCAAGTGCACCAATTGAAAATAGAATGTCTGATAAGTTATGTGATTTTGTAGTGTTTGATTTACCAAATTGTGAAAGGTCCATTTCAAGTGAAACCATACCCAACTCTTGTGATCTCTACACCTCCATTCTTGAACCAAAATTGATTGAAAACCATAATTTTAATGAGGCGTTTGAGAATTCTAACCTTCACTTGAATGAGGAGATTGGCGTTGGGGATATATTGAATGATGAACCCGAAAATTTGGATGAGTTTGTCCCACCAATTCATCAGGTCCTTCCACTTCTTCGTGGTCATCATCTCGAGCCATTAATTATTCTTCCCGAACCCCAAATGTGTCTTGAAGTTGATGATAATTGTATAACCGAACAGCAAACCGAAATTCAGCCTTCATCTCCCACATCTGGTTCAGCGATACTCGACACACCAATTTGTTTACCCATTTCATCTTCTACTTTCTCAGATTCCTCTTCTATTCTTCCTATAATTTCAGTGAGTGTTGATGAATCACATTCCGATAATTCAAGTCTGATAATTCCAGAAAGCCAACTTGATTTGGATACTTTTGAAAATAAGGTAGATGAGTTTTTCAAGTCTTCTACCTCCATAAATTTTGACAAATCAAGTATGATAAATTCTGACACAAAACTTACTGACAGCAAAATGTTCAATTACACCATCGATAAAAGTTTTGAAGAACTTTTTGCTGACGAACTTGCATTCCTAAACAACACGGATTTTGTGATTAATCAACCTCCACCTATAGAAATTAAACCACCACCCTTTCTTATTATAAAATACGAGAATGCTAATATTCCACTCATTTCTGATCACTCACATTCTCGTTTTTATTTATCATCACCTCTTATCTCTTCAGATTCACGTTCACGCAAACCCTTTCTATACCACCACTTATCTCTTCCCCACTTCTTCTTGGCTCTATATAACATGTTCTTCCACCGACCTATACGTTACATTGATAAAATCTTTGAATGGTTGGTATTAACTTTTGGTCTTTGTAAAATCTTATATTGACCAAATAACTTTACCCCCCTTAAAATGCTTAATATTTTTTAACTCAAGTTTGGGGGGGGGGTATTTTTGGCTCTTGAAAATAAAATTTGTCCTCAAAATTGTGAGCTAAAAATAAGTTTGGGGGAGGATTTTCACTGTTCTCCGCCGAAAGCCGGGAAAGACAAACGTCTTGCCTGAATTTGGGGGCAGATACTATTTGGTTTTATCCTTCTACCTCTCCGAAAATACCAAGTTGATTTATGGCACCGTGTATCGGAGGTTTAGACGGATGCAGCCGTTGTAGCAGACTTCGTCAGATTCCCCCTCATTTGAGGGGTTTTTGATTGTGGGGACGCTCTTCCCTGTAGGCGCAAGCCCCTGCAGTTAATTATGCTACCGCGTCGCGGTAACAACTTTCTCCTTCTCCAGATGGTCACTTCGTGTCGTGTGTGTTTGTTTTATTTTTGGTTGCCCGTGGATTGTATACGGAGACTAATTTATGTTGTCGCCCGTAGGGCGTGGATTAATCCAAATCCGTATTTTCTTAGATTTGGGTTTGGGTTGGGTTTAAGGATCGTTAGTCGCATTTGAGACTAAGATCAACTTAAACATTTGTTAAGGATACGTTAGTCTAGTTTTAGACTAAGATCTACTTAACAGGATCATTTAGATCCAACAAAAGATCATTAGGGCTCTTATTGTTTAGTTTAGGGACATTGCAGTCCATAGTTTAAGGACATCATAGTCCGTGAAGTTTAAAAACATCATAGTCTAGTTTAGAGACATCATAGTCAGTAGGGTTTAGTTTAGAGACATTGCGGTCCAGAAGTTTAAGGACATCATAGTTCATAGAGTTTAAAGACATCATAGTCTAGTTTATAGACGTCATAGTCTGTAAAGTTTAAGGACATCATAGTCCATGAGTTTAAGGACCCCACAGTCCGTAAAGTTTAAGGACGTCATACTCCATGAGTTTAAGGACCCCACAGTCCATAGAATAACTGGTTGTTGGGACCCGTCACCTCTCTGAAGATGTTGAAAGATTACAACGACAAATATCATAGGAGTGACGAGATGTACCCTTGAACCAATGTTGGTTGGGAGACCTGTAGTTGGAGTGATTTAAGAATCGTTAGTTTCGTTTGAGATTAAGATCAACTTAAATGTTTGTTAAGGATACGTTAGTCTAATTTTAGACTAAGATCTACTTAACAGGATCATTTAGATCCAACAAAAGAGCATTAGGGCTCTTATTGTTTAGTTTAGGGATATTGCGGTCCAAGTTCAGATGCAAACATGGGTTTGGAAATGCACCAGATAGTTATTGGTCATTAGGACCCACCACCTCTCTGAAGACGTTGAAGAATTACAACGACATGTATCAGAGGTGTGAAGAGATGTACCCTTGAACCAAAGTTGATTGAAAGGCTCTGGGTTTTGGCTTTGAATGTCATATGAGATGATCAATTTTGGAAGACAAGAGTGTATTTAAGGTTCAGTCAAAAGGGAAGGTCCTGCCTCTGGAAGACTTAGCTAATTTGTGCTAAGATTGGCTCAAATATAGTGTTAAACACTAGAGTACACTCGTCCATCACGTGCTCCTACGTGATGCACTTAAAATAGTTTTAAACACCAAGGATGAAATGCACAAAATAGTGTTAAACACTAAAAAAAGAAGCGCTCACATGGGGTCACGTGAGGCACCTGAGTGTTAGGCCAAACTTCTTTTATTTTATCCTAAGAATATGCAAGTAAGTGTTAAACACTTAATCTTCATGGCCATCACGTGTGGGCACTTGATGGGTACCCATGCATTGGATATTAAAAGGATTGTTAAAGGGTCACGTAGGGACATGTCAGGGCGCCCATGCGTTGTATATTAATCCTTCAGTTTTTTCCCCATCTTCTTTTTTTTAGAGAGGTGTTCGTCAGGGGTCACGTGGGGACACGTGAGGCACCCAAAATCGATTCTGCCCTTTTCATTTTGAGAAGTCTGTTCAAGGGTCATGTGGGAACACGTGACCTAATCTTATTCGTTCTCTTATGATCATTGGAGGGAAGAGTCATGTGTTGCCATGTGATCATGTTGGGTACTTGATCTTTTTTCGTGCATGGAGAGATAAATCCCTTGTATATGAATTAAATTCTCTTATAGGGTTAAACCCTAATTTTATTTAGAGGAATTAAATTCCTATGTGTTTAACAGAATTAGATTCTTTAAACCCAATTCTCCTTCTAAGATTTAAATCTGCATGGCAGAATCTTCCCGATGAGAATTAAATTATCAACTTATGGGGAGATCTGCTTCTGCAGATCTATTACGGTAGTGTTACTGATTGGATTCGCAGGAGTACGAACAGGCTTGCTTGTTGATCTTCTAATCGCTCAATATCCGGATGGCCGTTACGTTTAGCAGACCACTTGCGGCTTGTGGGTGTTTGATATGATCATCACCTACTGCCGGCGTATTGACGAGTCTTTAGAGTCCTACACAGAGGTTTCCTGGCTCAAGAGAAACGGAATAGTTGCATATATGTGATATGTGCGGGATCGAGATTGATACGATATGAGATACCATATTCTATTCTCGCGATATATGATATCGGTCGGTTATATATGATATAGCCGGGTTATCGAATCAAGTGTTGATTCGATAAGTTGATTCATATAGTATTAGTCGGTTGTATATGATATAGCCGGATTATTAAATCAAGAGTTGATTTGATAATTTAATGTATAATTATATATTTGATATATTATATTACATTAACTAATATTAAGCCCACTTATGATTTCTTTTCTCACTAGATGTGCACATTGTATATATGTGATATGTATATTTGTGTACATGTATTGTGTCATGTTTGATGATACATACAAGATGGGTGTATGAGATTAATAACATGCTAGGGTTAAGTTAGGGTTTCTATTTATGTTAAGCTAATTCAAAAGATATTGAGTTTGTCATGGTTAAGCTTGGACAAAAGCTTTTGGATAAGCTTTGACAAAGTCAACTCTTTTGTCTAATTAAAGATATTTATCAAACCCTACCCTTAACCATAGTGTGTGGTTTATTCTCTACATGAGTTAAGCATGATGGCTTTAACTCACCCATGGTTGCAATAATTCATTTGGATGAATGATTGATGAGATATTTTCTTCATCTTCTTCTTCTTCATCAAAAGCTTCTAGCTTCAATGGAGTTTTGAGAAAAAGTGTGAGAAAATGAAATCTAAAGTGAGCCCACTTCCTACTTCATCATCCTCTACTACTTGCCATTTAGTAGAGTGTGTTTGCTTCACTAATTATATGATTAGTAAAGAAACAGCTTGGGTTAGTGTCTCCTCGACGTAGATCATCTTCGGCCTCGAAGACATCGAAGCAAGCACGTTCGTTTTTTCAAGGGATCCTCTCTAGAGTCCGGAGTTTGCAATCGCAACGAACGGGACTACTACACGGAGCTATTTGAAGTGAAGGACCGGTCTACAAAGGTTGTATTCCTTACTCACTATAACTTGCAAAGTGTTTGCATGTGTTTCCGTACGATTTCTAGTAAACGATCTATGTTTAGGGTTACCTAGAATGGCAAAATTTTAATTTGGCATGGACGATGCCTCCCGAAACTTTGCTGCCGTTGTAGGCAACCCTTCAGTGGTATCAGAGCCATGCTAGAAATTAATACAGATTTTGTTAGAATTACGAAACCAAAACAACTCCGTAACTTGAAACACGAAACTATACTTTCTGTCGATTTTAAAAAGCTTTTAGAATTTTTTTCAAACAAGTGTAGAATGGTATTTTGGACATTCTAAGAATATGGAAGAAAATTGGGACCCTATGCTCGGATTTTGGCCGAGCACATGAGGGAAAATTCCGATGTGGCCGGCCCTAGTTGGGTTTTTTGGTCTCAAATTTTTTTCATGTACTGAGCTCTGGGGTTTGGTGTTTCAGGTGTTTTTTATTTTAGCTAATTTTACATGTGATGTAATCTTACACTATATGCAATTCGGAGTGTTTCGTATTCGTAGTTTTAACATTGTTTCGGGTTATTCACGTATTGTCTAGGCGAAGTTAAAAAGTTCGATCGAATGTCAAAAACCCATTTTTCCAAGTTTAACGTATTCGGAAAAATATGCAAGTGATTCTGTGGACCCTCCAGAAGAACGTAAACCTTAACTCGATTATGTGGCCGTCAAAACCGCCACTTGAACCCTAAGGTTTGTGGTAGTTTAGCGTTGTCATATGTGAGGTGTTAGTTTGACCCTTCTACGGCTGGTTCATAGGTACTGTGGCATTTCTGGGTATTATTAAAACTGTGCTCAAGTGTTGAGCTGTCGGGAAATTGTGGGAATTTGACGAATTGATCGAAGAGTTTAACGTCGTCCGGATATTATGTGATGGGATACAATATTTGGAATCATAACTATATTGAATTTTATAAATCTAACACTTTAGTCTCATTTTGATTGGTTGCCATGGGATTTTGATGTGATCAAAAGTTCGTCGCAATCACGTAGTGTACGCGGATACTCGCCGGTTAAACTTAATAGATAGCCAGCCCCATAGCCCCGACCAAGTGACTATAGGAGAACCCCGTCGCCAAAAGCATCTGTTCGGGTGCTCACGGCAGCGGTGTTCCGCCTTAGTGCACTTCGTTGACGGCATCGGGGGGTGCGGCCGTCTACTAAAGTTTCCGACGAGCATTCGATCAGGATGTCGGGAATCTTGTTGAATTGCCCGACTAGATATTGAAAAGTGTTTTCGGTATCGAGACTAAAAGGCGGGGTATATAATTGTTAGGCATGCAATGTCTAAGGAATTCATTTGGTTAGGCATGTGATGTCTAAGGAGATTGCGGATTCCAACTGTTGTAGTTTTTCACTTTCTTTTCTGCGACCATAAGTATAATATGTGGTGTATCGCCGGTTTCGGTGCTATATGTCAACGACAATTGGGATACGCATATTTACTTACGTTGATGAAATGTGATGTTATGTGTTGCTGTGATATATTATATTGGATCGTCATGATTGAATAGCCGGGAGTTTTATGTGAGATGAGAGTTTTTCATTTTCATTCATGTAAAATTCATTGTATATAATATTCTTTTATTGGGGCACTTCCGGATTGAGGATGATGTCACCATTGTATATTATTTACTTTTCCGCATTAGGATAGGCCCAAGACGGGGAGCACAGGTAACCAGGTTCTAGGGTCCAGTGGGAGACCATCTCGAGGAGTCGAGACCGGGTCTCCTAACTCTAGAATTGGCAGGGTTGCTTGCCGCTCTCGTAGGGGTCTAGGGGTGTGGGATTGGCTATTCATCACGACCGTAGAATCCGTGTTTTATACTGGCTTAATTTAAAACACGGAAATCCTAGTATATCCAATATTTCATATGTTTTATTGTGCTGCGATATTCTGTGATGTGATCATTGATTATATTCTGAGACGCATGCCTATATATTATATATATGAGATATAATTAATATTGTTGCTTTCGTTTCATATCTGATACTTGGGAAGCATAATAAATGGGACTTCATTAATGAGATTAATGAAATAAAAGAAACCTAAAGATGTTATAGAAACTTGTCTCAAAAACTAGTAGCTCTAGTTCTTGCTTTGCATAGCGGTATTCCTTGTAGAATATCCAGCAGCTTATTCGATAAGGAAAGAGCCGAGATCTCTTCACCGGGAGTGACCTCTTTAGCGAAACTAGCAGATACTATAAACTCGGTTTGTCTTCTGATTGCTTTTATAGTTTTTTCTTTGCATAGTGGTATTTGTGAAATATCCTGCACCTTATTCGATAAGGAAAGAGCAGAAATCCCTCACCGGGAGTGACCTTTTTAGCAAAATTAGTAAGCCTAAAAACACTCCTTTTCAAAATCACTCGATTCTATGGCAATATCAAGTTCATTACGCAAAAGGTTTTCTTAAAAACCTGTCGTAGCCCTCCGTCATTTCAGATAAATAATAGTTAGTATTCGTGCTGCGTTTGTTGACCTTGTCAAGGCGTAGTGTGCGGTAGCTGATTAGTGCTTATCTGTATAAGCATATGATGCGATTGTTAGGGTAGTCATGCGCCTTGTTGACCTTGTCAAGGGTCATGCGGGTGGGTTTAATTCAATCAGGATATGACGGGTTGAACTTAATTTGCGGTCTATAGTTTGTTGACCTTGTCAAGGTCATAGATCGCTCGGGGAAAAATATTATCGGGAATTTCAAGTGTTGAAATTTGCAATGAGATTGCATACCTCCTATGAGATAGTTGGATCCCGATACCCACTGCAAGTAAGAGCTACTCCTGGGAGAGTTTTACACATTACAATTAGCCGATCAAGTAAGTGTCTAGAAAGGTGTCAACGGGGTTATGCCTCTGGGAAAACGAGCTTTATTTTAATTAGGTCCGTGCGAAAGCATGGGGAACCTCCCTCTAAGTACCGATACTGGCCTAGCCGAAAGATTGGCGAACTTATAGGGTGTAATTAATCTCGGCTAGTCTTTCCTTTTAAGGTTTTAAGAAAGATTTGACAAAAACAGTGTGAGCCATCCTGATTAAATAAATTAATAACCAATCTAATCTTACAAGAGCATACGCTGAATGTTTTCTTCTATCTCTCTCCAGGTAGCGACCATGTCACGCCTTAATCAAGATAATAATATGGATGTATTGACCAAACCCGCTTGTTATACTGAGCCGGTGAACGTTGGTCCCGCTCCAACTTATAATTGTTATAAGACCGAGCAGGATATAGGGGATTGCCAGGATTCCCGTTCCGCCCAAACGAAGAAAGTGTATGATGATACATCTTCTTCGGGTGTGTTCATTACCGAGAACTGTTTTTCAGTATCCTCTACGTCTTGGGTATGTAATACCGAATTAGGATCCTGTTATTGTAATCTGTTACATGGGCTACAGAAAGGTAGGGAACTGGGAACGGGTGATAAGTTTCAAGAGTTGGAAATGGTGTAAGTGTTGCAGCCAAGTATGTTGGCAGTTATCATCCTGTATTAGCAAATACATTGATTCTGAACGAATGTTATTAGATACCGAACCTGATATACAACATCATATCAGGCTCTTCATTTAGTAAAGAAGGATATAATTTTGTATTATTGGATAATATTTTGAACATTTCCTATATCAAGAGTTGATCGGTTTAGGCACGTTATCTAAAATCATATACGTTCTAAATCAAACCACAGTTCTTAATGTACAGAACACACACAAGAGGAAGAGTTCAGAAATGAACGAATCCTTCTTGAGGCATTGTAGACTAGGTCATATCAATGCGACCCGACTAGCTAAGTTACATAAAGATGCATATTTAAATCAGTTTGAATTTACATCTTGTGAAACTTGCCAGCCATATCACAAAGATAAGATGACCATAGCTTCGTTTATTGGAAACAGAGAAAGAGTTACAAAACTCTTAGGATTGATACATGTTGATGTATGAAAGTCCCATGTCTACACATGCCAGGACTGGTTCTTTATACTTCATTACATTCACCGATCATCTCTCAAGATTCAGACATATGTTCCTGTTGAAACACAAGTCTGAACCTTTTAAGATATTCAAAGAATATAAGTTAGAAGTAGAGAACCATAACGAGTATAAGTATTATGTCCTTTGATGAGATCGGGGAGGAGAATACTTGAGCACGGAATTCCTAGACTATTCTAAAGGAGAATGAGATTCTTTCTCAGCATTACTCCTCTGTATACACCACAGCACGTCGGTGTATCGGGGCGGAGCAAATCGCTGTTAGTTGTATGTATGCCCTAGAGGCCAGTATTGTACAGATGATGTATATTATATTGGATGCTTGGACATATATAGAGATAACTTTCTTGCTCGATATGATAGTATGCTATCTGGTTGCTCTTTATCTTAACATGTACACTTGTCTCTTTAAACTGTCTTATAGTTACATGTTGGTAAAGCCCTTAGGATGTGTACTTGACTACCTGGACTATGATGCATATCATACTAGTGGGGACATGGTAGTCCATAGGTACATCCTTCAAGGCCCCTAGTCATGGGTGTATCGAGACGGGGCATCGATATACCAGTATAGACTAGCGTATACGCTTCTCGACCCATGAGATGGGCAATGGATGATCCCATATCCATTGGTGTTTGACATCAGAGATGGTATACGGGTGCTCAGTGGAGACTGGGTACACTGGACGGACTCGCCGAGAACTCCCAGATGGTATTATACCTCACGTCAGATGGCAGTTCTCAGGTGACACTTGTGCAGGTTAGTCTGTAGACCCGAGATCGTCATAGAGTCTTGTGTGATTCCCACTGTGCTTTGATCTCCACCTTACCACGTCCATGAGGGCGTGCAAAACGGTGGTCTTTGGGTACAGTCCCGAGTCACATGGAGGCAATGAGCGATAGGAGGGGTTTCGTCTCTCCCGGTATTGGGGGTTGATGTTGCGCTGTGCTCGATTGGCCGTAACAGGGAAGTCCCTGGCCAGGGCTGATCAGAGATTTGCTGGTAAGTGTTACCAGTAGTTTCTCGACCCGTTATGAGCCTCACATCGGCACGACTTATCGGTTATTGGGGTCTGACGTTTACCACCCCTAGACTTGATATGCGACATATCAGACGAACAGACCGGACTGTACGGTAAGTGTTACTGGTTGGATTCACAGGAGTGTGAGCGGGCTAGCTCGTCGATCTTCTGATCGCTCAATACCCGGGTGGCCGTTACGTTTAGCAGACCGCTTGCGGCTTGTGGGTGATATGATCATCATCTGCTACCGGCGTATTGACGAGTCTTTAGAGTCCTACACAGGGGTTTCCTGGCTCAAGCGAAACGAAATAGGAGCGCATATGAGATATGTGCGGGACCGAGAATAATGCGAGTATGTGATATCGTATTTCATTCTCGCGATGAATGTTTCGATTGGTTATATGCGATATAACCTAGTTATCGAATCGTTGATTCGATAAATCGATACATTGTATACTAGTCGGTTATGTGCGACATGACCGGATCATTGAATCAAGTGTTGATTTAATGATTTAATGTATAATTATATATTTGATATATTACTTTGCATTAACTAGTATTGGTTCACTTTAAAGGGATTTTCTCACTTGTAGTGCACATTGTATATGTGATATATTTTTTGTGTGCACTTGATTGTATCATGTTTGATGTTGCAAGCTAACTTGTGTTTTGTGTAAAGATTAAATCATGGTTGTGTAATGGTTAGGGTTTTCTTTTTCATTTATTTATTTATTGATTTTGGAAAAGATTATGAAGAAAATGGTGGCATTATTTGGATTTAGTTGAAGCTTCATGAAGGTTTGATTTTGTTACCATTTTGTCTTCATACTTAACCCTAACCATTCTAACTAACCATGATCTATTCTCTACACCTTACCATAGTTAGTATATGATAAGTATTCACATTTATTTTCTATTTTACACAATACTTATCATATCTTTTCTTCTTCTTCATCATCTTCATCAAGAAGGAAAGCTTGTCTTCATCAATGGCATCTTGAGCAAAAGTGTGAGAAATCCAATTCTAAAGTGAACCCACCTCCTATTTCTTCACCCTCTACCTCTTGCCAAGTAGTATAGGGTGTTTTATTCATAAGTTTCACAACTTGGTGAAGTTGGAGCTTGATCTTATGTAACCTCGACGTAGATCATCTTTGGCATCGTAGCCGACGACTAGTCCGTTCATTTCTCCGATGAAGCCGATGCTAGAGTCCGAGATCCGACTTGGACAGCAAGAGGACGTCTATATGGAGCTAAGGAAGTGGAGAACCGGATCTACAAAGGTTGTAGCTTCTTACTTTTAGTTAAGATGTTCACTAGTTTCACTTTTCGCCTAAAATTCTAG
Source organism: Agapanthus africanus (assembly GCA_030015575.1). NCBI lineage: Eukaryota > Viridiplantae > Streptophyta > Magnoliopsida > Asparagales > Amaryllidaceae > Agapanthus > Agapanthus africanus. The sequence continues at coordinate 410,813,803 of CM057349.1, read as the reverse complement.
TTAACTATCCGTATTAGAGTTTCTCGGCACTTGTAAAATTTGAAATTGGCATGGTTGATACCTTGTGAGACCTCTTGAGAGTGCTTAGGAACCCTACAATCGCACCCTATGTGATATGGTGTGCTCTATGATGAATACTACTGAATAACCTATTTCCTTTTGGGAGTTATGAACTTGAGAAGCTGTATACCTATTGAATAGGGTTCCAACCAAATCAGGTGCCTACTACTCCATATGTGATATGGTATGTGAAGAGCCCATCTCTTAAGGATGTTAAGATTTAGGGTTGTCTAGCCAATGTCAAAAGCAAAATCCGGACAAACTCGAGGCAAGGTCAGTTCTGTGGAAGTTTGTTGGATATCCCAATCATTTGCAAGAGAATATCTTCTACCGCACCGAGGAACAAAAGGTGTTTTGTTTCTCAGCAGGCCACCTTTTTAGTGGTCATGAGGTAGAACTGGAAGGAGTTCCAGCTATACAAACTACAGCTGACGATTTGGTGGAACCGCAGGATTCAATAGTTCCCGATAAACCTCATCCTCTCCGCCGATCTAGTAGGGTTCCTCATCCACCTGAGAGATACTTCGATTTTCTCTATGACAGTGGGAGCGAGAATTGCATCATGAGATGATGACCCAACTAGTTTGGAGCAGGCCATCAGGAGTGGGGACTCTGTAAGAATGGCTGGATGCTAAGCGATCTGAGATGGAATCCATATACACCAACAAAGTATGGACTTTGGTTGCTTTATCTGAATGGTTAAATCCTCATCAAGAGCAAGTATATCTTGAGAAGATTACTTAGTGTACATGGAAAAGTTGAGACTTTCAAAGCTATGCTTAAGTCCATCCAGATCCTAATTGCCATTGCTACATACCATGACTACGATATCTGGCGGTTAGGTATCATGACTGCTTATCTAAATAATGATTTAGAAGAGAGCGTCTGTAAGTACACAGCCAGAGGACTTCGTAGACAGTGGGAGCAGCGGAAACATGTGCAAGTTGCTTTATAGGATAAAGCAGGTATCGCGGAGTTGGAATGTCTGTTTTGATATGGTAGTCAAAAAGTTCGACTTCATCAAAAGGGTAGATGAACCTTGAATATACAAAAAGGTAGTAGGGAGTATGGTGGTGATCCTTGTATTGTACGTGGATGACATACTCTTGATAGGAAAAGAGTTTCCTATGCTACACTCGGTCAATCTCCTCTTATCATAAGGATTCTCCATATAGGATCAGGGTGATACCTCCTTGTTCCCCTCCGAACGGCGGCCGAGACATGGAATGCCTTGCCTGAGATTCGGGGCAGATGCTAATTGGTGCTATCCGTCCACCTCTCCGAAGATGCCAAGTTGATTTATGGAACCATGTATCGAAGGTTTAGACGGATGCGTCCGATGTAGCAGACTTCGTCAGATTCCCCCTCGTTTGAGGGGTTTTTAATTGTGGGGACGCTCTTCCCTGCAGGCGCAAGCCCCTGCAGTTAATTACGCTACCGCGTTGCGGTAACAACTTTCTCCTTCTCCAGATGGTCACTTCGTGTCGTGGGTGTTTGTTTTGTGTTTTGTTGCCCGTGGATTGTTTACGGAGACTGAGTTATGTCGTCGCCCGTAGGGCGTGGACTAGTTCAAATCCGTATTATCTTAGATTTGGGTTTGGGGGTTTGGTTCGAGGATACGTCAGCCATACTTGAGGCTAAGATCAACTCAAACGTTTGTTAAGGATACGTTAGTCTAGTTTGAGACTAAGATCAACTTAACGGGATCGTTTAGATCCGACAAAGGAGCGTTTGGGCTCTATTGTTCCAGTTTATGGACGTAGTGGTCCATCGTATGTATGGCCGTCGGGACCCCTCTCTGACGACGTTGAAGGATTACAACGACGGATGTCAGAGGAGTTCAGAGATGTACCCTCGAGCCAGAGTTAATTGAGGGGATTCATAGTCCAGTCTGTTTGAAGGTTTAAGGATACGTTAGCCATCTTTGAGGCTAAGATCAACTTAAACGGGACCGTTTAGATCCGACAAAAGAGCATGCGGGGCTCTATTGTTCTAGTTTAAGGACATTGCAGTCCATGGGTAGTTTAAGGACATTGCGGTCCATGGGTAGTTTAAGGACGTTGAGGTCCATGGGTTTAAGGACCCCACAGTCCATTGTTAGTTTTAAGACATCTCAGTCAAAGTTAAGGACGTCGTAGTCCATGGGTTTAAGGACTCCACAGTCCGGTATGTGCTCTGGATGCTTCACACGGGTTCATTGCCGTGCTCTGCGAGGACCAGGCTCCGCTCTGGATGTTTTCCACGGGGTCAAAGAGTGAAATTATCCGCGTTCCACGTAACCAGGAATTTTGCATTAAACACGGGTTTAAGGACCCCGCGGTCCATATCAATGTGTGGTCGTCGGGACCCGTCACCTCTTTGAAGACATTGAGGGATTACAATGCCAAGTATCAAAGGAGTGAAGAGATGTACCCTAGAACTGGAATGGCTTAAATAGTCTTTGACCCAATTTGGGATCAAGACCGATTAATTATGTTATGAGCCCATTGGCCCAGTTAATCACAAATTGAGGACTTATGGCCATCTTGGGCTAAGTCCATGTAGGGTTCCTAGGCATCCTAATGAGGTCTCACAAGGCATCAACCATGCCAATTTCAAAAATCTAGGTGCCGAGAAACCCGACTACGGATCGTTTGCTAGAAAACTAGGCGAAAAAGCTAACTAGTTAACACTTAACTATGAGAATACGGATATACAACCTTTGTAGATCAGGTGCTCCACCTCCACGGCACCGCAACGAAGTCCCCTCGGCTGTCCAAATCAAATCCGGGCTCTAGCGTCGGCTTCATTGGAGAATGGACGGGCTAGGTCGTCGACGACTTGCCGAAGATGATCTACGTTGAAGCATCACTAGATCAAGCTCCACCTTCACCTAGTCTTGAAAACTTGTGAAGAAAACACACTCTACTACTTGGCAAGAGGTAGAGGATGAAGAAATAGGAAGTGGGTAGACTTTAGTTTTGGATTTCTCACTCTAATTCATCAATCACCATTGATGAAGTCAAGGTTTCTTCTTTTGTTCAAGGAAGAAGATGAAGAAGAATTATGATAAGATTAATTAGAAAAGAAAATAATAATAATTCTTATCATAAAGGTAACCATGGTAAAGTGTAGAGAATTAACTTGGGTTAAATGAATGGTTAGGGTCAAGGTTTCATGAAGCTTCCACTAAACAACAAAAAAAAAGCCACCATTCTTTTTCTCTTTTCCATTTATTTTCCAAAATGAATAAATAGATAAATAAATGAGAAAAGGAAATCAAACCCTAATCATAAGTTTAACCATGGTTTAATTCTTTACACTTAACCAAGTAAACATGTATCATCAAACATGATATAAACAAGTGCACAAAAATATATCGCATATACAATGCGCACATCCGAGTGAGAAAATCCATCTTAAGTGAACCGATACTAGTTAATGCAAAGTAATATATCAAATATATAATTATGCATTAAATCATTAAATCAACACTTGATTTAATGATCCGGTCATATCGCATATAACCGACTAATATCTAATGTATCGGCTTATCGAATCAACCCTCGATTCGATAACTAGGTTATATCGCATATAACCATTCGATACATTCATCGCGAGAATAGAATACGGTATCACATACACGCATTATTCTCGGTCCCGCACATATCTCATATGCGCTCCTATTTCGTTTCGCTTGAGCCAGGAAACCTCTGTGTAGGACTCTAAAGACTCGTCAATACGCCGGCAGCAGATGATGATCATATCAAACATCCACAAGCCGCAAGCGGTCTGCTAAATGTAACGGCCACCCGGGTATTGAGCGATCTGAAGATCGACGAGCAAGCCCGCTCACACTCCAGTGAATCCAACTAGTAACACTACCGTACAGTCCGGTCTGATCGTCTGATATGTCGCATATCTCACCTAGGGGTGGTAAACGTCAGACCCCAATAGCTCGATAAGTCGTGTCGATATGAGGTCTAAACAATTCGAGAAACTACTGGTAACACTTACCAGTAAATCTCAGCAACCCTGGCCAGGGATTTCCTGTTATAGCCAATCGAACACAGCGCAACATCAACCCCCTATACCGGGAGAGACGAATCCCCTCCTATCGCTCATTGCCTCCATGTGACTCGGGACTGTACCCAAAAACCACCGTTTTGCACGCCCTCTTGGACGTGGTAAGATGGAAATCAAAGCACAGTGGGAACCATACAAGACTCTATGATGATCTCGGGTCAACAGACTACTCTGTACCAGTGTTACCAGAGAACTGCCATCTGACGTGAGGTATAATACCATCTGGGAGTTCTCGGCGAGTCCGTCCAGTGTACCCAGTCTCTACTGAGCACCCGTATATCATCTCTGATGTCAAACACCGATGGATATGGGATCATCCATCGCCCATCTGTATGGGTCGAGAAGGTACACGCTAGTCTACTCTGGTGTATCGATGCCCTGTCTCGATACACCCACGACTAGGGACTTTGAAGGATGTACTTATAGACTACCATGTCCCCACTAGTATGATCCGCATCATAGTCCAGGTAGTCAAGTACAGATCCTAAGGGCTTTACCAACATGTAACAGGGAGACAATCAGTGTACACGTTAAGATAAAGAGCAACCAGATAGCATACTATCATGTCGAGCAAGAAAGTCCTCCCTATATATGTCCCAGCATCCACTACAATATACATCCTATGTATAGTAATGGCCTCTAGGGCATACATATAACTAACAATCTCCCACTTGCACTAGGGCCATTTGTAGCAGTGGTTGCAGTATCTCATACTCAACCATCCCATAAAAAAATCTCTCTTTGGGAACAGGCCTTTGTGAGTGGATCCGCTGTGTTGTCCTCTGAGTCTACTCTCCTAACCTCGATCCCCTGGAGATTAACCATCTCCATGATCAAGTGATACTGCCTTAGAATATGTCTGGATCACTGATGGGACGGGTGTTCCTTGGCATAAGCCACAACTCCATTGTCACACAATGGGAGGAACATAGTTCATCTCATGAACCAATATACACCCAAACAGCCTCTTTGGTAGCATCTTAAGTAGCGATGTATCCAACCTTTATCGTCTAGTATGCCACGGTATCTAGATTGGAACTCTTCCAATATACCGTCCCTTTATAGAGGGTAAAGACAATGCCTGTGACTGACATTCAGTCGTCTTTATCACCCTGGAACCCTTCCAGTGATTCTCCCCAGGATCGGTTGATACCATCTCACTACAACTAGTGAGAATCCTAACATCCAATTAGATCTATCGCATAGATCCAAAACCCAGGATTTAGTAGGTATCATTTTGATCCTATTGGAGAATCCTTGTGATAAGCGGAGATTGATCGAGCATAGCATAAGAAACTCCTTCCCTATCAAGAGTATGTCATCCACGTACTCTACGAGGATCGTCACCATACTCCCTACTACCTTTTTGTTTATACAAGGTTCATCTACCATTTTGATAATGTCAAACTCTTTGACTAACACATCAAAACAGATGTTCCACCTCCGCGATGCCTGCTTTATCCTATAAAGCATCTTGTGCACGTTTCCGCTGCTCCCACTGTCTACGAAGCCCTCTGGCTGTGTACTTATAGACGTTCTCTCCTAAATCATTATTTAGAAAAGCAGTCATGACACCCAATCGCCAGATATCGTAGTCATGGTATGTAGCCGTGGCAAGTAGGATCTGGATGGACTTAAGCATAGCCACTTGAAAAGGTTTAATCATAATCCACGCCTGGTCGATGACGAAAAGCTTTAACAAGTCTAGCTTTGAAAGTCTCAACTTTTCCATTTACACCAAGTAATCTTCTCAAGATATACTTGCTCCTGATGGGGATTTAACCCTTCAGATAAAGCAACCAAAGTCCATACTTTGTTGGTGTACATGGATTCCATCTCAGATCACTAAGCATCCAGCCATTCTTACAGAGTCTTACTCCTAATGGCCAGCTCGAAGCTAGTTGGGTCATCATCTCATGATGCAATCTTCGCTCCCACTGTCATAGAGAAAAAGAAGTATCTCTCAGGTGGGTGAGGAACCCTACTAGATCGGCGGAGAGGCTGAGGTTCGTTGGAATCTACTAAATCCTTTGGTTCTACCAAATCATCTGCTGTAGTTTGTATAGCTGGAACCTTTCCAGTTCTACATTACAGACCTCGCCTCGAGCTTGTCCGGATTTTGCTTTTTAGACATAGGCCGGACAACCCCAAATCTTAACTAACTTAAGAGATGGGCTCTTCCCTTATCATATCAAATATGAAGTGGTAGGCAATTGATTTGATTGGAACCCTATTCAATAGGTATGCAGCTTCTTAAGTGCACAACTCCCTTAAGGAAAAAGGTAACTCAGTAGTACTCATCATAGAGCACACCTTATCATATAGGGTGTGATTGCTCCGCCCCGATATACCATCGTGCTATGGTGTATTCGGAGGAGTAATGCTGAGAGAGAATCTCATTCTCCTTTAGAATAGTACAGGATTTCCGTGCTCAAGTATTCTCCTCCTTGATCTCATCAAAGGACATAATACTTTTACCCGTATTCTGGTTTTCTACTTCTCGTTTATATTCTGTGAATATCTCAAAAGGTTCGGACTTATGTTTCAACAGGAACGTATGTCTGAATCTTGAGAGATTATCAGAGAATGTAATGAAGTAAAAGAACCGGTCTTGGCATGTGTAGACAGGGGACTTACATCATCAACATGTATCATCCCAAGAGTTCACTAACTCTTTCTCTGTTTCCAATAAACAGAGCTATGGTCATTTTATCTTTGTGACATGACTGGCGAGTTTCACAAGATGTAAATTCAAACTGATTTAAATATGCATCTATATGTAACTCTAGCTAGTCGGGTCACATTGATCTGACCTAGTCTACAATGCCTCAAGAAGGATCCGTTCATTTCTGAACTCTTCCTCTTGTGTGTGTTCTGTACACTAAGAACTGTAGTTTGATTTAGAACATCAATGCTTTTAGATAACGTGCCTGATCCGATCAACTTTTGATATAGGAAATGTTCAAAACATAATCCAACCATACAAAATTTTATCATTTCTTTACTAATAAAGAGACTGATATGATTTTGTATATCAGGTTCGGTATCTAATAACATTCGTTCAGAATCAATGTATTCGTAATACAGGGTGACAGTGACCAACAGACTTGGCTGCAACACTTGCCCCGTTTTCTGCCTCATGAAACTTATCACCCGTTCTCAGTTCTCTACCTATCTGTAGCCCTATGTAACAGATTACATATCTGGGATCCTGATCCGGTATCATATACCCAGGACGTAAAGGATACTGAGAAACAGTTCTGTATAATGAAGAAACCTGAAGATGATGCATCAGCATGTACTCTCTTCGTTTGGGCGGCATGGGAATTCTGGTAATCCCCAATTTCCTGCTCTGTCTTATAACATTTATAAGTTGGAGCGGGACCAACGTTCCCCAGCTCAGTATAACAAGCGGGTTCGGTCAATAATCCGTATTATTATCTTGATTAAGGCGTGATATGGTCGCTACGAGGAGAGAGAGAGAAGAAAACACTCAGCGTGCGCTCTTTCAAGAATAGATTGGTTATTATTTTATCTAATCAGGATGGCTCCCACTGCTTTTTTATCAAATCTTCCTTCAAACCCTAAAAGGAAAGACTAGCCGGGATTAATTACACACTACAAGTTCGCCAATCTTTCAGCCAGGCCAGTGTCGGTACTTTGAGGGAGGTCCCCCGTGCTTTCGCACGAACCTAATTAATGTAAACCTCGTTTTCCCAGAGGCGTAACCCCGTTGACACCTTTCTAGACACCTACTTGATCAGCTAATTGTAATGTATAAAACTCTCCCTGGAGTAACTCTTACTCGCAGCGGGTATCGGGATCCAACTATCTCATAGAAGGTATGCAATCTCATTGCAAATTTCAACACTTGAAATTCCCGATAATATTTTGCCCCTAGCGTCCTATGACCTTGACGCATGCCAACAAACCATAGTCCGCTAGTCAAGTTCAACCCGTCATTTCCTGATTGAATTAAACCCACCCGCACGACCCTTGACGCAGGCCAACAAAGTCGCACGACTACCTTAATCCAATCACATCATATGCTTATGCAGATAAGCACCAGTTAGCTACCGCACACTACGCCTTGACGCAGGCCAACAAACGTAGCACGAATACTAACTACTACTTATCTGAAATGACGGAGGGCTACGACAGGTTTTTCTGAAAACCTATTGCGTAATGAACTTGATATCGTTGTAGAATCAAATGAATTTTGAAATGGAGTGTTTTTGAGGCTTTTCTAGTTTTGCTAAAGGAGTCACTCCCGGTGAAGGGATCGTCGATCCTTTCCTCGTCGAATGAGGTGCGGGATATATCATATATATTACTGTGCAAAGCAAAAACACTTAAAAGCAATCAAAAAACAAACTGAGTGTGTAGCATCTGCCAGTTATTGCTAAAGGAGTCACTCCCGGTGAAGGGATCTCGGTCCTTTCCTCATCGAATAAGGTGCAGGATATATCACATATACCTCTGTGCAAAGCAAGAACTGTAGCTACCTGTTTTATTTTGAAATTCGATTCTACAACATCTTAGGTTTCTTTTATTTCATTAATCTCATTAATGAAGTCCCATCATTTAAGTACCTAAACATCACAGATAAATACGACGTACACTTATGCCATCCGCATTCGCCTCGATGTCCCCTCGTGCACCGTTAGGTTAGGTAACTAACGGCAGAGCGGGGCAGGGCTAGCGCGGGTGTAAAACATAAGTAACGCCTATATAATATATCATATATACTATATACTGTATCTATCACAGAACATCACATGATCACATCACAGATATCGCAGCAGAAGAAACATATGAAATATTGGATATACTAGGACGTCCGTATTTTCAATACGAGCCAGTATAAAACACGGATTCCACGGTCGTGATGAATAGCCAAACCCACACCCCAAGACCCCTACGAGAGCGGCAAGCAACCCTACCAATTCTGGAGTTAGGAGACCCGGACTCGACTCCTCGAGTTGGTCTCCCACTGGACTCCAGAACCCGGTTACTTGTGCCCTCCTCCTTGGGTCTATCCTAGTGCAGAAAAGTAAATAATATACAAACGGTGACAACTTCCGCAACCTGGAAGTGCCCCAATAAAAGAATATTACATACAAGTTTTTACATGAATGAAAATGAAAAACACTCATCTCACATAAAAACCCCCGGCTATTCAAACACGACGATCCAATATAACATATCCAGCAACACATAACATTACATGTCATCAACGTAAGTAAATATGTCCATCCCAATTGTCGTTGACATATAGCAACGAAACCGGCGATATCACATATTACACTTACGGTCACAGAAAAGAAAGTGTAAAACTACAACAGTTAGAATCCGCAACCTCCTCAGACATCGCATGCCTGACCAAATGAATTACTTAGACATCGCATGCCTAACAATTATAAACCCCGCATTTTAGTCTCAAAATCGAAAACACTTTTCAATACCATGTCGGGCAATTCAACAGGATTCCCGACATCCTGATCGAATGCTCGTCGCAAACTTTAGTAGACGGCCGCACCCCCGATACCGTCGACGAAGTGCACCAAGGCGGAACACCGCTGCCGCGAGCACCCGAACGGATGCTTTCGGCGACGGGGTTCTCCTACAGTCACTTGGTCGGGGCTATAGAGTGAGGCTGTCTATTAAGTTTACCCGGCGAGTATCCGCGTACTCTACGTGATTGCGACGGACTTTTGATCACATCAAAATTCGTGGCAACCGATCAAGTGAGACTAAATGCTATGTTTATAACATTCATTCAGTTATCTCATAACTCTTGTGAATTCCAATTGTTGTATCAGATTCCGGATAAACAGAAAATGTTAAACTTTCCGATTGAACATTCGAACACCCAAGTTTTCCCGATACAATCCAACACATGAAATAAGTCTAACAACATTCAGTTCGTACCTCAGTACCAACGGTCCAGCTGTAGAAGGGTCAAGCCAACGCCTCACATGTGGCACGCCGTACTCCCCCAAACCCGAAAGTTCAAAGGGCAGTTCAAGACGGTCACATAATCGAGTTAAGGTTTGTTGTCTTCTAGAGGGTCCATCGCGTTACTTGCACTACTTAGAACGTCGTTAAACTACGGAAAAATCCAACACTTGGAAATTTCCCGACAGGGGAAAAATTGGGTATTTATATCCGGTCGAACTTTTTAACATATTCTAAAAATTATCCGGAAAGCCACACAGACAAAATTTGATACCCCGATCGAAACATCGAATCCCCAAAACAACCCCAGAAAATTCAACTCTTGAATAAAAATTAAAAATTCCCAGAAAATCCAGCATAATAAAATAGGAGTTACTGTGCAAACAGGAATTGATGATGTCACATTGTTGCCGCGGATCCGCCGCAGAAGCCAAGCTTCTGCCGCGGATCCGCCGCAATATGTACTGTTCATCAGAAACTTTTGCCGCCGTAATTCTTCGATTTCCCTGCTGAATTTTTTAGCAATTTTTAATTTGGAAAAATCCACGTTTTCAGAAAACGTCCAGAGAGCATTTTCCGGGTTGGTTTCGGGTTCGTTCGGGCTTCAAATTCCGTCTAGACTTTGCCTGAGGCTCTAGCTAGGCTCTGATACCACTGTGGGGTTCCTAGGCATCCTAATGAGGTCTCACAAGGCATCAACCATGCCAATTTTAAAAATCTAGGTGCCGAGAAACCCGACTACGGATCGTTTGCTAGAAAACTAGGCGAAAAAGCTAACTAGTTAACACTTAACTATGAGAATACGGATATACAACCTTTGTAAATCCGGTGCTCCACCTCCATGGCACCGCAACGAAGTCCCCTCAGCTGTCCAAATCAAATCCGGGCTCTAGCGTCGGCTTCATCGGAGAATGGACGGGCTAGGTCGTCGACGACGTGCCGAAGATGATCTACGTCGAAGCATCACTAGATCAAGCTCCACCTTCACCTAGTCTTGAAAACTTGTGAAGGAAACACACTCTACTACTTGGCAAGAGGTAGAGGATGAAGAAATAGGAAGTGGGTAGACTTTAGTTTTGGATTTCTCACTCTAATTCATCAATCACCATTGATGAAGTCAAGGTTTCTTCTTTTGTTCAAGGAAGAAGATGAAGAAGAATTATGATAAGATTAATTAGAAAAGAAAAGAATAATAATTCTTATCATAAAGGTAACCATGGTAAAGTGTAGCGAATTAATTTGGGTTAAATAAATGGTTAGGGTCAAGGTTTCATGAAGCTTCCACTAAACAACAAAAAAAAAAGCCACCATTCTTTTTCTCTTTTCCATTTATTTTCCAAAATGAATAAATAGATAAATAAATGAGAAAAGGAAATCAAACCCTAATCATAAGTTTAACCATGGTTTAATTTTTTACACTTAACCAAGTAAACATGTATCATCAAACATGATACAAACAAGTGCACAAAAATATATCGCATATACAATGCGCACATCCGAGTGAGAAAATCCATCTTAAGTGAACCGATACTAGTTAATGCAAAGTAATATATCAAATATATAATTATGCATTAAATCATTAAATCAACACTTGATTTAATGATCCGGTCATATCGCATATAACCGACTAATATCCAATGTATCGGCTTATCGAATCAACCCTCGATTCGATAACTAGGTTATATCGCATATAACCATTCGATACATTCATCGCGAGAATAGAATACGGTATCACATACACGCATTATTCTCGGTCCCGCACATATCTCATATGCGCTCCTATTTCGTTTCGCTTGAGCCAGGAAACCTCTGTGTAGGACTCTAAAGACTCGTCAATACGCCGGCAGCAGATGATGATCATATCAAACATCCACAAGCCGCAAGCGGTCTGCTAAACGTAACGGCCACCCGGGTATTGAGCGATCTGAAGATCGACGAGCAAGCCCGCTCACACTCCAGTGAATCCAACCAGTAACACTACCGTACAGTCCGGTCTGATCGTCTGATATGTCGCATATCTCACATAGGGGTGGTAAACGTCAGACCCCAATAGCTCGATTAGTCGTGTCGATATGAGGTCTATAACAATTCGAGAAACTACTGGTAACACTTACCAGTAAATCTCAGCAACTCTGGCCAGGGATTTCCTATTATAGCCAATCGAACACAGCGCAACATCAACCCCCTATACCGGGAGAGACGAATCCCCTCCTATCGCTCATTGCCTCCATGTGACTCGGGACTGTACCCAAAAACCACCATTTTGCACGCCCTCTTGGACGTGGTAAGATGGAAATCAAAGCACAGTGGGAACCACACAAGACTCTATGACGATCTCGGGTCAACAGACTACTCTGTACCAGTGTCACCAGAGAACTGCCATCTGACGTGAGGTATAATACCATCTGGGAGTTCTCGGCGAGTCCGTCCAGTGTACCCAGTCTCTACTGAGCACCCGTATATCATCTCTGATGTCAAACACCGATGGATATGGGATCATCCATCGCCCATCTGTATGGGTCGAGAAGGTACATGCTAGTCTACTCTGGTATATCGATGCCCTGTCTCGATACACCCACGACTAGGGACTTTGAAGGATGTACTTATAGACTACCATGTCCCCACTAGTATGATCCGCATCATAGTCTAGGTAGTCAAGTACAGATCCTAAGGGCTTTGCCAACATGTAACAGGGAGACAATCAGTGTACACGTTAAGGTAAAGAGCAACCAGATAGCATACTATCATGTCGAGCAAGAAAGTCCTCCCTATATATGTCCCAGCATCCACTACAATATACATCCTATGTATAGTAATGGCCTCTAGGGCATACATATAACTAACATTCCAATCAGGAGAGGCTTTGCCTCTAGAAACTTAGCCAATTGGGCCAAAGCCTAGTGTTAAACACAATAGAACAATCAGTGTTGAACACTGGGAATGAGGTTGACAAGTTAGTGTTTAACACTAAAAGATAATCGGTGTTAAACACCAGCAACAAGGCTTTTCAAATTAGTGTTAAACACTAAAAAAGATCAGTGTTGAACACTGCAAATATAGCTTTTTGATTAGTGTTTAACACTAAGGCCCAACAGTGTTTTAACACTGGGTTCGATAGTTTCAATTTAGTGTTAAATACTAAGGCAAGAGGGGTCACATGGCAGCACGTGAGAGCGCCCTCCCTTCATTTATTCTGCTGAGATTATCGCATCTTTCAGAGCATCACGTGCTATCACGTGATGGGCATTCAAATGCCTGTGTATTAAAGCTTCTGTCAAGGGTCACGTGGGTCACGTGGGGTGCTGCCTCAAAGGGGTTTTCTGTAGATCTCCTGGGGGGGTCACGTGGTGACACGTGACCCTGCCTCTATGTATATTGTTTAGAGGATCTGTTAATCTTTTCCAGGATATAAATTCCTCGTAGGGTTAAACCCTGATAGTAATTTCAGAGGAATTAAATTCCTACTTTCTCTTAAAGGTTTATATTCTGAATAGAGTTGGACTCTGAATTTTCTGCAGGAATTAAATTCCTCATTCATGTGAAGAACCAAATAGGGTTAAACCCTAATAAAAGCTTTTAAGGAATTAAATTCCCACTCTCTTGTTAAATTATGATCAAGGGAATTAAATCCCCGCTGTTTCAACAGAACTGGGTTCTTAATTAGGGTTAAACCCTGTTTCTTTTTGTTCTGAAGGAATTAAATTCCCATAACACAGGGTCAAGCCCTGGTTTTATTTCAAAGGAATTAAATTCCTATAGTTCTGTGAGAATTAAATTCTCGTGCTTCAATTTCCTCTCTATGTTTTGGATCTGCATGGCAGGATCTCGACCCATTGAGAATTAAATTCTCAACCTCAAGGGGAGATGTGCACTTTGCAGATCCTCTATCAAAGAGAGAAGAAATATGTTCTTCTGTTTTATATATCAGAGTTAAACTCTGTTGAGAATTAAATTCTCTTTTTCTTCAAGGAGCCTTCCCTTTCTTACCTAGGGTTTTCTTTTGCAGAAGATCCAAGTTCCTCGAAGTATCAAGGCTCTCTCTCCCTTTCTTCCCTCTGCGTCTATATATATTTTTTTGTGTCCCTTGGCTCCTATTTATAGGAGAAGTAGCCGAGTCAATTAGTTTTTGACGAATCTTCATTGAGAGATTTGATTTGCATCCATCATTCGTTTTGGACCTTTGGATTATTAGGTGAATTTTATTCACCATTGGATTTCAAGTCCCCTGGATTCTCCTTTGTTGTTTCGGTTAGATTTAAAGGGGAAATCTTTCCAAACCCGAGATTTTCCCATAGATAGATGATATTTCCTCACCTCTGAATCTTTAATTCGATTGGTTCCAGATAGTCGCTTTCCTTTGGAAAGATTCGAATCTCCTTCAGAATTTAATTCTGTTAACAAAACGGGCTTTGAAAGCCGGTCACGTGTGACCACGTGACCCATGGTCACGTGTGGGCACGTGACCCCTTTGGAATGAGCCTTCTTCTTTCATTTTGCGCTGTCTTCTGGTTGTTGCTTAACCGTCACGTGCCATCACGTGACCCCTGGTCACGTGTGAGCACGTGACCCTGGTCTGGACTCTTTTTCCTTGACTTGATCAGGGAACCGATGTGCCTTTGAATCCGCTTTAAAATGTCACGTGCCAACACGTGACCCTGGTCACATGGGAGCACGTGACCCTTTCTGAAGCCCTTTTCTTTGATGTAGTCAGGAAGCTGAATCTGCTTTGCCGGTACTTTTGGGTGTCACGTGCCAACACGTGACTGCTGGTCACGTGTAAGCACGTGACCCTCTTCTGAAGCTTTTTCCATATGCTTTCCTGATTTTAAATCAGGAAACAAATGCCCCCACAGCGTTGTTCTCACGTGTCAGCACATGAGTGCAACGCTGTCACCTCCTGCGACCGTTGGATTCCTTTAGGGATCTGAGATGATGAAGCGTTTCCATTGTCTTCTATAAATACCTCTGTCTCTTCATAGGAGCCTTCACTTTGCTCATCTTCTTCTTCTGAGAACTTTTTCTGAGAATTTAATTCTCTTCTTCCAGAGCTTAGTTCTCTGCCTTGAAACAATTTTCAGAGTTTAACTCTGTTCGAAAAGATTTCTTTTCTTCAGGTAATGTTCTTGGACAAACGATGGACCTTCTCATTCCTCTGGATTTTAAATCCAAAACAAGGGTTTTTACCCTTTTTTCTTCATGTTTTCCCATGAGAACCGCTTAACCTTCAAACTGTAGATCTTTTAGGGTTTAGATGATCTTTGGGGAGATGATGATGGCGTTTCAACTCCATGGAATTTAATTCCATCAAAAATGTTTCTGGGAATTTAATTCCCTTCTCTTAATAAGGAATTTTAATTCCAATGAAGGACTTGATTTCTTCATGCGGAGGCTTCCTGGGGTCTCTTGGCCCGAGGTTGTTCTTCTACAGTTAATGAAATGGGGGTTCTGTAATGATGTCTCGTGACTTTTATTTCAGGTATCATGGATGCCCATCTGTATGGTCTTGACGAGATCATCTCCTATGGGAATATTCGTGCGCTGGGCCGCAGTCAGAACCAGGAGTTTACCGATGCTCAATGTGCCGAGATCATGAGCCGCTTTGACGAGTACAACCATCGGCTACTCCCCCATCGCTCTTCTCTTCTGAGGCTGATCGTGCTGGCGATCAGGGAGGCTCTCCCTTTATTCTGTGCTGGTGTGCCGCTTGGGGCATTGGACGCCGCCGAGGATAAAGTACACTCGGTGTATCTGATGCACTTGATCTCAAAGAGAAGGCGGGATAATCTCATTGATCTCCTGCATCAGATGTTCCAGCAGTCAGCCATACTTGCCGCCTACCGGAGGGTAGAGGATATCCGCGGGGACCCCGATGCTTGTGATCGTGAGAGGAAGCATACTCGGGAGGTTCGAAATGCTTGGAAGATCTTGAATAAAGTTAATTTTGAGTTTCTTAACCCATGCCCCGCGTCTGAAATTCTACCGTTGTAAATGTGTCCTCTGTATTTTATATGAACCTCTTGAAGTATGAGTGACAATTGTTATTATGTCTTTCTATGTTTGCATGTCTTTTCTCTGGGATTTTATCATTTTGCTACTGTTGTTGTTGGTGCTTTCAATATGCAGGGTGCTACTCCATTTTTTTCTTTTAAGTGTACATCAGGTTTAGGCCTCACGTGTTCTGCACGTGGGGTCCCTTGATGGGGCTGTTCACAAAATTTTCCCATGCCGTATTTTCAGTGCACAATATTGGATGCAGAGAAAGGGCCTTGGAAATAATTTCATCTCCTTGATTTTAGATGCCTTTCCTTTTTTGGGCCTTGGAAATAGCTTCACCATGCAAGATTTTCCGCGCACAGCACTTAATGCATCCCTTTATATCTGAGGCAATGGTTTTCCTTTTCTCTTCACAGAGAACTTTTATTCCCATTTTAACGCGATTTAATTCGAGAACTAAGTGTTATGGCCTGCAACTGTCCGCACGCTCGTCGACAGCCATGGGAAGTTCCTATTGAGGAGATGGTCCCCCGCTTTGCTGCTCGGTTGGTGGATCCCCTCCTCACCGACAATGAATGCGACTCAGCCATGCATGAACTCTCGATCCGTAGGGGATCCCCCCTCCCGATGGGTTCTTTCCGGCTCCGGATGATTCTCACGGCCGTGCTGGCCGACATCCCTCCTCACCCGGCGGAGATGACCCTGGCGATGCTCGACGCGGCAGAAGAAAAGCTCGAGGGTTTTCATGAAGCGTGCCTGATTACTCAGGTTTTGAAGGATTGCTCAATTTATCTGCTGAGCCAGATCAAGGCCCGGCGAGCTATTATGTCTGCTTTCGCGGACGAACACGGCGCCAATCGATGGGGAGCGACTCCTCGTGAGAACCGTCGCTTTGACGTGCTGGAGTAAGCAGAGAGAGAGATGGAGAATTTTGTCCTCTGTTTCATTAACCCTTGTGCCGTTGATCCCATGTTTGGTGACCTTTTCCGTTAGCGTAGAGCATTTTTAAATTAGTCCCTCCCCTTTTTTTTTACGCTTTATGCCGAGATTCCATGTAGGCTTGGTGCTGGTATGTATGTTTCCGCTTGCATAAATAAACTTTGTATTCTTCTCATGAGAACTTTCTTTAATTGCAAATGCTACCATCACTTTCCCATATGATTGCGAACGCATGCTTGAAATATGTCGGAAACCTTTCTTGTTGCCTTTCACGTCAGGTGATGTGAGCGCGTTTTAGATCGATTATTCCCGTCGACTGGAAGCCCATTTATACGGTCTTGTAAATGTCTTGTTTCCAAGGCCGCGGTCACGAAAGCGAGCTTACGTGGCCTAATAGAGCGACACGTAGCGAACATATTGTTGTGCAAGAAGAGGGCTCGGCCGTAAATTTTCGGAGAGAGAGCTAGCTGCTAAGGCGCTGAGCGTGCTTCGTGCCACTCTTATCGCTAAGGCCAACAAAGCGTATGAACTCTGGCGGTTGTCTCGGGAGTCCATCAGGGAGGTGGTGACTCTTGATAAAGCTGCTACGTTCACTCGTGAGAGGGTCGAGGCTCATAAGGTCACCGAGAAAGAGCTTGAAGGCCGGCTTGCTTCGTATCAGGCCCAGCAGGCTCAAGCGGAGGCTCGTCTTTTGGAGATCTTGCGTCATGAGGCCGTGGTCCAACAAAAGCAGGATGAGCTGACCAAGTTGCTGAATCGCCCGCCAGCCTGAAACATTTGTATCTTTTTCTTCCTTTTTGTACATACTCATGGATGAGAGTATTTTCTTTTTGTTTCTTTCATGAATTGTACTTTGTACCCATTTTGGTTTATGAATAAAAGATACATTTTTCTTCTGAATGACGTGTTTCCTTTTCATTGAATGTATTCTGCGAATATTCTATCTTGATCTCCTTGCAGGACAGCAATGGCTCAGGACTCAGGGTTAAGATCTGCTTCCCAAGACTTTTGCATTTTATGAGCCACGAGGGTTTCATAAAGAGTTTTTCTCCCTACAGGTCGAGAGGATCCCATAGGTGTAAGTTCTTCTTAGAGATCGTGAGGATTCTTAAGCGGGTTTTCCCTTGAGAGTCGTAAGGATCTCACAAGAGAGTTTTTCTTCCTTACAGGTCGTGAGGGCCTGCAAGTGCCGGATGTGATCATCCTTATCCGTGTTTCACGGAGTCAGGGGTCTATCAAGGAATCATAGTTTAAAGACGTCACGGTCAAGGTTAAGGACCTCATAGTCCGTGGATTTAAGGACTCCATAGTCCGCTGTTAGTTTTAAGACATCACGGTCAAGGTTAAGGACCTCATAGTCCGTGGGTTTAGGGACTCCACAGTCCAGTGTTTGGTTGCAGGGACCCGTCACCTCTTTTAAGACGTTGAGGAATTACAACGCCGGGCATCAAAGGAGTGAAGAGATGTACCCTTAAACCAAGGCAGAATCCGTAGGGAATCGGGGTGGTTGATCGTTAGTTTTAAGACATCACGGTCGAGGTTAAGGACGTCATAGTCCGTGGATTTTAAGGACTCCACAGTCCGGTATTTGCTCTGGATGCTTCACACGGGTTCACTGCCGTGCTTGGCGAGGACCAGGCTCCGCTCTGGATGCTTCACACGGGTTCACTGCCGTGCTCTGCGAGGACAAAGATCCGCTCTGGACGTTTTCCACGGGGTCAAAGAGTGACATTATCCGCGTTCCACGTGACCAGGAATTTTGCACTAGATACTTCACATGGGTTCACTGCCGTGCTCGGTGAGGACTAGGCTCCGCTCTGGATGCTTCACACGGGTTCACTGCCGTGCTCTGCGAGGACCAGGATCCGCTCTGGACGTTTTCCATGGGGTCAAAGAGTGACATTATCCGCGTTCCACGTGACCAGGAATTTTGCACTAGATGCTTCACACGGGTTCACTGCCGCGTTAGGCGAGGACTAGGCTCCGCTCTGGATGCTTCACACGGGGTCAAAGAGTGACATTATCCGCGTTTCACGTGACCAGGAATTTTGCACTAGATGCTTCACACGGGTTCACTGCCGCATTAGGCGAGGACTAGGCTCCGCTCTGGACGTTTTCCACGAGGTCAAAGAGTGACATTATCCGCGTTCCACGTGACCAGGAATTTTGCACTAGATGCTTCACACGGGTTCACTGCCGCGTTAGGCGAGGACTAGGCTCCGCTCTGGACGTTTTCCACGGGGTCAAAGAGTGACATTATCCGCGTTCCACGTGACCAAGAATTTTGCACTAGATGCTTCACACGGGTTTACTGCCGTGCTCGGCGAGGACTAGGCTCCGCTCTGGACGTTTTCCACGGGGTCAAAGAGTGACATTATCCGCGTTCCACGTGGCCAGGAAGTTTGCATTAGATGCTTCACACGGGTTCACTGCCGCGTTAGGCGAGGACTAGGCTCCGCTCTGGATGCTTCACACGGGGTCAAAGAGTGACATTATCCGCGTTCCACGTGACCAGGAATTTTGCACTAGATGCTTCACATGGGTTCACTGCCACGTTAGGCGAGGACTAGGCTCCGCTCTGGATGCTTCACACGGGTTCACTGCCGTGCTCTGCGAGGACCAGGATCCGCTCTGGACGTTTTCCACGGGGTCAAAGAGTGACATTATCCGCGTTCCACGTGACCAGGAATTTTGCACTAGATGCTTCACACGGGTTCACTGCTGCGTTAGGCGAGGACTAGGCTCCGCTCTGGACGTTTTCCACGGGGTCAAAGAGTGACATTATCCGCGTTCCACATGACCAGGAATTTTGCACTAGATGCTTCACACGGGTTCACTGCCGTGTTAGGCGAGGACTAGGCTCCGCTCTGGATGCTTCACACGGGGTCAAAGAGTGACATTATCCGCGTTCCACGTGACCAGGAATTTTGCACTAGATGCTTCACACGGGTTCACTGCCGTGCTTGGCGAGGACTAGGCTCCGCTCTGGACGTTTTCCACGGGGTCAAAGAGTGACATTATCCGCGTTCCACGTGACCAGAAATTTTGTTGAATATATCCGCGTTTCACGGGATGGAGGTTTGACTGTTGGCGATATGTATACCACCGAGCCATGGAACTGGGAGTTGCCGCTGTTCCGCTTAGCTTGAAGTTGTGTCCGTTGTTACGAGCCGAATGTTGGGCTGATCTCTAGGTCGCTTGTGGCCCGTCGAGCTTTAGCTTCTTTCTTTGGTGAAACCTGGGGGAGGGAGGTATGTTCCCTTTTTGTTTCTGCCATTGGATTGTATACAGGGTGTGATGGAACATCACCTGTAAGGCATACATTTTATTTTTATTTTATTTCTTTTTCCGCGATGCTCTATCGTTTCAGCTTTTATATCGCGAAGGTCGCGATTGCCCCATCATTTCGGCTATTTTTCGCGGTGCCCAATCATTTCGGCTATTTATTTATTTTTTACTCGCTGCTTTTTATTGCGAGTTGCCCCATCGTTTCGGCTATTTTTTATGCCTTCATTTTTACTTGCTGTTTTTTTATTGCAAGCTGCCCCATCATTTCGGCTATTTTGTAGGCATGTGTGACTTGCTAGCTTTTTCGCCGCAGGCTTGGATTTTAGACACCGATTTCAGCATCAGCACCGCTACAACTGGGATGTTGCCAGGAGCGAATCATCATTTGCCTCTGTCGATATTGAACAAAGGTGGCTTAGTAAACAGGGTTAAGGGTCCTGTCGACCAAGGCTTTTGACTTCGTGAGCCGTAAGGGTCTCACAAAGGTATTTCTCCCTACAAGTCGTGAGGATCTTGCAGGTGTATTTTCTCCTTAGGGATCGTGAGGATTCCTAAGTGTATGTTCCTCTGTAAGTCGTAAGGATCCTACAAGAGGGTTTTCTCCTTATGGATCGAGAGGACCTACAAGGGTTGCTCATCATATGGACATGTCCCTAGTCACGGGTGTGACTTTGCTGGGGAAATGTTTTTTCGCGCCCGTGGATTGTATACAAGGGTCAGTATTGAGCCTCTTGTAGGGCAATATCGAAGGTTATGGAGGATTTGCTTAAGAACAGGTTTAGGTTTCTGTAACTTAAGACTTTCAAATCTCATGAGCCGTGAGGGTCCCATAAGAGAATTCTCCTTACGAGTCGTGAGGATCTCGTAAGTGTATTTTCTCCTTAGGAATCGTGAGGATCCCTAAGTGTGTTGCTCCTTTGTGAGTCGTAAGGATCTCACGCAGGTGGTTTCTCCTTACAAGGTCGAGAGGACCCTACAAGTGTCTTTTAACGAGGTTGCGCCCTTTCGGATTTTCACGAACACTCGCCGGTAGTCCTGCTGTTTTTACTCACGGAGCCCTTTCGGGTTTTCATCCGTGCCCATTTTGCTTATGGACATACCGTCTCTTTTTTTTTATTCTTTTTCATATATATATTTTTTATTTTTTATTTTTCTCTTTTTTTATCTCGTCAGCCTAAAGATGCTGCGGTAGTAGTTTTAGGGACGTTTCGGTCCGTCGTTAGTTTAAGGACGTTTCGGTCCGTCGATAGTTTAAGGACGTTTCGGTCCGTCGTTAGTTTAAGGACGTTTCGGTCCGTCGTTAGTTTAAGGACGTTTGGTCCGTCGTTAGTTTAAGGACGTTTCGGTCCGTCGCTATGGGAAGGCCGGCTGCTGCTTGTAAAGTTTGAGCCTAGGAAGATAGTGAGCGGGCATAGTCGTCGTCATCTATCATTGACCCAGGCTATGGCTTATTAAGCGTAGTATTTCTTTAAGAAGCGGCCGTTTATTGGCCTGAAAGGCCTTTCACCGTGCATGTCCATGAGTAGGTAGGCTCCACCCTGGTAGACCTTGTCTATGATGTACGGGCCTTCATAGTTTGGCTCAAATTTTCCTCGCTTGGCAAGATTGGGGATCATAGGTCTTTTGACCATTAGTACGAGTTCGCCTTGGCGGAATGTCCTCAGCCTGGTCAATCTTTCGTACGAGAGCGTCATCTTTGCTTTGTAGGCCTCTAGATGTTGTTGCGCTATGAGCCGGGTTTCGTCGAGGGCATCAAGCTCCTCAAGCCGAAGGTCAGCTCATGGTGGACTGCTACTCGTAGAGAGGGTAACTCTATCTCGAGGGGGAGCACTGCTTCCGTCCCAAATACCAACGCGTACGGCGTTGTGTTCGTGGCCGTCTTGAATGTAGTTCGATAAGCCCAAAGGGCTTCTTGCAGCCTTTCGTGCCAGTCTCTCTTATTCCTGGAAACGGTCTTTTTTATGATCTTCGTCAAGGTCTTATTGAAGGCCTCAGCCAGACCGTTAGCTCGTGGGTTGTAAACCGAAGAATATCTCTAGTCTATATTGTGCTGCTGTGCGAAGCGGCTAATCTTATGGCTTCGGTAGGCCGGCCCATTATCGGAGATAATCCGCCGTGGAGTTCCGAACCGATAGATGACGTGCGTCTTGAAGAAATGGAGGATATTCTCCGTCTTCACTTCCCTCAGTGGTACTGCTTCTGCCCATTTGGAGAAGTAATCAGTTGTCGCCAGGATAAAACGGTGTCCCCGGGATGATGCTGGCTCAATGGGGCCGACTATGTCAGTCCCCCACATCTCGAATGGCCAACTAGCCACCGTTGGGTGTAGTGGATTCGGATGTTGGTGGATGAAGTCTCCATGAATCTGGCATGAGTGGCATTGCTTCGCGTACTCGAGGCAGTCCTGGATCATCGTGGGCCAGTAGTAACCCATCCGTTTAATTTTTAACTTCATCTTTGGGCCTGCTTGGTGAGAACCGCAAAGTCCATCATGAACTTCCTGAATGACTCTTTCTGCTTCGTCAGGTCCTAAGCATCTCAACCATAGAGAATCAAACGATCTTTTGTATAGAATGTCGTTGACGGAAGCGAAAGATAGAGCTCGTTTCATGAGTTGATGTCTTGAGGACGCTTCTTTGGGCATTCGGTGGGACTTAAAGTAGTCTATGAAGACTTCCCTCCAGTCTTCGGCCTTCTCATGGTCTTTTATTTGTAGGGTCGTCTGCTCAGTCGTTCCCTTTTCTTCGCATGATTTCGGAGATATTTCTGCCGGGGCGAGCACTCGACGGCTTTGTACCACGATTCTGACGTCATCGAGGTTCTCGTCAGCCAGTTCTTTAGCAAGTTTAGCCAACGCGTCTGCTTTGCTGTTTTCCGCGCGCGGTATGTTCTCCAAAGTATAAGAGGGAATTTGGGTCAATAGTTGTTGCACCCTTTCGCCGTACTTCATCAACTCCGGCTTGCACGTTTGGTAGTCACCATTTACTTGACTAACGACCAGCTGAGAATCCCCGTATATAAGGAGGTCTTCAATTCCCATGTCGATGGCGATCTCGAGGCCTGCTATCAGAGCTTCGTATTCAGCTTCATTGTTCGTCCTCGGCTCTGTTAAGGAGAAGGCGAAGCGCATTATCCCTCCTTGTGGAGTTGCAAAGATGAGGCCTATCCCTGATTTGATCATTGGGATACCTTGTTTCTGTTTGTTTATGGAGGATGCTCCATCGAAATAGAGTTCCCATCGGGTGCTTCCGCCGCTAATCGCATCAAATGCATGCTCGTCCGGCAAATCACAGTTCAGAAGAGAATCGGCCGGTATCGGGTGCTCAGCGAGGAAGTCGGCAATGGCCTGGCCTTTCACTGCCTTGAGAGGTTGATACGTTATCGAGAACTCCATCAAGAGCAGGGCCCACTTAGCGAGTCGTCCCGTCAATATGGCTTTCGACATCAAGTATTTAAGGGGATCCACTTTTGAAATGAGACGGACTTCATGTGCCAACGCATAGTGCCTGAGCTTTGTTATCGCGAAGATTAACGCCAAGCAATGTTTTTCAATGGGAGAGTAGTTGCTTTCTACCCTCAGTAGAACTCGACTTAAGTAATAGAGTGCCCTCTCTCTCCCCTGATCGTTCTCCTGTGCCCATAACGCGCCCAAGGAACCTTCGAGGGCGGTCGTATAAAGAATGAGGGGTTTTCCCTTGACTGGTGCGGCCAACACCGGAGGGTTCTGCAGGTACTGCTTGATCTCATCTAGTGCACCTTGGCATTTGTGATCCCAAGCGAATGGAGTTCCCTTTTTCATTAGGTGGCTGTAAGGACGGCATTTGCCCGAAAGATTAGCGATAAACCGCCGGATGTATGCGAGCTTCCCTTGGAGAGACCGCAACTGCTTGAGGGTTCTTGGTGGAGGCATTTCTATGATCGCCTTAATCTTTGACGGATCTATTTCAATACCTCGGTGTCGAACGATGAATCCCAGAAATTTGCCCGTGGAGACTCCAAACGCGCATTTGAGGGGATTCATTTTCAAATTATATTGCCGAAGGCGTCGAAATACAGTCTCCAGATGCTTTAAATGATCTTCGTATGACATGCTCTTTACTACGAGGTCATCGATATAGCACTCGACGACGTCGTGTATAAGGTCATCAAAGATCTTTGTCATGGCCCTTTGATAGGTAGCGCCAGCGTTCTTTAAACTAAAGGGCATAACCCTGTAGCAAAATATACCCAAAGGGGTGCGGAAAGCGGTGTGCTTCTGGTCTTCGGGATGCATCTTTATCTGATTGTATCCTGACGAACCATTCATGAAGGAGAAAACCTCGTGAGTGGACGTGTTATCTATCATTAGCTCGGTTACTGGTACTGGGAAATCATCCTTTGGACAGGCTTTATTGAGATCCCTGAAATCCACGCATATGCGTACCATCCCATTCTTCTTCATTACCGGGACGATATTGGCGATCCAGTCGGGATATTGGACTTCTTGGATAAATCCAGAATCGATCAACTTCTTGACTTCGGCGTTGATGCTCATCTCAAGCTCGAGTCGCATCCTCCTTGGCGCCTGCTTGACTGGCTTGATATCTGGGGATATTGCTAATCTATGCACAGCAATCTCCGGGTCTAATCCTGGCATCTCGGAGTAGTTCCACGCGAAGCAGTCTTTATGCCGTAGAAGCACGTTCTTTAACGCAGCCACCCTCTCTTCGGATAACAGCTCGCTGACAAATGTCGGTCGTGGGTCGTCTGCCGATCCCAACTCAATCTTCTTGAGGTTATCTGCAGTAGTATGTATACCATCTTACAGTTCTTTCGGGGCGGGCGGAAATTCTGAGATCACCTCATCATCGCTGTTCTCAAAGCACCGGGGAAGGTCATCTACGTTCTCGGGCTCTTCTCCTAATATCATAATCGTATAACAAGTGCGAACCCGCTCCTCAGACTGAGGTGGTCCCGGTTCTGCTCTTGCGGCCTTAGGCTCATGCTTTTGCGGCGGCGTTACCTTCCAGCTGTCGGATAAAGCGAATCTGCCCCGTCGGTACTGGTCCTCGACCCAGTTCTTGAAGGTGAAGCAGTCTTCGGTAGGATGTCCTATGGCTTGGTGATAAGAGCAATAACTCAGATGAGAAGCCTTGCTAGCTTGCTCAGGATGTCTAGACTCTGGAAGCGCGATCATTTGATGTTTTATAGCGAGGTTGAGTAACCTCTCCGTCTTGTCTCGGGGGAAGGAGTACGCTCGACTCATCTTCTTCATGAGGGACAAACCCGAGCCGCTTCTTGATTTATTTCCGTCTCTGCGTCGGGCCTTTCGTACAGCGGATTGACGAGGATAAGCGTCCTTTTCTTTTGCAGCGCGTTGAACTAGACGTTGCGTCCTGGCCTTCTCGTAGATGGCCATTTCGCGGTTGTGGTCTTCCCGAGCTTTCTGACCCACTTTCCTGATAGGCTTGCCCATTCGTTCTTCATACGACGGACTCGGCGCTTCAATCACGGGGTCTAGTTTTGGTAGGGGGTTGGCATCTCCTGACAGGGCGTCCTCCTCTTCATCAAAGGTATATATAGTGTAGCTGCTGTGAGCCCTTTCCCGTTTTCCGGTTCTTGCGTATCCAAGCCCGAGTGTTTCCATCTTCCCGTTGGGCAATTTGCGTTGAGTCCCGGGGACATCCCAAATCCTGTTGTAGAACCGAGCCTGCCGAACGGTCTGTTCTAAGGGTACTCCTTGTCGCTTCAATAGCTTCTTTAATCCATTTGTATAGTATCTGGGCAGACGGATGGGTTGGAGCCTGTCAAGTGTAGCATCCGCGCCATGCCAGATCTCTTTCTCTATTTTCGACTCTGAGGATCGGTAGAATAGGATCACCTTCTCACCCCTAGGAGGGACGTAAAATGTTCACAGGTCCTGCACATTATTAGCCTGCAGCGTGTCGAGATCCTTGTAGTGTTCTCGCGGTACCATGGTGATTTGCAAACTATGGTCATCGCCCGGGAGTGTTTGTATTGACAGCCGATTGGAGAACACGGCATTAACTTCATCTTCTGAATCACTTCCGAAGACCAACATGGGGGCGGGCGTCCCCAGGTTGTTGCATTGAGATGGCCCTGCATAAACTATCTCTTCCTCTTCTTCGGTATCGCTCCCGAAAACAGGGATGGTGGCGGCGGTTTTGTTCTCCGGATTGCGACATCTTTCTGCATCCTCGAAATCTGGCAAAAAGTACTTCGCATCTTCGTATTTGCGGACTTCGTTCACGGAAAATGGGTTTAACTCACCTGTTACGGTATACTCGAAACCGTCCTTAAAGTACTTCATACACTGATGTTGTGTAGAAGGGATGATGTTGTATTCATGTAACCAAGGACGACCGAGCAAGGCGTTGTAGCAGGTCTTGGCATCAATGACATGGAATTTGATGTCTGTGACGAGAAGTCCAAAGCGTAATGTTAGTATCACAGATCCGAGAGTCCGTGACGATTGTGAATCAAAACCGGAGATAGTAATCTTGTCACGAGCGAGGTGTTGCACGCTCATGCAGATTTCCTTCAACACCCGAACATTAAGGAGATTGACGGAGGATCCATTATCCACCAGAATCTTTCCTATCTTGATATCATGGCAGTATCCAAAGACATATAGGGGACGGTTGTGGTCGCACGTCCCGAGAAGGAGGTCTTCATCACCGAAAGTGACGTCGGCCGTATGCACTTCCTCCAGTTCATCCTTCATCTTTTCAGTGGCGAGGAAGGCTTAGAATTGCTCAGGTTCTTGTAACGCCTTAATTAGTGAGTCTCGCGCTTCTTTTGATAATAGGAGGGCATCGAGAATGCTAAGCTGAGAAGGTAGCTTCCTTAGGTGCGCGAGGATGTTATAGTCCACCTTACCCTTCCTAGGAGGGTCTTTGGCAGCCAACTCTCTCATGGCTTGGTCATCTAAAGTGATATCTTCAGTGACCTTCTCCTTTCCCTTATCCTTTTTACTTTCGGGCCGGAGATTCTTTTCTGGGAGTGTGCGATTGCGCAGCTGAATGTTCTCGCAGATTTCCGATTTCTCCTCTTTCCCTAAAACGGATTCTTTGAAGAGAGGGCCCAGAGCGATTTCTTCATCAGAGTCGCTCCCAAAGGTGAGAACTTGTGACCCCCTGGCGTTTACCATGTAACAGTTGCCAGTAGTTCTGTCGTGCCCATCGATAGTACTTCTTCGCTCCCGACGGTTCTTGCGTTTCATGCGCTTAACATGTTTCCGACGAGCAACATATCCTTGCCACCATATCTTAAAGGCGTCGCACTCCTCTGTGGGGTGTGATATTTTCTGGTGATATGCGCAATAATCAGGGTGCCTTTCCACCCCATCGTATGTGTTTCCTTCCGAGGGCGGTAGCTTCATCCCCAGTGACATGGCTTTGGCAAACCTTTTTCTCGTCTTGAATATCTTCTTGTCTACTTCGGATGCCTTTCGCTCCGGTAGTTCAACTCTTTCGTTCAGTTGCCCGCATTTGGCTCCTTCCGATGTGGCCATCTCACGCTCCTGGTCCGCTTTACATTTTAGATGAATCTCGTCTAGAAAAGCGTCGATCATTTCGTCTGTTGGCCATGCACGCTCTGGTACAGGCTCTACCTCCAGCTTCTTAGTGCCAGGAGTTTTCCCATCATCGGTAAACGAGTGGGAGATTACGTTACAACTCTCCACATATCCTTCGGATTCATCTGACGAGCTCTCTCCATCATCTTTCTCTTGAAAGATGTGGTTGAGGAACTCTTGCAGTGTGACAGGGGTTCGCGCCTTTTGATTATATTCTTCCAGCGCGTCGATTTGCTTCTGCAAGTTCGTGTGCTCGTTTCCAAGCTTCATGGGCTTCTTGGATTTCTTCTTCTTTTTCTTCGAAGATTTTGACGATTGGGCGTGAGTATTTGGGCTCTTATCGCGAGTCTTTGTAGTTGGGCGGCGTCTTAGCATCCCTTCGATAATTTGAGGTTCAAGAGGGTCTTTCCATTCGATCGCAGGGCACGCATGAAGGTCTCTCAGCATTCTTTTGGTTTTAGTTGATAACACGACCTCCCATGAAGCTTCTTCAATAAAGGAGCAGGTTGCCCCCGGTGTATCTGCTTTCTTAGGAGTATGCGGTTGTGGTGGGTTCACCTTCCACTTTTCGGACAGTACAAACTTCCCCTGGAGGTATTGGTCTTCAATCCATCCTTTGAAGACGAAGCAATCTTCAATCGGATGGCCTACCGTTTGATGGTAAGGGCAATAGTTAGGGCTATTCGCCTCGGTGGGTTGCGGCGGTCGCCTTGGATTTGGTAGGCTTATAAGTCTGTTGCGTATTGCCAACTCGAATAACCGTTTCGTCTTGTCTCGTGGGAACGACTAGGAACGCTTCATCTTCTTATTATAATACCGACGTCTTTCCTCCAGTTGATCTGCCGGTTTCGGGGCGTTAGGTTGCTGTTAGGCATTCGCAACAAAGGTTGCCCTTCCTTTACCCTTGTCATTCCGAGGTTCCGACTTCGGGGGAGGTGGTCTATGACCCATCTGGTCCATCTGAGCCAACTTGTCGATTAAAGCCTGGAATGTGGTTGGCTTAAAGAACATCATAAACTGGGAGATAGTTGCGTGAGGTTCTAGAGTTCCCACGAACATGCCCACCGCAGGTGCTTCCTCAATGCGTTGCTCGCATCTCGACCACAAATTCCGCCAGCGTATAGCATACTGGACCCAGGTTTCGCCTGGTTTTACCCTGGCGTTAATTAGTGCAGTTATTGGAGTGCGTTCGCTGGCACTTGCGAATCGCTGAGTGAACAACAACTCCATTTCAGCGAACGTTTTGATAGAATCGTTCGGGAGTTCTGAATACCATTCGAACGCAGTTTCTGATAGGCTGCCCACGAACTGGCGGAGCAACAGTTTATCATCACCGCCGGTGTTACCGCAGAGGGCCCGGAACTGGGTGACATGTTGATGGGGGTTGCCGGTCCCCTTGTACACGTGGAATTTTGGTATCGTATAGCCTGACGGGTATTTGATTTGGTCGTACCAGCTCGGATACGGCCGCCCCGTTTTCACGACTTGACCAGCCGCCTCAGTCGCGTGATGAACCCGGATTTGCTGGGCTATGTAGTCAACCAAGTCAGTCTTAGAGATTGCCTCCTCCCTGGCCGTTGAGAGGGCTGGTGGTAGATTTGACGTTTCTCCTCGGTCGTCTTCAAGAACAATTGGGGGATCCTCGGTGGGTACGTCCTGCTGGATCATCATTCCTATCATATCTTGGAAGAGAAGGCCCATACGTTGTATGTTGGCCGCCTGTTCAGCAGCCTCTTTGTCCTTTTTCTCCAGTATCCGGCGAAGGAATTCAGTGTCGGTTTCTTCCTCCTGGCGCGTGTCTGAGGACGTTTCTGGGTTTTCTTTTGGCCCGGTAAGTGCGGCCATAGCATTCATCATTTCCTGAATCTTTTGTTGCTGCTCCTGGGCTTTCGTCACGGATCGGGTTAGCGGTCGGTGGCCCGTAGAAGTGCGGCTTTCCTCTTTTTCAGAGGCCATGTAAACAGTGTGCACCACCATGCCCCCAGACTTAGGGCGTCTGGGCTCAGTGCTTTTAGCCGTCGTTGCATGCTGGGGGGTCTTTTCTGGCCTCCTCCTTTCATGAGCCAGTTGATCAACAGCCTTTTGGGGTTTAGCCTGGTGACCAGCTTCCGGTTGGATTTTCAGCTTCTTGTGCTGGCGGGAGAAATTTGGATCGATGATCGAGTCTCGGGCCTGCCGCCAAACTTTATATATTTTGGAAGACAGCCGTTGAGGAGATCGGGGCTGTTCGGGTTTTATTTCCACAACCTTTTTTAATGGGGGAGGAGACCTCTTCAGCACTGCAGTAGCAGAATTCCTTCGCACCTTATTTAGTATTTTGAAGCTGTTCCCAGCTGGAACAGCAGCATTAACTTCTGCCACCGGGGCCGATGGAGTCAACCCGGAGGGGGAGTTGCCCCCAACCTTCCTTACTCGGCGCCAATGGCGACGTCGAGCGTGTTGAGCGGACGGCGTAGGGTCAGCGGTAAGAATGGCTTTGTCTTGCCCCCTGTCTGGGTGGGGGGTCGCTGTTGGTATTAGCCTGTCGAAGACCGATGTCCTTTAGGCAGCAGGAGCGGGAGCTGAAGCCGTCAATCTTGTAAAGACCAACCTTTTGGCCGGAGAAGCTGCCTTTACGACTTCGGGGGCAGGAGCGGCCACCTTCTTAGAAGCAGCCTTCGCTGAGATTGTAGGCCCCATGATGAGTTCGCAGGATTTCTGGCCCAATCTAGAGAAGACCGAGGTGTTGACGTTGGGCGACTCGTTGAGAGGAGCCGCGACAGGGGTAAGACGATCAAAGACCGACTTCTTGAGAGCTTTCGTTGTCAGCACTGGAGCGGTGAAGTTTGTCGGCGGGAGCATGGTCCCAAAGAACAATCCTGTGGTGGCGCGAGTGACCTGTTCCACGGGCATTGTGAATAACGAAGCAGCTTAGGGTCCGTAGGCTATACCTCTTGGCGAGGCAGAGCGTTGGTTGCAATTGCAGTCTGAGCAGTTGGAGAATTTCACGGAAGTAGAAGCCATCGATCCTTTGCTTTCTGCAATAACCGAGACGCCAATTCTTAGTATCTTGAAACCCAAGGGCAGCCATTAGCGAACCGCGATTGGTTCGCGAGTCACGACACACGAGGTGTGGAGTGGAAAGAGGAAAAGGTCCCACCGAAGGTGCCAAAATCTGTTCCCCTCCGAACGGCGGCCGAGACATGGAATGCCTTGCCTGAGATTCGGGGTAGATGCTAATTGGTGCTATCCGTCCACCTCTCCGAAGATGCCAAGTTGATTTATGGCACCATGTATCGAAGGTTTAGACGGATGCGTCCGATGTAGCAGACTTCGTCAGATTCCCCCTCGTTTGAGGGGTTTTTGATTGTGGGGACGCTCTTCCCTGCAGGCGCAAGCCCCTGCAGTTAATTACGCTACCGCGTTGCGGTAACAACTTTCTCCTTCTCCAGATGGTCACTTCGTGTCGTGGGTGTTTGTTTTGTGTTTTGTTGCCCGTGGATTGTTTACGGAGACTGAGTTATGTCGTCGCCCGTAAGGCGTGGACTAGTTCAAATCCGTATTATCTTAGATTTGGGTTTGGGGGTTTGGCTCGAGGATACGTCAGCCATACTTGAGGCTAAGATCAACTCAAACGTTTGTTAAGGATACGTTAGTCTAGTTTGAGACTAAGATCAACTTAACGGGATCGTTTAGATCCGACAAAGGAGCGTTTGGGCTCTATTGTTCCAGTTTAGGGACGTAGTGGTCCATCGTATGTATGGCCGTCGGGACCCATCACCTCTCTGACGACGTTGAAGGATTACAACGACGGATGTCAGAGGAGTTCAGAGATGTACCCTCGAGCCATAGTTAATTGGGGGGATTCATAGTCCAGTCTGTTTGAAGGTTTAAGGATACGTTAGCCATCTTTGAGGCTAAGATCAACTTAAACGGGACCGTTTAGATCCGACAAAAGAGCATGCAGGGCTCTATTGTTCTAGTTTAAGGACATTGCGGTCCATGGGTAGTTTAAGGACGTTGCGGTCCATGGGTAGTTTAAGGACATTGCGGTCCATGGGTAGTTTAAGGACGTTGCGGTCCATGGGTTTAAGGACCCCACAGTCCATTGTTAGTTTTAAGACATCTCGGTCAAGGTTAAGGACGTCGTAGTCCATGGGTTTAAGGACTCCACAGTCCGGTATGTGCTCTGGATGCTTCACACGGGTTCATTGCCGTGCTCTGCGAGGACCAGGCTCCGCTCTGGATGTTTTCCACGGGGTCAAAGAGTGACATTATCCACGTTCCACGTAACCAGGAATTTTGCATTAAACACGGGTTTAAGGACCCCGCGGTCCATATCAATGTGTGGTCGTCGGGACCCGTCACCTCTTTGAAGACATTGAAGGATTTCAATGCCAAGTATCAAAGGAGTGAAGAGATGTACCCTAGAACCGGAATGACTTAAATAGTCTTTAACCCAATTTGGGATCAAGACCGATTAATTATGTTATGAGCCCATTGGCCCAGTTAATCACAAATTGAGGACTTATGGCCATCTTGGGCTAAGTCCAATCAGGAGAGGCTTTGCCTCTAGAAACTTAGCCAATTGGGCCAAAGCCCAGTGTTAAACACTACAGAACAATCAGTGTTGAACACTGGGAATGAGGTTGACAAGTTAGTGTTTAACACTAAAAGATAATCGGTGTTAAACACCAGCAACAAGGCTTTTCAAATTAGTGTTAAACACTAAAAAAGATCAGTGTTGAACACTGCAAATAAAGCTTTTTGATTAGTGTTTAACACTAAGGCCCAACAGTGTTTTAACACTGGGTTCGAGAGTTTCAATTTAGTGTTAAACACTAAGGCAAGAGGGGTCACGTGGCAGCACGTGAGAGCGCCCTCCCTTCATTTATTCTGCTGAGATTATCGTGTCTTTCAGAGCATCGCGTGCCATCACGTGATGGGCATTCAAATGCCTGTGTATTAAAGCTTCTGTCAAGGGTCACGTGGGTCACGTGGGGTGCTGCCTCAAAGGGGTTTTCTGTAGATCTCCTGGGGGGGTCACGTGGTGACACGTGACCCTGCCTCTATGTATATTGTTTAGAGGATCTGTTAATCTTTTCCAGGATATAAATTCCTCGTAGGGTTAAACCCTGATAGTAATTTCAGAGGAATTAAATTCCTACTTTCTCTTAAAGGTTTATATTCTGAATAGAGTTGGACTCTGAATTTTCTGCAGGAATTAAATTCCTCATTCATGTGAAGAACCAAATAGGGTTAAACCCTAATAAAAGCTTTTAAGGAATTAAATTCCCACTCTCTTGTTAAATTATGATCAAGGGAATTAAATCCCCGCTGTTTCAACAGAACTGGGTTCTTAATTAGGGTTAAACCCTGTTTCTTTTTGTTCTGAAGGAATTAAATTCCCATAACACAGGGTCAAGCCCTGGTTTTATTTCAAAGGAATTAAATTCCTATAGTTCTGTGAGAATTAAATTCTCGTGCTTCAATTTCCTCTCTATGTTTTGGATCTGCATGGCAGGATCTCGACCCATTGAGAATTAAATTCTCAACCTCAAGGGGAGATGTGCACTTTGCAGATCCTCTATCAAAGAGAGAAGAAATATGTTCTTCTGTTTTATATATCAGAGTTAAACTCTGTTGAGAATTAAATTCTCTTTTCCTTCAAGGAGCCTTCCCTTTCTTACCTAGGGTTTTCTTTTGCAGAAGATCCAAGTTCCTCGAAGTATCAAGGCTCTCTCTCCCTTTCTTCCCTCTGCGTCTATATATATTTTTTTGTGTCTCTTGGCTCTTATTTATAGGAGAAGCAGCCGAGTCAATTAGTTTTTGACGAATCTTCATTGAGAGATTTGATTTGCATCCATCATTCGTTTTGGACCTTTGGATTATTAGGTGAATTTTATTCACCATTGGATTTCAAGTCCCCCGGATTCTCCTTTGTTGTTTCGGTTAGATTTAAAGGGGAAATCTTTCCAAACCCGAGATTTTCCCATAGATAGATGATACTTCCTCACCTCTGAATCTTTAATTCGATTGGTTCCAGATAGTCGCTTTCTTTTGGAAAGATTCGAATCTCCTTCAGAATTTAATTCTGTTAACAAAACGGGCTTTGAAAGCCGGTCACGTGTGACCACGTGACCCATGGTCACGTGTGGGCACATGACCCCCTTTGGAATGAGCCTTCTTCTTTCATTTTGCGCTGTCTTCTGGTTGTTGCTTAACCGTCACGTGCCATCACGTGACCCCTGGTCACGTGTGAGCACGTGACCCTGGTCTGGATTCTTTTTACTTGACTTGATCAGGGAACCGATGTGCCTTTGAATCCGCTTTAAAATGTCACGTGCCAACACGTGACCCTGGTCACGTGGGAGCACGTGACCCTTTCTGAAGCCCTTTTCTTTGATGTAGTCAGGAAGCTGAATCTGCTTTGCCGGTACTTTTGGGTGTCACGTGCCAACACGTGACTGCTGGTCACGTGTAAGCACGTGACCCTCTTCTGAAGCTTTTTCCATAAGCTTTCCTGATTTTAAATCAGGAAACACTCCTAAATCCTGGTTTTGGATCTATGAGATAGATCTAAATGGATGTTAGGATTCTCACTAGGTGTAATGAGATGGTATCAATCGATCCTGTGGAGAATCACTGGAAAAGTTCTAGGGTGATAAGGTCGACTGAATGTAAGTTACATGCATTATTTTTTCCCTCGGTGGAGGGACGGTATGTTGGAAGAGTTCCAAGCTAGATACCGTGACAAACTAGACGATAAAGGTTGGATACATCACTACCAAGGATGCTACCAAAGAAATAGTCTGGATGTACACTAGTTCATGAGATGAACTTCGTTCTTACCATTGTGTGACAATGGAGTTATGGCTTTGGCCAAGGAATCCCCGTCCCATCAGTAATCCAGACATATTCTTAGGCAGTATCACCTGATCAGTGGAGATAGTTGATCTCCAGGGAGATCCAGGTTCAGGAGAGTAGACACAGAGGACAACACGGCGGATCCACTCACAAAGGCCTATTCACAGGAGAGACTTTTATAGGTTGGTTGAGTATGAGATACTTCAACCACTGCTTATTGTTGGGTATGAGATACTACAACAGATGGCCCTAGTGCAAGTGGGAGATTGTTAGTAATATGTATGCCCTAGATGCCATTACTGTACATACGATATATATTGCAGTGGATGCTTGGACATATATAGGGAGGACTTTCTTGCTCGACATGATAGTATACTATCTGGTTGCTTTTTATCTTAACATGTACACTGATTGTCTCTATAATACATGTTGATAAAGCCCTTAGGATGAGTACTTGACTACCAGGACTATGATGCAGATCATACTAGTGGGGACAGATTAGTCGTTAAGTACATCCTTCAAATGTTCCTAGTCTAGCGTGTATCGAGACAGGGCATCGATATACCATAGTAGACTAGCGTATACGCTTCTAGACCCATATGATGGGCGATGGATGATCCCATATCCATTGGTGTTTGACATCAGAGAAGGTATGCGGGTGCTCAGTGGAGACTGGGTACACTGGACGGACTCGCCGAGAACTCCTAGACGGTATTGTACCTATCGTCGGATAGCAGTTCTCTGGTGACACCGGTACAGGTTAGTCTATAGATCCGAGATCGTCATAGAGTCTTGTGTGATTCCCACTGTGCTTTGATTTCTACCTTACCACGTTCAAGAGAACGTGCAAAATGGTGGCTTTTGGGTACAGTTCCAAGTCACATGGAGGCAATGAGCGATATGAGGGGTTTCGTCTCTCCCGGTATAGGGAGTTGATGTTGCGCTATGCTCGATTGGCCATAACAGGAAATCTCTGGCCAGGGTTGCTGAGATGTACCGATAAGTGTTATCAGTATTTTCTTGAACCGTTATGGACCTTGCATCGGCATGACTTATCAGGTTATTGGGGTCTGACGTTATACCACCCCCAGGTTGTGATATGCGACATATCAGACGAAGAGACCGGACTGTACGGTAGTGTTACTGATTGGATTCGCAGGAGTACGAACATGCTTGCTTGTTGATCTTCTGATAGCTCAATACCCGGGTGGCCGTTATATTTAGCAGACCGCTTGCGGCTTGTGGGTGTTTGATATGATCATCACCTACTGCCGGCGTATTGACGAGTCTTTAAAGTCCTACACAGAGGTTTCCTGGCTCAAGCGAAACGGAGTAGGAGCACATATGTGATATGTGCGGGACCGAGGTTGATACGATATGAGATATCGTATTCTATTCTCGCGATATGTGATATCGGTCGATTATATATGATATAGCCGGGTTATCGGATCAAGTGTTGATTCGATAAGTTGATTTATATAGTATTAATCGGTTGTATATAATATAGCTGGATTATTAAATCAAGAGTTGATTTGATAATTTAATGTATAATTATATATTTGATATATTATATTACATTAACTAATATTAAGCTCACTTATGATTTCTTTTCTTACTAGATGTGCACATTGCATGTATGTGATATGTATATTTGTGTACATGTATTGTGTCATGTTTGATGATACATACAAGATGGGTGTATGAGATTAATACCATGCTAGGGTTAAGTTAGGGTTTCTATTTATGTTAAGCTAATTCAAAAGAGATTGAGTTTGTCATGGTAAAGCTTGGACAAAAGCTTTTGGATAAGCTTTAACAAAGTCAACTCTTTTGTCTAGTTAAAAATATTTATCAAACCCAACCCTTAACTATAGTGTGTGGTTTATTCTCTACATGAGTTAAGCATGATGGCTTTAACTCACCCATGATTGCAATAATTCATTTGGATGAATGATTGATGAGATATTTTCTTCATCATCTTCTTCTTCATCAAAAGCTTCTAGCTTCAATGGAGTTTTGAGAAAAAGTGTGAGAAAATGAAATCTAAAGTGAGCCCACTTCCTACTTCATCATCCTCTACTACTTGCCATTTAGTAGAGTGTGTTTGCTTCACTAATTATATGATTAGTGAAGAAACAGCTT
The DNA here is from genome assembly GCA_030015575.1 of Agapanthus africanus. Taxonomy (NCBI): domain Eukaryota; kingdom Viridiplantae; phylum Streptophyta; class Magnoliopsida; order Asparagales; family Amaryllidaceae; genus Agapanthus; species Agapanthus africanus. Next base: position 410,776,935 of record CM057349.1, on the reverse strand, counting down.
GGGTTAGTGTTTCCTCGACGTAGATCATCTTCGGCCTCGAAGACATCGAAGCAAGCACGTCCGTTTCTTCAAGGGATCCTCTCTATAGTCCGGAGTTTGCAATAGCAATGAACGGGACTACTACACGAAGCTATTTGAAGTGAAGGACCGGTCTACAAAGGTTGTATTCTTTGCTCACTATAACTTGCAAAGTGTTTGCATATGTTTCCGTACGATTTCTAGTAAATGATCTATGTTTAGGGTTACCTAGAACGACAAAATTTTAATTTGGCATGGACGATATCTCCCGAAACCTTGCTGCCGTTGTAGGAAACCCTTCAGTTCACAAATGCTCAGTGTGCCGAAATCATGCATCGCTTTGATGAATATAATGGTCGACTGCTTGCTCGTCGTTCCGCTCTTTTGAAGCTCATTGTGAGAGCGATCTGGGAAGCACTTCCCTTATTCTATGCAGGCATGCCGCTTAAGGCATTGGATGATGCCGAAGATAAGGTACACTCAGTGTATCTGATGGGCCTAATCTCAAAGAAAAGTCGAGACAATCTTGTTGATATTCTGCATCAAACTTTCCAACAGGCGACGATAAACGCTGCCTATCGAAGGACGGAGGACATTAGTGAAGATCATGACACTTGCGAGCGTGAGAGGATGCATACGAGAATGGTCCGAGAGGCCCTCAACATTTTAGATGACCTTACTTTTGAATTTCTCAATCCATGTCCTGGATTTGATGTCTTGTCATTGTAAATATTTTAATGATGTTTTTGTTTACCGTTTCATCACTGTAAGAATTTTCTGAAGTATGAATAGACAATTCTTATTTCCGCATGTTTATTTTATGCACTAAACCTTTTCCGCACATACACAAATGGATATGCTTCGAACGCTTAACTAGATGTGAATCAAATGTTCCTCTTACTATCATTCATAGTATGTGGTTGACGTCCATAGGTTACGCCTTTTCATTTCGATTTGATACAAAGCAGTTTGCACACTCTTGAGTAGCACCTCTATTTTTCTAACATGTAACTTTGGCAAATGTGGTCTGTAAACAGTAGGTAGCTGTCCATCTTGGACTCTTTACAAGGTAGCGATGGCTTAGGAAACAGGTTCAGATCTGCCGCCTAAGACTTTTCAACTTTATGAGCCGTGAGGGTCTCATAAAGACTTTTCGCTTTGGCCGTACGGGGTCAGTTGATGACGTGTTTCCGCGACGGGGTTATTGGATGACGTGTTTCCATGACGGGGTCATTTGGATGACGTATTTCCGCGACGGGATCATATGGATGACGTATTTCCGAGACAGGGTCATGTGGATGACGTATTTCCGCGACGGGGTCATGTGGATGACGTGTTTCTGCGACGGGGTCATATGGATGACGTGTTTCCGCGACGGGGTCATGTGGATGACGTGTTTCCACGACGGGGTCATGTGGATGACGTGTTTTCACAACGGGGTCATGTGGATGACGTATTTCCGCGACGGGGTCATGTGGATGATGTATTTCCGAGACGGGGTCATGTGGATGACGTATTTCCGCGACGGGGTCATATGGATGACGTACTTCTGAGACGGGGTCATTTGAATGACGTATTTCCGAGACGGGGTCATGTGGATGACGTATTTCCGCGACGGGGTCATGTGGATGACGTGTTTCCGCGACGGGGTCATGTGGCTGACGTATTTCCGCGATGGTGTCATGTGGATGACGTGTTTCTATGACGGGGTCATGTGCTGACGTATTTCCGAGATGGGGTCATGTGGATGATGTTGCGTCTGCTGTAATGAGACGAATGTCGAGATGGTCTCCAAGCAGTAGATGTGGCCGTCGAGAGTTGGAACTAAGGACTTTGCCGTGGCTCCGTTGTTGGTGTCGCGTCTGCATCTTCCTGGGGAAAGAACGCTGGGGCGACATCACGTCTGCTGTATCGAGACGAACGTTGAGGTGGTCTCTGGGTTGTTGGTGAACCGTCGGGACCTGGAACTAAGGACTTTGCCATGGCTGCGTTGTTTTGTGTCGCGTCTGCATCTTGCTGGGGAAAGAACGCTGGGGCGACATCGCGTCTGCTGTATCGAGACGAACGTCGAGGTGGTCTCTGGGTCGTTGGTTAACCGTCGGGACCTGGAACTAAGGAATTTTCCATGGCTCCGTTGTTTTGTTTCGCATCTGCATCCTGCTGGATGAGGAGGAACACCGTTGTGGGTCTCCAGGCTGTAGATGTTGCCATTAAGACTTGGCTCTCTTTCTGATGGAGCCTGATGGGATGATATGGTTCCCTTTTTGTTTGTGCCCCTGGATTGTATACAGGGATCGATGTGAGCTCACCTGTAGGGAAAAAGTTTCATTTCATATCATATTTTTTTCCTTTCCGCGATACTCTATCATTTCAGCTTTTTGTACCGCGAAAGTCATGATTGCCCAATCATTTCGGCTATTTTTCTCGGCGCCCAATCATTTCGGCTGTTTTTTTACTCGCTGCTTTTTATTGCGAGTTGCCCAATCATTTTGGCTATTTTTGTATGCATATATTTTACTTGATGATTTTGTTGCAAGTTACCCCATCATTTTGGCTATTTTACATGCATTTTTTTTAGTACGGAACTCAAGATCTGATACCAATATTAGCATTAACATCGCTGCGACTAGAATATTGCCAGGAGCGAATCATCATTTGCCGTGAAAGGACTTGGAACTTAATACTGATTTAGGCATCATCATCGCTACAACTAGGATATTACCAGGAGTGAACCATCATTTACCCTTGTCGGTTTGAACAAAGGTGGCTTAGCAGACAGGGTTAGGATCCTGTCGACTAAGGCTTTTAACTTCATGAGCCGTAAGGGTCTCATAAAGGTATTTCTCTCTACAAGTCGTGAGGATATCGTAAGTGCATTTTCTCCTTAAAAATCGTGGGGATTCTTAAGTGTATGTTCCCTTATAAGTCGTAAGGATCTTGCATGAGTGTTTTCTCCTTATAAGTCGAGAGGACTTACAAGGGTTTGTTCACCGTGCGAGCATATTCCTAGTCGCTGATGGGACTCTATTAGGAAAATGTTTTTATTCGTGCCCGTGGATTGTATAGAAGGGTCAATATTGAACCACTTGTAGGGCCAAAGCGGGGTGTGTGATGGCTTAAGAACAGGTTCAGATCCTTGTACCTTAAGGCTTTTGAATCCCATGAGCCGTGAGGGTCTCAAAGGGTAATTCTCCTTACGAGTCGTGAGGATCTCGTAAGTGTGTTTTTTCCTTAGGAATCGTGGTGTTCCCTAAGTGTCTTGATCCTTTGTGAGTCATAAGGATCTCACGCAGGTATTTTCTCCTTATAAGGTCGAGAGGACCTTGCAAGTGTCTTTTAATGAGATTGCGCCCTTTCGGGTTTTCACAAAACTCGCTGGTAGCCCTGCTGTTTTTACTCACGGAGCCCTTTCGGGTTTTCATCCGTGCCCATCTTGCTTGTGAACGTACCCTTTTTTTTGCGTCAGCCTTGGGATGCTGCAGTTTGTAGTAGTTTAATGACGTTTCGGTCAGTCGTTAGCTTAGGGATGTTTCTGTCCATTATTAGTTTTAGGACATCTCGGTCTGTTGTTGCAACGGTTTCGTTGGCTACCACTTCTAGAGTTCGGGCCTAGGAAGATAGTGAGCGGACATAGGCATCGTCATCTATCATTACCCTGGGTTGTGACTCGTCAGGCATTGTATTTCTTTAGGAACCGACCGTTTATCGGCTTGAAGGGTCTTTCGCCATGCATATCCATGAGCAGGTAAGCCCCACCTTGGTATACTTTGTCTATGATGTACGGTCCCTCGTAATTCGGCTCGAATTCCCCCATTTGGCACGATTGGGGACTATAGGTCTCTTGACCACTAGCACGAGTTCGCCTTGGCGGAATGTTCTCGGCCTAGTCAATCTCTCGTATGAGCACGTCATTTTTGCTTTGTAAGCTTCCAAGTTTTGTTGCGCCATAAGCCGGGTTTCGTCAAGGGCATCAAGCTCTTCAAGCCGAAGATGAGCATTCTCTTCGTCTGTTAGCTCATAATGAACCGCTATTTGTAGAGAGGGTAACTCTATCTCCATGAGAAGTACTGCTTCAGCGTTGAATACAATTGCATACGGCTTTGTGTTTGTGGCCGTTTTGAACATGGTTTGATACGCCCAGAGAGCTTCATGCAGCCTCTCGTGCCGGTCCTTTTTATTTTTGGACACCGTCTTTTTCACGATCCTCGTCAAGGTCTTGTTGAAAGCCTCAGCTAGACCGTTAGCTCGGGGATTATAGACTGAAGAGTATCTCCAGTCTATATTATGTTGCTGCACGAAGCGGCTGATTTTGTGACTTCTATAGGCTGGCCCGTTATCAGAGATAATCCGTCGTGGAGTGCCGAACCGATAGATGACGTGGGTCTTAAAGAAATGGAGGATATTCTCCTTCTTCACTTCTCTTAATGGTACTACTTCTGTAACGTTTTAAAAATAATTAAATAAATAATTAAATAAATAAAATCGTTTAAGTGAATTTTATGATTTTCGGTAAAGTAAAACGTATTTTCCGTAAAACTAAACCGTAATTATTTTTCACTATAAATTTAAAAGTACCTATTTTAATTATGTTATTACTAGTAAATGGTGTTTATTTAGTCACTTATAAATTTTTATTTTAATTAAATATTTTTCCTAAATTAATTATTTTAAATATTAACATAAGCTTTATTTATACACTAAATTAGTGTAAATTTCAAATTTGAAGGGGTTTAATTTGCAAAAATGAACCATTGCATATTAGAATCTAGTGTGTATCATGCAAAAATTTATTTACAAATTTTTCCATGATTCTAGACATTTCTTTGGTTTAATTAGATTAGAAATGAAAGAAATTAAATAAAAATCATGAAAAGACATAAAGAAGTTGATATTTTGGGTGAAGTTTCTACACTTTTCTTCACTTTTCTCACTCTCCTCTCCCTCCTCCATGGTGTGGCCGGCCTCAACCCCCCATGGCAGCCCCCCATCTTCAAAATTTAATTTACCTCCAAAAATCGTCAAAAATCCTACAAAAATCCAAATAAAAATCCACAAAATCCTAATTTTCCTTCCCTCTATTCTTTGCTCATCTTTACATGGATTTTGGAGATGGAAAGCATTTATTTTGGAGGCTTGTTTTCATGTTTGGGTTTCTTGTTATGAAGGTATAAATTTTCTTCTTTTGATTTATTGTTATTAAATGTTTCATTTAAGCATAATTAGATTTAATAAATTAATTCTCTTTACAAGTTTTAAAATTCAAGTTATGGTTTGTAAAATCAAGTTAGGGTTTTTACTAATTAAGTGGGGTTGTTATAACTAGTCTAACATTTTAGAAATGGGAAAAATCATGCATGGTTGATATATTGTAATTTGTTCATTCAAATTGTTTAAATTAAGTAAATTTGCAAACTAGATTTATGTATATTATATTTATTGGTGAAATAAAATTCCAATTAATGTTTATAATACTAGAGTGTGGTTTTAAAGAGGATATTAACTTGTTGGTGGAATGAAAAACTCAATTTGGTTACTAGTTTTTGTTGATAATTGAAAAATACTAATAAAAATGCTATTTTTGTTAACTAGATTTTAGAAATTCTTAAATAAATGAGATTTAAAATCTGATTTATGGTTTCATTATATTATTATCATCATAAATTGTAGTTTAGTAAGTTAATTCATGTAAAATCATATTTAGTTGTGATATTGTGAAATTTTGCTTAAAAGTATCGAAATTAGGTAAGTTTGCAAACTAGAATTTTCAAACTAATATAAATTAGGGTGTTAAAAATATAGTAATGGTTCCTATAATCTAGTTAGGTTATTTAATGAGTACTATGACCATTAGTTTCATATAAACAGTAAGTTTTAAAGTAAAACGGTAAATTGGCGTTTTCGGGTTTTTCGAAATCGGACGATTTGATCGATTTTTAGGGTTTCAATGAATTAAATCATGTTTATATTATAAGTAATGAGTTTTAAAACTATGAGTTATTTGCTGATGTTTATCTCGATCGATCGGCGTTTGTACGCCGATATCGAGCGATATTTGGTTCTTTTGCATGAGCGGGACATAGGTTTTAACCTATGCGCGTTTCGTGCGCCATTTTGGTTTTGTCCATGATTCAGTTTACGATATTATATGTGTTTGCGTATAGGTACCCCTCACGTGGACTGCGGGCGATGAAGAAGAGGATGGCGACACCGTCTTCGGCAGACAAGGACCAGGTGAGTAGATGTATATCTACGGGGGGAAGTCGGGTGGATGGCGTTTAGCACCCCCGCAAGCGTAGAATAGGAATAAGTACTTATTGACATTAGGAAGTCAGACGTGACCTTAGAATTTCGGTGAGTAGGACCTTAGTAGTGACCTTAGGTTGGACTAGATTGATTTAGAAAGACCTTACCCGAGGATGAATATCTTGGAGGAGATTCGTAGGTTTCAGGTAGATACACACGCATGCACACACTGAAACTCGACGTGGTGTATACGTGCATGTACATATATATATAGAACTTGGTGTAGGTATATATATATATACACAATATGTATATGTGATACAAGGATGTGATATGATACACGGGGATGAAACTATAAACTGGGCTGATGCCGTGATTCTTGGCTATACAGTCGTGTTATGATGTCAGCGGATCATTAGAAAATGAGATAATGGATTTGTATACATGAACAATAATAAAGGGTGGTGATGATATTGAAGTATATGGGACTCTAAAATAGAACCCGGACCGTAACCTGTGTATGAAATTCTGATATGATATATGTGTGACTTGTTTACGACATCATATAAGTGTGACTTGATTTCGATATGATATATATGTGTAACTTGATTACGATATCATATAGGTGTGACTTGATTACGATATGATTTAAGTGTGGCTTAATCACAATATGATACATATACATAATATTTCCGAGGATAAAGTAACGATGTACATTTATGTTGACAATGATATATGATTGATGTATGTGATTACAGTATGGTACCTTGATTATGACATGTGTTGATGATGATATTATACGAATGATGAGACACATAGGTGATACTTGACCCGTACCTCGATTTTGGGATGCCGTATGATGGATTTTACCGTACGAGGTATAGACGTGATGATTGATCCGCACTCTTGATTCGAGGAAGCCGTACTATGTACGTGACGCTATTGAGGCTGGATCGCCGACTATTAGAGATATGGACTCAGACTTTAGGTGTACTTTTATTTCTTATCGACTAGTTTCTTAGGTTTAGTTCCTTAGGATGTTAGATGGATACTAGTGTAAGTTCGAGTCATATAGTTGTAGTTTTACTTGTATATCACAGATGAGTGGTTATTACACATCCGTCTTTACATTCATACCATAATCATAATGTTGCATGTTCATACATATGTTTCTATAATCAGTATAAAACTCTGCCTGTTAGGACACCAGCACCATTACTGATGATACGCATATTCCACGTACACTTATTTGCCGGCTCACACACATCATCATCGGTAATTTCTATGTCACGTACACTTTAGATCATATTATCTTTTAGTGATAGAATCAGCTAACAACTAGATCAATATTACTTCGTGATTACTCTCCGGTGTTAGTATAGACATGGCATTTATTACTTAGACATTTCTTGCATTCGCATTTTCATGTTATCATGCAGTATTATGGGGCATATACCGACACTTATCATATACTTACTCATGATTTTGGAATTTTGGATTTCTATGCGATTTCTGGATTTTTGGGGAAAACCGCAAGAATACATAAAAACTTCTCTCTCTCCTCCTCTCTTTTTTAAAAACATAAGATGCGGTTTTCTCGTGATGTATGTGTCGTCCACCATGAGATTTCATGTTTTCTGTTGAATTTCGAGACCCGATTCGAGGAGTGGGATGAACCGTCTCGGGTACATGGTGGGCCCGGTATGGTACCCCGGGGCAAGACGATCGAGTTGTAGACGATGAGCCTGGCAGGGGAGGACTACCTACCGGTGATGTCTGGCGCGGCGGATATCCGGAGGATACCGACCGTTGTCGTGAGATTTGATGATATGGGCCGATCCGGACCGACGGAGCCCGAGATATTGAGACTATGAGACATTGAGATTATGAGGTATTGAGACTTGAGATTTACATGTCTTGTGTCGATGCTTGACACGGATTTCTATGGATTTCATCGTTGATATTTCAGATTTATATACACATTTTACCATGATAAAAGCTAAAGATTTCTTATACAGATATATCAAGATTTCAGGATTGGTTATTTTACATTCATGGTGCATGCATACTCATTCACATGACATAGTACTATATGAGGCACTGATACGAGCACGGAGCATTTGCACTTACACGTAGTTTATTATCCTGTCTTTACTTGATGACTAGTAGTATATTAGTATATTATTATGACCTAGGATAGCGTCGTGCATTTGATTTCTTTTCGCAGATATCTTCTACTCACGAGTTGGCAACTCACCCCCGTTGTGCCAAATTTTTTTACAGGTTCGATGAACAGGTTTCCCTGGCAGCTTGCTGGCACATCTTTTCATTCAGGGTGATTTGCACGGTAGGTTGGTTCACTTGTATCTGAACCGCCACTGTACTTTTATTATTTCATTTGTATCTAGAAAGCTCCATCAACCAAACTTGTATTACTTGATAGTTTACTGGATCAGTTGTTTATTTCGACCTTAGAGTCGCGCTTGTATTATTATGATATTTGGTGGTTTGTTTTCTTTTTTTAAGTTTTGAGCCTTGCCCTTTGGCGTTGTATACTATTGTGCATTGGTGTGGTTGTTTCCACCTGTTGGCGTAGAGCTTGCTCCCGTTTGGGGATGCTTTTTATTGTTTATATGTATTTATACTTGTTTGTACCCGTTTGGGGCCAGTTTTTACAAAGGAGACTCTGCCGAAATTTTTGAGAAAATTTGATCTTGTTTTTTTTAAACTTGTTTTCTACATGTTTTCCTTCTTCTTCTTCTTTTATGGTTTAGATTTCTGGGCTTCGGCTTACTTAGGCTACGTTGCGCCTCTAGATGCTTTGTAATCTAAGTGCCGGTCACGTTCCGTACTTTCGGGTCGTGACAGCTTCTGCCCACTTGGAGAAGTAATCGGTTGTTGCCAGAATGAACCGATGTCCCTTGGACGATGCTGGTTCAAAGGGTCCGATTATGTCGGTTCCCCACATTTTGAACGGCCAGCTAGCCACCGTTGGATGTAGCGGATTTGGATGCTGGTGGATGAAGTCCCCGTTAATTTGGCACGAGTGGCACTGCTTCGCGTATTCAAGACGGTCCTAAATCTTCGTGGGCCAATAGCAGCCCATCCTTTTGATCTTCAGTTTCATCTTTGGTCCAGCTTAATGAGAACCACAGAGTCCGTCGTGAGTTTCTTGGACGACTCTCTTGGCTTCTTCCAGTCCTAGGCATCTCAGCCACAGAAAGTCAAACAATCTCTTATATTGAGTATCATTGACGAAGGCAAAAGACAGAGCTCGTTTCATGAGCTGATGTCTTGAGGATGCATCTTCAGGTGTTTAACGGGATTTGAAGTAGTCTATAAAGACTTCTCTCCAATCCTTAACCTTTTCCTGGTCTTTTTTTTGTAGGGTCGCTTGCTCGGTCACTCCTTTTTCTTCAGACGACTCCGGAGATATTTCCGTTGGTGCAAGAACCTAGCGGCTTTGCACAACGATCCTTACGTCATCGAGGTTCTCGTCGGCCAGTTCTTTAGCGAGCTTAGCTAACGCATCCGCCTTGCTATTTTTCGTACGTGGAATGCTTTCCAGAGCGTAGGAAGGAATTTGAGTCAGCAGTTGCTGCACTCTCTCACCGTACTTTACCAACTCCGATTTTCATGTCTGATAGTCGCCGTTTATTTGGCTAATAACCAGTTGGGAGTCTCCGTATACAAGGCGGTTTTCGATTCCCATGTCGACAGTGATCTCAAGACATGCTATCAAAGCTTCATATTTGTCTTCATTGTTCGTCATCAGCTCTGTTAAGGAAAAGGCAAAGCGCATTATCCCTCCTTGTGGATGTTTCCTGATTTAAAATCAGGAAATCTTCTGGGAAAAGCTTCAGAAGAGGGTCACGTGCTTACACGTGACTAGCGGTCACGTGTTGGCACGTGACACCTAAAAACATCATCAAGGCAAGTTCAGTTTCCTGACTACGTTGAAGAAAAGGGGCTTCAGAAAGAGTCACGTGCTCCCACGTGACCAGGGTCACGTGGCGACACGTGACATTCAAATGCAAGCATGAAAGGCACACCGGTTCCCTGATCAAGTCAAGGAAAAGGCTTCAGAAGAGGTCACGTGCTTCCACGTGACCAGGGTCACGTGTTGGCACGCGACGTTCAAGGCAGCAGACTCGTTCTCCAGATGAACCAAGGAAAGAGAGTTCAAACAAGGGTCACGTGCTCACACGTGACCAGGGGTCACGTGGTAGCACGTGACGTTTAAACAGCAATCAGAAGACAGAGCGCAAAAGAAAGAAGAAGGCTCATTCCAAAGGGGGTCACGTGCTCACACGTGACCATGGGTCACGTGGTCATACGTGAACGGCTTTCAAAGCCCATTTCGTCAACAGAATTAAATTCTGAAACAGATTCAAATCTTTCCAAAGGAAAGCAACTATCTGGAACCAATCGAATTAAAGATTCAGAGGTGATCTATCTATGGGAAAATCTCGGGTTTGGAAAGATTTCCCCTTTAAATCTAACCGAAATAATAAAGGGGAACCCCTGGATTAGAAATCCAATGGTGAATAAAATTCACCTAATAATCCAAAGGTCCAAAATGAATGATGAATGCAAATCAAATCTCTCGATGGAGATTCGTCAAAAACTGATTGATTCGGCTGCTTCTCCTATAAATAGGAGCCAAGAGACACAGATGGGGGGAGATACATACGCAGAGAAGAAAAAAGAAAAGGAGGAGAGCTTTGATACTTTGAAAAGACTCGGATCTTCTGCAAAAACCCTAGGTAAGAAAGGGAAGGCCTTTCGAAAGAAAGAGAATTTAATTCTCAACAGAGTTTAACTCTGATATATAAAACAGAAGAACATATTTCTTCTTTCTTTGATAGAGGATCTGCAAAGTGCACATCTCCTCTTAAGGTTGAGAATTTAATTCTCAATGGGTCGAGATCCTGCCATGCAGATCCAAAGCATAGAGAGGGAATGCAAGCATGAGAATTTAATTCTCACAGAACTATAGGAATTTAATTCCTTTAAAATAAAATTATGGCTTGACCCTGTATCATGGGAATTTAACTCCTTCAGAACAAAAAGAAACAAGGTTTAACCCTAATTAAGAACCTAGTTCTGTTGCAACAGCGGGAATTTAATTCCCTTAATCATAATTTAACAGAGGATGGAAGTTTTAACTCCTTAAAAAAAAGCTTTTGTTAGGGTTTAACCCTATTTGGTTCTTCACATATATGAGGAATTTAATTCCTACAGAAAATTCAGAGTTAAACTCTATTCCAGAATATAAGTCTTCGAAAGGAAGTAGGAATTTAATTCCTCTGAAATTTACAGCTCGAGGAATTTAATTCCTGAAAAAAGATTAACAAAGCCTCTAAACAAAATACATAGAGGCAGGGTCACGTGTCATCACGTGACCCCCCAAGAGATCTACAGAAAGCCCCTTTGAGGCAGCACCCCACGTGATCCACGTGACCCTTGGCAGAAGCTCTAATACATAGGCATTTGAATGCCCATCACGTGATGGCACGTGATGCTCTGAAAGACGCGATAATCTCAGCAGAATAAATGAAGGGAGGGCGCTCTCACGTGCTGCCATGTGACCCCTCTTGCCTTAGTGTTTAACACTAAATTAAAACTCTCGAACCCAGTGTTAAAACACTGTTGGGCCTTAGTGTTCAACACTAATTAAAAAGCCTTATTTGCAGTGTTCAACACTGATCTGTTTTAGTGTTTAACACTAATTTGGAAAGCCTTGTTGCTGGTGTTTAACACCAATTATCTCTTAGGGTTAAACACTAACTTGTCAACCTCATTCCCAGTGTTCAACACTGACTGCTCTGTAGTGTTTAACACTAGGCTTTGGCCCAATTGGCCTAAATGGATAGAGGTAAAGCCTCTCCTGATTGGACTTAGCCCAAGATGGCCATAAGTCCTCAATTTGTAATTAACCGGGCCAATAGGCTCATAACATAATTGATCGGTCTTGATCCCAAATTGGGTCAAAGACTATTTAAGCCATTCCGGGTCTAGGGTACATCTCTTCACTCCTTTGATACTTGGCATTGTAATCCCTCAATGTCTTCAAAGAGGTGACGGGTCCCGATGACCACACATTGATACGGACTGTGGGGTCCTTAAACCCATGTCTAATGCAAATTCCTGGTTACGTGGAACGCGGATAATGTCACTCTTTGACCCCGTGGAAAACGTCCAGAGCGGAGCATGGTCCTCGCAGAGCACGGCAATGAACCCGTGTGAAGCATCCAGAGCACATACCGGACTGTGGGGTCCTTAAACCCACGGACTACGATGTCCTTAACCTGGACCGCAATGTCCCTAAACTACCCATGGACCGCAATGTCCCTAAACTACCCATGGACCGCAATGTCCTTAAACTACCCACGGACCGCAATGTCCTTAAACTAGAACAATAGAGCCCCGTAACGCTCTTTTGTCGGATCTAAACGGTCCCGTTTAAGTTGATCTTAGCCTCAAAAGATGGCTAACGTATCCTTAAACCTTCAAACAGACTGGACTATGAATCCCCCCAATTAACCCTGGCTCGAGGGTACATCTCTGAACTCCTCTGACATCCGTCGTTGTAATCCTTCAACGTCGTCAGAGAGGTGACGGGTACCGACGGCCATACATTCATGGACCACTATGTCCCTAAACTGGAACATTAGAGCCCAAACGCTCTTTTGTCGGATCTAAACGATCCCGTTAAGTTGATCTTAGTCACAAAGTTAGACTAACGTATCTTTAACAAACGTTTGAGTTGATCCTAGCCTCAAGTATGGCTGACGTATCCTCAAACCAAACCCCCAAACCCAAATCTAAGATAATACGGATTTGGACTAGTCCACGCCCTACGGGCGACGACATAACTCAGTCTCCGTAAACAATCCACGGGCAACAAAAAACAAAACAAACACCCACGACACAAAGTGACCATCTGGAGAAGAAGAAAGTTGTTACCGCAACGCGGTAGCGTAATTAACTGCAGGGGCTTGCGCCTGCAGGGAAGAGCGTCCCCACAATCAAAAACCCCTCAAACGAGGGGGAATCTGACGAAGTCTGCTACATCGGACGCATCCGTCTAAACCTTCGATACACGGTGCCATAAATCAACTTGGCATCTTCGGAGAGGTGGACGGATAGCACTAATTAGCATCTGCCCCGAATCTCAGGCGAGACGTCGTGTCGCACCGTCTTTCGGAGGGGAACAGATTCTGGCACGCCTGGTGGGACCTTTTCCTCTTTCCACTCCACACTTCGTGTGTCGTGACTCGCGAACCAATCGCGGTTCGCTAATGGTTGCCCTTGGGTTTCAAGATACTAAGAATTGGCGTCTTGCTTATTGCAGAAAGCAAAGGATCGATGGCTTCTACTTCCGTGAAATTCTCCAGCTGCTCAGACTGCAATTGCAACCAATGCTCTGCCTCGCCAGGAGGTATAGCCTACGGACCCCAAGCTGCTTCGCTATTCACAATGCCCGTGGAACAGGTCACTCGCGCCACCACAGGATTGTTCTTTGGGACCATGCCCCCGCCGACAAACTTCACCGCTCCAGTGCTGACAACGGAAGCTCTCAAGAAGTCGGTCTTCGATCGTCTTACCCCTGCCGCGGCTTCTCTCAACGAGTCGCCCAACGTCAACGCCTCGGTCTTCTCTAGATTGAGCCAGAAATCCTGCGAACCCATCATGGGACCTACAATCTCAGAGAAGGCTGTTTCTAATAAGGTGGCCGCTCCTGCCCCAGAAGTCGTCAAGGCAGCCTCTCCGGCCAAAAGGTCGGTCTTTACAAGATTGACGGCTTCAGCTCCCGCTCCTGCTGCCTAAAGGACATCGGTCTTTGACAGGCTAATACCAACTGCGGCCCTCCACCCAGACAGGGGGCAAGACGAAACCATTCTTACCGCTGACCCTACACCGTCCGCTCGACACGCTCGACGTCGCCATTGGCGCTGAGTAAGGAAGGCTGGGGGCAACTCCCCCTCCGGGTTGACTCCATCGGCCCCGGTGGCAGAGGTTAATGGTGCTGTTCCAACTGGGAACAGCTTTGAAATGCTAAATAAGGTGCGAAGGAATTCTCCTACGACAGTGCTGAAGAGGTCTCCTCCCTCATTAAAAAAGGTTGTCGAAATAAAACCTAAACAACCCCGATCTCCTCAACGGCTGTCTTCCAAAATCTATAAGGTTTGGCGGCAGGCCTGGGACTCGATCATCGATCCAAACTTCTCCCGCCACCACAAGAAGCTGAAAATCCAACCGGAAGCTGGTCACCAGGCTAAACCCCAAAAGGCTGTCTGGACGCCCACCTCAACGGCCCCCTCAACTTCCATGGCTCATAAAAGGAGGAGGCCAGAGAGGACCCCACAGCATGCAACGACGGCTAAAAGCACTGAGCCCAGACGCCCTAAGTCTGGGGGCATGGTGGTGCACACTGTTTACATGGCCTCTGGAAAAGAGGAAAGCCGCACTTCTACGGGCCACCGACCGCTAACCCGATCCGTGACGAAAGCCCAGGAGCAGCAACAAAAGCTTCAAGAAATGATGAATGCTATGGCCGCGCTCACCGGGCCAAAAGAAAACCCAGAAACGTCCTCAGACGCACGCCGGGAGGAAAAAACCGATGCTGAATTCCTTCGCCGTACACTGGAGAAAAGGGACAGAGAGGCTGCTGAACAAGCGGCCAACATACAACGGATGGGCCTTCTCTTTCAAGATGTGATAGGAATGATGATCCAGCAGGACTTACCTGCCGAGGATCCCCCGATCGTTCTTGAAGACGACCGAGGAGAAACGTCAAATCCACCACCAGCCCTCTCAACGGCCAAGGAGGAGGCAATCTCTAAGGCTGACTTGGCTGACTACATAGCCCAGCAAATCCGGGTTCATCACGCGACTGAGGCAGCTGGTCAAGTCGTGAAAACGGGGCGGCCGTATCCGAGCTGGTACGACCAAATCAAATACCCGCAAGGCTATACGATACCAAAATTCCACGTGTATAAGGGGACCGGCAATCCCCATCAATATGTCGCCCAGTTCCGGGCCCTCTGCGGTAACACCGGCGGTGATGATAAATTATTGCTCTGCCAGTTCGTGGGCAGCTTATCAGAAACAGCGTTCGAATGGTATTCGGAACTCCCGAACGATTCTATCAAAACGTTCGCTGAAATGGAGTTGTTGTTCACTCAGCGATTTGCAAGTGCCAGCGAACGCACTCCAATAACTGCACTTATTAACGCCAGGGTAAAACCGGGCGAAACCTGGGTCCAGTACGCTATACGCTGGCGGAACTTGTGGTCGAGATGTGAGCAACGCATTGAGGAAGCACCTGCGGTGGGCATGTTCGTGGGAACTCTAGACCCTCACGCAACTATCTCCCAGTTTATGATGTTCTTTAAGCCAACATTCCAGGCTTTGATCGACAAGTTGGCTCAGATGGACCAGATGGGTCATAGACCACCTACCCCGAAGTCGGAACCCCGGAATGACAAGGGTAAAGGAAGAGCAACCTTTGTTGCGAATGCCCAACAGCAACCTAGTGCCCCGAAACCGGCAGATCAACTGGAGGAAAGGCGTCGGTATTATAATGAGAAGATGAAGCGTCTCTACTCGTTCCCACGGGACAAGACGAAACGGCTATTCGAGCTGTCAATACAAGCACCCCTTGGCGATGACCATAGTTTACAAATCACCATGGTACGTCGAGAACACTACAAGGATCTCGACACGCTTCAGGCTCACAATGTGCAGGACTTGCAAACATTTTACGTCCCTCCCAGGCGAAGGGGCAAGAAGGTGATCCTATTCTACCGATCCTCAGAGTCGAAAATAGAGAAAGAGATCTGGCTTGGCGCGGATGCTACACTTGACAGGCTCCAACCCATCCGTCTGCCCAGATACTATACAAATGGATTAAAGAAGCTGTTGAAACGCCAAGGAGTACCTTTAGAATAGACCGTTCGGCAGGCGCGGTTCTACAACAGGATTTGGAATGTCCCCGGGACTCAACGCAAATTACCCAACGGGAAGATGGAAACACTCGGGCTTGGATACGCAAGAGCCGGAAAACGGGAACGGGCTCACAACAGCTACGCTATATATACCTTTGATGAAGAGGAGGACGCCCTGTCAGGAGATGCCAACCCCCCATCAAAACTAGACCCCGCGATTAAAGCGCCGAGTCCGTCGTTTGAAGAACGAATGGGCAAGCCTATCAGGAAAATGGGTCGAAAAGCTCGGGAAGACCACAACCGCGAAATGGCCATCTACGAGAAGGCCAGGACGCAACGTCTATCTCAACGTACTGCAAAAGACAAAGACGCTTATCCTCGTCAATCCGTTGTACGAAAGGCCCGACGCAGAGACGGAAATAAATCAAGAAGCGGCTCGGGTTTGTCCCTCGTGAAGAAGATGAGTCGAGCGTATTCCTTCCCCCGAGACAAGACGGAAAGGTTACTCAACCTCGCTATAAAACATCAAATGATCACGCTTCCAGAGTCTAGACATCCTGAGCAAGCTAGCAAGGCCTCTCATCCGAGTTATTGCTCTTATCACCAATCCATAGGACATCCTACCGAAGACTGCTTCACCTTCAAGAACTGGGTCGAGGACCAGTACCGACGGGGTAGATTCGCTTTATCCGACGGCTGGAAGGTAACGCCGCCGCAAAAGCATGAGCCCAAGGCCGCAAGAGCAGAACCGGGTCCACCTCAGTCCAGGGAGCGGGTTCGCACTTGTTATACGATTACGATATTAGGAGAAGAGTCCGAGAACGTAGATGACCTTTCCCGGTGCTTTGAGAACAGCGATGATGAGGTGATCTCGGAATTTCCGCCCGCTCCGAAAGAACTGGAAGATGGTATATATACTACTGCAGATAACCTCAAGAAGATTGAGTTGGGATCGGCAGACGACCCGCGACCGACATTTGTCAGCGAGCTGTTATCCGAAGAGAGGGTGGCTGCGTTAAAGGACGTGCTTCTACGGCATAAAGACTGCTTCGCGTGGAACTACTCCGAGATGCCAGGATTAGATCCGGAGATTGCTGTGCATAGATTAGCAATATCCCCAGATATCAAGCCAGTCAAGCAGGCGCCAAGGAGGATGCGTCTCGAGCTTGAGATGAGCATCAACACCGAAGTCAAGAAGTTGATCGATTCCGGATTTATCTAAGAAGTCCAATATCCCGACTGGATCGCCAATATCGTCCCGGTAATGAAGAAGAATGGGACGGTACGCATATGCGTGGATTTCAGGGATCTCAATAAAGCCTGTCCAAAGGATGATTTCCCAGTACCGGTAACCGAGCTAATGATAGATAACACGTCAACTCACGAGGTTTTCTCCTTTATGGATGGTTCGTCAGGATACAATCAGATAAAGATGCATCCCGAAGACCAGAAGCATACCGCTTTCCGCACCCCTTTGGGTATATTTTGTTACAGGGTTATGCCCTTTGGTCTCAAGAACGCTGGCGCTACCTATCAAAGGGCCATGACAAAGATCTTTGATGACCTCATACACGACGTCGTCGAGTGCTATATCGATGACCTCGTAGTAAAGAGCATGTCATACGAAGATCATTTAAAGCATCTGGAGACTGTATTTCGACGCCTTCGGCAATATAATTTGAAAATGAATCCCCTCAAATGCGCGTTTGGAGTCTCCTCGGGCAAATTCCTAGGATTCATCGTTCGACACCGAGGTATTGAAATAGATCCGTCAAAGATTAAAGCGATCATGGAAATGCCTCCGCCAAGAACCCTCAAGCAGTTGCGGTCTCTCCAAGGGAAGCTCGCATACATCCGGTGATTTATCGCTAATCTTTCGGGCAAAAGCCGTCCTTACAGCCACCTGATGAAAAAGGGAACTCTATTCGTTTGGGATCACAAATGTCAAGGTGCACTAGACGAGATCAAGCAATACTTGCAAAACCCTCCAGTGTTGGCTGCTCCAGTGAAGGGAAAACCTCTCATTCTTTACACGGCCGCCCTTGAAGGTTCTTTGGGCGCATTATGGGCACAAGAGAACGATCAGGGGAAAGAAAGAGCACTTTACTACTTAAGTCGAGTGCTGCTGGGGGCAGAAAGCAACTATTCCCGCATTGAAAAGCACTGCCTGGCGTTGATCTTCGCAATAACAAAGCTTAGACATTACGCATTAGCACATGAAGTCCGTCTTATTTCGAAGGTGGACCCTCTCAAATATTTGATGTCGAAATCCATATTAACGGGACGACTCGCTAAGTGGGCCCTGCTCTTGATGGAGTTCTCGATAACGTATCAACCTCTCAAGGCAGTGAAAGGCCAGGCCATTGCCGACTTCCTCGCCGAGCACCCGATACCGGCTGATTCTCCTCTGAATTGTGATTTTCCGGACGAGCATGCATTTGATGCGATTAGCGGCGGAAGCACCCGATGGGAACTCTATTTCGATGGAGCGTCCTCCATAAAGAAACAGAAACAAGGTATCCCAATGATCAAATCAGGGATAGGCCTCATCTTTGCAACTCCACAAGGAGGGATAATGCGCTTCGCCTTCTCCTTAAGAGAGCCGAGGACAAACAATGAAGCCGAATACGAAGCCCTGATAGCAGGCCTCGAGATCGCCATCGACATGGGAATTGAAGACCTCCACATATACGGGGATTCTCAGCTGGTCGTTAGTCAAGTAAATGGTGACTACCAAACGTGCAAGCCGGAGTTGGTGAAGTATGGCGAAAGGGTGCAACAACTATTGACCCAAATTCCCTCCTATACTTTGGAGAACATACCGCGCGCAGAAAACAGCAAAGCAGACGCGTTGGCTAAACTTGCTAAAGAACTGGCTGACGAGAACCTCGACGACGTCAGAATCGTGGTACAAATCCGTCGAGTGCTCGCCCCGGCAGAAATATCTCCGGAATCATGCGAAGAAAAGGGAACGACTGAGCAGAAGACCCTACAAATAAAAGACCATGAGAAGGCCGAAGACTGGAGGGAAGTCTTCATAGACTACTTTAAGTCCCACCGAATGCCCGAAGAAGCGTCCTCAAGACATCAGCTCATGAAACGAGCTTTATCTTTCGCTTTTGTCAACGATATTCTATATAAGAGATCGTTTGATTCTCTATGGCTGAGATGCTTAGGACCTGACGAAGCAGAAAGAGTCATTCAGGAAGTTCATGACGGACTTTGCGGTTCTCACCAAGCAGGCCCAAAGATGAAGTTAAAAATTAAACGGATGGGTTATTACTGGCCCACGATGATCCAGGACTGCCTCGAGTATGCGAAGCAATGCCACTCATGCCAGATTCATGGAGACTTCATCCACCAACATCCGAATCCACTGCACCCAACGGTAGCTAGCTGGCCATTCGAAATGTGGGGGACTGACATAGTCGGCCCCATTGAACCGGCATCATCCCGGGGACACCGCTTTATCCTGGCAACAACTGATTACTTCTCCAAATGGGCAGAAGCAGTACCACTGAAGGAAGTGAAGACGGAGAATATCCTCCATTTCTTCAAGACGCACGTCATCTATCGGTTCAGAACTCCACGGCGGATTATCTCCGATAATGGGCCGGCCTATCGAAGCCATAAGATTAGCCGCTTCGCACAGCAGCACAATATAGACTGGAGATATTCTTCGGTTTACAATCCACGAGCTAACGGCCTGGCCGAGGCCTTCAATAAGACCTTGACGAAGATCATAAAAAAGACCGTTTTCAGGAATAAGAGAGATTGGCACGAAAGGCTGCAAGA
Source organism: Agapanthus africanus (assembly GCA_030015575.1). Taxonomy (NCBI): domain Eukaryota; kingdom Viridiplantae; phylum Streptophyta; class Magnoliopsida; order Asparagales; family Amaryllidaceae; genus Agapanthus; species Agapanthus africanus. The sequence continues at coordinate 410,756,926 of CM057349.1, read as the reverse complement.
AGCCCTTTGGGCTTATCGAACTACATTCGAGACGGCCACAAACACAACGCCGTACGCGTTGGTATTTGGGACGGAAGCAGTGCTCCCCCTCGAGATAGAGTTCCCTCTCTACGAGTAGCAGTCCACCACGAACTGACGAACGAAGAAAATGCCCACCTTCGGCTTGAGGAGCTTGATGCCCTCGACGAAACCCGGCTCATAGCGCAACAGCATCTAGAGGCCTACAAAGCAAAGATGACGCGCTCGTACGAAAGATTGACCAGGCCGAGGATATTCCGCCAAGGCGAACTCGTACTAGTGGTCAAAAGACCTATGATCCCCAATCGTGCCAAGCGAGGAAAATTTGAGCCAAACTATGAAGGCCCGTACATCATAGACAAGGTCTACCAGGGTGGAGCCTACCTACTCATGGACATGCACGGTGAAAGGCCTTTCAGGCCAATAAACGGCCGCTTCTTAAAGAAATACTATGCTTAATAAGCCACAGCCTGGGTCAATGATAGATGACGACGACTATGTCCGCTCACTATCTTCTTAGGCTCAGACTTTACAAGCAGCAGCCGGCCTTCCCATAACGGCGGACCGAAACGTCCTTAAACTAACGGCGGACCGAAACGTCCTTAAACTAACGGCGGACCGAAACGTCCTTAAACTATCGATGGACCGAAACATCCTTAAACTAACGACGGACCGAAACGTCCCTAAACTACTACCGCAACATCCTTAGGTTGACGAGATGGATAAAAAAAAAGAAGAAGACAAAAAAATGATAAAAAAAAACGGTATGTCCATAAGCAAAGTGGGCACGGATGAAAACCCGAAAGGGCTCCGTGAGTAAAAACAGTAGGGCTGCCGGCAAGTGTTCGTGAAAACCCGAAAGGGCGCGACCTTGTAAAAAAAAAGTAAAAAAAAAACGGTATGTCTATAAGCAAAATGGGCACGGATGAAAACCCGAAAGGGCTCCGTGAGTAAAAACAGCAGGACTACCGGTGAGTGTTTGTGAAAACCCGAAAGGGCGCAACCTCGTTAAAGGACACTTACAGAGTCCTCTTGACCTTGTAAGGAGAAACCACCTGCGTGAGATCCTTACGACTCACAAAGGAGTAACACACTTAGGGATCCTCACGATTCCTGAGGAGAAAATACACTTACGAGATCCTCATGACTCGTAAGGAGAATTCTCTTATGGGACCCTCACGGCTCATGAGATTTGAAAGTCTTAAGTTACAGAAACCGAAACCTGTTCTTAAGCAAATCCTCCACAACCTCCGATGTTGCCCTACAAGAGGCTCAATACTGACCCTTGTAAACAATCCACGAGCGCGAATAAACATTTCCCCAGCAAAGTCCAACCCTTGTAGGTCCCCTCGACCCATAGGGAGAAAGCCCTCTTGTAGGATCCTTACGACTTACGGAGGAACATACACTTAGGAATCCTCACGATACCTAAGGAGAAAATACACCTGCAAGATCCTCACGACTTGTAGGGAGAAATACCTTTGTGAGACCCTTACGGCTCATGAAGTCAAAAGCCTTAGTCGGCAGGACCTTAACCCTGTTTGCTAAGCCACCTTTGTTCAACGTCGACAGAGGCAAATGATGATTCGCTCCTGACAATATTCCAGTTGCAGCGATGCTGACGCCTAAACCGGTATCAAATCCTAAGTTCTTTCATGGCAAATGATGATTCGCTCCTGGCAACATCCCAGTTGCAGCGATGCTGATGCCGAAATCGGTGTCCAAAATCCGAGCTTGCGGCGAAAAAGCTAGCAGGCCACACGTGCCTACGAAATAGCCGAAATGATGGGGCAACTTGCAATAAAAAGCGGCAAGTAAAAATGTATGCATGAAAAATAGCCGAAATGATGGGGCAACCCGCAATAAAAAGCAGCGAGTAAAAATAAAACAAATAGCCGAAATGATGGGGCAACTCGCAATAAAAAGCAGCGAGTAAAAATAAAACAAATAGCCGAAATGATTGGGCACCGCGAAAAATAGCCGAAATGATGGGGCAATCGCGACCTTCGCGACATAAAAGCTGAAACGATAGAACATCGCGGAAAAAGAAATAAAATAAAAATAAAATGTATGCCCTACAGGTGATGCTACATCAATCCCTGTATACAATCCAGGGGCGCAAACAAAGAAGGAGTCGTACTCCTCCCCCAGGTTTCATCATGAGAGGAAGCCAAATCTCGACGGTTCACAAATAACCTGGAGATCATCTCGGCGCAGCAGACATAGCATCAAGCGAAACGGAGCAGCGGCAACCCCCAGTTCCATGGCTCGGTGATATACATATCACCAAGAGTCAAAACCTCCATTCCGTGAAATGCGGATACAATCGATAAAATTCCTGGTCACGTGGAACGCTGATAATGTCACTCTTTGACCCCGTGGAAAACGTCCAGAGCGGATCCTGGTCCTCGCGGAGCATGGCAGTGAACCCGTGCGAAGCATCCAGAGCGGAGCCTAGTCCTCGCCTAACGCGGCAATGAACTCGTGTGAAGCATCTAGTGCAAAATTCCTGGTTACGTGGAACGCGGATAATGCCACTCTTTGACCCCGTGGAAAACGTCCAGAGCGGATCCTGGTCCTCGCGGAGCATGGCAGTGAACCCGTGTGAAGCATCCAGAGCGGAGCCTAGTCCTCGCCTAACGCGGCAATGAACTCGTGTGAAGCATCTAGTGCAAAATTCCTGGTTACGTGGAACGCGGATAATGTCACTCTTTGACCCCGTGGAAAACGTCCAGAGCGGATCCTGGTCCTCGCAGAGCATGGCAGTGAACTCGTGCGAAGCATCCAGAGTGGAGCCTAGTCCTCGCCTAACGCGGCAATGAACTCGTGTGAAGCATCTAGTGCAAAATTCCTGGTTACGTGGAACGCGGATAATGTCACTCTTTGACCCCGTGGAAAACGTCCAGAGCGGATCCTGGTCCTCGCAGAGCATGGCAGTGAACCCGTGCGAAGCATCCAGAGCGGAGCCTAGTCCTCGCCTAACGCGGCAGTGAACCCGTGTGAAGCATCTAGTGCAAAATTCCTGGTTACGTGGAACGCGGATAATGTCACTCTTTCACCCCGTGGAAAACGTCCAGAGCGGATCCTGGTCCTCACAGAGCATGGCAGTGAACCCGTGCGAAGCATCCAGAGCGGAGCCTAGTCCTCGCCTAACGCGGCAGTGAACCCGTGTGAAGCATCTAGTGCAAAATTCCTGGTTACGTGGAACGCGGATAATGTCACTCTTTGACCCCGTGGAAAACGTCCAGAGCGGATCCTGGTCATCGCGGAGCATGGCAGTGAACCCGTGTGAAGCATCCAGAGCGGAGCCTAGTCCTCGCCTAACGCGAAAATGAACTCGTGTGAAGCATCTAGTGCAAAATTCCTGGTTACGTGGAACGCGGATAATGTCACTCTTTGACCCTGTGGAAAACGTCCAGAGCGGATCCTGGTCCTCACAGAGCATGGCAGTGAACCCGTGCGAAGCATCCAGAGCGGAGCCTAGTCCTCGCCTAACGCGGCAGTGAACCCGTGTGAAGCATCTAGTGCAAAATTCCTGGTTACGTGGAACGCGGATAATGTCACTCTTTGACCCCGTGGAAAACGTCCAGAGCGGAGCCTGGTCCTCGCCAAGCACGGCAGTGAACCCGTGTGAAGCATCCAGAGCAAATACCAGACTGTGGAGTCCTTAAAATCCACGGACTATGACGTCCTTAACCTCGACCGTGATGTCTTAAAACTAACGATCAACCACCCCGATTCCCTACAGGTCTTGCCTTGGTTTAAGGGTACATCTCTTCACTCCTTTGATGCCCGGCGTTGTAATTCCTCAACGTCTTCAAAGAGGTGACGGGTCCCTGCAACCAAACACCGGACTGTGGAGTCCCTAAATCCACGGACTATGAGGTCCTTAACCTTGACCGTGATGTCTTAAAACTAACAGCGGACTGTGGAGTCCTTAAATCCACGGACTATGAGGTCCTTAACCTTGATTGTGATGTCTTAAAACTAACAGCGGACTGTGGAGTCCTTAAATCCACGGACTATGAGGTCCTTAACCTTGACCGTGATGTCTTTAAACTACGATACCTTAATAGACCCCTGACTCCATGAGACACGGATAAGGGTGATCACATCCGGCACTTGCAGGCCCTCACGACCTGTAAGGAAGAAAAACTCTCTTGTGAGATCCTTACGACTCTCAAGGGAAAACTCGCTTAAGGATCCTCACGATCTCTAAGAAGAACTTACACCTATGGGATCCTCTCGACCTGTAGGGAGAAAAACTCTTTATGAGACCCTCGCGACTCGTAAAGTGCAAAAGTCCTAGGAAGCAGATCTTAACCCTGAATCCTAAGCCATCGTTGTCCTGCAAGAAGATCGAGGTAGACTATCCGCAGAATACACTCAATAAAAAGGGGGACACACCATTTAGAAGAAAAATGTATCTTTTATTCATAAACCAAAATGGGTACAAAGTACAATTCATGAAAGAAACAAAAAGAAAATACTCTCATCCATGAGTATGTACAAAAATGAAGAAAAAGATACAAATGTTTCAGGCCGGCGGGCGATTCAGCAACTTGGTCAGCTCATCCTGCTTTTGTTGGACCACGGCTTCATGACGCAAGATCTCCAAAAGACGAGCCTCCGCTTGAGCTTGCTGAGCCTGATATGAAGCGAGCCGGGCTTCAAGCTCTTTCTCAGTGGCCTTATGAGCCTCGACCCTCTCACGAGTAAACATGGCAACTTTATCGAGAGCCACAACCTTATGTTCGCTACGTGTCGCCCTATCAGGCCATGAAAGCTCACTTTGCGACCACAACCTTAGAAATAGGACATACACGCTCGAGACCATATAAATGGGCTTCCGATCGACAGCAATAATCGATCCAGAACGCGCTCACACAACCCGGTATGAAAAGCAACGAAAAACTTTCCGATGATTATCCTATCAAGCATGTGCTCGCAATCATATGAACATCCGAAAAAGAAATAAAATTCAAAGCTTTAATGTGCACGCGACATGACAACAGTATTGATAATTGAAGAAAGTTTTCATAAAAGGAACACAAAATTTATTCATGCAAGTGGAAACATACATACAAGTATCGAGCCTATATGGAAGTTCAACATAAAGCATACAAAAAGGAGGGACTAATTTAAAAAAGGTTCTACACTAACGGAAAAGGTCACCAAACACAGGATCAACGGCACAGGGGTTGATGAAGCAAAGGACAAAATTCTCCATCTCTCTCTCCGCTTTCTCCAGCACATCGAAGCGACGATTCTCGCGAGAAGTCGCTCCCCATCGGTTGGTGCCATGTTCGTCCGCGAATGCAAACATAATAGCTCGCCGGGCCTTTATCTCGCTCAGCAGATGAATTGAGCAATCCCTCAGAGCCTGAGTAATCAGGCAGGCTTCATGAAAGCCCTCGAGCTTTTCTTCCGCCGCATCAAGCATCGCCAGGGTCATCTCTGCCGGGTGAGGAGGAATGTCGGCAAGCACGGCTATGAGGATCATCCGGAGCCAGAGAGAACCCATCGGGAGGGGAGACCCCCTACGGATCGGGAGTTCATGCATGGCTGAGTCGCATTCGTTGTCGGTAAGGAGGGGATCCACCAACCGAGCAGCAAAGCGGGGGACCATCTCCTCAATAGGAACTTCCCATGGCTGTCGGCGAGCATGAGGACGATTGCAAGCCATGGCGCTCGTTTGTTTCTCAAGACAAGTTACTCCAAGATAAAAAAATAATAATATAAATCTCTTTGTGAAAGGAAAAGAAAGCTATAGCCTCATATATAAAGAAGTGCATTAAGTGCTGTGCGCGGAAAATCTTGCATGGTAAGGCTATTTCCAAGGCCCAAAAAAGGAAGGGCATCTAAAATCAAGGGAATGAAACTATTTCCAAGGCCCTTTCTCTGCACCCAATATTGTGCGCTGAAAATACAGCATGAGAAAATTTTGTGAACCGCCCCATCAAGGGACCCACGTGCAGAACATGTGAGGCCTAAACCTGATGCGCGCTTAAAAGGAAATATATGGAGTAGTACCCTGCATATTAAAAGCACAAGCAACAACAGTAGCAAAATGATAAAATCCCAGAGAAAAGACATGCAAACATAGAAAGACATAATAACAATTGTCACTCATACTTCAAGGGGTTCATACAAAATACAGAGGACACATTTACAATGGTAAAACTTCAGATGCGGGACATGGGTTGAGAAACTCAAAATCAACTGCATTCAAGATTTTCCAAGCATTTCGAACCTCCCGAGTATGCTTCCTCTCACGATCACAAGCATCAGGGTCCTCACGAATGTCCTCCACCCTCCGATAGGCGGCAAGTATGGCCGACTGCTGGAACATCTGATGCAGGAGATCAATGAGATTATCCCGCCTTCTCTTTGAGATCAAGTGCATCAGATACACCGAGTGTACTTTATCCTCGGCGGCGTCCAATGCCCCAAGCGGCACACCAGCACAGAATAGAGGGAGAGCCTCCCTGATCGCCAGCACGATCAGCCTCAGAAGAGAAGAACGACGGGGGAGTAGCCGATGGTTGTACTCATCAAAGCGGCTTATAATCTCGGCACATTGAGCATCGGTGAACTCCTGGTTCTGACTGCGGCCCAGTGCACGAATATTCCCATAGGAAATGATCTCGTCAAGACCATACAGATGGGCATCCATGGTACCTGAAATAAAGGTCATGAGATTCATTACAAAACCACTGTTTCCCCCAATCAGAGCAAGGCTCTACTTGAATTTTGAAAATTCAAATTTCGAAGCAACGCTTCGGTTCCCGTGCGCAGCGCGCAATTTGCCACATGGCGGAAGTTGATTCGGCAGCGTAACGCCCAAGGCAGTGCGTCTAATCAGAGCAAGGCTCTTTAAAAAAACATAAGTAAGACTTAACTGCGCTCACGCGCTGGTGAGTTGCACAGCAACAGAATGAAAATTTAAGTAAATCTTTTCTGATTCTTGTTAAAACAAGAAGATTTCTTCTGTAAAACAGGGACCCTAGGATCAAAGATCCAATGGTGGGAAAGTTCCCAAAATTATTCAGGAAAGATCTTGGTAACAAATTCAACAAATTTGTGAGCACTATAAATAAGACCCCAGACCTCATTCAAGGAGGGGATCAACTTCTGAAAAAAAAAAAAAAGAAGAACTCTTGAAGATTAATCAAAGACACAGAAAAAAAGAGGTAAAAATTTCTGAAGAACAGAAGATTAGAAAGGGAATAACAAAAAAAAAAGAAGATAAATAGTGCTTTGCACTTGATATGAACCCTTGGTTCTGTGAAATCAGGGAAAACAAGAAGAAAAACTTGCTTTCCTTTGATCCAAATTTAGATCAAAAGTGCTATGCACTTTTGTTCTTAAATCTGGAAAATTCTTAAATTTCTGCATAAATGCAACTCATTATTTAAAAGGGCCTGGCCCAAATCAAATGGCAGAATAATAAAGGGGCAGAGCCCTGTTCTATATAAATGCAATTCACTATTTAAAAGGGCCTGGCCCAAATCAAATTGCAAAAGTGCAAAGCCCTGTTTTGGAAAATTCTTGAGTTTCTGCAACTCACTATTTAAAAGGGCCTGGCCCAAATCAAATTGCAAAAGGGCAAAGCCCTGTTCTGGAAAATTCTTGAGTTCCTGCAACTCACTATTTAAAAGGGCCTGGCACAAATCAAATTGCAAAAGGGCAAAGCCCTGTTTTGGAAAATTCTTGAGTTTCTGCAACTCATTATTTAAAAGGGCCTGGCCCAAATCATATTGCAAAACAATAAAGGAGCAGAGCTCTGTTCGGATAGATTCTGTTAGTCAGGCAGAGCCTAAAATAAATAAAAAAAATTAGACTTAACCCAATCCTGGCTGTAAGTCCTTAAATTAAATTGATTGAGCAAAATGGCTCTCCCAAACCAATTCACGACCGGTTCGAGGGTACATCTCCGAACTCCTCTGACATCTCTCGTTGTAATTCCTCAATGACGTCAAAGAGGTGGCGGGTCCCAACAACCACACATTAAAATCGGACCGAAACGTCCCTAAACTAAAATCGGACCGAAACGTCCCTAAACTAAAATCGGACCACCACATCCCTAAACTGGCAATGGACCACTACGTCCCTAAACTGGAATATGGACCACTACGTCCTTAAACTAGCAACGGACCGAAACGTCCCTAAACTAATAATGGACCACTACGTCCCTAAACTGGAATATGGACCACTACGTCCTTAAACTAGCAACGGACCGAAACGTCCCTAAACTAATAATGGACCACCACGTCCCTAAAATTGGCAATGGACCGCCACGTCCTTAAACTGGCACAATAGAGCCCAAATGCTCTCTTGTCGGATCTAAACGGTCCCGTCTAAGTTGACCTTAGCCCCAGCTACGGCTAATGTGTCCTTAGATCTTTAAATAAACAATAAAACCCCAAATCAACTTTGGTTCAAGGGTACATCTCTGAACTCCTCAGACGCCTGTCGTTGTAATCCATCAACGACGTCAGAGAAGTGACGAGTCCCGACGGCCAGATAATTAAATCAATCACTATGTTAAGTTGATCTTAGTCTAGAACATGACTAATGTATCCTTAACGAAGGTTTAAGTTGATCTTAGCCGCAACGCGACTAATATATCCTTAAACCAAAAAACACCAAATCCAAATCTAAGTAAATACGGATTTGGACTAATCCACGTCCTACGGGCGACGGCCTTACTCAGTCTCCGTATACAATCCACGGGCAACCGCAAACAAAACAAACACACACGACACGAAGTGAAATTCTGGAGAAGGAGAAAGTTGTTACCGCGATGCGGTAGCGTAATTAACTGCAGGGGCTTGCGCCTGCAGGAAAGAGCGTCCCCACAATCAAAAACCCCTCACCCTGAGGGGGAATCTGAAGAAGTCTGCTACATCGGCCGCATCCGTCTAAACCTTCGATACACGGTGCCATAAATCAACTTGGCATCTTCGGAGAGATAGACGGATAAAACCAAATAGCATCTGCCCCGAACCTCAGGCCCAGACCTAATGTCCAGGCCGCCGTTCGGAGGGGAACAACCACCATTGCATTAATTGCAGAAAGAACAACCTAGGGCCAAGAGACCTCAGGAAGCCTCTATGTGAAGGAAGCGAGTTCTTCATTGGAATTAAAATTCCTTATTAAGAAAAGGGAATTAAATTCCCAGAAACATTTTTGAATGGAATTAAATTCCATGGGTTTGAACCGCCATCATCATCTCCCTAAGGGATCATCTGAACCCTAAGTGATCTACTGCGGGAAGTTAAGTGGTCTCATATTTTGGTTAAAGTACTTGAAGAAAAATGGGTTCTTTGTGAAACCCTTGATCTGGATTTAAAATCCAGAGAGTTTTGTCAAAATGAAGGTGCTTCGATTACCATTACCTGAGGAGGAAGAATCCCTTTAAAACAGAGTTAAACTCTGAAAATATTTTAAAACAGAGAACTAAGCTCTGGAAGAAACGAGAATTAAATTCTCAAAGAAGAAGTTCTCAGAAGAAGAAGATCAGCAAAGTGAAGGCTCCTATGAAGAGACGGAGGTATTTATAGAAGGCAATGGAAACGTTTCATCTCCCCAGATCCCTAGAGGAATCCAACGGTCACGAGAGGTGACAGCGTTGCACTCACGAGCAGACACGTGAGAACAACGCTGTGGGGGCATTTGTTTCCTGATTTAAAATCAGGAAAGCTTCTGGGAAAAGCTTCAGAAGAGTGTCACGTGCTTACACGTGACTAGCGGTCACGTGTTGGCACGTGACACCTAAAAACATCATCAAGGCAAGTTCAGTTTCCTGACTACGTTGAAGAAAAGGAGCTTCAGAAAGAGTCACGTGCTCCCACGTGACCAGGGTCACGTGGCGACACGTGACATTCAAATGCAAGCGTCAAAGGCACACCGGTTCCCTGATCAAGTCAAGGAAAAGGCTTCAGAAGAGGTCACGTGCTTCCACGTGACCAGGGTCACGTGTTGGCACGTGACGTTCAAGGCAGCAGACTCGTTCTCCAGATGAACCAAGGAAAGAGAGTTCAAACAAGGGTCACGTGCTCACACGTGACCAGGGGTCACGTAGTAGCACGTGACGTTTAAACAGCAATCAGAAGACAGAGCGCAAAAGAAAGAAGAAGGCTCATTCCAAAGGGGGTCACGTGCTCACACGTGACCATGGGTCACGTGGTCATACGTGACCTGCTTTCAAAGCCCATTTCGTCAACAGAATTAAATTCTGAAACAGATTCAAATCTTTCCAAAGGAAAGCAACTATCTGGAACCAATCGAATTAAAGATTCAGAGGTGATCTATCTATGGGAAAATCTCGGGTTTGGAAAGATTTCCCCTTTAAATCTAACCGAAATAATAAAGGGGAACCTCTGGATTAGAAATCCAATGGTGAATAAAATTCACCTAATAATCCAAAGGTCCAAAATGAATGATGAATGCAAATCAAATCTCTCGATGGAGATTCGTCAAAAACTGATTGATTCGGCTGCTTCTCCTATAAATAGGAGCCAAGAGACACAGATGGGGGGAGATACATACGCAGAGAAGAAAAAAGAAAAGGAGGAGAGCTTTATACTTTGAAAAGACTCGGATCTTCTGCAAAAATCCTAGGTAAGAAAGGGAAGGCCTTTTGAAAGAAAGAGAATTTAATTCTCAACAGAGTTTAACTCTGATATATAAAACAGAAGAACATATTTCTTCTCTCTTTGATAGAGGATCTGCAAAGTGCACATCTCCCCTTAAGGTTGAGAATTTAATTCTCAATGGGTCGAGATCCTGCCATGCAGATCCAAAACATAGAGAGGGAATGCAAGCATGAGAATTTAATTCTCACAGAACTATAGGAATTTAATTCCTTTAAAATAAAATTAGGGCTTGACCCTGTATCATGGGAATTTAACTCCTTCAGAACAAAAAGAAACAAGGTTTAACCCTAATTAAGAACCTAGTTCTGTTGCAACAGCGGGAATTTAATTCCCTTAATCATAATCTAACAGAGGATGGAAGTTTTAACTCCTTAAAAAAAAGCTTTTGTTAGGGTTTAACCCTATTTGGTTCTTCACATATATGAGGAATTTAATTCCTACAGAAAATTCAGAGTTAAACCCTATTCCAGAATATAAGTCTTCGAAAGGAAGTAGGAATTTAATTCCTCTGAAATTTACAGCTCGAGGAATTTAATTCCTGAAAAAAGATTAACAAAGCCTCTAAACAAAATACATAGAGGCAGGGTCACGTGTCATCACGTGACCCCCAAGAGATCTACAGAAAGCCCCTTTGAGGCAGCACCCCACGTGATCCACGTGACCCTTGGCAGAAGCTCTAATACATAGGCATTTGAATGCCCATCACGTGATGGCATGTGATGCTCTGAAAGACGCGATAATCTCAGCAGAATAAATGAAGGGAGGGCGCTCTCACGTGCTGCCACGTGACCCCTCTTGCCTTAGTGTTTAACACTAAATTAAAACTCTCGAACCCAGTGTTAAAACACTGTTGGGCCTTAGTGTTCAACATTAATTAAAAAGCCTTATTTGCAGTGTTCAACACTGATCTGTTTTAGTGTTTAACACTAATTTGGAAAGCCTTGTTGCTGGTGTTTAACACCAATTATCTCTTAGGGTTAAACACTAACTTGTCAACCTCATTCCCAGTGTTCAACACTGACTGCTCTGTAGTGTTTAACACTAGGCTTTGGCCCAATTGGCCTAAATGGATAGAGGCAAAGCCTCTCCTGATTGGACTTAGCCCAAGATGGCCATAAGTCCTCAATTTGTGATTAACCGGGCCAATGGGCTCATAACATAATTGATCGGTCTTGATCCCAAATTGGGTCAAAGACTATTTAAGCCATTCCGGGTCTAGGGTACATCTCTTCACTCCTTTGATACTTGACATTGTAATCCCTCAATGTCTTCAAAGAGGTGACGGGTCCCGATGACCACACATTGATACGGACTGTGGGGTCCTTAAACCCATGTCTAATGCAAATTCCTGGTTACGTGGAACGCGGATAATGTCACTCTTTGACCCCGTGGAAAACGTCCAGAGCGGAGCCTGGTCCTCGCAGAGCACGGCAATGAACCCGTGTGAAGCATCCAGAGCACATACCGGACTGTGGGATCCTTAAACCCATGGACTACGACGTCCTTAACCTGGACCGCAATGTCCCTAAACTACCCATGGCCCGCAATGTCCCTAAACTACCCATGGACCGCAATGTCCCTAAACTACCCACGGACCGCAATGTCCTTAAACTAGAACAATAGAGCCCCGTAACGCTCTTTTGTCGGATCTAAACGGTCCCGTTTAAGTTGATCTTAGCCTCAAAAGATGGCTAACGTACCCTTAAACCTTCAAACAGACTGGACTATGAATCCCCCCAATTAACCCTGGCTCGAGGGTACATCTCTGAACTCCTCTGACATCCGTCGTTGTAATCCTTCAACGTCGTCAGAGAGGTGACGGGTCCCGACGGCCATACATTCATGGACCACTATGTCCCTAAACTGGAACATTAGAGCCCAAACGCTCTTTTGTCGGATCTAAACGATCCCGTTAAGTTGATCTTGGTCACAAAGTTAGACTAACATATCCTTAACAAACGTTTGAGTTGATCCTAGCCTCAAGTATGGCTGACGTATCCTCAAACCAAACCCCCAAACCCAAATCTAAGATAATACGGATTTGGACTAGTCCACGCCCTACGGGCGACGACATGACTCAGTCTCCGTAAACAATCCACGGGCAACAAAAAACAAAACAAACACCCACGACACGAAGTGACCATCTGGAGAAGAAGAAAGTTGTTACCGCAACGCGGTAGCGTAATCAACTGCAAGGGCTTGCGCCTGCAGGGAAGAGCGTCTCCACAATCAAAAACCCCTCAAACGAGGGGGAATCTGACGAAGTCTGCTACATCGGACGCATCCGTCTAAACCTTCGATACACGGTGCCATAAATCAACTTGGCATCTTCGGAGAGGTGGACGGATAGCACCAATTAGCATCTGCCCCGAATCTCAGGCGAGACGTCGTGTCGCACCGTCTTTCGGAGGGGAACAGTGGAGTCAAGAAGATGAGGCCCACCCCAGATTTGATTATGGGGAATTGTGCTTTCGCTTCTTCATAGAAGATGCTCCGTCGAAATAGAGTTCCTATCGGGTATCACTCCCTCCTTTTTCCCCGTCGATCGTGTCAAACGCATGCTCGTCTGGCAATTCGCATTTCAAAGGAGAATCGACAGGTATCGGATGCTCAGCGAGGAAGTCGGCGATGGCCTGGCCTTTCACTGCCTTGAGCGGATGATAAGTTATCGAGAACTCCATCAAGAGCAGGGCCCATTTAGCGAGTCGTCCTGTTAGTATGTCTCTTAACATCAAATACTTGAGAGGATCCACTTTTGATATGAGATGGACCTCATGCGCCAACGCATAGTGCCTGAGCTTCGTTATCGCGAAGATTAACGCCAGGCAGTGTTTTTCAATAGGAGAGTAATTGTTTTCTGCTCCCAGGAGCACTCGACTAAAATAGTAGAGGGCTCTCTCCTTCCCTTGGTCGTTTTCTTGTGCCCATAGCGCGCCTAAGGAACCTTCAAGGGCTGTTGTATACAGGATGAGAGGTTTTCCCTTGACCGGAGCTGACAATACCGGCGGATTCTGCAGGTATTGCTTGATTTCGTCTAGTGCACTTTGGCATTTGCGATCCCAGACGAACGAAGTTCCCTTCTTCATTAGATGACCGTAGAGGCAGCATTTGCCGGAAAGATTGGCTATGAACCGCTGAATATACGCAAGCTTCCCTTAGAGAGACCGCAGTTGCTTGAGAGTTCTTGGCGGAGGCATTTCCATAATCGCCTTGATCTTCGACGGGTATATTTCGATGCCTCGATATCGTATGATGAATCCTAGGAATTTGCCAGAGGAGACTCCGAACGCGCATTTCAAAGGGTTTATCTTCAAGTTGTATTTCCGAAGACGTTGGAACAGTATTTTTACATGCTCCCAATGCTCTTCGTGCGATTTGCTTTTCACCACAAGGTCGTCAACATAGCATTCGACGACTTCATGTATGAGGTCATCGAAAATCTTCATCATGGCCTTCTGATAGGTAGCGCCGGTGATTGATCGTTCTTTTGCGTGCGTGCGCTTTTAAAATCAAAGTTAAGAATACCGCAATCAATAGCGGTGTCGCTTGGTAGCTAGCCGGTTGAGTACGGGTCGGTCCACAGGGAGATGGATTCTTTTTCTTTATGTTCTAACGAGTTAATCCGATCAAGTCGGATTTTGTTTTACGATCTAAGAATGAGATTAAATTGATTAAAAGTCTTGCTAGGGTTAGGATTAGGTTAGTTTGGAAAAAGGATTCTTCCCACTGCTTTCAATGCCCTAATGAAGAATATAGGTGTTAGGGTAATAGTCAACAAAATGGATTAGCACGACAAGGAAGAAACTTAGTTTCTTCCTTTTGGTCCTTGTCCGTCCTTTCTTAACTCTCAGCCCTAACCTCTATTTAAATCAACCACTACCGGTCTAACTAGAGAATCACCGCTATCTCGTAGGATAGGGTGCCGTAGTGAGTGGTGGGTGTTTGTTTTACATAAAGTCCTAATTTATAAACTTATGAGGGCAAGAAAGGAGTAAGAGATTTCCATCTCTCAAATCTACCCATTCCTAACCCTAACAAGTGAGGAACTACTCACTTATTAGGGAAATTGCGACAAAATTCATTTTTATAAATTTTCTTTTTAATTAACTAATGACCTCGCAGATAAATAAAGATAGGTAAAAAATGCAGAGAAATAAAATTGCAATTAAGAAGAACACAAGATAAAAAAAAAATAAGTTACTTTATTGATGCACTCTTGACGATTACAAAGAAATTGAAATTTAATCTAGAATTAAAAAGAGGCATCCTAAGAAAGGCACCCTCGAAGAGGCACACCTTATTTGGCTTTGAGCCCTCTTATTTATAGATAGGAAAAACCCTAGGTTTACATTCTGACCATACATGAAATTACAAAACAATCCCAAAGACTGAGTCAAAGCACCGACACCTGCACCGACACGTGTATTGCACGACCACGGAACCGCGGTAGAATAGCCTGTTTGGCCGCGGATCCGCGGCCATTTGGTGGGCTCATGGGCCAAATTCTTTAGGATTTCTTCAAGTTGCTTTTATGTTCTGTTTTCTTCACTTGGTCTCTCAGAATCTTTTCTACTTTCTTCCAGATTTCCAACAGTGCAGAATTATATGGACTTTTACCGTAAGCTTCGTGTTGAAGTCTTGAATCTTGTACCACCTTTGTGCATTGAACTGCCTACTGATCTTCATTTGTTCCTTGAACTGGTAAACGGCATCATACGGATTCATCTATTGTTGGTCGTAGTCTCACATTTGTAGCATCTTTTCATGAATTTCACTGTATTGTTCTGAGAACCTGTAACCTGCAACTATTTAGCAGACATGGATCAAAAGCACCTATTTATTTGTAATATGATTAAGAATGGGCGATATAATAATGCAAAATTCTAATATGAACAGCCGGCGTTCTTCAGACTGAAAGGCATTACTTTGTAGCCAAATATGCCCAGCGGAGTCAGGAAAGCGGTATGCTTCTGGTCTTCGGGATGCATCTTTATTTGATTGTACCCTGATGATCCGTCCATGAAGGAGAAAACTTCGTGAGTGGACGTGTTATCTATCATCAGCTCGGTAACCGGTACAGGGTAGTCATCTTTCGGACATGCTTTGTTGAGATCCCGAAAGTCTACACAGATACGCACCGTCCCATCTTTCTTCATCATTGGGACGATGTTGGCAATCCAGTCAGGGTACTGAACCTCTTGGATGAAGCCGGAGTCGATTAGCTTTTTGACCTCGATGTTGATGCTCATTTCAAGTTCGAGCCGCATTCTTCTCGGCGCTTGTTTGACAGGCTTGATTTCCGGAGATATCGCCAATTTATGCACAGCTACTTCTGGATCTAGTCCCGGCATTTCGTAGTAGTTCCATGCGAAACAGTCTTTATACTGCATTAGCACGTCTCTGAGCGTAGCCACCTTTTCTTCAGACAACAGCTCACTGACGAACGCCGGTCGTGGGTCGTTTGCCGTTCCCAAGTCGATTTTTCTGAGGTTATCTGCAGTAGTATGTATCTCATCTTCTAGCTCTTTTGGCACCGGTAGAAACTCTGATATCACCTCGTCATCATCGTTTTCGAAGCACCGGGGGAGGTCAGCCATATCCTCGTGTACTCCTTCTTCTGACAGCGTTATCACATGACAGGTATGAGATCGTTTCTAAGACCGATGTTGATCTGGTTCTACTCCCGCTATGTGCGTTGCTTTCGACACATGCTTTTGCGGTGGAGCTACCCTCCAACTGTCGGATAAAGCGAATCTGCCGAGTTGGTATTGGTCTTCAACCCAGTTTTGGAATGTGAAGAAGTCTTTGAGAGGATATCCTATCACGTGGTGATAGGAACAATAATCCGGGTGATGACCTCGTTTGCTTGCTCGGGGTGTTTGGACTCCGGGAGGGTAATCATCTGATGTTTAATGAAAAGACTGAATATCTTCCATGTCTTGTCTTGGGGAAAAGAATATGCTCGACCCATCTTCTTGATAAGAGATGGATGCCGGCTACTCAATTTTCGATCGCAAGATTTCTTAGACCCAATTTGCTGCTGTCGAACGTTTTTCCCGTTTGTCAACTAGTTTCTACCTCTGCGTCGGGTCTTTTGTATGACGGGCTGGCGACGAAGGGCATCGTCATTCTTCGCAGCCTGCTGAAGAAGGCGCCGCGTCCTGGCTTTCTCGTAAATAGCCATTTCACGGCTATGGTCATCCCAGACCTTTTGACCCGCTTCCCTTATTAGCTTATCCATCTGTTCTTCAAATGATGGACTTAGCACTTTCATGGAGGGACCTTGTTTTGGTTCAACTGCAGTGTCTTTTAACTGAGCATCTCCTTCCTCATCGAGATCATGTATAACGTAGCAGCCATGGAATCGCTCCCGTTTCTTGGATTGAACATATCCAAGCCCGATCATTTCCATTCTCCCATTGGGCAATTTTCGCTGAGTTCCAGGGACGTTCCAGATCCTGTTGTAGAACTGAGCTTGTCGAGCAGTCTGCTTCAAAGGTACGCCTTGGCACCTCAGCAGCCCTTTTAATCCTTCTGTGTAGTATCTGGGCAAACGGATGGGCTGAAGCCTATCAAGCGTAGAATCAGCGCCATGCCAGATCTCTTTCTCCACTTTGGTTTCCATGGATCGATAAAAGAGGATTGCCTTTTCATCTCTTCGCCTGGGAGGGACGTAGAACGTCTGCGGTTCTTGCACACTATAGGTATCAAGTGCATCGAGCTCTTTGTAATGCTCTTGCAGAATCATGGTGATCCGCAAACTCTGGTTATCTCCAATGAAGGCTTGCACTAATGGACGAGCCAAGAATACTACGTTGACCTCGTCTTCAGAGTCACTGCTAAAGACCAGAATAGGGGTAGACGGTCCCGGTTTGTTGTATCGGGGAGGCCCTGAATAGACTATCTCTTCTTCCTCCTCGGTATCGCTCCCGAAGACTGGAATGGTAGTGATAGCTTTTTGCTTATCCTCAGGTTTATGGCATCTTTCCGTGTCTTCAAAGTCTGGCAGAAAGTACTTTGCGTCCTCGTATTTGCGGACTTCATTCATGGAGAATAGGTTCAGCTCCCCTGTCACGGTATACTCGAGACCATCCTTGAAATACTTCATACACTGATGTTGTGTAGAAGGGATAATGTTGTACTCGTGTAACCAAGGCCTGTCGAGCAAAGCGTTGTAGCAAGTCTTGGCGTCAATGACGTGAAACTTGATGTCAGTGACGAGCAGCCTCAAGCGTAATATCAGAATTACAGACCCGAGCGTCCGTGATGACTGGGAGTCGAATCCGGAGATAGTGATTTTATCCTGAGCGAGGTGTTGAACGCTCATATGGATTTCTTTTAGCACCCTCACATTTAGGAGATTGACAGAAGACCCGTTGTCAACTAAAATCCTCCCTATCTTAATGTCATGTCAATACCCGGAGACATATAGGGGACGGTTATGCTCGCATGTTTCGAGGAGGAGATCTTCATCGCCGAAAGTGATGTCAGCTGTATGAATTTCTTCCAACTCATCCTTCATCTTTTCTTCGGCGAGGAACGCTTGAAACTGATCAGGCTCTTGTAATGCCTTGATCAGAGAATCTCTCGCTTCTTTGGATAGCAGGAAGGCATCGAGAATGCTTAGCTGCGAGGGTATCATCCTCAGGTGTGCCAGAATGTTGTAATCCACCTTGTCTTTCTTGGGCGGGTTCTTGGTTGCCAGCTCTTCGATGACTCGATCATCGAGGGCGATATGCTCAGGGACCTTTTCTTTCCCCTTATCATTTTTGTTCGATCCCTTATTTGCGGGCCCGAGATTCTTTTCAGGGAGCATGCGATTGCACAGCTGAATGTTCTCGCAGGTCTTCATCTCTTCTGCTTCAGAGATGGATTCCTTGAAGAGAGGAACGAGGGCTATTTCTTCATCTGAATCGCTCCCGAAGGTGAGAACTTGCGATCCCTTGCTATCAACCATGTGACAGTTGCCGGCAGTTCTTTTGTGCTCATCTGTCGCGCTCTTCTGCTCTCGACGCGTCTTGTGCTTCATTCGCTTGAAATGCTACCGGTGGGCAACATATCATTGCCACCAGTTTTTAAAGGCGTTGCACTCTTCAGTAGGGTGTGTAGTCCTCCGATGGTACAAGAAGTAGTTTGGATGTGAGTCTATTTCGTCGGGATACGTATTTTCTGAAGTTTCTTCTTTGGAAGGTGGTAATTTCATTCCCATCGACAGGGCTTTAGCAAACCGCTTCCTTGTCCTGAACCCGCTTTTGCTGGCGGCGGATGTGGTTTGATATGGTGGGAGTGTTTTTACCCTTTCGTCCAGTCGCCGGTGTTTGGCTTTTTCGAATATGGCCAGTTCGCGCTCTCGATCAGCTTTGCTTTTCTGACGAGCCTCATTCAAGAATACGTCAATCATCTCGTCGAACGGTTCTAGGAGTTCGGGCTCGGGATCTGCCCCCGGTCTCTCTGTATCAGGAGCTTCTTCACCATTTATCTAGTGAGAGATCATGTGACAGCTCGCCACATAGTCTTCAGGCCCTTCCGAAGAATCGTATCCTTCATCAGCGCCATCGTCTTCATTCTCAAGAACATGCTTAAAGAATTCGTCTAACGTGATTGGGGTTCGTGCCTTCTGGTTGTATTCCTCCAGTGCATCGATATATTTCTGCAGACTTGTACGGCTATTGTCGGGTTGGACGGGCTTCTTGGCCTTCTTCTTTTTCTTTAAATACTTTGGAAGCTTGTTTTGAATGTTTTGTCCACCATCACCAACTTTCAGCGTTGGGCGCGGCTTTAGCATCCCTTCAATAATCTCGGGCTCCTGCGGGCTTTTCCACATAATCCCAGGACATGTTTGAAGGTCCTTCAGCATTCTTTTAGTCTTAGCTGAAAAGGACACCTCCCATGGGGCTTCCTCTATAAGTGAGCATGATGCCCCCGGCGTGTCCACCTTTTTAAGAGCATGAGGTTGTGGTGGTTTCACCTTCCAGTTTTCTGATAACGCGAACTTGCCTTATTGGTACGATCCAACTTTTGAAGATGTAACAATTTTCGATTGGATGACCCAATATTCGATGGTAAGGGCAGTAATTAGGATTGTTAACGTCGCCTGGTTGCATTGGACGTCTTGGCTCTGGCAGAGTGATGAGCCTGTTGCGCAGCGCTAGCTCGAATAACCTCTTCGTCTTATCCCGAGGGAACGAGTAAGGGCGTCTCATCTTTTCTCCAAGGGATCGTTGTCTATCACTTTGGCGATCAGCTGGTTTTGGACCACTGGGCTGCTGCTGAGCATTAGCGATGAAGGTCGCTTTTCCTTTCCCTTTTTCGTTACGAGATTCCAATTTTGAAGAAGACGGTTTATGACTCATCTGATCCATTTGGGCCAGCTTGTCAATCAAGGCCTGGAAGGTGGTCGGCTTGAAGAACATCATGAACTAGAATATGGTCTCCTGCGGATCGAGGATACCCACGAACATGCCTACCGCAGGCGCTTCTTCGATGCGCTGTTCGCACTTCGACCATAGGTTCCGCCACCGTATCGCGTACTGCACCCATGTTTCGCCCGGCTTCACCGTAGCATTGATCAATGCCGTGATTGGGGTACGTTCGCTAGCACTTGCGAACCTTTGTGTGAACAGTAACTCCATTTCTGCAAATGTTTTAACGGAGTCGTTGGGAAGCTCTGAGTACCATTCAAAAGCTGACTCTGCTAAGCTGCCGACGAACTGGCGAAGTAGAAGTTTATTATCACCTCCAGTATTGTCGCAAAGAGCCCTGAACTGAGCGACATGTTGATGGGGATTGCCTGTCTCCTTGTACACATGGAATTTAGGAATTGTGTATCCTGGCGGGTACTTTATCTGGTCGTACCAACCTGGATAGGATCGTCCAGTCTTAACAATTTGGCCGGCCGCATCGTTCGCCTGATGAGCTCGTATCTGTTGAGCGATATAGTCATCTAAGGCGGTTTTGGAGATGGTCTCCTCCTTGGCTACTGAACAAGCAGGAAGGGGGTTTGACGTCTCCCCTCAATCGTCTTCGAGGATATCGGAGGTCTTCAGCTGGAGGATCCGGCTGTAACATCATCCCGACCATGTCTTGGAATAAAAGGGCCATTTGTTTTATGTTGGCCACTTGTTCTGCAGCCTCTTTGTCCTTCTTCTCAAGCATTCTCCGAAGGAATTCGACATCCGTTTCCTGCTCATGACGCTGCTCCGAAGATGTCTCCGAGCTTGCTTTTGGTCCAGTGAGTGCAGCCATGCCTGTCAGCATTTCTTGGAGCTTTTGTTGTTGTTGCTCCTGAGTCTTAGTCACAGACTATGTAAGTGGTCGGTGACCTGTGGAGATACGGCTATCCTTTTTCCAGATGCCATATAAACGGTATACATCACTATGCCCCCAGACTTGGGGCGTTTAGATTTAGTGTCCTTGCATTTGTCAAAAACATAGGGATCTTCTACGGCCTCCTTCTTTGTGGACGATCGAAAGTCAAGGGAGCAGTTGCAGCGGGCACCCAAACAGATGACACCTTCTGTGGCTTAACAGGGTGATCCCCTTCTCACCGAACTTTCATCTTTTTTTGTCGGCGAGAGTAATCTTGATCAATCACCGAGTCTTGGACTTGACGCCGGACCTTGTAAATTTTAGAGGACAGCCGCTGAGGGGGCTACTCCAGCTTCACCTTTGTAACGTTCTCCATAGGTGGAGGAGATCTTTTCAGCACAGCAGTCGGAGAGTTCTTGCGGACCCTCCTGAGTGGTTCAAAGTTGTTCCCAGTTGGAACAGTAGCATCAACTTCCACAGTTGGAGCTGGCGGAGTCAGTCCACAGGGTGAACTGCCCCCAGTTTTCCTCACTCGGCGCCAGTGGCGACGTTGAGCATGTCGTGCGGCCGGGATCACCTCCGCTATTGGATGAGCTTCTTTATGCCCCCTGCTTTGAGGAGAGGCTGTTATTAGTGCTAGCCTGTCAAAGACCGACGTCCGTTGAGAGGGGATAGTCAGTCTTGCGAAGGCCGACTTTCGAACAGGGGAAGCAGTCTTCGTGACTTCGCGTGGAGTAGGAGCTGAAACGGCCAGACTTGTGAAGACCGGCCCTTTAGCAGGAGAAGCTGCCTTGACGATTTTAGGAGCAGGAATGGCTATCTGCCTTGGGATGGCCGCTTCAGGTATCGCGGGCTTTTTCATGGGCCTACTTGAGCTTTGGCCCAGTCTGCTGAAAACTAAGGCACTGGACTTGGGCGACCCCTTGAGAGGGGCCACGGTAGTTGTAAGCCGATCAAAGACCGAATTCTTCGGAGCTTCTTACAACGGCAGTGGGACGTTGAAACTCATTGGTGGGAGTATAGTCCCGAAGAACAGTCCAGTGGTGGCCTGAGTCACCTGTTCCACCGGCATTGTAAAAAGGGAAGTTTCTTGAGGCCCGTAGGTCACTCCTCCGGCGAGGACGGAGTGGGCGTTGTTGCAATTAGTGCAGTTTGAAGCCATTTATCATCTGTTTTTCTGCACGGAGCAAGATACCAAATCTTAGTACTTCACATCCAAAGGCAACCATGTCAAACCGTGACTTGTTTGTGAAACACGACACACGAAGTGTGGAGTGGAAAGAGGAAAAGGTCCCACCGGGCGTGCCAGAATCTGCTCTCCGCCGAAAGACCGGGAAGACTGACGTCTTGCCTGAATTTAGGGGAAGATGCTATTTGGTTTTATCCGTCCACCTCTCCGAAGATACCAAGTTGATTTATAGCACCGTGTATTGGAGGTTTAGATGGATGCACCCGTTGTAGCAAACTTCGTCAGATTGTCCCTCATTTGAGGGGTTTTTGATTGTGGGGACGCTCTTCCCTGCAGGCGCAAGCCCTGCAGTTAATTATGCTACCGCATCGTGGTAACCACTTTCTCCTTCTCCAGATGGTCACTTCGTGTCGTGTGTATTTGTTTTATTTTTGGTTTCCCATGGATTGTATACGGAGACTAATTTATGTTGTCGCCCGTAGGGCGTGGATTAGTCCAAATCTGTATTTTCTTAGATTTAGGTTTGGGTTGGGTTTAAGGATCGTTAGTCTCATTTGAGACTAAGATCCACTTAAATGTTTGTTAGGGACACATTAGTCTAGTTTTTAGACTAAGATCTACTTAGCAGGATCATTTAGATCCAATAAAAGAGCATTAAGGCTCTTATTGTTTAGTTTAGGGACATTACAGTCCAAAAGTTTAAGGACATCATAGTCCGTGAAGTTTAAAGACATCATAGTCTAGTTTAGAGACATCATAGTCTGTAGGGTTTAGTTTAGGGATATTGCAGTCCAGAAGTTTAAGGACATCATAGTCCATAGAGTTTAAAGACATCATAGTCTAGTTTAGAGACGTCATAGTTTGTAAAGTTTAAGGACATCATAGTCCATGAGTTTAAGGACCCCACAGTCCGTAAAGCTTAAGGACGTCATAGTCCATAAGTTTAAGGACTCCACAGTCCGTAGAATATCTGGTTGTTGGGACCCGTCACCTATCTGAAGACGTTGAAGGATTATAATGACAAATATCAGAGGAGTGACAAGATGTACCCTTGAACCAATGTTGGTTGGGGGGCCTGTAGTTGGATTGATTTAAGGATCGTTAGTCTCGTTTGAGATTAATATCAACTTAAATGTTTGTTAATGATACGTTAGTCTAATTTTAGACTAAGATCTACTTAACAGGATCATTTAGATCCAACAAAAGAGCATTAGGGCTCTTATTTTTTAGTTTAAGGACATTGCGGTCTAAAAGTTTAAGGACATCATAGTCCGTGAAGTTTAAAGACATCATAGTCTAGTTTAGAGACATCATAATCTGTAGGGTTTAGTTTAGGGACATTGCGGTCCAGAAGTTTAAGGACATCATAGTCCATAGAGTTTAAAGACATCATAGTCTGGTATAGAGACGTCATAGTCTGTAAAGTTTAAGGACATCATAGTCCATGAGTTTAAGGACCCCACAGTCCATAAAGTTTAAGGACGTCATAGTCCATGAGTTTAAGGACCCCACAGTCCGTAGAATATCTGGTTGTTGGGACCCGTCACCTCTCTGAAGACGTTGAAGGATTACAACGACAAATATCAGAGGAGTGACGAGATGTACCCTTGAACCAATGTTGGTTGGGGGACCTGTAGTTGGATTGATTTAAGGATCGTTAGTCTCGTTTGAGATTAAGATCAACTTAAATGTTTGTTAAGGATACGCTAGTCTAATTTTAGACTAAGATCTACTTAACAGGATCATTTAGATCTAACAAAAGAGCATTAGGGCTCTTATTGTTTAGTTTAGGGACATTGCGGTCCAAGTTCAGATGCAAACATGGGTTTGGAAATGCACCAGATAGTTATTGGTCATTGGGACCCACCACCTCTCTGAAGACGTTGAAGAATTAAAACGACATGTATTGTGAAGAGATGTACCCTTGAACCAAAATTGATTGAAAGGCTCTGGGTTTTGGCTTTGAATGTCATATGGGATGATCAATTTTGGAAGACAAGAGTGTATTTGAGGTTCAGTCAAAAGGGAGGGTCCTGCCTCTGGAAGACTTAGCTAATTTGGATTAAGATTGGCTCAAATATAGTGTTAAACACTAGAGTATACTCGTCCATCACGTGCTCCCACGTGACGCGCTTAAAATAGTTTTAAACACCAAGGATGAAATGCACAAAATAGTGTTAAACACTAAAAAAAAGAAGTGCTCACGTGGGGTCACGTGAGGCACCTGAGTGTTAGGCCAAACTTTCTTTATTTTATTATCAGAATATGCAAGTAAGTGTTAAACACTTAATCTTCTTGGCCATCATGTGTGGGCACGTGATGGGTAACCGTGCATTAGATATTAAAAGGATTTGTTAAAGTGTTACGACCCGAAATTTAGCACGTGACGGCCCTTAAATTACGCAATATCTACAGGCGTAACACAACTTAAGTAAGCCGAAAACCAAGCAATCTAAACCATCAAAAGTAGCAAGAAATAAAAGCATTTTCAAAACCTTTGAAATTTCAACCCAAATTCTTTAAAAGTCCAACTTTATTTCCTTTAAAATTTTGGCAGCACCTCTTTTGTAAAAACCAGCCCCAAAATGGATACAACAAAGATATAAGTAAAGCATTCCCAAACGGGAGAAAAAACACGCCCAAAGGAGGAAAACAACCACCACAACAGATATACGACGCCGTAGCGAAGAAATAAAAGACGATAAAAAGAAACTGCATAAAAGACCTCCAAGTCACAAAATAATATACAATATCGTTCTCACATCAAATCTCTAAGTCATACAAGATAGTGGTGGATGGAGAGTACAGGATACAACGAATATACAATAAGCAACATGAACGGATAACCATAAAACCCACCTAAAGCAAAACTGCACTCTGTGAGCCGAAGCGGTATCGGCAGCAAAAGATGATAAGATAGATGAATAGCCTGCCTCGACTACTCTGGGGAACAACCTGCAAAACACTGTGGCACAACGGGGGTGGGTTGCCAATCCGTGAATAGTAAATAACATATGCAGGAAATCGCAAGTATGTACGTACAGCGCGAATCTAACATATGTAAGCTAATAGCAATAAAAGGTCATATGTATACAATAGTCATGAAAGGTACACTAGCCGGTATAACTAATACATGAAACAATAATATGACAATGTATATATGCAACAGTCATGAAAGGTACACTAGCAGGTACAACTAATACATGAAGCAATAATATGAAAATATGTATGCAACAATCACGTAAGGTACTCTATCAGGTACTACTAATACATGAAGCAATGATATGACAATGTATACATGCAACAGTCATGAAAGGTATTCTAGCAGGTACAACTAATACATGAAGCAATACATATAAAATAAGAGTATGTAAATACAACAGTCATGAAAGGTACTCTATCAGGTACTACTAATACATGAAGTAGTGCATAAACAATAAATGCGAAGTATGGGATGAAACATGTCATTTCCATGGAATCCTGATATCGTGGTGGGACCAAAATCCATCAAGACAATCCAAATCTCAATTTCCTCAAATCAGCCCCTAAATTGGCTCACATATCATGCAAGTCTCATAAATCCTGAATGTACAATATCAAGTAAATCTCATATATCCTGAATGTACAAAATCAAGTAAAACTCACATATCTAGTGTCCAAAATTCAGTAATCTTATATATCCTGAATCCAATATCGAGTGAATCTCATATATTCTAAATCCAATATCAAGTGAATCTCATATATCCTGAATCCAATATCAAGTGAATCTCATATATCCTAAGTATATTTGCATAAATAAATATGATGATGTATTTACATTGATATGTATACATATAGCGTCCCATTCCACTAATATATATATATATATAACAGCGTCCCATTCCACTGTTATAAATACTTAGGAGTAAAAATATCATGAAACCAATGTGTCAAGTATCGACACAAAAATACTGACAGGTGCTGTCACCAAAATTGGCTCCAGATAGGTACATATCATATGCTATACCAAAAACCTGAGTGCCCAGCTTCGACCCTCGTCTTTCGACGTATCCATACGTACATGACTCCTGTCGGTATCCCCACGATAACCGCCGAGTCATAGGTAATATCACCGGAAGGTATGGTTCCCCTGTCAGGCCTCATCGGCATGTTACATCAAAATCCTTTTCTTGCCCCGGGGTACCTCCGGGCCCCACAATGTACTCTCATACGGCCCCCGACTCCACCTTGCATGGGGTATATATATCAGAACCGATAAAACTAATGATGGATGCTGAAATATCATATCAAGAGAAACCGGATTTTTCAAATAATGCATAATTTCATGAAACTACCATGGTCCTCAAATCCAGAAAACATCATGAAAAATCCATATCTCAATACGAAAATCCATGAATATAATATATGCAACATAAAACTGAATTGCGAGCATATAAATGAAAAGCGCTAATTAACTGCAACAAATTAATATATAAATATCATGCGGTTCCTAATTTCTCCAAGTCTATAAATCATCAAGTAAAGGTAAACACGTAGCTAAAACCAGATATATATGTAAACATAAAAGTATAGCAAGGTATATGTATCTACCTATCAGTAATGATGCAATATACCCTCCGGGTATAAGTGAAGTATGTATGCAAGGTATACATGTAGCTATGTTATTATGTGTGTATGTACCTATCTCTAATGGTACAATACCCTATAGGTAAACAGATAACTAGTATGTAAGCATGTCAAGACATATGTGTAAGCATCAAGGCATACATGTATGCTATATATATATATGCAATAAGGAATATGAATCAATGTCTCAATGTCCCTAACCAAACAATATCATATAGGTATGTGTGTTGTGCGTGTCATGGAAATTATTGACGGTGTGTGTGGCATACAATCAGTGCTCGTGCAACATGAGCCGTCAATAATAGTGCAATATCCTAAGGGTACTAGTCCAAGCACAACAATAACTAAGCAATAAGGTGTATGCGCAACTCTATATATGAAATAGAATATGCGACAATATTAAAACATCTCTAGCCCAGACGCATAACGCTATGCGGGCGATTCCCCTGTAGATGTTAAATCTACTCATCAATGCTCCTGGCTAAATAAAGCCTACCACCTTTTTTCCCTTCGTCGCAACGCCCGAAGTCCCCGCCTGCGAACCTAAAACAATAAAAAAAACAAAGCAAGTATATATATTAGCAATAGACCCAAAACACGTACAAACTACACGGACCAACGCGACAACACAAACATACTTTCAAGTGTTCGTATTGTAGCTAACGTGCATAGCGACACTACGAAACCAACTCAAGAGCAATAGAACACGAATCGTATCGGATAACATAACGCGTGAAACAAAACACAAGAAAACAAGCAAGTGGTCCTAGATTTTCTGTACCAACAATCTGTAAAAGTTGCAAGTACAATGAGACCACAAACAACCCCAGAGATCCCTACACCAAAACTCACCACCTCAGTCCTTACTCTGGCCACAAATTGCGGCCAGAACTATTAAATCTGCGGCCCTAACAAGAGGGAATGGGCTCATATTTTGAGGGTAGGTTCTAGGTCACTACAATAGCTTACTGTGATGGGAACTTTTGCAACAATTACCTGGTTTGATAGCAGATCATCCGAGACCCCAAAACAACACTAAAAATACGATATTTACCCGAAACGATACATAACGCTATCTAAACTGAAACAACCAAGGTACGCAACACAATAAACACATAAATAACAGAAAGAGATCATTACCTAACCAAAAGAATTCAAAGATCCTAGCTTCCCAAGCTCCAAGACATCCAAGAGGCAAATCAAGTCCAAAGATGTGATTTTTGTGAGTTTTTATGAATATTTGTGATGGATTTGTGATGGAATGAAGAAGTGTTCAGTTGAGGGAAGTGAGGAATGAGAAAATAATGCTAAGGGAATAAGTGAGAGAGAAATGAGAGAGTAAGAAGAAATGAGAGAGAGAGGTGAGGTTAAGGGTGAGTGCACCATTACATTAATTGCAAGCTATGCTCTTACATAAATGCATCCACGCCTCATCATGCCACCTCTTCTCTCAAACAAAACCCTAAACAAATATCTCACCCAAAAGAAATATCTAGAATTAGGGTTAAGGTAGAGCAAAGAATTAGGAATAGATTAAAGCAAGGATTAGATTAAGGGTTAAATTGTCATGGTTGTTAAGAACAAGATTAACACAAAACAAACCCTCACATTAACGTGCACACGTACGTGCATGCCATAACAAATAATAATAAATTATTTATTAAATGTTATAAAATGTGAGGAACCCAAATTGGTAAACTTTTTACAGTAAACCCGCATTAACGTCTAAACTAACACTAACCGAAATCTAAGGCGTTACAATCTCCCCCCTTATAAAAATTCGTCCCCGAATTTAAAATTCTCACTAAGCGTACCTTCAAAGAGAAGAGTACAAAACTCCCAAATCTAGCTCACAGCCATCCAAGTGATCACCTCACTATACGGCTACGCCCAAGAAAACTCTCCACAGATGGCAAGACCCTTGACCGAAGTTTCTCCACCTGCCGAACCATTAACACAACTGGCTGCCGGTGAACGAAAAAATTGCGTCCAAGCTAAATGGTCTGATGCTGAATCATGTGAGAAAGGTCAGGAAGGTATTTGCAAAGTATCAACACAAGGAATACGGGGTGAATACTCAATAATTTGGGTGGAAGTGCCAAATTAAAGGCAACGAAACTAACTCGCTTGAGGATCTCAAAAGGACCTACAATCCTGGGATAAGCTTCCCAAAACTCAACACGTCATTCATCAGAAAAATCCGTAGGAATACATGATCTCCCACTGCGAACTCAAGTCTGCGACCACCACGGTTGGCATAAGGCCTTTGTCTGCACTGGGCTGCTCTGATCCTGACCTGAATCAACTGGATCATCTTCGAAGCCTTTAGACTAGTTGGGGTCCAAAAATCCTACTCACACAGAGTCAGAAAAACAGACTGGCGATCGACACCACCTACCAAACAAAACCTAAAGGTTGCTAATTGGAATGTCTCCTGATAACTGCTATCGAAGGAGAATCCTAATAATGGCAAGTGACGATCCCAACTGCCAACAACAACTAGTACGTACGCACAAGCATATCCTCCAGAGTCGGTATAACCCGCTCTCACAAAACCATTATCCTGCCGATAGAAAAGCGGAGCTAAAACTCAACCAGTACCCAAGGATTCCTAAAGCTTCTTCCTACGACGGCTAGCGAACAGGGTGCCTCCATTGGATACAACATAAGAAGGAACTCCGTGCAACGCACAACTTAACAAGGAACAACTGAGCAAACTGAGCATAACCGGACAACAAACACCAAATGGAGTCACGCCCTGACTAAACCTGGGTAGATACCACAATGAAATTCATGGGGATCTGCTCCCATTCCCACTCCGGAACGGTTAAAGGTTGCAACTCTCCAGCCGGTCTCAGATGCTCAACCTTAGCTCACAACAAGACAGACACCTCGAAACGAAATCCGAAACTTCACTCTTCATCCTTGCCCACCCGTAACTATCTCACAAGTCATGTCACATATTGGTGGAACTTGAATGAACACCGAAAGCTGACTGATGTGCCTGCTCTAGGATTTCGTATGTCTACCCATCAATAGTAGGTACACACAATGCGTCCCTAAACGTAGCACACACTGGTCACAAATCAAGGACTCCGAATCTTTACCCAGCCGAATATGCTCAAGAATCTTTGATAGACGAGCATCGGTGGGCAGTGCCTCACGAAAACGATTAAGGAAAAGTGGACGGGCGCGGACATCGGCAAGCTGTCTCCTCAGTAGAGGCGAACTTAAGTTGTACTCAATGATCGCACAAGAACTGTAAATCTGCAGAAGACTGTCTCAACAATCAAAACCCGCTGCAGGAAGATGTACATTAAGCTCTGGTGGTCCATGAAAATCTGACACGACTCTCCGAACAAGTAGTGTCTCCAATCTCCAACGCACGACCACCGCGGCCATCTCCAGATCATGAGTGGGATATCCTGCTCGTACTTCCTCTAACTGTCGGGAAGAAAAAGCGATAACTCTATAATGCTACATCAACGCAAAATCGATCCCCACCCGCGAAACATCACAGTTAAACAACAAAGTCGCCCGAACCAGAAAGCAAAGAAAGAACCGGTGCAGTTGTCAACCGAATCTTCAACTGCCGAAAACTCCGCACGCATGCCTCAGTCCAAAGAAAAGGAACCTCCTTTCCGGTCAGTCCAGTCGACGGTGCAGCGATAAACAAGCAATCCTACATGAAACGGCGGTAAAAACCTGCTAAGCCCAAAAATCTGCAGACCTCCGTCCCGTACACAAGTCTGGACCAAAGCTGTACGGCCTCGATCTTCCTCGGGACCATACGAAACCGTCTCCCGTAACAACAAGACCTAGGAGTTAACACAACAAGCCTGAAGGAACACTCCGAGAATTTAGCAAACCGCTGGGGCTCTCCCAGTATCTGCAAAACAAATCCTCAAGTGCTGTCCTGTTCCTCACGACACATTAGAATAGACCAGAATGTCATCAATAACACAACAATAACTGGTCGAGGAACGGCCTGAAGAAATCTGGTTCATCACATCCACGAATGCTGCTAGGGCATTGGTGAGTCCAACGACACCACCAAAACTCATACTGCCCGTAACACGCACAAATGCAGTCTTCGGAATGTCATCACTCCGAACCCGCAACCAATAATGACCTGATCCCGAACAACTAGAAAATATTTCGCACTCTGGAGTTGATCGAAGAAATCATCAATGCGAGGTAAAGGATACCTTTCTGCACCGTAAGACGATTCAATTGACGATAAATCAATACACAACCTCAACTACCGTCCTTCTCCTAACGAACAGAATAGGAGCTCCTAAAAGCAAAACACTCAGACGCATAAGACCCCCTACAAGCAACTTTGCAGCTGATCCTTAAGCTCCCTAAGCTCTGCCGGCTCATCTGGAACAACGTCGGAAAACCCTTGCACGATAGGAACCCGGTCCAACAAATCCACTGTGGCTCCGGTATCATGAATGAACGCCAAGAATCCTCGACATCCTCACCTCAAAAGCCGACTAGCGAAAAAGGCTGAATTCAAGCTGTGATGGCGGCACCACTGTCCCCCTACACAACAAGAACTGACTAGCC
Organism: Agapanthus africanus; assembly: GCA_030015575.1. Classification (NCBI taxonomy): domain Eukaryota; kingdom Viridiplantae; phylum Streptophyta; class Magnoliopsida; order Asparagales; family Amaryllidaceae; genus Agapanthus; species Agapanthus africanus. The sequence continues at coordinate 410,725,552 of CM057349.1, read as the reverse complement.
GGGAAAACAAAACCTGACAGTTTTCTCACCGCAGTCACAGACGCCTAGCACGTAGCTAACCAGTCCGTGCCCAGGAGAACGTCAAATCCAACATCTCTAGAAGGATCAAAACGATGGACGAATCTCTATCTCCTATCCGATTGTCACACGACCGAAATACGTGTCACGCAACAAAAGAATCGTTGACAGAAGTTAGCACAATAAACGACTGATTTAGCTAACACGACTCTCGTTCCAACCACGGCGCAATGTAAAATAAACAAGTGCATCAAAAGAACATACGAATTAAGAATACCTAGAAACTCTGCATTGGACGCCCGCGTGTCCCGATGAGTAGAAGCAAACTCTCGTGTCTGCCCCTACCCGCAACTGGCTGAACTCCTCCTCTGCCAACCTCTCCCCTCTGAGCAAAACCTCCGCGACCACGACCTCTCCGAACACGAGTCTGATGCGGTGCTAAGGAACAATCTCTGATGGGGTGATGAAGGCTTCCGCACCAGAAACATCCATGCGATGACTGCTGACCCTCCTGAGGATGAGAGCTGAACGACTATCCTTGTCCTAAGCCTCTGTCACTCCCGCGACGGTCACGAAATCTGTCTCGACGACTACGCCTCTGTCTCTAGGCTGGTACACCGGTACGAGTCCTCCACTGTTCCGGAACTCCCAAAGTCTCTGGAAGAGGTGCCTCGTCAACTGGGGCTGCATCCACTGGTGCTATGTAGGTGACGGAATGCTATGTACTGATTGCAAGGAACAACTGGGTAATAGGGATGACAACCTCCTGTCGCTGCGCTCTACTGGCCTCAACCAAAGACCTCATTGTCTGGCGCAAGTCCTGCATATCTGCCACAAGCTTAGCGAGATGATCTGTCGAAGGCAAATCCATCTGCTCCAGTACAGCGAGCGTGCCATCCTAGTCAGTCCTCGTCCTACCCGAATCAACTTTGACCTCGGCCCTCGCTGCATCACTCTGAATCCCCATAGTCATCGGCGGCAAAGGCTATAAATGGAAAATGATCCGATATGAACACGGAAATCGAATCACAAGGATAAGTATCATCAAGGAAGGAATTTCAAGCAATTTGTACTTAGGTCATTTTAGGCGGAGCACCGTGTCATGAGTATGCCGCGGACATATACACCCTATGTTACTCTGCTTAAGCTACCTACTCCATCATACCAAGGTCATCCTACACTCCGAAAGGTAAAACCTAGCGCTCTGATACCAACTTTGTCATGACCCAAAATTTAGCATGTAACGGCCCTTAAACGACGCAACGTCTACAGGCGTAACGCAATTTAAGTAAGCCGAAATCCCAGCAATCTAAACCATCAAAAGTAGTAAGAAATAAAAGTATTTTCAAAACCTTTGAAATCTCAACCCAAATTCTTTAAAAGTCCAACTTTATTTCCTTTAAAATTTTGGCTGCACCTCCTTTGTAAAAACCAGCCCCAAAATGGGTACAACAAAGATATAAGTAAAGTATCCCCAAACGGGAGCAAAAACACGCCCAAAGGCGGAAAACAACCACCACAACAGATTTACGACGCCGTAGCGAAGAAATAAAAGACGATAAAAAGAAACTGCATAAAAGACCTCCAAGTCACAAAATAATATACAATATCGTCCTCACATCAAATCTCTATGTCATACAAGATAGTGGTAGATGGAGAGTACATGATACAACGAATATACAATAAACCCACCTTAAGCAAAACTGCACTTTGTGAGCCGAAACGGTATCCGCAGCAAAACATGATAAGATAGATGAATAGCCTGTCTCGACTACTCTGGGGAATAACCTGCAAAACACTGTGGTACAACGGGGGTGATTGCCAACTCGTGAATAGTAAATAACATATGCAGGAAATCGCAAGTATGCACGTACAGCGCGAATCTAACGTATGCAAGCTAATAGCAATAAAAGGTCATATGTATGCAATAGTCATGAAAGGTACCATTGGGCTTCCATTGCACCTAGTCTAGGGTTTGGTAGAATCACTCATGCCACTTTAAAATTTAGAGAGGTGCATAGCAAGCAAACCATAAATCATGCTAGAATTTCTAGGGTAACAAAATTTGCATCACATACAAATAAGTAAAAGAGATAGGGATTACAACCTTTGTAGTCCGTTCCTTCATTTCATAAGCTTCGTGTTGAGGTCCCTTCGCCGCGATCATCAAGAACTCCGACTCTCGTGAGGCTCTAAGAGGTGAATGATGCATCTTGCTTGAAGTCTTCATGATCTAAAATGATCTACCTTGAAGAATTTCTAACCCAAGCTTGCATTTCACTAAACAACTTATTACAGAAGTGAACACCCTAATCTAAGTGGTTAGAATAGATGAGGATGATGAAGTAGGAATTTTGCTCTCTTTTTTTTTCAATTTCTCACTCAATATCATCACAAATCAAAAAGCAAGTGAAGGTTTTTCAAAATCTCAAGGAAGAAGAAATGAAGCTTTTCCTTTTGTGATGAATAATGAATTATTATTATGGTTACTTATTCAACCATGAGTTAAGCACGAAGGGTTTTAACTCATATAGAGAATAAACTAGAGTTAATGGTTTGGATTGGGTTAACAAATATCTACACAAAATATCAAAGCTAAAGACAAAGTCAAAGCTTCATGAAGCATCCAAAAGCTAACCCAAAAGCTAACCCGAATCCAAACCCTAACTAGGTTTAATCTCTAAATCATTGTTGCATTTGTAACCCTAACTTGTTACAATATTATATATCACATATACAATATATTTTGTAATAAAAAGAAAATAATACAATTAACATATATCGCATATATATCAATGTATTATCCGGCGAGAAAATGAATCAATAAAGCGAGCTTATATTAGTTAACGTAATGTAATGTATCACATATATAATTATACATTAAATTATCGAATCAACACTTGATTCAACAATCCGGCTATATTGCATATAACCGACTAATATAACATGTACTAATTCATCGAATCAACGCTTGATCCGATGACCCGGCTATATCACATATACCCGGCCGATATCTCATATCGCGAGAATAGAATACGGTATCTCATATCGTATTATTCTCGGTGCCGCACATATCGCATATGTGCTCCTATTCCGTTTTTCCTGAGCTAGGAAACCTCTGTGTAGGACTCTAAAGAATCGTCAATACGCCGGCAGTAGGTGATGATCATTGTTTCCCCCAATCAGAGCAAAGCTCTGTTTTGAATTTCAAAATTCAAAAATTGAAGCAACGCTTCAGATCTCTTGCGCTGCGCGCTGCGTGCCACGTGTCAAAAGCAGACACCAGCGCCAGGAGCGCTGCGCCCTAGGCAACGCACCCCCAATCAGAGCAAAGCTCTGTTTTAAAATTCAAAATTTAAAAAAAAAATTGAAGCAACGCTTCAGATCCTTGCGCTCTGCGCTCTGCGCTCTGCGCTCTGCGCTCTGCGCTCTGCACGCCACGTGTCGAACGTAGGGGCGCTAGCGCAGTTGTGCTGCGCGCCACGTGTCAAACGTAGGTGTGCTAGCGCCAAGTGCGCCTGCGCTGGAATTGAAAGAATTCCCCACCATTAGATCAAAAAATCTAATAATAATAATAAATTATTAAATAATCAGAATTAAAATTCTGTTCTGGAAAGATCTTTCCAATTTTATTAAAATAAGAAGATTATCTTCTGTAAAAACAGAAGCCTTAGGATCAAAGATCCAACGGTGGGAAATATTCCCAAATCAATCAGAGAAATATCTCTTCAACTAATTTAACAAATCAATTTGCCCTATATAAAGGCCCCAAGACTTCAAGTCTCATATAGAGAAAACCCTCTGCAAACTTTGAGAGAAGAACTCAAAAAAGAAAAGCAAGGCAAGCCTTTGAAGAAAGAAGATCATTTCTTCATCGGCCACATCCATCTAAACCTTCGATACATGGTGCCATAAATCAACTTGGCATCTTCGAAGAGGTGGACGGATAGAACCAATTAGCATCTGCCCCGAATTTCAGGCAAGACGGACCTGCACGGTCGTGTCTCCGTGTTCGGAGGGGAACAGATTCTGGCACGCCCGGTGGGACCTTTTCCTCTTTCCACTCCACACTTCGTGTGTCGTGTTCGCGAACTAATCGCGGTTTGCTAATGGTTGCCCTTGGGTTTCAAGGTACTAAGATTTGGAGTTTTGCTTGCTGCAGAAAGCAAAGAATCAATGGCGTCCACTCGTGCAAGATGTTCCAACTGCAACTGCAACCTACGCTCCACCTCACCTGGAGGTGTAGCTTATGGACCTCAAGCGGCATCCCTGTTCACGATGCCGGTGGAACAGGTCACCCAGGCTACTACTGGATTGTTTTTCGGGACCATGCTCCCGCCAACGAGCTTCATCGCTCCCGTGCCCATACCAGAAGCTCCCAAGAAGTCGGTCTTCGATCGACTTACAGCTACTGTGGCCCCTCTCAACGGGTCGTCCAGCACCGACGCCTCGGTCTTCTCCAGATTGGGCCAAAATTCCTGTAGGCCCACAATGAAGCCTGCAATCCTAGAGAAGGTTATTCCGAAGTGTGTAACCAACCCTGCTCCTGAAGTCGTCAAGGCGGCTTCTCCTGCCAAGGGGTCGGTCTTTACAAGACTGACCTTCCCAACTCCCACCCCTGCTACTCAAAGAACATCAGTCTTTAACAGGCTGACACCGGCAATGGCCCCTCACCTGAACAGGGGGCAAGACAAGGCCATCCCCGTCACCGAGCCAACTCCATCAGCTCGACATGCTCGACGTCGCCACTGGCGCCGAGTGAGGAAGTTTGGAGGCAACTCCCTTTCTGGGCTAACTCCACCAGCCCCGACGGCGGAAATTAATACTGCTGTTCCAACCGGGAATAGTTTTGAGCTGTTGAATAAGGTGCGTAGGAATTCACCTGCCGCCGTACTGAAAAGATCTCCTCCTCCGGTGGAGAATGTTACAGAAGCCAAGCCAGAACAGTCCCCTCAATGGCTATCCTCTAAAATCTAAAAGGTCTGGCATCAAGTCCAAGACTCGGTGATTGATCCAAATTTCTCCCGCCAGCACAAGAAGCTGAAGGTCCGACAGGAAGAAAGCCATCCTGCCAAGCCACGAAAAGCTATCTGGGTGCCCACTGCGACGGCCCCCTCAACTTCGACCGCTCATAAGAAGAGAAGGCTGGAGAAGACCCTCATGCCTGCGACAAATGTTAAAGGCACTGAGCCCAAACGCCCTAAGTCTGGGGGCATAACGGTCCATACCATTTACACGGCATCTGGGAAGGAGGATAGCCGCGCTTCTATGGGCCACCGACCACTCATCCGATCCATTACAAGAGCCCAGGAACAACAGCAGCAGAAGCTCCAGAAGATGCTGATTGCGATGGCCGCACTTACCGGGCCGAAAGAAAGCCCGGAAGCGCCATCGGAACAACGTCGCGAACACGAGACTGATGCGGAGTTCCTTCGGAGAATTCTCGAAAAGAAGGATAAGGAGGCTGCGGAACAAACGACCAATATAAAGCAAATGGCTCTTCTCTTCCAAGACATGGTGGGCATGATGATCCAGCCGGATCCCCCAGCCGAAGATCCTCCAGTAATAATTGAAGATGATAAAGGAGAAACATCGAATCCTTTGCCGGCTCTGTCAACAGCCAAAGAAGAAACAATCTCTAAAGCTGCCCTGGATGACTATATTGCTCAACAAATACGAGTTCACCAGGAAAATGAAGCGGCCGGCCAAGTCGTCAAAACGGGGCGACCATATCCAGGCTGGTATGATCAGATAAAATACCCGCCGGGCTACACGATCCCGAAATTCCATGTCTACAAGGGGACAGGCAATCCCCATCAACACGTCGCCTAGTTCAGGGCTTTTTGTGGCAACACCGGCGGCGATGATAAGCTCTTGCTTCGCCAATTTGTCGACAGCTTATCGGAGACGGCGTTTGAGTGGTACTCCGAGCTTCCAAACGACTCCGTCAAAACTTTCGCAGAGATGGAGTTGCTATTTACCCAGCGATTCGCGAGCGCCAGCGAACGTACCCCAATAACGGCGTTCATCAATGCAAGGGTGAAGCCGGGCGAAACCTGGGTTCAATACGCAATCTGATGGCGAAATCTGTGGTCGAAGTGCGAACAGCGCATCGAGGAAGCACCAGCAGTGGGCATGTTCATGGGCACCCTAGACCCTCATGCAACTATTTCACAGTTCATGATGTTCTTTAAACCGACCACGTTCCAGGCTTTAATCGATAAACTAGCCCAAATGGATCAAATGGGTCACAGACCGTCTCCCCCAAAACGGGAACTGCGGAACGATAAGGCTAAAGGGAAGGCGACCTTCGTTGCAAACACCCAACAGCAGCCCAGTGCCCCAAAGCTAGCGGATCAACTGAAGGAGAGACAGCGCTATTACAATGAGAAAATGAAGCGCCCTTATTCATTTCCATGGGACAAAACGAAAAGGCTGTTCGAGCTGGCGGTGCGCAACAGGCTTATCAATTTGCCAAATCCAAGACGACCACCGCAACCCAGCGAAGTGAATAATCCCAATTATTGCCCTTACCACCAAAAGGTAAACCATCCGATCGAAGATTGCTTCGTCTTTAAGGGATGGATCGAGGATCAATACCTATAAGGCAAGTTTGCGTTGTCTGAGAAGTGGAAAGTAAACCCACCACAACCGCACACTCCTAAGAAGACGGACACACCGGGGGCAACGTGTTCTTTTGTTGAAGAAGCTCAGTGGGAGGTCGTGCTTTCAGCAAAAACCAAAAGGATGCTGAATGATCTTCAGACATGCCCGACGATCAGGTGGAAGAACCCGCTAGAACCCCAGATCATCAAAGGGATGCTGAAGCCGCGCCCAACTCCAAAGATTGGTGGTGATAGCCAAAGTGCTCATACCCAGCCGCCGAAATCTTCGAAAAGGAAGAAGAAATCCAAGAAGCCCGTGAAGCTTGGCGACAAGCGCACAGACTTAAAAAAACAAATCGACGTGCTGGAGGAGTATAATCAGAAGGCGCGGACTCCCATCACGCTCCAAGAGTTCCTCAGCCACGTCCTTGAGGACGAAGATGGTGGAGAAGACTCATCGGATGGATCTGAGGAGTACGTGGCAAGTTGCTATGTGATCTCTCACTCGTCTATAGACGACAAAGAAACTCCTTGAACTGAGAAGCTGGGGGAAAATCTTAAGCCGGAACTTCTGGAGCTGTCAGATGAAATAATTGATGCATTCCTGAACACGGCTCTTTTGAAAAGTAAAGCACGAGACGACCATATTTGAAAGAGCCAAACGCCGGCGACTAGATGAAGGAGTCGAGACACTCCCGCCGAATCAAGGAACATCCGTCATGGATAAAAACAAGTTCAAGACGAAGAAAAGGTTTGCTAAAGCCATATCAATAGGAATGAAGGTACCACCCTCCGAAGGAAACACTCCCGGTGAAGCAGAGATGCATCCTAGCTACTGCTCATATCATCGAAAGATTTCGCACCCCACCGAGGAATGCGACGCTTTTAAAAGATGGTGGCAAGGGTATGTTGCTCACCGGTAACATTTCAAGCGGATGAAACGCAAGACTCGTCGGAAGCAAAGAAGTGCGACTGAGGAGCATAAAAGAAATACTGGTAATTGCCGTATGGTCAACACCGGGGGATCGCAGATTCTCACTTTCGGGAGTGACTCTGACGAAGAGATGGCTCTTGCCCCTCTCTTTAAGGAATCCACCTCGGGGAAGGAAGAAGAACCGAAGGCCTGTGAAAACATTCAGCTGCGCAATTGCACGCTTCCAGAAAAGAATCTCGGATCCACGAGTAGAAAAGATAAGGGGAAGGAAAAGGTCTTCGAAGATATTGCGCTGGATGACCAAGTCATGAAAGAACTGACCGCCAAGGACCCACCAAAGAAGAGTAAGATGGACTATAACGTTCTGGAGCACTTGAGAAAGTTATCCTCGCAACTCAGTATTCTCGACGCCCTTCTACTAGCCAAAGAAGCGAGAGATTCACTGATCAAGGCGATACAAGAGCCGGAGCAATTCCAAGCTTTTCTCGCCGAAGAGAAGATGAAGGACGAGCTAGAGTAAGTACACACAGCCGATATCACCTTCGGCGACGAAGACCTCCTCCTTGGGACGTGCGAGCACAACCGTCCCCTCTATATCTTAGGATACTGCCACGATATAAAGATAGGCAAAATCCTGGTCGACAATGGGTCTTCCGTTAATCTCCTCAACGTGCGAGTGTTGAAGGAAATCTGTATGAGCGTCCAGCATCTCGCTCGTGATAAAATCACCATCTCTGGTTTTGACTCCCAGTCATCGCGGACTCTCGGGTCTGTAATATTGATGCTGCGCTTCGGGCTGCTCATCACAGACATTAAATTTCATGTCCTTGACGCCAAGACATGTTATAATGCTTTGCTCGGCCGGCCTTGGTTACACGAGTATAACATCATCCCTTCTACACAACATCAGTGTATGAAATACTTTAGGGATGATCTCGAGTATACCGTAACAGGAGAGCTGAACCCATTCTCCGTGAACAAAGTCCGCAAGTACGAAGATGCAAAATACTTTTTGCCAGATTTTGAGGACATGGAGAGATGTCGCAAGCCGGAGAACAAAGCTATCGCCACCATTCCTGTCTTCGGGAGTGATGCTGTGGAAGAGGAAGAGATGGTTTATCCAGGCCCACCCCGGCACAACGAGCCGGGACCGTCCGCTCCCATGTTGATCTTTAGCAGTGACTCGGAAGATGAGGTCCATGCTATATTCTCCGCTCGGCCTTCAATACAAACATTTGCTGATGAAAAGCAAAGTTTGCAAGTTGCCATGGTTCCGCCTAAACATCATAAAGAACTAGACGCGCTTGATACCTACAGTGTGCAAGAGCTGCAGACATTCTATGTCCCTCCCAGGCGAGAAGACAAAAAGGCGATCCTATTCTACCGCTCCGGGGAAACCAAAGTGGAGAAAGAAGTTTGGCACGGCGCGGATTCTATACTTGACAGGCTCCAGCCCAACCGTCTGCCTAGATATTACACAGAAGGCTTGAAAAGGCTATTGAAGCGCCAAGGGATACCCCTTAAACAGACCGCTCGACAAGCTCGATTCTATAACAGGATCTGGAACGTTCCCGGAACACAGCGCAAGTTGCCCAACGGGAGAATGGAAATGATCGGGCTTGGATATGTTCGGTCCAAGAAATTGAAGCTACTCCGCGACTGCTATGTCGTACATGACTTTGATGAAGAAGGAGATGCTCAATGGGATAATCCTAACCCTGAACCGGAAAAGGCCCCCGACATGAAAATTCCCAGTCTGTCGTTCGAAGAACAAATGGACAAGCTTATAAGGGAAGCTGGTCAAAAAGTTTGAGACGACCATAATCGCGAAATGGCCATTTACGAGAAAGCCAGGATACAGCGCCTTCTCCAACAGGCTGCGAAAAATGAAAACGCCCCTCCCTGTCAACCTGTTGTATAAAAGGCCCGACGCAGAGGCAGAAACAAGTCAAAAAGCGGAAAAGGCATTCAGCAACGACAAAGCGGGACCAAGAAGTCACGCGAGCGGGAATCGACCGGTCCGGACTTGTCCCTTATGAAGGAAATGAGTCGAGCATACTCTTTTCCTCAAAACAAGACAAAGAAGATACTTGGTCTTGCCATAAGACATCAAATGCTTATACTCCCGGAGTCCAAGCACCCCGAGCAAGCTAACGAGATCTATCATCCAGACTATTGCTCTTATCACCGAGCAATAGGACACCCTCTCGAAGACTGCTTCACCTTCAAGAACTGGATTGAAGACCATCATCAACTCGGCAAGTTCGCTCTATCCGACAGTTGGAGGATAACACCACCGCAGAAGCATGAACCCAAATCCGCGAGAGTAGAACCAGATCCACATCGGTCTTGGAAGCGAGCTCGTACCTGTCATGTGATAACGCTGTCAGAAGAAGAGCCCGAGAATATGGATGACCTTCCCTGGTGCTTTGAAAACAATGATGACGAGATGATCTCAGAGTTTCCACCGGCGCCAAAAGAGCTGGAAGATGGAATACACACCACTGTAGATAACCTCAAGAAAATTGATTTGGGGACGGCAAGTGACCCGCGACCGACATTTGTCAGTGAGTTGCTGTCTGAAGAAAGGGTGGCTGCGCTAAAAGACGTACTTATGCAGCATAGAGATTGCTTCGCATGGAACTATTCCGAGATGCCAGGATTAGATCCAGAGATTGCTGTCCACAAATTGGCGATATCCCCGGACGTTAATCCAATCAAACAAGCACCGAGAAGAATGCGGCTCGATCTTGAGATAAGTATCAACGCCAAGGTCAAGAAGCTGATTGACTCTGGATTCATCCAAGAGGTTCAGTACCCTGATTGGATCGCTGACATCGTCCCAGTGATGAAGAAAAATGGGACAGTGCGCATCTGCGTAGACTTTCGGGATCTCAATAAAGCCTGCCCGAAGGATGACTTCCCGGTGCCGGTCACCAAGCTGATGATAGACAACACGTCCACTCACGAAGTGTTCTCCTTCATGGACGGCTCATCAGGATATAATCAGATAAAGATGCATCCCGAAGACCAGAAGCACACCGCTTTCCGGACCCCTTTGGGTATATTTTCCTACAAGGTGATGCCTTTCGGTCTAAAGAACGCCGGTGCCACCTATCAGAGAGCTATGACAAAGATCTTTGATGACCTCATACATGAAATTGTCGAATGCTATATCGACGACCTCGTGGTTAAAAGCAAATCATACGAGGAACATCTAGAACATCTGAAGATCGTATTTCAACGCCTTCGGCAATACAACTTAAAGATGAACCCTCTCAAATGCGCGTTCGGGGTGTCCTCAGGTAAATTCCTAGGATTCATCATCTGACACCGAGGTATCGAGATAGATCCGTCAAAGATCAAGGCGATCATGGAAATGCTTCCGCCAAGGACTCTTAAACAATTGCGGTCTCTCTAAGGAAAGCTCGCGTATATCCGGCGATTTATAGCTAATCTCTCTGGCAAGTGTCGTCCTTATAGTCACCTAATGAAGAAGGGAACCCCGTTTGTCTGGGATCACAAATGCCAAGGCGCGCTGGATGAAATCAAGCAGTATCTGCAGAACCCGCCAGTGCTGGCCGCTCCGGTCAAGGGAAAGCCCCTCATTCTTTATACAACCGCCCTCGAAGGTTCCTTAGGCGCATTATGGGCACAAGAGAACAACCAAGGGAAAGAAAGAGCTCTCTATTACTTGAGTCGAGTTTTACTGGGGGCAGAAAGCAACTACTCCCCCATCGAAAAACACTGCCTGGCACTAATCTTCGCGATAACGAAGCTCAGGCACTATGCGTTGGCGCATGAAGTCCGTCTCATATCGAAGGTGGATCCTCTCAAGTATTTGATGTCGAAGGCTATATTAACAGGAAGACTTGCTAAATGGGCCTTGCTCCTGATGGAATTCTCAATAACCTATCAGCCTCTTAAGGCAGTGAAAGGCCAGGCCATTGTCGACTTTCTCGCTGAACATCCGATACCGGCCGATTCCCCTTTGAATTGCGAACTGCCAGACGAACATACGTTTGATGCGATCGACGGTGGTGGTATTCAGTGGGAACTTTATTTTGATGGAGCGTCCTCCATGAAGAAGCGCAAACAAAACACGCCCATAATCAAATCAGGGGTAGGCCTTATCTTCGTGACCCCACAAGGAGGGATAATGCGCTTTGCCTTCTCCTTAACAGAGCCGAGGACGAACAATGAAACCGAATACAAAGCTTTGATAGCAGGCCTCGAGATCGCTATCGACATGGGAATTGAAAACCACCTCATATACGGAGACTCCCGACTAGTCGTTAGTCAAGTAAACGGCGACTACCAGACGTGCAAGCCAGAGCTGGTAAAGTATGGCGAGAGAGTACAGTAACTGCTGACTCAAATTTCGTCCTACATGCTGGAAAGCATACCGCGTGCGGAAAATAGCAAAGCAGATGCATTAGCCAAGCTTGCTAAAGAATTGGCCGATGAGAACCTCGATGACTTAAGAATCGTGGTATAAAGCCGTCGAATTCTTGCACCGGCGGAGATATCTCCGGAGTCATCCGAAGAAAAAGGAGCGACTGAGCAAATGGCTATGCAAATAAAAGACCAAGAAACGGTTGAGAATTGGAGAGAAGTCTTTATAGACTACTTCAAATCCCATCGAACGCCTGAAGATGCGTCCTCAAGACATCAGCTTATGAAACGAGCTCTGTCTTTTGCCTTCGTCAACAATACTCTGTATAAGAGGTCATTTGATTCCCTGTGGCTGAGATGCCTGGGACCTGAAGAGGCGAAGAGAGTCGTTCAGGAAGTTCACAATGGACTCTGCGGTTCTCACCAAGCCGGACCGAAGATGAAGCTAAAGATTAAAAAGATGGGTTATTATTGGCCCACAATGATCCAGGACTGCCTCGAGTATGCGAAGCAATGCCACTCGTGCCAGATTCATGGGGACTTTATCCATCAACATCCAAATCCACTACATCCAATGGTGGCTAGCTGGCCATTCGAAATCTGGGGAACTGACATAATCGGCCCCATCGAACCAGCATCGTCCAGGGGACATCGATTCATTTTGGCGACGACTGATTACTTCTCCAAATGGGCAGAAGCAGTACCGCTGAGGGAAGTGAAGACGAAGAATATCCTCCATTTCTTCAAGACGCACGTTATTTATCGGTTTGGAACTCCGCGACGGATCATCTCTGATAACGGGCCAACTTTCAGAAGCCACAAGATCAGCTGCTTCACACAACAGCACAATACAGACTGGAGATACTCCTCAGTTTATAATCCCCGAGCCAACGGTCTAGCGGAGGCTTTCAACAAGACCTTGACGAAGATCGTGAAGAAAACGGTGTCCCGAAATAAGAAGGACTGGCATGAGAGACTGCATGAAACTCTCTGGGCATATCGAACTACATTCAAGACGGCCACGAACACAACGTCGTACGCGTTGGTATTCGGTACAGAAGCGGTACTCGCCCTCGAGATAGAGTTACCCTCTCTATGAGTGGCAGTCCATTATGAGCTAACGGACAAAGAGAAAGCTCACTTTCGGCTTGAGGAGCTCGATGCCTTTGATGAAACCCGGCTTATAGCGCAACAAAATCTGGAGGCTTATAAAGCAAAGATGACGCACTCATATGAAAGATTGACCAGGCCGAGGACATTCCGCCAAGGCAAACTCGTACTAGTGGTCAAAAGACCTATGATCCCTAATCGCGCCAAGCAGGGAAAATTCGAGCCGAACTATGAAGGCCCATACATCATAGACAAGGTCTACCAGGGTGGAGCCTATCTACTCATGGACATGCATGGTGAAAGACCTTTCAGGCCAATAAACGGTTGCTTCCTGAAGAAGTACTACGCTTGACGAGTCACGGCCTAGGTCAATGATAGATGACGACAACCATGTCCGCTCGCTATCTTCCTAAGCCCAAACTCTACAAGTAGTAACCGGCTTACTTTATGCCGGACCGAAACGTCCTTAAACTAACAGCAGACCGAAACGTCCTTAAACTAACGCCGGACCGAAACGTCCTTAAACTAACAGCGGACTGAAACGTCCTTAAACTAATGACGGACCACTATGTCCTAAAACTAGCTGTTGACCGAAATGTCGAGAAACTACGGAAAATTGCAGCATCCCAAAGCTGATAAAAAAAAGAGAAAAAAAACGGTATGTCCATAAGCAAAATGGGCACGGATGAAAACCCGAAAGGGCTCCGTGAGTAAAAACAGCGGGGCTACCGGCGTGTCTTGTGAAAACCCGAAAGGGCGCAACCTCGTTAGAATAAAAAAAACAAAAAAAAAAAGAAAACGGTATGTCCATAAGCAAGAGAGGCACGGATGAAAACCCGAAAGGGCTCCGTGAGTAAAAACAGCAGGGCTACCGGCGAGTGTTTGTGAAAACCCGAAAGGGTGCAACCTCGTTAAAAGACACTTGCAGGGTCCTCTCGACCTTGTGAGGAGAAATCACCCGCGTGAGATCCTTACGACTCACAAGAGAGCAACACACTTAGGGATCCCCACGATTCCTAAGGAGAAATTACACTTACGAGATCCTCACGACTCGTAAGGAGAACCCTTTTATGAGACCCTAACGGCTCATAAGATTTGAAAGTCTTAAGCTACAGAGACCTGAACCTGTTCTTAAGCAACCCCCACAACCTTCGATACTGCCCTACAAGCGGTGCAACACTAACCCTTGTATACAATCCACCGGTGCGAATAAACATTTCCCTAACAAAGTCCCACCCGTGACTAGGGATATGTTCGCACGGTGAACAACTCTTGTAAGTCCTCTCGACTTATAAGAAGAAAACACTCTTGTAAGATCCTTACGACTTATAAGAGAACATACACTTAGGAGTTCTCACGACTCCTAAGGAGAAAACACACCTACGAGATCCTCACGACTTGTAGGGAGAAATACCTTTGTGAGACCCTTACGGGTCATGAAGTCAAAAGCCTTAGTCGACAGAATCCTAACCCTGTTTACTAAGCCACCTTTTTCCGACATCGACAGGGGCAAATGATGATTCGCTCCTGGCAATATCCCAGTTGCAGCGGTGCTGATGCTGAAATCGGTGTCTAATCCCAAGCTTGCGGCAAAAAGCTAGCGAGCCACACATGCATACGAAATAGCCGAAATGATGGGGCAACTTGCAAAAAAATCAGCAAGTAAAAATGCATGCATGCAAAATAGCCGAAATGATGGGGCAACTCGCAATAAAAAGCAGCGAGTAAAAATAAAATAAATAGCCGAAATGATTGGGCACCACGAAAAATAGCCGAAATGATTGGGCAATCGCGACTTTCGAGATATAAAAAGCTGAAATGATAGAGTATCGCGGAAAGAAATAAAATAAAAATAAAAATGAAATTTACGCCCTACAGGTGATATTACATCAATCCCTGTATACAACCCAGGGGCGCAAACAAAGAAAGAATCACACTCCACCTCCCCAGGTTTCATCAAAAGAAGAAGCTAAACCTCGACGGTTCTCAGACAGCCTGGAGAGCATCTCAACATTCGTCTCAGCAGACACAACATCAAGAAAAGCGGAACAGCGGCAACTCCCAGTTCCATGACTCGGCGGTATGCAAATAACCGAGAGCCAAATCCTAACTCTGTGAAATGCGGATATAATCAACAAAATTCCTGGTCACATGGAACGCGGATAACGTCACTTCTGACCCTGTAGAAAACGTCCAGAGCGGATCCTGGTCCTCGCAGAGAATGGCAGTGAACCCGTGTGAAGCATCCAGAGCGGAGCCTAGTCCTCACCGAACACGGTAGTGAACCCGTGGGAAGCATCTAGAGCAAAATTCCTAGTTACGTGGAACGCGAATAACGTCGCTTCTGACCCCGTGGAAAACGTCCAGAGCAGATCATGGTCCTCGCAGAGCACGGCAGTGAACCCGTGTGAAGCATCCAGAGCGGAGCCTAGCCCTCGTCGAACACTGCAGTGAACCCGTGGGAAGCATCTAGTGCAAAATTCCTGATTACGTGGAACGCGGATAACGTCACTTCTGACCCCGTGGAAAACGTCTAGAGCGGATCCTGGTCCTCGTAGAGCACGGCAGTGAACCTGTGTGAAGCATCCAGAGCGGAGCCTAGTCCTCGCCGAACACGGCAGTGAATCCGTGGGAAGCATCTAGTGCAAAATTCCTGGTCACGTGGAACGCGGATAACGTCACTTCTGACCCCGTGGAAAACGTCCAAAGCGGATCCTGGTCCTCGCAGAGCACGGCAGTGAACCCGTGTGAAGCATCCAGAGCAGAACCTAGTCCTCGCCGAACACAGCGGTGAACCCGTGGAAAGCATCTAGAGCAAAATTCCTGGTTACGTGGAACGCGGATAACGTCACTTCTAACCCCGTGTGAAGCATCCAGAGTGGAGCCTAGTCCTCTCCAAACACGGCTGTGAACCCGTGGGAAGCATCCAGAGCAAATATCGGACTGTGGAGTCCTTAAATCCATGGACTATGATGTCCTTAACCTTGACCGCGATGTCTTAAAACTAACGTAGGACTGTGAGGTTCTTAAACTCACAGACTATGATTTCCTTAACCTCGACCGTGATGTCTTAAAACTAACAATCAACCCCAATGATTTTACACTAATTTTACATTGGTTCAAAGGTACATCTCTTCACTCCTTTGATATTTGTCGTTGTAATTCCTTAACGTCTTCAAAGAGGTGACGGGTCCCAACAACCACACTTTTCATGGACTGTGGAGTACTTAAATCCATGGACTATGATATCCTTAACCTCGACCGTGATGTCTTAAAACTAACATCGGACTGTGGAGTCCTTAAATCCACGGACTATGACGTCCTTAACCTCGACCGCGATGTCTTAAAACTAACATTGGACTGTGGAGTCCTTAAATCCACGGACTATGATGTCCTTAACCTCGACTGTAATGTCTTAAAACTAATATCGGACTATGGAGTCCTTAAATCCATGGACTATGACGTCCTTAACCTCGACCGCAATGTCTTAAAACTAACATTGGACTGTGGAGTCCTTAAATCCACGGACTATGATGTCCTTAACCTCGACCGTGATGTCTTAAAACTAACATTGGACTGTGGAGTCCTTAAATCCACGGACTATGATGTTCTTAATCTCGATTGTAATGTCTTAAAACTAACATTGGACTGTGAGGTCCTTAAACTCACGGACTATGATGTCCTTAACCTCAACCGCGATGTCTTTAAACTACGGTATCCTGGAAAACGTCCAGAGCGGAGCCTGGTCCTCGCCAAACACGGCAGTGAACCCGTGAGAAGCATCTAGAGCAACCCCTGAATCCGTGAAATGCGGATAAGGACAACTTCACCCATCACTTGCGAGTCCTCATGACTCGTAAGGAAGAAAATTCTCTTATGAGATCCTTACGACTCTCAAGAGAAAACGCCCTCGGGAATCCTCACGATTCTTAAGGAAAAGTTATACCTACGGGATCCTCTCAACCCATAGGGAGAAAATTCTTTATGAGACCCTCACGGCTCATGAAGTTGAAAAGTTTTAGATGACAGATCTTAACCCTATTTTCTAAGCCAGCATCACTCTACAAAGAATTCAAGGCTGACAGTTATATACTTGCTAAAGTCACATGGCAAACAACACAGTAAAAAAGAAGAAAGAAGAGAAATGACACAAGACATTTTGAAGAACGTGTATCTTTTATTCATGAATTCGATCGGGTACAAAATACATCGTATTAAAGAATAAAAGAACAAATACATTTATTCAAAATTACAAATGGTACAAAAATTTTATTGAGAGTAAAGCGCTTCAGTAATCCAACCAGCCGCTCGAGCACTTCCCTCGGCCCTTCTCCCTGATCGGCTACCGCGGCCAACTCTGCTTCGACCTGGGCTCGTTGCTGCAAGTAAGATGAGAGTTGTTCCTCGACGGCCTGCTGAGCTGCTTCACGATCTTATGCATCCCGCTCAACGACATCGAGCTTCTGCTTCAATGTTAACCCATCAGAGATACACTGCAAAAGGCCCTCGAAAATAACTTTCACCTGGGCAGCGTTCGCGTCGACCTCAGCGTGCAGTCAAGCAGACTCGCTTGAAGTTTCTTTGCATTCCCTTCACTTTAAAGCCACTTCTTGTTCAAGATGGCGGAAGTAAGAAGCGCTCTGCTCAATCCATGCCGCCTGTTGAGTGCTCATAGCCAGAATCTCAGGTGCCGGACGCTTAAGCTCAAGCTCATGCAAGCAAGCCTCGATCTCGCGGCAGCGATTAACCCAAAACTCAACGACGTCCTCACCATGAAAGTTCATGAGCATCGCCAGCATAGGATTAACCTCTGCGGCAAAATCCACAGCGGACGTGGGAGTCTCTACGTCGAACTCCTCGATATACTCGCTCAGCATGCGTAGGCTGGTCACAGCACCTTTGGATGATGGACGTCTAGAAAAGGGCTCGGCCGGCATTATAATGCGAGACTCGAACGGGGATGGAGTCGATGTGATTGCTGCAAAATAGATCATAATCAGAGGTCGGTTCAAGAAGTAAAGAAAACACGCAAAAAGTAGAGTCTATTATACCGGCTGCAGCAGGGGGCAGAGCTGGGAGTACTGGTGGCGCAACGACAGCCACGTCCCCTCCTTCAATTCGTAAGGCTACACGCAATATAAAGAAGGGTTAGCAATAATGCGACTGCCTGTTAAAGTAGAGGACGTCGTTTAAAGAAAACACTCACCGACACCAGTAGGCGGGCTCGTCTCGGACAAGAAGGAGAAGTGTGGGTGCAGCACCTGGTACATGTGGTCAAAAAAGATTCCTGCAAAGACGCAATAGTACAACATCAGTACATAAATTATGTAGCATAAAGATAAGACTGATGAGTCACAAATCCATACCTTCCAGCATCTGCGACGGTGCGAGAGAAGGAAGAGAAGTGGTCACCGCCAGAGCAGTAACTGATGGCGCTCCCTCGGGTAACGTGGCATCAGCACTAGCCGCACCTGCGTTAGAAACAAGATAAAACCTGTCAGGAAAGATCGCAGAATAAAGAAAGAAGGGCGGTGACCCAAAATTTACCTGATGAATCGCCAGCTGGAGCCATGACGAGGGCGTCACTTGATGCAACGGTGGCGTCCCCCTCCCCCATTGGGGTGGTCTCACCTCCCGTTGCCTCATCCCCTGACTCTACAGGAACCGTCGCCACGCTAGCAATGCCAGGAGACGACAAGGAACCGTAGGCAGGGAGAGCGATAATCGGAGCGGTGCCCGACTCTTGAGAAAGAGCGGCCATCTCGTGCTCAGCGATCATGCCCGTTTCACCCGCTACCACCTCGGGCCCAGTGGTCGCAACCGTCTCGTCCATCGTTGCCTTAGGATCTTCTGTAGCAGCCGTTTCGTCCACTGCTGCCTCAGGCTCAGCCGTAGCAGCCGTCTCACCCGCCGCCACCTCGGTCCCGGCATTGGTATCCATCTCGGGCATAGCAGTCATGACTGTCTTGTCAGCCACTATCTCGGGCCCGGCAACTATGGTTACATCGCCTACCGTCGCCTCGGGTTCAGCAGCTACTACCTCCACCGTCCCCTCAGGCTCGACGGTCGCCGCCGTTCCTTCAGTAAGACTCGGCCCTGCAGGACAAGATATATAAGAACTGATAGTTTAAGAACTTTGAAAACAAAGCCTCAAAAACACATTACCTGAGGCGGATTTACCGTTGCTTCTCGAGCTGCACGTGCCATCCGTTTATGAGCAGTAGACAAGGCGACCAGGAGCTCCTCTGAAGGAGTAGCAGCGGGAGTAACAGCGCTTAAACCTGCTCCCGCAGCCAAAGCAGCACTACGCTCCTTGCCGCGAGCCTCAGACGCTTCTTTTCCTCCCGAGCCGTCACGACGGACCTTTTGGAAGCCTCCTTCAGCAAGGCGTCGTCGTCCGCATTCAGGGTTGCCTCCAGAGCCGTCAAGGCTTCCATCATCGTCTTTTTAAGTAGGGCCACTTGCGGTAATCCCGAAGAGGCCGGGACTTCGTTAGCTGGCCCGGGGAGAATTCCCGCTTCGGCTTGCGAGGTAGGTCTTGTAGTCCCTGCAATGAGATAAGGAAATGGTTAGATTGGCCATAAAAAGAAGAATGAAGACTCAATGAGCCGAGATGTACCAATGCCCAATAGAGCGCGATTCCTCTCTTCCTCCTCGAAAGTCCTGAGGGAAGCCGCCAGAGCTTCCTCAGTAGTGGAGCCTGTTACAAAAAGAAGAATGTCAGTCAAGACATGAGAATAAAAATAAAGATATAACGCAATGACAAAAGTGCGACTAATGTTTACTTGATTGCATGAGGGCGGCTATTTTCGCTTGGTGGCTCGCAAGATGCGCAGAAGCAGCAATGGCAGCGTCGAGATCAGTGTCTTCTGGCGCTATGAAGAAACCCTCATTGGTTCCATAATCACTTAAGCCTTCGGTAAGAGGAACCTGAGGCTCTAGGCCGAGTACGACATCAAGGGAAAGGACCGATTTCTTCTTCCTCTTCTGCGCGCGAACCCCGGTCGCACCCAAAATCAGCTTACACTTCGTGGGCACCTTGGGACGGCGGGTCCCGATGTCCGAGCCCAAGCCGGATTCGGGCGAAACCACGTTTACCGTCTCCACGGGAGCACGGGCACTGAGGGCACATCCACAGGATCACGGAGCAATCCACACATGGGGCTTAGCACACGTGGAGGCTCAACTCCAGCATCTCCTCTTAGTGGAGGAGGGACAGGGGTCCTTCGCTTTAAGGGGACGTTGCGATCGCTGGCGGGGGGCGCACCCTTGCGAACAAGCAGCAACCGCTTCTCTTCGCTGATAACAGTACCCATCGCGTGCTGATACCAAGCCCCGTATATGTTGAGGGCCCTTGGAATGCAAGTCGGCTCGCTAATGAAGAAGTGGGAGCCCGTATTTAACCGCATAAAGTGATGCAGTGCACACCGTATTCCCTCTCTGGTGGCCGCGGGCTCTTCCAAAAATGCCTCCAGTGGGACCCCCTGGTTATATCTTAGCTGCTGAGCGAAACGATGGGGGTTGTACCTCATAAAAAGCGCCGCCTCATTCTGCCTGAACTCGAGGAAGCCCGGCCTAATGGAGTATAGATGTAGAATCTCCCGGGCTTTCAACACGGAGGCCCCGTCCTTGAAATTATCGCGCAACGCCAACACCGCCTTAGAGGTTTCCAGGCCGATTGTCAGGACCTTGTCAGTGAAAGAAATACCCGCTCCGACCGTGCGCGGACGAAGAAGTAACCCCCTAGCCTCCTGTGGAGGCGAATTCACGATAGAAGCACCGATCAGCCGCATAACTCTCGGGAATCTGTACTTCTCGTAAAACGAGGGTCTTTTATGAATACCAAATACCCCGAGCACGTGCATTTCCATCCACGAAGTAAAGTAGTGCATTGGGAAACTAGCGGCCTGCACCCCCGGTTCGGTCGTGTCCGCCGCCACGCTAAGACCATAGTACATATGGGCAAACCCGGCAATCCCGATGGCCAATTGTATGCCAGCCACCATTCGATGTGCTGGGTAGAAGACGGACGACCTCATATAGCGAGGGTGGATGGGGAGCACGAACCAGCATAATCATAGCCCCAAAAACCCGAGAAAGAAAGCCTCATCGTCGATGCCCGAAGCAGCGATTTCCGACAAAGGGATGATTGCAGCATCGGGGAGGTAAAAACCTTTTTGATCGGCTTCCAGTACTGGTCGACGATCTAAGCCAAGGCCGAAGGGGTCATCGAGCTTGGCAAATTTTTTGCCCCGTTGCGATAGAATCTCCGGTCGAAGAAAGCGGGCAATGAAGTATGCAAAACTAACGCCCCGGCCTCCCGATTCCAAAAAAAGACTCTTATACATATTCAGCACCTTTACCAGACTCGGAAACTGGTGCTGAATAGCGTTCCCTGGCATTAAGTCCATCACCAACGGCTTGGTGGCAAAAACATATTCGTCTGGAGGAAGTAACTCCTCGTAATGCTCCCCCCTCACCAGCAGACCGGAAATCTCAACAAATTCTTCTAGAGTGATGGAAACTTCCCTGTCCATTAGAAGAAAGGTATGGGTGGGGATGTTCCATTGCTCCACGAACGCCTTAATCCACCATGTCGGAGACGCAGAATACTCGAACAGCGAGGCATAAACTGCACGGTATAGACCGATCTTCAGCAGATGCGCCTTCTTCGCTGACAAAATGTACCTGGCCCACTGCAGATATCCTGCCGAGTGTCGAGGGGTCAATCCGATGTTGTAGGGTTATTCCTAAGGGCTCGACTCGCCCTGGCATATGCACCGGCCCAAAATATCCAAGGCTGCCGGCAACTGCATGGGTATGGAAGCAATCGAAGGTTGAAGAAGACCCTCCAAAGTCCAGTTAACGACCTCCACGGCATAGTTCACCGGGGGTATATCTGCGTACGAGATCGATGAGATCGGATCCGATGGCGTCGCACAGGAGAAGCTTCGGTGATCTTTGATTATTTGATCATACCACCTACCCCACAGGTGAAGGTTTTTGTACTCCGGGTCATAGTCCTTAATAAGAGCAAGAACCTCCCGGTCTACCGGTTCTTCAGGGAATCCACCCTCTGGGTGGAAAAACAGGAACGAGAGATCAGAAGACATGTCGTCTGCAAGAAAGAACGAAATTCAAATTATCAATGTCATAATTTAATTTTTAAAAAAAATCCCAACACTCGGTACTTTAAAATTTGTACCACACTGCAATGCAGTGGAAAGGGGACCAAAAGGGGACCCACAAAATCCAGATGACAATGCATCAATTAATAAGACAGCATCATCATTGGATGAGACTGTCAATTAATGAGGAAATCCTCAAAGAATATTCTCATTGAATGAGAAATCCCTCGAGACAAGGAGAAAATCTCCCTTTCAGAGCAAAGCTCTACAAGAGAGTGACACTTGTCAAACTCTGGTCACGAGGGAATAAAATTCCTTAAAGAGCCTAGCTCTGTAATGATGATGGAAAATCCATCAAAAGTTAATGAAAATTAATTCCTGAGAATTAAAATTCTGGGATCTTAAAGATCCATGAAAAAACTCGTAAGAGTTCTTCATCAAAAGATCAAAAGATCTATATATTGTCAGAAGAGCAGAGCTCTGACCCATGCGTTAAGAAACCCTAAGCAAAGATCTATTTAGATCTATGGGTTCATGAGAGCAAGGCTCTATGTATGAAACCCTAAAGAGGTTTTCTTTAGATCAAAAGATCTATGAGAGCAAGGCTCTGTTAATGGGTAAAACCCCTAAGTTATTAGAATTAATTTAATTTAATTTAATTTAATTTTTACCTAAAATTTTCTAGAGTTCTAACTCTTGAAAGTTCTTGGAAAGAAGAGCAAGGCACTGAAATAAAATTCTTGAGGAGAAGATGATAATCATCTGAGGACCAAGGGTCCTATTTACAGGCGCTGAAGCGCCTCCTCAACTTCTGAGTTGATCCAAGGGCTCAGATGTTGCCACCGCTGCACTCACATGTGCGCCACGTGAGCGCAATGGTGGAGGGGCATTTGTTTCCCCCAATCAGAGCAAAGCTCTGTTTTGAATTTCAAAATTCAAAAATTGAAGTAACGCTTCAGATCCCTTGCGCTGCGCGCCATATATCAAAAGCAGACACGCCAGCGCCAGGAGCGCTGCGCCCTAGGCAGCACACCCCTGTTCAGTTGAAAATATTGCATTTTGGTATAAGTATTTTCCTTATATTTCTTAAATAATAAAAGGTGTTTATTATAAATATTAAACATATTTGGATTTATCTGCAAAATACTATTTTCCATATGTTTATATATTATAATTAATATTATGAAGGAAAATATAAGCATTTTATATTTATATAATATTTTGGTAATTGAAAATATGCATATCATATCAAATATTCTAATCACAATTCTTAAACGATATAATATCATACAAATGGTTAGAATAATATTTCAAAATATATGCATAATATTTTATTAATTAAAAGATGCATAGCATATCAAATATTCTTAATCATGTTTCTTAAAGATTTATTACCATATAAAGTGCATAGCATATTAAATATTCTTAATCAAGTTTCTTAAAGATTTATTACCATATATAGTGATTAAGACACTCTCTCTAATTTAATAAATAAACTAACATTATTCATAGAGATATTGTGAAAGATTTAGCTCAGGTCAAGAGATGAAGATGTTCAAGATGTCAGGATAAAAAATCTGCCAAAATCATAAAATCAATACTGACAGAGACTCAGAATCCAGGCATGGAAAGTTACCATATTAGGAAGTCACCATATATGGTAACTAGTTTTTCTTCTTTGAGGGCTATATAAAGGACCAAGGGCTAAAGTTAGAAGACATCAAGCCGAAGCGATCACGAAGCCCCAGACGCTCACGCATCCAGGCTGATCATCAACTGTTCGTCTACCTCCTTGGAAGAGATCGAGAAGCAAACTAGTCTTTGTAATCATTTTCTAAGGAATAAAGTGTAGATTGTTCAAGTTGATTAATAAAGGTAGTTGTTTTATTTAATTCTTTTGCATTTTACATTATGTTTTCCCTCTCTTTCTTTTCATCTTCTTCTCCCAACATGCGCGAGTAATTC
Organism: Agapanthus africanus; assembly: GCA_030015575.1. Classification (NCBI taxonomy): domain Eukaryota; kingdom Viridiplantae; phylum Streptophyta; class Magnoliopsida; order Asparagales; family Amaryllidaceae; genus Agapanthus; species Agapanthus africanus. The sequence continues at coordinate 410,701,397 of CM057349.1, read as the reverse complement.
TCCGCTTGTTAGGGTTCGTAGGATTAGGGTAGGCTAATGGACGATGAAAATAATTAAACCCTTTTTAAGTCCTATAAAGTTTAGGAACTTTATTAAAATAATCATTAACATCCTAATCGGGCGCACTAGCAATTCCTTGCTAGTTCCGACCGCGATTAGAGATTAGATTAATGATTGTTTTGGTAAAGGCTAGAAATGAACGGAGTTCCGTGTCGAGATAAGGGTTAAGAGTGGGATTCCTTTTCCCTCCAGAAACCCTAATCTACACGCATCACCGTCGTTCTAGTTCTAAATCTATTAATGGATAAAAAGGGTAACTTTTAATTAATCTTCCATAACTACTAAATCCTAACGAACCCTACAAGCCCTATTATTATATTATTTAAATCTCTAAAAAAATCTAGATCTATATTTTACATTCTTGTTTAAAGTAGATCTAGAAACTTTTCACAAAATTCTTTATTGCTCCTCTCTTTCTCAACACATCTAAAGTAAAAATAAAAGGTTCCACGTTTCCCAGAGGACGACCCGTACTCATCTCGGTCTAGCTACGAGCGACACCGTTATTGATTGCGGTTAACTACAAAACACACTAATTCCGTGTCAATCAAATGGCGCCGTTGCCGGGGAAAGGTGCGTAATTTTTTATTTTTACTATTTGTGTTGAATTCTTAGACGAGTCATATCATTAAAACAAAACTGCAAACTGCATATTTAACGATTTATGCGTGAATTTTTGCGAGGAAATCTGGAGTCACGGACTTGAGGAAACAGGAGATCTAGGGTTCACACTTCTCTGGTAAGATTCTAACTCCCTTCTCTCTCCTCTAAAATCCAATAAAATCGATTTTCTGCAGGATTCTTTGCAAAATATCGCTGCTCAAAAATCTTTTTGCAAAGTTTTGTTTTTCGGTTTGTTTTTGCATATTTTAATACGGATCTTTAAGGGGCAAGGACCAAATCAAGATTAGGTGGGGATTTCATCACCCTTCCTAAGCCCCACAAATCACAAACCAAGCATATAGATCAACCCTTCATTAATTTAAAAAATATCTAGACCAGACTCTAAGGACTGTCGCGCTCAATAAGGACAGAGGAAGGTCGTGGGTAATCTATCGTTTATCCGCATTATTTTTGTAGTGCCTAGGCAAGTGTGTCGAAGGCTAGTGGTTTTTAATTAGGCCCACGACGTGGTTCCTTCCCACTTACCTGGCACTTACCTGGCTACAAGGGTAGTACGGAGGCGGTAGAGGATTTATCCTGCGGCTTGTCCTTTGGAAGTCTAGGAGCGGTCTAGAGAATGGACCTAGGTAACCATAGTTCTAGGGTTGTGCATTTTTGTGTGATTTGTCTAAATCCGTCATTTTTCAAAACGAACCAATTACTTTCTCTCCTTTTTACCCCTTCCCCCTTCTTCTCTTCTTATAATGGGTGACCTAAACAGAAGGACACTTGCCGAGCTTTGCTGTCCACAACCAGATATCTCTTGTTTTCGAAATCCCTTCGGTATACCGTCCGGCTCTTCCATGTCCTTAAGAGATCATATAGAACAAGCAGGAAGAAACAGTTGGCCACCTCAGTCTAGGTCTTATCAACCATATCCTAATCCTACACCTGTTTCAGTTCATACCCAGAGTGAGGAAGCCCCTAGACGAATGTCCATTGGTGAGCACATAGCTAGGTCTAGAGGCCAAAGTTTCAACCCGGACCAATATCAACCATCACCACCACTGTCCGGAGAAGAGTTTGATATGCGGTTTGTGGCATATAAGATGTCTGTTGAAAATAGCCAACCAACCAACCCATATCAATATTCTTCTTATCATAATGTTGATCCTACTCCTACCCAAGTTCCGCAACCATTCTATTCCTATCAATCCAATCCGACTTTTCCACCTACTCTAGACAGTTCTTCTAATCAGTTATTTGGGAGTTTTAATTATCCACAGGAATTTCAATCTTATACTGAAACCCCTTATCAGCCCAAGACTAGTCTGGAGCAGACATTAGAAAAATTTATGGAAATGTCGAACCAAATTATGAAGGATTTGGGTAGTAAGACAGAACTGTACCTCCAAACTGAAATCCACAACTCCAGTTTCATAGATTCATCAAGTACACCAAATAGAATGACTGATAAGTTGTGTGACTTTGTAGTGTTTGATTTACCCAACTGTGAAGGGTCCCTTTCAAGTGAAACCATACCCAACCCTTGTGATCTCTACACCTCCACTCTTGAACCAAAACTGATTGAAAACCATACTTTTGATGAGGAGTTTGAGAATTTTACCCTTCACTTGAATGAGGTGATTGACGTTGGGGATATTTTGATTGATGAACCAGAAATTTTGGATGATTTTGTCCCACCAATTCATCAAATCCTTTCACTTCCTTGTGGTCATCATCTTGAGCCTTTAATTCTTCCCGAACCCCAAATATGTCTTGAAGTTGATGATAATGGTATACCCGAAGTTCAGACCGAAATACAGCCTCCATCTTCCACATCTGGTTCAGCAACACTCGACACACCAATTTGTTTACCCATTTCATCTTCTACCTTCTCCGGTTCTTCTTCTGTTCCTATAGTTTCAGTGAGTTTTGATAAATCACAATCCGTTAATTCAAGTTCAGTAATACCGGAAATTCAACTTGATTTGGATATTTTTGAAAAAGAGGTAGATGAGTTTTTCGAGTCCTCTACCTCAGTGATTTTTTATGAATCAAGTAGAATAAATTCTGGCACAAAACTCTTTGACAGCAAAATGTTCAATCACACCATTGATAAAAGTTTTGAAGAACTTTTTGCTGACGAACTTGAATTTTTAAACAATACGGATTTTGTGATTGATCAATCTCCACCTCTAGAGGTTGAACCGTCACCATTCCTTCTTTCTAATCATTCACATTCATCCTCATTCTTTCTTTTCTCTAATTTCAAACCCTTTCCAGACCACCTCTTATGCCTTCCCCACTTTTTCTTGAGTCGATACAACACATTCTTCCACCAACCTATACGATATACTGATAAAATCTTTGAATGGTTGGTGTTAACTTTTGGTCTTTGTAAAGCCTTACTTTGACCAAATGACTCACCCCCTCTTAAAATGCTTCATACTGTCTAACTCAAGTTTGGGGGGGTAGTATATTTTGGGCTCTTGAAAGAAAATGATTTTTACAAAATTGTGAGCCAAAAATAAGTTTGGGGGAGGATTTTCACTTTCATATATTCTTGCCCCCATTAATAATTTCCTCCCAAGTCTACAGGTTTTCGAGCTTAACGGATAGCAACAGTGAGGACACTGTTGAAAACAAGTTTGGGGGAGGTTTGTGCTTATTTACACATCAATTTGCATCATACTTTGCATAAGCACAACATTTTCAAAATTTTAAAAAAAAATTCTTTTATAACAAAAGAGTAGAAAGTGAAAAATTACATCCAAAAGATAGGAATAGTTTAAGAAAACCAAGAAAATTAGAAGTTTTCTTAAATGAACTAGTAATAAGTAGTTATGAGCCGTTGTCCCAAGGGTTAGGAAGATGAAGGAAGTCACTAATCTGAGGATAAAAATAAGTCCGAAAAATAGTTTCTATTCTGGAAGCCAAACATTTGAATGTTGATACCCTACTATATGCACTTACACACGTCTTGAAACTCGGGATAGTAGAGGATACCTTGAAATGCTCTTGTCTAAAAGCCAAAGTATGAAGGAAATGAAAAAAATGAAGAAAATATAAAAATGGTGAAAAGAAAAAAATGAACACTGATTTTGTTATCGCCAAGGCAGCAATAAAAAAATATAGCGAGGGTGCCTCTTCACCTAGTGCCCTAAGGCCAACTGGTCTGGGAGTCACTGCTAAGCCTTAGGTGGTGCAAGACGAGGAAAATATTATCACCTAATCAGCAAGCACATGAGTAATCGGTCGGTTAGTACCTCAAGAAGTATTAACGGTCGCATGAAAATGTGTGAGCAAATCTTAATATTCATCAAATTAAAAAGTACTAAGGTAGATGGACAAGAGTATGATAGCTTGAATTGAATTCTCCGAGTGTAGAGATGTTGTTTACACACACGTGGGGTTATATGATCAATGTTTGGATGAAAGGTAGGAATGAAGAATAAAAGACGATGTTTTATTGAGGGATAATGTGATTTCTAACATTTTTTCATGACTATTAAGATAGGGCTCATGACAACTGAAAAGCTAGTATAGTTGGAAACTCTTCTTTTCAAGGCTTTTCTTTTATGGTTCTTATCTTTATATGTAAATTTCACCATCTTTCTTTTGTTATAGGATTTTGTGGGTGTAATCCGCTGAAAACCCTCAGGAGACAACACTCCTCCTACTAGGGACACCTAGAGGTTTAACGGCTTGCCTACGAAAGTGTGCTATTTAGATTTTTCTTTTTCTTTTCCTCTTTCTCTTGAATAACTAGTTTGCTCGGGGCGATCAAAGTTAAGTTTGGGGGTATCTGTTCAGTTGAAAATATTGCATTTTGGTATAAGTATTTTCCTTACATTTCTTAAATAATAAAAGGTGTTTATTATAAATATTAAACATATTTGGATTTATCTGCAAAATACTATTTTCCATATGTTTATATATTATAATTAATATTATGAAGGAAAATATAAGCATTTTATATTTATATAATATTTTGGTAATTGAAAATATGCATATCATATCAAATATTCTAATCACAATTCTTAAACGATATAATATCATACAAATGGTTAGAATAATATTTCAAAATATATGCATAATATTTTATTAATTAAAAGATGCATAGCATATCAAATATTCTTAATCATTTTTCTTAAAGATTTATTACCATATAAAGTGCATAGCATATTAAATATTCTTAATCAAGTTTCTTAAAGATTTATTACCATATATAGTGATTAAGACACTCTCTCTAATTTAATAAATAAACTAACATTATTCATAGAGATATTGTGAAAGATTTAGCTCAGGTCAAGAGATGAAGATGTTCAAGATGTCAGGATAAAAAATCTGCCAAAATCATAAAATCAATACTGACAGGGACTCAGAATCCAGGCATGGAAAGTTACCATATTAGGAAGTCACCATATATGGTAACTAGTTTTTCTTCTTTGAGGGCTATATAAAGGACCAAGGGCTAAAGTTAGAAGACATCAAGCCGAAGCGATCACGAAGCCCCAGACGCTCACGCATCCAGGCTGATCATCAACTGTTCGTCTACCTCCTTGGAAGAGATCGAGAAGCAAACTAGTCTTTGTAATCATTTTCTAAGGAATAAAGTGTAGATTGTTCAAGTTGATTAATAAAGGTAGTTGTTTTATTTAATTCTTTTGCATTTTACATTATGTTTTCCCTCTCTTTCTTTTCATCTTCTTCTCCCAACATGCGCGAGTAATTCTCCGCTTGTTAGGGTTCGTAGGATTAGGGTAGGCTAATGGACGATGAAAATAATTAAACCCTTTTTAAGTCCTATAAAGTTTAGGAACTTTATTAAAATAATCATTAACATCCTAATCGGGCGCACTAGCAATTCCTTGCTAGTTCCGACCGCGATTAGAGATTAGATTAATGATTATTTTGGTAAAGGCTAGAAATGAACGGAGTTCCGTGTCGAGATAAGGGTTAAGAGTGGGATTCCTTTTCCCTCCAGAAACCCTAATCTACACGCATCACCGTCGTTCTAGTTCTAAATCTATTAATGGATAAAAAGGGTAACTTTTAATTAATCTTCCATAACTACTAAATCCTAACGAACCCTACAAGCCCTATTATTATATTATTTAAATCTCTAAAAAAAATCTAGATCTATATTTTACATTCTTGTTTAAAGTAGATCTAGAAACTTTTCACAAAATTCTTTATTGCTCCTCTCTTTCTCAACACATCTAAAGTAAAAATAAAAGGTTCCACATTTCCCAGAGGACGACCCGTACTCATCTCGGTCTAGCTACGAGCGACACCGTTATTGATTGCGGTTAACTACAAAACACACTAATTCCGTGTCAATCAACCCCCAATCAGAGCAAAGCTCTGTTTTAAAATTCAAAATTTAAAAAAAAATTGAAGCAACGCTTCAGATCCTTGCGCTATGCGCTGCGCGCCACGTGTCGAACGCAGGCGCGCTAGCACAGTTGTGCTGCGCTCTGCGCTGCGCGACACGTGTAAACGCAGGTGCGCTAGCGCAAAGTGCGCCAGCGCTAGAATTGAAAGAATTCCCCACCGTTAGATCAAAAGATCTAATAATAATAATAAATTATTAAATAATCAGAATTAAAATTCTGTTCTGGAAAGATCTTTCCAGTCTTATTAAAATAAGAACATTATCTTCTGTAAAAACAGAAGCCTTAGGATCAAGGATCCAACGGTGGGAAATATTCCCAAATCAATCAGAGAAACATCTCTTCAACTAATTTAACAAATCAATTGGCCCTATATAAAGGCCCCAGGACTTCAAGTCTTATATAGAGAAAACCCTCTGCAAACTTTGAGAGAAGAACTCAAAAAAGAAAAGAAAGGCAAGCCTTTGAAGAAAGAAGATCATTTCTTCATCTTTAAAGGTAAAGAATTATATTCTTGAAAAAAATAGAGATGAAATTATCTCATTAAAAAAGAAGAACGCTCTTCTAAAAAGATCAGAGATCTAAGAACAAGATCAAGGTCTTCAATAAAAAAAAGAGATCAAAAAAGATCTAATTATAAAAGATTAAAAGAAGTAATTAACTTCATTCACAGATCTTTTGATTTATAAAGGCAGAGCCTTTTGATGAGACTAAGAACCTTGGTTCTTGGATCTTGAGGCAAGGCCTCTTTTGAAGAACAAAAAACTTGTTCTTTGATATTAAATTGATTAAAATGTGCTCTGCGCTATTGGACAATGCTTTGCACTCTTGAATTGCACCTTTGCGCTTATTGGACTGGCGCACAGCGCCAGAACGCGCCACGTGTCAACCACAGAACAGTTTGCGCTTTGCGCTTCTAAAAATAGCGCGCTGCGCTCTTGTACTGGCGCACGGCGCCAGAACGCGCCACGTGTCACTCACTGGCGCGCCCTTAAACCAACGTAGCGCGCTCATGAATTAAAAGTGCAGTGCGCTAACCGACTTGCGCTTAGCGCTGAGCGTGACACGTGTCACCTTCGCATGCGTTAGCGCAATGCGCTCTTTGATTAGCGCAAAGTACCTGACAAGCCACGTGGCGCACTATCATACCACTATTTTGCTCCTGATAAATACTATGCATTTTCAGAGCCCAATGCTATGCATTATTAAAAGGGCAGAGCCCAAATAAAAGCCTAATAGGCAAAACATAAATAAAAATGTTAAACATTTTTCAACTGGACTTAGCCCAATTCTGGCCATAAGTCCTCAGTTTAAATTGAACTGAGCTTACCTGCTCTTCTAATCAATTTACACCCGGTCAGAGGGTACATCTCTTCACTCCTTTGATATTTGTCGTTGCAATTCCTCAACGTCTTCAAAGAGGTGGCGGGTCCCGACAACCATACATGTTCATGGACTGTGGGGTCCTTAAACTCATGGACTATGATGTCCTTAATCTCGACCGTGATGTCTTAAAACTAATATCGGACTGTGGAGTCCTCAAATCCACGGACTATGATGTCCTTAACCTCAACCGTAATGTCTTAAAACTAATATCGGACTGTGGAGTCCTCAAATCCACGGACTATGATGTCCTTAACCTTGACCGTGATGTCTTAAAACCAACATCGGACTGTGAAGTCCTTAAACTCACGGACTATGATGTCCTTAACCTCGACCGTGATGTCTTAAAACTAACACTGGACTGTGAGGTCCTTAAACTCACGGACTATGATGTCTTTAACCTTGACCGCGATGCCTTAAAACTAATATTGGACCGTAATGTCCTTAAACTAATTACCGACCGCAATGTCACTAAACTAAACAATAGAGTACAATTGCTCTCTTGTCGGATCTAAACGATCCTGTTAAGTTGATCTTAGTCTAAAATTAGACTAACGTGTCCTTAACAAACATTTAAGTTGATCTTAGCCTCAAATAAGGCTAACGTATCCTTAAACAAAACCCCCCCAAACCCAAATCAAAGAAAGATACGGATTTGGACTAATCCACGTCCTACGGGCGACAACACAAATTAGTCTCCGTATACAATCTACGGGCAACCGAACACAAAACAAACACCCATGACACGAAGTGACCATATGGATAAGGAGAAAGTTGTTACTGCGATGCGGTAGAGTAATTAACTGCAGGAGCTTGCGCCTGCAAGGAAGAACATCCCCACAATCAAAAGCCCCTCAAGCGAGGGAGAATCTGACAAAGTCTGCTACATCGGCCGCATCCGTCTAAACCTTGGATACATAGTGCCATAAATCAACTTGGCATCTTCGAAGAGGTGGACGGATAGCACCAATTAGCATCTACCCCGAATTTCAGGCAAGACGGACCTGCGCAGTCGCGTCTCCGTGTTTGGAGGGGAACAATCATATCAAACACCTACAAGCTGCAAGCGGTCAACTAAACGTAACAGCCACCCAGGTATTAAGCGATCAGAAGATCAACAAGAAAGCATGTGCATTCTCCTGTGAATCCAATTAGTAACACTACCGTACAGTTCGGTCTCTTCGTCTGATATGTCGCATATCAAGTCTAGGGGTGGTAAACGTCAGACCCCAGTAACCGATAAGTCAAGTCGATGTGAGGCTCATAACAGGTTGAGAAACTACTGATAACTCTTACCAGTAGCACTCCATATCAGCCCTGGCCAAGGACTTCCAGTTATAGCCAATCGAACATAGCACAACATCAACTCCCTATACCGGGAGAGACGAAACCCCCTATCGCTCATTGCCTCTATGTGATTCGGGACTATACCCAAAAGCCACCGTTTTGCACCCCCTCTTGGACATGGTAAGGTAGAAATCAAAGCACAGTGGGAATCACACAAGACTCTATTATGATCTCGGGTCTACAGACTAACCTGTACCAGTGTCACCGGAGAACTGCTATCTGACGATAGGTATAATACCATCTAGGAGTTCTCGGCGAGTCCTCTCAGTGTACCCTGTCTCTACTGAGCACCCGTACACCATCTTTGATGTCAAACACCAATGGATATGGGATCGTCCATCGCCCATCATATGGGTCAAGATGCGTATACGCTAGTCTACTCTGGAGTATCGATGCCCTGTCTCGATACACTCTCGAATAGGAATAGTTATAGGACGTACTCTTGGACTATCCTGGCCCCACTAGTATGATCTACATCATAGTCCTAGTAGTCGAGTACATATCCAAAGGGCTTCATCAACATGTGAGAGCAAGACAGTAAACCAATACAAGTCAACATGTTAAGACAAAGTAAAACCAGATAGCATACTATCATATCAAGCAAGAAAGTCCTCTCTATATATATCCAAGCATCCACCATAATATACATCATATGTACAACAATAGCCTCTAGGGCATATATACAACTAACAATCTCCTACTTGCACTAAGGCCAGCTGTTGTAGTATCTCATACCCAACATCCCGAAGAGTCTCTCAAATTGTATCTTGGGAATGTCCTCTGTGAGTGGATCCGCAGTGTTGTCCTTCATGTCAACTCTCCTGACCTCGATCTCGCGGCGATCAACTATCTCCCGGATCAGGTGATACCGCCTCAGAATATGTTAAGACTTCTGATGGGACCTGGGTTCCTTGGCCAAACCCACAGCTCCATTATTATCACAATACAAAAGTATTGGATGCTCAATGGAAGGAACCACACCAAGTTCAGTGATGAACTTCTTCATCCAAACAACCTCTTTGGCAGCATCGTTGGCAGCGATGTATTCAGCCTCCATCGTCGAGTCTGCCACGGTTTCTTGCTTGGAACTCTTCCAACAAACCGCCCCTCCATTTAGGGTAAAGACAAATCCCAAGTGCGACTTAGAGTCGTCCTTATCACTTTGGAAGCTCGAATCAGTAAAGGACTCCACTTAGAGTTCTCCGTTACCATGCACCAAGAATATCTCCTTAGTCTTTCGTAAGTACTTGAGAATGTTTTTCACAGCTGTCCAGTGACTCTCTCCTGGATCTGCTTGATACCTACTCACTACACTTAGTGTGTATGCTACATCAGGTCTGGTACATAGCATCGTATACATGATAGAGCCTACTGCCAAAGTATAGGGTATCCCTTGCATGCGAGCTCTCTCCAAATCAGTCTTGGGAGATATCTCTTTGGAGAGAGTGGGTCCAGAGATCGTGGGTTGGTTCCCATGCTTGGATTCTTCCATACTATACCTCTTTAGTATGGTGTCAATATACCTGGATTGGGAAAATCCCAGTATCCATTTAGATCTATCTCTATAGATCTTAATTCCCAAAATGCAGGAGGCATCACCTAGATCTTTCATTGAGAATCTATGTGATAAGAAGAGCTTGACCGAGTGCAGCATAGGAACATCATTTCCTATCAAGAGTATGTCATCCACGTACAATACGAGGAAGACAACCTTACTCTCTGCAACCTTCTTGTAAATACAAAGTTCATCGACGTTCTTGATGAAGTCAAACTCTTTGACTACAACATCAAAGCGGATGTTCCAACTCTGCGATGCCTGCTTCAATCCGTATATGGATTTAACCATCTTGCACACCTTTCCGCTGCTCCCACTATCTACGAAGCCCTCTGGCTGAGTCATGTACAAGCACTCCTCTAAATCACCATTTAGAAAGGCTGTCTTAACATCCATTTGCCATATTTCATAGTCATGATATGCAGCAATGGCAAGTAAGATCCGGATGGACTTAAGCATAGCCACTGGAGAAAAGGTTTCGTTATAATCCACACCTGGTCGTTGACGAAAACCCTTTGCAACAAGTCTAGCTTTAAAAGTCTCCACTTTTCCGTCTACACCAAGTTTCATCTTAAAGATCCACTTGCTCCCAATGGGTTTTACCCTTTCAGGAGCAACTTCCAAAGTCCATACTTTGTTGGTGTACATGGATTCCATCTCAGATCGCATTGCATCTAGCCACTTCACAGAGTCCCCACTCGTGATGGCCTGCTCGAAGCTAGTTGGGTCATCATCTTCCATGATGCAATCCTCGCTTCCACCGTCAATAAGAAAACCGTAGTATCTCTCAGGTGGATGAGGAACCCTACTAGATCGGCGGAGAGGCTGGGGTTCGTTGGGTACCACTGAATCATCTGGTTCTACTAAATCTTCAGCTGTAGTTTGTGGTGCTGAAACTTCTTCCAGCTCTACCGCTTCGCCACTAATTTCTTTTACAAGAAATTTCTTTTCTAAAAAGGTGGCATGTCGAGAAACAAACACCTTTTGTTCTTCGCCGTGGTAGAAAAGATATCCATATGAATGTTTGGGATATCCCACAAACTTACAAAGAACTGATCGTGCCTCGAGTTTGTCCGGATTTTGTGTTTTGACATAGTCCGGATTTTGTGTTTTGACATAGGCCGGACAACCCCATATCTTAACACGCTTAAGACATGGTCTCTTCCCACTCCATATCTCATATGGTGTGGTAGGTACAGATTTAGATGGAACTTGATTCAATAGGTGTGCTGCTGTCTCAAGCGCATGACCCCAAAAGGAAATAGGTAACTCAGCAGTGCTCATCATAGAGCACACTATATCTAATAGGGTGTGATTCCTCCGTTCTTATATACCGTTGTGCTGTGGTGTATAAGGAGGAGTAAGCTGAGAGAGAATCCCATTCTCTTTTAGATAATCCAGGAACTCATTGCTTAAGTATTCTCCTCCTCGATCTGATCGAAGGATCTTAATACTTTTGCCCGTTTGGTTCTCTACTTCGTTCTTATATTCTCTGAATTTCTCAAAAGCTTCAGACTTGTGTTTCAATAGGAACACATGTCCGTATCTTGAGAGATCGTTAGTGAATGTAATGAAGTAGGAAGAACTGTTCCTGGCATGTATAGACATGGGACCACATACATCACTATGTATCAGCCCTAAGAGTTCTGTAACTCTTTCTCCATGTCCACTAAACGGAGTTTTGGTCATCTTGCCTTTGAGACAAGACTGGCAAGTATCATAAGATGAAAATTTGAACGGATTCAAATATCCATCCTTATGTAACTTAGCTAGCCGTGTCGTATTGATATGACCTAGTCTACAATACCACAAGAAGGATTCGTTCATTTCTGAACTCTTCCTCGTGTGTGTGTTTTATATATTAAGTACTGTAGTTTGGTTGAGAACGTATATGCCATTATTTGACGATCCTGATCCAATCAACTTTTGATTCAAGAATATGTTCATAAAATTATCCTGTACTACAAAATTATATCCTTCTTTGCTCAATAAAGAAACTGATATAAGATTGCATATCAGGGTCGGAATGTAATAGCATTCGTTCAGAACCAATGTATTACCATTTGGTAATACAAAGTGATATTCGCCAACTGTTTTGGCTGCAACATTTGCACCATTCCCAACTCTTACGGAATGATCACCCTCTCCTAGTTCCCTACCTTTTGCGTAGCCCATGTAACATATTACATATATAAGATCCAGATCCGGTATCTAATATCCAGGACGTAGAGTGAACTGAGAAACAGTTCTCAATAACAAATACACCCGAAGAAGATGCATCATCACGCTTGTTCTTCGTTTGGGTGGCGTGAGAATCTAGATATTTTCCTATTCCCTGCTCGGACTTATAACAATTATAAGTGGAAGCGGGACCAACGTTCCCCTGCTCAGTATAAAAAGCGGGTTCAGTCAATACATTTATATTATTATCTTGATTAAGGCCTGACAGGGTCGGTTGGAGCAGCAAACTCGGATTCGGTAAGAATCTCATTTTTTGGTAGTACGAAGGGGGAATTGGCCCAAAAATGGGATAGGGGTAAAGACGCAGTCGTCTTCACCAATCTTTCTTTTTAAGCAAAAATTCGAAAACACTTTAGCGTATGCTCTTGCAAGATTAGATTGGTTATTATCTTATCTAATCAGGATGGCTCCCACTGCTTTTTATCAAATCTTCCTTAAAACCCTAAAAGGTAAGACTAGCCGGGATTAATTACACCTTACAAGTTTGCCAATCTTTCAGCCAGGCTAGTGTTGGTAATTTGAGGGAGGTTCCCCATGCTTTCGCACGGACCTAATTAGAATAATCCTCTTTTTCCCAGAGGAATAACCCCATTAACACCTTTCTAGACACCTACTTGGTCGGCTAATTGTCCTGTGTAAGATTCTCCCAGGAGCAACTCTTACTCGCAGTGGGTATCAGGATCCAACTATCTCATAGGAGGTATGCAATCTCATTGCAAATTTCAACACTTGAAATTCCCGATAATGCTTTTACCCCTAACCTTCAATGACCTTGACAAAGGCTAACAAACAATACAAAGCTAGTCAAGTTCAACCCGTCATTTCATGATTGAAATAAACCCACCCGCAAGACCCTTGACAAAGGCCAACAAGGTCGTATGACTACCCTAATCCAATCGCATCACATGCTTAGGCAGATAAGAACTAGTCAGCTACCGCACACTACGCCTTGACAAAGGCCAACAAATGCAGCATGAATACTAAATAGTTTTTATCTGAAATGACGGGGGGTTATGCAGGTTTTTCAGAAAACCATGAGCGTAATGAACTCGATATTGTTGTAGAAACAAATGATTTTGAAAGGAGTGTTTTTTAGGCTTTTCTAGTTTCGCTAAAGAGGTCACTCCCGGTGAAGGGATATCGGCTCTTTCCTTATCGAATAAGGTGCAGGATATTTCACAAATACCGCGGTGCAAAGTAAGAACTATAGAAGCAATCAAAAACAAAACCGTGAGTTTATAGCATCTGCCAGTTTTACTAAAGAGGCCACTCCCGGTGAAGGGATCTCGGCTCTTTCCTCATCGAATAAAGTGCAGGGTATATCACATATACCACTATGCAAAGCAAAAACTGTAGCTACCCATTTTGAAAATTTGATTCTACAACATCTTTTAAGTTTCTTTTCTTTTATTAATATCATTAATAAATCCCATCATTTATGCTTCCTAAGCATCACAGAAGAAATGAAAGCAGTAATATATATATATCTATATATATAGTACAAGCATTCGTCTTAAGCAGTAATATGATCTCATCACAGAACATTACAGCAGAAGATAACATATAAAATATTGGATATACTAGAACGTCCGTGTTTTATATCGAGCTAGTATAAAACATGGATTCCACGGTCGCGATGAATAGCCAAACCCACATCTCTAGACTCCTATGAGAGCAGCAAGTAACACTGCCAATTGTAGGGTTAGGAGACCCGGTCTCGACTCCTCGAGATGGCCTCCCACTGGACCCAAGAACCCGGTTACTTGTGCTCTCCTCCTTGGGTCTATCCTAATGCGGAAAAGTAAATAATATATAATGGTGACATCAAGCTCAACCCGGAAGTGCCCCAATAAAAGAATATTACATACAATGAATTTTACATGAATGAAAATAAAAACCCTCATCTCACATAAAACCACGGCTATTCAGAACACGACGATCCAATATAGCATATCACAGCAACACATAATATCTCATATCATCAACGTAAGCAAGTATGCGTATCCCGATTGTCATTAATGTATAGCAACGAAGCCGGCAATACCCCGCATACTACACTTACGGTCGCGGAAAAGAAAGTGAAAAACTACAACATTTGGAATCCATAATCTCCTTAGACATCGTAAACCCGAAATATCACATATTACGGATTTCATGCCTAACTATATGAATTCCACATATTGTATCACAATCACAGAATATCAAGACGATGTTTAACGTTTCGATCGAATCAAAATACACTCACAAATTACCCCCGTGAGCTCAACACTTGAACAAAGTTAAAACACTCAAAAACCGTGCCACAGTGTCTATGGACCAGCCGTAGAAGGAGTTAACCAACGCCTCACCTATGACACTACGGAACTACGGCAAACCCGAAGGTTCGAACGTGGTTCCGTGGGCATAGAATCGAGTTAAGGTTATTATAGTCTTTTAGGGGGTCCATAGGGGTACTTGCATGATTTTACGAGTACAATCAACTTCGGAAAATTACAACACTTGGAAATTTCAGCGGGGTATAAAATGTGATGTGCGAAATTCGATCGAACTGCTAAAAATAGTCAAGCTTACCAATACAGTGTTAAGTTATACGACTATGAAGCACTACGAATTAGCCCAGGTCAAATAAATCATCACATGAAAATTGGGCTAAATAAACAATACTAAGAAACCTAAAATGGAGACATGAGAGCACAGGGGGAATACGGGGGGGAGAGGAGCCTTGGGGGCCGGCCTGGCCGGATTTTCAGGCCATGGGATCGGCCAAAATCCGAGCCCCTCCCTCCGTGTTTCTCCCATGTTCTTAGAATGTCCCAAATATCATTCTGCACCTGTTTGAAAAAATTTTAAAGGACTTTTTGCAAAATTTCCAGAGAGCAAAATGGGGTGTTCATAATATCGTATTTCGGAGTGGATTTCGTTTTTGTAATTGTTATAACACCGTATCTAGAATTCTAGTTTGGCTCTGATACCACTGTTGGGCTTCCTTTGCAACTAGTCTAGCGTTTGGTAGCATCACTCATGCCACTTTAAAATTTAGAGAGGTGCAAAGCAAGCAAACCATGAATCATGCTAGAATTTCTAGGGTAACAAAATTTTCATCACATACAAATAAGTAAAAGAGATAGAGATTACAACCTTTGTAGTCCGTTCCTTCCCTTCATAAGCTCCGTGTTGAGGTCCCTTCGCTGCGATCATCAAGAACTCCGACTCTCATGAGGCTCCAAGAGTTGAATGATGCATCGTGCTTGAAGTCTTCATGATTTAAGATGATCTACCTTGAAGAATCTATAACCCAAGCTTGCATTTCACTAAACAACTTATTAGAGAAGTGAACACTTTAATCTAAGTGGCTAGAATAGATGAGAATGATGAAGTAGGAATTTTACTCTCTTTTGTTTTCAATTTCTCACTCAATATCATCACAAATCAAAAAGCAAGTGAAGGTTTTTCAAGAGCTCAAGGAAGAAGAAGATGAAGCTTTTCCTTTTGTGATGAATAATGAATTATTGTTATGGTTACTTATTCAACCATGAGTTAAGCATGAAGGGTTTTAACTCATGTAGAGAATAAACTAGAGTTAATGGTTTGGATTGGGTTAACAAATATCTACACAAAATAGCAAAGCTAAAGACAAAGTCAAAGTTTCATGAAGCATCCAAAAGCTAACCTAAAAGCTAACCCTAATCCAAATCCTAACTAGGTTTAATCTCTAAATCATTGTTGCATTTGTAACCCTAACTTGTTACAATATTATATATCACATATACAATATATTTTGTAACAAAAAGAAAATAATACAATTAACATATATCGCATATATATCAATGTATTATCCGGTGAGAAAATGAATCAATAAAGCGAGCTTATATTAGTTAACGTAATGTAATGTATCACAAATATAATTATACATTAAATTATCGAATCAACACTTGATTCGACAATCCAGCTATATTGCATATAACCGACTAATATTACATATACCAATTCATCGAATCAACACTTGATCCGATGACCCGGCTATATCACATATACCCGGCCGATATCTCATATTGCGAGAATAAAATACGGTATCTCATATTGTATTATTCTCGGTCCCGCACATATCGAATATGTGCTCCTACTCCGTTTTGCCTGAGCCAAGAAACATCTGTGTAGGACTTTAAAGAATCGTCAATACGCCGACAGTAGGTGATGATCATATCAAACACCCACAAGCTGCAAGTGGTCAGCTAAACGTAACAGCCACCCAGGTATTGAGCGATCAGAAGATCAACAAGCAAGCCTGTACATTCTCCTGTGAATCCAATCAATAACACTACCGTACAGTCCGGTCTCTTCGTCTGATATGTCGCATATCAAGTCTAGGGGTGGTAAACGTCAGACCCTAGTATCCGATAAGTCGTGTCGATGTGAGGCTCATAACAGGTCGAGAAACTACTGATAACTCTTACCAGTAGCACTCCATATCAGCCCTGGCCAGGGACTTCCAGTTATAGCCAATCGAACACTGCATAACATCAACTCCCTATACCGGGAGAGATGAAACCCCTCCTATCGCTCATTGCCTCCATGTGATTTGGGACTGTACCCAAAAGCCACCATTTTGCATGCCTTCTTGGATGTGGTAAGATGGAACTCAAAGAACAGTGGGAATCACACAAGACTCTATGATGATCTCGGGTCTACAGACTAACCTGTAGCAGTGTCACCGGAGAACTGCTATCTGACGATAGGTATAATACCATCTAGGAGTTCTCGACGAGTTCGTTCACTGTACCCAGTCTCCACTGAACACCCGTACACCATCTTTGATGTCAAACACCAATGGATATGGGATCATCCATTGCCCACCGTATAGGTCAAGATGCGTATACACTAGTCAACTCTGGTATATCGATGCTCTGTCTCGATACACCCTCGACTAGGAACAGTTATAGGATGTACTCGTTGACTACCCGGGCCCCACTAGTATGATCTCATCATAGTCCCAGTAGTCAAGTACATATCATAAGGGCTTTATCAACATGTGAGAGCAAGACAGAAAATTAATACAAGTCAACATGTTAAGACAAAGTGAAACCAGATAGCATACTATCATATCGAGCAAAAAAGTCCTCACTATATATATCCAAGCATCCACTATAATATACATCATATGTACAACAATGGCCTCTAGGGCATATATACAACTAACAGGTATACTAGCATGTATAACTAATACATGAAGCAATAATATGACAATGTATATATGTGCAACAGTCATGAAAGGTACACTAGCAGGTACAACTAATACATGAAGCAATAATATGACAATATGTATGCAACAATCACGTAAGGTACTCTATCAGGTACTACTAATACATGAAGCAATGATATGACAATGTATATATGCAACAGTCATGAAAGGTACTCTAGCAGGTACAACTAATACATGAAGCAATGCATATAAAATAAGAGTATGTAAATGCAACAGTCATGGAAGGTACTCTATCAGGTACTACTAATAAATGAAGCAGTGCATAAACAATAAATGCGAAGTATGGGATGAAACATGTCATTTTCACGGAATCCTGACATCATGGTAGGACCAAAATCCATCAAGACAATCCAAATCCCAATTTCCTCAAATCAGCCCCCAAATTGGCTCTCATATCATGCAAGTCTCACAAATCCTGAATGTACAATATCAAGTAAATCTCATATATCCTGAATGTACAAAATCAAGTAAAACTCATATATCCAGTGCCCAATATCCAGTAATCTCATATATCCTAAATCCAATATCGAGTGAATCTCATATATCCTAAATCCAATATCAAGTGAATCTTATATATCCTAAATCCAATATCAAGTGAATCTCATATATCCTAAGTATATTTGTTAGTTATATGTATGTCCTAGAGGCCATTACTGTACATACGATGTATATTGTAATGGATGCTTGGACATATATAGGGAGGACTTTCTTGCTCGACATGATAGTATGCTATCTGGTTGTACTTTATCTTAACATGTACTCTGATTGTCTCTATATTACATGTTGATAAAGCCCTTAGGATGTGTACTCGACTACTGGGACTATGATGAGATCATACTAGTAGGGCCACGGTAGTCGATGAGTTCATCCTATAACTGTTCCTAGTCGAGGGTATATCGAGACAGGGCATCGATGCACCAGAGTAGACTAGCGTATACGCATCTTGACCCATATGATGGGCGATGGATGATCCCATATCCATCGTTGTTTGACATCAAGGATGCTGTACGGGTGCTCAGTGGAGACTGGGTACACTGGACGGACTCGCCGAGAACTCCCAGATGGTATTATACCTCACGTCAGATGGCAGTTCTCCGGTGACACTGGTACAGAGTAGTCTGGTTACCCGAGATCGTCATAGAGTCTTGTGTGATTCCCACTGTGCTTTGATTTCCATCATACCACGTCTAAGAGGGCGTGCAAAAAGGTGGCTTTTGGGTACAGTCCCGAATCATATGGAGGCAATGAGCGATAGGAGGGGATTCGTCTCTCCCGGTATAGGGAGTTGATGTTACGCTGTGTTCGATTGGCTATAACCGGAAATCCCTGGCCAGGGTTGCTGAGATTTACTGGTAAGTGTTATCAGTAGTTTCTCAAACTGTTATAGACCTCATATCGACACGACTTATCGAGCTACTGGGGTCTGACGTTTACCACCCCTAGGCGAGATATGCGACATATCAGACGACGAGACCGGACTGTACGGGAGTGTTACTGTTTGGATTCACAGGAGAATGTACATGCTTGCTTGTTGATCTTCTGAGCGCTCAATACCTGGGTAGCTGTTACGTTTAGCTGACCGCTTGCAGCTTGTGGGTGTTTGATATGATCATCACTTACTGCCGGCGTATTGACGATTCTTTAGAGTCCTACACAGAGGTTTCTTGGCTCAGGCAAAACGGAGTAGGGGCACATATGTGATATGTGCGGGACCGAGGATAATACGATATGAGATACCGTATTCTATTCTCGCGATATTTGATATCAGCCGGGTCATCGGATCAAGTGTTGATTCGATGAATCGGTACGGATAAATATTAGTCGGTTATATGCGATATAGCCGGATTGTCGGATCAAGTGTTGATTCGATAATTTAATGTATAATAATATATATGATATATTAAATTACATTAACTAATATTATCTCACTAAAAGATTCTTTTTCTCATTCGGGTAATACATTGATATATATGCGATATATGTTAATTGTATTATTTTATTTTGTTATGATAAATATTATATATGTGATATATAATATTGTAACATGATATGATTACTAATGCAACATGTTTAGTAGAGATTAAACATGGTTAGGGTTTGATTAGGGTTAAACCTTTCTAGATGTTTCTAGAAGGTTTTCTTTTTTGTTTTGGAAAAGATATTTTTGCATGATATTTCTTAACCCAACCAAACCCTTTAACCCTAGTTCAATCTCTACAATGGTTACTTGACCATGGTTGCATAATTCATCATTATCTCCTTTACATTATTCATCACAAAAGGATTCTTATCATATTGTTCATCTTCATCCTTCTTCCTTCTTCATGAAAATGCTTACTAGATTTTTCCAAGTGATGAATAAATGTGAGAAAAAGATAAATAAAGAGAGCAAAAATCCTACTTCATCATCCTCATCTTCTTTTGCCCTTTAGATGAGAGTGTACACTCAATTTTAGTGAGTGTTAGCTTGTGTTAATGAAATTTCAAGGTAGATCATCTTTGTATCGAAGATCGGAAGCAAGACTGTACCTTTCTCTTCGTGGAGCCTCTCGAGAGTCCGGAGCATGATGATCGCAGCGAAGGGACTTCAACACGGAGCATATGAAGTGAAGGACCGGATCTACAAAGGTTGTAATCCCTCTCACTTAGTGTTAAAGTGTTTAGCATGCTTGTTTTCGCCTAATCTCTAGTTTAAAGATCCGTATTCGGGTTGTTCGGCACGGCTAATTTTTTAATCGGGCATGGTTGATACCTCGTAGACCCTTGTGCGCGTGCCTAGCAACCCTACAGTGGTATCAGAGACAAGCTAGAGCTTTAGGCGAAGTCTAGACGAAGTTTAAAGTCCGATCGAACGCTGAAACCCCGACACGGAACCCTCTCTGTACATTTTTCAAAAATGTGGTTTTTTCTGAATTAAAAATTCTCAGAAAATTAAGCAGGAAAAAATAAGAATTACTGTGAAGTACGGACCTCTAACTCGAAAATTTGACCGCTGAACAACGGCGAAACCATGGGTTTTGCGGCGGTTCCGCGGCCAAAATTTAGACTTAGTCCCTGAAATTTCATGTAATTATTTTTAGGCCCTTTCTTGTTAATTTTTTCTGGGAATATTTTAATTACACTCAAGTGTTGAGTTTTCAAGGGTTGTATTAGGGAATCGTTGATTCGATCGGATAATTTAACTTTGTTTAGTTTGTCCGGATAATTTTTAGAAACTGTTAAAAAGTTGGAACGGATATCAATAACTCACTTTTTCCCAAGTCGGAAAATTTTTCAAAAGTTGGATTTTTTCTCGTGTTGAAGAACGTTCTAAGTCGTGCAAGTAACGCGGTGGACCCTCTAGAAGACAACAAACCTTAACTCGATTATGTGACCGTCTTGAACTACCTTTTGAACCTTAGGATTTGGGGCAGTACGGCGTGCCACATGTGAGGCGTTGGCTTGACCCTTTTACGGCTGGACCATTGGTACCGTGGCATGTGATGGATGTTTTTAAACTGTTTTCAAGTGTTGAGATATATTGGGGAAATCTTGGGTGTTTGATTATTCGATCGGAAAGTTTAACATTGTCTATTTATCTGGAATGTGATACAATATTTGGAATCCACAAAAAGTTATGAGATAACTGATTTGAATATTATAAACATAGCAGTTTAGTCTCAGAAGATCGGTTGCCATGGAATTTTGATGTGATCAAAAGTCCGTCGCAATCACGTAGCGTACGCGGATACTCGCCGGGTAAACTTAATAGACAGCTACGCCCCATAGCCCCGACCAAGTGACTGTAGGAGAACCCCGTCGCCAAAAGCATCCGTTCAGGTGCTTGCGGCAGCGGTGTTCCGCCTTAGTGCACTTTGTCGACGGCATCCGGGGGTGCGGCCGTCTACTAAAGTTTGCGACGAGCATTCGATCAGAATGTCGGGAATCTTGTTGAATTGCCCGACTTGATATTGAAAAGAGTTTTCGATAATGAGACTAAAATGCGGGGTTTATAATTGTTAGTCATGTGATGTCTAAGGAATTCATTTGGTTAGGCATGCGATATCTAAGGAGGTTGCGGATTCCAACTGTTGTAGTTTTACACTTTCTTTTCTGTGACCATAAGCGTAGTATGTGGTGTATCGCCGGCTTCGTTGCTATACATCAACGACAATCGGGATACGCATACTTGCTTACGTTGATGATATGAGATATTATGTGTAGCTGTGATATGTTGTATTGGATCGTCGCGTTTGAATAGCCGGGGGTTTTATGTGAGATGAGAGTTTTTCTTTTTCATTCATGTAAAATTCATTTGTATGTAATATTCTTTTATTGGGGCACTTCCAGGTTGCGGAAGATGTCACCGTTGTATATTATTTACTTTTCCGCATTAGGTAGACCCAAGGCGGGGAGCACAAGTAACCAGGTTCTAGGGTCCAGTGGGAGACCATCTCGAGGAGTCGAGACCGGGTCTCCTATCCCTAGAATTGGCAGTGTTGCTTGCCACTCTCGTAGGGGTCTGGGGATGTGGGTTTGGCTATTCATCACGACCGTGGAATCCGTGTTTTATACAGGCTCGTATTAAAACACGGACGTCCTAGTATATCCAATATTTCATATATGTTTCTTCTGCTGCAATGTTCTGTGATGAGATCATATTACTGCCTGAGACGAATGTTTATATTATATATATGAGTTATATGTTATATTGCAGATTTCGTTTCAAAAGAGAAGCTTGCGAAGCATAATAAAATGGGACTTCATTAATGTAATTAATGACATAAAAGAAACCTAAGATGTTGTGGAATCGAATTTTCCAAAACAGGTACCTACAGTTCTTGCTTTGCATAGCGGTGTTCCTTGTAGAACATCCTGCACCTTATTCGATAAGGAAAGGACCGAGATCCCTTCACCGGGAGTGACTCCTTTAGCAATAACTGGTAGATGCTACAATTCTCGGTTTGTCTTTTGATTGCTTCTATAGTTTCTGCTTTGCACAGTGATATATATGATATATCCCGCATCTCATTCGACGAGGAAAGGGCCGACGATCCCTTCACCGGGAGTGACCCCTTTAGCAAAACTACAAAAGCCTCAAAAAACACTCCATTTTTAAAATCATTTGATTCTACAACGATATCAAGTTCATTACGCAATAGGTTTTCAGAAAAACCTGTCGTAACCCTCCGTCATTTCAGATAAGTTGTATATAGTATTCGTGCTACATTTGTTGGCTCTCGTTAAGGTGTAGTGTGCGGTAGCTATCTGCTGCTTATCTGCTGCATATGATGCGATTGGATTAGGGTAGTCGTGCGACTTTGTTGGCTTTCGTCAAGGGTCGTGCGGGTGGGTTTATTTCAATCAAGAAATGACGGGTTGGACTTGACTAGTAGCCTATGGTTTGTTGGCTTTCGTCAAGGTCATAGGATGCTAGGGGTAAAATATTATTAGGAATTTCAAGTGTTGAAATTTGCAATGAGATTGCATACCTTCTATGAGATAGTTGGATCCCGATACCCGCTGCGAGTAAGAGTTACTCCTGGGAGAGTTTTACACATTACAATTAGCCGATCAAGTAGGTGTCTAGAAAGGTGTTAACGGGGTTACGCCTCTGGGAAAACGAGGTTTACTTTAATTAGGTTCGTGCGAAAGCACGGGGGACCTCCCTCAAAGTACCGACACTGGCCTGGCCGAAAGATTGGTGAACTTGTAGCGTGTAATTAATCCTGGCTAGTCTTTCCTTTTAGGGTTTCAAGGAAGATTTGATTAAAACAGTGGGAGACATCCTGATTAGATATATTAGATAACCAATCTAATCTTGCAAGAGCATACGCTGAGTGTTTTCTTCTCTCTCTCTCTCCAGGTAGCGACCATATCACGCCTTAATAAAGATAATAAAACGGATATATTGACCGAACCCGCTTGTTATACTGAGCTGGAAAACGTTGGTCCCGCTCCAACTTATAATTGTTATAAGACAGAGCAGGAAATTGGGGATTACCATAATTCCCGTGCCGCCCAAACGAAGAGAGTGCATGTTGATGTGTCATCTTCGGGTGTGTTCATTACAGAGAACTGTTTCTCAGTATCCTTTACGTCCTGGGTATGAGATACCGGATCAGGATCCCGCGTATGTAATCTGTTACATGGGCTACAGACAGGTAAAGAACTGAGAACGGGTGATAAGTTTCATGAGACAGAAAATGGGGCAAGTGTTGCAGCCAAGTCTGTTGGTCACTGTCATCCTGTATTACCAGTACATTGATTCTGAACGAATGTTATTAGATACCGAACCTGATATACAAAATCATATATGTCTCTTTATTAGTAAGGAAACGATAAAATTTTGTATTGTTGGATAATATTTTGAACATTTCCTATATCAAAAGTTGATCGGTTCAGGCAAGTTGTCTAAAAGCATTGATGTTCTAAATCAAACTACAGTTCTTAGTATATGAACACACACGAGAGGAAGAGTTCAGAGATGAACGAATCCTTCTTGAGGCATTGTAGACTGGGTCATATCAATGCGACCCGACTAGACTGAAGTTACATAAAGATGCATATTTAAATTAGTTTGAATTTACATCTTGTGAAACTTTCCAGTCATGTCACAGAGATAAGATGACCATAGCTCCGTTTATTAGAAACAGAGAAAGAGTTAGTGAACTCTTGGGATTGATACATGCTGATGTATGAAAGTCCCATGTCTACACATGCCAAGACCGGTTCTTTGTACTTCATTACATTCTCTGATGATCTCTCAAGATTCAGACATATGTTCCTGTTGAAACACAAGTCTGAACCTTTTGAGATATTCACAGAATATAAGTTAGAAGTAGAGAACCAAAATACGGGTAAAAGTATTATGTCCTTTGATGAGATCAAGGAGGAGAATACTTGAGCACGGAATTCCTGGACTATTCTAAAGGAGAATGAGATTCTCTCTCAGCATTACTCCTCCTATACACCATAGCACGATGGTATATCGGGGCGGAGCAATAGCACCCTATGTGATATGGTGTGTTCTATGATGAGTACTACTGAGTTTCCTATTTCCTTTTGGAAGTTATACACTTGAGAAGCTGCATACCTATTGAATAGGGTTCAAATCAAATCAGTTGCCTACCACTTCATATGTGATATGGAAAGGGAAGAGCCCATATCTTAAGTTTGTTAAGATTTGGGGTTGTCCGGCCTATGTCTAAAAAGCAAAATCCGGACAAGCTCGAGGCAAGATCTGTTCTGTAGAACTGGAAAGGTTCCAGCTATACAAACTACAGCTGATGATTTGGTAAACCCGAAGGATTCAATAGTTACCAACGAACCTCAGCCTCTCCGCCGATCTAGTACGGCTCCTCACCCACCTGAGAGATACTTCGGTTTCTCTATGACAGTGGGAGCGAGGATTGCATCATGAGATGATGACCCAACTAGTTTCGAGCTGGCCATCAGGAGTGGGACTCTGTAAGAATGGATGGATGCTTATCGATCTGAGATGGAATCCTTATACACCAACAAAGTATGGACTTTGGTTGCTTTATCTGAAAGGTTAAATCCCCATCAGGAGCGAGTATATCTTGAGAAGATTACTTGGTGTACATGGAAAAGTTGAGACTTTCAAAGCTATGTTTAAGTCCATCCAGATCCTACTTGCCACGGCTACATACCATGACTACGATATCTGGTGGTTGGGTGTCATGACTGCTTTT
This sequence comes from Agapanthus africanus, assembly GCA_030015575.1. Lineage (NCBI taxonomy): Eukaryota > Viridiplantae > Streptophyta > Magnoliopsida > Asparagales > Amaryllidaceae > Agapanthus > Agapanthus africanus. Next base: position 410,675,855 of record CM057349.1, on the reverse strand, counting down.
CTAAATGATGTTTTAGAAAAGAGCGTCTATAAGTACACAGCCAGAGGGCTTCGTAGACAGTGGGAGCAGCGGAAACGTGAGCAAGATGTTTTATGTGATAAAACAGGCATCGCGGAGTTGGAACATCTGTTTTGATGTGGTAGTCAAAGAGTTTGACTTCATCAAAATGGTAGATGAACCTTGTATATACAAAAGGGTAGTAGAGAGTATGGTGGTGATCCTCGTAGAGTACGCGGATGACATACTCTTAATAGGGAAGGAGTTTCCTATGCTACACTCGGTCAATCTCCACTTATCACAAGGATTCTCCATATAGGATCAAAATGATATCTCCTAAATCCTGGGTTTTGGATCTATGAGATAGATCTAATTGGATGTTAGGATACACACTAGTTATAGTGAGATGGTATCAATCAATCCTGGGGAGAATCACTGGAAAGGTTCCATGGTGATAAGGACGACTGAATGTCAGTCGCAGGCATTGTCTTTACCCTCAGTAGAGGGACGGTATGTTGGAAGAGTTCCAAGTTAGATACCGTGACATTCTAGACGATTAAAGGCAAGATACATCGTTACCAAAGATGCTACCAAAGAGGCAGTCTGGATATATATAAGTTCATAAGATGAACTTCGTTCCTACCATTGTGTGACAATGGAGTTGTGGCTTTAGCCAAGGAACTACCGTCCCATCAGAAATCCAGATATAATTCTTAGGCAGTATCACCTGATTATGGAGATGGTTGATCTCCAGGGAGATCGAGGTTAGGAGAGTGGACACAGAGGACAACAGCGCGAATCCACTCACAAAGGCCTTTTTCCCAGCAGAGACTTTTATGGGATGGTTGAGTATGAGATATTTCAACCACAGCTAATTGTTGGGTATATGATACCACAACAGATGGCCCTAGTGCAAGTGGGAGATTGTTAGTTATATGTATACCCTAGAGGCCATTACTGTACATACGATGTATATTGTAATGGATGCTTGGACATATATAGGGAGGACTTTCTTGCTCGACATGATAGTATGCTATCTGGTTGTACTTTATCTTAACATGTACTCTGATTGTCTCTATATTACATATTGATAAAGCCCTTAGGATGTGTACTCGACTACTGGGACTATGATGAGATCATACTAGTGGGGCCACGGTAGTCGATGAGTACATCCTATAACTGTTCCTAGTCAAGGGTATATCGAGACAGGGCATCGATGCACCAGAGTAGACTAGCGTATACGCATCTTGACCCATATGATGGGCGATGGATGATCCCATATCCATCGGTGTTTGACATCAAGGATGGTGTACGGGTGCTCAGTGGAGACTGGGTACACTGGACGGACTCGCCGAGAACTCCCAGATGGTATTATACCTCACGTCAGATGGCAGTTCTCCGGTGACACCGGTACAGAGTAGTCTGTTGACCCGAGATCGTCATAGAGTCTTGTGTGATTCCCACTGTACTTTGATTTCCATCATACCACGTCCAAGTGGGTGTGCAAAAAGGTGGCTTTTGGGTACAGTCCCGAATCATATGGAGGCAATGAGCGATAGGAGGGGATTCGTCTCTCCCGGTATAGGGAGTTGATGTTGCGCTGTGTTCGATTGGCTATAACCGGAAATCCCTGGCCAGGGTTGCTGAGATTTACTGGTAAGTGTTATCAGTAGTTTCTCGAACTGTTATAGACCTCATATCGACACGACTTATCGAGCTACTGGGGTCTGACGTTTACCACCCCTAGGCGAGATATGCGACATATCAGACGACGAGACCGGACTGTACGGGAGTGTTACTGTTTGGATTCACAGGAGAATGTACAGGCTTGCTTGTTGATCTTCTGAGCAATCAATACCTGGGTAGCTGTTACGTTTAGCTGACCGCTTGCAGCTTGTGGGTGTTTGATATGATCATCACCTACTGCCGGCGTATTGACGATTCTTTAGAGTCCTACACAGAGGTTTCTTGGCTCAGGCAAAACGGAGTAGGGGCACATATGTGATATGTGCGGGACCGAGGATAATACGATATGAGATACCGTATTCTATTCTCGCGATATTTGATATCAGCCGGGTCATCGGATCAAGTGTTGATTCGATGAATCAGTACGGATAAATATTAGTCGGTTATATGCGATATAGCCGGATTGTCGGATCAAGTGTTGATTCGATAATTTAATGTATAATAATATATATGATATATTAAATTACATTAACTAATATTAGCTCACTAAAAGATTCTTTTTCTCACTCGGGTAATACATTGATATATATGCGATATATGTTAATTGTATTATTTTATTTTGTTATGATAAATATTATATATGTGATATATAATATTGTAACATGATATGATTACTAATGCAACATGTTTAGTAGAGATTAAACATGGTTAGGGTTTGATTAGGGTTAAACCTTTCTAGATGTTTCTAGAAGGTTTTCTTTTTTGTTTTGGAAAAGATATTTTTGCATGATATTTCTTAACCCAACCACACCCTTTAACCCTAGTTCAATCTCTACAATGGTTACTTGACCATGGTTGCATAATTCATCATTATCTCCTTTGCATTATTCATCACAAAAGGATTCTTATCATATTGTTCATCTTCTTCCTTCTTCTTTCTTCATGAAAATGCTTACTAGATTTTTCCAAGTGATGAATAAATGTGAGAAAAAGATAAATAAAGAGAGCAAAAATCCAACTTCATCATCCTCATCTTCCTTTTCCCTTTAGATGAGAGTGTTCACTCAATTTTAGTGAGTGTTAGCTTGTGTTAATGAAACTTCAAGGTAGATTATCTTTGTATCGAAGATCGGAAGCAAGACTGTACCTTTCTCTTCGTGGAGCCTCTCGAGAGTCCGGAGCATGATGATCGCAGCGAAGGGACTTCAACACGGAGCATATGAAGTGAAGGACCGGATCTACAAAGGTTGTAATCCCTCTCACTTAGTGTTAAAGTGTTTAGCATGCTTGTTTTCGCCTAATCTCAAGTTTAAAGATCCGTATTCGGGTTGTTCGGCACGGCTAATTTTTTAATCGGGCATGGTTGATGCCTCGTAGACCCTTGTGCGCGTACCTAGCAACCCTACAATATTTGCATGAATAAATATGATGATGTATATAAATTGAGATGTATACATATATATTACCGTCCCATTCCACTAATATATATATAACAACGTCCCATATATATATATATATATATATATATATATATATATATATATAACAGCGTCCCATTCCACTGTTATATATACTTAGGAGTAAAAATATCATAAAACCAATGTGTCAAGCATCAACACAAAAATACTGATCTATCAGGTGCTGTCACCAGGATTGGCCTCTGATAGGTACGTATCATACGCTATACTGAAAACCCGAGTGCCCAGCTTCGACCCTCGTCTTTCGGCGTATCCATACGTACATGACTCTCGTCGGTATCCCCACGATAACCGCCGAGTCATAGATAATGTCACCGGAAGGTATGGTTCCCCTGTCTGGCCTCATCGGCATGTTACATCAAAATCCTTTTCTTGCCCCGGGGTACCTCCGGGCCCCACCATGTACCCTCATACGGCCCCCGACTCCTCCTCGCATGGGGTATATATATCAGAACCGATAAAACTCATGGTGGATGCTAAAATATCATATCAAGAGAAACCGGATTTTTCAAATAATACATAATTTCATGAAACTACCACGGTCCTCAAATCCAGAAAACATCATGAAAAATCCATATCTCAATGCGAAAATCCATGAATATAATATATGCAACATAAAAATGAATTGCGAGCATATAAAGGAAAAGCCGCTAATTAACTGAAACAAGTTAATATATAAATATTATGCGGTTCCTAATTTCTCCAAGTCTATAAATCATCAAGTAAAGGTAAACACGTAGCTCAAACCAGATATATGTGTAAATATAAAGGTATAGCAAGGTATACGTATCTACCTATCAGTAATGATGTAATATACCCTCCGGGTATAAGTGAAGTATGTATGCAAGGTATACATGTAGCTATGTCATTATGTGTGTATGTACCTATCGCTAATGGTACAATACCCTATAGGTAAACAGGTAACTAGCTTGTAAGCATGTCAATGCATATATGTAAGCATCAAGGCATACATGTATGCTATATGTCATATACAATAAGGAATATGAATCAATGTCTCAATACTCCTAACCAAATAATATCATAAAGGTATGTGTGTTGTGCATGTCATGGCAATTATTGACGGTGTGTGTGGCATACAATCAGTGCTCGTGCAACATGAGCCGTCAATAATAGTGCAGTGTCCTAAGGGTACTAGTCCAAGCACAACAAAAACTAAGTAATAAGGTGCATGCGCAACTCTATATATGAAATAGAATATGCGACAATATTAAAACATTTCTAGCTCGGACGCATAACGCCATGCGGGCGATTCCCCTGTAGATGTTAAATCTACTCACCAACGCTCCTGGCTAAGAAAAGCTTACCACCTGTTTTCCCTTCGTCGCAGTGCCCGAAATCCCCGCCTGCGAACCTAAAACAATAAAACAACAAAGCAAGTATATATATTAGCAATAGACCCAAAACACGTACAAACTACGCGGACCAACACGACAACACAAACGTACTCTCAATTGTTCGTATTATAGCTAACGTGCATAGCGACACTACGAAACCAATTCAAGAGCAACAGAACACGGAACACGAACCGTATCGGATAACGTAACGCGTGAAACGAAATACAAGAAAACAAGCAAGTGGTCCCAGATTTTTCTGTACCAACAATCTGTAAAAGTTGCAAGTACCATAAGACCACGAATAACCCCAGAGACCTCTACACCAAAACTCACCACCTCAGTCCCTACTCTGGCCGTAAATTGCGGCCAGAACCATTAAATCTGCGGCCGTAACAAGAGGGAATGGGCTCGTATTTTGAGGGTAGGTTCTAGGTCACTACAATAGGTTACTGTGATGGGAACTTTTGCAACAATTACCTGGTTTGATAGCAGATCATCCGAGACCCCAAAACAACACTAAAAATACGATATTTACCCGAAACGATACATAACGCTATCTAAAATGAAACTACTAATCTACGCAACACAATAAACACATAAATAACAGAAAGAGATCATTACCTAACCAAAAGAACTCAAAGATCCTAGCTTCCCAAGCTCCAAGACATCCAAGAGGCAAATCAAGTTCAAAGATGTGATTTTTGTGAGTTTTTGTGAATATTTGTGATGGATTTGTGATGGAATGAAGAAGTGTTCAGTTGAGGGATGTGAGGAATGAGAAAATAATGCTAAGGGAATAAGTGAGAGAGAATGAAAGAGTAAGAAGAAATGAGAGAGAGAGAGGTGAAGTTAAGGGTGAGTGCACCATTACATTAATTGCAAGCCATGCTCTCACATAAATGCATCCACACCTCTTCTCTCAAACAAAACCCTAAACAAATATCTCACCCAAAAGAAATATCTAGGATTAGGGTTAAGGTAAAGCAAAGAATTAGGAATGGATTAAAGTAAGGATTAGATTAAGGGTTAAGTTGTCATGGTTGCTAAGAACAAGATTAACACAAAACAAACCCTCATATTTACGTGCACACGTGCGTGCATGCCATAACAAATAATAATAAATTATTAATTAAATGTTATAAAATGTGAAGAATCCAAATTGGTAAACTTTTTGCAGTAAACCCGCATTAACGTCTAAACTAACACTAACCGAAATCTAAGGTGTTACATAAAGGGTCACATGGGGACACGTGAGGGCGCCCATGCGTTGAATATTAATCCTTCAGTTCCCATCATCTCTTTTTTGGAGAGGTGTTTGTCAGGGGTCACGTGGGGACACGTGAGGCACCCAAAATCTATTCTGCCCTTTTCATTTTGAGAAGTCTGTTCAAGGGTCACGTGGGAACACGTGACCAAATCTTATTCGTTCTCTTGTGATCATTGGAGGGGAGAGTCACGTGTTGCCACTTGATCATGTTAGGTACTTGATCCTTTTTCGTGCTTGGAGAGATAAATCCCTTGTATAAGAATTAAATTTTCTTATAGGGTTAAACCCTAATTTTATTTAGAGAAATTAAATTCCTATGTGTTTAACAGAATTAGATTCTTTAAACCCAATTCTCCTTCTAAGCTTTAAATCTGCATGGTGGAATCTCCCCGATGAGAATTAAATTCTCAACTTATGGGGAGATTTGCTTCTGCAGATCTATTACCATGAAGAAGAACTAAGTTCTTGTATTAAGGGTTAAACCCTATCTTTGTTGGAGGAATTAAATTCCTATATACTTTGTGGGAGAATAGAATTCTCTGAACTCTCTCAAGTTTTAAATTTGCATGACAGAATCTCCCCGATGAGAATTAAATTCTCAACTTATGGGGAGATTTGCTTCTGCAGATCTTCAACCAAAGGAAGAACTAAGTTCTTATTTAGAAGAGTTAAACTCTTAATTTGAGAATTAAATTCTCTTTTGTTTTGTTGGAGCTTATAGAATAATCTCTTTCCATCTCTTACCTAGGGTTTCTTTCTTTCCTGAAGAGATCTTCTTTTCTCTCTGGAGAATTAAATTCTCTTTTTTTTTGTATTCTCTCTCTGTTGTTCTCGCCCCTCTTTCTTTTTGCTTCTTGGGTCCTATTTATAGGAGAAAGAAAAGAATCAGTTTGTTTAGTCAATCTTTCATTGAAAGATTTTGATTGATTTTATAACCAACATGATCTTTTAGATCACTCAGTGAATTTTATTCACCATTAGATTTTTAATCCAAAAGATATTTTATTTGTTATTCCTGGCAGATTTTAGGAAAATATTTCCCTGTACCATTGGATTTTTAATCCAACGGTGCTCCACTTTACAGAGTGCAATCTTTTCTGTTTGGAAAAATCTAGAGAAATATTTTTCCGGTTAGGGTTTTTGATTCCCTTTAAATAGAATTTAATTCTATTGTTCAGAGGGTTTAATAGATCATCACGTGTTGGCACGTGACCTTACTGATTAATCATTTAATTAGAATTTAATTCTATTAGTTCAGAGGGCACAGAAACCCATCACGTGTTGGAACGTGACCCCACTGATAAAGCATTTAATTAGAATTTAATTCTATTAGTTCAGAGGGCTTAAAAGCTCATCACATGTTGGCATGTGACCCCACTTATTAAGCATTTAATTTAGAATTTAATTCTATTGTTTCAGAGGGTTTAAGAGCTTGTCACGTGTTGGCACGTGACCCCATTGATTAAGCATTTCCAATTATTTATTTTATTCAGTGCTTATAGGCTTTGCCTGTAAAAAGTCGCGTGTCTGCACGTGAGTTCTGGTCACGTGTGGGCACGTGATGCCCGGTCACGTGTGGGCACGTGATGCCTCATTTGAGGTTTTCCCTGCTGCTTTATTTGATTTTATTCAGTTCCCATGAGGGAACATTCACTTTGATTATTTCTTGTCCCCTTTGATAACTTTTCCTTCCAAGTCTACAGATTTTGAGGTTTAAAAGATGACAACAGTGAGGACACTGCTGCAAACAGGTTTGGGGGAGGTTTGTGCTTATTTACACATTATTTTGCATTATACTTTATATAAGGACAAAATTTTTTGATAATAGAAGTTAGAAAGTGAAAAATTACATTTGAAAGATAGGAATAGTTTATGAAAAATAAGAAAATTAGATGTTTTCTTAAACAAAACTAGTAATTAGTTATGAGTTGTTGTCCCAAGGGTTAGTAAGATGAAGGAAATTGCTAATCTAAGGATAAAAATAAGTCTGAAAAATAATCCCTATTCTTGAGGCCAAACTTTTGAACGTTGATACCCTACTATATGCACTGTCATATATCTTGAAACTTGGGATAGTAGAGGATACCTTGAAATGCTCTTGTCTAAAAGCCTTAGTATGAAGGAAAATAAAAAAATATAGCGAGGGTGAAGAAAAAAATGAACACTGGTTTTGTAATTACCAAGGCAGCATAAAAAAATATAGCGAGGGTGCTTTATCACCTAGTGCCTTAGACCAACTGGTTTGGGAGCCACTGCTAAGTCTTAGGTATTGCGAAACGAAGAATTACGCCTAAATGCGCAAGCACATTTTTTAATCAGTCGGTTAGTACCTCAAGAAGTATTAACGATCGCATGAACAATGTATGAGCAATTTTATCTAAAATATTCACCAACTATAAAGTACTTTGGAAGATGGACAAGAGTATGATAGCTTGAATTGAATTCTCTAAGTGTAGGGATGTCTTTTACACACACATAGAGGTATATAATTAATGTTTGGAAGAAAAATAGGGAGGAAGACTAAAGGCGATATTTTATTGAGGGATGATGTGATTTCTAACATTTTTTCATGACCATTAAGATAAGGCTCATGACAACCGAAAAACTGGTGTAGTCGGAAACTCTTATTTTCACGTTCTTTCTTTTATAGTTCTTATCTTTATATGTAATTTTCACTATCTTTCTTTTATTATAGGATTTTGTGGGTGTAATTTGCTGAAAACCTTCAGGAGACATCACTCTTCCTACTAGAGACACCTAGAGGTTTAACGACTTGTTGCACGTGCTTAGTGCAATCGTGTAGCCTACGAAAGTGTGCTGCTTAGGTTTTTCTTTTTCTTTTTCTCCTTCTATTGAATAACTAGTTTGCTCGGGACGATCAAAGTTAAGTTTGGGGGTATTTGTTCAGTCGAAAATATTGTGCATTTGATATGATATTTTCCTTACTATTTTTATATAATAAAAGGGGTTTATTATAAATATGACATATATGAGGGTTTATCTGTAAAAATACTAGTTTCATATGTTTATATATTATAATTAACATTATGAAGGAAAATGTAAGCATATAATATCTATATAATATTTAGTCCATTTAAATATGCTTGCCTTATCAAATATCTTTGACCAATTCTTCTAAAACTATAATATCATGTCAAATGATTAAGATAATATCTCAATAAAAATAAATTCTACTAACATTATTTATTGAGTTATTATGCAGAAATTATATCAGGACTGAAATCAAGGAAATCCGAGTTGGTGAGATCAAATCTGCCGAAATATTCAAGTAAATCGAAGAAATCAATTCTGGTAAAGACTTAAAGAAGATTTTCAGATTCCAGATATCAAAATAGTCTACAAGTGTCAGCATAAGAAGCCACAAGATTTTTGAAGCAAAGAACCCTCCAACCCACCGCAGATCCCCGGCCAAACCCACCCAATGGCCGCGATTTCGCTACAATATTGAGAATTTAGGGCTCTGGATTTTCTGGTTGGGATCTTAACAACTAGTTACCATATTCGGAAACTAGGGTTCTGGATCTGTGACTATAAATAAGGACCGAGAGCCTCTTGGAAAAATCATCAAACCGACGCGATCACGAAGTCCAAGACGGCTCAAGAATCCTGGTTGATCATCGACAGTTCATCTACCTCCTTAAGAAGAGATCGAGAAGCAAACTAGGGTTTTGTAATCATTTTCTAAAGGAACAAAGTGTACTTGATCTTGTTGATTAATAAAGGTAGTTTTATTCTATTGCATTTATTTTCTTCATGATTTCTATCTTTTCTTTTCCCAACATGCGCGAGTAATTCTCCGCTTGTTAGGGTTCGTAGGATTATGGTAGATTAATGGATGATGAAGATCCTTAAACTCTTTTTACGTCTTATAAAGTTTATAAAATTTATCAAAAGAATAGTTAACATCCTAATCGGGCACGCTATCAATTCATTGATATTCATGACCACGATTAGAGATTAGATTAACAATTGTTTTGGTAAAGGCTAGACATGAACGGAGATCCATATCAAGATAGGGGTTAAGAGTGGAAACCCTTTTCGCTTCAAAAACCCTAATCTATATGCATCACTGTCGATCTAGTTTTAAATCTATTAAAGAATAAAATGAGTAATCTTTAATTAATCATCCATGACTACTAAATCTTAACGAACCTTACAATCCCCTTTCTAATATAAAACATACATCCGTAATTAATCTAGATCTATATTCTATATCCGTGTTTAGCGTAGATCTGGAAACTATTTCCATTATTCATTATTCTTCCTCTTTTCCTAACCAACACACCTAATGTAAGATTAAAAGATTCAACTTTTCCCTGAGGACGACCCGTACTCATCTCGGTCTAGCTACATGCGACACCGTTATTATTGCAGTTATTCTACAAACACAAACACATAAAACAAACCAATCACTGGCGCTCTCGTGCTTCGAACGTGAGGCGCTACCTCAGAGTCTTTTGACTCTTAGCACTGGCGCTCTTGGCGTGAGCGCTCTCGTGCTTTGCACGTGAGGCGCTGCCTCCTAGTCTTTAGCGCTAGCGCTCTCGTGCGTTGCACGTGAAGCATTGCCTCAGAGTCTTTGACTCTTAGCGCTGGTGCTCTTAGCGCAGCGCTCTCATGAGGCGCTGTCTCAGTTCAAATTTCAAATTTTGAATAGAGATTTGCTCTCTGATTGGGGGAACAAATGCCCCCCACCGTTGCGCACACGTGAGTGCAGCGGTGGCAGCCTTTCCATCGTTGGATTGTCTTAGAAGTTGGATCGATTTCCAACGCCTATAAATAGGGCCTTTGGCCCTTGGGATGACTTCTGTTCATCTTCTCCCTTTCTTGTTTTTTCTGAGAATTGAATTCTTTTTTCAGAGCATAGCTCTCTGCCCCAAGAACTTTCTTTATTCAAATAGGTAAGAATCATGTTTAAACCCCATTAAACAGAGCTTTGCTCTTACTAGATCACAGATCTAAAAAGATCCTTTTTAGGGTTTCTTAACCTATTAATAAAGAACTCTTAGAGTCCGTTTTGCAGATCTTAAAGATCTCGGAGTTTTTAACTCAGTAAAATTTTTACTTTTTTAGGGTTTTGATGGATGATTCCATCGTTTTCACAGAGCATGGCTCTTTAGAATTTTGGGGGGAATTTTTATTCCCTTCATCATTAATTTTGACAGATGTCATTTCTGTTGCAGAGCGCTGCACTCGAGGGAGTTTAACTCCTTGGCCCGAGGGGCCTCTCATTAAATGAGATCCTTTTAGAATTTCCTCTTTAATGAATGACTGTCTCATCAATGATGAGCCGTCACCTTGATTTGGTGGCTCCCCTTTGGTCCCTTTCCACTGCATTACAGTGTGGTACAAATTTTAAGTACCAAGTGTTAGAATTTAGACTGTAGCATTGACAGCCAACCCTTGTTCCTTTTCGCGCAGGTACTATGTCTTTCGATAGTTCTTTCCCTTTCATTCGTCCGGAGAGCGCATTTGCTGACGCGCCTGTAGACCGGGAAGTTTTCGCACTGATCAAAGATCACGACCCGGAGCAAAAGTATCTTCATTTATGGGGGTCGTGGTACAATCAAATCATCCGGGGTCGACGTAGCTTCTCTTGTGCGGTGCCTACGGAACCCATTTCGGCGATCCACTACGCCGACTCACCCCAGTGAACTATGTCGTAGAGGAGGTCAACTGGACTTCGGAGGGTTGCCTTCAGCCATCTATGGATGCGATACCCGTACAGTCGCCAATGTCGTTGGATATTCTGGGGCGACGTATATGTCAAGGCGAGTCGCGCTCTTGGGGACAACCGTACATGATAGTCTTGACTCCTCGCCATCCAGCTGGGTATTTGCAGTGGACTCGATATATCTTGTCGGCCAAAAAATCACTGCTGCTAAAGCATGGGTTGTACCCCCCAGTTTACGCGTCTCTTTTCCAGTATTCCACGCCCCCTGTATGGTGGGTCAAAGCTTTTTTGGAATAATGAAATATTCCGACTCTTCTGTCAAATCAGGAAGTTTCAATCTCTTTGGAGGAGTTCGTGGAGATCTCCGGCTTACCCGTCAGGAGAGAACATTACGAGGAGCTACTTCCTCCTGACGAGTACATCTTTACCACCAAATCAGTGGTGATGTGCCTTGCCTCGGAGAATGTCATTCAACATCAATCCCCAAGTCCGATTAAGGTGTTGAATATTTATGAGGGTCTGTTTCTCGAATCCGGAAGGCAGGGGATCAGCTTTGTAGATTTCATCGCCCGCTTTCTCCGCTCGAAAGTTTTGTCAAAACAAGCTGTGAGATTCGCCGAACTCGACGACCCGTTTGGTTTTGGTTTAGATAACTAGTCGACGGCAGAAGCAGATCAAAAGAATTTCTTCCTCCCGGATACCCCGGTTATTCCTTTTGCAGAGCTTGCTGCTTCAGACATCAATAAAGAGACGTTCTTCCTGAGGTTTCTCGGCCTATGGTTAAGCTGGTTTGTGCTCTGTAACAACTCCAATTTTAGTGTACAAAAATTTGTTTAAAAATTAATGTATACTTGGGGTATTTGCATTTACTGTGATTACTATAAGTAATTGTTTTGATTTTTAACAGTACGAAGGAGCTTGTAGCTCATTAGTAATACCTTGCACTGCTGAACCAAGCCACCAGAGTTCAAATCCCATACCCCACATTATTTTTAATATTGTTTTATTTTGAATTTTTAGAAGTCCAATGGTTTGCACGTGCATAACTCGTAAAAACTCCACTACACTAATAAAACAAATTGGCCCAGGGGGGTAAATGGAGCGTCGAGGAAGAAAACGGCCGCCGGACTCGGCCGGACTCAGCCGAATCAGCTGGCGACTCGGCCGAATCTGGCCGCCGCCGCCGGCCGGACTCGGCCGGACCGCCGAGTCCCCAACATAAAAGTTGGGCCTCTTAGACTCCCATGTACTCCTGTATACTTTAAATGTACAGACCAGTACCACAGACTCTTTAAAACCCCAATTACTCTATTTTAATACATTTTATTATATTTTAATACATTTTTTCAATTCAACCTTTCACCTACCCTAAACCCTAGCCTTACCCTATAAATACAACCCATAAACACACACCCCTCACTCCAAAATTCTGATCAAAACTCTCAAGAAATATCTAGAATTTTAGTGTACTTTTGGAGTTAGCGAAGGGCGAAACTCCGGCGATTTTCCGACGACGACCCTACGAGCTCCCGGCGATGAAACGACGCACCGGAACCTACGTCCACTCCCTCTTCCTCTCCTCTAAACCAAAAGCCAGTAAGTCCCACCTCCCTCTTCTCTTTTCTTTTCTAAAAATACGAAATTCCAAAACCCGATGGAATCGGAATTAATCCGATTTCTAATTCGGTTCTTTCTAAAAATTCAACCTTTTCTTAAATACAATCATACCAAACCATTACATGTTGACTATTAATCATTAAAAAACATGTTGAACAAGTCTCATGACAACCTATTTCATTTTGTAACTTTTACCGCTCTTTTTCAGTAAAATACCATGTAATTTCATTTCGACATTAAAATATCACAATCTTGCTATACCTTTAAGTAGATCACGAGGTAATGACCTACCTCCTCACACACTCATATGTAACATAGCACAATATTTTTCGGGAACATAGAATACGGGAAAACGAAACCTTTCAAAAAAATATTATTTACTAATAAAACCGTTTTCTACAATATTAAGTGTTTTACAAATCTTTGCAAAGTGCCGTTACAACCCATTTTGGGGAACCCGACTAGGATGGTGCGGATTATCGCACATCCCTGGGCTTAGTAGTGCGAGATGCAGACCTCCGCAAGGAGCATTCGGTCTCGAAAGATTTAAAATACAAATATCTTAAGAAAATGAGATTTCTAGAAATATAATATATATTAAAATTATTTTTATATAATATGTATATATGTATCATTAAAATATCTATTTTGTGGTAATATAAATATTCCAATTTTTTTTCTAAAAATCACAAGAATCACTTTACATTAAAATACCATGAAATCCATACAAGTTCAATATTACGATCGTTGGGGTCAAAATTTGCATCCCAGTTGACCAGGTCAAAGTCAAGATCAACCTTAAGTAAGCGGGCCCAAGCCCAAGCAAGTGGGCCCATTCCTAAGTCGAGCCCCGCGGCCGACCTCCCCATGCCAAAATAAAATCATGTAATAAATAATTTTGATGTAATTTTTTGTGCATGAATGTAAGCAAAATGGGCATAAAGCCAAATTTTTGTAAAGCCCATGGTTTATATGCAAAAATAAATAGCACATGAGACATGGGATGAGAAAAATACCATTTTGTAAAGCCCAAAGGGCTATGTGTAAATGTGTAAGCCTATAAGAGGCAACATGATGAAAATATCTAATATTTTTCATTCTCCCCAAAAACTAGGGTTTGTGCCTCCTTCCCCTTTCTCAAGGGACTAAAACCCTCTTCCTCTTTTTTGAATTAAATCAAGAGTTTAACTCTTTCTTTCTCAAAAATAAATAGTTTCTCACCATAAAACCCACGAAGGGGAGCTCGGATCTCCAATCAAAACTCGAAAAGGGGAGACTTTTAAGTCTCACCCTCTTTACTCCAAGATCCCGCCGATCAAGAGAAGGAAGAAGGAGACCCATCTCCAAAAATCTAACTTTGGACAGATGCAAGGCTCAAAAGAAGAGCCAAAGATTTCTAGGAGTTTAACTCCTTTCTAGATCTGTTGGAGTTTAACTCCATAAATTAGTTTCTGTTAGGAGTTCAACTCCAAAAACCCCTTGAGAGTTCAACTCCCTAACCTAGGGCTAGGCCCCTTCCCGCGGGTGTTTCCCGTGGTCACGTGTGCGCTACGTGACCCCGGGGTGCTGAGGCGCCCATCGGTCACGTGTGTGCCACGTGACCCCGGGCGGGCGCTGAGGCGCCCATCGGTCACGTGTGCGCCACGTGACCCCGGGGCGCTAAAGCGCCCAATGGTCACGTGCGCACACGTGACCCCGGGCACTAAAGCGTCCATGTGCGCGCACGTAACCCCGGGCAACATGCGCCCACATGCTACGCACACGTCTTTAAGACGCTTCCCCCCCCCATTTTTTATATGCACTCCACACTAAATATACCTCTCCCGTTAGAAAAAATTTCTAGCGGGGCGCTTCCCGCACCCCGCAAGGAGGCTGCTAGCCCCCTTGACCCCAGCCCGCTATCCGGGTAGCGGACCCCCATAAAAAACTCTGCGGGGCCCCCAATATATCCAAAACCCCTTTCAAAACACAACATACGCACATTGCACATTGAGTTCGCATGACCAGTTTAACCCGTCAATCGGAGGTTCCTTCGCTCCAAAGGCGAGGGGTAATAAACGGCAGCTTAGTCCGCGGCTGCCGGAGATTCAGATCCCTACAATCAATAAACCTCAGCCTATCCTAGGCAGGGGGAATCTGTAGTACTCCTGACAAGCGCGCGTATTCCTATCTTAATGGGGTGACGAAAAACACCCTACAACAATTAAATACCATGTATTATGAAAAATGGGTTTATTCACTAGAAATGTCACAAATGTAAAATCTACAACTATGAAAACTCTAAAGATGATAATTAAATACGTGGGGTGTATTTTGAAAATTATACAAAAGTATTTTACATAAAACCCTCTCAAGTTCTATAAATTACCCTAAAGACCCTAGTAAACATAGGTTTAAGCGGGACCAATCTCTTGAGCCGCAGGGAGCCGGAGAAGTAGGTGCTTGCCTATTTAAGGTAGACAACTTAACAACGGTGTTATCAACATGGTAATCGTCTTTGAAAAAGACACAAATCCTGCCGCCCATGTGCAGCGGTTACCGATAACATCAAAACAATCAAGACTTCAATTTCTTTTCTAATTTTCTGACACAGACTGAGTCTCATTAATAATCTGACTTGAATTTGATTCAAGTACAATCTACAATCTACAATCCAACATGAATCCTTGAATACTTATTTTCAATCTATTTAATCTGTATTGACTGACCCGAACCATGAATATACTTCCATTTACATGATTCTCCAGTTACATCCATTTACTGATATCATGGTTTCGGCAAGTCATCCATATATACAAGACAATACAATTTACAATACAAGACAAACAATACAATACAAGACATCGCGGGGTTTAAGGGGTAGATTGGTACGGGAGGTGTTAGAAGTGGCACGAGACTGTAAGATTTAATACACCTAACCTATATTCCGTTGTTGTTATACCGTAGCATAAACGGTTCCTTGTACTACACGTACCTCTAGTCTCTGGCATATAGAGACTCCTCTCGTATACACTGGCATCCTTCTGTACCAAACTACAAACAACAGCGTTAACACCAAATACTCATATAATACAACTTTAAAAGCTATCTTCTCTTTCTGTCTATTCTACTTCTTCCTTATCTTTGGGACTTACCAAGCGATTGTTCACCGACGACATTCCTTCTTTTTCTTCTTTGGAATGTTATCAGGCGATCTGGACACTCAGGAGATCGAGCCTACTAGTGAGGACTTGGACCGGCTTTCCTACGACCCAGAGCTCTAGCTTTATTGTACACATTTTTATTTCAGTACTTTTCATTTCTGTTATGTCACTGTTTAGGCATTGCTTTCATTCAGTTGTATTTACTTTTCCATGTATTGTAAAAAGAATGTGAATAAATAAAGTTGTTGTTTTATTATATCTTGTCACTTGTGCATTTACATTTATATTGCTTAGATACGCTTAGTGTATTTACTTCAGAGTAAATACGTAGCGGTCTCGTCACGGCCTCTGCCCGTATACCGGGAAGCAGGGAGTGACATGCTCCCTATGCACCATTGCTATATGAGGCCATCCGTCTTCTATCCCGCTCATCGAATGGTTATTGGGATGCGAGTGGCCGTCTGGGTCACTGGGCTGGCTCACCTATATCATGGTTTTAGCTTGGCAGTAGACACCACTCAGCCGGGGGTGCAGCCCGTAAACCTCCCGCTACATTATTTTATGTCGTGGATCAACTTCATGTGCTCGGCGTTTTTAGAGTCCACAAGCGGCCCCATTTCTACGACAGTTATAACTTTCCTCGGGTTATGTTGCTAGTTGACGCTTCTGCTTTGGAACCGACTCAGCGAGAGGCTCGGGGCTTGGTTCTTCGCCCGCATACGGTCGGAGATGGCATGACCTTCATCAATATGGTCTTAACCATCGGCAAAGAATCCACAAAAATGGTGCAGCCGTTGCGCGACACCTTCAAAAACGGGGCTTCTACCTTGAAACCTTGGAAGATTCTTCATTTATATTCAACCAGGCCGGGCTTTTTAGTGTTTAGGCAGAATGATTCGGCGTTGTTCATGAGATACAACCCGCACCGTTTTGCCCAACAATCAAGCTACAATCAGGGTGTCCCACTCGAAGCTTTTTTAGCTAAGCCGGTTGCTACAGAGGAGGGTATCCGTAGCGCGCTGCACCATTTCATGCGGCTTAACACTGGGTCCGGCTTTTTAATCGGTGAGCCGAGCTACGTTCCTAAAGTCTTGAACGTATACATGGCGTGGTACTAGCACGCGATGGGTGCTGTTATTAGGGAAGAAAAGCGATTATTGCTTAATCGCAAGGGTGCTGTCCCAACTGGTAATCCAATCGTTCCCTTAAAGCGACGGACCATCGTTCGTCCTTCCTTAAGAGAAACTGCTGCGGTGGTGGTCCCGCACGCCTTTCCTGATAAGCCTCTACCTCGGGTGCCTATAGAAGCGGTGGCTGCAGCGTCTCCTGAGTCTGGCGTAGGTACAGAGATCAGGACTCGTCGCCCAAAGTTGCCCGCTAAGCGCAAATTCCTGTCATCGGCTGCTGGCGTTCGCTCACAAAAGAAGAAGAAGTCGCTATTTTCTGCCGACATTGTGCTCGGCCAGAAGCCCCATGCTCCCTACAGCGAAGGCTTAAGTGAGTATGGCACCAATGAGGGTTTATTTATCGTGCCTGTGGATGATACTAATCTTCAAGCTGCCCTTGTGGCTTCCGAGCGACTGGCTCGCGATGAAGCAGCACTGATCACTATCGCACAGTTAGGTAGACTTCAATCGTATCTTTCCGCGGTTATCTTTTTTTATTATGCTTTTACTGACGCTTTCTTCTTTAACATGTATCTCTGCCGAAGAGGCTCTCGCGGCTTCCTCAAAACGTTTGAAAAGGAAGAGAGGCTTCATGCTTCTTTGGGCCTTGGTATACTTCGGCTCATTGTGCCTTCATTTCCATTTTCTTTATTTGTGGTTTGACCCTCTCTTTTATTTTGCTGCAGGGACTACCTTGACTCAGGTTATTCCAAGTGCGGTACCAATCGCGAGTGGTGACGCAGCGACATCGTTAGAGTCGGCTACCGCAGCCATGGCTATCCTTAAGTCACCACAAGGGGTCTCGCTAAAGCAGTCGATGATGGACGTCGTAACGGCACCGGAGGCAAAGCTTGGTTCAGACGATGGTATACCCTTGTTGGAAGTTCTGAGGAGGTCAGCTCTCACGGCCCGGGCCGAAAGGAAGCGCAGGAGACGTGCAGCGAAAGAACGTGATGCCACCTTGGCTGTAGGTGCAGGCTCAAGCACCGCTCCCCCTGTCGCTATTCTTCCAGAGGATGCTCTAGCTGCCCTGTCTACCGCCCATAGACAGGTTGCGCGGGCGGCTCGGGAAGAAACTGAAAAGCCGACCGAAGGTAACGTAACGCTGAGTCTTTTTTATTAGAACATGATCTTCAAATTCTTATATACCATATCCTGCAGGGCCAAGTCCTGACGATGAGATGGCAGGTGAGATGACGGCGACCACAGAGCCCGAAGCTGCTACTCTCTCTCGGGAGTCTGGGACTGCCCAAACCCTCGCTCTTTCTCCATGTGGTTCCCTGCTATCGGCGGGCATCGCGAGTGTCACGACAACCCTCGTCGAATCAGGGGACGAAGCCATGGGCGCGGAGACTACTCCTCTGAAGGAGAGCGAAGAAGCTGCAACACCCGGTGATGCTTTCATCGCGGTTTTGGCTGATGACCCGTCAGGTAAGTCTTGAGTCATTGTTCTCCTATCATTTTACAATCCTATTCAGTTTCATCTGACGATTTTTGTTTGTAGGTGCAGTAAACATAGAAATTGTTCCATCTGAAGCACCTCCGTTCGCCGCCATGACGGTTGTTGTTCCCTCGCCTTCTCCTATGTCCCCCGAAATGTTGGAAGGTATAGACTCGTGATTTATTTAGTTGAACTATGAACACCATCTTCCTTGTACTGACCATGTATCGTCGCAACTTTGCAGGAGTCCTATTTGATCATCTGTATCAGGTCCTGAACCCGCATTTTTCCTTCCAGTCGGAAGTCACTCTGCCTGCTGGTGTTGGTGAGTATAGTTTTTAACCGACATCCTTTTCTTTCTTTTATGGGCAACCATGTCGTTGCTAATTCTTCTTTGAATTGATTGCAGCATTACAGATTGGTGGAGGAGACAAGAGAATAGCTACGCCTCCGGTACTCCGAACTTTGCCACCTGTCGCAATCGGTATGGTAGACTCCATAGCTCGTGTATTTTCTTTACCTCCCGAGTCGACATCTGACCATAATTTGTTTTGCAGCAATCGCACCGATCCCAGCTCCCTTCGAGACTCGAATCCTAATGCCGGTAGGGCCCTTTGCTAAACGCTCATCTTCCAGGGGTGCTCCGACGAGCTTGCGAATTATGAGCGAGTTCGTCGAGGATCTTGACGCCGAAGCCCTCGCATCTGCTACAGACTTTGCTGCTGAGGTTAATCCCATGCTGGTGACGCTCATGAACTTTCATGATGAAGACGTCGTCGAGTCTTGGGTTAATTACTGCAGGAAGATCGAAGCCTGCCTGCATGAGATTGAGCCCAAGCATCTTGCTCCTGAAGTATTAGCTTTGAACTCCCAGCGAGCTGCATGGGTTGAGCAGAGTGTTCCTTTCCTTCGACATTTTGAACAAAGGCGACCCTTAGGCGGAAGGAACAAGAGGCGACTTCTAGCAAGTCTGTCCAATTGTATGCCCATGTCGAAGAAAATGCTGTGCAGCTGATTGGAAGCTGATTTTGCGTGCGTTTTAAAATCAAAGTTAAGAATAAACCGCAATCAATAACAGTGTCGCTTGGTAGCTAGCCGGTTGAGTACGGGTCGGTCCATAGGGAGATGGATTCCTTTTCTTTATGTTCTAACGAGTTAATCCGATCAAGTCGGGTTTTGTTTTACAATCTAAGAATGAGAAAAAAGTTGATAAAAAGCTTGCTAGGGTTAGGATTAGGCTAATTGAAAAAGGGATTCTTCTTGCTTCTATCAATGCCCTAATTAAGAATATAGGTGTTAGGGTAATAGTCAACAACGGGGATTAGCACGACCAGGAAGAAACTAAGTTTCTTCCCTTTGGTCCTTGTCCGTCCGTTCTTGGCTCTTAGCCCTAATCTCTGGTTTATTCAACCACAACCGGCCTAACTAGGGAATCACCACTATCTTGTAGGATAGGGTGCCGTAGTGAGTAGTGTGTGGTTGATTTAAAGAGAGTCCTTTAAATAAAGTTATTTGGGCAAAGAAAGGAGGGAGAGAGATTCCTTCTCTCAAACCTTCCCTATCCTAACCCTAACAAGTGAGGAATTACTCACTCATTAGGGATGTTACGATAAAATTTATTTTTATAATTTTCTTTTAATAACCTAATTAACTTGCAGATAAATAAAGACAGGTAAAAAATTGCAGAAAAATTAAATTCGGATAAAAAGAATGCAAGATAAAAAATACCTTTATTGATGACCTCTTGACGATTACTAGGAAATTAAAATTTAATCTAGAAAATAAAAAGAGGCATCTCAAAAGAGGCATCCAAAAGAGGCACGCTCCAAAAAGAGCTGTAGGCTTCCTATTTATAGATAGGAGAAATCCTAGGGTTTACATCTGATCCACATCTAAAATTACAAGAATACCCTAAGAAAACCGGGTCAATGCACCGACTCCCACCGACACGCACCGACACGTGCTTTGCATGGCCGCGGAACCGTGGCCATAAGCCTTGTTTGGCTGTGGATCCACGGCCATATGGTGGGGTCTCTGTCTCAAATCTTTAGGGCTGCTTCATGTTGCATTTTACTTCTGGTTTCTTCACTTGGTTTCTCAGAATATCTTCTATTTTCTTCCAGATTTCCACAGTGCAGAATGTTGTGGAATTTTACCGTTCGCTTCGTGTTGAAGTCTTGAATCTTGTGCTGCCCTCATACGTTGTGCAATCAAACTGTTTTTTATCTTCATTTGTTCCTTAAACTGTAGGCGGTATCATAAAAATTCTTCTATTTGTTGGTTGTAGTCTCACTTTTCTAGCGTTTTTTACCATTTCCACTGTATTGTTCCGAGAACCTGTAACCTGCAACTATTTAGCAGACATAGATCAAAAGCACCTATTTATTTGCAATATGATTAAGAATGCGGAATATAATAATGCAAAAATCTATTATGAACAAATATCCCCAAACTTATCTTTTGCTCGTCCCGAGCAAAACTAATTTTATTCTCGAAAAAAAACCTAACCTCACTTTCGCAGGGAATCGCGATTGCACTGAGCTCGTGCAACAAGCCGTTAAACCTCTAGGTGTCCCTAGTAGGAGGAGTGTTGTCTCCTGGGGGTTTTCAACGGATACTACCCACAAAATCCGATCAATTTGGCATGTTTAATTTTCATTCTTCAATTGGGTGTTCTAGTAAGAAATTCTATTATTTTCAACTTAGAAATTATCAACCCATATTTTTCACACTCATTTATTATTTAACTTAAGATCGTATATGTTTTGTAAATTTATTAAGCTTTCAGCATCTTTTGAATTTTCCTTCTAAGGTTCCATCTCAACATAGGAATTTCTATCATCTCTACTGAAGGTATAAGCCCTATCTTTCATCCATATCTCTCATCCAAATCTCAATCATAAACCCTTACGTGTGTGTATGTATCACCCCTATACTTAGAAATTCAATTCAAGCTATCATATTGTTGTCCATTGTCCAAAGTACTTTTAGTTGGTGAATTTTTAGATGAAATTGCTCACACATTTTTCATGCGACCGTTAATACTTCTTGAGGTACTAACGACCGATTACAAAATGTGTTTGTGCATTTAGGCGTAATTTCTCGTCTTGTAATACCTAAGACTTAGCAGTGACTCCCAAACCAGTTGGTCTAAGGCACTAGTTGATAAAGTACCCTTACTATATAATTTTTTTTACTTATGCAGCCTTAACTAATTACAAAATCAGTGTTCATTTTTTTATATTTCTTTATTCACACTTGTACTTTTATTTTATTTTCCTTCATACTAAAGATTTTAGACAAGAGCATTTCAAGGTATCCTCTACTATTCCAAGTTTCAAGGTGCGTGTTTGTGCAAATTGTAGGGTATATATTTTCAGAATTTAGACTAAAGGTTCAGAATTATTTTTCTGACTTACACTTCAAATAAAAATTCAATACTCGCCCCTTATTTTGACTTAGCCCAAGAACTGAACTCAAAATTTGCCTATTTCTAAATAAACTACAAGAACATATATTTTCTACAGTTAAACTTTAAGAAAGGTTATTTTTAGGGTTTTTAATTTACTAAGTTTACGATCTGGTTTTTCCTAACTAGTCAACCGTCATGTTAAACTTAAGTCAAATATGGTCAAAATTGAACTTTTCAATTTTTATAATTTTTAACTTTTTTTTTGATTTTTATGGATTTTAAAATAAGTATGCAAATGCAAAAAATATACACATGAATGCGAAGGAAGAAGGCTTACCGAGCACACCCCCAAACTTAAACTTGACAGTGTCCTCACTGTCAGGATACACCAAGAAGGTTAAAATTGTCGGCACTTCCATGTTTATTATTATTTTTTTATTGTTAACATAAAAACAAAATATATATACAAAAAGCCCCCCCAAACTTAAGTGAAACAATGTTTCCACTATTTAAGCGTTAAAGTTTATAGTTAGGGGGGAGAAAAACATAGTATCAAGCTATACAAGGCCTTACACAGGCCAAAGGTTAGCACCAACTATTCAAAAAATTTATCGTTATAATGGTGTGGTTGGTGAAAGAATGGAGTGTCGAGAAAAGAAATGAGAGACACACGAGACCGTGTGGAGATAGAAGCAGTATACGGTCTCGGTGGAGGAGAAGAATGGCGGAAGGGAAAAAGAAATGGTGGTGGTGGTTCAACTTCTTCAGGTGGAGGTTGATTAATCACAAAATCCGTGTCGTTTAAGAATGCGAGTTCGTTGACGAAAATATCTTTGAAACTTTCATCGAAGGTCCGATTGAACATTTCAATGTTAATAAGTGTCGCGCCAGAATTCAACACATTTGATTTTTCAAAATTATGGAGGTAGGAGACTCGTAAGGCTCATCTACCTTATTCTCAAAAGAGTCTAAATCAAGTTGTTTTTCTAGAATTATCGAACTCAAAATATCGGATTGTAATTCATTAACATTCGGTATCATTAAAGGAAGATTAGAAGAAGAACCAAAGAAAGTGGGAGAAAGAAGTGGAATACGAACTTAAGGGTGGAGGTGGAGTGTATAAATTAGCACAATTTGTAATGACCGATATGTAAAAAGCGATTGTGCTAATCTATCAACCCACTGAAAAATGAGGTCAAATCCCTCAAGATTCGTGAGAAAACATGGGTACGTCGAACTTGGTAAAGTAGACATTGAAAATGAAAGGGATACGGTTTCTTGCGTGGTCGGAACGATAGAAAGGATGAAGGGGATTGATTTAGGAAGTGTAACAGTTAAAGGTTCAGGAGGATGAATTGGAAAATCCGACTCATCAAACAAAACTGGTTCATCCTCAATACTATCCTCAAAATTTAGCTTATCCATGCAATTCTCATCAAATTCAAGACACATATGAAGTTCGGGAGAAACATTTAATGTTTTGGGATGATGAATTGGAAAGAAAAACTCATCCAAATTTGTGGGTTCATCATTCAAAATATTCCCAGCGTCAATATTCTCGATCAAGTGAAAATTAAATTTCTCAGACACCTCATCAAAAGTATGGATATTAATCAATTAAGGTTCTAGAGTGGAGGTGTAGAGGTCAAAAGGATTGGTGGTGATTTCACTCGAAAGGGACCCTTCACAATCAGGTAAATCAAACACTACAAAGTCGCATAACTCATTAGACGTTTTATCTTTAACGGTGAATCATTTGGAACACTTGATAGACGTTCAAAACCGGAGTTATAGGATTCAATTGGGGATAGGTAGGTTTGATTTGGAAGTGTGTACAGCTCACTCTCACCACTCAAATTCTCAATCTGTCCAACCGCCTCATCATACATTGGAAAATTTGGAGCTGGTTGGAAACTAGCTACCGGGTCACTAGGTTGTATAAGGACGGCCATGGATGCATTCAAATCCCTAATCTGTTGTCTTGACGCTACCATAAAATCTTCCAACGACTGTTCCAGACTAGACTTGGGTTGTGAAGGGGTTTCAGTAAAACATTCAAAGTTGTTTGGATACTGGAAATTCCCAAATGGCTGTGTAGAAGAAATGTCTAGGGAAGGTGCAAAAGTCGGGTAGGACTGGTAGGAATTGAATGGTTGGACAGGAGTAGGATCAACATTTGGATAAAAGGGTGAATGGACTTATTGATCCCTAAAACTGGAAGTGTTGAAAGGAGTGAAAGATCGGTTACGAGATTGTTCAATATGTTCAGCAATAGACATGGGTTTCGGAATTACAACAGGACTCAAAAAAGGAGTATCAACGTAAGAAGATGGTGAAGGTCGAAATGGTTGATACAAAGTGGTTAGCGTTGCTGAAAAAGACAGGTACAAAACAACCTTTACTGTACCCTTTGGTCATTACGAATGGAATGTAATGCCTTTTGGACTTAAAAACGCCCCTTCAGAATTCCAAAGGATAATGAATGACATTCTGAATCCATATTCAAAGTTTATGATTGTTTATATTGATGATGTATTAGTTTTCTCTGAAAACATTAATCAACATTTGAAAACTTTCTTATATACTATAAAGAAAAATGGCTTAGATTTTTTTATCTTAATTAGGGTTTTCATGAAATTATTAATATTTTAAATTGTAGTTTAATATTTTAGTTCATGCAAAACCAAGCTAAATTGTTGTTTGTGCATTTTTGTCATAAAATGGTTAAAATTAGATAAAATTTCAAACTAAAATTTTAAGATTTCTACAATTGGCGTGATAAAATTTTGGAAATGGTTTGTATGATTTATTGAAGATATTTAGTGAATGTTGTAGCCGCTAGAATTGTTAAAACAACTAGATTTGAACTGAATTGGCAATTATTGCTTACTAGACTTTCGGAAAAATGACTTCTAAAGCGAATTTGAAGTTTTGATGATTTAAACCCTATATATATATATATATATATATATATATATATATAGTGGATTGTGAAACCACGAATGGTGCGTTTGTGTTTTTCTCGATCACTCGGCGTCTGTACACCGCTATCAAGGGTTTTTGGGTTGATTTGTGAAAGCAACCATAGGTTTTGACCTATGTGGGATTCTTGTGTCATTTTGGTCATGAGTCAGATTTTAATGCGATACGGTGTGTTATGATATGTAGGTACCCTATGTGGACTTCGAGACAACAAGAAAGCGCGTGACAACGCCGGCACCGGCCAGCGAAGACCAGGTGAGTAGATTTATATCTACGGGGAGAAGTCGGGTGGAGCGCGTATAGCACCCCCGCAGTTCGTGGTGATGTATATGAATACGTGTACACATATTTATGGATTATATTTTGTTTGAGTTTATTGATGATAAATAGGGATGGTTTAGTATTGCGAAACCGTAGAGTAGTGGTCGCACCATACATGCACACACCCACCCATACTTGCATACATTCTTCTTCCATTTGTGTTTACGGGAAAATATATAGTTATGTGTTCACATGGGTATGGGACCATGTGTTCACATACGGATTTGAGAATGATACTTGGGATTGAGATGAGTCAATGAGATTTGTGTTGAGGTTGTGATATCGGTGATATGGCAGGATTCGTACTTGAGGTACGTCCTAGGGTTATAGCGGATCTTGGGGCGGCGATGCGGGTGAATAGTGTTATAAATAAAGTGGTCGACATGTGATCGTGATTTGAGGCATGATATGCTACGATATTGATATTAGGCCGTATCGGGCAATGTATATCCCTTGATGATGATATGTGCTGACGATATCGGTTTGTACGAGATTGTCGATCGGTAGTCAGATCATGAGTATATTAAGGATATTAGTATTGTACTAGACATAGGTCAGTACCCTAGACTATGATCTTGGATAAAGAGGATACCAGAGGAATAGTGTGAGGAATATGATATTGACCCGTACCCAGATTGGGATGTCGTACGACGGATTTACGTACGAGCTATATTGATGATTGATCCGCACTCTTGACTTGGGATGCCTGCTTATAGACATGGCATCGGATATGATATTGAGGCGGGATCACCGACTGTATATATACAGGTATGTATATGTATCGACTCAGATGATAGGCGGTTTCCTTACCTGTAGTTCAGCTTGTTAGTTCAGCCGTATAGTTTAGTGTAGTTGTTAGATTAGATTAGACCCCTACCTATTTCAAAACTAGCGGATCGTGGGTATCTTAAAAGACAGGTCAAGGGATCTACGGATATTTCAAAAGACGTATCCTTTCTTAAAAACCACCGTAGCCCCTATTTTCAAAACCCCGCGATTCGTGTTATTTCAAATGGCACCATTGTTTAATATTTAGCTCCCGATCATTTTGGTTGCTCGCTCCGCATCGCATAGTTATATTGTTATTTCATATTGCATTGTTGACATTATGCTGTTAGGACACCAGCACCATTACCGATGATGAGTATGTACCACATACACCTACTTGCCGGCTCACACACATCTTCATCGATAATTGCCATGTCACGTACACCTTAGAAAATATTATTGCTTAACTTAGCTTGATAGCCAGTAGTTTGACATAATATTAGTGTACATACCTTATATGCCAGCTTAGATATTGTAGTTATTACTTGTCGCTTCATGCATACTGTTATTCATTCTCATGCTTATATTCATGGTTTTACATGCTATTGACGATTCGGATTTCCATGATATTTTCTGGATTTGGAGGAAAACCGCAAAACATATATAAACCGCTTCTCTCTTTTTAAATAAAAATGCGGTTTTTCCATGATGTATGAGTCGTCCACCATGAGTTTGCTGATGGATTTTGAGACCCGATTCGAGGAGTTGGATGAACCGTTTCGGGTACATGGTGGGCCCGGTAAGGTACCCCGGGGCAAGAAGCTCATGGTGATGACGATAAGCCTGGCAGGGGGAGACTACCTACCGGTGATTTTACCCGACGCGTCGGATATCCGGAGGATACCGTCGTGGTCTTGAGATGGATGGTAGGGGCCGTTCTGGACTGACGGCGCCCTAGATATTGAGATTGAAACATTGAGATTTCGAGATATTGAGGTACTGAGATTTGATGATACAGGCCAGTCCGGATAGCCGGAGCCTGAGGTTTTGAGACAATGAGATTTATGTTTTGTGTCGATGCTAGACACTGTTGATGCTGATTTCATTTATTATACCTCATTCATATGATATATTGCTACCTGAGGCACTGACACGGGCACATGAGATCACACTCGGGTTAGATATTACCCTAGCCATTGTTATAGGCTGCATGTTATTCATATATTTGAGGATATATTATGATCTTTGACCTAGGTTGCGTTATTTATGCGATTTCTGTGCGTAGATCTTTTTCTACTCACGAGTTGGCAACTCACCCCCGTTGTGCCCCAGTTTCTTGCAGGTGTTGCCGTACGGATTTCATTACGGCTTTGCGGGCACTGTACCTTTCGGGTGACTTGCTAGTAGGTGGGTTATTGTATCTTACCCATCATTATACCTTGTATATTATATTTCAGTTGTATTTAGAAGTTCCATCAACCAAAACTTGTACTTATTTGAGATAGAGACCAGTGATGTTTATACTTTCGACCTTAGAGTCGCATGTTATATTTCTTTGGGTTTCAGGCTGGTTGAGTTCCCTTTTCTGCTGTGATCCTCGCCTTGAGGCGTTGTATATTATGTTGCACACAGGTTGATTTGATATGGTTCTTCCTATTCTCTATTGCTTCTCTTGGTTTGGATTTCTGGGTTTCGGCTTACTTAGCATACGTACGCCTTGAGACGTTCGTAGTCTAAGTGCCGGTCATGTTCCGTACTTTCGGGTCGTGACAAAGTTGGTATCAGAACATTAGGTTTTACCTTCGGAGTATAGGATGACCCTTGGTTGATGGAATAGGTCACTAAAGTAGAGTGACGTACCGTGGTATGTCCGCGGCATATTTACGATACGCCACTCCACTTATGGAGCCTTAGGATGTACATTTCTTGTTCAGTATCACATTCCTTCCTGATCTAGCTTCATCGGTACCAGTTCTGGTTTGCTGCCACGATTATGGGCAGGGAGAGCTACGGCTAGAGTTGCGGTCAGCATGGGCTCGTTACGAACGAGGACTGACCAGGGCATGATTCCGAAGACACGCGTTTGCAGAGATGTGTCTTGATTGTGTTTCGCGCCACGAGCATGGATGGATCGTTGTATGAGATTACTCGGACGTGCGGATTAGCACCAGAGGATTGAGCCACTGACAGAGGCCAGCCATATTTTGATGACCGTTGGTGTATTGCTTGCTCATTCATGATGATTGATGCACGATTCCGCGTACAGACGAGCGAGCCAGTTATTGCTGCGAACGATGAGATATCGCCCTAGATGTTGGAGCTATTGCAGTGCGAGATTGTACTAAGAGATGATAGAAGGTCGCTAGTCACCGAGGATGAATGACTAGGACACATGGATTATTCGTTACCCCGATGCGAGATCATCAGATAGACTGATTCCAGCTGAGACGACTTCACGCGGAGATGTTGAGAGTCGACAGAGACGATCGAATGTCAAAAACCTATTATTCCAAGTTTAAAGTATTCTGAAAGACATGCAGGCAATTCTATGGTCCCTCTAGAAGAATGAAACCCTAAATCGACTTAATGACCGTGTGAAAGCCTTTCAACCTTCGGGTTTGCGGCAGTTCTACGGCGCCATTAGTGAGGCTTGGGTTTGCCCTTCTACGGCTGGACCACCGATGCTGTGGTATGTACTCGATACTATTAAACTGTGCCCAAGATGTTGAGCTCTCGGAGGATTATGAGGTTTTGACGACTCGATCGGATGGCTCGACTTAATTCGGATGCTAGATGGTGAGATGCATTTCTTGGGAGACTCCAGACATGAGGATAGCCGTGGGAGCTTAGTCCATGCAGCCACGACGAGACGCGTCCGAAGCAGTAGACATTAGAGGAAAGTCGAGTAAGAGGTTCGTGGAAGATCTGGATAAGATGACGTTCCCCTCCGCCGACATCAGAGATGCGATGCGCATGCCGCGGCAGAGTACTGGATATACCTTCCAGAAGGAGTCGCAATGAATATGCAGCCGTTCCGGAACCAGAAGCAGATATAGTAAAGGATGATGACTCCCGGGCAATTGGCAGAGATGAGACTTGGAAGAGACCTTGAGCAGGACTCCTTCCAGGACACTGCTGCAATGATACTTACACCCAGGATCAGATGGATCACGTGCATTCAGAGAGCCGGAGGCCGACGCCAGTGACATGCTGCTTAAGAGTGGTCGCGATGATTGACCGAGAAATGACCAGAGAAGTGCCAGAACGGAATCGACCCCGTTAGCACACCTGACAGGGCCGATGAGCCGATGGATCGTGAGATTGATAATTCACCGAGAAGACTTGGACCCAAGAGTGGTCAATGTTACGCACACCAGCAGGTCAGAGTTCAGGATCATCGATGGGATATGCTACAAGTAACAACGACAGATGGCCAGAGATTCTTGGACGATGCGCTTGAGCGGGACTACTCCGCCATACTTGGTTTCAGTATTGTTGGGCGATTTATTCGCATGATTTGATTTTGATGATTCAGGATTTACGATTTTGCTCAGTTGTTGCACTTGATATCGTTTTCGTGCCTTGGTTTCCCATATTTATGATTTCATGGGTTTCATACAGTTGAGTTGATTGTGCGTATATACACATACGATTTGGTTTTTGCACTCGGTATGATTCGCATATGCTTGCAGTGCAGTGATACGCATTTTGTGCACTTAGATGCACTGGACTTCGATTTCGATTGTGATACTCGATATTTGTTTTGTGGAGCTTGTGCACCTGATTTGATTTTGCGCATGTTCGGCGCTTGATATTGGATTTCATGATTTCATGCATGATGGATGCACCTGCCTTGGATTTTCGCACATGTTGAGCGCATGTTTTGAGATGTGATTTTGGTGCACACCAGATGCACTAAATCGAGATTTTTCGTGCATGTCAGATGCACCTGATTTTGCTGTCAGACACACATGTTGCCTACGACAGATGTTTCGTGCACACCCGATACACTTGGATGTTGTTTCTGTGCATATGTATGGCACATATTTGGATTTGGATTTCCGTGCGCACCAGACGCACGTAGTATGCATATGCGTATTTTAGGATTGATTTTTTTTATAGAGTAGTACGTTTTTATGATATTGCTATGTGTTTTCGTACTGAGCAGGACTAGTCAGAGGACAGTACCTGAATATATTTTGCATGCATTGATAGTTATTGAAGGGATTTCCAAAAGTGAGCTATAGCCTCAGTATTTACCTACGTGTCTGATATGACATGAAATGTTTAAAACAAGGAGACCCTTCTAAATTGTTTCCAAAACGGCGGAACGTACATTTCAAACAAACGTATATATGTATATAAGTTATTTTCTTATTATAGACGTCCGCCACTGTGCTGTGTTATACGCGTTGCACAGCGACTTAAAGAGATTTGGCATGCATTTCCTTCAGATACTTACATATATAGATTCGATATTTCCATGTATAGTTTCGAGTTATATCATATTGGTTTTGCTTTGGATTTGGCATTGATGTCTTCCCTATGATTCCGATGATTGCGGAATGCTTGACAGAGTTTTGATTTGAGTTATATGCTCATTTTTCATGCGCATGCGCTGCGCTATGATTTGTTTTATGTATTTACAATTTCGGAGCCCCGACGACTTGATGGTTTTGGTTTAGATATTTTAGTATTGGGGGGAGTTTTAATTTAAATTCGGGGACCGAATTTCTTTAAGGGGGGAAGATTGTAACGTTTTGGAAATCGTTTCGGTGAAATTTCGAAAAAACGGTAAAATAAAGAGGTTTTCTGTAAAAAGTCAAAATGCAAATATCTTATTTTATAAAATTAAATATACATATTCTAGCTATGTAATTGCTAGTATTTGGTGTTTATTGAGCCACTGGTGAAATTTCAAATTTTCTGAAAATTTTTCCGAAATTAATTATTTTAATATTATTTTAAGCCGTCACTAATACATTTAATTAGGGAAAATTACAAACTGGAATGGGTTGAAACAAATTTTGTGCATCATGGCATGTTAAACTAAATTTGTAACATGTTTCTTTTTCTCTTTTGTTTGCATGGTTAGAAAGTTCTAAGGTTAAATAGAAAAAAGAAAATTTAATGAATATAAGAAAGATGATGTGGTGCTAGTTTGACTTAGGAAATTATACAGACACATTCATTCACCTTTCTTGCCCCATATGTGGCTGAACCCCCTCAGCAGCCATCCCCTTTTCTCTACTTCACCTCACAAAAAAGAAATGAATGAAGGGAAACATTAAACAAGAGATATGGGCTTTTATACTTGAGGTATGGTATTACTTTTGACTTGGCCACAACTATAACCCCACTCCCTCAATTCCTCTCCCTTATTGGCTGAGCACTCCCAGCAGCCCCCTTACCATTTTTCCCACTTAATTTCCATGTCAAATTTCCATTAAAAATCATCAAAATCCAAACAAAAGGTCACAAATTCAAAGCAATTTCTTCCTTCAACCTTTAGCCATTCTTTCTTTGGTCAAACTAGCTTGGATCATGGAGAAAAGTTAGCAATTGGGAGGCTAGGGTTGCATGTTAGATCTACAAATCTTGAGGTATAAATCCTAACCCCATGTTTAATGAGTTGCTAATTACTTCAATTTATTTAATTTTGATGTTTAATTTGTGTTCTAACTTCAAACTTGAAATTCAAGAAAAGGGAATTGTTACCAAGTGAGAGTTCTTATCGTTGATCATGGTTTAATGGTGTATTTATCATGCTAAGCCATAGAAAAACCTATTCTAGTTGCTAGTTTGCAATTTGTTAAATTGAAATCGTAATATTTAAGCTTTTTTTTTAGCAAAATAGGTTTTTTGTAAACTATGAAAATAATTAAGATAAAAAAAATCTAATTAGGGTTTTCATGAAATTATTAATATTTTAAATTGTAGTTTAATACTTTAGTTCATGCAAAACCAAGCTAAATTGTTGTTTGTGCATTTTTGTCATAAAATGGTTAAAATTAGATAAAATTTCAAACTAAAATTTTAAGATTTCTACAATTGGCGTGATAAAATTTTGGAAATGGTTTGTATGATTTATTGAAGATATTTAGTGAATGTTGTAGCCGCTAGAATTGTTAAAACAACTAGATTTGAACTGAATTGGCAATTATTGCTTACTAGACTTTCGGAAAAATGACTTCTAAAGCGAATTTGAAGTTTTGATGATTTAAACCCTATATATATATATATATATATATATATATATATATATATATATAGTGGATTGTGAAACCACGAATGGTGCGTTTGTGTTTTTCTCGATCACTCGGCGTCTGTACACCGCTATCAAGGGTTTTTGGGTTGATTTGTGAAAGCAACCATAGGTTTTGACCTATGTGGGATTCTTGTGTCATATTGGTCATGAGTCAGATTTTAATGCGATACGGTGTATTATGATAAGTAGGTACCCTATGTGGACTTCGAGACGACAAGAAAGCTCGTGACGACGCCGGCACCGGCCAGCGAGGACCAGGTGAGTAGATTTATATCTACGGGGAGAAGTCGGGTGGAGGGCGTATAGCACCCCCGCAGTTCGTGGTAATGTATATGAATACGTGTACACATATTTATGGATTATATTTTGTTTGAGTTTATTGATGATAAATAGGGATGGTTTAGTATTGCGAAACCCTAGAGTAGTGGTCGCACCATACATGCACACACCCATCCATACTTGCATACATTCTTCTTCCATTTGTGTTTACGGGAAAATATATAGTTATGTGTTCACATGGGTATGGGACTATGTGTTCACATACGGATTTGAGGATGATACTTGGGATTGAGATGAGTCAATGAGATTTGTGTTGAGGTTGTGATATCGGTGATATGGCAGGATTCGTACTTGAGGTACGTCCTGGGGTTATAGCGGATCTTGGGGCGGCGATGCGGGTGAATAGTGTTATAAATAAAGTGGTCGACATGTGATCGTGATTTGAGGCATGATATGCTAGGATATTGATATTAGGCCGTATCGGGCAATGTATATCCCTTGATGATGATATGTGCTGACGATATCGGTTTGTACGAGATTGTTGATCGGTAGTCAGATCATGAGTATATTAAGGATATTAGTATTGTACTAGACATAGGTCAGTACCCTAGACTATGATCTTGGATAAAGAGGATACCAGAGGAATAGTGTGAGGAATATGATATTGACCCGTACCCAGATTGGGATGCCGTACGACGGATTTACGTACGAGCTATATTGATGATTGATCTGCACTCTTGACTTGGGATGCCTGCTTATAGATATGGCATCGGATATGATATTGAGGCGGGATCACCGACTGTATATATACAGGTATGTATATGTATCGACTCAGATGATAGGCGGTTTCCTTACCTGTAGTTCAGCTTGTTAGTTCAGCCGTATAGTTTAGTGTAGTTGTTAGATTAGATTAGACCCCTACCTATTTCAAAACTAACGGATCGTGGGTATCTTAAAAGACAGGTCAAGGGATCTACGGATATTTCAAAAGACGTATCCTTTCTTAAAAACCACCGTAGCCCCTATTTTCAAAACCCCGCGATTCGTGTTATTTCAAATGGCACCATTGTTTAATATTTAGCTCCCGATCATTTTGGTTGCTCGCTCCGCATCGTATATTTATATTGTTATTTCATATTGCATTGTTGACATTATGCTGTTAGGACACCAGCACCATTACCGATGATGCGTATGTACCACATACACCTACTTGCCGGCTCACACACATCTTCATCGATAATTGCCATGTCACGTACACCTTAGAAAATATTATTGCTTAACTTAGCTTGATAGCCAGTAGTTTGACATAATATTAGTGTACATACCTTATATGCCAGCTTAGATATTGTAGTTATTACTTGTCGCTTCATGCATACTGTTATTCATTCTCATGCTTATATTCATGGTTTTACATGCTATTGACGATTCGGATTTCCATGATATTTTCTGGATTTGGAGGAAAACCGCAAAACATATATAAACCGCTTCTCTCTTTTTAAATAAAAATGCGGTTTTTCCATGATGTATGAGTCGTCCACCATGAGTTTGCTGATGGATTTTGAGACCCGATTCGAGGAGTTGGATGAACCGTTTCGGGTACATGGTGGGCCCGGTAAGGTACCCCGGGGCAAGAAGCTCGTGGTGATGACGATGAGCCTGGCAGGGGGAGACTACCTACCGGTGATTTTACCCGACGCGTCGGATATTCGGAGGATACCGTCGTGGTCTTGAGATGGATGGTAGGGGCCGGTCTGGACTGACGGCGCCCTAGATATTGAGATTGAAACATTGAGATTTCGAGATATTGAGGTACTGAGATTTGATGATACAGGCCAGTCCGGATAGCCGGAGCCTGAGGTTTTGAGACAATGAGATTTATGTTTTGTGTCGATGCTAGACACTGTTGATACTGATTTCATTTATTATACCTCATTCATATGATATATTGCTACCTGAGGCACTGACACGGGCACATGAGATCACACTTGGGTTAGATATTACCCTAGCCATTGTTATAGGCTGCATGTTATTCATATATTTGAGGATATATTATGATCTTTGACCTAGGTTGCATTATTTATGCGATTTCTGTGCGTAGATCTTTTTCTACTCACGAGTTGGCAACTCACCCCCGTTGTGCCCCAGTTTCTTGCAGGTGTTGCCGTACGGATTTCATTACGGCTTTGCGGGCACTGTACCTTTCGGGTGACTTGCTAGTAGGTGGGTTATTGTATCTTACCCATCATTATACCTTGTATATTATATTTCAGTTGTATCTAGAAGTTCCATCAACCAAAACTTGTACTTATTTGAGATAGAGACCAGTGATGTTTATACTTTCGACCTTAGAGTCGCATGTTATATTTCTTTGGGTTTCAGGCTGGTTAAGTTCCCTTTTCTGCTGTGATCCTCGCCTTGAGGCGTTGTATATTATGTTGCACACAGGTTGATTTGATATGGTTCTTCCTATTCTCTATTGCTTCTCTTGGTTTGGATTTCTGGATTTCGGCTTACTTAGCATACGTACGCCTTGAGACGTTCGTAGTCTAAGTGCCGGTCATGTTCTGTACTTTCGGGTCGTGACAGCGGAGTCCAACTGTTTCTCCTAAACGCGTCTATTTGATCTTTCAAAGAAATTTTGGGCATGAAGGGGTCGTCCGAAATTCGACCAAAACAATACGCGTAGGAAGTAATGTCTGGTTGAGGGTACCAAAATTCGGCAAGAGTTTTGCGAGGTAGGGTACCCATGATGTGAGAAAGGAAAAAAAAAAGAATGTGATGATTTTTTTTTAAAATTTTTTTTTATTTTTTAAAAGAAATTGTTTGTTTTTGGCGTTTTGAAATTTTTGAAAGTTTTTTTTTCCTTTTTAGAAAGAGTTTTGCAAAAATTTGTACGGAACTACAGCACAATTTCAAACAACCAGAGTTTAAAGATGCGCAATCAAACCTAGAGCTAGGTCTCCTAAGTCAACTAGACTGCTCCTAACTGTTTCAAAGTGACAAGTTGTGAGATATCCCTCAAATCGCCTCTTCACCGCCAATTGTGGCCAGGTAAGCATAAGTAAAGAAAGGAGGGATCCGCTCATGAATCACCATGAGACGGGCCTTTTAAAATTACCCTTCCCACTTGTCTAGCCTAGGCACCACAAAATCAGGTTTAGATAAACGACCGATTGCCCACAACCTTCCTCTGTCCTAATGAGCGCGACAATTCTTATTGGCTGAGTCTAAATATTTTTTAATTAACTCGAGGGTTGATGCATATGCTTTTTGTGATTTTTGGGGTCCTAAGAAGGGTAATGAAATCCCCACCCAATCTGGATTGGTGTTATAGCTCCTTAAAAGTCCGTTTTAAAAAAATGCAAAGCAGTAAACACACAAAAAATCTAAAACACTTTCAAATTTTTTTTATTTGGCAGCGCAAAGAATCCTGCACAAAAACAATTTATTAGAGAGAGAGAAGAATTTTGCGTAAAGAACCCTGCAGGAAAAATTTTCAGTGGAGCTCAGGAGTTACAGAGAAAATAAGGAATACTTACAGAGAAATCAGATTGCTGACGTCAGCAAACCGCCGCGGTTCCGCCGCCAATTGCTTGTTAGTGCCGCGGTTCCGCGGTGGTAGACTCGGTTCAGATCTCCAAAATCTTTCTGTTTTCTGTTGTGGTTCTCCTCTGTATGTTCAGATCTACTGTTTGCTGTTTTGTTCACTGGATTCTTCCAGATCTGAATCTGTTCATCTTCTTTTCCTGCGCAATTCACACAATACCTCTCAAAAAGAAC
Source organism: Agapanthus africanus (assembly GCA_030015575.1). Taxonomy (NCBI): domain Eukaryota; kingdom Viridiplantae; phylum Streptophyta; class Magnoliopsida; order Asparagales; family Amaryllidaceae; genus Agapanthus; species Agapanthus africanus. The sequence continues at coordinate 410,639,200 of CM057349.1, read as the reverse complement.
AAGATGAATTTTTATTTTATTTTTTTTTGTTTTAAAATTTTTCAATTTTTATAATTTTAATTTTTTTTAACCCGAAATTACACAAAGAAAGAGACTACCGTTTCCCCGGCAACGGCGCCATTTGATTGGAAGCTGATTTTGCGTGTATTTTAAAATCAAAGTTAAGACTATACCGCAATCAATAACGGTGTCGCTTGGTAGCTAACCGGTTGAGTACGGGTCGGTCCACAGGGAGATGAATTCCTTTTCTTTATGTTCTAACGAGTTAATCCGATCAAGTCGGGTTTTGATTTACGATCTAAGAATGAGAAAAAAGTTGATAAAAAGATTGCTAGGCTTAGTATTAGGATAATTCGAAAAATGGATTCTTCTCTCTTCTATCAATGCCCTAATTAAAAATATAGGTGTTAGGATAATAGTCAACAACAGGGATTAGCACGACCAGGAAGAAACTAAATTTCTTCCCTTTGGTCCTTGTCCGTCCGTTCTTGGCTCTTAGCCCTAAGCTCTGGTTAATTCAACCACAACCGGTCTAACTAGTGAATCACCACTATCTTGTAGGATAGGGTACCGTAGTGAGCGGTGTATGGTTGATTTAAAGAGAGTCCTTTAAATAAAATTATTTGGAAAAAGAAAGGAGGAAGAGAGATTCCTTCTCTCAAACATTCCCTATCCTAACCCTAACAAGTGAGGAATTACTCACTCATTAGGGATGTTACGATGAAATTCATTTTTATAATTTTCTTTTAATAACCTAATTAACTTGCAGATAAATAAAGACAGATAAAAAATTGCAGAAAAATAAAATTTGGATAAAAAGAATGCGAGATAAAAAATACCTTTATTGATGACCTCTTGACGATTACAAGGAAATTAAAATTTAATCTAGAAAATAAAAAGAGGCATCTCAAAAGAGGCACCCAAAAAAGGCACGCTCCAAAAAGAGCTGTAGGCTTCCTATTTATTGATAGGAGAAACTCTAGGGTTTACATCTGATCCACATCTAAAATTACAAGACTACCCTAAGAAAACCGGGTCAATGCACTGACTCCCACCGACACGCACCGACACGTGCTTTACACGGCCGCGGAACCGCGGCCATAAGCCTTGTTTGGCCGCGGATCCGCGGCCATATGGTGGGGTCTCTGTCTCAAATCTTTAGGGCTGCTTCATGTTGCATTTTACTTCTGGTTTCTTCACTTGGTTTCTCAGAATATCTTCTAATTTCTTCCAGATTTCCACAGTGCAGAATATTGTGGACTTTTACCATTCGTTTCATGTTGAGTTCTTCAATCTTGTGCTGCCCTCATACGTTGTGCAATCGAACTGTTCTTTGATCTTCATTTGTTCTTTAAACTGTAGGCGGCATCATAAAGATTCTTCTATTTGTTGGTCGTAGTCTCACTTTTGTAGCGTTTTTTACCATTTTCACTGTATTATTCCGAGAACCTGTAACCTGCAACTATTTAGCAGACATGGATCAAAAACACCTATTTATTTGCAATATGATTAAGAATGAGGAATATAATAATGAAAAAATCTGATACGAACAGCAGCTGAAAGCTATTTTCGAAAACCTCCAACGATGTATTTCTGACGGACTGGTGCTAAGAAAGAAGCTTGACCTTACTGAGCGGGTTACGCAGAGTCATGAAGCCACTCAGTGGAAAATCGATGAGAAGTTTTCATCCTGTTTGCAGCAGCGGGCTTGAATTGAAGTGGAGTTGGCCGCGGCGGCTGATCGTGAAAAGGAATTGAAAGAAGTGCGAGAGCAGCTTGCTGATTTGCTAAAAATGTCTCCTTCTTAGTAGCCATCTTTGTATCGACCGAAAATTTGTAATTTATGAATAACATGCCTTTATTCATTTTTTTATTCTTTTATATGATGTTTCTTGTACTCAATTTAATTCATGAATAAAAGACGCACATTTTTTTTATCTTGTATTATCGCTTTCTTTTCTTTGCTGTGTCATTGACATGTTACTTTAGCAAATGTGGCCTGAGGATAGTAGATAGCAGTCCATCTTAACCTCATTCCAGGGTAGCGATGGCTTAGGAAACAGGTTCAGTTCTGCTGCCTAAGACTTTTCAACTTTATGAGGCGTGAGGGTCTCATAAAGACTTTTCTCCCTATGAGTCGAGAGGGTCTCATCGGTGTAATTTCTCCCTAGGAATCGTGAGGACTCCTAAGTGCATTTTCTCTTAAGAGTCATAAGAATCTCACAAGAGAATTTTCTCCCTTACAAGTCGAGAGGATTCGTAATTGGTTGGTGGGTTGACTTGTTTCCGAGTCGAAGCACTGTTCCAACGAGGAGGTCATTGGTTGACGTATTTCTGACGCAGGGTCACTTGCTGACATGTTTCCATGACGGGGTCATTTGCTGACGTATTTCCGCGACGGGGTCACTGGCAGACGTGTTTCCAAGACGGAGGTCACTGGCTGACGTGTTTCCGCGATGGAGGTCACTGGCTGACGTGTTTCCGAGACGGGGTCATTGGATGACGTACTTCCGAGACGGAGGTCGTTTGCTGACGTATTTCCGAGATGGGGTCATTGGCTGACGTACTTTCGAGACGGAGGTCGTTTGCTGACGTATTTCCGAGATGGGGTCATTGGCTGACGTATTTCCGAGACGGAGGTCATTTGCTGACGTATTTCCGAAACGGGGTCATTGGCTGACATGGCTCCGCGACAGGGTCATGGCTAACGTATTTCCGAGAAGGAGGTCGCTCGCTGACGTATTTCCGCGACGGGGTCATTTGCTGACGTATTTCCGTGAAGGGGTCATTGGATGACGTATTTCCACGACAGGGTCATTTGCTGATATATTTTCGCGACGAAGGTCGTTTGCTAACGTATTTCCGCGACGGAGGTCATTTGCTGACTCTATGTTGTCCGTGAACCGTAGAGTCTTGGAACTGGGGACTTTGCCGTGACTCCAATTGGTGATGTCGCGTCCGAATCCTGTTGGAATGAGGAGGAACGCCGTTGTTGTTCTTTAGGCTGTAGATATTACCGTCGAGATCCGACTCTCCCTTTGACAAGGTCTGGTGGGGAAATGTGGTCCCCTTTTTGTTTATGCCTATGGATTGTATACAGGAGTCAGTATGGACTTACCTGCAGGGCAAAAGTTTCATTCTTTCATTTTTTTATTTCTTTCGGTGATGCTCTATCATTTCAGCTTTTATATCGCGAAAATCGTGATTGCCCAATCATTTCGGCTATTTTTCGCGGTGCCCAATCATTTCGGCTATTTCATATGGATTTATGGCTCGCTGACTTTTCGCCGCGAGTATAGAATCTGGGATCTGATACCAATTTTAGCATCAGCATCGCTGTGACTGGAATATTGCCAGGAGCGAATCATCATTTGCCGCGAAAAGACTTAGAATTTGTTACCGATTTAGGCATCAGCATCGCTACTACTGGAACATTGCCAGGAGCGAATCATCATTTGCCTCCGTCGATTCGAACAAAGGTGGCTTAGCAAACAGGGTTAGGATCCTATCGACTAAGGCTTTTGACTTCATGAGCCGTAAGGGTCTCATAAAGGTGTTTCTCCCTACGAGTCGTGAAGATCTTATAGGTATGATTTCTTCTTAGGAATCATGAGGATTCCTAAGTGTATGTTCTCTTGTAAGTCATAAGGATCTTGCAAAAGTGTTTTCTCCTTGTAAATCGAGAGGACCTACAAATGTTTGTTCATCAAATGAGGGCATTCCTCGTCGTTGGTGGGACTCGGCAAGGAAATGATTATTTGTGCACGTGGATTGTATGCAAATGACAGTATTGAACCGGTTGTAGGGCAGTCTGGGAAATATGATGGCTTAAGAACAGGTTCAGATCTCTGTAGCTTAAGGCTTTAGAATCTTATGAGCCGTGAGGGTCTCATAAGATGGTTCTCCTAACGAGTCGTGAGGATCTCGTAAGTGTAATTTCTCCTCAAGAATCGTGGGGATCCCTAAGTGTGTTGCTCCCTTGTGAGTCATAAGGATCTCACGTATGTATTTTCTCCTTACAAGGTCGAGAGGACCTTGCCAGTGTGCATAAATTTTTTACGAGTCTGCGCCCTTTCGGGTTTTCACAGACTCGTCGGTAGCCCTGCTGTTTTTACTCATGGAGCCCTTTTGGGTTTTCATCCACGCTCATCTTGCTTATGGACGTACCGTTTTTTTTACGAGTCTGCGCCCTTTCGGGTTTTCACAAACATCGTCGGTAGCCTTGCTGTTTTTACTCACGGAGCCCTTTCGGGTTTTCATCCGTGCCTGTCTTGCTTATAGACATACCATTTTTTTACGAGTCTGCACCCTTTCGGGTTTTCACAAATATCGCCGGTAGCCTTGTTGTTTTTACTCACAGAGCCCTTTCGGGTTTTCATCTGTGCCTATCTTGCTTATGGACGTACCGTTTTTTATTTTTTTTAATTTTTAATTTTTAATTTTTTTATTTTTTTTTGGGTCAGCCCTAGGATGTTGCGGCTTGTAGTAGTTTAAGGACGTTTCGGTCCGTAGTTAGTTTCAGGACATTGCGGTCCATTGTTAGTTTAGGGACGTTTCGGTCCGCAGTGATTTTGAGGCAAGTTTTCGCTGGATACTACTTATAGAGTTTGGGCTTGGGAAGATAGCGAGCGGACATAAGCATCGTCATCTCTCGTTAACCTAGGCCGTGACTCGTCAGGCATAGTATTTTTTCAGGAACTGGCCGTTTATTGGCCTGAAGGGTCTTTTGACATGCATATCCATGAGCAAGTAAGCCCCACCTTGGTAGACTTTGTCTATGATGTACGGGCCCTCATAGTTCAGCTCGAATTTCCTCCGTTTGGCATGATTGGTGATCATAGGTCTCTTGACCACTAGCATGAGTTCGCCTTGGCGAAATGTTCTCGGCCTGATCAGTCTCTCGTATGAACGCGTCATTTTTGCTCTGTAAGCCTCCAAGTTTTGTTGCGCTATGAGACGAGTTTCATCGAGGGCGTCGAGTTCCTCAAGCCGAAGATGATCATTCTCTTCGTCTGTTAGTTCATAATGAACCGACACTCGGAGAGAGCGTACTTCTATTTCGAGGGGGGTACCGCTTATGTGCCAAATACCAATACCTACGGCGTTGTATTAGTGGCTGTTTGGTCCGATAAGCCCAGAGAGCTTCATGCATTCTCTCATGCCAATCCTTTTTATTTTTGGACACCGTCTTCTTTATGATCTTTGTCAAGGTTTTGTTGAAAGCCTCAACTAGACCGTTAGCCCGGGGATTATAAACCGAAGAGTATCTCCAGTCTATGTTATGTTGTTGTGAGAAGCGGCTGATTTTGTGACTTCTGTAGGCCGGTCTGTTGTCCGAGATAATTCGTCGCGGAATACCGAATCAGTAGATGACATGAGTCTTGAAGAAATAGAAGATATTCTCCATCTTCACTTCCCTTAGCGGCACTGCTTCTGTCCACTTAGAAAAGTAATCGGTCTTCGCTAGTATGAACCGATGTCCTTTGGAGGATGCTGGTTCGATGGGACCAATTATATCGGTTCCCCGCATTTCGAATGGCCAGCTGGCTACTGTCGGGTGGAGCGGATTTGGATGCTGGTGGATGAAGTCCCCTTGAATTTGGCACGAGTGACACTGCTTCACATATTTGAGACAGTCCTGGATCATCGTGGGCCAGTAGTAACCCATTCTTTTGATCTTCAGCTTCATCTTTGGTCCGGCGTGATAGGAACCGCAGAGTCCGTCGTGAATTTCTTGGACGACTTTCCTTGCTTCTTATGGTCCCAGGCATCTCAGCCATAGGGAGTCGAATGATCTCTTATATAGAGTATCATTGACGAAAGCGAAAGACAGAGCTCGTTTCATGAGCTGATGTCTTGAGGATCATCTTCAAGTGTTCGATGGGATTTGAAGTAGTCTACACAAACTTCTCTCCAATCCTTAGCCTTTTCCTGGTCTTTTATTTATAGGGCTATTTGCTTGGTCGCTTCCTTTTCTTTAGACGACTCCGGAGATATTTCTGCTGGTGCAAGAACCTGACGGCTTTGTACAACGATCCTTACGTCATCGAGGTTTTCGTTGGCCAGCTCTTTAGCAAGTTTAGCTAATGCATCCGTCTTGCTATTTTCTGTACGCGGTATGCTTTCCAGGACGTAGGAAAGGATTTGAGTCAGCAATTGTTGCACTCTTTCGCCGTATTTTACCAACTCCGGTTTGCACGTCTGATAGTCGCCGTTTACTTGACTAACTACCAGCTGGGAGTCTCCATAGATAAGAAGGTTTTCGATTTCCATGTCGACAGCGATCTCGAGACCTGCTATCAAAGCTTCATATTCTGCTTCATTGTTTGTCCTTGGCTCTGTTAGGGAAAAGGCAAAGCGCATTATCCCTCCTTATGGAGTCACGAAGATGAGGCCTACCCCATATTTGATTATGAGGGAGCTGTGGTTTCTCTTCTTCATGGAAGATGCCCCATCGAAGTAGAGTTCCCACCGGGTATCACTCCCCCTTTCTCCCTGTCGATCGTGTCAAACGTGTGCTCGTCTGGCAATTCGCAGTTTAGGGTTGAATTAGCAGGTATAGGATGCTCAGCGAGGAAGTCGGCTATGGCCTGGCCTTTCACCGCCTTGAGAGGTCGGTATGTTATCGAGAATTCCATTAAGAGTAGGGCCCATTTAGTGAACCTCCCCGTTAGTATGGCTCTCGACATCAAATATTTGAGAGGATCCACTTTTGATATGAGATGGACCTTATGGGCCAACGCATAGTGTCTGAACTTCATTATCCTGAATATTAACGCCAGACAGTGTTTTTCGATGGGGGAGTAGTTGTTTTTTGCCCCCAGAAGAACTCGACTCAAATAGTAGAGGACTCTCTCTTTCCCTTGGTCGTTCTTCTATGCCCATAGCGCGTCTAAAGAACCTTCAAGGACGGTTGTGTACAGCATGAGGGGCTTTCCCTTGACCGGAGCAGTCAGTACCGGCGGATTCTGTAGGTATTGATTTCATCCAGTGCGCTTTGGTATTTGCGATCCCAGACGAATGGTGCCCCCTTCTTCATTAAATGGTTGTAGGGGCGGCATTTGCCGGAGAGATTGGCTATGAACCGCCGGATATACGCGATCTTTCCTTGTAGAGACCGCAGTTGCTTGAGAGTTCTTGGAAGGCATTTCCATAATCGCCTTGATCTTTGATGGGTCTATTTTGATGCCGCTATGTCGTACGATGAATTCTAAGAATTTTCTCGAGGAAACTCCGAATGCGCATTTGAGAGAGTTCATCTTCAGGTTGTATTTTCGAAGACGTTGGAACACTATCTTCATATGCTCCCAATGCTCCTCGTGTGATTTGCTTTTCACCACGAGGTCGTCAATATAGCATTTGACGATTTCATGTATGAGGTCATCGAAAATCTTTGTCATGGCCCTCTGATAGGTAGCGCCAGCGTTCTTCAGACCGAAAAGTATCACTTTGTAGCAGAATATGCCCAGAGGAGTCCGGAAAGCGGTATGCTTCTGGTCTTCGGGATGCATCTCTATTTGATTGTACCCTGATGACCCATCCATGAAAGAGAATACTTCGTGAGTGGATGTGTTGTCTATCATTAGCTCGGTAACCGGTATGGGAAAATCATCCTTCGAACAGACCTTGTTGAGGTTCCGGAAGTCTACGCAGATGCGTACCGTCCCATTTTTCTTCATCACTGGGACAATGTTGGCGATCCAGTCGGGGTATTGAACTTCTTGGATGAAGCCGGAGTCGATTAGCTTCTTGACCTCGGCGTTGATACTGATTTCAAGTTCGAGCCGCATCCTTCTTGGTGCTTATTTGACTGGCTTGACGTCCGGGGATATCGCCAATTTATGCACAGCTATTTCCGGATCTAGCCCCGGCATCTCGGAATAGTTCCATGCGAACCAGTCTTTATACTGCATAAGCACGTCTTTTAGCGTAGCTACCTGCTCTTTAGACAGCAGCTCGCTGACGAACGTTGGCCACGGGTCTTTAGCCATCCCCAAGTCGATTTTCCTCAGAGTAATATGTATCCCATCTTCCAACTCTTTTGGCGCCGGTGGAAATTCTGAGATCAACTCATCTTCATCCTCATTTTCGAAGCACCAGGAGAGGTCATTCGTATTCTCGGGCACTCCGGCTTCTATACGTGACAGGTACGAGATCGTTTCCAAGACCGATGTTGATCTGGTTCTACTCTCGCTATATACGTTGCTTTTGGCACATGCTTTTGCGGTGGGGCTACCTTCCAACTGTTGGATAAAGTGAATCTGCCAAGTTGATATTGGTCTTCAACCCAGTTTTTGAAGGTGAAGCAGTCTTCAAGGGGATGTCCTATCACTCGGTGATAGGAACAATAATCCGGATGATGAACTTCGCTTGCTTGATCGGGTTGCTTGGACTCCGGGAGCGTAATCATTTGATGTTTCACGACGAGGTGCTTGATCGGGGTGCTTGGACTCCGGGAGCGTAATCATTTGATGTTTCACGACGAGGTCGAAGATCCTCCTTGTTTTGTCTTGAAGGAAGGAATATGCTCGACCCATCTTTTTCATAAGAGACGGATTCCGGCTGACCTTTTTTGATCACGTGGCCTTTTGGATCCGTTTTGCCACTGTCGAACGTTTTTTCCGTTCTTTGACTTATTTTTGCCTCTGCGTCGGGCCTTTTTCTTATCTTGGGAATGCATGGAGGGCTAACGGCGAAAGACATCGTCATCCTCCGTGGCCTGCTGAAGGAGGCGTTGCGTCTTGGCCTTTTCGTAAATGGCCATTTCGCGGCAGTGCTCATCCCGAACCCTTTGACCTGCTTCTCTTATTAGCTTGTCGATCTGTTCTTCAAACGACGAACTCGGCATTTCTATGACGGGACCTTGTTCTGGTTCAGCGTCAGCATCCCCTTCTTCATCGAGATCATTTATGACATAGCAGTCATGAAAATGCTCCCGTTTCTTGGACTGGGCATATCCAAGCCCAATCGTCTCCATTTTTCCGTTGGACAATTTTCACTGAGTTCCGGGGACGTTCCAAATCCTGTTGTAGAACTGAGCTTGTCAAGGAGTCTGTTTGAAAGATACGCCTTGGCATCTTAATAACCTTTTCAATCCCTTGGTATAATACCTGGGCAGACGAATGGGTTGGAGTATGTCGAGCACAGGATCGGCACCATGCCACACTTCTCTTTCGACTTTAGTCTCCGTGGATCGATAGAATAGGATTGCCTTTTCACCTCTTCGCCTGGGAGGGACGTAGAACGTCCGCAACTCTTGCACACTATATGTCTCCAGGGTATCAAGCTCTCTGTAGTGCCGCCACGGAACCATGGCGATTTTCAAACTCCGGTCTACTCCAACGAAGGTTTACCTCGACGGGCGGACGGAGAATACAGCATTGGTTTCATCTTCGGAGTCGCTGCCAAAGACCAAAATCGGAGCGGATGGTCCGGGTTTACATTCCGCTTCTGAGGCTGTCCCGAGTAGACTATTTCTTCAACCTCCTCGGTATCACTTCCAAAGGTAGGAATGGGAGTGACGAGCTTCTGTTTAAGCTCCGACTTATGACACTTCTCTATGTCTTCAAAGTCTGGCAGGAAGTACTTGGCGTCTTCATATTTTTGGACTTTTTTCACAGAGAATGGGTTTAGCTCTCCCGTAATGGTGTACTCGATGCCGTCTTTGAAATACTTTATACACTGGTGTTGTGTAGAAGAGATGAAGTTATACTCGTGTAACCAAAGCTTGCCAAGTAGAGCGTTGTAGTAAGTCCCGGCGTCGATGAAATGAAATTTGATGTCTGTGACGAGAAGACCAAAGCGCAATGTCAGTATCACGGACCTGAGCGTCTGCGATGACTGCGAGTCAAATCCGGAGATAGTGATTTTATCTCGGGCTAAATGCTGAATGCTCATGCAGATTTTTTTTTAGCACCCGCACGTTGAGAAGGTTGACAGAGGACCCGTTGCCAACAAGTATTTTTCCTATTTTATTGTCATGGCAGTATCCAGTGACATATAAAGAATGATTGTGGTCGCACGTACCAAGGAGAAGATCCTTGTTGTTAAATGTAATGTTAGCTGTGTGGACTTTTGCCGGCTCATCTTGCACTTTCTTCTCTGCGATGAAGGCCTGGAACTGATCGGGCTCTTGTAACGCCATGACCAAGAAATCCCGTGCTTCTTTAGACAGAAAGAGGGCATCCAGTATGCTTAGTTGTGAGGGTATCTTCCTCAAATGTGTCAGGACATTGTAATCCACCTTGTACTTCTTAGGCGGGTCCTTGGCTGTGAGCTCTTCGACGACCCCATCATCGAGGGCAATCTCCTCATAGATTTTCTCCTCCCCCTTATCTTTTTTGTTCGATCCCTTATTTGTAGGTCCAAGATTCTTTTCGGGCAACATACGGTTGCGCGGCTGAATATTTTCACAGTTCTTCACCACTTCCTCTTTTCCTGAAGTGGATTCTTTGAAGAGAGGGCTATTTCTTCGTCAGAATCGCTTCTGAAGGTGAGAACTTACGATCCCCTGGAATCAACCACGTGACAGTTGCAGGTAGCTCTTTTGTGCTCATCTGTTGTGCTTCTCTGCTCCCGACGAGCCCTGCGCTTCAATTGCTTGACGTGTTGTCGGTGGGCAACATATCCCTGCCACCAGTTTTTAAAGGCGTTGCACTCTTCGGTAGGGTGCGTGATCCTTCGATGGTATAAGCAGTAGTTTGGATGCCCATCCGCTTCGTCAAGGTGTATGCAGCAAGGAATATTTCCATTAAAAGGTGGCAGCTTCATTCCTATCGACAGGGCTTTAGCGAACCGTTTCCTCATCTTAAGCATGCTTCTGTCTGCCATGGGCGTGCTTCGATCTTGTTGGAGTGCTTCAACCTTTTCATCATGTCGCCGACGTTTGGCTTTTACGAATATGGCCATTCACGCTCTCGATCAGCTTTGCTCCTCTGACGGGCTTCGTTCAGCAACATGTCAATCATCTCGTCTGATGGTTCCAAGAGTACCGGTTCTGGATCTTCCCCCAGTTTCTCTGCATCAGGAACTTCTTTATCATCTATTGATGAGCATGTGGCATCTCGCCACATAATCCTCGGGCTCTTCTGAAGAATCGTCTCCTTCAGCAGCGTTATCATCTTCATTCTCAAGAACTTGCTTGAAGAATTCATCCAATGTAATTGGGGTCTTTGCCTTCTGGTTATATTCTTCCAATGCATCGATGTATTTCTGCAAACCTGTACGGTTGTCGTCGGGTTGGCCGGGCTTCTTGGCCTTCTTCTTCTTCTTTAAAGACTTTGAAAGCTTGGCCCAAAGGTTCTGTCCACCATCACCAACTTTCAGCGTTGGGCGCGGCTTCAGCATCCCCTCAATAATCTCAGGCTCCAGCGGGCTCTTCCACCTAATCGTCGGACATGCTTGAAGGTCCTTTAGTATTCTTTTAGTCTTAGCTAAAAGGGCCACCTCCCATAGGGATTCCTCTATAAGCGAGCATGATACCCCTAGCATGTCTACCTTTTTAGAAGCGTGTGGTTGTGGCGGGTTCACCCTCCAGTTTTCGGACAGCGCGAACTTGCCCTGTTGGTACTGGTCTTCGATCCAACTTTTGAAGATGTAATAATCTTTGATTGGGTGACCTAATATTCGGTGGTAAGGACAATAATTGGGGCTGTTAATGTCGCCTGATTGCGTTGGGCGTCTCGGCACCGGCAGAGTGATGAGCCTGTTGCGCAGCGCTAGCTCAAATAATCTCTTCATCTTATCCCAAAGGAACGAGTAAGGGCGTCTCATCTTTTCTCCAAGTGATCGCTGTTTAACGTTTTGATGAGCAACCGGCTTCGGGCCACTCGGTTGTTGCTGAGCGTTGGCGACGAAAGTCGCTTTCCCTTTACCCTTTACATTCCGGAAATCTGTTTTCAAAGAGGACGGCTTATGGCCCATCTGGTCCATTTGGGCGAGCTTGTCGATCAAGGCCTGGAAAGTGATCGGCTTGAAAAACATCATGAATTGGGAAATAGTCGCCTGTGGGTCAAGGGTCCCCATGAACATGCCCACGGCAGGAGCTTCCTCTATGCGTTGTTCACACTTTGACCACAGGTTCCACCACCGAATGGCATACTGAACCCAGGTTTCTCTCGGCTTCACTCTAGCGTTAATTAGTGCGGTGATCGGGGTGCGCTCGCTAACGCTTGCGAATCTTGTATAAACAGTAGCTCCATTTCCACAAATGTCTTGACAGAGTCATTCGGGAGTTCGGAGTACCATTCGAATGCTGTCTCCGACAAGCTGCCAACAAACTGGCGAAGCAGCAGTTTTTCGTCACCCCCTGTATTACCGCACAGAGACCTGAATTGAGCAACGTGCTAGTGTAAATTACCCGTCCCCTTATACACATGGAATTTAGGGATCGTATATCCTGACGGGTACTTAATTTGATCGTACCAACCCGGATAGGGTCGTCCAGTCTTAACGCTTTGGCCAGCGGCTTTGCTTGCCTGGTGAGCTCATATCTGTTGAGCTATATAGTCGTCAAGGGCGGCTTTGGAGATGGTCTCATCCTTGGCTGCTGATAGAGCTGGAAGAGGGTTTGATGTCTCCCCTCTGTCGTCTTTAAGGATTATTGGAGGTTCTTCGGCTAGAGGATCCGGCTGTATCATCATCCCGACAATATCTTGAAACAAAAGCGCCATTTGCTTTATGTTAGCCGCTTGTTCCGCGGCATCTTTGTCTTTCTTCTCGAGCATTCTTCGGAGGAACTCGGCGTCAGTTTCCTGTTCCTGGCACTGCTCCGACGACGTCTCCAGGCATTCTTTCGGCCCAGTGAGCGCGGCCATCTTTGTCATCATCTTCTGGAGCTTCTGTTGTTCTTGCTCCTGAGCCTGTGTCATAGATCGGGTGAGTGGTCGATGACCCGTAGAGATACGGCTATCCTCCTTTCCGGAAGCCATGTAGATGGTGTGCACTACCATGCCCCCAGACTTGGAGCGTTTGGATTCAGTGCCCTTGAGATTCATCGCAGACGCAGGGATCTTCTCTGGCCTTCTTCTTTCATGAGCGGTCTACGTTGAGGGGGCTGTTGTGATAGGCACCCGGGAAGACGATACCTTCCGTGGCACGGCAACGGGATGGTCCTTCTCTTGCCAAACCTTCATTTTCTTCAGTCGGCGGGAGTAGTCTTGGTTAATTATAGAGTCTTGGACTCTTCGCCAGACCCTATGGATTTTAGAGGATAGCCGCTGAGGGGGCTGTTCCGGCTTTGCCTTTGTAACGTTTTCCACAGGTGGAGGAGATCTTTTTAGCACGGCGGTTGGAGAATTCTTGTGCACCCTCTTGAATGGTTCAAAAATATTCCCAGTTGGAACAGCAGCATCAACTTCCACCGTTGGAGCTGGTGGGGTAAGTCCGGAAGGGGAACTGCCCCCAGCTTTCCTCACTCGGTGCCAATGGTGACGTCGAGCATTTCTTGCAGACGGTACTGGCTCAGTTACGGGAGTGGCTTCATCATGCCCTCTGTTCTGGTGAAGAGTTGCTATTGGTGCCAGCCTATCAAAGACAGAAGTCCGCTGAGAAGAAACGTCCAACCAGTCGAAGACTGACCCTTAGGCAGGGGAACCAGCTTTGGTGATTTCGCCTGAAGCGGGAGTTGGAACGGGCAGCCTTGTGAAGACCGATCCTTTAGCAGGAGAAGCTCCTTTTACGACTTCGTCCGTAGAAGTTGGAATGGCTATCCGCTTCGGGATAACTCCCTCGGGTATTGCAGGCTTTTTCACGGGCCCGCTTGAGTCTTGACCTAGCCTATTAAAGACCGAGGCGTTGGACTTGGACGACCCATTGAGAGGGGCCGTGGTGGTGGTAAGCCGATCAAAGACCGACTTCTTTGGAGCCTCCTGCGTCGGCATTGGGACGCTGAAGCTTGCCGGTGGGATCATGGTCCCAAAGAACAGTCCAGTGGTGGCCTGAGCCACCTGTTCCACTGACATGGCAAAGATGGAGGCCGCTTGGGGCCCATAGGTCACTCCTCCAGCGGGGACGGAGTAGGAGTTTTTGTTGCAGTTAGTGCAGTTGGTGTTAGTGTATATGCCTTAGGGGCCATTATTGTATCATACTAGATTGTATATTACTTAATAGAAGCTTGGGTTATTCACAGTTGTATATACAGTCTTGCTAAAAATGGTAGTATGCTACTTGGTTTGTATCTACTTTAATATGTGCATATGTTTCTTGTAACGTATCACTTATACATATTAGTAGAGCCCATAGGATCTTTGCTTGATTACCAGCGTTGTGATGGCAGTCACACTAGTGGGAGCTGGGTAGTCTGTAAGCAACATCCTATACAGGTCCCTGGTCGTTGGATTATCGAGATAGGGCATCGATATTCTGGAGTAGACTAAGTGTGTACGCTTCTCATCCCAGTTGGGGAGATGGTTTGTCCCACAGCCATCAGTACGTCGTGCTGGAGATAGTATACAGATGCCCGTTAGGTTACGGGTACACCGGACAGGACTCGCAGGGGAACTGATTGGTTGGTATTATACCCGTCGTCAGTTAACAGTTCCCAGGTGAAATGAGTACAGCATAGTCCGCAGACTTGACACTGCTACTTCGCCTCGAGTGTGTCCCACTGTTCTTAGATTGCTACCCTACCACGACTCAAAGGAGTCGTACAAACAGGTAGCAGTTGGGTACAGTCCCGAGCACTTGGAGGCAGTAGTGGTTAGACAGGATTCGTCTCTCCCGGTATTGGGAGATGATATCGCGCTGTGTCAGAGAGCCATTACGCAAAGTCCCTGGCCAGGGCAAGCGAGATATACTGGTAGGTTCCAGTAGCTTCTCAGGGTGTAATGGGCTTCGCTCCGACACGACTTATACAGCTATTAGGGGACTGACGCTTGCCGCCCCCTAGGCTTGATATGCGATAGTCTTAGACGAACAGACCGGACTGTACGGAGATTGTCACATCAGGCTCAGTGGGAGTTCGAATGAGTTTCCTCATCGGCCTTCTTATCGACATCTACCTGGGGACCGTTACGTACAGCTAGCGCTGCTTGCGGTCTATGGTTAAACCCACTGCCAGCGTAGTGTCGAGTCTTTAGAGTCCCACACAGAGAGTTTCCCTGCTCCAGGAGAAACGATATAGAGGTCATATGGTTTTACGACAAGGGTTCGGACGCATACGTGTGTTTACGCACGTACGACTTTTCGGACAGTTTTTACTAGCCGGCTTTGGTTTAAGCCAGATTCTAGTATCGGGTTATTGGATTTATACAGTCTAAAGTTTTTCCGTGTTTTCACGGATTGGAGGGGCGTTCTCGTAATTTGTCGGGAAGCTTCTAGAAGAGTGGTGACTAAGGGGTTAAGGTGGCATGAGCATTAAATGCTTAATGACTCATTTGTTTGATTCATCCTTTGTATTAAATGATGCATTAATTAGTTGGTGAGTCATTTGATGAATCACACTAGGTGAATGAATCTAACCATGATGATTAATCATTTATATTATTTATTTGATAAATTGTTATGGTTGTTAAATTCACATGAGCTCATTATTCATTCTCATTCTTATCTTCACCTTCTCTCTCCTCAAGCTCTCTCATTCTTCAAACCCTAACCCTAACCTCTCATGAGTTGAGATCAAGGGTTAGCTAGACTAATACATCCATAACATCACTCTATATCCCCTAGGTAGCTTAGATTAGCACTTTAAGCAACCTAGTTATCTCAAGTTTGAGATTAAGCTTGGCGTAGGAGCTCTCGGGTGGATCGTCTTTGATTCGAGGAGACCGTTGAGGTGGCGATGTTCCAAGGAGCCTACGAGGAGTGGAGGACAGCGATGAAGACCCGAAGGACAAGTAACGTAAGGTATAACCTCGTATCCGAGTAGTTAAACCTCTAGTAGATAGTTAGTAATGGTTTAGATAACGATTCATGCGCTCAAGTCCGTGTTACGAAGCTTTGATAATCGTTTTTCATATATTCCGCCTCCCCGCAAGTTCGTAGGGTGCGTGACATGGACTTACAGTTGGAAGCCATTTTCTCTGCACGGGAGCAAAACACCAAATCTTAGCATCTCGAATCCAGGGGCAACCATATCAAACCACGATTCGTTCATAAACACCACATATGAAGTGTGGAGTGGAAAGAGGAAAAGGTCCCACCGGGCATGCCAGAATCTGTTCGCCGTCGAAAGCCGGGATGACAGACATCTTGCCTGAATTTGGCAGCAGATGCTATTTGGTTTATCTGTCCACCTCTCTGAAGATACCAAGTTGATTTATGGCACCGTATATCGGAGGTTTAGACAGATGCGTCTGTTGTAGCAGACTTCGTCAGATTCCCTCTCGTGTACGAGAGGTTTTTGATTGTGGGGACGCTCATCCCTGCAGGCGCAAGCCCCTGCATTTAATTATGCTACCGCATAGCGGTAACCACTTTCTCCTTCTCCTGATGGTCACTTCGGTGTGTTTGTTTTATTTTTGGTTGCCCGTGAATTGTATACGGAGACTAATTTGTGTTGTCGCCCGTAGGGCGTGGATCGGTCCAAATCCGTATTTACTTAGATTTGGGTTTGGTTTGTTTTAAAGATCATTAACCTCATTTGAGATTAAGATCAACTTAAATGCTTGTTAAGGATACGTTAGTCTAATTTTAGACTAAGATCTACTTAACAAGATTTTGTGATCATTTAGATCCAACGAAAGAGTATTTGGACTCTATCATTTTAGTTTAAGGACGTTGTGGTCTATTGGGTTTAAGGACATCGTAGTCCATGAGCTTTAAAGACATCGTAGTCTGTATGGTTTAAAAACATCATAGTCTGTAAGATTTTGGTTTACCCGTTTGGGGATGCACCAAAAGTTATTGGTTATTGGGACCCTCCACCTCTCTGAAGACGTTGAAAAATTACGACGACATGTATCAGAAATATAAAGAGATGTACCCTTGAACCAATGTTGGTTGAGAGACCTATAGTCAGGTTTGGGACTGTAACACCCGAGCCCAATGCTACTAATTTCTGTTACCGTTTGAACGAAGTGTGGCACTTATTTCATTTATCTTGCTTGATTGTTAATTACTGTAAAATTTTACCCGGCAAATTCATTTCTGCATATAACAATTTTTGGCATCTAAAATAAAATTAAAAACATTCATCTTGGCCTGCTTGACACCCCTAACCCCGCTGTAGCGTCCGTGCGTCGTGTTCTCGTCCCGTTCAGTGAAACGGGCGAGTTTGGACGGCTACGTGCACGTACGTGTGTCAGTTTTGGGGGTATACTTTTTTATCATAAAATACTTCATTTTCACTTTTGGATCCCGCTTAAAATTCTATTATTTCAATTTCAAATTTTTGGACCCGACCCGGACGCGATTTGGAAATGTTTTATTTTGCGCCAAAATCCCAAATTTTAATATTTTTATAACCATCGTATATTTTTTCAACTCAACCATATAATATTTTCTAATCTTTTAAATCCATACTAAACCCCCACGAATCTTTAATCTCAGCCAATCAAACCTTATTTTTCAGTGGGCCCCGTCTCTCTCTCTCCTCTCTCTCTATTCCCCGTCTCTCTCTCTCCTCTCTCTCTATCTTTCTCTCTCCACTCTCTCTCTCCCGTATCTCTCTCTATCTCTCTCCACTTTCTCTCTCCCCATAAATCTCTCTCTCTCCCCCTTATATATATTTACATCTCCCATCCTTTTTTTTTTAAAACACAGAACCCTAACCCATCGCACAGCCCCAGCCGCCTCGGCCCCCGTCGCCGCCGCAGCCCCGACGCCGACGCCACTACCACCGACCTCCTCGCCTCCTCAGCCTCATCTCACCCACATCCTCCTTCATCGACCCCCGCGCGCCCTGCACCCTCACCGCGACCACCTGCACCCCCTGCACGCTGTCGCACCGCCGTGAGTCACCGCCGGCAGTCTCGCTTCCGTGCCCCGGCCTCGCAAGCACCCCCTCAGTAAGCTTCACATCCCCTCATCTTCTCATTTCCTATTCTTCCTTCTCCGATCCAGTTTCTTGACCTGCAGTTTTCTCGCCGTCGTCGTAGGCTGGTCGCCGGAGTTTCTTCGATGCCGTCGATCCTCACGACCCCTCTGCAGACCACTGTAAGCCTCCTTCTCCTCTTTCCTCTTTCCTTTCTTCTCTATTTTCTTTCCCTTCTTGGTTGCTATCATGATCGTTTACTGTTCATTCCTTGACCGGAATCCGACGATGCCGACGACGTGACCCGACGTTCCAGCGAGGTGCCCCGACCCGTGTGGTTCCAATGTTCATCGTTTGGGCTCATTCCGTGAACCGTGCGCCCGTCGCGAGTTTCCCCGCCGACATTTATCATTCCGTTTTTCCCGGTTCGCGACCCGTTGAGGCAAGTACCCCTTGCTACATGCTATACAATATTTACATATATATTATAACACCCTAAGCCTGTAAATTTAACTTTGGTACGATCATTTCTCATTTTCATGTACAATATTGTTATATATCATTTTATCTTTAAACTTGGAACCTACAGTTTGCAATTGAACCTAATAATCACATTTACCTGTTTAAACACATTTTTAATATTGACATAGCTTATGGCATTTATCTCTACAGTTTTATTCCATTCGGACACTCGTATGCATTTTAACCTGTAATAGCTGTATTGAACGTTTATATAAATCATTGCACCTCTAAACTTCTTAAACTTGTTAACATGATTAAAAGGCCATAATTGTCATACTGCATTCGCATAACATTGAAATCATCTCTGTGACACAACTGATAACTGTACTGCTAATTGAATGAATCTGCCTATTGCTTAATTCATTGCTTATATCATGTTGATGATGACCATGCTTGATTGTATAACTGATTGCGAGCACACCCATGATATTGTTTACATCTTGACCTGACTTGCTACATATATATTGATCTACCCGACATGGTACCGTATACTGCTTGACTTGACCCGATGTATCATGACCTGACCCGTTACCTGATCTTGTGTCTAATGCCAACAAACATGACATGTAGTCCTCATGGACCGTTCCTGTTGTCTATCCAGACAAACATTTTTACCTGATCCTGTGTTGGCATTAGTTTCTTGATTTCGGGATACCTGACTCGACTTACACATATAACTTAGGGGTATGGGGAAATCAAAGGTGAAACCTGACTTGTAACTCAACAGTTCACTACCTGTACTGATCGGTTTTATAGGCCAGGCCCGCCTCGTGACGATGTTGCTGACATCGTTGGTCTTTATCCTTTCCCTGTTAGTGCCTAGCGGCACGTCTCAGTTTCAGCCCGAGAGTCTTAGACCGTGGTCCCGGGCATGCACGGGATACTATTGAGTTACATCGATGATTCATCAATTTGATTTCAAAGACTTTAGAATAGAGAACCTGATAGAACAGTTAGTTTACCTACTGCACACTACCCTGCACTGCTCTGATTCATATTATTGTTACCCTTGCTTTATTCATGTTTATATTCGCATTGCCTATTTATTATGTTATTACTTGATGATTCGACGTGCTGACGTCTGGGTTTTGCATGGCCCAGATTCCGTACCGCTGTTGCAGTCCGAGCAGGAGTACTTCAGCCAGCAGGCTGAGCTGTGAGTCCTGTAGTAGTTAGTTTTCTTTCCTGCATTTTTATTCCTGATGTGAGCCCGCATTATGGGACATACATTCCGGTTGTTTGTATTGGATCTTTCGCTTCCGCATTTTTATTATTCTTGACTCATGATTTATCTTGGATTATGGACATGTTTAGATAGTTTTATTTTGTTCTTGATATCTCTACAGCCGTAATGTGACTGTGGATAGATACTTCCTACCCACAGGTAGCATGGTTGGCTATGTCACGTGCCCATTTTAGCATACTCTGGGAAGCGGGACGTGACACGGTTCTTTTGGTATCAGAGCATAGGATAGTCGGGTTGATTCTTTTGTAGTTGGGTATTGTACCCAATACGCGAATCAGAATACCTGTGTTTAGGAAACATGTCCTGCCACCTTGCCGTTTTACCATTCTTGAATCACATTCTTCCTGATTATATCTTTTACGATGTGCAAACTTCCTTTGCATATCGACTCGAAACCTGATTCCTTGTTATCTCTAGGACTTAGGCGACTTGGGTGGAGTTATGTAATTGTGGCTATGATACCGCGGCATAGTTACAATGCGGCACTCTATTTAAGTATCTTGGAGTTCTAGCATTGATCTATATTGAATCTATCATCATGCTAATGTTGGGTGTTTTGATTTCAGGATTATGGCAGATAAGAATTTGAAGACGTACCAAAGGCGTGTGGACGAAGCCGCCATGCTTGGAGTGATAAGGGGAATGCTAGAGAATCAAAAGAGACAGACCGAGCTGATCCAGCAGCAAGCGGAATCGTTTCAGGAAGGTTTGCAGATTGCTCAGCAGTCTGTGAACAATGTTGGAGCTAAACCAGTTGACCGAGTAGGGACCGTAGCAGATTTCAGACGTTTGGGTCCGTCTACATTTACTGGTTTGGAGGAGCCGTTGCCAGCAGAGCAGTGGCTAATGGACACAGAGAACTTGCTTATTGCAGCACAGATTCCAGATGAGAAAAGAGTGGATGTGGTACGCATTCAGTTAGTAGACTACGCCCGAGAATGGTGGCTTGAGGAGGAGAACCGTTTGCCCAAGCCGATCAAGTGGGCTGATTTTTCAAAGAGTTTCCTGGAGAAGTTCTTCCCGCGGACTGCACGGGAGGAAATGGAAGAGAAATTCATCGGGCTAAAGCAGAATGGAGCACCCGTGGATGTGCATGCAGCAGAATGGACAAGACTCAGCAGATTCACTGGACCTTTGGTTGCCAACGATGCAGACAGGGCACAAAGGTTCATGCGCAGCTTGGACGTGGACATCCAGAGGCAGATTGTCTCCCTGGGTTTGACCACTTTCTCACAGGTTCTTACGGCAGCTCGAGAACAGCAGAGCCTATCGGGAAAAACTGGAAGTTCACAGCAGACAGCAGTTGCGGTAAGGAAGCCGGCATTTGTACCCAACCGAGCTCATGGTCGCAGAGGTATTCCAGTGGACCGTCGAGGCGTAACACCGATGAAGAAGCCTACTGTCGTTGATCAGAGGAAGCGCGTGGTCTGTAGCTATTGCCACTTACCTGGACATTTGCAAAGGGAGTGTCGCAGGATGCAAGGACTCTGTTTAGTTTGTGGAGCGGCAGATCACACTATTAACTCATGTCCGTCGAAGCTTCGTACAAGGGATGATATTCAGAAGTCTCCGCAGAAACCGTTTCAGGGACAGAAGCAGCTGACTCAAGGACCTAATCAGGCTCGAGCTTTTATCTTGACAGCTGAGGAAGCTAAGGCGTCAGGAGAAGTTGTTTCAGGTACTTTACTCGTTCATGGTTTTCCCGCATTGGCGTTATTTGATTCTGGTGCATCCCATTGTTTTATGTCATCCAAGTTTATAACTACACACTCGATTGACTACACGACCCTATCTAGTTTCTGGGACATACACACTGGGAATGGGAAAATCATAGCTAGTAGGGAATGTAAAGATTGTACAGTTGTTGTGTGCGGACGGGAGCTTTTTGCAGATTTCTTGGTGATTGATACGGGCGGCTATGAAGTCGTCTTGGGAATGGATTTTCTTGGCACTTTCCACGCTCACATTGATTGTAGGGCAAAGAAAGTAATTTTCCAGATTCCCGGACATCCCGAGTTTACCTTCTCTGGAGGAAGCAGTTCTGTCGGGCCAGTCGAGTTTAGGGCTAGGCCGACAAATGATATTCTTGCATCAATGGAGGTTGATAAAAGTGGAGAGCCGGCTGTTGTTCGTGATTTTATGGACGTATTTGAAGATATATCAGGATTACCGCCGAAGCGAGATGTGGAGTTCGCAATTGATCTTATTCCTGGTGCAGCGCCAGTATCCAAAGCGTATTATCCAATGGCACCAATAGAGTTGGAAGAAGTCAAGAAACAGGTTGCTGAATTACTTGAGAAGGGTTGGATTCGAAGCAGTAACTCGTCTCGGGGAGCTCCAGTTCTTCTAGTAAAGAAGAAGGATGGCACAAGAAGAATGTGCATCGACTATCGAGAATTAAACCGGGTGACTATTAAAAACAAGTACCCGATCCCTCGCATTGGCGAACTTTTCGAGCATCTTAGTGGCGCGAGGGTATTCTCTGTAAGTGCACGGCGGCGCCCCGGCCGTCAATCCGACGCCGGAATGCGGAAGCGGTGATAAACTTTAATTTTGCGGACTTTGCAAACCGGCACCACCGCGCACTAAACTCCGGATCGTAACCATTAACAAGTCTAAGCTACAAAAAAGAAAGGGAAGAGATGTACCGACTGATCCAAGTCCTCCGGTCTTCATCTCCACTCCGATCTCCTCGCGGGATCTCCGTCCGTCTCCTCCTCGTCGGAAAGGGCACCACATCGCCTGTAGCTTTTACGGGCTCCCACCTCAATACCGAGGCAACTCGGGCGCGAAGCTGGCGAATCGACGCGTCCAAGATATGCTGTAGGAAGTGTAGTGTAGATGATACTTGTCTCATTTGGGGTTTGTAGTTGCCTTGATGGAGGAATAAGGTTATGGAAAGATGGTGCTTTCATTTTTCCAAAAACTAGATGAATGAGATGATGAAATGAGTGCTACCAAAGAATGGAAATTTCTCTCTTCTCATCACCAAAGAGTGGCCGGCCATCCTATATGGAAATGGTGGAGGGAATCAATAATTAGTATGAAGGAAGGTGAGTGTAGGATAACAAAAGAGGTGATCACATCCAAACAACAACCATGCTTCACTTTTATCAAACCATACCCTCATCAAATCACATTAATGCAAGCATGGATGAAAGATTCAAATCCTATCATAATCAAACCATTATGCAAGAAAACCCCTCCACAAAAGTAATTTGCAAAACTGCAAATTACCCCCTCCATCGGAAAAGTCCGGCCGGGAAAGAACAAAGGAAAACCGGCCGGAACGGAATGCAAACTGGCAACTCCAGAAAACTGGTCCCGTAATAAATTACAGGAAAACCCCGATACTGTGCATACACACCCGCATCTGTATTCCGTCCGGATACAAATGCAAAGAGACAAAATCTACACTGTACCAAACTAGGACCGGCTTAAACCAAAGCCGGCTAGTAAGAAATGTCCGATCCTGATCCGTGCAATACCGCACGCATCTGATCGAACCTTGCCATATATCCATACGGCCACTAGTACAAAGCTGTCCGATCCTGATCCGTGCAATACCGCACGTATCTGATCGGACCCTGCCATATCTCCATACGGCCTCTACAGCGTTTCGCCCGAAAGCCTGAGTAACTGAAAGTGTGGTAGACTCTAAAGACTCGTCAATACTATGGCTGTGGATTTAACCACTAGCACGTCAGAGGTATAAGCCAATACGTGACGGGCCACCAGCTATTGACTAAAAGGGACGTCGATGAGCGAACTCATCCTGACACCCTACTGAGCCTGTCAGTGACAATATCCGTACAGTCCGGTCCGTTCGTCTATGAGCATCGCATGTCGGGCCTAGGGGGTGGGTAAAAGTCAGACCCCCAAAAGCGGTACAAGTCGTGTCGGAGTGTAGCCCAGAACACCCTGAGATACTACTGGAATACCTACCAGTAAATCTCCTGCCTTGGCCAAGGACTTCGTGTAATGGCTCTCCTAGACACAGCGCGACCTCACCCCCAATACCGGGAGAGACGAAACCCCCGAAGATCCGCTCACTGCCTCCATGTGGCTCGGGACTGTACCCAACTAAAACCTGTTTGCACGACTCCTTTGAGCCGTGGTAGGGTAGTAATCAAAGTACAGTGGGAACTCACACGAGACAAATGACGATCCCCAGGTCGATGAACTAACCTGTACACATGTCACCTGGGAACTGCTATCTGACGTCAGGTATAAGACCAACTAGCATGTTCCCGGCGAGTCCTGTCCGGTGTACTCATAACCCAATGAGCACCTGTATACATCTTAGGTGATCCAACTGACACCAGTGGCTTGTGAGACCGGCCACCGCCCCTCGTCGGGGTCTCGACTGTATACACTAGTCTACTCTGGAGTATCGATGCCCTATCTCGAAACTCCCACGACTAGGGACCTTTTAAGGATGTGCTTATAGACCCCAGCTCCCACTTATATGATCGCCCTCATACTGCTGGTGGTCAAGCAAGAATCCTAGGGGCTCTATCAACGTGCAATAGCGACCTGTCAGGTCACCTAAAGCAGTACACGATGATAAAGGTAAACCAGATAGCAAACTATCATCTCGAGTAAGACTGTCGTACCGGGATAGGTCCTCCCTCAATCATTGCAATCACGTGCCTGTGATCCAATAATTGACTCTGAGGGCACTATCTCCAACAATCTCCCACTTGCACTCAAGGCTAATTATTGCGATGTCGCATACTCACAGCCCGTGTGATACCGAACACCCAACTCCTCTACTAGTCAGTCTCACAAAGCTCGTTTGCGAAACTATTCCGTTCGAGGAATAGCCTCAGCGAATGGATCCGCTCTGAAGTTTCTTTCAATGTCTCTCTATTTCTCAAGTTCGCGGAGAAAGCCATCTCCCGAAATGAGCAATACCTGTCTTAGAGTGTCTGGATGTCTGATGGGACTGAGCTCATAAATGAACTCCAAATCCAAACTTCTTAGACTGTATCGTCAACTGAACTTAATCAGTATCCTGCGCCATGCCACCCTCAGTAGTTCCTTGGACCACCTGTCCAAAATACTGCCCCTCGTCAGAAGAAAAACTATAACTCTGACAACCTCCTTGTCGTCCATGTCACCTTGGAAGCCTGGAATGATAACTGTCTCCCAAATGAGGCTGTCGTTATCATATCCCTAGAACATTCACTTATGTTCTAAAACTGCTTCCGACTGTTTCTCCAGGATTGGATCAATGTCAACTTATTGCATCTAGTGCAAGAACAACATCTGGTGTGGTACTTGACATCTCATGATGGACTCAATTGCCTAAGCAAGTGATCTGCCAATCATGCACATCCCTCTCCCCTTTAGTCTGTAAGACACCTTTGGAGAGGGTGACTCTATCACCTGCAGGTACTCTACCGTGCCAGGAGTCGTCCATTCTAAATACTCTTAGAATGCTGTCAAAGTACCCTGATTGGGAAACCACCCAAATCTAGATCCAAAACCATAGATCTAGTAATCAGTATGTCTGATATAATGTCCAAGTCCTATGTGGAGAAACTACTGTGCGACGACCAAAGTATAACCGATCGCAGTATAGGAATATCACTTCCTACTACCTTCTCAACAGATCCATCCCCTATTCTGATGACGTCAAACCCATGACTGTCACA
The DNA here is from genome assembly GCA_030015575.1 of Agapanthus africanus. Classification (NCBI taxonomy): domain Eukaryota; kingdom Viridiplantae; phylum Streptophyta; class Magnoliopsida; order Asparagales; family Amaryllidaceae; genus Agapanthus; species Agapanthus africanus. Next base: position 410,613,861 of record CM057349.1, on the reverse strand, counting down.
TCAGAAATAGATGATCTATCTCCGCTATATCTGCTTAAGTCTATAAATAGACATAAGCCTGATGTCCACCAATGCTTCCGCTGCTCCCACTGACTACGAAAACCCTCTGGCAGAGTCATATAGACGTGCACTTCTAAAGCTAGTTTAGAACGACGCTATACTCATCCTCCTGCCGGGTCTCGCAGCCTGGAACAACAACAATGGCATGTGTGGGTAAACAAGAACTTCCCTGTCACCGTCCTTGAGGCTACCGGAGTACCTCTCGGGTGCCTGAAGTTACCCACCTTATCTGCGGAGTGGCCAATGGAATGTCAAATCAGATTGAATCTTTAGGCTCCTTATCAAATCTTCAGTAATCGTTTGCGGTTCTGGAATCACTTCCAGTTCTACCATACTCCCACTACTGTTTTCTGAAAAATGCATTTCTTTTAAAATTGTGGTGAGTGAAGAACAATATCACTATTGATCTTCCAGATGGTAGAAAATCAACCCTCGTCATAGCCTGGGTCAACCCACAAACAGCCATTACAGAAACGTGCCTTGAGTTATCCAGAGTCTGGTTTTAATCATAAGCCAGACAACTCCCCGTACCTTAACAGCGTTAAGATATGAACTGTTCTATATCTAATATAGAACCAGAGGCACTGATTTAATTGAACCAGATTCAAATCATGCGACTGTCTCCAGTGCATGTCAACTAAATGGAAAGAGGCCGATCAGCGTCACTCAACTTAGGAATGCTTCCAATTATGAGTAACCTGAAAGAGAAGCAATTTCTCTTTATCATTACTATCAACTGAATACCATACACAAGTATCTACATCTTCGATTACTTTGAAGAATCCCGATACTTGCAACACGTGGTTCTCTACTCTATTCAAATACCTATAACTCCTCAAAACTTAGACCCTGTGTTTCTACGAAACACATGTCTAAGAACTAGAGAAGTTAAAAGTAAACAGAATATAGTATGAGGACCAACCCCTCTGTCCTAATGGACACTGGACAACATACAATACTCTGTATAAGTCCGCCGAGTCTAACAACTCTTTCACTGTGTGTCGTAGGTTGAAAATTGTACTTATGGTTAAGAAGAATTACACCGCTGTTTAATGCTCCTTACCTAACCATCCACTGATATAGGTAAATGTCATCGACATAATATCAAAAGGTATATCTCACTCTATGAAAATAGACGTACAGATATATCAATTTGAAATTGGTGCACAACAGCGGATATTCAAAACCAAATATTTGCCGACCGGCAAACAGCCCAGGTGATTTCCTCAAATATCACCGATTACAACGAATCCCGATATAATGAGGATGATCACCCAATTCCCAATAACTTACTCCCACTCATCATCTGTAAAGCCATACAGATGTGAGAATCAAACCTGGTAAATACATACCCTGGAGCAAGTGTCTAATCAGGAAATCAGTTTTCTTTTAACAGTACACAGTTGAACTGAAACATTGAAATGTTTTGATGGGGTATCCTGGTATTCCTAGTAATGCCTCTACCATTATCCAGATTCACAACTATAACCGCATAATTCTTTGCCACCTCTCCAAATCCCTTTATATGCCTTTAGTCGTTACCTTCTGCACACCCCTTAGGCCAAATGGTTTTCTTCCTTCCCTACCGTTCGGCACCAGCCTATGGTTTGGAAGAAGACTATCCAATAAGCATAATGGGTGTACTGTCCTAATCCTAGGAGCACTCGCAATGCCAGAGAAGGTGAAGATAAAAGACAACCGAATAAACCTTATTTCTATTTCTCCTGGACCAGAATCCATCCCCGAACTGGAACAAGTTCCTTTCGAGTTCGTATATAACCATACGATGGAGTATCCAATAAACTGTGGATCTTCATAGTGATACGGAGTGTCCTGGAGAAATACAAAGGTGGTTTAGGATTGGCGAAGAAATACTTGGTTTGGTCGTGAATATCAGTCGCAATTTACTTTGCCCTCTTACTAATCCCTTGCTTTGTCTTAATCTTAATACCTTCTGTACACCGTTTAGGCTAACTGGTTTTCTTCATTCCCTACCGGTCGGCACCAGCCTAAGGTTTGGAAGAAGACTATCCAATTTGCATAATAGGTGTACTACTCCTAAACTAAGGAGTACTCGCAACCTGAGAGAGGGTGAAAAGAAAAGACAACTGAATAATCCTATCCGTTTTCTCCAAAACCGAAAACCATCCTCGAATAAATTCCTTCGAGTTCGTATATAACCATACGATGGTTTTGTCCAATGGAAGTGGACGTTCGTAGCAATACGGGGTGTCCTGGAGAAAAGGGTAAAAGTAGGAGTGGCAATGAGGTCTGCAACTCTGACAATCCAAAAGCCAGTGTAAAGAAGGTTCGGTCAACTTAGTCACTGAGTCATAGTCTTAGGGTCGGGTCAATGGTCGCTGCCAGAGAGAGAGAGAAAAGAAACACTCAGCGTGCACTCTAACCAAGATCAGAATGGTTACCAATTTATCTAATCTGGAAACCTCCCACTGTACCTCAAATTCTCCTCCAAACCTGAAAGAAGAATTAGTCGGGGACACCCGAGGAGTAAACCAACTCATCAGTGGGAATCGGGATCCAACTCTCATCGCATGATAAAGTGACGGAATCCGCTCACGTTATCACACTCCAGAAGGTATGCGCATATCTGACAAGTTTCAGTTCTTTTTAAAACTCCCGATGTGATTTCTACCCCATGCTCTTATGACCTTGGCGTGAGGTCAAAATATCATAAGTCACATGTCAAGTTCTACCCATCATTGTCCAGGTTAATTTGAACCCACCCGTACATACCCTTGACGTAGGCCAAAATAGTAGTACGACTGTCCCAAACCAACGCATCTATCTATGCAACAGATAAATACCCGGCAACTACCAAACACTATGCCTTGGCGTGAGGTCAAAATACATAGCTTGAATACTACCGAATATTTAACTGAAATGATGGAGGGCTACGAATGGTTTCTGGCGAAAACCTTTAACGTAATGAACTTGATATCGTTGAAGGAACGGATAGCTTTTTAGAAAATATAGTGACGAAAACCTTTACTAAAGAGGTCACTCCCGGTGAATGGATCTCGGCTCTTTCCCCGTAGAATGAGGTGCAGGATATTCCAACTGAATACCACGGTGCAAAGCAAAAGTAATCGGCTATAGTGAAGTTAATGCCCTGACGCAAACTTCTGTCCAAGGGGTCACTCCCGGTGAAGGGATCTCGGCCCTTGCCTCGTCGACTGAGGAGCAGGATATTCCAAATGAATACCACGATGCAAAACAAAAGTGAACGTCCTTGCAATAACAGCTTTTTGAAAAAGTGTTCCAACAACATCAGAATAGGTTTGTTTATCTTGCATTGATCCGAATCAATGCAGTCCCATCAATTGATCACACCACAAAGAACGAAAATATACTGACGTACGTATATGCCATCTGCATTCGCCACTGGGTCCCGTCATCACCCGTTAGGTTAGCTAACTAACGGCAGAGCGGGGACTGGACTAGCGCGGATGAAAAACATATACAACATCTACTAATATATATACCAATATATAGTATTTCGCTCAAGGCGTGAATAAAATGCAACATCACATAAATGTACAGCATCACAGAACAATACAGATATCTGGGATCCCTGGGTTTCACAGAGCCACTACTGAAACCCGACGTTCCCCTGGTCGTGTGGATAGCCTGTGCAATGAAAACCTAGACCCCTACGGGCGCGGCAAGTCACCCGCCAAAACCTGAAGCGAGGCAGCCCCCTTCAGTGCCGTGAATGGACCACCCAGCACTTCACGGAATCCGGTAACTTGGGCACCCCTCCTGGGTCAACCTGTACCCCCTACGAGTGCGGCGAATAGCCCGCCAATTCCAGACTGAAGCCCCTCCGTCTCAATGCCCTGAGATGCAGGCTCGTTGCCCTCCAGAACCCGGCTATCCGTGCACCCCTCCGCAGGGTAACCCTAGTACAGAAAGTAAAATATACATACACTGGGTACATCGACCGCAACCAGGTCGTGCCCCAAAAGAATAATACAAACAGGCAGTGACGGCAGTCCACATGTCGGACGCTCGCCCCGCAATATCAAATGTACATAATACAACAGCACTGTACTAGTATAGCATCCAGGCTATCCCCACGACCGATCCGCAACATCACAGCAAATACAAAGAACATCAACGTGAAAGTCACGTTCGCAAATCCGTCTAACCGGGCTATAGCAGTTAGACCGGATTTACCGATCAAGTGACATTCACGCTCGCAGATATAATGTAAATACTGTGAAAAATGTGTTTAAAATTTTCCGATTGATCAAACAATTAACAAGTGGGCCCCAAAGAAAACTGTAGCACTCACAGAAAAAATTGGCCCAACTTTAACCTTCCAGAAAGCACATTTTCAACTCAGGAACATTCTGCAAAGTTTTGGGGGCATGAACAGTAAAAGTTGCCGCGGAAGCGCGGCCCAAGTAGGGTTTTGGCCGCTCTTCCGCGGTGAAATGGTAGGTTCATGGTACCAAATTTTTACAGTATGCTTCTAATCCCCTGCACATCACTCTGAGACAACCTGAAAAATTTTTGGACTCAAAAAAAATTCGACAGAAACTGATGTGCTTGAAAAATGCGTTTTCGGGATTTTGTTCGATCGGAAACGTAAAACACATTAAACCAAGCTAGACGAAGTTAATGGCGAGGCTCTGATACCACTGTAAGTGCACGGCGGCGCCCCGGCCGCCAATCCGACGCCGGAATGCGGAAGCGGTGATAAACTTTAATTTTGCGGACTTTGCAAACCGGCACCACCGCGCACTAAACTCCGGATCGTAACCATTAACAAGTCTAAGCTACAAAAAAGAAAGGGAAGAGATGTACCGACTGATCCAAGTCCTCCGGTCTTCATCTCCACTCCGATCTCCTCGCGGGATCTCCGTCCGTCTCCTCCTCGTCGGAAAGGGCACCACATCGCCTGTAGCTTTTACGGGCTCCCACCTCAATACCGAGGCAACTCGGGCGCGAAGCTGGCGAATCGACGCGTCCAAGATATGCTGTAGGAAGTGTAGTGTAGATGATACTTGTCTCATTTGGGGTTTGTAGTTGCCTTGATGGAGGAATAAGGTTATGGAAAGATGGTGCTTTCATTTTTCCAAAAACTAGATGAATGAGATGATGAAATGAGTGCTACCAAAGAATGGAAATTTCTCTCTTCTCATCACCAAAGAGTGGCCGGCCATCCTATATGGAAATGGTGGAGGGAATCAATAATTAGTATGAAGGAAGGTGAGTGTAGGATAACAAAAGAGGTGATCACATCCAAACAACAACCATGCTTCACTTTTATCAAACCATACCCTCATCAAATCACATTAATGCAAGCATGGATGAAAGATTCAAATCCTATCATAATCAAACCATTATGCAAGAAAACCCCTCCACAAAAGTAATTTGCAAAACTGCAAATTACCCCCTCCATCGGAAAAGTCCGGCCGGGAAAGAACAAAGGAAAACCGGCCGGAACGGAATGCAAACTGGCAACTCCAGAAAACTGGTCCCGTAATAAATTACAGGAAAACCCCGATACTATGCATACACACCCGCATCTGTATTCCGTCCGGATACAAATGCAAAGAGACAAAATCTACACTGTACCAAACTAGGACCGGCTTAAACCAAAGCCGGCTAGTAAGAAATGTCCGATCCTGATCCGTGCAATACCGCACGCATCTGATCGAACCTTGCCATATATCCATACGGCCACTAGTAAAAAGCTGTCCGATCCTGATCCGTGCAATACCGCACGTATCTGATCGGACCCTGCCATATCTCCATACGGCCTCTACAGCGTTTCGCCCGAAAGCCTGAGTAACTGAAAGTGTGGTAGACTCTAAAGACTCGTCAATACTATGGCTGTGGATTTAACCACTAGCACGTCAGAGGTATAAGCCAATACGTGACGGGCCACCAGCTATTGACTAAAAGGGACGTCGATGAGCGAACTCATCCTGACACCCTACTGAGCCTGTCAGTGACAATATCTGTACAGTCCGGTCCGTTCGTCTATGAGCATCGCATGTCGGGCCTAGGGGGTGGGTAAAAGTCAGACCCCCAAAAGCGGTACAAGTCGTGTCGGAGTGTAGCCCAGAACACCCTGAGATACTACTGGAATACCTACCAGTAAATCTCCTGCCTTGGCTAAGGACTTCGTGTAATGGCTCTCCTAGACACAGCGCGACCTCACCCCCAATACCGGGAGAGACGAAACCCCCGAAGATCCGCTCACTGCCTCCATGTGGCTCGGGACTGTACCCAACTAAAACCTGTTTGCACGACTCCTTTGAGCCGTGGTAGGGTAGTAATCAAAGTACAGTGGGAACTCACACGAGACAAATGACGATCCCCAGGTCGATGAACTAACCTGTACACATGTCACCTGGGAACTGCTATCTGACGTCAGGTATAAGACCAACTAGCATGTTCCCGGCGAGTCCTGTCCGGTGTACTCATAACCCAATGAGCACCTGTATACATCTTAGGTGATCCAACTGACACCAGTGGCTTGTGAGACCGGCCACCGCCCCTCGTCGGGGTCTCGACTGTATACACTAGTCTACTCTGGAGTATCGATGCCCTATCTCGAAACTCCCATGACTAGGGACCTTTTAAGGATGTGCTTATAGACCCCAGCTCCCACTTATATGATCGCCCTCATACTGCTGGTGGTCAAGCAAGAATCCTAGGGGCTCTATCAACGTGCAATAGCGACCTGTCAGGTCACCAAAAGCAGTACACGATGATAAAGGTAAACCAGATAGCAAACTATCATCTCGAGTAAGACTGTCGTACTGGGATAGGTCCTCCCTCAATCATTGCAATCACGTGCCTGTGATCCAAATATTGACTCTGAGGGCACTATCTCCAACAATCTCCCACTTGCACTCAAGGCTAATTATTGCGATGTCGCATACTCACAGCCCGTGTGATACCGAACACCCAACTCCTCTATTAGTCAGTCTCACAAAGCTCGTTTGCGAAACTATTGCGTTCGAGGAATAGCCTCAGCGAATGGATCCGCTCTGAAGTTTCTTTCAATGTCTCTCTATTTCTCAAGTTCGCGGAGAAAGCCATCTCCCGAAATGAGCAATACCTGTCTTAGAGTTTCTGGATGTCTGATGGGACTGAGCTCATAAATGAACTCCAAATCCAAACTTCTTAGACTGTATCGTCAACTGAACTTAATCAGTATCCTGCGCCATGCCACCCTCAGTAGTTCTTTGGACCACCTGTCCAAAATACTGCCCCTCGTCAGAAGGAAAACTATAACTCTGACAACCTCCTTGTCGTCCATGTCACCTTGGAAGCCTGGAATGATAACTGTCTCCCAAATGAGGCTGTCGTTATCATATCCCCAGAACATTCACTTATGTTCTAAAACTGCTTCCGACTGTTTCTCCAGGATTGGATCAATGTCAACTTATTGCATCTAGTGCAAGAACAACATCTGGTGTGGTACTTGACATCTCATGATTGACTCAATTGCCTAAGCAAGTGATCTGCCAATCATGCACATCCCTCTCCCCTTTAGTCTGTAAGACACCTTTGGAGAGGGTGACTCCATCACCTGCAGGTACACTACCGTGCCAGGAGTCGTCCATTCTAAATACTCTTAGAATGCTGTCAAAGTACCCTGATTGGGAAACCACCCAAATCTAGATCCAAAACCATAGATCTAGTAACCAGTATGTCTGATATAATGTCCAAGTCCTATGTGGAGAAACTACTGTGCGACGACCAAAGTATAACCGATCGCAGTATAGGAATATCACTTCCTACTACCTTCTCAACAGATCCATCCCCTATTCTGATGACGTCAAACCCATGACTGTCACATCAGAAATAGATGATCTATCTCCGCTATATCTGCTTAAGTCTATAAATAGACATAAGCCTGATGTCCACCAATGCTTCCGCTGCTCCCACTGACTACGAAAACCCTCTGGCAGAGTCATATAGACGTGCACTTCTAAAGCTAGTTTAGAACGACGCTATACTCATCCTCCTGCCGGGTCTCGCAGCCTGGAACAACAACAATGGCATGTGTGGGTAAACAAGAACTTCCCTGTCACCGTCCTTGAGGCTACCGGAGTACCTCTCGGGTGCCTAAAGTTACCCACCTTATCTGCGGAGTGGCCAATGGAATGTCAAATCAGATTGAATCTTTAGGCTCCTTATCAAATCTTCAGTAATCGTTTGCGGTTCTGGAATCACTTCCAGTTCTACCATACTCCCACTACTGTTTTCTGAAAAATGCATTTCTTTTAAAATTGTGGTGAGTGAAGAACAATATCACTATTGATCTTCCAGATGGTAGAAAATCAACCCTCGTCATAGCCTGGGTCAACCCACAAACAGCCATTACAGAAACGTGCCTTGAGTTATCCAGAGTCTGGTTTTAATCATAAGCCAGACAACTCCCCGTACCTTAACAGCGTTAAGATATGAACTGTTCTATATCCAATATAGAACCAGAGGCACTGATTTAATTGAACCAGATTCAAATCATGCGACTGTCTCCAGTGCATGTCAACTAAATGGAAAGAGGCCGATCAGCGTCACTCAACTTAGGAATGCTTCCAATTATGAGTAACCTGAAAGAGAAGCAATTTCTCTTTATCATTACTATCAACTGAATACCATACACAAGTATCTACATCTTCGATTACTTTGAAGAATCCCGATACTTGCAACACGTGGTTCTCTACTCTATTCAAATACCTATAACTCCTCAAAACTTAGACCCTGTGTTTCTACGAAACACATGTCTAAGAACTAGAGAAGTTAAAAGTAAACAGAATATAGTATGAGGACCAACCCCTCTGTCCTAATAGACACTGGACAACATACAATACTCTGTATAAGTCCGCCGAGTCTAACAACTCTTTCACTGTGTGTCGTAGGTTGAAAACTGTACTTATGGTTAAGAAGAATTACAACGCTGTTTAATGCTCCTTACCTAACCATCCACTGATATAGGTAAATGTCATCGACATAATATCAAAAGGTATATCTCACTCTATGAAAATAGACGTACAGATATATCAATTTGAAATTGGTGCACAACAGCGGATATTCAAAACCAAATATTTGCCGACCGGCAAACAGCCCAGGTGATTTCCTCAAATATCACCGATTACAACGAATCCCGATATAATGAGGATGATCACCCAATTCCCAATAACTTACTCCCACTCATCATCTGTAAAGCCATACAGATGTGAGAATCAAACCTGGTAAATACATACCCTGGAGCAAGTGTCTAATCAGGAAATCAGTTTTCTTTTAACAGTACACAGTTGAACTGAAACATTGAAATGTTTTGATGGGGTATCCTGGTATTCCTAGTAATGCCTCTACCATTATCCAGATTCACAACTATAACCGCATAATTCTTTGCCACCTCTCCAAATCCCTTTATATGCCTTTAGTCGTTACCTTCTGCACACCCCTTAGGCCAAATGGTTTTCTTCCTTCCCTACCGTTCGGCACCAGCCTATGGTTTGGAAGAAGACTATCCAATAAGCATAATGGGTGTACTGTCCTAATCCTAGGAGCACTCGCAATGCCAGAGAAGGTGAAGATAAAAGACAACCGAATAAACCTTATTTCTATTTCTCCTGGACCAGAATCCATCCCCGAACTGGAACAAGTTCCTTTCGAGTTCGTATATAACCATACGATGGAGTATCCAATAAACTGTGGATCTTCGTAGTGATACGGAGTGTCCTGGAGAAATACAAAGGTGGTTTAGGATTGGCGAAGAAATACTTGGTTTGGTCGTGAATATCAGTCGCAATTTACTTTGCCCTCTTACTAATCCCTTGCTTTGTCTTAATCTTAATACCTTCTGTACACCGTTTAGGCTAACTGGTTTTCTTCATTCCCTACCGGTCGGCACCAGCCTAAGGTTTGGAAGAAGACTATCCAATTTGCATAATAGGTGTACTACTCCTAAACTAAGGAGTACTCGCAACCTGAGAGAGGGTGAAAAGAAAAGACAACTGAATAATCCTATCCGTTTTCTCCAAAACCGAAAACCATCCTCGAATAAATTCCTTCGAGTTCGTATATAACCATACGATGGTTTTGTCCAATGGAAGTGGACGTTCGTAGCAATACGGGGTGTCCTGGAGAAAAGGGTAAAAGTAGGAGTGGCAATGAGGTCTGCAACTCTGACAATCCAAAAGCCAGTGTAAAGAAGGTTCGGTCAACTTAGTCACTGAGTCATAGTCTTAGGGTCGGGTCAATGGTCGCTGCCAGAGAGAGAGAGAAAAGAAACACTCAGCGTGCACTCTAACCAAGATCAGAATGGTTACCAATTTATCTAATCTGGAAACCTCCCACTGTACCTCAAATTCTCCTCCAAACCTGAAAGAAGAATTAGTCGGGGACACCCGAGGAGTAAACCAACTCATCAGTGGGAATCGGGATCCAACTCTCATCGCATGATAAAGTGACGGAATCCGCTCACGTTATCACACTCCAGAAGGTATGCGCATATCTGACAAGTTTCAGTTCTTTTTAAAACTCCCGATGTGATTTCTACCCCATGCTCTTATGACCTTGGCGTGAGGTCAAAATATCATAAGTCACATGTCAAGTTCTACCCATCATTGTCCAGGTTAATTTGAACCCACCCGTACATACCCTTGACGTAGGCCAAAATAGTAGTACGACTGTCCCAAACCAACGCATCTATCTATGCAACAGATAAATACCTGGCAACTACCAAACACTATGCCTTGGCGTGAGGTCAAAATACATAGCTTGAATACTACCGAATATTTAACTGAAATGATGGAGGGCTACGAATGGTTTCTGGCGAAAACCTTTAACGTAATGAACTTGATATCGTTGAAGGAACGGATAGCTTTTTAGAAAATATAGTGACGAAAACCTTTACTAAAAAGGTCACTCCCGGTGAATGGATCTCGGCTCTTTCCCCGTAGAATGAGGTGCAGAATATTCCAACTGAACACCACGGTGCAAAGCAAAAGTAATCGGCTATAGTGAAGTTAATGCCCTGACGCAAACTTCTGTCCAAGGGGTCACTCCCGGTGAAGGGATCTCGGCCCTTGCCTCGTCGACTGAGGAGCAGGATATTCCAAATGAATACCACGATGCAAAACAAAAGTGAACGTCCTTGCAATAACAGCTTTTTGAAAAAGTGTTCCAACAACATCAGAATAGGTTTGTTTATCTTGCATTGATCCGAATCAATGCAGTCCCATCAATTGATCACACCACAAAGAACGAAAATATACTGACGTACGTATATGCCATCTGCATTCGCCACTGGGTCCCGTCATCACCCGTTAGGTTAGCTAACTAACGGCAGAGCGGGGACTGGACTAGCGCGGATGAAAAACATATACAACATCTACTAATATATATACCAATATATAGTATTTCGCTCAAGGCGTGAATAAAATGCAACATCACAGAAATGTACAGCATCACAGAACAATACAGATATCTGGGATCCCTGGGTTTCACAGAGCCACTACTGAAACCCGACGTTCCCCTGGTCGTGTGGATAGCCTGTGCAATGAAAACCTAGACCCCTACGGGCGCGGCAAGTCACCCGCCAAAACCTAAAGCGAGGCAGCCCCCTTCAGTGCCGTGAATGGACCACCCAGCACTTCACGGAATCCGGTAACTTGGGCACCCCTCCTGGGTCAACCTGTACCCCCTACGAGTGCGGCGAATAGCCCGCCAATTCCAGACTGAAGCCCCTCCGTCTCAATGCCCTGAGATGCAGGCTCGTTGCCCTCCAGAACCCGGCTATCCGTGCACCCCTCCGCAGGGTAACCCTAGTACAGAAAGTAAAATATACATACACCGGGTACATCGACCGCAACCAGGTCGTGCCCCAAAAGAATAATACAAACAGGCAGTGACGGCAGTCCACATGTCGGATGCTCGCCCCGCAATATCAAATGTACATAATACAACAGCACTGTACTAGTATTGCATCCAGGCTATCCCCACGACCGATCCGCAACATCACAGCAAATACAAAGAACATCAACGTGAAAGTCACGTTCGCAAATCCGTCTAACCGGGCTATAGCAGTTAGACCGGATTTACCGATCAAGTGACATTCACGCTCGCAGATATAATGTAAATACTGTGAAAAATGTGTTTAAAATTTTCCGATTGATCAAACAATTAACAAGTGGGCCCCAAAGAAAACTGTAGCACTCACAGAAAAAATTGGCCCAACTTTAACCTTCCAGAAAGCACATTTTCAACTCAGGAACATTCTGCAAAGTTTTGGGGGAATGAACAGTAAAAGTTGCCGCGGAAGCGCGGCCCAAGTAGGGTTTTGGCCGCTCTTCCGCGGTGAAATGGTAGGTTCATGGTACCAAATTTTTACAGTATGCTTCTAATCCCCTGCACATAACTCTGAGAACCTGAAAAATTTTTGGACTCAAAAAAAATTCGACAGAAACTGATGTGCTTGAAAAATGCGTTTTCGGGATTTTGTTCGATCGGAAACGTAAAACACATTAAACCAAGCTAGACGAAGTTAATGGCGAGGCTCTGATACCACTGTAAGTGCACGGCGGCGCCCCGGCCGTCAATCCGACGCCGGAATGCGGAAGCGGTGATAAACTTTAATTTTGCGGACTTTGCAAACCGGCACCACCGCGCACTAAACTCCGGATCGTAACCATTAACAAGTCTAAGCTACAAAAAAGAAAGGGAAGAGATGTACCGACTGATCCAAGTCCTCCGGTCTTCATCTCCACTCCGATCTCCTCGCGGGATCTCCGTCCGTCTCCTCCTCGTCGGAAAGGGCACCACATCGCCTGTAGCTTTTACGGGCTCCCACCTCAATACCGAGGCAACTCGGGCGCGAAGCTGGCGAATCGACGCGTCCAAGATATGCTGTAGGAAGTGTAGTGTAGATGATACTTGTCTCATTTGGGGTTTGTAGTTGCCTTGATGGAGGAATAAGGTTATGGAAAGATGGTGCTTTCATTTTTCCAAAAACTAGATGAATGAGATGATGAAATGAGTGCTACCAAAGAATGGAAATTTCTCTCTTCTCATCACCAAAGAGTGGCCGGCCATCCTATATGGAAATGGTGGAGGGAATCAATAATTAGTATGAAGGAAGGTGAGTGTAGGATAACAAAAGAGGTGATCACATCCAAACAACAACCATGCTTCACTTTTATCAAACCATACCCTCATCAAATCATATTAATGCAAGCATGGATGAAAGATTCAAATCCTATCATAATCAAACCATTATGCAAGAAAACCCCTCCACAAAAGTAATTTGCAAAACTGCAAATTACCGCCTCCATCGGAAAAGTCCGGCCGGGAAAGAACAAAGGAAAACCGGCCGGAACGGAATGCAAACTGGCAACTCCAGAAAACTGGTCCCGTAATAAATTACAGGAAAACCCCGATACTGTGCATACACACCCGCATCTGTATTCCGTCCGGATACAAATGCAAAGAGACAAAATCTATACTGTACCAAACTAGGACCGGCTTAAACCAAAGCCGGCTAGTAAGAAATGTCCGATCCTGATCCGTGCAATACCGCACGCATCTGATCGAACCTTGCCATATATCCATACGGCCACTAGTAAAAAGCTGTCCGATCCTGATCCGTGCAATACCGCACGTATCTGATCGGACCCTGCCATATCTCCATACGGCCTCTACAGCGTTTCGCCCGAAAGCCTGAGTAACTGAAAGTGTGGTAGACTCTAAAGACTCGTCAATACTATGGCTGTGGATTTAACCACTAGCACGTCAGAGGTATAAGCCAATACGTGACGGGCCACCAGCTATTGACTAAAAGGGACGTCGATGAGCGAACTCATCCTGACACCCTACTGAGCCTGTCAGTGACAATATCCGTACAGTCCGGTCCGTTCGTCTATGAGCATCGCATGTCGGGCCTAGGGGGTGGGTAAAAGTCAGACCCCCAAAAGCGGTACAAGTCGTGTCGGAGTGTAGCCCAGAACACCCTGAGATACTACTGGAATACCTACCAGTAAATCTCCTGCCTTGGCCAAGGACTTCGTGTAATGGCTCTCCTAGACACAGCACGACCTCACCCCCAATACCGGGAGAGACGAAACCCCCGAAGATCCGCTCACTGCCTCCATGTGGCTCGGGACTGTACCCAACTAAAACCTGTTTGCACGACTCCTTTGAGCCGTGGTAGGGTAGTAATCAAAGTACAGTGGGAACTCACACGAAACAAATGACGATCCCCAGGTCGATGAACTAACCTGTACACATGTCACCTGGGAACTGCTATCTGACGTCAGGTATAAGACCAACTAGCATGTTCCCGGCGAGTCCTGTCCGGTGTACTCATAACCCAATGAGCACCTGTATACATCTTAGGTGATCCAACTGACACCAGTGGCTTGTGAGACCGGCCACCGCCCCTCGTCGGGGTCTCGACTGTATACACTAGTCTACTCTGGAGTATCGATGCCCTATCTCGAAACTCCCACGACTAGGGACCTTTTAAGGATGTGCTTATAGACCCCAGCTCCCACTTATATGATCGCCCTCATACTGCTGGTGGTCAAGCAAGAATCCTAGGGGCTCTATCAACGTGCAATAGCGACCTGTCAGGTCACCTAAAGCAGTACACGATGATAAAGGTAAACCAGATAGCAAACTATCATCTCGAGTAAGACTGTCGTACTGGGATAGGTCCTCCCTCAATCATTGCAATCACGTGCCTGTGATCCAATAATTGACTCTGAGGGCACTATCTCCAACATTCTCGAAGCTGGATTTGCGATCCGGATATCATCAGGTCCGAGTGAAAACAGAAGACATTTGCAAGACGGTGTTCCGAACACGGTATGGACATTACGAGTACTTAGTGATGCCCTTCGGAGTAACGAATACGCCGGCAATATTCATGGACTTGATGAACCGAATCTTTTCACCATTCTTGGATCAGTTTATTGTGGTATTCATTGATGATATTCTGGTTTACTCGAAGAGTTTTGAGGAGCATGCTGAGCATTTGAAGATCGCACTGCAAACATTGAGACAAGAGAAGTTGTATAAAAAGATGAGCAAGTGCGAGTTTTGGCTGGAGGAAGTAAAGTTTTTGGGGCATGTTGTGCCTGGCAATGGAATTGCCGTCGATCCAGAGAAGATTGTAGCAGTTCGAGATTGGCCGATTCCAAAGAATGTTGCTGAGATAAGAAGTTTCCTTAGACTAGCCGGATACTACAGGAGATTTGTGGAGAACTTTGCTCGTCTGGCAGAACCGTTAACCAAGCTTACGTGCAAGGAGGTACCTTTTGTATGGACGGACAAATATGCGTTAGCTTTTGAGACGTTGAAGCAGAAGTTGATAACCGCCCCTATTCTGACCGTGCCAGACAATTCCGGAGGATTGGTGATTCACAGCGAGGCATCTGGGAAAGGATTGGGATGTGTTTTGATGCAGCATGGGAAGGTTGTAGCGTACGCATCGAGATAATTGAAGACCCATGAGAAGAATTACCCAACTCATGACTTGGAGCTTGCGGCTGTGATTTTCGCTTTGAAGATTTGGAGACACTACCTTTTGGGCGAAAAGGTCGAAGTCTTTACTGATCATAAGAGCTTGAAGTATGTGTTCACACAGAAGGAGCTTAATATGAGGCAACGTAGATGGTTGGAGCTGATGGCTGACTACGATCTTGATCTTAAGTACCATCCGGGGAAGGTTAATGTCGTGCCGGATGCGCTTAGTCGGTTACCAGCAATTCAGGTGTTAACTACGCAGAAAGAGCTTGTTGAAGATTTTCGAAGATTTGACTTGGAGGTTATGCTACCGCATTCTACGGGACAGTTGATGCAGCTGCAAGTACAGTCATCATTGATCGAAAATATTAAAGCAGCACAATCGCAGGACCCTAGACTGCAAAAGTTTCGAGGACAGGTTGAAGCCGGACTACGAACAGATTTATTGATCCACGAAGATGGTTCGTTGAGGTATGGTAGCCGTTTGTGTGTGTCAAAGGGAGATATTTATGAAGAGCTTATGAAGGAGGCACACAGCTCAGCTTATTCTGTACATCTTCGACAGCATTTCTGGTGGGAAGGCATGAAGCGGGAGATTGCTCTCTTTGTAGCAAAGTGCTTGGTGTGTCAGCAAGTTAAGGCTGAACATCAAAGGGTTGCTGGTTTATTGCAACCACTTCCGATTCCTCAGTGGAAGTGGGAACATATAACCATGGATTTCGTGACGGCTTTACCACGGAGTCCAAAGGGCAACAATGCTGTATGGGTGATTGTTGATCGGTTGACCAAGGCAGCTCACTTTATTCCTTTCCGGGTTGGTCAATCAACAGAGACTTTGGCTGAGCGGTACATGCAAGAGATTGTACGATTGCATGGAATACCGGTGAGCATCGTGTCCGATCGGGACACTCGGTTCTTGTCGCATTTTTGGCGGAGTTTACAGGAAAGTTTGGGGACTCGATTGAAGTTTAGCACAGCTTATCATCCTCAAACTGATGGTCAGTCGGAGAGAACAATCCAAACTCTTGAGGATATGTTGAGAGCATGCATGTTGGATTTCAAGGGTTCTTGGGAGGATCATCTGCATTTGGTGGAATTTTCTTACAACAACAGTTTTCAGGAAACTATCCAGATGGCTCCATTTGAAGCTTTGTATGGTCGTAAATGCCGTTCACCTGTTTGTTGGGATGATGTCGGTGAACGAAGATTACTGGGACCCGATTTGGTTGTGCAGACAGTTGAGAAGGTTAACACTATCAGAAATCTTATGAAGGCAGCACAAGACAGAAAGAAGAGTTGGGCAGATACGTCAAGAAGACCTCTAGAGTTTGCCGTGGGTGATTTGGTATTCTTGAAGATATCACCGACTAGAGGGGTGATTCGTTTTGGAAGTCGGGGAAAGCTTAGTCCTCGATTCGTTGGACCCTTTGAGATCTTGGAGCGTGTTGCTGAGATAGCGTATCGTTTGGCGTTACCGCAGTCCTTGGCGAATGTGCACGATGTGTTTCACGTATCTCAACTACGAAGGTATGTTCGTGATGAAACGCATGTATTGGATCATTCGGAGCTAACAGTATGAGAAGACTTGACTTTTGAGGAGCGACCGATTGAAATCGTGGATCGAAGGGAAAAGGTTCTTAAGAACAAGGTGATCCCTCTTGTGCTTGTTTCTTGGGGTAATCGCTCGCATGGAGAGTCCACTTGGGAATGAGAAGATGTAATCCAGCAGAAGTGTCCTCACCTTTTCTTGTAGTTATCTATTTTTGTATTCTTGGAATTTCGAGGACGAAATTCTTTTTGTAGTTGGGTATAATGTAACACCCGAGCCCAATGCTACTAATTTCTGTTACCGTTTGAACGAAGTGTGGCACTTATTTTATTTATCTTGCTTTATTGTTACTTACTGTAAAATTTTACCCGGCAAATTCATTTCTGCATATAACAATTTTTGGTATCTAAAATAAAATTAAAAACATTCATCTTGGCCTGCTTGTCACCCCTAACCCCGCTGTAGCATCCGTGCATCGTGTTCTCGTCCCGTTCAGTGAAACGGGCGAGTTTGGACGGCTATGTGCACGTACGTGTGTCATTTTTGGGGGTATGCATTTTGATCATAAAATACTTCATTTTCACTTTTGGATCCCGCTTAAAATTCTATTATTTCAATTTCAAATTTTTGGATTCGACCCGGGCGCGATTTGGAAATGTTTTATTTTGCATCAAAATCCCAAATTTTAATATTTTTATAACCATCATATATTTTTTCAACTCAACCATATAATATTTTCTAATCTTTTAAATCCATACTAAACCCCCACGAATCTTTAATCTCAGCCAATCAAACCTTATTTTTCAGTGGGCCCCGTCTCTCTCTCTCTCCTCTCTCTCTATTCCCCGTCTCTCTCTCTCCTCTCTCTCTATCTTTCTCTCACCACTCTCTCTCTCCCGTATCTCTCTCTATCTCTCTCCACTTTCTCTCTCCCTATAAATCTCTCTCTCTCTCCCTTATATATATTTACATCTCCCCTCCTCTTTTTTTTAAAACACAGAACCCTAACCCATCGCACAGCCCCAGCCGCCTCATCCCCCGTCGCCGCCGCAACCCCGACGCCGACGCCACTACCACCGACCTCCTCGCCTCGTCAGCCTCATCTCACCCACATCCTCCTTCATCGACCCCCGCGCGCCCTGCACCCTCACCGCGACCACCTGCACCCCCTGCACGCTGTCGCACCGCCGTGAGTCGCCGCCGGCACACTCGCCTCCGTGCCCCGGCCTCGCAAGCACCCCCTTAGTAAGCTTCACATCCCCTCATCTTCTCCTTTCCTCTTCTTCCTTCTCCGATCCAGTTTCTTGATCTGCAGTTTTCTCGCCGTCGTCGTAGGCTGGTCGCCGGAGTTTCTTCGACGCCATCGATCCTCACGACCCCTCTGCAGACCACTGTAAACCTCCTTCTCCTATTTCCTCTTTCCGTTCTTCTCTATTTTCTTTCCCTTCTTGGTTGCTATCATGATCGTTTACTGTTCATTCCTTGGCCGGAATCCGATGATGCCGACGACGTGACCCGACGTTCCAGCGAGGTGCCCCGACCCGTATGGTTCCAGTGTTCGTCGTTTGGGCTCATTCCGTGAACCGTGCGCCCGTCGCGAGTTTCCCCGCCGACATTTATCGTTCCGCTTTTCCCGGTTCGCGACCCGTCGAGGCAAGTACCCCTTACTACATGCTATACAATATTTACATATATATTATGACACCCTAAACCTGTAAATTTAACTTTGGTACGATCATTTCTCATTTTCATGTACAATATTGTTATATATCATTTTATCTTTAAACTTGGAACCTACAGTTTGCAATTGAACCTAATAACCACATTTACCTGTTTAAACACATTTTTAATATTGACATAGCTTATGGCATTTATCTCTACAGTTTTATTCCATTCGGACACTCGTATGCATTTTAACCTGTAATAGCTGTATTGAACGTTTATATAAATCATTGCACCTCTAAACTTCTTAAACTTGTTAACATGATTAAAAGGCCATAATTGTCATACTGCATTCGCATAACATTGAAATCATCTCTGTGACACAACTGATAACTGTACTGCTAATTGAATGAATCTGCCTATTGCTTAATTCATTGCTTATATCATGTTGATGATGACCATGCTTGATTGTATAACTGATTGCGAGCACACCCATGATATTGTTTACATCTTGACCTGACTTGCTACATATATATTGATCTACCCGACATGGTACCGTATAATGCTTGACTTGACCCGATGTACCATGACCTGACCCGTTACCTGATCTTATGTCTAATGCCAACAAACATGACATGTAGTCCTCATGGACCGTTCCTGTTGTCTATCCAGACAAACATTTTTACCTGATCCTGTGTTGGCATTAGTTTCTTAATTTCGGGATACCTGACTCGACTTACACATATTACTTGGGGGTATGGGGAAATCAAAGGTGAAACCTGACTTGTAACTCAACAGTTCACTACATGTACTGATCAGTTTTAGAGGCCAGGCCCGCCTCGTGACGATGCTGCTGACATCGTTGGTCTTTATCCTTTCCCTGTTAGTGCCTAGCGGCACGTCTCGGTTTCAGCCCGAGAGTCTTAGACCGTGGTCCCGGGCATGCACGGGATACTATTGAGTTACATCGATGATTCATCAATTTGATTTCAAAGACTTTAGAATAGAGAACCTGATAGAACAGTTAGTTTACCTACTGCACACTACCCTGCACTGCTCTGATTCATATTATTGTTACCCTTGCTTTATTCATGTTTATATTCATATTGCCTGTTTATTATGTTATTACTTGATGATTCGACGCGCCGACGTCTGGGTTTTGCATGGACCAGATTCCGTACCGCTGTTGCAGTCCGAGCAGGAGTACTTCAGCCAGCAGGCTGAGCTATGAGTCCTGTAGTAGTTAGTTTTCTTTCCTGCATTTTTATTCCTGATGTGAGCCCGCATTATGGGACATACATTCCAGTTGTTTGTATTGGATCTTTCGCTTCCGCATTTTTATTATTCTTGACTCATGATTTATCTTGGATTATGGCCATGTTTAGATAGTTTTATTTTGTTCTTGATATCTCTACAGCCGTAATGTGACTGTGGATAGATACTTCCTACCCACAGGTAGCATGGTTGGCTATGTCACGTGCCCATTTTAGCGTACTCTGGGAAGTGGGGCATGACAGGGACTAAGACCAATTAAAGAGATTGTGAGCACATGGGTTCGGTTAATCTGAATTAGGGACATGTGGCCAACTTAGGCTCAGTCCACCCAGTTTTGAATAAAGTGTTGAACACTTGTTTGGGCTCAGTCCCTTTTTTATTCAACAATGCTGAGCATTGATTTGGGTTCTGACACCTTTTTTCTTTTTTGTCTTTTATTGTGTGTTGAACACTTTTTATAGCGCGGGGGCTTTATTTACTGAGCGCTTTGTAATTCCTTAGCGCCCACGTGAGGAGCACGTAGAGCGCTTGGCGATGAGCACCAGACTTGAAGCGCTAAGACGCTTCTTATAAAAATAGCGCCCACGTGAGGAGCACGTGGAGCGCTTGGTGCTGAGCGCCAGACCTGGAGTGCTAAGGCGCTTCTTATAAAATAGCGCCCACGCGAAGAGCGCTTGGAGCGCTTGGCGCTGAGCGCCAGACCTGGAGCACTGAGGCGCTTTTTATAAAATAGTGCACATGTGAGGAGCGCGTAGAGCA
Organism: Agapanthus africanus; assembly: GCA_030015575.1. Classification (NCBI taxonomy): domain Eukaryota; kingdom Viridiplantae; phylum Streptophyta; class Magnoliopsida; order Asparagales; family Amaryllidaceae; genus Agapanthus; species Agapanthus africanus. Next base: position 410,593,037 of record CM057349.1, on the reverse strand, counting down.
CTTGGCGCTGAGTGCCAGACTTGGAATGCTAAAGCGCTTCTTATAAAATAGCGCCCACGTGAGGAGCACGTGGAGCGCTTGGCGCTGAGCGCCAGACTTGGAGCGCTAAGGCGCTTCTTTGGCAGCTCTGATCAGTTCTGTGCTCTGAGAATAAAATTCTCGGTTTATAAGAGACTTTGTCTCATGGATCTAAGAATTGAGTTCTTCTTTTATGAGGAGATACTATAATCTCTTTGTTTTTGTGAAAGACTTTGTCTTATGGATCTGTAATCTAGAAAAGAACTAACTTCTTATGATGTGAGAGTTAAACTCTCAAATATGGAGGAGATGTTATGATCTCTCTTCTTTTTATTTATCTTGAAGAAGGTTCTTCTTAGAGCTTGCTCTTCTCTTTTTCTTTTCTGAGAACTTGAAACTTATAGGGAGTTTTCTCTTTTTTAAGACTTGAAGTCTTGGGTCCTTTATATAGGGGAGGCTGATTTGTTGAATCAGTTAAGGAAATCTCTCATTGAAAGATCTCTAATTGATTTGGGGATGTTTCCCACCATTGGATCTTTAATCCAAGGGCCTCTGTTTTAAAGAAGACATTTTTCTTGTTTTCAACAAGATTGGGAAAATATTTTCTGTAACACCCTAGTTCATTTATACCAGTTCTAATTCAAGTATTTCTTTATTTATGGTATTTTTTCCTGATTTATTGTGTTGTGGGAGCGAATAGTGTATTTGACATCTGTATTTTCATCCGACCCGACCCACATGCTTGAAACCTGTCTTGATTCATGTTTATGATTTATCCTGACTTGATACGTGGACTCGTGTACTTTCATTTGCATACTAGTATTTTACCTGGCATCTGCATTTTTATATAACATTTAAGTAACATAAAATAGTTTTAAAATATATTGCATGGCTTGCATGATACCCCTGACCTATGGTAGCATCCGCGTATCTTGGTCTCGTCCCGTTCAGTGAAACGGACTTGTTTGGATGGCTACGCGCACGTACGTGCATCCGTTCTTGGGGGTATGCATTTTCGTTACCCGGATATCCAACTTTAATTTTGGTCGACATGTATATTTTTCGTATTTTAAAACTGAATTTTAGACCCGACCCGGGCATGTTTTGGACTATATTTGTATTTACCAGAATATCAAATTTTATTTATATAATATTAATTTTATAAACTAATGCAAATTAAAATTTAGTTAACTAATAAAATATTTTTCAAATTTAAATCTAAACTAATTTCCTAATAAACTACCAACCCCTTTCTCTCTCTCTCTCTCTCGTGACTCTCTCTCTCTCCTCTCTGCATATATATATTTATATATATTTTATTTATTTATTTTATTCTTTCCTTATTTAATACGCAGCCTCTTCTTCTTACTTCTTCTTCTTCTTTCTACTTTCTTTTTCTTGATCTTATTTCTTGATTCCGGTTATCACCGCTGAAGCCGTGCTCGTCGCTGACGATCCGAGTGATCCAGTGAACGTACCTTGCCTGTGTGATCACCCGCTTGCCTTGCCCGGACCCGTCCCGCGTGCCATGTGTGCGTTGCGACGATTTACCGACGTCGGACGTGCGGTGCGTATCCGTCGCGTGATTCGATCGAGGCAAGTTTACCTTACTGCATGCTATGTTACTATATTTACATCCATTTGAATAAATATAATACATGTATTTAAAATTATGCATCCCATATTATAGTTTTACAGTTTTACGACGTCCGTTTGCATCCGTACAATTTATTTCGTATCTAATGCATGCAAATTTATCTTGTTACATGCTCGACTACAATATATTGCACTTATTTGAATAATAACATCACATAATGTTTAGTTATGCATCCCACATTACCATTTTACGGTTTTACTGTTTTCGGATATCCGTATGCATCCATATCGTTATTTACATATCTAGTCACATGCTAATTCATCTTGCTACATGCTAGGTATATCATTGTGCATCCATATGAGTAAAATGTTACCCGTTTATCATATTATACATTCATACTAAAATTTTACTGTTTTCGGATACCCGTTTGCATCTATATCATTTAAAATATATATAACTGCATCTATAAATCATACTAATTCATATTATTATTGTAGTAACACCCCATGCTAGATAATGTGCATCCTACATAGTCATGAAACTATAGTTGTAACCCCTGATAGTTATTTATGCATCCATGTTTATTTGTGTATCCATACCATCAATTCTGCATAACTAGTTGCACCCTATATTACATTAACTCATATTATTAATATATTAGTACCCCATGCTTGACATTGTACATCCTACTTAGTTATGATGTAACCCCTGATCGATATTTGTGCATCCATGCTTTTATTGTACATCCGTACTTTCACCCTGATTCAATACTTGCTACAGTTTGATTATGAGCACCCGCTTGATACCTGTGCACTACTTGACATGACCTGATACACCACTACTTGACATGACTTGATACATGTACACTACCTGACATGACCTGATATATCACTACTTGACATATTACCTGATCCTGTTTCTAATGCCGACAATCCTGACATGTTGTTCCGGTGGACATATCCTATTGTCTGTATAGACAAACATGTTCCTGCTTGATCCTGTGTTGGCATTAGTTTCAGATTTATCAATACCTGACTTGAACACATAACTTGGGGGTATGGGGAAATCAAGAATGCAACCGAACGTAACTCAAAAGGCTATCATATTGTTTGCCATTTTTCCGGGCGTTACAGAATACCTATTGTTTGCCGTTTTTCCGGGCGTTACGGAATACCTATTGTTTGCCGTTTTTTCGGGCGTTACGGAATAATCACCGATGGGTTACGATGAGGATTACATTAAATGATTTCAAAGACATGAGAGTAATTAACCCAGTAGCTTAGTTCAGATTACTCACTGCACATCACATATACTTTTACCCTTCACTGTTCCTTATTCGTATTACTGTTCTACTTTTATCACTGTTCATACTCATGCATGCATGACTTGTTACCCCCTGATTATATTATTGTTGATATTATGACACACTGACGTCTGGGTTTTGCATGGCCCAGATCCTCTACCTTTGTCGCAGGCTGATCAGAAGTATTTCCGCCGTCAGGCCGAGCAGTGAGGATTCTGTTAGTATCTAGTTAGTTTAGTTATTTCCGTACCTTCCAGATTGTTATTGTTATTTGAATTTATTGCTTCCGCATATTATTTCTTGACTCGTTTATTCTGGCTCATGGACATATACTAGATAGTTTATTTTATTTCTACTGTTCTTGATATCTCTAGACAGCCGTAATGTGGCTGTGGAGGGATGTTTCCTCGCCACAGATAGTATGGTTGGCTCTGTCACGTGCCGATCTTAGCGCACTCTGGGAAGAGGGGCGTGACAGGGTTTGTTTGGTATCAGAGCCATAGGATTTAGGTTAATCGGGTTTGATTCTTTTGTAGTTGGGTATTGGACCCAATACACAAATCGGAAAACCCGTAATTAGGAACATGTCCTGCCATATTGTTATCATGATCCTTGAATCTTATCTTTCTCTTGACCCTTGTCTTGACGATATACAAACAACTTTGCATCTCAACTTAAAACCTTTTGGTTCTATTGTTTCTCCTTTCCCATTCCTTCGATTTTGATACTAGGATTTGGGTGACTTGAACGGAGTTATGTGATTGTACCCATGAACTGCAGCATAGTTACAATACGGTACTCTATTTAAGTAACTTGGAGTCCTAGTCTTGATTCACTTCCTTATTTCATGGTCGTTATATTACCTTGCTTCTCTCAGTTTCATTGTTTACCAGTTCATGTTTTATCGCATGCTTGAATCCCGTTTACCGTGCTTAATCTTCTTCAGTATCTTGGCTTCGGATGAAGTCATTTCGGTATCCTACTTGTTCATATTTTTCGTGCATTAGTATTATTCAATTCTGGTGCATCCCATTGTTTTATGTTGTCTTGGGAATGGATTTTCTCGGCACTTTCCACGCTCACATTGATTGTAGGGCAAAGAAAGTGATTTTCCAGATTTCCGAACATCCGGAGTTTGTTTTTGTTGGAGATAGCAGTTCTATCGGGCCAGTCGAGTTTAGGACTAGGCCGACAAACAATGTTCTTTTATCGATAGAAGTTGATAAGGAGGAAGCGCCAACTGTAGTTCGAGAGTTCATGGATGTGTTCGAGGACATCTCGGGTTTACCGCCAAAACTAGATGTGGAGTTCGTAATCGATCTTGTTCCTGGTGCAGCGCCAATCTCAAAGGCGTACTATCCGATGGCACCAGTGGAGTTGGAAGAAATTAAGAAGCAGGTTACTAAATTGCTAGAGAAGAGTTGGATTCACAGCAGTAATTCACTTTGGGGAGCTCCAGTTCTTCTAGTTAAGAATAAAGATGGCACGCGGAGGATGTGTATCGATTATCGAGAATTAAACCGGGTGACTATTAAGAACAAGTACCCGATCCCTCGCATTGGCGAATTATTCGAGCAACTCAGTGGCACGAGGGTATTCTCGAAGTTGGATTTGCGATACGGATATCATCAGGTCCGAGTTAAATCAGAAGATATTTGCAAGACTGCGTTCCGAACTCGATATGGACATTACGAGTATTTAGTGATGCCATTCGGAGTCACGAATGCACCGGCGATATTTATGGACTTGATGAACCGAATCTTTTCACCGTTCTTGGACCAGTTTATTGTGGTATTTATTTATGATATTCTGGTGTATTCGAGGAGCAATGAAGAGCATGCGGAACACTTGAAGATCGCACTGCAGACATTGAAGCAAGAAAGATTGTATGCAAAGATGAGCAAGTGCGAGTTTTGGCTTGAAGAAGTGAAGTTTTTGGGGCATGTTGTATCTGGAGATGGAATTGCCGTTGACCCTGAGAAGATTGCAGCAGTTCAAAATTGGCCGATTCCGAGGAATGTAGCGGAGATCAGAAGTTTTCTTGGACTTGCCGGCTATTACAGAAGGTTCGTTGAGAATTTTTCTTATTTGGCTGAACCTTTGACCAAGCTTACGCGGAAGGTAGTACCGTTCATATGGACGGATAAATGTGCGTCAGCTTTTGAGGCGTTGAATCAAAGGTTAATAACCGCTCCTATTTTGACCGTACCAGACGGTTCCGGAGGATTGGTGATTCACAGCGACGCATCTGGGAAAGGTTTGGGATGTGTTTTGATGCAGTATGGGAAGGTTATAGCTTACGCATCAAGACAATTGAAGATCCATGAGAAGAATTACCCAACTCATGATTTGGAGCTAGCAGCTGTAATTTTCGCTTTGAAGATTTGGAGACACTACTTATTGGACGGAAAGGTCGAAGTATTCACCGATCACAAAAGCCTAAAGTACGCGTTCACATAGAAAGAGCTTAACATGAGACAGCGTAGATGGTTGGAGCTGATGGCCAACTATGATCTTGATCTTAAGTACCATCCGGGGAAAGTTAATATAGTGCCGGATGCGCTTAGTCGGTTGCCGGCAATTCGGATGTTGACTGCACAGAAGGAGCTTATCGAGGATTTTCGGAGATTCGAGTTGGAGATTGTGCTACCGCATTCTTCGGGACAATTGATGCAGCTGCAAGTACAGTCATTGTTGATCGAGAGTATTAAAGCACCACAGTCACAGGACCCAAGATTGCAGATGTTTCGAGAATAGGTTGAAGCTGGACTTCGAACGGACTTGTTGATTCATGAAGATGGTTCGTTGCGATATGGTAGCCGTTTGTGTGTGCCGAAAGGAGACATTCGCGAAGAAGTTATGAAGGGGGCACATAGTTCCGCATATTCCGTACATCCAGGAGGTACGAAAATGTACCGTGATCTAAGACAGCATTTCTGGTAGGAAGACATGAAAAGAGAGATTGCTCGCTTTGTAGCGAAGTTCTTGGTGTGCCAGCAAGTCAAGGCTGAACATCAAAGAGTAGCTGGTTTATTGCAACCACTTTCGATTCCTCAGTGGAAGTGGGAACATATAACCATGGATTTCATGACAGCTTTACCGCGGAGTCCAAAGGGCAACAATGTAGTTTGGGTGATTGTTGATCGATTAACCAAGGCAGCCCATTTCATTCCGTTTCGAGTTGGTCAATCAACGGAATCGTTGGCAGAACGATACATGCAGGAGATTGTAAGATTGCATGGAGTACCTGTGATCATCATGTCCGATCGTGACACCCGATTCATATCGCACTTCTGGAGGAGCTTACAGGAAAGTTTGGGGACACGATTGAAGTTTAGCACAGCTTATCATCCCCAGACAGATATACAGTCGGAGAGAACGATCCAAACTCTTGAAGATATGTTGAGCGCTTGCATGTTGGACTTCAAGGGTTCGTGGGAGGATCATCTACACTTGGTGGAGTTTTCGTACAATAACAGTTTTCAGGCGACTATTCAGATGGCTCCATTCGAAGCATTGTATGGTCGCAAGTGTCGCTCACCCGTTTGTTTGGACGATATTGGAGAACGAAGATTGTTGGGACCGGATTTGATCGTGCAAACAGTTGAGAAGGTTAATCCTATCCGGAATCACATGAAGGCAGCATAAGATCGGCAGAAGAGTTGGGCCGACACATCGAGAAGACCTCTAGAGTTCGCTGTTAGTGATTTGGTATTCTTGAAGATATCACCGACTAGAGGAGTGATTCGTTTTGGGAGTCGAGGCAAGCTTAGTCCTCGATTCGTAGGGCCTTTGGAGATTATGGAGCGTGTGGGGGAAGTGGCTTATCGGTTGGCTTTACCACCATCTTTGGCGAAGGTTCATGACGTGTTTCATGTATCTCAACTCCGTAAGTATGTTCGAGATGAAACACACGTGCTGGATGATTCGGAGCTGACTGTAAGAGAGGATTTGACCTTTGAGGAACGATCGATGTCGATTGTTGATCGAAGAGAAAAGGTCCTTAAGAACTAGGTTATCCCTCTCGTACTTATTTCTTGGGGGAATCGCTCGCACGGAGAATCGACTTGGGAACGAGAAGACGAGATTCGACAGAAGTTTCAAGATCTCTTCTTATAGATTCTTGATTGTTTATCTTTTCTTGTTTTGGGAATTTCGAGGACGAAATTCTTTTTGTGGTTGGGTATAATGCAACACCCAAGTTCATTTATACTAGTTCTAGTTCAAGTATTTCTTTATTTATGGTATTTTTTCCTGATTTATTGTGTTGTGGGTGCGAATAGTGTATTTGACATCTGTATTTGCATCCGACCCGACCCTCATGCTTGAAACCTGTTTTGATTCATGTTTATGATTTATCCTGACTTGATACGTGGACTCGTACACTTTCATTTGCATACTAGTATTTTACCTGGCATCTGCATTTTTATATAACATTTAAGTCACATAAAATAGTTTAAAAATATATTGCATGGCCTGCATGATACCCCTGACCCTGTGGTAGCATCTGCGCATCTTGTTCTTGTCCCGTTCAGTGAAACGGACTTCTTGGATGGCTACGTGCACGTATGTGCATCCGTTCATGGGGGTATGCATTTTCGTTACCCGGATATCCAAGTTTAATTTTGGTCGACATGTATATTTTTCGTATTTTAAAACTGAATTTTAGACCCGACCCGGGTATGTTTTGGACTATATTTGTATTTACCAGAATATCAAATTTTATTTATATAATATTAATTTTATAAACTGATGCAAATAAAAATTTAGTTAACTAATAAAAGATTGTTTAAATTTAAATCTAAACTAATTTCCTAACAAACTAACAACCTCTCTCTCTCTCGTGACTCTCTCTCTCCCCTCTGCATATATATATTTATATATATTTTATTTATTTATTTTTTTCTTTCCTTATTTAATACACAGGCTCTTCTTCTTACTTCTTCTTCTTCTTTCTACTTTCTTTTTCTTGATCTTGTTTCTTGATTCTGGTGATCACCGCCGGAGCCGTGCTCGTCGCTGACGATCCGAGTGATCCAGTGAACGTATCTTACCTGTGTGATCACCCTTTTGCCTTGCCTGAACCCGTCCCGCGTGCCGCGTGTGCGTTGCGACGATTTACTGACGTCGGACGTGCCGTGCGTATCCGTCGCGTGATTCGATCGAGGCAAGTTTACCTTGCTACATGCTATATTACTATATTTACATCCATTTGAATAAATATAATACATGTATTTAAAATTATGCATCCCATGTTATAGTTTTACAGTTTTACGACGTCCGTTTGCATCCGTACAATTTATTTCATATCTAATGCATGCAAATTTATCTTGTTACATGCTAGACTGCAATATATTGTACTCACTTGAATAATAACATCACATAATGTTTAGTTATGCATCCCACATTACCATTTTACAGTTTTACTGTTTTCGGATATCCGTATGCATCCATATCGTTATTTACTTATCTAGTCGCATGCTAATTCATCTTGCTACATGCTAGGTATATCATTGTGCATCCATATGAGTAAAATGTTACTCGTTTATCATATTATACATCCATACTAAAGTTTTACTGTTTTCGGATACCTGTTGCATCCATATCATTTAAAATATATATAACTGCATCTATAGATCATATTAATTCATATTATTATTGTAGTAACACCTCATGCTAGATAATGTGCATCCTAAATAGTCATGAAACATAGTTGTAACCCGTGATAGTTATTTATGCATCCATGTTTATTTGTGTATCCATACAATCAATTCTGCATAACTAGTTGCACCCCATATTACATTAACTCATATTATTAATACATTAGTACCCCATGCTTGATATTGTGCATTCTACTTAGTCATGATGTAACCCCTGACCGATATTTGTGCATCCATGCTTTTATTGTACATCCGTACTTTCACCCTGATTCAATACTTGCTACAGTTTGATTATGAGCACCCGCTTGATACATGTGCACTACTTGACATGACCTGATACACCACTACTTGACATGACTTGATACATGTACACTACCTGACATGACCTGATATATCACTACTTGACATATTACCTGATCCTGTTCCTAATGCCGACAATCCTGATATGTTGTCCCGATGGACATATCCTGTTGTCTGTATAGACAAACATGTTCCTGCTTGATCCTGTGTTGGCACTAGCTTCAGATTTATCAATACCTGACTTGAACACATAACTTGGGGGTATGGAGAAATCAAGAATGTAACCGAACGTAACTCAAAGGTCTATCATATTGTTTGCCGTTTTTCCGGGCGTTACGGAATACCTATTGTTTGCCGTTTTTCCGGGCATTACGGAATACATATTGTTTGTCGTTTTTCCGGGCGTTACGGAATAACTTTTGTTTGCCGTTTTTCCGGGCGTTACGAAATAATCACCGATGGGTTACGATGAGGATTACATTAATTGATTTTAAAGACTTGAGAGTAATTAACCCAGTAGATTAGTTCAGATTACTCACTGCACATCACATATGCTTTTACCCTTCACTGTTCCTTATTCGTGTTACTGTTCTACTTTTATCACTTTTCATACTCATGCCTGCATGACTTGTTACCCCCTGATTATATTATTGTTGATATTATGACGCACTGACATCTGGGTTTTGTATGGCCCAGATTCTCTACCTTTGTCGCAGGCTGATCAGGAGTATTTCCGCCATCAGGCCAAGCAATGAGGATCCTGTTAGTATCCGGTTAGTTTAGATATTTCCGTACCTTCCAGATTGTTATTATTATTTGGATTTATTGCTTCCGCATATTATTTCTTGACTCGTTTATTCTGGCTCATGGACATGTACTAGATAATTTATTTTATTTCTACTGTTCTTGATATCTCTAGACAGCCGTAATGTGACTGTGGAGGGATATTTCCTAGCCACAGGTAGCATGGTTGGCTCTATCACGTGCCGATATTAATGCACTCTGGGAAGCGCGGCATGACATTTTCCATTACAGAACTTATTCTGTATCTTGGTGATTTTTAATCACCATGGGATCTTTTATCCAACGGTGCTCTGATTCACAGAGCACAATCTTTCTTGTTTGGAAAGATTTGAAAAGTATTTCCTCAACAGAATTTTATTCTGGTAATTTGATGATTTATCATCTTCGTTGGATCTTTGATCCAAGAATTAAGAACATTTAGTTCTAGCACTGGCGTTCTCGTGCTTCGCACGTGAGGCGCTACCTCATAGTCTTTTAACTCTTAGCGCTGGCGCTCTTGGCGAGAGCGCTGGCGCTCTTGGCGAGAGTGCTCTCGTGCTTTGCACGTGAGGCGCCGCCTCCGAGTCTATAGCGCTGGCGCTAGCGCTCTCGTGCTTTGCACGTGAAGCATTGCCTCAGAGTCTTTGACTCTTAGCGCTGGTGCTCTTGGCGCGAGCGCTCTTATGAGGCGCTGCCTCAGTTCAAATTTTAAATTTTGAATAGAGCTTTGCTCTCTGATTGGGGGAAACACTTATCATTTCATATACTTTGAATCTGTCCTAACATAAATTTTTCATTCAAGCTTATGGATTCCCCAAATAACACCAGCACCAATGTCAACAACACTCCCCCCCCACTACTACTCACACCTACCGTAGCTGCTCCGATCAATGAGCAGACGGTACTGCTTGAGGCAATACGAAGCCTCCTGGAAGGACAGCAGCAGCAGACTGTTATTCTCTTGAACCATCCAGAAGCAGAAGCACCCAGAGTGAAGCGATTCCGGGCACTGCACTCTAAGAACTTTTAGGGAAAAGAGAGTCCTCTGGAAGCAGAGGAATGGGCTCAAAGTATTGAAGATGACCTGGCGGCAGCACAAGTGCCAGAGGTCGCTTGGGTTCGAGTTGCAAAGCTGCAGCTCACTGACAATGCACGGGTTTGGTGGAAGGCGGAAGAAAGCCGTCTTGACCAACCTATCGAATGGAAGACTTTCCGTGACATATTCGATGCAAATTACTTCCCTGAGACTGTCCGCTTTGATATGGAACAGCAGTTCATCCATCTACAATAAAGTTCAATATGGACTAAGTCAGTATATGAATATGATACTGAGTTCACTATGCTCAGTCGGTTTTCAACCCATCTCATACCGACTGCTGAGATCAGAGCTAGAAAATTTCAGCAAGGGTTGGACCCGGAAATCTAGGCAGCATTAGCTACAGGGGATTTCCCAACCCATGATTTGGCTTTAAAAGTTGCCCGAAGATACGAGGCAGTAGTGAAGAGGAAGGGCGGCCTCAATCTGTCGGAGTGAAGCGCCCTGCTAATCAAATTGCAGGAGGAGCCCCTTCAAGGACAACTGTTGAAACCAGGAGATCGGAAGAACCCAATAACCAGCTAAGTCCCGATTTTTGCTTTAGCAAGAGGGAAGGACATTTGTGGAAGGACTGTAGGCGCGCAAAAGGCTTGTGCTTAGTTTGTGGCGCATCCAATCACGGAATTGGAACTGTTCTTATAGACGCAACCCGGCTCACACACCCACCAACTACCCGCAACGGCCAGCTATCTAGGCTCCTGCACCTCGTCTTGCACTCCCAGCTCCACTACCTACACAGCCTACTCGCCAATTTCTTCAGGCACTGAGGAACATGCCTCGAGGATAGAGGAATGTGCCCCCAGCTAGGAGAAACGTACCACGGCGTCAAACTTTCACATTAGTAGCCGTAGAAGCCGATACTGTAGGTCAAGGTAACACTGGTAATTCTCTTTCACATTCTCAATCCTTATATCACTTTGTTATTCTTCATACACCACCAATTTTTCTTGAATCTGTTACACTTTCCTTTTACAAATTTCGAGGACGAAATTTTTATAAGGAGGGTAGAATGTAACAAATCTAAACTTTCTGTACGAAATTTTTTCAAAAATACAGAAAGGGATACTTAAGCTTGAGCACAAGTTATAAGTTTGATTTGCTTTTTAACAGCATGAATGAGCTTGTAGCTCACTGGTAAGACCTTGCACTGCTGAACCAAAGCACCAGAGTTCAAATCCCATTAGGCACATTATTTTTTAATTAATTTTCTTTTAAATTTTTAGAAGCCCAAGAGTCTACACGTGCATAACCCATAAACCCAAAGGTCACACTAAAAACAAACGAGTCCATGAGGTAGACCAAGAGGCAATGAACACGTGGCGTCGGGGGGGCCCGACACGGCCTGACTCGGCCGGTGGATCGACCGAATCGGCCGCCGCCGCCGGCCGACTCACCTCGGATCTGATTCTTCTCTTCTTGACTTTTGTGTCTTTTTATCTTCTTATAACCCCTGTATGGTTTAAATCCACTGCACAGTAATAGAGCCTTTTAAAAACTCGTTAATCTTTTTTTTAATACAAATTTTAAAACAATTTTAACACACCCTTTCATCTATCCTAACCCTAATCTTTTCCTATAAATAGCACTCTATTCCACACACCCCTCACTCACAATCTCTATCCAAACTCTCAAGAAAAATTTTAAGAACTTTTATGTACAAGTGGAGTTAGCAAAGGGCGAAACTCCAACGAAGTTTCGGCGACTATACGAGGAGTTTTTGGTGATGAAACGACGCACTGGCACCTCCTACCACTCTCTCTTCCTCTTCTCTAATCTAAATTCCAGTAAGTCCCTCCTCCCTCTTCTCTTTTCTATTCTGAAAACTGTTGGGTTACCTACAACGGCAGCAAGGTTTTGGGAGGCATCACCCATACTGAGTTTAAATTTTTGCCATTACAGATAACCCTAACCCTAGATCTTTAACTAGAAAATCAAACTAAACCGAAATGTAAACACTTTACATCTAAGAGTTAGGGATTACAACTTTTGTAGTCCGTTCCTTCGCTTCATAAGCTCCGAGTTGAGGTCCCTTTGCTGCGATCATCAAATTTCCAGGCTCTCGAGTGTCTCCATGAAGTGAATGATGCATCTTGCTTGAAGTCTTCGAAATCCAAGACGATCTACCTTAAGGAATCACAAACCCAAGCTCTCTCTTCACTAATAAGATATTAGAGAAGTGAACACCCTAATCTAAGTGGCTAGAATAGATGAGGATGATGAAGTAGGAATTTTGCTCTCTTTAGTTTTCTTTATCTCACATTATTTCATCACAAAAAAAAAAATCAAGCAAGCTCTTTTGTGAGCAAGAAGAAGATGAAGAAAAAGAAGTGATGAAATGAATTATTGTGTGAGGTTAGAAATGCAACCAAGGGTTAAGCATGGCATGCTTAACCCTTGTAGAGACTTAACCATGGGTTAGGGTTAGGGTTGGGTTAATAAATATCAAGAAAATATCTAAAGAGTGGACTTTAATCAACAAAGATAAATATCCACACAATTTAGAATTACCCAAAACAAAACATTAACCCTAATCCAAACCCTAGCATAGTTTAATCTCAAAACCGTAGTTGCATTTGTAACCCTAACATGTTACAATATTATATATCACATATAATATATAATGTAACAAAAGAAAATAATACAATTAACATATATCACATATATATCAATGTATTATCAAGTGAGAAAAAAATCATTTAAGTGAGCTTATATTAGTTAATGTAATGTAATATATCACATATATAATTATACATTAAATTATCAAATCAACTCTTGATCCGATAATCCGGCTATATAACATATAACCGAGTAATATAACATGTATCGTCTTATTGAATCAACACTTGATCCGATATCCCGGCTATATCATATATACCCGGCTGATATCACATATCGTGAGAATAGAATACGGTATCTCATATCGTATTAATCTCGGTCCCGTACATATCACATATGTGTTCCTACTCCATTTTTCCTGAGCCAGGAAACCTCAGTGTAGGACTCTAAAGAATCGTCAATACGCCGGCAGTAGGTGATGATCATATCAAACACCCACAAGCTGCAAGCGGTCAGCTAAACGTAACAGCCACCTGGGTATTGAGCGATCAAAAGATCAACAAGCAAGCCTGCGCACACTCCTGTGAATCCAATCCGTAACACTACCGTACAGTCCGGTCTCTTCGTCTGATATGTCACATATCCACTCTAGGGGTGGTAAACGTCAGACCCCAGTAACCGATAAGTCGTGTCGATGTGAGGCTCATAACGAGTCGAGAAACTACTGATAACACTTACCAGTAGCACTCCATATCTGCCCTGGCCAGGGACTTCCAGTTATAGCCAATCGAACACTGCGCAACATCAACTCCCAATACCGGGAGAGATGAAACCCCTCCTATCACTCATTGCCTCCATGTGATTCAGGACTGTACCCAAAAGCCACCGTTTTGCACGTCCTTATGAACGTGGTAAAATGGAAATCAAAGCACAGTGGGAATCACACAAGACTCTATGACGATCTCGGGTCTACAGACTAACTTGTACCAGTGTCACCAGAGAACTGCTATCTAACGATAGGTATAATACCATCTAGGAGTTCTCGGCGAGTCCGTTAAGTGTACCCAGTCTCCACTGAGCACCCGTACACCATCTTTGATGTCAAACACCAATGGATATGGGATCATCCATGTCACGACCCGAAGGTACGGAACGTGGCCGACACTTAAATTACGAAACGTCTAAAGGCGTAACGTAATCTAAGCAAGCCGAAGCCCAGAAATCTAAACCATTTAAAAGAAGAAGTGTAGGAAAACAAGTTTAAAAGCAACATCAAATTTTCTCAAAAATTTCGGCAGAGTCTCCTTTGTAAAAACCGGCCCCAAACGGGTACAAACAAGAATATATACATAAGCAACAATAAAAAGCATCCCTAAGCGGGAGCTAGCTCTTCGCCAATTGGCGGTCACAACCACGCAAATAATATAATATACAACGCCGAAAGACGAGGATCAAAACTCAAAGAAAACCATCAAAACCACCAGAAAACCATAATAATACAAGCGCGACTCTAAGGTCGAAAGTATAAACAACTGGTCTTCTAAATCTATCAAGTAATACAAGTCTGGTTGATGAAGCTTACTAGATACAACTGAAATAATATAAAAGTACAACGGCGGTCACGATACAAGTGATCCAACCTACCAACCAATCACCCTGAATGAAATAGTGTGCCAGGAAGCCGCCAAGGAAACCTGTACATCTAAACCTGTAAGAAAAGTTTGGCACAACGGGAGTGAGTTTCCAACTCGTGAGTAGAAAACATCTGCGAGTAGAAATCGCATGCACGACGATCTCCTAGGCCATAATAATATACATATATAACACTAGATATCTAGTAGTGACAGGGTAATAATCTATGCATAAGTGCAATACTCAGTGCATCGTGTCAGTATCACTAAACAGTAATATGTCACATATCTGATGTATGAATGCATCATGAATGAGAAAATCAACCATGAAATCTGAATAATCTGATATAAGAAAAACATCAATGAGTCTTGTATAATAAAACTGAAAGCTCATCAGTGAAATCGACAGAAATCCGTGTCAAGCATCGATACAAAATAGATATATCTCAAAATCTCAAAATCTCATATCTCTGTATCTCAAATCTCAATATCTCTGTATCTCAATCTCAATATCTATGTATCTCAAATCTCAATATCTCTGTATCTCGTGCTCCGGCAGTCCGAATCAGCCCATATCATCCAATCTCACGACCACGGTCGGTATCTTCCGGATATCCTCCGCGTCAAAAATAACAACAATAACCGGTCGGTAGTGCTCCCCTGCCGGGCTCAACACCATCATCTGTGATCTTCTTGCCCCGGGGTACCGCACCGGGTACACCATGTACCCGCAGACGGTGCATCCCCCTCCTCGAATCGGGTATATGATATTGCTCAAGAACCGAGAAAACTCATGGTGGACGGCATACACATCACATCATGAGAAAACCGCAGTTTTTCTTTGAAAATAATAATAAGTTATGAAATTGTTGCGGTTTTCCCCAAAATCCAGAAATCTCATAGAAAATCCAAATCCTAAAATCCTGAGTAAATAAATAATAAGTATCGGCATAAGCTCCACAAAACTGTAGGACAGTATGAATATATAAGTGCATGAAGTGTTTGAGTAAGCAATGCAATATCTAAACTAGCACATGAAGTAAGCGTACTAAAATATGTTTAAACTACTAATTAGCAGCTATACTAAATGAAGTAGCTTTTCCTAAAGTGTGTGTGACATGACAATTACCGATGATGATGTGTGTGAGCCGGTAAATAAATGTACGTGGAACATGCGCATCATCGGTAATGGTGCTGGTGTCCTAACATATGGAATCATAACAGTTAAGGAACATATGTATAAACATGCAGTATAATGAGAATAACATGAATATAACAGAGAATGAGTAATAACCGCAGTACCGAAGAATATACATTTCTACTATACGAGTCATACCGTTTTGGTGTTTGAAATAGCACGAATCGTGGTTTTTAGAAAAATAGGGCTACGGTGTTTTTGAGAAAAGATACATCCTTTGAAAATCCGTAGTATCGCCCAGTTGTCTTTTTGAAAATGCTCACAATTCGTTGGTTTTGAAAATAGGTATGACTCGAGCCTAAACTAGCATCTACCTAAACCACTAATAGACTAACTAAGGAACTGGTCGAAAGGGTAAGAAAAGTCCACATAAAGTCCGAATCGATACCTCTAGGAGTCGGCGATCCAGCCTCAATAGTATCACGTACATAGTACGACTTCCTCGAGTCAAGAGTGCGGATCAATCATTATAACTATATCTCGTACGGTAAAATCTATCGTACGGCATCCGAAATTCGGTATACGGGTCAATTATCATATATACATTATCATTCATATGGTATCATCAACAAACAATATCATGATCTGGCTACTGATCTACAGTCTCATACATTCCAATGCCATCCTGCATTTTATCGTATATATACATATATATTTTCTCATCGCCCAACGATCCACTATAAAATCATAACATATCTCTTATCATAACTCGATCATATATCAAATATCTCACGGCATCATGCCCAGCCATATCGACTCATCCCTAAGGATCATATAACATCCTCATGTCACGCGTATATATATATACACACACCCCAAGTCAAGTGTATGTGTGTGCGTGTGTGTGTCTGCGTGAAACCTATAAATTACCTCCAAGGTAATCATCCTCTGGTTAAATCTTTCTAAATCAACCTAATCCCACTTAAGGTCTTCAACAGTACCCTACTCGCCAAAATCCAAGGTCACGTCCGACTCAAAATAATAATACGCAATAAGCTTACTCTACGTTTGCGGGGGTGATATACGCCATCCACCCGACTTCCCCCGTAGATATACATCTACTCACCTGGTGCTTACTTGCCAAAGTCGATGCCGCCATCCTCTTCTTCATCGTCCGAAGTCCACATGAGAGGTACCTATATGCAAACATATATAACATCGTAAACCGAAATCGCGGATAAAAACCAAAACGACACACGAAACGCGCATAGGTTGAAACCTATGACCCGCTCATGCAAAAAAACCAAATAACCATCGATATCGGCGTACAAATGCCGATTGGTCGAGAAAAACTCAAACATACCAATCGCGGTTTCAAAACTCACTAATTACATATGAAATAGGGTTTAAATCATCAAAACCTCAAAATAACTCAAATCGATTTATTTCCGAAAACCTAGAAAGCATCAAATAACCGTTTTAGTTCGAAACTTGATATTTAAACAAATCTAGTGGCCACAATATTCACTAAATATCATAACTAGGTCATATAAACCATTTCTATAATTTAATCTCATCAATTTGTATTAAACCCAAAATTCTAGTTTACAAAATTATCTAATTTTAACAATTTCAAAGTAACAATGCACAAAACAACAACTAAACTAGGTTTTGCATGATCTAAAGTGTTAAACTACAATTTATAATGTTAATGATATGATGAAAACCCTAATTAGATTTTAATCTCAATTATTTAATCAATTTCTAAAAACCTAGTTTGCAAAATAGCATAATTATCACAATTTTAAGTAAAAATTAGCAAACTAGTAACTATATTAGGTTTGGCATATTTTGAGATGTTAAACTATACATTGCATACTTAATGATGAATTAAAAACCCTAACTTGATTTTAAAAACCTTTCTTGAAATTTTTTATTTAGCAATTAGAACCATAATTAAACAACGAAATTCACTAAATTAAAGTAATTAACCTACAATTAATACTAGGGTTAGAATTATAGCTCAATAAACATGAGATCAAACATGCAACTTGATCTCCAAAATGCTAATTTTTCTCCAAGATCCAAGCTTGTTTGGCCAAAGAATATTGGATGAAGGTTAAAGGATGATTTTTGTGCTAATTTGTATTGATTTTTGATGATTTTTTTGAAGAGATTTGAGTGGAAATTGAGTGGAGAAATTTGTGGGCAGCCAAGGGGAGTTTCGGCCATGAGAGGGGAAGTGGAGAGAGAGAGAGAGAAATGAGTGTAGAAACATGTAGACACTTCCCCCATTTATTACACCTTTTTAGTCTTTTCACTAATTATTTTATTTTAGTTATTTTCTTAATTCTATAACCCTAGAATTCTCTAGAAATTTGAAGACAAAACAAGAAGAGAAGAGCATTGTAAATTCCCGGTTCGGTCAATAAAATTTTTCCAAAATTTTTCCAAGTCTCCTGAATATTTTCTTTTTCCCGTTATTTTTGGGAGGAATTTAGAATCCTTGTGTTTACTTTAATTCTCAAAATTTAAATTTTCCTAAACATTTAACCTAAAAAGCCCAAAAGAAAAATAAAAACTAACTAAATAAATAAACCCCAATTTCCTTACCCAGCCCACTTTCTTTTCTTTTCTTTACAAACCTACGGCCCAAGCCCAGCCCATGCCCATACCGACCCGGCCCCTACCGACCCGGCCCTACGCCTACACACCCAACCCGTTTCTTCCCCACTCCCTTTTTCTTTCCCGCTTCTTTTCTTCCTCTCCCACGTCGTCGCGCTTGTTCCCCACTCTCCCGCTCCTCGTTGCGACCACGCCCCACTCGTCGACCTACGACCGCGCGCGTGCACTCTCCCCTCCCTCGACCTCATCTCCCTCTCTCCTTCCCCATATCCTTCCCGCTCCCCTCTCTCAAACCCACACCCATGCCTACGCCCGCGATCACCCTCGCCTCTCTCTCCTTTCTCCAAAACCCGAGCCCTACTTCACCTCCTCCACACCTCGCCTGCACGCCCGAACCGACCTCTCTCCTCACCATTGTTTCAAACCACCGCCGAGCTCCCCTCCATGGCCGCCTGCCAATCTCCGACCACCGTGTGACCACCGTCGACGCACCCACCACCGTCGATGACCTTACCACTTCTCCCCACTCCCTTCTCCATTCATAACCGCGACCACCTTAGCCATCGCTGCAACCCCAACTTGAAGCTCCATCCATCTACAGCGGAGCTCCTTCGCCTCCTCTCCCGCGCACTCTCTGAGCCACCCCCTCGACGACGACACACCAATGAACTCGCGGAGCCTTCCTCTGTCGCTGACGACAGACCACCATCACTCGCAGCCGCCTCGCCCCAAGAACCCAAGCTCTAGCCGAGGCAGCGAACCCTAGTCGCGCCGTTCGTGGCGCGATCTTGCCGTTGCCGCTGCCGTGCCTCATCAACGCGTCATTAGGCAAGTACCCTATTTGCTTCATGCTAAATTGATCTATTACAATTCGAAATGCTAATGAATTTCGTGTATACAATTCGTGCAAATTAATATGATGCAAGTGTTTGATGCAAAACCCGAATGAAAAACTCCTATTAAATTGACGAAAACTGATCACATAGATTGGCCCGTATGGTAATGAACATCGTTTTATAATTTGGCTGAAAAATACAGTCGTTACTGACGTGATCGACCATCCCCATTTAAGCCCGTTAAAACTGAAATTTTTCCGCATTTGAAACTTGTAAAAATCACAACTAATTGACTATAGATTGGAATGTTGCGTTCGAAGGCTCAAATCGAATCCGACTCGACGACCTAGAACACCATAAGAGTTTTAAATTGTTTTTATGCTGAAAAGATGACGGAAACCGGTCGGAGTGCGGCTCTGGACTGCAGTCCAGAGCAGCACTGGCTGTTGATTCTCATCTTATAATGCTTACCCTCTGCTGCTTGAACTTGTTATATTGCGGAACCCTATACCATAGCGAAGATGAAACATTTAGATAACTAATGAAAGTGATTTCATCCCTTTTCACTATCGTTCACTATTTAAACTGTATTTTAGATTAACAGGACGTATAGCAGTCCCAAACAGGAACAGAACTTATACCACATTGTTATACAGTACATAACTTCTAACGTAGAGGCATGATTGAGAATCCGTCTGGTACGTTGGAAACCTAATTGATAAAACTTAATTTCGTTCAACTATAACATCGCCTAATTTTGAACCCAACAGGGTGAAAATTGTGCTGCGAAATGGACATTCAGTTCAGGAACTGAATTTCCAGCAGCAAACACTTAAAATGAAACGGCTGTAACTTACAAACCCGAAATACGATTGCACTGAAATAAATTTTTTTGAACTTCTGACTGAGTTTACTTGCTACCGCCTTTGTATAATTTTACTGAATTTTGAATGTATGATTTAATGTAATTTTTATAAGTTCATAAGACGCATAATAGCTCGTATTACACATGATTTGTTAACTGCATAAACGCATATATTTTACCCAACTGCCATACTCCTAGTGACAGTGCGCGTTATTATTCAGTGTATAATACATTGTCATGCATGAATGGTACCAGTTTAAGAGTGTCAAGTACACCAGTGAAAAGTGAATGATTCGTGACAGTGAACAATACAGTGAACAGTGACTAAAACCGTGTTATTGGTGCGTACTTGTACACGACTAGACTATACTCACAAATAGTGTAAACCTAGGGAAAAAAGGGAAATCGAAGTGGAAAGAGAATTGTATTTAGCGAGGACAGTGATTTAGAGGATGATCATTCGAACAGCAACTCTTATATATATTAGGTTGGGCCTAGCGGTCCGGCTGACAGGGTTATATCCCAGGTGATAGCGGGCCGTAGTATCGGGTATGTACGAGACCCTCGTTAAACATGATCCTCCTTTCCACAACTCGATTTCAAAGATGATTTAGAAACTGATAGGGACACAGATCATTCATTACTTCAGTTAGTGACATATTGACTATCTGCATTTTATCTCCACTGTTATTACTTTCTTTTCTTGTTTCTTGTCACTATTATCATATTGCTATTACGTCGCTCTGACGACCTAAGTATGCATGCTTAGACCTCTAGGAAGAACCAGTACAGGAGTCAGACTTGCCCTTCGAGCTTGCGGAGATTTAGTCGGGAGTAGCTCCTTCACCTTTACTGCTTTCCCTAAAGTAACCTTGTATTCGCACTTGGTTAGTAGTTCTTTTCCTTGTTTTATTGTAAATTGTGAATAATGAAAGTTGATGTAATGATTCAGTGATGTATTTCCTTTACTTCTGTACATTGTTTACTGATTACTATGTAATACTAGAAGCCGAAGTGTGACTACGGCGGGATTATTCCTTGACCGTAGGAGCATGGCTGGCCTAGTCATCCCTTGTTTTCCGTATTTTGGGAAGCGGGCCGTGACATGGTTTTGTTGGTATCAGAGCCGCGTTTAGTAGTAAGGGATGATATTAACTACACTTTATTACGTTATTTTCGCTTCACTATCCCTGACTTTCATCCTTGTATCTAATCATATCCTTTTAAATATCTTCCAGCGACATGACGTTCCCGAACGACCACTTCTCGGACTCTAGTTCTCAGGATCGCACGGAGAGGATCTTGAGTGCACTGACGACCCTCGCAGAAGCTCAAGAGAGAAAGACGGACCTACTCACCGAGGGACTCAGGGCTATTACCGCAGTAGAGGGACCCTCCGCTCTCATTACCGCCCCCGAGGGCACTGCTCCACCAGCTTTTTCTGACAGGGCTGGCACCGTGTCAGATTTTCGGAGGTTACATCCAGCTGCATTTACGGGACTAGCAGAACCACTCGAGGCCGAGCAATGGCTGGTCAATATGGAGAACCTACTGAAGGCCGCAAGAGTACCCGATGAAGAGAAAGTAAATGTGATAAAGATCCAGTTGGAGGATGAAGCCCGTACTTGGTGGTCAGTTGAAGAAAGCATACTAGAAAGGCCAATCGAATGAAGCAAATTCAAGGAGTGCTTCTTGGACCACTATTTCCCTTCCACCGCCAAGGCAGAGATGGAAGAAAGATTCATCTTGCTGAAGCAGAATAGTCGTCCCGTGGATGTATAAGCGACAGAATTCAACCGTCTGAGCCGATTTGCTCTGTATATGGTCGCTTCATAGGCCACCAGGGTCAGGCGCTTCTTACAGGGACTTGATTTTGAGCTACAGCAGTTGATCGCGTCACTCGAGTTGCAGACTTTTGCGCAGGTACTCAACGTGGCACAAATTCAGGAGAAGCTGATCAATAAATTTAGGAAGTCCCCGGTTGTTCCAGTACGTACTCACACACCGTCTCAAGGAGTCATACCAGTTCACAGGCCAGGAACGACACAGATGAAGCGTCCATTCGTGCCCAGGAACGACACAGATGAAGCGTCCATTCGTGCCCCAGCATCGCTCCCAGAGTAAGAACTTAGTTTGCGACTACTGCAACAGGGATGGGCACACCCAGAAGGACTATCGCCGCGCCAAGGGACAATGTTTGATTTGCGGATCCAACCAACACCGAGTTAGTGGTTGCCCCGAGCGAACAGAGTTATAGGGAAGGTTTGGACCGCAGCAGCTGAGATCACAGGAGCAGAGGCAACCGTATACAGGCTGCGGTCAGGGACGGGCTTTCACCTTGACCACCGAGCAGGCAGAGGCTTCAAGCGAAGTTGTCATGGGTATTCTACTCGTACATTCCATGCCAGCTAGAGTACTGTTTGATTCTGGAGTATCACACTGTTTCATATCTGCGCATTTCGTTGATACACACTCCATACCACAAGAACCATTAACCAAGGGTTGGGAAATACATACAGGTAATGGTGTTATAGTATCTAGTCGAGAATGTAGATCCTGTCTAGTTGTAGTGTGTGGCAGGGAATTCTATGCGAATTTCCTTTTGATCGGAACAGACAGCTATGACGCAATTCTCGGGATGGATTGGATGAGTACCTTCCATGCAGTTATTGATTGCCGAGCAAGGAATGTGACCTTCCGCATTCCCAATCACCCAGAGTTTATTTTCGAAGGTGGGAGCGAATCTTTAGAGCCAGCTAAGTATATAGCCAAGCCAAAAAGTTGACAGCTATGGAGATTGATGAGAGCCCAGACCCAGAGATTGTTCGGGATTTTCTGGACATGTTTCCTGAAAATTTACCAGGCCTACCACCTCCACGCGTCTTGGAATTCTCAATTGATCTGGCTCCAAGTACAGCACCAGTTTCCAAGGCCCTGTACAGAATGGCACCGGTTGAGTTGGCAGAATTGAAGAAGCAAATTGAAGAACTCCTGGAGAAGGGATTTATCCGGCCAAGCGCTTCACCGTGGGGTGCACCAGTTCTGTTGGTGAAGAAAAATGATGGATCGATGCGGATGTGTATAGACTATCGGGAGCTGAACAAAGTCACGATAAAGAACAAATACCCAATTCCGCGCATCGACGACTTATTTGATCAGTTAAGTAGGGCCAAGGTATTTTCGAAGTTGGATCTCCGTTCGGGCTATCATCATATCAGAGTAGCGGCCGAGGATATATGCAATACGGCTTTCAGGACTCGATACGAACATTATGAGTTCCTTGTGATACCGTTCGGTGTTATCAATGCTCCAGCGATATTTATGGATTTGATGAACAGGGTGTTTGCGAAGTACTTGGAAACGTTTGTCGTTGTATTTATCGACGACATACTAGTCTACTCGAAGACCCGGGAGGAGCACGTCGAGCATTTGCGCACGGTTCTACAAATTCTTCGGGAAGAGAAGCTGTACGCAAAATTGAGCAAGTGTGAGTTCTGGCTCGACAAGGTTCAGTTCTTGGGACACATTGTTTCGGGCGAAGGCATCTCAGTGGACCTGGCAAAGATAGAATCTGTCAGAGATTGGCCAACACTGAAGTCGGTGGCCGAGATCAAAAGCATTCTGGGACTGGCAGGGTATTATCGGTGGTTCGTCCAAGACTTTTCAAGAATCGCTAAACCTTTGTCGAGGCTGACACGGAAGGAGGTACCATTTGTGTGGACAGAGGAGTGTACTCGGGCATTTGAGACACTGAAGCAGAAGTTAACCACGGCGCCCATTCTTACAGTGCCAGATGATTCTGGTGGTTTGGTGATACATAGTGATGCCTCAGGGAATGGCTTAGGCTGTGTTCTGATGCAGCACGGTCGGGTGGTTGCTTACGCCTCACGACAGCTGAGAAATCACGAGAGGAACTACCCTACGCATGACTTGGAGTTAGCCGCGGTGGTCTTTGCATTGAAGATCTGGAGGCATTACCTGTTGGGCGAGAAGGTGGAGGTGTACACGGATCACAAGAGTCTGAAGTACGTCTTCACTCAGAAAGAACTAAATATGAGGCAGCGCCGATGGCTAGAACTGATGGCGGATTATGACTTGGACCTTCAGTATCATCCGAGAAAAGTAAATGTTGTACCAGATGCTCTCGGCCGCAAGCCAGCGGTCATGATGTTGACCAGTCAAAGGAGTATCATTGAGGATTTTCAGAGACTCGAACTTGAGGTCGTTACACCAAGCACAATCAGGCAGTTTTGGCAACTACAGGTGCAGTCTTCTCTTGTGGATCGCATCAAGGCTGCACAAGCGAATGATCCTCGATTGCAAAAGTTCAGAGCGCAGGTAGAAGCCGAGTTGAGAACGGACTTACTCATACATGAAGACGGTTCTCTGAGATTCGGTAGCAGACTCTGCGTAACCAAAGGGGATGTTCGAGAAGAAGTACTAACTGAGGCGCATAGTCCATCTTATTCTGTGCATCCGGGAGGCACGAAAATGTATCAAGATCTAAAGCAACACTTTTGGTGGAACGGGATGAAGCGAGAAATTGCGCGGTTTGTATCAAGGTGCTTAGTATGCCAGCAGGTGAAGGCAGAATATCAGAGGACAGCAGGACCATTACAACCGCTTCCGATACCAGAATGGAAATGGGAGCACATTACTGTAGATTTCGTGATGGCCTTGCCACGGAGCCCTAGGGGAAACAACGCCGTTTTGGTTATCGTCGACCGCCTCATGAAAGCTGCACACTTCCTACCCTTCCGAGTGGGACAGTCGACAGAGTCACTTGCGGAGAGATACATGCAGGAGATAGTGCGACTTCACGGAGTTCCGGTCAGCATTGTGTCAGATCGAGACACCAGATTTGTTTCGCACTTTTGGAGGAGCTTACAGGAGAGTTTGGGTACCCGTCTCAAGTTCAGCACAGCTTATCACCCACAGACGGACGGACAATCCGAGCGTACGATTCAGACACTCGAGAATATGTTGAGAGCTTGCATGCTGGACTTCCAGGGTTCCTGGGAAGATCATCTGCATCTAGTCGAGTTTTCTTATAATAACAGTTACCAGGCTAGCATTCAGATGGCTCCTTTCGAAACACTTTATGAGCACAAATGTCGATCCCCAGTTTGTTGGGATGATATGGGAGAATGAAGATTACTGGGTCCCGAGCTCATTGTTCAGACAGTCGACAAGGTCCAAATGATCAGGCAGTGCATTAAGATGGCTCAGGATCGACAGAAGAGTTGGGCGGATACCAGCAGGAGAGCACTAGAATTTGAAGTCGAGGATCACGTTTTCCTGAAAATTTCCCCTACCCGCGGAGTTATCAGGTTTGGAGGTCGCGGGAAACTCAGTCCCCGTTTCATCGGACCTTTTGAGGTGCTAGAGTAAGTAGGAGAGGTGGCCTATCGACTTGCCTTGCCTCCATCGCTAGCTGGTGTGCACAATACCTTTCACGTATCTCAGTTGCGGCGTTACGTTCGGGATGGGAGCCATGTTCTGGACTATTCGGAGTTAGCTTTGGGTACCGACCTATCTTACAAGGAGCAGCCCACCACCATCCTCAACCGCAGAGAAAAAGTGCTGAAGAATAAAATCATTCCGTTAGCCCGAGTGTCTTGGGGCGGTCGCTCCCCAAGAGAATCTACCTGGGAGCGTGAGGAAAATATCCGTGCACGTTTTCCACATCTATTTGTTTAGTGCCGTTTTTTGTTGGCTCTTTTTAAATTTCGAGGACGAAATTTTTGTAAGGAGGGTATGATGTAAATTCCCGGTTCCGTCAATAAAATTTTTCTAAAATTTATCCAAGTCCCCTGAATATTTTCTTTTTCCCATTATTTTTGGGAGGAATTTAGAATCCTTGTGTTTACTTTAATTCTCAAAATTTAAATTTTCCTAAACATTTAAACTAAAAAGCCTAAAAAAAAACTAAATAAATAAATAAACCCCAATTTCCTTACCCAGCCCACTTTCTTTTCTTTTCTTTACAAACCTATGGCCCAAGCCCAGCCCATGCCCATACCGACCTGGCCCCTACCGACCCGGCCCCACACCTACACACCCGACCCGTTTCATCCCCGCTCCCTTTTTCTTTCCCGCTTCTTTCCTTCATCTCCTACGTCGTCGTGCTCGTTCCCCACTCTCCTGCTCCTTGTCGCGACCACGCCCCACTCGTCGACCCATGACCGCGCGTGCGTGCTCCCCCCTCCCTCGACCTCGTCTCCCTCTCTCCTTCCCTATATCCTTCCCGCTCCCCTCTCTCGAACCCACGCCCACGCCCATGCCCGCGATCACCCTCGCCTCTCTCTCCTCTCTCCAAAACTCGAGCCCCACTTCACCTCCTCCCCACCTCGCCTGTACGCCCGAGCCGACCTCTCTCCTCACCATTGTTTCAAACCACCGCTGAGCTCCTCTCCACGGCCGCCTGCCAAGCTCCGACCACCGTGCGACCACCGTCGACGCACCCACCACCGTCGACGACCTCACCACTTCTCCCCGCTCCCTTCTCCATTCACAACCGCGACCACTTTAGCCATCGCTGCAACCCCAACTCGAAACTCCACCCATCTGCAGTGGAGCTCCCTCGCCCCTCTCCCGCGCACCTGCTGAGCCACCCCCTCGACGACGACATGCCGACGAACTTGCGGAGCCCTCCTCTTTCGCTGACGACAGACCACCATCACTCGCAGCCGCCTCGCCCCAAGAACCCAAGCTCGAGCCGAGGCCGCAAACCCTAGCCGCGCCGTTCGTGGCACGATCTCGCCGTTTCCGCTGCCGTGTGTCATCAACGCGTCATCAGGCAAGTACTCTGCTTGCTTCATGCAAAATTGATCTATTACAATTCGAAATACTAATGAATTCCGTGTATACAATTCGTGCAAATTAATATGATGCAAGTGTTTGATGCAAAACCCGAATGAAAAACTCTCATTAAATTGATGGAAACTGATCATATAGATTGGTCGTATGGAAATGAACATCGTGTTATAATTTGGCTGAAAAATACAGTCGTTACTTACGTGATCGACCATCCCCATTTAAGCCCGTTAAAACTGAAATTTTTCCACGTTTGAAACTTGTAAAAATCACAACTAATTGACTATAGATTGGAATGTTACGTTAGAGAGATCAAATCGAAGCCGACTCGACGACATAGAACACCATAAGAGTTTTAAATTGTTTCTATGCTGAAAAAATGACGGAAACTGGTTCGGAGTGCGGCTCTGGACTGCAGTCCAGAGCAGCACTAGTTGTTGATTCTCATCTTGTAATGCTTACCCTCTGCTGCTTGAACTTGTTATATTGCAGAACCCTATACCATAGCGAAGATGAAACAGTTAGATAACTAATGAAAGTGATTTCATCCCTTTTCACTGTCGTTCACTATTTAAACTGTATTTTAGATTAACAGGACGTATAGCAGTCCCAAACAGGAACAGAACTTATACCACATTGTTGTACAGTACATAACTTCTGACATAGAGGCGCGATTGAGAATCTGTCTAGTACATTGGAAACCTAATTAATAAATCTTAATTTCGTTCAGCTATAGCGTCGTCTAATTTTGATCCCAACAGGGTGAAAATTGTGTTGCGAAATGGACATTCAGTTCAGGAACTGAATTCCAGCAGCGAACACTTAAAATGAAACGGCTGTAACTTGCAAACCCGAAATCCGATTGCATTGAAATAAATTTTTTTGAACTTCTGACTGAGTTTACTTGGTACCGCCTTTGTATCATTTTACTGAATTTTGAATGTATGATTTAATGCAATTTTTATAAGTTCATAAAATGCATAATAGCTCGTATTACACATGATTTGTTAACTACATAAACGCACATATTTTACCCGACTGTCATACTCCTAGTGACAGTGCGCGTTATTATTCAGTGTACAATGCATTGTCATGCGTGAATAGTATCGGATTAGGAGTGTCAAGTACGCCAGTGAAAAGTGAATGATTCGTGACAGTAAATAATATAGTGAACAGTGACTAAAACCATGTTATTGGTGCGTACTTGTACACGACTAGACCATACTCACAAATAGTGTAAACCTGGGAAAAAAGGGGAAATCGAAGTGGAAAGAGAATTGTATTTAGCGAGGACAGTGATTTAGAGGATGATCATTCGAACAGCGACTCTTATATATATTAGGTTGGGTCTAACGGTCCGGCTGACAGGGTTATGTCCCGGGCGATAGCAGGCCGTAGTCTCGGGTATGTACGAGACCCTCGTTAAACATGATCCTCCTTTCCATAACTCGATTTCAAAGATGACTTAGAGACTGATAGGGACACAGATCATACATTACTTCAGTTAGTGACATATTGACTACCTGCATTTTATCTCCACTGTTATTACTTTCTTTTCTTATTTCTTGTCACTATTATAATATTGCTATTACGTCGCTCTGACGATCTGAGTATGCATGCTCAGACCTCGAGGAAGAACCAGTACAGGAGTCAGACTTGCCTTTCGAGCTTGCGGAGATTTAGTCGGGAGTAGCTCTTTCACCTTTACTGCTTTCCCTAAAGTAACCTTGTATTCACACTTGGTTAGTAGTTTTTTTCCTTATTTTATTGTAAATTGTGAACAATGAAATTTGATGTAATGATTTAGTGATGTATTTCTTTTACTTCTGTGCTTTATTTACTGATTACCATGTAATGCTAAAAGCCGAAGTGTGACTACGGCGGGATTATTCCTTGACCGTAGGAGCATGGCTGGCCTAGTCATCCCTCGTTTTCCGTATTTTGGGAAGCGGAGCGTGACAAGCATGCTACAAACTAAATTCTAATATGTCATGGTTCACATTTGTCAAATTAACCCATTCCAATTTGCAATTTACACTAATTTAATGTATATTTAAAAACTTATGTTAATATTAAAAATAATTAATTAAGGAAAAATATTTAAGTAAACTAATAATTTATAAGTCACTAAATAATATCAATTACTAGCAATTATATAGTTAAAATAAGCGTGTTTAAATCTATATTGAAAAATAATTGTAGTTGAGTTTTACGGAAAATACGGTTTATTTTACCGATTATCAGAAAATTCACCTAAAGGATTTTATTTATCTATTTATTTATTTATTTAATTTTTAAAATGTTACAATATTCCCCCCTTAAAGAAATTCGGTCCCCGAATTTAAATCAAAACTCCCCAAATACTAAAACATTTCAGCAAAGCACTCAAATCGTCGGGGCTCCGAAATCATTAATACTTAAAAAACACTTTAGCGCAATGCATGCGCATGAAAAACAAGTACATACTCGAAAGTAAGACTCCGTCAAGCGTCATGCAATCATCGGAGTTATGGTGAAAATACAATGTCAAAGTCCAATACGAAAACCAACATGATATACATCAAAACTATAATTTGTATATAGTGCGCATCGTAGTAAAATCGTTCAAACATCCGAAAAGAAATACATGCAAAACCCTTTTCAAATCGCCGTGCGATGCGCGTATCACGGCACAAGTAGCGGACGTTCATTTAAGGAAAATGGTTATATGTATATACATATATTTTAACATACACGTCCCGCCATTTTTGAAAATAATCTAGAAGGGTTTCCCTTGTAAAATGGTTCGTGTCATCTCGGACACATAGGAAAAATATTGAGACTATAACTCTTTTTTGGAAATCTCTTCGGTAACTATCAATGCATGCAAAACACTTAGGTACTGTCTCAGAACAGTCCTGCTCGGTTACTACACCAAAGTAAATATCATAAAAACGTACTGCTCAAAATGAAATCAATCTCAAATACATTATACAAAGTACCACGTGCGTCCGGTGCGCACGAAAATCGAAATCAAATACAAAAGCCACGAATACGCACAGAAACAAAATTGAGTGCAATGGGTGTGCACCAAAAACATCTTGTCAAGTGCAACGGGCGTGCACGACAACAATATCAGGTACATCCAATCTGCACAAATCCCGATTTAGTGCATCTGGTGTGCACAAAATCGCATCAAGCGCGCCAAAGTGTGCGCAAGAATCTCAATCAAGTGCACATGGTGCACGAAAACATAAATCGAATATCTAAATCAAAATCAGCGGTATACGATATACACCGAATCAAAATCAAGTATACCGTGATAAATAAACTTACAACCACATGCATCAGTATGCACAAAACCAAATAAAAGTACGAAAAGCGCATGAAATCTATACCGAAAGCATAAGTCCAAAATCATGTGCAACCCATATACACGAAATCAAATCAGTCTCTCAGAATATATAAAATCAAATCAAGTGCAATGGGTATGCACAAAACGAATATCAATACAACTGATATATGGAACACTAATCGAGTCAATGAATGTGCACGTAGGAAATACCAATCATAAATCGAAATCCTCAAAATACCAAAATTCAAACAACGGAAATATGAAATTCAAATCACCAAATCGCAAATCGTAACACCGACGTCAATGTGCTCCTCTTTCCTCTGATGTCGACTGATTCGAACTCGTCTCTTCGTAGCTGTATAAACTATGCTACAAACGGATATACTCATATCTAGAGTCTCCCAAGCAATATATTCCATCTCATGATATCCGGACTACGTTAAACTTTTCGATCGATTCATCAAAGTCCCATAATTCCCCGAGAGCTCAACCCTTGAGTACAGTTTAAAATATCCAGTACATGCCACAACACCTGCGGACCAGCCGTAGAAGGGCAAACCTAAGCCTAACTAATAGCACCGCGGAACTGCCTCAAACCCTAAGGTTCAAAGGCGTTCTCATGGTCATTATGTCGAGTTAGGGTTTCATTCTTCTAGAGGGTCCATAGAATTACCTGCATGTTCTTCCGAATACCTTAAACTTGGGAAAATGGGTTTCTGACATTCGTTCGAGCCTTTTAACTTCGCCTAGACCACATGTGAATACCCTTCGTCCGCACGTTAAACAATGTCTCGATCCTCAAGAATAAACGATATATTAACGGTCATCAAATTCTAGCCGGTCTCTAGCAGTGGCCCGATCCTCTGGTGCAGATATCAGACGCTCGTGACCCCGAGAAAACATAGTAAACGACATATCGAAATGCTCATGCTGACTGCAACTCTAGCCGCAGCTCTTTCTGCCCGTGCGATCGTGGTAACAGAAACCACCATCCGACATCGACGAAGATAGATCATAGAAACGAATAGAAATACCGTGCAAAAAAAAAAGTACATCCTAAGGCTTCTTAAGCGGAGTAGCGAATCGTAAGTATGCCGTGGAACATACACACAGTACGTCACTCTACTTTAGTCACCTACTCTATCAACCAAGGGTCATCCTACACATAGAAGGTAAAACCTGACGCTTTGATACCAATTTTGTCACGATCCAAAGGTACGGAACGTGACCGACACTTAAATTACGAAACGTCTAAACGCGTAACGTAATCTAAGCAAGCCAAAGCCCAGAAATCTAAACCATTTAAAAGAAGAAGTGTAGGAAAACAAGTTTAAAAGCAACATCAAATTTTCTCAAAAATTTCGGCAGAGTCTCTTTTATAAAAACTGGCCCAAAACGGGTATAAATAAGAATATATACATAAGCAACAATAAAAAGCATCCCCAAGTGGGAGCTAGCTCTTCGCCAATTGGCGGTCACAACCACTCAAACAATATAATATACAACGCCGAAAGGCGAGGATCAAAACTCAAAGAAAACCATCAAAACCACCAAAAAACCATAATAATACAAGCGCGACTCTAAGGTCGAAAGAATAAACAACTGGTCTTCTAAATCTATCAAGTAATACAAGTCTGGTTGATGGAGCTTACTAAATACAACTGAAATAGTATAAAAGTACAACGGCGGTCACGATACAAGTAATCCAACCTACCAAACAATCACCCTGAATGAAATAATGTGCCAGCAAGCCGCCAAGGAAACCTGTACATCGAAACCTGTAAGAAAAGTTTGGCACAACGGGGATGAATTGCCAACTCGTGAGTAAAAAACATCTGCGAGTAGAAATCGCATGCATGACGATCTCCTAAGTCATAATAATATACATATGTAACACTAGACATGTAGTAGTGATAGGGTAATATCTATGCATAAGTGCAATACTCAATGCATCGTGTCAGTATCACTAAACAGTAATATATCACATATCTGATGTATGAATGCATCATGAATGAGAAAATCAACCATGAAATCTGAATAATCTGATATAAAAAAACATTAATGGGTCTTATATAATAAAACTGAAACCTCATCGGTGAAATCGACAGAAATCCGTGTCAAGCATCGACACAAAATAGGTATATCTCAAAATCTCATATCTCTGTATCTCAAATCTCAATATCTCTATATCTCAATCTCAATATCTATGTATATCAAATCTTAATATCTCTGTATCTCGGGCTCCGGCGGTCCGGATCAGCTCATATCATCCAATCTCATGACCACGGTCGGTATCCTCCGGATATCCGCCACGTCAGAAATAACAACAATAACCGGTCGGTAGTGCTCCCCTGCCGGGCTCAACGCCATCATCTGCGATCTTCTTGCCCCGGGGTACCGCACCGGGTCCACCATGTACCCGCAGACGGTGTATCCCCCTCCTCGAATCGGGTATATGATACTGCTCAAGAACCGAGAAAACTTATGGTGGACGGCACACACATCACATCATGAGAAAACTGTAGTTTTTCTTTGAAAATAATAATAACTTATGAAATTGTTGCGATTTTCCCTAAAATCCAGAAATCTCATAGAAAATCCAAATCCCAAAGTCCTGAGTAAATAAATAATAAGTATCGGCATAAGCCCCACAAAACTGTATGACAGTATGAATATATAAATGCATGAAGTGTCTGAGTAAGCAATGCAATATCTAAACTAGCACATGAAGCAAGCGTACTAAAATATATTTAAACTACTAATTAGCAGCTATACTAAATGAAGTAGTTTTTCCTAAAGTGTGCATGACATGACAATTACCGATGATAATGTGTGTGAGCCAGCAAATAAATGTACATGGAATATACGCATTATCGGTAATGGTGCTGGTGTCCTAACATATGGAATCATAACAGTTAAGGAACATATGTATAAACATGCAGTATAATGAGAATAACATGAATATAACAGAGGAGGAGTAATAACCGCAATACCGAAGAATATACATTTCTACTATACGAGTCATACCGTTTTGGTGTTTGAAATAGCATGAATCGTAGTTTTTAGAAAAATAGGGCTACGGTGTTTTTGAGAAAAGATACGTCCTTTGAAAATCTGTAGTATCCCCCAGTTGTCTTTTTGAAAATGCTCACGATTCGTTGGTTTTGAAAATAGGTATGACTCGAGCCTAAACTAGCATCTACCTAAACCACTAATAGACTAACTAAGGAACTGATCGAGAGGGTAAGAAAAGTCCACCTAAAGTCCGAATCGATACCTCTGGGAGTCAGCGATCCAGCCTCAATAGCGTCACGTACATAGTACGACTTCCTCGAGTCAAGAGTACAGATCAATCATCATATCTATACCTCGTACGGTAAAATCCATCGTACGGCTTCCCAAATTTGGGGTATCGGGTCAACTATCATATATACATCATCATTCATATGGTATCATCAACAAACAATATCATGATCTGGCTACTGATCTACAGTCTCATACATTCCAATGCCATCCTACATTTTATTGTATATATACATATATATTTTCTCATCGCCCAACGATCCGCTATAAATTCATAACATATCTCATATCATAACTCGATCATATATCAAATATCTCACGTAATCATGTCCAGCCATATTGACTCATCCCCAAGTATCATATAACATTCTCATGTCACGCGTATGTATATATATATATATATATATATATATAAACCTACACACATTCATATACACACACACACACATACCCCAACTCAAGTGCATGTGTGTGCGTGTATGTGTATCTGCGTGAAACCTATGAATTACCTCCAAGATAATCATTCTCTGGTTAAGTCTTTCTAAATCAACCCAATCCTACTTAAGGTCTTTAATAGTACCCTACTCGCCAAAATCTAAGGTCACGTCTGACTCAAAATAATAATACGCAATAACCT
Source organism: Agapanthus africanus (assembly GCA_030015575.1). Lineage (NCBI taxonomy): Eukaryota > Viridiplantae > Streptophyta > Magnoliopsida > Asparagales > Amaryllidaceae > Agapanthus > Agapanthus africanus. The sequence continues at coordinate 410,558,539 of CM057349.1, read as the reverse complement.
TACTCTACGTTTACGGGGGTGCTATACGCCATCCACCCGACTTTCCCCGTAGATATACATCTACTCACCTGGTCCTTACTTGCCAAAGTCGATGCCGCCATCCTCTTCTTCATCGTCCGAAATCCACGTGAGAGGTACCTATATGCAAACATATATAATATCGTAAACCGAAATCACGGATAAAAACCAAAACGACACACGAAACACGCATAGGTTGAAACCTATGACCCGCTCATGCAAAAAAACCAAATAACCATCGATATCGGTGTACAAACGCCGATTGGTCGAGAAAAACCCAAACATACCAATCGCGGTTTCAAAACTCACTAATTACATATGAAAGAGGGTTTAAATCATCAAAACCTCAAAATAACTCAAATCGATTTATTTCCGAAAACCTAGAAAGTATCAAATAACCGTTTTAGTTCGAAAATTGATATTTAAATAAATCTAGTGGCCACAATATTCACTAAATATCATAACTAGGTCATATAAATCATTTCTATAATTTAATCTCATCAATTTGTATTAAACCCAAAATTCTAGTTTGCAAAATTATCTAATTTTAATAATTTCAAAGTAACAATGCACAAAACAACAACTAAACTAGGTTTTGCATGATCTAAAGTGTTAAACTACAATTTATAATATTAATGATGTGATGAAAACCCTAATTATATTTTAATCTCAATTATTTAATCAATTTCTAAAAACCTAGTTTGTAAAACAGCATAATTATCACAATTTTAAGTAAAAATTAGCAAACTAGTAATTAGATTTGGTTTTGCATATTTTGAGATGTTAAACTATACATTGCATACTTAATGATGAATTAAAAACCCTTTCTTGAAATTTTTAATTTAGCAATTAGAACCATAATTAAACACCGAAATTCACTAAATTAAAGTAATTAACCTACAATTAACACTAGGGTTAGAATTATATCTCAATAAACATGAGATCAAACATGCAACTTGATCTCCAAAATTCTAATTTTGCTCCAAGATTCAAGCTTATTTGGCCAAAGAATATTGGATGAAGGTTAAAGGATGATTTTTGTGCTAATTTGTATTGATTTTTGATGATTTTTTTGAAGAGTTTTGAGTGGAAATTGAGTGGAGAAATTTGTGGGCAGCCAAGGGTAGTTTCGGCCATGAGAGGGGAAGTGGAGAGAGAGAGAGAAATGAGTGTAGAAACATGTAGACACTTCCTCCATTTATTACACCTTTTTAGTCTTTTCACTAATTATTTTATTTTAGTTATTTTCTTAATTCTATAACCCTAGAATTCTCTAGAAATTTGAAGACAAAACAAGAAGAGAAGAGCATGCTACAAACTAAATTCTAATATGTCATGGTTCACATTTGTCAAATTAACCCATTCCAATTTTCAATTCACACTAATTTAATGTATATTTAAAAACTTATGTTAATATTAAAAATAATTAATTAAGGAAAAATATTTAAGTAAACTAATAATTTATAAGTCACTAAATAATATCAATTACTAGCAATTATATAGTTAAAATAAGCGTATTTAAATCTATATTGAAAAATAATTGTAGTTGAGTTTTACGAAAAATACGGTTTATTTTATCGATTATCAGAAAATTCACCTAAAGGTTTTTATTTATCTAAATATTTATTTATTTAATTTTTAAAATGTTACAATCCATTGCCCATCATATGGGTCAAGATGCGTATACGCTAGTCTACTCTGGAGTATCGATGCCCTATCTCGATACACTCTCGACTAGGAATAGTTATAGGATGTACTCTTGGACTATCCTAGCCCCACTAGTATGATCTGCATCATAGTCCTAGTAGTCGAGTACATATCCAAAGGGCTTCATCAACATGTGAGAGCAAGACAGTAAACCAATACAAGTCAACATGTTAAGACAAACTAAAACCAGATAGCATACTATCATATCGAGCAAGAAAGTCCTCTCTTTATATATCTAAGCATCCACTATAATATACATCATATGTACAACAATAGTTTCTAGGGTATATACATAACTAACAATCTCCCACATGCACTAAGGCCAGCTGTTGTAGTATCTCATACCCAACATCCCGAAGAGTCTCAAGTTGTATCTAGGGTATGGCCTTCGTGAGTGGATCCGCAATGTTATCCTTCGTGTCTACTCTCCTGACCTTGATCTCTCGGCGATCAACTATCTCCCGGATCAGGTGATACCCCCTCAGAATATGCCTGGATCTCTGATGGGACCTGGGTTCCTTGGCCAAAGCCACAGCTCCATTGTTATCACAATACAAAGGTATTGGATGCACAATGGACGAAACCACTCCAAGTTCAGTTATGAACTTTTTCATCCAGACAGCCTCTTTGGCAGCATCGTTGGCAGCGATGTATTCAGCCTCCATCGTCGAGTCTGCTACAGTTTCCTGTTTTGAACTCTTCCAACACACCGCCCCTCCATTGAGGGTAAAGACAAATCCCGAGTGTGACTTAGAGTCGTCCTTATCACTTTGGAAGCTCGAATCGGTAAGGGACTCCACCTGAAGTTCTCCGTTACCATACATCAAGAATATCTCCTTAGTCCTTCTCAAGTACTTGAGAATGTTCTTCACAGCTGTCCAGTGATTCTCTTCAGGATCTGCTTGATACCTACTCACTACACTTAGTGAGTATGCTACAGCGGGTCTGATACATAGTATCGCGTACATGATAGAGCCTACTGCCGAAGCATAGGGTATCCTTTGCATGCGAGCTCTCTCCAAATCAGTCTTGGGAGATATCTGTTTGGAGAGAGTGAGTCCAAAGATCATGGGTAAATACCCACGCTTGGATTCTTCCATACTAAACCTCTTTAGTATGGTGTCAATGTACCTGCATTGGGACAATCCCAGTATCCTCTTAGATCTATCCGTATAGATCTTAATCCCCAAAATGCAGAAGGCATCACCTAGAACTTTCATTGAGAATCTATGTGATAAGAAGAGCTTGACCGAGTGCAGCATAGGAACATCATTTCCTATCAAGAGTATGTCATCCACGTACAATACAAGGAAGACAGCCTTACTCTCAGCCACCTTCTTGTAGATACAAGGTTCATCTACGTTCTTGATGAAGTCAAACTCCCAATGGGTTTTACCCCTTCAGGAGAAACTTCCAAATTCCATACTTTGTTGGTGTACATGGATTCCATCTCAGATCGCATTGCATCCAGCCACTTCACAGAGTCTCCACTCGTGATGGCCTGCTCGAAGCTAGTTGGGTCATCATCTTCCATGATACAATCCTCGCTCCCACCATCTATGAGAAAACCGTAGTATCTCTCAGGTGGGTGAGGAACCCTACTAGATCGGTGAGAGGCTGGGGTTCGTCGGGAACTATCGAATTCTCTGGTTCCACTAAATCTTCAGTTGTAGTTTGTGCTGCTGGAATTTCTTCCAGCTCTACCTCTTCGCCACCAATTTCTTTAATAAGAAATTCCTTTTCTAAAAAGGTGGCGTATTGAGAAACAAACACTTTTTTCTCCTCAGCGTGGTAGAAAATATATCATTGGGAATTCTTAGGATATTCCACAAACTTGCAAAGAACTGATCATGCCTCAATTTTGTCCGGATTTTGCCTTTTGACATAGGCCGGACTGTTAGATATAGTGCCCTCAGAGTCAATTATTAGATCACAGGCACATGATTGCAATGATTGAGGGAGGACCTATGCCGGTAGGACAGTCTTACTCAAGATGATAGTATGCTATCTGGTTTATCTTTATCATCGTGTACTGCTTTAGGTGACATTACTGATCACTATTGCACGTTGATAGAGCCCCTAGGATTCTTGCTTGACTGCCAGCAGTATGATGGCGATCATATACGTGGGAGCTGGGGTCTATAAGCACATCCTTAAAAGGTCCCTAGTCGGGGGAGTTTCGAGACAGGGCATCGATACTCTAGAGTAGACTAGTGTATACAGTCGAGACCCCGACGAGGGGAGGTGGCCGGTCTCACAAGCCACTGGTGTCAGTTGGTTCACCTAAGATGTATACAGGTTCTCATTGGGTTATGAGTATACCGGACAAGACTCGCCGGGAACATGCTAGTTGGTATTATACCTAGCGTCAGATAGCAGTTCCCTGGTGACATGTGTACAGGTTAGCTCATCGACCTGAGATCGTCATTTGTCTCGTGTGAGTTCCCACTGTGCTTTGATTACTACCCTACCACGGCTCAAAGGAGTCGTGCAAACAGGTTTTAGTTGGGTACAGTCCCCAGCCACATGGAGGCAGTGAGCGGATCTGCAGGGGTTCGTCTCTCCCGGTATTGGGGGTGAGGTCGCGCTGTGTCTAGGACAGCCATTACACGAAGTCCTTGGCCAAGGCAGGAGATTTACTGGTAGGTATTCCAATAGTATCTCAGGGTGTTCTAGGCTACACTCCGACACGACTTGTACCGCTTTTGAGGGTCTGACTTTTACCAACCCCCTAGGCCCGCCATGCGATACTCATAGACGAACGGACCGGACTGTACGGATATTGTCACTGACAGGCTAAGTTAGGTGTCAGGATGAGTTCGCTCATCGACCTCCCTTTTGGTCAATACCTGGTAGCCCGTTACGTATAGCTAGTACCTCTGACGTGCTAGTGGTTAAATCTACAGCCAAAGTATTGACGAGTCTTTAGAGTCCCCCACAGACAGTTTCTCAATTTCGGGCGAAACGTTGTAGAGGCCGTATGATATATGGCAGGGTTCGATCTTATACGTGCGTTATTGCACGGATCTTAATCGGACGGATCATACTAGTGTGCTTTGGTTTAAGCCGGATCCTAGTATTAGATTTGTTGGATTACTTTAGTCTCATCGCATTCGCATTCAGTCGGAATGCGGGTGCAGGTATGTATATATAGGTGAGGGGTATCCTTGTGATCCGTCACGGGTTTACTTTAGATGTTGCCGGATCTTTTTGTTGGACCGAACATTTGGATTAATGTTTGTTTAATGGAAATTGTGAGCTAGAATTCATCATAACAATGCATTAATGTGACATGGACTTATGCTATGAGTCATGGTCTCTTTTTTAGCAAATGTGTCACATTAATGGATTGTTTTGTGTTATGAAATGAGGAGGAGAGAGAAGGGGGCTGCCATATAATATGTTAGCTCTTGTATTTCTTTTTCTTGCACTCTCTCACTCTCATTTTCATAACAAGAAAAGAAAAAGAAAAGATGAGAAAGCCTTCTCTTCTTCTTCTTCTTCCTCTAACTCATTGTCTTCCTCCAATGGCAACACCTTCAACCTCTATCCAAGCCATGGATGCAAAAGACAAAGTGATCACAACATACTCTACTTCAACCTTGGGCACGTCAGCTAGCACACTTCATGCCCGAGTTGCTTCGGACGAAGCGGGAGCCCGTAAAAAGACTTCTCGATGTGGTGTCCTTTCCGACGAGGAGATGAAGACCGGAGATTCCGCGAGGAGATCGGGATGGTGGCCGAAGACCGAAGAAAACGGATCGCTCGGTATAGCATTCTACTCATTCTCTAATTTGCTAGCATTAGGTTTATGGCCCGATCCGGGTTTAAAGTACGCGGTAGCGCCGGTTTTTAAAGTCAAAGAAAAGTTTCCGTTTTCACATTTTGGCTTCGGAATGACGGCCGGGGCACTACCATACACTTACATTGGTATCAGAGCCACGCCATTAACCTAGTCTAGCTTGCTCTAACGTGTTTACAAGTTCGATCGAACGGATTTTCCAAAAACCGCATTTCCATGTCGCACTTTCTGTCGAATTTTTCCTTGCTCTAAAAATTATTTGGTATATTGGAAAAATACATGCAGGGTTTTTTGAGAATTCTGTGAAAATTTGGTCGGCTGAAATTACTGTAGTGCGGCGGATCAGCGGCCAAAACCACGTTTTGGCCGCGGATACGCCGCCGTACTGTGGCCAAACTGCACCAAATTTCTACAGTTGTTTTCTGACATGGAAATAGAGTTTATGGTATATTCTTTTTGGGCCCAGATTTATTTTGAATGCTACAGTAGTGCTTGGGGCCCACTTCGGGAAATTTAGTCGATCAAAAATTTTAAACATGTTAGTTCACAGTATTTACATTATATCTACGACCGTGAATGTCATTTGATGGGTAAATCATGTCTAACTGCTATACCCTTTTAGACGGATTTGCGAACGTGACATTCACGTTGATGTTCTCTGTTGTGCTGTGATGTTGCGGATTTGTCGTGGTGGATAGCCTGGATGCAATGGTAGTACAGTTTGGTTGTTTATGTACATTTGATATTGCGGGGCGAGCGTCCGACATGTGGACTGCCGTCACTGCCTGTTTGTATATTATTCTTTTGGGGCACGACCGGGCTGAGGTCGATATACCCGTTGTATATTTTACTTTCTATACTAGGATTACCCCGCGGTGGGGTGCACGGATAGCTGGGTTCTAGAGGGCAACGGGCCCGCATCTCATGGCGTTGAGACGGAGGGGGCTTCACTCTAGAATTGGCGGGCTATTCGCCGCACTCGTAGGGGGTATAGGTTGACCCAAGGAGGGGTGCCTAAGTTACCGGATTCCGTAAAGTGCTGGGTGGTCCATTCACGTTGCTGAAGGGGGCTGACTTGCTTCAGGTTTTGGCGGGTAACTTGCCGCGCCCGTATGGGTCTAGGATTTCATTGCACAGGCTATCCACACGACCAGGGGAACGTAGGGTTTCAGTAGCGGCTCTATGAAACCCGGGGATCCCAGATATCTGTATTGTTCTGTGATACTTATTATATTTCTGTGATGTTGCTTTTTATCACGCCTTGAGCGAATATTATATATTGATATACATACTAGTAAATGTTGTATATGTTTTGCATCCACGCTAGTCCAGTCCCCGCTCTGTCGTTAGTTAAGTAACCTAACGGGTGATGACGGGACCCAGTGGCGAATGCGGATGGCATATACGTACATCATTATTTTCGTTCTTTATTGGTGTGATCAATTGATGGGACTGCGTTGATTCGGATCAATACAAGCTAAACAAACCTGTTTGATGTTGTTGGAACATTTTTCAAAAAGCTGTTATTGTAAAGACGTTCTCTTTTATTTTGCACAGTGGTATTCGGTTATGAATATCTAGCACCTCAGTCGACGAGGCAAGGGCCGAGATCCCTTCACCGGGAGTGACCCCTTGGACAGAAGTTTGCGTCAGGGCAATAACTTCACTATAGTCGATTACTTTTGCTTTGCATCATGGTATTCAGTTGGAATATCCTGCACCTCATTCTATGGGGAAAGAGCCGAGATCTCTTCACCGGGAGTGACCTCTTTATCAAAGGTTTTCGCCACTATATTTTTATAAAAGCTATCCAGTTCCTTCAATGATATCAAGTTCATTACGTTAAAGGTTTTTCGCCAAAAACCATTCATAGCCCTCCGTCATTTCAGAAAGGTAGCACTTAGTATTCATGCTATGTATGTTGGCCTTCGTCAAGGCATAGTGTATGGTTGCTATTTGTTACTTTTCTGTAGCATAGATAGATGCGTTGGTTTGGGACAGTCGTACTACTATTTTGGCCTTCGTCAAGGGTACGTACGGGTGGGTTCAAATTAACCTGGATAATGACGGGTAGAACTTGACATGTGACTTATGATATGTTAGCCTTCGTCAAGGTCATAAGAGCATGGGGTAAAAATCACATCGGGGGTTTCTAAAAAGACTGAAACTTGCCATATATGCAAATACCTTCTGGAGTGTGATAACGTGAGTGGATTCCATCACATTATCATGTGATAATAGTTAGATCCCGATTCCCACTGATGAGTTGGTTTACTCCTCGGGTGATCCCGACTAATTCTTCTTTCAGGTTTGGAGAAGAATTTGAGGTTACAGTGGGAGGTTTCCTGATTAGATAAAGTGATAACCATTCTGATCTAGGTTAGAGTGCACGCTGAGTGTTTCTTTTCTCTCTCTTTGGCAGCGACCATGGCCCGACCCTTGACTATGACTCAGTGACCAAGTTGACCGAACCTTCTTAAAACACTGGCTTTTGGATTGTCTGAGTTGCATACCTCATTGCCACTCCTACTTTTACCCTTTTCTCCAGGACACCCCGTATTACTACAAACGTCCACTTCCATTGGATAAAACCATCGTATGGTTATATACGAACTCGAAGGAATTTATTCGAGGATGGTATCCGGTTCTGGAGAAAACGAATAGGACTATTCAGTTGTCTTTTCTTTTTACCTTCTCTCAGGTTCCGAGTGCTCCTTGGATTAGGGGATAGTACACCCGTTACGCCTATTGGATAGTCTTCTTCCAAACCTTAGGCTGGTGCCGAACGGTAGGAAATGAAGAAAGCCAATTAGCCTAAGTATGGTGTATAGAAGGTATTAAGTTAAGACAAGTAAAGGGATTAGAAGGAGGGCAAAGTAAATTGCGACTGCTATTCACGACCAAACCAAGTATTTCATTACCACTCCCACTTCACTTTTGTATTTCTCCAGGACACTCCGTATCACTACGAAGATCCACAGTTATTTGGATGCTCCATCGTATGGTTATATACGAACTCGAAAAGAACTTATTCCAGTTCGGGAATGGATTCTGGTTCAGGAGAAATAGGAATAAGGTTTATTCAGTTGTCTTTTATCATCACCTTCTCTCAGGTTGCGAGTGCTCCTAGGATTAGGACAGTACACCCATTACGCTTATTGGATAGTCTTCTTCCAAACCATAGGCTGGTGCCGAAAGGTAGAGAAGGAAGAAAACCATTTAGCCTAAGAGAGTGTACAGAAGGTAATGACTAAAAATATATAAAGGGATTTGAAGAGGTGGCAAAGAAATATACGGTTACAGTTGTGAATCTGGATAATGGAAGAGGTATTACTAGGAATACCCGGATACCCCCACGAAACATTTACATGTTTCAGTTTCACTGTGTACTGTTAAAAGAAAACTGATTTCCCAATTAGACACTTGCTCCAGGGTATGTATTTACCAGGTTTGATTCTCACATCTATATGGTTTTACAGATGATGAGTGGGGGCAAGTTATTGGGAATTAGGTGATTATCCTCATTATATCGGAATTCGTTGTAATTGGTGATATTCGAGCAAATCACCTGGGTTGTTTGCCGGACGGCAAATATTTGGTTTTGAATATCCGCTGTTATGCACCAATTTTAAATTGATATATCTGTACGTCTATTTTTATAGAGTGAGATATACCTTTTTGAAATTATGTCCATGACATTTACCTATATCAGTGGATGGTTAGGTAAGGAGTATTAAACAGCGGTGTAATTTTTCTTAACCATAAGTACAGTTTTCAACCTACGACACACAGGGAATGAGTTATTAGACTCAAAGGACTTATATAGAGCATTGTATGTTGTCCAGTGTCCATTAGGACAGAGGGGTGGGTCCTCATACTATATTCGGTTTACTTATGACTTCTCTAGTTTTTAGACAACTGTTTTGTAGAAACAAAAGATCCAAGTTTTGAGAAGTTATAGGTATATGAATAAAGTAGAGAACCAGGTGTTGCAAGTATCGGGATTCTTCAAGGTGATCGAAGATGTAGATACTTGTGTATGGTATTCAGTTGATAGTAATGATTAAGAGAACTTGCTTCTCTTTCAGATTACTCATATCTGGAAGAATTCCTAAGTTGAGTAACGCTGATCGGCCTCCTTCCATTTAGTTGACATGCACTGGAGACAACTGCATGATTTGAATCTGGTTCAATTAAATCAGTGCCTCTGTTTCTATATTGGATATAGAACAGTTCATATCTTGGCATTGTTAAGGTACGGGGAGTTGCCAGCTTATGCTTAAAACCAGACACTGGACAACTCAAGGCACGTTTCTGTAATGGCTGTCTGTGGGTTGACCCGGGCTATGATGAGGGTTGACTTTCTACCATCTGCAAGATCAATAGTGATATTCTTCTTAACTCGCCACAGTTTTAATAAAAATGGATTTTTGCAGAAAACAGTAGTGGGAGTATGGTAGAACTGGAAGTGATTCCAGAACCGCAAACGATTACTGAAAATTTGATAAGAACCTAGATTCAATCTGGTTTGACATTCCATTGGCCACTCCGCAGATATGGTGGGTAACCTCAGGCACCCGAGAGGTACTCCGGTAGCCTCAAGGACAGTGACAGGGAGGTTCTTGTTTACCCAGACTTGCCATTACTGTTGTTCTAGGCTATGAGACCCTGCAGGAGGATGAGTATAACGTCGTTCTGAACTAGCTTTAGAAGTGTATGTGTATATGACTCTGCCAGAGGGTTGTCGTAGTCAGTGGGAGCAGCGGAAGTATAGTGGACAAGTGGCTTATGTCTATTTATAGGCTAAAGCAGAAATAGCGGAGATAGATCATCTATTTCTGATGTGATAGTCATAGGTTTGACTTCATCAGAATAGGGGATGGATCTGTTAAGAAGGTAGTAGGGCGTGATGTCCTGGTATTTGGATGACATACACAGAGTAGGAAGTGAAGTTCCTATACTACGATCGGTTATATTTTGGTTGTCACACAGTGGTTTCTCCACATAGGATATAGATATAATATCAGACATTCTGGTTATTAGATCTATGGTTTTAGATCTAGATTTGGGTAGTTTCCCAATCTGGGTACTTAGACAGCATTCTAAAGGTGTTTTAGAATGGACGACTCCTCGCACGGCAGTGTACCTGCAGGTGATGGAGTCACCCTCTCTAAAGGTGTCTTATAGACTAAAGGAGAGAGGGATGTGCATGATTGGCAAATCACTTGCTTAGGCAATTGAGTCAATCATGAGATGTCAAGAACCACACCAGATGTTGTTTTTGCACAAGAAGCAGTAAGTTGATATTAATTCTATCCTGGAGAAATGTTCGGAAGCAGTTTTAGAACATAAGTAGATGTTCTAGGGATATGATAACGACAGCCTCATTCGGGAGACAGTTATCATTCCAGGCTTCCAAGGCGACCTGGATGACAGAGTGACTGACAGAGTTATAGTTTTCCCTCTGACGAGGGGCAGTAGTTTGGACAGATAGTCCAGGCGGATACTGAGGGAGGCATGGCGCAGGATACTGATTGAGTTCAGTTGTCGATACAATCTAAGAAGTTTGGATTTGGAGTTCATTTTTGAACTAGGTCCCATCAGACATCCAGACATATTCTAAGACAAGTATTGCTCATTTCGGGAGATGGCTTTCTCCGCGAACTTGAGATAAAGAGAGACATAGAAAGAAACATCAGGGCGGATCCACTCACTGAGGCTATTCCTCGAACGCAATAGTTTCGCAAATAGGCTTTGTGAGACTGATTAATAGAGGAGTTGGGTGTTCGGTATCACACGGGCTGTGAGTATGCGACATCACAATAATTAGCCTTGAGTGCAAGTGGGAGATTGTTAGATATAGTGCCCTCAGAGTCAATTATTGGATCACGGGCACGTGATTGCAATGATTGAGGGAGGACCTATGCCGGTAGGACAGTCTTACTCAAGATGATAGTATACTATCTGGTTTATCTTTATCATCGTGTACTGCTTTATGTGACATTACTGATCACTATTGCACGTTGATAGAGCCCCTAGGATTCTTGCTTGACTGCCAGCAGTATGATGGCGATCGTATACGTGGGACTGGGGTCTATAAGCACATCCTTAAAAGGTCCCTAGTCGAGGGAGTTTTAAGACAGGGCATCGATACTCCAGAGTAGACTAGTGTATACAGTCGAGACCCCGACGAGGGGCGGTGGCCGGTCTCACAAGCCACTGGTGTCAGTTGGTTCACCTAAGATGTATACAGGTGCTCATTGGGTTATGAGTACACCGGACAGGACTCGCCGGGAACATGCTAGTTGGTATTATACCTAGCGTCAGATAGCAGTTCCCTAGTGACATGTGTACAGGTTAGTTCATCGACCAGAGATCGTCATTTGTCTCGTGTGAGTTCCCACTGTGCTTTGATTACTACCCTACCACAGCTCAAAGGAGTCGTGCAAACAGGTTTTAGTTGGGTACAGTCCCGAGCCACATGGAGGCAGTGAGCGGATTTGCAGGGGTTCGTCTCTCCCGGTATTGGGGGTGAGGTCGCACTGTGTCTAGGAGAGCCATTACACGAAGTCCTTGGCCAAGGCAGGAGATTTACTGGTAGGTATTCCAGTAGTATTTCAGGGTGTTCTGGGCTACACTCCGACACGACTTGTACCGCTTTTGGGGGTCTGACTTTTACCAACCCCCTAGGCCCGCCATGCGATACTCATAGACGAACGGACCGAACTGTACGGATATTGTCACTGACAGGCTCAATTGGATGTCAGGATGAGTTCGCTCATCGACCTCCCTTTTGGTCAATACCTGGTAGCCCGTTACGTATAGCTAGTACCTCTGACGTGCTAGTGGTTAAATCCACAGCCAAAATATTGACGAGTCTTTAGAGTCTCCCACAGACAGTTTCTCAAGTTTCGGGCGAAACGTTGTAGAGGCCGTATGATATATGGCAGGGTTCGATCTTATACTTGCGGTATTGCACGGATCTTGATCGGACGGATCATACTAGTGGGCTTTGGTTTAAACCGGATCCTAGTATTAGATTTATTGGATTACTTTAGTCTCATCGCATTCGCATTCAGTCGGAATGCGGGTGCAGGTATGTATATACAGGTGAGGGGTATCCTTGTGATCCGTCACGAGTTTACGTTAGATGTTGCCGGATCTTTTTGTTGGACCGAACATTTGGATTAATGTTTGGTTAATGGAAATTGTGAGCTAGAATTCATCATGACAATGCATTAATGTGACATGGACTTATGCTATGAGTCATGGTCTCTTTTTTAGCAAATGTGTCACATTAATGGATTGTTTTGTGTCATGAAATGAGGAGGAGAGAGATGGGGGCTGCCATATGATATGTTAGCTCTTGTATTTCTTTTTCTTGCACTCTCTCACTCTCATTTTCATAACAAGAAAAGAAAAAGAAAAGATGAGAAAGCCTTCTCTTCTTCTTCTTCTTCCTCTAGCTCATTGTCTTCCTCCAATGGTAACACCTTCAACCTCCATCCAAGCCATGGATGCAAGAGACAAAGTGATCACAACATACTCTACTTCAACCTTGGGCACGTCGGCTAGCACACTTCATGCCTGAGTTGCTTCGGATGAAGCGGGAGCCCGTAAAAAGACTTCTCGATGTGGTGTCCTTTCCGACGAGGAGATGAAGACCGGAGATTCCGCGAGGACATCGGGATGGTGGCCAAAGACCGAAGGATACGGATCGCTCGGTATAGAATTCTACCCATTCTCCAGTTTGTTAGCATTAGGTTAATGGCCCGATCCGGGTTTAAAGTACGCGGTAGCGCCGGTTTTTAAAGTCAAAGAAAAGTTTCCGTTTCCGCATTTTGGCCTCGGAATGACGGCAGGGGCGCTGCCGTGCACTTACACGGACAACCCCATATCTTAACTCGTTTAAAATATGGTCTCTTCCCACTCCATATCTCATATGGTGTAGTGGGTACAGATTTAGATGGAACTTGATTCAATAGGTATGCTGCTGTATCAAACGCATAACCCCAAAAGGAAATAGGCAACTCAGCAGTGCTCATCATAGAGCGCACCATATCTATAGGGTGTGATTCTTCCGTTCTGATACACCATTGTGTTGTGGTGTATATGGAGGAGTAAGCTGAAAGAGAATCCCATTCTCTTTTAGATAGTCCAGGAACTCATTGCTCAAGTATTCTCCTTCTCTGTCAGATCAAAGGATCTTAATACTTTTACCCGTTTGGTTCTCGACTTCGTGCTTATATTCTCTGAATTTCTATAAAGCTTCAGACTTGTGTTTCAATAGGAACATATATCCGTATCTTGAGAGACCGTCAGTGAATGTAATGAAATATGAGGAACCATCCCTGGCATGTGTAGACATGGGACCACATACATCACTATGTATCAGTCCCAAGAGTTCCGTAACTCTTTCTCCGTGTCCACTAAACGGAGTTTTGGTCATTTTGCCTTTGAGACATGACTGACAAGTGTCATAAGATGATAATTCAAACGGATTCAAATATCCATTTTTATGTAACTTAGCTAATCGTGTCGCGTTGATATGACCTAGTCTATAATGCCAAGAGAAGAATTCGTTCATTTCTGAACTCTTCCTCTTGTGTGTGTATTGCACATTAAGTACTGTAATTTGATTGAGAACGTATATGCCATTATTTAACGAGCCTAATCCAATCAACTTTTGATTCAGAAAGATATTCATAATAGTATCATGTACTACAAAATTATATCCTTCTTTACTCAATAAAGAAACTGATATAAGATTGCATATCAGGGTCGGAATGTAATAGCATTCGTTCAGAATCATTGTATTACCATTTGGTAACACAAGGTGATATTCGCTAACTGCTTTGGCTGCAACATTTGCACCATTCCCTACTCTTATGGAATGATCACCCATTCCCAGTTCCCTACCTTTCTTAATCCCATGTAACATATTACATATATGGGATCCCGATCCGGTATCCAATACCCAGGATGTAGAGTAAACTGAGAAACAGTTCTCGATAACTAATACACTCGAAGAAGATGCATCAGCATGTTTGTTCTTCGTTTGGGTGGCGTGAGAATCTGGATATTCTCCTATTTTCTGCTCGGACTTATAACAATTATAAGTTGGAGCGGGACCAACGTTCCCCTGCTCAGCATAATAAGCGGGTTCGGTCAATACATCCATATTATTATCTTGATTAAGACCTGACATGGTCACTACCTGGAGAGAGAGAGAAGAAAACACTTTAGCGTATACTCTTGCAAGATTAGATTGGTCATTATCTTATCTAATCAGGATGGCTCCCACTGGTTTTTATCAAATCTTCCTTCAAAACCAAAAAAGGTAAGACTAGCTAGGATTAATTACACCTTACAAGTTCGCCAACCTTTCAGCCAGATCAGTGTTGGTACTTTGAGGGAGGTTCCCCGTGCTTTTGCACGGACTTAATTAAAATAAACCTCGTTTTCCCAGAGGCATAACCCCGTTAACACCTTTCTAGACACCTACTTGATCGGCTAATTGTCATGTGTAAAACTCTCCCAGGAGTAACTCTTACTCGCAGTGGGTATCAGGATCCAACTATCTCATAGAAGGTATGCAATCTCATTGCAAATTTCAACACTTGAAATTCCCGATAATATTTTTACTCCTAACGTGCTATGACCTTGACGAAAGCCAACAAACTATAGTCCGCTAGTCAAGTTCAACCCGTACATTTCTTGATTGAATTAAACCCACCAGCATGACCCTTGACGAAATCCAACAAAGCCGTACGACTACCCTAATCCAATCGCATCATATGCTGCAGATAAGCAGTAATAGCTACCGCACATTACGCCTTGACGAAAGCCAACAAACGTAGCACGAATACTAAATATTACTTATCTGAAATGTCGGAGGGCTACGCAGGTTTTTCAGAAAACCATGAGCGTAATGAACTTGATATCGTTGTAGAAACAAGTGATTTTGAAAAGGTGTATTTTTTAGGCTTTTACTAGTTTCGCTAAAGAGGTCACTCCCGGTGAAGGGATCTCGGCTATTTCCTTATCGAATAAGGTGCGGTATATTTCACAAATACCACTACGCAAAGCTAGAACTATAGAAGCAATCAAAAAAAAACTGAGTGAGTTGTAGCATCTGCTAGTATTGCTAAAGAGGTCACTCCCGGTGAAGGGATCTCGGCTCTTTCCTTATCGAATACGGTGCTGGATATTCTACAAGGAATACCGCTATGCAAAGCAAAACTAGAGCTAACCTTTTTATAAATTTGATTCTACAACATCTTTTAGATTTCTTTTCATTCATTAATCTCATTAATGAATCCCATCATTTAAGCTTCCTAAGTATCACAGAAGAAACGAAAATACAATATACGCTTATGCCATCCGCATTCTTCACAGTGTCTCGTTATGCACCGTTAGGTTACTTAACTAACGGCATATCGGGGCGGGACTAGCGTAGGTGTAAAACATAAGCAACGTTTATTATATATCATATATACAATAATAAAGCATTCGTCTCACGCATATAATATGATCACATCACATAATATCAGCAGCAGAAGATAACATATGAAATATTGGATATATTAGGAGGTCCGTATTTTATTTTGAGCCTGTATAAAACACGGATTCCACGGTCGCGATGAATAGCCAAACCCATATCCCTAGACCCCTACGAGAGCAGCAAGCAACCCTCCCAATTCTAGGGTTAGGAGACCCAGTCTCGACTCCTCGAAATGGCCTCCCAGTGGACCCTAGAACCCGGCTGCTTGTGCTCTCCTCCTTGGGTCTATCCTAATGCGGAAAAGTAAATAATATACAATGGTGACATCATCCTCAACCCGGAAGTGCCCCAATAAAAGAATATTATATACAATTGAATTTTACATGAATGAAAATAAAAACCCTCATCTCATATAAACCCCCGGCTATTCAAAACACGACGATCCAATATAACATATCACAGCAACACATAACATCACATGTCATCAACGTAAGTAAATATGCGTATCCCAATTGTCGTTGATGTATAGCAATGAAACCAGCGATACACTACATATTACACTTACGGTCGCAGAAAAGAAAGTGAAAAAATACAATATTTGAAATCCAAAATCACTTTAGGCATCGTAAACCTGAAATATCACATATTACGGATTTCATGTCTAACTATATGAATTCCACATATTGTATCACATTACAGAAACAGCTAGACGATATTAAACATTCCGATCGAATCAACAAACACTCAAAATTTCCCAAAATGCTCAACACTTGAGCTTAGTTTAGAAGTATCCATCACATGCCACAGTAGCAATGAACCAGCCGTAGAAGAGTCAACCAATGCCTCACTTGTGGCACCGCTAAACTACCACAAACCCTAGGGTTTAGTGGCGGATTTGACGGTCACAAAATCGAGTTAAGGTTTCGTTCTTCTAGAGGGTTCACCGCATCACTTGCACAATATTTGAATGTTCTTTAACTAAAGAAAAATTCAGCACCTGAAAATTTTCCGGAAAGGGTTAAATTGGGTATTTGATATCCGATCGAACTTTTTAATACCGTCTAAAATAACCGAAACAAAACCTAGAATTACGAATACGAAACACTCCGAATTGTCTTTGCTAAAAGATATCACATGCAAAAGTAGCAAACACAAACAACGCCTAAAGTATCAAAATCCAGAGCCTTAAACACTGTAAAAAATTCAACCCTGAACTGCCCAATGTGGCCGGTTTTGGTACTGATGGGCTCGGCCAATTTTTGTGAGAATGGGGTGGATTTTGTACGATGCTCATATTGTATCGCATACATCACTCTGCAACTGTTTGAAAAAAAATTTGACACTCGGAAAAAATTTACAGAAACTAGGGTTTTACGTCGGGTGTTTCGAAGTTGTTTCGGTTTCGTAATCCTACACTTATCCGTTCAATTCTCTAGCTAGGCTCTGATACCACTGTTGGGTTAGCTACAATGGCAGCAAGGTTTCGGGAGGCATCACCCATGCCAAGTTTAAATTTTTGCCATTATAGATAACCCTAACCCTAGATCTTTAACTAGAGATTCAAACTAAATCGAAATATAAACACTTTACATCTAAGAGTTAGGGATTACAACCTTTGTAGTCCGTTCCTTCGCTTCATAAGCTCCGAATTGAGCTCCCTTCGCTGCGATCATCAAGTTCCTGGGTCTCGAGTGGCTCCATGAAGTGAATGATGCATCTTGCTTGAATTCTTCGAAATCCAAGACGATCTACCTTGAAGAATCACAAACCCAAGCTCTCTCTTCACTAATGAGATATTAGTGAAGTGAACACCCAAATTTAAGTGGCTAGAATAGATGAGGATGATGAAATAGGAATTTTTCTCTCTTTAGTTTTCATTATCTCACTTTATTTCATCACAAAAAAAATCAAGCAAGCTCTTTTGTGAGAAGAAGAAGATGAAGAAAAAGAAATGATGAAATGAATTATCGTGTGAGGTTAGAAATACAACCAAGGGTTAAGCATGGCATGCTTAACCCTTGTAGAGACTTAGGGTTGGGTTAATAAATATCAAGAAAATATCTAAAGAGTGGACTTTAGTCAACAAAGATAAATATCCACACAATTTAGAATTAACCCAAAACAAAACATTAACCCTAATCCAAACCCTAGCATGGTTTAATCTCAAAACCCTAGTTGCATTTGTAAGCCTAACATGTTACAATATTATATATCATATATATAATATATAATGTAATAAAAGAAAATAATACAATTAACATATATCACATATATATCAATGTATTATCAAGTGAGGAAAAGAATCATTTAAGTGAGCTTATATTAATTAATGTAATGTAATATATCACATATATAATTATACATTAAATTATCGAATCAACTCTTGATCCGATAATCCGGCTATATAACATATAACCGACTAGTATAACATGTATCATCTTATCGAATCAACACTTGATCCGATATCCCGGTTATATCACATATACCCGGCCGATATCACATATCGCGAGAATAGAATACGGTATCTTATATCGTATTAATCTCGGTCCCGCACATATCACATATGTGCTCCTATTCCATTTTGCCTGAGCCAGGAAACCTCTGTGTAGGACTCTAAAGAATTGTCAATACACCGGCAGTAGGTGATGATCATATCAAACACCTACAAGCTGCAAGCGATCAGCTAAACGTAACAGCCACCTGGGTATTGAGCAATCAGAAGATCAACAAGCAAGCCTGCACACACTCCTGTGAATCCAATCGGTAACACTACCGTACAGTCCGGTCTCTTCGTCTGATATGTCGCATATCCAGTCTAGGAGTGGTAAACGTGAGACCCCAGTAACTGATAAGTCGTGTCGATGTGAAGCTCATAACGGGTCGATAAACTACTAATAACACTTACCAGTAGCACTCCATATCAGCCCTGACCAGAGACTTCCAGTTATAGCCAATCGAACACTGCGCAACATCAACTCCTAGTACTGGGAGAGACAAAACCCCTCCTATCACTCGTTGCCTCCATGTGATTCGGGACTATACCCAAAAGCCACCGTTTTGCACGTCCTCATGAACGTGGTAAGGTGGAAATCAAAGCACGGTAGGAATCACACAAGACTCTATGACGATCTCGGGTCTACAGACTAACCTGTACCGGTGTCACCAGAGAACTACTATCTGACGATAGGTATAATACCATGTAGGAGTTCTCGGCGAGTCCATTCAGTGTACCCAGTCTCCACTGAGCACCCGTACACCATCTTTGATGTCAAACACCAATGGATATGGGATCATCCATTGCCCATCATATGAGTCAAGATGCGTATATGCTAGTCTACTCTGGAGTATCGATGCCATGTCTCGATACACCCTCGACTAGGAATAGTTATAGGATGTACTCTTGGACTACCCTGGTCCCACTAGTATGATCTACATCATAGTCCTAGTAGTCGAGTACATATCCTAAGGGCTTCATCAACATGTGAGAGCAAGACAATAAACCAATACAAGTCAACATGTTAAGACAAAGTAAAACCAGATAGCATACTATCATATCGAGCAAGAAAGTAATCTCTATATATATCCAAGCATCCACTATAATATACATCATACGTATAACAATGGCCTCTAGGGCATATACATAACTAATAAATACTCGTAATTCTAAAACCCGACGGAAGCGGAGTTAATCCGACTTCCGATTCGGTTTTCTTTAAAAGTTCCATTTTTTATAAACACAACAATACCAATCTCTTACAAAATGACTATTAATCATTAACAAAACATATTGAATAGGTTCCATATCAAAAGAATGTATATTGTAATCTTTATAGCATTTTTCAGAAAAATACCATGTAGTTTAGTTTCGACATTAAATATCATAACTCCTTGCTATACTTTTAGATAGTTCACGAGATAATGACCTACCTTCTCACAACACTCATATGTAACATAGCATGATGATCTTTGGAAATATAGATTTGGGAAAATATGGTTTACATATAACTACCTCCGACTTATATAAAAACCTTTTTCGACAAGATTATGTATTTTAAACAAATCTTTGCAAAGCGCCGCTACAACCCATTTCGGGGAACCCGTTCGGGATGGTGTGGATTATAGCACATCCTCGGGTTTAGTAGTGCGAGATGCAGACCTCCGTAAGGAGCATACGGTCTCAAAAGATTTAAAAATACAAATATCTTAAGAAAATGAGATTTCTAGAAAAATAATAAATTAAATTATTTTATAAATATATATATATATATATATATATATGTATCATCAAAATATCTATTTTTGATATAATATAAATATTCCAATTTTTCTAAATAAAAAAGAATCACTTTACATGAAAATACCATGCAATTCTATACAAGTTCAATACTTTACAATTAAATACCATATATTATAAAATTAGATTTTATTCACTAGAAATGTCACATATATAAAATATATATCTATAAAAACTCTAAAGACGATAATTAAATACTTGAGGTGTATTTTGAAAATTATACAAATTATTTTTACATAAATCCCCCTCAAGTTCTATAAATTATAATAAGGACCCTAGCAAACATAAGTTTAAGCGAGACCAGTCTCTTAAGCCTCAGAGAGCCGGAGATATGGGTGCTTGCCTATTTAAGGTAGACAACTTAACAAACGGTGTTATCAACACGGTAATCGTCTTTGAAAAAAACACAAATTATGTCGTCCATATACAGCGGTTACCGATAACACCAAAACCTAATTCAGGATTTAATTTCTTTTCTAATTGTCTGATTCAGACCGAGTCTCAATATATATAATCAATCTGACTTGAATGAGATTCAAGTACATATATAAAAATTCAATATGAATCCATATATTCAATCTGTTCAATCTATTAATCTATACAACTTAACTGAACCGAACAATGGATATACATCCATCTACATGATCCTCCAGTTACATCCATTTACTGATATCATGGTTTCGGCAAGTCATCCATCTATACAATCTATAATACAAGACAATACAATTTACAATACAATACAAACAATACAATCAAGACATCACGGGGTTTATAAGGGGTAGAGTGGTACGGAATATGTTAAAGGTGGCACGAGGTGGTCACTTAAGACGTAATTACATCCATACCGTTGTTCCGTGGTATTATCGACGGAGCCTTGTACTCCATATACCGTAGTCTCTGGTTTAGTAAGACTCCTCTCGTATACACTGGCATCTTCTGTACCAAGCTACAAACAACAGCGTTAACACTAAATACAACATTATAAAAATATACTCTCTCTGTCTATTCTACTTCTCCCTTATCTTTGTGACTTACCGAGCAATTGTTTGCTGACGACATTCCTTCTCTTTCTTCTTTAGAATGTTGTCAGGTGGATCGGACCTTCAGGAGATCGAGCCCACCAGCGACGACTTGGATCAGCTAGCCTTCGACCCAGAGCTATAGCCACTTGTACTTATTCCATTTTCATTTCTGTTATGTCACTATTTAGGCATTGCTTTCATTCCATGTATTTACTTTTCCATGTACTGTAAAAGAATGTTAATAAATAAATTTTTTGTTCATTACATTTGTCTCTTGTGTATTTTTCTTTTATATTGCTTAGTTACGCTTAGCGTATTTACTTCTAAGTAAATACGTAGCGGCCAGTCGCGCCTTCTGCCCGTACAACGGGAAGCGGGGCGTAACACCCTGCTTGTCTCTTACCGATAGGTGGTAATATCAATGGACAGTTGCACGCCTCCCAATATTAGCTATCAGATACAGAATGGAACAACGGAGCATAAGCAGGTATGTATTCGGAGACAGAATACCGCTTCAAAGTAAGATCATGATGTGCAATATTTCCCCCACCCTCTGCTCGTATAATAACATATGAACAAGGTAACTTTTGTAACTTAGGTATATTTCATGTACAAGTGCAGTTCCTACCATCGATGACTACGGCGTAATTTTTTTCATCTTTATTAGTCACATACCATTCGAACTGGCTGAACCTCACGAGCCAAGCATGTCTAGTATCAGTAGCCCTTTTTATTATTAATTGTTTGAACTTAGGACATAACTTTGTCTTCCACTCTTATCTCTCCTGACGTCGTGTAAAGAAGTATTTTTCGTCCGGTAAAAAGTCCGTGCTACTAAGACCTAAATAAGCAATGTCACGCCCCGCTTCCCAAAATGCAGAATACGGATAGCAACGAAGGCCAGCCGTGCTACCTATGATAAGGAAAGATCCTTCCATAGTCACATAAAGACTGTCTAGCTAACCTGTCAAAGATAATACCCAACAACATGAGAGATAATATCCAATCATGCTGCAATGAAACCATAAGGAATACTAAAAATAGGCCCACTAGATAAACGATGCAAATAAAGATGCGGTACAATAGGTTCGAGATAAGAATAAAATCCGAAAAGAGATACATAAGCCCTAATGTCCCACAGGGACGCACATGCTAAATACTAACTAAAAGGAAATAAACATACGGCTGCTGTTCTTCGGCAAGGTTCCGATAGTCGCTCCAATTCTGCTCAGTCTGAAAAATCCGCCTTTAAACCTGAGATGACAAATCTCAGAGATGTCAGAATATCCAAGTAAGTACTCAACGTATAAGGTGTATGTGTGGTATGATAATATGAATATATGAGTGCAGTGAAGCCTGTGAGCGCAAGTAAAAACAGATACACACACACATTAAAACTATGAAACAGACATGTAAACAGGTCAAGTCATAACCTAACTAGTCACCAAAAGGTAATCTGTCCTATCGTGAGTTCGAGTGTGTGCGTCAACCCCTGCAGGAGTATTCCTAACCCAAGGGTAGGGTCCCAGGGGATAGGAAACACGGGCCTAACTGTGGGATGAACATGCGTCCAATATATCCCGGTACGAGCTGTAATAACATGCGACCGATATAGCCTAATACGAGCTGTAATAACATGCGACCGATATAGCCCGGTACGAGCTATCGGTATGGAACTCCTGAGATCCTGTTGCACGAACGCACACTCAAACTACCCCTATACCCCGTGTGTTCGTATCTACTATGGTATAACTAAATCACTAATTGAGAATGCTGAAAAGATTGAAATTTGTGATATGGAAATTGTACAGAAATAAAACTGGTAAATAGTAATGTATCATGGCACGTAGTTCAGCATCCTAATTAGAGATCTCGTTCTTAAATAAAATGGACTTGAGTAATGAATAATCATGACACGTCAAATGTAATCTTAATATGGTAATAGTAACTGCATGAAAGCGATGCACAAGCTAGCACAAGTCACAAATGTTGCCTTTACCATCAGCCTTGATATGTATATAAAATAATTACAAGCTAGCTAGTAAGATGCTTATATGAGATAGGTTAGCAATTCCAAACTTTTATTTGTATTTAAAATAAATTTCATTTTTGATCCATACTTGCTACTTTTCTTTTTATCTTCTTATTGCATAAAAATCTATGTCATCTTGAGAATACGGAATAATTGAATATTGATACTTTTCCTTCTATTTTAATAGTGCAGAAGACACACACACACACACACACACACGAGAGTTGCCGATGTGCATCGACCAAGAGTAAAGCAAGAATAATTGCCTCGGAGACGAGAAAAATACGATGATGGAATGCAAACTCCAAGCTTGATGTTAGGGAACACGGTTAGAGATCTCGATGGACTTGGGCTTGGCTCCAGCGATCTGGGTTTGCTGCGATGAGATGAAGATGCTGGCCACGATGTGGAATTGGGTTTCTCGGTCTTTAGAGAAGAGGGTGAAGTTGCTGGGGAGGCCGGTGAGGTTGATCGATGATGATCATTGCAGCGATGGCGAGGGGTCTCGGGTGAACAGGGGAGAGGGAAGATGATGAGAGCAGTGATGGATATGAGGCGCCGGTAAGGGAATCGAGGAGCTGCGGGAGATATGGTTTTGAAGGTGGAGATCGGGGTTGGGTTGGTGTTTGGGTCCGGCGGACTAAAGAGATCGGCGACGAACGTGAAGGGTGATGGCTACGACGGTGAGGGCTGCCAGGTGAGTGCAGACGATGGATCTTCATCAAAGGTAGTGAAGGGGATGAAGAAGGCTGGAGTTGGGTTCGAGAGGAGATGGAGAAGGTGGGGACGACGATGGTGATGTATCGGCGAGGGGTCGAAGTCGATGAGGGCGCTTGGGCGAGGAGCTCGGAGGCGAAGTGCTCGGGTGACGAGGAAAGAGTGAGCTCGGGTATGGAGGCATGGGTTGATCAATTATTTTGGAGGAAGAAGGAGAAAAATATTATGAGGAGAGAGAGAGATATGATGATGGGGGTAATATTATATATATATAAAGAGTTAGAGAGAGAGAGATGAGAGAGATGGAGATGGTGATAACACTGTGGGGGGATTAATTTTATATTTATTGGGTTGGAGTGTGTGTGTGTGTGTGTGTGTGTGTGTGTGTGTTTAGAGATTGGATACGAATTTTACTTATTCTCCTACCAAAAATGTGCCACCATATATTTATGGTTCAACCAACAGCAAATACTGTTAGGCAAAAAAAAATATATATTTGCTAACTAAATAAAATACCAACAATTAGTCTAAATATTTTATTGTATTAAGGAGATATAATCGTTGATAGGATAGGAAAATTGTATATTGTTTTGTTGCCACTAACGAACTATTTAAAACTGAAGATTATCATATCAAAATTATACACGCCAAGATACAAAAATTTTAGCAACCAACCATAAAGTAAATTTTAAAATTATAAAAATAGTTTTATTAATGAAAGAAATGATATTATGGTAAAATCTATAAAAAAAAAAAATTGTATCCAAACTATGGTGTTACAGGCAAAGATCGAGATCCTTTTAAGATCTCGTTAAAGCTTTCTGAAGCATTCATGGTCATTATGCAAAATCTCCAATCACCATCTTTCGAAAGAGCTCATCTTTTTTCTTCATTTTTAAAACTACTTTCAATCCAAGCATCTGCTCTTGGACATATACGTTTAAATTTCTCTCTCAGCTCATATATCAAGTTATCTGGTGCACATGCAATTTGAGAGAACAAACTCTACAAAGTTTTGCCGCTAAATCCAGCAGTTGAGAAGTTGGCTCTGATATGTCGCATACAATAACGATGACTATGAGGTTCCGGTCATGAATTTCTTAGTGCAGTCGGAATCCCTTTTATCCGGTCAAATATGAAAGTAATATGTTTTCCCTGCACGAATGGAATATAGAGATGAATGCAGGTAATGAACCACTCTCAATTTTCTATGGTTTCACCTCCAACTACAGCATATTCCGAAGGATAAAGGCCATCATTTGCATCAGTACCGGTAGCAATGAGCAAAATCCCTTTGTATCTGTCGTATAAGTGTGTTCTATCAATACTGAAAACGGGACGACAATAAGCGAAACCATCAATGGCCAGTCCAAATGCCCATAATACACCGGTAAAATATCACATTCTTTCTAACATTGATGCTTTGGTTATCTTGAAAACAATGCCGGGATTATTAGATTTGATGGCGGTAAGGTATTGTGACAAATGTTCATACAAAATCTCTGTATATTTTAGACAATGCCTTCTTTAACGCATTCCATATCTTCATATAATTTATTTCAATGAATAATGTATCTTTTATAAGCATTTGAATCGTTTTGGGGGTCAAATCGACATCTGCTTTCACGAAAAGCAAGATCCTATTATATAAGAATGTAGAAATGGTATGTTAATGATTTGAATTCACTACAGGATTCACACAAGTATGATTACCCGCGTACTTTTTTATCTGCCAATGTCCTATCAGTGATTTCTTCGAGATATTTACATGAACCCTCCAAGGGTAGTTCGTGTCTGTTTTACAAACGACGGTGTACTTGGTCGTGCTAGTCTTGATTGGTTTAAAAGAAACTCCGTATTTAATTGACCAAACGCTGACTGTCTGAATTAATTTCTCCTTATTCTCGAACAAATCGCCAACCTTCAACCCACTTTCAACATCGACTACCGAAAGCCTATCAGCACGAAAGTTGATATTCTCCATTATCATTGTAGATAACATGTGAGTATCTGTCATGTTATCGGCAAGTGGATTTTCAAACGCAACGAAGTCATTATTAACACATAAATTAGTAATCCACTGTCTATCATTCTCATCATCAAGGACATGTGCAATTTGAATGTTATCTTGTGCTTGAATCTCGTTCTCGTCACTAGCATCATCATCATCACTTTCATCTCCATTATGTTCTCACACCACTAAATTCGTAGCAGGTATATCGGTTGGATGTGCGGAACCAACATTAAGGACTTGCATGGTACTTGATGTTCCGGTTTCATACCGACGAAATCGTGACCTATCGTCTGCAAACGGTGTCCATTCCATATTGTATGACTACATGTGCTCAGTATTTTGGGACAGAATATTGAAGCCGAAGTTTGTCGTTGTCATGCAATTAAAACCAAACCTTGGCGGTGACATGCAATTATAACCGACCGGTGGTACATAGGAACTGCACACAAATTTATGAATACTTAGTAATTATAGCATATCTCCACTCTCAATAAATAATGTTCCGCTAAATATACATGCGGTATAAAGATACGCAAGGTAACACTTACTTCGTAAACTGTCAATGCACTGGCATTCCGTTTATGTGTCTTCACCTACATAATTTTGATCTCTATACTGTTCATCATTGGTAGAAAACATAAAGCCGGTAGAATTAGCATTCATATTGAGCATGCGAGAATATTCTCCTTGTGGGTAATGCTCGGATACTCGAAAATAAGAATCATGCACTTTAGAAGAAGGTTCGGGCAGTTGAGCGGACGTCGATATCTCCTTTTTTATAAATAGCTCGATAGTTTCGATTTCGATGCAAGCATGACTTGTGTATTCCCGTCATTGGATATTTCAATAGCGGTATATTCATACTTCGTCGGCCATTTGTATATTAAGGAGATATTGAATTCTAACGGATTGATTTGGTAATTTTGTACACTATTTGGCACAGCTAGCTCGTTGTATGTGCTGGAATTTTTTATTCTAGTCGTCTTGGTTTTTTCTCTGACATATTCAGGAATATTATTTTTTTTAATCGATAGTTGACTATCGAAATAGCAAACTAGATGAATGTAATTATTCGTTATTTTCCCACCTGCTAGAAAAATTGTCTTAGACTTTGAGAGTTCTCATCAAATACTCTACTTGTTCCCAATTTTTTCTAATTGTTTTCCCAATATCAAAATTGAACAAAATATATTATGAATGAATTTCAAATATAAATTAAGGTTTTGCTGACCTTTAGACTTTGAAGATCACGATGATAATGATGATGGCGAGGGTAGTGGTGAGGGTAGTGGTGATGGTGAAGATAATTGTTCGCCGTCTGAACCTACACAAGAGAGAGAGTGTGAGATATGGAAAGAGAGAGAGTGATGAGAGAAAGAGGGAGAGGGAGAGAGACAAAGGGGGAGAGATGAGAGGGGGAGAGAGACCGAGGGGGGAGAGATGAGAGAGAGCGACAGACCAAGAGGAGAGAGAGAGATGAGACCGAGACAGAGAGAGGTGAGAGAGAGAAGATAAAGAGGAATAAGATAATGAATTAGGGATCAAGACTTTTAAGTCTCGGCTTGGAAAAGGGACGCACTTTGAAAGTGTGCCCCATGATTTTGTTATAAAAAAATGAGCGCACTTTCAAAGTACGTCCATTAATAAAATTAATGGGACAACAAATACATAGGAAAACTGCGTCCCTTACATTTATAATGGACGCAATTTGAAACTGTGCCCCGTTCAAAAATAAATAAATTTAACAGCAATGTCAGGATCTGTAGCGCTGAGCTGTGCCCTGCTTTTGTAAAATCATTTTAAAGTGACATCTTTTTAATAATATTATTTTAATTTGGTTTATTCCAAAAAAATTGTCCAATATATTCTACTCTGCCATCATAATCATGTGAGATTTCCCATACCTTCTGCAAATAAAATCAAATACCATTCGAAAGCAACTTTTTTTTTTGCCTGTAAAATAATGTATCAAAAGGGATAATAATTTGGTTCAATTTAGCATGTGCAATATATATGACATAAACGAACACAAATAAATATTAAAAAAGACAGTAAAAATAAGTCACTTGATGAACCAAAACAGCTGCAGCTAATAATCAATGGCATAACAATTCATCCGCTATGACCGCCAATTTATTTCAACCAGATTCATGTCTCATAAGTAAATAAGAGTGAAATTAACGCTTTGCATCATGATCATAATTTAAAAAAGACATACTTTTCTGCAAATAATCCTAGCCCTGGGATTACTGATGATACGTTACAATCTTTTAGAACTTTAATACATGAAATATTCTGAAAATAGATCATAACACCATTTGTTATAACCATGTGCTAGATGTACACATTTGGTACATAAAGCATTCACATACTATGCTAAATATCATTAAAGAAACTTGCTTTAAAATCTTAATGCTACAGTTTCTACTCTCAGCAGCAAAAAGCCTTGATTCTGAATTTTAGAAAGAAGAAAGAAACGCTTCAAAATCCGCTTATAAAAAATAACAATTGCAGCTCCCTTTATAACTTCACAGATAACTTCAGGATTAGAATTGGCACAAAGGATCCATCTACTCTCCAGTAAGGTCGACAATCCAGAGGGTTGATTCCACAAGAGTGCTTATTCCTTGGAAAAAGGAAAAGAGCAAAAACTAAGCAACAGTGGTAACATGAAATGTAGTTTGTTTTAGTTTTCAACGAGTTAGCACGCCAAGAAACTAGAACCATTGGAAATCAACCTATAAGGCAAGTATTACACGGGAAAAAAAATAAACATTTGAGGAGGATAACTCCACTCCCAATAATGAAAATTTGGCGGTGATTTTTTTCAACTTGAACTCCAGCCCTCTTGCTCGACAAATAGAAGCTTTTTTTGTGCTAGTAACACAAGGAAATGTGTGGATAAAGGGTGCATGGTAGGGTTTTTTCCCCCTTTTATTTTGGGGAGTGGGAGAGGACATAAAACAAAATTTATAGTTAACTATAGAATCACCTGTTCAATTGGCACAGGACCATCATTTTGCTCTTGTTTCTGATCCTCATCGGCTTTGCCTTTTTCTTCCTTTTCATCCTCTTTGGATTCATTGGGTTCATCTGTATCCATCTTGTCATCTTTGGATTCGACTGAAGCCATTTCTGTGTCATTATTGCCTGGTATGACAAAATCCGCAGGAATCTGGCCAGATTGCAAAGCCTGTGCAAGCCAAATCATTCTTTAGTCTTGAAGAAGGAATAATATAGTTTGGAAAATAACACAAACAAACCCACCGTTGCCGGTCCCAAGTCCGGATGAGAAAGGGTGAGGGTTGTGGTAGGCTTGTGACAGCCAACGGAAAACTTTGTCACATTCTATGACATGAACCATTACAAGAATATCGTTGGGGCGTCCCCTACTCAGCGACGCGCTACATCGGACCCCGGGTGTAGTGACAAATAAGCAAGGGTCGTCGTCTACAGACGGCGCGCTACATCGGACCCCGGGTGTAGTGACAAATAAGCAAGGGTCGTCGTCCAGAGACGGCGCGCTACATCGGACCCCGGGTGTAGTGACAAATAAGCAAGAGTTTCATAGGATCCGTCTAGCTTCCTGGAACATAGGTTCTCTTACGGGTTAGACTAATAGAATTAGTGGAGGTGATGATTAGGAGGAGAGTTGGTATTATGTGTTTGCAAGAAACTAAGTGGGTAGGTGAAAAGAGTAGAGTCATAGAGCCTTGGGGTTATAAGCTTTGGTATACGGGTAGAGATAAAAATCGTAATGGGGTAGGTATAATCATAGATAGACGGTTGCTTGAGGATGTAGTTGAGATTAGGAGAAAAGGTGATAGAATTTTACTGGTTAAGCTTATTCTAGGTGGAGAGATCTTTAGTGTTATTAGTGCTTATGCACCACAGATAGGTCTTGATGACGCTAGTAAGCGTTTATTCTGGGAGGATTTAGACGAGGTGGTGCAAAGTATACCTAGTGGAGAGAAGTTATTTATTGGTGGTGATCTTAATGGACATGTAGGTACTAGTCGTAGTGGGTTTGATACTATCCATGGAGGTTTTGGTTTCGGACAAAGGAATGAAGTAGGTGACTAGATTCTAGATTTCGCTTTATCTTATGACTTGATCTTAGCAAACACCTGGTTTAGGAAAAGAGAGTCCCACCTTATCACTTTTAGGAGCGGATCAAATGCTAGTCAAATAGACTTTTTTCTGACGAGAAGAATAGATAGAGATTGTTGTATCGACTGTAAGGTAGTGCCAGGTGAGAGTGTAACTACTCAACATAGACTTTTAGTTCTAGATTTTCGATTTAGAAGAGAACCTAGGAAGATTAGACGTAAGGTAGAGCCTAAAATTAAATGGTGGCGATTGAAAGAAGATAATCAAAAGGCTTTTATAGATCGTGTAGTACAAGAAGCGGATTGGCAGTCGGAAGATGATCCAGACAAAACATGGAACAAAATGGCCAGTTGTATCAAGAAAGTAGCTAGAGATCTACTTGGTGAGTCGAGAGGTGATGCTCCACCATCTAAGGACATATCATGGTGGAATGAAGATGTAAAGGCTGCTATTAAAATTAAAAGGGATTCTTATAAAGATTTAAAGAAAAGTAGAGATGTGGAGAGATTTGAGAAGTACAAAATGGCTAAAAAGGAAGTTAAGAAAGTTGTTCGGGAAGCTAAATCTAAGGTCTACAAGGAGGTGTACGAGAAATTAGACACTAAAGAGGCTGCAAATGATATATACCGGATTGCTCGAATGCGGGAAAGGAAGACTAGAGACTTATGTGCGGTGAAGTGTGTCAAAAATGAAAATCAGAAGGTTTTAGTTCGAGACGAGGATATCAAGGAAAGATGGAGAGATTATTTTGACAAATTGTTCAATGAGAGCTTTACTAAGAATTTGGATGGACTTGTCATTCAATCTCAAGATATAAATCGTGATTTCATGCGTAAAATAAGACTTACTGAGGTTAAAGAAGCTTTGAACAGAATGGGTTTAAGAAAAGCGGTTGGTCCTGACGGGATTCCTATCGAGATTTGGAGATGCTTAGGCGAAATAGGCGTTAAATGGCTGACAGATCTGTTTAATAAGATTTGGCAGACAAAAAAGATGCCAAATGAATGGAGGAAAAGTATCCTTGTACCTATCTACAAGAATAAGGGTGACATTCAAAGTTGCTCAAACTACCGTGGAATAAAACTAATGTGTCACACCATGAAACTTTGGGAGAGGGTGATTGAACACAGGCTAAGGAAGGATATTAAGATAACAGAAAACCAATTTGGGTTCATGCCTGGACGATCGACGACAGAGGCGATTCATTTGCTTCGTCAACTTGTCGAGCGCTTTCGAGAGAGGAGAAGAGATTTGCATATGATATTTATTGATTTAGAAAAAGCGTACGACAAGGTACCTAGAGAGGTATTATGGGGGACAATGATGAAAAAGGGGGTCCCCGTCAAGTATATTGACATAATCAAGGATATGTACGACGGAGTAGTGGCAAATGTCAGAACTTGCGGTGGCTTAACAAGTGATCTTCCGATTACTATTGGTTTACATCAAGGATCTGCATTAAGTCCTTTCCTATTTACCATCGTGATGGATGAGCTTACTAGAACTATCCAAGATGAAGTCCCTTGGTGTATGCTATTCGCTGATGATATTGTTCTAGTAAATGAGACGAAAGCAGGGGTTAATGCCAAATTGGAATTATGGAGACAAACATTGGAATCTCGGGGATTCAGATTGAGCAGGTCCAAGACAGCATATATGCACTGCAAATTTAGTAGCCAGAGAAATCAAAACCATATTGGTATAACATTGGAAGGGCAAGAGATATCACCGAGCGACCAGTTTAGATATCTAGGTTCCATCATCCAAAGGAATGGAGAGATCGATAGTGATGTTAATCAAAGGATCCAAGCTGATTGGTTGAAATGGAGGAGTGCAACAGGGATTTTGTGTGATCGTAACTTTCCGTTAAAATTGAAAGGGAAGTTTTATCGGAGCGCTATTCGGCCTGCCTTATTATATGGTACAGAATGCTGGGCTCCTAAGAAGCATCACACACAGAAGATGCACGTAGCGGAGATGCGCATGCTTCGTTGGATGTGCGGTAACACTAGAAAAGACAAGGTACGAAATGAGGATATTCGTGCAAAAGTTGGTGTAGCACCCGTGGAGGAGAAGATGCGGGAAAACCGGCTTAGATGGTTTGGTCATGTGCGACGCAGACCTATGGAAGCACCGGTTCGACGAATAGATACTCTCGATATGGGTAATGGCAAAAGGGCAAAAGGGAGACCGAAGAAAACATGGATGGAGGTGATACGAAACGATATGGTTGCCAAAGGACTCAATGAAAGTATATTGTTCGATAGAAGTGAGTGGAGACAGAGGATTCATGTGTTGGACCCGGCGTGATTCTCATGTTGGTTCATGTAGCCTACCCCTTATGCTTGGGATAAAAGGCTCAGTAGTTGTTGTTGTTGTTGTTGTTGTTGTTGGAAAATAACACAAACCTAACTACAAAATATTAAAAAAAACAAATAGAAAAGGAAAAAAGAAAAGAAAAAACAAGGGCAATAAAACAGAGAGATGATTTCTTATGCAGACCTTGTCCAGCCTAGCAACCTCTTCAAGTGTTTGAGCATTTACGATTGCAGCCTGAAGATATGAAAAAGAAATTCATCATTAGCATTAGTTTGATGCTACTAAACCTATTCTCGAGTCCCTGGCAAGCATTAGCTGTCAATAACAATTCATGATGACGACTTAAACCATAGATTCTGCCTAGATGAATGGCACAATGCAAACAAGAAGTGACCAAAAATATATAAACAAAAAAAATAAGAAGAAACAAAGAGCGATGAAAGAGAGAGTTGGAGCTCCATCAAAACTTTCATGGCACTATTTGAAAAAAAAATTATTTATTTTTTTTTTTGTGTGTGTGTGTGGGTGGGGGGGGGGAGGGGGAGGGGGAGGGAGAGAAGGATCCTGAAACTGTAATCCTCAGAAAATCTATCATATGATTTATGGGAGGGCAACTTTAAACAAATAATATTACAAAATGGTTCTTCTACTAAATTTAACTTTGTCTCAAGAATAAAAAAGAGCCATATTGATGAAAGTTCTCTCTATCAAGAGACGGTAAGAAATCGTAAAAATATATCTGCTATTAGCAAAGCAAGACCAAAAAATTGGGCTTGGGGGGTAAGCTGCATCAGCTGTTTCACATAACTGAAGGAGACTGGGCCTTCTACAGCATTCATCCAGTAATAGAGGCAGGATTAATAATAGCCATCATAGCTAGATTAAGCAAGAGTAAAGGGGCAAGCTCCAAGGATGCATTCAAAACTTTCGAAGTCCCCGTAATGGTTCATCATCATCATCATCTGCGCCTTTTCCCATCAAAATGTTGTCAGCTATGAAGCAAAACACCAATAAAGATCAAACAAGGTTTTACGACCGGCTATCGACCTGACTCTCAAAATAGGTGTCAAATTCATGGTTCACATAAATATGACAAGAGAGGGGCTCGTCAAAGTCCACCGATTATCATCCTATAAATTCTCATAGACTACGGAGGATTCAAAAGGAAGGGGAACAGATGATATATTTGCTATATGGAATTATGTTTAACTCCGAGGTATAAATATAGCAAAGAGCGAAATGGAACATAAATCCTCAGTCCCATGGTTCTTGATGGTTTTATATCCAACTAGGCATCTTCCTTTGCACCAATTTTTTGCCAACGCAGTTTTATTTACTTGTCCTCGTCCTTCCACAAAACAAAGTTGTGTCATTTTTCATCATGGATTTATATCTAATGAAGCAAGTCCAGGTTTTCAGGAATTTCTATGAAGGTAACAACATACCATGTTTGTATTATTATATGATCTACACTGCATACGATTCAAAGCAATTTAATTATTTAATCACTCAAAAGAATGCAACAAAAACTCAATTTACCACAAAGTTTTATTTAAAGCGTTGCTTTGGAATAGTGCATGTAAGAATGTGTGTATTTTTAGAGAAATGGACAGAACAAGTTCAAGGGCATGCAACACACGCGAGGGAGAGGAGACCTGCCCATTTATTTCGTGGTGGAGATGGGCCCCAACCTTATGCTAAAATAATGTGTACACTCTTTTTTATATCTGTAACTATCAGGGCTAACAAAATGCCCCTCTTACCTTTATCAAACTTACCGTGTTTCTAAACATGCCTCTAATTTGAATTTTGATAATCCAACATTTTCCTGAAACCCTGAGGTAGAAAAAACTGCAATTTCACATGTCATCCTAACCCTTTAAAATTTTGACATAATTTTCGTTATAATAAAAAAAATTAAAAGCCTCTTCCTTTTCAAAATCCCTCCCCCAAACTTTGATAAATAAGATAAGGACGGTTTGTTTTCCTCAGTCCTCATAAATCCTATGGAATACTATTTTCATGATCTCTCCTCCCGCTTGAAATTTTAGATTCCGACGTTTCCAAAGATCCTAATATCTCCAACCCTAAGGAAGGAAATGAGGACATTATTGCTCAAAAAATAAATGTGAATGCTAGTTACTTATGGTTAAGAGTAACCAAATGATCCAAATTCCGGATGATTGCCAGTCAAGTACTAAATATAAACTTGAGGGATGTCTTTTGTATAATTTGATTTTAGCTTTTGGTGAAGAGTTGCATGATGATACCTTGTGAAAGAAGGGACCATAGGCTCATGCATCATGACCCACCACTCCATTGACTATTACAATAAATCTAAACAACCCGTTACATGACTTACATCCACTGGAAATTTTTATAGATGAAGCATCAAGTAAAGAGTTGACAATGAACTTAATGTAGTATCGAAGACAAAGGCATGATTTGAATTTACATGAAGAGACTTTCGCTAACCGCCTTTTAGTACCAATCATATGATGACCAGAGTTGAAGATTCCTAAATGAGGCGAGCTGGTATCTAAGCAATGCTTGCAAGTCTGCAAATTTTTCCTCATGGATCCTGATGGTAATCCATAACCACATTAAAAACTCCGATGTCGTCACTATTTGCTCCTCAGGTCACGGCCTTTTACGGGGAATGGCCCATAAATACTTTCCTTTTGCTCAAGTCACATACAAATTAACGGACCCTGCGATTATCAATCAAATAGGGATTTCTATAATTCTCAAGACATCGATTTCGTAAGGCTAGCCTGGATGGATTCTTGCTGCCAGATAATCATAGGGATCAAGACCTGCGACAGAATGAAACAACACTCCACTAATGAAGAAATGAAGCTGCCTTGACCTTTGACTGAATCTAACCATAACTTGAGGGACTGTATAGTTGCAGGTAAAGAACAACAAAGTGGCAGAGGAATAAAAAATGGTGAACTTTCCTTGTTTTGTTTGGAGAAGGAAAGTGCCCTTGCACCGTTATTGGCGTGTCCCCTTTCTACACTCCCACATTAAATGGGATGGGATATTTATACCATCCTTCGTTATTTTGTTCGGAAACTATATAGTCAAGGCTCCACATAGATATCTCCTCTCACTTCTAATGTTAGGAAAGAACAGCTATGGTTTAACATTTGGTTCTGTTTCCTTTCCAACACTGTCGTTCTCTTTCAGAAAACAAAACAGCTCTAAAGTGTTCTGGCAAGAAAACTCACCACTTGTATAGCAATTTTCCTCTCAAACTAAGAAAAAACTCCAGGATAACAGATGTATAACTCTTTGAAGAATTAGGTTGGTTGACTAGTTTAAAACAAAAATCCTACCACTGTAACTCACTTATATGCCTTTATGGAAGAGACAGTGTTCGGGCAGTTTATAGATGGAACCGAATCTTGAACGAAAAAACCTTGAAAGGGCTTGAATTATTTACCTGTGATGGTCAACTTTTAAGTTTATTATTTTTTACCAAGACAATATTTTGTTGGTTCATCAGGAGTCAAAAAGTAACCAGACCCTCAAAGTTCAACGAAAACATAACATAGGGAAACAAAAACCCTTCGATCCTTAAATCTTCATAGTCTCCTACCTCCTATAATCCCTTCTGTCTTTCACGACAATAAAGCTAGTGATGGGAGAAACTGGTAACTGCAAGATAAAGAAGAGAAAATGTTGGCAGAAGAGATTAGACAGAACTACCAATATACCAACAGTTCTCTACAGACATAGGACTACCACCACCGATGGTGGCTCCCAAACTTAATGCTTCAAGTATATAGAAGATGGAAATATGTAAGAAAAGATAAATACAGGGACCGAATGCAGTAACTTATAATGCAGTAACTTATAGCAAGAGAGTAACTTCAGGATAATAAACCAAATCATTAATAAGGCAGAAAAGGTTGCAGAATATTTATGCATACCTTGATGGCTGTAATCTGCTCTGGTGTGGGTGCAACGACCTTTGGAAACTCCTCTACTTTTGGAACATCCATTACTTCCGGAACCTCACCTGGAGTAAATGTCTTTACAGGAACTTTTTTGGCCTCCTCTTCTGCTTCCTTTGATGCAAACAGATTTTGTGCTTCCATCCTCTCCTATTATTGACAAAAAGCCTTATCATTGAAGCCTTAAAAAACATTATTGTAGTCAATATAGCATATAAATGCAAATGAAATAATATAAATTTAGTTAAAAGTAACCGAAAGCATACTCAGACTGAGGTACTCCATTTTCATGTGATTAACGGTTGGTAGTGTGTATGAATACGGGTCTTCATATTAAGTAACAAAAACTGCTCGGTATCTATTGGTGAGTGAGGTGGTGGAGATTGGTGGCAGAGGGTGCTCGGTCGGTTCAGGGTAGTAGATTTCAACGTATTGGAATCATAATCAATAGTTTCCATGTAATAATGGGCATATCAAAAAGAAATTAAAAAAAAAAGTAGTCTGTGCTATGCATCATCCTGATCACTGCAAATTTCTTTTGTCAATGGAACTCTATGATTTATTTAGATATACAATTTAGTGAATTTAGGGTTCCTAATAATCATATTAGCCTTTAGGAGAAGTGACTAGGACTGATCATGTCAACATGAAAGGTTTAGATCATATTTAGCCATTCGATCAAATTATCCATCACTTTGAGCATATATCAGTCTTGACTCTTGCCCCTCTAAATTTTGTGGAGGATATACCTCGACCTAACCATGTCCACATGCAACGTCCAATGGTGTATTTATCTATAACAACAATAACAATGATAATAATGATGAAGACTGCGAGATTTTAGATTTTGAATATTCAATATTAAGATCTCCACATAAAAGAGTAACATAAATTCTCAATATATATATTTTTTAAAGAATAAAACAAAGACTCATCTTGAAGCCGAAGTTGTTCGAAAACCCTAGCTTTGAAATCAAACTCAAAACTCTAGCTAATTGATCACATGGTTCGAAGAAAAAATCGAATCTCCTCCAAAATCGAAATCAAAGTCTCCTACGCGAAAACCCTAAGCGCTCAAATCTGAAGCCTCCGAGTAGTAAAACCCTAACCGCTTGACGTCGAAGCTTCAAACCCTCGAAGTCATAGTGTCAAACTCAAAGTCGAAGACTCCAAGTCTAGGTTTAAGTCCCCAAAACCCTTGTTTAACGTCTTGGCCAACGTAAAAAGAATTGGGGATCTAGAGTTGATTTAGATGTTATTATCATGAAATACACATTTACTTCTTATAAGGCTTTATAAGAGTGTAAACATCAATAAAGAGGGTACAATAGCAAACCTTTAAATGAACCCCAATCGATAAGAAATAGAATAAAGTTGCCCGATTAATACGGTGAAAATTTCACACCCGCTTTAGCGGAAGAAATGGAGCAGTGGACAGCGCTTCGCCACCTACGAGACCGCTTTTTAAAGAATCAATAAGTGATTTACATGGAAGAAAATCGATCCATTCTATAGCCAATATGGACCAAAAAATGGTTTTCGACGGATATAACGTGAATATGTATCAGAGTCAGAGACGTAGATGGCTGATACTTCGACATGATTTCAAGGTGCAATAAAAGAATAACTCTGACTTGAACAACACGATCAAACAATTCGCCAATAAGTTATTTACATGTCGGTGATAAAAGAAAATAGATCCATTCTATATGCAATATGGGGAAAATGATTTCAGACAGATAGAATATGAACATCCTTTGGATATACAGATAAACGATAGTTCGACATGTGCAACAAAAGTATGAACTGCGTGGAAGGCATCAGTGCGCGATGAAAGAATTTTAACAGATATTGCGTGAACATGCCTTCGAAACATTGAATAGCTAATAGTTCAACATTCTTACAAGATGAAATAAAAGAAAGAACTATGTGGAAGGCGCTAAGTGCAGGATGAAAGATTTACCTTTTGTTTAACTTTCCTGAAATCTAGCAAGCGCAGTCCTTTTAGTTTATGGATCACATATAACCGATAATTTGGCTTCTTCGTAATATTATTGTCCAGTAAGCTAAGAGTTCGCAGTTTTGGAAGAGATGCAAGGGGGTCAATCTCCACCAAGTTGACAAGACGGTTGTTTGTAAGGACCAACGTGTGTAAGTTAGGCAAGTACTCTGCAGAATAATGAAATTAATCTGTAAGAACATATGATTTTATAAATAGACCTTCTATCCAAATAATGACAGGTTCAAAGTTTTCTCACCTCCAATGTTAGGGTTGATACGGGTGATTCTGTTGTTGTTAATCAACAAGGTGCCAAGACGATTAAAGAAAGGGAAGTTTTCAAGTTTGACGATCTCATTATCAGAAAAATCTATGGTATCGAATTGGTCCTGCCAATGGAAAAAAGAAAATAAGTGAAGTTAACAGATTCCTACCGAGGCAACAACTATATAGGTTAAGAACAGTAGCCAAAATGTATCATGTATTTAAGAACAAAATAGAGATACCGAATATTGGGGGAGGATACAGATTCGGGACTTTTGGTATCGGGCTCAATTTTTTTACAAAATGTTATTATTCAAAGAGCATGAGCATAATATCTGATCTCGTGTATGATGTAAGCATAAATAACTAGTCCTATGAAAAAAACGAAGTGACAAGATAGCCTCTTGGTTTAGTTGGAGGACATCCAGTACAAGGCAATGAAAGCAAACAACTAAGTCCTGTAAGTCGACTATTCTAAAGATGAAGCCAAAAATAAGAGGTCTTCTAGCTGAAGTATATAATAAAGAAGTAGACAAGATGAATGTTTTGGCCACCACTTTATAATTGCATAGCCATAGCACTTGTCCATATTTTCAAGCCATGATGTAAAGGGCTATAAATGTCACTCTCTTTTATAAACAAAGGTGAACTCTCATTATGGTTGACTAGCTATTCCTTTCCTGGTTTTCACGTAGGCGATCTCTTAGTACTTCTTTATGATGATTGAAATGCTGGACCAAGGGTGCAAAAAGTGCAGACTGTTAAACAACAATGACACTGACACTATCCGCTTTCTAATCCCAACTTATTTTTAAGTTGTGCTATACCATAGGTCATTCCCGAGCCTTGAATGGACCGGAGTAATAGCTGATCAAAGTATCTTTATTGGCAATCTGCTAAAAGATGGGATAAGCAACGAGTAAGAAGTTGGAAGTAGCTTCGCTTGGGGGAGGGGAATGAGGAAGAATTGAGTGATGGTTTGGCACTGCAACAGAAACCATCAAGTCCATCTTTAAAAGATATATTATAGTAAATGATGGGACAAAAAGGACTAAAAATAGAGATAAATAACAAAGCTTGAGGCAACAAAAGAAACTATGGCACTTGATAGTGTAACACAGTATATGGTCCTTAAAATAGTTAAATGGATAACAAGGATTCATAAATCTGACACCAAAGCTACGGACTGAAGGCTTTGTTTCACCTCAAAGAGTATAATAATGCTTTTTCCATATCATCACTGAACTCTAATCATGTATGAAGTAATTCTTTACAAGTGTAAATTGCTTATTGGACTGTATATTGCAGGCCCAGCCATTATGAAGGCTTTGGAATGTTCATTTATCAACGCTTTGGTGAATCAATACTCTCATAATTTCTTTCAATTCAAGTGTTTTTGTTTCCGTTGCCTTACACGGAGCTGCACACCCACCCCCAACCTTTAAATTTGCATGAGGGCTTTATGTATCCTGAAACTAA
This sequence comes from Agapanthus africanus, assembly GCA_030015575.1. Lineage (NCBI taxonomy): Eukaryota > Viridiplantae > Streptophyta > Magnoliopsida > Asparagales > Amaryllidaceae > Agapanthus > Agapanthus africanus. Next base: position 410,518,296 of record CM057349.1, on the reverse strand, counting down.
TGTGCTGAGAAAAGCAGCAATTCTTTCCGATGTACTCATTCGGTCATGCCCACGCCATAAATGGTTCGTGTACATGGAAAATGTCTAGGGAGGATTCTCGAATACATGCTTGGAAAACAATCCTCACACATCCAATAAACCGAATTGAGCTCCAACTTTCAAATTGATCAAGATATATGCTTGCACGAATAAATATCTAACATTGTCAAGATCAGCCGACAATACACACACAAACATTCCGTTGTTTCCCACTCCTATAAATTAGAATATATTATTTCCGTAGGCTCCCTTTGTAAAACAACAATGAAGGTTAAGCTTGTGCCTTAGATTTGGTCCTAAAAACTCTCATTATGTCCTTATTTTCTCCATGAACTTAATTTTCTACAAGCTAAACAAAACTAATTTTGATTTCAAAAATAGCCCTAGCCTGGTGTTGCATCTTGCTAGCACCTATGATTCGAACAAAAGGCTCAAACTTACCTCAGTAGCGCCCAAGTTCTCGAGCACCGCGATCTTGTTCCCTGCAAAAATCAAATCGACACAAAAAAGAAGTGAGAAACGAAACAGAAAAGGAGAAGGATCGATCGTGGATGGCTAGGGTTTTAGAGAGAGGGAGAGGGAGGTACCTCGAAGGTCGAGCTCGCGCTCCCTGATGGCGTTGAAGAAGTGAGGGCTCTTCCATATCAAATCCGCCGTCAGCCTCACCATTGCTGCTGCGGCTCCTTTTTGTGCCCTAATTGAAGAAATGCACTGCTTTGAGGGACTACCACGAGAGAGCAAGCAAAAGCACCAGGGTCAAGGTTTATGATTTTTTTCCCAGATTAGCCCTACTCTAAAAAATAATTCTCAAACAAAGACAGGCCAAAAAATATTTCCAAGAATAGACAAACCTTCGCCATGTAGGACGCGCGGGGCAATTACATGGAAAAGGAAAGTCTCGAGTTGGAATACGATAAAGTGAAAACGCTATTGCCAATAGCGTTTTCACTTTACCATATTCCAACCCAGTCAAAGTCTCGGATTGGAATATGCGAAATGTGCCAAAGTGATGTTTTCAATAGCGTTCTCACTTTGAAAAATATATTATAACCAATAGTGTTTTCAACCCAAGAAAAACACTATTGGCGATAGCGTTTTCCCTGGGCCCACCAACCTTTACTATAAAAGCTATTGAGCACCCTCCTCCTATTCACCCGAAGCCCCTTTCTCCTCTCTCTTAACCTTCACAACCCTCCTCAAAGCCTCGCAGACCCCCCTCCTCTCAAGCCCCTTTTAGACGGCGATTCAGCCATCGCCGTCACTCTAGCAGTCGATCCGGCCTTCCTCGCTCTCACCCTCAATCCAGCCCTCTTCCTCGCTCTCGCCCTCGATCCAGCCATCGATCTTCTCTTCAAGGTATGCTCACATAAAAAAAAATTGTAATATTTTAAATATTTTACAGTAAATTAAAAAATTTGCAGCAAATTAAATTATATCAAAATTAGGATTTTGGGTAGCGGGTTGATAGATTTTGGATAGCGGGATTTTGGCTAGTAGTTGAGTTCCAATAATTCTGTCTAAAATAGCTATTTTTGTGGATACCTAAATTTAGGGCTCAATGGGTGAATTAGATGGGTTTTTTGTGAAGCTGGAAGAGGTTTTTATGCAATTATCGCTTAGAAATATATTCCCGCATTCAATATGTACATTGATGAAAATGTTTTTATACTAAAGGGTGTTGATATCCTGATCATGGCTTGTTATCTTCCGGCTTGGTTGTATTTCGGTGGACGGGTTGTGAACAGTAGAACTCATGGTGTTGAATATTAGGACTCTACTACAAAAGAATCAATTTGGCTCCGTCGGCATGCAACGATGGAAGAATTTGTCACGACCCATCCCCAATACAAAGAGTATTGTCCGCTCTGACCGAAACCGCACGGTTTTGTCCTTTGGAGTGAACCGGACCCGACCAAGGGCCACTTCCCAGGAGGTCACCCATCCCAGGACTTCCCTGGCCCGAGCACGCTTAACTGCGGAATTCTCAAACTCCTGTAGTGCCAGTTCACTTAAAAGACGCCTCTGTATTGAAAAGCGGTATCAATTCATTTATAGTACAGATCTGTCCTCTTTCGGAATGTATTCCGAAGATTCCTCATTGTTTTAAAGTGGGTCCCCATACTTATCTGGTATATATGGGTATACCGGATAATACCTGGGGTATTACAGAATTGTTGGGGTTGATTTATAAAAAATTAGTACTCGATCCTAAAACATGCTGTTTGACAATTCAAACACAAAATGATGGAAGGGAGAAGATCGCTCTTCAAGCCTGTGACCATCGTAGATAGTAACTCATTGCAATCTATGATTAAGTATGTATCAGCTCCAAATTCGCTGTGGGGTGCGTTGGAATTGTATATCGGAGAACAACAGCCTCCTGAAGTGCGGTTCACGTCATAACATGAATTTCTGTCACAGAATGAAGTTCCACTTACAGGAGGAATCCGCTTAGTGAGAATGTTGCAGATGAAGTCCTGGAAAGTGAGCATAAAGTATCACCACAGCATGATGGCGGTGAAGGTGGTGACATGGTTGCATATATGAGTACGTTGAATGAGAATCCTTCTCAGTTATTTGCAGGTGCATATGTCAACAATGAATTGGTATACAACGATGATGATAAGAACATTCATGACGTAAGTGAGGATGATGATGGGGATAATTCAGTTGCACATAATACGGTGAATATGAATCATCAAAATGCACCAGCAACCGTGTTTACTTCCACGGATTAGATTGAAAATGCGGTAGTGAACAATTGCGAAGCACAAAATGTTACCGGAGCCGGTGGTCTGGAGCTGTATAAAGATCAAAAGTTTCAATGTAAGCAGGATTTGAAACATGCAGTGGTGATGCGTTCAGTTAAAAAACATTAGCGGTATACAGTTGTAAATTCGAACTTACTAACTTATAGGGTTGTGTGCAAGATCGATGGAGGGTATTCGTGGGTTCTCCATGCATGTAGGCGGAATATTGACGAGCCATTCATAATCAAGATACTCAAAAAGCCTCACACATGTGTCAATTCAATTCTAAACAAAGATCACTTGCAGATTGACTCAAGTTTTGTTGCAAAAACTATTATTGATATTATGAATGTGAATTTGAATATGACGTCCCAAGCCATCGTTCAAACCATTAAAACCATGTTCGGTTATGTTATAAGTAATAAAAAAACTTGGTGGGCAAAGTGTAAAGCCATGGAAATATTGTTCGGGAACTTCACCACATCTTATGCTGAACTACCTAAGTTCATGATAGTATTGCGGATTGCTAAACCTAATATCGTTGTTCAGTGACTGACTGTAAACGTTGAATAGGGAAATGAACTGTTTAGAAGGATATTTTGGGCATTCGGTCCGTGTATCTAGGGTTTCAAATTTTGCCATCCGATTATTAGCATCGATGGGACTTTCTATATAGGAAATACAAAGGTATGTTGTTGATTGCAGTTACTCCAGATGCAAATGATCAGTTATTTCCCCTCGCTTTTGCCATTGTCGAATCAGAGAACACGGACAGTTGAAGTTGGTTTATGCGTAACAGACGAGTATTTATAACAAACCGTATAGGGTTTTGTATTATATCTGATCGTCATTGTTCTCGCTGAAAATTTTGGCTCAAATTTTATATTTGTTCGCACCCATTTTAGGATTCATCCAATGGATGCGATGCGACACGTGCAAAGGATGTGCGCATGGCTTAAGCTCATCGCATGCAAAACATGTGCGCAAGGCTTAAAGCCATCGCATGCAAAGCACGTGCGCATGGCAAATGCTATCGTATGCAATGAGGCACGTGCAAAGCACGTGCGCATAGCAAAGGCCATCGCATGCACTTGACTAAGTCATTACTAGAAGAAAATATTCTATCAGTTAACAAAGTTACCAAAAATAATTAAAATTGATCTTGGATCAATGATCCAATGGTGTGCACGCACCTTAAATTGATATAAATCAATTTGAATCTGTTTGTTAATAACATAACAAAATAATTAAAATTGATTTTTGAATCAATGATCTAATGGTATTCATGTCACCTTTAATTAATATGAATCAATTAAGATCAAAACGAGATCAAAACTCACCCGATTGTTGAGAATAAATCCTAATAATTCCTTTCATATAAATAGAAACCCCTCACAATGAAAGGGGTTTTGGATCTTTTTGGACTCTTTAAGCTTGTGTTCTCCTCTCTAAAAAAAAGAAGAACGAAGTTCTCGAAGAAAAAGAAACCTTAGTCAATTCGGTAATAAAAAAGAAAAGGATACTCTCTCTCTTTTATAAAAAAAAGCTAGTGCTTTTCAGAACGAAGCTGGTGCTTCTCAAAATAAAATAAAGATCAAATGATCTTAGAATTTATCTCTTTCATACAAAAAACCAATGCTTTCATGAGAGATCTATTCTAAAATCCAAGACTTTAGATAACACCCTTGTAAAAAGAAGATCACAAAAACACAGATCGAAAGTAGTGTTTCTTTTGAAAGTTTGTACTTTCGTTGAACTTAAATGTTACGCCCCGCTTTCCAAAATACGTGACTATGGCACGTGACAGAGCCAACCATGCTACTTGTGGCTAGAAATCATCCCTTCACAGTCACATTACGGCTGTCTATAGGATATCAAGAACAGAAAAATATATAATCTATCTAGTATATGTCCATTTACCACAATAAATAAAACCAAAAAAATGCATAAAGCGGAAACAAATAAAATCCAATAAACAACATTTGAATCCTATCCCAATATGGGCTCACATCAAAAGAAATAAAACAACGGAAATAAATAAACTAAGAGTCAAAACTAAATAGCTCGCTCCTCATTGCTCGGCTTGATTGCTAAAATATTCTTGATCTGCCTGCAATAAAAGTAGAGAAACCGGGCCATGCAAAACCCAGAAGTCAGTGCGTCATAGATATCAAATAACAGTGATAATTCAGGATATAACAATATAAGTAACTATGAATATAAATAAATAACACAGATATGAAATAGTTAGGTATGTGTATATATGTAATATGTGATGTGTAACCTAAAACTGTGCTTCTAGGTTATCTATTCTAAAAGTCTTTGAAATCAATTAATATAATTCTCATCATAACCCAACAGTATACATCCCGTTCATTCCCCACGGGACCACGGTAACAGTATTTATTCCGTAACGCCCGGAAAAATGGCAAACAAGTAATTATTCCGTAACGCCCGGAAAAAACAGCAAACAAGTAATGATTATTCCGTAACGTCCGGAAAAACGGCAAATAAGTAATTATTTTGTAATGCCCGGAAAAACGGCAAACAAGTAATAATATCCTCTTGAGTTACGTTTCGATTACATTCTTGATTTCCCCTTTTCCCCCAGATTTGTGTTCAAGTCAGGTATTACCAATATAGATCTAATGCCAACACATGATCAAGTATGTACAGTTCTTGTCTATGCAGACAACAAGTCACGTCCATCAGGCAACACGTCAATATTGTTGGCATTAGCAACAAGTCAAGTAGTGTGTCGTGAACATGTCATGTGATACATATCAACCAAATAGATACCCAATGTGAAACTGTAACCAATATCGAAACACGGCTAATGCAAGGATGCATGCATATCTATCTGTAATAATCATTATACGTTCATTACCATATATGATGCAAACTAAATAACATATTGTACTAATGTAATAGTATAATAATATCATGATATTCCGGTATGCAACTAGATATACTATTGTCAGTATGGATACGAACGGATAGTGTAAAACTGTAAATTTATAATATTTGCTGCATAATAAAATACATGCACTATTTTTTTCATATAAATATCGATATAATAACATAGCATGTTGCAAGTTAAAACTTGCCTGATCGAATCTCACGGATGCTACGTCAGACGTCGGAATAACGTCGCGATGCAACTACGCGTGCAGGACTAGACCTGGCTGAACAATGACGTGACGTGACGACTAGGCTGGACGACAACGATGACTGGGTTGTCCGGATCGTCGGCGATGCGTGCGACTCCGGCGAGACGATCGGAGAATCAAGAACCGATCAAGAAAGAACACGAAGAAAGTATGATGTTCGCTGTTGTGTCAGGCTCTGGTGTTGAGTTCTGGGGACAGAGGACAGAAGAAAGAGGGCGAGGCGACGGCTTGACGACGATGAGGGTTGCCGTCGGCGACGAGGTGGCTATAGGTTTCTTGAGTTATGATCAGGGTTGGGGAGTTGTAGGATGTGGTGCTGTTCAGACCATAATATTGCATTTATCATTCCCCTATTCTTATCCTTTTTATAAATAAACAGGTACTCTTGACCCACATTTGTTGCATATTACAGGTTATAGGTTTCTGGAGCAAATACAGTGAAAAAGACACAAAACAACAGAAAAAGGGACTTTTGACCAACAAGTAGACGGATCCTAGTCAAGCCTAGTCGAAGAACAGTGCAAGGTCCAAAAAGTCAAGTGAAACGGTTAAAAAGCCCAATACAAGTCTTCACTAAAAATCTGGAGAAGATCCAGAAGTCCAACAGAGAAAAGAAGAGTAAAAACAGAAGCCCAAAGAGCCAAGGAAGCATCCCACAAAACACAGTCCACTGATCTCATTAATGGGCCGCGGATCCGCGGCCCAAGCCACCAATGGGCCGCGGATCCGCGGCCATTCAGAGCCCATGTCGGTGGATCTTTCTTCTGTTGCTGCGACTGTTAGATTGTTGGGATTTTTCGTGGTCAAATCTGTAAATTCACGTGTGCGAGAGTCTGTAGCCCTAGGTTTCTTATTTTCCTATAAATTGTAATTTTAGATCTGTAAAATGCGATGCCTCTTTTCAATAAATAAAATTCTGAAATTCTGGAAGTGACATTCAGATCTGTTCTTTATCGCTTGGAGGGAGCCATCACCATTAGTAAGTGTTTTTCTTTTATTCTTTTAATGTTATTTCATCCCCTAATGAGCGAGTAGTCTCCTCGCTTGTTAGGGTTAGCCTTAGGGAAAGGGTTGAGAGATGAGATCTCTCACCCCTTTCAATGCCTAACCCATTAAGAACTCCATGCATGCGCGCACAACCGCTCCCTGCGGCACCCTACCCCTCGAGGTAACGGTGAACCGCAGTATAAAGGGCCGGTTGCGCGCGTTTTCCATGGGGGTTAGGGTAATTAACGATAAAGGAAGGATACGAATCTAGAGGAAGAAAACATCTTCCCAAAAGAGTCGTATCCACTTTATCGATATTTACTATAACACCTAATGGATCTAAAATACGGCATTGAGAGCGGTGAGGAAACATCAATCTCCAAAACTTTCTCTAAGCCTAACCCTAGCTAGAATTTAAATTAGATTAATTAAGTTTTAGATCTAGATTTTTATAAAACCAAAACGACAAAAAGAATCAACTCGTTAAGACACACTAAAGGAATTTACCCGTCTCTGTGGATCGACCCGCACTCACCGGCTAGCTGCGAAGCGACGCCGTTTCTTGATTGCGGTAATTATATTTTTGATCGTAAAATCTCTATAATCAAATGGCGCCGTTGCCGGGGACGGCGTAATCTTTCTTTTTGTGAATTTTCGGGTTGATATAAAATTGAAAAATTATAAAAATATGAAAATATTAAAAAAAATATAAAAATTATCAAATTTGATCTGTTTGAAGGGTTTATTTTTGAATCTTGCAGGAATAGCAAGGATCTGGAATTATACAGAGGGCAAATAAAAATTTTGCATATAAGAACAGAGAGGAAATAAAGACACAGAGCAGTTCAAATTTTTTCTGAAGCTGAAACCCTAAGTTTGCCGCTTTTCTGCCGCCTAAGTGGGACTCCCGCCACGGATCCGCGCCTTGACTGCCACGTCAGCGCACTAAATTTTGTGAGTTTGTTCCTCCTTCTTCCCTCTGTCAATCTCCATATCTCTATCTGTAAAAATTTTCTGCAGGGTTCTTTGCGTAAAAAGTCTTTCTCCCCCTTCTAAATAACAGATTTCTGCAGGTTTCTTTGCGCCGCGCTAAAAAAAAATTCTGATTGCAAGTGAATTTTTATTTGTTTTGCATAATTTAACCGGACTCTAAGGGGCTATTTGACCAAATCCAGATTGGGTGGGGATTTCATCACCCTTCCCAGGACCCCAGAAAACACCTAAGCATTTTGCATCGACCACCTTTAATTAAAAAAAGATTAGACTCAGACCTAAGGACAGCGAGCTCAATAGGAAAAGGACTAGGGTAGGCATCGGCCGTTTATCCTAACCGACATTGCGGTGTCTAGGCTAGTGGTTTTTAATTAGGCCCACTGTAGTGGTGGTTCCTTCCCACTTACCTGGTCGTATTTGTCCGTGAAGAGGCGGTTTGAGGTCTATTTCTAGCCCTAGTTAGGAGCTGTCTAGTAGACCTAGGCAACCCTAGATCTAGGTCTGATTGTGCATGTGTGGTTGATTCAGTTGTGTCACGAGTCCATTTTCTAAAACCTTATTGCAAAACTCTCCAATAAAAAATTTAACGAAAAATCTTTTAAAACTTGCAAAAATTTTGTCGCTAAGAAATCCCTGCATTCTTCTATCATGGGTACCCCACATCATAAATCTCTTGCCGAATCTTGGTATCCCGAACCTAACTTTGCGTCGTTCGTCAATTGTTTCGGTCAATTTAAAAATGATCCCTCCTTGCCAAAAAAATCTTTGAAAGATCACATAGAGGAGTCTAGGAGAAACAGTTTGACTTTTCAACCCACTTTGTGTCAACCGAGTCAACCTTTGCAACCTACATATGTTGATACCACTTCTTCAAGTCCTTCTGTCACTCCTAGGCCGATGTCCATTGCTGAGCATATTGCTCTATCTCGCAGTCGATCTTTCACCCCTCTCCACTCATTTAGTTTTAGGGAGCCACACGATTATTCACCTTCTTATCCATATGTTGACCCTACTCCTGTCTTACCACCCACTTCCTACCAGTCATACCCGACCTTCCCACCTTCACTAGACCCTGTTTCGACACAGCCATTAGGGAGTTTCACATACCCAACCAATTTTGAATCTTTTACTGAAACCCCCTCACCACCTAAGTCTAGTTTGGAAGAGTCGTTGGAAGTATATATTGCTGTAACAAATAGAATAATAAGGAATGTGGAAGCATCCATGGCCGCCCTTAAGTAACCTAGTGAACCGGTAGCTAGTGTCCCGCTAGTTCCGAATTTTTCAATGTATAAGGCGGCAGTTGGACAGAGTGAGAATGAGAGAGGATTTTCAAATCAAACCTACCCTTACCCAATTGAAGCCCACAACTCCGGTTTTCCATCGATTGTTCCAAATGATTCACCAGTTGAAAATAAAAATGAGTTGTGCGATTTTGTAGTGTTTAATTTGCCAAATTGTGAGGAACCCCTTTCAAGTGAAACCGCACCTAATCTTTTCGATCTTTACACCTCCACTTTAGAACCTACATTGATAAATATCCATGCTGTGGATGAAGTGTCTAAAGAAATTGATTTTCACTTGATTGAGGATATAGACGCCGGGAATATTTCGGATGATGAACCTGTCGATTTAATAGAAATTTTATGTTCAAATCATCATCCTGAGTTATTAAATGTTTCCCCCGAATCTCATATGCGTCTAGATTTTGATGATAATGGCATGGATGAATTAAATATTGAGGATAGTACTGAGGAGAGTCTTGAGGATAATATCGAGGTTGAACCATTTTTAATTGATGTGTCGGATTTTCCAATTCAGCCTCCTGAACCTTTGACTGTTATATCACCCTCCCTCCTTCCTATTGTTCCGACCGAACAAATGACCGTTACGCTTTCATCTCCTATACCAAGTTCGGCGTACCCATGTTTTCTTGCGAATTTTGAGGGATTTGACCCCATTGCACGACGAGTTGGTAGGTTAGCGCAATCGCTTTTAACACATCGGTCATCACAAATTGCGCTAATTTATTCACTTAATTTACACCCTCAAGATCGCACTCCACTTCTTTCTTCTTTCCGTCTTTCTTCTCCCCCACCGAGACCAGATTCTACCATTCTTCTTTCCACACGGTCTCGTGTGCTTTTCATCTCTTTTCTTTCCATCCCATTCTTGCACCAACTCTACCATTACCATGATAAGATTTTTGAATGGTTGGTGCTAACCTTTGGCTTGTGTAAGGCCAAGCTTAAGTTTGGGGGGAACCTTTGTATATATGTATATATCCTTTTGTTTTCTTTTTCTATAAAAAAATTAAAAAAAAAAAATTCAAAACATTAAAAAAATTATAAATAAATAAACAGGGGAGTATCGGTATTTTGACCCTCTTGGTTTAGCATGACAGTGAGGACACTGTCAAGTTCAAGTTTGGGGGTATGCTCGGTACGTCTTCTTCCTTCGCATTCATTTGTACATATTTTTGCATTTGCATACTTATTTGAAAATCTATAAAAATTTGAAAAATTTCAAAAAATTATAAAAATAAATGTATTCAATTTTGGCTAATTGACTTTAGTTTGACAGATAGGTTAACTAGCTAGGAACAACTAGATCTTAGACTTAGTGAATTAAAAACCCTAAAAATAACATTTCTTAAAGTTTAACGGTAGAAAGTATATGCCTTGTAGTTTATTTAGAAATAGGCAAATTTTGGGTTCACTTCTTGGGCTAAGTCGAAACAAGGGAAGAATATTGATATTCTTATTAGAGTATAAATTTGAAAGATAGTTCCTAGCTTAAGTCTAAATTCTGAAAATGTATACCCTACAATTTGCACATTCACGCACCTTGAAACTTGGAATAGTAGAAGAGACCTTGAAATGCTCTTGTCTAAAGTCCTTAGTACAATGAAAATAAAAAGAAAAAAAAAGTGAATAAAGAAAAAAAATGGACACTGGTTTTGTGATTACTTAAGGCTGTAAAAATAGAAAAATATTTAGCGAGGGTGCTTCATCACCTAGTGCCTTAGACCAACTGGTTTGGGAGTCACTGCTAAAGCCTTGGGTGTTGCAAGGACTAGGAAGTACGCTTTAAAGTGCAAACGCATTTTGTAATCGGTCGTTGGTACCTCAAGAAGTATTAACGGTCGCATGAAGGATGTGTAAGCAAATTTCATTCACCAACTAATTAGTACTTTGGACAATGGACAAGGGCATGATTGCTTGAATTGAATTTCCAAGTGTAGGGGTGATCTATACACACACGTAGGGGTACGTGATTGGAATTTAGATAAGAGAGAGGAATGAAAGATAAAATTTATATCTTTAATAGAGTTGATAGAAAATTCCTAAGTAGAGATGAAACCCTAGAAGGAAGACTTAAGAGATGCCGAAAGCCAAGTAGGTCTACATAACATATATGATCTTAAGTTACACAATAAGGAAGCGTGAAGAATATGGGTGGATAATTCACGAGTATAAGATAATAGAATTCCTTATTAGAAGACCTAATTGGAGAACAAAAGTCAATGGGCCGAGTTGATAGGATTTTGTGGGTGTAATCCACTGAAAACCCTTAGGAGACAACACTCCTCCTACTAGGGACACCTAGAGGTTTAACGGCTTGTTGCACGTGCTCAGTGCAATCGCGTTTCCCTGCGAAAGTGCGGTTAGGATTTTAGTGAATAAAAATAAGTTTGCTCGAGGACGAGCAAAAGGTAAGTTTGGGGGTATTTGTTCAGACCATAATATTGCATTTATCATTCCCCTATTCTTATCCTTTTTATAAATAAACAGGTACTCTTGACGCACATTTGTTGCATATTACAGGTTATAGGTTTCTGGAGCAAATACAGTGAAAAAGACACAAAACAACAGAAAAAGGGACTTTTGACCAACAAGTAGACGGATCCTAGTCAAGCCTAGTCGAAGAACAGTGCAAGGTCCAAAAAGTCAAGTGAAACGGTTAAAAAGCCCAATACAAGTCTTCACTAAAAATCTGGAGAAGATCCAGAAGTCCAACAGAGAAAAGAAGAGTAAAAACAGAAGCCCAAAGAGCCAAGGAAGCATCCCACAAAACACAGTCCACTGATCTCATTAATGGGCCGCGGATCCGCGGCCCAAGCCACCAATGGGCCGCGGATCCGCGGCCATTCAGAGCCCATGTCGGTGGATCTTTCTTCTGTTGCTGCGACTGTTAGATTGTTGGGATTTTTCGTGGTCAAATCTGTAAATTCACGTGTGCGAGAGTCTGTAGCCCTAGGTTTCTTATTTTCCTATAAATTGTAATTTTAGATCTGTAAAATGCGATGCCTCTTTTCAATAAATAAAATTCTGAAATTCTGGAAGTGACATTCAGATCTGTTCTTTATCGCTTGGAGGGAGCCATCACCATTAGTAAGTGTTTTTCTTTTATTCTTTTAATGTTATTTCATCCCCTAATGAGCGAGTAGTCTCCTCGCTTGTTAGGGTTAGCCTTAGGGAAAGGGTTGAGAGATGAGATCTCTCACCCCTTTCAATGCCTAACCCATTAAGAACTCCATGCATGCGCGCACAACCGCTCCCTGCGGCACCCTACCCCTCGAGGTAACGGTGAACCGCAGTATAAAGGGCCGGTTGCGCGCGTTTTCCATGGGGGTTAGGGTAATTAACGATAAAGGAAGGATACGAATCTAGAGGAAGAAAACATCTTCCCAAAAGAGTCGTATCCACTTTATCGATATTTACTATAACACCTAATAGATCTAAAATACGGCATTGAGAGCGGTGAGGAAACATCAATCTCCAAAACTTCCTCTAAGCCTAACCCTAGCAAGAATTTAAATTAGATTAATTAAGTTTTAGATCTAGATTTTTATAAAACCAAAACGACAAAAAGAATCAACTCGTTAAGACACACTAAAGGAATTTACCCGTCTCTGTGGATCGACCCGCACTCACCGGCTAGCTGCGAAGCGACGCCGTTTCTTGATTGCGGTAATTATATTTTTGATCGTAAAATCTCTATAATCAGGTGCTGGTGGTGGTTTGTGGTGTCGGGGAGCGGAGAGGGAGATGAGGAGGTGACGGCAAGGTCTGTGGTGATCGACGGTAAGGGGTGCAGGCATGGGCGTCAGAAGAGGTTGCTGGGTTAGGGTTGTCAGGGTTGTAAGGTTCTCGGGGATGGAAGAGGAGAAGAGGAAGTGGAGGTGGTAAAGGTTGTGATGAGGTCTTGGGGAGGCCGACGAGGTGGTGGTGTGGCGCAAGCGTAGGGCTAGGGTTGGGTTCTCGCGGGAACAGAGAAAAAGAAAGTGAGGAAGAGGTTGAGGGTTTAGGTTATATTAGGTTTATTAATATATATTATATATATATATATTATATATATATATATATATATATATATATATATATATATAAGAGAAGGAGAGAGACAGAGAATAGAGAGAGATACTGAGGGTGGGGGAAGAGAGAGGGATATAATATTAGTTAAATATTATATATATATATATATATATATATATATATATTTATTTATTTAGGTTTTTAGTTTAGAAATATATTATAATATATTTTATAGGATTATACAGCTAATGTCAAAATGCTCCGAATATTGTTCGGGTTTCTTCTAAAAATCTAGTTTTAAAATATGGAGAATATACGTACAAATTAAAATCATAATGCGATGCTCGGTCAGGAAAAATGCATACCCCCAAGTACGGATCTACGTAAATACACGCAGCGCTCTAAACGAGTATGTTTTAACAATTTGGACGTGAACATGATGTATGGATGCAAACATATGATATAGGGTATGATAACAGGCCATACTAGATATCAAAAATATATTATCTGGCTATTATTTGTATTATTAAAAGATAAGCAGATACCAAATATATTATACATGTATATAGAATTTAGATGTGCACGGATTCTCTGTACTAGCAAATATATGACGTAATCTTGAACCAAAATGGGTTTCAAGCATGCTGGTCGAGTCAGATACTAACCACAGTTACCAAATACATTATCCACACCCAAAAGCAATAATAATCAAGAAAACTGTCGTAAGATTAGGAAAACCCCAATAAAATATCGTATAAATGCACTAGGGTGTTACATTATACCCAACTACAAAAGAATTTCATCCTCGAAATTCCCGGAACACGCAAAGATACAATCAGACACGGATCTAAGAAAAGAGGTATGGAAACTTATGTCGGATCTCGTCTTCATGTTCCCAAGTAGATTCTCCATACGAACGATTCCCTAATGAAACAAGTAATGGAGAGATAACTTTGTTCTTGAGGATCTTGTCTCGTCGATCCACAATCGCTCTTGGTTGTTCTTCATATGTTAAATCTTCCCTTACTGTCAAGTCCGAGTGATCTAGGATGTGCGTCTCATCTTGAACGTACTTGCGAAGTTGAGATACATGAAACACATCATGAACACCCGCCAAGGATGGTGGTAAAGCCAATCGATATGCTACCTCTCCAACACGCTCGATGATACCGAAAAGCCCCACGAATCGAGGACTAAGCTTGCCTCGACTACCAAAACGAATCACTCCTCTAGTTGGTGATATCTTCAGGAATACAAGATCATAAATTGCGAACTCCAGAGGTCTTCCACCAGTATCGGCCTAACTTTTCTGTCGATCTTATGCCGCCTTCATATGATTTCGGATCACATTGACTTTCTCCACTGTTTGCACAATAAGATCCGATCCTAATAATCTTCTTTCTCCAACATTGTCCCAACAGACGGGCGAGCGACACTTACGATTGTATAATGTTTTGAATGGAGAAATCTATATAGTCACCTGAAAACTGTTGTTATAAGAAAACTCCACCAAGTGCCAATGATTCTCCCATGAACCCTTGAAGTCTAACATTCATGCTCTCAACATATCTTCAAGAGTTTGGATCGTTCTTTCGGACATGCCATCTGTCTGAAGATGATAGGCGGCGCTAAACTTTAAGCGAGTCTCCAAACTTTCCTATAGACTCCTCCAAAAGTGCGATAAAAATAGGGTATCACGATCGGAAACGATGCTCACAGGTACTCGATGCAATCTCACAATCTCCTGCATGTACTGCTATGCTAAAGCCTCCATCGACTGACCAACTCGAAACGGTATAAAATGAGCCGCCTTGTTCAATCGATCAACAATCACCCAAACTGCATTATTTCCCTTTAGACTCCGTGGTAGAGCTGTCACGAAATCCATGGTTATATGTTCCCACTTCCATTGAGCAATCGGAAGTGGTTGCAATAAACCAGCTACCCTTTGATGTTCAGCCTTGACCTGCCGACACACCAAGCACTTCGATACATAACGACCAATCTCTCTTTTCATTCCTTCCCACCAGAAATGTTGTTGTAGATCTCTGTATATCTTTGTGTCTCCCTGATGTACGGAATATGCGGAACTATGAGCCTCCTTCATGACTTCTTCACAAACATCTCCTTTAGGCACACATAGACGACTACCATATCGCAACGAACCGTCTTCATGAATTAACAAGTTCGTTCGAAGTCCCGCTTCTACTTGTTCTCGAAACTTCTGCAACTCTGGATCGTGCGACTACTCTGCTTTAATGTTGTAGATCAGGGATGACTGTACTTGCAACTGCATCAACTGTCCCAAAGAATTCAGTAGTACAATCTCCAACTCGAACCTCTGAAGATCAGCTATAATCTCCTTCTGTGCTGTCAACATCCGTATTGCTGGCAACAGACTCAGAGCATCCGGCACTATATTAACTTTCCCCAGATGGTATTTTAGATCAAGATCATAGTCAGCCATCAGCTCCAACCATCTACGTTGCCTCATGTTGAGCTCTTTCTGTGTGAACACATACTTTAAACTTTTGTGATCGGTAAATACTTTTACCCTTTTGCCCAATAAGTAATATCTCCAAATCTTCAAAGCAAAAATCACTGCGGCTAGCTCCAAATCATGTGTTGGGTAGTTCTTCTCATGGGTCTTCAATTGTCTTGATGCATAGGCTATAACCTTCCCATGCTGCTGTTTACCGCCGAAAACGGGAGACGGAACCGCGTAAGTCGTCTTGCCTGAATTTGGGGGCAGATGCTATTTGGTTTTATTCATCCACCTCTCCGAAGATGCCAAGTTGATTTATGGCACCGTATATCAGAGGTTTGGACAGATGTGGCCGTTGTAGCAGATTTCGTCAGATTCCCCTTCGTTTGCGAGGGGTTTTTGATTGTGGGGACACTCTTCCCTGCAGGCGCAAGCCCCTGCAGTTAATTACGTTACCACATCGTGATAACCCTTTTCTCCTGTTCCAGAAGTTCACTTCGTGTCGTGTTTGTTTGTTTTATTTTTGGTTGCCCGTGGATTGTATACGGAGACTAATTTATGTTGCCGCCCGTAAGGCGTGGATTAGTCCAAATCCGTATATCTTAGATTTGGGTTTGGGTTGATTTAAGGATCGTTGATCTGTTTTGAGATCAAGATCGACTTAAATGTATGTGAGCATTTGGGGGCTCAGTTGGTTTTTTTGTTAAGGATATGTTAGTCTAATTTGAGACTAAGATCTACTTAACAGGGTTTTTGGATCATTCAGATCCAACAAAAGAGCATTTGGGCTCTATTGTATTAGTTTAAGGACGTTTCGGTCCGTTGTTAGTTTAAGAACATTTCGGTCCATAGCTAGTTTAAGGACGTTGCGGTCTGTTGGGATGTGCTCATCGGGTTGGGAGTGCACCAAAGAGTTGTTGGTTGTCGGGACCCTCCACCTCTCTGGAGACGTTGAAGAATTACAACGACATGCATCCGAGGTGTGGAGAGATGTACCCATGAACCAAATGCCAGATTGAGGGGAGAGATCATGGTGGACCATATCAGAATCCTTAGTCATTTTTGGGAGACTAAGATTGACTTAGGAGATGTGGGATGGACATCGTTCTTGTCAATTAGTTTGGGAAGTCAAGAGCATAGAGGCTCGGTCTATTTGAAGATCCAAGATGTTTTAATCTCAGGAAGACTTAGCCAATTTGGGGCTGACGTTGGCTTCTTATAGTGTTAAACACTAATATATGCTTGGTGCTCACGTGCTCCCATGTGAGATTCTAAAGCAGTGTTAAACTCTGAAATTTGGGGCGCTCACGTGTGGCATGTGAAATACCTACAAGTTGGTGTTGTACCCTTGAGTTCAATCCTTGTCTATATATGCAAGTGTTAAACACTTAAGTCTTATGGCCATCACGTGTGGACACGTGAGGCGTCCCAGAGTTGGGCACTGCTTTTGGGTTTGTTCCCTCTACTTTTTATAAATGCTAAGCACTTAGCTCATATAATGCTCACATGCGAACACGTGGGGTGCTCAAAAGTGAGTGTTGTCTTTGGATTTTTCCCCTTTTCTATTTAAGCAAATGTTTGGGGGTCACGTGAGAACACGTGATTCGATCTCAGTCCTTCCTTTTTGTTTCTCAGAGGCGCTCACGTGGGAGCACGCGGGCCTTTGTTATATAGCGTTGAACGCTAATGAATCACCAGTCTGTTCTTTTATATGTATGGAAATTTTGATCTGAGTTTTGAGAATTTCAGGCCCTTTTCTTTATAAGAATTAAATTCTTTGGCAAGGTTAAACCCTAGTTTTATCAGAGGAATTAAATTCCTGTATACTTTTGGAACAATTAAATTCTTTGAACCTAGTTCTTTCCCCTAAGTTTTGAATCTGCATAACAGAATCTCCCCGATGAGAATTAAATTCTCAACTTGTGGGGAATCTGCTTCTGCAGACCTCGACCAGAGGAAGAACTAAGTTCTTTTTTGAAAGGTTAAACCTTTGGAGAGAAAATAATCTCTGTACTTTCTTCTTACCTAGGATTTTTGTTTAAGAAGGGGATTTTCTTCCTCTAGAGAATTGAATTCTTTTTTTCTCCTTTTCTTTTATTTCTCAAAGCTTATGGGGTTTTTTCTCTATACAAGACTTGAAGTCTTGGGTCCTTTATATAGTAGAGGCTAGTCTACTGATTTAGTTAAAGAAATCTCTCGTTGAGAGATCCTGATTGATTTGGGGACTTTATCCACCGTTGGATCTTTGATCCAAGAACTTCTGTTTTACAGAAAATATTTTTCTTGTTTTTAACAAGATTAGGGAAATATTTTCTCATACAGAATTTTTCTGTATATAGGTGATTTTTAATCACCATTGGATTTTTTAATCCAATGATATTTTGTTTTACAGAGAGTAATCTTTCTTGTTTAGAAAGATTTGAGGAATATTTTCTCGACAGAATTTAATTCTGTATTTTGATGATTTATCATCTCTGTTGCATCTTTGATCCAATGGCTTTGTTTAATAGAGATATTTTCGTTCTGACGTCGGCGCCCTCGTGTGAGGCACGTGAGGCGCTGCCTCAGAGTTTTTTAACTCTTGGCGCTGGCTTCCAAATTTTGAACAGAGATTTGCTCTTTTATTGGGGAAAGAGCTGCATTAGAACACATCCGAAGCCTTTTCCAAATGCGTCGCTGTGAATAACTAGCCCTCCGGAACCGTTTTGCACTGTCAGTATATGAGCAGTGGTCAATCTTTTCTTCAACGCTTTTAAAGTTGACACACATTTCTTCATCCATACGAACGGTACCTCCTTTCGTGTTAGCTTGGTCAATGGTTCAGCTATTCGAGTGAAGTTCTCCACAAACCTTCTATAATATCCGGCAAGCCCAAGAAAACTTCCGATCTTTCCTAAATTCTTTAGAATTGGCCAATCATGAACAGCTGCAATCTCTTTAGGGTCAACAACAATTCCATCTCCGGATACAACATGACCCAAGAACTTCACTTCTTCGAGCCAAAACTCGCACTTGCTCATCTTAGCATATAACTTTTTTTACCTCAACGTTTGCAGTGTGATCCTCAAGTGTTCTGCATGCTCTTCTTTGCTTCTTGAATAGACCAGAATATCATCAATAAACACCACTACGAACTGGTTCAGGTATGGTGAAAAGATTCGGTTCATCAAGTGTTGGCTATAGTGCCCTCAAGTCAATTATTGGATCGCAGGCACGTAGTTGCAATGATTGAGGGATGACCTATACCGGTGTGACAGTCTTACTCGAGATGATAGTATGCTATCTGGTTTGTCTTTATCATCGTGTATATGCTTCACATTACATTACAGATCACTGTTACATGTTGATAGAGTACATAGGATTCTTGCTTGACTACCAGCAGTATGATGGCGATCATATACGTGAGAGTTGGGTGGTCTATAAGCACATCCTTAAAGTGTCCCTAGTCGTGGGAGTTTCGAGACTGGGCATCAATACTCCGAGAGTAGACTAGTGTATACGGATCGAGATCCCGACGAGGGGCGGTGGCTGGTCTTACAAGCCATTAGTGTCAGTTGGTTCACCTAAGATGTATACATGTGCTCATTGGGTTATGAGTACACCGGACGGACTCGTCGGGAATATGCTAGTTGGTTTTATACCTATTGTCAGATAACATTTCCCTGGTGACATGTGTACAGGTTAGTCTATCGACCTGAGATCATCATTTGTCTCGTGTGAGTTCCTACTGTGCTTTGATTACTACTTTACCACGGCTCAAAGGAGTCGTGCAAATAGGTTTTAGTTGGGTACAGTCCCGAGCCACATGGAGGCAGTGAGCGGATCGTCAGGGGATTCGTCTCTCCCGGTATTGGGGGTTGATGTCGCGGTGTGCATAGATGGCCATCACCGGAAATCCTTGGCCAAGGTAGTCGAGAATTACTGATTCGGATCAGTAGTTTCTCAGGTGGTAATAGGCTTCATACCGACACTAAATGTCAAGTTATTAGGGGTCTGACTTTATCCACCCCCTAGACTCGATATGCGACTCATAGACGAACGGACCGGACTGTACGAATATTGTCACTGTTAGGCTCAGTAGGGTTTCAGGATGAGTTTGCTCGTCGGCATCCCTTTCGCTCAATACTTGGGCAGCCGTTACGTACAGCTAGTGCCACCGACGTGCTTGTGGTTAAACACACTGCCAGCGTATTAACGAGTCTTTAGAGTCCCACACAGAGGGTTTTCCTGGTTCGGGCGAAATGTTGTAGAGGCCGTATGGTTTTATGGCAGGGTTCGATCATATACGTGCACTTGTGCACGGATCATGATCGGACGGATAGTACTAGTGGGCTTTGGTTTAAGCCGGATCCTAGTATTATATTGTTGGATTACTTTCTTCTTGTTGTATTCGTATTCAGTCGGACTATGGATGCAGGTATGTATATACGGATGGGGGGTATTCTTGTAATTCGTTACGAGTTCACTTTAAGGCAGCCAAACACTTTCTTCACTTGATCATTTCTTGAGCTCACACTTTCCTCTCATGGGCATCTTCTTCAACCTCCACCAATCCCTCTCATGAATTGAGAATACATGGGTGTTTTGAGACAAAGTATTCACATACTATCTCTACTTCATCTTGGGTATCTAAGCTAGCAAATTGGATGCTCGAGTTGCTTCGATTTTAAAGCGGCAGCCCGTATTACTAATTCTCGACGTGGATCGTCTTCGACGAGGGAGACCGAAGACCGAACTTCATCGAGGCAGCCGTGAGGAGCTTGGGCAGAGGTTGAAGACCGAAGGACACGGATCGATCGGTATAATCTCTCTAAACTCTTTTCATAGAACTAGTATAGGGTTAATGGTACGGTCCGTCGATTAGGGTTCCGTTAGCGCCGGGTTTTAAAAGTTTTTGTTTCGCATTTGGCCACAGATTGATGGTTCGGGCGTTGCCGTAACCCAACATCAAGCCCATAAATATTGCCGGTGCGTTAGTAACTGCAAATGGCATCACTAAGTACTCGTAATGCCCATATCGAGTTCGGAACGTTATCTTGCAAATATCTTCTGATTTCACCCGAACTTGATGATATCCGGATCACAAATCCAACTTTGAGAATACCCTCGCGCCACTGAGTTGATCAAATAATTCGCCGATGCGCTGGATTTGGTACTTGTTCTTAATAGTCACCCAGTTTTATTCTCGATAATCGATGCACATCCTCCGCGTGCCATCCTTCTATTGGGTTCTAGGGCACAACCACAAGGTTCCATAAGGCATCAAACATGCCGTATTTAAAAAATTAGTGTGCCAAACAACCCTAACATAGGATCTAACTAGAGTTTTAGGAGCTAAACTAGAAAGTAAACAACTTTACATCTAAGTGATAACGGAATACAACCTTTGTAGACCGGTTCTTCACTTCAATAGCTCCTTGTAGTAGTCCCTTCACTGCGATCATGGAACTCCCGGACTCTTGCATGGCTTCTCAAGGTGAAAGGAACGATCTTGCTTGAAGTCTTCGAGGCCGAAGATGATCTACGTCGAGAAGACACTAACTCAAGCTACTACTTCACTAATGAGAGACTAGTGAAGCTAACACCCTATACTAAAGTGCTAATCTAGTAGAGGATGATGAAGTAGGAAGTGGGCTTACTTTAGTTTTATTTTTCTCACAATATTTTCTCACTTTGGAAATTTTTCTAGCAAGCTTTTTCTCAAGGATGAAGAAGATGATCAAGAGATAAGAATGAACTAATCAGGTGAGAGAGTCAACCATGGGTGAGTTTGTATCATATAGCTAACTCATGTAGAGATATAACCATGGCTAAATTATAATGGTTAGGTTAATAAATATCTTAAGGAAAACAAAACTAATGGACTAAGTCAATGCATCCACAAGCTTCTACAAGCTTCATGCATGTGGCTAATTATCCACTAATTTGGAATTACTTTAAATATTAAAACCCTACATTATAATTAGTATGGTGTAAGTCTCATACATCCATGTAGTGTGTATCAACAACCATGACACAAAATAAAACACAATTAATATATATCACATATATATTAAGTGTGCATATGTGAGAAAATAAATGCTTAAGTGAGCTAATATTAGTTAATGTAAACTAGCATATTAAATATACAATTATACACTAAATTATCAAATCAACACTTGATTTAATAATCCGGCTAAATCAAATATAACCGACTAATATTATATGTACCAACTTATCGAATCAACACTTGATTCGATAACCCAGCTATATCACATATAACCGACCGATACAAATATCGCGAGAATAGAATGCGGTATCACATACTCGTATTATTCTCGGTCCCGCACATATAACATATGTGCTCCTACTTCATTTTGCCTGAGCCAGTAAAACCTCTATGTAGGACTCTAAAGACTCGTCAATACGCCGGCAGTAGGTGATGATCACATCAAGCACTCATAAGCCGTCAGCGGTACTAGCTGGACGTAACGGCTACCCGGGTATTAAGCGATCAGAAGATCAACAAGCAAGCTTGCTCTAGCTCCTGTAAAGCTGTCAGTAACACTACCGTACAGTCCGGTCTTCTCGTCTGATATGTCGCATATCCAGTCTAGGGGTGGTAAACGTCAGACCCTAATAACCGATAAGTCATGCCGATATGAGGCTCATAACGGGTCGAGAAACTACTGATAACACTTACCAGTAAATCTCTAAATCAGCCCTGGGCAGGGACTTCCCTGTTATGGCCAATCGAGCACAGCGCAATATTAACCCCCAATACCGGGAGAGACGAAACCCCTCCTATCGCTCATTGCCTCCATGTGACTCGGGACTGTACCCCAAAACCACCGTTTTGCACGTCCTCTTGAACGCGGTAAGGTGGAAATCAAAGCACAGTGGGAATCACACAAGACTTTATGACGATCTCGGGTCTACAGACTAACCTGTACCAGTGTCACCAGAGAACTGCTATCTGACGTCAGGTATAATACCATCTAAGAGTTCTCGACGAGTCCGTCCAGTGTACCCAGTCTCCACTGAGTACCCGTATACCATCTCTGATGTCAAACATCAATGGATATGGGATCATCCATCACCCATCTCATGGGTCGAGAAGCATATACGCTAGTCTACTCTGGTATATCGATACCACGTCTCGATACACCCATGACCAGGAACATTAAAGGATGAACTTATGGACTACCATGGCCCCACTAGTATGATCTGCATCATAATCCTGATAGTCAAGTACACATCCCAAGGGCTTTACCAACATATAACCATAAGACAGTAAGAGACAAGTATACATGTTAAGATAAAGAGCAACCAGATAGCATACTATCATGTCGAGTAAGAAAGTTCTCTCTATATATGTCCAAGCATCCACTATAATATACATCATATGTACAATAATGACCTCCAGGGCATACATACAACTAACAATCTCCCACTTGCACTAGGGCCAGCTGCTGTAGTATCGCATACCCAACATCCCGAAGAGTCTCTCGAACTATATCTGGGGAATGGCCTTCGTGAGTGGATCCGCTGTGTTGTTCTTCGTGTCAACTCTCCTGACCTCGATCTCCCGGCGATCAACTATCTTCCGGATCAGGTGATACCGCCTCAGAATATGCCTGGATCGCTGATGGGACCTGGGTTCCTTGGCCAAAACCACCGCTCTATTGTTATCACAATACAAAGGTATTGGATACTCAATGGATAGAACCACTCCAAGTTCAGTTATGAACTTCATCATCCCGATAGCCTCTTTGGCAGTATCGTTGGCAGCGATGTATTCAGCCTCCATCGTCGAGTCTGCCACGGTTTCCTGCTTGGAACTCTTCCAGCATACCACCCTTCCATTGAGGGTAAAGACAAATCCCGAGTGCGACTTAGAGTCGTCTTTATCACTCTGGAAGCTCGAATCGGTAAAGGACTCCACTTAGAGTTCTCCGTTACCATACACCAAGAGCATCTCTTTAGTCTTTCTCAAGTACTTGAGAATGCTCTTCATAGCTGTCCAGTGACTCTCTCCAGGATCTGCTTGATACCTACTCACTACACTTAGTGAGTGTGCTATATCGTGTCTGGTACATAGCATCGCGTACATGATAGAGCCTACTGCCGAAGCATAGGGTATCCCTTGCATGCGAGCTCTTTCCAAATCAGTCTTGGGAGACATCTCTTTGGAGAGAGTGGGTCCTGAGATCATGGGTAAAAACCCATGCTTGGATTCTTCCATACTAAACCTCTTTAGTATGGTGTCAATGTACCTGGATTAAGACATTCCCAGTATCCGTTTAGATCTATCTCTATAGATCTTAATCCCCAAGATGTAGGAGGCATCCCTTAGATCTTTCATTGAGAATCTTTGTGATAAGAAGAGCTTGACCGATTGCAGAATAGGAATGTCATTTTCTATCAAGAGTATGTCATCCACGTACAATACGAGGAAGACAACCTTCTCTCTGCCACCTTCTTGTATATACAAGGTTCATCTACGTTTTTGACGAAATCAAACTCTTTGATAACGACTTCAAAACAGATGTTCCAACTCCGCGATGCTTGCTTTAACCCGTAGATGAATTTAAGTAGCTTGCACATCTTTCCGCTGCTCCCACTGTCTACGAAGCCCTCTGGCTGAGTCATGTACACGCACTCTTCCAAATCACCATTTAGAAAGGCGGTCTTAACATCCATTTGCCAGATTTCGTAGTCATGGTATGCAGCGATGGCAAGTAGGATCCGGATGGACTTAAGCATAGCCACTGGAGAAAAGGTTTCGTCATAATCCACACCTGGTCTTTGACGAAAACCCTTTACAACAAGTCTAGCTTTGAAAGTCTCAACTTTTCCATCTACACCAAGTTTCTTCTTAAAGATCCATTTGCTCCCAATGGGTTTTACCTCTTCAAGAGCAACTTCCAAAGTCCATACTTTGTTGGTGTACATGGATTCCATCTCAGATCGCATTGCATCCAGCCACATCACAGAGTCCCCATTCGTGATAGCCTGCTCGAAACTAGTTGGGTCATCCTCCATGATGCAATCCTCGCTTCCACCATCAATGAGAAAACCGTAGTATCTCTCAGGTGGATGAGGAACCCTACTAGATCGGCGGAGAGGCTGAGATTCGTTGGGAACTATCGAATCCTCGGGTTCCACTAAATCTTCAGTTTCAGTTTGTGTAGCCGGAATTTCCTCCAGTTCTACCTCGTTTCCACTAATTTCCTTTGCAAGAAATTCCTTTTCTAAAAAGGTGGCATGTCGAGAAACAAACACCTTTTGTTCCTTGCCATAGTAGAAAAGATATCCATGTGAATGTTTGGGATATCCCACAAACTTGCATAGAACTGACCGTGCCTCGAGTTTGTCCGAATTTTGCCTTTTGACATAGGCCGGACAACCCCCTATCTTAACTCGTTTAAGACATGGTCTCTTCCCACTCCATATCTCATATGGTGTGGTAGGTACAGATTTAGATGGAACTTGATTCAATATGTATGCTGCTGTCTCAAGCGCATAACCCCAAAAGGAAATAGGTAACTCAGCAGTGCTCATCATAGAGCGCACCATATCTAATAGGGTGCGATTCCTCCGCTCCGATACACCATTGTGCTGTGGTGTATACGGAGGAGTAAGCTGAGAGAGAATCCCATTCTCTTTTAGATAATTCAGGAACTCCGTGCTCAAGTATTCACCTCCTCGATCAGATCGTAGGATTTTAATACGTTTACCCATTTGGTTCTCGACTTCAGATTTATATTCCTTGAATTTCTCAAAAGCTTCAGACTTGTGTTTCATCAGGAACACATGTCCCTATCTTAAGAGATCGTCAATGAATTTAATGAAGTACGAAGAACCATTCCTGTCATGTGTAGACATAGGACCACATACATCACTATGTATCAGTCCTAAGAGCTCACTAGCTCTTTCTCCGTGTCCTGTGAACGGAGTTTTGGTCATCTTTCCCTTGAGACATGAATGGCAAGTTTCATAAGATGATAATTCGAACGGATTCAAATATCCATCTTTATATAACTTAGCTAGTCGTGTCATATTGATATGACCTGGTCTACAATGCCACAAGAAGGATTCGTTCATTTCTGAACTCTTCCTCTTGTGTGTGTTTTGTACGTTGAGAACTGTGGTTTGATCTAGAACGTATATGACATTATTTAACGAGCCTGATCCAATCAACTTTTGATTCAGGAAAATGTTCATAACATTATCCTGTACCACCAAATTATATCCTTCTTTACTTAATAAAGAAACAGATATAAGATTGCATATCAGGGTCGGAACGTAATAGCCTTCGTTCAGAATCAATGTATTACCATTTGGTAATACAAGGTGATATTCGCCAACTATTTTGGCTGCAACATTTGCACCATTCCCTACTCTTACGGAATGATCACCCATTCCCAGTTCTCTACCTTTCCTTAGCCCATGTAACATATTACATATGTGGGATCCTGATCTGGTATCTAATACCCAGAACGTACAGTGAACTGAGAAACAGTTCTCAATAACTAACACACCCGAAGAAGATGCATTATCATGCTTATTCTTCGTTTGGGTGGCATGGGAATCCAGATATGTCCCTATTCCCCGCTCAGTCTTATAACAATTATAAGAAAGAACGGAACCAACGTTCCCCTGCTCAGTATAACAAGCGGGTTCGGTCAATACATCCATATTATTATCTTGATTAAGGCTTGACATGGTCGCAACCTGGAGAGAGAGAGAAGAAAACACTTTAGCGTATGCTCTTGCAAGATCAGATTGGTTATTATTTTATCTAATCAGGATGGCTCCCACTGTTTTTATCAAATCTTCCTTCAAACCCTAAAAGGAAAGACTAGCCGGAATTAATTACACCCTACAATTTCGCCAATCTTTCAGCCAGGCCAGTGTTGGTACTTTGAAAGAGGTTCCCCGTGCTTTCGCACGGACCAAATTAAAATAAACATCGTTTTCCCAAAGGCATAACCCCGTAAACACCTTTCTAGACACTTACTTGATCGGCTAATTGTCTTGTGTAAAACTCTCCAGGAGTAACTCAAACTCGCAGTGGGTATTGGGATCCAACTATCTCATACAAGGTATGCAATCTCATTGCAAATTTCAACACTTGAAATTCCCGATAATATTTTGCCCCAACCCCCTATGACCTTGACAAAGGTTAACAAATTATAGGATGCTAGTCAAGTTCAACCTGTCATTTCCTGATTGAATTAAACCCACCCGCACGACCCTTGACAAAGGACAACAAGGTCGTACGACTACCTTAATCCAATCTGCATCACATGCATAAGCAGATAAGCACCATTTAGCTACCGTACACTATGCCTTGACAAAGGCCAACAAACGCAGCACGAATACTAAACAGTCCTTATCTGAAATGACGGAGGGCTACGACAGGTTTTTCAGAAAACCTTTTGCGTAATGAACTTGATATCGTTGTAAAGTCGAGTGATTTTGAAAATGAGTGTTTTTGAGGCTTTCACTAGTTTTGCTAAAGAGGTCACTCCCAGTGAAGGGATCTCGGCTCTTTCCTTATCGAATAAGGTGCAGGATATTTCATAAATACTACTATGTAAAGCAGAAACTATAAAAGTAATCAAAAGACAAACCGAGTGTTGTAGCATCTGCTAGCTTTTGCTAAAGAGGTCACTCCCGGTGAAGGGATCTCGGCTCTTTCCTTATCGAATAAGGTGCTGGATATTCTACAAGGAATACCGCTATGCAAAGTAAAAACTAGAGCTACCTTTTTTGAAAATTTGATTCTACAACATCTTTTAGGTTTCTTTTCTTTCATTAATCTCATTAATGAAGTCCCATCATTTATGCTTCCTAAGCATCACAAAAGAAACGAAAATACAACGTACGCGTATGCCATCTGCATTCGCCACAGTGTCCCGTTATGCACCGTTAGGTTGCTTAACTAACGACATAGCAGGACGGGACTAGCGCGGGTGCAAAACATAAGCATCGTCTACTATATATCTCATATATAATGTATATCCATTCGTCTCAGAATCCACAGTGATCACATCACAGAGCAGCAGAAGAAACATATAAAATATTGGATATACTAGGAGGTCCGTGTTTTATTTTGAGCCTGTATAAAACACGAATTCCACGGTCGCGATGAATAACCAAATCCACATCTCTAGACCCCTACGAGAGCGGGAAGCAACCCTACCAATTGTAGAGTTAGGAGACCCGGACTCGACTCCTCGAGTTGGTCTCCTACTGGACTCTAGAACCCGGTTACTTGTGCTCCCCTCCTTGGGTCTATCCTAATGCGGAAAAGTAAATAATATACAACAATGGTGACATCATCCTCAACCCGGAAGTGTCCTAATAAAAGAATATTACATACAATTAATTTTACATGAATGAAAATAAAAACTCTCATCTTATATAAAACCACCGGCTATTCAAAACGCGACGATCCAATATAACATATCATAGCAACACATAACATCACATGTCATCAACGTAAGTAAATATGCGTATCCCAATTGTCGTTGACATATAGTAACGAAACCGGCGATACACCGCATATTACACTTACGGTCGCAGAAAAGAAAATATCAAACTACAACATTTGGAATCCATAATAATCTTAGACATCATAAACCCAAAATATCACATACTTTGGATTTCATGCCTAACTATATGAATTCCACATATTGTATCACATTACAGAAACCTAGACGATGTTAAACAATTCGATCGAATCAACGAATTCCCAAAATTCCCAGAGTGCTCGACGCTTAAGCAGAATTAAAAATGCCCAGAAGTATGCCCCAGTACCTGCGGACCAACAGCTGAAGGACCCGACCCAAGCCTTTCAAGTGGTGCCGCGGATCCGCCGCCAAAACCATGTTTTGGCCGTGGATCCACGATCACTTAGACGAGTTAAGGTTTCATTCTTCAGGTGTGTCCATAGAATTACCTGCATGATTTTCTAAATATTTTTAATGCGAAAAATTCCAACATTTTGAAAAATTTCCAGAAAGTGGGCAATATCGGGTTTTCGGAGTTCGTTCGAACTTCTAACTTCGCCTAGACAACTCCTAATGCTCTAGAAAGGATCTGATACAACTATCGGGTTCTAGGGCACAACCACAAGGTTCTACAAGACATCAAACATGCCGTATTTAAAAAATTAGTGTGCCAAACAACCCTAACCTAGGATCTAACTAGAGTTTTAGGAGCTAAATTAGAAAGTAAACAACTTTACATCTAAGTGATAACGGAATACAACCTTTGTAGACCGGTCATTCACTTCAATAGCTCCTTGTAGTAGTCCCTTCGCTGCGATCATGGAACTCTCGGACTCTTGCATGGCTTCTCAAGGTGAAAGGAACGATCTTGCTTGAAGTCTTCGAGACCGCAGATGATCTGCGTCGAGGAGACACTAACTCAAGCTACTACTTCACTAATGAGAGATAAGTGAAGCTAACACCCTATACTAAAGTGCTAATCTAGTAGAGGATGATGAAGTAGGAAGTGGGCTCACTTTAGTTTTATTTTTCTCACAATATTTTCTCACTTTGGAAATATTTCTAGCAAGCCTTTTCTCAAGGATGAAGAAGATGATCAAGAGATGAGAATGAACTAACCGGGTGAGAGAATTGTAGGGTTCCTAGGCACACTAATGAGGTCTCACAAGGCATCAACCATGCCAAATTCTAAAATTTCCGGTGCCGAGAAACCCTAATGCGATCGTTAACTAGAGTTTAGGCGAAACAACAAGCTAGTAAACGACTTTACTGCTAAGTGAAAGAGACTACAACCTTTGTAGATCCGGTCCTCCATTTCCTTAGCTCCATGATGATGTCCCTCCGCTGCGATCATTGGATCCTGGACTCTAGCGATGGTTTCGTCGAAGAAATGATCGGGCTAGATCGTCGACTTCGATGCCGAAAATGATCTACGTCGAGGCAACTCAAGATCAAGCTCCAACTTCACCAAGTCATGAAACTTGTGAAGAAAACACCCTATACTACATGGCAAGTGGTAGAGGATGAAGAAATAGGAAGTGGGTTCACTTTAGAATTGGATTTCTCACTCTTTTTCTCATGTTGCCATTAATGGTAGCAAGCTTTCTTCTTGTTGAAGAACAAGAAGAAGAAGAAAAAGAATATGATTAGAATAATCAATAAATGGAAAATAATATGATTCTTATCATAATGCAACCTTGGGTTAGTTTAACAAGAGTAGAGAATAAACTAGGGTTAGGTGAATGGTTAGGTTTAGGAAAGAAACAAAGTGGTCAAAGCTTCATGAAGCTTCAAGGTCAAAACAAAAGATGCCACCATTTTGTTTCTTGCCCTAAATTAAATAAATAAAATAAATAATTGAATAATTCAAAACCCTAACCATTCACTTAACCATGGTTTAAAGTAAACATACACCCAAGCTTGCATGTATCATCAAACATGATACAAACAAGTGCACAAAAATATATCATATATACAACTTGTGCACATTCAAGTGAGATAATCCATCTTAAGTGAACTAATACTAGTTAATGCAAAGTAATATATCAAATATATAATTATGCATTAAATCATTAAATCAACACTTGATTTAACGATCCGGTCATATCGCATATGACCGACTAATATCTAATGTATCGGCTTATCGAATCAATCCTTGATTCGATAACTAGGTTATATCGCATACAACCAATCGATACATTCATCGCGAGAATAGAATACGGTATCACATACACGCATTATTCTCGGTCCCGCACATATCTCATATGCACTCCTATTTCGTTTCGCTTGAGCCAGGAAACCTCTGTGTAGGACTCTAAAGACTCGTCAATACGCCGGCAGCAGGTGATGATCATATCAAACACCCACAAGCCGCAAGCGGTCTGCTAAACGTAACGGCCATCCGGGTATTGAGCGATCAGAAGATCGACGAGCAAGCCCGCTCACACTCCTGTGAATCCAACCAGTAACACTTACCGTACAGTCCGGTCTCGTCGTCTGATATGTCGCATATTTCGCCTAGGGGTGGTAAACGTCAGACCCCAATAGCTCGATAAGTCGTGTCGATATGAGGTCTATAACAGTTCGAGAAACTACTGGTAACACTTACCAGTAAATCTCAGCAACCCTGGCCAGGGATTTCCGGTTATAGCCAATCGAACACAGTGCAACATCGACTCCCTATACCGGGAGAGACGAATCCCCTCCTATCGCTCATTGCCTCCATGTGATTCGGGACTGTACCCAAAAACCACCATTTTGCACGCCCTCTTGGACGTGGTAAGGTGGAAATCAAAGCACAGTGGGAACCACACAAGACTCTATGACGATCTCGGGTCAACAGACTACTCTGTACCAGTGTCACCAGAGAACTACCATCTGACGTAAGGTATAATACCATCTGGGAGTTCTCGGCGAGTCCGTCCAGTGTACCCAGTCTCCACTGAGCACCGGTATATCATCTCTGATGTCAAACACCAATGGATATGGGATCATCCATCGCCCATCTGTATGGGTCCAGAAGGTATACGCTAGTCTACTCTGGTATATCGATGCCCCGTCTCGATACACCCACGACTAGGGACCTTGAAGGATGTACTTATGGACTACCATGTCCCTACTAGTATGATCCGCATCATAGTCCAGGTAGTCAAGTACACATCCTAAGGGCTTTACCAACATATAACAGAGACAATCGGTGTACACGTTAAGGTAAAGGGCAACCAGATAGCATATTATCATGTTGAGCAAGAAAGTCCTCCCTATATATGTCCAAGCATCCACTACAATATACATCCTATGTATAGTAATGGCCTCTAGGGCATACATATAACTAACAATCTCCCACTTGCACTAGGGCCATCTGAAGCAGTGGTTGTAGTATCCCATACTCAACCATCCCATAATAGTCTCTCTCTGGGAAAAGGCCTTTGTGAGTGGATCCGCCGTGTTGTCCTCTGAGCCTGCTCTCCTAACCTCGATCCCCTGGAGATCAACCATCTCCATGATCAGTTGACACTACCTCAGAATATGTCTGGATCACTGATGGGACGGGCGTTCCTAGGCATAAGCCACAACTCCATTGTCTCACAATGGTAGGAACGAAGTTCATCTCATGAACTAATATACACCCATACTTCCTCTTTGGTAGCATCTTAAGTAGCGATGTATCCAGCCTTTATCGTCTAGTATGTCACGGTATCTAGCTTGGAACTCTTCCAACATACCGTCCCTTTACTGAGGGTAAAGACAATGCCTGTGACTGACATTCAGTCGTCCTTATCATCCTGGAATCTTTCCAGTGATTTTCCCCAGGATCAATTGATATCATCTCACTACAACTAGTGAGTATCCTAATATCCAATTAGATCTATCTCATGGATCAGAACCTAGGATTTAGCAGGTATCACTTTGATCCTATGTGGAGAATCCTTGTGATAAGCGGAGATTGACTGAGCGTAGCATAGGAAACTCCTTCCCTATCAAGAGTATGTCATCCACGTACTCTACGAGGATCACCACCATACTCCCTACTACCCTTTTGTTTATACAAGGATCATCTACCATTTTGATGATGTCAAACTCTTTGACTACTATATCAAAACAGACGTTCCAACTCCGCGATGCCTGCTTTATCCTATAAAGCAACTTGTGCACGTTTCCGCTGCTCCCACTGTCTACGAAGCCCTCTGGCTGTGTACTTATAGACGCCCTCTTCTAAAACATTATTTAGAAAAGCAGTCATGACACCCAACCCCCAGATATCGTAGTCATGGTATGTAGCCGTGGCAAGCAGGATCTGGATGGACTTAAGCATAGATCCTTAGAAAAGGTTTCAACATAATCCATACCTGGTCAATGATGCAAACCTTTAACAAGTCTAGTTTTGAAAGTCTCAACTTTTCCATGTACACCAAGTAATCTTCTCAAGATATAATTGCTCCTAATGGGGATTTAACCCTTCAGATATAGCAACCAAAGTCCATACTTTGTTGGTGTATATGGATTCCATCTCAGATCACTAAGCATCCAGCCATTCTTACAGAGTCCTACTCCTGATGGCCAGCTCGAAACTAGTTGGGTCATCATCTCATGATGCAATCCTCACTCCCACTGTCATAGAGAAACCGAAGTATCTCTCATGTGGGTGAGGAACCCTACTAGATCGGCGGAGAGGCTGAGGTTCGTTGGTAACTATTGACTCCTTTGGTTCTATCAAATTATCTGCTGTAGTTTGTATAGCTGGAACCTTTCCAGTTCTACATTACAGACCTTGCCTCGAGCTTGTCCGGATTTAGCTTTTAGACATAGCCCGGACAACCCCAAATCTTAACCAACTTAAGATATGGGCTCTTCCCTTTCCATATCACATATGAAGTGGTAGGCAACTGATTTGATTCGAACCTTATTCAATAAGTATGCAACTTCTCAAGTGCACAACTCCCAAAAGGAAATAGGAAACTCAGTAGTACTCATCATAGAGCACACCATATCACATAGGGTGTGATTGCTCCGCCCCGATACAACGTTGTGCTGTGGTGTATTCGGAGGAGTAATGCTGAGAGAGAATCTCATTCTCCTTTAGAATAGTCCATGAATTCCATGCACAAGTATTCTCCTCCCTGATCTCATCATAGGACATAATACTTATACCCGTATTTTGGTTCTCTACTTCTAACTTATATTCTGTGAATATCTCAAAAGGTTCGGACTTGTGTTTCAACAGGAACATAGGTCTGAATCTCGAAAGATCATCAGAGAATTTAATGAAGTACAAAGAACCGGTCTTGGCATGTGTAGACAGGGGACCTACATACATCAACATGTATCATCCCAAGAGTTCACTAACTCTTTCTCTGTTTCCAATAAACAGAGCCGAGGTCATTATATCTTTGTGACATGATTCGCAAGTTTCATAAGATGTAAATTCAAACTGATTTAAATATGCATCTACTATGTAAGTTAAGCTAGTCGGGTCACATTGATATGACCTAGTCTACAAAACCTCAAGAAGGATTCGTTCATTTCTGAACTCTTCCTCTTGTGTGTGTTCTGTATACTAGGAACTGTAGTTTGATTTAGAAAGTCAATGCTTTTAGATAACGTGCCTGAACCGATCAACTTTTGATATAGGAAATGTTCAAAACATTATCCAACAATACAAAATTTTATCATTTCCTTACTTATAAAGAGACTGATATGATTTTGTATATCAGGTTCGGTATCTAATAGCATTTGTTCAGAATCAATGTATTTGTAATACAGGGTGACAGTGACCAACAGACCTGGCTGCAACACTTGCACCGTTTTCTGTCTCATGAAACTTATCACCCGTTCTCAGTTCTCTACCTTTCTGTAGCCCTATGTAACAGATTATATATCTGGGATCCTGATCTGGTATCAAATACCCAGGACGTAGAGGATACAGAGAAACAGTTCTTTGTAATGAACACACCCGAAGGAGATGCATTATATGCACTTTCTTCGTTTGGGTGGCACGGGAATTCTGGTAATCCCCAATTTCCTGCTCTGTCTTATAACAATTATAAGTTGGAGCGGGATCAACGTTCCCCAGCTCAGTATAACAAGCGGGTTCGGTCAATATATCCGTTTTATTATCTTGATTAAGGCGTGATATGGTCGCTACCTGGAGAGAGAGAGAGAGAAGAAAACACTTAGCGTGCGCTCTTGCAAGAATAGATTGGTTATTATTTTATCTAATCAGGATGGCTCCCACTGTTTTAATCAAATCTTCCTTCAAACCCTAAAAGGAAAGACTAGCCGGGATTAATTACACACTACAAGTTCGCCAATCTTTCAGCCAGGCCAGTGTCGGTACTTTGAGGGAGGTCCCCCGTGCTTTCGCACGAACCTAATTAATGTGAACCTCGTTTTCCCAGAGGCGTAACCCCGTTGACACCTTTCTAGACACCTATTTGATCGGCTAATTGTAATGTGTAAAACTCTCCCAGGAGTAACAATTACTCGTAGTGGGTATCGGGATCTAACTATCTCATAGAAGGTATGCAATCTCATTGCAAATTTCAACACTTGAAATTCCCGATAATATTTTGCCCCTAGCGTCCTATGACCTTGACGCAGACCAACAAACCATAGTCCGCTAGTCAAGTTCAACCCGTCATTTCCTGATTGAATTAAACCCACCCGCACGACCCTTGACGCAGGCCAACAAAGTCGCACGACTACCCTAATCCAATCTGCATCATATGCATAAGCAGATAAATACTAGTTAGCTACCGCACACTACGCCTTGACGCAGGCCAACAAACGTAGCACGAATACTAACTACTACTTATCTGAAATGACGGAGGGCTAAGACAGGTTTTTCTGAAAACCTATTGCATAATGAACTTGATATCGTTGTAGAATCAAATGATTTTAAAATGGAGTGCTTTTGAGGCTTTTCTAGTTTTGCTAAAGGGGTCACTCCCGGTGAAGGAATCGTCGGTCCTTTCCTTGTCGAATGAGGTGCGGGATATATCATATATATCACTGTGCAAAGCAGAAACTATAGAAGCTATCAAAAGACAAACCGAAGGGTGTAGCATCTGCCAGTTATTGCTAAAGGGGTCACTCCCGGTGAAGGGATCGTCGGCCCTTTCCTCATCGAATAAGGTGCAGGATATATCATATATACCGCTGTGCAAAGCAAGAACTGTAGCTACCTGTTTTATTTTTGAAATTCGATTCCACAACATCTTAGGTTTCTTTTATTTCATTAATCTCATTAATGAAGTCCCATCATTAAAGTACCTAAACATCACAGATAAATACGACGTACACTTATGCCATCCGCATTCGCCTCGATGTCCCCTCGTGCACCGTTAGGTTAGGTAACTAACGGCAGAGCGGGGCAGGGCTAGCGCGGGTGTAAAACATAAGTAACGTCTATATAATATATCATATATACTATATACAGTATTTATCACAGAACATCACATGATCACATCACAGATATCGCAGTAGAAGAATCATATGAAACATTGGATATACTAGGACGTCCGTGTTTTCAATACGAGCCAGTATAAAACACGGATTCCACGGTCGCGATGAATACCCAAACCCATACCCCTAGATCCCTACGAGAACAGCAAGCAACCCTACAAATTCTAGAGTTAGGAGACCCGGACTCGACTCCTCGAGTTGGTCTCCCACTAGACTCCAGAACCTGGTTACTTGTGCCCTCCTCCTTGGGTCTATCCTAGTGCGGAAAAGTAAATAATATACAAAGGGTGACATCTTCCGCAACCTGAAAGTGCCCCAATAAAAGAATATTACATACAAGTTTTTACATGAATGAAAATGAAAAACACTCATCTCACATAAAAAAACCCCGGCTATTCAAACACGACGATCCAATATAACATATCCAGTAACACATAACATTACATGTCATCAACGTAAGTAAATATGCCCATCCCAATTGTCGTTGACATATAGCAACGAAACCGGCGATATCACATATTACACTTACGGTCACAGAAAAGAAAGTGTAAAACTACAACAGTTGGAATCCGCAACCTCTTTAGACATCGCATGCCTAATCAAATGAATTCCTTAGACATCATATGCCTAACAATTATAAACCCCGCATTTTAGTCTCAAAATCGAAAACACTTTTCAATATCAAGTCGGGCAATTCAACAAGATTCCCGACATCCTGATCGAATGCTCGTCGCAAACTTTAGTAGACGGCCGCACCCCCGATACCGTCGATGAAGTGCACTAAGGCGGAACACCGCTGCCGCGAGCACCCAAACGGATGCTTTTTGGCGACGGGGTTCTCCTACAGTCACTTGGTCGAGGCTATGAGGTGTAGCTGTCTATTAAGTTTACCGGCGAGTATCCGTGTACGCTACGTGATTGCGACGGACTTTTGATCGCATCAAAATTCCGTGGCAACCGATCAAGTGAGACTAAAGTGCTATGTTTATAACATTCATTCAGTTATCTCATAACAACATGTGGATTCCAAATATTGTATCACATTCCAGATAAATAGAAAATGTTAAACTTTCCGATCGAACAAGCAAACACCCAAGTTTTCCTAAAACAGATCAACACATGAAATAAGTTTAAAAACATCCACTTCATGCCTCAGTACCAACGGTCCAGCCGTAGAAGGGTCAAGCCAACGCCTCACATGTGGCACGCCGTACTGCCCCCAAATCCTAAGGTTCAAAGGGCAGTTCAAGACGGTCACATAATCGAGTTAAGGTTTGTTGTCTTCTAGAGGGTCCATCGCGTTACTTGCACTACTTAGAACGTTTTTAAACTACGGAAAGATCCAACACATGGAAATTTCCCGACAGAGGAAAAATTGTGTATTTATATCCGGTCGAACTTTTCAAGATTTTCTAAAATTATCCGGAAAAACACAGACGAGGTTAAACTTCCCGATCGAAACACCGAGTCCCCAATACAACCCAGAAAAACTCAACTGTTGAGTATCAATTAAAAATTCCCATAAAATACAGAATGTACATATGGCCATTACTGTGCAAAGAATGTCAGAAGATTCACTTATACGGCCGCGGAACCACTTTGATACCACTGTAGGGTTCCTAGGCACACTAATGAGGTCTCACAAGGCATCAACCATGCCAAATTCTAAAATTTCCGGTGCCGAGAAACCCTAATGCGATCGTTAACTAGAGTTTAGGCGAAACAACAAGCTAGTAAACGACTTTACTGCTAAGTGAAAGAGACTACAACCTTTGTAGATCCGGTCCTCCACTTCCTTAGCTCCATGATGATGTCCCTCCGCTGCGATCATCGGATCCTGGACTCTAGCGATGGTTTCGTCGAAGAAATGATCGGGCTAGGTCGTCGACTTCGATGCCGAAGATGATCTACGTCGAGGCAACTCAAGATCAAGCTCCAACTTCACCAAGTCATGAAACTTGTGAAGAAAACACCCTATACTATATGGCAAGTGGTAGAGGATGAAGAAATAGGAAGTGGGTTCACTTTAGAATTGGATTTCTCACTCTTTTTCTCATGTTGCCATTAATGGTAGCAAGCTTTCTTCTTGTTGAAGAACAAGAAGAAGAAGAAAAAGAATATGATTAGAATAATCAATAAATGGAAAATAATATGATTCTTATCATAATGCAACCTTGGGTTAGTTTAACAAGAGTAGAGAATAAATTAGGGTTAGGTGAATGGTTAGGTTTAGGAAAGAAACAAAGTGGTCAAAGCTTCATGAAGCTTCAAGGTCAAAACAAAAGATGCCACCATTTTGTTTCTTGCCCTAAATTAAATAAATAAAATAAATAATTGAATAATTCAAAACCCTAACCATTCACTTAACCATGGTTTAAAGTAAACATACACCCAAGCTTGCATGTATCATCAAACATGATACAAACAAGTGCACACAAATATATCATATATACAACTTGTGCACATTCAAGTGAGATAATCCATCTTAAGTGAACTAATACTAGTTAATGCAAAGTAATATATCAAATATATAATTATGCATTAAATCATTAAATCAACACTTGATTTAACGATCCGGTCATATCGCATATGACCGACTAATATCTAATGTATCGGCTTATCGAATCAATCCTTGATTCGATAACTAGGTTATATTGCATACAACCAATCGATACATTCATCGCGAGAATAGAATACGGTATCACATACACGCATTATTCTCGGTCCCGCACATATCTCATATGCACTCCTATTTCGTTTCGCTTGAGCCAGGAAACCTCTGTGTAGGACTCTAAAGACTCGTCAATACGCCGGCAGCAGGTGATGATCATATCAAACACCCACAAGCCGCAAGCGGTCTGCTAAACGTAACGGCCATCCGGGTATTGAGCGATCAGAAGATCGACGAGCAAGCCCGCTCACACTCCTGTGAATCCAACCAGTAATACTTACCGTACAGTCCGGTCTCGTCGTCTGATATGTCGCATATCTCGCCTAGGGGTGGTAAATGTCAGACCCCAATAGCTCGATAAGTCGTGTCGATATGAGGTCTATAACAGTTCGAGAAACTACTGGTAACACTTACCAGTAAATCTCAGCAACCCTGGCCAGGGATTTCCGGTTATAGCCAATCGAACACAGTGCAACATCAACTCCCTATACCGGGAGAGACGAATCCCCTCCTATCGCTCATTACCTCCATGTGATTCGGGACTGTACCCAAAAACCACCATTTTGCACGCCCCCTTAGACATGGTAAGGTGGAAATCAAAGCACAGTGGGAACCACACAAGACTCTATGACGATCTCGGATCAACAGACTACTCTGTACCAGTGTCACCAGAGAACTGCCATCTGACGTAAGGTATAATACCATCTGGGAGTTCTCGGTGAGTCCGTCCAGTGTACCCAGTCTCCACTGAGCACCCGTATATCATCTCTGATGTCAAACACCAATGGATATGGGATCATCCATCGCCCATCTGTATGGGTCCAGAAGGTATACGCTAGTCTACTCTGGTATATCGATGCCCCGTCTAGATACACCCACGACTAGGGACCTTGAAGGATGTACTTATGGACTGCCATGTCCCCACTAGTATGATCCGCATCATAGTCCAGGTAGTCAAGTACACATCCTAAGGGCTTTACCAATATGTAACAGAGAGACAATTGGTGTACACGTTAAGTTAAAGGGCAACCAGATAGCATACTATTATGTCGAGCAAGAAAGTCCTCCCTATATATGTCCAAGCATCCACTACAATATACATCCTATGTATAGTAATGGCCTCTAGGGCATACATATAACTAACAAGAATCAACCATGGGTGAGTTTGTATCATATAGCTAACTCATGTAGAGACATAACCATGGCTAAATTATAATGGTTAGGTCAATAAATATCTTAAGTAAAACAAAACTAATGGACTAAGTCAATGCATCTACAAGTTTCTACAAGCTTCATGCATGTGGCTAATTATCCACTAATTTGGAATTACTTTAAATATTAAAACCCTATATTATAATTAGTATGGTGTAAGTCTCATACACCCATGTAGTGTGTATCAACAACCATGACACAAAATAAAACACAATTAATATATATCACATATATATTAAGTGTGCACATGTGAGAAAATAAATGCTTAAGTGAGCTAATAGTAGTTAATGTAAACTAGCATATCAAATATACAATTATACACTAAATTATTAAATCAACACTTGATTTAATAATCCGGCTATATCACATATAACCGACTAATATTATATGTACCAACTTATCGAATCAACACTTGATTCGATAACCCGGCTATATCACATATAACCGACCGATACAAATATCGCGAGAATAGAATACGGTATCACATACTCGTATTATTCTCGGTCCCGCACATATCACATATGTGCTCCTACTTCGTTTTGCCTGAGCCAGTAAACCTTTATGTAGGACTCTAAAGATTCGTCAATACGCCGGCAGTAGGTAATGATCACATCAAGCACTCATAAGCCGTCAGCGGTACTAGCTGGACGTAACGGCTACCCGGGTATTGAGCGATCAGAAGATCAACAAGCAAGCCCGCTCTAGCTCCTGTAAAGCCTGTCAGTAACACTACCGTACAGTCCGGTCTCCTCGTCTGATATGTCGCATATCCAGTGTAGGGGTGGTAAACGTCAGACCCCAATAACCAATAAGTCATGCCGATATGAGGCTCATAACGGGTCGAGAAACTACTGATAACACTTACCAGTAAATCTCTAAATCAGCCCTGGCCAGGGACTTCTCTGTTATGGCCAATCGAGCACAGCGCAATATCAACCCCCAATACCGGGAGAGACGAAACCCCTCCTATCGCTCATTGCCTCCATGTGACTCGGAATTGTACCCAAAAACCACCGTTTTGCACGTTCTCTTGAACGTGGTAAGGTGGAAATCAAAGCACAGTGGGAATTACGCAAGACTCTATGATGATTTCGGGTCTACAGACTAACCTGTCCCAGTGTCATCAGAGAACTGCTATCTGATGTCAGGTATAATACCATCTAGGAGTTCTCGGCGAGTCCGTTCAGTGTACCCAGTTTCCACTGAGCACCCTTATACCATCTTTGATGTCAAATACCAATGGATATGAGATCATCCATCGCCAATCTCATGGGTCGAGAAGTGTATACGCTAGTTTACTCTGGTATATCGATGCCCCATCTCGATACACCCACGACTAGGAACATTAAAGGATGAACTTATGGACTACCATGGCCCCACTAGTATGATCTGCATCATAATCCTGGTAGTCAAGTACACATCCTAAGGGCTTTACGAACATGTAACCATAAGACAGTAAGAGACAAGTATACATGTTAAGATAAAGAGCAACCGGATAGCATACTATCATGTCGAGCAAGAAAGTCCTCTCTATATATGTCCAAGAATCCACTATAATATACATCATATGTACAATAATGGCCTCTAGGGTATACATACAACTAACACCTTCTTCTTGACTAGAAGAACTGGAGTTTTCCACGGTAAGTCATTACTGTGAATCCAACCTTTCTTTAGTAATTTTGAAACTTGTCTTTTTACCTCTTCCAGTTCCACCGGTGCCATTGGATAATAGGCTTTTGAAATCGGCGCTGCTTCAGGAACAAGATCAATCGCGAACTCCACATCTGGTTTTAGCGGTAAACCTGAGATGTTCTTGAAAATATCCATGAAATCCTGAACTGCTATCAGTGCTTCATCTGCAACTTGTTTACGAACTTCACCTTTCAGTAAACGGTCCCATTCATCATGAATTTGCAAGTTTGTTCAAAGACCTGTGGGTTATTAGCCCACCACTCTTCCGTTGTGCTACTCTGATCATCTGAAGCGGGTTTGTTAGAACTTCTTCAATCAAATATCTTACATCCGATCGTCCTTGAAGCGGTCTGTACCAACTTCCGCTGGGATTAATCTCGAACTACTGCAATCATCAAAAAGATTCTCCTGTATTTCTCCTTGTTCTTCGAAACGCAAATGGATTGGTTCTTACGGGACGAGAGGAAAGATATATCATGGTTGCTGGATTCAAGCTCGCGATAAGACATAAACTTATAAGCAATGACGCCGAGAGGAAACAAGATAATATAATGACCATAAGTCAAGAAAATGAATCGAAATGGAACTCCAGATTACATAAATAGAGTACCGTATTGTAACCATGCCGCGGTATATAGTTACAACTATATAACTCCATTTAAGTCGCCCAAATCCTACTAACAGAATCGAGAGAATAAGATGGGAGAAACAATAAGGAACCAAAAGGATTCCAAGCTGAGATGCAATGTCATTTCCAAATCCTTGAGATAAAAGAGTTTAAGAGAAGGATAAGATTTAAGAATTCGAATGACAAGACAATAATGTGGCAGGACATGTGCCTAAAATTCTGGGTTTCCTAATTAGTGTATTGGGTCCAATACCCAACTACAAAAGAAACAAAACCTAGCTAACCTAAAACCTATTCTCCGATACCAAACAAACCCTGTCACGCCCGCTTCCCAAAATACGTGACTACGGCACGTGACAGAGCCAACCATGCTACCTGTGGTTAGAAATCATCCCTCCACGGTCACATTATGGTTGTCTATACGATATCAAGAACAGAAAATATATAATCTATCTAGTACATGTCCATTTGCCACAATAAATAAAAACAAGAAAATTCATAAAGCGGAAACGAATCAAATCCAATAAACAATATTTGAATCCTGTCTCAATATGGGCTCACATCAAAAGAAATAAAACTACGGAAATAAATAAACTAAGAGTCTAAAACTAAATAGCTCACTCCTCATTGCTCGGCTTGATTGCTAAAATATTATTGATCTTCCTGCAATAAAGATAGAGGAACCGGGCCATGCAAAACCCAGACGTCGGTGCTTCATAGATATCAAATAACAGTGATAATCCAGGATATAACGATATAAGTAACCATGAATATAAATAAATAACACAGATATGAAACAGTGAGGTATGTTTATGTATGTGATGTGTGATGTGTAACCTAAAACTGTGCTTCTAGGTTATCTATTCTAAAAGTTTTTAAAATCAATTAATGTAATCCTCATCGTAACCCAACAGTATATATCCCGTTCATTCCCCACGGGACCACGGTAACAGTATTTATTCCGTAACGCCCGGAAAAATGGTAAACAAGTAATTATTCTGTAACGCCCGAAAAAACGGCAAACAAGTAATAATATCCTCTTGAGTTACGTTTCGGTTACATTCTTGATTTCCCATTTCCCCCCAGGTTTGTGTTCAAGTTATGTATTGCCAATATAGATCTAATGCCAACACAGGATCAAGTATGTACAGTTCTTGTCTATGCAGACAACAAGTCACGTCCATCAGGGCAACACGTCAATATTGTTGGCATTAGTAATAAGATCCAAGTAACAAGTCAAGTAGTGCGTCATGAACATGTCATGTAATGCATATCAACCAAATAGATACCTAATGTGAAACTGTAACCAGTATCGAAACATGGCTAATGCAAGGATGTATATGTATCTATCTGTAATAACCATTATACGTTCATTACCATATATGATGCAAACTAAATAACATGTTGTACTAATGTAATAGTATGATGATATCATGATGTTCCGGCATGCAACTAGATATTCTATTGTCAGTACGGATACGAACAAATAGCGTAAAACTATAAATCTATAATATTTGCTGCATAATAAAATACATGCACTATTTTTATTCATATAGATATCGATATAATAACATAGCATGTTGCAAGTTAAAACTTTCCTGATCGGATCTCATGGATGCTACGTCAGACGTCGGAATAACGTCGCGATGCAACTACGCGCGCAGAACTGGACCTGGCTGAACAATGACGTGACGTGATGACTAGGCTGGATGATGACGATGACTGGGTTGTCCGGATCGTCGGCGATGCGTGCGACTCCGGCGAGACGATCGGAGAATCAAGAACCGATCAAGAAAGAACACGAAGAAAGTATGATGGTCGCTGTTGTGTCGGGCTCTGGTGTTGAGTTCTGGG
Organism: Agapanthus africanus; assembly: GCA_030015575.1. Classification (NCBI taxonomy): domain Eukaryota; kingdom Viridiplantae; phylum Streptophyta; class Magnoliopsida; order Asparagales; family Amaryllidaceae; genus Agapanthus; species Agapanthus africanus. The sequence goes on along the minus strand of CM057349.1, from coordinate 410,474,530 downwards.
GACAGAGGACAGAGGAAAGGGGGCGAGGCGACGGCTTGACGACGATGAAGGCTACCGTCGACGACGAGGTGGCTATGGGTTTCTTGAGTTATGATCTGGATCGGGGAGTTGTAGGGTGTGGTGCTGGTGGTGGTTTGTGGTGTCGGGGAGCGGAGAGGGAGGTGAGGAGGTGACGACAAAGTCTGTGGTGATCGGCGGTGAGGGGTGCAGGCGTCGGCGTCTGGAGAGGTTACTGGGTTGGGGTCATCGGGGTTGTAGGGTTCTCGGGGATGGAGGAGGAGAGGAGGAAGCGGAGGTGGTGAAGGTTGTGATGATATCGTTGGGAGGTCAACAAGGTGGTGGTAATGGTGCAAGCGTGGGGCTAGTGTTGGGTTCTCGTGGGAACAGAGAAGGAAACAGAGAAAAAGAAAAAGAGGAAGAGGTTGAGGGTTAGGTTATATTAGGTTTATTAATATATTATAGTTTATATATTGAGAGAGAAGAGAGAGAGAGAGAGAGAGAGATACTGAGAGGGAGAGAGAGGGGGATATAATATTAGTTTAAATATTATTATACACACACACACACATGCAAATATAACTATTAGTTTATGTTTTTAGTTTAGAAATATATTATAATATATTTTATAGGATTATATAGCTAATATCAAAATGCTCCGAATATTATTCGGATTTCTTCTAAAAATCTAGTTTTAAAACATGGAGAAAATACGTACAAGTTAAAATCATAATGCGATACTTGGTCAGTACAAATGCATATCCTCAAGTACGGATCTACGTAAATATACATAGCGATCTAAACGAGTCTGTTTTAACAATTTTGACATGAACATGATGTATGGATGCAAACATATGATATGGGGTATGATAACAGGCCATACTAGATATCAAAAATATATTATTTGGTTATTATTTGTATTATTAAAAGATATGCAGATAGCAAATATATTATATATGTATATAGAATTTATATGTGCACGGATCCTCTGTACTAGCAAATATATGACGTAATCTTGAACCATAATGGGTTTCAAGCATGCGGATCGGGTCGGATACTAACCACAGTTACCAAATGCATTATCCGCACCCAAAAGAATATAAAACATCAAAATACATTTTCTATAATTTTTCCAGATTTTTATAATATTTTTAACTATTTTAAAATAATTTTTATAACCAAAAAACAATTTTTAAAACATTTTTTAATTATTAAAAACAAATTTTATTAATTTTTAAGAGCGGGAATGAATCTGGACCGTCGGATCTGAAAACTAATGGTCCAGATTCTGCCGACAGTTTAATTAAAAGAAAAAAGAAAATAATATATATATATATAGGCGCCTTTGATCTGAACCGTTGTATCAACGATCCAACGGTCAAGAATTGTTTACCGCCGAAAACAGAGACGAACTGGGATGGATCGTCTTGCCTGAGTTTGGGGGCAGATAATATTTGGGTTTATCCGTCCACCTCTCCGAAAATACCAAGTTAATTTATAGCACCGTGTATCAGAGGTTTGGACGGATGCAGCCATTGTAGTAAACTTCGTTAGATTCCCCTCGTTTGCAAGGGGTTTTTGATTATGGGGACGCTCTTCCATGCAGACGCAAGCCCCTGCAGTTAATTACGTTACCGCATCGTGATAACCACTTTCTCCTGCTCCGGAAGTTCACTTCGTGTCGTGTGTTTTTGTTTGTTTAGGTTGCCCGTGGATTGTATACGGAGACTAATTTATGTCGTCGCCCGTAGGGCGTGGATTAGTCCAAATCCATATATTTTAGATTTAGGGTTTTTATTTAAGGACCGTTAATATATTTTGAGATTAAGATCGACTTAAATGTATGTGAGCATTTGGGGCTCGATTTGTTTATTTTAAGGATACATTAGTCCAATTTGAGACTAAGATCCACTTAACGAGGTTTCGGGATTATTTTTATTTAGGATCCAACAAAGAGCATTTGGGCTATATTATTTTAGTTTAAGGACGTTTCGGTCCATTATCACCATTTTGGATGCGAATATTAGTTTAGGGACATTTCGGTCCATTATTGCCATTTTGGAGGCGAATATTAGTTTAAGGACGTTTCGGTCCAGCATTCAACCTGCGCGCACGTGTATTTGTTACGTGGCGAATTGAACGATGTTGATATAGAATGTGCCCAATTTTGGGCACGATCCAATTTGAGGCGTGTACGTCAATTTGGAAGTGCATCAATGTGGGATGAAATTAGTTGTTGGTCGTTGGGACCCGCCACCTCTTTGAAGACGTTGAAGAATTTTAACGACGTATATCAGAGGTGTGAAGAGATGTACTCTTGAACCAAATCCCATATTTGAGAGAGAAAGGGGTTGTTGTAGACCTAAGAAAGGTTAGCCATGTTTGAGACTAAAATTATCTTTAGGAGATATAAGATGAATATCATTTGGGATATCATCAATGTGAGACCACTAGTCATTTTTGAGACTAAGGTCAGTTTGGGAAAACCTGAGCAATATGGGCTCGGTTGTTTTAGAATCACAGAGGTTTATCCTCAGGAAACTTTAGCCAATTTGGGCTGAGATTGAGTTTCCATAATTACCCAACAGTGCTAAGCACCGAGGCATACAGTGCTCACGGGCGTTTCACATGGGCACTGGATTAGTGTTAAACACTAAAGTGTTGTGGCGCTCATGTGTAAAATACGTGAGGCACCACAAATATGGGCGTTGCCCATTAGGTTGTATTTCCCCTCTCTTTCTTTTTTTATAAGTGCTAAGCACTTAATTCTTGTGGCGCTCACGTGTGAAATACGTAAGGCACCACAAATATGGGCGCTGCCCATATGGCTTTATTTCCTCTTTTTTTATATAAGTGCTAAGCACTTGGCTAGAGCTCTCGTGCAAAGCACGTGGCTGTCTCTTTTTTTTATACTGGGATGCTTTAACACTCACGTGGGGAATACGTGAGGCTCCAAAATAGAGCTAAGCACTAACGATTCTGGTTTTGAAGATTTTGGATTATCATCACTGTGTTTTTTATGGAAGAACTAAGCTCTTTATATATATAGGGTTAAACCCTAATTTTTGGAGGTATTAAATTCCTATATGTTCTTGTTCTTCTTCTCTCCTCTTTTTCTTATAACTTAATTCTTTTCTCCTAGATTTTTGAATCTGCAGAGCAAAATCTTCCCGATGAGAATTAAATTCTCAATTTGTGGGGAGATTTACTTCTGCAAATCTCAACCGGGGAAAGAATTGAGTTCTTAAATGAAGGGTTAAACCCTTAGATAGGTAAAGGAGAGACAATATGATATCTATTTTTTTACCTCTGGTTTTGAGAATTAAATTCTCTTGTTCTCTCCAGATCTCACTGTGCTCTTTTTTTTTTTGCAGAATCTTGCGTGGGATTCTTTCTCTTTCTCTCCCTCTTCTCCTCCTTCTCCTTTTTTAAATCTCCTTACTCCTATTTATAGGAGAAGATAAAAGATCAATTTGTTAAAATAGTCTCTGATTGAGAGATCATGATCAATTCAAAGTGATCTTTTGGATCAATTGGTGAATTTTATTCACTGTTAGATTTTTAATCCAAAGGTTTTCTGTTTAACAGAGAAGTTTTCTTATTTGTTTAACAAGATTAGGAAATATTTTTCCTAGGATAAAGTTTTATTCTATCAGATGGTCGGTGGGTGATTTCCTAATCACCATTGGATCGTTGATCCAAGGGTCCTCTGTTTAACAGAGAAGATATTTCTAGTTTGAGAAAGATCGAGGAAATATTTCCACATAGAATTTAATTGTATCAGATAGTTCATTTGGTGATATTTTATCACAATTGGATTTTAAATCGAAAATTCTCTGTTAGAGAAAAATCTTTCCATATTAGAAAGATCAGGGAAAATATTTCCTATATAGAATTTAATTCTATCTTGCATTAGAATGTAGCAAGAAAATTCACGTGTTTAACACATGAGGCATGTTTGGCCTGCCAATTATTTGATTGTAACGCCTATATACTTTAGATATGAACGCTCACATATTTAACACGTGTGGCTTTTTAAGCCCATTTGTTTTTTTAACTGCAGCGCTTATATACTTTGCATATAGACTCTCACGTGTTTAACATGTGAGATTTATTTAGCCTATATTTGTTTTGATTGTAGCGCCTATATGCGTTGCATATAGGCGCTCACTTGGGCTCAATTAGCCTATAGTTGTTTTAACTGCAATGCCTATATGCGTTGCATATAGACGCTCATGTGTTTAACACGTGTGGTTCTTTAAGCCCATTTTTTTAACTGCAACGCCTATACGCTTTGCATATAGACGCTCACGTGTTTAACACGTGAGGCTTATTTAGCCTATATTTGTTTTGATTGCAGCGCCTATATGCGTTGCATATAGGCGCTCACGTGTTTGACACGTGAAGCTCAAGTTGTGGGAGGAATTTTCTCCCCTTTCTCCTCCTTCTTTTTTATATATATATATATTTTATGAGGGAACAAGGATTGCCAGCGCTAACTCGAGCCGGGGACCACGTCAGCTCACGCATGATAGGATGTGGGTCGTTGGATTTGGTCGAGCGATGGTCCGGATCTTGTCGGCTCGTGGGCCCGGCTCCTGTAGCGGCTGGGGAAAATAATAGGGATTTTTAATCCCAGAAAATCCCTATAAATAGCCCTGAGCTTCTAAAATCCTCCCAAAAAATATATGTTCAACAAAAAAATCTCATATTTCTAGAGATTTCTTTTTGAGTCTTACACACTCTAGACTAAGTCTTAAAGGAAAAAAATTCTCAGCTTCAAGATATACCTTTTCTTGTACAACCCGATGCTTACCGAATTTCATTTTCCTAGCTCATTTCATGTACGATCTCTCAACACTTGAACCCCTGTTATCTTCATTATGAAAATATCTATCTGTGAAGAAAATTCCAGGACCTAATTATGATGTTTTAACTACATTATCTATTTTACGGGCTTTTACGATTAAAAACGATATTAAACCCTAATAATATAACGAACTTTTAGCAGTTATCCTTCACGATAAAATTACGGGGTAACGGACAACCCCAGTTTCATGCTTGGACATATGGAAATAAGTCGTAAAGCGACTATCATGACCGGGATAACTTTTACAGGAATAAATGTAATTATTCTACGGTATTAAATAAAGATTATCGATAATTAGTTCCTTAATTATTAAAACATGAAAAAATTATAATAAATTTTTATATATTGGTTATTTTAAAATAAAATTGATGGTAACATGTAAAACCATATTTTCACTAAAATGGGTATTTCACAAAAATACCATCAACTCCTAAGAATTTATATTTTCAGTAAAATACCACAAACTTCGGAAAAATAGTATTTTTATTAAAATACCCTAAACCTTTCCAAGTGGTATTTTTATTAAAATACCACGAACTTTTCTAAATCATAATTTTTACGAAAATACCATGAACTTGGTAGAGTAATTAGTTTTATTAAAATACTCCGAACTTTTAAAAGCTAGGGTTTTCTTGTAAAAAAAATCAATAATAATCTTTAAACTAGATTTTTACTAAATATCTTTAAGAAGTGAAACCTTACCAAAAACACCAATAATCTCGAAAGTTGAGTTTTTAGAATTTCACTAAAATACCCTTACCTTTTATAAAGGAGTTTCTTTTATTAAAATACCACAACCTTTATAATTAAAAATAATTTACGTTAATATACCATATGAACACCATTGTTTTTATATAAACAATAATTACGATAAAATACCATAGTCCATTATAAACTAAAGTTTCTATAAAATATTATGTTTACCTTACAACTATAATAGAACGAGATATAACCCACGACTGTGAAAGTCCATATCGATTGAGATATTATCTACTTAAATCCAACTTTTGACACATCACACGATATGACCTACGATGCGGTTAGGGTTAGAATGCGCGAACCTAAATATGGAATACTATTACAACTGAGGATCCCTGCAGGCAGGGTGAACAGTCTCAACATGGATGACTACTAAGAATGAATTGAACAGTCCCAACATGGACAACTACTACGAATGAATTGAACAGTCCCAATATGGACAAATGCCATTCCATGCCTAGATGATATACGCACTAACTCTAACTCGCAAAACCTTCACACTGATAAAACGGGGCTGGATAGTTTGAATTGACTAGATAGTATACGGACTCAGATTCCTTTGTTGCTCGATCAGATCTGGGAAAGTGGACAGCACATTTCACCTTTCCCAACCGTGTTCCGTGGTTAGAACGGAATAATCTCGAAAAACCTGCTACCCTTGTCTAACAAACTAAACGAACATATTGCCTGTAGTTTCCGTACGCAGTATACCTTAATTTACCAAATACCTGCAATACATACGTCATACCTCCACACATATATGACATCATATATTACACACACTTGTTCTCTTTACTATTACTTTCTGTTGAGAAAATTCTATCCGAGTGTAATTCGCTGATGGACTTCCTTTCCCTTTCTCTATCCTTGGAACGTCCGTTAGATGAGAACAAGGTTGATGAAGAAGAAGACGATGGAATAGAGCCCACTAACGAAGACTAACTTGCTTTCTTTTAATCAATGTAATCAAACTATATAGTTTGCTTTCAGTATTGGAATGTAATAATTTTAGTTTATGGAAATAAATGCTTCTGCTTTTATTATCAGTTTTGGTATATTTCCTGCATGATTTATTTATACGCTTAACGTAATTGTACCGAGAAAAGACCACCCTCGACACAGTTAGGTTGCAGACCTTGGCACGTCACTGTTTCCGTACTTTTGGGAAGCGAGGCGTGACAGGTTTTAGTGGTGGCCCATGCAGGTTCTCAATGTACTAAAATGAAACCATTAACTGATGTCATTATGTTTGTGAATATTATCCACTTACACCGTCTTCATACATCTTCCATTGTTCTTTCTATCTTCCTTCACATTCTGTATTTTGACCATGGCTTATTCCTTTCAGGTCATGGCCAATCTAGGAGCTGTACCCCTTCCCAACAAGGAAAACATGTTAGATATTACCTTCGAGACTATACTTGGTTATTCAGACGACGAGATCATAGGACCACTGATGGTTATCTCCGACAGTGACTCATAGGAACATACTGAGGAAGAGCTGGAGGAAGAGGAACTTGTCGAGGAAGAACCAGCGGGAAAGGAACCTATTGAAGAGGCCCCAGCTGAAGAGGAGGCTCCCGTTGGGGCAGAGGAAACGGAAGAATACGGTCCTCACATATGGTTTATTGGGGAGACGCTCTATATTCGGTGGCATGCTTATCGATGCGTGCACCGCACTCCTTCACGCCTCTATCGCTGTGACTTACCATGCTCACTGTCACGCCCCGCTTCCTAAAATACGTAAACACGGCATGTGACAAAGCCAACCATGCTACCTATGGCTAGGAATCATCCCTCCATAGTTACATTACGGCTGTCAATCGGATATCAAGAACAGTAAAATATATAATCTAGCTATCACATGTCCATCTGCCACAATAAATAAAATCAAGAAAATGCATAAAGCAAAAACGAATCAAGATCCAAATAAAAATAATAGTATCTGAATCACGTACCAATATGGGCTCACATCAATAGAAATTAAACTGCTGAAATAAATAAACTAAGAGTCTCTAAACTATATAGCTAACTCCTCATTACTTGGCTTGATTGCTAAAGTACTTTTGATCTGCCTGCGATAAAGGTAGAGGAACTGGGCCATGCAAAACCCAGACGTCAGTACGTTATAATATCCAAATAATAACAATAACCAGGATATGATGATATGATTAAACAAGAATATAAATAATAAACACAGGTATATATAGTGAGCTATATGTATGTGATGTGTATCCTAAAGTCTGTACTTCTAGGTGATCTATTCTAGAAGTTTTTGAAATCAATTAATATAATTCTCATCGTAACTCAACAGTATATCCCGTCCATTCCCCACAGAACCGCGATACAATATATCCCGTTCATTCCCCACGGGATCATGGTAAAATGATATATTCCGCAACGCCCGGAATCACGGCAAACATTGATTTATTCCGTAACACCCGAAATCACGGCAAACAATAATAATATCCTCTTGAGTTACGTTTCGGTTACATTCTTGATTTTCCTTTTACCCCCAAGTTTTGTGTTCAAGTCAGGTATTGACGATATAAATCTAATGCCAACACAGGATCAAGCAGGTATAGCTCTTGTCTATGCAGACAACAAGTCACGTTCATCAGGACAACAATCAGGATTGTTGGTATTAGCAATAAAATCCAAGTAACAAGTCTGGTAGTGTGTCGTGAACATGTCATGTATTGTATATTAACCAAAATAGAGACCAATATAAAACTGTAATCAATATCAAAACACGACTAATGCTAGGATGCATATGTATCTATCTATAATAACCGTTATACGTCCATTACCATATATGATATAAACTAGACAGCATATTGTACCGATATAGTAGTATAATAACATTTTGATGTTCGGGCACGCAACTATATAAGCTATTATCAGTATGGATACATACGGATACGGTAAAACCGTAAATCGGTAATTTCTACTGAATAGTAGAACACATGCACTATTATTTATTAAATAACTATTGATATAGTAACATAGCAAGTTGCAAGTTTAGAACTTTCCTGATCGGATCTCACGTCGAGATACGGATGTTACGTTCCGATGTCGAAATAACGTCGCGATGCAAAACTGGACCTAGCTGAGCAGTGACGTGATGTGGTGCCTGGGTTAGACGACGATGGTGACTGGGTCGTCTGGATCATCGGCGATGCGCAACTCCGGCGAGACGGCCGACCATGAAAAGAAAAGAAAAGAAAGAAGAAGAAGAAGAGAAAGAAGTGGAGGTTGTTGGGGTTTGCGGAGTTCTGGGGATGGACAGAGGAGATGGTGGCGACGAGACGATATCGACGACTGGGTGGCAAGGTGTGAGGTGTGGAGGTGATCGAGGAAGGTGCAGGGTTGGTGGTGATGGTGGTCTGGGGTGTTCTTGGGTGCTGGGGAGGCGAGGAGGTGAAGAGGTGGTCGGTGGTGACGGGTTTTCCTGGCGACGAGGGGTTCCGGCGATGGGGTGTTGCGTTGGCGTCAGGAAAAAGGTCACAGGGTCATTGGGAAAGAGAAAGGAGGAGGTCTCAGGGGTGAAGGCTGCGAGGAGGAGTTGAGGTCGAGAGGGGCCGATGATGGTGATGGGCGGTGACGACGAGGAGAGGGCTGCCAGTGATGGGATGAAAACGAGGGTTAGGGTTCTCGAGAGGTGAGCACGTGAGAAGAAGAAGGGAAAAAAGAGAGAGTTTGGTTATAATAATTATATTATAATATATATATATATATATATATATATATATATAAAAGAGAATGAGAGATAGTGGCAAGAGAACGAGAGAGAGACAGAGAAGAGATTTAATTAGTTAATTAATATATATTATATATATAACAGTTTTGATATATATATATATATATGTTTTAGGAAATAGTATATATATATTGTGGGATTTTACAGATAATATCATATTGCTCCGAATATTACCCGTATCCCTTCTAAAATTTAGTTTTTCAATATGGAGAATATACGTAAAAGTTTAAACCATAATGTGATATCCAGATAATAAAAACATATACCCCCAAGTACGGAGGTACGTAAATATACGTAGCGATCAAATAACGAGTCTATTTAACAATTAGGACATGAACATAATATATGGGTGCAACTACATGATATTGGGTATGATGACATGTAAGGCCAGATATCAAAATATATTATTTGGTTTTTATTTTGTATTATTAAAAGATATATGGAATATATTATATGTGTATAATATCTAGATTTGCACAGATACTCTGCACTAGCAAATATTTAATGTAATCTTAAACCAAGATGGGTTTCAAACATACGGGTCGGGTCGGATAATAACCGCAACTTTTAATAGCACCAATCGGAACCCAAAAGCAACAATAATAAAGAAATTTGTCGCAAGATTTGAAATATCCCAAATAAATATAGTATAACGGTGTTAGGATGTTACACTCACCCTTCTACTATAGCTTTGCAAGGAAGGTCAACAACCGACGTGTTAGAGCTGTGCGGTTCCACCTGTTTGTTTGATGGACTGTGATCGAGATAATCAGTATTAGTTTTAGTTTGTATTACTTGGCCAAATAAAACCATGTATAGCAATAGGTCCACGTTTATCTTTAGTTGTATCTCCTTTTAATTTTTATTAATGAAATCTTAGTTTCGAGCAAAACTCTCTTATGTCTCGTACCTTTTCCTTTCTTAGTTTATCTCTTGCATTAATTGTTATTCTTTCGTGCAAGTTACTATCTGGTCTCATTCTCGAATCTGTTTGTAACCTAACCCACCTTCTTATTCAGCTAACGATGGCTGGCCGTAACCATAACCGCAACAGGAGAGGAAATAGGATCCATGAGGCCGTGGCTTAGCAAGCAGCCATGATGAAAATGATGCAAGGGCTGTTAGACCAACAATAGCAATAGACCGCCACCCTTCACCAAGAGCTGCGAGAAAGTAGGCTGCAACAGGCTGAGTTATTGGAGAAGGCATTAGCCCCAACTCCCTAAGGATCCATGGGAGTTAAACAATTCCGATCATTACATCCGAAGACTTTTGCTGGGAAAGGGACTCTATTAAAAGCTGAGGAATGGTTTCGGGGAACTGTCAACGACCTTGGGGCTGCTCAGGTCCCAAAGGATCCGTGGGTCAGCATTGCCAAGCTGCAACACACGGGCAATGCCTGAATATGGTGGGAAGCTGAGGAAGATTGTCACGCCCCGCTTCCCAGTATACGGGCAGAGGACGCGATGAGGCCGCTACGTATTTACTCTGAAGTAAACACGCTAAGCGTATCTAAGCAATATAAGTAAAATGCACAAGAGACAGTTACAATAGATATAATTGAACAGAAACTTTATTTATTAACATTCTTTTTACAATACATCTGAAAAGTAAATACATGGAATGAAAAGCAATGCCTAAACAGTGGCATAACAGAAATGAAAAATACAGAATGTAAATGTGTACAAGTAACTAGAGTTCCGGGTCGAAGGCTAGCTGATCCAAGTCCTCGAAGGTGGGCTCGATCTCCGGTGAGTCCGAATCACTTGACGACATTCCAAAGAAGAAGAAAGAGAATATCGTCAGCGAACAAATCGCTCGGTAAGTCCCGTAAATTGACGAGAATGGAATAGACAAAATATAGTATATATTGTTATAATGTTGTATTTAGTATTAACGTTGTTATTTGTAGCTTGGTACAGAAGAGGCCAGTGTATACGAGAGGAGTCTCACTAGACCAGAGACTACGGTATACGGAGTACAAGGAACCATTCAGCCACGGTACAATGGCAATTGAATTCAGGTTAGGTGTCTTTATAGTTGCTGTCTCATGCCACTTCTAACACCTTCCGTACCAATCTACCCCTTATAAACCCCGCGATATCTTGATTGTATTGTTTGTATTGTTTGGATTGTATATTGTATATAGATGGATGACTTGCCGAAACCATGATATCAGTAATGGAACGTATATAATGGATGAACATGTAGATGGAATATATCCATGGTTCGGTTCAGTCAATATAGATTGAATTTAACAGATTGAATATATAGATTCATATTGAATTGTAATTTATACTTGAATCATATTCAAGTCAGATTGATTATATTGAGACTCAGTCTGAGTCAGACAATTAGAAAAGAAATTGAATCCTGAATTATGTTTTGGTGCTATCGGTAACTGCTGCACATGGACGGCAGGATTTGTGTCTTTTTCAAAGACAATTACTATTTTGATAACACCGTTTGTTAAGTTGTCTACCTTAAATAGGCAAGCACCCATATCTCCGGCTCCCTGAGGCTCAAGAGACTGGTCCGCTTAAACCTATATTTACTATGGTCCTTATTGTAATTTAGTATAACTTGAGGGTTTTTTTTATGTAAAATAGTTTTGTTATACTTTCAAAATATAGCTCAAGTATTTAATTATCGTCTTTAGAGTTTTTATAGATATTTCTTTTATTCAATGTGAATTTTCTAGTGAATATGACCTAGTTTTTAAAGTATAAGGTATTTATTAGAAATATTAGAATTGTATGGTATTTTCTTGTAAATGGAATGTTTTTCTTGAATTTTGGAAATATGGAATATTATAAATATTAAAAATAGATATTTTGATATTAATTACATATATATTTATTTATTGAAAATATAAGTTTTATTTATAATAGAAATCACACTTTCTAAAGAAAATTGTATTTTAAATCTTTCGAGATCGTATGCTTCTTGCGGAGGTCTGCATCTCACTCTACTAGGCCCGAGGATGTGCAATAATCCGCACCATCCCGAACGGGTTCCCCAAAATGGGTTGTAGAGGCGCAATTGCAAAGATTTGTTAAAATACACTTCTTGTAGAAAAAGGTTTTAATAGTTGAAGGTAGTTATATGTAAAACCGTATTTTCCCAGATCTATGTTCCAAATTCCATCGTGATATATTAGATATATGTGTTGTGAGGAGGTAGGCCATTACCTCGTGAGTTTTCTAAAGGTATAAAGGTATTATAGAGTTTATGTCGGAAACTAAAACTTGTGGTATTTTAATGTAAAATTGCGATAAAAGATGCATATAACAATCTTTTGTGATGAAACTTGTTAAATATGTTTATTAATGTTTAATGATTAATATGTGATGATATGAAGGTATCTTGATTAAGAAAAATTATAGTTTTTAAAGAAAACCGAATCGGAAGTCGGACTAATTTCGCTTCTGTCGGGTTTTAGTTTTGAATTTTTTTAGAATAGAGAAAAGAGGAAGAAGTAGGGACTTACAGGTTATTAGACTAGAAGAGAGAAGGAGAAAGAGGTGGGAGGTGCCGGTGCGTCGTTTCGTCCTCGGAATCTCCTCGGATTGCCATCGGAAGTTCGTCGGAGTTTCGCCCTTTTGCTAACTCCACTTGCACACAAAAGACTTGGGAATTTTCTTGAGAATTTGGGCAGGGATTTGGGAGTGAGGAGGGGTGATTTAAGGGTGGTATTTATAGGAAAATTAGGGTTTTAGAATAGTGAAAGAGTGTATTAAAATTTTGTATTAAAGTGGATTAAATGTGAGTTTTATTGTACTCTGTAAATGTGCAGTAAAAACAAATATACAGGGGTTATAGGGGGAGTTCAAGAGTCGCAAGAAGTAAAGAAAAATGGAGTTTGGACCGAGTCAGACCGGCGGCGCCGTCCGAGTCAAGCATTTCTCCGGCCCGAGTTGGGCGAGTCTGGGCTCATCTCTTCGCCACGTATCCCTGACGCTTGGTCTACTGCAGTGAACTCGTTTGTTTTATGTATGAATCTTGGTTTTACGGGTTGTAGACCTTTGGGCTTCTAAAAGATTAAAAGAAAAATAATCAAAAAGATAATGTGGCTGATGAGATTTGAAATCTGGTGCTTTGGTTCAACAGTGCAAGGTATTACCAATGAGCTATAAGTTCCTTCTTGCTGTTCAAAAGCAAATAAAACTTATAACTTGTGCTCAGGTTCAAGTGCCCCTTTCTGTATTTTTGAAAAAATTCATACAGAAAGTTTAGGATTGTTACAAAGATAGGCTGATGGAGCCTATCACTTGGGAAACTTTCAAGGTGTGTTTCGATACTCAGTACTTTCCAGCAGTAGCACATATGGATATGAAGCGGAAGTTCGTTCAGTTCCAACAGGGGTCTAAGTGGGAGATGACCGTAGACCAATATGCGGCGGAATATGCTATGCTTAGCCGTTTCGCTCTCCATCTTATGGAGACCCCTGAATTATATGCTAAGAGATTCCGACTGAGGTTGGATCTTAGGATACAGTCGGCCATGTCCTGTACCGCTCTCCCCATTTATGATACGATTCTGGAGGCAGCTCATAATTATGAGGATCTGGAGAAAAGGATCAAGAAGTGCGATTGTTCGTCCGGAATGAAACGACAACCAAATTAAATTTCAGGAGGATCGTCTTCCAAATTCAGTGGAAGACAACAATTCAAGGGGCCAGCAGGGCCAATTATCCCAAGAAAACCAACTATCACATGCAACCACTGCGGTCGGACATTACATGAGGGATTGCCATATTTTGAACAAATTCTGTATAATTAATGGGTCTCCAGATCATGCTATAGGGAACTGTCCTCAGAGAAGAGGACCACTAGGCCCTGTCAATAAGCCAGTAAATAATGGGGCACCACAACAGGGGAACCGACCACTTCCTGCTGCTAAGCCGACCGGACAAGATGCGCTAGCTAGAGGACCACCTTTGCCTTCGCAAAAGGATGTTTTTCAGCAAGCTCAGCGAAATGGTCCCAAGCGCCAGGCCTATACTATGACTGCCGAGGAGGCTGAGGCCACGGAGGAAGTCATTACAGGTATCCATTCCTTTCCTGTCTATTTTTGCTTCCAGTATCATCGCTATCCACGAATAGTTAGGCTCACTCATACCCTTACTTTTAAAACATAGGTGTCCTTCTAATATCCTCTACACCTGTACTTACACTTTTTGATTCCGGCGCATCACACTGCTTTATGGCACAAAAGTTTGCGACAGCCAACTCCATTCCAGTGGCACCCCTCATCACTGAATGGAATGTCAACACAGAAAACGGTATGATCAAGTCCACTATGGGGTACGACCTATGTCCCGTGGTGATCTGCAGTCGGGGTTTCTACGCCTACTTCATGGTGATAGATATATCTAATTTCGATATAGTCTTAGGCATGGACTGGTTGAGTACTTTTTACGCTACCATCGACTGCCATCAAAGGAGGGTAGTGTTTGAGATTCCTGACTATCCAATGTTCGTATTTGAGAGCGGGAGTCGATCCTGATCCAGCAACTTATAAAGCTATACCGAGGAAGGAGGAGATGTTATATACCTTACATTAGGAGGAAGATATGCCGATGGTGGTTCGAAAGTTCGAAGTTGTGTTCGCCGAAGTGTCTGGGTTACCACCAGATCGAGAGATCGAATTTACAATAGACTTGATGCCAGGCACACAACCAATCTTACGAGCACCGTATCGAATTGTGCCGGCAGAATTGACCGAGCTTCGAATGCAAATTGAGGACCACCTTAATAAGGGATTTATTAGACTGAGCACGTCACGTTGGGGTGCTCCGGTTCCTTTGGTACCTAAGAAGGATGGAACCAAGAGGATGTATATAGATTATCGGGAGCTAAATAAGGTCACTATCAAGAACAAGTATCCTCTGCCGAGGATAGACGATCTGTTCGATCAGTTGGAAGGGTTTCGAGTGTTCTCGAAGTTAGATCTGCGGATGGGTTATCATCAACTCAATGTCAAGACATCTGACATTCCTAAGACGGCTTTCCGGACTAAGTATGTGCACTACGAATTTCTAATGATGCCTTTTAGAGTGACCAATGCCCCGGCGGTATTCATGAATCCGATGAACCAAGTGTTTTGTGAACACTTGGAGAGGTTTGTCATCATCTTCATCGACGATATCCTTGTATATTCAAAGGATCGAGAGGAACACGCGGAGCATCTGCGCATTGTGCTTGAAACTTTGCGTCAACATCAACTGTACGCAAAGCTCAGCAAATGCGAGTTTTGGTTGGAGTGAATAGCTTTCCTGGGACATATTGTGTCGGACGATGGAATTTCGGTAGTTCCGGCCAAAACTGCCGCTATACAAAAATTGCCGACACCAGGAACAATTACGGATATCAGGAGCTTCTTAGGGCTTGCTGGATATTACCACCGGTTTATTAAAAACTTCTCTAGGATTGTGAAACCGATGACTTGTTTGACTCGGAAGGATGTGCCGCAGTATGGACTGAGGCTTGTGAGAAAGCGTTCTCGGAGGTGAAGACTCGTCTAACCACAACACCCATTCTGTCACGATCCGAAATAGCACGTGACTGGCCCTTGAATCATATGAAGTCTAGAGGACCTCATCTAACTCAAGTAAGCCAAAAGCCCAGAAATCTAAAACCATTTTAAGGAGTAAATAAGGAAAACTAGTTTTTAAGAAGTGAGAAAATATATTTTAAAAGCAAGGTTTTTTAAATAAGTAAGCCGAATATGCATTTTTAAAATCTATAGTCTTTTCTGAAAATTTTGGTAGAGTTTGCTTTGTAAATACTGGCCCCAAACGGGGTACAACAAGAATAATATATATACAATGATAAAAGGCGTCCCTAAGCGGGAGCTAGCTCTTCGTCAATCGACGGTCACAACTACGCAAGCAGTAATATACAACGCCGAAGGGCGAGGATCAAAACTCAAAAGAAACTCAAAATCAACATGAAAACCATAATACTACAACGCGCGACTCTAAGGTCGAAATAATACACAACTGGTTTTCTAAGTCTGAACAATATACAAGTTTGGTTGATGGAATTACTAGATACAACTGATAAAATAAATACAAGGGTGGTCACGATGCGAGTGAACCCACCTACCAATGCAATCACCCAGAAAGGAAGCAATGTGCCTGAAAAGCCGCAATGGAACCTGTACGGCAAAACCTGCAAGAAACTGTGGCACAACGGGGGTGAGTTGCCAACTCGTGAATAGAAAACATCGCAGAGTAGAAATCGTATGTATGACACAATCCTAGATCAATACGATCAGATATATATAAAAACCTCAAATGAATAAGTCTGAAGCAAGATAAGGTGGCAATGTAACATTTATACATGAGTGTAGTGCCAAGTGCTCGTACTAGTACCTCAGGTAATAACATATCATAAATATGAGGTATGATCAATGTCGACTATATCATGAAGTCTATGAATATGTGGATATCATCCAACTATATGATCAATGTCATCAATGTCAACTATAAGTATGTGGAAATCGTCCACGTGTCACCCAATGACAATAAGCATCATGCATGTAAATATCATAAAGTATATGCATGGAAGTATGAGGATGTAAATCAACATGTGTCGCTCGCGACATATCAAATCATGGAACCTGAGTGTCAAGCATCGACACTCAAAAACATCATGAAACCTGTTCCTAGCATCGGCACATAAATCCTCATATACATAGGGCCCCGTCAGTCCGGATCGGCCCGTCTCATCTCTCAACTCCAGTCAGTATTCTCCGGATATCCACCGAGCTCAAATACAATCACTGGTAGGTACTAGCCACCCTGCCAGGCTCATCGTCTACTCCACGAAAAACATTTCTCGCCCCGGGGAATCATACCGGGTCCACCATGTACCCGCAATCGGCCTCATCCGCCTACTCGAATCGGGTTTCACATGTCGCTCTCAGCACCGAGAAAACACATGGTGGACGCACTGAAATATCATATCAAGGGTAACCGGGTTTTTAAAACAATTACATACTTTCTTTGAAATACCCACGGTTCCCAAATCCAGAAATATCATGGAAACAACATATTTCAATGCGTCTAATCAAAAAGCATGATGTATGCGACATGTAAAAGAAATGTAAGTATATCAGTATATCATGCAACATGGAATAGTAATATGAATATATGGAGGGAAACCGCTCTTTCAAAATGAATCAGTTTTAAAGAGTATCTTGCGGTCCCCAAATCTCTAATCAAGCCAGAATCATCTATGTATGTGTAAATATGTATGTATAAATATGGGGGTACAATATGTGTGTACGCAAGTATGTCATGCAAGGAGTCATATCCTGATGTAATAATCCTACTGTGTAGTGACATGGCAATTATCGATGATGAAGTGTGTGAGTCGGCAAGCAGGTGTACGTGGAACATATGCATCATCGATAATGGTGCTGGTGTCCTAACAGCATGGGTTTGATATGACAATAAAAATATTCAACATGTAATGCGATGCAAACAGTAAGAATCTGCGGCAAATGAATAATAAACACAATAGTGCAGAATCTACATCAATATATCTATGTCATACTATTTTGCCATTTGAAAGAAGACGAATCGGGGTTTTTAGGAAAATAAGGGCTACGGTGTTTTTAAAAAAAGATGTGTCTTTTGAAATATCCGTAGAATCCCTTTACCTGTCTTTAAAATATTCCTGATTCATTAGTTTTTGAAATAGATATGATATCGGCCTAGCCTAACATATACTAGCAAAACTACAGCTCTAACTAACAAGTCAATCAGGAGGGGTATGGACACCACCTAAATCTGAATCGATATATATATATATATATATATATATATAATATTAGTCGATGATCCCGCCTCAGAGGTACCGCGTACGATACAATATCATATGACATCCTCGAGTTATGAGTGCGGATCTATCATCAAATAAAGCTCGTACGGTAAATCATCGTATGGCATCCCCAATAGCTGGGTGCGGGTCAATATCACAATCATCTCGTTAATTATCAGGTATCATTATCATCATATCACATGATCTGGGGTACTGATCTAAGTCTAGTACAAATCGATACCATCTCTTTAGATATATGTGCGTGTATGAAAACACGCCCAAAAGGCCTGCTAAAATTTCATGTCGTATCCCAAATATGAATCACAATATATCACCGATCTCATGGCACCATGCCCAATATCGTCGACTCATCTCCAAATATCATCTACTATCCTCATCATCCAGGTATAAGTATAACAGATAAGCAGGTGTGTGCGTGTGGGTGTAAACCTATTCTAAGGTTCGCAACTAGGAACTATACTAGTTTACCTCTACGCCCTAATCCAACCATAGTACACCTAATCTCATCTCAAATATCCACGACACACAATAAGCTATCATATATAGTATATATATGCTATACTAAACATCGAACTGCGGGGGTGCTATACGCTATCCACCCGACTTCCCGCATAATCTACTCACCTTGACCTTGCTTCATGTGTGCCGATGCCGATGTCGCCATCTTCATCTTCAACGTCTCAACATCATGTGGGGTACCTACATATATAACGTATCGTATCGTGTTAAAATCAAATTCAAAGATGAAACGATACGCTTAAAAGCCTATAGGTTAGAACCTATGGACTACTCTTTCAAAACCACCAAATAACACTTGATATAGATGTACAAACGTCAAGCGATCAAATACAATACCAAATATCAAAACTTGAATTCATAAACAACACTAAATACAAGGCAGAAACCAAGAAAACATGCCCCGGATTTTAGTTCAGGTCCAAACTAGGTGCACAAACAATACTGGGATGAAGTATAGGGTGTATATGAGCTATGGAAACAACCTGGACACCCTCACCTACCAAGGGGATGGCCCATCCCTATAAAAACCAGCCTCCTTGGTTTTGGGGAAGAATTGGGGCCTCGAACTTGCAGGGGGGTCTCCTATGGTCTCAAATTGGTCTCTGGGGTTGTTTGTTTATCTCGTATTGGTCCCGGTTCACTCCAGATTTCCCTGCACCCTCAAAGTCATCACAAACCGACATGAAAGTTCCGTAATTCCATATTTTTGGGTTTCAGGTTATGTATATGTGTTTGGTCTGGGTTTAAAACATTGTAGGGGGGTTTAAGGTCACCAAACACACTCAAGTTCACCACACTACTCAATTTAAACCTTAACCCTCTTTAGTAATGTCCAAAGTGCACTAAACTACCCGGCATCGATTTCAAACTTGAAATGAGGCTTAAGCACAAGAAATACTACACTAATTGTGAAGGAATTATCTCATTCTCATGAATCCTCAACAGCGCCAAAATGAATACTTTCTTGGTCCAAATGGTTGCTTGAGGGCTTGTGCATATTTTTTGTGAAGAGTGAGTGGGGTTTTGAGTTTGTTTTGATGATGAAGTGGGGGTTTGAAGGTGGTGGAGGAGAGGTGCTGCCTTGGGCTGAATGAGGAAGAAGAAAGACAAGGATGAAGAAGTGGGAGAGATGTGCCATAACTTAGGTTTGACCCTCACCTTTCTCTCTCTTGCCCATGCTCTTTACTTTATTCTTTTCTTTCCTTTTCTTTTATTTCCCTCTCTAATTTCCTTCTCTCCTCAATAGTAAACCCAAAACAAACCATGGTGGAAAATGCACAAGTGTAAAAAAAAAGATATGGTGCATGTTTGCACAAAATACGCTTAAAGCGCGATTAGCGATTTTTAATCGCGATTAGCACTAAATTAGTGTCAAATTAATCGTAAAAACTTAAAATTTGCATAATTCACATAAAACACCCTCTTTCTAGTAATTTCTATAATTTTCCAAATTTTTCAGAATTTATTGGTATTTAATTATACCGAAATATTAAAATATTCATTTAAAATTAATATTAAATTATAAAAATTCCCAAAAATAATATTTTATTTTTTTGAAATGTTACACATTCTTACTGTTCCTGACATAACTGGAGGTTTCGAAGTTCATTATGGCACCTCGGGAAAGAGATTGGGATGTGTGTTACACCAACACAGCAAGGTAGTGGCATATGCATCGAGACAGCTGAAGATTCACGAACGTAATTACCCAATCCATGATTTGGAGCTTGCTGTGGTTATCTTCGCACTCAAAATCTGGAAGCATTATTTATTAGGGGAGAAGGTGGAGATTTATACTGATCATAAGAGTTTGAAGTATATCTTTACTCAGAAGGAGCTCAATATGAGGCAAAGGAGGTGGCTAGAACTAATGACAGATTTTGATATAAACCTGCAATATCATCCAAGGAGGGTAAATGTGGTCCCTGACACTCTGAGTTGCCAGACGATGGCGTTAAGTCTTGCTACTCACTGGAGGAATCTACAGGACCTCAATGAGTTAGAGACAGAGGTAATCATGCTCGGGGTATCCTCGTCACTTATGAATATGCAAATTCAGTCCACATTAATGGATCAGATCAAAGAAGCTCAAGCTGGAGATACAAGATTACAAAATATTCATGAGCAGGTAGAAACAAACTTACGAACTGACTTCATCATTCATGAAGACTGGTCACTAAGATATGGAAGCAGGGTTTGTGTGCTTACCGAAGAAATCAGAAAGGAATTTGTTAGTGATATATGCCTTAGAGGCCATTATTGTATAGTACTGGATTGTATATTAAATTTTGGAATCTTGGGATATACACAGATATAATAACAGTCTTACTCAAAATGATAGTATGCTATCTGGTTTGATTCTATCTTAATATGTGTATATATTTCTTTTAGCATATCGCTAATACATATTGATAGAGCCCTTAGGATCTTTGCTTGTTTACCAGCGTTATGATGGTAGTCACACTAGTGGGGGCTGGGTAGTCTATAAGCACATCCTTATACTTGTCCCTAGTCCTAGGATTATCGAGATAGGACATCGATACTCCAGAGTAGACTAGTGTATACGCTTCTCATCCCAGTCAGGAAGATGGCCTGTCCCGCAGCTATTGGTATGCGATACCGGAGATAGTATATATATGCTCATTAGGTTATGAGTTACACTGGACGGACTCGATGGGAACTGCTGGTTGGTATTATACCTATCGTCAGTTAGCAGTTCCCGGGTGACATGAGTACAGGTTAGTCTGTTGACTTGACATCACTATTCGTCTCGAATGTGTTCCCATTGTACTTAGATCACTACCCTACCATGATTCAAATGAGTCGTGCAAACAGGTAATGGTTAGGTGCAGTCCCGAAGCACTTGGAGGCAGTAGGGGTTAGAAATGATTCGTCTCTCCCGGTATTGGGAGTTGATATCGCGTTGTGTTCGGATAGCCATTACACAAAGTCCCTGGCCAAGGCAATCGAGATTTATTAGTAGGTACACCAGTAGTTTCTCAGGGTGTATTGGGCTCTACACCGGCACGACTTATTGCGCTAATAGGGGTCCGACGGTTACCACTCCTAGGCCTGATATGCCATACTCTTAGACGAACAGACCGGACTGTACGGAGATTGTCACAGATAGACTCAGTAGGAGTTCGGATGAGTTTGCTCATCGGCCTTCTTATCGACAGATACTTGGTAGCCGTTACGTACAGCTAGTACCACTGACGGACTTGTGGTTAAACCCACTACCAGCGTACTGTCGAGTCTTTAGAGTCCCACACAGAGGGTTTCCCTGGTTCAGGTGAAACGATGTAGAGACCGTATGGTTTTACGTGCAGGGTTCCGATCATATATGTGTACTAGCTGCACGGATGTTGTTCAGACGGATAGTACTAGTGGGATTTAGTTTAAGCCGGATTCTAGCATTATATTATTGGATTATTATTATCTCATTGTATTCGTATTTTTTGGAGTATGAATACGGGTATGTATATACGGTGAGGGTATTCTTGTAATTTTACAAGAGATGCTTCTAGAAGGGGTCACCTCATTATTGGATTTATCTATTTTTGGAAATAAATTAATGAGATGGAAAATGGAGATATTCGTGGCATGGTGAAGCATGGCTCATTTCTTTTGTTTTTTGGTTTGGGTTTACTATTGAAGCATGGTTGTTATTTTCTATTGAAAATAATCTATGTTTCATGTGAGATGAGGATGGGCCATTCTTCGCACTAGCCAAGACTTGTTCATTTTCTCTTTTCCTTTCTCACTCCATTTTTCCTCTCCTTCTTCCTCAAGACCTTAAACACTCACATGAGTTGTGAATCATAAGGTCACTTGAGATTAAATACTCAAATAATCACTCTACATCATCTAAGCTACCTAGATTAGCGAACTAGGTGCCTTAATTACCTCGGTTTAGAGGTTAGAGCTTGAAGCATAGACTCTCGGGTGGATCATCTTTGACACAAGGAGACCGGCGATCAAGCGTGATCCGGACCTTCGAGGAGCTCAAGGAGAGGAGGAGAAGACCCGAAGGACAAGAATCATCAAGGTATAAAACACTTACATAGTAGTTTAGAACTCTATGTAGTTTAGCTAGTTAAGGTTTTTGAAAGATCCTGGAGTTTAGGTCGGTGTTGCAAAGTATGAAAATTTTTTTTTGTAAATTCCGCCTCCCCACAAGTGCGTGGGGTATGCGATATCGACTTACAGTGGTATCCGAGCCTACTTAAATCTTAACTAACTAGTTAGCAAGTAGTTAGAACTTCAATCGACGGAAAATACCCGAAATTACATTTCCGATGCATGCTTGCTGTCGATTTTCAAAACTGTTCAAAAAATCATTTCAGTGATCTTAAAAATACATGCAGGCTTTTCTTAGACAAAAGAGAAATTTTGAGCACTTAACCTACTAGCTAGACTGCGGAACCGTGCCCAAATAGGTCATTTGGCCGTGGATCCATGTCACGCCCCGCTTCCCAGAGTACGCTAAAATGGGCACGTGACATAGCTAACTATGCTACCTGTGGGTAGGAAGTATCCACAGTCACATTACGGCTGTAGAGATATCAAGAACAAAAATAAAACTATCTAAACATGTCCATAATCCAAGATAACATGAGTCAAAAATAATAAAATGCGGAAGCGAAAAATCCAATACAAAATAACTGGAATGTATGTACCATAATATGGGCTCACATCAGGAATAAAATGCAGGAAAGAAAAGCTAACTACTACTGACACTCACAGCTCAGCCTGTCGGCTGAAGTACTCCTGCTCGGACTGCGACAGCTGTACAGAATCTGGGCCATGCAAAACCCAGACGTCAGCGCGTCAAGTCATCAAGTAATAACATAATAAATAGGGTAACAGGCAATGCGAATATAAACATGAATAAAGCAAGGGTAACAATCATATAAATCAGAGTAGTGCAGGGTAGTGTGTAGTGGGTAAACTAAACTGTTCTATCAGGTTCTCTGTTCTAAAGTCTTTGAAACCAAATTGATGAATCATCGATGTAACTCAATAGTATCCCGTGCATGCCCGGGACCACGGTCTACAGACTCTCGGGCTGAAACCGAGACGTGCCGCTAGGCACTAACAGGAAAGGAGTACAGACCAACGATGTCAGCAGCATCGTCACGAGACGGGCCTAGCCTCTAAAACTGATCAGAACAAGTAGTGAACTATTGAGTAACAAGTCAGGTTTCACCTTTGATTTCCCCATACCCCCAAGCTATATGTGCATGTCAAGTCAGGTATCCCGAAATCAAGAAACTAATGCCAACACAGGATCAGGTAAATAGGTTTGTCTGGATAGACAACAGGAACGGTCCATGAGGACTACATGTCAGGTTTGTTGGCATTAAACACAAGATCGGGCAACGGGTCAGGTCATGGTACATCAGGTCAAGTCAAGCTGTATACGGTACCATGTCGGGTAAAGCAATATGTATGTATCAAGTCAGGTCAAGATGTAAACAATATCGTGGGTGTGCTCATACTCAGTCACATAATCAAGCATGGTTATCAACAGCATGATCTAAGCAATGAATTAAGCAATAGGCAGATTCACTCAATTAGCAGTACAGTTATTAGTTGTGTCATAAAGATGATTTCAACATTATAAGAATGCAGTATGACAATTATAGCCGTTCAATCATGTTAACAAGCTTAAGACTTCATGGATGCAATGATATATATATATATATATATATATATATATATATATATATATATATATATATAGGCTCCACGGATGAAATCACAATTTATACAGGTTAAATGTAAACAAGTGTCCGATTGTAGTAAAACGATAGATAAGGTGCCATAGGCTACGTCATTAGTGAAAGTGGAATTAAAACATGTAAATGTGGTTATTAGGTTCAATACAGTAATTACAACAGGTAGGTTCCAAGTTTGAAAGATAAATGATATATAGCAATCCTGAACACGAAAATGGGAAATTATAATACCAGAGTTAAATTGTAGGTTTTAGGGTGTCATCAAGTATATGTAAATACTGTTTAGCATGTAGCAAGGGGTACTTGCCTCGACGGGTCGCGGATCGGGAAAACGGAACGTAAAACGTCGACGGGGAAAACTCGCGACGGGCGCACGGTTCACGGAATGAACCCAAACGACGAACAGTGAAGCCACACGGGTCAGGGTACTGCGCTGGAACGTCGGGACACGTCGCCGGCACGACCAGATTCCGGCGAGATGCAAAACCAGTGAATGTCAAGAGTTGCAACAAGAAAAGAAAAGAAAATAAAGAAGAAAGGGAAGGAGGATGGAGAAGGGAAGGCTTACAATGGTCTGTGGGACGGGTGGTGACGGTCGACCACGTCGACGGAGCTCCGGCGGTCGGCCTGCGATGACGGCGGAAAGTTTCCAGATCAAGAAACCAGAACAGAGAAGGAAGAAGAAGAAAGGAGAAGGTGAGGGGATGTGAAGCTTACCGAGGGGGTGCTTGCGAGGCCGGGGGCGGATCGAGATCGGCAGCGGCGATCCCACGAGGTGTAGGCAGTGTGCAGGCACTCGGGAAAGAGTGAAGAGGGGGAAGGAGGTGCAGTGGCTGCGACGAGGGCGAAGAGGCGAGAAGTCCGGTGGTGATGGCGTCGGCGTTGGGCTACGACGGCGAGGGGGTGCACGGCTAGGGTTGCGATGAGGTTTAGGTTCACGTTTTAAAAGAAAGGAGGGGGAAAAATATAAATATGAGAGAGAGAGAGATATGGGGAGAGAGAGAAAGCGAGAGAGAGAGAGAGAGAGAAGAGAGAGGAGAGAGATAGAGAGACGGGGAGAGAGAGAGTGGGGCCCACGGGTTTTAAAAAGGGATCTAATTGGTTGGGGTGAAAGATTTGAGAGATTTAAAGGAAACAGAAAATATAAAAGGATTTAGAAATAATAAAAAATATTATATGGTTAAAATATATTTTCGACAGTTTAAAGAAATATTAGAAATTGGGATTTTGGTGTAAAGTAAAACATTTCCAAATTGCGCCCGGGTCGGGTCCAAAAATTTGAAATTGGAATAAGAAAATTTTAGGCGGGATCCAAAATTTAAAATGAAGTGTTTTATAATCAAAAAGCATACCCCCAAAACGGACACACGTACGTGCGCGTAGCCGTCCAAACTCGCCCGTTTCACTGAACGGGACAAGAACACGATGCACGGACGCTACAACGGGGTTAGGGGTGTCAAGCATGCCGAGATGAATATTTTTAATTTTATTTTAGATGCCTTAAATTGTTATATGCAGAAATGAATTGTCGGGTAAAATTTATAACTAATAACTGTCAAGTAGGATCAATGAAATAAATACCATTCATACGGTAATAGAAACTAGTAGCATTGGGCTCGGGTGTTACATTATACCCAACTACAAAAGAATTTCGTCCTCGAAATTCCAAGAATACAAAGATAGACGACAAACAACTACAAGAAAAGATGAGGAAACTTCTGTCGGATTTCATCTTCTCGTTCCCAAGTGGACTCTCCATGCGAGCGATTTCCCCAAGAAACAAGCACAAGAGGGATCACCTTGTTCTTAAGAACATTTTCCCTTCGATCCACGATTTCAATCGGTCGGTCCTCAAAAGTTAAGTCTTCTCGTACTGTTAACTCCGAATGATCCAATACGTGCGTTTCATCTCGAACATACCTTCGTAGTTGAGATACGTGAAACACATCGTGCACATTCGCCAAGGACCGCGGTAACGCCAAACGATACGCTACCTCACCAACACGCTCCAAGATCTCAAAGGGTCCAACGAATCGAGGACTAAGCTTTCCTCGACTTCCAAAACGAATCACCCCTCTAGTCGGTGATATCTTCAAGAATACCAAATCACCCACGGCGAACTCTAGAGGTCTTCTCGACGCATCTGCCCAACTCTTCTGTCGGTCTTGGGCTGCCTTCATATGATTTCTGATAGTGTTAACTTTCTTAACTGTCTGCACAACCAAATCTGGTCCCAATAATCTTCGTTCATCGACATCGTCCCAACAAACAGGTGAACGACATTTACGACCATACAAAGCTTCAAATGGAGCCATCTGGATAGTTGCCTGAAAACTGTTGTTGTAAGAAAACTCCACCAAATGTAGATGATCCTCCCATGAACCCTTGAAGTCCAACATGCATGCTCTCAACATATCTTCAAGAGTTTGGATTGCTCTCTCGGACTGACCATCAGTTTGAGGATGATAAGCTGTGCTAAATTTCAATCGAGTCCCCAAACTTTCCTGTAAACTCCGCCAAAAGTGTGATGAGAACCGAGTGTCCCGATCGGACACGATGCTCACCGGTATTCCATGCAATTTTACAATCTCTTGCATGTACCGCTCAGCCAAAGTCTCTGTTGATTGACCAACCCGAAAAGGAATAAAGTGAGCTACCTTGGTCAATCGATCAACAATCACCCATACAGCACCGTTGCCCTTTAGACTCCGCGGTAAAGCCGTCACGAAATCCATGGTTATATGTTCCCACTTCCACTGAAGAATCGGAAGTGGTTGCAATAAACCAGCAATCCTTTGATGTTCAGCCTTAACTTGCTGACACGCCAAGCACTTTTCCACAAAGCGAGCAATCTCCCGTTTCATGCCTTCCCACCAGAAATGCTGTCGAATATCTCGGTACATTTTTGTGCCTCCTGGATATACAGAATAAGCTGAACTGTGTGCCTCCTTCATAAGCTCTTCACGAATATCCCCCTTTGGCACACACAAACGGCTACCATACCTCAACGAACCATCTTCGTGGATCAATAAATCTGTTCGTAGTCCGGCTTCAACCTGTCCTCGAAACTTTTGCAGTCTAGGATCCTGCGATTGTGCTGCTTTAATATTCTCGATCAACGATGAATGTACTTGCAGCCGCATCAACAGTCCCGTAGAATGCGGTAGCACAACCTCCAAGTCAAATCTTCGAAAATCTTCAACGAGCTCCTTCTGCGTAGTTAACACCTGAATTGCTGGTAACCGACTAAGCGCATCCGGCACGACATTAACCTTCCCCGGATGGTACTTAAGATCAAGATCGTAGTCAGCCATCAGCTCCAACCATCTACGTTGCCTCATATTAAGCTCCTTCTGTGTGAACACATACTTCAAGCTCTTATGATCAGTAAAAACTTCGACTCTTTCGCCCAAAAGGTAATGTCTCCAAATCTTCAAAGCGAAAATCACAGCTGCAAGCTCCAAGTCATGAGTTGGATAATTCTTCTCATGGGTCTTCAACTGTCTCGATGCGTATGCTACAACCTTCCCATGCTGCATCAAAACACATCCCAATCCTTTCCCAGATGCGTCGCTGTGAATCACCAATCCTCCGGAATTGTCTGGCACGGTCAGAATAGGGGCGGTTATCAACTTCTGTTTCAACGTCTCAAAAGCTAACGCACACTTATCCGTCCACACAAAAGGTACCTCCTTGCGTATAAGCTTGGTCAACGGCTCCGCCAGACGAGCAAAGTTCTCCACAAATCTCCTGTAATATCCGGCGAGTCCAAGAAAACTTCTTATCTCCGCAACATTCTTTGGAATCGGCCAATCTCGAACTGCTGCAATCTTTTCTGGATCGACAACGATTCCATCGCCAGACACAACATGCCCCAAAAACTTTACTTCTTCCAGCCAAAACTCGCACTTGCTCATCTTCGCATATAACTTCTCTTGTCTCAACGTCTGCAGTGCGATCTTCAAATGCTCAGCATGCTCCTCAAAACTCTTTGAGTAAACCAGAATATCGTCAATAAAAACCACGATAAACTGGTCCAAGAAAGGTGAAAAGATTCGGTTCATCAAGTCCATGAATACTGCCGGCGCATTTGTTACTCCGAAGGGCATCACTAAGTATTCGTAATGTCCATACCGAGTTCGGAACGCCGTCTTGCAAATATCCTCTGCTTTCACTCGGACCTGATGATATCCGGATCGCAAATCCAGCTTCGAGAATACCCTCGCGCCACTAAGCTGCTCAAAAAGTGTAGGGTTCCTAGGCACTCTTTTGAAGGTTCATAAGGCATTAAACATGCCCGGATAAAAATTTAGACATGCCGAACAACCCAAAGCCGGGATCTTTGCTAGATTATTAGGGTTTAGCATGCAAGATGATAACTTTTATCTAAGTGTGAGGGATTACAACCTTTGTAGTCCGCTCCTTCGCTTCACAAGCTCCGAGTAGAAGTCCCTTTGCCGCGATCCACGATCTCCCGGACTCATGAGAGGCTCCACGACTCGAACGATCCATGCTAGCTCGAAGTATTCCAAATCTCCGATGATCTACCTCGAAGTTGCAAAGACTCAAGCTTTCTCAGTCTAAAGAGATGAACACACTAATCTCATGGGCTAGATGAGATGAGGATGAGAGAGTAGTATTTTTGCTTTCTTTTTAAATCATTTTCTCATATTATTTCATCACATAAAGAAAATCAAGTGAGCTTTCTTCAAGAGAGAAGAAGATGATAATGGAAAAGATAATGATAAATCCTTTTGTGATGAATAGAAATAAAAGTATATGATTGAAGTATTAACCATGGTCAAGGATGAGTGGCTAATAATGTGTAGAGAAACAACTAGAGTTAGGGTTTGGTTGGGTTAAAATGTGTCATCACAAAATATCTTAACCATGACAAAAGAAGTTGCTTCTAGAAGGTGCATGAAGCAACTAACCCTAATCAAACCCTAACCTCAATTAATCATCCTTAAACATGTTTAACAATTAATCATATCATGTCACAATAATATATATCACATATATATTATATATTTGCAACAAAAGAAAATAATACAATTAACATATATCGCATATATATCAATGTATCATCCAGTGAGAAAATGAAATAATAAAGCGAGCCAATATTAGATATTGTAATAATATATCATATATATTATTATACACTAAATCATCGAATCAACACTTGATCCGACGATCCGGCTATATTGAATATTACCGACTAATATATCATGTACCGATTCATCGAATCAACACTTGATCCGATGACCCGGTTCATATCTAAATATCGCAAGAATATAATACAGTATCCCATATCGCATTATCCTCGTTCCTGCACATATCACATATGTGCCTCTACTCCGTTTCGCCTGAGCCAAGAAACCTCTGTGTAGGACTCTAAACAATCGTCAATACGCCGGTAGCAGGTGATGATCATATCAAACACCCACAAGCTGCAAGCGGTCAGCTAAACGTAACAGCCACCCAGGTATTGAGCGATCAGAAGATCAACAAGCTAGCCTGTGCGTTCTCCTGTGAATCCAATCAGTAACACTCCCGTACAGTCCGGTCTGTTCGTCTGATATGTCGCATATCAAGTCTAGGGGTGGTAAACGTCAGACCCCAGTAACCGATAAGTCGTGTCGATGTATGGCTCATAACGGGTCGAGAAACTACTAGTAACACTTACCAGTAAATCTCCATATCAGCCCTGGCCAGGGACTTCCAGTTATAGCCAATCGAACACAGCACAACATCAACTCCCTATACCGGGAGAGACGAATCCCCTCCTATCGCTCATTGCCTCCATGTGATTCGGGACTGTACCCAAAAGCCACCGTTTTGCACGCCCTCTTGGACGTGGTAAGGTGGAAATCAAAGCACAGTGGGAATCACACAAGACTCTATGACGATCTCGGGTCTTCAGACTACCCTGTACCAGTGTCACCGGAGAACTGCCATCTGACGTGTGGTATATCACCATCTGGGAGTTCTCGGCGAGTCCGTCCAGTGTACCCAGTCTCCACTGAGCACCCGTACACCATCTCTGATGTCAAAACACCGATGGATATGGGATCATCCATCGCCCATCATATGGGTCAAGATGCGTATACGCTAGTCTACTCTGGTGTATCGATGCCCTGTCTCGATATACCCTCGACTAGGAACAGTTATAGGATGTACTCATCGACTACCGCGGCCCCACTAGTATGATCTCATCATAGTCCCAGTAGTCGAGTACAGATCCTAAGGTCTTTATCAACATGTGAGAGTAAAACAGTAAACCAATACAAGTCAACATGTTACGATAAAGTGAAACCAAATAGCATACTATCATGACGAGCAAGAAAGTCATCTCTATATATATCCAGGCATCCATTATAATATACATCATATGTACAACAATGGCCTCTAGGGCATATACATAACCAACAATCTCCCACTTGCACTAAGGCCAGCTGCTGTAGTATCTCATACCTAGCATCCCGAATAATCTCTCAAACTGTATCTGGGGAATAGCCTTCGTGAATGGATCCGCAGTGTTGTCCTTCGTATCTACTCTCCTGACCTCGATCTCCCGGCGATCAACTATCTCCCTGATCAGGTGATACCGCCTCAGAATATGTCTGGACTTTTGATGGGACCTGGGTTCCTTGGCCAAAGCCACAGCTCCATTGTTATCGCAATACAGAGGTATTGGATGCTCAATGGATGGAACCACTCCAAGTTCACTAATGAACTTCTTTATCCAGACAGCCTCCTTGGCAGCATCGTTGGCAGCGATGTATTCAGCCTCCATCGTCGAGTCTGCAACGGTATCCTGTTTGGAACTCTTCCAACATACCGCCCCTCCATTGAGGGTAAAGACAAAACCCGAATGCGACTTAGAGTCGTCCTTATCACTTTGGAAGCTGGAATCGGTAAAGGACTCCACCCGGAGTTCTCCGTTACCATACACCAAGAACATCTCCTTAGTCCTTCGTAAGTACTTGAGAATGTTCTTCACAGCTGTCCAGTGACTCTCTCCAGGATCTGCTTGATACCGACTCACTACACTTAGTGAGTATGCTACATCGGGTCTGGTACATAGCATCGCATACATGATAGAGCCTATTGCCGAAGCATAGGGTATCTCTTGCATGCGAGCTCTCTCCAAATCAGTCTTGGGAGACATCTCTTTGGAGAGAGTGAGTCCAGAGATCGTGGGTTGGTTCCCACGCTTGGATTCTTCCATACTAAATCTCTTTAGTATGGTGTCAATGTACCTGGATTGGGACAATCCCAGTATCCGTTTAGATCTATCTCTATAGATCATGATTCCTAATATGCAGGAGGCATCACCTAGATCTTTCATCGAGAATCTCTGTGATAAGAAGAGCTTGACTGATTGCAGCATAGGAATATCATTTCCTATCAAGAGTATGTCATCCACGTACAATACGAGGAAGACAACCTTACCCTCTGCTACCTTCTTATAGATACAAGGTTCATCTATATTTTTGATGAAGTCAAACTCTTTGACTACTACATCAAAACAGATGTTCCAACTCCGCGATGCTTTCTTTAACCCATAAATGGATTTAAGCAGCTTGCACACCTTTCCGCTGCTCCCACTATCTACGAAGCCCTCTGGCTGAGTCATGTACACGCACTCTTCTAAATCACCGTTTAGAAAGGCGGTCTTAACATCCATTTGCCAGATTTCATAGTCATGGTATGCAGCAATGGCAAGTAAGATCCGGATGGACTTAAGCATAGCTACTGGAGAAAAGGTTTCGTCATAATCCACACCTGGTCGTTGACGAAAACCCTTTGCTACAAGTCTAGCTTTAAAAGTCTCAACTTTTCTATCTACACCAAATTTCCTTTTAAAAATCCACTTGCTCCCAATGGGTTTTACCCCTTCAGGAGCATTTTCCAAAATCCATACTTTATTGGTGTACATGGATTCCATCTCAGATCGCATTGCATTCAGCCATTTCACAGAGTCACCACTCGTGATGGCCTGCTCGAAACTAGTGGGGTCATCATCATCTATGATGCAATCCTCGCTTCCACCATCAATGAGAAAACCGTAGTATCTCTCAGGTGGACGAGAAACCCTACTAGATCGGCGGAGAGGCTGGGGTTCGTCGGGTACTACTGAATCCTCTGGTTCTATTAAATCATCTGTTGTAGTTTGTTCTGCTGGAACCTCTTCCAGTTCTACCTCATTGCCCTCAATTTCTTTAGCAAGAAATTCCTTTTCCAAAAAGGTGGCATGTTTAGAAACAAACACCTTTTGTTCCTCAGTGTGGTAGAAGATATACCCTTGTGAGTTCTTGGGATATCCTACAAACTTACATAAGACAGATCTTGCCTCGAGTTTGTCCGGATTTTTTCTTTTGACATAGGCTGGACAACCCCATATCTTAACATACTTAAGAGATGGTCTCTTCCCTTTCCATATCTCATACGGAGTGGTAGGCATTGATTTGGTAGGAACCATATTCAATAGGTGTATGGCTGTCTCAAGCGCATACCCCCAGAAGGAAATAGGTAACTTAGCCTCGCTCATCATAGAGCGCACCATATCTAATAGGGTGCGATTCCTCCGTTCCGATACACCGTTGTGCTGTGGTGTATAAGGAGGAGTAAGCTGAGAGAGAATCCCATTCTCTTTTAGATAATCCAGAAAATCATTGCTCAAGTATTCTCCTCCTCGATCAGATCGAAGGATCTTAATATTTTTGCCCGTTTGTTTCTCTACTTCGTGCTTATATTCTCTGAATTTCTCAAAAGCTTCAGACTTGTGTTTCATCAGAAATACATGTCCGTATCTAGAGAGATCGTCAGTGAATGTAATGAAGTAGGAAAAACCGTTCCTGGCATGCGTAGACATGGGACCGCATACATCACTATGTATTAGTCCTAAGAGTTCGGTAACTCTTTCTCCGTGTCCACTAAACGGAGCTTTGGTCATTTTTCCTTTGAGACATGAATGGCAAGTATCATAAGATGATAATTCGAACGGATTCCAATAACCATCTTTATGCAACTTAGCCAGTCGTGTCGCATTGATATGACCAAGTCTACAATGCCACAAGTAGGATTCGTTCATATCTGAACTTTTCCTCTTGTGTGTGTTTTGTATATTCAGGACTGTATTTTGATTTAGAATGAATATGCCATTACGTAACGAGCCTGATGCAATCAACTTTTGATTTAGGAATATGTTCATATCATTATCCTGTACTACAAAATTATATCCTTCTTTACTTAATAAAGAGACTGATATAATGTTGCACATCATGTTCGGTATATAATAGCATTCATTTAGAATCAGTGTATTACGACTTGGTAATACAAGGTGATATTCGCCAACTGCTTTGGCTACAATACTTGCACCGTTCCCTACTTGAACGGAATGATCACCTTTTCCTAGTTCTCTACCTTTTCGCAGCCCATGTAACTGTTTACATATGTGGGATCCTGATCCGGTATCTAATACCCAGGACGTAGGGTGAACCGAGAAACAGTTCTCAATAACTAACACACCCGAAGAAGATGCATCAACATGCATGTTCTTTTGGGCGGCGTGAGAATCCAGATATTCTTCTATTTCCTGTTCAGTCTTATAACTCTTATAAGAAAGAACGGGTCCAACATTCCCTAGCTCAGTACAATAATTGGGTTCAGTCAATACATCCATATTATTATCTTGATTATGGCATGACATGGTCGCTACCTGGAGAGAGAGAGAAGAAAAACACTTTAGCGTATGCTCTTACAAGATTAGATTGGTTATTATCTTATCTAATCAGGATGTCTCCCACTGTTTTTATCAAATCTACCTTAAAACCCAAAAAGGTAAGATTAGCCGGGATTAATTACACCCTACAATTTCGTCAATCTTTCAGCCAGATCAGTGTCGGTACTTTGAGGGAGGTTCCCCGTGCTTTCGCAAGGACCTAATTAAAGTAAACCTCGTTTTCCCAGAGGCGTAACCCCGTTAACACTTTTCTAGACACCTACTTGATCGGCTAATTGTCTTGTGTAAAACTCTCTCAGGAGTAACTCTTACTCGTAGTGGGTATCAGGATCCAACTATCTCATAGGAGGTATGCAATCTCATTGCAAATTTCAACACTTGAAATTCCCGATAATATTTTGCCCCTAACGTTCTATGACCTTGACGAAAGCCAACAAACCATAGTCCGCTAGTCAAGTTCAACCCGAACATTTCTTGATTGAATTAAACCCAGCCGTACGTCCCTTGACGAAATCCAACAAAGCCGTACGACTACCCTAACCCAATCTCATCATATGTAACAGATAACTAATAATTAGCTACCGCACACTACGCCTTGATGAAAGCCAACAAACGTAGCACGAATACTAAGTATTACCTATCTGAAATGTCGGAGGGCTACGCAGGTTTTTCAGAAAACCATGAGCGTAATGAACTTGATATCGTCGTAGAATCGAGTAGTTTTTGAAAAGGAGTTTTTTTGAGGCTTTTCTTAGTTTCGCTAAAGGGGTCACTCCCGGTGAAGGGATCGTCGGCCCTTTCCTCATCGAATAAGGTGCTGGATATATCATATATACCGCTGTGCAAAGCAAAGCACTAAAAGCAATCAAAAGACAAACCGAGTTTTGTAGCATCTGCCAGTTTTGCTAAAGGAGCCACTCCCGGTGAAGGGATCTCGGTCCTTTCCTCATCGAATAAGGTGCAGGATATATCGTATATATCACTGTGCAAAGCAAAACTGTAGCTACACCTTTTATAAAGTTTTGATTCTACAATATCTTTAGGTTTCTTTTCCTTTTATTAATCTTATTAATAAAAATCCCATCAGCTTATGCTTCCTAAGCATCACAGAAGAAACGAAAGCAGTAATATTTATATATCAGCATATATATAGTATAGGCATTCGTCTCAGGCAGTAATATGATCTCATCACAGAACATTGCAGCAGAAGAACATATATGAAATATTGGATATACTAGGACGTCCGTGTTTTCAATACGAGCCTGTATAAAACACGGATTCCACGGTCGCGACGAATAGCCAAACCCACATCCCAAGACCCCTACAAGAGCGGCAAGTAACACTGCCAATTCTAGGGTTAGGAGACCCGGTCTCGACTCCTCGAGATGGCCTCCCACTGGACCCTAGAACCCGGTTACTTGTGCTCCCCTCCTTGGGTTTACCTAATGCGGAAAAGTAAATAATATACACTGGTGACAGCAACCGCAACCTGGAAGTGCCCCAAATAAAAGAATATTACATTACAAATGAATTTTACATGAATGAAAATAAAAACCCTCATCTCACATAAAACCCCCGGCTATTCAGAACGCGACGATCCAATATAACATATCACAGCAACATATAATATCTCATATCATCAACGTAAGTAAATATGCGCATCCCAATTGTCGTTGACATATAGCAAAGAAACCGGCGATATCACATATTACACTTACGGTCACAGAAAAGAAAGTGTAAAACTACAATATTTGGAATCCACAATCACTTTAGACATCGTAAATCCGAAATATCACATACTTCGCATTTCATGCCTAACTCTATGAATTCCACATATTGTATCACATTCCAGATAAATAGACAGTATTAAACTTTTCGAACAGATAATCAAACACCCAAAATTTCCTAAACTGCTCAACACTTGAGCGGAGTTCAAATAATCCCAGAATATGTCACAGTACCGGTGATCCAGCCGTAGAAGGGTCAAGCCAACGCCTCACATGTGGCACGCCGTACTGCCCCAAACCCGAAGGTTCAAAAGGCAGTTCAAGACGGTCACATAATCGAGTTAAGGTTTGTTGTCTTCTAGAGGGTCCACCGCTTAACTTGTACAATTTTTCCGAAAGATTTAAACCCGAAGAAATTTCAACACTTGAAAGTTTGCCGTACAGGGAAACAGTGAGTTAATGATATCCGTTCAAATAGTTTAACAATTTCTAAATATCCGGAAAGAAATACGAATTTAAAATTTCCGATCGAGTCTACTATTACAAAACAAACCCCAGAATTTTTAACACCTGAAACAGATTAAAAATACCCATAAAATAGTAAACACAGAGTCAAGAATTACTGTGCAAAAAACCGTGGCTAATTCCCTTATACTGCCGCGGAACCGCCGCCATTGGGGGGTCTTTGCCGCGGTTCCGCGGCCACGTGGTCGAATTAGAGGCACGAATTTCACAGTAATTCTTATCTTTTGTTGCTGTATTTTTCAGGTATTTTTAATTCAGAAAAATCCCAAAATTTAAAAAATTTCCAGAGAGGGGTCCAATTTTGTCGTTTCGGGTTCGATCGGAGTTTTAACTTCGTAAACACATCGCCTAATGCTCTAGCTAGGCTCTGATACCACTGTAGGGTTCCTAGGCACTCTTTTGAAGGTTCATAAGGCATCAAACATGCCCGGATAAAAATTTAGACGTGCCGAACAACCCAAAGCCGGGATCTTTGCTAGATTATTAGGGTTTAGCATGCAAGATGATAACTTTTATCTAAGTGTGAGGGATTACAACCTTTGTAGTCCGCTCCTTCACTTCACAAGCTCCGAGTAGAAGTCCCTTTGCCGCGATCCACGATCTCCCGGACTCATGAGAGGCTCCACGACTCGAACGATCCATGCTAGCTCGAAGTATTCCAAATCTCCGATGATCTACCTCGAAGTTGCAAAGACTCAAGCTTTCTCAGTCTAAAGAGATGAACACACTAATCTCATGGGCTAGATGAGATGAGGATGAGAGAGTAGTATTTTTGCTTTCTTTTTAAATCATTTTCTCATATTATTTCATCACATAAAGAAAATCAAGTGAGCTTTCTTCAAGAGAGAAGAAGATGATAATGGAAAAGATAATGATAAATCCTTTTGTGATGAATAGAAATAAAAGTATATGATTGAAGTATTAACCATGGTCAAGGATGAGTGGCTAATAATGTGTAGAGAAACAACTAGAGTTAGGGTTTGGTTGGGTTAAAATGTGTCATCACAAAATATCTTAACCATGACAAAAGAAGTTGCTTCTAGAAGGTGCATGAAGCAACTAACCCTAATCAAACCCTAACCTCAATTAATCATCCTTAAACATGTTTAACAATTAATCATATCATGTCACAATAATATATATCACATATATATTATATATTTGCAACAAAAGAAAATAATACAATTAACATATATCGCATATATATCAATGTATCATCCAGTGAGAAAATGAAATAATAAAGCGAGCCAATATTAGATATTGTAATAATATATCATATATATTATTATACACTAAATCATCGAATCAACACTTGATCCGACGATCCGGCTATATTGAATATTACCGACTAATATATCATGTACCGATTCATCGAATCAACACTTGATCCGATGACCCGGTTCATATCTAAATATCGCAAGAATATAATACGGTATCCCATATCGCATTATCCTCGTTCCTGCACATATCACATATGTGCCTCTACTCCGTTTCGCCTGAGCCAAGAAACCTCTGTGTAGGACTCTAAAGAATCGTCAATACGCCGGTAGCAGGT
This sequence comes from Agapanthus africanus, assembly GCA_030015575.1. Lineage (NCBI taxonomy): Eukaryota > Viridiplantae > Streptophyta > Magnoliopsida > Asparagales > Amaryllidaceae > Agapanthus > Agapanthus africanus. The sequence continues at coordinate 410,436,477 of CM057349.1, read as the reverse complement.
GATGATCATATCAAACACCCACAAGCTGCAAGCGGTCAGCTAAACGTAACAGCCACCCAGGTATTGAGCGATCAGAAGATCAACAAGCTAGCCTGTGCGTTCTCCTGTGAATCCAATCAGTAACACTCCCGTACAGTCCGGTTTGTTCGTCTGATATGTCGCATATCAAGTCTAGGGGTGGTAAACGTCAGACCCCAGTAACCGATAAGTCGTGTCGATGTATGGCTCATAACGGGTCGAGAAACTACTAGTAACACTTACCAGTAAATCTCCATATCAGCCCTGTCCAGGGACTTCCAGTTATAGCCAATCGAACACAGCACAACATCAACTCCCTATACCGGGAGAGACGAATCCCCTCCTATCGCTCATTGCCTCCATGTGATTCGGGACTGTACCCAAAAGCCACCGTTTTGCACGCCCTCTTGGACGTGGTAAGGTGGAAATCAAAGCACAGTGGGAATCACACAAGACTCTATGACGATCTCGGGTTTTCAGACTACCCTGTACCAGTGTCACCGGAGAACTGCCATCTGACGTGTGGTATATCACCATCTGGGAGTTCTCGGCGAGTCCGTCCAGTGTACCCAGTCTCCACTGAGCACCCGTACACCATCTCTGATGTCAAAACACCGATGGATATGGGATCATCCATCGCCCATCATATGGGTCAAGATGCGTATACGCTAGTCTACTCTGGTGTATCGATGCCCTGTCTCGATATACCCTCGACTAGGAACAGTTATAGGATGTACTCATCGACTACCACGGCCCCACTAGTATGATCTCATCATAGTCCCAGTAGTCGAGTACAGATCCTAAGGGCTTTATCAACATGTGAGAGTAAAACAGTAAACCAATACAAGTCAACATGTTAAGATAAAGTGAAACCAAATAGCATACTATCATGACGAGCAAGAAAGTCATCTCTATATATATCCAAGCATCCATTATAATATACATCATATGTACAACAATGACCTCTAGGGCATATACATAACTAACAAAAAGTTCGCCAATGCGAGGGATCGGGTACTTGTTCTTAATAGTCACCCGGTTTAATTCTCGATAGTCGATGCACATCCTTCTTCTTTACTAGAAGAACTGGAGCTCCCCAAGGCGAGTTACTGCTTCAAATCCAACCCTTCTAAGCAATTCAGCAACCTGTTTCTTGACTTCTTCCAACTCTACTGGTGCCATAGGATAATACGCTTTGGATACTGGCGCTGCACCAGGAATAAGATCAATTGCGAACTCCACGTCTCGCTTCGGCGGTAAACCCGATATATCTTCAAACACGTCCATAAAATCACGAATAACAGCTGGCTCCTCACTTTCATCAACTTCCATTGATGCAAGAATATTGTTTGTCGGCCTAGCCCTAAACTCGACTGGCCCGATAGAACTGCTTCCTTACCGCAACTACTGTCTGCTGCAAACTCCCCTTCATCCCAGATAAACTCTGCTGCTCTCGGGCTGCCGCAAGTACTGGTGAGAAAGTGGCCAAACCCAGGGAGATAATCTGCCTCTGGATATCCACGTCCAAGCTGCGCATGAACCTCCGTGTCCTGTCTGCATCGTTAGCAACTAAAGGTCCAGCGAATCTGCTGAGTCTTGTCCATTCTGCTGCATGCACATCTACGGGTGCTCCATTCTGCTTTAGCCCGATGAACTTCTCTTCCATTTCCTCCCGTGCGGTCCGTGGGAAGAACTTCTCTAGGAAACTCTTCAAAAAAAAAAACCGCCCACTTGATCGGCTTGGGCAAGCGGTTCTCCTCCACAAGCCACCATTCTCAAGCGTAGTCCACTGACTGAATGCGTACCACATCAACCATTTTCTCATTTGGAATCTGTGCCGCAATAAGCAAGTTCTCTGTGGCAACTAGCCACTGCTCTGCTGGCAACGGCTCCTCCAAACCAGTAAATGTAGACGGACCCAAATGCCTGAAATCTGCTACGGTCCCTGCTCGGTCAACTGGTTTAGCTCCAACATTGTTCACAAACTGCTGAACGATCTGCAAACCTTCCTGAAACGATTCCGCTTGCTGCTGGATCAGCTCGGTCTGTCTCTTTTGATTCTCTAGCATTCCCTTACCACTCCAAGCATGGCGGTTTCGTCCACACGCCTTTGGTACGTCTTCAAATTCTTACCGGCTATATCAAAACACCCAACATTAGCATAATGATAGATTCAAAATATAGATCAAGACTAGAACTCCAAGTTACTTAAATAGAGTACCGCATTGTAACTATGCCGCGATATCATAGCCACAATTACATAACTCCACCCAAGTCGCCTAAGTCCTAGAGAAAACAAGGAATCATGTTTCGAGTCGATATGCAAAAGAAGTTTGCACATTGTAAAAGATATAATCAGGAAGAATGTGATTCAAGAAAGGTAAAACGGTAAGGTGGCAGGACATGTTTCCTAAACACGGGTATTCTGATTCGTGTATTGGGTATAATACCCAACTACAAAAGAATCAGCCCGACTAATCTATAGCTCTGATACCAAAAGAACCATGTCACGCCCCGCTTCCCAGAGTACGCTAAAATGAGCACGTGACATAGCCAACCATGCTACCTGTGGGTAGGAAGTATCCATCCACAGTCACATTACGGCTGTAGAGATATCAAGAACAAAAATAAAACTATCTAAACATGTCCATAGTCCAAGATAACATGAGTCAAAAATAATAAAATGCGAAGCGAAAGATCCAATACAAAATAACTGGAATATATGTCCCATAATGCGGGCTCACATCAGGAATAAAATGCAGGAAAGAAAAGCTAACTACTACTGACACTCACAGCTCAGCCTGTCGGCTGAAGTACTCCTGCTCGGACTGCGACAGCGGTACAGAATCTGGGCTATGCAAAACCCAGACATCAGCGCATCAAGTCATCAAGTAATAACATAATAAACAGGGTAACAGGCAATGCGAATATAAACATGAATAAAGCAAGGGTAACAATCATATAAATCAGAGCAGTGCAGGGTAGTGTGCAGTGGGTAAACTAAACTGTTCTATCAGGTTCTCTGTTCTAAAGTCTTTGAAACCAAATTGATGAATCATCGATGTAACTCAATAGTATCCCGTGCATGCCCGGGACCACGGTCTACAGACTCTCGGGCTGAAACTGAGACGTGCCGCTAGGCACTAACAGGAAAGGAGTACAGACCAACGATGTCAGCAGCATCGTCACGAAGCGGGCCTAGCCTCTAAAACTGATCAGAACAAGTAGTGAACTGTTGAGTTACAAGTCAGGTTTCACCTTTGATTTCCCCATACCCCCAAGCTATATGTGCATGTCAAGTCAGGTATCCCAAAATCAATAAACTAATGCCAATACAGGATCAGGTAAACAGGTTTGTCTGGATAGACAACAGGAACGGTCCATGAGGACTACATGTCAGGTTTGTTGGCATTAGACACAAGATCGGGCAACGGGTCAGGTCATGGTACATCAGGTCAAGTCAAGAAGTATACGGTACCATGTCGGGTAAAGCAATATGTATGTATCAAGTCAGGTCAAGATATAAACAATATCATGGGTGTGCTTATACTCAGTCACATAATCAAGCATGGTTATCAACAGCATGATCTAAGCAATGAATTAAGCAATAGGCAGATCACTCAATTAGCAGTACATTTATTAGTTGTGTCACAAAGATGATTTCAACATTATAAGAATGCAGTATGACAATTATAGCCGTTCAATCATGTTAACAAGTTTAAAGCCTTCAGGATGCAATGATATAAATATATATATACGGGCTCTACGGATGAAATCACAATTTATACAGGTTAAATGTACACGAGTGTCCGATTGTAGTAAAACGATAGATAAGGTGCCATAGGCTACGTCATTAGTGAAAGTGAAATTAAAACATGTAAATGTGGTTATTAGGTTCAATACAGTAATTACAACAGGTAGGTTCCAAGTTTGAAAGATAAATGATATATAACAATCCTGAACACGAAAATGGGAAATTATAATACAGAGTTAAATTGTAAGGTTTTAGGGTGTCATCAAGTATATGTAAATATTGTTTAGCATGTAGCAAGGGGTACTTGCCTTGACGGGTCGCGGATTGGGAAAACAGAACGTAAAACGTCGGCGGGGAAAACTCGCGACGGGCGCACGGTTCACGGAATGAACCCAAACGACGAACAGTGAAGCCACACGGGTTGGGGTACCGCGCTGGAACGTTAGGACACGTCGCCGGCACGGCCGGATTCTGCGAGATGCAAAACCAGTGAATGTCAAGAGTTGCAACAAGAAAAGAAAAGAAAATAAAGAAGAAAGGGAAGGAGGATGGAGAAGGGATGGCTTACAATGGTCTGTGGGACGGGTGGTGACGTCGACCATGTCGACAGAGCTCCGGCGGTCGGCCTGCGATGACGGCGGAAAGTTTCCAGATCAAGAAACCAGAACAGAGAAGGAAGAAGAAGAAAGGAGAAGGTGAGGGATGTGAAGCTCACCGAGGGGGTGCTTGCGAGGCCGGGGGCGGATCGAGATCGGCGGCGGCGATCCCACGAGGTGTAGGCGGTGTGCAGGCGGCGTGCAGGCGCTCAGGAAAGAGGGAAGAGGGGAAGGAGGTGCAGTGGCTGCGATGAGGCGAAGAGGCGAGAAGTCCGGTGGTGATGGCATCGGCGTTGGGCTACGGCGGCGAGGGGGTGCGCGGCTAGGGTTGCGACGAGGTTGGGTTCGCGTTTTAAAAGAAAGGAGGAGGGAAAAATATAAATATGAGAGAGAGAGAGAAGAGAGAGAGAGGGAGAGAGAGAGAGGAGAGAGGAGAGAGATAGAGAGACGGGGAGAGAGAGAGTGGGGCCCACGGGTTTTAAAAAGGGATCTGATTGGTTGGGTGAAAGATTTGAGAGATTTAAAGGAAACGGAAAATATAAAAGGATTTAGAATAATAAAAAATATTATATGGTTAAAATATATTTTCGACAGTTTAAAGAAATATTAGAAATTGGGATTTTGGTGTAAAGTAAAACATTTTCAAATTGCGTCCGGGTCGGGTCCAAAAATTTGAAATTGGAATAAGAAAATTTTAGGCGGGATCCAAAATTTAAAATGAAGTGTTTGATAATAAAAAAGCATACCCTTAAAACGGACACACGTACGTGCGCGTCGCCGTCCAAACTCGCCCGTTTCACTGAACGGGACAAGAACACGATGCACGTACGCTACAACGGGGGTTAGGGGTGTCAAGCATGCCGAGATGAATATTTTTAATTTTATTTTAGATGCCTTAAATTGTTATATGCAGAAATGAATTGTCGGGTAAAATTTATAATTAACAACAGTCAAGTAGCATCAATGAAATAAATACCATTCATACGGTAATAGAAACTAGTAGCATTGGGCTCGGGTGTTACAATCCGTGGCCGAGTTGGGCCGAATGTGCTTCTAATTTTTTCTGGGGTTCAGGGATTTGGAAATATGATTTTTGGTATATTTGGTTTCTACCCTGATTTGTTTGTGTACTGGTTTGTGCATGTGGTAGACACGGAATGTTATTATCGATCGAAATTCTAAGTTTTTGCTTAACATTGTTTTGTGTTTGTATATGTGTTGCTAAACGTCTACTAATTGCTATATGTCGATTTGTGGGAGTTGCACATATCTAGTATCTTAATGATGGTTTGTGTATATGAAGTATTGGTGTTGGATATAGTGCCCTCAAAGTCAATTATTGGATCGCAGGCACGTGATTGCAATGATTGAGGGAGGACCTATACCGGTAGGACAGTCTTACTCAAGATGATAGTATGCTATCTGGTTTATCTTTATCATCATGTATATGCTTTAGGTGACATTACAGGTCACTATTGCACGTTGATAGAGCCCTTAGGATTCTTGCTTGACTGCCAGCAGTATGATGGAGATCATATACATGGGAGCTGGGGTCTATAAGCACATCCTTAAAAGGTCCCTAGTCGATAGAGTTTCGAGACAAGGTATCGATACTCCAGAGTAGACTAGTGTATAAGGATCGAGACCCCGACGAGGGGCGGTGGCTGGTCTCACAAGCCATTGGTGTCAGTTGGTTCACCTAAGACGTATACAGGTGCTCATTAGGTTATGAGTACACCGGACATGACTCGCCGGGAACATGCTAGTTGTTTTTATACCTAGAATCAGAGAGCAGTTCCCTGGTGACATGTGTACAGGTTAGTTCATTGACCTGAGATCATCATTTGTCTCGTATGAGTTCCCACTGTGCTTTGATTACTACCCTACCACGGCTTAAAGGAGTCGTGCAAACAGGTTTTAGTTGGGTACAGTCCCGAGCCACATGGAGGCAGTGAGCGGATCGGCAGGGGTTTCGTCTCTCCCGGTATTCGGGGTGAGATCGCGCTGTGTCTAGGAGAGCTATTACACGAAGTCCTTGGCCAAGTCAGGAGATTTACTGGTAGGTATTCCAGTAGTATCTCAGGATGTTCTGGGCTACACTCCGACACGACTTGTACCGCTTTTGGGGGTCTGACTTTTACCAACCCCCTAGGCCTGACATGCGATGCTCATAGACGAACGGACCGGACTGTGCGGATATTGTCACCGACAGGCTCAGTAGGGTCTCAGGATGAGTTCGCTCATCGACCTCCCTTTTGGTCAATACCTGGTAGCCCGTTACGTACAGCTAGTACTACTGACGTGATAGTGGTTAAATTCACAGCAAAAATATTGACGAGTCTTTAGAGTCCCCCACAGACAGTTTCTCAAGTTTTGGGGGAAACGTTGTAGAGGCCGTATGATATATGGCAGGGTTCGATCATATACGTGCAGTAGTGCATGGATCATGATCGGACGGATCATACTAGTGGGCTTTGGTTTAAGCCGGATCCTAGTATTAGATTTGTTGGATTAGTTTAGTCTCATCGCATTCGCATTCAGTCGGAATGCGGATGCAGGTATGTGTATACAGGTGAGGGGTATCCTTGTGATCCGTCACGAGTTTATTTTAGATGTTGCCATATCTTTTTATTGTTATAAACATTTCGGTTAATGTTTACAAATGGAAATAATGAGCTCAAAGTCATGATTAGGAGCATTAATTGTGGCACATGCACAAGTGATGACTCATGGTCTCTTTCTTTGTGCATGTGTCACATTATTTGATTGATTTATGAGTTGAAATGATAAGAAGAAAGAGAGAGAGGGCAGCCGAGGGGAAGAGTTTACTCTTGTGTTTATCATTCTATCTCACTCTCATTTTATGATACAAAACACAAAAAGAAATCTCTTCTTCTTCCTCCTTCTTTCTTGAGCTCACTATCTCCATTAATGGCATCATCTTCAACCTCCATCCATACACTCTCATGTGTTGAGAATTAATGGATATTTGAGACAAAGTTATCACACACATTCTCTATATCACCTTGGATACGTCGGCTAGCAAACTTCGTGTCCGAGTTGCTTCGGACGAAGCGGGAGCCCATAAAAAAACTCATTGATGTGGTGCCCTTTCCGACGAGGAGACCGGAGATCGGAGATGCCTGCGAGGAGCTTGGGAAGGTGGCCAAAGACCGAAGGACACGGATCGATCGGTCTAGGCCTTTCTAACCCTTCTCTAGTTTGCTAGTTATAGGTTAATGGTTCGATTCGGGATTAAAGTCTGCGATAGCGCCGGTTTCAAGTTTATGAAAAAAGTATTCGTTTCCGTATTTTGGTTTCGGATCGACGGCCGGGGTGCTACCGTAGACTTACATGGTATCAAAGCCATAGCCATTAAGCTTTACTAGCCTGCTCTAACGTGTTTAAAATATCGATCGAGAGACGAAATTTCCGAAACAGCGATTCCATTTCATGACGTTTCTGTCGAATTTTTTTTGTGGTCTAAAAATTATTTTGGGTATGTCAGAAATTCAGGCAGGCTTTTCTAAGACCACTGTAGAAATTTGGAAGTGTGATTCCACCATTGTGCCACGGAACCGCGGCATTACCCACGTTTTGGCCGCGGTTCCGCTACGTTATTGTAGCTTCAGTGCGCCAATTATTTATACTGTGGTCTTTGACATGGAATTGGGGTTTCTTGATTTTTAGTTTGCGCCCAGATTATTTTGAGTGCTGGATTTGTGATTGGGGCCCCACTTCGGGAAATTTTGTCGATTGAAAATTTAAATAAGTTAGTTTGCAGTACTTACATTACTATCTGTGACCGTGAGTGTCATTTGATCGGTAAATCTTGTCTAATTGCTATAGCTCTTTTAGACGGATTTGCGAACGTGACATTCACGTTGATGTTCTGTGTTGTGCTGTGATATTGCGGATTTGTCGTGGTGGATAGCCTGGATGCAATGGTAGTACCGTTTGGTTATATTTGTATATTTGATATTGCGGGGCGAGCGTCCGACATGTGGACTGTCGTCACTGCCTGTTTGTATATTATTCTTTTGGGACACGACCGGGCTGAGGTCGATGTTACCCGTTGTATATATTTTACTTTCTGTACTAGGATTACCCCGCGGAGGGGTACACGGATAGCCGGGTTCTAGAGGGCAACGAGCCCGCATCTTATGACTTTGAGACTGAGGGGGCTTTACTCTAGAATTGGCGGGCTATTCGCCGCACTCGTAGGGGGTATAGGTTGACACAAGAAGGGGTGCTCAAGTTACCGGATTCCGTGAAGTGCTGGGTGGTCCATTCACTTTTCTGTAGGGGGCTGCCTCGCTTTAGGTTTTGGCGGGTAACTTGCCACACTCGTAGGGGTCTAGGTTTCATTGTACAGGCTATCCACACGACCAGGGGAATATCGGATTTCAGTAGCGGCCCTATGAAACCCGGAGATCCTAGATTATCTGTATTGTTCTGTGTTGCTTATTACATTTCTGTGATGTTGCATTTGTCACGCCTGGAGCGATTATTATATATTGATATATATACTAGTAGATGTTGTATATGTTTTACACTCGCGCTAGTCCAGTCCCCGCTCTGTCGTTAGTTAAGTAACCTAACGGGTGATGATGGGACCCAGTGGCGAATGCGGATGGCATATACGTACATCATATTTTCGTTCTTTTCTGGTGTGATTAATTGATGGGACTGCATTGATTCGGATCAATGCAAGCTAAACAAACCTGTTTGATGTTGTTGGAACATTTTTCAAAAAACTGTTATTGCAAGGACGTTCTCTTTTGTTTTGCACAGTGGTATTCGGTTATGAATATCCAGCACCTCATTCGACGAGACAAGGGCCGAGATCCCTTCACCGGGAGTGACCCCTTGGACAGAAGTTTGAGTCAGGGTAATAACTTTACTATAGCCGATTGCCTTTTTGCTTTGCATCGTGGTATTTAGCTGGAATATCCTGCACTTCATTCTACGGGGAAAGAGCCGAGATCCTTTCACCGGGAGTGACCTCTTTAGCAAAGGTTTTCGCCACTATATTTTTATAAAAGGCTATCCGGTTCCTTCAACGATATCAAGTTTATCACGTTAAAGGTTTTTCGCCAAAAACCATTCGTAGCCCTCCGTCATTTCAGACAGGTAGCACTTAGTATTCATGCTATTTGTTGGCCTTCGTCATGGCATAGTGTATGGTAGCTATTTGTTACTTTTCTGCTGCATAGATAGATGCGTTGGTTTGGGACAGCCGTACTACTATTTTGGCCTTCGTCAAGAGTATGTACGGGTGGGTTCAAATTAACCTGGATAATGATGGGTAGAACTTGATATGTGACTTATGATATGTTGGCCTTCGTCAAGGTCATAAGAGCATGGGGTAAAAATCACATCGGGAGTTTCTAAAGAAACTGAAACTTGCCAGATATGTGCATACATTCTGGAGTGTGATAACGTGAGTGGATTCCATCACGTTATCATGCGATGATAGTTGGATCCTGATTCCCACTGATAAGTTGGTTTACTCCTCGGGTGATCCCGACTAATTCTTCTTTCAGGTTTGAAGGAGAATTGGAGGTTACAGTGGGAGGTTTCCTGATTAGATAAATTGATAACCATTTTGATCTAGGTTAGAGTGCACGCAGAGTGTTTCTTTTCTCTCTCTCTTTGGCAGCGACCATGGCCCGACCCTAAACTATGACTCAGTGACCAAGATAACCGAACCTTCTTAAAACACTGGCTTTTGGATTGTCTGAGTTGCATACCTCATTGCCACTCCTACATTTACCCTTTTTCTCCGGAACATTTCGTATCACTACGAACGTCCACTTCCATTGGATAAAACCATCGTATGGTTATATACGAACTTGAAGGAACTTGTTCCAGATTCGAGGATGGTTTCCGGTTCTGGAGAAAATGAATAGGACTATTCAGTTGTCTTTTCCTTTTACCTTCTCTCAGGTTGCGAGTGCTCCTTGGATTAGGATGGTACACCTATTATGCTAATTGGATAGTCTTCTTCCAAACCATAGGCAGGTGCCGAACGGTGGGAAATGAAGAAAACCAATTAGCCTAACGATGGTGTACAGAAGGTAATAAGTTAAGACAAATAAAGGGATTAGAAAGAGGGCAAAGTAAACTGCGACTGCTATTCACGACCAAACCAAGTATTTCATTGCCATTCCTACTTCACCTTTGTATTTCTCCAGGACACTCCGTATCACTACGAAGATCCACAGTTATTTGGATACTCCATCGTATGGTTATATACGAACTCGAAGGAACTTGTTCCAGTTCGGGGATGGATTCTGGTTCAGGAGAAACAGGAATAAGGTTTTATTCAGTTGTCTTTTATCTTCACCTTCTCTCAGGTTACGAGTACTCCAAGGATTAGGAGAGCACACCCATTATGCTTATTGGATAGTTTTCTTCCAAACCATAGGCTGGTGCCGAACGGTAGGGAAGGAAGAAAATCATTTAGCCTAAAGGGGTGTACAGAAGGTAATGACTAAAGACTTATAAAAGGATTTAGAGAGATGGTAAAGAAATATACAGTTACAGTCATGAATCTGGATAATAGAAGATGCGTTACTAGGAATACCAGAATACCCCTTCGAAACATTTACATGTTTCAGTTTCACTGTGTATTGTTAAAAGAAAACTGATTTCCCAATTAGCCCTTGCTCCAGGGTATGTATTTACCAGGTTTGATTCTCACATCTGTATGGTTTTACAGATGATGAGTGGGAGTAAGTTATTGGGAATTGGGTGATCATCCTCATTATATCGGGATACATTGTAATTGGTGATATTTGAGGAAATCGCCTGGGTTGTTTGCCGGACGACAAATATTTGGTTTTGAATATCCGTTGTTATGCACCAATTTCAAATTGATATATCTGTACGTTTATTTTTATAAAGGAGATATAACCTTTTGAAATTATGTCCATGACATTTACCTATATCAGTGGATGGTTGGTAAGGAGCATTAAACAGCGGTGTAATTCTTCTTAACTATAAGTACAATTTTCAACCTACGACACACAGGGAATGAGTTACTAGACTCAGAGGACTTATACAGAGTATTGTATGTTGTCCAGTGTCCATTAGGACAGAGGGGTTGGTACTCGTACTATATTCTGTTTACTTATGACTTTTCTAGTTCTTAGACATGTGTTTCATAGAAATACAAGATCCAAGTTTTGAGAAGTTATAGGTATATGAATAAAGTAGAGAACCAGGTATTGCAAGTATTAGGATTCTTCAGGGTGATCGAAGATGTAGATACTTGTGTATGGTATTCAGTTAATAGTAATGATTATGAGAACTTGCTTCTCTTTCAGGTTACTCACATTTGGATGTATTCCTAAGTTGAGTAATGCTGATCGACCTCTCTCCATTTAGTTGACATGCACTGGAGACAGTTGCATGATTTGAATCTGGTTCCAATTAAATCAGCACCTCTGTTTCTATATTGGAATAGTTCATATATTAACAATGTTAAGGTACGGGGAGTTGTTCGGCTTATGCTTAAAACCAGAGTCTGGACAACTTAAGGCACGTTTCTGTAATGGCAGTTTGTGGGTTGACCCGGTCTATGACGAGGGTTGATTTTCTACCATCTGGAAGATCAATAGTGATATTGTTCTTGACTCGCCACAGTTTTGGTAAAATGGATTTTTTTCAGAAAACAGTAGTGGGAGTATGGTAGAACTGGAAGTGATTCTAGAACCACAAACGATTACTGGAAATTTGATGAGAACCTAAAGATTCAATAAGGTTTGACATTCCATTGGCCACTCCACAGATATGGTGGGTAACCTCAGGCACTCGAGAGGTACTTCGGTATGCTCAAGGACGGTGACAGGGAGGTTCTTGTTTACCCAGACTTGACATTACTGTTATTCCAGACTATGAGACCCGGCAGGAGGATGAATATAGCGTCGTTCTAAACTAGCTTTAGAAGTGTACGTGTATATGACTCTGCCAGAGGGTTGTCGTAGTCAGTGGAAGCAGCGGAAGCATAGTGGACAAGTAGCTTATGTCTATTTATAAACTAAAGCAGATATAGCGGAGATAGATCATCTATTTCTGATGTGACAGTCATAGGTTTGACTTCATCAGAATAGGGAATGGATCTGTTAAGAAGGCAGTAGGGTGTGATGTCTTGGTATATGGATGACATACACATAGTAGGAAGTGAAATTCTTATATTACGATCGGTTATACTTTGGTTGTCACACAGTGGTTTCTCCACATAGGATATATATATTATATCAGACATTCTGCTTACTAGATCTATGGTTTTAGATTTAGATTTGGGTAGTTTCCCAATCTGGATACTTAGACAGCATTCTACAGGTGTTTTAGAATGGACGACTCCTGGCACGGTAGTGTACCTGCAGGTGATGGAGTCACCCTCTCTAAAGGTGACTTACAGACTAAAGGGGAGAGGGATGTGCATGATTGGCAGATCACTTGCTTAGGTAATTGAGTCAATCATGAGATGTCAAGTACCACACCAGATGTTGTTTTTGCATTAGATGCAATAAGTTGATATTAATCCTATCCTGGAGAAACATTCGGAAGCAGTTTTAGAATATAAGTGGATGTTCTAGGGATATGATAACGACAGCCTCTTTTGGGAGACGGTTATCATTCCAGGCTTCCAAGGTGACATGGATGACAGAGTGACTGTCAGAGTTATAATTTTCCCTCTGACGAGGGGCAGTTGTTTGGACAGGAGGTCCGAGCGGATGCTGAGGGAGGCATGGCGCAGGATACTGATTAAGTTCAGTTGATGATACAGTCTAAGAAGTTTGGATTTGGAGTTAATTTATGAACTAGGTCCCATCAGATATCCAAACATATTCTAAGACAGGTATTGCTCATTTCAGGAGATGGATTTCTCTGCAAACTTGAGATAAAGAGAGACATAGAAAGAAATATTAGGGCAGATCCACTCACTGAGGCTTTTCCTCGAATGCAATAGTTTCGCAAACGGGCTTTGTCAAATTGATTAGTAGAGGAGTTGGGTGTTCAGTATCACACGGGCTGTGAGTATGCGGCATCGCAATAATTAGCCTTGAGTGCAAGTGGGAGATTGTTAGATATAGTGCCCTCAAAGTAAATTATTGGATCGCAGGCACGTGATTGCAATGATTGAGGGAGGACCTATATCGGTAGGACAGTCTTACTCAAGATGATAGTATGCTATCTGGTTTATCTTTATCATCGTGTACATGCTTTAGGTGACATTACAGGTCACTATTGCACGTTGATAGAGCCCTTAGGATTCTTGCTTGACGGCCAGCAATATGATGGCGATCATATACGTGGGAGCTGGGGTCTATAAGCACATCCTTAAAAGGTCCCTAGTCGAGGGAGTTTCAAGACATGGCATCGATACTCCAGAGTAGACTAGTATATACGGATCGAGACCCCGACGAGGGGCGGTGGCTGGTCTCACAAGCCATTGGTGTCAGTTGGTTCACCTAAGACGTATACAGGTGCTCATTGGGTTATGAGTACACCAGACATGACTCGCCGGCAACATGCTAGTTGGTTTTATACCAAGCGTCAGATAGCAGTTCCCTGGTGACATGTGTACAGGTTAGTTCATCGACCTGAGATCGTCATTTGTCTCGTGTGAGTTCCTACTGTGCTTTGATTACTACCTTACCACGGCTCAAGGAGTCGTGCAAACAGGTTTTAGTTGGGTACAGTCCCGAGCCACATGGAGGCAGTGAGCAGATCGGCATGGGTTTCGTCTCTCCCGGTATTGGGGGTGAGATCGCGCTGTGTCTAGGAGAGCCATTACACGAAGTCCTTGGCCAAGGCAGGAGATTTACTGGTAGGTATTCCAGTAGTATCTCAGGGTGTTCTGGGCTACACTCCGACACGACTTGTACCGCTTTTAGGGGTCTGACTTTTACCAACCCCCTAGGCCTGACATGCGATGCTCATAGACGAACGGACTGGACTGTGCGGATATTGTCACTGACAGGCTCAGTAGGGTGTCAGGATGAGTTCGCTCATCGACCTCCCTTTTGGTCAATACCTGGTAGCCCGTTACGTACAGCTAGTACCACTGACGTGCTAGTGGTTAAATCCACAGCCAAAGTATTGATGAGTCTTTAGAGTCCCCCACAGAAAGTTTCTCAAGTTTCGGGCGAAACGTTGTAGAGGCCGTATGATATATGGTAGGGTTCGATCATATACATGCAGTAGTGCACGGATCATGATCAGACGGATCATACTAGTGGGCTTTGGTTTAAGCAGGATCCTAATATTAGATTTGTTGGATTACTTTAGTCTCATTACATTCGCATTCAGTCGGAATGCGGATGCAGGTATGTGTATACAGGTGAAGGGTATCCTTGTGATCCGTCACGAGTTTACTTTAGATGTTGCCATATCTTTTTATTGTTGTAAACATTAGGGTTAATGTTTACAAATGGAAATAATGAGCTCAAAGTCATGATTAGGAGCATTAATTGTGACACATGTACAAGTGATGACTCATGGTCTCTTTCTTTGTGCATGTGTCACATTATTTGATTGATTTATAAGTTGAAATGATAAGAAGAGAGAGAGAGAGGGCATCCAAGGGGAAGAGTTTACTCTTGTGTTTATCATTCTATCTCACTCTCATTTTATGATACAAAACACAAAAAGAAATTTCTTCTTCTTCCTCCTTCTTTCTTGATCTCACTATCTCCATTAATGGCATCATCTTCAACCTCCATCCATACAGTCTCATGTGTTGAGAATCAATGGATGCTTGAGACAAAGTTATCATATACATTCTCTACATCACCTTTGACACGTCGGCTAGCAAACTTCGTGTCCGAGTTGCTTCGGACGAAGCGGGAGCCCGTAAAAAGACTCATTGATGTGGTGCCCTTTCCGACGAGGAGACCGGAGATCTGAGATGCCGCGAGGAGCTTGGGAAGGTGGCCAAAGACCGAAGGACACGGATCGATCGGTATAGCCTTTCTAACCCTTCTCTAGTTTGCTAGTTATAGGTTAATGGTTCGATCCGGGATTAAAGTCTGCGATAGCGCTGGTTTCAAGTTTATGAAAAAGTTTTCGTTTCCGCATTTTGGCCTCGGATCGACAGCCGGGGCACTGCCGTAGACTTACAATTGGATCGTCGTGAATGAAAAGCCGCGGGATGTGAGAAGAGTGTTCTTTTCTTTCATTCATGTATATTTGTAAACTGATGTAATATTCTTTTGCGGGACACATCCGGGTTGAGGTTGTAGCCACCGTTGTTTTATTTCATTTACTTTTTCTTGCACCTAGGATAGACCCAAGGTGTGGTGCACAAACTACCGGGTTCTTGAAGTGCCGAGTGGCCTACTCATTTTATTGAGGGAGGTTGCTTCATTTCGGGAATTTGGCCAGTACTTTGCTGCACCCGTAGGGGTCTAGGGTGAGGTTTGGCTATTCATCACGACCGTGGAATCCGTTTTTCGTTTTAGGCTAAAACGAAGCACGGAAATCCTAGTATATCCGATATATTCATCTGTGTTGCTGTGATCTGTGATCTGGAATGCCTATTATTGCATGAGACGAGTAGCTATATATATATTATATAATAAACGTTGCTTATGTTTTGCACCCGCGCTAGTCCAGCCCCCACTCTGCCGTTAATTAAGTAACCTAACAGTACATGACGTGGCCCTGTGGCGAATGCCAATGGCATAAGCGTACGTTTTATTTTCGTTTCTTTCTGCAATGATAGGGTTAAATGATGGGACCGCATTAATATTGTTTAATGCAAAGAAACAAACCAAAGTTAAATCATTGGAACAATTTCAAAACCACTCGCTTATCTTGAAAAACAACTTTTAAATGCGGAGCCAAAACCACTCCTTTTAAAAGCTATCATGGTTCCTTCGACTATATCAAATTCATTACGTTCACAGTTCTCGCTAAAACCAGCCGTAGCCCTCCGTCATTTCAGATGAGTATTCAGTAGTATTCAAGCTATGTATTTTGACCTTCGCCAAGGCATAGTGATTGGTAGCTGCTGGGTATTCATCTGTAGCATAGATAGATGCGTTAATTTGGGACTGGTGTACAGCTATTTTGGCCTTCGTCAAGGATTTGTACGAATGGGTTCAAATTAACCTGGACAATGACGGGTAGAACTTGACTTGCGTCTTATGATATGTTGGCCTTCGTCAAGGTCATAAGCGCCTGGGGCAAAAATCCATATTGGGAGTTTTAAAAGAAAAGGAAACTTGTTGGTTTTGCATACTATCCGAAGTGTGATGATTTTGGTAGGATTCCTTCAAATTTGTCACACGATGATATTTGGGTCCTGATTCCACCGTGAGTTTTATTACTCCTCAGGAGAGTTTTTCACTAAACAATCAATGCTATAAACCAAGTAAGTGCCTAGAACGGTGTTAGCGGGGCTACGCCTATAGGGAAAAGAGGTTATGTAATTAAGGAACTTCGCGAAAGCGTTGGAAAACCTTCCTCGAAGTACCGACACTAGCCTGGCCGAAAGGTTAAGCAAGAATTGTAGGGTGAGATTAATCCTGATTAATTCTTTTTTTATGGTTTGAAGGAGGATTTGAGAAACAGTGGGAGCCATCCTGTTTAGATAAACTAATAACCAATTTAAACTTGCAAGAGTATCATGCTGAGTGTTTCTTCTCTCTTTCCTAATTGCAGCGACCAAAATGACCGGGCTTAATTTTCTGCTAGATAAAAATAAATTGACGGGGCCAAGCTATAATGATTGGCTAAGGAATGTCCAGATGGCCATTACTTATGACAAGCTGGGCTATCTCCTTACTACCAAAGCCCCCGCCGTCACAGATCCAGATTCCACCGTCGCAGATGTTGAGATCTGTAAGACATGGGAAATAGACTGTGCGAGAGCCAAGTGCCTCGTGCTGGCCTCAATGGATAATGAACACCAGAGGCGGTACGAGAAGATGGACTTAGCTTCCATCTTCCTCTATACCAAGGATTTTTATGGAGAGCGATCTCGTATCGCAAGATATGATACCTCGAAGAAATTGTTTTAGGTGAGCTTGGCTGTCGGGTCATCGGTAGGGGACCACGTCCTTAAGATGATTAACTATATTGAAGAGCTCGCAGACCTTGAGACCACGTTGGAGAACGAGTTATATACAGACTTGATTCTACAGTCCCTCCCCTCAACCTACACCCAGTTTATCTTGAATTTCAATATTCAAGGGAAGGAATTTACACTTCCAGAACTCCTCAACATGTTGAGGAGTGCAGATGGCGCCCTACAGAAAACCAGGAAGACACCCGCTCTGCTTATTAGGGAATCTTCGTCTTCTAGATCCAAGGCGAAAGCCAAGGGGAAAAAGAAGAAGACACCCACCAAGCCGAAAGGCGGTGTCAGTAAAGTAGAGGAAAATGGCAAGGCAAAAGTTTCGGGGCTGACAGTAGGGAAAGATGAATGCTTCTATTGTCACAGGAAATGCCATTGGAAGAAGGACTGCAGGGCTTGGAGTGCCAGAAACTAGGATTCGAAGCAAGTTATGGTTTCGGCTTCATGTGTGTTTATGATTGAAAACTGTCTATCAATTAACTCTACTTCCTAGGTACTGGATAACGGATCAGGATCTCATATCTGTAATTTATTGCAGGCTCTGAGAAACTGTAAAGTTATTAAGGCAGGTGATATGACCTTCAGGGTTGCTAACGGAGCGAGCATGGATGCTATGTTCGTAGGGGAATATCAGCTAGGATTGACAAGTGGAGACATTTTAGTTTTACGTAACTGTTTCTATGTACCTAGTTTGACATGTAATATCATCTCTGTATCTTTACTATCTAAAGAAGGTTATGATTTTACATTTGTAAGCGATGTTGTAAACATCCACCTTAATCATAGTTTGATTAGGTCAGGTACACTAGACAACGGTATATACGGATTAAACCAACACCAAGTTTTCAATGTCCAGAACACACTTAAAAGAAAGTCTCCAGAATTAAATCAAGTTTTCTTATGGTATTGTAGATTGAGTCACATCAATGAAACACGGTTGAGGAAGTTACATTAAGAGGGACATTTGTATCCGTTTGAATATCTGTCTTATGCAACTTGTCAATCATGTCTCAAAGGAAAGATGACAAAGACTCCGTTCACTGGACACGGGGTAAGAGCCAGCGAGCTCTAGGGACCCATACACAGCGACGTGTGTGGTTCAATGTCTACACATGAAAGAAGTGGTTATTCATACTTCATTACTTTTACGGATGATTTCTCAAGGTATGGACATGTATTCTTGATGAAACATAAATCCGAGACCTTTGAGAAATTCCAGAAATATAAGAATGAACAGGAAAAACAAACGGGCAAAAGTATCAAGACACTTAGATCTGACTGAGGTGGTGAATACTTAAGTGCCATGTTCCTGGATTATTTAAAAGAGAATGGAATTCTCTCTCTGCTTACTCCACCATACACACCTCAGCACAACGGTGTATCGGAAAGGCGGAACCGCACCTTATTAGATATGGAATGTTCCATGATGAGTAATGCTGAGTTACCGCTATCCTTCTGGGGTTATGCATTAGAATCAGCTGCATATCTTTTGAACAAGGTTTCTACTAAGTCAGTGCCTACCACACCATATGAAATGTGGAGTGGGAAGAAACCATATCTTAAGTATCTTAAGATATGGGGATGTCCAGCTTTTGTCAAAAAGCAGCATATGGACAGCTCGAGGCACGATCAATACTGTATAAGTTTGTAGGATACCCAAGGAACTCCGGGAGGTATCTTTTCTATTACGTGGAGGAATAAAAGGTCTTTGTTTCTCGGCATGCCCACTTTTTGGAAACTCAATTTCTTAAAAAAGAAATAAGTGGGAGCGCAATAGAACTGGAAGAAATTCCAGAACCACAAGCTATTACCAAAAGCATGGTGGAACCAGAAGTTTCAAAAGAAACGAACATCCCTGCACCACTCCGCAGATCTAGTTGGCAGTCTCATCTGTCCGAGAGATACTACGGTTTTCTCATAGATGGGGATAGAGAGGATTGCATCATCGACGATGATGAGCCAACTAGTTTCCAGCAGGCCATTTGGAGCAGAGAATCAGTAAAATGGCTGGATGCAATGCGGACCGAAATGGAATCCATGTACACTAACAAAGTATGGACTTTGGATATTTCACCTCAAGGGGTAAAACCCGTAGGCTGCAAATGGATCTTCAGAAAGAAAATTGGTGTAGATGTTAGTTATATGTATGCCCTAGAGGCCATTACTGTACATAGGATGTATATTGTAGTGGATGCTGGGACGTATATAGGGAGGACTTTCTTGCTCGACATGATAGTATGCTATCTGGTTGAACTTTACCTTAACGTGTATACTGATTGTCTCTCTGTTACATGTTGGTAAAGCCCTTAGGATCTGTACTTGACTACCTGGACTATGATGCGGATCATACTAGTGGGGACATGGTAGTCCATAAGTACATCCTTCAAAGTCCCTAGTCGTGGGTGTATCGAGACGGGGCATCGATATACCAGAGTAGACTAGCGTATACCTTCTCGACCCATACAGATGGGCGATGGATGATCCCATATCCATTGGTGTTTGACATCAGAGATGATATACGGGTGCTCAGTAGTGACTGGGTACACTAGACGGACTCGCCGAGAACTCCCAGATGGTATTATACCTCACGTCAGATGGCAGTTCTCTGGTGACACTGGTACAGAGTAGTCTGTTGACCCGAGATCGTCATAGAGTCTTGTGTGGTTCCCACTGTGCTTTGATTTCCATCTTACCATGTCCAAGAGGGCATGCAAAACGGTGGTTTTTGGGTACAGTCCCGAGTCACATGGAGGCAATGAGCGATAGGAGGGGATTCGTCTCTCCCGGTATAGGGGGTTGATGTTGCGCTGTGTTCGATTGGCTATAACAGGAAATCCCTGGCCAGGGTTGCTGAGATTTACTGGTAAGTGTTACCAGTAGTTTCTCGAATGTTATAGACCTCATATCGACACGACTTATCGAGCTATTGGGGTCTGACGTTTACCACCCCTAGGCGAGATATGCGACATATCAGACGATCAGACCGGACTGTACGGTAGTGTTACTGGTTGGATTCATTGGAGTGTGAGCGGGCTTGCTCATCGATCTTCAGATCGCTCAATACCCGGGTGGCCGTTACGTTTAGCAAACCGCTTGCGGCTTGTGGGTGTTTGATATGATCATCACGTGCTGCCGGCGTATTGACGAGTCTTTAGAGTCCTACACAGAGGTTTCCTGGCTCAAGCGAAACGAAATAGGAGCGCATATGAGATATGTGCGGGACCGAGAATAATGCGTGTATGTGATACCGTATTCTATTCTCGCGATTAATGTATCGAATGGTTGTATGCGATATAACCTAGTTATCGATTCAAGCGTTGATTCGATAAGCCGATATATTGTATACTAGTCGGTTGTGTGCGACATAACCGGATCATTGAATCAAGTGTTGATTTAATGATTTAATGCATATTTATATATTTGATATATTACTTTGCATCAACTAGTATCGGTTTACTTAAGATGGATTTTCTCACTCGGATGTGCGCATTATATATGTGATATGATTTTGTGCACTTGCTTGTATCATGTTTGATGATACATGCTTTTTGGTTAAGTGTAAAGTATTAAACCTTGGTTAATGAAATGGTTAGGGTTTATTATTTATTATTCATTTATCTTATTTAATTATCCATTTATTTTTGATAAATGAATAAAAGAAAAGAGAAAAGAATGGTGGCTAATTTTGTTCTTTAGTTGAAGCTTCATGAAGCTTTGATCAAGTCAACCATTCTTATCTCATCCTTAACCCTAACCATTCCCACTAACCCTAGTTTAATCTCTACACTTGACCATGGTTAATTTTATGATAAGAATTCATTTTCTTTTCTTTTTCAATTAACTTATCATGACTATTTCCTTCATCTTCTTCATTCTTCAAGTGATGAAAGCTTGCCCCATCAATGGCAAGTGATGGAAATGAGTGAGAAATCCAATTCTAAAGTCTACCCACTTCCTATTTCTTCATCCTCTATCTCTTGCCAAGTAGTAGAGTGTGTTTCCTTCACAAGTTTCATGACTTGGTGAAGGTGGAGCTTGATTCATCGATGCCTCGACGTAGATCATCTTCGGCTTGGACATCGACGACCTAGCCCGCCCATTCTCCGACGAAGACGACGCTAGAGCCTGGATTCCTTTTGGACACCGGAGACGACTTCGTTGCGGAGCTATGGAGGTGGAGCACCGGATCTACAAAGGTTGTATATCCGTATTCTCATTAGTTAAGTGTTAACTAGTTTACTTTTCGCCTAGTTTTCTAGCAAACGATCCGTAGTTTAGGGTTTCTCGGCACCATAATTTTTGAAATTGCCATGGTTGATGGCTTGTGAGACCTCACTAGGGTGCCTAGGAACCCTACAGTGGTATCAGAGCCTAGCTAGAGCCTTAGGCGAAGTCCAGACGGAGTTTGAAGTCCGAACGAACCCGAAAACCCATTTCTAACATGCTCTCTGTCCTTCTTTGAAAACAGTGAGTTTTTCCATATTAAAAATATTCAGAAAAATCAGCAGGCTAATATAAGATCTACTGTGAATTCGATGGAGTAAATCCATCAAAGAGCCGCGGATGCGCGGCACGAGCTTGGCTCGTGCGGCGGATGCGCGGCGGTTTTGTCGTATTATGCATTTTAATTTTCACAGTAATTCTCATGTTTCTATGGTGGTTTTCCTGGAAATTTTTAATATTTATTCAGGAGTTGAATTTTCCAGGGTTGTTTTGGGGATTCGGTATTTCGATCGGATTATCAAATTTCGTCTTTTGTGGCTTTCCGGATAAATTTTAGAACATGTTAAAAAGTTCGACCGGATATAAATACCCAACTTTTCCCCTGTCGGGAAATTTCCAAGTGTTGGATTTTTCCGTAGTTTAACGACGTTTTAAGTAGTGCAACTAACGCGATGGACCCTCTAGAAGACAACAAACCTTAACTCGATTATGTGACCGTCTTGAACTGCCCTTTGAACCTTCGGGTTTGGGGCAGTACGGCGTGCCACATGTGAGGCGTTGGCTTGACCCTTCTACGGCTGGACCGTTGCTACTGAGGCACGAACTGAATGTTGTTAGACTTGTTTCATGTGTTGATCTGTATCGGGAAAACTTGGGTGTTCGATCGGAAAGTTTGACATTTTCTATTTATCCGGAATGGGATACAATAATTGGAATTCACAATAAGTTATGAGATAACTGAATGAATGTTATAAACATAGCAGTTTAGTCTCAATTGATCGGTTGCCACGGAATTTTGATATGATCAAAAGTCCGTCGCAATCACGTAGCGTACGCGGATACTCACCGGGTAAACTTAATAGACAGCTTCACTCCATAGCCCCGACCAAGTGACTGTAGGAGAACCCCGTCACCGAAAGCATCCGTTCGGGTGCTCGTGGTAGCGGTGTTCCGCCTTGGTGCACTTCGTCGACGGTATCAGGGGTGCGGCCGTCTACTGAAGTTTACGACGAGTATTCGATCAGACTGTCGGGAATCTTGTTGAATTGCCTGACTCGATATTGAAAAGTGTTTTCGATAATGAGACTAAAATGCGGGGTTTATAATTGTTAGGCATGCGATGTCTAAGTAATTCATTTGGTCAGGCATGCGATGTCTGAGGAGGTTGCGGATTCCAACTGTTGTAGTTTTACACTTTCTTTTCTGTGACCGTAAGTGTAATATGTGATATCGCCGGTTTCGTTGCTATATGTCAACGACAATTAGGATGGACATATTTACTTACGTTGATGACATGTGATGTTATGTGTTACTGGATATGTTATATTGGATCGTCGTGTTTGAATAGCCGGGGGTTTTTATGTGAGATGAGTGTTTTTCATTTTCATTCATGTAAAAACTTGTATGTAATATTCTTTTATTGGGGCACTTCCAGGTTGCGGAAGATGTCACCGTTTGTATATTATTTACTTTTCCGCACTAGGATAGACCCAAGGAGGAGGGCACAAGTAACTGGGTTCTGGAGTCCAGTGGGAGACCAACTCGAGGAGTCGGGTCCGGGTCTCCTAACTCCAGAATTGGTAGGGTTTCTTGCCGCTCTCGTAGGGGTCTAGGGGTGTGGGTTTGGCTATTCATCACGACCGTGGAATCCGTGTTTTATACTGGCTCGTATTGAAAACACGGACGTCCTAGTATATCCAATATTTCATATGATTCTTCTGCTGCGATATCTGTGATGTGATCATGTGATGTTCTGTGATAGATACAGTATATAGTATATATGATATATTATATAGGCGTTACTTATGTTTTACACCCGCGCTAGCCCTGCCCCGCTCTGTCGTTAGTTACCTAACCTAACGGTGCATGAGGGGACATCGAGGCGAATGTGGATGGCATAAGTGTACGTCGTATTTATCTGTGATGTTTAGGTACTTTAATGATGGGACTTCATTAATGAGATTAATGAAATAAAAGAAACCTAAGATGTTGTAGAATCGAATTTCAAAATAAAACAGGTAGCTACAGTTCTTGCTTTGCACAGCGGTATATATGATATATCCTGCACCTTATTCGATAAGGAAAGTACCGAGATCCCTTCACCGGGAGTGACTCCTTTAGCAATAACTGGCAGATGCTACACACTCGGTTTGTCTTTTGATTGCTTTTAAGAGTTTTTGCTTTGCACAGTGATATATGTGATATATCCCGCACCTCATTCGACGAGGAAAGGACCGACGATCCCTTCACCGGGAGTGACTCCTTTAGCAAAACTAGAAAAGCCTCAAAGACACTCCATTTCAAAATTCATTCGATCCTACAACGATATTAAGTTCATTACGCAATAGGTTTTCAGAAAAACCTGTCGTAGCCCTCCGTCATTTCAGATATGTACTGGTTAGTATTCGTGCTGCGCTTGTTGACCTCTGTCAAGGCGTAGTGTGCGGTAGCTGATTAGTGCTTATCTGCATAAGCATATGATGTGATTGATTTAGGGTAGTCGTGCGACCTTATTGACCTCTTTCAAGCGTCGTGCGGGTGGGTTTACTTCAATCAGGAAATGACGGGTTGAACTTGACTAGCAGCCTATGGTTTGTTGACCTCTGTCAAGGTCATAGGACGCTAGGGGCAAAATATTATCGGGAATTTCAAGTGTTGAAATTTGCAATGAGATTGCATACCTTCTATGAGATAGTTGGATCCCGATACCCGCTGCGAGTAAGAGTTACTCCTGGGAGAGTTTTATACATTACAATTAGCCGATCAAGTAGGTGTCTAGAAAGGTGTTAACGAGGTTACGCCTCTGGGAAAACGAGGTTTATAGTAATTAGGTTCGTGCGAAAGCACGGGGGACCTCCCTCAAAGTACCGACACTGGCCTGGCTGAAAGATTGGCGAACTTGTAGTGTGTAATTAATCCCGGCTAGTCTTTCCTTTTAGGGTTTGAAGGAAGATTTGATAAAAAGCAGTGGGAGCCATCCTGATTAGATAAAATAATAACCAATCTATTCTTGCAAGAGCGCACGCTGAGTGTTTTCTTCTCTCTCTCTCCAGGTAGCGACCATATCACGCCTTAATCAAGATAATAATACGGATTTTTGACCGAACCCGCTTGTTATACTGAACTGGGGAACGTTGGTCCCGCTCCAACTTATAATTGTTATAAGACAGAGCAGGAAATTGGGGAATACCAGATTTCCCGTGCCGCCCAAATGAAGAGAGTGCATGTTGATGCATCATCTTCGGGTGTGTTCATTACAAAGAACTTTTTCTCTGTATCCTCTACGTCCTGGGTATATGATACCAGATCAGGATCCCAGATATGTAATCTGTTACATAGGGCTACAGAAAGGTAGAGAACTGAGAACGGGTGATAAGTTTCATGAGGCAGAAAACGGGGCAAGTGTTGCAGCCAAGTCTGTTGGTCACTGTCACCCTGTATTACCAATACATTGATTCTGAACGAATGTTATTAGATACCGAACCTGATATACAAAATCATATCAGTCTCTTTATTAGTAAAGAAACGATAAAATTTTGTATTGTTGGATAATGTTTTGAACATTTCCTATATCAAAAGTTGATCGGTTCAGGCACGTTATCTAAAAGCATTAATGTTCTAAATCAAACTACAGTTCTTTGTATACGGAACACACACAAGAGGAAGAGTTCAGAAATGAACGGATTCTTCTTGAGGTATTGTAGACTGGGTCAGATCAATGTGACCCGACTAGCTGAAGTTACATTTAGATGTATATTTAAATTAGTTTGAATTTACATCTTGTGAAACTTGCCAGTCATGTCACAGAGATAAGATGACCATAGCTCCGTTTACTGGAAACAGAGAAAGAGTTAGTGAACTCTTGGGATGATACATGTTGATGTATGTAGGTCCCCTGTCTACACATGCCAAGAATGGTTCTTTGTACTTCATTACGTTCTCTGATAATCTCTCAAGATTTAGACATATGTTCCTGTTGAAACGCAAGTCTGAACCTTTTGAGATATTCACAGAATATAAGTTAGAAGTAGAGAACCAATAGAGGTATAAGTATTATGTCCTATGATGAGATCAAGGAGAAGAATACTTGAGCACGGAAATACTGGACTATTCTAAAGGAGAATGAGATTCTCTCTCAGCATTACTCCTCTGTATACACCATAGCACGATGGTATATCGGGGTGGAGCAATTACATCCTATGTGATAAGGTGTGCTCTATGATGAGTAATACTGAGTTACCTTTTTCCTTTTGGGAGTTATGCACTTATGAAGTTGCATACCTATTGAATAGGGTTCGAATCAAATCAGTGCCTACCACTTCATATGTGATATGGAAAGGAAAGAGCCCATATCTTAAGCAAGTTAAGATTTGGGGTTGTCCGGCCTATGTCTAAAAACAAAATCCGGACAAGCTCGAGGCAAGGTCTGTAATGTAGAACTGGAAAGGTTCCAGCTATACAAACTGCAGCTGATGATTTGATAGAACCAAAGGATTCAGTAGATTCCAACGAACCTCAGCCTCTCCGCCGATCTAGTAGGGTTACTCACCCACCTGAGAGATACTTCGGTTACTCTATGACAGTGGGAGCGAGGATTACATCATGAGATGATGACCCAACTAGTTTCGAGCAGGCCATCGAGAGTAAGACTCTGTAAGAATGGCTGGATGTTTAGCGATCTGAGATGGAATCCTTATGCACCAACAAAGTATGGACTTTGGTTGCTATATCTGAAGGGTTAAATCCCCATCAGGAGCAAGTATATCTTGAGAAGATTACTTGGTGTACATGGAAAAGTTGAGACTTTCAAAGCTAGACTTGTTAAAAGTTTGCATCATTTACCAGATTTGGATTATGATGAAACCTTTTTCAAGTAGCTATGCTTAAGTCCATCCAGATCCTACTTGCCACGGCTACATACCATGACTACGATATCTGGTGGCTGGGTGTCATGACAACTTTTCTAAATGATGTTTTAGAAGAGTGCGTCTATAAGTACACAGCCAGAGGGCTTCGTAGACAGTGGGGGCAGCGGAAACGTGTGCAAGATGTTTTATATGATAAAGCAGGCATCGCGGAGTTGGAGCATCTGTTTTGATGGATAAGTCAAAGAGTTTGACATCATCAAAATGGTAGATGAACCTTGTATAAGCAAAAAGGTAGTAGGGAGTATGGTGGCGATCCTCGTAGAGTACGTGGATGATATACTCCTGATAGGGAAGGAGTTTCCTATGCTATGCTCAATCAATCTCCGCATATCACAATGATTCTCCACATAGGATCATGATGATACCTGCTAGATCCTGAGTTTTGGATCTATGAGATAGATCTAATTGGATGTTAGGACTCTCACTAGTTGTAGTGAGAAAGTATCAACCGATCCTGGGGAGAATCACTGGAAGGGTTCCAGGGTGATAAAGACGACTGAGTGTCAGTCACAGGCATTGTCTTTACCCTCAGTAAAGGGACGGTATGTTGGAAGAGTTCCAAGCTAGATACCGTGACATACTAGAAGATAAAGGCTGGATACATCGCTACTTAAGATGCTACCAAAGAGGCTGTTTGGGTGTATAATGGTTCATGAGATGAACTATGTTCCTTCCATTGTGTGACAATGGAGTTGTGGCTTTTGCCAAGGAACGCCGGTCCCATCAGTGATCCAGACATATTCTAAGGCAGTATCACTTGATCATGGAGATGGTTGATCTCCAGGGAGATCGAGGTTAGGAGAGTAGATACAGAGGACAACACAGCGGATCCACTCACAAAGGCCTGTTCCCAGAGAGAGACTTCAATGGGATGGTTGAGTATGAGATACTACAACCACTGCTATCAGATGGCCCTAGTGCAAGTGGGAGATTGTTAGTTATATGTATGCCCTAGAGGCCATTACTGTACATAGGATGTATATTATAGTGGATGCTGGGACGTATATAGGGAGGACTTTCTTGCTCGACATGATAGTATGCTATCTGGTTGAACTTTACCTTAACGTGTATACTGATTGTCTCTCTGTTACATGTTGGTAAAGCCCTTAGGATCTGTACTTGACTACCTGGACTATGATGCGGATCATACTAGTGGGGACATGGTAGTCCATAAGTACATCCTTCAAAGTCCCTAGTCGTGGGTGTATCGAGACGGGGCATCGATATACCAGAGTAGACTAGCGTATACCTTCTCGACCCATACAGATGGGCGATGGATGATCCCATATCCATTGGTGTTTGACATCAGAGATGATATACGGGTGCTCAGTAGTGACTGGGTACACTGGACGGACTCGCCGAGAACTCCCAGATGGTATTATACCTCACGTCAGATGGCAGTTCTCTGGTGACACTGGTACAGAGTAGTCTGTTGACCCGAGATCGTCATAGAGTCTTGTGTGGTTCCCACTGTGCTTTAATTTCCATCTTACCACGTCCAAGAAGGTGTGCAAAACGGTGGTTTTTGGGTACAGTCCCGAGTCACATGGAGGCAATGAGCGATAGGAGGGGATTCGTCTCTCCCGGTATAGGGGGTTGATGTTGCGCTGTGTTCGATTGGCTATAACAGGAAATCCCTGGCCAGGGTTGCTGAGATTTACTGGTAAGTGTTACCAGTAGTTTCTCGAATGTTATAGACCTCATATCGACACGACTTATCGAGCTATTGGGGTCTGACGTTTACCACCCCTAGGCGAGATATGCGACATATCAGACGATCAGACCGGACTGTACGGTAGTGTTACTGGTTGGATTCACTGGAGTGTGAGCGAGCTTGCTCGTCGATTTTCAGATCGCTCAATACCCGGGTGGCCGTTACGTTTAGCAGACCGCTTGCGGCTTGTGGGTGTTTGATATGATCATCACGTGCTGCCGGCGTATTGACGAGACTTTAGAGTCCTACACAGAGGTTTCCTGGCTCAAGCGAAACGAAATAGGAGCGCATATGAGATATGTGCGGGACCGAGAATAATGCGTGTATGTGATACCGTATTCTATTCTCACGATTAATGTATCGAATGGTTGTATGCGATATAACCTAGTTATCGATTCAAGCGTTGATTCGATAAGCCGATATATTGTATACTAGTCGGTTGTGTGCGACATAACCGGATCATTGAATCAAGTGTTGATTTAATGATTTAATGCATATTTATATATTTGATATATTACTTTGCATCAACTAGTATCGGTTTACTTAAGATGGATTTTCTCACTCGGATGTGCGCATTATATATGTGATATGATTTTGTGCACTTGCTTGTATCATGTTTGATGATACATGCTTTTTGGTTAAGTGTAAAGTATTAAACCTTGGTTAATGAAATGGTTAGGGTTTATTATTTATTATTCATTTATCTTATTTAATTATCCATTTATTTTTGATAAATGAATAAAAGAAAAGAGAAAAGAATGGTGGCTAATTTTGTTCCTTAGTTGAAGCTTCATGAAGCTTTGATCAAGTCAACCATTCTTATCTCATCCTTAACCCTAACCATTCCCACTAACCCTAGTTTAATCTCTACACTTGACCATGGTTAATTTTATGATAAGAATTCATTTTCTTTTCTTTTTCAATTAACTTATCATGACTATTTCCTTCATCTTCTTCATTCTTCAAGTGATGAAAGCTTGCCCCATCAATGGCAAGTGATGGAAATGAGTGAGAAATCCAATTCTAAAGTCTACCCACTTCCTATTTCTTCATCCTCTACCTCTTGCCAAGTAGTAGAGTGTGTTTCCTTCACAAGTTTTATGACTTGGTGAAGGTGGAGCTTGATTCATCGATCCCTCGACGTAGATCATCTTCGGCTTGGACATCGACGACCTAGCCCGCCCATTCTCCGACGAAGACGACGCTAGAGCCCGGATTCCTTTTGGACACCGGAGACGACTTCGTTGCGGAGCTATGGAGGTGGAGCACCGGATCTACAAAGGTTGTATATCCGTATTCTCATTAGTTAAGTGTTAACTAGTTTACTTTTCGCCTAGTTTTCTAGCAAACGATCCGTAGTTTAGGGTTTCTCGGCACCATAATTTTTGAAATTGCCATGGTTGATGGCTTGTGAGACCTCACTAGGGTGCCTAGGAACCCTACAGTAGATGGACAGGTTGAAACCTATAAAGCTAGACTTGTTGCAAAAGGTTTTTTGTCAAAGACCTGGTTTGGACTATGATAAAACCTTTTCTCCAGTGGCTATGCGTAAATACATTCGGATCCGACTTGCCATTGCTGCCTTCCAAGATTATGAAATTTGGCAGATGGACGTAAAGGACGATTTTCTGGATGGAAATTTGGAAGAGTGTTTATATGAATCAGCCAGAGGGTTTCATACAGAGTGAGAGTAGAGAAAAAATATGCAAGTTGCTTAAATCCATTTATGAATTAAAGCAGGCATCGCGGAGTTGGAACATCTTCTTTGATGAGACGGTCAAAGAATTTGATTTTATAAAAAATCCAGATGGACCATGCATTTATAGTAAGATTGTAGCAAGAACTGTGGTATTCCTCATCTTGTACGTGGATGGAATTCTCCTGATAGGAAATGACATTCCTATGCTACAACCAGTCAAAGGGTTCTTGTCACAGAAATTCTCTATGAAAGACCTGGGTGATACTTCTTACATTCTGGGGATCCAGATCTATCGTGATAGATCTAAGAATGTTGAGACTTTCACAGTCCAGGTACATAAACACCATACTAAAAATATTTAGTATGGAAGATTCCAAGCGCGGTAATCTTCCGGCTTGTCATGGGATCACCCTCTCCAAAGAGATGTCTCCCAACACTGGTTTGGAAAGGGATCGCATGAGTATTATACCCTACGCTTCTGCGGTAGGCTCTATAATGTATAAGATGTTGTGTACCAGACTAGATGTTGCTTTCGCACTGAGTGTAGTAAGCAGGTATCAGTCAAACCCTGGGGAGAAGCACTGGATAGTAGTTAAGAACATTCTCAAGTACCTGAGAAGGACTAAGATAATGTTCTTGGTATACGGCAGTAAAGACTTCCAGATCGAGGCCTTCGCTGACTCCATCTTCCAGAGTGACAAGGATGACTCGAAGTCCATGTCGGGTTATGTCTTTACCCTCAATGGAGGGGCGGTCTGTTGGAAGAGCTCCAAGCAGGACACCGTTGCTGACTCGACGATAGAAGCGGAGTATATCGCTGCATGTGGTGCCGCAAAAGAAGCAGTCTGGATGAGGAAGTTCGAAACAGAAGTTCAGGTGGTTCCATCCATTGTTGATCCAATACCTTTGTATTGTGATAACAACGGGGCTATAGCTTTAGCGAAGGAACCAAGGTCCCCTCAGAAGTCCAGACATATCTTGAGGCGGTATCACCTGATCAGGGATATCGAGGTGAGGAGAGTAGAGATGGAGAACATCATTGCAGATCCACTCACAAAGGCCATCCCTCAGACACAGTTCGAGAGGCTATTCGAGATGATAGGTGTGCGATATACCAATACATGGCCTAAGTGCAAGTGGGAGATTGTTAGTGATTTAGGCCATAGAGGCCATTATTGTATAGTACTGCATTGTATATTACATTTTGGAAGCTTGGGATATACACAGATATAATAACAGTCTTGCTCAAAATGATAGTATGCTATCTGGTTTGATTTTATCTTAATATGTGTATATGATTCTTTTAGCATATCGCTAATACATATTGATACAGCCCTTAAGATCTTTACTTGACTACCAGTGTTGTGATGGCAGTCACACTAGTGGGGGCTGGGTAGTCTATAAGCACATCCTTATACTTGTCCCTAATCGTAGGATTATCGAGATAGGGCATTGATACTCCAGAGTAGACTAGTGTATACGCTTCTCATCCCAGTTAGGGAGATGGCCTGTCCCGCAGCCATTGGTATGTGATACCGGAGATAGTATACATGTGGTCACTAGGTTATGAGTTACACTGGACGGACTCGATGGGAACTGCTGGTTGGTATTATGCCTATCGTTAGTTAGCAGTTCCCGGGTGAGATGAGTACAGGTTAGTCCGTTGACTTGACATCACTATTCGTCTCGAATGTGTTCCCATTGTACTTAGATCACTACCCTACCACGGCTCAAATGAGTCGTGCAAACAGGTAGTGGTTAGGCACAGCCCCGAAGCACTTAGAAGCAGTAGGGGTTAGAAATGATTCGTCTCTCCCGGTATTTGGAGTTGATATCGCGTTGTGTTCGGATAGCCATTACACAAAGTCCCTGGCCAGGGCAATCGAGATTTATTGGTAGGTACACCAGTAGTTTCTCAGGGTGTATTGGGCTCTACACCGGCACGACTTATTACGCTATTAGGGGTCTGACGGTGTTGAGTTATATTCACACCCGAGCCTCCAAACGAGGCGGTTTGCGGAACAAAATTTTTTTCTAGAGCTTTAAAAGGGACGTAAAGATAACTTAAAAACCGGATCTTTACCATAAAACCAACTAGCAAACAAAGAGATGCCAACTACTATGAAAAATGATATACCAAAAGATTCGAGTCCTTCGGTCTTCGTTCTTCATCCTTAGATCCTTGCATCCACCTTGAACTTGTTTGAACTCCAACTCCGGCTCCATCGGTCCTCCGGGATTGAGCTTGTTCTCCGGCCTCCTTTTGTCGTAGACGATCCACCCGGGGAATATGATCCACGGCTCTAGCTCCTAACTATGTAACTAAAAGGAGCAACTAGAGAACTTGGTTTGCTAAACCAAGTAGTCTAGGATGTAGTTTGGATTTCTAAGTGTAAAGCTATCTCTTTCTTGCCTCTTCACTTGATTCTCAACACATGAGAAGGTAGTGAAGAGGAAGAAGATGAAAGTGGAGGAAGCTAGTGAGGAAGGAGAGGAATGGGAGCTCAAGAGAAAATGAATGAAAACATGAAAGAGAAAAACACACACATTAGTTTTGTGTATGGATTCTTTCAATAAACAAATGACAACCATGCTTCAATAGTAACCACAAATGAATTGAAAATTCATTTGTTGATTATTAAAGCATGGTCATGCCTATTCCTCCCATTCCTTACACTTTACACCTCATTTCCATTTATTGAATAAATGGAAAATGCATAATG
This sequence comes from Agapanthus africanus, assembly GCA_030015575.1. Classification (NCBI taxonomy): domain Eukaryota; kingdom Viridiplantae; phylum Streptophyta; class Magnoliopsida; order Asparagales; family Amaryllidaceae; genus Agapanthus; species Agapanthus africanus. Next base: position 410,403,509 of record CM057349.1, on the reverse strand, counting down.
AGGTGGCCACCTTCTAGAAGGAAAACTGTAATAAATACGGATTTCCAACTACTGTACAAATATACCGGCAATCAGATAAAAATCCGAACGCCCAAAAGAGATAGAATAACACGGAGAACGTAATACTAGAATATATATATCGAAATACATATATGTAAATTATTAAATCAATACCTGATTTAATAATCCGTCTCAAACCCGAGCCGACTAGTATTACAAACTGTCCGATCGAAAATCCGAGTACCAAGTACATCAATCGATCAAACCCTGCACGTATCCAATATAACTACTACATCATTTTTCCTGGATCAAGGAAACCCTCTGTGTGGGACTCTAAAGACTCGACAGTACTCTGGCAGTGGGTTTAACCACAAGCACCTCAGCGGCACTAGCTGTACGTAACGGCTGCCCAGGTACCTGTCGAAAAGGAAGGCCGACGAGCAAACTCATCCGGATCTCCTACTGAGCCTATCCGTGACAATATCCGTACAGTCCGGTCTCTTCATCAAAGAGTATCACATACCGGGTCTAGGGGATGGTAAACGTCAGACCCTAACAACCTGATAAGTCATGCCGATATGGCTCAGGACCAATCCGGGAAACTACTGATCAACTTATCAGTAAATCACAAGTGCCTTGGCCAAGGTCTTATGGTCCTGACCAATCTAATCACAGTGCGATATCAACTCCCTATACCGGGAGAGACGAATCCCCGACAATCGCTCACTGCCTCCATGTGGCTCGGGACTGAACCCAACCAAGACCTGTTTGCATGACTCAGTAGAGCCGTGGTAGGGTAGTGATCAAAGTTCAGTGGGAACTCACACAAGATAAATGCCGATCTCGGGTCCAAAGACTAACCTGTACACATGTCACCTGAGAACTTCCATCTGACGATAGGTATAGTACCATATGGAAGTTCTCGGCGAGTCCGTCCAGTGTACTCACACCCAGTAAGTACCTATATACGATCTTAGGTGCATCAGACCAATGGCTGCGGGACCAACCATCCCCTGACGGGGTAGAAACGTATACACCAGTCTACTCTGGAGTATCAATGCCCAGTCTCGATATTCACGCGACTAGGGACCATTTAAGGATGTGCTTATGGACTACCCTGCTCCCACAAGTATGATCGCCATCACAACGCAGGTAGTCAAGCAAGATCCTAGGGGCTTTATCAATATGTAACCGCAATATGTAATAACGAGTATGACATATGCCATGTTAAGATAAAGACAAACCACAAAAGTATACTACCATATCGAGCCTTTATCAATATGTGCAACCAGATATAATAACAATAAATACACATATCCCGATAAGGACAAGTCAAATAATATACTATAAAACTGAGCAAGATTGTTCTGTACATACATATCCCTAGTATCCATATATATACATATACAATACTGGCCTCTAGGGCATATACATCCAACAATCTCCCACTTGCACTAAAGGCCAGTGATTAGCGTACCGAATACCCAACGTCTGCTCTAAGGCCAGCTGCTGGCGTACCGCATACCCAACATCCCAAAAAGTCGCTCGAACCGTGCTTGAGGGAGGGCCTTTGTAAATGGATCCGCCGTGTTGTCCTTTGTATCCACTCTCCGGACCTCGATCTCCTGGCGATCTACGATCTCCCTGATCAGGTGATACCGCCTTAAGATGTGCCTGGATTTCTGATAGGACCGTGGTTCCTTCGCTAAAACTATAGCCCCATTGTTATCGCAATACACTGGTATTGGATCAATAATGGACGAAACTACCTGAAGTTCAGCTATGAACTTCTTTATCCAGACCGCCTCTTTTGCGGCATCGCTTGCAGCAATGTATTCAGCCTCCATCGTCGAGTCTGCAACAGTATCCTGTTTGGAACTCTTCCAACATACCGCCCCTCCGTTGAGGGTAAACACAAAACCCGAGACAGACTTGCTGTCATCCTTGTCACTCTGGAAGCTTGAGTCGGTAAAGGACTCGACCCTGAGGTCTCCATTACCGTAAATCAGGAACATCTCTTTTGTCCTTCTTAGGTACTTGAGAATGTTCTTTACTGCTGTCCAGTGGTCCTCACCTGGGTTTGACTGATACCGGTTCACCATGCTCAGCGCGTAAGCTACATCTGGTCTTATACATAGCATTGCATACATTATAGATCCTACCGCTGAAGCGTAGGGTATAGTGCTCATGCGAACCCTCTCCTCGTCAGTCTTGGGAGACATCTCCTTGGAGAGGGTGATTCCGTGCAATGCGGGTATGTTACCGCGCTTGGAATCTTCCATACTAAATCTCTTTAGTACGGTCTCTATATACCTGGACTGTGAAAGTCCCAATAGTTTCTTGGATCTATCTCTGTAGATCTTGATCCCCAGAATGTACGGGGCATCACCTAGGTCTTTCATAGAAAACCTTTGTGATAAGAATAGCTTGACCGACTGTAGCATAGGAATGTCATTTCCTATCAAAAGAATGTCGTCCACGTACAAGACTAGGAACACGACAGTTCGTCCTACAATCTTCTTATAAATACATGGCTCATCTTCGTTCTTGATGAAGTCAAAGTCCTTGACTGTTTCATCAAAACAGATGTTCCAGCTCCACGATGCTTGCTTCAATCCATAAATGGATTTGAGCAGCTTAAACACCTTCCCGTTGCTCCCACTATCTACAAAACCTTCTGGATGATCCATATAAACGCACTCTTCTAAACTTCTGTTTAGAAAAACCGTTTTCACGTCCATCTGCCAGATTTCATAGTCATGGAAGGCAGCAATGGCAAGCAGGATCCTAATGGATTTGAGCATAGCCACTGGAGAAAAAGTTTCGTCATAGTCCACTCCTGGTCTTTGACGAAAACCTTTTGCAACGAATCTAGCTTTATAGGTTTCCACCTGCCCATCTACACCAAGTTTCCTCTTGTAGATCCATTTGCATCCAACGGGTTTCACCCCAGGTGGAGCAACTTCCAGGGTCCACACTTTATTGGTGTACATGGATTCCATTTCAGATTGCATAGCATCCAGCCACTTATCAGAGTCCCTACTGATAATGGCTTGTCTGAAACTAGTAGGATCATCTTCTTCCAAGATGCAATCCTCTCGATCCCCATCTATGAGATAACCGTAGTATCTCTCGGGCGAATGAGAAATCCTACTAGATCTGCGGAGTGGTTGAGCTTCGTCTGGGATTACTGAATCTAGTGGTTCCTCCAAATCTTCAGTTACATTTTGTGGTTCATGGATTTCTCCCAGTTCTACCGTACTCACACTAGTTTCTTTTGCAAGAAACTCCCTTTCTAAAAAGGTAGCATGGCGAGATACAAACACCTTCTATTCCTCAGTGTGGTAGAACAGATATCCTAGTGAATCTTTAGGATATCCCACAAATTTACATAGAACTGACCGTGCTTTAAGCTTGTCCGGCTTTTGTGTTTTCACATAGGCCGGACAACCCCATATTTTAAATCGCTTAAGATATGGATTTCGTCCACTCCATATTTGATATGGAGTCTTAGGCACAGATTTGGATGGAACGTAGTTTAGTAAGTATGCAACTATTTGAAGCGCATATCCCCAAAAAGAAAGAGGCAACTCAGTGTCACTCATCATGGAGCGAACCATATCCAATAGGGTACGATTCCTCCGCTCCGATACACCGTTGTGCTGTAGTGTATACAAAGGAGTAAGCTGAGAGAGAATTCCATTCTCTTTTAGGTAATCTAGGAATTCCGTGCTTAAGTACTCCCCTCCTCTGTCAGATCGGAGGATCTTAATACTCTTGCCAGTATGGTTCTCTACTTCGTTTCTATATTCTTTGAATTTCTCAAAAACTTCAGATTTGTGTTTCATGAGGTACACATATCCGAATCTAGAGAGATCGTCAGTGAATGTGATGAAGTACGAGAACCCACCCCTTGCATGTATAGACAATGGACCACATACATCACTGTGTATGAGTCCCAAGAGCTCTGCTGCTCTTTCTCCATGCCCGGTGAACGGAGATTTGGTCATCTTTCCTTTGAGACAAGACTGACAAGTTTCATAAGATGGAAATTTGAATGTATTCAAGAGTCCATCTTTATGTAACTTACTCAATCTTTTCTCTCCGATATGACCAAGCCTACAATGCCACAAGTAGGATTCGTTCGTATCTGAACTTTTCCTCTTGCGTGTGTTTTGCACATTGAGAACTGTGTTTTGATTTAGAACATAAATACCATTACACAGTGTACCTTCTGCAACCAGTACCTTATCAAGGTAAATGTTCATGATATTTCTATCAAGAATAAAGTTATATCCATCTTTATCAAGTAAAGAAACTGATATTATGTTGCAAAGCATGGAAGGTACATAGTAGCAATTGTTCAAAATCATAGTTTTGCCATTTGGCAACACTAGGTGATATTCACCGACGGCCGCAGCATTAACTTGTGCTCCGTTCCTTACTCTGATGGACATATCACCAGGTCTAACTATCCCACTTTTTCTCATTCCCTGCAATAAATTACAAATATGAGATCCTGATCCGGTATCGAGTACCCAAGAGGTAGGACTGACCGAAAAACAGTTCTCAATAACAAGAACACCTGAAGAAGACGCAACAGTATGTTTCTTCTTCGATGGGTTTATCAAGGAATTCACGCTTTCCTCTTTCCCTTGCTCATACTTATGACAGTTGTCATAAGTTAGAGCCGAACCGACGTTCCCCAGCCCCGAATAAGAATTCGGATCGGTAAAGCGATACATTTAATTATCTTGATTAGGGCGTGAAATGGTTGCTACCCGGAGAGAGAGAGAGAGGGAAAACACTCAGCGTGCGCTCTTGCAAGATTAGATTGGTTATTAATTTGTCTAATCAGAATGGCTCCCACTGTTTCCTCAAATTCTTCTTCAAACCCTAAAAGAAGAACTAGTCAGGATTAATCGCACGTCACAATACTTGCTTAACCTTTCAGCCAGGCCGATGTTGGTACTTCGAGGGAGGTTTTCCAACGCTTTCGCGAAGTTCCTTAATTAAATAACCTCATTTCCCTGGAGGCGTAGCCCCGCTAACACCTTTCCAGACACCTACTTGGTTTATAGAATTGATTGTTAAGTGTGATAATCTCCTGAGAGTAATCTTACTCATCAGTGGGATCGGGATCCAACTATCATTGTGTGATGCACTAGATGGAATCCACTCTAGTCACCACACTCCAGAAGGTATGCTAAATCTGCAAGTTTCCTGTATATTTGAAACACTCGATGTGGTTTTTACCCCTAGGACCCTAGTGACCTTGACGGAGTCAACAAATCAAAGAGTCCTAGTCAAGTTCAACCCGTCATTATCTGGATTGCGTCAAACCCACCCGCATAACTCTTGACGGAGTCAACAAGGTTATACGACTGTCCTAACCAATCACATCTAGTGCTACAAACAAGCACCACTCAGCTACCGTACACTACGCCTTGACGGAGTCCACAAACGCAGCACAAATACTAAGTGTTACTTATAGGAAATGGCGGAGGGCTATGACTGGGTTTTTGGCGAAAAACCCGTTAACGTAATGAACTTGATATCGTTGAAGGAACCGTAGTAGTTTTGTAAATATATAGTGGCAAAAACTTCTGCTAAAGAGGTCACTCCCCGTGAAGGGATCTCGGCTCTTTCCTCGTCGAATAAGGTGCAGGATATTCCAAACTGAATACCTCGATGCAAAGAAAAAATAGTCGACTATATTAAAGTTATTACCCTGACGCAAACTTTTACTCAAGGGGTCACTCCCGGTGAAGGGATCTCGGCCCTTGCCTCATCGAATGAGGTGCAGGATATTCCAAACTGAATACCACTATGCAAAGCAAAAGTGAACATTTGTAATGTCAGTTTTTAAAATCGGGTTCCAAAAACATCTTTTAGGTTTTTTTTATCTTGCATTAATTAAAATTAATGCGGTCCCATCAATTTGTAACCTATCACACCAGAAAAGAACGAAAATAAAATGTACGTATATGCCATCCGCATTCGCCACGGGGGCCCGTCATCACCCGTTAGGTTACTTAACTAACGATAGAGCGGGGGTTGGACTAGCGCGGGTGCAAAATATATACAAACATCTACTAGTATATATATAAGTATATATAACATTCGTCCCAGGCATGATAATAAACATCACAGATAACATTACAGAATGGTGGATAGTCTTGGAGCCCCGGGTTACATTTAAGCCACAAATAAAACCCGACGTTCCTGGTCGTGTGGATAGCCTGTGCAATGAAAACCTGTACCCCCTACGAGTGCGGCGAATAGCCCGCCAGTTCTAGAATGAAGCCCCCTCCGTCTCAGCGCCTTGAGATGCGGGCTTGTTGCCTTCCAGAACCCGGCTATTCGTGCACCCCACCGTGGGGTAATCCTAATACAGAAAATTAAAAAATATATACAACCGGTGACATCGACCTCAGCCCGGTCGTGCCCCAAAATAATATACAAACGGCAAAGACGGCAGTACACATGTCGGACACTCGCCCCGCAATAACAAATGTACAAATGAATTATAAACTGTATTTCTAACATTGCACCACACGCTATCCACCACAACAATCCAACCACAAACATAGCACAAGCACACAACATCAACGCGAATGTCACGTTCGCAAAACCCGTCTAAAGGAACATATAGCAATCAGACGAGTTTTACCGATCGAGTGACATTCCCGGTCGCAGATAAAAGTGAATGTACTGAAAATAAAATACGTATTTTAAAATTACGATCGACTAAACTTTCCAAGTGGGCCCCAAGTATTAAACCAACACTATAACAAATCTGGGCCCAAAAGATAATTATCCAGAAACCACAATCCTAACAATTAAGAGGCCCAGAAGAAATTTATGGCCCAGAGGCCCATATACTGCCGCGGAACCGTGGCCAAGTGTGGCATTCTGCGGTGGTTCCGCGGTGGAATTATGGGTTCATGGGCCCAATTTTCTTGTGGGTTCTTATAAAAGCCTGCATGATTTTCTGAGACCATAAAATTGATTTTTCGAGCACTTTTAAAAATCGACAGAAACATCATGAAATGAAATGCGGTTTTTGGAATTTTCGGTCGATCGTTATTCTAAACACGTTTGAACTAGCTAGTATAGGTTTTATGGGGTGGCTCTGATACCATGTTGAGTTATATTCACGCCCGAGCCTCCAAACGAGGCGGTTTGCAGAACAAATTGTTTTTCTAGAGCTTTAAAAGGGGCGCAAAGATAACTTAAAAACCGGATCTTTACCATAAAACCAACTAGCAAACAAAGAGATGCTAACTACTATGAAAAATGATATACCAAATGATTCGAGTCTTTCGGTCTTCGTTCTTCATCCTTAGCTCCTTGCATCCACCTTGAACTTGTTTGAACTCTAACTCCGGCTCCATCTGTCCTCCGGGATCGAGCTTGTTCTCCGACCTTTTTTTGTCGTAGACGATCCACCCGGGGAATATGATCCATGGCTCTAGCTCCTAACTATGTAACTAAAAGGAGCAACTAGAGAACTTGGTTTGCTAAACCAAGTAGTCTAGGATGTAGTTTGGATTTCTAAGTGTAAAGCTATCTCTTTCTTGCCTCTTCACTTGATTCTCAACACATGAGAAGGTAGTGAAGAGGAAGAAGATGAAAGTGGAGGAAGCTAGTGAGGAAGGAAAGGAATGGGAGCTCAAGAGAAAATGAATGAAAACATGAAAGAGAAAAACACACACATTAGTTTTGTGTATGAATTCTTTCAATAAACAAATGACAACCATGCTTCAATAGTAACCACAAATGAATTGAAAATTCATTTGTTGATTATTAAAGCATGGTCATGCGCATTCCTCCCATTCCTTACACTTTACACCTTATTTCCATTTATTGAATAAATGGAAAATGCATAATGAGGTGGCCACCTTCTAGAAGGAAAACTGTAATAAATACGGATTTCTAACTACTGTACAAATATACCGGCAATCAGATAAAAATCCGAACGCCCAAAAGAGATTGAATAACACGAAAAACGTAATACTAGAATATATATATCGAAATATATACATGTAAATTATTAAATCAATACCTGATTTAATAATCCGGCTCAAACCCGAGCCGGCTAGTATTACAAACTGTCTGATCAAAAATCTGAGTACCAAGTACATCAATCGATCGAACCCCGCACGTATCCAATATGGCTACTACATCATTTTGCCTGGATCAGGGAAACCCTCTGTGTGGGACTCTAAAGACTCGACAGTACTTTGGCAGTGGGTTTAACTACAAGCACGTCAGCGGCACTAGCTGTACGTAACGGCTGCCCAGATACCTGTCGAAAAGGAAGGCCGACGAGCAAACTCATCCGGATCTCCTACTGAGCCTATCCGTGACAATATCCGTACAGTCCGGTCTCTTCGTCAAAGAGTATCGCATACCGGGTCTAGGGGATGGTAAACGTCAGACCCTAACAACCTGATAAGTCATGCCGATGTGGCTCAGGACCAATCCGGGAAACTACTAATCAACCTATCAATAAATCCCAAGTGCCTTGGCCAAGGTCTTATGGTCCTGACCAATCGAATCACAGTGCGATATCAACTCCCTATACCGGGAGAGACGAATCCTCGACAATCGCTCACTGCCTCTATGTGGCTCGGGACTGAACCCAACCAAGACCTGTTTACACGACCCAGTAGAGCCGTGGTAGGGTAGTGATCAAAGTTCAGTGGGAACTCACACAAGATAAATGCTGATCTCGGGTCCAAAGACTAACCTGTACACATGTCACTTGAGAACTTCCATCTGACGATAGGTATAGTACTATATGGAAGTTCTCGGCGAGTCCGTCCAGTGTACTCACACCCAGTGAGCACCTGTATACGATCTTAGGTGCATCAGACCAATGGTTGTGGGACCAACCATCCCCCGACGGGGTAGAAACGTATACACCAGTCTACTCTGGAGTATCAATGCCCAGTCTCGATACTCACGCGACTAGGGACCATTTAAGGATGTGCTTATGGACTACCCTGCTCCTACAAGTATGATCGCCATCACAACGCAGGTAGTCAAGCAAGATCCTAGGGGCTTTATCAACATATAACCGCAATATGTAATAACGAGTATAACATATGCCATTTTAAGATAAAGACAAACCACAATAGTATACTACCGTATCGAGCCTTTATCAATATGTGCAAACCAGATATAATAACAATAAATACACATATCCGATAAAGACATGTTAAATAATATACTATAAAACTGAGCAAGATTGTTCTGTACATACATATCCCTAGTATCCATATATATACATATACAATACTGGCCTTTAGGGCATATACAATCTACAGACGGTTACCACCCCTAGTCTCGATATGCCATACTCTTAGACGAACAGACCGGACTGTACGGAGATTGTCACAGATAGGCTCAGTAGGAGTTCGGATGAGTTTGCTCATCGTACTTCTTATCGACAGATACCTGGGTAGCCGTTACATACAGCTAGTGCCACTGACGGACTTATGGTTAAACCCACTGCCAGCGTACTGTCGAGTCTTTAGAGTCCCACACAGTGGGTTTCCCTGGTTCAGGCGAAACGATGTAGAGGCCGTATGGTTTTACTTACAGGGTTCAGATCTTATACATATACTAGCTGCACGGATGTTGTTCAGACGGATAATACTAGTGGGCTTTAGTTTAAGCCGGATTCTAGCATTATATTATTGGATTATTATCTCATTGTATTCGTATTTTTGGAGTATGAATATGGGTATGTATATACGGTGAGGGCATTCTTATAATTTTACAAGAGATGCTTCTAGAAGGGGACACCTCATTATTGGATTTATCTATTTTTGGAAATAGATTAATGAGGTGGAAAATGGAAATATTTGTGGCATGGTGAGGCATGGCTCATTTCTTTTGTTTATTGGTTTGGGTTTACTATTGAAGCATGGTCGTTATTTTCTATTGAAAATAATCCATGCTTCATGTGAGATGAGGATGATCCATTCTTCACACTAGCCAAGACTTGTTCATTTGCTCTTTTCCTTTCTCTCTCCAATTTTCCTCTCCTTCTTCCTCAAGACCTTAAACCCTCACATGAGCTGTGAATCATAAGGTCATTTGAGATTAAATACTCCAATAAATACTCTAAATCTTCTAAGATACCTAGATTAGTGAACTAGGTACCTTATTTGTCTCGGTTTAGAGGTTGAAGCTTGAAGCATAGACTCTCGGGTGAATTATCTTCGACACGAGGAGACCGACGATTAAGCGCAAATCGGACCTTCGAGGAGCTCAAGGATAGAAGAAGAAGACCCAAAGGACTAGAATCATCAAGGTATAAAACACTTACATAGTAGTTTAGAACTCTATGTAGTTTAGCTAGTTAAGGTTTCTGAAAGATCCTGGAGTTTAGGTCGGTGTTGCAAAGTAAGAAAATCGTTTTTTGTAAATTCTGCCTCCCCACAAGTGCGTGGGGTGTACAACATCGACTTACAGAATTGATGAAAGAGGCGCACAGTTCTCCATACTCCATTCATCCTAGAGGGACAAAGATGTACAAGGGCTTCCGTCAAAACTATTGGTGGTATGGTATGAAGCGGGAGGTAGCAAAGAGTGTCCAAGTGCCTGATTTGTCAACAGGTGAAGGCTGAACACCACTGAATTGCCGGTCTATTACAGCCCTTACCGATACCCGAATGGAAGTGGCAGAATATCACCATGGATTCATGACTGCACTCACTCGCAGTACCAAGGGCAACGATGCAGTATGGGTAATCGTGTAACGACTTACCAAGTCGGCGCATTTCATTCCTTTTCGCGTCGGCCAGTCAACCGAAATCCTAGCGAAGAAGTATATGGAAGAGATTGTCCGATTACATGGAGTACGTGTATGCATCGTTTCTAATCGAGACACGCGTTTCCAATCTCATTTCTGGCAAAGTCTATAGAAGAGTCTTGGCACGAACTTGAGTTTCAGTACAGCCTAACACCCCCAAACCAATGGCCAATCCGAGAGAGTTATTCAGATTCTCAAAGATATGCTCCGAGCCTGTATGTTGGATTTTAAGGGATCTTAGGAGGACCACTTGCACTTGGTAGAGTTCGTGTATAACAACAGCTACCAGGCAAGTATCGGTATGGCGCCTTTTGCGGCATTATATGGGGGGAAGTGCAGGTCTCCATTGAGCAGGGATGACGTTGGAGATCGAGAACTTTTAGGACCAGAGTTGATTGTCGAGACCATGGGAGTGGTGAGAACCATAAGGGAATAGCTACGTATAGCTCAGGATCGACAGAAATACGGGGCAGATGGAAAAAGGAGGCACCTATAATTTCAACCAGGTGAACATGTGTTCCTGAAGATCTTATCGAATCGCAGAGTGATACGTTTCAGGAAACGGGGAAAGCTCAATTCGCGATTCATCGGCCCATTTGACATCCTTGAACGAGTTGGAGAGTGTCACGACTCGAAAAAGGCACATGACTGGCACTTGAATCATGTGAAGTCTATAGGACCCCACCTAATTCAAGTAAGCCAAAAGCCCAGAAATCTAAACCTTTAAGGTGAAAAATAGTGGAGGTGCAGTTTTGAAACAACGGTATAACGAAACAAGTTCTTTTCTTAAAAGATAAGTAACAGTATACGAAAACATAATGTTTGTATTTTACTTGAAAACATTTTCGTCATTGAAAATTCGGGCAGCACCTCCTTTGTAAATTATAACCCAAACGGTACAAGCAATGATATATATATACATGCATCCCCAAGCGGGGGCTAGCTCTTCTCCAAATGGCGGAAACAACCACGCAAGATAATATATAAGTATACAACACTGAAGGCGACGATCAAAACTCAAAAAGAAAACAAGAAAACTGAACATCATCAAGAAAAACCAGAAACGACAATAAAAACATAAACGCGACTCTAAGGTCGAAAGAATAGAAAACTATGGCTATCTAAGTCTACTAAATATATAAGTCTGGTTGATGGAGCTTACTAGATACAACTAAAATAAATAAAAGTACAATGGTGGTCACGATGCAAGTGAACCCACACACCAAAGCAATCACCCGGAAGGAAGTAGTGTGCCAGCGAAGCCGTCATGGAACCTGTACGGCTAAACCTGCAAGAAACTGTGGTACAACTGGAGTGAGTTGCCAACTCATGAGTAGAAGACATCACCGAGTAGACACCGAACTAGGTCATACCATAATGTACTCATAATATACACTGAAACATTTAGAAGTGGTAAGGGTAATCATCTAAACATAAGTGTAATACCATATACTCGTGTCAGTGCCTCAAGTAGTAACATGTCATATATATGATGTATGAATGCATCAAGAATGAAATTAGAATATATCTGTATGAGAAAGCTGTGTTCTTATCTCGGTAAGATTTTAGTATAAAAACTGGAGTATCATCAATGAAATTAACAGAAATCCGTGTCAAACATCGACACCAGATCCTCAATATCCTGGGCTCCGTCAGTCCGGATCGGCCCATATCATCTAATCTCACTACTACGGTCGGTATCCTCCGAATATCTGCCGTGCCAAATATCATCGGTAGGTAGTCTGCCCCTGCCAGGCTCATCGTCTACAACTCGAGGTTCTTGCCCCGGGGTACCATACCAGGTCCACCATGTACCCGAAATGATTCATCCTACTCCTCGAATCGGGTCTTGAAAACCAACTCTATCAGGAAAACTCATGGTGGACGCCATATACATCATATCACGAGAAAACCGCAACTTGCATTTTTAAAATGATAATGAGTTTATAAAATCCTTGCGGTTTTCTCTCAAATCCAGAAATCTCATGGAAAATCCAAAATCCCAAAATTAAGAGTCAATAAACAATGAATATCGGCATAAAGCCCACAATATTGCATGACAGAATGAATATATAAATGCATGGGGTATCTAAGTAAGGAATGCAATATATAAACTAGCATATGAGAGCAAGCATACTAATAATCTGTTGAAACTACCAGCTAGCAGGTTATATCAATGAAGTAACGTTTTCTAAAGTGTACATGACATGGCAATTACCGATGATGATGTGTGTGAGCCGGCAAGCAAGTGTACGTGAAACATACGCATCATTGGTAATCGTGCCGGTGTCCTAACAGACGAGATTCATAATAGCTAAAGAAGCATATGTAATAATTATGCAATGCAATGAGAACAACATAAAATATAACAGAAAAGCGAATAGGAAATGTAACATTATAAAATATATATATCTGTATACGAGTCATACAGTTTTAATGTTTTAAAATAGCACAAATCGTGGTTTTTAGAAAAGTAGGGGCTACGGTGTTTTTGAGAAAAAATATGTCTTTTGAAAAATCCATAGCATCCCTCGAATTGTCCTTTGAAAATACTCACGATTCGTCAGTTTTGAAAATAGGTATGACTCGAGCTTAGTCTAGAATCTATTTAACAACTAAGAGACTAAACTAAGAAACTAGTCGGAAGGATAAGAAAATCTACATATATTTCGAGTCGATATACCTAGTAGTCGGCGATCCAAACTCATAGAGTTTACGTACAGTATAATACATAGTACGACATCCTCGAGTCAAGAGTGCGGATCAATCATCATATTTATACCTCGTACGGTAAAATTCATCGTACGGCATCCCCAAAATCGAGGGTACGGGTCAAATATCATATATACATCATCCTTTATACAGTATCATCATCGTACAATATCATGTTCAGGGGTACGGCTCTAAAGTCTCATACATTCAAATATTATCAACTCCCATATGATCGTATGTATGAATACATATCGCCTAACGATCCATTATAATATCATATCATGTACCATATCACGACTCAATCACATATCAAAATCTCACGGCATCATGTCTGATTATATCGACTCATCTACCCATATCACATGCTATCCTCATCACCTGTGTATATGTATATATACATATATACACATACTCACATACATACATACACACACACACATATACATATACACACCAAAACAAGTGTGTGTGTGCGTGCGTGTGTGTGTGTGACTACGTATAACCTGCGATTCGCTACCAAGGTAATCATCCTTTGGATAGGTCTTCCTAGACCAACCTAATCTAACCTAAGTTATTCTAAATACTCTATTCACTAAGTATCCAATATTGCATACAAACTCATAATAATATAGTAATAACCCTATTCTACGTTTGCGGAGGTGCTATACGCCATCCACCCTACATCCTCCGTAGATATACATCTACTCACCTTGATCCTCGCTTGCCGAAGTCAATGACGCCACGCTCTCCCTTATCGTACGAAGTCCACGCGAAGGTACCTGCATTTCAATGAATATCGTATCGTAAACGAGAATCAAATACGAGAAATCCGATACGGCATACGAAGGGTGCATAGGTTAGAATCTACGAACTACGCATGCAAGAATAGCCAAACAAATCCTCGATGTCGATGTACAAACGTCAAACCACCGAGTTAAAATCCAAATACCAAAGCCAAAGTTAAAACGAAGTCGCAAAACGAAGCAGCAATATAAGAAAACATCCCCATATTTTCCTCAGGCGACAATTGGGATATTTAGCATATAGGATAGGTCTAAATGTAGGATAAAGAAGTCATGGACCAAGCACGAACCCAACCTGAAGTACTCAGGCCGCAAATTGCGGCCATAAGGAGTTTATTTGCGGCCATGTTTAGGAGATGGGGCTTCGGGTCTCTAGGGTATACTCCAAATCACCTGCATACCTCACTGTAATTGCTAAATAATTTTTAAGGTTTCCGGGTCATAGCAGATCTCAAAACAACACCACAATTTCCACAAAAACCGATATCGACAAATTCAAAGTTCACATCTTTGGTGTCTAGTCTCTGGTTTTGTCCAGAATTCTAACACTAGAAGGGTTTTATGGCCTCTACTAACCTCAATTATATTTCACAACTCATAAAATCCCCTAACTCTCATCTTGGAATTTTCCAAGATCACTAAACCTCAATTACTAAGCTCTAAACTACTATAGAGGTTAAACAAACTCAAATTATAAACTATGCGTGTAGAGATTACCTCATTTGGCAACTCAAGAAAATTCTTGAGTTGCTCAAAGTCTTCAAGGTCCAAACTTGAGTCCTCTATAAGGTTTGTAGTGATGTTATGGTCATTTTTGTGAAAGATGCATGATGTTTTAGTGTGGATTTTAGGATGGCCATGGGTGGTAGTGGAGGTGGAGTATGTGGAGAGGAAATGAAGAAGACGAGGATGAAGGAATGAAGGGAATAAAGAAATGGCTAAGGGTTTGTGTAGAAGCTTCATCCCTCCCTCTCTCTCACCCTCACATGACACAAGTCACCTCACACTCTCTCTCTCATTTACTTTTTCTTTTCCCTTTTCTTTTTATTTTAAACTTAAAACAAATCATTCAAAAAAAAGAACCATGGTGCATATAATTAAAAATGTAGCAAGTATTTGTAACATGCTTAATGCTTAATTTAATACATTTTAATCAAGTTTAGTATTAAACTTGTATATAATTAATTATTTAATAATTTACAAAATATTCAATTCACATAATTTCTTTCAAAAACAATAATTCTTATTAATTTTTCGAATATTTTCCAAACTATCGGTATATAATTATACCATTTCATTAAAGCCAATTTCCTTACTTTCAGATATTCATAATATTTATTATTTTAATTATTTAAATTCCCAAAAATAATATTTTATTTTCTGAAATGTTACAATCTTCCCCCCTTAAATAAATTCGGTCCCCGAATTTAAATTTAAAACTCCCCCAAATACTAAAACATTTCAGCAAAACAATCAAATCGTCGGGGCTCCGAAATCATAAATACTTAAAATACATCTTAGCGCAATGCATGCCCATGAAAAACGAGTATAGAACTCAAAATAAAAACACCGTCAAGCATCACGCAATCATCGGAGTTATGGTGAAAATACAAATGTCAAAATCCAATATGAAAACCAACATGATATACTCAAAACTATAACATGTATATAGTACGCGTTGTTGTAAAATCATCAAGACATCCAAATATAAGTGCATGCAAAACCCTTTTTTTAAATCGCCGTGCGATGCGCGTATCACGGCATAAGTAGTGGATGTTCATTATATACCCTTTGTTTAACATATACGTTCCGCCTTTTGAAAAATATTAGAAGGGTTTCCTTCGTAAAGTTTCGTGTCATCATGGACACGAAAGAAAATATTGAGATTATAGCTCCTTTATGGAAATCCCTTCGGTAACTATCGATACATGCAAAAATACTTAGATACTGTCCTCAGACCAGTCCTATTCGGTTACTAAACTGTATAGCATATAAGTCATAAAAACATGATGCTCAACATGAAATCATCCTAAAAATGTAAACAAGAATACCACGTGCGTCTGGTGCGCACAGAAATCGAAATCAAATACAGGTGCCACAAATGTGCACAGAAACAAAACTGAGTGCAACGGGTGTGCACAAAACATCTGTCAAGTGCAATGGGTGTGCCTGACAAGCATATCAGGTGCATCTGATATGCATGAAGAATCTCGATTTAAGTGCATCTGGTGTGCATAAAATCACATCTAGCGCGCCAAGTATGCGCAAGAATCCAAATCAAGTGCACAAGGTGCACGAAAATAAATATCGAATATCACAATCGAAATCGACGGTATACAACATACATCAATCCAAATCAGGTATACCGTGGTATATAAACTCATAAACGCGTGCATCTGTGTGCACAAAATCACATCAAGGTACTGAAAGCTCGTGTAAATTACACCGAATGCATAAGTCAAAAATCGTGTGCAGCCCCTATGCATGAATTCAAAATCGAATATATCGGAGGGTATGAAATCAAAATCAAGTGCAATGGGTCTGCGCAAAACGAAAATCAGTACAACTGATATATGAGAATACAAATCAAGTGCAACAGCGGTGCACAAAAAAAATTATCAACCATAAAATGAATCGTCTAAATGCTGAAAATCCAAAACAACGGAAAAGTGATATTCTAATCACCAAATTGCAAATCATAAATACTGTCGTCGATATGCTCCCCCTTCAATGTCGAAGGGTGTCGGTGCATCCAAAGCTAGCAGAGCAAGCATC
Organism: Agapanthus africanus; assembly: GCA_030015575.1. Taxonomy (NCBI): domain Eukaryota; kingdom Viridiplantae; phylum Streptophyta; class Magnoliopsida; order Asparagales; family Amaryllidaceae; genus Agapanthus; species Agapanthus africanus. The sequence continues at coordinate 410,386,391 of CM057349.1, read as the reverse complement.
TACTTGCCTTCTGTTCACGGTGTGGCGCCTTCTGCCCTTAGATCTTGTTTCTCTCTATGGCTTACCAGTTACATGACTCCTCGGCTCAACAGCCCGGTATGGAGTAATGACGGAAACCGTTCCGCTCTGGCGCATTCTCTGAAGATCTCCTGACCAATTAACATGGTTGCTCCAGCGGACTGGTTGGCGGGTCTGGCGACATCTATTGATGAGGCTGAGAGGTTCTTGTAGCGTGTCTCTTCAATGATGGTAAACTCTGGCCCACTGAGCGTGCGACCAATCCTGGATCCAAGTCTTCTCATGTAGTATTCCAGAAAGATCCTGTCGGGGTCTCTCCCAAATCTCATCTCAGCCAAACTACCCGGAAGTTATCACCCTTTACCAAATCCATTTCTTGCTCTGGGACAGCTACAATCTTTTCATGAATTTTCTATAGAATTATGGCTGCATTCAACGCCTCTGCATAGACATCCCGTCTCTGATGTCAACGGAGTGGAACGTCATCTCGTCAAGATCTCGTACGAACCTCTTACTCCACTTTTCTTTAATGTGGACCAATTCGGAATCATCTCTTCATAGCTATGTGGACTGCGCTACAAACGGCTGCACTCATATCCAGAGTCTCCTTTCCGAAGTTACGAACTCGGCATCTCAATTATCCTTTAGTAGGCATCTTGCTAATTACATCCTCGGGGACTCGTCTAAATCATCGGAGTGATGCGCTTACGCTCGTTCGTTCTCGATCGACTCATATCGCATCTCGGTGAGGTTCTCCTCTAGCTGAAGTTAGTCAAACTGATGATCGAGCATCAAGCATCCAACGAACAAAAGGTCCTAGTCTTTTCCAAGGGTGGCTAGCGATCTTCTTTCGCAATCTTGAGTATAACCTCATGCTGCAATAGCTTCAAACATCGGGGCGATATCTTGTCAGTCGTAGCAGCGGCTGGCTCATCCGTCTGCACGATAGACAATGCCTTAACCATCTGGTGTTAACGGTACCCTAGTAGTCTTTACAATACGGCTGGCCTCTGGCAATAGCCCAATCATCTGGGGCAGATCTCGAACGCGTGTCAACGGAAAAATCCCAATAACCATAAATCGATGTGTTTCGTATGCTACCGGAAAACAACCTGGTCAGTCCTCGTCCCTGACGAACTCGTGTTGATTGCAACTTTAGCCGCAGCTCTCTCTGCTCGCGTAGCCGTGGTAACAGAAACCACAATCCGACATCGATGAGGATAGATCACAGGAATGAATAGAAATACAATGCCTAAGAAATGTACATCCTAAGGTTTCTTAAGTGGAGCAGCGTATCGTAAGTATGCCGCGGAACATACAAACAGTACGCCACTCTACTTAAGTCACATAATCCATCAACCAAGGTCAACCTACGCGACGAAAGTTCGGGTTTAATACCCCCTCTGCCAAGTCTAACTTCCGTAAGGTCAAGCCTAGGTTCTAAATATAAATATAACCCTAGACTCCGAATAGTCAAACCTAGACTCGAACCAAGGTTAAACCTAAAGCTCTAATACCAACTTTGTCATGACTCGAAAAAGGCACGTGACTAGCACTTGAATCATGTGAAGTCTATAGGACTCTACCTAATTCAAGTAACCCAAAAGCCCAGAAATCTAAATCTTTTAGGGGAAAAAAGTGGAGGTGCAGTTTTGAAACAACGGTATAACGAAACAAGTTCTTTTCTTAAAAGATAAGTAATAGTATACGAAAACACAATGTTTGTATTTTACTTGAAAACATTTTCGTTATTGAAAATTCAGGCAGCACCTCCTTTGTAAATTATAACCCAAAAACGGTATAAGCAATGATATATATATATATATATATATATGCATCCCCAAGCGGGAGCTAGCTCTTCGCCAAATGGCGGAAACAACCACGCAAGATAATATATAAGTATACAACGCCAAAGGCGAGGATCAAAACTCAGAAAGAAAACAAGAAAACTGAACATCATCAAGAAAAACCAGAAATGACAATAAAAACATAAGCGCGAGTCTAAGGTCGAAAGAATATACAACTATGGTTATCGAAGTCTACTAAATATACAAGTCTGGTTAATGGAGCTTACTAGATACAACTGAAATAAATAAAAGTACAACGGTGGTCACAATGCAAGTGAACCCGCCCACCAAAGCAATCACCCGGAAGGAAGTAGTGTGCCAGCGAAGCCGTCATGGAACCTGTACGGCTAAACTTGCAAAAAATTGTGGCACAACGGGGGCAAGTTGCCAACTCGTGAGTAGAAAACATCACTGAGTAGAAACCAAATGTATGACGATCTCCTAGGTCATACCATAATGTACTCATAATATACATTGAAACATCTAGTAGTGGCAAGGGTAATCATCTAAATATAAGTGTAATACCATGTACTCGTGTCAGTGCCTCAAGTAGCAACATGTCATATATATGATGTATGAATGCATCAAGAATGAAATCAGAATATATCTGTATGAGAAAGCTGTGTTCTTATCTCGATAAGATTTTAGTGTAAAAACCGGAGTATCATCAATGAAATCAACAGAAATCCGTGTCAAACATCGACACCAAATCCTCAATATCCTGGGCTCCATCAATCCGGATCGGCCCATATCATCCAATCTCACGACTACGGTCGGTATCCTCCGGATATTCGCCGCGCCAAATATCACCGGCAGGTAGTCTGCCCCTACCAGGCTTATCATCTACAACTCGAGCTTCTTGCCCCGGGGTACCTTACCGGGTCCACCATGTACCCGAAACGGTTCATCCTACTCCTCGAATCGGGTCTCGAAAACCAACTCAATCAGGAAAACTCATGGTGGACGCTATATACATTATATCACGAGAAAACCACAACTTGCATTTTTAAAATGATAACGAGTTTATAAAATCCTTGCGGTTTTCGCCCAAATCCAGAAATCTTATGGAAAATCCGAAATCCCAAAATCAAGAGTCAATAAGCAGTGAATATCAGCATAGAGCCCACAATATTGCATGACAGAATGAATATATAAATGCATGGAGTATCTAAGTAAGGAATGCAATATCTAAACTAGCATATGAGAGCAAGCATACTAATAATCTGTTGAAACTACCAGCTAGCAGGTTATATCAATGAAGTAATGTTTTCTAAAGTGTACGTGATATAGCAATTACCGATGATGATGTGTGTGAGCCGGCAAGAAAGTGTACGTGAAACATACGCATCATCGGTAATGGTGCTGGTGTCCTAACAGACAGGATTCATAATAGCTAAAGAAGCATATGTAATAATTATGCAATGCAATGAGAACAACAAAAAAAATATAACAGAAAAGCGAATAGGAAACGTAACATTATAAAATATACATATCTTTATACTAGTCATACAGTTTTAATGTTTTGAAATAGCACGAATCGTGGTTTTTAGAAAAGTAGGGGTTACGGTGTTTTTGAGAAAAGATATGTCCTTTGAAAAATCTATAGCATCACTCGGGTTGTCCTTTGAAAATACTCACGATTCTTTAGTTTTGAAAATAGGTATGACTCGAGCCTAATCTAGCATCTATTTAACAACTAAGAGACTAAACTAAGGAACTGGTCGGAAAGATAAGAAAATCTACATATATTTCTCGTCGATATACCTAGTAGTCGACGATCCAGCCTCATAGCGTTTACATACTGTATAATACATAGTACGGCATCCTCGAGTTATGAGTGCGGATCAATCATCATATTTATACCTCGTACGGTAAAATCCATCTTACGGCATCGCCAAAATTGAGGGTACGAGTCAAATATCATATATACATCATCCTTTATACGGTATCATCATCGTACAATATCATGATCAGGGGTACGGCTCTAAAGTCTCGTACATTCAAATATTATCAACTCACATATAATCGTATGTATGAATACATATCGCCCAACAATCCATTATAATATCATATCATGTACCATATCACGACTCAATCACATATCAAAATCTCACGGCATCATGTCCGATCATATCAACTCATCTCCCCATATCACAAGCTATCCTTATTACCCGTGTATATGTATATGTACATATATACACATACTCACATACATATATATATATATATATACATACATACATATACACACCTAAACAAGTATGTGCGCACGCGCTCGCGTGTGTGGCTACGTATAACCCGCGATTCGCTACCAAGATAATCATCCTTTGGATAGGTCGTCCGAGACCAACCTAATCTAACCTAAGGTCTTCTAAATGCCCTATTCACTAAGTATCCAATATCGCATCGAAACTCATAATAATATAGTAATAACTCTATCCTACGTTTGCGGGGGTGCTATACGCCATCCACCCGACTTCCTCCGTATATATATATCTACTCATCTTGATCCTCGTTTGCCGAAGTCAATGATGCCACGCTCTCCCTTGTCATATGAAGTCCACATGAAGGTACCTGCATTTCAATGAATATCGTATCATAAACGAGAATCAAATACGAGAAATCTGATACGGCATACAAAGGGTACATAGGTTAGAACATACAAACTACGCATGCAAGAATAGCCAAACAAATCCTCGATGTCGATGTACAAATGTCAAACCACCGAGTTAAAATCCAAAAACCAAAACCAAAGTTAAAACGAAGTCGTAAAATGAAGCAGCAACATAAGAAAACACCCCTAGATTTTCCTCAGGTGACAATTGGGATATTTAGCATATAGGATATGTTTAAATATAGGATAAAGAAGCCATGCACCAAGCACGAACCCAACCTGAAGTACCCAGGCCGCAAATTGCGGCCATGTTTGGGAGATGGGGCCTCGGGTCTCTAGGGTATACCCCAAATCACTTGCACACCTCACTGTAATTGTTAAATTATTTTTAAGGTTCATGGGTCATAGCAGATCTGTCACGCCCCGCTTCCCAGTGTACGGGCAGAGGACGCGACTGGCCGCTACGTATTTACTCTGAAGTAAATACGCTAAGCGTATCTAAGCAATATAAAAGAAATGCACAAGAGACAAAAGATATAATTGAACAACAACTTTATTTATTCACATTCTTTTTACAATACATGGAAAAGTAAATACATCTAAAAGAAAGCAATGCCTAAACAATGGCATAACAGAAAAGTAAAGTACTGAAATGAAATGTGTACAATGAATCTAAAGCTCTGGGTCGTAGGCTAGCTGATCCAAGTCCTCACTGGTGGGCTCGATCTCCTGAAGATCCGAATCACCTGACAGCATTCCAAAGAAGAAAGAAAAGGAATGTCGTAAGCGAACAATCGCTCGGTAAGTCCCAAAGATAAGGGAGAAATAGAATAGACAGAGAGAGAATGTAACTTTTAAAGTTATATTATATTGTTAACGCTGTTTTTTGTAGCTTGGTACAGAAGGATACCGGTGTATACGAGAGGAGTCTCTATATGCCAGAGACTAAAGGCAAGTGTAGTATAAGGAACCGTTTATGCCACGGTACAACAGCAAATGAATTCAGGTTAGGTGTAATAATAGTTGCAGTCTCGTGCCACTTCTAACACCTTCCGTACCAATCTACCCCTTAAACCCCGTGATGTCTTGATTGTATTGTATGAATTGTAAATGTGTTGTTTGTACTGTTTTGTAGATGTAAATGGAAGACTTGTATTGTAAATGGAAGACTTGCTGAAACCATGATATCGTATAAAAGGAAATGGAGATACTGAATAATCATGTAAATGGAATATATCCATGGTTCGTTCAGTCAAGTTGTATAGATTGTAGATTGAACAGATTGAATATATGGATTCATGGATTCATATTGAATTGTAGTTTGGATACTTGAATCATATTCAAGTCAGATTAATTATAACGAGACCCAGTCTGAGTCAGAATAATTAGAAAAGAAATTGAAGTCCTGAATTAGGTTTTGGTGTTATCGGTAACCGCTGCACATGGACGACAGGATTTGTGTCTTTTTCAAAGACGATTACCGTGTTGATAACACCGTTTGTTAAGCTGTCTACATTAAATAGGCAAGCACCCATATCTCCGGCTCCCTGAGGCTCAAGAGACTGGTTCCGTTTAAACCTATATTTACTAGGGTCCTGATTGTAATTTATAAAACTTGAGAGGGTTTTATGTAAAAATAATTTTGTATAATTTTCAAAATACTCCTCAAGTATTTAATTATCGTCTTTACAGTTTTCATAGATGTAGATTTTATATATGTGACATTTCTAGTGAATAAACCTATTTTTCATAATACATGGTATTTAATTGTAAAGTGTTGAATTTGTATGGAATTGCATGGTATTTTCATGTAAAGTGATTCTTTTGTCTTAGAAAAGTTAGAATATTTATACTATATCAAAAATAGATATTTTGATGATACATACATATATTTATTTATAAAAATAATTTTAATTTATTATTTTTCTAGAAATCTCATTTTCTAAAGATATTTGTATTTTTAAATCTTTCGAGACCGAATGTGATGGGATACCTACAACGGCAGCAAGGTTTCGGGTGGCATCACACATGCCAATTTCAAAAATTTGCCATTATAGATAACCCTAAACCTAGATCATTAACTAGAGAATTAAACAAAAGTAGCATGTTAACACTTTAACATCTAAGAGTTAGGGATTACAAGCTTTGTAGTCCGTTCCTTCGTTTCATAAGCTCCGTGTTGAGGTCCCTTCACTGCAATCATCAAGTATTCAGACTCTAGAGAGGCTCCATGAAGAGAATGATGCATTCTTGCTTGAAGACTTCACTAATCCAAGATGATCTACCTTGAAGAATCTCAAACCCAAGCTCTTGCTTCACTAATCAAGTATTAGTAAAGCAAACACCCTAATCTAAGTGGTTAGAATAGATGAGGATGATAAAGTAGGAATTTTGCTCTCTTTTGTTTTCTTTATCTCACTTTATTTCATTACAAAATAAAAATCAAGCAAGCTTTTTTAAGAGCTTGAAGAAGATGAAGAAGAAAGTGATGAATGAATTATTGTTGAGGTTAGAAATGCAACCAAGATTAAGAATGTGTCATGGCTAACTCATGTAGAGATTAAACCATAGGCTAGGGTTAAAGTTGGGTTAACAAAAATCAAGCTAGAAACAAAGAGGGTGGACTTTGTCAAAGGTCATGAAGCTTCCTCAAAGCTCATCCAAAAGAAAATTCACACAATTTGAATTATTAAAACACACACACACACACACACACACACACACACACACACACACATATTAACCCAACCATAAACCCTAATCAAAGTTTAAACCCTATTGGAATTTGTAACCCTAACATGTTACAATATTATATATCACATATACAATATTTTGTAACAAAAGAAAATAATACAATTAACATATATCACATATACATCAATGTATTATCCAAGTGAGAAAAAGAATCAATAAAGCGAGCTTATATCAGTTAATGTAACGTAATATATCACATATATAATTATATATTAAACTATCGAATCAACACTTGATCCGATAATCCGGCTATTTCACAAATAACCGACTAATATAATATGTATCAGTTCATCGAATCAACACGATCCGATGACCCGGCTATATCACATATACCCGGCCAATATCATATATCGCGAGAATTGAATACAATATCACATACTCATATTATTTTTGGTCCCGCACATATCACATATGTGCTACTACCCCGTTTTGCCTGAGCCAGGAAACCTCTGTGTAGGACTCTAAAGAATCGTCAATACGCCGGCAGTAGGTGATGATCATATCAAACACTCATAAGCTGCAAACGGTCAGCTAAATGTAACAGCCACCCAGGTATTGAGCGATCAGAAGATCAACAAGCAAGCCTGTACATTCTTCTGTGAATCCAATCAGTAACACTCCCGTACAGTCCGGTCTCTTCGTCTGATATGTCGCATATCTAGTCTATGGGTGGTAAACGTCAGACCCCAGTAACCGATAAGTCGTGTCGATATGAGGTCCATAACGGTTCGAGAAACTACTGTTAACACTTACCAGTAAATGTCAGCAACCCTAGTTAGGGATTTCCAGTTATAGCCAATCGAACACAACACAACATCAACTCCCAATACCAGGAGAGACGAAACCCCTGCTATCGCTCATTTCCTCCATGTGATTCGGGACTGTACCCAAAAGCCACCGTTTTGCACGTTCTCTTGAACGTGGTAAGGTAGAAATCAAAGCACAGTGGGAATCACACAAGACTCTATGATGATCTCGGGTTTACAGACTAACCTATACCAGTGTCACCAGAGAACTGCCATCTGACATGAGGTATAATACTATCTGGGAGTTCTCGGCGAGTCCATCCAGTGTACCCAGTCTCCATTGAGCCCCCGTATACTATCTCTGATGTCAAACACCAATGGATATGGGATCATCTATCGTCCATCTACATGGGTCGAGAAGCTATACGCTAGTCTACTCTGATATATCGATGCCCTGTCTCGATACACCTATGACTAGGAACATTTGAAGGATGTACTTGGCGACTACTGTCCCCACCAGTATGATCTGCATCATAGTCCTGGTAGTCAAGTACTCATCCTAAGGGCTTTATCAACATGTAACATAGAGACAATCAGAGTACATGTTAAGATAAAGAGCAACTAGATAGCTTACTATCATGTCGAGCAAGAAAGTCCTCCATATATATGTCCAAGCATCCACTACAATATACATCGTATGTACAGTAATGGCCTCTAGGGCATACATATCACTAACAGAATACCCCTTGCGGGGGTCTGCTTCTCGCACTACTAAGCCTGAGGATGTGTGATAATCCGCACCATCCCGAACGGGTTCCCCAAATGGGTTGTAGCGGCGCTTTGCAAAGATTTGTGTAAAATACGTAATATTGTGAAAATGGTTTTTATAAATTAAAGGTAGTTTTGTGTAAAACGGCATTTTCCCGAATCTATATTTCCCAAAAGGTATCGTGCTATGTTGCATATGAGTGTTGTGAAGAGGTAGGTCATTACCTCGTGATCTATTTAAAGGTATAGCAAGAAAATATGATGTTTAATGTCAAAACTAAACTGCATGGTATTTTACTGAAAAAGTACGATAAAAATTACAATATGAAATATTTTTCTATGAAACTTGTTTATGATGTTTTGTTAATGTTTAATAGTTAAGATGTGAAGGTTTGGTATGTTTGTATTTAAGAAAAGATGGAATTTTTAAGAAAAACTGAATCGGAAGTCGGATTAACTCCGCTTCCGTCGGGTTTTAGAAATACTCTTTTTAAGAATAGAAAAGAGGAGAGAGGGAGGGACTTACGGGATTTTGGTTTATAGGAGAGGAAGAGGGAGTGTAAGTAGGTTACGGTGCATCGTTTCGTCACCGGAAGCTCCTAGAGTCGTCATTGGAATTTCGCCGGAGCTTCGCCCTTCGATAACTCCACTTGTACACAAAAATTCTAGAGAGTTTTCTTAAGAGTTTTGGACAAAAATTTGTGAGTGAGGGTGTGTGTGTTTAGGGGTGGTATTTATAGGAAAAACTAGGGTTAGGGTAGGTGAAAGGGTGAAAGAAAAATGTATTTAATTTTGCATTAAAAAGTGTTTTAATTTGATTTTTAATTCTCTGTAATAATGCAGGGTTTTTAAAGTATACAGGGATTTTCAGAAGACAAAGAGGCACAACTTTTATGAAGGAAGATCGGCGATCTGACTCGGTTCGACCGGCGCCGCCGGCCGAGTCGGCAGCTCAGCCGGCCTGAGTTGGCCGAGTCAGGCCGGGTCGCCGTCGCCATGTGTCCATCAACTCTTGGTCTACCCCTGGGCTCGTTTGTTTTACATGTGACTTTTGGTTTTACGGGTTTAGTACGTGTAGACTCTTGGGATTCTAAAAATATTAAAAGAAATCAATATAAAAAATAATGTGGGTAATGGGATTTGAACTCTAGTGCTTTGGTTTAGCAGTGCAAGGTCTTACCAATGAGCTACAAGCTCCTTCTTGCTATTAAAAAGAAAAACAAATTTATAACTTGTGCTCAGGCAAAAGTACCCATTTCTGTATTTTTAAAAAAAATTGTACAGAAAGTTGTACAGGAAGTTTATGGTTGTTACATTCTACCCTTCTTATAAAAATTTCGTTCTCGAAATTTGTAAAAGGAAAGCGTAACAGATTCAAGGAAAGTTTGGTGACTGAAGTACTGATAGTGTATGAAAAATTATAAAGTGATATAAGGGTTTTAAAAATGTGAAAGAGACTTACTTGTGTTACCTTAGTCAACTGTCTCGGCTTCTACGGCTGCTAAGGTGAAAGCCTTTCGCCGTGGCACGTTCCTCCTAGCTGGAGGCACATTCCTCTGTCCTCGATGCATGTTTCTCAGTGCCTGTTGGAATTGGCGAGTAGCCTGTGCAGGTGGTGGAGCTGGGAGTGCAAGACGAGGTGCAAGAGCCTGGATAGCTGGTCGCTGCGGGTAGTTGGTGGGTGTGTGAGCTGAGTTGTGTCTATAGGGACAGGTTCCAATTCTATGATCGGATGCACCACAAACTAGGCACATGCCTTTTGCTGGCCTACAGTCCTTCCACAAGTGTCCCTTTCTCCTGCAGTAGTAACAAAACCTGGACTTGACTGGTTAATTGTTTCTTTCAGTCTCTTGAGTTTTGAAGGTTGTATAGGATAGGCTCCTCCTGCCATCTCGGTGGCAGAGCGCTTTATACCGGTTGTTTTTTCTTCTGGTCGGTTCAATAATATAGCAGTCTGCTCCTGCAGTCTTTCCAGGAAGGTTCGGATTACCTCAAGCAGAACCGTTTGCTCGTTGATCGGAGCAACGACGGCAGGTGTGAGTGGTAGTGGTGGTGGAGTGTTGTTGACATTGGTGCTGGTGTTGTTCGGGGAATCCATAACCTTGAATGAAAAATTTAGGTTAGGACAGATTCAAAGTATATGATTCAAAGAATATGAAACGATAAGATTCAAGGAGTATGGATTGTAAAGAATATTTTTAGTTGCTGGTTCTTGTGTTTTATATTGCTTAGGTTGTTCACGCAGAACAGAATTGCATGGTAGTGTTCTATACAGCTCTGACCTGCATGGGTCACCAACAAAACCTGTCACGTCCCGCTTCCCAGTGTACGGGCAGAGGACGCGACTGGCCGCTACGTATTTACTCTGAAGTAAATACGCTAAGCGTATCTAAGCAATATAAAAGAAATGCACAAGAGACAAAAGATATAATTGAACAGAAACTTTATTTATTCACATTCTTTTAACAATACATGGAAAAGTAAGTACATCTGAAAGAAAGCTATGCCTAAACAGTGGCATAATAGAAAAGTAAAGTACTGAAATGAAATGTGTACAATGAATCTAAAGCTCTGGGTCGTAGGCTAGCTGATCCAAGTCCTCACTTGTGGGCTCGATCTTCTGAAGATCCGAATCACCTGACAACATTCCAAAAAAGAAAGAAAAGGAATGTCGTCAGCGAACAATCGCTCGGTAAGTTCCAAAGATAAGGGAGAAATAGAATAGACAGATATAGAATATAGCTTTTAAAGTTATATTATATTGTTAACGATGTTGTTTGTAGCTTGGTACAGAAGGATACCGGTGTATACGAGAGGAGTCTCTATATGCCAGAGACTAAAGGCAAGTGTAGTACAAGGAACCATTTATGCCACGGTACAACAGCAAATGAATTCAGGTTAGGTGTATTAATAGTTGCGGTCTCGTGCCACTTCTAACACCTTCCGTACCAATCTATCCCTTAAACCCCGTGATGGCTTGATTGTATTGTTTGAATTGTAAATGTATGTTTGTACTATTTTGTAAATGTATATGGAAGACTTGTATTGTAAATGGAAGACTTGCCGAAACCATGATATCGTATAAAAAGAAATAGAGATACTGGATAATCATGTAAATGGAATATATCCATGGTTCGGTTCGGTCAAGTTGTATAGATTGTAGATTGAACAGATTGAATATATGGATTCATGAATTCATATTGAATTGTAGTTTGGATACTTGAATCATATTCAAATCAGATTAATTATAATGAGACTCATTCTGAGTCAGAACAATTAGAAAAGAAATTAAAGTCCTGAATTAGGTTTTGGTGTTATCGGTAACCGCTGCACATGGGCGGCAGGATTTGTGTCTTTTTCAAAGACGATTACCGTGTTGATAACACCGGTTGTTAAGTTTTCTACCTTAAATAGGCAATCACCCATATCTCTGGCTCTCTGAGACTCAAGAGACTAGTCCCGCTTAAACCTATATTTATTAGGGTCCTTATTGTAATTTATAAAACTTGAGAGGGTTTTATGTAAAAATAATTTTGTATAATTTTCAAAATACTCCTCAAATATTTAATTATCGTCTTTACAGTTTTCATAAATGTAGATTTTATATATGTGACATTTCTAGTGAATAAACCTATTTTTCATAATACATGGTATTTAATTATAAAGTGTTGAATTTGTATGGAATTGCATGGTATTTTCATGTAAAATGATTCTTTTGTCTTAGAAAAGTTGGAATATTTATACTATATCAAAAATAGATATTTTGATGATACATATATATATTTATTTATAAAAATAATTTTAATTTATTATTTTTCTAGAAATCTCATTTTCTAAAGATATTTGTATTTTTAAATCTTTCGAGACCGAATGCTCCTTGCGGGGGTCTGCATCTCGCACTACTAAGCCCGAGAAAGTTCGATAATCTGCGCCATCCCGAACGAGTTCCCCAAATGGGTTGTAGCGGCGCTTTGCAAAGATTTGTGTAAAATACGTAATCTTGTGAAAATGGTTTTTATAAGTTAAAGGCAGTTTTGTGTAAAACGGTATTTTCCCGAATCTATATTTCCCAAAAGGTATCGTGCTATATTGCATATGAGTGTTGTGAAGAGGTAGGTCATTACCTCGTGATCTATTTAAAAGTACAGTGTCACGCCCCGCTTCCCAGTATACGGGTTGAGGGCGCGACGAGACCGCTACGTATTTACTGTGAAGTAAATACGCTAAGCGTATCTAAGCAATATAAATATAAATGCACAAGTGACAAGATATAATAAAACAGCAACTTTATTTATTCACATTCTTTTTATACAATGCATGGGAAAGTAAATACAACTGAAAGAAAGCAATGCCTAAACAGTGGCATAACAGAAATAAAAAGTACTGAAATAAAAGGTGTACAATGAAGCTAGAGCTCTGGGTCGTAGGCAAGCTGGTCCAAGTCCTCGCTGGTAGGCTCGGTCTCCTGAGTGTCCAGATCACCTGGCAACATTCCAAAGAAGAAAGAGAAGGAATGTCGTCAGCGAACAATCGCTCGGTAAGTCCCAAAGATAAGGGAGAAAATAGAATAGACAGAAAGAGAATATAGCTTTTAAAGTTGTATTATATGGTTAACACTGTTTTTTGTAGCTTGGTACAGAAGAATACCAGTGTATACGAGAGGTGTCTCTATATGCCAGAAACTAGAGCAAACGGAAGTACAAGGAACCGTTATGCCACGGTACAACAACGCAATATAGGTTAGGTGTCTTAATCTTGCAGTCTCGTGCCACTTCTAACACCTTCCGTACCAATTTACCCCTTAAACCCCGCGAAGTATTGTATTATAAATTTTATTGTCTTGTATAAATGGATGAATTGCCAAAACCATGATATCAGTAAATGGATGTAACTGGAGAATCATGTAAATGGAAGTATATCCATGGTTCTGTTCAGTCAATACAGATTGAATATATTGAATATATGTATTCATAGATTCATGTTGGATTGTAGATTGTAGATTGTACTTGAATCATATTCAAGTCATATTATTAATGAGACTCAGTCTGAGTCAGACAATTAGAAAAGAAATTGAAGTCCTGATTGTTTTGATATTATCGGTAACCGCTGCACTTGGATGGCAGTATTTGTGTCTTTTTAAAAAACGATTACCGTGTTGATAACACCGTTGTTAAGTTGTCTACCTTAGATAGGCAAGCACCCATATCTCCGGCTTCCTGAGGCTCAAGAGACTGGTCCCGCTTAAACCTATATTTACTAGGGTCCTTAGGGTAATTTATAGAACTTGAGGGGGTTTTATGTAAAAATAATTTGTATACTTTTCAAAATACACCATAAGTATTTATTTATCGTCTTTAGAGTTTTCATGGTTGTAGATTTTAAATTTGTGACATTTTTAGTGAATAAACCTATTTTTCATAATACATGGTATTTAATTGTAATATTGAACTTGTATGGAATTCATGGTATTTTATTGTAAAGTGATTCTTGTGATTTTAGAAAAATTGGAATATTTATATTATCACAAAATAGATATTTTAATGATACATATATATATATATATAAATAATTTTAATATATTTTATATTTCTAGATATCTCATTTTCTTAAGATTTTCGTATTTTAAATTTTCGAGACCGAATGCTCCTTGTGGAGGTCTGAATCTCGCACTACTAAGCCCAGGGATGTGCGATAATCCGCATCATCCCAGCCGGGTTCCTCAAAATGGGTTGTAGCGGTGCTTTGCAAAGATTTATAAAAAATACGAATTCTTATAGAAACGGTTTTAATAGTTACAGGTATTTATATATAGAGTTTCATTTTCCCATATTCTATGTTCCCGAAAAGTATTGTGCTATATTATATATGAGTGTGTGAGGAGGTAGGTCATTTCCTCGTGATCTAGTTAAAGGTATAACAATATTTTGATGTTTTAAATGTCGAAATCAAACTACATGGTATTTTAGTGAAAAAGTACGATAACAATTGAAATAGAAATTCTTTTGATATGGAACTTGTTCAATATGACTTGTTAATATTTAATAGTCAACATATAATGGTTTAGTATGATTGTATTTAAGAAAAGGTAAGATTTTTAGGAAGAACCGAATCGGATATCGGATTAACTCCGATTCCGTCGGGTTTTATTAAAAGATGTTTTAAGACTAGAGAATAGAAGAGGGAGGTGGTACTTACGGGTTTTTAGATTAGAGGAGAGGAAGAGAGAATGGTAGGAGGTGCCGGTGCGTCGTTTGGTCGCCGGGAGCTCCTAGGGTTGTCGTCGGAATCTCGCCGGAGCTTTCGCCTTTTGCTAACTTCAATTGCACACTAAACTTCTAGGGATTTCTTGAGAGTTTTTGATCAGAATTTTAGAGCGAGGGGTGTGTGTCTAGGGGTTGTATTTATAGGGTAAGGCTAGGGTTTAGGGTAGGTGAAAAGGTGAATTGAAAATTGTAATAAAATGTATTAAAAATGTATTAAAATGGAGTAAATAGGGTTTTAAAGGGGCCCTGTTATTGATCCAAGAAATTAAAGTGTGCAGGGGTACTGGGGAGATGAAAATCCATAACTTTCATGTTGGGGACTCGGTGGTCCGGTCGAGTCCGGCCGGCGGCAGCGGCCCGAGTCGGCAGATTCGCCGGCCGATTCGGCCGATTCCGGCCGAGTCAGGGGTGCCTCGAGCTCCTCATCGGTTGGGTATTCTCCTGGGACAATTAGTTTTACATGTGTAGTGGGGTTTTTACGAGTTATGCACGTGTAAACCCTTGGAATTCTAAAAATATTAAAATAAAACAATATTAAAAATAATGTGGGGTATGAGATTTGAATTCTGGTGGCTTGGTTCAGCAATGTAAGGTCTTACCAATGAGCTACAAGCTCCTTCTGGATATTAAAAAGCAAAACAAACTTATAACTTGTGCTCAGGAAAAATACCCCTTTCTGTATTTTTTGAAAAAAATTGTACAGAAAGTTGTATAGGAAATTTAGGGTTGTTACATATAACAAGAAAATATGATGTTTAATGTCAAAACTAAACTGCATGGTATTTTACTGAAAAAATACGATACAAATTACAATATGAATTTTTTATAAAGCTTGTTCATGATGTTTTGTTAATATTTAATAGTCAAGATATGAGGGCTTGGTATGTTTGTATTTAAGAAAATGTGGATTTTTTAAGAAGAACCGAATCGGAAGTCGGATTAACTCCGCTTCCGTCGGGTTTTAGAAATACTTGTTTTAAGAATAGAAAAGAGGAGACAGAGGAGGGACTTACGGGATTTTGGTTTAGAGGAAAGGAAGAGGGAGTGGAAGTAGGTTACGGTGCGTCGTTTCATCGCCGGGAGCTCCTAGGGTCATCGTCGGAATTTCGCCAAAGCTTCGCCTTTCGCTAACTCCACTTGTACACAAAAATTCTAAAGAGTTTTCTTGAGAGTTTTGGACAGAATTTGTGAGTGAGGGGGTGTGTGTTTAGGGGTGGTATTTATAGGAAAAACTGGAAAGAAAAATGTATTTAATTTTGCATTAAAAAGAGTTTTAATTTGATTTTTAATTCTCTGTAATAATGCATGGTTTTTAAAGTATACAGGGGTTTTCAGAAGACAAAGAGGCACAACTTTTATGAAGGAAGATCGGCGATCCGACTCGGTCCGACCGGCGCCGCCGGCCCGAGTCGGCCGGGTCGGGCCGGGTCGCCGCCGCCACGTGTCCATCAACTCTTGGTCTACCCCCTGGGCTCGTTTTTTTTACATGTGACTTTTGGTTTTACGGGTTTAGCACGTGTAGACTCTTGGGATTCTAAAAATATTAAAAGAAATCAATATAAAAAATAATGTGGGTGATGGGATTTGAACTCTGGTGCTTTGGTTCAGCAGTGAGCTACAAGCTCCTTCTTGCTATTAAAAAGCAAAACAAATTTATAACTTGTGCTCAGGCAAAACTACCCCTTTCTGTATTTCTAAAAAAAATTGTACAGAAAGTTGTACAGGAAGTTTAGGGTTGTTACAAGATCTCAAAACAACACCAAAATTTCCACAAAAACCGATATCGACAAATTCAAAGTTCACATCTTTGGTGTCTAGTCTCTGGTTTTGTCCAGAATTCTAACACTAGAAGGGTTTTATGGCCTCTACTAATCTCAATTACATTTCACAACTCATAAAATCCCTTAACCCTCATCTTGGAATTTTCCAAGATCACTAAACCTCAATTACTAAGTTGTAAACTACTATAGAGGTTAAAGAAATACAAATTATAAACTATGGGTGTAGAGATTAGCTTATTTGGCAACTCAAGAAAATTCTTGAGTTGCTCAAAGTCTTCAAGGTCCAAACTTGAGGCCTCCATAAGGTTTGTAGTGATGTTGTGGTCATTTTTTGTGAAAGATGCATGATGTTTTAGTGTGGATTTTGGGGTGGCCATGGATGGTTGTGGAGGTGGAGGATGTGGAAAGAAAATGAAGAAGATGTGGATGAAGGAATGAAGGGAGTAAAGAAATGGCTAAGGGTTTGTGTAGAAGCTTCACCTCTCTCTTTCTCTCTCTTTCTCACCCTCACATGACATAAGTCACCTCACTCTCTCTCTCATTTACTTTTTCTTTTCCCTTTTCTTTTTATTTTAAACTTAAAACAAATCATTCAAAAAAAAGAACCATGGTGCATATAATTAAAAATGTAGCAAGTATTTGTAACATGCTTAATGCATAATTTAATACATTCTAATCAAGTTTAGTATTAAACCTGTATATAATTAATTATTTAATAATTTACAAAATATTCAATTCACATAATTTCTTTCAAAAACAATAATTCTTATTAATTTTCTGAATATTTTCCAAACTATCGGTATATAATTATACCACTTCATTAAAGCTAATTTCCTTACTTTAAGATATTCATAATATTTATTATTTTAATTATTTGAATTCCTAAAAATAATACTTTATTTTCTGAAATGTTACAGGGAGGTTGCGCATCGCCTAGCCTTACCACCTTTTTTGGGGGGCATGCACAACCTTTTTTATATCTCGCGGTTAAGAAGGTATGTCGGTGACCCCAGTCATATTTTGGATCATTTCGAAATCATAGTAGGGGCTGACCTAACTTACGAACAACAACCAGTCGAGATCCTAGATTGGAAGGAGAAGACATTGAGGGACAAGACAATCGAGCCAGTTAGAATTATGTGGAGGAAGGACTCTCCCGGCGAATCCACATGGGAGAGAGAGAATGAGATGAGGGAATGTTATCCCCATCTATTTGTAACTTCTTCTATGTAACTACTATTTTGCTTACCTCCAGAATTTCGAGGACGAAATTATTTGAAGGAGGGTAGATTGTAACGACCGTGTGCTCTAGATACGTAATAAAAACGTTTTATGATTTTCTTGAGGTAAAAGCAATTATTTTACTGCTTTTATTGGTAGAAAACACTTTAAAAATATTTTTCCATGATTAAAATGAATTAATATGATTTTTAGGAATTTTTCTGAAATTTTTGGAATTTTTAAGAATATAAATGGATTTTTTATCGAAGGGAAAAGTTTTTAAAACCGATAAGGGGAGCTATTTTGGACCAAATTTAGTTGCAAAAGATATAAAATATCAAAATACATTTTCAATAATTTTCCCAGATTTTTATAATATTTTTAACTATTTTTCAAAAAAATTTAGAAGCCAATAACAATTTCTAAAACATTTTTTAAATATTAAAAACAAATTTTATTAATTCTTAAGAGCGGGAATGAATCTGGACCATCGGATCTGAAAACCAACGGTCCAGATTCTGCCGATAGTTTAATTAAAAGAAAAAACAAAATAAAAACTATATATAGGCGCCTTTGATCTGGACCGTTAGATAATATTCCAACGGTCAAGGATCGTCAGCGCCAACTCGAGCTGGGGCCCACGCCAGCTCACACGTGATGAGATGTGGGTCATTGGATTTGGTCGAGCGACGGTCCGTATCTTGTCGGCTTGTGGCGCCGGCTCCTGTAGCGGCTGGGGAAAATAATAAGGATTTTTAATCCCAGAAAAATCCCTATAAATAACCCTGAGCTTCTAAAATCCCTCAAAAAATATCTGTTCGACAAAAAAATCTCAAAATATTTTTATAGATTCATATTTAAGTCTTCTACACTCTAGATGAAGTCCCAAAGACAAAAAAATTCTCAGCTTTAATATATACCTTTTCTCGTACAACCCGACGCTCACCGAATTTCATTTTCCTAGCTCATTTCAGGTAGAATCTCTCAACACTTGACCTTATGTTATCTTCATTATGAAAATATCTATCTATTAAAAAAAATTCCAGGACCTAATTATGATGTTTTAACTACATTACCTTTTTTACGGGTTTTGACGATTAAAAACGATATTAAACCCTAATAATATAACGAACTTTTAGCAGTTATCCTTCACAATAAAATCACGGGGTAACGGACAACCCCAGTTTCATGCTTGGACATATATAACTATGTCATAAAGTGACTATTATGACCGGGACAACTTTTACAGTAATAAATATAATTATTCTACGGTATTAAATAATGGTTATCGATAATTAGTTCCTTAATTATTAAAACATGGAAAAATTATAGTAAATTTTTATATATTCGTTATTTTAAAATAAAATTGATGGTAAACATGTAAAACCATATTTTCACTAAAATGAATATTTCACAAAAATACCATCAACTCTTAAGAATATATATTTTCAGTAAAATACCACGAACTTTGGAAAAATAGTATTTTTATTAGAATGCCCTAAACCTTTCCAAGTGATATTTTTATTAAAATACCATGAAATTTTATGAATCATAATTTTTACGAAAATACTATGAACTTGGTAGAGTAATTAGTTTTATTAAAATACCCTGAACTTTTAAAAGCTAGGGTTTTCTTGTAAAAAAAATCAATAATAATATTTAAACTAGATTTTTACTAAATACCTTTAAGAAGTGAAACCTTACTAAAAATACCCCTAATCTTGAAAGTTAAGTTTTTAGAATTTCACTAAAATACTCTTACCTTTTATAAAGGAGGTTCTTTTATTAAAATACCACAACCTCTATAATTAAAGATAATTTATGTTAATATACCATGTAAATACCATTGTTTTTATATAAACAATAATTATGATAAAATATCATAGTCCATTATAAACTAAGGTTTCTATAAAATACTATGTTTACTTTACAACTTTAATGGAACGAGATATAACCCACAACTGTAGAAGTTCATATCGACTGAGATATCATTTACTTAAATCCAACATTTGACACATCACACGACATGACCTACGATGCGGTTAGGGTTAGAATGCGCAAACCTAAGTATGGAATACTATTACAAATGAGGATCCCTGCAGGCAGGGCGAACAGTCCCAACATGGACGACTACTATGAATGAATTGAACAGTCCCAATATGGACGATTATTACGAATGAATTGAACAGTCCCAATATGGATAAATGACATTCCATGCCTAGATGATATACACACTAACTCTAATTCGCAAAACCTTCACTCTGAATAAAACGGGTCTGGGTAGTTTGAATTGACAAGATAGTATGCGGACTCGAATTCCCTTAGTACTCGATCAGATCTGGGAAAGTGGACAGTACATTTCACCTTCCCCAACCATATTCCATGATTAGAACGAAATAATCTCGAGAAACCCGCTACCCTTGTCTAACAAACTAAACAAACATATTGCCTGTAGTTGTCGTACGCTGTATACCTTAATTTACTAAATACCTACAATACATACGCCATACCTCTACACACATATGACATCAAATATTACTCACACTTGTTCTCTTTATCATTACTTTCTGTTGAGAAAATCTTACCCGAGTGTAACTCGCTGACGGACTTCCTTTCCCTTTCTCTATCTTTAGAACGTCCGTTAGATGAGGACGAGGTTGATGAAGAATGGGAAGATGGAATGGAGCCCACTAACGAAGACTACGCGGAGTTGACGCAAGAGTATTAGGATACCTCTTCTATTGCCCACCTGTTTAGGGCTTGCTTTCTTTTAATCAATGTAATCAAACTATTTAGTTTGCTTTCAATACTTTGGAATGTAATAATTTTAGTTAATGGAAATAAATACTTCTGCTTTTATTATCAGTTTTGGTACACTGCCTGCATGATTTATTTATACGCTTAACGTAACTGTATCGAGAAAAGACCACCCTCGACACAGTTAGGTTACGGACCTTGGCACGTCACTTTTTCCGTACTTTTGGGAAGCGGGGCGTGACAAAGTCATTACTGTTAGTTGTATGTATGCCCTAGAGGTCAGTATTGTACAGATGATGTATATTATATTGGATGCTTGGACATATATAGAGATGACTTTCTTGCTCGATATGATAGTATGCTATCTGGTTACTCTTTATCTTAACATGTACACTTGTCTCTTTATACTGTCTTATAGTTACATGTTGGTAAAGCCCTTAGGATGTGTACTTGACTACCTGGACTATGATGCAGATCATACTAGTGGGGACATGGTAGTCCATAGGTACATCCTTCAAGGTCCCTAGTCATGGGTGTATCGAGACGGGGCATCGATATACCAGTGTAGACTAGCGTATACGTTTCTCGACCCATGCGATGGGTGATGGACGATCCCATATCCATTGGTGTTTGACATCAGAGATGGTATACGGGTGCTCAGTAGAGACTGGGTACACTGGACGGACTCGCCGAGAACTCCCAGATGGTATTATATCTCACGTCAGATGGCAGTTCTCAGGTGACACTTGTGCAGGTTAGTCTGTAGACCCGAGATCGTCATAGAGTCTTGTGTGATTCCCACTGTACTTTGATCTCCACCTTACCACGTCCATGAGGGCATGCAAAACGGTGGTCTTTGGATACAGTCCCGAGTCACATGGAGGCAATGAGCGATAGGAGGGGTTTCGTCTCTCCCGGTATTGGGGGTTGATGTTGCGCTGTGCTCGATTGGCCGTAACAGGGAAGTCCCTGGCCAGGGCTGATCAGAGATTTGCTGGTAAGTGTTACCAGTAGTTTCTCGACCCGTTATGAGCCTCACATCGGCACGACTTATCGGTTATTGGGGTCTGACGTTTACCACCCCTAGATTTGATATGCGACATATCAGACGAACAGACCGGACTGTACGGTAAGTGTTACTGGTTGGATTCACAGGAGTGTGAGCGGGCTAGCTCGTCGATCTTCTGATCGCTCAATACCCGGATGGCCGTTACGTTTAGCAGACCACTTGCGGCTTGTGGGTGCTTGATATGATCATCATCTGCTGCCGGCGTATTGACGAGTCTTTAGAGTCCTACACAGAGGTTTCCTGGTTCAAGCGAAACGAAATAGGAGCGCATATGAGATATGTGCAGGACCGAGAATAATGCGTGTATGTGATACCGTATTCTATTCTCGCGATGAATGTTTCGATTGGTTGTATGCGATATAACCTAGTTATCGAATCATTGATTCGATAAATCGATACATTGTATACTAGTCGGTTATGTGCGACATGACTGGATCATTGAATCAAGTGTTGATTTAATGATTTAATGTATAATTATATATTTGATATATTACTTTGCATTAACTAGTATTGGTTCACTTTAAAGGGATTTTCTCACTTGTATAGCACATTGTATATGTGATATATTTTGTGTGCACTTGATTGTATCATGTTTGATGATACATTCTCACTTGGATTTGTGTAAAGAATTAAACCATGTTTAGTGAATGGTTAGGATTTCTTATTTTCACTTAATTATTTATCTTTTCCTTTTTGAGAAAAAGATATATGAAAACAAAATGGTTTCTTTTTTATCATGAAGCTTGTTGAAGCTTCATGAAGCTTTGACCAAGTGACCATTTTGTCTTCATGCTTAATCCTAACCATTCCCACTTACCATGGTCTATTCTCTACACTTGACCTTAGTTAGGATATGATAAGTATTGATTTCCTTTCTATTATGAAATACTTTTATCATATTCTATCTTCATCTTCTCCTTCTTCTTCAAGAAAGAAAACAAGACTCCATCAATGGGATCTTGAGTTCTAAAGTGAGAAATCCAATTCTAAAGTGAACCCACCTCCTATTTCTTCATCCTCTACCTCTTGCCAAGTGGTTTTGGGTGTTTTCTTCACAAGTTTCACAACTAGGTGAAGTCGGAGCTTGATCCAGTGTAGCCTCGACGTAGATCATCTTCGGCATCGAAGCCGACGACAAGTCCGCTCATTTCTCCGGTGAAGCCGATGAGAGAGTTCGGGATTCGAGATGGACAGCGAGGGAACGACTACATGGAGCCAAGGAAGTGGATAACCGGATCTACAAAGGTTGTAGCCTCTCTCCTTTAGTTAAATTGTTAACTAGTTTCATTTTTCGCCTAAACTTCTAGTCAACGATCCGTATTAGGGTTTCTCGGCACCCGTAAAATTTGAAATTGGCATAGTTGATGCCTTGTGAGAACTCTTGAGAGTGCCCAGGAACCCTATAGTGGTATCAGAGCCTAGCTAGAGCCTTAGGCGAAGTGTAGACGACGTTTGAAATCCGAACGAATCGAAACCTTAATCCCAAACTTGCTCTCTGGACTTTTTTCAAAAACTGGGTTTTTTCCATATTAAAAATATACAGAAAAATCAGCAGGTGATTGTAAGAGTTACTGTGAAATTCGATGGCCTAATGCCATAGAAGCGCGGCGGAACCGCGGCATTAGCATGCCTAATGCGGCGGTTCCGCGGCCATCTAGTCTCCTCTGTTGTTCAATGTTGCACAGTAATTCCTATGTTGCAGTGTTGGTTTTCCTGGGAATTTTTAATCTGAACTCAAGAGTTGAGTTTTCTGGGTTGTATTAGGAGTTCGTAGATTCGATCGGATTATCAAACTTTGTCTATGTGTTTTTCCGGATAATTTTAGAATATGTTAAAAAGTTCGACCGGATGTAAATACCCAATCTTTCTCCTGCCCGGAAATTTCCAATTGTTGGACTTTTCCGTAGTTTAATGACGTTCTAAGTAGCGCAAGTAACGCGATGGTCCCTCTAGAAGACAACAAACCTTAACTCGATTATGTGACCGTCTTGAACTGCCCTTTGAACCTTAGGGTTTGGGGCAGTACGGCGTGCCACATGTGAGGCGTTGGCTTGACCCTTCTACGGCTGGACCATTGGTACTGAGGCATGAAGTGAATGTCTTTGAACTTATTTCATGTGTTGATCGGTTTCGGGAAAACTTGGGTGTTCGAATGTTCGATCGGAAAGTTTAATATTTTCTATTTATCCGGAATGGGATACAATAATTGGAATTCACAAACAGTTATGAGATAACTGAATGAATGTTATAAATCTAGCGGTTTAGTTTCATTTGATATTGAAAAGAGTTTTCGATAATGAGACTAAAATGCGGGGTTTATAACTGTTAGGCATGTGATGTCTAAGTATTTCATTTGATTAGGCATGCGATGTCTAAAGAAGGTTGCGGATTCCAACTGTTGTAGTTTTACACTTTCTTTTCTGTTACCGTAAGTGTAATATGTGGTATCGCCGGTTTCGTTGCTATATGTCAACGACAATTGGGATGCGCATATTTACTTACGTTGATGACATGTGATGTTATGTGTTGCTGGATATGTTATATTGGATTGTCCTGTTTGAGTAGCCGGGGGTTTTTATGTGAGATGAGTGTTTTTCATTTTCATTCATGTAAAAACTTGTATGTAATATTCTTTTATTGGGGGCACTTCCAGGTTGCGGAAGATGTCACCCTTTGTATATTATTTACTTTTCCGCATTAGGATAGACCCAAGGAGGGGAGCACAAGTAACCGGGTTCTAGGGTCCAGTGGGAGACCATCTCGAGGAGTCGAGTCCGGGTCTCCTAACCCTAGAATTGGTAGGGTTGCTTGCCGCTCTCGTAGGGGTCTAGGGGTGTGGGATTGGCTATTCATCACGACCGTGGAATCCGTGTTTTATACTGGCTCGTATTGAAAACACGGACGTCCTAGTATATCCAATGTTTCATATGTTTCTTCTGCTGCGATATCTGTGATGTGATCATGTGATGTTCTGTGATAGATACAGTATATAGTATATATAATATATTATATAGACGTTACTTATGTTTTGCACCCGCACTAGCCCTGCCCTGCTCTGTCGTTAGTTACCTAACCTAACGGTGCACGAGGGGACATCCAGGCGAATGTGGATGGCATAAGTGTACGTCGTATTTATCTGTGATGTTTAGGTATTTAAATGATGGGACTTCATTAATGTGATTAATGAAATAAAAGAAACCAAATGATGTTGTAGAATCAAATTTTAAACAAAACAGGTAGCTACAGTTCTTGCTTTGCATAGCGGTATATATGATATACCCTGCACCTTATTCGATGAGGAAAGGACCGAGATCCCTTCACCGGGAGTGACTCCTTTAGCAATAACTGGCAGATGCTACACGCTCGGTTTGTTTTTGATTGCTTCTATAGTTTCTGCTTTGCACAGTGATATATATGATATATCCCGCACCTCATTCGACGAGGAAAAGGCCGACGATCCCTTCACCGGGAGTGACCCCTTTAGCAAAACTAGCAAAGCCTCAAAATCGCTCCATTTCAAAACTTCATTTGATTCTACAACGATATCAAGTTCATTACGCAATAGGTTTTCAGAAAAACCTGTCGTAGCCCTCCGTCATTTCAGATAAATCCTACTTAGTATTCTTGCTACGTTTGTTGACCTCCGTCAAGGCGTAGTGTGCGGTAGCTAACTAGTATTTATTTGCTTATGCATGTGATGCAGATTGGATTAGGGTAGTCGTACGACCTTGTTGACCTCCGTCAAGGGTCGTGCGGGTGGGTTTGATTCAATCAAGAAATGACGGGTTGAACTTGACTTGCACCCTGTGGTTTGTTGACCTCCGTCAAAGTCATAGGATGCTTGGGGCAAAATATTATCGGGAATTTCAAGTGTTGAAATTTGCAATGAGATTGCATACCTTCTATGAGATAGTTGGATCTCGATACCCACTGCGAGTAAGAGTTACTCCTGGGAGAGTTTTACACATTGCAATTAGCTGATCAAGTAGGTGTCTAGAAAGGTGTCAACGGGGTTACGCCTCTGGGAAAACGAGGTTTACATTAATTAGGTTCGTGCGAAAGCACGGGGGACCTCCCTCAAAGTACCGACACTGGCCTGGCTGAAAGATTGGCGACTTGTAGTGTGTAATTAATCCCGGTTAGTCTTTCCTTTTAGAGTTTGAAGGAAGATTTGATAAAAACCAGTGGGAGCCATCCTGATTAGATAAGATAAAAACCAATCTGATCTTGCAAGAGCATACGCTAAAGTGTTTTCTTCTCTCTCTCTCCAGGTAGCGACCATTTCATGCCCTAATAAAGATAATAATATGGATGTATTGGCCGAACCCGCATGTTCTTCTGTGCTGGGGAACGTTGGTTCCGTTCTTTCTTATAAGAGTTATAGGAATGAACAGGATATAGGCGAATACCAGGATTCCCATGCCACCCGAATGAAGAAAGTACATGATGATGCATTTTCTTCAGGTGTGTTCGTTATAGAGAATTGTTTCTCCATTTGCTCTACGTCCTGGGTATTAGATACCAGGTCAGGATCCCATATATGTAATCAGTTACATGGGCTTAGGAAAGGTAGAGAACTTGGAGAAGGTGATAAAGACATTAGAGTTGGAAATGGTGCAATTGTTGCAGCTAAGACTGTAGGGGAATATCACCTTGTATTACCAACTGGTAATACATTGGTTCTGAACGAATGCTATTACATGCCGAACCTGATATGCAACATTATATCGGTTTCTTTGTTGAGTAAAGAGGGATATAATTTTGTATTACAGGACAATGTTATGAACATTTTCCGTAACCAAAAGTTGGTTGGATCAGGCACGTTGTGCAATGGCATTTATGTTTTAAATCAATCAACAGTTCTGAGCATAACAAACACACTCAAGAGGAAGAGTTCAGAACTGAACGAATCCCTCTTGTGGCATTGTAGACTGGGTCACATCAATGCGACACGACTGGCTAAGTTGCATAAAGATGGATATTTGAATCCGTTTGAATTTTCAACTTATGACACTTGCCAGTCATGTCTCAAAGGCAAGATGACCAAAACTCCGTTTACGGGACACGGAGAAAGAGTTACCGAACTCTTGGGACTGATACATAGTGATGTATGCGGTCCCTTGTCTACACATGCCAGGGATGGTTCTTCGTACTTCATTACATTCACTGACGATCTCTCTAGATTCGGATATGTGTTCCTGATGAAACACAAATCAGAAGCTTTTGAGAAATTTAGAAAATATAAACAAGAAGTCGAGAACCAAACCGGAAAAAGTATTAAAATCCTACGATCTGATCGAGGAGGTGAATACTTGAGCATTGAATTCCTGGACTTCCTAAAAGAGAATGGGATTCTCTCTCAGCTAACTCCTCCATATACACCACAGCACAACGGTGTATCAGAACGGAGGAACCGCACCCTATTGGATATGGTGCGCTCTATGATGAGTCTAGCTGAGTTACCTGTTTCCTTCTGGGGATATGCACTGGAAACAGCAGCATACCTACTGAATAGGGTTCCCACCAAATCTGTGCCTACCACACCATATGAGATATGGGAAGGGAAGAGATCATATCTTAATTTTATTAAGATATGGGGTTGCCCGGCCTATGTCAAAAGACAAAAACCGGACAAACTCGAGGCAAGGTCTGTTTTGTGTAAATTTGTTGGATATCCCAAACATTCGCAAGGGTATATCTTCTACCACAGTGAGGAACAAAGAGTATTTATTGATCAACATGCCACCTTTTTAGAAAAGGAATTTCTTGCAAAAGAGATTAGTGGCTCTGAGGTAGAACTGGAAGAGGTTCCAGCTGAACAAAACACAACAAGTGGAACCAGAGGATTCAGTAGCTCCCAATGAACCTCAGCCACTCCGCCGATCTAGTAGGGTTCCTCGCCAACCTGAGAGATACTACGGTTTTCTCATGGATGGTGGGAGCGAGGATTGCATCATGGAGGATGATGATCCAACTAGCTTCGAGCAGGCCATCACGAGTAGGGACTCAGTGAAATGGCTGGATGCAATACGGTCCGAGATGGAATCCATGTACACCAACAAAGTATGGACTTTGGATGTTGCTCCTGAAGGGGTAAAACCTATCGGGAGCAAATGGATCTTCAAGAAAAAACTTGGTGTAGATGGGAAAGTAGAGACTTTCAAAGCTAGACTTGTAGCCAAGGGTTTTCGTCAAAGACCAGGTGTGGACTATGACGAAATCTTTTCTCCAGTGGCTATGCTTAAATCCATCAGGATCATGCTTGCCATTGCTGCATATCATGATTACGAAATCTGGCAAATGGATATTAAGACCGCCTTTCTAAACGGTGATTTAGAAGAGTGCGTGTACATGACTCAGCCAGAGGGCTTCGTAGACAGTGGGAGCAGCGGGAAGGTGTGCAAGCTGCTTAAATCCATTTATGGATTAAAATAAGCATCGCGGAGTTGGAACATCTGCTTTGACGTCGTTATCAAAGAGTTTGATTTCATCAAAAACCCAGATGAACCTTGTATTTACAAGAAGGTGGCAGAGAGTAAGGTTGTCTTCCTCGTATTGTACGTGGACGACATACTCTTGATAGGAAATGATATTCCTATGCTGCAATCGGTCAAGCTCTTCTTATCACGGAGATTCTCGATGAAAGATCTTGGTGATGCCTCCTGCATATTGGGAATTAGGATCTATAGAGATAGATCCAAACGGATATTGGGATTGTCCCAATCCAGGTACATTGACACCATACTAAAGAGGTTTAGTATGGAAGAATCCAAGCGTGGGAACTTGCCTACGATCTCTGGAGTCACTCTCTCCAAAGAGATGTCTCCCAAGACTGATTTGGAGAGAGCTCGCATGCAAGGGATACCCTATGCTTCGGCTGTAGGCTCTATCATGTATGCGATGCTATGTACCAGACCTGATGTAGCATACTCACTAAGTATAGTGAGCAGGTATCAAGCTGATCCTGGAGAGAGTCACTGGACAGCTGTGAAGAGCATTCTCAAGTACTTACGAAGGACTAAAGAGATGCTCTTGGTGTATGGTAATGGAGAACTCCAAGTGGAGTCCTTTACCGATTCGAGCTTCCAGAGTGATAAGGACGACTCTAAGTCGCAGTCGGAATTTGTCTTTACCCTTTACGGAGGGGCGGTTAGCTGGAAGAGTTCCAAGCAGGAAACCGTGGAGACTCGACGATGGAGGCTGAATACATCGCTGCCAACGATGCTGCCAAAGAGGCTGTCTGGATCAAGAAGTTCATTACTGAACTTGGAGTGGTTCCATCCATTGAGCATCCAATACCTTTGTATTGCGATAACAATGGAGAGATGGCTTTGGCCAAGGAACCTAGGTCCCATCAGCGATCCAGGCATATTCTGAGGCGGTGTCACCTGATCCGGGAGATAGTTGATCGCCGGGAGATCAAGGTCAGGAGGGTTGACACGAAGAACAACACGGCGGATCCACTCACGAAGGCCATTCCCCAAATACAGTTTGAGAGACTCTTCGGGATGCTCGGTATGCGATACTACAGCAGCTGGCCCTAGTGCAAGTGGGAGATTGTGAGTTGTATGTATGCCCTAGAGGCCAGTATTGTACAGATGATGTATATTATATTGGATGCTTGGACATATATAGAGATGACTTTCTTGCTCGATATGATAGTATGCTATCTGGTTACTCTTTATCTTAACAT
Source organism: Agapanthus africanus (assembly GCA_030015575.1). Lineage (NCBI taxonomy): Eukaryota > Viridiplantae > Streptophyta > Magnoliopsida > Asparagales > Amaryllidaceae > Agapanthus > Agapanthus africanus. The sequence goes on along the minus strand of CM057349.1, from coordinate 410,356,860 downwards.
GTACACTTGTCTCTTTATACTGTCTTATAGTTACATGTTGGTAAAGCCCTTAGGATGTGTACTTGACTACCTGGACTATGATGCAGATCATACTAGTGGGGACATGGTAGTCCATAGGTACATCCTTCAAGGTCCCTAGTCATGGGTGTATCAAGACGGGGCATCGATATACCAGTGTAGACTAGCGTATACGTTTCTCGACCCATGAGATGGGCGATGGACGATCCCATATCCATTGGTGTTTGACATCAGAGATAGTATACGGGTGCTCAGTAGAGACTGGGTACACTGGACGGACTCGCCGAGAACTCCCAGATGGTATTATACCTCACGTCAGATGGCAGTTCTCAGGTGACACTTGTGCAGGTTAGTCTGTAGACCCGAGATCGTCATAGAGTCTTGTGTGATTCCCACTGTGCTTTGATCTCCACCTTACCACGTCCATGAGGGCGTGCAAAACGGTGGTCTTTGGGTACAGTCCCGAGTCACATGGAGGCAATGAGCGATAGGAGTGGTTTCTTCTCTCCCGGTATTGGGGGTTGATGTTGCGCTGTGCTCGATTGGCCGTAACAGGGAAGTCCCTGGCCAGGGCTGATCAGAGATTTGCTGGTAAGTGTTACCAGTAGTTTCTCAACCCGTTATGAGCCTCACATCGGCACGACTATCGGTTATTGGGGTCTGACGTTTACCACCCCTAGATTTGATATGCGACATATCAGACGAATAGACCGGACTGTACGGTAAGTGTTACTGGTCGGATTCATAGGAGTGTGAGCGGGCTAGCTCGTCGATCTTCTGATCGCTCAATACCCGGATGGCCGTTACGTTTAGCAGACCGCTTGCGGCTTGTGGGTGCTTGATATGATCATCATCTGCTGCCTGCGTATTGACGAGTCATTAGAGTCCTACACAGAGGTTTCCTGGTTCAAGCGAAACGAAATAGGAGCGCATATGAGATATGTGCAGGACCGAGAATAATACTTGTATGTGATACCGTATTCCATTCTCGCGATGAATGTTTCTATTGGTTGTATGCGATATAATCTAGTTATCGAATCATTGATTCGATAAATCGATACATTGTATATTAGTCGGTTATGTGCGACATGACCGGATCATTGAATCAAGTGTTGATTTAATGATTTAATGTATAATTATATATTTGATATATTACTTTGCATTAACTAGTATTGGTTCACTTTAAAGGGATTTTCTCACTTGTATAGCACATTGTATATGTGATATATTTTGTGTGCACTTGATTGTATCATGTTTGATGATACATTCTCACTTGGATTTGTGTAAAGACTTAAACCATGTTTAGTGAATGGTTAGGGTTTCTTATTTTCACTTAATTATTTATCTTTTCCTTTTTGAGAAAAAGATATATGAAAACAAAATGGTTTCTTTTTTATCATGAAGCTTGTTGAAGCTTCATGAAGCTTTGACCAAGTGACCATTTTGTCTTCATGCTTAATCCTAACCATTCCCACTTACCATGGTCTATTCTCTACACTTGACCTTAGTTAGGATATGATAAGTATTGATTTCTTTTCTATTATGAAATACTTTTATCATATTCTATCTTCATCTTCTCCTTCTTCTTCAAGAAAGAAAACAAGACTCCATCAATGAGATCTTGAGTTCTAAAGTGAGAAATCCAATTCTAAAGTGAACCCACCTCCTATTTCTTCATCCTCTACCTTTTGCCAAGTGGTTTTGGGTGTTTTCTTCACAAGTTTCACAACTAGGTGAAGTCGGAGCTTGATCCAGTGTAGCTTCGACGTAGATCATCTTCGGCATCGAAGCCGACGACAAGTCCGCTCATTTCTCCGATGAAGCCGATGAGAGAGTTCGGGATTCGAGATGGACAGTGAGGGAACGACTACATGGAGCCGAGGAAGTGGATAACCGGATCTATAAAGGTTTTAGCCTCTCTCCTTTAGTTAAATTGTTAACTAGTTTCGTTTTTCGCCTAAACTTCTAGTCAACGATCCGTATTAGGGTTTCTCGGCACCCGTAAAATTTGAAATTGGCATGGTTGATGCCTTGTGAGAACTCTTGAGAGTGCCTAGGAAACCTACAATTACGGATTCACAATGACATAGATGTGAGGCAGAATAAAATATCAGGTATACGATGCAAGCAGTATCACTAGGAAAGGCACACCATTCGTCGGTGCCCACAACACGATGGAGCAAGTATATATTGATGTTCATTTATACTGTAACCACATATAGAATGTTATTCGTTTATGCTGCTTAATACTATAACCACATATAAAATGTTATTCGTTGATATTGCTTTATATTGTTACCCCATATAGATTGATATTCGTTGATGTTCATTTATATGTTGGTTTATAGATTTTCCCCAGATATATTGATACTCGTTGATGTTGGTTTTTAGGTCCGTCGCACTGATGCCTCCACGGATGCGTGGTGTTAGTGCTCCTGTTGGTGGAGCTCGCGGTGCTCTAGGTGGTCCACGGATGCGTGGTCATGGAGCTCCAGTTGGTAGAGATTCTTGTGGTCGAGATGGTGGTGGAGCTTCTGGTGGTGGAGCTTCTGATGGTCGAGGTAGTCGTGGATCTCCAATAGAGAAGCTCCTGTTGGAGCTGATGGTGGTCGTGGAGCTCTGGTTCATGGTGTAGGGTGTTTTTCGTCACCCTATTGAGATGGGAATACGCGTCGTTTGTCAGGCGTACTACAGATTCCCCCTGCGCAGGTTAGGCAGAGGTTTATTGATTCTGGGGATCCGAATCTCCGGTAGCCGCGGACTAAGCTGTCGTTAATTACCCCTTGCCTTTGGAGCGAGAGAACCTCCGATTGACGGGTCAAACAGGTCATACAAACTCAATGTGCAGTGTTGTGTTTTGAAGAGGGTTTGGATATATCGGGGGCCCCGTAGATTTTTTACGTGGGTCCCGCTACCCGGAAGGCAGGCTGGGGGTCAAGGGCGCTAGCAACCCCGTTAGAAAAATTTTCCTAACGGGGGTGTATTTTGAGTGTGGGAAAAAGTAGGGTGAGGAGCATCTTAAAGACGTTAAGAAGCTAGGCGCTGGATGCTTGGGCGCTAGTGCCTCACGTGCCCGACACGTAGGTGCTGGGCGCTTAGACGCTAGCGCCTTACTTGCCCGGCACGTGGGCAATAGGTGCTGGGCGCTAGCGGGTCATGTGCCCAGCATGTGGGTGCTAGCGGGTCACGCGCCTGGCACGTGGGCGCTGGGCGCTTGACTCGCTAGCGCCTCACGAGCCCAGCACGTGGACGCTGGGCGCTTGGGCGCCGGCTGAAAGAAGGGGGCTTTTAGCCCTGGAAATATGAGTTAAACTCTGAAAGAGGATTTTTATTTACGGAGTTAAACTCCAACAGATGTTGAATGGAGTTGAACTCCTATAAAAGAGGGTTTGATTTATGAAGTTAAACTCTAATAGATCTTGAATGGAGTTAAACTCTTAGAAATCTTTGGGAATGATCAAAGGGGACCCCTTTTTTCTCCCCTTTGGCTCTGGATCTCCTTTTAGGCCTTGGATCTTCCCAAGGTAGGATTTTTGGATATGGGTCTCCTTCTTCCTCCTCTTCTGTTGGCCGGATCTTGGAGAAAAGGGGGTGGGATTTAAAAATCACCCATTTTTGAGATCTGATGGAAGATCTGAGTTCCCTTTCAATGGTTTGATGGTGAAAAACTGTTTATTTTTGGAAAAGAAAGAGTGAAACTCTTGATTTAATTCAAAAAGGGGAAGAAGGTTTAGAACCTTGAGGAAGAAGAAGGAGGCACAAAACCCTAATTTTTGAGAGAGAGAAAGCTCCTATTGATTTTTTCATCATGTTGCCTTTATAGGCTACATACTTTACATATAGCCCCTTGGGCTTTGCCAAATGGCACTTGTGCCACCCCATGCCTTATGTGCTTATTTATTTTTTGCACATAAGCCATGGGGTTTACAAAATTTTGCCTTTCTGCCCACTTTACATATATTTATTTCTAAAAATTACATTTAGACTAATTTATTGGCTCCTTTTTGGTATGGAGCCGGCCCCTTCCATGCTTGGTCTTGACTTGGGCTTGGGCTCGGGCCCACTTGACTTGGGGTTGACCTTGGTTTTGACTTGGTCTACTGGGGTGTAATTTTTGACCCCAACAAAGTGCCCCCATCAATAAATGCACACCACATATATGGGTTGTGTGCATGAAATTGTTGGATCTTCTTTCGTGTGGAGCCTGACTTGATTTGGTTCCCGTTTTGACGACGTGGAGGTCGATGCTTCCCTTTTTGCGACGTGGACGGTCGGTGCTGCCATTTTTGCGATATGGACGGTCGGTTCTGCCATTTTAGTGACGTGGACGGTCGGTTCTGCCCTTTTTGCGACTTGGACGGTCGGTGCTGCCATTTTTTCGAAGTGGACGGTTGATTCTGCCATTTTAGCGACGTGGACGGTCGGTTCTGCCCTTTTTACGACTTGGATGGTCGGTGCTGCCATTTTTGCGATGTGGACGGCCGATTATGCCATTTTAGCGATGTAGACGGTCGGTTCTGCCCTTTTTGCGACTTGGACTGCCGGTGCTACCATTGTTGCGACGTGGACGGTCGGTTCTGCCATTTTAGCGACGTGGACGGTCGGTGCTGCCATTTTTGCGACGTGGATGGTCGGTTCTGCCATTTTTGCGACTTGGACGGTCAATACTGCCATTTTTGCGACATGGACGGTCGGTTCTGCCATTTTAGCGATGTGGACGGTCGGTTCTGCCCATTGTGCGACTTGGAAGGTTGGTGCTTGCTCCGCTTCTTGCAGTGTTGGGATTTTATTTGACTTTCTCCGCTTTCTGCAGTGTCGGGGTTGAAGTTGACTTGCTCTGCTTTCTAGGTATCAGGGTTGATTTTGTAGGGTGTTTTTCGTCACCCCATTGAGATGGGAAACGCGCGTGCTTGTCAGGCGTACTACAGATTCCCCCTGTCTGGGGTAGGCCGGGGTTTAATGATTGTGGGGATCCGAATCTCCGGCAGCCGTGGACTAAGCTGCCGTTAATTACCCCTCGCCTTTGGGGCGAGGGAACCTCCGATTAACGGATTAAACTGGTCATGCGAAATCAATGAGCGGTGTGCGTGTGTTGTGTTTTGAAGGGGGGTTTGGATATATCAGGAGCCACGCAGAGTTTTTACGGGGGTCCCGCTACCCGGATAGCGGGCTGGGGGTCAAGGGGGCTAGCAGCCCCCTTGCGGGGTGCGGGACAGCGCCCCGTTAGAAATTTTTTTCTAACAGGGACAGTGTCGTGGGCTACATGTGTGTGTAAATATGTATAAATATGTATATATATATGTATGTACATAAAAAGAGGGGGAAAAGGCATCCAAGGGATGCGTGGGGCCAGCGCCTTGAGCGCTGTGCGCTCAGGCGCAAGCACGCCACGTGTCGGCACGTGGGCGTTTTGCGCGTGAACACAGTGCGCTTGAGCACAAGCGCGCCATGTGTCGGCACGTGGGCGCTTTGCGCTCGAGCGCAGTGCGCCTGAGCGCAAGCGCGCCACGTGTCGGCACATGGGCGCTTTGCGCTCGAGCGCAGTGCGCCTGAGCGCAAGCGCGCCACGTGTCGGCACGTGGGCGCTGGAGAGATAAAGGGGTTTTTAGTCCCAGAACCAGAAGCTATGCTTCAGAAAGGAAATATTTATTATATATATATATATATATATATATATATATATATATGTAAATATATGGAGTTAAACTCCTAAAATGTTTTGGTTGATGAAAGGGGTTCTTCCTCTTCCTCCTCTGTTGGCTGGATCTTGATGATCAAGAGATGTGAGATCTAAAAATCTCTCCATTCCGAGATCTAATGGTAGATCCAAGTTCCCCTTTGTGGGTTTTGTGGTGGAAGACTTCTTAGTTTTTGAAAAGAAAGAGTAAAACTCTTGATTCAATTCAAAAGAAATGAGAAGGTTTAGAACCTTGGAGAAGGAGCAGGAGGCACAAAAGATCTCAGATCTAAAATTTTTTGTAGAGAGAATGAAAAGTTTGTCTTTTTATTCATCATCATTTTGCCTTATATAGGCTTACATATTTACATATAGCCCCTTGGGCTTTACAAAAATGGCATTTTAGCCATCTCATGGCTCATGTGCCATTTCATTTTTGCACATAAACCTTGGGCTTACAAAATATTGGCTTTATGCCCATTTTGTTTACATTCATGCATAAAAAATTACATAAAAATTATTTATGACATGATTTCGTTGTTGGCATGGGAAGGCTAGCCGCGGGCTCGACTTGGGCATGGGCCCGCTTGACCTGGGCTTGGGCCCACCTAGCTTGGGGGTTGACCTTGACTTTGACTCGGTCAACCGGGGTGTAAATTTTTGCCCCAACAAATTTCCCCCATCAATAAATGCACACCATACATGTGGCTCGTGTGCATGAAATTGATGGATCTTCTTTCACGTGGAGGCGACTTGTTTTGGTTCCCACTTTTTAGGATGCACTACCCTTTTTACGACGTGGACGGTCGACGCTTAACGCGTCTCCGAGACGGAGTGTCCGTAGTAGACGTTTCCCTGGCCTGGAGCGATCTGGTTCCTGCTTTGTAGGAAGCCTGCACTGCCCTTTTTGCGACATGGACGGTCGACGCTCTGATCCAGAGCGATTTGGTTCCCGATTTGTGGGAAGCCTGCACTGCCCTTTTTACGACGTGGACGGTCGACGCTCTAATCCGGAGCGATTTGGTAGGCGTGTCCCCGTCACAGAGTGTCGCTGGTCGAAGTTTCCCCGAGTCGGAGTGCCGCTGGTTGATGTGTCCCCAGCACGGAGTGTCTGGTTGACGTTTCCCCGGCACGGAGTGTCGCTGGTTGACGTGTCCCTGATGAGAAGTGTCTATGTTGGACGTTTCCCCGATGCAGAGTGTCGCTGGTTGACGTGTCCCCGGCACGGAGTGTCTGCTTGACGTTTCCCCGGCACGGAGTGTCACTGTTGGACGTTTCCCTGATGCGGAGTGTTTGTGTTGGACGTTTCCCCGATGCAGAGTGTCGCTGGTTGACGTGTCCCCGGCACAGAGTGTCGCTGATCGAATTTTTCCCGGTGCGGAGTGTCGGTGGTTGACTTTTCCCCGGCACGGAGTGTCGCTGATCGACTTTTCCCCGGCGCGGAGTGTCGGGTTGACTTTTTCCCGGCACGGAGTGTCGCTGATCGACTTTTCCCCGGCGCGGAGTGTCACTGGTTGACGTATCCCCGGCACAGAGTGTCTGGTTGACGTTTCCCCAGCACGGAGTGTCGCTGTTGGACGTTTCCCTGATGTGGAGTGTCTGTGTTGGACGTTTCCCCGATGTAGAGTGTCGCTGGTTGACGTGTCCCCGGCACGGAGTGTCACTGATCGACTTTTCCCCGGCGCAGAGTGTCGGGTTGACTTTTTCCCGGCACGGAGTGTCGCTGATCGACTTTTCCCCGACGCGGAGTGTCGGTGGTTGACTTTTCCCCGGCATGGAGTGTCGCTGATCGACTTTTCCCCGGCGCGGAGTGTCGGGTTGACTTTTTCCCGGCACGGAGTGTCGCTGATCGACTTTTCCACGGCGCGGAGTGTCACTGGTTGACTTTCCCCGGCACGGAGTGTCGCTGATCGACTTTTCCCCGGCGCGGAGTGTCGGTGGTTGACTTTTCCCCGGCACGGAGTGTCGCTGATCGACTTTTCCCCGGCGCGGAGTGTCACTGGTTGACTTTTCCCCGACACGGAGTGTCTCTGATCGACTTTTCCCCGGCGCGGAGTGTCGGTGGTTGACTTTTCCCCGGCACGGAGTGTCGCTGATCGACTTTTCCCCGGCGCGGAGTGTCGGGTTGACTTTTCCCCGGTACGGAGTGTCGCTGGTCGACTTTTCCCCGGCGCGGAGTGTCGGTGGTTGATTTTTCCCCGGCACGGAGTGTCGCTGATCGACTTTTCCCCGGCGCAGAGTGTCGGGTTGACTTTTTCCCGGCACGGAGTGTCGCTGATCGACTTTTCCCTGGCACGGAGTGTCACTGGTTGACTTTCCCCCGCACGGAGTGTCGCTGATCGACTTTTCCCCGGCACGGAATGTCGGTGATCGACTTTTCCCCGGCGCGGAGTGTCGCTGATCGACTTTTCCCCGGCGCGGAGTGTCACTGGTTGACTTTTCCCCGGCACGGAGTGTCGCTGATCGACTTTTCCCCGGCGTGGAGTGTCGGTGGTTGACTTTTCCCCGGCACGGAGTGTCGCTGATCGACTTTTCCCCAGCGCGGAGTGTCAGGTTGACTTTTCCCCAGCACGGAGTGTCGCTGATCGACTTTTCCCCGACGCGGAGTGTAACTGATCAACTTTTTCCCGGCGCGGAGTGTCGGGTTGACTTTTCCCCGGCACGGAGTGTCGCTGATCGACTTTTCCCCGGCGCGGAGTGTCGGGTTGACTTTTCCCCGGCACGGAGTGTCGCTGATCGACTTTTCCCCGGCGCAGAGTGTCGGGTTGATTTGATTTCGAGGCGGAGCGTAATTCCTGCAGGGAAGGTAGATATCCCGAGGCGAAGCATGATTTCGACACGGGGTAAATTCTGGGACGGAGCATGATTCTGCCATAGAGGTTGTTGGTTTGATTTGATTTGGGTTGACATCAGCATCGCTACACTGGAATATGGTACCAGGAGCGAATCATCATCTGTCTTGGGAGGATTTGGGAATTGGTTTTCTGTCGGCATCTGCATTGCTGCACTGGAATAATGCCAGGAGCAACTCATCATGTGCCCCGGGAGGATTTGGATTTGGTTTTTTGTTTGGCATCTGCATTGCTACACTGGAATAATGCCAGGAGCAACTCATCATTTGCCCCGGGAGGATTTGGGAATTGGTTTTGTTTTGGCATCTGCATTGCTGCACTGGAATAATGCCAGGAGCAACTCATCATTTGCCCCGGGAGGATTTGGGAATTGGTGGCTTAGGAGACAGGTTTAGATCCCTATCACCTAAGGCTTTTCCATTTTGTGAGCCGTAAGGGTCTCACAAAGCATTTTCTCCTTACGGGTTGTAAGGATCCCGTAGGTGTATTTTCTCCTTAGGAGTCGTGGGGACTCCTAAGTGTGTTGCTCCTTTGTGAGTCGTAAAGATCTCATGCGGGAATTTTCTCCTCACAAAGTCGAGAGGACTTTGCGAGTGTATTTCATTTCTTTTTCTTCTTTTATGAGTTTGCGCCCTTTCGGGTTTTCACAGACTCGCCGGTAGTTCTGCTGTTTTTACTCACGGAGCCATTTCGGGTTTTCATCCGTGCCCATTTTGCTTGTGGACATACCGTTTTTTTTTGTTTTTTTTGTTGGAGGGATCGGGATTGTCTTACGCCCATGGATTGTATACGGTGTTGTAGGATGTATGATCCAGACCGTATTGCCGGAAAAATTTTAGGACCTTGTTGGCATCTGCATCGCTGCACTGGAATGTGGCACCAGGAGCGACTCATCATTCGCCATCGGGGTATGGGATTTGGAATTTGGTTGGCGTCTGCATCGTTGCACTGGAATATGGTACCAGGATCAACTCATCATTCACCACTTGGGGTATGGGATTTGGAATTTGGTTGGCGTCTGCATCGCTGCACTGGAATATGGTACCAGGAGCGACTTGTCATTCGCCACTTGGGGGGTGGGGGAGCGATGGCTTAGGAGACAGGTTTAGATCCTTGTCACCTAAGACTTTTTAATCTTATGGGCCGTGAGGGTCCCATAAAAGCATTTTCTCCCTACGAGTCGTAAGGATCTCGCAGGTGTATTTTCTCCTTAGGAGTCATGAGGACTCCCAAGTGTGTTTTTCCTCCGTGAGTCGTAAGGATCCCACGAAGGTTTGTTCTTCCTCATGTACCGTGAGGACACATGAGTGGATTTCCCTCGTTCCCAGTTTAATGACTTAGAGGTCGACTGTTTCCAGTTTAACGACTTAAAGGTCATCTGTTTCCAGTTTAACGACATGGTGGTCATCTGTTTCCAGTTTAACGACATGGTGGTCATCTTTTTCCAGTTTAAAGACTTAGAGGTCATCTACTTCCAGTTTTAAAGACGTGGAGGTCTATCTATTTCCAGTTTAAAGACTTAGAGGTCGTCTGTTTCCAGTTTAACAACGTAGAGGTTGTCTGTCTCCAGTTTAACGACATAGTGGTCATCTGTTTCTAGTTTAAAGACTTAGAGGTCATCTGTTTCCAGTTTAATGACTTCGAGGTCATCTGTTTCCAGTTTAACGACGTGGAGGTCATCTGTTTCCAGTTTAACGACATAGTGGTCATCTGTTTCCAGTTTAACGACTTGGTGGTCATCTGTTTCCAGTTTAACGACTTGGTGGTCATCTGTTTCCAGTTTAAAGACTTAGAGGTCTACTGTTTCCAGTTTAACGACTTAGAGGTCATCTGTTTCCAGTTTAACGACCTGGTGGTCATCTGTTTCCAGTTTAGAGACTCAGAGGTCTATGGTGCCCAGTTTAACGACTTAGCGGTCATCTGTTTCCAGTTTAACGACTTAGCGGTCATCTGTTTCCAGTTTAACGACGTGGTGGTCATCTGTTTCCAGTTTAATGACTTGGTGGTCATCTGTTTCCAGTTTAGAGACTTAGAGGTCTACTGTTTCCGGTTTAACGACTTAGAGGTCATATGTTTCCAGTTTAACGACTTGGTGGTCATCTGTTTCCAGTTTAACGACTTTGTGGTCATCTGTTTCCAGTTTAACGACTTGGTGGTCTACTGCTTCCAGTTTAACGACTTAGAGGTCATCTGTTTCCAGTTTAACGACTTGGTGGTCATCTGTTTCCAGTTTAGAGACTTAGAGGTCTATGGTGCTCAGTTTAACGACTTAGCGGTCATCTGTTTCCAGTTTAACGACTTGGCGGTCATCTGTTTCCAGTTTAACGACGTGGTGGTCATCTGTTTCCAGTTTAATGACTTGGTGGTTATCTGTTTCTAGTTTAGAGACTTAGATGTCTACTGTTTCTAGTTTAACGACTTAGAGGTCATATGTTTCCAGTTTAACGACTTGGTGGTCATCTGTTTCTGTCACGACCCGTAGGGTACGGAACGTGACTGGCACTTAAGTTTACGAAACGTCTAAAGGCGTCCGTAAAATAAGTAAGCCAAAGCCCAGAAAACAAAACCAATGAAGCAAAAGAGTGAAGAAAACCCAATCATTTGCAAGCAAGTTATCAAATAAGTCATGTAAAACCCTTTTTAAAAACAATACCAATTTTTCCCGAAAATTTCGACAGAGTCTCCTTTGTAAATACCGACCCCCAAAAATGGGTACAACAAAATATATACATGAATCCAACAAAATAGGGCATCTCCAAGCGGGAGCTAGCTCTTCGCCATAAGGCGGCCACAAATCCCACGCAATGTAAATGACAGCAAGCATAATAATCATAATAAAGCATAAGGAAGCATGAAAAAGTAGCATGTCGGCTCAAGTGAGCTCGACCCCAAAATACAGCATAAAATCCACAAACCTCACAGTCTCATCTCTAGGTCAATATACAATAATCTGGTAGAAACAGTAGATGGAGTACACTAGATACAAGAATATACAAGGTGGTACAAATTAATAACATAACCCACCTATGAGCAAATATCGAGCCCAAGCAAAACAGGCAAAAGAACAAGTGCGCCCGCCGCTACTGAACTGACGGAGCGGACCTGCAAAAGACTGTGGCACAACGGGGGTGAGTTGCCAACTCGTGAGTAATAAATAACATCTGCAAAGGCTATCGTATGCATGCACACAAGCATCCTAGCATCTAAAATACAGGTATGACTGGATGCACTAGCAGGTGTGTATATCATATCAGTGTGCTAATATGTATGCAACATGAAAATCTGAGGTCTCAATAGGTATATATAAGAAATATTTTATCTCTTTTTGTTTTTGAAACTCTTTTAGAATGCCAGCATAATGTCAATGAATCGACGAAAATCGGTGTCCAGCAACGACACCCAAAAGCTGTCTCAAATCTCATAAATGTATCTCTGGCCTCAGCCGTCCGGCTGACCCATCTCAAATATCAATATCTCATCATCTAGCGGCCACGGTCGGTATCCTCTGGATATCCGCCGTCCCAAACAGTCACCGGTAGGTAATCCGTCCCCTGCCAGGCTCAACGTCATCACCACATTCCTCTTGCCCCGGGGTACCTTACCGGGCCCACCATGTACCCGTGCCGGTTCCTCCACTCCTCGACACGGATTTCCAAATCCACAGCAAACTCATGGTGGACGATACTTACATCACTAGAAAACCGCAATTTTACAAAATATAATAAGTTTAGAAATTTTGCGGTTTTCCCCCGAAATCCAGCAATATCATAAAATCTCAGGAAATCCTCATAAGTGCATATATCAATGATAATGAATGCGTATGATATCAATAATCAAGTTGCGATGTGTGATTAATGTATTAAGCATGAACAATGAATATGATGAAGTACATGCACATGAATAGCAATCCTACGGTTTCACTTTAAGGAAATAGCACAATTTAAGTATCAATTAGTAAAAGGTTTAAATTAAAGGTTATCTAGTGTGGTGGCATGGCAATTACCAGGGTGTGTGTGTAAGCATGAATAGTGCTCGTGCTGCATATAAAAACCTGGTAATGGTGCATGTGTCCTATAATTGAGTTTGCGTATATGGGTATAACATATTGATCTAATTGCAGCAATTATCATGCCAGTATTATTATTCTAATGTCACAAGTGATTATCCAATTTACTATTTTCCAGTTTACTAAATCTATCGGGCGACTTGCGCCATCCAAACGATCGTCCCCCGTAGATGTTAAATCTACTCACCGGGATCCCTGGCTAGCTGTGTCCAATCACCGCCTTTCCCTTTCGCGCCGCGTCTGACGTTTCCGCGACCGAACCTGGAATTTACATCAATACTAAATATAAGGTTACATATCAAGAACGACGCAAAACCCCAACGAAACAACTAAAGTTCGCTAGCTAGATACAACGTGCACAAAGTGCGCGGAACACACGCGAAAATCGCAAAAACTGCCAAAAACGCCGATTTGGGTCACCCGGCAAAACTAAAACCCGACTACCCAAAAACCGCACTCACGCATCCTAAAAGTCGTAGGACAAGCCATACAATCATCAAGATATCAAAAATAATTCATCACATAGCTTATATAAAAATCTAATAAGCATATACATTCCAAAAATCGGTGCAACAATCGCCGATTTGCGACAAAACGACTACAATAAAGCAGAATTACCCAAGCACACTACAAGCAATCTACAAACACTAATTACAACATAATAGTAATGATTCCAATCCTATTTTCCATAACCACCAATTCTTGAATTAAAACCTAGCAAATTCCAAATCAATTCCACACTTGAAAACTTAAATTAACACAACAAAGCCCACTTAAGAAAATTAACCTCTTAGGTTAAGGTTAGCAAAACACTAGATAGCAAATTAGGTTTAATCAATTAAATAATGCTTTCTAAAACTTAATCCACTCACTAATCAAGCTTCGCAAACCAATTCCATACAAAAGCCCTCTCTTGAAAATCCTAAAAAGCAATTTCACACTTCTTAATTTTAACCAAATTAGCATAATTGAAACTACATCAACAAGCTAACTATATGGATTAGTTCATTAACAACTAGATTAACTATAAAACAATCTAATTAAGTATTATGGCTTCAAACCCTAGCTAAAATTTTTCAAGCAAAACCTAAGAAATTAGATTAAACTACACTAAATTAACACTAAACCATCTAACATAAGAACTTAAACAAAAGAATTTAACATGATAGAAATTATACCTCTTGATCAATGGATCAAGCAAGAAAATTTGCTCCAAAGATGCCTCCTTTCCACATGTTTTCAACTATATTAGGCTTGAGAAGAGGTAGCACAAGGATTTGTTTTGGTTTTGTAAACAAATTTGTGGATTTATATGGATTTTTGTCGCAATTTTGATGAAATTTTGGAGGAAATGAAAAGAGGAAGGTGAAGGGGGAGGGCTGCTGGAAATTCTCGGCCAGAAGAGGGATGGGGGAGGGTGTGGGCAAGTGGGGAAGGTCATGGGTCAATTCTCCAAGTCAATGTATCATACTTTATTCATTTAAATTAAAATAAACCCAAAAAACCCCTTAAATCAACTCAAGAAACAACTAAAGAAAAGAGGCCAGAAATTTCTGGACTTGGTCATGGTTGGGCTGTTCTAGGGCTGAGGGAAATGAGAGAGGGGTTTTACAAAAGAAGTTTTATGCAAAAAGGCCCCCTACAACTCAAAAATTGCAAGTTTTAGCTCAAAAATTCAATAAATTCGTTTCAAATCGTAAAAAATTGTTAAAAATCAAAATAAATTACTAAAAATTTATGTTATCACTAGATTATAATTATCATAATTTTAGAGATTAAAATTAGCCCGGAAAAATTTGTATTTATCGCTTATTTAATGTATTTTCTTACCGGCTTAAAATAATATTAAAAAATTGAAAAATAGGGAAAAATTTTTAAATGACCAAAATTTCATAATTAACTCATTAGCTACTAAAAACAAGTAATTACCTATCCATTTTAGGTATAATTAGCCCTAAACTGCAAAATATCGAGAAAGACGGTTTTCGGAAAAATACCGAATTTTCACCGAATTTCAGGAAAACACCAAAACGACTTTTCAAGACGCTACAGTTTCCAGTTTAGAGACTTAGAGGTCTATTGATGGCGAGCTTGGAATTTTGGGGTAGGGGCCTGCATCAGCGTTGCTAACACTGAAGCAGAGGTGCCAGGAGCAATTCATCATTTGCCTACTCGTGTTGGCGGAGCGATGGCTTAGGAGACGGGTTTAGGTCCTTGTCGCCTAAGGCTTTTCAATTTTATGGGCCGTGAGGGTTCCATAAAAGCATTTTCTCCCTGCGAGTCGTGAGGATCCCGCAGGTGTATTTTCTCCTTAGGAGTCGTGATGACTCCTTTGTGAGTCATTCCTTTGTGAGTCGTAAGGATCCCACAAAGGTTTGTTCTCCTCATGTATCGTGAGGACACATGAGTGAGTCTTCTCAATGGAGCATAACTCCAAAGGCGGAGACCAGCCGCGTAACTGGTGATTACGGTGGGGCATGGGTATGATGGGAATTATTTGAGCCCGTGGATTGTATACGGCAGTCAATTTGGGGACTGGCCGTAGGGCCGGAAAATTTTTGGGAAACTGGATTTTTGTTGGCGTCTGCATTGCTGCATTGGAATAATGCCAGGAGAAACTCATCATCTGCCCTTGCTTTTTTTTTTTTGGTTTTTGTTTTTGTTTTACCGCGATTGCTCTATCATTTCAGCTTTTCTTATCGCGAAGGTCGCGATTGCCCTATCATTTCGGCTTTTATTCGCGGTTGCCCCATCATTTCGGCTTTTATTTCATCTTTATTTTACTCGCTGATTTTTATTGCGAGTTGCCCCATCATTTCGGCTTTTATTTTTTTTCTTTTATTTACACATTTTTTTTATTTACATTTTTTTACATTCCCAGTTTAACGACTTAGAGGTCGACTGTTCCCAGTTTAACGACGTGGGGGTCATCTTTGCTTATCCCGGCTCCTTGAACTTTGATCTTGGCGGAGCTGTGTTGATGACCTAGCTCCGTGGCTTGCCGATACATCCGAGGATTGTGAGGTTTTTCCAAGCTTATATTGGTCCTCTGCCCAATCTTTGAAAATATAGCAGTCTTCGATGGTATGACCCACCACTCTATGATATGGGCAGTATATGGGATTGCCGGTCATGTTCATTTCCTGTGGCCTCTTTGGAACAGGCAGTTGAAGACCGCTGTTCAGGGCGTCCATGAATATTTTGCGGACTTCATCCCTCCTGAAGGAGTATACCTTCTTCTTTCTCTCCATTGGAGTAGGTGCCTTTACTGATGCTGGTCCTCGAGGCACATGTCTGGGAGGATTAGGTTCCCGAAAGGCTTCGGTCTCCATTTGCATGAAATCGGCGATCGTAGCTTGACTGTTTGCTAACACGCCTTTAGACAGTTCTATCTCTCCCATCTTGTATTGCCTTTCGACCCAATCTTTGAAGACGAAGCAGTCCTCAATGGCATGACATATCACCCTGTGATAGGGGCAATATTTTGGGTCGTCGGTCATATTCTCTTCTTGCGGTCTCTTGGATTCTGGTAGTTGTAGACCGTTTCTTAGGGCGTCCCTGAATATTTTGTGGACATTTTCCCTCTTGAAGGAATAGACCTTTTCCAGCTTCTCTTTCAGAGGCGATTCACCCCCGGTGTATGTATCGGAGGGACTGGAGGCTGATTGCGGCCGTTTTTCATGAAGGTGCTCCGCTTTTAGGTTGAAAGGGATATCAGTTGGCTGCCCCCGGATATCAATCCCTGGCTCATGAACCAAAATTTGACCCTGCTGTAATTGCAATCGGGCGACTTGGGTCGCGAGATCTACCACGACGTTTGCCAGCTCGTCGACTTTATAATAGACCTCGGCCATCTTCTCATCCCTGTCCTGAAATTGCCTTTGAAGCCATTGGAATAATGCTTGTTCTGTAGTTCCGGCTATGACAACCGGGTAATCTTTATTTCCTGAGCTCAATTCCGTAGGAACCACGGGCTCCTCTGGCTTATCGGCGTGACCGGGCTCTTCATCATTTAGATCAAGCCGATGCTGGGTAGTGTCACCCATATCATCACCATGGCTATGAAGAGGAGGAGGTTTCGTTTCTTCATATCCGGCCATGTAGACAGTGTGGATAACACATTTAGCCATTCTTTCATCATTGGCAGCTGGTTTCGCGGAACGGTCCGGGCTTTGGAAATTCATAAATTTTAAAATGGCCAGAGCCCTACCCGTTTTGTTGGCTCTATATCTGAGCCGTTTCTGCCTCAGCTTCTCTGCCTTAAGCGCTTGACAGGCTTCTGCTCTTCAGGGAGCCGCCATAGGCTGAGTGATGGGGAGGCTTGAGAAGACACCCAATAGAGTAGTGGTCAAGGGCATCGCTGTAGCTTGCTCGGGATGCGTTGTAGCCTTGTTGGTGTTGATGGCCTTGCCCCCGGCTGGGGCCAAGGAAAGTCGTTCAGACACCGACTTGCGTTTGGGTTGGGGCGCCCTTGAGATCACCACATTTGGTCTCCTGGCTTTCGAGACCGGTTTGTCTGCCACCGGGGCTTGAGGAGCTTAGATGGCGCCAACTGGCATGAACATAATAGAGCTGAATGGTAGCAGCGGTTCCCCCCATTGTCGCCCGAGACTGGCCGGACGAACCGTCCTGGAGTCTATCTTCATCGTGTAGGAGACGGGAGCTGAGTTCATCTTTAGAGACATTGTTGAAAAGTGATTGCTTGAAGACCTGCATGAAAGAGCATTATTTTAGTATAAATACAGATATGTACATTGATTGAGTTCGCATGAATGCTTAACCCGAAATATGGGAGGAGAGATTGGTCCCACCGGGCATGCCAGAATCTGTAGGGTGTTTTTCGTCACCCCATTGAGATGGGAATACGCGCGCTTGTCAGGCGTACTACAGATCCCCCCTGCCTGGGGTAGGCCGGGGTTTAATGATTGTGGGGATCCGAATCTCCGGCAGCCGCGGACTAAGCTGCCGTTAATTACCCCTCGCCTTTGGGGCAAGGGAACCTCCGATTAACGGGTTAAACTGGTCATGTAAACTCAATGTGCGGTGTGCGTGTGTTGTGTTTTGAAGGGGGTTTGGATATATCGGGAGCCACACAGCATTTTTACGGGGGTCCCGCTACCCGGATAGTGGGCTGGGGGTCAAGGGTGCTAGCAGCCCCCTTGCGGGATGCAGTGCAGCGCCCCGTTAGAAATTTTTTTCTAACAGGGACAGTGTCGTGGGGTACATGTGTGTGTAAATATGTATACATATGTATATATAGATGTATGTACATAAAAAGAGGGGGAAAATGCATCCAAGGGATGCGTGGGGCCAGCGCCTTGAGCGCTGTACGCTTAGGTGCTGTGCGCTCAGGCGCAAGCACGCCACGTGTCGGCACGTGGGCGTTTTGCGCGTGAGTGCAGTGCGCTTGAGCGCAAGCGCGCCACGTGTCGGCACGTGGGTGCTTTGCGCTCGAGCGCAGTGCGCCTGAGCGCAAGCGTGCCACGTGTCGGCACATGGGCGCTTTGCGCTCGAGCGCAGTGCGCCTGAGCGCAGCGCGCCACGTGTCGGTACGTCGGCGGTTTGCGCTCGAGCGCAGTGCGCCTGAGCGCAAGCGTGCCACGTGTCGGCATATGGGCGCTTTGCGCTCGAGCGCAGTGCGCCTGAGCGCAAGCGCGCCACGTGTCGGCTCGTGGGCGTTTTGCGCTGGGCGCTGGCGAGATAAAGGGTCTTTTAGTCCCAGAACCAGAAGCTATGCTTCAGAAAGGAAATATATATATATATATATATATATATATATATATATATATATATATATATATATATATATATGTCACGACCCGCAGGGTACGGAACGTGACTGGCACTTAAGTTTACGAAACGTCTAAAGACGTCCGTAAAGTAAGTAAGCCAAAGCCCAGAAAACAAAACCATTTAAGCAAAAGAGTGAAGAAAACCCAATCAATTGAAAGCGAGTTTATCAAATAAGTCATGTAAAACCCTTTTTAAAAACAATACCAATTTTTCCGAAAATTTCGGCAGAGTCTCCTTTGTAAATACTGGCCCCCAAAAATGGGTACAACAAAATATATATGAATCCGACAAAAAGGGCATCCCCAAGCGGGAGCTAGCTCTTCGCCACAAGGCGGTCACAAATCCCACGCAATATAAAATGACAACAAGGAAAATAATCATAATGAAGCATAAAAAAAAAACCGTATGTCGACTCAAGTGAGCTCGACCCCAAAATACAGCATTAAAGTCCACAAACCTCACAGTCTCATCTCTAAGTCAATATACAATAATGCTGGTAGATACAGTAGATGGAGTACACTAGATACAAAGAATATACAAGGTGGTACAAAATAGTAACATAACCCACCTATGAGCAAAACCTCGAGTCCAGGCAAAGGAGGCAAAAGAACAAGTGCGCCCGCCGCTACTGAACTGACGGAGCGGACCTGCAAAAGACTGTGGCACAACAGGGGTGAGTTGCCAACTCGTGAGTAATAGATAACACCTACAAAGGCTATCGTATGCATGCACACAAGCATCCTAGCATCTAAAATACAGGTATGACTGGATGCACTAGCAGGTGTGTATACAACATCAGTGTACTAATATGTATGCAACATGAATACCTGAGGTCTCAATAGGTATATATAAGAAACATTTTTATCTCTTTTTGTTTTTGAAACTCTTTTAGAATGCCAGCATAATATCAATGAATCGACGAAAACCGGTGTCCAGCAACGACACCCAAAAGCTGTCTCAAATCTCATAAATGTATCTCTGGCCTCAGCCGTCCGGCTGACCCATCTCAAATATCAATATCTCATCATCTAGCGGCCACGGTCGGTATCCTCTGGATATCCGCCGTCCCAAACAGTCACCGGTAGGTAATCCGTCCCCTGCCAGGCTCAACGTCAACACCACATTCCTCTTGCCCCGGGGTACCTTACCGGGCCCACCATGTACCCGTGCCGGTTCCTCCACTCCTCGACACGGATTTCCAAAACCACAGCAAACTCATGGTGGACGACACTTACATCACTAGAAAACCGCAATTTACATATTTTAAAAAATATAATAAGTTTAGAAATTTTGCGGCTTTCCCCCGAAATCCAGCAATATCATAAAATCTCAAGAAATCCTCATAAGTGCATATATCAGTGATAATGAATGCATATGGTATCAATAATCAAGTTGCGATGTGTGATTAATGGATTAAGCATGAACAATTAATATGATGAAGTACATGCACATGAATAGAAATCCTACGGTTTCATTTTAAGGAATTAAAGGCAATAGCACAAGTTTAAGTATCAATTAGTAAAAGGTTTAAATTTAAAGGTTATCTAGTGTGGTGGCATGGCAATTACCAGGGTGTGTATGTAAGCATGAATAGTGCTCGTGCTGCATATAAAAACCCTGGCAATGGTGCAGGTGTCCTATAAAATGGTTTCGTATAGGTATGTCAATATAATGCATGGATGCAGCAAATAGTCAAATAAGTATTTCACCCCTAATTACTAACATCACTAAGGATCTTGTAAGTTACTAAAACTATCGGGCGGCTTGCGCCATCCAACGATAGTCCCCCGTAGATGTTACATCTACTCACCGGAATCCCTGGCTAGCTGTGTCCAATCACCGCTTTCCCCTTTCGCGCCGCGTCTGACGTCTCCGCGACCGAACCTGGAATTTACATCAATACCAAATATAAGGTTACATATCAAGAACGACGCAAAACCCCAACGAAACTACTAAAGTTCGCTAGCTAGGTACAACGTGCACAAAGTGCGCGGAACACACGCGAAAATCGCAAAAACTGCCAAAAAACGCCGATTTGGTCGCCCGGCAAAACTAAAACCCGACTACTCAAAAATCCGCACACACGCATCCTAAACGTCATAGGATAAGCCAACACAAACATCAAGATGTCGAAAATAATCCATCACATAATTTTTATAAAAATCTAGTAAGCACAAAACTAGCAATTTTGGTGCAAATATCGAAAATTATCAACACGGTTAACACAATCCAACCACACAACAAGCAATCTACAAACACTATAATTACAACACATTTGCAAAGATTCAAAACCTATTTTCCATAAACAACCATTACTTGAATTATATAACTTAGCAATTCTAATCCAAACTTTACATGAAAACCTTAAATTAACACTAATTTATAACTCAATTAGCAAGTTAACCTTCTAGATTAGGTTAGCAAAACAACTAGATAACAAATTAGACTTAATCAACTAAATAATGGTTTCTAAACCTTAATTCAACTCATTAATAATGCTTCACAACCCACTTCCATACACAAACCCCTTTCTAGATTTTCCTAAAACAACAATTTACAACCAAATCACACTTCTAAAATTAACTAAATTAGCATAAATTTGGAGACTACATAACAAGGTAACCATATAGATTAGCTAATTAACAACTAGATTAACTACAAAACAATTTAATTAACTAACATGGCTTCAAAACCCTAGTTTAAACAAACTACTCTTTTTTAAAAGAAACAAGATTAGAAATTAGCTAACTTTTAACACTAATACCATATAATTAAATGAATTTAGCAAAAAAAGAAAGTAACTTGATGGAAATTATACCTCAATTGAGATCTAGCAAGAATAAATTTGCTCCAAATGATGGCCTCAAGCATCAAGATCCAAGCTCGGGAGGTGAAGGAAAAGAAGATGAAGGATGGTTTTAATTTGCAAGCTTTAATTTGCAATTTTGATGAATTAAACTTGAAGAATTTAGAAGAAAATGAGAAGAAAAGAGATGAAGAGGGGGAGGTGCAGATTTTGGCCAGAAATGAGGTAAGGGGAAGGGTGTGGGTGTGTGGGAAAGGTCAAGGGTCAAGTCTCCAAAGTCAATGCATCATACTTCAACCACTATATTTAAAATAAATCAATAAACCACTAAATCAACTCAAGAAAGAAAACAAGAAAAAGAGGCCAGAAATTTCTGGACTTGCACAAGGTGGGGCTGTCCTAGGGCTGAGGGAAAAGAGAGAGGGGTTTTACAAAAGAAATTTTATGCAAAAAGGCCCCCTACAAGTCAAAAATCGCAAGTTTTAGCTTAAAATTCAATAATTTCGCTTCCTATAATAAAAATTTGTTAAAAATCAAAATAAAATACTAAAAATTTATGTTACCACTAGATTTTAATTATCATAATTTTAGAGATTAAAATTAGCCCGGAAAAATTTGTATTTATCGCTAAATTAATGTATTTTCTTACCGGCTTAAAATAATATAAAAAAATTGAAAAATAGGGAAAAATTTTTAAACGACCAGAATTTCATAAGTAACTCATTAGCTACTAAAAACAAACAATTACCTATCCATTTTAGGTATAATTAGCCCTAAACTGCAAAATAACGAGAAAGACGGTTTTCGGAAAAATACCGAATTTTCACCGAATTTCAGGAAAACACCAAAACGACTTTTCAAGACGCTACAATATATATCTATGTAAATATATGGAGTTAAACTCCTAAAATGTTTTGGTTGATGAAAGGGGTTCTTCCTCTATTGGCTGGATCTTGATGATCAAGAGATGTGAGATCTAAAAATCTCTCCTTTCTGAGATCTAATGGTAGATCCAAGTTCCCCTTTATGGGTTTTGTGGTGGAAGACTTCTTAGTTTTTGAAAAGAAAGAGTAAAACTCTTGATTCAATTCAAAAGAAATGAGAATGTTTAGAACCTTGGAGAAGGAGCAGGAGGCACAAAAGATCTCAGATCTAAAATTTTTTGTGGAGAGAATGAAAAGTGTGTCTTTTTATTCATCATCATTTTGCCTTATATAGGCTTACATATTTACATATAGCCCTTTGGGCTTTACAAAAATGGCATTTTAGCCATCCCATGGCTCATGTGCTATTTCATTTTTGCACATAAGCCATGGGCTTACAAAATATTGGCTTTATGCCCATTTTGTTTATATTCATGCATAAAAAATTACATAAAAATTATTTATGACATGATTTCGTTGTTGGCATTGGAAGGCTAGCCGCGGGCTCGACTTGGGCATGGGCCCGCTTGACCTGGGGGTTGACCTTGACTTTGACTCGGTCAACCGGGGTGTAAATTTTTGCCCCAACAGATTTATTTGTTTTTATTTATTTTAGGAGTTCCCTACCCATCCAGCGGGACTTTTGAGCTTGGAAGCGCTACCGGGTGGGACATTAATTTGGTCTGTCTGATTTCTGCCTTATTTGGCGGAACTTTTGAATTTGAGGGAAACTTGGAATTTGGATTTTGTTTGGCATCAGCATTGCTGCACCAGAATAATGCTAGGAGTAACTCATCATTTGCCCCGGGAGGACTTGCGATTTGGTTTTTGGACCGGCATCGGCATTGCTGCACTGGAATAATGTCAGGAGCAACTCATCATTTGCCCCAGGAGGACTTAGGATTTGATTTTTGGGTCGGCATCAGCATTGCTGCACTGGAATAATGCCAGGAGCAACTCATCATTTGCCCCGGGAGGACTTGGGATTTAGTTTTTGGGTCGGCATCAGCATTGCTGCACTGGAATAATGCCAAGAGCAACTCATCATTTGCCCCGGGAGGACTTGAGATTTAGTTTTTGGGTCGGCATCAGCACCGCTAACACTGAAGCAATGCCAGGAGCGACTCATCATTTGCCGTTGGGAAAACTTAGGATTTAGGTTTTGGGTCGGCATCAGCACCGCTAACACTGAAGCAATGCCAGGAGCGACTCATCATTTGCCGTTGCCCATTGGGGAGCGATGGCTTAGGAGACAGGTTTAGATATCTATCACCTAAGGATTTTCAATTTTATGAGCCGCAAGGGTCTCATAAAAGCATTTTCTCCCTACGAGTCGGGAGGATCTCGCAGGTGTATTTCTCCCTAAGAATCGTGGGGATTCCTAAGTGTGTTGCACCTTTGTGAGTAGTAAGGATCACACGCGGGGATTTTCTCCTCACAAGGTCGAGAGGATTTTGCGAGTGTATTTCATCTCTTTTTTACGAGTTTGCGCCCTTTCGGGTTTTCACAAACTCGCCGGTAGTCTTGCTGTTTTTACTCACGGAGCCCTTTCGGGTTTTCATCCGTGCCCATTTTGCTTGTGGACATACCTTTTTTTTAACATTGGCGAATCTTCATTGCTGGTGGGACTTTAAATGTAGTCTCGCCGGTAGGACTTGGGAGAGATAGGGGTCGTTTATGCTCATGGATTGTATACGGTTTTACAGGATGTGTGATCCAGACCGTAGGGCCGGTGTGCTCAATTCGCCTGAGACTTGGAGCATTCACGCGTAGTATTTCTTAAGATATCGGCCATTGATGGGTGGCATGGGCCTTTCTCCCTCAGCATTTTTCAGCTGGTAGAATCCTCCATCAAACACTTTCTTGATGACGTATGTTCTTTCCCAGTTTGGCTCGAATTTTCCCTTGGCATGTCGATTGGGGATGATCGGTCTGTTGAGCACCAACACCAATTCGCCTTTCTTGAAAGCGCGGAGATGAGTCATCTTGTCATAGGCCCGTGACATTTGGGCTCGGTGCAGCTCCAGATTTTGCTGTACCGCGAGCCTCTTTTCTTCGAGGGCGTCGAGCCCTTCGAGCCGAAGGAGCACGTTTTCCTCCTCCGTCAACTCGTGTTGAACGGCCATTCTTAAGCTTGGAACTTTGACTTCGAGAGGGAGGATCGCCTCCACTCAGAAGAGTAATGAGTATAGAGTGGACTGAGTTGGAGTACGGTGCGTGGTACGATATACCCACAACGCCTCGTGAAGTTTGAGATTCCAGTCTCTCTTATTGGCTGAAGCATTTTTCCTCAGGAGCTTGCATAGAGTCTTATTGAAGGCTTCAGCTAGCCTATTGGCTCTTGGATTATAGATAGAGGAATATCTCCAGTCTATCTTGTGCTGAGTAGCGAACCTTGAGACTTTGAAGCTCTTGAAAGAAGGCCCGTTGTCAGAAATGATTCTTCTTGGTGTACCAAAGCGGTATAGAATATTATGCCAGAAGAATGTCAGAATATCTTCTGTCTTGACTTCTTTTAGCAGGACAGCTTCAGCCCATCTAGAGAAGTAGTCTGTTGCAACTAATATGAACCGGTGGCCTTTGGATGACGGAGGATCAATTGGACCAATTATGTTGGTGCCCCAAACTTCGAAGGGCCATGACGCCACCGTAGGATGCAGCGGATTAGGATGTTTATGAATGAAGTCACTGTGAATTTGGCAGAGATGACACGAGCTCAACAGACGCCTGAGTGAACTTCTTTCATGACTTTTTGGGCTTCGGTCGATGACAGACATCTGAGCCAGAGTTGGTCATATGATCTGCGGTATAGTGTATTATTTACAAACACGTATCGAAGAGCTCTCTTCTTAAGCTGAATCCTCACAGATTTTCCTGCGGGCAGCTTGTTGTACCGGAGGTATTCTATGAAGGGTTCTCTCCAATCGGGCTCATCTTGGATGATTAGAGCTTCTTCGGCAGGATTATTCTCATGTTCTACGCTTTCCTCTTCACGCAAAGAGACCGGAGGCAGAATTTGCCGGCTTCTGACTGTTATCAGAATTTCATCCACATCGGGATCTGCCAGCTCCTTGGCTAAGCGAGACATCAGCTTTTCCATTCAACGCCCTTGGAACTCTCATCAGTTCAATGTGGGTGAACCGTTTCATAAGCTCCACCACCCGGCTTTTGTACTGAGCTAACTCGGGTTTGTATATCTTATAGTCACCGCTTACTTGGTTAACAACAATTTGGGAATCACCGTAGAGTCGTAGCCGAAGGATTTCCATTTCTATGGCAAGCTCCAGACCAGCTATCAGAGCCTCGTACTCAGCCCCGTTGTTTGTGCGAGGCTTGGTGAGAGCAAAAGAGCGCCATAGGGTTCCTATCAATGGCGTGTGAATACCAATCCTATCCCTGCTTTTATCTGTGGTATGCTTGATTTGCTGGAGGTCCTAATTCATGAGGCTTCGTCGAAATAGAGCTCCCAACATGGCTCGTCATTCTCGAGGTGCAGCACTTGTTCGTCGAGTAACTCGCAATTGAGCGGTGACCCTTCTGGTATGGGATGAGCAGCGAGAAAGTCGGCGAGGGATTGCCCTTTTACCGCTTTCTGAGGAATATAAATTATGTCAAATTCAAGCAGCATGACAGTCCATCTCGCCATTCTACCGGCTAAGCATGCTTTGGTCATTAAATATTTGAGCGGGTCGACCTTGGAGATCAGCATAACCCGATGAGCGAGCAGATAGTACCTCAGCTTTGTTTCCCCCAATCAGAGCAAAACTCTATTCAAATTTTAATATTTGAAATGAAGAAACGCTTCATAAAAACGCTAGCACCAAGAGCGCCAGTGCTCTGAGGCAGCGCTCGCGTGCAAAGCACAAGTGCGCTCGCGCCAAGAGCGCCAGCGCTCTGAGGCAGCGCTCACGTGCAAAGCACGAGTGCGCTAGCGCCAAGAGCGCTGGTGCCAAGAGCGCTAGTGCTCTGAGGCAGCGCTCACGTGCAAAGCACGAGTGCGCTAGAGCCAAGAGCGCCAGCGCTCTGAGGCAGCGCTCACGTGCAAAGCACGAGTGCATTAGCGCCAAGAGCGTCAGCGCTCTGAAGCAGCGCACTCGTGCTTTAGCACCAAGAGCGCCAGCACTCTGAGGCAGCGCTTACGTGTAAAGCACGAGTGCGCTAGTGCCAAGTGCGCCAGCGCTGAGAGTCACCGTTGGATTAAAGATCCAACGAAGATGATAAATCATCAAATTACCAGAATAAAATTCTGTTAAGGAAATACTTCTCAGAATCTTTCCAAACAAGGAAGATTGTGCTCTTTAAATCAGAGCACCATTGGATCAATGATCCAATGGTGGTTAAAAATCACCAAAGAACAGAACAAGTTCTGTATGGGAAAAGATTTTCCCAATCTCGTTAAAAATAAGAAAATTGCCTTTTTTAAAACAGAAGCCCTAAGATCAAAGATCCAACGGTAGGAAATATCCTCAAATCAATTAGAGAAAGATCTCTTCAACTGAATCAACTAATCAGCTTCTCCTATATAAAGGACCCAAGACTTCAAGTCTCACACAGAAGAACCCCCCCCCCACCCACAAGTTTTGAGAAATTTCAAAGAAAAGAGCTAGCTCTGAGAAGAAGAACTTTTCTTCAAGGTAAAAACAGAGAGATAAAAAATATCTCATCAAGGAAGAAGAACACAGTTCTTTTTCAGATCATAGATCTATAAGACAGAGGTCTTTCACAAAAAGAGATCATAGCATCCATCATAAAAAGAGGGGAGAAGAATTTCATTCTCTTCAGATCATAGATCTACAAAGACAAAGTCTTTCACGAAAGAAAATAGGAGAGATTGTAACATCTCCTGTAAGAATAATAACTTTGTTCTTAGAACCATGAGACAAAGTCTCTTATAAGCGAGAACTTATTTCTCAGATCACAAAATTGATCAAAAGCGCTCTGCGTTCATTGACTGGCGCTCATCGCCAAGCGCGCCACGTGCTCCTCACGTGTGCGCTACTTAACATAAGCGCTCTGCACTCATTGACTGGCGCTCATCGCCAAGCGCGCCACGTACTCCTCACGTGTGCGTTACTTATCAGAAGCTCTCTGCACTCATTGACTGGCGCTTAGCGCCAAGCGCGCCACGTGTTCCTCACGTGTGCACTACTTAATAGAAACGCTCTGCGCTCATTGACTGGCGCTCAGCGCCAAGCGCACCACGTACTCTTCACGTGTGCGCTGAGGGAACATAAAGTGTTCTTTAAATAAAGCCGCAGAGCTATAATGAGTGCTCGGCACTCAATAAAAGACAAAAACGGTTGTCAGAACCTAAACCAATACTCAGTATTGTTAAATGAAAAAAGACTGAGCCTAATTAAATGTCCAACATTTTAACTGAATGGGCCGAGCCCAAGTTGGCCACAGATCCCTAATTCAGATTAATTGAGCCCATATGCTCATAAATCTTTGATCTTAGTCCCAAATTGGACTACAGATCTCCCAACCAATATTGGTTCAAGGGTACATCTCTTCACTCCTCTGATATTTGTCGTTGTAATCCTTCAACGTCTTCAGAGAGGTGACGGGTCCCGACAACCAGACATTCCACGGACTGTGGGGTCCTTAAACTCATAGACTATGAT
Organism: Agapanthus africanus; assembly: GCA_030015575.1. Classification (NCBI taxonomy): domain Eukaryota; kingdom Viridiplantae; phylum Streptophyta; class Magnoliopsida; order Asparagales; family Amaryllidaceae; genus Agapanthus; species Agapanthus africanus. The sequence goes on along the minus strand of CM057349.1, from coordinate 410,329,101 downwards.
GTCCTTAAACTTTATGGACTGTGGGGTCCTTAAACTCACGGACTATGATGTCCTTAAACTTTCAGACTATGATGTCTCTAAATTACCACGGACTGTGGGGTCCTTAAACTCATGGACTATGATGTTCTTAAACTTTACGGACTGTGGGGTCCTTAAACTCACGGACTATGATGTCCTTAAACTTTACAGACTATGATGCCTCTAAACTACCACGGACTATGATGTCTCTAAACTTATGGACTATGATGTCCTTAAACTTATGGACTGCAACGTCCCTAAACTAAACCCCCATAGACTATGACATCTTTAAACTGGACTATGATGTCCTTAAACTCATGGACCGCAATATCCCTAAACTAAAACAATAGAGCCAAAATGCTCTTTGGTTGGATCTAAATGATCCTGTTAAGTAGATCTTAGTCTAAAATCAGACTAACGTATCCTTATCAAATTTTTAAGTTGATCTTAGTCTTAAATGAGATTAACGATCCTTAAACCTAACCCAAACCCAAATCTAAGAAAATACGGATTTGGACTAATCTACGCCCTACGGGTGACAACATAAATTAGTCTCCGTATACAATCCACGGGCAACCAAAAACAAAACAAACACCTACGACACGAAGTGACCATCTGGAGAAGGAGAAAGTGGTTACCGTGATGCGGTAGCATAATTAACTGCAGGGGCTTGCACCTGCAGGGAAGAGTGTCCCCACAATAAAAAAACCCCTCATCATGACGGGGAATCTGACGAAGTCAGCTATATCGGCCGCATCCGTCTAAACCTTCAATACATGGTGCCATAAATCAACTTGGTATCTTCGGAGAGGTGGACGGATAGCACCAAATAGCATCTGCCCCCAAAAATCAGGTCGGACGTCCCAACGTCCCGGTTGCGTCTTTCGGTGGAGAACAGATTCTGGCACTCCCGGTGGGACTCTTTCCTCTTTCCACTTCACACTTCGTGTGTCGTGTTCGCCAACGAATCGCAGTTTGCTATGGTTGCCCCTGGATTCGAGGTACTAAGATTTGGTGTCTTCATCCGTGCAGAAAATAGAAGATCAATGGCTTTCAACTGCACAAACTGCAACAACTGCAACAACTCCCACTCTGTCCTTGCTGGAGGAGTGACTTATGGGACTCAAGAGGCATCCGTTTTCAAGATGCCAGTGGAACAGATGACGCAAGCCATCACTGGGCTATTCTTTGGGACCATGCTCCCACATGAGCTTCAACGCCCCACTGCCGTTGCAAGAAGCTCCGAAGAAGTCGGTCTTTGATCGGCTTAGGACTACTGCAGACCCTCTCAACGGGTCACCCAAATCCAACGCTTCAGTCTTTAACAGATTGGGCCAAAGCTCAAATGGGCCTGCAAAGAAGCCTGCAATACTTGAAGGGGTTATCCCGAAACGGATAGCCATCCCTGCTCCAGCAAATGAAGTCATCAGAAAGACTTCTCCTGCTAAGGGGATGGTCTTTACAAGACTAGACGTTCTAGCTCCCGCTTCAAGTGAAGTAACTAAGGCTGCTTCCCTTGCCAAAATGTCGGTCTTTTTAAGGTTGGCCATCCCCTCTCAGCGGGCGTCGGTCTTCGACAGGCTAACGACGACAACAGCCCCTTATCAAAACGGGGAGCATGAAGAAGCTCATCCAATAGCAGAGGTGATCCCGTCCGCTCGACACGCTCGACGTCGCCACTGGCGATGGGTGAGAAAAGCTAGGGGCAGTTCCCCTTCTGGATTTACGCCGCCAGCTCCAACGATGGAAGTCGATGCTGCTGTTCCAACTGGGAACAGCTTTAAACCACTTAGGAGGGTGCGCAAGAACTCTCCGATGGCCATGCTAAAAAGATCTCCTCCACCTGTGGAGAATTCTACAAAGACAAAGCCAGAACAGCCTCCTCAGCGGCTTTCCTAAAAAATTCACAGGGTCTGGCAAAGGGTCCAAGACTCAGTAATCGACAAGGACTACTCCCGTCGATCCAAGAAAATGAAGATTCAGCAAGAGAGGGACCATCCCTCCGCCACGCCATGAAAGGTGTCATCTGCACAGATGCCTACATTGCCAGCTCCCTCAACTTCGACCGCTCACAAAAGGAGAAGGTTGGAGAAGATCTCCGCGTCTGCGACGAACCACAAGGGCATTGAATCCAAGTGCCCCAAGTCTGGGGGCATGGTAGTGCATACTATTTATATGGCTTCCGGGAAAGAGGATAGCCGTATCTCCACGGGTCATCGACCACTCACGCGGTCAGTAACTAAGGCTCAGAAGCAATAACAGCAAAAGCTCCAAGAGATGCTAACGAGGATGGCCGCACATACTGGGCCAAAACAAAGGTCGGAAATATCGTCGGAACAACGTCAAGAACAGGAGACTGATGCCGAATTCCTCCGAAGGATGCTCGGGAGAAAAGATAAAGAGGCCGCGGAAAAAGCGGCCAACATAAAACAAATGGCGCTTTTATTCCAAGATATGGTCGGGATGATGATACAGCTTGATTCTCCAGTTGAAGACCCCCCGATTATCCTTGAAGACGACAGAGGGGAGACATTTAACCCTCTTCCGGCTCTATCAGTAGCCAAAGAGGAGACGATCTCCAAAGCCGCCATGGATGACTATATCGATCAACAGATACGAGCTCATCAGGCGAGCAAAACGGCCGGTCAAATTATTAAGACTGGACGACCCTATCCGGGTTGGTACGACCAAATAAAGTACCCACCGGGATATACGATCCCTAAATTCCATGTATATAAGGGGACGGGGAATCCACACCAGCACTTGCTCAATTCAGGGCTCTATGCGGCAACACTGGGGGTGACGACAAACTGCTGCTTCGCCAGTTTGTTAGAAGCTTGTCGGAGACAGCATTTGAATGGTACTCTGAGCTCCCGAACGACTCCGTTAAGACATTTGCAAAAATGGAGTTACTGTTTACACAAAGGTTTGCAAGCGCTAGCGAACGCACCCCAATCATGGCATTGATCAATGCCAGGGTGAAGCCGGGCGAAACATGGGTTCAGTACACGATACAGTGGTGGAATCGATGGTCGAAGTGCGAACAACGCATAGAAGAGGCTCCTGCAGTAGGCATGTTCGTGGGTACCCTTGATCCGCAGGCGACCATATCCCAGTTCATGGTATTTTTTGTAAGTGCACGGAAGCGCCCCGGCCGTCAATCCGACGCCGGAATGCGGAAACGAAACTTTTCTTTAACTTTAAAACCGGCACTACCGCGCACTATAAAACCCGGATCGGGCCATTAACCTAATCCTAGCAAACTAGAAGATGGGTAGAAAGCTATACCGAGCGATCCGTGTCCTTCGGTCTTCGGCCTCCACTCCGATCTCCTCGCGGAATCTCCGGTCTTCATCTCCTCGTCGGAACGGGCACCACATCGCCGGGTTCTATTACGGGCTTCCACCTCTGGACCGAGGCAACTCGGGCATGAAGTTGGCGATTTGACGTGTCCAAGAATACTGTAGATGAAGTGTAGAAAGCTTTGTCTCATTGGGGTTGAGATGTTGCCATGATGGAGGTGGAGAATAATGAACTTTGGAGATATGGAATTTTTGTGGCAAGTAGAGAAAAATGAGATGAAGAAATTTCCGACACCAAAATGAATCCTCTCCCTCTTAGAAGTGGCCGGCCACCTCTCAAGGTGGAGGAGGGAAAAAGAATAGCATCAAGCAAATGGAAAAAGTGTATGATAATGAGAAAATTATGTCATCTCAAATCCTATCCAAATCCTTTCTCATTTAATGCAAGCTATCATCACTAGAAAAAGAAAAGATGCTTAAACCATCATAATCCCTCCAATTGCAAGAAACCCCCTCCACAATGCTAATTTGCACAACTGCAAATTAGCCCCTCCATCAGAAAAATTCGGCCAAGAAGGAACAAAGGAAAACTGGCCGAAACGGAATACAAACTGGCAACTTCAAAAAACTGATCCCGTAATAAATTACAGGAAAACCCCGCGACTGTATATACATTCCCGCATTTGTATTGCGACCGAATACAAATGCAAAGACACAAAATCTACACTGTACAATACTAGGATCCGGTTTAAACCAAAGCCCGCTAGTATCATCCGTCCGATCATGATCCGTGCAATACCGCACGTATATGATCGAACCCTGCCATATCTCCATACGGCCTCTACAGCGTTTCGCCCGAAACTTGAGAAACTGTCTGTGGGGGACTCTAAAAACTCGTCAATACTTTTGGCTGTGGATTTAACAACTAGCACGTCAGAGGTATTAGCCATACGTAACGGGCTACCAGGTATTGACCAAAAGGGACGTCGATGAGCGAACTCATCCTGACACCCTTCTGAGCCTGTCAGTGACAATATCCGTACAGTTCGGTCCGTTCGTCTATGAGCATCGCATGGCGAGGCTAGGGGGTTGGTAAAAGTCAGACCCCCAAAAGCGGTACAAGTCGTATCGGAGTGTAGCCCAGAACACCCTGAGATACTACTGGAATACCTACCAGTAAATCTCCTGCCTTGGCCAAGAACTTCGTGTAATGGCTCTCCTAGACACAGCGCGACCTCACCCCCAATACCGGGAGAGACGAACCCCTGAAGATCCGCTCACTGCCTCCATGTGGCTCGGGACTGTACCCAACTAAAACCTGTTTGCACGACTTCTTTGAGTGTGGTAGGGTAGCAATCAAAGTACAGTGGAAACTCACACGAGACAAATGACGATCTCAGGTCGATGAACTAACCTGTACACATGTCACCAGGGAACTGCTATCTGACGTCAGGTATAAGACCAACTAGCATGTTCCCGGCGAGTCCTGTCCAGTGTACTCATAACCCAATGAGCACTTGTATACATCTTAGGTGAACCAACTGACACCAGTGGCTTGTGAGACAGGCCACCGCCCTTCATCGGGGTCTCGACTGTATACACTAGTCTACTCTGGAGTATCGATACCCTGTCTCGAAACTCCCACGACTAGGGACCTTTTAAGGATGTGCTTATAGACCCCAGCTCCCACGTATATGATCGCCCTCATACTGCTGGCAGTCAAGCAAGAATCCTAAGGGCTCTATCAACGTGCAATAGTGACTTGTAAGGTCACCTAAAGCAGTACACGATGATAAAGATAAACCAGATAGCATACTATCATCTTGAGCAAGACTGTCCTACCGGTATAGGTCCTCCCTCAATCATTGCAATCACATTCCTGTGATCCAATAATTGACTCTGAGGGCACTATCTCCAACAATCTCACACTTGCACTCAAGGCTAATTATTGCGATGTCACATACTCACAGCCTGTGTGATACTGAACACCCAACTCCTCTACCAATCAATCTCACAAAACCCGCTTGCGAAATTAATGCGTTCGAGGAATAGCCTCAGTGAGTGGATCCGCTTTGATGTTTCTTTCTATGTCTCTTTTTATCTCAAGTTCGCAGAGAAAGCCATCTCCCGAAATGAGCAATACCTGTCTTAGAATATGTTTGGATGTCTGATGGGACCTAGTTCATAAATGAACTCCAAATCCAAACCTTATAGACTGTATCGTCAACTAAACTTAATCAGTATCCTGCACCATGCCTCCCTCAGTATCCGCCTGGACCACCTGTCCAAACTACTGCCCTTCGTCAGAGGGAAAACTATAACTCTGACAGTCACTCTGTCATCCAGGTCACCTTGGAAGCCTGGAATGATAACCGTCTCCCGAATGAGGCTGCCGTTATCATATCCCTAGAACATCCACTTATGTTCTAAAACTACTTCCGAACGTTTCTCCAGGATTGGATCAATATCAACTTATTGCATCTACTGCAAAAACAACATCTGGTGTTGTACTTGACATCTCATGATTGACTCAATTGCCTAAGCAAGTGATCTGCTAATCATGCACATCCCTCTCCCTTTTATTCTGTAAGACTCCTTTAGAGAGGGTGGCTCCATCACCTGCAGGTATACTACCGTGCCTGGAGTCGTACATTCTAAATACTTTTAGAATGCTGTCTAAGTACCCAGATTGGGAAACTACCCAAAACTAGATCTAAATCCATAGATCCAGTAACCAGAATGTCTGATATAATATCCAAGTCCCATGTGGAGAAACCACTGTGTGACAACCAAAGTATAACCGATAGTAGTATAGGAGTTTCTTTTCCTACTCTGTGTATGTCATCCAAATACCAGGACATCATACCCTACTACCTTCTTAACAGATCCATCCCCTATTCTGATAAAGTCAAACCTATGACTGTTACATCAGAAATAGATGATCTATCTCTGCTATATCCGCTTTAGTCTATAAATAGACATAAGCCACCTGTCCACCAATGCTTCCGCTGCTCCCACTGACTACGACAACCCTCTGGCAGAATCATATAGACGTACACTTTTAAAGCTAGTTTAGAACGACGCTATACTCATCCTCCTGCCGGGTCTCACAGTCTGGAACAACAGCAATGGCAAGTCTGGATAAACAAGAACCTCCCTGTCACCGTCCTTGAGGCTACCGGAGCATCTCTCGGGTGCTTGAGGTTACCCATCATGTCTGCGGAGTGGCCAATAGAATGTCAAATCAGATTGAATCTTTAGGTTCTTATCAAATCTTCAGTAATCGTTTGCGGTTCTGGAATCACTTCCAATTCTACCATACTCCCACTACTGTTTTCTGAAAAAATCCATTTTTATTAAAACTGTGGCGAGTCAAGAACAATATCACTATTGATCTTCCAGATGGTAGAAAGTCAACCCTCGTCATAGCCTGGGTCAACCCACAAACAGCCATTACAGAAACGTGCCTTGAGTTATCCAGAGTCTGGTTTTAAGCATAAGCCGGACAACTCGCCGTACCTTAACAACGTTAAGATATGAACTGTTCTATATCCAATATAGAAACATAGATACTGATTTAATTGGAACCAGATTCAAATCATACAGTTGTCTCCAGTGCATGTCAACTAAATGGAGAGAGGCCGATCGACATTACTCAACTTAGGAGTACTTCCAATTATGAGTAATCTGAAAGAGAAGCAAGTTCTCTTAATCATTACCGTCAACTGAATACCATTCACAAGTATCTACATCTTCGATCACCTTGAAGAATCTCGATACTTGCAACACCTGGTTCTCTACTTTACTCTTATACCTATAACTCCTCAAAACTTAGACCTTGCATTTCTACGAAACACATGTCTAAGAACTAGAGAAGTCATAAGTAAACAGAATATAGTACGAGGACCAACCCCTCTATCCTAATGGACACTGGATAATATACAATACTCTGTATAAGTCCCTTGAGTTTAATAACTCATTCCCTATGTGTCGTAGGTTGAAAACTGTACTTATGGTTAAGAAGAATTACACCGTTGTTTAATGCTCCTTACCTAACCATCCACTGATATAGGTAAACGTCATAGACATAATTTCAAAAAGGTATATCTCACTCTATAAAAATAGATGTACAGATATATCAATTTGAAATTGGTGCATAACAACGGATATTCAAAACCAAATATTTTCCGTCCGGCAAACTCCCCAGGTGATTTCCTCAAATATCACCATTTACAACGAATTCCGATATAATGAGGATGATCACCTAATTCCCAATAACTTGCTCCCACTCATCATCTGTAAAACCATACAGATGTGAGAAACATACCTGGTAAATACATACCCTGGAGCAAGTGTCTAATTGGGAAATCAGTTTTCTTTTAACAGTACACAGTGAAAATGAAACATTGAAATGTTTCGTAGGGGTATCCGGGTATTCCTAGTAATGCCTCTTCCATTATCCAGATTCACAACTGCAACCGTATATTTCTATGCTATCTCTCCACATTCCTTCATATGTCTTTAGTCATTACTTTCTGCACACCCCTTTAGGACAAATGGTTTTCTTCCTTCTCTACCGTTCGGCACCAGCCTATGGTTTGGAAGAAGACTATCCAATAAGCATAATGGGTGTACTGCCCTAATCCTAGGAGCACTCGCAATGCGAGAGAAGGTGAAGATAAAAGACAGCCGAATAAGCCTTATTCCTATTTCTCCTGAACCAGAATCCATCCCTGAACTGGAACAAGTTCCTTTCGAGTTCGTATATAACCATACAATGGAGTATCCAAATAACTGTGGATTTTCTTAGTGATATGGAGTGTCTTGGAGAAATACAAAGGTGAAGTGGGAGTGGTAATGAAATACTTGGTTTGGTCGTGAATAGCAGTCGCAATTTACTTTGCCCTCTTACTAATCCCTTTATTTGTCTTAACTTAATACCTTTTGTACGCCTTTTAGGCTAAATGGTTTTCTTCATTCCCTACCGGTCGGCACCTGCCTATAGTTTGGAAGAAGACTATCCAATTTGCGTAATAGGTGTACTGTCCTAATCTAAGGAGCACTCGCAACCTGAGAGAAGGTAAAAGGAAAAGACAACTGAATAGTCCTATTCGTTTTCTCCAGAACCGGAAACCATCCTCGAATAAATTCCTTCGAATTCGTATATAACCATACGATGGTTTTATCCAATGGAATTGGATGTTCATAGTAATACAGGGTGTTCTGGAGAAAAAGGGTAAAAGTAGGAGTGGCAATGAGGTATGCAATTCTGACAATCTAAAAGCCAGTGTTTAAGAAGGTTCGGTCAACTTGGTTACTGAGTCATAGTCAAGGGTCGGGTCATGGTCGCTACCAAAGAGAGATAGAAAAGAAACACGCAGCGTGCACTCTAACATAGATTAGAATGATTATCAATTTATCTAATCAGGAAACCTTCCACTGTAACCTCAAATTCTTCCCCAAACCTGAAAGAAGAATTAGTCGGGATCACCCGAGGAGTAAACCAACTCATCAGTGGGAATCGGGATCCAACTATCATCGCATGATAACGTGACGGAATCCGCTCACGTTATCACACTCCAGAAGGTATGCGCATATCTGGCAAGTTTCAGTTTCTTTAGAAACTCCCGATGTGATTTTTGCCCCATGCTCTTATGACCTTGACGAAGATTAACAAATCATAAGTCACATGTCAAGTTCTACCTGTCATTGTCCAGGTTAATTTGAACCCACCCGTACAAGCCCTTAACGAAGGTCAACAAGGCTATACGACTGTCCCAAACCAACGCATCTATCTATGCAGCAGAAAGGTAACAAGCAGCTACCATACACTATGCCTTGACGAAGGTCAACAAACATAGCATACGTGCTACCTGTTTGAAATGACAGAGGGCTATGAATGGTTTCTGGCGAAAAACCTTTAATGTAATGAACTTGATATCGTTGAAGGAACCGGATAGCTTTATAAAAATATATGACGAAAACTTTTGCTAAAAAGGTCACTCCCAGTGAAGGGATCTCGGCTCTTTCCCCAGGGAATGAGGTGTAGGATATTCCAACTGAATATCACGATGCAAAGCAAAAGTAATCGACTATAGTGAAGTTATTGCCCTGACGCAAACTTCTGTCCAAGGGGTCACTCCCGGTGAAGGGATCTCGGCCCTTGCCTCGTCGACTGAGGTGCTGGATATTCATAACCGAATACCACTGTGCAAAACAAAAGAGAACGCGCTTGCAATAACAGCTTTTTGAAAAATTGTTCCAACAACATCAGAATAGGTTTGTTTAGCTTGCATTGATCCAAATCAACGCAGTCCCATCAATTGATCACACCAATAAAAGAACGAAAATAATGATGTACGTATATGCCATCTGTATTCGCCACTGGGTCCCGTCATCACCCGTTAGGTTACTTAACTAATGACAGAGCGGGGACTGGACTAGCGCGGATGCAAAACATATACAACATCTACTAGTATATATATCAATATATAATATTCGCTCAAGGCGTGATAAAATGCAACATCACAGAAATGTAATAAGCATCACAGAACAATACAGATATCTGGGATCCCCGGGTTTCATAGAGCCGCTACTGAAACCCGACGTTCCCCTGGCCGTGTGGATAGCCTGTGCAATGAAATCCTAGACCCCTACGGGCGCGGCAAGTTACCCGCCAAAACCTGAAGCGAGGCAGCCCTCTTCAACAACGTGAATGGACCACTCAGCACTTCACGAAATCCGGTAACTTGGGCACCCCTCCTGGGTCAACCTATACCCCCTACGAGTGCGGCGAATAGCCCGCCAATTCTAGAGTGAAGCCCCCTCCGTCTCAACGCCATGAGATACGGGCCCGTTGCCCTCTAGAACCCGGCTATCCGTGCACCCCTCCACGGGGTAATCTTAGTACAGAAAGTAAAATATATATACAACGGATACATCGACCTCAGCCCGGTCGTGCCCCAAAAGAATAATATACAAACAGGCAGTGACGGCAGTCCACATGTCGGACGCTTGCCCCGCAATATCAAATGTACATAATAAACCAAACTGTACTACCATTGCATCCAGGCTATCCCCTACGACCAATCCGCAACATCACAGCACAACACAGAACATCAACGTGAATGTCACGTTCGCAAATCCGTCTAAAAGGGCTATAGCTGTTAGACAGGATTTACCGATCAAATGACATTTACGGTCGCAGATATAATGTAAATACTGTGAACTAACATGTTTAAAATTTTCGATCGACTAAAATTCCCGAAGTGGGCCCCATGCACAACTGTAGCACTCAAAGAAAATCTGAGCCCAAACAGAATATACCAAAACCCCCATTTCTAAGTCCAAGACCCTCTGTAAAAATTTGGTGCAGAGAAGGCACAGAACGGCGATGGAACCGCGGCCGGAAGGGGGTTATGGCCGCGGTTCCACGGCGGTTCCGTACGATCATGCCATCAAATTTTCACAGATGCTTAAAAAACCCTGCTCGTATTTTTACAATGTACCAAATAATTCTTAGAGCACAGGAAAAATTCGACAGAAACTGGACATGAAAACGCGGTTTTTGGAAAATCCGATCGATCGAACTTGTAAACACGTTAGAGTAAGCTAGACTAGGTTAATGGTGTGGCTCTGATACCAGTGTAATTGCACGGCAGGGCCCCGGCCGTCAATCCGACGCCGGAATGCGGAAACAAAACTTTTCTTTAACTTTAAAACTGGCACTACCGCGCACTATAAAATCCGGATCGGGCCATTAACCTAATCCTAGCAAACTAGAAGATGGGTAGAAAGCTATACCGAGCGATCCGTGTCCTTCAGTCTTCGGCCTCCACTCCGATCTCCTCATGGAATCTCCGGTCTTCATCTCCTCGTCGGAACGGGCACCACATCGCCGGGTTCTATTACGGGCTCCTACCTCTGGACCGAGGCAACTCGGGCACGAAGTTGGCGAGTCGACGTGTCCAAGAATACTGTAGATGAAGTGTAGAAAGCTTTGTCTCATTAGGGTTGAGAAGTTGCCATGATGGAGGTGGAGAATAATGAACTTTGGAGATATGGAATTTTTGTGGCAAGTAGAGAAAAATGAGATGAAGAAATTTCCCACACCAAAATGAATCCTCTCCCTCTTAGAAGTGGCTGGCCACCTCTCAAGGTGGAGGAGGGAAAAAGAATAGCATCAAGCAAATGGAAAAACTGTATGATAATGAGAAAATTATGTCACCTCAAATCCTATCCAAATCCTTTCTCATTTAATGCAAGCTATCATCACTAGAAAAAGCAAAGATGCTTAAACCATCATAATCCCTCCAATTGCAAGAAACCCCCTCCACAATGCTAATTTGCACAACTGCAAATTAGCCCCTCCATCAGAAAAATCCGGCCAAGAAGGAACAAATGAAAACTGGTCGAAACGGAATACAAACTGGCAACTTCAAAAAACTGATCCCGTAATAAATTACAGGAAAACCCCGCGACTGTATATACATACCCGCATTTGTATTGCGACCGAATACAAATGCAAAGAGACAAAATCTACACTGTACAATACTAGGATTCGGCTTAAACCAAAGACCGCTAGTATTATCCGTCCGATCATGATCCGTGCAATACCTCACGTATATGATCGAACCCTGCCATATCTCCATATGGCCTCTACAGCGTTTCGCCCGAAACTTGAGAAACTGTATGTGGGGGACTCTAAAAACTCGTCAATACTTTTGGCTGTGGATTTAACCACTAACACGTCAGAGGTATTAGCCATACGTAACGGGCTACCAAGTATTGACGAAAAGGGGCGTCGATGAGCGAACTCATCCTGACACCCTTTTGAGCCTGTCAGTGACAATATCCGTACAGTTCGGTCCGTTCGTCTATGAGCATCGCATGGCGAGGCTAGGGGGTTGGTAAAAGTCAGACCCCCAAAAGCGGTACAAGTCGTATCGGAGTGTAGCCCAGAACACCCTGAGATACTACTGGAATACCTACCAGTAAATCTCCTGCCTTGGCCAAGAACTTCGTGTAATGGCTCTCCTAGACACAGCGCGACCTCACCCCCAATACCGGGAGAGACGAACCCCTGAAGATCCGCTCACTGCCTCCATTTGGCTCAGGACTGTACTCAACTAAAACCTGTTTGCACGACTCCTTTGAGCGTGGTAGGGTAGTAATCAAAGTACAGTGGGAACTCATACGAGACAAATGACGATCTCAGGTCGATGAACTAACCTGTACACATGTCACCAGGGAACTGCTATCTGACGTCAGGTATAAGACCAACTAGCATGTTCCCGGCGAGTCCTGTCCAGTGTACTCATAACCCAATGAGCACCTGTATATATCTTAGGTGAACCAACTGACACCAGTGGCTTGTAAGACCGGCCATCACCCCTCGTCGGGGTCTCGACTGTATACACTAGTCTACTCTGGAGTATCGATGCCCTGTCTCGAAACTCCCACGACTAGGGACCTTTTAAGGATGTGCTTATAGACCCCAGCTCCCACGTATATGATCGCTCTCATACTGCTGGCAGTCAAGCAAGAATCCTAAGGGCTCTATCAATGTGCAATAGTGACTTGTAAGGTCACCTAAAGCAGTACATGATGATAAAGATAAACCAGATAGCATACTATCATCTTAAGCAAGACTGTCCTACCGGTATAGGTCCTCCCTCAATCATTGTAATCATGTGCCTGTGATCCAATAGTTGACTCTGAGGGCACTATCTCCAACATTTTTCAAGCCGACTACCTTTCAGGCCTTGATTGACAAACTGGCCCAAATAGATCAGATGGTCCATAGACTATCTTCCTCGAAAATGGAGCCTCGAAACGAGAAGGGGAAGGGGAAAGCGATCTTCATCACCAATGCTCAACAGCAGCCTAGTGGTCCAAAACCAGCTGATCGCCAAAGTGATAGACAACGACTCTTCAACGAAAGGCTAAAACGCCCTTATTCGTTTCCTTGGGATAAAACGAGAAGACTATTTGAGTTGGCGGTGCGCAACAGGCTCATCACCCTACCGGATCCGAAACGCCCACTGTAGCCCGGTGACGTCAACAGTCCCAACTACTGCCCCTACCATTGAATAATGGGCCATCCAATCGAAGATTGTTTTGTCTTCAAAAACTAGATTGAGGACCAGTACCAGCAAGGCAAATTTGCGTTGTCTGAAAACTGGAGAGTAAACCCGCCACAACCACACGCTCCGAAAAAGATGGACACGCCGGGGGCATCTTGCTCATTTATAGAGGAAACTCCATGGGAAGTTGTTCTTTCGACACAAACGAAAAGAATACTGAAGGATCTCTAAACATGCTCGGCGATCAGGTGGAAGAGCCCGTTGGAGCCCGATATTATTGAGGGGATGCTGAAGCCGCGCCCAACGCTGAAAGTTGGTGGACAAAACATTCAAGTCAAGCTTCCAAAGTCTTTAAAGAAAAAGAAGAAGGCCAAGAAGCCCGTCCAACCCGACGATAGTCATACAGGTCTGCAGAAATACATTGATGCACTGGAAGAATATAACCAGAGGGCACGGACCCCAATCACATGTTAGTGTTTATGCCCTAGAAGGCCATTACTGTATCATACTAGTTTGTATATTACTTAATGGAAGCTTGGGATATTCACATGTATATAACAGTCTTGCTAAACATGGTAGTATGCTACTTGGTTTTTCTATCTTAATATGTGAGTACGTATTGATAGAGCTCTTAGGATCTTGCTTGTCTACCAGCGTTGTGATGGCAGTCATACTAGTGGGGGCTGGGTAGTCTACAAGCACATCCTTATTCAGGTCCCTGGTCGTTGGATTATCGAGACAGAGCATCGATACTCCGGAGTAGACTAGTGTGTACGCTTCTCATCCCAGTTGGGGAGATGGTCTGTCCCACAGCCGTCAGTACGTCGTACTGGAGATAGTATGCAGGTGCTCGTTAGGTTACGAGTACACCGGACAGGACTCACAGGGAACTGTTGGTTGGTTTGATACCAGTCGTCAGTGAGCAGTTCCCAGGTGACATGAGTACAGCATAGTCCGCAGACTTGACACTGCTACTTCGCCTCGAGTGTGTCCCACTGTTCTTAGATTGCTACCCTACCACGGCTCAAAGGAGTCGTGCAAACAGGTAGTAGTTGGGTGCAGTCCCGAGCACTTGGAGGCAGTGGCGGTTAGATAGGATTCGTCCCTCCCGGTATTGGGAGTAGATATCGCGCTGTGTCAGAGAGCCATTACGAAAAGTCCCTGGCCAGGGCAAGCGAGATTTGCTGGTAGGTTCCAGTAGTTTCTCAGGGTGTAATGGGCTTCGCTCCGACACGACTTATACCGCTATTAGGGGACTGACGCTTGCCGCCCCCTAAGCCCGATATGCGATAGTCTTGGATGAACGGACCGGACTGTATGGAGATTGTCACATCAGACTCAGTAGGAGTTCGGATGGGTTTCCTCATCGGCCTTCTTATCGACAACTACCTGGGGACCGTTACGTACAGCTAGTGCCGCTTGCGGTCTATGGTTAAATCCACTGCCAGCGTAGTAGTCGAGTCTCTAGAGTCCCACACAGAGAGTTTCCTATTCCAGGCGAAACGATATAGAGGTCGTATGGTTTTACGACAAGGGTTTGGACGCATACGTGCGTTTACGCGCGTACGACTTTCGGACAGTTTTTACCAGTCGGCTTTGGTTTAAGCCAGTTACTGGTATCCGGTTATTGGATTTTTACAGTCTAAAGCTTTTCCGTATTTTTGCGGATTGGAGGGGCGTTCTCGTAATTATACGAGAAGCTTCTAGAAGTGGTGACTAAGGAGGTTTAGGTGTCATTTGCATTAAATGAGTTTAGTGAGTCATGGGGGTGATTCATGCATATCATTAATGCATGATAAATGCTTAATGAGTCATGACAATGAATCACCATTTTGATATTTGTGAAGCATGCTTATTCATCACTTATTTTCTTTTCTTCAAAAATAAGAATGCTTCATATTTATTATGATAACTTACTATTCTCATCATAATTCATTCTCACCTTCTCTCTCCTCAAGCTCACTCTCTTCAAAAGACTAATCCTCCCCTCTCATGAGTTGAGTACAAGGGTTAGTAAGACTAATTAATCCATAACCATCTCTATATTACACCTAGCTTCTTTGATTAGCAATCCAAGAAGGTTAGTTGCCTCAAGTTTAGAGGCTAAGCTTGGAGTTTTGCTCTCGGGTGGATCGTCTACTACTTCGAGAAGGCCGAGACGAACAAGGAGTTCGTAAAGACGAAGGAGTTGGTTCATTAGGTATAATCCTTAAACACAGTAGTTAAGAAACACTTTGTGTTTGGTTATTTATAGTTTAGCTTCGATTCAAGCGGTTAGTCGATGTTCGTTCACTAAACAAGTTCGTTTTTGAAAATTCCGCCTCCCCACAAGTTCTGGGGTGTAGTACATCGACTTACAGTGGTATCAGAGCCTCGCTAAACAATAAATAACTTAATTGCAAATTTGTACGAATTTCGAACGGAAAAACGAAGCCGGAAAACCCTAAAACTGTCAAGTTTCTGTCGAGTTTAAAATGAAGTCCAAAAATTTTTCAGGGAAGTTCAGAGAGCTTGAAAAGACACCAGAAGAACACACAAAAAATTTGGTGCCCTAAACCGTCTACGGAGCCGCGGATCCGCGGCCAATAGCACTGTGGCCGCCGCGGATCCGCCGCCGTTTGGACGGTTCAGGGACCCATATTTATTGTGGTGGTTCTCTGTGTTATTTGGGGTTTTCTGGAATATTTTAATTTTGCTCAGGTTTCCAGTTTACAGAGCAGTTTTTGGAGAAATATTAAAGATGTTTAATCGATCGAAATTGTACAGTATTTGCATGTTGGATTATATCTGTGATTGATAAATGTGTTCGTAAACCTCCCCTAACTGCTAGTATGTCGGTTGGCAGGGGGTTGCACATTTCTGTAATGGTTTTATCTGTTTGTGCATATGAACTGTATTGGACTGTTGTGGTGTATAGCCGGGGTTTAGCAATGGGTTATTGTTTAATTCATTTGTTGTAAATGTAATTTGTTGTAATATTATTTTTGCGGGGCACATCCAGGTTGCGGTTGTAGCCACCGTTGTATTATTTCATTTTACTGTTTTTTCTCCTAGGACTGACCCAAGGTGGGGTACACAAACTGCCGGGCGGGTAGTTTGCCGTACCCGTAGGGGTCGAGGGTGGGGTAACGGCTATTCATCACAACTGTGTAATCTGTCTTTTCTTGCAGGCTCAAAAGAAATACAGATTGCTTGCAAATCCAATATTGTTTATATGTGTTCTGGAATGTATATCATTGCGTCAGACGAATGTAAAATATCTATATTTATGATAGCTATTTAGACATCACTTATGTTTTACACCCGCGCTAGCCCAGCCCCCGCTCTGTCGTTAGTTAAGTAACCTAACGGGTGATGACGGGACCCTGCGGCGAATGCGGATGGCATAAGAGGACGTTGTATTTTCGTTGTTTTCTGCAATGATAGGTTAATGATAGGACGCATTATCTATAATGCAAAGAAAATAAACCAAGTTTAAAATCGTTGGAACAATTTAAAAGAAACCACTCGGTTATTTTTAAAACAGATATTTTTAAATGCGGAGCTTTAACCACTCCTTTTAAAAAGCTATCAGGTTCCTTCGGTTATATCAAGTTCACTACGTTCACGGTTTCGCCAAAACCAGTCGTAGCCCTCCGTCATTTCTTATGGATAGTCAGTAGTATTCAAGCTATGTTTGTTGGCTTTCGTCAAGACATAGTGTTTGGTAGCTGCTGGGTTTTCATTTGTTACATAGATAGATGTGTTGGTTTGGGACAGTCGCATTACCTTGTTGGCTTTCGTCAAGGGTATATACGGGTGGGTTCAAATTGACAAGATAAGATGGGCAGAACTTGACATGTGACTTATGATTTGTTGGCTTTCGTCAAGGTCATAAGAGCATGGGGCAAAAACTTATATCGGGAATTTCTAAAGAAACTGAAATTTGCAAAGAGATGCATACCATTTGGAGTTTGATGAATGTTGGTAGGATTCCTTCAACATTATCATACGATGATATTTGGATCCCGATCCTACTGTGAGTATATGCTACTTATCAGGATATTCGTCACTTAACGATCAATGCTATAAACCTAGTAGGTGTCCAGAAAAGTGTCAGCGGGGTTACGCCCCCAGAGAAAAGAGGTTATTTAATTAAGGAACTTCGCGAAAGCGTTGGAAAACCTCCCTCGAAGTACTGACACCAGCCTGGCTGAACGGTTAAGCAAGTATTGTACGGTGAGAATAGTCCTGGCTAATTCTTCTTTTATGGTTTGAGGAAGGATTCGAGAAACAGTGGGAGCCATCCAGTTTAGATAAACTAAAAACCACTCTAAACTTGCAAGAGCATCATGCTAAAGAGTTTTCTTTTCTCTCTCCTAATTGCAGCGACCCTGAAAATGACTGGACTTAAGTTACTTTTAGAGAAAAATATACTGACAGGGCCAAACTATAATGATTGGCTGCGGAATGTCAAAATGGCTTTGACCTATGACAAATTGGGGTACATCCTCACCGCTACGGCACCTGCTGTCCCTGGTCCTAAATCCAGCAATGCGGATAAGGAAATCCGCAAAACCTGGGATTTAGATTGCGCGAGAGCCAAGTGCATCGTGCTTGCCTCAATGAACAATGAACATCAGAGGAGGCACGAGGATATGTCCCTAGATGGCATATTTCTCCATACAAAGGAACTTTATGGAGAGCAATCTCGTATAGCGAGATACGAGACCTCTAAGAACTTGTTTCGAGCGAGGTTGGCTGTCGGGTCATCGGTAGGTGAACATGTCCTAAAGATGATCGGCTATATTGAAGAGCTCGCAGACCTTGGGACGACTTTGGATAATGAGCTCTATACAGACCTTATTCTCCAGTCCCTTCCTCCCACCTACGCCCAGTTTATCCTCAACTTCAATCTTCAAGGAAAAGAAGTTGAACTTGCGGAACTCCTGAACATGTTAAGGAGTGCAGAGGGCACCTTGCAGAAGGCAAGGGAAACACCCGCTATGTTTGTTGGCGGTGCATCTTCTTCCGGGTCCAAGGCTAGGGCCAAAGGAAGGAAGAAGAAGGCCGCACCCAAACTTAGAGGAGGTGTTAGTAAGGTGAGAGGGAAGGGAAAGAAAAAGCTCGCAGCACCGGTAGTTGGCCTGGATGAGTGCTTCCATTGTCACAGGAAAGGGCACTGGAAGAAGGATTGCAAGGCGTGGAACGCCAAAAACCAGGAACCGAAGCAAGCTGTGGCTTCGACTTCAGGTGTGTTTGTAATTGAGAATTGTCTGTCGATCAACTCTACTTCCTGGGTATTGGATACCGGATCAGGATCTCATATTTGCAATTCATTGCAGGCACTGAGAAACCGTAGAGTGCTGAAGGAAGGTAATATGATCCTCAGGGTTGCTAACGGAGCTAGCGTGGGAGCTGCGTCCGTCGGGGATTATCACCTAGGATTGACGAGTGGACATATTTTGGTTTTGCATAACTGTTATTTTGTACCAAGCTTAACGTGTAATATCATATCAGTTTCCTTGTTATCAAATAAAGGTTATGATTTCACGTTTGTAAGAGATGTTGTCAACATCCACCTTAATCATGGTTTGATTGGGTCAGGTACACTAAATAACGGCATATATGTTTTAAACCAACTCCAAATTTTCAATGTCCAGAACACACTAAAAAGAAAGTCTCCAGATTTAAATAAAGCTTTCTTATGGCATTGTAGACTGGGTCACATCAATGAGAGAAGGTTGACTAAGTTGCATAGAGAAGGATATTTGGACACGTTTGAATATCAAACCTATGACACTTGTCAATCTTGTCTCAAAGGAAAGATGACAAAGACTCCATTTACTGGACAAGGAGAAAGAGCGAGCGAGCTCTTAGGACTCATACACAGCGATGTATGTGGTCCAATGTCTACACATGCAAGAGGTGGTTATTCCTACTTCATTACTTTTACAGATGATTTCTCTAGGTATGGACATGTTTTCTTAATGAAGCATAAATCCGAGGCCTTTGAGAAATTCAAGGAATACAAGAGTGAAGTGGAAAACCAAACAGGCAAAAGTATTAAGACACTAAGATCTGATCGAGGTGGAGAATACTTAAGTGCCGAGTTCCTAGGTTACCTAAAAGAGAAAGGAATTCTCTCTCAGCTTACCCTCCATACACTCCACAGCATAACGGTGTATCGGAGAGACGGAATCGAACCCTATTGGATATGGTACGATCCATGATGAGTAATGCTGAGTTACCGCGATCTTTCTGGGGTTATGCGCTCGAATCAGCGGCATATCTTTTGAACAAAGTTCCAACCAAAACTGTGCCTACCACACCATATCAGATATGGAGTGGGAAGAAACCCTGTCTTCAGTACCTGAAGACGTGGGGATGTCCAGCTTTTGTAAAAAAGCAGCATTCGGACAAGCTCGAGGCACGCTCAGTAGAGTGTAAGTTTGTGGGATATCCAAAGAACTCTATGGGATATTATTTCTATTACGCAGAGGAACAAAAGGTTTTTGTTTCTCGTCATGCCCGCTTCTTAGAAACTGAATTTTTAGAAAATCAGAAGAGTGGGAGCGTAGTAGAACTGGAAGAAATTCCAGAACCACAAACTGCTACTGAAAGTTTGGTAGAACCAGGAGTTCAAGAAGAACAGGACATTCCCGCACCCCTCCGCAGGAGCAGTAGGCCGTCTCATCCGCCTGAGAGATACTACGGTTTTCTCATAGATGGGGATAGAGAGGATTGCATCATAAATGATGATGAACCTACTGACTTCCAGCAGGCCATCCAGAGCGGCGACTCGGTACGATGGCTAGATGCAATGCGGACCGAAATGGAGTCCATGTACACCAACAAAGTATGGACTTTGGACTTTGCTCCAGATGGGGTAAAACCCATAGGATGCAAATGGATCTTCAAGAAAAAGATTGGTGTAGATGGACAGGTGGAAACCTATAAGGCTAGACTTGTTGCAAAGGGTTTTCGTCAAAGACCTGGTTTGGACTATGACGAAACTTTTTCTCCAGTGGCTATGCTCAAATCCATTCGGGTCCTTCTTGCTATTGCTGCCTTCCATGATTATGAAATCTGGCAGATGGACGTAAAGACGGCTTTTCTGAATGGAAATTTAGAAGAGTGCGTCTATATGGATCAGCCAGAGGGTTTCAATCAGAGTGGGAGCAGCGGGAAAGTATGCAAGCTGCTTAAGTCCATTTATGGACTAAAGCAGGCATCGCGGAGTTGGAACATCTGTTTTGATGAGACAGTCAAAGAATATGACTTTATCAAAAATCCAGATGAACCGTGCATATATAGTAAAGTTGTAGCCAGAAATGTCGTATTCCTCGTCTTGTACGTGGATGACATTCTATTAATAGGAAATGACATTCCTATGCTACAATCTGTCAAAGGATTCTTGTCACACAGGTTCTCCATGAAAGACCTGGGTGATGCCTCTTACATTCTGGGGATCCGGATCTATCATGATAGATCCAAGAGGATGTTGGGACTTTCGCAGTCCAGGTATATCGACACTGTACTGAAAAGATTCAGTATGGAAGATTCTAAGCGCGGTAATTTACCGGCTTGTCACGGAATCACCCTCTCCAAAGAGATGTCTCCCAAGACTGATTTGGAAAGGGAACGCATGTCTATTATACCCTACGCTTCTGCGGTAGGCTCTATAATGTATGCGATGTTGTGCACCAGACCAGATGTAGCTTACGCACTGAGCGTGGTAAGCCGGTATCAATCAGACCCAGGGGAGAAGCACTGGATAGCAGTAAAGAACATTCTCAAGTACCTGAGGAGGACTAAGGATATGTTCTTGGTTTACGGCGGAAAAGACCTCAGGTTGGAGGCCTTTGCTGATTCCGGCTTCCAGAGTGATAAGGACGATTCCAAGTCCATGTCGGGTTATGTCTTTACCCTCAATGGAGGGGCGGTGTGCTGGAAGAGCTCCAAGCAGGACACCGTTGCTGACTCGACGATGGAAGCGGAGTATATAGCTGCTTGCGATGCCGCAAAAGAAGCAGTCTGGATGAAGAAGTTCCTAACAGAACTTCAGGTGGTTCCTACCATAGTTGATCCAATGCCTCTGTATTGCGACAACAACGGAGCTATAGCTTTAGCGAAGGAACCAAGGTCCCATCAGAAGTCCAGACACATCTTGAGGCGGTATCACCTGATCAGGGAGATCATTGATCGTCAGGAGATCGAGGTTCGGAGAGTTACTTCTGAAGAGAACATTGCTGATCCATTCACGAAGGCCCTACCTCAGATTCAGTTCGAGAGGCTACTCAAGATCATCGGTCTATGATATGCCAGTACATGGCCCTAGTGCAAGTGGGAGATTGTTAGTGTTTATGCCCTAGAAGGCCATTACTGTATCATACTAGTTTGTATATTACTTAATGGAAGCTTGGGATATTCACATGTATATAACAGTCTTGCTAAACATGGTAGTATGCTACTTGGTTTTTCTATCTTAATATGTGAGTGTACGTATTGATAGAGCTCTTAGGATCTTGCTTGTCTACCAGCGTTGTGATGGCAGTCACACTAGTGGAGGCTGGGTAGTCTACAAGCACATCCTTATTCAGGTCCCTGGTCGTTGGATTATCGAGACAGAGCATCGATACTCCGGAGTAGACTAGTGTGTACGCTTCTCATCCCAGTTGGGGAGATGGTCTGTCCCACAGCCGTCAGTACATCGTACTGGAGATAGTATGCAGGTGCTCGTTAGGTTACGAGTACACCGGACAGGACTCACAGGGAACTGTTGGTTGGTTTGATACCAGTCGTCAGTGAGCAGTTCCCAGGTGACATGAGTACAGCATAGTCCGCAGACTTGACACTGCTACTTCGCCTCGAGTGTGTCCCACTGTTCTTAGATTGCTACCCTACCACGGCTCAAAGGAGTCGTGCAAACAGGTAGCAGTTGGGTGCAGTCCCGAGCACTTGGAGGCAGTGGCGGTTAGATAGGAATCGTCCCTCCCGGTATTGCGAGTAGATATCGCGCTGTGTCAGAGAGCCATTACGCAAAGTCCCTGGCCAGGGCAAGCGAGATTTGCTGGTAGGTTCTAGTAGTTTCTCAGGGTGTAATGGGCTTCGCTCCGACACGACTTATACCTCTATTAGGGGACTGACGCTTGCCGCCCCCCTAGGCCCGATATGCGATAGTCTTGGACGAACGGACCGGACTGTATGGAGATTGTCACATCAGACTCAGTAGGAGTTCGGATGGGTTTCCTCATCGGCCTTCTTATCGACAACTACCTGGGGACCGTTACGTACAGCTAGTGCCGCTTGCGGTCTGTGGTTAAACCCACTGCCAGCGTAGTAGTCGAGTCTCTAGAGTCCCACACAGAGAGTTTCCTATTCCAGGCGAAACGATATAGAGGTCGTATGGTTTTACGACAAGGGTTTGAACGCATACGTGCGTTTACGCGCGTACGACTTTCGGACAGTTTTTACCAGTCGGCTTTGGTTTAAGCCAATTACTGGTATCCGGTTATTGGATTTTTACAGTCTAAAGTTTTTCCGTATTTTTGCGGATTGGAGGGGCGTTCTCGTAATTATACGAGAAGCTTCTAGAAGTGGTGACTAAGGAGGTTTAGGTGTCATTTGCATTAAATGAGTTTAGTGAGTCATGGGGGTGATTCATGCATATCATTAATGCATGATAAATGCTTAATGAGTCATGACAATGAATCACCATTTTGATATTTGTGAAGCATGCTTATTCATCACTTATTTTCTTTTCTTCAAGAATAAGAATGCTTCATATTTATTATGATAACTTACTATTCTCATCATAATTCATTCTCACTTTCTCTCTCCTCAAGCTCACTCTCTTCAAAAGACTAATCCTCCCCTCTCATGAGTTGAGTACAAGGGTTAGTAAGACTAATTAATCCATAACCATCTCTATATTACACCTAGCTTCTTTGATTAGCAATCCAAGAAGGTTAGTTGCCTCAAGTTTAGAGGCTAAGCTTGGAGTTTTGCTCTCGGGTGGATCGTCTACTACTTCTAGAAGGCCGAGGAGAACAAGGAGTTCGTAAAGACGAAGGAGTTGGTTCATTAGGTATAATCCCTAAACACAGTAGTTAAGAAACACTTTGTGTTTGGTTATTTATAGTTTAGCTTCGATTCAAGCGGTTAGTCGATGTTCGTTCACTAAACAAGTTCGTTTTTGAAAATTCCGCCTCCCCACAAGTTCTGGGGTGTAGTACATCGACTTACATCACATTGGACGAATTCTTTAAGCATGTTCTTGAGAATGAAGCCGATGACGCTGATGAAGGAGACAATTCTTCAGAAGAACCCGAGGATTATGTGGCAAGCTGCCATATGATCTCTCACTCATCAATAGATGGTGAAGAAGCTCCTGATGCAGAGAAACTGGGAGCAGATCCCAAACTGGAACTCCTAGAACCGTCAGACAAGATGATTGATATGTTACTGAACGAGGCCTGTCAAAAGAGCAAAGCTGATCGAGAGCGCGAAATGGCCATATTTGAGAAAGCCAAACGCCGGCGGCTGGACAAAAAGGTTGAGGTACCCCAACCGGATGGAAGCACTTCTGCCGCCAGCAAAAGCAGGTTTAAGATAAGAAAGCAGTTCGTTAAAGCCTTGTCAATGGGAATGAAGCTGTCACCTCTTAAAGAAGACACTTCAGAAAATACGTTCCCCGACGAACTAGATGCACATCCAGACTACTGCTTATACCATCGGAGGATCACACACCCTACCGAAGAATGCAATGCCTTTAAAAATTGGTGGCAGGGATACGTTGCTCATCGACAGCGTTTTAAGCGGATGAAGCGCAAAACTCGTCAAGAGCAGAGAAGAGCGACAGATGAGCGCAAAAGATCTGCCGGCGACTGTCACATGGTTAATTCCGGGGGATCGCAAGTTCTCACCTTTGGGAGCGATTCCGATGAAGAAATAGCCCTCGGCCCTCTCTTCAAGGAATCCATCTCCGAAACAGAAGAGATGAAGACCTGCGAGAACATTCAGCTGCGTAATCGCACGTTACCCGAAAAGAATCTCGGGCCCACAAACAATGGATCGAAAAAAAAAGATAAGGGAAAAAAGTCCCTGAAGATATCGTGCTCAATGATCAAGTCGTCAAAGAGCTGAGAGCCAAGAACCCGCCAAAGAAAAACAAGGTGGATTACAATGTTCTGGCATACCTGAGGAAGATACCCTCGCAGTTAAGTATTCTCGATGCCCTTCTGCTATCTAAAGAGGCGAGAGATTCTTTGATCAAGGCACTATAAGAGCCCGAGCAGTTCCAAGCTTTCCTTGTAGAAGAAAAGATGAAGGACGAGCTGGAAGAAGTGCACACTGCTGACATCACTTTTGCCGAAGAAGATCTCCTCCTCAGGACGTGCGAGCATAACCGTCCCCTCTATGTCTTCGGGTATTGCCATGACATCAAGATAGGGAAGATCCTAATTGACAATGGGTCCTCTGTCAACCTCCTAAATGTAAGAGTGCTAAAAGAAATCTGCATGAGCGTTCAACACCTCGCTCGGGATAAAATCACTATCTCCGGGTTCGACTTCCAGTCATCGTGAATGCTCGGGTCTGTGATCCTGACGTTAAGCTTTGGGTTGCTCGTCACTGACATCAAGTTTCGTGTCATTGACGCCAAGACTTGCTACAACGCTTTCCTCGGCAGGCCTTGGCTACACGAGTACAACATCATCCCTTCTACACAACATCAGTGTATGAAGTATTTCAAAGATGGTCTCGAGTACATCGTGACAGGGTAGCTGAACCCATTTTCCGTAAACGAAGTCCGAAAGTACGAGGATGCAAAATATTTCCTGCCATACTTTGAAGACACGGAAAGATACCGTAAACCGGAGAATAAGCAGAAAGCAATCACCACTATTCCGGTCTTCGGGAGTGATACCAAGGAGGAAGAAGAGATAGTTTATTCAGGGCCGCCCCAATACACCAATCCAGGACGTTCCATCCCTATTTTGGTCTTTGGCAGTGACTCTGAAGACGAGGTCAATGCAGTGTTCTCGGTCCGTCCATCAATACGAGCCCTCACTGGCAATGAACGGAGTTTGCAAATTGCCATGGTTCCGCAAGAGCATTACAAAGAGCTTGACGCACTTGATATCTATAGTGTGCAGGAATTGCAGACGTTCTATGTCCCTCCCATTCAAAAAGATGAAAAGGCGATCCTCTTTTATTGATCCGCGGAAACCAAAGTGGAGAAAGAAATCTGCCATAGTGTCGATTCTACACTTGACAGGCTTCAGCCCATCCTTCTACCCAGATACTACACAGAAAGATTAAAAAGGCTGTTGAGGTGCCAAGGCGTACCTTTTAAACAGACTGCTCGACAGGCTCAGTTCTACAACAGGATCTGGAAGGTCCCTGGAACTCAGAAAAAATTGCCCAACGAGAGAATGGAAACGATCGGGCTTTGATATGTTCAATCCAAGAAACGGGAGCGATTCCATGGTTGCAACGTTATATATGACTTTGATGAAGAAGGAGATGCTCTGTTAAAAGATGCTAACCCTGAACCAAAATAAGGTCCCGTCATGAAAAAGCCAAGTCCGTCATTCGAAGAACAGATGGACAAGTTAATAAGGGAAGCGGGTCAAAAAGTCTGGGATGACCACAACCGCGAAATGGCCATTTATGAGAAAGCAAGGACGCAGCGCCTCCTTCAGCAGGCTGCGGAGAATGACGATGCTCTTCGTTGCCAGCCCGTCATACAAAAGACCCGACGCAGAGGTAGAAACAAGCTAAAGAACGGGAAAAACGTTCGACAGCGGCAAAACGGGTCCAAGAAGCCACCCAATCAAGAATTGAGCAGCCGGGATTTGTCTCTTATAAAGAAGATGGGCCGAGTATATTCTTTTCCCCAAGACAAGACAAGGAAGATATTCGATCTTGTCATGAAACATCAAATGATTACGCTCTCGGAGCCCAAACACCCCGAACAAGCAGATGAGGTCTCTCACCTGGATTATTGCTTCTATCACCGAGCGATAGGACATCCTCTCGAAGATTGCTACACATTCAAGAACTGGGTCGAAGACCAGTATTAGCAAGGTAAGTTCGCTCTATCCAGCAGTTGGAGGGTAACCCCACCATAGAAGCATGAACCGAAAGCCACGTATGCGGCGAGAGTAGAACCAGACCAACATTGGTTTTTGAAACGATCCCGCACCTGTCACGTGATAACGATGTCGGATGACCTATCCTGGTTCTTCGAAAACTGTAAGTCCACGTTGCCCACCCCGGTGCTTGCGGGGAGGCGGAAAACGGAATAAAAATCGAATTTTTATCAACTTAGGCAACATGGACTAGACTATGAAGGATCTTTGCTAAACAAAAACAAGCTAAAGCTAACTAGAAACTAGCTAAGTGTTAGAAAGGTTATACCTAGGGCTTTATGTCCTTCTCTCCTTGCTCCTTGGAGTAGTGGAAAGAGGTCACCTTTGTCATCTTCTCACGTCGAAGAAAGATCCACCCGAAAGCCTCAACCTTTGGCTTCAACTCCAAGCTAGCAGTAACTAGGGTGTAAGAAGTGCCAATCCTTAAACCCTAGATGAGAGTAGAGATTATCAAGAAGGGGTTTTTCTCAAGCTCAAGTGTTTCTCAACACATGAGAGGGGAGAGCTTGAGGGAGAGGAAGAACAAGAGAGAGAAAGGAAAAAATAGAATGAGAGAAAAAATGAACCATTCTCACATATATGTGTGAATTATTGTAATTAGATAATTAGCTAGATAATTGTCATGGTTAATCAAGACATGACCATTATCATTTCATTTTTAATGCAAATTGCAAGGATCAAAGAGCATCTTCCAAATGAAATGATGATGGTCAAAGTGTCAACCTAGGTCAACAAGTCAAGGAGGTCAAATGGTCAATAACCATAACCATGCACAATTATATTAAACTAATATCAATTAACCATAATTCACACAAAAGCATTAGGGTTAATAAAATGACAATAGTCATTAACCCTAATCAAAGTCCTCTCCCTCTGTCTCAAGCAACTGTGCATACGCACCCGTATTCGTGATCCGAGGAACATGAATACAATGATATAAAACCAATCCAAAATCTATACTAGGATCTGGCTTAAACCAAAGCCCTCTAGTATAAGCTGTCCGGACAGCAAATGCGCACAAGTGCGCGGATGTAAACGAACCCTGTCGCAAAACCATGCGACCTCTACTCATTTTGCCTAAAGGCGAATAGCTCTTTGTGTGGGACTCTAAAGACTCGACACTACGCTGGCAGTGGGTTTAACCACAGACCGTAAGCGGCACTAGCTGTACGTAACGGTCCCCAGGTAGATGTCGATAAGAAGACTGACGAGGTGAACCCCATCTGAACTCCTACTGAGCCTGTATGTGACAGTCTCCGTACAGTTCGGTCTGTTCGTCTGATACATCGCATGGCGGGCCTAGGGGGCGGTGAACGTCAGTCCCCTAATAACGGTACAAGTCATGTCGGAGTGTAGCCCAGAACACCCTGAGATAACACTGGAAACCTACCAGTATATCTCGCTTGCCCTGGCCAGGGACTACTTGTGTAATGGCTCTCCTAGACACAGCACGATGTCAACCCCCAATACCGGGAGAGACGAATCCTGTCTAACCGTCACTGCCTCCAAGTGTTTCGGGACTGTACCCAACTACTACCTGTTTGCATGACTCCTTTGAGCCATGGTAGGGTAGTAATCTAAGTACAGTGGGAACACACTCGAGGCGAAGTGACAGTGTCAAGTCAGCGGACTAAGCTGTACTCATGTCACCTGGTAACTGATAACTGACGATAGGTATACTACCAACCAACAGTTCCCGACGAGTCCTGTCCAGTGTACTCGTAACCTAACGAGCACCCGCATACTATCTCAAGTACGACGTACTGACGGCTGTGGGACAGACCGTCTCCCTCGCTGGGATGAGAAGCGCATACGCTAGTCTACTTCGGAGTATCGATGCCCTGTCTCGATAGTCCAACGACTAGGGACCTGTATAAGGATGTGCTTATGGATTACCCAGCCCCCACAAGTGTGAGCGCCATCACAACGCTGGTAATCAAGTAAAGATCCTAAGGGCTCTACTAATATGTATACAAGCGATATGCTAAAAGAAACACATGTACATATTGAAGTAGAGACAAACCAAGTAGCATACTACCATTTTGAGCAAGATAGTCTATACAACTGTGAATATCCCAAGCTTCCATCAAGTAATATGCAAGCTAGTATGATACAGTAATGGCCTCTAGGGAATATACACTAACAATCTCCCACTTGCACTAAGGCCATGTACTGGCGTATCGAAGACCTATCATCTCGATCAGCCGCTCGAACTGAGTCTGGGGTAGGGCCTTCGTGAGTGGATCTTTAGTGTTGTTCTCCGTATTTACTCTCTTCACCTCGATCTCCCGGCAATCTACGATCTCCCTGATCAGGTGGTACCGCCTCAAAATGTGCCTGGACATCTGATGGGACCTGGGTTCCTTCGCTATAGCTATAGCGCCGTTGTTGTCACAATACAGCGGTATTGGATCAACAATGGTAGGAACCACCTGAAGCTCCGTGAGGAACTTCTTCATCCAGACAGCTTCCTTTGCGGCATCGCAAGCAGCTATGTACTCCGCTTCCATAGTTGAGTCAGCAACGGTCTCCTGCTTGGAACTCTTCCAGCAAACCGCCCCTCCATTGAGGGTAAAGACATAACCCGACATGGACTTGGAGTCATCCTTGTCACTCTGGAAGCTGGAGTCAGCAAAGGCCTCTAGCTGGAGGTCTTTTCCGCCATACACCAAGAACATCTCCTTAGTCCTTCTCAGGTACTTGAGAATGTTCTTTACCGCTATCCAGTGTTTCTCCCCTGGGTTCGACTGATACCGGTTTACAACGCTCAATACGTATGCTACATCTGGTCTGGTACACAACATCGCATACATTATAGAGCCTACCGCAGAAGCGTAGGGTATGATAGACATGCGATCCCTTTCCAAATCAGTCTTGGGAGACATCTCTTTGGAGAGGGTGGTCCCGTGACAAGCCGCTAAATTACCGCGCTTGGAATCTTCCATACTGAACCTTTTCAGTATGGTGTCAATGTACCTTGACTGTGAAAGTCCCAACATCCTCTTAGATCTATCACGATAGATCTGGATCCCCCGAATGTAGTTGGCATCGCCCAGGTCCTTCATGGAGAATCTCTGCGACAAGAATCCTTTAACTGGCTGTAGCATAGGAATATCATTTCCTATTAGGAGAATGTCATCCACGTACAAGATGAGGAATACCACAGTTCTCCCTACAATCTTACTGTAAATGCATGGTTCATCTGGATTTTTGATAAAATCGAATTCTTTGACAGTATCATCAAAGCAGATGTTCCAACTCCTCGATGCCTGCTTAAGTCCATAAATGGACTTGAGCAACTTGCACACTCTACCACTGCTCCCACTCTGATTGAATCCCTCCGGCTGATCTATATAGACGCACTCTTCCAAATTTCCATTTAGGAAAGCCGTCTTTACGTTCATCTGCCAGATTTCATAATCGTGGAAGGCAGCAATGGCAAGAAGGATCCGAATGGATTTCAGCATAGCCACTGGAGAAAAGGTCTCGTCATAGTCCAAACCAGGTCTTTGACGAAAACCCTTTGCAACAAGTCTAGTTTTATAGGTCTCAACCTGCCCATCTACACCAATCTTCTTTCTGAAGATCCATTTGCAGCCTACGGGTTTCACCCCTTCTGGAGCAAAGTCCAAAGTCCAAACTTTGTTGGTGTACATAGACTCTATCTCGGCCCGCATTGCATCCAGCCATTTTACCGAGTCACCGCTCTGAATGGCTTACTGGAAGCTAGTAGGCTCACCATAATCCATAGTGCAATCCTCTCTATCCCCGTCAATGAGAAAACCGTAGTATCTCTCGGGCGGATGAGACTGCCTACTACTCCTGCGGAGTGGCGCTGGGATGTCCTGTTCTTTCGAACCCTCTGGTTCTACCAAGCTTTCAGTAATAGCTTGTGGTTCTGGAATTTCTTCCAGTTCTATTGCGCTCCCACTTATCTGATTTTCTAAAAACTCAGTTTCCAAGAAGCGGGCATGACGAGAAACAAAAACCTTTTGTTCCTCTGCGTAATAGAAAAGATACCCCTTGGAGTTCTTTGGGTATCCCACAAACTTACACTGTACCGAACGTGCCTCGAGCTTGTCCGCATGCTGCTTTTTTACAAAAGCTGGACACCCCCATGTCTTAAAGTGTTTAAGACTGGGTTTCTTCCCACTCCACATCTGATATGGTGTGGTAGGCACTGACTTAGTAGGAACTTGGTTCAAAAGATATGCAGCTGTTTCTAGTGCATAATTCCAGAAGGATCGCGGCAACTCAGCCTTACTCATCATGGAACGAACCATATCCAATAGGGTTCGATTCCTTCTTTCCGATACACCGTTGTGTTGTGGTGTGTATGGAGGAGTAAGTTGAGAGAGAATTCCATTCTCTTTTAAGAAGCCCAGAAACTCGGCACTCAAGTATTCGCCACCTCGATCAGATCTCAGTGTCTTGATACTTTTGCCTGTTTGTTTTTCAACTTCATTCTTGTATTCCTGAAATTTCTCAAAGGCCTCGGATTTGTGCTTCATTAAGAAGACATGCCCATACCTAAAGAAATCATCTGTAAAAGTAATGAAGTATGAATAACCACTTCGCGCATGTGTAGACATTGGACCACACACAACACTGTGTATGAGTCCCAAGAGCTCGCTTGCTCTTTCTCCGTGTCCAGTGAACGGAGTCTTTGTCATCTTTCCCATGAGACAAGATTCATAAGTGGCATAAGACTGGTACTCGAACGTATCCAAGTATCCTTCTTTATGTAACTTTGTCAACCGTGTCTCATTAATGTGACCCAGTCTACAATGCCATAAGAAAGCCTGATTTAATTCCGGAGACTTTCTTTTAAGTGTGTTCTGGACACTGAAGACCTGAGCTTGATTCAAAACGTATATACCTTATTTCAATGTACCTGACCCAATCAGCACTTGATTTAGGTGGATGTTTACTACATCGCTTACAAAAGTAAAATCATATCCTTCCTTAGAAAGTAAGGATAGAGATATGATGTTACAAGTCGCACCTGGTACATAAAAATAGTCACGCAGAATCAATATCTGCCCAGTTGTCAGTCCTAGATGATATTCCCCTACGGATTCAGCATACATGCTCATTCCGTAAGCAACCCTGAGAGTCATGTCACCTTTCCTCATAACCCTACGGTTTCTCAAAGCCTGTAACAAATTACAGATATGAGATCCTGATCCGGTATCCAATACCCGGGAAGTAGGGTTAACTGACATACAGTTCTCTATCACAAACACACCTGAAGCCGAAGCCACAACATGCTTCGAATTCTGGCTACTGGCTTTACAAGCCCTGCAATCCTTCTGCCCATGTTCATTCCCGTAACAATAGGAACATCTTTCTTTTACTACATCTGTTCCTAAAACTTCTGCCCTTCCCTTTCTTTCTACTTCCCTAGTTTCCTTTAGGGTAGTAGGTAGAGACTGTTGAACTGAGTCAGCATCTGACCCGTTCTTCAACGTGGTCTTCAGGTCTGAGAGCTCAAAAGAGCTGGTCTCTGTAAGGACGTTGCCCCCTACAGATGACCCGATAGCCAACCTCGCTGGAAGCAATTCGTTCGAGGTCTCATATCTTGCGATACGAGATTGCTCTCCATATAAAACTTTGTTATGGAGGAAGATAGAAGCTGAATCCATCTTCTCGTGCTGCCTCTGGTATATACCATCAACTGAGGCTAACACGAGGCACTTGGCTTTCGCACAGTCTTCTTCCGATGTCCTACGAATATCAATATCCGTCACAGGGGAAACTGGACCTGAGACGGCAGGGGTTGGATCAGTCAAGAGGTGTTCCAACTTGTCCTGGGCAATGGACATCTGGACAGACCTTTGCCAGTCATAACAGTCAGATTCAGTCATTTTATTATCTAGATGTAACCTAGGTGTGGTCACAGGGTCGCTGCAATTAAGAGAGAGAGAAGAAAACACTTAGCATGATGCTCTTGCAAGTTTAGATTGGTTTTTAATTTATCTAAACAGGATGGCTCCCACTGTCTCTCGAATCCCTCCTCAAACCATAAAGGAAGAATTAGTCGGGATCTTTCTCACCGTACAATACTTGCTTAACCGTTCAGCCAGGCCAGTGTCGGTACTTCGAGGGAGGTTTTCCAACGCTTTCGCGGAGTTCCTTAATTAAGTAACATCTTTTCCCTGTGGGCGTAGCCCCGCTAACACCTTTCTAGACACCTACTAGGTTTATAACATTGATCGTTAAGTGAGAGTTTTCCCGAGGAGTAGCATATACTCACAGTAGGATCGGGATCCAAATATCATCGCGTGATAAAACCGAAGGAATCCTGCCAGAATCATCACACTCCAAATGGTATGCAGCGCTAGCAAGTTTCAGTACTTTTGAAACTCCCGATGTAGAATTTTGCCCCATGCTCTTATGACCTTGACTAAGGCCAACAAATCATAAGTCACATGTCAAGTTCTACCCATCGTTATCCAAGTTAATTTGAACCCACCCGTATATACCCTTGACTATGGCCAACAAAGCAATACGACTATCCCAAACCAACGCATTCTATCTATGCAACATATGAATACCCACCAGCTACCAAACACTGTGCCTTGACTAAGGCCAACAAACACAGCTTGAATACTGTTGAATATTCATATGAAACGACGGAGGGCTACGGATGGTTTTGGCGAAACCGTGAACGTAGTGAACTTGATATAGTCGATGGAACGAGATAGCTTTTAAAAGGAGTGGTTCAAGCTCCGCGTTTAAAATGCTTATTTTTGAAAAGAACCGAGTGGTTTTCAAAGTGTTCCAACGACTTATTCTTGGTTTATTTTCTTGCATTATTTCTTTTAATGCATCCCATCATTTAATCCTACCATTGTAGAAAACAACCAAAATATGACGTACGCTTATGCCATTCGCATTCGCCACGGGGCCCCATCTTCACCCGTTAGGTTACTTAACTAACGACAGAGCGGGGGCTGGGCTAGCGCGGCTGTAAAACATAAGCAACGCCTAAATAGTTATCATACATAAATATATAGCAATGATAGACATTACAGATCACAGATGAACACTTTGGATATACTAGGAATCCGCGATTCGTTCGAGCCTGCAACGAAAAACGGATTACACGGTCGCGATGAATAGCCAAACCCCACCCTAGACCCCTACGGGTGCGGCAAACTACCCGCTAAGTACCTGAAGCGAAGCAACCTCCCTCAACTCCGTGAGTAGACTACTCGGCACTTCGAGATACCCGGTAGTTTGTGCACCCCACCTTGGGTCTATCCTAGGAGCAAAAACAGTAAAAAGAAATTATACAATGACGGCTACAACCCCGATCCGGTTGTGCGGCCAAATAAATAATATTGCACCAATTTACAAACTTTACAATGAATGAAAGAAAAAGAAACTCTCATCTCACACCCATTCCCGGCTATTCATCCGCGACAATCCACCGAGTTCATATACACAAACCATCAACATTACAGATCGCAGATATGTATAACCCCCACTAATCGACGTATAGCGATTAGCGGACGTTCAATACATATATTACATCACAGATATAACCTTTTAGTCAAAGTGTATTGAAGTTCGATAAAAAATACGGATTTATAGGCCCCCAAAAATAAATTTCTATTCTGGAAAACCTGGGCACATATAAACCATCTTAAAAATCCCAAAACCAAGCCAGAAATACACTGCACCAAACTCGACCTAGTGAAGAGCCAAGACGGCCGCGGCTGCGCGGCAATAGCTTGCTATTGCCGCGGAACCGCGGCACTTTGGTCGAATCACTGGATCGTTTTTGGTGGCTTTCTTCACAAAACCCTGAGATGATTTTTTGAGTATGATTTATTTTGTTTTGAACAGAAAAAATTTTAACAGAAACTTAGGGTTTTGAAAACTCGGTTTTTCGATTTTTCCGATTCGAACTTCGATACACTCTACTACCTAGCTAGTTTATGTTTAGTTAGGCTCTGATACCACTGTAAGTCCACGTTGCCCACCCCGGTGCTTGCGGGGAAGCGGAAAACGGAATAAAAATCGAATTTTTATCAACTTAGGCAACATGGACTAGACTATGAAGGATCTTTGCTAAACAAAAACAAGCTAAAGCTAACTAGAAACTAGCTAAGTGTTAGAAAGGTTATACCTAAGGCTTTATGTCCTTCTCTCCTTGCTCCTTGGAGTAGTGGAAAGAGGTCACCTTTGTCGTCTTCTCACGTCGAAGAAAGATCCACCCGAAAGCCTCAACCTTTGGCTTCAACTCCAAGCTAGAAGTAACTAGGGTGTAAGAAGTGCCAATCCTTAAACCCTAGATGAGAGTAGAGATTATCAAGAAGGAGTTTTTCTCAAGCTCAAGTGTTTCTCAACACATGAGAGGGGAGAGCTTGAGGGAGAGGAAGAACAAGAGAGAGAAAGGAAAAAATAGAATGAGAGAAAAAATGAACCATTCTCACATATATGTGTGAATTATTGCAATTAGATAATTAGCTAGATAATTGTCATGGTTAATCAAGACATGACCATTATCATTTCATTTTTAATGCAAATTGCAAGGATCAAAGAGCATCTTCCAAATGAAATGGTGATGGTCAAAGTGTCAACCTAGGTCAACAAGTCAAGGAGGTCAAATGGTCAATAACCATAACCATGCACAATTATATTAAACTAATATCAATTAACCATAATTCACACATAAGCATTAGGGTTAATAAAATGACAATAGTCATTAACCCTAATCAAAGTCCTCTCCCTCTGTCTCAAGCAACTGTGCATACGCACCCGTATTCGTGATCCGAGGAACATGAATACAATGAGATAAAACCAATCCCAAATCTATACTAGGATCTGGCTTAAACCAAAGCCCTCTAGTATAAGCTGTCCGGACAGCAAATGCGCACAAGTGCGCTGATGTGAACGAACCCTGTCGCAAAACCATGCGACCTCTACTCATTTTGCCTAAAGGCGAATAGCTTTCTGTATGGGACTCTAAAGACTCGACACTATGCTGGCAGTGTGTTTAACCACAGACCGCAAGCGGCACTAGCTGTACGTAACGGTCCCCAGATAGATGTCGATAAGAAGACTGACGAGGTGAACCCCATCTGAACTCCTACTGAGCCTGTATGTGACAGTCTCCGTACAGTCCGGTCTGTTCGTCTGATACATCGCATGGCGGGCCTAGGGGGGCGGTGAACGTCCGTCCCCTAATAGCGGTACAAGTCGTGTCGGAGTGTAGCCCAGAACACCCTGAGATAACACTGGAAACCTACCAGTATATCTCGTTTGCCCTGGCCAGGGACTACTTGTGTAATGGCTCTCCTAGACACAGCGCGATGACAACCAACAATACCGGGAGAGATGAATCCTGTCTAACCGTCACTGCCTCCAAGTGCTTCAGGACTGTACCCAACTACTACCTGTTTGCACGACTCCTTTGAGCCATGGTAGAGTAGTAATTTAAGTACAGTGGGAACACGCTCGAGGCGAAGTGACAGTATCAAGTCAGCGGACTAAGCTGTACTCATGTCACCTGGGAACTGATAACTGACGATAGGTATACTACCAACCAACAGTTCCCGACGAGTCCTGTCCAGTGTATTCGTAACCTAACGAGCACCCGCATACTATCTCAAGTACGACGTACTGACGGCTGTGGGACAGACCGTCTCCCCCGCTGGGATGAGAAGCGCATACGCTAGTCTACTCCGGAGTATCGATGCTCTGTCTCGATAGTCCAACGACTAGGGACCTGTATAAGGATGTGCTTATGGATTACCCAGCCCCCACAAGTGTGAGCGCCATCACAACGCTGGTAATCAAGCAAAGATCCTAAAGGCTCTACTAATATGTATACAAGCGATATGCTAAAAGAAACACATGCACATATTGAATTAGAGACAAACCAAGTAGCATACTACCATTTTGAGCAAGATAGTCTATACAACTGTGAATATCCCAAGCTTCCATCAAGTAATATACAAGCTAGTATGATACAGTAATGGCCTCTAGGGCATATACACTAACAAAAACGAGGATAAAGTGGAATTGATCTCGGAATTTCTGCCGGTGCCAAAGGAGTTGGAAGATGAAATACATACTACTGCGGACAACCTAAGGAAAATCATCTTCGGGACGGCAAACGACCCGAGGCCTATGTTCGTCAGTGAACTGCTGTCCGAAGAACAGGTAGCTACGCTAAAAGACGTGCTCATGCACTATAAAGACTGCTTCACATGGAACTATTCCGAGATGCCGGGGTTAGATCCAGAAATAGCGGTGCATAAATTGGTAATATCTCCGGACGTCAAGCCAGTCAAATAAGCGCCAAGAAGGATGCGGCTCGAACTTGAAATGAGCATCAACGCCGAAGTTAAGAATCTAATCGACTCCGGCTTCGTCCAAGAAGTCCAATACCCTGACTGGATCGCCAACATTGTCCCAGTGATGAAGAAGAATGGGACGGTGCACATCTGCGTAGACTTTCGGAACCTCAACAAAGCTTGTCTGAAAGACGACTTTTCCGTACCGGTTACTGAGCTGATGATAGACAACATGTCCACTTATGAAGTTTTCTCCTTCATGGACGGCTTATCAGGGTACAATCAAATAAAGATGCATCCCGAAGACCAGAAGCATACCGCTTTCCGGACCCCTTTGGGCATATTCTTCTACAAAGTGATGCCTTTCGGTCTGAAGAACGCCGGCGCCACCTATCAGAGGGCCATAACGAAGATTTTCGATGACCTCATACATGAAATTGTCGAATGCTATATCGACGACCTTGTGGTTAAGCGCAAATCGCACGAGGAACATTAGGAGCATCTGAAGATCGTGTTCCAGCGCCTTTGGAAATACAACCTGAAAATGAACCCTCTGAAATGCGCATTCGAAGTTTCCTCAGGAAAATTCCTAGGATTCGTCGTAGAACACCGGGACATCGAAATAGACCCGTCAAAGATTAAGGTGATTATGGAGATGCCTTCGCCGAGAACTCTCAAGCAACTGCGATCTTTCCAAGGGAAGATTGCGTATATTCGGCGGTTCATAGCAAATCTCTCCGGCAAATCCCATACCTACAGTCACCTAATGAAGAAAGGGACCCCTTTCGTCTGGGATCGCAAATGCCAAAGTGCACTGGACGAAATCAAACAATACCTGCAGAACCCGCCAGTACCGACCGCTCCAGTCAAGAGAAAACCTCTCATCCTTTACACAACTGCCCTTGAAGGTTCCTTAGGCGCACTGTGTGTTGGATGTATATGCCCTAGAGGCCAGTATTGTATATGTATACATATGGATACTAGGGATATGTGTGTACAGAACAATCTTGCTCAGTTTTATAGTATATTATTTGACTTGTCTTTATCGGGATATGTGTATTTATTTGTATTGTTGTTATATCTGGTTTGCACATATTGATAAAGACTCGATACGGTAGTATACTATTGTGGCTTGTCTTTATCTTAACATGGCATATGTCATACTCGTTATTACATATTGCGGTTACATGTTGATAAAGCCCCTAGGATCTTGCTTGACTACCTGCGTTGTGATGGCGATCATACTTGTGGGAGCTGGGTAGTCCATAAGCACATCCTTAAATAGTCCCTAGTCGCGTGAGTACAGAGACTGGGCATTGATACTTCAGAGTAGAGTAGTGTATACGTTTCTACCCCCATCGGGGGATGGTTAGTCCCGCAGCCATTGGTCTGATGTACCCAAGATCGTATACAGGTGCTCACTGGGGTGAGTACACTGGATGGACTCGCCGAGAACTTCCATATGATACTATACCTATCGTCAGATGGATGTTCTCAGGTGGCATGTGTACAGGTTAGTCTTTGGACCCGAGATCGACATTTGTCTTGTGTGAGTTCCCACTGAACTTTGATCACTACCCTACCACGGCTCTACTGAGTCGTGCAAACAGGTTTTGGTTGGGTTCAGTCCCGAGCCACATGGAGGCAGTGAGCGATTGTCGGGGATTCGTCTCTCTCGGTATAGAGAGTCGATATCACACTGTGATTCGATTGGTCAAGACCATAAGACCTTGGCCAAGGCAGTTGGGATTTACTGATAGGTTGATCAGTAGTTTCCCGCATTGGTCCTAAGCCACATCGGCATGGCTTATCAGGTTATTAGGGTCTGACGTTCACCATCCCCTAGACCCGGTATGCGATACTCTTTGACGAAGAGACTGGACCATACGGATATTGTCACGGATAGGCTCAGTAGGAGATCCGGATGAGTTTGCTCATCGGCCTTACTTTCGACAGGTACCTGGGTAAATGTTACGTACAGCTAGTGCCGCTGACGTGCTTGTGGTTATACCCACTGCCAGAGTACCGTCGAGTCTTTAGAGTCCCACACAGAGGGTTTCCCCGATTCAAGCGAAATGATGTAGTAGCCATATTGGATACGTGCAGGGTTCGATCGATTGTTGTACTTTGTACTCGGACTTTCGATCGGACGGTTGGTGATACTAGCCGGCTCGGGTTTGAGCTGGATTATTAAATCAGGTATTGATTTAATAATTTACGTATATGTATTTCGATATTTATATTCTAGTATTACGCTCTTCATATTATTCTATCTCTTTGGGCGTTCGGGTTTTTATCCGATTGCCGGTATGTATTTACAGTAGACTGAAATCCGTATTTATT
Source organism: Agapanthus africanus (assembly GCA_030015575.1). NCBI lineage: Eukaryota > Viridiplantae > Streptophyta > Magnoliopsida > Asparagales > Amaryllidaceae > Agapanthus > Agapanthus africanus. Next base: position 410,289,907 of record CM057349.1, on the reverse strand, counting down.
ACAGATTTCCTTCTAGAAGGTGGCCACCTCATTTTGGATTTTCCATTTATTTCATAAATGGAAATGAGGTGTAAAGTGAGAGGTAAGGGAGGAAAGGTAGTGACCATGCTTCAATAGTTAACAAATGAATTTATAATTCATTTTGGAGTTACTATTGAAGCATGGTTGCTACTTGTTTAATGGAAGAAATCATACACAAAACCAAGGTGTGTATTTTCTCTTTCATCCATGCTTCATTATTTTTCTTGAGCTCTCTTTTGCTCTTCATCTCCTCCTTCTTCTCTAGCTTCCTCCACTTTCACCTTCTTCCTCGTCACTATCTTCTCATGTATTGATAATCAAGTGAAGGGGCAAGAAAGAGATAGCTTCACACTTAGAACTCCAAAACTACATCCTATATTACTTGGACTAGCATCCCAAGTTCTCTAGTTGCTCTTTTGATATTTAGCAAAGAGCTAGAGCCATGGATCATACCCCTCGGGTGGATCATCTACGACAAAGTAAAGCCGGAGAACAAGCTCGATCCCGGAGGACCGATGGAGCCGGAAAAGAAGATCAAGCAAGTTCAAGGTGGCTACGAGGAGCGAAGGATGAAGAACGAAGACCGAAGGACTTGGTTCGTTTGGTATGAATTCCTCATCATAGTAGATAGAACTCTTTTAGCTAACTAGGTTTATGGTTAAAGATCCGGCTAGGGTTTAGTCTAGCGCCAAGTTTTTATTCGCAAGAAAATTTTTGTTCCGCATTTGGCCATGGGAGTTGGCCGAGGCTCTAGGATAACCCTTCATGGTATCAGAGACAGCCTATAAACCCTAGCTTAGTAGTTTAAACAATGTTAAAACAACAAAACCGAAATGACGCCACAAAACCAAAACCCAAAACATCAGTTTCTGTTGATTTTAAAAAGGTTTCAAAAATTTTTTTAAACAAGTGCAGAGTGATCCTTATACCATGAGATGTACCCAGAACAAAAACGAGGCATTTTCACCAAGTTCTGGCCGGCCACATACCCTCAAAAACCGGCCTCATCGGATTTCTTATGGTGAAATGCTTCCAGTTTTGTTCTGGGCACTTATCTCTAGGAGTTTGGGTTTCTGGTGTTGTTTAGTTTTTGCCAAAATTTGATTCTCTGTGGTTTTCTGTACGGGGCAATTTGGCGTGTTTCGAAGTCGTTAAATTTAATATTTTTTAACAGTTTACAGTACATTTACTTTTATCTGTGACCGGGAATGTCACTCGATCGGTAAAACTTGTCTAATTGCTATATGTTCCTATAGACGGATTTTGCTAACGTGACATTCGCGTTGATATTGTGTGATTGTGCTGTGATTGTGGTTGGATTGTCGTGGTGGATAGCATGTGGTGCAATCTTAGAAATACAGTTTATAATTCATTTGTACATTTGTATTGCGGGGCGAGCGTCCGACATGTGGACTGCCGTCTTTGCCGGGTTGTATATTATTTTGGGGCACGACCGGGTTGAGGTCGATGTCACCGCTTGTATATATTATTTTCATTTTCTGTATTAGGATTACCCCACGGTGGGGTGCACGAATAGCCGGGCTCTAGAAGGCAACAATCCCGCATCTCATGATGCTGAGACGGAAGGGGCTTCATTCTAGAACTGGCGGGCTATTCGCCGCACTCGTAGGGGGTACAGGTTTTCATTGCACAGGCTATCCACACGACTGGAACGTCGGGTTTTATTTGCGGCTCAAATGAAACCCGAGGCTCCAAGATTATCCACCATTCTGTATTGTTATCTGTGATGTTGTTTATTATCATGCCTGGGACGAATGTTATATATACTTATATATACTAGTAGATGTTGTATATGTTTTGCACCCGCGCTAGTCCAGCCCCACTCTGTCCTCAGTTAAGTAACCTAACGGGTGATGATGGGGCCCAGTGGCGAATGCGGATGGTGTATACGTACATCATATTTTCGTTCTCTTCTGGTGTGATAGGTTACAAATTGATGGGACCGCATTAATTTTTCATTAATGCAAGATAATAAACCTAAAAGATGTTGTTGGAACCAAGTTTTAAAAAACTGACATTACAGACGTTCTCTTTTGCTTTCCACAGTGATATTCAGTTTGGAATATCCTGCACCTCATTCAACGAGGCAAGGGCCGAGATCCCTTCACCAGGAGTGACCCCTTGAGTAAAAGTTTGCGTCAGAGTAATAACTTCACTATAGTCGACTATTTTTTTGCTTTGCATCGTGGTATTCAGTTTGGAATATCCTGCACCTCATTCGACAAGGAAAGAGCGGAGATCCCTTCACAGGGAGTGACCTCTTTAGCAAAAGTTTTCGCCACTATATATTTACAAAACTACTCAGGTTCCTTCAACGATATCAAGTTCATTACGTTAATGGGTTTTTCGCCAAAAACCTAGCCGTAGTCCTCCATCATTTCAAATGAGTTGTACCTAGTATTCGTGCTGCGTTTGTTGGCCTTTGTCAAGGCGTAGTGTACGGTTGCTAGATATTGCTTGTTTGTTGCATAGTAAGATGCGATTGTCTAGGACAGTCGTACAACCTTGTTGGCCTTTGTCAAGGGTATATACGGGTGGGTCGAGATTAATCCAGGATAATGACGGGTTGAACTTGAATAGTGGATTATGATTTGTTGGCCTTTCTCAAGGTCATAAACTACTAGGGGCAAAAACCACATCGGGAGTTTCAAACATACAGGAAACTTGCAGATTTAGCATACCTTCTGGAGTGTGGTGACTAGAGTGGATTCCATCTAGTGCATCACACAATGATAGTTGGATCCCGATCCTACTGATGAGTAGGATTACTCTTGGGAGATTTTTCCACTTAACAATCAATGCTATAAACTAAGTAGGTGTCTAGAACGGTGTTAGCGGGCCTACGCCTCTAGGGAAAAGAGGTTATGTAATTAAGGAACTTCGCGAAAGCGATGGAAAACCTCCCTCGAAGTACCAACACCAGCCTGGCTGAAAGGTTAGGCAAGTATTATGACGTGCGATTAATCCTGACTAGTTCTTCTATTAGGGTTTGAAGAAGTATTTGAGGAAACAGTGGGAGCCATTCTGATTAGCTAAATTAATAAACCAATCTAATCTTGCAAGAGCACACGCTGAGTGTTTTCCCCCCTCTCCAGGTAGCAACCATTTCATGCCCTAATCAAGATAATAAAATGTATCGCTTGACCTATCCGAATTCTTATTCGGGGCTGGGGAACATCGGTTCGGCTCTAACTTACGACAACTGTCATAAGTATGAGCAAGGGAAAGAGGAAAGTTTTAATTCCTTGATAACCCCATCGAAGAAGAAACATACTGTTGCGTCTTCTTTAGGTGTTCTTGTTATTGAGAACCATTTTTCGGTCAGTCCTACCTCCTGGGTACTCGATACCGGATCAGTATCTCATATCTGTAATTTATTGCAGGGACTGAGAAAAAGTAGGATAGTTGGACCTGGTGATATGTCCCTCAGAGTAGGGAACGGAGCACAAGTTAATGCTGCAGCCGTCGGTGAATATCACCTAGTACTGCCAAATGGCAATGCTATGATTTTGAACAATTGCTACTATGTACCTTCCATGCTTTGCAACATCATATCAGTTTCTTTACTTGATAAAGACGGATATGACTTTGTTCTTGATAGAAATATCATGAACATTTACCTTGATAAGGTACTGGTTGCAAAAGGTACACTGTGTAATGGTATCTATGTTCTAAATCAAAACGCAGTTCTCAATGTACAAAACACACGCAAGAGGAAGAGTTCAGATACGAACGAATCCTACTTGTGGCATTATAGACTTGGTCATATCGGAAAGAAAAGACTAAGTAAGTTGCATAAAGATGGACTCTTGAATACGTTCGAATTTTCATCTTATGAAACTTGTCAGTCCTGTCTCAAAGGGAAGATGACCAAATATCCGTTCACCGGCCATGGAGAAAGAGCAGCAGAGCTCTTGGGACTCATACACAGTGATGTATGTGGTCCAATGTCTATAAATGGAAGGGGTGGGTTCTCGTACTACATCACATTCACTGACTATCTCTCTAGATTCGGATATGTGTATGTTATGAAACACAAATCTGAAGCTTTTGAGAAATTCAAAGAATTCAGAAACGAAGTAGAGAACCAGACTAGCAAAAGTATCAAGATCCTCCGATCTGATAGAGGAGGAGAGTACTTAAGCACGGAATTCCTAGAATACTTAAAAGAGAATGGAATTCTCTCTCAGCTTACTCCTCCGTATACACCACAGCACAATTATGTGTCGGAGAGGAGGAATCATACCCTATTGGACATGGTTCGCTCCATGATGAGTGATGCTAAGTTGCCTCTTTCATTCTGGGGACATGCGCTTCAAACAGCGGCATATCTTTTGAATCAGGTTCCTTCTAAATCTGTGCCTAAAACTCCGTATGAAGTATGGAAAGGAAAGGTACCATGTCTTAAGGGTATTAAGATATGGAGATGTCCGGCCTATGTGGAAACACAGAAACCGGATAGCTAGAGGCACGGTCAGTCTTATGTAAGTTTGTTGGATATCCAATGCATTCGCATGGATACATATTCTACCACACTGAGGAACATAAGATGTTTGTTGCTCGCCACGCTGTCTTCTTAGAAAAGGAATTTCTCGCAAAAGAAATTAGTGGGAGCACGGTAGAATTGAAAGAAATTCCAAAAGAACAAATTATAGCTGAAGGTTTGGAGGAACCAGAAGATTCAATAACCCCGGACGAACTTCAGCCACTCCGCAGATCGAGTAGGATTTCTCATCCGCCTGAGAGATACTACGATTTTCTCATAGATGGGGATCGAGGGGATTGCATCTTGGAAGAAGATGATCCTACTAGTTTTAGGCAGGCCGTTATCAGTAGGGACTCTGACAAATGGCTGGATGCTATGCAATCTGAAATGGAGTCCAAGTACACCAATAAAGTGTAGACCTTGGAAGTTGCTCCACCTGGGGTAAAACCCGTTGGATGCAAATGGATCTACAATAAGAAACTTGGTGTAGATGGGCAGGCGGAAACCTATAAGGCTAGACTCATTGCAAAAGGTTATCGTCAAAGACCAGGAGTGGACTATGACAAAACCTTTTCTTCAGTGGCTATGCTCAAATCCATTCGGATCCTACCTGCCATTGCTGCCTTCCATGACTATGAGATCTGGAAGATGGACGTAAAAACGGCTTTTATAAACGGAAGTTTAGAAGAGTGCGTTTATATGGATCAGCCGGAAGGTTTTTTAGACAGTGGGCGCAGCGGAAAGGTGTGAAAGTTACTCAAATCTATTTATGGATTGAAGCAAGCATCGCGGAGCTGGAACATCTGTTTTGATGAGACAGTCAAGGACTTTGACTTCATCAAAAACGAGGATGAGCCTTGTATTTATAAGAAGATTGTAGGACGAACTGTCGTATTCCTAGTCTTATACATGGACGACATTCTTTTGATAGGAAATGACATTCCTATGCTACAATAGGTCAAACTATTCTTATCACAAAGGTTCTCTATGAAAAACCTAGGTGATGCCTCGTACATTCTGGGGATCAAGATCTACAGAGATAGATCCAAGAGACAATTGGGACTTTCACAGTCCAGCTACATAGAGACCATACTAAAAAGATTTATTATGGAAGATTCCAAGCACGGTGACATACCCGTATTGCACGGAATCACCCTCTCCAAGGAGATGTCTCCGAAGACTGATGAGGAGAGGGTTCGCATGAGCACTATACCCTACGCTTCGGCGGTAGGATTTATAATGTATGCGATACTATGTACAAGACCAGATGTAGCTTACGCGCTAAGCGTGGTGAGCCGGTATCAGTCAGACCCAGGTGAGAACCACTGGACAGGAGCAAAGAACATTCTCAAGTACCTGAGAAGGACTAAGGAGATGTTCCTGGTTTACGGTAATAGAGATCTCAGGGTCGATTCCTTTACCGACTCAAGCTTCCAGAGTGACAAGGATGACAGTAAGTCTGTCTCGAGTTTTGTGTTTACCCTCAACGGAGGGGCGGTATGTTGGAAGAGTTCCAAACAGGATACCGTCACAGACTCAATGATGGAGGGGCGGTATGTCACCGCTAAGCGCGGTAACATACCCGCATTGCACGAAATCACCCTCTCCAAGGAGATGTCTCCCAAGACTGATGAGGAGAGGGGTCGCATGAGCACTATACCCTACGCTTCGGCGGTAGGATCTATAATGTATGTAATGCTATGTACAAGACCAGATGTAGCTTACGCGCTAAGTGTGGTGAGCCGGTATCAGTCAGACCCAGGTGAGAACCACTGGACAGCAGTAAAGAACATTCTCAAGTACCTGAGAAGGACTAAGGAGATGTTCCTGGTTTACGGTAATGGAGATCTCAAGGTCGATTCCTTTACCGACTCAAACTTCCAGAGTGACAAGGATGACAGCAAGTCTGTCTCGGGTTTTGTGTTTACCCTCAACGGAGGGGCGGTATGTTGGAAGAGTTCCAAACAGGATACCGTCACAGACTCAATGATGGAGGCTGAATACATTGCTGCAAGCGATGCCGCAAAAGAGGCGGTCTGGATGAAGAAGTTCATAGCTGAAATTCAGGTAGTTCCGTCCATTGTTGACCCAATACCGTTGTATTGCGATAACAATGGGGCTATAGCCTTAGCAAAAGAACCACGGTCCCATCAGAAATCTAGGCACATCTTAAGGCGGTATCGCCTTATCAGGGAGATCATGGATCGCCAGGAGATCAAGGTCCGGAGAGTGGATACGAAAGACAACACGGCGGATCCATTCACAAAGGCCCTCCCTCAAGCACAGTTCGAGCGACTTTTTGGGATGTTGGGTATGTGGTACGCCAGTAGCTGCCTTAGAGCAGACGTTGGGTATTCGGTATGCCAATCACTAGCGTTTAGTGCAAATGGGAGATTGTTGGATGTATATGCCCTAGAGGCCAGTATTGTATATGTATACATATGGATACTAGGGATATGTGTATACAGAACAATCATGCAAAGTTTTATAGTATATTACTTGACTTGTCTTTATCGGGATATGTGTATTTATTTGTATTGTTGTTATATCTGGTTTGCACATATTGATAAAGACTCAATACGGTAGTAAACTATTATGGTTTGTCTTTATCTTAACATGGCATATGTCATACTCGTTATTACATATTGCGGTTACATGTTGATAAAGCCCCTAGGACCTTGCTTGACTACCTGCGTTGTGATGGCGATCATACTTATAGGAGCAGGGTAGTCCATAAGCACATCCTTAAATAGTCTCTAGTCGTGTGAGTATCAAGACTAGGCATTGATACTCCAGAGTAGATTAGTGTATACGTTTCTACCCCCGTCGGGGGATGGTTGGTCCCGCAGCCATTGGTCTGATGTACCCAAGATCGTATACAGGTGCTCACTAGAGTGAGTACACTGGACAGACTAGCCGATAACTTCCATATGGTACTATACCTATCGTCAGATGGATGTTCTCAGGTGGCATGTGTACAGGTTAGTCTTTGGACCCGAGATTGACATTTGTCTCGTGTGAGTTCCCACTAAACTTTGATCACTACCCTACCACAGCTCTACTGGGTCGTGCAAATAGGTTTTGGTTGGGTTCAGTCCCGAGCCACATGGAGGCAGTGAGCGATTGTCGGGGATTCGTCTCTCCCGGTATAGGGAGTCGATATCACACTGTGATTCGATTGGTCAGGACCATAAGACCTTGGCCAAGGCAGTTGGGATTTACTGATAGGTTGATCAGTAGTTTCCCGCATTGGTCCTGAGCCACATCGGCATGACTTATCAGGTTATTAGGGTCTGACGTTCACCATCCCCTAGACCCGGTATGCGATACTCTTTGACGAAGAGACCGGACTGTACGGATATTGTCATGGATAGGCTCAGTAGGAGATCCGGATGAGTTTGCTCATCGGCCTTCTTTTCGACAGGTACCTGAGTAGCCGTTACATACAGCTAGTGCCGCTAACGTGCTTGTGGTTAAACCCACTGCCAGAGTACCGTCGAGTCTTTAGAGTCCCACACAGAGGGTTTCCCTGATTCAGGCGAAATGATGTAGTAGCCGTATTAGATACGTGCAAGGTTCGATCGATTGTTGTACTTTGTACTCGGACTTTCGATCGGACGGTTGGTGATACTAGCCAGCTCGGATTTGACCCGGATTATTAAATCAGGTATTGATTTAATAATTTACGTATATGTATTTCGATATGTATATTCTAGTATTACGCTCTTCGTGTTATTCTATCTCTTTGGGCGTTCGGGTTTTTATCCGATTGCCGGTATGTATTTACAGTAGACTGAAATCCGTATTTATTAAAGATTTCCTTCTAGAAGGTGGCCACCTCATTTTGGATTTTCCATTTATTTCATAAATGGAAATGAGGTGTAAAGTGAGAGGTAATGGAGGAAAGGTAGTAACCATGCTTCAATAGTTAATAAATGAATTTATAATTCATTTTGGAGTTACTATTGAAGTATGGTTGCTAATTGTTTAATGGAAGAAATCATACACAAAACCAAGGGGTGTATTTTCTCTTTCATCCATGCTTCATTATTTTTCTTGAGCTCTCTTTTGCTCTTCATCTCCTCCTTCCTCTCTAGCTTCCTCCACCTTCATCTTCTTCCTCTTCACTACTTTCTCATGTGTTGAGAATCAAGTGAAGAGGCAAGAAAGAGATAGCTTCACACTTAGAACTCCAAAACTACATCCTAGATTACTTAGACTAGCATCCCAAGTTCTCTAGTTTCTCTTTTGATATTTAGCAAAGAGCTAGAGCCATAGATCATACCCCTCGGGTGGATCATCTACGACAAAGCAAGGCCAGAGAACAAGCTCGATCCCGGATGACCGATGGAGCTGGAAAAGAAGATCAAGTAAGTTCAAGGTGGCTACGAGGAGCTAAGGATGAAGAACGAAGACCGAAGGACTTGGTTCGTTTGGTATGAATTCCTCATCATAGTAGAGAGAACTCTTTTAGCTAACTAGGTTTATGGTTAAAGATCCGGTTAGGGTTTAGTCTAGCGCCAAGTTTTTGTTCGCAAGAAAATTTTTGTTCCGCATTTGGTCACGGGAGTTGGCCGGGGCGCTAGGGTAACCCTTCACTGTGGGCACAGGAGAACGACCAAGGGAAAGAGAGAGCCCTCTACCATTTGAGTCGAGTTCTCCTGAGGACAGAAAACAACTACTCCCCTATCGAAAAACACTGTCTGACGTTAATCTTCGCGATAACGAAGCTCCGGCACTATGCGTTGGCGCATGAAGTCCACCTCATATCAAAAGTGGATCCTCTCAAATATTTGATGTCAGGAGCCATACTAACGGGACGGCTCGCTAAATGGGCCATCCTCTTGATGGAGTTCTTGATAACATATCGACCCCTCAAGGCAGTGAAAGGCCAGGCCATCGTTGACTTCCTCGCTGAGCATCCAATACCTGCCGATTCACCCTTAAATTGCGAATTGCCAGACGAGCACGCGTTTGACACGATCGACGGGAGGAGAAGAGAAAGTGGCACCCGATGGGAACTCTACTTCGATGGGGTATCTTCCATGAGAAAGCGAAAGCACAACTCCCCCATAATCAAATCTGGGGTCGGCCTCATCTTCGTGACTCCACAAGGAGGGATAATGTGCTTTGCCTTCTCCTTAACAGAGCCAAGGATGAACAATGAAGCCGAATATGAAGTTTTGATAGCAGGTCTTGATATCGCTGTCGACATGGGAATCGAAAACCTCCTCATATACGGAGACTCCCAACTAGTCGTTAGCCAAGTAAACGGCGACTATCAGACGTGCAAATTGGAGTTGGTAAAGTACAGTGAGAGAGTGCAACAATTGTTGATTCAAATCCCTGCTTACGCCCTGGAAAGCATACCGCGGGCGGAAAATAGCAAAGCGGATGAGTTAGCCAAACTCGCTAAAGAACTGGCTGACGAAAATCTCGATGATGTGAGGATCATTGTGCAACTTCACCGGGTTCTTGCACCAGCAGAAATATCTCCGGAGTCGTTCGAAGAAAAGGGAGTGACCAAGCAAACGACCTTACAAATAAAAGATCAGGGAGAAGCTAAGGATTGGAGAGAAGTCTTTATAGACTACTTCAAATCCCGTCGAACACCTGAAGAAGCGTCCTCAAGACATCAGCTCATGAAACGAGCTCTGTCTTTCGCCTTCGTCATTGATACTCTGTATAAGAGATCGTTCGACTCTCTATGGCTAAGATGCCTGGGACCTGAAGAAGCAAAGAGAGTCGTCCAAGAAACTCACGACGGACTCTGCGGTTCTCATCAAGCTGGGCCAAAGATGAAGTTGAAGATCAAAAGGTGTTGGGTTCCTAGGCACTCTCAAGAGGTCTCACAAGGCATCAACCATGCCAATTTCAAATTTTAACGGTGCCGAGAAACCCTAATACGGATCGTTGGCTAGAAGTTTAGGCGAAAAACAAACTAGTTAACACTTAACTACAAGAATACGGAAATACAACCTTTGTAGATCCGGTCCTCTACCTTCATGGCTCCATGATGAAGTCCTCTCCGCAGTCCTCATGCAATCTCGGGCTCTAGCGTCGGCTTCATCGGAGAAGAAGCGAGCTAGGTCATCGACGACGTGCCGAAGATGATCTACGTCGAGGCATCGCTAGATCAAGCTCCAACTTCACCAAGTCAAGAAAACTTGTGAAGGAAACACACTCTACTACTTGGCAAGAGGTAGAGGATGAAGAAATAGGAAGTGGGTAGACTTTAGAATTGGATTTCTCACTCATTTTCATCAATCACCATTGATGAAGAAAGGTTTTCTTCAAGTGAAGAAGAAGAAGAAGATGAAGATAATATTATGATAAGTGTTTTTAGAAAATAGAAAATAAAAGAATACTTATCATAATCAACCATGGTCAAGTGTAGAGAATTAACTAAGGTTAGATGAATGGTTAGGGTTAAAGATGAAGACAAAGTGGTGACTTTGGTCAAAGCTTCATGAAGATTCAAGATGCAAACAAAGAAAGCCACCATTTTGTTTTCTTATCCATTTCTTTTTAATCCAATTAAAAAGATAAATGAATGAATAACAAAATAAAAACCCTAACCATTTACTTAACCAAGGTTTAATTCTTTACACAAACCCTAGCAAACATGTATCATCAAACATGATACATGCAAGTGCACAAAAAGTATATCACATATACAATGTGCACATCCGAGTGAGAATATCCATTTAAAGTGAACCGATACTAGTTAATGCAAAGTAATAAATCAAATATATAATTATACATTAAATCATTAAATCAACACTTGATTTAACGATCCGGTCATATCACATATAACCGACTAATATCCAATGTATCGGCTTATCAAATCAATCCATGATTCGATAACTAGGTTATATCGCATACAACCTTCCGATACATTCATCGCGAGAATGGAATGCTGTATCATATACACGTATTATTCTCGGTCCCGCACATATCTCATATGCGCTCCTATTTCGTTTCGCTTGAGCCAGGAAACCTCTGTGGAGGACTCTAAAGACTCGTCAATACGCCGGCAGCGGATGATGATCATATCAAACATCCACAAGCCGCAAGCGGTCTGCTAAACGTAACGGCCACCCGGGTATTGAGTGATCAGAAGATCGACGAGCAAGCCCGCTCACACTCCAGTGAATCCAACCAGTAACACTTACCGTACAGTCCGGTCTGATCGTCTGATATGTCGCATATCTCGCCTAGGGGTGGTAAACGTCAGACCCCAATAGCTCGATAAGTCGTGTCGATATGAGGTCTATAAGAGTTCGAGAAACTACTGGTAACACTTACCAGTAAATCTCAGCAACCCTGGCCAGGGATTTCCGGTTATAGCCAATCGAACATAGCGCAACATCAACCCCTATACCGGGAGAGATGAATCCCCTCCTATCGCTCATTGCCTCTATGTGACTCGGGACTGTACCCAAAAACCACCGTTTTGCACGCCCTCTTGGACGTGGTAAGATGGAAATCAAAGCACAGTGGGAACCACACAAGACTCTATGACGATCTCGGGTCAACAGACTACTCTGTACTAGTGTCACCAGAGAACTGCCATCTGACGTAAGGTATAATACCATCTGGGAGTTCTCGGCGAGTCCGTCCAGTGTACCCAGTCTCCACTGAGCACCCGTATATCATCTCTGATTTCAAACACCAATGGATATGGGATCATCCATCGCCCATCTGTATAGGTCGAGAAGGTACACGCTAGTCTACTCTGGTATATCGATGCCCCGTCTCGATACACCCACGACTAGGGACTTTGAAGGATGTACTTATGGACTACCATGTCCCCACTAGTATGATCCGCATCATAGTCCAGGTAGTCAAGTACACATCCTAAGGGCTTTACCAACATGTAACAGAGAGACAATCAGTGTACACGTTAAGGTAAAGAGTAACCAGATAGCATACTATCATGTCGAGCAAGAAAGTCCTCCCTATATACGTCCCAGCATCCACTACAATATACATCCAATGTACAGTAATAGCCTCTAGGGCATACATATAACTAACAAAAGGATGGGTTACTATTGTCCCACGATGATCCAAGACTGCCTCGAATACACGAAGCAGTGCTACTCGTGCCAAATTCATAGAGACTTCATCCACCAGCATCCAAATCCGCTACACCCAACGGTGGCTAGCTGGCCGTTCGAAATGTGGGGAACCGATATAATCGGGCCCATCGAACCAACGTCATCAAGAGAACACCGGTTCATATTGGCGACAACTGATTACTTCTCTAAGTGGACAGAAGCAGTACTGCTGAGAGAATTGAAGACGGAGAACATCCGCTATTTCTTCAAGACGCACGTCATATATAGGTTCGGCACTCCGCGACGGATTATCTTCGATAACGGGCCAGCCTACAGAAGTTACAGAATTAGCCGCTTCGCGCAACAACATAATATAGACTGAAGATACTCTTCGGTCTATAATCCCCGGATTAATGGTCTACCTGAGGCCTTCAACAAGACCTTGACGAAGATTATAAAGAAGACGGTGTTCAGGAATAGAAGAGATTGGCACGAAAGACTGCATGAAGCTCTCTGGGCGTATCGGACCACGTTCAAAACGGCCACTAACACGACGCAGTATGCATTGGTTTTCGGCGCAGAAGCGGTACTCCCCTTGGAGATAGAGTTACCCTCTCTACGAGTGGTGGTTCATTACGAGCTAACAGATGAAGAGAACGCTCATTTTCGGCTGGAGGAGCTCGACGCCCTTGACGAAACCCGGCTCATGGCGCAACAAAACCTGAAAGCTTACAAAGCAAGGATGACACGCTCGTATGAAAGATTGACTAGGCTGAGAACATTCCGCCGAGGAGAACTCGTGCTAATAGTCAAGAGGCCTATGATCCCCAATCGTGCCAAATGGGGGAAATTCGAGCCAAACTATGAGGGCCCATATATCATAGACAAGGTCTACCAGGGTAGGGCTTACTTACTCATCGATATACATGGTGAAAGACCCTTCAGGCCAATAAACAGTCGGTTCTTGAAGAAATACTATGCCTGACCGAAACGTCGTTAAACTACTACAAACCGCAGCATCCTGTGCCAAAAAATAAAATAAAATAAAAATAAATAAAATAAAATATAAAATAAAAAAAGGTACGTCCATAAGCAAAATGGGCACGGATGAAAACCCGAAAGGGCTCCGTGAGTAAAAACAGCAGGGCTACCGGCGAGTTTGTGAAAACCCGAAAGGGCGCAATCTTGTTAAAAGACACTTGCAAGGTCCTCTCGGCCTTGTAAGGAGAAAATACCCGCGTGAGATCCTTACGACTCACAAGAGAGCAACACGCTTAGGGATCCCTATGATTCTTAAGGAGAAGTTACACTTACGAGATCCTCATGACTCGTGAGGAGAATTCCCTTATGAGACCCTCACAGCTCATTGGATTCAAAAGCCTTAAGTTACAGGGATCTGAACCTGTTCTTAAGCCATCACAATCCAGAGACTGCCCTACAAGCGGTTCAATATTGACCCTTGTGTACAATTCACGGGCACAAATAAACGTCTCCCCCACCAAGTTCCACCAATAGCGTGAAATTCCCCTATTCGGTGAACAAACACTTATAAGTCCTCTCGACTTATAAGGAAGAAACACACTTATAAGATCCTTACGACTTACAAGAGAAAACGCACTTGGGAGTCTTCATGACCCCTAAGGAGAAAACGCACCTACAAAGATCCTCACGACTCGTAGGGAGAAATACCTTTATGAGACCCTTACGGCTCATGAAGTCGAAAGCCTTAGTTGGCAGGATCTTAACCCTGTTTGCTAAGCCATTTTTGTTCGACATCGACAAAGGTAAATGATGATTCGCTCCTGGAAAAATCCCAGTTGTAACGATACTGAAGCCTAAATCGGTATCAAATTCCAAGTTTATACTCGCGACAAAAAAATCAGCGAGCCAAAAATGCATATGAAATAGCCGAAATGATGGGGCAACTTGCAATGAAATCAGCAAGTAAAATACATGCATAACAAAACAGCCGAAATGATTGGGCAACTTGCAATAAATAGCAGCGAGTAAAAAAATAGCCGAAATGATTGGGCACCGCGAAAAATAGCCGAAATGATTGGTCAATCGCGACTTTCGCGATACAAAAAGCTGAAATGATATAGCATCGCGAAAAGAAAACAAAATACGTATAAAATGAAACTTTTGCCTTGCAGGTAAGTCTATACTGACCCCTGTATACAATCCATGGGCATAAACGAAAAGGGAACCATATGTCCCAACAAACGCCATCAGAAGGAGAGTCAGGTCTCAACGGCAATATCTGCATCACAGAAGACCAGCAACGACGTTCCTCCTCATGCCAGCAGGACACGGACACAACATCACCAATCGGAGCCACGGCCAAGTCCCTAGTTCCAAGACTCTATGGTTCACAGACAATCGAAAGTCAACCCTGACACCGAAACGGCGAAAGTCAACTTTGACACTGAAACGGCGAAAGTCAACCCTGACACCGTAACGGCAAAAGTCAACCCTGACACCGTAACGGCGAAAGTCAACCCTGACACCGAAACGGGTGTCACGACCCAAGGTTCGGCCCGTGACCGGCACTTAACCACGTAACGCGACTAAGTAAGCCGAAACCCAGAAATCAAAACCATTAAAAGTATTGAGTGTTTAAACATTTAATAGAAACATTTGTTAAAACGTTTGGAAAACCTTAAGTAATTTAGTAAAATTCTTTAAAGTGCAAATTATTATTTTAAAAATTTTGGCAACATTTCCTTTGTAAAAACTAGCCCCGAAATCGGGTACAAAACAATATATGAGTAAGATGATGTAAAATAAGAAATAAGCATCCCAAACGGGAGCAATCACGCCCAACGGTGGAAACAGTCACCACAATAATGATATACGACGCCATAGCGAAGAATGAGTAAACATAAGTGAAGACAACATGAAATATAAAGCTGCATAAATAAAGTCGGGTCACAACGAGCTTGACTCCAGAGTACAAAATAATATACATCGTCCTCACAACTGGTCTCTAAGTCAATACATAAGTAGTAGATGGAGAGTAATAGGTACAACAATGTATACAACTGGAAAATAAACAGATACCGCACAATGAGCTATCCTATCAGCAAATGCCTCGCACGCCAACTGCAATGATATCTGTATCAAAAGATGCAAGAAAACAGCCTGCCACGACTACTCTGAGGGGCAACCTGTAAACACTGTGGCACAACGGGGGTGAGTTGCCAACTCGTGAATAGTAGATAACATATAAACGTAATCGCCAGTATACACGTGCTGCGATACTCTAACCTATGCCAACAGATAACATCCATATGATGAGCTAGATGAGCAATAATCATGCAACAAGTGCGATCTACCAACATCTCTAGATGATAAGCAGGGTATGCAATAATCTGCATAGCAAATGCAATCTAATAACACCTATATAGGGTGAGCAGGGTATGCAATAGTTGTGCAATAGTTGTGCAATCTAACAATATCTATATAGGGTGAGCAGGTATGCAATAATCGTGCATAACATGTGTACTCTATCAGGTACTACAGGTACAGAATGAGATGTATAATACTGAATGCTGAGCATGAGAATAAATAACATCTACACGGAATGTCAATGTGGAAAATAATCGGTGTCCATCAATACACCCAAATCCCAGTAAAACTCAGGCGCCGTCATCCTCATCGGCCCTTAAATTTTGTAAATCTCATAAAATCGTGAGTGCCCAACATCGGCACTCAAAATATCATAAAATAGTCGTTTCTAGCATCGACACGCAAATCCTCAAGTATCGGGCCCCGTCCGTCCGGATCGACCCACGGGCTCTTTCTGCGGAATCGGCCCCCGGCCCCGGTAGTACGCGTCGTCCCGTATCCATCTATCGACTCTGGTCGGTATCCTCCGGCTAACCGCCAGGTCCAACCAATCACCAGTAGGTAGTAGTCCCTCCGCCGGGCTCACCATCTAACAATACGAGTCTTCTTGCCCCGGGGTACCGTACCGGGTCCACCATGTACCCGCAATCGGTGCCTACCGCTCCTTGAATCGGATATACTCACACAAGCTCTATGGAACCGAGAAAACTTATGGTGGACGCACTGAAATATCATATCAAGAGAAGCCGGGTTTTTAAAACAGTACGTATTTTCTTAAAATAATACCACGGTTCTCAAATCCAGAAATCCTATAAATCCAAACTCAATGTGTAAATCCATGCAATGTGTCGTATGACACTGAGAGTAAAAAGGGAAAACCTGTCACGATCCGAAATTACGGAACATGACCGGCACTTAGACTATGAAACGTCTCGAGGCGTACGTAATCTAAGTAAGCCGAAAACCCAGAAATCCAAAACCAAGAAAAGTAGTAGAGTGAAAGAAAACCAATTTAAATCAAGTAGTTTTAATAGCATAAGCCGAATTATGCGTTTTCTTTTAAAACATCAAATATTTGCTGAAAATTTCGACAGAGTCTCCTTTGTAAATACTGGCCCCCAAACGGGATACAACATGAATAGTATACGAAATCAATAAAAGGCATCTCCAAGCAGGAGCTAGCTCTTCGTCAATCGACGGTCACAACCACACAAGCAATATAATATACAACTCCAACGGCGAGGATCAAAACACAAAAGGAAACTCAAAACCACCAGAAATCCACAGAAATATAACGCGCGACTCTAAGGTCGAAAGAATAACATCACTGGTCTTTATCTCTGAAATAAATACATATTTGGTTGATGGAATTTACTAGATACAACTAAATAATATTATATAAGGTAATATGATGGGTACGATACCAATAAACCCACCTACTAGCAAGTCACCCGAAAGAAGCAGTGCCAGCAAAGCCGTAATGAAACCTGTACGGCAAAACCTACAAGGAACTGTGGCACAACGGGGGTGAGTTGCCAACTCGTGAGTAGAAAAACATCTACGAACAGAAACCGCATGAACAACGCAAACCTAGGTCAACGATCATAATATATCCTCAAAATATAACCAGCAACCTATAACCATGGCTAGGGTATACCACTAAATAACAGTAATACCAAGTGCTCGTGTCAGTGCCTCAGATAGCAATATATCATATGGATGATGTAGGAATGCATGAAAACAGAATACATGTACTGAAGAAACTGCTTTCATAACTCTGTGAGATTACTTTATTTTTAAAGCGAGGTATCATAAATGAAATCAGCATAAACAGTGTCTAGCATCGACACAAAACATAAATCCTAATGTCTCAAAAATCCGAGGCTCCGGCTATCCGGACTGGCCTGTATCATCAAATCTCAGTATCTCAATATCTCAAAATCTCAGTATCAATCTCACTATCTAGGGCGCCGTCAGTCCTGACCGGCCCCTACCACCAATCTCAAGACCACGACGGTATCCTCCGGATATCCGACGCGTCGGGTAAAATCACCGGTCGGTAGTGCTCCCCTGCCAGGCTCAACGTCAACAACACGGCCTTCTCGCCCCGGGATACCGCACCGGGCCCACCATGTACCCGAAACGGTTCATCCAACTCCTCGAATCGGGTCTCGAAATCCATTAGCAAACTCATGGTGGACGACTCATACATCATAGGAAAACCGCACTTTTTATTTAAAAGAGAGGAAAGAAGCTTATACAAGTTTTGCGGTTTTCCCCCAAATCCAGAAAATCTCATGGAAATCCGAATCCAAATCATCAATAGCATATAAAACCATGAATATAAGCATGAGAATCCATGAATATGGCATAACAATGAATAACAGTATGCATGAAGTGACAAGTAATAACTACAATATCTAAGCTGGCATATAAGGTAAGTACACTAATATCATGTCAAACTACTAGCTATCAAGCTAAGTTAAGCCATAATATTTTCTAAGGTGTACGTGACATGGCAATTACCGATGAAGATGTGTGTGAGCCAGCAAGTAAGTGTACGTGGTACATACGCATCATCGGTAATGGTGCTGGTGTCCTAACAGCATAATATCAACAATGCAATATGAAATAACAATGTAAGTATGCGATGCGGAGCGAGCAACCATAATGAGCGGGAACTAAATATTAAACAATGGTGCCATTTGAAATAACACGAATCGTGGGGTTTTGAAAATAAGGGCTACGGTGGTTTTAAGAAAGGATACGTCTTTTGAAATATCCGTAGATCCCTTGACCTGTCTTTTAAAATACCCACGATCCGCTAGTTTTTGAAATAGGTACGAGTCTAATCTAATCTAACAACTACACTAAACTATACGGCTGAACTAACAAGCTGAACTACAGGTAAGGAAACCGCCTATCATCTGAGTCGATACATATACATACATGTATATGTATAGTCGGTGATCCCGCCTCACTAATATCATTTCCGATACCATATCTATAGTCAGACATCCCAAGTCAAGGGTGCGGATCAATCATCAATATATAGCTCGTACGTAAATCCGTCGTACGGCATCCCAAATCTGGGTACGGGTCAATACCACATTCATCATACTATTCATCTGATATCCTCTTTATCAAATATCATGATCGGGGTACTGACCTACGTCTAGTACAATACTGATACCACCTACGTATGCATGCACGTGTGTGAAACACTACGTCAAAGGACCCGCTACAACGTCATATCGTATCTCAAATACGAACCCTGCCAAATCACCGATCTCACGGCCTCAAATCAAATCTCATCGACTCATCTCAGATCCCAAGTACTATCCTCAAATCCAGTATATGAACACATAGTCCCATACCCATGTGAACACATAATTATATAACCCCATATAAGCACATATGAAGAAGAATGTATGCAAGTATGGGTGTGTGTGAAATGTGGTGCAACCTCTACTCTAGGGTCTCGCAACACTAAACCTATCCATTCACACCTAAAATCTATCTTTATCATCAATAACCTCAATAATAAATAATCAATATATATGTGTGTATACGTATTCGTATACATCATTACGGACTGTGGGGGTGCTATACGCCATCCACCCGACTTCTCCCCGTAGATATAAATCTACTCACCTGGTCCTCGCTCGCCGGTGCCGACTTCGCCACGCGCTTGCTTGTCGTCTCGAAGTCCACATGGGATACCTACATATCATAACGCACCGTATCGCATTAAAACCAAATTCGAAATCGAAACGGCATACGAAAATCAAATCGGCATGCGTATCACGCATAGGTCAAAACCTATCGCCTACAGCAGGCAAGAACAGCCAAACCAACCCTCGATGTCGATGTACAAACTTCAAACCATCGAGAAAAACCCAAACACTCTCATTTGCGCATTCACGAACACTAATTATAATATAAAATAGGTTAGAATTCACAAAAACCACAAATTCACCTTAAAAGCCATTTTTCCGAAAATCTAGCAAGCAAAAATTACCCGTTTTAGTAAAAAACTCGACGTTTAAACAAATCTAGCGGCCATAATACTTATTAAATATCTTAAATAAGTCATAAAAACAATTCCCATAATTTAATCTCATTAAATTCCATTGACCCCAAAATTCTAGTTTACAAAATACCCAATTTTAACAATTTTATAGCAAAAATACACAAACAACAATTTAGCTTGGATTTTCAAGAACTAAAGGCATTAAACCACTCAATATAATATTAATAATGACATAAAACCATAATTATATTTTAACCTAAAGCATTTCATAATTTTCCAAAATCCCTAGTTAGCAAAATAACTTAATTAGGGCATTGTATAAGTAATGGTTTGTAATTAACAACTAGATTAGCTTTCTACAATACTTAAGATGTTAATCCACATCACATAACCATGCACAATTTATCACAACCCAAATCCACAACAAAACCCTAACTTGAATTCCTTAATCATGCAATTAAGCTCATCTAAAACCTAATTAATCACTTAATTAATTAGCTTTAAGAAATTAACTAACAAATTAAGCAAAAAGGGTTGGAATTTATACCCAATAATTTTGAAGATCCACAAGCACACATAGCCTCCCAAATCGAAATTTTGTTCCCTAGATCCATGCAATTTTGGCTAATGAGAAATGGGTAGGAGTCAGATTTTGATTTTGGTGAGGTTTTACTTTGATTTTTGGCAATTTTTTTGAGGATTTTTGGAGAAGAGATGAGATGAGGGAAAGAGAAGGGAGGGGCTGCTGAAATCAGCAGTGGGCTCGGCCAAATGGGGAGGAGAAGAGAGTGTGAGGTGATTGGAGAGAGAATGGGGTCAAAAAGTCCACCTTTTACTTCTATCATTCTCTTTTCTTTTCTTTTCTTTTGCAACACAAGTGGGGACAATTGAGGGGAGGCTGCTGAATTCAGCCATGGGGAAGGAAAAATGGAGGTGTGTGAGTGTGGGTATGGGTGTGGGGTGATGAAAAATGATAAATACTATACCCCAAACATCCATTTACACTAAATTCACTAAAAAAAGCCTTTTTTCCTCAATAATTTCTAAACCGTTTTGGCAAAGGATTTCGTTTCAGAAACAATATTTTAAAATTTTGTTTAATGTGCCAAGAATTATAAAATTTGTATCAACCCATTCCAATTTTTAATTTTCCCTAATTAAATCTATTAGTGACGGCTTAAAATAATATTAAAATAATTTTTTTCAGAAAATTTGAAATTTCACCAGTGGCTCAATAAACACCAAATACTCGAAATTACATAGCTAGAATATGTATATTTAATTTTTATAATAAAGATATTTGTATTTTGACTTTTTACAGAAAACCCGCCTTATTTTACCGATTTTCCGAAATTCCACCGCAATGATTTTCAAAACGTTACAATCTTCCCCTCTTAAAGAAATTCGGTCCCCGAATTTAAGTTAAAACTCCCTCCAAATACTAAAACATCTAAGCCAAAACCATCAAGTCGTCGGGGCTCCGAAATCATAAATATATATAACAAATCGTAGCGCAACGCATGCGCATGAAAAATGAGCATATAACTCAAAATCAAAACTCCGTCATGCATCCCGCAATCATCGGAGTCATGGTAAAGACACAATGTCAAATCCAATACAAAACTAATATGATATAACTCGAAACTATACACGTAAATATCAAATCTATATATGTAAATATTTGAAGGGAATGCATGCCAAATCTCTTAAAGTCGCTGTGCAATGCGCATAACACTGCACAGTGGCAGACGTCTATCATAAGAAAATAATCATATACATATATACCTTTTGTTTGAACTGTACGTTCCGCCATTTTGGAAAACAATTTGAAAATAATCATATACATATATACCTTTTGTTTGAACAGTACGTTCCGCCATTTTGGGAAACAATTTGGAAGGGTTTTCTTGTTTTAAACGTTTCGTGTCATATCAGACACGTAGGTAAATACTGATACTATAGCTCGCTTTTTGGAATTCCCTTCGATAGCTATCAATGCATGCAAAATACATTCAGGTACTGTCCTCTGACTAGTCCTGCTCAGTACGAAAACACATAGCAAATATCATAAAAACGCACTGCTCTATAAGAAATCAATCCCAAAATATGCATACGAATACTACGTGTGTCTGATGCGTACAAAAATCAAAATCCATATATGTGACAACATATGCACAGAAACAAGATCTAAGTGCATCGGGTGTGCACGAAACATCTGTCATAGGCAACGTGAGTGCCTGACAGCAAAACAGATGCATCTGACATGCACGAAGAATCTCGATTTAGTGCATCTGGTGTGCACCAAAATCGTATCTCAAAACATGCGCTCAATCATGCGCGAAAATCCAAATCAGGTGCATCCATTGTGCACGAAATCCTGAAATCCGATATCAAGCGCCGAACATGCGCAAAATCCAATCAGGTGCACAAGGTGCACAAAACAAATATCGAACATCACAATCGAAATCGAAGTCCAGTGCATCTAAATGCACAACATACGTAACACTGCACTGCAAGCATATATGAACTATACCGAGTGCAAAAACCAAAACGTGTGCGTACATACGCACAAAATCAACTCAACTGTATGGAACCAATAAAATCATAAACGTGAGAAACCAAGGCACGAAAACGATATCAAGTGCAACCACTGTGCAAAAATCGTAAATACTCAGTAGGTGCAACCATGGTCCATGAAAACAAATATCATGAAACTCAATCATCAAAATCAATCATGCGAATAGATCGCTCAAAATACCAAAATCAAGTATGGCGGAATAGTCCCACTCAAGCACATCCTCCAAGAATCTTTGGCCAACTGTCGTGGTCACTCATAACATGTCTCGTCGACGATCCTGAACTCTGGCCTGCCGGTGTGCGTAACATGACCACTCCTGGGTTCAAGTCTTCTCGTAATTTATCCCAGAAAGGTCCTGTCGAGATCTCTCCCAAATCTCGTCTCTGCCGAACTGTCCGGGGTCATCGTCCTTTACTATATCTGTTTCTTGTTCCGGAACGGCTGCATACTCATCGCGACTCCTTTTGGAAGATATATCCAGCACAATGCCTCGGCATGCGTATCGCATCTCTGATGTCGGCGGAGTGGAACGTCATCTTATCCAGATCTTGTACGGACCTCTTTACTCCACTTTTCTCTAATGTCGACTGCTTCGGACTCGTCTCGTCGTGGCTGCATGGACTGAGCTCCAACGGCTATCCTCGTATCTGGAGTCTCCCAAGAAATGCATCTCACCACCTAGCATCCGGATGAAGTCGAACCATCCGATCGATTCGTCAAAACCTCATAATCCCCCAAGAGCTCAACATCTTGGGTATAGTTTAATAGTATCGAGTACGTACCACAGCATCGATGGTCCAGCCGTAGAAGGGCAAACCCAAGCCTTGTTAGTTGTATGTATGCCCTAGAGGCTAGTATTGTATAGATGATGTATATTATATTGGATGCTTGGACATATATAGAGATGACTTTCTTGCTCGATATAATAATATGCTATCTGGTTGCTCTTTATCTTAACATGTACACTAGTCTCTTTAAACTGTCTTATAGTTACATGTTGATAAAGCCCTTAGGATGTGTACTTGACTACCTGGACTATGATGCAGATCATACTAGTGGGGATATGGTACTCCATAGGTACATCCTTCAAGGTCCCTAGTCGTGGGTGTGTCGAGACGGGGCATCGATATACTAGTGTAGACTAGCGTGTACGCTTCTCGACCCATGAGATGGGCGATGGATGATCCCATATCCATTGGTGTTTGACATCAGAGATAGTATACGGGTGCTCAGTGGAGACTGGGTACACTGGACGGACTCGCCGAGAACTCCCAGATGGTATTATACCTCACGTCAGATGGCAGTTCTCAGGTGACACTTGTGCAGGTTAGTCTGTAGACCCGAGATCGTCATAGAGTCTTGTGTGATTCCCACTGTGCTTTGATCTCC
Organism: Agapanthus africanus; assembly: GCA_030015575.1. NCBI lineage: Eukaryota > Viridiplantae > Streptophyta > Magnoliopsida > Asparagales > Amaryllidaceae > Agapanthus > Agapanthus africanus. Next base: position 410,265,971 of record CM057349.1, on the reverse strand, counting down.
ACCTTACCACGTCTATGAGGGCGTGCAAAACGGTGGTTTTTGGGCACAGTCTCGAGTGACATGGAGGCAATGAGCGATAGGAGGGGTTTCGTCTCTCCCGGTATTGGGGGTTGATGTTGCGCTGTGCTCGATTGGCCGTAACAGGGAAGTCCCTGGCCAGAGCTGTTCAGAGATTTGCTGGTAAGTGTTACCAGTAGTTTCTCGACCCGTTATGAGCCTCACATCGGCACGACTTATCGGTTATTGGGGTCTGACGTTTACCACCCCTAGACTTGATATGCGACATATCAGACGAACAGACCGGACTGTACGGTAAGTGTTACTGGTTGGATTCACAGGAGTGTGAGCGGGCTTGCTCGTCGATCTTCTGATCGCTCAATACCCGGGTGGCCGTTACGTTTAGCAGACCGCTTGCGGCTTGTGGGTGCTTGATATGATCATCATCTGCTACCGGCGTATTGACGAGTCTTTAGAGTCCTACACAGAGGTTTCCTGGCTCAAGCGAAACGAAATAGGAGCGCATATGAGATATGTGCGGGACCGAGAATAATGCGTGTATGTGATACCGTATTTCATTCTCGCGATGAATGTTTCGAATGGTTGTATGCGATATAACCTAGTTATCGAATCAAAGATTGATTCGATAAGTCGATACATTGGATACTAGCCGGTTATGTGCGACATGACCGGATCATTGAATCAAGTGTTGATTTAATAATTTAATGTATAATTATATATTTGATATATTACTTTACATTAACTAGTATTGGTTCATTTTAAAAGGATTTTCTCACTTGATGTGCACATTGTATATGTGATATATTTTGTGTGCACTTGATTGTATCATGTTTGATGATACATACTCACTTGGGTTTGTGCAAAGAATTAAACCATGGTTAAGTTAATGATCAGGGTTTTGTTTATTTGCTTATTTATTTATTTATTTATTTTTCTATTATGGAAAAGATAAATATGATATGGTGGCTTTCTTTGGATGCTTGTTGAAGCTTCATGAAGCTTTGAACAAGTCCACCATTCTTGTCTCATGCTTAACCCTAACCACTAAAAGTAACCATGGTCTATTCTCTACATCTAACCAAGGTTAGGATATGATAAGTATTCATATTGTTTTTCTTTTTAAAAACACTCATCATATTCTATCTTCATCTTCTTCCTCTTGAACAAGAAGAAAAGCTTACTAGCTTTAATGGCATCTTGAGTAAAAGAGTGAGAAATCCAATTCTAAAGTGAACCCACCTCCTATTTCTTTATCCTCTACCTCTTGCCAAGTAGTATAGGGTGTTTTCTTCACAAGTTTCACGACTTGGTGTAGTTAGAGCTTGATCTTGTGTTGCCTCGACGTAGATCTTCTTCGGCATCGAAGCCGACGACCTAGCCTGCCCATTTCTCCGATGAAGCCGATGCTAGAGTCCGGGATCCGATATGGACAGCGAGAGGACGTCTACGTGGAGCTAAGAAAGTGGAGAACCGGATCTACAAAGGTTGTAGCCTCTTTCTTTTAGTTAAAATGTTAACTAGTTTCACTTTTCGCCTAAACTCTAGTCAACGAATCCGTATTAGGGTTTCTCGGCACTTGTATAATTTAAAATTGGCATGGTTAATACCTTATGAGACCTCATTAGAGTGCCTAGGAACCCTACAGTGGTATCAGAGCCTAGCTAGAGTCTTAGGCGAAGTCTAGACGACGTTTGAAATCCGAACGAACATCGAAACCCTAATTTTTCATGCTCTCTGGACTTTTTTCAAAAACTGGGTTTTTTCCAGATTAAAAATGCTTAAAAAATTCAGCAGGGAATTCTAAGAATTACGGTGCAAAAATTATCTCATGATATGTTTAAAGCGCGGCGGAACCGCGGCGGCTTCTGCGGCGGTTCCACGGCCAAATGATGGGATCTGCTTCCAATATTTGCACAGTAATTCATGTTTTCAGGTGCTGAGTTTTCTGGGAATTTTTAATATGCACTCAACAGTTGAGTATTCTGGGGTTGTATTGGGAATCGAAGATTCGATCGGATTATCAAACTTTGTCTATGTGTTTTTCCGGATAATTTTAGAATATTTTAAAAAGTTCGACCGGATGCAAATACCCAATCTTTCCCCTGCCGGAAAATTTCCAAGTGTTGGATTTTTCTGAGGTTTAAAAACGTTCTAAGTAGTGCAAGTAACGCGATGGTCCCTCTAGAAGACAACAAACCTTAACTCGATTATATGACCGTCTTGAACTGCCTTTTGAACTTTAGGGTTTGGGACAGTACGGCGTGCCACATGTGAGGCGTTGGCTTGACCCTTCTACGGCTAGACCGTTGGTACTGAGGCATGAAGTGAACGTCTTTGAACTTATTTCATGTGTTGAACAGTTTCGGGAAAACTTGGGTGTTCGAATGTTCGATCGGAAAGTTTAATATTTTCTATTTATCCGGAATGGGATACAATAATTGGAATTCACAAACAGTTATGAGATAACTGGATGAATGTTATAAATCTAGGGGTTTAGTCTCACTTGATATTGAAAAGAGTTTTCGATAATGGGACTAAAATGCGGGGTTTATAATTGTTAGGCATGTGATGTCTAAGTATTTCATTTGATTAGGCATGCGATGTCTAAAGAGGTTGCGGATTCCAACTGTTGTAGTTTTACACTTTTTTTTCTGTGACCGTAAGTGTAATATGTGATATCGCCGGTTTCGTTGCTATATGTCAATGACAATTGGGATGCGAATATTTACTTACGTTGATGACATATGATGTTATGTATTGCTGGATATGTTATATTGGATCGACGTGTTTGAATAGCCGGGGTTTTTTATGTGAGATGAGTGTTTTTCATTTTCATTCATGTAAAAACAAGTATGTAATATTCTTTTATTTGGGGCACTTCCAGGTTGCGGAAGATGTCACCTTTTATATATTATTTACTTTTCCGCATTAGGATAGACCCAAGGAGGGGAGCATAAGTAACCGGGTTCTAGGGTTCAGTGGGAGACCATCTCGAAGAGTCAAGTCCGGGTCTCCTAACCCTAGAATTGGTAGGGTTGCTTGCCGCTCTCATAGGGGTCTAGGGGTGTGGGATTGGCTACTCATCACGACCGTGGAATCCGTGTTTTATACTGGCTCGTATTAAAAACACGGACGTCCTAGCATATCCAATATTTCATATGATATTTTCTGCTGCGATATCTGTGATGTGATCATTTGATATGTTCTGATGGATACAGTATATAGTATATATGATATATTATATAGACGTTACTTATGTTTTGCACCCGCACTAGCCCTGCCCTGCTCTGTCGTTAGTTACCTAACCTAACGGTGCACGAGGGGACATCGAGGCGAATGCGGATGGCATAAGTGCACGTCGTATTTATCTGTGATGTTTAGGTGACTTAAATGATGGGACTTCATTAATGTGATTAATGAAAGAAAAGAAACCTAAAAGATGTTGTAGAATCAAATTTTAAATAAAATAGGTAGCTACAGTTCTTGCTTTGCACAGTGGTATATGTGATATATCCCGCACCTTATTCAATAAGGAAAGGACCGAGATCCCTTCACTGGGAGTGACTCCTTTAGCAATAACTGGCAGATGCTACACACTCGGTTTGCTTTTGATTGTTTTTGGAGTTTTTCTTTGCACAGCGATATATATGATATATCCCGCACCTCATTCGACGAGGAAAGGGCCGACGATCCCTTCACCGGGAGTGACCCCTTTAGCAAAACTAGAAAAAGCCTCAAAAACACTCCATTTCAAAATCATTCGATTCTACAATGATATCAAGTTCATTACGTAATAGGTTTTCAGAAAAACCTGTCGTAGCCCTCCGTCATTTCAGATAAGAACTGTTTAGTATTCGTGCTGCGTTTGTTGGCCTTTGTCAAGGCGTAGTGTGCGGTAGCTGAATAGTGCTTATCTGCTTGTGCATGTGATGCAGATTGTTTCAGGGTAGTCGTACGACCTTGTTGGCCTTTGTCAAGGACCGTGCGGGTGGGTTTGATTCAAGCAAGAAATGACGGGTTGAACTTGACTAGCAGCCTATGATTTGTCGGCCTTTGTCAAGGTCATAGGACACAAGGGGCAAAAGCATTATCGGGAATTTCAAGTGTTGAAATTTGCAATGAGATTGCATACCTTCTATGAGATAGTTGGATCCCGATACCCACTGCGAGTAAGAGTTACTCCTGGGAGAGTTTTGCACATTACAATTAGCTGATCAAGTAGGTGTCTAGAAAGGTGTCAACGGGGTTACGCCTCTGGGAAAACGAGGTTTACTATAATTAGGTCCGTGCGAAAGCACGGGGAACCTCCCTCAAAGTACCGACACTGGCCTGGCTGAAAGATTGGCGAAGTTGTAGGGTGTAATTAATCCTGGCTAGTCTTTCTTTTTAGGGTTTGAAGGAAGATTTGATAAAAACCAGTGGGAGCCATCCTGATTAGATAAGATAATAACCAATCTGATCTTGCAAGAGCATACGCTAAAGTGTTTTCTTCTCTCTCTCTCTCCAGGTAGCGACCATGTCATGCCCTAATAAAGATAATAATATGGATGTATTGACTGAACCCGCATATTATACTGTGCTGGGGAACGTTGGTTCCGTTCTTTCTTATAAGAGTTATGGGAATGAACAGGACATAGGGGATTACCAGGATTCCTAAGCCACCCGAATGAAGAAAGTACATGTTGATGCATTTTCTTCGGGTGTGTTCGTTACAGAGAACTGTTTCTCCATCTGCCCTACGTCCTGGGTATTAGATACCGGGTCAGGATCCCATATATGTAATCAGTTACATGGGCTTAGGAAAGGTAGAGAACTTGGAGAAGGTGATAAAGACATTAGGGTTGGAAATGGTGCAATTGTTGCAGCTAAGACTGTCGGGGAATATCACCTTGCATTACCTACTGGTAATACTTTGGTTCTGAACGAATGCTATTACATGCCGAACCTGATATGCAACATTATATCGGTTTCTTTATTAAGTAAAGAGGGATATAATTTTGTATTACAGGATAATGTTATGAACATTTTCCGTAACCAAAAGTTGGTTGGATCAGGCACGTTGTGCAATGGCATTTATGTTCTAAATCAATCAACAGTTCTGAGCATAACAAACACACACAAGAGGAAGAGTTCTGAACTGAACGAATCCTTCTTGTGGCATTGTAGACTGGGTCACATCAATGCGACACGACTGGCAAAGTTGCATAAGGATGGATATTTAAATCCGTTTGAATTTTCATCTTATGACACTTGCCAGTCATGTCTCAAAGGCAAGATGACCAAAACTCCGTTTACGGGACACGGAGAAAGAGTTACTAAACTCTTGGGACTGATACATAGTGATGTATGCGGTCCCATGTCTACACATGCCAGGGATGGTTCATCGTATTTCATTACATTCACTGACGATCTCTCTAGATTCGGATATGTGTTCCTGATGAAACACAAATCAGAAGCTTTTGATAAATTTAGAGAATATAAACATGAAGTCGAGAACTAAACCGGAAAAAGTATTAAAATCCTTCGATCTGATCGAGGAGGTGAATACTTGAGCAATGAATTCCTGGACTTCCTAAAAGAGAATGGGATTCTCTCTCAGCTGACTCCTCCATATATACCACAACACAACGGTGTATCAGAACGGAGGAACCGCACCCTATTACATATGGTGCGTTCTATGATGAGCACAGCTGAGTTACCTATTTCCTTCTGGGGATATGCGCTAGAAACATCAGCATACCTATTGAATCAAGTTCCAACTAAATCTGTACCTACCACACCATATGAGATATGGAGTGGGAAGAGACCATGTCTTAAACGAGTTAAGATATGGGGTTGCCCGGTCTATGTCAAAAGGAAAAATCCGGACAAACTCGAGGCACGGTCAGTTCTATGCAAGTTTGTGGGATATCCCAAACATTCACATGGATATCTTTTCTACCATGCAGAGGAACAAAAAGTGTTTGTTTCTCGACATGCCACCTTTTTAGAAAAGGAATTCCTTGAAGAAGAAATTAGTGGCAAAGTGGTAGAGCTGGAAGAAGTTCCAGATACACAAACCATAACTGAAGATTTAGTGGAACCAGAAGATTCAGTGGCTCCCAATGAACCTCAGCCTCTCCGCCGATCTAGTAGGGTTCCTCGCCAACCTGAGAGATACTACGGTTTTCTTATGGATGGTGGGAGCGAGGATTGCATCATGGAGGATGATGACCCAACTAGCTTAGAGCAGGCCATCACGAGTAGGGACTCAGTGAAATGGCTGGATGCTATGTGGTCCGAGATGGAATCCATGTACACCAACAAAGTATGGACTTTGGAAGTTGCTCCTGAAGGGGTAAAACCCATTGGGAGCAAATGGATCTTCAAGAAAAAACTTGGTGTGGATGGGAAAGTGGAGACTTTCAAAGCTAGACTTGTTGCAAAGGGTTTTCGTCAAAGACCAGGTGTGGACTATGACGAAACCTTTTCTCTAGTGGCTATGCTTAAATCCATCCGGATCATGCTTGCCATCGCTGCATATCATGACTACGAAATCTGGCAAATGGATGTTAAGACCGCCTTTCTAAACGGTGATTTAGAAGAGTGCGTGTACATGACTCAGCCAGAGGGCTTCGTAGACAGTGGGAGCAGCGGGAAGGTGTGCAAGCTGCTTAAATCCATTTATGGATTAAAGCAAGCATCGCGGAGTTGGAACATCTGCTTTGACGTCGTTATCAAAGAGTTTGATTTCGTCAAAAACCCAGATGAACCTTGTATTTACAAGAAGGTGGCAGAGAGTAAGGTTGTCTTCCTCGTATTGTACGTGGACGACATACTCTTGATAGGAAATGATATTCCTATGCTGCAATCAGTCAAGCTCTTCTTATCACAAAGATTCTCAATGAAAGATCTTGGTGATGCCTCCTGCATATTGGGAATCAGGATCTATAGAAATAGATCCAAACGGATATTGGGATTGTCCTAATCCAAGTACATTGACACCATACTAAAGAGGTTTAGTATGGAAGAATCCAAGCGTGGGAACTTGCCCACGATCTCTGGAGTCACTCTCTCCAAAGAGATGTCTCCCAAGACTGATTTGGAGAGAGCTCGCATGCAAGGGATACCCTATGCTTCGGCCGTAGGCTCTATCATGTACGCGATGCTATGTACCAGACCCGATGTTGCATACTCACTAAGTGTAGTGAGCAGGTATCAAGATGATCCTGGAAAGGGTCACTGGACAGCTGTGAAGAGCATTCTCAAGTAGTTGCGAAGGACTAATGAGATGCTCTTGGTGTATGGTAATGGAGAACTCCAAGTGGAGTCCTTTACCGATTCGAGCTTTCAGAGTGATAAGGACGACTCTAAGTCGCGGTCAGGATTTGTCTTTACCCTTTACGGAGGGGCGGTTAGCTGGAAGAGTTCCAAGTAGGAAACCGTGGCAGACTCGACGATGGAGGCTGAATACATCGCTGCCAACGATGCTGCTAAAGAGGCTGTCTGGATCAAGAAGTTCATTGCTGAACTTGGTGTGGTTCCATCCATTGAGCATCCAATACCTTTGTATTGCGATAACAATGGAGCGGTGGCTTTAGCCAAGGAACCCAGGTCCCATCAGCGATCCAGGCATATTCTGAGGCGGTATCACCTGATCCGGGAGATAGTTGATCGCCGGGAGATCGAGGTCAGGAGGGTTGACACGAAGAACAACACGGCGGATCCACTCACGAAGGCCATTCCCCAGATACAGTTTGAGAGACTCTTCGGGATGCTCGGTATGCGATACTACAGCAGCTGGCCCTAGTGAAAGTGGGAGATTGTTAGTTGTATGTATGCCCTAGAGGCCAGTATTGTACAGATGATGTATATTATATTGGATGCTTGGACATATATAGAGATGACTTTCTTGCTCGATATGATAGTATGCTATCTGGTTGCTCTTTATCTTAACATGTACACTAGTCTCTTTAAACTGTCTTATAGTTACATGTTGATAAAGCCCTTAGGATGTGTACTTGACTACCTGGACTATGATGCAGATCATACTAGTGGGGACATGGTACTCCATAGGTACATCCTTCAAGGTCCCTAGTCGTGGGTGTATCGAGACGGGGCATCGATATACCAGTGTAGACTAGCGTGTACGCTTCTCGACCCATGAGATGGGTGATGGATGATCCCATATCCATTGGTGTTTGACATCAGAGATAGTATACGGGTGCTCAGTAGAGACTGGGTACAATGGACGGACTCGCCGAGAACTCCCAGATGGTATTATACCTCACGTCAGATGGCAGTTCTCAGGTGACACTTGTGCAGGTTAGTCTGTAGACCCGAGATCGTCATAGAGTCTTGTGTGATTCCCACTGTGCTTTGATCTCCACCTTACCACGTCCATGAGGGCGTGCAAAATGGTGGTTTTTGGGCACAGTCCCAAGTCACATGGAGGCAATGAGCGATAGGAGGGGTTTCGTCTCTCCCGGTATTGGGGTTTGATGTTGCGCTGTGCTCGATTGGCCGTAACAGGGAAGTCCCTGGCCAAGGCTGTTCAGAGATTTGATTGTAAGTGTTACCAGTAGTTTCTCGACCCGTTATGAGCCTCACATCGGCACAACTTATCGGTTATTGAGGTCTGACGTTTACCACCCCTAGACTTGATATGCGACATATCAGACGAACAGACCGGACTGTACGGTAAGTGTTACTGGTTGGATTCACAGGAGTGTAAGCGGGCTTGCTCGTCGATCTTCTAATCGCTCAATACCCGGGTGGCCGTTACGTTTAGCAGACCGCTTGCGGCTTGTGGGTGCTTGATATGATCATCATCTGCTACCGGCGTATTGACGGGTCTTTAGAGTCCTATACAGAGGTTTCCTGGCTCAAGGGAAACGAAATAGGAGCGCATATGAGATATGTGCGGGACCGAGAATAACGCGTGTATGTGATACCGTATTTCATTCTCGCGATGAATGTTTCGAATGGTTGTATGCGATATAACCTAGTTATCGAATCAAAGATTGATTCGATAAGTCGATACATTGGATACTAGCCGGTTATGTGCGACATGACCGGATCATTGAATCAAGTGTTGATTTAATGATTTAATGTATAATTATATATTTGATATATTACTTTGCATTAACTAGTATTGGTTCATTTTAAAAGGATTTTCTCACTTGATGTGCACATTGTATATGTGATATATTTTGTGTGCACTTGATTGTATCATATTTGATGATACATACTCACTTGGGTTTGTGCAAAGAATTAAACCATGGTTAAGTTAATGATTAGGGTTTTGTTTATTTGCTTATTTATTTATTTATTTATTTTTCCATTATGGAAAAGATAAATATGATATGGTGGCTTTCTTTGGATGCTTGTTGAAGCTTCATGAAGCTTTGAACAAGTCCACCATTCTTGTCTCATGCTTAACCCTAACCACTAAAAGTAACCATGGTCTATTCTCTACACCTAACCAAGGTTAGGATATGATAAGTATTCATATTGTTTTTCTTTTTAAAAACACTCATCATATTCTATCTTCATCTTCTTCCTCTTGAACAAGAAGAAAAGCTTACTAGCTTTAATGGCATCTTGAGTAAAAGAGTGAGAAATCCAATTCTAAAGTGAACCCACCTCCTATTTCTTCATCCTCTACCTCTTGCCAAGTAGTATAGGGTGTTTTCTTCACAAGTTTCACGACTTGGTGTAGTTAGAGCTTGATCTTGTATTGCCTCGACGTAGATCTTCTTCGGCATCGAAGCCGACGACCTAGCCTGCCCATTTCTCCGATGAAGCCGATGCTAGAGTCCGGGATCCGATATAGACAGCGAGAGGACGTCTACGTGGAGCTAAGGAAGTGGAGAACCGGATCTACAAAGGTTGTAGCCTCTTTCTTTTAGTTAAAATGTTAACTAGTTTCACTTTTCGCCTAAACTCTAGTCAACGAATCCGTATTAGGGTTTCTCGGCACTTGTATAATTTAAAATTGGCATGGTTGATGCCTTATGAGACCTCATTAGAGTGCCTAGGAACCCTACAAGCCTCACTAATAGCGCCGTGGAACTGCCGCAAACCCTAAGGTTCAAAGGCTTTCACACGGTCATTAAGTCGAGTTAGGATTTCATTCTTCTACAGGGTCCATAGAAGTGCCTGCATGTCTTTCCGAATACTTTAAACTTGGACTAATAGGTTGCTGACATTCGATCGTCTTTGTCGACTCTCAACGTCTCCGCGTGAAGTCGTCTCTAGCTGGAATCAATCTATCTGATGACCTCGCATTGGGGTAGAGAACGAACCACATGTCCTAGTCATTCATCCTGGGTGACTAGCGACCTTCTATCATCTCTTAGTACAACCTCATACTGCAATACCTCCAACATCTGGGGCGATATCCCATCGTTCGCAGCAACAACTGGCTCACACGTCCGCACGTTGAACAGTGCCTCAATCATCATGAGTAAGCAATACACCAACGGTCATCAAAATCTGGTTGGTCTCTGTCATTGGCTCAATCCTCTAGGGCTGATCCGCACGTCTGAGTAATCTCATACAGCAATCCTGTTAGTCCATATTGCGACCCCCGGTTCTTACGGGGAGGCGGAAACGGTATAAAAATCAAATTTTTAGTGCAAGAGGCAACATGGACTAAACAAGGTCGGGATCGTGTCTAAACTAAACTAGCAAAAAAACGCTAAAAGGAGTTAGCTACTCGGATGAAAGTTATACCTAAACTTGAACTCCTTCTTCTTGAAATCTTGTAGAGGTTGATGGTTCTCTTTTGTCGCCTTCTTCCGTCGAAGATGGATCCACCTCGAGGGTTCGACCTTGGGCTCTTTCTCGGACTTGGAGTGAACTAGAATCTCCGGCTTGCTAATCCTTTGATCCTAGAGTGAGTAGAGAGTGACTAGGGTGTTGCTTTTCTTTTTAAAGAGAAGGATTCTCAACTCATGAGAAGGTTTCTCTTTACTAGAGGAAGAAGAAGATGAAGAGAGGAGAGAGAATGAGAATGATAGAATGAGCTATTCTTTTCTCTTCTTGCAACCATAATGCAAAAGAATAATATTATCTAAATGATAATAATTGAAAATGAGAATAGTTGATGGTAGTATTTGGAATGACCACAACCATGCTTCATTTAATAAAAAGTAAGCATGAATCAAGGAAGACTTTCAAGGCATGAAAGTGGTCAATGGTCAACAAGTCAACCAAGGTCAACAAGTCAACAAAACACAACCATAACATAATTCTCATTTAATTATTATTATTAATAGATAATATATAAATCCATTAGGGTTTGGAAAATGAAGACTGTCAACTGTGCATACGCACCCGTTCCGAAACCCTAATGAAAAACCTCATTCTCCGCCTCAAGCAACTGTGCATACACACCTGCATTCTCGTTCCGAAAAACAAGAATACCAAGATATAAAAGCAACCCCCAAAACATATACCAGTATCTGGCTCAAACCAGAGCCTGCCAGTATAATCCGTCCGGACTCCAAACGTGCACAAGTGCGCGGATGAGAACGAACCCTGTCGCAAAACCATGCGACCTCTACTCTGTTTTGCCCAGAGGCGAATACCCTCTGTGTGGGACTCTAAAGACTCGACACTACGCTGGCAGTGGGTTTAACCACAGACCGCAAGCGGCACTAGCTGTGCATAACGGTCCCCAGGTAGATGTCGACAAGAAGGCTGACGAGGTGAAACCCCATCTGAACTCCTACTGAGTCTGAATGTGACATTCTCCGTACAGTCCGGTCTGTTCGTCTGATACATCGCATGGCGGGCCTAGGGGGTGGTAAACGTCAGTCCCCCAATAGCGGTACAAGTCGTGCCGGAGCGAAGCCCAAAACACCTTGAGATAACACTGGAAACCTACCAGTATATCTCGTTTGCCCTGGCCAGGGACTACTCGTGTAATGGCTCTCCTAGACACAGCGCGATGTCAACCCCCAATACCGGGAGAGACGAATCCTGTCTAACCGTCACTGCCTCCAAGTGCTTCGGGACTGCACCCAACCACCACCTGTTTGCACGACTCCTTTGAGCCGTGGTAGGGTAGTGATCAAAGTGCAGTGGGAACACACTTGAGGCGAAGTGCCAGTGTCAAGTCAGCGGACTAAGCTGTACTCATGTCACCTGGGAACTGATAACTGACGATAGGTATAATACCAACCTGTCAGTTCCCGACGAGTCCTGTCCAGTGTACTCGTAACCCAACGAGCACCCGTATACTATCTCCAGTACGACGTACTGATGGCTGTGGGACAGACCATCTCCCACACTGGGATGAGAAGCGCATACGCTAGTCTACTCCGGAGTATCGATGCCCTGTCTCGATAGTCCTGCGACTAGGGACCTGTATAAGGATGTGCCTATAGATTACCCAGCCCCCACTAGTGTGACTGCCATCACAACGCTGGTAATCAAGCAAAGATCCTAAGGGCTCCACTAATGCGTATAAGTGATATACTGAAATAAACACAAGTACACATTGAAGTAGAAACAAACCAAGTAGCATACTACTATTTTGAGCAAGATTGTATATACAAGGTGAATATCCCAAGCATCCATTAAGTAATATACAAACTAGTATGATACAGTAATGGCCTCTAGGACATATACACTAACAATCTCCCACTTGCACTAAGGCCATGTACTGGCGTATCGAAGACCTATCATCTCGATCAGCCGCTCGAACTGAGTCTGGGGTAGGGCCTTGGTGAATGGATCTGCAGTGTTCTCTTCTGAAGCAACCCTCCGAACCTCGATCTCCTTGCGATCCACGATCTCCCTGATCAGGTGATACCGCCTCAAGATGTGCCTGGATCTCTGATGGGACCTGGGTTCCTTCGCTAAAGCTATAGCCCCGTTGTTGTCGCAATACAGAGGTATTGGGTCAACAATGGACGGAACAACCTGAAGTTCTTTCAAGAACTTCCTCATCCAGACAGCTTCTTTTGCGGCATCAGATGCAGCGATGTATTCCGCTTCCATTGTCGAGTCTGCAACGGTTTCCTGTTTGGAACTCTTCCAACACACCGCCCCTCCATTGAGGGTGAAGACAAAACCCGACATGGACTTGGAATCATCCTTGTCACTCTGGAAGCTGGAGTCAGCAAAGGCCTCGATCTGGAGGTCTTTTCCGCCATACACCAAGAACATCTCCTTAGTCCTTCTCAGGTACTTGAGAATGTTCTTTACTGCTATCCAATGTTTCTCCCCAGGGTTTGACTGATACCGGCTTACTACACTCAGTGCATAAGCTACATCCGGTCTGGTACACAACATCGCATACATTATAGAGCCTACCGCAGAAGCGTAGGGTATAATAGACATGCGATCCCTCTCCAAATCAGTCTTGGGAGACATCTCTTTAGAGAGGGTGATCCCGTGACAAGCCGGTAGGTTACCGCGCTTGGAATCTTCCATACTGAATCTTTTCACTATGGTGTCGATGTACCTGGACTGAGAAAGTCCCAATATCCTCTTGGATCTATCACGATGGATCCGGATCCCCAGGATGTATGAGGCATCACCCAGGTCTTTCATGGAGAACCTTTGTGACAAGAATCCCTTGACAGATTGTAGCATAGGAATGTCATTTCCTATCAAGAGAATGTCATCCACGTATAAAACGAGGAATACTACAGTTCTCGCTACAAATCTACTATAGATGCATGGTTCATCTGGATTTTTGATAAAGCCAAATTCTTTGACTGTCTCATCAAAACAGATGTTCCAACTCCGCGATGCCTGCTTTAGTCCATAAATGGACTTAAGCAACTTGCACACCTTTCCGCTGCTCCCACTCTGAATGAAACCCTCTGGCTGATCCATATAGACACACTCCTCTAAATTTCCATTTAGAAAAGCTGTCTTTACGTCCATTTGCCAGATCTCATAATCGTGGAAGGCAGCAATGGCAAGAAGGATCCGAATGGATTTCAGCATGGCTACTGGAGAAAAGGTTTCGTCGTAGTCCAAGCCAGGTCTTTGACGAAAACCCTTTGCTACCAGCCTAGCTTTATAGGTCTCAACCTGTCCATCTACACCAATCTTCCTTTTGAAGATCCACTTGCATCCTACGGGTTTTACCCCGTCTGGAGCAATGTCCAACGTCCATACCTTGTTGGTGTACATGGACTCCATTTCGGTCCGCATTGCATCCAGCCACTTCACTGAGTCAACGCTCTGAACGGCCTGCTGGAAGCTAGTAGGCTCATCATAATCTATGATGCAATCCTCTCTATCCCCGTCTATGAGAAAACCGCAGTATCTCTCGGGCGGATGAGACTGCCTACTACTCCTGCGGAGCGGCATAGGAATGTCCTGTTCTGTTGAACCCTCTGGTTCCACTAAGCTTTCAGTAACAGTCTGTGGTTCTGGAACCTCTTCCAGTTCTATTGTGTTCCCACTTATCTGGGTTTCTAAAAACTCAGTTTCCAAGAAGCGGGCATGCTGAGAAACAAAGACCTTTTGCTCCTCAGCGGAATAGAAAAGATACCCCCTGGAGTTCCTTGGGTATCCCACAAACTTACACTGTACTGAACGTGCCTCAAGTTTGTCCGCATGCTACTTTTTTACAAAAGCTGGACATCCCCATACCTTAAGATACTTAAGACAGGGTTTCTTCCCAGTCCACATCTCATATGGGGTGGTAGGCACAGTCTTGGTGGGAGCCTTGTTCAAGAGATACGCAGCTGCTTCTAGTGCATATCCCCAGAATGATCGCGGTAACTCAGCGTTACTCATCATGGACCGAACCATATCTAATAGGGTTCGGTTCCGTCTCTCCGATACGCCGTTATGTTGCGGAGTGTATGGAGGAGTAAGCTGAGAGAGAATACCATTCTCTTTTAAGTAATTCAGGAATTCGGCACTTAAGTATTCTCCACCTCGATCCGATCTTAGAATCTTAATACTTTTGCCGGTCTGTTTCTCCACTTCATTCTTATACTCCTGGAATTTTCCAAAGGCCTCGGACTTATGTTTCATTAAGAAGACATAACCGTACCTTGAGAAGTCATCCGTAAAAGTAATGAAGTAAGAATGTCCGCTTCGGGCATGTGTAGACATTGGACCGCACACGTCACTGTGTACGAGTCCTAAGAGCTCGCTCGCTCTTACTCCATGTCCAGTAAACGGAGTCTTTGTCATCTTTCCTTTGAGACAGGATTGACAAGTGGCATACGACTGATATTCGAACGCATTCAAATACCCTTCTGTATGTAACTTAGTCAACCTTCTCTCATTGATGTGACCCAATCTACAATGCCATAAGAAAGTCTGATTCATTTCCGGAGACTTTCTTTTGTGTGTATTCTGGACGTTGAAAATCTGTGGTTGGTTTAACACGTATATACCATTACTCAATGTACCTGACCCAATCAAAACTTGATTAAGGTGAATGTTTACAACATTACTTACAAACGCAAATTCATAACCTTCTTTAGAAACTAAAGATACAGAAATGATATTACAAGTTGCGTTGGGTACAAAAAAGCAATTACGCAAAACCAAAACATGTCCATCTGACATTCCCAGGTGATAGTCCCCCACGGCTTTAGCATCCATGCTAGCTCCGTTCGCAACTCTGAGGGTCATGTCACCTGCCTTCAAATCCCTACGGTTTCTCAACGCCTGCAAAGAATTATAGATATGAGATCCTGATCCGGTATCCAATACCCAGGAAGTAGAGTTTATTGAAAGACAGTTTTCAATAACATACACACCTGAAGCTGAAGCTGCAACCTGCTTCAATTCCTGTGTTCTGGCCTTCCAGGCCCTGCAATCATTCTTCCAGTGTCCTTTCTTATGACAAAAGAAGCATTCTTCCTTATCCACAAGCTTCCCCGCTATCTTTGTTGCTTTACCTTTTCCCTTCGTATCCACTTTACTAACACCGCCCCTTGGTTTGGCGGGGGCCTTCTTCTTCTTTCCCTTGGCTTTCGCCTTGGACCTAGAAGAAGATGATCCTCCTACAAACAAAGTGGATGTATCCCTACTTTTCTGTAGGGTGCCCTCTGCGCTCCTCAGCATGTTGAGGAGCTCTGATAGTTCAACCTCTTTTTCTTGTAGGTTGAAGTTCAGTATAAACTGGGCGTAAGTGGAAGGAAGGGACTGGAGAACTATATCCGTATATAGCTCACTCTCCAATGTGATCCCTAGGTCAGCGAGCTCCTCAATGTAGCCGATCATCTTTAGCACGTGCTCGGCTACTGATGATCCAACGGCCATTCTTGTCGAAAACAACTTTTTCGACGCTTCGTATCTTGCGATACGTGATTGCTCTCCATACAGTTCTTTTGTATGGAGCAATATGGACTCCATGTCCATATTCTCATGCCTCCTCTGATGTTCGTTGTCCATCGAGGCAAGCAGGAGGCACTTGGCCTTCGCGCTATCAATCTCCCAAGTCTTGCGGATTTCCTTATCCGCGACACTGGAAGTTGGACCAGGGACAGGGGGAGCTTTGGTGGTAAGAAGATACCCCAGCTTGTCATAAGTGATTGCTATCTTGACATTCCTGAGCCAATCTTTGTAGTTTGGCCCTGTCAGTTTGTTTTTATCTAGGAGTAACTTAAGTCCAGTCATGTTGATTGGTCGCTGCAATTAGGAGAGAGAAGAAGAAACACTCAGCATGATGCTCTTGCAAGTTTAGAGTGGTTTTTAGTTTGTCTAAACAGGATGGCTCCCACTGTTTCTCGAATCCCTCCTCAAACCATAAAGGAAGAATTAGTCAGGATCAATCCCACCGTACAATACTTGCTTAACCGTTCAGCCAGGCCAGTGTCGGTACTTCGAGGGAGGTTTTCGAACGCTTTCGCGAAGTTCCTTAATTAAAGAACCTCTTTTCCCTGGGGGCGTAACCCCGCTAACACCTTTCTAGGCACCTACTAGGTTTATAGCATTGATCGTTAAGTGAGAAATTTCCCGAGGAGTAGCATATACTCACAGTAGGATCGGGATCCAAATATCATCGCGTGACGAAACTGAAGGAATCCTACCAGAATCACCACACTCCAAATGGTATGCAAATCTAGCAAGTTTCAGTACTTATGAAACTCCCGATGTGGATTTTTGCCCCATGCTCTTATGACCTTGACGAAGGTCAACAAATCATAAGTCACATGTCAAGTTCTGCCCGTCATTATCCAGGTTAATTTGAATCCACCCGTATATACCCTTGACGAAGGTCAACAAGGTAATGCGAGTGTCCCAAACCAACGCATCTATCTATGCTACATATGAACACCCAATAGCTACCAATCACTATGCCTTGACGAAGGTCAACAAACACAGCTTGAATACTATTGAATATTCATACGAAACGACGGAGGGCTACGAATGGTTTTGGCGAAACCGTGAACGTAGTGAACTTGATTTAATCGATGGAACGAGATAGCTTTTAGAAGGAGTGGCTCAATCTCCGCATTTAAAAGTTAGTTTTGAAAAGAACCGAGTGGTTTTTCGAAAGTGTTCCATCGACTTAAACTTGGTTTATTATCTTGCATTAGTTCTTTTAATGCGTGATATTCTTGCATTAGTTCTTTTAATGCGTCCCATCATTTAATCCTACCATTGCAGAAAACAACCAAAATATGACGTACGCTTATGCCATTCGCATTCGCCACGGGGCCCCGTCATTACCCGTTAGGTTACTTAACTAACGACAGAGCGGGGGCTGGGCTAGCGCGTCTGTAAAACATAAGCAACGCCTAAATAGAAAGCAATGATAGACATTTCAGATCACAGATAAATACATTGGATATACTAGCAATCTGTAATTTGTACGAGCCTGTAACAAAAACAGATAACACGGTCGCGGTGAATAGCCAAGTCCTCGGTAGTTTGTGCACCCCTCCATGGGTCTATCCTAGGAGCAAAAACAGTAAAAAGAATTATACAATGACGGCTACAACCCCGACCCGGTTGTGCGGCCAAACAAATAATATAATTACATCAATTTACATTTACAATGAATTGCAAGAAAAGAAAACTCTCGTCTCACAACCCCCGGCTATTCACCCGCAACAATCCAACATATTTATATACACATTTCAGCACATTACAGATCATGTATAACCCCGACTAATCGTCTTATAGCGATTAGCCGACGTTCAATACATGCAAACATCACAGATATAACCATCATAGTCAAAGTGTAGTGAAGTTCGGAAAAAATACGGAATTATAGGACCCCAAAAGGAAATTTCTTTTCTGCAAAATCTGGGCACATATAATATATTTTAAAAATCCTAAAACCAACACAGACACACACTGCACGAAAAACGATGCAGAGAAAACGACAAAACGCGGCGGTTCCGCGGCAAATACATGGTTTATGCGGCGGATGGGCGGCGGTTTGGTCGAATCACTGTATCGTTTTTCTTGGGTGTTCACACAAAACCCTGAGACGAATTTACATGTATAAAGTTTTTCATTTTGAGCCAAAAAATTTTCAACAGAAACTCAGGTTTTGTGATTTTCCGGTTTTGTGATTTTTTCGGTTCCGAACTTCGTTACACTTCACTACCAAGCTAGTTTAAGTTTAGTTAGGCTCTGATACCACTGTTAGTCCATATTGCGACCCCCGGTTCTTACGGGGAGGCGGAAACGGTATAAAAATCAAATTTTTAGTGCAAGAGGCAACATGGACTAAACAAGGTCGGGATCGTGTCTAAACTAAACTAGCAAAAAAACGCTAAAAGGAGTTAGCTACTCGGATGAAAGTTATACCTAAACTTGAACTCCTTCTTCTTGAAATCTTGTAGAGGTTGATGGTTCTCTTTTGTCGCCTTCTTCCGTCGAAGATGGATCCACCTCGAGGGTTCGACCTTGGGCTCTTTCTCGGACTTGGAGTGAACTAGAATCTCCGGCTTGCTAATCCTTTGATCCTAGAGTGAGTAGAGAGTGACTAGGGTGTTGCTTTTCTTTTTAAAGAGAAGGATTCTCAACTCATGAGAAGGTTTCTCTTTACTAGAGGAAGAAGAAGATGAAGAGAGGAGAGAGAATGAGAATGATAGAATGAGCTATTCTTTTCTCTTCTTGCAACCATAATGCAAAAGAATAATATTATCTAAATGATAATAATTGAAAATGAGAATAGTTGATGGTAGTATTTGGAATGACCACAACCATGCTTCATTTAATAAAAAGTAAGCATGAATCAAGGAAGACTTTCAAGGCATGAAAGTGGTCAATGGTCAACAAGTCAACCAAGGTCAACAAGTCAACAAAACACAACCATAACATAATTCTCATTTAATTATTATTATTAATAGATAATATATAAATCCATTAGGGTTTGGAAAATGAAGACTGTCAACTGTGCATACGCACCCGTTCCGAAACCCTAATGAAAAACCTCATTCTCCGCCTCAAGCAACTGTGCATACACACCTGCATTCTCGTTCCGAAAAACAAGAATACCAAGATATAAAAGCAACCCCCAAAACATATACCAGTATCTGGCTCAAACCAGAGCCTGCCAGTATAATCCGTCCGGACTCCAAACGTGCACAAGTGCGCGGATGAGAACGAACCCTGTCGCAAAACCATGCGACCTCTACTCTGTTTTGCCCAGAGGCGAATACCCTCTGTGTGGGACTCTAAAGACTCGACACTACGCTGGCAGTGGGTTTAACCACAGACCGCAAGCGGCACTAGCTGTGCATAACGGTCCCCAGGTAGATGTCGACAAGAAGGCTGACGAGGTGAAACCCCATCTGAA
Source organism: Agapanthus africanus (assembly GCA_030015575.1). Taxonomy (NCBI): domain Eukaryota; kingdom Viridiplantae; phylum Streptophyta; class Magnoliopsida; order Asparagales; family Amaryllidaceae; genus Agapanthus; species Agapanthus africanus. The sequence continues at coordinate 410,246,224 of CM057349.1, read as the reverse complement.
CTCCTACTGAGTCTGAATGTGACATTCTCCGTACAGTCCGGTCTGTTCGTCTGATACATCGCATGGCGGGCCTAGGGGGTGGTAAACGTCAGTCCCCCAATAGCGGTACAAGTCGTGCCGGAGCGAAGCCCAAAACACCTTGAGATAACACTGGAAACCTACCAGTATATCTCGTTTGCCCTGGCCAGGGACTACTCGTGTAATGGCTCTCCTAGACACAGCGCGATGTCAACCCCCAATACCGGGAGAGACGAATCCTGTCTAACCGTCACTGCCTCCAAGTGCTTCGGGACTGCACCCAACCACCACCTGTTTGCACGACTCCTTTGAGCCGTGGTAGGGTAGTGATCAAAGTGCAGTGGGAACACACTTGAGGCGAAGTGCCAGTGTCAAGTCAGCGGACTAAGCTGTACTCATGTCACCTGGGAACTGATAACTGACGATAGGTATAATACCAACCTGTCAGTTCCCGACGAGTCCTGTCCAGTGTACTCGTAACCCAACGAGCACCCGTATACTATCTCCAGTACGACGTACTGATGGCTGTGGGACAGACCATCTCCCACACTGGGATGAGAAGCGCATACGCTAGTCTACTCCGGAGTATCGATGCCCTGTCTCGATAGTCCTGCGACTAGGGACCTGTATAAGGATGTGCCTATAGATTACCCAGCCCCCACTAGTGTGACTGCCATCACAACGCTGGTAATCAAGCAAAGATCCTAAGGGCTCCACTAATGCGTATAAGTGATATACTGAAATAAACACAAGTACACATTGAAGTAGAAACAAACCAAGTAGCATACTACTATTTTGAGCAAGATTGTATATACAAGGTGAATATCCCAAGCATCCATTAAGTAATATACAAACTAGTATGATACAGTAATGGCCTCTAGGGCATATACACTAACAAATCCACCCAACACTCGTGACGTGAAAGCACAATAAAAAGACACATCTCTGCAATCGTTTGTCGCCGGAATCATGCCCTGGTCAGTCCTCGTTCTTGACGAGCTCATGCTGACCGCAACTCTAGCCGTAGCTCTCCCTGCCCGTAATCGTGGCAGCAAAACCATAACTGGTACCGATGAGGCTAGATCAGGAATGAATATGATACTGAGCAAAGAAATATATATCCTAAGGCTCCTTAAGTGGAGTAGCGTATCGTAAGTATGCCGCGGAACATACCCACGGCACGTCACTCTACTTTAGTCACTTATTCCATCAACCAAGGGTCATCCTACGCTTCGAAAGTAAAACCTAACGCTCTGATACCAACTTTGTCACGACCCGAAAGTACGGAACATGACCGGCACTTAGACTACGAAACGACTCGAGGCGTACGTAATCTAAGTAAGCCGAAAACCCAGAAATCCAAAACCAAGAAAAGTAGTAGAGTGAAGGAAAACCAATTTAAATCAAGTAGTTTTAATAGCATAAGCCGAATTATGCGTTTTTTTTAAAACATCAAATATTTCCTGAAAATTTCGGCAGAGTCTCCTTTGAAAATACTGGCCCCCAAACGGGATACAACATAAATAGTATACGAAATCAATAAAGGGCATCTCCAAGCGGGAGCTAGCTCTTCGTCAATCGACGGTCACAACCACACAAGCAATATAATATACAACGCCAAGGGCGAGGATCAGAACTCAAAAGGAAACTCAAAACCACCAGAAATCCACAGAAATATAACGCGCGACTCTAAGGTCGAAAGAATAACATCACTGGTCTCTATCTCTGAAATAAATACATATTTGGTTGATGGAATTTACTAGATACAACTGAATAATATTATACAAGGTAATATGATGGGTACGATACCAATAAACCCACCTACTAGCAAGTCACCTGAAAGAAGCAGTGCCAGCAAAGCCGTAATGAAACCTGTACGGCAAAACCTACAAGGAACTGTGGCACAACGGGGGTGAGTTGCCAACTCGTGAGTAGAAAAACATCTACGAACAGAAACCGCATGAACAATGCAAACCTAGGTCAATGATCATAATATATCCTCAAAATATAACCAGCAACCTATAACCATGGCTAGGGTATACCACTAAACAATAGTAATACCAAGTGCTCGTGTCAGTGCCTCAGATAGCAATATATCATATGGATGATGTAGGAATGCATGAAAACAGAATACATGTACTGAAGAAACTGCTTTCATAACTCTGTGAGATTACTTTATTTTTAAAGCGAGGTATCATAAATGAAATCAGCATAAACAGTGTCTAGCATCGACACAAAACATAAATCCCAATGTCTCAAAAATCTGAGGCTCCGGCTATCCGGACTGGCCTGTATCATCAAATCTCAGTATCTCAATATCTCAAAATCTCAGTATCAATCTCACTATCTAGGGCACTGTCAGTCCTGATCGGCCCCTACCATCAATCTCAAGACCACAACGGTATCCTCCGGATATCCGACGCGTCGGGAAAAATCACCGGTCGGTAGTACTCCCCTGCCAGGCTCAACGTCAACAACACGGCCTTCTCGCCCTGGGGTACCGCCCGGGCCCACCATGTACCCGAAACGGTTCATCCAACTCCTCGAATCGGGTCTCGAAATCCATCAGCAAACTCATGGTGGACGACTCATACATCATGGGAAAACCGCACTTTTTATTTAAAAGAGAGGAAAGAAACTTATACAAGTTTTGCGGTTTTCCCCCAAATCCAGAAAATCTCAGGGAAATCCAAATCCAAATCATCAATAGCATGTAAAACCATGAATATAGGCATTAGAATCCATGAATACGGCATAACAATGAATAACAGTATGCATGAAGTGACAAGTAATAACTACAATATCTAAGCTGGCATATAAGGTAAGTACACTAATATCATGTCAAACTACTAGCTATCAAGCTAAGTTAAGCCATAATATTTTCTAAGGTGTACGTGATATGGCAATTACCGATGAAGATGTGTGTGAGCCGGCAAGTAAGTGTACGTGGTACATACGCATCATCGGTAATGGTGCTGGTGTCCTAACAGCATAATATCAACAATGCAATATGAAATAACAATGTAAGTATGCGATGCAGAGCGAGCAACCATAATGAGCGGGAACTAAATATTAAACAATGGTGCCATTTGAAATAACACGAATCGTGGGGTTTTGAAAATAAGGGCTACGGTGGTTTTAAAAAACGATACGTCTTTTGAAATATCCGTAGATCTCTTGACCTGTCTTTTAAAATACCCACGATCCGCTAGTTTTTGAAATAGGTAGGAGTCTAATCTAATCTAACAACTACACTAAACTATACGGCTGAACTAACAAGCTGAACTATAGGTAAGGAAACCGCCTATCATCTGAGTCGATACATATACATACATGTATATGTATAGTCGGTGATCCCGCCTTAATAATATCATTTCCGATACCATATCTATAGTCAGACATCCCAAGTCAAGGGTACGGATCAATCATCAATATATAGCTCGTACGTAAATCCGTTGTACGGCATCCCAAATCTGGGTACGGATCAATACCACATTCATCATACTATTCATCTGGTATCCTCTTTATCAAATATCATAATCGGGATACTGACCTACGTCTAGTACAATACTGATACCACCTACGTATGCATGCACGTGTGTGAAACACTACGTCAAAGGACCCGCTACAACGTCATGTCGTATCTCAAATACGAACCCTGCCAAATCACCGATCTCACGGCCTCAAATCAAATCTCATCGACTCATCTCAGATCCCAAGTACTATCCTTAAATCCAGTATATGAATACATAGTCCCATACCCATGTGAACACATAACTATATAACCCCATATAAGCATATATGAAGAAGAATGTATGCAAGTATGGGTGTGTGTGTAAATGTGGTGCAACCTCTACTCTAGGGTCTCGCAACACTAAACCTATCCATTCACACCTAAAATCTATCTTTATCATCAATAACCTCAATAATAAATAATCAATATATATGTGTGTATACGTATTCGTATACATCACCACGGACTGCGGGGGTGCTATACGCCATCCATCCGACTTCTCCCCGTAGATATAAATCTACTCACCTGGTCCTCGCTCGCCGGTGCCTACGTCGCCATGCGCTTGCTTGTCGTCTCGAAGTCCACATGGGGTACCTACATATCATAACGCACCGTATCGCATTAAAACCAAATTCGAAATCGAAACGGCATACGAAAATCAAATCGGCACGCGTATCACGCATAGGTCAAAACATATCGCCTACGCAGGCAAGAACAGCCAAACCAACTCTCGATGTCGATGTACAAACTTCAAACCATCGAGAAAAACCCAAACACTCTTATTTGCGAGTTCACGAACGCAAATTATAATATAAAATAGGTTAGAATTCACAAAAACCACAAATTCACCTTAAAAGCCATTTTTCCGAAAATCTAGCAAGCAAAAATTACCCGTTTTAGTACAAAACTCGACGTTTAAACAAATCTAGCGGCCATAATACTTATTAAATATCTTAAATAAGTCATAAAAATAATTCCCATAATTTAATATCATTAAATTCCATTGACCCTAAAATTCTAGTTTACAAAATACCCAATTTTAACAATTTTATAGCAAAAATACACAAACAACAATTTAGCTTGGATTTTCATGAACTAAAGGCATTAAACCACTCAATATAATATTAATAATGACATGAAACCATAATTATATTTTAACCTAAAGCATTTCATAATTTTCCAAAATCCCTAGTTAGCAAAATAACTTAATTAGGGCGTTTTATAAGTAATGGTTTGTAATTAACAACTAGATTAGCTTTGTACAATACTTAAGATGTTAATCCACATCACATAACCATGCACAATTTATCACAATCTAAATCCACAATAAAACCCTAACTTGAATTCCTTAATCATGCAATTAAACTCATCTAAACCCTAATTAATTAATTAATTAGCTTTAAGAAATTAACTAACAAATTAAGCAAAAAGGGTTGGAATTTATACCCAATAATTTTGAAAATCCACAAGCACACATAGCCTCCCAAATCGAAATTTTGTTCCCTAGATCCATGCAATTTTGGCTAATGAGAAATGGGTAGGAGTCGGATTTTGATTTTGGTGAGGTTTTACTTTGATTTTTGGCAATTTTTTTTAAGGATTTTTGGAGAAGAGATGAGATGAGGGAAAGAGAGGGGAAGGGCTGCTGAAATCAGCAGTGGGCTCGGCCAAATGGGGAGGAGAAGAGAGTGTGAGGTGATTGGAGAGAGAATGGGGTCAAAAAGTCCACCTTTTACTTCTATCATTCTCTTTTCTTTTCTTTTCTTTTCTTTCTTTTCTTTTGCAACACAAGTGGGGACAATTGAGGGGGGGGGGGCTGAATTCAGCCATGGGGAAGGAAAAATAGGGGTGTCTGAGTGTGGGTATGGGTGTGGGGTGATGAAAAATGATAAATACTATACCCCAAACATCCATTTACACTAAATTCACTAAAAAAAGCCTTTTTTCTTCAATAATTTCTAAACCGTTTTGGTAAACGATTTCGTTTCAGGAACAATATTTTAAAATTTTGTTTAATGTGCCAAGAATTATAAAATTTGTATTAACCCATTCCAATTTGTAATTTTCCCTAATTAAATCTATTAGTGACGGCTTAAAATAATATTAAAATAATTTTTTTCAGAAAATTTGAAATTTCACCAGTGGCTCAATAAACACCAAATACTAGCAATTACATAGATAGAATATGTATAATTAATTTTTATATTAAAGATATTTGTATTTTGAATTTTTACAGAAAACCCGCCTTATTTTACCGATTTTCCGAAATTCCACCGAAATGATTTTCAAAACGTTACAAAACCGCTCTTTTAAAAGAATCCAATTTTGAAAATATCTCATGTGGTCCCTATTATTCATGAAATCAAATCGATATCATCCATGTATGTAGCATATGTAGGTATGGATGTGCAAAAGGATATATACGCAAATATGAGTGTAGCACTACTATGAAAATACAGTGTGCATGTGCGCAAGTATGAAAATATCAATATATGTATGCACTGGTATGAATATACAGTATGCATGTGCGCAAGTATGAAGATATCTATATATGTGTGCACTGGTATGAATATACAGTGTGCATGTGCGCAAGTATGAAAATATCAATATATATGTGCACCGGTATGAATATACAGTGTGCATGTGCGCAAGTATGAAAATATCAATATATATGTGCACCGGTATGAATATACAGTGTGCATGTGCGCAAGTATGAAGATATCAATATATGTGTGCACTGGTATGAATATACAGTGTGCATGTGCGCAAATATGAAGATATCAATATATGTGTGCACTGGTATGAATATACAGTGTGCATGTGCGCAAGTATGAAGTTATCTATATATGTGTGCACTGGTATGAATATACAGTGTGCATGTGCGCAAGTATGAAGATATCAATATATGTGTGCACTGGTATGAATATATATTGTGGATGTGCGCAAGTATGAAGATATCTATATATGTGTGCACTGTTAGATATGTATGCCCTAGAGGCCATTATTGTATAGTACTAGTTTGTATAATACATTTTGGAGCCTTGGGATATATATACAGGTTTACGACAGTCTTGCTCGATATGGTAGTATGCTACTTGGTTTGTTTCTATCTTAATATGTGTATATGTTTCTTTTAACATATCGCTAATATATGTTGATGGAGCCCTTAGGATTTTTGCTTGACTACCGGCGTTGTGATGGCGATCACACTGGTGGGGGCTGGGTAGTCTATAAGCACATCCTTATTTTGGTCCCTAGTCGTAGGATTATCGAGACAGGGCATCGATACTCCAGAGTAGACTAGTGCATACGCTTCTCTTCCCAGCAGTGGAGATGGTCTGTCCCACAGCCATCAGTACGTCGTACTGGAGATAGTATGCAGGTGCTCGTTAGGTTACGAGTACACTGGAAAAGACTTGTCAGGATCTGTTGGTTGGTATCATACCTATCGTCAGTTAACAGTTCCCAGATGACATGAGTACAGCTTAGTCCATTGACTTGACACTGTCACTTCGCCTCGAGTGTGTTCCCACTGTTTTTAGATTACTACCCTACCACGGCTCTACTGAGTCGTGCAAACAGGTAGTAGTTGGGTGCAGTCCCGAAGCACTTGGAGGCAGTGACGGTTAGACAAGATTCGTCTCTCCCGGTATTGGGAGTTGATATCGCGCTGTGTCTAGGAGAGCCATTACACATTGTCGTCCCTGGCCAGGGCAAGCGTGAATTGTTGGTAGGTTTTCCAGTAGATTCTCAGGGTGTTTTGGGCTACACTCCGACGCGACTTGTACCGCTATTATGGGACTGACGTTTACGGCCCCCCTAGGCCCGCCATGCGATATTCTCAGACGAACAGACCGGACTGTACGGAGATTGTCACATTCAAGCTCAGTAGGAGTTCGATGGGTTCACCTCATCAGTCTTCTTATCGGCATCTACTTGGGGACCGTTACGTACAGCTAGTACCGCTTGTGGCCTGTGGTTAAACCCACTGCCAGCGTAGTGTCGAGCCTTTAGAGTCCCACACAGAGGGTTACTCGCCTTTGGGCAAAACAGTGTAGAGGTTGCATGGTTTTGCGACGGGGTTCATTCACATCCGCGCACTTGTGCACGTTTGGTGTCCGGACAGTAGCTACTAGCGGGCTTTGGTTTAAGCCAGATCCTAGTAATTGTTTTGGGATTGGTTTTGTCTCAGTGTATTAGTGTTCCTTGGAGCATGGATGCGGGTGTGTATGCACAGTTGACAGAGGCAGAGGCAGAGAATTCTCATTAGGGTTGTTGACCATTTGGCTTTGGTTGACTTGTTGACCGTTGATTTTTCTCTAAACCCTAATGAGAATATGATATATGAATAATAATATTAATTAAGTATTATTGTGCCATGGTTGAGTTGAAAGTTTGACTTTTGTTGACTTGTTGACTTTGTTGACCGGTTGACCATTTTGGACTTGTTGACCATCATCATTTCATGGCTATCATTTCATAGGTATGACTTTTGCTTGCTTGTTGTTTACAAAATGAAATAATTGCATGAAATGATAATGGTCATTGATACTAACCATCACCTTACTTAATTATTATTATTATTATTATCATTATTCTCACTTTTGTGAGGATGGTTGCATTATGGGAGCTCATTCTATCATTTCCTTTCTCTCTCCTAAAAAGAAAAGCTCTCCATCTTCCTCACCAAAGGTTCAAGTGTTCCATGAATTGGAAATCATGAACCTTTGAGACAAAACCACCATCACTCTTCTTTACTTAATCTAAGGTATTAGGTTTAGCAAACCAAACACCTTAGTCATCTCTAGGTTGAGATAGGAGCTCAATTTCGAGACCCTCGGGTGGATCCATCTATGGCAAAGAGGAGACGACAAGGATGATCCGTTCAAGCAACTACAAGGAGCAAGCAAGAGGAAGAACCACAACAAGAAGAGAAGGAGTTCAAGACCAAGGTATAACCTTTCTACATGGTAGTTAGAACTTGTAGAATATTTGTTAGTTCTTGTTTAGCAACGATCCTTCTTGTACGGTCCATGTTACCTAGTTAGGAAAAAATTTCGTTTTACCTATTCCGCCTTTCTGAAAGGACCGGGATGGGTAACGTGGACCCAACAGTGGTATCAGAGCCTAGCTAAGCAACAACTAACTGTTAGCAAAGTTTTTAGAATCTCGATTCGGAAAAAATCCCGAAAACAAACCGAAAAATGTATTTTCTGTCGATTTTCAAAACAGGCCTAAAAATATTTTGTATGACATGAAAAATACAGGCAGGGTTTTCTGGGAATTGTCAAGAAATTTGAGACCCCGACTCGGCCAACTCGCCGCGGAAGCGCGGCGGAACCATGTGTTCCGCCGCGGATCCACGGCCAAGTTGACTCGGCCGCGGCTCAAATTTGTTGCTGATTCCTCTGTTTGCTGTTTTGGGATTTTTGGGATATTTTGTTTCTGCCCAGATTTTCCAGAGAAAAATGTTATTTTGGGGGGTAGTTACAAATTTGTATTTTGATCGGAATTCTACAAACTTTGGCTAAATGGTTATATATGTAATGTGATATATGCACTGAACGTCGGCTAATCGCTATACGTCGATTAGTGGGGGTTGTGCATATCTGTGATCTGTAATGTTGTTGGATTGTGTATATGAACTTGTTGGATTATCGCGGATGAATAGCCGGGGTTTTGTGAGATGAGAGTTTTCTTTATCTTTCATTTGATTTAAATATGTAATTGATGTAATATTATTTGTATGGCCGCATATCCAGGATGAGGTTGTAGCCGCCATTGTATATTATTTCTTTTACTGTTTTTGCTCCTAGGATAGACCCAAGGTGGGGTGCACAAACTACCGGGTATGTTGTGTTAGTTATATGTATGCCCTAGAGGCCATTACTATACATAGGATGTATATTGTAGTGGATGCTAGAACATATATAGGGAGGACTTTCTTGCTCGACATGATAGTATGCTATCTGGTTGCTCTTTATCTTAACATGTACACTGACTGTCTCTCTGTTACATGTTGGTAAAGCCCTTAGGATGTGTACTTGACTACCTGGACTATGATGCGGATCATACTAGTGGGGACATGGTAGTCTATAAGTATATCCTTCAAGGTCCCTAGTCGTGGGTGTATCGAGACGGGGCATCGATATACCAGAGTAGACTAACGTATACCTTCTCGACCCATACAGATGGGCAATGGATGATCCCATATCCATTGGTGTTTGACATCAGAGATGATATACGGGTGCTCAGTGGAGACTGGGTACACTGGACGGACTCGCCGAGAACTCCCAGATGGTATTATACCTTACGTCAGATGGCAGTTCTCTGGTGACACTGGTACAGGTTAGTCTGTAGACCCGAGATCGTCATAGAGTCTTGTGTGATTCCCACTGTGCTTTGATTTCCACCTTACCACGTCCAAGAGAGCGTGCAAAACGGTGGTTTTTGGGTACATTCCCGAATCACATGGAAGCAATGAGCGATAGGAGGGGATTCGTCTCTCCCGGTATAGGGAGTTGATGTTGCGCTGTGTTTGATTGGCTATAACCGAAAATCCCTGGCCAGGGTTGCTGAGATTTACTGGTAAGTGTTACCAGTAGTTTCTCAAACTGTTATAGACCTCATATCGACATGACTTATCGAGCTATTGGGGTCTGACGTTTACCACCCCTAGGCAAGATATGCGACATATCAGACGACGAGACCGGACTGTACGGTAAGTGTTACTGGTTGGATTCACAGGAGTATGAGCGGGCTTGCTCGTCGATCTTCTGATCGCTCAATACCCGGGTGGCCGTTACGTTTAGCAGACCGCTTGCGGCTTGTGGGTGTTTAATATGATCATCACCTGCTGCCGGCGTATTGACGAGTCTTTAGAGTCCTACACAAAGGTTTCCTGGCTCAAGCGAAACGAAATACGAGCGCATATGAGATATGTGCGGGACCGAGAATAATACCAGTATGTGATACTGGATTCTATTCGCGCGATTTGTATCATCAGCAAGTTATATGTGATATAGCCGGGTTACCGAATCAAGTGTTCATTCGATACATTGATACACTTGATATTAGTCGGTTATATGCGATATGACCGGATCATTAAATCAAGTGTTGATTTAATGATTTGATATATAATTATATATTTGATATATTACTTTACATTAACTAGTATTTGTTCACTTAAGATGGATTTTCTCACTTGATGTGCACAAGTAGTATATGTGATATATTTTTGTGCACTAGATTGTATCATGTTTGATGATACATGCAAGCTTGGGTGTATGTTTACTTTAAACCATGGTTAAGTGAATGGTTAGGGTTTTGAATTATTCACTTATTCATTTTATTTATTTGTTTGTTTATTTTGGCAAGAATAAAATGGTGGCTAAATTTGTTTCATTCTTGAAACTTCATGAAGCTTTGAAAGCTTTGACCATTTTGTTTTTTCCTTAACCCTTACCATTCAACTAAACCCTAGTTTATTCTCTACACTCACCCATGGTTACTAAATGATAACCATCACTTGATTTTGTTTTTAATTCATTATTCTTTTTCTTTCTTCTTCTTCATCTTCTTCATGAAGAGAAGAAACCATGGTTAGAAAATTCTAAGTGATGATTCCAAGTGAGAAATCCAAATCCAAAGTGAACCCACTTCCTATTTCTTCATCCTCTACCACTTGCCATGTAGTATAGGGTGTTTTTTTCACAAGTTTCATGACTTGGTGAAGTTGGAGCTTGATCTTGAGTTGCCTCGACGTAGATCATATTCGGCATCGAAGTCGACGACCTAGCTCGATCATTTCTTCGATGAAACCATCGCTAGAGTCCAGGATCCGATGATCGCAGCGGAGGGACATCATCATGGAGCTAAGAAAGTGGAGGACAGGATCTAAAAAGGTTGTATTTCCGTTCACTTAGTGTAAATGTGGTTTACTTTTCTTTTGTTTCGCCTAAACTCTAGTTAACGATCTAGTTTAGGGTTTCTCGGCACCGGAAAAATTTGAATTTGGCATGGTTGATGCCTTGTGAGACCTCTAGAGTGTGCATAGGAACCCTACACGTTGAAGTGCTGAGTGGCCTACTCACGGTGTTGAGGGAGGCTGCTTCACTTCGGGTATTTGGCGGGTAGTTTGCCGCACCTGTAGGGGTCTAGGGTGGGGTTTGGCTATTCATCGTGACCGTGTAATCCGTCTTTCGTTGCAGGTTCGAACGAAACACGGATTTCTAGCATATCCAATGTGTTCATCTGTGATCTGGAATGGCTATCATTGCATCTGACGAATGTATATATCTATATATATGATATCTACTTAGGCGTTGCTTATGTTTTGCATCCGCGCTAGTCCAGCCCCCGTTCTGTCGTTAGTTAAGTAACCTAACGGGTGATGACGGGGCCCCGTGGCGAATGCGGATAGCATTAGCGTACGTCATATTTTCATTGTTTTCTGCAATGGTAGGATTTATTGATGGGACGCATTAAATTAATGCAAGAAAACAAACCTAAAAAGAACGTTGTTGGAACAATTTTCAAAAAGCTGTTATTGCAAGGACGCTCTCTTTTGTTTTGCACAGAGGTATTCGGTTATGAATGCCCAGCACCTCATTCGACGAGGCAAGGGCCGAGATCCCTTTATCGGGAGTGACCCCTTGGACAAAAGTTTGCGTCAGGGTAATAACTTCACAATAGTCGATTATTCTTGCTTTGCATCGAGGTATTCAGTTCGGAATATCCTGCACCTCATTCGACGAGGAAAGAGCCGAGATCCCTTCATAGGGAGTGACCTCTTTAGCAAAAGTTTTCGCCACTATATTTTCAAAAAGTCTATCATGTTCCTTCAACTACATCAAGTTCATTACGTTAACGGGTTTTTCGCCAAAAACCCAGCCGTAGCCCTCCGTCGTTTCAGATAATTAATACTTAGTATTCGTGCTGCGTTTGTTGATTATTCGTCATGGCACAATGAACGGTAGCTCAGTAATAATTCTCTGTTGCACTGATAGATGCGATTGGTTAGGACGGCCGCATGATTTTGTTGATTATTCGTCAAGGATCATGCGGGCGGGTCTAATGCAATCCTGGATAACGACGGGTTGAACTTGACTAGGACCTTTTGATTTGTTGATTATTCGTCAAGGTCACTTGGGTCCTAGGGGCAAAAATCCACATCAGGGGTTTCTAAAGAAACTGAAACTTGCAGATTTAGCATACCTTCTGGAGTGTGGTGACTAGAGTGGATTCCATCTAGGTCATCGCACAATGACAGTTGGATCCCGATCCCACTGATGAGTTGGATTACTCTCGGGAGATTATTTCACTTAACAATCAATGCTATAAACCAAGTAGGTGTCTAGAACGGTGTTAGCGGGGCTACGCCTCCAGGGAAAAGAGGTTATTTAATTAAGGAATTTCGCGAAAGTGTTGGAAAACCTCTCTCGAAGTACCAACACTAGCCTGGCTGAAAGGTTAAGCAAGTATTGTGACGTGCAATTAATCCCGACTAGTTCTTCTTTTAAAGGTTTGAAGAAGAATTTGAGGAAACAGTGGGAGCCATCCCGTTTAGATAAATTAATAAACCAATCTAATCTTGCAAGAGCGCACGCTGAGTGTTTCTTTTCTCTCTCTCCAGGTAGCAACCATTTCACGCCCTAATCAAGATAATAAAATGTATCGCTTGACCGATCCGAATTCTTATTCGGGGCTGAGGAACATCGGTTCGGCTCTAACTTGTGACAACAGTCATAAGTATGAGCAAGGGAAAGGGGATTGTATGGATTCCAAGGATACCCGGTTGAAGAAGAAGCATAGTTTTGCATCTACTTCAGGTGTTCTTGTAATTGAGAACTGCTTTACGGTCAGCCCTACTTCCTGAGTACTTGATACCGGATCAGGATCTCATATCTGTAATCTGTTGCAGGGACTGAGAAAAAGTAGGAAAGTTGTATCTGATGATATGTCGCTCAGAGTAGCGAACGGAGCACAAGTTAATGCTGTAGCCGTCGGTGAATATCACCTAGTGTTGCCAAATGGCAATACTATGATTTTGAACGATTGTTACTATGTACCTTCCATGGTTTGCAACATCATATCAGTTTCTTTACTCGATAAAGATGGATATAACTTTGTTCTTGATAGAAATATCATGAACATTTACCTTCATAAGGTACTGGTTGCAAAAGGTACACTGTGTAATGGTATCTACATTCTAAATCAGAACACAGTTCTCAATGTACAAAACACACGCAAGAGGAAGAATTCAGACACGAATGAATCCTACTTGTGGCATTGTAGACTTGGTCATTTCGGAGAGAAAAGACTAAGTAAGTTGCATAAAGATGGACTTTTGAATATGTTCGAGTTCTCATCTTATGAAACTTGTCAGTCTTGTCTCAAAGGAAAGATGACCAAATCTCCGTTCACCGGACATGGAGAAAGAGCAGCAGAGCTCTTGGGACTCATACACAGTGACGTATGTGGTCCAATGTCTATACATGCAAGGGGTGGGTTCTCGTACTTCATCACATTCACTGACGATCTCTCTAGGTGCGGATATGAGTATCTGATGAAAAACAAATCTGAAGCTTTTGAGAAATTCAAGGAATTCAGAAACGAAGTAGAGAACCAGATAGGCAAAAGTATTAAGATCCTCCGGTCAGATAGAGGAGGGGAGTACTTAAACACGGAATTCCTAGATTACTTAAAAGAGAATGGTATTCTCTCTCAGCTTACTCCTCCTTATACACCACAGCACAATAGTGTATCGGAGAGAAGGAATCGTACCCTATTGGATATGGTTCGATCCATGATGAGTAATGCTGAGTTATCTCTTTCATTCTGGGGACATGCGCTTCAGACAGCGGCATACCTTTTGAATCAAGTTCCGTCCAAATCTGTGCCTAAAACTCCGTATGAAATATAGAGCAGTAAGAAACTATGTCTTAAATTTACTAAGATATGGGGTTGTCCTTCCTATGTAAAAACACAGAAACCGGACAAGTTAGAGGCACGGTCAGTTCTATGTAAATTTGTGGGATATCCTAAAGATTCACTAGGATATCTGTTCTACCACACCGAGGAACAGAAGGTGTTTGTATCTCGCCACGCTACCTTTTTAGAAAGGGAGTTTCTTGCAAAAGAAACTAGTGGGAGTTCGGTAGAACTGGAAGAAATTCAGCGACCACAAAATGAAACTGAAGATTTGACAGAACCTCGGGATTCAATAACCCCAGACGATCCTCAGCCACTCCGCAGATCTGGTAGGATTTCTTATCCGCCCGAGAGATACTACGGTTTTCTCTTAGACGGGGATCGAGAAGATTGCATCTTGGAAGAAGATGACCCTGCCAGTTTCAGGCAGGCCATTATCAGTAGGGACTCTGATAAGTGGCTGGAAACTATGCAATCCGAAATGGAGTCCATGTACACCAATAAAGTGTAGACCTTGGATATTGCTCCACCTGGGGTAAAACCCGTTGGATGCAAATGGATCTACAAAAGGAAACTTGGTGTAGATGGGCAGGTGGAAACCTATAAGGCTAGACTCGTTGCAAAAGGTTTTCGTCAAAGACCTGGTGTGGACTATGACGAAACTTTTTCTCCAGTGGCTATGCTCAAATCCATTCGGATCCTACTTGCCATTGCTGCCTTCCATGACTATGAAATCTGACAGATGGACATTAAAACGGCTTTTCTAAACGGCTGTTTGGAAGAGTGCGTTTACTTGGATCAGCCAGAAGGTTTCGTAGACAGTGGGGGCAGCGGGAAAGTGTGCAAGTTGCTTAAATCCATTTATGGATTAAAGCAGCCATCGCGGAGCTGGAACATCTGTTTTGATGAGGCAATCAAGGAATTTGATTTCATCAAGAACGAAGATGAACCTTGTGTTTATAAGAAGATTGTAGGACGAACTGTTGTGTTCCTAGTCTTGTACGTGGATGACATTCTTTTGATAGGAAATTACATTCCTATGCTATAATCGGTCAAGCTATTCTTATCACAATGGTTCTCCATGAAGGACCTGGGTGATGCCTCGTACATTCTGGGGATCAAAATCTACAGAGATAGATCCAAGAGACTACTGGGACTTTCGCAATCCAGGTACATAGAGACCGTACTAAAGAGATTTAGTATGGAAGATTCCAAGCGCGGTAATATACCCGCATTGCACGGAATCACCCTCTCCAAGAAGATGTCTCCTAAGACTGACGAGGAGAGGGTTCGCATGAGCATTATACCCTACGCTTCGGTGGTAAGATCTATAATGTATGCGATGCTATGTACAAGACCAGATGTAGTTTACGCACTGAGCGTGGTGAGCCGGTATCAGTCAGACCCAGGTGAGGGCCACTGGATAGCAGTAAAGAACATTCTCAAGTACCTGAGAAGGACTAAGGAGATGTTCCTGGTTTACGGTAACGGAGACCTCAGGGTCGAGTCCTTTACCGATTCAAGCTTCCAGAGCGACAAGGATGACAGCAAGTCTGTCTCGGGTTTTTGTGTTTACCCTCAACGGAGGGGCGGTATGTTGGAGGAGTTCCAAACAGGATACTGTCACAGACTCGACGATGGAGGCTGAGTACATTGCTGCAAGCGATGCCGCAAAAGAGGCGGTCTGGATGAAGAAGTTCATTAGTGAACTTCAGGTGGTTCCGTCCATTGTTGACCCAATACCTTTGTATTGCGATAACAATGGGGCTATAGCTTTAGCAAAGGAACCAAGGTCCCATCAGAAATCCAGACACATCTTAAGGCGGTATCACCTGATCAGGGATATTATTGATCGCCAGGAGATCGAGGTACGGAGAGTGGACACAAAAGACAACACGGCGGATCCATTCACAAAGGCCCTCCCTCAAACACAGTTCGAGCGACTTTTTGAGCTATTGGGTATGTGGTACACCAGTAGCTGGCCTTAGTGCAGAAGTTGGGTATGCGGTACATCAATTACTGGCCTTTAGTGCAAGTGGGAGATTGTTAGATATGTATGCCCTAGAGGTCATTATTGTATAGTACTAGTTTGTATAATACATTTTGGAGGCTTGGGATATATATACGGGTTTACGACAGTCTTGCTCGATATAGTAGTATGCTACTTGGTTTGTTTCTATCTTAATATGTGTATATGTTTCTTTTAACATATCGCTAATACATGTTGATGGAGCCCTTAGGATTTTTGTTTGACTACCGGCGTTGTGATGGCGATCACACTAGTAGGGGCTGGGTAGTCTATAAGCACATCCTTATTTTGGTCCCTAGTCATAGGATTATCGAGACAGGGCATCGATACTCCAGAGTAGACTAGTGCATACGCTTCTCTTCCCAGCAGGGAAGATGGTCTGTCCCACAGCTATCAGTACGTCGTACTGGAGATAGTATGCAGGTGCTCATTAGGTTACGAGTACACTGGACAGGACTCGTCGGGAACTGTTGGTTGGTATTATACCTATCGTCAATTAACAGTTCCCAGGTGACATGAGTACAGCTTAGTCCACTGACTTGACACTGTCACTTCGCCTCGAGTGTGTTCCCACTGTTCTTAGATTACTACCCTACCACGGCTCTACTGAGTCATGCAAACAGGTAGTAGTTGGGTGCAGTCCCGAAGCACTTGGAGGCAGTGACGGTTAGACAGGATTCGTCTCTCCCAGTATTGGGAGTTAATATCGCGCTGTGTCTAGGAGAGCCATTACACATTCTCGTCCCTGGCCAGGGCAAGCGAGAATTGCTGGTAGGTTTTCTAGTAGATTCTCAGGGTGTTTTGGGCTACACTCCGACACGACTTATACCGCTATTAGGGGACTGATGTTTACCGCCCCCTAGGCCCGCCATGCGATATTCTCAGACGAACAGACCGGACTGTACGGAGATTATCACATTCAGGCTCAGTAGGAGTTCGATGAGTTCACCTCATCAGTCTTCTTATCGGCATCTACCTAGGGACCGTTACGTACAGCTAGTACCGCTTGCGGCTTGTGGTTAAACCCACTGCCAGCGTAGTGTCGAGCCTTTAGAGTCCCACACAGAGGGTTACTTGCCTTTGGGCAAAACAGAGTAGAGGTTGCATGGTTTTGCGATGGGGTTCGTTCACATCCGCGCACTTGTGCACGTTTGGTGTCCGGACAGTAGTTACTAGCGGGCTTTGGTTTAAGCCAGATCCTAGTAATTGTTTTGGGATTGGTTTTGTCTCAGTGTATTCGTGTTCCTTGGAGCACGGATGCGGGTGTGTATGCACAGTTGACAGAGGCAGGGGCAGAAGATTCTCATTAGGGTTGTTGACCATTTGGCTTTGGTTGACTTGTTGACCGTTGACTTTTCTCTAAACCCTAATGAGAATATGATATATGACTAATAATATTAATTAAGTATTATTGTGCCATGGTTGAGTTGAAAGTTTGACTTTTGTTGACTTGTTGACTTTGTTGACCTTGTTGACCGGTTGACCATTTTGGACTTGTTGACCATCATCATTTCATGGCTATCATTTCATGGGTATGACTTTTACTTTCTTGTTGTTTACAAAATGAAATAATTGCATGAAATGATAATGGTCATTGAAACTAACAATCACCATACTTAATTATTATTATTATTATCATTATTCTCACTTTTGTGAGGATGGTTGCATTATGAGAGCTCATTCTATCATTTCCTTTCTCTCTCCTAAAAAGAAAAGCTCTCCCTCTTCCTCACCAAAGGTTCAAGTGTTCCATGAGTTGGAAATCATGAACCTTTGAGACAAAACCACCATCACTCTTCTCTACTCAATCTAAGATATTAGGTTTAGCAAACCAAACACCTTAGTCATCTCTAGGTTGAGATAGGAGCTCAATTTCGAGACCCTCGGGTGGATCCATCTATGGCAAAGAGGAGACGACAAGGAGGATCCGTTCAAGCAACTACAAGGAGCAAGCAAGAGGAAGAACCACAACAAGAAGAGAAGGAGTTCAAGACCAAGGTATAACCTTTCTACATAGTAGTTAGAACTTGTAGAATATTTGTTAGTTCTTGTTTAGCAACGATCCTTCTTGTACGGTCCATGTTACCTAGTTAGGAAAAAATTTCGTTTTGCCTATTCCGCCTCCCAGAAAGGACCGGGGTGGGTAACGTGGACCTAACATGCACTGGTATGAATATACAGTGTGCATGTGCGCAAGTATGAAGATATCAATATATGTGTGCACTGGTATGAATATATAGTGTGCATGTGCGCAAGTATGAAGATATCTATATATGTGTGCACTGGTATGAATATACAGTGTGCATGTGCGCAAATATAAAGATATCAATATATGTATGCACTGATATGAATATACAGTGCGCATGTGCGCAAGTATGAAGATATCAATATATGTGAATATGCGATAAGTCATGACAATCATCAATGATGCGGCAATCAAAACGATATGAAATTCATAGCAATCCTATAGTGCAAGTGTCATGGCAATCACTAACGGTGTGAGTGTAACATACAAATAGTGCTCGTGCAGCTTTAACCGTTAGTGACAGTGCAGTGTTATATACTACCATTTCTATATACAATAAAGGAGGTATGCTACAATAATACACATAAACATCTACGACTAAATATCATATCACGCCCTCACGCTTAACGCCATACGGGCGATTTCCCCTTAGATGTTAAATCTACTCACCTGGTCGCGTGCTACACGTAGCCGACCACTTGCTTCTCCTTCTTTGCGGCGTCCGACGTATCCGCCTGCGAACCTGGAATTTAAATAAGGAATCCATATATAAGCAAAATATCTCGCAAAACGCGATATCGAAATCAAATGAGAAACTCGCGTCGCGAACTAAACGCGCGTGTATACGTAACGTGTGTGCATACGCCAAATCCCAACGCGACACGCTGTGGCACACAGCGACACGCTGTGATACACAGCAAACCAACTCAACACGCATCGTACGTGTCGTGCAAGTCCCGCTACGCTAAAATTTAGGTAAACGGTCCCAGATTTAATCTGGAGCAAAAACAAGAAAATCAAAGAAGACCAAACCCATCACAATACTACAGACAACTACCTGCAAAAATCCAACCAATTCTACCAAAATTGGGTAGGCCACCATAGGGGTCATATCGGCCAAAAACGGGTGAAAGGGGTCCAGGTTTCTACGCTATATTCCTAGCACAATTCATAGCCTAGTGTATATGTTTGTTTACAAAAATTATAATCCCAGATTTCACCAACAGACAAAACCCACAGACACCACTCATATCAACACCAACACTCATTTCATCAGGGGGGTCGGCGAGGCCGGAAAATTGAGGGAGGTCACCGGATTTTTGGTGGTGGAACGGGCTCGAACTTCAACCCAACATCCTATAAAGCCTGCACACCTATCAGAACATGTTTGCTAAACTAGAAAATGATCAGAAATGCAGCAAATCTCATATATCCTATAATTATCAAAACCGTATTTTAAAACTTCAAGTTTGCGACTTAATGCGATTTAGCTAAATCTAGTGACACTACTAGGTTCAAAAAGCAATATTAACACCTAATTAGGTTTAATAAGCTATAAAAACCCTATCTTAACTTTAGTCTTACATCAAACACAATCTAGCACTAATAACCACATAAAACACCAATCGAAGCTAAAACAACACATAAGCTTAGCAAAAAGGAGTTGGGTTTAAGAAATATACCCCCACTAGATCCTAGGAAGCAGGAGAAGAAGAAAAAGAGGTCTGCTTGCTACTGCTGCTGTTGCCTGGAGCTGCTGTGCTGAAGCTGTTGCTGGTGTTGATGCTGCTGGAACTGCTGCTGTTGCTGTTGTGGCTGCTGCTGCTCCTTGTTGTTGTTGTTGTTGCCTGCTGCTGCTGCTGGAGCTCCTGCTACTGCTGCTGTGGTGTTGTGAGGGAGTGTGAGAGTGAGCGGGAGAGAGAAGTGAGAAATGAGTGTTTGAAAATGCAAACAATTGAGTGATATGAGAGTCAACCCCTCTCTCTCTCACCTCATTTAATGCTAGCATGGGCTCATGCCATGATGCCCATCATGCCTTCTCTCTCTCTCTTTCTCCCTCCAAGTCAACCCCCATTCAAATCATTTTCCATTTTAAAAAAATACCCTTAAATAAAATCAATTTATCTTAATAAGAAAGGGTTAGTCTACCATGGTTGCTAAACATGGTTTAACCCTAATTTAACCCTAGTTTACATGCACAAGTGTGTGCAAGCCTAGGAAAATTCTAATAAAATATTCATTAAATTTGATAAAATATTTGAAAATCGTTTTGGTAAACTTTTTATTAAAAACCATATAATAAAGTATAATTAGCCACTAATCACACCCTAAGGTGTTACAACGGGGAAAGTCAATCCCGACACCGTAACGGCGAAAGTCAACACTTGACCTCCCCGTAAAAGCAACGCTTCGATTCGGGAATAAGTCAACTCATCAATCACTTACGAGTATTCTCGACTTGTAAGGAAGAAAATTCTCTTGTGAGATCCTTACGACTCTCAAGAGAAAAACACACTCAGGAATTCTCACGATTCCTGAGGAGAAAATACACATACGAGATCCTTACGACTCGTAGGGAGAAAAGTCTTTATGAGACCCTCACGGCTCATAAAATTGAAAAGTCTTAAGCAACAGACCTGAACCTGTTTCCTAAGCCATCACTACCCTACAAAGAGGTCAATATGAACTATTTATAGACCACATTTTCCAAAATTACATGCCAGGGAAATGGAGGTGCTACTCAAGAGTGCTTAAACTGCTCTGCGTCAAATCGAAATGAAAAGGCGTAACCTACGGACGTCAACCACATACTATGATTGACAGTAAGAAGAACATTTGATTCGCATCCAGTTAAGCGTTCGAAGCGTACCCATTTATGTATGTGCGGAAAAGGTTTAGTGCATAAAATAAACACGCGGAAACAAAAATTGTCTATTCATACTTCATAAAATTCTTACAGTGATGAAAACTGCAAACAAAAACATCATTAAAATATTTAGAATGGCAAGACATCAAATCCAGGACATGGATTGAGAAATTCTAAAGTTAGGCCATCTAAAATGTTTCGGGCCTCTCGGACCATTCTCGTATGCTTCCTCTCACGAACACAAGCGTCAGAGTCCTCACTGATGTCCTCCACCCTTCGATAGGCAACGATTATCGTCGCCTGTTGAAAAGTTTGATGCAGAATATCAACAAGATTGTCTCGCCTTTTCTTTGAGATTAGGCCCATCAGATACACTGAGTGTACCTTATGTTCGGCGTCATCCAATGGTTTAAGCGGCATGCCGTCATAAAATAAAGGAAGTGCTTCCCAGATCGCTCTCACAATGAGCTTCAAAAGAGCGGAATGACGAGAAAGAAGTTGACCATTGTATTCATCAAAGCGACGCATGATTTCGGCGCACTGAGCGTTTGTAAACTCCTGGTTCTGGCAGCGGCCTAGTGCGCGAATGTCTCCATAAGAACTAATCTCATCGAGATCATACAGGTGAGCGGCCATAACGTCTGAAAAGAAAAATCAGTAAGAGTTTAGTGGGCAGACTGATTAAGAAAAAGCTTATTGAAACAGACACGGGGATTTAAACAACTCTTCATATCCTCACGGAGAAAATAAGTTCTGATTAAGAGACAAAACAAATTCAAATTTGTGCAAATAAAGGAGAAATCCTAAAAAAGATTCTCATTTAATGAGAGACTCATCAGGTTAAGGAGTTAAACTCCTTGAGAGCAACGCTCAGTAGATAGGAGTGACACCTGTCAAAATCAATTATGAGGGGAATAAAAAATTCCCCGAGAATTCTAAGAGCCATGCTCTGCGAGGAAGATGGAATAACCCATCAGAAACCCTAAAAGCAAAGCTTTTAATGAATTAAAAATTTCATGATCTTCAGGATCCATGAACAAACTTTAAGATTTCTTCATGAAAGATTAACAAATCTATATGGAAACCGTAAAAATCTATATGATTTAAAAAGAGCAAGGCTCTGTTAATGGGTGAAACCCTAGATTACAAAGTAATCCTGTCAAAGATTTAATGAAATTTTTGACAGGGTTCTGTCTCTAAGAGAAGTTCTTAAAACAAAGAGTTGTGCTTTAAAGAAGAATTAATTCTCAGAAAAACAAACAAGAAGATGAACATAGATTATCTCAAGGGCCAAAGGCCCTATTTATAGGAACTGAGAGCCGTTTCAACTTCTAAGTTGATCAAATGGTAGAGATGCTGCCACCGCTGTACTCACGTATGAGCCACGTGAGCGCAACGGTGGGGGGGAATTTGTTTTCCCCAATCAGAGCAAAGCTCTATTCAAATTTTAAACTTTGAAATGAAGCAGCGCTTCATAAAAGCGTGAGCGCTTAGAGCGCTGGCGCTCCGAGGCAGCGCTCACGTGCAAAGCACGAGTGCGCTCGCGCCAAGAGCGCCAGCGCTCCGAGGCAGCGCTCACGTGCAAAGCACGAGTGCGCCAGTGCCAAGTGCGCCAGCGCTGAGAGTTAAAGACCCTGAGGCAGCGCTCACGTGCAAAGCACAAGAGCGCCAAACGTTAGAACTAAATATTCTCCACCGTTGGATCAAAGATCCAACGAAGATGATAAAGCATCAAATTACCAGAAAAAAATTCTGTTAAGGAAATACTCCTCAGAATCTTTCCAAACAAAAAAGATTGTGCTCTTTAAATCAGAGCACCATTGGATCAATGATCCAATGGTGATTAAAAATCACCAAGGAACAGAACAAGTTTTGTATGGGAAAAGATTTTCTCAATCTCTTTAAAAACAAGAAGATTGCTTTCTGTAAAACAGAAGCCCTAGGATCAAAGATCCAACGGTAGAAAATATCTCTAAATCAATTAGGGAAAAGATCTCTTCAACTGATTCAACAAATCAGCCTCTCCTATATAAAGGACCCAAGACTTCAAGTCTCACACAGAAGAACCCCCTACAAGCTTTGAGAAATTTTAAAGAAAAGAGCAAGCTCTGAGAAGAAGAACTTTTCTTCAAGGTAAAAACAGAGAGATAAAAAACATCTCATCAAGGAAGAAGAACATAGTTCTTTTTCAGATCATAGATCTATAAGACAGAGGTCTTCCACAAAAAGATATCATAGCATCTCATCATAAAAAGGGGGGAGAAGAATTTCATTCTCTTCAGATCATAGATCTACAAAGACAAAGTCTTTCACGAAAGAAAATAGGAGAGATTGTAACATCTCCTATAAAAATAAGAAGTTTGTTCTTAGAACCATGAGACAAAGTCTCTTGTAAGCGAGAACTTATTTCTCAGATCACAAAATTAATCAAAAGCGCTCTGCGCTCATTGACTGGCACTCATCGCCAAGCGCGCCACGTGCTCCTCACGTGTGCACTACTTAACATAAGCGATATGCGCTCATTGACTGGCGCTCATCGCCAAGCGCGCCACGTGCTCCTCAGGTGTGCGTTACTTATCAGAAGCACTCTGCGCTCATTGACTGGCGCTCAGTGCCAAGCGCGCCACTTGCTCCTCACGTGTGCGCTACTTAACAGAAGCGCTCTGCGCTCATTGACTGGCGCTCAGCGCCAAGCGCACCACGTACTCCTCATGTGTGCGCTGAGGGAACATAAACTGTTCTTTAAATAAAGCCCCAGAGCTATAATGAGTGCTCGGCACTCAATAAAAGACAAAAACGGTTGTCAGAACCTAAACCAATGCTCAGCATTGTTAAATGAAAAAGGACTGAGCCTAATTAAATGTCCAACATTTTAACTGAATGGGCTGAGGCCAAGTTGGCCACAAATCCCTAATTCAGATTAATTGAGCCCATATGCTCATAAATCTTTGATCATAGTCCCAAATTGG
Organism: Agapanthus africanus; assembly: GCA_030015575.1. NCBI lineage: Eukaryota > Viridiplantae > Streptophyta > Magnoliopsida > Asparagales > Amaryllidaceae > Agapanthus > Agapanthus africanus. Next base: position 410,221,870 of record CM057349.1, on the reverse strand, counting down.
ACTACAGATCTCCCAACCAATATTGGTTCGAGGGTACATCTCTTCACTCCTCTGATATTTGTCATTGTAATCCTTCAACGTCTTCAGAGAGGTGACGGGTCCCGACAACCAGACATTCCACGGACTGTGGGGTCCTTAAACTCATGGACTATGATGTCCTTAAACTTTACGGACTGTGGGGTCCTTAAACTCACGGACTATGATGTCCTTAAACTTTACAGACTATGATGTCTCTAAACTACCACGGACCGTGGGGTCCTTAAACTCATTGACTATGATTTCCTTAAACTTTACGGACTGTGGGGTCCTTAAACTCACAGACTATGATGTCCTTAAATGTCACGACCCAAAAGAGCACGTGACTGGCCCTTGAACCATATGAAGTCTATAGGACCCCATCTGATCCAAGTAAGCCAAAAGCCCAGAAATCTAAAACCATTTAAAGAGTAAATAAGGAAAACCGGTTTTAAGAAGTAAAGAAATCATGTTTGAAAATCAAAGTTTTTAAATAACTAAGCCGGATATATATTTTTAAAATGTGTAACCTTTCCTGAAATTTTCGGCAGAGTTTCCTTTGTAAAAACTGGTCCCGAACGGAGTACAACAAGAATAATATATATGAAATGATAAAAGGCATCCCCAAGCTGGATCTAGCTCTTCGTAAATCGACGGTCACAACCACGCAAGCAATAATAATATACAACGCCAAAGGGCGAGGATCAAAACCCAAAAAGAACTCAAAACAGCCAGAAAACCGTAGTACTACAAGCGCGACTCTAAGGTCGAAATAATACAACACTGTTTTCTAAGTCAGAAACAATATACAAGTTTTGGTTGATGGAATTTCTAGATACAATAAATAATACATGAACAATGGCGGTTCAGATACAAAAGAACCCACCTACCCAAGCAAGTCACCCATAAGGAAGCAGTGTGCCAGAAATGCCGCTATGGAATCTGTACGGCAAAACCTGCAAGAACTGTGGCACAACGGGGGTGAGTTGCCAACTCGTGAATAGAAAATATCTACAAGCAGAGATCGAATGCATGACCCATCCTAGATCAATACGATCAGATATAAATAAACCTCAATATGAATAAGTCTGAAGCATGCTAAACTGGCAAGGAAATCTCTATGCATGAGTGTAGTGCCAAGTGTTCGTGCCAGTGCCTCAGGTAATAGCATATCATAAATGTGAGGTATGATCAATGTAATCAAATCTGCATGTACGTGGATCCCATCCACTCGTCACCCAATGACAATAACCATCATGCATGTAAATATCATAACTCATGTGCATGGGAATAATATGAGGATATAAACCATCTGTGTCCCTCGCGACACGTCAAAATCATGGAACCGGAGTGCCCAGCATCGACACTCGAAAACATCATGAAAACTATGCCCAGCATCGTCATGTAAATCCTCATATATCGGGCTCTGTCAGTCCGGATCGGCCCACGGGCTCTGTCTGCGGTATCGGCCTTCGGCCCCGGCAGTACGCCCATATCCATCTATCGACTCTGGTCAGTATCCTCCGGATAACCGCCAGGTCCAACCAATCACCGGTAGGTAGTCGCCACCCTGCCAGGCTCATCGTCTACTCCACGAAAAACATTTCTTGCCCCGGGGAACCATACCGGGTCCACCATATACCCGCAATCGGCCTCATCCGCCTCCTCGAATCGGGTTTCACATGTTGCTCTCAGCACCGAGAAAACACATGGTGGACGCACTGAAATATCATATCAAGGGTAACCGGGTTTTAAAACAATTACATATTCTCTTTTTGAAACACCCACGGTTCCCAAAAAACCAGAAATATCATGGAAACAACATATCTCAATGCGTATAATCAGAAAGCATGATGTATGTGACATGTAAAGAAATGTAAGCAACATACACTGAATGCAACAGTACTACAGTGTAGTGATATGGCAATTATCGATGATGAAGTGTGTGAGCCGGCAAATAAGTGTACGTGGAACATACGCATCATCGATAATGGTGCTGGTGTCCTAGCAGCATGACTGAAATATATCAACAATACAAGCGATGCAATGCAAATAGCATGAATATGCGGAATCGAATAATCAACGCAACAGTAGAGAACCTGCCTCAATAGATATATCATGCAACCTTGCCTTTTGAAATAAGACGAATCAGGGCTTTTGGTAAAATAAGGGCTACGGTGTTTTAAGAAAAGATGCGTCGTTTGAAAATATCCGTATAAACCCTTCTGCCTATCTTTAAAATATCCCCGATTCGTTAGTTTTGAAATAGGCATGACTCGGGTCTAGTCTAACGCCTACTATGCGAACTACGAACCCAACAATCAAGTCAATCGGGAGGGGTATGGAAACCACCTAAATCTGAGTCGATATACATATATATATAGTTGGTGATCTCGCCTCAATAGTATCACGTACGATACAGTATATCATATAACATCCTCGAGTCATGAGTGCGGATCTAACATCAATATAAAGCTCGTACGGTAAATCGTCGTACGGCATCCCAATAGCTGGGTACGGGTCAATATCACATTCATCTCATCACATATCCGGTATCACTACCATCATATCACATCACAAACCTCATCGACTCATCTCAACCCCATGCATCATCCTCAATCCCGTATATGAACACATAGTCCCATACCCATGTATAGATATACACACCTCTATATGCGCACAGATAAATGAAAGAATGCATGCAAGTATATGTGCACGGGTATGTGTGGGTGCAACCACTACTCTAGGGTTTCGCACTATACTAAACCAATACATCCTTATCACTAATAATACCATTATTACCATCAATAATCCTAAACAACACATAATAAATATATGTGTGTATACGTATTCGTATACATCACCACGGACTGCGGGGGTGCTATACGCCATCCACCCGACTTCTCCCCGTAGATATAATCTACTCACCTTGCTTCTCGTGTGCCAATGCCGATGTCGCTATCTTCATCTTCTTTGCCTCAACATCACGTGGGGTACCTACAAGGATATCACAAACGCTAAAGCACATGAAAATCACATCGGAAACCAAAACGGCACACGCTACGCTTATAGGTAAAAACCTATAACCTCGCATGCAAACACGATCAATATCCACTTGTCATTGACGTCGAAACGCCACCCGACAGGAACGAAACAACAAATACCAAAATCCATGCTAAAATAAGTCGTAAACCATGCACCAACATAGGAAAATCAACCCAGATTTTACCCTAGATGGAATCAGTCAAAACTAGACATACCCAGGGTCAAGACTAGAGGAAATAGGGCCATGCACAAAAATCGAGGCAATTCCCTCCTGCTCTGGCAGCAAATTGCGGCCAGAAGGAATAAATTGGCGGCCGTGGTTTGGAGTTGGGGGCTAGGGTTTGGTGTGGTGGTTCCATGGTGCCTGCACATCTCACTGTCATCTCAGTTTTATTTTTGGGGTCTCGGGGTGATAGCAGATTCCTAATTACGAACACAGATTCACAGTTTTTCTCCGACATCGTCTCATAAATCCGTATTCTGGTTCTAGTTCCAGGTTTGGGTCTAAAATAACATCACACCAGGGTTTTTAAGGTCACCACAATCCTCAATTTCATCTTTAATCTCAGATCTCACATAAACCCTAACTTAAAGTTTCACAAATCCACCAAACGACAACATATCGACATGAAACTAGAATGGATGCAATAAGAATTGAATTACTAAACTAGGGGTGCAGAAATTACCTCCTTTGGCAACTCAAGAAAATTCTTGAGTTGCTCAAAGTCCTCCAAATCCAATCTTGCTAGGTTCAATGTGTAGCTAGTGAGCTTGGGAGCAAGTTTTGTGAAGTGGGAATGGGGTTTTGGGTTTGATTTCATTGTGGATCTAGGGTTTCATGAAGAGGGAGAGAAAGGGAAAGGGAGCAGCAGCAGCTCAAGGTGAGGAAGAGGAGAGAGAATGAGAAGGGGAAATGATGGGAGCATGGTTCAAAAAGTGGGGGTTGACTTGGTCTCTCTCTCTCTCATCACTTACTTTTTCCTTCTCTTTTCTTTTCCTTCACACTCCAATAGTGAACCCAAATGAACAAGCATGGCAATGAAATATAATACAAGTGTAACAAGTGTAGAAAATGATATGTGCATATTTTTGCACAAAAATGCTAAAAATCCAATTAGCGATTTTTTATCGCGATTAACACTAAATTAGCATATAACTAGTCTTAAAACCTTTAAAATGGCATAATTCCATAAAATACCCTATTTTAGAATTTTCCATAATTTTCCAAAAATTTTCCCTATTTATTTGTATTTAATTATACCGGAATATTAAAATATTTATTAAAATAATATTAAATTATAAAAATTCCCGAAAATAATATTTTATTATTTTGGAAACGTTACAATCTACCCCCCTTAAAGAAATTCGGTCCCCGAATTTAAATTTAAACCCCCAAATACTAAAATATTTCTATACAAATTCCAAGTCGTCGGGGCTCCGAAATCTGCAATACATAAAACGTATCATAGCGCAATGCAAGCGCATGAGCACTGAGCAGATAACTCAAAAGCAACACTCCATCAAGGATCCCGCAATCATCGGAGTCATGGTAAAGACACAAATGTCAAATCCAATACAAAACCAATATGATATAGATCAGAACTATACATGTAAATAGCTGATGTAAATGCATGCCAAATCTTTTTAAGTCGTTGTGTGATGCGCGTAACACTGCACAGTAGCGGACGTTTTTTCATAAGAAAATAACTATATACGTATATATATATATCCTTTGTTTAATAGGTACGTTCCGCCGTTTTGAAAGCAATTTAGAAGGGTTTCCTTGTTTTTAAACGTTTCGTGTCATATCAGACACGTAGGTATATATATATCGAGACCAGAGCTCGTTCTTGGAAATCCCTTCGAACTATCAGTGCATGCAAAATATATCCAGGTACTGTCCTCTGACTAGTTCTGCTCAGTATAAAAACAAATATCCAATATCATAAAAATGTACTGCTCCAAAAGAAATAAATCCCAAAAATGCACATAACATCACCCTGTGCGTCTGGTGCGCACGGAAATCAAAATCCATATATGTGTCATACAGGTGCACAAAACAACATTTAGGTGTAACGGGCGTGCACGAAGCATCTGTCATAGGCAACGTGTGTGCCTGACAGCCAAAATTCGGTGCATCTGACATGCACGAAGAATTTGATTTAGTGCATCGGGTGTGCACCAAAATCGTATCTTAAAACATGCGCCCAACATGTGCGAAAATCCAAATCGGTGCATCCATCGTGCACGAATGAAATCTAAACCTGCACACTCAACATGTACGGAATCACAAAATCCAATAGCAAACGTCAAACATGCGTAAGTCCAGTCGAAAGCACGGAGTGCAAGAATCAATCATCAATATCAGGGTCAAAATCGACGATATAAAAATGCGGCTCAATCAAGATCAAGTGTACCGCGATGGAAAATCTTCCAACCGTGTGCATCAGCGTGCACAAATCAAATCAAAACACTAAAAGTACATGAAAACTACGCTGGAAGCGTAAATCAAATCACCGGCATAAAATAGGCATGAAATCACAATCAATACCTCAAGAATAATAACTCTGCACAAAATATGAATACCCAGTAAGTGCAACCATGGTGCCAAAAATAGAAATTATAGAACTCAGCCATCAAAACCAAATCATGCAAATAGATTGCCAAAATACCGAAGTCCCAAGTGACGGATACTTGATAGTCACATCACAAAATCACAAATCATAAATCATAAATCATAAATACCGTCGTCGGTATATCCTCCTTCGAGGTCGAGAAGGTGCCGGTACGTACATCCGATACTAGCGGCGCAAGATATCTACTTGCCTCTTGCTCACGGCTGGCGTCCTCTGCCTTTGGTTCCTGATCTTTCCTGTAGATTACCAATCTCGCAATCCATCGGCTTATCGGCCCGGTCAGGTGTGCTGACAGGAACGATTCCGTTCTGGCACTTTTCAGGTCATCACTCGGTCAATCCTCGCGACCGCTCATAAAGCAGCACATCTCTGGCGCCGACCTCTGGTCCTCTAAATGTACTTCACACATCGGCTCCAGATGCAAATCTTCTTGCAGCAGTGTATTGGAAGGAATCCCTGCTCAAGGTCTCTTCTGATCTCGCCTAAGCCAAACTGTACGGAGGCTGGTACTCAAGCGTAATCTTTCCTCGCTTTCTGGACATCTGCGCCCTTAGTACAACATCTCCTCGGAAGCTGGTTGCATCCCTGTGCCTTTGTATGCATATCCGACCTTTAATCTTAACGGGGTGTAGCACCAGCTCGTCTGCATCTCGCACGAACTTCTTGTCCCGCTTGTCTGTATCATCGACCATTTCGACATCGCGTCTCTATCTGCGCACTGCAATGTCCTCGGCTACGGTCCCTCGGAAGTCTCTAACACGGACTCGAAATCACGAATTCGGTATCTTCGTCACTCAGTAGGAGATATCTAGCTGATCACGTCCTCAGCGTGCATATCGCATCTCTGATGTCAGCGAAGTGGAACGTCATCTCGTCGAAATCTCATGCGAACTCTACTCCACTCTGCTTCAATATCAACCGATTCGGACTCATCTCCTCGGCTACACAGACTGCGCTCCAACGGCTATGCTCGCATCTGGAGTCTCCCAAGCAGTGTCCCATCACGATATCCGAAAGATGTCGAACCATCCGATCGACTCGTCAGAACCTCACAATCCCCCAAGAGCTCAACATCTCGGGTACAGTTTAATAGTATCGAGTATATACCACAGTATCGGTGGTCCAGCCGTAGAAGGGCAAACCCAAGCCTCACTAATGGCACCGCGGAACTGCCGCAAACCCTAAGGTTTAAAGGCTTTCACACGGTCATTATGTCGAGTTAGGGTTTCATTCTTCTAAAGGGTCCATAGAATCGCTTGCATGTCTTTCCGAATACTTTAAACTTGGAAAATGGGTTCCTGACATTCGATCGTCTCAATCGACTCTCAACGAATCTGCGTGAAGTCGCCTCTAGCTGGAATCAATCTATCTGATGACCTTGCATCGGGGTAAGCGAACGAACCATATGTCCTAGTCATTAATCCTCGGTGACTAGCGACTCACTATCATATCTCTAAGAATATGCTCATGCTGCAGTAGCTCCGATCATCTGGGCGATATCTCATCTTCCGCAGCAACAACTGGCTCCTTCGTCCGTGCGCGGAACAACGCCTCGATCATCCTGGATAAGCGATAATATCAACGGTCATCACATCCTGGCTGGCCTCTATCAGTGGCTCAATCCTCTGGTGCCGATCAGCACATCCGAAAATCTCATAAAAGCGATCAATCCAACGCACATGTCGCGAAAACACAAAAAGACGACTTCTCAATATGCAATCGTATGTCTCTGGAATTACGCCCTGGTCAGTCCTCGTCCACGATGAGCTCATGCTGACTCAACTCGAGCCGTAGCTCACTCTGCCCGTGCAATCGTGGCTGCAAAACCATAACCAGTATCGATGAGGATAGATCATAGGAAGGAATATAATACGGTGCAAGGAAATGTACAACCTAAGGTTTCTTAAGCGGAGTGGCGTGTCATAAGTATGCCGCAGAACATACCCATGGTACGTCACTCTACTTTAGTCACCTATTCCATCAACCAAGGGTCATCCTACGCGACGAAAGTTCGGGTCTAATACCCCCTCGACTAAGTCTAAGTCCGTAAGGTCAAGCCTAAGTTCCGTATATAAATATAAACGCCCTAGGCTCCACATAGTCAAACTTAGACTCGAACCAAGGTCAACCTAGCGCTCTGATATCAACTTTGTCATGACCCGAAAGAGCACGTGACTGGCCCTTGAACCATATGAAGTCTATAGGACCCCATCTGATCCAAGTAAGCCAAAAGCCCAGAAATCTAAAACCATTTAAAGAGTAAATAAGGAAAACCGGTTTTAAGAAGTAAAGAAATCATGTTTGAAAATCAAAGTTTTTAAATAACTAAGCCGAATATGTATTTTTAAAATGTGTAACCTTTCCTGAAAATTTCGGCAGAGTTTCCTTTGTAAAAACTGGCCCCGAACGGAGTACAACAAGAATAATATATATGAAATGATAAAAGGCGTCCCCAAGCGGGAGCTAGCTCTTCGTAAATCGACGGTCACAACCACGCAAGCAATAATAATATACAACGCCAAAAGGCGAGGATCAAAACCCAAAAAGAACTCAAAACAGCCAGAAAACCGTAGTACTACAAGCGCGACTCTAAGGTCGAAATAATACAACACTGTTTTCTAAGTCTGAAACAATATACAAGTTTTGGTTGATGGAATTTCTAGATACAATAAATAATACATGAACAATGGCGGTTCAGATACAAAAGAACCCACCTACCCAAGCAAGTCACCCATAAGGAAGCAGTGTGCCAGAAATGCCGCTATGGAATCTGTACAGCAAAACCTGCAAGAACTGTGGCACAACGGGGGTGAGTTGCCAACTCATGAATAGAAAATATCTACAAGCAGAGATCGAATGCATGACCCATCCTAGGTCAATACAATCAGATATAAATTAACCTCAATATGAATAAGTCTGAAGCATGCTAAACTGGCAAGGAAATCTCTATGAATGAGTGTAGTGCCAAGTGTTCGTGCCAGTGCCTCAGGTAATAGCATATCATAAATGTGAGGTATGATCAATGTAATCAAATCTGCATGTACGTGGATCCCATCCACTCGTCACCCAATGACAATAACCATCATGCATGTAAATATCATAACTCATGTGCATGGGAATAATATGAGGATATAAACCATCTGTGTCCCTCGCGACACGTCAAAATCATGGAACCGGAGTGCCCAGCATCGACACTCGAAAACATCATGAAAACTATGCCCAGCATCGGCACGTAAATCCTCATATATCGGGCTCTGTCAGTCCGGATCGGCCCACGGGCTCTGTCTGCGGTATCGGCCTTCGGCCCCGGCAGTACGCCTATATCCATCTATCGAATCTGGTCAGTATCCTCCGGATAATCGCCAGGTCCAACCAATCACCGGTAGGTAGTCGCCACCCTGCCAGGCTCATCGTCTACTCCACGAAAAACATTTCTTGCCCCGGGGAACCATACCGGGTCCACCATATACCCGCAATCGGCCTCATCCGCCTTCTCGAATCGGGTTTCACATGTCGCTCTCAGCACCGAGAAAACACATGGTGGACGCACTGAAATATCATATCAAGGGTAACCGGGTTTTAAAACAATTACATATTCTCTTTTTGAAACACCCACGGTTCCCAAAAAACCAGAAATATCATGGAAACAACATATCTCAATGCGTATAATCAGAAAGCATGATGTATGCGACATGTAAAGAAATGTAAGCAACATACACTGAATGCAACAGTACTACAGTGTAGTGATATGGCAATTATCGATGATGAAGTGTGTGAGCCGGCAAACAAGTGTACGTGGAACATACGCATCATCGATAATGGTGCTGGTGTCCTAGCAGCATGACTGAAATATATCAACAATACAAGCGATGCAATGCAAATAGAATGAATATGCGGAATCGAATAATCAACGCAACAGTAGAGAACCTGCCTCAATAGATATATCATGCAACCTTGCCTTTTGAAATAAGACGAATCAGGGCTTTTGGTAAAATAAGGGCTACGGTGTTTTAAGAAAAGATGCATTGTTTGAAAATATCCGTATAAACCCTTCTGCCTATCTTTAAAATATCCCCGATTCGTTAGTTTTGAAATAAGTATGACTCGGGTCTAGTCTAACGCCTACTATGCGAACTACGAACCCAACAATCAAGTCAATCGGGAGGGGTATGGAAACCACCTAAATCTGAGTCGATATACATATATATATAGTCGGTGATCTCGCCTCAATAGTATCACGTACGATACAGTATATCATATAACATCCTCGAGTCATGAGTGCGGATCTAACATCAATATAAAGCTCGTACAGTAAATCGTCGTACGGCATCCAAATAGCTGGGTACGGGTCAATATCACATTCATCTCATCACATATCCGGTATCACTACCATCATATCACATCACAAACCTCATCGACTCATCTCAACCCCATGCATCATCCTCAATCCCGTATATGAACACATAGTCCCAAACCCATGTGTAGATATACACACCTCTATATACGCACAGATAAATGAAAGAATGCATGCAAGTATATGTGCACGGGTATGTGTGGGTGCAACCACTACTCTAGGGTTTCGCACTATACTAAACCAATACATCCTTATCACCAATAATACCATTATTACCATCAATAATCCTAAACAACACATAATAAATATATGTGTGTATACGTATTCGTATACATCACCACGGACTGCGGAGGTGCTATACGCCATCCACCCGACTTCTCCCCGTAGATATAATCTACTCACCTTGCTTCTCATGTGCCAATGCCGATGTCGCTATCTTCATCTTCTTTGCCTCAACATCACGTGGGGTACCTACAAGGATATCACAAACGCTAAAGCACATGAAAATCACATCGGAAACCAAAACGGCACACGCTACGCCTATAGGTAAAAACCTATAACCTCGCATGCAAACACGATCAATATCCACTTGTCGTTGACGTCGAAACGCCACCCGACAGGAACGAAACAAAAATACCAAAATCCATGCTAAAATAAGTCGTAAACCATGCACCAACATAGGAAAATCAACCCAGATTTTACCCTAGATGGAATCAGTCAAAACTAGACATACCCAGGGTCAAGACTAGAGGAAATAGGGCCATGCATAAAAATCGAGGCAATTTCCTCCTGCTCTGGCCGAAAATTGCGGCCAGAAGGAATAAATTGGTGGTCGTGGTTTGGAGTTGGGGGCTAGGGTTTGGTGTGGTGGTTCCATGGTGCCTGCACATCTCACTGTCATCTCAGTTTTATTTTTGGGGTCTCGGGGTGATAGCAGATTCCTAATTACGAACACAAATTCATAGTTTTTCTCCGACATCGTCTCATAAATCCGTATTCTGGTTCTAGTTCCAGGTTTGGGTCTAAAATAACATCACACCAGGGTTTCTAAGGTCACCACAATCCTCAATTTCATCTTTAATCTCAGATCTCACATAAACCCTAACTTAAAATTTCACAAATCCACCAAACGACAACATATCGACATGAAACTAGAATGGATGCAATAAGAATTGAATTACTAAACTAGGGGTGCAGAAATTACCTCCTTTGGCAACTCAAGAAAATTCTTGAGTTGCTCAAAGTCCTCCAAATCCAATCTTGCTAGGTTCAATGTGTAGCTAGTGAGCTTGGGAGCAAGTTTTGTGAAGTGGGAATGGGGTTTTAGGTTTGATTTCATTGTGGATCTAGGGTTTCATGAAGAGGGAGAGAAAGGGAAAGGGAGCAGCAGCAGCTCAAGGTGAGGAAGAGGAGAGAGAATGAGAAGGGGAAATGATGGGAGCATGGTTCAAAAAGTGGGGGTTGACTTGGTCTCTCTCTCTCTCATCATCACTTACTTTTTCCTTTTCTTTTCTTTTTCTTCACACTCCAATAGTGAACCCAAATGAACAAGCATGGCAATGAAATGTAATACAAGTGTAACAAGTGTGGAAAATGATATGTGCACATTTTTGCACAAAAATGCTAAAAATCCAATTAGTGATTTTTAATCGCGATTAACACTAAATTAGCATATAACTAGTCTTAAAAACTTTAAAATGGCATGATTCCATAAAATACCCTATTTTAGAATTTTCCATAATTTTCCAAAAATTTTCCCCATTTATTTGTATTTAATTATACCGGAATATTAAAATATTTATTAAAATAATATTAAATTATAAAAATTCCCGAAAATAATATTTTATTATTTTGGAAACGTTACATTAAACTTTACAGACTATGATGTCTCTAAACTACCATGGACTATGAGGTCTCTAAACTCATGGACTATGATGTCCTTAAACTTATGGACCGCAACATCCCTAAACTAAACCCTCATAGAGTATGATGTTTTTAAACTGGACTATGATGTTCTTAAACTTATGGACTACAATGTCCTTAAACTAAAACAATAGAGCCAAAATGCTCTTTTTTTAGATCTAAATGATCCTGTTAAGTAGATCTTAGTCTAAAATCAGACTAACATATCCTTAACAAATGTTTAAGTTGATCTTAGTCTCAAATGAGATTAACGATCCTTAAACCCAACCCAAACCCAAATCTAAGAATATAAGGATTTGGACTAATCCACGCCCTACGGGCGACAACATAAATTAGTCTCCGTATACAATTCACGGGCAACCAAAAACAAAACAAACACCCACGACACGAAGTGACCATCTGGAGAAGGAGAAAGTGGTTACCGCGATGCGGTAGCGTAATTAACTGCAGGGGCTTGCGCCTGCAGGAAAGAGCATCCCCACAATCAAAAAACCCCTCATCATGAGGTGGAATCTGACGAAGTCCGCTACATCGGCCATATCCGTCTAAACCTTCGATACATGGTGCCATAAATCAACTTGGCATCTTCTGAGAGGTGGACGGATAGCACCAATTATCATTTGCCCCCAAAACTCAGGCCGGACGTCCCAACGTCCCGGTCACGTCTTTCGGCGGAGAACAAGCTTCTTCACAGCGAATATCAGAGCCAGGCATTGCTTTTCGATCGGGGAATAGTTATGTTCCACCCCGACTAAAGTTCGACTGAGGTAGTAGAAGGCATTCTCTTTTCCCTCCTCGTTGTTCTGGGCAAGGAGTGCACTGAGTAACTCATCTTGCGCGGCAGTATAGAGAATCAACGGTTTATTTAGAATAGGGACGGCAAGAACTGGAGGGTGCAGCAGGTACTGTTTGATGCTTTCGATCGCTTCTTGACATTCGGCATCCCAGACAAAAGGCGCTCCTTTCTTCATGAGCTTTGAGAAGGGCCTACATCTCCCCGATAAATTTGAGATAAACCTTCGTATATAAGCAAGCTTGCCTTGAAAAGATCTTAGCTGCATCAAACTCTCTGGAGGGGGCATCTTCATGATGGCCTTTATCTTGGATGGGTCAACTTCGATCCCCCAATGTCGGATTATAAAGCCCAGGAATTTTCCCGACGACATGCCAAAAGCGCACTTCAGAGAATTCATCTTCAGATCGTATTCCTTCAGTCTAGTGAAAACGGTCCTAAGATCTTGGATGTGATCGGCCTTGGTTTTAGTCTTGACGACCAAATCATCAATATAACATTCGACGACTTTATGGATTAGGTCATCAAAGATATTGGTCATTGCCCTTTGATATATAGCACCTGCGTTTTTTAATCCGAATGGCATCACCTTGTAGCAGTATATCCCGATCGGGGTTCAAAATGTTATGTGTTTCTCATCCTCGGGAGACATCTTGATTTGATTATATCCAGACGAACCATCCATGAAAGTGAACAGCTCATAATTTGAGGTATCATCAACCATCATTTCAATGACCGGATGTGGGAAATCGTCTTTAGGGCATGCCTTATTGAGATCCCTGAAATCGACGCAAACTCGTATCTGCCCGTTCTTCTTTTTCACTGGGACGATGCACGCAATCCAGTCTGCGTATTTCTCTTCCCTGATGAAGCCGGCATCGATGAGTTTCTTAGTTTCCAAGATGACCTTTTCTTCCAGTTCCCTTCTCATTCTTCGAGGAGCTTGTTTGACTGGCTTAGCATCATGAGATATAGCCAACTTATGCACGGCCACTTCAGGGAAAAGGCCAGGCATTTCTTTGTACGTCTATACGAAGCAGTCGGCGAACTCATTGTTAGTTATATGTATGCCCTAGAGGCCATTACTATACATACGTTGTATATTGTAGTGGATGCTTGGACATATATAGGGAGGACTTTCTTGTTCGACATGATAGTACGCTATCTGGTTACTCTTTATCTTAACATGTACTCTGATTGTCTCTATGTCACATGTTGATAAAGCCCTTAGGATGAGTACTTGACTACCAGGACTATGATGCAGATCATACTAGTAGGGATAGTGTAGTCACCAAGTACATCCTTCAAATGTTCCTAGTCGTAGGAGTACCAAGACAGGGCATCGATACTCCAGACTAGACTAGCGTATGCGCTTCTTGACCCATATGATGGGCGATGGATAATCCCATATCCATTGGTGTTTGACATTAGAGAAGGTATATGGGTGCTCAGTGGAGACTGGGTACACGGACGGACTCGCCGAGAACTCCCAGATGGTATTATACCTCACGTCAGATGGCAGTTCTCTGGTGTCACTTGTACAGGTTAGTCTGTAGACCCGAGATCATCATAGAGTCCTGTGTGATTCCCACTGTGCTTTGATTTCCATCATACCACGTCCAAGAGGGCATGCAAAATGGTGGCTTTTGGGTACAGTCCCGAATCACATGGAGGCAATGAGCGATAGGAGGGGTTTCGTCTCTCCCGGTATACGGAGTTGATGTTGTGCTGTGTTCGATTGGCTATAACTAGAAATCCCTGGCCAGGGTTGCTGAGATTTACTGGTAAGTGTTATCAGTAGTTTCTTGAACTGTTATGGACCTCATATCGACACGACTTATCAAGCTACTGGGGTCTGACGTTTACCACCCCTAGACGAGATATGCGACATATCAGACGAAGAGACCGGACTGTACGGGAGTGTTACTGGTTGGATTCACAGGAGAATGTACAGGCTTGCTTGTTGATCTTCTGATTGCTCAATACCTGGGTGGCTGTTACGTTTAGCTGACCGCTTGCAGCTTGTGGGTGTTTGATATGATCATCACCTACTACCGGCGTATTGACGATTCTTTAGAGTCCTACACAGAGGTTTCCTGGCTCAGGCAAAACGGAGTAGGAGCACATATGTGATATGTGCGGGACCGAGAACAATACGTGTATGTGATACCGTATTAGATTCTCGCGATATAAGATATCGGCCGGGTATATGTGATATAGCCGAGTCATCGGATCAAGTGTTGATTCGATGAACTGATACAGAATATATTAGTCGGTTATTTCTGAAATAGCCAGATTATCGGATCAAGTGTTGATTCGATAATTTAATGTATAATTATATATTTGATATATTAAATTACATTAACTAATATAAGCTTACTTAAAGATTCTTTTTCTCACTCGGGTAATACATTGATATATATGTGATATATGTTAAATGTATTATTTTATTTTGTTACAAAATATATTATATATATGATATATAATATTGTAACAAGTTAAGGTTACAAATGCAACATGTTTTGTGGAGTTTAAAAATGGTTAGGGTTTGGATTAGGGTTAAGCTTTCTTGAAGCATCTAGAAGCTTTGTTTTTTGTTTTTATGCAATGATATTTTGTAAAGATATTTTGCATAGATATTTCTTTAACCAAACCCAAACCCTTTACCATAGTAAATTCTCTACATGGGTTAAGTCTTCATTCTTAACCTCTGGTTGCATTTCTAACCTCACACTTGATTTCTTTATTCATCACAAATGGTTTTGTTCTTCTTCTTCTTCCTTCTTCTCTCTTGAAAAAGCTTTCTAGCTTTTTATGAAGTGATGAAAATAAGTGAGATAAAAAAAACAAATGAGAGCTAAATTCTTACTTCATCATCCCCATCTATTCTAGCCACTTAGATTAGGGTGTTTGCTTTGCTAATGCTTGATTAGTGAAGCATGAGCTTGGGCTTGAGTTTCTTCAAGGTAGATCATCTTTGTTATTGAAGATCGGAAGCAAGCTTGCATCTTTCTCTTCATGGAGCCTCTCTAGGGTCCGGGTACTCGATGATCGCAGCGAAAGGACCTCAAGACGGAGCTTTAGAAGTGAAGGAACAGACTACAAAGGTTGTAATCCTTAACTCTTAGAAGTAAAGTTGTTTACTTGCATGTTTAACCCTAATTATCTAGCAAAGATCCTCGCTTTAGGTTGTTCAGCACTTCTAAATTTAAAATCGGGCATGGTTGATGCCTTGTAGAACCTTGTTCTAGTGCCTAGTAACCTTACACTCATGCAGCAGGACAATTATCTGCTCTTTCATTTCCTCTGACAAGAGTGAGCTGATGTAGGTCGGTCTTGGATTATCAGGCGTTCCCAAATTAATCTCGGTTAGCTCATCAAAGGTTGCTTGTCCGCCATCTTCGAGCTCTTGAGGGGCTTCTTCTGGCTCGGCTAGCTCATCTTCATCATTTGACTCTTCGCCGGCTTCACCAATATGGATCATGTAGCATACTTTGGAATCAGGTTGAATGAAACCTATGCCCCGTCTATCTGGAATTCGTCCATCGATGAGTGCTCGAACCTGAGGCGGATGCCATAGCCCTTCATAAAACTTTGCTTCGGAGTCCGTTTGATATAGCCGACACCCACACTATTTAAAGTATTCCCGCATCTCAGGCGCATAATATCTGGGATTGAGGACGGCCCTTATGCCTTTCTCGTATGGAAGGCATGTCATAGACAAATCGTCCGGGTGCACGACGGGATTTGACCCATAAAACAGGATGCCCTTCTGTCCACTTTTCTTTCCGGGAACGTAGAAAGTTTTAAGCCTGTCCACGGTGGAGACTGACAATGCATCGAGCTCTTTGCACATCTGCTCCGGCACCTTTGTGACGGCTACGGACCCTTCTGCAGCTTCGAAAGTCTCTCGCAGCTTTGCTTGTTGCGTGGGAGCCCAATCTGTGTAGCTGTTGCAAGCCAGGTTCTCTTCCTCCGAATCTTCAGTGCCGCTGCCTAAACGAGGGCGAATTTTGCTGTCAGATGGGCCTTCAGTATCAGATTCGTCCGTATCGCTACCGAAATGATGACGGGTTTTACGGAAGGACGGACTTTCAGAGTCGGACTCATCAGTGTCACTGTCGAAATGCTGACGCACTTGAGGGTCATTGCTTTTGAAAGTGACAGCTGGATCGGATCTGCTTTTGAGCTTCGGGGTCGGTTTGTCCTTGGTCGGTTGTGGCTTAGTATTTTGGGGCTTCATAAAGTACTGAGAATCCTCACATCGGACTTCATGCACAACGAATGGCTGGATGTCTCCATCAATGCGTCTTTCTTCACCATTTTTAGTATACTTCATGCATTGATAGAGAGTTGACGGAATGATGCCATAATCGTGGAGCCACGGCCGTCCCAAGAGAATTTTATAAGACGTGTCAGCGTCGATCACGTATATCTTAGCTTCGGTCTGCAGATCCCCAAATTTGATTGGCAGAGCTATGGATCCCAGAAATTGCTGGAAATTTTGATTGAAACCTTGAATGACAATCCTTTCCCTTGACAAGTGTCGGACGTCCATTGACAAACTCTTCAGAGTTAAAAAGTTCCTGATGTTCACTGAAGACCCTGGATAAATCAATATACGATTAATCCGGTCTTCATCGCTGTATCCTGTTATGTAAAGCAGCCGATTATGCTCAGCCGTTTCCAGTAGCAAGTCTTTGTCCTTAAACGTGACTGCGGCGGCATGCAGAGCGTACTGGGCTTCTTTCATATTAATTTTAGCAAAGTGAGCCTGATACCGTTCGGGGTTTTGTAAAACATGAATGAGAACATCTCTAAGCTCTTTGGATAGGACCAAGGAATCGTAGATGCTCAGGAGAGACAGAAGCTTCCGGAGATGAGCCAAGACATTGTAGTCCAGTGAGGAAGGACTTGAGTTTCCATTAGCCGGTTCTCTCCCATCTTCCTCATTAGCCACATGTTTTTCCTTTCCTTTTAGGGCGTTGCCCTAATTTGGTGGTAGAGCCCTACCACTTCTAAGCTGGATTTGGTTGGCCTTTGTGGCGAGCTCCTCATCTTCTTCGGGAAAACAGAGCTCCTCCTCAGAGTCATTGCCCAGATGGATGGCGTAGCTGGTAACTATAGGGATCTCTTCATTGGAGTCTTCTTCTAGCTCTTCCAGAATCTCAGCTGCTTCTACAGGGAAGAACCCCTTCAATTAAATTAAAGTCATTTCCTTTTGTTCATAGCCTTCGAGGGAATCAATATATTTTTGAATGGTCGATCTCCCTGCAGACTCCTTTTTGCGTCGAGCAACACTTTTCTTCTTCTTAAGATTTTTGGATTTTGAGCCTGATTGAGCCGGAATGGTGGGCTTCTTCTTCCCTTCCCATTCTGTTCTGGGCTCTTTCCGAAGTAACTTTAGCATCTTCTTTGTCTTACTAGATATGTGCGTACTCTACGGAGGCTGTGGTGAGTCAGTTTCATTTCTCAGGGCAGCGAGTTCAGCTGTCGCGAAAACACAAAAAGATGACTCCTCAATATGCAATCGTATGTCTCTGGAATTACGCCCTGGTCAGTCCTCGTCCACGACGAGCTCATGCTGACGCAACTCGAGCCGTAGCTCACTCTGCCCGTGCAATCGTGGCGGCAAAACCATAACCAGTATCGATGAAAATAGATCATAGGAAGGAATATAATACGGTGCAAGGAAATGTACAACCTAAGGTTACTTAAGCGGAGTGGCGTATCGTAAGTATGCCGCGGAACATACCCATGGTACGTCACTCTACTTTAGTCACCTATTCCATCAACCAAGGGTCATCCTACGCGACGAAAGTTCGGGTCTAATACCCCCTCGACTAAGTCTAAGTCCGTAAGGTCAAGCCTAAGTTCCGTATATAAATATAAACGTCCTAGGTTCCACATAGTCAAACTTAGACTCGAACCAAGGTCAACCTAGCGCTCTGATATCAACTTTGTCATGACCCGAAAGAGCACATGACTGGCCCTTGAACCATATGAAGTCTATAGGACCCCATCTGATCCAAGTAAGCCAAAAGCCCAGAAATCTAAAACCATTTAAAGAGTAAATAAGGAAAACCGGTTTTAAGAAGTAAAGAAATCATGTTTGAAAATCAAAGTTTTTAAATAACTAAGCCGAATATGTATTTTTAAAATGTGTAACCTTTCCTGAAAATTTCGGCAGAGTTTCCTTTGTAAAAACTGGCCCCGAACGGAGTACAACAAGAATAATATATATGAAATGATAAAAGGCATCCCCAAGCGGGAGCTAGCTCTTCGTAAATCGACGGTCACAACCACGCAAGCAATAATAATATACAACGCCAAAAGGCGAGGATCAAAACCCAAAAAGAACTCAAAACAGCCAGAAAACCGTAGTACTACAAGCGCGACTCTAAGGTCGAAATAATACAACACTGTTTTCTAAGTCTGAAACAATATACAAGTTTTGGTTGATGGAATTTCTAGATACAATAAATAATACATGAACAATGGCGGTTCAGATACAAAAGAACCCACCTACCCAAGCAAGTCACCCATAAGGAAGCAGTGTGCCAGAAATGCCGCTATGGAATCTGTACGGCAAAACCTGCAAGAACTGTGGCACAACGGGGGTGAGTTGCCAACTCATGAATAGAAAATATCTACAAGCAGAGATCGAATGCATGACCCATCCTAGGTCAATACGATCAGATATAAATAAACCTCAATATGAATAAGTCTGAAGCATGCTAAACTGGCAAGGAAATCTCTATGCATGAGTGTAGTGCCAAGTGTTCGTGCCAGTGCCTCAGGTAATAGCATATCATAAATGTGAGGTATGATCAATGTAATCAAATCTGCATGTACGTGGATCCCATCCACTCGTCACCCAATGACAATAACCATCATGCATGTAAATATCATAACTCATGTGCATGGGAATAATATGAGGATATAAACCATCTGTGTCCCTCGCGACACGTCAAAATCATGGAACCGGAGTGCCCAGCATCGACACTCGAAAACATCATGAAAACTTAGGTTGTACATCATGAAAACATCATGAAATCATGGTTGTGACCGTCGATTTACGAAGAGCTAGCTCCCTCTTGGGGATGCCTTTTATCATTTCATATATATTATTCTTGTTGTACTCCGTTCGGGTCCAGTTTTTACAGAGGAAACTCTGCCGAAATTTTCAGGAAAGGTTACACATTTTAAAAATACATATTCGGCTTAGTTATTTAAAAACTTTGATTTTCAAACATGATTTCTTTACTTCTTAACACCGGTTTTCCTTATTTACTCTTTAAATGGTTTTAGATTTCTGGGCTTTTGGCTTACTTGGATCAGATGGGGTCCTATAGACTTCATATGGTTCAAGGGCCAGTCACGTGCTCTTTCGGGTCACGACAAAGTTGGTATCAGAGCGCTAGGTTGACCTTGGTTCGAGTCTAAGTTTGACTATGTGGAGCCTAGGGCATTTATATTTATATACGGAACTTAGGCTTGACCTTACGGAACTTAGACTTAGTCGAGGGGGTATTAGACCCGAACTTTCGTCGCGTAGGATGACCCTTGGTTAATGGAATAGGTGACTAAAGTAGAGTGACGTACCATGGGTATGTTCCGCGGCATACTTACGACACACCACTCCGCTTAAGAAACCTTAGGTTGTACATTTCCTTGCACCGTATTATATTCCTTCCTATGATCTATCCTCATCGATACTGGTTATGGTTTTGCCGCCACGATTGCACGGGCAGAGTGAGCTACGGC
The DNA here is from genome assembly GCA_030015575.1 of Agapanthus africanus. NCBI lineage: Eukaryota > Viridiplantae > Streptophyta > Magnoliopsida > Asparagales > Amaryllidaceae > Agapanthus > Agapanthus africanus. The sequence continues at coordinate 410,201,337 of CM057349.1, read as the reverse complement.
TCGAGTTGCGTCAGCATGAGCTCGTCGTGGACAAGGACTGACCAGGGCGTAATTCCAGAGACATACGATTGCATATTGAGGAGTCGTCTTTTTGTGCTCCCAGAAGGCTTCAGCTTCTGTCTGTATAAAGTTGGTGGTTGCAACTTAATTGTTCACCAACATACTCTTAGACAGCTCGATCTCTCCAGTCTTGTACCGTTTCTCGACCCAGTCTTTGAAGATATAGCAATCCTCGATCGCATGGCTCACTACTCTGTGGTACGGGCAATACAGGGGATTGTTGGTCATTTTTGCTTCCTGGGGTCTCTTTGACTCCGGAAATTGTAGACCATTGTTCAAGGCATCTTTGAATATCTTGCGGACCTTATCCCTTCTGAAAGGGTAAACCTTGTTCTTTTTCTCATCTAGGAAAGGCCCTTCTCCTCCTAGCAATGGCTTTCGAGACCGGTTGGTTTTGGAATCGCATGCCTTTCACTTGTCTTCATTGTCGAACGCATTGAAGACATTGGTACTGCTGGAATTCCCGCTTCTACGGTTGTCGCCCCTCTTGCTTTTCCAAGTCTTGTCTCTCTGAGAGTCCGGGGTAGACTCTTGCTTCGAGCGTTCCAGCATTTGGACTTTCTTGGTTAGCTCCTGAAACGTCTTGAGGTTTGCTGTACACAAGAATGGGACCATCCAATTGCTGAGGTTCCTAATGAGAAGGCTGACTGACCGGTCCTGCTCCAGCGGTGGTTCACACTTGACCATGAGATTATGCCATCGGGCGATAAAGTCGGTGTTGCTTTCATTCTTCCCCGGCTTGGTACTCACAAGGTCAGCAATGGAAATTTTATCACTGATACTCATGAATATTTGCTAAAACAGAGACTCCATTTGGGCAAAAGTAATGACGTACCCGTTTGGTATGCTCGCGTACCAGTTGAAAGAAACACCGACTAGGCTATTGACAAACTGACGAAGAAGAAGCACATCATTGCCCTCTGTATTTCCGCATGACGCTTTAAAGTGGGAGACGTGCTGATTTGCATTTCCCGTTGTGTCAAATCTTCCGAACTTAGGAATGACATAGCCACTGGAGAACTCGATCAGATCGTACAGTGCGGGATATGGCCGCCCATTGCTGCCAATTTCTTTCTGAGTTTCGGCTTCGGCCACCAATGTTTTAACCTTGCTGGTGACCAAATCCATTATCCGATCTTGTGTTAGAGGGATGGTGCTATCTGGGGCCAAGGTGTCCCCAAAAGCGGAATGTGGTCAACTTTCGTGTGGCTCGCCCAATCTTGGACCCAAGGGGACAGGCATCGGTTGATTCAGGTTGTCATCACCCGGCTCATGAGTAGAGACTTGTTCTTGATTTGGAGGCGTCCGAACAATTTGAGCCGTGTGCTGCATCACAACGTTTGTTAGGTCATCAATTTTCGAATAGAGCTTGGCCATCTCTTTATCTTTACTCCTGAGCTGTTTCGAAGCTCTTGAAGCAGCTCTTGCTCTGCGGTCCGGGGGCAGAAATTCGGCTCTTCCTCGCTGTCTGAGCTTGACTCTACATGGACCGAGGGGTCTTTCTGCCTATCATCCTCATCGAGAGGGTTTTCATCATCCAGCGGAGGCGGTTGTTCTTGGGAAGCTGCAACCACATTCAAGCCAGATTGGGCTTGGGATGTGGTGGCCCCATCCTTGCTTTTGCTGCGAAGGTTGTCGCTGGGGAGCATGCCCTCCATATAGACCGTGTGGACTACATACCCGGCCATCATTTCATTATTGGTAGCTGACTTTGTGGACCACCGTCTCGGCCCTTCTATTTCGGTAGCGGACAATCGATTGAAGATGGCTAGCCTGACCGGATTCATAAGTGGTGTTGGCGCCTCTTTTCTGGATCTTCCTCACTGCTTTCGCGCGGCACAGAGTGCCTGATAGACTCTTGAAGAGATGGTGTCATGATTTCTCTTTTGGGGCTGGGACACGTCCCTTTGTAGCATTGTTCAGACCGATGACTTCTTGATTCTGGCGGTCATGGCATTTTTCTGAACCCACTTCAGAGGTTTGAAGGAATTGCGGACTTTTACGGCTGACATAGCCATCATCACGGAGTAACCCTGCTCTTGGAACCTCACAAGATTCCACTTGGACGAAGTCCTGGCCCTCTTGTTGGCTCGATACCTGAGTCACTTATGTCTCAGCCTTTCTGTTTTTAGCACTTGGATGGCCACGGCTCTTCGGGAAGTCGCCGTAGACCGGGCGATGAAAAGCTTTGGAGACACGCCTGATTGTGCACTTGTTGGAGTCGTCTGAGCTTGCTGGAGATGCTTTATGGCTCCATTGGTGTTGACGGCCTTGCCCCCAGTCGGAACAGCGGAGAGCCGCTCGAACATAGATTTGCATTTGGGGTGGGATGCTTTAGCGACCACAACATTCGGCCTCCTGCCCTTTGAGGTCGGTTTGGCCGCTTGGTTTATCGGGACCTCCGCCAGATGAGCGCTTCCAGCAGGGTAGATGAAGACGGAACCAAATTGATGAGGTGGCTCATCCAATTGCCGGCTGAGACTGGCAGGGAGAACCATGCGGGCATTGATCTTGACCACGTATGAGATCGGGGTCGCATTGGAAGCTGAATTCATCTTAGGAGACATCGTCGTTGAAAGTTGATTACTGCATGGAAAAAACATTATTTCAGTACAAATATCGGTATATATGTTAAATGAGTTCGTATGAACACTTGACCCAAGATATGGGAGCAGAGAAACGTCCCACCGGGCATGCCAGAGTCTGTAGGGTGTTTTTCGTCACCCTATTAAGATGGAAATACACGTCGCTTGTCAGGCGTACTACAGATTCCCCCTGCCCAGGGTAGGCGGGGATTTATTGATTGTGGGGATCCGAATCTCCGGCAGCCGCGGACTAAGCTGCCGTTAATTACCCCTTGCCTTTGGAGCGAGAGAACCTCCGATTGATGGGTAAAACATGTCATGCGAACTCAATGTGCAGTATTGTGTTTTGAAGGGGGTTTGGATATATCGAAGGCCCCGTAGAGTTTTTAAGGGGGTCTCGCTACCCGGATAGCGGGCTGGGGGTCAAGGGGGCTAGCAATCCCGTTAGAAAATTTTTCCTAACGGGGGTGTATTTTTAGTGTGGGATAGTGTGGGAAAAAGTAGGGTGAGGAGCGTCTTAAAGACGCTAAGAAGCTAGGCGCTGGGCGCTAGCGCTTCACTTGCCCGGCACGTGGGCGCGGGCGCTAGCGGGTCGTGTGCCCGGCACGTGGGCGCGGGCGCTAGCGGGTTACGTGCCCGGCACGTGGGCGCTGGGCGCTTTACCCGATAGCGCCTCACGTGCCCGGCACATGGGCGCCGGCAGAACGAAAGGGGCTTTTAGACCCGGAAATAGGAGTTAAACTCCGAAAGAGGGTTTATATTTACGAAGTTAAACTCCAACAGATATTGAATGGAGTTGAACTCCTATAAAAAGGGGTTTGATTTATGAAGTTAAACTCCAACAGATCTTGAATGGAGTTAAACTCTTAGAAATCTTTGGGGATGATCAAAGGGGATCCCTTTCTTCTCCCCTTTGGCCCTGGATCTCCTTTTAGGCCTTGGATCTTCCCAAGATGGGATTTTTGGATATGGGTCTCCTTCTTCCTCCCCTTCTGTTGGCCGGATCTTAGAGAAAAAAGGGGGTGCGATTTAAAAATCTCCCAATTTTGGGATCTGATGGAAGATCTGAGTTCCCCTTCAAGGGTTTGATGGTGAAAAACTGTTTATTTTTGGAAAAGGAAGAATGAAACTCTTGATTTAATTCAAAAAGGGGAAGAAGGTTTAGAACCTTGAGGAAGAAGAAGGGGCATAGATCCCTAATTTTTTAGAGAGAGAAAAAGTTCTTATTGATTTTTTCATCATGTTGCCTTTATAGGCTACACACTTTACATATAGCCCCTTGGGCTTTGCCAAATAGCACTTGTGCCACCCCAAGCCTTATGTTCTTATTTCTTTTTTGCACATAAGCCATGGGGTTTACAAAATTTTTGCTTGCTGCCCACTTTACATATATTTATTTCTAAAAATTACATTTAGACTAATTTATTACCTCCTTTTTGGTATGGAGCCGGTCCCTTCCATGCTTGGTCTTGACTTGGGCTTGGGCTCGGGCCTACTTGACTTGGGGTTGACCTTGGTTTTGACTTGGTCTACTGGGGTGTAATTTTTGACCCCAACACATGGTTGTGGTCGGGATCAGCCCACAGATGGAGTGTAAAGTAGGCATCATAGGATGCATCCGAGTCTTGTTGATCGGACACTCCTCACGCTACAGAGACAACATAGATCAGAGGCTGTTTGGGCAGGTATAACAGTTACAAATATTTATTTCCGTTCTCATGAGTACCTCCTGCCTATGATAGATCAGATACGGCCGTTGCTAGTGGAGGCACTAGTAAAAAATTAAGTATTAGAACCCGTGTATTAGAGACCGTCAATTTTTGAATGGTCTCTAATAAAGTATTAGAGACCGTCTTGGTATTAGCGACCGTTTATATGGTCGTTAATACTTTATGCATTTTAAACCCTAGGTATCAGGGACCGTTTAGGTATTAGAGACCATATAAACGGTCTCTAATACCTATGAAAATAAACCAGCGCGCAGGAGTGGGAATACTCAAAATTTTCATGAAATTAAACCCACAAAAACTCTCCTCCTTCAAACAGTGACCAGCTCCCTTTCTCTCTCAAAATTTTTACTTCTTGATTTGTTTTTCTTCCTAATTTTCCAGGAAGGAGGAGGCTTTTTATTGAGTTTAGATGAGCTTATGTTGTTTTCTTGAAGGCGATTGGATGTGGAGATCAGATATAAGCTTTAGATTTTTTTATTTCTTGCCTATTTTTGTTTGATTTTTTTGAGAAGTTAATATTTTGAGATGCTATTAATGATGCAGTGATCAAAAATGAAAAATCTTGTAAGTGGAAAGGGAAAAGGTTGTTTTTAGTGGAGGTTGTGAGGTAGATGCTAGTGAAGTTGACGGAGACGTCGTCGGTGAGCTGGAGGTCGCCATCGATGGAGGAGGTGAGGGAGAGGGAGAAAATGTTGAAGTTTTAGCGGCTGCGGCTGAGGGTTATGAAGGCGATGGTGGATTTGGTGCTGGCGATGGGATTGAAGAGGAGATGAGGATGATGAGGGGGATGAGTCCATGGAACATGACAACTGTTTTTTTAAAAAAAATTATGCAAGTATTGGCGACTGTTTACACGGTCGCCAATGCTATTATTTTAACTTTTTTTAAAATTTATTTCGAATGTATTTGCGACCGTATAAACGGTCGCTTATACGTTTATTAGCGACTACTATTTTTATGACCGGGTATTAGCGATTATATAAAATTTAGACGGTCGCTAATACCTATTTGGGACCATAAGCTAAGTATTAGAGACCGTTTTAGTACGGTCTCTAATATGCACAGTATCTAGTAGTGAGGTCGGATTATATGGAGTTAGCTTCATTGGGAGTATTCATCGAGACCATACCTTCCTGACGGAATTGATAGAGTGCTGGAGGCCAAAGATACATACATTCCATCTACTAGTTGGTGGGATGACGCCTACACTGTAGGACATCATCATGCTCCATGACTTCCAGTTGATGGCAGAGCAGTGACTGGTGCAGCACATCACGATTGGCCGGCCTTTCTAATGGAGTATTTGGGCGTCGTGCCAGCGGATGGTGTGATTCAGGGTTCACGCGTACGATTCACTTGGTTGCGTGCGTAGTTTCTCAACACTATCACCCAGCATTCGATAGCGCATCAGATTGAGTGTTATGCGAGAGCTTATATTCTGACGCTTTTTGGGGGTGTCGTATTCCCGACCTCCGCCGGAGACACGGTACCTCTCTGGTATTTACTATTGCTTACACATTTGACTAGAGCGGGCGTAAGAGCATACAGCTAGGGCAGCACGGTTCTTGCTTTCTTATATTGTGGGTAGAGTTAAGCGTCACAGGGTGGAACACAAATGACTGGATGTTCTTTGTTCATATAGCTTTGGGCTTAGGAGAGATTTCATGCCGGACGCCCTGCTATTACGTATTTCATAGATAGATGGGTCCAGACTGGACTTGAGGAGCGGAGGTCCCTACTCAGGGTACATTGGGCAGGTGCGCACACATGGACGGGGAAACCCCCTCCCCCGTGAGTGTCTAGATTACTGCAGGGATGAGCTGAACTCACTCCGGGACAAGGTCGTATCATAGCAGCCTTACAGAGGGGATCGAGTTACATCCTTACCACCTATGTGCTCAGCTCATCATGAGATATGGTTGACCACGGCGTCACTCATCCATGTTCTCCGGCGAAAGACACGACCGGGACGTTGGGACGTCCGGCCTGAATTTTGGTGGCAGATGCTATTTGGATTTATCCGTCCACCTCTCCGAAAATGCCAAGTTGATTTATGGCACCATGTATCGAAGGTTTAGACGGATGCGGCCGATGTAGCAGACTTTGTCAGATTCCCCCTCATTGTGAGATGTTTTTGATTGTGGGGACGCTCTTCCATGCAGGCGCAAGACCATGCAGTTAATTACGCTACCGCATCGCGGTAACCACTTTCTCCTTCTCCAAATGGTCACTTCGTGTCGTGTGTGTTTGTTTTGTTTTTGGTTGCCCGTGGATTGTATACGGAGACTAATTTATGTTGTCGCCCGTAGGGCGTGGATTAGTCCAAATCCGTATTTTCTTAGATTTGGGTTTGGGTTGGGTTTAAGGATAGTTAATCTCATTGAGATTAAGATCAACTTAAACGTTTGTTAAGGATACGTTAGTTAAATTTTAGACTAAGATCTACTCAACGGGGTTTAGGATCATTTAGATTCGATGACAGAGCATTTTGGGCTCTATCGTCTTAGTTTAGGGACGTTGCGGTCCAGTGGGTTTAAGGATCGTTATTCTCATTGAGATTAAGATCAATTTAAACGTTTGTTAAGGATACATTAGTCTAATTTTTAGACTAAGATCTACTTAAAAGGGTTTTGGGATTATTTAGATCCAACAAAAGAGCGTTTGGACTCTATTGTTTTAATTTAGGGACATTGCGGTCCAATGGATTTAAGGACATCATAGTCCATGTTAGTTTAGAGACATCATAGTATGTAAAGTTTAAAGATATCATAGTCTATAAGTTTAAGGACATCATAGTTCATAAAGTTTAAGGACATCATAGTCCATAAAGTTGAAAGACGTCATAGTCTGTAGGGTTCTGGTTTAATCAGTTTGGGAATGCGCCAAAAGTTATTGGTTATTGGGACCCTCCATCTCTCTGAAAACGTTGAAGGATTACAACGACATGTATCAGATGTATGAAGAGATGTACCCTTGAACCAATGTACCGACTTGGGGAAGTGGGATAAACATCAGTTTAGATGTCATCTGTTAGGAGCTTATTAGCTGTCTTGAGATCGGCTTTGGAAACCCTGAGCATGAAGGGCTCAATTGATGGTCCTTGGAACATTTGGTCTGATTCTGGCAAATGTTAGCCCTTCATAGTGTTCAACACTAACATGTTTATTCAGCGCTCACGTGCTCCCACGTGATACTCTGAGGCAGTGTTAAACACTGGAATTTGAGAATGCTCACGTGTCGCACGTGATGCATATAAGTGTTAAACACTTTAGCCCTGTGGCCGTCACGTGTAAGCACGTGAGGCGCTTTGAAATAGTATTAATCTTCAAGAATTTGAAGCGCTGCTTCTTTGGGTTTATTCTTTTGTTCTCTTCTGAGCGCTAAGCGCTATTTGGGTTACGTGAGATCACGTGAGGCAACCTAAAAGTGGGAACTGCCTCCGATTTATTCCCTTTCTTATTTTGTATGGGGTCACGTGTGATCACGTGAGCCAATTTCGATTATTCCCTTTTGTTCATCAAAGGCGCTCACATGGGAGCACGTGCTCGGCTATTATCATGTTGGGTGCCAATCCTTTTACGTGCATGGAGATCCTGAGTTTTGAGGCTTTCAAGCCCATTGTTTTATGACAATTGGATTCTTAAGACTTAGTTCTTCTCTTAGGTTTGGGATCTGTATGACAGAATCTCCCTGACGAGAATTAAATTCTCAACTTGTGAGGAGATCTGCTTCGGCAGATCTTTACCATAAAGGAGAACTAAGTTCTCATATGAAGGGTTAAACCCTTATTTCATCAGAGGAATTAAATTCCTATATACTTTTTGGGAGAATTAAATTCTCTGAACTTAGATCTCCCTCTAGGTTTTGGATCTGCATGGCAAAATCTCCCCGATAAGAATTAAATTCTCAATTTGTGGGAAGATCTGCTTCTGCAGATCCTAACCAGAGGAAGAACTAAGTTTTTTTTGGAAGAGTTAAACTCTTATGGAGGTGAAAAAGAGATGGGATATTCTCTGTATTTTGTTCCTTCTCTTACTTAGAGTTTCTTTTTCTCTTTTTCTCTCTGGAGAATTAAATTCTCTTTTCTTTTAAGCTTACGAAGGGTTTCTCTCTTTCTTTTTTATCTTCTCTTTTCTCTGTCTATCCTCTTCTTTTTTAATTGTTTCTTTGCTTTTATTTATAGGAGAAAGAAGGGAATCAATTTGTGTAAAAAATCTCTCGTTGAGAGATTTTGATTGATTTTCTAATCAACCAACATGATCTTTTTGATCACTTGGTGAATTTTATTCACCGCTGGATTTTTAATCCAAGGACTTCTGTTTTACAGAAGATATTTCTTTTGTCATTCTTAACAAATTTAGGAAGATATTTCCTTGCACAGAATTTTTCTGTAAATTGGTGATTTTTAATCACCATTGGATTTTTAATCCAACGGCGCTCTGTTTTACAGAGCGTAATCTTTCTTGTTTAGAAAGATCTAAGGAAGTATTTTCCAAATAAGGCTTTTAATCCTTTTTAATTAGAATTTATTTTTATCAGTCTAGAAGGCATAGGAGTCTATCACGTGTAGTACGTGACCCCACCAAATTAAGCCGACCCAAGGGTGTCACGTGTTATCACGTGAGTTTCTTTTTGTCCCACTCGTTTGCTTTATTCAGGTGCTTGTATACTTTGCTTATAGAGGTTACGTGTCTGCACGTGAGGTTCAGTTTTGGCTTAGTTTTGTTAAGCGAAGCGCCTATCACGTATGGGCACGTGATGCTCCTCTTGGAGACTTTCTCCGTTGCTCTATTTATATATTTATTTTCCATAAGGGAACAAATGCCCCCACAGCGTTGTTCTCACGTGGTTTACATGTGAGTGCAACGCTGCCACTTTTATAACCGTTGGATTATTTAGGGGAACGGGAAGACGAACCGCCCTAGTCATGTCTTATAAATGCAAGGGTTAGGTTCCTTAGGCAGCCTGTTTCTTCATCTCCTTCCTTTTTTATTTTCTTTGAGAATTTAATTCTCTTTCTCAGAGCTTAGTTCTCTGCCATTGCAAATCCAGAGTTAAACTCTGTCAAAAGAAACTCTTTTCAGGTACGCTTTGTACATCAGAAAACTTTCCTTCTTTGAGAAAGCCTCTGGATTTTAAATCCATTATGAGAGCTTTGCTCTCCTCAAAATCCCATCCTCCAAAGATGTGAACTTTGAGTAATAAACTTCCATATCTCGAACATTTCCCTCTGATTTTAAAGATTCATGGGATTTTTGTTTCTCATGTATTTTTATGAATTCTTGGAATTTAATTCCATTACATAAAGGAATTTAATTTCTCTGGCGAAGAGCTTAGCTCTGAAAGATCAATGGGACCCTTCGGGAATTTTATTCCCTGGTGTTCCTGAAAATCTCTTCATAGGGTTTTACCCTTATTCGCACAGATTTGAATTTGTTGGTACTTAACGGGACTTGTCTTCCCAAGAATTTGTTTGAATCCCAATGCTTGTTTAATGAGGGTCTTCTTTTATTCTTGTAATGATTCCCTCGTCTCATCATTGGTGAGCCGCCATATTGATTTTGTAGGGTCCGTGTGTCTTGTAGGCAGTGGTCTCGCAAAACAGACATTTTGTCGTCTTCTTTTGTTACTACACACACACACACATATGTGGTCGGGGGCTTCACTAATGGTCTTTTCCTTTTCCCTGTTTCAGGAACAATAGCTTCTCTCCCTTACTTCCCTTTTACTCGCTCAGATGCTGCTTTTCCGCAATCGCCGTCAGACGAAGAAGCAATGGCGATGATTCGGGCCCATGACAAAGACTATACTAATTTGCTCTTATGGGGTACCTGGTATGGATATATCATTCAGGGCCGCCGCAGCTTTCTTTGCGAAGTGCCAACAAAGCTTCTTCACCCAGCCTTGCCGATGGAGTGTCCGCAGACTGCCTTTGCAGTGGAGGTGATGGATTGGACTTCTACAGGCCGGCTTGAGCCGTCGACAGCTAGGATACCAAACCAGCCTTTCCCAGCCTAGACATCTTGGGGCATCGTATTTGCCAAGGTGAAGCCCAGCCCGGGGGATAAGTTTATAAGATAGGGCTTACCCCTCGCCATCCAACGGGCTATCTTCTCTGGGCTCGCTATATCTTGTCCGCTCATCATGAAGGTCGCAGGTTCGAAACCTGCATGGGCCACCAACAAAACCTGTCACGCCCCGCTTCCCAATATACGATGAAGGGGACGCGACTGGTCCACTACGTATTTACTGTGAAGTAAATACGTTAAGCTTATCTAAGCAATATAAAGTAAATACACAAGAGACAAAATATAAGATAACAGTAGCTTTATTTATTAACATTCTTTTGTACAATGCATGAAAAGTAAATACAACTGAATAAAAAACAATGCCTAAACAATGGCATAACAAAAATGAAAGTACTGAATGGAAAGTGTACAATGACTAGAGCTCGGGGTCTTCACTGAACTGGTCCAAGTCTTCAGTAGTGGGCTCGATCTCTGACGGGTCCAAATCACCTGACGACATTCAAAGAAGAAAGAAAGAGAATGTCGTCAGCGAACAGATCGCTCGGTAAGTCCCAAAGATAAGAGGAGAAATAGAATAGACAGAGAGTAAGAGAGAGAGAGAGTAGTTTTTACAGTTGTATTATATTGTTATATTGTTGTATTTAGTGTTAACGCTGTTGTTTGTAGCTTGGTACAGAAGGATGCCAGTGTATACGAGAGGAGTCTCACTTGCCCCGGAGACTAAGGTATCAGGAACTCAAGGAACCGTTATGCCACGGTACAACAGCAACGGAATATAGGTTAGGTGTCTTATGGTTGCAGTCTCATGCCACTTCTAACACCTTCCGTACCAATCTACCCCTTAAACCCCGCGATGTCTTGATTGTATTGTAAACTGTATAGATTGTATGTTTGGATGACTAACTGAAACCATGATATCAGTAAACGGATGTAACTGTATAATCATGTAAATGGAATATCTGGAGAATCATGTAAATGGATGTATATCCATGGTTCGGTTCAGTCAATATATATTGAATATATTGAATAGATTGAATATAGGGATTCATGTTGAATCAGAATATTATAGATTGTAAATTGTAGATTATAGATTGTAAATTGTAGATCATTTTCAAGTCAAATTATAATGAAACTCAAAGTAAATTGAAGTTCTGATTGTTTTGATATTATCGGTAACCGCTGCACATGGACGGCAAGATTTGTGTCTTTTTCAAAGACGATTACCTTTCTCATAACAATATTATTAAGTTGTCTACCTTAGATAGGCAAGCACCCACTTCTTCGGCTCCCCGAGGCTCAAGAGATTAGTCCCGCTTAAATCTATATTTACTAGGATCCTTATTGTAATTTATAGAACTTGAGGGGGTTTTATGTAAAATACTTTTGTATAGTTTTCAAAATACACCCCAAGTATTTATTAATCGTCTTTAAAGTTATAATAATTATAGATTTTATACTTGTGACAATTCTAATAAGAATAACCTAACTTTCATATTATATTGTATTAAAGTGTAATATTAAACTTGTATGGAATTCATGGAATTTTAAGGTAAATTGATTCTTGTGATATTTTAGAAAAAAATGGAATATTTATATCATAAAAAAAATAGGTATTTTAATGATAAATATACATATATTTATACAAAAATAATTTTAATATATATTTCATACTCTAAAAATCCCATTTCCTTAAGATGTCGTATTTTAAATCTTTCGAGACCGAATGCTCCTTGCGGAGGTCTGAATCTCGCACTACTAAGCCCGAAGATGTGCGATAATCCGCACCATCCCGAACGGGTTCCCCAAAATAGGTTGTAGCGGCGCTTTGCAAAGATTGTATAAATACTAAATCCTTTAGAAAACGGTTTTTATTAAGTAAATGGTATTTATTTGTAAAGATGTCAATTTCCCGTATTCTATGTTCTAGGGTCTCCTAAGTCAACTAGACTGCTCCTAACTGGTCCAAAGCGACAAGTTGTGAGATATCTCTCAAATCACATCTTCACCGCCAATTGTGGCCAGGTAAGTACAAGTGAAGAAAGGAGGGATCCGCTCATGAATCACCGTGAGACGGGCCTTTTAAAATTACCTTTCTCACTTGTCTAGCCTAGGCACCACAAAGTCAGGTTTAGATAAACGACTGAATACCCACAACCTTCCTCTGTCCTAATGAGTGCGACAATCCTTAATTGGCTGAGTCTAGATATTTTTATTTTTAGCTCAAAGGTTATTTATTTGTAAAGATGCATCAATACTAAATCTTTTAGAAATGGTTTTATTAAGTAAAGGGTTTTTAAATGAAAATGTTTGTTTTCCCGTATTCTAAGTTCTCGAGGGTATCGTGTTATGTTGCATATAAGTGTGTGAGGAGGTAGGTCATTACCTCGTGGTCTACTTAAAGGTATAGCAAGTTTAATGAAGTTAAATGTATAATTGAAACAATGTGGTATTTAAGTGAAAAATACGGTAAATTGAAATAGCTATCATTTTATGAAATGAAACTTGATCAATTTGGTTGATTAGTGTTTAATAGTCAACATGAAAGAGTTTAAGCATAATTGTATTAACGAGAAGTAAAGTTTTATAAGAAACCAAATCGGAAATCGGATTTGTTCCGATTCCGTCGGGTTTTGTAAATCCGTATTTTTAGAATAGAAAAGAGAGATAGAAAATGGGACTTACGGGTTTTGGACAACTAGAAGAGGGAGATGGTTCGGAAGGAGTCGGCGATGCGTCGTTTCGTCGCCGGGAGTTCCTACGGACGTTGCCGGAAAATCCGCTGAATAATTCGCCAGAGGTTCGCCTTTCGCTCACTTCGATTGCACACAAAAGTTTCTTGAAAATTCTAGAGAGTTGGCTCAGAGTTTGGGGTGAGAGGGTAGAGGGTAGGGATGGTATTTATAGGGTTAGGCTAGGGTTAGGGTAGGTGAAAGGTTAAAATGAAAAATGTAATAAAATGTATTAAAAATGTATTAAAAGTGGAGTAATTAAGGTTTTAAAAGAGCTCTGGAAATGGTCTGAGGCTAAAATTTTGCAGGTACATAAAGAATGTGAAAAGACACAATTTTCATGTTGGGGTCGTCGCTGGAACCGGCCGACTCAGCCGTGACTCGGTCTGAGGACGGAGTCGGCCGAGTCGAGGCCGATTTGGCCGATTCCCGGCCGAGTCAGGTAGCCGGGATCCCCCTCGACGGTTCATCTAACCTCTGGCAATGTTACATTTTTGGGTGTAGTGGGGGTTTTTGTGAGATATGCACGTGTAAACCCTTGGTCTTTTAAAGATTTTAACAAAAATCAATATTAAAAATAATGTGGGGTATGGGATTTGAACCTTGGTGGCTTGGTTCAGCAGTGTTAGGTATTACCAATGAGCTACAAGCTCTTTCTTGTAATTATGGAGTTAATTAATTACTTAAAGTAATAACAGCAAATGTAAATACTCCGAATATACATTAATTTTCAAGCAAATTTTTGTACACTAAAAATAGAGTTGTTACATTCTTTTAACTTGTAATTAAAAAGCAAAATAATTACTTATAATTTGTGCTCAGGCTAAAATACCCCTTTATGGATTTTGAAAAAAAATATTTGAAAAAAAATTGTATAGGAAAATTAGGGTTGTTACAGCGCGGTTGCAGAAGGTTGGGCTTTATCAGGCGGTGTACGCGTCTCTCTTTCATTATCAGTCTCCCCATGTCTAGTGGGTTAAACCTTTCCTAAATTAATAGAATCTTCCCACCAACACTTTCTTGCCAGGGGATCGCGAGGTCTCGATTTCCCTGGAAGAGTTCCACGAGATTTCTGGATTGCCGATCAGGGGAGAGCACTATGAAGAGTTGCTGCCTCCCGATGAGTATGTGTTTGAGACGGTACCAGCTTCGCTTGACGGCTTGACAACTAAAAACGCTGTTCGTCATAAGTACCCCAACCTAATCAAGACTCTGGGTATTTTCGAGAAGCTGTTCGCGGAGTCAAAGGGACAGGGCGTCACCTTTAAAAGCTTCATCGCCTGTTTCCTCCGTAAAGATGTCTTATCAAAAGAGGCTCCGAAATTTGCGAATATTAACGACCCCTTCGGGTTTGGGCTAAATAAGCTACCAGCCAAAGAAGAAGATTTACCACAGTTTTACATCTCAATCTTGTCGGCCGTATCTTTTGATTCGATTGCGGCTCCCGGCATGGATGAAGAGACTTTCTTCGTCGGTTTTATCAACCTTTGGTTTAGTTGGTTTGCCGTTCCAATGCATCGTCGCTTCATGAGAGCTTTGGCCATCTATCCTGCTCATCGCGTGGCTGAAGGAACACGACTAGCCGTGGGCATTACGGGGTTATCACACTTGTACCATAGGCTGAGCACTACGGCCAATACCTCGACCCCGGGTGTGGATGTGGTGAGTTTCTCTCTCCACTATTTTATATCGTGGATTGAGATGCACGTATTAGGGGCATTCGTTGCATACCAGAGACCAGATTTCTATGATGCTTACACCTTCCAGCAGCTCATGAGGTTAGTGGACGCTTCTGCTCTTGATCCGACTCAGTTAGGGGCTCTTCGTGTGCTGCTTAACCCTTATACCAACGAAGGCGGGATGGTCTTCAATAACCGAGTCCTCTCTGCTCCTTCGGGACCTACTCAATAGCTGTTCGATTTATCGAAAGGGGGAGCACCATCCTTGAATCCTAAGGAAGCCATGCACTTGTATTCGATTAGGCCGGGTTATTTGGTGTTCCGTCGAAATGATACGGTTCTTTTTATGCGGTATAATCTGCACCGCTTTGCCCGGAAATTGGGTTATAACCAGGGTGTTTCCTTCGAGGCATTCATGGTGGAGCCTAGATCGTCTTTGAAAGTTGTTCATGACGCCACCCATCACTTCATGCGGCTGAACACCGGCTCTCGTTTCATGATCCCCGAGGCCGACTGCATTCCAAGGTGTGTGGGGGCTTTTACGGGTTGGTGCCACCACCGAGTTGGTCCCATCATTGCCGAGGAGAAGAGGATACTCTTCGGACATAGAGCTCCTGTCCCGATCCAGCTATGGGATTCCTGCCGCGACCGTGGACAGTGGTTCACCTTCCCTTGAGGGGTACTGGTGCTTTACTTATTCCTGAGGCGGTGGATGCGGACTTGATTCCTCCCACAGTTGGTAGGCCGATGCACACTAGAGCTCAGGCAAGGGCTTCTGATAAGGCGCCAGTAGTAGTTCCATTAGATGCGGCGTTATCAATGGCAGTGTCATCATCGGTAGCACCGCCACAAGAGGATACTAGAGGCAAGGTTGGGCAGCGCCGTATCAAAGCACCAAAGGGGAAGAAACGATCCTCCCCCTCCAGTGTCAGCTCTGGCTCGAAAAGGAGGAAGAAGACGGTTACCGGTCTGCTCGACCTCTTTCTTGAACCTGAAGTTGTTGCTCAAGACGAACCCATATCCATGTAAGAGCCGGATGATGGTCTTCTTTTTTCGGGTTCGTCTGCCGAGGAAGCCGCACTATTGGTTGAGGCTATAAGGCTCTCACAGGACAAAACTGAGAATGTGGGTGTCCTAAAGAAACCTTATCCTTCCGTCATATGTTATGAAGATCCCCCGTCAATACGGCAAATATTTATAGGTCCCCTGGAATAGGGAGGCGAGATAGCCCTCAAGCATCCTATCTCAGCCGCTTCCAAAGATGAGCTGTCTTTGAAGACCGGTGGCCATGAATCTACATTTGAACCCCGACGAGCACACCTCTTCAGGAAGGAACGTCGGCTTGAAAAAGCCATACTAGAGGCATCCTGGCGTATTGGTATGCATGTTTTCTTTATTTTTCCTTTGGCAAGTAATTTGTATCGCTTTTTATGTCTTCTTATCTTTGTAAAACTTTGCAAGGACTTCAGCAATGGCAGAGAATCTGTGCGCAAGTCGCGTCCTGATTGTGGACTCTGTAAATATCCCCGATGAGACACCAGTAGGTGTGGAGGAGGTCGTTACAGCTGCTATTCCTGCCGCGGAGCTTCCTTTGGTGGCCTCTTTTCCCCCGGTGTCCGTTCTCCCGGAAGAGGTACCCTTACTGGCCGTAGATTTAATGGACCTTTCCGGTGACGGCTTGGAGATTGTGGAATGGGTAATTGAGACCGCCGTCCTTTCATTGGAGCCTAAAGTGGCAGCCGTTGCCCCTCAACTGGAAGCTGTCACACCAGCAAATGTTTCCGGTGATGTTCCTGAGGGAATGAAGGAAGCTGCCGAAGCTGCTATCCCTCCGGCTCAAGGCGGGAAGAGTATCGAAGGTAGTCTTTTTATTTTTCTTTAATGATCTCTCTATTATCTAACTCTTTTTGTCTTTTCAGAATTGCAAGGATTGGCGGCGTCCATCGTGAATTTATCTCCCAGAAAGTCCTTTCAGCGTCTGCTTGAGATGGCTGCCCCACAGGCAATATTCCCGCAAAGCATCGTCCTCTCTTCTGGGAAAGGTTGGTGTTATTTGACCCCTTCATTGTATTATTATTATTTCGTATAATGATACTGATATGTCTTGTGCAGTTCTGGAAGCTGATGACGAAGTTAAGATCCTCAACAGGCCTGAGGATCTGTCCAATCCTCCTTGCATGACCGTGGGTAAGTAAGATTTTGGCGTCGCTTTATATATTCTTTGGGCGTAAATCTCATAGATTGTTCATGGATCTTGACAGCCTTACCCACTCTTATCCCGCTGGAGTCCCGCATCATTATGCCACTAGGCCCTTATGCCCTACGCGCATCTGAACGGATGGCGAAGCAAAGCCTTCACTCCCTGTCGGCTCTCATCGAAGATCTTCGTGCTGGTAGCTCGATCACAGCCGAAGAATTTGTTGCCGAAGCCAACATTTCTCTGCCCTTTCTTGCCGCCTACCACGATGAAACATTGGTGCATGTCTGGGTCGAGTTTTGTCGTCGAGTGGAGGCTTGTTTTTGAGTGCACACGGCTTCCCTCAAAGGTTGCGGCTGCAAAGACGAGCTTGCGGGGCTGATCGAACGGTGCGCTGCGAATCTTCAATCATGTGAGAAGAGGCTTAACCGGAAATTCTTGGAGAGGGAACTGGCCTCGAATGCTTTGGGGGAACTTCAAGCTGAGCTCACTGCTAAGACCACCCGTGCGTACGAACTTTGGCAGGTGCATCAAGAAGCTATCAGGGAAAGTGGTCGCTCTTGACAAAGCCATCATCTTTACTCGGAAGATGGTTGAAGCTCACAAAGTTGCCAGAGGGGAGCTTGAGATTCGGCTCGTCTCGTATCAGGCTCAACAGTCTCAGGCGGAGACCCGTCTTGTGGCGATAACCAAGCTTGAAGCCGAGACCCAGCGAAAGAGCGATGAATTGAGGAGCTTATTGTGCCGTTCACCGGCTTAAAGAATTTTTGTAAAAATTTTCTTTTCTTGTATCCACTCCTGAATGAGAGAGTATTTTGTATTCATTTTGATTCTTTTTACGATATGTATCTTGTATTCACTTTGAACTCATGAATAAAAGACATATATTATTATATTTTTTATCTCGTGCTTGTATATAGCTCTGATGGATGTGGTCCATATGTAGTTTATCTGGATCTTTTTGCAGGGTAGTGATGGCTTAGGCGACGGGGTTAGGATTTGCCACCTAAGACTTTTCAACTTTATGAGCCGTGAGGGTCTCATAAACATTTTTCTCACTATGACTCATAGGTGCAATTTCTACTTAGGGGTCGTGAGGACTCCTAAGTGCCTTTTCTTATGAGAGTCGTAAAGGATATCACAAGAGAACTTTCTTTTTATGAGTTGGTAGGTTTATGTGTTGATTTATTTCCGAGTCGAAACATTGCTTTATGACAGGGGAATCATGGGTTAATGTATTTCCGAGACGGAGCATTGCACCGGTAGGGGGATTAGGAGTTGACATGTATCCGAGTCGAAGCATTGCTTTACGACAGGGAGGTTAAGGGTTTGACATGTATCCGAGTCGAAGCATTGCTTGACCACAGGGAGGTCAGGAGTTGACATGTATCCGAGTCGAAGCGTTGCTTTACGACAAGGAGGTCAAGGGTTGACATGTATCCGTGTTGAAGCGTTGCTTTACGACAAGGAGGTCAGGGGTTGACATGTATCTGAGTCGAAGCGTTGCTTTACGACAATGAGGTCATGGGTTGACATGTATCCGAGTCGAAGCATTGCTTGACGACAGGGAGGTCAAGGGTTGACATGTATCCAAGTCGAAGCGTTGCTTTATGACAGGGAGGTCAAGGGTTGACATGTATCCGAGTTGAAGCGTTGCTTGACGACAGGGAGGTCAGGGGTTGATATGTATCCGAGTCGAAGCGTTGCTTGACGACAGGAAGGTCAAGGGTTGACATGTATCCGTGTCGAAGAATTGCTTTACGACAAGGAGGTCAGGGGTTGACATGT
This sequence comes from Agapanthus africanus, assembly GCA_030015575.1. Classification (NCBI taxonomy): domain Eukaryota; kingdom Viridiplantae; phylum Streptophyta; class Magnoliopsida; order Asparagales; family Amaryllidaceae; genus Agapanthus; species Agapanthus africanus. The sequence continues at coordinate 410,182,540 of CM057349.1, read as the reverse complement.
ATTCGAGTCGAAGCGTTGCTTGACGACATGGAGGTCAGGGTTGACATGTATCCATGTCGTAGCGTTGCTTGGCGACAGGGATGTCAGGGGTTGACATGTATCCATGTCGAAGTGTTGCTTGGCGACAGGGAGGTCAGGGGTTGACATGTATCCGAGTCGAAGCGTTGCTTGACGACAGGGAGGTCAGGGGTTGACATGTATTCGAGTCGAAGCGTTGCTTGACGACAGGGAGGTCAGGGGTTGACATGTATTCGAGTCGAAGCGTTGCTCTACAATAAGGAAGTTAAGGGTTGACACTAAGTTGTCTATGCACCGTAGATTCTTGGAACTGGGGACTTTACCGTGGCTCCGATTGGTGATGTCGCATCCGTGCTCTGCTGGCATGAGGAGGAACGCCGTTGTTGGTCTCTTGGCTATAGAGGGGGCCGTCGAGATTTGGAACTGGGGACTTTGCGATGGCTTCGCTTTGTTGCGACCTTGAGGTCGGTTGTTGACGTCACGTCTGCATCCGGTTGGAGTGAGAAGAAACGCCGTTGTTGATCTTTAGGCTGTAGATGTGGTCGTCAAGATCTGACATCCCTTTAACGCAGCCTGGTGGGGAAATGTAGTTCTCTTTTCGTTTATGCCCATGGATTGTATACAGGAGTCAGTATGGACTCGCCTGTAGGGCAAAAGTTTCATTTTATATTTTTTTTTGTTTTCTTTCCGCGATGCTCTATCATTTCAGCTTTTTGTATCGCGAAAGTCATGATTGCCCAATCTTTTTGTCTATTTTTCGCGGTGCCCAATTATTTCGGCTATTTTTTCTTTTTACTCGCTGTTTTTCATTGTGAGTTGCCCAATCATTTTTGCTGTTTTTGTATACATATATTTTACTTGCTGATTTTGTTGCAAGTTGCCCTATTATTTCGGCTATTTGTATGCATTTATGGCTCGCTGGTTTTGTGCCGCGAGTAAGGGATCTGGGATCTGATACTGATTTTAGGCATCAGCATTGCTATGACTGGGATATTTCCAGGAGCAAATCATCATTTTCCTTTTTCGGTTCGAACAAAGGTGGCTTAGCAAACAGGGTTAAGATCCTGTCGACTAAGGATTTTTACTTCATGAGCCGTAAGGGTCTCATAAAGGTGTTTCTCCTTACGAGTCATGAGGATCTCGTAAGTGCGCTTTCTCCTTAAGAATCGTGAGGATTCTTAAGTGTATGATCTCTTATGAGTCGTAAGGATCTTATAAGAGTGTTTTCTCCTTATAAGTCGAGAGGACTTACAAGTGTTTGTTCACCGAATAGGGGAATTTCACGCCATGGGTGGAACTTGATGGGGGGAGACGTTTATTTGTGCCCGTGGATTGTATACAAGGGTAAATATTGAATCGTTTGTAGGGCAATATCGGGGTGTATAACGGCTTAAGAACAGGTTTAGATCTCTGTAGCTTAAGGCTTTTCAATCCTATGAGCCGTGAGGGTCTCATAGGGGAATTCTCCTTACGAGTCGTGAGGATCTCGTAAGTGTAACTTCTCCTTAAGAATCGTGGGGATCCCTAAGTGTGTTACTCCCTTATGAATCGTAAGGATCTCACGCAGGTATTTTCTCCTTATAAGATCGAGAGGACCTTGCAAGTGTCTTTTAACGAGATTGCGCCCTTTTGGGTTTTCACAAACTCGCCGGTAACCCTGCTATTTTTACTCACGGAGCCCTTTCAGGTTTTCATCCGTGCCCATTTAGCTTATGGAAGTACCGTTTTTTTTGTTTTTTTTTTGTTTTTGTGTCAGCCTTAGGATGCTGTGGTTTGTAGTAATTTAAGGACGTTACGGTCCGTAGTTAGTTGTAGGACATCTCGGTCCGTAGTTAGTTGTAGGACATCTCGGTCCGTAGCCTTGGAGGCGAGGTTTCGTTGGGCACTATTTATAGAGTTTGGACTCAGAAAGATAGCGAGCAGACATAGGCGTCGTCATATATCATTAACCTGGTCGTGACTTGTCAGGCGTTGTATTTTTTCAGGAACCGGTCGTTTATTGGCCGGAAGGGTCTTTCGCCATGCATATCCATGAGCAAGTAAGCCCCACCTTGGTAGACTCTGTCTATGACATACGGGCCCTCATAGTTTGGCTCGAATTTCCCCCGTTTGGCGCGATTGGGGATCATAGGTCTCTTGACGACTAGGATAAGCTCTCCTTGGCGGAATGTTCTCGGCCTGGTTAACCTTTCGTATGAGCGCGTCATCCTTGCATTTTAAGCTTCCAGGTTTTACTGCGCTATAAGACGAGTTTCATCGAGGGCATCAAGCTCCTCGAGCCGAAGATGAGCATTTTCTTCGTCCATCAGTTCGTAATGAACTGCCACTTGTAGAGAGGGTAGCTATATCTCCAAGGGGAGCACCGCGTCAGCTCCGAATACCAATGCATACTGCATTGTATTTGTGGCTGTTTTGAACGTGGTCTGGTAAGCCCAGAGAGCTTCATGCAGTCTCTCATGCCAGTCCTTCTTATTTTTGGACACCATCTTCTTTATGATCTTCGTCAAGGTTTTGTTGAAAGCCTCAGCCAGACCGTTAGCTCGGGGATTATGGACCGAAGAGTATCTCCAGTCTATGTTATGCTGTTGTGCGAAGCGGATGATTTTGTGACTTTTGTAGGCCGGTCCGTTATCGGAGATAATCCGTCGCGGAGTGCCGAACCGATAGATGGCGTGTGTCTTGAAGAAATGGAGAATATTCTCTGTCTTCACTTCTCTCAGCGGTACTGCTTCTGCCCACTTAGAGAAGTAATCAGTTGTCACCAATATGAACCGATGTTCTTTGGATGATGCTGGTTCGATGGGCCCGATTATATCAGTTCCCCACATTTCGAATGGCCAGCTAGCCACCGTTAGGTGTAGCGGATTTGGATGCTGGTGGATGAAGTCCCCGTGAATTTGGCACAAGTGGCATTGTTTCGCTTATTCGAGACAATACTGAATCATCGTGGGCCAATAGTAGCCCATCCTTTTGATCTTCAGCTTCATCTTTGGCCCGGCTTGATGAGAACCGCAAAGTCCGTCATGAGTTTCTTGGACAACTTTCCTCGCTTCTTCTGGTCCCAGGCATCTTAGCCACAGAGAGTCGAACGATCTCTTATACAGCGTATCATTGACGAAGGCAAAAAACAGAGCTCGTTTCATGAGCTGATGTCTCGAGGACGCATCTTTAGGTGTTTGACGGGATTTGAAGTAGTCTATAAAGACTTCTCTCCAATCCTTAGCCTTTTCCTGGTCTTTTAATTGTAGGGCCATTTGCTTGGTCGCTCCCTTTTCTTTGGACGACTCCGGAGATATTTCTGCTGGCGCAAGAACCCGACGGCTTTGCACAACGATCCTCACGTCATCGAGGTTTTCATCAGCCAGTTCTTTAGCAAGCTTGGTTAATGCATCTGCCTTGCTATTTTCCGCACGCGGAATACTTTCCAAAGTGTAGGAGGGAATTTGAGTCAGCAGTTGCTGCACTCTCTCACCGTATTTTACCAGCTCTGGTTTGCACGTTTGATAGTCGCCGTTTACTTGGCTAACGACCAATTGGGAGTCTCCGTATATGAGGAGGTTTTCGATTCCCATGTCGACAGCGATCTCAAGACCTGCTATCAAAGCTTCATATTCGGCTTCATTGTTCGTCCTCGACTCTGTTAAGAAAAAAGGCAAAGCGCATTATCCCTCCTTGTGGAGTCGCGAAGATGAGGCCTACCCCGGATTTGATCATGGGGGAGTTGTGCTTTCGCTTCTTCATTGAAAATATCCATCGAAGTAGAGTTCCCATCGGGTGTCATTCTCTCTTCTCCTCCCGTCGATCGTGTCAAACGCGTGCTCGTCTGGCAGTTCATAATTTACGGGTGAATCGGCAGGTATCGGGTGCTCAACGAGGAAGTCGGCGATGGCCTGGCCTTTCACTGCCTTGAGAGGTCGGTATGTTATCGAGAACTCTATCAAGAAGAGGGCCCATTTCGCGAGTCGTCCTGTTAATATGGCTCTTGACATCAAATACTTGAGAGGATCCACCTTTGATATGAGATGGACCTCATGCGCCAAAGCATAGTGTCTGAGCTTCATTATCGCGAAGATCAACGCTAGACGGTGTTTTTCGATAGTGGAGTAGTTATTTTCTGCCCTTAAGAGAACTCGACTCAAATAATAGAGGGATCTCTCCTTCCCCTGGTCATTTTCCTGTGCCCATAGCGCGTCTAAGGAACCTTCAAGGGCTGTTGTGTACAGAATGAGAGGCTTTTCCTTGACTGGAGCGATCAGTACTAGCGGATTCTGCAAGTATTGGTTGATTTCGTTCAGTGCGCTTTGACATTTGCGATCCCAGACGAAAAGGGTCCCCTTCTTCATTAAATGGCTGTAGAGGCGGGATTTGCCGGAGAGATTGGCTATGAACCGCCGAATATACGCGAGCTTCCCTTGGAAAGACCGCAGTTGCTTGAGAGTTCTTGGCGGAGGCATTTCCATGATCGCCTTGATCTTTGACGGGTCTATTTCGATGCCCCGGTGTCGTACAATGAATCCTAGGAACTTGCCTGAGGAAACTCCGAACGCGCATTTGAGAGGGTTCATCTTCAGGTTGTATTTCCGAAGACGTTGGAACACTATCTTTAGATGCTCCCAATACTCCTCATGCGATTTTCTGTTCACCACGAGGTCGTCAATATAACATCCGACAATCTCGTGTATAAGGTCATCAAAAATCTTCGTCATGGCCCTCTAATAGGTGGCGCCGGCGTTCTTCAGACCGAAGGGCATCACTTTGTAGCAGAATATGCCCAGAGGAGTCCGGAAAGCGGTATGCTTCTGGTCTTCGGGATGTATTTTTATTTGATTGTACCCTGATGAGCCGTCCATGAAGGAGAAGACTTCGTGAGTAGACGTGTTATCTACCATCTGCTCGGTAACCAGTACGGGAAAGTCATCTTTTGGACAAACTTTGTTAAGGTCCCGAAAGTCTACGCAGATGCGCACCGTCCCGTTCTTCTTCATCACTGAGATGATGTTGGCAATCTAGTCGGGGTATTGCACTTCTTGGACGAAGCCGGAGTCGATTAGCTTCTTGACCTCGGCGTTGATGCTCATTTCAAGTTCGAGCCGCATTCTTCTCAGCGCTTGTTTGACTGGCTTGATGTCCGGAGATATCGCTAATTTGTGCACAGCTACTTCTGGATCTAGTCAGGCATTTCAGAGTAGTTCCATGCGAAACAGTCTTTATACTGCATGAGCACGTCTTTGAGCGTAGCCACCTGCTCTTTAGAAAGCAGCTCACTGACGAACGTAGGTCGCAGATCGTCTGTCGTCCCTAAGTCAATTTTCCTTAGGTTGTCCGCAGTAGTGTGTATTCCATCTTCCAATTCTTTTGGCGCCGGTGGAAACTCCGAGATCACCTCGTCATCATCGTTTTCAAAGCACCAGGACAGGTCATCCATGTTCTCACACATTCCTTCTTCTGACAGCATTATTATGTGACAGGTACGAGATCGTTTTCAAAACCGATGTTGGTCTGGTTCTACTCTCGCCATATACGTTGCCTTTGGCATATGCTTTTGCGGTGGGGTCACCTTCCAACTATTGGATAGAGCGAACCTGCCGAGTTGATATTGGTCTTCAACCCAATTCTTGAAAGTAAAGCAATCTTCAAGATGATGACCTATTGCTTAGTGATAGGAGCAATAATCTGGGTGATGAACTTCGTTTTGCTTGATCGGGATGCCAAGACTCCGGGAGTGTCATCATTTGATGTTTCATAACGAGGTAAAAGATTTTCCTTGTCTTTTCTCGGGGGAAAGAATATGCTCAGTCTATCTTTTTCGTTAGAAATGGATTCCGGCTGACCTTTTCTTGATCGTGCGGCTTTTTGGATCCGTTTTTCCGCCGTCGAATGTTTTTTCCGTTCTTCAACTTGTTTTTGCCTCTGCGTCGGGCCTTTTTCTTATCTTGGGAATGCGTAGCGGGCTGACGGAAAAGGGCATCATCATCTTCCATGGCCTGCCGAATGAGACATCGCGTCTTGGCTTTCACGTAAATGGCCATCTTGCGACTGTAGTCGTTCCGAACCTTTTGAATCGCTTCCCGTATTAGTTTGTCCATCTGTTCTTCAAATGACGGACTCAGCATTTTTATGGAAGGACCGTGTTTTGGTTCGACGTCAGTGTCTTTTAAAAGAGCATCAACTTCTTCATCAAGGTCCTTTATGACATGGCAGTTATGGAATTGCTCCCATTTCTTGGACTGGACATATCCGAGCCCGATCATTTCCATTTTCCCGGTGGACAATTTTCGCTGAGTTCCAGGGACGTTCCAAATCCTGTTGTAGAACTGAGCTTATTGAGGGGTTTGTTTAAGAGGTACGCCTTGGCATCTTAATAACCTTTTTAATCTCTCTGTGTAGTACCTGGGCAGACGGATGGGTTGGAGCCTGTCGAGCGCAGGATCGGCACTATGCCAAACTTCTCTTTCAACTTTAGTCTCCGTAGATCGGTAGAATAAGATCGCCTTTTCACTTTTTCGCCTGGGAGGGACATAGAATGTTTGCAGCTCTTGTACACTATATGTTTCGAGCGTATCAAGCTCTCTTAGTGCTATCGCGGAACCATAGCAATTTTCAAGCTTTGATCTTCTCCGGTGAGGGTCTGTATCGATGGCCGGACCGAGAACTTCATCTTCAGAGTCGCTACCAAAGACCAGAATAGGGGTATATGGTCCCGACTTGTTGCATTGGGGTGGCCCTGAATAAACTATCTCTTTTTCCTCTTCGGTATCGCTCCCAAAGACCGGAATAATGGTGATAGCTTTTTGCTTGTTCTTCGGCTTATGGCTTCTTTCCGTGTCTTCAAAGTATGGCAGGAAATACTTTGCATCCTCGTACTTTCGGACATCATTTATGGAAAATGGGTTCAGTTCCCCTGTCACGGTATACTCAAGACTATCTTTAAAGTACTTCATACACTGATGTTGTGTAGAAGGGATGATGTTGTACTCATGTAACCAAGGCCTGCCGAGCAAAGCGTTGTAGCAAGTCTTGGCGTCAATGACATGAAATTTGATGTCAGTGACGAGCAGCCCAAAGCGTAATGTTAGTATCATAGACCCAAGAGTCCGTGATGACTGGGAGTCGAATCCGGAGATAGTGATTTTATCTTGAGCGAGGTATTGAATGCTCATGCAGATTTCTTTTAGCACCCTCACATTTAGGAGGTTGACAGAGGACCCGTTGTCAACTAAGATCTTCCCAATCTTGATGTCATGGAAGTATCCGGTGACATACAAGGGACGGTTGTGCTCACATGTTCCAAGGAGGAGATCTTCGACGCTGAAAGAGATGTCAGCGGTGCGCACTTCTTCCAGCTCGTCCTTCATCTTTTCTTCGGCAAGGAAAGCTTGAAATCATTCGGGCTCTTATAGTGCCTTGATTAGATAATCTCTCGCCTCTTTAGATAGCAGAAGGGTATCGAAAATGCTTAGTTGCGAGAGTATCTTCCTCAGGTGTGCCAGAACGTTGTAATCCACCTTATTTTTCTTGGGCGGGTTCTTGGCTGCCAGCTCTTCGACGACTCGATCATCGAGGGCGATATCCTCAGGGACTTTTTCCTTCCCTTTATCTTTTTTATTCGATCTGTTGATCGTAGGTCCGAGATTCTTTTCGGGCAATGTACGATTGCGCGGCTGAATATTATCGCAGGTCTTTACTTCTTCTGTTTCGGAGATAGATTCCTTGAAGAGAGGGCCGAGGGCTATTTCTTCATCAGAATCGCTCCCGAAGGTGAGAACTTGCGATCCTCCGGAATCAACCATGTGACAGTTACCGGCGGTTCTTTTGTGCTCATCGGTCGCGCTTCTTTGTTCCCGGCGAGTATTGCGCTTCATCCGCTTGAAATGTTGTCGATAAGCGACGTATCCCTGCCACCAATTTTTAAAGGCCATGCATTCCTCGGTAGGGAGCATGATCTTCCGATGGTATAAGAAGTAGTTTGGATGTGCATCCGGTTCATCGGGACACGTACTCCCTAAAGTATCTTCTTTGAGAGATGGCAACTTCATTCCCATTGATAGGGCTTTGGCAAACGGCTTCCTTGTCTTAAGCTTGTTTTTGCTGGTGGCAGAAGTGCTTTGATCCGGTTGGGGTACTTCAACCCTTTCGTTCAGTCGTCGACGTTTAGCTCTTTCGTATATGGCGATTTCACGCTCTTGGTCAGCTTTGCTTTTCTGAAGAGCTTCGTTCATGAATATGTCAATCATCTCGTCTGACGATTCTAAGAGTTCTAGTTCTGGATCTGCCCCCAGTTTATTTGCATTCGGAACTGCTTTACCATCGATTGACGAATGAGAGGTCACGTGGCAGCTTGCTACATAATCCTCGGGCTTATCTGACGAGTCTTCCCCCTCGTTATTGTCATCATTTTCATCCTCAAGGATGTGGTTGAGAAACTCTTGGAGTGTGACCGGGATTCGCGCCTTCTGGTTATATTCTTCCATCGCGTCAATATGTTTTTGCAGGTCTGTGCACTTGTATTCAGGCTTCACGGGCTTTTTAGTCTTCTTCTTCTTCTTCGAAGACTTTGACGGCTGGGCCTGAATGTTTTGTCCACCATCACCAATTTTCAGCGTTGGGCGCGGCTTCAGCATCCCTTCAATAATCTCGGGCTCCAACGGGCTCTTCCACCTAATTGCCGGGAAAATTTGGAGATCCTTCAGCATTCGTTTTGTTTTGGCTGAAAGAGCGACTTCCCATGGAGCTTCTTCTATAAAAGAACATGTTGTCCCTGGCGTGTCCATCTTTTTAGGTGTGTATGGCTGGGGCGGGCTTACTTTCCAGTTCTCAGACAGTGCGAATTTGCCCTGTTGGTATTGGTCCTCTATTCAGCCTTTGAAGACGAAGCAATCTTCGATTGGATAGCCTACTGCTCGATGGTAAGGACAGTAATTGGGATGTTCCCCTCCGAAAGACGGGGCGACAGGGACGTCTTGTCTGAAATTTGGGGCAGATGCTATTTGGTTTTATCCGTCCACCTCTCTGAAGATGCTAAGTTGATTTATGGCACCGTGTATCGGAGGTTTAAACGGATGCGGCCGGTATAGCAGACTTCGTCAGATTCCCCCTCGTTCGAGGGTTTTTGATTGTGGGGACGCTCTTCCCTGCAGGTGCAAGCCCCTGCAGTTAATTACGCTACCGCATCGCGGTAGCAATTTTCTCCTTCTCCAGATGGTCACTTCGTGTCGTGGGTGTTTGTTTTGTTTGTGGTTGCCTGTGGATTGTATACGGAGACTAATTTATGTTGTCGCCCGTAGGACGTGGATTAGTCCAAATCCGTATTTTCTTAGATTTGGGTTTGGGATTTTATGTTTAAGGATACGTTAGCCTTATTTGAGGCTAAGATCAACTTAAACGTTCGTTAAGGATACGTTAGTCTAATTTGAGACTAAGATCAGCTTAACAAGATCGTTTAGATCCGACAAAAGAGCGTTTGGGGGCTCTATTGTTCTAGTTTAGGGACATAGTGGTCCATTGCCAGTTTAGGGACATGGTGGTCTATGGAATGAATGGCTGTCGGGACCCGTCACCTCTCTGAAGACGTTGAAGGATTATAACGACAGATATCAGAGGAGTTCAGAGATATACCCTTGAACCAATGTTGGTTGGGAGATCTATAATCCAATTTGGGACTAAAGTCTGTTTGAAGGTTTATGAGCATATGGGCTCGGTTGATATGAGTTGAACATTTTGTTGTTCTGGCTGTTTGAGCCTTTATTTGGGGCTCAGCCTTTTTTATAGTGCATGGCATTGGGCTCTTTAATTAAATGCATGGCATTTATATTAGGCCCGTTAGGCTTTACTTGGGCTCTGCCCTTCTTTAATAATGCAGAGCATTTAATAATCTGACAGTGCGCCACGTGGCCTGTCAGGCGCTTTGCGCCAATTAAGGAGCGCAAGGCGCCAGCGCATGTGGAGGTGACACGTGTCACGCTCTGCTGAGCGCAAGTCTGTTAGCGCAATGCGCTGCGCCAGTGCGCTGCACTAGTGCGCTGCTAACACGTGACGCGCTCTGGTGCAATGCGCCAACCCAAGAGCGCAGTGCTCTGTTTTTAGGAGCGCAAGGCGCAGATTGACACGTGGCGCTCTCTGGTGACTTGCGCCAGTCCAAAGAGCGCAACAGCGCAAATTAAGAGTGCAGGGCACTGTTCAATAGCGCAGAGCGCATCTCGATCAAATTTAGATCAAAGAAAAGAATCTTTTTAGTTCTAAAGAGGTTCTACCTCAAGTTTTCAAGAACCAATGGTTCATCAAAAGGCTGTGCCTTTATATAGATCAAAAGATCTAATAACGAAGTAAATTACTTCTTTTATCTTTTATGATTGGATCTTTTTTGATCTTTTTCTTTTTATTGAAGATCTTGATCTTGTTCTTAGATCTTTGATCTTTTTAGAAGAAATTCTTCTTTTTTCAAAGGTTTACCTTTTTTTCTCTTTGAGTTTTTCTCAAAGTTTTTAGAGAAGCTCTCTATATCTGAAACTTGGAGTCCAGGGGCCTTTATATAGTGCCAATTAGTTTGTTAGGTTAGTTACAGAGATCTTTCTCTGATTGATCTGGAGATATTTCCCCATCGTTGGACCTTTGATCCTAAGGCCTATGTTTTACAGAAGATAATTTTCTTGTTTTAATAAGATTAAAAAGTTCTTTCTAGAATTTTAATTCTGATTAAATAATTCATTATTTAAATTTTAGTGCTGCCACAGTTGGCGCAAGTGCACCTGCGCTTGACACGTGTCGCGCAGCACAGAGCGCAGCGCAACTGCGCTGACACATGTCGCGCAGCGCAGAGCGCAGCGCAACTGCGCTACACAACTGCGCTGACACGTGTCGCACAGCGCAGAGCGCAAGTTATCTGAAGCGTTGCTTCCTTTATTTTTTTAAAATTTAAATTTTAAAACAGACCCTTGCTCTGATTGGGGTGCGTGTTCATACCATAATATTGTATTATTATATTCCTCATTCTTATTCTTTTTATAAATAAACAGGTGCTTTTGACGCATGTCTGCTACATATTACAGGTTACAGCTTCTTGGAGCGAAAACAGTGAAAAAGACAAAAGACGACACAAAAAAGGACTTTGACCAACAAATAGAAGGATCTTAATCAAGCCTACACAAAAGATCAGTACAAGGCAACGCAAGGTCCAAGATTACAAAGTAAACGGTTAAAAGTCCACTGCAATTGTTCACTGGAGATCTGAAAGAAATAGAGAAGCCAAATTGAATAAATATCCAAAGAAATAAAAAGCCCAAGAAGCCCAGAATCAGTTCCAAAATTTCCAGACATAAAATTTTACCAAAGCTTGGAGACTACTTTGACTAGGTCTTCCTAAGGATATTTTGGTAAATGTAGACATGCAAATCAATTGTAACCTAGGGTTTCCTATCCTCTATAAATAGGAACTCTAAATCATTGTAAAGGCTATGCCTCCCTATGCCTCTTTCTATGAATAAAATTTAGAAATCTTTTGGAGAGCATCGATGCCTCTTTTCAATTAATAAAAATTCAGATCTTTTGAGGATTAAAGAGCATCATTTTCTTGTAAGTTCTTTTTAATTTTTCTGCCATAGTTTAAAATTAAATTTATTGCCCTAGCTCTCTAGTTTAATTCTTGCCTTAGATTAATCATACCATTGCCCTAGTTTAATCTAGTGTAGTCTTTCTTAAACTGCAGAAGGTAAGTGAATTTTAAAATGTTATTTTTAAAAGATCCCCTAATGAGCAAGTAATTTCCTCGCTTGTTAGGGTTAGGATTAAGGGAGGGATTGAGAGATGAATATCTCTCATCCTTTTCAATGCCAATAATTTTTCATAAGTAGAACTTCATGCATGCATGCATGATCCGCTCCTTACGGCACCCTACCCACGAGGTAACGGTGAAACCGTAGTATAAAGGACCGGACATGCATGACGTCCATGAAGGTTATAGCAATTAGTAGGAAAGGACGGACAAGGATCTAGAGGAAGAAACTTCGTTTCTTCCCAATCATCCTAATCCCCTTTACTAATAATTGTTATGACTTCTAAAAAGTTTTAATCGAGGGCATTGAAAGAGCTGTTAATATTAATCTTATCAACCCTACTTTAGACCTAACCCTAACAAGTTCCTTAACCATCGTACAACTTAGTTTTTAAAATCAATCAACAAAACCAAACAACCATTGGAATCAACTCGTGAGAACACTTAGGAAAATTACACATACCTGTGGATTGACCCGTATTCACCGGCTAGCTTCATGCGACGCCGTTTCTGATTACGGTAAAATATTTTTGGTGATCGTAAAACCTACAAAATCAAATGGCGCCGTTGCCGGGGATGGCGTGTTATTTGCTTTTTGCAATTTCGGGTTAATCAAAAATTAAAAAAATCACAAAAAACTGAAAAATCAAAAAAAATTATAAAAATATATCATCTGTTATTTTTGGAAAGGGTATTTTTGTGAGAATTTTGCAGGATCGACGGATCTGGAAAAATCCAGAGAGCGAAACAGAAAAATAAAGATTTGGAAAATAGGGAAAAATCAAAACAGAGGGAAAGAAAAATTCTCGGGATCTGAACACCTCATTAGACCGCGAAAACGCGGCATAACCCTCCTCAAACCGCGGAAAGGCGGTGATACAGTAATGTTGTGGCTGCAACTGATTTGATCCTTTTGGCACTGGCAGGAATTAGCCTTCATCAAGGAAAGGTATTATATAGTATATGGCTGGACTTGTTTGTTTCTTTTACCTTGTTATGAATGCAATATGATTCACTGATTCTTTGATTGACCTTTCATTAAATGCTTAGTTATGGAGTAAAATTATCGTTTGAAGTTTAACACCAAATCCACCACATCCTATTCTTGTGGATTAGACTATGTTGTATTTTTCTGAATATATGTGAACAAATTTTAAAACTGTAAATTTGTTTCTAATTCTCAAATCTCTTGATTCTTAATGATTATGAGAGGTGGAGTTACAATGTTCCCCCATGCTGAATTGCCTTCATCTCAGCTTATAGCATTGTTCTCTATACAATTTTGTCATACCTGCTATCATGTTGGGTCAGGGGAGTATCACTAAACCTGGATACCTGCATAGACTTGCTACATTAGTAGTGACCAGGATCTTACTTGTTCAATGTTTGATTCTGGGTTTGAGTTGTCTTTTTTTTTGACCCATCAACTGTGAACTTAAGTCATGTATTTTGTCACATCATTACGAAGGACGAGACCCAAAAAGCTTGTCTCTAATAGTATTTGTTAACTGGTTTGCTTCAGTCAGACAAGGTCCACATAAACCTGCAGCCGCTCAAAAATCCCAATTCTGACCCAGGACAACTTCTTAGTCCTATAAATAAACCTGTTTATGTTAATACAGGGTAAGATTCAGGAAAGCCATGGACTTATCGAGAGCTATCTATTTAGTTCTGCCTATTCTTTTGGAGCTCTATGTGCCAGCTGAAAGAGTGGCTTTAAGGATTGATCTTTTGTCTCCCTTTCTTTTCTGGGGAACCGTACAGTCAAGTTGACCGCAGAAACGCGGTGGCAACAAGGATTAGACCGCGGAAGGGCGGCACAGTGGTGACGACATCCCGTAAAATTTGCTCTGTAAGATCCTCTGTTTTTTCTCTGGAAATCTAAATATATCTTTTCTGAAAAATTCCTGCAGAATTTTGTACGCTTTAAAAATCTTTTCCCTTCCAAATAACAAAATCTTATGCAAGATTCTTTGCGCTATACTTAAAATAATAATTGATTGCAAGTGATCTTTTCTGATTTGCATATCCTTAATCCTTTTGCTAAAAAATTTTTCCAAATAAAGAGAAAAAGAAAAAAGGAAATTTTTTTTAAAAGACTTGCAAAATTTTTTTTTTTTGCCGCAAATAAATCCTTACACCACCCAACCTTCTTTCTTTTCCCCTTTCTTCTAACATGGGTACCCCACATCATAAATCTCTTGCCGAACTTTGGTATCCCGAACCTAATTTTGCGTCGTACGTCAATTGCTTCGGTCGATTTAAGGAAGATCCCTCCGTGCCAAAAATTTCTTGAAAGAACAAATAGAAGCGTCTAGGAGAAACAGTTTGACTTTTCAATCCACTTTGTTTCAACCAAGTCAACCTTTACCACCTTCATATGTTGATACCACTTTTTCAAGTCCTGCTGTAACTCCTAAACCGATGTCCATTGCTGAGCATATTGCTCAATCTCGTAGCCGATCTTTCACCCCTCTCCACTCATCTAGTTCTAGGGATCTACAAGACTATTCACCTTTTTATCCACATGTTGACCCTACCCCTGTCCAACCAACCACTTCCTACCAGTCCTACCCGACTTTCCCACCGTCACTAGACACTATTTCTACACAGCCTTTTGGGAGTTTCACATATCCAAACAATTTCGAATCTTTTACCGAAACCCCCTTACCACCCAAGTCTAGTTTGGAAGAGTCGTTGGAGGCTTATATCTTAGCAACAAACAAAATGATTAGGAATGTGGAAGCGTCCATGGCCGCCCTTATGCAACCTAATGAACCGGTAGCTAGTTTCCCGCTAGCTCCAAATTTTTCAATGTATAAGGAGGCGGTTGGACAGAATGAAAATGTGAGAGGATTTCCAAATCAAACCTACCCATACCCAATTGAATCCAACAACTCCAACTTTCAAACATGTGTCCAAAATGATGAGTTGTGCGACTTTGTAGTGTTTGATTTGCCAGATTATGAGGAACCCCTTTCGAGTGAAACCGCACCTAATCCGTTTGACCTTTACACCTCCACTCTAGAACCTGAATTGATAAATATCCATGCTTTTAATGAGGTGTCAGAAAAAATTGATTTTCACTTGATTGAGGATATAGACGCCGGGAATATTTCGGATGATGAACCTGTCGATTTGATTGAAATTTTATGTCCAATTCATCATTCCGAGTCATTAATTGTTTCTCCCGAACTTCATATGCGTCCTGATTTTGATAATAATGGCATGGATGAGTTAAATATTGAGGAGAATTATGAGGATAGTATTGAGGAGAGTATTGAGGATAATATTGAGGTTGAACCATTCTTGTTTGATGTGTCGGATTTTCCAATTCATCCTCTCGAACCTTTAACTGTTATATCACCCTCCCTCCTTTCTATCGTTCCGACCATGCACAAGATCACGCTTGAAGACTGTGAGCTTGAAATTTTTTCCTTTGAATCTGACACAGTTCTCACTGCCGGTAACACCTACGAGTGTTTCACTTTTTCGGACGATGTTGATATCTCACCGCCCGAGTTTGAGTCCTTTACATTTTCAGATGAGTTAGTTGAACCATCAGACTCGGTTGCTTACAGTCGTTTCGAACAATTTTTAGAATCTTTCAAGTTCGAGACAGTTTACTACGGTGAGAATGAGACTATCCCTAATTCACTCCCTTTCGTCTGTCCTATCGTTCCGACCGTGCAAGAGACCGTTACGCCTTCATCTCCACTACCGAGTTCGATGTACCCATGTTTTCTTGCGAATCTTGATGAATTTGACCCCATTTCTCGACGGGTTGATAGATTAGCACAATCGATTTTAAAACATCAGTCATCACAAATTGCGCTAATTTATTCACTCGATTTACACCCTCAAGATCGTACTCAACTTCTTTCTCCTTTCCGCCATTCTTCTCCTCCACCGAGACCATATTCTACCCTTCTTCTTACACGGTCTCGTGTGTTTCTCATTTCTTTCCTCTACACCCCATTATTTCACCAACTCAGTCATTACCACGATAAAATTTTTGAATGGTTGGTGCTAACCTTTGGCATATGTAAGGCCAAGCTTAAGTTTGGGGGGGAACCTTGTTGTATATATGTATATATATTTTTGTTTTCTTTTTCTATAAAAAAAATTCAAAACATTAAAAAATATTAAAAAAAATTATAAATAAATAAACAGGGGAGTGCCGACATCTTGACCCTCTTGGTGTAGCATGACAGTGAGGACACTGTCAAGTTTAAGTTTGGGGGTATGCTCGGTACGTCTTATTCCTTCGCATTCATTTGTACATATTTTTGCATTTGCATACTTATTTTAAAATCCATAAAAATTGAAAATTTTCAAAAATTATAAAAATTATTGTATTCAATTTTGGCCTTATTTTGACTTAAGTTTAACAGAAAGGTTAACTAACTAGGAACAACTAGATCTTAGACTTGGTAAATTAAAAACCCTAAAAATAACCTTTCTTAAAGTTTAACGGTAGAAAGTATATGCCTTTGTAGTTTATTTAGAAATAGGCAAATTTTGAGTTCACGTCTTGGGCTAAGTCGAAACGAAGGAAAAGTATTGATATTTTTATTAGAGTATAAGTTTGAAAAATAATTCCTAGCTTAAGTCTAAATTCTGAAAATGTATACCCTACAAATTGCACAAACACGCACCTTGAAACTTGGAATAGTAGAGGAGACCTTGAAATGCTCTTGTCTAAAGTCCTTAGTACAATGAAAATAAAAGAAAAAAAGTGAATAAAGAGAGAGAGAGAGAAATGAACACTGGTTTTTGTGATTACTTAAGGCTAAAAAAATAGAAAAATATTTAGCGAGGGTGCTTCATCACCTAGTGCCTAAGACCAACTGGTTTGGGAGTCACTGCTAAAGCCTTGGGTGTTGCAAGACTAGGAATTACGCTTTAATGTGCAAACACATCTTGTAATCGGTCGTTGGTACCTCAAGAAGTATTAACAGTCGCATGAAGGATGTGTAAGCAAAATTCATTTAAAAATTCACCAATTAATAAGTGCTTTGGACAAAAGGACAAGAGTATGATTACTTGATTTGATTTCCAAGTATAGGGGTGATTTATACACACACGTAGGGGTATGTGATTGGAGTTTAGATGAGAGAAAGTAATGAAGAATAGAACTTGTATCTTTGATAGAATTGATAGAAATTCCTAAGCGGAGATGGAAACCTAGAAGGAAAACTTAAAAGATGCCGAAAGCTAGGTAAGTCTATAGAACATATATAATCTTAAGTTAAATAATAAGGAAGTGTGAAGAATATGGGTGGATAATTTACGCGTAGAAGATAATAGAATTTCTTGTTAGAAAACCTAATTGGAGAATTAAAGTCGAAAAAGCCAAATTGATAGGATTTTGTGGGTAGTATCCGCTGAAAATCCTCAGGAGACAACACTCCTCCTGCTAGGGACACCTAGAGATTTAACGGCTTGTTGCACGAGCTCAGTGCAATCGCGTTTCCCTGCGAAAGTGCGGTTAGGTTTTTATTGAGAATAAAACTAAGTTTGCTCGAGGACGAGCAAAAGATAAGTTTAGGCGTATTTGTTCATACCATAATATTTTATTATTATATTCCCCATTCTTATTTTTTTTATAAATAAACAGGTGCTTTTGACGCATGTCTGCTACATATTACAGGTTACAGCTTCTTGGAGCGAAAACAATGAAAAAGACAAAAGAACACAAAAAAAGGACTTTGACCAACAAATAGAAGGATCTTAATCAAGCCTACACAAAAGATCAGTACAAGGCAACGCAAGGTCTAAGATTACAAAGCAAACGGTTAAAAGTCCACTGCAATTGTTCACTGGAGATCTGGAAGAAATAGAGAAGTCAAATTGAATAAAGATCCAAAGAAATAAAAAGCCCAAGAAGCCCAGAATCAGTTCTAAAATTTTCAGACATAAAATTTTACCAAAGCTTGGAGTCTACTTTGACTAGGTCTTCCTAAGGATATTTTGGTAAATGTAGACATGCGAATCAATTGTAACCTAGGATTTCCTATCCTCTATAAATAGGAACTCTAAATCATTGTAAAGGCTATGCCTCCCTATGCCTCTTTCTATGAATAAAATTTAGAAATCTTTTGGAGAGCATCGATGCCTCTTTTCAATTAATAAAAATTCAGATCTTTTGAGGATTGAAGAGCATCATTTTCTTGTAAGTTCTTTTTAATTTTTCTGCCGTAGTTTAAAATTAAATTTATTGCCCTAGCTCTCTAGTTTAATTCTTGCCTTAGATTAATCATACTATTGCCCTAGTTTAATCTAGTGTAGTCTTTCTTAAACTGCAGAAGGTAAGTGAATTTTAAAATGTTATTTTTAAAAGATCCCCTAATGAGCGAGTAATTTCCTCGCTTGTTAGGGTTAGCAATAAGGGAGGGATTGAGAGATGAATATCTCTCATCTTTTTCAATGCCAATAATTTTTCATAAGTAGAACTTCATGCACGCATGCATGATCCGCTCCTTACGGCACCCTACCCACGAGGAAACGGTGAAACCGTAGTATAAACGACCGGACATGCATGACGTCCATGAAGGTTATAGCAATTAGTAGGAAAGGACGGACAAGGATCTAGAGGAAGAAACTTCGTTTCTTCCCAATCATCCTAATCCCCTTTACTAATAATTGTTATGACTTCTAAAAAGTTTTAATCGAGGGCATTGAAAGAGATGTTAATATTAATCTTATCAACCCTACTTTAGACCTAACCCTAACAAGTTCCTTAACCATTGTACAACTTAGTTTTTAAAATCAGTCAACAAAACCAAACAACCATTGGAATCAACTCGTGAGAACACTTAGGAAAATTACACATCCCTGTGGATCGACCCGTATTCACCGGCTAGCTTCATGCCACGCCGTTTCTAATTACGGTAAAATATTTTTGGTGATCCTAAAACCTACAAAATCAGTGCGCTGCCTTGGGCACAGCGCCCCTTGCGCTGGCGTGTCTACTTTTGACACGTGGCGCTCTGCGCGCAAGGCAAGAGATCTGAAGCGTTGCTTCACCTTTTGAATTTGAAATTCAAACAGAGCTTTGCTCTGATTGGGGGAAACAAATGCCCCCCATCGTTGCGCTCACGTGGCGCACACGTGAGTGCAGCGGTGGTAAGATCCAGACCGTTGGATCAACTCAGGAGTTGAAGGGGAGATTAAGCGCCTATAAATAGGACCCTTGGTCCTCAGCAGATGATTATCATCTTCAAGAATTTTATTTTCTTCAGAGCTTTGCTCTCATTTTCAAGAACTTTAGAGCCTTGCTCTCATTTTCAGAGTTAAAACTCAAGAAAAATTTTAGGTAAAAATTAACTTAATTAAATTAATTTCAATTAATAGAGCCTTGCTCTCATAGATCTTTTGATCTAAAGAAAACCCTTTTGGAGTTTCATAAACAGAGCTTTGCTCTCAAGAATTTGTTTCAGGGTTTCTCAACCCATGAACAGAGCTTTGCTCATTGACAAAACATAGATCTTTTGATCTTCTGATGATGAACTCTTAAGAGTTTTTCATGGATCTTTAAGATCCCAACCATTAATTTTTAGGAATAAATTTTCCTTTTGATGGATTTTTCCATCATTATTACAGAGCTAGGTTCTTTAAGGAATTTTATTCCCTTATGACCAGAGTTTGACAGGTGTCACTCTGTGACAGAGCTTTGCTCTGAAAAGGGAGATTTTCTCCTTGTCTCAAGGGATTTCTCATTTAATGAGAATATTCTTTTGAGGATCTCTTCATTAATTGACAGTCTCATCTAATGATGAGGCTGTCTTATTAACTGATGCATTGTCATTTGGATTTTGTGGTCTCCCTTTGGATCCCTTCTCCACTGCATTGCAGTGTGGTATAAATTTTTAAATGCCAAGCGTTGGAATTTTTAAAATTAACTTACGATACTGATAACTGAATTTTGCTTTTTCTTGCAGGCACTATGTCTGCTGATCTTTCGTTCCCAATTGTTCGCTCAGAGGGAGGATTCCCTGAGGCGCCGGTGGACCGGGAGGTTCTCGCTCTCATTAAGGATCACGACCCTGAGTATGAGAACCTTCACCTGTAGGGTAGGTGGTATAGCGAGATTATCAAGGGTCGCCGAAGTTTCTCTTGTGCGACGCCGTCAGAGCCAATCTCATCGATCCTGTATGCGGATGTACCCCCGGTGAAGTATACTGTGGAGGTCGTAAATTGGAACTCGGAGGATCTTCTTCAGCCTTCGATTGTTGCCATCCTCGTGCAGCCGCCGGCAGCCGTGGACATTCTGGGGCGGCGCATATGCCAGGGTGAGTCGCGCCCTTGGGGACAACCTTATAACATCAGGTTGACCCCTCGACAACCGACCAGGTGTTTGCAGTGGGCCAGGTACATCTTGTCAGCGAAGCGGACGCATTTGATGAAGATTGGTTTGTATCCCGCAGTCTACGCCTCACTGTTCGACTACCCAGCTCCTCCGACGTGGTGGGTTAAGGCATTCGTAGAACAATGGAACATCCCCACCCATACCTTTCTTCTGCCGGACAGGGAAGTCTCCATCCCCTGGAGGAATTTGCTGAGATTTCGGGTTTGCCGGTGGGGGGGAGCATTATGAAGAGTTACTTCCTCCTGACGAATACGTCTTCGCCACCAAACCGCTGGTAATGGGCCTAACGCCGGAGAATGCTACTCGGCACCAATTCCCGAGTCTGGTAAAGGTGCTGAATATGTATGAAAGTCTCTACTTGGAGTTGGGAGGCCGGGGAGTTAGTTTCGCCGACTTCATCGCCCGCTTTCTTCGACCGGAGATTCTATCACAGCGGGGCGAAAAATTTGCCAAGCTCGACGACTCCTTCGGTTTTGGCTTGGATCGTCGACCAGCACTGGAAGACGACCAAAAGGGTTTTTATCTTCCCGACGCTGCGGCCATGCCCTTATCAGAAATCGCCGCCTCGGGCATCGACGAAGAGACCTTCTTTCTCAGGTTTCTGGGGTTATGGCTGTGCTGGTTCGCGCTCCCTATGCACCCGCGTTACATGAGACCGTCTGTCTTCTACCCAGCGATGGTGGCTGGTATACAGTTGTTGATTGGAATCGCCGGTTTGGCCCATCTGTACCATGGACTCAGCCTGGCGGCAGACGCCAATGAACCCGGGGTGTAACCCGCCAATCTCCCGATGCACTACTTTACTTCATGGATGGAAATGCATGTGCTCGGGGTTTTCGGTGTTCACAAGAGGCCCTCGTTCTACGAGAATTGCAGACTCCCGAGAGTCATGCGGTTAATTGGCACTTCCATTGTGAATCCACCCCCGCGGGAGGCTAGGGGGTTACTTCTTCGTCCGCGCACGGTCGGAGCGGGCATCTCTTTTACGGACAAGGTCATGACCATTGGTTCGGAGACCTCCAAGGCGGTGTTGGCACTGCGTGATGGTTTCAAGGATGGGGCCTCCGTATCGAAAGCTCGGGAGATTCTTCACTTATACTCCATCCGGCCGGGCTTCCTGGTGTTCAAGCAAAACGATATGGCGCTCTTCATGAGGTACAACCCCTATCGGTTTGCCCAGCAGTTAAGTTATAACCAGGGGGTCCCACTGGAGGCGTTTTTGGAAGAGCCTGCGGCTACCAGGGAGGGGATACGGAATGCACTACACCACTTCATGCGATTAAACACGGGCTCCCATTTCTTCATCAGCGAGCCAAGTTGCGTTCCAAAGGCCCTCAACGTGTACGGGGCTTAGTATCAGCACGCAATGGGTGCTGTTATCCGGGAAGAGAAGCGGCTGCTGATTGACCGCAAGGGTGTGCCCCCTGCCAGCGATCGCAAAGCCCCCTAAAGCCAAGGACCCATGTTGTTCCTCCGCTGAGAGGAGATGTTGGAGATGAGCCTCCACGCGTGCTGAGCCCCCCGTGCGGATTGCCCTGTGATACCGTGGACGTGCCCCCAGTGCCCCGTGCTCCGGTGGAGACGGTGAATGTGGTTTCGCCGGAGTCTGGCGTGGGCTCAGACATCGGGACCCTCTGTCCTAAGGTGCCCACGAAACGTAAATTGATTTTGGGTGCACCCGGGGATCGCGTGCAGAAGAGGAAGAAGAAGTCGATCCTCTCTGCTGACGTTGTGTTCGGTCAGGAACCTCATGCTCCTTATAGCGAGGGCTTGGGTGAGTACAGGACTAACGAGGGATTATTTATGCCGCCAGACGACACTGATCTGGCGGCCGCCATCGCAGCTTCAGAGTGATTGGCGAAGCGCGATGCGTGGTTGGCTAAACTTGCGCAATCGAGTAATCACTAGTTGTATTTTTCCGTCATTGCATCGTACCTCTATCATTGTTTTTTTTTTGACTAACGCTTTTCCTTTTTTTAACAGGCATTTCTACCAAAGAAGCTATCGCTGCTTCCCTCAAAACTTTCCAGGAAGAGGAACGACTCATAGCATCCTTAGGCCTTGGTACATTTCGGTTCACTATGCATTTCCTTCCATTTTTTATGAGTGATCTGACCCCCTCTTTGTCTTATCGCAAGGACCACGAGACCTATCCCGCAAACTGATGCAGGAATTCTCTCCGGGCCAGCTACCGATGTCCCGGCCTCTTCGAAATTTCCGCAAGAGATCCAACTCAAAAAACCGATGATGGATGTTGTTCCCCTACGAACGGCGGCCGAGACGACTTAGAGACGTCTTGCCTATGATTCGGGGCAGATGCTATTTGGTTTTATCCGTCCACCTCTCCGAAGATGCCAAGTTGATTTATGGCACCGTGTATCGAAGGTTTAGACGGATGCGGCCGATTTAGCAGACTTCATCAGATTCCCCCTCGCCTAAGGGTTTTTTGATTGTGGGGACGCTCTTCCCTGCAAGCGCAAGCCCCTGTAGTTAATTACGCTATCGCGTCGCGATAACAACTTTCTCCTTCTCCAGAATTTCACTTCATGTCGTGTGTGTTTGTTTTGTTTGTGGATGCCCGTGGATTGTATACGGAGACTAAGTTATGCCGTCGCCCGTAGGATGTGGATTAGTCCAAATCCTTATTTACTTAGATTTGGGTTTGGTGTTTTAGTTTAAGGATACATTAGCCATATTGAGGCTAAGATCGACTTAAACTTTTGTTAAGGATACGTTAGCCTAATCTCCAGACTAAGATCAACTTAACGAGATCGTTTAGATCCAACAAAAGAGCAATTGGCTCTATTGTTTAGTTTAATGACGTTGCGGTCAATTTCTAGTTTAGGGACATGGTGGTCCATGTTCCAGTTGACGAATATTAGTTTAGGGATGTTTCGGTCCACGAGTTTAAGGACCCCGCAATCCGTATAGAAGTGTGGTTGTTGGGAACCGTCACCTCTCTGACGTCGTTGAAGGATTACAACGATAGGGGTCAGAGGAATTCAGAGATGTACCCTTGAACCGGACGTAAATTGATTTAGGAGAGCAGTCTTACTCAGTCAATTTAATTTGAGGACTTACGGATATGATTGGGCTAAGTCCAGTTAGAAAATATTTAACATTTTTATTTGTCTTTGGCCTATTAGGCCTGTGCTAGGGCTTTGCCCCTTTCTAAATAATGCACTGCATTTCTTATTTTGTTTGGGTTCTGCCCTTTTATGAATGATGCAGAGTATCAATTTTGTTTGGGCTCTGCCCTTTTATTGCATTTTATTTTGTTTGGGCTCTGCCCTTTTATAAATGGTGCAGAGCATCAATTTTGTTTGGGCTCTCCCCCCTTTATTGCATTGCAATTTATTTTGGCCTACTAGGCCTTTTTGATTTAGGCCTGGCCTTTTAGTAAACAATAATTTGCATTTGTCAGGCGCTTTGCGCCAATCACTGAGCGCAAGTGCTTATGGTGATGACATGTGTCACGCAAGCGCAGTGCACTGCGCCAGTGCGCTGCTGACACGTGGCGCGCTCTGGTGAGTTGCGTCAATTTTAGAGAGCAAGGCTCTATTTTAAAAGCGCATAGCGCAAGTGGTTCCAGTGCTGACACGTGGTGCTCTCTGGTGGCTTGCGCCAACCCAAGAGCACAACAGTGCAAATTTTACAAGTACAGGGCATTGTTTAATTTCTTGATCCAATTTAGATCAAAGAAAACAAATTTTTCTTGTTTTCAGAGAACCAGTGGTTCATAAAAAAGTGCAAGGCACTATTATTATTTGTTTTTTATTGAAGATCATTGATCTTATTCTTAGATCAATGATCTATTTAGAAGAAATTCTTCTATTTTAAAGGTTTTTACCTTTTTCTTGAACTTTCTTCAGAGTTGAAGTTCTTGATGATTCTTGATCTTTTTGATCTTTTTTCTTTTTTTCCTCTTTGAGTTGGTGTCTAGGGGTCTTTATATAGTGCCCATAGATTTGTTAAGTTTGTTAAAGAGATCTTTCTCTGAGTGGTTTGGAGAATTTTCCCCACCGTTGGATCTTTGATCCAAGGGCTTCTGTTTTACAGAAGACAATTTTCTTGTTTTAACAAGAACAGAAAGATCTTATTAAAATTTTAATTCTGTTTGGCGCAGATGCACCAGCGCTTGACACGTGTCGCGCAGCGCAGAGCGCTAGCGCAACCGCGCTAGCGCATGTCGCGCAGCGCAGAGCGCAGCGCAACTGCGCTGCCACATGGCGCGCAGCGCAACTGCGCTGCCATATGTCGCGCAGCGCAGAGCGCAGATCATCTGAAGCGTTGCTTCATTTATTTTAATTTTAATTTCCGAAATAGAGCTCTGCTCTGATTGGGGAAATCAGAAGCGTTGCTCCATTTCCCGTCTTGGAATTTGAACAGAGCTTTGCTCTGATTGGGGTAAACAAATGCCCCCCGACCGTTGTGCTTACGTGGCCCCAAACGTGAGCGTAGCCGTGGTCAGAATCCCAACCGTTGGGAAATTGAAACGGCACTTATTGCCTATAAATAGGACCTTTGGTCCCTTAGATGATTTTCATCTCTTCATAAGAATTTCGTCCAGAGCCCTGCTCTTTTTGTTCAAGCGTTTTTAAGAGTTTAAACTCTAGAAAATTTTTAGGTAAAAATTAATTTGGATTAAGTTAAATTAATTTTAAGAGCCTTGCTCTCAATAGATCCCTGATCTAAAGAAGACCTATTTAGGGTTTCACTTAGCAGAGCTTTGCTCTAAAGGGGTCTAAGGAGAACTAAGGAGAACCCTATTAGGGTTCCATTAATAGAGCTTTGCTCCTTCCAAATCATATAAAAGAACTCTTAGGAGTTTTTCATTGATCTTAGAGTTTAAAGATGGTATTTTATTCCTCGGTGCAGTATATCGCGTTGCTTAATCAGTCTTTCTGATAATTTTGTTGATTCTCTTTCACAGAAACAATGGACGCCCACATGTACGATCTTGATGAAATCATCTCTTACGGAGACATCCGCCGACTCGGTCGTTCTCAGAACCGGGAATTTACCAACGCCGAGTGCCCCGAGATCATGAGTCGCTTCGACGCGTACAATGGTCAACTGCTTCCTCGACACTCCTCTCTTCTGAAGCTTATCGTGGGAGCCATTTAGGAAGCACTTCCCTTATTCTGTTCCGGTGTGCCGCTTGGGGCATTGGATGCTGCTGAGGATAAGGTGCACTCGGTGTATCTGATGCACCTAATCTCGAAGAGACGGCGAGACAATCTTGTCGATCTCCTGCACCAGGCTTTCCAACAGTCCGCCATACTCGCTGCTTATTGGAGGGAGGAAGACATCAGGGGGGACCCTGACGCTTGTGCTCGCGAAAGAAAGCACACTAGGATGGTCCGCGAGGCTTGGAAAGTCTTAGATAGGGTTAGCTTCGAGTTCCTCAACTCATGTCCTGGGTCTGAGGTTATACCATTGTAGACACTTTAATAATTTTGTTATTTATTTCTTCATGATTGTAAGAACCCTTTTGGAATATGAATGAACATTTTTATTTCAGCTTGTCTTATTCCCCGTTCTGAGTCTTTTGCACATGTGTGAATGAGTGTGTCTCGAATGCTTAATCCAACGCCAATCAGATGTTCTTTCTGTCGCTTTCTTCTTTCTTTTATTATCCGCATGTTACCTTAGTGAACATGGTTGACAGATAATAGAGCGAGCATTTTGGTTTCTTCACGAGATAGCGATGGCTTAGGCTGCAGGTTCAGATCTGCCGCCTAAGACTTTTCAACTCTATAAGCCGTGAGGGTCTCATAGAGATTTTTCTCCCTACGGATCGAGAAGATCTCGTAGGTGGATTTTCTCCTTAGGAATCGTGAGGACTCCTAAGTGTGTTTTCTCTTATAACTCATGAGGATCTTATAAGAGAATTTTCTCCCTCACAAGTCGAGAGGACTCGTAAGTGGTTGGTGAGTCGACTTGTTTTCGAGTCGAAGTATTGCTCCGACGGGGAGGTCGTTGGCTGACTTGTTTCCACGACGGAGGTCATTGGCTGACTTGTTTCCGCGACGGAGGTCATTTGCTGACTTGTTTCCGAGACGGAGGTCGTTGGCCGACTTGTTTCCGCGACGGAGGTCATTTGCTGACTTGTTTCCAAGATGGAGTTCGTTGGCCGACTTGTTTCCGCGACGAAGTCGTTGGCCGACTTGTTTCCAAGACGGGGGTCATTGGCTGACTTATTTCCGAGACGGAGGTCGTTGGTTGACTTGTTTCCGCGACGGAGGTCATTTGCTGACTTGTTTCCGAGACGGAGGTCATTGGCTGACTTGTTTCCGAGACGGAGGTCGTTGGCCGACTTGTTTCTGCGACGGAGGTCATTTGCTGACTTGTTTCCGCGACGGAGGTCATTTGCTGACTTGTTTCTGAGACGGAGGTCGTTGGTTGACTTGATTCCGCGACGGAGGTCATTTGCTGACTTGTTTTCGAGACGGAGGTCATTGGCTGACTTGTTTCCGAGACAGAGGTCGTTGGCCGACTTGTTTCCGCGACGGAGGTCATTTGCTGACTTGTTTCCGTGAGGGAGGTCATTTGCTGACTTGTTTCCAAGACAGAGATCGTTGGTTGACTTGTTTTCGCGACGGAGGTCATTTGCTGACTTGTTTCCGCGACGGAGGTCATTTGCTGACTTGTTTCCGAGATGAAGGTCATTGGCTGACTTGTTTCCACGACGGAGGTCGTTGGCTGACTTGTTTCCACGACGGAGGTCATTGGCTGACTTGTTTCCGCGACGGAGGTCATTGGCTGACTTGTTTCCGAGACGGAAGTCGTTGGTTGACTTGTTTCCGAGACGGAGGTCATTGGCTGACTTGTTTCCGAGACGGAGGTCGTTGGCTGACTTGTTTTAGAGACGGGGGTCGTTGGCTGACTTGTTTCCGCGACGGAGGTCATTTGCTGACTCTAGGTTGTCTGTGAACCTAGAGTCTTGGAACTGGGGACTTTGCCGTAGCTCCGATTGGTGATGTCACGTCCATGCCCTGCTGGATTGAGGAGGAACGCCGTTGTTGGTCTCCAGGCTGTAGATGTGGTCGTCGTGATCTGTCTTCCCTTTGACGCAGCCTGGTGAGGAAATGTAGTCCCCTTTCCCTTTTTTTGTTTATGCCCATGGATTGTATACAGGGGTCACTATGGACTTACCTGCAGGGCAAAAGTTTCATTCATTTTTATTATTTTATTTCCGCGATACTCTATCATTTCAGCTTTTTACATCGCGAAAGTCGCGATTGCCCAATCATTTCGGCTATTTTTTGCGGTGCCCAATCATTTCAACTATTTATTTTATTTTTACTCGCTGCTTTTTATTGCGAGTTGCCCAATCATTTCGGCTGTTTTGTATGCATACGTTTTTACTTGCTGCTTTTCATTGCAAGTTGCCCCATCATTTCAGCTACTTCGTATGCATGTGCGGCCTACCGGCTTTTCACCATAAATCTGAAATTAGACACTGATTTCGGCATCAGCACCACTACAACTGGGATATTGCCAGGAGCGAATCATCATTTGCCTCCATCGATGTCGAACAAAGGTGGCTTAGCGAACAGGGTTAAGGTCCTGTCGGCTAAGGCTTTTGACTTCATGAGCCGTAAGGGTCTCACAAAGGTATTTCTCCCTACAAGTCGTGAGGATCTCGTAGGTGTATTTTCTCCTTAGGGACCGTGAGGATTCCTAAGTGTATGTTCCTTTGTAAGTCGTAAGGATCCTACAAGAGGGTTTTCTCCTTATAAGTCGAGAGGACTCATAAGGGTTGTTCATCGTGCATACATATCCCCAGTCACGGATGGGACTTGGTTAGGGAAATGTTTACTCGCGCCCGTGGATTGTATACAAGGGTCAGTATTGAACCACTTGTATGGCAATATCGAAGGTTGTGGGAGTTGCTTAAGCACAGGTTTAGGTCTCTGTAACTTAAGACTTTCAAATCTTATGAGCCGTGAGGGTCCCATAAGAGAGTTCTCCTTAAGAGTCGTGAGGATATCGTAAGTGTATTTTCTCCTTAGGAATCGTGGGGATCCCTAAGTGTGTTGCTCCCTTGTGAGTCGTAAGGATCTCACGCGGGTAGTTTCTTCTTACAAGGTCGAGAGGACCCAGTAAGTGTCCTTTAACGAGGTTGCGCCCTTTCAGGTTTTCACAAACACTCGCCGGTAGTCCTGCTGTTTTTACTCACAGAGCCCTTTCAGATTTTCATCTGTGCCCATTTTGCTTATGGACATACCGTTTTTTATTCTTTTTATTTTCTCTCTTTTTTTCTTTTTTTTCTTTTTTTTTACGAGGTCGCGCTCTTTCGGGTTTTCACGAACACTCGCCGGTAGCCCTGCTGTTTTTACTCACGGAGCCCTTTCGGGTTTTCATCCGTGCCCATTTTGCTTATGGACATACCGTTTATTATTTTTTTTATTATTTTTTTATTCCTCTTTTCTTTTATTTATCTCGTCAGCCTAAGGATGCAGCGGTAGTAGTTTAAGGACGTTTCAGTCCGTCGTTAGTTTAAGGAAGTTTCGGTCCGTCGTTAATTTAAGGACGTTTCGGTCCGGTATCCAGTTTTAGGACGTAGTGGTCCGCCATTAGTTTAAGGACGTTTCGGTCCGCCATTAGTTTAAGAACGTTTCGGTCCGTTATCCAGTTTTAGGACGTAGTGGTCCGCCATTAGTTTAAGAACGTTTCGGTCCGCCATTAGTTTAAGGACGTTTCGGTCCGTTATCCAGTTTTAGGACATAGTGATCCGCCATTAGTTTAAGGACGTTTCGGTCCGCCATTAGTTTAAAGATGTTTCGGTCCGTCCAGGAGAAGGCTGGCTACTGCTTATAAAGTTTGAGCTTAGGAAGATAGCGAGCGGACATAGTCGTCGTCGTCTATCATTGACTTAGGCAGTAACTCGCTAAGCGTAGTATTTCTTTAGGAATCGACCATTTATTGGCCTGTAAGGCCTTTCACTGTGCATATCCATGAGTAGATAGGCTCCACCCTGGTAGACCTTGTCTATGATATACGGGCCTTCATAGTTTGGCTCGAATTTTCCCCGCTTGGCGCGATTGGGGATCATAGGCCTTTTGACCACTAGCACGAGTTCGCCTTGGCGGAATGTCCTCGGCCGGGTCAATCTTTCATATGAGCACGTCATCTTTGCTTTATAGGCCTCCAGATTTTGTTGCGCTATGAGCCGGGTTTCATCAAGGGCATCAAGCTCCTCAAGCCGAAGGTGAGCATTTTCTTCGTTCGTCAGCTCGTAGTGGACCGCCACTCGTAGAGAGGGTAACTCTATCTCGAGGGGGAGTACTGCTTCTGTACCGAATACCAAAGCATATGGCGTTGTGTTCGTGGCTATCTTGAATGTAGTTCGATACGCCCAGAGAGCTTCTTGCAGTCTCTCATGCCAGTCCTTCTTATTTCGGGACACCGTCTTCTTCATGATCTTTGTCAAGGTCTTGTTGAAGGCCTCGGCTAGACCGTTAGCTCGCGGATTATAAACCGAGGAATATCTCTAGTCTATATTGTGTTGTTGCGCGAAGCGACTGATCTTGTGGCTTCTATAAGATGGCCCGTTATCGGAGATGATCCGTCGCGGAGTCCCAAACCTATATATGACGTGCGTCTTGAAGAAATGGAGGATATTCTCCGTTTTCACTTCTCTTAACTGTATTGCTTCAGCCCATTTGGAGAAGTAGTCAGTTGTCGCCAGGATGAAACGATGTCCCCTGGACGATGCTGGTTCGATGGGGCCGACTATGTCAGTTCCCCACATTTCGAATGGCCAGCTAGCCACCGTTGGATGGAGTGGATTTGGATGCTGGTGGATGAAGTCCCCATGAATTTGACATGAGTGGCACTGCTTCGCATACTCAAGGCAGTCTTGAATCATCGTGGGCCAGTAGTAGCCCATCCGTTTGATCTTCAACTTCATCTTTGGGCCTGCTTGGTGAGAACCGCAGATTCCATCATGAACTTCCTGAACGACTCTTTTCGCTTCGTCAGGTCCCAGACATTTTAACCACAGAGAATCAAATGACCTCTTGTACAGCGTATCATGGACGAAGGCGAAAGACAGAGCTCGTTTCATAAGCTGATGTCTTGAGGACGCACTTTCGGGCATTCGACGGTATTTGAAGTAGTCTATAAAGACTTCTCTCCAATCCTCGGCCCTTTCCCGGTCTTTTATTTGCAGGGTCATTTGCTCAGTCGCTTCCTTCTCTTCGGATGATTCCGGAGATATTTCTGTTGGGGCAAGCACCCGACAGCTTTGTAGCACGATTCTTACGTCATCGAGGTTCTCATCAGCCAGTTCCTTAGCGAGCTTGGCCAACGCGTCCGCTTTGCTGTTTTTCGCGCGCGGTATGTTTTCCAAAGTATAAGAAGGGATTTGGGTCAACAGTTGCTGCACCTTCTCGCCTTACTTCACCAGCTCTGGCTTGCATGTTTGGTAGTCGCCGTTTACTTGACTAACGACCAGTTGAGAGTCTCCGTATATGAGGAGGTTTTCAATTCCCATGTCGATGGCAATCTCGAGGCCTGCTATCAAAGCTTCATATTCGGCTTCATTGTTCTTCCTCGGTTCTTTTAAGGAGAAAGCGAAGCGCATTATCCCTCCTTGTGGAGTTACGAAGATGAGGCCGACCCCCGATTTGATTATAGGGGTACTTTGTTTGCGCTTCTTCATGGAAGATGCTCCATCGAAATAAAGCTCCCATCGGGTATCACCACCGTCGATCGCGTCAAACGCATGTTCGTCTGGCAGATCGCAATTCAGAGGAGAATCGGCGGATATCGGATTCTCAGCGAGGAAATCGGCGATGGCCTGGTCTTTCACTGCCTTGAAAGGCTGATAGGTTATCGAAAACTCCATCAAGAGCAGGGCCCATTTAGCGAGTCGCCCCGTCAATATGGCCTTTGACATTAAATATTTAAGGGGGTCCACCTTCGAAATGAAACGGACTTCACGCGCCAACGTATAGTGCCAGAGCTTTGTTATCGCGAAGATTAATGCCAGGCAGTGTTTTTCAATAGGGGAGTAGTTGCTTTCTGCCCCCAGTAGAACTCGACTTAAGTAGTAGAGTGCTCTTTCCTTCTCTTGGTCGTTCTCTTGAGCCCATAATGCGTCTAAGGAACCTTCGAGGGCGGTTGTAGTCGGCGGAATCAGTCCAGAAGGAGAGTTGCCCCCAATCTTCCTTACTCGGTGCCAGTAGCATATCCCTAGTAGGAGGAGTGTTGTCTCCTGAGGGTTTTCAGCGGATTACACCCACAAAATTATATAATAAAGAGAGATGGTGAAAGTTATATGAAGATAAAAACTATAAAAGAAAGAACTTGAAAATAAGAGTTTTCAACTCTACCAACTTTTCAGTTGCTATGAGCCCTATCTTAATAGTCATGAAAAGATATTAGAAATCACATCATCCCTCAATAAAACATCGCCTTTAGTTTTCATTCCTACCTTTCTTCCAAACATTGATCATATACCCCTACGTGTGTGAATTGGACATCCCTACACTCAGAGAATTCAATTCAAGCAATCATACTCTTGTCCATCTATCTCAGTACTTTTTAATAGATATTTAGATGGAATTTGCTCACACATTCTTCATGCGACCGTTAATACTTCTTGAGGTACTAACCGATCGATTACTCATGTGCTTGCTAATTAGGTTTTTTTCCTCGTCTTGCAACACCTAAGGCTTAGCAGTGGCTCCCAAACTAGTTGGTCTAAGGCACTAGGTGATAAAGCACCCTCGCAATATTTTTTTATTGCCGCCTCGGTGATAACAAAACCAGTGTTCATTTTTCTTTTCACCATTTTATCTTTTCTTTTCCATTTATTATTTCCTTTATACTTTGGCTTTTAGACAAGAGTATTTCAAGGTATCCTCTACTATCCCGAGTTTCAAGATGTGTGTAAGTGCGTATAGTAGGGTATCAACGTTCAACTGTTCGGCTTCCAGAATAGGAACTATTTTTCAGGCTTATTTTTATCCTCAGATTAGCAATTTCCTTCATCTTACTAACCCTTGGGACAACAGCTCATAGCTACTTATTACTAGTTTCATTTAAGAAAACATCTAATTTTCTTGTTTTTCTTAAACTATTTCTATCTTTTAAATATAATTTTTCACTTTCTACTTTTTTCTTATCACAATTTTTGTGTGTGCAGAGTATGGCGTGAATAAGCATAGGAGCGCTGAAAATCGACTTCTTGGGAGCTTCTTGCGATGGTACGAGAGCGCTGAAGCTCGTTGGCGGGAGCATGGTTCTGAAGGATAGCCTGGTGGTGGCTTGAGTTACCTGCTCCACTGGCCTAGTGAAAAGGGAGGCCTCTTGGGCCCGTAGGTTACTCCTTCGGATGGGACAGAGCGAGAGCTGCTATTGCAGTTAATGCAGTTCGAAGCCTGTTGATTTCTTGAAGAGCTTGAATATTCTGCCCCCTGCGTCGACCTTGGTCTTTGGCATGCGCCAGTTGTTTGAGGACCGATTCTGTCGGCAAGGCTGCTACTTGACAGACATCCTCTGGGCTTCCTCCATCGGCGTTGAGGCACCTGAGGGTGGAAGGTAGGAGCATCGACCCAAAAAGAATCCCGTTGATTTCTTGAAGAGCCGGATTGCAGAGATTTGAGGCTGCAAGTGACCCATACTTGACTCCGCCGGGTATGACAGAGCCTGAGTTACTAGGGTGGGAGCAAATGCCATTCTTCATAGAGACGAAATGCCGGCTTTAATATCAACTCCCCTAAGGGCAACCAAAAACATACACACCGCGATTCTCGTCTACTCTGTGGTCGTGAAGAACCAAGTGTGGTCTCTCGCTCGGATTCACCATTGATAGCGGGAAAAAAAGGACACACGAAGTGTGGAGTGGAAAGAGGAAAAGGTCCCACCGGGCATGCCAGAATCTGTTCCCCTCCGAACGGCGGCCGAGACGACGTAGAGACATCTTGCCTGTGATTCGGGGCAGATGCTATTTGGTTTTATCCGTCCACCTCTCCGAAGATGCCGAGTTGATTTATGGCACCGTGTATCGGAGGTTTAGACGGATGCAGCCGATTTAGCAGACTTCGTCATATTCCCCCTCGCCTGAGGGGGTTTTGATTGTGGGGACGCTCTTCCCTGCAGGCGCAAGCCCCTGCAGTTAATTACGTTACCGCGTCGTGGTAACAACTTTCTCTTTTTCCAGAATTTCACTTCGTGTCATGTGTGTTTGTTTTGTTTGTGGATGCCCGTGGATTGTATATGGAGACTAGGTTATGCCGTCGCCCGTAGGACGTGGATTAGTCCAAATCCGTATTTACTTAGATTTGGGTTTGGTGTTTTAGTTTAAGGATACGTTAGCCATATTGAGGCTAAAATCGACTTAAACTTTTATTAAGGATACGCTAGCCTAATCTCCAGACTAAGATCAACTTAACGGGATCGTTTAGATCCAACAAAAGAGCAATTGGTTCTATTGTTTAGTTTAATGACGTTGCGGTCGATTTCCAGTTTAGGGACATGGTGGTCCAACATTCCCATTTGGGAAGGAACATTAGTTTAAGGACATTTCGGTCCAACATTCCCATTTCGGGACGAACATTAGTTTAGGGACGTTTCGGTCCAACATTAGTTTAGGGACGTTTCGGTCCACGAGTTTAAGGACCCCCCAGTCTATGTTGATGTGTGGTTGTCGGGACCCGTCACCTCTCTGACGTCATTAAAATATTACAACGATAGGAGTCAGAGGAGTTCGGAGATGTACCCTTGAACCGGATGTAAATTGATTTAAGAGAGCAGTCTTGCTCAGTCAATTTAGTTTGAGGACTTACGGCCATGATTGGGCTAAGTCCAGTTGAATATGTTCAACGTTTTTCTTTATCTTTGGCCTATTAGGCCTGTGCTAGGGCTTTGCCC
The DNA here is from genome assembly GCA_030015575.1 of Agapanthus africanus. Taxonomy (NCBI): domain Eukaryota; kingdom Viridiplantae; phylum Streptophyta; class Magnoliopsida; order Asparagales; family Amaryllidaceae; genus Agapanthus; species Agapanthus africanus. The sequence continues at coordinate 410,148,497 of CM057349.1, read as the reverse complement.
ATTTTTAATAATGCATAGCATTAATCTTGGTCTCTGTTGGACCTTTATTTGGGCTCTGCCCCTTTTTAAATGATGCACAGCATCTATTTTTATTTGGGCTCTGATGCATTGCATCTGTTTGAAAATAATGCATAGCATTTATTAGGCCTGTTAGGCCTTTTTAATTGGGCCCAGCCCTTCTTTTTAATGATGCAGTGCATCAATCATCTGACAGTGGCCATGTGGCCTGTCAGGCGCTTTGCGCCAATAAATGAGCGCAAGCGCTTATGGAGGTGACACGTGTCACGCAAGCGTAGTGCGCTGCGCCATTGCGCTACGCTTGCACTGCTGACACGTGGCGTGCTCTGGTAAGTTGCCCCAATTTTAGAGAGCAAGGCTCTTTCTTAAAAGCACATAGCGCAAGTGATTCAAATCCTGACACGCGGCGCTCTCTGGTGGTTTGCGCAAACCCAGGAGCGCAACAGCGCGGTTTTCGCAAGTGCAAGGCACTATTTCAATAATCTTGAGAATCTTTAAGATTCTAGAACCAATGGTTCATAAAAAAGTGCAAATCACTGTTTGATTTCTTGATCTAATTTAGATCAAAGAAAGCAAGTTTTTCTTGTTTCTCTTGTTTTAGAGAACCAGTGGTTCATAAAAAAAAGTGCAAAGCACTGTTTATTATATGAAGATCATTGATCTTGTTCTTAGATCAATGATCTATTAGAAGAAATTCTTCTATTTTATGAAGGTTTTTTACCTTTTTCTTGAAATTTCTTCAGAGTTCTCTCTATTTTGAGGTTCTCAATCTCTCACAATGTTGATGATTTTGAATTGGGGTCTAGGGTCATTTATATAGTGTCCATAAATTAGTTAAATTTGTTAAAGAAATCTTTCTCTGAGTGATTTGGGGAATTTTCCTCACCGTTGGATTTTTGATCCAAGGGCTTCTATTTTACAGAAGACAATTTTCTTGTTTTAACAAGAAAAGAAAGATCTTATTAAAATCTTAATTCTGTTTGGCGCAGATGCACCAGCGCTTGACACGTGTCGCGCAGCGCACAGCGTAGCGCAATTGCGCTGACACGTGTCGCGCAGCGCCGCGCTTACGCAACCGCGCTTGCGCAACTGCACTGACACGTGTCGCGCAGCGCAGAGCGCAGATTATCTGAAGCGTTGCTTCCTTTAATTTTTGTTTTAAATAGAGCCTTGCTCTGATTGGGCGCACCGCCTTGGGCGCTGCACTCTCCGTGCTGGCGTGCCAGATTTTGACATGTGGCATCCTGCGCACAGCACAGAGGATCTGAAGCGTTGCTTCATTTATTAAAATTTAAATTTTCAAAGTAGAGTTTTGCTTTGATTGGGGGAATCGGAAGCGTTGCTTCACTTGAGATGTCTTTTCATCTTCCTTTTTCAAGTCAGACTTGTATTTCCCAAAATTTTCATTTCCCGGGTCTTGGAAATAAGTCCACTATGCACAGAATTTTCCGCGCTTGGTCTATATAACCCAAAGTCGAGCATTTCCTTCTCTCATCTTTAGAGAACTTTTTCAATCATGGCTTGCAACCGCCCTCATGCCCGCCGACAACCATGGGAAGTACCTATTCAAGGCATCGTTCCCCGTTTTGCTGCGCGCTTGGTGGACCCTTCTCTTACGGACGAGCAGTGCGATGCTGCAATGCACGAGATTTTGACTCGTGTGGGGTCTCCTCTCCCTCCGCACTCCATTTGGCTTCAGATGATCCTTGCCTCGGTGCTCGCCGATCTTCCTCCTCCTCCAGTAGAGATGTCCTCGGCAATGCTTGATGCCGCCGAGGATAAGATCAAGTGCTTCTTCGAAGCGCACTTGATCACCAAAGCCCTGAGGGACTGCTCTTTCCATCTGCTGAGCCAGATACGGGCTCGCCGGGTTTTCATCGCCACATTTTCTGACTAATGTGACGATGATCATTGGACGTCTACCTCTCGGGAGGACCGCCGTTTCAACGTAGTGGAGAGGACAGAAAGGGAACTGGGGAATCTTTTTCTTATCTTTGCGAATCCTTGTCTTTCCGATCCCATATTTGGTGATCTTTTTTAAATGTAATAATAATAATAATGAATAAGTGTTTTTTAATCAAGTATTTTATTATTTGTTAAGGGTTCCCTTTTATTTTAGCTCTCTGTTATGTTTGTGCATCGCATGATTTAATTTGCTATTGTTAGGTGCATGTGATTCTTGAAAGGATAAAGTGCCTTTGGTGCTTAGCCTCTTTTATGAAGCATTGCTTTACTTTTCAGTCCTAGAAATAGAGTTTCGTTCTAATTAGGGGAAACAAATGCCCCCCCACCGTTGCACTTACATAGTTCTAAACGTGAGCGCAACGGTGGCAAAATTCTAACCGTTGCGGCAACCTTTGGAAGTTGAAAGGGCACTTGGTACCTATATATAGGACCTTTAGTCTTTCACAGATGGTTATCATCTTTTAAGATTTTTACTTTCAAAACCTCAAAGCCTTGCTCTTGCCTTCAAGAACTCCAAGAGTTAGAATTTCTTTAGAAAACACCTTTTAGGTAAAAATTTTAATTAAATTAGATCAATTTTCATTGATAGAGCCTTGCTCTCAATAGATCCCCGATCTAAAGAAAACCCATTTTAGGGTTTCACTTAGCAGAGCTTTGCTCTAAAAGGATCTAAAGGGAACTAAAGAGAACCCTGTTAGGATTCCATCAGTAGAGTTTTGCTCTCTGAAAGATTTCATTTATGATTTCTTGATTCATTAATGGAGTATGCTCCTTTTGAATCATATAGCAGAACTTGTAAGAGTTGCTGATTTTTGTCGATCTTCTTTTATAGGAGTGATGGACGCCCACATGTATGACCTTAACGAGATCATCTCTTACGGGGACATCCGTCGACTCGGCCATTCTCAAAACCGAGAATTTACCAACGCCGAGTGTGCCGAAATTATGAGCCGCTTCAATGCATACAACGGCCAACTGCTTCCTCGGCGCTCCCCTCTCCTGAAGCTTATTGTGGGAGCAATTTGGGAAGCGCTTCCTCTATTCTGTACTGGTATGCCACTTGGGGCATTAGATGCCGCCGAAGATAAGGTGCACTCGGTGTATCTGATGAGCCTAATCTCAAAGAGGAGGCGAGATAACCTTATCAATTTTCTGCACCAAGCTTTTCAACAATCTGCAATACTTGCTGCCTATCGGAGGGAGGAGGACATCAGTGGGGATCCCAACGCTCGTGCTCGCGAAAGGAAGCATACTAGGATGGTTTGCTAGGCTTGGAAAGTCTTGGATAAGGTTACTTTTGAGTTCCTCAATCCCTGTCCAGGATTTGAGGTCTTGCCATTGTAATCTTTTGGACGATATCTTTGCTTAGTTCTTTATGATTGTAAGAACCCTTTGCAATATGAATGGAAAATTTCTATTTCAGCTTGTCTTATTTCTCGTTCTGAGTCTTTCGCGCATGCATGAATGAATGTGTCTCGAATGTTTGATCAAATGTACATCGGATGTCCTTTTTGTCGCTTTCTTCTTTCTTTTATTCTCAGCATTCTGTCTTGATAAACACAATTGACAGATAATAGAGTAAGCATCTAGATTTCTCCAAGAGATAACGATGGCTTAGGTCATAGGTTCAGATCTGCTGCCTAAGACTTTTCAACTCTATGAGCCGTGAGGGTCTTATAGAGACTTTTCTCCCTACGGATCGAGATGATCTCGTAGGTGTATTTTCTCCTTAGGAATCGTGAGGATTCCTAAGTGCGTTTTCTCTTATAAGTCGTAAGGATCTTATAAGAGAATTTTCTCCCTTACAAGTCGAGAGGACTCGTAAGTGGTTGGTGAGTTGACTTGTTTCCGAGTCGAAGTATTGCTCCGACGGGGAGGTCGTTGGTTGACTTGTTTCCGAGACGGAGGTCATTGTCTGACTTGTTTCCGAGACGGAGGTCGTTGGTTGACTTGTTTCCAAGACGAAGGTCATTGGCTGACTTGTTTCCGAGACGAAGGTCGTTGGCTGACTTGTTTCCGAGACGGAGGTCGTTGGCTGACTTGTTTCCGAGACAGAGGTCCTTGGCGACTTGTTTCCGAGACGGAGGTCATTGGATGACTTGTTTCCGAGACGGAGGTCATTGGATGACTTGTTTCCGCGACGGAGGTCATTGGCTGACTTGTTTCCGTGACGGAGGTCATTGGCTGACTTGTTTCCGCGACGGAGGTCATTTGCTGACTTGTTTCCGCGATGGAGGTCGTTGGTTGACTTTTTTCCAAGACGGAGGTCATTGGCTGACTTGTTTCCGCGACAGAGGTCGTTGGCTGACTTGTTTTCGCGACGGAGGTCATTTGCTGACTTGTTTCCGCAACGGAGGTCATTCGCTGACTTGTTTCCGCGACGGAGGTCATTGATTGACTTGTTTCCGAGACGGAGGTCGTTAGCTGACTTGTTTCCGCGACGGAGGTCATTTGCTGACTTGTTTCCGCGACGGAGGTCGTTGGTTGACTTGTTTCCACGACGGAGGTCATTCGCTGACTTGTTTCCGCGACGGAGGTCGTTGGTTGACTTGTTTCCGCGACGGAGGTCGTTGGCTGACTTTTTTCCGTGACGGAGGTCATTCGCTGACTTGTTTCCGCGACGGAGGTCGTTGATTGACTTGTTTCCGCGACGGAGGTCATTGTCTGACTTGTTTCCGTGACGGAGGTCATTTGCTGACTCTAGGTTGTCTGTGAACCATAGAGTCTTAGAACTGGGGACTTTGCCGTGGCTCCGATTGGTGATGTCACGTCCGTGTCCTGCTGGAATGAGGAGGAACATCGCTGTTGGTCTCCAGGCTGTTGGTGAATCATCGAGATTTGGCTTAGCTTTATGGCGGAGCCTGTTGGGAAGGTGCGGTTCCCTCTTTGTTTGTGCCCTTAGATTGTATACAGGGATCGATGTGATCTTAACTGTAGGGCAAAAGGTTTCATATATTTCTTTTTATTGTTTTATTTCCGCGATGCTCTATCATTTCAGCTTTTATATCACGAAGGTCGCGATTGCCCAATCATTTCGGCTATTTTTCGCGGTGCCCAATCATTTCGGCTATTTATTTTATTTTTACTCGCTGCTTTTTATTGTAAGTTGCCCAATCATTTCGGCTATTTTGCATGCATACGTTTTTACTTGCTGCTTTTTATTGCAAGTTGCCCCATCATTTCGGCTATTTCATATGCATGTGTGGCCTACTGGCTTTTCGCTGTAAGCCTGGAACTAGACACCGATTTCGGCATCAGCACCGCTACAACTGGGATATTGCCAGGAGCGAATCATCATTTGCCTCTATCGATGTCGACCAAAGGTGGCTTAGTGAACAGGGTTAAGGTCCTGTCGACTAAGGCTTTTAACTTCATGAGCCGTAAGGGTCTCACAAAGGTATTTCTCCCTATAAGTCGTGAGGATCTTGTAGGTGTATTTTCTCCTTTGGAATCGTGAGGATTCCTAAGTGTATGTTCCTCCGTAAGTCGTAAGGATCCTACAAGAGGGTTTTCTCCTTGTAAATCGAGAGGACCTATAAGGGTTGTTCATCATACGTACTTATCCCCAGTCACGGATGGGACTTGGTTAGGGAAATGTTTATTCGCGCCTGTGGATTGTATACAAGGGTCAGTACTGAGCCGCTTGTAGGGCAATATCGAAGGTTGTGGGGGGTTTGCTTAAGCACAGGTTTAGGTCTCTGTAACTTAAGACTTTCAAATCTTATGAGCCGTGAGGGTCCCATAAGAGAGTTCTCCTCACGAGTCATGAGGATCTCGCGAGTGTATTTTCTCCTTAGGAATCGTGGGGATTCCTAAGTGTGTTGCTCCATTGTGAGTCGTAAGGATCTCACGCGGGTGGTTTCTCCTTACAAGGTCGAGAGGATCTTGTAAGTGTCCTTTAACGAGGTGCGCCCATTCAGGTTTTCACAAACACTCGCCGGTAGTCCTGCTGTTTTTACTCACGGAGCCCTTTCGGGTTTTCATCCGTACCCATTTTGCTTATGGACGTACCGTTTTTTTTATTCTTTTTATTCTTTTTTTTATAAGGTCGCGCCCTTTCGGGTTTTCACGAACACTCGCCGGTAGTCCTGCTGTTTTTACTCACGGAGCCCTTTCGGGTTTTCATCCGTGCCCATTTTGCTTATGGACATACCGTTTATTATTATTTCTTTTATTCCTCTTTTCTTTTATTCATCTCGTCAGCCTAAGAATGCTGCGGTAGTAGTTTAAGGACGTTTCGGTCCGTCATTAGTTTAAGGACGTTTCGGTCCGCGGGGGGAAGGCTAGCTACTGCTTATAAAATTTGAGCTTAGGAAGATAGCGAGCGGACATAGTCGTCGTCATCTATCATTGACCTAGGCAGTAACTCGCTAAGCATAGTATTTCTTTAGGAATCGACCATTTATTGGCCTGTAAGGCCTTTCACCGTGCATATCCATGAGTAGATAGGCTCTACCCTGGTAGACCTTGTCTATGATATACGGGCCTTCATAGTTTGGCTCGAATTTTCCCCGCTTGGCGCGATTGGGGATCATAGGCCTTTTGACCTTTAGCACGAGTTCGCCTTGGCGGAATGTCCTCGGCCGGGTCAATCTTTCATATGAGCGCGTCATCTTTGCGTTATAGGCCTCTAGATTTTGTTGCGCTATGAGCCGGGTTTCATCAAGGGCATCAAGCTCCTCAAGCCGAAGGTGAGCATTTTCTTCGTCCGTCAGCTCGTAATAGATTGCCATTCGTAGAGAGGGTAACTCTATTTCGAGGGGGAGTATTGCTTCTGTACCGAATACCAACGCATATGGCGTTGTGTTCGTGGCCGCCTTGAACGTAGTTCGATACGCCCAGAGAGCTTCTTGCAGTCTCTCGTGCCAGTCCTTCTTATTTCGGGACACCGTTTTCTTCATGATCTTCGTCAAGGTCTTGTTGAAGGCCTCAGCTAGACCGTTAGCTCGCGGATTATAAACCGAGGAATATCTCCAGTCTATATTGTGTTATTGCGCGAAGCGACTGATCTTGTGGCTTCTATAAGCTGGTCCGTTATCGGAGATGATCCGTCGCGGAGTTCCAAACCGATATATGACGTGCGTCTTGAAGAAATGGAGGATATTCTCCGTCTTCACTTCCCTCAGCGGTACTGCCTCTGCCCATTTGGAGAAGTAGTCAGTCGTCGCCAGGATGAAACGATGTCCCCTAGACGATGCTTGTTCGATGGGGCTGACTATGTCAGTTCCTCACATTTCAAATGGCCAGCTAGCCACCGTTGGATGGAGTGGATTTGGATGCTGGTGGATGAAGTCCCCATGAATTTGGCATGAGTGGCATTGCTTCGCATATTCCAGGCAGTCCTGAATCATCGTGGGCCAGTAGTAGCCCATCCGTTTGATCTTCAGCTTCATCTTCGGGCCCGCTTGGTGAGAACCGCAGAGTCCGTCATGAACTTCCTGAACGACTATTTTCGCTTCGTCAGGTCCCAGACATCTCAACCACAGAGAATCAAATGACCTCTTGTACAGCGTATCATTGACGAAGGCGAAAGACAGAGCTCGTTTCATAAGCTGATGTCTTGAGGACGCATCTTCGGGCGTTCGACGGGACTTAAAGTAGTCTATAAAGACTTCCCTCCAATCCTCGGCCTTTTCCCGGTCTTTTATTTGCAGAGCCATTTGCTTAGTCGCTCCCTTTTCTTCGGGTGATCCCAGAGATATTTCCGCTGGGGCGAGCACCCGACGGCTTTGTACCACGATGCTTACGTCATCGAGGTTCTCATCAGCCAATTCTTTAGCGAGTTTGGCCAACGCGTCCGCTTTGCTGTTTTCCGCGCGGTATGTTCTCCAAAGTATAGGAGGGAATTTGGGTCAACAGTTGCTGCACCTTTTCACCATACTTCACCAACTCTGGCTTGCACGTCTGGTAGTCGCCGTTTACTTGACTAACTACCAGTGGGAATTTCCATATATGAGGAGGTTTTCAATTCCCATATCGATGGCGATCTCGAGGCCTGCTATCAAAGCTTCGTATTCGGCTTCATTGTTTATCCTCGGCTCTGTTAGGGAGAAAGCAAAGCGCATTATCCCTCCTTGTGGAGTTACGAAGATGAGGCCTACCCCCGACTTGATTATGGGGGTGTTTTGTCTGCGCTTCTTCATGGAAGATGCTCCATCGAAATAAAGCTCCCATTGGGTATCACCACCGACGATTGCGTCAAACGCATGTTCGTCTGGCAGCTCGCAATTCAGAGGAGAATCGGCAGGTATCGGATGCTCAGCGAGGAAGTCGGCAATGGCCTGGCCTTTCACTGCCTTGAGAGGCTGATAGGTTATCGAGAACTCCATCAAGAGCAGGGCCCATTTAGCGAGTCGTCCCGTCAATATGGCCTTCGACATTAAATATTTAAGGGGGTCCACCTTCGAAATGAGACGGACTTCATATACTAACGCATAGTGCCTGAGCTTTGTTATCGCAAAGATCAACGCCAGGCAGTGTCTTTCAATGGGGGAGTAGTTGCTTTCTGCCCCCGGTAGAACTCGACTTAAGTAGTAGAGTGCTCTTTCCTTCCCTTGGTCGTTCTCTTGCGCCCATAATGCGCCTAAGGAACCTTCGAGGGCGGTTGTATAAAGAATGAGGGTCTTTCCCTTGACCGGAGCAGCCAACACTGGCGGGTTCTGCAGGTATTGCTTGATCTCGTCTAGCGCGCTTTGGCATTTTTGGTCCCAGACGAACGGGGTTCCCTTCTTCATCAGGTGGCTGTAAGGACGGCATTTTCCTGAAAGGTTGGCTATAGATCACCGTATATACGCAAGCTTTCCTTGGAGAGACCATGGCTGTTTGAGAGTTCTTGGCGGAGGCATTTCCATGATCGCCTTGATCTTTGACGGATCTATCTCAATACCTCGGTGTCGGACGATGAATCCAAGGAATTTGCCCGAAGAAACTCTGAATGCACACTTGAGAGGGTTCATCTTCAAGTTGTATTGTCGAAGGCATTGGAATACGGTCTTCAGATGCTCGAGATGTTCCTCGTATGATTTGCTTTTAACCATGAGATCGTCAATATAGCATTCGACGATTTCGTGTATAAGGTCATCAAGAATCTGCGTCATGGCTCTCTGATAAGTGGCACCGGCGTTCTTTAAACCGAAGGGCATCACCTTGTAGCAGAATATACCTAAAGGAGTTTGGAAAGCGGTGTGCTTCTGGTCTTCAGGATGCATCTTTATCTGATTATACCCTGATGAGCCGTCCATGAAGGAGAATACCTCATGAGTGGACGTATTGTCTATCATAAGTTCGGTGACTGGCACTGGGAAATCGTCCTTCGGGCAGGCTTTATTGAGATCCCAGAAGTCCACGCATATGCGCACTGTCCCATTTTTCTTCATCACCGGGACGATGTTGGCGATCCATTCAGGATATTGAACCTCCTGGATAAAACCAGAGTCGATTAACTTCTTGACCTCGGCGTTGATGCTCATTTCAAGCTCAAGCCGCATTCTCCTCGGTGCCTGTTTGACTGGCTTGATGTCCGGGGATATCACCAATTTGTGCACAGCAATTTCTGGATCTAATCCCGGCATTTCGGAATAGTTCCATGCGAAGCAATCTCTATGCTGCATAAGCAGGTCCTTTAATGAAGCCACCCTTTCTTCAGATAGCAGCTCACTAATGAACGTCGGTCACGGGTCATTCGCTGTTCCCAACTCAATTTTCTTGAGGTTATCTGCAGTGGTATGTATTCCAACTTCCAGCTCTTTCGGTGCTGGTGGAAATTCTGAGATCACCTCATCGTTGCTGTTTTCGAAGCACCAGGGAAGGTTATCCATGTTCTCGGGCTCTTCTTTTAATATTGTTATCATGTGACAAGTACGAATTCGCTTCCAAGCCCAATATGGAGTTGGTTCTGTTCTCGTGGCTTTGGGTTCGTGCTTCTATGGCGGCGTTACCTTCCAGTTGTCAGACAGAGCGAACTTGCCAAGATGATACTGATCTTCAACCCAATTCTTGAAGGTGAAGCAATCTTCGAGAGGGTGCCCTATCACTCGATGATAAGGGCAATAGTCCGGGTGAGAGACTTCGCCTGCTTGTTCGGGGTGTTTGGACTCCGGCAGTGTAAGCATCTGATGTTTTAGAGCGAGGTCAAGTATTTTCCTTAGCTTGTCCCGAGGAAAAGAGTACGCCCGACCCATTTTTCTTATGAGGGATAGATCGGAACCGCTCGATTCTCGCTTGCGTGGTTGCTTAGTCCCACTTTGTTGCTGTTGAGCACCTGTTTCGCCATTCGACTTATTTTTGCCTCTGCGTCTAGCCTTTTTTACAATAGATTGACAGGGGGCAGCATTTTCGTCTTTCACGGCCTGTTGAAGGAGGAGTTGCGTTTTGGCTTTCTCGTAGATGGCCATTTCGCGGTTGTGATCGTCTCGGACTTTTTAACCAGCTTCCCTTATAAGCATGTCCATTTGTTCTTCAAACGACGGACTGGGCACTTTTGCATCAGGAACTTTTACTGGTTCAGGATTAGCATCTTCCCATTGAGCATCCGTTTCTTCATCGAAGTCATGCACGACGTAGCAACCATGGAGTAGCTCTCGTTTCTTGGACCGAATGTATCCGAGCCCGATTGTTTCCATCCTCCCATTAGGCAACTTGTGCTGAGTTCCGGGGACGTTCCAGACCCTGTCGTAGAATTTGGCTTTCCGAGCGGTCTGTTTGAAGGATATCCCCTGGCGCTAAAATAGCCTTTTCAAGCCTTCCGTATAATATCTGGGGAGACGGATGGGCTGAAGCCTGTCAAGCGTAGGCTCTGCACCGTGCCAGGTTTCTTTCTCCACTTTGTTTTCTTCAGAGCGGTAGAATAGAATTACTTTTTCACCTTTTCTCCTGGGAGGGACGTAGAATGTCCGCAGCTCCTCTACACTGTAGATATCAAGTGCGTCCAGTTCTTTATGATGTTTAAGTGGAACCATGGCGACTTGCAGACTTTGCTCCTCGTCAGCGGATGTTTGTATTGAAGGCCGAGCAGAGAATACAGCATGGACCTCATCTTCAGAATCACTGCCAAATATCAACATGGGAGCAGACTGTCCCGGCTTGTTGTGTTGGGGTGGACCCGAATAAATCATCTCTTCCTCTTCTTCAGTATCACTCCCGATGACAGGAATGGTGGCATTAGCTTTATTCTCCGGCTTGTGAAATCTCTCCGTGTCTTCGAAATCCGGTAAGAAGTATTTGGCATCTTCATATTTGCGGACTTCGTTCACAGAGAACGGGTTCAGTTCTCCCGTCACGGTATACTCGAAACCATCCTTAAAATATTTCATACACTGATGTTGTGTAGAAGGGATGATGTTGTACTCGTGTAACCATGGTCGGCCGAGCAAAGCATTGTAGCAAGTCTTGGCGTCTATAACGTGGAACTTAATGTCTGTGACGAGTAGCCCAAAGCGTAGCGTCAATATCACGGACCCAAGAGTTCTTGATGACTGGGAGTCAAACCCGGAGATGGTGATCTTGTCCCGAGCAAGGTGCTGGACACTCATGCAGATTTCTTTTAACACCCGCATATTGAGGAGATTAACGGAGGATCCATTGTCGACCAGGATTTTACCTATCTTTATATCGTGGTAATATCCTGAGACATAGAGGGGGCGATTGTGTTCGCACGTCCCAAGGAGAAGGTCCTCGTCGCCGAAAGTGACATCGGCCGTGTGCACTTCCTCCAATTCATCCTTCATCTTTTCTTCAGCCAGGAAAGCTTGGAATTGCTCCGGCTCCTGTAGTGTTTTGATTAACGAATCTCTCAACTCTTTTGATAGCAAAAAGGCATCAAGAATGCTGAGCTGCGAGGGTAGTTTCCTCAGATGAGCTAAGACATTGTAATCCACCTTATTTCTCTTCGGCGGGTCTTTGGCAGTTAGCTCCTCCATAACTTGATCATCTATGGCGATCTCCTCAGGGACCTTCTCTTTCCCTTTATCTTTTTTATTTGAGGGTCCGAGATTCTTTTCGGGAAGCGTGCAATTACGCAGCCGGATATTTTCACAGACCTTCCGCTCTTCTTCTTTTCCCGAGGTGGACTCTTTAAAGAGAGGGCTAAGAGCCAGCTCTTCGTCGGAATCGCTCCCGAATGTAAGCACTTGTGATCCCCTGGCGTTAACCATGCGACAATCACCGGTGGTTCTGTTAAGCCCTTCGGTCGTATTTTTCCGTTCCCGACGAGTTTTGCGCTTCTCCCGCCTAAAATGTTGTCGATGAGCAACATATCCTTGCCACCATCTATCGAAAGCTTTGCACTCTTCAGTGGAGTGCGAAATCTTCTGATGGTACAAGCAGTAGGAGGGGTGCATTTCCGCTTCACCAGTAATGCTTCTTTCAAAGGAAGGTAGCTTCATGCCCATTGATATGGCCTTAGCGAACCTTTTCCTCGTCTTGAATTTGCTTCTATCCGCGGTGGATGTATTTTGCTCCAGCGGGAGTGTCTCAGCTCTTTCATCAAGTCGCTGGCGCTTGACCCTTTCAAATATAGCCGTCTCGCGTTCCCGATCAGCTTTACTTTTCAACAGAGCCTCGTTGAGGAATGCGTCAATTACTTCATCTGATGGCCCCAGAATTTTTGGTTCGGGATCTGCCCCCAGCTTTTCAATGCAAAGAGTCTCCTCATCGTCCATCAGCGAATGGGAGATCATATGGCAGCTCGCCACGTATTCCTCAGACTCATCCGACGAACTTTCCTCCTCATCTTCCTCATGAAAGACATGTTTGAGGAATTCTTGGAGTGTGATGGGAATTCGTGCTTTCTGGTTGTATTCCTCCAGCACGTCAATTTGTTTTTGCAAGTCCGTGCGCTTGTCGCCAGGCTTCACGGGCTTCTTGGATTTCTTCTTCTTCTTCTTCGAAGATTTTGACGGCTGGTTGTGAGTGCTTGGGCTACCGCCATCGGTCTTTGGAGTTGGACGCGGCTTCAACATCCCCTCAATGATCTGAGGTTCCAACGGGTTCTTCCACTTGATCGCTGGGCATGTTTGAAGATCGTTTAGCATCCTCCTTGTCTTGGCTGACAGCACAACCTCCCATGGGGCTTCTTCGACGAGAGAGCATGTTGCCCCCGGCATATTCATCCTTTTAGAGACGTAAGGTTGAGGTGGATTCACCTTCCATCTGTCAGATAACGCGAACTTGCCTTGTTGGTACTGGTCTTCAAGCCAATTTTTGAAGACGTAGCAATCTTCGATCGGATGACCCAATACCCGATGATAGGAACAGTAGTTGGGCTCATTGACATCATTTGGTTGCGGCGGACGTTTTGGCTCCGGCAGATTTATGAGTCGGTTGCGCAATGCCAACTCGAATAATCTTCTCGTTTTATCTTGGGGAAACGAGTAAGGACGTCCTAGCCTCTCTTCAAGGGGTACGTGTGGACGCATATTATTTTGACGAACAACCGGCTTCGAATTGCTCGGCTGTTGTTGAGCATTAGCGACAATGATCGTTTTTCCCTTCCCTTTGTCATTTCGGGAGTCTGGCTTTGGAAGAGGAGGTCTATGGCCCATCTGATCCATTTACGCTAGCTTGTCGATCAGGGCCTGGAAGGTAGTCGTCTTGAAGAACATCATAAATTGCGAGATGGTTGCTTGCGGATCAAGGGTTCCCACAAACATACCCACTGCAGGAGCTTCTTCAATGCGCTGCTCGCACTTTGACCATAAGTTCTGCCACCGTATAGCATATTGAACCCATGTCCCGCCTGGCTTTATCCTAGCGTTAATCAGTGCCGTCATCGGGGTGCGTTCACCGGCGCTTGCAAAACGCTAGGTAAACAACAGCTCCATCTCCGCGAAGGTCTTGATAGAGTCGTTCGGGAGCTCAGAGTACCACTCGAACGCTGTATCTGATAAGCTTCCAACGAACTGGCGAAGCAACAGTTTGTCATCACCGTCGGTGTTGCCGCAGAGTGCCCTGAACTGGGCAACATGCTGGTGGGGATTGCATATCCCCTTATAGACATGGAACTTGGGAATCGTGTAGCCTGGCGGGTACTTGATCTGGTCGTACCAGCTCGGATATGGTCGTCCTGTTTTTACGATATGGCCGGCTGCTTCAGTCGCATGATGAACCCGTATTTGTTGGGCTATGTACTCATCCAAGTCAGCTTTGGAGATTGTCTCCTCCTTAGCTGTTGACAGAGCTGGTGGAGGATTCGATGTTTCTCCCCTATCGTCTTCAAGGACGATCGGGGGATATTCAGCTGGAGGATCTTGTTCGATCATCATCCCCACCATGTCTTGGAACATGAGGCCCATACGCTTTATGTTGGCTGCTTGTTCAGCAGCCTCTTTATCCTTCTTCTCCAATATCCGGCGAAGGAATTCAGCGTCTGTTTCTTGCACTTGGCGTTCATCCGAGGATGCTTCAGGGCTTTCTTTTGGCCCAGTGAGTGTGGCCATCGCGTTCATCATCTCCTGGAGCTTTTGTTGTTGCTCCTGAGCTTTGGTCACTGACCGTGTAAGCGGTCTATGACCTGTGGATGCACGGCTGTCCTTCTTTCCCGACGCCATGCATACTGTATGAACTATTATGTCCCCGGACTTAAGGTGTTTAGGCTCACCGCCTTTGGCATTTGCCACGGGCGCGGGGATTTTCTCCGGCCTTCTTCTTTTGTAGGCCGTTGAAGTTGAAGGGGCCGTTGTAGTGGGCACCCTGGCGGTTGCTGTCCTTTGTTGTTTAATAGGACGACCCTTTTCTTCTTGCACCTTCGCCTTTTTTTGTTGGCGAGAGTGATCTGGGTCAATTACGGAGTCTTGAACTCTCCGCCAAACTCTATAAATTTTTTAGGACAGCCGTTGAGGGGGCTGCTCTTGCTTCGTTTCCGGAACTCTCTCCACAGGTGGAGGAGATCACTTCAGTATAGCGGTTGGAGAGTTCTTACGTACCCTCCTAAGTGGTTCAAAGCTGTTCCCAGTTGGAACAGCAACATTGACTTCCACCACGGGAGCAGATGGAGTTAGCCCTGAGGGGGAGTTGCCCCCTGCCTTCCTCACTCGTCGCCAATGGCGACATCGAGCATGACGAGCCGCTGGGACTGGCTCAGCGATAGAGACAGCTTCTTTTTGCCCCCTGTCCGGATGAGGCGCTGCTGGTGTTAACCTTTTAAAGATTGAGGCTGTTCTTTGAGGGGTGATATTCAATCTGTCAAAGACAGATCCCCGAGCAGTGGCAGGAGCAGGAATAGTCAACCTTGAAAAGACTGACTCTTTGATAGCAGAAGCCGCCTTGGCGACTTCGGGAGCGGCCGTCTTCTCTGGGATAGCCTTCTCAGGTATCATGGGCTTTTCGGCAAGCCCTTTAGAGTTCAGACTCAGTCTGGTGAAGACAGAGGAGTTGGACGACCCGTTGGTAGGGGCCATGGGAGTAGCAAGTCGATCAAAGACCAACTTCTTCGAAGCTTCCGGTACGGGTATTGGCAGGGTGAAACTTGCAGGAGGGATCATGATCCCGAAAAACAGGCCGGTGGTGGCCTGGGTCACCTGTTCTACCGGCAGGGCAAGGATGGAGGCCGCTTGAGGCCCATATGCTACACCTCCAGGTGAGGTGGAGCATCGGTTGTATTGGCACTTCGAGCAGTTCGAGCAGTTAGAGGCCATTGATGCTTGATTTCTGCACCAGGAAAAAGACCAAATCTTAGTAACTTGAAATCCAAAGGCAACCATTAACAAACCGCGATTCGTTCGCGAAGACGACACACGAAGTGTGGAGTGGAAAGAGGAAAAGGTCCCACCGGGCATGCCAGAATCTGTTCCCCTCCGAACGGCGGCCGAGACGACGTAGAGACGTCTTGCCTGTGATCCGGGGCAGATGCTATTTGGTTTTATCCGTCCACCTCTCTGAAGATGCCAAGTTGATTTATGGCACCGTGTATCGGAGGTTTAGACGGATGCGGCCGATTTAGCAAACTTCGTCAGATTCCCCCTCGCCTGAGGGGTTTTTGATTGTGGGGACGCTCTTCCCTACAGGCGCAAGCCCCTGCAGTTAATTACGCTACCGCGTCGCGGTACCAACTTTCTCGTTCTCCAGAATTTCACTTCGTGTCGTGTGTGTTTGTTTTGTTTGTGGATGCCCGTGGATTGTATACGGAGACTAGGTTATGCCGTCGCCCGTAGGACGTGGATTAGTCCAAATCCGTATTTACTTAGATTTGAGTTTGGTGTTTTAGTTTAAGGATACGTTAGCCATATTGAGGCTAAGATCGACTTAAACTTTTGTTAAGGATACGCTAGCCTAATATCCAGACTAAGATCAACTTAACGGGATCGTTTAGATCCAACAAAAGAGCAATTAGTTCTATTGTTTAGTTTAATGACGTTGCGGTCGATTTCCAGTTTAGGGACATGGTGGTCCAACATTCCCATTTGGGGACGAACATTAGTTTAAGAACATTTCGGTCCAACATTCCCATTTCGGGACGAATATTAGTTTAGGGACGTTTCGGTCCAACATTAGTTTAGGGACATTTCGGTCCAACATTAGTTTAGGGACGTTTCGGTCCACGAGTTTAAGGACCCCGCAGTCCATGTTGATGTGTGGTTGTCGGGACCCGTCACCTCTCTGACATCGTTGAAGGATTACAACGATAGGAGTCAGAGGAGTTCGGAGATGTACCCTTGAACCGGATGTAAATTGATTTAAGAGAGCAGTCTTACTCAGTCAATTTAGTTTGAGAACTTACGGCCATGATTGGGCTAAGTCCAGTTGAATATGTTCAACCTTTTTCTCTATCTTTGGCCTATTAGGCCTGTGCTAGGGCTTTGCCCATTTTTAATAATGCATAGCATTAATCTTGGTCTCTGTTGGACCTTTATTTGGGCTCTGCCCCCTTTTAAATGATGCACAGCATCTATTTTTATTCGGGCTCTGATGCATTGCATCCGTTTGAGAATAATGCATAGCATTTACTAGGCCTATTAGGCCTTTTTAATTGGGCTCAGCCCTTCTTTTTAATGATGCAGTACATCAATCATCTGACAGTGGCCATGTGGCCTGTCAGGCGCTTTGCGCTAATAAATGAGCGCAAGCGCTTATGGAGGTGACACGTGTCACGCAAGCGCAGTGCGCTGTGCCAGTGCGCTACGCTTGCGCTGCTGACACGTGGCGTGCTCTGGTAAGTTGCGCCAATTTCAGAGAGAAAGGCTCTTTCTTAAAAGCGCATAGCGCAAGTGATTCAGATGCTGACACGTGGCGCTCTCTGGTGGTTTGCGCCAAACCAGGAGCGCAAAAAAGCAGTTTTTGCAAGTGCAAGGCACTATTTCAATAATCTTGAGAATCTTTAAGATTCCAGAACCAATGGTTCATAAAAAAGTGCAAAGCACTGTTTGATTTCTTGATCTAATTTAGATCAAAGAAAGCAAGTTTTTCTTGTTTCTCTTGTTTCAGAGAACCAGTGGTTCATAAAAAAAAGTGCAAAGCACTGTTTATTATATGAAGATCATTGATCTTGTTCTTAGATCAATGATCTATTAGAAGAAATTCTTCTATTTTATGAAGGTTTTTATCTTTTTCTTGAAATTTCTTCAGAGTTCTCTCTGTTTTGAGGTTCTCAATCTCTCACAATGTTGATGATTTTGAATTGGGGTCTAGGGTCCTTTATATAGTGCCCATAAATTAGTTAAATTTGTTAAAGAAATCTTTCTCTGAGTGATTTGGGGAATTTTCCTCACCGTTGGATCTTTGATCCAAGGGCTTCTGTTTTACAGAAGACAATCTTCTTGTTTTAACAAGAACAGAAAGATCTTATTAAAATTTTAATTCTGTTTGGCGCAGATGCACCAGCGCTTGACACGTGTCAAGCAGCGCACAGCGCAGCGCAACTGCGCTGACACGTATCGCGCAGCGCAACTGCGCTTGACACGTGTCAAGCAGCGCACAGCGCAGCAAACTGCGCTTGCGCACCTGCGCTGACACGTGTCGCGCAGCGCACAGCGCAGCGCAACTGCGCTGCCACGTGTCGCACAGCGCAACTGCGCTGCCACGTGTCGCGCAGCGCAGTGCGCAGATTATCTGAAGTGTTGCTTCCTTTAATTTTTGTTTTAAATAGAGCCTTGCTCTGATTGGGCGCATTGCCTTGGGTGCTGCGCTCTCCGCGCTGGCGTACCAGATTTTGACACGTGGCATCCTGCGCACAGCACAGAGGATCTGAAGCGTTGCTTCATTTATTAAAATTTAAATTTTCAAAGTTGAGCTTTTCTCTGATTGGGGGAATCGGAAGCGTTGCTTCACTTGAGATATCTTTTCATCTTCCTTTTTCAAGTCAGACTTGTATTTCCCAAAATTTTCATTTCCCGGGTCTTGGAAATAATTCCACTGTGCACAGAATTTTCCGCGCTTGGTCTATATAACCCAAAGTCGAGCCTTTCCTTCTCTCATCTTCAGAGAACTTTTTCAATCATGGCTTGCAACCGCCCTCATGCCCGCCGACAACCATGGGAATTGCCTATTCAAGACATCGTTCCCCATTTTGCTACGCGCTTGGTGGACCCTTCTCTTACGGACGAGTAGTGCGATGCTGCAATGCACGAGCTTGTGACTCGTGTGGGGTCTCCTCTCCCTCCGCACTCCATTTGGCTTCGGATGATCCTTGCCTCGGTGCTCGCCGATCTTCCTCCTCCTCCAGTAGATATGTCCTCGGCAATGCTTGATGCCGCCGAGGATAAGATCGAGTGCTTCTTTGAAGCGCATTTGATCACCAAAGCCCTGAGGGACTGCTCTTTCCATCTACTGAGCCAGATACGGGCTCGCCGGGTTGTCATCGCCACATTTTCTGACGAATGTGGCGATGATCGTTGGACGTCTACCTCTCGGGAGGACTGCCGTTTCAACGTGGTGGAGAAGACAGAAAGGGAACTGGGGAATCTTTTTCTTATCTTTGCGAACCCTTGTCTTTCCGATCCTATATTTGGTGATCTTTTTTAAATTTAATAATAATAATAATGAATAATTGTTTTTTAATCAAGTATTTTATTATCTGTTAAGGGTTCCCTTTTATTTTAGCTCTCTGTTATGTTTGTGCATCGCATGATTTAATTTGCTATTGTTAGGTGCATGTGATTCTTGCAAGGATAAAGTGCCTTTGGTGCTTAGCCTCTTTAATGAAGCATTGCTTTACTTTTCAGTCCTAGAAATAGAGTTTCATTCTAATTGAGGGAAACAGATGCCTTGAAGGCTCTGGAGGCAACTCTAAACACGGACGACGCCTCCTTGCTGAAAGAGGCTTCTAAGAGGTCCGTCGTGACGGCCCGGGAGGAGAGGAAGCGCTTGAGGCGAGCAGCAAAGGAGCGTTGCGCTGCTTTGGCCATGGGAGCGGGCCCAAGCACCGTTTCTCCTACTGCTACTCTTTCCGAGGAGCCCCCGGTCGCTTTGTCTACTGCTCATAGACGGGCGGCGCGTGCAGCTCGGGAAGCCAACGATCAATCCACCTCAGGTAATGTGTTTTTCGAGGCTTCGTTGTAAGAGTTGTAAAACTATCGGTTCTTATACATCTTGTCATGTAGGGCCGAGTCCCACTGAAGGAGCGGCGGAAACCGTTGAGCCTGAGGGGACGGTGGAGAAGGCAGCAGCTGATCCTGAGGCGACAGTAAGCGGTGCAGCCGTAGTCGCCGGGCCTGAGCTAGTGGCTGATGAGACAGTCACGACTGCCATGCCCAAGAAGGCTTCCGATGTCGAGTTCGAGGGGGCGGCGGGTGAGACGACTGCTACGGCAGAGCCTGAGGCAGTAGTGGATGAAACGGCTGCTACGGACGAGCCTATGGCAACGGTGGACGAGACGGCTGCAACCGCTGAGCTCGAGGTGGTAGCGGATAAAACGGGCATGATCGCTGAGCACGAGATGGTCGTTCTTTCCCAAGAGTCGGGTGTCGCTCACGGTTCCTTGTCGTCTCCTGGCATCGCGAGCGTGACGACGGCTCCTGTAGAGTCGGGCGATGAGGCAACGGGAGGTGAGACCATCCCAATGGAGGAGGGAGACGCCACCGTTTCATCAAATGACGCCCTTGTTAGGGTTCCGGTCGGCGACTCTTCAGGTAAATCTTGGGCCACCGTCCTTCTTTCTTTATTTTGCAATCTTTCCTAATAAAGTTTATCTTGCTTCTAATGCAGGTGTGGCTAGTGCTGAAATTGAGCTGCTCGAGACAGCGCCGTCAGTTACCGCCCTGACGGTGACCACCCCTCTACCTTTTATCGCACCGTCGCAGATGCTGGAAGGTATGGATTTGCGACCCATCAGTCTTATCTTTACTGCATAATTTATGTACCGATGTTGTACTATTGCGTCTTTGCAGGAGTGCTTTTTGATCACCTGTACCAGGTGCTGCACCCATACTTCTCCTTCCCGTCGGAGGTTGCTTCCTCTAGTGGCGCTGGTAAGTATAGTTTTCAATTAATGCTCTTTCTTTTTCGTTAATGAAATTGTTTCTGATTTTTTTTGTCCTGATTGCAGTGCTACAGATTGAAGGGGGAGATAGAAGATCAGTTGCGCCACCGGTCCTCCCAACTTTGCCGCCTGCTGCAGCTGGTATAATAAATTCCACTGTTCATGAATCTCTTGTATTTTTAGGCCTATCATCTGATTGTGATTTGTTTTGCAGCTATCGCTCCGGTCCCGGTTCCTTTCGAGTCCCGCATTATGATACCGACAGGCCCATTCTCCAGACGTCCATTCTCAAAGGGTGCTGCGATGAGTTTGAGTATGCTGAGAGGATGCGTCGAGGAATTTGACGCAGAGGCTCCTGCATCTGCCGCAGATTTCGCTGCTGAGGTTAATCCGATACTGGCGACGCTTGTAAATTTTCATAATGAAGGCGTCGTCGAGTCTTGGGTTAATCACTGCAGGGAGATTGAGGCCCGCCTGCATCAGCTGGAGCTTATGCGTCCTGCCCCCGAGATTTTGGCCACGAGTACTCAACGGGTGGCATGGATCGAGCAGAGCACTTCCTATTTCCGCCATCTTGAACAAGAAGCGGCTTTAAGGCGGAGGGAATGCCAAGAGACCTCAAGCGAGTCTACTCGACTGCGTGGTGAGGTCGACGCGAACGCTGCCCGGGTGAAGGCTATCTTTGAGGGCCTTCTGCAAAGTATTTCTGATGGGCTAACACTGAAGCAGAAGCTCGATGCCGCTGAGCGTGATGTCCAAGGTCGTGAAGCAGCTCGGCGAGCCGTCGAAGAACAACTTTCATCTTACATGCAGCAGCGGGCCCAGGTGGAAGCAGAGTTGGCTGCGGCAGCCGCTCAGGAGGAGGCGTTGAAGGAAGTGCGAGAGCAGCTTGCAGATTTGTTGAAGACGCTTCCTTCTCCATGAACATTTTGTATCATTTGTAATTGTAAATAAAATGTATTTGTTTCTTTAATTCTTTAACACAATGTATCTTGTACTCAATCGAATTTATGAATAAAAGATATACATTCTTCATAATGTCTTGTGGCATTTCTCCGCTTTCTTCTTTCTTTTATTATCAGCATGTTACTTTAGTAAACATGGTCGATAGATGATAGAGCGAGCATCCTGTCTTGGTTTCTTCAAGAGGTAGTGATGGCTTAGGAGGCAGGTTCAGATCTGCTGCCTAAGGCTTTTCAACTTTATGAGCCGTGAGGGTCTCACAAAAACTTTTCTCCCTACGGATCGAGAGGATCTCGTAGGTGTATTTTCTCCTTAGGAATCGTGAGGATTCCTAAGTGCGTTTTCTCTTATAAGTCGTAAGGATCTTATAAGAGAATTTTCCCTCTTACGAGTCGAGAGGACCCGTAAGTGGTTGTTTCCCTCCTTGTCGAGATTCGACTTTGGAGAGTGTGACCCGTGAATAGTATGCAAGAGTCCATTTTGGATCGACTCACAGGGTCCCAGTGCTTAGGAAACAGGTTTTTTAATCCCTGTTGCCTAAGGCTTTATCTCACAAATCGAAACGAATCAAGAAATTCTCGCAAAGACACTAATTTCCTCACGAGTCGGGACGAATCAAGCAGTTCTCGCAAGAATATCCTAACGTCACAGTTAACCTCTGCTCTTTATGACAGAGGTCCGTTAGGGTCTGTGGTACTTAGGGTTTTGTCCGTCGTACCGTCGCGTTGGCTGATGTATCCCTCGATAGGCAATCTTGCTGTTCGAGTAACCTTGCGACTGTCGTGTCTCTGATCCCTTCGGGGGCTGGACAAGACGTCTTCAAGCAATCCTCCTAGGCAGTTTGACCGTCGGAAGAGTAAACGTTAGGAATTTTGCCATGCCGCTTTTTACTTAAGGTTAGGCTCATTTTGGAGAGCCCCGATGAGTCATAACCACTCCGCGCTAGTGTGGGATGATCTCCGATAGTCTTTCAGGTTTTATATGAGTTGCCATCAAGACACTGAAGCTAGGAATTTGGCCTTCGCTTCGTTTGCTGGCATTGCGTCCGCTATATCGAGACGAATGTCGCGGTTGTCTCTAGGTTGTTGGTGAACCGTCGAGGTTTGGAACTAGGGATTTTGCCATGGCTCCGTTGTTTGATTGTCGCGTCTGAATCCTGTTGGAGGAAGAACGCTGTCGTGACATCTCGTCTGTTGTATTGAGACGAACGTCGAAGTGGTGACCACTCCGCGCTGGTGTGAGATGATCTCCGATGGTCTTTCAGGTTTTGTATGAGTTACCATCAAGACCCTGAAGCTAGGAATTTGGCCTTCGCTTCGTTTGCTTTGTCACGTTCGAATCCTGTTGGAGGAAGAACGCTGTCGTGACATCTCGTCTGTTGTATTGAGACGAACGTCGATGTGGTGACCACTCCGCGCTGGTGCGAGATGATCTCCGATTTTCTTTCAAGTTTTATATGAGTTGCCGTCAAGACTTGGCTCCGTTTTTTGATGGAGCATGGGGAGGGAAGATATGTTTCCTTCTGTGTTTGTGCCCCTGGATTGTATACAAGGATTGCTGTGATATCGCCTGTAGGGCATAAATTTCATTATATATAATTTTCATTTTATTTCTTTCCACGATGCTCTATCATTTCAGCTTTTATATCGTGAAGGTCGCAATTGCCCAATCATTTCGACTGTTTTTTTTCGCGGTGCCCCGTCATTTCGGCTATTTATTTTATTTTCACTCGCTGCTTTTTATTGCGAGTTGCCCGATCATTTCGGCTATTTTGCATGCATTCATTTTTACTTGCTGATTTTGTTGCAAGTTGCCCCATCATTTCGGCTATTTCGTATGCATGTGTGGCTTGCTGTCTTTTCGCCGCAAGCTTTGGATTAGACACCGATTTCGGCATCAGCACTGCTACAACTGGGATGTTGCCAGGAGCGAATCATCATTTGCCTCTGTCGATGTTGAACAAAGGTGGCTTAGTAAACAGGGTTAGGATCCTGTCGACTAAGGCTTTTGACTTCATGAGCCGTAAGGGTCTCACAAAGGTATTTCTCCCTACAAGTCATGAGGATCTCGTGGGTGTGTTTTCTCCTCAGGAATCATGGGGATTCCTAAGTGTATGTTCTCTTATAAGTCGTAAGAATCCTACAAGAGTGCTTTCTCCTTATAAGTCGAGAGGACTTACAAGGGTTGTTCACCGTGCGAACATATCCCCAGTCACGGATGGGACTTGGTTAGGGAAATGTTTATTCACGCCCGTGGATTGTATACAAGGGTTAGTATTGAGCCACTTGTAGGGCAATATCGAAGGTTGTGGGGGTTGCTTAAGAACAGGTTCATGTCTCTGTAACTTAAGACTTTCAAATCTTATGAGCCGTGAGGGTCCCATAAGAGAGTTCTCCTTACGAGTCGTGAGGATCTCGCAAGTGTAATTTCTCCTTAGGAATCGTGAGGATCCCTAAGTGTGTTGCTCCCTTGTGAGTCGTAAGGATCTCACACGGGTGGTTTCTCCTTATAAGGTCGAGAGGACCCTGTAAGTGTCTTTTAACGAGATTGCGCCCTTTCGGGTTTTCACAAACACTCGCCGGTAGCCCTGTTGTTTTTACCCACGGAGCCCTTTCGGGTTTTCATCCGTGCCCATTTTGCTTATGGTCATACCATTTTTTTATTCTCCCTTTTTTTATTCTTTTTATATAACGAGGTCGCGCCCTTTCGGGTTTTCACAAACACTCACCGGTAGCCTTGCTGTTTTTACTCATGGAGCCCTTTCGGGTTTTCATCCGTGCCCATTTTGCTTATGGACATACCATTTTTTTTTATTCTCTCTTTTTTTATTCTTTTTATATAACGAGGTCGCGCCCTTTCGGGTTTTCACAAACACTCGCCGGTAGCCCTGCTGTTTTTACTCATAGAGCCCTTTCGGGTTTTCATCCGTGCCCATTTTGCTTATGGACATACTGTTTTTATTTTTTATATATATTTTTTTATATTCTTTTTTATTCTTTTTTTTCTATCGGCTTTGGGATGTTGCAATCCACCGTAGTTTATCGACATCTCGGTCAACAGCTAGTTTTAGGACGTGGTGGTCCGTCATTAGTTTAAGGACGTTTCGGTCCATTGTTGAAGAAGGCCGGCTACTACTTATAGAGTTTGGGCTTAGGAAGATAGCGAGCGGACATAGTCGTCGTCATCTATCATTGACCTAGGTTGTGACTCATTAAGCGTAGTATTTCTTTAGGAAGCGACCGTTTATTGGCCTGAAAGGCCTTTCACCGTGCATATCCATGAGTAGATAGGCTCCACCCTGGTAGACCTTGTCTATGATGTACGGGCCTTCATAGTTCGGCTCGAATTTTCCCCGCTTTGCGCGATTGTGGATCATAGGTCTTTTGACCACTAGCACGAGTTCGCCTTGGCAGAATGCCCTCGGCCTGGTCAATCTTTCATATGAGCGCGTCATCTTTGCTTTATAAGCCTCCAGATTTTGTTGCGCTATGAGCCGGATTTCATCAAGGTCATCAAGCTCCTCAAGCCGAAGGTGAGCATTTTCTTCGTCCGTCAGCTCGTAGTGGACTGCCACTCGTAGAGAAGGTAATTCTATTTCGAGGGGGAGTACTGCTTCTGTACCGAATACTAACGCGTACGGCGTTGTGTTCGTATCCGTCTTGAACGTAGTTCGATATGCCTGGAGAGCTTCTTGCAGTCTCTCGTACCAGTCCTTCTTATTTTGGGACACCGTCTTCTTCACGATCTTCGTCAAGGTCTTGTTGAAAGCCTCATTTAGACCGTTAGCTCGAGGATTATAAACTGAGGAATATCTCCAGTCTATGTTGTGTTGTTGCGCGAAGCGGCTGATCTTATGGCTTTTGTAGGCTGGCCCGTTATCAGATATGATCCTTCGCGGAGTCCCAAACCGATAAATGACGTGCGTCTTGAAGAAATGGAGGATATTCTCCGTCTTCACTTCCCTCGGCGGTACCGCTTCTGCCCATTTGGAAAAGTAGTCAGTCGTCGCCAAGATGAATCAATGTCCCCTGGACGATGCTGGTTCGATGGGGCCGATTACGTCAGTCCCCCACATTTCGAACGGCCAGCTGGCCACTGTTGGATGTAGAGGATTTGGGTGCTGATGGATAAAGTCCTGATGGATCTGGCATGAGTGGCATTGCTTCGCATACTCTAGGCAGTCCTGAATCATCATGGGCCAGTAGTAGCCCATCCGTTTAATCTTCAATTTCATCTTTGGGCCTGCTTGGTGAGAACCGCAGAGTCCATCATGAACTTCCTAAACGACTCTCTTTGCCTCTTCATGTCCCAGGCATCTCAACCACAGAGAATCAAATGACCTCTTGTACAGAGTATCATTGACGAAGGCGAAAGATAAGGCTCGCTTCATGAGCTGATGTTTTGAGGACGCATCTTCAGGCGTTCGACGGGATTTGAAGTAGTCTATAAAGACTTCTCTCCAATCCTCAGCTTTTTCCTGGTCTTTTATTTGCATAGCCATATGCTTAGTCGCTCCTTTTTCTTCGGACGACTCCGGAGATATTTCTGCCGGCGCAAGAACCCGACGGCTTTGCACAACGATTCTCACGTCATCGAGGTTCTCGTCGGCCAGTTCTTTAGCGAGCTTAGCTAGTACATCCGCTTTGCTATTTTCCGCGCGTGGTATGCTTTCCAGCATGTAGAAGGGAATTTAGGTCAATAGTTGCTACACCTTTTCGCCGTACTTCACCAACTCTGGTTTGCATGTTTGATAGTCGCCATTTACTTGACTGACGATTAGTTGGGAATCTCCATATATGAGGAAGTTCTCAATTCCCATGTCGATGGCGATCTCAAGGCCTGCTATCAAAGCTTCATATTCGACTTCATTGTTCATCCTCGGCTCTGTCAAGGAGAAAGCAAAGCGCATTATCCCTCCTTGTGGGGTCACGAAGATGGGCCTACCCCTGATTTGATTATAGGCTTGTTTTGTTTGCGCTTCTTCATGGAAGATGCTCCATCGAAATAAAGTTCCCACCGGGTACTATTTCCGTCCATCGCGTCAAACGCATGTTCGTCTGGAAGTTCGCAATTCAAGGGAGAATCGGCCAGTATTGGATGTTCAGCGAGGAAATCGGCGATGGCCTGGCCTTTCACTGCCTTAAGAGGTTGATAAGTTATCGAGAACTCCATCAAGAGTAAGGCCCATTTAGCGAGTCGACCTGTCCATATGGCCTTCGACATCAAGTATTTGAGAGGGTCCACCTTCGATATGAGACGGACTTCATGCGCCAATGCATAGTGCCGGAGTTTTGTTATCGCAAAGATCAACGCCAAGAAGTGTTTTTCGATGGGAGAGTAATTGCTTTCTGCCCCCAGTAGAACTCGACTCAAATAGTAGAGAGCTCTTTCTTTCCCTTGGTCATTCTCTTGTGCCCACAGCGCGCCTAAAGAACCTTCGAGGGCGGTTGTATAAAGAATGAGGAGCTTTCCCTTGACCGGAGCGGCCAGCATTGGCGGGTTCTGCAGATACTGCTTGATTTCGTCCAGCGCGCCTTGGCATTTGTGATCCTAGACGAACGGGGTCCCTTTCTTCATCAAGTGACTGTACGGACGGCACTTGCCAAAGAGATTGGCTATAAATCGCCGAATATATGCGAGCTTCCCTTGAAGAGACAGCAATTGTTTAAGAGTCCTTGGCGGAGGCATTTCCATGATCGCCTTGATCTTTGACGGATCTATCTCGATACCTCGGTGTTGGACGATGAATCCTAGGAATTTGCCCGAGGAAACTCCGAATGAGCATTTGAGTGGGTTCATCTTTAAGTTATATTACCGAAAGCATTGAAACACGATCTTCAGATGCTCGAGATGTTCCTCGTATGATTTGCTTTTAACCACGAGGTCGTCGACATAGCATTCGACGATTTCATGTATGAGGTCATCAAAGATCTTCGTCATGGCCCTCTGATAGGTGGCACCGGCGTTCTTTAGACCGAAGGGCATCACTTTGTAGCAGAATATACCTAAAGGGGTCCGGAAAGCGGTATGCTTCTGGTCTTCAGGATGCATCTTTATCTGATTATATCCAGACGATCCGTCGATGAAGGAGAAAACTTCATGAGTGGACGTGTTATCTACCATCAACTCGGTGACCGGTACTGGGAAATCGTCCTTCGGGCAGGCTTTATTGAGATCCCGAAAGTCTACACAGATGCGCACTGTCCCATTCTTCTTCATCACCGGGACGATGTTGGCGATCCAGTCAGGATACTGAACTTCTTGGATGAAGCCAGAGTCAATCAGCTTCTTGACCTCGGCGTTGATGCTCATCTCAAGCTCGAGCCGCATTCTTCTTGGTGCTTGTTTGATTGGCTTGACGTCCGGGGATATCGTTAGTTTGTGGACCGCGATCTCTGGATCTAATCCTGGCATTTCGGAATAGTTCCATGTGAAGCAATCTCTATGCTGCATAAGCACGTCTTTTAACGCAACCACCCTTTCTTCAGATAGCAGCTCATTGACGAATGTAGGTCGCGAGTCGCTTGCCGTTCCCAAATCAATCTTCTTGAGGTTATCTGCAGTAGTGTGTATCCTATCTTCCAGCTCTTTTGGTGCCGGTGGAAACTCTGAGATCACCTCGTCATCATTGTTTTCGAAGCACCAGGGAAGATCATCCATATTCTCGGGTTCTTCTCTTGATATCGTTATCATATGACAAGTACGAGGTCGCTTCTAAGACCGATGTGGGTCTGGTTCTACTCTCGTGACTTTGGGTTCATGCTTTTGCGGCGGAGTTATCTTCCAACTGTCGGATAAAGCGAACTTGCCGAGCTGATATTGATCTTCGACCCAATTCTTGAAGGTGAAGCAATCTTCGAGAGGATGGCCTATTACTCAGTGATAAGAGCAATAGTTCGGGTGTGAGACTTCGCCTGCTTGCTCAGGGTGTTTAGACTCCGGCAGTGTAAGCATTTGATGTTTTATAGCGAGGTCAAGTATCTTCTTTGTCTTGTCTTGAGGAAAAGAGTATACTCGACTTATCTTCTTCATAAGGGACAAATCCGGACCGCTTGATTCCCGACAGCGTGGCTTCTTGGTCCCGCTTTGTTGCTGTCGAGCGCCTTTTCCGCTCATTGATTGTTTCTGCCTCGGCGTCGGGCCTTTTATGCAACCGGTTAACAGGGAGCGGCATTTTCATCTTTCACAGCCTGTTGGAGGAGGCGTTGCGTTCTGGCTTTCTCGTAGATGGCCATTTCGCGGT
Source organism: Agapanthus africanus (assembly GCA_030015575.1). Classification (NCBI taxonomy): domain Eukaryota; kingdom Viridiplantae; phylum Streptophyta; class Magnoliopsida; order Asparagales; family Amaryllidaceae; genus Agapanthus; species Agapanthus africanus. Next base: position 410,119,899 of record CM057349.1, on the reverse strand, counting down.
TGTGGTCATCTCGGACTTTTTGACCAGCTTCCCTTATAAGCTTGTCCATTTGTTCTTCGAACGACGGACTGGGCATTTTTACGTCGGGGACTTTTTCTGGTTCAGAATTAGCACTTTCCCATTGAGCATCTCCTTCTTCATCAAAGTCATGTACGACGTAGCAGTCGTGGAGTAGCTCCCGTTTCTTGGACCGAACATATCCAAGCCCGATCTCTTCCATTCTCCCGTTGGGCAAGTTGCGCTGAGTTCCGGGAACGTTCCAGATCCTGTCATAGAACTTAGCTTTTCGAGCGATCTGTTTGAAGGGTATCCCTTGGCGCTTCAATAGCCTTTTCAAGCCTTCTATGTAATATCTAGGCAGACGGATGGGCTGAAGCCTGTCAAGCGTAGGCTCCGCACCGTGCCAGATTTCTTTCTTCACTTTGGTTTCCCCGGAGCGGTAGAATAGAATCGCCTTTTCGCCTTCTCGCCTGGGAGAGACATAGAACGTCCGCAGCTCTTCTACACTGTAGGTATCGAGCGCATCAAGTTCTTTATGATGTTTGGGCGGAACCATGGCGACTTGCAGACTTTGCTCTTCGTCAGCGAATGTTTGTATTGAAGGCCGAGCAGAGAATATAGCATGGACTTCATCTTCCGAGTCACTGCCAAAGATCAACATAGGAGCGGATGGTCCCGACTTGTTGTATTGGGGTGGACCCGAATAAACCATCTCTTCCTCTTCCTCAGTATCACTCCCGAAGACAGGGATGGTGGCGATAGCTTTGTTCTCCGGCTTGTGACACCTCTCCGTGTCTTCGAAATCTGGCAAGAAGTATTTTGCATATTCGTACTTACGGACCTCGTTTACGGAGAATGGGTTCAACTCTCCTGTTACGGTATACTCGAGACCATCCTTAAAATATTTCATACACTGATGCTGTGTAGAAGGGATGATGTTGTACTCGTGTAACCAGGGTCTGCCGTGCAAAGCATTATAGCATGTCTTGGCATTTATGACGTGGAATTTAATGTCCGTGACAAGTAGCCCAAAGCGTAACGTCAGTATCACAGACCCGAGAGTCCACGATGATTGGGAATCAAAACCAGAGATGGTGATCTTATCGCGAGCGAGATGCTGGACGCTCATGCAGATTTCCTTTAACACCCGCACATTAAGGAGATTAACGGAAGACCCATTGTCGACCAGGATTTTGCCTATTTTTATATCGTGGCAGTACCCTGAGACATAGAGGGGACGGTTGTGCTCGCACGTCCCAAGGAGTTGGTCTTCATCACAGAAGGTGATATCGGCTGTGTGTACTTCCTCCGGCTCGTCCTTCATCTTTTCTTCGGTAAGGAAGGCCTGGAACTGCTCTGGCTCTTGTAGCGCCTTGATCAATGAATCTATCGCTTCTTTTGATAGTAGAAGGGCATCAAGAATACTGAGCTGCGAGGGTAACTTCCTCAAGTATGCCAGAACATTGTAGTCCACCTTGCTCTTCTTTGGCGGGTCCTTGGCAGTCAGCTTTTTCATGACTTGGTCGTCCAGGGCGATATCCTCGAAGACCTTTTCTTTTCCCTTATCTCTTTTACTCGTGGATCCAAGATTCTTTTCTGGAAGCGTACGGTTGCGCAGCTGGATGTTTTCACAGGCCTTCGGTTCTTCCTCCTCTTGCAATGCGGATTCTTTAAAGAGGGGGTCAAGAGCCATTTCTTCGTCAGAGTCGCTCCCGAATGTGAGAATTTGCGATCCCCCGGCGTTGACTGTGCGACAGTTGCCAGTATTTCTTTTATGCTCCTCAGCCGCACTCCTTTGCTCCCGACGAGTTTTGCGTTTCTCCCGCTTAAAATGTTGCCGGTGAACAACATACCCCTGCCACCATCTATTGAAAGCTTTACACTCTTCGATGGGATGCGAAATCTTTTGATGATATAAGCAGTAGGAAGGGTGCATTTCTGCTTTACCGGCAGTGTTTCCTTCAAAGGGTGGTAGCTTCATCCCCATTGATATGGCTTTAGCAAACCTTTTTGTCGTCTTGAATTTATTTTTATCCGCAACGGATGTCTTTTGATTTGACGGGAGTGTCTCAACTCTTTCGTCTAGTCGCCGGCGCTTGGCCCTTTCAAATATGACCGTCTAGCGTTCCCGATCAGCTTTACTTTTCAAAAGAGCTTCGTTGAGGAATGTATCAATTGTTTCATCTGATGGCACCAAAAGTTCCTGTTTAGGATCAGTCCCCAGCTTCTCAGTGCAAGGAGTTTTCTCATCGTCTGTAAACGAGTGGGAGATCATATGACAACTTACTACGTAACCCTCAGATTCATCCGACAAGCTTTCTCCATCATCTTCCTCCTGAAAGACGTGGCTGAGGAACTCTTGGAGCGTGATGGGAGTCTATGCCTTCTGATTATACTCCTCCAGCGCGTCAATCTGTTTCTGTAAGTCCGTGCGCTTGTCGCCAGGCTTCACGGGCTTTTTGGATCTCTTCTTCTTCTTCTTTGAAGATTTCGACGGCTGGGTGTGAGTGCTTGGGCCATCACCACCGATCTTTGGAGTTGGGCGCGGCTTCAGCATCCCTTCGATGATCTGGGGTTCTAGGGGGTTCTTCCACCTGATCGCCGGGCATGTCTGGAGATCATTCAGCATCCTTTTGATTTTGGTTGATAGCACAACCTCCCACGGAGCTTCTTCAACAAGGGAGCACGTTGCCCCCGGCATATTCACCTTTTTAGGGGTATGAGGTTGCGGCGGGTTCACCTTCCATTTTTCGGACAACGCGAACTTGTCTTGTTGGTATTGGTCTTCAATCCAGTTTTTGAAGACGTAGCAATCTTCGATCGGATGACCCAATACTCGGTGGTAGGGGCAGTAATTGGGATCATTGACGTCGTTTGGCTGCAACAGACGTTTTGAATCTGGCAGATTGATGAGTCTGTTGTTCACCGCCAGCTTTTACAGTCTTCTCGTTTTATCTTGAGGAAACGAGTAAGGACGTCCTAGCCTCTTCTCGAGGGATAGGCGTGGACGCATATTGTTTTGACGGACAACCGGCTTCAAGTTGCTCGGCTATTGTTGAACATTGGCGGCGACGATCGCTTTTCCTTTCCCCTTCTCATTTCGAGAGTCCGGCTTTGGAGGAGACGGTCTATGGCCCATCTGGTCCATTTGGGCTAATTTGTCAATCAAGGCCTGGAACGTGGTTGGTTTAAAGAACATCATGAACTGTGAAATAGTTGCATGAGGATCTAAGGTGCCCACGAACATGCCCACCGCTGGTGCTTCTTCGATGCGCTGTTCGCACTTCGGCCACAAGTTCCGCCATCGGATTGCATATTGAACCAAAGTTTCACCCGGCTTTACTCTTACATTGATCAAAGCTGTTATTGGAGTACGCTCGCTGGTGCTTGCGAAACGCTGGGTAAACAACAACTCCATTTCAGCAAAAGTTTTGACGGAGTCATTCGAAAGCTCGGAGTACCATTCAAACGCCATCTCCGATAAGCTGCCGACGAATTGGCGAAGCAGGAGTTTATCATCGCCGCCGGTGTTACCACAAAGAGCCCTGAACTGGGCAACATATTGATGGGGATTGCCTGTCCCCTTGTAGACATGGAATTTTGGGATCGTGTAGCCCGGCGGGTATTTGATCTGATCATACCAGCTCGGATATGGTCGCCCCGTTTTGACAACTTGACCGGCTGCCTCAGTTGCCTGGTGAACTCGTATTTGTTAAGCAATATAGTCATCCAGGGCAGCTTTGGAAATTGTTTCCTCCTGGGCTGTTGAAAGAGCCGGCGGTGGATTTGACGTTTCTCCTCTGTCATCTTCAAGGATAATCGGAGGATCTTCGGCTGAGGGATCCGGCTGGATCATCATCCTAACCATGTCTTGAAATATGAGAGCCATCTGCTTTATATTGGCTGCTTGCTCTGCAGCCTCCTTGTCCTTCTTTTCAAGCATTCTACGAAGGAATTCAGTATCGGTTTCGTGTTCGCGACGCTGCTCCGATGACGCCTCCGGGCTTTCTTTTGGTCCGGTGAGCGCGGCCATTGCAGTCAGCATCTCCTGGAGCTTCTGCTGCTGCTGCTCCTGGGCTCTTGTGATGGATCGGGTGAGTGGTCGGTGTCCCATTGAAGCGCGGCTATCCTCCTTCCCAGATGCCATGTAAACGGTATGGACGACCATGCCCCCAGACTTAGGGCGTTTGGGTTCAGTGTTGTTTTTGGCTTTTGTCGCCGGCACAGGGATCTTCTCCGGCCTTCTTTTCTCAGGAGCAGTTGAAGTTGAGGGAGCCGTCGAGGTGGGCACCCAGACAGCTTTTCGTGGCTTAGCAGGATGGCTGACTTCCTGTTGGACCTTCAGCTTCTTATGCTGGCGGGAGAAATTTGGATCGATCACCGAGTCTCGAGCCTGCCGCCAGACTTTATAGATTTTGGAGGACAGCCGTTGAGGGGATTGGGGCTATTTTGGCTTTGCTTCCACACCCTTTTCCAGTGGAGGAGGAGACCTCTTCAGTACAGCGGTAGGAGAATTCCTACGCACCTTATTTAGCAGTTCAAAACTATTCCCGGTTGGGTCGGGGCTGGAGGAGTTAGCCCGGAAGGGGAGTTGCCTCCTGACTTCCTCACTCGGCGCCAGTGGCGACGCCAAGCATGTCATGCTGTGTGAATTGGCTCGGTGACGGGGACGGCCTTGTCTTGCCCCCTGTTCAGGTGAGGGGCTGTAGCCGGTGTCAGTTTATTAAAGATTGATGTCTTTTGAGCAACAGGAGCGGGAATGGGAGTTGGGACGGTCAGTCTTGTGAAGACCGACCCCTTGATAGGAGAAGCCGCCTTGACGACTTCAGGAGCAGGTTTGGCTACTCTCTTTTGAATAACCTTCTTTGGGACCGCAAGCTTCATCGTAGGCCCGCAGGAGTTTTGGCCTAGTCTAGAGAAGACCGAGGCATTGGTGTTGGGCGACCCGTTGAGAGGGGCTGCAGCAGCTGTAAGTCGATCGAAGACCGACTTCTTAGGACCTTTCGGTACGGGCACTGGGACGGTGAAGCTCATTGGCGAGAGCATGGTCCCAAAAAATAGTCCAGTAGTAGCCTGGGTGTTTGTTCCACCGGCATCGTGAACAGTGATGCCGCTTGAGATCCATAGGCTACACCGCCAGGTGAGGCGGAGCGTTGGTTGCAGTTGCGGTTGGAGCAGTTCGAGCAGGTAAATGACATTGCTGTTTTCTTTCTGCGCCAAGCAAGAGACCAAATCTTAGTAACTTGAAACCCGAGGGCAACCATTAACAAACCGCGATTCGTTCGCGAATACGACACACAAAGTGTTGGGTGGAAAGAAGAAAAGGTCCCACCGGGTGTGCCAGAATCTATTCCCCTCCGAAAGACGGCGCGACAGGGACGTCTTGCCTGAAATTCAAGGCAGATGCTATTTGGTTTTATCCGTCCACCTCTCCGAAGATGCCAAGTTGATTTATGGCACCGTGTATCGAAGGTTTAAACGGATGCGGCCGATGTAGCAGACTTCGTCAGATTCCCCCTCGTTCGAGGGGTTTTTGATTGTGGGGACGCTCTTCCCTGCAGGCGCAAGCCCCTGCAGTTAATTACGCTACCGCATCGCGGTAACAACTTTCTCCTTCTCCAGATGGTCACTTCGTGTCGTGGGTGTTTGTTTTGTTTGTGGTTGCCCGTGGATCGTATACGGAGACTAATTTATGTTGTCGCCCGTAGGACGTGGATTAGTCCAAATCCGTATTTTCTTAGATTTGGATTTGGGATTTTATGTTTAAGGATACGTTAGCCTTATTTGAGGCTAAGATCAACTTAAAAGTTCGTTAAGGATACGTTAGTCTAATTTGAGACTAAGATCAGCTTAAAAGGATCGTTTAGATCCAACAAAAGAGCATTTGGGGGCTCTATTGTTCTAGTTTAGGGACATAGTGGTCCATTGCCAGTTTAGGGACATGGTGGTCCATGGAATGTATGGCCGTCGGGACCCGTCACCTCTCTGAAGACGTTGAAGAATTACAACGACAGATATCAGAGGAGTTCCGAGATGTACCCTTGAACCAATGTTGGTTGGGAGATCTATAGTCCAATTTGGGACTAAAGTCTATTTGAAGGTTTATGAGCATATGGGCTCGGTTGATATGAGTTGAACATTTTGTTGTTCTGGCTGTTTGAGCCTTTATTTGGGGCTCAGCCCTTTTATAATGCATGGCATTGGGCTCTTTAATTAAATGCATGGCATTTATATTAGGCCTATTAGGCTTTACTTGGGCTCTGCCCTTCTTTAATAATGCAGAGCATTTAATAATCTGACAGTGCGCCACGTGGCCTGTCAGGCGCTTTGCGCCAATTAAGGAGCGCAAGGCGCCAGCGCATGTGGAGGTGACACGTGTCACGCTCTGCTGAGCGCAAGTCTGTTAGCGCAATGCGCTGCACCAGTGCACTGCTGACATGTGACGCGCTCAGGTGCATTGCGCCAACCCAAGAGCGCAGTGCTCTATTTTTAGGAGCGCAAGGCGCAGATTAACACGTGGCGCTCTCTGGTGACTTGCGCCAGTCCAAGGAGCGCAACAGCGCAAATTAAGAGTGCAGGGCACTGTTCAATAGCACAAAGCGCATCTTGATCAAATTTAGATCAAAGAAAAGAATCGTTTTAGTTCTAAAGAGGTTCTACCTCAAGTTTTCAAGAACCAATGGTTCATCAAAAGGCTGTGCCTTTATATAGATCAAAAGATCTAATAATGAAGTAAATTACTTCTTTTATCATTTATGATTGGATCTTTTTTGATCTTTTTCTTTTTATTGAAGATCTTGATCTTGTTCTTAGATCTTTGATCTTTTTAGAAGAAATTCTTCTTTTTTCAAAGGTTTACCTTTTTTTCTCTTTGAGTTTTTCTCAAAGTTTTTAGAGGAGCTCTCTATATCTGAAACTTGGAGTCTAGGGGCCTTTATATAGGGCCAATTAGTTTGTTAGGTTAGTTACAGAGATCTTTCTCTGATTGATCTGGGGATATTTCCCCATCGTTGGATCATTGATCCTAAGGCCTCTGTTTTATAGAAGATAATCTTCTTGTTTTAATAAAATTAAAAAGATATTTCTAGAATTTTAATTCTGATTAAATAATTCATTATTTAAGTTTTAGTGCTGGCATAGTTGGCGCAAATGCACCTGCGCTTGACACGTGTCGCGCAGCGCAGAGCGCAACGCAACTGCGCTAGCGCAACTGCGCTGACACGTGTCGCGCCGCGCAGAGCGCCACGCAGCGCAGAGTGCAAGTTATCTGAAGCGTTGCTTCCTTTATTTTTTTAAAATTTAAATTTTAAAACAAAGCCTTTCTCTGATTGGGGTGTGCTACCTTGAGCGCAGCGCCCCTTGCGCTGGCTTGTCTACTTTTGACACGTGGCGCTCTGTGCGCAGCGTAAGAGATCTGAAGTGTTGCTTCGCCTTTTGAATTTGAAATTCAAACAGAGCTTTGCTCTGATTGGGGGAAACATAGGATTGTTGGCGTCGCCTGGCTGCAGTGGACGTCTTGGATCTGGCAGATTGATGAGCCTGTTGCCCACAGCCAGCTCGAACAGTCTCCTTGTTTTATCCCGGGGAAACGAATAAGCGCGTTTCAGCTTCTCATTGAAGAATCATTGTCTCTCGTTTTGGCGATCGACTGGTTTTGGACCACTGGGCTGCTGCTGAGCATTGGCGACGAAGGTCGCTTTCCCTTTCCCTTTCCCGTTTCAAGGGTCCATCTTCGAGGAAGACGGTTTGTGGCTCATCTGATCCATTTGGGTCAGCTTGTCAATCAAGGCTTGGAAGGTAGTCGGCTTGAAAAACATCATGAACTGGGATATGGTCGCCTGCGGATCGAGGGTACCCACGAACATGCCTACTGCAGGAGCTTCTTCGATGCGTTGTTCGCATTTCGACCATAGGTTCCGCCACCGGATTGCATACTAAACCCATGTTTATCCTGGCTTCACCATGGCATTGATCAATGCCGTGATTGGGGTGCGTTCACTAGCGCTTGCGAATATTTGTGTAAACAGTAGCTCCATTTCTGCAAATGTTTTGATAGAGTCATTCGGGAGCCCGGAATACCACTCGAATGCTGTCTCCGACAAGATGCCAACGATTTGGCGAAGCAGTAGCTTATCGTCACCTCCGGTGTTGCCGCACAGAGCCCTGAACTGAGCGACATGTTGATTAGGATTGCCTGTCCCCTTGTATACGTGAAACTTAAGGATCGTGTATCCCGGCGGGTACTTTATTTGAGCGTACCAACCCGGATATGGTCGTCCAGTCTTGATGATTTGGCCGGCCGCTTCGCTCGCCTGATGAGCTCGTATCTGTTGAGCTATATAATCATCGAGCGCGGCTTTTGAGATTGTTTCCTCCTTTGCAGCTGAAGAGGCTGGAAGAGAGTTTGATGTCTCTCCTCTATCGTCTTCAATTATTACTGGAGGCTCTTCGACTGGAGGGTCCGGCTGGATCATCATACCCACCATATCTTGGAATAACAACGCCATTTGTTTTATGTTGACCGCTTGTTCCACGGCCTCTTTGTCCTTCTTTTCAAGCATTCTTCGAAGGAATTCGGTATCGGTTTCCTGCTCTTGGCGCTACTCCGACGATGTCTCCAGACTTGCTTTTGGCCCAGTGAGTGCGGCCATGGTTGTTAGTATCTCTTGGAGCCTTTGCTGTTGTTGCTCCTGAGCCTTTGTCACAGACCGTGTAAGTGGTCGATGAGCCGTGGAAATACGGCTATCCTCTTTCCCCGGAAGCCATATAGACGGTGTGCACCACCATGCCCCCAGACTTGGGACATTTAAGTTCAGTACCCTTGAGATTCGTCGCAGACACTAGGATTTTCTCCGGCCTTCTCCTTTTATGGGCGGTCGAAGTTGAGGGGGCCGTTGCAGCGGGCACCCAAGTAGACGACACCTTCTGTGGTACGACAGGGTGGTCCTTCTCTTGCCGAACTTTCATCTTCTTCGATCGGCGAGAGTAGTCTTGGTTGATCACCGAGTCTTGGACCTGTGAATTTTAGAGGACGGCCGCTGAGGGGGCTGCTCTAGCTTCGCCTTTGTAACGTTCTCCACAGGCGGAGGAGATCTTTTTAATACAGCGGTCGGAGAATTTTTGCGCACCCTCCTAAGTGGTTCAAAGCTGTTACTAGTTGGAACAGCAGCATCGACTTCCACCGTTGGAGCTGGCAGAGTCAATCCAGAAGGGGAACTGCCCCCAGCTTTCGTCACTCGGTGCCAGTGATGACATCGAGCATGCCTTGCAGACGGTATTGGTTCAGCTATGAGGGTGGCTTCATCATGCCCTCTGCTCTGGTGGAGGGTTGCTACCGGTGTCAGCCTCTTGAAGACTGATGTCCACTGAGAAGAAATGTCTAACCTATCGAAGACTGATTTTTTAGCAGGGAAAGCAGCCTTGGTGATCTCACCCGAAGCAGGAGTTGGAGCGGACAGTCTAGCGAAGACCGATCCCTTAGCAGGAGAAGCCTCTCTGATGATTTCGTTTGTTGGAACGGGGATAGCTATCCATTTCGGGATAACCCCCTCAGGTATTACGGGCTTCCTCATGGGCCCATTGGAGCTTTGGCCCAGTCTGTTAAAGACCCGAGGCATTGGATTTGGGCGACCCGTTGAGAGGGGCCGCGGTAGTTGTAAGCCGATCAAAAACTAACTTCTTCGGAGTTTCTTGCGACGGCAGTGTGGCGTTGAAGCTCATTGGTGGGAGCATGGTCCCAAAGAACAACCCAGTAACCCAGTGGTGGCTTGCGTCACCTGTTACACTGGCATCGCGAAAATGGAGGCCGCTTGAGGCCCGTAGGTCACTCCTCCAGTAAGGACGGAATGTGAGTTGGTGCAGTTGAAAGCCATTAATTTCCGTTTTCTGCACGGAGCAAGACACCAAATCTTAGTACCTTAAATCCAGGGGCAACCATAGCAAACCGCGATTCGTTCGCGAAACACGACACACAAAGTGTGGAGTGGAAAGAGGAAAAGGTCCCACCGGGCGTGTCAGAATCTGTTCTCCGCCGAAAGACGCGACCGGGACGTTGGGACGTCCGGCCTGAATTTTGGGGGCAGATGCTATTTGGATTTATCCGTCCATCTCTCCGAAGATACCAAGTTGATTTATGGCACCATGTATCAAAGGTTTAGACGGATGCGGCCGATGTAGCAGACTTCGTCAGATTCCCTCTCATTGTGAGGGGTTTTTGATTGTGGGGACGCTCTTCCCTGCAGGCGCAATCCCCTGCAGTTAATTACGCTACCGCATCGCGGTAACCACTTTCTCCTTCTCCAGATGGTCACTTCGTGTCGTGTGTGTTTGTTTTGTTTTTGGTTGCCCGTGGATTGTATACGGAGACTAATTTATGTTGTCTCCCGTAGGGCGTGGATTAGTCCAAATCCGTATTTTCTTAGATTTGGGTTTGGGTTGGGTTTAAGGATCGCTAATCTCATTGAGATTAAGATCAACTTAAACGTTTGTTAAGGATACGTTAGTCAAATTTTAGACTAAGATCTACTCATCAGGGTTTGGGATCATTTAGATTCGATGACAGAGCATTTTGGGCTCTATCGTCTTAGTTTAGGGACGTTGCGGTCTTGTGGGTTTAAGGACCGTTAATCTCATTGAGATTAAGATCAACTTAAACGTTTGTTAAGAATACATTAGTCTAATTTTTAGACTAAGATCTACTTAACAGGGTTTTGGGATCATTTAGATCCAACAAAAAAGCGTTTGGACTCTATTGTTTTAGTTTAGGGACATTGCAGTCCAATGGGTTTAGGGACATTGCAGTCCAATGGGTTTAAGGACATCATAGTCCATGTCAGTTTAGAGACATCATAATCTGTTAAGTTTAAGGACCTCATAGTCCATAAAGTTTAAAGACGTCATAGTCTGTGGGGTTCTGGTTTAATCGGTTTGGGAATGCGCCAAAAGTTATTGGTTATTGGGACCCTCCATCTCTCTGAAGACGTTGAAGGATTACAACGACATGTATCAGAGGTATGAAGAGATGTACCCTTGAACCAATGTCCCGATTTGGGAAAGTGGGATAAACATCAGTTTAGATGTCATCTGTTGGGAGCTTATTAGTTGTCTTGAGATCGGCTTTGGAAACCCTGAGCATGAAGGGCTCAATTGATGGTCCTTGGAACATTTAGTCTGATTCTGGCTAATGTTAGCCCTTCATAGTGTTCAACACTAACATATTTATTCAGCGCTCATTGTTCCCACATGATACTCTGAGGCAGTGTTAAACACTGGAATTTGAGAATGCTCACGTGTCGCACGTGATGCATATAAGTGTTAAACACTTTAGCCCAGTGACCGTCACGTGTAAGCACATAAAGTGCTTTGAAATAGTATTAAACTTCAAGAATTTGAAGTGCTGCTTCTTTGGGTTTATTCTTTTGTTCTCTTCCGAGCGCTAAGCGCTATTTGGGTCACGTGAGACACGTGAGGCAACCTAAAAGTGGGAATTGCCACCGATTTATTCCCCTTTCTTATTTTGTATAGGGTCACGTGTGATCACGTGAGCCAATCTCGATTATTCTCTTTTTTCATCAAAGGCGCTCACATAGGAGCACGTGCTCGGCTATTATCAATTTGGGTGTCAATCCTTTTACGTGCATGGAGATCCTGAGTTTCGAGGCTTTCAAGCCCATTGTTTTATGACAATTGGATTCTTAAGACTTAGTTCTTCTCTTATGTTTAGGATCTGTATGACAGAATCTGCCTGATGAGAATTAAATTCTCAACTTGTGAGGAAATCTGCTTCTGCAGATCTTTGCCATAAGGGAGAACTAAGTTCTCATATGAAGGGTTAAACCCTTATTTCATCAGAGGAATTAAATTCCTAGGAATAAAATTTCTATATACTTTTTGGGAGAATTAAATTCTCGGAACTTAGATCTCCCTCTAGGTTTTGGATCTGCATGGCAAAATCTCCCCGATGAGAATTAAATTCTCAACTTGTGGGGAGATCTGCTTCTGTAGATCCTAACCAGAGGAAGAACTAAGTTCTTTTTGGAAGAGTTAAACTCTTATGGAGGTGAAAAAGAGATGGGATATTCTTTGTATTTTGTTCCTTCTCTTACCTAGAGTTTCTTTTTCTCTTTTTCCCTCTAGAGAATTAAATTCTCTTTTCTTTTAAGCTTACGAAGGGTTTATCTCTTTCTTTTTTATCTTCTCTTTTCTCTGTCTCTCCTCTTCTTTTTTTGTTTGTTTCTTTGCTCTTATTTATAGGAGAAAGAAGGGAATCAATTTGTTTAGCAAATCTCTTGTTGAGAGATTTTTGATTGATTTTCTAATCAACCAACATGATCTTTTTGATCACTTGGTAAATTTTATTCACCGCTGGATTTTTAATCCAAGGACTTCTGTTTTACAGAAGATATTTCTTTTGCCGTTCTTAACAAATTTAGGAAGATATTTCCTTGCACAGAATTTTTCTGTAGATTGGTGATTTTTAATCACCATTGGATCTTTAATCCAATGATGCTCTGTTTTACAGAGCGTAATCTTTCTTGTTTAGAAAGATCTAAAGAAGTATTTTCCAAATAAGGCTTTTAATCCCTTTTAATTAGAATTTATTTTTATCAGTCCAGAAGGCATCGGAGTCTATCACATGTAGCACGTGACCCCACCAAATTAAGCCGACCCAAGGGTGTCACGTGTTATCACGTGAGTTTCTTTTTGTCCCACTCGTTTGCTTTATTCAGGCGCCTGTATACTTTGCTTATAGAGGTCACGTGTCTGCACGTGAGGTTCAGTTTTGGCTTAGTTTTGTTAAGCGAAGCGCCTATCACGTGTGGGCACATGATGCTCCTCTTAGGGACTTTCTCCGTTGCTCTATTTATTTATTTATTTTCTGTAAGGGAACAATCCATTTTGCTATCATCGAGGATTATTATCCGGACAGGTTTATGCGGTAGTTCGGTTTGCACCAGTTCATCCTTCATGAGTGAGTCTATGATTGTGCTCTGCACAAGATAGATGGGCGAGGTAAGGCTACAGAGGACTGGAGACTAGTGCATCGTGATCACGTATACCGGTGGGACATGGAGCGGGCTGCTCGCGTTATTCGAGATATCCCACCGTACAATCCATCCCGCCGCGATGAGTACATGACGTGGTATCGTTCGATCACTCGTTTGTACGTTGTCTCGCCTGACCATATACGACCTTCTCACGCCGATGATGCTGGGCCTTCGACTACTCGACCTATGTACCAGTCTAGAGCTCCTCCTACAATCAGGATGGTATGCTGTTTTACTTACTACTTTTATTCTGTATTTTTCATACGGTGCGATTCAAATTTTCATTGTACTAAAATGTTGTATCTTGTTTTTTAAAAAAAAAATTTCCGAATATCACATGTATGGACTCTTATACGTCACTCCATCCAGACTCTAGCGAGCGATGTTGCGGCTGGGGTGAAGGAGTTCGCACAGTTTACCCTCAGGGAGTGCCGTTGCATTGTGACTGAGGCGGGAGAGGGCACCGGATTAGAGGCAATGGTTGCAGCTCTTTGCATGTGCAGGATGAGCCTCAGCAACTTACTACGACAATCAGACCAGGCTGGACCTTTGCATGTGCAGGATGAGCCTGAGCAGGTTGTACCTTCGCATGCACCAGAGGAGCTCGAGGAGCCTCGACCTTCGTAGCCACCTATACCGCAGTTGACTCAGGCTGATATACCAGGACCTTCAGAGCCACCACGACCCCGACCAAAGAAGAAGAAGAAGAAGAGATATTATCCCATTTTTGGTTGATTATGTATTTTGTAGTATTCATATTGTATCTGTGCTTTGTATCATTCATGTAGTGATGGTAGTATTCGTGTTGTGATGGTATCCACCCTTCGAGGTGTGATCTCTATTTTATTATCAGTTGTGTGGTTCCACCATTTGAGTTGAGGCTTTTTTTATAGCCGAGTTTGTCTTGTAGTGCTTCCTAATAGAGATTATTATGTATTTGTTGATAGATGTCAATATATACAAAGGATATGTTGTCCGCTTTATTTTAAAGTCTTTATTTTTAAAATGTAGTTACATAAGTCTTTTTCTTATTGTTATCATTTTCATTTTCTTTTGGTGACGCATATTTGGAGGTCTTCTCATCTGTAGGAAGCCGTTGCGGCCATTTGGCATCAGAAAAGTTGTATTACCACCCATTCATATGAAGACAATACAAACATGAGCCTCTATTTTATGGTGTTCTGAAACTAATTAATTTTTATTTTTAGGCTAACAAGTCTCAAGGAAAATGCTATCGCCGATAGCGTTTTCCTTGGGTTGAAAACGCTATCGGCAATAGTGTTTTCCTCACAATGAAAATGCTACGTTTTCACTATGACACATTTGCCTCTGGGTGGGAATATGACAAAGTGAAAACACTATTGGCAATAGCGTTTTCACTTTGAGGAAAACGCTATTGCCAATAGCTATTGGCAATAGTGTTTTCTTTTTACATGCAATTGCCACCACGAGGACAAATCCTACATGGCATACGGAGTCTTATTCTTGGAAATAGTTTGGATAAAGAGTTATTTTGAGATTTATTTATTAAATTAGGTCTAGTTTGGGAAAAAATTCAAGGTTTATTGGGTCGGGAGAGTAAACCTAGGCCGGGTTTGGCGAATTTTTTCCTAAAATAAACCTATTTTAAAAAATAAATTCTAAAATAGGACTGCCCCCAAACTATTTTCGATACTAGACCTCCGTACGCCATGTAGGACTATGACTCGCAGATGGCAGTTAGATCAAAGGAAAATACTATCTCGGTCAGCCTTTTCTTTTAAAAGAAAATGCTATCCTGGATAACATTTTCCTTTTTAAAAAAACGCTAGCGCAATTACCGTTTTCCTTCTGAGCATTTTGAGCCCTAATTCTCTCCCCAACCGCTCTTTGTTGAACAGTAGGGTCAGAAGTATTTGTAAAGAAAACGCTAACAGGGTTAGCGTTTTCTTTTGCCATATGTCTTGGCTTTAGCTTGAGACTTGATACCCCAGATTCCCTCTATTTGCTCTCTGTATGGTGTTTTTCGTCACCCCATTGAGATGGGAAATATACGCCGCTTGTCGGGCGCATGCAGATTCCTCCTGCTTAGGGTAGGCCGGGGTTTATTGATTGTGGGGATCCGAATCTCCGGCAGCCGCGGACTAAGTTACTGTTAATTACCCCCCGCCTTTGAAGCGAAGGAACCTCCAATTGACGGGTCAACTTGTCATGCGAACACAATGTATAGTGTGCATATGTGTGTTTTGAGGGGTTTTGGGTATATCGGGGGCCTTACAGAGTTTACGGGGGTCCCGCTACCCGGATAGCGGGATGGGGGTCAATGGGGATAGCAGCCCCCTTACGGGGTGCAGGGCAGCATCCCGTTAGAAAATTTTTCTAATAGGAGATGTGTTTTGAGTGTGGAGTGTATGAGAAAAAGAGAGGTGAGCCTCCTAAGGACGCGTGGGTGCTGGGCGTCTGCAGAAAAAAGGGCTTAGCCTCGGGTTTAGGAGTTAAACTCCCGAGAGACTCTGGAAACTCCCATAAAAAGGGAGAATTTTTATCTTTATGGAGTTGAACTCCCAAAAGGATTTTGAGTGGAGTTAAACTCCCAAAAGAATTTCACTTATGAAGTTAAACTCCAAAAGATTTTGACAAATAGAGTTGAACCCCTAAAAATCTTCGGAGATGATCAAAGGGGACCCCTGTATTTTTCCTTGAGCCCTAGATCCTCTCCTAAGCCTCGGACCTTCCCAAAATGGGACTTTTGGAGATGGATCTCCTTTTTCCTCCTTTTTGTTGGTTGGATCTTGGAGAAAAAGAGTGGTGAGATTTAAAAATCTCCCCTTTTAGAGATTTGATGGAAGATCCGAGCCCCCTTCATAGGTTTTATAGTGAAAACTATTTTTTTTGGAAAAGGGAGAGTTAAACTCTCGATTTAATTCATAAAAAAAGAAGTAGATTTAGACCTGAGGAAGGAGAAGAAGGCACAGAACCCTAATTTTTGTGAGAACGAAAAGTTATTATTGATTTTCTCTTCGTGTTTGTCTTTATAGGCTACACAATTTACATATAGCCCCTTGGGCTTTTCTAAATGGCACTTCTGCCTCCACATGCCTCATGTGCTTATTTTTTTTGTACATAGGCCATAGGGTTTACAAAATTTTAGCTTTTTGCCCATTTTTCTTACATTTATTTCTAAAAATTGTATTTAAACTAATTTATTGCCCCCTTTTTGGCATGGAGCCGGCCCCTTCCATGCTTGGTCTTGGGCCCTGGCTTGAGCTTGGGTTCGGGCTTGGGCCCACTTGTCTTAGGGTTGATTTTGACTTTGACTTGGTCAACTGGGGTGTAACTTTTGACCTTGGCACTCTCTATTGTACGGTAGCTACAGTAGGGGAAAGCTATATCAAAGAAAACTCTATTAGAGATAGCGTTTTCACTTCATTGAAAACGCTATATTTATGGGTCACGGCATTTTAAGTAAAAACGCACGTTTTTACTTGAATACCAGGCCCCACAAATATATCGTTTTCAATGAAGTGAAAACGCAATCTCTAATAGCGTTTTCTTTGTTATAGCTTTCCCCCTACTGTAGCTACCGCACAACAGAAAGCAAATAGGGGGAGTATGGGCCATCAAGTCTTGGGTTGAAGCCAAGACACATGGTGAAAGAACACGCTTACCAAGTTAGCATTTTCTTATAACGGAAAACGCTAACCTTGTTAGCGTTTTCATTATAAAGAAAACGCTAACTCGGTTAGTGTTTTCTTTACAAATTGGGGCTCAAAATTCTCAGAAGGAAAATGTTAATTACGCTAGCGTTTTTATTAAAAAGAAAACGCTATCCAGGATAACATTTTCGTATAAAAGAAAACACTATCCGAGACACCATTTTCATTTGATCTGACTGCCATCCGCGAGTCCTAGTTCTATGTGGCGTACGGAGGTCTAGAATCGAAAATAGTTTGGGGGCAATCTTATTTTAGGATTTATTTTTCAAAAAAGGGTTATTTTAGGAAAAAAATCATATAATGATTTTACAGGGTTAATTGCAAAAACATCCTTGCGCCTTCTGCTGCACTTGCACAGTTACGTAATCTCAAGTAATTTATTGATCGGAACCTAAAAAATGAACAAATTCGACTCTGAACAACAAGTTTGAAAGCAAAATTAGTCGATCAATTGACTTATTTATAATGGAATTTGAGTTTTTTTATATTAAATTTAGGGTTTCGACATCAATGAGCATTGTGTGGACGTTTGTACCCGTAAATTACTTGGGTCCACACCAGGTACACTACATTGGGTTTTAGTGCAATTAACCCTGAGTTTTTCATTTAATAATTACAATTTGATAGCTAGTAAAACATTAAGTAATGAACAAACTCGACATGCATTATGGTCTTCCCAACCACATACCCATTAAGACGGTGTTTGGAACGATAAAGCTAAATTTGAGTAATGTTGAAGGTTCAATAGTAACAAGCAACACGGGATATAAGCTATATATAGAATCCATATTTATCAGGATGTGTCCTATTCTGTATCAAGTATGCCTAATGGAAGCAAGCTTAATCAATTTAGGTTATAAATTTATAATGCATGTTTAATCATCAAAGAACTGCGAATTAAAGAAAATACCACTAAAGAAAAACTAGTGTGGATCAATAGTATGTTTGGACAGTGTCGGTGTTGGTTTTCCATAAGGGTGCAACATGATTGGGTTAAGGGGCTTTTGACGTCTTCTTTATACTTGATGCAACTCTAGAGCCTGAACCAAGAACTGGTCTAGACCTTACGAGTCTCAATGTACTATAACCAAATGGTCATTCTTTTTCTGAGGGTTCATCAAGTTTCATTTTAATGAACAAGTCGAGTTTGTACGTGATGAGGCTCGTGAACGGGAACACCCCAGATTGCGACACATGGGAGATGACGTATCGTCAGCGCATACCCTCTGGACCCCTGGGGGGTTACGACAGGAAATCAGTGCGACACATTACGAGTCTTCCTCGGGACCACGTGACGAGGTGGTATCCGACCTTTCAGAAGAGCCTCCCCGGAGTACCCACCATATGCGCTCAGGCAGCCAAGACTCCTCGGCCTCCTCGCTCAACTCCGAGCAGATACAAAGCTGAGCATCCTTGGCCTCCTTGCTCGACTCCGAGCTACCCACCGAGCTGAGATTCCTCGACTTCCCTGTCCAGCTAAGAGCACAGAGCCCAAGTGCCTCCGTAACGGCTCCGCGTATCTCGTCAGAACGAGATTTCCGCCGCACCGCGTTCTGCATCCCATGCTGACACGTTTCTCCGTTAATGAGTGTACCTCGCCATTAATAAGCGTCTCCCGCCATCAACGCGAACGTGCCGTAAGGACGTAACGGACGGCGGGAATCTCGTACCGGATCGCCCCCACGCGACCGCTATATAAACCCCCTCTTCCAGAAAATTCAGGTAAGTCAAATTCGATCTCAATAGGCCGCTACCCTGCCTTTATATCTAGGTAATTACTTGAGCGTCGGAAGGTCCTATGGTGGTCACCCACCCCGGGACTTCCTTTGCAGGTAGCTCGGCGTCAACCGCAACTCATTGAGATCCACACGTCCAATTTCCACTCTCAATCTCAACCATCCAAGAATGCTTGCTACAAGATCAACAGAGGACAACATCTGTGGGAGATTCCAGCCTCCATCAGTTGGCGCCGTCTGTGGGAAAGAGGAAGGCCTTTTTCACCACAAAAAGTTGATCCTTCGCCTTTGGTCTAATGGCAAGCGACAACCGCGACGATCCCAGTACGAGCCGCCCCGTCCCCCATAACGGGGGCGGGAGCGGTCCCACTCCCCCTCCTATTGTCATCAACGCCTTAGCCGCTAGGATTGGCAGGCTCACGGCGATGGTGGACATGCTCGCCCGCGTTTAACCGGCCGGCCACCAAGCCACAGTTCCCCTTCCCTGGGATGGCGACGTATGCATGCTGGCGGGAACACGCACTCAGGCCCTTGACCTCAATCGCGCTCACCCTGATGCTAACGAAGGCCGGCGTGCCAATTCCGGTAGCTACAACCTGTATAGGGGGAATGATTTAATAACATAGGCGCCGCGAAGTTCGACGCCCCGATCTCGGTGGAGACCAGGCCATCGTTCCGACATCCGCCGAGTTCTCTCACCCCCTGAGAAGGTATCGATCAATTCGCCTGGTTCCAGGCACGACCGATGCCCCCACTCCTGTCGAGGCTGCACAAACGGCAAACGTCGGGACTACTCAAGAAGGGCCTCGCTCGAGGATTTAAGAAATATGATAGAGCGAATCAGAAGCTGCACTGCCGCGCAAGCCCAGAGCAGAGATAGCCGGCGCTCCGAATATGGGGAATCCTCGGGGTACCACCAACGAATCGAGGCCCTCGAAAAGAAAATTGAGGACATACGACAGGACGACCACGCAGCCGGCGAAGGGGCGAAGTAATCTGATGATTCACTCACGAGACCCTTTACAGAGTGACTCCCCGCCGAGCGTGTCTCGTCCTGGAACAAGCCGCCCAAAGTGCCTCTATTTGACGGGAAGTCCGACCCGAAGGACCACTTGGAAGCGTTCACAGCCGCAATGGGCTTCCAAAATAACTCGGATGCGGCTCAATGTAGGGCCTTCCCCACCACCCTTATCCTAGCTAGTCAGAATTGGTTCCGAGGGCTTGCACCACGCTCTATCTTGACCTTTGACGAGTTGGCTACCCAATTTCTCGGTCATTTCGTCGGTAACCGATGACAGAAGAAGACGTTCGACTACCTGTTCACCATCAAGAGCGGTGACAAGGAATCTTTCAAAGGGTATGTCACCCACTTCTACAATGCCCTTCTTGAAGTTCCCGAGCACCATGACGAAACAGTTATCACCGCGCTGAGGTCAGGTCTTAGGCATAAAAAGTGGCTCCGCTCTTTTGCATTGGCGCAGCCTAAGACCATGGTCGAAGTGAAAGCATGGACCGAGCGAGAAAACCAACTCGAGTCAGAGATGAACTCTAACCTACCCAGAGGCAACCAAGCAGACCGGAAGAAAAAGGACAGGGAAGAGAAAAAGAAAGTCAATCGTCCGAAACCTTATTCCCCGAGGTTCCAGGAGTACACTCCTCTGAACATTTCCCAGACCGAACTGTTGGAGGAAGCTAAGGGCGAGAGGTTCTTTAAGCTCCTGTCAGCTACCCAAAGGACAGGAAAGTGTCTCCGTGGCTCGTACTACACCTATCATAGGTCGTAGGATCACCAGACTGAAAGCTGCAAGCAACTCCGTGACTACATCGAGGAATTGATCCACTCCGTCCACGTGGCGAAATACCTACAGGACAAGCGACAGACGGAGCGGGAGAAAAAGGACCAACCCCCTCCTGGGAAATTAACGATGGGGAAAATCATGGTCATTTCAACATGCCTGGCTTCGGGCAGTGAGGGGGACCGCCACCGCCTGCCGGTTATGACCGTAAGTGATCCGCCTCACAAAAAATACCGAAAGGATGACCCGATCACCTTCACCGACGAGGACCTTCACGACATCTCACATCCACATAATGACCCTCTTATGATAACAGCCCGGGTTAACCATTACGAGGTCCGGAGAATATTGGTTGACTCAGAGAGCTCAGCGGATATCTTATTCTACGACTGCTTCTAGCATATAGGGCTAGATTCGTCTGATCTCCAACCGACCTCCCACATCCTATCTGGGTTCATTAACCATTCCATCCTGGTAAAGGGATTGATCATCCTCCCCTTCAACATTGGGGAGGTAGGCAAAACGTGGATCGTATAGGTAAAATTCCACTTCGCCAAGATCCCGTCGTCCTATAATATCCTTCTCGGACGCCCTACCTTAAACGCCCTCCGAGCCCAGATCTCAACCTACCACTTCGCGCTCAAATTCCCCTTAGATGACGAGGGGGTAG
This sequence comes from Agapanthus africanus, assembly GCA_030015575.1. NCBI lineage: Eukaryota > Viridiplantae > Streptophyta > Magnoliopsida > Asparagales > Amaryllidaceae > Agapanthus > Agapanthus africanus. The sequence continues at coordinate 410,098,956 of CM057349.1, read as the reverse complement.
GCCAGGCCTATGGAGACCGGCAAACTGCTAGAATCTGTCTCATCTCGGTATCTCTAGCCGGGGAGCAGGACGACGATTTTGGGGACACGCGCGGTCCTTAAGATTCCCTGGACATGCGTGATGACCGAAAGGAAATCCAGGACACCCCGATGGAGGCATTAACAGGAGTTCCCCTCATAGAGCGAGTCGACGGCAGGGCTATACAGATCAGCTCGCTCTTAACAGGAGCCGTTCGTGAAGACCTGGTCTGATTCCACCGGAATAACTCTGACGTATTCGCTTAGACACTTGCGGACATGCCCGGGATCGACCCCGAAGTGATCTCATATAAGCTCGGAGTCGACCCAAACGCCCAGCCAATCTAGTAAAAGAAAAGAAGTTTCGCACCGATAAAACAAAAGGCGATAGAAGACGAGGTGGATCGATTGCTCGCTGCCAACTTCATCAGAAATCTGGACCACTCGGACTGGCTAGCGAACGTGGTCATGGTCAAGAAGGCAAACGGGAAATGGCTCATGTGCGTCGATTTCACGGACCTAAACAAAGCCTGCTCCCAAGACAGCTTTCCACTCCCTCGGATAGATCAGCTACTAGATAGCTCGGCATGCCACGAATTACTGAGCTTCATGGATGCTTTCTCCGGTTACAATCAGATCCTGATGAACCAGGCCGACAAAGAGCTTACCGCCTTCACCACTGATCGGGGAGTCTATTGCTATAAAGTGATGCCCTTCAGACTCAAGAACGCCGAGGCCACGTATCAGCGGCTGGTCAACAAGCTATTCAAACCGCAGATTGGGAGAAATATCGAAGTCTACGTCAATGACATGCTCGTAAAATCTGCCTCGTCAACCGGGCACACTAAGGACCCCGATGAGACATTCGACGTCTTGCGCAAGTACAAGATAAAGTTGAATCCGGCTAAATGCGCATTCGAAGTCACCGATGGGAAGTTCCTCGGGTTCATGGTTATCCACCGAGAAATCGAAGCGAACCCAGAAAAAATCAGAACCATCCTAAACATGGCAACGCCCAAGAGAAATGTCGATATCATGCAACTCACGGGGAGGATGGCTACACTGTGTCGCTTAATATCTAAATCCGGAGAGAAGTGCCTCCATTTCTTCAGGGCCCTAAGGAAAATTCCTAAGTTTGAATAGTCTAAGGAGTGCCAAAACACTTTTGAACAACTCAAAGCGCACCTAGCGACCCCACCGCTTCTCACCCGACCGGGCGAGGGCGACGAGCTATTACTATATCTAGCCGTCTCCGACCAAGCTGCAGGCTCAGTGCTCGTCTGAGAAATCGAAGACATGCAGAGACCGGTCTACTACGTGAGCCATGTTTTCAAGGACACGGAAACAAGATATCCGGCCATAGAGAAAATAGTCCTAGCGCTTGTCGTCGCCTCCAGGTAACTTCGACACTATTTCCAGGCGCACACGATCCTCATCCTTACTGAACGACCTTTAGGGTCTATCCTCGCCTCCCCCGAATCATCAGGTCGTCTGGAGAAATGGAGGTGGGAGTTGTCTCAATTCGACATCAAATACTGCCCCAGACAAGCCATCAAAGCACATGTCTTAGCCGATTTTGTTGTCGAATGCACCATCCCCACTAAATAAGAAACAGCAGCGCAGGGCGCCGAACCTCGACCCTCGGTCGAGGAGGTGCCCGGCCCTATCTCGGACTGGGTACTCTATGTGGACGGTGTTAGTAATATGTATGCCCTAGAGGCCATTATTGTACATACGATGTATATTGTAGTGGATGCTTGGACATATATATGGAGGACTTTCTTGCTCGACATGATAGTATGCTATCTGGTTGCTCTTTATCTTAAGATGTACTCTGATTGTCTCTATGTTACATGTTGATAAAGCCCTTAGGATGAGTACTTGACTATCAGGACTGTGATGCAGATCATACTAGTGGGGACAGTGTAGTCGCTAAGTACATCCTTCAAATGTTCTTAGTCGAGGGTGTATCGAGACAGGGCATCGATATACCAGAGTAGACTAGCGTATAGCTTCTCGACCCATGTAGATGGGCGATGGATGATCCCATATCCATTGGTGTTTGACATCAGAGATAGTATACGGGTGCTCAGTGGAGACTGGATACACTGGACGGACTCACCGAGAACTCCCAGATGGTATTATACCTCACGTCAGATGGCAGTTCTCTGGTGACACTAGTACAGGTTACTTTGTAGACCCGAGATCATCATAGAGTCTTATGTGATTCCCACTGTGCTTTGATTTCCACCTTACCACGTTCAAGAGAACGTGCAAAACGGTGGCTTTTGGGTACAGTCCCGAATCATATGGAGGCAATGAGCGATAGGAGGGGTTTTGTCTCTCCTAGTGTTGGGAGTTGATGTTGTGATGTGCTCGATTGGCTATAACAGGAAGTCCCTTGCCAGGGCTGCTTCAGAGATATACTGGTAAGTGTTATCAGTAGTTTCTCGACCCGTTATGAGCCTCATATCGACATGACTTATCGAGTTACTGGGGTTTGACGTTTACCACCCCTAGACGAGATATGCGACATATCAGACGAAGAGACCGGACTGTACGATAGTATTACTGATTGGATTCACAGGAGAGTGAGCAGGCTTGCTTGTTGATCTTCTGATCGCTCAATACCCAGGTGGCCGTTACATTTGGCAGACCGCTTGCGGCTTGTAGGTGTTTTATATGATCATCACCTACTGCCGGCGTATTGACGAGTCTTTAGAGTCCTACACAGGGGTTTCCTGGCTCAAGCGAAACGGAGTAGGAGAACATATGTGATATGTGCGGGACCGAGATTAATACGATATGAGATACCGTATTCTATTCTCGCAAATTGTGACATTGGTCGGTTGTATGCGATATAGCCGGGTTATCAGATCAAGTGTTGATTCGATAAGTTGTTACACATGATATTAGTCGGTTATATGTGATGTAGCCGGATTATTAAATCAAGAGTTGATTTGATAATCTAATGTATAATTATATATTAGATATATTATATTACATTAACTAGTATTAGCTCACTTATGATTCTTTTCTCACTTGATGTGTACATTGTATATATGTGATATGTATATTTGTGTACATGTTTTGTGTCATGCTTGATGATACATGCAAGATGGGTGTATGAGACTTATACCATGCTAGGATTAACTTAGGGTTTTTATTTATTGCTTAAGTTATAACAAAAGAGAAGGACTTGGTCAATATTGTCAAGCTTGGATGAAGCTTGTAGAAACATTGACAAAGTCGACTCTTTTGTCATTCCTTAGGATATTTGTTAACCCAACCCTTAACCTTATCTCATTCTCTACATGAGTTAAGTATGAGGGCTTAACTCACCCATGGTTGCAATAATTCATTTGGATGAATTATTCATATGAGTTCATATTCTTCTTCTTCTTCCTCAAAGCTTTCTTGCTTCAATGGAGATGTGAGAAAATGAGTGAGAAAATGAAATCTAAAGTGAGCAAACTTTCTACTTCATCATCCTATACTACTTGCCATTTAGTATTAGGTGTTTGCTTCACTAATTCCATGATTAGTGAAGAGATAGCTTGGGTTAGTGTCTTCTCGATGTAGATCGTCTTCGGCCTCGAAGTCTTCGAAGCAAGCATGTTCGTTTCTTCAAGGGAGCCTCTCTAGAGTCCGAAGTTCACGATCGCAGCGAAGGGGACTACTACATGGAGCTATTGAAGTGAAGGACCGGTATACAAAGATTGTATTCCTTGCTCACTAGACTTGCAAAGTGTTTGCATTTTTATTTCCATCGATTTCTTGTTAACGATTATTTGTTAGGGTTAGCTAAAACGGCAAATTTTTGAATTTGGCATGGACGATACCTCCCGAAACCTTACTGCTGTCTTAGGTAACCCTGCAATGGTATCAGAGCCATGCTAGAAATTTAGACGGATTTTGTTAGGATTACGAAATCGAAATACTCTGAAACTTGAAACGGAAAAATCATGTTTCTGTCGATTTTAAATAATTGTCAAAAAAAATTTTAAATAAGTGCAGAGTGTTGTATGAGATATGACATGAACATGGGTGAAATTCGAGGGAATTTTGGTAATTTTTGGCTGGCCACACCACCCCCATCTCGGCCAAATCCGAGCCCCCACCCCTGAAATTTTTCCTGTGTTCCAGAAACTTGGTTTTTATGTTTCAGGTGTTATTTGTTTTTGGTAATTTTGCATGTGATGTGAACTTACACTATAAGCAATTCGGAGTGTTTCGTATTCGTAATTTTAACATTGTTTCGGGTTATTCGCATGGAGTCTAGGCGAAGTTAAAAAGTTCGATCGAATGTAAAAAAACCATTTTTCCAAGTTTAACGTATTCGGAAAAACATGCAAGTGATTCTATGAACCCTCTAGAAGAATGAAACCCTAACTCGACTTTTTGAATCGCGGAACCGCGGTCAAACCCTAGGGTTTTCTGTAGTTCCGTGGCGACATGAGTGGGACTTGGGTTTGCCCTTTTACGACTGGTGCATAGGTACTGCGGTATATTCTGGGTATTATTGAACTGTGCTCAAGTGTTGAGCTGTCAGGAAATTGTGGGACTTTGAAAAATCAATCGAAAAGTTTAGCATCGTCTGGATATTATGTGATAGGATACAATATTTGGAATCCACAAAAGTAGTTATGAGATAACTAGTTTGAATGTTATAAATCTAGCAGTTTAGTCGAAAATGATCGGTTGCCACGGGATTTTGATGAGATCAAAAGTCCGTCGCAATCACGTAGCGTACGCGGATACTCGCCAGGTAAACTTAATAGATAGCCACGCCCTATAGCCCCGACCAAGTGACTGTAGGAGAACCCCGTCGCCAAAAGCATCCGTTCGGGTGCTCGCGGCAGCGGTGTTCCGCTTTAGTGCACTTCGTCGACGGCATCGGGGGGTGCGGGCGTCTACTAAAGTTTTCGACGAGCATTCGATCAGGATGTCGGGAATCTTGTTGAATTGCCCGACTAGATATTGAAAAGCGTTTTCGAGATCGAGACTAAAATGCAGGGTTTATAATTGTTAGGCATGCGATGTCTAAAGAATTCATTTGGTTAGGCATGCGATGTCTAAGGTGGTTGCGGATTCCAACTGTTGTAGTTTTTATTTTCTTTTCTGCGACCGTAAATGTAATATGTGGTGTATCGCCGGTTTTGGTGCTATATGTCAACAACAATTGGGATACGCATATTTACTTACGTTGATGACATGTGATGTTATGTATTGCTGTGATATGTTATATTAGATCGTCGTGTTTTGAATAGCCGGGGGTTTTATATGAGATGAGAGTTTTTCATTTTCATTCATGTAAAATTCATTGTATGTAATATTCTTTTATTGGGGCACTTCCGGGTTGAGGATAATGTCACAATTGTATATTATTTACTTTTCCGCATTAGGATAGACCCAAGGCAGGGAGCACAAGTAACCAGGTTCTAGGGTCCAGTGGGAGATCATCTCGAGAAGTCGAGACCAGGTCTCCTAAATCTAGAATTGGGAGGGTTGCTTGCCGCTCTCGTAGGGGTCTAAGGGTGTGGGATTGGCTATTCATCACGACCGTGGAATCCGTGTTTTATACAGGCTTAATTTAAAACCCAGAAATCCTAACATATCCAATATTTCATAAGTTGTTTTCTGCTGCGATATCTATGATGTGATCATTTGATATATTGATGAGATGAATACAGGATATAGTATATATGATATATTATATAAATGTTGCTTATGTTTTACACCTGCGCTAGCACTGCCCCGCTCTGCCGTTAGTTACCTAACCTAACGGTGCACGAGGGGACATCGAGGCGAATGCGGATGGCATAAGCGTACGTTGTATTTATCTGTGATGTTTAGGTAACTTAAAATGATTGGACTTCATTAATGAGATTAATGAAATGAAAGAAACCTAAAGATATTGTGGAATCGAATTTTCAAAAACAGGTAGCTCTAGTTGTTGGTTTGCATAGCGGTGTTCCTTGTAGAACATCCAGCACCTTATTCGATAAGGAAAGAGCCAAGATCCCTTCACCGGGAGTGACCTCTTTAGCAATAACTGGCAAATACTACAACCCTCGGTTTCTTCTTTTGATTGCTTTTCTAGTTTTTGCTTTGTATAGTGGTATTGTGAATATCATGCACCTCATTCGACGAGGAAAGAGCCGAGATCCCTTCACCGGGAGTTACCTCTTTAGCAAAACTAGTAAAAGCCTAAAAAAACACTCCATTTTAAATCACTCGATTCTACGACGATATCAAGTTCATTACGCAAAAGGTTTTCTTAAAAATCTGTCATAGCCCTATGTCATTTCAGATAAGTACTACTTAGTATTCGTGCTACATTTATTGACTATGTTAAGGCGTAGTGTGCGGTAGCGAATTAGTGCTTATTTGCTAAAACATGAGATGTGAATGGATTAGGGTAGTCGTACGACTTTGTTGACTATGTTAAGGGTCGTGCGGGTGGGTTTAATTCAATCGGAAAATGACGGGTTGAACTTGGCTAGCGCTTATGATTTGTTGACTATATTAATGTTATAAGTTGCTAGGGGCAAAATATTATCGGGAATTTCAAGTGTTGAAATTTGCAATGTGATTGCATACCTCCTATAAGATAGTTGGATCCCGATACCCACTGTGAATAAGAGTTACTCCTGAGAGAGTTTTACACATTACAATTGGCCGATCAAATAGGTGTCTAGAAAGGTGTTAACGGGGTTATGCCCCTGGGAAAACGAGGTTTATTTTAATTAGGTCCATGCGAAAGCACGGGGAACCTCCCTCAAAATACCGACACTGGCCTGGCCGAAAGATTGGCGAACTTGTAGGGTGTAATTAATCCCGGTTAGTCTTACCTTTTAGGGTTTGAAGGTAGATTTGACAAAAACAGTGGGAGCCATCCTGATTAGATAAATTAATAACCAATCTAATCTTGCAAGAGCATACGCTGAGTGTTTTCTTTTCTCTCTTTCCAGGTAGCGACCATGTCACGCCTTAATCAAGATAATAATACGGATGTATTGACCGAACCCGCTTGTTATACCGAGCTAAGAAACGTTGGTCCCGCTACAACTTATAATTGTTATAAGACCGAGCAGAAAATAGGGGATTACCAGGATTCCCGTACCACCCAAACGAAGAAAGTGTCACGCCCCGCTTCCCGGTATACGACGAAGGGGACGCGACTGGTCCGCTACATATTTACTGTGAAGTAAACACGCTAAGCATATCTAAGCAATATAAAAGTAAAACACAAGAGACAGGATATAATAAAAACAACAACTTTATTTATTCACATTCTTTTTTACAATGCATGAAAAGTAAATACAACTGAAATAAAAGCGATGCCTAAACAATGGCATAGCAGGAAATGAAAAGTACTAAATGGAAAATGTACAATATCTAGAGCTCAGGGTCTTCACTGAACTGGTCCAAGTCTTCAGCAGTAGGCTCGATCTCTGACGTGTCCAGATAACTTGACGACATTCAAAGAAGAAAGAAAGAGAATGTCGTCAGCGAAAAGATCGCTCGGTAAGTCCCAAAGAAAAGGGAGAAATAGATTAGACAGAATAAGAAGATAGCTTTTAAAGTTGTATTATATTGTTATGATGTTGTATTAACGCTGTTGTTTGTAGCTAAGATGCCAGTCTATACGAGAAGAGTCCCACTTACACCGGAGACTTTGGTAACCCGTAGTACAAGGCTCCGTCGATAATACCACGGAACAACGGCATGGTTGTAATTACGTCTTAAGTGACCACCTCATGCCACCTTTAACATATTCCGTATCAGTTTACCCCTTAAACCCCGTAGTGTTATCTTGATTGTATTGTTGTATTGTATTGTCTTGTATTGTAAACTGTATAGATAGTATAATTAGATGACTGACCGAAACCATGATATCAGTAAACGGATGTAACTGGAGAATCATGTATGTAACTGTAGAATCATGGATGTAACGGTATAATCATGTAAATGGAATGTATATTCATGGTTCGGTTTAGTCAAGTTGATAGATTGAATAATGGATTCATAGATTCATGTTGAATTGTAATATTGTAAATTGTAGATTGTAGTTTGTACTTGAATTATATTCAAGTTAGATTATAATGAGACTCAAACTGAGTCGGACAATTAGAAAAGTATATTGAAGTCCTGATTGTTTTGATGTTATGGATAACCGCTGCACATGGACGGCAGGATTTGTGTCTCTTTCAAAGACGATTACCGTGTTGATAACATCATTATTAAGTTGTATACCTTAAATAGGCAAACACCCACTTCTCCGGCTCCCTGAGGCTCAAGAGATTGGTCCCGCTTAAACCTATATTTACTAGGGTCCTTAGGGTAATTTATAGAACTTGAGGGGTTTTATGTAAAAATACTTTTATATACTTTTCAAAATACACCCCAAGTATTTATTAATCGTCTTTAGAGTTATAATGAATGTAGATTTTATATTGTGATATTTCTAGTGAAAATATCCTATTTCCATAATAAATGGTATATATTTGTAATATTGATTATATGGAATTCATGGTATTTTAGTGTAAACTGATTCTTGTGACATTTTTAGAAAAAGATAGAATATTTATAATAATTCCAATTAGTTATTTTTGAATTACATATACATATATTTATATGAAAATAAATTTTAATATATTTATTATATTCTAAAAATCTCGTTTTCTTAAGATGACGTATTTTAAATCTTTCGAGACCGAATGCTCCTTGCGGAAGTCTGAATCTCGCACTACTAAGTCCGAGGATGTGCGATAATCCGCACCATCCCGAACCGGTTCCCCAAATGGGTTGTAGCGGCGCTTTGCAAAGATTGTATAAATACTAAATCCTTTAGAAAACGGTTTTATGAAGTAAATGGTATTTATTTATAAAGTTGTCAAATTTCCCGTATTCTATGTTCTAGGGTCACCTAAGTCAACTAGACTACTCATAACCGGTCCAAACCGACAAGTTGTGAGATACCTCAAATCGCCTCGTCACCGCCAATTGTGTCTAGATAAGTACAAGTGAAGAAAAGAGGGATCCGCTCACGAATCACCGTGAGACGAGCCTTTTAAAGTTACCTTTCTCACTTGCCTAGCCTAGACATCACAAAGTCAGGTTTAGATAAACGACTGATGCCCACAAGCTTATCCTATTTTCATAATAAGTGGTATTTATTTATAAAGATGTATCAATACTAAATCTTTTAGAAATAGTTTTATTAAGTAAATGGTATTTAAATGAAAATGTTTATTTTCCCGTATTCTAAGTTCTCGAGGGTATCGTGTTATGTTGCATATGAGTGTATGAGGAGGTAGGTCGTTACCTCGTAATCTACTTAAAGGTATAGCAAGTTTAATGGAGTTAAATGTAGAATTGAAACAATATGGTATTTAAGTGAAAAATACGATAAATTGAAATGGCCATCATTTTATGAAATAAAACTTGATCAATTTGGTTGATTAGTATTTAATAGTCAACATGAGAGAGTTTAAGCATAATTGTATTACGAGAAGTGAAGTTTTATAAGAACCGAATCGGAAATAGGAATTTGTTCCGATTCCGTCGGGTTTTGTAAATCCGTATTTTTAGAATAGAAAGGAGAGATAGAAGATGGGGCTTACGGTTTTAGGACACACAAGAGGGTGAGAGAGAAGTAGTAGAATCACCGATGTGTTGCGTCGTCACCGGGAGTTCCTAGAACGATCGCCGGAAGTTCGCCGGAAAATTCGCCGTAGCTTTGCCTCGTACTCGATTTCAAAGTACACAAGGTTTGTTGGAAATTTTTTAGAGTTGGCTCAGAGTTTGGGTGAGAGGGTAGAGGGTAGGGGTGGTATTTATAGGGTTAAGCTAGGATTAGGGTAGGTGAAAGGTTAAAATGAAAAATGTGATAAATGTATTAAAAATATATTAAAGGTGGAGTAATTGAGGTTTTAAAAGAGCTCTGGAAATGGTCTGAGGCTAAACTTTTGCAAGTGCATAGGGAATGTGAAAAGACACAATTTTCATGTTGGGGTCGTCGCCGAAATCGGCCGACTCGGGGGTGACTCGGCCGTGACTCGGTCGGAGGACCGAGTCGGCCGAGTCGAGGCCGATTTAGCAGATTCCCGGCCGAGTTAGGCGGCCGGGATCCCCCCCGATGGTTCATCTAACCTCTGGCAATGTTACATTTTTGGGTGTAGTGGGGTTTTTGTGAAATATGCACGTGTAAACCCTTGGTATTCTAAAGGTTTCAAAACAAAATAATATTAAAAATAATGTGGGGCATGGGATTTGAACTCCGGTGGCTTAGTTCAGCAGTGCAAGGTATTACCAATGAGCTACAAGCTCATTCTTGTAATTAAACTGCTAATTAATTATTTAACTCTTGTGCTCGGGCAATAAATACCCTTTTATGGATTTTTTGAAAAAAATTTGTACAAAAGTTGTATAGGAAATTTGGGGTTGTTACAGAAAATGCATGATGATACATCTTCTTCGGGTATGTTCATTACCGAGAACTGTATTTCAGTTTCCTTTACGTCCTGGGTATGAGATACCGGATCAGGATCCCATATATGTAATCTGTTACATGGGCTACAGATAGGTAGAGAACTGAGAATGGGTGATAAGTTTTAAGAGTTAGAAATGGTGCAATTGTTGCAGACAAGTCTGTTGGCAGTTATCACCCTGTATTACCAAATACATTGATTCTGAACGAATGTTATTAGATACCGAACCTGATATACAACATCATATCAGTCTCTTTATTTAGTAAAGAAAGATATAATTTTGTATTGTTGGATAATGTTTTGAACATTTCCTAAATTAAAAGTTGATCGGTTCAGGCACGTTATCTAAAAGTATATACGTTCTAAATCAAACCACAGTTCTTAATGTACAAAACACATAATAGAGGAAGAGTTCAGAAAAGAACGAATCCTTCTTGAGGTATTGTAGACTAGGTCATATCAATGCGACCCAACTAGTTAAGTTACATTAAGATGCATATTTAAATCAGTTTGAACTTACATCTTGTAAAACTTGCCAGTCATGTCACAAAGATAAGATGACCATAGCTCCGTTTATTGGAAACAGAGAAAAAGTTAGTGAACTCTTGGGATTGATACATGATGATGTACGTAGGTCTCCTGTCTACACATGCCAGGACTGGTTCTTTGTACTTCATTACATTCACTGATGATCTCTCAAGATTCGGACATATGTTCCTGTTGAAACACAAGTCTGAACGTTTTGAGATATTCAAAGAATATAAGTTAGAAGTAGAGAACCAAAATGGATATAAGTATTATGTCCTTTGATGTGATCAGGGAAGAGAATACTTAAGCACGGAATTCCTGGACTATTCTAAAGAAGAATGAGATTCTCTCTCAGCATTACTCCTCCGTATACACCACAGTACGTTGGTGTATCAGGGCGGAGCAATCGCACCCTATGTGATAAGGTGTGCTCTATGATGAGTACTACTGAGTTGCCTATTTCCTTTTGGGGGTTATGCACTTGAGAAGCTGCATACCTATTGAATAGGGTTCCTATCAAATCAGGTGCCTACCACTCCATATGCGATATAGTATGGGAAGAGCCCATCTCTTAAGTAAGTTAAGATTTGGGGTTGTCCGGCCTATGTCTAAAAGCAAAATCCGGACAAGCTCGAAGCAAGGTCAGTTCTGTGGAAATTTGTTGGATATTCCAAGCATTCGCAGGGGAATATCTTCTACACTATTGAGGAGCAAAAAGTGTTTTATTTCTCAGCATGCCACCTTTGGGAAAGGGAATTTCTTGTGAAGAAATTAGTGGTCATGAGGTAGAACTGGAAGGAGTTCCAACTATACAAACTGCAGCTGATGATTTGGTAGAACCGGAGGATTCAATAGTTCCCGACGAATCTCAGCCTCTCCGCCGATCTGGTAAGGTTCCTCACCCACCTGAGAGATACTTCGGTTTTCTCTATGACAGTGGGAGTGAGGATTGCATCATGAGATGATGACCCAACTAGTTTCGAGCAGGCCATCATGAGTGGAGACTCTGTAAGAATGGTTGGATGCTAAGTGATCTGAGATGGAATCCATATACACCAACAAAGTATGGACTTTGGTTGCTTTATCTGAAGGGTTAAATCCTCATCAGGAGCAAGTATATCTTGAGAAGATTACTTGGTGTACATGGAAAAGTTGTGACTTTCAAAGCTAAGACTTGTTGCAAAAGGTTCTCGTCATCGACCAGATGTGGATAATGATGAAACCTTTTCTAGTCCCTATGCTTAAGTCCATTCAGATCCTACTTGCTATTACTACATACCATGACTACGATATCTGGCGTTTCGGTGTTATGACAGCTTTTCTAAATAGTGATTTAGAAGGGAGCGTCTATAAGTACACAGCCAGAGGGCTTCGTAGACAGTGGGAGCAGCGGAAACGTATGCAAGTTGCTTTATGGGTTAAAGCAGGTATCGCGGAGTTGGAACATCTGTTTTGATATAGTAGTCAAAGCGTTTGACTTCATCAAAATGGTAGATGAACCTTGTATAAACAAAAAGGTAGTAGGGAGTATAATGGTGATCCTCATATTGTACGTGGATGACATACTCTTGATAGGAAAGATGTTTCCTATGCTACGCTCGGTCAATCTCCTCTTATCACAAGGATTCTCCATATAGGATCAAGGTGATACCTCCTAAATCCTGGGTTTTGGATCTATGAGATAGATCTAAAAGGATGTTAGGATTCTCACTAGGTATAGTGAGATGGTATCAATCGATCATGGGGAGAATCACTGGATAACTTCCAGGATGATAAGGTCGACTGAATGTCAGTTACAGGCATTGCCTTTACCCTCCGTAGAGGGACGGTATAATGGAAGAGTTCTAAGCTAGATACCGTGGTATACTAGACGATAAAGGCTGGATATATTACTACTACCAAAGAGGCAGTCTGGATATATATTTTTGTTCATAAGATGAACTTCGTTCCTACCATTATGTGACAATAGAGTTGTGGCTTAGGCCTAGGAACCCTCGTCCCATCTATGATCCAGACATATTCTTAGGCAGTATTACCTGATCATGGAGATGGATGATCTCTACGGAGATCGAGGATAGGAGAGTAGACGCGGAGGAAAACAGGGCAGATCCACTCACAAAGGCCTATTCCCAGGAGAGACTTTTATGGGATGGTTGAGTATGAGATACTTCAACCACTGCTGATTGTTGGGTATGAGATACTACAACAGATGGCCCTAGTGCAAGTGGGAGATTGTTAGTGATATGTATGCCCTAGAGGCCATTACTGTACATACGATGTATATTGTAGTGGATGCTTGGACATATATATGGAGGACTTTCTTGCTCGACATGATAGTATGCTATCTGGTTGCTCTTTATCTTAATATGTACTCTGATTGTCTCTATATTACATGTTGATAAAGCCCTTAGCATGAGTACTTGACTACCAAGACTGTGATGCAGATCATACTAGTGGGGATAGTGTAGTCGCTAAGTACATCCTTCAAATGTTCCTAGTCGAGAGTGTATCGAGACAGGGCATCGATATACCAGAGTAGACTAGCGTATAGCTTCTCGACCCATGTAGATGGGCGATGGATGATCCCATATTCATTGGTGTTTGACATCAGAGATAGTATACGGGTGCTCAGTGGAGACTAGGTACACTGGACGGATGATTAGTGTCAAAAATATGAGTTAACCGCAATCAGAAACGGCGTCGCTTCGCAGCTAGCCGGTGAGTACGGGTCGATCCACAGAGACGGGTAAATTTCTTTTATGTGTTTTAACGAGTTGATCCAAAATGTCGTTTTGGTTGGTTTATAAAAATCTATAAAAACTGATCTAATTAATCTAATTAAAAGTCTTGCTAGGGTTAGGCTTAGGGGAAGTTTTGGAGATTAACGTTTTCTTCACCGCTTTCAATGCCTTCATTTTAGATCTATTAGATGTTAAGATAATTATTAATAAAGTGGATCCAAATCTTTTGGGAAGATGTTTCTTCCTCTAGATTTGTATCCTTCCTTTGTTGATAATTACCCTAACCCCCACGGAAAACGCGCGCAACCGGCCCTTTATAGTACGGTTCATCGTTACCTCGATGGGTAGGATGCCGCAGGGAGCGGGTTGTGCTCGTATGCGTGGAGTTCTAATTCATTAGGTGAAAGTGGCATTGAAAGGGATGAGAGATCTCATCTCTCAACCCTTTCCCTAAGGCTAACCCTAACAAGCGAGGAGATTACTCGCTCATTAGGGGATAAGAAAACATTTTAATTAAAAGAAACAGAAATAACATACCTTCCTAAGTTGACGGCTCCCTCCAAACAAGAAGAACAGATCTGAATTTATCTCTCAGAAATTCTGAAATTTATTGATTGAAAAGAGGCATACATTTTACAGATCTAAAATTACAATTTATAAGCAAACAGGAGAATTAGGGTTTCAGAGTCTCGTAGATGTGCAATTACAGATTTGCCCTCGAAAAATCCTAACATCTGCACCGACGCACCGACACGCCAAAAATCCACCGACACGGGCTTTGAATGGCCGCGGATCCGCGGCAAATGTTGGCTTGGGCCGCGGATCCGCGGCCCTTTGGTGGGCTTGGGTCACCAATTTTCTGCACTTGGGTTGTATTTTCTTGGGCTTCCTATTTTCATATGTATTTTCTCTGTTGGGCTTCTGGGTCTTTTCCAGATCTTCAGTGAAAACTTATTCGTATCTTTTGACCGTTCACTTGACATTTTGGACCTTGCACTGTTCTTCGTCTAGGCTTGACTAGGATCCGTCTAATTGTTGGTCAAAAGTCCCTTTTTCTGTTGTTTTGTGTCTTTTTCACTTTATTTGCTCCAGAAACCTGTATCCTGTAATATGCAACAAACGTGCGTCAAAAGTACCTGTTTATCTATAAAACGGATAAGAATAGGGGAATGAAAAATGCATTATTATGGTCTGAACAAATACCCCCAAACTTATCTTTTGCTCGTCCTCGAGCAAACTTATTATTATTTTTTTTATTCACTAAAATCCTAACCGCACTTTCGCAGGGAAACGCGATTGCACTGAGCACATGCAACAAGCCGTTAAACCTCTAGGTGTCCCTAATAGGAGGGGTGTTGTCTCCTGAGGGTTTTCAGCGGATTACACCCATAAAATCCTATCAACTCGGCCCATTGACTTTTGTTTTCCAATTAGGTTTTCTAACAAGGAATTCTATTACCTTTTGACTCGCAAATTATCTACCTATATTCTTCACATATCCTTATCATTTAACTTAAGATTATATATGTTCTATAGAGTTACTTAGCTTTCGGCATCTCTTAAGTTTTCCTTCTTGGATTCCATCTCAACTTAGGAATTTTCTATCAACTCTATTAAAGATACAAATTTTATCTTTCATTCCTCTCTCTTATCTAAATTCCAATCACATACCCCTACGTGTGTGTATAGATCACCCCTACACTTGGAAATTCAATTCAAGCAATCATGCCCTTGTCCATTGTCCAAAGTACTTATTAATACGTGAATTTTTAATTGAATTTTTGCTTACACATCCTTCATGCGACCGTTAATACTTCTTGAGATACCAACGACCGATTACAAAATGTGTTTGCACTTTAAAAGCGTACTTCCTAATTTTTGCAACACCCAAGGCTTTTAGCAGTGACTCCCAAATCAGTTGGTCTAAGGCACTAGGTGATGAAGCACCCTCGCTAAAGATTTTTCTATTTTTACAGCCTTAAGTAATCACAAAAACCAGTGTCCATTTTTTTTTATTCTTTATTCACATTTTTTTTCTTTTATTTTCATTGTACTAAGGACTTTAGACAAGAGTATTTCAAGGTCTCTTCTACTATTCCAAGATTCAAGGTGCGTGATTGTGCAAATTGTAGGGTATACATTTTCAGAATCTAGACTTAAGCTAGGAACTATTTTTCAAACTTATACTCTAATAAGAACATCAATACTCTTCCCTTGTTTCGACTTAGCCCAAGAAGTCAACCCAAAATTTGCCTATTTCTAAATAAACTACAAGGCATATACTTTCTACCGTTAAACTTTAAGAAATGTTATTTTTAGGGTTTTTAATTTACTAAGTCTAAGATCTAGTTGTTCCTAGCCAGTTTAACCTATTTGTCAAACTCAAGTCAATTAGCCAAAATTGAATACAATAATTTTTATAATTTTTGAAATTTTTCAAATTTTTATGGGTTTTCAAATAAATATGCAAATGCAAAAATATATACAAATGGATGCGAAGGAAGAAGACGTACCGAGCCTACCCCCAAACTTGAACTTGACAGTGTCCTCACTGTCATGCTAAACCAAGAGGGTCAAAATGTCGGCACTTCCCTGTTTATTTATTTATAAATTTTTTTATTGAGAAAAACAAAAATATATACAGAAAGGCCCTCCCCCAAACTTCATTTAAACTATGTTAGACATTACTGCCAAACTTTGCATAGACCAACACCAACCAGTTGAAAATTTTATCAGTAAAGAGTATGGGTTGGTAGAAGAATACGTTGTAATGATCCACAAAGAATTGGGGAAGATAGAAGTAGTGGTATGGGAGGTGTGGAGGTAAATATACAAGTGATGGTGATGCATCGAAACGAGAATGTAAATGATCAGCAATCAGTGGAGTGTTGGCATTCTCGTAGCTTATTAAAAGAAATGGGGGTATTTCAACTTCTAAAGGAGGAGGTTGACTCACCACAATACCCCCAAGATGTTCCTGTGGGTCCTCTAGTGACTCGGCATCATCCATCAATTGTATATGATACTTAATTATGAGAGAACTTATCTCCTCGATGTCCGCCATAGTCCAACCGAAAACTTGCCGCCTATCTTGTAGGACCGTTAAGAGGGCGTTCTCTTGCTCGAGGGCTAGAGAGGCCGATAGGATAATGGGAAGGGTCTCATTCTCACCTATCTAAGGTGAGATGGTAAGGGCGTGAGTTCGAGTTTCGGAAGCGGAAGAATCATTTTGGAATCTACCTCGAACTCAAAGGATTCCAACACAGGTTCGAAATCACTGTAAACAACCGATTCGGATGGCTCGACTAACTCATCCAAAAATTCAAAAGCCTCATATTCGGGCTATGAGTCGTCATCATCCGAAAAAGTAAAACATTCATAATCAATATCGGTTGTGTCAACGGTGGTAGGCTCAAGGAGGGACGCACTAGTGGCGTCAAAACTATGTTCATCAAACAAGAATCTTTCAAGCTCGCAGTCCTCCTGCGTGATTTCATGAATAGAGCAAACTTCTCGTGTACTAGTTTTTGGTACGGCGGGCAGACTTCCCATCTTATAAATATTGAACTCACTAGACATCTTTCCGAAGGATAGAGTCATGGAGCCATTGCGACAATTTATTACGGCATTGGAAGTGGCCAAAAATGGTCGACCAAGAATCACCGGAATTTGGTTTCTTGGGTTAGCAACAGGTTGTGTATCCATAACGATAAAATCAATGGGGAATATGAACTCTCCGACTTTGATCAACACATCCTCTAGTTGACCCCTTGGATAGGTGATTGATCGATCAGCCATTTGGAGAGTGCAACGAGTGGGTTTCAACTCTCCAACCCCTAATTGTTCGTACACGGAGTAGGGAATCAGGTTAACACTAGACCCAAGATCTAAAAGTGCTCGATTAATTTTCTTATCCCTAATTGTGATTGAAATCGTAGGACAGCCGGGGTCCTTTCGTTTTTGGGGTAAGGTTTGATGGTGGTTAATAGCATTGTTCACTGCACTAGCCACTAGCACTTTCTTGGGTACTTGAGATGCTTTTCTCTTTGAGGTGCATAAGCCCTTTAAGATTTTCGCATATGAAGGGACTTGTTGGATAGCATCCAAGAGGGGTATATTTATGCTAACCTGTTTAAATATCTCCACAATCTTCTCCACTTGTGCAGTTGGTTTATTAGGACTCAACCTGTTTGGAAATAGAGCATTTTGAAAATTCGTTGAGTCAAAAGTCTGTGGAGTAGACTGTGGATTAGGAATGGATCCCGGTGTAGATGTGTTCGTGTTGTGAGAAATGGGTCCGTTCGAAGTAGAAGACGTAGAGCCATGTGAAGGGTGGAGAATAGGCTCTAAAGAAAAAGGTGAAGAAGAAAGTGAAGAAAATGAAGAAGGGGAAGATGACGATGGAGAAAAAGAAGAAGCAGAAGAAGAAGAAGAACCACCAGCGGGGATGTCATCATGAGTTCCCACATTATTTTGCAACTCTCTTCCGGATCTCAACGTAGTCACCGCATTTACATTGTGATTGTGATATGCGTCTTGTGTGTGACCGGGATTTGGCACTGGTTGAGATGGAAGCTTTCCCTTTTCTCTCTCGCTCAACGCAGCAGTTAATTGTGCAATTTGTGCCTCAATAGATTTAATACTTTGATCGTGCGAGGCATTGTTATTCATCAAAGACTGAACATAATTTTCAAATCTTGCTGCGGATTCAGCAGATTGCTTGAGAAAAGCATCTAGACTTTTTTCTAACGAGATAACCTTATCATCATTTGGTTGAACCAAGTTGTTCGTTTGATTTGTATAAGGTTGTTGTTGGAAAGGTTGCTGGTTTTGAGTTTGTGGAGGTGCTTGTTGTTGTTGTGGAGGAGGTCTTTGAAAATTGTTATTCCCTTGGAACTGTTGATTTGGGTGACTCCTCCACCCCTGATTGTATGCCGAAGAGTACGGATCATTTCTTTGTCGTTGCTGAAATGCAGCATTGACTTGATCCTGTCCTTGAATGGGTGCATTATAAGGACACTCTTCGGTTAGATGTGATGGATTAGAACAACAAGCACAAACAGTTCGTGTGGGTAGAGTAGGGGCAGGAGAAGACGATGAGATTTTGGTCTCAATGGTTTCTAGCTTTTTCATAAGTGAGGCCATCTCGGCCTTCATAGCAATCGACATATCTATTTGATGTATGCCTGCCCTAGATTGACCAACAGAAGATGATGTGGTCTTGGTACTCTCCCACTGAATTGTTTGCTCACTAAGATCCTCAAGAAACTGCCATGCTTCGTCACTAGACTTAGAGAGAAAATGACCTTGACATATTGTTTCTAGCAACTGCTTCGTTGCTGCGTTCAATCCCTCGTATAATGTTTGGCAAAGTTGCCAACTTTCTATCCCATGATGAGGGCATTGAACAAGTAGGTCTTTAAATCTCTCGAAGCACTTCCAAAATGGTTCGGAAGGAAGCTGTGAAAATTGTATAATCTCGTTCGGATTCTAGCAGTTTTATGATGAGGGTAGAACTTTTTCAGAAAAGCTCTCACAAACTCATCCCAATTTCTAATGAATGTGATGCGGTGTTGTATAGCCACTTCTCGGCTAGGTCACATAAGGTAAAAGGAATGACCCTTAGCCTTATAGCGTCATCACTTAATTGGGTAGTTTTCATCATGGCACAAACGTTTTGGAATTTATTAATAAAAATATATGCATCTTCAGATTCCAAACCATGAAATTTTGGCAGCATATTGATGAAATGTGGTTTTATTTCAAAATTATCCCTATTTGCCGGTGGGGGTGAAAGACATGTGGGTAAAGAAGTGCGGACGGGGTAGAAGAGATCCTGGAGCGCAACTCGTGCGGGCGCTACAACAGACGGAAGATTCGGGTTATTCGCACTTGGCAGAGTTGGAATCATTCCCGTCGGTAAGGTATCGTTGGGGTTAAATCCCGACATACCTTCGAAAGAAGAATTTGAAGGTGGAGGTAAGGAAATGGACGGAATGTCGACGAAGGGTTCGTCGAAGGGTTCGTCGGTCGGTACCAACGAAACACGGACTAATCGGGCGTTAGTATCCCTAGTCCAAAGTGACATACACTAAAAGGGATAGTGTAGTCAGAAAAAAAGGAAAAAACAGAATGTGGGGGTAAGATAACGTCAATGAAGGAGAAATGGTGGAAGTGAGGTGCAAGTTTTCTTAGCGGCAAGGTGCAAGTTTTGAAAAGATTTTTCTTTATTTTTTTTTTATTGGAGAGTTCTGCAAGAAGGTTTTAGAAAATGGGACTCGTGACACAAATGTATCAACCACACATGCACAATCAGGCTTAGATCTAGGGTTGCCTAGGTCTGCTAGACAGCTCCTAACTAGGGCTAGAAATAGGACCTCAAACTGCCTCTTCACGGACAAATACGGCCAGGTAAATGGGAAGGAACCACCACTACAGTGGGCCTAATTAATAACCACTAGCCTAGACACCGCAAAGTCGGTTAGGATAAACGGCCGATGCCTATACCAGTCCTTTTTCTATTGAGCTCGATGTCCTTAGGTCTGAGTCTAATCTTTTTTAATTAATTGTGGTCGATGCAAAATGCTTTAGGTGTTTTCTGGGGTCCTGGGAAGGGTGATGAAATCCCCACCCAATCTGAGTTTGGTCAATTAGCCCCTTAGAGTCTAATTAAATTATGCAAAACAAAAATTCACTTGCATTCAATTTTAGCGCGGCGCAAAGAAACCTGCAGAAAATCTGTTATTTAGAAGGGGGAGAAAGACTCTTTACGCAAAGAATTCCTGCAGAAAATTTTTTACAATGGAGATATGGAGGTTGCAGAGGGGAGGAAAAGAGAGCAAACCATGCAAAACTGATGCGCTGACGTGGCAGGCAGAGCGCGGATCCGCGGCAATATGCCTCATTTGCGGCGGAAGCGTAGCCTTCTGGGCTGATCTCTCTCTGAAAAAAATTTCACTGCTCTGTTACCAATTTTCCCCTCTGTTCTGATATGCACTTTTCTGATTTACCTTCTGTAAATCTTCAGATCCAAAAGTCTTTGCTGTTCCTGCAAGATTCAAATAGCAAACCCTTCAAACAGATCAAAGTTGATAATTTTTTGTATTTTTTTATATTTTCAGATTTTTATAATTTTTTAAAATTTATATCAACCCGAAAATTCATAAAAAGAAAAATTACGCCGTCCCCGGCAACGGCGCCATTTGATTAGTGTCAAAAATATGAGTTAACCGCAATCAGAAACGGCGTCGCTTCGCAGTTAGCCGGTGAGTACGGGTCGATCCACAGAGACGGGTAAATTTCTTTTATGTGTTTTAACGAGTTGATCCAAAATGTCGTTTTGGTTGGTTTATAAAAATCTATAAAAACTGATCTAATTAATCTAATTAAAAGTCTTGCTAGGGTTAGGCTTAGGAGAAGTTTTGGAGATTAACGTTTTCTTCACCGCTTTCAATGCCTTCATTTTAGATCTATTAGATGTTAAGATAATTATTAATTAAGTGGATCCAAATCTTTTGGGAAGATATTTCTTCCTCTAGACTTGTATCCTTCCTTTATTGATAATTACCCTAACCCCCACGGAAAACGCGCGCAACCGGCCCTTTATACTACGGTTCATCGTTACCTCGATGGGTAGGATGCCGCAGGGAGCGGTTGTGCTCGTATGCGTGGAATTCTAATTCATTAGGTGAAAGTGGCATTGAAAGGGGTGAGAGATCTCATCTCTCAACCCTTTTCCCTAAGGCTAACCCTAACAAGTGAGGAGATTACTCGCTCATTAGGGGATAAGAAAACATTTTAATTAAAAGAAACAGAAATAACATACCTTCCTAAGTTGACGGCTCCCTCCAAACAAGAAGAACAGATCTGAATTTATCTCTCAGAAATTCTGAAATTTATTGATTGAAAAGAGGCATACATTTTACAGATCTAAAATTACAATTTATAAGCAAACAGGAGAATTAGGGTTTCAGAGTCTCGTAGATGTGCAATTACAGATTTGCCCTCGAAAAATCCTAACATCTGCACCGACGCACCGACACGCCAAAAATCCACCGACACGGGCTTTGAATGGCCACGGATCCGCGGCAAATATTGGCTTGGGCCGCGGATCCGCGGCCCTTTGGTGGGCTTGGGTCACCAATTTTCTGCACTTGGGTTGTATTTTCTTGGGCTTCCTATTTTCATATGTATTTTCTCTGTTGGGCTTCTGGGTCTTTTCCAGATCTTCAGTGAAAACTTGTTCGTATCTTTTGACCGTTCACTTGACATTTTGGACCTTGCACTGTTCTTCGTCTAGGCTTGACTAGGATCCGTCTAATTGTTGGTCAAAAGTCCCTTTTCTGTTGTTTTGTGTCTTTTTCACTGTATTTGCTCCAGAAACCTGTATCCTGTAATATGCAACAAACGTGCGTCAAGAGTACCTGTTTATCTATAAAACGGATAAGAATAGGGGAATGAAAAATGCATTATTATGGTCTGAACAACAGACTCGCCGAGAACTCCCAGATGGTATTATACCTCACATCAGATGGCAGTTCTCTGGCGACACTGGTACAGGTTACTTTGTAGACCAGAGATCATCATAGAGTCTTGTGTGATTCCCACTGTGCTTTGATTTCCGCCTTACCACGTTCAAGAGAACGTGCAAAACGGTGGCTTTTGGGTACAATCCCGAATCACATGGAGGTAATGAGCGATAGGAGGGGTTTCGTCTCTCCCAGTATTGGGAGTTGATGTTGCGATGTGCTCGATTGGTTATAACAGGAAGTCTCTGGCCAGGGATGCTTCAAAGATATACTGGTAAGTGTTATCAGTAGTTTCTCAACCCGTTATGAGCCTCATATCGGCATGACTTATCGAGTTACTGGGGTCTGACGTTTACCACCCCTAGACGAGATATGCGACATATCAGACGAAGAAACCGGACTGTACGGTAGTGTTACTGATTGGATTCGCAGGAGAGTGAGCAGGCTTGCTTGTTGATCTTCTGATAGCTCAATACCCGGGTGGCCGTTACATTTGGCAGACCGCTTGCGGCTTGTGGGTGTTTTATATGATCATCACCTACTGCCGGCGTATTGACGAGTCTTTAGAGTCCTAGACAGGGGTTTCCTGGCTCAAGCGAAACGGAGTAGGAGAACATATGTGATATGTGCAGGACCGAGATTAATACAATATGAGATACCGTATTCTATTCTCGCAAATTGTGACATTGGTCGGTTGTATGCGATATAGCCGGGTTATCGGATCAAGTGCTGATTCGATAAGTTGTTACATATGATATTAGTCGGTTATATGTGATATAGCCGGATTATTAAATCAAGAGTTGATTTGATAATCTAATGTATAATTATATATTAGATATATTATATTACATTAACTAGTATTAGCTCACTTATGATTCTTTTCTCACTTGATGTGCACATTGTATATATGTAATATGTATATTTGTGTACATGTTTTGCGTCATGCTTGATGATACATGCAAGATGGGTGTATGAGACTTATACCATGCTAGGGTTAAGTTAGGGTTTTTATTTATTGCTTAAGTTATAACAAAAGAGAAAGACTTGGTCAATGTTGTCAAGCTTGGATGAAACTTGTAGTAACATTGACAAAGTCCACTCTTTTGTCATTCCTTACGATATTTGTTAACCCAACCCTTAACCTTATCTCATGGTTAAATCTCTACATGAGTTAAGCATGAGGGCTTAACTCACCCATGGTTGCAATAATTCATTTGGATGAATTATTTATATGAGTTCATATTCTTCTTCTTCTTCCTCAAAGCTTTCTTGCTTCAATGGAGATGTGAGAAAATGAAATCTAAAGTGAGCAAACTTCCTACTTCATCATCCTATACTACTTGCCATTTAGTATACGGTGTTTGCTTCACTAATTCCATGATTAGTGAAAAGATAGCTTGGGTTAGTGTCTCCTCGACGTAGATCGTCTTCGGCCTCGAAGTCTTCGAAGCAAGCATGTTCGTTTCTTCAAGGGAGCCTCTCTAGAGTCCGGAGTTCATGATCGCAGCGAAGGGGACTACTACACGGAGCTACTGAAATAAAGGACCGGTCTACAAAGGTTGTATTCCTTGCTCGCTAGACTTGCAAAGTGTTTGCAATTTTATTTCCATCGATTTCTAGTTAACGAATTCTTTGTTAGGGTTAGCTAAAACGGCAAATTTTTGAATTTGGCATGAACGATACCTCTCGAAACCTTGCTACCGTCTTCGGTAACCATGCAGACGGATCCTCCATAGAGGAAGGGAGCGGGGCTGGCCTGATCATCCGCGGCCCAGATGAGACGGAAATGGAGTGCTCTCTAAAGCTCGGTTTTAGGGCGTCGAAAAACGCCGCAGAATACGAGGCCTTGTTGGCAGGGCTACGAATCACCTCCGAGATAGGCCTGAAGACCATCAGGGTATGCAACGACTCCGCACTAGTCGTCGGCCAAGTAACCGGGCATTTTGAGGCCCAAGAGCCACTTATGATAAAATACCCGGCCGAGGTAAAAAGGCTTCGGAAAAATTTCGACGAAGTCCAAGTGGTGCAGATTCAGGAACTTGAACACCCAGGTCGACACCTTGAGCAAGCTCGCTTCTTCCTATTCGGCCAATCATAAAAGAAATATCCTCTTCGAAGTCTTACCACGACCCGGCATGGAAGATGGCGAGGTAACACTCTAAATCTACACAACTCAGGAAGGAGGCAAAGATTGGAGAAAGCCCCTCGTGGAATTCCTGAAGGGCGGTGTACTTTCGAAAGACCGGGGAGAGGCTCACCGGCTTCGGGCAAAAGCACGCCATTTCATTTGGAGCAACAAAAAGCTGTACAAGAAGACATACACTCAGCCTCTGCTCTGGTGTGTCGACGCCTACGAAGCGAATTACATCCTACGGGAGATCCATGAAGGAGTCGGAGGAGCAAATCAAGGATCCCGCAAACTGGTCCAAAAGACATTGCTCCAGGGGTACTATTGGCCGAGAATAATCAAGATGCCGAGAAACTGGTTAGAAGATGCAAAAACTGCCAACTCTTCGGTAGCATTCCTCGCCTCCCCGCCACCGAAGTAACGCAGTTAAGTTTCCCTTGGCCGTTTGCGAATGGGGGATGGATATGGTGGGCCAACTCCCCACCGGCATGGGCGGACATAGATACATCCTTGTCACTGTGGACTACTTCACGAAGTGGATAGAGACTGTGCCCATCAGGAAACCGGACGCCTCCTCTACGATAAAATTCCTTCATAATAATATAATCTCCTAGTTCGAAATCCCGAGGTGCATCATCACCGACCATGTGACCAAGTTCGAGAACGACCAAGTCAAGGAGTTTTGCAGTGTCTGCCACATATTGATGAAGTTCGCCATGGTAGCACACCCCTAAAGCAATGGGCAAGCCGAAGTAGCGAACCGTAGCGTCATTCGCGGACTCCGGGCTCGCCTGGAAGGGAGAAAAGACGTCTGGGTCGAGGAATTGCCTTGTGAGCTCTGGGCACTATGGACATCAAAGAAAACGCCGACGGGAGAAACCCCGTTTAGTCTCTACTACGGTACCGAAGCAATGGTCCCGCTGAAATTGGATTGCCCAGTTATAAGGTCGAGCACATTGACGATGAAGCTAACACTTTGGCACTGCGAAGCAACTTGGACATCTTGTTAGAAAAACGAGATCGGGCGCAAATCAGAGCAGCCGCCTATCAGCAGCAAACCGCTCGCTACTATAATGCCCGGGTTAAGTATCGAGTCTTCAAGACGGGAGACCTGGTCTTACTAAGAAATGAGTTCGTAGACCAAGGGAGGCTACATAAGTTCTTCCCGAAGTGGGACGGGCCGTTTCTCGTAACGGAAGCATTGCCCGGTAGAGCCTACCATCTCATGGACTACGGAGGGCGTAATTTTGCCCGGCCATATAACGCCGAGAAGCTCAAGTTGTATAAATAAACATGTACCATCTTTTTTTTGAATAATGCATTTCCTTTCCGCATAGACTAAGTTTTCCGAACTAAGCCCTCTAACAGACTTCTGCAGCACCCCGGGGCTCCAGCCCTTCGTTACTTTCCCCGGCCCCGAGACTCCGGGTTTAAAAAAAGGGGTATGGAAAGGAGAAAAGAGACAATACACCATAACCAAAGACAAATTTATTTATTCGGAGGTATTATGGGCTCCCCAGCCTTACAACTATTACAACAGAGAAGGGCGAGGATTAAGAAAACCTTGTCGGTGATACTCTGAAAAAAGCTCCTCCAACCGAACCCATGCAGCCTCCGCCCTCTCCCTCTGATGATACCCGTGGAACCTAGAAGCCACGGACTGTTGGGTTACCTACAACGGCAGCAAGGTTTCAGGAGGCATCATCCATGTCAAGTTAAAATTTTGCCATTGAAGATAACCCTAAAACTAGGAACTTTAACTAGAGAATCAAACAAAATTAGCATGTTAACACTTTAACATCTAAGAGTTAGGGATTACAACCTTTGTAGTCCATTCCTTCGCTTCATAAGCTCCGTGTTGAGGTCCCTTTGCTGCGATCATCAAGTACCCGGACTCTAGAGAGGTTCCATGAAGAGAAAGATGCAACCTTACTTCCAATCTTCAAAAACTAAGATGATCTACCTTGAAGAATCTCAAACCCAAGCTCTTGCTTCACTAATCAAGAATTAGTAAAGCAAACACCCTAATCTAAATGTCTAGAATAGATGAGGATGATGAAGTAGGAATTTTGCTCTCTTTTGTTTTCAGTTTCTCACAAAATATCCATCACAAATAAAAAGCTAGAAATCTTTCAAGAGAGGAAGAAGAAGAAGAAATCCTTTTGTGATGAATAATGAATTATTGTTGTGGTTACAATTGCAACCATGGGTTAAGAATGAAAGGCTTAACCCTTGTAGAGAATAAACCATAGGTTAAGGGTTTGGGTTGGGTTAAAGAATATCTACACAAAATATCAAGCTAGATGACAAAAGTTAAAGCTTCATGAAAGCTTCATCCAAAAGCTAACCCAAAAGCTAACCCTAATCCAAACCCTAACTTGGTTTAAACTCTAAAACCATGTTTCATTTGTAACCCTCACATGTTACAATATTATATATCACATATACAATATATTTTGTAACAAAAGAAAACAATACAATTAACATATATCGCATATACATCAATGTATTATCCAGTGAGAAAATGAATCAATAAAGCGAGCTTATATTAGTTAATGTAACGTAATATATCTCATATATAATTATACATTAGATTATCGAATCAACACTTGATCCGATAATCCGGCTATATTACATATAACCGACTAATATAACATGTAACCTTTCATCGAATCAACACTTGATCCGATGACCCGGCTATATCAGATATACCCGGCCGATATCACATATTGTGAGAATTGAATACGGTATCACATACACGTATTATTCTCGGTCCCGCACATATCACATATGTACTCCTACTCCGTTTTGCCTGAGCCAGGAAACCTCTGTGTAGGACTCTAAAGAATCGTCAATACGCCGGCAGTAGGTGATGATCATATCAAACACCCACAAGCTGCAAGCGGTCAGCTAAACGTAACAGCCACCCAGGTATTGAGCGATCAGAAGATCAATAAGCAAACCTATACATCCTCCTGTGAATCCAATCAGTAACACTACCGTACAGTCTGGTCTCTTCGTCTGATATGTCGCATATCCAGTCTAGGGATGGTAAACATCAGACCCCAGTAACCGATAAGTCGTGTCGATATGAGGTCCATAACAGTTCGAGAAACTACTGATAACACTTACCAGTAAATCTCAGCAACCCTGGCCAGGGATTTCCAGTTATAGCCAATCTAACACAGTGCAACATCAACTCCCAATACCGGGAGAGACGAACCCCTCCTATCGCTCATTGCCTCCATGTGATTCGGGACTGTACCCAAAAGCCACCATTTTGCACGTTCTCTTGAACGTGGTAAGGTGGAAATCAAAACACAGTGGGAATCACACAAGACTTTATGACGATCTCGGTCTACAGACTAACCTGTACCTGTGTCACCAGAGAACTGCCATCTGACGTAGGGTATAATACCATCTGGGAGTTCTCGACGAGTCCGTCCAGTGTACCCAGTCTCCACTGAGCACCCGTATACCATCTCTGATGTCAAACACCAATGGATATAGGATCATCCATCGCCCATCTACATGGGTCAAGAAGCTATACGCTGGTCTACTCTGGTATATCGATGCCCTGTCTCGATACACCTACGACTAGGAACATTTGAAGGATATACTTAGCGACTACACTGTCTCCACTAGTATGATCTACATCATAGTCCTGGTAGTCAAGTACTCATCCTAAGGGCTTTATCAACATGTAACATAGAGACAATCAGAGTACATGTTAAGATAAAGAGCAACCGGATAGCATACTATCATGTCGAGCAAGAAAGTCCTCCATATATATGTCCAAGCATCCACTACAATATACATCGTATGTACAGTAATGGCCTCTAGAGCATACATATCACTAACACGGACTCGCCGGGTCCCCATTCGCCGAGCAAGATGCAACGACCAACTTTTGCTGGAAACACTCGAGAAGAAGGTCCGCCGAGCAGTCCCGCCTGCTCTTCGAGATCAGACCAAGCCCGTAAATAGTATACATTTTATCAAACGCCTCGTCCATCAACTGTGGAGATAGGGTGTTGTACAGACCCAAGGAAGTCCTCCATATCGCGTAGATTAGCACTTAAAGGATAGGAGATCGTCAGGGAAGTAAGCGCCCACAGTGGCCCTCCAAGCGGCCTATCACCGCCTCATACGTCTCTTTAGAACGATCGAGATTATAAAAATACACATCGTCCCGAGAAACGATCTCCTTGATGGTTTATACGCGATCGGTCATCTTCGAGAAACACAAGATTAGGAAGAAAATGATATGATAATTCAAAGGTGATAGCATACCTTCGATATTTATAGCCTCAACAAATATCTTCCAACGGCCGAGATCTACTCACATAACCACGCAAATCACGGAATATCGCACTTTCCCGATAAGGTAGCCACGTGTCATTCATGACGGTCACCATTCCCCCTATATGGGTCACGGAAGGTTGAACGACACCCCAAAGAAAAACTATTGAATTCAGAAAGCCCTCGAAAAGAGGCAGCCGAGTAGCTTCCTGCTCGGATCATCCGCTGAGGGAAGCTTCCTGCCTGGTCAATCTGCGGATCCAAAGCCCTCGACAAGAAGCAGCCGACTAGCTTCCTGCTCGGCTCATCCGCTGAGGGCAGCTTCCTGCCTGATCAATCTGCGAATCCAAACCCTCGACTAGAGGTAGCCGAATAGCTTCTTGCTCGGCTCATCCGCTGAGGGCAGCTTCCTGCCTGGTCAATCTGCAGATCTAAAGCTCTCAATAAGAGGCAGCCAAGCAGCTTCCTGCTCGGCTCATCCGCTGAGGGCAGCTTCTTACCTGATCAATCTGCGGATCCAAAGCCCTCAACTAGAGGCAACCGAGTAACTTCCTGCTCGACTCATCCGCTGAGGGCAGCTTCCTGCCTGATCAATCTGCGGATCCAAAGCCCTCGACTAGAGGCAACTGAGTAGCTTCCTGTTCGGCTCATCCGCTGAGGGCAGCTTCCTACCTGATCAATCTGCGGATCCAAAGCCCTCGACTAAAGGCAGCCGAGTAGCTTCCTGCTCGGCTCATCCGCTAAGGGCAGCTTCCTGCCCGGTCAATCTGCGGATCCAAAGCCCTCGACAAGAGGCAGCCGAGTAGGTTCCTGCTCGGCTCATCCGCTGAGGGCAGCTTCCTGCCCGGTCAATCCGCGGATCTAAAGCTCTCGACAAGAGGTAGCCAAGTAGCTTCCTGCTCAATTCATCCGCTGAAGGCAGCTTCCTGCCCGGTTAATCCGCGGATCCAAAGCCCTCGACAAGAGGCAGCCAAGTAACTTCCTGCTCGGCTCATCCGCTGAAGGCAGCTTCCTGCCCGGTCAATCCGCAGATCCAAAGCCCTCGACAAGAGGCAGCCGAGTAGCTTCCTGCTCGGCTCATCTGCTGAAGGCAGTTTCCTGCCCAGTCAATCCGCGGATCCAAAGCCCTCAACAAAAGACAGCCGAGTAGCTTCCTGCTCGGCTCATCTGCTGAGGGCAGCTTCCTGCCCGGTCAATCCGCGGATCCAAATCCCTCGTCAAGAGGCGGCCGAATAGCTTCCTGCTCGACTCATTCGCGGAGGGCAGCTTCCTGCCCGGTCAATCCATGGATCCAAATCCCTCATCAAGAGGTGGTCGATTAGTTCCATGTTCATCCCGATCAAAACCTAAATATAGGGGGCACCGGTGTAATGACCCCAAAATCTTTGTACATTTGTATTATCCCTCTTCAATAATATACCGTATTTATTTGTACTTAGTATTTTCCTTTTTCTATTAAATTTATTATTATTTTATTCCTCAATCTATTATGTATTTTTTTCTAGGTACAATTTCTTTTTCTTATATTTAAGTTTTTAACTTCTCATTCTTATTTTTCCTTTCATAAATATTTAACCCAAATCCATTATTCTTATTCTCTACAGCCCATCTAAAATGCCCATTTTCTTTTTAAGCAACATCATATATTTAATTCTAATTAAATATATGCATGAACAACCTTGTAGCTCATTGGTTATGTCTTTGCATTATTATTCAATGGATCACTTGTTCAAATCCCCATTCTTGCAATTATTTTTTATCATTTTTTATTCTTCTCATAACCTACAAATGAGACCTTTCATTTCCAAAATGAATGGCGGCCTTTCATTTCTCTTTTAATTCTCATGTTAAATGCATATATTATTATTCACCATTACACCATCTTTATTTGTCCTCCTCTATCTTTTCCTTCTTCACATTTTTTATCTCTCACTTCTCTCTTTTCACCTAGAGTCCAAGAAGAAGAACATGAAGAAGTCTTCAAGAAGGTCTCGCTAGTAACGCGAGATTATCGGCGGATAGACAAACCCGGTGACAATACCGGCTTGTGTATATAAGTCCCTTCTCTCTCCTTCCCCCCACCTCTTATTTTCCTCTTGTCATGCATCGTGAACCCCCTATTCTTTTCATATCATAATCCATAAGAGAAGATACACATAAACATATACATATACATATACATAAGTTTAGATATATATGATTCTATATGGTTTAATAATATCTTATTATCTCTTGTTCAAATTAAAGTATTTTTAATTCTTTCTTCATGACTAGGAATGTTTATTACAAGTTGTGAGAACACAAATTTCATGCCACAATATATCTATAATGTCACATGAAATCGGTTTGTTTATTAAAAGAAAAATAGAAGCCTGCATAAAATACTAGTTAAGCTTTCTGCCGATTTTAGTATACACATCAATACCTTTATCTTTAAAATAATTTTTAGAAATTAATTTTTACTTCTGAAAATTTCATGGAATTTACATGTGATAGATTATATTATTTTATACATGCTGTAAAAATTTTAGATCGATCCGAATAACGGTTTAGGAACTACATCGTATTTATTCACTGATCGTAAAACAGAAAACTGCAATTATCGGTCAATTTCTATGACATATAACTTGGTATAACGTTATCCAAATTGGGCAAACTCAGGTGTTTTTGATATCTACATCGAAATATATAGATTTTATTAGTTTTAAGTTTTTACTGAAAACCGACGTAAAATATAGAAAACCGCGTTACAATATTAAGTGACGGATCTGGACAGAATCTGTTCCGATTCGCACACTGTTTTTAAATTGGACATAACTCGAACACCCGATGTCCGTTTGTGACAAAATTTAGATGTGTAGATGCACCATTGATAGAAATATAATTTTCTGTATATTATATTACTTAGGAATGCATGAAACAACCTGATATAGGCTTTGCAATAGAATGTATAGTTGCTGTCCAGAAATCTAAATTTCTGTTTTAAACGCTGATATTAAAATAATCATAACTAGAGTTTCAGAAATCCAAATCATGTGAATCTTGGTGTTTTCGATAAGTTTATCGAAATACCTACAATTTTCTAATACTTTTCATAACCTGAAAACCGATAGAAATTAACTCAAACTGCGTTTTAAAAATATGTGACGGTGCCGAATAGATTCTGATCTGTTTTGCGCGACGATACGAAAACAGATATATCTCCCAAACCGGTAGTCGTATTTACGTGAAACTGGAACTCACGCATGAAAAACACTTAGAGACATTTTTTTATTTTCCGTATTCGTTCGACTTGATTAATTAGTCGTACATAATATTTCTTTATAGCATTGTTTTCGACAGTTACTCGTATAATATACTTGACTCATTTCATACTATTCGAACACGTATACATATTTATCTTGATCATTAAATTGTTGTATGTACATAAATACGATAATTAAACATTTGAGTTGTATCTTGAAAACTATACAATATTACTTTTTACAATAAACCCCCTCAAGTTTTATAAATTACAATAAGGCCCCTATCAATTATTGAACTTCCAATTATCTTTCTTTTAGTTTGACTCGGGTTAGAGTCTGACTATTTCTGACTTGAATATGATTCAAGTCAATCTATATTCTTTTAAATTCCAACTCAATATGAATACATGAATCCCTGAATCCAGTTAACAATCTATATAACTTGACTGAACCGAACCATGGATATTCCTTTTACATGTTTCCCAGTATTCCATTTACATGACTCTACGGTTATAACCGTTTCCTGATATCATGGTTTCGGACGGTCGGTTAATCAATCTTACAATCAATACAATTTTACAAGATAACAATACAAACAAGACATCGCAGGGTTTAAGGGGTAGATTGGTACGGAAGGTGTTAAAGGTGGCACGAGGTGGTCAGATTAATACACCTAACCTGAATCCTATTGCTGTTGTACCGTGGCATAATGGTTCCTTGTACTGCACGTGCCTTAGTCTCTGGCAAGTGAGACTACCCTCGTATACACTGGCATTCTTCTGTACCAAGCTACAAACAACAGCGTTACATAACATTACAATAATAGTTTACACTGTAAAAATGTATCTTCTTATTCTGTCTTCTCTACTTCCCTCTTACCTTTGAGACTTACCGAGCGATCTGTTCGCTGACGACATTCTGTTCTCTCTTCTTTGAATGTCGTCAGGTGACTTGGACCCGGCAGAAGTAGAGCCAACAGAAGAAGACTTGGAGCAATTTGCCGACGACCCAGCAGTATAATTTCATTGTACACTTTTCTTTTCAGTACTTTCCTTTTCCTGTTATGCCACTGTTTAGGCATCTTTATTTCAGTTGTATTTACCTTTCCATGTATTGTACAAAGAATGTTAATAAATAAAAGTTGCTGTTCTTTTTATACTCTTTTTCTTGTGTATTTGTATTGCGTAGCTACGCTTAGCGTATGTACTTCTGAGTACATACGTAGCGGACCTCGTCGCGTCCACTTCGCCGTACACTGGGAAGCGGGGCGTGACAGGTTTTGTTGGTGGCCCATGCAGGTCTTAGCTGTATGGAACACTACCATGCAGTTTTGTTCTGCGTGAACAACCTAAGCAATATAACACAAGAAACAACAACTGAAAACATTTTTTACATTACATATTCCTTGAATCCATCTTGAACTCCACCTTCGGTTTCCTTGAACTCCATCTCTCCACTTTTGAATCCTTAATTCTTATTCATCCTTTCTATTTGTATCTTGTAGACTTATTAGCTCAATTGGTTAGAGTATCAATCGACGGAGCTCGAAGAAGACAACATCCTAATCCTGTTTCCTTACTCTGTTACATCATCCTTCTTGAGTAATTTCGAGGACGAAATTATTTTTAAGGAGGGTAGAATGTAATGACCCCAAAATCTTTATACATTTGTATTATCCCTCTTCAATAATATACCGTATTTATTTGTACTTGGTATTTTCCTTTTTCTATTAAATTTATTATTATTTTATTCCTCAATCTATTATGTATTTTTTTCTAGGTACAATTTCTTTTTCTTATATTTAAGTTTTTAACTTCTCATTCTTATTTTTCCTTTCATAAATATTTAACCCAAATCCATTATTCTTATTCTCTAGAGCCCATCTAAAAAGCCCATTTTCTTTTTAAGCAACATCATATATTTAATTCTAATTAAATATATGTATGAACAACCTTGTAGCTCATTGGTTATGTCTTTGCATTATTATTCAATAGATCACATGTTCAAATCCCCATTCTTGCAATTATTTTTTATCATTTTTTATTCTTCTCATAACCTACAAATGAGACCTTTCATTTCCAAAATGAATGGCGGCCTTTCATTTCTCTTTTAATTCTCATGTTAAATGCATATATTATTATTCACCATTACACCATCTTTATTTGTCCTCCTCTATCTTTTCCTTCTTCACATTTTTTATCTCTCACTTCTCTCTCTTCACCTAGAGTCCAAGAAGAAGAACATGAAGAAGTCTTCAAGAAGGTCTCGCTAGTAACGCGAGATTATCGGCGGATAGACAAACCCGGTGACAATACCGGCTTGTGTATATAAGTCCCTTCTCTCTCCTTTCCCCCCACCTCTTATTTTCCTCTTGTCATGCATCGTGAACCCCCTATTCTTTTCATATCATAATCCATAAGAGAAGATACACATAAACATATACATATACATATACATAAGTTTAGATATATATGATTCTATATGGTTTAATAATATCTTATTATCTCTTGTTCAAATTAAAGTATTTTTAATTCTTTCTTCATGACTAGGAATGTTTATTACAAGTTGTGAGAACACAAATTTCATGCCACAATATATCTATAATGTCACATGAAATCGGTTTGTTTATTAAAATAATAATAGAAGCCTGCATAAAATACTAGTTAAGCTTTCTGCCGATTTTAGTATACACATCAATACCTTTATCTTTAAAATAATTTTTAGAAATTAATTTTTACTTCTGAAAATTTCATGGAATTTACATATGATAGATTATATTATTTTATACATGCTGTAAAAATTTTAGATCGATCCGCATAACGGTTTAGGAACTACATCGTATTTATTCACTGATCGTAAAACAGAAAACTGCAATTATCAGTCAATTTCTATGACATATAACTTGGTATAACGTTATCCAAATTGAGCAAACTCAGGTGTTTTTGATATCTACATCGAAATATATAGATTTTATTAGTTTTAAGTTTTTACTGAAAACCGACGTAAAATATAGAAAACCGCGTTACAATATTAAGTGACGGATCTGGACAGAATCTGTTCCGATTCGCACACTGTTTTTAAATTGGACATAACTCGAACACCCGATATCCGTTTGTGACAAAATTTAGATGTGTAGATGCACCATTGATAGAAATATAATTTTCTGTATATTATATTACTTAGGAATGCATGAAACAACCTGATATAGGCTTTGCAATAGAATGTATAGTTGCTGTCCAGAAATCTAAATTTCTGTTTTAAACGCTGATATTAAAATGATCATAACTAGAGTTTCAGAAATCCAAATCATGTGAATCTTGGTGTTTTCGATAAGTTTATCGAAATACCTACAATTTTCTAATACTTTTCATAACCTGAAAACCGATAGAAATTAACTCAAACTGCGTTTTAAAAATATGTGACGGTGCCGAATAGATTCTGATCTGTTTTGCGCGACGATACGAAAACAGATATATCTCCCAAACCGGTAGTCTTATTTACGTGAAACTGGAACTCACGCATGAAAAACACTTAGAGACATTTTTTTATTTTCCGTATTCGTTCGACTTGATTAATTAGTCGTACATAATATTTCTTTATAGCATTGTTTTCGATAGTTACTCGTATAATATACTTGACTCATTTCATACTATTCGAACACGTATACATATTTATCTTGATCATTAAATTGTTGTATGTACATAAATACGATAATTAAACATTTGAGTTGTATCTTGAAAACTATACAATATTACTTTTTACAATAAACCCCCTCAAGTTTTATAAATTACAATAAGGCCCCTATCAATTATTGAACTTCCAATTATCTTTCTTTTAGTTTGACTCGGGTTAGAGTCTGACTATTTCTGACTTGAATATGATTCAAGTCAATCTATATTCTTTTAAATTCCAACTCAATATGAATACATGAATCCCTGAATCCAGTTAACAATCTATATAACTTGACTGAACCGAACCATGGATATTCCTTTTACATGTTTCCCAGTATTCCATTTACATGACTCTACGGTTATAACCGTTTCCTGATATCATGGTTTCGGACAGTCGGTTAATCAATCTTACAATCAATACAATTTTACAAGATAACAATACAAACAAGACATCGCGGGGTTTAAGGGGTAGATTGGTACGGAAGGTGTTAAAGGTGGCACGAGGTGGTCAGATTAATACACCTAACCTGAATCCTATTGCTGTTGTACCGTGGCATAACGGTTCCTTGTACTACACGTACCTTAGTCTCTGGCAAGTGAGACTCCCCTCGTATACACTGGCATTCTTCTGTACCAAGCTACAAACAACAGCGTTACATAACATTACAATAATAGTTTACACTGTAAAAATGTATCTTCTTATTCTGTCTTCTCTACTTCCCTCTTACCTTTGAGACTTACCGAGCGATCTGTTCGCTGACGACATTCTGTTCTCTCTTCTTTGAATGTCGTCAGGTGACTTGGACCCGGCAGAAGTAGAGCCAACAGAAGAAGACTTGGAGCAATTTGCCGACGACCCAGCAGTATAATTTCATTGTACACTTTTCTTTTCAGTACTTTCCTTTTCCTGTTATGCCACTGTTTAGGCATCTTTATTTCAGTTGTATTTACCTTTCCATGTATTGTACAAAGAATGTTAATAAATAAAAGTTGTTGTTCTTTTTATACTCTTGTCTCTTGTGTATTTATATTGCTTAGCTACGCTTAGCGTATGTACTTCTGAGTACATACGTAGCGGACCTCGTCGCGTCCACTTCGCCGTACACTGGGAAGCGGGGCGTGACAACCGGTCTGCCTATCCTTGGCTATCGCTCGATTCATACTCGATGCACGATCGCCACCTCGACTGTGGGGAAAGGATGGACGCCGGTCTGCCTACCCTTGGCTATCGTTCGATTCTTACTCGATGCATGATCGCCGCTTCAACTCCGGGGAAAGGATGGACACCGATCTGCCTATGCTTGGCTTAGCTCTCATGACGCGCTCGCCCAACGCTTGTGAAAATTGAAGCACTCCGAAAGCGAGCTAAAAAACACTTGCGAGGTAAAAAGGCTTGCGGAAGAAAAAGGCTTCAGAGCTAAAAACACTTAAGGCTTGCGGGAGAAAAAGGCTTCAGAGCTAAAAACACGTGCGAGATAAAATGCTTGCGAAATAAAATGGCTTGCGGGAGAAAAGGCGACTCAAAGGCAAAAACACTAACGAGCTAAAATTTCTTTATTCACATTCAAAAATTATGTACATGGTATTATGGGATCCTCAGCCTTACAAAAAATGACCG
This sequence comes from Agapanthus africanus, assembly GCA_030015575.1. Lineage (NCBI taxonomy): Eukaryota > Viridiplantae > Streptophyta > Magnoliopsida > Asparagales > Amaryllidaceae > Agapanthus > Agapanthus africanus. Next base: position 410,061,682 of record CM057349.1, on the reverse strand, counting down.
GAGGCATACAAAATTGATAACTAAAACCGAGGTAGCTCAGGTCGCCTGCTCGGCCGGTCCTCCCCTGGCTCGGCGCTTCCATCGGGGGCTATAATAGCGACCTCCGGCCCGGCGTCTACGACCCCCGCCACTTGCCCTCCAGCCGGTCCGGCAACCTCACCCTATGGCGCTTCCTCGGCGAGGGGATACTGGGCGCGAAGCTCTCGATCGTTGAACTCGGGCATAGCTTCCTTGGCGGCGTCAAGGGCATTGTGCCACCCAACAGCCACGGAGTCGGCAAGGTCGACATAAAACTGATCGAACGCCTTGTACTCCTCCACGGACCTCTCCGCCCTGCTCTCCGCGAGCTTCGCCGCCTCGCAAGCCGCCCGAACGTCCTTATTGAGAGCGTCCCTCTGCTTTTTCATGGCGTTGAAGAGCCTGTTCACCTCTTCCATCTAAGTCTGGATAGCCCGGTTAGATTCAGTCAGGAGCCGATGGGACTTCTTCAGCTTAGAAACCGTCGGGCTCTCGGCGACCAATCTTGAGTCATGGAGGACCGCCTTTTCTTCCGCCTGCTGCAGCTGAACGAGAAGCTCTTCTTCTCACGAAGAAGATTCGCCCGCCTTCTTCATCGCCGGGGCCACCTCCTTAGATTCCATGGCAGCGAGGAGGGCGCAGTGCTGGAGTATCTGAGGAAAGCATGAACCGTGTTAAAAATCTGAAGATCGAGCAAAAAACACTTGAGAAATTCTAAAAAAAAGGATTACCGACCAGAACAGACTCCTGAGCTATCGCGGCCACCTGGGCCTTCATCGTGCCTAGGGGAATCTTGGCCCCCACCGCCTTCTCCATGTTCGCTAGTAAACTGTCGGCCATGGAAAGCCCCGAGGGCACCTCAATGCAGAACTCGCCTTCCTGCACCTGAATCCCGGTCGAATGCGACCGAGAAACCACCCTCTTCTGCCTCTTGAGGGGGGATTCAGGTGCAGACGGCGCCTCCGTCCTAGCTCGGGGCACCGCATCCCGCGCATGCTTGTGACCTCCCCCCACGACGCTCCTCCCGAACTGCGGGCGCTGCAGGAGCCTTGGCAGGAGGCACATGTCAAGGAGCCGTACTTGGAGATGGCCGAGCCGAGCTGGAGCCACCTCTATTCCTCCCCTGGGCTTTGGCGGTCATGGCAGCCATAATCTTCTGACGATCCATAGGCTCTGCGAGGAATACATAAAGAAAAAGATCAAAAACGAAATTTTAGCAAGCGAAGTCTAAACAGATCGACGAAGGCCCTAACTTACCCACAAAGCACGCGGGACTGAGCCCAGCCCAGCTCAGAGCAGGACATCAGCCCGTTGGATCCGTTCCCACTGCGACACCACCCTTACCTTAGGGGTGTTCGACTGCCTAACCCTAGGACAATCGGCCCTGTGCCACTGGATGGGCACCGGCCAATCCTCAGCTTCCGGTGGCCTGAAGAAGATGAATTTTTCCTTCCATTCGTGGATGGAGGAAGGGGCAATCACTACCCCCGACCCGGTCGCCCTGCCCTTATGCTTTTTTAAACGAAAGATAGACCCAGCTCGGTTCTCTCTTACTGGTGCCGGGGTGGTTTTCATAACAAAGAAAGGAAAGAAGGATGCTCAAATCAAAGGGGATCCGATCAATTATCAGCCGGACCAGAAATCCAGGAGGATTCTCCACGAATTTGGCGCTAGCTGGCCCGGGGCAAGGTGGAAACAATGAAGCACGGCGCAAACTTCAGGCGGGAAGGGCAGACATATCCCTGCCCAGAATGCTTCCAGGTACAGAGCAATCTCTTTACCCTGTATTCGGTCTTCCCGTTCACCCTCCCTGGCCAAACGAAGTGAATAGCTGGAGGGGATATGAAATCGAATCTGGATGTCAGAAAGCTCATCCAGACGGTTCAAGACCGAGGGCGCATCACGGATGTCCCGATGCGCGCCTTTGGGGCCCTTGTCGTTCCCTGGCGACGTGAGACAAGGGCAACACCCCCCTTAGAAGATGAAGAAGAAGAAGAGGAGGAGGAGAAACTCTCTTGGCTATCGGAAGCCGAGGAGGAAGAAGACCCACTAGACTCGGCTCCAGAAACTGAAACCTCATTGCCCGACTCGATCCCTACTATGTCAATTGATACTTCGGAAGATGACATCTAACCTGATTCAAGAAAGGACTCGTCGAGGAAAATTTTGGTTGAGGTTCTGACCTAAGCAGAGGGGCGCCGAGCAATCTTCAGGCAATGTGAGTCAATTAGGGAAAAGTGTCGGCCATAAAAGAGCCCCTCCTATTTATACACTCCATGAGAAGACATTAAGACTCCATATGGCGACCTGCCATCGGACGTGTCTCCTCATGGCAAGGTTTGGTGACAGCTCTTCACGCACCAGCCACCCAACGGTGGGCACATGGCGCGTAATCCAACCGGTGAGCGAACGAAACAGCGCCCCCTTTTTAAAAGTGCAATCATTTCGCTGATCCGCTGACATCACCAAAGATACGCACGGGGACTGAGACGCCTCGTAAACCGCCACGTGGATCCAGCAACCCGAGAGGAGCACCGCCAAATGTCACATCGTCATCGGACATCCCATCGCGGGGGAATCTTCGGCTGAATAATAGAAAGCAGGGCTTACCACTCCCAACCCTGAACAATAAATAGATCAGGGTGAGAGTGGGGGGCTGATGATGAGGCTCGTAAATGGGAACACCCCAGATTGTGACACGTGGGAGATGACGTGTCGTCAGCGCATACCCTCTGGACCCCTGGGGGGATACGACGTGGAATCAATGTGATACATTACGAGTCTTCCTCAGGACCACGTGACAAGGTGGTATCCGACCTTTTGGAAGAGCCTCCCCAGAGTACCCACCATATGCGCTCAGGCAGCGAGACTCCTCGGTCTCTTCGCTCGACTTCGAGCAGATGCAAAGCTGAGCATCCTCGGCCTCCCCGCTCGACTCCGAGCTACCCACCGAGCTGAGATTTCTCGGCTTCCCTGTCCAACCAGGAGCACGGAGCCCAAGCGCCTCCGTAACGGCTCCGTATATCTCGTCAGAACGAGATTTCCACCGCTCCACGTTCCGCATCCCACGCTGGCACGTTTCTCCGATAATGAGCGTACCTCGCCATTAATAAGTGTCTCCCGCCATCAACGCGAAGGTGCCGTAAGAGCGTAACGGACGGTGGGAATCTCGCGCCGGATCGCCCCCACGCGAACGCTATATAAACCCCATCTTCCAGACGATTCAAGTAAGTCAAATTCGATCTCAATACGCCGCTACCCTGCTTTTATACCTCGATACTTATTTGATCGTCGGAGGGTTCTACGGTGGTCACCCATCCCGGGACTTTCTTTGCAGGTAGCTCGGCGTCAACCACAACTCATTGTGTTCCACACGTCCAATTTCTACTTTCAATCTCAACCGTCTAAGAACGCTTGCTACAAGATCGACAGAGGACACCATCTGAGGGAGATTCCAACCTCCATCAGCACGTTTTAAAATTTTGCTGCATTCTTACAAGGTTAAAGATAGATATATAAATTATTAAATTTTATTTATTTGCAAATCTAAATTTGCAATTGTTGCTGCAAACGATGTGAGACAAATGAATTTCCACAAGACCACATCATGAATACAAACTCAACCTATTTCGCTACTTAGAATGTATTGTAAATACCGATCTATATGTTCACAATCAAAACATATAACCGGTACAAACAAAAAGTGTGAGTGTAACGGGCTTATAACATCAACGAATATAAAAGATGAAACTGTACATGAAAACCACATCTAAAACAAAATTATAGGTTCCTCAAAATCACATGATTCCACCAACCAAATTATGATACAAATAGATACCAAAACAAAGCTCAGACGAATGGATATTGTCAAAGCACATGCCTGGCCTTAAATAATCAATAAGCAAACCCGTACCATCCAATCAATGTACGCATCCAATCAATTCTGATTCAAGACTTAAAAAAAAGGAACATATAAGATAGGGTCGGGTTTGTATAAACGATGACCCAATTTGACCGTTTTCAGGTTTGATGGTTATATCCGCTCCGATTTGTTATTTTTTTTATTAAATCAGCACAACAATCAGTTATAAAATGCCATAAAACCTTAAAAAGAAAGGGTTAATTGTTAAAAAAACCCAAGCATTTTTATGTTGCCAAAAAAACCCTGACCTAAAAAATGCAGCCAAAACCCCCACAAAAAAGTTTTTAGTTGTCAAAAAAATCTTTACCTGTGGTATCTAGCAGTTTCCTGCGATATCTAAGCCGTAGTCAGCGATATGTAAGCAATTGCATGTGATATTTAGACCGTTTACTGTGATATCTAAATAGTTTGTATGAATTGATTAGATATAACATGCTATTATGTAGATATCGATGGAAAAATTTCCAGAGTATTTTATTACCGTTTTGAGGCCAGGGGTGTTTGACATCAGAAAAAATTGGTCGGTTTTTTTTTGGCGATTTACCCAAAAAGAAATCCAGTTATGATCAAACCCCACCGGACTTGCACCGGTCCTTTAACACGAAAGGTGTTCCTGACTCGACTTGAACTAATGGCCTCACCCAACTCGACCTGGTTGAGCATTTCCAGATCCAATCTCAGGAAGGAACCCAACCGTAAGCACCTCGCTTTTCTTCCCCCCTTCCCCCCTCTGGGATCTCGCTTTCTCCCTTTCTTCTCCTTTCTTCTCTTCAGATCACTGAAAGAGAAGAACTAGAAGGAGATCTCAAAGATGTTGAAATTTCTAAAGGGAGTCGTTGCTGGATCTGGAGCTGGCATCAAGGATTTCCCCTACACCATCGGCGAGCCCTACTCCTCCGCCTGGGGCTCTTGGACTCACCACCGAGGCACCAACAAGGTTCTTCTCACTTTTTCATCTCTTTCAATTTTATTCAATGATTTGCCATCTTCGTTGTTTTGACCGAAATTTCGATACCTGAACACTAGGCTGCACTAACTTTGTGTGTGTGTGCGGGGGTGTGGGGCTGGGTGGGTGGGTTGGGATGGTGGTGGTGGTGGGGGTGTTAAATGGACAGGGTCGTGCATGTACTCGATATTACGGGGACTGTGGGAATTCGGTGATAATCTAGCTGATTTTATTTTTTCAATCGACGCCCCCCCCCAAAGGGATTATATGTGCTTAGTTTTGTCGTTTGGATTTTTGTAATTCGGTGTGACCTTGTTCATTAGATGGAGCTAGACCCTACCTTCAACGGTCTATTTATAAATGAGGAGGGTTGGAGGACCGATATATAAAGTTCACACACATTCGTGACAAGAGGGCCTTCCGTCCGTTGATTTAAAGCAAACACACGAGGGGTTCACATTATATTAGTAAATATATATAGATCAAATGCAATCTTCAAGCGATTCCAATGGATCGCTGTCTCACTATCATCCTTTTTGTGAAGGTAAACATAAACTACATGTTGGGAGAGGGGTTAAAACGACAATACTAAACACTTGGATGTTTTTGTGTCTCAGTACAGCTGCTGGATAATGCATTTACCAAATCTGCTCCAATGTATTTTATATATAACACACACACACACACACACACACACAGTTTGATTTGTGAATTTTAGCCCATGGGGGACGTTTGTATTACATAGAGTCGATGCACCATGGAGTGCTCCTTTCAAATTGATACATGTACTATATGACCAGTATTTTGTGCTCTTATTTGGATGTGTAGTCTGTGTAGATTTGCTGGTTCCTTGTAGGGCATTTCCAAGTTTTAACCTGTCATGGTTGTGTCGGGCACGTGGCATGTATCATACACCGACACTTACCTGACACGTACTAGACACATATATGTGCCAGATGCACCATATGCGTGCTGTATATATTGTCTTATATGTGTCGTATGTGTGTTATATGCATGTCATGTTGTTCTCGGGTAAAAAAAACATGTTCACATCATATTCCATATATTAAATCTTAGAGCTTGATCCATATATAAATCTAGTCGATCTTTCTTACTTTATTCAAACAAGCATCTAGATGATAAACTTGATTTTGGCAAATTAGATTTTAGTCCGTCGTTATTTTCAACTTGTTATTTTAATAGCATTCTTGTCCTTGTAAGGACATTAATTTTTTTTTCTTTCTATGAACATATATCTTTAACTTTTCTTCAATTAGGTGATTTCTTACCTTCATGTATTATAAGTATCAATATATGATATTAGTTGCACAGCCCTACATTTTTACATAATGTTTACATGTTAATCACTTAATCCTTACAAGTAAATGTGAATCGTGCTCATACTTTTATAATTGATATTTTTTTATTTTTACCACAACACACACACACACACATTAAAATTATTATATTGCCGTATACCTGTGTCCTATTTACCATGTTGCTGTATCCGTGGCGTTCTGTATCCATGTCCATGCAACATATCTTGCAGATTATACATACAACTATTTTGAGTTTGTAAATTGTGTGTGAAGGGGTTTGCTCATTATCATCAGCATTTCTATATTTTATTTTCGCAACTCTCACTGAAATCATGGATGGATGCTTAACTGAACTAAATGCTGTTCTTGGGCGTATGATTTGGAGTTTTCCTCAAAACCATTGATGTGCCCGGTTCCGTGATGTTTCATTCTGATATTTATGGACCTCATCCAATAGGGCATACTTGCTTGTTTATGTTTGACTGTTGTTTAGGGTGAAACCACCATTTATCATGGGTTGCAGCAGGTCTTTTGATGCAGGGATCTGGTATCAGAACATGATTCCAGAATCTGTCTAGTAGTTAATGACTATGAAGCATGGATACTTGTAAATGCCTCACAAATTATCCCCGATCGAGTATCAGAGTCCAAACCTCTCGGAAACTCTCGGATTCTTTTTGATTCGCTCGGACCTGTAAATGTCTTACCAACTTCTCTCGAATCGATGCCTCTCCTCGTTCTCTCGAATATTATGACTCTTGATAATTTGAAAGTGCATTGCATATCTAACATAATGCCATTATTTATTTATATTATTGTGTGTGTACCTACCTTATTATATATTTCTATTTATTTAATCAAAAATTGATATAAAAACGTATCTCGTATTCTAAGTTTTTGGGAAATTGCGAATCCGCAAATCCGTGTCGTATCGTATCCCGTATCCGAACCCGTACTACATAGGTTAAAGAGATATTTTGGTGGTGTCTGTGGGTTCTATTAGGAGGCTGAGGTTCAAGCTTTGTTCCTCATTGGTGTCAATGGTGTTACTAGCGTTAGTCTTGGTAAATTAGGAAGAGAAGAGCAAGTACTTTGAGTGATTTTGGACTTTGAAGTCTACCTAGAAACGAAGTCAAAGTTGAATGGCTTGGAGTGATAGGTTCTAACAATTCGGCTGGGGATATGCAGTGTCTTGTTGGTCTTCTTTATTCCCTTCATTCCGTGTGTACAGAGAACTTGATCAGGAACCTGTAATTGGGTTAGTAGTTTGTAAAAAATTCTTTGGTTTGGATATAAGTAGCCTGTGGCCTTGGATCTTCCTGGTTGGAGCATTTAGACAAAGAAATATTCTCGAACCATAAAGTCCATATCCCCTCAATGTAAAATGGCTTCTATACGATGCTTATGCAGCTTTTGATGAAATAGTTCCATTATCAGTTGGGATACTGTGAAGAAATTTTTGATAGCACTTGTGCAACTTGTTGGGGTCAAAAGTTACACCCTGATCGAACAAGTCAAAGTCAATCAACCTCCAACCCAAGTGGGCCCAAGCCCAAGTCAAGACCAAGCATGGAAGGGGCCGGCTCCATGCCAAGAATGAAGCAATAAATTAGTTTAATATAATTTTTTTTAGAAATAAGTATGAAAAATGGGCAGAAAGCCAAAATTTTGTAAACCTTATGGCTTATGTGCAAAAGGAAATAAGCACATAAGCTATGTGATGACACAAGTGCCATTTGGCAAAACCCAAGGGGCTATATGTAAAGTGTGTAGCCAATAAAGGCAAACATGATTAAAAAATCAACACAACTTTTCATTCTCTTAAAAAAATTCTAGGGTTTGTGTATCTTTCTTTCAAGTTCCCCCCTTCCTTTTCTTTTCCAATTAAATCAAGAGTTTAACTCTTTTTTTTCCAAAAAGAAATAGTTTTTCACTATAAAACCCTCGAAGGGGAGTTCAGATCTCCCATCAAATCCCTAAAAGGGAGATTTTTGATCCCACCTCCCCTTTTCTCCAAGATCCAGCAAAAGGAGAGGAGGAAGAAGACCCATCTCCAAAAATCCCATTTCGGGAGGATCTGAGGCTCCAGGGAGAAGAATGGGTCCCCTTTGATCATCCCCGAAGATCTTCGAGGAGTTCAACTCCAAAATCCAAATTCTCAAGGGAGTTTAACTCCACATCTAGACCTTTTAGGAGTTTAACTCCAAATACAAGCCTTTTAGGAGTTTAAATCTAAATCCACATCCAATTTATTACATAGGAGTTTAACTCCAAATACAAATGTTTTGGAAGTTTAACTCTAAATCTATACCTAATTCCCGTTTAGGAGTTTAACTCCAAAGCCCCTCGGGAGTTCAACTCCCAGCCTAAGGGCTAAGCCCCTTTCTCTGCTGGCGTCCAGCCGTCGCGTGCCGCGCACGTGACCCGCGGGCGCCCAGAGCCCGCGCGCCACTCACACGTCCTTAGAACGCTCCTCACCCCTCTTTTTCCCTTACGCTCCACACTCAAAACACGTCTTCTGTTAGAAAAAATTTCTAACGGGGCGCTGCCTCGCATTCTGCAAGGGTGCTGCTATCCCCCTTGATCCCTAGCCTGCTATCCAGATAGCGGGACACCCGTAAACTTTGTGAGGCCCTCAATACGTCCAAGACTCCTTTCAAAACACAACACACACTGCATATTGAGTTCGCATGACCATTTTTACTCGTCAATCGGAGATTCTCTCGCTCCAAAAGTAAGGGGTAATTAACGACAGTTTATTCGACGGCTGCAGGAGGTTCGGATCCCCACAATCAATAAACCCCGGCTTACCCTAGGCAGGAGGAATCTGTACATGCTTGAGAAGCTCGTGCATTCCCATCTAAATAGGGTGACGAAAAACACCCTACACAACTTACTCAGATGAAATTTTATTTTACCCATTTATAGTAAGATCTATACGGTTCTTTTTAAGTATTTAGATTACAGCTAACAGAGTTGAGTGCATACCTCTGATTAACCTCCATCTATTTAGGTTTTGACTATGCATGCTGACAGATTTTTCTAACCATGTCAATTTTCTGTTTCAATTCCTTGCACGATTTATCACAGAAGAAGACATTTTTTATATCGGAAAAAAGACATGATGCTGCTTAATAAATTTGTTTTATCTATTCTTTCATTAGATCTCTCAGTTCTTGCTGTCTGTTTTTCCAGGATGACGGGTCATCTGTTTCCATATTTTCTCTTTCATCAAGTAACAGTCAAGATGGGCACTTGGTTGCTGGTCGCAATGGTGTTAAGCGCTTGCGGACAGTAAGTTACTAAGATTGTTGCTTCATAGACATTGATTGTACTTCCCTATGTTGGCATAAGAAACTGGTACATCTATGCATCTTCTTTTCCTTTGTAAAGCTTTCATATTCCCTTGTGCTGATCATTATTACTGGTAACCGGTAGCTATTTTGTTTCCTCAAATAATTCCTTTTCGCTTCTGGGAATTGTTAAAAATTATGAAGTTTTATTTTATCATTTGTGACTTGTGCTTATACCTATAAAGTATGCTCTATAATCAGCGTTTTTAGTTTTAGTTCTTTTCAGGTCCGTGATTATAGTATCCTGCACCCCCTACTTATTTTTTGGGGAAAAAAAATTGATCATGGCTCTCTTAGATTGTCGACTGCAATACCATAGTAAGATCGTATAGTGTCCATCGTGGCACGTCCGTGCTTCAGCAGTATAGATCTCCCGCCTAAAGCGGAACCTTTAACCTCCTGAATCTTAAAAAAGTATCTCTACTAATTTTAATCTCCACTGCAATATCAATCATTAAAAACATCAAAAATACTGTTTCAACTTTCAAGTGCCAAACAATGAACATTCGTTAGTAAATCTTTGCTTACTTTGTATATACATAAGAAAAGTAATAAATAAAAATCTCAACTAACTAAATTAATATTTAAACATCACTTTACAAAAATAGAGTTTGATTTTGAATTTTAAATTGAACCGTTTGATATGATAGGTAACATATGATTATTTCTAACCGATTGCAAAGTCTTGTTTAAAAATAATTTTAGTTGAGATAGGGAATTATTTGACATAAGATGGATGAAATTTTTTGACCAATTTGCTTTAATGGGTAGAATAGTAGATTTTTGGCACTTTAGACCTCCTGAATATCTGCCAGCATCTTGCCAGCAGTCTGTCTCATAAAACTGTCTTCTGTGTATAACTCGATAAACTTTTTGACTTGGTAATTCTTCTGTTAATGTTGTTTTTTCCTTTTTAAAAGGGGCTTAAACTACCTACTAATTTTTTCAACGGTATTTAGTGTTTGTTTTTACTTGATGACTTGTCCATATTCGATTACTATAGTAGGATGTACTGGATTACCCATGAGAAGGTCATACCTTCCCTAAGTGCCTACTTCCTTCATATCCAGATGTATTGGTTTTCAGCTTTCTGATATGATATTGCATATTTTTTCATTCTAAAAAATGTATCAACAAGTGGCTTTAAGCTCTCTATATGACGTGAGTCCTTAGCAGGGGTCATAGAGTGAAAGCCTCGACTCGTGTGCTGCCTCTCCTGCATTCTTTAATAATAATTTCCCAATTTACGAGATAGTTGGTTCAGAGGTGTACCTAACCTTTGTTTATGGAGATGATGTAGGAAGGTCTCCATCAAAAGGCCTAAACCGAGTTATTTAGTTTAATTTCCTAATAAAGGTTTCCTCTTTAGACTAGGAGTACGGTAATTATTTTAGGCCGTTTTTTTCTTTCAAGAGCTATGGTAATTTCTTTCGTAATAAGGTTCCTACTTGGATAAGGAATAGGTCTTTTCCTAGTCTTTTCTTTCCAAGAACCTGTCTTTTGTAACCCTATATAAGAGGGAGGGAGGGGGAATTGGTGTTATAGTTTTCTAAATCTTTTGATAATTAATAAAATTGAAGTTTTCTTCAACTCGGTGGATTCCGATTATCGTTCGTGGATTCGAGATAGCCTCGTGGATTCGAGGAAGGCTCGTGGATTTGAGCGACCCTTTACCTCATCGACGATCGTCTCGGTGATGTTGACCCACCCATCACCAACCTCCGCATGCGTCAGGAGGATACAGGTTGGGGGGTTTGGGTAGATGATGGAAGCATAGAATGGTAGTTCAAACTAATGGACAAAAGCAATGAACTAATGGAGAATATTCTAACTGGGGATGACAAGAACAGACCAAATTAAACCACAGGTAGATGTATAGAACTCATGAGGTCGAGTATGAACATTGAACTTGTGATTTTATTTATGTTATTTAGTATCGTGTAGTTTCTAAATTTTAACCGAGGAGATGGTCCTTAACCGAGCAAGAATGGAAGAAACAGAGTCATATAACCAACCCCAAAATTGCGGGATAAAGGCTTCTAGTCGTTAGTTTCTAAATTTTGTTGCACTGATCTTTAACATTTTTGTGATCTCTTGACTTTGTAGAAAAGCTGAGTCTTTGGAGTTTGCAATTTTTTTTGCACCTCGGCTTTACACTTCATTGCAATCATAGCACACAGTGCTTGTCTCTGTCCTCGCTGAACACAGTATGCAAGTTCAGAAGTTTTATCCATTTTTTTTCAGGTCAGGCATCCAAATATCTTATCTTTTCTCCACAGTACTGAGGCTGAAATTATTGATGGACCCACTTCCAAGATTACAATTTATGTTGTAACGGAGCCGGTTACACCTCTTTCAGAGAAGATAAAGGAACTATGTTTGGAAGGTACTCAGAGGTATAAACACCTTCTTTTTGCTAAAGTAATTATGTTAATGCATACAAATAGCATTCATTATCTTTTGATGGTTACTAAATACAAGCATTTGATCATCAATGAACGAACAAATTTTTATTGCATGTTTATCTTTATATCTTGTTGTGGTAGACTCTGATTTATGGGTCTTGTGACTCATCTATATGCCGGATGCATTGTTATACCAAGGTTGAAAATCTTGGAATCGGGATCGATATAGACGGTGACTTTTGGGATTGAAATCGGCAAACTCGGCCACATCGGATCGGAATATCATATTTTATATTGTTTGAGAAAATGAATTTTTAAAGATGAATTTAAATTTTTTTTTTAAGTAACTATAAACAATTTGTTAGTTTTTTTGTAATTAATGATGTCGAAAGTCATATCAATGATGTCAAATTAATCATAATTCTTAATGACCTATAATAAACCCATTAATTAAACCATCAATGAATCCATTTGCCCATTAGTAAACCCACTAGCCATTAATAAACTTTAATATGAAAACCCTATTATAAAATGGTAAACACAATATTGCTTGGTGTCGGATGGTATCGGTCTCGGATGGTCATTTTTGGGATCGGAATTGGCCATCTTGGATCGGGATTGGCCGAGATTTCAAATGGTTGTACCTTCATCTTCTTGAAACCTTAAATACTTCTAAGCTGTGGTTTACTGTGATATTATTCTTATGCTTTATCAATGTGGGTTTCTTTGTCTTGATAGGTTCTATTGTAAGCCACATGTGAGATCAGAAGGATATGATTTACTCTGTTAGTTACTCCAGAAAAATGCACTCAACATGATTGCCCATTAAGATAAAATCCATTAAATTACAGTACTAAACTGATTGTACCCAGATCTGCATCACACATACTAAATCTGGTTTCCATTTTGCAAAATATCATAGCAAACATCATAAATACAAGTTTCTATGCCTATTCTATTCTTCGGAATTATTCTCATTTGCTCATTTCCTCTTTTGCTAGCCCACTGCACTTAATGTTCTTGAATACCTATTCTCTTCTTTTTCCCTCCCTAATCGGATAGAGGAAGAGGGAAAGGTGGCTGGAAGGAGACTGTGGAATCTCTCTTTATATGTAGAGACAAGCTATAGCTTGGTGAGGGTGAGAGATTTTGCATATACGTGCTATGGTTTTGGCTCCCTCCTTATATCCCTGTGTATATGAACACCTGTTTGGCTCTGGGTTAGGCCAGCATGGTTCCAACTTGTTGCAACAGTCACCAATCATGTAAGGTCCAGCCCGATTGTTGTGAAATTGGTTATATTTACCTATTTCTAACATATAAAATGCTTGATGAAGAACTCAGCTTTACACCACATAGATAGAAGTAGAGAGTCAACCAGCAAAGCAATCAATATGATCTTCATTGATTATACCTTAACAAAAAGCTAACCCCTTGTGATCAAATACTTCAGTATACTGTACCTTAACATGCACATTGTCCCCATTGGGACCATGACTTTACAAGTTCCAACCCATAGACGTACTCAATTGTGCAGGTATATACTGCTCTGATTGAGTCCGTTGCATACCCACTTCGGTCCAACCTAAGTGACTATGGCATATTCCCAAAAAAGTTTGCAAGTTCCAAGATAGACTAAAATTCATTCGGTGGAACAAATGATCATCCATGCAATCCTTGATGTCAGAATGTCTCCTTTTGTTTTATGAGATGGGTATCTAGAGGATTATTACAAATAAATTTCTTGTTGGTATGCCTGTTATTTTCATCACAGGATTTAATGTGTCCAACTTATGTTTTATATATGACCTTTCTACTATTACACAACCCATAATTCATGTAATCGAAGGCCAATGGATGTTAATTGAGGAGTTAGTTTGGGTGTTGCATTACATGATTTATTGATGATCAACACCTTTCAGGGTTACTGCTAGAAGGTTAGTAAGCTGAGAGAAGCTAATTTGTATAATATGCTTAATTATTGTGTTAACAGGCATCATCTTTATTGTTATAATTGATCTACCGAAATTTATTGTTCTGCGTGGTGATAACTTTCTTCATATTGCACAATTTGTATATACTTAAGCAATTTGATTGATTCTAAGTTCAAGTACTTGTTTGTTTTTCGACCACTTTCTCTCACTTCTATATTTGATCATTTATGAATTTTGTAATAATGAAATACACTATATTTATAATGCAGGGATGAATATTTTGCATGGGGACTCCACCAGATATCTAAAGCCGTGAGCTTTCTAAATAACGACTGCAAGCTTGTATGTACTATCATCCTTATCTGAATTTTACATATCAATCTACCGTATAATTAGCTGACTTGAATACTAGTGAGTTTTTGCATGTTTCATGTTATAGTTCAGCTGGAATCTTTCTAGCAATTGCTTATTGGTTTCCCTTGTGTTTAACATGGGAACCATTCATTCGATCAATATAGTTTTTGTCTTGTTACGTAGGTTCCTGAAGAAGCTTCTGTATGTGTATATATAAAAGCCGAGGGAGCTAATTTCTTAGAAAGGGATCATTCAGATTTGTTGAAAGTAAAAAAACCAAATGATGAGACTTTAAAGATGGTCCTACATCGGAAACAACAAAAGAAACACATGGATATAAAATATAAAATGAGTCACGTCTCAACAAGGCACCTCAACAAGGCTCGAGTCTTATTGTTGGAACCCACTTATCATTAAAAACCCATGTGTAAAACCCCATCACTCTAACTCTTCTCTAACTTTAAACTCTACTTTAAAAAAATAACTTTAACACTATTTACTATAAAAGAAGAAAGGAGAGTAGTATGTTTATGTATAGTTTTCAAAAATAAACCACACAACGAAACATTATGGAATTGTCACTCGCTACAAAATTTAAAATTAAACTAGAATTGAAAGTAAACATCTAAAGTAAACAAGAATTTGACACTCGCTACAAAATTTAAAATTACATCAACAACAGCAACAGCAATATCGAAGTTTTGTTGCAATAATGGATTTGTCTTATGTGGTGATGAGAATCAAAAGTCCAATCAGGTTCTGAGGGCATATGAGTGGAAGTAGTACAATTACTTGTTACCCTACAAGAGTTTGTTCTATATTCCCAGCATGGATGACAGTGGGTAAGAGAGGGGTCCACCATCGAAGATAGTGAAAAGCTTAGGACTTACGTATTAAGACCTGCCATTTTTACCATGCTGCTTAAGCTTGTGCAACTTGGAAGGAACCACTGAGAAATCACTTATTATTAAGAACTATACTAGACGACAGGGGTAGGATGAGAAGATCTTCTGATCCAGTTAACACTTATTTCTTGCAGGCTTGTAGCTAAGGCATATAAAATCTACTATTCACTCTAAAATTTTAAGATATCCTTCCTTAGATTATTAATGAACCTGAACGCATGCATTAACTGGGATATAGACAAAATCCATGTTAGCTTCTAAAGTTGTCAGCGTAACAGGCAAACGAGGCAACCACCTAGGCCTACAGTAGCCATATTACCTGAGGTAAAGGAAGAGAAAGACAAGGAAAAAGAGAAAGAGCAAGAGAAAGAGAAAGAGAATAATGGTAGATAATTTCTGTTTGCTGGTATAGAATTTTTCTGTTCACTGCCTCTGCTCCTGATGCCTCCATGTGTCTTCACACAGGATTATACACTGTCCGAATGTATACAGGACTGAATGAGAGAGAAAGAGGGAGGTTAGAATTATTATCATTTAAATCTAGTTAAACTCGAGCCCTCCCGTTTACATCTGTTTGAATAAAAGTGAGTCAAGTGGGCCCGATCATATTTAAAATGGATACAATAATACATTTGTTCTTGCAGAACTCTCTAATCTCTGTACATCATGCCATCTGTGAGTTTTTGGCATGGGTAGGGTTGCGAGGGGAGGCTGAACCACAGCCATGAACAACAATGAACATCAGCAACAACGATAAAAAATGGTGAAATTAAGCCCAAGTTCTTGTGCTTGCGACTTGAATGAACACATTATTCTATTTTTCCTTCTTTTTTCCCCCTGATTTTCCTTCTTTCCCTCATCTTCCTCTGGTTTTAGTTTTTTAATAAAGAAGGGAGTCCTTTTTTTTTAATAAATTTTTTACTTTATTCGATAAAAAGATACTTTCAATACCCACCCGTGGTGACTGGGCTGGCGGTAGGCATCCACTTGCAGCTTGCCTAGCATTTTCAATCTGTGGAACATTGGAAGTTATTAAGTGTGGTGCTGAAAGGCATTTTTAGATGCACATTTTAGATTTTTGAGAGCTGGAACAGATGCAACACGCGGTGTACATGGAGAGATTTCTTAAGAAGACTTCAACCATGTTTCAATAATAGATTTTGGTACCCTATAGATTGCTATTAAGGGAGAAAGAATCAAACTGGATAAACAGTTCTAGGAACCAGTGTTGAGTAAATACCATGCTTGATAGACATTTTTGTTGACTTTTGGTATTCAATAGATATACTGAGTCTCTCTCTCTCATGCACGCGCGCGCGGATATTGGTTAGTGTGCTGAGACCGAAAGAATCTTGTCTAGCGTATAATGGAAATTTGTGAATAACTGCTTACTATACACTTGATTTTCCAGGTTCATGGTAATGTGTGCTTGGCCAGTGTTGTTGTGACACAGACCTTGGACTGGAAGCTTCATGCCTTCGATGTCTTATCAGAGTTTACTGCGAATAGCGATCCTTCTTGTAGCCCCATGCTGGTAACCTTCTTTCCCCCTCTATTCCTGATTGTGCAAGCACTTGCCATTCTCCTTCTCCTTTCCATAAACTATCATTAAATCTTTACTCTTAGAGTATAAGTTAAATTTTCAAGTGATACCCATGAGTTGTAATTTGAAACCAAATTGCTTTGAGATTGTTATTTCATACTTGATAGTTAGTGTAGCTGTTTGTTGTTTGTGCTTGGTAGCATTAGTCTGCTAAACATTTTGGAAAGAAATATCTTCAAACCTACAACATGTATAAGAACCCGTGGTATGGAATTTCTAGCACCCGCAATAAGACTTTCATTTTAAAAAAAAATGTTCTATGAGCTTCATTGGACTTTTCCTAGCAATAAAGCCATAACTATATTCTCCGGCTGTTAATTCTTGAGCTTCTTGATAAAACTATATTTATACGTTTATGTTTGACTTATATGTCATGACTGCCACCACATTAGTCTGCAACAATTGCCATGTACATGATACTCTGCGAAAATTCTCATTAGTTATGCTGTATGAGCTTGTCCCATTACATAAAGCTATTTTTGATGGGCTTCCTTGGCATCCCTGCATTCTCATTTCCTTTGTCTTCATTGGCGTGTTATTATTTATTTCTTTGTTGTCATTTTTTGCAACAAGTTTGCATCTGTCACTACTATAGCTCTCGTTTAATTTGGTTTGGTATGGCTCTCTCAGCTCATTTTTGTCTTCTCTTTATAATTTGACCCTTCAAATATATGTAAAATGGAAAACATAGTAGACAACCTTTTTCGTGTTTCTTTTCTTATCTTGGTCGATACCTCAATCTCCTGTGTCATTCTCCTTGATCATGCTGCTTTCACCTTCTTACTCTTTGCAAGGATAAAAAACTAATTAATTTTATGTTGGCTTGGGTTCATTTCTCATACAAGCTTTAAGCTGAACGGCAAAACTTTCTTCCTAAATCATAATCTACAACACGATTTATTTCATTGACAAAAGGAAATGGAAAAGCTGGAGAAGGAAAGTAAAACAGAAATGGCTATAATGGTTTAATTCATAAAATGTTAAAGATGCTGTTTATGGACAGTGACCAGGAGAAATTAGTAATTCTATTTCATTTGCATTTATCTCCCTCATTCTTAAAAAAAAGTCATGTCTAACAAATTGAAATCATTAATATTAATTTTCACTCACCTACCCTGGAGTCTGGATAATGAATGAACTCCAGTTCTTTTTTAAAATATAACCATCAGCTCCTGATATGTGTTTCCCCTTGTTAATTCTAGTAAATTTTTGGTTGTTTGTTGCTTGATGACAAGATCTTAGACATCATGACTAAATTAAGGGAACCTGCATCCCTCTTTACTGCTGTTTTCTTGGCCATTTATCCTTAATTAAGCAAGTTTGGGGTTGCTTGCTAACAGTCATCATTTTGTTCAACATTTCCATGAAGTCTTTCCTGTTTGGAATCATATTTTATTGCACATCATTTGATCAAAGGAAATTGATGAGCTGGCTAGCCCTAATATAGAGTTATAGACTCTTGGTAGAGCTACTTCCCTTGCATACTCCTGTTTTAGAGGACTCACCCATACATTCAATTTACATTTACAATAAATAAATCACCCTTTTCCATCCTGCAGTGATTTTTGAGGAACCCGAAATACATCTGTAATCTTTATTTAGATTTCACATTTGAAAAATCCCAACATCGGAGTCTTATCCCCCCCCCCCCCACACACACACTGTAAATCTAAAATAAAACTCTAGCTATCTGTCAAGTCTCCACATTTGAAACCATTTAGAATAAAGATGAAAGCAATTCATTTGCTCCTATTTCTTTCTTAAAAGACCAATACAAACTACTCTTAGAATTATCTTCTATTTTGTCATGCTCAACTCCTGAATCCTTCACCACCATCCTTTTCTATGGGAAAATATGATCGCCTGAAGGTTGTTCAAGAGTTGTAGACTTTCCATTCTCCCTGGTTGTAGACATGCAAGTAAAAGTGGTACAGATTTTATGTCAGTGATAGGGGCTAAAAACTTTGCCACATCTTCATTATCTTAGTTAAATTATATTTCCTGTTATATATATGGAGATATAAATCTCAAACTTTTGTTACTTTCCATTATTTAATTATCTCAAAAGCTAATTTCGATTTTATTATTACTTGAATCTTAGTACTGGATATTTCTCCTTATTGATTAGAATTACTGATCAGTAGTTGCATACTTGAATGTTTACCACCCATGGTTCATAACTTCAAAACATTTGGTGAGATTTTTATTTATGGATAAATTTGATAGTTGTGGTTTGACCTACATCTTGCAGCAATATGAATGGTTAATTGGTTCACAATACAAACCAATGGAGTTAGTAAAGTCAGACTGGGCGACAGTTAAGAAGTCTCCTCCTTGGGCAATTGATTCCTGGGGATTGGGTGAGCTTGATATTTCTTATTTGCTTGATTAGATCAATATATTTGAGAACTAATTGCTGCTGCTTCAATGTCGTGAACTCTGCTTATTCTGTTTTCCTCTAGTAATTGGTCATTGTATATATTCCTACTGTTGTGTAGTTAAAGTTTATTGTATGTACTACAGTTTTAAGAAAAAGTAATTAATTTATAGATTTTTACTTTGACAGTGCAAACTGAGACTCACGCCCATTCACCTGTGCTTAAAAGGGAATTCCGCCTTAATATCATTGCCAATATTGAACCTTGGATCCTTAAAAAATATAGTTCACAATAGGAATGAATAAAAATGGATCAAGTGTGTTTAATCAGGAATATTGGTATGAGCTGGCTCCTGATCCGAGTCTCTTGCACTGTCACAATGGGATGCCACTGCTGTTCTACAGTAGCGCAATGTAAGTATCATCCATGCTAATATTGGGGATGATCATGTTATGATCTGTATCTCCCGCACAAATCGAAACATATTGTTGACTGGTGTGGACCTTATCTGGGCAAATACTGGTGGTATCATGGGAGATATTATTGCCGATTTGTTACAGATTTTGTCCTGGACTGGCTTAAAGATATTTTATACGCATAGTTGTTCTTATCTGATTATTTTAAACTCCAGGTCCAGTGTTTTGTCTTGTTGCAAGTATCAATATATTAATTTCACTATTTTACATGCATGCATTGCAAACTTTTGTTGTAATCTTTCTCATAGTGATTGGAAATATAACTTAATAAGCCGTGTATTCCTAAATGGGGAAACTTGACCACATCATCTTTCTTGACAGGGTGTTTGATTTATGAACTATTTTCTGGAATGAGGCTGGCCAAAACAGAGGAGCTGCGCAACATCAGTGCTATCCCAAAGGTTTATACTTGAAATAGTGTGATTCATGATTTTTTTCCTTACTGGAATGTACTTTTGGATTCTTGGGAACTGATCTTATTTAAGACAATTTTCTTCTGTCTTATGATTTCAACTTAAATTTATGGTCAGAATGATTTAGACATCCATCTTCTGGTCAGGATCTAACCCTTTTCCCATTAAGATGGGTTGGCTTTTGAGCGTGATTCCAAATTGAGAATGCTCCGTGCAAGAATTGGCCGAGATTTTATGACCAGATTTCAGTTTGACATAACCTTAATGTGTTGGTACCAAATTCTTGGACTCAAGTATGAGCTAGATACACCCTTCCATCCACCTATGATGGACAGTTAATTGGTCTAGGTTTGCTTGGCATTCTTTGCAATGCAGCTTAAGCTCAGCCACCCTCTTAATTCTCCGATGTAGAAAAACCCTAAACGCGGACATTAGATGGCACGATCTTAGATCTCAATAGGAAATCACATTCACTCCTAGATACAAATTAAGCTATGTAGCACGGATTTGGATACTACTACAGCAACAACAAGCCTTTATCCAAATCTTTGGGGTCGCCTATATGAATCCTTTTCTTCCGTTTTCGCTCTGTTAACGGCTGTCTCCTTAAATTTAACAATTAGCACATCATTTTTAATTACTTCTATCCATGTTCGATTAGGTCTACCCTAGCCCTCGTCGTGCCATTAATTGCAATTTTTTAATTTAATCACTTCTTTTAAGTAGGGAATTTATTGGTCTCCATTGTACATCTCCAAATCATCTCAATCGGTTCTCTCATCTCTTAGTTACGAAAACAATGCAAGTCGGTGTCATGGATTTACAACTTTCTGAAAAATGTGGGTTACGGTTTACTTGGATACAGTCTTTATTGTTGTTTGAAGTATATATTTATAATAACAAACAAAAAAATCATCCTAGAAAATATAAATTAAGAATGCAAATAATCTGTTAGTTTTGATGCGTAGATTGTTGGTGTCTTAGCCATTGATACATTTTCCATACATCTAGAATACAATATAAATTTTAGTATATTGTCTAAAAGAATTCCATAATTATCCTCGGTGAATCCGGAAAAATCCAATATGGATACGAATCTGATCCGAATAGCTCTCCTTGGCGACGAATGCATGCAACATAGAAACTAAGCTAAAAGCTTATTGGAGTTGCATTTCAATTTTCAATTCATCTATGTCCTAGTAAATTTGTATGTTAAATTATTAGGAAGAAGATCACATCTCTCAATTGAAAGTTTTTGATTTCTATATGCAATTAATCATTACATCACTTGTTACCCGACAACTAATGCTTATGTTTACTTTGTTGTGTCAAGTCTTTGCTTCCAGATTACCAGAGACTCTTGAGTTCAGCTCCATCCCGCAGATTGAATCCTTCAAAGCTTATTGATAACAGCGGCAAGTCCATCTACTATGCCATGAATTTAACTAATAAAGTGATATCTTATAAGTGTGAAGCCTTATGACATTGTTTCCCACTTGGTACATACTATATAAGCAAGTAACTCTGTCACCTAACCGCTTATTACCATCCATCTCAGATTTTGCTCGAGCTTTTGGATCATTTTTGAAACTTTTTTTTGTTGATATTGTTGATATTATTCTGTGATACTGACATGTAAAAAGTTACGAAATTGCCTAATATCTAAAATTATCTTACTCAAATTTGGAGGACATAGAAACGTCATAGTCATAAACCAATTATGCTAATGTAAACTGTTCAGTATGTGCCTGCTTAGTTCAAGGCCATACCCCTTAAACCTTCATTTCTGTCGTGACCAAGGAATTGGATTCTAAACTTGTAACCATCTTGTATATTGAGCTTATTGCATATCTGCATCTGGCAATACCAAACAAATCCTCATCAATGAGGATTTAAAATGAATATTTTACCAAGTAACATAAGATGCAAAAATTTAACAGAAGGATAGGGGAATTTTTTTCACCCTTATTGCACTGCCTTCCGAACCAAGTTGTCTTTTTCTTGGAGGCTTATCCCCATGAACCGAGCGTCAACAGAGGAGTGCTAAAATACTTGCTAGACATTGCTGGCCCACTACCCATCAGCTTAGCTTTCATATGAAGTGGATTTCAGAAAGAATTTAGTGCTTTGGTTTTTCTAGTGACTGGTTATCACTTATCATTCGTGGTGGGATCCTCACATGCAGAGGAAGTTGGGAGGGAGCTAAAAACAATTACCTCTATGTAAATGTCTTTACTGATCATCTATACTTACTGGATCGTTTCACTTCTGACACGTGCCTTGCATCTTATGTGTCTTTAAAATTTGAAAAATTAGAATAATCTAACAGAAACCTATATAGTGCCTTCCCTATGTGACACAAGAACCTAGCCTATCAAAGGAGCTGTCAGAATAATCCAAATAAATTACATCCTAGTGACATTAATAAAAACATCTTTTGATGATATTAAGAACTCAAGTGGTTGATGTACTCTTTCGTTCATTATTAAATGTTTCAGAATATTGCAAATTCCAATATTCTAAAGGATTTGATTTTTATAATCAGATAATAACTTTTGAGAAGAGGTCTCTACAAAATGTCTCCACTCTTTTGTAGTAATCAGCTGTTCCATTGTTCAGATGTGTGCTGATACAATCTTACACTTTCTAATTTTTTACTGTGTACCTACTACCTTCTTATGATTACATTAGGCCTGCTGCAAGAAATACTTGGTTATTTTGTCTACTTCAAAATCCAATTAAATATAGTATATCAAATAAAATTTTCAATATTGGATGGCTCAACAATGACTAAATCATCACCTTCGTGATCATCCACTATCCTAACAGCAGAAATATATGTTGCTGGATAGTCAGCCGATGTTGATTAGCTTATAATTTCGTCGCAACTAGACATTAGGAGCCCCAGAATGCCAACTGGCGCACAGAACACATGAGATCCCAAATTCTTTTATTTTCTGTTGTTGTATTGAATCCATGTTTCCTATTACAATACATCTACTGGCTCAGTAACTTTTTTAAATTATAGATTCTTATGAAATATGAAATTGTTATTAGTTTCTTAGTCGTTGTCTTCTTTTCTTTTTTCCTTAAAGAATGTTCTTAGGTTCTTACCTAACATTATGTACTTTTCTTTTTAATCTTGATTTTACATTTTTGCAAATGCATGCTAAGACTTTTCCTATGTTATTGTAGAAAAGGCCAAAGTGTGATATTCCGAGTTATATACAATTCTTAGTTTTTTATTTTATCCTAACAATGTTTTGCTCAATTTCTTCCAAAAGTTTCCCTGTATGAATCTTAAAACTATAAGTTTATTTTGTATGTGAATTTTCTGTAGAAGACTGGAGTCCTAAAGTTATGTTCTGTCAACTTTAAACATATAGTAACATTAAATTATCCATACTTGGTTGCACATAGCTGTTATTGAGCCATTAAATTTTGCATTGTAGTAGTTGTTTCTGTGTTATAACAGAGCAACACGATTAGATTAGTGCTATTCTATGTATATTGCTAAATTATTTTTTCTTTTCCATATATATATATATTGTTTTCCTTTTACTATACAAATCTAAGTTTCATATTAGCCAATCAAACCGTCTTACTTTCTGGTGACTATTATATTTTAGTAAAATGAGCCCATCATCTTATTAGAACCTGTTTTCATCCCATACTGATATGAAGTCTATTTTGGCAGAATATTTTCATAATAAATTGGTGGAAACTATACAGTTTATGGAAATTCTGAATTTAAAAGACAGTGTTGAGAAAGACTCCTTTTTCAGGAAGCTGCCAAACTTAGTTGAACAACTTCCCCGCCAAATCGTGCTGAAAAAGGTTCCCAGCTTCTTCACAAGTAGTCATTTATTCATTTTAAAGAAGTTTTTTTTTGGATACACACCCTCCAAAACTTAGTTAATTGTAAAAAAGCCTCCCAAAACTCCTCCGTTAATGGATAAAGCCCTTATGTTAGGTCAACTCGAATTTGACTTGAGTTAAGTTAACCAAGGGGCAATTACTCTTGAGTTCGACCGGGGGGCGGCGGCTGCGGCGGCGGCGGCGACTAGGCGGTGGTGGTGGGGGCGGCGACCAGGGGGAGGTGGTTGGCCGGTGGGGATCGGGGAAGGAGATGGGCCAGTGGGGGGGGTGAAAAAGATGGTGGTGATGGGGGCAGGCGGAAGGGGGTGGGGGTGATGAAAATGGTGATGATTCTGATGATGAAGGTAGTGGTGATGGGGGCAGAAGGGGGTGGGGGCAGGCGGTGGGGTGGGTGTGATGGTGATGGTGGGGATGAAGAAGATGGTGGTGGTGGTTATTGTTTTGATGATGAAGGTGGTGGTGATCCGGGGGGGTGATGGCAAAGGGGGAGGGGCGGAAGGGGGGAGGTCGAGTGAGATGTGGGCGGGAGAAGAGAGGAGGGGGCGGTGGGGTGATGGTGATCGTGATCGGGGAAGGGGAGTGGGGAAATGAGGAAGATGGTGGTGATGATGGAAGGAGGGGTGATGGTGATGACAGTGGTAGTTATCCGGCGACGTGATGGTGATGACAGTGGTGGTGGTCCGGCGAGGTGATGGTGGTGAGGTGGTGGTGATCGGGGGTCACGGGGATGTGGTGATGGTGGTGCAGTGAGATGATGAAAAAGAAGAAGAAGAAGATGATGGCGGCGGCGGCGGCGGCGGCGGCGGAGGAGGTCGAGGAGGAGAGAGAGAGAGGTCGGGGAGGTTAGGTATAGGGTAAAACAGTAATTTTAAACCCCTAACGGCCACATTTGACGGTGTTAGCGTCAAAAGTAACCAGAGGGGCTTTTTTAGTTGAGTTGGCTGTTTTGGGGGGCTTTTTTACAATTACATTGAAGAAAGGGGCTTTTTTACAATTAGCTACGTTTTGGGGGGTGTATATCCAAAACCCTTTAAAGAAATTATTCCCAATTTATGTTCAGAACTAACAATGTTGAACGAATTTTATGTGTTTGAATTTGCAGTTGCTTCCTTTGTTATCTTCGGCCCTAGAATTTGGTTCAGCTGCAGCTCCTGCATTGACCGCGTTGTTGAAAATGGGTTCCTGGCTTCCTGTGGAGGAGTTTAGTGTCAAGGTCACTCTAAGCTCAACTGTTTTATCCTTGAATTTGATGAGGCTGACTTGTTTTTCCCAATCTTTTTTCTCTTATGGATTCAAGTTTCATAAGCTGTACCAACAGTATTTTACTTTTTAGGTATTGCCAACTATAGTTAAGCTTTTTGCCTCAAATGACCGGGCAATTCGTGTGGGCCTTCTGCAACATATTGATCAGTTTGGAGAGACATTATCGGCCCAAATAGTTGATGAACAAGTAAGTCAATTTTGTGAACCTTTAATGTCAGTTAGTTTGCCACTTGTCACTGGTTGTCATTCTATAGCTTGTGTTTTGAGTATCATCTTTAGTTTGAATTTTTGAATCATTTGCTTCTAGCTCCTGATTCCCCTCATGGGTACACCTTTGTTTTAGGTTTTCCCTCATGTTGCCACTGGTTTTTCTGATACTTCTGCTTTTCTCCGTGAACTGACACTCAAGTCCATGCTAATTTTGGCACCGAAGGTACAATATTCCATATTAGTATTGGGTATTCTACTTTCTGAATTACTTCTCAGATTTGCTTGCTAGTTCACTTTATTTTCAATCTGCAGTTTCTCTGTGATTGTCAGTATCAGTTATGTTCAACATAAGTTGACATAATCCATTTAATGTCCAGATTTAAATGTCTAAATCAGTTAAAGGCATTACACATACACTGCTTTGTGGACCCCTTTTGTTTAGCAAGTTTCATATTCTAGATTTTTTTTTACAAATTTGACCGTGTAGCATTTTCTTCTCTACCTGTACCGTAGTAAACACAGCATAATTTCTTTCATTCTGTGTTCTTGAAAGATGACGTTCACCAGCTCTTGATATGAAATGGAGAATAACTGTTATTCTATATAGACCTGTTTCATTGGATATGTACTTCTTAGGTAAATCGAGACAGAAAAGTCTTCATATGTTGATTAAAACCATAATACAATTGATAACATACTTTTCCTGGTTTTTATCCTCAGGCCAGCCACATCTCTCTCTCTCTCTCTCTCTCTCTCTCACCCCCTCTCTCTCTGTGTGTGTGTGTGTTGGGTTGTTTGTTGCGTGTGGATGTTGGGTGTGAATGAGTGTGGGTATTCGTCTCTTATAAGGCTGAAGGTTTAGCACCTGGATCAGTTTCCATCATCAATGGCTTAGGTTACCGTTGTTCTTTGGCACGATCCCTAGAACCATGAGCACTGAACATACTTTAAATTTGTTTCTTTGCACATAAATCCTTTTAAAATTAGTGATACTCTACTACATTCACCTCAGTTACCTTTGTGCATATAAAAAATTATAAAAAATATTAAATCTGCATTTTTGAACTCAACATTATTATGTTATGCTTTTAAAACCCCCTTTATGTGTGCGCTCTGCAAGATTTACGGTTAGTTTATTTTTGTGTGCTTCCCTCCACAGGCAAGAAAATTCAATCTTATTTTAGTACTCTTGATCACATCTTCATCAATCTATACCTTTTTTGCTTATATTCCTTAAAAAAAGATATTATATTCACCACATGTATACTGATTCTTAGTTTGCGTTACACATGCATAATTTGTACCAAAAATGAAAAGATAACCATATATAAATGTACTTTATTAAGTTATTACCCAACTTTTGTCAAAAAAGGGTTATTACTCAAATGACAAGCATTAAATATGACATGTTCTGCACTGGGATGGTGCCATATTAGCCTTCAATCTATCCAGTTCTAGCCACGTTGCACGCACATGTGTGCGTAGTATGTGTCAAGGTTGTGGGTTTAATTCAGCTTACAAGCACTCATGTTAAGTTGAACTTGTAAAGGTAAGGTAGATAAGCATTATTTCCACCTAGGATTAGAGAAAGGATGCATATATTGTTAATATGGTTGAACCTTCCCTTTCTTAGGCCAACAAAGCCTTTTATCCCAAGCATATGGGGTAGGCTACATGAACCAACATGAGAATCACGCCGGGTCGAGCACATGAATCCCCCGCCTCCACTCATTCCTATCGAACAATATACTTTCATCAAGACCTTTGGCATCCATATCTTTTTGTATCGCCTCTATCCACGTTTTCCTCGGTCTCCCTTTCGCTCTTTTGACTTGGCCTAAATCCAGAATATCCATTCGTCGAACCGGTGCTTCCGTAGGTAAACGTCGTACATGACCAAACCATGTTAGACGGTTTTCCCACATCTTCCCCTCCACGGGTGCTACATCAACCTTTGCACTAATATTCCTCATTTCATATCTTATCCTTTCTAGTGTTGCCATACATCCAATGAAGCATATGCATCTCCGCTATATGCATCTTCTGTGCATGATGTTTCTTAGGGGGCATCATTCCGTATCATATAATAAGGCAAGCCGAATCGCGCTTCGAGAAAACTTCTCTTTCAACCTTAACGGAAAGTTATGATTGCACAAAATCTCCGTTGCACTCCATTTCAACCAGCCCGCCTGAATCCTCTGGTTGACATCGCTATCGATCTCCCCATCCTTTTGGATGATGGAACCTAGATATCTAAACTGATCGCTCGGTGATATATCTTGTCCATCCAGAGTTATACGTGATCTCGACTTTTCTGTTTACTAAATTTGCATTGCATATATGTTGTTTTGGATCTACTCAAAACGTTTTTAGCCAAATATGAATCAAAGTTAATGAATTCCAAGCCTCTCACTCCCTCCAATGCTATATTCACATCCACAAACACAGTTTTTTTTGGGCCAAACAAACACAAAGTTGAAGAGTACCAGGAGTAGAGGAACTCATGTAAAGCACCAGACTATTACCAGAAAAAATGTATGCTCTAATCGAGTGTGGCATGTATATATCACATTATTAAACTCGTTCATTATTACTTTTTGGCCAATGAATGACATAAATAAATGCACTAGTAATGGCCTTGTAGTCAAGGCCCTGAGGCCTATAGGTAGAAGGTCCTTAAATTCATGTCAAAGTACTTTATACGTTAGTTTTAGTGATTGAGTAGAATTCTATATACATAGAAGGATTTGTTTCTGAGTGCATGGAATATTTAGAGGTACATAGAGATGCAGATTAAGACAAGGCACAAGGTAGAAACCACAAGCAAAAGGTAATGATGAAAGATCAGTTGATGTAGTGTGATCATACTTTACAAGATTCAGATTCGCTATGATAGGCTTTCTGGGATTGACTCAGGGTTCTAAATATTAATTCAAGTTAAACCTCTAAAATAAGAGGAGAATGCCTTAGGAATCTGGATGTGTTTGCAGCAAGGTACTCTGTTGAGTTTTTAGCTATTGAAGAGCCTGTGCATGGAAGATCTAGATTATGCCAAATTCAAATGTGTGACATGTTGATGATGATCTAACAGACATGAATTGGGGGGAATAAGGATACTGAGATCACCCAAAAAAATGAAAAATGAAAAAAAAGAAAAGAAAAGAAAAGACCCCATCGGTAAGAATAATCAGAATTTGCATATACTGTGAATAGATCCCACAAGTAAAGCAATAAAGTTTACAGTGTTGCTTTTTTTTTTGTGATGAAAGTTTACAGTGTTACTTGGTAATGCCATCAAACATAATTTAGTAAAAATTGGCATCATTGACTTTGGAAGCTTAGTGAACTCCGTATTATTTTCTATTCATGGATGCTTTCTTTTAAGGTTTCTATACATGAGCATCTCTACATGATTATTCAACTTGGATTTTCTGAATTGTGAGTGCAGTTGTCTCAACGTACTATTTCTGGTTCGCTCTTGAAGTATCTTTCAAAGCTACAGGTACATCACGGGTTGTTATTATCAATAAATCAATAAATTAAATTCAACTTGTACTGTTTAATCTTTCCATTTAAAATCAGCTACTTTGTGCGAACATTTGTTGAAACATGCTACAGATTAAATAACTCTTTTGTTTTTGGTCTGTGATTTTCATCTTGATATTGTGCAGGTGGATGAAGAACCTGCTATTAGAACGAATACTACAATTCTGCTTGGGAACATTGCCACTTATCTTAATGAGGGGGTCTGTCTTGAATTATTATATTAATTTTGTATCTTTCCTTTCCTGATATTCCATGGTTATTAATATATGCATCCTGTTAATACTACCAACTCAAGTGAATGTTATTCTGCTAATAGTCGTATAAAGGTTAAGGTTTAACCGTTATCATTAACACTAGCTAAAACTATATATTTGAATCAAGTTCACCAAGGAAATTGTTGGTTTGAATGTGTTGTGCAGACAAGGAAGAGAGTTTTAATTAATGCATTTACTGTACGTGCCTTACGTGATACTTTCTCTCCAGCCCGTGCTGCAGGTAAGTTAACATCTACGTAATATATGTTTATGTCGCATCTATGCTCAATTCTTTTCTGGTGTACGATATTATCATGGGGCTTCCTGCTTCATTTATCTTATAATTTTCTATATCTCCTTAACAAAAGCTTTAATAGTTGCAAGAATATAGTTGGTTACTGGGACTAATCTCTATAGTTTGCTTGTGGCAGGAGTTATGGCTTTAACTGCCACTAGTTCATATTATGACATGACAGAGATTGCAACACGGATCCTACCTAATGTTGTTGTACTCACTGTTGATCCGGATGGGTAATTATATTTTACAATGTACTTAGTGTAGTTCTCTGTTGGTTTCCTTCTAGCTTTGCTGCATTGTACAGTGTTCCCCTAACAAAATATTTAACTTGTTGACTGATTATTTGGGAAGTTAGGATTAGGCTTCTTTAAAACTGCGTTAAAAAGAGACCGTCTGACAAAATGATATTTTAGGTAAGTTTTTGAGTGCATTCTCTTTCCACCTCTCTCAAGACCTGGACTCTCTCTCTCTCTCTCTCTCTCTCTCTCTCTCTCTCTCTGCGCACGCGTGTGAACACACACAACCGCACACTACGATTCAGGTCTCCTTTCTATCGTTGTGCTCCTATCCGTTGTCTAACTCCCTATGCTTTGTATTTATATATGAGTCAGTTTCCTTTCTATCTCTAACTCTTGTGTTCCTCTTCTTTGTGTTAACTTCCTTTGCTTGTTGGTATGCTTAAGACTATATCCTCTTGCTCTCCCTTCTTTCTCTACCTATAATATTCTGATGTTACCAACAGTACAAATTCTTTATCTATTGTTATTTTTTTTATCATGATTTTCTACTTTTGTTTTTTAACATTTTGCTTTAGCAATTAAGCTGTTACCGATGCCAATAACCTACTGCTATAGCACATATGAATTGCTTCTATGCATATAACCTATCGTTTCCTTATATTCTTGATTTGTACTTGTACATCAGTTAGGCATTGGATGACATATCCCGTTTTTAGATATTTTTTTCCTTCTTCTCGGGTTTAAGTGATTTATTGGTGCAAATATCCCCCCAAACACCCCTTCGCTGGTCGATCAGACCCTTAGAAATACTCAAAGTCAACTCCAAACTCTAGAGTTGAGTTGTTTACTTCAACTCTATAGCCCCCCCCCCCCCCGCCCTTTCTGTTGTGTAGAGTAGAATTTAAATGTTCTTTTGGTGTTTTGGTCAATGAACAGAGGGGATGTTTGCGCTAATACATTACTTGAGGGGGTCTAACTGTTATAAGGGCTAGCCTCCAGGGGTGAGTTTTGCAATTAACCTGTTGAAGTTTTTACCTACCGCTGCTTCTTTTTTGGGTCAAAAAGTGAGAACTCGTATCTTTGGTTTTTACCGGACATTAGGCCACAGTTAAAGATTTCTACCTTGAACCTCCTCACATACTACCTTTTTCATTATACAAAACCATTTTAGATGACTTTAAGTAGGAATTTTGTAGGGTCATCATTCTTGTGCATATTTGGTTTTCTATCTTATTTATGTAGTAAAAAGTGTTAATTATTTTCATGATCTCCTATTCTCCTTGCCCTTTATTAATTTCAGTGATATATTTGTTGACCATAATTCATCATTGCGATTTGTACTATACCCAACTTTCTCATCATTTATGGTCCTATGGACTTGAATTCTGGTTGTAGAAATAATGAAAACCCATTATCATATATCGGTGCAGGTCTAATAGAGAATGGAAAGGGAAAATATTACAAACCAAATTAAATTGCAGGAATAGTTGAAAGGAAGGAAATAAAAATATGTAAAGAAGCAAAATTAATTAATTCAGTCTCTCTGATTTCAAAAGGGGATGCTTTTGCGCCTTTAGAGAAAAATAGAATTCGACTATCAAGAATCTTATCTTAAGGACTAACTGTCTTTATCACTGTAGGCAGGGGTGGAGCTTTGGGGGATTTCTTCTTCTTTTTCATTCTCTTTTTGGGTTTTTTTGTGGGGGGTCGTCGGGGGGGGGGGGGGGGGGGGGGGCCTTGGCCCTGGCTCTGTAAAGTAATACCACACACACACACACATACATATTAGTCTTCGGGTTTCAATATAATTACTATACACACACATAACTTTTCAAGATTTAAAGTTATCTTGGGTTCACATCCCAATTGTATTTATTTTTGTTTTTTAATTGTTGAGTCCACTTGTTAGGTACCTTAACAAAATATTAATTCAATTTGGCATATAATTTGGATCCAACTAATTCGCTTATTAATTGAAAGATCATTTATCTATAAAAATGAAAATTAAAATAATTGGTTTGTTTTGATTTAAATATTTAAAATTGTATGTATATTGTAGGACTAAAAAAAAGATAAGTACATTCATAATAGTATTATGACTTAGAAATGAAGTTAGCAGTCTTTTTAATGTATGAGAATAAATTTTTATATTAGATTGAGTTTTTCTAATTTTTTTGGCCCCGCCACTGACTTCAGGCTATAAGGATTTGTCATATAAGCTTGTATTCATCAAATATCTAGTTCCCAAATGACAGTTGCTGCTTAACCACTTGCATATCAAATTTTAATTGTTTTGTTTACGGTCTGATATTCATAGTGCATCGATGGTTTTGACATGTTTGGTATAGGCAAACTAACAAATAATAATCTTACATATTGTCCAAAATGAAAATATTTATCATTTATGAAGTTACTATATGACTCTTACAGAGGCCGTATAGCATATTCTGAATTTAGAGGAACTTGTTAATTCAGTGATTTCTTTTGGGGGTACATTATGTATGTTTTTATAATATGAAATGAAATATTTGTATTTTATTTACGTTTGTTTTTGAGGAATTTGTATTTATTTACTTAACAAGTGTTGTAAGATTTCCTTTTTGTGTCTGTAGAGATGTAAGAGCAAAGGCATTTCAGGCCATAGATCACTTTTTACTTATGGCAAAACAGTACCATGAAAAGGTATCCCGTCTGTATTGATTTCATTGAATTTCGTTAGTCAACAATATTCATATAATGCATTCTGACCTATAACATAAAGTAAAAAATATCTGGTTATGGAAACACTATGCTCAAAGATTTTTTTTTTGTTTCTTTAAGTAATTTTTTTCGTATCCATGTGTGCATTTTTCTAAACATCATTATTTCTATAAATTCCAATATTTATATACTTGTGATCTATATACTCATCCTCTTTGAGAAGCAATGTGAGCTCTTATCAATTTGATGCCACATAGTTTTGTGCTTATGCGCTTTTGTAATATTGACTGCTTTTTACTTATTAATGTGCACAAAGCTATTGATTACCATGTCAACATGAGCTAATAATACATTTTTTATTTTTTATCCTTATATGGACTGGTAATACTCATGGAAGTTATTTTTAAGTGTGTATCTGGTTTGTTGTAGCTAAATACAGGAGATGCTAATGGAGGTATGAGTGGTGGAGCACAATTACTACCTGGAAATGCTAGCTTGCTTGGGTGAGTTTTTGCATCATAATCGTTCTGTGAAGTGTGAACTGATCTAGTCGGTTTCTCATCATACATGCTTGAAAGTCTTTTGGAATATACTGGGCCTAGATATCAATATTTGTTATTTCATATATATCTGTCTTAGATATACTCAGAACACTATTAGTTTTGAAATGTATTAAAGTAATTCATGTGCTAGTTAATGATATAATTGGCCAATCATGTCTTTCAAAAGCATGAAAGAAAAAGTTCATCCTGATTTTACATACTACTAGCTTTCTACATCCATATTTTAACTATGAATAAGGTTGGCAATGCATTTTCTTTTGTTATCAGTTTATATAGGGTTAGAGTCACAAAGGAACGCTGTTCCACTTTTGACAATGCATTTATTACTTAACTTGTGCATCCATTTTGCCCTTTTTTTTGTCTAATATCTTTTTCATTAATAGCGATTCTAACTACCTTATAAAATAAATTACACAGATGGGCAATGAGCTCTTTGACACAGAAGGGGAAACCTTCTGAACATACTCCACTTGCTTCTGCAAATGCTAATATATCTCTGACTTTGACAACTTCCAATGCTAGCTCAGGTATGCGTTTTTTTGGCTTGATGGTTAGTGTTCGCCTAATTGCATTTTTTCGCCTTTCCTACTTGTTGGTTGACCAGTTTATCAAAATCTTTAAGCAAAACAAGTTGTACTTTTGATTAATTATTCTTCCTTTTTCCGTTTTTCGGATCTAACCTTTAATGTATTTTTTGCTTTTGTTTTGCAACTTATTGCAATTTTTGCAGTGATGAGCACCTTGGATTCTGTGTCGGTGCATGCTGGTCCAAGTGTAAGTACTCCAGATCTACCTCAACCTTCATCTCCAACATCGACAGATGGTTGGGGTGAACTTGATAATGGACTTCTCCATGAAGATCATGACAGCGATAAAGAAGGCTGGGATGACGTTGACCCAATCGAGGAGCAGAAACCAGGTCCACTTGCGAGTATACAAGCTGCTCAAAGAAAGCCAATGGCGCAGCCGCAGTCTCAAGGTTTGTCCTTTTTTTATCACCATATTGTTTGATATGTTGATATCTATTTCTTTCGGTAGTGAAGTTTCTATTATCCAAACACATAAAACACAAGCAACTCTGTCAAAGCATTCTAAACATCTTGTTCTTTCACCGTCGGTCCCAGACAATGACAAAGAAAATGGATTGTTAAAGTATTCATATTGACTACTTAGAATATAATTGGATCTCTGTGAAATTTAAAAAAAAAAAAACATGCCAGCTGTTAATTTATTCAAGGAGATTTTTTTTAATGAAAATTTTGGTACAAATTTATTCGAGGGGATGATTTTTAACAAAATTTTAGTGGAAGACAGGAGCAAGATTAATGTAAGTTTGAAAGAGGATCAACTATATATATAGCACACGTCTCCATAATAAATTTCTTTGATAAAGTTTCACAAATCGCTGTGACCAATGGCAACCTTCTCTTAATTGGTGCTAAATGTATGACATAGTAAACTATAAACAAGGGAGGAATCATGTCGTAAATGACCTTTCTAAGGTTTAAATGCTGGAAAACCATGATAATATTTTGCTATAAGAAATAATGTTCAACTTTAAAGCTTAAACCACATATAAAACTATATAGCACACTACGTCCGATCCTAGGTTGCAATGTATAAATCTTACTGATGCAAGACATGTATGGCACCCCGCCTAACAAACATGCCTGTGCAGTTCCTGCAGAATAGATTAATTTTACGCATGCTATTCAGAAGTTTGAGTTTGTTGCAGAAAAGAGGCAGTTTGGAACCCCCCCCCCCCCCCACTCTCTTCCTTTCTTTTATTATTATTATTATTTTTTTGGGGCGGGGTGTCTTTTTTCCTTGAATAAATTTTCGCAAACTGCCCCTTTTCGGAGATCCTGTGCCTCAAAGGGCCACACCACTCTCTACCACTTGAAAATTTCCCTCGGATTACAACATGGCCACTCACCGTTTCTCTCTTTTTCAGTGACATCAAGTTCTTCACGGCCAAAGCCGTCAATAAAGGCACCGAAAGAAGACGATGACAGCGATTTATGGGGTGCCATTGCTGCTCCGGCTCCTAAAACTGTAGCAAAATCTCTGACCATGAAGCCTACATCATCCACAAGCGATGATGATCCTTGGAGCGCTATTGCAGTTCCACCACCAAGATCAGTGCCTAAACCTCCAAAGAAAACATCTGCTAACGATGACAGCGACCCGTGGGCAGCCATAGCGGCCCCTTCACCAACTACAAGAGCGAAGCCCTTGTCTTTGGGCCGAGGCCGAGGATCAAAAGCAGCCCCTTTGAAGTTGGGCGCTCAACGAATCGATCGGACTTCCTCATCTTGATCCAGATTGTAGAAGGGAAAAAAAGATGAAAGAAAAAAAGAGAGAGAGAGATTGTAGAGAAATGGTTATGCATTTTTTGTAATATTTCCTTGTCGACAGCTTCAATATGGGTAATTAAGCTGTATTTCGGAAATGGGTGTGTATTTAGTATTTACTGGTTTGTTGCAAGATAGTGTATTCTTTTTTCCTTTTTTAAAAAACTTCTTATTGTTGTAAACTCCGACCAAACTATAATCATCAAAAGAAATAGTTGATTGTTATTCTTATTGGACCATGTTATGTGCGGATAGCAACTTTTTAATGTCAGACAGTGATGATGCTCATTAGCGTTTTCACATGAATGCGATGGTCGATTTTGGAGTCTTTAAACTTTTGTGCTTAGGAACTTTGCAAACAAATTTTATCAGTGGATTCGTGTTGATGCAAATTGAAAAAGTTTGCATTATTGAGGATGTATCATAAGTGATGATGTCATTAATCAACAAAAACAATAATAAAATAACAAAATTTTAATAGCTAAAATTGAGAATTAGAGATGACCGTCACATCAACCATAAAAGACAAAAATAAGAAAATGAAAAGTCAACAATACACTTTCTATTTCTCATTCATTAAATACCCTCTCTCAAGCTTAAAAACCCACAAGTGATATTTCTATAAATTTATACGTAAGTTCTTATCTCTTTATTATTTCATATAACTCATAAATTTCTCAATTTTAATATTACCACTAACCACATTCATATAGATTAAATTTAGAAATCAATAAACATCTTTAGAAATTTTCATGCAATGTTCAAGATAATTTTTTTTTACACACGCCTTCAATATATATATTGTTCAAAATATGCACACGCGCATCGCATGAGCAAAATACTAGCATATTTAATGTATTCATATATACAAACTCAATCCAGCATTTGCTTTATAGGTCATAATAAGAGTTACTTGCATGATTTTGATTTCTTAGATGAAATTTATGGCAATTTCGTGCAATGTCTGGTTCAGGACATAAACCCACCGTTGCCGGTCCCAAGTCCGGATGAGAAAGGGTGAGGGTTGTGGTAGGCTTGTGACAGCCAACGGAAAACTTTGTCACATTCTATGACATGAACCATTACAAGAATATCGTTGGGGCGTCCCCTACTCAGCGACGCGCTACATCGGATCCCGGGTGTAGTGTTAAATATGCAAGGGCTTGGTCGTCGTCCAGATGCGGCGCGCTACATCGGACCCCGGGTGTAGTGACAAATAAGCAAGGGTCGTCGTCCAGAGACGGCGCGCTACATCGGACCCCGGGTGTAGTGACAAATAAGCAAGGGACGTCGTCTACAGACGGCGCGCTACATCGGACCCCGGGTGTAGTGACAAATAAGCAAGGGTCGTCGTCCAGAGACGGCGCGCTACATCGGACCCCGGGTGTAGTGACAAATAAGCAAGGGTTTCATAGGATCCGTCTAGCTTCCTGGAACATAGGTTCCCTTACGGGTAGACTAATAGAATTAGTGGAGGTGATGATTAGGAGGAGAGTTGGTATTATGTGTTTGCAAGAAACTAAGTGGGTAGGTGAAAAGAGTAGAGTCATAGAGCCTTGGGGTTATAAGCTTTGGTATACGGGTAGAGATAAAAATCGTAATGGGGTAGGTATAATCATAGATAGACGGTTACTTGAGGATGTAGTTGAGATTAGGAGAAAAGGTGATAGAATTTTACTGGTTAAGCTTATTCTAGGTGGAGAGATCTTTAATGTTATTAGTGCTTATGCACCACAGATAGGTCTTGATGACGCTAGTAAGCGTCTATTCTGGGAGGATTTAGACGAGGTGGTGCAAAGTATACCTAGTGGAGAGAAGTTATTTATTGGTGGTGATCTTAATGGACATGTAGGTACTAGTCGTAGTGGGTTTGATACTATCCATGGAGGTTTTGGTTTCGGACAAAGGAATGAAGTAGGTGACTCGATTCTAGATTTCGCTTTATCTTATGACTTGATCTTAGCAAACACCTGGTTTAGGAAAAGAGAGTCCCACCTTATCACTTTTAGGAGCGGATCAAATGCTAGTCAAATAGACTTTTTTCTGACGAGAAGAATAGATAGAGGTTGTTGTATCGACTGTAAGGTAGTGCCAGGTGAGAGTGTAACTACTCAACATAGACTTTTAGTTCTAGATTTTCGATTTAGAAGAGAACCTAGGAAGATTAGACGTAAGGTAGAGCCTAAAATTAAATGGTGGCGATTGAAAGAAGGTAATCAAAAGGCTTTTATAGATCGTGTAGTACAAGAAGCGGATTGGCAGTCGGAAGATGATCCAGACAAAACATGGAACAAAATGGCCAGTTGTATCAAGAAAGTAGCTAGAGATCTACTTGGTGAGTCGAGAGGTGGTGCTCCACCATCTAAGGACATATCATGGTGGAATGAAGATGTAAAGGCTGCTATTAAAATTAAAAGGGATTCTTATAAAGATTTGAAGAAAAGTAGAGATGTGGAGAGATTTGAGAAGTACAAAATGGCTAAAAAGGAAGTTAAGAAAGCTGTTCGGGAAGCTAAATCTAAGGTCTACAAGGAGGTGTACGAGAAATTAGACACTAAAGAGGCTGCAAATGATATATACCGGATTGCTCGAATGCGGGAAAGGAAGACTAGAGACTTATGTGCGGTGAAGTGTGTCAAAAATGAAAATCAGAAGGTTTTAGTTCGAGACGAGGATATCAAGGAAAGATGGAGAGATTATTTTGACAAATTGTTCAATGAGAGCTTTACTAAGAATTTGGATGGACTTGTCATTCAATCTCAAGATATAAATCGTGATTTCATGCGTAAAATAAGACTTACTGAGGTTAAAGAAGCGTTGAACATAATGGGTTTAAGAAAAGCGGTTGGTCCTGACGGGATTCCTATCGAGATTTGGAGATGCTTAGGCGAAATAGGCGTTAAATGGCTGACAGATCTGTTTAATAAGATTTGGCAGACAAAAAAGATGCCAAATGAATGGAGGAAAAGTATCCTTGTACCTATCTACAAGAATAAGGGTGACATTCAAAGTTGCTCAAACTACCGTGGAATAAAACTAATGTGTCACACCATGAAACTTTGGGAGAGGGTGATTGAACACAGGCTAAGGAAGGATATTAAGATAACAGAGAACCAATTTGGGTTCATGCCTGGACGATCGACGACAGAGGCGATTCATTTGCTTCGTCAACTTGTCGAGCGCTTTCGAGAGAGGAGAAGAGATTTGCATATGATATTTATTGATTTAGAAAAAGCGTACGACAAGGTACCTAGAGAGGTATTATGGGGGACAATGATGAAAAAGGGGGTCCCCGTCAAGTATATTGACATAATCAAGGATATGTACGACGGAGTAGTGGCAAATGTCAGAACTTGCGGTGGCTTAACAAGTGATTTTCCGATTACTATTGGTTTACATCAAGGATCTGCATTAAGTCCTTTCCTGTTTACCATCGTGATGGATGAGCTTACTAGAACTATCCAAGATGAAGTCCCTTGGTGTATGCTATTCGCTGATGATATTGTTCTAGTAAATGAGACGAAAGCAGGGGTTAATGCCAAATTGGAATTATGGAGACAAACATTGGAATCTCGGGGATTCAGATTGAGCAGGTCCAAGACAGCATATATGCACTGCAAATTTAGTAGCCAGAGAAATCAAAACCATATTGGTATAACATTGGAAGGGCAAGAGATATCACCGAGCGACCAGTTTAGATATCTAGGTTCCATCATCCAAAGGAATGGAGAGATCGATAGTGATGTTAATCAAAGAATCCAAGCTGGTTGGTTGAAATGGAGGAGTGCAACAGGGATTTTGTGTGATCGTAACTTTCCGTTAAAATTGAAAGGGAAGTTTTATCGGAGCGCTATTCGGCCTGCCTTACTATATGGTACAGAATGCTGGGCTCCTAAGAAGCATCACACACAGAAGATGCACGTAGCGGAGATGCGCATGCTTCGTTGGATGTGCGGTAACACTAGAAAAGACAAGGTGCGAAATGAGGATATTCGTGCAAAAGTTGGTGTAGCACCCGTGGAGGAGAAGATGCGGGAAAACCGGCTTAGATGGTTTGGTCATGTGCGACGCAGACCTATGGAAGCACCGGTTCGACGAATAGATACTCTCGATATGGGTAATGGCAAAAGGGCAAAAGGGAGACCGAAGAAAACATGGATGGAGGTGATACGAAACGATATGGTTGCCAAAGGACTCAATGAAAGTATATTGTTCGATAGAAGTGAGTGGAGACAGAGGATTCATGTGTTGGACCCGGCGTGATTCTCATGTTGGTTCATGTAGCCTACCCCTTATGCTTGGGATAAAAGGCTCAGTTGTTGTTGTCTGGTTCAGGACATGTGATAGGTCAAGCTTAAGCAGGGAGAAACATTTTTACAATTATAACCGGAGTCTTTGGATGCTGTAATTAATCAACACAAATAAAAAATAAAAAAAATGAGAAAATTCCAATAGCCAAAATTAAGAATGGGAGAGGTACACCTCATCCATCACAAAAGAAAAATAATTAAAAAATGAAAAGTTAACAAACTCCTCTCTTTTATATTTATTACACATTTTTTCTCATGCTTAAAAGCCCAAAAGAAAAATATGCCTAACAAATTTATATATAACCCTAGAAAAATATGCCTAACAAATTTATATATGAGCCCTTATCATTTTGTTATTTTGTATAACTCATAAATTTCTTAATTCTAATATTATCATTAACCACATTAATTTAATTTAAATTTAGAAAACCTTACCTTTTTTTTTTTATGTAATATGAAGAATAGAATATTTTAATACTGTTCAGAATACACGCATGCATCACAGGGCAGACAGTTTCAGCGACTTTTTCAACTATTAAATCCACAATCAAACAAAATGACTTGTTTAGGACAGGTGGCGACAGCCTATTGGTCTCCCACGTCAATTTCACTTGCATAATTACCCCTTTCTCGCTTTTTCTCATCACTTCCTCTAATTTTTTCTGAACTCGAAAAGCGGGCAGAATTCGATTCACTCTCCTCTCAATTTATCGATGGGCAAAGCCCTCAGCTTTTGCATCGCAATAGCCCTAGCTCTGCTTCTCCTATCACCGCCGCCGTCTCGGTCTCCGGCGGTTGCGGCGGCGGCGGCGGAGGAGAAAGCGAACAAGACGACGCCGGGCGGGATATTTTGGGCCACAGGAAAAGACGAGAGCGATTTCCTTTCTACTCTGGATTCCGATGACTCGTCCACCGTCGAAGATGAATCCGATGAGTTCGCCGGTGATTTCTCTTCGCTTGATAGCATGCTCCAATGGGCTATAGGTACTTGTTAGTTTTTGTAAAATCTTGGTAATTCTTCGAATCATATGTCAATTGATTGTGTTTGGTTCTAGGGGAGTAAGCCCTATTGAATCCCTGAAAATTTTGAACATATGTTATATCATGTTTGCTTAGTTTATGAATGCAATTTAGTAAGAGGTAGGTAGGTTGATTGGGTCATATGGTTTTGATAGGGGAAAGTTTTCAGCTTGGGTGTGTTTCTAGGGTTTCACATAGCTTATGCCTTTATATGTTGCTACTCACTAGGGGGGATAGAAGTTGTGCCAAGGCTTCTTTGGGATTTGGTAGTAATTGATTGGTGCTTAGTTATGGTGCAAAAGGGTTTACTAATATTCTGATATCGAACAAAGCATTCACGTGGACATGGAGAAATTTGTTTAAGAGGAGGGGGGTGGGGGGGGGGGGATGGAGTGGCCTGTGGAGAAATTTGTTTGTTTATTAAACATCGATTCTAATGGAATTTACCTATTTTTAAATACCAAGACCCTCCCGAGTTGAGTTTTAAAGTGAAAATTGATAGCACTCAATGTCAAAATAAAAAATTCTAAGTCAAAGCTGCTCGAAAGCCCTGGCTTTGAAATCAAAATAAATAATTAACATCGTAGCTGCTCAGTCCCTTGCTTCGAAGCCAAAGTCGCATGTCAAAGTCGAAGCTCCGAGTTGAAAACGCTAGCTGCTTAAAGTCGAAGACTCCAACTCGAAAACCCTAGCTACTCGAAATCGAACCCTTGAAGCCTCCAAGTCAAAGTTAAAGAATCAAACTCTAAATTGAAGCCTTTAAATTGAAGTCGAAGTCTCCATAACCCGAGTTTAAAGTCTCGGCTTGATAGAAAAAGAAAACAATGTGAAATGAATTGGGGATCAGGGGTTAATTAGTTGTTATTATCAAAACAAATGCAACACATATCAAGGTGTCGACATCAATAAAGAGGGGGTGATAGTAGAAGCATTAAAACCACATCCATAAACCCTTAAATGCATCACCGTCAATAAGAAATAGAGTATAGTTACCCGAATAATGGTGTAAAAGCAGAGAAGCATCCGCTTGTTAAACACTGGTAGCATTCACTTATTAGGTTGTTTCCTATTTGGAAGAATCTTGCAAAGGGATTCATTGTGTTGGAGTGGAAGGAAGTTGAGTGGTGATTTGATAATTAAACAGATTAAATAACTCTAAACATTTCAATCTTTAGACTTTAGATTTATGAGATATACCAACTTACTAAAGCGCCCTTTATATTGAGGCTTTGAGCAGTTTCCCCATATTTTGCCCTCGTAGATCCAACTTATGGCCTCCTTTCTAAAGTCTAACGTGTCATCAAATGTTGGATCATAAAGGAAGAGGCCTCCACGTTCTTACTTATTGGTTGCTACCACTGCTACAGCTGGTCACTACTGAAATAGTATGGGCCTATCCGCTTAATAATATAACAAGTGAAAACTTCCATGACTTATGATGATGTAGCCTCCATTTGCTTAATCTCGTATTCATTTAATTGTTAATTTCATCACTTTATATGAAATAGAAGCTTTTCCTTAACAAATTAGCAATACAGCCAATGCTTTTGTCGTTATTTTCTTCTTCTAGTTCTCCATTTGCATCCCACTAGCTAGTCCATTCAACATCTTAGGCCATATTCCATGCTTCTCACTTTTTTGTGTGGAAAGAATCCATGCTTCTCACTTTAATGATTGATAAATTCATTGGACCATATTGATTTTATTATGGTGCAAGGATCACTCGTATTTTTAAAAGGGCACACATACATTTTTATACCCCCAACAAGTTTGTACTGTGGATATTAGGTACACAAGCTAAGTGCTTCACATATTTGCCTGGGTAAATGCATTTATCATAATAAAATCTCTGCAAAATTTATTAAGATGCTTTGGCACTAACCTTAACTATAGACATTAGGAGCATGCCAAGTAATAATTTAACATGTTTTGTTTCATCTAATCTATTAAGTGGGAATTAGAAACTCATTTTTATATTGTTTATTCTATTGATCATTATTTCATTGATTAGGTCATTCGGATCCTGAAAAGTTGAAGGAAAAAGCAAGTGATGTTCAGAGACTATCTGCAAACGAACTGAATAAACGTCAACAAGAAATAAAGGTGAGAATCTAATTTCATTTGTATATTCCTCTGTTATGTTGTCTTTTTGGTCTGTTTTTGTAGTCTTTTTTCCCCCCATTCTCTTCCTTTAACTTAGGTTTTGCTTGATCTGAAGAAAAGTAAAAAAAAAAGGAAAATGAAAGGGAAATACAAAAGGAAAGGAAAAAGGACAATGAAAATTAAGAACAACAAAAATTGAAGAATAAAAAGGTTATGAAGGATAGTTTGATTTATAAATTATTATTTAGATATTTTAAACAGTTTGCCATAATAACTTGGAAATCAAGTTTGCATATCCCAAAACAAGTAAGGACATGGTTTTCACAATGAAAACTTAAATTGGCATTTGCTCAGACAAGCCAAGAATATATTTGGCGCTTGAAAAAAATAAGTTAAGAACATTGCCATAAAACCCAACAAGAAATGAACAAGTTAAGATAGTATTATTGGCATTTTCTTGAACAAGTTACGATCATTGTCCTTCAACCGGTTATAAAGGGACTAAAAAATCAACAAAAATCATATATTTTTGAAAAATTTAAGAATTCTGAGAAATGGCAACATATGTGAATAAAATACCATGAATTCCACTTGATGCATGGGCATAATAATCCTCAAACAAAGTAAGAAAATATTGACAAGGATACAATATCTTGATGAAATCTGGCTATCTCAATCGAAACCTATGATCTCAAATGAAGTTCAACACCACAAACCAAAATTTGTGATTTGAACATATTCTGGCCACCTATGAGGCACGGATACTTGTATATGCCTCACGAATCATCCCCGATCGCGTATTGAAGTCCGAAACTCTCGGATTCTTTCATATTCGCTCGGACTTGTAAATGTCTTACCAACCTCTCTCAAATCGATGCCTCTTCTCGTTCTCAAAAAAATTTATGCTCTCGAAAAATTTCAAAGTGCATTGAATATCTAAATAATGCCATTATTCAATTATATTAATAAATTTATATGTATTTATATTTATCTAATTAAAAACCGATATAAATTTATATGTATTTAATATATATTTATATTTATCTAATTAA
The DNA here is from genome assembly GCA_030015575.1 of Agapanthus africanus. Taxonomy (NCBI): domain Eukaryota; kingdom Viridiplantae; phylum Streptophyta; class Magnoliopsida; order Asparagales; family Amaryllidaceae; genus Agapanthus; species Agapanthus africanus. Next base: position 410,017,865 of record CM057349.1, on the reverse strand, counting down.
AAACCGATATAAAAACGTATCACGTATCCTAGATTTTTGGAAATTTGTGAATCCGCGAATCCGTATCGTATCCCGTATCCATATCCAAACCTGTGGTATATAGTTGACCATTTGGACAATTTTTATGTGTTGACAATTTCGACTTGATTTCGATGGTCTTGATCTGTTTCCTACGAGTTTGACGATTTTCGAACAGTGCAAACCATATTCTGGATTTTAGGTTAAAAAATCTTGGAAAAGATAAGACGATGCTCAACTCTCATGTTCGAAGTTGGGACGACTAATAGTCCGCTGTTGAGCTCTTTTAGAGGCTTGGCTTCTTCAGATTTCTTTCCCTTATTTTTCTACCTTTAAAAATGGAAGGATGGAGATTTCTTAACAAATTTTCAATTACATTCTTTCATTTCCTTTTTTATTTTTCTCTTCAACAAACTGGGGAAAGTGATTCTCATCCTTATTTTCCTTTCCATTCTTTCCCCCCCTACAACATAGCCTAATGAATTCACTGGACATAAATTCAATGCCAAGAATCTTTGGGGCATATATATATATATATATATATATATATATATATATATATTGGTGGGGGGGGGTAAGGGATCAAAACAGATTGAGATTTACTTTAATTTTTCCTTGGCAACTTTGTTAATGATGATTTGCATTTTATGAGGTGCCATATGTAACCATCGCCACCAAAAATAGGTGCTTATATTTTGATAATTCCACATCATTCTTCAGCCATATAGAACACTACTACAAATAAGGGTTGCTCCTACGGATTTATCCGTAGGGGCAACCCATTGCCCCTACGGATATATACGTAGGGGCGAAAAAAGACCCCTTAGGTGCAAAGGCCGCAGGTGCAAGTTGAGGCCCTGAACTTGCCCCTACGGACAAATTTATGCCCCTACGGATATATCAGTAGGTGCTATAGCCCCTACGGAGTACCCCGTAGGGGTAATAAAATCATATATGTAATTTTTTTTTGAATATATTGTATACCTACGGATATATCCGTAGGTCCTTTTTATACCCCTACGGATAACTCCGTAGGGGATATAAAGTAGCCCCTACGGTTCACTCCGTAGGGGCCACTCCCAACACACTGCACTGAGATCGGGGGAAAAAATATCAGGAAACCTGATATTTTGCCCCTACGGATAAATTCGTAGGGGATAAACAGATGCCCCTACGGACATATCCGTAGGGGCACCCACAACACCCTGCACTGATATCAGGTGGGAAAATATCAGGTTTCCTGATAGTTTGCCCCTACGGATAACTCCGTAGGGGCAACATGTGTACCTACGGTGTAATCCGTAGGTACATATTATCTGTGTTTTTTTTAAAAAATGGGCTGCTAGATTTTTTCCCGCCCTGTGCACAATACTATATACATCAATCAAATCATATATTGCAGTATTCATAATCACATCTCACGCATATATATAATATACAAAAGAAACCCAAAAACTGAATATGATATAAATACAAACCAATATCAATATCGTTTCAAAATGTAGTACAATGTGATATAAATAAATACATGTTTCAAAAAATAAGAACTAAAAAGCTACCCTAGTTCGGTCCAGCTCCACCTCCGAATAACGTTCGAATAACGCGCGCCTGCTCCTCGGTAAATACACTCTCCAATGCTACATATAAGGGAGTCTGAGCGGCATGTGGAGCTGGCGATGTGGTCTGCGCAGCCGCCGTCGAGGTAGTCGCTTGCGGAGCCGCGGCTGCTGGAGTCTGAGTGGGCAGTGGAGCTACAGGAGCTGTCTGCGGAACCGCAGCCGATGTAGTAGCTTGCGGAGCCGCAGCCGAAGGAGATGCATGTGGAGGCTCGGCCGATCTACCCTGTCGCGTCTGGACATAACGTGTGTAAGAAGCGTGTAAGAACTGTGTATTATTCGAATTCGTTTCATTATTAAGTTATTTCGAAACCCTGTTTGGATATCTAGTTTGGAAAAGCGTTGTTTATTTTAATTACATATGTATGTATGATTAATCAAACTTAAGTCTAAAACCAAATAAGCTCAAGCTACGTACTAATTATGGATATGTTGATATGTATATAATATGAAATGATATTTTACTATAAAGTAGTATACATACCAGCATCTCCTTCAACTCCTGAACGGTGGCCCTCAAGCTATCCAGTTCCTGATGGACATGCCGGTCACTGGAGACGGAGGAAGTAACCGCCGGGGTGGAGTCCAACCTCATATAGGCCCTGCTAGGGCCCAATCCCCGGCCTCTCTCCCAACCTCCGTGGTGCCCTCCGTGTGCGGCGTCCAGAACTGGGGTCAGCAGCCTCGGATCGTTCTGTCCGGTAAAATCGATCCCCGAGGCCTGGGCCTGCTCAACCACCCGCTCCTACACCCACATTAAGCAGTAAAGTATAAGTATAAAATTTAAACTTGAACCTTCCAAAACTAAAATTTCAAATTTGGGTAGAAAAAATATTAACACTTACGCAGTACTCCTGGGTAGCGACGTCGGGACATCGAAGCTCGCCCGTGGCGGGATCTGTCGAGGTGCCGTGGACGGCAAGATATGCGGACAGCACGCTCGGTGTACCACCCGACGCCACGGTCCGAGATGTCTGCAATATTAGAAAGTAACTCTTAATATTAGAAATATTAGAGAATAACTCTTAATATTGCAGAATATTAGAGAATAACTCTTAATTTACCGATAACTCCATGGCTCGAGTAATGTTCCTCGAGCCACCTGTGTAAGTGGGGCGACCCCTCTTCGCCGACTTCCTGTTCTCCGTATTCTGAGCGGCCTGTTTCTGCACAACGCATTAACATTTAGTTTTCTAATTAAGAAACACAAAGAAATAAATTATATCATAAATAATGAATTAAATTTAAAATACATACTTGTTTGCGTTCGGAGTCGAAATAAGCGCACAATAGAGGCCATGTCTCTACGTCGACTCTCGCAAACGCCGGAGTAGATAGGAGGGCCGCTCTCTCTGCCTCGGGGGTCGCTATCCACAGGGAGTAGCAGTCGGCCTTCAGCTCATTTCTGTTGTATCGGACCTTGGCCTGCATGTTCTTCATCAGGCCATTGTACAGAGCATGAAGGTCGAGCACCCTCCCCGAGTGATCAGGGTCGGCTACAGGCTGAAAATCGTAATCCAACTGAAAATACAAAAAAAAACATTGTTATTAGATTGCAAGTGTTAATAATAAATATATTGGATAGATCAAATGAAAATATATATTAATACATACCCGAGCCTGATCAAAGAAGAGGGCGAATGAGCGCTGGTGCTGCTCGCCCCACTCAACGTGAAGTGGATAGTTCTTCACGATCCGGCTCTCGTCTCCCAAATACCGGCCGAACCTCTCGGCATGAGGACCGGTATAGCGATAGTCAAGGGTAAAAAATAGGGGGAATGCTGCCTCCCCCCTAGCTCTATCAGGCCTCAGCCTATGGGACTGATTCGGGCCTCGAGTCCCCCTCTGGGGATGGAGAGGCCCTGCGTCTGCACGAAATATCAAGACAATCAATAATAAGACAAAGTTGTATTAAGAAATCAAGGTTAAACAAAAATTCAAGTGTGATATATACCTCCGGTGATTAGCGCACGAGCCTGGGCCCGAGCAGCAGCACGAGCGGGACGATAGTTCCTCCGGTGAGGAACAACCGGGGTCCCGGACCCGGACGCATCCCCTCCAACTATAAAATAAACATCGATGCTAAATCTCCATGAAGTTCATATTTATTCTATATAGCATATGTAAAATAAATAAATATTTTAAATTTATTCATACTAACCTGCAGACGATGCGGAGGGTACGGAAGCTGCAGGAGTGGCCCCTGTGGAAGGTGTGGACGCACCACCTATAATTAGACAATTAAAAATAGATTTTATAAGTAATTGCAAAAAGAATATGTAGATCAATAATATAATGTTCTAAATCAATATGCATGCACTATAGGACATATAAACATACCTGCAGGTGCGGTGGTATCACCACCTACAGCTAGACAATAATAAAAATTGCTAAGTAAGAGCAAAAGGAATGTGTATATTTATGATATAGCATTCTAAATCAATATACATACACTATATGATATATAAACATACCTGGAGGAGCGGGGGTGGCCTCTGTCCCAGATGTGGACGCATCACCAACAACTAGACAATTAAACATTGACAATATAAGTAATTTTGACATAAACAGGCATGAATATCTGTAATATTAAATTGAAAATGGATATGCGTGCAGTATACCTGGATGTGTGGCAAAATCCACACGGAAGGAGGCATCCGAAGGGGTCTCCGATCTGGGTGCAAGACCGGCCCTCTGAAGCTCCCTACGGAGCTCTCCGGGCGGCAGAACCGCTCTGCCTCTGCCTCTGCCTCTGCCACGGCTGGAGCTCCTGCCGCCCCTCGCTGCTCCCGACATCGTCATCAAATCTAAATAAACGGTTCGTGGACGCATTAGACAATCATTAAAAGTATTGACTATATATGATCTAGAGCGTAAAATGTGAAGTAATAATATAACATTACTGATAACCTTTTTCGTTTCGTGGGCGCATCATACATGTCTACTTGGATTTCATCGTCGATGTCATTTCTAACCCACGTAACTTCATGATCGGTCGAAGACAACCCGTCCTTCGAAACAGACGGTCGGAGCACTTTAAGCCTTCTCTCTTCTTCGTCCTCATCGCTGTCCTCGTATTCTGGGACATCGTAGACATCTCTAGGTTTCCATCGGCATACAACACTCCACCCCGGATGCTTCAAACACTGTGAGTAGTATACTTTGAACGCTTGGTTCGGAAAGATAAACGGATCGTCCTGACCGTAAAATCGAAGTGTGTTCACGCAATAAGTATGTGCTCTGATACTCCCTTCTCTATATGCATGACGTCCAGACAATGACGCACTGAATTTGTAGACCAGTACGGAAGCTCGAAGAAAATGCTTAACTTGTTCCAATATTGTGGTTTGACCTGTCTCGTCGGATCCATCCCGAAGGTCACGTTATTGTAACCATCCCATTTAGCAGTCACGTCCTCTCCGGACAATGGGGATGGAGGCCCAAGAAGCTCCTGATGACCATCAAAGTGAACCGTGTCTAACCTATAGGGGTGGTCTGGAGGCAGAAAACGTCGATGGCCGCAATAACAAACCTTCCTGCTAAAATTCAAAAATTTTGATGTTGTGTGTTCATGGCAATGAGGACATGCTTTGTGACCATGTACGGACCAACCTGAAAGCATTCCATACGCAGGAAAGTCATTAATTGTCCACATTAAAGCCGCACGCAGTATGAAGGTTGTATTTGTGTTTGAATCATATGTCTCTACACCATCAATGAACAAAGTTTTCAGCTCCTCAATCAGAGGTCGGAGATAGACGTCGATATTGTTCCCCGGTGAGTTTGGTCCGTCGATAAGAAGAGGCATCATAAAGTATGATTGGTCCATAGCCAACCAAGGCGACAGATTATAAATTATCATTACAACAGGCCATGTACTGTGACTTCCAGCCATATAATTGAATGGGCAGAAGCCATCGGCAGCCAGTCCGAGCCGGACATTGCGAGGATCGCTACTGAATATTGCGTGCCTCCTATCGAAATCCTTCCATGCCGGTGAATCTCTTGGATGGCTCATTTTTCCATTTTCGCTTGGAGGAGCACGGTGATGCCAAATCATTGCCTCGGCTGTTTTCTTGCACCTGAATAGCCTCTGTAGCCTCTGTGTTATGGGAAAATATCGTGCTATCTTCACAGGTATATCAGGCTTCTTATCAGAATCTTTCGGCTTATACCTGGCCTCTCCGCATGTTGGACACCCATGTTTTACAATATGAAGCTCTGTCAATTCTACCTTCTGCCAGTACTTATTGCCACATCTATCGCACGGACAGAGAATCTTCTCTATTATGATCTTATTATGTGCTCATGCAAATTCAAGGAAAGCAGCAACTCCTGCGACAAACTTAGGTTGCATACGTTGTTTCCAATCCACATACATCCAGTCCTTAACTCTGACGTACTCATGGGCCATGTTAGACTGAATAACATATAAATTGTAGGTTATGCTGACTATATTGAGAAATATAAGAACGAGATAGTTACTGGCAAAGGAGAAAATTCATGTATATGCTTTGTGTGTGCGTTTGTCGTTGAAAAGAATAAATTATCGCACGTTATGTTGACCGATAGACGGGGACTAAGTGGCGCTTTTAGTTTCGGCTGTCGGGGGTAGGCTTCTATCCCATTAAGAATGTATAGAGCGAACGCCCATCACTTGTGCTTTCAACCGTTTCGAGTAAATTTCGGCAGCACCTCCCCGCTGTTCTCCGAGTACACTGTAATAGAATAGATAATCATTTCAAAGCTGTGAAACAACGTTGAAATGAACATCTAATCTATCTTTGTACACGGAGAACCAGCGGAAAGGTACCGACGAAATATCTCGAAACGGATGAAAACACAAGTGAATGAAGGCGTTTGCTTTATACATTCTTAACTTTCCACACGGGACAAATCTATGGGTTACCATACGATTGAATTTTCTCGTCGCGTAGACTATACGACGGTTCTTAGTATCGAGCTATACTGTCCGATATTTAACAACCTTCGTATAGTTCTAGGTCACGACGAGCATCGCACGTATGTTAACCGATAGACGGGGACTAAGTGGCGCTTTTAGTTTCATATACGGGTATCGATGGGAATATGAAGGTTTCATATTATCATATATTGGTTTTAACCCGAACATCTCGAATCGCTCTCTGATTATGCGTTTGTATGTATGTGTTCCGGCTGTCGGGGGTAGGCTTCTATCCCATTAAGAATGTATAGAGGGAACGCCCATCACTTGTGCTTTCAACCGTTTCGAGTAAATTTCGGCAGCACCTCCCCGCTGTTCTCCGAGTACACTGTAATAGAATAGATAATCATTTCAAAGCTGTGAAACAACGTTGAAATGAACATCTAATCTATCTTTGTACACGGAGAACCAGCGGAAAGGTACCGACGAAATATCTCGAAACGGATGAAAACACAAGTGAATGAAGGCGTTTGCTTTATACATTCTTAACTTTCCACACGGGACAAATCTATGGGTTACCATACGATTGAATTTTCTCGTCGCGTAGACTATACGACGGTTGTTAGTATTGAGCTATACTGTCCGATATTTAACAACCTTCGTATAGTTCTAGGTCACGACGAGCATCGCACGTATGTTAACCGATAGACGGGGACTAAGTGGCGCTTTTAGTTTCATATACGGGTATCGATGGGAATATGAAGGTTTCATATTATCATATATTGGTTTTAACCCGAACATCTCGAATCGCTCTCTAATTATGCGTTTGTATGTATGTGTTCCGGCTGTCGGGGGTAGGCTTCTATCCCATTAAGAATGTATAGAGCGAACGCCCATCACTTGTGCTTTCAACCGTTTCGAGTAAATTTCGGCAGCACCTTCCCGCTGTTCTCCGAGTACACTGTAATAGAATAGATAATCATTTCAAAGCTGTGAAACAACGTTGAAATGAACATCTAATCTATCTTTGTACACGGAGAACCAGCGGAAAGGTACCGACGAAATATCTCGAAACGGATGAAAACACAAGTGAATGAAGGCGTTTGCTTTATACATTCTTAACTTGTCCACACGGGACAAATCTATGGGTTACCATACGATTGAATTTTCTCGTCGCGTAGACTATACGACGGTTGTTAGTATTGAGCTATACTGTCCGATATTTAACAACCTTCGTATAGTTCTAGGTCACGACGAGCATCGCACGTATGTTAACCGATAGACGGGGACTAAGTGGCGCTTTTAGTTTCATATATGGGTATCGAATATGAAGGTTTCATATTATCATCGAGTATCATATATTGGTTTTAACTTGAACATTTAACATGAATAAGTTTTCCGTTTCCGTTTCGTTATTAAGAGTTCGAAATTTCATGTTTAGGGTAAATTTTTCTTGCGTTTGTGGCAAAGTTGTACGTTTATGTTGTCATCGAGTATCCTATTGTAATGAACTAGTGTGTCCTACTAAATAAATTAGTGTACCATAAACCTAAATAACCCAAATTAATCTAATTAATCACAATTAACCATAATTGTTACCCTAACACAAATTATCACTAATTAACCTAATTTACCCAAATTAACCTAATTAACCCTAATCAACCCAAACTTAACCAAATTTATCCAAATTAACCAAATTAAGCCTAATCAACACCCTAAGCTTTTCAAATTATCACTAATTAACCCAAATTAACCCTACACTGTAATTAACCCAAATTAACCATAGCCTCTAACCCTAAACATGACCCTAACCCTAACACTAACCCTAACCCTAATTACCATAACCCTAACCCTAACTGATTAACCCTAACCACAACCCGGCCAACACCAATCCCAACCCCAACCGAACCCTAATCCCAACCCCAACCCCAACCCCAACCAAACCCTTACCCCAACCCCAACCCCAACCCTAATCGAACCCTAACCCTAACTGACCCGATGCCACCCCTACCCGAACCCTGATCCCTGAACCCTACCTCTAACATTATCGAAAGAGGGAAATAAAAGTATTAAATTAGAAGTAAAAATTGGAGATTTACTAACCGCGGTGGAGGAGACGACGGAGGAGGCCAGTAGTCGACGATGCGATCGGCGACGAGTCAAGCACGGTTGCGACGTGGAAGTCGACGAGTCAAGCACGGTTGCGGTGGCGAGGTCAGGATGAGGACGCAATTGGCGACGAGATCGGGATCGAGACGCGGGAATGGTCGTCGCGAGGCGCGGAAGAATAAGAGAGAAGGAAATTTTGGGAACGGTGAGGGATTTTCTGTGCCTTTTTTTTATTATTAACCCGTATACATGCCCCTACGGACTTACCCGTAGGTTCTTTGTTTGCGGCTCCGTAGGGCCAAACAACAAATTATGATTAAATATTTTTAAATTAAAATGTAGAAAACCGTAGGGACAACAGTGGGCACCTACGGATTAATCCGTAGGGGCAATAAAAAGTTGCCCCTACGGATTCCTTTATCCGTAGGGGCAACCCCTATTTGTAGTAGTGGAAGTAATGTGACATCTTCAAGATTAGAACTCGTCTTATGTGGAGTACTGGAATAAAATGCTTAGTTTTTAGTTTGAATTGATGATATATAAACAAAGAATTATCAGCAAATTCAAGAGGTAGAAAACATGATACCTGTATAACATGAAGGCTTACTACATCTAATCACCTTACACCTTAATGCAATGTATGTCAAGTGAACCGAACTCCCATGAACCCATCACTTTTAGGCAGCTTACATGTAGTAGTGAGCACAAGGGCAAGTACACAACATTTGCAAGGATGACACTGAAACCACTTTTACATGGAAGAGCACGAACTATTTTTCCTGGTTATAGTGTCGTTCAATTCCATTACCTTCTAAAGCTTCATGTTGGTAACCACTACGTTTCATCCGTTGCCACGAGTTAGGGTGTGTGCTTACTTTTCTTCTTCTTCCTCTTCTTGTCATAAATTTCAACAGGAAGCTCTTTTTGTGGTTTCGTGCAACAAAAGGAAATAAAATGTCCTGAATCTTGTGCTCTACGATGCACATTTTTTTCCTGCTTGCTACTAAAAAAGAGATTTTATTTTCCGGAATGGGTAACAAAAACTATCTGCTTTAACTATCTACTTTTGAGTGTATACTGCATTCACAGATGTATCTTGTGCTTGCATTATATATGATGAATGTAGGTTTCCTGGCCTTATGTATAACTATTCAATGAAGTCTCTGTTCTGACTACGAAATATATTTTAGTGATGAAAGATGTAGGGTGCATTTACAGTCTAAAATTTACGGCAAAATTTTCCCATCTCTTTTTATTTTGTTTATTCATATATTGATGATAAGCATAGTGGGCGCTGGTGTAGTTTTAGCTCGGGAGCTTCTCGATTCGCATAATATTACTGGGTTGTGCAGTATAATGATTGTTAATATATGTTTTTAGATGTTATAACATATTATTATTTAATGACATGATGAACGTTATGCTGTAAATAACATTTATCAGGACACCCACACTTTAGAAATTAAACTTTATAAATATATCTGCAGGAGTTGATGGAGAAACTAAAAACACCATCAGATGTCGAGTTGATGCAAATTGCTATCGCTGATCTGAATAATTCCTCCACGTTTTTGGAAGATAGGCAGCGAGCATTGGATGAGCTTTTAATTCTTGTAGAGCCCATCAATAATGCAAATGGTAATTTCAGAAGTACTCTTTTATGCATTTGTATGAACTGGTTTAGTATATTCTGGTTTTCTGATGAGGATTTACACATTGCTTTATTATTTTTTGTTTTGTCTTGGTTACCACAGACATAATGCTACCACTAAATTTAGTCCAAATAAGGAAAAAAAATAGCTACAGGAAGGGGGTGGCTGTTAAGTTTGTTTCTTTGTAACGTTTCATTATATTTTCTGAACATTAATTATTAATCAATTGACTCCTGAATTTCTACTTGTGCTACTTGAAATAAAGGTGCATTTAGGGTTATGGTGCAAGATTTGCTAAAAGCTTTCTATTCAAACTCGCGTTGATTTGGCTTACGCAAAAAGATTCTGTATTATTCTATATTGAGGAGTTCTGAGTAACTGAAGTTTCTGTTACGTCTTTTCCTTTTGGCAAAGCCCAGTGATTTTGATTACTTAATGTGTTTACCTTCGTCACTGCAAGAACTTATATTTAGCTTTTGCTATATGCAAATGATGCAGAGAGCTGGAATAGGAATATTTTAGGCATGATTTTGTGCTAAAATAGTTAGGGTTTTAGACTAGGGTAGTTGCTGCTTGGATCTGTACCAGAGAGAATATATAATTATAATAGCATGGGTGGAGAAGAATAAGTGAAGATGAGTAGTTGTAGATAAACAAAAACACAGTTCCTATAAAAATCTAGCTTTCCTCATTTATTCTAATTGGTGCTTTTCTAACTTGTTCTTTACAATAAAACAACCAGATCTGAACAAATATGGAGGCCTTGTTGCGATTGTTCGAGAACTTCATAACCCTGAGCAAGAGATACGGAAAACATCTGCATGGATTCTTGGCAAAGCCAGTCAAAATAATCCCCTTGTGCAAAACCAGGTAAACTCTAGGCACTTTATTAAGCTGTATGATGTGGAATTTTTCTCTTTCTATCAGTATTGTGGTTTAGATTTTTCTGAAACTTGCTCTTTTAGTTTATACACAAGCCATGCTGACTGATGAAGTGTGAACTGCCTTGATATTCGAGTTCTTGTGTTCGACTGATATTTCTATGTAGCTAACATTATTGCAATTCACTCCTGCTACTCTGATATTAGATAACAGATTCTATTATATCTTTAACATTTCTCTATTTTAAAGTCTTATATTTTTTATAAAAAAATTTCTTTAACTGTTCTAATTCTTACTTACTAATTTTTTGTGAGATAATGTATCTTATTCATCTCCCACTAACCAAATGTCATATGTGACATTGATTAGATCCTTGAGCTTGGAGTGTTAAAAACATTAATCAAGATGATAGCGTCCAGTTCTACAGAAGAAGCCATAAAGGCATTGTATGCTGTTTCAGCTTTAATCAGAAATAATGAGCATGGCCAAGAATTATTCTGTATAGCAAATGGAAATATGATGTTGCAGGTAAATAATAGAGGAGAAGAATACATGGAATGCAAACGTGGCATCTGTTATAAAGAAATTCTAACTATTGATACTGTTTTGCAGGACATAATGAACAACTCTAGCATTGATATTAGGCTTCAAAAGAAGGCTGCTTTTCTAGTAGCAGATTTAGCAGATTATCAGTTGCACGATGCGGAGAATACAAAGCTTTCTTTTCTTAGCAATCACTTCTTCTTGAAATCAGTAGTTGATTTAGCGTTGTCTGCAGATCTTGATCTTCAGGAAAAGGTATGCCTCTGGCTTTTCTGGGTTGCATTAGAATATGCATGCAACAAGGTGATGTTAAGAAGATAATTACCATGTAATTATTTTGTCTTGCTGATACTGGCAAGCTAATCAGTTTGACACATTTGAAAATAAAGTGTTGCCGACACTGTTACAGCATAATTTTATGTTGTATCTGTAAGTCGATGTCGCACACCCCAAGCACTTGTGGGGAGGCGGAATTTACAAAAAAAAGATTTTATACTTGCAACACCGACCTATCATACATGATCTTTTCGGAAACCTTAACTAGCTAAATACTTGGAGGTTCTAAACTACTATGGAAGAGTTTTATACCTTCTTGATTCAAGTCCTTCGGGTTTTCTTCTTCTTAGCTTGAGCTCCTCGAAGTTGCGGATCTAGCTCGGTCGCCGGCTTCCTCGTGTCGAAGACGATCCACCCGAGAGTCTATGGTTCAAGCTCCATCTCTAAACCGAGATAACTAAAGTACCTAGTTCGCTAAACTAGGTAGCTTAGAAGACGTAGAGTTAATTGGAGTGTTTTATCTCAAAGGACCCTAGGGTTCACAACACATATGAGGGTTAAGGTCTTGTGGAAGAAGGAGAGGAACAATGGAGAGAGAAAGGAAAAATGCAAATGAGTTAAGTCTTGAGGCTAGTGAAGAATGGCTCATTCTTTTCTCACATGAAGCATGGATTATTTTCAAAAGAAAATATCAATCATGCTTCAATAGTAAAGTCCAAACCAATAAACAAAGAATTCGCCATGCTTCATCTATGCCTCAAATATCTTCATTTTCCACCTCATTAATCTATTTTCCAAAATAGATAAATCCAATAATGAGGTGTCCCCTTCTAGAAGCATCTCTTGTAAAATTACAAGAATGCCCTCACTGTATATACATACCAGTATTCTGTTGGATATAGTGCCCTCAAAGTCAATTATTGGATCGCAAGCACGTGATTGCAATGATTGAGAGAAGACCTATACCGGTAGGACAGTCTTACTCGAGATGATAGTATGCTATCTGGTTTACCTTTATCATCGTGTATATATTTTAGGTGACATTACAGATCACTATTACATGTTGATAAAGCCCTTAGGATTCTTGCTTGACTACCAGCAGTATGATGGTGATCATATACGTGAGAGTTGTGTAGTCTATAAGCACATCCTTAAAGTGTCCCTAGTAGTGGGAGTTTTCGAGACTGGTCATCGGTACTCCATGAGTAGACTAGTGTATACGGATCGAGACCCTGACGAGGGGCGATGGCCGGTCTCACAAGCTATTGGTGTCAGCTGGTTCACCTAAGACGTATACAGGTGCTCATTGGGTTATGAGTACACCGGACATGACTCGCCGAGAACATGCTAGTTGGTTTTATACCTAGCGTCAGATAGCAGTTCCCTGGTGACATGTGTACAGGTTAGTCTATCGACTTGAGATCGTCATTTGTCTCGTGTGAATTCCCACTGTGCTTTGATTACTACCCTACCACGGCTCAAAAAGTCGTGCAAATAGGTTTTAGTTGGGTACAGTCCCGAGCCACATGGAGACAGCGAGCGGATCGGCAGGGGTTTCATCTCTCCCGGTATTGGGGGTGAGATTGCGCTGTGTCAGGAGAGCCATTATACGAATTCCTTGGCCAAGGCAGGAGATTTACTGATAGGTATTTCAGTAGTATCTCAGGGTGTTCTGAGCTACACTCCAACACCACTTATATCGCTATTGGGGGTCTGACGTTTACCAGCCTCCTAAGCCCGATATGCGATACTCATAGACTAACGGACCAGACTGTACGAATATTGTCATAAACAGGCTCTGTAGGGTTTCAGGATGAGTTCGCTCATCAGTCTCCCTTTTGGTCAATACATGGGTAGCCGTTACGTACAGCCAGTATCTCTGACGTGCTTGTGGTTAAACCCACTGCCAGCGTATTGACGAGTCTTTAGAATCCCCTACAGAAAGTTTCCCAAGTTTTGGACGAAACGTTGTAGAGGCCGTATGGTATTATAGCAGGGTTCGATCATATATGTGCACTTGTGCACGGATCATGATCGGACGGATCATACTAGTAGGCTTTGGTTTAAGCTGGATCCTAGTATTAGATTTGTTGGATTACTTTAGTCTCATCGCATTTGCATTCAGTCGGAAAGCAGATGCAGGTATGTATATACAGGTGAGAGGTATCCTTGTGATCCGTCACGAGTTTACTTTAGATGTTGCCATATCTTTTTGTTGGACTAAACATTTGGGTTAATGTTTAGATGGTGGAAATTGTGAGTGGGAGTGATGATTTTGTGCATTAAATGAGACATGTGCTTCATTGGCGACTCATGGTCTTATTTCTTGTGCAAATGTCACATTAGTGATTGTTTATTGTGTTGAAATGAGATGTGGAGAGAGAGTGGACATCCACTAACCCTTGGGATAACTCTTTAGATTATTCTCCAGGCTCTCACAATTCATTCCAACACAATAGAAAAGAAAATCCTCTTCTTCTTCTAGCTCACTACTTCCACCATGACATCATCTTCAACCTCCATCCATACACTCTCATGTGTTGAGAATCAATAGATACTTGAGACAAAATTATCACACATTCTCTACATCACCTTGGACATGTCGGCTAGCAAATTTCATGTTCGAATTGCTTCGGTTTGAAGCGGGAGCCCGTAAAAAGACTTGTTGACATGGTGCCCTTCTGACGAGGAGACCGGAGATCGGAGATGCCGCGAGGAGTTGGGGATGATGGCTAAAGACCGAAGAACACGGATCGATCGGTATAGCCATTCTATCATTTTAGTAGTTAGCTAGTTTAGCGTTAATGGTACGATCCGGATGAAAGCCTACGATAGCGCCAGTTTTATAAAAAGTTTTTGTTTCCGCGTTTGGCCTCGGATTGACGGCCGGAGCGCTACCGTAGATTTACATATTCGTACTACAAAAATACGAATACGATGAGATAATAATAATCCAATAATATAATATTAGAATCCGGTTTAAACCAAAGCCCATTAGTATTATCCGTCCGAACAACATCCGTGTAGCCAGTACATGTATATGATCGGAACCCTGCACGTAAAATCATACGGTCTCTACATCGTTTCGTCTGAACCAGGAAAACTTTCAGTGTGGGACTCTAAAGACTCGACAGTACGCTGGAAGTGAGTTTAATCACAAGTCCATCAGCAGTACTAGCTGTACGTAACAGCTACCCAAGTTCTGTCGAAAAGAAGGCCAATGAACGAACTCATCTGAACCTCTACTGAGCCTATCCGTGACAATCTCCGTACAGTCCGGTCTGTTCGTCTAAGAGTATTGCATATCGGGCCTAAGGGGTGGTAAACGTCAGACCCCTAATAACGTAATAAGTCATGTCGGTGTAGAGCTCAATACCCGTCTAAACTACTGATGTACCTACCAGTTAATCTCACTTGCCCTGGCCAGGGACTTTGTGTATTCGCTATCCGAATACAGCGAAATATCAACTCCCAATACCGGGAGAGACGAATCATTTCTATCCACTACTGCCTTCAAGTGCTTCGGGACTGCACCCAACCACTACCTGTTTGCACGACTCATTTGAGCCGTGGTATGGTAATAATCTAAGTGCAGTGTGAACACATTCGAGACGAATAGTGATGTCAAGTCAACGGACTAACCTGTACTAATATCATCAGGGAACTGCCAACTGACGATAGGTATAATACCAATCAGCAATTCCCATCGAGTGCGTCCAGTGTAACTCATAACCCAATGAGCACCTGTATACTATCTCTGGTACCGCATACCAATGGCTGCGGGACATGCCATCTCTCCTGACCGGGATGAGAAGCGTATACACTAGTCTACTCTGGAGTATCGATGTCCGGTCTCGATAATTCTACGACTAGGGACAAGCTTAAGGATGTGCTTATAGACCACCCACTCCTCACTGGTGTGACTGCCATCACAACGCTGGTAGTCAAGCAAAGATCATAAGGGCTCTATCAATATGTATTAGCGATATGCTAAAAGAAACATACACATATTAAGATAGATTCAAAACAGATAGCATACTATCATATTGAGCAAGACTGTTATTATATCTGTGTATATCTCAAGCTTCCAAAACGTAATATACAATCCAGTACTATACAATAATGGCATCTAGGGCATATATCACTAACAATCTCCCACTTACACTAAGGCCATGTATTGATATATCGCAGACCTATCATCTCGAATAGCCTTTCGAACTTCGTCTGAGGGATGGCCTTTGTGAGTGGATCTGCAGTGTTGTTCTCCGTGTCCACTTTCCGCACCTCGATCTCCCGGCGATCCACGATCTCCCTGATCAGGTGATACTGCCTCAAGATATGTCTGGACTTCTGATGGGACCTTGGCTCCTTCGCTAAAGCTATAACCCCGTTATTGTCACAATACAAAGGTATTGGATCAACAATGGACGAAACCGTCTGAAGTTCTGTAATGAACTTTTTCATCCATATTGTTTATTTCGCGGCTGTTGGGGTAAAAAATTACTTCCCGGTTGATCAAGTCAAAATCAAATTCAACCCAAGCCAAGTGGGCCACCCTAGGTCAAGACCGAGCATGGAAGGGACCGGCCCCATGACAAAAAGAATGAAGCCATAAATTAGTTTAATGCAATTCATTTTTAGAAATAAATGTATGAAAAATGGGTAGAAAGCCAAAATTTTGTAAGCCCTATGGTTTATGTGCAAAAAGAAATAATCACATAAGGCATGGGGTGTCACAAGTGTCATTTAGTAAAGCCCAAGGGGCTATATATAAAGTGTGTAGCCTATAAAGACAAACATGATGAAAAAATTAAAAACAACTTTTCCATTCTCTCAAAAAAAATCTAGGGTTCTGTGCCTCCTTCCTCAAGGTTCTAAACCTTCCTTTTTCATAAATTAAATCAGAAGTTTCACTCTTCTTTTCCCAAAAAGAAATAGTTTTTCACCATAAAACCCACAAATGGGAGTTCAGATCTCCCATCAGATCTCTAAAATGGGAGATTTTTAAATCCCACCTTCCTTTTTTTCTCCAAGATCCAGCCAACAGAGAGAAGGAAGAAGAGACTCATCTCCAAAAATCTCACTTTGGGAAGATCCAAGGCTCAAGAGAAAACCCAGGGCTGAAAAGAGAAGAAAGGGGCCCCCTTTCACCATCTCCGAAAATCTCTTAGGAGTTTAACTCCAGAAAAAAATAATAAATCCCTTTTTTTAGGAGTTTAACTCCAAAAATCAACTGGGGAGTACAACTCCCGGTGCTTCCATTTTTTAGGAGTTTAACTCCAAAAGTCAACTGGGGAGTACAACTCCCTATGCGGGCTAAGCTCCTCTTCCCCTTTTTAAAGGAGTTTAACTTCAAAAGTCAATCGGGAGTACAACTCCCAGTACAGGGGCTAAACCCCTTTTTCTGCGGGCGCCCAGCGCCCGCGCGCCCTTAGGGCGCCACTCACCCCTTATTATTATTATTATTATTTTTTACACACTCCACACTTAAAACACGTCCTCCGTTAGAAAAATTTCTAACGAGACGCTGTCCTGCACCCCACAAGGGGGCTGCTAGCCCTCTTGATCCCCAGCCCGCTATCCGGGTAGCGGGATCCCCGTAAACTCTGTGAGGTCCCCGATATACCCAAGACCCCTCAAAACACAACACACACACGCTGCACATTGAGTTCGCATGAGCAGTTTGACCCGTCAATCGAATGTTCTCTCTCTTCAAAGACGAGGGGTAATTAACGGCAGCTTAGTCCGCGGCTGCCAGAAATTCGCATCCCCACAATCAATAAATCCCGGCCTGCCCCAGGTAGGGGGAATCTGTACATGCCGGACAAGCGCGCGCATTCCCATCTCAATAGGGTGATGAAAAACACGCTACAGACTCCGGTACGTCCGGTAAGACATTTCTCTCCTCCCATATCTCGGGTCAAGCGTTCATGCGAACTCATTTAACATATATACTAATGTTTTTACTGAAATAATGTTTTTTTCTATGCAACAATCAACTTTCAACGACGATATCTTCTAAAATGAATTCAGCTTCCGACACGACCCCGATCTAGTACGTGGTCAAGATCAATGCCCTAGTGGTTCTCCCTGCAAGTCTCAGCCGGCAATGGGAGGAGCCACCCGTCAATTTGGTTCCGTCATCATCTACCCTGCCGGTAGCGCTCATCTAGCAGAAATCCCGGCAAATCAAGTGGCCAATCCGGTCTCAAGGGGCAAGAGGCCGAACGTTGTAATCGCTAAGACACCATAACCCAAACTTAAGATGGTGTCCGAACGACTCTTTGGTGCTCCAGCTGGGGGCAAGACTTCCGGTACAAAGGGTATCATTAAACGTTGCGGACGAGCTCAGGCGACTACTCCAACAAGTGCACAATCAGGCGTATTTCCAAAGCCTTCCGGTCTACGGCGGCTTTCCAAAGAGCCGTAGCCAGCAAAGTGCTCAAAACAGAATGGTTGAGACAGAAGCGACTCAGGTATCGGGCTAACAAGAGGGCCTTCTAGCACACGAAAGTCGAAGTATATACTTTATTCGATACAAACCCTATTTTTTTTGAAGACTCCGGCCAGGTGGAATCTTGTGAGGTTCCAAGAGAAGGGTCACCCCGCGATGACGGCTGAGCCGGCCGTAAAAGTCAGCAATTCTTTCGAACCTCTGAAGTGGGTTTAGAAAAACGCCATGACCATTAGAATCAAGAAGACATCGGTCCGAACAATGCTACAAAGAGATGTGTCCCAGCCCCAAAAAAGAAAGCATGACACCGTCTCTTCAAGAGTCTGTCAGGTGCTCTGTGCCGTGCGAAAGCAGCGGAGCAAATCCAGTAAAGCGCCAGCACCACTCAAGAACCCGGTCAGGCTAGCCGTTTTCAATCGATTGTCCGTTACCGAAACAGAAGTGCCCCGACAGCGGTCCATGAAATCAGCTACCAATAATGAAAGGACGGACGGATATGTTAACCACACTGTCTATATGGTGGGCACGCGCCCCAGCGACAACCTTCGCAGCAAAAGCAAGGATGTGACCACCACATCCCAAGACCAATCTGGCTTGAATGTGGTTGTCATTCCTAAGATCAGCCGCCTCCGCTGGATGATGAAAACTCTCTCGATGAGGCCGATAGGCAGAAAGACCCCTCAGTCCATGTGGAGTCAAGCTCGAATAGCGAGGAAGAGCCGACTTTCAGTCCCAGGACCGCAGAGCAAGAGCCGCTTCAAGAGCTTTGAAAACAGCTCAGGAGCAAAGATAAAGAGATGACCAAGCTCTATTAAAAAATTGGCGATTTAACGAACGTTGTGATGCAGCTCACGGCTCAAATTGCTCGGACTCCTCCCAATCAAGCACATGTTTCTACTCATGAGCCGGGTGATGACAACCCGAAGCAACCGATGCCTGTCCCTTTGGGTCCGAGATTGGGCGAGCCACATGAAAGCCGGCCACATTCCGCTTATTGGGACGCCTTGGCCCCAGATAGCACCATCCCGCTAACACAAGATCGGATAATGGATTTGGTCACTAGCAAAATTAAAACATTGGTAGCCGAAGCTCAGAAAGAAATCGGCAGTAGTGGACGGCTATATCCCGCATAGTACGATCTGATCGGGTTCCTGAGCGGCTACGCCATTCCTAAGTTCGGAATATTTGACGGGACGGGAAACGTAAATCAACACGTCGCCCATTTTAAAGCGTCGTGCGGAAACACAGGGGGAAATGATGCACTCCTTCGTCAGTTTGTCAACAGCCTGACCGGTGTCACTTTCGATTGGTATGAAGTATACCAGACGGGTCCGTTACTACTTTTGCCCAAATGTAGTCTCTGTTTCGGCAAAGATTCATGAGTGTTAGTGACAAAATCTCCATCGCTGACATCGTGAGAACCAAGTCGGGGAAAAACGAAAGCAACACGGATTTTATTGCCTGACGGCGCAACCTCACTGTCAAGTGCGAACCGCCGCTAGAGCAGGTACAGTCCGTCAGCTTTCTTATTGGGAACCTCAGCAATTGGATGGTCCAATTCTTATGTACAGCAGGCCTCAAGACGTTTCAAGAGCTGACCAAGAAAGTCCAAATGCTGGAACGCTCGAAGCAAGAATCTACCGCGCATTCCTATCTCAATGGGGTGACGAAAAATTCCCTACAGCGGCGTCACATACAACGATATACTCTGCCTCCATCGTCGAGTCAGCAACGGTATCATGCTTGGAACTCTTCCAATAGACCGCCCCTCCATTAAGGGTAAAGACATAACCCGACATGGATTTGGAGTCATCCTTGTCACTCTGAAAGCTGGAGTCAGCGAAGGCCTCGATCTGGACGTCTTTACTGCCGTACACCAAGAACATCTTTTTAGTCCTTCTCAGGTACTTGAGAATGTTCTTAATTGCTATCCATTGCTTCTCCCCAGGGTTTGACTGATACCTGCTTACCACGCTCAGTGCGTAAGCAATATCTGGTCTGGTACACTATCACATACATTATAGAGCCTACCGCAGAAGCGTAGGGTATAATACTCATACTATCCCTTTCCAAATTAGTCTTGTGAGACATCTCTTTGGAGAGGGTGATCCCATGACAAGCCGGTAGATTACCGCGCTTAGAATCTTCCATACTAAATCTTTTCGGTATGGTGTCGATGTACCTGGACCGTAAAAGTCCCAACATCCTTTTAGATCTATCACGATAGATCTGGATCTCCAGAATGTAAGAGACATCATCCAGATCTTTCATGGAGAATTTCTATGACAAGAACCCTTTTTGACTGATTGTAGCATAGGAATGCCATTTCCTATCAGAAGAATGCCATCTACGTACAATACGAGAAATACTATAGTTCTTCCTACAATCTTACTATAAATGCATGGTTCATCTGGATTTTTGATAAAGTCAAATTCTTTGACCGTGTCATCAAAGCAGATGTTCGAACTCCGCGATGCCTGTTTTAATCCATAAATGGATTTAAGCAACTTGCACTCTTCCGCTGTTCCCACTCTCTATGAAACCCTCTGGCTGATTCATATAAACACACTCTTCCAAATTTTCATTCAGAAAAGCTGTCTTTACGTCCATTTGCCAAATTTCATAATCATGGAAGGCAGCAATGACGAGTAGGATCCGAATGGATTTAAGCATAGCCACTGGAGAAAATGTTTCATCATATTCCAAGCCAGGTCTTTGATGAAAACCTTTTACTACAATTTTAGCTTTATAGGTTTCAACCTGTCCATCTGCACCAATCTTCTTTCTGAAGACCCATTTGCAGCCTACGGGTTTTACCCCTTGAGGTGCAATGTCCGAAGTCCATACTTTGTTGGTGTACATGGAGTCCATTTCGGTCCGCATTGCATCCAGCCACTTTACCGAGTTTCTGCTCGTAATGGCCTGCTGGAAACTAGTTGGCTTATTATCATTGATGATGCAATCCTTTCTATCCCCGTCTATGAGAAAACCGTAGTATCTCTCGGGCGGATAAGACTGCCTACTAGATCTGCGGAGTGGTGTAGGGACGTCCGGTTCTTTTGAAACTTCTGATTCCACCATGCTTTCAGTAATAGTTTATGGTTTTGGAATTTCTTCCAGTTCTATTGCGCTCTCACTTATTTCTTTTTCAAGAAATTGAGTCTCCAGAAAGTGGGCATGCCGAGAAACAAAAACCTTTTTTTCCCTCTGCGTAATAGAAAAGATATCCCTGGAGTTCCTTGGGTATCCCATAAACTTACACGGTACTGATCGTGCCTCGAGCTTGTCCGCATCTACTTTTGACAAAAACTGGACATCCCCATATCTTTAGATATTTAAGATAGGGTTTCTTCCCACTCTACATTTCATATGGTGTGGTAGGCACAGACTTAGTAGGGACCTTGTTCAAAAGATATGCAGCAGATTCCAGTGCATAACCTCAGAAGGATCGCGGTAACTCAGCGTTACTCATCATGGAACGTACCATATCCAATAAGATGCGGTTCCGTCTTTTCGATACATCGTTATGTTGAGGTGTATATGGAGGAGTAATCTGAGAGAGAATTCTGTTCTCTTTTAAATAATTCAGGAACTCGGCATTTAAGTATTCACCATGTCGATCAGATCGAAATGTCTTGATACTTTTGCTTGTTTGTTTTTCCAGTTCATTCTTGTATTCTTGGAATTTTTCAAAGGCTTCGGATTTATATTTCATCAAGAATACATGTCCATACCTTGAGAAGTCATCTGTAAAAGTAATAAAGTAGGAATAACCACTCCTTGCATGTGTAGAGATTGGACCACACACGTCGCTGTGTATGAGTCTCAAGAGCTCGGTGGCTTTACTCCGTATCCAGTGAACGGATTTTTTGTCATTTTTCCTCTGAGACATGATTGGCAAGTTGCATAAGACAGATATTCAAACGGATCCAAATATCCCTCTTTATGTAACTTCGTCAACCGTGTTTCATTGATGTGACATAATCTACAATGCCATAAGAAAGCTTGATTTAATTCCGGAAACTTTCTTTTAAGTGTGTTCTGAACATTGAAAACTTGGTGTTGAATTAATACGTATATACGGTTGTCTCGTGTACCGGACCCAATCAAATCATGATTAAGATGGATGTTTACAATATCGCTTACAAATGTAAAATCATAACCTTGTTTAGAAAGTAAGGATACAGAGATGATATTACATGTTAAACTATGTACACAAAAACAGTTACGCAAAACCAAAATGTGTGCACTTGTCAATCCTAGGTGATATTCCCCTACGGACACAGCATCAACGCTCGCTCCGTTAGCAACCTTAAGAGTCATATCACCTGCCTTTATAACTCTACGGTTTCTTAGTGCCTGCAATGAATTACAGATATGAGATTCTAATCCGGTATCCAATACCCAGGAAGTAGAGTTGATTGACAGACAGTTTTCAATCATAAACACACATGAAGCCGAAGCCACAACTTGCTTCGGATCCTGGTTCTGGGTTTTCCACGCCCTGCAGTCTTTCTTCCAATGGTCTTTCCTGTGACAATAGAAATATTCCTCTTTCCCTGCTGTCGGCCCCGAAACTTTTGCCTTGCCCTTCCCCTGTACCTTATTGACACCCCTTTTCGGCTTGGAGGGGCCTTCTTCTTCCTCTTGGCTTTCGCCTTGGATCTAGAGGAGGAAAATTCCCCAATAAGCAGAGCGGGTGTCTCCCTTGTTTTCTTTAGGGTGCCTTCTGCACTCCTCAACATATTGAGGAGTTCTGAAAGTGTAACTTCCTTATTTTGAATATTGAAATTCAAGATAAACCGGGCATATGTGGAAGGGAGGGACTGTAGAATCAGGTCTGTATATAACTCGTTCTCCAACGTGGTCCCAAGGTCCGCGAGCTCTTCAATATAGCTAATCATCTTAAGGACGTGGTTCCCTACAGATGACCCGATAGCCAACCTTGCCTGAAACAATTTCTTCGAGGTCTCATATCTTGCAATACGAGATTGCGCTCTATATAAATCTTTGGTATGGAGGAAAATGGAAGCTAAGTCCATCTTCTCGTGCCGTCTCTGGTGTTCATTATCCATTGAGGCCAGCACGAGACACTTGGTTTTCGCACAGTCTATTTTCCATGTCTTACATTTCTTAATATCCGCGACGGTGGAATCTGGACCTGAAACGACGGGGGCTTTGGTAGTAAGGAGGCAACCCAGCTTGTCATATGTAATGGCCATCTGGACATTTCTTAGCCAATCTTTATAGTTTGGCCCCGTCAGTATATTTTATCTAGTAGTAACTTTAAATCCGGTCATTTTGGTCGCAGCAGTTAGGAGAGAGAGAAGAAACACTCAGCATGATGCTCTTGCAAGTTTATATTGGTTATTAGTTTATCTAAATAGGATGACTCCCATTGTTTCTTCAAATCCTCCTTCAAACCATAAAAGGGAAATTAGTCGGGATTAATCGCACCCTACAATTCTTGTTTAACCTTTCGGTCAGGCTAGTGTCGGTATTTCGAGGGAGGTTTTCCAACGCCTTCGTGAAGTTTCTTAATTACATAATCTCTTTTCCCTAGAGGCGTAGCCCCGCTAATACCGTTCTAAACTTCTACTTAGTTTATAGCATTGATTGTAAAGTGAAAAACTCTCTTGAGGAGTAACAAAACTCATGGTGGGATTGGGATCCAACTATCATTGTGTGACAACTTTGAAGGAATCCTACCAAAATCATCACACTCCAGATGGTATGCAAAACTAGCAAGTTTCCTTTTCTTTTGAAACTTCCGATGTGGATTTTTGCCCCAGGCGCTTATGACCTTGACGAAGGCTAACATATCATAAGACGCAAGTCAAGTTTTACCCGTCATTGTCCAGGTTAATTTGAATCCATTCGTACAAACCCTTGACGAAGGCCAAAATAGCTGCACGCATGTCCCAAATTAACGCATCTATCTATGCTACAGATTAATACCCAGCTACCAATCATTATGCCTTGGCGAATGTCAAAATATATAGCTTGAATACTACTGAATACCCATCTGAAATGACGGAGGGTTACGGCTGGTTTTGGCGAAAACCGTGAACGTAATGAACTTGATATAGTCGAAGGAACCATGCTAGCTTTTAAAAGCAGTGGTTTAGGCTCCGCTTTTAAAAGTGGGTTTTAAAGAAAACCGAATGGTTTTGAAATTGTTCTAACGATTTAATTTTGGTTTGTTTTCTTTGTATTAAACAATATTAATGCGGTCCCATCATTTAACCCTATCATTGCAGAAAGAAACGAAAATAGAACGTACGTTTATACCATCCGCATTCGCCACGGGGCCCCTCATGCACCGTTAGGTTACTTAATTAACGGCAGAGCGGGGGCTGGACTAGCGCGGGTGCAAAACATAAGCAACGTTTATATATATATATATATATATATATATATATATATATATATATATATATCCATTCGTCTCACGCAATAATAGTCCTTCTAGATCACAGCAACACAGATGAATATATTGGATATATTAGGATTTCCGTATTTCGTTTTAGTTTAGAACGAAAAACGGATTCCACGGTCGTGATGAATAGCCAAACCCTACCCTAGATCCCTACGGGTGTGGCAAACTACCCGCCAAATTCCCGAAGTGACGCAATCTCTCTCAATAAAATGAGTAGGCCACTCGGCACTTGAAGAACCCGGTAGTTTGTGCACCCCCTTCTTGGGTCTATCTTAGGTGCAAGAAAAAGTAAATGAAATAATATAATGGTGGTTACAACCTCAACCCGGATGTGCCCCGCAAAAAAATATTACATCAATTTACAAATACACAACAACAACAACAACAACTGAGCCTTTTATCCCAAGCATATGGGGTAGGCTACATGAACCAACATGAGAATCACGCCGGGTCCAGCACATGAATCCTCTGTCTCCACTCACTTCTATCGAACAATATACTTTCATTGAGTCCTTTGGCAACCATATCGTTTCGTATCACCTCCATCCATGTTTTCTTCGGTCTCCCTTTTGCCCTTTTGCCATTACCCATATCGAGAGTATCTATTCGTCGAACCGGTGCTTCCATAGGTCTGCGTCGCACATGACTAAACCATCTAAGCCGGTTTTCCCGCATCTTCTCCTCCACGGGTGCTACACCAACTTTTGCACGAATATCCTCATTTCGCACCTTGTCTTTTCTAGTGTTACCGCACATCCAACGAAGCATGCGCATCTCCGCTACGTGCATCTTCTGTGTATGATGCTTCTTAGGAGCCCAGCATTCTGTACCATATAATAAGGCAGGCCGAATAGCGCTCCGATAAAACTTCCCTTTCAATTTTAACGGAAAGTTACGATCACACAAAATCCCTGTTGCACTCCTCCATTTCAACCAACCAGCTTGGATCCTTTGATTAACATCACTATCGATCTCCCCATTCCTTTGGATGATGGAACCTAGATATCTAAACTGGTCGCTCGGTGATATCTCTTGCCCTTCCAATGTTATACCAATATGGTTTTGACTTCTCTGGCTACTAAATTTGCAGTGCATATATGCTGTCTTGGACCTGCTCAATCTGAATCCCCGAGATTCCCCGAGATTCCCCCACTAATCTGAAACCCCACTCATCAATTTACAAATATACATGAATAAAAGAAAAGAACACTCTTCTCACATTCCCCCAGCTATTCATTCACGACGATCTAATACATCATATCCACAAACCATCAACAAGATACAAGATATGTGCAACCCCCACTAATCGACATATAGCAATTAGTAGACGTTTTGCAACACATATACAGACAGAAACGAATAAACGATGTTAAAATTCCGAAACCGAAATAACTTCGAAGCGACTAAAACGAAATCCAAGTTTCTGTTGTTTTTAAAAGAGCCTCTAAAAATTATTTAAATAAGTGCAGAATGCTCCTCATAAAGTAATTAGAACACTAGAGAAAAATGAGGTCCAAACTCCAAGGTTCGACTGGCGGAATTGCTATTTTTCTCGCTATGGCCGGTTTACTGTAGGAGTTTGGTCTTGGGTTTTTTGTGGTGTTCTAGTTATTTTATGAGGAGCATTCTGCACTTATTTAAAAAAATTTTAGAAGCTCTGTTAAAATCGACAGAAACTTGGATTTCGTTTTAATCGTTTCGGAGTTATTCGGTTTCGTAACTTTAAACTTCGTTTAATCTGCTAGTTAAGGTTTAAGTAGGCTCTGATACCACTGAAAGTCGATACCGCACACCCCACACACTTGTGGAGGCGGAATTTACAAAAAACGATTTTATATTTGCAACACCGATCTATCGTACATGATCTTTTCGGAAATCTTAACTAGCTAAATACTTGGAGGTTCTAAACTACTATGGAAGAGTTTTATATCTTCTTGATTCAAGTCCTTCGGGTCTTCTTCTCCTTAGCTTGAGCTCTTCGAAATTGCGGATTTAGCTCGGTCGCCGGCATGCTCATGTTGAAGACGATCCATCTGAGAGTCTATGGTTCAAGCTCCAACCTCTAAACCGAGGTAACTAAAGTACCTAGTTCGCTAAACTAGATAGATTAGGAGATGTAGAGGATT
Source organism: Agapanthus africanus (assembly GCA_030015575.1). Classification (NCBI taxonomy): domain Eukaryota; kingdom Viridiplantae; phylum Streptophyta; class Magnoliopsida; order Asparagales; family Amaryllidaceae; genus Agapanthus; species Agapanthus africanus. The sequence continues at coordinate 409,990,847 of CM057349.1, read as the reverse complement.
AATTGGAGTGTTTTATCTCAAAGGGTCCTAGGGTTTTCAACACATGTAAGGGTTAGGGTCTTGAGGAAGAAGGAGAGGAACAATAGAGAGAGAAAGGAAAAATGTAAATGAGCTAAAGTCTTGAGTGAAGAATGGCTCATTCTTTTGTATCCCCCATGGATTATGAATAACAGGGGACATACCAATGGCAGATGCTCATTTTATGAAATTGTGTTTTAAAAATCAACCCTCAAGATATATGAACCATTGTTTCCTTTGAATTATATATTCATGCAGGCCTTGACAGCAATTAGAAGCCTACTCCAACTTAGTTACACAGACTCGTCGGTTTTCAAAGATTTTTGTGCTCTTGATCAAGTTTTGGATAAAATGAGGGATAAATTGGAGAAGATGATGAAAGTAGAGGAACAACAAGATTATGCTATAGAACTTGAAGGCCTTCGACAAGAAGTACACACGATATTCCATAGGAAGCTGGAGAAGGTGCATACTGTACCGTCTTGATGGTAACTTAGGGTCTTTTCCAACACTGACGTTATGTCCATGGCAGGGATCATGGGTACCTACGTAACTTTACTACTGATTTTTATACTTGGGCCTATGTATGATGCTCCTTGGTCGATGGGGCAAAAAGGTATATGCATGAATGTGCATGTATTAATTCAATGTATTAGTGTAGCGTGTGAATTATTTTTCGACATGCTTCATCATGTCAGGAACAGTGATTCTATCATGCAACATTTTTTAAACTTTTGGAAACATCCCCCTCTGTGTTTCTTGACATTGATGCTGGACATTTTTTTCTCAACTGGCCCGTATAACTCACACACACAACACACAAGCATCCAAGGGACCCTTAAATTTACCCCGGAAGAGTTGGAGCTAGTTTTTTGTTTATACGGTATTCTAGTAATTGTCATGCAGTGGTTGTTTCTTGTGTGATACTCTTACATACATCCAACCTGTGTTTAATTTTTTCGGAGGAAAGTCGCAAGATGCAAATTAGTGACATTGTATTGGAGAATTGAATTTTGTTTTGGAACAACTTTAAAAATCTTAGTAGAGACATCCCCGCACTAATTTGCCATCCTTTTATAAATGAATGCCCGGTGAATATTAAGATGAATTTGATGGGAATTATTCATCTGACCTATTATTGTGTTGCTTGCTCATAAATGTCAATGCCCATTTTGTGTCAAATGTTTCAGTTGGAGAGAGGAAATAATACCTGCTTCCATTTATATAAATTGATCCGCTCATTAAGAAATTATCGCACTTGGAATGCGTCATGTGAATAAAATAATATTTCTAACTAAAAAAGAACAAGAAAAAAATAGTCCCTCATGGTCAGGTACTGTCCATTCAAGTGTTATATCTAGCCACTAAAGGGTCAATTTGACCGATTTAACACTCTAATCAACACTCCAATCGATGCATTTTAACCTTCATTTGCAGCCTTCTCATCTTCCTCCCTCGTTTTTCTTGAATTTTCTTCATCCCTCGTTTACATCAGCTTAATCGGTTCAGCAAGTTAACAACCAAGCTTCTTCGGTTTTCTACAGCTCCTATGATAATGAATAGCAACGGTTCATCTTCTTTAACTATTGAATGGACTCGTATGGTTAAGATGGCTTCAATGATGTATCCACGTGCTGAAAATCTTTGTGGAAACAAAGATCATCAACGATTTGAGAGAAGAGATGGCGACTTTCTGCTTGTGGGTGTATGGAGTGAAATTTTTAGCTGTATAAAAATGGTCTAGAAGTACATGAAGCAATATTTTTTAATATCTAATCATGGTTAGAGTTAACTTGTCATATAGTCGGATTAATTAGAAAAGCCATAGGAGCCGTATTTGGAATTAGAAATTGATAGGTTTCATGGTCCAATACAAGAAAAAACTTTGTATGTGCCCCCCAAATCTTAGTTATTTTGAGAAAATCCTTTCAAATCTTCCTCATTTGAAAATAACTTCAAATCCGCTAACTTAGCTAAAAATACATGTTATCCAACATGCTAACACTATTAAAAAAAGACCATTATGGGGTATTAATTTACTCTTTTACCTCTATACTATATTCTTATTTTAAGACTCGAAACTCTTCACTGACCCAGGACAATTTCGGTGAGAATTTCTTGAAAGTTTCAGCTCCTGTCAAGCTTCTTGTCAAGAAGAGTTGTCTCGAGCACCAAAAACAACAAACAATAAGATTTTAGTGAAAATATGGCTTTAAAATGACTTGCTTAGCTGGGGGATAGAGAAAGATATGATGAGAGAGAGACAATCAAGAGAGAAATGATCATAGAGAGGATCAAGAAGAGAGAAGGGTAAGTTTTTTTCATGGTTTTGTGCGTAAAGTGCCTTAGAACAGATATTAGAGAGGGTACATGATGAGAGAATTCATGACCCTCTGGTCAAGTTAACCCGAGTATAGAAGGGCTTTACTCGTAACGAAACAGAATTGGCGGGCTTTTTTCAAATTAGAAAGATTTAGCGTCCACATCACCAACAAAAAAAAGGCCAACACAATTGGATCAGAAGCAAAGTTGGTGGGATTGGAATTTAAGCTTATTGGTGTTTGGTAGGTGGATAAGGGAGGTGGGTGGGTTGTCAAGCAACTGCAGCGGCAGCGATTTAAACCCAAATCAAAAGTATAAAAAACCCAACTTCAACTCATTCTCCTTTCATATCTAGTCACGGCAACTAGAGCAGCTGCATCCACCTTCATACCCAAATCAATCTCAATCTCAATCTCACTCTTGAAGAGGAAGAACAACAAGAACAGGAGCACGTGCATCGTGCGTGGATCAAGTCTTATGGCAAGACCTCCGGCGACGGCGGCAACGTAGTGGCTTTGGAGAATTCAAAGTATGTGGTGCCATTGGACAAGGCCACCTCTGTGATCGCTCGGCCCCTTGCCGAGATCTTGAGGGATCTCAACAAGAAAGTCCCCGACAACATCCATCAATCACCTGTTGCACCCCGATCTTCTAACGACTTCATCCATGAGGCTCGCATCTTTGAATAATAGAGATATGGGGGTGTGATTCTCTCATCTTTTCCAAATAACCATTCTCCATTACAAAAGAATTATAAGAAGAACAAGGAATTGTGAAGTTTGGAATTGTTTTATTGATAGAGTTGGGTTTTACAGAGAACCCAAAACTCTTTTACAAATGAAGATGAAGAGAATTAATTTGTGTCAGTAAACCCTAAATTGAGAACCCCATTCCTTGGTATTTTCAATTTCAATTCAATTTCAAAATTTTCTTTTGGGTTTAATTTGTGCATATAATTTTAGAATCATCCCATGGTGAAAACCCCATGAATTGATTTACGATGAATGATAATGATGTGTCTTGACACATGCAGGGAGCAAGCAGTAAACCCAGGACTTTTCATTTGGACTTGATAGAGGGTATGATCTCCTTCAGATACTGTCTTCTGTCGATCTGTACCGAGCGTTGTTGAACGGTTGAGATTTGAGTTGAAGGTTGTCTCCTAGAGTGTGTGGGTCTCAATGGGTTGAGTTTGAGAGGGAAGCCGAGCTACTTGCAAGTAAGTTCCGGGATGAGTGACCACCGTAGGACCCTTCGACGATCAAGTTAGAGCCGAGGAATATTGGCAGAGTAGTGGCTTCTAGGAATAAAAATAGCGTTATCCGAGTCGTCTGGAAGAGGGTTTTTTATAGTGGTCGCATGGAGCGAGCCAGGGCGAGAACCTCGCCGTCAGTTACGCCCGCGTTAATGGCGGGATCTGCTCATTAATGGAGGAACGAGCCTGCGTGGGACGCGGAGTGTGGGGCGGCGGATATCTTGCCTTGGCGAGATACGCGGAGTCGTTGTGGAGGCGTTTGGGCTCCGCGTTCTCGGTTGATCGGGAGAGCTGATAAAGCTTGGCATGTCAGGAGGCTCGGAGACGAGCCAGGGGGCCGAGGAAGCTCGGCATGTCAGGAGGCTTGGAGACGAGCCGGGGGGCCGAGAAAGCTTGCTGGACTGCTCGGAGGCGAGCTGTTGGCCGCTTGTTAGGTGAGTATGGAAAGTACTCAGGGAGGTCTCTGATAGGCTGGGTGTGTCCTCGGAGACGAGGTATCGAGGTACGTCCCCAAAGCATCATATTTACTCCAGCTCCATAGCCTTTGGGACACGTCATCTGCTACGTGCCATGATCTGGGGAATTCCTACTTCTGAGCATCATCATTAGCCCCCCACTCTCGTTCCGACCTATTCATGGGTCGGGTCGAGAGTGGTCTGTTTGGTTTTCTTCTGCTCAGTTTGGTGCCGAGAATCATAGTGTGGATTGTCTGGGAACGACACAGCTTTTGGCAGTTGCGTCGTTTCGATCCTCAAGTCCACACGTCGTCTCATCGTGCGCCTAAGTTTTCGCGCCTATCCCCGATGGCGTCAGCGGATCAGTGAAATGATTGCGCTTTAAAGAAGGGGTGCCACTTCGCTCGGTTGTCAGTTGGGCTACGGCCCACTGTCTGACGTTGGTTGGCAGATGCGATATGCTGTCTCTGACTCCTGCAATCGAAGATACGTCTCCAATGATCGATCGCCACGTGGATCCCCGACGGCCGCTAGGTGCGACGTTTCGTTTTGGCGGGAACCAATATGGGCCGTAGGATGTTCTCTTTTGGGATGTATAAATAGGAGGGGACCATCCTAGGGCCGACACTTTACTCTAATTCTCTTTCATTGTTGAAGATTGCCCGGTGCTCCACTTCTTAGATCGGAACCTCTGTTGATTTTTCTTCGGTGAATCCCTTCCTTTGAATCAGGTTAGATGTCCTCATCCGAGGAGTCTGTAGAGGTAGTAAGGATAGAGTCGGACGATAGTCAAGTGTAGGAAGGTCGGTATCCTCCCTTTTCCCGGAGTTGAGGTGGCGATCGCGCATCGAGTATGGATCAAACGATAGGTAAGTTTGCATAGGTCGACATTGCTTGATTCTACGGCCGCGTAAGGAGGGGCTTTGGACCCTTAGCATAAATGGGTAGGAAGTTACCCATTGCGATCGGACCGAGCAGGAAGCTACACGGTGGCCTCTTGAGGAGGGCTTTGGACCTTCAGCGTAGTTGGGCAGAAAGCTACCCGCTATGGATGAACCGAGCAGGATGCTGCTCGGTCGCCTCGTGAGGAGGGCTTTGGACCTTTAGCGTAGTTGGGTAGGAAACTACCCGCTGTAGATGGGTCAGTAGGAAATTGCTCCGCGGCCTCGTGATGAGGGCTTTTGATCCACATCGTTGTTGGGCAAGAGGCTACCCGTTATGGATGGTTCGAGTAAGAAGCTACTCGGCAGCCTCGCGAGGAGGGCTTTCGATCCACAGCGTAAGTTGGGCACGAGGCTACCCGCTGCGGATGAACCGAGCAGTGCAGATGGGCCAGCAGGAAATTGCTCGGCGGCCTCGTGATGAGGGCTTCGATCCACATCGTTGTGGGGTAGGAAGCTACCCACTGCGGATGAGCCAGTGGGAAATTGCTCGGCGGCCTCGTGATGAGGGCTTTGATCCACAGCGTTATTGGGCAGGAAGCTACTTATTGCGGATGAACCGAGCAGGAAGATGCTTGATCGCCTCACGAGGAGGGCTTTCGATCCACAACGTAAGTTGGGCAGGAGGCTACCCGCTGTGGATGAACCGAGCAGGAAGCTACTCGGTCGCTTCGTAAGGAGGGTTTTCGATCCACAGCATTGTGGGGCAGGAAGCTACTCACTGCGGATGGGCCAGCAGGAAATTGCTCGGCGGTCTCGTGATGAGGTCTTTTGATCCTTAGCTTTGTTAGGCAGGAAGCTACCCGCTAGGGATGATCCGAGCAGGAAGCTAGTCGTCCGCCTCGCGAGGAAGGCTTTGATCCACAGCGTTGTTGGACAGGAAACTACCCACTGCGGATGGTCCGAGCAGGAAGCTAGTCGGCCGCCTCGTGAGGAGGGCTTTGGATCCACAACGTAAGTTGGGCCGGAGGCTACCCGCTGTGGATGAACCGAACAGGAAGCTACTCGGTCGCCTCGTGGGGAGGGCTTTCGATCCACAACGTTGTGGGGCAGGAAGCTACTCACTGCGGATGGGCCAGCAGGAACTTGCTCGGCGGCCTCATGATGAGGGCTTCGATCCACAGTGTTGTTGGGCAGGAAGCTATCCACTGTGGATGAACCGAGCAGGAAGCTACTCGGTCACCTCGTGAGGAGGGCTTTCGATCCACAGCGTTGTGGGGTAGGAAGCTACCCACTGCGGATGGGCCAGCAGGAAATTGCTCGGCGGCCTCATGATGAGGGCTTTTGATCCACAGTGTTGTTGGGCAGGAAGCTACCCACCGTGGATGAATCGAGCAGGAAGCTAGTCGGTCGCCTCGTAAGGAGGGCTTTCGGTCCACAGTGTTATGAGGCAGGAAGCTACCCACTGTGGATGGACCAGCAGGAAATTGCTCGGCGGCTTCGTGATGAGGGCTTTGATCTACAGCGTTGGGCAGGAAGCTACCCACTGCGGATGAACCGAGCAGGAAGCTGCTCGGTGGCCTCATTAGGAGGGCTTTAGATCTTTAGCATTGTTGGGCAGGAAGCTACTCGCTAGGGATGGTCCGAGCAGGAAGCTACTCAGCCGTCTCGCGATGAGGGCTTTCGATCCACGGTGTTGTTGGGCAGAAAGCTACCCATTGCGGATGACCGAGCAGAAAGACATTCGTCGGCCCTGCAGGGAGTTTTAGCATGGAAACAAAGAGAAGTAGCTCTGATTGTAGGGAAACAAGAATTTTTATTATTAAATAAAATACAGATTAAGTGATTCAGTTTAAATTCTCCTGCATTGAATGACCGATTTCGGTAGGTGTCCTTATTGCTCGGACTTGGGTCAGTCGGCGACGACCATGTTCTGTCCGATTGTCAGCTCCCCGTCTTTAATTTGATCGACTTGCCCCTTATCTGCTTGACGTTTATCTCGCAGGTACTTTTCCAAGTGATCGGAGAGGATCAGCTCCTCAATGTAATCGCGTAGCTATTTACAATCCTCGGTCGGATGTCCTTGCCTCCGATGATAGGCGCAATACGGGCCTCGAAGCCGTTTGCCCGTCCATCGGGTAGCTGGCGGGAGCCTGAAGAATTCTTCGCCCTTAGCTTCCTCCAGCAGCTCGGTCTGGGAAATGTTTAGAGGAGTGTATTCCTGGAACCTCGGGGAGTAAGGTTTCGGACGATCGTCTTTCCTTTTCTCTTCCCTGTCCCTCTTCTTCCGATCTGCTTGGTCGCCTCCAGGCATGTTGGGGTTCACCTCGGACTCAAGTTGGATTTCTCGCTCGGTCCACGCTTTTACTTCGGCCATGGTCTTAGGTTGCACTAATACAAAAGAGCGGAGCCACTCTTTGTGCCTAGGACCCGACCTCAGTGCGGTGATGACCGTTTCGTTGCGGTGCTCGGGTACCTCCAGGAAGGCATTATAGAAGCGGGTGACATACCCTTTAAAGGATTCCTTGTAGCTGCTCTTGACAGTGAATAAGTAGTCGACTGTCTTCTTTTGTCGTCGGTTATTGACGAAATGGCTGAGGAATTCGGTAGCCAGCTCCTCAAAGGTAGAGATAGAGCGCGGTGGAAGCCTCCGGAACCAGTCCCGACCAGCTCGGATCAAGGTGGCGGGAAAAGCTCGGCATTGAGCTGCGTCCGAGTTATCCTAGAAGCTCATGCCCGCCGTAAATGTGTCTAGGTGGTCCTTCGAGTCGGATTTCCCGTCGAAGAGGGCCACTTTTGGCGGTTTGTTCCTGGACGAGACGTGCTCAGCCATCAGCTTTTCTGTAAAGGGCTTTGTCGGTGAGTCGGCAGAGTACCATGCCCCTTCACCGGACGCATGGCCATCCCGTCGTATGCCTTCAATTTTCTTTTTGAGGGTCTCAAGTCGGTGGTGGTACCCCGAGGATTCTGTGCAGTCGGAGTGGTGGCTACTCCCGCTCCGGGTCTGTTCGATGGTGCGGTTCCGATTCTGCGCTATCCAATTCCTCAGATCCTCGGGCGAGGCCCTTCTCGAGTAGTCCCGGTGCTCGCTGTTCATGCAGCCCCAACGAGCGTGGGGGCGTCGGTCATGCCTGGAAGCAGGCGAGCTGACCAACACTTCCTCAGAGGGAGAGAACGCGCGGTGGGCGTCGGAGCAACGACCCAGTCTTCCTCAGGATCGGGGCGTGGAGCTGTCCGGCGCCCAACGGGTCATGGAATCAATCGCCGCATGCGCGTCACGGTGGCCGGAGTCGGCACGCCGTCGCTCGGTGACGCTGGGACGGGCACGAGTGAGATCGAGGGCTTGAGCGTGCCTATCCGTCCTTCTGCGGACGTCGTTATCCTGGGTAGGGAAAACGGCGGTCTGGCGGGTAGGGCCCGCTGCTTGAACGCGGACGAGGGCGTCCACCAGCGATTCGAGCCTGTCTATCTGAACGGATAGGGTGTTGATCACTTTAGGAGGGGAGACGAGCCGCTCTCGCTTCCGTTGTGGCGGCTTGTATTCGAATCGCCGCGGTTGTCGCTCGACATTGGATCGAGGGCGAAAGATCAACTTTAGAGGTGGAACAAAAGGTATTTCATTTCCACAGACGGCGCCAACTGATGGAGGGTATGATCTCCTTCAGATGCTGTCTTCCGTCGATATGTAGCGAGCGTTGTTGAACGGTTGAGATTTGAGTTGAAAGTTGTCTCCTAGAGTATGTGGATCTCAATGGGTTGAGTTTGAGGTGGAAGCCGAGCTACCTGCAAGTAAGTCCCGGGGTGGGTGACCATCGTAGGACCCTCCGACGATTAAGTTAGAGCCGAGGAATATTGGCAGAGTAGTGGCTTCTTGGAATCAAAATTGCATTATCTGAGTCGTCTGGAAGAGGGGTTTTTATAGTGGTCGCATGGAGCGAGCCGGTGCGAGATCCTCACCGTCAATTCTGCCCTTACGTTACGCCCGCGTTAATGGCGGGATCCACTCATTAATAGGGGAACGAACCTGTGTGGGACGCGGAGCGTGGGGCGGCGATATCTCGTCTTGGCGAGATACACAGAGTCATTGCGGAGGCGCTTGGGCTCCACGTTCTCGGTTGATCGGGAGAGCTGAGGAAGCTCGGCATGTCAGGAGGCTCGGAGACGAGCCAGGGGGCTGAGGAAGCTCGGCATGTCAGGAGGCTTGGAGACGAGCCGGGGGCCCGAGGAAGCTTGCTAGACTGCTCGGAGGCGAGCTGTTGGCCGCTTGTTTGGTGAGTATGGAAGGTACTCAGGGAGGTCTCTGATAGGCCGGGTGTGTCCTCAGAGACGAGATATCGAGGTACGTCCCCAAAGCATCATATTTACTCCAGCTCCGCAGCCTTTGGGACACGTCATCTGCTACGTGTCATGATCTGGGGAATTCCCACTTCTGAGCATCATCAGGACTTGGACTTTTTTGTGGACTTTACCTTTTTGTGTTATTGGTTCTGGACTCAAATTTGGACCTTAACCTTTTGAGTTATTGGTTGCTTGGACTTGAATTTGGATTGTACTCTTAAAGTCCTAGTTTTCAGCCATAATATATAAACTCTCTTCCAAGAAAAGTCCAAGGAAAAAAGAACAAACTTGCTTGGACTCTTTCTTTTCTCCCTCATCAGCTTTAGCACCGACTCTCTCAAATCCCCCTACCCAACCCCTCTGTGCCTCCTCCCAAACAAAACTAATAAAATTATGAGAGACCGAAACCGAAACCGAGTTCTTGAACCTTGGTATTAGAAGCCGCACTTCAAAAAACTTCCAGTATAAAGTTTGCTTTCCTTTTAGATTCATAAAGAGAGTGCATCCTTGTTACCTATTTTTTTTTATTTTTATATATATTAGCTCATTTGGTGAATCCTTTATCTCTTATTTTGTAAACTACTCTTTTACGTTCATGATTCGATTATGCACGGTTTGGGAATCGAGTTAAGTCAGGATAAACCGAGTTTCATAAATTATCTAAACTATGCTCCAAAATCGTAACTATGCTATGTTTGACACAAATTTTGGAGATGAACCATATCCTCTGTGCTCTTTTTGTTCTCTTAATTTCGTAAGCAAATTTTTTTATGTGAAATTCTTAATGGACTGGCAAGCATGCCTTGGGTGAGGGAAAAGTTGAAAAAGATTGCTATGATTTTGTCAATTAAAACGAGGATCGACATATATTCTATTTGTGAGAGAACGGAGCAGAAAAATGGCAGCACACTATTCATCGATCTGTATGCACGAATATTTTGTAAATATAACAATCATTTAAACTTATTAAAAAGGCAGAAAGACATGAATCAATGTATAATGTGCTGTCATGTGTATCACCAATATAGAAAATTTGCTCAGTTTTTATTTGTAGAGATGTTTTCCTACCCTACAAGTTTCAATTTTGGTCCATACACCCCTAAGATTGGGTATTCTCATGCATCCACTTGATTTTATATTTCCACACATCCATTAAAAAACTTGATTGTTAATTATGGAACTGTTTTTCTATCCAAATTACTTATGTTGGAAACTTGATTGCTGATTAGAATGGTTCATAGTTGAACTAATGATGGTTAGTTGTACTTATTTTTTTCCATTATTTTCAAATTGAATCTAATTTTACAAGTTAAGCTATATATAGAAAAATTAATTAGAGAATAATAGATAAATACGACAACTAATACGATCTAAATAGGAAGAATGATGATGATACTCATAAGTGGGGATTCCCCGGATCACGACGCGTAGCAGATGGCGTGTCGTCAATGTAAGCCCACTATATTCCTGAGGGCTACGGAGCTGGAATAGGTATGATGCAATGGGAACATTCCTCGACGCCTCGCCTCTGAGGTAGCACCCGACCTTTTGAGGCCTCTTCTAAGTACGTTCCCTTTTCGTCTGACCGCCTTCCAATAGCTCGTCTCCGAGCAATCATCGAGTTGAGCTTTCTCAGCTTCCTTACTCATCTCCGAGCTATCCTTTACCTGAGATTTCTCAGCGCCCTTGTTCGGCCGGAAGTATGGAGCATGAGCGTCCTCATAACGGCACCATGTATCTCGCCACGGCGAGATCTCCACCGCTCAATGTCCCGTATCCAACGCCAGCGTATGTCGCCATTAATGAGCGCATCTCGCCATTAATGTGGACGTTACGCCTGGGCTGAACTGACAGCGAGAATTTCGCAACGGCTCGCTCCGATGTGACCCCCTATATAAACCCCTCCTCCAAACGATTCAGGTAACTCAAACTCATTCCAACATACCACTACTCTGTCTAATTATTGTTGGATATATGCATGTCCTAAAGGCCATTATATGATAGTGGATGTATCGGTATATGTATATATATATATTCGGAGGACATTCTTGCTCGACATGAAAGTATGCTATTTAGTTGTTCTTTATCTTGACATGTTCTCTTGATCATGCTTATTACTCATTTGGTACATGTTGATAAAGCCCTTAGGATATTTGCTTGACTACTGGGACTATGATGCGGATCATATTAGTGGGACATGAGTAGTTTATAAGCATATCCTTGAAATGTTCATAGTCGTAGGTGTATCGAGACGGGGCATCGATATTCTAGAGTAGACTAGCGTATACGTTACTTGACCCATATGATGGGTGATGGATGATCCCATATCCATTGGTGTGGTGACACCAAAGACTGTATACGGGTGCTCAGTGGAGACTGGGTATACTGAACGAACTCGCCGAGAACTCTTATGTGGTATTATATCTATCGTCGGATAGCAGTTCTCAGGTGACACTGGTACATGTTAGTCTGTAGACCCGAGATCGTCATAGAGTCTTGTGTGTCCTCCCACTGTACTTTGATCTCCACCCTACTACGGCTCTACTGAGTTGTGCAAACAGGTGGATTTTGGGTACAGTCCCGAGGCACATGGAGGCAATGAGCGATGGGAGGGGTTTCGTCTCTCTCGGTATTAGGGGTTGATGTTGCGCTATGCTCGATTGGCTATAACAGGAAGTCCCTGGCCAGGGCTGATGAGATTTACTGATAAGTGTTATCAGTAGTTTCTCGATTTGTTATGAGCCGAAATACCGGCATGAGTTATTGAGTTATTAGGGTCGACGATACCATCCCTAGACTCGATATGCATCATATCTGACGAAGAGACCGGACTGTACGGTAAGTGTTGCCAGTTGGCTCGACGGGAGTTTAGACAGGTTCGCTTGTTTTTCTTCTGATTGCTCAATACCTGAGAGCCGTTACGTACAGCTAGTGCCGCTGACGGTTTGTGGGTATGTGATATGATCACCGCCTACTGCTAGCGTATTAACGAGTCTTAGAGTCCCACAGAGGGGTTTCCTAGCTCAGACGAAATGATATGGGGTGCATATGGGATATGCGCGGGAGCTCGATTAAATGCGTATATTTGATACCGTATTTTAATCGGGCGTTTTCTATTGGTCGGGTCGTATGTGAAATGACCGGATTATTAAATCAAGTGTTGGTTTAATATTATTGACTTTTAGCTCATTTATTTAAAACCTTTTCTTTATGATGTATGCATGAATGTATGTATTTATATATGTTGATATGAATGCATACATGCATGCATACATATGTCATGGTTGATGATACAATGGAGATGGCAATGCAAGACTTACATGGTAAAATATTTATATATATTTTGTTTATTGAGAAAAAGGAAAATGGGAATAAATTATGGCTAAGTTTCTACACTCTTCTTTACTTGACCTAGGATTAACCATGATCTATTCTCTCTTAGTTCTTTAACTCAATATTAAAAATATCTAGATATTTTATAACTATGGTTGTGGGTGAGTGTGACTCTCTCATATTTATTTTCTTTTCTCATTTTATTATCATGAGATTTATCAAAAGAGCTCAACCTTAGCCATTCTCCTTCTTCTTCCTCATTCAAACTTTCTAGCTTTTTCAAGTGAGTGAAGAACATAAAAAGAAAGGTTTTTTTAAGTGAGATCCAAACCCACATCACCAATTTATATTAGTCTAGCCCACTAGTGTAGCTTGTTTGCTCCACTTCCATTTAGATCAAGTGAAGCTAGGAGCTTGAGCCAAGGGACTCCGTGGTGGATCGTCGTGGACTTCGAAGGTTTCAAGCGAACCCGTTCAAACACCAAGTTGATCCAAGGAGTCACAAGAGGAGGTCTACAAAGGTTGTATTACTCACCTCTAAGTGTTAGACACTTTTTAGTATGTGATACTAGTTTTTTGTTACCCTAATTTTCTAGTTCGATTCATAGTTGGTATTGTTTAGCACCCCTAAAATTTTGTTATAGCATGTTTGATGCAAGCCAAACCCTAGGCATGGTGCTAGAGAATCCCTACAATTATTCCCTGGCACTTGATCGTCGGAGGGTCCTACGGTGACTTCCCATCCCGGGACATCCTTTGCAAGTAGCTCAGCGTCAACAACAATCAACAACCCATTGAGATCCATACCCATGCTCCACCATAAATCTCAGCCGCTTAGTCCCGCTGGGTACAAGATCGACGGAGGACAACATCTGATGGAGATCTCGGCCTCCATCAGTTGGCGTCGTCTGTGGGAACAGAAACTTTTCCACCCAAAAAAGTTGATCTTCTGCCTTCGATTTGATGGCCAGCGATCATCGCTATAAAGATCCTAGCATGAGTCATCTCGTCCTCCGCAACGGAGGCGGGGCGGTTCTAATCCCCCTCTCAACATCGTCGAAGCCCTAACGGTAAGGATTGACCGACCGATAGCCACGGTGGACGCGCTCTCTTGTGTTCAAACTGGCAGCTATGCTCGGCAAGCCGCCACCCCTGCTCCCCAGAACGGCGGCGTGCACGAGGTGACATAGGGATGCGTTTAGGTCCTCGGCCTCGCTAGTGCCAACCTCGACACTACGGAACACCGGCGTGTTGATTCGGCAGTCGCGGACCCCATACGAGGAATGATTCCCTAACTTGTTGAACGCCGAGAAGTACAACATCGAGGTCTCATGACCAACCAAATGGTCGCTTCAACGCTCTCCGCGTTCCTTCTCCCTCCGCGGCGACGTCGGTCAAGTCGTCTGATTTCAGAGAAGATCGACGTCACTATAATTATCGAGGCCATGCCCATGGCGCACGTCGGGGGAGCCACGAAGGGTTCACCCCGAGAATATGAGGAACGTTATAAAGCAAAGCCATATCCGCTCCATCGCCCAAGCCCGAAGCTGGAACAACAGGCACTCCGATTACGGAGAATCCTCATGGTACCAGCAGCAAATCGAGGTCCTCAAGAAGATGATTGAAGACAACCGGCTCGCCACCCGTTCGCCCGGTGGATCGGCAAAATACTCTACGGACTCTCTCACGAAGCCCTTCACCGAGCAGTTATTGGGGGAGCGGGTCTCATCCCGGAATAAACCGCCCAAAGTGGCTCTTTTTGACTGGAAGTCTGACCTGAAAGACCACTAAGACGCGTTCACCGCGGGCATGAGCTTTCAAGATAACTCAGACGCGGCTCAGCGCCGAGCCTTTCCCCACCACTCTCATCCGAGCCGGGTGAGATTGGTTCTGCGGCCTGACTCCCTGCTTAATCTTAACTTTCGACGAGTTGGCTACTCAGTTCCTTAGCCATTTCGTCGGCAACCGACGACAAAAGAGGTCGGTTGATCAGTCGAAAATATTACATTTTTAACACATCAATTTCCCCACTCTTTGCAATCATCTAAAGGTGTTTGGTATAAATATAGCATATATTAGCAATTTGTCTTCAAAATACCAAATAACATGTGTTATACGTTATAACCGGCATTTTGAGGGAAATAGAGTGTTTATTATTGCACGCATGATCTTTTGTATATCGCAAAACTTGTCTCGAGATTGTGTGCAGGAAATTCCAGGAAAAAGAGCCGGAAGTGCTAAAAGTGCTGATAAAAATACACCAAGTCCAAGACTTGTGATCTGGCAGTAAACAAGAAAGATTTATAAAATTCCAAAGATCAGAAAAGTACCATGAAGCCAACACAAATCAGCACAGAACTTTGCATGCAGTTACTCCACCAATAGGCCACGGATCCGCGACCAAGTTGGCCTATCCGTCGTGGATCCGCGGCCTGTTAGACACGTCACCAGCTCATATTTCTCCACATGCCTTCTTGTAACGGCCAAGCTTCCAGAAGACTCTCAAAGACCATGTGGCTTCTTCCAGAAGGCTCTGCATAACAAACTCACTCTAGAATATTTCTTGCAACAACCTTATTCTAGAAGGCTCTCTCCAACAAACTCATTCTAGAAGACTCTCTCCAATAACCTTCTTCTAGAAGCCTCCTTGTAACAACCTTCCTCTAGAATATTCCTTGTAACAACCTCATTCTAGAATATTCCCTCTAACAAACTCATTCTAGAAGGCTCTCTCTAACAACCTAGTTTTGGAGGGAAGATTCAAATGAGGTGGTTATAAAAAGAGATCTAGATCTAGGGTTTAGTGGTTGTTGAAATTGGAGGGAAAAATTGTAGATCCAAATCAAATCTAAATCAAATTGAGTGACACAATTTGATCCAAATCAAGATCTATCGAGTGCCGAGCCAAAGCAAGCATCCATCGAGCCTTTTTGAAGCAACGCCGATCTTCATCCGAGCAAGTGATCCACGATGATCCGCGACTCATGAAGACGATGCGAAGCTAGTTCGACGATCGAGTTCTCTCCTCAATTCTTATAGTCTTTGAGTGAATTGTAACGAAACGTTGAATAATAAAAGGTGAAAATTCTTGATGTTGCTTTTCTTTACATTTGAGCATTATGATGAGTTTCCAATTCTTGATTGTTTTCTTTTTCATGATGTTTGAGTGAAAACTCCGCTTGTGTAGGAATCGATTTAATTGACAGAAGAGGTCGGTCGACTACCTACTCACCATCAAGAGTGAGGACAGAGAATCTTTCAAGAGCTATATCACCCAGTTCCATAATACTCTCCTAGAAGTACCCGAGCACCAGGGAGAGACGGTCATCACCGCTTTAAGATTCGGTCATAGGTACAAAGAGTGGCTCCGCTCTTTTGCATTGGTGCAACCTAAGACCATGGTCGAGATAAAAGTCTGGACCGAACGGGAAATCAACTTGAGTCTGAGGTGAACGCTAACCTTCCCCGTGGAGACCAGACAGACCAAAAGAAACGGGACCGAGAAGAGAAGAAGATTGATCGTTCGAAAGCCTATTCTCCGAGATTTCACGAGTACACTCCTCTGAACGTCTCTCAGGCCGAGATGCTATAGGAGGCGAAGAGCGAGAGATTCTTCAAGCTGCTGCCAGTGATACGAAGGTGTTGGATATAGTGCCCTCAAGTCAATTATTATAATCGCAGGTAAGCGATTGTGATGATTGAGGGAGACCTATACGGGTATAACAGTCTTACTTGAGATGATAGTATGCTATCTGGTTTGACTTTATCATCATGTACATGTATTATGTGGTATTACAGATTACTATTACATGTAGATAGAACCCATAGGATTTTTGCTTGACCACCAGTATTATGATGGAGATCATATACGTAGGAGCTGGATGGTCTATAAGCATATCCTTAAATGTCCCTAGTTGAGAGAGTATCGAGACTGGGCATCGATACTCCGGAGTAGACTAGTTTATACTTTTCGAGACCCCGACGAGGGGAGATGGTTGGCCCCACATCCATTAGTCTTTCGCACCTAATATTGTATACATACAATGGTTGGACTCACCGAGAACTTCTAGATGGCACTATACCTATTGTCAGATAGCAGTTCTTAGGTGACATGGGTACAGGTTAGTTTTTAGACCTCAGATCGTCATGTGTCTCGTGTGAGTTCCTATTGTACTTAGATTACTGCCCTACCACGGCTCTACTGAGTTGTGCAAATAGGTTTTAGTTGGGTACAGTCCCGAACCACATGGAGGCAGTGAGCGATTGTTGGGGATTCGTCTCTCCCGGTATAAGGAGTCGATATCACACTGTGTTCGATTGACCAACACCATAAGACCTTGGCCAAGGCAGTTGGGATTTAGTGATTGTTAGATTAGTAGTTTCCCGGATTGGTCCTGAGCCACATCGTCACGAATTATCGGGTTATTAGGGTATGACGTTTACCACCCCTTAGACCCGATATGCGATACTCTCAGATGAAGAGACGGGACTGTACGAAGATTGTCACAGATAGGCTCAGTAGGAATTCGGATGAGTTTGCTCGTCGGCCTTCCTTTTCGACAGGTACCCGGGTAGTCGTTACATACAGCTAGTGCCGCTGACGTGCTTGTGGTTATGGATTTATCCAGTAACTCACTGCTGGCGTACTGTCGAGTCTTTAGAGTCCTACACAGAGAGTTTCCTTGGTTCAGGCGAAATGATGTAGTAGCCGTATTTTGATACGTGCAGGGTTCCGATCGAATGATTGTACTTGTTACCCAGACTTTTGATCGGACGGTTGATAATACTAGCTGGCTTAGAATTGAGCCAGATTATTAAATTACGTATTGATTTAATAATTTACATATATATATTTCGATATGTATATTCTAATATTATGTTCTTTGTGTTATTCTATCTCTTTGGGTATTCGTATTTTGATACGAATACGGGTATGTATAAACAGTAGAGTGTATTATGTATTTATACGGAAAATATTCTAGAAGGTGGACACCTCATTTTAGTTTATCCATTTATTAATTTAAATGGAAATGAGGTATAAAGGTAGCGAGGTGAGAATGATGAGAACCATGCTTGAATAGTGTTGACAAATGAATTGTATATTCATTTGTGCAAACTATTCAAATATGGTTGCTATATCTTTATTGAAAATATGTTTTATACAAAACCATGCTTTATGTTTTTCTCTCAATTGGATGAAATGGATGAAAATCATTCTCACCATTTTTGCTTATCTCTCCTCACTAGCCTTTCTTGAGCCCCTCCTCCTCCTTCTTGATCTTCCTCCCTACAATCTCATGTGTTGAGAATTAAGGATGGAAGAGAGATAGATATACATTAAGAACAACTCACTACATCACTAGACACTCTAGATTAGAAACCTAGAGTCTCTAGTTGCTCCACTAGTTTTTTAGTGTGGAGCTAGAGCCATGAACCACATCTTTCGAGTGGATCATCTTTGACGGAGGAAGACCGGCGGTCAAGCTCGATCAAGGAGACCTAAAGGAGCTAAGAAAGAGGATAGAAAACCGAAGGACACGGATCTTTTGGTAAAAAAACAATAACGGTAGCTAACTTCTTTGTACTTTGCTAGTTTCATATTTGGTTTCGATTCTAGGTAGTTGTTTCTACCGCCAAGTTTTTTAAACACCAAAATTTTTTGTTTCGCAATGGCCGCGGTTAGCAGCTAGGGCGCTAGGAACCCCAACAAAAAGCCGGGCAAGCGACTTCGCGGCCCATATTATGCCTTTCATCGGTCACAGGGAAACCTGACCTAGAATTGCAGACAGCTGCACGGTTACATCGAGGAGCTGATTTGCTCCGGTGACTTGGCGAAATGCCTGCGAGACAAACGTCAAGCAGATAGGGAGCAAGCAGACCAACCTCCCACCGGAGATTTGACGGTCGAACGGATCATGGTCGTCTTCGTTGGCTCGAACGAAGACACCAGCCGTATCCAGTCGGTCATGACCTTAAATGCTCCCCCTCCAAGAAGTACAGGAAGGTTGCTCCCATCATCTTCACCGACAAGGACTTGCATGGCATATCCGTCCCGCACAATGATCCCCTAGTGATATGGCATGGGTAAATCGGTACCAAGTCAGGAGAATCCTCGTTGACTCAGGAAGCTTAGCGGACATCCTATTCTACGACTGCTTTCAGCGTATGTGATTAAACCCGTCCGATCTCCAACCCATCTCACACGTTCTCTCCAGGTTTACTAACCACTCTATCCAAGCTGAGGGAACGATCTCTCTCCCTTTCAACATTGGAGTGGCCGGAAGAACCCGAACAATGTCGGTAGGTTTCTTTGTCGCTCGGGTTCCTTCATCTTATAACATCCTTTTAGGTCACCCCACCTTAAATGCCCTTCAAGCTCAAATCCCGACCTACTACCTCGCGTTCAAGTTTCCTCAGAGCGATGGTGGGATAGGCTGGGCCTACGGAGATCAGCAAATCACTAGGGTGTGTCTCGATATGACAGTTCTCGAGGACAAAGAAGTTGATCTGACTGACGGACCATGCGATCCTCGAGAATCGCTAGTTACACGTGATGATAAGAGGGAGATCCGGGGTTCCCCGGTAAAAGCCTTGTCCAAAGTCCCCCATAAAGAGGGAGAAAGCAACCGAACTATCTAGATAGGCTCCCTCCGGGGAAACTCGGGACAATGTTATCCAGTTCCTCCGAAACAACTCCAACGTATTTACTTGGACTCCCGCGGACATGCCGAGGATCGACCCTAATGTGATCTCCCATAAGTTCGGAGTTGACTCAAAAGCCCGGTCGGTCCAACAAAAGAAAAGAAGTTTCGTGCCTGTCAAACAGTAGGCAATTGAAGAGAAAGTGGACCGACTACTCACGACAAACTTCGTCAGAAATCTGGACTACTCGGCTTGGCTAGCCAACGTAGTCATGGTAAAGAAAGCGAATGGGATGTGGCAAAATGCTTCTGTAGAGTGTCCAATATCTGTTTGTGCGTCGACTTTACCGATCTGAACAAGGCCTACCCGAAAGCCAACTATCCGCTTCCTCGAATAGATCAGCTGGTGGGTAGCTCGGCCGGTCATGAGCTATTGAGTTTCATGGATGCCTTCTCTAGTTATAATGAAATCCAGATGGACCCGGTCGATGAAGAGCTCACCATTTTCACCACCGATCGAGGGGTCTACTGCTACAAGGTAATGCCCTTTGGCCTAAAAAATGCTGGGGCAACTTATCAACGGCTGGTCAACAAGCTGTTCAAGCCACAGATCGAGCGGAATATGGAAGTCTACGTCGATGACATGCTCGTAAAGTCCACCCAGTCAGCCAAGCATACCTTGAACCTTGGCGAAACCTTCGAGGTCCTGTGAAAGTACAACATGAAGCTGAATCCAACAAAGTGTGATTTCGGCGTCACGGGCGGAAAGTTCCTCGGATTCATGGTCACCCACCGAGGAATCGAGGCAAACCTGGAGAAGATCAAAGCCATCATTGACATGACGACGCCCAAAAGCAACGTAGAAATCATGTGACTCACAGGCAGGGTGGCTGCTCTAAGTCGTTTCATGTCCAGGTTTGGGGAAAATTGCCTACCTTATTTCAAAGCCTTAAGGAAGATCCCAGGGTTCGAGTGGTTCGAAAAGTGTCAAGTTGCCTCGAACAGCTTAAGGCGCATCTGTCGACGCCACCGCTACTCATCCGACCAGCCTAAGAAGATGAGCTACTGCTGTACCTGGCCATCTCTGGCCAAGCGGCCAATTCTATACTCATCAAAGAATCCGGGGGGATACAGAGGTCGGTTTACTACATCAGTCACATTTTCAAAGAAGCAGAGACAAAATACCCGGCCATCGAAAAGATAGTCCCGGCGCTCGTCGTCACCTCCAGGAAACTTCGGCATTATTTCCAGGCTCATAAATCATCGTTCTCACTGGCCGGCCCTAAGGAACATCCTCTGTTCCCCCGAGTTGTCGGGCTGCTTGGAGAAGTGGAGATGGGAGTTGTCGCAATTTGACATCCAGTACCGACCAAGGCAAGCTATTAAAGCCTAAGCCCTCGCCGATTTCATGGTCGAATGTACCATTCCCAACAGAGAAGAAGCACTGACACGAGATCCAAACCCACAACACTCAATCGAAGAAAAGCTCGGTCCGATTCCGGACTGGGTACTTTATATAGACGATTCCTCTACAGAGGAAGGAAGTAGGGCAGGGTTGGTCATCCGCGGCTCCAATGAAGCCGAGATGGAGTATTCTCTGTGGTTCAACTTTAAGGCCTCAAACAACGCCGCTGAGAATGAAGCCTTATTTGCCGGCCTTCGAATCGTCTCGGGTGTGGGGCTAAAGAAAATCAGAATCCGCATCGATTCCATGTTAGTCCTCAACCAAGTGACCGGGCGATTCGAGGCCCAAGAACCCCTCATAATGAAATATCTCACCGAGGTGAAAAGGCTATGGAAAAATTTCGACGAAGTCCAAGTGGCGCATGTTCCCCAGAGTATGAATGTCGAAGTTGACGCCCTAAGCAAGCTCGCCTCCTCCTATTCGGCCAACCATAAGTGGAATATCCTCTTCAGGGTCTTACCGCGATCCAACATCGAAGATACAGAAGTGATATACATGGTTTAAACCACTCAGGGGAGTATCCCGGATTGGAGAAAACCCATAGTGGAATTCGTCAAGGATGGAACGCTCCCCGAGGACCGAACAGAAGCGTGCAGGCTCCGCATGAAAGCGCGTCACTTCGTATGGAGCAATGGTAACTTGTATAAAAAATCATACACCTAACCTCTACTCAGATGTGTCGATTCCGACGAAACCGAGTACGATCTCCAAGAGATACACGAAGGAGTCGGAGGCGCACATCAGGAGGCCCGCAATCTGATTCAAAAGACACTGTTACAGGGCTATTATTGGCCGACTATCCATAATGATGCATAAAAGCTTGTGCGAAGGTGCAAGGTGTGTCAACTCTTCGGTAACATTTCTTGGTTACCAGCCACAGAGCTAACGCTGCTGAGCTTCTCTTGGCCATTCGCTCAGTAGGGAATGGACATGGTTGGCCAGCTCCTCACAGGCACAGGGGGCATAAATATATCCTCGTCGCCGTAGACTACTTTACAAAATGAGTCGAAATCACGCTGATTAGAAACCCGGAAGCTGCCTCTACAGTGAAGTTCCTGCAGAACAACGTAATTGCACGATTTGGAATTCCGAGGTGCATCATCACCGACCATGGAACCAACTTCGAAAACAACAAAGTCGGAGAATTCTGCAGCGACTACCACATACTGATGTTCTCCGCTGTCGCTCATCCCCAGTGCAACGGGCAAGCTGAGGTAGAAAACCGAGGTGTCATTCGGGGGCTCAAAGCCCGCATGGAAGGAAGACATGGCGGATGGGTCGAAGAACTTTCTCGGATACTGTGGGCATTGCATACGTTGAAGAAGACACCCGCGGGGGTAGCCCTGTTTAGTCTCAGTTATGGCACCGGGGCAATGGTCCCCACAGAAATCGGTCTACCTACTTATCGAGTCGAACACTTCGACGACAAAGCTAGCATCTTAGCCCTTCGAGCAACCTGGACATCCTGCTGGAGATGAGAGACCGGGCATAAATAAGGATGGCCACATATCAACAACAACAGGCCATCCGGTACTACAATGCTCGGGTCAAACACCGAGCGTTCAAATCAGGAGATTTAGTCTTTCAGCGCAAAGAATTCGAGGACCAAGGAAAGCCACACAAGTTCTTTTTGAAGTGGGATGGCCCCTTCCTCATGACCGAGATATTGCCCGGAGGAGCATACCGCCTCCAAGATTCATTGGGATGTAACCTTCTGCGGCCGTATAATACCGAAAAGCATAAATTGTATTATTAAACCTGTACTCCCTTTAATAATAAAGATCCTTGCTTCTCTGTAATCTAGACCATTTCTCCCAATTCTAAACCTAGACGCCACGTAAGGCCGGCGGACAGCCACCTGTCTGTCGTGCCCATTCAAAATGGGTAGTTTCCTACCTGACCTAACCATGGGTCTAAAGCCTTCTCTCGAGTTGTCTCCAGCTCAGCTCGGAGGCAAGGGAAGTATCCTAGGCCAACCCTTTACTCAGCTGATACGCGTGGATCTCAAGATACCTGCTATGCGCCACGTGGCACCGGGAACAGAGAGGCGCAAATGTCAACATCATGGCGATCCTACATCCCATTGATCGGAAGCCCTCTCACGAGGTTGCCGGGTAGCCTCCTTCCCGACCAATTCGCTGCGAGTAGATTTCTACTCGGCCCAAACTGTAGATCAGAAGCCCTCTCACGAGGCCGCCGGGTAGCTTCCTGCCCGGCCAATTCACAATGAGTAGATTCCTGCTCGGAAGCGCTCTCATGAGCCCGCCGGGTAACTTCCTG
The DNA here is from genome assembly GCA_030015575.1 of Agapanthus africanus. Lineage (NCBI taxonomy): Eukaryota > Viridiplantae > Streptophyta > Magnoliopsida > Asparagales > Amaryllidaceae > Agapanthus > Agapanthus africanus. Next base: position 409,967,859 of record CM057349.1, on the reverse strand, counting down.
CTCAACCAATTCACAGCGAGTATGTTGCTGCTTGGAAGCTCTCTCACGAGACCGCCGGGTAGCTTTATGCCCGGTTAATTCGCAGCGCGTAGATTCCTGCTTGGCCCAAACTATGGATCAGAAGGCCTCTCATGAGGCCGCTGGGTAGCTTCCTGCCCGGTCAATTCGTAGCGAGGAGATTCCTTCTCGGCCCAAACTATGGATCCGAAGCCCTCTCATGAGGCTGTCGGGTAGCTTCCTGCCCGACCAATTCACAGTGAGTAGATTCCTGTTCGGAAGCCCTCTCATAAGACTGCTGGGTAACCTCTTGCCTGACCAATTTATAGCGAGCGAATTTCTGCTTGGCCCAGACTGTGGATCGGAAGCCCTCCTACGAGGCCCCTGGGTAGCTTCCTGCCCGGCCAATTCGCAGCGAGTAGGTTTCTGCTCGACCTAAACTGTGAATCCCAAGTCCTCGCATGAGTAGACTCCTGCTCAACGCCGAGCCACACCCATGCATGGCGAATAGATTCCTGCTTGGCCTGAACGGTGGATCCTAAGATCTCACATTAAACCGACAGGCAGACCCCTACTTGGCACGCATATTCGAAGTAGGCAGACTCCTGCATAGACCAAGTAAAGAAATGTCGGGACTCGGTTCTTTCTCACAGAACAAAGTGCCATATGGAACAAAGTGCCACACCAAGTGTCATGCCAAAAGGGTAGGGGCCACCTCTTGAGTCTGTTGGACCCACTGTAGAACAGTGGGGAATCTTTGGAATACATTCTGAAAGAGAGCAGATCCGGAACTATATATGAAGTGATACCACTCCTATAATACAGAGGTGTCATTTAAATGAATCGGCACTACAGGAGCTTGAGAATTCCGTAGTTAAGCATGCTCGGGCCAGGGATGTTTTGGGATAGGCAACCTCTTGGGAAGTGGCCCGTGGTTGGGTCCGGTTTGCTCTTAAAGAAAAAACCGTGCGGTTTCGGCCGGAGCGGACAATACCGCCTGTGTTGAGGGTGGGACGCGACGGAATGGTATCAGAGACAAGTTCCTCAATAATAGGTCTGTGGTTCGAGGACGAACCATTGTTCAAAGGTGGGGAGGATATCGGGACCCTGTTCTTTCTCACAGAACAAAGTGCCACGCCAAGTGTCATGCCAAAGGGGTGGGGGCCACCTCTTGTGTCCGTGGGATCCACTGTAGAACAATAGGAAATCTTCGGAATACATTCCGAAAGAGGGAAGATCCGAAATTATAAATGAAATGATACCACTCCTATAATACAGAGGCGCCTTTTAACTGAATCGGCACTACAGGAGCTTGAGAACTCCGTAGTTAAGCGTGCTCGGGCCAGGGAAGTCTTAGGATGGGTGACCTCCTGGGAAGTGGCCCCTGGTCGGGTCCGATTCGCTCTTAAGGAAAAAACCGTGCGGTTTCGGCCAGAGCAGACAATACCGTCTGTGTTGGGGGTGGGACATGACAGAATGTACCCTAGTACGTTTATACAATATAATTTGGTATTGTAAGTCTTTCTTTATAATTCATTTATTCTTTTTGCTATTGGTTTGCGAATGATTTAAGTAGTAGTAGTCGTTATCCGATCCGACCTATATATTTGAAACCCGATATGGTGCGAGCTTATATCAAATATTTACTAGTACGGTGTATCTACGAGAATCGAGTACTATATATATATATATATATACTTTATATATATGTTTAAATCTTTACATATCTATCTATAGTACAAGATATAAATAAATAATATTTTTCTAACAACTTTGCATGGATTATCACCCCATATCTTATTGTTGCTCTCATCTATTATGGTCAAATCCTAAAATGTGGACAACAAAATATTTAGAAAATCTTTATGTACATTTATTTAAATTTTATTTGGGGGTATATGTATTTAACATTAGATTATTGCATTATGGCCAAAATCTTTACGTATATATTTTATTCTTAAAACTATATTTTTTAACTAGATTCGGGTAATATTTGGAGTGATTTGATATTATCTAGTTACCCTAATATTTTATACACACACATATAATATTTCTCATATAACCCACTCTCTCTCTTCCCCGTCTTTAACTCTCTCTCCTCTCGTTCTCAATACCATCACCGTGCCACTACCAGGCCACCACCATGCCGCCACCATACCCAGACCGGACCACCACCAGACCATGCACCATACCCAGACCAGACCACCACCAGACCATGCACCGTACCCAAACTATGGCATGACCGTGTCATCACTGTACCCAGACCATGACATGACCGTGTCATCACCATTCCTAGAACCTGTCATGCTATGTGCCCTGCTCCCGTGCCACGCCATGCTCGCTCGTGCTCAGCTCATGCCACTTCTGTGCCACAATTGCATCTGTCTCGTGTCACCGCAAGCCCTAGCACCGTGTCATGCCGCTTCACGCACCGTGTCGTGTCATGTCGCGCTGAGCTGTTGCACACCTTTATCATTGCCGATGCTATTGTCCTTTGATTCTTTGTATAACAATAGTCGATCAACCTATCGACGTCATCGTCTGCACATCAACCATTGTTTCCGAGGCAAGTTTCTAAATTTACGACATGCTACATTACATATTCCAATATATAGTTATTTATTAATATATGTATGTTAATAATTAGCAAGTTATTTTCAATATATAATTTTACAGCATTAATCCGTATTTATAACAATAACAGCTTTATCCCGTTGCATGCTAGTTCATTATAATTTTATTATAATTTTCACTACCGTTTCGTTATCCTTTAACTAGACTACAGTATATCTAGTAGCAAACGTAAAACGTTATTACAAATAGGTGTGTGTGTGTGTGTTACACCTTACACCATTGATAATATGCATCATTCATTTCTACCGTATTTAGATAACTGGTTACTGTTTTCCATCTAGTATTCTTTTTGTTGATACACACTGCCCGACTTGTTCATGACACATTACCAGACCCTTTACTTGGATTATTACTAATGCCGACAATCCTGACTTGTTGTCCTGATGGACATGACTTGTTGTCTAGATAGACAAGATTTGTACCTGCTTGATCCTGTATTAGCATTAGGTAGATATCGTCAATAGCTGACTTGAACACGAAACCTGGGGGAAAAGGGGAAATCAATAATGAAACCTGACTTGTAACTCAACAGTTCGATACCTTCCAGAGACTGATCAGTCGATACGGGCTTCGAGCCCCGGAATGATGATGCTGACATCATTCGTCTATACATGATATCCTGTTTTTACTGCTTAGCGGCACATCTCGGATTCAGCCCCGAGGGTCTTGACCGTGGCCCCGGGCATGCATGGGATACTATTGAGTTATATCGACGATTCCATTGATTGATTTCAAAGACTTGTAAAATAGATAATCTAGAAGCACAGATTTTAGGATACACATGACATACTCATAGCTCACTAATTTACACCTGTGTTTATACCTGCGATTATGATTTACACTCATATCATCTTGTATAGCATCCTGTTCTGGTTATTACTATTATTATTGATGTTTATGACGCACTGACGTCTAGATTTTGCATGGCCCAGATACTTGATATAGCATGTGAGTATTCGACAGGACCACCGATCAGTGAGGACCACCTCATTGATATAGCTCTTATGCGGGTTAGTTATTTCTTGGATCTTTATTGCTTCCTCTATCTTTTCTAGTTATTGTTTTTTGTGGCTATTGGACATGTGATAGATAGATTTAGTAGCTTATAGTTCTTGATTACTGATTGACAGCCTTAGTGTGACTATGGAATGATATTTCCTTACCATATGTATCATGGCTGGCTTTGTTACATCCCGAAATTTTTGTATTTTGGGAAGTGGGGCGTGACAAGGTTTAGTTTGGTATCAGAGCCATAGGTTTTAGGTTAGTCGGGTTTGGTTCAATTTGTAGTTGGGTATGATACCCAATACATTGTTCTTATGACCCAGAATTTTAGGAACATGTCCTGCCACAATATTGTCTTGTCATTCTAATTCTTGAATTTTATCCTTCCCTTAAACTCTTTTATCTCGACGTTTTGGAAATGACTTTGCATCTCAACTTGGAATTCTCCTGATTCTTTATCGTTTCTCTATTTTTATTCCTTCGATTCCGATAGTATGATTTGGGCGACTTGAATGGACTTATGTGATTGCAACTGTGTACCGTAGTATGGTTACAATGCGGTACTCTATTTAGGTAATATGGAGTCCTATTTTGATTCATTTTCTTGACTTATGGTTGTTGTATTACCTTATTTTCTCTCGGCTTCATTGCTTACGAGTTTATGTCTTATCATGAGCTTGAATCCAGCAACCACGTTCTATCTTTTCTCTTGTCCCGTAAGAACCAATCTGTTTGCGTTTCGAAGAACAAAGAGAAACACAGGAGAACATATGATGATTGCAGAGACCGATCAGATGTAAGATGTTTTGATTAAAAAAGTTCTGACGAACCCGTCTCAGTTTATCAGAGTAGTGCAGCGGAAGTATGGTTGGCTGTTAACCCACGAGCCGTAGAACAAACCTGTAAATTCATGATGAAGGGAACTGTTTGTGTGTGTGCTAAAAGGTGAAATTCGTAAATAAGTTGTAGATAAAGCGCTGATAGCAGTTCGGGATTTCATGGATGAGTTCAAGAATATCTTGAGTTAACCGTCAAAACGAGATATGGAGTTCGTGATTGATCTTATTCTTGTAGCAGCGCCAATTCAAAGGCTTTTATCCGATGTCATCGGTGGAACTGGAAGAGATAAAGAGATAAGTTTCTGAGTTCTTCTAGTCAAAAAGAAAGATGGTACGTGGAAGATGTGCATCGACTATCGAGAGTAAAATGGGGTGACTATTAAGAATAAGTACCCAATCCTTCGTATCGACGAACTATTCGATCAACTCAGTAGCGCGAGTATATTCTCGAAGTTGGATTTACGATCATGGTATCATCAAGTTGGATTCGATCAACTCAGATGGTTCCAGAAGACTAGTTATTCACAGCGACGCATTTGGAAAAGGTTTGGGATGTGTTCTGACGCGGCATGGGAAAGTTATAGCGTATGCGTCGAGGCAATTGAAGACTCATGAGAAGAACTACCAAACTAATGACTTAGAGCTAGTAGCAGTGATCTTCGCGCTAAAGATTACACTACTTATTGGGCGAAAGAGTTGAAATGTTTACGGATCACAAGAGCCTAAAGTATGTGTTCACACAGAAGGAGCTCAATAGGAGGTAACATAGATGGTTAGAGTTGATGTCTGACTATGATCTTGACCTATAGTATCATCCGGGAAAAGTTAATGTAGTGCCGGATGCTTTAAGTCGGTTGCCAGCGATACGGATGTTGACTGCACAGAAAGAGTTTATAACTGATCTTCAGAGGTTCAAGTTGGAGATTGTACTACCAGATTCTTCTAGACAGTTGATGCAGTTGCAAGTACAGTCATCCTTGATCGATAACATTAAGGCAGCATAGTCGCACGATCCAAGATTGCAGAAGTTTTGAGGACAAGTGGAAGAAGGACTTCAAACAGATCTGTTGATTCATGAAGATGACTCGTTAAGATATGGAAGTCGTTTATGTGTGCCTAAAGGAGATGTTCGTGAAGAAGTCATGAAGGAGGCTCATAGTTCCGTATATTTAGTACATCCGGAAGGTATAAAGATGTATAGAGATTTGCGACAACATTTTTGGTGGGAATGCATGAAAGGAGAGATTGCTCGCTACGTATCGAGGTGCTTGGTGTGCCAGCAAGTCAAGGCTGAACATTAAAGGATAGCTAGTTTGTTGCAACCACTTCCGATTCCTCAATGGAAGTGGGAACATATAATTATGGATTTCGTGACAGCCTTACCACAGAGTCCAAAGGGCAATAACACAGTTTGGGTGATTTTCGATCGATTGACCAAGGCAACTTATTTCATACCATTACGAGTTGGTCAGTCGACAGAGGTGTTGGTAGAGCGGTACATGCAAGAGATTATGAGATTGCGTGGAGTACCTGTTAGTATCGTTTCTGATCGTGATACTCGGTTCCTATCACACTTTTAGAGGAGTCTACAGGAGAGTTTGGGAACTTTTTTGAAGTTTAGTACGGTTTATCATCTCCAGACAGACGGATAGTCCGTATAACGACTCTAAAATCCCTGTACAGAAATTTCTTGTTATTGTACAGAAAAAGGGTATTACAGCCCGTGTAAGAGTTAAAAGTTATTTTTGTTAAATAAAAGCAAGAAGCAATTTGTAGCTCACTGGTAAAGCCTCTAAACTGCTGCGACATAGCCTATGCGTTCGATTCCCATCAGACCCAATTATTTTTTTAGATTTTTCTTTTTAATTTTTTGGAAGCCCAAGAGTTGCATGTGCAATTCACTGAGAAATGAAAAATTTCAGAAAAATCAAACATGCGCAAATAGGAGTAAATACCCAACTTGACACAAATCTCGAGACTGATCATCAAGATCCGACAGCCCAAACTCCCCAAATGGCCGGCACCGACGGTTGGATTACTGATTGATGTGAAAAAGTGTTTGTAGAATAACCGCAATCAGTAACGGTGTCGCTTGTAGCTAGCCGAGATGAGTACGGGTCGTCCGCAGGGAAACGTGGAATCTTTTTATCTTACTTTAGACGTGTTGAATAAAATAAAGAAGAGAAGAGGATAGTTTATTTAAGATCTAAACTAATTACGGATGTAAATTATATAAGAAAAAGACTTGTAGTGTTCGTTAAGATTTAGTAGTCATGGATGATTAATAAAGATGACTCCCTTTATCCTTAAATAGATTTAAAACTAGATCGACGGCGATGCATGTAGAATAGGGTTTTTGGAGGGAATAGGGTTCCCACTCTTAACCCTTATCTTTGCATGGATCTCCGCTCTTGTCTAGCCTCTACCAAAACAATTGTTAACACTAATCTCAAATCGTGGTCGTGACTACCAATGAATTGATAGCGTGCTCGATTAGGATATTAACAATTCTTTTGATAAAGTTTATAAACTTTATAGGACGTAAAAAGAGTTAAAAGATTTTAATCATCCACTGATCTACCTTAATCCTACGAACCCTAACAAGCGGAGAATTACTCGCGTATGTTGGGAATAGAAGAAGAAAGGATAGTTAAAGAAATCATAATGCAGAAATAATACAGAAAATAAATAATTAAACAAAATGATCTATTTTTATTAATCAACTTCACAAGTACAAATCCTATGAATTTAGATTACAAGAGGAAGAAATTGCTCTCGATCTCTGTCCCGTAGGAAGTAGATGCTCCGTCGATTTTCACGTCGTCCTATCACATCGAATCGTGGACCTGTCGTGGATCACTTGTTCTTTGATGGTGATTTGCTTTGTGGTAATGGTGATGAGTTTTACTTTAGCCCTCGGTCCTTTATATAGCTCTCAAATTAGAAAACCAAGTTACCTAATATGGTGATTACCTAATAGGGTGATTTCCTAATATGGTGATTTCCATGCCTAAATTCTGAGTCCCTGTCAGTATTGATTGTATGATTTTGGCAGATTTTTTATCCTGACATCTTGAACATCTTGATCTCTTGACCCGAGCTAAATCTTGCACAATATCTCTATGAAAAATGTTAGTACTATTTATTAAATTAGAGAGAATATCTTAATCACTATATATGGTAATAAATCTTTAAGAAATATGATTTAGAATATTTGATATGCTATGCATTTTTTAATTACTAAAATATTATGCATATATTTTGAAATATTATTCTAACCATTTGTATGATATTATATCTTTTAAGAATTGTGATTAGAATATTTGATATGATATGCATATTTTCAAATACCAAAATATTATATGCATATATTTTCCTTCATAATGTTAATTATAATATATAAACATATGGTAAATAGTATTTTGCAGATAAATCCAAATATGTTTTATATTTATAATAAACACCTTTAAATATTTAAGAAAAGTAAGGAAAATGTTATATCAAAAGTGCAATATTTTCAACTGAACAAATACCCCCAAACTTAACTTTGATCGTCCCGAGCAAACTAGTTATTCAAGAGAAAGAGAAAGAGAAAAAGAAAAAGAAAAACCTAAGTAGCACACTTTCGTAGGAAAACACGATTGCACTGAGCACGTGCAACAAGCCGTTAAACCTCAAGGTGTCCCTAGTAGGAGGAGTGTTGTCTCCTTCAGCGGATTACACCTACAAAATCCAATAATAAACGGAAGACCGTGAAAGTTACATATAAAGATAAGAATTATAAAAGAAAGATTTTGAAAATCAGAGTTTCCAACTATACTAGCTTTTCGGTTGTCATAAGCCCTATCTTAATAGTCATGAAAAGATGTTAGAAATCACATCATCCCTCAATAAAACATCGTCTTTATTCTTCATTCCTACCTTTCATCCAAATATCGATCATATACCCCTACGTGTGTATAAAAGACATCCCTACACTCGGAGAATTCAATTCAAGCTATCATACTCTTGTCCATCTACCTCAGTACTTTTTAATCGGTGCATATTTTAGATGGAATTGCTCGCACATTTTTCATGCGGCCGTTAATACTTCTTGAGGTACTAACCGACCGATTACTCATGTGTTTGCTGTTTAGGTGTATTAGTATTTTCTTCGTCTTGTACCACCTAAGGCTTAGCAGTGACTCCCAAACCAGTTGGTCTAAGGCACTAGGTGATGAAGCACCCTCGTTATATTTTTTTATGCTGCCTTGGTGATAACAAAACCAGTGTTCATTTTTCTTCACCATTTTATCTTTTATTTTCCATTTATAATTTCCTTCATACTTTGGCTTTCAGACAAGAGCATTTCAAGGTATTCTTTACTATCCCGAGTTTCAAGATGTGTGTAAGTGCGAATAGTAGGGTATCAACATTCAAATGTTTGGCTTCCAGAATAGGAACTATTTTTCAGACTTATTTTTATCCTCAGATTAGTGACTTTTTTCATCTTACTAACCCTTGGGACAACGGCTCATAACTACTTATTACTAGTTCGTTTAAGAAAAGTTCTAATTTTCTTGGTTTTCTTAAATTTTTCCAATCTTTTGGATATAATTTTTCACTATCTAATCTTTTATTATCTAATTAAATATTAAATATTTTTATCTTTTGAATTTTTAAATTTTTTTTTATATGTTTTAAAAGTTTTGTGCTTATGCAAAATATGATGCAAAATGATGCGAAAATAAGCACAAACCTCTCCCAAACTTGTTTTCAATAGTGGCCTCACTATTGTCTTCCGCTAGATCACAAAAAACCTGTAAGCCTGGAAAGAAATTTATTAACGGGGCAAGAATAAGTGAAAGTGAAAATCCTCCCCCAAACTTATTCTTTGGCTCACCATTTTGAGTAAAAATTTTTATTTTCAAGAGCCAGATTGTCCTCCCCCCCAAACTTGAGTTAAACAATGTTAAGTTTTGAAAATCACAATAGGGGGTCAAAATTAGTGGTCAATGCCAAGCTTTGCAAAGACCGAAAGTCAACACCAACCATTCGAAGATTTTATCAGTGTAGTGCATCGGTTGGTGGAAGAACGTGTTATAAGGAGCCAGGAAGAAGTGGGGAAGAGTTAAGTGGTGTGAAGGAGAGGGTTTGCGTCTCAATTTGGAGAGACGACACAGTGATTGTAATGGATTACTCGCATTCTCTTTATAGTTCAGAAGAAGGGGTGGAGGTTCAATTTCTTTTTGTAATTGATTCATCTCAACACCCATGTTTGCTAAAAATGCGAGCTCATCAGTGAAAATTTCCTCAAAGTTTTCATCGATACCATGAAAAATAATGTCATTAAAAAGCGCGGGGTGATCTTCAGACTCCAAAAACGGTTCATAATAAGTGTTAGTTGTTGACCCGGACAACTCAGTGGAAGAGTCCGTATGTGTATGATACATAGTTGGGTCAAACAACAATATATGAAAAGAGTTTAGATTAGTATCATGAGGTTGATTAAATTCGCTGCCGTCAACATCTATTAATTCGACAGAACAGACCTGAGCAGAAGGTTCGGAGGGTACACTTTCCAACTTGTAAATGTTCAACTCAATTGACATCTTCCCGAAGGATAGGGTCATAGAGCCGTTATGACAGTTGATTATAGCATTGGAAATGGTCAAAAGGGGGCGACCAAGGATCACCGGAATTTGATTCTGTGGGTTCACTACAGGCTGTGTATCAAGAACAATAAAGTTCACAGGGAATACAAATTCCCCGATTTTATCAACACATCCTCCGGCTCAGCCCTAGGTTTGGTGATTGATCGGTCGGGCATCTAGAGAGTGCAGTGAGCTGGTTTCAACTCTCCGATCCCTAACTGCTCATAAATCGAGTAAGGAAGCAGGTTAACACTTGCGCCAAGGTCAAGTAGAGTACGGTTAATGTGTTTATCCCCAATAGAAATCGAGATTATAGGACAGCCAGGATCCTTACGTTTCCTAGGTAATTGTTGGGGAAAACCTGTGTCTACAGTCTTTGACATGAATACCTTCTTTGGCACTTGAGTCTTCCTCTTCCTAGTGCACAAGTCTTTGAGAATTTTCACATAAGCGGGGACTTGTTTTATTGCATCTAGAAGAGGGATGTTGATGTTAACCTGTTTAAAGATTTCAGTGATCTTCTCCATTTGCGGACTTGGTCTGTTTCCCCTTAACCGATTCGGATAAGGAGCTTTAGCAATAAGAGCGGGGTCCAACATTGGAGAAGATCGTGTGGGTAGAAAAGATCCCAGAATTGGAGTGGGGATCGTCTTTGGTAGACTAGAAGAGGTGTGCTGAGGGTTCGAGCCTTGGGGAAAACGGAGAATGGGCTCGGAAGAAAATGGTGGGGTAGACGAACTGGGGTCAGAAGTAGAAGCAGAAGTGAAAGGAAAAGTCTCAACCGGGGTATCATCGATTGATTCTTCATTATTATCAATCTCTTCACCGACATGATTGTCAAGCACACTTCCAGATCTCAACGTGGTGATAGCGTTCACATGATGTGAATAGCCAGGATTGGGTAAAGGTTGAGCTGGAAGTTTCCCTTTCTCTCTAGCACTCAATTCGGCATTTATATGGGCAATTTGTGTTTCCATCGATTTAATACTCTCACTTTGGGATTCAGAGTTTTTCTGGATTTTATCGACGGAAGACTTCATCTCAGCCGAAACTTGCATGATATTTGACAGAAGCAAATTCATGGTTTGTTCGAGTGGAGAGGAGTTATCAATACCGGTCACTTGCAAAGAATTGTTATATGGTGCAGTAGTGTTGACCGGATTTTTAAAATTTTGTGATTGATAGGGGTGCTGACTCAGTTCTAGTGATTGCTGTTGTTGTGGAGGAACCCTTTGGAAATTGTTTTGATTTGGAACCGTGTTTTGATTTTGTTGTTGGTTCCAAGAAAACTTAGGGTGGTTCTTCCAACCCTGATTATAAGTGGAATAATACGGATCGTTTCTAGGTCTTTGTTGGAAAGCAGCATTGGTATGCTCCTGACCTTGAAACGGAGAATTTAAAGGACATTCTTCCGTAAGATGTGATGGATCAGAACAGCATCCACAGACAGTTTTGGAGAGTGACATCTGATTTAGAGCAGCTGCTAAAAATTTATGTTCCATAGTTTCGAGTTTCTTTTGCATTGCTGCCATTTCAGCTCTAACTCCTATGGAAACATCAGATTGGTGGTTACCACCCCCAGACGATGGTTGGTTCACACTCTCCCACTGTAAAGATTTTTCAGCGAAATCTTCTAAAAATCTTCAGGCTTCACCATCATCTTTATTCATGAAGGTGTCTTGACACATGGATTCAAGGGTCTGTTTTGTTGTAGGATTAATGCCCTCATATATAATTCTGCACAGATCCCATCTAGGAATTCCGTGATGAGGACATTGAACTAACAGATCCTTGAAGCGTTCAAAACACTTCGAGATTGGTTCATTTGGAAGCTGGGTAAATTGATTTATTTCTCTACGGACTCGAGCTGTTTTATGATTGGGGAAGAATTTTTTTAGGAAAGCTATTACAAATTCTCCCCAGTTTGAAATAGAATGTGCGGCTGTGTTATAAAGCCACTTCTCGGCTATATTGCACAAAGTGAATAGGAGAAGACGTAATCTCATAACATCCACAGAAAGCTGTGAAGTACCCATCATAGCGCATACATTTTCAAATTTGGTAATAAAGACATATGCGTCTTCAGACTCGAGACCGTGATACTTTGGTAAAAGATTGATGTAATGAGGTTTAATTTCAAAATTATCCCCGTTGGCTGGTGGAATAGATAGACAAGTAGGAAGTGGACCACGTATAGGATAGCATATCTCTTGGAGAGAGATGCACGGTGGATTCTGCTCACCTACGGGCAGTGGCAGCGTGGTATTATAATTTGATGGAGTACCTTCCATCTCGGTCGATGTGGTGAGTGGTGGGGAAAAAAAATGAAAAAGTACCGACTTTGGAGTCGATAGCCGAAACGCGGACAAGACGGGCACTGGAATCCCGTGTCCAGCTAAGCATGCACTAAGTGGGATTAGCGCAAGTGGCAACGTGTGTGATTTTAAAATTGGTTTGTTTTGAAAAAGTGGGACTTAAGACAAATCACACAAAAATGCACAAACAACCCTAGAACTAAGGTTATCTAGGTCAAGTCTCTAGACCGCTCCTAGACTTCCAAAGGACAAGCCGCATGATCAATTCTCTACCACCTCTTTACTACTCTTATGGCCAGGTAAGTGCCAGGTAAGTGGGAGGTATCCGCTATACGAATCACCGAAAATAGTGAGCCTAATTAAGTAACCACTTGCCTTAGACACACTTGCCTAGACACCACAAAAGTAATGCGGATAAGCGATAAATTATCCACGACCTTCCTTTGTCCTTATTGAGCATGACAGTTCTTAGAGTCTTGTCTAGATATTTTTTAATTAATGTAGAGTTGATGCGGATGCTCGTTTTGTGATTTGTGGGGCCTAGGAAGGGTGATGAAATCCTCACCTAATTTGACTTGTGGTCTTGCCCCTTAAATTCCGTATTAAAATATACAACAACAAACCAATAACAAAACTTTGCAAAAAGATTTTTGAGCGGCGATATTTTGCAAAGAATCCTGCAGAAAAATATTTTATTGGATTTCAGAGGAGAGAGAAAGATGTAAAGAAGATACCAGAGAAATTGAAAACCCTAAATCCCTTAATGAGCCGCGGTTCCGCCGCCAATAGGCTTTTTATGCCACGGTTCCGCCGCCGACTAGGAAGATCTGATGAAGATTTTTGCTACGTGGCCTCCCTTCCTCCTCTGGCTCTTGATGAATGTCTCTGAATCTTTATCTCCTCACTCAAATGACTCCAGATTCCCTCGCAAAATTCACACAATAATCGTTAAATATATAATTTGCAGTTTTGTTCATTTATGATATGGATCGAATAAGAATTCAACACGAATAGTAAGAAAAAAAATTATGCATGTATCCCTGGTAACAACGCCATTTGATTGATGTGAAAAAGTGTTTGTAGAATAACCGCAATCAATAACGGTGTCACTTGTAGCTAGCCGAGATGAGTACGGGTCGTCCGCAGGGAAACGTGGAATCATTTTATCTTGCTTTAGACGTGTTGAATAAATAAACGAAGAGAAGAGTATAGTTTATTTAAGATCTAATTAATTACGAATGTAAATTATATAAGAAAAAGGCTTGTAGGGTTCGTTAAGATTTAGTAGTCATGGATGATTAATAAAGATGATTCCTTTTATCCTTTAATAGATTTAAAACTAGATCGACGGTGATGCATGTAGAATAGGGTTTTTGGAGGGAATAGGGTTCCCACTCTTAATCCTTATCTTTGCATGGATCTCCGTTCATGTCTAGCCTTTACCAAAACAATTGTTAACACTAATCTCAAATTGTGGTCGTGACTACTAATGAATTGATAGCGCGCCCGATTAGGATGTTAACAATTCTTTTGATAAAGTTTATAAACTTTATAGGACGTAAAAAGAGTTAAAAGATTTTAATCATCCATTGATCTACCGTAATCCTACGAACCCTAACAAGCGGAGAATTACTCGCGCATGTTGGGAATAGAAGAAGAAAGGATAGTTAAAGAAATCATAATGCAGAAATAATACAGAAAATAAATAATTAAACAAAATGATCTACCTTTATTAATCAACTTCACAAGTACAAATCCTACGAATTTAGATTACAAGAGGAAGAAGTTGCTTTCGATCTCTGCCCCGTAGGAAGTAGATGCTCCGTCGATTTTCACGTCGCCCTATCACATCGAATCGTGGACCTGTCGTGGATCACTTGTTCTTTGACGGTGATTTGCTTTGTGGTAAAGGTGATGAGTTTTATTTTAGCCCTCGGTCCTTTTATTTAGCTCTCAAATCAGAAAACCAAGTTACCTAATATGGTGATTGCCTAATATGGTGATTTCCTAATATGGTGATTTCCATGCCTGGATTCTGAGTCCCTGTCAGTATTGATTTTATGATTTTGGCAGATTTTTGATCCTGACATCTTGAACATCTTGATCTCTTGACCTGAGCTAAATCTTGCACAATATCTCTATGAATAATTTTAGTACTATATATTAAATTAGAGAGAATATCTTAATCACTATATATGGTAATAAATCTTTAGGAAATATGATTAAGAATATTTGATATGCTATGCATCTTTTAATTACTAAAATATTATGCATATATTTTGAAATATTATTCTAACCATTTGTATGATATTATATCTTTTAAGAATTGTGATTAGAATATTTGATATGATATGCATATTTTCAAATGTCAAAATATTATATGCATATATTTTCCTTCATAATGTTAATTATAATATATAAACATATGGTAAATAGTATTTTACAGATAAATCCAAATATGTTCTATATTTATAATAAACACCTTTAAATATTTAAGAAAAGTAAGGAAAATGTTATATCAAAAGTCAATATTTTCGACTGAACAATTACCCCCAACCGCCTCCGTGCTTTGCACACTTGACCCTTCGACTCTCCTCAACTCTCCTACACTGTTTGATTTTCTTGTAATCAAACAAAGACTCTTCATTTCACCATTTAACACCATTTTAATTATTTTAATCCACATTTTTAATTCCCAAAGCCTAATTCTCTATTATAAATACCACCCCATTCCCTAACTCTCCCCCATTCTAAAATTTCTATCAAAAATTCTTTCAAACTCTCTATGTACCAAGTGGAGTTAAGCACCCAAGAGAGGTAGCAAGCCAAGCTCGACGACCGGAGCATCTCCGACGAAACCAAAACTCCTGAAGGCTTCTTCTCTTTCTTGTTAATGATCTAAACTAGTAAGTCCCCTTTTCTCTCTTTTCTTTCATCTCAAATCTTTTTTTAAAATATGTCGGTAAAGTGGAGTTATCTACGATACATGTTTATTTAACCGTGGAACTCCCCTCTTTAAAGCAAAATAGTTGGACGAACTCCTGAAGAAAGGTTGGATCCGTCCCAGTATTTCAAGTTGGGGATCTTCGGCGCTACTAGTGAAGAAGAAGGAAGGTACCTACAGGGTGTGCGTGGATTATCGAGCTTTGAACGAAGTGAAAATTAAGAACAAGTATCCACCACCTTGCATTGATGGACTTTTCGATTAGTTAAGTGGATCTTGTGTTTTTTCAAAGCTAGATCTTCGTTCGGGTTATCATCAAGTGAAGGTCAAAGAGTCTGACATTCCGAAGACGGCGTTTAGGATTCGTTATGGATTATGAATATCTTGTAATGCCATTTGAAGTGACCAATGCACCTGTCATCTTTATGAACTTAATGAACCAAGTTTTCCGAGAGGACTCAGACAGGTTTGTTGTTATATTTATCGACGACATCCTGGTGTATTCAAAAAATCGGAAAGAACACGCCAAGCACTTACGAATTGTCCTGGAGACATTATAACAGCATCAGCTCTACGCCAAGTACAGCAAGTGTGAATTTTGTCTAGATCAAGTCGGATTTCTCGGACATATCATTTCAGGCGAAGGAATCTCTGTGGATCTAGCTAAGGTGTCAGCTATCAGTGAGTGGCCGACACCAAAGACAGTGAAAGATATAAGAAGTTTCTTGTGCTTAGTAGGATACTATCGACAATTCATCGAAGGATTCTCAAAGATCGCAGCATCCCTGACAAAGCTCACACGTAAAGACAAAGTATTCGTGTGGTCAGAAGCATGTGAAAAATCTTTTATAGAACTCAAGTCGAGATTAACCTCTGCACCTATTCTTGTAATACCAGATCAATCTGGCGGATTCTTTGTGTACTGTGATGCGTCTGGTAAAGGATTATGATGTTTCCTACACCAGCATGGAAAGGTTGCGGCTTTTACATCAAGACAACTAAAGGTTCATGAGCGCAACTATCCAACACATGATCTGGAATTGGCAGACGTCATCTTCGCACTCAAGATTTGGCGCCACTATCTTTTGGGAGAACAAGTGGATATATACACCGACCACAAAAGTTTTAAGTATGTATTTACTCAGAAGGAACTCAACATGCGGCAGAGAAGATGGCTAGAACTTATGGCGAATTTTGACATCAACCTACAGTATCATCCTAGAAAGGTGAACGTAGTTCCCGATACCAATAGTCGCCAGCCATTAGCAATGAACCTCACCACTCAGTGGAAGCTATAACAAGAACTGCATAGATTGGAGATTGAAGTAATTATGCAAGATAACGCTTCATCTTTGATGAACTTACAAGTCCAGTGCATTCTTATCAATCAGATCAAGGCAGCTCAAGCAAATGATGCCAAACTACAAAAGATCCGAGAACAATTAGAAAGTGGACTACGAACTGACTTCATCATCCACGACGATGGATCCTTGCGATATGGAAGCCGTTTATGTGTACCAGTAGGCTCTGTTCGAGAAGAGTTGATGAAATTAGCTCACAGCTCTCCGTATTTGGTACACCCCGGAGGTACAAAGATGTACAAGGATCTACGGCAACACTACTGGTGGCATGGAATGAATCGAGAAGTAGCAAGGTGAGTAGCAAAGTGTCTAGTATGTCAGCAAGTGAAGGCTGAACATCACAGAACTGCTGGTCTACTTCAGCCGTTACCAATCCTAGAATGGAAATGGCAGAACATTACCATGGACTTCGTGACTGCTCTCCCTCACAGCACGAAGGGTAACGACGCAATTTGGGTTATTGTGGATCGACTCACCAGATCGACTCACCAAATCGGCTCACTTTATTCCATTTCTAGTTGGCTAGCCTGTTAGTTCTATGTATGCCCTAGAGGCCATTACTGTACATGAGATGTTTATTATAGTGGATGCTGGGACATATATAGGGAGGACTTTCTTGCTCGACATGATAGTACGCTATTTGGTTGCTCTTTATCTTAACATGTATACTTACTGTCTCTCTGTTACATGTTGATAAAGCCCATAGGATGTATACTCGACTTCCAGAATTATGATGCAGATCATACTAGTGGGGCCTAGGAAGTCCATGAGTACATCCTTCAATATTCCTAGTCGTGGGAATATCGAGATGGGGCATCGATATTCCAGAGTAGACTAGCGTATATCTTCTCGACCCATGTGATGGGCGATGGATGATCCCATATCAATTGGTGTTTGATATCAGAGATGGTATGCGGGTGCTCAGTGGAGACTGGGTACACTGAACGGACTCACCGAGAACTCCCAGATGGTATTATACCTCACGTCAGATGGCAGTTCTCTGGTGACACTGGTATAGCTTAGTCTGTTGACCCGAGATCGTCATAGAGTCTTGTGTGTCTCCCACCGTGCTTTGATTTCCACCCTACCACGGCTCTACTGAGTCGTGCAAACAGGTGGTCTTTGGGTACAGTCCCGAGTCACATAGAGGCAATGAACGATAGGAGGGGATTCGTCTTTCCCGGTATTGGGGGTTGATGTTGCGTTATGCTCGAATGGCCATAACTGGAAATCCCTGGCCAGGGTTGCTGTGATTTACTGGTAAGTGTTATCAGTAGTTTCACGACCGTTATGGACTTTACATCGGCATGACTTATCAAGTTACTGGGGTGTGACGTTTACTACCCCCTAGGCGAGATATGCAACATATCAGACGAACAGACCGGACTGTGCGGTAAGTGTTACTGATTGGATTCGCAGGAGTGTGGGCAGGCTTGCTCGTTGATCTTCTGATTGCTCAATACCCGGGTGGCCGTTACGTTTAGCAGACCGCTTGCGGCTTGTGGGCGACTGATATGATCAACACCTACTGCCGGCGTATTGACGAGTCTTTAGAGTCCTATACAGAGGTTTCCTGGCTCAAGAAAAATGAAATAGGAGCGCATATGAGATATGTGCGGGACCGAGAATAATACCAGTATGTGATACTGTATTCTATTCTCGCGATTTGTAGCATCGGTCGATTATATGCAATATAGCCGGGTTACCGAATCAAGTGTTGATTCGATATGTTTATACATTAGATATTAATCGGTTATATGCGATATGACCGGATCATTAAATCAAGTGTTGATTTAATGATTTAATGTATAATTATATATTTGATATATTACTTTACATTAACTAGTATTGGTTCACTTAAGATTGTTTTTCTCACTTGATATGAACATGATATATATGTGATATATGTTTGTGTAAATGATTGTATCATGCTTGATGATACATGCAAACATGGGTGGGTGTGTGACATACACCATGCTAATTATAATTTAGGTTTTTATTTATCTTAATTATTCAAAATGGTGGCTTCTTTTGTCATGGCTCAAAGCTTCATGAAACTTAAAGCATCTTTGACAAAGTCCACTCATTTTGTCTAAATTAAGATATTTCATAACCAAACCATTATAATTAGCCTTGGTTATGTCTCTACAATGGTTAATGGATAAAAACTAACTCACCCATGGTTGCATTATGAGATTTCACTTCACTTCATTTTGTTCTTCTTCTTCTTCTTCTTCATCCAAAAGAAAAAAGGTTGCTAGATTTTTCTTAAGTGAAGAAATAAAGTGAGAAATCAAAATCTAAAGTGATCCCATTTTCTATTTCATCATCTTCTACTACTTGCCATTTAGTTTAGGGTGTTCTCTTCACAAAGTTCTTGACCAAGTGAAGAGGGAGCTTGATTTTGAGTCACCTCGACGTAGATCATCTTCGGTCTCAAAGTCAACGAGCTAGCTTGATCATTTCTCCGGGGAAATCCATTCTAGAGTTCGGGACTACGATGATCGCAGCGAAGGGACGTCAACACGGAGCTTTAGAAGTGAAGGACTGGATCTACAAAGGTTGTATTTTCATTCACTTCTCTTTGTAATGTTGGTTTACATGTTTTGTTACCCTAGTTTTCTAGTATGATCTTTAGTTTGATTGCTTAGCATCCCTTTTAGTTTTTGTTATGGCATGTGTGATGCTTGCAAACCCTAGGCTAGGTGCTGATGAAACCCAAAATGGTATCAGAGCCTAACTAGAAACTTAGATGATGTTAAGACAATACGAAACCGAAAAACTCTGCAAAATACGATTTTAGAAACCTTGAAAATTGCTTTCTAGAAATTTTTTTAAAAGTGGTTTAAAAATTATTTTAGTAACTGCAGAGTGGTATTTAAGATGATATAAGAACACAGAGGAAATACGAGGGGGGTGCTCGGTTCCTGGCCGGCGACTAGGCCAGGAATTCCTGTGACGCCGACCGTACAGGCCCCTTCCCTCCTCGTATTTCACCTATGCTCTGTACATCATAATTTAGGGTTTCTGGTATTGTTTTGAAGTCCAAATTTGCTTGTGATGTTAGTTTGGAAATGGACTCTTTGCGGAGTATTTCGTATTCGTATTTTTTTAGCATCGTAATGGTAACCTAGGCTATGTTTGACAGAAGTTCGAACAGCACCCCATGACCCCCTTTTAAATTTCCAAGTGTTGGAATTTTCCAAGTTAATTATATTCAATGTTCGTGCAAGTAACTCTATGGACCCTCTAGAAGAACATAAACCTTAACTCGATTCTGTGCCCTCAGAACCGCGGTTTGAACCCTAGGGTTTGCCGTGGTTCCGCGGTGTCATAGGTGAGGCGTTGGTTTGACCCTTCTACGGCTGGATCATAGGTACTGTGGCACGTTTGGGTACTTTAACTTCGCTCAAGTGTTGAGCTCATTGGGAGATGAGGGTGTTGTTTGATTCGCTCGAAACGTTTAACATCGTCTAGTGTAATATGATACAATACTTGGAATCAACAACATTTGAATTTTATTAGTCTAGAAATTTAGTCTCATTTGATTGGTTGCCATGGAATTTTGATGTGATCAAAAGTCCGTCGCAATCACTTTGTGTATTCGGATATTCATCGAGTAACATAACTAGATGGCCATGCCCCATAACCCCGACCAAGTGACTATAGGAGAACTCCGTCGCCAAAAAGCATCCGTCCGGGTGCTCACGGCAGCGGTGTTCCGCCTAAGTGCACTTCGTTGTCGGTATCAAGGGGTGCGGCCGTCTACTAAAGTTTCCAACGAGCATTCGACCGAATGTCGGGAATCTTGTTGAATTGCCCGACTGATTATTGGAAAGTGTTTTCAATATCGAGATTAAAATGCGGGATTTATAATTGTTAGGCATACGATGTCTAAGGAATTCATTTGTTAGGCATGAAATCCGCAATATGAGATATTATGGGTTTATGATGTCTAAGGTTGTTCGGATTCCAGTTGTTGTAGTTTTCATTTTCTTTTCTGCGACCGTAAGTGTAATATGTGGGGTATCGCCGGTTTCGTTGCTATACGTCAACGACAATTGGGATACGCATATTTACTTACGTTGATGACATGTGATGTTATGTGTTGCTGGATATGTTATATTGGATCGTCGTGTTTGAATAGCCAGGGATTTTTATGTGAGATGAGTGTTTTTCATTTTCATTCATGTAAAAACTTGTATGTAATATTCTTTTATTGGGGCACTTCCGGGTTGAGGAAAATGTCACCGTTGATGTATATTATTTACTTTTCCGCATTAGGATAGACCCAAGGAGGGGAGCACAAGTAACCGGGTTCTAGAATCCAGTGGGAGACCATCTCGTGGAGTCGAGTCCCGGCGTCCTAACTCTAGAATTGGTAGGGTTGCTTGCTGCTCTCGTAGGGGTCTAGGGATGTGGGTTTGGCTATTCATTACGACCGTGTAATCCGTGTTTTATATAGGCTCGAAATAAAACACAGACATCCTATTATATCCAATATTTCATATGTTGTTTTCTGCTGCGTTATCTGTGATGTGATCATGTGATATGTTGAGATAGATACTGTATATAGTATATATGATATATTATATAGACGTTGCTTATGTTTTACATTCGCGCTAGCCCTGCCCCGCTCTACCGTTAGTTACTTAACCTAACGGTGCATGACGGGATATCGAGCTGAATGCGAATGGCATAAGCGTACGTTGTATTTATCTGTGATGTTTAGGTGACTTAATTGATGGGACATTCATTAATGAGATTAATGAAAGAAAATAAACCTAAAAGATGTTGTGGAATCGAATTTCAATAATTAGGTAGCTCTAGTTATTGCTTTGCGTAGCGGTATTCCTTGTAGAATATCCATCACCTTATTCGATAAGGAAAGAGCCGAGATCCCTTCACCGGGAGTGACCTCTTTAGCAATAACTAGCAAATGCTACAACCCTCGGTTTTGTCTTTTGATTGCTTTTCTAGTTCTTGCTTTGCACAGTGGTATTGTGAATATCCTGCACTTTATTCGATAAGGAAAGAGCCGAGATCCCTTCACCGGGAGTGACCTCTTTAGCGAAACTAGCAAAAGCCTAAAAAACACTCCATTTTAAACCATTTGATTTTGCAATGAGATCAAGTTCAAAGCATTAAAGGTTTTCTTAAAAACCATCCGCAACCCTCCGTCATTTTAGGAAGTAGAGTACTTAGTATTCGTGCTGTTTGTTAACCTTAGTTAAGGCACAGTGTACGGTAGCTAAGTGATGTCTTCCTACATAGCATATGATGCGATTAGTTAGGACAGTCATGTGACCTTAGTTAAGGGTCATGTGGGTGGGTCTAATTAATCACGAAATGATGGGTAGAGCTTGACTAGTGCTTATGATTTGTTGACCATAGTTAAGGTCATAAATACTAGGGGTAAAAACCATTATCGGGAGTTTCAAGTGTTGAAATTTGCAATGAGATTGCATACCTTCTATTTGATAGTTGGATCCTAATACCTATTGCAAGTAATTGTTACTCCTGGGAGAGTTTTGCACTTTACAATTAGCCGATTAAGTAGGTGTCTAGAAAGGTGTCAACGGGGTTACGCCCCTGGGAAAACAAGGTTTATTTTAATTAGGTCCGTGCGAAAGCACGGGGAACCTCCCTCAAAGTACCGGCACTAGCCTGGCTGAAAGATTGGCGAACTTGTAGAGTGTAATTAATCCCGGCCAGTCTTTCCTTTTCAGGTTTGAAGGAAGATTTGATAAAAACAGTGGGAGCTGTCCTGATTAGATAAAATATATAACCAATCTAATCTTGCAAGAGCGCATGCAGAGTGTTTTCTTCTCTCTCTTTCCAGGTAGGGACCATGTCACGCCTTAATCAAGATAATAATATGGTTGTATTGACCGAACCCGCTTGTTATACTGAGCTGGGGAACGTTGGTCCCGCTCCAACTTATAATTGTTATAAGACCGAGCAGGAAATAGGGGATTACCAGGATTCCCATGCCGCCCAAACGAAGAAAATGAATGATGATGCATCTCCTTCTGGTGTGTTCATTACAAAGAACTGTTTCTCAGCATCCTCTATGTCCTGGGTATTTGATACCGGATCAGGAACCCATATATGTAATCTGTTACATGTGCTACAGATAGATAGAGAACTGAGAACGGGTGATAAGTTTCAAGAGTTGGAAACGGTGCAATTGTTGTAGCTAAGGTGTTGGCAGTTATCACCCTGTATTAGCAAATACATTGATTCTGAACGAATGTTATTAGATACCGAACCTGATATATAACATCATATCAGTCTCTTTATTTAGTAAAGAAGGATATAATTTTGTATTGTTGGATAATGTTTTGAACATTTCCTATATCAAAAGTTGATTGGTTCAGGCACGTTATCTAAAAGCATATACGTTCTAAATTAAACCACAGTTCTTAACGTACAAAACACACACAAGAAGAAGAGTTCATAACTGAACGAATCCTTCTTGAGGCATTGTAGACAAGGTCATATCAACGCGACCCGACTAGCTAAATTACATTTAGATGCATATTTAAATCAGTTTGAATTTACATCTTGTGAAACTTGCCAGTCATGTCACAAAGATAAGATGACCATAGCTATGTTTACTTGAAACAGAGAAAGGGTTAGTAAACCCTTGGGACTGATACATAGTGATGTATGAAGGGCCCCAGTCTACATATGCCAGGACTGGTTCTTTGTACTTCCTTATATTCACTGATGATCTCTCAAGATTCAGACACATGTTTCTGTTGAAACACAGGTTTGAAGCTTTTGAGAAATTCAAAGAATATAAGTCAGAAGTAGAGAACCAAAACCGGATAAGTATTATGTCCTTTGATGTGATCAGGGAAGAGGATACTGAGGCATGGAGATCCTGGACTATTCTAAAAGAGAATGAGATTCTCTCTTAGCATTACTCCTCCGTATACACCACAGCACGTAGGTGTATCGGGGTGGAGTAATCGCACCCTATTTGATATGGTGTGCTCTATGATGAGTACCACTGAGTTACCTGTTTCCTTTTGGGAGTTATGCACTTGAGAAGCTGCATACCTATTGAATTGGGTTCCAATCAAATCAGTGCCTACCACTTCTTATGTGATATGGTATGGGAAGAGCCCATCTCTTAAGCAAGTTAAGATTTGGGGTTGTCCGGCCTATGTCTAAAAGCAAAATTTGGACAAGATCGAGGCAAGGTCAGTTCTGTAGAACTGGAAGGAGTTCCAACTATACAAACTACAGCTGATGATTTGGTAGAACCAAAGGATTCAATAGTTCCCGACGAACCTCATCCTCTCCGCTGATCTGGCAGGGTTCCTTATCCGCCTGAGAGATACTTCGGTTTCTCGATGACAGTAGGAGCAAGGATTACATCATGAGATGATGACCCAATTAGTTTCGAGCTGGCCATCAAGAGTTGGGACTCTGTAAGAATGGCTGGATGCTAAGCGATCTGAGATGGAATCCATGTACACTAACAAAGTATGGACTTTGGTTGCTATATCTGAAGGGTTAAATCCCAATCAGGAGCAAGTATATCTTGAGAAGATTACTTGGTGTAGATGGAAAAGTTGAGACTTTCAAAGCTAGACTTGTTAAAGGTTCTTATCATCGACCAGGCGTGGATAATGATGAAACCTTTTTCAATAGCTGTGCTTAAGTCCATCCGGATCCTACTTGCCATTGCTGCATACCATGACTACGATATCTGGCGGTTGGGTGTCATGACTGCTTTTCTAAATAATGATTTAGAAGAGAGCGTCTATAAGTACACAGCCAGAGGGCTTCGTAGAAAGTGGGAGCAGCGGAAACGTGTGCAAGATGCTTTATGGGATAAAGCTGGCATCAGGGAGTTGGAACATCTGTTTTGATGTGGTAGTCAAAGAGTTTGACTTCATCGAAATGGTAGATGAACCTGGTATATACAAAAAGGTAGTAGAGAGTATGGTGGTATTCCTCGTGCTGTACATGAATGACATACTCTTAATAGGAAAAGAGTTTCCTATACTACGCACGGTCAATCTCCTCTTATCACAAGGATTCTCCATATAGGATCAAGGTGATACCTCCTAAATCCTGGGTTTTGGATCTATGAGATAGATCTAAATGGATGTTAGGATTCTCAATAGGTGTAGTGAGATGGTATCAATCGATCCTGGGGAGAATCACTGGATAGCTATCAGGGTGGTAAGGATGACTGAATATCAGTCGCAGGTATTGTCTTTACCCTTAGTGGAGGGACGGTATGTTGGAAGAGTTCCAAGCTAGATGCCGTGGCAAACTAGACGATAAAGGATGGTGACATCGCTATCAAAGATACTACCAAAGAGGCAGTTTGGGTGCATATTAGTTCATGAGATGAACTAGGTTCCTACCATTGTGTGACAATGGAGGTGAGGCTTTTGCCCAGGAACCATGGTCCCATCAATGACCCAGACATATTCCAAGGCAGTATCACCTGATCATGGAGATATCTGATCTCCAGGGAGATCGAGGTAAGGAGAGTAGACTCAGAGGACAACACGGCGGATCCACTCACAAAGGCCTTTTCCCAAAGAGAGACTTTTAAGGAATGGTTGAGTATGAGATACTACAACCACTGCTATATGATGGCCCTAGCAAGTGGGAGATTGTTAGTTATATGTATGCCCTAGAGGCCATTACTGTACATGAGATGTATATTATAGTGGATGCTGGGACATATATAGGGAGGACTTTCTTGCTCGACATGATAGTACGATATTTGGTTGCTCTTTATCTTAACATGTATACTTACTGTCTCTCTGTTACATGTTGATAAAGCCCTTAGGATGTGTACTCGACTTCCAGGATTATGATGCAGATTATACTAGTGGGGCCTGGGAAGTCCATGAGTACATCCTTCAATGTTCCTAGTCATGGGAATATCGAGATGGGGCATCGATATTCCAGAGTAGACTAGCGTATATGTTCTCGACCCATGTGATGGGCGATGGATGATCCCATATCCATTGGTGTTTGACATCAGAGATGGTATGCGGGTGCTCAGTAGAGACTAGGTATACTGAACGGACTTGCCGAGAACTCCCAAATGGTATTATACCTCACGTTAGATGGCAGTTCTCTGGTGACACTGGTACAGCTTAGTCTGTTGACCCGAGATCGTCATAGAGTCTTGTGTGTCTCTTACTGTGCTTTGATTTCCACCCTACCACGGCTCTACTGAGTCATGCAAATAGGTGGTCTTTGGGTACAGTCCCGAGTCACATGGAGGCAAAGAGCGATAGGAGGGGATTCGTCTCTCCCGGTATTGGGGGTTGATGTTGCGCTATGCTCGAATTGCCATAACTGGAAATCCCTGGCCAGGGTTGCTGTGATTTACTGGTAAGTGTTATCAGTAATTTCACAACTGTTATGGACCTTACATCGGCATGACTTATCAAGCTATTGGGGTCTGACGTTTACCGCCCCTAGGCGAGATATGTGAAATATCAGACAAACAGACCGGACTGTGCGGTAAGTGTTTCTGATTGGATTCGCAGGAGTGTGAGCAGCCTTGCTCGTTGATCTTCTGATCACTCAATACCCGGGTGGCCGTTACGTTTAGCAGACCGCTTGCGGTTTGTGGGTGACTGATATGATCACCGCCTACTGCCAGCGTATTGACGAGTCTTTAGAGTCATACACAGAGGTTTCATGGCTCAAGCAAAATGAAATAGGAGCGCATATGAGATATGTGCGGGACCGAGAATAATACCAGTATGTGATACTGTATTCTATTCTCGCTATTTATATCATCGGTCGGTTATATGCGATATAGCCGGCTTACCGA
This sequence comes from Agapanthus africanus, assembly GCA_030015575.1. NCBI lineage: Eukaryota > Viridiplantae > Streptophyta > Magnoliopsida > Asparagales > Amaryllidaceae > Agapanthus > Agapanthus africanus. Next base: position 409,941,305 of record CM057349.1, on the reverse strand, counting down.
ATCAAGTGTTGATTCTATATGTTGATACATTAAATATTAGTCGGTTATATATGATATGACCGGATCATTAAATCAAGTGTTGATTTAATGATTTAATGTATAATTATATATTTGATATATTACTTTACATTAACTAGTATTGGTTCACTTAAGATTGCTTTTCTCACTTGATATGCACATGATGTATATGTGATATATATTTGTGTAAATGATTGTATCATGCTTGATGATACATGCAAATATGGGTGGGTGTGTGACATACACCATGCTAATTATAATTTAGGTTTTTATTTATCTTAATTATTCAAAATGGTGGCTTCTTTTGTCATGGCTCAAAGCTTCATGAAGCTTAAAGCATTTTTGACAAAGTCCACTCATTTTATCTTAATTAAGATATTTCTTAGCCAAACCATTATAATTAGCCATGGTTATGTCTCTACAATGTCTAGTGGATAAAAACTAACTCACCCATGGTTGTATTATGAGATTTCACTTCACTTCATTTTGTTCTTCTTCTTCTTCTTCATCCAAAAGAAAAAGGTTGCTAGATTTTTCTTAAGTGAAGAAATAAAGTGAGAAATCAAAAACTAAAGTGAACCCATTTCCTATTTCATCATCCTCTACTACTTGCCATTTAGTTTAGGATATTCTCTTCACAAAGTTCTTGACCAAGTGAAGAGGGAGCTTGAGTTTGGGTCACCTCGACGTAGATCATCTTCGGTCTTGAAGTCAACGAGCTAGCTTGATCATTTCTCCGGGGAAATCCATTCCGGAGTTCGGGACTACGACGATCACAGCGAAGGGACGTCAACACGGAGCTTTAGAAGTGAAGGACCGGATCTACAAAGGTTGTATTTTCATCCACTGCTCTTCGTAATATTGGTTTACACGTTTTGTTACCCAAGTTTTCTAGTATGATCTTTAGTTTGATTGCTTAGCACCCCCTTTAGTTTTTGTTGTGGCGTGTGTGATGCTTGCAAACCCTAGGCTAGGTGCTGAGGAATCCCAACACAGTCAGCCGAGACGTTAGCAAGAAAGTACATGGAGGAGATCATAAGGTTACATGGAGTACCTGTTTGCATAGTCTCCGATCGTGATACGAGATTCCGATCACAATTTTGGCATAGTCTGCAAGCTATCTGGGGACGAGTCTGAATTTCAGCATGGCATATCATCCGCAAACGGACGGACAGTCCGAGTGAAGAATTCAGATATTAGAAGATATGCTGAGAGCCTATATGTTAGACTTCAGAGGTTCGTAGGAAGATCACCTACACCTTATAGAGTTTTCATACAACAACAGCTATCAGGCAAGTATTGGGATGGCACCTTTTGCAGTACTGTACGGAAGGAAGTGTCGTTCCCTGCTGAGTTGGGACGGCGTTGGAGATCGAGAACTTCTTAGGACAGAGATGATCGTGGCAATTATAGATGTGGTTCGCACGACCAGGAAAAAGATGCGCATAGCCCAAGACCGACAGAAGCATTGGGCGGATGCAAAGCGCCGACACATGGAGTTTCAACCCGGAGAACATGTATTCTTGAAGATCTCTCCAAACAGAGGAGTGATACGTTTTGGCTAAAAGGGTAAGCTAAGTCCAAGATACATAGGACCGTTCGACATCCTTAAACGAGTTGGAGAAGTGGCATACCGTTTAGCATTACCACCCTCATTGGAAGGAGTGCACAACATGTTCCACATATCCCAGCTATGACGATATGTAAGCGACCCCAGCCATATATTTTATCACTCAAAGCTCACGGTACAAATTGACCTAACCTGCGAGCAATAACCAGTTGAGATCCTGGACCGAAAAGTGAAAATATTGCGGAAAAAGGAGGTAAACTTAGTCTGGATGATGTGAAGAAAAGACTCACCAGAAGAATCGACATGGGAGCAAGAAGACGATATGCGTGCACGATACCTTTACCTTTTTGAAAATTAGTCTCTATGCAAATGTAAATTTCGAGGACGAAATTCTTATAAGGAGGGTAGAATGTAACGACTCTAAAATCTCTGTACAGAAATTTCTTGTTATTATACAAAAAAGGGTATTACAGTTTGTGTAAGAGTCAAAAGTTATTTTTATTAAATAAAAACAAGAAGCAACTTGTACCTCATTGGTAAATCCTCTACACTGCTGCGACATAGCCTGTGCGTTCGATTGCCATCAGACCTAATTATTTTTTTAGATTTTCTTTTTAATTTTTCGGAAGCCCAAGAGTTGCACGTGCAATTCACGGAGAAACGAAAAGTTTCAGAAAAATCAAACATGCTCAAATAGGAGTAAACACCTAACGTGACATGTGACACGAATCTCGAGACATATCATCAAGATCCGACCACCCAAACTCCCCAAATAGTTGGCGCCGACGGTTGGATTACCCCCAATCACCTCCGTGCTTTGCACACAGACCCCTTTGACTCCCCTTAACTCCTCTGCACTGTTTAATTTTCCTGCAATCAAACAGAGACTCTTCAATTCACCATTTAACACCATTTGAATTCTTTCAATCCACATTTTTAATTCTCAAACCCTAATTCTCCACTATAAATACCACCGCATGCCCTAGCTCTCCCCAATTCTGAAATTTCTATAAAAAATCCTCTCAAACTCTTTAAGTACCTAGTGAAGTTAAGCACCCAAGAGGAGTAGCTAGCCAAGCTCGACGACCGGAGGATCTCTGACGAAATCACAACCTCCTAAGGCTTCTTATCGTTCTTATTAACGATCTAAGCTAGTAAGTCCCCCTTTCTCTCTTTTCTTTTATCTCAAATCTTTTTTCTAAAACATATCGGTAAAGTGGAGTTATCTCCGATACATATTTATTTAACCTCGCAACTCCCCTCTTTAAAGCAAAATAGGTCAAACCAACTTTCTCGCATTACTTATAACCTTGTTTACAACCTTTTAGTTTTTAGTTTAACCAAAATTTTCATATGAAACAATCATATAACGAACTTTTCATTAAAATACCATGAACTTTAGTGTAATCTCTTTTCGATATCTAGTATACCCAAACCATAGAACCTTCACGAGGTAATAAAATACCCCACATGCACACTATGGTTTCATAGCATTGTATTCTAGATCTATGGTTCATTTAAACAATAACTTTTATATTAAAATACCACACTTTTTCAAAACGGATTTCATTTAATTGATATTTTGTAATCCTTGGCAATTACGCCTCTACAACCCTCGTTAGGGGACCCGCTAATGGATGGTGCAGATTATCGCACATCCTTGGGATAGTAGAGCGAGATGCAGAACTCCTCATGAAGTATTCGGTCTTGAAAGAAAACAAAATTACGATTTTTTAAGAAATATGGCTTTTCTAAATAAATATTAAATTTTGGAAATTATATAAAAATATGAATTCGTATTTTCAGTAAAGACATATTATGAAACTACATTTTGTTAAAATGAAATATTATAATTTTTAATAAAATACCAACAAGTTTCCAAAAGAGTTAGTTTTTCATGAAAATACCATAAACTTTTAAAAGCTAAGTTTTCATCACTAAAACACCCCAACAATTAAAATACATGTTCATGAAAACCCTAAATCTTATAAATCACCCTCGAGCTTTATTTCTAAACTATATTAAAGTATTTTTCATAAAACCCCCTCGATATATACAAACAATATTTAAGTATTCTAGATTAATATAGGTTTCAGCGTGATCAATTATCTTGATCCCCAGCGAGCCAGAGAAAATGAGTGCCTGCCTATTCAGGTTAGACAACTTAACGGAGTTATCAAATGGCAATTGTCTTGGAAAAATACACAAATTTTGCCGCCCATGTGCAGCAGTTGCCGATTTCTCCTGAACATAAGATTTTTAACAATTTACATCAATTCACATGAAAAGACCTAAACTTGAATCCAAACTCGAACATAAACTTGAACTTGAACTCGAATACAAATTCGAACTCTAACCCAACTCGAATCTAAATCTGAACATGAACTCGAATCCAATCTACTCGAACTAACTTGACTCGAACCAAGATTTCAATTATCATGACTCGCATATTACTCGACTCACTCGACTACATTCTACACCTTTTGCAATCTATTTCGATCAAGATATGTTAATCAATCAATCGAATCAATTAAGTATATTAACTAGTTATAATATATTATACTCAGGGTAGTTAGGATAGTTTCTTGTGTGAATCCAACGGAGTGTCAGGAGTCCCATATTAACCTCTTTTTTATTTTACTCGAATATCAGTCGGGTTGACTCATTCACAGCCTGGAGCCTCGATACTAACACATGAAATGGGCACGTGTTTCCTTACTCCTGGGGCCTCACTCTTGAGCTCGTGAATACTTCTACGGCTGCATTGACATTCACACTTAAAACTTAACGTTAACATAGTGACCATATAGAAATCTATAGTATGTATTTACCCATAATCATATACTTTTATTCATCTTTAGTTCGCTGACGGGCATTACACCCATTTTTCTTCTCTTGGAATGTTCGTCAGATACGGTGGAGACGGAGGAAGTGGAAGCTACAGAGGAGGATGTTTACCGCCGAAAACCGGGAAGACAAACGTCTTGCCTGAATTTGGGGGCAGATGCTATTTGGTTTTATTCGTCCACCTCTTCGAAGATTCCAAGTTGATTTATAGCACTATGCATCAAAGGTTTAGACGGATGCGGCCGATATAGCAGATTTCGTCAGATTCCCCCTCATGGTGAGGGGTTTTTGATTGTGGGGATGCTCTTCCCTGCAGACGCAAGCTCCTACAGTTAATTACGCTACCGCATCGCGGTAACCACTTTCTCCTTCTCCAGATGGTCACTTCGTGTCGTGTGTGTTTGTTTTGTTTTTGTTTGCCCGTGGATTGTATACGGAGACTAGTTTATGTTGTTGCCCGTAGGGCGGGGATTAGTCCAAATCCGTATTTTCTTAGATTTGGTTTTGGGTTGGGTTTAAGGATCGTTAATCTCATTTGAGACTAAGATCAACTTAAACGTTTGTTAAGGTTACGTTAGTCTAATTTCAGACTAAGATCTACTTAACAGGATCATTTAGATCTAACAAAAGAGCGTTTGGGCTCTATTGTTTTAGTTTAGGGACATTACGGTCCATAAGTTTAAGGACATCATAGTCCATGGAGTTTAAGGACATCATAGTCTATAGTTTAAAGACGTCATAGTCTGTAAAGTTTAAAGACATCATAGTCTATGAGTTTAAGGACCTCACAGTCCATGGTAGTTTAGAGACATCATAGTCTGTAAAGTTTAAGGACATCATAGTCCATGAGTTTAAGGACCCTACAGTCCGTAAAGTTTAAGGACATCATAGTCCATGAGTTTAAGGACCCCACACTCCGTGGAATGTCTGGTTGTCGGGACCCGTCACCTCTCTAAAAACAATGAAGGATTACAACGATAAATATCAGAGGAGTGAAGAGATGTACCCTTGAACCAAATGCCAGATTGAGAAGGAATGGGATGAACATTACTTTGAATGCCATCTGAGATCAATTTTGAAAGACCTGAACATAATTAGGGCTCGGTTAAAAACAAGGTTTTGGTTTTGGGAGACTTAGCTAACTTGGGCTATGATTGGCCTATCATAGTGTTAAACACTAGCATATGTTCGGTGCTCATGTGCTCTTACGTGAGGTCTTAAAGTAATGTTTAAGCACTGAAGATTTGAAGCGCTCACGTGGGGTCACGTGAGGCGCTTGAAGTAGTGTTAAACGCTGAAAATTTGACGCGCTCACGTGGGGTCACGTGAGGCATTTGAAGTAGTGTTAAACACTGAAGATTTGAAACGCTCACGTAGGGTCACATGAGTCGCTTGAAGTAGTGTTAAACACTGAAGATTTGAAATGCTCACGTGGGGTCACGTGAGTCGCTTGAAGTAGTGTTAAACACTGAAAGTTTGAGACGCTCACGTGAGGTCACGTGAGGCGCCTGAGATTTGACATAGCTTCTTGGAATTTGTTCCCTTTTTCTTTTCTGAGTGCTGGGCACTATTGGGTCACGTGGGATCACGTGAGGCCTCCCTAAAGACTGAAAGCTGCCTATATTTTATTCTCTTTCGAAAAGTGCTAAGCACTATTAAGGGGTCACGTGGGATCACGTGAGGCCTCCCCGAAGACTGAAAGCTGGCTCTGTTTTATTCTCTTTTGAAAAATGCTAAGCACTATTAAGGGGTCACGTGATGTCATGTGAGACGCCCTAAAATAGAAACTACCTTAGGTTTATTCCCCCTTTTTCTTTTATAAGTACTGAGCACTTCTTAGGGGTCACGTGGGGTCACGTGGGGTGCTCCAAAAATAGGGTTTATTCCCTTTTCTCTTTTATAAGTGCTGAGCACTTCTCAGGGGTCACGTGAGACGCTCCAAAAGTAGGGTTTATTCCCTTTTCTCTTTTATAAGTGCTGAGCACTTCTTAGGGGTCACGTGAGGCGCTCCAAAAATAGGGTTTATTCCCTTTTCTCTTTTATAAGTGCTGAGCACTTCTCAGGGGTCACGTGTGGTCACGTGGCTAGATCTCAGTCTTTCCCTTTTTGTTCCTCAAAGGTGCCCACGTGGGAACACGCGAGCTTTTATGTAGCGTTTGAACGCTAATGAATCATCAGGCTGTTCTTCTATGGTTCTGAGGAATCAAGTTCTTCTTTGTTCTTTGTAGGGATTAATTTCTTTTTAAAGAGTTAAACCCTAGTTTTAGAGGAATTAAATTCCCATATGTTTTGTAAGAGTTAAACTCTTTTAGACTCAGTTCTTTCTCTTAGGTTTTGGATCTGCATGACAGAATCTCCCCGATGAGAATTAAATTCTCAACTTGTGGGGAGATCTGCTTCCGTAAATTTTAACCAGAGGAAGAACTGTGTTCTTTTGAGAAGAGTTAAACTCTTAATTTGAGAATTAAATTGTCTTTTTTGTGAGAGCTTTTGGGAGGGGGTCCTTTTCTTTAGAGAATTAAATTCTCGCTCTATTTTTCTTCCCCTCTCCCTCTGTGTCTCTTTTTTCTGTCCCTTTGCTCTTATTTATAGGAGAAAGAAAAGAATCAATTTGTTCAGAAAATCTCTCATTGAGAGATGTTGATTGATTTTATAATCAACCAAAATGATCTTTTAGATCAATCAGTGAATTTTATTCACCGTTGGAATTTTAATCCAAAGGCTCTCTGTTTAACAGAGAAGATTTATTCTTTGTTTAGCAAGATTATGAATATCTTGTTAGTTTTAATAAGATTAGAATTTTATTCTATCAAATCTTTTTAGTTTAACAAGATCAGAAATATATTTTTTTAATATGGATATCTTGTTAACATAGAATTTTGTTCTTGTTATAAGATTAGGAAAATATTTTCCTATGATAAATTTTTATTCTATCAAATGATCACCGCTGGATCTTTGATCCAAGGGTCTTCTGTTTAAGAGAGAAGATTTTTCTAGTTTAAGAAAGATCAAGAAAATATTTCCCAAATAGAATTTAATTCTAGAATTTGATAGGAACATTTTAAATTAGGGTGCTCACATGCTTTGCATGTGATTGGTAAAAGCACTCACGTATTTAACACGTGACCCCTATTGTGGGTTTTAGCCTGTTTACGTTCAGAGCGCTCATGTGCTTAACACGTGAGGCATGTTTGGCCCTTTAAGTTTATTTTATTCAGCGCTCATACGCTTTGCATATGAGCGCTCACATGTTTTACACGTGAGGCCTGTTTAGCCATTAATTGTTTTATTCTCAGCGCCCATATGCTTTGCATATGAGCACCCTCGTGTTTAACACGTGAGGCCAAATTTTAAGGACTCCCCCCTTTTTTATAAAGGAACAAGTAGCTCTTGGCCAAAAATTTTGGCGGGAACAGAGGACTACAACAGGATTGCTCTACAAGATTAGCCTAGCTTCACTTTTATTCAGTTTATGTATGCCACTTGTTTAAGCATTTTCCTTATTGTATTTACTTTCTAGTTGAAACTCATGTACATGTAAATATTGGAAGTTGAATGTAAATAAAAATATTTGTTAAAAATTTTTACAGTCTCCATTTATTCTTGAATTGTGTATTATTGTTTCAATACACTTAGTATATTTATTTAGGGAATGATCTTCTCTGGATAAATATGCCGCGGGCTTGCCACGTCACCGTTTCCTTCTACTGGGAAGTAGGGCGTGACAGTCAGGTCTCTTCATCTGATATGTTGCATATCGAGTCTGGGGGGTGGAATCGTCAGACCCCACTAACTTGATAAGTCATGCTGATGTGTAGCCTATAATCCTTCGATAAACTACTGATAACACTTACTAGTAAATCTCATTTGCCCTGCCCAGGGACTTGCTGTTATAGCCAATCGAGCATAGCGCAAGATTAACTCCCAATACCGGGAGAGACGAAACCCTTCCAATCGCTCACTGCCTCCATGTGACTCGGGACTGTACCTAAAAACCACATGTTTGCACACTCCTTTGAGCCGTGGTAGAGAGGAAATCAAAGCACAGTGGGAACCACACAAGACATTATGACGATCTCGGGTCTACAAACTAATCTGTACAAGTGTCACCAGAGAACTGCTATCTGACGATATGTATGGTACGATCTAGGAGTTCTTGGTGAGTCCTGTTCGGTGTGCCCATTCTCCAATGAGCACCTGTGTACAATCTTTGATGTCAAACACCAACGGTTATGGGATCAACCATCGCCCCATACAGGGTCAAGAAACGTACACACTAGTCTACTCTGGAATATTGATACCCTGTCTCGATATTCCCTCGACTAGGAATTATTAAAGAATGTGCTTATAGACTATACAAGCCCCACTAGTATGATCTGCATTATAGTCCTGGTTGTCAAGCCAACATTTTAAGGGCTTTATCAACAAATATCAATGAGATAGTAAACTAAAATAAGTGCACATGTTAAGATAAAGAGCAACCAGATAGCATACTATCATGTCGAGCAAGAAAGTCCTCTATATATATGTCCAAGCATCCACTATAATATACAATAATGTACTCTAGGGCATACATATTCCTAACAATCTCCTACTTGCACTAAGGCTGGTTGTTGTAGTATCGCATACCCAACATCCCAAAAAGTTTCTCGAACCGTGTCTAGTGGAGGGCATTCGTGAGTGGATCCGCCATGTTTTCCTTCGTGGTTAGTCTCTTGATCTCGATCTTGCGGCGATCAACTATCTCCCGGATCAGGTGATACCGCCTCAAAATATGTCTGAATCGCTGATGGGACCGGGTGTTAGGGTTAAAGTTACAACCTAATCGACCAAGTCAAAGTCACACCCTGATCGACCAAGTCAAAGTCAATCAACCCCTAAGCCAAGTGGGCCCAAGCCAAATCAGGACCAAGCATGGAAGGGCCGGCTCCATACCAAGAATGAAGCAATAAATTAGTTTAATGCAATTTTTAAGAAATAAATGTATGAAAAATGGGCAGAAAGCCAAAATTTTGTAAACCCCATGGCTTATGTGCAAAAAGAAATAAGCACATAAGGCATGGTATGGCACAAGTGCCATTTGGCAAAGCCCAAGGGGATATATATAAAGTGTGTAGCCTATTAAGACAACATAATGAAAAAATCAAGGGGAACTTTTTGCACTCTCTCAAAAATTAGGATTTTGTGCCTCCTTCTCATTCCTCAAGGTTCTAAACCTTCTTCCCTTTTTTGAATTAAATCAAGAGTTTAACTCTTTTTTTCCAAAAAGAAACGGTTTTTCACCATAAAACCCTTGAAGGGGAGTCGGATCTTCCATCAAATCCCCAAAATGAGAGATTTTTAAGTCTCTCCCCCTTTTCTCCAAGATCCAGCCAACAGAGAGGAGGAAGGAGGAGACCTATCTCCAAAAACTCTACTTCGGGAAGATCCAAGGCTCAAAAGAAGATCTAGGACTAAAGGGAGAAGAAAGGGGTCCCCTTTGATCATCTCCAAACATTTCTGGGAGTTCAACTCCATTTGTCAAAATCTTTTGGAGTTTAACTCCACAAATAAAACACTTTTAGGAGTTTTAACTCCATTCAAAATCTTTGGAGTTTTACTCCACAAATAAAACCCTTTTAGGAGTTTAACTCCTTTCAAAATCTTTTGGAGTTTAACTCCATAAATAAAATCCTTTTTGGGAGTTTAACTCCCACTAAAAATCTTTTGAAGTTTAACTCCATAGATAAAAAAATCCGTTTTGAGAGTTCAACTCCTAAATTCCGGGGCTAAGCCCCTTTTTTCTGCAGGCACCCAGAGCCCATGTGCCGGGTGCATGAGGTGTCGGTACCCAGCACCCACATGCCGGGCATGTGACGCGCTGGCGTCCAGCGCCCGCGTGCCGGGCGCGTAAGGCGCTTACACCCAGCGCCCACACGTCCTTAGGACGTTACTCACCTTTTTTTTCTTCTTTTTTTCTTTCTTTTTTTCATACACTCCACACTCAAAACACGTCTCCTTCTGGAAAAAATTTCTAACGGGACGCTACCCCGCAACCCGCAAGGGGGCTGCTACCCACCTTGTTCCCCAGCTCCGCTATCCGGGTACCGGGACCCCCGTAAACTCTACGAGGCCCCCGATATACCCAAAAACTTTCAAGACACACACATACGCACTCTGCACATTGAGTTCGCATGACTAGTTTGACCTGTTAATCGGAGGTTCCTTCGTTTCAAAGGCGAAAGATAATTAACAGCAGCTTAGTCCGCGGCGACCGGAGATTCTGATCCCCACAATCAATAAACCCCAGCCAACTCTAGGCAGGGGGAATCTGTATATGCCCGACAAGCGACGCGTATTTCCCATCTCAATGCGGTGACGAAAAACACCCTACAGATTCTGGAACGCCCGGTGGGACTTCTCTCTCCTCCCATATTTCGGGTCAAGTGTTCATGCAAACACATTTAAAATATATACTGATATTTGTACTGAAATAATGCTTTTCCGTACAACAATCAACTTTCAACGATGATGTCTCCAAAGATGAATTCTGCTTCTGACGCGACCCCGGTCCCGTACGTGGTCAAGATCAATGCTCACGTAATTCTCCCCGCAAGTTTCAGCCGGCAATGGGAGGAGCCACCCCGCCAATTTGGTTCCGTCATTATCTACCCTTCCAGAAGCTCTCATTTGGTATAAATCCCGACAAACCAGGTGGCCAAGCCAGTCTCAAAGGGCAAGAGGCCGAACGTTGTGATCGCTAAGGCACCACAACCCAAGAAGGTTTCTGAACGACTCTCTAGTGCTCCAGCTGGGAGCAAGATTGCTGGAACAAAGGGTATCATCAAACATCGCGGACGAGCTCCCCCAATGACTCCAAAAAGTGCACAATCAGGTATATCTCCAAAGCTCTCCAACGCTCGATCTACGGCGGCTTCCCGAAGAACCGAAGCCTGTCAAGTGCTCAAAACAGAAAGGCTGAGATAGAAGTGGCTCAGGTATCGAGCCAACAAGATGGCCAGGACTCCGACTAAGTAGAATCTTATGAGGTTCCAAGAGCAGGGTTACCCCGCGACGACGGCTGAGTCGGCCGTAAAAGTCAGCAATTTCTTCGAACCTTTGAAGTGGGTTCAGAAAAATGCCATGACCACCAGAATCAAGAAGACAGTAGTCCGAACAATGCTACAAAGAGATGTGTCCCAGCCCAACAAAGAAAGCATGATACCGTATCTTCAAGAGTCTATCAGGCGCTTTGTGCCGCGCGAAAGCAGCGGGGAAAAACAAAAAAGGAAGCCCTAGCACCATTCAAGAACCCGGTCAGGCCAACCGCCTTCAATCGATCGCGCGTTACCGAAAAAGAAGGGCCACAGCATCAGTCGCAAAGGATGAAAAACCGGCCGGATATGTTATCCATACGGTCTATATGGCAGGCGCGCGTCCCAGCGACAACTTGCACAGCATATGCAAGGATGGGGCCACCACATCCCAAACCCAATCTGGCTTGAATGTGGTTGTCGTTTCCCAAGACCAGCCACCTCCGCTGGATGATGAAAACCCTCTTGATGAGGCCAATAGGCAGAAGGACCCCTCAGTCCATGTAGAATCAAGCTCGGACAACGAAGAAGAGACGATTTTCCGTCCCAGAAACGCAGAGCAAAAGCTGCTTCAAGAGTTTCAAAAATAGCTCAGGAGAAAAGATAAAGAGATGGCTAAGCTCTACTAAAAAATTGATGACCTGACGAATGTTGTGATGCAGCTCACGGCTCAAACTGCTCGGATGATGAATGTGGTTGTCGTTTCCCAAGATCAGCCACCTCCGTTGGATAATGAAAACCCTCTCGATGAGGCCAATAGGCAGAAGGACCCCTCAGTCCATGTAGAATCAAGCTCAGACAGCGAAGAAGAGCCGACTTTCCGTCCCAGAACCGCAGAGCAAAAGCTGCTTCAAGAGTTTCGAAAACAGCTCAGGAGCAAAGATAAAGAGATGGCTAAACTCTACTAAAAAATTGATGACCTGACGAATGTTGTGATATAGCTCATGGCTTAAACTGCTCTGGCACCTTCCAATCAAGCAAATATCTCTACTCACGAGCCGGACGATAACAACCCGAAGCAACCGATGTCTGCACCTTTAGGTCTAAATATGCGCTAGCTGGACGAAAGCCGGCCACATTCCACTTCTGGGGACGCCTTGGCCCCAGATGACACTATCCCGCTAACACAAGATCGGATAATGGACTTGGTCACCCACAAGGTTAAAATATTGGTGGTCGAGACCGAGGCTAAGAAGGACATTAGCAGTAGTGGGCGGCCGTAACCCGCACAGTATGATCTGATCAAGTTCCCCAGCGGCTATGTCATTCCTAAGTTCGGAAGATTTGATGGGATGGGAAATGCGAATCAGCACGTTGCCCACTTTAAAGCGTCGTGCGGAAATACAGGGGGCAATGATGCGCTCCTTCTTCGTCAGTTTGTTAACAGCCTAACTGGGGTCACTTTCGACTGGTACGCAAGCATACCAGACGGGCCCGTCACTAATTTTGCCCAAATGGAGTCTCTGTTTCGGCAATGATTCATGAGTGTTAGCGACAAAATCTCTATGGCTAACCTCGTGAGAACCAAGACAGGAAAAAACGAAAGCAACATAGACTTTATTTCCCGATGGCTCAACCTCACTGTCAAGTGAGAACCGCTGCTAGAGCAGGACCAATCCATTAGCCTCCTTATTGGGAAGCTCAGCAATTGGATGGTCCCATTTTTATGTACAACAGACCTCAAGACGTTTCAGGAGCTGACCAAGAAAGTCCATATGCTAGAACGCTCAAAGTAAGAGTCAACCGCGGACACTCAGAGAGACAATACTTTGAAGAGCAAGAAGGACGACACCGTAGAAGCGGGAATTCCAGCACTACCAATGTCTTCAATACGTCCGACAATGAAGACAAGCGAAAGGCAGGCGAATCTAAAATCAACCGGTCTCAAAAGCCAGTGCTAGGAAGAGAAGGGCCTTCCCTAGAAAAGAAAAAGAACAAGGTTTACTCTTTCAGGAAGGATAAGGTCCGTAAGATATTCAAAGATGCCTTGAACAACGATCTACAATTGTCGGAGTCGAAAAGACCTCACGAAGCAAAAATGACCGACAATCCTCTGTATTGCCTATATCATAGAGTAGTGAGCCATGCGATCGAGGATTGTTATATTTTCAAAGATTAGGTCGAAAAGAATTACAAGACCGGAGAGATCGAGCTATCCAAGAGTGTGTTGGTGAAAAACTAAGCTGCAACCACCAACTTTGTACAAACAGAAACTGAAGCCTTCTGAGAGCAAATAGTTGAATCCGCTGCCCCGAGAATTGAATCCGACTCGCCACAGCCTCCGTGGAGTATGCACGTCTCTAATAAGATGAAGAAGATGCTAAAGTTACTTCAGAAAGAGCCTATAACAGAATGGGAGGGGCAGAAGGAGCCCACTGTTCCAGCTACCACTTCAGCTCAATCGGGCGCAAATCCGAAAGGCTAAAGAAGAAGAAAAAGGAAAGGTGCGACTCGAAGCGAAAAAGAGTCTGCAAGGAGATCGGCCATTCAAAAATATATCGAATCCCTTGAAGACTATGAATAAAAGGAAAGAACTCATGAAAACTCGAGTCCTTCCCCAGTGGAATATAATGTCTTGGCTCATCTTCGGAAGCTTCCGTCTCTTTTGAGTATCTACGATACCTTGGTTCTATCTAAGGAGCTTAGAGATGTTTTCATTCACGCTCTACAAAACCCTGAGCAGTACCAGGCTTGTTTTGCGAAAATTAATATGAAAGAAGCACAGTACACTTTGCATGCCGTCGCGGTCAGGTTTAAGGAGGAAGACCCGCTACTAGGGACAACTGAGCATAATCGGCCGCTTAACGTGACCGGGTACAACGACGGAGATCAGATTAATCGAATATTGATTGATCCGGGATCCTCAGTGAACATCATGAACTTGCGGACTCTGAAGAGTTTTTCAATAGACGTCCGATGCCTGTCAAGGGAAAGGATTGTCATTCAAGGTTTCAATAAAAATTGCCAGCAAGTTCTGGGATCCATAGCTTTGCCAACCAGCTTTGGGAACCTGCAAACCGAAGCTAAGATATACGTGATCGACGCTGACACATCCTATTAGATCCTCCTGGGGCGACCGTGGCTTCATGATTATGCCATCATTCTGTTAACACTCCATCAATGCATGAAGTATACCAAAAATTGCAAAGAAAGATGCATTGACGTGGACATCCAGCCGATCGGTGTGCATGAAGTCCGATACAAAGATTCTCGGTACTTTGTGAACTTTCAAAGTGCTGAGCCACAGCTGACCAAAGACAGAACGGACCTGAATCTCAAAAGCAAATCTGAGCCGGCTGTCACTTTCAAAAGCAAAAAACCCCCACGTGCATCCGCGTTTCGGCAGTGACACTGATGAGTCCGATGCTGGAAGTCCGTCCTTCCATAAAACTCGCCCTCATTTCGGTAGCGATACGGACGAGTCTGATATTGATGGCTCATCCGGCAGCAAAATTAGCTCTCGTTTAGGCAGTGACACTGAAGAATCAGAAGAAGAGGATCCGTCTTGCAATAGCTGTGAAGATTGGGCTCTCGTACAAAAAACGAAGCTAAAAGAGACCTTCGAAGTTACGGAAGGGTCCCTAGACATCACAAGGGTGCCGGAGCAGATGTGCGAAGAGCTCGATGCATTGTTAGTCTCCACCGTGGACCAGCTGAAGACCTTCTACGTTTGCGGAAGAAAGAGTGGACAGAAGGGCATCCTGTTTTATGGGTCAAATCCTGTCGTGCACCCGGACAATTTGTATGTCACGTGCCTTCCCTATGAAAGAGGCATAAGAGCCGTCCAAAACCCCAGATATTATGCACCCGAGATGCAGGAATATTTTAAAAAGTGCGGATGTCGGTTATATCAAACGGACTCTGAAGAAAAGTTTTATGAGGGGCTGTAGCACCCGCCTCAGATCCGAGCACTCATCGATGGACGAATCCCAGATAGACGGGGCATAGGTTTCATTCAACCTGACTTCAAGGCATGCTACATGATCCATATTGGTGAAGCCAGTGAAGAGTCAAATGATGAAGACAAGCTAGCCAAGGCAGAAGAAACCCATCAAGAGTTCGAAGATGGCGGACATGCAACCTTCGACGAGCTAACCGAGGTTGATTTGGGAATGCACGATAATCCAAGGCCGACCTACATCGGCTCACACTTGTCAGAGAAAATGAAAGAGCGGATAATCACCCTGCTGCATGAGTTCTCCGACTACTTCACGTGGACGTACAAAGAAATGCCTGGCCTCTCCCCTGAAGTGGCCGTGCATAAGCTGGCTATATCTCCTGATGCCAAGCCAGTCAAACAAGCTCCTCAAAGAAGGAGAAGAAAACCGGGAGAAAATGTTATCGAGGAAGCCAAGAAACTCATCGATGCCAGTTTCATCAGAGAAGAGAAATATGCAGACTGGATCGCATGCATCTTCTTAGTGAAAAAGAAGAATGGGCAGATCCGAGTCTGCATCGATTTCAGAGACGTTAACAAGGCATGCCCTAAAGATGATTTCCTGCTACCGGTCATGGAAATGATGGTTGACGATACCTCTGTTAGGAATATATATGCCGTAGAGGCCATTATTGTACATTGATGTATATTATAGTGGATGCTGGGACATATATAGAGAGGACTTTCTTGCTCGACATGATAGTATGCTATCTGGTTACTCTTTATCTTAACATGTTGACCGGTATTCTTTATTGTCTTTCTCTCACATGTTGGTAAAGACCTTAAGATATGTACTTGACTACCAGGATTATGATGAGATCATACTGGTAGGGCCAGGGTGGTCCAAAAGTACATCCTTTAATCAGTTCCTAGTCGAGGGGATATCAAGACTAGGGTATCGATATTCCAGAGTAAACTAGTGTGTACATTTCTTGTCCCTTAGAGGGCGATGGTTGATCCCACAACCATTTGTGTGTGACATCAAAGATTGTACACTGGTGCTCATTGGAGAATGGGTACACCGAACAGGACTCGCCGAGGACTCCTAGTTGGTAGTATACCTATTGTCAGATAGCAGTCCTCTGGTGACACTTGTACAGGTTAGTCTGTAGACCCAAGATCGTCATAGAGTCTTGTGTGGCTCCTACTGTGCTTTGATTTCCTCCGTACCCGCTCAAAGGAGACATGCAAATAGGTGGATTTTGGGTACAGTCCTGAGTCACATGGAGGCAATGAGTGATAGGAGGGGTTTCGTCTCTCCCGGTAATGGGGGTTGATATTGCGCTATGCTCGATTGGTTATAACTGGAAGTCCCTGGCCAGGGCTGCAGCTGAGATTTACTGATAAGAGTTATCAGTAATTTCTCAAACCGTTATAGGCCAGACATCGGCATGACTTATCACGTTACTGGGATCTGACGTTTACCACCCCTAGACATGATATGCGACATATCAGACGAAGAGACTGGACAGTACGGTAGTGTTACTGATAGACTTCATGGAGAGTATGGACGAGCTTGCTTTTTGATCTTCATATCGCTCAATACCCGGGTAGCCGTTACGTCCAGCTAGTACCGCTGACAGGTTGTAGGTGACTGATATGATCATCACCTACTGCTGGCGTATTGACGAGTCTTTAGAGTCCCACACAGAAATTTCCTGGTTCAAGCGAAATAAAGTAGGGCACATATGTTGATATGTGTGTGGGCCTGATTAAATACAAGTATGTGATACCGTATTGTAATTTGGCAGTTATCTGTTATCGGTTAGGTTATATGTGATATAACCAGATTATCGAATCAAGTGTTGATTTGATAATGTGATGAACATATAAATAATATTAGTCGGTCATATGTGATATAACCGAACTATTAAATCAAGTGTTGATTTAATAATTTGATGTATATTTATATTTGATATAATTATATGTTAACTAATATCATTAGCTCACTAATTGCTTTATTAATATATATGTTAATATATATATATATATATATATATATATATATATATTATGAAGTATGGTATGTTTTTCTATTTTATGAAAATAGAAAAATGAGGTGTAAAAGTGGAGGTATTTTGGGTATGGTTTAAGGCATGGGTTTTTATCATATAATATTGCTTTTGACTCACTATTCAGGCATGGTTGCAATTTAGAATTGCAATTTTATTCCATGCTTGAATAAGTGAGGAGAGATATTCATCAATCATTTTCACTTGGTTAATTTCATGCCTTAGCCATTTTCTTTCATGAGCTCTTGCTCTCTCTTGCTTTCCAAAATTCTCACCTCATCTCCAAACTCAAAACCCTCACATGTGATGTGAATCATTGAGCTTGTGAGATCATTAGTGAGCTTTCAAAACCCCTACTTCATCATTGTCACGCCCCTCTTTCCAGTATACGGGCAAAGGACGCGACGAGGCCGCTACGTATTTACTCAGAAGTAAATATGCTAAGCGTAACTAAGCAATAAAAAAGAAATGTACACAAGAGACAAATGACAATAGATATATATTGAACATCAACTTTATTTATTAACATTCTTTTTACAATGCATCTGAAAAAGTAAATACATGGAATGAAAAGCAATGCCTAAACGGTGCCATAACAGAAATGGAAAGTACTGAAATGAAATGTACAAGTATCTAGAGCTCCGGGTCGAAGGCTAGCTAATCCAAGTCATCGCTGGTGGGCTCGATCTCCTGTAGGTCCGAATCACCTGACGACATTCCAAAAAAGAAGAAAGAGAGTGTCGTCAGCGAACAAATCACTCGGTAAGTCCCAAAGATAAGGGAGAAGTAGAATAGACACAGAGAGAGGAGCTTTTAAAGTTGTATTATATTGTTATAATGTTCTATTTAGTGTTAACGCTGTTGTTTGTAGCTTGGTACAGAAGAGGCTAGTGTATACGAGAGGAGTCTCACTAGACCAGAGACTACGGTATATAGAGTACAAGGCTCCGTGATAATACCCGAAACAACGGCGATTGAATTCAGGTTAGGTGTCTTATGGTTGCAGTCTCGTGCCATTTCTAACACTTTCCGTACCAATCTACCCATTATAAATCCCGCGATATATTGTTTGTATTGTTTGTATTGTATTGTAAATTGTATTGTCTTGTATTATAGATTGTATAGATAGATGACTTGCCGAAACCATGGTATCAGTAAATGGATATAACTGGAGAATCATGTAGATGGATGTATATCCATGGTTCGGTTCAGTCAATATAGATTGATTAGATTGAACAGATTAAATATATGGATTTATATTGAATTGTTATATATACTTGAATTATATTCAAGTCAGATTGATTATATTGAGACTCAGTCTGAGTCAGGCAATTAGAAAAAAAATTGAATCCTGAATTAGGTTTTGGTGTTATCGATAATCGCTGCACATGGACGACAGGATTTGTGTCTTTTTCAAAGACGATTACCGTGTTGATAACACCGTTTGTTAAGTTGTCTATCTTAAATAGGCAAGCATCCATATCTCCGGTTCCCTGAGGCTCAAGAGTCTGGTCCTGCTTAAACCTATGTTCAGTAGGGTCTTTATTGTAATTTAGTATAACTTGAGAGGGTTTTATGTAAAAATAATTTTGTATAGTTTTCAAAATACACCTCAAGTATTTTATTATCGTCTTTAAAGTTTTAATTGATGTGTTTTTATCAATATGACATTTCTAGTGAATAAAACCTGATTTCATAATATATGGTATTTATTTATAATATTGAAATTGTATGGTATTTTCTTGTAATTGAGATATTTTTTTCCTTGAATTTTGGAAATGTGAAATATTTTAAATATTAAAAATAGATATTTTGATATTAATTATACATATATTTATCTATTAAAAATATAAGTTTTATTTATAGTAGAAATCACATTTTCTAAAGAAAATTGTGATTTTAAATCTTTCGAGACCTTATGCTCCTTGCGGAGGTCTGCATCTCGCACTACTAAGCCCGATGATGTGCGATAATCCGCACCATCTTGAATGGGTTCCCCGAAATGGGTTGTCGCGGCACATTGCAAAGATTTGTTAAAACACACATCTTGTATAAATATGTTTTTATAAGTCGGAGGTAATTATGTGTAAAATCGTATTTCCCCCAAAATTATGATCCCAAATTCCATCGTGTTATATTACATATGAGTGTTGTGAGGAGGTAGGTCATTACCTTGTGAGTTTTCTAAAGGGATAGCAAGGGGTAATGATGTTTTTTGTCGAAACTAAACTATATGGTATTTTTATGTAAAAGTGCTATAAAAATTGAAATATAAATTCTTTTGATATGAAACTTGTCAATATGTTTTGTTAATATTTAATGATCATGATGTGAGAGTTTGGTATTATTGTGTTTAAGAAAAATATGATTTTTAAGGAAAAACCGAATCGGAAGTCGGATTAACTCCACTTCCGTCGGGTTTTAGAATTCTATGTTTTTTAGAACAGTGAAGAGAAGGGGAGAAGATACTTACTGGATTGTAGGGTAGAGGAAAGAAAAAAGAAGAAGTGGGAGGCGCCGGTGCGTCGTTTCGTCGCCAGAATCTCCTCGTATCGTCGTCGGAAGTTCACCGGAGTTTCGCCCTTTGCTAACTCTACTTGCACACAAAAAGTCTATGGAATTTTCTTGAGAGTTTAGATAGAGATTTGGAAGTTAGGAGGGGTGATTTTAGGTGTGGTATTTATAGGAAAAATTAGGGTTTAGGGTAAATGAAAGGATGTGATATAAATTGTATTTAATTTTGCATTTAAAAAATTAAAAGGGGTGTTTTAAATTCTCTGCTTAATTTCAGAGATTTTAAATGGTGCAGGGGGAGTGGAATAGGCCAAAGGTCTCAAGGAGTTGAAGAAAACATTGGGATCGGCCGAGTCAACCTGGCGGCGCTGGCCGGGTCAGGCTTCCCACCGGCCCGAGTCAAGCGAGTCGGGGCTGGGCTCGTCGCCACGTGTCCTCTGTCGCTTGGTTTATCTCGTGGACCCTTTTGTTTTATGTGTGACTCTTGGTTTTTACGAGTTATGCGCGTGTAGAATCTTATGCTTCTAAAATGATTAAAAGAAAACTAATTAAAAAATAACATGGCTGATGGGATTTGAACTCTGGTGCTTTGGTTCAGCAGTGCAAGGTCTTGCCAATGAGCTACAAGCTCCTTCTTGCTGTTTAAAAGAAAATCAAACTTATAACTTAAGCTCAGGCTCAAGTATTCCTTTCTGTATTTTTGAAAAAAATTGTACAGAAAGTTTAGGGTTGTTACATTCTACCCTCCTTATAAAAATTTCGTCCTAGAAATTTGTAAAAGGAAAGTGTAACGGATTAAAGGAAAGTTTGGTGATAGAACTATTGGTAGTGTATAAAAAATATACGAAGGAATGAAAGAATGCGATAGGTTTGAAAAGAGTTGAGGAAATTACCTGGGTTGCCTTGGTCTACAGTCTCTGCTTCTTCAGCCACTAAAAGGAAAGCCTGACGCAGTGGTATATTTCTCCTAACTGGGGGCACATTCCTCTGTCTTTGGGGGCATGTTTCTCTGCCCTTGAGGTATGTTCCTCAGTGCCTGATGGAATTGGAGAGTAGGCTGTGCAGGTGGTGGAGCTGGGAGTGCAAGACGAGGTGCAGGAGCCTGGATAGCTGGCCCTGTGGGTAGTTGGTGGGTGTGTGAGCTGGGTCGCGTCTTTAAGGACAGTTTCCAATTCCGTGATTGGATGCGTCATAAACTAGACACAGGCCATTTGCGCGCCTGCGGTCCTTCACCAAATGTCCATTCCTATTGCAGTAGAAACAAAAACCTGGACTTGACTGGTTAATTGTTTCTTTCTGTCTCTTGGGTTTTGAAGGTTGTATAGGATAGGCTCCTACTACCATCTGGATGGCAGACCGCTTTATACCGGTTGCTTCTGCGTCTGGTCAGTTTAATAATATAGCAGTCTGCTGTTGCAGTCCTTCCAGGAGGCTTCGGATTGCCTCAAGTCGAACTGTCTGCTCGTTGATCGGAGCAGCGACGGCAGGTATGAGTGGTAGTGGTGGGGGAGTGTTGTTGACATCCGTGCTGGTGTTGTTTGGGGAATCTATAATCTTGAAAGAAAATTTGGGTTAGGACAGATTCAAAATATATGATAAGATTCAAGGAATAGGTATTGTAAGGAATGTTTTCAGTTGCTGGTTCTTGTGTTATATTGATTAGATTGTCCACGCAGAGTTGAACTGAATGGTAGGGTTCCATACAGCTCAGACCTGCATGGGCTGCCAACAAAACCTGTCACGCCCCGCTTCCCAGTATATAGGCAGAGGTTACGATGAGGCCGCTACGTATTTACTCAGAAGTAAATACGCTAAGCGTAACTAAGCAATATAAAAGAAATGTACACAAGAGACAAATGACAATAGATATATATTGAACAACAACTTTATTTATTAACATTCTTTTTACAATACATCTGAAAAAGTAAATACATGGAATGAAAAGCAATGCCTAAACAGTGGCATAACAGAAATGGAAAGTACTGAAATGAAATGTACAAGTATCTAGAGCTCCGAGTCGAAGGCTAGCTAATCCAAGTCATCGCTGGTGGGCTCGATCTCCTGAAGGTCCGAATCACCTGACGACATTCCAAAAAAGAAGAAAGAGAGTGTCGTCAGCGAACAAATCGCTCGGTAAGTCCCAAAGATAAGGGAGAAGTAGAATAGACACAGAGAGATGAGCTTTTAAAGTTGTATTATATTGTTATAATGTTCTATTTAGTGTTAACGCCGTTGTTTATAGTTTGGTACAGAAAAGGCCAATGCATACGAGAGGAGTCTCACTAGACCAGAGACTACGGTATATAGAGTACAAGGCTCCGTGATAATACCCGAAACAACGGCGATTGAATTCAGGTTAGGTGTCTTATGGTTGCAGTCTCGTTCTACTTCTAACACTTTCCGTACCAATCTACCCCTTATAAACCCCGCGATGTCTTGTTTGTATTGTTTGTATTGTATTGTAAATTGTATTGTCTTGTATTATAGATTGTATAGATAGATGACTTGCCGAAACCATGGTATCAGTAAATGGATGTAACTGGAGAATCATGTAGATGGATGTATATCCATGGTTCGGTTCGGTCAATATAGATTGATTAGATTGAACAGATTGAATATATGAATTCATATTGAATTGTTATATATACTTGAATCATATTCAAGTCAGATTGATTATATTGAGACTCAGTCTGAGTCAGACAATTAGAAAAGAAATTGAATCCTGAATTAGGTTTTGGTGTTATCGGTAACCGCTGCACATGGACGGGAGGATTTATGTCTTTTTCAAAAACGATTACCGTGTTGATAACACCGTTTATTAAGTTGTCTACCTTAAATAGAAAAGCACCCATATCTCCGGCTCCTTGAGGCTCAAGAGACTGGTCCTACTTAAACCTATATTTACTAGGGTCCTTATTGTAATTTAGTATAACTTGAGGGGGTTTTATGTAAAAATAATTTTGTATAATTTTCAAAATACACCTCAAGTATTTTATTATCGTCTTTAAAGTTTTCATTGATGTATATTTTATCAATGTGACATTTCTAGTGAATAAAACCTAATTTCATAATATTTGGTATTTATTTGTAATATTGAAATTGTATGGTATTTTCTTGTAATTGAGATGCTTTTTTTCTTGAATTTTGGAAACGTGGAATATTTTAAATATTACGTATTGATTTAATAATTTACATATATATATTTCAATATGTATATTCTAATATTATGTTCTTTGTGTTATTCTATCTTTTTGGGTATTCGTATTTTGATACGAATACGGGTATGTATAAACAGTAGAGTGTATTATGTATTTAAACGGAAAATATTCTAGAAGGTGGACACCTCATTTTAGTTTATCCATTTATTAATTTAAATGGAAATGAGGTATAAAGGTAGCGAGGTGAGAATGATGAGAACCATGCTTGAATAGTGTTGACAAATGAATTGTATATTCATTTGTGCAAACTATTCAAATATGGTTGCTATATCTTTATTGAAAATATGTTTTATACAAAACCATGCTTTATGTTTTTCTCTCAATTGGATGAAATGGATGAAAATCATTCTCACCATTTTTGCTTATCTCTCCTCACTAGCCTTTCTTGAGCCCCTCCTCCTCCTTCTTGATCTTCCTCCCTACAATCTCATGTGTTGAGAATTAAGGATGGAAGAGAGATAGATATACATTAAGAACAACTCACTACATCACTAGACACTCTAGATTAGAAACCTAGAGTCTCTAGTTGCTCCACTAGTTTTTTAGTGTGGAGCTAGAGCCATGAACCACAACTCTCGAGTGGATCATCTTTGACGGAGGAAGACCGGCGGTCAAGCTCGATCAAGGAGACCTAAAGGAGCTAAGGAAGAGGATAGAAGACCGAAGGACACGGATCTTTTGGTAAAAAAACTCTATCACGGTAGCTAACTTCTTTGTACTTTGCTAGTTTCATATTTGGTTTCGATTCTAGGTAGTTGTTTCTACCGCCAAGTTTTTTAAACACCAAAATTTTTTGTTTCGCAATGGCCGCGGTTAGCAGCTAGGGCGCTAGGAACCCCAACAAAAAGCCGGGCAAGCGACTTCGCGGCCCATATTATGCCTTTCATCGGTCACAGGGAAACCTGACCTAGAATTGCAGACAGCTGCACGGTTACATCGAGGAGCTGATTTGCTCCGGTGACTTGGCGAAATGCCTGCGAGACAAACGTCGAGCAGATAGGGAGCAAGCAGACCAACCTCCCACCGGAGATTTGACGGTCGAACGGATCATGGTCGTCTTCGTTGGCTCGAACGAAGACACCAGCCGTATCCAGTCGGTCATGACCTTAAATGCTCCCCCTCCAAGAAGTACAGGAAGGTTGCTCCCATCATCTTCACCGACAAGGACTTGCATGGCATATCCGTCCCGCACAATGATCCCCTAGTGATATGGCATGGGTAAATCGGTACGAAGTCAGGAGAATCCTCGTTGACTCAGGAAGCTTAGCGGACATCCTATTCTACGACTGCTTTCAGCGTATGTGATTAAACCCGTCCGATCTCCAACCCATCTCGCACGTTCTCTCCAGGTTTACTAACCACTCTATCCAAGCTGAGGGAATGATCTCTCTCCCTTTCAACATTGGAGTGGCCGGAAGAACCCGAACAATGTCGGTAGGTTTCTTTGTCGCTCGGGTTCCTTCATCTTATAACATCCTCTTAGGTCGCCCCACCTTAAATGCCCTTCAAGCTCAAATCCCGCTGAGTTTGAAGCGTTATTTGCTGGCTTTCGAATCGTCTCGGGTGTGGGGCTAAAGAAAATCAGAATCCGGATCGATTCCATGTTGGTCGTCAACCAAGTGACCGGGCGATTCGAGGCCCGAGAACCCCTCATAATGAAATATCTCGTCGAGGTGAAAAGGCTATGGAAAAATTTCTACGAAGTCCAAGTGGCGCATGTACCCCGGAGTATGAATATCGAAGCTGACGCCCTGAGCAAGCCCGCCTCCTCCTATTCAGCCAACCATAAGTGGAATATCCTCTTCAGGGTCTTACCGCGACCCAACATCGAAGATACAGAAGTGATATGCATGGTCTACACCACTCAGGGGAGTATCCCGGATTGGAGAAAACCCATAGTGGAATTCATCAAGGATGGAACGCTCCCCGAGGACCGAACAGAAGCGTGCAGGCTCCGCATAAAAGCGCGTCACTTCGTATGGAGCAATGGTAACTTGTATAAAAAATCATACACCTAAGCTCTACTCAGATGTGTCGATTCCGACGAAACGAGTACGTTCTCCAAGAGATACACGAATGAGTCGGAGGCGCACATCAGGAGGCCCGCAATCTAATTCAAAAGACACTGTTACAGTGCTATTATTGGCCGACTATCCACAATGATGCATAAAAGCTTGTGCGAAGGTGCAAGACCTGTCAACTCTTCAGCAACATTTCTTGGTTACCAGCCACAGAGCTAACGCTGCTGAGCTTCTCTTGGCCATTCGCTCAGTAGGGAATGGACATGGTTGGCCAGCTCCTCACAGGCACGGGGGGCATAAATATATCCTCGTCGCCGTAGACTACTTTACAAAATGGGTCGAAATCACGCCGATTAGAAACTCGGAAGCCGCCTCTACAGTGAAGTTCCTGTAGAACAACGTAATTGCACGATTTGGAATTCCGAGGTGCATCATCACCGACCACGGAACCAACTTCGAAAACAACAAAGTCGGAGAATTCTGCAGCGACTGCCACATACTGATGTTCTTCGCTGTCGCTCATCCCCAGTGCAATGGGCAAGCTGAGGTAGAAAACCGAGGTGTCATTCGGGGGCTCAAAGCCCGCCTGGAAGGAAGACATGGCGGATGGGTCGAAGAACTTCCTCGGATACTGTGGGCATTGCATACGTTGAAGAAGACACCCGCGGGGGTAAACCCTGTTCAGTCTCAGTTATGGCACCGGGGCAATGGTCCCTGCAGAAATCGGTCTACCTACTTATCGAGTCGAACACTTCGACGACAAAGCTAGCATCTTAGCCCTTCGAGCAACCTGGACATCCTGCTGGAAATGAGAGACCGAGCATAAATAAGGATGCCCACATATCAGCAACAACAGACCATCCGGTACTACAATGCTTGGGTCAAACACCGAGCGTTCAAATCAGGAGATTTAGTCCTTCAGCGCAACGAATTCGAGGACCAAGGGAAGCCACACAAGTTCTTTTTGAAGTGGGACGGCCCCTTCCTTATAACCGAGATATTGCCCGGAGTAGCATAACGCCTCCAAGATTCATTGGGATGTAACCTTCTGCGGCCGTATAATACCGAAAATCATAAATTGTATTATTAAACCTGTACTCCCTTTAATAATAAAGATCCTTGCTTCTCTGTAATCTAGACCATTTCTCCCAATTCTAAACCTAGACGCCACGTAAGGCCGGCGGACAGCCACCTGTCTGTCGCGCCCATTCAAAATGGGTAGTTTCCTACCTGACCTAACCATGGGTCTAAAGCCTTCTCTCGAGTTTTCTCCAGCCCAGCTCAGAGGCAAGGGAAGTATCCCAGGCCAACCTTTTACTCAGGTGATACGCGTGGATCTCAAGATACCTGCTATGCGCCACGTGGCACCGGGAATAGAGAGGCGCAAATGTCAACATCATGGCGATCCTATATCCCATTGATCGGAAGCCCTCTCATGAGGTTGCCGGGTAGCCTCCTTCCCGACCAATTCCCTGCGAGTAGATTTCTACTCGGCCCAAACTGTGGATCAGAAGCCTTCTCACGAGGCCGCCGGGTAGCTTCCTGCCTGGCTAATTCACAATGAGTAGATTCCTGCTCAGAAGCGCTCTCATGAGCCCGTCGGGTAACTTCCTGCTCAACCAATTCACGGCGAGTATGTTCCTGTTCGGAAGCTCTCTCACGAGACCGCCGGGTAGCTTTATGCCCGGTTAATTCGCAGCGCGTAGATTCCTGCTTGGCCCAAACTATGGATCAGAAGGCCTCTCATGAGGCCGCTGGGTAGCTTCCTGCCCGGTCAATTCGTAGCGAGTAAATTCCTGCTCGGCCCAAACTATGGATCCGAAGCCCTCTCATGAAGTTGTCGGGTAGCTTCCTGCCCGACCAATTCACAGTGAGTAGATTCCTGCTCGGAAGCCTTCTCATAAGACTGCTGGGTAATCTCCTGCCTGACCAATTTGTAGCGAGCGAATTTCTGCTTGGCCCAAACTGTGGATCGGAAGCCCTCTCACAAGGCCGCTGGGTAGCTTCCTGCCCGGCCAATTCGCAGCGAGTAGGTTCCTGCTCGACCTAAACTGTGAATCCCAAGTCCCCGCACGAGTAGACTCCTGCTCGACGCCGAGCCACACCCATTCATGGCGAATAGATTCCTGCTCGGCCTAAACGGTGGATCCTAAGATCTCACATTAAACCGGCAGGCAGACCTCTACTTGGCACGCATATTCGAAGTAGGCAGACTCCTGCATAGACCAAGTAAAGAAATGTTGGGACTCGGTTCTTTCTCACAGAACAAAGTGCCATATGGAATAAAGTGCCACACCAACTGTCATGCCAAAGGGGCAGGGGCCACCTCTTGAGTCTGTGGGACCCACTGTAGAACAGTGGGGAATCTTCGGAATACATTCTGAAAGAGAGCAGATCCGGAACTATATATGAAGTGATACCACTCCTATAATACAGAGGTGTCATTTAAGTGAATCGGCACTATAGGAGCTTGAGAACTCCGTAGTTAAGCATGCTCGGGCCAGGGATGTTTTGGGATGGGAGACCTCCTGGGAAGTGGCCCGTGGTCGGGTCCGGTTTGCTCTTAAAGAAAAAACCATGCGGTTTCGGCCGGAGCGGACAATACCGTCTGTGTTTGGGGTGGGACGCGACGGAATGGTATCAGAGACAGGTTCCTCAATAATAGGTCTGTGGTTCGAGGACGAACCATTGTTCAAAGGTGGGGAGGATATCGGGACCTGGTTCTTTCTCACAGAACAAAGTGCCACGCCAAGTGTCATGCCAAAGGGGTGGGGGCCACCTCTTAAGTCCATGGGATCCACTGTAGAACAATAGGGAATTTTCGGAATACATTCCGAAAGAGGGAAGATCTGAAATTATAAATGAAATGATACCACTCCTATAATACAGAGGCGTCTTTTAAGTGAATCGGCACTACAGGAGCTTGAGAACTCCGTAGTTAAGCGTGCTCGGGCCAGGGAAGTCTTAAGATGGGTGACCTCCCGGGAAGTGGCCCCTGGTCGGGTCCGATTTGCTCTTAAGGAAAAAACCGTGCGGCTTCGGCCAGAGCAAACAATACCGTCTGTGTTGGGGTGGGACGTGACAGAATGTACCCTAGTACGTTTATACAATATAATTTGGTATTGTAAGTCTTTCTTTATAATTCGTTTATTCTTTTTGCAATTGGTTTGCGAATGATTCAAGTAGTAGTAGCCATTATCCGATCCGACCTGTATATTTGAAACCCGATATGGTGCGAGCTTATATCAAATATTTACTAGTACGGTGTATCTACGAGAATCGAGTACTATATATATATATATACTTTATATATATGTTTAAATCTTTACATATCTATCTATAGTACAAGATATAAATAAATAATATTTTTCTAACTAACTTTGCATTGATTATCACCCCATATCTTATTGTTGCTCTTATCTATTATGGTCAAATCCTAAAATATAAACAACAAAATATTTAGAAAATCTTTATGTACATTTATTTAAATTTTATTTGGGGGTATATGTATTTAACACTAGATTATTGCATTATGGCCAAAATCTTTACGTATATATTTTATTCTTAAAACTATATTTTTTAACTAGATTCGGGTAATATTTGAAGTGATTTGATATTAACTAGTTACCCTAATATTTTATACACACATATAATATTTCTCATATAACCCACTTTCTCTCTCTTCCCCGTCTCTAACTCTTTCCCTCCTCTCATTCTCAATACCATCACCGTGCCACTACCAGGCCACCACCGTGCCGCCACCATACCCAGACCGGACCACCACCAGACCATGCACCATACCCAGACCAGACCACCACCAGACCATGCACCGTACCCAAACTATGGCATGACCGTGTCATCACTGTACCCAGACCATGACATGACCGTGTCATCACCGTTCCCAGAACCTGTCACGCTATGTGCTCTGCTCCTGTGCCACGCCATGCTCGCTCGTGCTCAGCTCATGCCACTTGTGTACCACCATTGCATCTGTCCCGTGTCACCGCAAGCCCTAGCACCGTGTCATGCTGCTTCACGCACCGTGTCGTATCATGTCGCGCTGAGCTGTTGCACACCTTTATCATTGCCGATGCTATTGTCCTTTGATTCTTTGTATAACAATAGTCAATCAACCTATCGACGTCATCGTCTTCACATCAACCATTGTTTCCGAGGCAAGTTTCTAAATTTACGACATGCTACATTACATATTCCAATATATAGTTATTTATTAATATATGTATGTTAATAATTAGCAAGTTATTTTCAATATATAATTTTACAGCATTAATCCGTATTTATAACAATACCAGCTTTATCCCGTTGCATGCTAGTTCATTATAATTTTATTATAATTTTCACTACCGTTTCGTTATCCTTTACCTAGACTACAGTATATCTAGTAGCAAACGTAAAACGTTATTACAAATAGGTGTGTGTGTGTGTGTTACACCTTACACCATAGATAATATGCATCAGTCATTTCTACCGTATTTAGATAACTGGTTACTGTTTTCCATCTTGTATTCTTTCTGTTGATACACACCGCCCGACTTGTTCATGACACATTACCAGACCCTTTACTTGGATTATTACTAATGTCGACAATTCTGACTTTTTGCCTGATGGACATGACTTGTTGTCTAGATAGACAAGATTTGTACCTGCTTGATCCTGTATTAGTATTAGGTAGATATCATCAATAGCTGACTTGAACACGAAACCTGAGGGAAAAGGGGAAATCAATAATGAAACCTGACATGTAACTCAACAGTTCGATACCTTCCAGAGACTGATCAGTCGATACGGGCTTCGAGCCCCGGAATGATGATGCTGACATCATTCGTCTGTACATGATATCCTGTTTTTACTGCTTAGCGGCACATCTCGGATTCATCCCCGAGGGTCTTGACCTTGGTCCCGGGCATGCACGGGATACTATTGAGTTATATCGACGATTCCATTGATTGATTTCAAAGACTTGTAAAATAGATAATCTAGAAGCACAGACTTTAGGATACACATGACATACTCATAGCTCACTAATTTACACCTGTGTTTATACCTGCTTTTATAATTTACACTCATATCATCTTGTATAGCATCCTGTTCTGGTTATTACTATTATTATTGATGTTTATGACGCACTGACGTCTGGATTTTTCATGGCACAGATACTTGACGTAGCATGTGAGTATTCGACAGGACCGCTGATCAGTGAGGACCACCTCATTGATATAGCTCTTATGCGGGTTAGTTATTTCTTGGATCTTTATTGCTTCCTCTATCTTTTCTAGTTATTATTTTTGTGGCTATTGGACATGCGATAGATAGATTTTGTAGCTTAAAGTTCTTGATTACTGATTGACAGCCTTAGTGTGACTATGGAATGATATTTCCTTACCATATGTATCATGGCTGGCTTTGTTACATCCCGAAATTTTTGTATTTTGGGAAGTGGGGCGTGACAAGGTTTAGTTTGGTATCAGAGCTACAGGTTTTAGGTTAGTCGGGTTTGGTTCAATTTGTAGTTGGGTATGATACCCAATACATTGTTCTATGACCCAGAATTTTAGGAACATGTCCTGCCACAATATTGTCTTGTCATTCTAATTCTTGAATTTTATCCTTCCCTTAAACTCTTTTATCTCGACGTTTTGGAAATGACTTTGCATCTCAACTTGGAATTCTCCTGATTCTTTATCGTTTCTCTATTTTTATTCCTTCGATTCTGATAGTAGGATTTGGGCGACTTGGATGGACTTATGTGATTGGAACTGTGTACCGTAGTATGGTTATAATGCGGTACTCTATTTAGGTAATATGGAGTCCTATTTTGATTCATTTTCTTGACTTATGGTCGTTGTATTACCTTATTTTCTCTCGGCTTCATTGCTTATGAGTTTATGTCTTATCATCAGCTTGAATCCAGCAACCACGTTCTATCTTTCCTCTTGTCCCGTAAGAACCAATCTGTTTGCATTTCGAAGAATAAGGAGAAACACAGGAGAACATATGATGATTGCAGAGACCGATCATATGTAAGATGTTTTGATTAAAGAAGTTCTGACGAACCCGTCTTAGTTTATCAGAGTAGTGCAGCGGAAGTATGGTTGGCTGTTTACCCACGTGCCGTAGAACAAACCTGTAAATTCATGATGAAGGGAACTGTTTGTGTATGTGCTAAAAGGTGAAATTCGTAAACAAGTTGTAGATAAAGCGCTGATAGCAGTTTGGGATTTCTTGGATGAGTTCAAGAATATCTTGAGTTAACCGTCAAAACGAGATATGGAGTTCGTGATTGATCTTATTCCTATAGCAGCGCCAATTCAAAGGCTTTTATCCGATGTCATCGGTGGAACTGGAAGAGATAAAGAGACAAGTTTCTGAGTTACTAGAGAAGGGTTTGATTCGCAGCAGCGGTTCCCCATGGGGAGCTTCAGTTCTTCTAGTCAAAAAGAAAGATGGTACGTAGAAGATGTGCATCGACTATCGAGAGTTAAATCGGATGACTATTAAGAATAAGTACCCAATCCTTCGTATCGACGAACTATTCGATCAACTCAGTAGCGCGAGTATATTCTCGAAGTTGGATTTACGATCATGGTATCATCAAGTTCGGGTGAAAGAATAAGACATTTTCAAGACAACGTTTCGACCTCAATATGGGCATTACGAGTATTTAGTGATGCCATTTGGAGTTACTAAGGCACCGGCGATATTTATGGACTTGATGAACCAGATCTTTTCACCATTCCTAGATCAGTTCGTGGTGGTATTCATTGATGATATTCTAGTCTATTCAAGGAGCAAAGAAGAGCATGCAGAACACTTGAGAATCGCATTGCAGACGTTGAGGCAAGAAAAGTTATTGGCTCGAAGAAGTGATGTTCTTGGGTTTTGTGATATCCGGAGATGGAATTGCAGTTGACCAAGAAAAGATTGCAGCTATTCATGATTGGCCGATTCCAAAGAGTGTGGGGGGTGATCAGAAGTTTCCTTAGGCTTGTTGGATATTATAGAAGGTCGTGAAGAACTTCGCTCGAATAGAAGAACCATTGACCAAGCTAACATGGAAAGAGGTACCGTTCGCGTGGACTGAGAAGTGTGCATCAGCTTTTGAAGTGCTGAAGCAAATATTGACAGCCGCTTTTTATCCTGACAGTGCCAGATGGTTCCGGAAGACTAGTTATTCACAGCGACGCATTTGGAAAAGGTTTAGGATGTGTTCTGATGCGGCATGGGAAAGTTATAGCGTATGCATCGAGGCAATTAAAGACCCATGAGAAGAACTACCCAACTAATGACTTAGAGCTAGCAGCAGTGATCTTCGCGCTAAAGATTACACTACTTATTGGGCGAAAGAGTTGAAATGTTTACGGATCACAAGAGCCTAAAGTATGTGTTCACACAGAAGGAGCTCAATAGGAGGCAACGTAGATGGTTAGAGTTGATGGTCGACTATGATCTTGACCTATAGTATCATCCGAGAAAAGTTAATGTAGTGCCGGATGCTTTAAGTCGGTTGCCAGCGATACGGATGTTGACTGCACAGAAAGAGTTTATAACTGATCTTCAGAGGTTCGAGTTGGAGATTGTACTACCAGATTCTTCTGGACAGTTGATGCAGTTGCAAGTACAGTCATCCTTGATCGATAACATTAAGGCAGCACAGTCGCACGATCTAAGATTGCAGAAGTTTTGAGGACAAGTGGAAGAAGGACTTCAAATAAATCTTTTGATTCATGAAGATGACTCGTTAAGATATGGAAGTCGTTTATGTGTGCCTAAAGGAGATGTTCGTGAAGAAGTCATGAAGGAGGCTCACAGTTCCGCATATTCAGTACATCCGGAAGGCATAAAGATGTATAGAGATTTGCGACAACATTTTTGGTGGGAATGCATGAAAGGAGAGATTGCTCGCTACGTATCGAGGTGCTTGGTGTGTCAGTAAGTCAAGGTTGAACATTAAAGGATAGCTAGTTTGTTGCAACCACTTCCGATTCCTCAATGGAAGTGGGAACATATAACTATAGATTTCGTAACAGCTTTACCACAGAGTCCAAAGGGCAATAACACAGTTTGGGTGATTTTCGATCGATTGACCAAGGCAACTCATTTCATACCATTACGAGTTGGTCAGTCGACAGAGGTGTTGGTAGAGCGGTACATGCAAGATATTATGAGATTGCGTGGAGTACCTGATAGTATCGTTTCTGATCGTGATACTCGGTTCCTATCACACTTTTGGAGGAGTCTACAGGAGAGTTTGGGAACTTTTTTGAAGTTTAGTACGGTTTATCATCCTCAGACAGACGGATAGTCCATGTAACGACTCTAAAATCTCTGTACAGAAATTTCTTGTTATTGTACAAAAAAGGGTATTTCAGCTTATGTAAGAGTTAAAAGTTATTTTTGTTAAATAAAAGCAAGAAGCAATTTGTAGCTCACTGGTAAATCCTCTAAACTGCTGCGACATAGCCTATGCGTTTGATTCCCATCAGACCCAAATATTTTTTTAGATTTTTCTTTTTAATTTTTTGGAAGCCCAAGAGTTGCATGTGCAATTCACAGAGAAACGGGAAATTTCAGAAAATCAAACATGCGCAAATAGGAGTAAATACCTAACTTGACACGAATCTCGAGACTGATCATCAAGATCCGACCGCCCAAACTCCCCAAATGGCCGGCACCGACGGTTGGATTACTGATTGATGTGAAAAAGTGTTTGTAGAATAACCGCAATCAATAACGGTGTCGCTTGTAGCTAGCCGAGATGAGTACAGGTCGTCCGCAGGGAACCGTGGAATCTTTTTATCTTACTTTAGACGTGTTGAATAAAATAAACGAAGAGAAGAGGATAGTTTATTTAAGATCTAAACTAATTACGGATGTAAATTATATAAGAAAAAGGCTTGTAGGGTTCGTTAAGATTTGGTAGTCATGGATGATTAATAAAGATGACTCCTTTTATCCTTTAATAGATTTAAAACTAGAACGACGGTGATGCATGTAGAATAGGGTTTTTGGAGGGAATAGGGTTCCCACTCTTAACCCTTATCTTTGCATGGATCTCCGCTCATGTCTAGCCTCTACCAAAATAATTGTTAACATTAATCTCAAATCGTGGTCGTGACTACCAATGAATTGATAGCGCGCCCGATTAGGATGTTAACAATTCTTTTGATAAAGTTTATAAACTTTATAGGACGTAAAAAGAGTTAAAAGATTTTAATCATCCATTGATTTACCCTAATCCTACGAACCCTAACAAGCGGAGAATTACCCGCGCATGTTGGGAATAGAAGAAGAAAGGATAGTTAAAGAAATCATAATGCAGAAATAATACAGAAAATAAATAATTAAACAAAATGATCTATCTTTATTAATCAACTTCACAAGTACAAATCCTATGAATTTAGATTACAAGAGGAAGAAGTTGCTCTTGATCTTTGCCCCGTAGGAAGTAGATGCTCCGTCGATTTTCACGTCGCCCTTTCACATCGAATCGTGGTCCTGTCGTGGATCACTTGTTCTTTGACGGTGATTTGCTTTGTTGTAAAGGTGATGAGTTTTACTTTAGCCCTCGGTCCTTTATATAGCTCTCAAATCAGAAAACCAAGTTACTTAATATGATGATTGCCTAATATGGTGATTTCCTAATATGGTGATTTCCATGCCTGAATTCTGAGTCCTTGTCAGTATTGATTTTATGATTTTGGCAGATTTTTGATCCTGACATCTTGAACATCTTGATCTCTTGACCTGAGCTAAATCTTGCACAATATCTCTATGAATAATATTAGTACAATTTATTAAATTAGAGAGAATAGCTTAATCACTATATATGGTAATAAATCTTTAAGAAATATGATTAAGAATATTTGATAAGCTATGCATCTTTTAATTACTAAAATATTATGCATATATTTTGAAATATTATTCTAACCATTTGTATGATATTATATCTTTTAAGAATTGTGATTAGAATATTTGATATGATATGCATATTTTCAAATACCAAAATATTATATGCATATATTTTCCTTCATAATGTTAATTATAATATATAAACATATGGTAAATAGTATTTTGCAGATAAATCCAAATATGTTCTATATTTATAATAAACACCTTTAAATATTTAAGAAAAGTAAGGAAAATGTTATATCAAAAGTGCAATATTTTCGACTGAACAAATACCCGTAAACTTAACTTTGATCGTCCCGAACAAACTAGTTATTAAAGAGAAAGAGAAAAAGAAAAAGAAAAATCTAAGTAGCACACTTTCGTCGGCAAACACGATTGCACTGAGCACGTGCAACAAGCCGTTAAATCTCTAGGTGTCCCTAATAGGAGGAGTGTTGTCTCCTTCAGCGGATTACACCCATAAAATCCAATAATAAAAGGAGGACCGTGAAAATTACATATAAAGATAAGAATTATAAAAGAATGATTTTGAAAATCAGAGTTTCCAACTACACTAGCTTTTCGGTTGTCATGAGCCCTATCTTAATAGTCATGAAAAGATGTTAGAAATCACATCATCCCTCAATAAAACATCGTCTTTATTCTTCATTCCTACCTTTCATCCAAATATCGATCATATACCCCTGCGTGTGTATAAAACACATCCCTACACTCGGAGAATTAAATTCAAGCTATCATACTCTTGTCCATCAAGCTCAGTACTTTTTAATCGGTGCATATTTTAGATAGAATTGCTCGCACATTTTTCATGCGACCGTTAATACTTCTTGAGGTACTAACCGACCGATTACTCATGTGTTTGCTGATTAGGTGTATTAGTATTTTTCTTGTCTTGCACCACCTAAGGCTTAGCAGTGACTCCCAAACCAGTTGGTCTAAGGCACTAGGTGATGAAGCACCCTCGCTATATATTTTTATGCTGCCTTGGTGATAACAAAACCAGTGTTTATTTTTCTTCACCATTTTATCTTTATTTTCCATTTATAATTTCCTTCATTCTTTGGCTTTTAGACAAGAGCATTTCAAGGTATCCTCTACTATCTCGAGTTTCAAGACGTGTGTAAGTGCGAATAGTAGGGTATCAACATTCAAATGTTTGGCTTCCAGAATAGGAACTATTTTTCAGACTTATTTTTATCCTCAGATTAGTGACTTCTTTTATCTTACTAACCCTTCGGACAACGGCTCATAACTACTCATTACTAGTTCGTTTAAGAAAAGTTCTAATTTTCTTGGGTTTCTTAAATTTTTCCAATCTTTTGGATGTAATTTTTTAGTATCTAATCTTTTATTATCTAATTAAATATTAAATATTTTTATCTTTTGAAATTTTAAAATTTTTTTTATATGTTTTAAAAGTTTTGTGCTTATGCAAAGTATGATGCAAAATGATGCGAAAATAAGCACAAAGCTCCCCCAAACTTGTTTTCAACTGTGGCCTCACTGTTGTCTTCCGCTAGATCACAAAAAACCTGTAAGCCTGTAAGGAAATTTATTAACGGGGCAAGAATAAGTGAAAGTGAAAATCTTCCCCCAAACTTATTCTTTGGCTCACCATTTTGAGTAAAAAATTTTATTTTCAAGAGCCAGATTATCCCCCCCCCCAAATTTGAGTTAAACAATGTTAAACTTTGAAAATCACAATAGGGGGTCAAAATTAGTGGTCAATGCCAAGCTTTGTAAAGACCGAAAGTCAACACCAACTATTCGAAGATTTTATCAGTGTAGTGCATTGGTTGGTGGAAGAACGTGTTATAAGGAGCCAGGAAGAAGTGGGGAAGAGTTAAGTGGTGTGAAGGAGAGGGTTTGCGTCTCAATTTGGAGAGACGATACAGTGATTGTGATAGATTACTCACATTCTCTTTATAATTCAGAAGAAGGGGTGGAGGTTCAATTTCTTTTTGGAGTTGATTCATCTCAACACCTGTGTTTGCTAAAAATGCGAGCTCATCAGCAAAAATTTTCTCAAAGTTTTCATCGATACCCCGAAGAATAATGTTATTAAAAAGCGCGGGGTGATCTTCAGACTCCAAAAACGGTTCATAATAAGTGTTGGTTGTTGACCCGGACAACTCAGTGGAAGAGTCCGTATGTGTATGATACATAGTTGGGTCAAACAATAATATATGAAAAGAGTTTAGATCAGTATCATGAGGCTGATCAAATTCGCTGCCGTCGACATCCATTAATTCGACAGAACAGACCTGAGCAGAAGGTTCGGAAGGTACACTTCCCAACTTGTAAATGTTCAGCTCAATTGACATCTTCACGAAGGATAGGGTCATAGAGCCGTTACGACAGTTGATTATAGCATTGGAAATGGCCAAAAAGGGGCGACCAAGGATCACCGGAATTTGATTCCGTGGGTTCACTACAGGCTGTGTATCAAGAACAATAAAGTCCACAGGGAATACAAATTCCCCGATTTTTATCTACACATCCTCCAGCTCACCCCTAGATTTGGTGATTGATCGGTCGGCTATCTGGAGAGTGCAGTGAGCTGGTTTCAACTCTCCGATCCCTAACTGCTCATAAACCGAGTAAGGAAGCAGGTTAACACTTGCGCCAAGGTCAAGTAGAGTACGGTTAATGTGTTTATCCCTAATAGAAATCGAGATTGTAGGACAGCCAGGATCCTTACGTTTCCTAGGTAATTGTTGGGGAAAAGCTGTGTCTACAGTCTTTGACATGAATACCTTCTTTGGCACTTGAGTCTTCCTCTTCCTAGTGCACAAGTCTTTGAGAATTTTCGCATAAGAGGGGACTTGTTGTATTGCATCTAGAAGAGAGGTGTTGATGTTAACCTGTTTAAAGATTTCAGTGATCTTCTCCATTTGCGGACTTGGTCTGTTTCCCCTTAACCGATTCGGATATGGAGTTTTAGCAATAAGAGCGGGGTCCAACATTGGAGAAGATCATGTGAGTAGAAAAGATCCCAGAATTGGAGTGGAGATCGTCTTTGGTGGACTAGAAAATGTGTGCTGAGGGTTCGAGCCTTGGGGAAAATGGAGAATAGGCTCGGAAGAAAATGGTAGGGTAGACGAACAGGGGTCAGAAGTATAAGCAGAAGTTGAAGGAAAAGCCTTAGCCGGGGTATCATCGATTGATTCTTCATTATTATCAATCTCTTCACCGACATGATTGTCTAGCACTCTTCCAGATCTCAACATGGTGATAGCGTTCACATGATGTGAATAGCCAGGATTGGGTAAAGGTTGAGCTGGAAGTTTCCCTTTCTCTCTAGCACTCAATTCGGCATTTATACGGGCAATTTGTGCTTCCATCGATTTAATACTCTCACTTTGGGAGTCAGAGTTTTTCTGGATTTTATCGACGGAAGACTTCATCTCCGCCGAAACCTGCATGATATTTGACAGAAGCAAATTCATGGTTTGTTCGAGTGGAGATGAGTTATCAATACCGGTCACTTGCAATGAATTGTTATATGGTGCAGTAGTGTTGACTAGATTTTTAAAATTTTGTGATTGATAGGGGTGCTGACTCAGTTGTAGTGGTTGCTGTTGTTGTGGAGGAACATGTTCCCGCCGAAAATTTCTGCGCGAAAGAGCCCAAGGTATCAAATGGCGGCGATACGCTTAAGAAAATGGGAACAAGTATCTTCCGGGCTGTTTTTTGATAAACTCCTGAATGAGAAACAGATAAATTCTGATGGTATCGAAAGCGGCTCGAAAAACCCTTCGATTCGATATATTATGGGCCTCGTAATTCATCCGGGATCAAAAGTTATGAGGAATTACGTGTCCACACGTGATGGGCTTTTAAGAACCCGCTGGAGGAGTTAAAAGATACAATAAAAACTCAGAAAAGACCCCAATGGGGCATCACGTGCTCACACATGACCATGGGTCACGTGCAGACACGTGATGGACTTTTAAAGCCTCTAAAATAATGAATAGAATTTAATTCTAAAAGTCAGAAAATACCTCAACGAGGTATCACGTGCTTACACGTGACCAATGGTCACGTGTTGACACGTGATGGTTAAAACTGAAACATAAATAAGCGGCTGAGAAAGGAACCCAATTGGGGGTCACGTGCTCACACGTGACCAAAGGTCACGTGCCAACACGTGACTGGCTTTAAAAGCATTATAATTTAATAGAATTAAATTCTAAAAGTTTCTGAATCTTTCCAAATGGAAAAGGGTCATGGGGAACCGTTGGATTAAAAATCCAAGGGTGATTAAAAATCACCAATTTATGGAAAAACCTTGGACAAGGAAAGATTTCCCTGAAAATCTCACCAGGATAACAAATAGAATATCTTTTGGATTTAAAATCCACGGTGAATAAAATTCACTGAATGATCTAAAGGCCCAGATTAATGATAAATATAAATCAAATCTCTCAATGAGAAATTTGCTAAACAAATTGATTCTCTTCCTTCTCCTATAAATAGGAGCCAAGAAGAGAAGAGGGGGGATCTACTTTTTTGAGAGAAGAAACAGAGAGAGGAGAATTTAATTCTCTGCAAAAGAAAAACCCTAGGTGAGAAAAGAGAAAAGATTAACTTCAAAAAGAGAATTTAATTCTCAAAATTCAAGAGTTTAACTCTTATAAAAAATAAAGAAGAACTTAGTTCTTCTTCTGGTTGAAGGTCTGGTTGAAGATCTGTACAGAGCACATCTCCCCATAGGATGAGAATTTAATTCTCATCGGGTTGAGATCCTGCCATGCGGATCCTAAACTTAGAAGGGGAATTGAGTTTTGAGAGTTCAATTCTCCTAAAACAAAACTAGGGTTTAACCCTAATCAAGAATTTAATTCTTTTACATATCTGGGAATTTAATTCCTTTGAAAAGAAATCAGGGTTTTATCCTAAATAAGAATTTAATTCTTTCACGATAGGAATTCAATTCCTCCAAAATCATAATTAGGGTTTAACCCTACCAAGAATTCAATTCTTAAAAGATCTCTGTTCATGAAAAGAACTAGGGTCACATGCCCCCACGTGACCCTTGAAAAGATCCCCTGCAAAGAACTTTGAAGTATCACCCCACGTGCTCCCACGTGACTCCCAGAACGCAGAAAGAAAAAGCAAAGGGAATGAAAGCTTTGGGCGCTCTCACGTGTTATCACGTGACCCCTCAGCAAATGCTTTAACAATTGGCGCACAGATCCCCATCACGTGCCAACACGTGATGCTCTAAAATAAAAATGAAAGTGTTTAACACTTAATGGCAAAACAAAAGAAAAGAAGCTTTGGGCGCTCTCACGTGTCCCCACGTGACCCCTCAGCAAGTGCTGTAATATTCGATGCATAAACCCCCATCACGTGCCAACACGTGATGCTCTAAAATAAAGATGAAAAGTGTTTAACACTTATTCGCAGATTTGAGGATAAAACAAAGGAGATGTGGCTCCGCATTTAGGGCGCCCTCACGTGTCACTACGTGACCCCTAATGAGCATTCCAACAGACCAGAGCGGGGGCCTCCATCACGTGCTCACACGTGATGGCCATTAGAATTAAAAGAGTTAAAGCACTGATCTGCAGAATAAGATAAGGGAAATCAGGGCGCTCTCACGTGTCCACACGTGACCCCTCTCCCCTTAGTGTTTAACACCAATCCGAAGACTTTGTCCTCAGTGATTAACACTGATTTTCTTAGTGTTTAACACTAATTTGGAAAACTCTATTTGCAGTGTTTAACACTGATTTGCTTAGTGTTTAACACTAATTTGAAAACACTGTTTAACACTGATTATCTTTTAGTGTTTAACACTAACTTGCTATCTTATTCCCAGTGTTCAACACTGTTGGTTTCTAGTGTTTAACACTAGCTTCAGCCCAATTGGCTAAGTTTCAGAGGCAAAGCCTCTCCTTCAATGGACCAACAGAGGGCCAATATTTCAAACATAACTGGACTTAGCCCAAACTGGCCATAAGTCCTCAAATCATCTTGATCTGAGCACATCTGCTCTTTCAACCAACTCATTGGTTCAAGGGTACATCTCGGAACTCCTCTGATATTTGTC
This sequence comes from Agapanthus africanus, assembly GCA_030015575.1. Taxonomy (NCBI): domain Eukaryota; kingdom Viridiplantae; phylum Streptophyta; class Magnoliopsida; order Asparagales; family Amaryllidaceae; genus Agapanthus; species Agapanthus africanus. The sequence continues at coordinate 409,900,107 of CM057349.1, read as the reverse complement.
GTTGTAATCCTTCAACGTCTTCAGAGAGGTGACGGGTCCCGACAACCACACATCAACACGGACTGTGGGATCCTTAAACTCATAGACTTATGCGTCCTTAAACTAAGATACGGACTGTGGGGTCCTTAAACCCGCGGACTTATGCGTCCTTAAACTAACGGACTAATGCGTCCTTAAACACACCCATATGGACTGTGGGGTCCTTAAACCCATGGACTTATGCGTCCTTAAACTACCCATGGACCGCAATGTTCTTAAACTACCAATGGACCACTATGTCCCTAAACTGGCAATGGACCACTATGTCCCTAAACTGGAAATGGACCACCATGTCCCTAAACTGGAACAATAGAGCCCCAAATGCTCTTTTGTCGGATCTAAACGATCCCGTTTAAGTTGATCTTAGCCTCAAATATGGCTAACGTATCCTTAAACCTTCAAACGGACTTTAGTCCCAAATTGGACTATGAATCCCCCCAATCAATTTTGGTTCAAGGGTACATCTCTGAACTCCTCTGACACTTGTCGTTGTAATCCTTCAACGTCGTCAGAGAGGTGACGGGTCCCGACGGCCATACATTAAATGGACCACTATGTCCCTAAACTGGAACAATAGAGCCTAAATGCTCTTTTGTCGGATCTAAACGATCCCGTTAAGTTGATCTTAGTCTCAAACTGGACTAACGTATCCTTAACGAACGTTTGAGTTGATCTTAGCCCCAAATATGGATAACGTATCCTCAAACCAAAACCCCAAACCCAAATCTAAGAAAATACGGATTTGGACTAATCCACGTCCTACGGGCGAAGACATAACTCAGTCTCCGTATACAATCCACGGGCAACCATAAACAAAACAAACACCCACGACACGAAGTGACCATCTGGAGAAGGAGAAAGTTGTTACCGCAATGCGGTAGCGTAATTAACTGCAGGGGCTTGCGCCTGCAGGGAAGAGCGTCCCCACAATCAAAAACCCCTCAAACGAGAGGAAATCTGACGAAGTCTGCTACATCGGCCGCATCCGTTTAAACCTTCGATATATGGTGCCATAAATCAACTTGGCATCTTCGGAGAGGTGGACGGATAGCACCAATTAGCATCTGCCCCGAATCTCAGGCGAGACAGCCCATGTCTCGGCCGCCATTCGGAGGGGAACAGATTCTGACACACCCGGTGGGACCTTTTCCTCTTTCCACTCCACACTTCGTGTGTCGTGTTCGCGAACGAATCGCGGTTTACTGTGGTTGCCTGTGGATTCGAGGTACTAAGATTTGGTGTCTTGCTCCGTGCAGAAAACAGAAGATCAATGGCTTCAAACTGCACTACCTGCAACTGCAACTCTCGCTCCGTCCTTACTGGAGGAGTGACTTATGGGCCCCAAGCGGCCTCCCTTTTCAAAATGCCAGTGGAGCAGGTAACTCAAGCCACCGCTGGACTATTCTTCGGGACCCTTCTCCCACTAATGAGCTTCAATGCCCCAATGACATCACAAGAAGCTCCAAAGAAGTCGGTCTTTGATTGGCTTGCTACTGCCGCGGCCCCTCTCAACGGGTCGCCCAACTTTAATACCTCAGTTTTCAACAGACTGGGCCAGAACGTTTATAAGCCCGTGATACCCGAAACTGCCATCCCAAAGCGGATAGCCATCCCGGCTCAAGCGGACAAAATTATTGGAAAGGCTCCTCATTCCAAGAAGTCAGTTTTTACAAGGCTGGCCATTTCGGTTGCTGCTCCAGGCGAGGTCCTCAAAGCTGCTTCTCCTGCCCAGAGGGGGCACGACGAACTCACCCTTATAGCTGAAACAACTCCATCCGTTCGACATGCTCGCCGTCGTCACTGGCGCCGGGTAAGGAAGGCTAGGGGCAACTCCCCCTCTGGGATAACTCCGCCAGCTCCGATGGTGGAAATCAATGCTGCTGTTCCGAATGGGAATAGCTTTGAACCGCTAAGAAGGGTGCGCAAAAACTCGCCAACTGCCGTATTGAAAAGATCTCCTCCACCTGTGGATAATGCCCCAAAGGTGAAGCTGGAGCAGCCCCCTCAGCGGCTGTCCTCTAAAATTTACAAGGTCTGGCGTCAAGTCCAGAACTCCGTAGTGGATCAAGACTATCTCCACCGACAGAAAAAGATGAAGGTTCGGCAGGAGAAGGACTACTCCGTCAAGCCAGAAAAAGCAACAGCTGGCTGGGTGCCCACTGCAACGGCTCCCTCAACGTCAATCACCCAAAAGAAAAGGAAGCCGCAAAAAGCCCCTGTGAATATGGCGAACCGTAAAAGCGCTGAGCACAAACACCCCAAGTCTGGGGGCATGGTGGTGCACACTGTTTATATGGCTTTTGGAAAAGAGGAAAGCCGTGCATCTACGGGTCACCGACCGCTCACCCGATCCGTAACGAAAGCCCAGGAGCAACAACAAAAGCTTCAGGAAATGATGACTACAATGGCTGCACTCACTGAGCCAAAAGAAAGCTCTGAAACGTCTTCGGATGAGCGTCAAGAACAAGAAACCGACGCTGACTTTTTACGCAGAGTCCTCGAAAAGAAGGACAAAGAAGCTGCAGAGCAAGCAGCTAACATAAAACAGATGGCGCTTCTCTTCCAAGATATGATAGGGATGATGTTACAGCCGGACCCTCCTGCTGAAGATCCCCCGATCGTCCTTGAAGACGATAGGGGAGAAACGTCAAATCCTCCGCCGGCTCTATCAACAGCCAAGGAGGAGGCAATCTCCAAAGTTGACCTAGACGAATATATAGCTCAGCAGATCCAGGTTCATCAGGCAAATGAAGCGGCTGGGCAAATTATTAGAACCGGACGACCGTATCCGAGCTGGTATGACCAAATCAGTTACCCGCCAGGATATACGATCCCTAAATTCCACGTATATAAAGGGACAGGGAATCCGCATCAGCATGTCGCTCAATTCAGGGCCTTATGCGGCAATACTGGAGGCGATGACAAATTGTTGCTACGTCAATTCGTCGGCAGCTTAGCAGAAACAGCCTTTGAATGGTATTCTGAGCTACCTAACGACTCTGTTAAAACATTTGCGGAGATGGAGCTGCTGTTTACACAGAGATTTGTAAGCGCTAGCGAGCGCACCCCGATCACGGCACTGATCAACGCCAGAGTGAAGCCGGGAGAGACGTGGGTGCAATATGCAATCCGGTGGCGGAACCTATGGTCGAGATGCGAACAACGCATAGAAGAAGCTCCTGCCGTGGGCATGTTCGTGGGTACTCTCGACCCTCAAGCGACCATATCCCAATTCATGATGTTCTTCAAGCCGACCACTTTTCAGGCCTTGATTGACAAGCTGGCCTAAATGGACCAGATGGGTCATAGACCATCTCCTTCAAAGACAGAGCCTTAGAATGAAAAGGACAAAGGGAAAGCAACCGTCGTCGCCAATACTCAACAACAGCCGAGCCACTTAAAGCCGGTTGTTCGCCAGAACAATGTGCGACCACGCCCATCCCTCGAGGAAAGACTGGGACGTCCTTACTCATTTCCTCAGGATAAAACGAGAAAACTGTTCGAGTTGGCAGTGCGCAACAGACTCATCAATCTGCCGAGTCCAAAACGTCCGTTGCAACCAGGCGATGTCAACGATCCCAATTATTGCCCTTACCACCAAGCGGTAAGCCATCCAATCGAAGATTGCTTCGTCTTTAAGGGATGGATCGAGGATCAGTACCTACAAGGCAAGTTTGCGCTGTCTGAAAAGTGGAAGGTAAACCCACCACAGCCGCACACTCCAAAGAAGACGGACACACCGGGGGCAAGTTGTCACATGATCTCTCACTCATTGATAGATGATAAAGAGGCTCCTTGCACCGAGAAACCAGGGGCGGGGCCTGAACCAGAACTTCTGTGGCCATCAGACGAGATGATCGATGCCTTCCTGAACGAAGCCCGTCTTAAAAGCAAAGCTAATCGAGAGCGCGAGATGGCCATATTCGAGAAAGCCAAACGCCGGCGACTAGATGAAAGGGTCGAAACACTCCCACCAGATGAAAGTACATCCCCCGCAAATAAAAGCAGGATCAAGACAAGGAAACGATTCGCCAAAGCCATAGCAATGGGGATGAGGCCGCCCTCTTTCAGAAAAAATTCTCCTGGTGGTATACATTTTGATGAAACGGACGTACACCCTAACTTCTGCTTATATCATCAGAAGATCATACATCCTACTGAAGACTGCAACTCTTTTAAGTGTTGGTGGCAAGGGTATGCCGCTCACAGGCAACACTTCAACCGGACAAAGCGTGAAGCTCGTAGACAGCGAAAAAATACGACAGATGAGCATAAAAAAGCTGCCGGCAATTGTCATAAGGACGAGCCCGGGGGATCACGAGTTCTCACCTTTGGAAGCGATTCTGATGAAGAAGCCGCTCTTAACCCTCTCTTCAAGGAATTCATTTCTAAAACAAAAGAATTGGAGAGTTGCGAGAATGTTCAGCCGTACAATCTCACGCTACCCGGAAAGAATCTCGGACCCGCAAACGACGGAGCAAACGAAATGAGAAAGGAAAAGGAAAAAATGGCTTTTGTTGCCAACACTCAACAACAGCCGAGTAACCCGAGACCGTTTTGTCGTCAAAACAACAAGCCGCGATACCTCAATGAGAAGTTGAAACGTCCTTACTCATTTCCCAAAGATAAAACAAAGAGATTGTTCGAGTTAGCAGTGCGCAGCGGGCTTATCACTCTGCCAGATCCAAAACGTCCATTGCAACCAGGTGACGTTAACAATCCTAACTATTGTCCCTACCACAGATTAATGGGTCACCCACTCGACAATTGCTACGTCTTCAAAAACTGGGTTGAAGACCAATACCAACAGGGAAAGTTCGCGTTACCCGAAAAGTGGAAAGTAAACCCGCCACAACGACATGCTTCGAAAAAGGTGGATATGCCGGGGGCATCATGCTCGTTCATAGGGAAGGCTTCCTAGACCGAAATGTCGTTAAACTAACGATGGACCACTATGTCCTAAAACTGGCTGCGGACCGAAACGTCCCTAAACTAACGACGGACTGCAATGTCCTAAAACTTGCAAATGACCGAAACGTCGTTAAACTACTATCAACCCGCGGCATCCTCAGGCTGGCGTGGTTAAAAAAAAAAGAAAAAAAGAAAAAAAAACGGTATGTCCATAAGCAAAATAGGCACGGATGAAAACCCGAAAGGGCTCCGTGAGTAAAAACAACAGGGCTACCGGCGAGTGTTTGTGAAAACCCGAAAGGGCGCAACCTCGTTAGAAAAAAGAATAAAAAGAATAAAAAAAAGGGTATGTCCATAAGCAAAATGGGCACGGATGAAAACCCGAAAGGGCTCTGTGAGTAAAAACAGCAGGGCTACCGGCGAGTGTTTGTGAAAACCCGAAAGGGCGCAACCTCGTTAAAAGACACTTACAGGATCCTCTCGACCTTGTAAGGAGAAACCACCTGCGTGAGATCCTTACGACTCACAAGGGAGCAACACACTTAGGGATCGATTCCTAAGAAGAAATTACACTTGCGAGATCCTCACGACTCGTAAGGAGAACTCTCTTATGGGACCCTCACGGCTCATAAGATTTGAAAGTCTTAAATTACAGAGACCTGAATCTATTCTTAAGCAACCCCCACAACCTCCGATCTTGCCCTACAAGCGGCTCAATACTGACCCTTGTATACAATCCACGGGCACGAATAAACATTTCCCCAGCAAGGTCCCATCCGTGACTAGGGATATGTCCATATGGTGAGCAACCCTTTTAGGTCCTCTCGACCTATAAGGAGAAAACCTTTTTGTAAGATCCTTACGACTTACAAGAGAACATGCACTTAGAAATCCTCACGATTCCCAAGGAGAAAACACACCTACAAGATCCTCACGACTTGTAGGGAGAAATACCTTTGTGAGACCCTTACGGCTCATGACGTCAAAAGCCTTAGTCGACAGGACCCTTAACCCTGTTTACTAAGCCACCTTTGTTCAACATCGACAGAGGCAAATGATGATTCGTTCCTGGCAATATCCCAGTTGTAGCGATGCTGATGCCTAAACCAGTATCAAATTCCAAGTCCTTTCATGGCAAATGATGATTCGCTCCTGGCTATATTCCAGTCGCAGCGATGCTGATGCTGAGATTGGCACCAGATTCCAAGTTCCACACTCGCGAGAAAAAATCAGCGAGCCAAAAAAAAATGCATACGAAATAGCCGAAATGATGGGGCAACTTGCAAACAAAATCAGCAAGTAAAAATGTATGCATGAAAAATAGCCGAAATGATTGGGCAACTCGCAATAAAAAGCAGCGAGTAAAAAGAAAAATAGCCGAAATGATTGGGCACCGCGAAAAATAGCCGAAATGATTGGGCAATCGCGATTTTCGCGATATAAAAAGCTAAAATGATAGAGCATCACGGAAAGAATAAAAAAAAATGAAAGAATGAAACTTTTTGCCATACAGGTGAAATCACATCGATCCCTGTATACAATCCAGGGGCACAGATAAAAAAGGAACCATACCTTCCCAACAGGCTCTATCAGAAAGCGGAGCCAAATCTCGACGGTTAGTAGACAACCTAGAGATAATCTCGACATTTATCGCAATATTGCAGACATAATATCAACAAACGAAGCAAAAAGAAGATCCCGAGCTTCAGGGTCTCGACGTCAACGTCGACAACTTAGAGATCACCAACGGCGTTTCTCCTCACTCCAGCCAGATGCAGACGTGACGTCAACAATCGACCTCAGAGTCGCAACGAAACAGAACCATGGCAAAGTCCTTAGTTCCAAATCTCAATGGCCACATCTACAGCCTGGAGACCAACAACGGCGTGCCTCCTCATTCCAGCAAGACACAGATGTTACACCATCAAGCGGAGCAATGGCAAAATCCCAACTCCGCCTTAGCATTCGTCTCATTACAGCAGACGCAATGTTAACAACGGCGTTCCTTCGCAGTCCAGCAGGATGTACATGCAAAGCTAATAAAAGACCCCATGGTCAGCAAAGCGGAGTGATGGCAAAATCCCAGCTCCACCTCAGCACTCGTCTCGTCACAGCGGACACATCATCAAGAAAAGCGGAACAGCGGCAACTCCCAGTTCCATGACTCGATGATGTACTCCCACAGAGAGTCAAATCCCAACTCCGTGAAATGCGGATATAATCAACAAAATTCTTGGTCATGTGGAACACGGATAACGTCACTCTTTGACCCCGTGGAAAACGTCCAGAGCGGATCCTGGTCCTCGCAGAACACGGCAGTGAACCCGTGCGAAGCATCTAGAGCGGAGCCTAGTCCTCGCCTAACGCGGCAGTGAACCCGTGTGAAGCATCTAGTGCAAAATTCCTGGTCACGTGGAACGCGGATAACGTCACTCTTTGACCCCGTGGAAAATGTCCAGAGCGGATCCTGGTCCTCGCAGAACACGGCAGTGAACCCGTGCGAAGCATCCAGAGCGGAGCCTAGTCCTCGCCTAACACGGCAGTGAACCCGTGTGAAGCATCTAGTGCAAAATTCCTGGTCACGTGGAACGCGGATAACGTCACTCTTTGACCCCGTGGAAAACGTCCAGAGCGGATCCTGGTCCTCGCAGAACACGGCAGTGAACCTGTGCGAAGCATCCAGAGCGGAGCCTAGCCCTCGCCTAACGCGGCAGTGAACCTGTGTGAAGCATCTAGTGCAAAATTCTTGGTCACGTGGAACGCGGATAACGTCACTCTTTGACCCCGTGGAAAACGTCCAGAGCGGATCCCGGTCCTCGCAAAGCACGGCAGTGAACCCGTGTGAAGCATCCAGAGCGGAGCCTAGTCCTCGCCTAACGCGGCAGTGAAACCGTGTGAAGCATCTAGTGCAAAATTCCTGGTCACGTGGAACGCGGATAACGTCACTCTTTGACCCCGTGGAAAACGTCCAGAGCGGATCCTGGTCCTCGCAGAGCACGGCAATGAACCCGTGTGAAGCATCCAGAGCGGAGCCTAGTCCTCGCCTAACGCGGCAGTGAACCCGTGTGAAGCATCTAGTGCAAAATTCCTGGTCACGTGGAACGCGGATAACGTCACTCTTTGACCCCATGGAAAACGTCCAGAGCGGATCCTGGTCCTCGCAGAGCACGGCAGTGAACCTGTGTGAAGCATCCAGAGCGGAGCCTAGTCCTCGCCTAACGCGGCACTGAAACCGTGTGAAGCATCTAGTGCAAAATTCCTGGTCACGTGGAACGCGGATAACGTCACTCTTTGACCCCGTGGAAAACGTCCAGAGCGGATCCTGGTCCTCGCAGAGCACGGCAGTGAACCCATGCGAAGCATCCAGAGCGGAGCCTAGTCCTCGCCTAACACGGCAGTGAACCCGTGTGAAGCATCTAGAGCAAAATTCCTGGTTACGTGGAACGCGGACAACGTCGCTCTTCGATCCCGTGGGAAACGTCCAGAGCGGATCCTGGTCCTCACACCAACATGGAGTGATCACCACCGCGAAATTCGTCTCGATACAGCAGACGCGACACCAGCAAATGAAGCAAAAGGCCAAATTCCTAGCTTCAAGGTCTTGACGGCAAGTCATATAAAGCCTGAAAGACAATCGGAGGTCATCTCACACCAGCGCGGAGTGGTCACCACCTCGACGATCATCTCGATACAGCAGATGAAATGTCACCCCGGTGTTCTTCCCCCAGCAGGATTCGGACGCGACAAAGAAAACGAAGCGAAGGCTAAATTCCTAGCTTCAACGTCTTAACGGCAAGTCATATAAAGCCTGAGAGACAATCGGAGATCATCTCGAACCAATGCGGAGTAATCACCACCTCGACGTTCGTCTCGATACAGCAGACGCAACATCACCAAAAGGAGCCACGGCAAAATCCCTAGTTCCAAATCTCGACGGTTCATCAGCAACCTAGAGACAACCACGACATTCGTCTCGATACAGAGGACGCAATGCCAGGAAACGAAGCAAAGGCTAAATTCCTAGCTTCAATGTCTTAACGGCAAGTCATATAAAGCCTGAAAGACAATCGGAGATCATCTCGAACCAATGCGGAGTAGTCACCACCTCGACGATCATCTCGATACAGCAGATGAAATGTCACCCCGGCGTTCTTCCCCCAGCAAGATTCGGACGCGACAAAGAAAACGAAGCGAAGGCTAAATTCCTAGCTTCAACGTCTTAACGGTAAGTCATATAAAGCCTGAGAGACAATCGGAGATCATCTCGAACCAATGCGGAGTAATCACCACTTCGACGTTCGTCTCGATACAGCAGACACAACATCACCAAAAGGAGCCACGGCAAAATCCCTAGTTCCAAATCTCGACGGTTCATCAGCAACCTAGAGACAACCACGACATTCGTCTCGATACAGAGGATGCAATGCCAGCAAACGAAGCAAAGGCCAAATTCCTAGCTTCAGGGTCTTAACGGCAAGTCATATAAAGCCTGAAAGACTATCGGAGATCATCCCACACCAGCGCGGAGTGGTTATGACTCATCGGGGCTCTCCAAAATGAGCCTAACCTCAAGTAAAAAGCGGCATTGCAAATTCTTAGCGCTTGCTCTTCCGACGGTCAAACTGCCAAGGAGGATTGCTTGAAGACGTCTTGTCCAGCCCCCGAAGGGATCAGAGACACGGCAGTCGCAGGGCTACTCGAACAGCACGATTGCCTATCGAGGAATACATCGGCTCATGCGACGGTACGACGGCCAAAACCCTAAGTACCACAGACCCTAACGGACTTCTGTCGTAAAGAGCAGAGGTTAACTGTGACGTTAGGATATTCTTGCGAGATCTGCTCTATTCGTTTCGACTCGTGAGGAAAATGATGTCTTTGCGAGAACTTCTCGATTCGTCTCGACTCGTGAGATAAAGCCTTAGGCAGTAGGGATTAAAAAACCTGTTTCTTAAGCACCGGGATCCTGCAAGTCGGCCCAAAATGGTCTCTTGCATACTATCCACGGGTCTCACTCTCCGAAGTCGAATTTCGAAAAGGAGGCGAACAACCGCTTACGGGTCCTCTCGACTCGTAAGAGGGAAAAATTCTCTCATAAGATCCTTACGACTTATAAGAGAAAACACACTTAGGAATCCTCACGACTCTTAAGGAGAAAATACACCTACGAGATCCTCTTGATCCGTAGGGAGAAAAGTCTTTATGAGACCCTCAAAGCTCATAAAGTTGAAAAGTCTTAGGTGGCAGATCCTAACCCTGACTCCTAAGCCATCACTGCCCTGCAAAGAGGTCAAGATGGACCATCTATGAGCCACACTCACCAAAGCTACATGCCACTGAAATGGAACATTACTCATAAGCGTATAAACTACTCCACACCAGAGTAAGACATAAAGAGATAAAAGGGTGCGACTCATGGAGTTAAGGGTTTGGAACTATATCTCTTAAGAGTCAAGATTTGAGTCAATGATAAATGACGACGCTTGTGTCCGCTCGTTATCTTCTCAGATCAAGATTCTGAAAGTAATATACCAACCCAAAATTGGTCATACGCTATGCATTACTTTGCACTACTTCACCCACGTATATACTCACGTGGGCAAAGTAGTGGGGGGCATTTGTTCCCGCCGAAAATTTCTGCGCGAAAGAGCCCAAGGTATCAAATGGCGGAGATACGCTTAAGAAAATGGGAACCAGTATCTTCCGGGCTGTTTTTTGATAAACTCCCGAATGAGAAACAGATAAATTCTGATGGTATCGAAAGCGGCTCGAAAAACCCTTCGATTCGATATATTATGAGCCTCGTAATTCATCCGGGATCAAAAGTTATGAGGAATTACGTGTCCACACGTGATGGGCTTTTAAGAACCCGCTGGAGGAGTTAAAAGATACAATAAAAACTCAGAAAAGACCCCAATGGGGCATCACGTGCTCACACGTGACCATGGATCACGTTCAGACACGTGATGGACTTTTAAAGCCTCTAAAATAATGAATAGAATTTAATTCTAAAAGTCAGAAAATACCTCAACGAGGTATCACGTGCTTACACGTGACCAATGGTCACGTGTTGACACGTGATGGTTAAAACTGAAACATAAATAAGCGGCTGAGAAAGGAACCCAATTGGGGGTCACGTGCTCACACGTGACCAAAGGTCACGTGCCAGCACGTGACTGGCTTTAAAAGCATTATAATTTAATAGAATTAAATTCTAAAAGTTTCTGAATCTTTCCAAATGGAAAAGGGTCATGGGGAACCGTTGGATTAAAAATCCAAGGGTGATTAAAAATCACCAGTTTATGGAAAAACCTTGGACAAGGAAAGATTTCCTTGAAAATCTCACCAGGATAACAAATAGAATATCTTTTGGATTTAAAATCCACGGTGAATAAAATTCACTGAATGATCTAAAGGCCCAGATTAATGATAAATATAAATCAAATCTCTCAACATACAAATCAAATCTCTCAATGAGAGATTTGCTAAACAAATTGATTCTCTTCCTTCTCCTATAAATAGGAGCCAAGAAGAGAAGAGGGGGGATCTACTTTTTTGAGAGAAGAAACAGAGAGAGGAGAATTTAATTCTCCGCAAAAGAAAAACCCTAGGTGAGAAAAGAGAAAAGATTAACTTCAAAAAGAGAATTTAATTCTCAAAATTCAAGAGTTTAACTCTTATAAAAAATAAAGAAGAACTTAGTTCTTCTTCTGGTTGAAGATCTGTACAGAGCACATCTCCCCATAGGATGAGAATTTAATTCTCATCGGGTTGAGATCCTGCCATGCGGATCCTAAACTTAGAAGGGGAATTGAGTTTTGAGAGTTCAATTCTCCTAAAACAAAACTAGGGTTTAACCCTAATCAAGAATTTAATTCTTTTACATATTTGGGAATTTAATTCCTTTGAAAAGAAATCAGGGTTTTATCCTAAATAAGAATTTAATTCTTTCACGATAGGAATTCAATTCCTCCAAAATCATAATTAGGGTTTAACCCTACTAAGAATTCAATTCTTAAAAGATCTCTGTTCATGAAAAGAACTAGGGTCACGTGCCCCCACGTGACCCTTGAAAAGATCCCCTGCAAAGAACTTTGAGGTATCACCCCACGTGCTCCCACGTGACTCCCAGAACGCAGAAAGAAAAAGCAAAGGGAATGAAAGCTTTGGGCGTTCTCACGTGTTATCACGTGACCCCTCAACAAATGCTTTAACAATTGGCGCACAGATCCCCATCACATGCCAACACGTGATGCTATAAAATAAAAATGAAAGTGTTTAACACTTAATGGCAAAACAAAAGAAAAGAAGCTTTGGGCGCTCTCATGTGTCCCCACGTGACCCCTCAGCAAGTGCTGTAATATTCGATGCATAAACCCCCATCACGTGCCAACACGTGATGCTCTAAAATAAAGATGAAAAGTGTTTAACACTTATTCGCAGATTTGAGGATAAAACAAAGGAGATGTGGCTCCGTATTTAGGGCGCCCTCACGTGTCACAACGTGACCCCTAATGAGCATTCCAACAGACCAGAGCGGGGGCCTCCATCACGTGCTCATACGTGATGGCCGTCAGAATTAAAAGAGTTAAAGCACTGATCTGCAGAATAAGATAAGGGAAATCAGGGCTCTCTCACGTGTCCACACGTGACCCCTCTCCCCTTAGTGTTTAACACCAATCCGAAGACTTTGTCCTCAGTGATTAACACTGATTTTCTTATTGTTTAACACTAATTTGGAAAACTCTATTTGCAGTGTTTAACACTGATTTGCTTAGTGTTTAACACTAATTTGAAAACACTGTTTAACACTGATTATCTTTTAGTGTTTAACACTAACTTGCTATCTTATTCCCAGTGTTCAACACTGTTGGTTTCTAGTGTTTAACACTAGCTTCAGCCCAATTGGCTAAGTTTCAGAGGCAAAGCCTCTCCTTCAATGGACCAACAGAGGGCCAATATTTCAAACATAACTGGACTTAGCCCAAACTGACCATAAGTCTTCGAATCATCTTGATCTGAGCACATCTGCTCTTTCAACCAACTCATTGGTTCAAAGGTACATCTCGGAACTCCTCTGATATTTGTCGTTGTAATCCTTCAACGTCTTCAGAGAGGTGACGGGTCCCGACAACCACACATCAACATGGACTGTGGGATCCTTAAACTCATGGACTTATGCGTCCTTAAACTAAGATACGGACTGTGGGGTCCTTAAACCCGCGGACTTATGCGTCCTTAAACTAACGGACTAATGCGTCCTTAAACACACCCATATGGACTGTGGGGTCCTTAAACCCATGGACTTATGCGTCCTTAAACTACCCATGGACCGCAATGTCCTTAAACTACCAATGGACCAATATGTCTCTAAACTGGCAATGGACCACTATGTCCCTAAACTGGAAATGGACCACCATGTCCCTAAACTGGAACAATAGAGCCCCAAATGCTCTTTTGTCGGATCTAAACGATCCCGTTTAAGTTGATCTTAGCCTCAAATATGACTAACGTATCCTTAAACCTTCAAACGGACTTTAGTCCCAAATTGGACTATGAATCCCCCAATCAATTTTGGTTCAAGGGTACATCTCTGAACTCCTCTGACACTTGTCGTTGTAATCCTTCAACGTCGTCAGAGAGGTGACGGGTCCCGACGGCCATACATTAAATGGACCACTATGTCCCTAAACTGGAACAATAGAGCCTAAATGCTCTTTTGTTGGATCTAAACGATCCCGTTAAGTTGATCTTAGTCTCAAACTGGACTAACATATCCTTAACGAACGTTTGAGTTGATCTTAGCCCTAAATATGGCTAACGTATCCTCAAACCAAAACCCCATACCCAAATCTAAGAAAATACGGATTTGGACTAATCCACGTCCTACGGGCGACGACATAACTCAGTCTCCGTATACAATCCACGGGCAACCACAAACAAAACAAACACCCATGACACGAAGTGACCATCTGGAGAAGGAGAAAGTTGTTACCGCAATGCGGTAGCGTAATTAACTGCAGGGGCTTGCGCCTGCAGGGAAGAGCGTCCCCACAATCAAAACCCCCTCAAACGAGGGGGAATCTGACGAAGTCTACTACATCGGCCGCATCCGTTTAAACCTTCGATATATGGTGCCATAAATCAACTTGGTATCTTCGGAGAGGTGGACGGATAGCACCAATTAGCATCTGCCCCGAATCTCAGGCGAGACAGCCCATGTCTCGGCCGCCATTCGGAGGGGAGTAGAACCCTTTGGAAATTGTCTTGATTTGGAACCGTGTTTTGATTTTGTTGTTGGTTCCAAGAAAAGTTAGGGTGATTCCTCCAACCCTGATTATAAGTGGAAGAATACGGATCGTTTCTAGGTCTTTGTTGGAAAGCAGCATTGGTATGCTCCTGACCTTGAAACGGAGAATTTAAAGGACATTCTTCCGTAAGATGTGATGGATCAGAACAGCATCCACAGACAGTTTTGGAGAGTGACATCTGATTTAGGGCGGCTGCTAAAAATTTATGTTCCATAGTTTTGAGTTTCTTTTGCATTGCTTCCATTTCAGCTCTAACTTCTATGGAAACATCAGATTGGTGGTTACCACCCCTAGACGATGGTTGGTTTACACTCTCCCACTGTAAAGATTTTTCAGCGAAATCTTCTAAAAATCTTCAGGCTTCACCATCATTTTTATTCATGAAGGTGTCTTGACACATGGATTCAAGGGTCTGTTTTGTTGTAGGATTAATGCCCTCATATATAATTCTGCACAAATCCCATATAGGAATTCCGTGATGAGGATATAAACTAACAGATCCTTGAAGCGTTCAAATCACTTCGAGAATGGTTCATTTAGAAGCTAGGTAAATTGATTTATTTCGCTACGGACTCGAGCTGTTTTATGATTGGGGTAGAATTTCTTTAGGAAAGCTGTTATGAATTCTCCCCAGTTTGAAATAGAATATGAGGCTGTGTTATAAAGCCACTTCTTGGCTATATCGCACAAAGTGAATGGGAGAAGACGTAATCTCATAGCATCCACAGAAAGCTGTGAAGTACCCATCATAGCGCATACATTTTCAAATTTGGTAATAAAGACGTATGCGTCTTCAGACTCGAGACCGTGATATTTTGGTAAAAGATTGATGTAATGGGGTTTAATTTTAAATTTATCCCCGTTGGCTGGTGGAATAGATAGACAAGTAGGAAGTGGACCACGTATACGATAGCATCTCTCTTGGAGAGAGATGCACGGTGGATTCTGCTCACCTACGGGCGGTGGCAGCGTGGTATTATAATTTGATGGAGTACCTTCCATCTCGATCGATGTGGTGAGTGGTGGGGAAAACGAAAATGAAAAAGTACCGACTTTGGAGTCGATAGCCAAAACGCGGACAAGACGGGCACTAGAATCCCGTGTCCAGCCAAGCATGCACTAAGCGGGTTTAGCGCAAGTGGCAGCGTGTGTGATTTTAAAATTGGTTTGTTTTGAAAAAGTGGGACTTAAGACAAATCACACAAAAATACACAAACAACCCTAGAACTAAGGTTACCTAGGTCAAGTCTCTAGACCGCTCCTAGACTTCCAAAGGACAAACCGCAGGATCAATCCTCTACCACCTCTTTGCTACTCTTGTGGCCAGGTAAGTGCCAGGTATCCGCTGTACGAATCACCGAAAATAGTGGGCCTAATTAAGTAACCACTTGCCTTAGACATACTTGCCTAGACACCACAAAAGTAATGCGGATAAGCGATAAATTACCCACGACCTTCCTTTGTCCTTATTGAGCGTGACAGTCCTTAGAGTCTTGTCTAGATATTTTTTAATTAATGTAGGGTTGATGCGGATGCTCGTTTTGTGATTTGTGGGGCGTAGGAAGGGTGATGAAATCCCTACCTAATTTGACTTGTGGTCTTGCCCCTTAAAGCCCGTATTAAAATATGCAACAACAAACCAATAACAAAACTTTGCAAAAAGATTTTTGAGCGGCGATATTTTGCAAAGAATCCAGCAGAAAAAATATTTTATTGGATTTCAGAGGAGAGAGAAAGATGTAAAGAAGATACCAGAGAAATTGGAAACCCTAAATCCCTTAATGAGCCGCGGTTCCGCCGCCGACTAGGAAGATCTGATGAAGATTTTTGCTACGTGGCCTCCCTTCCTCCTCTGGCTCTTGATGAATGTCTCTGAATCTTTATCTCCTTACTCAAATGACTTCAGATTTCCTTGCAAAATTCACAATAATCGTTAAATATATAATTTGCAGTTTTGTTTATTTATGATATGGATCGAATAAGAATTCAATACGAATAGTAAGAAAAAAAAATTACACACGTATCCCCGGTAACGGCGCTATTTGATTGATGTGAAAAAGTGTTTGTAGAATAACCGCAATCAATAACGGTGTCACTTGTAGCTAGCCGAGATGAGTACGGGTCGTCCATAGGGAAACGTGGAATCTTTTATCTTACTTTAGACGTGTTGAATAAATAAACGAAGAGAAGTGGATAGTTTATTTAAGATCTAAATTAATTACGGATGTAAATTATATAAGAAAAAGGCTTGTAGGGTTCGTTAAGATTTAGTAGTCATGGATGATTAATAAAGATGATTCCTTTTATCCTTTAATAGATTTAAAACTAGATCGACGGTGATGCATTTAGAATAGGGTTTTTGGAGGGAATACGGTTCCCACTCTTAATCCTTATCTTTGCATGGATCTCCGTTCATGTCCAGCCTTTACCAGAACAATTGTTAACACTAATCTCAAATCGTGGTCGTGACTACCAATGAATTGATAGCGCGCCGGATTAGAATGTTAACAATTCTTTTAATAAAATTTATAAACTTTATAGGACGTAAAAAGAGTTAAAAGATTTTAATCATCCATTGATCTACCCTAATCATACGAACCCTAACAAGCGGAGAATTACTCGCGCATGTTGGGAATAGAAGAAGAAAGGATAATTAAAGAAATCATAATGCAAAAATAATACAGAAAATAAATAATTAAACAAAATGATCTACCTTTATTAATCAACTTCACAAGTACAAATCCTACGAATTTAGATTACAAGAGGAAGAATTTTCTCTCGATCTCTGCCCCGTAGGAATTAGATGCTCCGTCGATTTTCACGTCGCCCTATCACATCGAATCGTGGACCTGTCGTGGATCACTTTTTCTTTGACGGTGATTTGCTTTGTGGTAAAGGTGATGAGTTTTACCTTAGCCCTCGGTCCTTTATATAGCTCTCAAATCAGAAAACCAAGTTACCTAATATGGTGATTGCCTAATATGGTGATTTCCATGTCTGGATTCTGAGTCCCTGTCGGTATTGATTTTATGATTTTGGCAGATTTTTGATCCTGACATTTTGAACATCTTGATCTCTTGACTTGAGCTAAATCTTGCACAATATCTCTATGAATAATTTTAGTACTATTTATTAAATTAGAGAGAATATCTTAATCACTATATATGGTAATAAATCTTTAGGAAATATGATTAAGAATATTTGATATGCTATGTATCTTTTAATTACTAAAATATTATGCATATATTTTGAAATATTATTCTAACCATTTGTATGATATTATATCTTTTAAGAATTGTGATTAGAATATTTGATATGATACGCATATTTTCAAATGCCAAAATATTATATGCATATATTTTCCTTCATAATGTTAATTATAATATATAAACATATGGTAAATAGTATTTTGCAGATAAATCTAAATATATTCTATATTTATAATAAACACTTTTAAATATTTAAGAAAAATAAGGAAAATGTTATATCAAAAGTGCAATATTTTCGACTGAACAATTACCTCCAACCGCCTCCGTGCTTTATACACTTGACCCTTCGACTCCCCTCAACTCCCCTACACTGTTTGATTTTCCTGTAATCAAACAAAGACTCTTCATTTCAGCATTTAACACCATTTTAATTATTTTAGTCCACATTTTTAATTCCCAAAGCCTAATTCTCCACTATAAATACCACCCCATTCCCTAACTCTCCCCCATTCTAAAATTTCTATCAAAAATTCTCTCAAACTCTCTATATACCAAGTGGAGTTAAGCACCCAAGAGAGGTAGCAAGCCAAGCTCGACGACCGGAGTATCTCCGACGAAACCAAAACTCCTGAAGGCTTTTTCTCTTTCTTGTTAACGATCTAAACTAGTAAGTCCCCTTTTCTCTCTTTTCTTTCATCTCAAATCTTTTTTTAAAATATGTTGGTAAAGTGGAGTTATCTACGATACATGTTTATTTAACCGTGGAACTCCCCTCTTTAAAGCAAAATAGGTCAAACTAACTTTCTCACATTACTTATAACCTTGTTTACAACCTTTTAGTTTTAGTTTAACCAAAATTTTCTTGTGAAACAATCATATAACGAACTTTTCATTAAAATACCATGAATTTTAGTATAACATTTTTTTCGATAACTAGTTTACCTATCTTTAGGAAAATTTCACGGGGTAACGAGCTACCCACACGCACACTATGGTTGCATAGCATGGTATTATAAACATATGGCTTATTTAAATAATGAGTTTTCATTAAAATACCACACATTTTCAAAACGGGTTTCTTTAATCGGTATTTTAAAATTCTCGGCAATTACGCCTCTACAACCCTAGTTAGTGGACCCGCTAATGAATGGTGCGGATTATCGCATATCTTTGGAATAGTAGAGCGAGATGCAGAACTTCTCACGGAGTATTCGGTCTCGAAAAGAAATAAAAATACGGTTTTTAAAAAATACGACTTTTCTAAACAAAACTAAATTTTGGAAAAATTTTATAAATCTATAATCTGTATTTTCAAGAAAAACAAACTGTAAAACTGTATTTTTTAAAGATTAAATTTTTTTAATAAAATATCAACAATTTTCCAAAAGAGCTAGTTTTTCATGAAAATACCATAAACTTTTACAAACTAAGTTTTTATCACTAAAACACCCCGACAATTAAAATACATTTCATGAAAACCCTAAATATTTTAAAACACCCTCGAGGTTTATTTTTAAACTATATTAAGTTATTTTTCATAAAACCCCTTCGAGATATACAAACAATATTTAAGAATTCTAGATTAATATAGATTTAAGCGGGATCAATTCTCTTGAGCCCCAGAAAGATGGAGAAAGCAAGTGGTTGCCTATTATGGTTAGACAACTTAATGGAGTTATCAAATGGCAATTGTCTTGGAAAAAGACACAAATCCCGCTGTCCATATGCAGCAGTAGCCGATTTCTCCTGAACATAAGATTTTTAACAATTTACATCAATTCACATGAAAAGACCTAAACTCGAATCTAAATTCGAACATAAACTTGAACTTGAACTCAAATACAAACTTGAACTCTAATCCAACTCGAATCTAAATCTGAACATGAACTCAAACCAATTTACTCGAACCAACTTGACTCGAACCAAGATTACAATTGTCATGATTTGCATATTACTCGACTCACTCGACTACATTCTACACATTTTACAATCTATGGTTTCGATCAAGACATGTTAATCAATCGATCGAATCAATTAAGTATATTAACCAGTTATAATATATTATACTCGGGGTGTTTGGGATAGTTTCTTGTGTGAATCCAACGGAACTTCAGGAGTCCCGTGTTAACCTCTTTTTTATTTTACTCGAATATCAGTCAGGTTGACTCATCCACAGTCTAGAGCTCCGATGCTAACACATGAAATGGGTCCATGTTTCCTTGCTCCTGGGACCCCATTCTTGAGCTCGTGAATACGTCTACGGCTGCGTTGACATTCATACTTGGAACTTAACGTTAACATAGTGACCATATAGAGACCTATAGTATATACTTACCCTTGAATATATACTCTTACTCGTCATATATATATATATATATATATATATATATATATATTCTTGTCATTTTTCTTTACTCTTACTTTATCCTTGGGATTTACCAAGCGCTAGTTCGCTGACGGCCATTCCACCCATCTTTGTTTTCTTGGAATGTTACTGAGGAGGAAAACGCTACTGAGGAGGATTACGACTAGATAGCTATTCAGGACTAGCTCAGCTTCACTTTTCTTCAGTTTATGTATGCCACTTGTTTAGGCATTTTCCTTATTGTATTTACTTTCCAGCATAAACTCATATACTTGTAAATATTGGAAGCTGAATGTAAATAAAAATGTTTGTTGAAAAATTTTACAGTCTTCATTTATTCTTGCATTGTGTATTATTGTTTCAATACGCTTAGTATATTTATTTAGGGAATGACCTCTAGATAAATATACCGCGGGCTTTCCATTGCCATCGTTTTCTGTCTACTGGGAAGCGAGGCGTGACAGATTTTGTTGGTGGCCCATGTAGGTCAGTTCTGCATGAAATCGTAAACAATATACCACAATAATTAATGAATTCAACACATTTACATTCCTTGCATTTCAAATTCCTTAAATCCATCCTAACCTATCTTTTATATCAAGGTGATAGACTTTCCGAACAATACCAGCACAAACGTCGACGGCAATACTCACTATCTACACTATCACCACCACCTACCGTTGCAGCTCCTATCAATGAGCAAATTGTACTGCTTGAGGCTACCAAGAGCCTATTAGAGGGTCAGCAGCAACAGACTGCTATTCTAATGAACCGCCCCGAATCCGAAGCACCCGGAGTTAAGCAGTTTCGGGCACTGCACCAAAGAACTTCTCGGGTAAAGAGGGTCCGCTTGAGGTAGAAGAATGGGCTCAAGCGATCGAGGATGATCTGGCAGCGGCTCAAGTGTCAGATATAGTTTGGGTGAGAGTTGCTAAGTTGCAACTGACCGATAAATCCAGAGTTTGGTGGAAGGCCGAGGAGAGCCGTCTCACGCAACCAATAGAATGGAAAACATTCCGAGACCTCTTCGACGCCAAGTACTTCCTAGAGACTGCCTGCTTTGACGTGGAGTAGCAATTCATCCATCTACAGCATGGCTCGATGTGGGCCAAGTCGGTGGATGAATATGATGCCGAGTTTACCATGCTCAGCCAATAAGATATAGTCTCAAACTCAATTTAATTATCTCACTTAAAACACTACTAACACAAGGTCGTAACAGGTTCGCTGCACATCTTATTCCCACTGCTAAGTTCCGGACATGACGATTTCAGCAAGGATTGGACCCTGAAATCCAAGCTGCACTCGCTACAGGGGATTTCCCAACCCATGAACTTGCTGTGAAGGCTGCTCGACGCTATGAGACAGTTGTGAGGAAGAAAGGCAGGCCGCAGACTGCCGGTGTGAAACGCCCTGTACACCAGATCACAAGAGGGGCCTTTTCCAGGCCATCTTTTAACAGACTATCTCGGAGGCCAGTAAGTTCGTTCTCCAACAACAGACCAGACTTTTGCATCTACTGCAAGAGAACAGGGTATCTTGTGAAGAACTGTCGCAGGGCAAACAACTTGTGCTTAATCTGTGGATCTTCTACTCACGCCATTAGAGCATGCCTACAGAACCGAGGACCCAACAACCCTCCAGCTAAATCGGCGATCCAAGCTCCTCCTACCCGATTAGTTTTACCAGCTCCAACTCCCCGCACCGAGACCGCTTAACCCCAATGCCGACTGTTCCATCAGGCATAGAGAAACATGCCTCAAGGACCGAGAAATGTGCCTCCGATGAGGAGGAATGTACCGAGACGACAGGCGTTTACAATGACGGTCGAGGAAGCCGAAGCCATATGACAAGTCATCACCGGTAAATTCTCCAATCCTTTCAATCTTTCAATTCTTATGCATCGTTATACTTTCCCTATATCTAAACACGACCTCACATAACTTAGGTACTATACTAGTAGCCACCCTTCCTGCACTCGCACTTTCGACACTAGAGCTTCACACTGCTTCATGTCACAACAATTCATAAGAACGCATGCGATTCCCGTGAAGCTACTCATTTCAAGCTGGAATGTCAGTTTCGGGAATGGAGTCTTGAAGGAAACTTTGGGATATGATCAGTGCCCAGCTTTAGTTTGCGGTCGAGAATTCTACGTAAATTTCAAAGTATTGGACATACTAAATTTCGATGTTGTGTTGGGAATGGATTGGTTGGGAGTATTTTATGCTACCATTGACTGCCATCAAATGAGGGCAGTATTTGAGATATCAGATCACCCGGTCTTCTATTTCAAAAGTGGAGGTAGAGCATTGGAGCCTGGAAGCTAGCGTGCTAAACCGAAGAATGCGAAAGTGTTTCCCGTACCAGCTGAAGAAGGAAAACCTGAAGTAGTTCGAGAGTTCGATGATGTGTTCCCTGAAGACATATCAGGTTTGCCTCCCGATCGAGTTCTTGAATTTAGTACTGATTTACAACCTGGTGCACAACCTGTAATCAAAGCTTCATACCGATTAAGTCCGGAGGGATTGAAGGAGATCCGTATATAGTTGGACGAACTCCTGAAGAAAGGTTGGATCCGTCCCAGTATTTCAAGTTAGGGATCTCCGGCGCTACTGGTAAAGAAGAAGGAATGTACCTACAGGGTGTGCGTGGATTATCGAGCTCTGAACGAAGTGAAAATTAAGAACAAGTATCCACTACCGCGCATTGATGGCCTTTTCGATTAGTTAAGTGGATCTTGTGTTTTTTCAAAGCTAGATCTTCGTTCGGATTATCATCAGGTGAAGGTCAAAGAGCTGACATTCCGAAGACGGCGTTTAGGATTCGTTATGGATTATGAATATCTTGTAATGCCATTTGGAGTGACCAATGCACCTGCCATCTTTATGAACTTAATGAACCAAGTTTTCCGAGAGGACTTAGACAGGTTTGTTGTTATATTTATCGACGACATCCTGGTGTATTCAAAAAATCGGAAAGAACACGCCAAGCACTTACGAATTGTCCTTGAAACATTATGACAGCATCAGCTCTACGCCAAGTACAGCAAGTGTGAATTTTGGCTAGATCAAGTCGGATTTCTCGGACATATCATTTCAGGCGAAGGAATCTCTGTGGATCCAGCTAAGGTGTCAGCTATCAGAGAGTGGCCGACACCAAAGACAGTGAAAGCTATAAAAAGTTTCTTAGGCTTAGTAGGATACTATCGACAATTCATCGAAGGATTCTCAAAGATCGCAGCATCCCTGACAAAGCTCACACGTAAAGACGAAGTATTCGTGTGGTCAGAAGCATGTTAAAAGGCTTTTATAGAACTCAAGTCGAGATTAACCTCTGCACCTATTCTTGTAATACCGGATCAATCTGGCGGATTCTTTGTATACTGTGATGCATCTGGTAAAGGATTAGGATGTTTTCTACACCAGCATGGAAAGGTTGTGGCTTTTACATCAAGACAACTAAAGGTTCATGAGTGCAACTATCCAACACATGATCTAGAATTGGCAGACGTCATCTTCGCACTTAAGATTTGGCGCCACTATCTTTTGGGAGAACAAGTGGATATATACACTGACCACAAAAGTTTTAAGTATGTATTTACTCAGAAGGAACTCAATATGCGGCAGAGAAGATGGCTAGAACTTATGGCGAATTTTGACATCAACCTACAGTATCATCCTGGAAAGGTGAACGTAGTTACCGATACCCATAGTCGCCAGCCATTAGCAATGAACCTCACCACTCAGTGGAAGCTATAACAAGAACTGCATGGATTGGAGATTGAAGTAATTGTGCAAGATAACGCTTGATCTTTGATGAACTTACAAGTCCAGTGCATTCTTATCAATCAGATCAAGGCAGCTCAAGCAAATGATGCCAAACTACAAAAGATCCGAGAACAATTAGAAAGTGGACTACGAACTGACTTCATCATCCACGACGATGGATCCTTGCGATATGGAAGCCGTTTATGTGTACCAGTAGGCTCTGTTCGAGAAGAGTTGATGATGAAATAAGCTCACAGCTCTCCGTATTTGGTACACCCCGGAGGTACAAAGATGTACAAGAATCTACGGCAACACTACTGGTGGCATGGAATGAATCGAGAAGTAGCAAGGTGAGTAGCGAAGTGTCTAGTATGTCAGCAAGTGACGGCTGAACATCACAGAACTGCTGGTCTACTTCAGCCGTTACCAATCCTAGAATAGAAATGGAAGCACATTACCATGGACTTCGTGAATGCTCACCCTCACAGCACGAAGGGTAACGACGCAATTTGGGTTATTGTGGATCGACTCACCAAATCGGCTCACTTTATTCCATTTCTAGTTGGCCAGTCTGTTAGTTATATGTATGCCCTAGAGGCCATTACTGTACATGAGATGTATATTATAGTGGATGCTGGGACATATATAGGGAGGACTTTCTTGCTCGACATGATAGTACGCTATCTGGTTGCTCTTTATCTTAACATGTATACTTACTGTCTCTCTGTTACATGTTGATAAAGCCCTTAGGATGTGTACTCGACTTCCAGGATTATGATGCAGATCATACTAGTGGGGCCTAGGAAGTCCATGAGTACATCCTTCAATGTTCCTAGTCGTGGAAATATCGAGATGAGACATCGATATTCCAGAGTAGACTAGCGTATATCTTCTCGACCCATGTGATGGGTAATGGATGATCCTATATCCATTGGTGTTTAACATCAGAGATGGTATGCGGGTGCTCAGTGGAGACCGGGTATACTAAACGGACTCGCCGAGAACTCCCAGATGGTATTATACCTCACGTCAGATGGTAGTTCTCTGGTGACACTGGTACAGCTTAGTCTGTTGACCCGAGATCGTCATAGAGTCTTGTGTGTCTCCCACTGTGCTTTAATTTCCACCCTACTACAGCTCTACTGAGTCGTGCAAATAGGCGGTCTTTGGGTACAGTCCCGAGTCACATGGAGGCAATGAGCGATAGGAGGGGATTCGTCTTTCCCGGTATTGGGGGTTGATGTTGCGCTATGCTCGAATGGCCATAACTGGAAATCCCTGGCCAGGGTTGCTGTGATTTACTGGTAAGAGTTATCAGTAGTTTCACGACCGTTATGGACCTTACATCGACATGACTTATCAAGCTACTGGGGTTTGATATTTACCACCCCTAGGCAAGATATGCGACATATCAGACGAACAGACCGGACTGTACGGTAAGTGTTACTGATTGGATTCACAGGAGTATGAGCTAGCTTGCTCGTTGATCTTCTGATCGCTCAATACCTGGGTGGCCGTTACGTTTAGCAGACCGCTTGCGGCTTGTGGGTGACTGATATGATCACCACCTACGGGGGGGGGGGGGTGCTCGGTTCCTGGCCGGCGACTAGGCCAGGAATTCTGGCGACGCCGACCGTACAGGCCCCTTCCTTCCTCGTATTTCACCTGTGCTCTATACATCATAATTTAGGGTTTCTGGTTTTGTTTTGAAGTCCAAATTTGCATGTGATGTTAGTTTGGAAATGGACTCTTTGCGGAGTATTTCGTATTCGTATTTTTTTAGCATAGTAATGGTAACCTAGGCTATGTTTGACAGTTCGAACGAAATTCAAACAGCACCCCATGACCCCCCCTTTAAATTTCCAAGTGTTGGAATTTTCCAAGTTAATTATATTCAATGTTCGTGCAAGTAACTCTATGGACCCTCTAGAAGAATATAAACCTTAACTCGATTCTGTACCCTCGGAACCGCGGCTTGAACCCTAGGGTTTGCCATGGTTCCGCGGTGTCATAGGTGAGGCGTTGGTTTGACCCTTCTACGGCTGGATCATAGATACTGTTGCACGTTTTGGGTACTTTAACTTCGCTCAAGTGTTGAACTCATTGGGAGATGAGGGTGTTGTTTAATTCGCTTGAAACGTTTAACATCGTCTAGTATAATGTGATACAATACTTGGAATCAACAACATTTGAATTTTATAAGTCTAGCAATTTAGTCTCATTTGATCGGTTGCCACGGAATTTTGATGTGATCAAAAGTCCGTCGCAATCACTTTGTGTATTCGGATATTCGCCGAGTAACATAACTAGATGGCCATGCCCCATAATCCCGACCAAGTGACTATAGGAGAACTCCGTTGCCAAAAAGCATCCGTCCGGGTGCTCACGGCCGCGGTGTTCCGCCTAAGTGCACTTCGTCGTCGGTATCAAGGAGTGCGGCCATCTACTAAAGTTTCCAACGAGCATTCGGCCGAATGTCGGGAATCTTGTTGAATTGCCCGACTGATTATTGGAAAGTGTTTTCAATATCGAGAATAAAATGCGGGGTTTATAATTGTTAGGCATGCGATATCTAAGGAATTCATTTGTTAGGCATGAACAATATGAGATATTACGGGTTTATGATGTCTAAGGTTGTTGCGGATTCCAATTGTTATAGTTTTCATTTTCTTTTCTGCGACCGTAAGTGTAATATGTGGGGTATCGCCGGTTTCGTTACTATACGTCAACGACAATTAGGATACGCATATTTACTTACGTTGATGACATGTGATGTTATGTGTTGCTGGATATGTTATATTGGATCGTCGTGTTTGAATAGCCGGGGATTTTTATGTGAGATGAGTGTTTTTCATTTTCATTCATGTAAATACTTGTATGTAATATTCTTTTTTTAAGGCACTTCCGGGTTGAGGAAGATGTCACCGTTGATGTATATTATTTACTTTTCCGCATTAGGATAGACCCAAGGAGGGGAGCACAAGTAACCGGGTTCTAGAGTCCAGTGGGAGACCATCTCGTGGAGTCGAGTCCCGGCGTCCTAACTCTAGAATTGGTAGGGTTGCTTGCTGCTCTCGTATGGGTCTAGGGATGTGGGTTTGGCTATTCATCACGACCGTGGAATCCGTGTTTTATATAGGCTCGAAATAAATCACGGACATTCTAGTATATCCAATATTTCATATGTTGTTTTCTGCTGCGTTATCTGTGATGTGATCATGTGATATGTTGAGATAGATACTGTATATGGTATATACGATATATTATATAGACGTTGCTTATATTTTACACCCGCGGTAGCCCTGCCCCGCTCTGCCGTTAGTTACCTAACCTAACAATGCATGACGGGACATCGAGGCGAATGCGGATGGCATAAGCGTACGTTGTATTTATCTGTGATGTTTATGTGACTTAATTGATGGGACATTCATTAATGAGATTAATGAAAGAAAATAAACCTAAAAGATGTTGTGGAATCGAATTTCAAAAATTAGGTAGCTCTAGTTGTTGCTTTGCGTAGCGGTATTCCTTGTAGAATATCCAGCACCTTATCGGATAAGGAAAGAGCCGAGATCCCTTCACCGGGAGTGACCTCTTTAGCAATAACTAGCAGATGCTACAACCCTCGGTATTGTCTTTTGATTGCTTTTCTAGTTCTTGCTTTGCACAGTGGTATTGTGAATATCCTGCACTTTATTCGATAAGGAAAGAGCCGAGATCCCTTCACCGGGAGTGACCTCTTTAGCGAAACTAGCAAAAGCCTAAAAAACACTCCATTTTAAACCATTTGATTCTACAATGAGATCAAGTTCAAAGCGTTAAAGGTTTTCTTAAAAACCATCCGCAACCCTCCGTCATTTTAGGAAGTAGAGTACTTAGTATTCGTGTTGTTTGTTGACCTTAGTTAAGGCACAGTGTACGGTAGCTAAGTGATGTCTTCCTACATAGCATATGATGCGATTAGTTAGGACAGTCATGTGACTTTGTTGACCTTAGTTAAGGGTCATGTGGGTGGGTCTAATTAATCACGAAGTGACGGGTAGAGCTTGACCAGTGCTTATGATTTGTTGACCATAGTTAAGGTCATAAGTACTAGGGGTAAAAACCATTATCGAGAGTTTCAAGTGTTGAAATTTGCAATGAGATTGCATACATTCTATATGATAGTTGGATCCTAATACCTACTGCAAGTAATTGTTACTCCTGGGAGAGTTTTGCACTTTACAATTAGCCGATCAAGTAGGTGTCTAGAAAGGTGTCAACGGGGTTACGCCCCTGGGAAAACGAGGTTTATTTTAGTTAGGTCCGTGCGAAAGCACGGGGAACCTCCCTCAAAGTTCCGGCACTGGCCTGGCTGAAAGATTGGCGAACTTGTAGAGTGTAATTAATCCCGGCCAGTCTTTCCTTTTCAGGTTTGAAGGAAGATTTGATAAAAACAGTGGGAGCCATCCTGATTAGATAAAATATATAACCAATCTAATCTTGCAAGAGCGCACGCAGAGTATTTTCTTCTCTCTCTCTCCAGGTAGCGACCATGTCACGCCTTAATCAAGATAATAATATGGATGTATTGACCGAACCCGCTTGTTATACTGAGCCGGGGAACGTTGGTCCCGCTCCAACTTATAATTGTTATAAGACCGAGCAGAAAATAGGGGATTACCAGGATTCCCATGCCGCCCAAACGAAGAAAATACATGATGATGCATCTCCTTCGAGTGTGTTCATTACAAAGAACTGTTTCTCAGTATCCTCTACATCCTGGATATTTGATACCGGATCAGGATCCTAGATATGTAATCTGTTACATGGGCTACAGATAGGTAGAGAACTGAGAACGGGTGTTAAGTTTCAAGAGTTGGAAACGGTGCAATTGTTGCAGTCAAGGTGTTGGCAGTTATCACCCTGTATTAGCAAATACATTGATTCTGAACGAATGTTATTAGATACCGAACCTGATATACAGCATCATATCAGTCTCTTTATTTAGTAAAGAAGGATATAATTTTGTATTGTTGGATAATGTTTTGAATATTTTCTATATCAAAAGTTGATTGGTTCAGGCACGTTATCTAAAAGCATATACGTTCTAAATCAAACCACAGTTCTTAACATACAAAATACACACAAGAAGAAGAGTTCATAACTGAACGAATCCTTCTTAAGACATTGTAGACTAGGTCATATCAACGCGACCCGACTAGCTAAATTACATTTAGATGCATATTTAAATCAGTTTGAATTTACATCTTGTGAAACTTGCCAGTCATGTCACAAAGATAAGATGACCATAGCTATGTTTACTTGAAACAGAGAAAGGGTTAGTAAACCCTTGGGACTGATACATAGTGATGTATGAAGGGCCCCAGTCTACATATGCCAGGACTGGTTTTTTGTACTTCCTTACATTCACTGATGATCTCTCAAGATTCGGACACATGTTTCTGTTGAAACACAGGTCTGAAGCTTTTGAGAAATTCAAAGAATATAAGTTAGAAGTAAAGAACCAAAACCAGATAAGTATTATGTCCTTTGATGTGATCAGGGAAGTGGATACTGAGGCATTGAGATCCTGGACTATTATAAAGGAGAATGAGATTCTCTCTCAGCATTACTCCTCCGTATACACCACAGCACGTAGGTGTATCGGGGCGGAGTAATCGCACCCTATTTGATATGGTGTGCTCTATGATAAGTACTACTGAGTTACCTGTTTCCTTTTGGGAGTTATGCACTTAAGAAGCTACATACCTATTGCATTGGGTTCCAATCAAATCAGTGCCTACCACTCCATATGTGATATAGTATGGGAAGAGCCCATCTCTTAAGCAAGTTAAGATTTGGGGTTGTCCGGCCTATGTCTAAAAGCAAAATTCGGACAAGATCGAGACAAGGTCAGTTCTGTAGAACTAGAAGGAGTTCCAACTATACAAACTACAGCTGATGATTTGGTAAAACCAAAGGATTCAATAGTCCCCGATGAACCCCAGCCTCTCCGCCGATCTGGCAGGGTTCCTCATCCGCCTGAGAGATACTTCGGTTTCTCGATGATAGTGGGAGCGAGGATTACATCATGAGATGATGACCCAACTAGTTACGAGCTGGCCATCAAGTGTTAGGACTCTGTAAGAATGGCTGGATGCTAAGCAATCTGAGATGGAATCCATGTACACTAACAAAGTATGAACTTTGGTTGCTATATCTGAAGGGTTAAATCCCCATCAGGAGCAAATATATCTTGAGAAGATTACTTGGTGTAGATGGAAAAGTTAAGACTTTCAAAACTAGACTTGTCAAAGGTTCTTGTCATCGACCTGGCGTGGATAATGATGAAACCTTTTTCAATGGCTGTGCTTAAGTCCATCCAGATCCTACTTGCCATTGCTGCATACCATGACTATGATATCTGGCGGTTGGGTGTCATGACTGCTTTTCTAAATAATGATTTAGAAGAGAGCGTCTATAAGTACACAACCAGAGGGCTTCATAGACAGTGGGAGCAGCGGAAACGTATGCAAGATGCTTTATGGGATAAAGCAGGCATCAGGGAGTTGGAACATCTGTTTTGATGTGGTAGTCAAAGAGTTTGACTTCATCGAAATGGTAGATGAACCTGGTATATACAAAAAGGTAGTAGAGAGTATGGTGGTATTCCTCGTGCTGTACATGGATGACATACTCTTAATAGGAAAAGAGTTTCCTATACTACGCACGGTCAATCTCCTCTTATCACAAGGATTCTCCATATAGGATCAAGGTGATACCTCCTAAATCATGGGTTTTGGATCTATAAGATAGATCTAATTGGATGTTAGGATTCTCACTAGGTGTAGTGAGATTGTATCAATCGATCGTGGGGAGAATCACTGGATAGCTTTCAAGGTGGTAAGGATGACTGAATATCAGTCCCAGGCATTGTCTTTACCCTCGGTGGAGGGACGGTATGTTGGAAGAGTTCCAAACAAGATGCCGTGGCAAACTAGACGATAAAGGCTGGTGACATCGCTATCAAAGATACTACCAAAGAGGCAGTTTGGGTGCATATTAGTTCATGAGTTGAACTAGGTTCCTACCATTGTGTAACAATGGAGGTGAGGCTTTGGCCCAGGAACCATGGTCCCATCAATGACCCAGACATATTCCAAGGCAGTATCACCTGATCATGGAGATAGCTGATCTCCAGGGAGATCGAGGTAAGGAGAGTAGACTCAGAGGACAACACAACGGATCCACTCACAAAGGCCTTTTACCAAAGAGAGACTTTTAAGGGATGGCTGAGTATGAGATACTACAACCACTGCTATATGATGGCCCTAGTGCAAGTGGGAGATTGTTAGTTATATGTATGCCCAAGAGGCCATTACTGTACATGAGATGTATATTATAGTGGATGCTGGGACATATATAGGGAGGACTTTCTTGCTTGACATGATAGTACGCTATCTGGTTGCTCTTTATCTTAACATCTATACTTACTGTCTCTCTGTTACATGTTGATAAAGCTCTTAGGATGTGTACTCGACTTCCAGGATTATGATGCAGATCATACTAGTGGGGCCTGGGAAGTCCATGAGTACATCCTTCAATGTTCCTAGTCGTGGGAATATTGAAATAGGGCATCGATATTCCAGAGTAGACTAGCGTATATCTTCTCGACCCATGTGATGGCCGATGGGTGATCCCTTATCCATTGGTGTTTGACATCAGAGATGGTATGCGGGTGCTCAGTGGAGACCGGGTATACTGAATGGACTCGCCGAGAACTCCCAAATGGTATTATACCTCAAGTTAGATGGCAGTTCTCTGGTGACACTGGTACAGCTTAGTCTGTTGACCCGAGATCGTCATAGAGTCTTGTGCGTCTCCCACCGTGCTTTGATTTCCACCCTACCATGGCTCTACTGAGTCATGCAAATAGGTGATCTTTGGGTACAGTCCCGAGTCACATGGTGGCAATGAGCGATAGGAGGGGATTTGTCTCTCCCGGTATTGGGGGTTGATGTTGCGCTATGCTCGAATGGCCATAACTGGAAATCCCTGGCCAGGGTTGCTGTGATTTACTGGTAAGTGTTATCAGTAGTTTCACGACCGTTATGGACCTTACATCGGCATGACTTATTAAACTACTGGGGTCTGACGTTTACCACCCCTAGGCGAGATATGCGAAATATCAGACGAACAGACCGGACTGTGCGGTAAGTGTTACTGATTGGATTTGCAGGAGTGTGAGCAGGCTTGCTCGTTGATCTTCTGATCACTCAATACCCGGGTGGCCGTTACGTTTAGCAGACCGCTTGCGGCTTATGGGTGACTGATATGATCACCACCTACTGCCGGCGTATTGACGAGTCTTTAGAGTCCTACACAGAGGTTTCCCGGCTCAAGCAAAACGAAATAGGAGCGCATATGAGATATGTGCGGGACCGAGAATAATACCAGTATATGATATTGTATTCTATTCTCACGATTTATATCATCGGTCGGTTATATGCGATATAGCCGGCTTACCGAATCAAGTGTTGATTCGATATGTTGATACATTAGATATTAGTCGGTTATATGTGATATGACCGGATCATTAAATCAAGTGTTGATTTAATGATTTAATGTATAATTATATATTTGATATATTACTTTACATTAACTAGTATTGGTTCACTTAAGATTGCTTTTCTCACTTGATATGCACATGATGTATATATGATATATGTTTGTGTAAATGATTGTATCATGCTTGATGATACATGCAAACATGGGTGGGTGGGTGACATACACCATGCTAATTAAAATTTAGGTTTTTATTTATCTTAATTATTAAAATGGTGGCTTCTTGAAGATCTTTCCAAACAGAGAAGTGATACGTTTTGGCTAAAGGGGTAAGCTAAGTCCAAGATACATAGGACCGTTCGACATCCATGAACGAGTTGGAGAAGTGGCATACCGTTTAGCATTACCACCCTCATTGGAAGGAGTGCACAACATGTTCCACATATCCTAGCTACGATGATATGTAAGCGACCCCAGCCATATACTTAATCATTCAGAGCTCATGGTACAAATTGACCTAACCTGCGATCAACAACCAGTTGAGATCCTGGACCGAAAAGTGAAAATATTGCGGAAAAAGGAGGTAAACTTAGTCCGGGTGATGTGAAGAAAAGACTCGCCAGAAGAATCGACATGGGAGCAAGAAGACGATATGCGTGCACGATACCTTTACTTTTTTGAAAATTAGTCTCTATGTAAATGTAAATTTCGAGGACGAAATTCTTATAAGGAGGGTAGAATGTAACGACTCTAAAATCTCTATACAGAAATTTCTTGTTATTGTAAAAAAAAGGTATTACAGTTTGTGTAAGAGTCAAAAGTTATTTTTTAAAAATAAAAACAAGAAGCAACTTGTAGCTCACTGGTAAAACCTCTACACTGCTGCGACATAGCCTGTGCATTCGATTCCCATCAGACCCAATTATTTTTTTAGATTTTCTTTTTAATTTTTCGGAAGCCCAAGAGTTGCACGTGCAATTCACGGAGAAACGAAAAGTTTAAGAAAAATCAAACATGCTCAAATAGGAGTAAACATCTAACGTGACATGTGACATAAATCTCGAGACAGATCATCAAGATCCGACCGCCCAAACTCCCCAAATAGTTGGTGTCGACAGTTGGATTACCCCCAATCACCTCCGTGCTTTGCATACAGACCCCTTTGACTCCCCTTAACTCCTCTGCACTGTTTGATTTTCCTGCAATCAAACAGAGACTCTTCAATTCACCATTTAACACCATTTGAATTCTTTCAATCCACATTTTTAATTCCCAAACCCTAATTCTCCACTATAAATACCACCGCATGCCCTAGTTCTCCCCAATTCTGAAATTTCTATCAAAAATCCTCTCAAACTCTTTAAGTTCCTAGTGAAGTTAAGCACCCAAGAGAAGTAGCTAACCAAGCTCGACGACCGGAGGATCTTCGACGAAATCACAACCTCCTAAGGCTTCTTATCTTTCTTATTAACGATCTAAGCTAGTAAGTCCCCCTTTCTCTCTTTTCTTTTATCTTAAATCTTTTTTTTAAAACATATCGATAAAGTGGAGTTATCTCCGATACATATTTATTTATCCTCGCAACTCCCCACTTTAAAGCAAAATAGGTCAAACCAACTTTCTCGCATTACTTATAACCTTGTTTACAACTTTTTAGTTTTTAGTTTAACCAAAATTTTCATATGAAACAATCATATAACGAACTTTTCATTAAAATACCATGAATTTTAGTGTAATCTCTTTTCAATATATAGTATACCCAAACCCTAGATCCTTCACGGGGTAATAAACTACCCCACATGCACACTATGGTTTCATAGCATTGTATTCTAGATCTATGGTTCATTTAAACAATAACTTTTATATTAAAATACCACACTTTTTCAAAACGGATTTCATTTAATCGATATTTTGTAATCCTTGGCAATTATGCCTCTACAACCCTCGTTAGGGGACCCGCTAATGGATGGTGCAGATTATCTCACATCCTTGGGATAGTAGAGCGAGATGCAGAACTCCTTATGAAGTATTCGGTCTTGAAAGAAAACAAAAATACGGTTTTTTAAGAAATATGGCTTTTCTAAATAAATATTAAATTTTGGAAATTATATAAAAATATGAATTCGTATTTTCAATAAAGACATATTATGAAACTACATTTTGTTAAAATGAAATATTATAATTTTTAATAAAATACCAACAAGTTTCCAAAAGAGCTAGTTTTTCATGAAAATACCATAAACTTTTAAAAGCTAAGTTTTTATCACTAAACCACCCTAACAATTAAAATATATGTTCATGAAAACCCTAAACCTTATAAATCACCCTCGAGCTTTATTTTTAAACTATATTAAAGTATTTTTCATAAAACCCCCTCGATATATAAAAACAATATTTAAGTATTCTAGATTAATATAGGTTTAAGCGTGATCAATTATCTTGAGCCCCAGCGAGCCAGAGAAAGTGAGTGCCTGCCTATTCAGGTTAGACAACTTAACGGAGTTATCAAATGGCAATTGTCTTGGAAAAATACACAAATTTTGCCGCCCATGTGCAGCAGTTGCCGATTTCTCCCGAACATAAGATTTTTAACAATTTACATCAATTCACATGAAAAGACCTAAACTCGAATCCAAACTCGAACATAAACTTGAACTTGAACTCGAATACAAATTCGAACTCTAACCCAACTCGAATCTAAATCTGAACATGAACTCGAATCCAATCTACTCGAATCAACTTGACTCGAACCAAGATTGCAATTATCATGACTCGCATATTACTCGACTCACTCGACTACATTCTACACCTTTTGCAATCTATTTCGATCAAGACATGTTAATCAATCAATCGAATCAATTAAGTATATTAACTAGTTATAATATATTATACTCGGGGTAGTTAGGATAGCTTCTTGTGTGAATCTAACGGAGTGTCAGGAGTCCCGTGTTAACCTCTTTTTTATTTTACTCGAATATCAGTCGGGTTGACTCATTCACAGCCTGGAGCGTCGATTCTAACACATGAAATGGGCATGTGTTTCCTTACTCCTGGGGCCTCACTCTTGAGCTCGTGAATACTTCTATGGCTGCATTGACATTCACACTTAAAACTTAACGTTAACATAGTGACCATATAGAAACCTATAGTATGTATTTACCCATAATCATATACTTTTACTCATCGTTAGTTCGCTGATGGGCATTACACCCATTTTTCTTCTCTTGCAATGTTCGTCAGATACGGTGGAGACGGAGGAAGTGGAGGCTACAGAGGAGGATGTTTACCGCCGAAAACCGGGAAGACAAACGTCTTGCCTGAATTTGGGGGCAGATGCTATTTGGTTTTATCCGCCCACCTCTCCGAAGATGCCAAGTTAATTTATGGAACCATGCATCGAAGGTTTAGACGGATGCGGCCGATGTCGCAGACTTCGTCAGATTCCACCTCATGGTGAGGGGTTTTTGATTGTGGGGACGCTCTTCCCTGCAGACGCAATCCCCTGCAGTTAATTACGCTACCTCATAGCGGTAACCACTTTCTCCTTCTCCAGATGGTCACTTCGTGTCGTGTGTGTTTGTTTTGTTTTTGGTTGCCCGTGGATTGTATACGGAGACTTGTTTATGTTGTCGCCCGTAGGGCGGGGATTAGTCCAAATCCGTATTTTCTTAGATTTGGTTTTGGGTTGGGTTTAAGGATCCTTAATCTCATTTGAGACTAAGATCAACTTAAACGTTTGTTAAGGATACATTAGTTTAATTTCAGACTAAGATCTACTTAACAAGATCATTTAGATCCAACAAAAGAGCGTTTGGGCTCTATTGTTTTAGTTTAGGGATATTGCGGTCCATACGTTTAAGGATATCATAGTCCATGGAGTTTAAGGACATCATAGTCTATAGTTTAAAAACGTCATAGTCTGTAAAGTTTAAAGACATCATAGTCTATGAGTTTAAGGACCTCACAGTCTATGGTAGTTTAGAGACCTCATAGTCTGTAAAGTGTAAGGACATCATAGTCCATGTGTTTAAGGACCCCACAGTCCGTAAAATTTAAGGACATTATAGTCCATGAGTTTAAGGACCCCACACTCCGTGGAATGTCTGGTTATCAGGACCCGTCACCTCTTTGAAGACATTGAAGGATTACAACGACAAATATCTGAGGAGTGAAGAGATGTACCCTTGAACCAAATGCCACATTGAGAAGGAATGGGATGAACATTACTTTGAATGCCATCTGAGATCAATTTTGAAAGACCTGAACATAATTAGGGCTCGGTTAAAAACAAGGTTTTGGCTTTGCGAGACTTAGCTAACTTGGGCTAAGATTGGCCTATCATAGTGTTAAACACTAGCATATGTTCGGTGCTCACGTGCTCTTACGTGAGGTCTTAAAGTAATGTTTAAGCACTGAAGATTTGAAGCGCTCACGTGGGGTCACGTGAGGCGCTTGAAGTAGTGTTAAACGCTGAAAATTTGAAGCGCTCACGTGAGGTCACGTGAGGCATTTGAAGTAGTGTTAAACACTAAAGATTTGAAACGCTCACGTAGGGTCACGTGGGTCACTTGAAGTAGTGTTAAACATTGAAAATTTAAAATGCTCACGTGGGGTCATGTGAGTCGCTTGAAATAGTGTTAAACACTGAAAGTTTGAGGCGCTCACGTGAGGACACGTGAGGCGCCTGAGATTTGGCACAGCTTCTTGGAATTTGTTCCCTTTTTCTTTTCTGAGTGCTGAGCACTATTGGGTCATGTGGGATCACGTGAGGCCTCCCTAAAGACTGAAAGCTGCCTCTGTTTTATTTTCTTTTGAAAAGTGCTAAGCACTATTAAGGGGTCACGTGGGATCACGTGAGGCCTCCCCAAAGATTGAAAGCTGGCTCTGTTTTATTCTCTTTTGAAAAATGCTAAGCACTATTAAGGGGTCACGTGATGTCACGTGAGACGCTCTAAAATAGAAATTGCCTTGGGTTTATTCCCCCTTTCTCTTTTATACGTGCTGAGCACTTCTTAGGAATCACGTGGGGTCACGTGGGGTGCTCCAAAAATAGGGTTTATTCCCTTTTCTCTTTTATAAGTGCTGAGCACTTCTCAGGGGTCACGTGAGGCGCTCCAAAAATATGGTTTATTCCCTTTTCTCTTTTATAAGTGCTGAGCACTTCTTAGGGGTCACGTGAGGCGCTCCAAAAATAGGGTTTATTCCCTTTTCTCTTTTATAAGTGCTGA
The DNA here is from genome assembly GCA_030015575.1 of Agapanthus africanus. NCBI lineage: Eukaryota > Viridiplantae > Streptophyta > Magnoliopsida > Asparagales > Amaryllidaceae > Agapanthus > Agapanthus africanus. Next base: position 409,862,727 of record CM057349.1, on the reverse strand, counting down.
GCACTTCTCAGGGGTCACGTGTGGTCACGTGGCTAGATCTCAGTCTTTCCCTTTTTGTTCCTCAAAGGTGCCCACGTGGGAACACGTGAGCTTTTATGTAGCGTTTGAACGCTAATTAATCATCAGGCTGTTTTTCTATGGTTTTGAGGAATTAAGTTCTCCTTTGTTATTTGCAGGGATTAATTTCTTTTTAAAGGCTTAAACCCTAGTTTTAGAGGAATTAAATTCCCATATGTTTTGTAAGAGTTAAACTCTTTTTGACTCAGTTCTTTCCCTTAGGTTTTGGATCTGCATGACAGAATCTCCCCGATGAGAATTAAATTCTCAACTTGTGGGGAGATCCGCTTCCGCAGATTTTAACCAGAGGAAGAACTATGTTCTTTTGAGAAGAGTTAAACTCTTGGTTTGAGAATTAAATTGTCTTTTTTGTGAGAGCTTTTGGGAGGGGTTCCTTTTCTTTAGAGAATTAAATTCTCGCTCTATTTTTCTTCCCCTCTCCCTCTGTGTCTCTTTTTATGTCCCTTTGCTCTTATTTATAGGAGAAAGAAAAGAATCAATTTGTTCAGAAAATCTCTCATTGAGAGACGTTGATTGATTTTATAATCAACCAAAATGAACTTTTAGATCAATCGGTGAATTTTATTCACCGTTGGATTTTTAATCCAAAGGCTCTCTATTTAACAGAGAAGATTTCTTCTTTGTTTAGCAAGATTATGAATATCTTGTTAGTTTTAATAAGATTAGAATTTTATTCTATCAAATATTTTTAGTTTAACAAGATCAGAAATATATTTTCTTAATATGAATATCTTGTTAACATAGAATTTTGTTCTTGTTATAAGATTAGGAAAATATTTTCCTATGATAAAATTTTATTCTATCAAATGATCACCGCTGGATCTTTGATCCAAGGGTCTTCTGTTTAACAGAGAAGATTTTTCTAGTTTAAGGAAGATCAAGAAAATATTTCCCAAATAGAATTTAATTCTAGAATTTGATACGAACATTTTAAATTAGGGTGCTCACATGCTTTGCATGTGATTGGTAAAAGCACTCACGTATTTAACACGTGACCCTATTGTGGGTTTTAGCCTGTTTACGTTCAGAGCGCTCACGTGTTTTACACGTGAGGCATGTTTAGCCATTAATTATTTTATTCTCAGCGCCCATATGCTTTGCATATGAGCGCCCACGTGTTTAGCACGTGAGGCCAAATTTTGAGGACTCTCCCCCTTTTTTATAAGGGAATAAGTAGCTCTTGGCCAAAAAATTTGGCGGGAACAGAGGACTACAACAGGATTGCTCTACAGGATTAGCCTAGCTTCACTTTTAATCAGTTTATGTATGCCACTTGTTTAAGCATTTTTCTTATTGTATTTACTTTCCAGTTGAAACTCATGTACATGTAAATATTGGAAGTTGAATGTAAATAAAAATGTTTGTTAAAAATTTTTACAGTCTCCATTTATTCTTGAATTGCATATTATTGTTTCAATACACTTAGTATATTTATTTAGGGAATGATCTTCTCTGGATAAATATGCCGCGGGCTTGCCACGTCACCGTTTCCGTCTACTGGGAAGTAGGGCGTGACAGTCATGTCTCTTCATCTGATATGTCGCATATCGAGTCTGGGGGGTGGAATCGTCAGACCCCACTAACTTGATAAGTCATGATGATGTGTGGCCTATAATCCTTCAATAAACTACTGATAACACTTACCAGTAAATCTCATTTGCCCTGCCCAGGGACTTGCTGTTACAGCCAATCGAGCATAGCGCAAGATTAACTCCCAATACCGGGAGAGACGAAACCCCTCCTATCGCTTACTGCCTTCATGTGACTCGGGACTGTACCTAAAAACCACATGTTTGCGCACTCCTTTGAGCCATGGTAGGGAGGAAATCAAAGTACAGTGGGAACCACACAAGACACTATGACGATCTCGGGTCTACAAACTAATCTGTACAAGTGTCACCAGAGAACTGCTATCTGACGATAGGTATGGTACGATCTAGGAGTTCTCGGCGAGTCCTGTTCGGTGTGCCCATTCTCCAATGAGCACCCGTGTACAATCTTTGATGTCAAACACCAACGGTTATGGGATCAACCATCGCCCCATACAGGGTCAAGAAACATACACACTAGTCTACTCTGGAATATTGATACCCTGTCTCGATATTCCCCCGACTAGGAATTATTAAAGAATGTGCTTATGGACTATACAAGCCCCACTAGTATTATCTGCATCATAGTCCTGGTTGTCAAGCTAACATCTTAAGGGCTTTATCAACATAAATCAATGAGATAGTAAACTAAAATAAGTGCACATGTTAAGATAAAGAGCAACCGGATAGTATACTATCATGTCGAGCAAGAAAGTCCTCTATATATATGTCCAAGCATCCACTATAATATACAATAATGTATTCTAGGGCATACATATTCCTAAGAATCTCCTACTTGCACTAAGGCTGGTTGTTCTAGTATCGCATATCCAACATCCCAAAAAGTTTCTCGAACCGTGTCTAGGGGAGGGCATTCGTGAGTGGATCCGCCGTGTTGTCCTTCGTGGTTAGTCTCTTGATCTCGATCTTGCGGCGATCAACTATCTCCCAGATCAGGTGATACCGCCTCAAAATATGTCTGAATCGCTGATGGGACCGGGTGTTAGGGTTAAAGTTACAACCTGATCGACCAAGTCAAAGTCACACCCTGATCGACCAAGTCAAAGTCAATCAACCCCTAAGGCAAGTGGGCCCAAGCCAAATCAGGACCAAGCATGGAAGGGCCGGCTCCATACCAAGAATGAAGCAATAAATTAGTTTAATGCAATTTTTAAGAAATAAATGTATGAAAAATGGGCAGAAAGCCAAAATTTTGTAAACCTCATGGCTTATGTGTAAAAAGAAATAAGCACATAAGGTATGGGGTGGCACAAGTGCCATTTGGCAAAGCCCAAGGGGCTATATATAAAGTGTGTAGCCTATTAAGACAACATAATGAAAAAATCAAGGGGAACTTTTTTCACTCTCTCAAAAATTAGGATTTTGTGCCTCCTTCTCATTCCTCAAGGTTCTAAACCTTCTTCCCTTTTTTGAATTAAATCAAGAGTTTAACTCTTTTTTTCCAAAAAGAAACGATTTTTCACCATAAAACCCTTGAAGGGGAGTCAGATCTTCCATCAAATCCCCAAAATGAGAGATTTTTAAGTCTCGCCCCCTTTTCTCCAAGATCCAGCCAACAGAGAGGAGGAAGAAGGAGACCCATCTCTAAAAACTCCACTTCGGGAAGATCCAAGGCTCAAAAGAAGATCCAGGGCTAAAGGGAGAAGAAAGGGGTCCCCTTTGATCATCTCCAAACATTTCTGGGAGTTCAACTCCATTTGTCAAAATCTTTTGGAGTTTAACTCCACAAATAAAACCCTTTTAGAAGTTTTAACTCCATTCAAAATCTTTTGGAGTTTTACTCCACAAATAAAACCCTTTTAGGAGTTTAACTCCTTTCAAAATCTTTTGGAGTTTAACTCCATAAATAAAATCCTTTTTGGGAGTTTAACTCCCACTCAAAATCTTTTGGAGTTTAACTCCATAGATAAAAAAAATCCGTTTTGAGAGTTCAACTCCTAAATTCCGAGGCTAAGCCCCTTTTTTCTGCAGGCACCCAGAGCCCATGTGCCGGGTGCATGAGGTGTCGGTACCCAGCACCCACATGCCGGGCACGTGACGCGCTGACGCCCAGCGCCCGCGTGCCGGGCGCGTAAGGCGCTGACGCCCAGCGCCCACACGTCCTTAAGACGTTACTCGCATTTTTTTCTTCTTTTTTTCTTTCTTTTTTTTCCTACACTCCACACTCAAAACACGTCCCCTTCTGGAAAAAATTTCTACCGAGGCGCTACCCCGCAACCCGCAAGGGGGCTGCTACCCACCTTGTTCCCCAGCCCGCTATCCAGGTACCGGGACCCCCGTAAACTCTACGAGGCCCCCGATATACCCAAAAACCTTCAAGACACACACATATGCACTCTGCACATTGAGTTCGCATGACTAGTTTGACCTGTCAATCGGAGGTTTCTTCGTTTCAAAGGCGAAAGATAATTAACAGCAGCTTAGTCCACGGCGACCGGAGATTCCGATCCCCACAATCAATAAACCCCAGCTAACTCTAGGCTGGGGGAATCTGTATATGCCCGACAAGCGACGCGTATTTCCCATCTCAATGGGGTGACGAAAAACACCCTACAGATTCTGGCACGTCCGGTAGGACTTCTCTCTCCTCCCATATCTCGGGTCAAGTGTTCGTGCAAACACATTTAAAATATATACTGATATTTGTACTGAAATAATGCTTTTCTGTACAGCAATCAACTTTCAACGACGATGTCTCCTAAGATGAATTCAGCTTCTGACGCGACCCCGGTCCCGTACGTGGTCAAGATCAATGCTCACGTGATTCTCCCCGCAAGTTTCAACCGGCAATGGGAGGAGCCACCCCTCCAATTTGGTTCTGTCATCATCTACCCTTCCAGAAGTGCTCATTTGGCAGAAATCCCGACAAACCAGGTGGCCAAGCCAGTCTCAAAGGGCAAGAGGCCGAACTTTGTGATCGCTAAGGCACCACAACCCAAGAAGGTGTCTGAACGACTCTCTAGTGCTCCAGCTGGGAGCAAGATTGCCGGAACAAAGGGTATCATCAAACGTCGCGGATGAGCCAAGGCAACGACTCTAAAAAGTGCACAATTAGGTATATCTCCAAAGCTCTCCAACGCTCGATCTACAGCGGCTTCCCGAAGAACCGATGCCTGTCAAGTGCTCAAAACAGAAAGGTTGAGACAGAAGCGGCTCAGGTATCGAGCCAACAAGATGGCCAGGACTCCGACTAAGTAGAATCTTGTGAGGTTCCAAGAGCAGGGTTACCCCGTGACGACGGCTGAGTCGGCCGTAAAAGTCAGCAATTTCTTCGAACCTCTGAAGTGGGTTCAGAAAAATGCCATGACCACCAGAATCAAGAAGACATTAGTCCGAACAATGCTACAAAGAGACATGTCCTAGCCCAACAGAGAAAGCATGATATCGTATCTTCAAGAGTCTACAGGCACTTTGTGCCGCGCGAAAGCAGCGGGGAAAAACCAAAAAGGAAGCCCTAGCACCATTCAAGAACCCAGTCAGGCCAACCGCTTTCAATCGATCGCTCGTTACCGAAAAAGAAGAGCCACGACATAAGTCGCAAAGGATGAAAAACCGGCCGGATATGTTATCCATACGGCCTATATGGTAGGCGCGTGTCCCAGCGACAACTTGCACAGTATATGCAAGGATGGGGCCACCACATCCCAAACTCAATCTGGCTTGAATGTGGTTGTCATTCCCCATGACCGCCACCTCCGCTGGATGATGAAAACCCTCTCGATGAGGCCAATAGGCAGAAGGACCCCTCAATCCATGTAGAATCAAGCTCGAACAACGAAGAAGAGCCGACTTTCCATCCCAGAACCGCATAGCAAAAGCTGCTTCAAGAGTTTCAAAAACAGCTCAGGAGCAAAGATAAAGAGATGGCTAAGCTCTACTAAAAAATTGATGACCTGACGAATGTTGTGATGCAACTCATGGCTCAAACTGCTCGGATGATGAATGTGGTTGTCATTTCCCAAGATCAGCCACCTCCGTTGGATGATGAAAACCCTCTCGATGAGGCCAATAGGCAGAAGGACCCCTCAGTCCATGTAGAATCAAGCTCGGACAGCGAAGAAGAGCCGACTTTCCGTCCCAGAACCGCAGAGCAAAAGCTGCTTCAAGAGTTTCGAAAACAGCTTAGGAGCAAAGATAAAGAGATGGCTAAGCTCTACTAAAAAATTGATGACCTGATGAATGTCGTGATACGGCTCATGGCTCAAACTGCTCGGGCACCTTCCAATCAAGAAAATATCTCTACTCACGAGCTGGGCGATAATGACCCGAAGCAATCAATGCCTGCACCTTTAGGTCCAAGTATGCGCTAGCTGGACGAAAGCCGGCCACATTCCACTTCTGGGGACGCCTTGGCCCCAGACGACACTATCCCGCTAACACAAGATCGGATAATGGATTTGGTCACCCGCAAGGTTAAAATATTGGTGGTCGAGACCGAGGCTAAGAAGGACATTGGCAGTAGTGGGCAGCCGTGTTAGTTATATGTATGCCCTAGAGGCCATTACTGTACATTGGATGTATATTGTAGTGGATGTTGGGACATATATAGGGAGGACTTTCTTACTCGACATGATAGTATGCTATCTGGTTGCTCTTTACCTTAACGTGTACACAGATTGTCTCTCTATTACATGTTGGTAAAGCCCTTAGGATGTGTACTTGACTACCTGGACTATGATGCGGATCATACTAGTGGGGACATGGTAGTCCATAAGTACATCCTTGAAAGTCCCTAGTCGTGGGTGTATCGAGATGGGGCATCGATATACCAGAGTAGACTAGCGTGTACCTTCTCGACCCATACAGATGGGCGATGGATGATCCCATATCCATTGGTGTTTGACATCAGAGATGATATACGGGTGCTCAGTGGAGACTGGGTACACTGGACGGACTCGCCGAGAACTCCCAGATGGTATTATACCTTACGTCAGATGGCAGTTCTCTGGTGACACTGGTACAGAATAGTCTGTTGACCCGAGATCGTCATAGAGTCTTGTGTGGTTCCCACTGTGCTTTGATTTCCATCTTACAACGTCTAAGAGGGCATGCAAAACGGTGGTTTTTGTGTACAGTCCCGAATCACATGGAGGCAATGAGCGATAGGAGGGGATTCGTCTCTCCCGGTATAGGGGGTTGATGTTGCGCTGTTTTCGATTGGATATAACATGAAATCCCTGGCCAGGGTTGCTGAGATTTACTGGTAAGTGTTACCAGTAGTTTCTCGAACAGTTATAGACCTCATATCGACACGACTTATCGAGCTATTGGGGTCTGACGTTTACCACCCCTAGGCGAGATATGCGACATATCAGACGATCAGACCGGACTGTACGGTAGTGTTACTGGTTGGATTCACTGGAGTGTGAGCGGGCTTGCTCGTCGATCTTCTGATCGCTCAATACCCGGGTGGCCGTTACGTTTAGCAGACCGCTTGCGGCTTGCGGATGTTTGATATGATCATCACCTGCTGCCGGCGTATTGACGAGTCTTTAAAGTCCTACACAGAGGTTTCCTGGCTCAAGCGAAACGAAATAGGAGCGCATATGAGATATGTGCGGGACCGAGAATGATACCAGTATGTGATACCGTATTCCATTCTCGCGATGAATGTATCGGAAGGTTGTATGCGATATAACCTAGTTATCGAATCATGGATTGATTCGATAAGCCGATACATTGGATATTAGTCGGTTATATGTGATATGACCGGATCGTTAAATCAAGTGTTGATTTAATGATTTAATGTATAATTATATATTTGATATATTACTTTGCATTAACTAGTATCGGTTCACTTTAAATGGATTTTCTCACTTTTAGTGCACATTGTATATGTGATATACTTTTGTACACAAGTTTGTATCATGTTTGATGATACATGCTCACTAGGGTTTGTGTAAAGATTGAACCATGGTTATATGAATGGTTAGGGTTTTGTTTTCTTATTCATTTATTTGTTTATTTATTCATTTTGGCAAAAGGAAAATGGTGGCTAATTTGGATATATGTTGAAGCTTCATGAAGCTTTGACTTAGTCACCATTTTTGTCTTCATACCTAACCTAACCTAACCATTCACTTAACCTTAGTTTAGTCTCTACACTTGACCATGGTTATTATTATGATAAGTATTCTTTTTATATCCATTTTTAATAACTTATCATAATAATGATCTTCATCTTCTTCTTCTTCTTCACTTGAAGAAAACCTTTCTTCATCAATGGTGATTGATGAAATTGAGTGAGAAATCCAATTCTAAAGTCTACCCACTTCCTATTTCTTCATCCTCTACCTCTTGCCAAGTAGTAGAGTGTGTTTTCTTCACAAGTTTTCTTGACTTGGTGAAGTTGGAGCTTGATCTAGCGATGCCTCGACGTAGATCATCTTCGGCATCGTCGTCGATGACCTAGCCCGCTTCTTCTCCGATGAAGCCGACGCTAGAGCCCGGGATTGCATGAGGACAGCGGAGAGGACTTCATCACGGAGCCGTGGAGGTGGAGGACCGGATCTGCAAAGGTTGTATTTCCATATTCTAGTAGTTAAGTGTTAACTAGTTTGCTTTGTCGCCTAAATTTCTAGCCAACGATCTTGTTAGGGTTTCTCGGCACCTCTAATTTTTGAAATTGGCATGGTTGATGCCTTGTGAGACCTCCTTGGGGTGCCTAGGAACCCTACACTGGTATCAGAGCCTAGCTAGAGCCTTAGGCGAAGTCCAGACTGAATTAGAACTCCGATCGAATCAAAACCCAAACCCTAATATTGCTCTCTGTCCTTTTTTGAAAATTGAGGAATTTTTAGAATTAAAAATATGCAGAGAAATGTGCAGGAAATTCTAAGAAAAACTGCAGAAAACGACAGCCTAATTCTACAGTAAGGCCGCGGAACCGCGGCGTTGACCCCCCTTTTGCGGCGGTTCCGCGGCCGTCTGTGATGATCAGGCTGTGGGTCTTCTTCAGTTGTTTCTGTTGGTGTTTCTTGTGTGTTCTGGATGTTTTTAATATTATTCAAGAGTTGAATTTTCTGGGGTTGTTTTGGGGATTCGGTGATTCGATCGGATTATCAGACTTTGTCTTTATGGCTTTCCGGATAATTTTTAAATATGTTAAAAAGTTCGACCGGATATAAATACCCAATTTTTCCCCTGTCGGGAAATTTCCAAGTGTTGGATTTTTCCGTAGTTTAACAACGTTCTAAGTAGTGCAAGTAACGCGATGGTCCCTCTAGAAGACAACAAACCTTAACTCGATTATGTGACCGTCTTGAACTGCCCTTTGAACCTTCGGGTTTGGGGCAGTACGGCGTGCCACATGTGAGGCGTTGGCTTGACCCTTCTACGGCTGGACCGTTGGTACTGAGGCACGAACTGAATGTTTTTAGACTTTTTCATGTGTTGATCTGTATCGGGAAAACTTGGGCGTTTGAATGTTCGATCGGAAAGTTTAACATTTTCTAATTATCTGGAATGGGATACAATAATTGGAATTCACAATAAGTTATGAGATAACTAAATGAATGTTATAAACATAGCAGTTTAGTCTCACTTGATCGGTTGCCACGGAATTTTGATATGATCAAAAGTCCGTCGCAATCACGTAGCGTACGCGGATACTCGCCGGGTAAACTTAATAGACAGCCTCGCCCCATAGCCCCGACCAAGTGACTGTAGGAGAACCCCGTCGTCGAAAGCATCAGTTCGGGTGCTCGCGGTAGCGGTGTTCCGCCTTGGTGCACTTCGTCGACGGCGTCGGGGGTGCGGCCGCCTACTGAAGTTTGCGACGAGTATTCGATCAGGATGTCGGGAATCTTGTTGAATTGCCCGACTTGATATTGAAAAGAGTTTTCGATTTTGAGACTAAAATGCGGGGTTTATAATTGTTAGGCATGCGATATCTAAAGAATTCATTTGGTCAGGCATGCGATGTCTGAGGTGATTGCGGATTCCAACTGTTTTAGTTTTACACTTTCTTTTCTGTGACCGTAAGTGTAATATGTGATATCGCCGGTTTCGTTGCTATATGTCAACGACAATTGGGATACGCATATTTACTTACGTTGATGACATGTGATGTTATGTGTTGCTGGATATGTTATATTGGATCGTCGTGTTTGAATAGCCGGGGGTTTTTTATGTGAGATGAGTGTTTTTCATTTTCATTCATGTAAAAACTTGTATGTAATATTCTTTTATTGGGGCACTTCCAGGTTGCGGAAGTTGTCACCGTTTGTATATTATTTACTTTTCCGCACTAGGATAGACCCAAGGAGGGAAGCACAAGTAACCGGGTTCTGGAGTCCAGTGGGAGACCAACTCGAGGAGTCGAGTCCGGGTCTCCTAACTCTAGAATTGGTAGGGTTGCTTGCCGCTCTCATAGGGGTCTAGGGGTGTGGGTTTGGCTATTCATCACGACCGTGGAATCCGTGTTTTATACTGGCTCATATTGAAAACACGGACGTCCTAGTATATCCAATATTTCATATGATTCTTCTGCTGCGATATCTGTGATGTGATCATGTGATGTTCTGTGATAGATACTGTATATAGTATATATGATATATTATATAGACGTTACTTATGTTTTACTTCCACGCTAGCCCTGCCCAGCTCTGCCGTTAGTTACCTAACCCTAACGGTGCACGAGGGGACATCGAGGCGAATGCGGATGGCATAAGTGTACGTCGTATTTATCTGTGATGTTTAGGTAACTTAAATGATGGGACTTCATTAATGTGATTAATGAAATAAAAAGAAACCTAAGATGTTGTAGAATCGAATTTCAAAATAAAACAGGTAGCTACAGTTCTTGCTTTGCACAGCGGTATATGTGATATATCCTGCACCTTATTCGATGAGGAAAGGACCGAGATCCCTTCACCGGGAGTGACTCCTTTAGCAATAACTGGCAGATGCTACACACTCGGTTTGTCTTTTGATTGCTTTTAAGAGTTCTGCTTTGCACAGTGATATATATGATATATCCCGCACCTCATTCGAAGAGGAAAGGACCGACGATCCCTTCACCGGGAGTGACTCCTTTAGCAAAACTAGAAAAGCCTCAAAAGCACTCCATTTTAAAATCATTTGATTCTACAACAATATCAAGTTCATTACGCAATAGGTTTTCAGAAAAACCTGTCGTAGCCCTCCGTCATTTCAGATAAGTACTAGTTAGTATTCGTGCTGCGGTAGTTTGGCCTCCGTCAAGGCGTAGTGTACGGTAGCTAACTAGTGCTTATCTGCTTACATATGATGCGATTGGATTAGGGTATTCGTACGGCGTTGTTTGGCCTCCGTCAAGGGTCGTGCGGGTGGGTTTAATTCAATCAGGAAATGACGGGTTGAACTTGACTAGCGGACTATGGGTTGTTTGGCCTCCGTCAAGGTCATAGGACGCTAGGGGCAAAATTTTATCGGGAATTTCAAGTGTTGAAATTTGCAATGAGATTGCATACCTTCTATGAGATAGTTGGATCCCGATACCCGCTGCGAGTAAGAGTTACTCCTGGGAGAGTTTTACACATTACAATTAGCCGATCAAGTAGGTGTCTAGAAAGGTGTTAACGAGGTTACGCCTCTGGGAAAACGAGGTTTACATTAATTAGGTTCGTGCGAAAGCACGGGGGACCTCCCTCAAAGTACCGACACTAGCCTGGCTGAAAGATTGGCGAACTTGTAGTGTGTAATTAATCCCGGCTAGTCTTTCCTTTTTGGGTTTGAAGGAAGATTTGATAAAAAGCAGTGGGTGCCATCCTGATTAGATAAAGTAATAACCAATCTGATCTTGCAAGAGCATACGCTGAGTGTTTTCTTCTCTCTCTCTCTCCAGGTAGCGACTATGTCACGCCTTAATCAAGATAATAATACGGATTATTGACCGAACCCGCTTGTTATACTGAGCTGGGGAACGTTGGTCCCGCTCCAACTTATAATTGTTATAAGACAGAGCAGAAAATAGGGGATTACCAGAATTCCCGTGCCACCCAAACGAAGAGAGTGCATGCTGATGCATCATCTTCGGGTGAGTTCATTACAAAGAACTGTTTCTCCGTATCCTCTACGTCCTGGGTATGTGATACCGGATCAGGATCCCAGATATGTAATCTGTTACATAGGGCTACAGAAAGGTAGAAAAACTGAGAACGGGTGATAAGTTTCATGAGGCAGAAAACGGGGCAAGTGTTGCAGCCAAGTCTGTTGGTCACTGTCACCCTGTATTATAAATACATTGATTCTGAATGAATGTTATTAGATACCGAACCTGATATACAAAATCGTATCTATCTCTTTATTAGTAAAGAAATGATAAAATTTTGTATTGTTGAATAATGTTTTGAACATTTCCTATATCAAAAGTTGATCGGTTCAGGCACGTTATCTAAAAGCATTGATGTTCTAAATCAAACTACAGTTCTTAGTATATGGAACACACACAAGAGGAAGAGTTCAGAAATGAACGAATCCTTCTTGAGGCATTGTAGACTAGGTCATATCAATGCGATCCGACTGGCTGAAGTTACATTTTAGATGCATATTTAAATCAGTTTGAATTTACATCTTATGAAACTTGCCAGTCATGTCACAGAGATAAGATGACCATAGCTCCGTTTACTGGAAACAGAGAAAGAGTTAATGAACTCTTGGGACAGATACATGATGATGTATGCAAGGTCTCCTGTCTACACATGCCAGGACTGGTTCTTTATACTTCATTATATTCTCTGATAATCTCTCAAGATTCAGACCTATGTTCCTGTTGAAACACAAGTCCGAACCTTTTGAGATATTCACAGAATATAAGTTAGAAGTAGAGAACCAAAATACGGGTATAAGTATTATGTCCTTTGATGTGATCGAGGAGGAGAATACTTGAGCACGGAAATCCTGGACTATTCTAAAGGAGAATGAGATTCTCTCTCGGCATTACTCCTCCGAATACACCATAGCACGATGGTATATCGGGGCGGAGCAGATACACCCTATTTGATATGGTGTGCTCTATGATGAGTACTACTGAGTTACCTTTTTCCTTTTGGGTGTTATGCGCTTGAGAAGTTGCATACCTATTGAATCGGGTTCGAATCAAATCAGTTGCCTACCACTCCATATGAGATATGGTATGGAAGAGCCCATGTCTTAAGCTAGTTAAGATTTGGAATTGTCCGGCCTATGTCTAAAAGCAAAATCCGGACAAACTCGAGGCAAGGTCTGTTATGTAGAACTGAAAATGTTCCAGCTATACAAACTACAGCAGATGATTTGGTACAACCAAAGGATTCAGTAGATACCAACGAACCTCAGCCTCTCCGCCGATCTAGTAGGGTTCCTCACCCACCTGAGAGATACTTCAGTTGCTCTATGACAGTGGGAGCGAGGATTGCATCATGAGATGATGACCCAACTAGCTTCGAGCTGGCCATCTAGAGTAAGACTCTGTAAGAATGGCTGGATGCTTAGCGATCTGAGATGGAATCCTTATACACCAACAAAGTATGGACTTTGGTTGCTATATCTGAAGGGTTAAATCCCCATCAGGAGCAAGTATATCTTGAGAAGATTACTTGGTGTAGATGGAAAAGTTGAGACTTTCAAAGCAAAGACTTGTTAAAGCTTTTCGTCATCGACCAGGCGTGGACAATGATGAAACCTTTTCAAGTGGTTATGCTTAAGTCCATCCAGATCCTACTTGCCACGGCTACATACCATGACTACGATATCTGGCGGTTGGGTGTCATGACTGCTTTTCTAAAATGATGTTTTAGAAGAGAGCGTCTGTAAGTACACAGCCAGAGGGCTTCGTAAACAGTGGGAGCAGCGGAAACGTGTACAAGATGCTTTATAGGATAAAGCAGGCATTGCGGAGTTGGAACGTCGGTTTTGATGAATTAGTCAAAGAGTTTGACATCATTAAAATGGTAGATGAACCTTGTATAAACAAAAAGGTAGTAGGGAGTATGGTGACGATCCTCGTAGAGTACGTGGATGACATACTCTTGATAGGGAAGGAGTTTCCTATGCTATGCTCGATCAATCTCCGCTTATCACAATGATTCTCCATATAGGATCAAGATGATACCTCCTTAATCCTGAGTTTTCATCTATGAGATAGATGTAATTGGATGTTAGGATACTCACTAGATGTAGTGAGATGGTATCAATTGATCCTGGGAAGAATCACTGGAAGTGTTCCAGGGTGATAATGACGACGGAGTGTCAGTCACAGGCATTGTCTTTACCCTCAGTAAAGGGACGGTATGTTGGAAGAGTTTCAAACTAGATACCGTGACATACTATACGATAAAGGCTGGATACATCGCTACTTAAGATGCTACCAAAGAGGCTGTTTGAGTGTATATTGGTTCATGAGATGAACTACGTTCCTACCATTGTGAGACAATGGAGTTGTGGCTTATGCCAAGGAACGCCGGTCCCATCAGTGATCCAGACATGATCTAAGGCAGTGTCACCTGATCATGGAGATGGTTGATCTCCAGGGTGATCGAGGTAAGGAGACGAGACTCAGAGGACAACACGGTGGATCCACTCACAAAGGCCTTTTCCCAGAGAGAGACTTTTATGGGATGGTTGAGTATGAGATACTACAACCACTGCTACAGATGGCCCTAGTGCAAGTGAGAGATTGTTAGTTATATGTATGCCCTAGAGGCCATTACTGTACATTGGATGTATATTGTAGTGGATGCTGGGACATATATAGGGAGGACTTTCTTGCTCGACATGATAGTATGCTATCTGGTTGCTCTTTACCTTAACGTGTACACAGATTGTCTCTCTATTACATGTTGGTAAAGCCCTTAGGATGTGTACTTGACTACCTGGACTATGATGCGGATCATACTAGTGGGGACATGGTAGTCCATAAGTACATCCTTAAAAGTCCCTAGTCGTGGGTGTATCGAGATGGGGCATCGATATACCAGAGTAGACTAGCGTGTACCTTCTCGACCCATACAGATGGGCGATGGATGATCCCATATCCATTGGTGTTTGACATCAGAGATGATATACGGGTGCTCAGTGGAGACTGGGTACACTGGACGGACTCGCCGAGAACTCCCAGATGGTATTATACCTTATGTCAGATGGCGGTTCTCTGGTGACACTGGTACAGAATAGTCTGTTGACCCGAGATCGTCATAGAGTCTTGTGTGGTTCCCACTGTGCTTTGATTTCCATCTTACCACGTCCAAGAGGGCGTGCAAAACGGTGGTTTTTGGGTACAGTCCCGAATCACATGGAGGCAATGAGCGATAGGAGGGGATTCGTCTCTCCCGGTATAGGGGGTTGATGTTGCGCTGTGTTCGATTGGCTATAACATGAAATCCCTAGCCAGGGTTGCTGAGATTTACTGGTAAGTGTTACCAGTAGTTTCTCGAACAGTTATAGACCTCATATCGACACGACTTATCGAGCTATTGGGGTCTGACGTTTACCACCCCTAGGCGAGATATGCGACATATCAGACGATCAGACCGGACTGTACGGTAGTGTTACTGGTTGGATTCACTGGAGTGTGAGCGGGCTTGCTCGTCGATCTTCTGATCGCTCAATACCCGGGTGGCCGTTACGTTTAGCAGACCGCTTGCGGCTTGTGGGTGTTTGATATGATCATCACCTGCTGCCGGCGTATTGACGAGTCTTTAGAGTCCTACACAGAGCTTTCCTGGCTCAAGCGAAACATAATAGGAGCGCATATGAGATATGTGCGGGACCGAGAATGATACCAGTATGTGATACCGTATTCCATTCTCGCGATGAATGTATCGGAAGGTTGTATGCGATATAACCTAGTTATCGAATCATGGATTGATTCGATAAGCCGATACATTGGATATTAGTCGGTTATATGTGATATGACCGGATCGTTAAATCAAGTGTTGATTTAATGATTTAATGTATAATTATATATCTGATATATTACTTTGCATTAACTAGTATCGGTTCACTTTAAATGGATTTTCTCTCTTTTAGTGCACATTGTATATGTGATATACTTTTGTACACAAGTTTGTATCATGTTTGATGATACATGCTCACTAGGGTTTGTGTAAAGATTGAACCATGGTTATATGAATGGTTAGGTTTTTGTTTTCTTATTCATTTATTTGTTTATTTATTCATTTTGGCAAAAGGAAAATGGTGGCTAATTTGGATATATGTTGAAGCTTCATGAAGCTTTGACTTAGTCACCATTTTTGTCTTCATACCTAACCTAACCATTCACTTAACCTTAGTTTAGTCTCTACACTTGACCATGGTTATTATTATGATAAGTATTCTTTTTATATCCATTTTTAATAACTTACCATAATAATGATCTTCATCTTCTTCTTCTTCTTCACTTGAAGAAAACCTTTCTTCATCAATGATGATTGATGAAATTGAGTGAGAAATCCAATTCTAAAGTCTACCCACTTCCTATTTCTTCATCCTCTACCTCTTGCCAAGTAGTAGAGTGTGTTTTCTTCACAAGTTTTCTTGACTTGGTGAAGTTGGAGCTTGATCTAGCGATGCCTCGACGTAGATCATCTTCCGCATCGTCGTCGATGACCTAGCCCGCTTCTTCTCCGATGAAGCCGACGCTAGAGCCCGGGATTGCATGAGGACAGCGGAGAGGACTTCATCACGGAGCCGTGGAGGTGGAGGACCGGATCTACAAAGGTTGTATTTCCGTATTCTAGTAGTTAAGTGTTAACTAGTTTGCTTTGTCGCCTAAATTTCTAGCCAACGATCTTGTTAGGGTTTCTCGGCACCTCTAATTTTTGAAATTGGCATGGTTGATGCCTTGTGAGACCTCCTTGGGGTGCCTAGGAACCCTACAAGCCGTAACCCGCACAGTATGATCTGATCGAGTTCCCCAGCGGCTATGTCATTCCTAAGTTCGGAAGATTTGATGGGACGGGAAACGCGAATCAGCACGTCGCCCACTTTAAAGCGTCGTGCGGAAATACAGGGGGCAATGATGCGCTCCTTCTTCGTCAGTTTGTTAACAGCCTGACGGGGGTCGCTTTCGACTGGTACGCAAGCATACCAGATGGGTCCGTCACTAATTTCACCCAAATGGAGTCTCTGTTTCAGCAATGATTTATGAGTGTTAGCGACAAAATCTCTATGGCTGACCTCGTGAGAACCAAGACGGGAAAAACGAAAGCAACATAGACTTTATTTCCCGATGGCTCAACCTCACTGTCAAGTGAGAACCGCTGCTAGAGCAGGACCAATCCATTAGCCTCCTCATTGGGAAACTCAGCAATTGGATGGTCCCATTTTTATGTACAACAGACCTTAAGACGTTTCAGGAGCTGACCAAGAAAGTCCAGATGCTAGAACGCTCTAAGTAAGAGTCTACCGCGGACTCTCAGAGAGACAAGACTTCGAAGAGCAAGAAGGACGACACCGTAGAAGCGGGAATTCCAGCACTACCAATGTCTTCAATGCGTCATACAATGAAGACAAGCGAAAGGCAGGCGGATCTAAAATCAACCGGTCTCAAAAGCCAGTGCTGGGAGGAGAAGGGCCTTCCCTAGAAAAGAAAAAGAACATGGTTTACTCTTTCAGGAAGGATAAGGTCCGCAAGATATTCAAACATGCCTTGAACAATGGTCTACAATTGTCGGAGTCGAAAAGACCCCACGAAGCAAAAATGACCGACAATCCTCTGTATTGCCCATATCACAGAGTAGTGAGCCATGCGATCGAGGATTGTTATATTTTCAAAGACTAGGTCGAAAAGAAATACAGGACCGGAGAGATCGAGCTATCCAAAAGTGTGTTGGTGAAAAACCAAGCTGCAACCACCAACTTTGTACAAACAGAAGCTGAAGCCTTCTGAGAGCAAATAGTTGAATCTGCTGCCCCCGAGAACTGAATCCGACTCGCCACAGCCTCCGTGGAGTATGCACATCTTTAATAAGATGAAGAAGATACTAAAGTTACTTCAGAAAGAGCCCATAACAGAATGGGAGGGGCAGAAGGAGCCCACTGTTCCAGCTACCACTTCAGCTCAATCGGGCTCAAATCCAAAAGGCTAAAGAAGAAGAAAAAGGAAAGGTGTGACTCGAAGCAAAAAAGAGTCTGCAAGGAGATCAGCCATTCAAAAATATATCGAATCCCTTGAAGACTATGAATAAAAGGAAAGAACTCATGAAAACTCGAGTCCTTCCCAGTGGAATATAATGTCTTGGCTCATCTCCGAAAGCTTCCGTCTCTTTTGAGTATCTACGATACCTTGGTTCTATCTAAGGAGCTTAGAGATGTTCTCATTCACGCTCTACAAAATCCTGAGTAGTACCAGGCTTGCTTTGTGGAAATTAATATGAAAGAAGCACAGTACACTTTGCATGCCGTCGCAGTCAAGTTTAAGGACGAAGACCCGCTACTAGGGACAACTGAGCATAACCGACCGCTTTACGTGACCGGGTACAACGACGGAGATCAGATTAATCGAATATTAATTGATCCAGGATGCTCAGTGAACATCATGAACTTGCGGACTCTGAAGAGTTTTTCAATGGACGTCTGATGCCTGTCAAGGGAAAGGATTGTCATTCAAGGTTTCAATAAAAATTGCCAGCAAGTTCTGGGATCCATAGCTTTGCCAACCAGGTTTGGGAACCTGCAAACCGAAGCTAAGATATACGTGATCGACGCTGACACATCCTATTAGATCCTCCTGGGGCGACCGTGGCTTCATGATTATGCCATCATCATGTTAACACTCCATCAATGCATGAAGTATACCAAAAATTGCAAAGAAAGATACATTGACGTGGACATCCAGCCGTTCGGTGTGCATGAAGTCTGATACGAAGATTCTCGGTACTTTTTGAACCTTCAAAGTGCTGAGCCACAGCTGACCAAAGACAGAACGGACCTGAATCTCAAAAGCAAATCTGAGCCGGCTGTCACTTTCAAAAGCAAAAAAGACCATGTGCATCCGCGTTTCGGCAGTGACACTGATGAGTCCGATGCTGGAAGTCCGTCCTTCCATAAAACTCGCCCTCATTTTGGTAGCGATACGGACGAGTCTGATATTGATGGCTCATCCGGCAGCAAAATTCGCTTTCGTTTAGGCAGTGACACTGAAGAATCAGAAGAAGAGGAGCCGTCTTGCAATAGCTGTGAAAATTGGGCTCTCGTACAAAAAACGAAGCTAAAAGAGACCTTCGAAGTTACGGAAGGGTCCCTAGACATCACAAGGGTGCCGGAGCAGATGTGCGAAGAGCTCGATGCATTGTTAGTCTCCACCGTGGACCAGCTGAAGACCTTCTACGTTCGCGAAAGAAAGAGTGGACAGAAGGGCATCTTGTTTTATGGGTCAAATCCTGTCGTGCACCCGGACAATTTGTCTGTCACGTGCCTTCCCTATGAAAGAGGCATAAGAGCCGTCCAAAACCCCAGATATTATGCACTTGAGATGCGAGAATATTTTAAAAAGTGCGGATGTCGGTTATATCAAACGAACTCCGAAGCAAAGTTTTATGAGGGGCTGTAGCACCCGCCTCAGGTCCGAGCACTCATCGATGGATGAATCCCAGATAGACGGGGCATAGGTTTCATTCAACCTGACTTCAAAGCATGCTACATGATCCATATTGGTGAAGCCAGTGAAGAGTCAAATGATGAAGACGAGCTAGCCAAGGCAGAAGAAACCCATCAAGAGTTCGAAGATGGCGGACATGCAACCTTCGACGAGCTAATCGAGGTTGATTTGGGAATGCCCGATAATCCAAGGCCGACCTACATCAGCTCACACTTGTCAGAGAAAATAAAAGAACAGATAATCACCCTGCTGCATGAGTTCTCCGACTACTTCACGTGGACGTACAAAGAAATGCCTGGCCTCTCCCCTGAAGTGGCCGTGCATAAGCTGGCTATATCTCCTGATGCTAAGCCAGTCAAACAAGCTCCTCGAAGAAGGAGAAGAAAACCGAGAGAAAATGTTATCGAAGAAACCAAGAAACTCATCGATGCCAGTTTCATCAGAGAAGAGAAATATGCAGACTGGATCGCATGCATCGTCCTAGTGAAAAAGAAGAATGGGCAGACCCGAGTCTGCATCGATTTCAGAGACGTTAACAAGGCATGCCCTAAAGATGATTTCCTGCTACCGGTCATGGAAATGATGGTTGACGATACCTCTGTTAAGAATATATATGCCCTAGAGGCCATTATTGTACATTGGTGTATATTATAGTGGATGCTTGGACATATATAGAGAGGACTTTCTTGCTCGACATGATAGTATGCTATCTGGTTACTCTTTATCTTAACATATTGACCGGTATTCTTTATTGTCTTTCTCTCACATGTTGGTAAAGCCCTTAAGATATGTACTTGACTACCAGGATTATGATGAGATCATACTGGTGGAGCCAGGGTGGTGCAAAAGTACATCCTTTAATCAGTTCCTAGTCGAGGGGATATCAAGACTAGGGCATCGATATTCCAGAGTAAACTAGTGTGTATGTTTCTTTTCCCTTAGAGGGCGATGGTTGATCCCACAACCATTTGTGTATGACATCAAAGATTGTACACAGGTGCTCATTGGAGAATGGGTACACCGAACAGGACTCGCCGAGGACTCCTAGTTGGTAGTATACCTATTGTCAGACAGCAGTCCTCTAGAGACACTTGTACAGGTTAGTCTGTAGACCCAAGATCGTCATAGAGTCTTGTGTGGCTCCCACTGTGCTTTGATTTCCTCTCTACCATGCTTAAAAGAGACATGCAAATAGGTGGATTTTCGGTACAGTCCCGAGTCACATGGAGGCAATGTGCGATAGGAGGGGTTTCGTCTCTCCCGGTAATGGGGGTTGATGTTGCGCTATGCTCGATTGGCTATAACTGGAAATCTCTGGCCAGGGCTGTAGCTGAGATTTACTGATAAGAGTTATCAGTAGTTTCTCGAACCGTTATAGGCCAGACATCGGCATGACTTATCACGTTACTGGGATCTGACGTTTACCACCCCTAGACATGATATGCAACATATCAGACGAAGAGACTGGACTGTACGGTAGTGTTACTGATAGGCTTCATGGAGAGTATGGACGAGCTTGCTTTTTGATCTTCATATCGCTCAATACCCGGGTAGCCGTTATGTCCAGCTAGTACCGCTGACAGCTTGTAGGTGACTGATATGATCATCACCTACTGCTGGCGTATTGACGAGTCTTTAGAGTTCCACACAGAAGTTTCCTGGTTCAAGCGAAACGAAGTAGGGCACATATGTTGATATGTGCGTGGGCCTGATTAAATACAAGTATGTGATACCGTATTTTAATTTGGCAGTTATCTGTTATCGATTAGGTTATATGTGATATAACCAGATTATCTAATCAAGTGTTGATTTGATAATGTGATGAACATATAAATGATATTAGTCGGTCATATGTGATATAACCGGATTATTAAATAAAGTGTTGATTTAATAATTTGATGTATATTTATATTTGATTTAATTATATGTTAACTAATATCATTAGCTCACTAATTGCTTTATTAATATATATGTTAATATATATTTGATATATATATATATATATATTATATGAAGTATGGCATGTTTTTCTATTTTATGAAAATAGAAAAATGAGGTGTAAAAGTGGAGGTATTTTGGGTATGGTTTAAGGCATGGGTTTTTATCATATAATATTGCTCTTGACTCACTATTCAAGCATAGTTGCAATTTAGAATTGCAATTTTCCATGCTTGAATAAGTGAGGAGAGATATTCATCATTCATTCTTCACTTGGTTAATTTCATGCCTTAGCCATTTTCTTTCATGAGCTCTTGCTCTCCAAAATTCTCATCTCATCTCCAAGCTCAAAACCCTCACATGTGATGTGAATCATTAAGCTTGTGAGATCATTAGTGAGCTTTCAAAACCCCTACTTCATCATTGTCACGTCCCTCTTTCCAGTATACGGGCAGAGGACGCGACGAGGCCGCTATGTATTTACTCAGAAGTAAATACGCTAAGCGTAACTAAGCAATAAAAAAGAAATGTACACAAGAAACAAATGATAATAGATATATATTGAACATCAACTTTATTTATTAACATTCTTTTTACAATGCATCTGAAAACGTAAATACATGGAATGAAAAGCAATGCCTAAACAGTGCCATAACAGAAATGGAAAGTACTGAAATGAAATGTACAAGTATCTAGAGCTCCGGGTCGAAGGCTAGCTGATCCAAGTCCTCGCTGGTGGCTCGATCTTCTGAAGATCCGAATCACCTGACGATATTCCAAAGAAAAAGAAAGAGAATGTCGTCAGCGAACAAATCGCTCGGTAAGTCCCAAAGATAAGGGAGAAGTAGAATAAACAGAGAGAGAGTGTAGCTTTTAAAGTTGTATTATATTGTTATAATGTTGTATTTAGTGTTAATGCTGTTGTTTGTAGCTTGATACAGAAGAGGCCAGTGTATACGAGAGGAGTCTCACTAGACCAGAGACTACGGTATATAGAGTACAAGGCTCCGTGATAATACCTAGAACAACGGCTATTGAATTCAGGTTAGGTGTCTTATGGTTGCAGTCTCGTGCCACTTCTAACACCTTCCGTACCAATCTACCCCTTATAAACCCCGCAATATCTTGTTTGTATTGTTTGTATTGTATTGTAAATTGTATTCTTATATTATAGATTGTATAGATGGATGACTTGCCGAAACCATGATATCAGTAAATGGATGTAACTGGAGAATCATGTAAATGGATGTATATCCATGGTTCGGTTCAGTCAATATAGATTGATTAGATTGAACAGATTGAATATATGGATTCATATTGAATTGCTATATATACTTGAATCATATTCAAGTCAGATTGATTATATCGAGATTCAGTCTGAGTCAGACAATTAGAAAAGAAATTGAATCCTGAATTAGGTTTTGGTGTTATCGATAACCGCTACCCATGGACGACAGGATTTGTGTATTTTTCAAAGACGATTACCGTGTTGATAACACCATTTGTTAAGTTGTCTATCTTAAATAGGCAAGCACCCATATCACCGGCTCCCTGAGGCTCAAGAGTCTGGTCCCGCTTAAACCTATGTTTACTAGGGTCCTTATTGTAATTTAGTATAACTTGAGGGGGTTTTATGTAAAAATAATTTTGTATAATTTTCAAAATACACCTCAAGTATTTTATATCGTCTTTAAAGTTTTAATTGATGTGTATTTTATCAATATGACATTTCTAGTGAATAAAACCTAATTTCATAATATATGGTATTTATTTATAATATTGAAATTGTATGGTATTTTCTTGTAATTAAGATTTTTTTTCCTTGAATTTTGGAAATGTGGAATATTTTAAATATTAAAAATAGATATTTTGATATTAATTATATATATATATATATATATATATATATATATATATATTAAAAATATAAGTTTTATTTATAATAGAAATCACATTTTCTAAAGAAAATTGTAATTTTAAATCTTTCGAGACCTTATGCTCCTTGCGGAGGTCTGCATCTCGCCCTACTAAGCCCGAGAATGTACGATAATCCGCACCATCTCGAACGGGTTCCCCGAAATGGGTTGTAGCGGCACATTGCAAAAATTTGTTAAAACACACATCTTGTATAAATATGTTTTTATAAGTCGGAGGTAGTTATGTGTAAAATCGTATTTTCCCCAAAACTATGATCCCAAATTCTATCGTGCTATATTACATATGAGTGTTGTGAGGAGGTAGGTCATTACCTCGTGAGTTTTCTAAAGGGATAGCAAGGAGTAATGATGTTTTATGTCGAAATTAAACTATATGGTATTTTTATGTAAAAGTGCTATAAAAATTGAAATATAAATTCTTTTGAAATGAAACTTGTCAATATGTTTTGTTAATGTTTAATGATCATGATGTGAGAGTTTGGTATTATTGTGTTTAAGAAAAATATGATTTTTAAGGAAAAATCGAATCGGAAACCGGATTAACTCCACTTCCGTCGGGTTTTAGAATTCTATGTTTTTTAGAACAGTAAAGAGAAGGGGGAGAAGGTATATACTGGATTGTAGGGTAGAGGAGAGAAAAAGGAAGAAGTGGGAGGCGCCGGTGCGTCGTTTCGTCGCCAGAATCTTCTTGTATCGTCGTCGGAAGTTCGCCGGAGTTTCACCCTTTACTAACTCCACTTGCACACAAAAAGTCTATGGAATTTTCTTGAGAGTTTGGACAGAGATTTGGAAGTGAGGAGGGGTGATTTTAGGTGTGGTATTTATAGGAAAAATTAGGGTTTAGGGTAAATGAAAGGGTGTGATATAATTTGTATTTAATTTTGCATTTAGAAAATTAAAAGGGGTGTTTTAAATTCTCTGCTTAATTTCAGAGATTTTAAATGGTGCAGGGGGAGTGGGGTAAGCTAAAGGTCTCAAGGAGTTCAAGAAAACATTGGCATCGGCCGAGTCAACCTGGCGGCGCCGGCCGGGTCAGGCTCCCGCCGGCCCGAGTCAAGCAAGTCGGGGCTGGGCTCGTCGCCACGTGTCCTCTGTCGCTTGGTCTATCTCGTGGACCCTTTTGTTTAATGTGTGACTCTTGGTTTTTACGAGTTATGCACATGAAGACTCTTGTGCTTCTAAAATGATTAAAAGAAAACTAATTAAAAAATAACGTGGCTGATGGGATTTGAACTCTGGTGCTTTGGTTCAGCAGTGCAAGGTCTTACCAATGAGCTACAAGCTCCTTCTTGCTGTTCAAAAGCAAATCAAACTTATAACTTGTGCTCAGGCTCAAGTACCCCTTTCTGTATTTTTGAAAAAAATTGTACAGAAAGTTTTGGGTTGTCACATTCTACCCTCCATATAAAAATTTCGTCCTCGAAATTTGTAAAAGGAAAGTGTAACGGATTCAAGGAAAGTTTGGTGATAAAACTATTGGTAGTGTATGAAAAATATACGAAGGAATAAAAGAATGCGATAGGTTTGAAAAGAGTTGAGGAAATTACCAGGGTTGCCTTGGTCTACAGTCTCTGCTTCTTCAGCCACTAAAAGGAAAGCGTGACGCCGTGGTATATTTCTACTAACTGGGGGCACATTCCTCTGTCTTTGGGGCATGTTTCTCTGCCCTCGAGGCATGTTCCTCAGTGCCTGATGGGATTGGAGAGTAGGTTGTGCAGGTGATGGAGCTGGGAGTGTAAGACGAGATGCAGGAGCTAGGATAGCTGGCCGCTGTGGGTAGTTGGTGGGTGTGTGAGCTGGGTTGCGTCTTTAAGGACAGTTTCCAATTCCGTGATTGGATGCGTCATAAACTAGACACAGGCCATTTGCACGCCTGCAGTCCTTCACCAAATGTCCATTCCTATAAATGTACACGATGGGGCTTCTACGTATTTACTCAGAAGTAAATACACTAAGCGTAACTAAGCAATATAAAAGAAATGTACACAAGAGACAAATGACAATAGATATATATTGAACAACAACTTTATTTATTAACATTCTTTTTACAATACATCTGAAAAAGTAAATACATGGAATGAAAAGCAATGCCTAAACAGTGGTATAACAGAAATGGAATGTACTGAAATGAAATGTACAAGTATCTAGAGCTCCGGGTCGAAGGATAGCTGATCCAAGTCATCGTTGGTAGGCTCAATCTCCTGAAGGTCCGAATCACCTGACGACATTCCAAAAAAGAAGAAAGAGAATGTCGTCAGCGAACAAATCACTCGGTAAGTCCCAAAGATAAGAGAGAAGTAGAATAGACGGAGAGAGTGCAGCTTTTAAAGTTGTATTATATTGTTATAATGTTCTATTTAGTGTTAACGCTGTTGTTTGTAGCTTGGTACAGAAGTGGCCAGTGTATACGATAGGAGTCTCACTAGACCAAAGACTACGGTATATAGAGTACAAGGCTCCGTGATAATACCCGGAACAACGGCGATTGAATTCATGTTAGGTGTCTTATGGTTGCAGTCTCGTGCCACTTCTAACACTTTCCGTACCAATCTACCCCTTATAAACCCCGCGATGTCTTGTTTGTATTGTTTGTATTGTATTGCAAATTGTATTGTCTTGTATTATAGATTGTATAGATAGATAACTTGCCGAAACCATGGTATCAGTAAATGGATGTAACTGGAGAATCATGTAGATGGATGTATATCCATGGTTCGGTTCGGTCAATATAGATTGATTAGATTGAACAGATTGAATATATGAATTCATATTGAATTGTTATATATACTTGAATCATATTCAAGTCAGATTGATTATATTGAGACTCAATCTGAGTCAGACAATTAGAAAAGAAATTGAATCCTGAATTAGGTTTTGGTGTTATCGGTAACCGCTGCATATGGACGGCAGGATTTATGTCTTTTTCAAAGACGATTACTGTGTTGATAACACCATTTGTTAAGTTGTCTACCTTAAATAGGAAAGCACCCATATCTCCGGCTCCTTGAGGCTCAAGAGACTTGTAATAACTCTATTTTTAATGTACAAAGAATTGAATTAAATTCAATGTATACTTGGAGTATTTATTACAGCTGATATCTCTTTAAGTATTTATTTCACTCCATAATTACAAGAAGGAGCTTGTAGCTCATTGGTAATACCTTGCACTGCTGAACCAAGCCACCAGAGTTCAAATCCCATGCCCCACATTATTTTTATATTATTTTGTTTTAAACTTTTTTTGGAAAGTCAACAGTCAAACCGCCATAACTCACAAAATTTATACTGAACACAAAAAACTAAATACACCAAAATTCCCCCCAGATGATTCCCCACCCAACGAGACCTTGACTCGGCCCGACTCGGCCAGCGAACCGGCCGACTCGGGCCGGCGCCGCCGGCCGGACTCGGCCGGACGGCCGAGTCGTCAACACGGAATTTCTTCATGTTGACCTTTCTCACCTGAAAACTTTATTTTCCCTGATCGGTTATCAAATTCTCCATAAATCACTTTTACTCCAAAATTTAATGATTTTTAATGTTTTTCTTATATATTTTTTATTAAAACCCTAACCCTATATAAACACCCCTACCCTCTACCCTCTCACCCTACATTCCTAAGTCCACTCTCTAAAAATTTCAAGAGAACTCGGTACATTAGAAAACGAGCGAAAGGCGAAGCGCTGCCGAAATCGACGGCGAATCCCGGCGATCGTACTAGAACCTATTCACGACGTTTCGACGCACCGACAAACCCACTACTTTCCTAGCACTCTCTAGCTTGTCTAAACCCGTAAGTCTCCCTTTCTATCCTTTTTCCCTTTCATTAAAATACGAATTTAAAACCCGACGGAAATCGGAACAAACCGATTTCCGATTCGGTTTTCTATCAAAACTCACTTATCACTAATTTCATAATGCTTAAACATATTCATGTTGACTACTAATCACTTAAAAATTAATTTGAACAAGTTTTCACACATGAAATGATAGCTTTTGCAATATACCATATTTTTGCACTTAAATACCACCATGTTTAGTTTATCTCAATTAACCCTTTAACATTGCTATACCTTAAAATAGATCACGAGGTAATGACCTACCTCCACACATACGCAAATACAACCCTAATTGATATCATCAAAACTTAGAATACGATAATACAAGAATTTACATTAAAATACCCTTTTCTTTATAAACCTTTTCTGAAAGTTCTAAGTTGTATACAATTTTAAAACAAAATCTCTTAATAGGAAAATACGATATGTCATGGATTATCTAAAGCTGACTTTGTGGTGTCTAGGCTAGGCAAGTGAGCTTAGGTAACTTTAAAAGGCCCGTCTCACGATTCGTGAGCGGATCCCTCCTTCCTCACTTGTACTTACCTGGCCACAATTGGCGGTGAAGAGGCGATTTAAGGCTTCTAATGACTTGTCGTTTAGACCAATTAGAAATAGGCTAGTTGGCTTAGGAAATCCTAGAATCTAAAATACGGAAATTTACACCCTTTTACAAATAAATACCTTATATTTATAAAACCGTTTTCTAAATGACTAGTATTTATTAAATCTTTGCAAAGCGCCACTACAACCCACTTTTGGAGAACTCGATAGGGATAGTACGGTTTATCGTGTACCCTCGGGCTTAGTAGTGCGAGATGCAGACCTCCGCAAGGAGCATTCGGTCTCGAAAGGTTTAAAATACGACATTTAAGAAAAAATGAGATTTTTGGAAAATAAAATATTTATTAAAAATTATTCTTGTATAAACATATATATATTTATCATTTAAACACCTATTTTATTATAAGATAAAGTTTCCACCTTTTCCTAAAAATTACAAGATTAAAAGTTACATTAAAATACCATGAAATTCAAATAAATCAATATTACAAATTAATACCTTTATTTATGTAATTAGGATATTTTCACTAGAAATATCACAAAATAAAATCACACTCATTATAACAATAGAGACGAATAATAAATACTTGAGGTGTATCTTAAAAACTATACAAAAGTATTTTTACAGAAACCCCCCTCAAGTTTTATAAATTACAATAAAGACCCTAACAAATATAGAACTTCGACTTACATTTCTTTTAGTCTGACTTGGGTTTGAGTCTGATTATTTCTGACTTGAATAAGATTCAAGTCAATCTATATTCTTTAATATTCCAACTCAATATGAATACATGAACCCCAGAATCCAGTTAATAATCTATACAACTTGACTGAATCAAACCATGGATATACATCCATTATCCCGTTATTCCATTTACCTGATTATGCAGTTCCAATCTGTTTACCGATATCATGGTTTTGGTCAGTCATCCAACTTACACAATATAATACAACAATACTATCAAAACACTACGGGATTTAAGAGGTAGATTGGTACGGAAGGTGTCAAAGGTGGCACGAGGTGGTCAGATTAAGACACCTAACCTATATTCCGTTGCTGTTGTACCGTGGCTTAACGGTTCCTTGTACATTCCGTTTGCCCCGGTCTCTAGCATATAGAGACCCCTCTCATATACACTGGCATCCTTCTGTACCAAGCTACAAAGAACAGCGTTAACACAATATTCCATAATATTTTATAATCTCTTTAGAAAATATCTCTTATTCTGTCTTTTCTAATTCTTCCTTATCTTTGGGGCTTACCGAGCGATCTGTTCAATGACGACATTCTATTTCTTTCTTCTTTGAATGTCGTCAGGTACTTTGGACCCAGCAGAGATCGAGCCCACAGGTGAAGACTTGGAGCAGTTTCATGAAGATCCTGAGCTCTAGACATTGTACCTTGTTCTATTCGGTATTTTCATTTCCTGTTATGCCATTGTTTATGCATCGCTTTCTCATTTCAGTTGTATTTACTTTTCATGCATTGTACAAAAGAATGTTATTAATAAAGTTGTTGTTATTTTTATATCTCTTATCTCTTGTGATTTACTTTTATATTGCTTAGATACGCTTAGGGTATGTACTTCTGAGTACATACGTAGCGGACCTCGTCGCGTCTCCTTCGCCGTACGCCGGGAAGCGGGGCGTGACAGGTTTTGTTGGTGGCCCATGCAGGTCAGAGCTGTATGAATCCCTATCATGCAGTTCTGGTCTGCGTGAACAACCTAAGCAATATAACACAAGAACCAGCAACTAAAACATTCGTTACAATTCATGTTTCTTGAATCTTACAAATTTCTATTCCTTGAATCTTATCATTTCATGTATTTGAATCTGTCCTAACCCAAATTTTTCTTCAAGGTTATGGATTCCCCGAACAACACCAGCACCAATGTCAACAACACACCTCTAGCACTACCTCTTGTACCAGCTGTTCCTGCACCACCCACTGAGCAAACAGTGCTACTTGAGGCGATTTGTAGCCTTCTCGAGGGACAACAACAACTCCTGAACCGTCCCGAGACCGATGCAACAGGGGTAAAGCAATTCAGGGCTTTACACCCCAAGCAGTTCTCTGGTAAAGGAAGCCCTCTTTAAGCAGAAGAATGGGCACAGAGCATAGAAGATGATCTGTCAGCAGCTCAAGTGCCAGACCTAGCTTGGGTCCGTGTGGCAAAACTACAACTCACGGATAATGCTCGCAACTGGTGGAAGGCGGAAGAAAGTCGTCTGGTACAGCCGATTGAATGGAAGACCTTTCGCGAGAAGTTCGACGCGAAATACTTCCCTGTGACTGCCAGGTTTCCAATGGAGCAGCAGTTTATTCATCTACAACAGGGTTCAATGTGGGACAAATCAGTAGATGAGTACGACGCTGAATTCACTATGCTAAGCCGGTAAGATATGTCACAACAGTTCAATTTTTTTTTAAATATCACATACTATACAGCTAACATAATCCTTAAACAGATTCGTGACACACTTGATACCGACGGACGAGATCAGAGCCCGTCGCTTTCAACAAGGACTGGACACGGAGATTCAGGCTGCTCTAGCCACAGGAAAAATTTTGACTCATGAGGATACTCTGGAAGGTGCCCGCAGTTATGAGGCAGTAATAAAAGTAAGGGGCAGACCTCAGTCTGCAGGAGTCAAACGCACTGCCAACCAGATGGCAGGTGGAGCCTCGTCCAGGCTACCTTTCGTGCCAAGACGACCCGGAGTACCAACCCATCGTCCCAGCCCAGCCTTTTGCACCTACTGCAAGAGAACTGGACATATGATGAAGGACTGCCGTCGAGCCAACCACATTTGCTTAGTCTGTGGCTCAGCTACTCACGATATTGGGTCTTGTCCCCAAAGACAGAACCCAGTTGCTGCACCCAGGCCAGCAATTACTTATCCCCAGCGACCAGCTCTTCAGGCACCTGCTCCAAGACCTGCACTCCATGCACCACCCAGAAGACCACAAGCTGCACCACCTCCTCGTCAGTTCCATCAAGCTCAAAGGAACGTTCCGAGGAATGCTCCTCAGGCCTGGAGGAATGTACCAAGGCGCCAGGCTTTCACGATGTCCGTGGAAGAAGCTGAGGCCACTGGCCAAGTCATCACTGGTAAACTTTTCTTTTCAAACTTTGCTTTTCTATCCTGCTACTTAGTTACATATTTTCTATACCTAAAACAAATCCCACATACCTTAGGTACAATCTTAGTATCCTCAATCCCTGCACTTGCACTGTTTGATACTGGAGCATCACACTGCTTTATGTCGCAACGGTTTGTCCGAACCCATGCGATTCCAGTCTCACCGCTTGTATCCAGCTGGAATGTCAGTTCAGGAAATGGCGTTCTAAAGGCAACTATGGGATACAGCATGTGTCCAGTCGTCGTCTGCAGTCGAGAGTTTTATGCTGACTTCAAAGTGCTGGACATACCGAACTTCGATGTGGTTCTAGGAATGGATTGGCTTGGAACTTTTTATGCTACCATAGATTATCGTCAAAGGAGGGTAGTATTCGAGATCCCAGACCATCCGGTCTTCTATTTCAAAAGCGGAGACCGTACACTAGAGCCAAGTACCTACAAAGTGAAGCCAAGAGAAGCAGTAGTTGCACAGCTCAAGCAGAGGAAGAATCAAGACCAGATGTGGTTCGAGAGTTCGACGATGTATTTCCTGACGATATATCAGGTTTGCCTCCCGATCGAGCTCTTGAATTCAGTATTGATTTAGTACCAAGAGCATAACCGGTGATCAAAGCACCCTATCGTTTAAATCCAGAAGGTTTGAGGGAAGTCCGAACACAGTTGGACGAATTACTGGCGAAAGGATGGATTCGTCCCACCACTTCAAATTGGGGATCACCTGTACTACTTGTGAAGAAGAAGGAAGGTTTATACAGAATGTGCATCGATTACAGAGCCCTGAACGAAGTCACTATAAAGAACAAGTATCCACTCCCGCGCATCGATGATTTATTCGATCAGCTAAGTGGATCTTGTGTTTTCTCTAAATTAGATCTTCGTTCAGGTTATCATCAAGTGAAGGTCAAGGAAGCAGATATTCACAAAACAGCTTTCAGAACTCGCTATGGACATTACGAATTTCTAGTGATGCCATTTGGAGTGACCAACGCACCCGCGATATTCATGAACCTTATGAATCAAGTTTTCCGGGAGTATCTAGACAGGTTTGTATTTAGTATAACTTGAGGGGGTTTTATGTAAAAATAATTTTGTATAATTTTCAAAATACACCTCAAGTATTTTATTATCGTCTTTAAAGTTTTCATTGATGTATATTTTATCAATGTGACATTTCTAGCGAATAAAACCTAATTTCATAATATTTGGTATTTATTTGTAATATTGAAATTGTATGGTATTTTCTTGTAATTGAGATGCTTTTTTTTCTTGAATTTTGGAAATGTGGAATATTTTAAATATTAAAAATATATATTTTGATATTAATTATATATATATTAAAAATATAAGTTTTATTTATAATAGAAATCGCATTTTCTAAAGAAAATTGTATTTTTAAATCCTTCGAGACCATACGCTCCTTGCGGAGGTCTGCATCTCGCACTACTAAGCCCGAGGATGTACGATAATCCGCACCATCCCGAACGGGTTCCCCAAAATGGGTTGTAGCGGCACATTGCAAAGATTTGTTAAAATACACTTCTTGTAGAAAGAGGTTTTTATAAGTCGGAGGTAGTTATGTGTAAAATCGTATTTTCCCCAAAACTATGTTCCCAAATTCCATCATGCTATATTACATATGAGTGTTATGAGGAGGTAGGTCATTACCTCGTGAGTTTTCTAAAGGTATAGTAAGGGGTGATTATATTTTATGTTGAAACTAAACTAGATAATATTTTATGTTGAAACTAAACTATATGGTATTTTTCTGTAAAAGTGCTATAAAAATTGAAATATAAATTCTTTTGATATGAAACCTGTCAATATGTTTTTTTAATGTTTAATGATCATGATGTGAGAGTTTAGTATTATTGTGTTTAAGAAAATATAATTTTTAAGGAAAAACCGAATCGGAAGTCGGATTAACTCCACTTCCGTCGGGTTTTAAAATTCTAATTTTTTTAGAATAGTAAAGAGAAGGGGGGGAAGAGACTTACTAGATTTTAGGGTAGAGGAGAGGAAAAGGAAGAAGTGGGAGGCGCCGGTGCGTCGTTTCGTCGCCGGAATCTCCTCGTATCGTCGTCGGAAGTTCGTCGGAGCTTCGCCCTTTGCTAACTCCACTTGCATACAAAATGTCTATGGAATTTTCTTGAGAGTTTGAACAGAAATTTGGAAGTGAAGAGGGGTGATTTTAGGTGTGGTATTTATAGGAAAAATTAGGGTTTAGGGTAAATGAAAGGGTGTGATAAAAATTGTATTTAATTTTGCATTTAAAAAATTAAAAAGGGTGTTTTAAATTCTCTGTTTAATTTTAGAGATTTTAAATGGTGCAGAGGGAGTGGGGTAGGCCAAAGGTCTCAAGGAGTTCAAGAAAACATTAGGATCGGCCGAGCCAACCCGGCGGCACCGGCCGAGTCAGGCTTCCCGCCGGCCCGAGTCAAGCGAGTCGGCGCTGGGCTCGTTGCCACGTGTCCTCTGTCACTTAGTCTATCTCGTGGACCCGTTTGTTTTATTTGTGACTCTTGGTTTTTACGAGTTATGCACATGTAGACTCTTGGGCTTCTAAAAAGATAAAAAGAAAACCAATTAAAAAATAATGTGGCTGATTAAATTTGAACTCTGGTGTTTTGGTTCAGCAGTGTAAGGTCTCACCAATGAGCTACAAGCTCCTTCTTGCTGTTCAAAAGAAAAAAAAACTTATAACTTGTGCTCAGGCTCAAGTATCCCTTTCTGTATTTTTGAAAAAAATTGTACAGAAAATTTAGGGTTGTTACAATCATCCTACACTTGATTAGCGATCAAGTGTAGCGTATTTCTTATACTAAAAGAGTTTAGTGTAGAGGTAGCTTGAGCTAGAGGGACTTTGAGTGGATCGTCTTCGACGCGAAGTGTTAGTTATATGTATGCCCTAGGGGCCATTACTGTACATACGATGTATATTGTAGTGGATGCTTGGACATATATCTGGAGGGCTTTCTTGCTCGACATGATAGTATGCTATCTGGTTGCTCTTTATCTTAACATGTACTCTGATTGTCTCTATGTTACATGTTAATAAAGCCCTTAAAATGAGTACTTGACTACCAGGATTATGATGCAGATCATACCAGTGGGGACAGTGTAGTCGCTAAGTACATCCTTCAAATGTTCCTAGTCGTAGGTGTATCGAGACCGGGCATCGATATACCAGAGTAAACTAGCGTATAGCTTCTCGACCCATATAGATGGGCGATGGATGATCCCATATCCATTGGTGTTTGACATTAGAGATAGTATACGGGTGCTCAGTGGAGACTGGGTACACTAAACGGACTAGCCGAGAACTCCTAGATGGTATTATACCTATCATCAAATAGCAGTTCTCTGGTGACACTGGTACAGGTTAGTCTGTAGACCCGAGATCGTTATAGAGTCTTGTGTAATTCCCACTGTGCTTTTATTTCCACCTTACCACGTTCAAGAGAACGTGCAAAACGGTGGCTTTTGGGTACAGTCCCGAATCACATGGAGGCAATGAGCGATAGGATGGGTTTCGTCTCTCCCGGTATTGGGGGTTAATGTTGCGTTGTGCTCGATTGGTTATAACAGGAAGTCCCTGGCCAGGGCTACTTTAGAGATATACTGGTAAGTGTTATCAGTAGTTTCTCGAGCCGTTATGAGCCTCACATCGGCACGACTTATCGAGTTACTGGGGTCCAACGTTTACCACCCCTAGACGAGATATGCGACATATCAGACGAAGAGACCGGACTGTATGGTAGTGTTACTGATTGGATTCGTAGGAGTGTGAGCAGGCTTGCTTGTTGATCTTCTGATCGCTCAATACCCGAGTGACCGTTATGTTTTGCAAACCGCTTGCGGCTTGTGGGTGTTTGATATAATCATCACCTACTGCCGGCGTATTGACGAGTCTTTTGAGTCCTACACAGAGGTTTCCTGGCTCAAGCGAAACGGAGTAGAAGCATATATGTGGTATGTACGGGATCGAGATTGATACGATATGAGATACCGTATTCTATTCTCGCGATTTGTGACATTGGTCGGTTATATGCGATATAGCTGGGTTATCGGATCAAGTGTTGATTCGATAAGTTGTTACATATAATATTAGTCGGTTGTATATGATATAGCCATATTATTAAATCAAGAGTTGATTTAATAATTTAATGTATAATTATATATTTGATATATTACATTACATTAGCTAATATTAAGCCTACTTATGATTTCTTTTTCTCACTTGTTTTGTGCATGTGTATATATGTGATATATATATATATAAGTGTACATTATTTTGTGTCAAGCTTGATGATACATGCAACAAAGGTGTGTGTATGATTTACACCATGCTTGGTTTAATTGCTAGGGCTTTTAATTATTTTGGTAATTACAAATGGTGGCATTTTGTCATGACAAATAGCTTGTAGAAGCTTGTAGTCTTCATTGACCAAGTCCACTCTTTTGTTTTGCCTAAGATATTTTTTAACCCAACCAATTAAACTTAGCCTTGGTTAACTCTCTACAAAGATGAGTATATGATACTAACTCACCTAGGGTTGCCATTATCAAATGGATAATTCCGTGAGAGTTTTCTTCTTCTTCTTCCTCTCAAGCTTTCTAACTTTAATGGAAAATGATGAAAACTTGTGAGAAAATTAAATCTAAAGTGAGCTCACTTCCTACTTCATCATTCTCTACTACTTGCTATTTAGTATAGGGTGTTTGCTTCACTAATTCCATAATTAGTAAAGAGATAGCTTGGGTTAGTGTCTCCTCGACGTAGATCATCTTCGGCCTCGAAGTCTTCTAGCAAACTTGATCTGTACGTCTTGTGGAGCCTCTCCAGAGTCCGAAAGTTCATGATCGCGGCGAAGGGACGACTATACGGAGCTAATGAAGTGAAGGACCGGTCTACAAAGGTTGTATTCCTTGTTCACTTTACTTGCAAAGTCGTTTGCATTTCATTCCGTCGATTTTTCTAGTTACCGATTCTAAGTTAGGGTTAGCTAGAATGGCAAAGCTTTAAATTTAGCATGGACAATGCCTACCGAAACCTTGCTGCCGTCCTAGGGAACCCTGCAGTAGTATCAGAGCCATGGTAGAAAATTAGACAGATTTTGTTAAGATTACGAAACCGAAATACTCCGAAACTTGAAACGCGAAATTGTAGTTTCTGTCGATTCTAAAAGGTTGCCAAAATTTTTTTTAAACAAGTACAGAATGTTATATGGGATATATCATGAACACCATGAAAATTTCAGGGGGTTTGCTCGGATTTTGGCCGAGGACAACAAGGTTGGGGCCGGCCACTTTGGTTTGTTTTTGCCTGAAATTTTCACTGTGTTCCAGTGACTGGGTTTTGGTGTTTCAGGTGTTGTTTATTTTTGCTAATTTTTCATGTGACGTAATCTTATACTGTAAGCAATTCGAAGTGTTTCGTATTCTTAGTTTTAACATTGTTTCGGGTTATTCACATATTGTCTAGGCGAAGTTTAAAAGTTCGATCGAATATCAAAAACCCATTTTTCCAAGTTTAACGTATTCAGAAAAACATGCAAGTAATTCTGTGGACCCTGTAGAAGAATGAAACCCTAACTCGACTTTTTGGATCGTGGAACCGCGGTCATACCTTAGGGTTTGCCGCAGTTCCGTGGCGACATGAGTGAGGCTTGGGTCTGCCCTTCTACGGCTGGTGCATAGGTACTGTTGCATATTCTGGGTATTATTGAACTGTGCTCAAGTGTTGAGCTATCGGGGAATTGTGGGACTTTGATGATTCAATCGAAAAGTTTAACGTCGTCCGGGTATCATGTGATTGGATACAATATTTGGAATCCACTTAAGTAGTTATGAGATAACTAGTTTGAATTTTATAAATCTAGCAGTTTAGTCTCATTTGATCGGTTGCCACAGGATTTTGATGTGATCAAAAGTCTGTCGCAATCACGTAGCGTACGCGGATACTCGCCGGGTAACCTTATTAGATAGCCACGCCCCATAGCCCTGACCAAGTGACTGTAGGAGAACCCCGTCGCTAAAAGCATCCGTTCGGGTGCTCGCAGCAGCGGTGTTCCTCCTTAATGCACTTTGTCGACGGTATCGGGGGGTGCGGCCTTCTACTAAAGTTTCCGCGAGCATTCGATCAGGATGTCGGGAATCTTGTTGAATTGCCCGACTGGATATTGAAAAGTGTTTTCGAGATCGAGACTAAAATGCGGGGTTTATAATTGTTAGGCATGAGATGTCTAAGGTTGGTTAGGAATGAAACCCAAAGTATGTGATATTTCGGGTTTATGATGTCTAACGTGGTTGCGGATTCCAACTGTTATAGTTTTTCACTTTCTTTTCTGCGACGGTAAGTGTAATGTGTGATATATCACCGGTTTCATTACTATAAGTCAACGATAATTGGGATACGCATATTTACTTATGTTGATAACATGTGATGTTATGTGTTGCTGTGATATGTTATATTGGATCGTTATGTTT
Organism: Agapanthus africanus; assembly: GCA_030015575.1. Lineage (NCBI taxonomy): Eukaryota > Viridiplantae > Streptophyta > Magnoliopsida > Asparagales > Amaryllidaceae > Agapanthus > Agapanthus africanus. The sequence goes on along the minus strand of CM057349.1, from coordinate 409,825,568 downwards.
GAATAGCCGGGGGTTTTATGTGAGATGAGAGTTTTTCATTTTCATTTATATAAAATTCATTGTATGTAATATTCTTTTATTGGAGCACTTCCGGGTTGAGGATGATGTCACCATTGTATATTATTTACTTTTCCGCATTAGGATAGACCCAAGGAGGGGAGCATAAGTAACCGGGTTTTAGGGTCCTGTAGGAGACCATCTCGAGGAGTCGAGACCGGGTCTCCTAACCCTAGAATTTATAGGGTTGCTTGCCGCTCTCGTAGGGGTCTAGGGATGTGGGATTGACTATTCATCATGACCGTGGAATCTGTGTTTTATACAGGCTTAATTTAAAACCCGAAAATCCTAGTATATCCAATATTTCATATGTTGTGTTCTGCTGCGATTTATCTGTGATGTGATCACCGTATATGTTGAGATAGATACTGGATATAGTATATATGATATATTATATAGACGTTGCTTATGTTTTACACCCGCGGTAGCCCTGCCCCGCTCTGCCGTTAGTTACCTAACCTAACGGTGCACGAGGGGACATCGAGGCGAATGCGGATGGCATAAGCTACGTTGTATTTATCTGTGATGTTTAGGTAACTTAAATGATGGGACATTCATTAATGAGATTAATGAAACTAAAAGAAACCTAAAGATATTATGGAATCGAATTTTCAAAAACGGGTAGCTCTAATTGTTTCTTTGCATAGCGGTATTCCTTGTAGAATATCCAGCACCTTATTCGATAAGGAAAGAGTCGAGATCCCTTCATCGGGAGTGACCTCTTTAGCAATAACTGACAGATGCTACAACTCTCGGTTTGTCTTTTGATTGCTTCTATAGTTTTTGCTTTGCATAGTGGTATTTGTGAAATATCCTGCACCTTATTCAATAAGGAAAAAACCGAGATCCCTTCACCGGGAGTGACCTCTTTAGCAAAACTAGTAAAAACCTAAAAAACACTCCATTTTAAATCACTCAATTCTACGACGATATCAAGTTCATTACGCAAAAGGTTTTCTTAAAAACCTGTCGTAGCCCTCCGTCATTTCAGATAAGTAATAGTTAGTATTCGTGCTGCATTTGTTGATCTTGTCAAGGCGTAGTGTGCGGTAGCTGATTAGTGCTGATCTGCTAGCATATGATGCGATTGTTTTATGATAGTCGTGCGACCTTGTTGACCTTGTCAAGGGTCGTGCGGGTGGGTTGAACTTGACTTGCGGTCTATGGTTTGTTGACCTTGTCAAGGTCATAGATTGCTCGGGGCAAAATATTATCAGGAATTTCAAGTGTTGCAATTTGCAAATGAGATTGCATACCTCCTATGAGATAGTTGGATCCCGATACCTACTGCGAGTAAGAGTTACTCCTGGGAAAGTTTTACAAATTACAATTAGCCGATCAAGTAGGTGTCTAGAAAGGTGTTAACGGGGTTACGCCCCTGGGAAAACGAGGTTTATTTTAATTAGGTCCGTGCGAAAGCACGGGAAACCTCCCTCAAAGTACCGGCACTGGCCTGGCTGAAAGATTGGCGAACTTGTAGGGTGTAATTAATCCCGGCTGGTCTTACCTTTTAGAGTTTGAAGGAAGATTTGACTAAAACAGTGGGAGCCATCCTGATTAGATAAATTCATAACCAATCTAATCTTGTAAGAGCATACGCTGAGTGTTTTCTTCTCTCTCTCCTGGTAGCGACTATATCACACCTTAATCAAGATAATAATAGGATGTATTGACCGAACCCGCTTGTTATACTGAGCTGGGAACATTGGTCCCGCTCCAACTTATAATTGTTATAAGACAGAGCAGAAAATAGGGGAATACCAGGATTCCCGTGCCGCCCAAATGAAGAAAGTGCATAAAGATATATCTTTTTCGGGTGTGTTCAATACCGAGAACTGTTTCTCTGTTTTCTTTACGTCCTGGGTATGAGATACCGGATCAGGATCCCACAAATGCAATCTGTTACATGGGCTACAGATAGGTAGAGAACTGAGAATGGGTGATAAGTTTTAAAAATTAGAAATGGTGCAAGTGTTGCAACCAAAGCAGTTGGCAGTTATCACCCTGTGTTACCAAATATGTTGATTCTGAACGAATGCTATTAGATACCGAACCTAATGTACAACATCATATCAGTCTCTTTATTTAGAAAAAAGGATATAATTTTGTATTGTTGGATAATATTTTGAACATTTCCTATATCAAGAGTTGATCAGTTCAGACACGTTATCTAAAAGTATATACGTTCTAAATCAAACTACAGTTCTTAACGTATAGAACACACACAAGAGGAAGAGTTCAGAAATGAACGGATCTTTCTTAAGCCATTATAGACTAGGTCATATTAATGCGACCCGACTAGCTAAGTTACATTAAGATGCATATTTAAATCAGTTTGAACTTACATCTTGTGAAACTTGCCAGTCATGTCACAAAGATAAGGTGACCATAGCTCCGTTTATTGGAAACAGAGAAAGAGTTAGTGAACTCTTCGGATTGATACATGATGATGTATGTAGGTCCCTTATCTACACATGCCAGAACTGGTTCTTTGTACTTCATTACATTCACTGACGATCTCTCAAGATTCACACATGTATTCCTGTTGAAACACAAGTCTGAAACTTTTAAGAAATTCAAAGAATATAAGTTAGAAGTAGAGAACCAATATGGGTATAAGTATTATGTCCTATGATGAGATCAGGAAGGAGAATACTTGAGCACGGAATTCCTGGACTATTTTAAAGGAGAATGAGATTCTCTCTCAGCATTACTCCTCCGTATACACCACAGTACGTTGGTATCGGGGCGGAGCAATCGCACCCTATGTGATATGGTGTGCTCTATGATGAGTACTACTGAGTTGCCTATTTTCTTTTGGGGGTTATGCACTTGAGAAGCTGCATACCTATTGAATAGGGTTCCAACCAAATCAGGTGCCTACCACTCCATATGAGATATGGTATGGGAAGAGCCCATCTCTTAAGTAAGTTAAGATTTAGGGTTGTCCAGCCTATATCTAAAAGAAAAATCCGGACAAGCTCGAGGCAAGGTCAGTTCTGTGGAAGTTTGTTGGATATCCCAAGCATTCGCAAGGGAATATCTTTTACCACACCGAGCAACAAAAAGTGTTTTATTTCTCGGCATGCCACCTTTTTAGAAAAGGAATTTCTTGTGAAAAAATTAGTGGTCATGAGGTAGAACTGGAAGGAGTTCCAGCTATACAAACTGCGGCTGATGATTTGGTAGAACCGGAGGATTCAATAGCTCCCGACGAACCTCAGCCTCTTCGCCGATCTGGTAGGGTTCCTCATCCACTTGAGAAATACTACGGTCTTCTCTATGACAGTGGGAGCGAGGATTGCATCATGAGATGATGACCCAACTAGTTTCGAGCAGGCCATCAAGAGTGGCGACTCTGTAAGAATGGCTGGATGCTAAGCGATCTGAGATGGAATCCATATACACTAACAAAGTATGGACTTTGGTTTCTTTATCTGATGGGTTAAATCCCCATCAGGAACAAGTATATCTTGAGAAGATTACTTGGTGTAGATGGAAAAGTTGAGACTTTCAAAACTAGACTTGTTGCAAAAGGTTCTCATCATCGACCAAGTGTGGATAATGATGAAACCTTTTCTCCAGTGGCTATGCTTAAGTCCATCCGGATCCTACTTGCCATTGCTACATACCATGACTACGATATCTGGCGGTTGGGTGTCATGACTGCTTTTCTAAATAGTGATTTAGAAGAGAGCGCCTATAAGTACAAAGCCAGAGGGCTTCGTAGACAGTAGAAGCAGCGGAAACATGTGCAAGTTGCTTTATGGGTTAAAGCAGGCATCGCGGAGATGGAACATCTATTTTGATGTGGTAGTCAAAGCGTTTGACTTCATCAAAATGGTGGATGAACCTTGTATATACAAAAAGGTAGTAGGGAGTATGGTGATATTCCTCGTATTGTACGTGGATGACATACTTTTTATAGGGAAGGAGTTTCCTGTGCTACGCTCGGTCAATCTCCTCTTATCACAGAGGATTCTCCATTTAGGATCAAGGCGATTCCTTCTAAATCCTGGGTTTTGGATCTATGAGATAGATCTAAGTGGATGTTAAGGTTCTCACTAAGTGTAGTGAGATGGTATCAATCGATCCTGGGAAGAATCATTGGAAAGCTTTCAGGGTGGTAAGGTCGACTGAATGTCAGTAGCAGGCATTGTCTTTACCCTCAGTGGAGGGACGGTATGATGGAAGAGTTCCAAGCTAAATACCGTGGCAAACTAGACGATAAAGGCTGGATACATCGCTAACAAGGATGCTACCAAAAAGGCAGTCTGGATGTACACTAGTTCATGAGATGAACTTCGTTCCTACCATTGTGTGACAATGAAGTTGTGGCTTTGGCTTAAGAACCCCCGTCCCATCAGTGATCCAGACATATTCTTAGGCAGTATCACCTGATCATGGAGATGGTTGATCTCCAGGGAGATCGAGGATAGGAGAGTAAACACAGAGGACAACACGGCGGATCCACTCATGAAGGCCTATTCCCAGGAGAGACATTTATGGGATGGTTGAGTATGAGATACTACAACCACTGCTGATTGTTGGGTATGGGATACTACAACAGATGGTCCTAGTGCAAGTGGGAGATTGTTAGTTATATATATACCGTAGAGGCCATTACTGTACATACGATGTATATTGTAGTGGATGCTTGGATATATATATATATATATGGAGGACTTTCTTGCTCGACATGATAGTATGCTATTTGGTTGCTCTTTATCTTAACATGTACTCTGATTGTCTCTAAGTTACATGTTGATAAAGCCCTTAGGATGAGTACTTGACTACCAGGATTATGATGCAAATCATACTAGTGGGGACAATGTAGTCGCTAAGTACATACTTCAAATGTTCCTAGTCGTAGGTATATCGAGACAGGGCATCGATATACCAGAGTAGACTAGCGTATAGCTTCTCGACCCATGTAGATGGGCGATGGATGATCCCATATCCATTGGTGTTTGACATTAGAGATAGTATACGGGTGCTTAGTGGAGACTGGGTACACTGAACGGACGCGCTGAGAACTCCTGATGGTATTATACCTATCGTCAGATAGGTATAATCTGGTGACACTGGTACAGGTTAGTCTGTAGACCCGAGATCGTCATAGAGTCTTGTGTGATTCCCACTATGCTTTGATTTCCACCTTACCACGTTCAAGAGAACGTGCAAAACGGTGGCTTTTGGGTACAGTCCCGAATCACATGGAGGCAATGAGCGATAGGATGGATTTCGTCTCTCCCGGTGTTGGGGGTTGATGTTGCGCTGTGCTCGATTGGCTATAACAGGAAGTCCCTGGCCAGGGATGCTTCAAAGATATACTGGTAAGTGTTATCAGTAGTTTCTCGATCCATTATGAGCCTCACATCGGCATGACTTATCGAGTTATTGGGGTCTGACGTTTACCATCCCTAGACGAGATATGCGACATATCAGACGAAGAGACCGGACTGTACAGTAGTGTTACTGATTGGACTCGCAGGAGTATGAGCATGCTTGCTTGTTGATCTTCTAATCGCTTAATACCCGGGTGGCCGTTATGTTTAGCAGACCGCTTGCGGCTTGTGGGTGTTTGATATGATCATCACCTACTGCCGGCGTATTGAAGAGTCTTTAGAGTCCTACACAGAGGTTTCCTGGCTCAAGCGAAATGGAGTAGGAGCACATATGTGATATGTGCGGAACCGAGATTGATACGATATGAGATACCGTATTCTATTCTCGTGATTTATGACATTGGTCGGTTATATGCGATATAGTCGGGTTATCGGATCAAGTGTTGATTCGATAAGTTGTTACACATAATATTAGTCGGTTATATATGATATAGCCAGATTATTAAATCAAGAGTTGATTTAATAATTTAATGTATAATTATATATTTGATATATTACATTACATTAACTAATATTAAGCTCACTTATGATTTCTTTTTCTCACTGGTTTTGTGCATGTGTATATATGTGATATATATAAGTGTACATTATTTTGTGTCATGCTTGATGATACATGCAACAAAGGTGTGTGTATGACTTACACCATGCTTGGTTTAATTGCTAGGGTTTTTAATTATTTTGGTAATTACAAATGGTGGCATTTTGTCATGACAAATAGCTTGTAGAAGCTTGTAGTCTTCATTGACTAAGTCCACTCTTTTGTTTTGCCTAAGATATTTGTTAACCTAACCAATTAAACCTAGCCATGGTTAACTCTCTACAAAGGTTAGTATATGATACTAATTCACCTAGGGTTGCCATTATCAAATGGATAATTCCATGAGAGTTTTCTTCTTCTTCTTCTTCCTCTCAAGCTTTCTAGCTTCAATAGAAAATGATGAAAACTTGTGAGAAAATTAAATCTAAAGTGAGCCCACTTCCTACTTTATCATCCTCTACTACTTGTCATTTAGTATAGGGTGTTTGCTTCACTAATTCTATAATTAGTGAAGAGATAGCTTGGGTTAGTGTCTTCTCGACGTAGATCATTTTCGGCCTCAAAGTCTTCTAGCAAGCTTGATCCGTACGTCTTGTGGAGCATCTCTAGAGTCCAGGAGTTCATGGTCGCAGCGAAGGGACGACTGCACGGAGCTAATGAAATGAAGGACCGGTCTATAAAGGTTGTATTCCTTGTTCACTTTACTTGCAAAGTTGTTTGCATTTCATTCCGTCGATTTTTCTAGTTAACGATTCTAAGTTAGGGTTAGCTAGAACGACAAAGCTTTGAATTTGGTATGGATGATGCCTCCGGAAACCTTGCTGCGTCCTAGGGTGTTAGTGTATATGCCCTAGAGGCCATTACTGTATCATACTGGTTTGTATATTACTTAATGGATGCTTGGGATATTCACCTTGTATATACAATCTTGCTCAAAATAGTAGTATGCTACTTGGTTTGTTTCTACTTCAATGTGTACATGTGTTTATTTTTGTATATCGCCTATACACATTAGTGGAGCTCTTAGGATCTTTGCTTGATTACTAGCGATGTGATGGCCGTCACACTAGTGGGGCTGGGTAATCTATAAGCACATCCTTATGCAGGTCCCTGGTCGCAGGACTATCGAGACAGGGCATCGATACTCCGGAGTAGACCAGCGCATGCGCTTCTCATCCCAGTGTGGGAGACGGTCTGTCCCACAGCCGTCAGTACATCGTACTTGAGATAGTATGCGGGTGCTCGTTAGGTTACGGGTACACTGGACAGGACTCGTCGGGAACTGACTAGTTGGTATTATACCTATCGTCAGTTATCAGTTCCCAGGTGACATGAGTACAGCTTAGTCCGCTGACCTGACACTGTCACTTCGCCTCGAGTGTGTTCCCACTGTACTTTGATCACTACCCTACCACGGCTCAAAGGAGTCGTGCAAACAGGTAGTGGTTGGGTGCAGTCCCGAAGCACTTGGAGACAGTGACGGTTAGACAGGATTCGTCTCTCCCGGTATTGGGGGTTGGCATCGCGCTGTGTCTAGGAGAGCCATTACACGAGTAGTCCCTGGCCAGGGCAAACGAGATACACTGGTAGGTTTCCAGTGTTATCTCAGGGTGTTTTGGGCTTCGCTCCGGCACGACTTGTACCGCTATTGGGCGACTGACGTTTACCGCCCCCTAGGCCCGCCATACGATGTATCAGACGAACAGACCGGACTGTACGGAGAATGTCACACTCAGGCTCAGTAGGAGTTCAGATGGGTTTCGCCTCGTCAGTCTTCTTATCGGCATTACCTGGGGACCGTTACGCACAGCTAGTGCCGCTTGCGGTCTGTGGTTAAACCCACTGCCAGCGTAGTGTCGAGTCTTTAGAGTCCCACACAGAAAAACCCTTGACCGAGTCAACTCGGCCGTGCGCCGCGGAAACGCGGCGCTTTGATCGAGTCAGGGACCCAAATTTTTGCAGTTTACTCATTGGGGTATTTTGGGATTTTTAGTATATATATTTTCAACCCAGATTTTCCAGAACGAAAATTTTATTTTGGGGTCCCGAAAATCCGTATTTTTGATCGAACTTCTAAAAGACTTTAGCTAACGGGTTTTTCTGTTATGTGATATTTGTATTGAACGTCTACTAATCGCTATATGTCGATTAGTGGGGGTTATACAAATCTGTGATCTGTAATATTGCTGGAATGTGGATATGAATATGTTGGATTGTCGCGGGTGAATAGCCGGGGGTTGTGAGACGAGATTTTCTTTTCTTTCAATTCATGTAAATTTGTAAATTGATGTAATAATTATTTGTATGGCCGCACAACCGGGTCGGGGTTGTAGCCGTCATTGTATAATTTCTTTTTACTGTTTTTGCTCCTAGGATAGACCCATGGAGGGGGTGCACAAACTACCGGGTATGCCGAAGTGTCGAGTGGCCTACTCATGGAGATGAGGGAGGTTACTACGCTTCGGGTACTTGGCGGGTAGTTTGCCGCACCCGTAGGGGTCTTGGGTGGGGTATTTGGCTATTCACCGCGACCGTGTAATCTGTTTGTCGTTACAGGCTCGTGTGAATTACAGATTCCTAGTATATCCAATGTATTCATCTGTGATCTGAAATGTTTATCATTGCATTATATCTATATATGATATTATTTAGGCGTTGCTTATGTTTTACAGCCGCGCTAGCCCAGCCCCCGCTCTGTCGTTAGTTAAGTAACCTAACGGGTAATGACGGGGCCCCGTGGCGAATGCGAATGGCATAAGCGTACGTCATATTTTGGTTGTTTTCTGCAATGGTAGGATTAAATGATGGGACGCATTAAAAGAACTAATGCAAGAATATCACGCATTAAAAGAACTAATGCAAGATAATAAACCAAGTTAAAGTCGTTGGAACACTTTCGAAAAACCACTCGGTTCTTTTCAAAACAAACTTTTAAAATACGGAGTTTGAGCCACTCCATTTAAAAGCTATCTCATTCCATCGACCAAATCAAGTTCACTACGTTCACGGTTTTGCCAAAACCATCCGTAGCCCTCCATCATTTCAGTTAAATATTCGGTAGTATTCAAGCTATGTATTTTGACCTCACGCCAAGGCATAGTGATTGGTAGCTGCCGGATATTTATCTGTTGCATAGATAGAATGCGTTGGTTTGAGACAGTCGTACTGCCATTTTGGCCTACGTCAAGGGTATGTACGGGTGGGTTCAAATTAACCTGGATAATGATGGGACGAACTTGACATGTGACTTATGACATTTTGACCTCACGCCAAGGTCATAAGAGCATGGGGCAAAAATCCACATCGGGAGTTTCATAAGTACTGAAACTTGCTAGATTTGCATACCATTTGGAGTGTGATGATTCTGGTAGGATTCCTTCAGTTTCGTCACGCAATAATATTTGGATCTCGATCCTACTATGAGTATATGCTACTCCTCGGGAAATTTCTCACTTAACGATCAATGCTATAAACCTAGTAGGTGCCTAGAAAGGTGTTAGCGGGGCTACGCCCCCAGGGAAAAGAGGTTCTTTAATTAAGGAACTTCGCGAAAGCGTTGGAAAACCTCCCTCGAAGTACCGACACCGGCCTGGCTGAACGGTTAAGCAAGTATTGTACGGTGGGATTGATCCTGACTAATTCTTCCTTTATGGTTTGAGGAGGGATTCGAGAAACAGTGGGAGCCATCCTGTTTAGACAAATTAAAAACCACTCTAAACTTGCAAGAGCATCATGCTGAGTGTTTCTTCTTCTCTCTCCTAATTGCAGCGACCAATCGACATGACTGGACTTAAGTTACTCCTAGATAAAAACAAACTGACAGGGCCAAACTACAAAGATTGGCTCAGGAATGTCAAGATAGCAATCACTTACGACAAGCTGGGGTATCTTCTTACCACCAAAGCTCCCCCTGTCCCTGGTCCAACTTCCAGCGTCGCGGATAAGGAAATCCGCAAGACTTGGGAGATTGATAGCGCGAAGGCCAAATGCCTCCTGCTTGCCTCGATGGACAACGAACATCAGAGGAGGCACGAGAATATGGACATGGAATCCATATTGCTTCATACAAAAGAACTGTATGGAGAGCAATCTCGTATCACAAGATACGAAGCGTCGAAAAAGTTATTTTCGACAAGAATGGCCGTCGGATCATCAGTAGCCGAGCACGTGCTAAAGATGATCGGCTACATTGAGGAGCTCGCGGACCTAGGGATCACATTGGAGAGTGAGCTATATACGGATATAGTTCTCCAGTCCCTTCCTTCCACTTACGCCCAGTTTATACTGAACTTCAACTTACAAGAAAAAGAGGTTGAACTTTCAGAGCTCCTCAACATGCTGAGGAGCGCAGAGGGCACCCTACAGAAAGGTAGGGATACATCCACTTTGTTTGTAGGAGGATCATCTTCTTCTAGGTCCAAGGCGAAAGCCAAGGGAAAGAAGAAGAAGGCCCCCGCCAAACCAAGGGGCGGTGTTAGTAAAGTGGATACGAAGGGAAAAGGTAAAACAACAAAGATAGCGGGGAAGCTTGTGGATAAGGAAGAATGCTTCTATTGTCATAAGAAAGGACACTGGAAGAATGATTGCAGGGCCTGGAAGGCCAGAACACAGGAATTGAAGCAGGTTGCAGCTTTAGCTTCAGGTGTGTATGTTATTGAAAACTGTCTTTCAATAAACTCTACTTCCTGGGTATTGGATACCGGATCAGGATCTCATATCTGTAATTCTTTGCAGGCGTTGAGAAACCGTAGGGTTTTGAAGGCAGGTGACATGACCCTCAGAGTTGCGAACGGAGCTAGCATGGATGCTAAAGCCGTGGGGGACTATCACCTGGGAATGTCAGATGGACATGTTTTGGTTTTGCGTAATTGCTTTTTTGTACCCAACGCAACTTGTAATATCATTTCTGTATCTTTAGTTTCTAAAGAAGGTTATGAATTTGCGTTTGTAAGTAATGTTGTAAACATTCACCTTAATCAAGTTTTGATTGGGTCAGGTACATTGAATAATGGTATATACGTGTTAAACCAACCACAGATTTTTAATGTCCAGAATACACACAAAAGAAAGTCTCCAGAAATAAATCAGACTTTCTTATGGCATTGTAGATTCGGTCACATCAATGAGAGAAGGTTGACGAAGTTACATACAGAAGGGTATTTGAATGCGTTCGAATATCAGTCGTATGCCACTTGTCAATCCTGTCTCAAAGGAAAGATGACAAAGACTCCGTTTACTGGACATGGAGTAAGAGCGAGCGAGCTCTTGGGACTCGTACACAGTGACGTGTGCGGTCCAATGTCTACACATGCCCGAAGCGGACATTCTTACTTCATTACTTTTACGGATGACTTCTCAAGGTACGGTTATGTCTTCTTAATGAAACATAAGTCCGAAGCCTTTGGAAAATTCCAGGAGTATAAGAATGAAGTAGAGAAACAGACCGGCAAAAGTATTAAGATTCTAAGATCGGATCGAGGTGGAGAATACTTAAGTGCCGAGTTCCTGGACTATTTAAAAGAGAACGGAATTCTCTCTCAGCTTACTCCTCCATACACCCCGCAACATAACGGTGTATCGGAGAGACGGAACCGCACCCTATTGGATATGGTGCGGTCCATGATGAGTAACGCTGAGTTACCGCGATCATTCTGGGGATATGCGCTAGAATCAGCAGCATACCTTTTGAACCGAGTTCCGACTAAGACTGTGCCTACCACCCCATATGAAATGTGGAGTGGGAAGAAACCCTATCTTCAATATCTGAAGATCTGGGGATGTCCAGCTTTTGTCAAAAAGCAGCATGCGGACAAACTCGAGGCACGCTCAGTACTGTGCAAGTTTGTGGGATACCCAAAGAACACCAGGGGGTATCTTTTCTACTACGCAGAGGAACAAAAAGTCCTTGTTTCTCGTAATGCCCACTTTCTAGAACACCAGTTCTTGGAAAAGGAAAATAGTGGGAGCGCAGTGGAACTGGAAGAAATTCCAGAACCACAGACTATTACTGAAAGGTTAGTGGAACCAGAGGGTTCAACAGAACAGGACATTCCTACGCCGCTCCGCAGGAGTAGTAGGCAGTCTCATCCGCCCGAGAGATACTGCGGTTTTCTCATAGACGGGGATAGAGAGGATTGCATCATAGATTATGATGAGCCTACTAGCTTTCAGCAGGCCGTTCAGAGCGTTGACTCAGTGAAATGGCTGGATGCAATGCGGACCGAAATGGAGTCCATGTACACCAACAAGGTATGGACGTTGAACATTGCTCCAGACGGGGTAAAACCCGTAGGATGCAAGTGGATCTTCAAAAGGAAGATTGGTGTAGATGGACAGGTTGAGACCTATAAAGCTAGGCTGGTAGCAAAGGGTTTTCGTCAAAGACCTGGCTTGGACTATGACGAAACCTTTTCTCCAGTAGCCATGCTGAAATCCATTCGGATCCTTCTTGCCATTGCTGCCTTCCACGATTATGAGATCTGGCAAATGGATGTAAAGACAGCTTTTCTAAATGGAAATTTAGAGGAGTGTGTCTATATGGACCAACCAGAGGGTTTCATTCAGAGTGGGAGCAGCGGAAAGGTGTGCAAGTTGCTTAAGTCCATCTATGGACTAAAGCAGCCGTCGCGGAGTTGGAACATCTGCTTTGATGAGACGGTCAAAGAATTTGGCTTTATCAAAAATCCAGATGAACCATGCATCTATAGTAGATTTGTAGCGAGAACTGTAGTATTCCTCGTTTTATACGTGGATGACATTCTCTTAATAGGAAATGACATTCCTATGCTACAATCTGTCAAGGGGTTCTTGTCACACAGGTTCTCCATGAAAGACCTGGGTGATGCCTCATACATTCTGGGTATCCGGATCTACCGTGACAGATCCAAGAGGATATTAAGACTTTCTCAGTCCAGGTACATCGACACCGTGCTGAAAAGATTCAGTATGGAAGATTCCAAGCGCGGTAACCTGCCGGCTTGTCACGGGATCACCCTCTCTAAAGAGATGTCTCCCAAGACTGATTTGGAGAGGGATCGCATGTTTATTATACCCTACGCTTCTGCGGTAGGCTCTATAATGTATGCGATGTTGTGTACCAGACCGGATGTAGCTTATGCACTGAGTGTGGTAAGCCGGTATCAGTTAAACCCTGGGGAGAAACACTGGATAGCGGTAAAGAACATTCTCAAGTACCTGAGAAGGACTAAGGAGATGTTCTTGGTGTATGGCGGAAAAGACCTCCAGATCGAGGCCTTTGCTGACTCCAGCTTCCAGAGTGACAAGGATGATTCCAAGTCCATGTCGGGTTTTGTCTTTACCCTCAATGGAGGGGCGGTGTGTTGGAAGAGTTCCAAACAGGAAACCGTTGCAGACTCGACGATGGAAGCGGAATACATCGCTGCATCTGATGCCGCAAAAGAAGCTGTCTGGATGAGGAAGTTCTTGAAAGAACTTCAAGTGGTTCCGTCCATTGTTGATCCAATACCTCTGTATTGCGACAACAACGGGGCTATAGCTTTAGCGAAGGAACCCAGGTCCCATCAGAGATCCAGGCACATCTTGAGGCGGTATCACTTGATCAGGGAGATCGTAGATCGCCAGGAGATCGAGGTTCGGAGAGTCGCTTCAGAAGATAACACTGCAGATCCATTCACCAAGGCCCTGCCCTAGACTCAGTTCGAGCGGCTGATCGAGATGATAGGTCTTCGATACGCCAGTACATGGCCTTAGTGCAAGTGGGAGATTGTTAGTGTATATGCCCTAGAGGCCATTACTGTATCATACTGGTTTGTATATTACTTAATGGATGCTTGGGATATTCACCTTGTATATACAATCTTGCTCAAAATAGTAGTGTGCTACTTGGTTTGTTTCTACTTCAATGTGTACATGTGTTTATTTTTATATATCGCCTATACACATTAGTGGAGCCTTTAGGATCTTTGCTTGATTACCAGCGATGTGATGGCCGTCACACTAGTGGGGCTGGGTAATCTATAAGCACATCCTTATGCAGGTCCCTGATCGCAGGACTATCGAGACAGGGCATCGATACTCCGGAGTAGACCAGCGCATGCGCTTCTCATCCTAGTGTGGGAGACGGTCTGTCCCACAGCCGTCAGTACGTCGTACTTGAGATAGTATGCGGGTGCTCGTTAGGTTACGGATACACTGGACAGGACTCGTCAGGAACTGACTAGTTGGTATTATACCTATCGTCAGTTATCAGTTCCCAGGTGACATGAGTACAGCTTAGTCCGCTGACTTGACACTGTCACTTCGCCTCGAGTGTGTTCCCACTGTACTTTGATCACTACCCTACCACGGCTCAAAGGAGTCGTGCAAACAGGTAGTGGTTGGGTGCAGTCCCGAAGCACTTGGAGACAGTGACGGTTAGACAGGATTCGTCTCTCCCGGTATTGGGGGTTGACATCGCGCTGTGTCTAGGAGAGCCATTACACGAGTAGTCCCTGGCCAGGGCAAATGAGATATACTGGTAGGTTTCCAGTGTTATCTCAGGGTGTTTTGGGCTTCGCTCCGGCACGACTTGTACCGCTATTGGGGGACTGACGTTTACCGCCCCCTAGGCCCGCCATGCGATGTATCAGACGAACAGACCGGACTGTACGGAGAATGTCACACTCAGGCTCAGTAGGAGTTCAAATGGGTTTCGCCTCGTCAGTCTTCTTATCGGCATTACCTAGAGACCGTTACGCACAGCTAGTGCCGCTTGCGGTCTGTGGTTAAACCCACTGCCAGCGTAGTGTCGAGTCTTTAGAGTCCCACACAGAAAGCTTTTCGCCTTTAGGCAAAAGAGTAGAGGTCGCATGGTATTGCGACAGGTCGCATGGTTTTGCGACAGGGTTCGGTCACATCCGTGCACTTGTGCACGTACAGTGTCCGGACAGTTTACACTAGCGGGCTTTGGTTTAAGCCAGATCCTGATGTACCTTTTGGGTTTGGATTTATCCATTGTGCATTCGTGTTCCTCGGAACGCGGATGCGGGTGCGTATGCACAGTTGACAGGGAGACAGAGGCAGCGGATTCTCATTAGGGTTGTTGACAGTTGACCGTTGACTATTTGACTTTTTGCTCAACCCTAATGAGAATATGATATGTGATTAACTATTATATTAATTAAGTATTATGGTGATATGGTTGTTGACTTTGTTGACTTGTTGACTTTGTTGACTTGTTGACTTTGTTGACTTTTGTTGACTTGTTGACTTTGTTGACCGGTTGACTAGGCTTGACTAGTTGACCATCATGATAACCATAGCCATCATTTCATGGCAAAGACTTTTGTTTGCTTGCTCATTTGTGCAAAATGAGTGCATGAAATGATGTGGTTATGGTTGCTTCAACCATCACATAAGACTTTTGTTAGTATGATGAGTTATCATGACTTTGGACTATGAGAGGGTGAAAGACAAAAGAGAGCCTCATTCTTTCTTGCTCATTCTCTCTCTTGTTCTTGAGCTCTCCTTTTGCTCTCACCCTTTTGCTCTTGCTCCCTATCTTTAATCTATGGTTCTCTTGTCTCATGAGTTGAGAATCAAGAACCATAGATAAAATCCCATTCTAATTCTTCTCTACTCATTCTAGTTCACTAGGTTTAGCAAACCAAGTGAACTAGTTTCTTCAAAGAACGAAGAAGGAGCTAAAGGTTGGAGCTTTCAGGTGGATCTATCTTCGGCGTACGGAGACGACGAGAAGAAGCCATTCCGGACCACCATCCGAGCTTGAAGACGAAGGAGTTCAAGACAAGCAAGGTATAACCCCCTAACCGAGTAGCTAGAAACTCTTAGTTAGGTTGTTAGATAGATGTTTAACCAAGATCCGGGTTTTAGGTCCATGTTACCACCTCCGTAAAAATCGTTTTTTACCAAATTCCGCGTTCCCGAAAGTACCGGGAGAGGTAGCATGGACTTACATAGGGAACCCTGCACGAAGATCACGAAGGAGGCCCGTTCAACTCGAAGAGGAGCCTAGTGGAGTCGCGTGGACCACAACCCAGAGCTAAAGAAGAGAAGGACTTGATCTACGAGGGTATAACCTCATTTCCTTCTCTCTAGTAGTTTATATCATCATAGCAAAACCCTAATCTTCTAGTAAAGATCTTGTTAGTCTAACTTAGCACCTAATAAAAATTAAAATTTGGTATGCTTGATGATACTAAAACCTCATGGTGGTGCTAGGGTAGACTTTCAACCTCAAATTATGAGCTGTTCATTTTCATGGATGGCTCATCTAGATATAATTAGATCAAGATGTCGTCCGAGGATGAGAAACACACAGCGTTTCGAACCCCGATCGGGATATACTGCTACAAGGTGTTGCCGTTCGGAATGAAGAATGCGGGCGCCATATATCAAAGGGCAATGGCCAAAATCTTTAATTACTTAATCCATAAGGTCGTCGAATGTTATGTTGATGATTTGGTCGTCAAGACAAAAGCCAAAGCCGATCACATCCGAGATCTCAGGACCATTTTCACCCGACTGAGGTAATATGATTTGAAGATAAATCCTCTGAAGTGCGCTATTGGCGTGTCGTCGGGAAAATTCTTTGGCTTCGTAGTCTGACATCGAGGGGTCGAAGTTTACCCATCAAAAATAAAGGCCATCATGGAGATGCCTCCTCCGAAGAATCTGACGCAGCTAAGATCCTTTCAATGCAAACTCTCTTACATACGAAGGTTCATCTCAAACCTATCCGAGAAATGTCGGCCTTTCTCAAATCTCATGAAGAAGGGAGCTCCCTTTGTCTGGGATGTTGAATGTCAAGAAGTGTTCAAAAGTATCAAACAGTACCTGTTGCACCCTCCAGTGCTTGCTTCTCCTATTCCAAATAAACCGTTGATTCTCTATACTGCCACACTAGATGAGTCACTCGGTGCGCACCTTGCCCAAAACAACGAGGAAGCAAAAGAAAATGCCATTTACTACCTCAATCGAACTTTAGTCGGGGCAGAACACAACTATTCTCCGATCAAAAAGCAATGCCTGACTCTGATATTCGCTGTGAAGAAGCTGAGGCACTTGTTGGGTTACGCCAGCGCCCCAGCCATCAATCCGTGGCCAAATGCAGAACAAAAACTTTAAAAACCAGCGCTAACGGAACCCTAATACCCCGGATCGTACCATTAACCCTAAACTGGTTATACGAAAAGGAGTTTAGAAAGGTTATACCGAATGATCTGAGTCCTTCGGTCTTCAACCCTCATCCCAGGCTCCTCGCAGCTTCCTTGATCAAGTTTGATCTCCGGTCTTCCCTATCGAAGACGATTCACCTTGAGTGTATGTAATACGGGCTCCGACCTCAAATCCGAGGCAACTCGAGTATTTAGTTTGCTAGCCTAGATAGCCAAGATGAAGTAGAGAGTGTGTAGGATTACTTTGTCTCAATACACCCTAGGTTTCTCAACACATGAGACATGTAGGGTGGAGGTAGAAGAAGATGCCATGGAGAGAAGTGTGAGGCCAAAGAAAAAGCAAGTGAAGAAAATGGGCAAGTCTTTTGTGTTGTGGTCATATGAGCTATTTTGTTGTGAGCCTTTATATCAAGCATGCTAGCAAGTAAAGAAAACAACTCAAGAAAAAATATCTCATGTTCTCACAATAAATATCTCACAATACTACAAAAGATTCATCATGCCACCATGAGTCACCACATGACCTACCACCATGAATCACACCCATGTGGAATGCATGAATCAAGCCAAAACAATGACTCACAATCTCCACTCACAAAACATTTAACCTAAATGTTTATTACAAAAAAGAGATGGCATCTTCTAAAAAGTAATCTTGTAATAAATTACAAGAATACCCATCATCCGTATATACATACCCGCATCCGTATTCCGAAAGAATACGAATACAACGAGACGAAAATAATCCAACAATATAATACTAGGATCCAGCTTAAACCAAAGCCCACTAGTATTATCCGTCCAATCATGATCCGTGCATAAGTGCACGTATATGATCGAACCCTGCCATAAAACCATACGGCCTCTACAATGTTTCGCCCGAAGCAGGGAAACCCTTTGTGTGGGACTCTAAAGACTCATCAATACGCTGGCAGTGGGTTTAACCACAAGTACGTCGGTGGCACTAGCTGTTTGTAACGGCTATCCAGGTATTGAGCGAAAGGGAGGCCGACGAGTAAACTCATTCTGAAACCTACTAAGCCTTACAGTGACAATATCCGTATAGTCCGGTCCGTTCGTCTATGAGTATCGCATATCAAGTCTAGGGGTGGATAAAGTCAGACCCCTAATAACTTGTCATTTAGTGTAGGTATGAAACCTATCACCACCTGAGAAACTACCGATCCTAGATCAGTAATTCTCGACTACCTTGGCCAAGGATTTTTGGTGATGGCCACCCGTGCACTCCGCGACATCAACTCCTAATACCGGCAGAGACGAATCCCCTGATGATCCGGTCACTGCCTCCATGTGGCTCAGGACTGTAGCCAACTAAAATCTGTTTGCACGACTCCTTTGAGCCATGGTAGGATAGTAATCAAAGCACAGTGGGAACTCACACAAGACAAATGACGATCTCAGGTTCATAGACTAACCTGTACACATGTCACCAGGGAACTGCTATCTGACAATAGGTATAATACTAACTAGCATGTTCCCGGCAAGTCCGTCCGGTGTACTCATAACCCAATGAGTACCTGTATACACCTTAGATGAAACAACTGACACCAATGGCTTCTGAGACCGGCCACCGCCCCTCGTCGGGGTCTCGATCAGTATACACTAGTCTACTCTTGGAGTATCGATGCCCAGTCTTGAAACTCCCATGACTAGGGACATTTTAAGGATGTGCTTATAGACCACCCAGCTCCTACGTATATGATCGCCATCATATTGCTGATAGTCAAGCATGAATCCTTAGGGCTATATCAACATGTAATAGTGATCTGTAATGTCACCTAAAGCATGTACACGATAATAAAGACAAACCAGATAGCATACTATCATCTCGAGTAAGACTGTTCTACCGGTATAGGTCCTCCCTCAATCATTGCAATCACGTGTTTGCGATCCAATAATTGACTTGAGGGCACTATAGCCAACAATCTCCCACTTGCACTTAAGGCTAATTATTGCGGTGTCGCATACTCACAGCCCGTGTGATACCGAACACCCAACTTCTCTACTAATCAGTTTCACAAAACTCATTTGTAAAACTATTGTGTTCGAGAAATAACCTCAGTGAGTGGATCCGCTCCAATGTTTCTTTCTATGTCTCTCTTTATCTCAAGTTTACGGAGAAAGCCATCTCCCGAAATGAGCAATGCCTGTCTTAGAATATGTATGGATATCTGATAGGAACCAGTTCACAAATAAACTCCAAATCCAGCAAACTTCTTAGACTGTATCGTCCACTAAATTTAATCAGTATCTTGCGCCACGCCTTCCTTAGTATCCGCTTGGACCACCTGTCCAAACAACTGCCCCTCGTTAAGAGGGAAAACTATAACTCTGACAGTCACTCTGTCATCCAGGTCACCTTGGAAGCTTGGAATGATAACCATCTCCAGAAGGAGGCTGCTGTTGCCAAATCCCTAGAACATCCACTTATGTTCATAAACTGCTTCCGAACGTTTCTTCAGAATTGGGTTAATATATAAAATTATTGCAGCTAGTGCAAAAACAACATCTGTTGTGGTACTTGACATCTCATGATTGAGTCAATTGCCTAAGCAAGTGATATGCCAATCATGCACATCCCTCTCCCCTTTAATCTGTAAGACACCTTTAGAGACAGTGACTCCATCACCTGCAGGTATACCATCATGCCAGGAGTCGTCTATTCTAAAACACCTTTAGAATAGTGTCAAAGTACCCAGATTGGGAAACTACCCAAATCTGGATCTAAAACCATAGATCTAGTAACCAGAATGCCTGATATAATATCTATATCCTATGTGGAGAAACCGCTGTGTGACAACCACAGTATAACCGATCGTAGTTTAGGAATTTCACTTCCTATAAAGTGTATGTCATCCAAATACCAGGATATCACACCCTACTACCTTCTTAACAGATCCATCTCCTATTTTGATGAAGTCAAAGCCTATGACTGTCACATCAAAAATAAATGATCTATCTCCACTATACCTACTTTAGTCTATAAATAGACACAAGCTTCTTGTCCACTATGCTTCCGCTGCTCCCACTGACTACAACAACCCTCTGGCAAAGTCATATACATGTGCACTTCTAAAGCTAGCTTAAAATGACGTTATACTCATCCTCCTGCCGGGTCTCACAATCTGGAACAGCAGTAATGGAAAGTCTGGGTAAACAAGAACCTCCCTGTCACCGTCTTTGAGGATACTGAAGTACCTCTCGGGTGCCTGAGGTTACCCACCATATCTGCAGAGTGGCTAATGGAATGTCAAACCCGATTGAATTTTTAGGTTCTATTAAATTTTCAGTAATCGTTTATGGTTCTGGAATCACTTCCAGTTCTACCATACTCCCACTACTGTTTTCTGAAAAAGTCCATTTTACTAAAACTGTGGCGAGTCAAGAACAATATCACTATTGATCTTCCAGATGGTAGAAAGTTAACCCTCGTCATAGCTCGGGATAACCCACAAACTGCCATTACAGAAACGTGCCTTGAGTTATCCAGAGTCTGGTTTTAAGCATAAGCTGGACAACTCCATATACCTTAACATCGTTAAGATATGAACCATTCTATATACAATATAGAAACAGAGGCACTGATTTAATTGGAACCAGATTCAAATCATGCAGCTGTCTCCAGTGTACGTCAACTAAATGGAAAAAGGCCGATCATCATTACTCAACTAGGAATGCATCCAGATATGAGTAATCTGAAAGAGAAGCAAGTTCTCAAAACCATTACTACCAACTGAATACCAAACACAAGTATCTACATCTTCGATCACCTTGAAAAATCCTGATACTTGCAACACATGGTTCTCTACTTTATTCTTGTACCTATAACTTCTCAAAACTTGGACCTTGTATTTATACAAAATACTTGTCTAAAACTAGAGAAGTCACAAGTAAACAGAATATAGTACGAGCACCAACCCCTTTGTCCTAATGGAGACTGGACAACATACAATACTTTGTATAAGTCCCCTGAGTCGAATAACTCAAACCCTGTGCGTCGTAGGTTGAAAACTGCATTATGGTTAAGAAGAATTACACCTCTGTTTAATACTCCTTACCCAATCATCAACTGATATAGATAAATGTCATGGACATAATTTCAAAAGGTTATATCTCACTTTATAAAATAAACGTACAGATATATCAATTTGAAATTGGTGCATAACAACAGATATTCAAATCCAAATATTTGCCATCAGGCAAAATTCCAGGCGATTTCCTTAAATATCACCAATTACAACGAATTCCGATATAATGAGGATATAATCACCTAATTCCCAATAACTTACTCCCACTCATCATCTGTAAAACCATACAGATATGAGAATCAAACCTGGTAAATACATACCCTGGAGCAAAGATCAATTGGGAAATCAGTTTTCAATTAGCAACGCATAGTGAAACTGAAACATGAAAATGTTTCGAAGGTGTGGCCGGGTATTCCTAGTAATGCCTCTTCCATTATCCAAATTCATGACTGTAACCGTATATTTCTTTACCATCTCTCCAAATCCCATTATTTGTCTTTACTCATTACCTTTTGTACACCATCCTTAGGCTAAATGGTTTTCTTTCTTCCCTACCGTTCGACACCCACCTATGGTTTGGAAGAAGACTATCCAATAAGCGTAACAGGTGAACTCTCCTAATCCTAAGAGCCCTCGCAACCTGAGAGAAGATAAAGATAAAAGACAACTGAATAATCCTTATTCTATTTCTCCTGAACCAAAATCCATTCTCGAACTGGAACAAGTTCCTTCGAGTTCGTATGTAACTATACGATGGATTATCTAATAATTGTGGATCTTCGTAGTAATACAGGGTGTTCTGGAGAAATTCAAAGGTGAAATAGGAGTGGCGATGATATACGCGGTTTCGTCATGAATGATAGCAGTCGCAATTTACTTTGCCCTTTTTCTAATCCCTTTATTTGTCTTTACTTATTACCTTCTGTACACCACACTTAGGCTAATTGGTTTTCTTCCTTCCCCACCTTTCGGCACCTGCCTTTGGTTTGGAAGAAGACTATCGAATAAGCGTAATAGGTGTACCCTCTCCTAATCCTAGGAGCTCTCATAACCTGAAAGAAGGTAAAAGGAGAAGACAACTGAATAGTCCTATTCAATTTCTCCAGAATCGGAAATCATTCTCGAATCTGAAACAAGTTTCTTCAAGTTCGTATGTAACTATACGATGGTCATATCCAATAAATGTGGATCTTCGTAATGATACGGAATGTTCTGGAGAAAAGCAAAGGGTAAAAGAAGGAGTGGCAATGATATATGCAACTCTGACAATCTAAAAGCCAGTGTGTTTTAAGAAGGTTCGGTTAACTTGGTTTATGAGTTCTAGTCTAGGGTTGGGCCATGGTCGCTGCCAAAGAGAGAGAGAAAAGAAACACTCAGCATGCACTCTAACCTAGATCAGAATGGTTAATCACTTTATCTAATAAGGATGTCTCCCACTGTATCCTCAAATTCTCCTCCAAACCTGAAAAAAGAATTAGTCGGGATCATCTAAAATCACCCGAGGAGTAAACCAACTCATCAGTGCGAATCGGGATCCAACTATCATCGCATGATAACTTGATGGAATCCACTCAAATTATCACACTCCAGAAGGTATGCGCATGCCTGGAAAGTTTCCTGTATGTTTGAAACTCCCGATGCAATTTCTGCCCCATGCTCTTATGATCTTGACGATGGCCAACATATCATAAGTCACATGTCAAGTTCTGCCCGTCATTGTTCAGGTTAATTTGAACCCACCCGTACATACCCTTGACGAAGGCCAACATAGTAGTACGACTGTCCCAAATCAACGCATCTATCTATGCAACAGAAAAGTAACAAACAGCTACCATACATTACGCTATGACGAAGGCCAACAAACATAGCATGAATACTAAGCGCTACCCTTCTAAAATGACGGAAGGCTATGGATGGTTTTTGGTGAAAAACCTTTAACGTAATGAACTTGATATCGTTGAAGGAACCGGATAGCTTTTTACAAATATATAGTGGCGAAAACCTTTGCTAAAGAGGTCATTCCCGGTGAAGGGATCTCGGCTCTTTCCTCGTGGAATGAGGTGCAGGATATTCTCAACTGAATACCTCGACGCAAAGCAAAAAGTAATCGACTATAGTGAAGTTATTACCCTGACGCAAACTTCTGCCCAAGAAGTCATTCCCGGTGAAGAGATCTCGGCTCTTGCCTCATCGAATGAGGTGCTGGATATTCATAACTGAATACCACTGTGCAAGACAAAAGAGAACGCCCTTGTAATAATAGTTTTAGAAAATTTGTTCTAACAACATCGAATAGGTCTGTTTTCCTTGTATTGATCAGAATCAATACAGTCCGATCAATTAATCACACCATAAAAGAACGAAAATATGATGTACGTATATGCCATCCGCATTCGCCGCTGGACCCCGTCATCACCCGTTAGGTTACTTAACTAACGACAGGGCGGGGGCTGGACTAGCACGGGTGAAAAACATATACAACATCTACTAGAATATATATATAACAATATATAATAATCGCTCCAGGCATGATAAATGCAACATCACAGATAAGCAATAAGCATCACAGAACAATATAGATAATCCGGGAGCTCCGGATTTCCTTTGAGCCGCAAGTGAAACCCGACGTTCTTTTGGTCGTGTGGATAGCCTGTGCAATGAAAATCTAGACCCCTACGAGCACGGCAAGTTACCCGCCAAAACTAGAAGTGAGGCAACCCCCTTCATCGAAGTGAATGGGCCACCTGGTACTTCACGGAATCCGGTAATTTGAGCACCTCTCCTTGGGTCAACCTGTACCCCCCTACGAGTGCGGCGAATAACCCGCCAATTCTAGAGTGAGGCCCCCTTCGTCTCAATGCCATGAGATGCGGGCCCGTTGCCCTCCAGAACCCGGCTATTCGTGCACTCCATCATGGGGTAATCCAACTACAGAAAAGAAAATATGTACAATGGTGATATCGACCTCAACCCGGTCGCGCCCCAAATAAATAATATACAAATAGGCAGTGACGGCAGTCCACATGTCGGACGCTCGCCCCCGCGATATCAAATGTACAAATGAAACTAAACTGTACTAACATTGCACCCAAGATATCCACCACGACGATTCCGCCTCAACACAGCACAACACAGAACATCAACGTGAATGTCACATTCGCAAACCCGTCTAAAAGAACTATAGCAATTAGACAAGTTGTACCACTCTAATGACATTCACGGTCGCAAATAGTAATGTAAGTACTGAAAAATACACATTTAAAATTTCGATCGACTAAACTTTTCCAAATTGGCCCCAAATGCAAATCCAGGACTCAAACAAATCTAGAACAAAACCATATATCAAAAAAATCATATTTCCATGAATTAGAGCCCCAGAAAAAAATTAGGGTACTGTAGCCCAAAAAGCGCGGCGGAACCGCCGCAAAATATGACATTTTGCTCCAGTTCCGCGGCGGAATTTTGGAGTTAGGTCTCCAAATTTTTTCTGTAGCTCTAGTTTTTCCAGCACATAATTTTAAGATACCCAAAAAATTTTTTGGAACAACTTTGAAATTCGACAGCAAGCACATGAACATAGATTCGTGATTCGGAAAAATTGGTCAATCGAGATTTTACCCTTGTGCAAACTAGTTAGTAGGGCTAATGGCTTGACTCTGATACCATGTTGGGTTACGCCAGCACCCCGGCCATCAATCCGTGGCCAAATGCGGAATAAAAACTTTAAAAATCGGCGCTAACAGAACCTTAATTCCTCGGATCGTACCATTAACCCTAAACTAGTAATACGAAAAGGAGTTTAGAAAGGTTATACCGAATGATTCGAGTCTTTCGGTCTTCAACCCTCATCCTAAGCTCCTCGCGGCTTCCTTTCTAGTTTGATCTCCGGTCTCCCCTATCGAAGACGATCCACCTTGAGAGTATGTAATACGGGCTCCGACCTCAAATCCGAGGCAACTCGAATATCTAGTTTGCTAGCCTAGATAGACAAGATGAAGTAGAGAGTGTGTAGGATTACTTTGTCTCAATACACCTTAGGTTTCTCAACACATGAGACATGTAGGGTGGAGGTAGAAAAAGATGACATGGAGAGAAGTGTAAGGCCAAAGAAAAAGCAAGTAAAGAAAATGGGTAAGTCTTTTGTGTTGTGGTCATGTAAGCTATTTTGTTGTGAGCCTTTATATCAAGCATGCTAGCAAGTAAAGAAAACAACTCAAGAAAAAATATCTCATGTTCTCACAACAAATATCACACAATACTACAAAAGATTCATCATGCCACCATGAGTCACCACATGACCTACCACCATGAATCACACCCATGTGGCATGCATGAATCAAGCCAAAACACTGACTTACAATCTCCACTCACAAAACATTTAACCTAAATGTTTATTACAAAAAAGAGATGGCATCTTCTAAAAAGTAATCTTGTAATAAATTACAAGAATACCCCTCATCCGTATATACATACCCGCATCCGTATTCCGAAAGAATACGAATACAACGAGACGAAAATAATCCAACAATATAATACTAGGATCCAGCTTAAACCAAAGCACACTAGTATTATCCGTCCGATCATGATCCGTGCACAAGTACACGTATATGATCGAACCCTGCCATAAAACCATACGGCCTCTACAACGTTTCGCCCGAAGCAGAGAAACCCTCTGTATGGGACTTTAAAGACTCGTCAATACGCTAGCAGTGGATTTAACCATAAGCACGTCAGTGGCACTAGTTGTACGTAACGGCTATCCAGGTATTGAGCGAAAGGGAGGCCGGCGAGTAAACTCATCCTGAAACCCCTATTGAGCATGACAGTGACAATATCCGTACAATCCGGTCCGTTCGTCTATGAGTATCGCATATCGAGTCTAGGGGGTGGATAAAGTCAGATCCCTAATAACTTGACATTTAGTGTCGGTATGAAACCTATCACCACCTGAGAAACTACCGATTCTAGATCAGTAATTCTTGACTATCTTGGTCAAGGATTTCTAATGATGGCCACCCGTACACTCCGCGACATCAACTCCCAATACCGGGAGAGACGAATCCCCTGACGATCCGCTCACTGCCTCCATGTGGCTCGAGACTGTACCCAACTAAAATATGTTTGCACGACTCCTTTGAACCGTGGTAGGGTAGTAATCAAAGCACAGTGGGAACTCACACAAGACAAATGACGATCTCAGGTCGATAGACTAACCTGTACACATGTCACCAGGGAACTGTTATCTGACAATACGTATAATACTAACTAGCATGTTTCCGGCAAGTCCGTCCGGCGCACTCATAACCCAATGAGCACCTGTATACATCTTAGGTGAAACAACTGACACTAATGGCTTGTGAGACCGGCCATTGCCCCTCATCGAGGTCTCGATCAGTACACACTAGTCTACTCTTAGAATATCGATGCCCAGTCTCGAAACTCCCACGACTAGGGACATTTTAAGGATGCGCTTATAGACCACCCAGCTCCCACGTATATGATTGCCATCATACTGCTGGTAGTCAAGCATGAATCCTTAGGGCTCTATCAACATGTAATAATGATCTGTAATGTCACCTAAAGCATGTACACGATGATAAAGACAAACCATATAGCATACGATCATCTCGAGTAAAACTGTTCTACCGGTATAGGTCCTCTCTCAATCATTGCAATCACGTGCCTGCGATCCAATAATTGACTTGAGGGCCTTATAGCCAACAGCACTATCTGCTCGCTTATTGGGTTATGCTGGTCTCCATGGTCGACCCGCTCAAATACTTAATGACCAAAGCAAGTTTAGCCGGTAGAATGGCAAGATGGGCTGTCATGCTGCTTAAATTCGACATAATCTATACTTCTCATAAAGCAGTAAAAGGGCAAGCCCTTGCCGACTTCCTTGCTACTCATCCCATACTAGAAGGGTCACCGCTTAATTGCGAGTTACCTGACGAATAAGTGCTGCACCTCAAGGATGACGAGCTATGTTGGGAGCTCTACTTCGATGGAGCCTCATTGTTCCCCCAATATTTAAAACATAATAAAAAGAGCTAAGCTCTGTTAAATGTTAATGAGGAAGTGCCTCATGTGCTCCCCATGAGGGCACCAGCACCAACACCGATCTTATAGGATTAAATCCTATGGTGGCGCCGCACGTGTTCCTTTCGTGGGCGCCAATGTGCAAAGCCCAGGAGTGCTTATTATATAAGAATTAAATTCTTATATGGCGCCGCACGTGCTTCTCATGTAGGCGCCAATGTGCAAAGCACATGAGCGCTTATTATATAAGAATTAAATTCTTATATGGCGCCGCATGTGCTCCTCATGTGGGCGCCAATGTGCAAAGCACAGGAGCGTCTAGAATTAAATTCTTAAGTGGCGCCCACATGCACAACACGTGAGCGCCGGCGCCTAAGTTAAAACCAAGTAGAATTAAATTCTACAGGGTGATATTTTCCTAAAAAAACTGGGATACTCTATGTTAAACAAAGCCGTTGGATCAAAGATCCAATGGTGATGATAAATCATCAAATAATAGAATAAAATTCTATTAAGGGAAAATATTCCCCTAATCTTTCTAAATGAACAAAAAATTATTGGATTAAAGATCCAATGAAATAGGAAAATATTTCCATATATCTTTCTAAACAAAGAAAGATATGCTTTATATAACAGAGAGCCCTTAGATTAAAAATGAAATGGTGGTTAAAAATCACCGTTTGACAGAATAAAATTCTGTATATGGGAAGATATTTTCCCAATCTTGCTAAAAACAAGAAAAGATATTCTGTAAAACAGAAACAATTGGATCAAAGATCCAATGGTGGGTAAAATTCCCCAAATCAATTTTGAGACTAATTAAATCAATTGGAATCTTCCAATAAGAAATTTTCTCAAAACTAATTAACAAATTTGCCTCGACTATATAAAAGACCCTAGACTTCAAATCTCACACACACAGAGAGATACACGTTCGGATATAGAGAGAACTCCCCATAAGCTTCTATAAAAAATACAGAAGGCTCTCAAAATAATAGAGAATTTAACTATCTCAACAAAAGATCTTCCTCCTTCAAAACCCTAAGTAAAGAAAAAAGCAAAGATCAAAACATCTCCTTTACCGATCATAGCATATCCAAGGGTTTAACCCTTCTCAAGAACTTAGTTCTTTCTCTGAATCTGAGATCCACAAGACAAGTCTCGCACAAGTTGAGAATTTAATTCTCATCGGGAAGATCTTATTCTTGAGAATCAAAGATTCAGTAAAGAACTAGATCAAAAAGAAAGAAAAAAGGAAAAAGAACCCATCTTATGTGAATTTAATTCCTCGGAAAATAGGGTTTAACCCTAAAAGAAACTTAGTTCTTATAAAAGAAAAAGACATAAAAACTTAGTTCTTGAAGAAAAACTAATCCCATATCTTCAAAACTAAGATCTTGGTGTCATTAATGGTCAAAATACCATTAACGGAGATTCAATCTCTAAAATGGAAAAAATATTAGCGCCTTACGTGCTTCCCACATGGGCGCCTTCAACAGATTCCCAAAACAAAAGGAAATCAGCGTCTCACGTAAAAAAAACGCGTGGGCGCCCAAAATAGAAAGCCAGCGCCTCACGTAAAATACACGTGAGCGCTGAGTAAAGTGATCAGCATTTCATAAACAACCAAGAAGGCTGAGTGCTTGGCACTGATTAGGCAGCACCTAGCGCCTCATGTGTTCCTCATGTGGGCGCTACACAAAAAGTGCTTAGCACTTCATATACAGCCAAAACGGCTAAGTGCTTAGCACTAATTGGGCAGCACCCAGCGCCTCGCGTGCTCCTCACGTGGACGCCATACAAAAGTGCTTAGCACTTCATATACAGCCAAAACGGCTGAGTGCTCAGCGCTAATTTGGCAGCGCCCAGCGCCCCATGTGCTCCTCACATGGACGTCATAAAAAGTGCTTAGCACTATATATTCAATCAAAATGACCGAGTGCTTAGACTGATTGGACAACGCCTATAAATGAAGGCTTCACATGATACCCATGTGAGTGCCAGAGCTTCAACAAGTGCTTAGCACTTTTACATAACAAAAGGGCTGAACAAATAGAGCCCAAATAAGTGTTTAGCACTTTTGAAGGAAAAATAGACTAAGCAGACTAAGCCCAAATTGATTTAGTCTCTCTGAAAAGTTTTCTTACAGCTGAGCCCAAATGTTCTGCTGTTGGATCTTAAATAAAAATAATCCTTAAAATTTTGCTAAGTTGATTTTAGTCTCAAATAAGACTAACGTATCCTTAGCTAAAATAAATTGAGCCCAAATGCTTATATATTTAAGTTGATCTTAATCTCAAATTAGACTAGCTTTCCTTAAAATAAAACAAACCCAAATCTAAAATATACAGATTTGAACTAATCCACGCACTATGGGCGACGACATAAACTAGTCTCCATATACAATCCATGGGTAATCAAAACAAACAAAAATACAACACGACATGAAGTGAACTGCTGGGGAAGGAGAAAGTGGTTATCGCAATGCGGTAATATAATTAATTGCAAGGGTTTGCGCTTGCAGGGAAGAGTGTCCCCACAATCAAAAACTCTTTACAAATGAGGGGGAATCTGATAAAGTCACGTTACAACGGTCATGTCTGTCCAAATCTCTGATATATGGTACCATAAATCAACTTGGTGTCTTCGGAGAGGTGGATGGATAAGTCCAAATAGCATCTGCCCCCAAATTCAAGTAAGACGATCTATCCCAGTTCGTCTCTATTTTCGGCAGTAAACAGATTTTTGCATGCCCGGTAGGACTTTTTCCTCTTTCCACTCCATACTTCGTGTGTCGTATTTCGCGAACAAAATCATGGTTCTCTATGGTTTCCCTTCGATTCGAGGTACTAAAACTTGGTGTATTGCTCCTGTGTAGAAAATCGATGGCTTCTCAATGCACTGCATGCAGCAGCAACTCTTGCTCCACCCTAACTAGAGGAGTGACTTATAGGCCTAACGCGGCCTCTATTTTTTCAATGCCAGTGGGGCAAGTCACACAAGCTACTGCTGGATTGTTTTAGTGACCATGCTCCTACCTATGAGTTTTGGTGCCTCAGTACCGCAAGAAGAAGCTCCCAAAAGGTCGATCTTAGATCGACTGGCAACCACAACGGCCCCTCTCAATGGGCCATCCAAATCTGGCGTCTCAGTCTTCAACAGGCTAAGCAAAAGCACAAACGGGCCTGCAAAGAAGCCCGTGATACCTGAAGGGACTACCCCAAAACGGTTAGCTCTCCCAACCCCTGCTACGGGCGAAGCCGTCAAAAGTGGTTCCCCCATCAGAAAGTCGGTCTTTGAATGATTGGCCGGCCCTCTTCAAACTTTAACAAGGACGTCGGTCTTCAACATGCCGACGTCAGTTGCAGCTCCTCAGCAAAACCATGGGCGTGATGAACCCGTTTCCAAAACTGAGGCGGTCCCTTCAACAAGGCACGCTTGATGTCACCACTGGCGCTGAGTGAAAGAAGCTGGGGGAAACTCCCCCTCTGGACTCACCCCACCAGATCCAATGGTAGAAGTCAACGCTGCTGTTCTAATCGGGAACAGATTTGATCCGCTTAAGAGGGTGCGAAAGAACTCTCCAACGGAGGTACTAAAGAAATCACCCACGCCTGCAGAAGTTACAGTGCAGGAAAAGCCGTAGAAACCTCATCAGCGGCTCTCCTCACAAATTCATAGGGTCTGGCGGAAAGTCCAGGACTCTGTGATTGACCAGAACTACTCTCGTCGGCTGAAGAAATCGAAGGCTCGACAAGAAAAGGATAACTCCTCCGCCATACAGCGGATGACTTCTCCTATGAAGGTGCCTGTGATAACAGCTCCTTCAAATCCAATCTCCTATAAAAGAACGAGGTTAGAGAAAACTCTACCGCCCACGGCAAATTCCAACGGCGATAGACCTAAACGCCCCAAGTCTGTGGGCATGATCGTACATACGGTCTACATGGCTTCCGGAAAAGAAGAAAGCCGCGCTTTGGTGAGTCACCGAACGCAAACTCAATCACTGACCAAGGCTCAGGAGCAACAACAAAAGCTCCAGGAAGTGCTGACCAAAATGGTAGCACTTACCGGACAGAAAGAAAGTCCGGACAAAGAAGCTGAACAGCGCCAAGAGCAGGTGATCGATAAAGAGTTTCTGCGAAGGGGGCTCGAGAGAAAGGACAAGGAAGCCACTGAGCAAGCTGCTAACATAAAGCAGGCGGCTCTCTTATTTCAAGACATGGTTGGAATGATGATCCAGCTAGAACCCCCGGCCGAAAATCCACCGATAATCGTCGAGGATGACAGGGGGGAAATATCAAACCCTCCTCCGGCCTTATCGGCAGTCAAGAAGGAAATGATCTCCACGGCTGCCCTTGATGATTATATTGCTCAACAAATAAGATATCATCAAGCTATTGAAGCTGCTGGCCAAATCGTCAGAACTAGGCAACCGTATCCAAGCTGGTATGATCAAATCAAGTACCAGCCGGGGTATACAATTCCCAAATTCCATGTGTACAAGGGGATAAGCATCCCTCACCAGCATGTCACGCAGTTCAGAGCTCTGTGCGGCAACACTGGAGGCGACGACAAACTATTGCTTTGCCAGTTCGTTGGCAACCTGTCAGAAACAGCTTTTGAATGGTACTCGAAGCTCCCAAATAACTCCGTAAAAACATTCACAGAGATGGAACTGTTGTTCACACAGCATTTGGTTAGCGCGAGCAAGCGCACTCTAATTACAACATTAATCAATTCCAGGGTAAAGCCGGGAGAAACCTTGGTCCAATACGCGATCCGGCGGCGGAACCTATGGTCTAAGTGAGAACGGCGCATTGAAGAATCTCCCTCCGTAGGCATGTTCATCGGGATCCTAGATCCTCAAATGACTGTGTCCCAGTTCATGACATTCTTCAAGCCAACAACCTTTCAGGCTTTGATAGATAAATTGGCCCAAATGGACCAGATGGGCCACGGGCCTTCCTCCTCAAATAAGGACCCTCAAAATAACAAGGGTAAAGGGAAAGCGACATTTGTTGCCAATACGCATCAACAACCGAGTAGCCCAAAACCGGCTGCTCACCAAAACAGCGCGCGTCCGCACCCATCTTTGGAGGAAAGACTAGGACCCGCTTACTCATTTCCTCGCAACAAGACAAGGAGACTATTTGAATTGGCAGTGCGTAATAAACTTATCACGTTGCCAGACCCGTGGCATCCACCGCAACCCGGCGACGTCAACAACCCTAACTACTGATCCTATCGTAGAATGGTGAGCCACCCAATTGATAGATTGCTACGTCTTCAAAAACTAGGTCGAAGACCAGTATCAACAGGGGAAATTCTCGCTGCCTGATAACTGGAGGGTAAACCTACCCCAGAAGCACACTCCAAAAAAGGTTGATGCGCAGGGGTCATCATGCTCACTCATGGAAGAAACTCTATGGGAAGTCGTTCATTCAGCAAAAAAAGAATGCTGAAAGATCTACAAGCATGTCCGGCAGTCAGGTGGAAAAGCCCACTTGAACCCGAAATCATTGAAAGGATGCAAAAACCTCGTCCCGCACCGAAAATTGTTGATGAGGGGAAAAAAACCCCAAGTCAAGCCTTCAAAACCTTCGAAGAAAAAGAAGAAGACCAAGAAGCCTGTGCAGCCTGCTGAATATAATGACAAGCGCACAGATCTACAAAAATACATTGACGCGCTAGAGGAGTACAACCAAACGGCGCGGACACCGGTCACGCTCGAAGAGTTCCTCAAACATATTCTTGAGGATGGAGACAATGACTACGATGAGGCAAATAACTCATCAAAAGACACCGAAGACCGTGTAGCAAGTTGCTACATGATCTCCCATTCGTCGTCATATGGCAAAGAAGCTCCCTCCGCGTCAGAAAACCACACAGAGGAACTGGGGGCAGAATCGGCGATAAAATCCCCGGAACTGCCAGAAGACCCAATCGATAGGCTGTTAAACGAAACCTTTCAAAAAAGCAAAGTTGACCGAGAACGCAAGACAGCCATATACGAAAAGGCCAAGCATCAGCGTTACGAAAAAGAAGCTACGGTGAGGACGAGTCATAAATTACTCCGACCAAACCAAAGCACACCTGCTACAAATAAGAGCATGATCAAAACAGAGAAGCAGTTCGCCAAAGACCTGTCAATGCGGATGAAGCTACCACCTCTCATACAGAACACTCCCGGGGGTCATATGCCTCAATGGAGAAGAATCATATCCAAACTACTGCCTATATCATCGGAGGGTCACCCACCTCACCGAAGAATGCAGTATCTTCAAGAAGTTGTGGTAAGGATATGTTGTCCATCAAAAACACTTCAAGAGGATGCAGCGCGAAGCTTGTGCTCGTCAGGGGCAAAATAGTGCGACAAACGCAAAAATGACTGGCAACTGTCATATGGTTGGCACCGGTTCGGAAGGGAAAAGACCCCAAGTTCTTACCTTTAGGAGCGATTCTGAGGACGAAATACCCCTCAGCCCTTTCTTCAAAGACTCCCCCTCCGAAAAAAAAGAGAATGAGAAAAGATGCGAGAATATTCAGCTCCGTAATTGCACGCTGTCTGAAAGGAATCTGGGACGTACAAACAAAGGTTCGAGCAAAAAAGATAAAGGGAAAGAAAAAATCTCTGAGGAAATTACCCTCGACGATGGAGTTGTCAAAGAGCTCGCATCAAGTGACCCACTTAAAAAAAACAAGGTGGATTACAATGTCCTAGCACATCTGAATAAAATACCCTCACAACTGAGCATATTGGATGCTCTCCTCTTGTCCAAAGAGGTACGAGATTCCCTAATCAAGGCATTACAAGAGCCCGATCAGTTCCAAGCTTTCTTCGCAGAAGAGAAGATGAAAGATGAATTGGCAAAGGTCCACACGGCTGACATTACATTTAGCGATGAGGATCTCCTCCTCAGTACATGCGACCACAATCGCCCATTATACATTACTGGGTACTGCCACGACATCAAGATAGGAAAAATCCTTGTCAATAACGGATCCTCCGTTAACCTTCTCAACGTGTGGGTGCTGAAGGAAATTTGCATGAATGTTCAGCACCTTACTCGGGATAAAATTACCATCTCCGATTTTGACTCACAGTCGTCACGGACACTTGGGTCCGTAATATTGACGTTACGCTTCGAGCTGCTCGTCGCTGACATTAAATTTCATGTCATTGACGCCAAGACTTGCTATAATGCTTTGCTCGGCAGGCCTTGGTTATACGAATACAACATCATCCCTTCTACACAATATCAGTGTATGAAGTATTTCAAGGATGGCTCGGAGTACACCGTCACAGGAGAGCTAAACCCACTCTCAGTAAATGAAGTCCGGAAATATGAAGACGCAAAGTACTTCCTACCAGACTTCGAAGATACAGAAAGGTGTCATAAGCCGAAGAATGAACAAAAATCCAACACCACTATCCCGATATTTGGGAGCGATACCATGGAAGATGAAGAAATGGTTTACTTAGGACAATCGCAGAAAGAAAATAACAAGCCCGGACCATCTACTCCTATTTTGGTCTTTGGAGCGACTCAGAGGACGGGACCAACACAGTGTTCTTCGTCCGCCCGTTAATGCAAACTTTTGCCGGAGTAAATCAGAGTCTGCAAATCACAATGGCTCCGCCTCGACACTACAAGGAACTTGATGTGCTCCATACATACAGCGTACAAGAACTGCAAACTTTTTACGTGCCTCCTAGACGAAGGGGTGAAAAGGAGATCCTCTTCTACCAATCTACGGAGACCAAAGTAGAAAAAGAAGTTTGACATGGTGCCGATTTTGCACTCGACAGGCTTCAACCAATCCGTCTGCCAAGATACTACGCAGAGGGATTGAAAAGGCTATTAAGATGTCAAGGTGTACCCCTCGAACAAACTGTTCGACAAGACCAATCCTACAAAAAGATCTGGGATATTCCCGGGACTCAACGAAAGATGCCAAATGAGAAGATGGAGACAACCGGGCTCAGATATGTTCGGTCCAAGAAACGGAAGCAGATCCATAATTGCCGTGTCTTAAACAGCTCCAGTGAAGCGGAAAACGCTCTTCCAAATAACCGTGACGTCAAATCGGAGCAAGATCCTGCTCTAAAAACGTTAAGTCCTTTGCTGGAAGAGCAAATTGATAGGTAAATAAAGGAAACTTTTCAAAAGAGCCGAAACAATCACAGCCGCAAAATGGCCATTTATGAAAAGGCCAGGACATGGCATCTAAGTCAGCAATCTACGGAGAAGGAAGGCTATAATGCTCTTCATCTCCGGCCCACTGTATGTTCTCGCGAAAGGGGAAAATCCCGAAATAGAGTCAAAAATAGGGCAAAGAACGCAAACAACGTTCGAAAACGACAAAGTGGATCCAATATGCCATGCAATCGAGAAAAAATCAATTAGAGCCCATCCTTTATAAAGAAAATAGGTCGAGAATAATTTTTCTCTTAAGACGAGACAAGAAAAATATTCAATCTTGTCATGAAGCACCAAATGATGACACTTTAGGAATTTCGGCACCCCGAACAAATAAACGAGGTCCATCATCCGGATTATTACTCCTATCATTGAGTAATAGGTCATCCCCTTGAAGACTGCTTCATCTTCAAAAGATGGGTAGAAGACCCCTATTAACAAGGCATGTTCGCTTTATCCGACAGCTAGAGTGTAACTCCGCTGCAAAAGTATGAGCCAAAGAGGACCTATACCGTAAGGATAGGACCAGCTCAATATCAAGAATGGAAGCGAACTCGTACCTGCTATATGATAACACTCTTAAAAGAGGGAGGGCACAAGACTATGGATGACTTCCATATGTGCTTCGCAAATGAAGACGAGGAAGGGTGATCTCAGAGTTTCCACCAGCACCAAAAGGCTGGAAGATAGGATACATACCATGAAGGACAACCTAAGAAAAATTGACTTAGGGACAGAAAATGATCCGAGGCCAACGGTCGTCAGTGAACTGCTATCTAAGAAGCAGGTGGCCACGTTAAAATACGTGCTCATTAAGTATAAAGATTTTTTCACCTGAAACTACTCTGAAATGCTGGGCCTAAATCCAAAGGTGGCAGTACATAAACTGGCTATATCGCCAGGTATAAAGCCAATTAAACAGGTACCAAGAAGGATGCGACTCGAATTTGAGATGAGTATCAATGCTGAAGTCAAGAAACTAATCGACTCCGGCTTCATATAAGAATTCCAATATCCTGACTGGATCGCCAACATCGTTCCAGTGATGAAGAAAAATAGGACGCTAGGCATCTGCGTGGACTTTCGAGACCTCAACAAGGCTTGCCCAAAGGATGACTTCCCAGTACCTGTTACCGAGCTGATGATCGATAACACGTCTATCCATGAGGACTTCTCCTTAATAGATGGATCTTCAGGATACATCCAAATAAGAATGCATCCAGAAGACCAAAAGCATACCGCCTTCTAGACCCTACTGGGCATATTCTGTTATAAGGTCACGCCCTTCGGTCTGAAGAACGCTGGCGCTACCTATCAAAGGGCCATGACAAAGATCTTTGATGATCTCATACACGAAACCGTCAAATGCTACATCGAAGACCTTATGGTGAAGAGTAAATCTCACGAGGAACATTGGGAACATCTAAAAATAGTGTTTCAACATCTTCGGAAGTAAAATATGAAGACGGAACCTCTAAAATGTGCGTTTGGAATTTCCTCAGGCAAATTCCTAGGATTCATCATACGTCGCCGAGGTATCGAAATCGACCCTTCAAAGATCAAGGCGATTATGGAAATGCCCATGCCAAGAACCTTCAAACAGTTACGATCTCTTCAAGGAAAGCTCCCGTATATCCGGCGGTTCATAGCCAACCTCTCCGGAAAATGCCGTCCTTGTTAATTGTATTATTTTATTTTGTTACAATAAATATTGTATATGTGATATATAATATTGTAACATATTAGGCTTATTAATGCAACATGATTAGTGGAGATTAAACATGATTAAAGTTTGATTTGGGTTAATTTTTCTGGAAGCTTCTAGAAGCTTTTTGTTTTGTTTTTACAAAGATATTTTCTAAAGATATTTTGTTGATATTTGTTAACCCAACCCAACCCTTCACCATGGTTAAGTCTCTACATGGGTTAAGTTATCATACTTAACCCATGGTTGCATTTCTAATCTCACCACAATTCATCATTCATCACAAAGTAAATTGATTCTTCTTCTTCTTCCTAGAAAGTTTTCTAGCTTTTTGCTTAGTGATGATTTTGAGTGAGAAATAGAAAACAAATGAGAGCTAAAACCCTACTTCATCAGCCTAATCTATCCTAGCCAAATTTTTTTTTATTCTCACTTTTCTCAGATATTATAAATATTAGGGTGTTCACTTCATTTGTGAGTGAGAGCTTGTGTTAAAGAAACTTCAAGGTAGATCATCTTTGTTATCGAAGATCGGAAGCAAATTTTCATCATTCTCTTCGTGGAACCTCTCTAGAGTCCAGGTACATGATGATCGCAGCGAAGGGACCTCAACACGGAGCTTATGAAGCGAAGGACCAGACTATAAAGGTTGTAATTCCAAACTCTTAGATGTTAAAGTGTTTAACATGCTTTGTTTCACCAAATCTCTAGTTTAAAGATCTTGGTTAGGGTTGTTCGGCATGTCTAAAATATAAATCGAGCATGGTTGATGCCTTGTAGAATCTTGTGAGAGTGCTTAGTAACCCTACAGTCCCTACAGTCATTTGATGAAGAAGAGGACCTCGTTCATCTGGGATCAAAAGTTCCAAAATACACTAGACGAAATTAAACAATACCTGCAAAATCTGCCGGTATTGACCGCTCTGATTAAGGGAAAACCCTTATCCTATATACAACAGCATTTGAGGGTTCTCTAGGCACATTATGGGCACAAGAGAACGATCAGGGAAAGGAGAGAGATCTGTACTATTTGAGTCGGGTTCTCCTAGGGGCAGAAAACAACTATTCCTCCATCGAAAAGCATTTCCTGGCTTTGATAATCGCAATAACGAAGCTCAAACATTACGTCTTAGCACATGAGGTTCATCTCATATCAAAGGTGGATCCTCTCAAATATCTAATGTCAAGGGCCATACTAACAGGAAGGCTTGCCAAATGGGCCCTCCTCCTAATAGAGTTCTCAGTAACTTTCGTCCCCTTAATGCAGTGAAAGGTCAAGCCATTGCCGACTTTCTTGTGGAGTATCCGATACTAGCCGACTTTCTCTTAAATTGCGAATTACCGGATGAACATGCAATCGACGCAATCGAAGAAAAGAAAGAAGAAAATGATTCCCAATACGAAACTTTGATAGCAGGTCTAGAGATCGCTATCGACATGGAAATCAGAGACTTTCTCATATATGGAGACTCCCAGCTGATCGTTAGCCAAGTAAATGGCGACTATCAGACATGCAAATCAGAGCTGATAAAGTATGGCGAAAAAGTGCAGCAACTGCTGACACAAATCCCTTCCTACATCCTGGAGAATATACCGCGTGCAGAAAACAGGATTCTCGCGCCAACAAATATATCTTCGGAAGACCTGATAGAGCCATCTGAAGGAAAAGAAATGACCGAGTAAGTAGCCCTTCAAATAGAGGACAAAGATAAGGCCAAGGATTGGAGGGAAGTCTTTATAGACTACTTCAAATCCCAACGAACGCCCAAAAAGGCATCGTCTAGATATCAACTCAATGAACGAGCTTTGTCTTTCGCCTTCGTCAATGATACTCTATATAAGATATCGTTCGACTGTCTGTGGCTAAGATGCCTGGGGCAAGAAGAAGCAAAGAAAGTTCTCCAAGAAACTGACGACGGATTTTGCGGTTCTCATCAAGCTAGGCCAAAAATGAAGCTGAATATAAAAAGAATGGGTTACTATTGGCCCACAATGATTTAAGACTGCCTTGAATATGTGAAGAAGTGTCACTCGTGCCAAATTCACGGGGACTTCATTCACCAACATCCAAATCCACTACACCCGACAGTGGCTAGCTGGCCGTTTGAGATGTAGGGAACGGATATAATCGGCCCTATCGAACCAGCGTCCTCCAAAGGACACCGGTTCATATTGGCAACGACCGAATACTTCTCTAAATGGGTAGAAGCAGTACTACTAAGGGAGGTGAAGACGGAGAATATCCTCCATTTCTTCAGAACCCATGTCATCTATCAGTTCGGCACTCTGCAACGAATTATCTCGGATATTGGGCCAGCTTATAAAAGCCATAAAATAAGCCGCTTTGCACAGCAACATAAAATGGATTAGAGATACTCTTCAGTCTATAATCCTCGGTTCAACGGTCTAGTTGAAGTTTTCAATAAGACCTTGATAAAGATTATAAAGAAAACGGTGTCCAGAAACAAAAAAGACTGGCACGAAAGGCTGCACGAAGCTCTATGGGCATACCGAACAACATTCAAGACGGCCACGAATACAACACCATACGCATTGGTGTTCGGCACGGAAGCAGTGCTCCCACTGGAAATAGAACTCCCCTCTCTAAGAGTAGTGGTTCGATACGAGCTGACAGATGAAGAAAATGCACATCTTAAACTTGAGGAGCTTGATGCCCTCGACGAAACTCGCCTTATAGTAGAGCAAAATCTGGAGGCTTATAAAGTAAGGATGACACGGTTATACGAAAAACTGACCAAGCCAAGAACGTTCTGTCAAGGTGAACTCGTGCTAGTCGTCAAAAGACCAATGATCCCTAATCGCACAAAATGGGAGAAGTTTGAGCCGAACTATGAAGGACCGTAAATTATAGACAGAGTCTACCAAGGTGGAGCCAACCTGCTCATGGATATGTATGGCGAAAGACCCTTCCGGCCAATAAATAGCCGATTCCTCAAAGAATACTACGCTTAAAGAGTCATGACTTAGGTCAATGATAGATGACGATACGTATGTCCGCTCGCTATCCTCCTGAGTCAGAACTCTGAGAGTAGTATCCAAAAATCTTTGTTGCCTCAAAAATGGCGATAACGAACCGAGATGTCCCTAAACTATCAACGGACCGAGATATCCCTAAACTAAAATTTCGCTTCAAACATGGCGATAATGGACCGAGACGTCCCTAAACTAGTGTGTCGCCTCAAACATGGCGATAATGGACCAAAATGTCCCTAAACCGGCACAATGCCCCAAATACGGCGATGTGCTCTCTTGAGATCTATATTGCAATCGAAGTTCCAACGATGAGGGTTGCAACTCAAATCCCACCGGCAAACAGACGGGCACCTACGGCGAAACTACTCTTGGGAGTTCCATTGTTAAAAAAAAGGTATGTCCACAAGCGAGATAGGTACGGATGAAAACCCGAAAGGACGAAGTGAGTAAAAACAGCAGGACTGCTGGCGAGTTTTGTAAAAACCCGAAAGGGTGCGATCTCATTAAAAAA
This sequence comes from Agapanthus africanus, assembly GCA_030015575.1. Taxonomy (NCBI): domain Eukaryota; kingdom Viridiplantae; phylum Streptophyta; class Magnoliopsida; order Asparagales; family Amaryllidaceae; genus Agapanthus; species Agapanthus africanus. The sequence continues at coordinate 409,784,907 of CM057349.1, read as the reverse complement.
ATGTATGTACACAAATGAAATGGGCGCGAACAAAAACCCGAAAGGGCGTCATGAATAAAAATAGCAGGTCTGCCGGCGAGCTTTGCGAAAACCAGAAAGGGCGCGATCTTGTTAAAAAATCATGTGTGAGATCCTTACAACTCATAAAGGAGAAACACACTTAAGAATCCACACAATTCCTAAGGAGAAATTACAACTATAAGATCCTCACGACTCGTAAAGAGAATTTCCCCCTATGAGACCCTCATGGCTCATAGGATTCAAAAGCCTTAAGTTACAGGGATCTAAACCTGTTTTTAAGCCATCGTTGCCCTACAGGCGGTCCTATATTAACACTTGTATACAATCCACGGGCATAAATAAATATATCCCCCACCAAGTTTCACCAATGACAAGAAATGTCCCCATATGGTGAACGACACTTGTAAGTCCTCTCGACTTATAAGGAGAAAACACTCTTATAAAATCCTTACGACTTACAAGAGAAAATATCACTTAGGAATCCCTACGATTCCTAAGGAGAAAATACACCTACAAGATCCTCACGACTCGTAGGGAGAAATACCTTTATGAGACCCTTACGGCTTATAAAGTCAAAAAAACCTTAGCCGACAAGATCCTAACCCTATTTGCTAAGCCACCTTTGTTCAAATCGACAAATACAAATGATGATTCGCATATGGCAATATTCCAGTTGTAGAGATACTGATGCCTAAACTGGTGTCAAACTCCATGCCCTCTCACGGCAAATAATGATTCGCTCTTGGCAATATTCCAGTTGCAGCGATACTGATGCCAAGATTGGGATCAGATCTCAAGTTCCTAACTCGCAATAAAAACCAGCGAGTAAAAATATAAAAAATATAGCCGAAATGATTGGCCAATCGCGACTTTCGCGATATAAAAGCTAAAAAGATAGAGTATCGCGGAAAGATATAAAAAATGAAATGAAAATGGAACTTTTCTGCCGTGCAAGTATGTCCATATTGACTCTTGTATACGATCCATGGGCACAAATAAAGAAAAAGGGACCATATTTTCCCACCACGCTTCGTCAAAATGAGAACCAAGTCTTGACGGTTCATATACAACCTAGAGATTATCTCGGCGTTCTTTCTCATTCCAGCAGGATGTAGATGTAACGTCAACAAAGACCCAAGAGTCAAATAAAAATGGAGTAATGGCAAAATCCTAACTCCAAGTCTTGACGGTTCATATACAACCTAGAGACTATCTCGGCATTCCCATTCATTTCAGCAGGATGCGAACCCAATTATCAAATGAAATTGGAGCAATGGCATATCTCTAGCTCCAGATCTCGATTGCAATACATACAGCATAAAGATCACACAGCTATTTCCCGACTTCAGCAAAGAATCGGCGCGATATCGTCAAAACAAAATAAAAACAAAGTGACGGTATATTCCTAGCTTCGGGTCTTAGCGACAACTCATATAAAGCCTAAAAGACCATTGGAGATCATCCCATCTTAGAAGGATGCGGTTATGACCCATCGGGGCTCCAAATTGAGCCTAATCTCAAATAAAAAGCGTCATGGAAAATTCCTAACGCTTGCTCTTCCGACGGTAATATAACCTAAGGAGATTACTCGAGGACATCTTGTCCAGCCCTCGAAAAGATCAAAGACACGACAGTCGCGGGGTTACTCGATCAGTGGCTTAAAAACTGCATATCGAGAAATATATCAGCCAACGCGACGGTACGATGGAACCTTAGTACCACAAACCTAACGGGCCCTTGTCATAAAGAATGGAGGTTATCTACATATAATGTTAGGACAAGTTTGTCTGTAAACCCAAAGGAGGTAAACTAAAAACTCCGAAATGAGTACGTAAACTAGAAACTCCGAAATGAGTGAATAAAGTACAAACTCTGAAACGAGTACATAAATTAGAAACTCCGAAACGAGAACTCCGAAATGAGTACGTAAACTACTTCACGCTAGATCAAGACATCAAGAAACAGAAAGGTCGAAATTCTAAAATTTATATACAATACGCCAACCTGAAACCAGCCATATGCTATGCATTACTTTACCCACTAGTATACCTCCTTGAGCAAGGTAGTAGGGGGAAGCATTTGTTCACATCAGGCCTGTGTTCACCTATATCTAGATGCATGTTTGAACGAGAGATAGCGTTGAAAGTATGCTCATTTATGTGCGCGTGTATGTACGCCACATATGCACGCATCATTGGCATTCGTACGCAGCAGAAACTCCTAAGGTTAAAATGCAAAGTATATGTGCAGAGGCAAGAAGCCCACATGGATATGTGATGGGGTGAAACATTCAGCAGTCAACAATAAAAAAATATATTTAAATAAACACTTTATTCCGCAGGAAAAAGATCACCAAATACGGGATCAAAAGTACAAGGGTTTACAAAACTATGAATAAAGTTCTCTAAAGCCCTCTCTGCCTTCTCCACCATGTTGAAGCGGGGATCTTCGCGAGGAGTCGCTCCCCATCAATTAGCGCCATGTCCATCAATAAAGGCAGACATGATGGCCCACTGAGCCTGTATCTGGCTTAGCAACTGAACAGAGCGATCCCTCAGAGGCTGGGTAATCAAATCTGCCTCATGAAAGCACTCGATCTTGTCCTCCGCTGCGTTGAGCATCGCCGGAGTCATCTCCGCTGGATGAGGGGGAATGTCAACAAGCACGGACAGGAAGATCATCTGGAGCCAAATGGAGTCGATGGGAAGAGGAGACCCTCTACGAGTCAGGAGCTCATACATCACCATGTCATATTGGTCATCCGTAAGAATAGGATTCACCAAGCGTGCAGCAAAATGAGTAACAATTCCCTCGATAGGCACCTCCCATGGTTGCCTACGAGCATGTGGACAATTGCAAGCCATGACTCCTAGTCTGTTAAAAATGGTTCTCTCCCTGTAAAGAAGGAAAACATTGCTTCAGATTATAAAGAGAAGCATTTAAGTCTAGGCACAGAAAATTTTGTGCATGGTGGAACTATTTCCAGGTCCTGACAAAAAGGGCATGTAAAAAGAAAGAGTTGACTCATGAAAAGCATAGCAAGAAGGCGAAATGATTCCTTCGTACCCCGTAGCTGCGCCTCACGCACATGACACGTGAGCGCCGACGCTAGTTTTCTTTTAGGATTAAGTCCTATAGCAGCGCCTCACGTGCATGATGCGTGAGCGCCGACGCTAGTTTTTTTTAGGGTTAAGTCCTATAGCAGCGCCTTACGTGCATGACACGTGAGCGCCGGCGCTAGTTTTCTTTTAGGGATACGTCTTATAGTAGCGCCTCACATGCATAACACATGAGCGCCGGCGCTAGTTCTTTTATATAAAAACACTTCACATGAAGCACATGTGAGCGTTGGCATAAAATAAAAGGGAGGGGGAGTTTGTCATTCATACTTCAAAAGAAATTTATACATCAGTAATGAGGATGATGATGCAAAGAAAAATTATCAAAATGTCTACAATGGCAAGACTCTAAACTCCGGACACGTATTCTCAAACTGAAAAGCAAGTTTATGCAGTGCACCTTCAACTTCATCGACCATCTTTTTATGCATCTTCTCTCGGATGCAAGCGTCAGGGTCACTACTAATATCCTCCACTCTCTGGTATGCTGATATTATCACCTTTTTGTTAAAAAACACGATGCAAGATGGCGACGAGATTATCTCTCCGTTTCTTTAAGGTCAATCCCATCATATACACAGAATGCACCTTGTTTTCAGCATCATCAAGTGCTTGAAGTGGCATAACCTCAAGGCGCCCGGGTATAGCATCCCAGATCGACCCAACGACGATCTTCAAAAGGGCAAAACGGCGGGGGAGCAATTGACCGTTGTAATCGTCGAAACAACGCATCACAGCGTCGCATTGAACGTCAGTGAACTATTGGCCTTGGCAACGTCCTTGGATGCAAATCTCCTCGTAAGAGACAATCTCTTCAATATCGTACAGACGACCAGCCATGGTATCTAAAAAAAGTGGAGAGTTAGCAATTAACATATTAAAATCACTACTGTGGGCCCTACAAAATCAAGGTGATGGATAGTGCCCATTAAACAGCAGAGTTAAAAACTCCCAATATTCCCCAAAATGCGGGCTCTTTAAAACAAACAACAGATTAAAATCTGTGAAGAAAAAAAGGATTAAAACCCCAAAAATAAAAAAAAACATATACTAGAACAACAAAGGGAATAAAATTCCCAAAATTCTTAAGATCCAAATCAGAGTCAAGCTCTGTAAAAAAATGGAATTAAATTCCCCTAAACAGTGGGATCAAATCCCTGAACAATCCCCATGCTAAAAAAATTCATGGATTAATCGATGGAATCAAATTTCAGAACAAGTGTCAAAATTGACAGTAGGGTAAAATGTTCTTAAGTCTTGGATGAGAACATTAAGATCCATGATATGTAAAAAAAGGTTTTTTTTAGATCTTCAAGAGATCGATTCAAAAAAAGAGAGAGAACTAAGCTCTGTCGAAACTAATAATGGACTTAAAATCCAAAACTAAGAAAATATATACGCTCAAAAGGAGTTAAGAACTAAGCTCTGTTCATAGTTCTTACCAAGAAATCTGGCAGAATATACTATGTTCAAAAGAGTTCTGGGAAACAGAGATCTAAGCTCTGGGAAACGAGAATTAAATTCTCAAAAGAAAAGAAACTCAAGAAAGAAGATGAAGAGATGGCAGTTATCTCAATGGCCAAAGGCCCTATTTATAGGATATGAAGGGACGGTTCAACTCCCTAGAAGATCAAACGAAGGAAAAAGTGACATCGTTGCACTCACGTATGAACCACATAAGAACAACGGTGGGGGCATTTGTTCCCCTAATATTTAAAACATAATAAAAAGAGCTAAGCACTATTAAATATTAATGAGGCAGCGCCTCATATGCTCTCCACGAGGGCACCAGCACCAGCATCAATCTTGTAGGATTAAATCATATGGTGGCGCCGCACTTGCTCCTTACGTGAGCGCCAATGTGTTGAGCACATAAGCACTTATTATATAAGAATTAAATTCTTATATGGCGTCATGCGTGCTCCTCACGTAGGCGCCAATGTGCAAAGCACAGGAGCGTCTAGAATTAAATTCTTAAGTGGCGCCCACGTGCACAACACGTGAGCGCCGGCGCCCAAGTTAAAACCAAGTAGAATTAAATTCTACAGGGTGATATTTCCCTAAAAAACTAGGATACTCTCTGTTAAACAGAGCTGTTGGATCAAAAATCCAATGGTGATGAGAAATCATCAAATAATAGAATAAAATTCTATTAAGGGAAAATATTCCCCTAATCTTTCTAAATGAACAAAAAATTGTTGGATCAAGGATCCAATGAAATGGGAAAATATTTCACTATATCTTTCTAAACAAAGAAAGGTGTGCTCTATATAGCGGAGAGCCCATGGATTAAAAATCCAATGGTGGTTAAAAATTACCGTTTGACAGAATAAAATTCTGTATATGGGAAAATATTTCCCCAATTTTGCTAAAACAAGAAAACATATTCTGTAAAATGGAAACAATTGGATCAAAGATCCAACGGTGGGTAAAATTCCCCAAATCAATTTTGAGACCAATTAAATCAATTGGAATCTCTCAATAAGAAATTTTCTCAAAACTAATTAACAAATTTGCCTCTACTATATAAAGTACCCAAGACTTCAAGTCTCTCACACACAGAGGGATACACGCCCGGATATAGAGAGAACTCCTCATAAGCTTCTGCAAAAAATACAGAAGGCTCTCAAAACAATAGAGAATTTAATTCTCTCAAGAAAAGATCTTCCTCCTTCAAAACCCTAGGTAAAGAAAAAAGCAAAGATCAAAACATCTCCTTTATCAATCATAGAATATCCAAGGGTTTAACCCTTCTCAAGAACTTAGTTCTTTCTCTGGATCTGAGATCCACAAGACATGTCTCCAACAAATTGAGAATTTAATTCTCATCAGGAAGATCTTGTTCTTGATAATCAAAGATTCAGTAAAGAACTAGGTCAAAAAGAAAGAAAAAAAAGAAAAAGAAGCTATCCTATAGGAATTTAATTCCTCAAAAAATATGGTTTAACCCTAAAAGAAACTTAGTTCTTATAAAAGAAAAAGACATAAGAACTTAGTCCTTGAAGAAAAACTAATCCCAGATCTTCAAAACAAAGTCTTGGTGTCATTAATGGTCAAAATATCATTAACGGAGATTTAATCTCTAAAAAGGAAAAAACACTAGCACCTCGCGTGCTTCCCACGTGGGCGCCTTCAACAGATTCCCGAAACAAAAGAAAATCACCGCTTCACGTGAAAAACACATGAGCGCCCAAAACAGAAGGCCAGTGCCTCACGTGAAATACATGTGATCGCTGAGTAAAGTGCTCAGCACCTCATAAATAGCCAAGAAGGATGAGTACTTAGCACTGATTGGGCAGCGCCCAGCGCCTCACGTGCTTCTCAAGTGGATGCCACACAAAAAGTGCTTAGCATTTCATATACAGCTAAAATGGCTGAGTGCTTAGCACTAATTGGGCAGCGCCCAGCGCCTCACGTGCTTCTCATGTGGACGCCATACAAAAATACTTAGCACTTCATATACAACCAAAACGGCTGAGTGCTCGGCGCTGATTGGGCAGCGCCCAGCGTCCCACGTGCTCCTCATGTGGACGCCATAAAAAGTGTTTAGCACTATATATTCAGTCAAAATGAATGAGTACTTAGCACTGATTGGGCAGTGCCCATAACTGAAGGCTTCATATGATACCCATGTGAACGCTAGAGCTTCAAACAAGTGTTTAGCACTTTTACATAACAAAAGGGCTGAACAAACAGAGCCCAAATAAGTGCTTAGCACTTTTGAACCAAAAAAAAAAGACTGAGCAGACTAAGCCCAAATTGGTTTAGTCTCCCTGAAAAGTTTTCTTACAACTGAGCCCAAATGCTCTATTGTTGGATCTTAAATAAAAATGATCCTTAAAATTTAGCTAAGTTGATCTTAGTCTCAAATAAGACTACTGTATCCTTAGCTAAAATAAATTGAGCCCAAATGCTCATATATTTAAGTTGATCTTAATCGTAAACTAGATTAACGGTCCTTAAAATAAAACAAACCAAAATCTAAAGTATACAGATTTGGACTAATCCGCGCCCTACTGGCAATGACATAAACTAGATTCCGTATACAATCCACGGGCAACCAAAACAAACAAAAATACAACACGACATGAAGTGAACTGCTGGAGAAGGAGAAAGTGGTTATCGCAGCGCGGTAACGTAATTAACCGCAGGGGCTTACGCCTGCAGGGAAGAGCGTATCCACAATCAAAAACCCTTCACAAATGAGGGGGAATCTGATAAAGTCACACTACAACGGTCGCGTCTGTCCAAACCTCCGATATATGGTGCCATAAATCAACTTGGTTTCTTCGGAGAGGTAGGTGGATAAGTCCAAATAGTATCTGCCCCCAAATTCAGGTAAGACGATCTATCCCAGTTCGTCTCTGTTTTCGGCAGTGAACACTCATCAATAAGGACCTCCAGCAAATCAAGCGTCCCGGAGATAAAAGTAGGGATATGATTGGTGTTCGTCACGCCATCAGGAGGAACCCTACAGCGTTCCTTTGCTCTTACCGAGCCTCGCACAAACAACGAGGCTGAGTACAAAGCTCTGATAGCTGGTCTGGAGCTCTCCATAGAAATAAAAATCCTTCGGTTACGGATTTACGGTGACTCCCAGCTTTTCGTCAACCAGGTGAGCGGCGATTACAAGATATATAAGCTCGAATTAGCTCGATACAGAAGCCGGGTAGTGGAACTCACGGAACAGTTCACTCACATTGAACTAATGAGAGTCCCTAGTTCATTGAACGGAAAAGTCGACTTACTCGCTCGCCTAGCCAAATAGCCGGCTGATCCCGACATGGATGAAATTCTTATCACAGTCTGAAGCCGGCAAATTCTACACTCAGTCCCTTTACAAGAAGAGGAAAGCACAGAACAATAGAGCAATCCTGCCAAAGAAGCTCTAACCATTTAAGACGAGCCCGATTGGAGAGAACCCTTCATAGAGTACCTCCGATACAACAAGCTGTCCGAAGAAAAATCTGTGAGGGTTCAATTGAAAAAAAGAGCCAATTTGGTGAGCTCCGTAGATGCCTGAGTGAACTTCTTTTTGTTAGTTATATGTATGCCCTAGAGGCCATTACTGTACATAAGATGTATATTGTAGTGGATGCTGGGACATATATAGGGAGGACTTTCTTGCTCGACATGATAGTATGCTATCTGGTTACCCTTTACCTTAACGTGTATGCTGATTGTCTCTCTGTTACATGTTGGTAAAGCCCTTAGGATGTGTGCTTGACTACCTGGACTATGATGCGGATCATACTAGTGGGGACATGGTAGTTTATAAGTACATCCTTCAAAGTCCCTAGTCGTGGGTGTATCGAGACGGGGCATCGATATACCAGAGTAGACTAGCGTATACCTTCTCGACCCATACAGATGGGCGATGGATGATCCCATATCCATTGGTGTTTGACATCAGAGATGATATGCGGGTGCTCAGTAGAGACTGGGTACACTGGACGGACTCGCCGAGAACTCCCAGATGGTATTATACCTCACGTCAGATGGCAGTTCTCTGGTGACACTGGTACAGAGTAGTCTGTTGACCCGAGATCGTCATAGAGTCTTGTATGGTTCCCACTGTGCTTTGATTTCCATCTTACCACGTCCAAGAGGGCGTGCAAAACGGTGGTTTTTGGGTACAGTCCCGAGTCACATGGAGGCAATGAGCGATAGGAGGGGATTCGTCTCTCCCGGTATAGGGGGTTGATGTTGCGCTGTGTTCGATTGGCTATAACAGGAAATCCCTGGCCAGGGTTGCTGAGATTTACTGGTAAGTGTTACCAGTAGTTTCTCGAATAGTTATAGACCTCATATCGACACGACTTATTGAGCTATTGGGGTCTGACGTTTACCACCCCTAGGCGAGATATGCGACATATCAGACGATCAGACCGGACTGTACGGTAGTGTTACTGGTCGGATTCACTGGAGTGTGAGCGGGCTTGCTCGTCGATCTTCAGATCGCTCAATACCCGGGTGGCCGTTACGTTTAGCAGACCGCTTGCGGCTTGTGGATGTTTGATATGATTATCATCTGCTGCCGGCGTATTGACGAGTCTTTAGAGTCCTACACAGAGGTTTCCTGGCTCAAGCGAAACGAAATAGGAGCGCATATGAGATATGTGCGGGACCGAGAATAATACGGTATGTGATACTGTATTCGATTCTCGCGATGTGACATTGATCGGTTATATGCGATATAGCCAGGTTATCGGATCAAGTGTTGATTCGATAAGTTGTTACTGATGATACCAGTCGGTTGTGTGCGACATGACCGGATCATTGAATCAAGTGTTGATTTAATGATTTAATGCATAATTATATATTTGATATATTACTTTGCATTAACTAGTATTGGTTCACTTTGAATGGATTTTCTCACTCGGGTGTGCGCATTGCATATGCGATATGATTTTTGTGCACTTGATTGTATCATGTTTGATGATACATATCTTTTTGTTAAGTGTAATGAATTAAACCTAGGTTAAGTAAATGATTAGGGTTTTCTTTTATTCATTCATTTATCTTTTCATTTGCATTTAAAAGATAAATGATAAAAGGAAAAGAAGTCAAAAATGGTGGCTAGTTTTGTTTTCATCATGAAGCTTCATGAAGCTTTCATTATGTCACCATTTTTGTCTCATCTCCTTAACCCTAACCATTCTTTAACCTTGGTCAATTCTCTACACTTAACTTGGGTTAATATTATGATAAGAATAAAATTATTATTCTTTTTATGATAACTAATCATCTTCTTGCTTTCTTCTTCTTCTTCATTCTTCAAGTGAAGAAAACCAAGGTCCATCAATGGTGATTGTTGGAAAAGAGTGAGAAATCCAAAACTAAAGTCTACCCACTTCCTATTTCTTCATCCTCTACCTCTTGCCAAGTAGTAGAGTGTGTTTACTTCACAAGTTTCTTGACTTGGTGAAGTCGGAGCTTGATTTAGCGATGCCTCGACGTAGATCATCTTCGGCATGGACATCGACGACCTAGCTTGCCCATTCTCCGACGAAGCTGATCCTAGAGCCCGGATTTGACTTGGACAGCGGAGAGGACCTCGTTGCGAAGCTATGGAGGTGGAGCACCGGATCTACAAAGGTTGTATTTCCGTTTTCTCATTAGTTAAGTGTTAACTAGTTCTATGTTCGCCTAGACATCTAGTTATCGATCCGTAGTTTAGGGTTTGTAGGCACCATAATTTTTGAAATTGCCATGGTTGATGGCTTGGGAGACCTCACTAGAGTGCCTAGGAACCCTACAGTGGTATCAGAGCCTAGCTAGAGCCTTAGGCGATGCGTAGACGGAGTTAGAAGTCCGATCGACCCGAAACCCCGACTTTAAAATGCTCTCTGGACATTTTTGTAAAATGTGGATTTTTGAAAATTAAAAATATGCAGAAAAACAAGCAGGTAAATCTAAGAATTACGATGCAAAAATTACCTAATGATCTTTCTAAGGTGCGGCGGAACCGCGGCATTAGCGTGCTAATGCGGCCCTTCCGCCGCACTTTTGTCTTATCTGCCATTGAATTTTGCACAGTAACTCCTATTTTTCAGTGCTGGTTTTCCTGGGAATTTTTAATCTGAAATCAAGAGTTGAGTATTTTGGGTTGTATTGGGAGTTCATACATTCGATCGGATTGTCAAACTTTGTCTATGTGTCGTTCCGGATAATTTTTTGAATATGTTAAAAAGTTCGACCGGATATAAATACCCAATTTTTTCCCTGTCGGGAAATTTCCAAGTGTTGGATTTTTCCGTAGTTTAACGACGTTCTAAGTAGTGCAAGTAACGCGATGGTCCCTCTAGAAGACACAAACCTTAACTCGATTATGTGACCGTCTTGAACTGCCCTTTGAACCTTCGGGTTTGGGGCAGTACGGCGTGCCACATGTGAGGCGTTGGCTTGACCCTTCTACGGCTGGACCGTTGGTACTGAGGTACGAACTGAATGTTGTTAGACTAGTTTCATGTATTGAGCTGTATCGGGAAAACTTGGGTGTTAGATTGTTTGATCGAAAAGTTTAACATTTTCTGTTTATCCGGAATGGGATACAATAATTGGAATTCACAATAAGTTATGAGATAACTGAATGAATGTTATAAACATAGCAGTTTAGTCTCACTTGATCGGTTGCCACGGAATTTTGATGTGATCAAAAGTCCGTCGCAATCACGTAGCGTACGCGGATACTCGCCGGGTAAACTTAATAGACAGCCTCGCTCCATAGCCCCGACCAAGTGACTGTAGGAGAACCCCGTCGCCGAAAGCATCCGTTCGGGTGCTCGCGGTAGCGGTGTTCCGCCTTGGTGCACTTCGTCGACGGTATCGGGAGTGCAGCCGTCTACTGAAGTTTGCGACGAGCATTCGATCAGGCTGTCGGGAATCTTGTTGAATTGCCCGACTCGATATTGAAAAGTGTTTTCGATAATGAGACTAAAATGCGGGGTTTATAATTGTTAGGCATGCGATGTCTAAGTAATTCATTTGGTCAGGCATGCGATGTCTGAGGTGGTTGCGGATTCCAACTGTTGTAGTTTTACACTTTCTTTTCTGTGACCGTAAGTGTAATATGTGATATCGCCGGTTTCGTTTCTATATGTCAACGACAATTGGGATGGACATATTTACTTACGTTGATGACATGTGATGTTATGTGTTGCTGGATATGTTATATTGGATCGTCGTGTTTGAATAGCCGGGGGTTTTTATTTGAGATGAGTGTTTTTCATTTTCATTCATGTAAAAACTTGTATGTAATATTCTTTTATTGGGGCGCTTCCAGGTTGCGGAAGTAGTCACCTCTTGTATATTATTTACTTTTCCGCACTAGGTTAGACCCAAGGAGGAGGGCACAAGTAACCGGGTTCTGGAGTCCAGTGGGAGACCAACTCGAGGAGTCGGGTCCGGGTCTGCTAACTCCAGAATTGGTAGGGTTGATTGCCGCTCTCGTAGGGGTCTAGGGGTGTGGGTTTGGCTATTCATCACGACCATGGAATCCATGTTTTATACTGGCTCGTATTGAAAACACGGACGTCATAGTATATCCAATATTTCATATGTTTCTTCTGCTGCGATATCTGTGATGCGATCATGTGATGTTCTTTGATAGATACTTTATATAGTATATATGATATATTATATAGACGTTACTTATGTTTTACACCCGCGCTAGCCCTGCCCCGCTCTGTCGTTAGTTACCTAACCTAACGGTGCACGAGGGGACATCGAGGCGAATGCGGATGGCATAAGTGTACATCATATCTATCTGTGATGTTTAGGTATTTAAATGATGGGACTTCATTAATGTGATTAATGAAATAAAAGAAACCTAAGATGTTGTAGAATCGAATTTCAAAATAAAAACAGGTAGCTACAGTTCTTGCTTTGCACAGCGGTATATGTGATATATCCTGCACCTTATTCGACGAGGAAAGGACCGAGATCCCTTCACCGGGAGTGACTCCTTTAGCAATAACTGGCAGATGCTACACACTCAGTTTGTCTTTTGATTGCTTTTAAGTGTTTTTGCTTTGCACAGTGATATATGTAATATATCCCGCACCTCATTCGACGAGGAAAGGACCGACGATCCCTTCACCGGGAGTGACTCTTTTAGCAAAACTAGAAAAGCCTCAAAGACACTCCATTTCAAAATTCATTCGATCCTACAACGATATCAAGTTCATTACGCAATAGGTTTTCAGAAAAACCTGTCGTAGCCCTCCGTCATTTCAGATAAGTTGTATATAGTATTCGTGCTGCATTTGTTGGCTTTCGTCAAGGTGCAGTGTGCGGTAGCTATATGCTGCTTATCTGCTGGCATACGATGCGATTGGATTAGGGTAGTCGTGCGGCTTTGTTGGCTTTCGTCAAGGGTCGTGCGGGTGGGTTTAATTCGATCAAGAAATGTACGGGTTGAACTTGACTAGCGGGCTATGGTTTGTTGGCTTTCGTCAAGGTCATAGCACGTTAGGGGCAAAACATTATCGGGAATTTCAAGTGTTGAGATTTGCAATGAGATTGCATACCTTCTATGAGATAGTTGGATCCCGATACCCGCTGCGAGTAAGAGTTACTCCTGGGAGAGTTTTATACATTACAATTAGCCGATCAAGTAGGTGTCTAGAAAGGTGTCAACGGGGTTACGCCTCTGGGAAAACGAGGTTTACTGTAATTAGGTTCGTGCGAAAGCACGGGGGACCTCCCTCAAAGTACCGACACTGGCCTGGCTGAAAGATTGGCGAACTTGTAGTGTGTAATTAATCCCGGCTAGTCTTTCCTTTTAGGGTTTGAAGGAAGATTTGATAAAAAGCAGTGGGAGCCATCCTGATTAGATAAAATAATAACCAATCTATTCTTGACAGAGCGCACGCTGAGTGTTTTCTTCTCTCTCTCTCCAGGAAGCGACCATATCACGCCTTAATCAAGATAATAATACGGAATATTGACCGAACCCGCTTGTTATACTGAGCTGGGGAACGTTGTTCCCGCTCCAACTTATAATTGTTATAAGACAGAGCAGGAAATTGGGGAATACCAGAATTCCCGTGCCGCCCAAACGAAGAGAGTGCATGCTGATGCATCATCTTCGGGTGTGTTCATTACAGAGAACTGTTTCTCAGTATCCTTTACGTCCTGGGTATGTGATACCGGATCAGGATCTCAGATATGTAAGTTGTTACATAGGGCTACAAAAGAGTAGAAAAACTGAGAACGGGTGATAAGTTTCATGAGACAGAAAACGGGGCAAGTGTTGCAGCCAAGTCTGTTGGTCACTGTCACCCTGTATTGTAATAAATTGATTCTGAACGAATGTTATTAGATACCGAACCTGATATACAAAATCATATCTGTCTCTTTATTAGTAAAGAAACGATAAAATTTTGTATTGTTGGATAATGTTTTGAACATTTCCTATATCAAAAGTTGATCGGATCAGGCACGTTATCTAATAGCATTGATGTTCTAAATCAAACTACAGTTCTTAGTATACGGAACACACACAAGAGGAAGAGTTCAGAAATGAACGAATCCTTCTTGAGGCATTATAGACTAGGTCATATCAATGCGACCCGACTAGCTAGAGTTACATTTAGATGTATATTTAAATCAGTTTGAATTTAAATCTTGTGAAACTCGCCAGTCATGTCACAAAGATAAGATGACCATAGCTCTGTTTACTGGAAGCAGAGAAAGAGTTAGTAAACTCTTGGGATGATACATGTTTGATGTATGTAGATCCCCAGTCTACATATGCCAAGACTGGTTCTTTGTACTTCAATACATTATCTGATAATCTCTCAAGATTCAGTCATATGTTCCTGTTGAAACATGAGTCCGAACCTTTTGAGATAGTCACAGAATATAAGCTAGAAGTAGAGAACCAAAATACGGGTAAAAGTATTATGTCCTTTGATGTGATCAAGGAGGAGAATAATTGAGCACGGAAATACTGGACTATTCTAAAGGAGAATGAGATTCTCTCTCAGCATTACTCCTCTGTATACACCATAGCACGATGGCATATCAGGGCGGAGCAATCACACCCTATATGATAAGGTGTGCTCTATGATGAGTACTACTGAGTTACCTATTTCCTTTTTGGGAGTTATGCACTTGAGAAGTTGCATACCTATTGAATAAGGTTCGAATCAAATCAATGCCTACCACTTCATATGTGATATGGAAAGGGAAGAGCCCATGTCTTAAGTTAGTTAAGATTTGGGGTTGTCCGGCCTATGTCTAAAAGCAAAATCCGGACAAGCTAAAGGCAAGGTCTGTTATGTAGAACTGGAAGTGTTCCAGCTATACAAACTACAGCAAATGATTTGGTACAACCAGAGGATTCAGTAGCAACCAACGAACCTCAGCCTCTCCGCCGATCTAGTAGGGTTCCTCACCCACCTGAGAGATATTTCAGTTTCTCTATGACAGTGGGAGCGAGGATTGCATCATGAGATGATGACCCAACTAGCCTCGAGCTGGCCATCAGGAGTAAGACTCTGTAAGAATGGCTGGATGCTTATCGATCTGAGATGGAATCCTTATACGCCGACAAAGTATGGACTTTAGTTGCTAGATCTGAAGGGTTAAATCCCCATCAGGAGCAAGTATATCTTGAGAAGATTACTTGGTGTACATGGAAAAGTTGAGACTTTCAAAGCTAGACTTGTTAAAGGTTTTCGTCATCGACCAGGCGTGGATAATGATAAAACCTTTTCCAGTAGCTATGCTTAAGTCCATCCAGATCCTACTTGCCACGGCTACATACCATGACTACGATATCTGGTGGTTGGGTGTCTTGACTGCTTTTCTAAATGATGATTTGGAAGAGAGCGTCTATAAGTACACAGCCAGAGGGCCTCGTAGACAGTGGGAGCAGCGGAAACGTGTGCAAGATGTTTTATACGATAAAGCAGGCACAGCGGAGTTGGAACATCTGTTTTGATGAATTAATCAAAGAAGTTGACATCATCAAAATGGTAGATGAACCTTGTATAAACAAAAAGGTAGTAGGGAGTATGGTGACGATCCTCGTAAAGTACGTGGATGACATACTCTTGATAAGAAAAGAGTTTCTTATGCTACGCTCGGTCAATCTCCGTTTATCACAATGATTCTATATAGGATCAAAATGATACCTCCTAAATCCTGAGTTTTGGATCTATGAGATAGATTTAATTGGATGTTAGGATTCTCACTAGTTGTAGTGAGATGGTATCAATCGATCCTGGGGAGAATCACTGGAAGTGTTCCAGGGTGATAAAGGCGACTGAATGTCAGTCACAGGCATTGTCTTTACCCTCAGTAAAGGGACGGTATGTTGGAAGAGTTCCAAGCTAGATACCGTGACATACTAGACGATAAAGGCACGATACATCGCTACTTAAGATGCTACCAAAGAGGCTGTTTGGGTGTATATTGGTTCATGAGATGAACTATGTTCCTACCATTGTGAGACAATGGAGTTGTGGCTTATGCCAAGGAACGCCGGTCCCATCAGTGATCCAAACATATTCTAAGGCAGTATCACTTGATCATGGAGATGGTTGATCTCCAGGGAGATCGAGGTTAGGAGAGAAGACTCAGAGGACAATACAGCGGATCCACTCACAAAGGCCTGTTCCCAGAGAGAGACTTTTATGGGATGGTTGAGTATGAGATACTGCAACCACTGCTACAGATGGCCCTAGTGCAAGTGGGAGATTGTTAGTTATATGTATGCCCTAGAGGCCATTACTGTACATAGGATGTATATTGTAGTGGATGCTGGGACATATATAGGGAGGACTTTCTTGCTCGACATGATAGTATGCTATCTGGTTACCCTTTACCTTAACGTGTATGCTGATTGTCTCTCTGTTACATGTTGGTAAAGCCCTTAGGATGTGTGCTTGACTACCTGGACTATGATGCGGATCATACTAGTGGGGACATGGTAGTTTATAAGTACATCCTTCAAAGTCCCTAGTCGTGGGTGTATCGAGACGGGGCATCGATATACCAGAGTAGACTAGCGTATACCTTCTCGACCCATACAGATGGGCGATGGATGATCCCATATCCATTGGTGTTTGACATCAGAGATGATATGCGGGTGCTCAGTAGAGACTGGGTACACTGGACGGACTCGCCGAGAACTCCCAGATGGTATTATACCTCACGTCAGATGGCAGTTCTCTAGTGACACTGGTACAGAGTAGTCTGTTGACCCGAGATCGTCATAGAGTCTTGTGTGGTTCCCACTGTGCTTTGATTTCCATCTTACCACGTCCAAGAGGGCGTGCAAAACGGTGGTTTTTGGGTACATTCCCGAGTCACATGGAGGCAATGAGCGATAGGAGGGGATTCGTCTCTCCCGGTATAGGGGGTTGATGTTGCGCTGTGTTCGATTGGCTATAACAGGAAATCCCTGGCCAGGGTTGCTGAGATTTACTGGTAAGTGTTACCAGTAGTTTCTCGAACAGTTATAGACCTCATATCGACACGACTTATTGAGCTATTGGGGTCTGACGTTTACCACCCCTAGGCGAGATATGCGACATATCAGACGATCAGACCGGACTGTACGGTAGTGTTACTGGTCGGATTCACTGGAGTGTGAGCGGGCTTGCTCGTCGATCTTCAGATCGCTCAATACCCGGGTGGCCGTTACGTTTAGCAGACCGCTTGCGGCTTGTGGATGTTTGATATGATTATCATCTGCTGCCGGCGTATTGACGAGTCTTTAGAGTCCTACACAGAGGTTTCCTGGCTCAAGCGAAACGAAATAGGAGCGCATATGAGATATGTGCGGGACCGAGAATAATACGGTATGTGATACTGTATTCGATTCTCGCGATGTGACATTGATCGGTTATATGCGATATAGCCAGGTTATCGGATCAAGTGTTGATTCGATAAGTTGTTACTGATGATACCAGTCGGTTGTGTGCGACATGACCGGATCATTGAATCAAGTGTTGATTTAATGATTTAATGCATAATTATATATTTGATATATTACTTTGCATTAACTAGTATTGGTTCACTTTGAATGGATTTTCTCACTCGGGTGTGCGCATTGCATATGCGATATGATTTTTGTGCACTTGATTGTATCATGTTTGATGATACATATCTTTTTGTTAAGTGTAATGAATTAAACCTAGGTTAAGTAAATGATTAGGGTTTTCTTTTATTCATTCATTTATCTTTTCATTTGCATTTAAAAGATAAATGATAAAAGGAAAAGAAGTCAAAAATGGTGGCTAGTTTTGTTTTCATCATGAAGCTTCATGAAGCTTTCATTATGTCACCATTTTTGTCTCATCTCCTTAACCCTAACCATTCTTTAACCTTGGTCAATTCTCTACACTTAACTTGGGTTAATATTATGATAAGAATAAAATTATTATTCTTTTTATGATAACTAATCATCTTCTTGCTTTCTTCTTCTTCTTCATTCTTCAAGTGAAGAAAACCAAGGTCCATCAATGGTGATTGTTGGAAAAGAGTGAGAAATCCAAAACTAAAGTCTACCCACTTCCTATTTCTTCATCCTCTACCTCTTGCCAAGTAGTAGAGTGTGTTTACTTCACAAGTTTCTTGACTTGGTGAAGTCGGAGCTTGATTTAGCGATGCCTCGACGTAGATCATCTTCGGCATGGACATCGACGACCTAGCTTGCCCATTCTCCGACGAAGCTGATCCTAGAGCCCGGATTTGACTTGGACAGCGGAGAGGACCTCGTTGCGGAGCTATGGAGGTGGAGCACCGGATCTACAAAGGTTGTATTTCCGTTTTCTCATTAGTTAAGTGTTAACTAGTTCTATGTTCGCCTAGACATCTAGTTATCGATCCGTAGTTTAGGGTTTGTAGGCACCATAATTTTTGAAATTGCCATGGTTGATGGCTTGGGAGACCTCACTAGAGTGCCTAGGAACCCTACACTTTTATGACTTTTTGGGCTTCGGCCGATGACAGACACCTGGGCCAGAGTTGGTCAAAATGCGGTTTCAAATCAAACGGCTTAAGTATTACTGGCCTACCATGATAAGGGATTGCGAAGAGCATGCGAAGAAATGTCATCTCTGCTAAATTCAAGGTGACTTCTTTCACAAGCACCCCAATCCGTTGCATCCTACGGTGGCGTCATGGCCCTTCGAAGTTTGGGGCACCGACATAGTTGGTCCAATTGATCCTCCGTCATCTAAAGGTCACCAATTCATATTGACCGCAACTAACTACTTCTCCAGATAGGCTGAAGCTGTCCCGCTAAAAGAAGTCAAGACAGAAGATATTCTGACGTTCTTCCGGCATAATATTCTATACCGCTTTGGTACACCGAGAAGAATCATATCTGACAACGGGCCTTCTTTCAAGAGCTTCAAAGTCTCAAGGTTTGCTGCTCAGTATAAGATAGACTGGAGATATTCCTCTATCTATAATCCAAGAGCCAATAGGTTAGCCGAAGCCTTCAATAAAACTCTATGCAAGCTCCTGAGGAAAAATGCTTCAGCCAACAAGAGAGACTGGAATATCAAGCTCCATGAGGCGTTGTGGGCATATCGTACCATGCACCACACTCCAACTCAGTCCACTCCATACTCACTACTCTTCGGAGTGGAGGCAATTCTCCCGCTCGAAATCGAAATTCCAAGGTTAAGAATGGCTGTCCAGCATGATTTGACAAAGGAGGAAAACGTTCTCCTTCGGCTTGAAGAGCTCGACACCCTCGAAGAAAAGAGGCTCACGGTACAGCAAAATCTGGAGTTGTACCGAGCCCAAATGTCATGGGCCTATGATAAGATGACACATCTCCATGCTTTCAAGAAAGACGAATTGGTGTTGGTCCTCAAAAGACCGATCATCCCTAATCGACATGCCAAGAGAAAATTCGAGCCAAATTGGGAAGGGCCATACGTCATTGAGAAAGTGTTTGATGGAGGATCTTACCAGCTAATAAATGCCGAGGGAGAAAGGCCCATGCCACTCATCAATAGTCGATAACTCAAAAAATATTACGTGTCAATACTCTAAGTCACAAGCGAATTGAGCACTGGCTCTACGGTCTAGATCATGCATCCTGTAAAACCGTATACAATCTACGGGCACAAATGACCCCTATCTCTTCCAAGTCCTACCGGCGAGACTACATCTGAAGTCCTACCGCCGATGAAGCAAAAAAAAGGTATGTCCACAAGCAAAACGGGCATAGATGAAAACCCGAAAGGGCTCCATGAGTAAAAACAGCATGACTGCCGGCGAGTTTGTGAAAACCCGAAAGGGCATAAACTCATGAAAAGAGATGAAATACACTCGCAAAATCCTCTCGACCTTGTGAGGAGAAAATCCCCGTGTGAGATCCTTACGACTCATAAAAGAGCAACACACTTAGGAATCCCCACGGTTCCTAGGGAGAAATACACTTGCAAGATCCTCTCGACTCGTAAGGAGAAAATGCTTTTATGAGACCCTTACGGCTTATAAAATTGAAAAGCCTTAGGTGATAGGGATCTAAACCCGTCTCCTAAGCCATCGTTCCCTAATGGGCATGGCAAATGATAAATCTCTCCTGGCACTATGCTTCAGTGTTAGCGGTGCTGATGCCGACCCAAAACTCAAACTCTAAATTCCCAAACGGCGAATGATGAGTCGCTCTGGTACCATATTCCGGTGTAGCGATGCAGACGCCAACCAAAATCCAAATTCTCCCAGCCCTACGGCCAATCCTCAACTGGACTACCATATTCAATCCATGGGCATAAACAAAGTAAATCACACCTATGTCCCACGACAATCACCAGCCCCACGGCCGGTCTCCGCCATCGAAATTATGTTCCATTTGGGAAGACCCACTCATGTGTCCTCATGATACATAAGGAGAACTGAGCTTACGAGATCCTCTCGACTCGTAAGAAAATACCTTTGTGGGATCCTTACAACTCACAAGGGAAAAACACACTTGGGGGTCCTCACGACTCCTAAGGAGAAAATGCACCTATGAGATCCTCTCAACCCGTAGGAAGAAAATGCTTTTATGAGACCTTTATGACTCATAAAAGTGAAAAGCCTTAGGTGATAGGGATCTAAACCTATCTCCTAAGCCGTCGTTCCCCAACAGGCAATGGCAAATGATGAGTCGCTCCTAGCACTATGCTTCAGTGTTAGCGGTGTTGATGCCGACCCAAAACCCCAAATCTCAAGTCCTCCTGGCGCAAATGATGAGTTGCTCCTGGTATTATTCCAGTGCAGTAATGCTGATACTAGAAAAAATCCAAATTCCATGTTCCTCTCAAATTCAAAAATCCCGCCAAATAAGGAAGAAATCAAACAGATCAAATCAAAGTCCCACCCGGCAGCACTTCTAAGCTTGAAAGTCCCGGTGGACAGGTAGGGAACTTCTAAAACAAATCAAATCAAATAAGTCAACTTAACCCTGACACCGTAAGAAGTGGAGCAAGTCAAATCAAGAACCGACCGTCCAAGTTGCAAAAATGGCAGTATCGACTTCCACGTCGCTAAAAGGGCAGCACCGACCGTCCACGTCTCTAAAATGGCAACACTGACCATCCAAATTCCAAAAAGGGCAATATCGACCGTCCACATCTTTAAAAGGGTAGCACCGACCGTCCAAGTCGTAAAAAGGACAACACCGATCGTCCACGTCGCTAAAATGGCAACACCGACCATACCGACCGTCCACGTCGCTAAAAGGGCAGTATCGACCATCCACGTCACATAAAAGGTAGCATTGACCTCCACGTCATCAAAACAGGAACCAAATCAAGTCAACCTCCATGCGAAAGAAGATCCATCAATTTCATGCATGCGACCCATATATGTGGTATGCATTTATTGATTGGGGCACTTTGTTGGGGTCAAAGTTCTACCCCGGTCGATCAAGTCAAAGTCAATCAACCCCCAAGCCAGTTGGGCCCAAGCCTAAGTCAGGACCAAGCATGGAAGGGGCCGGCTCCATGCCAAGAATGAAGCAATAAATTAGTTCAATGCAATTTTTTAGAAATAAATGTATGAAAAATGGGCAGGAAGCCAAAATTTTGTAAAGCATATGGCTTATGTGCAAGAAGAAATAAGCACATAAGGCATTGGGTGGCACAAGTGCCATTTGGTAAAACCCAAAGGGCTATATATAAAGTGTGTAGCCTATAAAGGCAACATGATGAAAAAATCAAAGGGAACTTCTTTCACTCTATCAAAAATTAGGGTTTTGTGCTTCCTCGTTTCTCAAGATTCTAAACCTTCTTATCTTTTTTGAATTAAATCAAGAGTTTAACTCTTCTATTTACAAAAAGAAACAGTTTTTACGATAAAAACCTTGAAGGAGAGTCGGATCTTCCATCAAATCCCCAAAAGGGGAGATTTTTAAGTCTCACCCCCTTTTCTCCCAGATCTATCCAATATAGAGGAGGAAAAAGGAGACCCATCTCCAAAAACCCCACTTTGGGAAGATCGAAGGCTCAAAAGAAAATCCAAGGCTAAAAGGGAGAAGAAAGGGGTCCCCTTTGATCATCTCCAAAGATTTCTGAGAGTTCAACTCCATTTTTCAAAATCTTTTGAATTTTAACTCCACAAATAAAACCCTTTTAGGAGTTTAACTCCATTCAAAATCTTTTGGAGTTTAACTCCACAAATAAAACCCATTTAGAAGTTTAACCCCATTCAAAATCTTTTGGAATTTAACACCATAAATAAAAATCCTTTTTGGGAGTTTAACTCCACTCAAAGTCTTTTAGAGTTAAACTCCATAGACAAAAAAATCATTTTCGGGAGTTCAACTCCTAAATTCTGGGGCTAAGCCCCTTTTTCTGTAGACGCCCAGCGCCCAAGTGCCGGGCGTGAGAGGAGCCGGCGCCCAGCGCACACATGTCGGGCGTGTGAGGCGCTGGCGCCCAGCGCCCACACGTCCTTAGGACGTTACTCACCTTTTTTTCTTTTTTCTTTTTTTCATACACTCCACACTTAAAGCATGCCCCCACTAGAAAAAATTTCTAACGGGACGCTGCCCCGCATCCCGTAAGGATGTTGCTAGCCCCGGATCCCCAGCCCGCTATCCGGGTAGTGGAACCCCCGTAAACTTTGCGAGACCCCCGATATACCCAAAACCCCTCAAGACACACACATACATACACTGCTCATTGAGTTCGCATGACTAGTTTGGCCCGTCAATCGGAAGTTCTTTCGCTTCAAAAGCGAGGGGTAATTAACGGCAATTGTCACACCCCGCTTCCCAGTATACGGGTAGAGGACGCGACTGGCCGCTATGTATTTACTATGAAGTAAATACGCTACGCGTATCTAAGCAATATAAAAGAAATGCACAAGAGACAAAAGATATATTTGAACAACAACTTTATTTATTCATATTCTTTTTACAATACATGGAAAAGTAAATACATCTGAATGAAAGCAATGCCTAAACAGTGGCATAATAGAAATGTAAAGTACTGAAAATGAAATGTGTACAATGAATCTAAAGCTCTGGGTCGTAGGTTAGCTAATCCAAGTCCTCACTGGTGGGCTCGATCTCCTGAAGATCCAAATCACCTGACAACATTCCAAAGAAGAAAGAAAAGGAATGTCATCAGCGAACAATCGCTCGGTAAGTCCCAAAAATAAGGGAGAAATAGAATAGACAGAGAGAGAATGTAGCTTTTAAAGTTATATTATATTGTTAACGTTGTTGTTTTTAACTTGGTACAGAAGGATGCCAGTGTATACGAGAGGAGTCTCTATGTGCCAAAGACTAAAGGCAAATGTAGTGCAAGGAACTGTTTATGCCACGATACAACAGCAAATGAATTCAGGTTAGGTGTATTAATAGTTGCAGTCTCGTGCCACTTCTAACACCTTCCGTACCAATCTACCCCTTAAACCCCGCGATGTCTTGATTGTATTGTATTGTATTATCGTATTGTATTGTCTTGTAATTTGAATTGCCTAGATGGATGACTTGCCGGAACTATGATATCAGTAAATGGATGTAACTGGAGAATCATGTAAATGTAAGTATATCCATGGTTCGGTTCGGTCAATATAAATTGAATGGATTGAATATATGCATTCATGGATTCATATTGAATGGTAGTTTGTACTTGAATTATATTCAAGTCAGATTATTATAATGAGACTCGGTCTGAGTCAGAACAATTAGAAAATAAAATTGAAGTCCTAAATTAGGTTTTGGTGTTATCGGTAACCGCTGCACATGGACGGCAGGATTTATGTCTTTTTCAAAGACGATTACCGTGTTGATAACACTGTTTATTAAGTTGTCTACCTTAAATAGGCAAGCACCCATATCTCCGGTTCCCTGAGGCTCAAGAGACTGGTCCCGCTTAAACCTATATTTACTAGGGTCCTTATTGTAATTTATAAAACTTGAGGGGGTTTTACGTAAAAATAATTTTGTATAATTTTCAAAATATACCGCAAGTATTTTATTATCGTCTTTAAAGTTTTCATAGATGTAGATTTTATCATTGTGACATTTCTAGTAAATAAACCTAATTTCATAATATATGGTATTTACTTGTAAAATATTGAACTTGTATAAAATTGCATAGTATTTTCATGTAAAGTGATTCTTTTGATTTAGAAAAGTTGGAATATTTATATTATATAAAAATTAGATAGTTTTAATGATACACACACACACACACACACACACACACACACACACACATATATATATATATATATATATTTATAAAAATAATTTTAATTTATTATTTTTCTTGAAATCTCATTTTCTAAAGATATTTGTATTTTTAAATCTTTCGAGACTGAATGCCCCTTGCGGGGGTCTGCATCTCGCACTAGTAAGCCCAAGGATATGTGATAATCCGCACTATCCCGAACGGGTTCCCCAAATGGGTTGTAGTGGCGCTTTGCAAACACTTGTTTAAAATACATAATCTTATGAAAATAGTTTTTATAAGTTAAAGGTAGTTTTTTGTAAAATGGTAATTTCCCGAATCTATATTTCCCAAATGATATCGTGCTATGTTGCATATGAGTGTTGTGAAAGGTAGGTCATTATCTCGTGATCTATCTAAAGTTATAGCAAGATTAATGATGTTTTAAAGTCGAAACAAAACTACATAATATTTTTCTGAAAAAGTACGATAAAAATTGCAATATGAAATATTTCGCTATGGAACTTGTTCATGATGTTTTGTTAATGATTAATAGTCAAGATGTAAGAGTTTGGTATGGTTGTATTGGAGGAAAGTTGAACTTTTTAAGAAAAACCGAATCGGAAGTCGGATTAACTCCGCTTCCGTTGGGTTTTAGTTTTACAAATTTTTAGATTAGAATAGAGAAGGGGAGGAGGGACTTACTGGATTAGAGCTTAGAAAAGAGGAGGAGGGATTGGTAGTAGGTTCTGGTGCGTCGTTTCGTCGCCGGGAACTCCTAAGGTCGTCGTCGGAATTTCGCCGGAGCTTCGCCTTTTGCAAACTCCACTTATACACAAAATTCTCGAGAGTTTTCTTGAGAGTTTTGGACAGAATTTCGAAGTGAAGAGGGTGTGTTTAGGTGTGGTATTTATAGGAAAATATTAGGTTTAGGGTAGGTGAAAGGGTGTGAAGGAAAAAATATATTAAATTTTGTATTAAAAAGGTTTTAATTTGATTTTTAATTCTCTGTAATAAAGTAGTGTTTTTAAAGTGTGCAGGAGTTTTCAGAAGACCAAAAGACAGAGGAGTCATGAAGACAAAAATCTGATCCGACTCGGTCGGATCGGCGGCGCCGGCTGATTCAGCCATGCCGCCGGCCCTAGTCGGCCGAGTCGGGCCGGGTCAGGGGGGCCACGTGTCCCTCGTCTGGTGGTGACTCTCCTGGGTCAGTTTGTTTTACATGTGAATTTTAGTTTTTACGAGTTATGCATGTGTAGACTCTTGGAATTCTAAAAATTAAAAGAAAACAATATTAAAAAATAATGTGGGTAATGGGACTTGAACTCTGGTGCTTTGGTTCAGCAATGCAAGGTCTTACCAATGAGCTATAAGCTCCTTCTTGCTATTAAAAAGCAAAACAATTACTTATAGTAATCACAGGAAATGAAAATACCCCAAGTATACATTAACTTTTAAACAAATTTTTGTACACTAAAAATGGAGTTGTTACAGTCTACCCTCCTTACAAAAATTCTGTCCTCGAAATTTACAAATTTTATTTTTAAGGACTAGTTTACAAATAAGTGAGGATATCCTGCACGCATCTCATCTTCCCTTTCCCATGTCGATTCTCCTGGAGTGTCTTTTTTCCAAATCAGTCGAACTAAGTTGACTTCCTTGTTCCGAAGTGACTTCACTTTCCTGTCCAGGATCTCCACAGGTTGTTGCTCACAAGATAAGTCGGGCTGTACAGTGAAATCGAAATGATCGAGAACATGGCTGGGGTCATTCACATACCTTCTGAGTTGGGATATGTGGAACACATTATGCACTCCTTCCAATGAAGGTGGAAGTGCCAAGCGGTATGCCACTTCACCCACTCGTTCGAGTATGTCGAACGATCCAATGTACCTTGGACTTAGCTTACCCCGTCTTCCAAATCAAATCACTCCACGGTTCGGAGATATCTTTAAGAATATGTGATCTTCCGGTTGGAACTCCAAGTGACGTCGCTTTGCATCAGCCCAATACTTTTGTCGATCTTGAGCTATGCACATCCTTTCTCTAATAGTACGAACCACATCAACAATTGCTATTATCATCTCAGGTCCAAGAAGTTTCCTATCTCCGATGTCGTCCCAACTTAATGGCGATCAACGCTTCCTTCCATAAAGCGCTGCAAAAGGTGCCATTCTTATGCTTGCTTGGTAACTGTTGTTGTATGAAAACTCCATAAGATGTAGGTGGTCTTCCAATGATCCTTTGAAGTCCAACATACACGCTCTGAGCATATCTTACAAGATCTGAATAGTTCGCTCAGACTGACCATCTGTTTGTGGATGATAAGCCGTGCTGAAATTTAGACTTGTTCTCAAGCTTGCTTGCAGACCCTGCCAAAATTGCGATCGGAACCTAGTGTCACGATCGGAAACAATGCAGACCGGTACTCCATGAAGTCCCACAATTTCCTGTATGAGTTCATGGGTATCAGAGATAGTACATATTTGAAGAGTTTAAATCTTAAGTAGATCCTTACCTCCATGTACTTCTTTGCTAATGTCTCAGTTGATTGACCAACTTGAAATGGGATGAAGTGAGCTGACTTTATGAGTCGATCCACACTAACCCATACCGCATCGTTACCCTTTATGCTGCAAGGGAGTGCAGTCATAAAATTCATCGTGATGTGTTGCCATTTCCATTCTGGGATAGGTAACGGTTGAAGTAATCTAGTTGTCCTGTGATGTTCAGCCTTTACTTGCTGACACACCAAACATTTTGCGACGCTTCTGGATACTTCACGCTTCATTCCATGCCACCAGTAATTCTGACGTAGATCTTTGTATATCTTTGTACCTCCTAGGTGTACTAAGTAGGGAGAGATGTGAGCTTCTTTCATTAACTCTTCCCGAATAGGACCTTTTGGTACACATAATCTGTTGCCGTATCTCAAAGATCCATCTTCATGGATGATGAAGTCTGTTCTGAGTCTATTCTCTACTTGTTCTCTGATCTTTTGCAACTTAGCATCACTTGCTTGAGCTACTTTGATATGATTGACGATTGTTGATTGAACTAGTAAATTCATCAAACTTAAAGCGTTACCTGGCATAACTACTTCAATCTCCATCAGATACAAGTCTTGTTGTAGCTTCCACTGAGTGGTGAGATGCATTGCTAATGGTTGGCGACTAAGATTATCTGGAACCACATTCACCTTCCCTGGGTGATATTGCAGGTTGATGTCAAAGTCCGCCATGAGTTCTAACCATCGTCTCTGCCGCATATTAAGTTCCTTCTGAGTAAACACATATTTCAGACCATTGTGATCTGTGTATATGTTCACTCGTTCCCCAAGAAGATAATGGCGCTAAATCTTAAGAGCAAAGATAACGGCCGTCAACTCCAAATCATGCGTCGGATAATTGCGCTCATGAGTCTTTAGCTGTCTTGAAGCATAAGCCACAACCTTACCGTGCTGGTGTAGAACACATCCTAATCCCTTACCGAATGCATCACAATGCACTTCGAAACCTCCAGATTGGTCCGATATAACGAGAATAGGCGCTGATGTCAACCTTAACTTGAGTTCTACGAAAACCTGTTCGCATGCTTCTGACCACACAAATTCTTCATCTTTACGTGTGAGCTTGGTCAGGGGTGTTGCTAACTTTGAAAAGCCTTTAATGAACCTTCTATAATATCCAGCTAAACCCAAGAAACTCTGAATGTCCTTCACTGACTTTGGTGTCGGCCATTCGCTTACTGCTGAAACTTTTGCTGGATCCACAGAGATTCCTTCGCCTGATACGATATGTCCAAGAAAACCAACTTGATTTAGCCAAAACTCGCACTTGCTGTACTTGGCGTATAATTGATGTTGTCGTAGAGTTTCCAGGACAATTCGTAGGCGATCGGCATGCTCTTTCCGACTCTTTGAATACACCAGGATGTCGTCGATGAAGATGACAACAAACCTGTCTAAGTACTCCCGGAAAACTTGATTCATCAGATTCATGAATATTGTTGGTGCGTTGGTTACTCCAAATGGCATCACTAGAAATTCGTAATGTCCATAGCGAGTTCTGAAAGCCGTTTTATGAATATCAGCTTCCTTGACTTTCACCTGATGATAACCTGAACGAAGATCTAACTTGGAGAAAATACAAGATCCACTTAGCTGGTCGAATAAATCGTCGATGCGCGGGAGAGGATACTTTTTCATTATCGTTACTTCATTCAAGACTCTATAATCGATGCACATTCTATATGAACCTTCCTTCTTCTTCACAAGTAATATTGGTGATCCTCAACTTGAAGTGATGGGACGAATCCATCCTTTCACCAATAATTCGTCCAACTGAGTTCAGATTTCCTTTAAACCTTCCGGACTTAATCGATAAGGTGCATTGATCACCGGTTGTGCTCGTGGTACTAAATCAATGTTGAATTCAAGAGCTCGATCGGGAGGAAAACCTGATATATCATCAGGAAACGCATCGTCGAACTCTCGAACCACTTCTGGCTTTGATCCTTCCTCTGCTTGAGTTGCTGCAATTACTGCCTTCTTTGGTTTCTCCTTGTAAATACTTGGCTCCAGAGTATGGTCTCCACTTTTGAAATAGAAGACCGGATGGTCTGGAATCTCGAATACTACCCTCCTTTGACGACAGTCGATGGTAGCATAGAAGGTCCCGAGCTAATCCATACCTAGAACCACATCGAAGTTCGGTATGTCCAGCACCTTGAAGTTAGCATAGAATTCTCTGCTGTAGACGACTACTGGACACAAGTTGTATCCCATTGTTGCCTTTAGAACGCCATTCCCTGAACTGACATTCCAGCTGGATACAAACCG
This sequence comes from Agapanthus africanus, assembly GCA_030015575.1. Classification (NCBI taxonomy): domain Eukaryota; kingdom Viridiplantae; phylum Streptophyta; class Magnoliopsida; order Asparagales; family Amaryllidaceae; genus Agapanthus; species Agapanthus africanus. Next base: position 409,755,784 of record CM057349.1, on the reverse strand, counting down.
TATGACTGGAATCGCATGAATTCGGACGAACCGTTGCGACATAAAGCAGTGAGATGCTCCAGTATCGAAGAGTGCTAGTGCAGGGAGTGAGGCTACTAAGATTGTACCTAAGGTATGTGTGATATGTTTTAGGTATAGGAAAAATATGTAGGTAGATGTTTAAGACTGAAAGAAAAGCTTGAAAAGAAAGGGTTACCAGTGATAACTTGGCCAGTGGTATCAGCTTCTTCCACTATCATCGTGAAAGCCTGTCACCGTGGTACATTCCTCCTGGCCTGAGGAGCATTCCTCGGAACGTTCCGTTGATCTTGATGGAACTGACGAGGAGGAGGTGCAGTCTGTGGTCCTGTAAGTGGTGGAGCAGGTAGTGCAAGTCTTGGAGCAGGTGCTTGGATGGCTGGGCGCTGTGGGTAAGTGATTGCTGGCCTGGGAGCAGCATATGAGTTTTTTATACGAGGACAAGACACAATATCATGAGTAGCTGAGCCGCAGACTAAGCAAAGGCGGTTTGCACGGCGGCAATCCTTCATCATATGCCCATCTCTCTTGCAGTAGTTACAAAAGGCTGGGCTGGGCCTGTTGTTTGGTACTCCAGGTCTCCTTGGCACAAATGGTGACCTTGACGAGGCTCCTCCTGCCAACTGGTTGACAGGGCGCTTAACTCCTGCAGATTGAGGTCTGCCCCTCGCCTTTACCACTGCCTCATAATGACGGGCAGCTTTCAGAGTCGATTCAAGAGTCGAAAAATCTCCTGTGGCCAGTGCAGCCTGGATTTCCGAATCCAAACCTTGTTGAAATCGACGGGCTCTGATCTCATCCGTCGGTATCAGGTGTGCCGCAAATCTGTTAAAGTATTGTGTTAGATGTGTAGTATGTGATAGATTGAAAAATTCGAATTACTGAAACATATCTTACCGACTGAGCATGGTGAACTCAGCGTCATATTCATCTACTGACTTGGTCCACATTGAACCTTGTTGCAGATGGATGAACTGTTGTTCCATGTCGAATCTGGCAGTCTCAGGGAAGTACTTTGAGTCGAACATGTCGCGGAAAATCTTCCAAACGATGGGTTGTTCAAGACGGCTTTCTTCCGCCTTCCACCAATTCCGTGCAATGTCCGTGAGCTGCAGTTTCCCAACATGGACCCAAGCTACCTCTGGCACTTGTGCCGCTGCCAGATCATCTTCGATGCTCTGAGCCCATTTCTCAGCTTCCAGTGGGCTCTCCTTTCCTAAGAATTGTTTGGGGTGCAAAGCCCTGAATTGCTTCACCCCAGGTGCTTCTGCCTCGAGACGGTTCATTAAAAGAGCAGTCTGCTGCTGCTGTCCTTCTATGAGGCTGCGGATCACCTCAAGCAGAACCGTTTGCTCGTTGATCGGAGCAGGAACGGCAGGTGTAATCGGTAGTGGAGGTGGAGTGTTTTTGAAGTTGGTACTGGTGTTGTTCGGGGAATCCATAATCTTGAATGAAAAATTTAGGTTAGGACAGATTCAAAGTATATGAAATGATAAGATTCAAGAAGTATGAATTGTAAAGAATGTTTTAGTTGCTGGTTCTTGTGTTATATTGCTTAGGTTGTTCACGTAGAACAGAACTGCATGGTAGTGTTTCATACAGCTCTGACCTGAATGGGCCACTAACAAAACCTATCACGCCCCACTTCGCAGTATACGGGCAGAGGACGCGACTGGCTGCTACGTATTTACTATGAAGTAAATACGCTAAGCGTATCTAGGCAATATAAAAGAAATGCACAAGAGACAAAAGATATATTTGAACAGCAACTTTATTTATTCACATTCTTTTTACAATACATGGAAAAGTAAATACATCTGAATGAAAGCAATGCCTAAACAGTGGCATAACAGAAATGTAAAGTACTGAAAATGAAATGTGTACAATGAATCTAAAGCTCTGGGTCGTAGGCTAGCTGATCTAAGTCCTCACTGGTAGGCTCGATCTCCTGAAGATCCGAATCACCTGACAACATTCCAAAGAAGAAAGAAAAGGAATATCGTCAGCAAACAATCGCTCGGTAAGTCCTAAAGATAAGGGGGAAATAGAATAGACAGAGAGAGAATTGTAGCTTTTAAAGTTATATTATATTGTTAGCGTTGTTGTTTGTAGCTTGGTACAGAAGGATACCAGTGTATACAAGAGGAGTCTGTATATGCCAGAGACTAAAGGCAAGTGTAGTACAAGGAACCGTTTTTACCACTGTACAACAGCAAATGAATTCAGCTTAGGTGTATTAATAGTTGCAGTCTCTGCCACTTCTAACACCTTCTGTACCAATCTACCCCTTAAACCCCGCGATGACTTGATTGTATTATTGTATTGTATTGTCTTGTAATTTGAATTGCATAGATGGATGACTTGCCGGAACCGTGATATCAGTAAATGGATATAACTGGAGAATCATGTAAATGGAAGTATATCCATAGTTCGGTTCGTTCAATGTAAATTGAATGGATTGAATATATGTATTCATGGATTCATATTGAATGGTAATTTTTACTTGAATCATATTCAAGTCAGATTATTATAATGAGACTCAGTCTGAGTCACAACAATTAGAAAATAAAATTGAAGTCCTGAATTAGTTTTTGGTGTTATCGGTAACCGCTGCACATGGACGGCAGGATTTGTGTCTTTTTCAAAGACGATTATCGTGTTGATAACATCGTTTATTAAGTCGTCTACCATAAATAAGCAAGCACCCATATCTCCGGCTCCCTGAGGCTCAAGAGACCGATCCTGCTTAAACCTATATTTACTAGGGTTCTTATTGTAATTTATAAAACTTGAGGGGGTTTTATGAAAATATAATTTTGTATAATTTTCAAAATACACCTCAAGTATTTTATTATCGTCTTTAAAGTTTTCATAGATGTATATTTTATCATTGTGACATTTCTAGTGAATAAACCTAATTTCATAATATGTGGTATTTAATTGTAAAGTATTGAACTTATATAGAATTGCATGGTATTTTCATGTAAAGTGATTCTTTTGATTTAGAAAAGTTGGAATATTTATATTATATAAAAATTAGATATTTTAATGATATATATATATATATATATATTTATTTATTTATTTATAAAAATAATTTTAATTTATTATTTTTCTAGAAATCTCATTTTCTAAAGATATTTGTATTTTTAAATTTTTCGAGACCGAATGCCCCTTGCGGAGGTCTGCATCTCGCACTACTAAACCCGAGAATGTGTGATAATCCGCACCATCCCAAACGGGTTTCCCAAATGGGTTGTAGCGGCGCTTTGCAAAGACTTGTTTAAAATACATAATCTTGTGAAAATGGTTTTTATAAGTTAAAGATAGTTTTGTGTAAAACGGTATTTTCCCGAATCTATATTTCCCAAAAGGTATCGTGCTATGTTGAATATGAGTGTTGTGAAGAGGTAGGTCATTACCTCGTGATCTATCTAAAAGTATAGCAAGATTAATATGTTTTAAAGTCGAAACTAAACTACATGGTATTTTTCTGAAAAAGTACGATAAAAATTGTAATATGAAATATTTCGCTATAGAACTTGTTCATGATGTTTTGTTAATGATTAATAGTCAAGATTTAAGACTTTGGTATGATTGTATTTGAGGAAAGTTGAACTTTTTAAGAAAAACCGAATCGGAAGTCGAATTAACTCCGCTTCCATCGGGTTTTAGTTTTACAAATTTTTAGAATAGAATAGAGAAGGGGGAGGAGGGACTTACTGGATTAGAGCTTAGTAAAGAGGAAGAGGGATTGGTAGTAGGTTCCAGTGCGTCGTTTCGTCGCCGGGAGCTCCTAGGGTCGTCGTCGGAATTTCACCAGAGCTTCGCCCTTCGCTAACTCCACTTGTACACAAAATTCTAGAGAGTTTTCTTAAGAATTTTGGACAGAATTTGGAAGTGAGGATGGTGTGTTTAGGTGGGGTATTTATAGGAAAATATTAGGGTTAGGGTAGGTGAAAGGGTGTGAAGGAAAAAATATATTAAATTTGGTATTAAAAAGGTTTTAATTTGATTTTTAATTCTCTATAATAAAGTAGTGTTTTTAAAGTGTGCAGGGGTTTTCAGAAGACTAAAAGACAAAGGAGTCATGAAGATAAAAATGCGATCCGACTCGATCGGACCGGAGCCGCCGGCCTGAGTTAGCCGAGTCGGGCCGGGTCAGGGCGGCCACGTGTCTCTCGTCTGGTGGTGACTCTCCTGGATCAGTTTGTTTTACATGTGATTTTTGGTTTTTACGAGTTATGCACGTGTAGACCCTTGGAATTCTAAAAATTAAAAGAAAACAATTTTAAAAAATAATATGAGTGATGGGACTTGAACTCTGGTGCTTTGGTTCAGCAGTGCAAGGTCTTACCAATGAGCTACAAGATCCTTCTATTAAAAAGCAAAACAATTATTTATAGTACTCACAAGAAATGCAAATACCCCAAATATACATTAACTTTTAAACAAATTTTTGTACACTAAAAATGGAGTTGTTGCTGCAACTTAGTCTGGGGCAGCCAGAGATTCGGATCCCCACAATCAATAAACCCTAGCATACTCTAGGCAGGGGGAATCTGTATACGCCCGACAAGCGACGCGTATTTCCCATCTTAGTGGGGTGACGAAAAACACCCTACACCGGGATTCCTTGGCGAAAACTACAGCTCCATTGTTATCACAATACAAAGGTATTGGATTCTCAATGGATGGAACCACACCAAGTTCAATAATGAACTTCTTCATCCAGACAGCCTCTTTGGCAGTATCGTTGGCAGCGATGTATTCAGTCTCCATCGTCGAGTCTGCAACGGTATCTTGCTTAGAACTCTTCCAACATACCGCCCCTCCATTCAGGGTGAAGACGAATCCCGAGACAGACTTGCTATCATCCTTATCACTCTAGAAGCTCGAATCGGTAAAAGACTCCACTTGGAATTCTCCGTTACCATACACCAAGAACATCTCTTTAGTCCTTCTCAAGTACTTAAGAATGTTCTTCACAGCTATCCAGTGCTTCTCCCCTTGGTCTGATTGATACTTACTTACCATACTAAGTGCGTAAGCTACATCCGTCCTGGTGCATAACATCACGTACGTGATAGACCCAACTGTAGAAGTATAGGGTATTACGTTCACGCGAACCCTCTCCAAATCAGTCTTGGGAGACATCTTTTTGGAGGGAGTGATTCCTGAACAAGCAGGTAAATTACCTCACTTAGAATCTTCCATACTAAATCTCTTTAGTATGGTGTCTATGTACCTGAATTGGGACAATCCCAACATCCTTTTAGATATATCTCTATAGATCTTTATCCTCAGGATATAGAAGGCATCACCCAGATCTTTCATAGAGAACTTTAGAGATAAGAAGAGTTTGACCGGGTGCAGCATAGGAACATCATTTCCTATCAAGAGTATGTCATTCACGTACAATACAAGGAACACGACCTTACTCTCTACAACCTTTTTATATATATATGGTTCATCTACATTTTTGATGAAGTCAGCCTCTTTGACTGCTACGTCAAAACAGATGTTCTAGCTCTGCGACGCCTGCTTTAATGCGTAGATTAATTTAAGCAGCTTGCACACATTTCTGCTGCTCCCACTGTCTATGAAGCCCTCTGGCGGTGTCATATACACGCTCTCTTCTAAATCACCATTTAGAAAAGCGGTCTTGACATCCATCTTCCAGATTTCATAGTCATGGTATGCAGCAATGGCAAGTAGGATCCTGATGGATTTAAGCATAGCCACTGGAGAAAAGGTCTCATCATAGTCGACACCTGGTCATTGACAAAACCTTTTGCTACAAGTCTATCTTTGAAGGTTTCAACCTTTCTATCTATGCCAATTTTCTTCTTGAAGATCCACTTGCTCCCAATGGGTTTTACTCCTTCAGGAGCAACTTCCAAAATCTATACTTTGTTGGAGTACATCAATTCTATCTCATATCGCATAGCATCCAGCCATTTTACAGAGTCCCCACTTGTGATGGCCTGCTCGAAACTAGTTGGGTCATCATCTTCCATGATGCAATCCTCGCTCCCAATGTCTATGAGAAACCCATAGTATCTCTTAGGTGGGTGAGAAACCCTACTAGATCTGCGGAGTGGCTGAGATTCATCGGGGACTATCGAATCCTCCGGTTCTACCAAATCTTCTATTGCAGTTTGTGTATCTAGAACTTCTACCGGCTCTACCTCATTACCACTAATTTCTTTTACAAGTAATTCCTTTTCTAAAAAGGTGGCGTGTTAAGCAACAAACACTTTTTGTTTCTCAATATGGTAGAATAGATATCCATGTAAATTCTTTAGATATCCCACAAACTTGTAAAGAACATATCGTATTTCGAGTTTGTCCGGATTCTATTTTTTAACATAGGCCGGAGAACCCCATATCTTAACTCGTTTAAGATATGGTCATTTTCCACTCCATATCTCATATGGTGTTTTAGGCACAGATTTTGATGGAACTTGATTCAATAGGTATGCAGCTGTTTCAAGTGCATAACTCCAAAAGGAAATAGGTAACTAAGCAACACTCATCATGGAGCGAACCATATCTAATAAGGTGTGATTCCTCCACTCCGATACTCTATTGTGCTGTGGTGTATACGAAGGACTAAGCTGAGAGAATCCCATTCTCTTTTAAATAATCTCGGAATTCCATGCTTAAATATTCTCCTCCTCGATCAGATCAAAGGATTTCAATACTTTTTCTCGTCTGGTTCTCTACATCGCTCTTATATTCCTTGAATTTCTCAAAAGCTTCAAATTTGTTTTTCAACAGGAACACGTGTCCGAATGTTGAGAGATCATCGGTGAATGTAATGAAGTACAAGGAACTATTCCTGGCATGTGTAGACATAGGACCGCATACATCACTATATATCAGTCTCAAGAGTTCAGTAGCTCTTTCTCTGTGTCCCGTAAACGGAGTTTTGGTTATTTTTCTTTTGAGACATGACTGACAGGTTTCATAAGATGAAAATTCGAACGGATTCAAATATCCATTTTTATATAACTTAGCTAGTCTGGTCGTATTGATATGACCAAGTCTACAATACCACAAGAAGGCTTCGTTCATTTCTGAACTTTTACTCTTGTGTGTGCTCTGTGTATTTAGAACTGTATTTTGATTTAAAACGTATATACCATTACACAACGTACCAAATCCAATCAACACTTGATTTAGAAAAATGTTCATAACATTTTTCTCTAATGAAAAATTATATCCTTCTTTATCTAATAAAGAAATGGATATGATATTGCACATCATAGATGGTACGAAATAACAATCGTTCAAAATCAATGTATTACCATTTAGGAATACTAGGTGATATTCGCCGACAGCTTCAGCAGCAACAATTGCTCCATTCCCTACTCTGAGAGACATATCACCCTTTCCCAGTTCTCTACTTCTCTTTAACCCTTATAACAGATTAAAAATATGGGATCCTGATCCGGTATCCAATACCCAGGACGTAGAGCAGACTGAGAAACAGTTATCAATAACTAACACATCCGTAGAAGATACATCAGAATGCTCTTTCTTCATTCGAGTTGCGTGGAAATCCTTGCATTCCCCTATCCCTTATCCAGACTTATGACAGTTGTCATAAGATAGGGCGGAACCAACGTTCCCCAGCCCAGTATAATAAGCGGGTTCGGTCAATACATCCATATTATTATCTTGATTAAGATATGACATGGTCGCTACCTAGAGAGAGAGAGGGAAGAAAACACTTTAGTATGCGCTTTTGCAAGATTAGATTGGTTATTATCTTATCTAATCAGAATGGCTCCCACTGTTTTTATCAAATCTTCCTTCAAACCCTAAAAGGTAAAATTAGCCGGGATTAATTACACCCTACAAGTTCGCTAGTCGATAATCCAGATAGGTGTTGGTACTCCGAGGGAGTCTCCCCGTGTTTTCACATGGAATTAATTAAATAACCTCGTTTCCGTGAGGGCATAACCCCGTTAACACCTTTCTTAGACACCTACTGGATTGGCTTAATTGTAAAGCGGAAAACTCTCCCAGAAGTAATGTTCACCGTCGAAAGATATAACCGGAACGTTTAGACGTCTGGCCTAAATTTTGGGGGAAGATGCTATTTGGATTTATCCGTCCACCTCTCCGAAGATGCCAAGTTGATTTATGGCACCGTATATCGGAGGTTTAGACGGATGCGACCGTTGTAGCAGACTTCGTCAGATTCCCCCTCGTTTGCGAGGGTTTTTTTTATTGTGGGGATGCTCTTCCATGCAGGCGCAAGCCCCTGCAGTTAATTATATTATCGCATCGCGATAACCACTTTCTCATGCTCTGGAAGCTCACTTCGTATTGTGTGTGTGTTTTTGTTTGTTTTGATTTTGATTTCCCGTAGATTGTATATGGAGACTAATTTATGTCGTCGCCCGTAGGGCGTGGATTAGTCCAAATCCATATATTTTAGATTTAGGCTTGGGTTGATTTAAAGATAGTTAATCTGGTTTGAGATTAAGATCAACATAAACATATGAGCATTTGGAGCTCGATTGGTTTTTTGTTAAGGATGCGTTAGTCCAATTTGAGACTAAGATCTACTTAATAAGGTCTTAGGATCATTTTTTTGCTTCAAATCCAACAAAAGAGAATTTGGGCTCTGTTGTTTTAGTTTAAGGACGTTTCGGTCCGTTATCGCCATTTTGGAGGCGAAGTTTTAATTTGAGGACATCTCGGTCTGTTGAGGTGAGGTTCTAGTTTAAGGACGTCTTGGTCCATTGATTACCATTTTGAAGGTCAGGTTTTAGTTTAAGGACGTCTCGGTCTATTGTCCATCTTGCGCGCACATGTATTTGTTATGTGACAAACAACGATGATTTGGGATGCACCTAGTTTGGGGTGCGGTCTGATTTGAGGTATGCACATCAGTTTGGAAGTCCACCAAAAAGTCGTTGTTTGTTGGGACCCGCCACCTCTCTGAAGACGTTGAGGAATAACAACGACGTGGATCAGAGGTGTGGAGAGATATACCCTTGAACCAATCCCCGTATTTGAGGGAAAAATGAGTCAGTGGTAAACCCGGAAATCATTAGTCATATTTTGAGACTAAGATTTCCTCAGGAAGATGCGGGATGAGTATCGTTTTGGGAATCATCGGTTGGAAGATCAATAGTCGTATTTGGGAAAAAGATCAGTTTGGGAAATCATGAACACATGGGCTCAGTTGATCTGAATCAGGAAGGTTTTATTCTCATGGGAACTAGCCAATTTGGGCTTGGTCCATTCAGTTTTTTTATTGAAAAATACCAAATACTTGTTTGGGCTCTGTTTGATCAGTCCCCTTTTTGTAAAAGGGCTGGGCACTTATATAAGTTCTGACGCTCACGTATAACCATGTGTGCTCTCAGTCATGGGGATTTCCCAATATAGGTTAAACACTTTGCCTCTTTTTGTCTTTGTATGGAGTGCTAGGCACTCTTTATGGTGTCCACGTGCGAAACACGTGAGGCGCTAGGCGCTGCCTAGTGAGTGCTAAGAACTCTTCAATTCTGTGGCGTCTACGTGAGGGACACGTGAGGTGCTGGGCGCTGGGCGCAGCTCATTGAGTGCTAAGCACTCTCCTTTGTGGCGCCCACGTAAGAGGCACGTGAGGCGCTGGGCGCTGAGCGCCGCTCATTGAGTGCTAGGAACTTTCCTCTGTAGCGCCCACGTGAAGAACACGTGAGGCGCTGGGCGCTGGGCGCAACTCATTAAATGCTAGGCACTCTTCTTTGTGGCGCCCACGTGAAAGGCACGTGAGGCGCTGGGCGCTGAGCGCCGCTCGTTGAGTGCTAGGCACTTTTCTCTGCGATGCTGTAGCGTTTTGAAAATCGTTTCGGTGAAATTTCGGAAAATCGGTAAAATGAGGGGGTTTTCTGTAAAAAGTCAAAATACAAATATCTTATTATAAAAATTAAATATACATATTCTAGCTATATAATTGCTATTATTTGGTGTTTATTGAGCCGCTGGTGAAATTTCAAATTTTCTGAAAAAAATATTATTTTATTATTATTTTAAGCCGTCACTAATACATTTAATTAGGGAAAATTACAAATTGGAATGAGTTGAAACAAATTTTGTGCATCATAAAACATTAAATAAAAATTTATCATGTGGTTTTTGGAACGAAATCATTTGCCAAAACGGTTTAGAAATTATTGAGGTAAAAAGGCTTTTTTTTTAGCGTAAATGGATGTTTGGGGTATTGTATTTATCATTTTTCATCACCCCACACCCGTATCCACACCCACACACCCTCATTCACTCATCCCCATGGCTGAATTCAGCAGCCCCACCCATTTTCTCCACTTGAATTTCTATGTTAAGATGAAAAGAAATGAGAAGAAAGGGTATATAGATATAAGTATTGGTTGGGTTGACTTGGACTCCCTTTGACTTAGACCTCTCTACCCACTCTCACTCCCACACCCACACACCCTCACCCCTCTCATTTTCGGCCAGAACTCAACAGCAGCCCCTCTTCATTCTTCTCCTCTCTTTTCCTCATCAAAAGTCTTCAAAAATCCATCAAATTTCCATCAAAATTAAACTAAAACTCAAATCTAACTCCTACCCATTTTTCATTTGCTATTCTTGCATGGATCTAGGGAGCAAGTTGGCATTTTAGTGGCTTGATTTTCATAATTGATCTCTTGATCATGAGGTATAATTCTAACCTTTTCTTAAATTGTGCTAATTGTTTCATGTTAGCTTAATTAGGTTTTTTTAATTAGTTCTAGGTGCTTGAATTAAAATTCAAGAGAAGGGTTTTGAATTAATGACTAGGGTTTGTGATCAAGTGAGGTTTTTATCAATTGCTTATGGTTGTAATGAGGAGATTAGCATGTAGTTGTATGCAAAATCTAAGTTAGTTGCTATTTGCTAATTTGTTAATTTAAAATTGTGATAACTTTGCTAATTGCTAACTAGGTTTTATAATTTGTCTAATAATTAGGTTTAAAAACCTAATTAGGGTATTCATAGCATTATTAACATTTTAAAGTGTAGTTTAATACTTTAGTTCATGAAAAACCAAGATTAATTGATGAATTGTGAATTTTGCTTTAAAATGTGTTAAAAATTGATATTTTTGCAAACTAGGATTTTGGAAATTATGCAAATTTATGTGATTAAATTATGGAAATGGTTTTATTGACTTATTTAAGATATATAATAAATATATTGGCCGCTAAATTCATTTAAACATCGAGTTTTGTACTAAAACGGGTAATTTTGCTTGCTAGTTTTTCGGAAAAACGGCTTTTAGAGTGAATTTGGGGTTTTCGTGAGTTTTAACCTATTCTATATTAAAATTAGTGTTCGTGAATGTGCAAATGAGTGTATTTGGGTTTTTCTCGATGGTCTGGCGTTTGTACGCCGACGTTGAGGGTTTTTGGGTCGATTTGTGAAAGCAACCATAGGTTTTGACCTATGTGGGATTCGTGCGTCGTTTTGATCATGGGTCGGATTTTAATGAGATATGGTGCGTTATGATATGTAGGTACCCCCATATGGACTTCGAGACGATAAGCAAGCGCGTGGCAACGTCGGCACCGGCTAGCGAAGACCAGGTGAGTAGATTTATATCTACGGGGAGAAGTCGGGTGGATGGCGTATAGCACCCCCACAGTCCGTAATTAGTACTATGTAGTATATTTTTATGTGTGATAGTTAGTGTGTTATGGTTAGTTAGGGGTAGAAATAACTAGCGTAGTTCCTAGTTGCGAACCATAGGATAGATTTGCACCCACACGCATACACTTGTATGTTTCTTATACTTGCACGGTGTTTGATGATATGGGATGACTTTGGAGTTGAGTCGATGATGTGGGCTTTGTACCGCGAGATCGGTGATTTGATATGATTCGTATTTGGGATACGAAATGTGATTCTTGCGGGTTCGGGATGTGTGTTTACCCCCGCATTCTACTTTGAAAATGATATCAGTTGTACTAGACTTAGATCAGTACCCCAGATTATGATATGATAAGTGATATCTGAAATGTGATGAGATAGTGTGATATTGAACCATACCCAGCTTTTGGGATGCCGTACGACGATTTACCGTACGAGCCTATATTGATGATAGATCTGCGCTCATGACTCGAGGATGTCAGATGATATACTGTATCGTACGCGATACTATTGAGGCGGGATCACCGACTTATATATACTTATATATCGACTCAGATGTTAGGCGGTTCCCTTACCTGTAGTTCAGCTTGTTAGTTCAGCCGTATAGTCTAGTGTAGTTGTTAGATTAGATTAGACTTCTTACCTATTTCAAAAACTAACGAATCGTGGGCATTTTTAAAGACAGCTCAAGGGAATCTACGGATATTTCAAAAACGACGTATCTTTTCATAAAAACACCGTAGCCCCTATTTTCAAAACCCCATGATTCGTGTTATTTCAAAAGGCACCATTCGTAGGACTTATATTAGATTATTGCAGATTAGTTATCGTTGTGTCTAGTATTCAGCTCCCGCACATTATTGTTGTTCGCTCTGCCTCGCATATTTATTTTGCTGCATATTCCATTATTGATATCATGTTGTTAGGACACCAGCACCATTACCGATGATGCGTATGTACCACGTACACCTACTTGCCGGCTCACACACATCTTCATCGGTAATTGCCATGTCACGTACACCTTAGAAAATATATTATTGCTTGACATAGCCTATTTGCGAATAGTTTAGACATTGTAGTTATTACCTGCTACTTCATGCATACTGTTATTCATTGTTATGCCGCATTCATGGATTCTCATGCATATATTCACTATTTTGCATGCTATTGAGGTTTGGATTTGGATTTCTATGAGATTTTCTGGATTTGGAGGAAAACCGCAAAAACACAAATAAACATATTCTCTCTTTTAAAATAAAAAGTGCGGTTTTTCCCATGATGTATGAGTCGTCCACCATGAGTTTGCTGATGGATTTGGAAACCCGATTCGAGGAGACGGATGAACCGTTTCGGGTACATGGTGGACCCGGTGCGGTACCCCGGGGCAAGAGGAATGTGGTGATGACGTTGAGCCTGGCAGGGGAGTACTACCTACCGGTGATTTTACCCGACGCGTCGGATATCCGGAGGATACCGTCGTGGTCTTGAGATTTATGGTAGGGGCCGGTCCGGATTGACGGCGCCCTAGATATTGAGATTGGGACATTGATATTTCTAGACAGTGAGATTTATGTTTTGTGTCGATGCTAGACACTATTGATGCTGATTTCATTTATGATACCTCAGTTTAAAAATACGAAGGAAATCTTACTAATTTATGAAAACAGTTTCTTCATTTACATGTATTCTGTTTCATGCATTCATACCTCATTCATATGATATATTGCTACTTGAGGCACTGACACGGGCATATGAGATTACACTCGGGTTAGATATTTACCCTAGCCTTGTTATAGGCTGCATGTTATATACTTATTTTGAGGATATATTATGATCATTGACCTAGGATTGCGTTATTTATGCGATTTCTATGCGTAGATGTTTTTCTATTCACGAGTTGGCAACTCACCCCCGTTGTGCCCCAGTTTCTTGCAGATTTGCCGTACAGGTTTCATTACGGCTTGCGGGCTCAGTTTCATTCGGGTGATTTGCTAGTAGGTGGGTTTACTTGTATCATACCCACATTATATACTTTGTATATCATTATTCTGTTGTATCTAGAAGTTCCATCAACCAAACATGTATTTTTTTTGATATAGAGACCAGTGTTGGTTATTCTTTCGACCTTAGAGTCGCTCGTCATTTTTCTGGTGGTTTTGAGTTTACTTTTGAGTTTTTGATCCTCGCCGTTGGCGTTGTATATTATATTGCTTGTGTGATTGTGACCGTCGATTGACGAAGAGCTAGCTCCCGCTTGGGGATGCCTTTTATTGATTTCGTATACTATTCATGTTGTATCCCGTTTGGGAGCCAGTATTTACAAAGGAGACTCTGCCGAAATTTTCAGTAAAATTTTGATGCTTTTAAAAACCGCATAATTCGGCTTATGCTATTGAAACTACTTGCTTTAATTTGGTTTTTCCTTCACTCTACTACTTTTCTTGGTTTGGATTTCTGGGTTTTCGGTTTACTTAGATTACGTACGCCTCGAGACGTTCGTAGTTTAAGTGCCGGTCATGTTCCGTACTTTCGGGTCGTGACAAGTTGGTATCAGAGCGTTAGGTTTTACCTTCGGAGCGTAGGATGACCCTTGGTTGATGGAATAGGTGACTAAAGTAGAGTGACGTACCGTTGATATGTTCCGCGGCATATTTACGACACGCCACTCCACTTATGAAGCCTTAGGATGTACATTTCCTTGTTCAGTATTATATTCCTTCCTGATCTACCCTCATCGGTACCAGTTTGGTTTTGCTTCTACGGTTACGGCAGGGAGAGCTACGGCTAGAGTTGTGGTCAGCATGAGCTCGTTATGAACGAGGACTGACCATGGCGTGATTCCGGCGACACACGATTGCATAGATGTGTCTTTTTACTGTGTTTCCGCGCCATGAGCGTTTGGCGGATCGCCTTTATGAGACTTCTTGGACGTGCCGATCAGTATCAGAGGATTGAGCCAATGATAGAGGCCAGCCAAATCTTGATGACCGTTGGTGTGTTGCTTATTCATGATGATTGAGGCACGGTTCAGCGTGCAGATGAGTGAGCCCGTTATTGCTGCGAACGACGAGATATCGCCCCAGATGTTGGAGCTATTGCAGTACGAGTTGTACTAAGAGATGATTGAAGGTCGCTAGTCACCGAGGATGAATGACTAAGACATGTGGTTCGTTCGCTACCCCGATGCGAGGTCATCAGACAGATTGATTCCAGCTAGAGACGACTTTACGCGGAGACGTTGGGAGTCGACAGAGACGATCGAATGTCAGAAACCTATTTATCCAAGTTTAAAGTAGTCGGAAAGACATGCAGGCAATTCTATGGTCCCTCTAGAAGAATGAAACCCTAACTCGACTTAATGACCGTGTGAAAGCCTTTGAACCTTCGGGTTTGCGGCAGTTCTGCGGCGCCATTAGTGAGGCTTGGGTTTGCCCTTCTACGGCTGGACCACCGATGCTGTGGTATGTACTCGATACTATTAAACTGTGCCCAAGATGTTGAGCTCTTGGGGGATTATGAGGTTTTGACGACTCGATCGGATGGCTCGACTTAATTCGGATGCTAGGTGGTGAGATGCATTTCTTGGGAGACTCCCGATACGAGGATAGCCGTTGGAGCTCAGTCCATGCAGCCGCGACGAGACGAGTCCAAAGCAGACGACATTAGAGAAAAGTGGAGTAAGAGGTTCGCACCAGATCTAGATGAGATGACGTTCCACTCCGCCGACATTAGAGATGCTATGCGCATGCCGAGGCATGGTACTTGGACTTACCTTCCAGAAGGAGTCGCGATGGGTATGCAGCCGTTCCAGAGCAAGATGCAGATATAGGAAAGGACGATGACTTCCGGACAGTTGGCAGAGACGAGACATGGAAGAGACCGTGAGCAGGATTCCTTCCAGGACACTGCTGCAATGATACTTGCACCCAGGATCAGATGTGTCACGTACATTCAGAGAGCCAGAGGCCGACGCCAGTGATATGCTGTCTTACGAGTGGTCGCGATGATTGACCAAGAGATGACTAGAGAAGTGCCAGAACGGAATCGTCCCCGTTAGCACACCTGACAGGGCCGATGAGCCGATGGACCGAAAGATTGGTAATTCACAGTGAAAACTTTGACCCAGGAGTGGTCATGGTTACGCACCCCAGCAGGACAGAGTTCATGATCATCGACGAGACGTCCCACTAGTGACCGCGACAGTTGGCCGAGATTCTTAGAGGATGCGCTGGAGCGGTACTATTCCGCCATTATTGATTTTGGGTATTTTGGGCGATCTATTCGCAGGATTGATTTTGATGATTGAGTTTCATGATAATTGTTTTCATGGACCATGGTTGCACCTACTGAGTATTTACGATTTTGCACAGTGTTGCACTTGATATCGTTTTCGTTCTTTAGTTCACATGTTTGTGATTTTACGGTTTTAGACATTTGAGTTGATTTTGTGCATATGCACGCACACGATTTGGTTCCTGCACTCTGTATAGTTGATATATGCTTGCAGTGCAGTGATACGCCTCTCGTGCACTTAGATGCACTGGACTTCGATTTCGATGGTGATACTCGATATTTGTTTTGTGCACCTTGTGCACCTGATTGATTTTGCGCACGTTCGGCGCTTGATATTGGATTTCATGATTTCGTGCATGATGGATACACCTGATTTGGATTTTTAGCGCCTGTTGGGCGCCTGTTACGAGATGCGATTTGGCGCACACCAGATGCACTAATTTGAGATTTTTTTCGTGCATGTTAGATGCACCTGATTTTGCTGTCAGGCACACATGTTGCCTACGACAGATGTTTCGTGCACACCCGATACACTTAGATGTTGTTTCTGTGCACATGTATAGCATATTCATGGATTTGATTTCCGTGCGCACCAGACGCACGTAGTATTCATGTGCATATTTTGGGATTGATTTCTTATAGAGTAGTACGTTTTTATGATATTGCTATGTGTTTTCGTACTGAGCAGGACTAGTCAGAGGACAGTACCTGAATATATTTTGCATGCATTGATAGTTATTGAAGGGATTTCCAAAAGCGAGCTATAGCCTCAGTATTTACCTACATGTCTGATATGACACGAAATGTTTAAAACAAGAAGACCCTTCTAAATTGTTTCCAAAACGGCGGAACGTACAATTCAAACAAAAGTATATATGTATATAGTTATTTTCTTATGGTAGACGTCCGCCACTGTGCAGTGTTATACGCGTTGCACAGCGACTTAAAGAGATTTGGCATGCATTTCCTTCAGATGCTTACAGATATAGATTCGATATTTACATTTATAGTTTTGAGTTATATCATATTGGTTTTGATTTGGATTTGGCATTGATGTCTTCTCCACGACTCCGATGATCGCGGGATGCTTGGAGGAGTTTTGATTTGAGTTATATATTCATTTTTCAAGCGCATGCGCTGCGCTACGACTTGTTTTATGTATTCATGATTTCGGAGCCCCGACGACTTGATGGGTTTTCTTAGATGTTTTAGTATTTGGGGGAGTTTGAATTTAAATTCGGGGACCGAATTTCTTTAAGGGGGGAAGATTGTAGCGTTTTGAAAATCGTTTCGGTGAAATTTCGGAAAATCGGTAAAATGAGGGGGTTTTCTGTAAAAAGTCAAAATACAAATATCTTATTATAAAAATTAAATATACATATTCTAGCTATATAATTGCTATTATTTGGTGTTTATTGAGCCGCTGGTGAAATTTCAAATTTTCTGAAAAAAATATTATTTTATTATTATTTTAAGCCGTCACTAATACATTTAATTAGGGAAAATTACAAATTGGAATGAGTTGAAACAAATTTTGTGCATCATAAAACATTAAATAAAAATTTATCATGTGGTTTTTGGAACGAAATCATTTGCCAAAACGGTTTAGAAATTATTGAGGTAAAAAGGCTTTTTTTTTAGCGTAAATGGATGTTTGGGGTATTGTATTTATCATTTTTCATCACCCCACACCCGTATCCACACCCACACACCCTCATTCACTCATCCCCATGGCTGAATTCAGCAGCCCCACCCATTTTCTCCACTTGAATTTCTATGTTAAGATGAAAAGAAATGAGAAGAAAGGGTATATAGATATAAGTATTGGTTGGGTTGACTTGGACTCCCTTTGACTTAGACCTCTCTACCCACTCTCACTCCCACACCCACACACCCTCACCCCTCTCATTTTCGGCCAGAACTCAACAGCAGCCCCTCTTCATTCTTCTCCTCTCTTTTCCTCATCAAAAGTCTTCAAAAATCCATCAAATTTCCATCAAAATTAAACTAAAACTCAAATCTAACTCCTACCCATTTTTCATTTGCTATTCTTGCATGGATCTAGGGAGCAAGTTGGCATTTTAGTGGCTTGATTTTCATAATTGATCTCTTGATCATGAGGTATAATTCTAACCTTTTCTTAAATTGTGCTAATTGTTTCATGTTAGCTTAATTAGGTTTTTTTAATTAGTTCTAGGTGCTTGAATTAAAATTCAAGAGAAGGGTTTTGAATTAATGACTAGGGTTTGTGATCAAGTGAGGTTTTTATCAATTGCTTATGGTTGTAATGAGGAGATTAGCATGTAGTTGTATGCAAAATCTAAGTTAGTTGCTATTTGCTAATTTGTTAATTTAAAATTGTGATAACTTTGCTAATTGCTAACTAGGTTTTATAATTTGTCTAATAATTAGGTTTAAAAACCTAATTAGGGTATTCATAGCATTATTAACATTTTAAAGTGTAGTTTAATACTTTAGTTCATGAAAAACCAAGATTAATTGATGAATTGTGAATTTTGCTTTAAAATGTGTTAAAAATTGATATTTTTGCAAACTAGGATTTTGGAAATTATGCAAATTTATGTGATTAAATTATGGAAATGGTTTTATTGACTTATTTAAGATATATAATAAATATATTGGCCGCTAAATTCATTTAAACATCGAGTTTTGTACTAAAACGGGTAATTTTGCTTGCTAGTTTTTCGGAAAAACGGCTTTTAGAGTGAATTTGGGGTTTTCGTGAGTTTTAACCTATTCTATATTAAAATTAGTGTTCGTGAATGTGCAAATGAGTGTATTTGGGTTTTTCTCGATGGTCTGGCGTTTGTACGCCGACGTTGAGGGTTTTTGGGTCGATTTGTGAAAGCAACCATAGGTTTTGACCTATGTGGGATTCGTGCGTCGTTTTGATCATGGGTCGGATTTTAATGAGATATGGTGCGTTATGATATGTAGGTACCCCCATATGGACTTCGAGACGATAAGCAAGCGCGTGGCAACGTCGGCACCGGCTAGCGAAGACCAGGTGAGTAGATTTATATCTACGGGGAGAAGTCGGGTGGATGGCGTATAGCACCCCCACAGTCCGTAATTAGTACTATGTAGTATATTTTTATGTGTGATAGTTAGTGTGTTATGGTTAGTTAGGGGTAGAAATAACTAGCGTAGTTCCTAGTTGCGAACCATAGGATAGATTTGCACCCACACGCATACACTTGTATGTTTCTTATACTTGCACGGTGTTTGATGATATGGGATGACTTTGGAGTTGAGTCGATGATGTGGGCTTTGTACCGCGAGATCGGTGATTTGATATGATTCGTATTTGGGATACGAAATGTGATTCTTGCGGGTTCGGGATGTGTGTTTACCCCCGCATTCTACTTTGAAAATGATATCAGTTGTACTAGACTTAGATCAGTACCCCAGATTATGATATGATAAGTGATATCTGAAATATGATGAGATAGTGTGATATTGAACCATACCCAGCTTTTGGGATGCCGTACGACGATTTACCGTACGAGCCTATATTGATGATAGATCCGCGCTCATGACTCGAGGATGTCAGATGATATACTGTATCGTACGCGATACTATTGAGGCGGGATCACCGACTTATATATATTTATATATCGACTCAGATGTTAGGCGGTTCCCTTACCTGTAGTTCAGCTTGTTAGTTCAGCCGTATAGTCTAGTGTAGTTGTTAGATTAGATTAAACTTCTTACCTATTTCAAAAACTAACGAATCGTGGGCATTTTTAAAGACAACTCAAGGGAATCTACGGATATTTCAAAAACGACGTATCTTTTCATAAAAACACCGTAGCCCCTATTTTCAAAACCCCATGATTCGTGTTATTTCAAAAGGCACCATTCGTAGGACTTATATTAGATTATTGCAGATTAGTTATCGTTGTGTCTAGTATTCAGCTCCCGCACATTATTGTTGTTCGCTCTGCCTCGCATATTTATTTTGCTGCATATTCCATTATTGATATCATGTTGTTAGGACACCAGCACCATTACCGATGATGCGTATGTACCACGTACACCTACTTGCCGGCTCACACACATCTTCATCGGTAATTGCCATGTCACGTACACCTTAGAAAATATATTATTGCTTGACATAGCCTATTTGCGAATAGTTTAGACATTGTAGTTATTACCTGCTACTTCATGCATACTGTTATTCATTGTTATGCCGCATTCATGGATTCTCATGCATATATTCACTATTTTGCATGCTATTGAGGTTTGGATTTGGATTTCTATGAGATTTTCTGGATTTGGAGGAAAACCGCAAAAACACAAATAAACATATTCTCTCTTTTAAAATAAAAAGTGCGGTTTTTCCCATGATGTATGAGTCGTCCACCATGAGTTTGCTGATGGATTTGGAAACCCGATTCGAGGAGACGGATGAACCGTTTCGGGTACATGGTGGACCCGGTGCGGTACCCCGGGGCAAGAGGAATGTGGTGATGACGTTGAGCCTGGCAGGGGAGTACTACCTACCGGTGATTTTACCCGACGCGTCGGATATCCGGAGGATACCGTCGTGGTCTTGAGATTTATGGTAGGGGCCGGTCCGGATTGACGGCGCCCTAGATATTGAGATTGGGACATTGATATTTCGAGACAGTGAGATTTATGTTTTGTGTCGATGCTAGACACTATTGATGCTGATTTCATTTATGATACCTCAGTTTAAAAATACGAAGGAAATCTTACTAATTTATGAAAACAGTTTCTTCATTTACATGTATTCTGTTTCATGCATTCATACCTCATTCATATGATATATTGCTACTTGAGGCACTGACACGGGCATATGAGATTACACTCGGGTTAGATATTTACCCTAGCCTTGTTATAGGCTGCATGTTATATACTTATTTTGAGGATATATTATGATCATTGACCTAGGATTGCGTTATTTATGCGATTTCTATGCGTAGATGTTTTTCTATTCACGAGTTGGCAACTCACCCCCGTTGTGCCCCAGTTTCTTGCAGATTTGCCGTACAGGTTTCATTACGGCTTGCGGGCTCAGTTTCATTCGGGTGATTTGCTAGTAGGTGGGTTTACTTGTATCATACCCACATTATATACTTTGTATATCATTATTCTGTTGTATCTAGAAGTTCCATCAACCAAACATGTATTTTTTTTGATATAGAGACCAGTGTTGGTTATTCTTTCGACCTTAGAGTCGCTCGTCATTTTTCTGGTGGTTTTGAGTTTACTTTTGAGTTTTTGATCCTCGCCGTTGGCGTTGTATATTATATTGCTTGTGTGATTGTGACCGTCGATTGACGAAGAGCTAGCTCCCGCTTGGGGATGCTTTTTATTGATTTCGTATACTATTCATATTGTATCCCGTTTGGGAGCCAGTATTTACAAAGGAGACTCTGCCGAAATTTTCAGTAAAATTTTGATGCTTTTAAAAACCGCATAATTCGGCTTATGCTATTGAAACTACTTGCTTTAATTTGGTTTTTCCTTCACTCTACTACTTTTCTTGGTTTGGATTTCTGGGTTTTCGGTTTACTTAGATTACGTACGCCTCGAGACGTTCATAGTTTAAGTGCCGGTCATGTTCCGTACTTTCAGGTCGTGACAGATGCCCACCTGAAGAACAAGTGAAAAGTTGGGCGCTGGGTTCTTTCTTTTATGAGAACCAGATTTCTCTCAAGAACAAGTTCCTCCCAATGAGAATTAAATTCTCAACTTGTGGGAGACTTGTCTTGTGGATCTCAGATCTAGAGAAAGAACTAAGTTCTTTTTTTTAAAGGATTAAACCCTTAGATATATAAACGAGATGATCTTTGTTCTTCTTATTTACCTAGAGTTTTTTTGAGGAAGGAGATCTTCTTCTCTGCTTCTTTTTGAAGCTGTCTTCTTTTTTTTAGAATCTTATGGGGGGCTTCCTCTCTTTTCTTTTAGACTTGAAGCCTTTGGTTCTTTATATAGTAGAAGCAGTTTGTTAATTAACTTTGAGAAAATCTCTCATTAAAAGATCCCAATTGATCTGGGGAATTTTACCCACCGCTGGATCTTTGATCCAAGGACTTCTATTTTACAGAAAGTATTATCTTGTTTTTAACAAGATCGGGGAGATATTTTCCCATACAGAATTTATTCTATAGAACAGTGATTTTTTTTAATCACCGTTGGATTTTTAATCCAACGGTCCTCTGTTTTACAGAAGGCATAGAATTTTATTCTATAATCCAACTGAAGGTATATTTCTTGTTTTAGAAAGATTTGAGGAATATTTCCTCTCAACAGAATTTTAGTTCTGAGGCTTGATGATTTATCATCTCCGTTGGATCTTTGATCCAACGGCTCTGTTTAACAAATAGTAGAATTTAATTCTACCTGGACGTCGGCGCTCACGTGTGTTCCACGTGAGGCGCCACCATAGGATTTAATTCTAATAGAAGCTGGCGCTGGCGCTCACGTGGAAAACGCGTGAGGCGCTCAAGGATTTAATCCTATCTGAAGCGGTACCTACATGCTCGTGGGTGCACGTGTTTAACATGTGAAGGTTTCCCTTTATTTTTATAAGAGGACAGCAAGTGTTGAGCCAAAAATTTTGGCGGGAACAAATGCCCCCAACTACTTTGCCCACGTAGGTATGTACATGGGTGAATTAGTGCAATGTTATGTGTGATCATAGAATTGATGGCTTAGGAGACAAGTTTAGGATTCTTGCAGCCTAAGGATTTTTTATCTTCATCAGCCGTAAGGGTCTCAAGAAGGTTTTTTCTCCTTATGATTCGTGAGGATCTCATAGGTGCGTATTCTCCCTAGAAATCGTGAGGATTCCTAAGTGTTCATCGCCTCCATGAGTCATAAGGATCTCACTCGGGTATTTTTCTCTTACAAGTCGTGAGGACTCACAAG
Source organism: Agapanthus africanus (assembly GCA_030015575.1). Classification (NCBI taxonomy): domain Eukaryota; kingdom Viridiplantae; phylum Streptophyta; class Magnoliopsida; order Asparagales; family Amaryllidaceae; genus Agapanthus; species Agapanthus africanus. Next base: position 409,732,894 of record CM057349.1, on the reverse strand, counting down.
TGATTTCTCATCCTCATCGGTATGCAACTTTGGAGAATGTGGCACGTAGATAGTATACAAGAGTCATTTTGGACCTATTTGCAGGGCAACGATGGCTTAGGAAACAGATTTTAGATCTGTTGCGTAAGGCTTTTTCAACTTTATAAGCCATGAGGGTCTCATAAAGGCTTTTCTCCATACGAGTTGGGAGAATCTCGAAGGTGTCTTTTCTCCTTAGAAGTCGTGAAGGCTCCTAAGTGCTTTTTCTCTTGAGAGTCGTAAGGATCTCACAAGAGAATTTTCTCCTTAAAAGTCGAGAGGACCCGCAAGTGGTTTTTCCTTCTCGTCGGTACGCGACTTTAGAGATTGTGACCCGTGGATAGTATACAAAAGTCAGTTTAGACTTGCTTGCAGGGCAACAATGGCTTAGAAAATAGGTTTTAAATCTATCGCCTAAGGCTTTTCAACTTTATGAGCCGTGAAGGTTTCATAAAGAATTTTCTCCCTACGAGTCGTGAGGATCTCATAGGTGTCTTTTTTCCTTATAAGTCATGAGGAATCCTAAGTGCATTTTCTCTTGAGAGTCGTAAGGATCTCACAAGAGAATTTTCTCCTTACGAATCGAGAGGACTCGCAAGTGGTTTTTCCTCCTCGTCGGTATGCGACTTTGGAAAATGTGGCCCATGGATAGTATATAAGAGTCAGCTTGGACTTGCTTGCAGGGCCACAATGCTTAAAAAACAGGTTGATATCCCCGTCGCCTAAAGCTTCACCTTCATAAGCCGTGAGGGTTTCATGAAGATGTTTTTCCCTACGAGTCGAGGTGAGTCGAGAAGTTCTCGCAGGTATATCCTAACGTGAAATATAGATAACCCTTGCTCTTTGCGACAGAGGTCTATTAGGTTTTGTAGTACTAGGGTTTTAGCCCGTGGTACCGTCGCGTTGGTTGATGCATTCCCCGATATGCAGTCTTTACGCTGCTGTTCGAGTAGCCCCGCGACTGTCGTGTCTCTGATCCCTTCGAGGGCTGGACAAGATGTCTTCGAGTAATCTTCTTAGGTAGTTTCACCGTCGGAAAAGTAAGAGTTAGGAATTTTGCCATGCCGCTTTTTACTTAAGGTTAGGCTCAGTTTGGGAGCCCCGATGAGTCATAACTACTCCGCACTGGTGTGGGATGATCTCCGATAGTCTTTCGGGTTTTATTTGAGTTACCGTCAAGACCCTGAAACTAAGAATTTTGCCTTCGCTTCCTTTTGATTTGGCTATTTTGGAGCCTTTGTTGACATTGCGTCTACTGTAACGAGAAGAATATCGGGATAGTTTTTAGGTTGTTTTGTGAACCGTTAAGACTTAGAGCTAGGAATTTTGCCATGGTTCTGTTTTGTTTCGACCCTGGGGTCTTTTGTTGGCGTCGCGTCTGTATCCTGCTGGAGTGAGAAGGAACGCCATTGTTGACATTGCGTCTGCTGTAACGAGACGAATGTTGAGGTTGTCTTTAGGTTGTTTTGTGAACCGTCAAGACTTGGAGCTAGGAATTTTGCCATAGCTCTGTTTTGTTTCGACCATGGGATCTTTTGTTGACGTCGTGTCTGCATCCTGTTGGAATGAGAAGGTACGCCGGGGTTGTCTCTAGGTTGTATATGAACCGTCAAGATCTGGCTCTCCCTTTGACGGAGCCTGGTGGGAAAACATGGTTCCTTTTTTCATTTGTGCCCATGGATTGTATACAGGGGTCGGTGTAGACTCACTTGCAGGGCAGAAATGTTTCATTTTGATATGTTTTTATTTGTTTCCGCGATGCTCTATCTTTTCAGCTTTTATATCACGAAATTCGCGATTGCCCAATCATTTCGGCTATTTTTAGCGGTGCCCGATCATTTTGGCTATGTATTGTTTTATTTTTTACTCGCTGTTTTTTTATTGTGAGTTGCCCAATCATTTCGGCTGTTTCATATGCATATATTTTTTTGCTCGCTGATTTTTTTTATTGCGAGTTGCCCCATCATTTCAGCTATTCCACATGCATATACTTTTGTTGCGAGTCGGGAACTTGGATCCTTACACCAATTCCGGCATCAGCATTGCTACGACTGGAATATTGCCAGGAGCAAATCATCATTTGCCTTGAAAGGACTTGGAATTTGATACCGATTTAGGCATCAGCATCGCTACGAATGGAATATTTCCAGGAGCGAATCATCATTTGCCTCGAGAGGACTTAGAATTTGATACCGATTTAGGCATCAGCATTGCTACAACTGGGATATTGCCAGGAGCGAATCATCATTTGCCTTTGTCGATTTGAACAAAGGTAGCTTAGCAAACAGGGTTAGGATCCTGTCGACTAAGGCTTTTTGACTTTATGAGCTGTAAGGGTCTCATAAAATTATTTCTCCCTACGAGTCGAGAGGATCTCGTAGGTGTAGGTTCTCCCTAGAAGTCGTGAGAACTCCTAAGTGGTATTTTCTCTTGCAAGTCGTAAGGATCTTACAAGAGAATTTTCTCCTAATAAGTCGAGAAGATTTACAAGTGTTGTTCACCATATGCGGACATTCCGCGCCATTGGTGGAACTAAGTGAGGGCTATATTTATTTATGCCTGTGGATTGTATACAAGGGCCAATATTGGACCGCCTGTAGGGCAACTTCGGGAATACGACGGCTTAAGAACAAGTCCAAGTCCTTGTAGCTTAAGGCTTTGAATCCTATAAGCCATGAGGGTCTCATAGGGGGAGTTCTCCTTACGAGTCGAGAGGATCTCGTAAGTGAAAATTTTATGAGATTGCGCCCTTTTGGGTTTTCGCAAGCTCGTTGGTAGCCCTGCTATTTTTTCTCATGGCGCCCTTTCAGGTTTTCATCCATGCCCATCTTGCTTGAGGATATACCGTTTTTTTACGAGATTGCGCCCTTTCAGGTTTTCACAAGCTCGTCGGTAGCCCTGTTGTTTTTACTCACGGTGTCCTTTCGGGTTTTCATCCGTGCCCATCTTACTTATGAACATACCGTTTTTTTTAACAGCGAGATTGCGCCCTTCTGGGTTTTCACAAACTCGCCAGTAGCCCTGTTGTTTTTACTCACGGCGCCCTTTCAGGTTTTCACACGTGCCCTTCCGCTTGTGGACATAATGTTTTTTTTACCCTTCTGTTTGCCAATGGGACTTAGGGGTGACTTCACCGCTGGAGTAGCTGTGTAGCCAGTAGGACTTGAGTTGCAGTCTTCGCCATTGGAGCTTTGATTGCAATTATAGATCTCAAGAGAGGATATCGCCGTATTTGGGGCGATGCGCCATGTTTGAAGGGGAGCACTAGTTTAGAGACATTTCGGTCCATTATCGCCGTGTTTAAGGAAACGTGCTAGTTTAAGGACATTCAGGTCCAGTGTTGCCGCTTGAGACGAAGTTTTAGTTTAAGGACGTTTCGGTCCATTGTTAGTTTAGGGACCTCTCGGTCCATTTTCACCGTGTTTAAGGCGACATGCTAGTTTAAGGACATTCCTGTACAGTGTTGCCGCTCGAGGCAAAGTTTTAGTTTAAGGATGTCTCGGTCCGTTATTAGTTTGGGGACATCTCGGTCCATGGCCAGTTTCGAGGCGAGGTTTATTAGTTTAAGGACTTTTCGGTCCGTTGTCGCCATTTTGGAGGCAAAAATTCTTTTAGATGCTACTTTTAGAATTTTGACTCAGGAAGATAGCGAGCGGACATAAGCGTCGTCATCTATCATTAACCTGAATCGTAACCCATTAGGCGTAATATTTCTTGAGGAATCGACCGTTTATCGGCCGGAAGGGTCTCTCGCCGTCCATATCCATAAGAAAGTAGGCTCCACCTTGGTAGACCTTGTCTATGATGTATGGGCCCTCATAGTTCGGCTCGAATTTCCCCAGAGTTTTGCACGATTGGGGATCATAGGTCTTTTGACGACTAGCATGAGTTCACCTTGGCGGAATGTTCTCGGCTTGGTCAGTTTTTTGTATGACTGAATCATCCTTGCCTTATAAGCCTCCGGATTTTGCTGTGCTATAAGGCGGGTTTCGTCGAGGGTGTCGAGCTCCTCAAGCCGAAGATGGGCATTTTCTTCATCTGTTAGTCCGTATTGAACCGTTACTCGGAGAAAAGGGAGTTCTATTTCCAAAGGGATGACTGCTTACGTGCCGAATACCAACGTGTATGGGGTTGTATTCGTGGTTGTCTTGAATGTCGTCTGATACACCTAGAGAGCTTTGTGCAGCCTTTCGTGCCAGTCTTTTTTGCTTCTGTACACCATTTTTTTTATAATCTTGGTCAAGGTCTTGTTGAAAGCTTCAGCTAGACCATTAGCTCGGGGATTATAAATAGAAGAGTATCTCCAGTTTATTTTGTGCCGTTCTGCGAAGCGACTGATTTTATGGCTCCTGTAGACTGGCCCATTATCCGAGATTATCCATCGCGGAATACCAAACCGGTAGATGACATGTGTCTTGAAGAAATGGAGAATATTCTCCGTCTTCACCTCCCTTAGTGGTACTGCTTCCGCCCACTTAGAAATTAGTCGGCCGTTGCCAGTATGAACTGGTGTCCTTTGGATGACGCTGGTTCAATGGGGCCAATTATGTCGGTTCCCCACATTTTGAATGGCCAGCTAGCTATCGTTAGGTGTAGCGGATTTGGATGTTGATGGATGAAGTCCCCGTGAATCTGGCATGAGTGACACTGTTTCGCATATTCGAGACAGTCTTGAATCATTGTGGGCCAATAATAACACATTCTTTTGATCTTCAGCTTCATCGTTGGCCTGGCTTGATGAGAACCGCAGAATCCATCGTGAGTTTCTTGGAAGACTCTCTTTGCCTCTTCTGGCCCCAAGCACCTTAGCCACAGACAGTCAAGCGACCTCTTTTATAGAGTATTATTGATGAAGACGAAAGACAGAGCCCGTTTCATGAGCTGATGTCTTGACGACGTGTTTTCGGGCGTTCGATGGGATTGAAGTAGTCTATGAAGACATCCCTCCAATACTTGATCTTTTCTTCATCTTTTATTTGAAGGACTATTTGTTTAGTCGCTTCCTTTCCTTCAGATGACTCTGTTAAATCCCCCGAAGATATTTCTGCTGGCGTAAGAACCCGGTGACTTTGCATAACGATCCTTACGTCATCGAGGTTTTCGTCAGCCAGTTCCTTAGCAAGCTTGGCTAATGCATCCGCCTTGCTATTTTCCACACACGGTATGCTTTTCAGGATGTAGGAGGGGATTTATGTCAGCAGTTGCTGCACTTTTTCACCATATCTGATCAGTTCTGGCTTGCACGTCTGATAGTCACCATTTACTTAGCTAACGACCAGCTTGGAGTCTCCATCTATGAAGAGGTTTTCGATTCCCATATCGACAGCGATCTCAAGACCCGCTATCAAAGCTTCATATTCAGTCTCGTTGTTTGTTCTTGGTTCCGTTAAGGAAAGGGTGAAACGCATTATCCCTCCTTGCGGAGTCATGAAGATGAGGCCCACCTTGGCTTTGATTATATAGGTGTTATGCTTTCGCTTCATCATGGAAGATGCTCCATCGAAGTAGAGTTCTCATTGGATATTATTTTCTTCCTTCTCCCCTTCGATTTTTTCGAACGCGTGTTCGTCTGGCGTTTCACAATTTAAGGGAGAATCGGCTGGTATCGGATGCTCAGCGAGAAAGTCGGTGATGGCTTGGCCTTTCAGTACTTTGAGGGGTCGATACGTTATCGAGAATTCCATCAAGAGGAGGGCCCATTTGGCTAGCCTTCCTGTTAGTATAGCTCTTGACATCAAATATTTTAGAGGATCCACATTTGATATGAGATGGACTTCATGTGCCAAGGCGTAGTGTCTGAGCTTCGTTATAGCGAAGATCAGTACCAGGCAATACTTTTCGATAGGGGAGTAGTTATTTTCTACCCCCAAGAGAACTCGACTCAAATAGTAAAGAGCTCTCTCCTTCCCTTAGTCGTTCTCATGTGCCTATAACGCGCCTAAAGAACCTTCCAGGGCTGTTGTGTACAGGATAAGGGGTTTTCCCTTAACCGGAGCAGTCAGTACCCGCGGGTTCTGCAAGTATTGCTTGATTTCATCCAGTGTACTTTGGCATTTATGATCCCAAACGAATGGGGTCCCCTTCTTCATTAGATGGCTGTAGGGGCGGCATTTGCCGGAGAGGTTGGTTATGAGCCGCCGGATATACGCAAGCTTTCCTTGGAGAGACCGCAGTTGTTTGAGAGTTCTCGGCATGGGCATCTCCATAATCGCCTTGATCTTTGATGGGTCTATTTCAATGCCTCGGTATCATATGATGAATCCTAGGAATTTTCCTGAGGAGACTCCAAACGCGTATTTCAGAGGATTTATCTTTAGACTGTATTTCCGAAGACGCTGGAACACTATGTTCAGATGTTCCTAATGCTCCTCGTACGATTTGCTTTTCACCACAAGGTTGTCAATATACCATTCGACAATCTCATTTATGAAGTAATCGAAGATCTTCATTATGGCCCTCTGGTAGGTAGCGCCTGCGTTCTTCAAACCAAAGGGCATCGCCTTATAGCAGAATATGCCTAGCGGAGTCCGGAAGGCGGTGTGCTTTTGGTCTTCATGATGCATTTTTATTTGATTGTAGCCTGAAGATCTATCCATGAAGGAGAAGATCTCATGAGTGGACGTGTTATCGATCATCAGCTCGGTAACAGGTATTGAGAAGTCATCCTTTGGACAAGCGTTGCTAAGGTCTCAAAAGTCCACGCATATGCGCACTGTTCCATTTTTCTTCAGCACCAGAACAATGTTGGCAATTCAATCGGGATACTGAACTTCTTGGATGAAGCTGGAGTCAATTAGTTTCTTGACTTCGGCATTGATACTCATCTCGAGTTCGAGCCGCATTCTTCTTAGCACATGTTTGACTGGCTTAACGTCCGGCGATATAGCCAGTTTATGTACCGCTATTTCTGGATCTAGTCCCAGCATCTTAGAATAATTCCATTCAAAGCAGTATTTATATTGCATGAGTAAATTTTTTAAAGTAGCCACCTGCTTTTTAGATAGAAGCTCACTGACGAATGTTGGTCTCGGATCGTTTACCGTTCCCAAGTCAATTTTCCTTAGATTGTCCACCGTGTTGTATATCCCATCTTCCAGTTTTTCTAGCACCGGTCGAAATTCTGAGATCACCTCATCCTCATCCTTATCTATGAAGCATCTGGAGGGGTCATCCATATTCTCGTGGTTCCCCTCTTTTGAGAATGTTATCACTTGGCAGGTATGAGTTTGTTTCCAAGCTCAATGTTGATCCGGCCCTACTCTCGCAATATAGGTTGCTTTTGGCTCATGCTTTCGCGGTGGGGTTACCCTCCAACTGTCGGATAGAGCGAACCTGCCTTTTTGATACTGGTCTTCGACCCTATCTTTGAAGGTGAAGCAGTCTTCAAGGGGATGACTTGTTGCTCGGTGATTGGAGCAATAATCCGGATGATGGGCCTCATTTATCTGTTCGAGGTAACAAGGCTCCGGGAGCGTCATCATTTGATGCTTAATGACAAGGTCGAATATTTTCCTTGTCTTGTCTTGTCTTGTGGGAAAGAGTATTTCTGACCCATCTTCTTCATAAAAGACGGATTCCGGTTGACTTTTACTCGATTGCATGGCTTCTTAGATCCGTTTCGCGGTTTTCGAACGCCATTCTTGTTCTCTACCATGTTTTTGCCTTTGTGTTGGGCTTTTTCCTTGTTGTGAGAACGTACAGCGGGCTGAGGGTGAAGGACATCATGATTTTCCTTTTCCGCAAACTGCTGAATGAAACGCTGAGTCCTGGCCTTTTCGTAAATGGCTATTTTACGTTCTCAGACAGCTCTGCTCTTTTGAAAAGATTTATTTAGCAGTCTGTCAATTAGGCCTTCTAGCAGCTTCGGGGATTTTGGCACTGACCCTGCCCCCAGTTCCTCTGTGTTGCTTTCCGATGCGGAGGGAGTTTTTTCATTATTTAACGACGAATGAGAAACCATGTGGCAACTTGCTACATAATCTTCAGTTTCTCCCGACAAGCCATTTCCCTCATCATCATCACTATCTCCATTCTCAAGTATATGGTTGAGAAACTCTTCGAGGGTGACAGGGGTCCGCGCCTTCTGGTTGTACTCCTCCAGCGCGTCGATATACTTTTGCAGGTCCGTGCACTTGTCGTCAGGCTGCATGGGCTTCTTGGTCTTCTTCTTTCCGTTCAAAGACTTTGAAGGCTTAACCTAGGTGTTTTTCCCATCGTTAGCAGTTTTCGGTGTGGAACGCGATTTCGGCATCCCTTCAATAATCTCGGGCTCCAACAGGCCTTTCCATCTAATTGCCGGACATGCTTGAAGATCCTTCAGCATTCTTTTGGTTTTAGCTGAAAGGACGACTTCCCACGGAGCTTCTTCCACAAATGAGCATGATTCCCCCGGCGTATCCACCTTTTTAGGAGCGTGCTTCTGTGGAGGGTTTACCCTCCAGTTCTCGGACAGGAATTTCCCTTGGCGGTACTAGTCCTCGACCCAGTTCTTAAAGATGTAGCAATCCTCAATAGGGTGGCTCACCATTCGGTGATAGGAGCAGTAGTTGGGATTGTTGACGTCACCGGGCTGCGGTAGATGTTTTGGGTCCGGCAGAGTGATGAGTTTGTTGCGTACTGCTAGTTCGAACAGTCTCCTCATTTTATTACGGGGAAACGAATAAGCTAGTCCAAGCTTCTCTTCCAGGAATTGGCGCGGGCGCGCGTTGTTTTAGCGAGCAACCGGTTTCGGGTCACTCGGTTGTTGTTGAGTGTAGGCAACGAAAGCCGCTTTTCCTTTACCCTTTATATTCCGAGGGTCCATTTTTGAAGAGGAAGGTCCGTGATCCATCTGGTCCATTTGGGTCAACTTGTCAATCAGAGCCTGGAAGGTGGTCGGCTTAAAGAACGTCATAAACTGGGACACGGTCGGTTGAGGATCGAGGGTCCCAATGAACATGCCCACGGCAGGAGCTTCTTCGATGCGTTGTTCGCATTTTGACCATAGGTTCCGCCACCGGATTGCGTATTGAACCCAGGTCTCTCCTGGCTTCATCCTGGCATTGATTAATGCCGCGATCGAGGTGCGCTCACTTGCGCTGGAGAACCGCTGCATGAACAGCAATTCCATTTCCGTGAATGTTTTGACGAAGTCATTTGGAAGCTCCGAGTACCATTCAAACGCCGTTTCTGACAGGCTGCCAACGAACTGGCGAAGCAGCAATTTGTCGCCACCTCCGGTATTGCCGCATAGATCTCTGAACTGAGCGACGTGCTGATGAGGATTGCCTATCCCCTTATACACATAGTACTTGGGGATCGTATATCCTGACGGGTATTTGATTTGGTCATACCAGTCCGGATACGGTCGCCCAGTTCTGACGACTTGGACAGCCGCTTCACTTGCCTGATGAGCTCGTATTTGTTGAGTTATATAATCATCAAGGGCAGATTTGGAGATCGTTTTCTCCCTGGCTGTTGATAAAACTAGAAAAGGTTTTGATGTTTCCCCTTTGTCGCCCTCGATGATTATCAGTGGGTCTTCAGCTGGAGGTTCTGGCTGGATCATCATTCCAACCATATCCTGGAACAAAAGTTCCATCTGCTTTATATTAGCAGCCTGTTCCGCGGCCCCCTTATCCTTTCTTTCCAGCACCCTTCATAGGAACTCTGTATCGGTCTCCTGCTCCTGGCGTTGTTCAGATGCCGATTCTAAGCTTTCTTTCTGCCCGGTGAGTGCTGACATTTTTGTTAGCATCTCCTAGAGCTTTTGTTGTTGCTCCTGAACTTTTGTCAACGACTGAGTTTTCAGCCGATGAACCATGGAAGCACGGCTTTCCACTTTTCCGGAAGCCATATAAATCGTGTGTACAACCATGCCCCCAGGCTTGGGGCGTTTAGGTCCAGCGCCATTGGAATTTGCCGCAGGCAATGAGATTTTCTCCGGCCTCCTCCTTTTGTAGGAGGTCGAGGTTGAAGGAGCCGTTGTAACAGGTGCCTGTGTGAAAGAAGACCCTCACTGTATGGTGGAGGGATGATTTTCCGATTGTCGAACCTTCATTTTCTCCGGTTGACGAGCGTGGTCTTTGTTGATCACAGAGTCTTGGACTTTCGGTCAGACCCTGTGGATTTGGGAGGAGAGCCATTGAAAGGACTGCTCCAGTTTTTCCTGCATCATGTTTTCAGCAGGAAATGGAGATTTCTTCAACACCGCGGTTGGGGAGTTCTTTCGCACTCTCCTAAGCGGTTCAAAGCTGTTTCCAGTTGGAACAGCAGCGTCAACTTCCACCATTGGAGCTGGTGGGGTGAGTCCGGAGGGGGAGTTGCCCCCAGCTCTTCTCACTCGGAGCCAGTGGTGACGTCGAGCATGCCTTACAGATGGGACCACCTTAGTTGTAGAATCGGCTCCGTCGTGCCCGCTGCTTTGGTGAGGGACTGCTGCTGGTGCCAGCCTGTCGAAGACTGACGTCTTTTGAGAGAGAATGGACAATCTTTCGAAGGCCGACTTTTTAGTAGGGGGAGAACTTTTTATGACTTCATCTGCCGGAGGAATTTCGAGGACTATCCGTTTTGGGATATCCCCTTCAGGTATCGCGAGCCTCTTTGCAGGCCCACTTGAGCTTCAGCTCAGCCTGTTGAAGATTAAGTTGGCAGACTTGGACGACCCATGGAGAGGGGCCGTGATGGTTGCAAGTCGATCGAACACCGACTTCTTGGGAGCTTCCTGCGGTGGCACTAGGGCGCTGAAGCTTGCTGGTGGGAGAATGGTCCCGAAGAACAATCCAGTGGTGGCTTGAGTCACCTGCCCCACAGGCATTGAAAAGATGAAACCGCATTGAGCCCGTATGTCACTCCTTCGGTTGGGGCGGAGCGAGAGTTGCTGTTGCAGTTTGTGCAGCTAGAAGCCATTGATGTTATCTTCTTCTTCTGCACAGGAACAAGACACCAAATCTTAGTGCCTTGAGTCCAAGGGCAACCATATCAAACCGCAATTTTATTCTCGAGACACGACACACGGAGTGTGGAGTGGAAAGAGGAAAAGGTCCCACCGGGCGTGCCAGAATCTGTTCACCGCCAAAAGACGTGATCGGGACGTTTGGACTGAATTTTAGGGGCAGATGCTATATGGATTTATCCGTCCACCTCTCCGAAGATGCCAAGTTGATTTATGGCACCGTACATCGGAGATTTGGACGGATGCGGCCGTTGTAGTAGACTTCGTCAGATTCCCCCTCGTTTGCAAGGGTTTTTGATTGTGAGGACGCTCTTCTCTGCAGGCGCAAGCCCCTGCAGTTAATTACGTTATCGCATCGCAATAACCACTTTCTCCTGCTCCGGAAGTTCACTTCGTGTCGTATATGTTTTTGTTTTTTTTGGTTTTGATTGCCCGTGGATTGTATACGGAAACTAATTTATGTCGTCACCCGTAAGGCGCGGATTAGTCTAAATCTGTATATTTTAGATTTGGGCTTGGGTTGATTTAAGGATCGTTAATCTGGTTTGAGATTAAGATCAACTTAAACATATGAGAATTTGGAGCTCGATTGGTTTTTTATTAAGGATACGTTAGTCTAATTTGAGACTAAAATCTACTTAACAAGGTCTTAGGATCATTTTTTTGCTTCAGATCTAACAAAAGAGCATTTGAGCTCTGTTGTTTTAGTTTAAGGACGTTTCGTTCCGTTATAGCCATTTTGGAGGCGAAGTTTTAGTTTGAGTACATCTCGGTCTGTTGAGGTGAGGTTTTAGTTTAAGGACGTCTCGGTCCGTTGATCACCATCTTGGAGGTGAGGTTTTAGTTTAAGAATGTCTCGGTCCGTTGTCCATCTTGCGCGCACGTGTATTTGCTACGTGACGGGATGAACAACGATGATTTGGGATGCACCTAGTTTGGGGTGCGGTCTGATTTGAGGTGTGCACATCATTTTTGAAGCCGTTGGTTGTTGGGACCCGCCACCTCTCTGAAGACATTTAGGAATTACAACGACATGGATCAGAGGTGTGGAGAGATATACGCTTGAACCAATTCCCGTATTTGAGGGAAAAAGGAGTTAGTGGTAAACCCGGAAATCATTGGTCATATTTTGAGACTAAGATTTCCTCGGGAGGATGTGAGATGAGTATTGTTTTGGATATCATCAGTTGGAAGATCAATAGTCGTATTTAGGACTAAGATCAGTTTGGGAAATCATGAACACATGGGCTCAGTTGATCTGAATCAGGGAGGTTTTATCCTCAGGGGACCTAGCCAATTTGGGCTTGGTCCGTTCAGTTTTTTTTATTGAAAAGTGCCAAACACTTGTTTGAGCTCTATTTGATCAGTCCGCTTTTTGTAAAAAGGCTGGGCACTTATATAAGTTCTGACGCTCGCATATAACCATTTGGGCTCTCAGTCATAGGAATTGCCCAATAAATGTTAAACACTTTACCCCTTTTTGTCTTTGTATGGAGTGCTAGGCACTCTTTATGGCGCCGACGTGCGAAGCACGTGAGGCGCTAGGCGCTGTCTAGTGAGTGCTAAGCACTCTTCAATTCTGTGGCGCCCATGTGAAGGACACGTGAGACGTTGCGCGCTGAGCGCAGCTCATTGAGTGCTAAGCACTCTCCTTTGTAGCGCCCACATGAGGCGCTGGGCACTGAGCGCCGCTCATTGAGTGCTAGGCACTTTCCTCTGTGGCGCCCACGTGAGGAACATATGAGGCGCTGGGCGTAGCTCATTGAGTGCTAAGCACTCTCCTTTGTGGCGCCCACGTGATGGGCACGTAAGGCACTGAGTGCCGCTCATTGAGTGCTAGGCACTTTCCTCTGTGGCTCCCATATAAGGAACACGTGAGGCGTTGGGCGCTGGGTTCTTTCTTTTATGAGGACCAGATTTCTTTCAAGAACAAGTTCCTCCTGATGAGAATTAAACTCTCAACTTGTGGGAGACTTGTCATGTGGATCTCAGATCCAGAGAAAGAACTAAGTTATTTTTTTTTAAAAGGATTAAACCCTTAGATATGTAAACGAGATGATCTTTGTTCTTCTTATTTACCTAGAGTTTTTTTTGAGGAAGGAAATCTTCTTCTCTGTTTCTTTTTGAAGCTCTCTTTTTTTTTAGAAGCTTATAGGGGGCTTCCTCTCTTTTCTTTTAGACTTGAAGCCTTTGGTTCTTTATATAGTAGAGGCAATTTGTTAATTAGTTTTGAGGAAATCTCTCATTAAGAGATCCCAATTGATCTGGAGAATTTTACCCACTGCTGGATCTTTGATCCAAGGACTTCTGTTTTACAGAAAGTATTATCTTGTTTTTAACAAGATTGGGAGATATTTTCCCATACATAATTTATTCTATAGAACGGTGATTATTTTAATCACCGTTGGGTTTTTAATCCAACGGTCGTCTGTTTTACAGAAGGCATAGAATTTTATTCTATGATCCAACCGAAGGTATCTTTCTTGTTTTAGAAAGATTTGAGGAATATTTCCTCTCAACAGAATTTTAATTCTGAGGCTTGATAATTTATCATCTCCGTTGGATTTTTGATCCAACGGCTCTATTTAACAGATAGTAGAATTTAATTCTACCTGCACGCCGGCGCTCACGTGTTGTGCACGTGAGACGCCACATAAGAATTTAATTCTCTTATACATAGTCACTCTCGTGCTTTGCACAACAGCGCTCACGTGTGTTCCATGTGAGGCGCCACCATAGGATTTAATCCTAATAGAAGCTAGCACTGGCACTCACATGGGAAACACATGAGGCACTCACGTGGGAAACACATGAGGCGCTCAAGGATTTAATCCTATCTGAAGCGGTACCTACATGCTTTGCATATGGGTGCACGTGTTTAACACGTGGAGGTTTCCCTTTTTTTTATAAGGGGACAGCAAGTGTTGAGCCAAAAAATTTAGCGGGAACAAGTAACACTTACTCGCAGTGAGTATCGGGATCTAACTATCACATAGGTAAGCAATCTCATTGCAAATTCCAACACTGAAAATTCCTGATATCAATTTTTACCCTATGCGGTTTATGACCTTGACAAAGTCAACAAACCATAAACCGCAAGTCAAGTTATCACGCCCCGCTTCCTAGAAGACAGAAACAGTGATGTGGCAGGCCGCAATGTATTTACTAAGAAATAAATACGTTAAGCGTAATTAAGTAATATATAAAATGTACAAGAATGACAAGAGTATTAAAATAAAACAGCAACTTTATTTACATTCATCTTTACATACAACTGTTTGAAAATGAAAAGATACAATGATATAAAGCAGTACATAAACAATGGCATACAGGAAAGTAAGTACAAGGAACTAGAAGTCAGGCTGTACCGCAAGCTAGTCCAAGTCCTCCTGGCTAGGCTCAATCTCCTGAGAGTCGTGTCCTCCTGACGAACATTCCAAAGAAAGAAATAGAAAGGAATGTCGTCAGCAAACTAGCGCTCGGTAAGTTCCAAAAGAAGAAAGAGAATATAACAAGTAATGTAAAGTGAACAGGTAAGTTGTACATGTATATGATAGTTATTCTAACGTGGTTATTTGTAGCTTGATACAGAAGGTATTCATGTATATGAGAGGAGTCCATCTTACTTCGTGGACTATGGTAACATGTAGTACAAGGCCCCATCATAACCCACGGGACAACGGCATGGGAATTCATATAGGTGTCTTTTAAGTGACCTCTCGTGCCACGATATACATTCTGTACCAATCTACCCCTTTATCCCCGCATAATGCATTGTATCGATTACAATTATCAGACTTGCCGAAACCATAGATGCAAATTGTTCAAGTATTCATGTTCATGATGTAATCAAGTATTCAAGTAATCAAGTGTAGCCATGGTTCGGTCAAATCAAGTCAAGTATACATGTTTGATATTGATATTTGGATTCGAGTATTCATGTTCTTGATCAAGTATTCGGGTTTGATTGTGGATTTAGGTTTGAATTAGAGACTGAGTCAAACACTTGTAAACAAATTTAGCTCTTGAATTAGGTTCGGGGGTCATCGGTAACTGCTGCACATGGACGGCAGGATTTGTGTTTTTTTCCAAGACAATTATCATTGATAACTCCGTTAAGTCGTCTACCTTAAATAAGTAAGCACTCATTTTCTCCAGCTCCCTGGGGCTCAAGAGAATTGATCACGCTTAAACCTATATTTACTAAAGTCCTTAAATATTGTTTTTATATAACTCGATGGGGTTTTATGAAAAATATTTTAATATAATTAAAAATAAAACCTCGAGGGTTATTAGTATTATTTGTGGTTGTCATGATCATGGATTTTAAGTATTGGGATATTTTAGTGATAAATACTTATCCTTGGAAAGTTCATGGTATTTTATTGGAAAACTTACCTTTTTGGTATCTTGATGGTATTTTATTGTCATTTGTTAATCTTTTAAATTTTGAAAAAAATATAGAATTATTATATTTTGAAAATAGGGATTTATAATTTTATATAATTTTAATTTTAAAAAGTAATTTTATTTTATTTAAAAAATCGTATTTTTTAAAAATCGTATTTAAATCCTTTCGAAACCGAATGCTCCATGAGGAGGTTTGCATCTCATTCTACTAGCCCAAAGATGTGCGATAATCTGCATCATCCATTAGCGGGTCCCCTAAATAGGGTTGTAGATGTGTAATCGCAAAAGATATGAAATACCGCTTTAAAAGAAATATGGTTTTTTAAATTATATAGTATTTTATTGTAATATTATCTTCGTAACAAATATCCATTCAAAAGAGTATCGTGCTATGAAACCAAGTGTGCATGTGGGGTAGGTCGTTACCCCGTGAAGTTTTCCTAAAATTATTGTTTTAACAAGTACTAAATGAGGTGTTTATAAAGTTCAAGGTATTTTAATGGAAAAGTTCTACTACTGTTGTTTCACATGAGAATTTGGACGAAATTTGATTCTAAACATTAGAGTTTAAAGTTACAAGTGATGTAGTAAAATTAGATTGACTAAGTTGTAAAGAAAAGGGGGGTTATATGTTTTAGAAAAGAAGATATCGGTATTAACTCCACTTTTATAGATATAAAAGTTGAAGGGAATTTCAATAGAAAGGAGGAGATTTGGAAGGGACTTACTGTTTAGAAAATTCAAAGAGAGGTTGAAAAAGAGGGGATGAGCTTCATGACGTCGCGGGAGTTCCGGAATAGGTTTCGGTCTTTGCCGGAACTAACTTGCTTGCTAACTCATCTTTACTTCACTTGCATTAGGAACTTTTTAGAGAGTATTGGCTAGAATTTTCAGAATGGTACGGAGCCAAGGTAGGAGATGGTATTTATAGTGGAGAATTAGAGTTTGGGAATTAAAATGGTGGATTAAAAAGCATTAAACTGTGTTTAATTATGAAATGAAGGGTCATTGTTTGACTGCAGGGAAATCAAACAATGCAAAAGAGTTAAGGGTAGGTGTAGAGGTGTGTGTGTAAGGCCCGGGGCTTATTGGTCTCCATCCAACTGTCGGTGCCAGTCTTATTGCGCTTTCCGCCGATTGTTCTAGGGCTTCTGGCCTCGAGATTCATGCCACGTAGATTATTCAGAGTTTACTCCATTTTCCACATATTTGATTTTTCTGAACTTTTCATTTCCCGTGTATTGCACGTGAAATGTTTTGGGTTTCCAAAAAGTTAAAAAAATTCAGAAAAAAATAATTGTGTCTGATGGGATTTGAACACAGGGGCTACGTCACAGCAGTGCAAGGGCTTTACCAGTGAGCTGCAAGTTGTTTCTTGCTGTTATTTAACAAAAGTAACTTATAACTCAAACTCAGGCTGTAAATCTCATTTTTGTATATTAAAATGGAAAATTCAATACAGTAAATTCAAAGTCTTTACACAAGTTCAACCTGTCATTTTGTGACTGATTTAGACCCACCCATACAACCCTTGACAAGGTCAACAAAGCCGTATGACTGCCCTAATCAATCGCAACATCATGCTGCAGAAAAGCACTAATCAGCTATCGAACGCTACACCTCGACAAGGTCGACAAACGCAGTACGGATACTAAACAGTACCTATCTGAAATGACGGAAGGATACTACTGGTGTTCCCTGATAAAAATCAGGAAACACCTCAATGAGGTGTCACGTGTTCACACGTGACCAAGGGTCACGTGTTGGCATGTGATAGTTCCTGTGATCTCTACTTTATAGAATTAAATTCTAATCAAAACTAAAATGTAACAAAACAGCTAAGAAAAGACCCCTAATGAGGCATCACGTGCTTACACGTGACCAAGGGTCACGTACTCACACGTGATGGTCCTTTAGCTCTGTTAAAAGGCAGAATTAAATTCTGAATAAAAGAGGGTCACGTGCCAACACATGACAGGTCCCTCAGCTCTTTAATTGATAGAATTAAATTCTATTTCAATAGTCAAACGTTGGGATCACGTGCCAACACGTGATAGGCTTTAAAAGCCTTATGAGTTAATAGAATTAAATTCTAATTAAGGGAAATCAAAGACCATAACTGGGAAAGTATTTCTTTAAATCTTTCCAAACAAAAAGGATTATGCTCTGTAAAGTGGAGCACCGTTGGATTAAAAATCTAATGGTGATTAAAAATCACCAATTTATGGAAAGATTTTATACAAGGAAAGATTTCCCTAAATTTCACCAAAAATAACAAACAGAATATCTTCTGGATTAAAAATCCAATGGTGAATAAAATTCACTGAGTGATCTAAAAGATCATGTTGGTTACAAAAAGAACACACAAAATCTTTCAATGAAAGATTCACTAAACGAATTAATTCTTTTCCTTCTCTATAAATAGGAGCCAAGAAGAGGAGAAAGGGGATAAATTTTTGGATCTTGGAATTTTCTGAAGGAAAATAACAGAGAGAAAAGAAAGGAGAATTTAATTCTCAAGAAAAGAAACCCTAGGTGAGAAAGGGGAAAGGGATCAAAGCTCCATAAAACAAAAGGAGAATTTAATTCTCAATCTAAGAGTTTAACTCTTCTGCAAACGAACTTAGTTTTTCCTCTGGTTGAAGATCTGCAGAAATAAATCTCCCCACAAGTTGAGAATTTAATTCTCATCGGGGAGATTCTGCCATGCAGATCCAAAACTTAGAGGGAAAATTGAGTTTAAAGAATTTAATTCTCCCAAAAATAAAACTAGGGTTTAACCCTATATGAGAATTTAATTCTCGAATTCACAGGAATTTAATTCCTCTCAAATAAATCTAGGGTTTAACCCCTAAACGAGAATTTAATTCTCCCAAATTTATAGGAATTTAATTCCTCCAAGACAGACAGAACTAGGGTTTAACCCTATATGAGAATTTAATTCTCCCAAATTCATAGGAATTTAATTTCTCTAAAACATACTTAGGGTTTAACCTTACAGAGAATTTAATTCTTAAAATAAAGAGACTTGAAAGATCTCCATGCACGTAAAGAATTTGGTCACGTGATGACACGTGACCCCAATCCGCAGTGATCAGAAAAGAAAGAACAAAACTAAGTCACATGCCCCCACGTGACCCCTAAACAAACCTCCCAAAATGAGAAGGGAAAAGATTTGAGGCAATGCCTCACGTGCTCCCACGTGACTTCCAAAACAAAGAGAACAAAAGCAAAGGCAATACTGGCTTTGGGCGCTCTCACGTGTCCTCATGTGACCCCTAACAAACACTTTAATAATTAATACATGAATACACATCACGTGTCAACACGTGATGGCCAGAAAATTAAAAAGTGTTTAACACTTATTTACAGTTCTGAGAACAAAATAAAGGAGGTCCGGCCCCACCACTGGGTACCCTCACGTGCCCCCATGTGACCCCTTCCTTTCTAGTGTGTAACACTATTTTGAGCATTTCATTTCCAGTGTTTAACACTATTTTAAATACATCACGTGAGGACACGTGACCACCGGATATTCTCTAGTGTTTAACACTATTTTAAAGCCAATCTTAGCCAAATTGGCTAAGTTGTCCAGAGACAAGCCTCCCCTTCAACTGAATCTCAAAATTGATCATTTCATATGTCGTACAAAGTAAAACTCAGAGCTATAATGTTTAATGCTCAGTCAAAGATAAAAATATTATCAGAGCCCTCAAACTCTTGTTTAGCATTGCTAAGTAATGAGGGGCTGAACCCAGACAAATGTCTAATGGTCCAATAAAGGGCCAACATTTCTAATCTAATTGGACTTAGCCCAAGTTGGCCATAAGTCTTCAATTCAGATTTAACTAAGCCAATGTGCTCATAATCTAATTAATTGATCTTAATTCCAAATTGGACTACAGATTCCCAAATCAACTTTGGTTCAAGGGAACATATCTTCACTCCTTTGATATTTGTCGTTGTAATCCTTCAACGTCTTCAGAGAGGTGATGGGTCCCGACAACCACACATTTCACGGACTATGATGTCCTTAACATTGACTGTGAGGTCTTTAAACTCATGGACTACGATGTCCTTAACCTTGACTGTGAGGTCTTTAAACTCACGGACTACGATGTCCTTAACCTTGACTGTGAGGTCTTTAAACTCACGGACTATGATGTCCTTAATCTCGACTGTGATGTCTTTAAACTAACATTGGACCGAGATGTCCTTAAACTAACATTGGACTGCAATGTCCCTAAACTAAACAATAGAGCCCAATTACTCGCTTGTTGGATCTAAACGATCCTGTTAAGTTGATCTTAGTTTAAAAATTAGACTAACGTATTATTAACATACGTTTAAGTTGATCTTAGTCCCAAATGAGACTAACGTATCCTTAAACCCAACCCCCAAACCCAAATCTAAGAAGATACGGATTTGGACTAATCCACGCCCTACGGGCGACAATATAAATTAGTCTCCGTATACAATCCACGGGCAACTAAAAAACAAAACAAACACCCACGACACAAAGTGACCATCTGGAGAAGGAGAAAGTGGTTACCGCAATGCGGTAGCGTAATTAACTGCAGGGGCTTGCGCCTGCAGGGAAGAGCGTCCCCACAATCAAAAACCCCTCAACGAGGGGGAATCTGACGAAGTCTGCTACATTGGCCACATCCGTTTAAACCTTCGATACACGGTGCCATAAATCAACTTGGCATCTTTGGAGAGGTAGACGGATAGCACCAATTACCATCTGCCCCGAAATTCAGGCAAGACATTTACCGCGTCTTCCCGCATTTTCGACAGGGAACAAATTCTGGCACGCCTGGTGGGACCTCTTCTTCTTTCCACTCCACACTTAGTGTGTCGTGTTCGCGAACGAATCACAGTTTGCTATGGTTGCCTGTGGATTCGAGGTGCTTAGATTTGGTGTCTTGCTCCGTGCAGAAAACAGAAGATCAATGGCTTCAAACTGCTCCAGCTGCAACTGCAACTCCCGTTCCGCCTCATCTAGAGGCATAACTTACGGGCCCCTGGCGGCCTCCCTGTTCACAATGCCGGTAGAGCAGGAAACGCAGGCTACCACCAGGTTGTTCTTCGGGACCATGCTCCCACCAATGAGCGTTAACATCCCGCTACCGCAATAAGTGCAGAAGAAGTCGGTCTTTGATCGGCTCACTACCACCACGCCCCTCTCAACGAGTCACCCAATGCCAAGCCCACAGCATCAGTCTTCGATAGGCTGAGCCTGAATTCCAATGGGCCCCTCAAGAACCCCACGATACCTGAGGCGGTCATCCCAAAGCGGATAGCCATTCCTGCTCTCGAGGTCACTAAAGAAGCTTCTCCCGTCAAAGGATCAATCTTTACGAGGCTGGCCACTCCGGCTCCCGTTCCTGCTCAAAGGTCTGTCTTTAACAGATTGGATACTGCTGCTCAACGGACATCGGTCTTCAAGAGACTGGTACCAGCAGTGCCTCACCAGAACAGGGGGCATGACAAAGCCATCCCCATAGCTGAACCAACACCATCTGCGCGACATGTTCGTCGTCGTCACTGGCGCCGAGTACGGAAGGCTGGGGGCAGCTCTCCGTCTGGATTGACTCCGCCAGCTCCAACGGTAGAAATCAATGCTGCTGTTTCAACTGGGAACAGCTTTGAACCACTAAAAAGGGTGCGCAAAAACTCTCCTACTGCAGTGCTGAAGAGATCTCCTCCACCTGTGGAGAAAGCTCCAGAGAAGAAGCCGGAGCAGCCCCCTCAGCGGTTGTCCTCCAAAATTTACAAAGTCTGTTGACAGGTCCAGGAGTCGATGATCGATCAAGATTACTCTCGCCGACAGAAAAAGATAAAAGTCCAGCGAGAAGAGAACCATCCTGTCAAGCCACAAAAGGCAACAGCTATTTGGGTGCCTACTGCAACGGCTCCCTCAACGTCAACCGTTCACAAGAGAAGGAGGCCGGAGAAAGCCCCTGTGAATGCAGCAAACCGCAAAAACGCTGAGCCCAAACGCCCCAAGTATGGGGGCTTGATGGTGCATACTGTTTATATGGCTTCCGAAAAAGAGGAAAGCTGTGCTTCTACGGGCCATCGACCTCTCACTCAATCGATAACACAGGCTCAAGAACAACAGCAGCAGAAACTTCAGGAGATGCTGACTGCAATGGCCGCACTCACTGGGCCAAAAGAAAATCCAGAGACCTTGGAGCAGCGTCGGGAACAAGAAACTGACACCGAATTCCTCCGAAGAATGCTTGAGAGGAAAGAAAAAGAGGCTGTGGAACAGGCAGCCAATATAAAACAAATGGATCTCTTATTCCAAGACATGGCTGGGATGATGTTACAGCCGGAACCTCCAGCTGAAGACCCCCCGATCATCGTTGAAGACAATAGAGGGGAGACATCGAACCCTCCTCCGGCTCTTTCAGCAGCCAAAGAGGAGACCATCTCAAAAGCTGCCCTGGATGATTACATCGCTCAGCAAATACGAGCTCACCAGGCGACTGAAGCGGCCGGCCAAATCGTTAAAACTGGGCGACCATATCCAGGCCGGTATGACCAAATAAAGTACCCGCCGGGATATACGATCCCTAAATTTCATGTGTGTAAAGGGACGGGAAATCCGCATCAGCACATCGCCCAATTCAGAGCCTTGTGCGGCAACACCGGAGAGGATGATAAGCTACTGCTTCGCCAATTCGTCGGCAGCTTGGCGAAGATGTCCTTTGAGTGGTATTCGGAGCTGCCCAATGACTCTGTCAAAACATTTGCAGAGATGGAGTTGCTATTCACCCAACGTTTTGCCAGCGCTAGCGAACGTACCCCAATCACGGCTTATCAATGCCAGGGTGAAGCCAGGTGAAACTTGGGTCCAATACGCAATACGGTGGCGAAATTTATGGTCGAAATGCGAGCAGCGCATCGAAGAAGCGCCGACAGTGGGCATGTTCATGGGCACTCTTGACCCTCAAGAGACCATCTCGCAATTCATGATGTTCTTCAAGCCAACTACTTTCCAGGCCTTGATTGACAAGCTGGCCCAAATGGATCAGATGGGTCATAGACCATCTCCTCCAAAGACAGACTCTCGAAATGAAAAGGGGAAAGAAAAAGCAACTTTCGTCGCCAATACTCAACAACTGCCGAGCAACTTAAAGCCGGTTGTTCGCCAAAACAACATGCGTCCACGCCCATCCCTCGAGGAGAGACTAGGACGTCCTTACTCGTTTCCCCAGGATAAAATGAGGAGATTGTTCGAGCTGGCAGTGCGCAACAGACTCATCGATCTGCCAGATCCAAAATGTCTGTTGCAACCAGGCGATGTCAACAATCCTAATTACTGCCCTTACCACCAAGTAGTAAGCCATCCAATCAAAGATTGCTTCGTCTTCAAAGGCTGGATTGAGGACCAATACCAACAAGGCAAGTTCACATTATCCGAAAACTGGAAGGTGAACCCACCACAACCCCATACCCCTAAAAAGGTGGACATGCCTGGGGCATCGTGCTCATTCATAGAAAAAGCCCCATGGACCGAAAAGTCCGTAAACTAGAAATTCGCCTCAAATATGGCAACTGCGGACCGAAACTTCCTTAAACTAACAATGGACCACTATGTCCTAAAACTGGCGACGGACCGAAACGTCCTTAAACTAACAATGGACCACTATGTCCTAAAACTAGCTGTTGACCGAGACGTCGATAAACTACTGTGGATTGCAGCATCCTAAGGCTGACACCAAAAAAAGAGAAGAATAAAAAAAAGAAAAAAAACGGTATGTCCAAAAGCAAAATGGGCACGGATGAAAACCCGAAAGGGCTCCGTGAGTAAAAACAGCAGGGCTACTGGCGAGTTTTTGTGAAAACCCGAAAGGGCGCAATCTCGTTAAAAGACACTTGCAAGGTCCTCTCGACCTTGTAAGGAGAAACCACCTGCGTGAGATCCTTACGACTCACAAGCGAGCAACACACTTAGGGATCCCCACGATTCCTAAGGAGAAATTACACTTGCGAGATCCTCACGACTCGTAAGGAGAACCCTCTTATGAGACCCTCACGGCTCGTAAGACTCAAAAGTCTTAAGCTACAGGGATCTGAACATGTTCTTAAGCGGTCACCACAACCTCCAATACTGCCCTACAAGCGGCTCAATGCTGACCTTTGTATACAATCCACGGGTGCGAATAAACATTTCCCTAACAAAGTCCCATCTGTGACTAGGGAAATGTCTACACGGTGAACAACCCTTGTAAGTCCTCTTGAGTTAGAAGGAGAAAATACTTTTGTAAGATCCTTACAACTTATAAGAGACCATACACTTAGGAATTCTCACGATTCCTAAGGAGAAAACGCACCTACGAGATCCTCACGACTCGTAGAAAGAAATACCTTTATGAGACCCTTACGGCTCATGAAGTAAAAAGCCTTGGTCGACAGGATCCTAACCCTGTTCGGTAAGCTACCTTTGTTCGACTTCAACAGAGGCAAATGATGATTCGCTCCTGGCAATATCCCAGTTGTAGCGGTGCTGATGCCGAAATCGGTGTCTAATTCCAAGCTTGCAGCGAAAAGCCAGCAAGCCACACATGCATACGAAATAGCCGAAATGATGGGGCATCTTGCAACGAAATCAGCAAGTAAAAATGTATGCATGCAAAATAGCCAAAATGATTGGGCAACTCACAATAAAAAGCAGCGAGTAAAAATAAAACAAATAGCCGAAATGATTGGGCACCGCGAAAAATAGCCAAAATGATTGGGCAATCGCGACCTTCGCGATATAAAAGCTGAAATGATAGAGCATCGCGAAAAAAATGAAACTTTTGCCCTACAGTTGATATCACATCAATCCCTGTATACAATCCAGGGGCGCAAACAAAGAAGGAATCACACCTTCCCCCCCAGGCTCCATCAGAAGAAGAAGCCAAATCTCAATGGTTCACAGACAGCCTGGAGATCGTCTTAGCATTCGTCTCGTTAAAGCAGACACAACGTCAACAATGGCGTTCCTTCGCAGTCCAACAGGATGCAGATGCAACGTCAACAAAAGACCTCACGGTCGAAACAAAGCGGAGTGATGGCAAAATCCCAGCTCCACCTCAGCATCCGTCTTGTTACAGCAGACGCAATGTCACCCCAGGGTCAAAACAACGAATCCATGGCAAAGTCCTTAGTTCCAAATCTCGACGGTTCACCAATAACTTAGAAACCACCTCGACGCCCGTCTCGATACAGTAGACGTGATGTCACCCCAGTGCCTCCAACAAGATGTAGATGCGACACCAGCAACGGAGCCACGGCAAAGTCCTTAGTTTCAGGCCTCGACGGTTTACACGCAACCTAGAGACAACCGCGACATTCGTCTCGATACAGCAGATGCAATGCCAGCAAATGAAGCAAAGGCAACATTCCTAGCTTCAAGGGCTTGACGGCAACTCATATAAAGTCTGAAAGACTACCGGAGATCATCCCACGTGGAGTGGCCACCACCTCAACGTTCGTCTCGATACAGCAGACGCAATGCCAGCAAGTGAAACTAAGGCCAGATTCCTAGCTTCAGGGTCTTGACGGTAACTCATATAAAACCTGAAAGGCTACCGGAGATCATCCCACATGAAGTGGTCACCACCTCAACGTTCATCTCGATACAGCAGACAAAATGTCACTACAGCGTCCTTCCTCCAACAGGATTCGGACACGCCAAAGCAAACGAAGCGAAGGCTAAATTCCTAGCTTCAGGGTCTTGACGGTAACTCATATAAAACCTGAAAGACTACCGGGGATCATCCCACATAGAATGGTCACCACCTCAACGTTCGTCTCGATGCAGCAGACGAGATGTCACCACAGCGTTCTTCCTTCGGTAGGATTCAGATGCGACAATCAAACAACAGAGCCATGGAAAAATCCCTAGTTCCAAACCTTGATGGTTCATCAACAACCTAGAGACAACCGCGACATTCGTCTCGATACAGCAGACGCAATGCCAGCAAACGAAGCAAAGACCAAATTCCTAGCTTCAGGGTCTTGACGGCAACTCATATAAAACCTGAAAGACTATTGGAGATCATCCCACACCAGCGCGGAGTGGTTATGACTCATCGGGGCTCCCCAAACTGAGCCAACCTCAAGTAAAAAGCGGCATAGCAAAATTCCTAACGCTTGCTCTTCCGACGGTCAAACTGTCTAGGAAGATTGCTTGAAGACGTCTTGTCCAAGCCCCGAAGGGATAAGAGACACGACAGTCGCAAGGCTACTCGAACAGCAAGATTTCCTGTCGAAGGATACATCATCCAACGCGATGGTACGACGGGCAAAACCCTAGTACTACAGACCCTAACGGACCTCTGTCGTAAAGAGCAAAAGTTAACTGTAACGTTAGGACATTCTTGCGAGAACTCCTCGATTCATCTCAACCTCAGGAAGATCAGCGTCCTTGACGAGAGTATCTCGATTCGCGTCGACCCGCAGAGAAATCAGTGTCTCTGCAGGAATGTACGACGTCAGCAAAATGGAGCCATGGCAAAGTCCATGTTCCAAATCTCGACGGTTCTCAGACAGCTTGGGGATCATCTCAGCATTCGTCTCATTACAACAGACGCAACATCAACAAATCGGAGATGTGGCATAATTCCCAGTTCCATGACTCAACGATGCACAAACAACCGAAAGTCAACCCTTCCCGGTCACGTGGAACACGGCCTATGTCAATCCTGACCCCATGGGAAACGTCCAGAGCGGATCCTGGTCCTCGCAGAACACGGCTATGACCCCGTGGGAAGCATCTAGAGCAGAGCCTGGTCCTCGCAGAACACGGCTATGACCCCGTGGGAAGTATCCAGAGCAAAATTCCTGGTTACGTGGAACATGGCTTATGTCAATCCTAACCCCATGGGAAACGTCCAGAGCGGATTCTAGTTCTCACAGAATACGGCTATGACCCTGTGGGAAGCATCCAGAGCGGAGCCTGGTCCTCGTAGAACACGGCTATGACCTCGTAGGAAGCATCCAGAGCAAATTCCTGGTCACGTGGAACGCTGCTTATGTCAATCCTGACCCAGTGGGAAACGTCCAGAGCGGATCCTGGTCCTCGCAGAATACGGCTATGACCCCGTGGGAAGCATCCAGAGCGGAGCCTGGTCCTCGCAGAACACGGCTATGACCCCATGGGAAGCATCCAGAGCAAAATTCCTGGTTACGTGGAACGCGGCTTATATCAATCCTGACCCCGTGGGAAACGTCCAGAGCGGATCCTGGTCCTCGCAGAACACGGCTATGACCCCGTGGAAAGCATCCAGAGCAGAGCCTGGTCCTCGCAGAACACGGCTATGACCCCGTGGGAAGCATCCAGAGCAAAATTCCTGGTTACGTGGAACGCGGCTTATGTCAATCCTGACCCCGTGGGAAACGTCCAGAGCGGATCCTGGTCCTCGCAGAACACGGCTATGACCCCGTGGGAAGCATCTAGAGCGGAGCCTGGTTCTCGCAGAACACGGCTATGACCCCGTGGGAACCATCCAGAGCAAATTCCTGGTTACGTGGAACGCGGCTTATGTCAATCCTGACCCCGTGGGAAACGTCTACAACGGATCCTGGTCCTCGCAGAATACGGCAATGACCCCGTGGGAAGCATCCAGAGCGGAGCCTGGTCCTCGCAGAACACGGCTATGACCCCATGGGAAGCATCCAGAGCAAATTCCTGGTCATGTGGAACACGGTTTATGTCAATCCTGATCTCGTGGGAAACGTCCAGAGCGGATCCTGGTCCTCGCAAAACACGGCAATGACCCCATAGGAAGCATCCAGAGCGGAGCCTGGTCCTCGCAGAACACGGCTATGACCCCGTGGGAAGCATCCAGAGCAAATTCTTGGTTACATGGAACGCGACTTATGTCAATTCTAACCCCGTGGGAAACATCCAAAGCGGAGCCTGGTCCTCGCAGAACACGGCTATGACCCCGTGGGAAACATCCAGAGCAAATTTCTGGTTACATGGAATGCGGCTTATGTCAATTCTAACCCCATAGGAAACATCCAGAGCGGAGCCTGGTCCTCGCAGAACACGGCTATGACCCCGTGGGAAGCATCCAGAGCGGAGCCTGGTCCTCGCAGAATACGGCTATGACCCCGTGAGAAGCATCCAGAGCAAAATTCCTGGTCACGTAGAACACGGCCTATGTCAATCCTGACCCCGTGGGAAACGTCCAGAGCGGATCCTGGTCCTCGGAGAACATGGCTATGTCAATCCTGACCCCGTGGGAAGCATCCAGAGCAACTCCTGACTCCGTGAAATGTGGATAATGGTAACCTCACCTATCACTTACGAGTCCTCACGACTCGTAAGGGAGCAAACTCTCTTGTGAGATCCTTACAACTTTCAAGAGAAAACACACTTAGGAATCCTCACGATTCTTAAAGAGAAATTACACCTACGGGACCCTCTCGACCTGTAGGGAGAAAATTCTTTATGAGACCCTCACGGCTCATAAAGTTGAAAAGTCTTAGAAGGCAGATCTTAACCCTGAATCCTAAGCCATCGTTGTCCTGCAAAGAAATCGAGATAGACTATTCACAGAATACACTTACTAAAAGGGACACACCATCGTGAAGAAAAATATGTCTTTTATTCATGAATCAAAATGAATACAAAGTACAATTCGTGAAAGAACAAAAAAATATACTCTCATTCAGGAGTATGTACAAAAGAAGAATGAAAAAATATATACACAATTCTTCAAGTCGGCGGGCGATTTAGTAGATTTGCCAGTTCCCCCCTTTTCCGCTGGGCTTCGGCTTCATGATTTATTATCGTCAAAAGACGGGCCTCCGCTTGAGCCTCTTGGGCCTGGTATGAGGCAAGCCGGCCTTCAAGCTCTTTTTCAGTAACCTTATGGGCTTCGACCATTTCACGAGTAAACACGGCGGCCTTATCAATGGCTACCACCTCCTTGATAGCCTTTTGAAGCACCCGCCAAAATTCATATGCTTTAGTGGTCTTGGCCGTAAGGTTGGCTTGAAACTCCCCCAACGCTTTGGAAGCCAGCTCCCTCTCCGAAAACTTGCGGCTGAGCCTTTTCTCACATGATATCATGTTCGCAGCACACCGCTCAATTAGACCCCGCAAGCTCGCCTTTGCGGCCACAACCTCCGAAGGAAGGAGTGTACATTCAAGGACATGCAAGCAAGCCTCCACCTGCCGACAAAACTCAACCCAGGTTTGCACCAATGTTTCACTATGGTAGGTGGCAAGAAAGGGAAGAGAGCCGTTGGCTTCAGCGGGAAACGTTTCGGCCGTGATCAGACTGCCGGCACGAAGGTCCTTAATTAGGGATGACAGGAAGTGGAGGCTTAGTTTTGCCATCCGTTCTGAGGCGCGCAGAGCATAGGGGCCGGGTGGCATGGCGATGCGAGACTCCAGCGTGATAAGAACCGGCAAAGTTGTTCAGATTTATAAACAGTCGGTGAGACTTATAGGTAAAGAACAAATGGAACGACGTTGAGACTTTACTTACCCACAGTCATGCAAGAGGGGTCTGAAGGCTCCCCAGGCCTATCAAGAATTTCAACCTCGTCATCAGCTTCCAGAACTGTAGAAGACATCAATGTCAGTATATGAACTAATAATAACACAGTGAGGAGAGGGCAAAAGACACTAACCTTGCCCAGAAGAGAGGACGATGTATTGAGTAGATATCGCCTGCGGAGCGGCCAGCTCCAACAGGTGCTGAAAGGACTTCCTGGGAGATAGATCGGCAATAGACGCTGCCAATCCACGCAATTCTAGAAAGACAGAAGGGTTCAGATAATGGAAAGATCATTAATGTAAAATATAAAAGGTTACCTTTAATGCTTCTCCCATTATGGGCAGGAGGGATAGCAGCTTCGGCAGCCTCCTCCGTGCCCCCAGGCACATCTTCGGGGACGTGAGCCAATGTAACGACTTCTGAGCAAGGAGCAGTAACCGCCACTGCAGGCTCCAGCGGGAGGACGGCAGCCTCGACTACCTGTCCCCTAATCTCCGGGTCGCCCCCAGAAAGATCCATCGGATCAGCGACCAACAAAGATGCCTCTCCTGGGGGAGCAAGCGTTAGGGGAGCGGGAGTCACCAAGGGAGGCCTCATTACAGGACCAACGGTTGCATCGACCCCCTCCACACTGATTAGTGTTTCATTGAGGATATTAGCGGAGTCTACAGCCAAAGCGCGACTTGAATTCAGATCCTCCGCCATCACCGAAGTCCCTGCAAGGTTTGTACGAAGATAAGGATATATGTGTGTGTGTGTGTGTGTGTGTGTGTGTGTGTGTGCACGAGCAATACAAAAGATTACAAGGAGATACATGAACATACCGATGAGCAAGGGAGCCTCTAATATGGCTTATTCAAGCCGATTGTCACGACCCAAAGTTTGTCCCGTGACCGGCACTTAACCACGTAACGTCTACAGGCGTAACGTGACTAAGTAAGCCGAAAACCCAGAAATCAAACCAGTAAAAATATAGAGTGTTTTAAGCTTTTGATAGAACCAAATACTAAGATGTCAAGAAACCCTAAGTAGACAATTACCAAGATAATAATATACGACGCCATAGCAAAGAAAATGAGCAACAAGTGGGAATCATCACGGATAGAATAACTGCATAAGTAAAGTCGGCTCACAACGAGCTCGACACCAGAATACAAAATAATATACATCGTCCTCACAACTGGTCTCTAAGTCAATACATAAGTGGTAGATGGAGAGTACTAGATACAACAATATACATAACTGAAAGATAACCAGATACCGCACAAAACCCACCTATCAGCAAAAGAGCTAGTACACCAACTGTAGGGGTATCTGTGTCAAAAGATGCAAGAACGCAGCCTGCCGCGACTACTCCGAAGGGCAACCTGCAAACACTGTGGCACAACGGGGGTGAGTTGCCAACTCGTGAATAGAAGATAACATATAAAGGTAATCGTGAGTATGCACGTGCAACGATACTCTAACCTATATCAACAGATAACAACTATATGATGAACTGGATGCTCAAACATGCAACAAGTATGATCTAATAACAACTCCATGTGATGAGCAAGAACTGTGATGATCAGGTATAGCAATGCAATCTAACAACCCTATATAGAATGAACAGGGTGTGCAATGATCAGGTATAGCAATGCAATCTAATAACCCTATATAGAATGAACAGGGCGTGCAATGATCAGGTATAGCAATGCAATCTAACAACCCTATATAGAATGAACAGGGTGTGCAATGATCAGGTATAGCAATGCAATCTAACAACCCTATATAGAATGAACAGGGTGTCCAATGATCAGGTATAGCAATGCAATCTAACAACCATATATAAAATGAACAGGGTGTGCAATGATCAGGTATAGCAATACAATCTAACAACTCTATATAGAATGAACAGGGAGTGCAATGATCAGGTATAGCAATGCAATCTAACAACCCTATATAGAATGAACAGGGTGTGCAATGATCAGGTATAGCAATGTCTACTATATCAGGTACAATAGATACAGGATGAGATATCAATTACTACATACTGAGCATGGGAAATATAACATCTACACGGAATGTCATCGTGGAAAGTATAATCGGTACTCATCAAGGCACCCAAACCCCAATACTACTCAGGCGTCATCATCCTCCTCGGTCCTCCAATCCTGTAAATCTCATATAATCGTGAGTGCCCAACATCGGCACCCAAAATATCAAGAAATACTCGTGCCAAGCATCGACACGCAAATCCTCCTGTATAGGGCATCCGTCGGTCCAGATCAGCCCTCGGGCTCTGTCTGCGGTATCGGCCCTCGGCCCCGGCAGTACGAGTCGTCCCGTATCCATCCATCGACTCTGGTCGGTATCCTCCGGATAACTGCCAGGTCCAACAACCAATCACCGGTAGGTAGTAGTCCCTCTGCCAGGCTCACCGTCTACTACACAGCGAAACCGTTCTCGCCCCGGGGTACCATACCGGGTCCACCATGTACCCGTAATCGGCCTCATCCAACTCCTCGATTCGGGTTCACATATATCACTCTAGTACCGAGAAAACACATGGTGGACGCACCGAAATATCATATCAAGGGAAACCGGGTTTTTAAATAATTAACTATTCTCTTTGAAATATCCACGGTTCCCAAAATCCAAAATTAACATGGAAACAACATATCTCAATGCGTAATCTAAGCAAGTATGAAGATATCAATATATGTGTGCACTGGTATGAATATACAGTGTGCATGTGTGCAGGTATGAAGATATCAATGTATGTGTGCACAGATATGAGTATACATTGTGCATGTGCGCAGGTATGAAGATATCAATATATGTGTGCACAGATATGAGTATACAGTGTGCATGTGCGCAGGTATGAAGATATCAATGTATGTGTATGTAGTACCAGTAGGGGTGTGTGATGCATATGTGCCCAAATATGGATATAACATATGCTGTTATGCGGCAAATCATGACAACATCAATAAGGTAGAATCAGTATGATATATGATTTATAGCAATCCTATAATGTGAGTGTCATGGCAATCACTAACGGTGTGAGTGTAGCATATCAATCGTGCTCGTGCGACTTGAACCGTTAGTGACAGTGCAGTGTTCTATGCTATCATTTCTATATGCAACAATAATGTATGCCACTACAGTCAATATGAACATCTACAATCTAATATCCTAACTCGCCCTGACGCTTAACGCCATACGGGCGATTTCCCCGTAGATGTTAAATCTACTCACTTGGTCGTGCGCTACTCGTAGCCGACCACCTGCTTCCCTTTCTTAGCTTCGTCCGACGTACCCGCCTGCGAACCTGGAATTACACAAGAATCCAAATATAAGCAACTATCTCGCAAAACGCGATATCGAAGTCAAACGATACGCTCGCGTCGCGAACTAAACGCGCATGTGTACGATACGCTAAACGTGTGCATGCGTCTAAAACTAACCCCGACACGCCGCGATACGCTGAATCATGGAACCTTCTCGCGTATCGCGCGAACCAAACGTACTAGAAATACGATATAACGTCCCAGATTCTACCCAGGCTAACAACTTACAAAACTATACATACCACTGGCCTAGAAATAACAACAGACTCCTACCCATCCAAACATCACCCAAAAATTCCCCTATCTGGCCGCAAATTGCGGCCAGAAAGATTAAACCGGCGGCCTCGCTATGGGGTGGGGGTCTCGGGCACTGGTAGTGTGGTCTATACCTTGTATACAAGCTCCAGTTAACTCAATTTCAACCTGAACTACTCGGGACTAAAGCAGATCACAGAGATCCAAAAAGTTCACTTAAAAACACTAAATTTGCACAATTAGAAATCCTATGGTATTTTGGTGTAATCTGGGGTCTAACTAGGTTTACATGGTCTTAATAACACCTAATTAGGCTAGGTTAACCAATACTAACAGCACTAAATCATAAGTTCACACAAATCACCATTTCAAGCACAAAATCTCACTTTTTATACAAACCGAAGCAAAACTACACATACGTTAAACAAACAAGAAGTTGGGCTCAGATTCTATACCTTACAAGACCCTAGGTGCAAGGAGAAAGGAGGTGGAGAAGATGGGAAGTGCTGCGGCAGCTGCTGGGGGCTGCTGTTGATGTTGTTGCTGCTGCCACTGCCTGCTGCTGCTGTTGTTATTGCTTGCGCTGATGTTGCTGCTTCTGCAGCTGCTGCCTCTCTCTCTCTCTCTCAGCAGAGTGTGTGTGTGTGTGAGAGAGAGTTGGGAGATTGAGAAAGAGGAGAGAAATGAGAGCACAAGTCAAAGACCCCCCTCTCTCTCCCTCTCTCTTCATTTAATGAGCATGGCTCATGCCCTTTTGCCCATACTCCTTCTCTCTCATCAAGTCAACACAAGAAAAGAAATTCAAATAAACAAAACAACACACAAATAAATAAAACCCAATTAAATCCCAAAACACTTAATACAAATAGGTTAACCCATCATAGTTGCTAATCATGGTTTTAACCCCAAATCTAAACCCTAGTTAACATGCACAAGTGTGTGTGTGTGTGTGTCTAGAAAAAACCTAAAATATTCATTAATTAGAATAAAATATCTGAAACTTAATTTGGTAAACTTTTTACCAAAAACTATCTATTAAAATATAATTAACCCCTAAACACGACCTAAGGTGTTACACCGATGCTCCTTCCTAAGGAGATGTGCTCGACGAGGTCCGACGGTAGACTCATGGCCACCGGTCAACAATGAAAGCGAGTCCTCGGCGTCGGCCGAAACAGCCTGTTTAAGGGCCCTCTCACCCCATTCTTCCAAAGGGCCAATGAATCGCCGCCGTATCGATGGAGGGTCTTCATAAAAGATAATGGCAGGGTAAGGCCTCTTTGGGATCCTTACGTTCTCGGATTCATCTTGCGAACGTCTTATAGCCTCAGCCAATTGTGTGGCTTCCTCGGCAGATGAACCCGGGAAAAGTAGACCACCATCCGATTCTTGCACGGCTAGTGGTTCATCTTGAAGAATAGGCTCAGACTCTATTAAAGAGTCGAGCAGATTGGTAACCGTCTTCCTTCGCCTCTTGGGCACAGAACTAACCGCCGAAGACGATCGTTTCCTTCCCCGTAGAGCTTTAATACGGCGTTGACCAACTTTGCCTTCGATGTCCTCACTCGGTAGTGCTACCGATGACGACACGGCCATTGTTGACGCCGCGGCCGATGACACTGCTACTAGCGCCCTATTAGCCCTTGATTGAGCCCTAGTACGCAGTGGCATACCAGCTGTAGGAGTTAAGTCCACTTCTGCCGCCTCCGGAATAAGCACGACGCTGGAATCCCTCAAGGGAGGGCGAACCGTTGCACGCGATTGTGGCGGAACTCCCGTGGCGTGAATTGGAGTGGGAGCCTCATATCCAAAAGCACCCTCCTCTCCTCGGCGATAATTAGACTGACTCGATGGAGGTACCAGCCCGTGAATGACCCCACACATCGAGGAATATGATCAGCTTCAGGAATCATGAAGCGGGAGCCAATGTTCAGCCGCATGAAGTGATGAGCGGCGTCACGAACAGCTTCTAGTGACGGGCTAGGCACCACCGTAAATGCCTCGAAGGGGACGCCTTGGTCATATCCAAGTTGCCGAGCAAAGCGGTGTGGGTTGTACCTCATAAAAAGGGCCGCACCGTTCTGATGAAATACCAGGTAACCTGGTCTGATCGAATACAGGTGCATGGCTTCCCTGTGCTTCAGAGAAGGTGCCCCCTCTTTCGACAAGTCGTGGAGCTATTGGACCGGTCCTGAGGGAGCAGAAAGAACTCGGTCGTTAAATACCATCCCGCCTGTATTGGCATAGGGATTGACCAGCACGCGAATAGCCCCAAACTGGGTCGGGTCAGGAGCAGAAGCGTCCACTAGCCGCATGAGTCGCGGAAAAGTGTAAGCGTCATAAAATTTGGGTCTTTGGTGCGCAGCAAAGGCCCCCAGCACGTGCATCTCAATCCAGGACGTAAACTAATGAAGAGAGAAATTTACCACATCTACGCCTGGAGTTGAGGTATTGGCCGCGGCGCCTAACCTATGATATAGATGCGCTGGCCCTGGAATGCCCACAGCTAGTCGCGTTCCCTCAGCAATGCGATGAGCAGGGTAAATAACCGAAGCTCTTATGAAACGGCGATGCATGGAAATGACGAACCAGCTAAGCCAAACACTGATGAAGCCCACAAAGAAAGTCTCCTCATCCATACCAGGAGCTGCAATCGACTCGAAAGATACCGCTGACATGATGGGAATGTAGTACTGCGGCAGGTCATCTTCTTTAGTCGGCCGCTTATTTAAACCAAACCCAAAAGGGTCGTTAATGTTCGCGAACTTCAGAGCCGTCTTTGATAGGATATCTTCGCCAAGGAAGCAAGCGATAAAGCTTTTAAAAGTGACGCCCTGCTCCTCTGACTCTGTGAACAGTTTGCCAAAAATACTTAAGGTCTTGATCAAACTTGGGCGCTTGTGGCGGACGGCGTTCTCAATCGACAGGTCGTCAAGCATGGCAGGCTCGGTTTCGAAGACATACTCATCGGGATGTAGTAATTCTTCATAAAGTGTCCCCCTAACCGGCAGCCCTGAGATCTCGCGAAATTCTTCCAGAGAGATTAAAACTTCGCGGTCCCTTAGAAGGAAAGTGTTGGTGGGAAGATTCCATTGGTTCAAGAAGGCCTTAACCCACCAGACATGGGGAGATTGGTAGTGGAAAAGAGAGGCATATATCGCCTGATAGAGTCCGACCCTCTGCAGTCGCGCGGGATGGGCGGACAGGATGTAACAGGCCCAGAGAAGATAACCCATGGGGTGTCGAGGGGTAAGCCCTATATTGTAAATCTGTCCCCATGGCTGGGCTTCGCCCTGGCAAATGCGACGCCCTAAAATATCTATAGCCGGCACCGGATGGTTCGGAATACCAGTTGTTGAAGGCTCAAGCCGTCCCATAGGGGTCCAGTCCAGCATCTCCACAGCAAAGGCGGTCCGTGGAGGATCCATCGGCAAAAATGAACGGGTAGGCTCCATCGGTACCTCGCAAAGAAAACTGCGGTGACCGCGGATGATGTGACCATACCAGGTCCCCATAAAAGCAAATTGGTGCGATTCGGGTCATGAGCCCTGATCATTGCCATCACTTCCTCGTCAGACGGTGACTGAGGAAAGGCAGCCTCCGAGCGAGTGAAAGGGAAGTATGGAACGGAAGTCATTGTGCCTGAAATAAAAGAAGGAGGAACTGTTAAGCGAAGCCAACACGTGTATATATATATATGTTCATGAAGGCATATATAAAAAGACAGTGGAAGAAAGCAACAGAGGATTCATTTTATGGGACCATTGGTTACAAAACACATGGGTCCCACAAAATCAAGATGGCGACTTACTAATAATGAGGCAAAGCAATTACTATAAGAACAAAAGGAAGATTCTCAATAAATGAATAGTGGATTTCAAATGACCCTACACGTTCCTCAAAAAGAAATTCATCTTGGACTCTGCCAAAATCAAGCTGAACAAGGGAATTAAATTCCCAGGAAAAACCCAACTGCAAATCTTTTCTTTTGTTGCAAAAAAACAATTCAGGGCAAGAAAACCCCAAGAAGTTCTCTGGGAAGAACTAAGTTCTTCAGAGGAATTAAATTCCTTTTGAACAGGGGAATTAAATTCCCAGAAATATTTTTTTAGAGCCAAACCTCTTTGAAATGGAATTAAGTTCCAGGGAAAAGACAAGCACCACTATCGATCCCTGAAGATCAGAGAAACCCTAAAAGGCCTATTGTTTAAAGATTGAGTGGTTTTCTTTTTAAAGAACTTTAAAAAAATGGGTTCTTGTTAAAGGGAAAAGCCCTTGGTATGGATTTAAAATCCAACGAAGATTTCTACAAAAGTTCTTCAGTCGTTCAAGATCATTACCTAAGAAAAGGGAATCTTTTAATAGAGTCA
Source organism: Agapanthus africanus (assembly GCA_030015575.1). Lineage (NCBI taxonomy): Eukaryota > Viridiplantae > Streptophyta > Magnoliopsida > Asparagales > Amaryllidaceae > Agapanthus > Agapanthus africanus. Next base: position 409,696,059 of record CM057349.1, on the reverse strand, counting down.
AACTCTGAAAATTTTCGAAACAGAGAACTAAGCTCTAAGAAAGAGAATTAAATTCTCAAAGGAAAAAGTAAGCAAGGAAGAAGATGAGAAAAGTGGAGGCGCTTCTGAAGGGACGCTGGCATTTATAGGATGTGATGGGAAACATTTCATCTCCCCTATTCTCTAGACAGATCCAACGGTCATAAAGGTGACAGCGTTGCACTCACGTACAGACACGTGAGAACAATGCTATGGGGGCATTTGTTCCCTGATAAAAATCAGGAAACACCTCAATAAGGTGTCACGTGTTCACACGTGACCAAGGGTCACGTGTTGGCACATGATAATTCCTGTGATCTCTACTTTATAGAATTAAATTCTAATCAAAACTAAAATGTAACAAAACAGCTAAGGAAAGACTTCAATGGGGCATCACGTGCTCACACGTGACCAAGGGTCGCGTGCTGATACGTGATGGTCCTTTAGCTCTGTTAAAAGGCAGAATTAAATTCTGAATAAAAGAGGGTCACGTGCCAACACGTGACAGGTCGCTCAGCTCTTTAATTGATAGAATTAAATTCTATTTCAATGGTCAAACGTTGGGATCACGTGCCAACACGTGATGGGCTTTAAAAGCCTTATGAATTAATAGAATTAAATTCTAATTAAGGGAAATCAAAGACCCTAACTGGGAAAGTATTTCATTAAATCTTTCCAAACAAAAAGGATTATGCTCTGTAAAGTGGAGCATCGTTGGATTAAAAATCCAATGGTGATTAAAAATCACCAATTTATGGAAAGATTTTATACAAGGAAAGATTTCCCTAAATTTCACCAAAAATAACAAACAGAATATCTTCTGGATTAAAAATCCAATGGTGAATAAAATTCACCGAGTGATAAGATCATGTTAGTTACAAAAAAAACACACAAAATCTTTCAATGAAAGATTCACTAAACGAATTGATTCTTTTCCTTCTCTATAAATAAGAACCAAGAAGAGGAGAAAGGGGATAGATTTTTGGATCTTAGAATTTTCTGAAGGAAAATAGCAGAGAGAAAAGAAAGGAGAATTTAATTCTCAAGAAAAGAAACCCGAGGTGAGAAAAGGGAAAGGGATCAAAGCTCCATAAAACAAAAAGAGAATTTAATTCTCAATTTAAGAGTTTAACTCTTCTGCAAAAGAACTTAATTCTTCCTCTGGTTGGAGATCTGCAGAAGCAAATCTCCCCACAAGTTGAGAATTTAATTCTCATCGGGGAGATTCTGCCATGCAGATCCAAAACTTAGAGGGAGAGTTGAGTTTAAAGAATTTAATTCTCCCAAAAATAAAACTAGGGTTTAACCCTATATAAGAATTTAATACTCAAATTCACCGGAATTTAATTCCTCTCAAATAAAACTAGGGTTTAACCCCTATACGAGAATTTAATTCTCTCAAATTCATAGGAATTTAATTCCTCCAAGACAGACAGAACTAGGGTTTAACCCTATATGAGAATTTAATTCTCCCAAATTCATAGGAATTTAATTCCTCTAAAACATAAATAGGGTTTAACCCTACAGAGAATTTAATTCTTAAAATAAAGAGACTTGAAAGATCTCCATGCACGTAAAGAATTTGGTCACGTGATGACACGTGACCCCAATCCGTAGTGATCAGAAAAGAAAGAATAAAACTAAGTCACGTGCCCCCATGTGACCCCTAAACAAATCTCCCAAAATGAGAAAGGAAAAGATTGGAGGCAATGCCTCACGTGCTCCCACATGACTTCCAAAACAAAGAGAACAAAAGCAAAGACAGTACTGGCTTTGGGCGCTCTCACGTGTCCTCACGTGACCCCTGACAAACACTTTAATAATCAATACATGAATACACATCGCGTGTCAACACGTGATGGCCAGAAGATTAAAAAGTGTTTAACACTTATTTGCAGTTCTGAGAACAAAATAAAGGAGGTCTGGCCCCACCTCTGGGTGCCCTCACGTGCCCCCACGTGACCCCTTCCTTTCTAGTGTTTAACACTATTTTGAGCATTTCATTTTCAGTGTTTAACACTGTTTTAAATACATCACATGAGGACACGTGACCACCGGATATTCTCTAGTGTTTAACACTATTTTAAAGCCAATCTTAGCCAAATTGGCTAAGTTGTCCAGAGACAAGTCTCCCCTTCAACTGAATCTCAAAATTGAAATTTCATATGTCATACAAAGTAAAACTCAGAGCTATAATGTTTAATGCTCAGTCAAAGACAAAAATGTTATCAGAGCCCTCAAACTCTTGTTTAGCATTGCTAAGTGATGAGGGGCTGAACCCAGACAAATGTCTAATGGTCCAATAAAGGGCCAACATTTCTAATCTAATTGGGCTTAGTCCAAGTTAGCCATAAATCCTCAATTCATATTTAACTGAGCCAATGTGCTCATAATCTAATTAATTGATCTTAGTTCCAAATTAGGCTACAGATCCCCAAATCAACTTTGGTTCAAGGGTACATCTCTTCACTCCTTTGATATTTGTCGTTGTAATCCTTCGACTGTTGGCTATAGTGCCCTCAAGGCAATTATCATAGTCGCGGACTTGTGATTATGATGATTGAGGCAGGACCTATACCGATAAAACAGTCTTACTCAAGATGATAGTATGCTATCTGGTTTGTCTTTATCATCATGTACATGTTGATAGAGCCCATAGGATTCTTGCTTGACTGCCAGTATTATGATGGCGATAATATATGTAGGAGCTGGGGTCTATAAGCACATCCTTAAATTTCCCTAGTCGTAGGAGTATCGAGACCGGGCATCGATACTCCAGTGTAGACTAGTGTATGCTGATCGAGACCCCGACAAAGGGCGGTGGCCAAGTCTCACAAGCCATTGGTGTTAGTTTGTTCACCTAAGATAGTATACAGGTGCTCGTTGGGTTATGAGTACACTGGATGGACTCGTCGGGAACCTGCTAGTTGGTATTATATTGTCAGATAGCAGTTCCCAGCTGACATGTGTGCAGGTTAGTCTGCCGACCTGAGATCGTCATTTGTCTCGTGTGAGTTCCCACTGTACTTTGATTACTACCCTACTACGGCTCAAAGGAGTCGTACAAACAGGTTTTAGTTGGGTACAGTCCCAAGCCACCTGGAGGCAGTGATCGGATCGTCGGGGATTCGTCTCTTCCGGTATTGGGGGTTGATGTCGCATTGTGTATGGGTGGCCATCACCAGAAATCCATGGCCATGGTGAACGAGAATTATCGATCCAGGATCGATAGTTTCTCAGGTGGTGATGGGTATCATGCCGACACTATATATCGCGTTGTTAGGGGTCTGACTTTATCCACCCCCTAGACTCGATATGCGATGCTCTTAGACGAACAGACCGGACTGTACAGATATTGTCACTGACAGGCTCAGTAGGGGTTCAGGATGATTTTGCTCGTCGGCCTCCCTTTCGCTCAATACCTGGGCAGCCGTTACGTACAGCTAGTGCCGCTGACGTGCTTGTGGTTAAACCCACTGCCAGCATATTGAGGAGTCTTTAGAGTCCCACACAGAGAGTTTTCACGGTTTAGGCGATATGGTGTACATGACGTATGTTGATACATACTGGTGTCCGATTAAATATGTGCAAGTATTTTTGTACGAATACGCGTATATGTATTTCGATAAATGTACCGGGAAGTATTCCGTATTTTATACGGAATAGCCTCTAGAAGCTTTGCCACCTCATTATTTGATTTTCCATTTATGGAAATTCATTTTGTTTAATAATGAGGTGGAGGGTATGAGGTGGCATTTGCATAGTGTTATGCATGTTCATGGCATGGGCTTTAGGGATTGTGCATTTGTTTAATGAAATTGAAAAGGAAAATGTTTTTTTTTTGGGTGGGATGAGAGAGGAGGGTAATTGGTGTGGGATTGATTTTCATTTGTTACATTACACTTCATTATTCATCACTCCCTCACTCTCTCATACTTCAACAAAAAGAAACTTAGCCATTTTCTTTTGTTCATGCCAAAAAGCTTTCACCTCCTTCATCTTCTTCTTGAGTTTCTCATTGAGCTCAAGGGTAGAGAGAAATACATAGTGACACACTACTACACCTCGACTCTCCATAGCTTGCGACTTTGGAGCGTCGGTTACCTCGTTCGTCGAGGTTGGAGCTTGCACCGTTTCCCTCGGGTGGATCATCGGAGATGGAGGAAGACCGGCAACCAAATATCATCAAAAGATCGCTAGGAGCTTGGAATGAAGACCGAAGGACACGGACCAACTCGGTATAACGATTCTAACTCTTAGTTAGTTTGCTAGTTTAGGGTTTAAGGTCGATCCGTTAATCGGGTAGCGATAGCGCCGGTTTTGAAAATTTTTGTTCCGCATTTTGGCCGCACTTTGACGGCCGGCACGCTGCCGGAACCCTTCATGGTATCAGAGCCACCCTTTAAACCCCTTACTAGCTTGTTTAAACATGCTTAAAAGATCGATCGACGGAATTTACCAAAATCACGATTTCATTTTTGGGTTTGATGTCGATTTTCAAATGTGGTCAAAAATTATTTCAGGCATCTTAAAAATCCGTGCAGGAAAATTTAAGGCTACACAAAAAATTTGGGCTCGTGATGCATCTAACTTGCCGCGGATCCGCCGCACTTAACTCCTACTGGCGGCGGTTCCGCGGCCATTTATTGGCGACGGGCCTTCAATTTTTCACTGTAGCACTCTGACTTGGAATTGTGGTTTTTGACAGCCCAGATTTCTGTTTCAGTGCTGGTTTTGCTATTGGGGCCAATTTGGAAATTTAGTCGATCGATATTTTAAGTGGGCGTTTAACAGTACATATATTTATATCTGCGACCGTGAGTGTCACTTGATCGGTAAACTCATCTAATTGCTATATGTCTTTTAGACGGGTTTGCGAACGTGACATTCACGTTGATGTTCTGTGTTGTGCTGTGATGTTGGTTGGATCATCGTGGTGGATAGCTATGGTGCAATGTTAGTATAGTTTTATTTCATTTGTACATTTGATATTGCGGGGCGAGCGTCCGACATGTGGACTGCCGTCACTGCCAGTTTGTATATTATTCTTTTGGGGCACGACCGGGCTGAGGTCGATGTCACCCTTATATATTATTTTATTTTCTGTACTAGGATTACCCCACGGTGGAGTGCACGAATAGCCGGGTTCTAGAGGGCAACTGGTCCGCATCTCAAGGCATTCAGACGGAGGGAACTTTACTCTAGAATTGGCGGGCTATTCGCCGCACTCGTAGGGGGTATAGGTTGACCCAGGAGGGGTGCTCAAGTTACCGGATTCCGTGAAGTGCTGGGTGGTCCATTCACGTTGCTGAAGGGGGTTGCCTCGCTTCTGGTTTTGGCGAGTAACTTGCCGCACTCATAGGGGTCTAGGTTTCATTGCACAGGCTATCCACACGACAGGGAACGTCGGGTCTCACTTGCGGCTCAAGTGAAACCGGGGGCTCCAGATTATCCACCATTCTGTGTTGTTTCTGTGGTGTTTCTGTGATGTTGCTTTTTATCATGCCTGGGATGAATGTTATATATATATTTATATATACTAGTAGATGTTGTATATGTTTTGCACCCGCGCTAGTCCAGTCCCCGCTCTGTCATTAGTTAAGTAACCTAACTGGTGATGACGGGACCCAGTGGCGAATGCGGATGGCATATACGTACATTTTATTTTCGTTCTTTTCTGGTGTGATTAATTGATGGGACTGCATAAATTTTTATCAATGCAAGGATAAAACAAACCTATATTTAATGTTGTTGGAACCAAGTTTTTAAAAAACTGACATTACAGACGTTCTCTTTTGCTTTGCATCGTGGTATTCATTTTGGAATATCCTGCACCTCATTCGACGAGGCAAGGGCTAAGATCCCTTCATCGGGAGTGACCCCTTGGGTAAAAGTTTGCGTCAACGTAATAACTTCACTGTAGTCGATTACTTTTGCTTTGCATCGTGGTATTCAGTTTAAGATATCCTGCACCCCATTTGACGGGGAAAGAGCCGAGATCCCTTCACCGGGAGTGACCTCTTTAGCAAAAGTCTTCGCCACTATATATTTGTAAAATCCACTTGGATTCCTTCAATGATATCAAGTTCATTACGTTAAAGGTTTTTCGCCAAAAACCAGCCGTAGCCCTCCGTCATTTCTCATAAGTATTGCTTAGTATTCGTGCTGTGTTTGTTTACTGTGTCAAGGCGTAGTGTGCGGTAGCTAAGTAGTGCTTGTTTATGGCATATTAATGTGATTGGTTAGGACAGTCGTGCGGTCTTGTTGACTATGTCAAGGGCTCGTACGGGTGGGTTTAATGCAATCCTGGATAATGACGGGTTGAACTTGATTAGGACTCTTTGATTTGTTGACTGTGTCAAGGTCACTTGGGTCCTAGGGGTAAAACACACATCGGGAGTTTCAAACATACAGGAAACTTGCCAGGTATGCGCATACCTTCTGGAGTATGGTGACTTGAGTGGCTTCCATCAGGTTATCATGCAATGATAGTTGGATCCCGATTCCCACTGATGAGTAGGATTACTCCTCGGGTAATTCCGACTAATTCTCCTTTTGGGTTTGGAGGAGAATTCGAGGAAACAGTGGGAACCATCCAAGATTAGATAAAATGATTAACCATTCTGATCTAGGTTAGAGTGCACGCTGAGTGTTTCTTTTCTCTCTCTCTCTCTGGCTGCGACTATGACCCGACCCTAAACTAAAACTCATGAAACCAAGTTGACCGAACTTTCTTAAAACACTTTGGCTTTTGGAATGCCATGGTGTCGCATACATCATTGCTACTTCTATATCACCTTTACATTTCTCCAGAACACCTCGTATCACTACGAACATCCACTTCCATTGGATAAATCCATCATATACTTACATACGAACTCGAAAGAACTTTTTCGAGGATGGATTCTGGTTCTGGAGAGATAGAATAGAATTATTCGGTTGTCTTTTCTCTTTACCTTCTCTCAGGTTGTGAGGGCTCCTAGGATTAGGAGAGGGTACACCTATTGAGCTTATTGAATAGTCTTCCTCCAGACCATAGGCAGGTGCCGAACGGTAGGGAAGGAAGAAAACCAACAAGCTTAACTGTGGTGTACAGAAGGTAATAAGTAAAGACATATAAAGGGATTAGAATAATGGCAAAGGAAATTGCGATCACCATCATTCACGACAAAGACCGTGTATACCCCTGCCACTCTTACATCCACTATGCTTTTCTCTAGAACACTCCGTATCACTACGGATATCCACTTCCATTGGATAAATCTATCGTATAGTTACATACGAACTCGAAGGAACTTTTTCGAGGATGGATTCTGGTTCAAGAGAAATTGGATAGGATTATTCAGATGTCTTTTCTCTTTACCTTCTCTCAGGTTGCGAGGGCTCCTATGATTAGGAGAGTACACCTATTACGCTTATTGGATAGTCTTCTTCCAAACCTTAAGCCGGTGCCGAAGGGCAGGGAATGAAGAAAACCAATTAGCGTAAAAGAGTTGTACAGAAGGTAATAAGTAAAGAAATAATAAAGGGATTGCAGAGAGGGCAGGTAAGTATATGGTTACTGTCGTGAATCAGGATAGTGGAAGAGGTGTTACTAAGAATACCAGTTAACCCCTTTTGAAACATTTTCATGTTTCAGTTTCACTGTGCGATATTAATTGAAAACTGTTTTCCCAATTGGAATCTAACTCCAGGGTATGTATTTACCAGATCAGTTTCTCACATCTGCATGTTATTACGAATGGTGGGAGTAAGATATTGGGAATTGGGTGATTAGATCCTCATTTATCGGAATTCGTTGTAATTGGTGCTATTTTGATAAAATCATCTTGATTTTGCCGGATGGCAAATATTTGGTTTTGAATATCCGTTGTTATGCACCAATTTCAAACTAATATATCTGTACATTTATTTTACAAAGTGAGATATAACTTTTTGATATTATGTCTGTGACATTTACCTATATCAGCTGATGATTAGATAAGGTGCATTCAACAGCGGTGTAATTCTTCTTAACCATAGTACAGTTTTTCAACCTACGATGCACAGGGTTTGAGTTATTGAACTCAGGGGACTTATACAAAATATTGTATGATGTCCGGTGTCCATTAGGACAAAGGGGTTGGTACTCGTACTATATTCTGTTTACTTATGACTTCTCCAGTTCTGGACATGTATTTCGTTGAAATGCAAGGTCCAGATATTCAGAAGTTATAGGTATAAGAATAAAGTAGAGAACCATTTGTTATAAGTATCAGGATTCTTCGAGGAAGTCGAAGATGTAGGTATTTGTGTTTGGCATTCAGTTAATAGCAATGGTTTTGAGAACTTGCTTCTCTTTTGGGATACTCATATATGGATGCACTCCTAGATGAGTAATGCTGAATGGCCTTTTTCCATTTGATTGATATGCACTGGAGACAGCTGCATGTTTTTGAATCTGGTTCCAATTAAATTAGTGCTTTTGTTTCTATATCAGATATATATAGAATCAATTTATATCTTAACGATGTTAAGGTATAGGGAGTTGTCCGGCTGATGCTTAAAACCAGAATTCGGATAAACTCAAGGCATGTTTCAGTAATGGCTATTTGTGGGTTATCCCGGGGTTTGACGAGGGTTAACTTTCTACCATCAGGAAGATCAATATTTATATTGTTCTTGACTCGCCACAGTTTTAGTAAAATGGGCTTTTTCAGAAAACACAAGTGAGAGTATGGTAGAACTGGAAGTTATTCCAGAACCACGAACGATTACTGAAAATTTAATAGAACCTAAAGATTCAATTGGATTTGATTTTCCATTAGCCACTCCGCAGATTTGGTGGGTAACCTCAGGCACCCGAGAGGTACTTCGGTCTTCTCAGAAACGGTAACAGGGAGGTTCTTGTTTACCCAGACTTACCATTGCTGTTGTTCTAGACTATAAGACCCGACAGGAGGATGAGTATAGCGTCGTTCTAAACTAGTTTTGGAAGTGCACGTGTATATGACTCTGCCAGAAGGTTGTTGTAGTTAGTGGGAGCAGCAGAAGCATAGTAGGCAAGTAGCTTGTGTCTATTTATATACTAAAGCAGGTATAGCGGAAATAGATCATCTATTTTTTATGTGACAGTCATAGGTTTTAACTTCATCAGAATAGGAGATGGATCTAGTAAGAAGGTAGTAGGGTGTGATGTCCGAGGATTCAGGATGACATGCACTTAATAGGAAGAGATATTCCTATACTACGATCGGTTGTACTATGGTTGTCACAAAGTTGTTTCTCCATACAGGATTTGGATGTAATATCAGGGTTTCTGGTTACTAGATCTATGGTTTTAGATCTAGATTTGGGAAGTATCCTAATCTGGGTATTTTGACATTAAATGGACGACTCCTGGCATGGTGGTCTACCTGCAGGTGATGGGGTCAACCTCTCTAAAGGTGTCTTACAGACTAAAAGGGAGAGGGATCTACATGATTAGCATATCACTTGCTTAGGCAATTGATTTAACCATGAAATGTCAAGTACCATACCAGATATTGTTTTTTGCACTAGCTGCAATAAATATATATTAATCCAATTCTGGAGAAACATTGGGAAGCAGTTTATGACCATAAGTAAATGTTCTTGGGATATGGTAACGGCGGCCTCCTTCAGGAAATGGTCATCATTTCAGACTTCCAAGGTGACCTAGATGATAGAGTAACTGTCAGAATTACAGTTTTTCCCTCCTTTGAGGAACAGTATGTTGGACAGGTGGTCCAAGCGGATACTGAGGAAAAGCATAGCGCAGGATACTGATTAAATTCAGTGGACGATACAGTCTAAGTAGTTTGTTGGATTTGGAGTTCATTTGAGAACTGGGTCCCATCAGATATCCAGATAAATTCTAAGACAAGTATTGCTCATTTCGAGAGATAACTTTCTCTGCGAAGTTGAGATATAGAGAGATACAGAAAGAAACATTGGAGCGGATCCACTCACTGAGGCTATTTCTCGAACGCAATCATTTTCGCAAACGGGCTTTGCGAAACTGATTAGTAGAGAAGTTGGGTGTTCGGTATCACACGGGCTGTGAGTATGCGACATCGCAATAATTAGCCTTAAGTGCAAGTGGGAGATTGTTGGCTATAGTGCCCTCAAGGTAATTATCATAGTCGTGGACTTGTGATTATGATGATTGAGGCAGGACCTATACCAATAAAACAGTCTTACTAAAGATGATAGTATGCTATCTGGTTTGTCTTTATCATCATGTACATGTTGATAGAGCCCATAGGATTCTTTCTTGACTGTCAGCATTATGATGGCGATCATATATGTGGGAGCTGGGGTCTATAAGCACATCCTTAAATATCCCTAGTCGTAGGAGTATCGAGACCGAGCATCGATACTCCAGTGTAGACTAGTGTATGCTGATCGAAACCCCGATAAGGGGCGGTGGCCAGGTCTCACAAGCCATTGGTATTAGTTTGTTCACCTAAGATAGTATACAGGTGCTCGTTGGGTTATGAGTACACTGGATGGACTCGCCGGGAACCTGCTAGTTAGTATTATACCTATTGTCAGATAGCAGTTCCCAGGTGACATGTGTGCAGGTTAGTCTGCCGACCTGAGATCGTCATTTGTCTCGTGTGAGTTCCCACTGTACTTTGCAAACAGGTTTTAATTGGGTACAGTCCCGAGCCATATGGAGTCAGTGATCGGATCGTCGGGGATTCGTCTCTCCCGGTATTGGGGGTTGATTTCACATTGTGTACGGGTGGCCATCACCAGAAATCCATGGCCATGGTGAACGAGAATTATCGATCCAGGATCGATAGTTTCTCAGATGGTGATGGGTATCATGCAGACACTATACATCGCGTTGTTAGGGGTCTGACTTTATCCACCCCCCTAGACTCGATATGCGATACTCTTAGATGAACAGACCGGACTATACGGATATTGTCACTGACAGGCTCAGTAGGGGTTCAGGATGAGTTTGCTCGTCGGCCTCCCTTTCGCTCAATACATGGGCAGCCGTTAAGTACAGCTAGTGCCGCTGACGTGCTTGTGGTTAAACCCACTGCCAGTGTATTGACTAGTCTTTAGAGTCCCACACAGAGGGTTTTCACGGTTCAGGCGATATGGTGTACATGACGTATGTTGATACATACTAGTGTCCGATTAAATATGTGCATTTGCTGCGCAGACTTTAATCGGACGGTTGATAATACTAGCGGCTTAGGATTAAGCCAGTTTATTAAATCAGGTTTTGATTTAATAATTTACATATGTATTTATATATATGTATTCTAGTATTATTGTTCGCTATTTATTTTCTCTCTTGGCTATTCGTATTTTTGTACGAATACGCGTATATGTATTTCGATAAATGTACCGGGAAGTATTCCGTATTTTATACGGAATAGATTCTAGAAGCTTTGCCACCTCATTATTTGATTTTCCATTTATAGAAATTCATTTTGTTTAATAATGAGGTGGAGGGTGTGAGGTGGCATTTGCATAGTGTTATGCATGTTCATGACATGGGCTTTAGGGATGGTGCATTTGTTTAATGAAATTGAAAAGGAAAATGTTTTTTTTTTGTAGGATGAGAGAGGGGGGCCGGCCATAATTGGTGTGGGATTGATTTTCATTTGTTACATTACACTTCATTATTCATCACTCCCTCACTCTCTCATGCTTCAACAAAAAGAAACTTAGCCATTTTCTTTTGTTCATGCCAAAAAGCTTTCACCTCCTTCATCTTCTTCTTGAGTTTCTCATTGAGCTCAAGGGTAGAGAGAAATACATAGTGACACACTACTACACCTTGACTCTCCATAGCTAGCGACTTTGGAGCGTCGGTTACCTCGTTCGTCGAGATTGGAGCTTGCGCCGTTTTCCTCGGGTGGATCATCGGAGATGGAGGAAGACCGGCAACCAAACATCATCAAAGGATCACTAGGAGCTTGGAATGAAGACCGAAGGACACGGATCAACTCGGTATAACGATTCTAACTCTTAGTTAGTTTGCTAGTTTAGGGTTTAAGGTCGATCCGTTAATCGGGTAGCGGTAGCGCCGGTTTTGAAAATTTTTGTTCCGCATTTTGGGCGCGTTTTGACGGCCGGGGCGCTGCCGGAACCATTCATCAATGTCTTCAGAGAGGTGACAGGTCCCGACAACCACACATTTCACGAACTATGATGTCCTTAACCTTGACTGTGAGGTCTTTAAACTCACGGACTACGATGTCCTTAACCTTGACTGTGAGGTCTTTAAACTCACGGACTACGATGTCCTTAACCTTGACTATGAGGTCATTAAACTCACGGACTATGATGTCCTTAACCTCGATCGTGATGTCTTTAAACTAACATTGGACCGAGATGTTCTTAAACTAACATTGGACCGCAATGTCCCTAAACTAAACAATAGAGCCCAATTACTCTCTTGTTGGATCTAAACGATCCTGTTAAGTTGATCTTAGTCTAAAAATTAGACTAACGTATCCTTAACATATGTTTAAGTTGATCTTAGTCCCAAATGAGACTAACGTACCCTTAAACCCAACCCCCAAACCCAAATCTAAGAAGATACGGATTTGGACTAATCCACGCCCTACGGGCGACAACATAAATTAGTCTCCGTATACAATCCACGGGCAACAAAAAAAAACAAATACCCACGACACGAAGTGACCATCCGGAGAAAGAGAAAATGGTTACCGCGGTGCGGTAGCATAATTAACTGTAGAGGCTTCGCCAGCAGGGAAGAGCATCCCCACAATCAAAAACCCCTCAACGAGGGGGAATCTGACGAAGTCTGCTACATCGGCCGCATCCGTTTAAACCTTCGATACACGGTGCCATAAATCAACTTGGCATCTTCGGAGAGGTAGACGGATAGCACCAATTAGCATCTGTCCCGAAATTCAGGCAAGACGTTTACCGCGTCTTCCCGCGTTTTCGGCGGGGAACAACTGGTTTTGAAGAAAACTTTTAACGTAATGAACTTGATATCGTTGTAGAATCTAGTAATTTGAAAAGGAGTGGTTTAAACTCCGCTTTAAAATCGAGTAGTTTTCAAAACAAACCGAATGGGTTGTGGCATATGCTAGTTTTGCTAAAGAGGTCATTCCCGGTGAAGGGATCTAGGCTCTTTCCTTATCGAATGAGTTGCTGGATATTCATAATGGAATACCGCTATGCAAAGCAAGAACTAGAGCTACCTTTTTGAAAAATTTGATTCTACAACATCTTTTAGGTTTCTTTTCTTTTCATTAATCTTATTAATGAAGTCCCATCAATTATGTTTCCTAAACATCACAGAAGAAACGAAAATAAAACACATATATATGCCATCCGCATTCGCCACAGGGATCCGGATCTTCACCGTAAGGTTACTTAACTTATGGCAGGGCGGGGTCAGGACTAGCGCGAATGCAAAACATATATAGTATGTACTAATATATCATATATATATATATATAGCATTCGTCTCACGCAGTTATATAATCACATCACATCACAGAAACAGCAGAAGCAGATATATGAAATATAGGATATATTAGGAGGTCCATGTTTTAGATTAAGCCAATAACGAAAAACACGGATTCCACGGTCGTGATGAATAGCCAAGCCCACATCCCTAGACCCCTACGAGAGCAGAAAGCAACCCTGTCAATTCTAGAGTTAGGCGACCGGTCTCGACTCCTCGAGATGGCCTCCCACTGGACTCTAGAACCTGGTTACTTGTACTCTCCGTCTTGGGTCTATCCTAATGTGGTAAGTAAATAATATATATCAAATGGAGACAACAACCTCAAACTGGAAGTGTCCCAATAAAAGAATATTATATACAATTATTTACATGAATGAAAATTGGAAAAACTCTCATCTCACGTAAAACCCCACGACTATTCAATCACGATGATCCAATATAACATATCGATAGCAACACAATAATATCATATGTTATCAACGTAAATAAATATGTGTATCCCTAATGTCGTTGTCGTATAGCAACGAGATCGGGGATACTTCCACATATTACACTTCCAGTCGCAGAAAAGAAATGAAAACTACAATAATTAGAATCTTCATCTTTAGACATCATAAATCCGGATTCTCACATATTCCGAATTTCATACCTAACCCTATAAGCCTTACATTTAAGTCTCGAATTAAAAACACTTTTCAAAAATTAAGTCAGGCAATTCAACAAGATTCCCGACTAATGATTCGATGGCTGGACGAGAACTTTAGTAGATGGCCGCACCCCGAGGCCGTCGGGAGCTTTAGAAGTGCATCCATTCATCAACCTACACTAGCCTAGCCCATTAGTATAGCTTGTTATCTTCAGTAATACCTTGATTAGTGAAGTATGAGCTTGAATGAGAGTTGCCTCAAGGTGGATCATCTTCGACAACGAAAACTACAAGCAAGCTCATTCCATTCTTTAAGTGGAGTCAAAAAGAGTTCTAGAGACTACTTAGAGCTTTAGAAGTGTATCCACTCGGGGGTGCGGCCATCTACTAAAGTTCCGGACGAGCCTTCGAAACTTTAAGTAGTCTCTAGAACTCTTCTTTGACTCCACTTAAAGGGAACGAGCTTTCTTGTAGTTTTCGTTGTCGAAGATGATCCACCTTGAGGCAACTCTCATTCAAGCTCACACTTCACTAATCAAGGTATTAGTGAAGATAACAACTTATACTAATGGGCTAGAGTAGTGTAGGTTGATGAAGTAGGAATTTTGCTCACTAGAAAATATTTCTTTTCTTTTCTTTTTCTCAATCCTAGAAAACTAGTGAGGAGATGAAGAAGAAGAACTTTGAATGAGTGAGAGAGTGAACCATGAGCTCAAGAGATAAGATAAGATAAGAATGAGAGTGATAAATATCTATGAATAAATTCAAGAATTAAAGATGAGTCATGGCTTCTCAATATTTCTCCAAGCATCTCAAGCCATAACTCATTCATCATTTCTTTTAATTCATAAATATTTATTATTATCCTTACTCAATGCGATTTTCACACATCCATGTTCCTTGTACCACCAACCATGATACAATTTAAATACATACATACATACATACATACATACATACATACATATATATATATATATATATATATATATATATTTCAGATATATATAAATATATATAAAGAGAAGAAATTCTTAAGTGGGCTTAATATTAGTTTATATATATATATATATATATATATATAATTATTAAATCAACACTTGATTCAATAATCCGGTTATATCACATAAAACCGGCTAATATTAAATATTAGTTAATATATATATCATATATATATATATCAAATTATTAAATCAACACTTGATTCAATAATCCGGTTGTGTCATATATAACCTGGCTAATATCAAATATATATATATATATATATATATCAAAATATTGAATCAACACTTGGTTCGATAATCCGGTTATATCATATATAACCGGCTGATATCAAATATCGCTAGATTAGAATACGGTATCATATACTCGTATTTAATCAAGCTCTCGCACATATCTCCATATGTGCCCTACTTCATTTCGCTTAGCTAGGAAACCTCTATGTGGGACACTAAAGACTCGTCAATACGCCAGCAGTAGGTAATGATCATATCAGAAACCTACAAGCCGTCAGCGGTACTAGCTGGACGTAACGGCTATCCAGGTATTGAACGAATAGAAGATCAATAAGCAAACTTGTCCAAACTGTAACGGCTCTGAAATCACTGTAAAGAAATTTCTTGTTATTGTACAGAAAAGGGTATTACAGCCTGTGTAAGAGTTAAAAGTTTTTTTTGTTAAATAAAAGTAAGAAGCAACTTGTAGCTCATTGGTAAAGCCTCTACACTGCTGTGACATAGCTTGTGCTTTCAAATCCCCTCAGACCTAATTATTTTTTAGATTTTTCTTTTTAATTTTTTGGAGGCCCAAGAGTTGCACGTGAAATACACGGAGAAATGAAAAGTTTCAGAAAAATCAAATAGGCACAATGAGGTGTACACACCCAACTTGACACGTGGCACAAATCTCAAGACAGGTCGATAAAATGCGACCGTCTGTTTTCTTTTTTTGGCCAGCCCCGACGGTCTAGAGTGCTCCAAATCACCCCGTGCTTTGCACACTTGTCCCTTCGACTCCCCTTGCACTGTTTGATTTTCCTGCAATCAAACAGAGACTCTTCAATTCACCATTTAACACCTTTTTAATGCATTTTAATCCAAAATTTTAATTTCCAAACCCTAATTCTTCACTATAAATAGCACCTCATACCCTAGCTCTTCACCATTCTAAAATTCTAGCAAAAATTCTCTCAAAACTCTCTAAGTGCCAAGTGGAGTTAAGACCTTCAAGTGGAGTAGCGAGCCAAACTCAACGGCCGGAGCATCTTCGACGAAACCACGACACCCGAAAGTTTTCCCTTATTCTTGTTAACGATTTAAGCTAGTAAGTCCCTTCATCTCTTTCTCTTTCTATCTCAAATAACTTTTTTAAAACAAACCGACAAAAGAGGAGTTAACTCCGATATAGTTTTCTATTTAACATTTGTAAGCCATGTGATAAGCAAACGAAATCAAACTAACATGATACACTAATCCTAACTTTATTCACATCATTTAATTTTTAGTTTAACCAAAATTTCATATGAAACAAACAAATAGCGAACGTTTTCATTAAAATACCATGAACTTTAGTGTAACCTCTTTTTGATATCTAGTATACCCAAAACCTAAAACCTTCACGGGGTAATAACCTACCCCATACACACATTGTAGTTTCATAGCACGGTATTCTAAACATTGGGTAATTCAAAGTAAAAGATTTTTCATTAAAATACCACACTTTTACAAAAATGGGTTTCTTTAAATCGGTATTTCCAAATACTTGGCAATTACGCCTGTAACACCCTCGTCGGGGGACCCACTAATGGATGGTGCAGATTATCGCACATCCTTGGGACAGTAGAGCGAGATGCAGAACTCTTCACGGAGTATTTGGTCTCGAAAGGAAATAAAAATACGGTTTTTAAGAAACGCGACTTTTCTAATAAAAACTATTTTTTACGAAAATTATATAAAATTATTAAATCCGTATTTTCAATAAAAGCATATTAAGAAACTATTTTTTTTAAATGAAATATTAGAAGTTTTAATAAAATACCACCAAGTTTCCACAAGAGCTAGTTTTCATAAAAATACTATAAACTTTCAAAAAGATGGGTTTTATCATCAAAACACCACAACAATTAAAATATATATTCATGAAAACTCTAAATGTTATAAATCTCCCTCAAGGTTTATTTTCAAACTATATTAAAATATTTTTCATAAAACCCCCTCGAGATATACAAACAATATTTAAGAGCTCTAAATTAATATAGGTTTAAGCGGGATCAATTCTCTTGAGCCCCAGGAAGCCGTAGAAAGTGAGTGCTTGCCTATTCAGGTTAAACAACTTAACGGAGTTATCAATGGCAATTGTCTTGGAAAAAAACACTAATCATGTCGTCCATGTGCAGCAGTTGCCGATTTCTCCCGAACATAAGATTTTAATAATTTACATCAATTCACATGAAAAGACACGAACTCAAATCCAAACTCAAATCTAAACTTGAACTCGAACTCGAATACAAACGCGAACTCTAATCTAACTCGAATATGTACTCGAATCCAATCTACTCAAACTAACTTGACTCGAACCAGATTGCAATTGTCAGGACTCGCACATTACTTGACTCACTCTAATACAATCTACACCTTTTGCAATCTAGGCTTTCGATCAAGACATGTCAATCAATCAATCAAATCAATTAAGTATATTAACCAGTTGTATATATTCTACTCGGGATGCTTGGGATAGTTTCTTGTGTGAATCCAACGGAGCTTCAGGAGTCTCGTATTAACCACTTTTTTTATTTTACTTGAATATCAGTCGGGTTGACTCATCCACAGCCTAGAGCCCCGATGCTAACACATGAAATGGGCCCGTGTTTCCTTACTCCTGGGGTCCCTCTCTTGAGCTCGTGAATACTTCTACGGCTGCGTTGACATTCACACTTAGAACTTAACGTTAACATAGTGACCATCTAGAGACCTATAGTATATAGTTACTCATGATTATAGACTTTTACTCGTCATATATATATTCTACACTTGCCATTTTTCTTTATTCTTACCTATCTTTAGGACTTACCGAGCGCCAGTTCGCTGACGGGCATTCCACCCACTTTTCTTCTCTTGGAATATTCGTCAGATACGGTCGAGACGGAGGATGTTGAAGCCATAAAGAAAGACTACAACCAGATCACTACTCAGGGCTAGCTCAGCTTCACTTTTTCTCCAGTTTATGTATGTCACTTGTTTAGGCATTTTCCTTGTTGTATTTACTTTCCAGCATAATCTCTTGTATTTGTAAATATTGGAAGTTGAATGTAAATAAAGATGTTTGTTGAAAAATTTTACAGTCTCAATTTATTCTTGTATTGTGTATTATTGTTATAATACGCTTAATATATTTATTTAGAGAATGACCTTCTCTGGATAAATATACAGCGGGCTTGCCACATCACCGTTTCCGTCTATTGGAAAGCGGGGCGTGACAGGTTTTATTGGTGGCCCATGCAGGTTAGTTCTGCATGAAGTCGTAAACAATATACCACAAGAATTAATGAGTTCAACAAATATTTACATTCCTTGTATTTCAAATTTCTTGAATCTATCCTAACATATCTTTTATATCAAGGTGATAGACTCTTCGAACAATATCAGTACCAACGTCAACGGCAATACTCCACCGCCTACTCTATCACCACCAAGCGTTGCAGCTCCTATCAATGAGAAAACGGTACTGCTTGAGGCTATCAAGAGCCTATTAGAGGGTCAGCAGTAGCAGACTACTATCCTAATGAACCGCCCCGAAGTCGAGGCATCTGGAGTTAAGCAGTTTCGGGCATTGCACTCAAAGAACTTCGTGGGTAAGGAAAGCCCACTTGAAGCGGATGAATGGGCTCAAGCAATCGAGGATGACCTGGAAGTAGCTCAAGTTCCAGATATTGCCTGGGTGAGAGTTGCTAAGTTGCAACTGAACGATAACGCCAGGGTATGGTGAAAGGCTGAAGAGAGCCGTCTCGCACAACCGATAGAATAGAGAACATTCAGAGATCTCTTCGATACCAAGTATTTCCCAGAGACTGCCCGCTTTGACATGGAGCAGCATTTCATCCACCTACAGCAGGGCTCGATGTGGGTCAAGTCGGTAGATGAATATGATGCTAAGTTTACCATGCTCAGCCGGTAAGATATAGTCTCAAACTCAATTTAATTATCTCACTTAAAACACTGCTAACACAAGGTCATAACAGGTTCGCTGCACATCTTATTCCCACTGCCGAGATCCGGGCACGATAATTTTAGCAAGCGTTGGACCCTGAAATCCAAGCCGCACTCACTACAGGGGATTTCCCAACCCATGAACTTGCTTTGAAGGCTACCCGATGCTATGAGGCAGTTGTGAAGAAGGGTAGGCCGTAGAATGTCGGTGTGCAATGCCCTGTGCACCAGATCATAGGAGGGGCCTCTTCCAGGCCAGCTTTTAACGAACCATGTCAGAGGCCAGTAGGTTCGTTCACCAACAGCAGGCCAGACTTTTGCATCTACTGCAAAAGAGCAGCGTATCTTGTGAAGAACTGTCGCAGAACGAACAACTTGTGCCTGATTTGTGGGTTTTCTACTCACACCATTGGAGCATGCCCCCAAAACCGAGGACCCAACAACCCTCCAGCTAGACCGGCGATCCAAGCTCCTCCTACCCGGTTAGCTCTACCAGCTCCAGCTCCCCGCACCCAGACCACTCAACCCCAATGCCGTGTGTTTAACCAGGCACAGAGGAAAGTGCCGTGATGCCAAGCATTCACCATGTCAGTCGAAGAGGCCGAAGCTATGGGTCAGGTTATCACTGGTAAATCCCTTCCCTATTCTCTTTCAAGTCCTCTCAATTCATAGTCATCTTATATCTATTATACTAAACCTATCCCATAAGACTTAGGTACAATCTTAGTAGCCTCCCTACCTGCTCTAGTGCTCTTCAACACTGGGGCATCACATTGCTTTATGTCACAACGGTTCGTCCGAACTCATGCGATTCCAGTTAAACCACTCGTATCCAGCTGGAACATTAGTTCAGAGAACGGCATTCTAAAAGCAAGTTTGGGATACGATCTGTGTCCAGTGGTCGTCTGCAGTTGAGAATTTTATACAGACTTCAAGGTGCTGGACATACCGAACTTCGATGTAGTCTTGGGAATGGACTGGCTGGGAACTTTTTTTGCTACCATCGACTGTCACCAAAGGAGGGTAGTGTTTGAAATACCAGATCACCCAGTGTTCTATTTCAATAGTGGACACCGAACCTTGGAGCCTAGAATCTACCGAGAAAAACTAAAGAAGGCAGAGGTTGCAGCATTGCAAGTGAAAGGATTGAAACCAGAGTGTCACGACCCGAAGGTACAGAATGTGACCGGCACTTAAATTACGAAGCGTTTAGAGGCGCAACGTAATCTAAGTAAGCCGAAGCCCAAAAATCTAAACCATATAAAAGAAGAAGTAAAGGAAAACATATAGAAAAACAAGTTTAAAAGCAACATCCAATTTTCTCAAAAATTTCGGCAGAGTCTCCTTTGTAAAAACTGGCCCCAAACGGGTACAAACAAGAATAATATATATACAGCAATAAAAAGGCATCCCCAAGCGGGAGCTAGCTCTACTCCAACAGGCGGAAACAACCACACCAAGCACAATAATATACAACGCCAAAGGGCGAGGCTCAAAACTCAAAAGAAAACAAATCCACCAGATACCATAATAATACAAGCGTGACTCTAAGGTCGAAATAAATAACTGGTCCTTTAAACTTATCAAGTAATACAAGTTTGGTTGATAGAGTTTACTAGATACCAATGAAATAATAAAAGTACAACGGCGGTCCTGATACAAATGAACCAACCTACCGTGCAAATCACCCTGAATGAAAAGATGTGCCAGCAAGCTGCCAAGGAAACATGTACATCGAACCTGTAATAAAATTTAGCACAACGGGGGTGAGTTACCAACTCGTGAGTAGAAGACATCTGCGAAAAGAAATCGAATGCACGACGCTGTCCTAGGTCATAATAATATACTAATATATCACTAGTCATCTAGTAGTGCAGGGTAATAAACTACGCGTAAGTGAAAATGCTCCGTGCTCGTGTCAGTGCCTCAAATAGTAATATGTCGTGTGAATAAGTATGCATGCACCATGAATATAAAACAATCAACCCTAAAATCTGGATATATCTGTATAAAAAGTCTTTAACTTTCACCATAGTAAAATTTATATAGAAGTCTGAAACATCATCGATGAAATCTATGAAAATCCGTGTCAAGCCTAGACACAAAACATGTAAATCTCAAGTCGCAATACCTCATAGTCTCAATATCTCGGGCTCCGTCAGTCCAGATCGGCCCATATCATCAAATCTCACGACAACGGTCGGTATCCTCCGGATATCCGCCGCGCCAGACATCACCGGTAGGTAGTCTTCCCCTGCCAGGCTCATCATCTATAACTCGATCTTCTTGTCCCGGATACCATACCGGGCCCACCATGTACCCGAGACGGTTCATCCACTCCTTGAATCGGGTCTCGAAATTCAACAGAAAACAAGAAATCTCATGGTGGACGACATATACATCACGAGAAAACCGCAACTTATATTTTAAAAAGAGAGGGAGAAAGAGAGAGAAGTTTTTATATATATTCTTGCGGTTTTCCCCAAAATCCAGAAATCTCACAGAAATCCAAAATCCCAAAATCATAAGTAAGTGAATGGTAAGTGTCGGCATAAGCCCCATAATACTGCATGATAACATGAAAATGTGAATGCACGAAATGTCTAAGTAATAAATGCAATGTCTAGACTAACACCTGAGAGTAATCACAATACTATATTGATCTAGCCTTCAACTGATTCTATCATAAAAGATAATATGTTCTAAAGTGTACGTGACATGACAATTACCGATGATGTGTGTGTGAGCCGGAAAATAAGTGTACGTGGGACATGCGCATCATCGGTAATGGTGCTGGTGTCCTAACAGGCAGAGTTTCATACTGACTAAAGAAACATATGTATGAACATGCAACTTGATGATTTCAATCTGAATGTAAAGGTAAAATGTGTACTAAACACTCATTGGAATATACATATCTAACTACAACTATATGACTCGAGCCTCAACTAGTATCTATCTAACCCCCTAAGGAACTAAACTAAAGGAACTAATCGATAGGAAATAAGAATCCGCCTAAGGTCTGAGTCCATATCTGTAATAGTCGGCGATCCAGCCTCAATAGCGTCACGTACGTAATACGGCTTCCTCGAATCAAGAGCGCGGATCAATCATCACATCTATGCCTCGTACGGTAAAATCCATCGTACGGCATCCTAATATCGGGGTACGGGTCAAGTATCACCTACGTACATCATCATTCGTATAATATCATCATCAAATAATGTCATGATCAAAGGTACTATACTACAATCGCATGCATCCCAATATCATCAATCATATATCATTGTCTGCGAACATATACGTCGTCAATTGTTCCTCAGAAATATCATGTCATATATATCATATCGTAATCAGGTCACACATATATCATATCATAATCAAGTCACACATATATCATATCATAACCAAGTCACGCATATATCATATCGTAATCAAGTCACAGGTTACGGTCCGGGTTCTATTCTAGAGTCTCGTATATCTTAATGTCATCATCACCTATTATCGTTTATGTATACATATCCATTCTCTCATTTTCCAACGATCCGCTAATATCATAATATGACTGTATAGCCAAGAGATCACGGCATCAAGCCCAGTTATATCGTTTCATCCCCATGTATCATATAACATCCTTATATCACATATACATGTTGTGTATATATACACCTACACACATTCCTACTTATATATACACATACACATATACACCAAGCCAAGTTTCTGTGTGTGCGTGTGTGTGTCTACCTGAAACCTACGAATTTCCTCCAAGACATTCCTCCTCTGGTAAAGTCTATCTAAATCGGTCTAGTCCAACCTAAGGTCTTTAATAGGGTCCTACTCTCCAAGAATCTAAGGTCACGTCCGACTTCCTAATGACAATAAGCAATATCCCTATTCTACGTTTGCGGGGGTGCTAAACGCCATCCACCCGACTTCCCCCGTAAATATACATCTACTCACCTGGTCCTTGTCTGCCGAAGACGATGTCGCCCTCCTCTTCTTCCTCGTCCGAAGTCCACGCGAGGGGTACCTATACGCAAACATATATAATATCGTAAACTGAATCACGGACAAAACCAAAACGACGCACGAAACGCGCATAGGTTAAAACCTATGACCCGCTCATGCAAAAGAACCAAATATCGCTCGATATCGGCATACAAACGCCGATTGATCGAGATAAAACACTAACAAACAACTCGTAGTTTTAAAACTCATTACTTATAATATAAAACACG
Organism: Agapanthus africanus; assembly: GCA_030015575.1. NCBI lineage: Eukaryota > Viridiplantae > Streptophyta > Magnoliopsida > Asparagales > Amaryllidaceae > Agapanthus > Agapanthus africanus. Next base: position 409,672,476 of record CM057349.1, on the reverse strand, counting down.
ATTTAATTCATCGAAACCCTAAAATCGATCAAATCGTCCAATTCCGCAAAACCTTGAAAATGTCAATTTACCGTTTTACTTCAAAACTTGATGTTTAAAATAAACTAATGGTCATAATATTCATTTAATAACATAACTAGATTATAGAAACCATTACCATATTTTTCTCACACCATTTTTTTTAATTTAGAATTTCTAGTTTGCAAATTAGCCAAAATTAACACTTGTTAAGCAAAAATTCACAATTCCACTACTAAACTTGATTTTGCATATATTAAAGTGTTAAACCACTCCATGAAACCTTAAGAATGAGCTAAAGCCCTAATTAGATTTTTAATACTACATTTTAAATTAATTTCTAAAACCTAGTTTACCGAAATAACATATTTATCACATTATATTAACTAACAATTTGAAACTAATAATTAGATTAGGTCTTTCATTCATTTAACATGTTAATATTCTCATTAAAACCATAATATAATGATAAAAACCTTAATTAGAATTTTAACACACCAATATATATAATTTATAAAAATCTAGTTAGCAAAATTGCTTAATTTAAACAATTTTGAATGCACAAATTATAATACATCAACCATGCTAAATTTTTCCCTTCTAAAAATGTTATGCTACTTATTATAACCCCACTTAATTAATAAAAACCCTAACTTGATTTTAGAAACCCTATCTTGAATTTTAAACTTGCAAATAGAATTAATTAAGAAAATCTAAATATGCTAAATAAAAGCATTTAACAACAATTAATCATAAGAATAAAAATTATACCTTCAAAGCATGAGATCCAAACATGAAAATATGCTTCCAAAATAATGATTTCCAACTCCAAATTCCATGCTAAATAGGTCAAAGGAATATGGTAGAGGTTGAATGTTGATTTTTGAGATTTATTTTTGGAATTTTTGATGAATTTTGATGATTTTTAATGCAAAAATGATGGGGGGAAATTTTGGGGCTGCCCATGGAGGTGAGGCCGGCCATGAGGTAAGGAAAAGAGAGGAAGAAGGAATGAAGAATAGTGTAGAACATTCTCCAAAGAAATACACCTTTTATGTCTTTTCATAATTTCTTTATTTTATTAATTTTCTTAATTCAATTCATCATAGAAAACTCTAGAATTTTAAAGACAATTCAAGAAGAGATTAGCATGCTAAAAACCTAATTATAATATGTCATGGTTCACTTTTGAAAAATAAACCCATTGCAAATTGTAATTTACACTAATTTAATGTATATTTAAAAGCTTATGCTAATATTTAAAATAATTAATTTAGGAAAAATATTTCATTAAACTAAAAACTTATAAGTGTCTAAATAAACACCATTTACTAGTAATTACATGATTAAAATAGGTCTTTTTAAATTTATAATGAAAAATAATTATGGTTAAATTTTACGAAAAATACGTTTTATTTTACCGAAAATCAGAAAATTCACTTAAAGGGTTTTATTTATCTAATTTTTTTTTAATTATTTTTAAAACGTTACACAGAGGTAGTTCGAGAGTTCAAGGATGTATTCCCGGAAGATATATCAGGTTTGCCTCCATATCGAGCTCTTGAATTCAGTATCGATTTACAGTCCGGCGCACAACCGGTAATAAAAACTCCGTACCGATTAAGTCCGGAGGGATTGAAGGAGATCCGCATTCAATTGGATGAACTCCTAAAGAAAGGTTGGATTCATCCCAGTACTTCGAGTTGGGGATCTCCGGTGCTACTGATGAAGAAGAAGGAAGGTTCCTACAGGATGTGTATGAATTATCGAGCTCTGAACGAAGTGACAATTAAGAACAAGTATCCACTACCGTGCATCGATGACCTTTTCAATCAGTTAAGTAGGTCCTGTGTCTTTTCAAAGCTAGATCTTTGTTCGGGTTACTATCAGGTGAAGGTCAAAGAGTCTGACATTCGAAAGACAGCGTTTAGGACTCGTTATGGTCATTATGAATATCTCGTAATACCATTTGGAGTGACCAATGCACATGCCATCTTTATGAACCTGATGAACCAAGTTTTCCGAGAGTACCTAGACAGGTTTGTTGTCATCTTCATCGATGACATTCTGGTGTATTCAAAGAATCGGAAAGAACACGCCAAGTACTTACGGATTGTCTTGGAGACATTACGAAAACATCAGCTCTATACCAAATACAGCAAGTGTGAATTTTTGCTAGATCAAGTCAAATTTCTCGGACATATTGTTTCAGGCAAAGAATCTCTGTGGATCCAGCTAAGGTGTCAGCTGTCAGCGAGTGGCCGACACCAAAGACGGTGAAAGATATACGAAGATTCTTGGTCTTAGCAGGATACTATTGACGATTCATCGAAGGATTCTTAAAGATCGCAGCACCCCTGACCAAGCTTACACGTAAAGATGAAGCATTCATGTGGTCAGAAGCATGTGAAAAGGCTTTTGTAGAACTCAAGTCGAGGTTAACCTCTGCACCAATTCTTGTAATACTGGATCAATCTGGCGGATTCGTTGTGCATTGTGATGCGTCCAGTAAAGGATTGGGATGTGTTCTACACCAGCATAGAAAATTTATGACTTTTGCATCAAGACAGTTAAAGGTACATGAACGCAACTATCCAATACATGATATAGAATTGGCAGCCGTCATCTTCGCACTCAAGATTTGGCGCCACTACCTTTTGGGAGAACGAGTGGATATATACACTGAACACAAAAGTCTGAAGTATGTATTTAATCAGAAGGAACTCAACATGCGGCAAAGAAAATGGCTAGAACTCATGGCGGACTTCGAAATCAACCTACAATATCATCTTGAGAAGGTGAATGTAGTTCCCGATGCCCTTAGTCGCCAGCCATTAGCAATGAACCTCTCCGCTCAGTGGAGACTACATCAAGAATTGCATGGATTGGAGATTGAAGTAGTTATGCCAGGTAATGCTTCATATTTGATAAATTTACAAGTCCAGTCCACTCTTGTTAATCAGATTAAGGCAGCTTAAGCTACAAAGGTCCGAGAACAAGTAGAAAGTGGACTACGAACTGACTTCATCATCCACGAAGATGGATCCTTAATATATGGAAGTCGTTTATGCGTACCAGTCGGACCTATTCGAGAAGAGTTGATGAAAGAAGCTCATAGCTCTCCGTATTCGGTACACCCCAGTGGCACGAAGATGTACAAGGATCTACGGCAACACTACTGGTAGCATGGAATGAAGTACGAAGTAGCAAGGAGCATAGCCAAGTGTTTGATGTGTCAGCAAGTGAAGGCTGAACATCACAGAACTGCTGGTCTACTTCAGCCGTTACCAATTCCAGAATGAAAATTGCAGCACATTACCATGGACTTCGTGACCGCTCTCCCTCGCAACCCGAAGGGTAACGATGCAATTTGCGTTATTATAGATCGACTCACCAAGTCGGCTCACTTTATTCCATTCAGAGTTGGCCAGTCAACTGAGACGTTAGCAAAGAAGTACATTGAGAAAATCGTGAGATTACATGGAGTACCTGTTTGCATCGTCTCCGACCGTGATACAAGATTCCGATCACAGTTTTGACAGAGTCTGCAAGCTAGCCTGGGAACGAGTCTGAATTTCAGCACGGCGTATCATCCACAAAAAGATGGACGGTCCGAGCGAACAATTCAGATCCTGGAAGATATGCTAAGAGCATGTATGTTAGACTTCGAAGGATCGTGGGAAGATCACCTATACCTTGTGGAGTTTTTATACAACAACAGCTATCAGGCAAGCATTGAGATGGCACCATTCTCAGCACTCTATGGACGGAAGTGTCGTTCTCCGCTAAGTTGGGACGACGTTGGAGATCGTGAACTCCTTGGACCAGAGATGATCATAGTAACTATGGACGAAGTTCTCATGATCAGAGAAAGGATGCGATTAGCCCAAGACCGACAGAAACATTGGGCAGATGTAAAGCATCGACACTTAGAGTTTCATCCCAGAGAACATGCATTCTCGAAGATCTCTCCAAACAGAGGAGTGATACATTTTGGCAAGAGGAGTAAATTAAGTCCAAGATACATAGGACCGTTCGACATACTTGAACAAGATTGAGAAGTGGCGTATCGTTTAGCACTACCACCCTCATTAGAAGGAGTGCACAATGTGTTCCATATATCCCAACTACGACGATATATGAGTGACCCCAGCCATATACTTAATCACTCAGAGCTCACGGTACAAACCGACCTAACATGCGAGCAACAACCAGTTGAGATCCTGAACCGAAAGGTGAAAATATTACAGAACAAGGAGGTAAACATGGTCCGAGTAATGTGGAGAATGGATTCGCCAAGAGAATCAACTTGGGAAAGAGAAGAAAATATGCGTATATGATACCCTTACCTTTTTGAAAATTAGTCTCTATGTAATTGTAAATTTCGAGGACGAAATTTTTATAAAGAGGGTAGAATATAATGACTCTGAAATCACTGTACATAAATTTCTTATTATTATACAGAAAAAGGTATTATAGCCTGTATAAGATTTAAAAGTTATTTTTGTTAAATAAAAGCAAGAAGCAACTTGTAGCTCACTAGTAAATCCTCTACACTGTTGTGACATAGCATGTGCGTTCGAATCTCCTCAGACCCAATTATTTTTTAGATTTTTCTTTTTGATTTTTTGGAAGCCTAAGAGTTGCATGTGCAATACACGGAGAAATGAAAAGTTTCAGAAAAATCAAACATGCGCAATAAGGTGTACACACCCAACTTGACACGTGGCACAAATCTCGAAACTGAAAGTCTGCCCTAGCACCACCATAAGGTTTTAGTAGCATCAAGCATGCCAAATTTTAATTTTTATTAGGTGCTAAGTTAGACTAACAAGATCTTTACTAGAAGATTAGGGTTTTGCTATGATGATATGAATTACTAAAGAGAAGGAAAGATGGTTATACCCTCGTAGATCGAGTCCTTCTCTTCTTTAGCTCCGGGTTATAGTCCATGCGGCTCCACTAAGCTCCTCTTTGAGTTTGAACGAGCCTCCTTTCGTGATCTTCGCGCCGAAGACGATCCATCCGAAATCTCTCTAGCTCAAGCTACCTCTATACTAAACTCTTTTTAGTGTAGGAAACACACCATACCAAATTGCTAGTCTAGTGTAGGATGGTGAAGTAGGGGTTTTGAAAGCTCACTAGGATTCTCAAAAGCTCAATGATTCACATCACATATGAGAGTTTTGAGCTTGGAGATGAGGTGAGAAAATTTAGAAAGCAAGAAAAAGTAAGAGCTCATGAAAATGGCTAAGGCAAAATGACCAAGTGAAGAATGAATGATGAATGGATACTCACTTATTCAAGCATGAAATAAATTGCAATTCTAAATTGCAACCATGCTTGAATAGTAAGTCAAGACCAATAAAATATGATAAAAACCATGCCTTAGACCATACCCAAAATATCTCTTTATTTTCCACCTCATTTTTTCTATTTTCTTAAAATAGAAAATCAAGTCATGCTTCATATAATATATATATATATATATATCAAATATATATATTAATAAAGCAATTAGTGAGGTAATGATATTAGTTAACATATAATTATATCAAATATAAATATACATCAAATTATTAAATCAACACTTGATTTAATAATCCGGTTATATCACATATGATCGACTAATATCATTTATCTATTTATCACATTATCAAATCAACACTTGATTCGATAATCTGGTTATATCACATATAATCTAAACGATAACAGATAACTGCCACATTACAATACAGTATCACATACTCGTATTTAATCAGGCTCACGCACATATCAACATATGTGCCCTACTTCGTTTCGCTTGAACCAGGAAACTTCTGTGTGGGACTCTAAGGACTCGTCAATACGCCAGCAGTAGATGATGATCACATCAGTCATCCATAACCCGTCAGCGGTACTAGCTGGACGTAATGGCTACTCGGGTATTGACCAATATGAAGATCAACAAGCAAGCTCGTCCATACTCTCCATGAAGCCTATCAGTAACACTACCGTACAGTCCGGTCTCTTCTTCTGATATATCGCATATCATGTCTAGGGGTGGTAAACGTCAAACCCCAGTAACGTGATAAGTCATGCCGATGTCTGGTCTATAACGGTTCGAGAAACTACTGATAACTCTTACCAGTAAATCTCAGTAGCAGCCCTGGCCAGGGACTTCCAATTATAGCCAATCGAGTATAGCGCAACATCAACCCCCAATACCGGGAGAGACGAAACCCCTCCTATCGCTCATTGCCTCCATGTGACTAGGGACTGTACCCAAAATCTACATATTTGCATGTTTCCTTTGAGCGTGGTAGGGAGGAAATCAAAGCACAGTGGGAGCCACATAAGACTCTATGACGATATCGGGTCTACAGACTAATATGTACCAGTGTCACCAGAGAACTGCTATCTGACAATAGGTATACTACCAACTAGGAGTCCTCGGCAGGTCCTGTTCGGTGTACCCATTCTCCAATAAGCACCTGTGTACAATCTTTGATGTCACACACCAATGGTTGTGGGATCAACCATCGCCCTCTAAGGGACAAGAAACGTACACACTAGTCTACTCTGGAATATTGATGCCCTTGTCTCGATATTCCCTCGACTAGGAACTGATTAAAGGATGTACTTTTGGGCCATCCTAGCCCCACTGGTATGATCTCATCATAATCTTGGTAGTCAAATACATATCCTAAGGGCTTTACCAACATGTGAGAGAAAGACAGTAAAGAATACCGGTCAACATGTTAAGATAAAGAGTAACCAGATAGCATATTATCATGTCGAGCAAGAAAGTCCTCTATATATATGTCCAAGCATCCACTATAATATACATCAATGTACAATAATGGCATCCAGGGCATACATATTCCTAACAATCTCCCACTTGCACTAAGGCCATGTGTTGTAATATCTCATACCCAACACCCCAAAAAGTCTATTAAACTGTATCTGGGGTAGGGCCTTCGTGAGTGGATCCGCTACGTTGTCCTTCGTGTCAACTCTCCTAACCTCGATCTCCCTGATCAGGTGATAGGACCTGGTTTCCTTGGCCAAAGCCACGGCTCCATTGTTATCACAATACACAGGTATTGGATGCTCAATGGATGGAATCACACCAAGCTCAGCAATGTACTTCTTCATCCAGACAGCCTCTTTGGCAGCATCGTTGGCGGCGATGTATTCAGCCTCCATCGTCAAGTCTGCTGCGGTGCCTTGCTTGGAACTCTTCTAACACACCGCCCCTCCATTGAGGGTAAAGACAAAACCCGAGACCGACTTACTGCCGTCCTTATCACTCTGGAAGCTCGAATCGGTAAAGGACTCCACCTGGAGTTCACCGTTACCATACACCAAGAACATTTCTTTAGTCCTTCTCAAGTACTCAAGAATGTTCTTCACAGCTGTCAAGTGTTTCTCCCTAGGATCTGATTGATACCTGCTCACTACACCTAGTGAGTAAGCTACATCCGGTCTGGTTCATAACATCGCATACATGATAGAGCCTACCACCGAAGCATAGGATATCACTTGCATGCGAGCCCTCTCCAAATCAGTCTTGAGAGACATCTCTTTGGAGAGAGTGATTCCTGAGCAAGCGAGAAAATTACCTCACTTGGAATCTTCCATACTAAACCTCTTTATTATGGTGTCTATGTACCTAGATTGGGACAATCCCAACATCCGTTTAGATCTATCTCTATAGATCTTTATCCCCAGGATATATGAGGCATCACCTAGATCTTTCATGGAGAACTTATATGATAAGAAAAGCTTGACCGAGTATAGCAAAGGAATATAATTCCCTATCAATAGTGTGTCATCCACGTACAATACGAGAAAGACCACCTTACTCTCTACACTTATATATACAAGGTTCATCTACATTTTTGATGAAGTCAAACTCTTTGACAGCTTCATCAAAACAGATGTTCCAGCTCCGCGACGCCTGCTTCAATCCGTAGATGGATTTAAGCAGCTTGCACACGAATCCCTCCGGCTGTGTCATGTACACGCTCTCTTTTAAATCACCATTTAGAGAAGCGGTTTTGACATCCATCTGCCATATTTCGTAGTCATGGTATGCAGCAATAGAAAGTAGGATCCTGATGGACTTAAACATAGCGACAGGAGAAAAGGTTTCATCATAGTCGACGTCAGGTCATTGACGAAAACCTTGAGCTACAAGTCTAGTTTTGAAAGTCTCAATTTTTCCATCTACACCTATCTTCTTTTTGAAGATCCACTTGTTCCTGATGGCTTTTACCCCTTCAGGAGCAACTTCCAAAGTCCATACTTTATTTGTGTACATGGATTCCATCTCGGATCGCATAGCATCCAGCCATTTCACAGAGTCTCTACTTGTGATGGCCTGCTCGAAACTAGTTGGGTCATCATCTTCCATGATGGAATTCTCGCTCCCACCATCTACGAGAAAATCGTAGTATCTCTCAGGTGGATGAGAAACCCTACTAGATCTGCGGAGTGGCCGGGGTTCGTTGGGTACTATTGGATCCTCCGGTTCCACTAAATTGTCAGTTACAGTTTGTGTAGCTGGAACTTCTTCCAGTTCCACATCATTGCCACTAATTTCTTTTATAAGAAATTCCTTTTCTAAAAAGGTGGCATATTAAGAAACAAACACCTTTTGTTCCTCAGTGTGGTAGAAGATATATCCATATAAATGTTTTGGATATCCCACAAACTTGAACAAAACAGACCTTGCCTCAAGTTTGTCCGGATTTTGCTTTTAACATAGGCCGGACAACCCCATATCGTAACTCGTTTAAGAGATGGACTTTTCCCATTCCATATCTCATATGGAGTGGTAGGCACGAATTTGGTCGGAACTCTATTCAATAGGTATATGGCTGTCTCAAGCGCATAACCCCAGAAAGAAATAGGTAACTCAGCAGTACTCATCATAGAGCGCACCATATCTAATAGGGTGCGATTCCTCCGCTCTGATACACCGTTGTGCTGTAGCGTATACGGAGGAGTAAGCTGAGAGAGAATCCTATTCTCTTTTAGATAATCACGGAATTCCATGCTCAAGAATTCTCCTTCCCGATCTGATCGAAGGATTTTAATACTCTTACCCGTCTGGTTTTCAACTTCGCACTTATATTCCTTGAATTTCTCAAAAGCTTCAGACTTGTGTTTCATCAAGAACACATGTCCGAACCTTGAGAGATCGTCGGTGAATGTAATGAAGTACGAGAAACCATTCCTGGCATTTGTAGACATAGAACCGCATACATCACTATGTATCAGTCCCAAGAGTTCAGTAGCTCTTTCTCCGTGTCTAGTAAACGGAGTTTTGGTCATATTGCCTTTGAGACATGACTGACAAGTTTCATAAGATGAAAATTCGAACGGATTCAAATATCCATCTTTATGCAACTTAGCCAGTCTTGTCGCATTGATATAACCTAGTCTACAGTGCCACAAGAAGTCTTCGTTCATTTCTGAACTTTTCTTCTTATTTGTGTTATGTACGTTAAGGACTGTACTTTTATTAAGAACGTATATACTGTTACATAACGTACCAAATTCAATCAACACTTGATTTTGGAAAATGTTCATAATATTATCCTCTAATGTGAGATTATATCCTTCTTTAGTTAGCAAAGAAACCGATATAATGTTGCACATTATCTTTGGTACGTAGTAACAGTCGTTCAGAATCAATGTATTAACAGTTGGTAATACAAGGTGATATTCGCCAACTGCCTTGGCTGCAACAATTGCACCATTTCGTACTGTTAAAGATTTATCACCCTTTCCCGGTTCTCTACCTTTCTTTAGCCTATGTAACAAATTACATATATAGATCCTGATCCGGTATCCAATACCCAGGACGTAGAACAAACTGAGAAACAGTTCTCGGTAACGAATACACCTGAAGAAGATGCATCAATATGTTGTTTCTTCGTACGGGTGGCGCGGGAATCCTGATATTCCCCTATTCCTATAGAACCAGCATTCCCCAGCTTAGTATAATAAGCGGGTTCGGCCAATACATCCATATTATTATCTTGATTAAGGCGTGACATTGGTTACTGCCTGGAGAGAGAGAGAGAGAAGGAAATGCATTAGCGTGCACTCTTTGCAAGATTAAATTGGTTATTATCTTATCTAATCAGGATGGCTTCCACTGTTTTTATCAAATCTTCCTTCAAACCATAAAAGGCAAGATTAGCCGGGATTAATTACACTCTACAGCTTTGCCAATCTTTCGGCCGGGCAGGTATCGGTACTCTGAGGGAGGTTCCCCGTGCTTTCACGCAGACCTAATTAAAATAAACCCTGTTTCCCTAGAGGCATAACCCCAAAGACACCTTTCTAGACACCTACTGGATTAGCTAATTGTAAAGTGCAAAACTCTCCCAGGAGTAACTCTTACTCACAGTGGGTATCGGGATCCAACTATCATATAGAAGGATGCAATCTCATTGCAAATTTCAACACTTGAAATTCCCGATAATGTTTTTACCCCTAGCAGCTTATGACCTTAATTATGGTCAACAAATCATAAGTGCTAGTCAAGTTCTACCCATTCATTTCTTGATTGAATTAAACGCACCCGTACGACCCTTAACTATGGTCAACAAAGCCGTACAAATGTCCTAATCAATCGCATCATATACTTTATAGGAAGACATTACTTAGCTACTGTACAATCGCCTTAGCTAAGGTCAACAAACGTAGCACGAATACTAATTACTCTACTTCCCAAAATGACGGAGGGCTACGAATGGTTTTTAAGAAAACCTTTAACGTAATGAACTTGATATCGCTGTAGAATCTAGTGGTTTTGAAAAAGAGTGTTTTTTAGGCTTTTGCTAGTTTCGCTAAGGAGGTCACTCCCGGTGAAGAGGTCCCGGCTCTTTCCTCATCGAATGAGGTGCTGGATATTCATCAAGGAATACCACTATGCAAAGCAAGAACTAGAGAAGCAATCAAAAGACAGAACCGAGTGAGTTGTAGCATTTGCTAGTTTTGCTAAAGAATTCACTCATGGTGAAGGGATCTCGGCTCTTTCCTCATCGAATGAGGTGCTGGATATTCATCAAAGAATACCACTATGCAAAGAAAAAACTAGAGCTACCCTTTTTTAAAAAATTGATTCTACAATATCTTTAGGTTTCTTTCCTTTCATCAATCTCATTATTGAAGTCCCATCATTTAATATTTTCTAAACATTACAGAAAAATGAAACGAAAATAGAATGTACGCTTATGTCATCCGTATTCACCACTGGGCCCCGTCATGCACCGTTAGGTTGCTTAACTACCGGCAGAGCGGGGGCTGGACTAGTGCGGGTGCAAAACATAAGAAACGTTTATTATATATCATATATATAATATAACATTCGTCTCAAACAGTTATATGATCACATCACAGAACCAAGCAGCAGAAGCAACATATGAAATATTGGATATACTAGAATTTCTGTGTTTTAAATTTAGCCAGTAATGTAAAACATGGATTTCACGGTCGTGAAGAATAGCCAAACCCACATCTCTAGACCCCTACGAGAGTGGCAAGTAACCCTACCAATTCTAGAGTTAGGAAACCCGGTCTTAACTCCTTGAGATGGTCTCTCACTGGACTCTAGAACCGGTTACTTTTGCTCCCCTCCTTGGGTCTATCCTAATGCGGAAAAGTAAATAATATACATCAATGGCGACATCATCCTCAACCCGGAAGTGCCCTAATAAAAGAATATTACATACAGATTTTACATGAATGAAAATAAAAAACTCTCATCTCACATAAAAAAAACCCGGCTATTCATTCACAACGATCCAATAAATCATATCACCAGCAACACATAATATCTCATGTCATCAACGTAAGTAAATATGCGTATCCCGGATTTCGTTGACATATAGCAACGAGATCGGGATACCCCACATATTAAACTTACGGTCGCAGAAAAGAAATGGAAAACTACAATAATTAGAATCCGTATATCCTTAGACATCATAAACCTGGAATATCTCATATTCCGGATTTCATGCCTAACCTATAAACCTTGTATTTTAGTCTCAAATTGAAAACACTTTTCAATCACTTTAGTCGGGTAATTTAACAGGATTCCCGACTACATTATCGAATACTCGTCGGAAACTTTAGCAGATGGCCACACCCGTGATACCTACGACGAAGTGCACTAAGGCGGAACACCGTGGCCGCAAGCACCCGAGTGGGTGTTTTTGGCAACGGGATTCTCCTACAGTCACTTAGTCGCGACTATGGGGCGTGGTTGTCTACTAGAGTTACCTGACGAGTGTTCACGTACAATACGCGATTGCGACGGAGTTTTGATCCGAATCAAAACTCCGTGGCAACCGATTAACCGAGACTAAAATATTAGATTTACAATATATTAACTAGTTTTCACAAAACTAATTAATCCGGATTCTAACAATTGTATCACATATCATCAAGATCTATACAACGTTAAACTTTTCGATCGATTTAGCAAACACCCACAAAATACAGAGACCTCAACAACTTGAGAATCATTAAAAATACCCAGAGAGTGCTAAATGTACCAATAGAGCAGCACAGAGAAAAAGAGCACTTAACTACACAAAAGAGCGGCGGAACCGCGACCAAACAGGGGTTTTAGCCGCGGTTCCGCGGTCTTTTAGAAAAGTTATGTGTTCAAATTTTCTAGGGCTCCATAAAATAACCTGCACGATTTTTTTCGATATTTTTAATTATGAAAATTTTAACTCTTGAAAAATTCGACAGAAAGCATCAAAATCCGGGTGTTTCAAAAACCGATCGAACACTTTAATATCGTAAAGACCAACCCAAATGTTCTAGCTTGGCTCTGATACCATGAAAGTCTACCTAGCACCACCATGTGGTTTTAGTAGTATTAAGCATGCCAAATTTTAATTTTTATTAGGTACTAAGTTAGACTAACAAGATCTTTACTAGAAGATTAGGGTTTTGCTATGATGATATGAACTACTAAAGAGAAGGAAAGATGGCTATACCCTCATAGATCGAGTCCTTCTCTTCTTTAGCTCCGGGTTGTAGTTCACGCGACTCCACTAGGCTCCTCTTCGAGTTTGAACTAGCCTCCTTTCGTGCTCTTCACGCCGAAGACGATTGATTTGTCTGTAAAAAACTATCTCTAAACCGCAATCAAGAACGGCGTCGCATGAAGCTAGCCAGTGAGTACGGGTCGGTCCACAGGGATTTTGTGAATCTCCTAGTCGCGCTAACGAGTTAATTCCGAAGGGAGTTCGGATTGTTATTAAATCTAAAAAAACTAATTAACCTAGGGCAATTATCTAGATCTACTCTTGCTAGGGTTAGGTTTAGGGATGGTTTGGAAATATAATTAAATCTCACCGCTTTCAATACCCGAATGAAGATCTATGAGGAGTTATGATAATTATCAATAAAGTGGATTAGATCCGTTCGGGAAGGTGTTCCTTCCTCTAGGTTCTTGTCCTTCCTTTAGAGATCCTTACCTTAACCTCCATGGAAAACACGCGCAACCGGTCTTTTACACTACGGTGTCATCGTTACCTCGAGGGGTAGGATGCCGTAGGGCGCGGTATGTGCATGTATGCATGGAGTCCTATTGTAAATATTTGGTGGGTAAGAAAGGGATGAGAGATCTCATCTCTCAAAATCCTTCCTCAAAGCTAAACCCTAAACAAGTTCCTAGGGCATGAAATTAAATCTACCTAGGACAAGAAATTGAAATCTACACTAGGGCAAGAAATTAAATTACTTACAGATGGATCCCTCCAATCATCCATGCAGGTTTGTCAGATCTGAATTTCTGAATGGAAAAGAAGCACCGATGCTCTCCAAAAGATTTATCAATTTTATTCATTAAAGGGAGGCATAAGAAATTACAATGATTTGGGTTCTATTTATAAGAGATAGAAACCCTAGGTTACATTTTGATCCGCATGTCTAAATTTACAAAAATAGCCCTAGGTCAACTTTTCAGCGCCGCTAAACATTTTGGTAGAAAATTATCCGCGTACGGGCATAATATGGCCGCGGAACCGCGGCAATAGCAGGCTTGGGCCGCGGTTCCGCAGCCCTTTAGAAATATTGGGTGCTGAAAATTTAGGGTTTTGTTCTTGGTCTTATTGGGCTTCTGGTTCTTTGGTTCTTTTATCAATTGGGCTTCTACATTGGTTCCAGATCTTCAGTGAACAATTTGCAATGGATTTTTAACCGTTCGCTTTGTAATTTTGGACCTTGCGTTGCCTTGTTAATTGTGAACAGTCCTTCGTCTAGGCTTGACTAAGATCCTCCTATTTGTTGGTCAAAAGTCCATTTTTTCATCGTCTTTACATCGTTTTCACTGTTTTCTGTCCAAGAACCTGTAACCTGTAACATATAGCAGACATGCGTCAAAAGCACCTGTTTATTTGTAAAAAGAATAAGAATGGCGAATATGATAATGCAATATTATGGTCTGAACAAATACCCCCAAACTTATCTTTTGCACGTCCTTGAGCAAACTTATTTTTATTCACTAAAATCCTAACCACACTTTCGCAGGGAAACGCGATTGCACTGAGCACGTGCAACAAGCCGTTAAACCTCTAGGTGTCCCTAGTAGGAGGAGTGTTGTCTCCTGAGGGTTTTCAGCGGATTACACCCACAAAATCCTATCAACTCGGCCCATTGACTTTTGTTCTCCAATTAGGTTTTCTAACAAGGAATTCTATTATCTTTTGACTCGCAGATTATCCACCCACATTCTTCACGCTTCCTCATTATTTAACTTAAGATTATATATGTTATGTAGACCTACTTAGCTTTCGGCATCTCTTAAGTCTTCCTTCTAGGGTTTCATCTCCACTTAGAAATTTCTATCAACTCTATTAAAGATATTAGTTCTATTTTTCATTCCTCTCTCTTATCTAAATTCCAATCACATATCCCTACGTGTGTGTATAGATCACCCCTACACTTGGAAATTCAAATCAAGCAATCATACTCCTCGTCCATTGTCCAAAGCACTTATTAATTAGTAAATTTTTAAATGAAATTTGCTTACACATCCTTCATGCGACCGTTAATACTTCTTGAGGTACCAACAACCGATTACAAGATGCCTTAGCATTTTAAAGCGTACTTCCTAGTTTTGCAACACCCAAGGCTTTAGCAGTGACTCCCAAACCAGTTGGTCTAAGGCACTAGGTGATGAAGCACCCTCGCTAAATATTTTTCTATTTTTGCAACCTTAAGTAATCACAAAAACCAGTGTCCATTTTTTTTATTCTTTATTCACTTTTTTTTCTTTATTTTCATTGTACTAAGGACTTTAGACAAGAGCACTTCAAGGTCTCTTCTACTATTCCAAGTTTCAATGTGCGTGATTGTGCAAATTGTAGGGTATACATTTTCAGAATCTAGGCTTAAGCTAGGAACTATTTTTCAAACTTATACTCTAATAAGAACATCAATACTCTTCCCTAATTTTGACTTAGCCCAAGAAGTGAACCCAAAATTTGCCTATTTCTAAATAAACTACAAGGCATATACTTTCTACCGTTAAACTTTAAGGAATGTTATCTTTAGGGTTTTTAATTCACTAAGTCTAAGATCTAGTTGTTCCTAGCCAGTTAACCTATTTGTCAAACTCAAGTCAATTATAGCCAAAATTGAATACAATAATTTTTATAATTTTTGAAATTTTTAAATTTTTATGGGTTTTTCAAATAAATATGCAAATGCAAAAATATGTACAAATGAATGCGAAGGAAGAAGACGTACCGAGCATACCCCCAAACTTGAACTTGACAGTGTCCTCACTGTCATGCTAAACCAAGAGGGTCAAAATACCGGCACTCCCCTGTTTATTTATTTATAATTTTTATATTTTTAATGTTTTGAAATTTTTTATTTTTATTTTTTTTATGTAGAAAAGAAAACAAAAAATATATACATATATACAAAGATTCCCCCAACTTAAGCTTGGCCTTACACAAGCCAAAAGTTAGCACCAACCATTCAAAAATCTTATCGTGGAAATGGTATAGTTGGTGCAAGAAAATGAGAAGCACGCGAGACCGTGTGGAAAGAAGAATGGTAGAATATGGTCTCGGTGGGGGAGAAGAATGGCGAAAAGAAGAAGGAAGTGGAGTACGATCTTGAGGGTGTAAATTGAGTGAATAAATTAGCGCAATATGTGATGACCGATATGTTATAAGCGATTGCACTAACCTATAAACCCGTCGGGAAATGGGGTCAAATCCCTCAAGATTCGCAAGAAAACATGGGTACGCCGAACTTGGTATCGGAGATGAAAACGTAACGGTCATTTGTACGGTTGGGACAATAGGAGAGACGAAAGGGAGTGAATTAGGGATAGTATCTTTCTCACCGTAGTAAACTGTTTCGAACTTGAAAGATTCCATTAATGGTTCGAAACTACTATAATCAACCGAGTCTGATGGCTCATCTGAAAATGTAAAGGACTCAAACTCGGGCGGTGAGTCATCAACATCGTCCGAAAAAGTGAAACACTCGTAAGTGTTATCATCTGTGAGAACAGTATCGGATTCAAAGGAAAATCTTTCAAGCTCACAGTCTTCAAGCGGGGTCGGAACGATGGGAAGGAGGGAGGGTGATATAACAGTCAAAGGTTCAGGAGGATGAATTGGAAAATCAGACACATCAAACAAAAATGATTCAACCTCAATATTATCCTCAAGACTCTTCTCGATACTATCCTCAATATTCAACTCATCCATGCCATTATCATCAAAATCTAGACGCATATGAGATTCAGGAGAAACATTTAATAACTCAGGATGATGATTTGAACATAAAATTTCAAGCAAATCGACATGTTCATCATCTGAAATATTCCCGGCGTCTATATCCTCAATCAAGTGAAAATCAATTTCTTTAGACACCTCATCAAAAGCATGGATATCTATCGATTTAGGTTCTAGATGGGAGGTGTAAAGATCGAAAGGATTAGGTGCGGTTTCACTCGAAAGGGGTTCCTCACAATCTGGCAAATTAAACACTACAAAATCACACAACTCATTTTTATTTTCAACTGGTGAATCATTTAGAACAATCGATGGAAAACCGGAGTTGTGGGCTTCAATTGGGTAAGGGTGGGTTTGATTTGAAAATCCTCTCTCATTCTCACTCTGTCCAACCGCCTCCTTATACATTAAAAAATTTTGAGCTAGCGGGAAACTAGCTACCGGTTCGGTAGGTTGCATAAGGGCGGCTAAAGATGCTTCCACATTCCTAGTCATTTTATTCGTTGCTGCAATGTACGCTTCCAACGATTCTTCCAAACTAGACTTAGGTGGTGAGGGGGTTTCGGTAAAAGATTCAAAATGGCGTGGATATGCAAAACTCCCAACAGGCTGTGTAGAAACGGTATCTAGTGAAGGTGGGAAGGTTGGGTATGACTGGTAGAAAGTGGGTGGTTGGGCAGGGGTAGGATCAACATATGGATAAAAAGATGAATAGTCGTGTTGATCCCTAGAACTAGACGAGTGGAGAGGGGTGAAAGATCGACTGCGAGATTGAGCAATATGCTCAGCAATGGACATCGGCCTAGGAGTGACAGAAGGACTTGAAGAAGTGGTATCAACATATGTAGGTGGTAAAGGTTGACTCGGTTGACACAAAGTAGGTTGAAAAGTCAAACTATTTCTCCTAGACGCCTCTATGTGATCTTTCAAAGATTTTTTAGGCATGGAGGGATCGTTTTTAAATTGACCGAACAAATTAACATATGACGCAAAATTAGGTTCGGGATACCAAAATTCGGCTAATGATTTATTGTGTGGGGTACTCATGTTAGAAGAAGAAAGGTGACAAGAAGGAAGGTTGGATGGTGCAAGGATTTATTTGGGGCTAAAAAATTTTGCAAGTTCTATAAAATATTTGTCCTTTTTATTTTCATTTTTCATTGATTTTCTTTCTCTTTATTTGGAAAAAATTTATTGCAAAAAGATTTTTAGAGAAAAGATATGCAACAGCAAAATATTTTATAGAAAAGATATGCAACAGCAAAATATTACTTGCAATCTATTTTATTTCAAGCGGGGCCCAAAAATCCTGCACAAGACTTGTTATATGGAAGAGAATATATTTTTAAAGCACACAAAATCTTGCAGGCATTATTCAGAAAATATATTAAAATTTGTAGAGGAGAAATAACAGAGAGCTTACAGTGCAAATTTCATCACCTGAAGACACCATAAGGCCGCGTTTCCGCGGTTTAAATGCATTAATGCCGTGTTTTCGGGCGGTCTCGTCAGCACGAACCCCCAAAAATTTTCTGACGTTCAGATTCTCCAAGATGACCGCAGTTCCGTGGCCTAAGGTGGGTTTTGGCCGCGGAATCGCGGCGAGATGGTGGATTTTGATCTGCAGAAAATTTTCACTGTTCTGTTATTTAATTTCCCTTCTGTTTCGATACCCTGTTTTCCGTTTTGCTTTCTGAAAATTTCCAGATCCGAATTTGTATATCCTGCAAAAATTCAAACAACAAAGTATCCCTTCCAAAAATAATAGATTATATATTTTTTTATATTTTTTTGGATTTTTTAGATTTTTATGAATTTTTAAATTTTATGATTAACCCGAAATTGCAAAAAAGAAATAACACGCCATCCCCGGCAATGGCGCCATTTGATTTGTCTGTCAAAAACTATCTCTAAACCGCAATCAAGAACGGCGTCGCATGAAGCTAGCCAGTGAGTACGGGTCGGTCCACAGGGATTTTGTGAATCTTCTAATCGTGCTAACGAGTTAATTCCGAAGGGAGTTCGGATTGTTATTAAATCTAAAAAAACTAATTAACCTAGGGCAATTATCTAGATCTACTCTTGCTAGGGTTAGGTTTAGGGATGGTTTGGAAATGTAATTAAATCTCACCGCTTTCAATACCCGAATGAAGATCTATGAGGAGTTATGGTAATTATCAATAAAGTGGATTAGATCCGTTCGGGAAGGTGTTCCTTCCTCTAGGTTCTTGTCCTTCCTTTAGAGATCCTTACCCTAACCACCTCTAGGTGTCCCCGGCAACGGCGCCATTTGATTTGTCTGTCAAAAACTATCTATTGCCGCAATCAAGAACGGCGTCGCATGTAGCTAGCCGGTGAGTACGGGTCGGTCCACACGGATTTTGTGAATCTCCTAGTCGCGCTAACGAGTTAATTCCGAAAGGAGTTCGGATTAATTATTATTAAATCTAAAAAAACTAATTAACCTAGGGCAATTATCTAGATCTACTCTTGCTAGGGTTAGGTTTAGGGATGGTTTGGAAATGTAATTAAATCTCACCTCTTTCAATACCCGAATGAAGATCTATGAGGAGTTATGGTAATTATCAATAAAGTGGATTAGATCCGTTCGGGAAGGTGTTCCTTCCTCTAGGTTCTTGTCCTTCCTTTAGAGATCCTTACCCTAACCTCCATGGAAAACACGCGCAACCGGTCCTTTACACTTCGGTGTCATCGTTACCTCGAGGGGTAGGATGCCGTAGGGCACGGTATGTGCATGTATGCATGGAGTCCTACTGTAAATATTTGGTGGGTAAGAAAGGGATGAGAGATCTCATCTCTCAAAATCCTTCCTCAAAGCTAAACCCTAAACAAGTTCCTAGGGCATGAAATTAAATCTACCTAGGACAAGGAATTGAAATCTACACTAGGGCAAGAAATTAAATTACTTACAGATGGATCCCTCCAATCATCCATGCAGGTTTGTCAGATCTGAATTTCTGAATGGAAAAGAAGCACCGATGCTCTCCAAAAGATTTATAAATTTTATTCATTAAAGGGAGGCATAAGAAATTACAATGATTTGGGTTCTATTTATAAGAGATAGAAACCCTAGGTTACATTTTGATCCGCATGTCTAAATTTACAAAAATAGCCCTAGGTCAACTTTTCAGCGCCGCTAAACATTTTGATAGAAAATTATCCGCGTACGGGCACAATATGGTCGCGGAACCGCGGCAATAGCAGGCTTGGGCCGCGGTTCCGCGGCCCTTTAGAAATATTGGGTGCTGAAAATGTAGGGTTTTGTTCTTGGTCTTATTGGGCTTCTGGTTCTTTGGTTCTTTTATCAATTGGGCTTCTACATTGGTTCCAGATCTTCAGTGAACAATTTGCAATGGATTTTTAACCGTTCGCTTTGTAATTTTGGACCTTGCGTTGCCTTGTTAATTGTGAACTGTCCTTCGTCTAGGCTTGACTAAGATCCTCCTATTTGTTGGTCAAAAGTCCATTTTTTCATCGTCTTTACATCGTTTTCACTGTTTTCTGTCCAAGAACCTGTAACCTGTAACATGTAGCAGACATGCGTCAAAAGCACCTGTTTATTTATAAAAAGAATAAGAATGGCGAATATGATAATGCAATATTATGGTCTGAACAACGATCCACCCGAAATCTCTCTAGCCCAAGCTACCTCTACACTAAACTCTTTTTAATGTAGGAAACACACCACACCAAATTGCTAATCTAGTATGGGATGGTGAAGTAGGGATTTTGAAATCTCACTAGGATTCTCACAAGCTCAATGATTCACATCACATGTGAGGGTTTTGAGCTTGGAGATGGGGTGAGAAAATTTAGAAAGCAAGAAAGAGCAAGAGCTCAGGAAAATGGCTAAGGTAAAATGACCAAGTGAAGAATGAATGATGAATGGCTACTCACTTATTCAAGCATGGAATAAAATGCAATTCTAAATTACAACCATGCTTGAATAGTGAGTCAAGACCAATATAATATGATAAAAACCATGCCTTAGATCATACCCAAAATATCTCTTTATTTTACACCTCATTTTTTCTATTTTCTTAAAATAAAAAATCAAGCCATGCTTCATATATATATATATATCAAATATATATATTAACATATGTATATATATATTAATAAAGCAATTAGTGAGCTAATGATATTAGTTAACATATAATTATATCAAATATAAATATACATCAAATTATTAAATCAACACTTAATTTAATAATCCGGTTATATCACATATGATCGACTAATATCATTTATCTGTTTATCACATTATCAAATCAACACTTGATTCGATAATCTGATTATATCACATATAATCTAAACGATAACAAATAACTGCCAAATTACAATACGGTATCACATACTCGTATTTAATCAGGCCCATGCACATATCAACATATGTGCCCTACTTCATTTCACTTGAACAAGGAAACTTCTGTGTGGGACTCTAAAGACTCGTCAATACACCAGCAGTAGATAATGATCATATCAGTCACCCACAAGCCGTCAGCGGTACTAGCTGGACGTAACGGCTACCCGAGTATTAAGTGATATGAAGATCAATAAGCAAGCTCGTCCATACTCTCCATGAAGCCTATCAGTAACACTACCGATCAGTCCGGTCTCTTCGTCTGATATGTCGCATATCATGTCTAGGGGTAGTAAACGTTAGACCCCAGTAACGTGATAAGTCATGCCGATGTCTGGTCTATAACGGTTCGAGAAACTATTGATAACTCTTATCAGTGAATCTCAACAGCAGCCCTGGTCAGGGACTTCCAGTTATAGCCAATCGAGTATAGCGTCAACCCCCAATACCGGGAGAGACGAAACCCCTCCTATCGCTCATTGCCTCCATGTGACTCGGGACTGTACCCAAAATCCACCTGTTTGCACGTCTCTTTTGAGCGTGGTAGGAAGGAAATCAAAGCACAGTGGGATCCACACAAGACTGTATGACGATCTCGGGTCTACAGACTAACCTGTACCAGTATCACCAGAGGACTGCTATCTGACGATAGGTATACTACCAACTTGGAGTCCTCGGTGAGTCTTGTTCGGTATACCCATTCTCCAATGAGCACCTGTGTACAATCTTTGATGTCACACACCAATGGTTGCGGGATCAATCATCGCCCCCTAAGGGACAAGAAACGTACACACTAGTCTACTCTAGAATATCGATGCCCTTGTCTTGATATTCTCTCGACTAGGAACTGATTAAAGGATGTACTTTTGGACCACCCTGACCCCACTAGTATGATCTCATCATAATCTTGGTAGTCAAGTACATATCCTAAGGGCTTTACCAACATGTGAAAGAAAGACAGTAAAGAATACCAGTCAACATGTTAAGATAAAGAGTAACCAGATAGTATACTATCATGTCGAGCAAGAAATTCCTCTATATATATGTCGAAGTATCCACTATAATATACATCAATGTACAACAATGGCCTCTAGGGCATACATATTCCTAACAGAAATAGATCGACAAAATCCGACAGCCCGTTTCCTTGATTTGTCCAGCCCCGACGGTCCAAAGTGCTCCAAATCACCCCGTGCTTTGCACACTTGTCCCTTCGACTCCCCTTAACTCTCTTGCACTGTTTGATTTTCTTGCAATCAAACAGAGACTCTTCAATTCACCATTTAACATCTTTTTAATGCATTTTAATCCAAAATTTTAATTCCCAAACCCTAATTCTTCACTATAAATACCATCCCATGCCCTAGCTCTTCACTATTCAGAAATTCTAGCAAAAATTCTCTCAAAACTCTCCAAGTGTCAAGTGGGGTTAAGCCCCTCAAGTGGAGCAGCGAGCCAAACTCAACGACCGGAGAATCTCTGTAACATTCTAGTTCATTTATACCATTTTTGATTAGAGTATTTTCTAATCTTATGACTATTTCTTGATTGTTATTTGTTTTGGGTGCGGATAGTGCTTTGGTGTCTATGGTTAGTATCTGACCCGACCCGCATGCTTGAAACCCGTCTTGGTTCTAAATTACGACATATCCTTACTAGTATGAAGGATTCGTGCACATTTAGATTTGATATTGCAATTATATGATATATTGCATCTGCATTTCTTTTAGATAATACAAATTATAACCAGATAATATTTTTGAATATCTAGCATGGCCTGTTATCATACCCATATCTTGTGGGTCCATCTATGCATCGTGCTCATGTCCAGTTTGATGAAATGGACTCGTTTGGATCGCTACGTGTTTTTATGTGTATCCGTTCTTGGGGGTATGAATTTTATCTAACCGGATGTCGCATTATAATTTTAACTGACGCGTGTATTATTCGTATTTTAAAACTAGATTTTTAAACATTTTATCTAACCGGATGTCGCATTATAATTTTAACTGACACGTGTATTATTCGTATTTTAAAACTAGATTTTTAGACAAAACCCGGGTATTTTTCGGAGTATATTTGATATTAGCTATAAATCCTATAAAATATATTATAATATTTTAAAATCCTAACCAAACGGTATATATTCTTATATATATATTTATATTATATTAACTAAATAATATTTTCTCTCTCTCTCTCTATTCACACCGTCTCTCTCTCTACTCACCCTCCCTCTCTCCTTACGATCTCTCTCTCCTATATAATATAATTTTTTAAAACCTGATTTAACAAAACCAGCACCTCTCTCTCTCTCTCCCCTCTTTCTTCTTCGCCACGAGAACTCCCCGAGCACCCAAACCCAAAACCCTAGCCTCATCCCTCGCCATCGCCGCCGCCATGCCAACCTCATCACCACCCTCACCACTACCTCCTCTCATCCCTCTCCTCCATTCCTGAGCTCACAACCCCAAGCACCTGCATCCAAGAACCTCAAGCACCTGCATCCAACCTCGAGCACCTGGACCCAAAAAAACCAGGCCTCGACTTCATCCCCTCACCGCCGATCTCCTCGTCAACATCACCCCGACCCCGACCACTGTCACGACCCAGAAAAAGCATGTGACTGACACTTGAATCATGTGAAGTCTATAGCACCCCACCTAATTCAAGTAAGCTTAAAGCCCAGAAATCTAAACCTTTTAGGGAAAATGGTGAAGGTGAAGTTTTGAAATAAAAGTATAATGAAATCAAGTTTTTCTTTTAAAAGTACAAGTAATATCATATGAAAAATGCAATATTTTGTATCTATCTTGAAAATATTTTCGACATTTGAAATTTGGGCAGTACCTCCTTTGTAAATTTTAACCCGAAATCAGTACAAGCAATAATAATAATAAGAATCCTGAAGTGGGAGATAGCTCTTCGCCAATTGGCGGAAACAACCACGCAAGATATAAATATACGATGCCCTGGGGCGAAGATCAAACACAGAAAGAAAGTAAAGAAAACAAAGCATCATCAAGAACCCAGAACAAGAATAAATACATGAGCACGACTCTAAGTCCGAAAGAATATACAACAGTGGTTTCTAAGTCTACAAAATACATAGTCTGGTTGATATAGCTTTTAACTAGATATAACTGAATAAATGGACAAGTACAAATGGTGGTCACGATGCAAGTGGACCCCACCTACCAAAACAATCACCCGGAAGAAAGCGGTGTGCCAGCAAGCTGCAACGGAACCTATGCGGTCAAGCTGCAAGAAAACTGTGGTACAACGGGAGTGAGTTGCCAACTCGTGAGTAGAAGACATCATAGAGTAGAAATCGAATATATGACGATCTCCTAGATCATACAATAATGTAATAGTATAATGATAACGAGTGATAACAAGAGTAACAGTATAAGCATAAGTATAATACCAATGTACTCGTGTCCGTGTCATGAAGTGGTAACATGTCATGTGTATCATGCATAAATGCATCATCCAATGTGTGTCCAGCAACGACACATAAAATCAAGATAAAACTTGAGTACCCGGTATCGACACTCGAAAACATCATAAAAACCGTGTCCAGCAGCGACACATAATCCTCATATCTTGGGCTCCGTCTGTCCGGATCGGCCCCATATCCATCCGAATCACGACTCCGGTCGGTATCCTCTGGATATCCGCCGAGCCAAATATCACTGGTCGGTAGTGCTCCCCTGCCGGGTTCAATGTCTTTCTATACGATCTTCTTACCCCGGGATACCGCACCGGGTCCACCATGTATCCGCAGACGGTGTCTCCTCTCTTCTCGAATCGGGTATACATATAGCTCAAGAACCGAGAAATCTCAAGGTGGATGCCACACATCATATCACAAGAAACCGCATTTTCCTTTTTGAAATGATCATAAGTTTATAAAATTCACATGCGGTTCCCCAAATCCAGAAATTTCATGAAAACCGAAATCTCATAATCATGAGTCAATAATGAAACAATGAATACCGGCATAGAGCCAATCTACAGTGCATAACCATAATGTATATAAATAAATGCATGTGGCATCTAAGTAAGAAATGCAATATCTAAACTAGCATGTGAGATCATAAATGCTAAACAATACAATTAAACTACAAGTTATCAGGTTATACGAGTGAAGTAACGGTTTCTAATGTGTACGTAGTATGGCAATTACCGATGATGATGTGTGTGAGCCGGCAAACAAGTGTGCGTGCAACATGTGCATCATCAGTAATGGTGCATGTATCCTAGCAGATGAGATCATAACAGTTAATGAAAAGAACATGTATATATAACTGCAATGAGAACAATATGAGCATAGCGGAAAAGTGAACAGTAAAAGCAACAATATAATATATATATATATATATACACACACACACATACACACACACACGAGCCATGCAGTTATCGTATTTAAAATAGCACGAATCGTTGTTTTTAGAAAAGTAAGGGTTACGGTGTTTTTGAGAAAAAGAGATACCTTTTGAAATTCCGTAGCGTCCCTCGGGTTTGTCTTTTGAAAATGCATATGATTCGTTCGTTTTGAACATAGGTATAGCTCTAGTTATACTCTACTTAAGTAATTAAAAGACTAAAAGGCTAAACTAATCTCAAGTCGAAAATGATTAGAAATCTATATCATTTCCGAGTCGATATATCTAGTAGTCAGCGATCCAACCTCATAGCATCACGTACGGTATGATCTATCGTACGACATTCTCGAGTCAAGAGTGCGGATCAATCATGATATATATAAATATATACCTCGTACAGTAAAATCCATCGTACGGCATCCTCAAGTCGAGGGAACGGGTCAAAATCATATTTATTTCATATCTCGTACGGTATCATCCGTCGTACGATATCAAAATCAAGGGTACGGATCTAAGGTCACGTACATTCTATTATCTCATCAAATCACATGTTATCGCATGTTATGCATATATCGCCCGACGATCCTTTAATATATATCATATCGTATATGATATCTCAAACTCAAATCATAAATCATAATCTCTTGACATCATATCCGATCATATCGACTCATATTTATTTAGCATACTATACCCTCATCTCATATGTATATGTGTGTGTGTGTCATATCGACTCATATTCATTTAGCATACTATACCCTCATCTCACATGTATGTGTGTGTGTGTGTGTGTAAAAACACACACACACACACACTCATCTTATACCAAGTGTGTATGTGTGTGTGTGACAACATAAAACCAAGACTCACGACTAAGAGGAAATAAAACTAAGGGTAAACCATTCTACAAGCACGCTTAATCTAACCTATAGTCTGCTGGAACCCTACTTACTAAGTGTCCAAATCTCGCATTGACATAAATATATAAATATATATAAGCATCCTAATCTACGGTTGCGGAGGTGCTCTACGCCATCCACCCGACTTTCCCCGTAGATATGCATCTACTCGCCTACAATCCTCGCTTATCCATAGTCGATGAACGTCTTGTTCTCCCTTATCGTCCCAAAGTCCACGCGAAGGTACCTACAGTTCAATGCGCGTCGTATCGTAAACAAGAATCAAATTCGAAAACCAATACGGCACGCGAAGTGTGTATAGGTTAGAACCTATGGTCTACGCATGCAAGAATAACCAAACAACTCTCGACGTTGACATACAAACGTCAAACGACCGAGTCAAAACTCAAATATCAAAACTCAAGTTAACAAGTCACAAAACGAAAACAACAACTTGGGAAAACACTTCCAGATTTTGCCCTGGGTTGAATAAGGATATTTTGCATATAGTGTAAGCCTAATTAACAGATAAAGGAGCCATGGACCAAGCACGAAGCAGAAACATCATACCCAGGCCGCAAATTGCGGCCAAAATGGGTTTATTTGCAGCCAAAAAGTATAGTTGGGGTCTCAGGTCTCTAGGGTATGCTCCTAATCACCTGCTGATCTCTCTGTGTTTGCTAATTATTTTCAGAGTCCCCGGGTCATAGCAGATCCTAATATATCATCACAAATTCCACAAAACCCGATATCAATAATTTCCAAGTTCATGATTTGGGGTTCAGGTCTCAAGTTTAGCCCAAAATTCTTTCACTAAAAGGGTTTGTGGCCACTACTAAACCTCAAATACACCTCCATAATTCAAAACATCTCCTAAACCTCAACTTAGAATTTTCCAAGATCGTTAAACTACTCTAGTTTAACTCTAAACCACTATAGGAGGTTAGGAAAACAAGATGCTTAACTAAAAGTGTAGGAATTACCTCTTGAAAGCAACTCAAGAAAATTATTGGATGGCCCAAAGTGCTCAAAGTCCCAACTTGATTCACCCATGTGGTTTGTGATGAGGTTGTGGTCATATTTTGTCAAGAGAGTGTGAGGTTTGGTGGTGGTTTGGAGGGTGTTGCATGGTGGTAGAGAAGGTGGAGGGAGGAGGATGAAGAAGATGAAGAATGGAGAAGATAAATGAGGAGGTGAGGAAAAATAATAAAGAGAAGAAGGAAGGCTTTGAGAAGTATGTAGAAACTTCTCACTCTCTCTCCCTCTTGAGCCATACTCTCATGTTCCCTCTTTATCTCCCTCTCTCTAATTGTCTTTTCCTTTTCTTTTTATTTAAAAAAATGGAAACAAAACCATTTAAAACAAACAAAGCCATGGTTATCAAATATGGACAAGTATTGCAACATGTAATGTTGCATGTCTTATGCATAAACAAGATTAATGCATAATTAGTAAAATATTAATCAAGTTTAGTATTAAACTTGTATACAAATAATTGTATAATAATTTATAAAATGTCCAAACCACATAAATACCTTCATAATTAATAGCTCATATAAATTCCAATATTTTCCAAACTACATGTATATAAAATCATACAATTCCATTAAAACTAATTTCTATGCCTTTATAATATTCATAAGATTTATTATTTTATTTATTTAAATTCCAAAAATAATATTTTATTTTTCTGAAATTTTACAACCACCTTCTTCTCCTCCTCTCTCCTTTCCCCAAGAACCTTCCCCCCGACATCCGACCAACCTTCCCCGACGCACATGAACCCAGCACCCTACAAACCCCTCACCGCCGATCACCGACGACCTCATTATCGTCACTTCCTCCATCTCCTCACCTCCCTCAACAACTCCCAACACCACCACCACCATCCCGACAACTCCCCGACGATTTCCAGCAACCCCGACGATTTCCAGCAGCAAAAAACTCAAAAAAACCCATCGCCATTACCCATCGTCGACGGCTACCCATCATCGCCGTCGTCGTCTCCTCTGTCCCATGAGTCCAGAGCCAACACCACAACCCTTTCCTCTTCTCCGCTTTCTTCTCTTCTTCTTTCTTTCTTTTTTCTTTCTTGCTTTCTCGGTCTTGACGTCGTCGAAGTCGCGCACGTCGCCGACGATCCGGACGACCCAGTCGTCGTCACCATCTAGTGTGGTCATATCTTTGAGTAGCAAAGTCCAGTTCTGTACGTGCGTGTGTGCATCACGACGTTTACCCGATATCGAACGTGACGTACGTATCCCGACGTGAGATCCGATCAGGCAAATTTATCTTGAAACATGCTGTGTTATAGTATATCTATTTATATATGAATAAAAATAATACATGTGTGGTATCGTGCATCCAATATTATAGTTTTACCGTTTTTCAATATCCGTTCGTATTCGTACTGTCAATTGCATATCTAGCTGTATGCCGAAACTTCATTATCACATGTTCCTTCTATATTAGTGTGACATGTTATCTAACTTGCATCATACATAGTCATAGATATATATATATAAGATAGACACATATGCATCCTGACATCAGCACTATTTACCGGTTCCGATATCGATTACAGTTTCATATTTAGTATCCACTTGATACATATGCATCACATGACATGTCCTGACACACTACTTGACTTGTTACTTTGATATGTTACTAATGCCGACAATTCTGACTTGTTGTCCTGATGGACATAAGCTGTTGTCTTCATAGACAAACACGTACCTGATCCTGTGTTGGCATTAAACTTACATCATCAATACCTGACTTGAACACATAACCTGGGGAGTAAGGGGAAATCAATAATGAAACATGACTTGTAACTCAACAGTTCGATACTTCGATACTTATACTGATCAGTCTTTACGGGCTAAGCCAGCCCCGGGATGCTGCTGCTGATATCATTCATTTGTACATGTTACATGTTTACTACCTAGCGGCACGTCTCGGATTCAGCCCGAGAGTCTTGACCGTGGTCCCGGGCACACACAGGATACTATTGAGTTACATCGACAATTACATTAAATTGATTTCAAAGACTTTAGAGTAGATAGCCCAGTAGCACAGTTTAAGTTACTCATCGCACTTCACATACACATACATACCTCACCGTTCATATCCGTGTTATTCTTTATATTCATGTTTACATATATCGTTACATTCTGGTTATTACTATTGTTTTGATATTATGACGCATTGAAGTCTGGGTTTTGCATGGCCCAGTTCCTCAATCTCTATCGCAGGCAGAACAGGAGTACTTTAGCAGTCAAGCCGAGCAGTAAGGGATTGAGTTTAGTGATGTTTAGTTTAGTTATTTTTCGCAGCTTCATTTCTTGATGTGAGCCCATATTGGGACTTATTTTCAGATGTTGTTTATTGGATATTATTATCATTTCCGCTAATACATTTTCTTGACTCTTTTATTTTGGCAAATGGACATGTATTAGATAGATTTTATATTTTACTGTTCTTGATATTTTATAGACAGCCGTAATGTGACTGTGGAGGGATGATTCCTATCCACATGTAGCATGGTTGGCTCTGTCACGTGTCGTAGTTAGTGCACTCTGGGAAGCGGGACGTGACAATCTCTGACGAAACCACGACACTCGAAGGTTTTCCCTCATTCTTGTTAACGATCTAAGCTAATAATTCCCCTCATCCCTCTCTCTTTCTATCTCAAATAACTTTTTAAAACAAATCGACAAAAGAAGAGTTAACTCCGATATAGTTTTCTTTTTAACATTTGTAAGTCATGAGATAAGCAAATGAGATCAAACTAACATTATACACTAATTCTAACCTTATTCACATCATTTAGTTTTTAGTTTAACCAAAATTTCATATGAAACAAACATATAGCGAACGTTTTCATTAAAATACCATGAACTTTAGTGTAACCTCTTTTCGATATCTAGTATACCCAAACCATAGAACCTTCACGGAGTAATGACCTACCCCACACACAGACTATAGTTTCATAGCACGGTATTCTAAGCATATGGATAATTCAAAGTAAAAGCTTTTTCATTAAAATACCACACTTTTACAAAAACGAGTTTCTTCAAATCGGTATTTCAAAATCCTTGGCAATTACGTCTCAACAACCCTCGTAAGGGGACCCGCTAATGGATGGTGCGGATTATCGCACATTCTTGAGACAGTAAAGCGAGATGCAGAACTCCTCACGGAGCATTCGATCTCGAAAGGAAATAAAAATACGATTTTTAAGAAACGCGTCTTTTCTAATAAAAACTAATTTTTGGGAAAATTATATAAAATTATGAAATCCGTATTTTCAATAAAAGCATATTAAGAAACTATATTTTTTAAAATCAAAGATTAGAATTTTTAATAAAATACCACCAAGTTTCCACAATAGCTAGTTTTTATAAAAAAACCATAAACTTTCAAAAATCTAGGTTTTATCATCAAAACACCACAACAATTAAAATACATGTTCATGAAAACCCTAAATATTATAAATCACCATTGAGATTTATTTTTAAACTATATTAAAGTATTTTTCATAAAACCCTCTCGAGATATACAAACAATATTTAAGGACTCTAGATTAATATAAGTTTAAGCGGAATCAATTCTCTTGAGCCCCAGGGAAGTGAGTGCTTGCCTATTCAGGTTAGACAACTTAACGGAGTTATCAATGGCAATTGTTTTGGAAAAAGACACAAATCCTGCCATCTATATGCAGCAGTCACCGATTTCTCCCGAATATAAGATTTTAACAATTTATATCAATTCACATGAAAAGACACGAACTCAAATCCAAACTCAAATCTAAACTTGAACTCGAACTCGAATACAAACTCGAACTCTAACCTAACTTGAATCTAAACTCGAATATATACTCGAATCCAATCTACTCGAACCAACTTGACTCGAACCCAGATTGCAATTGTCAGGACTCGCACATTACTTGACTCACCCGAATACAATCTACACCTTTTGCAATCTAGGCTTTCGATCAAGACATGTTGATCAATCAATCAAATCAATTAAGTATATTAACCAGTTATATATATTATACTCGGGATGCTTGGGATAGTTTCTTGTGTGAATCCAACGGAGCTTCAGGAATCCCGTATTAACCTTTTTTTTTATTTTACTCGAATATCAGTCGGGTTGATTCATCCACAGCCTAAAGCCCCGATACTAACACATGAAATGGGCCCGTGTTTCCTTGCTCCTCGGGTCTCACTCTTGAGCTCGTGAATACTTCTACGGTTGCGTTGACATTCACACTTGGAACTTAACGTTAACATAGTGACCGTCTAAAGACCTATAGTATATAGTTACTCATGATCATAGACTCTTACTTGTCATATATATATTCTACACTTGCCATTTTTCTTTATTCTTACATATCTTTGGGACTTACCGAGCGCTGGTTCGCTGACGAGCATTTCACCCAATTTTCTTCTCTTGGAATGTTCGTCAGAACGAACATTCCAAGAGAAGAAAAGTGGGTGAAAGAGAAGAAAAGTGGGTGGAATGTAAGTCCCAAAGATAGATAAGAATAAAGAAAAATGGCAAGTGTAGAATATATATATGACGAGTAAGAGTCTATGATCATGAATAACTATATACTATAGGTCTCTAGATGGTCACCATGTTAACGTTAAGTTCTAAGTGTGAATGTCAATGCAGCCGTAGAAGTATTCATGAGCTCAAGAGTGAGACCCCAGGAGCAAAGAAACACGGGCCCATTTCATGTGTTAGTATCGGGGCTCTAGGCTGTGGATGAGTCAACCCGACTGATATTCGAGTAAAATAAAAAAAGAGATTAATACGGGACTCTTGAAGCTCCGTTGGATTCATACAAGAAACTATCCCAAATACCCCGAGTGGTTAATACACTTAATTGATTTGATTGATTGATCGACATGTCTTGATCGAGACCCTAGATTGTAAAAGGTGTAGATTGTATTTAAGTGAGTCGAGTAATATGCGAGTCATGACAATTGCAATCTTGGTTCGAGCCAACTTGGTTCGAGTAGATTGGATTTGAGTACATATTCGAGTTTAGATTCGAGTTAGGTTAGAGTTCGAGTTTGTATTGAGTTCAAGTTTAGATTTGAGTTTGGATTTAAGTTTGTGTCTTTTCATGTGAATTGATGTAAATTGTTAAAATCTTATGTTCGGGAGAAATCGGCAACTGCTGCACATGGATGGCAGGATTTGTGTCTTTTTCCAAGACAATTGTCATTGATAACTCCGTTAAATTGTCTAACCTGAATAGGCAAGTACTCACTTTCTCCGGTTCTCTGGGGCTCAAGAAAATTGATCCCGCTTAAACCTATATTAATCTAGAGTCCTTAGTATTGTTTGCATATCTCGAGAGGTTTTTATGAAAAATACTTTAATATGGTTTAAAAATAAACCTCGAGGGTGATTTATAATATTTAGGGTTTTCATGAACATGTATTTTAATTGTTGTGGTGTTTTGGTGATAAAATCTAGCTTTTTGAAAGTTTGTGGTATTTTTATGAAAACTATTACTTTTGGAAACTTGGTGGTATTTTATTTACAATTTTAATCCTTCTTTTAAAAATATAGTTTCTTAATTTGTTTTTATTGAAAATACGGATTTATGATTTTTATATATATATATTTTTTTAAATTTAGATTTTATTTAGAAAAGTCGTATTTCTTAAAAACCGTATTTTTTATTCCTTTCAAGACCGAATGCTCCGTAAGGAGTTCTGCATCTCGCTCTACTGTCCCAAGAATGTGCGATAATCAACACCATTCATTAACGGGTCCTCTGACGAGGGTTGTAGAAGCTTAATTATCAAGAATTTCGAAATACCGATTTAAAGAAATCCGTTTTGAAATGGTATGGTACTTTAATGAAAAAACTTTTATTTTGAATTACCCATATGCTAGAATACAGTGCTATGAAACCATAGTGTGCGTGTGGGGTAGGTCATTACCCCATGAAGGCTCTAGGGTTTGGGTATACTAGATATCGGAAAGAGTTTATACTAAAATTCATAGTATTTTAATGAAAAAGTTTGTTATATGTTTGTTTCATATGAAATTTTTGTTAAATTAAAAAATAAATGATGAGAAAAAAGGTTAAGATTAGTGTAGTATGTTAGTTTAATTTAATTTGCTTATCACATGGCTTACAAATATTAAAAAGAAGACTATATCGGAGATAACTCCTCTTTTGTCGGTTTATTTTAAAAAGTTATTTGAGCTAGAAAGAGGGGGGATAAAGAAACTTACTAGCTTAGATCGTTAACAAGAACGAGAGGAAGCCTTCGGGTGTCGTGGTTTCGTCGGAGGTGCTCCGGTCCTCGATATTGGCTTGCTACTCTACTTTGGGGCTTAACTCCACTTGGTGTTTAGAGAGTTTGAAAGAATTTTTGCTAGAAATTTTAGAATGGTGAAGAGATAGGATATGGGGTGGTATTTATAGTGGAGAATTAGGGTTTGGGAATTAAAAATGTGGATTAAAATGCATCAAAAAGGTGTTAAATGGTAAATTGAAAATTCTCTGTTTGATTGCAGGAAAATCAAACAGTGCAGGGGAGTTAAGGAGAGCTGAAGGGGTGTGTGCAAAGCACGAAGGGATTTGGCTTCATGCCACGTGTATATATATCTGTGTTTACTCCTTTTTACGCATGTTTTATTTTTCTGAAAATTTTCATTTCTCTGTGTATTGCATGTGAAACTCTTGGGCTTCCAAAAATTAAAAAGAAAAATCTAAAATTAATTGGGTCTGATGGGATTCGAACGCACAGGCTATGTCACAGCAGAGTAAAGGCTTTACCATTGAGCTACAAATTGCTTCTTGCTTTTATTTAACAAAAATAACTTTTAACTCTTATACAGGCTGTAATATCCTTTTCTATACAATAACAAAAAATTTATGTACAGTGATTTCAGAAGCGTTACATTCTACCCTCCTTATAAAAATTTCTTCCTCGAAATTTACAATTACATAGTGACTAATTTCAAAAAGGTAAGGGTATCGTGTCGCACATTTTCTTCTCTTTCCAAAATTGATTCTCCTGGCGAATCCTTTCTCCACATCATTCGGACCAAGTTTACTTCCTTATTCCGCAATGTCTTCACCTTTCGGTCCAGAATCTCAACTGGTTGTTGCTCACAGATTAGGTCAGTTTGTACTGTGAGCTCTGAGTGATCAAGTATAGGTTGAGGTCGCTCACATATCGTCATAGTTGGGATATGTGGAACACGTTGTGCACTCCTTCTAATGAGGGTGGTAGTGCCAAACGGTAAGCCACTTTTCCAACTTGTTCGAGTATGTCGAACGATCCTATATATCTTAGACTTAACTTACCAATTTTGCCAAAACGTATCACTCCTCTGTTTGGAGAGATCTTCAAGAATATATGTTCTCCGAGTTGAAACTCCAAGTGTCGACGCTTTGTATCTGCCTAATATTTCTGTCGGTCTTGGGCTAATCGCATCCTTTCGCTAATCACGCGAACTACGTCCACAGTTGCCACGATTATCTCTGGTCTAAGGAGTTCACGATCTCCAACGTCGTCCTAACTCAGCGGGGAACGACACTTCCGTCCGTAGAGTGCTGTGAATGGTGCCATCCCAATACTTTCCTGATAGCTGTTGTTATATAAAAACTCCACAAGATGTAGGCGATCTTCCCACGAATCTCCGAAGTCTAACATACAGGCTCTTAGTATGTCTTTCAGAATCTGAATTGTTCACTCGGACTGTCCGTCTGTTTATGGATGTACGTCGTGCTGAAATTCAGACTCATTCTCAGGCTAACTTACAGACTCTGCCAAAACTATGATCGGAATCTTGTATCATGGTCAAAGACGATGCAAACGGATACTCCATGTAATCTCACGAACTCCTACATGAGTTTATGGGTATCAAATATGGTACACCTTGAAGGTTTAAATCTTACTTTAGATTTACACTTACCTCCATGTACTTGTTTGCTAACATCTCGGTTGACTGCCCAATTTTGAATAGAATAAAGTGAGCCGACTTGGTGAGTCGATCCACAATAACCCAAATTGCATCGTTACCCTTCGTGCTGCGAGAGAGAGCAGTCATGAAGTCCATGGTAATGTGCTGCTATTTCCATTCTGGGATTGGTAATGGCTGAAGTAGACCAGCAGTTCTGTGATATTCAGCCTTCACTTGCTGACATACTAGACACTTTGCTGCGCTCCTTGCTATTTCTCGCTTCATTCCATACCACCAGTAGTGTTGCCGTAGATCCTTGTACATTTTCATACCACCGGGACGTACCGAATACGGAGAGCTGTGGCCTTCTTTCATCAACTCTTCTCGAACATGTCCGATTAGCACGCATAAACGACTTCCATACCGCAAGGATCCATCTTCGTGGATGATAAAGTCAGTTCGCAGTCCGTTTTATACTTGTTCTCGGATCTTTTGTAGCTTGGTATCATTTGCTTAAGCTGCCTTGATCTGATTTACAAGAGTGCACTGGACTTGTAAGTTCATAAAAAAAAAGTGTTACCTGGCATAACTATTTCAATCTCCAATCCATGCAATTCTTGTTGTAGTCTCCACTGAGCGGTGAGATTCATTACTAATGGCTGACGATTAAGGGCATCGGGAACTACGTTCACCTTCCCAAGATGATACTGTAAATTGATGTCGAAGTCCACCATAAATTCTAACCATCTTCTCTACCACATGTTGAGTTCTTTCCGAGTAAATATATACTTCAGACTTTTGTGGTCAGTATATATATCCACTCGTTCTCCCAAAAGATAGTGCCGCCAAATCTTGAGTGCGAAGATAACGGCTGCCAATTCTATAGATCATGTGTTGGATAGTTGCGTTCATGTACCTTTAACTGTCTTGATGCAAAAGCCACAACTTTTCCATGCCGGTATAGAACACATTCTAATCTTTTACCGGACGCATCACAATACACAATGAATCTGCCAGATTGATCCGGTATTACAAGAATTGGTGCAGAGGTTAATCTCGACTTGAGTTCTATAAAAACCGTTTCATATGCTTCTGACCACACGAATGCTTCGTCTTTACGTGTGAGCTTGGTCAGGGGTGCTGCGATTTTTGAGAATCTTTCGATGAATCATCGGTTGTATTCTGCTAATCCCAAGAAACTTCTTATATCTTTAAAGTAACTCAGTGTGTTGAACCATAAATCATGCATAAAAATTGTAGCATTAAAAGAAATATTAAATAGCACGGTATAAGTATATCTCGAAGCAAATAACAAGCCATGGAAAAATATTTGGATTTAAATTAATGAAATACTTGAAATTCAAAATTGAAATGTCGATTCCGAGAAAAGAAATGGAAAGTGTTGGTGAGCATAGTGCTGGGACACAAAGACAAAGGTATAAGAAAATTAAGGCCTTAAGTGTACATGTTTTACCTCCAGGGGAAACGAAAGTACAACAGTCAAAAAAAAAAAGAACGGTCGCTTTTGAAGGTATTCTATGACAGGTATTCTATGAATCTATACTTTGTCCTTTTCTTCTACGGTTCTACTTAAAGCTGTGGCGGGTATCTTTCAAGAAGTTATTTTGCAACATGTAACATAACCATATCTTACAATTGTGCATGATTGGATAGACATTAAAACCTTAATTGCACACTAATTAGTTAGTTCGATGAAGCTCATAAAACTGAACCGGCTATAACCATTGATATTAGTAATGACTCTCTTCCTCTAATCTTGTATGTAACCTATCTTCCGTCATCCTATAAATACTTTAGGTTATCAATAGGCTCCAACAAGTACCTTTGCTCCTTACGCTAAGGATTTACTATTTGGATCCTCTTTAGAAGTGTTTAAAAATAGGAAGGGGGAGTGAAGCAGGCAACAACAAAATCAAAAAAAAAACAAAAAAAACTAAGGGCCAATATAGAAGAAATATATTCTACCCTAGATACTCTGCTTTATACCTGCAAACATGTTATGGAAACTAGATCAAGTTATGTTTTTATCCTAAAGTGTAATACTTTTTTGCTTACATGATTTTTTTTTTCTAACCTTAAACCTCATTTCCCGTGAAAAAACAAATGCAAGTGCTCAAATGCTAGTCTATGTCCGGCACATCAATCCTTAATCCACTTTGGTTTTCCTCTTCATGCGGTTTATTTTCAAGTAAATGCATACTCCATTTGTATGCAAAAATCACTATAGAATATTAGCAGCATCCACAGTTTGCACAATAACTCTAATATTGAGATGGATGAGTGTAGATGGATGAGTGTAGCTGAAACGAGATTGATGAGATGCATGACTCGCAATCCTCATACAGAAAGTAAATGAAATTATTGCGACTATAAGAAGTAACAGTTGCCCCATAGATGATAAAATGATGAAGAACCAAGAGAGGTAATTTCTGAAC
The DNA here is from genome assembly GCA_030015575.1 of Agapanthus africanus. Lineage (NCBI taxonomy): Eukaryota > Viridiplantae > Streptophyta > Magnoliopsida > Asparagales > Amaryllidaceae > Agapanthus > Agapanthus africanus. Next base: position 409,634,610 of record CM057349.1, on the reverse strand, counting down.
CCCGATAACTGTGCCAACAATTAGTGACAACAGTGGTTAATGAAGTATGTGAACTAGAGGCAGGTCTAATCAAATGATGTCCTTGTTAATTTAATTGAGGAGATTGCGCTTGAGGGAGTGCAATGGGAAAAGAAGTCAAGAAACTGATTTACATAATCGCCATGACGATAGTTTGGGATTAAAAGTTCAGCTGCGCTCACACAGCTCCTTGTTCAAATAATGCATGCTTGCTGTTAGAACTGATCAGCTAGCTACCACTTTATTTCTCAATATAACCAAAAACCATCGACCACATTGTTGTATTGAGCAGATGTCTCTTTAGCTATCGAGACAAGTGTTTGCAGATCTCCAGCTAATTAGCACAATAGAAGTGAAAACGATACCTGTCAGACATTGGTGTGTCAAAACAACGGTTTGAATATGTTATCTTGCTTCCTCCTAGGGCACATGTATATACTTTCATTCTTTTCTAGGCCTGGAAATTCAATTGAACAAGAAAAGAACGATTTATTGATTGGACAAGAACAGAACGATATATTGATTGATCGTTGCTTGTGCTTTATTGATGCAGACATACCGAGAGTCCACAAGCACAATATCCTTAAGCGTTGTTCGCTCTGAGGACCCAGTTGGAGCAGCAGAAGATATAGCCTTTTGAAGAGCTTGTGCTCGATTTGGTTTCGGCTTGTATCTGTACCGTGGAGATGAGGCTCAGTAATAGGCAATGATTATTATTTTCCCCCCTGGGTTCTCTATGATAATATGTAACCCCGATGATATATATAAATTGTTCAGCTTAACTCGTAGAAAGTGTATTGTAATAGGTGATGGTTTACGGCTTTTCATGATTGGGAAATTAATTGGACGAGAATTGAAATTTTTAGGGATATTGGCTCCTCAGTGAGGCAAACTATATGTAGCAGTTCTATATTTACCATGGCACCTGTAATGTATTGAGTTAGTCTTATATGTATATAATGATTTATGGAATTTTTGTGTAATTTGTTATGTGAAAAGGTAAAAAAGAAAAAATGTAATTCTTTATGACATAGGTTTTCACAATGGACGTTTCAGTTTTAAAATTGTTTTTCCAAGGATAATTTTTTCTCTTTTTTGACCATGTCTGGAAAAGCATATTTAAGTAATACCATGGGCCCACCTTTTTCATATAGAACTGTTGTATCACTTTCTTCGTCAAGAGATGCAGTACAACCCTAAAAGAATCAATTCTTTCTCTATCCCTTCAAAGCGATAGTTCCCAATGAATTTTTCATCTTTCGGAGTTGATATATTTGGGCCTCAAACTGCTCTACAATTGCGGCATGGTTAACAAAAATCCTTCCTCATGGTTTTCGAAACCTGCTTCTTCTATCAAATGTGACCGAAAGTACAACTCCTTCAATTTTCTCTCCTTCAGCATAGGCTCGTGCCACTTGTTTTTTTAAAGCTCTTCGCATGTAAAACCATCAGCTTCCAGATAATTCATGAAATTTGAAAGTAAGGAGTTGAGCTCTGTGTATTTGTGTTTGGATACAATGTATGAAATATGTTTGCTTGAATTTCATATATAAATACCGATATGGGCTCCAGCTTGATGGATCATAATTGACACCTCCAAAAAATTTAAGGGTCGGATAGGGTGAGATTCAAATCTAATCCGCAGCCCACTGACTTAATACTGGATTGGGAAATAAAAGATGAGCCCTACACACAACCCAATATCCAATCTAATTATCTAAATCAAAGACACTTTCTCTCTCACGCTCTCGCTCTCTCATCCTCACCGCATCTTCTTCTTCTTTCCTCCTCCCCTCTCCGATCGCTTAATAGAATAAAAGAAAAAGGAAGAAAGGGGAAAGAAAACCCTAACCCTAGATTGATTGATTTATTTAATTTTTCAGCGGCCAACGTCGGCGGTCTCCGATGAGAATCGACTGACTTCCCTTAAGTAGTTGATGTTCGACGAGCCCGAGAGAGATCGATCAACTGAATCAGGTTCCTATTCTCCCTCTTCTCCTCTGTCTCGATCTCTACCTCAAAAATTGCTAGAAATTTTTAATTTTTATTTTCTGTGTGTGAAAGGAATGGTTTTGGCTAAATACCCTAGGTTAAATGAAAACTTCTCTTTCATTAACGAAATCCATATATAATGGAGGAAGTTGCTCGCCCAACGTCGAAACTCGCGTAATAATTGGAGGGCTAAGGTTCTCTAATTCCTTGGTGGCCATTTCTGCCTAGGATCTAATCATCATCAGCTTTCAAAAATACAACACTGCGAAAAAAGAAAGAAAGAAAAGAAACACTAAATATTATGAAGAGAAACTCAACAAATGATTTTTGGTTATGAAGACAAGTGGTGGCTTTTTTCCCCCTATAGGGTTCATAATTATAGAAACTTAAAATGTCATTGAAATTGTAAAACAAATGTCTGGTGATGAAGTCCCAGCTCAGAGTACAATCTCTCAGATGGATCATGGATGATAAAATTTACACAAACCCCAAATGGTATTAAAACATTTAAGTGATAACAAAAATTTAAATAACTTGGTTGCTTAACGGTCTCTAAAGAAGTCCGAACTCGGGTATATTCTCTCTAATGGATTATGAAATTTACACAAACCCCAAACATGCAATCACCATATTTCATATAATGGGAAGGGTGTTTTGAGGAAAAGATGAATAGTCTTTGCATTTATTACAACTACCACAACATTTACATTGCAAGTGTGTGCAATTGCCCCCACTTGATTTTTGAAAATAACAGTACTATATGTATGGTTTATTTGCCCACAAAATAATAATAATAATAATAATAATAATAATAATAAATGGTAGATTTGCCCACAAATCATTAATTTTTTTAAAAGCTCATGCTTCCTATTTAAATCATATTAGTTGTCGTATTTATCTGTTGTTCTCTAATTAATTTTGCTATATATAGCTTAACTTGTAGAATTAGATTCAATTTGAAAATAATGGAAGAAATAAGTACAACTAACCACCATTAGTTCAACTATGAACCATACTAATTAGCAATCAAGTTTCCAACATAAGTAATTTGAATGGAAAAACAGTTCTATAATTAACAATCAAGTTTTTTAATGGATGTGGGGAAATATAAAATCAAGCGGATGCATGAAAATACCCAATCTTGGGAGTGTATGGACCAAAAATTGAAACTTGTAGGTGGGAAAATATCTTTACAAATAAAAACTGAGCATATTTTCGATATTGGTGATACACGTGCCAACACATTATACATTGATTCATGTCTTTCTGCCTTTTAAGAAGTCTAAATGATTGTTATATTTACAAATATCCGTGCATACAGATCGGTGAGGTGAATAGTGCGCTGCCATTTTTCTTCTCCGTTTTCTCACAAATAGAATATGTTGATCCTCATTTTAATTCACAAAATCATAGAAATCTTTTTCACCTTTTCCCTCACGCGAGGCATGCTTGCCAATCCGTTAAGAATTTCACATAAAAAATTTTGCTTACGAAATTAAGAGAACAAGAAGAGCACAGAGGATATGGATGATCTCCAAAATTTGTGTCAAACATAGCATAGTTACGATTTTGGAAACTCGGTTTAACTTGACTTAATTCGATTCCCAAACCACGCATGATTGATTCATTAACGTAAAAGAGTTGTTTACAAAATAAGAGATAAAATTCCTCTCTATTTTCTCACTGATAATATAGGTTGATCCTCATCTCGCAGTTCTTGAAAATCCTACCGAGCATTTTCATCATTCCACTCAGTTAAGGCGCGCGTGCGAAATCAAGAGAAGAGAAGATGGCTGAGGATATGGCAGATCTCCGATTCGAATCTGAAGTATGGAAACAAATCGATCTCTCCGAAAGGTATAAATTTTTTAACATTAATTCGATTATACTTCACTCTTTGCCCCCCTTTTTTATTTATCTTCAGCTACTTTGTTTTTGCCTGCTGCAAACCATAATGAATGGTTATTTGTTTTCTAATTCTTGATATTTGATGGGTAGATAATATGTTTCTTTGGTCTAATTCAAGCATAGGAATACCTAATTTCAATTGTACTATGATGAGAAAGATTGAAACCTATGGGGTAGATATCATTTATTTCTTGGTGATGAGCCTGGAATGGTGACACAAGATACTTTAATTTTGATGGAGAAATTGTCATGGGACATAGATTGTGTTTAGTTTGGAAGAATGAGGGGAGAAGGATATGGGAGTGTAGTCTTTCTTTACTGGTTTGCCAATTAAAATAAATAAAACAAGGTAGGAAAAGGAAGCCGAAGAAACTTTTAAGAATTTTTTCTATCTCTTAATTGGTCTCTCCCATAGTCCTATATCTAGTGAAAAGTGGTGTTATTAAAAAAAAGGGCCTGGGCAGCCGCCAAAGGGGAAGTGGCACAAAACTGCTTTGATTATCTTAATTATCTAATTTAGCAGATTTATTGCTTTAGCAGGTTGGGCCACCTATGAGGGTTGGGTGGACACTTAGGCGGCCGACCTGTCTAGGTGATAATCTAGGCAGGTGCCTAGGTGGTCCGACCTGCTTAATCAGTTGATTTATTGTTGCAAATGGGTCATATTTGCTATGTTTTTCTCCCACTTTAACCAAAAACCCATCCCAAACCCAATTAAATATCCAAATCTTTTTTTTTCCATATCCAAAAACTTATCTCTCTATCCCCAAACCAAATATCTGTAATTAATGATATACTAAAACCAACTTGGCGGGTGCTTGAGTCGCTAGGCACTAGGCGGTACCTTGACTGTCTAGCACTGCCTAGTGCTTTTTAAAACCTTGGTGAAAGTGTGTGAAAGTCTCAAGGGAAGATTTTAGCGTTTCTTGAGTTTTAGTGGATGTAATTCAAACCTCAACAGGTTTGTAATGCGGTCTTGCTAGCTATTATTTGAATGTCTTTGAAACAAGTTTGAGTTTCATGTGATACTACTTTTTTATTTGAAACCCGACTTTCTTTATTTCCTGATGATAGAACCTACTTTTCGCATCTTGTTTCTCTTTCATTTTCCTTCTAGCACTCTTAACTACAACCTTAATGTTGGCCTCAAATGCATTTATGAAATTATTGCAGTTTGAATGTCAAGAAGAGAGCAGAACCACATGTTTTTTGCTGAAATTTTTATTATGATGGAAGAAATGTTTAGAAGCATAGATTATTCTGTTTGGGTTGGAAGAAAGGGTGGAGAGGGGAAAGGATATGACAGAGTGATTTTTCATTGTTGGGTTCAAAATAATATAAATAAATACAGATAGGACAAGGAAGCCTAAGGGGGAAGCGGCACAAAATCAATGAAAATCAGTGTTGTTAAAATTTATTCTAAGAAAAAAATTGAATTTGTTAGTCGGTCTCTAGAACCAGCGAAAAGCAATGCTGGTAAAAAAAAGGCCTGGGCAGCCGCCTAAGGGCAAGAGGCACAAAACCGCTCCAACTTATTCAGCCTGCTTAAGCAGATTTATTACTTCAGCGGGTTGGGTCACCAACGAGAGATGTCCGAGCACTTCGGCGGCCAACTCGCCTAGGTGAGCAATGACAACAGACTTTCTCTTCAAAGTCAATGTTTCAGTCTGTTAGGGTCGAGCTTTATGAAGCATAAAATGAAAGTTCAAGAACTTGTCGTATAATTTATTTTGAAAAACAACACCCTTTCTTTGTTCTTTCCCAGATGCAGAACACTTGTGTTCTGCAATCCGGAATATCTGGAAGTAATAGTGTGATCGTGGAGAGAAAAAGCTGGCATTGAAGGTTATGGATTATCTCATTGTTGCTGCTGTTTTCAGTCTACAGAAAAGAGCTTTCTACCAATAAGTATCTTCGGTTTTGTTTCATCATTTCATCAACTAATGGTTAATCCCTTATGCTTATCATCCTACTTTTTATTCCATTGGCAGAACTTCTTTTTTTTTCTTAGTGTGTTCTTTAGACCTATTCATCCGTCTGTTTGGAAATGATGCTATTCAGATTCTTATAAAAGTGAGAAGCAGAAATTTCAAAGAAATAGTAGACAAAGTCCCCATATAATTTACAACATTTGAGAATGGGTCAAATAAACTTGATTGATTTTGAGTCGACTATCTCAGCACATCCTCAAAATTGAATCTCATAGCTTCTTGTAGTCCGATTTCCTTATTCATTATAATATTCTTCAGCCCTGGATTTCACCAATTTTTAGTCATGTATATTGACACCTAAAACTGATGTGATGATGATATCTCTTTTTCATTGCACTTGGGAAAATGTACTGGAGTGCATAATATAACTGAAGGCAGGTGATTTCTAGTATGAATGCAATGCCATCCTAATAGTATGTTGAGGTTGCACTTTTGAGCTAGCGTGTTATTATCTTCATTTGCTCCATTTAATCATTTATACAGTGTGGTACCACTAAATAAACTATCTGGCTTTGTTATTTAAATGGGAGTAGGACATCTAACTTGCCAAGTTGTGCGTCTGTTCATTAACAAAATAACTAACCTTTCCACGAAGTCAGCTTTTTCTTAGAGAGGTTTTTTTTAGAGGAGTTACTTACGGCTAGACTTTTAGTTATTTATGTATGCCAACCACTCATGTTCTATATTTCTACGAATTTTAGAATAAATCACAGTCTTTGAAGGTTTACGTCATTATATGACCAGTTTTGATGGAGTGGTAAAATTATAACTCATTTTTTTCATTCATCTTATCCATTATTTTGTTATTTTGTTTTGGAATGCAGCTACATGGTCTCCTATCCATTATTTTGTTATTTTGTTTTGGAATGCAGCTATATGGTCTCCGGCATGTTTGAAGAGGCAGCATCATTAGCTGCTTCTGTTATCAAACAGATACGTACCACCAATTCAGTGCAGTCACCAAGTGATACCTCATTGGTTGACATGATGGAATCAGCTGGCATGGTGTTAATTCAATCATCAAAAGAATTGGGCCGGTATGAAATTTCTGTTTGTAGATATTACTTTACAATATTGCAAGTCTGTTATGCTAGTCACTTGAATACATGCCTCTCCAGTGTAATACAAGTGAATTCGATGCCAAGTAGCACACATTTCTGTCTTGTCCTTTGCCAAACTCTCTTTTGGTTCAGAAAAAATATGGGGAGTAGAAGTTTACTCACTTCTTTATGGACCATAGTCTGGCAAGTTTGATATTAAAGGTTGGATGATGTTTGGTGATGATGACTGCATACGGTATTTCTTATTCAACTGTTTTACTTTATTTAGCTTCTAGTTAAACGGCTTAAATCGATATTGTGCCTCAGTGGCCAAAAGATATGCCTTTAACGCACCACCAATATTTTAACTAAGTACATATGATATGCGTTTGTGACCACCAATATTGTTCCTCTCCCTCCCTCTCTCCACAAACACATGCACTCCAGAGATCTTCTGTAATTTGTGATTAAGAACTCTTTGGGCTGATTGAAGCAATATGAAGAAAGTAGCGATGTGTACATCAATCCACCTAACCTGAGGGTTTGAGCATTACTGGGATAGTTTATCAACAATTCAACATTGTGAGAGCCTCTCGATCCTCCACGACAGCTGGCATCGATCCACCTTACACGAGGGTCGAAGACGTAGTTGAGATGGTATATCAAGAATGTGACCCACTGCAAATAATGGAGCAACTATATGATGTGTTGGACAACCCTACCTTCGTTCAGCTGGTCGTGGATGCAATAAGAGATTGGATGCCACGAGAGATGGCTGCTATGCCTCATGGATCTCGTTGATGATACGCAACTGTTCTACTCAACCTTGAAGACAAGGTTGTTTGGAGGGGGAAGAATTGATGTGCGCATGAGACCTATGTTCATTGCATTACTGCAACTCGCTTCCATCGACCCATGTTGTAAACAATCCATGCCATGTTCAGTCTTCTCTTTTCGGTTTCCTTGATTGCCCCACATATATTCCTTAATTTGATATTAAGACCTGTCTTGGCTGGTTGAAGCAACATGAGGAAAGTAGTGATGTGTACATCAATCCGCCCAACCTGAGGTTCGAGACGTTATTAAGATGGTATAGCAACAATGCAAGAGGCTCTCAATCCTTATGATGGATGACATTAATCCACTTAAGCTGAGGGTTCGAGACACTGAGATGGTATATCAACAATGCCACGCACTGCAAACGATGGAGCAACTATGTCTATATGATGCGTTTGACAACCCTTCAACATCTTCGCGCAGCTGGTTCAGGAAGTGTAAGAGATTGGACGCGACAAGAGATGACTACTATCACCATTGATCTTGTTGTTGAAATGTAATTGCTCTACTCAACCTTGAGGGCAATAGATTTAAAATGAAACCTTATTCTTAGGTAAATTGATTGCGAAATGCTTCTATAGAGTGTCTAATATCGAGGGATGAGCTCTGACTAAAGCTATCGAGAAGGGATCTAATTCAGATCTTCTATTTCCAACCCAATTCGTCGAAAGCCTACTTACTAAAGGCATCTAGGATGGTTATATTCAGGCAGAGCAAAAAATAATAGTCATTATGGCCTCAGCCCGGTCCCCGTATGAGGACTAGTCGATTTGCTTGAATGAATGACTTTTTCAATCTTTCGACCTTGGTTCCGTAGGAAGTTAGAAGATTGAGAAATAGAACCATCTGATTTGATTCGTTCTCAATAGTCATGAGATGATCATCTTTGGGCTATCTTTTTGTCAACGGATGTAACAAAGATAAAATACGAGCTTGTTTTATAGCAATAGTAATTAATCGTTGTTGTTTCAAGGTCAATCTATTCTCCCGTCTAGATAATATTTTTCCTTGTTCTCTAATAAATCGACTAATTAAACTCATGTTTCTATAATCAATTCGATCTCCCGATTCAATTGGGCTTTCTCGAGACCTCCGGGAAAAGCATGAAAAAAGGCTCGAATGGTACGATCTCTCCGTCACCTCCAGAATGAAAAGGGCGATCTCGTAGTTCTTGGTCTGTGAAACCACCTTTGACTATGTTAATAATAAAACATTTTATTACCTGACCCCAACGACCAAACAACGGAGTGAGCGCTAGCATGAAAGCCGAAAACTTTGTTAAAATACTCCTACGAAAAGATTTTATTGAAAACGTTCAGAAACATCAGGAAAGTAACAAATATTTCTTGGTTTCAACTTTGCGAATAGGCTAACTCTATCTCTCAATTGCCTATATCATGTGCTCGAGAAGGCCCCCCCCCAGTTCCTGGGCTGCACCTCGAGTGGCTGCTCGCTCTTGCCTTTCCTTGTCCAACTGCCAGCGATCGAGCGAAAGATTCATCCTAGTAAATGCAACCGAACTCCTTTTTTTTATGGTAGGATTTGTTTGGAAGGGAAAGAATTGATGTGTGCATGAGATCTATGTTCATTGCGTGACTGTAACTCACTCCTCATTAAACCATGATTCAACAATCCATGCAATGTTCTTTGCATATTCCTTTTGATTTTCTTGATTGTAGGAGATATCTCTTCATCAGTTGGTTTTTGTTTTCTATCTAGGATTGATGAATAACGAAAGGAAGGTAAGCTTGAAAACCGACCAATATTTTAGCACTTCTGTTTAAGGATATTTCCCGTCTCGAATTGGCTTGATCACACACACATGCATGCACGCTTTTCTTTTGGTTATAGCATGGTATTAAGTCTCATCTGGTCAACCTTGATCCCAAAAATGACCGTCGTAGTTTCGATATGGAGATTGATATCGGGTTTGTATTTTTTACCATTGTTGACAATGTTTAAAAAGCGGTATAAAAAAGAAGAGCGGCGGAATTCGTGACCGCTTAAGCGCATAAGCGGCTACTTCGGCCGCTCAAAAATCGGTTGTCTTATTTTGTTTTGATTTTGCTATTTCTTGTATTTTGTGTGTTAAATATTGATTCTAATAGTGGTTTTAACTATTTCCAAATTCTAAATGTCTAAGTTCCTCTCGAATTGAGTTTCAAAGTCAAAATCGATACTGATTGAAGTCAAAATTAAAACTCGAAGTAGAAGCTGGTCAATACTCTAAACTGAAGCTGCTCGAAAACCTTGACTTTGAAATCAAAACTTGAAAACCTTAGGTGCTTAAATCCTTGCTTTGAAACCAAAATCGATTCTCCTCCAAACTCGAAGTTAAAGTCTCCAAGTCGAAAATCCTCGTTGCTTTGCCGAAGCCAACAAGTTGAAAACCTAGCTGTTCGAAGCCAAAGCCTCCAAGTCAAAGTCGAACTATGTTAAAGTCAAAGTCCCAAAACCCGGCCAGGGAGAAAGAAATCGTGAAAAGAATTATGATATGGGGTCAAGTTAGATGTTATCATCATACCAAATGCAATACATATTTAGTCATTAAAGACTTTTTAAGGGTGTAAACATTAATAAGTACTAAAACCACACGTATAGTCTTTAAATGCACCCCAATCACTAAGAAATGAAGTAATGAAGTATAGTTACTGATTAATGGGTAAGAATATCACCCCCTTACGCGGTCGAAAGCGAAGCGGAGAAGAGTGCTTCGGCACTTAAGCAGCCGCTTAAACGCTAAAGTAGTCGCTTTTTAAAACACTGATTAATAAGGTTTTAATAATAAGTTTATTAATTGGTTAGTGGTTTCATTAATGGTTATTGGGTTTATGAATGAGTTATTTTTTTATCAGCAGACCATGAAGCTTTTGGGCAAATCATCATCGTCGTAATGAACGAGTTATTAATTTTAGTTGACATCGCTAACTAGAGTTGCATGAACATGAACAGAAGGACATAACATGACATGGGGACACCACAAAATCCAAAAATATAGAATACATGAAGACGACTATATTTTATATATAGTTATATATATATTATTCTAAAAAAGAAATAAAACATCAAACTACTACAGCAACATAAAACAATAAAATTAATAAGTCCAATATCCAAATAGACTCGTCATAAAATAACATGCAGTCATAAGTTTGAAGATAACTACCATGTTCCCACCTGCTCTTTATCATTAACAGTAACACTAATTTTAATTTTGGTCTATCCAAAGAAAAATTGTCAATCTTCAAAACACACAAACATCATATGAGGAATTAAACACATCTCTACCAAGGTCCCATACTGTTGATTCTCATTCTTCATAGTGCATGCCTGCCTCGAAGGTCGAGATAGAAAGCATAGATTGGACATGCATACACAGGTCTCGTATAGAACAAGAAAAATTAAAAATTATAACATTCAAATAGAGATCATAATATTAACATATTAAGACATGTCTAAGACACAAGGACATGCATACAGCCTGTATATGCTGTGTTTGACATGCTTATGATGTGTCTGATACGTGTCATGTAAGTGTTGTGCAAGTGTTGGTGTCTAATGCGTGTTGGACATGAACACGGCAACCCGTGGGAAGTGCCTTTGCAACCTAGTCACTAACTATTAAATAGATGTTATATAACAAATTGAAAAAACCATTCAATAAATCATTATATCACGTTATAGTAGGATATATTAGATTGATATTTTTATTATTTATTTGATTTTTTTTTACTGATTTTAAGAAAAAATTCATTACTAGTTAGATAAATGACAAAAAAATAAACCGATATTCCGATCCTACCAATGCAGCCGATTTGCCCAATTACGATCTTGGAAATGACATATACTGTATAGATACCAAGATTTTAAATCTTGACCTGTTACTTTTACTAACAATATTAATCGCCTCACTCCCGCATACTCGAAACTAGACTGTGGCCAGAAAAGGATGAGAAAAATAGAAACAAAGAAACAGTCTTGCTTTACATTATGATGATAATACAAATAACTGTTCACCAATTGTGATAGAATCAAACTTGTAAGCTACTGAAAAACCATTCAATCTTTTAATATTGATGTCAATCACTCACAGGCAACTTAAAGTTTGGTAGGGAATGAAAATTGCCCACTTTTTTCGAAGAAAAATGAAAGTTACACACTTATTTTACGATTCTAGTACATGATAGTGACATAGTCAAATGGCATTCTGGCCTCAAGAATTCATTATAGCGAAAAACAACTTTAAATTGTTCGCTTTCACTACCGAAGGGCTCCAACACTATGTTCCATGAATTTGTAATACTAGTAACTTCCAAGTGTTGGCGAAGGGCTTCACTTTGTTTGCCAGAGCCCTAAGCCTTCATTTAGAAAAACAAGAATGATAAATTTGTAAAGCTAGGTTCATTCGCTGCCAAAGGGCTTGTTCATTTACTATGTGTGCCCTTTTTTTCTATTACATGGCTTTATATACTTTCGAACTGTATTAATCATAAAACTAGCATTAAATTTTTATATGCTTTTTCTTGATTTCCTTATCGAAAAATTCATGTTATTTTGCCCAACTGGCATTATTAATGGACTTGTGATCCTTACCAATTCTTGTAATTTACTTTAATAACTTTTCGCTTTATTTTGGAAAAATGCAGGACAAGGGAACAATTTGATGAGCTCAAAATGTTGTTTGGTTCTGTAGCAGCAATACCTGTTCAAGTTTTCCTAACAGGGTATATACTTTGTATGGATGCAATAAGTTTGTTATCTTAATATTTATAGAATGTAAAAAAGAAATTATTTAAATTTCTTCTATCTAGTTTGGGGGTGTCATAATATTATCAAGAAGGAAGGATGTTGATACTTGGTTATTTTGTAGGGCTTGCATGCAAATATCAGAGGGGTATGCTGCTAACCTAATGACAATCTTTGAGGAGTTCCTTATAAGCTGGGTTTATTTGAAAGATGAAGTAAAAGTTTTGCCCAAAGCTGAATTGCACGGGCCTTTATTAAAAGGATGCTTTTGGCAGTCTACTCTAGATGTAGAAAAGTATTTGGAGGTAATAGATGTTTATGCCATAACTATCCTTGGTATGTCTCTACATAAACTAGATGCTGCTATTTCATGGACAGAGAAAGCAGAATTGCCTGAAGAAAAACGCCAGGTAAGATATTCCATTTGCTTATTAAGATGGTTTTCTAGATTTTGGTGTTGCATATACATATGCTCTTTTCTTTGCCTGTAATTTCTTGATTGTGACTGAAGTATCTTATAGGAAAATTAGGTCATATTGGCAGGTTTATAAATACCATTCTTTCAACAAATGATGTGAATTAGAGGGGTCTCCAAAACTTATTTTTGATTTAAAGTCTTGCCACTGATATTTCCAGTGTAGAGGTCCACTCATAGGATCCGATCGTTCGTTAAATTAATGCGCGGGGTTTGTGTGTGTGTGTGTGTGTTGGGGGGGGGGGGGCTAGTCTTATCAAGTGTGGATGGTTGGATCACCGGCGGAGGACTACAGTGAATTTTTGCGTGAAGAAACATGTTCACTATTAGCTGCCTTTTTCTTCAGTTAATTCTCTCTCTCTCTCTCTCTCTCTCTCTCTCTCTCTCTCTCTCTCTCTCTCAGAGACACACGCGCGGGCGTGTTGCTTCCCTCTTGAAGGTCAGCCACATAATTAGATGAAAACTAATGGGCAACACATTCTTTTTCTTTAAATATCTGTAGGATATGCTGGGGAGATTGGAATCATTGCGTTTAGCTGCGCATTCAAGCTCATCTCTATGTTCTGGGACTACTTCAACTGTGAAGGGAACTGATTCAGCTGTACCAATAGGGAAAAGTTATCCCAAGACTATGGAATTGCAAAAGCATGATAATGGAGATGAACTGAAACCTACTTCTTTGAAATCTATTCAGTGTATCTCAGATCGAACAGTTCGGTTGAAGTTGGCAAATTTGCGGTTGCTCCTTCCTCGTGGGAAGACTATGTTTCTGAGCTCGCTGATTCTTTTCACTTTCTATATTCTTCGGAGGAGACGTGCAGTCCTGCAGCGGTATGTTGAATTAAATTATTTTGCTAATTTCTATTTCTTTTAAATGTTAGATGAATTAGAGAAGGAAGCATAATTTTTGGTATTTACTTAAATTTGAGATCATCTATATCTAACTCGACATTCATGCCCATCTTTTTTTTTGGGCATGTGTGGGTAACTTCAGATGTTTAACATAAAGAAGTGTGTGAGCTGTCCCTTATTAGGCCTTTAGTGACTAAAGTACACAATATACAAATTTGTAAGCATGCAAACACAAAACAAACACAATTGCATGTGGCAAATACATGAAGCATGAGAAAACAGTTGCACAAATGTGGATTCATTGCTTAGATTTGGTTGAACCTGTGTCCAACACCTCGTATCGGATTCTAAATAATACATCCTTCTAGAATCCACAATCATAGATTGCTTTTGTTTGTCATACTAATGCCATTGCCTTTCATGCCCTTGCTCACTGTGTCCCTTTACTTCTTGTTTGTGTGCGCTCGCGCGTGTGTGGGGAGAGAGGGAGGGAGAGAGAGAGCGAGCGAGCTAGTGGCTGATATTAAACCGTTGGCTAGTGTTTAAGATGGTCGGATTGATGACATGCTCCGTCCACCTTGTTCTACACGAAGTGATCAATGTGCGAAATTTTGATTGATTTGACACCTTCCATGTATTCAATCAAGTTTTCCTTATGTATGACATTTTTATGGTGTTTAAAAGCATCCATTTTAAATGATTGACTGGGATTGGTTCAAATCAATCTACAATTTATTTACACATATATCACCTCATGTGTAGAATAAGGTGGAAGGGGAGGATTGTCAAATCGACAATCGGATTAGGCCATCTGTATGCTCTAGCTGACGGTTTAATATCAGGTACCAGTTGATATACTGTTTCCTTTTGTGTGTGTATACCACCGTTGATTTTTTTGATGTAAAAAAGTAGTAAGAATGTTCTATTATCGAAATACCTTTAATTTTGCACCCACAAAATCAACCGTGAAAATGTAGAATCACATGAAATTTGGTGCATCTTAGGATGGTGGATGCCGAATCGTAAAAAAAATGGTGGGTTGACTTTTTCGACGCCATAAGAGGAACTTCCATTCCGTGGCACCTGAGGTTCCGTTCTCTCATACACAGCGTGCACGCATGCACAACACGCACATGTATATACATATGCACGCGCACGCATACATCCCCTACTATTATAATGCTCAGACTCCCAAGGGTGTAGCTAAAGGTCATCAATTAATGGTCTTTCCTTTTCCTAAAAAAAACTTTTAAAATGAGAAAAAAACCCTCCCAACTTCCCATATGAGGTCATCCACATCATCAACATATTTAAATATTTTTAATTAAACTCAAGTTTCGAACCCCCCACCCCACCCCCACCCCACCCCCGCAACAAAAAAAAAATCTAGGCGCCGATATTCATGCCAACCTTTTTCAATTTGTTGAGGTATCTTTAAAACTTTATTTTGAAACCTAAATATTTAAATGATATAATATTTATTTAAACAATATTATATGAACTATACATTACGTGCATCGCACGTGCAAAAAACACAAGCATGTATATATGTATGTGCATATTTTCTCAGATTTGCTTTTCTTTTCGTTTTTTGTATGTATATATGTATGTGTATATTTTCTCAGATCTGCTTTTCTTTTGTTTTTGTTTTTTGTTTTTTTACAATTAGGAACATTGCTACAATACATTTGGAATGTGGAATGCTGCAGAAAATATTGAACAATATTTCGAAAGAAATTAAATATCACATAGATAGAAAGAACATTGGATGTTAGGTGAGAGGGTGATGCTGCTCGCCTTTTTAAGATTATAATATAATGGTATTTGAGCTTAATACCACAAACTTTTGCCATATTCACACTAAGCTACAATCAAATTCTTAACCACAGTAAACCAGCATGAATTTTTCTGACTTGCAGCAAAGCAACATTTGATGGTTTGTTGTCTGTGACTCTGAGCATACCAGGTGGTATGTACCTGAATGATAGAAAGTGGCATCAATAAGTACTTTGCATGTTTGTCATTCAGTGGCACTCTATATAACAAGGGAAAGCAAAGAAGGGTTACCACGGTTAACACCATAATGGTTACAATTCAAATGGGAACCTTCATGGTGGTACACTCATGGTTATTTACAGTAGGTACAGATACTCCAGGAAGTTTAATGTAGTAAAGGATCATGGTAGTTAGTGAAATATAGCATTGTCAACATGTTTCAGGACTTACCAATTGGGCCTAGCTCATGGGTAAGAATTTCCTCTCCAAAGTGAGGTCATCGGTTCAATTCGCAGAAGGGGTGCACCAAAATATCAAAAATAAAATTCAGGACTTTATAAGTACGTTATCTAGAAGTACTCTATGGGTTATTGAGAAAAAGTTCCGTAGTGTTATTGTATTTTAATTTTCTATATTAAGTTTAGCCAATAAATAATATCTCGTCTTATATTTGTTAGGGATTATATAAAAAAGCATTTTCATCTTACAAATTGAATTTCTGCATAATTCTTCAAATGATGATAAATACTATGGATCCCATTATTTGAAAGAAACAAAAGGATGCACTTTTCCTTTTTTTCTTCTTGTTTTTATACCATCAATTATCTTACTTGTTAATATGTCATTATGATAGTACTCATAGTAGCATCCTTCTTTTTTGTTTATGTTTACTGCCTCATATCTATATGTTTTTAATTCTTGTGGTTTCATGTGAAGAAGTCTGGTTAATCCTTTTCTTTTCATTTTGTTTGTTTTTAAAAAAAAATTAAAATCTTAATCTTCAATTTCTTTTTACATTGTCTACAAATAGGTATTTTGGAATATTTGGAAAATCATGATCAGGGAACAAACTGAACCCAGTGATTTTTTGGAATATTTTTATCGTGTTTTTCTGTGTTTGTTTAAACGAACAGGAGAATAATTGAGGCATCTGCTCATTTTCTTAATTAAATGTTCTATTTCTTGCAGTGTCTTTGAAATCTATAACTATTGGGCTGAAGGTTGTCTTATAATTGTAGGTTACCTGATGCTATGACTAACACAATTAGACACAGTCAAAAAATAATATAATTATTATACTTTTCTTTGATGTCGTATTGCATTGGCTTGGCTACCTGGAGCATAGCATAATTTGCTGCAAAAACCAATAATTACATCAATAACCATAATTTTCCAAGCATTAATCAATAATTGCATCAATAACCATAATTTCCAATCATTAACCAATAGTTACATCATTAACCATAATTTTCCAACTATGATTTTTCCTTAAGATGGATTTGAAAATGAAGCTGCATACCAGATGGATTTGATCGTATAAAATGCTACATCTTTTGGATATATGATTATGACACCTATGAGGGGGGTGCCACATCAACCATCATTACTTTCATTATAAATCTGAAAGGGAAAAAAAACGGTGCATTTCGACTTGTAATTTATTAGCCAAACAGAAAATGTAGTTTGGATTTGTAAATCCTACAACAAAAGTTGATAACAATTAGCAAGTGATTTGAGGCTGTTAACTTGCAACAAGTAATATTGCAACATTTTTACTGCTGCGATGTTCCTAACATGAAATGGAAGTTCATAGATCCTTAGGTCGTTGTATCATTACTGAAATTTGATCATGATTTACAGATTTGTTGCAAGACAAGCCTCAGCCGTAAGAAGAGCTCTGATCGATGCATGGCAGCTCGCCTTCTCTGTCCAGGTCAATCCACTTGCCGCTGTTCAACAGCTGCCCTCCGCTGCGTCAAGGGGAAACAGGTGACGGTTTCATCGTCTGTAATTGGAGTCAAAAAAACGGCGCAAGATTCTCATTATCATGTATAATATAATCAGAGCTGCAAAGAAGAATTACATACAACTTTCTCCCACAATAATCAAAATGTTAAATTATGTCAACAGAGATGTATGGAGTACCATCACTGTCAACTTTTGATGCACAAATGTAATCAGTGATGGAAATTAGCTCAAGGAAAAACGAATATCCTTTAAATTGATTAGATTTACTGTTATGTATATTTAATAATTACTTGGGAGATCTCCAGTAGGTTACAGTTGTGCTATATCCTCCTCCCTTTTCTTTTCTTTTTGGTAATACTTTAACAATCACCCTGTCACCATCATTGTGATTAGATTTTACAGCTTCTGGGACTCTGCTGCCGGAACTACAGTCACATTCTGGAAATAACTGTTTGTTGATAGGGTTGTTCAGAGTCTAAACTGCAGTCATATGATAAATTAATTGTGTCTCAAAGTTGTAAACATATGCTTTTTAGGGCATGTTGAAGGAAATTTTGTTTGTTTTGCGAAAGAATACAGTGCGAAAGAAGCTGAGTTGGAGCTTATGTAATGGATGTAGTAATGGAAAGTAAATTTGGTTTGTTTGGTTGAAATAAGAAAAGTAAGAAAGATGCATGCTTTCTTTGTGAGAAATTTTAAATTTTGAAAGAATAGAATAAAATATTATTTTCTTTGCTCTCCTGCTCGTTTTCTTGTCACTTCTAAGGTTTTGTTGAGAAAGTGGAATCGGTAAAAAAGCTCTTTGTGGTAAGAAAGTAGACTGCATTTTCTACGATTTCTTTCTTGCATCTGAACAAAGGATGGTAAGAAAGTGGGATTACTTTCTTACTTTCTTTGCTGCTTTCGAATCACCAAGCATGCCCTAGGGGAAGAGGGACCTGCAGTGGCCTTACTCAAGCTACTGCAGGCCCCAGGAGGTTAATTGCAGCGAAAGCCTTGGAGCCCACAGTTGCCTGGATTAGGCTCCTTTTGGCATTCCTTTTATTCTAATATTATGTCTAGGATAAGTTTTTTTGTTTTTTTTAAAATGAAAAGTTGAGCCGTAGCTCGTGTCAATAGTATATAAATAAAAAAAATTTTAATTACATGAGATAAATTATCTTGGTTGAGAAAGGGGGGAAAAAACAATATCAAGGCTTCCAAAACTCATATTGTTAATTGCAGTAGTTTCGTGTTGTCCTCGGCTTCTCTTTCATTTTGATAATAGCTATTGTTACCCACAACTAGAAGCGAAACCATATTTTGCAAGATATCACACAAGGACGAGTCTTTATTATTGAAGATGTTTGAATTTCTTATATTGCACAAGCAAAAGCAAATGATTATCTTTAAATTGTCCCAGCATCAAGAAGCCCCTAAGTTTGGTGGGTCCCGATTAAGAGACATCTCTTTAATATTATCAGGTGCCATCGAGTAATCTCAAATGCTCTTGCCATTATAGATTATTAATTGAGACATGCAGAATCAACCACCCTTTAAAGGCTTCGTCAACATTTATTAATTGGGATGCCTGAGAATAAGAATTTTCAACGATGCTGTATAAACTTCAGGACGTTATGTGTAAATATGATGCCATCTCATCCAGAAACATTTGTATGTCGAAAATTCATTGGGGAATTATGTGCAAAATGTGCATTCATATATGCATAAATAATTCAAATCTCATATCATATTTTGTCTTTACATCCATACATTCGTCTTTTCTTGATCCTTGTAATTATATACAAATCACATGATGTACAAACTGTACACTTGCAATAGCTGTAAATCTGCACCAGATGCGTTGCGGTTTTGAACATTGATTCTCCTCGAATCATCCTTATATCATACCTTGCAATCATCGAGGTCTCGGATTGGAATTTGAAATCATCCATGTAGCAATTACATCGCCAAGCATATCGACATTTTTTGAATTTTGAGCTCGAATAATTCCAGCGTCTACGTTAAACGTGCTTCTTGCTTCTTTAGCTACTGTTTCCAATGGAGTCCCAATGGTCAAGTTCGTCAGAAGTTCGCCTCCTTGGTTTACGGCATCTACCATTGCCGGTGGAACATCTGGCAAGACCTACAAAGAGTTGAGACATCAGCAATGTTAATAGGTGTGAAAGTTTTGGATACAGAAATTTGGATGCATCTCTTATGGAACAATGCTGGAAAGTAAATATAATGCTAAATTATACTCCCTCCATTTCTTTTGAGTAGCCCCTTTTTGGATATCTATTTTTATTTTATTTCCCAAATTACTAGTCCCTTTAGAAATTCAAGCATGTTTACTCCATGCTTCTAAAAGAAATGTGCTTTATATATAGAGTTCCAAATTTATCCATAGGGTTGAATTAGAATTTCTCATTATGACATCTTAGATTAGAGTAGTTATACTCTTCTTAAGAAATATGCAAAAGGAAAAAAGGACTAGTTACCAGAAACCGAAGAAGTACCATTCTACCATTTTATGGTGCACTTTACATCCAAAATACAACAGATATCAACTATTCTGTCTCTGCAACTTTTTTCCTACCAGTTGCCCATCATTCAGGTATAAAATATGTGATTTCAGTGAAAAGTGACAGAATAACCGGGTGGACTCGAGAAGAAAACGGTTGCAATAACAGGTCAAAAATATCAGCAGTTAAAGCTGGGGGATACGGTGCAGTTATTTGATAGTTATGATGGTATCTTGCTATAGCATAAGGAAGTTTCCTGCAATTTAGATTCTCGGAGAGAGAGAGAGAGAGAGAGATTTCCAGGCTTAGAAGCTCCACAGAAACACTACAATAATCACAGATTTTTTATTATGAATAAAAACCATGAAAACAACAGAATTACCTGTTGCAGAGGGAGGCCATGATCTCCAGGAACGGATCGAATTGACAAATCCAATGAAGAACTTATGGCAGAGTCTACACTCAACAGCTGGGTTAACGTTGGAGTCTCATCAATCGTATCATCCTTAAACTTAATCAGGAGGTTTGTTGAAACACCATAGTAAGATTTTACCTGAAACAGAGAGCGACTAAGGAACTCGAATATTTTGAAGATAATCATATATTATTTCAGTTTTGAATTTCCTTAGAACATATAATAACTGTGGAGCTTCAAATAGATTGCAAATTTATAGATCTAGTTATAATAACTAGATTAGACCCTAGAAGGGAAAATTATTGTTTTCTCTGCCCTCTCTCAAAACTAATGGTGAAACTTTTTATAGCCCATTGTCCTAATTATATCCTTCATTTATGACATCTGTTGTGGATGCCAACTGGATTTGCACTTTCTTAAAAATGTAAATTACAGTGCAAACTCCTCACGTTTGTGAAATAAAATATGGATTTGAGTAATACTTTACCTACCAGCTTGAATTCCTACCACAATCTACCCAAGAGACAAAATGGTGGGACCCACAACACCTAGATACCAGTGCCAAACATGTGAGCCCATGGACCCATGGTGTTTGTCTCTTCGGTAGATTGTGGTATGATTTCAAGCCCGCTTTCATGTCATAAATGTTCAAGTTTTGACAATAATGGTACCAGTCTTGCCTAAGCTAAGGGACTGGTTGTTCGGAAGTACCGAAAGAACCGAAACTAATATTGAAATAGCTTCCAAAAAAATCGTCATGGAAGCAGACCTAAATCTTACTTCTGGTGTTTGTTTGTATGATTTTTGAAGAAGAAAAAATAAAGCAATTTCTTATGTTTCTTTTACAAGAAAAACAAAAAAAGAGTATTTTTAAATAGTATTATATCATTAATTTATGGAAGTAACAAAGAGAAGTATTAAATACTTAATACATTTTCTTGTTCATTGTGCTCCATAGTTACTTCCCAACCAAAATGAGAGAAGAAAATATTAGAAGTAACCATACCATATAGAATCCACTTCATCATCATCATGAAGTAATTTCCAAACTCTACTTCTGTCAAAACAAACACCTGAAGTATCTAAAAATAAACTTACTTCCGGTACTTCCATGCAAACAAACAAGCCCTAATATAAAATGCTACTTCCATTCTTTAACTACGGAATATGGTTTAATATATTTATCAACAAACACCTATGACCCAATATGCAAGTGTAGTCAAATAATCCTAATTGGAGAAAAGTCTTAGACCAGTAGTTCTACAAATTTCTTCAGCACCAAAAGCTAGCGCGGACCCACGTTCAATGGACTCCCAAATTTCGGAGAAAAGAATTTAGTATTGGTTGAAGCCCGAAATTTTTGGATATATGTTATGTATATTTAGTTTTTTAAAAATAATCTATAAGAGCACATAGCTCAAATGGTAGTGCATTTGATTCCAAAATAAGAGGTTATGGATTCAAATCCCACAATACTTATTATTTATTTTGTTTTTATTTAGAATTTTTTGAACAAGAGAAGCTTAAGAGTTAAGAAAAGCTAGACATTTTTAAATAATAAAACCTTGCACTCCAAGTCATGAAGTCTAAATATATAATATTGTAAAATTATATAATAAAAATAACTATTCCATATTAATTTTAACCCTTGTTCAATTATCAGATTGTGATGGCATAAGCATACAATGTAGTTGACCATCTTAACAAAACATTATTATGTATAATTGCCGATGTGCCCGCTCCAAGGTTGCATGGACACAGATACGGGAACACGAATACTACACGATACGATACATCGACACGGAAAAATTTCAAAATATAGGATACAGAGACACGGCTATATATATAATTTTATAAAGATAAATAAAATATCAAACTATTATGACAACATAAAGGAGGAAAAACTAACAAGTCTAACATGTTACACGCTAATAATATACTACAAATATGTTTATACGTATATGACACGTATAGAACACATATTGTATGTATATGACATATATGCAAGACGTCCAATACACGTCATGCAAGTATTTTGCAAGTATTGATGTCCGATACGTGTTGGACACGGATACGGCGACCCGTTGAAAGTGTCCATGCAACCTAAGCCCCCTCTGACTAAAATTCCTGGATCCGTCGCTGCTGAAAGCCCTCAATAACAAGTCATTGGAGAAAGCATACTCTGCTCAATAACCAAGTTAACTTCCCACTCGAGTATTAAACCACTCGTCTCTATGAAAATGGCAAGATTTTTTTTTCAAGTGGCCTTCCCACTTAAACATTAAGAACTTGCTTTAAGCCTTGCACATTGGATCACTTGTAAATGGTTTCATGACTCTAAAAACTGAACAAGGCCAGTCCTGTTTTTCCACAAGCTAAATTCGCATGTGTTTGGGACAACCTTCATGGCTCACATATTTACTCATTCTTCTAGAATCACTTTCTGCAAGTATGTTAGAGAAATATAATGTAATTTAAGTTTCTTGTTTCATCACAAAAGACAACAATTGAATCTTATATTGACCATTTGAATCCAGTTAATGTGCCAATAACATTTCTTAAAGCCCATAATCGGAGATTTGGAGACTTCTTAAAGCCAAGATATGGTAATAACATTTCGATCTGTAAATTAATCTAATAGATGCATATCCTGAAATACATAATATACATTAGCTCCTCACCCTTCTAATATCGATGTTTCACTTCTATTACTTGAAACTTAACTACCTTCTGAAGCCAAAAAGAAAAAAAAGTAGCAGGTCATATCGTACCATTACAAATTTCTGTGATGAGGAATCTAGAGATTGAATAACTCCTTAAATGCAGTTGTCCCCCTCATTAACCTTGCATTAGTTCTATTATCCATGTCCACATCTAAATCAAGTGTGATAGACAAGAAAAGATGATTCTGTCTTCATCATCAATTTTAGTTTGGGGATCTCATATTCATTTCCACTCGGTAAGCTATATTGCATTCGCTATACTTTGGTTCTGCTGATTTTGAATTCTTACCAACTTTTATCGAGGCTTATAGAGCTAACCTCATCTTCGTAAGTGACCACTGTCTGCAAACTGTTCAGCAGTTCATCTGCATCATAAATGAGCCAGCTGAGCCTAGAACAGATGGAGTGTACATATAGTACACTTTACTCTTTCCTCTTTCCTCTTTCCTCTTTCCGTACTATTTATTACTCATCTTCTCCATACACATTCTACAAGTCTAGAGTGAAGCAGATTCCAAAAAGCCCAAGTTTGTCTCCGTATGAAGCCAAAAAGAATGGTTCCCCCTAAATTCATGATAGATAAGTATCAGTGTCCATCGCATAATAGAACCTACAGCCATGTCCTCAAATGCATACTTGCTTTCTTGGAAACTAAAAGTCTGTCATTAATGGTAAGCTATCATATATGACATTTTACTTTTGAGAAAGGTCATAAGTTGAGGGAAGGTTGCCTACAGAGAAAGGAATATCTGGCCACCAGAAAAGGGTAGGACTTACCACTTTATTCTTTAAAAATGAAATAAAGGAAACTTAGGAAAGATAATAGAACCCACATGATAGTTGACAAAATCCTGTAACTAAAGTAATCGCCACATTTTTTAAAGATGGGCATAGACCTGTAGGTTCTCTAAACTTGTCATTTCTATCTACATCCGCCACTTTGAATCATAGAAATGAACTTTCTAACATAAACATCATATTCAAGAGATCCATAACTACAAGATCCAAACGTCTAACAAAAAAATCATGTGGTCTTACTCTACCCTGTGATTTTATGAACCAGCAACCTCTAAGAGGTAAATATAAGGAATTTTCCAATAACTAAAAGAACTCCCTTATATATCATCAGGTACCAAATGAAGGAGCTTAGCCTCCATTACTAAAATGCACTCAACCACTTTTTTCTATTATTGTTATTACTGGTTTAAGGCAGCAACCTGTTGAATGAGCTAATAATAAAGGGCTAAATTGCACAAATGTACCCATCAACTTTCACATTTGTTGCGATTGATACCATGAACTAATTTAATTACAAACAAGTACAATGATCTATCACACCCGGTTGCAACTAACTACCATCAACTTCCGTCTGCAAGCGTTATATTTAACTGCCATGTTATCAATACTTGACTTGTTTTCCTCATTTTACCCTTATGTTCTCATTCAACCCCTAAAATTTCGAGGGTATAATTGTCCATTAAGGCACAAAAGTTAACGCCGTATAGTAGTTATGTCAAAAAAATAGCTCATGGTACTCATATCTAATTATTAAAGTTCATAGTATCAATCGTAAAAAACGTGAAAATTGTTGGGTACATTTGTGCAATTTAGCCATAATAAAAAGTTAAAATATACCGACTTATCAAATGATGGTATAACAATATAAATACATTAACTTTTCAGACGGAAGAAAAGTTGATGGTATTTAGTTGCAATCGGAGATGATAGTCCATGATACTTATCTCTAATTATTAAAGTTCATAATATCAATCGTAAAAAAATGTGAAAGTTGATAGATACATTTATGCAATTTAGCCATAATAAAAAGTTAAAATATACTGACTTATCAAATGATGAGAAAATTTCATTGTAATATATGGTAGACACCAATTTTGGGAAGAATATGATTCCTATGAAAGGGAGCATCTTATTACTAGCTATCGTAATCTTATATTCCCGAGGATACTAACACCAAAACAAATGTGGTAATTTTTCTTGAGAATCTAGGATTACCGCATAAAAGCACCATAAAAGTATGTTTATACAATAATTGCTTTTGAAGTTTTCCGAAAAAGATAATATAACTAGCCAAGGTATTCGATTGAGTGGACCTAATGGTCAATCTCTTCAACTCTAGTTAGCCTATGCCTTATTCGTAGTATTTCTTGACAATATGCTACTTCTTTGCTCCATTCTCATCTTCATGCATGATCATAAAGGACCATCTTATTGTGCATCTTGTTACCGATTCAATATCTATGGCCATGTAATGATCTTCGGTTGGTGGCTCATACAGTATTTAGAAACTAATAAAAAATAGTGTCGCTCAATGTTTTAAATTACGGCCATAGCGGCCGCAATAGCGTTTTAGACCCTCGGACGCTATACGGGATGCACCGGTATGGTTTTATAGCAGATTAGGCCATAACGGGCGCCATGGTATCCGCTACCCGCAATATTTATAGTATAACGAGCGCCATGACACCCGCAAATGATGATTCTACCTCCAACTCCGATGTTGATGGAGATGATTAAGTTTGCTTTTGTGATGCTTGATTGTTTGTTGAAAACTTATTTCATTTTGGTTTTTTGAATTATGATGCATGAAACTTATGGTTGTTTGTTAGCACTTTTGCTTTTTAGTTTTGGATAATGATAATGATTGTTCCTTTTATTTTGAGCATTAATGTGTATGGAAACTTATGTGAAATATTATTTAATCTAATTCTATAATGAACTTCATTCCATAACACTTGTAGAGCCAATTTTTATATAAAGGCTGCCATAAAGACCGCTATCCGATATTCACCATGAAACCCCCAACCGCCATACGCGATTTACAACCTTGGAGTCAGTACAATTGCCACAAATGGAAGAGTGAAAAATACTACTTTAATACTGGAAAACACGTCTCTGAACAAGGTTCTACCACTATGACTTTAATGTTTGGTTCTTCAATGTAATTAAGTCAAAATTATCAACTATTAACACAAAACAATTTTGTTAGTACGCTAAATCATATCCTTTTTCCGAATGCACATGGATGCCCAATATAAAAATTTATCATAAAAGAAAAGATGTAACCCCCTAAAGGAAATTGATAAAAATATTAAAGATTTCTTATCCGGAACTTTTGGAACCTTGAATAATGGGTTTTCATATTCGGCTAAGGTCCCATTAGCTCTAATTGAATGCTATTGTACTACCCACCTTCTATGGATGGAGTACACTATCCTGGAATGATAGGGCAGTACTTAAAAAGCGAGTGTCAAACCTATTACTTCTTGATCTGGGACTTTTATCTGTAGGCCGATATTAGTATGTTGATTGCTAAGGTCGTTAAATGAAATTTATAGTAGGATGGATACATTTGAAGTCACGAATGGTAGCACATTGTCTAGAAGTTTCTCAAGGGTAATTTTGTAAATTAATGATGAGGGGTCTATAAAAGTGCATATTATCTTTTAGGGTTAGCATTCAGGGGAAAAGGAAATGTGGCTAGGTTTTCAGGTTTCTCATTTCTCTCTTTACCTTTTTTATTTATTTATGATTCTTTTTTTATCGATATTATTTTACATCATTTCATTAATTTGCTATTCAAAAAAGTTTGGTATTGACCTTGAGAAACGATCTCACCATACAACCGTATTGAATCCTAGATTTCATTGTTTTGAAACTTTATAAAAAAAGGATGATTAATTGGAGCTCATGTGATTTCATTCCTCAAATAGAGTGTTAAACCCCGATTTAAAGAACAATTGGCCATATGCAAAGTAGGCAGTCTAAAGACCATTTTACCGGCACATATTAGATGTATGTAACCCATCAAATATCCAAAACATGATGCACATACTCAATATCCAATTATTAAAAGCCTTTTTCCTTTTCCTTGTTACCATATTTTTCCGCAATTATAAGGTAGAAGTCTGACAAGTCAAGCTCGTATTTGATCAATTGTTTGATTTTGTATGACCAACTCTTACACGAATTTTCAAGTGGATGAGATCGGTCGAGTGGTCTCAATTGGAGATGGAATTGCACGTGTTTATGGATTGAACGAGATTCAAGCTGGAGAAATGGTTGAATTTGCCAGCGGTGTGAAAAGAATAGCCTTAAATCTTGATGTATCAAGGCATAAGCGATCAATCTAGAGTTTTTAAATCTATACGTCGAGAAATCTAGTTATTTGCTAAAAATTTCTAAGTTTCTAACGGATGAAAGATCGAAGTATGTTGAATTTTCACCAACAAAATTTTGATTAGTTAGCGTTCTATTGTTAAGATGAAGCATGATGTGTTGAAGGTCAAGTGAAACACACCATCCAACACATCCATGTCTTCACTGATACGATAATAGTCTAATACTCCAACTTGTATAAGGAGTCATTCTATCATCATTATTGATCAAATATAATCTTGAATTTCTTCTCTGTTGTAGATTATTGATACTAAACATATATGTCTAAAAATGTTAGTTCCATCCTGATCATTCAGTCATTAAAACGAAATTCATGCCTCTGGTTAATGATCAATGAAACAAAAAAGGCATATAATATAAAAGTTAAAATTTATAATATGAATATGATGTTATACAGCTATAAAATATGTCTCAACAAGTGACATCAATGCTAAAAAAGAGGAGAAAATAGGCCTGACAAAGCCATTTCAAGTCATTAAGTTTACAGTGACAGTCTCTAAGCAAGACTGCAAGAGTGAACTACTACATGACATCATTTTCTCAGATCCAATGCTGCTGCAAGCCAAGCGTTTAAAACTGTATGGCTTAATTATCCGTACAAGTTGGATTGCTTCCTGCTGGTGACAGATCTATAGCCACTTAAAGCTTAGCAGGCGGGAATTATGCCAAGACTATTACCTTTATCATTTTTCACTCTGATGCCTTATGATTTCAAGATGTATTGAATTTGGTGTTGGTCCGTTAAATTCATAGTAAATTCCAAATATCAACATTGAACGGGTAATCTTGAAGTTCTAGATTTAAACTTTTAGTAATTTATTATTGGTGCTTAAAGGGACCATGGATTAATTAACCCTAATGGTTGACAAACTGATTGGCTGGAACAAATAATTAAATAAGTTTCTAGCACTTGTACAGAGGCCATGCTGGAAAAATCAGTATTATCTAAGGTACTAGTTCCCAAAGTGGAGGGTGAGATGGCGAAGGCATTGCCCCCAGTAGTTGACCTTGACTCCTGTAATTAATTGGCGGCGGAGGACGAAAAATAACTTAGGTGCAGATTAACAAAGGGTTTAAGACTTAAAGAGAGTCGCAAACTGTATTACCCAAAAGCTTAAGCTGTCAGGTTGTGGGATAACTGTGTAGATCAAGCCACTTTAACTATTTTAGTATCAGACCTGACTCTGAAACCACAAAAGCTTAAGCCGTTGGGTGACAACATTCACTCTAACAAAGAGCACTGCATTCAGTTCCATAATCAACTGTCCATTATACACACATTTGCAGAAACTTACAGTTCAGTGAAAGAATACAAGAGAATGCATGTACTATTATTTGAAGTCCTCGGATTTGGCAAAATAGCTTACATGTAGTAACTGGGTTTTGTTGTTAGTTACAGTCGTTCCATGAGAATAATTGCATGTTAGGTTTTCAACCAAGACTCACTGATCCCAATGGCCGATATACTCCCGATAAAACCAGGTTCTTGTGCATATATATTTAACTTCTGCATGTGTATAAGTCCATACTATTATGCATAATCAACAAATTTAATGATCCAGGTATCTAAATGAACGTTGTACACTGAGTATCAAGCCTTTAATTCCCAGTTTTTTCTTCTCATGTATGATCATAACATTTATGTCAGCAGAAGCATCCCAAATTTAAAACTTAAACAAAACCCCTTGTGCAGTAAAGAGCAACCTATTGGAATTATAGTAACTTCCGCTTGGATGACACAACCATATGCATTCTGAATCGTTAAAATGAGATGATATAATCATTCATTTGATTATTCCTTAACTTAAAACCTTAGTATAATCCCATTTATCGATCACATATATCGTTTAAACCCTTTGCGTAACCGTATGTTAGGTGTTCTACACATGAATAAACAATCATATGATAAAAATACTACAGATAAAGCGAAATACAAAAGCATTGTCATAGAAAGCATGGTTTGAAATCTTAACCTGTCCTAATCCGAGATAGCCGATTCCGATCCAAAAAATGACTGTCCGGGTATCGATACCGAGTAACATTGGGTTTAGCATTTGATTAATGGGGTTCTAGTTAATCGGTTAGTGGGTTTATTAAAAGGTTGATGGATTACGGTTTATTTGACGTCAAGAATTACAGAAATATATAAAAAGATTATAATTATTTTAAGTATTAAAGCGATCATTTTAGACATCACTAGTCGCTAAAGAATTGGTGAAATTGTTTACCGTAATTATAAATATTTATTTTTAAAAACCAACTCTTAAATATCTTTTTCTCATGTAAATCCGAAAATTACAATCCATGACAGCTGATACTGCCGAATGGCCGATTTGGATCCCAAAAGTGGTTGTCCGATACCAACACCGATACCGAGATTTTAAACCTTGCTAAAAAGAATGGTTAGCTTGGAGAACAGCTACAAAAAAAGTTTCATAAAATACATACACAAGAGTTTAGCATTTCTGCTACCACTGTCATCAAACTTCTGCTGGCTTGCCATATCCTTGGGGCAGTATAAGCATAAAATTTATGTATAGATATATGTCTGCATGCAGGAATTTATTGGAGGTTTAACATTAACTCAATAACCAGAAGTTAAATTTTGTCAAATTGTCCATGGAACCTCATACAACTTCAAAGTCTCGTTTTATGGACAAAAGCAGATGAAAGATGGTGATGAATTATGTTGATGTTTTCTATGTACTGACTTGAAGAAAAACATCGGTTACCGTACAAATGCACATCAAGCAACGAATAAACTACGCTAGTACTTAGCAGTTTAAATTTTCAAATGAAAAGGTAAAAGGAGAGCTACATACCAGTCGACGGGTCTCCTCTGGTTTAGGAGTGAAATCTTCTCTTCCATTAACTAAA
Organism: Agapanthus africanus; assembly: GCA_030015575.1. Lineage (NCBI taxonomy): Eukaryota > Viridiplantae > Streptophyta > Magnoliopsida > Asparagales > Amaryllidaceae > Agapanthus > Agapanthus africanus. The sequence goes on along the minus strand of CM057349.1, from coordinate 409,604,291 downwards.
TCCATATATAATGGAGGAAGTTGCTCGACCAAAGGCAAAACTTGCCTCATAATTGGAGGACTAAGATTCTCTAATTGCTTGATGGCCATTTCTGCCTAGAATTTAATCATCATCAGCTTTCAAAAACATAACACTGCAAAAAATAACTAATAATTATAAAGAGAAAACCATCAAATGATTTTTGGATATGAAGACAAGCGCAAGCATATTTATCCCATTGGATCAAAATTATAAAGACTTAAAAAGTCATTGAAATGGTAAAACAAATTTTTGGTGATAAAGTCTAATTATAGAATGCACTCCATGCATTTTAGGTAGAAACGGTATTCCTTTGCTGAAATGTAAGCCATGCACCATGAATTAAAGAAATATTTTTTATCCAATAAAGAAATTAGGACACGGGTTATTGGGCTACTATATGCAGTCAACCACACTCAGATACAAGACTTATTTCCAAAATTTGGCGATTCTAGCATCAGGACTATCCATGTCAATGTAGGGTATTTTTCATCACCCCATTGAGATGCGAATACGCGTCGCTTGTCAGGCGTACTACAGATTCCCCCTATCTAGGGTAGGCGGGGGTTTATTGATTGTGGGGATCCGAATCTCCAGCAGCTGCGGACTAAACTATTGTTAATTACCCCCCGCCTTTGGAGGGAAGGAACCTCCGATTGACGGGTCAAACTGGTCATGCGAACTCAATGTGCAGTGTACGTGTGTTGTGTTTTGAAGAGTCTTGCGTATATCGGGGGCCTCGCAGAGTTTACAGGAGTCCTGCTACCCGGATAGCGGGTTGGGGACAAAAGGGCTAGCAGCCCTCTTGTGGGGTGCGGGGCTACGTCCCGTTAGAAATTTTTTCTAACGGGGGAAAATAGCGTCCAAAGAACGCGTGGGTGCCAGCGCCTCACGTGCTTGGCGCGCGGGCGCTGGACGCCAGCGGAAAAAAGAGGCTTGGCCCCTACTGAGAGTTGTATTCCCAATTGACTTTTGGTATTAAACTCCTAAAAAGAAAGACTTTTTTTTCTGTGTTCGGAGTTAAACTCCAAAGAGATTTTCGGAGCTGATGAAAGGGGAGCTCTTTCTTCTCCCTTGAGCCCTGGGTTTTCTCTTGAGCCTTGGATCTTCCCAAAGTGAGATTTTTGGAGATGGGTCTCTTTCTTCCTCCTTTCTGTTGGCTGGATCTTGGAGAATAAAATGGGAGTGATACTTAAAAATCTCCCATTTTAGAGATTTAATGGAATATTTGAGTTCCCCTTCAAGGATTTTATAGTGAAAACTGTTTCTTTTTGGAAAAAGAAGAGTTAAACTCTTGATTTATTTCAAAAAAAGGGAAGAAGGTTTAGAACCTTGAGGAAGGAGGAAGCACAGAAACCCTAGATTTTAAGGAGAATGAATTATATGTCTTTCATTTCATTATCATGTTATCTTATATAGGCTCACAAATTTACATATAGCCCCTTGGGCTTTACAAAATGGCATTTTTGCCTATCTCATGCCTCATGTGCTCATTTCTTTTGCACATGAGCCATGGGCTTTACAAAAATTTGGTTTTATGCCCGTTTATTTTATATTCATGCATGAAAATTATATCAAACTTATTTATTACATAATTTTCTTCCCGGCATGGGGGAGACCGGCCGCTTCATGTTCGGACTTGACTTGGGCATGGGCCCACTTGGCCTGGGCTTAGACCCAATTGGCTTGGGGTTGACTTTGATTTTGACTTGGTCAACCGGGATGTAATTTTTGACCCCAACAAAGTGCCCCCCATCAATAAATGCACACCGCGTATATGAGTTGTGTGCATAAAATTGATGGATCTTGTAGTTGGATTTCAAGGTGGAACATCATTCTGGGGGCGGAGTATCATTCCGGGAGCATAATTCCGAGGATCGGAGCATAATTCCGAAAAGCGGAGCATGATTCCAAAGGGAGGATATATTCTGCGACGAACAATAGTTTCGACGCAGAGTTCCGGGGGAAGCATGATTTCGACACGGGGCAGTTGTATCCTGGGACGAAGCTTAATTCCGGCGCAGGACAGACATTCTGAACGAAATATAGTCCCGATGCAAAGGTTGATTCTCAGGCGAAGCATAATTCCGACAGGGAAGGCAGATACTCCGAGGCGAAGCATAATTTTGACACGGGGTACATTCTGGGACGAAGCATGATCCCGACGCAGAGCTTGGTATTCTGAACGAGATATAGTTTCGATGTAGAGGTTGATTCTCAGATGAAGCATAATTCCGACATGGAAGGTAGATACTCCGAGGCGAAGTATGATTTCGACGCGGGGTACATACTGGGACGAAGTATGATCCCGACGCAGAGCTTGGTATTCTGAACAAAATATAGTTTCGTTGTAGAGGTTGATTCCCAGACGAAGCATAATTCCGACAGGGAAGGTAGATACTCCGAGACGAAGTATGATTTCGACACAGGATGCATTCTGAGACGAAACGTGATTCCAACGCAGAGATTGTTGGTTGACTTGATTCCGAGACGGAGCATAATTCTGACGGGGGGTCGTTGGTTTACTTGATTCCGAGACGGAGCATAATTCCAATGGGAAGGTCATTGGTTGACATGATTCCGAGTCGAAACATAATTCCGAAGGGGAGGTCGTTGATTGACTTGATTCCGAGTCGGAGCATAATTCCGACGGGGAGGTCGTTGGTTGACTTGATTCCGAGTCGGAGCATAATTCCGACGGGGAGGTCGTTGCTGCCCTTTTTGTGACTTAGACGGTCGGTGGTCGACGTTTTCCCGGCACGGAGTGTTTGTGGTCGACGTTTCCCCAGCACGGAGCATCGCTGGTTGACTTGTCCCCGGCACACAGCGTCTGTTCGACGTTTCCCCGGCACGGAGCGTCGCTGGTCGACGTTTTCCCGGCACGGAGTGTCGCTGGTCAACTTGTCCCCGGCACACAGCGTCTGTTCGACATTTCCCCGGCACGGAGCGTCACTGGTTGACTTGTCCCCGGCACGGAGTGTCTGTTTGACTTGTCCCTTGCACGGAGCGTCGCTGGTTGACTTGTCCCATGCACGGAGTGTCACTGGTTGACTTATCCCCGAGACGGATTGTCTGTTTGACTTTTCCCCAGCACGGAATGTCGCTAGTCGACTTGTCCCCGGCACTGAGTGTCGCTGTTTTTGATGTAGAGGTCGTTGTCGGAATTGGTTGGCCTTATTTGTTTTGGAGAGGCTCTAATCTGTCCGGCGGGACTTTTGAGCTTGGAAGCGCTTCCGGATGGGACTTTAGTTTGATTTGCCCGATTCCTGCCTTGTTTGGCAGGACCCTTGAATTCGATGCATTGCAGCGTGGGATTTGAAATTTGGATTTTTGTTTAGCATCAGCATCGCTACATTAGAATGTGGTACCAGGAGCGAATTATCATTTGCCATGAGAGAATTTGGGGGTTTTGGTTTTGGTTTGGCATCAGCATCGCTATACTGAAATGTGGTACCAGGAGCGAATCATCATTTGCCATGAGGATATTTCTCTCGTTCCCGATTTAACTTAGGGGTCATCAGTTCTCAGTTTAACGACTTAGAGGTCTATTGGATCGAAAGTTTGGAATTTTTGGGTAGGGGTCAGCATCAGCGTTGCTAACACTGATGCACAGGTGCCAGGAGCAATTCATCATTTGCCTTTACCCGTCGGGGAGCGATGGCTTAGGAGACAGGCTTAGGTCCTTGTCCTCTAAGGCTTTTCAATTTTATGAGCCGTAAGGGTCCCATAAAAGCATTTTCTCCCTACGAGTCGAAAAGATCTCGTAGGTGTACTTTCTCCTTAAGAGTCGTTGGAACTCCCAAGTGTGTTTTTCCTATGTGGGTCGTAAGGATCCCACGAAGGTATTTTCTTACGAGTAGTGGGGATCTCGTAAGTTCGTTCTCCTCATGTATCGTGAGGACACATGAATGGGTCTTCCGAAATAGAGCATAATTCCAAGGGCGGAGACCGGCCGCATGACTGGTGATTGTGGTGGGGCATAGGTGTGATGAGAATTATTTGAGCCCATGGATTGTATACGGTAGTCAGTTCGGGGACCAACTATAGGGCTGGGAGAATTTTGGGATTTTGTTGACGTCTGCATCGCTGCACTGAAATATGGTACCAGAAGCGACTCATCATTCGTCGTTGGGACATCCAGGAATTTGAAATTTTGGTTAGCGTCTGCATCGCTGCACTGGAATATAGTACCAGGAGCGACTCATCATGCGCTATTTGGAGATTTGGATTTCAGTCGGCGTCTTCATCGCTGCACTAGAATATGGTACCAGTAGCAACTCATCATTCGCCTTTGAAGGGTTTTTTTACCGCGATTGCTCTATCAATTCAACTTCTCATCGCGAAGATCGCGATTGTCCTATCATTTCGGCTATTTATTCGCGGTTGCCCCATCATTTCGGTTTTATTTTACTCGCAGATTTTTATTGCGAGTTGCCCCATCATTTTGGCTTTTTTCATCTTTATTTTACTCACTGATTTTTATTGCGAGTTATCCCATCATTTCGGCTTTATTTTTATTTTTTTATTTTTTATTTATTTACACATTTTTACATCCCTAGTTTAACGACTTAGAAATCGATTGTTCCCAGTTTAACAACGAGGTGGTCGAATGTTCCCAATTTAACGACGTGGTGATCCTGTGTGTTTGCTTATCCCAACTCCTCGAATTTTGATCTTGGCGGAGCGGCGTTGATGACCGTAGCTCTGTGGCTTGTCGGAATATCTGACTGTGAGGCTTTCCCAAGTTTGTTTTGGTTCTCCACTTAATCTTTGAAAATATAGCAGTCTTCAATGGTATGACTCATCATTCTATGATATGGGCAGTATATGGGATCGCCGGTCATGTTCATTTCATGTGGCCTATTTGGAATAGACAGTTGCAGACCGTTGTTCAAGACGTCCACGAATATTTAGTGGACTTCATCCCTCCTAAATGAGTATACCTTCTTCTTTCTCTCCATTAGAGTAGATGCCTTTACTGATGCTGGTCCTTGAGGCCGATCGGTCTTTGATTCGCCTGTTGTCCGCTTAGCCCATTCAGTGTACGTATCGGAGAGACTGAAAGCTCATCGCGGCCGTTTTTCGCAAAAGTGTTCCGCTCTTGGGCTGGAGGGAGTATCGGTTGGCTGCTTCCGGATATCAATCCCTCATGAACCAAAATTTGATTTTGCTATAATTACAATCGTTGGATCGTGAGATCTTCCATGACGTTTGCCAGCTCGTCGACTTTGGAATGGACCTTAGCCATCTTCTCGTCCCTGTCCTGAAGCTTCTTTTGAAGCCATTGGAATAACGCTTGTTCTGTAGTTTTGGGGATGATGACTGGGCTATCCTCATCGCCTGAGCTTGATTCCCCAAGAACCGTGGGCTCTTTTGCTTAGCAGCTCGAGCGGGGCCCTCATCGTTATCTGAACTGAGCCAATATTGGGCAGCGTCACCCATATCATCACTATGGCTGTGAAGCGTAGGAGGATTCGCTTCTCCAGGTCCGACCATGTAGACCGTATGGATCGCGCATCTGTATGTTACTGGAGCTTGAGGAGCTGGGATGGCGTTAGCAGGCACGAACAGAATAGAGCCAAATGGTAGCGGCGGCTCCTTCCACTGTCGTCCGAGACTAGCCGGGAGGATCGTCCGGACGTCCATCTTCATCGTGTAGGAAATAGGAGCTGTGTCGAAAGTTGAGCTTGTCCTTGGAGATATTGTTGAGCCTTGATCGCTTGAAATCCTGCATGAAAGAGCATTATTTCAGTATTAATATGGAAACGTATGTTGATTGAGTTCGCATGAACGTTTAACCCGAAATATGGGAGAGAAAAGGTCTCACCGGGCGTGTCAAAATCTGTAGGGTGTTTTTCGTCATCCTATTGAGATGGGAATATGTATCGCTTGTCAGGCGTACTACAGATTCCCCTTTCCTAGGATAGACGGGAGTTTATTGATTGTATGGATCCGAATCTCCGACAGCCGCAGACTAACCTACCGTTAATTACCTCTCGCCTTTGGAGCAAAAGATACTCCGATTGACGGGTCAAACTGGTCATGCGAACTCAATATGCAGTGTGCGTGTGTTGTGTTTTGAAGGGTCTTGGGTATATCGGGGGCCTCGCAGAGTTTACGGGGATCCCGCTACCCGGATAGCGGGTTGAGGGTCAAGGGGGCTAGCAGCCCCCTTACGGGCATTGGGACAGCACCCCGTTAGAAATTTTTTCTAACGAGGGAAAGTTTTGTGAAGTGTGTATATATATAAAAAATGGGAAAATAGCGTCCAAAGGACGCGTGGGGCCAGCGCCTCACGTGCCCGGCGCATGGGCCCGGGCGCTAGCGCCTCACGTGCTTGGCGCGTAGGCGCTGGGCGCCAGCGGAAAAAAGGGGCTTAGCCCCTATACTGCGAGTTGTACTCCCAATTGACTTTTGGAGTTAAACTCCTAAAAAGAAAGACTTTTTTTCTGTGTTCCGAATTAAACTCCCAAGAGATTTTCGGAAATGATGAAAGGGGGCCCCTTTCTTCTCCCTTGAGCCCTGAGTTTTCTTTTGAGCCTTGGATCTTCCCAAAGTGGAATTTTTAGAAATGGGTATCCTTCGTCCTCTCTATTGGCTGGATCTTGGAGAGAAAAAAAGAGATGAGACTTAAAAATCTTCCCTTTTGGAGATTTAATGGAAGATCCGAGTTCCTTTTCAAGGGTTTTATGGTGAAAACTGTTTTTTTGGAAAAAAATGAGTTAAGCTCTTGATTTAATTCAAAAAACAGGGAAAAAGATTTAAAAGCTTGAGGGGGAGGAGGCACAGAAACCCGGAATGAATTATATGTCTTTCATTTCATTATCATGTTGCCTTATATAGACTTACAAATTTACATATAGCCTCTTGGGCTTTACAAAATGACATTTTTGCCCATCCCATACCTCATGTGCTCATTTCTTTTGTACATGAGCCATGAGCTTTACAAAAATTTGATTTTATGCCCATTTATTTTACATTCATGCATGAAAATTATATCAAACTTATTTATTACATAATTTTCTTCTTGACATGGGAAGGTCGGCCGCTTCATGTTCGGGCTTGACTTGGGCATGGGCCCAATTGGCTTGGAGTTGACTTTGATTTTGACTTGGTCAACCGAAGTGTAATTTTTGACCCCAACCGTCAATTATCAATAACCTCCTTAATTGAGTCAACGGCCTCCGTTACTATTGAACTTTTTGAGGTCTACTAATACTACAATTGTAGTAAAGATATTCTTATCCATGCATCAATTAATATGCTATTGTGCTAGATCTATGATCCTCGGAAGGCGTCCAATTTATGATTTTTTAACTTCAGGGCATTTGACATTTGACTTGCATTAATTGCCATACAGTTACCAAATGAAGAACATATAAATGTGTGAAAAAAATTATCTTCAATACCAGACTCCTGAATAAAACAGATCTCAAATCATAGCAAGTATTTTTTTCCCTATGTGGAATACCACACATAACACCCATCTGTCCAATCCGGGACTATCCACATCATGACCTTGCTTTGTGGTCCACCACACAGACAGCAGATCTAATCGGTATCTATTCATGCCATATACATACCATGAAACTTGATTTACACTTATCATTTAACACATAGGAAAATCAAATAAACTTTTTTGCCACATTCATCGAGTAATGGTTTCACAAATTGAATTAAACACAGCGTCAAAGAAAACCGTCATGCTTGCTTCTTTTTTTTGGGGAGGGGGGGGAGGGGGGATTTGAAGCATGAGCTGATTCTAGCAAAAAATATGGCTTTAGTTCTATAACTTCGCCTATCTGTTCCCCCCACGTATCTTCTAAATATCATAATAATCCATGCCTTCCCCATTAAAAAGGCGGTCAACAATAAAGCAAAGCTCCATAAAGATTTTCCATCCCCATTAAAAAGGAGGTCAACAATGAAGCAAAGCTCCATAAATATTTGACAAAGTTTTACAACCGGCTCGGCTGTTGAGCGACATCAACCCTCTCTTAATTAGTGCCAACTTCTAGGTTGAGGAATATATCACATGAAACGGGCTTGCCATAATCCTAAATGATTAGTTGGCAACCTCTTATTCTTTTAGGATGGAGGAGAAGTCTAGAAGAAGGGGAAAGATAATATATTTGGTTGGTTCTAAAGTAGAATTATAAGTACTTAATTTCTGATAAGTGAAATAAAACTCGTTAGCAAATGTTAATGCTTAGACATAGAGAAACCTGCAATACCCAATTAGGACATTCAAATGCTCACCCCTTGAAGAATTGTTGGGGATGATACGAGTCGGGATAGAAGCGGACCAAAACTTTGAGCCACGGGTACTATAACAGGAGAAAACAATGGAATAGCTAGGCTCGGCTCCTGCAAAGGAACAATAATATTTAAAGCTAATAAATCATAAGAATAGGAACTCCGAGCTGAACAATAATTGATTTTCTTATATGGCGAAATGAAGATATATGGAAGAGCGTGCTGAACTCTCAAAGTAAGCAACTAAAACAAGTGATTATTTATCATTAGCACCTCAATAGAAAATAAAAGTGAACCTTACCGTTTCATCACAATTATTAGGTTCAAGGATTTACTTGTACAACATTTCAAATGATATTAACCAAGAACTAACCAGCCAATATGTCCCAAACAGAAAACCATATGTATTTTCTAACCGGTGGTTGAACTACTATTAGATAATAAAACTTGAAACGTTAATACTTCACAAGATTACTACTCTATAATTAATTGCCCTCTTCCCTCTTGAGCTGTGACAATAATTACAATTTATACGTGGAAATTTCTAGAGCAAAAAATGCTGCAGTGGCAGTGAGATAAAAATTAGTTTATAAAGAAAATGTATCACAAGAAAAACTAAAATGCAAAAATAGTCCTGCTGTGTTTTTCCTTATGATAGTTAGACTTGCAAAATGAATGGCATGCTTGTCTAATCATTGGATATACTACTACATGTGAAAGACAAATTGTTGAAATTTCTCATCAGAATTTGTGCCCCACCCCCAAAAAAAAACCGTAGTGAAGTCACACGAAAATGCCAATATTTCTAAAAGCTACATTAACTGATTTTGTAATATTGATAGAAGAAACCACAACACTGCCTATCCCAATTAGGTCTTGTATGGAGCATGAGAAAATTAAATCTTTACAGGCAGCAAGCAGTAAAAAATCAACCCACCCATTGATTGTGACACCATATACGGCTTAGTCAGACTGAGAAGTTATGTAATCTATAAAAAGAAAATGGTAGTGTGACAAAAAAATAAAATCTAATACCTTATTGTTGAACGCCATTAACACATTTCCATTTCTTTGTACAGCATATCTTGACCCTGGAGTTTTATAAGACAATTGTATCAGTTGGAACAACACATAAAAAATATAAGAATTTGTTGCATGACAAGTGGATACCAATTAGAAGGTGGATTACAGATCCTAGGGAATGCCCAACGCCAAATATTGGAAGGTTATTTATCTGTAAAATAACTGCGAAATAGTCATTAATTTTGAAGAAGTCCTAAATAAAACAGGAAAATAATATGTCATACTTACAGTGTCATGTAAAGACCTGATGCATCTATCAAATTTGAATTGCACTTCATCTGCTATAAGAAAGTGATCAAACCCGCTAGCGAATGGTGTCGCAATAACCAAAGTACCCCTAAGTTATTAAATTATGATCAGTATAATTTCTCACAATTTCACAGAAAGAGAAATGATATGCATCACAAAAAAAATTTTAAAAAAAAATTGACTTGTATGTTACATAAGATCTGCACAATAGTATGCGAACTTGGAAACTAGTAGTAGTTGTCATGATCAAGCATATAGATCCTGTCCCGCTGAAATGGGGAAATACGAAACTGTAATCATTGAATCAAGGGATTTCTTCACTGTGTGGGTGGTGGCATTGCACTCCCAAAATATAGTCTATTATGAGTGAAGCATATAGACATAAAGTTTGGTGGGTTTTGTTTTAAATTAAGTAGACATTTTAGATACTTAGAATATTGAATTGAAATCCACTTACTCCTTCAAAATTCAATCAATCGTATGCCTGTATGCATGTAGAATATCATAAAGATACTTAGAATATTGAATTGAAATCCACTTACTTCTCAGAGAGTCGCTCCAGAAAAAAGCGATATGTAAGTTGAGGTGCAGCACCAACAAAGATACCACCAATGAAATGAATTACTGAGGTTGGCTTCACATTTCTTGGTTTGAGCACCCATGCACCCTAGCATATAAGATTGTAATGCATAAGTCGTTTGCATGTAGTCCCTATAGCCAGGTGTGTTCACTAGGTCAAATCAATGAAGATTGAAATATGGATTAAAATGTCAAATACTATAAGTCACTGCTCTCCTAGATGTCTAATCCACATATAGGTGGCAGAATGAACGTAAACATTGTGATTTTGGATAGATCAAATAAGTTGGATCGTTACACCCTTCTTTCTTATCTTCATCAGTGATTCAATGTTCAATATTTTCGTTTAAACCATTTTATGTTGTTTGGAATAACCAACATTTTAGCAATGGTTTGCGGAGATCCGTGCATGAAAAAAGCTCTTAATAAATTTGAGGCATGAGTACAAACCTCAATTTCACTCCAGTCTCCTGAAGTTCCCCAGGTAATTTGGGACTGCTTTGCCGTTTCAGTAATTAATCTGTTGTTGTAGAGATAAACATGGTTCCTTCATCAGCACAAAGAGTATACGATCCCGAGAAACAAATGGGCATATATATTACTTAGCAAAGTAAAAATACTAAACAAAAGACTGGGAGCATGTTGTCGTGGGGACTGCTAGAAAGTTCAGCAAAGGATCCAAAAGTAACACAAAGAAAGAAAAGAAGAACATAGTATTGAAGATTGCCATGATGTATATACTAACTATTATTTCTATCCACGACTTTGCACTTGCCCCTTTCCAGATTCTTCAATATGCATCTCACACTACCTTTCATGAAGGCTGCCCTTATCAATGAACCATCAACCCAAAATAACTGGGAAATGGAATGGCAAGAAACATACTGACATGAAAAAACTTACAAATTCATCGTATGACACTTCGGTAATACCGTAATTTTCTTTAAAAACAACCTGTTTGTGTGGAGGAAAAAAAATATACAGCTCATTCTCATGGTCCCAAACATATCATGGCGGTGTTGGGACATGTCCAAGGGGAGTTGGGTACAGGTTGTACGTAGTGTCAGAGGTTTGTTGATCTCTTATATATGAATGAAATTTGCCTGTGTTTTGTTTAAAAGTTGGCTCACTAAGTATTGAAACTCACATGCGAGATGCCCAAATTAAAACTTTCTGATAAAAAGGCTACAATTTTCAAACTTGAAAAATCTCTAACAAAAAAAATCCGAACTTTGAATACCAATTCCTATAAAGTCCCATTCTTCGATTTTATTAATAAATCTACCATTGCAAACCCTAATTAAACATGGAAAATGTGCAAGAAATCCACAAAAATCAAGAGGCACGTAATACTCGATCCTAAAATTACACGAAAAAGGAATCACCTTTCGATCTGAGAGTAGATCTGGAGCCCAGAATCGGAGCGATCGCTAGGGTTTGGTCTATTGCTGTTGCCATCGGTGGTAGAGTAGTTGCAGGTGATGTTCCTCCTCCTCGGCAAAAGCTGCTTCTTGTTGCGGAAGCGAATTTTATTGGTATTGGGGAATTACCAGTGAAATTCTCTAAATGAATTTCTAGGGATAGAGTAGATTCTCTAAATGAATTTCTAGGGATAGAGTAGGGTCTGAGGGAACACCTACATAGCTATGCACTTTGTATTAGACTATGTATGTTGTGGAATTACCCAAAACTTCGGTCTTTGGCTACAACTCGGCCAGCGAACTTCATGCCCGAGTTGCTTCGGATGAAGCGGGAGCCCGTAAAAAGACTCGAAGATGTAGTGCCCTTTCCGACGAGGAAATCGAGACCGGAGATGCCGCGAGGACCTTGGGATGGTGGCCAAAGACCGAAGGACACGGATCGATCGGTATAGCTTTTCTATCCCTTCTCTAGTTAGCTAGTTATAGGTTAAAGATTCGATCCGGGATTAAAGTCTGCGATAGCGCCGGTTTCAAGTTTTGAAAAAGTTTTCGTTTCTGCATTTTGGCCTCGGATCGACGGCCGGGGCGCTACCGTAGACTTACATGGTATCAGAGCCACGCCATTAACCTTTACTAGCTTGCTTTACCGTGTTTAGAACTTCGATCGAACGAAATTTCCAAAACTGCGATTCCAATTTGTGCGGTCAGGATCATAAAACTGAGGTAAACAAGAGGATGGAATGAGAACTGGCTTTGATCTTTATTTGAATTTGGATACAGAAGTAAAGAGTAAAGTTTACAAAGTGAACTCTCTCTCTAAAACCTCTCCAAAAAACCTCTCCCTAGTTACATGAGTGAGTTACGTTTATATAGACTTGAATGCTCCTCTTGAATGCTCTTTGGATCAGCACGAATCTTTTGAGTGGATGTCTTGTCCTGCTTTTGAAAAGCTGAGTGGCTAGTTGTCTTCAATTATTTGAGTGGTTGTGTTGTCCTTTCTTCTTTTGTAAAAGCATCTTTTGACTTTTGAGTCCTTTTCCTTTAGAGCTGGCGTCTTTTAGCGGGCATCTTTTCTTTGAGCTGGCATCTGTCTTCAATTATTTGAGTGGCTGTCCATTCTTCTTTTTGGAAAGCATCTTTTGAAAATGGTTGCTTTTCTTTTGAGCTGTCATTGCTTTTGACTAGACATCTTTTGTCTTCTGTCATCTTTTGAGTAGGAATCTTTACTTTTGAGCTGTCATCTTTGAGTAGACATCTTTTGTTTTCTTTTGAGCTGTCCTTACTTTTGAGTGGAATCTTTAGTAATCGAATTTTTGGCAAATCCGCAGCCATTAACGGATTTGATATGCCTTTACCAACCACCGTCTGAGATTGGGCTAGCATGTAGATTTGAACCGTTCTACATATGACGTTGTTGTGGAGAATTACTTCTCCAGAAAATTGGCTGTTTGAGAGCCATACTCCTTTGGGTTAGGAGCAAACCTTATTTGAACGGATTTGATAAGTCTTTACCGGTAGCCGTTTGCTCCGGACTAGCTGTAGTCACCATTCACTACAGAGAAGAGAACACTAGAAAGATAATATAACATATATACATTAAATTTTTTTTTTTTTTTTTTTTTTTTTTTACAATTCGAAAGGGTCTTGAGCACAAGGCCCTCCCATAGGATCAGTAGAGGATCCTTCTGAGGAATGCTTGGAGTTTGATTTTGAGCCTCTCATTTGTTTCTGCATTTTTTTGAATTTTTGGAACTCCAGAAAAATCTTCATATCATCATTCTCTGAATCTGAGGAGTTGAAATCTATGACTGCTTTTGCCTTCTTTTGAGTCTTCACTTCTTTTGCAGGAGTTTTTGATTCAGGCTTTGCTGGTTCTTTTGGAATTTGCTGAATTTCTTGTTGAAGTTTCTTCCCTGTTTGAATGTAATGTATTACTGCCTTCTCATTGCAGTAATCTTGAGTGTAACGGGTCCACCATTTGACCTTGAATTCTCTGCCCAGGCTGAGAGGGTAGTCACTGTTGTAGTGTCTGAATATCGTAAATGTCCAACAAAATATCCATGGGACTTTGAAGGATTTGTGGAATAGGAGGGATTTTTTGAAATGTTCACCTCCCGTTCTTTGGACCCAAGTTTGGAAGGCCTTTAGAACAACAGGTGGAAGTATGTCTGGAACGGGGCCAAAACGTAGCCACCATTCATAAAACCAGATAGGAATGTTGTCAGCACAATTTGAGTGGAAGGTAAGGAACCATGAATGATTGAATGGCCTATAGAATAAGGTTCGAAACCAAGCCATTTGATAGTCTTGGTATGTATAACCTTTGGGAATGTAAGTAATTGAGAATTCTTTTGTAGTCCAGATGCTGGACCATTCATTTGGTAGAATAACCTTCTTTATGACGCATTTTGAATAAGAAATCAGTGAAGGAGTTTTTCTATCAGGAGTATGAGTGATTTCGGCTGACCCAGAGTCAACTAAGATCAACTCATAGAATTGTTGAGTTTTAAGGGGATCATCCAGCCAATAGGAGTTTGGCGGGAATAATTGATGAGTGTAGATTTGAAGTGTGTTGTAGTGGGGAGGTTCTTTGAAGGTGGTCAAGCAGATGTGTTGAACACCAGATTTTGTGAAATATGGGCTGTCTTGATCTTTTGGAGAAGTTTGAACTTGTGGAATTGAATTTTGAGGTTTCTTGCTTTCTACTACTGATGAGTAAGTCAGAGCAGGGAAATCTTGGAGAATATGGAATTTGTTTGTTGATGAAGTTGCTGTTGTCAATTTTTTCATCTCATAATCCTTTGAAGTGCGAACTTTTGAATTGGGATCACCCATTTTTTCCTGTAAGAAATTCCCTAGTCAAAAAGTCTGGTAATGAATTATCAGTACCTTTTAAATATTGAATATCAAAATCAAAGACAGAAAGTAAAGCTTGCCATCTAGCGAATATTTGTTTTGAAACCAGATTTTTTACGTCTTTTTCTATAATGAATTTTGCCGATTGACAGTCTATTCTAAGGAGAAATTTTTTATTAAAAAGATCATCTTGAAATTTTAAAATACAATTAACAATTGAAAGCATTTCTTTTTTTATAGTATAGTAATTTTTTTGAGGTCCTAACCAGACACCAGAGTGATACCTGACTAGATCTTCTTTTGAAGAGTTTGGTAGCCGTTGTTTTAAAATACCACCGTAACCAATATTTGAAGCATCAGTCTCAACAATCATGAAAGCATCAGGATGAGGAATATTAATGCAAGGTAAAGAATGAATAGTTCTTTTGATTTGTTTAACAATATCTGTATGAATTGAAGTCCAGGGTGAAGGATTTGTTTGAAGTCGTTGAAATAAAGGTGCACAAATTTGTCTCATCTTTGGAATAAAATCAGAAATATAATTTAGACAACCTAAAAATCTTTGGAGTTGAGTTTTGTCTTTAATTTCATCAGGAAATTTATCAGCAAAATCAATACTTCGATTTATAGGAATAATAGTACCTTGATTTATGAAATGTCCAAGAAAACGAATATTGTTTTGAAATAATTTCATTTTTGTGGCTGAAAGAACTAAGCCATTTTGCCATTTTCCGTATATAAGAAAGTTTTTAAATGTTTAAAATGTTGATCAATATTTTCAGAGAAAATTAATACATCATCAATATAAACAATCATAAACTTTGAATATGGATTTAGAATGTCATTCATTATTCTTTGAAATTCTGAAGGGGCGTTTTTGAGTCCAAAAGGCATTACATTCCATTCGTAATGGCCAAAGGGTACAGTAAAGGCGGTTTTGTATCTGTCTTTTTCAGCAATTTGAATTTGCCAAAAGCCAGATTTCATGTCAAACTTTGAAAAGATTTTTGCAATACTTAAACGTTTTAATAAATCTCTTTTATTTGGAATAGGGTAACGAATCCATTGAAGAACCTTGTTGAGAGGTTTATAATTAATAACAAGCCTAGGGACACCACGTTCCTTTTCTGCTTGATTTATGACATAAAATGCTGCACAGCTCCAAGGTGATTTGGATGGCCGTATCAGCTCTTTATCTAAAAGAGTTTGAATTTCCTTTTTACATACTTCTAATAGATCATGATTCATTTGAATGGGTCTTGCCTTTGTAGGAATATTTCTTTCTGAAAATTCCTTTTCATATGGTAATTCAACGATGTGCTTCTTTCTTTCCCAAAATGCATTAGGAAGGTCTGCACAGACTTCTCTTTTGAATAGATCTTCTAACTGTTGAATTTCTTGTTTTGTGTTTGGTAATTGTAGGTGCTCTTCAATTTGAGCATAAGACAAATCTTCTTTAAGAAAATTTATCTTATTCTGCTTCCTTTGAATAAGGTTGATATGTTGATAAATGGAGTTATTTTGCAGAGCATTTAACTCCTTTTGTCGAACAGGAATCAAGAATCTGAAATGTATAGTATTACCCATAATGTTAGTGCTGATACCTTTGTTATCAACAACAAAAGGGTAAATTTGAGTAAGGAATGGAGTGCCTAAGATAATATCAGTGTTGAGATTTTCTACTACAATAAACTGATGTTTAAAGCAGTAATTTTGATTACATATTTCGGTCTTTGTCAACTTTCCTTTGATTCGAAGAGGAGAGTTGTTGGCTGCTATAAGGACCTCATTAGTAAAACTATAATATTTTGTTGGTATTAGACCATCTCTGATGCAGCTTTGATCTGCACCACTGTCTAACATTGCAACAAAGGTTTGTTTGAAGTTTCCTACAGAAATAGTTAGATGAACTAACCATTTTTGGAATTGGAATTTCTCAATCGTAGAAATGAATTGAGAAGCTGAAGGTTGAGTAGGGGTAATAGTTATTTCTTGTGGAGGAATAAGTGTTTCTTCTTCTTCTTCTTGATAGATTTCTTTTCCTTTGGAAAGTCTAGATTGAATAATTGCAATATGAGCTTCTAAAGAGAGATTTTTCATCTCTATATTGTTAGTAGTTTGTTTTAAAGACTTGACTTCTTCCTTTAGAACATGAATTTCTGTTTGCAATTCTCTGGTAGAGATAGACTTAATACCAGAGGTTTGATTCATAGGATACTTTTCAAAAACTTTTGATATACTGAAAGGTTGAATGATATTAAACTTCTCTTCATCTTGCAGAATTAAAGATTTTAATCTTTCAAAAAGTTTCTTTTGTTTGATAGGATCAGGTAATTGTTGAATCATATCAAAGATGAATTCTTTTGTGTCAGAATTTATCTTCATATTATCAGTAGAAAACTTAATCATATTAATCTGTTTACAGTGACAGTCATCCTGACTTTCACTAGAGGAATCATAATTGCCATTATCATCGTCAGTAATATTATTGATCTCAGAATAGATTTGCAATCTTTTTTTTAATTTGTTTCTGACATTTTCTTCAATATCAGAAATGCCATCAATGATTTCATTAATCTTTCCTTTGCTTCGGCATTTGCTAGCAATATGACCTTTCTTGCCACATTTAAAGCACTTGAAATCACTTGAATTCTTTTTTCTATTGAATCTTCTGAATTTGTTCGGGGAAAATGAATCATCTTTAAATTTCTTGGAATATCTTTTTTGTGAAAAAGATTTTTGAAGGAATTTTTTCTTTCTTTCAGTGGAAGGAGCACTGATTCCAGTAATTCCAAAAGCTTGACAGAAAGATCCCATTTCTTTTCTCTTACTGCCATATTTAGCCTGGAATTTGAGTTCTTGGCAAGCTGCAAGGGCTTCTTTTTTGACAAAAGCAAAGAGCTGACCAAAGGTCATTGAAGTGAAATCAATCTGTTCTGTTCCCATTTCCTTTTGTAAATTAATCATAATTCTTTGGGAAAACAGAGTTGGTAAACCAGTAATGAATTTTTCTTTCCAGAATGGTGCAGTACTATCTGTTCGTTTAAGAACATGAGTCAAAAACATGTCTTTGTACCACCTGAAGTCACTAAGTGTTGGACACCTAATGTTAGTAAGGAATATTTTTGAAGAAGCTAATTCTTCCTGAGGATTTCCTACAAAGTGCATAGCTATGGTAACTATAAGGAAATCACTTGAATCGTTTTGGGTAGTAATTTCTCCTTGGGCATTTTCTACGTCTATAGTATGCTCAAGAATTGCTGTTTTGTCTTGCAAAGTCAAAGCATTGTCCCACCAATACTTTAACTGTCCAGTAAAACCAGTTATGAATAAACTCGCAATATCTTGTTCAGAACATCTTTTCATTTTGTATGCCAATTTGGCCATACCCATTTCTTGTAATGTGTTGAGTATTTCATATTCACTTTTTCCATCAATATTCCATTCGTAAATGGAATTTCCATCATAATCTTTCGTATGGAATTTTGCTCTTTCTTCATACATAATGTCAGGAGGGGTAGGTCTTGGATAGTAGTCTTTGGTTCTACTATTGTTCCAATTTTTACGAGGTCTATTGAAATTTGGTTTCTTTCCTCTTTCAATTTTATTAATATCCTGATCAGAATTAATTTGTAAAATATCGTCTTCAACTTTATTGATTTTTTGGATTACAGAGTTGTCAGAGGAATCAGATTTTAATGATGAATTTGAAGAATCTGATTCTTCAAATTCTTCTATAGTATCAATATTATTGATTTTTTGAATTACAGAGTTTTCAGAGGAATGAGATTCTAATGAGGAATCTGATTCTTCATTTTCTTCTATAGTGTCAATATTGTTGATTTTTGAAGGACCGGGAAGGTTCTTGTTAATTGAATCAAGGGTTTGATTTATTTTAGATAATAATGACTCGTTTTCAAACGTGAGCTTATTTTCTAAGGCTCTAGGAATACTTCTTGGTTGAAAATGTGGTAAAGAAGTACTGTGAGGGAATGTTGAACTTGGTTTTGAAATGGCCTTAATGTCAGTAGATAAGGAATCTATTTGTGTTGAAATCGTGTGTAAAACTTGATTGGAGTAGTTATTCTGTTGATATAATTTCTTGACATCATCCAAATTAACTTGATCATTTCCTCTAGGGTCAATACTTTCACGACCCCTTTTGAAAGGTGTAGCTATGACTTCTCCTTCTTTGGAATGGAGTTTCAAGGTCTGTAAGGGAGGAGTGATAGCAGTAATAGTAGTGCCATCTTGAAGTTGCAATTTCTTGTACAAACTTGTTTGTACGTTAATAGCAGATTTTTTGAATGGTTCAGAAATTTCGTTTTTTGTAAAATAAAATTCTAACCAGTTTTCAAAATGAAAGGGAGCATGATATTTTTGAATATCTCTTATCCATTGAATTCGAATCTTAGCTTGACAGTAAGCATCAAGCTTAGAGTACCATGTGTAGTATTCTGATTCTTCTTTGAAATCCTTTTCAAGTTCTTCGATATCAATCTTAACACCAACTTTAGTGATAACATTAATACCGTGGAATTCTCCATGCATCTGACTGGAATTAGGAGAATTATTAGGAGAAAAATTGAGTTCATTTGAAATGTCAGGAATAGGTGTTTGATTGTGAATCCTAATTGAAGGATCTTCTTGAGTATAAGGAGTTTCTACTATGAAAGATCTAGATTCTCTAAATGAATTTCTAGGGATAGAGTAGGGTCTGATGGATCTCCTATTTTCATTGAGTGAGTTGAAACGAACCAGGACTGTACCATCTTGTTCTTCAACTATGTCTTGAATTTCTATTCTCTCGAGATTTCTTGGTCTCTGAGGAACATCTATTTGAAAGGCTTCTGGAATGGTAATTTCATTCCATTTCAGGCGTTTAGGAACAAAGGTCTTTGAATAGTCAGCATCAATTTATAATAGTATTGTTTCATCATTAAAGTTATTAACTAGTTTGCATTTGGGATTAATAACAGAACTCATTAATCTAAAGTAAATGCGATAAATAATCACAAATTGTTCTGCAAGTTTTTCAAATTCGTCTCCTTGCAGATGAACATCAAGAGTTAAGGAATTCATAATTAAAGGATCAGTTAATGATACAGGAAAATTAGGAATACAATTGAAATAAATAGGACCATTACAAATATTAGTTTGAATCATACTTAATATTGACGATTTGTATCTTCTTAATCGTTTATCACGTAAAGCCATGTAAACAGGAATGTCTATGCCAATATGGGCAAGTGGTTTGACTGCTACTTGAATCATACCAAAATGAATATAACGAAATCCTTTTTCTAAATATTTTCGTATAGAAATATGAGATAAAAGAGGAATTGATTGAAACTTATTTTGAATGTTTAAAGTCTCTTCATGAATTTTTATGCTAAAAGCGCTTTTGAAATCAAAAGTACCAATTTTATAAATATTTTCAATATTTTCATTAGGAATAGTCCAGTTTGAATAATCCTCATTAATCATCTCTTCTTTGCTTTGTATTATGTGTCCTGAATCACTTCCAGAACCAGAGAAAATTTTTCTAATAAAACCAGCCATCATCAATAGCAATTTTATGAACTAAACACAGATCATACCTTGACCGGGAACAACGGGAACACTCCACCGGGAACACCTCGCTCTCTCTTCGGGCTTACCAACGGATTCACGAGCTTACCAACGTCTTACCAACGCTCAGGATAGTCACTATGAATAGGTCACTCGTTGCTCTCAACGAAGAGTGGAATTACCAGAGAAACTTGGCTCTGATACCATAAGGGGGTCAGGATCATAAAACTGAGGTAAACAAGAGGATGGAATGAGAACTGGCTTAGAAAGATGAATGGTGATATTATTTGTTTTTAGTTGAACATTCATGAAACTTTGACTAAGTCACCATTCTTGTCTCATGCTTAACCCTAACCATATGAACTAACCATAGTACATTCTCTACACTTAACCAAGGGTTAGTAAATGATAAGTATTGATTTATTTATCTAATTTATTCAACACTTATCATATCTTTTTCTTCTTCTTCTTCATGAGCAAGAAAAGGAAAGCTTTCTACACCAATGTCAACTTGAGAATTACCCAAAACTTCGGTAATTCCAGAAATTTCTAGGGATGGTGGTTTCTACTGAGCATAACCTATAACTAGTCCAAAAGGCATTACATTCCATTCGTAATGGCCAAAGGGTACAGTAAAGGCGGTTTTGTATCTGTCTTTTTCAGCAATTTGAATTTGCCAAAAGCCAGATTTCATGTCAAACTTTGAAAAGATTTTTGCAATACTTAAACGTTTTAATAAATCTCTTTTATTTGGAATAGGGTAACGAATCCATTGAAGAACCTTGTTGAGAGGTTTATAATTAATAACAAGCCTAGGGACACCACGTTCCTTTTCTGCTTGATTTATGACATAAAATGCTGCACAGCTCCAAGGTGATTTGGATGGCCGTATCAGCTCTTTATCTAAAAGAGTTTGAATTTCCTTTTTACATACTTCTAATAGATCATGATTCATTTGAATGGGTCTTGCCTTTGTAGGAATATTTCTTTCTGAAAATTCCTTTTCATATGGTAATTCAACGATGTGCTTCTTTCTTTCCCAAAATGCATTAGGAAGGTCTGCACAGACTTCTCTTTTGAATAGATCTTCTAACTGTTGAATTTCTTGTTTTGTGTTTGGTAATTGTAGGTGCTCTTCAATTTGAGCATAAGACAAATCTTCTTTAAGAAAATTTATCTTATTCTGCTTCCTTTGAATAAGGTTGATATGTTGATAAATGGAGTTATTTTGCAGAGCATTTAACTCCTTTTGTCGAACAGGAATCAAGAATCTGAAATGTATAGTATTACCCATAATGTTAGTGCTGATACCTTTGTTATCAACAACAAAAGGGTAAATTTGAGTAAGGAATGGAGTGCCTAAGATAATATCAGTGTTGAGATTTTCTACTACAATAAACTGATGTTTAAAGCAGTAATTTTGATTACATATTTCGGTCTTTGTCAACTTTCCTTTGATTCGAAGAGGAGAGTTGTTGGCTGCTATAAGGACCTCATTAGTAAAACTATAATATTTTGTTGGTATTAGACCATCTCTGATGCAGCTTTGATCTGCACCACTGTCTAACATTGCAACAAAGGTTTGTTTGAAGTTTCCTACAGAAATAGTTAGATGAACTAACCATTTTTGGAATTGGAATTTCTCAATCGTAGAAATGAATTGAGAAGCTGAAGGTTGAGTAGGGGTAATATTTATTTCTGGAATGAAATTACCATTCCAGAAGCCTTTCAAATAGATGTTCCTCAGAGACCAAGAAATCTCGAGAGAACAGAAATTCAAGACATAGTTGAAGAACAAGATGGTACAGTCCTGGTTCTCTGGTAATTCCACTCTTCGTTGAGAGCAACGAGTGACCTATTCATAGTGACTATCCTGAGCGTTGGTAAGACGTTGGTAAGCTCGTGAATCCGTTGGTAAGCCCGAAGAGAGAGCGAGGTGTTCCCGGTGGAGTGTTCCCGTTGTTCCCGGTCAAGGTATGATCTGTGTTTAGTTCATAAAATTGCTATTGATGATGGCTGGTTTTATTAGAAAAATTTCCTCTGGTTCTGGAAGTGATTCAGGACACATAATACAAAGCAAAGAAGAGATGATTAATGAGGATTATTCAAACTGGACTATTCCTAATGAAAATATT
The DNA here is from genome assembly GCA_030015575.1 of Agapanthus africanus. Taxonomy (NCBI): domain Eukaryota; kingdom Viridiplantae; phylum Streptophyta; class Magnoliopsida; order Asparagales; family Amaryllidaceae; genus Agapanthus; species Agapanthus africanus. The sequence continues at coordinate 409,582,123 of CM057349.1, read as the reverse complement.
GAAAATATTTATAAAATTGGTACTTTTGATTTCAAAAGCGCTTTTAGCATAAAAATTCATGAAGAGACTTTAAACATTCAAAATAAGTTTCAATCAATTCCTCTTTTATCTCATATTTCTATACGAAAATATTTAGAAAAAGGATTTCGTTATATTCATTTTGGTATGATTCAAGTAGCAGTCAAACCACTTGCCCATATTGGCATAGACATTCCTGTTTACATGGCTTTACGTGATAAACGATTAAGAAGATACAAATCGTCAATATTAAGTATGATTCAAACTAATATTTGTAATGGTCCTATTTATTTCAATTGTATTCCTAATTTTCCTGTATCATTAACTGATCCTTTAATTATGAATTCCTTAACTCTTGATGTTCATCTGCAAGGAGACGAATTTGAAAAACTTGCAGAACAATTTGTGATTATTTATCGCATTTACTTTAGATTAATGAGTTCTGCTATTAATCCCAAATGCAAACTAGTTAATAACTTTAATGATGAAACAATACTATTACAAATTGATGCTGACTATTCAAAGACCTTTGTTCCTAAACGCCTGAAATGGAATGAAATTACCATTCCAGAAGCCTTTCAAATAGATGTTCCTCAGAGACCAAGAAATCTCGAGAGAACAGAAATTCAAGACATAGTTGAAGAACAAGATGGTACAGTCCTGGTTCGTTTCAACTCACTCAATGAAAATAGGAGATCCATCAGACCCTACTCTATCCCTAGAAATTCATTTAGAGAATCTAGATCTTTCATAGTAGAAACTCCTTATACTCAAGAAGATCCTTCAATTAGGATTCACAATCAAACACCTATTCCTGACATTTCAAATGAACTCAATTTTTCTCCTAATAATTCTCCTAATTCCAGTCAGATGCATGGAGAATTCCACGGTATTAATGTTATCACTAAAGTTGGTGTTAAGATTGATATCGAAGAACTTGAAAAGGATTTCAAAGAAGAATCAGAATACTACACATGGTACTCTAAGCTTGATGCTTACTGTCAAGCTAAGATTCGAATTCAATGGATAAGAGATATTCAAAAATATCATGCTCCCTTTCATTTTGAAAACTGGTTAGAATTTTATTTTACAAAAAACGAAATTTCTGAACCATTCAAAAAATCTGCTATTAACGTACAAACAAGTTTGTACAAGAAATGGCAACTTCAAGATGGCACTACTATTACTGCTATCACTCCTCCCTTACAGACCTTGAAACTCCATTCCAAAGAAGGAGAAGTCATAGCTACACCTTTCAAAAGGGGTCGTGAAAGTATTGACCCTAGAGGAAATGATCAAGTTAATTTGGATGATGTCAAGAAATTATATCAACAGAATAACTACTCCAATCAAGTTTTACACACGATTTCAACACAAATAGATTGCTTATCTACTGACATTAAGGCCATTTCAAAACCAAGTTCAACATTCCCTCACAGTACTTCTTTACCACATTTTCAACCAAGAAGTATTCCTAGAGCCTTAGAAAATAAGCTCACGTTTGAAAACGAGTCATTATTATCTAAAATAAATCAAACCCTTGATTCAATTAACAAGAACCTTCCCGGTCCTTCAAAAATCAACAATATTGACACTATAGAAGAAAATGAAGAATCAGATTCCTCATTAGAATCTCATTCCTCTGAAAACTCTGTAATTCAAAAAATCAATAATATTGATACTATAGAAGATAACGAAGAATCAGATTCTTCAAATTCATCATTAAAATCTGATTCCTCTGACAACTCTGTAATCCAAAAAATCAATAAAGTTGAAGACGATATTTTACAAATTAATTCTGATCAGGATATTAATAAAATTGAAAGAGGAAAGAAACCAAATTTCAATAGACCTCGTAAAAATTGGAACAATAGTAGAACCAAAGACTACTATCCAAGACCTACCCCTCCTGACATTATGTATGAAGAAAGAGCAAAATTCCATACGAAAGATTATGATGGAAATTCCATTTACGAATGGAATATTGATGGAAAAAGTGAATATGAAATACTCAACACATTACAAGAAATGGGTATGGCCAAATTGGCATACAAAATGAAAAGATGTTCTGAACAAGATATTGCGAGTTTATTCATAACTGGTTTTACTGGACAGTTAAAGTATTGGTGGGACAATGCTTTGACTTTGCAAGACAAAACAGCAATTCTTGAGCATACTATAGACGTAGAAAATGCCCAAGGAGAAATTACTACCCAAAACGATTCAAGTGATTTCCTTATAGTTACCATAGCTATGCACTTTGTAGGAAATCCTCAGGAAGAATTAGCTTCTTCAAAAATATTCCTTACTAACATTAGGTGTCCAACACTTAGTGACTTCAGGTGGTACAAAGACATGTTTTTGACTCATGTTCTTAAACGAACAGATAGTACTGCACCATTCTGGAAAGAAAAATTCATTACTGGTTTACCAACTCTGTTTTCCCAAAGAATTATGATTAATTTACAAAAGGAAATGGGAACAGAACAGATTGATTTCACTTCAATGACCTTTGGTCAGCTCTTTGCTTTTGTCAAAAAAGAAGCCCTTGCAGCTTGCCAAGAACTCAAATTCCAGGCTAAATATGGCAGTAAGAGAAAAGAAATGGGATCTTTCTGTCAAGCTTTTGGAATTACTGGAATCAGTGCTCCTTCCACTGAAAGAAAGAAAAAATTCCTTCAAAAATCTTTTTCACAAAAAAGATATTCCAAGAAATTTAAAGATGATTCATTTTCCCCGAACAAATTCAGAAGATTCAATAGAAAAAAGAATTCAAGTGATTTCAAGTGCTTTAAATGTGGCAAGAAAGGTCATATTGCTAGCAAATGCCGAAGCAAAGGAAAGATTAATGAAATCATTGATGGCATTTCTGATATTGAAGAAAATGTCAGAAACAAATTAAAAAAAAGATTGCAAATCTATTCTGAGATCAATAATATTACTGACGATGATAATGGCAATTATGATTCCTCTAGTGAAAGTCAGGATGACTGTCACTGTAAACAGATTAATATGATTAAGTCTTCTACTGATAATAAGAAGATAAATTCTGACACAAAAGAATTCATCTTTGATATGATTCAACAATTACCTGATCCTATCAAACAAAAGAAACTTTTTGAAAGATTAAAATCTTTAATTCTGCAAGATGAAGAGAAGTTTAATATCATTCAACCTTTCAGTATATCAAAAGTTTTTGAAAAGTATCCTATGAATCAAACCTCTGGTATTAAGTCTATCTCTACCAGAGAATTGCAAACAGAAATTCATGTTCTAAAGGAAGAAGTCAAGTCTTTAAAACAAACTACTAACAATATAGAGATGAAAAATCTCTCTTTAGAAGCTCATATTGCAATTATTCAATCTAGACTTTCCAAAGGAAAAGAAATCTATCAAGAAGAAGAAGAAGAAACACTTATTCCTCCACAAGAAATAACTATTACCCCTACTCAACCTTCAGCTTCTCAATTCATTTCTACGATTGAGAAATTCCAATTCCAAAAATGGTTAGTTCATCTAACTATTTCTGTAGGAAACTTCAAACAAACCTTTGTTGCAATGTTAGACAGTGGTGCAGATCAAAGCTGCATCAGAGATGGTCTAATACCAACAAAATATTATAGTTTTACTAATGAGGTCCTTATAGCAGCCAACAACTCTCCTCTTCGAATCAAAGGAAAGTTGACAAAGACCGAAATATGTAATCAAAATTACTGCTTTAAACATCAGTTTATTGTAGTAGAAAATCTCAACACTGATATTATCTTAGGCACTCCATTCCTTACTCAAATTTACCCTTTTGTTGTTGATAACAAAGGTATCAGCACTAACATTATGGGTAATACTATACATTTCAGATTCTTGATTCCTGTTCGACAAAAGGAGTTAAATGCTCTGCAAAATAACTCCATTTATCAACATATCAACCTTATTCAAAGGAAGCAGAATAAGATAAATTTTCTTAAAGAAGATTTGTCTTATGCTCAAATTGAAGAGCACCTACAATTACCAAACACAAAACAAGAAATTCAACAGTTAGAAGATCTATTCAAAAGAGAAGTCTGTGCAGACCTTCCTAATGCATTTTGGGAAAGAAAGAAGCACATCGTTGAATTACCATATGAAAAGGAATTTTCAGAAAGAAATATTCCTACAAAGGCAAGACCCATTCAAATGAATCATGATCTATTAGAAGTTTGTAAAAAGGAAATTCAAACTCTTTTAGATAAAGAGCTGATACGGCCATCCAAATCACCTTGGAGCTGTGCAGCATTTTATGTCATAAATCAAGCAGAAAAGGAACGTGGTGTCCCTAGGCTTGTTATTAATTATAAACCTCTCAAAAAGGTTCTTCAATGGATTCGTTACCCTATTCCAAATAAAAGAGATTTATTAAAACGTTTAAGTATTGCAAAAATCTTTTCAAAGTTTGACATGAAATCTGGCTTTTGGCAAATTCAAATTGCTGAAAAAGACAGATACAAAACCGCCTTTACTGTACCCTTTGGCCATTACGAATGGAATGTAATGCCTTTTGGACTCAAAAACGCCCCTTCAGAATTTCAAAGAATAATGAATGACATTCTAAATCCATATTCAAAGTTTATGATTGTTTATATTGATGATGTATTAGTTTTCTCTGAAAACATTGATCAGCATTTCAAACATTTGAAAACTTTCCTATATACGGAAAATGGCTTAGTTCTTTCAGCCACAAAAATGAAATTATTTCAAAACAATATTCGTTTTCTTGGACATTTCATAAATCAAGGTACTATTATTCCTATAAATCGAAGTTTTGATTTTGCTGATAAATTATACAGAAATCGTTGGGTTAACTTTGTGGATTATTTATGCAGGATCAATGTAAAAGGAAAAATAATTCAGGAGCTGATGTTTATTATTTCTAACTCTGTTTATATGTTTCAATGTAGCCACAAAGGTAACAGCAACAAAAATATGAAGTTCGGAAGGATTACCCTCCCTTTACTTCAAGCAGATGACGACAAATCTTATAAAGTCGCAAAAGGATCATCAGTTGATGAGCAACAACAGTGTATTCTTAACGCACTGTGGATGGCAAGAACACCACAAGAGAAATTAAAAGCTCTTAGTGCTCTTACATATTATTTTACAAAAAATATTACAAAGCCCACTTCAAAGAATTTTACTCATTATGTACTCTTCAACGGCCCAAAGCCCGGAGTCTATATCAATTATGGTTCTTTGATGAATACAGTCGGCAACAGAAAAGACTGTAGATGGAAAGGTTATTACAACCTTGAAGAAGCATTGAGGGATTTTTCGCTCTCAAACAATAATGTTCGTAACTTCTTTGTGGAAGACGAACGTGACAAAAAGCAATTAAAGCTCATGGAGATCTTGAAATCTCAAATTGGTAGTTCATCACCAATTAAAATAAATGATGAACCTAGTCCTTTTCAAACGGTAAAAGGTAAAGACATCTCAAATCCGTTGATGGTTGATGATTTACCAAAAATCATAGTAGATCCGTTGGGATCCCCAATTCAAATGAGTGAGGATGAGAGTTCCACTAAAATGAGTGAGTACAAAAAAGAAAGTGAGCGTTTCAATTTGCAGGTTAAAAGGCTGAAGAAAGAAAATCTTTACTTCAAGGAGATGGCCAGAAAAACTCAAGAAGCTTATTCTTCAGTTACTCACAATATTGAAGATTATGTCGAAGAAATTTCCAGATTAAATGACATGATTTATCATTTGGAGGCACAATTAAGGATGGAACCTATTCCCTTCCTACAATTCAAGAAGAGGATGACATTGAGTCATTCATTTCGACAAAATTTCTTGGAAAAACTTCCTTATGAAATCCAAGAAAAAATCAAAGATATGGCAACAAAATCACATTATGATAAACTCATAGAACTCCAGAATATTCTAAAGAAGAATGCAGAAACAGACAGGTGGTACACTCATAACAATGTTGTTCAAGAAGTAATCCATTTTTTCGATCTGGAGCCCTTAATTTTGAATATTACATTCAATGAAGGAGCAATGCCATACTTATTACAAAATCTTCAGGATTTTTATTGGGCAGGTATGATTAGGGAAATTGTTATTACTGACAGAATCCCCGAATTCTTTGGATAAGACGTTTCTCTGGTAATTCCACTCTTGATTTACCAACGGATCTCCTATTTGAGGCATGAGTACAAACCTCAATTTCACTCCAGTCTCCTGAAGTTCCCCAGGTAATTTGGGACTGCTTTGCCGTTTCAGTAATTAATCTGTTGTTGTCGAGATAAACATGGTTCCTTCATCAGCACAAAGAGTATACGATCCCGAGAAACAAATGGGCATATATATTACTTAGCAAAGTAAAAATACTAAACAAAAGACTGGGAGCATGTTGTCGTGGGGACTGCTAGAAAGTTCAGCAAAGGATCCAAAAGTAACACAAAGAAAGAAAAGAAGAACATAGTATTGAAGATTGCCATGATGTATATACTAACTATTATTTCTATCCACGACTTTGCACTTGCCCCTTTCCAGATTCTTCAATATGCATCTCACACTACCTTTCATGAAGGCTGCCCTTATCAATGAACCATCAACCCAAAATAACTGGGAAATGGAATGGCAAGAAACATACTGACATGAAAAAACTTACAAATTCATCGTATGACACTTCGGTAATACCGTAATTTTCTTTAAAAACAACCTGTTTGTGTGGAGGAAAAAAAATATACAGCTCATTCTCATGGTCCCAAACATATCATGGCGGTGTTGGGACATGTCCAAGGGGAGTTGGGTACAGGTTGTACGTAGTGTCAGAGGTTTGTTGATCTCTTATATATGAATGAAATTTGCCTGTGTTTTGTTTAAAAGTTGGCTCACTAAGTATTGAAACTCACATGCGAGATGCCCAAATCAAAACTTTCTGATAAAAAGGCTACAATTTTCAAACTTGAAAAATCTCTAACAAAAAAAATCCGAACTTTGAATACCAATTCCTATAAAGTCCCATTCTTCGATTTTATTAATAAATCTACCATTGCAAACCCTAATTAAACATGGAAAATGTGCAAGAAATCCACAAAAATCAAGAGGCACGTAATACTCGATCCTAAAATTACACGAAAAAGGAATCACCTTTCGATCTGAGAGTAGATCTGGAGCCCAGAATCGGAGCGATCGCTAGGGTTTGGTCTATTGCTGTTGCCATCGGTGGTAGAGTAGTTGCAGGTGATGTTCCTCCTCCTCGGCAAAAGCTGCTTCTTGTTGCGGAAGCGAATTTTATTGGTATTGGGGATTGAATTTCTAGGGTTTCGAGAGCTGTAGAGATTTGAGCAGTGGAGACGAGGAGCCAAGAAACTGCTGCTGCTGCTGCTGCTCATGTTGATTTTTGCAAATGACTCGCTCTCTCTGGTGTGTGTTGCGATATGTGCGCCATTTTTTTGTGTTGATTGTTGATGGCGTGCCGTGCTCGTGTTGGCGGCTCTCTGCAACTTTACACACGTGCGTTGCACGTGTGTATGTCTAGATATTTAAAAATATATTATTTTTTACAAAATTAATTTTTTCTTATAATATAAATATTTTGAAGGCTTATTCCAGTTATGTAAAAGATTGCCAACGATTTGAGCAATTATCATTGATGTTTTTCAAATTTTAGTTTCTTATTATAATCAGATAATTTTCTTTGTTAGTGTCTTGTGAACATTCTTAAACTTAGAAACATTCTCTTCTGAATATTAAAAATAGAACAATGGATGGCAAAATGGCTTATTAGAAGAGTTATATGTGTAACATTTTAGGCCCCAGCGTGCATGCATTTATTCTCTCTTTTTACATTTTGATGAGTAATAAATAGGTGTGTGAGCCTGTGTAACAGAGAGAGCTTGAGGTGGCATCCCTAGAACTAAAAAACAGCTATGAATTTTTAGTTTTTTTGTTAAATTTTACTAAACCCCGTCCATCTTTTAGGATTTTGGAGATAATCCCGTTGAACTTAAAAAATAATATAAACCCCTATTGAACTGCCAATATCATATGAAAATCATTCGTTTGATTAACTCGTGCGAACCACTATTGGACTAAATAACCCCAAAATGTTTTACGGATATATTGAATAAACTCAAAATGAATGGAATATGATATTTTTTTTATAAAAATACCTTTTAGTTTTTTTATGAAATATCTTTCAACGAGGTTTGATGGCATTTTTAAAATTCAATAGGTTATCTCAAAAATCTCAAAAGACGGATGGGGTTCAGTAAAATTTACCCTAATTTTTATTCTTTTTAGTGGAAAATCTACAAAATGCGGCAGCATAGCCTTGAGCTATGCTTATAACAATAGAGATTCGACAACAATACGACAAAAAAAGCATCAAGAGCATCCCGACCATAGTTTTACAAAGTTTCAAAATCTTGAAAGTCGATCTTCCATATTTTCTAAACTTCAAAAACCGTGTAGTTTCGCAAAGTGCTGGTTCTTTATATTTTCTCCTCCGAGCGCTTCAGATTAAAGTTAAGAGAAACCTTGATTCTTATAAATAGCGTTGTCAATCGATTTCCTAAATTTTAGGAAGCCTTAGTTTCCATGTATGCACATGGTTTCGTTTTAACTTTTAAGCAAACTTAAAATAACACACTCCGTTCTAGTCCGATAGGATGGTTCGCAGGGGCTGCACTCTGGCCTCAACTTTTCCATTTGTTTTCTTTTTTTATGAACAGCTGCCTTTTTGGTACTTGGGCATTTGGACGGTGTGCCAGCCCAGACCCGGCCCATTTAGACCCGAACCGGATTTGGGTTCATGGCCTGCGACGCGGTTACGCACCCGCAACCGCTCTTCTTCGCAGACAACTTTATTAATCTGGAACCCTCGAGTCTTCTCTGTCCATCAGAAATCCTATATATTTACAGCCTGTTCCCTCTGTTGCGAAGCAAATATCAATCGAAAGAACAAATCCCTGGAATCTTGCCCCCAAATCGATATCGAGGAGGAAAAAGAAGGCGATGGCGTTGAATCCTCAGCTGTTTGCCAACGGAATGCCCGTGCCCTTCGTCGGCGAAATGTTCGTTCTCGCGAGAGATGGCGTCGAGTTCGAGGTCGACAAGATCCCTGAGTGAGTATCATCATCATAATCCTTCTCTCTTATCAATTTCTCTTCTTGTTGGTGTCGATGTTGATTATCTTAGCTCTGTGATTGCATGAATGATGAAAACCCTAAATTGAAGAAAAATGAGATTTTGCTATAGAAAAAGAGGTTAATCTTGTTAGGGTTACATGGTAAATTGATATGTGATTTTAAAAATCCCCCTTTTTGGCCATCCATAAAACTATAGCTCGTTTGCTGATCAAAATGGAGCATGTATGCAAAATTGCAAAGTTTGGAAAGGTCCACCATGGTTTCTTATCAACAATAAAAATCCCTCTTTTTTCTGGCCACGTCCTTCAATTTAAACATGCATGCATTACTTATTATTATGAATATATGTGTTATTATTTATTTTCGCTGAGAAGAAGGGTGAAATGCCGTCTGTAGAAATTACAGCCCCTTCAATTATTTGTTTGTTTTTGTTTTTACTCTATAGCAAGTATCTATCTGGCTGTTTATTGGACAATATAATAGTTGTATCTCATTGGGAATGTCATGGGAACTGATGAGCCTTATGTATAAACATAAATACGGCTTGAGGTTTCATTCCTTAAGTATGTCCTTTGAGTTTTAATGTTCAAAAGCAACATTATACTGCCACAACGGTATTATTTTGATAAAGAAAGGAAAATGCAGATGTTTTTTAGAGTTGATGGAATTAATATGGAGAAGTATTGGAATATGATTATATTTTCCTGTGGTGTTAAAGAGATTATGCTTTTGTAACCATCATTTTTATGGTTTTATGGATGAGACTCTTGGGAACTTGAGAAACACTAAGTCTACTCGAAAAGATAGGATAGAAATTGAGTGCATCCATAAGAAGGCAGTGGTATCACATATGGATGAGAAAACAAGGGATCACTTTATATAGCTGGATAAGTGCAATGAAAGCTGATAACTGCGCTATGAAGAATCACAAAACTATAGTTAATTAAAATGAGGAATTAAGGTTTGGGTGAACAAGCATGGATGGTGGTAATTAGTGGAGAAATGGCCTTAACCACCACACACACCCCACCGAGAGAGGGGGGTTCCAGCACACCAAGCATCCGCGCAGAACAAAACCAACTTGTGGTTATATTTGTTGTTAAAAAACATATGTGATATTAGTTTACTACTATGATCTCAATGGAAGACCATTACATATGAAAAGCTTGTCTCAACTGTAACTCTCTAGGCTTCTGGTAGTGCTGCATGGCTATTTAGAAGAGAACGACCTATATAATGGTTTTTCTTAAACTATGATATCTTTCATATCTTTTTCCCCTACTCCTTTCTAAATTTAAAAATAATTAAATCGTACTGTAGGTCTTTTTCATGTGAGTTCATTTATGCATTAATTGCAACTAATATTCGATAATCTTGCAGTTCTGCGGACTTTTTTCTTCCTTATAATACATGCATCTTGTTTATAAATCATAATACTTGGCTACTACAATCAGCGGTAGATAATGCGAAATTTCGTAATTTTGTTGATTTGTTATGGTTATTTACCATATGCTTTGGTGTAACAGAGTGCTCACATATTTTACCTTTGTGATTGTTGTTTCAAATCAGAGCTCCTGCTGGTCATGTCAAAGCAAAGGGAACTATTTACATCTCAAATATACGCATGGTGTTTGTTGCAAAGAAACCCGTTGGAAGCTTTGTAGCTTTTGATATGCCCCTGGTAAGCGTTCCTGAAAATAATGTTATGAATCCATTGCTGCAAGTAATGGCCACCATATGCGATAAGTAGGAGCATATCATGGGTACACATGCGTGAATGTACATGCAAACAATACAATTCTAAATATTCATATGCACATGGAGGGCCTGGTGATCCAAGTGGAGCTCATTATTGAGCATTGTGGTAAAATGCCAACCGTGGAAAATTGTATGATCAATGGAATGCTCACATGCATTTGCATGGTTATTCACATGGAACTCAGTGAGTAAAATAGAAATTATGTATAGAGATGCAAGCACATGAAAGCAGTTTGTGTGTGTTTTGAAACAATTTAGGATAGTCTTAGAGAGACTACAAATAAAAGTTCGAAAGAAAACAGTACACCTGCTCATCTGGGAATCAACCTCTAAGTTTCTACATGCTTTAGATGAAATGGAATGCAGTCATGCTAGAAAATAGGCACTGTAGAAGGTAGATTTTCCTTTCACTTACTGGAAGGATACCTCTAAAGTTGGTTGGTGTGCGTGTCCACCACTATTGCATCTACACCTTGTTATTTTTCCCAATTCGTGGAAGGAGATGAGGCATGTTACCGAGAAATGGCATTGGTTCCTTACTGTTTGATGAGTTTGCAGCATCAAATGGTATCATGCACGCACAGGCATTGGCCCCAAGGCAGATTTTATTTTATTTTATTTATTCTATTTTCCACGTATTTAAGTGTCTGTCTGTGGTAGATATTATAGCCTTGTTTAATGCCTGAACTGAATGATTTTTAGTGCTAAGCTGAAAACAACCTTGGATGCTAGACCTAAGTCTTGACAGATAATCTCAGCAGATAGTCTATTATTCTATGAAAAGATCCTGATCTGATGTTTATTTACCTTAGTTAAATGGTTGGCCATGTAGGTTTAGAAAGGCAAGCCTAATAGATGAGGCGAGGCTTGCTGGCTATTTGTTCTGACGTTCTATGAAGTCAGATTCCTCATATCATCATGAATCTGTCACTGGCAGTTTCAACTGGAAGTTTGGCCGTGGCCTAATGAAAAAATGGCGGCATGTAATCTATGCTTTGATTTTGAATGGTACTAACCTAACAGTTCATCAGATCAGATACTACACGTGCTAGGCACCACTTGATCTATGGTCTGTAGTCATGAAGTTACATTGGTTGAGAGAGACGGATGTGTGTAGAACTAACCGAAGTGTATAGGAATGTGATTTCACCAGTAGATTGTAGAGACATGTAATGATATATGGTCCCTATATAGTAACAAGTATAAAATAATATAAATCAGACTGTTACAATATAAATAAATTCAGGGAACTACAACGGCAGGTAAAAAAAATTGGTCTTCAAGGTCCCCAATATTTATTTCCATCCAGAAGCTACTAGATCCCACTTGTTTAGAAGACATCACTTCGAAATAAAGAGAGTCGATAGCAAGTTTATCTGCTTATGTTAAATGGTGATTGTTGTCCCAAAAAGAGATTCTTATTATAAGAGATTCTGATTATAAGGTATGAAGAAAACATGTTAGTTATTGAACAATTCTGAAGTAGGTGTGTTTGTGTGTATTCAATCTATATGTAACATTTCGTAGAGTGGAGTCCTTATCTGGAGCGGAAACTAAGAAGTTACTAATGTTTTGCATGTGTATCGATGAAGGTCAATTGTTGGTTCCAAAAACAGAAATTAACTACTGGAGGACTATCATGATCTTATTAGCAAACGATGATATGTCTGTAATTGAACACGGTCTGGTCTATACATGGCAGTTGCAACTGGAGATGTAAGATTGTCGTAGAGAAGGCCGATTAGGGTTTTTGTGGTTCATAGTCGCCTATACCAACCTGCCATTCTGTGTGTATGACCCATATTATGACGTATATTACCACACAGTCTGATCTTTTCTTTCATACAAGGAGGAGGAAGTAGTTTCCTCACTCTTTATCTTGTGCATAAGGAGCTTTCTTTATGATTGCCATTAAGAGTCGGAATTTGTGTTTATATCCTTGTACCTGATTTAAAAAGTTCATGATGTTCACATACTGCCTCGGTTCCCTTCCTTTCATTTTGATGTAGAAATATTACAGAGAAAACTAGATTCTGTGAAATTGAAAGCAGGTGACACTTTACATTTTCTTCTGTTCTCTCATGAGTCACCTGTTAAAGATTTGTATTTATTTTAGCTATGATAGGTATGGCTCTTTGGTTTTTCTTGTTTTCTTAAAAGTTCAATGCAAATCGTTATATCTGTGTTTGCAACTTTTGTCTATATTCTTTATCTAATTATATTGGTAGAGTTTGGAGGGAAGTAGTTTCCTTCATTGTAATTGATTCTTAGTTTCTACCAAAAGGTGCATGTGCAAATTTAACCAGTAGGCTGTTTCTGTTTTCAGCTTTTTGTACATGGTGAGAAGTTTAACCAGCCAATATTCCATTGCAACAACATATCAGGACAAGTAGAACCAGTGAGTAGAAAAAAACCTCCAGATGAAACTTTCTGCTTCTATTTTAAATTTTTCCCAAGTATGTGAACTAATTGTGATAAATATTACAGGTGGTCCCAGATGACCAGCACAGGGCTCTATATTCGACTCATTCGTTCAAGATCTTGTTCAAGGAAGGTGGCTGCGGAACATTCGTGCCTCTTTTCTTCAATTTACTCACGTCTGTGAGACAGTACAACCAACATCAAGCTCATCATCCGGCTGCGGGTCCTGATGCCGCACCTCGTGTCGACCCATTGCAAGCTGCTCAAACTCCGGTGGATGAAATGATGCGACACGCGTAAGTACACAAGCATAGACCTGCTACTTCCCTCTACTAGATTTGATTAAGACATTTTGGAATGAAATGTGAGTAAATTCTGAATTTATATGAACCTAAGTGAAAAAGTTCATGTATTGGTAGAACGAAACCTATCCCTATTGCCTTCCTTCTTTCTATGGGTGCTGTTACATGGTTGGCTTCCTTTTCTTAAAGGATGTCATGTAGCATCTTTTCCTCACTAGCTGAGTGGAGAATTGAATTCCAATACCTAACTAGATTTCTGCACAGGTGAGATGCAAAGTATGATTTTTTTGTAGAAATAAGTATGTGAGGGAAGCGTAATTGTGATTATTTTGTATAAAAAAATTATGTAATGCGAGTTTTTGATACAAAGTTAAATATTTGGGGGAAATTTCTTTAGATCTCTTAGATTTTACGCTAGGATAATTAGGTGTCTAACCATTTTTTTAAAGCCGCAGAATCCTTGGTAACTTTTTTTCCCGATGCGATCTCCTAGAATACCCTTTTGTGTTTCTCTGCAGGCTGCAACCAATTTAAATGTGTAGCGAAATCAATGAAATTGTAGTTAAATTTATCATAAGTAATCAGTTTTAGTTTTACTTGTAGAAGCAGGGTAATTGTAGTCAAAATTTATTCAATTGGTTATAACTTTTAAATTTAGCAGTTGGAGTCTAAGTACCGCATGAATGCAGTCAAGTATGCTCTTAACCATAGTGAAATTACCTACAGTATGTCAATAAATAAAACTGGTGTTTTGGCACGTGCTATCATGTGATTCATGTTTAGATAATTCAGATTACTTATCATAAATTAACAAGATTTGTTGCTTTTGTTATTTAAATGGCTATGCTTTATTGCTTAACTAGTTTTTTTTCCTCATAAGAATTTTTCTCGCCATGTGTCCTTGTGAGAATCAAATTGGCAATTTCAATTTGAAGGCCCCTCTCCTTTTGTATTAGCAGTAAAGTTTATTTAGAATTTTCTCTCTCAAAACTATGAGAATTTTTCTTGCCACGTGCCCTTGTGAGAATCAAATTGGTATTTAATTTGAAGACCTCTCCCCTGTTTGCATTAATAGTAAAGAAGATGAGATTAAAATGGTAATCCAGGGAACCAACCCCCATTCCCAACTCCCCACCCCCACCCCTTTGAAATAGTTGTGCGAGTGGAAAAGGAAATGTATGCATACCAACAGCTATATGGCAAGGACGTTTGCATTATAATTGTATTTAAATGCACGCTGAATTTATTTGGATTCATGTACTAAAATTTTACATTACTTTTTCTCTTGTTGCTTTGTGTAGCTATGTGGATCCAAATGACCCTACAAGGATTTTCTTGCAGCAACCCACTCCGGAATCCCAACTCCGCAGGAGGGCATATCATCACCAATCTGCTGAAAACTCTGATTAGTGTCCCGTGTGTGTCCGTGGGAACATGATTAGTATCATGTATAATAAATACTATCATCATATGTTTGATCTATTTTCCCTTTCTTTTGCGTGAGTATATGTGTACAAACTTTATTTTCGATATATACCTGCTATATCTGTGATTAATGTTTATGTATAAAAGTATAGTTTAGATCTTTGCATGGGCCAAATATATCTGTAATATTGGAAATTTGGGACATAAGTTGTTGGTTGTGCTCTTAGTGTCATTTCTTTTTCATGTAAAGACAGCAAGATTTGTTAGTTTTATGTTGCAAGTTGGCATAATCAATTGCTTAAATTTTGAAATTTTCTTTAATACGAGTGTTTGTTGAGTACTATTGCTTCTTGTTATCTTTTCAAAGTTGCTCGTCAAAATGGGATCAGATATGCCCTGAAAATTTTGGCAGAGTTCTGAAATTGGAAATTCTTGATCGCGGCGAAACTGTTATCTAGTAAATACCAGTATCCTGGCAAAGTAAAGCAAACAATGAGCCGCAGAGCAGTTAGATAAATTACATTTGAACAGCAAGACCTCCAGAATAACAAACATGATAAGTTTTAAATTATACTGATTGTGAGACAAGAGCCATACTCAATTGCGTCCACATAACAGAAAGTTTCCGAAAATGTAAGAGAGAATTTAGAGTTTTGCTCAACCTATGTGTAATTTCTGCACCTGAGCAATGTTCGAATGGTCAGACAATGTCATGGTGATCAAATGTTACAGAGTTCAAAATTGTATATTATTATGTTTTCCGTCTGAAGCAAAAGTATACAACTTGTGAATCAAAAAGTAAAATAAAATAAAAAAATATGAATAGAATCAAAAAGTAAAAAAAAAAAAAAATGAATAGAACAACAAGCCGCAGAGCACTTAGCCAACATAAGTTGAACAAAAAATAATAATAATATGAAATCCATAAACTGGTTGGGCAAGGTGAAGAAGCTTAATCAGGAAATATTTGCATTCTTCAAAGTTGTGGATGCCACCACTCCAGCTGAAGTCCGCATAGGGCGCTCGCCAAGAACAGCTATACATGTATCAGTGGTCTTAAGGTGAGGCTGCACTAATTCCCATATCTTTTTTTTTTGGACCTGGTAAGACGACAACATATTATTTCATTAGTTTTAACTCTAATAAATAAGGGTATCCAGTAAATAAACAAATTGTTTCTACAACTTGGTGTTTCAAAAGTCAAAATTGACAGGAGCTTACTAGGTTATCCACCATCCATAACTAGATGCATGTACAGTGGAATTGAAAGAAAAATCAACTAAATTTTTAAGACTTATCTCTCATGTTAAATCTCAACCTTCTTAGTGATGCTAAATCTCAACCATCCTAGGATTTTCGGAGGATGTGAATATCAATAATGAGACTTCTGATGTCATGGATATTGTAATGGTTAAAGTCCCGATTGAATCCGGACAATAAAAAACACACGATATTTATAATCCTTGAGGCAGTGTGAACATAAAAGATTAGATGGAATTCAAGCAGTTGATAGCCAAATGCCCCTATTAAACTGGATTTTGGGCCAATGAAATGGGAGAGTAATAGGATTTGGTGCATGCTAAGGTGAAAGAGGTTGAAAGTACATGCAAAATGAGTGTGAAACAAGATAACAGAGCATTAAAACAAAAACAACAAACCGGGACATGACCTTTATGGTCGCAAACATTGAAGTGGAACCATATTTAATTGTACGTATGTCAGCAACAAGAAATAAGAAGATTCCATAAAGTTAAAGGCGGTAGTCAAGATGTGAGATTAAGATATGACAGCACAGCACATTACCTGAATTAAACAGGTAAAGGTTGTGATGTTAGGAAAAGACACAGAAGAGGAGATGTAATTGTAAGAAAAACCAAATTTGAGTATAAATGGATAAGAAATAAGCAAAAGAACCAGAACTAAGGTCAAATGATGGTATTGAAGAAACCTCGCACGCCTAATAGAAGAATCTATTATGGTGTGCCTTCCTGAGATAAGAATAACATCCCTCTACAGGGGGAAATTAAAAAACTTATTTTTTGTCTGGTGTAAATGCAGTTCAACATTTAAGTAAGCATGAAGAATCATCAACTCATCATAATACTGACTGATAACAGGGCGCATGTGCAAAATAAAGGCATGACACTGAAAAGAAGATATGAACTTTTGGATACACAATTTGATGAGCGAATTCTAAAAGATAGATGTCCTAAGTGTTTATAAGAATCAGCAGCAGTCTACTAACATGAGACTAAGAGGCAACTACCTTAAGGAGTTTCACATAATCATAGGGTACAATGCCTAGTGCACCAAGCATACAAATTGCTCAGATCAACATATTCTCCTTTAAATAATGTTTACCTTTAATTACAAATGTGTACCACTTGCACTATTTCCAAAGTAATAGATTGGCAATTAATGGTAAGGAAAACGCTTTTGAAGGTCGAGTAAATAATTGAAATTCTACTTTATAGAGAAACTTAGATGTAAACTGTCAGGAAACGAAATGCGACAATGTCTAATCAGAAAGGTACAGACATAAAAGATAATGCAGATTACAATCTTGTGGTTTAATTTTGTTTACTTCAAGTACCAAAAAACTGGAACTTATACAAGTTTTAGCATAACAGAGTTACAAATATATGCTATAGGATTTCCAGTTCATTTGAAAACTTTGATGCGAGTGAATTTAGATAGGGGGGAAATGCAATAATCTTAATACATCGAAATGTACAGACACAAAATTATATAAATCACTTTAGGAAGTATAAGCATGAAGTTGATAGGAGAGACCTGATTAGGTGAGGCAGCATCTGGTTGCAAGTCTTTCTCCTCGTCTGAACCAAACCAAATTCTTTCACCTGGAACTGAGGCTTCAGGAGGTTTAAGAAGCTCAACAGTCTCATGAGATGCATCAGAAGCAGCCATTAGCAT
The DNA here is from genome assembly GCA_030015575.1 of Agapanthus africanus. Taxonomy (NCBI): domain Eukaryota; kingdom Viridiplantae; phylum Streptophyta; class Magnoliopsida; order Asparagales; family Amaryllidaceae; genus Agapanthus; species Agapanthus africanus. Next base: position 409,564,134 of record CM057349.1, on the reverse strand, counting down.
TCCATTTGATTTGATACCACGCATGTTCCTTGGTTTGAGATTAGCTAGAACGACCACTTTAGTATCCTGAATGATATGTGTGTTACCATCAATACATTGTTAGATTCTTCATCATATTCTTAGTATAAATAGTTATGTACATTTGCACATTAAATCCACGGGGATATACTTTTTATTTTTTAATCATGCAACTAAAATATGCATCGGGACTTATTAGATATTTAAAGAGGAACCTAGGTTTCATTTGAATGTACAGAGGGCTCAGATCTGCAGTATTTTGGATCAAAATCTCATTAGTTAGAGAAGAATGTTACAGCTATTAATTAGTTTGCTGTAAATGACACTTCTTGCTATTCGAATATGGATGCAGATGGAAAAGGTAATACAGGAGAGGGAGAAGGAGCAGGGTGCATCAGAATTGTTAGTATGTGTTTGTTTCTTATCTATAGAAATAATAATGGCATGTCTTAAGTGTTGAGTGCAAGGTTTGTTACTTTGATATATATTGTCCACATGGTAACAGAGATTCAAAAAGTTTTTTTGCGCGACAAACAAGTAGGAAAATCTTGGAATAATTGGAATAATCTGAATTTTTGTGGCTCGAAGAACTTCCAATTTTGAAATATTAAAAATTCCCATTAACTATTAACTGATGTATTAAACTCCTGAAGATTACTTACAACTAGCTGCTATGATATGTAGAATAATAAATTCTCTGTCTGCTGGTTCTAAGCGTTATTTTTTTTCTAAAAGCTATTTCATATTTAATTCGTGAGATGGGTTTTTTATTCATTTTCTTTTCCCAATAGAAAAATGGGATGAACAAAGATTTTTCTATTGGGAAAAGAAAATGAAATTGTGATGGATATTGAAACTTTTTTGTTTTATTATGTCTAACTCAAGACTGGATTTATTTAATAAATATTATTATAAATTATGTACACAACAACAGGTTTAAGAAAGAGATCTTGTGTTTGAACCTCATTATTGACAATCTTGTACATGCTTATTTGCCTTTTCTATTGTGTTTTAATCTCAAGGCTTTTCACTTGGCACAAGTCCAATGTGAGCGGGAGGTTAAACTATTATGTTTATTCGATGTGCATTTTTCGCCCGCATCTACTAAAGATTTTGGGCAAAGTGTTTATCTAATAGCTTGCATAGTGAATGCTGAATGCAGTGAATGGAGTTCTCAAAGAACGTAACGAACAGCGCTGGATAAGAGCGGAAGCGGTCGTGCTCGGTGTAGCATATGATTGGCTCATACAAGATGGGAAATGGAAGTTGGATACATATTCTAAGTTTTCCTTGGGGAAAGAGAAAATTTCTTGTGAAATTTTAGCTATTCTGGAAGCAAATTGTGAATATTGCTTCTTCTAGCAGTCGCTTTTTTACTAGTGAAGCAAATAAAGTATATATTAATTTTATTTTTCAGTCAAAAAATTCTGAAACTTTTGTAATTGTGTCAGCGCTTATAGCAGCTTTACAGAACTACTAAAAATAACTTTCCAGCAATTTTTTTGAAAGTAGAAAGATTTTCGATTAAGGAGTAACATGTTTCGTTAATATGTTGTTGACTCCTATGATCCAATTTGATTACAGGATTTACTTCAGTACATCCCAACCCCGAGAAGAAGGAAAAAAAGGTAATTCATCATGTGCACACAGCTGACACTATGTACAGCATTTTGATATGGCCATTAGTGAAATGAAAGTATAATATGCCCCGAAGAAATTTTCTAAGAGAACGATATTCATTTATTAGTTATTAAATCTTTCAGTTAAGTCAAGTAGAAAGAAACCAAGAACCTCAACCTGAGAGTTTGGCACAAGATTGCCAGGATCAAAGCATGCATTCACTCTTTGCTAATTATGCACACTACTAGATTTTTTCTATTGATAAATTCAACCATGTGTCTTCTTAATAGTGAACCACAATTTGACATTTCACATTAAGTAAAAATGTTGAACAATTCGATATGCTCAGCTCAATATAGCTTGATAAAGTTTCATCAATAAAGAAACATCATAAAATGTTCTAAATGTATGAGATGACTTATGATATATTGATATAGTGAATGCCTAAGTCAATTTTTAATGACAAATAGCAAAGATTTAATAGGGAGACATACAGATGCCTATGCATGCATGTGATGAAGTTGTATAGTAAACTGAATGTCTCAATCAATATGAGCATTAACAGAGTTTCTACTAGAATACCTGTAAAGGGTGAGTTTGATGAATGTGAAAAGATGAAGGAACTAGCAGCATACGAATGTGAAGGGTGGCGATGGGCAGAAATTTTTGAACGTATAACCTTCCGAGTAATTTAAAGATCGTTGTTTCGGTAAAAATACTAGTCAACCCTGGTAGATACATCATACCAGCAGGGGCAGATCCACATAGAGCCGAGCTTAGGCGGCCGCCCTACATCAATTTCGAGCGAGTGTGTGTGTAGAGATTGAGAGAATAATGAAAAAAAGAGGCCCTAGAAGGCTTTTTCGTTAGGTGGCGTCAAGTATCTATATTATCCACGATTTTTTCTGACGATCGGCACCGATCATCATCATCTTTATCATGTAAGATATGGATACACCAAATTTCATGTGATTCCACAACTTTTTCACCGTTGAATTAGCGATGTAAAAAGTTCTATTGCCGGTACAGCGTTAATTTTGCACCCACTAAATCAACGGTGAAAAAATGACGGAATCATATGAAATTTGGTGTATCCACATCTTACTTGATAAAGATGATGATGATGAGTGCCGATCGGCAAAAAATATCATGAAGGGTGTATTTTTTCGACGCCATAGGAAGAAATTCCCTTCTATGGTATCTTTCCTCCATGATTCTCATTTATACATAGTAAATGATCTGATGTATTATAACGCTAGTCATTTCAAGTCTGGATGTGTGCCTCGGTAATTGGAGTACAAACCTTTGACGGTGAAGTTCCCTAGTTTGAACCCTAGTGTTTTTACACTTTTTTCTTTTAAAATAAAAACCTATCTGTCTAATCCATCAATTACAATGGACCTAAAGGCCAATAGCTAAAACCAAAATTAACTTTTTTTGGAAATAAATCTTTAAAACTATTTAATAACGAATTTAATCAGTGATTAAGTTCCAAGTTTCTTTATAATTGCTTATGAGGTTGAAAATTCCCGCCCTACTCGACTTTATGTCCCGGCTCCACCACTACATACCAATGATGTTTAACTGCTTCTAGATGTGAAATTTCACCCAAGAAAATGTCTAAACGACATAAAATCCATAAAATTAATGGTTGGGGCATGTATTCAACATTAATAGGGCTCTTCTACTTGCAGAATCATTTTCACAACCCTATCAATACATGTATAGTGTATATCATTTTTAAGATTGATAAGATAAATCGATTGGAGTGTATATCATTTTTAATATTGATAAAACAAATCAATTGGAAAAAATGAGCCCACATTCCTAAACCAAATATCAAGGAATACAATATCTTGCTTCAGTATTGTGTTAGGCATAAATCCCAAAATAATTTCCCAAGAAAGAATTAAGGCCCTGTTTGGATACAAAGTAACCATGGTTTATTTTAAAGTGGAGGTAAGAGGCATGCAAACTAAGGTTTACAAGCCCCAAACTCCAAAAATAAAGTTTAGTAAATTTTGATCAGATTGGAGTTGAGATAACTGCAGTTTAAGGCTAAAAAATTGCAGTTATCTCAACTCCAAAATGGTTGCCAAACAAGCCAAAGTTTGCATTTTGGAGTTAACTTTTGCTAATTTTATGAAACCACGGTTTACAGAGCTTAACTCCATTCCCAAACAAATCCCAAGTAATTATCACGAGTGTATACCGTAACTTTGAATTTAAGCAATTTATTTTGTAATGGATTACTGAACAAGACCTTTGTTCTACTTTATCTCTTATTTCTTCACTTGCTGCATTAGAAAATTGTACTTCATCCGTCCCTTTTTACTTGTCATTTTAGATAAATGCACACCGATTAAGAAAAACATTACCACTTTCTTAATATCAGCAATTAATCTACTGCCACATTACCGCTAAAAAAATCACATCATTTCTGTCCTCAACTATTAAGGAAAGTATTATCACTTTTTTTAATATCAGCAATTAATTTTCAAGGTTATTTTTGGTATTGTATCATTTATTGATATTTTTATCATTAATAATTTTCTCGTTATTCCAAAAACGTCAAGTAAAGTGGGACGATTTTTTCTCTCCAAAATGACAAGTAAAAAGGGACGATAATATACAACAGTGTCCGGTTTTGGTCATGAGATATTCATTGAATGTATCACCCTTATAGTGAATCCCAACTCTATATACTCCAGAGAAGATTGCATGATGAAAGTCTTGCAGTTTTGTATAACTTGCAGTCTAGATTTCTTTATTGCTTTAGTTTGAATATATCGATTAAATTCATGCTTTCTTTTCTCCATGTTGGTTCAAATCTAAGGTTTAGGACTTAAAAGACCCCCAGGGGGCGGAAATATATCCTGCGAGTTTAGATTCAGGTGAAGTCACAACGATGGGAAAAAAACAGCTGGGTCCGAGTCTCCCAGACATACGTGTTCTTAATTCATTGCTTTCGTTGCATGTTGTTGGATTTTTCTTGTTTCCATAACCACCAGCACACTTCATCTTGTCGTCGCGTACATTTGTTTCTAGTTTATTTGATTTTCTTGACATTTATATAGATTTAATGTTTTGATAATTTCTTCAAGATCTGATTTATAATAGTATAGAAGTTTATTGCTTTTTGAGCATATACACAGGCCGCTTCATGCTCCCACTTTTTCCAGCAAGCAGTTGCTTCAGTAAATATACATGACACCACAGATTTACTGTGCGACTAGCCTTATAGCCTGCAGAACTTTGTAGGGTGTCAATTCGGCCGACTTATAGGAACGTTTTGCATACGGAAAGCGCAAAGGTGCAAGATAAAGTTAATATCCTGTAATGATATAGCTAATCCTGGGAGACACATATTAAAGGCTGTAAATATTTCTGGTACCCTGCTTAGGGTGGGGGTATCAACACACTTGACAAGGCTACCAATGCTTCAGGTGTCGCATATCTTAGTTTACTCTGGCAATATATTACAGCTAGACTCAAGCTGGTAAAAAGAAAACGACAACGCATAACTTGGCTAGGACAGCCTGAAGGCGCATCTTGCATCTCACATCCATACAACTATCACTATAGTAATAAGATTATAAAACTTTATTGATAGTATGTGAGAAAGCAAAGTTGGCAACAAAAAACGATCTTGTCTAATCAACTCTTTTGGGACTGCTATTTTTTCGGTTAAATTAGCAGTAATCACTCTCTTTCACATTGCCTTAGTTTGTGTCCGCTTCGGTACACCCCAACTATCAAACTAACTCCGTCCAAATCGCCTTATTTCACCTCATTAACCCCGCATTAATTAGTAGATAAAATAACCTCGGTTTAACCTTGAATAAGCTGAAAGATTCACGTTTCGAATTTCAATTACATATATATATAAAAAATCATATTCCAATATCAAATAGCAACCAAAACCAATCCAAAGGATCAAAGCGAGTTATAAAGGTGAAGAAAAAATGGAATCAGAAATCAGACCTGGAGATGCTCGAGAGCAACGTGATTGACGAGGCCGCTGCAGATGGTTCGGGGCTCGGCCTCGCCGACGTCGACCTCTTCGACGTACAAGGAATCGGCCTCGGAGTGCCTCCACGCCTTGAGCACGTGCCCTACCCTTATGTCCAGCGCATCCGCCGCTTCCTTTATCGGATCCACAGGCACAGGATCCGAGCTAGGACTAGGGTTAGGGTTTGGGTCTTCTGCGGCGATTGGGGCGGAGGAAGAAGAAGAGGAGCAGAATGTTCTGGATCTTGTAGCAGGGGAGGAGAAGAGGGAGGATAGGGTGGGTCCCGCGGTGAGATTGGGGTTGAAAAAGAAGCTACGGTTTCTTCTTGTTGTTGTTGTGTTGGTTGATGCGATGGTTGTGCGGATGGTGGAGATGAGGAGCGCTCCACCTCTTGGCGCTGCCGCCGCTGCAGCCATTGGCCCGTTGTGTTATCGGAAGAGCGAGGGTGAGGTGTTTGGTTTTGTTATTCTGTGATATGCTTTGGACAATTTTCTTCGAAAACATCCTTATATAATTTATATATTACACTAAAATGCCCTCAGCCATCATGTTTTTCACTAAAACGCATTAAAGATTTTTATTGCAGCTAAATACCGGTTTAAGTTATTTTATTGTAATAAAAGAAGATGTTTTAGTGAAAGATGTTATAGTTGAGGGAATTTTAGTGTGATTTATCCTAATATTTAACTACGAGAATCCAACAGCATTGTTTTTAATTTATCAATATCCACCTAGTTAAATGCTAAAACCATTGTGAGATGGCAGGGGTTGAGGTTGATTATGATGATAAAAAAATGTTGAGATCAGATTTTCCTAATTCAATACTAAATAATAATTCCTTTTAAAAAAAATTCCATAAGCTTTTCAGTTCCCCCATCCTTTTTGAAATGATATTTACCTTTTCTGTCAATTTTCACTCAAAACGCAGGCGGCGCGTCCTTCCCTATCGGTCGGCCGGCCATCATCACCGAGCGTTGTTTGACGAAGCCCGGTGCCCTCCGCCAACGTCATCCCATCGTTGGCGTACGCCGCCGGCCTCCACCGCTGCTCGTCTACTCGTTGGCGTACGCCGCCGGCCTCCACCGCTGTCGACCTTCGCGGCAACTTGGTACGCGCCACCACCACTCGTCACACACCATCGCCTGCCGCCATCGACCTTGCCCCTCCATCTCCGGCCATCGTGTTGGCCCCACCCACCACCCTCCATCATCAATTGCTGCACTGGACGTCACTGGCTACCGTTTGTTTCTCATCGGTTGCCATCCGGCTGTCGTTTGCTGAAACATTCCTCATTGCTTGTCTGCATTCACAACAGCCATTGTCCGTCGCACATATATTACCGGGAATAATCAAAATGTAGCAATCAAGTTAATGCGTCATTTTCTGAAATCATATACTTGAAAATCACATTTCCAAGATTATGTGGATATCTGGTAATCTTACATCCGGTGTACCAAGGGTCTCCTAAGGGGCTGTTTGGTTGCAGGATTATGGAATTTGGATTCCAAAAATAGTACGGTTGAAATTTCTGGATTTGGTAATTTGTTGTTTGGTTGGTTTTGGATTTTTAATATTGGATTTGTAGATCCTTATAATCTTTGTTTGGTTGGTAGAAAAAAATGGGATTTGAGGATTTTAGAGAGAGATAGAGAGAGAGAGGATTGTTAAATAAATAAAGTGCATGGCCCCATCTAAAAGTACAATGAATAGTGCCAAATCCTTGAGAATTCTTGAAAAATTTTAGGATTCATGAATCCTTCTTTTATGGTGGGCCCTCCATACAAAACAAAGGAATCCTAGAAATCCTAATCTTGCAATCAAACACAAAATTGTGGAATCCTAGGATTCCACAATCCAAAATCCAAATCCAAACCCATAATCCTGCAACCAAACAGCCCCTAAGCAATTAAACAAGCCAAGGATGGCATCCAAAGTGAAAATACTGGCTAGATGTCTAGCATGCTAAGCAAGCATAGAATATGCGAGTCTTTGTATTTGAGCCAGAGACGTGGCTCTAGCCAACCACATGGCACAATGATTTCACATATCGCAGGGTACTCGATCATTATTTGTCATTTCCGTTGCCTGTCCATTTTACATACCCGCATCTCAGGGTGTTTATCAGGCCGTGCCGAGCCCGGCGGGTTTGGTGGTCTTCGGGCTTGGCCGGGTTCGGACGGCCCGTTTAAAAAAATTGAATTTTTTTAAAAAAAATTCAAAAGTAATTTTTTACATTTTGATTTTTTGGGCAAAATTTTGTTAGCCCGAACCTGGTGTGGGTCCCGGAGCAGACCTGGATATTTTATTGATTAAAAAAAAATTAGAGGATATAAGTTGGCAAATCTTACCGCTCATACAATTACCCAAAAAATTTAAAATACAGTTCAATAAAAAAACTACCGGTGAGCTTCTATCGGTCTTTACTCTTCATCGGTGTCGGAGTCTTCAATGCTCTTAACATGTTGTCTACTTTCTGTATCGAACCAATTTTTTTGGCACACTGTGATTTCCAGTGCGTCATTCTCTTGTTGCTCAGAACCCTATTACCTGCACTAAAAACAGACTTTGAAGCCACAGTGGACACCGGAGTTGTTAGTAAATCACGAACCATAGCAAAAATGTTGGCTATAGTACCCTCAATTCAATTATTGAATCGCATGTACGCTATTGTGATGATTGAGGGATGATCTATACGGATAGAACAGTCTTACTCAAAATAATAGTATGCTATCTGGCTTGTCTTTATCATCATGTATATGCTTTATGTGGTATTACAGATCACTATTACATATTGATAGAGCTCATAGGATTCTTTCTTGACTGTCAGTATTATAATGGCGATCATATACGTGGGAGCTGGATGGTCTATAAGCGCATCCTTAAATATTCCTAGTCATGGAAGTTTCAAGACTGGGCATTCATACTCCGGAGTAGACTGGTGTAATACTGATCGAGACCCCGATGAAGGGCGGTGGTCATGTCTCACAAGCAATTAGTGTTGGTTTGTTCATCTAAGATAGTATACAGGTGCTCATTAGGTTATGAGTATACTGGACAGACTCGCTGGGAACATGCTAGTTGGTAGTATACCTATTGTCAGATAGCAGTCTCCAGATGATATGTGTGCAGGTTAGTCTGTTAACCTGAGATCGTCATTTGTCTCGTGTGAGTTCCCACTGTGTTTTGATTACTATCCTACCACGGCTCAAAGGAGTCGTGCAAATAGGTTTTAGTTGGGTACAGTCCCGAGCCATATGGAGGCAGTGAGCGGATAGTCGGGGATTCGTTTCTCTCAGTATTAGAGGTTGATGTCGCATTGTGCACGGGTGGCCATCACCAGAAATCCTTGGCCAAGGTAGTCGAGAATTACTGATTTGGATCAGTAATTTCTCAGTTGGTGATGGGCTTCATACCGACACGAAATGTCGCGTTATTAGGAGTCTGACTTTATCCACCCCCTAGACTCGATATGCGATACTCTTAGACGAATAGACCGGACTGGACGGATATTTTCACGGACATGCTCAGCAGAGGTCAGGATGAGTTTGCTCGTCGGCCTTCCTTTCGCTCAATACCTGAGTAGCCGTTACGTACAGCTAGTGTCGTTGACGTGCTTGTGGTTAAACCCACTGCCTGCGTATTAACGAGTCTTTAGAGTCCCACACAGAGGGTTTCTCAGCTTCGGGCAAAACGATATAGAGGCCGTATGGTTTTACGGCAGGGTTCGATTATATACGTGCACTTGTGTACGTATCATGATTCGGACGGTTTATACTAGTGGTTTTGGTTTAAACTGGATTCTAGTATTGGATTGATGGATTATTTTCGTCTCATTGTATTCGTATATTTTCGAAATACGGATACGGGTATGTATATACAGATGAAGGATATTCTTGTAATTTATTACAAGGTGCTTCTAGAAGATACCACCTCATTTAGTTTTAACCATTTAAGATTAAATGGTTAATGAGGTGGAGAGAATGTGGTGTTTATTGCATTTATTGTAGCATGGCTTTGTAGTGATTCATAGTTACTATTCTAGCATACTTGATATTTGTTTGTTGTGAGATATTTTGGAGACTTGAGATATTTTCTTGTCTTGAGATATTTATTGGATGCTTCATTATTGCTCACAACATAACACACAACACTTAGCCATTTTCTTGAGTTGCCTCACACTCTCATCCTCAAGGTTCTTCTTCTACCTCCACCCTTCAAGTCTCATGTATTGAGAAACCTATGGTGTTTGGAGATAAATTAATCCATCACTACACTCTACATCATCTAGGCTATCTATTTTAGCGAACTAGGTACCCTAGTTATCTCGGCTATTGAGATTGGAGCTCGGAATACAAATCCTCAGGTGGATCATCTTCGATGGAGGGAGACCGGAGATCAAGCTTGACCTTGGAGGCCTCTAGGAGCTTGGGATGATGGTTAAAGACCGAAGGACACGGATCATGCAGTATAACCATTCTAAACTCCTTTCTTTATAGTTTGCTAGCTTTAGGGTTTATGGTCGATCCGTATTTCGGGTTGTTCTAGCGCCAGTTTAGAAAAAAATTGTTCCGCAATCGGCCACGGTTTGATGGCCAGGGCGCTGGCGTAACCCAACATGGCAAAAAGCACAGGATACTGTAAGTGCATGGTGCTCCTTACCGTGACTACTATGGCTATGCAGAATCAAAAACTTTAAAATCTTAAGCATTACACACTTGAAATCTTAGAATACAAGTTCAAACACTAAACTAAACAACACTAACTAGAGATTTAACTACTGAGTTAATGTAACAGCCTTTGTATATGGTCCTTCAGGTCTTAAAAGGTTCACTCCTTGAGCTCCTAGGGTTGATAGAACGAGCTCTCGAAGTTAAACTTCCGCGTCAAAGACGATCCGCCCGAGAATGCTGATTCAAGCGATAGCTTCTACGAAACAACTAAAGATCGAGTCTTGTTAAGACAAGATGTTTAGAGGGTGTAGTTTATAAACAAGATGCTCTATTTTAATCCCTCAAGAACTCTAGTGAGCATGTGAGGAAGAAGAAGAAGAAGAAGAGAGGACAATGGCAGCTCAAGAAAATATCAACCATAATAAAATCTTACACTCATCTTGATTCTTATCTCTTCATGCAAGAATACAAACAAGTGGGTGAGTGGGTTGTGACCCACTAGCGTGAGGCACAAGCCCACACATCACTAGAAGAGGTGAGAATAAGAGAGAGTGTATAGAGAGGTCACCTAACCATGGTATACATACACACACAAACATTTGTATGTATATATTCAAGTATACCAAACCCGTATTTATAATAACTACGTATACCGTATTTCTACCGAAATATAAATACCGTATTTGTACTGAAAATACAAAATACGCATATCATATTTATAAAGAAATACATGTATTTGTATAAAAACACAAATAGCCGTATTCATACAAATACTCGTATTTGTATAAATACTGTATTCGTGTTAAAATACAAATCCCAAAAGAGAGCAATATAATACTAGCGTAAAAATTGACTGTCTTTCAAACCTGCTAGTACTACTAAACAGTCCGATTAAAGCCCGTGTATAAATACACGTGTTCAATCGAACACCCGAGCGTATCGAAATACGCAAACTACACCGTTTCGCCTGAACCGGGAAACCTCCTGTGTGAGGCTCTAAAGACTCGATAATATGCTGGCAGTGGCTTTAACCATAAGCACGTTAGTGGCACTAGGTGTACGCAACGGCTATCCAGGTATTTGTCGAAAGGAAGATCGACAAGAGAACTCGTCTTAATCCCTTCTGAGCCTATAGGTAACATTTTCCATATAGTCCGGTTTGTTCGTCTAAGAGTATTGCATATCGGTCCTAGGGGTGGTAAACGTCATACCCCTAATAGCGCAACAAGTTATGTCGGTGTGAGACCCAATACAGCTTGAGAAACAGCTGGTGTACTTATCAGTAAATCTTACTTGCCATGACCAGGGACTTGTAGTATTGGCCAACCATACATGGCGCGATATCAACTCCCAATATCGGGAGAGATGAATCCCTTCTATCACCTACTACCTCCAAGTGCTTCGGGACTGCACCCAGCTACTAGTTGTTGGCACTACTCTTTAAAGATGTGGTAGGGCAGTAATCTAAGTACAGTGAGAACACACTCGAGACTAATAGTGATGTCAAGTCAACGGACTAATCTGTACTCATGTCGCCGGATAACTGCTATTCGACGAAAGGTATAATACCAACCAGCAGCTCCCAGCGAGTTCGTCCAATGTAACTCATAACCTAATGAGCACCTATATACTATCTTTGGTACCGTATACCAATGGCTGTAGGACATGCCATCTTCCCCGACGGGGATAAAAAACGTATACACTAGTCTACTCGGGATTGCCAATGCCCTGTCTCTATAATCCTACAATTAGGGATAAATTTAATGATGTGATTATAGACTACACAGCCCCCACTAGTGTGGCTGTCATCACAATGTCGGTAGTCAAGTGTAACATTTTGAAATATTTTAAATAATTAATTAAATTATTTAATTAAATAGATAATGTTATTTAATTTTTATTGTAGTAAAGAGGGATTTTAAAGTTAAAGAAGAATTAAACTAGTAAAGAAAATAGTGATTATATAATAACATATGTAATGAGGGGTTGATGTGAAAAATGTTAGTTTCCTTATGCAAATTAGAGTTGTATAAGGGTGTTTATGCAAATAGGGCTAGAAAATGGTTAAGCCTAAGTTATACCTCCTAAACAACATACCCTAGGTTAACCTAATGGCCACACCTCCTTCTTGCATGAAACTCCATCATCTTAAATGGTGACACCATCTACTACCTTATCTCTATTATCCCTTAATATGGTAAATTGTGTTCAGTTGATATATATTAGTTTATGGAACTGAAACTGAGTTAGAAAGAAAAAGGAAAACATTAGAACACAACAAGAGCAAGGAAAGAGAGGAGAAGAGCTAAGTGCTAAGATTTCACCATCACCCTCAAATTAGGATCCTTGAGTTTGTGCTTATTGGAGGGAGTTTTCCAGTGATCTTGCTGTAGGTATAATCCTTGAACCCTGTAAGATTTTAGTTCAGTAACTGTTTTATTTTAGAAATCGAATATCGGTAATATCGTATTTTAGGCAAAATTTAGCTCTGTGTTAATCTGCTATAGTTTAGATGATAACTAAATTGATCAAACAGTTACATCATCTTATAAACTGGACCTAGAATAAACCATAGGAAGACGAACCCCGTTGCTCGGATTTTGGCCGGCGACACGAAGACAAAATCCGATCTCGCCGGATTTCTTGAGGAGTTGGGTTCTGTGATTTTTAGGGTAGGTCTATGTGGGTGGATTAATATGTTTGGTATTGTTTATTTAAGTTAAATTTTCAGTATGGGAAATCTGGAAGCTAATATCTGAAAAGGGATCAAAATTCTAAAATACAAAACGGGTAATTCGTAACGTGTTTCAGTTTTCTGTTGCAGACAGCGAGGGATTTAAAATTCAGTTAGTATAGGTATTAGATAGCATACAATAGTCGTATGTAGTATAGTTAGTACGTAAAACTAGTATTTTCATATTTCGACGTATCGGAGGTTAGCCGTTTCTTATACAAATTAATGTCGATATTAGATTCAAGTACGGGAACTTCGGAGGCCGTAAGGAAAGGAAAGGGATTGATGATTTCTGAGTAGAATACGACATATTCCGGTAAATAGACTAAATATCTACCGGGGGATTTTGTGTGGATGGCGTGATACGCCCATAGTTTTAAGCTTACATTTAGATTGTTCTTTTACATATGATGTTTATGAGCGCGTGCGCGCACACACACACACATCGTCATGATAGTAATTGTTAGAACACTGCACAAGTTATCGACGAGTCATGCTGTACGTGCACATATCTACATGTTACACTACACCTCGTCGATATTAAAATGTCGCATACGCACTTGGTACTTGTATGTTAAATATTGTTCATATCATACCTTAAGCATCCTTAATGATAAATTCTTTACGTAGTCGTTAGCATGTTTCATATTCAAGTATAGCAATATTGATATAAACTAAAATGGATTATTTCGGATTTATGATTTTGAGTTTTTTTACTATTGAAAAGATTCAATGATATTTTTCATGCCGATGCGGGATGTCCACCATGAGATGTTGTTTTTATGATTTGGATTTATTCTGAACCGAGTGGGGGGGGCGATACGATTGCGGATTTATACGTTATCCAGACTGAGTGGGGGGTATACAATTGGATACATGGTGGACCCGGTCGAGGCCGAGGGGCAGGATAGCCGCATTTTAGACGGGGAGCCTAATGAGGATACTCGATACCGGAGTCAGTTATGAACACGGCGGATATCTAGGTGATACCGACCGGTGTTATTGGATGACAGGATCGTTCGGGGAACAATACCTGATGGAAATGGAAGATTTGTTTCAATGTTGGACACGGAAAATGAAACTTATTTGGAAGCAATTGATGAGATTTCAGTTTTGACTTATATATTTAGTAGTACATGTTCATGTTACAATCCATTATCATGCATTGTATTCATTCTTGTTGATATTAGCTCTAGTTCGTCATACTTACATTATCAGCCGATATATATTAGTTTTATTCACTGAGTTGGCAACTCACCCCCGTTGTCCCATAGTTCCTTGCAGAAGTCGTGTGGATGCATAGCAGCAGTGCAGATCCATTCGTCAGCTTTTACCGCTCTTTTTGCTAGGTGGGTTACATATGTAGTAACCTCCTATTTTGGATATGTATATTTTGGATCTAATATTACTCCATCAGACCATGTATCTTGACTTAGAACGAAACATGTTGTATATTATTTAGACTGAGTAATATCGTTAGTTATGTTAATTTATGTTTTTATGAAATCTTGCGTGAAATTCGTCACCTTGAGTGTTGTAATATTTTTGCGTATTGAGTTCCGCTGTTTGGCATTGTTTGCTTCCAACTAGGGATGCAATTTAATTACACAACTTAAATTGGATTTCTATTAATAATTAAAAGAGAGGTACTGTCGAAAGTTTAACATCAGTTGTTACATTTCCATTATTTAAAAACCTTTCGACATGCTACTTCATTCTTTTACTTAAAAACTAAAATTTATCTAAATTCCGCAAAAAAGGGTTTTGATCTTGGTTTTTGGCTTACTCAGATTGTGTCGATGTCTTTAGATATCATATAATCTAAGTGCCGGTCATATCCAAACTTTGGGTCGTGACAAAGTTGGTATCAGAGCTTAAGATTAACCTTACGGAACCGAGTAGTGATTTGGAGTAAGTAGACTCAAGTTTTGTTACGTAGGATGACCTTTGGTTTGATGGAGTAGGTGATTTAGGATGAGTAGAGTATCGTACATATGTTCCGCGGCATATTTACGCTACGATACTCAGCTTAAGTGACCTTAGGACATATTTATTCGTACTTCCTTTCTTGATTCCATGTATCCTGTGATTCAATTGTAATGTCCTTATCAATCCTGTTTCTTACTCTAGCCACTAAGTCATCAATGACTATGAGGACTCAGGGGACCGCTTTTATAGATAAGATTTGAGCGGGCTCGTCTGAGACAAGGACAGACCAAGGCAGTGCGCCTATCATTCATGAACAGATTGATCCACCCTCTATTGACTGTATAGCTAGGATGGAGGCAAATGTTCAGGAGATGCGCCAAATGATCGGATCCTTGATAGAGATTAGTCAAGCATGAAGATCGGCCATTACTCCACGTATGGTAGTTCAGATACCAAGGCGAATTCGTACTAATACATTAGGTCCTAGACATGTTCGTAGAGGCCGTGGAGGATTCTTTATGGACCAATCAAGTTACTTATACCCATATGATCAACAGCCCTCGCAAAGATGTTTCGGGTGTGGATGTCCGTGTCACTTTATCCGGAATTGTCTCGTGATACGACAGGGTGAGGCATCGGTCTCACATATGACTTCACTATCTTCACCACTTCCTCCGAGCATATTACCTCCTACACCTGTTGTTGTTCCACGCCAGATCAACGCTCATAGAGTCCGTGGTCGTGACGGTCATAATTCAAGAGGACGAGAAGGTCGAGGCAGATTTATTCCAGGCCGCAGTTTTGGTCGAGTGTAACGTTTTGAAAATCGTTTCGGTGAAATTTCGAAAAATCGGTAAAATAAGGGGGTTTTCTGTAAAAAGTCAAAATACAAATATCTTATTATAAAAATTAAATATACATATTCTAGCTATATAATTGCTATTATTTGGTGTTTATTGAGCCGCTGGTGAGATTTCAAATTTTCTGAAAAAAATATTATTTTATTATTATTTTAAGCCGTCACTAATACATTTAATTAGGGAAAATTACAAATTGGAATGAGTTGAAACAAATTTTGTGCATCATAAAACATTAAATAAAATTTTATCTTGTGGTTTTTGGAACGAAATCATTTGCCAAAACGGTTTAGAAATTATTGAAAAAAGGCTTTTTTTTAGCGTAAATGGATGTTTGGGGTATTGTATTTATCATTTTTCATCACCCCACACCCGTACCCACACCCACACACCCCCATTCTCTTCTCCCCTTGGCTGAATTCAGCAGCCCCCATCTTTTTCCCCACTTGAATTTCAAAGAAAAGAAAAGAAAGAAAACAAAGGAAATGAAAGGAAATTGTAAAATGAGTTGGACCTTTGACTTTATGCCTTGACTTGGACTATTTTCCTCACCTCCCTCTCTCTCCTCTCCCCTCCATTTTTAGCCGAGCCCCCCCCCCCTTTGTGCAGCCCCAATTTTCCCCCTCTCATTTCATCACAAAATTCCATCAAAAATCCACAAATTTACTCACAAATTCAAAGCAAACTCCAAATCCAAGCTTTACCCATTATTCTTTAGCCAATTATGTATGGATCTTGGGGGATGGAAGCAAGTTTGGGAGGCCATGGGTGCTTGTGGATCTTCAAATATTTTTGGGTATAATTCTAAATATTTTTGCTTAATTTGTTACTTAATTTCTTAAAGCTAATTTAATTAAGTGTTAATTTGGTTTATGTGAGTTTAATTGCATGATTAAAGATTTCAAGTAGGGTTTGTTGTGGAAAATGAGTTGTGTTTGATTGTGCATGGTTTAGTGATGTGGATTAACATATTTAGTTTTGTAGAAAACTAATCTAGTTGTTAATTACAAGTTGTTACTTGAAAAATGTCCAAATTAAGCTTTTGTTGCAAACTAGGTTTTTTTGATTTAATTCGAAATATGAGATTAAAAATATGGTTAGGGTTTTTATCATATTATTAACTTTATTGAGTGTAGTTTAACACTTTAGTTCATGGAAATCCAACCTAAATTGTAGTTTGTGCATTTTTGCTATGAAATTGTTAAAAAAAGGGTATTTTGTAAACTAGAATATTAGGGTTTTTGGAATTTAATGAGATTAAATTCCGGAAATTGTTTATATGACTTATTTAAGATATTTAATAAGTATATTGGCCGCTACATTCATTTAAACATCATGTTTTGTACAAAAACGGCGAATTGTGCTTGCTAGATTTTCGGAAAAATGACTTTTTAAGTGAAATTGGGGTTTTTGTGAGTTTTAACCTAGTTTATATTAAAATTAGTGTTCGTGAATGTGCAAATGAGTGTGATTGGATTTTTTCTCGATGGTTTGACGTTTGTACATCGATATCGAGGGTTGGTTTGACTATTCTTGCATGCGTAGGCGATAGGTTTGGACCTATGCGTGATACGCGTGCCGATTTGATTTTCGTATGCCGTTTCGATTTCGAATTTAGTTTTAATGCGATATGGTGCGTTATGATATGTAGGTACCCCCATGTGGACTTCGAGACGATAAGCAAGCGCGTGGCGACGTCGGCACCGGCTAGCGAGGACCAGGTGAGTAGATTTAAATCTACGGGGAGAAGTCGGATGGATGGCGTATAGCACCCCCGCAGTCCGTGGTGGTGTATACGGATGCGTATACCCACCAACAATTATTATATGTTATTTGGGATTAATAACGATGCTTAGGATGGATATTGGTGTGTTGGATTACTTTAGTGTTGCGAACCCTAGGGTAGTGTTGCAGTACACATACACACATACATACTTGCATACATTTCTATTGATATGTGCTCATGGGATTCTTTGTAGTTATGTGTTCACATGAGTATGGGACTATGTGTTCACATACGGATTTGAGGATGATACTTGGGATTGAGCTGAGTCGATGAGATTTGATTTGAGGCCGTGAGATCGGTGATTTAGCAGGGTTCGTATTTGAGATACGACATGACGTTGTAGCGGGTCCTTGACGTAGTGTTTCACACACGTCCATGCATACGTAGGCGGTATCAGTATGGTACTAGACGTAGATCAGTACCCCGATCATGATATTTGATAAAGAGGATACCAGGTGAATAGTATGATGAATGTGATATTGACCCATACCCAGATTGGGATGCCGTACGACGGATTTACGTACGAGCTATATTGATGATTGATCCGCACTCTTGACTTGGGATGCCTGACTATAGATATGGTATCGGATATGATATTATTGAGGCGGGATCACCGACTAATATATATACAGGTATGTATATGTATCGACTCAGATGTTAGGCGGTTTCCTTACCTGTAGTTCAGTTTGTTAGTTCAGCCGTATAGTTTAGTGTAGTTGTTAGATTAGATTAGACTTCTTACCTATTTCAAAAACTAACGAATCGTGGGCATTTTTAAAGACAGCCCAAGGGATCCTACGGATATTTCAAAAGACGTATCTTTTCATAAAAACACCGTAGCCCCTATTTTCAAAACCCCATGATTCGTGTTATTTCAAAAGGCACCATTTGTAGGACTGATATTAGATTAATGCAGATTAGTTATAGTTGCGTCTAGTTTTCAGCTCCCGCTCATTTTTGTGGTCCGCTTCGCATCGCATGCTTATTTTATGTTTCATACTCCATTATTGATATCATGCTGTTAGGACACCAGCACCATTACCGATGATGCGTATGTACTACGTACACTTAATTGCCGGCTCACACACATCTTCATCGGTAATTGCCATGTCACATACACCTTAGAAAATATTATTGCTTAACATAGCCTGTGAGCTAATAGTTAGACATGATATTAGTGTACTTGCCTTATATGTTAGTTTAGACATTGTAGTTATTACCTGCTACTTCATGCATACTGTTATTCATTGTTATGCCGCATTCATGAATTCTCATGCATATATTCACTATTTTACGTGTTATTGAGGTTCTGGATTCGGATTTCCATGAGATTTTCTGGATTTGGAGGAAAACCGCAAAAACTTATGTGAACTGATTTCTCTCTTTTTAAAATAAAAAGTGCGGTTTTCCCATGATGTATGAGTCGTCCACCATGAGTTTGCTGATGGATTTCGAGACCCGATTCGAGGAGACGGATGAACCGTTTCGGGTACATGGTGGACCCGGTAAGGTACCCCGGGGCAAGAAGCGCGTGATGATGACGATGTGAGCCTGGCAGGGGAGCACTACCTACCGGTGATATTACCCGACACGTCGGATATCCGGAGGATACCGTCGTGGTCTTGAGATGGATGGTAGGGGCCGGTCTGGACTGACGGCGCCCTAGATATTGAGATTGAGACATTGAGATTGAGACTTGAGGTACATAGATTGTGACACAGAGATATCGAGGTATTTGGACACTTGTTTTGTGTCGATGCTGGGCACTGTTTTATGCTGATTTCATATATGGTACCTCATTTCTTTTAAAATACAGAAATCTCACTGATTTATGAAACCAGTTTTATTCAGTACATGCATTCTGTTTTATGCATTCATACATCATCCATATGATATATTGCTACCTGAGGCACTGACACGGGCACATGAGATTACACTCGGGTTAGATATTTACCCTAACCTTGTTATAGGCTACGTGTTATTCATATATTTGAGGATATATTATGATCATTGGCCTAGGTTGCGTTATTTATGCGATTTCTGTGCGTAGATATTTTTCTATTCACGAGTTGGCAACTCACCCCCCTTGTGCCCCAGTTTCTTGCAGGATTGCCGTACAGGTTTCATTACGGCTTTGCGGGCTCAGTTTCATTCGGGTGACTTGCTAGTAGGTGGGTTTTTCTTGTATCGTACCCATCATATTACCTTGTATAATATTATTCCGTTGTATCTAGTAAATTCCATCAACCAAACATGTATTTATTGAGATAGAGACCAGTGTTGTTTATTCTTTCGACCTTAGAGTCGCTCGTTATATTTCTGGTGGTTTTGAGTTTCCTTTTGAGTTTTGATCCTCGCCGTTGGCGTTGTATATTATATTGCTTGCGTGGTTGTGGCCGTCGATTGACGAAGAGCTAGCTCCCGCTTGGGGATACCTTTTTATTGATTTCATATACTATTCATGTTGTATTCCGTTTGGGGGCCTGTATTTACAAAGGAGACTCTGCCGAAATTTTCAGTAAATTTTTGATGTTTTTAAAAACCGCATAATTCGGCTTATGCTATTGAAATTACTTGCTTTAAGTTAGTTTTTCCTGTACTCTACTACTTTTCTTGGTTTGGATTTCTGGGTTTTCGGTTTACTTAGATTACGTACTTCTCGAGACGTTCGTAGTTTAAGTGCCGGTCATGTTCCGTACTTTCGGGTCGTGACAAAGTTGGTATCAGAGCGTTAGGTTTTACCTTCGGAGCGTAGGATGACCCTTGGTTGATGGAATAGGTGACTAAAGTAGAGTGACGTACCGTTGGTATGTTCCGCGGTATATTTACGACACGCCACTCCACTTAAGAAGCCTTAGGATGTACATTTCCTTGTTCAATACTATATTCCTTCCTGATCTAGCCTCATCGTTACCAGTTTGGTTTTGCTGCCACGATTTCGGGCAGGGAGAGCTACGGCTAGAGTTGCGGTCAGCAGGAGCTCGTCACGAACGAGGGCTGACCAGGACGAAATTCCGGCGACACTCGATTGCGGAGATGTGTCTTTTTACTGTGTTTCCGCGCCACGAGCGTTTGGCGGATCGCCTTTATGAGATTTCTCGGACGTGCCGATTAGTATCAGAGGATTGGGCTACTGACAGAGGTCAGCCAGATTTTGATGACCGTTGGTGTGTTGCTTATTCATGATGGTTGAGGCACTGTTCAGCGTGCAGACGAGCGAGCCAGTTATTGCTGCGAACGACGAGATATTACCCCAGATGCTGGCGTTAGTGCAGAACGAGTTGTACTAAGAGATGATAGAAGGTCGCTAGTCATCGAGGATGAATGACTAGGACATATGGATCGTTCGCCTATCCCGATGCGAGGTCATCAGATAGATTGCTTCCAGCTAGAGACGACTTCACGCAGAGATGTGAGGGTCGACAGAGACGATCGAATGTCGGAAACCTATTATTCCAAGTTTAAAGTAGTCGGAAAGACATGCAGGCAATTCTATGGTCCCTCTAGAAGAACGAAACCCTAACTCGACTTAATGACCGTGTGAAAGCCTTTGAACCTTCGGGTTTGCGGCAGTTCTACGGCGCCATTAGTGAGGCTTGGGTTTGCCCTTCTACGGCTGGACCACCGATGCTGTGGTATGCACTCGATACTATTATACTGTACCCAAGATGTTGAGCTCTTGGGGGATTATGAGGTTTCGACGACTCGATCGGATGGCTCGACTTAATTCGGATGCTAGATGGTGAGATGCATTTCTTGGGAGACTCCCGATACGAGGATAGCCGTTGGAGCTCAGTCCATGCAGCCGCGACGAGACGAGTCCAAAGTAGACGACATTAGAGAAAAGTGAAGTAAAATGTTCGTACCAGATCTAGATGAGATGTCTTTCTACTCCGCCGACATCAGAGAGGCGATGCGCATGCCGAGGCATGGTACTTGGACTTACCTTCCAGAAGGAGTCGCGATGAGTATGCAGTCGTTCCAGAGCAAGATGCAGATATAGGAAAGGACAACGAATTCCGGACAGTTGGCAGAGACGAGGCATGGAATAGACCGTGAGCAGGATTCCTTCCAGGACACTGCTGCAATGATACTTGCACCCAGGATCAGATGTGTCATGTACATTCAGAGAGCCAGAGGCCGACGCCAGTGATATGCTGTCTTACGAGTGGTCGTGATGATTGACCGGAAGATGACAAGAGACGTGCCAGAACTGGATCATCCCCGTTAGCACACCCGACAGGGCCGATGAGCCGATGGACCGAAAGATTGGTAATTCACAGTGAAGACCTTGACCCAGGAGTGGTCATGGTTACGCACATCAGCAGGACAGAGTTCATGATCATCGACGAGACGTCCCACTAGTGACCGTGACAGTTGGCCGAGATTCTTAGAGGATGCGCTTGAGCGGTACTATTCCGCCATTTTTGATTACGATGTTTTGGGTGATTTATTCATATGATTTGATTTTGATGATTGAGGATTTACGATCTTTGCACAGTGTTGCACTTGATATCGTTTTCGTGCTTCAGTTTCACATGTTTGTGATTTTACGATTTTAAACAGTTGAGTTGGTTTTGTACGTATGCATGCACACGATTTCGTTCCTGCACTCGGTATAGTTTATATATGCTTGCATTGCAGTGATACGCCTTTTGTGCACTTAGATGCACTGGACTTCGATTTCGATTGTGATACCCGATATTTGTTTTGTGCACCTTATGCACCTGATTGATTTTGCGCACGTTCGGCGCTTGATATTGGATTTCATGATTTCGTGCATGATAGATGCACCTGATTTTGCTGTCAGGCACACATGTTGCCTACGACAGATGTTTCATGCACACCCGATACACTTAGATGTTGTTTCTGTGCGCATGTATGGCACATTCATGGATTTTGATTTCCGTGCGCACCAGACGCACGTAGCATTCATGTGCATATTTTGGGATTGATTTCGTATAGAGCAGTACGTTTTTATGATATTGCTATGTATTTTCGTACTGAGCAGGACTAGTCAGAGGACAGTACCTGAATATATTTTGCATGCATTGATAGTTATTGAAGGGATTTCCAAAAAGCGAGCTATAGCCTCAGTATTTACCTACGTGTCTAATATGACACGAAATATTTAAAACAAGGAGACCCTTCTAAATTATTTCCAAAACGGCGGAACGTACATTTCAAACAAAGGTATATATGTATATAGTTATTTTCTTATGATAGACGTCCGCCACTGTGCAGTGTTATACGCGTTGCACAGCGACTTAAAGAGATTTGGCATGCATTTCCTTCAGATACTTACAGATATAGATTCGATATTTACATGTATAGTTTCGAGTTATATCATATTGGTTTGATTTAGATTTGGCATTGATGTCTTCTCCATGACTCCGATGATTGCGGGATGCTTGACGGAGTTTTGATTTGAATTATATACTCATTTTTCAAGCGCATACGCTGCGCTACGAATTGTTTTATGTAGTTACAATTTCGGAGCCCCGACGACTTGATAGTTTTTCTTAGATGTTTTAGTATTTGGGGGAGTTTGAATTTAAATTCAGGGACCGAATTTCTTTAAGGGGGAAGATTGTAACATTTTGAAAATCGTTTCGGTGAAATTTCGAAAAATCGGTAAAATAAGGGGGTTTTCTGTAAAAAGTCAAAATACAAATATCTTATTATAAAAATTAAATATACATATTCTAGCTATATAATTGCTATTATTTGGTGTTTATTGAGCCGCTGGTGAGATTTCAAATTTTCTGAAAAAAATATTATTTTATTATTATTTTAAGCCGTCACTAATACATTTAATTAGGGAAAATTACAAATTGGAATGAGTTGAAACAAATTTTGTGCATCATAAAAAATTAAATAAAATTTTATCTTGTGGTTTTTGGAACGAAATTATTTGCCAAAACGGTTTAGAAATTATTGAAAAAAAAGGATTTTTTTTAGCGTAAATGGATGTTTGGGGTATTGTATTTATCATTTTTCATCACCCCACACCCGTACCCACACCCACACACCCCCATTCTCTTCTCCCCTTGGCTGAATTCAGCAGCCCCCATCTTTTTCCCCACTTGAATTTCAAAGAAAAGAAAAGAAAGAAAACAAAGGAAATGAAAGGAAATTGTAAAATGAGTTGGACCTTTGACTTTATGCCTTGACTTGGACTATTTTCCTCACCTCCCTCTCTTTCCTCTCCCCTCCATTTTTAGCCGAGCCCCCCCCCCTTTGTGCAGCCCCAATTTTCCCCTTCTCATTTCATCACAAAATTCCATCAAAAATCCACAAATTTACTCACAAATTCAAAGCAAACTCCAAATCCAAGCTTCACCCATTATTCTTTAGCCAATTATGTATGGATCTTGGGGAATGGAAGCAAGTTTGGGAGGCCATGGGTGCTTGTGGATCTTCAAATATTTTTGGGTATAATTCTAAATATTTTTGCTTAATTTGTTACTTAATTTCTTAAAGCTAATTTAATTAAGTGTTAATTTGGTTTATGTGAGTTTAATTGCATGATTAAAGATTTCAAGTTAGGGTTTGTTGTGGAAAATGAGTTGTGTTTGATTGTGCATGGTTTAGTGATGTGGATTAACATATTTAGTTTTGTAGAAAACTAATCTAGTTGTTAATTACAAGTTGTTACTTGAAAAATGTCCAAATTAAGCTTTTGTTGCAAACTAGGTTTTTTTGATTTAATTCGAAATATGAGATTAAAAATATGGTTAGGGTTTTTATCATATTATTAACTTTATTGAGTGTAGTTTAACACTTTAGTTCATGGAAATCCAACCTAAATTGTAGTTTGTGCATTTTTGCTATGAAATTGTTAAAAAAAGGGTATTTTGTAAACTAGAATATTAGGGTTTTTGGAATTTAATGAGATTAAATTCCGGAAATTGTTTATATGACTTATTTAAGATATTTAATAAGTATATTGGCCGCTACATTCATTTAAACATCATGTTTTGTACAAAAACGGCGAATTGTGCTTGCTAGATTTTCGGAAAAATGACTTTTTAAGTGAAATTGGGGTTTTTGTGAGTTTTAACCTAGTTTATATTAAAATTAGTGTTCGTGAATGTGCAAATGAGTGTGATTGGATTTTTTCTCGATGGTTTGACGTTTGTACATCGATATCGAGGGTTGGTTTGACTATTCTTGCATGCGTAGGCGATAGGTTTGGACCTATGCGTGATACGCGTGCCGATTTGATTTTCGTATGCCGTTTCGATTTCGAATTTAGTTTTAATGCGATATGGTGCGTTATGATATGTAGGTACCCCCATGTGGACTTCGAGACGATAAGCAAGCGCGTGGCGACGTCGGCACCGGCTAGCGAGGACCAGGTGAGTAGATTTATATCTACGGGGAGAAGTCGGGTGGATGGCGTATAGCACCCCCGCAGTCCGTGGTGGTGTATACGGATGCGTATACCCACCAACAATTATTATATGTTATTTGGGATTAATAACGATACTTAGGATGGATATTGGTGTGTTGGATTACTTTAGTGTTGCGAACCCTAGGGTAGTGTTGCAGTACACATACACATATACATACTTGCATACATTTCTATTGATATGTGCTCATGGGATTCTTTGTAGTTATGTGTTCACATGAGTATGGGACTATGTGTTCACATACGGATTTGAGGATGATACTTGGGATTGAGCTGAGTCGATGAGATTTGATTTGAGGCCGTGAGATCGGTGATTTAGCAGGGTTCGTATTTGAGATACGACATGACGTTGTAGCGGGTCCTTGACGTAGTGTTTCACACACGTCCATGCATACGTAGGCGGTATCAGTATAGTACTAGACGTAGATCAGTACCCCGATCATGATATTTGATAAAGAGGATACCAGGTGAATAGTATGATGAATGTGATATTGACCCGTACCCAGATTGGGATGCCGTACGACGGATTTACGTACGAGCTATATTGATGATTGATCCGCACTCTTGACTTGGGATGCCTGACTATAGATATGGTATCGGATATGATATTATTGAGGCGGGATCACCGACTAATATATATACAGGTATGTATATGTATCGACTCAGATGTTAGACGGTTTCCTTACCTGTAGTTCAGTTTGTTAGTTCAGCCGTATAGTTTAGTGTAGTTGTTAGATTAGATTAGACTTCTTACCTATTTCAAAAACTAACGAATCGTGGGCATTTTTAAAGACAGCCCAAGGGATCCTACGGATATTTCAAAAGACGTATCTTTTCATAAAAACACCGTAGCCCCTATTTTCAAAACCCCATGATTCGTGTTATTTCAAAAGGCACCATTTGTAGGACTGATATTAGATTAATGCAGATTAGTTATAGTTGCGTCTAGTTTTCAGCTCCCGCTCATTTTTGTGGTCCGCTTCGCATCGCATGCTTATTTTATGTTTCATACTCCATTATTGATATCATGCTGTTAGGACACCAGCACCATTACCGATGATGCGTATGTACCACGTACACTTAATTGCCGGCTCACATACATCTTCATCGGTAATTGCCATGTCATGTACACCTTAGAAAATATTATTGCTTGACATAGCCTGTGAGCTAATAGTTAGACATGATATTAGTGTACTTGCCTTATATGTTAGTTTAGACATTGTAGTTATTACCTGCTACTTCATGCATACTGTTATTCATTGTTATGCCGCATTCATGGATTCTCATGCATATATTCACTATTTTATGTGTTATTGAGGTTCTGGATTCGGATTTCCATGAGATTTTCTGGATTTGGAGGAAAACCGCAAAAACTTATGTGAACTGATTTCTCTCTTTTTAAAATAAAAAGTGCGGTTTTCCCATGATGTATGAGTCGTCCACCATGAGTTTGCTGATGGATTTCGAGACCCGATTCGAGGAGACGGATGAACCGTTTCGGGTACATGGTGGACCCGGTAAGGTACACCGGGGCAAAAAGCGCGTGATGATGACGATGTGAGCCTGGCAGGGGAGCACTACCTACCGGTGATATTACCCGACGCGTCGGATATCCGGAGGACACCGTCGTGGTCTTGAGATGGATGGTAGGGGCCGGTCTGTACTGACGGCGTCCTAGATATTGAGATTGAGACATTGAGATTGAGACTTGAGGTACATAGATTGTGGCACAGAGATATCGAGGTATTTGGACACTTGTTTTGTGTCGATGCTGGGCACTGTTTTATGCTGATTTCATATATGGTACCTCATTTCTTTTAAAATACAGAAATCTCACTGATTTATGAAACCAGTTTTATTCAGTACATGCATTCTGTTTTATGCATTCATACATCATCCATATGATATATTGCTACCTGAGGCACTGATACGGGCACATGAGATTACACTCGGGTTAGATATTTACCCTAGCCTTGTTATAGGCTACGTGTTATTCATATATTTGAGGATATATTATGATCATTGGCCTAGGTTGCGTTATTTATGCGATTTTTGTGCGTAGATATTTTTCTATTCACGAGTTGGCAACTCACCCCCGTTGTGCCCCAGTTTCTTGCAGGATTGCCGTACAGGTTTCATTACGATTTTGCGGGCTCAGTTTCATTCGGGTGACTTGCTAGTAGGTGGGTTTTTCTTGTATCGTATCCATCATATTACCTTGTATAATATTATTCCGTTGTATCTAGTAAATTCCATCAACCAAACATGTATTTATTGAGATAGAGACCAGTGTTGTTTATTCTTTCGACCTTAGAGTCGCTCGTTATATTTCTGGTGGTTTTGAGTTTCCTTTTGAGTTTTGATCCTCGCTGTTGGCGTTGTATATTATATTGCTTGCGTGGTTGTGGCCGTCGATTGAAGAAGAGCTAGCTCCCGCTTGGGGATGCCTTTTTATTGATTTCGTATACTATTCATGTTGTATCCTGTTTGGGGGCCTGTATTTACAAAGGAGACTCTGCCGAAATTTTCAGTAAATTTTTGATGTTTTTAAAAACCGCATAATTCGGCTTATGCAATTGAAATTACTTGCTTTAAGTTGGTTTTTCCTGCACTCTACTACTTTTCTTGGTTTGGATTTCTGGGTTTTCGGTTTACTTAGATTACGTACGTCTCGAGATGTTCGTAGTTTAAGTGCCGGTCATGTTCCGTACTTTCGGGCCGTGACATCGAGATAGGACTCAGGGCCAAATGTTCATATCATACCCCGGTGAGCAGAGGCCCCCATCTACCTATTTTAGTTGTGGACGTCCAAAATATTTTGCTAGGAATTGTATACTCTACGGAAGGACATTAGGATGCTGGTAGGGGCCAGGCTCGGGTCTTTACCTTGACTCCACAGGATGCTCAGGAATCCAGTGACAGGTACTCTTGCAGTATGTTCTTTAGATGCATATATTTTATTTGATCCCGGTTCTACGCATTCTTACGTATCTGCACACTTTGCACTTTCTCTGGGGAGAGAGTCGTCGTTGCTAGAGTCACCGTTAGTTGTGATTACTCTGGTAGGAGATTCTTTTGTAGCTCGACACGTATTCAGGTCTTGTTCAGTACGTATTGGGGATAGGGATTCATTAGTTGATTTGATTCTCCTGGATATGCTAGATTTTGATATACTTCTTGGTATGGATTGGTTGGCCGCTTGTCAGACTTATGTAGATTTTTGGGGGAAAGCGGTCAGATTCTGTTTTCCAGGCGAATCGATTTTTGTTGTGTAAGGAGACTGTAGTATAACTCCTGCCAACATGATTTCTGCTCTTTGTGCGGGACAGCTCTTGCATAAGGGTTGTCGTGGGTTTTTAGCGTTCGTTAAGGACGTAGGAGCCACTGAAGTCCCGTTGGACCAGGTTCCGATCGCACAAGAATTTCCGGATGTGTTTCCTGCTGAATTATCAGGATTACCGCCTGATCGCGATATTGAATTTTGCATCGACTTGATTCCGGGAGCGGGGCCTATTTCTATACCACCTTATCGGATGGCCCCGACGGAGTTGAAGGAACTCAAAAGTCAGTTGCAAGAGTTGTTGGATAGAAGACTTGTTCGTTCGAGTGTATCGCCGTAGGGAGCTCCTGTCTTGTTCGTTAGAAATAAGGACGACAGTATGAAACTGTGCATCGATTACAGGCAACTGAATCGAGTTACTGTGCGAAATAGGTATCCACTACCTCGTATAGATGACTTATTCGATCAGCTGCAAGGAGCTGGCTATTTCTCGAAGATTGATTTGCGGTCAGGATATCACCAGTTGAGAGTTCGGAAAGATGACATTCCGAAAACTGCTTTTCGCACACGATACGGGCATTATGAGTTTCTGGTGATCTCGTTCAGACTCACCAATGCCCCAGCGGCTTTTATGGATATGATGAACCGCATTTTCAGGCCATTCCTTAATCAGTTTATTATTGTATTCATTGATGATATTTTTGTTTATTCTCGGAGACGGGAGGAGCACGAGCAGCATTTGCGTATCACATTGCAGACCTTGGAGGAACATCAGCTGTTCGCTAAATTCTCCAAGTGTGCTTTCTGGCTAGATAGTGTGGATTTCTTGGGTCACGTAGTTACGAGGGATGGTATACGTGTGGACCTATTCACACCAGAATATTGCATTTACTATCGCCCAATCTTATGCTCGTTTGTTTATAGGTAGATGCTTTTAATCCGTGTTTGCTATATATTTACAGGCTACAGGTTCCTGGTCCAAAATAACGCAAATCATACAAAATCTCCACAGTTACGCCAAAATCCAGAACATCTGTTGACAACAGATAAAAGCCGGGTTCCGGTCATCCGTATCCGTCCAGTGCCGCGTACCAGTTCCAGAGACAAGACATATGACAATGGTCATTCGTGTCTCGGACAAGCACAGAGCACGAGGGGGGCAGCACAAGAATTAATGGGTGTGCGGAGCTCGAGGGAGAAAAGGTCAAAAGTATTATTTTTGATGCCATTTTCGACTGTTGCAGATCTGAAGAAATTGTTGAAGCAATTTGCAATTTGGAACATGTAGAACAACAGAGGAGAGCAACACAAGATAACCCAGAAAAAACGACTTCCTAACTCCCCTACATAGCCGCGGATCCGCGGCCAACATGGCGACTCGGCCGGGTATCCGCGGCCGAGTTGACTCGGTGCCAGAGGATTTTTTGGGGGCAGTTTGGTAATATCATTTAGGGCCAGAATGTTGCCTTAGGGTTTCAGCACGCAGCCTATAAATAGCCCAGTTTTGTGCCAAGCCAAGGGTCTTCTGTAAGTACATGGTAGCGCCCCGGCTGTCTAACAAACGCCAAATGCGGAACAAAAACTTTTACAACTGGCGCTATCGCGTACTATAACCCGGATCTGCCATTGAAGCTAAACTAACAAACTATAAAGTGGGTAGAAATGTTATACCGAACGATCTGAGTCCTTCGGTCTTCAACCATCATCCCACACTTTGTTGCGGCTGCTCCGATCTCCTGAATCTCCAGTCTTCTTGTCCAGGTGGCACCACGTCGACGGATCTTTAAACGGGCTCCCGCCTCTGAACCGAGGCAACTGGATCATCAAGTTTGCCAAAAGAGATGACCAAGATTGATGTAGAGAATGAGTAGAACACTTTGTCTCGCTTCGTCCAAAGCTATGGACGAACGGTTATTGAAGTTGCCTTTTAGATCAAAAATGAAATGTGAAACTATGCTATCTAATTTCCATGAATCCATAACCTTAATCTTTTTTCCAAAACCAACCACTCTTTTATCAAGAGGGGGCCGACCACATATATGAGCAAGGGGGGTGAGTGTAGGAGGAGGGAGAGTGACCATTAGCATTAAAGAGAAGAATGTGTCATCTAACACCTTGCACAAAACATTAATGCAAAAAAATGATTCATCTAACCTAGTCATCAACACATTAAATGAACAATTAATGCACTAATGACTCACTAGCCTAGTCACCATCTAGAATCTTCTAGAACCACGACTCACCCTCATGACTCACCCTAGTGACGAAAAGATAAATCCGCATTTAACCGAATGTTAAATACGGGTGATAGAAAACGGGAAACTGGCAACTTCCAAAAGCGATCCCGAAACGAATTTCAGGATAACCCCGTAACAGTATAAACATACCCGCATTTGTATTACGACCGAATACAAATGCAACTGCGACAAAGATATTATATCTACACAGTATAATACTCGGATTCGGCTTAAACCAAAGCCAACCAGTATTATCTGCCCGAAATATGACACGTGCGTAAACGCACGTGCATTTTCCGAACCCTGCCATAATACCATACGGCCTCTACAACGTTTCGCCCGAACTTGGGAAAATATCTGTGGGGGACTCTAATGACTCATCAACACACTGGCACTGGGTATAACCACTAGCACGTCAGAGGTACAAGCTGTACGTAATGGTTGCCTATGTATTGATCGGAAGGGAAGCTGACGAGCGAACTCATCCAGAAACCCTACTGAGCCCGACAGTGACAATATCCGTACAGTCCGGTCCGTTCGTCTAAGAGTATCGTATATCGAGTCTAGGGGGGTGGATAAAGTCAGACCCCTAATAACGCGATAATTCGTGTCGGTATGAAGCCATCACCTCCTGAGAAACTACTGATCCAAATCAGTAATTCTCTACTACCCCGGCCGAGGATTTCTAGTGATGGCCACCCGTGCACTGTGCGACATCAACCCCCAATACCGGGAGAGACGAATCCCCGACGATCCGCTCACTGCCTCCATGTGGCTTGGGACTGTACCCAACTAAAACCTGTTTGCACGTCTCCTTTGAGCGTGGTAGGGTAGTAATCAAAGCACAGTGGGAACTCACACGAGACAAATGACGATCTCAGGTCGACAAACTAACCTGTACACATGTCACCAGGGAACTGCTATCTGACGATATGTATAATACCAACTAGCATGTTCCCGGCGAGTCCTGTCCGGTGTACTCGTAACCTAATGAGCACCTGTATACATCTTCGGTGAACCAACTGACACCAATGGCTTGTGAGACCGGCCACCGCCCCTCGTCGGGGTCTCGACTGTATACACTAGTCTACTCTGGAGTATTGATGCCCTGTCTCGAAACTCCCACGACTAGAGACCAAAATTAAGGATGTACTTATAGACTACCAGCTCCCACGTATATGATCGCCATCATACTGCTGGCAGTCAAGCAAGAAT
The DNA here is from genome assembly GCA_030015575.1 of Agapanthus africanus. Classification (NCBI taxonomy): domain Eukaryota; kingdom Viridiplantae; phylum Streptophyta; class Magnoliopsida; order Asparagales; family Amaryllidaceae; genus Agapanthus; species Agapanthus africanus. The sequence continues at coordinate 409,532,362 of CM057349.1, read as the reverse complement.
CCTATCGGCTCTATCATCATGCAATAGTGAACTAAAGCATGTATACAATGATAAAGACAAACCAGATAGCATACTATCATCTCGAGTAAGACAGTCATATCGGTATAGGTCCTCCCTCAATCATTGCAATCACGTGCCTGCGATCCAATAATTGACTTTGAGGGCACTATATCCAACATCTTCTTCATGTCTTCTTTTTCCCATCTCTTTTAGTGTAGTTTAGTTTAGCTTCTTCTTCTTCTTCTTCTTCATTCTTTCCTCCATGAAAATTTTAGTGAGAGCTTTTTGAGTGGATAATGAAATGAAGATGAGGGTTATTTTTATCTTGTCTCTTTTATTTATTGTCTTGTAATTTTATTATCTTGTATTGTAATTTCAATTCTTGTTGTTAATTAGTTGTTGTTATTTCTTTGCTTGTTCTCTTTTCTTTTCTTTTCTCATTCGTATTATTTTCAAGCGATGATATTTCGACAGAGTTCCTTGCTAAGGTAAGGACCCAAGAGATAGCTTGCTTCACTTGTAAAACTGTTTTTTCCCTCTTTTCTTCCTTCTTGTTTTGTTTTGTTTTCTTTTATGATGTGTGAATAATTTCCTCCTTGTTAAGGCTAAGGAAGGTGGTATGAGGGATGGAGAAATCCCTTGTGCTTCTCTTCGCCAAATATCTTGAAACGAACCCCAACCAAACAAACGCAACCCCCTCACTTAGACGCGCTATACATGACATGTAGCCGTGGCCTAAGTCGAGAAGTCCTTTAAGCGCACTACAACGTGACATATAGTTGTGACTTATTTGGATACATGGTTGCGGGTGTTTGGCCAAGGGTTGGAAATAAGCGTATTTAGCGGACAGACAAGGGGCACTAGGAATGGATTTAGCGTTGGAAAGCTCGCTTAAACTCGCAAATCCCATTCCTATGTCCTCCTAATCCCCGCTACTTTCGATTATCCCAACACCGTTTTAAGAATGGCAAAAGACAAGCACAAGACTAATCCTAACTCTACTAACCGACCTTAACTTTAATAAGCTTACTTGAACATAAATACGAACACTTAGAATAGACTTGAACACATATATACACATTCTTTATTGACTCGTCTAAAACAGGAACGAACATACAACCATCTCCCTGTGGATCGACCCGTGCTCAACGGCTAGCTGCAAAGCGACACCGTCCTGATCGCGGTTAACTTTGAACATCCGACACACCAAAAGCGTGCGATCAAATGGCGCCGTTGCCGGGGAGACGGTAACATATTTTCTTTCTTGTTATTCGGGTTAATATTCTTTTTGTATATATATAAAATTATAAATAAAATAAAATAAAAAAATCTTTTTATTATTTTTGATAATTTTTGTGTGCAAGTGTGCAGGCTAATCTGGAGCAAGTAGAGTAATTCAATCAAGAAACAGAGCATTTTATTTTGGAGTAGAGATCAAGGGGAGTGCAGGGAACCAAATCAAAGACTCCAATTCCATTGTTTGACAGCGGAATCACGGTCAAAGTGGGGCTTTGGCGACGGTTCCGCGGCTGCATTGAGGCCTCTGTGCCCCAATTTTTTTCTGCCCTTTCTCTTTCCTTTTATCTTCTCTATATTTTCTGCAGGTTTCTTTGCACAGATTGCACAGCCGCCAAATAAATTTTTGTTGTTTTAGATTTTGTTTGTTTACCGCTTTGCATATATTAATACGGACATTAAGGGGCTATAACACCAATTCAGATTGGGTGGGGATTTCATCACCCTTCCTAACACCCCACAAATCACTAATTGCATACGCATTATCTTGAGCTAATAAAAAATATCTAGACCAAACCTATAAGGACTGTCGCGCTCATTTAGGACAGATGAAGGTTGCGGGGAATCGGTCGTTTATCTAAACTTGATTTTGTGGTGCCTAGGCTAGACAAGTGAGGAGGTAATTTTAAAAGGCCCGTCTCACGGTGATTCGTGAGCGGAACCCTCCTTCCTCACTTGTGCTTACCTGGCCACAATTGGCAGTGAAGAGGCGATTCGAGGGTTATCTTGCAACTTGTCTCTTGGAAGTTTAGGAGCGGTCTAGTTGGACTTTTAAGACCCTAGCTCTAGGTGTGTTTGTGCATATTGTGATTGCGATTGTGCTTGTATAAAGTTTAGTTCTATAATTTCGTATTCTTTCAAACAAACAATTTCAAAACTCCAAAAACAAACCTTTTTTCTTTTAATTAAAAAAATATATATAAAAATAAAAAAAAAATCCACATTCTTTTTCCTCCTTTTTCTTCTCTTCATATCATGGGTACTCCGCCTAGAAAAACTCTTGCCGAACTTTGGTACCCACAACCAGACATTACCTCATACGGTTCTTGCTTTGGCCGAATTTCGAACGACCCCTCCATGCCCAAAATTTCACTGAAAGATCTTATAGAAACGTTTAGGACAAACACTTGCACTCCACATTCCACTTTGTATCAACCTTTTCAACCTCCCGCACCCGCTTATGTTGATACCCCATTTGCAAGTCGTCCTTTGTCCATCGCTGAATATATTGAACAATCTTGTAGCCGATCTTTCACTCCTGTCACCACTTCAAATTCTTGGGATCAACAATTCCATTCACCTTCGTATCCAAATGTTGATCCTACCCCTGTCCAGCCATTCAATTCCTACTAGTCCTACCCGACTTTTACACCTTCCCTAGATATTGCTTCTGAACCGTCATTTGGGAGTTTCCAGTATCCAAACAACTTCGAATCTTTTACTGAAACCCCTTCACAACCGATGTCTAGTCTTGAACAGTCGTTAGAAGACTTTAGGGTAGCGTCATGCCAACAGATGATGGATATGAATACGTCCATGGCCGCCCTCATACAACCTACTGACCCGGTAGCTAGTTTTCAACTAACTCCAAATTTTCCAATGTATGATGAGGCGGTAGGACATGCTGAGAATTTGAGTAGTGAGAGTGAGTTGTACCCCCTTCCAAATCAAACCTACCCGTACCAATTTGAATCCACAACTCCTTTTTTGAAAGTCTATCAAGTGTCCCAAATGATTTATCAATTGAAGATAGAATGATTAATGAGTTGTGCGACTTTGTAGTGTTTGATTTACCCAATTGTGAAGGGTCCCTTCCAAGAGAAACCAATCCTAAACCTTTTCTCCTCTACACCTCCATCTTAGAACCTAAATTGATTGAAATCCATGCTCTTGATGAGGTGTCTGAGAATATTGATTTTCACTTGATTGAGGATATTGACGCCGGGATATTTTGGATGATGAACCCATAGATTTGGCTGAGTTTCTCTCCTTAATTCATCATCTCGAGTCATTAACTGTTTTTCCCGAACTCCATATGCGTCTAGATTTTGATGAAATTTGCATAGATGAAATAATTTTTGAGGAGACTTTTGAGGAAAGCTTTGAGGATGAACCAGTTGTAATTGATGAGTCAGATTTTCCAATTCATCCTATCCCTTTCATTGACTGTGTACACCCTCCTGAACCTTTAACCGATAACCTTCCTCAATCACCTACCTCCATCCTTTCCATCGTTCCGACCTTGCAAGAAACCGTATCATTTTCATTTCTTATGTCTGGTTTACTAAGTTCGGCGTACCCATGGTTTCTCACGAATCTTGAGGGATTTGATCCAATTTCTAGCCATATTGATAGATTAGTACAATCCATCTTTTCACATCGATCATTACAGATTGTACTAATTTATTCAATCCATTTCCACCCTCAAGTTCGTATTCCACTTCTTTCTCCCTTCCGCCATTCTTCTTCTTATGTACCTAGACCGTATACCACTTCTATCTCCATACGGTCTCGCGTATTCTCCCTCTCTTTTCTCTACGCCTTCTTCCACCAACCTGTACATTATAGCGATAAAATCTTTGAATGGTTGGTGCTCACTTTTGGCCTGTGTAAGGCCTTGTATAGCTTGATATTGTTCTTTCCCTCCTGAACTTCAACGCTTAACAGTGGAAACACTGTTTTACTTAAGTTTGGGGGGGGGGGGACCTTTTTGTGTATATATTTTTTGTTTTTCTTTTTGCTTTGTATATATTTCTTTTAGGAAATGCCGACAATTTTGACCCTCTTGGTGTAGCCTGACAGTGAGGGCACTGTCAAGTTTAAGTTTGGGGATATGCTCGGTAAGCATTCTACCTTCGCATTCATTTGGATATTTTGCATTTGCATACCTATTTAAAAACCCATAAAAATCGAAAAAAAATTCCAAAAATATAAAAACTTTGTCGTCAAGTTAGCTAATAGGGTACTTAGATTTTTATTCCGAAATTTTAGTTGATACGTTAGAAATAACTAAATCCTAGGCTTAGGAATTGAAAACCCTAAAAATAACCCTCATTCTATTTAACCTTGGTAAGTATACGTTCTTACAGTTTTTTTGAGAAGTAGGTAATCTTGAGTTCAGTTGTTGAGTTAAGTCAAGATGAGGGGAAAGTGTTGATACTTTACTGAAGGATAAGTCTGAAAAATAGTTTCTATTCTTGAGTTCAAATTCAGAAAGTATATACCCTTCAAACTGCACTTACACGCACCTTGAAACTTGGGATAGTAGAGGATACCTAGAAATACTCTTGCCTGAAAGCCTAGTAGGAAAGAAAAAACGGTATTTAAAGCTAAAACACCAAAAGAGCATATTGAAAAATATATCCGGTCTTGAAAAAGAAAAAGAAAAAAAAAGAAAAAGAAAAATAAATAAAGTCAAGACCTGGAAACTGCTAATTACACTTTAAGCTCACATATTCAGTAATCGGCCGTTAGTGCTTCAAGAAGCATTAATAGTCGCATGAAAGGTGTGTGAGCAACACCGTCCATCATTAATGAAAAGAAGTAGTATTAGGTATTAGGGCAAGGGTACTATAGCTTGAATTGAATTCTTGAGTGTAGGGGTGCAAATTTACACACACGTAGGGGTATACAATCGATGTTTGGATAAAAGATAGAAATAAAATATAAGACTTGTGTTTTCTGTAAAGTTGATAAAAATCCCTGATTTAAGACCGCACTCTAGAAGGGAAACTCAAGAGATACCAATATCTTTCTAAACTTTTTTTGGAACGTATAGGATCTAAGGTTAAATAGATAGGAGGTGTGAAACATGGGTTGAATATTTCTAACTTAGGATAATAGAGTTTCTAACGTAGATACTAAACTGTAGGAGTAGAATCGATATTAACTTATGACACTAGCATGACGGGATTTTGTGGGTGTAATCCGCTGAAAACTCTCAGGAGACAACACTCCTCCTACTAGAGACACCTAGAGGTTTAACGGCTTGTTGCACGCGCTCAGTGCAATCGCGTTCCCTGCGAAAGTGAGGTTAGGACTTTTTTGTGAATAATTGGTTTTGCTCGGGACGAGCAAAAGTTAAGTTTGGGGGTATTTGTTCACACCAGAATATTGCATTTACTACCGCCCATTCTTAAGCTCGTTTGTTTATAGGTAGGTGCTTTTAATCCGTGTTTGCTATATATTTACAGGCTACAGGTTTCTAGTCCAAAATAACGCAAATCATACAAAGTCTCCACTGTTACGCCAAAATCCAGAACATCTGTTGACAACAGATAAAAAGCCGGGTTCCGGTCATCCGTATCCGTCCAGTGCCGCGTACCGGTTCCAGAGACAAGACATATGACAGTGGTCATTCGTGTCTCGGACAAGCACAGAGCGCGAGGGGGGCAGCACAAGAATCAATGGGTGCGCGGAGCTCGAGGGAGAAAAGGTCAAAAGTATTATTTTTGATGCCATTTTGGACTGTTGTAGATCTGAAGAAATTGTTGAAGCAATTTGCAATTTGGAACATGTAGAACAACAGAGGAGAGCAACACAAGATAACCCAGAAAAAACGACTTCCTAACTCCCCTACATGGCCGCGGATCCGCGGCCAACATGGCGACTCGGACGCGAATCCGCGGCCGAGTTGACTCGGTGCCAGAGGATTTTTTGGGGGCAGTTTGGTAATATTATTTAGGGCCAGAATGTTGCCCTAGGGTTTCAACACGCAACCTATAAATAGCCCAGTTTTGTGCCAAGCCAAGGGTCTTCTTCATGTCTTCTTTTTCCCATCTCTTTTAGTGTAGTTTAGTTTAGCTTCATCTTCTTCTTCATTCTTTCCTCCATGAAAATTGTAGTGAGAGCTTTTTGAGTGGATGATGAAATGAAGATGAGGGTTATTTTTATCTTGTCTCTTTTATTTATTTTCTTGTAATTTTATTATCTTGTATTGTAATTTCAATTCTTGTTGTTAATTAGTTGCTGTTATTTCTTTGCTTGTTCTCTTTTCTTTTCTTTTCTCATCCGTATTATTTTCAAGCGATGATATTTCGACGGAGTTCCTTACTAAGGTGAGGACCCAAGAATTAGCTTGCTTCACTTGTAAAACCGTTTTTTTCTCTTTTCTTCCTTCTTGTTTTGTTTTCTTTTCTTTTATGATGTGTGAATAATTTCCTCCTTGTTAAGGCTAAGGAAGGTGGTATGAGGGATGGAGAAATCCCTTGTGCTTCTCTTCGCCAAATATCTTGAAACGAACCCTGACCAAACAAACGCAACCCCCTCATTTAGGCGCGCTATACGTGACATGTAGCCGCGACCTAAGTCGAGAAGTCCTTTAAGCGCACTACAACGTGACATGTAGTTGTGACTTATTTGGATACATGGTTGCGGGTGTTTGGCCGAGGGTTGGAAATAAGCGTATTTAGCGGACGGACAAGGGGCACTAGGAATGGATTTAGCGTTGGAAAGCTCGCTTAAACTCACAAATCCCATTCCTATGTCCTCCTAATCCCCGCTACTTTTGATTATCCTAACACCGTTTTAAGAATGGCAAAAGACAAGCATAAGACTAATTCTAACTCTACTAACCGACCTTAACCTTAACAAGCTTACTTGAACATAAATACGAACACTTAGGATAGACTTGAACATACATATACACATTCTTTATTGACTTGTCTAAAACACGAACGGACATACAACCATCTCCCTGTGGATCGACCCGTGCTCAACCGGCTAACTGCATAGCGACACCGTCCTGATCGCGGTTATAACTTTAGAACTTTGAACATCCGACACGCCAAAAGCGTGCGATCAGGACCCAAAGAAGATCTAAGCAGTACAGCACTGGCCCAAACCTGTATCAGTTACAGAGGTTCGATGTTTCTTGGGTCTGGCCGGTTACTATCGACGTTTTGTGCAGGATTTTTCTCGAATCGCTGCACCGCTGACCAGATTGACTAGAAAGAAGGTTCCATTCCTTTGGATAGAGGCGTGTGAGCAGAGTTTCCAGTTGTTAAAGACCCGCTTGACGACTGCACCGGTATTATCTTTACCTTCTGGGTCAGGTGGTTTCGTTGTTTATTGTGACGCCTCTCGAGTGGGTTTAGGTTGTGTGTTGATGCAGCACAGCAGGGTTGTCGCTTATGCTTCTCAACAGCTGAAGAGGCATGAGCAGAACTACCCCATGCATGATTTAGAGATGGCTGATGTGGTATTCGCACTGAAGATTTGGAGGCATTACTTGTACGGTGAGTCGTGCCAGATATTCACAGACCACAAGAGCTTGAAATATATTTTTCAGCAGCGGGATCTGAATCTGAGGCAGCGTCGATGGATGGAACTAGTAAAGGATTACAATTGCGAGATTCTGTATCATCCAGGTAAAGCGAATGTTGTAGCAGATGTTTTGAGTCGGAGGCCTGGAGGTAGCTTATCTCATTTATGCGCTATGTAGAGACAGTCTTCGGCAGATTGGCAGACTCTGTGTGATAGCCGTATACAGTTTGAGTTCACATCGACAGGAGGACAGTTGGCTCATGTTCGCACCCGTCCTCAGTTATTGGATCGTATTCGAGAGACACAGCCCACGTATGCTCGCTTGTCGGAGATCATGGATCAAGTTAGACAGGGTAGAGAGTCTGAGTTCGTGATAAATGACCGTGGAGTATTACGTTTTGGGACTCGTCTTTGTGTGCCGGATTTGGAGGGACTGAAACGCGAGATCTTAGAGAGAGCCCATCGATTAGCATATAGTATTCATCCTGGTTCCACCAAGATGTATCATGACTTGAAAGAGGTCTATTGGTGGGAAGGAATGAAGAGAGATGTCGCGGAGTTTGTTTCGAGATGCTTGACTTGTCAGCAAGTCAAGGCCGAGCACCAGAGGCCGGCAGGAGAGTTGCAACCCTTGCCTATTCCGGTGTGGAAATGAGAGCAGATCTCCATGGATTTCATTATGGGTCTACCCAGGACTAGAAGGGGGTATGATTCTATCTGGGTGATTGTGGATCGATTGACGAAGACAGCTCACTTTCTTCCGGTGAAGACAACGTTTGGATATGCGCAGTATGCTCAGATCTATATAGACGAGATTGTGCGATTGCGTGGAGTTCCGACGTGTATAGTGTCCGATAGGGGGACACAGTTCACCAGCCGACTATGGCAGAAACTTCAAGAGGCTTTAGATACACAACTGAGTTTTAGTACAGCTTTTCACCCGCAGACAGATGGTCAGTCCGAGCGGACCATACAAACTCTAGAGGATATGCTTCGAGCCTGTAGCCTTGATTTCGGTGGCAGTTGGGATCGTCACTTACCATTGATAGAATTCTCTTACAACAACAGTTTCCAGGAGATGATCCAAATGGCACCCTACGAAGTTTTATATGGGAGAAAGTGTCGATCACCCGTTTGCTGGATAGAACTCAGCGAGAGTAGCATTTTAGGACCGCAGATAGTACAGGAGACTACCGAAAAGGTCCAGTTGATACAGGACAGAATGAGAGCGGCCCAGTGTAGACAGAAATCATATGCCGATCGACGCCGTCGTTGACTCGAGTTTGATGTGGGAGATCATGTGTTCCTTCATGTATCTCCGATGAAGGGTGTGATGCGTTTCGGGAAAAAGGGGAAGCTCAGCCCCAGATATGTCGGACCCTATGAGATTTTGAAGAGATTGGGTGCTGTAGCTTATCGTTTAACACTTCCACCGAGTTTCCCCGATGTGCATCCAGTGTTTCACGTGTCTATACTTCGCAAGTATCTTCACGATCCCTCTCACGCGATCCAGCATCAGACCTTACAGCTTGAGCAGGATTTATCCTACACAGTGCAGCCAGTAACTATTCTAGACCGACAGGCAAAGAAACTGAGATCAAGGGTACTTCCGTCTGTAAATGTTCTTTGGCGAGAAACAAATAGCGAGGAGATCATTTAGGAGACAGAGGATGCGATGCGGAAGAAATTCCCACATCTTTTTAAAGGTACGTGTAGTTAAGTTTTAAATTCGGGGACCGAATTTTCTTAAGGGGGAATATTGTAACATTTTGAAATATTTTAGATAATTAATTAAATTATTTAATTGAATAGATAATGTTATTTAATTTTTATTTTAGTAAAGAGGGCTTTTAAAGTTAAAGAAGAATTAAACTAGTAAAGAAAATAGTGTTTATATAATAACATATGTAATGAGGGGTTGATGTGAAAAAGCTTAGTTTCCTTATGCAAATTAGAGTTGTATAAGGGTGTTTATGCAAATAGGGCTAGAAAATGGTTAAGCCTAAGTTATACCTCTTAGAAAACATACCCTAGGTTAACCTAATGGCCACACCTCCTTCTTGCATGAAACCCCATCATCTTAAATGGTAACACCACCTACTACCTTATCTCTATTATCCCTTAATATAGTAAATTGTGTTCAGTTGATATATATTAGTTTATGGAACTGAATCTGAGTTAGAAAGAAAAAGGAAAACATTAGAACACAACAAGAGCAAGGAAAGAGAGAAGTGAAGAGAAGAGCTAAGTGCTAAGATTTCACCATCACCCTCAAGCTAGGATCCTTGAGTTTGTGCTTCTTGGAGGGAGTTTTTCAGTGATCTTGCTGTAGGTATAATTCTTGAACCCTATAAGATTTTAGCTCAGTAACTGTTTTATTTTAGAAATCGAATATCGGTAATATCGTATTTTAGGCAAAATTTAGCTCTGTGTTAATCTGCTATAGCTTAGATGATAACTAAATTGATCAAACGGTTACATCATCTTATAAACTGGACCTAGAATAAACCATAGGAAGACGGACCCCGTTGCTCGGATTTTGGCCGGCGACACAAAGACAAAATCCGATCTCGCCCGATTTCTTGAGGAGTTGGGTTCTGTGGTTTTTAGGGTAGGTCTATGTGGGTGGATTAATATATTTGGTATTGTTTATTTAAGTTAAATTTTCAGTATGGGAAATCTGGAAGCTAATATCTGAAAAGGGATCAAAATTCTAAAATACGACACGGGTAATTCGTAAAGTGTTTCAGTTTTCTGTTGCAGACAACGAGGGATTTAAAATTCAGTTAGTATAGGTAGTAGATAGCTTACAATAGTTTTACGTAGTATAGTTAGTACGTAAAACTAGTATTTTCATATTTCGACATATCAGAGGTTAGCCGTTTCTTATACAAATTAATGTCGATATTAGATTCAAGTACGGGAACTTCAGAGGCCGCAAGGAAGGGAAGAGATTGGTGATTTCTGAGTAGAATACGACATATTCCGGTGAGTAGACTAAATATCTACCGGGGGATTTTGTGTGGATGGCGTGATACGCCCGTAGTTTTAAGCTTACATTTAAATTGTTCTTTTACATTTGATGTTTACACACACACACACATCGTCATGTTAGTAATTGTTAGAACACTGCATAAGTTATCGACGAGTCATGCTGCACGTGCATATATCTACATGTTATACTACACCTCGTCGATATTAAAATGTCGCATACGCACTTGGTACTTGTATGTTAAATATTGTTCATATCATACCTTAAGCATCCTTAATGATAAATTTTTTACGTAGTTGTTAGCATGTTTCATATTCAAGTATAGCAATGTTGATATAAACTGAAATGGATTATTTCAGATTTATGATTTTGAGTTTTTTTTACTATTGAAAAGATTCAATGATATTTTTCATGCCGATGTGAGATGTCCACCATGAGATATTGTTTTTATGATTTGGATTTATTCCGAACCGAGTGGGGAGGGGGCGATACGGTTGCGGATTTATACGTTATCCAGACTGAGTGGGGGGAGGGGTATACAGTTGGATATATGGTGGACTCGGTCGAGGCCGAGGGGCAGGATAGCCGCATTTTAGGCAAGGAGCCTAACGAGAATACTCGATACCGGAGACAGTTATGAACACGGTGGATATCGAGGTGATACTGACCGGTGTTATTGGATGACAAGATCGTTCGGGGAACGATGCCTGATGGAAATGGAAGATTTGTGTCGATTTTGGACACGGAAAATGAAACTTATTTGGAAGCAATTGATGAGATTTCAATTTTGACTTATATATTTAATAGTACATGTTCATGTTACAATCCATTATCATGCATTATATTCATCCTTATTGATATTAGTTTTAGTTCGTCATACTTACATTATCAGTCGATATATGTTAGTTTTATTCACTGAGTTGGCAACTCACCCCCGTTGTGCCATAGTTCCTTGCAGAAGTCGCGTGGACATATAGCAGCAGTGTAGATCCATTCGTCAGCTTTTACCGCTCTTTTTGCTAGGTGGGTTACATATGTAGTAACCTCCTATTTTGGATATGTATATTTTGGATCTAGTATTACTTTATCAGACCATGTATCTTGACTTAGAACGAAACATGTTGTTATTATTTAGACCGAGTAATATCGTTAGTTATGTTAACTTATGTTTTTATGAAATCTTGCGTGAAATTCGTCATCTTGAGTGTTGTAATATTTTTGCGTATTGAGTTCCGCTGTTTGGCATTGTTTGCTTCCAACTAGGGATGCAATTTAATTACACAACATAAATTATATTTCTATTAATAATTAAAAGAGAGATATTGTCGAAAGTTTAACATCAGTTGTTACATTTCCATTATTTAAAAACCATTCGACATGCTACTTCATTCTTTTATTTAAAAACTAAAATTTGTCTAAATTCCGCAAAAAGGGTTTTGATCTTGGTTTTTGGTTTACTCAGATTGTGTCGATATTTTTAGATATCATATAATCTAAGTGCCAGTCACATCCAAACTTTGGGTCGTGACATCTAGCAAAGATCCTACAGGCTCTATCAATATGTATTAGTGATACGTTAAAACAATATATACACATGTTAAGATAAATACAAACCAGATAGCATATTATGACATTGAGCAAGACTGTTATTATATCTGTATATATCCCAAACTTCCAAAATATAATATACAATCATGTACTATACAATAATGGTCTTTAGGGCATATATCACTGACAGATACATGTGTCCATGTGTTTTCCACCAATCAAAAATATCCAGATTATCTAATTGATCCGCGGTGAAAAAAATACTAAAATCAATTTGTAAATATATTGTAAGCTCATTATAAGTGGAAGAATTAGAAACAATTGTTTTTTTGTTTTTTTTGTTGCAAAAACTGAAATATTCTTTTTTTGGAAGTTTGTTGTGAAGAGGAAGATAAAGAATAGGTTCTGTTTTGAACGTACTGTGCATCATATATAACATACAATTCATGCAAATAAGAATCCAAAACATTTTTATAATTTTCTATATCAGTACTTAAGTTTTCATAGTATCCATCTAATAAAAAAAATTAAATCATCCTTTTTATGTCTGGGATAAAAAACAGAAGCAAAACAAAACAATGTAGGAATTTTTCGCCAATATTTATTCAATTTCGTAAGTATGCTCTGTAACATTCTAGCAAATGCACTTTCATGGCCAATTACATGCCCATTAATAATCTTACTAATATAAAATAACAGTTCTACTGCTAAATGCTAAATATGTAGTGGGATAATAAATACCAGATAAACATTTAGTGGTATTGTAAAATATTTCTAAAAATTTCAAAACATATTCATAAACAAACCAATCATAATTCTAAAAATTATTATTAGGCATTTGTTCTTCATAAAATAAAGTAATGGGCTCTCGATATTTTAAAACACATTTCAACATTTAATAAGTGGAATTCCACCTAGCTGGAATGTTGAATTTGAAAGATCTAAATTTTAAATTTAACTGGGTACAAGTTTGCTTAAAAATTTGTATTCGAAATCCAGAGATTTCAATGAACATCATTGCATTTTTAAGCCGCGCTAAATGAAAATCAATTATACTAAGACCATCATGTACAACTAAATTTAAAATATGGCATGCATATCTTTGATGAAATAATTCTCCATCCAAAACAGGATTTAAATTATTTTTTAAAATTGGTATAGCAGAATTATTATTATTAATTTTGTCAAAACCAGTAGAAAATAATTTATTTTAGATATTATATTCACTGTTTCCACCAATCAGAGCAAAGCTCTGTTCAAATTTTGAAATTTGAAATGAAGCAGTGCTTCATAAAAGCACTGGCACCAAGAGCGCCAGCGCTCTAAGGCAGTGCTCACATGCAAAGCACGAGCGCGCTAGCGCCAAGTGCAAATTACGAGTCCGCTAGCGCCAAGTGCACCAGCGCTCTATAGCAGCGCTCACGTGCAAAGCACGAGTGCGCTCGTGCCTATAGCGCCAGCGCTCTGAAGCAGCGCTCACGAGCAAGGCGCAAGAGCGCTAGAACTAAATGTTCTCCACCGTTGGATCAAAGATCCAACGAAGATGATAAATCATCAATTGACCAGAATAAAATTCTGTTAAGAAAACATTCCTCAGAATCTTTCCAAACAGGAAAGATTGTGCTCTGAAAATCAGAGCACCGTTGGATCAATGATCCAATGGTGATTAAAAATCACCAAAATACAGAATAAATTCTGTATGGGAAAAGATTTCCCAATCTTGTTAAAAATAAGAAGATTGCCTTCTGTAAAACAGAAGCCCTAGGATCAAAGATCCAACAGTGGGGAAATCCCCAAATCAATTAGAGAAAAAATCTCTTCAACTGATTCAACAAATCAGCCTACCCTATATAAATGCCCCAAGACTTCAAGTCTCAAATAGAGGACTCCCCCCACAAACTTTGAGAAATTTCAGAGAGAAGAGCAAGCTCTCGGCAGAAGAAGAACTTTTCTTCAAGGTAAAAACAGAGAGATCAAAGTATCTCATCAGAAAAAGAACTTAGTTCCTTGGCCAGATCATAGATCAATAAGACAAATTGTCTTTCACAAAAGAGATCATAACATCTCATTATAAAAAGGGGGAGAATAATTCAATTCTCTTAGGATCACAGATCCATAAAGGCAAAGCCTTTCACAAAAAAACGTAAGAGATTGAAACATCTCCTATGAAATAAGAACTTTGTTCTTAGACCCATTAGACAAAGTCTCTTATAAGAGAGAATTTAATTCTCAGAGCGTAGAACTGCCTAAAAAGAGCCACCTTAGCGCTCCAAATCTAGCGCACAGCGCTGTAGAGCCTTAGCGCTCCAAATTTCACAAGAGACACTTTGCGCTCATTGTCTGGCGCATAGCGCCAACCGCGCCACGTGCTTCTTACGTGTGTGCTACCTAAACAGAAGCGCTCTGTGCTCATGATCCGGCGCTTAGCACCAAGCGCACCACGTGCTCCTCACGTGCGCGCTATTTTAACTGAAGCGCTCTGCGCTCATTGACTGGCGCTCAGCGCCAAGCGCGCCACGTGCTCCTCACGTGTGCGCTACCTAAACAGAAGCGCTCTGCGCTCATTAACTGGCGCACAGCGCCAAGCGCACCACATGCTCCTCACGTGGGAGCTAAGAGAACATAAACTGTTCTTTAAACAATAAAGCCCTAGAGCCATGATAAGTGCTCAGCACTCAATAAAAGACAAAAAGGCTGTCAGAACCCAAACCAATGCCCAACATTGTTAACATTTTTACTAAATGGGCCGAGCCCAAAGTGGCCACAGAACCCTACTTCAAATTAATTGAGCCTATATGCTCATAAATCTTTGATCTTAGTTCCAAATTAGACTACAGATCTCCCAACCAATATTGGTTCAAGTGTACATCTCTTCACTCCTCCATATTTATCGTTGTAATCCTTCAATGTCTTCAGAAAGGTGACGGGTCCCGACAACCATACATTCCATAGACTATGACGTCTTTAAACTGGACTATGACGTCCTTAAACTTTACGGACTGTGGGGTCCTTAAACTCATGGACTATGATGTCCTTAAACTTTATGGACTGTGGGGTCCTTAAGCTCATGGATTATGATGTCCTTAAAGTTTACAGACTATGATGTCTTTAAACTAGACCGCAAAGTCCCTAAACTAAAACAATAGAGCTCAAATGCTCTTTTGTTGGATCTAAATGATCCCATTAAGTTGATCTTAGTCTAAAATTAGACTAACGTGTCCTTAACAAATGGTTAAGTAGATCTTAGTCTAAAATTAGACTAACGTATCCTTAACAAACGTTTAAGTTGGTCTTAGTCTCAAATGAGATTAATGATCCTTAAACCCAACCCAAAACCCAAATCTAAGAAAATACGGATTTGGACTAATCTACGTCCTACGGGCGACAACATTAATTAGTCTCCGTATACAATCCACGGGCAACCAAAAATAAAACAAACACACATGACACGAAGTGACCATCTGGAGAAGGAGAAAGTTGTTACTGCGATGCGGTAGCGCAATTAACTGCAGGGGCTTGCGCCTGTAGGGAAGAGCGTCCCCACAATCAAAAACCCCTCACAACGAGGGGGAATCTGACGAAGTCTGCTACATCGGCCGAATCTGTCTAAACCTCCGATACACGGTGCCATAAATCAACTTGGCATCTTCGGAGAGGTGGACGGATAAATCCAAATAGCATCTGCCCCCAAAATTCAGGCCAGACGTCCCAATGTCCCGGTCGTGTCTTTCGGCGTTAAACAGATTCTGGCATGCCCGGTGGGACCTTTTCCTCTTTCCACTCCGCACTTCGTGTGTCGTGTTCATGAATGAATCGCGGTTTAATATGGTTTCCCCTAGATTCGAGGTACTAAGATTTGGTGTCTTGCTCCCGTGTAGAGAAAATGGCTTCTAACTGCACTAGCTGCAACAACTCCAACTCCGTCCTCGCCGGAGGAGTGACTTATGAGCCCCAAGCGGCCTCCATCTTCGCCATGCGAGTGGAACAGGTGACTCAGGCCACCACTGGACTGTTCTTCGGGACAATGCTCCCACCATTGAGCTACAACGCCCCACTGCCATCGCAAGAAGCTCCGAAGAAGTCGGTCTTCGATCGGATTGCAACTATCGCGACCCCTCTCAACGGGTCGTACAAGTCTAATACCTCAGTCTTCGACAGGCTAAGCCTAAGCTCAAAGGGGCCCACGAAGAGGCTTGCAATACCAGAGAAGGCTATCCTAGCTCCTGCTACAATTGAAGCTGTCCAAACTGCTTCCTCTACTCGAAAGTCGGCCTTCGATAGGTTGACTATTCCTTCCCAGCGGATGTCAGTCTTTGACAGGCTAGCGCCAATAACAGCCTCTCCTTAAAGCAGGGGGAAGGATGAAACTACTCCGACGATAAAGGTGATCCCGGCTACACGACATGCTCGACGTCGCCACTGGCGCCGAGTGAGAAAAGCTGGGGGCAGTTCCCCCTCTGGACTTACCCCGTCAACTCCAACGATGGAAGTTGATACTGTTGTTCCAACTGGGAACAACTTCAATCCACTTAACAGGGTACGTAGGAATTCGCCAACTGCCGTGCTGAAAAAGTCTCCCCCGCCTGCTGAAAAGATCACAAAGGCGAAACCGCAGCAGCCCCTTTAGCGGCTGTCTTCCAAAATCCATAGGGTCTGGCGACAGGTCCAAGACTCGGTGATCAACCAAGACTACTCCTGCCGACCGAAGAAAATGAAAGTTCGGTAAGAGTAGGACCATCCTGTTGTACAACATAAGGTGTCATCTACTCGGGTGCTCGCTGCAACGGCCCCCTCAACTTAGACTGCCCACAAAAGGAGAAGGCTGGAGAAAATTCCCGCGGCTGCGACGAATCTAAAGGGTGCTGAACCTAAACGCCCCAAGTCTGAGGGCATGGTGATGCACACTATTTATATGGTTTCCGGAAAAGAGGAAAGCCGTACTTCTAAGGGTCACCGACCGCTCACCCGATCAGCAACAAGGGCTCAGGAGCAACAACAGCAAAAGCTCTAAGAGATGCTAACGAAAATGGCCGCACTCACTGGCCCAAACGAAAGCCCGGAAGTATCGTCGGATCAGTACCAGGAACAGAAAACCGATGCCGAGTTCTTCTGGAGGATGCTAGAAAAGAAAGACAAAGAGGTCGCGGAACAATCGGCCAACATAAAACAAACGGCGTTATTGTTCCAAGATATGGTGGGCATGATGATCCAGCCGGACCTTCCAGCCGAAGAGCCTCCAGTAATAATTGAAGACGATAGAGGAGAGACATCAAACCTTCTTCTGGCCTCTTCAGCAGCCAAGGAGGAGACTATCTCCAAAGCCGCCCTGGATGACTATATCGCTCAGCAGATACGAGCTCATTAGGCGAGCGAAGCGGCCGGGCAAATTGTTAAGACTGGACGACCCTATCCGGGTTGGTACGACCAAATAAAGTACCTGTCGGGATATACGATCCCTAAATTCCATGTATATAAAGGGACAGGGAATCCACACCAGCACGTTGCTCAATTTAGGGCTCCGTGCGGCAACACCGGAGGTGATGATAAACTGCTGCTTTGCTAATTTGTTGGCAGCTTGGCGGAAACGGCTTTCGAATGGTATTCGGAGCTTCCAAACGACTCCGTCAAAATATTCACGGAGATGGAGCTGTTATTCACCCAGCGTTTTGCAAGCGCCAGCAAATGCATCCCAATCACGGCATTGATCAATGCCAGGGTGAAACCAGCCGAAACATGGGTTCAGTATGCGATACGGTGGCGCAACTTATGGTCGAAGTGCGAACAACGCATAGAAGAGGCTCCTGCAGTAGGCATGTTTGTGGGAACCCTCGATCCGCAGGCGACCATATCCCAATTCATGATGTTTTTCAAGCCGACTACCTTCCAGGCCTTGATTGACAAGCTAGTCCAAATGGACCAGATGGGCCATAGGCCTTCCTCTTCAAAGTCGGAGCCTCAGAATGAAAAGGACAAAGGGAAAGCAACCTTCGTCGCCAACGCTCAACAACAGCCGAGTGGCCCGAGACCGGTTGTTCACCAAAGCAACAAGCGGCAATCCCTCGATGAGAAGTTGAGACGTCCTTACTCGTTTCCCCGGGATAAAGCAAGGAGACTGTTCGAACTAGCAGTGCGCAACGAGCTCATCACTGTACCGGAGCCGAGATACCCACTACAACTGAACGATGTCAATGATCCCAATTACTTCCCCTACCACCGAGTATTGGGCCATCCAATCGAAGACTGCTACATCTTTAAAAATTGGGTTGAAGACACGCCGGGGGCATCATGCTCATTTATAGAGGAAGCTCCATGGGAAGTTGTTCTTTCGGCAAAAACTAAAAGAATGCTGAAAGATCTTCAAACATGTTCGGTGATCAGGTGGAGAAGCCCGCAAGAGCTGGAGATCATCGATGGGATACTGAAACCACGCCCAATGTCAGGAGTTAGTAGCAATGGGAAAAACACCCAGGCCCAGCCGTCAAAGTCTTCGAAGAAAAAGAAGAAGACCAAAAAGCCCGCACAGTCTAACGACAAGCGCACGGATCTGCAAAAGCATATTGACGCGCTGGAGGAATATAACCAGAAGGCACGGACCCCAATCACGTTGGATGAATTCTTTAAACGTGTTCTTGAGAATGAAGCCGATGACAATGACGAGGATGACGACGCATCAAAAGAACCCGAAGATTACGTTGCAGGTTGTCATATGATCTCTCACTCGTCAATAGATGATAAAGAAGCACCCGATGCAAAGAAAATGGGGGCAGATCCAGAACCGGAATCAAAATCCCTGGAGCCATCGAACGAATTGATTGACATACTGCTGAATGAAGCTCTTCAGAAAAGCAAAGCTGACAGAGAGTGGGAAACGGCCATATACGAAAGAGCCAAGCGTCGGCGTCAAGTTAAAGAAGCTTCGGTAATGAGAAGCCATAGAATACCCCAACCGGATCGAAGCATCCCTGTCGCTAGCAAAAGCAAGCTTAAAGCAAGGAAACGATTCACTAGGGCCCTATCAATGGGAATGAAGCTGCCGTCTTTTAAAGGAAATACTCCTGACAGCATTCACCTTGATGAAGCGGAGGCACATCCAAATTACTGCTTATACCATCGGAGGATCACGCACCCTACCGAAGAGTGCATGGCCTTTAAAAACTGGTGGCAGGGATATGTTGTCCACCGACAACACGTCCATCAAGTGAAGCGCAAGGCTCGTCGGGAACATAGAAGCACGACAGATGAAAGCAAAAGAACCGCCGGCAACTGTCACAAGGTTGACACCGAGGGATCACAAGTTATTACTTTTGGAAGCGACTCTGACAAAGAAATAGCCCTCAACCCTCTCTTCAAGGAATTCACTTCCGACACAAAAGATGCGAAGACTTGCGAGGACATCTAGCTGCGTAATCGTACGTCGCCCAGGAAAAGTCCCAGACCTACGAACAACTGACCGAGATGTCTATAAACTACTATGGACCGCAGCATCCCAAGGCTGGTGCAAAAAAAAGGTACGTCCATAAGCGAAATAGGCAAGGTTGAAATCCCGAAAGGGCTCCGTGAGTAAAAACAGCAGGACAACCGGCGAGTTTGTGAAAACCCGAAAGGGCGCAATCTTGTTAAAAGACACTTGCAAGGTCCTCTCGATCCTGTAAGGAGAAAATACCTGCGTGAGATCCTTACGACTCACAAGGGAACAACACACTTAGGAATCCCCACGATTCCTAAGGAGAAATTACACTTACGAGATCCTCACGACTCGTAAGGAGAATTACCCTTTGAGACCCTCAAGGCTCATAGGATTCAAAAGCCTTAAGCTACAGGGATCCGATCCTGTTCTTAAGCCATCACATTCCTCAGACTACCCTACAAGTGTTTCAATATTGACCCTTGTATACAATCCACGGGCACGAATAAACATTTCCTTAACAAAGTCCGACCAGCGACTAGGGATATGCTCATACGATGGACAACCCTTGTAAGTCCTTGTTCCCCTCCGAACGATAGCGCGACGGCGGAGACGTCTTGCCTGAGATTCGGGGCAGATGCTAATAGGTGCTATCCGTCTACCTCTCCGAAAACGCCAAGTTGATTTATGGCACCATGTATCGAAGGTTTAGACGGATGCGTCCGATGTAGCAGACTTCGTCAGATTCCCCCTCACTTGAGGGGTTTTTGATTGTGGGGACGCTTTTCCATGCAGACGCAAGCCCCTGCAGTAAATTACGCTACCGCATCGCGGTAACAACTTTCTCCTTCTGCAGCTGGTCACTTCGTGTCGTGGGTGTTTGTTTTGTGTTTAGTTGCCCGTGGATTGTATACGGGGACTGAATTATGTCGTCGCCTGTAGGGCGTGGACTAGTCCAAATCCGTATTATCTTAGATTTGGGTTTGGGGGGTTGGGTTTAATGATTCGTTAGCCTCATTAGAGACTAAGATCGACATAAACGTTTGTTAAGGTCACGTTAGTCTAGTTTTTAGACTAAGATCGACTTAACGGGATCGTTTAGATCCGACAAAAGAGCGTTTGGGGGCTCGATTGTTCCAGTTTAGGGACGACATAGTGGTCCGTTGGATGTATGGCCGTCGGGACCCATCACCTCTCTGACGACGTTGAAGGATTACAACGACAGATGTCAGAGGAGTTCAGAGATGTACCCTTGAACCAAAGTTGATTGGGGGGATCTATAGTCCAATTTGGGACTAAAGTCTGTTTGAAGGTTTAAGGATGCGTTAACCATATTTGAGGCTAAAATCAACTTAAACGGGATCGTTTAGATCCGACAAAAGAGCATTTGGGGGCTCTATTGTTCCAGTTTAGGGACATGGTGGTCCATTGCCAATTTAGGGACATGGGGGTCCACCTCCAGTTTAGGGACATGGTGGTCCATCATTCCTATTTTGGGGACAAGTGTTAGTTTAAGGACGCATTAGTCCATGAGTTTAAGGACCCCACAGTCCGTATTAATGTGTGGTTGTCGGGACCCATCACCTCTCTGACGACGTTGAAGGATTACAACGACAAATATCAGAGGAGTTCAGAGATGTACCCTTGAACCAATGAGTTGGTTGAAAGAGCAGATTTGCTCAGTTCAAGATGATTTGAGGACTTATGGCCAGTTTGGGCTAAGTCCAATTATGTTTGAAATATTGGCCCTTTGGACCATTAGACATTTGTCTGGGTTCAGCCCCTAATCATTCAGCAGTGTTAAACAGAGGTTTGGGGGCTCTGACAACATTTTGTCCTTGATTTCCTCAATTTTGAGATTCATTTGGAGGAAGGAGTTTTGCTTCTGGAAAATTAGCCAATTTGGCTGAAAGTAGTGTTAAACACTAGAGAACAAAGTGTTAAACACTGGAGATAGAACTCTCAAATTAGTGTTAAACACTAAAAGACAATCAGTGTTAAACACTGGAAATTTAATCTTCAATTTAGTGTTAAACACTAGAAACAATCAGTGTTAAACACTGGAAATATAATCCCCAAATTAGTGTTAAACACTAAAGAAAGAGGGGTCATGTGTGGACACGTGAGAGCGCCCAAAAGTGGGACCAGATCCCTTTTCTTCGTTCTGCAATTAAGTGTTAAACACTTTTATATTTTACTTTGGAGCATCACGTGCTGACACGTGAGGAGGATTCATGCACTGATTGTTAGAGCGTCTGCCAAGAGGTCACGTGGGAACACGTGAGAGCGCCCGAGGCCTTTATTTGTTTTACTTTTTCTCTCTGTATTTCGGGAGTCACGTGGAGCACGTGAGGCGTTGCCTCAGTGATTTTTCCTTCTCATTTCTGGGGATCTTTTCAGGGGTCACGTGGGGACACGTAACCTTAATTCTTGTTCGTTCTCTTTTGATCATTGAGGGGAAGGGTCACGTGTTACCACGTGATCAAGTTCTGTTTTTTCTTCTCTGCTCATTGAGAATGGGGGTCACGTGTTACCACGTGATCAAGTTCTTTACGTGCATAGAGATCTTTCAAGTCTCTTTATTTCTTTATGAATTAAAATCTCTGTAGGGTTAAACCCTAGTCATAATTTTGGAGGAATTAAATTCCTAAAATATGGGGTTAAACCCTAATTTTGTTTCAAAGGAATTAAATTCCTATAATTCTGTGAGAATTAAATTCTCAACACTCAGTTCTTCCTCTGTGTTTTAGATCTGCATGGCAGGATCTCAACCCAATGAGAATTAAATTCTCAATTCATGGGGAGATGTGCGCTTTGCAGATCCTCAACCAGAGAAAGAACTAAGTTCTTTTCTTTATATAAGAGTTAAACTCTTTTGAGAATTAAATTCTCTTTTGAAGCCTCTCTTTTCTTACCTAGGGTTTTCTTTTGCAGAGAATTAAATTCTCCTCTCTTTTCTTTTTTTCTCTTGAGAATTAAATTCTCCACCCTCTGTTTCTTCTCTCCCCAAGGTAGATCCCTTCTCTTCTCTTCTTGGCTCCTATTTATAGGAGAAGGAAAAGAATCAATTTGTTTAGCAAATCTTTCATTGAAAGATTTGATTTGTTTTCATATTTAATATGAGCCTTTAGATCATTCAGTGAATTTTATTCACCGTTGGATTTTAAATCCAAAGATATTATGTTTGTTATTTTCGGTGAGATTTAGGGGAAATCTTTTGTTGTTCAAGATTTTTCCATAAATTGGTGATTTTTAATCACCCTTGGATCTTTAATCCAACGGTCCCCATAATCCTTTTCCATTTGGAAAGATTTAGAAACTTTTAGAATTTTAATTCTATTTCGAAAGATTTTAGAGAAATTTAGAATTTTAATTCTATTAAACTGTAAGGCTTTCAAAGCCTGTCACGTGCTGGCACGTGACCCCCAAATTGGTTCTTTTAACAGCCGTTTGTTTATGTTGTTGTTTTAACCATCACGTGTCAACACGTGACCATTGGTCACGTGTGAGCACGTGATACCTCATTGAGGTAACTTCTGATTTTTAATCAGGGAACAGATTTTAGAATTTAATTCTATTCATTATTTTAGAGGCCTTAAGAGCCCATCACGTGTCTGCACGTGACCCATGGTCACGTGTGAGCACGTGATGCCCCATTGGGGTCTTTTCTGAGTTTTTATTATATCTTTTAACTCCTCCAGCGGGTTCTTAAAGGTCCATCACGTGTGGACACGTGATACCTCATAACTTTTGATCCCGGATGAATTATGAGGGCCATAATATATCAAATCGAAGGGTTTTTCGAGATGCTTCCAATACAATCAGAATTTAATAGTTCCTCCTTCGGGAGTTTATCAAAATATAAGCCGGAAGATACTGGTTCGCATTTCTTTAAGCGTATCACTGCCGTTTGATACCTTGGACTCCTTTGCGTAGAAATTTTTGGCGGGAATAAATGCCCCCCACTACTTTGCCCACGTAAGTATTTACGTGGGTGAAGTAGTACAGAGTTATGCATGGCGTATGACCAGTTTCGGATTGGTATATTACTTTCAGAATCTTGATCTAAGAAGATAACGAGCGGACACAAGCGTCATCATTTATCATTGACTCAAATCTCGACTCTTAAGAGATATAGTTCCAAACCCTCATACCCATGAGCCGCACCCTTCCATTTTTTATATCTTACTCTGGCGTGAAGTAGTTTATATGCTCATAAGTAGCTTCTCCTTTTCAGTGGCATGTAGCTTTGGCAAGTGTGGCTCATAAATGGTCCATCTTGACCTCTTTGCAGGGCGGTGATGGCTTAGGAGACAGGGTTAGGATCTGCCACCTAATACTTTTCAACTTTATGAGCCGTGAGGGTCTCATAAAGACTTTTCTCCCTACGAGTCGAGAGGATCCCGCAGGTGTATTTTCTCCTTAGGGGTCGTGAGGACTCATAAGTGTGTTTTCTCTTGAAAGTCGTAAGGATCTCACAAGAGAATTTTTCCGCTTATAAGTCGAGAGGACTCGTAAGTGGTTGTTTCCCTCCTTGTCGAGATTCGAATTTGGAGAGTGTGACCCGTGGATAGTATGCAAGAGACCGTTTTGGGCTGACTTGCAGGATCCCAGTGCTTAGTAAACAGGTTTTTTAATCCCCACTGCCTAAGGCTTTATCTCACGAGTCGAGACGAATCGAGAAGTTCTCGCAAAGACATCAATTTCCTCACGAGTCAAAACGGATCGA
Organism: Agapanthus africanus; assembly: GCA_030015575.1. Classification (NCBI taxonomy): domain Eukaryota; kingdom Viridiplantae; phylum Streptophyta; class Magnoliopsida; order Asparagales; family Amaryllidaceae; genus Agapanthus; species Agapanthus africanus. Next base: position 409,508,128 of record CM057349.1, on the reverse strand, counting down.
GCAGATCTCGCAAGAATATCCTAACGTCACAGTTAACATCTGCTCTTTACGACAGAAGTCCGTTAGGGTCTGTGGTACTTAGGGTTTTGGCCGTCGTACCGTCGCATTGGCTGATGTATCCCTCGATAGGCAATCGTGCTGTTCGAGTAGCCCCGCGACTGCCGTGTCTCTGATCCCTTCGGGGGCTGGACAAGACGTCTTCAAGCAATCCACCTAGGCAGTTTGACCGTCGGAAGAGCAAGCGTTAGGAATTTGCCATGCCGCTTTTTACTTGAGGTTAGGCTCATTTTGGAGAGTCCCGATGAGTCATAACCACTCCGCGCTCGTGTGGGATGATCTCCGATAGTCTTTCAGGCTTTATATGACTTGCCGTTAAGACCCTGAAGCTAGGAATTTGGCCTTTGCTTCGTTTGCTGGCATTGTGTCTGCTGTATCGAGACGAATGTCGCGGTTGTCTCAAGGTTGCTGGTGAACCGTCGAGGTTTGGAACTAGGGATTTTGCTGTGGTTCCTTTTGGCGATGTTGCGTCTGCTGTGTCGAGACGAACGTCGAGGTGGTGACCACTCCGCGCTGATGTGGGATGATCTCCGATTGTTTTTCAGGCTTTATATGACTTGCCGTCAAGACCCTGAAGCTAGGAATTTGGCCTTTTGCTTCATTTGCTTTGGCGTGTCCGGATCCTGTTGGAGGAAGGATGCCGTAGTGACATCTCGTCTGCTGTATCGAGACGAACGTCGAGGTGGTGACCACTCTATGCTGGTGCGAGATGATCTCCGATTGTCTTTCAGGCTTTATATGACTTGCCGTCAAGACCTTGAAGCTAGGAATTTGGCATTTTGCTTCATTTGCTTTGGCGCGTCCGAATCCTGCTGGGGGAAGAACGCTAGGGCGACATTTCATCTGCTGTATCGAGATGATCGTCGAGGTGGTGACCACTCCGCGCTGGTGCGAGATGATCTCCGATTGTCTTTCAGGCTTTATATGACTTGCCGTTAAGACCTTGAAGCTAGGAATTTGGCCTTTGCTTCGTTTGCTGGCATCGCGTCTGCTGTATCGAGATGAATGTCGCGGTTGTCTCTAGGCTGTTGGTGAACCGTAGAGGTTTGGAACCAGGGACTTTGCCGTGTCTCCGCTGTTTGATGATGTTGCGTCTGCTGTGTCGAGACGAACGTCGAGGTGGTGATCATTCCGCACTGGTGTGAGATGATCTCCGGTTGTCTTTCAGGCTCTATATGACTTGCCGTTAAGACCTTGAAGCTAGGAATTTGGCCTTTTCTTCGTTTGCTTTGGCGTGTCCGGATCCTGTTGGAGGAAGGATGCCGTAGTGAAATCTCGTCTGCTGTATCGAGACGAACGTCAAGATGGTGACCACTCCGCACTGGTGTGAGACGATCTCTGGTTGACCTTCAGGCTTTATATGGCTTGCCGTTAAGACCTTGAAGCTAGGAATTTGGCCTTTGCTTCGTTTGTTGGCATCGCGTCTGCTGTATCGAGACGAATGTCGCGGTTGTCTCTAGGTTGTTGGTGAACCGTAGAGGTTTGGAACTAGGGACTTTACCGTGGCTCCGCTGTTTGATAATGTTGCGTCTGCTGTGTCGAGACGAACGTCGAGATGGTGATCATTCCGCACTGGTGTGAGATGATCTCCGGTTGTCTTTCAGGCTTTATATGACGTGCCGTTAAGACCTTGAAGCTAGGAATTTAGCCTTTGCTTCATTTGCTTTGGCATGTCCGGATCCTGTTGGAGGAAGGATGCCATAGTGACATCTCGTCTGCTGTAACGAGACGAATGCTAAGGTGGAGTTGGGATTTTTCCTTTACTTCGCTTTGTTTAAGGTGGAGTTGGGATTTTTCCATTACTTCGCTTTGTTTCGACCGTGAGGTCTTTTGTTGACGTTGCATCTGCATCCCGTTGGACTGCGAAGGAACGCTGTTGTTGACATCTCGTCTACTGTATCGAGACGAATGCTGAGGTGAAGCTGGAATTTTGTCGTCTCTCCGCTTTGTTTCAACCGTGAGGTCTTTTGTTAACGTTGTATCTGCAACCTGCTGGACTGCGAAGGAACGTTGTTGTTGACATTGCGTCTACTGTATCGAGACGAATGCTGAGATGGTCTCTAGGTTGTCCGTGAACCGTCGAGATTTAGAACTAAGGACTATGCCGTGGCTCCGTTTGATGGTGTAGCATATATGTCCTGCTGGAATGAGGAGGCACACCGTTGTTGGTCTCCAGGCTGTAGATGTGGCCATTGAGATTTGGAACTAGGGACTTTGCCATAGCTCCGTTTCGTTGCGATTCTGAGGTCAGTTGTTGACGTCACGTCTGCATTTGGTTGGAGTGAGGAGAAACGCCGTTGGTGATCTCTAAGTTGTCGATATCGATGTCGAGATCCTGAAGCTAGGGATCTTCCTTTGCTTCGCTTGTTGACATTGTGTCTGCGATATTGCGACAAATGTCGAGATTGTCTCTAGGTTGTCTATGAACCGTCGAGATTTGGCTTCGCTTTCTGATGGAGCCTGTTGGGAAGGTATGGTTCCCTCTTTGTTCGTGCCCATGGATTGTATACAGGGGTCAATGTGACCTCACCTGCAGGGCAAAAAGTTTCATTCTTTCCGATCTTTTTTTTTAATTTCTGCGATGCTCTATCATTTCAGATTTTACATCGCGAAGGTCGCGATTGCCCAATCATTTCGGCTATTTTTCGCGGTGCCCAATCATTTCGGCTATTTCTTTTATTTACTCGCTGCTTTTTATTGCGAGTTGCCCAATCATTTCGGCTGTTTTATTTACTCGCTGCTTTTTATTGCGAGTTGCCCAATCATTTCGGCTATTTTTGTATGCATACATTTTTACTTGCTGATTTTGTTGCAAGTTGCCCCATCATTTCGGCTATTTATTTCATATGCATTTTTAGCTCGCTGATTTTTTTATCGCGAGTGTGGAACCTGGAATCTGGTGCCGATCTCAGCATCAGCATCGCTACAACTGGAATATTGCCAGGAGCGAATCATCATTTGCCATGAAAGGACTCGAAATTTGATACCGGTTTAGGCATCAGCATCGCTACAACTGGGATATTTCCAGGAGCGAATTATTATTTGCCATGACAAGACTTGGAATTTGATACTCGTTTAGACATCAGTATCGCTACAACTGGGATATTGCCAGGAGCGAATCATCATTTGCCACTGTCGATGTTGAACAAAGGTGGCTTAGTAAACAGGGTTAGGATCCTGTCGACTAAGGCTTTTGACTTCATGAGCCATAAGGATCTCACAAAGGTATTTCTTCTTATGAGTCGTGAGGATCTCGCAGGTGCGTTTTCTCCTTAGGAATCGTGGGACTCCTAAGTGTATGTTCCCCTGTAAGTCGTAAGGATCTTACAAAATGGTTTTCTCCTTATAAGTCGAGAGGACTTACAAGGGTTGTTCACCGTATGGACATATCCCCAGTCACGGGTGGGACTTGTTTAGAAAAATGTTTATTGGTGCCCGTGGATTGTATACAAGGGTCAGTACTGAGCCACTTGTAGGGCCATATCGAAGGTTGTGGGGGTTGCTTAAGAACAGGTTCAGGTCTCTGTAACTTAAGACTTTCAAATCTTATGAGCCGTGAGGGTCCCATAAGAGAGTTCTCCTTACGAGTCGTGAGGATCTCGCAAGTGTAATTTCTCCTTAGGAATCGTGAGGATTCCTAAGTGTGTTGCTCCCTTGTGAGTCGTAAGGATCTCATGCGGGTGGTTTCTCCTTACAAGGTCGAGAGGACCCTATAAGTGTCTTTTAACGAGGTTGCGCCCTTTCGGGTTTTCACAAACACTCGCCGGTAGCCTGCTGTTTTTACTCACGGGGCCCTTTCGGGTTTTCATCCGTGCCCCCTTTGCTTATGGACATACCGTTCTTTTTATTTTTTATTTTTTATTTTTTATATTTTTTTTTAACGAGGTCGTGCCCTTTCGGCTTTTCACGAACACTCGCCGGTAGCCCTGCTGTTTTTACTCACGGAGCCCTTTCGGGTTTTCATCCGTGCCCATTTTGCTTGTGGACGTACCGTTTTTTTTTTACCATGTCAGCCTGAAGATGCTGCGGGTTAGGAGTAGTTTAACGACGTTTCGGTCATTTGCAAGTTTTAGGACATTGCGGTCCGCCGTTAGTTTAAGGACGTTTCGGTCCATATCCAGTTTTAGGACGTAGTGGTCCGCCGTCGCCGTATTTGAGGCGAATCTCTAGTTTACCGACTTTTTGGTCTACAGACAGTTTTAGGACATAGTGGTCCATCGTTAGTTTAATAACGTTTCGGTCTACCGTCGCCGTATTTGAGGCGAATCTCTAGTTTACTGACTTTTCGGTCTACAGCCAGTTTTAGGACATAGTGGTCCATCGTTAGTTTAATGACGTTTTGGTCTATTATCCAGTTTTAGGACGTAGTGGTCCGTTGGGCTTTCTCTATGAATGAGCATGATGTCCCCGGTATATCCATCTTTTTCGGAGCATGTGGTTGTGGCGGGCTCAACTTTCAGTTTTCGGACAGCGCGAACTTGCCCTGTTGGTATTGGTCTTCAACCCAGTTTTTGAAGATGTAGCAATTTTTGATCGGATGGCCCAATACTTGGTGGTAAGGGCAGTAATTAGGATTGTTGACCTCATTCAGTTGTAGCTGGCATTTCGACTCCTGTAGAGTGATAAGTCCGTCGCGCACTGCTAGTTCGAACAGCCTCCTTGTCTCGTCCCGGGGAAACGAGTAAGGACGTTTCAACTTTTCATAGAGGGGTTGCCGCTTGTTGTTTTGGCGAACAACCGTTCTAGGGCCACTCGACTGTTGTTGAGTGTTGGCGACGAAGGCCATTTTTCCTTTCCTTTATCCTTTTTGTTCGAACCGTTGCTTGCGGGTCCGAGATTTTTTCCGGGTATCGTGCAATTGCAAGGCTGAATGCTCTCGCAACTCCTCAATTCTTTCGTTTTAGAGATGGATTCCTTGAAGAGAGGGCCGATGGCTGCTTTTTTGTCGGAGTCGCTCTCGAAGGTGAGAACTCGCGGTCCCTCGGGATCAACCCTATGACAATCGCCAGCAATTCGTTTAGGCTCATCTGTCGCATTCTTCCGCTGTCTACGAGCTTCACGCTTTGTCCTATTGAAGTGATACCCTTGCCACCAACACTTAAAGGAGTTGCAGTCCTCAGTAGGATGTGCGATCTTCTGATGATATAAGCAGAACTTAGGATGTACGTCCGCTTCATCAAGATGTATACCACCAGGAGAATTTTCTCTGAAAGAGGGCAGCCTCATTCCCATCGATATGGCTTTGGCGAATCGTTTCCTTGTCTTGATCCTGTTTTCATTTGCGGCGGATGTACTTTGATCTGGTGGGAGTGTTTCGACCCTTTTGTCCAGTCGCCGGCGTTTGGCTTTCTCGAATATGGCCATCTCGCGCTCTCGATCAGCTTTGCTTTTAAGACGGGCTTCGTTCAGGAATGCGTCAATCATTTCGTCTGATGGTCCTAGAAGTTCTGGCTCAGGATCTGCCCCCAGCTTCTCTGTGTAAGGAGCTTCTTCGTCATTTATTGACGAGTGAGAGATCACATGGCAGCTTGCCACATAATCTTCAGATTCATCCGAAGAGTCTTCTCCATTGTCATCATCTCCGTCCTCAAGGACGTGGCTGAGAAATTCTTGGAGTGTGACTGGGGTCCGCGCCTTCTGATTATATTCTTCCAACGCGTCAATCTGTTTTTGCATGTCCGTGGGCTTGTCACCAGGCTGCACGGGCTTTTTGGTCTTCTTCTTCTTCTTCGAAGACTTTGACGGCTAAGTATGAGCGCTGGGGCCTTCACCATCGATCTTTAGAGTTGGGCGCGGCTTCAGCATCCCTTCGACGATCTGGGGTTCTAGCGAGTTCTTCCATCCGATCGCCGGGCATGTCTGGAGATCATTCAGCATCCTTTTGGTTTTGGCTGACAGCACGACCTCCAACGGAGCTTTTGTAACAAAATAACAAGTTGCCCCCGGTGTGTCCGTCTTTTTCGGAGTGTGTGTTTGTGGTGGGTTTACCTTCCACTTCTTGGACAGCGCAAACTTGCCTTATAGGTATTGATCCTTAATCCATCCCTTAAAGACGAAGCAATCTTCGATTGGATGGCTTACCGCTTGGTGGTAAGGGCAATAATTGAGATTGTTGACATCGCCTGGCTGCAACGAATATTTTGGACTCGGCAGATTGATGAGTCTGTTGCGCACGGCCAGCTCGAACAGTCTCCTCGTTTTATCTTGAGAAAACGAGTAAGGACGTCCCAATCTCTCCTCGAGGGATGGGCGTAGACGCACGTTGCTTTAGCGAACAACCGGCTTTGAATTGCTCGGCCGTTGTTGAGTATTGGCGACGACGATCACTTTCCCTTTTCCTTTCTCATTTCGAGAGTCTGGCTTTGGAAGAGACGGTTTATGTCCCATCTGATCCATTTGGGCTAATTTGTCAATCAAGGCCTGGAAAGTAGTTGGCTTGAAGAACATCATGAACTGCGAGATGGTTGCTTGCGGATCGAGAGTGCCCATGAACATGCTTACCACAGGTGCTTTTTCGATCCGTTGTTCGTATTTCGACCACAGATTCCGCCATCGTGTTGCGTATTGAACCCACGTTTCTCCTGGCCTTATCCTGGCGTTTATTAGTGCTGTTATCGGGGTGCGCTCGCTGGCGCTTGCAAATCTTTGTGTAAACAGTAGCTCCATCTCCGCAAATGTTTTGACAGAGTCGTTAGGCAGCTCCGAATACCATTCAAATGCCGTTTCTGCTAAGTTGCCGACGAATTGGCGAAGCAACAGTTTGTCATCGCCTCCAGTGTTGCCGCATAAGGCCCTGAACTGGGCGACATGCTGATGTGGATTCCCTGTCCCTTTATATACGTGGAACTTAGGGATCGTATATCCTGGCGGATATTTTATCTGACCATACCACCCTGGATACGGTCGCCCAGTTCTAATAACTTATTCAGCCGCTTCGTTTGCCTGGTGAACTCGTATCTGCTGAGCTATATAGTAATCCAGGGCAGCTTTAGAGATCGTATCCTCTTTGGCTGTTGACAGAGCCGGTGGAGGATTCGACGTTTCTCCTTTGTCATCTTCGAGGACGATCGGAGGATCTTCAGCAGGAGGATCTTGTTGGATCATCATACCTACCATATCCTGAAACAGAAGGGCCATTCGCTTTATATTGGCTGCTTGTTTCGCAGCCTCTTTATCCTTCTTTTCCAGTATCCTGCGAAGGAATTCAGCGTCAGTTTCCTGTTCCTGGCGTTGATCCGAGGCTGCTTCGGGGCTTTCTTTTGGCCCGGTGAGTGCGGCCATCGCATTCATCATTTCTTGGAGCTTCTGCTGCTGCTCTTGAGCCTTAGTCATTGATCGCGTAAGCGGTCGATGACCTGTGGATATGCGACTATCCTCTTTCCCGGACGCTATGTAGACGGTATGTACCACCATGCCCCCGGACTCAGGGCGTTTAGGCTCATTGCCTTTAACATTTTCCGCAGGCGTGGAGACTTTCTCCGGCCTTCTTCTCTTGTGGGCCATCGAAGTTGAGGGAGCCGTTGCAGCAGGCACCCAAGTGGTTGTCGTCCTTTGTGATTTGACAGGAAGGTTCTTTCCTTTTTGGACTTTCACCTTCTTTTGCCGGTGAGAGTGATCTTGAATGATTACCGAGTCCTGAACCCGTCGCCAGACCTTGTAAATTTTGGAGGACAGCCGTTGAGGAGGCTGCTTCGACTTCGCTTCTGTAACACTGTCCGCAGGTGGAGGAGATCTTTTCAATGTGGCAGTCGGAGAGTTCATGCATACCCTCCTTAGCGGTTCAAAGCTGTTCCCAGTTGGAACAGCATCATTAACTTCCACCATTGGAGCCGGTGGAGTTAGTCCTGAGGGGGAGTTGTCCCCGGCCTTCCTTACTCGGCTCCAGTGGCGACGTCGAGTGTGTCGAGCCGTTGGAGCTGGTCCGGTGATGGGGATGGTTTCGTTTTGCCCCCGGCTCAGGTAAGGAGCCGTTGCCGGTGTCAGCCTGTTAAAGACTGATATCCTTTGAGTAGCCGGAGCGGGAGTTGGAGTTGGGATGGTCAGTCTTGTAAAGCCCGACCCCTTGGCAGGAGAAACCGCCTTGACGATTTTGGGAGCAGGGATGGCTATCCGCTTCGGGATAACACCTTCTGGTATTGCAGGCTTCTTCATGGGCCAGTAGGAGCTCTGGCCTAGTCTGTTAAAAACCGAGGCAGTGGAGTTAGGCGACCCGTTGAGAAGGGCCACAGTAGTAGCAAGCCGGTCGAATACCGATTTCTTTGGAGCTTCTTGTGACGGTACAAGGGCGTTGAAGCTCATGGGTGGGAGTATGGTCCCGAAGAATAGTCCAGCGGTGGCTTGAGTTACCTGCTCCACTGGCATCTTGAAAAGAGAGGCCGCTTGGGGCCCGTAGGTCACTCCTCCGGTAGGGACGGAGCGAGAGTTGCAGTTGCAGGTAGTGCAGTTTGAAGCCATTGATCTTCTGTTTTCCTCACGGAGCAAGACACCAAATCTTAGTACCTCGAATCCACAAGCAACCACAGCAAACCGCGATTCGTTCGCGAACACGACACACGAAGTGTGGAGTGGAAAAAGGAAGAGGTCCCACCGGGCGTGCCAGAATCTGTTCCCCTCCGAACGACGGAGCGACGGCAGAGACGTCTTGCCTGAGATTTGGGGCAGATGCTAATAGGTGCTATCCGTCTATCTCTCCGAAAATGCCAAGTTGATTTATGGCACCGTGTATCGAAGGTTTAGACGGATGCGTCCGATGTAGCAGACTTCGTCAGATTCCCCCTCGCTTGAGGGGTTTTTGATTGTGGGGACGCTCTTCCCTGCAGGCGCAAGCCCCTGCAGTTAATTACGCTACCGCATCGCGGTAACAACTTTCTCCTTCTCCAGCTGGCCACTTCGTGTCGTGAGTGTTTGTTTTGTGTTTAGTTGCCCGTGGATTGTATACGGGGACTGAATTATGTCGTCGCCCGTAGGGCGTGGACTAGTCCAAATCCGTATTATCTTAGATTTGGGTTTGGGGGTTTAGGTTTAAGGATTCGTTAGCCTCATTGGAGACTAAGATCGACTTAAACGTTTGTTAAGGACACGTTAGTCTAGTTTTTAGACTAAGATCGACTTAACGGGATCGTTTAGATCCGACAAAAGAGCGTTTGGGGGCTCGATTGTTCCAGTTTAGGGACATAGTGGTTCGTTGGATGTATGGCCGTCGGGACCCATCACCTCTCTGACGACGTTGAAGGATTACAACGACAGATGTCAGAGGAGTTCAGAGATGTACCCTTGAACCAAAGTTGATTGAGGGATCTATAGTCCAATTTGGGACTAAAGTCTGTTTGAAGGTTTAAGGATGCGTTAGCCATATTTGAGGCTAAGATTGTAACACCCGAGCCCAATAATACTATTTCTTTTGCTAGTTGAGTGTTATATATTGCTCATTCCAATTATCCTGATTGTTTGGTGCTTTTTGCAAAATTTTAACCGGTTAAATCATTTTGGCACATAACAAATTTTAACACCTAAAATGAAATTAAAAATGTCCATGTTGGCCTACTCGTCGCCACTAGTCGCGTGGTAGCGTCCGCGTGTCGAGATTTCGTCCCGTTCGGCGAAACGGGCAAGTTTGGACGTCTACGCGCGCGTACAAGTGTCCGACTTGGGGGCATGCATTTTAATCATTAAACACCTCTTTTCAAAATTTGGAACTCGCTTAAAATCCTATAATTTGAATTTGAAACATTTGGGTGCAACCCGGGCGCGATTTGGAAATGTTTCATTTAGCGCCGAAATACCCATTTTTAATTTAATATTATTTTAACTTTATAAGATTTTCTGTTACTATATATAACGTTAAATCTTTTAAATCTTTCTTTAAAATTTCCCTTTTCAGTTGCTGGCCAATCACGAGGCTAAATCCTCGTGGGCCCCGCTCCTATCTCTCTATCTCTCTATCTCTCTCTAATTTCTCTCTCTCTCTCTCTAATCTCTCTCTCTCTCTCTCATGTATATATATAATCCCCACTGTTCATTCATCTTCAAAAAAATCCTACGAGGAAACCCCACGGAACCCTAGCCCTAGCATCGTCGCGCCGTCGCCGCCGCAGTCCCAGCGCCGTCAACACCACCACCATCGCCCTTGCCTCCGCAGCCTCGGCCGCACCCCCTGCTTCCTCCGTTCTCCCTCCTCCAGAACCTGCAAACCCACCCCGACGCCATCACCAGCATCCAGTGGCCGCCGTCGCCGCCGCATCCCATCGCCGACGACGCCAGAGACTCCCCCTCTTCACCCTCGTCCCAACCTCGTCGTCTTCTTCCTCCCCACGACCTCACCGGACCACCACAGAACCCGAGCCCGACCTTAACACCACCCCGGGTCACCGGAAAACGTGCTGTTGATCCTCGCCGTCGTCGCCAGAGCCGCCTCCGACCACCTCCGTCTCCCCTCGATCACCAGAGCGGGCCAGCATCCCTCTACTCACCGCAGCACCCTCTTTTCAGCGAACCCAGAAAATTCCAGCCGTCGCTGCTCGCCGTCGCTGCCTCGCCGGCGCCCCATCGCCGGCGAACCCGTCATGGTTGCCCTGGTGTTTCCCTGTAAGCACCCCTATCTTTCCATTAATGTTAAACCCCCTCTCGCTGGTCCTTGTCTTTGTATATCGTGTTTTTCTAACTTCGTCGCTTTTGACTTTCGCCGGATTCCGACCGTGCCGTTGTTTGGACCCGACGCTCCAGCGAAGTTCCCTGGTCCGTGTGGTCCCGCTGTTCGCTGTTGGGACTCGATCCGAAGTCCGTGCACCCGTCTCGTGTTTTCTGCTGACACTGCATCCGTGCTTTCCGGTTTGCGAAACCATCGAGGCAAGATTTCTTGCTACATGCTACGTTAAACTAATTAAATGTTTGACTCACAAACTTGCTATATTAACTAGTATTGCTACTTATCTCATTGGATGAAATATGATGTATATTATAATACTGCCACCTAAATCGTATTTTGCCACCTAACCTTAATAACAACTACCTGCTAACCATTTTACTATTTAGAGGTTAATAGTCGCACACTTATATCTTTATTGCCTGCTGTTATTAATATTGCGCTACACTGTGATTATTGCACCCCAAGAGTGCTTGAACCTGTTAATAAGAGAATACAAAGCATCACTGTGTTTACATGGTATAATATTGTTATTTGCTGTTCCTGCTGTTGTTCCTTATTCGTTACTATACCTGTTATCAGCATACGTTTGATTGCATTACATATTGACCGATCCTGATACACCTGACACGTGTACTGATACACCGGACATGACACCCTGTACATATCGACTCACCCTATCGAAACGTGACCTGACCTGTCACCTGATTTCATGCCTAATGCCGACGAACCTGACCATTCCTGCTGTCTACCCAGACAGACCTACTTTTACCTGATTTTGTGTTGGCATTAGTCCTTGACTACTGAATACCTGACCTGACATACATAGCTTGGGGGTATGGGGAAATCAAAGGTGAAACCGACTTGTAACTCAACAGTTCGATACTTGTTCTGATCAGTCTTACGGGCTTGGCCAGTCCGGGAGTGATGATGCTGACATCACTCATCCATCCTACTACCTATTACTTCTTAGCGGCACGTCTCGGATTCAGCCCTGAGGACCTTGACGTGGTCCCGGGCACGCACGGGATACTATTGAGTTACATCGACGATTCATCAATTGATTTCAAAGACTATAGAGTAGAAACCTGATAGGACAGTTTAGCCACCACTGCACATTACCCTGCTCTGTTATTTCTTAATACTGCTTTATTCATGTTCATACCTGCATTGCTTATTACCATGTTTATATTATATTATTTGATGACTTGACGCGCTGACGTCTGGGTTTTGCATGGCCCAGATTCCTTACCACTGTCGACGACCGAGCAGGAGTACTTCAGCCAGCAGGCTGAACTGTGAGTTCCTTAGGGTTTAGTTTATTTATTTTCATTCCATTTCCAGATGTGAGCCCGCATTATGGGACGTACTGTTTATTTATTGTATTGGATCATTTGCTTCCGCACTCATTGTTTATTGATTCTTGTTATTATGGATTTGGACATGTATTAGATTAGTTTATTACTAACTTCTTGATATCTCTACAACCGTAATGTGACTGTGGATGGATATTTCCTACCCACAGGTAGCATGGTTGGCTATGTCACGTGCCCAATCTTGCGTACTTTGGGAAGCGGGGCGTGACAAAGATCAACTTAAACGGGATCGTTTAGATCCGACAAAAGAGCATTTGGGGGCTCTATTGTTCCAGTTTAGGGACATGGTGGTCCATTGCTAGTTTAGGGACATGGGGGTCCACCTCCAGTTTAGGGACATGGTGGTCCATCATTTCCATTTTGGGGACAAGTGTTAGTTTAAGGACGCATTAGTCCATGAGTTTAAGGACCCCACAGTCCGTATTAATGTGTGGTTGTCGGGACCCATCACCTCTCTGACGACGTTGAAGGATTACAACGACAAATATCAGAGGAGTTCAGAGATGTACCCTTGAACCAATGAGTTGGTTGAAAGAGCAGATGTGCTCAGTTTAAGATGATTTGAGGACTTATGGCCAGTTTGGGCTAAGTCCAATTATGTTTGAAATATTGGCCTTTTGGACCATTAGACATTTGTCTGGGTTTAGCCCCTAATCATTCAGCAGTGTTAAACAGAGGTTTGGGGGCTCTGACAACATTTTGTCCTTGATTTCCTCAAATTTGAGATTCATTTGGAGGAGGGAGTTTTGCCTCTGGAAAATTAGCCAATTTGGCTGAAAGTAGTGTTAAACACTAGAGAACAACAGTGTTAAACACTGAAGATAGAACTCTCAAATTAGTGTTAAACACTAAAAGACAATCAGTGTTAAACACTGGAAATATAATCTTCAATTTAGTGTTAAACACTAGAAACAATCAGTGTTAAACACTGGAAATATAATCCCCAAATTAGTGTTAAACACTAAAGAAAGAGGGGTCACGTGTGGACACGTGAGAGCGCCCAAAAGTTGGACCAGATCCCTTTTCTTCGTTCTGCAATTAAGTGTTAAACACTTTTATATTTTACTTTGGAGCATCACGTGCTGACACGTGAGGAGGATTCATGCACAGATTGTTAGAGCGTCTGCCAAGAGGTCACGTGGGAACACGTGAGAGCGCCCAAGGCCTTTATTTGTTTTACTTTTTCTCTCTGTATTTCGGGAGTTACGTGGAGCACGTGAGGCGTTGCCTCAGTGATTTTTCCTTCTCATTTCTGGGGATCTTTTCAGGGGTCACGTGACCTTAATTCTTGTTCGTTCTCTTTTGATCATTGAGGGGAAGGGTCACGTGTTACCACGTGATCAAGTTCTGTTTTTTATTCTCTACTCATTGAGAATGGGGGTCACGTGTTACCACGTGATCAAGTTCTTTACGTGCATAGAGATCTTTCAAGTCTCTTTATTTCTTTAGGAATTAAATTCTCTGTAGGGTTAAACCCTAGTCATAATTTTGGAGGAATTAAATTCCTAAAATATGGGGTTAAACGCTAATTTTGTTTCAAAGGAATTAAATTCCTATAATTCTGTGAGAATTAAATTCTCAACACTCAGTTCTTCCTCTGTGTTTTAGATCTGCATGGCAGGATCTCAACCCAATGAGAATTAAATTCTCAATTCATGGGGAGATGTGCGTTTTGCAGATCCTCAACCAGAGAAAGAACTAAGTTCTTTTCTTTATATAAGAGTTAAACACTTTTGAGAATTAAATTCTCTTTTGAAGCCTCTCTTTTCTTACCTAGGGTTTTCTTTTGCAGAGAATTAAATTCTCCTCTCTTTTCTTTTTTTCTCTTGAGAATTAAATTCTCCTCCCTCTGTTTCTTCTCTCCCCAAGGTAGATCCCTTCTCTTCTCTTCTTGGCTCCTATTTATAGGAGAAGGAAAAGAATCAATTTGTTTAGCAAATCTTTCATTGAAAGATTTGATTTGTTTTCATAGTTAATATGAGCCTTTAGATCATTCAGTGAATTTTATTCACCTTTGGATTTTAAATTCAAAGATATTCTGTTTGTTATTTTCGGTGAGATTTAGGGGAAATCTTTCCTTGTCCAAGATTTTTCCATAAATTGGTGATTTTTAATCACCCTTGGATCTTTAATCCAACGGTCCCCATAATCCTTTTCCATTTGGAAAGATTTAGAAACTTTTAGAATTTTAATTCTATTTCGAAAGATTTTAGAGAAATTTAGAATTTTAATTCTATTAAACTGTAAGGCTTTCAAAGCCTGTCACGTGCTGGCACGTGACCCCCAAATTGGTTCTTTTAACAGCCGTTTGTTTATGTTGTTGTTTTAACCATCACGTGTCAACACGTGACCATTGGTCACGTGTGAGCACGTGATACCTCATTGAGGTAACTTCTGATTTTTAATCAGGGAACAGATTTTAGAATTTAATTCTATTCATTATTTTAGAGGCCTTAAGAGCCCATCACGTGTCTGCACGTGACCCATGGTCACGTGTGAGCACGTGATGCCCTATTGGGGTCTTTTCTGAGTTTTTATTATATCTTTTAACTCCTCCAGCAGGTTCTTAAAGGTCCATCACGTGTGGACACGTGATACCTCATAACTTTTGATCCCGGATGAATTATGAGGCCCATAATATATCAAATCGAAGGGTTTTTTGAGATGCTTCCAATACAATCAGAATTTAATAGTTCCTCCTTCCGGTGTTTATCAAAATATAGGCCGGAAGATACTGGTTTGCATTTCTTTAAGCGTATCACTGCCATTTGAAATCTTGGACTCCTTTGCGTAGAAATTTTTGGCGGGAACAGTCCTTTCGACTTATAAGGAGAAAACACTCTTGTAAAATCCTTGCGACTTATAAGAGAACATACACTTAAGAATCCTCATGATTTTTAAGGAGAAAACGCACTTACGAGATCCTCATGACTCGTAGGGAGAAACACCTTTATGAGACCCTTATGGCTCATGAAGTTAAAAGCCTTAGTCGACAGGATCCTAACCCTGATTGCTAAGCCACCTTTGTTCGAACAGATAAAAGCAAATGAGGATTCGCTCCTGGCAATGTCCCAGTTGTAGCGATAATTATTCCTAAATCGGTATCAAATCCCAAGTCCTTTCACGGCAAATGATGATTCGCTCCTGGCAATATTCCAGTCGTAGCGATGCTGATACTGAGATTCGCATCAGATTCCAAACTCAATACCCGCGGCAAAAGTCAGTGAGCCATAAATGCATATGAAATAGCTGAAATGATGGGGCAACTTGCAACAAAATCAGCAAGTAAAATATATGCATACAAAATAGCCGAAATGATTGGGCAACTCGCAATAAAAAGCATCGATTAAAGAAGAAGAAAAATAGCCGAAATGATTGGGCACCGCGAAAAATAGCCGAAATGATTGGGCAATCGCGACTTTCGCGATACAAAAAGCTGAAATGATAAAGCATCGCGGAAAGAAAACAAAAAAATAATACGTATAATATGAAACTTTTGCCCTGTAGGTAAGTCCATACTGACCCCTGTATACAATCCATGGGCATAAATGAAAAGGGAACCATATGTCCCCCACCAGACCTTGTCAAAGGGAGAGTCAGATCTCGACGGCAACATCTGCATCCCAGAAGAACAACAATGGCGTTCTTCCTCATTCCAGCAGGATTCTGACGCGACGTCAGCAAAGCGGAGCCACGGCAAAGTTCCTAGTTCCAAGACTCTACGGTCCACAGACAACCTAGAGTTAACCAATGATCCCCCGCCGGATCAACGCTCCATCTCGGAAATAAGTCAACCAATGACCTCCCCGCTGGATCAACGCTTCGTTTCGGAAACAAGTCATTCAATGACCTCCCCGTCGGATCAACGCTCCATCTCGGAAACAAGTCAACCAACCCCCAGGGAAATCAGTGTCCTTAGCAAATACCTCAATTCAGGGAAATCAGCATCCTTGACGAGAGCACCTCGATTCGCGTCAACCCGCAGAGAAATTGGTGTCTTTGCAGGAATACCTCGATTCGTTTCGACTCCAGGGAAATCAGTGTCCTTGACAAAACCTCGATTCAGGGAAATCAACGTCCTTGACAAGAGCACTTCGATTCGCGTCGACCCGCAGAGAAATCAGTGTCTTTGCAAGAATTCCTCAATTCGTTTCGACTCCAGGGAAATCAGTGTCCTTGACAAAACCTCGATTCAGGGAAATCAATGTTCTTGACGAGAGCATCTTGATTCGTGTCGACCCACAGAGAAATCAGTGTCTTTGCAGAAATACCTCAATTCGTCTCAACTCCGAGGAAATCAGTGTCCTTGGGAAAATACCTCGATTCAGGGAAATCAGCATCCTTGACGAGAGCACCTTGATTCGCGTTGACCCGTAGAGAAATTAGTGTCTTTGCAGGAATACCTCGATTCGTCTCAACTCCGAGGAAATCAGTGTCCTTGGCAAATACCTCGATTCAGGGAAATCAGCATCCTTGATGAAGCACCTCGATTCACGTCGACCCGCAGAGAAATCAGTGTCTTTGTAGGAATACCTCGATTCGTTTTGACTCCAGGGAAATCAGTGTCCTTGACAAAATCTCGATTCAGGGAAATCAGCGTCCTTGATGAGAGCATCTCGATTCGCATCGACCCACAGAGAAATCAGTGTCTTTATAGGAATACCTCGATTCGTCTCAACTCCGAGGAAATCAGTGTCCTTGGCAAATACCTCAATTCAGGGAAATCAACGTCCTTGATGAGAACATCTCGATTTGCGCCGACCCGCAGAGAAATCAGTGTCTCTGCAGGAATATACAACGTCAGCCAAACGGAGCCATAACAAAGTCCCTAGTTCCAAGTCTCGACGGTTCACAGGCAACCTAGAGACAACTGCGACATTCGTCTCGATACAGTAGACGCAATGCTAGCAAACGAAGAAAAAGCCAAATTCCTAGCTTTAGGGTCTTGACGGCAACTCAAATAAAACCTGAAAGACTATCGGAAATCATCCCACACCAGTGCGGAGTGGTTATGACTCACCGGGGCTCCCCAAACTGAGCTTAACCTCAAGTAAAAAGCGGCATGGCAAAATTCCTAACGCTTTCTCTTCCGACGGTCAAACTGCCTAGGAAGATTGCTTGAAGACGTCTTGTCCAGCCCCCGAAGGGATCAGAGATACGACAGTCATAAGGCTGCTCGAACAGCAAGATTGCCTATCGAGGATATATCAGCCAACTCGACGGTACGACGGACAAAACCTTAGTACCACAGACCCTAACGGACCTTTGTCGTAAAGAGCAGAGGTTAACTGTGACGTTAGGACATTCTTGCGAGAACTTCTCGATTCGTCTCGACTTGTGAGGAAATTAGTGTCCTTGCGAGAACCTCTCGATTCGTCTCGACTCGTAGGGAAAATCCTTAGGCAATGGAGATAAGGACTTATTTCCTAAGCACTGGGGCCCTGCAAGTCAGTCTAAGATAGGCGCTTGCATACTATTCACGGGCCACACTCTCTGAAGCCGAACATTGACAAAGAGGGAAACAACCACTTATGAGTCCTCTCGACTTGTAAGCGGGAAAATTCTCTTGGCAGATCCTTACGACTCTCAAGAGAAAAAACACACTTAGGAATCCTCACGATTCTTAAAGAGAAAATACACCTACGAGATCCTCTCGACTCGTAGGGAGAAAAATCTTTATGAAACCCCCACGACTCATAAAGTTGAAAAGTCTTAGACGACAGATCCTAACCCTGTTTCCTAAGCTATTGCTACCCTGCAAAGAGTCCAAGATGGACAGCTTCTTACTATCTACAGGCCACACTTGCTAAAATCACATGGCGACAACACGGCAAAGAAAAAAAAGCAACAGTGGGAGATAAAAAAAAAGTGTGTACCTTTTATTCATGAATTCAATTGAGAACAGGACGAATCATGTAAAAGAATAAAAAATGGATACATGTTATTTAAAGATTACAAATGTAGCTACTGAGAAGGAGGCATCCTCAGTAAATCAAGCAGCTACTCGCGTACTCCTCTCAGCTCTTTTTTGTGATCAGCTGCCGCGGCCAGCTCCGCTTCGACTAGAGCTGTTGCTGCAAGCAAGACGAAAGTTTCTCGTCGATTTCCCAATGAGCAACTTCACGATTCTGTGTAATCCGCTCTAAGAAGTCGAGTTTCTGCCTTAGTGCTAGCCTGTCCGAAATACATTGTTGTAAATTGTCGAAGACGGCTCTCAGTTGCGCAGCGTTTGCTTCAACCTGAGCGCGCAACCGGGAGGATTCACCTGAGGCTTCCTCGCATTCCTTCCGCATTAAGGCCACTTCTTGTTCAAAATAGCGGAGGAAGGGAACACTCTGCTCAACCCATGCAGCCCGCTGGGAGTTCGAAGCCAACACCTCTGGAGCAAGACGCATAAGCTCAAGCTCATGAAGGCAGCCCTCAATTTTCCTGCGGTGATTAACCCAAGACTCAACGACGCCTTCTCTATAGAAGTTCACGAGTGTCGCCAGCATGGGAATAACCTCGGCAGCAAAATCTACAGCAAATGCAGGGACATCTGCGTTAAACTCTTCGATGTACTCACTTAACATGCGCAGGCTGGTCGCAGCGCCCTTGGAAGATGGACGTCTGGAAAAGGGCCCTGCCGGTATTAAGATGCGAGACTCGAAGGGAGCTGGAGTCAGTGCGATTGCTGCAAAACAAATCATAGTCAGATATTGGCTTAAGAAATAAAGAAGATGCAAGAGCGATGAAGGCTACTATACCGGCTACGGCAGCTGGCAGAGCTGGGAGTACTGGTGGCGCGACGATTCTCTTGTCCCCTCCTTCAATTTGTAGTGTTGTAATCAACTTAAAGTTAACAATGGCAGGGTCACCCATTAAAGAAATGAAAAGATGTCGATTAGAGAAGATACTCACCGGCACCAGTAGGCAAAGCGACTTCTGACTGGAAGGAGAAGTGTGGGTTCAAAACTTGATACAGATGATCAAGGAGAACTCCTGCAAGATTACGACGATACAAGGTCAGTACACGAAAGATGCTGTCCCCGATCCGAATTAATCCCAAACCCATAACTTCTAGTATTTGAGAGGATATAAGAGGAGACGAAGGGACGGCGACCGTCAGAGCGGCAGCTGGTGATGCTTCTTCAGATGGCACAACCTCAGCGCTCATCACACCTACATTCGAAAGGAACAAAATGTCATCAGAAGAGACCCAAAGGGATTGCAAAACAAAAAAAATGCAGCGACCTGAGACCTACCAGACAAGTCATCAGCCAAAACTGCGACGGAAGCATCACCAAGCATCGCGACATCTTCGATTTCATTCGGGGGGTGGTCTCGTCGCCCGTGGCTTCGTCCCCTGATTCCACGAGAGCCGTCGTGACACTCGCAATGCCAGGCGATGGCAGGGAACCGCAGGTGGAAAGGGTGGCAATTGGAGCAGTCCCGGACTCCTGAGAAATAGTGGCCACTTCGGGCTCGGTGATTGCCATCATCTCACCTACCACCTCCTTGTTCTCCGCCGAAAGACGTGACCGGGACGTTGGGACGTCCGGCCTAAATTTTGGGGGCAGATGCTATTTGGTGCTATCCTTCCACCTCTCCGAAGATGCCAAGTTGATTTATGACACCATATATCGAAGGTTTAAACGGATGCGGCCGATATAGCAGACTTCATCAGATTCCCCCTCATTGAGGGGTTTTTGATTGTGGGGACGCTCTTTCCTGCAGGCGCAAGCCTCTGCAGTTAATTACGCTACCGCATCGCGGTAACCACTTTCTTCTTCTCCAGATGATCACTTCGTGTCGTAGGTGTTTGTTTTGTTTTTGGTTGCCCGTGGATTGTATACGGAGACTAATTTATGTTGTCGCCCGTAGGGCGTGGATTAGTCCAAATCCGTATTTTCTTAGATTTGGGTTTTGGGTTGGGTTTAAGGATCGTTAATCTCATTTGAGACTAAGATCAACTTAAACGTTTGTTAAGGATACGTTAGTCTAATTTTAGACTAAGATCAACTTAACCATTTGTTAAGGATACGTTAGTCTAATTTTAGGCTAAGATCTACTTAATAGGATCATTTAGATCCAATAAAAGAGCATTTGGGCTCTATTATTTTAGTTTAGGGACTTTGCGGTCCAAGAGTTTATGGACATCATAATCCATAGAGTTTAAAGATATCATAGTCCATAGTTTAAAGACGTCATAGTCTATAAAGTTTAAAGACATCATAGTCTATGAGTTTAAGGACCCCACAGTCCGTGGAATGTCTGGTTGTCAGGACCCGTCACCTCTCTGAAGACGTTGAAGGATTACAACGACAAATATCAGAGGAGTGAAGAGATGTACCCTTGAACCAATATTGGTTGGGGGATCTGTAGTTGGATTGATTTAAGGATCGTTAATCTCGTTTGAGACTAAGATCAACTTAAACGTTTTTTAAGAATACGTTAGTCTAATTTTTAGACTAAGATCTACTTAACAGGATCATTTAGATCCAACAAAAGAGCATTTGAGCTCTATTGTTTAGTTTAGGGACATTGCGGTCCAAGTTCAGATGTAAACATGGGTTTAGAAATGCACCAGATAATTATTGGTCATTAGGACCCACCACCTCTCTGAAGACGTTGAAGAATTACAACGACATGTATCAGAGGTGTGAAGAGATGTACCCTTGAACCAAAGTTGATTGAAAGGCTCCGGGAATTACTTTGAATGTCAAGAGTATAGTTGGAGTTCAGTTTCAGGGATCTTGCCTCTGGAAAACTTAGCTAATTTAGGCTAAGATTGGCTTGAATATAGTGTTAAACACTAGAGTACATTCGGCGCTCACGTGCTCCTATGTGAGGCATTTAAAGAAGTGTTAAACACTAAAAAAAGAAGCGCTCACATGGGGTCACGTGAGGCTCTTGAGTGTTGGGCCAAACTTCTTTTATTTTATACTTAGAATATGCAAGTAAGTGTTAAACACTTAATCTTCATGGCCATCACATGTGGGCACGTGATGGGTACCCATGCATTGGATATTAAAAGGATTTGTTAGAGATCACGTGGGGACACGTGAGGGCGTCCATGCGTTGGATATTAATCCTTCAGTTTTTTCCCATCTTCTCTTTTTTAAAGAGGTGTTTGTCAGGGGTCACGTGGGGACACGTGAGGCACCCAAAATCGATTCTGCCCTTTTCATTTTGAGAAGTCTGTTCAAGGGTCACGTGGGAGCATGTGACCTAATCTTATTCGTTCTCTTATGGTCATTGGAGGGGAGGGTCACGTGTTGCCACGTGATTATGTTGGGTACTTGATCTTTTTACGTGCATCAAGAGATAAATCCCTTGTATAAGAATTAAATTCTCTTATAGGGTTAAACCCTAATTAAATTCTTTAAACCCAATTCTCCTTCTAAACTTTAAATCTGCATGGCAGAATCTCCCTGATGAGAATTAAATTCTCAACTTATAGGGAGATCTGCTTCTGCAGATCTATCACCATGAAGAAGAACTAAGTTCTTGTATTAAGGGTTAAAACCTATTTTTGTTGGAGGAATTAAATTTCTATATGCTTTGTGGGAGAATAGAATTCTCTGAACTTAGGTCCTCCCTCAGGTTTTAGATCTGCATGACAGAATCTCCCCGATAAGAATTAAATTCTCAACTTATGGGGAGATCTGCTTCTGCAGATCTTCAACCAGAGGAAGAACTAAGTTCTTATTTAGAAGAGTTAAACTCTTAATTTGAGAATTAAATTCTCTTTTGTTTTGTGGGAGCTTATAGAATGATTTCTTTCCCTCTCTTACATAGGGTTTCTTTCTTTTCTGAAGAGATCTTCTTTTCTCTCTGGAGAATTAAATTCTCTTCTCTTCTTTTTTTCTGTATTCTCTCTCTGTTGTTGTATCTCTTTTTCTTTCTTCTCTTCTTGGCTCCTATTTATAGGAGAAAGAAAAGAATCAGTTTGTTCAGCCCATCTCTCATTGAGAGATTTTGATTGATTTTGTAACCAACATGATCTTTTAGATCACTAGGTGAATTTTATTCACCATTGGATTTTTAATTCAAAAGATATTTTATTTGTTGTTCCTGGCAAATTTTAGGAAAATATTTCTTTATGTAGAATCTTTCTATAAACTGATGATTTTTAATCACCATTGGATTTTTAATCCAACGATACTCTACTTTACAGAGTGCAATCTTTTTGTTTGGAAAGATCTAGAGAAATATTTTTTCAATTAGGGTTTTTGATTCCCTCTTAATTAGAATTTAATTCTATTAGTTCAGATGGTTTAGGAGTTTATCACGTGTTGGCACGTGACCCTACTTGATAAAGCATCTAATTAGAATTTAATTCTATTGGTATAGAGGGCTCAGGAAACCATCACGTGTTGGCACGTGACCCCACTGATTAAGCACTTCATTTAGAATTTAATTTAGTGTCTACAGGCTTTACCTGTAAATGGTCACGTGTCTGCACGTGAGACCTGGTCACGTGTGGACACGTGACCCCACTAACAAAGCATTTCCAATTTGTTTATTTTATTCAGTGTCTACAGGCTTTGCCTGTAAATGGTCACGTGTCTGCGAGTGAGGCCTGGTCACGTATGGGTATGTGATACCCGGTCACGTATAGGCACGTGATGCTCGGTCACGTGTGGGCACGTGATGCCTCATTTGAGATTTTCCTTACTGCTTTATCTGTATTTTATTTAATTCCTATGAGGGAACACTCCTCACTAGGACTTGGCCCTGCAGGGTATGATATATGACAATCTGAAGATCAAACGCTAATAAAAAACCCGGTGTTACGTTACCTTGGGACGACTTTTCAATTGCTTCCCGAGCCGCGCGTACCGCCTGTCTATGAGCGGTAAACAGGGCAGCCGGAGCACCCTCTGGAGATATAGGGACAGGGGAAGCAGTGCTCGAGCCTGCACCAACAGCCAAGGCGGCATCACGTTTTTTCGCTGCACGCCTTTTGCGCTTCCTTTCAGCCTGAGCCGCCAGAGCTGACCTCCTCAAGACCTTTGTCAAAGAGACGTCATCGTCCGAACCAAGTTCTACCTCTGGAACCTCTACGGCGTCCATCATCGGCTGTTTAAGCGAAGTTTCTTTCGGCGATACTGAAAGAACAGGGACTTCGACAGTCGGCCCTGGAAGCGCTGCAGCGCCGCCTTGCAGGATTGGCACTGCACTCGGGATAAGCTGAGTCGAGATAGTCCCTGCAATATGATGAAAAAGAAGAGTTAGTTTACCCATAAAAAAGGGGGGAATGAAGGTACAGTGAGATGAAATATACCGAGGCCTAAGGAAGCGCGAAGCCTTTCCTCCTATTCGAAAGTCTTGAGGGAAGCTGCAAGAGCCTCTTCAGTGGAGATACCTGTTGAAGAAGAAAACGTCAGTCAAAGGTTAATAATTAAAACAACCGCAGAAAAATACGACTGAGGTCTACCTGACTGTGCGAGGGCGATCATTCCTGCTTTGTTGCGAGCTAATTGCTTGGAAGCTGCGAGGGCAGTCTCCAGATCGGTGTCATCTGGCGCCATAAATAAGCCCTCATTAGTCCCGTACTCACTTAGGCCCTCGCTGTAAGGAGCATGAGGCTCCTGGATGAATATGACATCTGCAGAAAGTATCGATTACTTTTTCTTCTGCGAGCGAGCGCCGGCAGCCGACAACAAGAGCTTATGTTTGGCGGGCAACT
Organism: Agapanthus africanus; assembly: GCA_030015575.1. Lineage (NCBI taxonomy): Eukaryota > Viridiplantae > Streptophyta > Magnoliopsida > Asparagales > Amaryllidaceae > Agapanthus > Agapanthus africanus. The sequence continues at coordinate 409,484,379 of CM057349.1, read as the reverse complement.
TTGGGCGACGAGTCCCAATTTCTGTACCCACACCCGACTCAGGAGATGTCGCAGCTACCAATTTTACAGGAGCACGAGGTACGAGCAGCTCACGTACAGCACGTGGTACCACAGCCACAGTGTCTTCTCTCAAGGGAGGACGGACAATGGTCCGTCACTTCAGAGGAACGTTTGGATTACCAGCCGGGGCAGTGCCCTTGCGATCAAGCAGCAATCTCTTTTCCTCTCTAATAACAGTGCCCATTGAATGTTGGTACTACGCCACATATACGTTATGGGTTTTTGGTACGCAACTCGGCTCACTAATAAAGAAATGAGAGCCGGTGTTCAACCGCATAAAATGGTGCAATTCGCTCCAGATACCCTCTTCAGTAGCAACCTATAGGGTGTTTTTCGTCACCCCATTGAGATGGGAATACACGTGCACTTGTCAGGCATACTACAGATTCCCCATGCCTAGGGTAAGCCGGGGTTTATTGATTGTAGGGATCCAAATCTCCGGCAGTCGCGGACTAAGCTGCCGTTAATTACCCCTCGCCTTTGGAGCGAGGGAACCTCCGATTGACGGGTTAAACTGGTCATGCGAACTCAATGTGCAGTGTACGTGTGTTTTGTTTTGGAGGGGGGTCTTGGATATATCGGGAGCCACGCAGAGTTTTTACGGGGGTCCCGCTACCCGGATAGCGAGCTGGGGGTCAAGGGGGCTAGCAGCCCCCTTGCGGGGTGCAGGGCAGCATCCCGGCCTAAATTTTTTTAAGAGGGATAGTGTTGTAGAGTATGTGTGTGTGTATATACATATATATATAAAATAAAATAAAATAAAGGAAAGGGCATCCAAAGGATGCGTGGGAAAAGCGCCATCGCTTTGGGTGCTAGCGCTTTGAGCGCAAGAGCGCTAGCGAGTTGAGTGCTAGGGCACTACGTGTCAGCACGTGGGCGCTCGAGCGCTAGCGCTTTGAGCTCTAGCGCCCCACGTGTCAGCATGTGGGCGCTCAGGCGCTAGCGCTCTGAGCGCAAGAGCGCTAGCGCACCACGTGTCAGCACGTGGGCGCTCGGGCGCTAGCGCTCTGAGCGCAAGAGTGCTAGCGCACCGCTTGTCAGCACGTGGGCGCTCAGGCGCTAGCTTTTTGGGCGCTAGCGCTCTGAGCGCTAGCGCCCCACGTGTCAGCACGTGGGCGCTCGAGCGGCAAAAGGGTCTTGGTCCCTGCAATGGGAGTTGTACTCCCAGAAAGGAGCACTTTTTATTCTCTGTATATATATATATATATATATATATATATATATATATATATATATATGAGGAGTTAAACTCCTAGGATATTTTGAAGCTGATGAAGGGCTTCTCCCCTTGAGCCCTAGTTCTTCCCCAAAGTGGGGTCTTTGGAGATGGGTCTCCTTCTTCCTCCTCTGTTGGCAGGATCTTGAAGATCAAGAGATGTGAGATTTTAAAAATCTCTTCTTTTTGAGATCTAATGGTAGATCCAAGTTCCTCTTTATGGGTTTTGTGGTGAAAAACTATTTAGTTTTGAAAAAGGAAGAGTAAAACTCTTGATTTAATTCAGAAGAAAAAAGAAGGTTTTAGAACCTTGAGGAAGAAGAAGATCACAGATCTGGATTTTTTTGGAGAGAGAAAAAGTTGTTGGGATATTTTCATTATCCTTGCCTTTATAGGCTATACACTTTACACATAGCCCCTTGGGCTTCACAAAATGGCATTTTGCCTATCACATGGCTCATGTGCCATTTCTTTTTGCACATAAGCCATGGGCTTTACAAAAATTTGGCTTTATGCCCATTTTGCATACATTCATGCATAAAAAATTACATAAAAATTATTTATTACATGATCTATATTTTGTCATGGAGGAGTATGGCCGCGGGCTCGACTTGGGAATGGGCCCGCTTGATCTGGGCTTCGGCCCACCTGGCTTGGGGTTGACCTTGACTTTGACTCGGTCAACCGGGGGTGAAAATTTTGACCCAAACACAACCGGTTCTGCCAAGAAGGCCTCGAGCGGGACACCCTGATTATAACTTGATTGCTGGGCGAAACGATGCGGGTTGTACCTCATGAATAACGCCGAATCATTTTGCCTAAACACAAGAAAGCCCGTCCTGATTGAATATAAATGGAGAATCTCCCGAGCTTTCAAGATAGGGGCCCCGTCTTTAAAAATGTCCCGCAATGGCTGCACCATTTTTGCGGATTCCTTGCCGATGTTTAAAACCTTATCGGTAAAGGTCATGCCATCTCCAACCGTGCGCGGACGAAGGAGCAAATCCCTAGCTTCCCGCTTTGTCGGATTTACAATGGATGTGTCAACTAGCCGCATGATCCGAGGGAAGTTATACTTATCATAGAAGGAAGGCCTTTTATGGGCACCGAAAACGCCAAGTACATGCAGCTCAATCCATGACATAAAATAATGCATTGAGAAGTTCACGTGCTGCACCCCTGGTTCAGTAGTGTCTGCCGCCAAGCTGAGGCCGTGATACAAATGGGCTAACCCAGCGACCCCGACAGCCACTTGCATCCCGACAACCATTCGGTGAGCTGGATAAAAAACGGGCGGCCTCATATGGCGAGGGTGCATTGGAAGCACAAACCAGCTTAGCCATAGCCCGAGGAACCCCAAAAAGAACGCTTCTTCGTCGATCCCAGATGTGCAAGCTCTGTGAAAGAGACGACCGGGGTGTTGGGGAGAAAGCAATTACTCTGATCCGCCTTCGCTGCCGGCTGATTGTCCAAACCAAAGCCAAACGGATCGTCAAGCTTGGCGAACAATCCAGCTTGCTTCGATAAGGCTTCCGGACGAAGAAAGCGAGCGATGAAGTCTACGTAGTTGACTCTACGCCCTCCGGATTCCAGAAATAGACCCTCATAGATATTCAACACCTTTATCAAACTCGGGAATTGGTGTTGAATAGCGTTCTCCGGGATAAGACCCATTACCACTGATTTGGTGGCAAAGATATACTCGTCCGGAGGAAGCTCCTTGTAGTGTTCTCCCCTAACAGGTAAACCAAAGACCTTTGCGAATTCCTCTAAAGAAATTGAGACTTCTCGATCCAACAGAAGGACGGTGTGGGTCGGAATATTCTATTGCTCCAGAAATGCCTTGACCCACCACGCAGGAAGCGTAGAATATTGAAAGAGAGAAGCGTAAATTGTGGGATACAACCTGAGCTTCAGCAGCTGCGACTTCTTGGCCGACAAAATATAGTAGGCCCATTGCAAATACACAGCTGGATGACGAGGAGTTAGGCCTATCATATACGGTTATCCCCAAGGACGTGACTCGCCCTGGCATATACGCCGTCCTAAAGTATCCAAAGCCGCCGGCGGCTGTACGGGTATTGCAGCCATAGAGGGCTGAAAGAGACCCTCTGAAGTCTAATTAACCTCCTCCACGGTATAGTTCACCGGGGGTGGGTCGGCGTAGTGGATCGCCGAAATAGGCTCCGAAGGTGCTGCGCAAGAGAAGCTCCGTCGACCTCTGATAATTTAACTATACTATATTCCCTACAAATGAAGATTTTTTTGTTCCGGGTCATGATCTTTGATCAACGCGAAGACTTCCCTATCCACAGGCACTTCGGGGAATCCGCCCTCCGAAAGGACAAAGGGGAAAGAAGTGTCAAAAGACATAATACCTGCGCGAAAAAGAACAAAATATTAGCCGTCAATGCTATAGTTTAAGTCCTGGTACTTGGTACTTTAAATGAGTACCGCACTGCAATGCAGTGGAAAGGGACCAAAGCGGACCCACATGATCTAGATAACGGCTCATCATGAGACAATCTCATCATTGATGAGACTATCATTAAATAGAGTATCCTAAAAGGATTCTCATTGAATGAGAGCCCCTCGGGCTAAGGAGTAAAACTCTCTTGAGAGTAGTGCTCTGTGAAAGAGCGACATCTGTCAACTCTAATGATGAAAAGAATAAAAAAAAATTCCCCAGGGAAATTTTTTGGAGAGCTATGCTCTGTGAAGATGATGGAGCAACCCATCAGAAACCCTAAAAGCGAAGCTTTTAATGAATTAAAAACCCCGTGATCTTCAAGATCCATGAACAGAATCTTAAGAGTTCTTTATGAAAGATTAACAAATCTATATGTTTTGAAAAGAGCAAAGCTCTGTTAAGGGGTCAAGAAACCCTTAGAAAGATCTCTTTAGATCTATGATTTCAAGAGAGCAAAGCTTTGATAATAAAATCCTAAAATTTCTTTAGATCTATGATCTAAGTAGAGCAAAGCTCTGTTAGTAGGTTCAAATCTTACCGGAAATTTGACAGAGTATTAACTCAAAAAGAGTTTTCTAAAGCAGAGAGCTTGGCTCTAGCAGAGAATTAAAATTCTCAAGAAACAAGAAAACAAAAAGATGAACAAGGGCCATCTCAGTGAGGCCAAAGGTCCTATTTATAGGCAGGGGAAGTCAATCCGACTTCCAAGAACAATCCAATGGTGGAGATGCTGCCACCGCTGCACTCACGTGTGAGCCACGTGAGCGCAACGGTGGGGGGCATTTGTTTCCACCAATCAGAGTAAAGCTCTGTTCAAATTTTAAAATTTGAAATGAAGCAGCGCTTCATAAAAGTGCTGGCGCCAAGAGCGCCAGCGCTCTGTAGCAGCGCTCACGTGCAAGGCACAAGAGCGCTACGTGCTAGAACTAAATGTTCTCCACCGTTGGATCAAAGATCCAACAAAGATGATAAATCGTCAATTGACTAGAATAAAATTCTGTTAAGGAAACATTCCTCAGAATCTTTCTAAACAGGAAAGATTGTGCTCTGAAAATCAGAACATCATTGGATCAATGATCCAATGGTGATTAAAAATCACCAAAATACAGAATAAATTCTGTATGGGAAAAGATTTCACAATCTTATTAAAAACAAGAAGATTACCTTCTGTAAAACAGAAACCCTAGGATCAAAGATCCAACGGTGGGGAAATCCCCAAATCAATTAGAGAAAAGATCTCTTCAACTGATTCAACAAATCAGCCTACCCTATATAAAGGCCCCAAGACTTCAAGTCTCAGATAGAGGAACCCCCCCACAAACTTTGAGAAATTTCAGAGAGAAGAGCAAGCTCTCGGCAGAAGAACTTTTCTTTAAGATAAAAACAGAGAGATCAAACTATCTCATCAGAAAAAGAACTTAGTTCCTTTGCCAGATCATAGATCTATAAGACAAATTGTCTTTCATAAAAGAGATCATAACATCTTATTATAAAAAGTGGGGGAGAATAATTCAATTCTCTTAGGATCACGGATCCATAAAGGCAAAGCCTTTCACCAAAAACGTAAGAGATTGAAACATCTCCTATGAAATAAGAACTTTGTTCTTAGACCCATGAGACAAAGTCTCTTATAAGAGAGAATTTAATTCTCAGAGTGCAGAACTGCCTAAAAAGAGCCATAGCGCTCCAATTAAAAGAAGAGCCTTAGCGCTCCAAATCTAGCGCACAGCGTTGCAGAGTCTTAGCACTCCAAATTTCACAAGAGACGCTTTGCGCTCATTGTCTGGCGCATAGCGCCAAGCGCGCTACGTGCTCCTCACGTGTGCGTTACCTAAACAGAAGCGCTCTGCGCTCATGATCTGGCGCTCAGCGCTAAGTGCATCACGTGCTCCTCACGTGTGCGTGACTTTAACAAAAGCGCTCTGCGCTCATTGACTGGCGCTCAGCGCCAAGCGCGCCACGTGCTCCTCACGTGTGCGCTACCTAAACAGAAGCGCTCTGCGCTCATTAACTAGCGCACAGTGCCAAGCGCACCACGTGCTCCTCACGTGGGGTGCTAAGAGAATATAAATTGTTCTTTAAACAATAAAGCCCCATAGCTATGATAAGTGCTCAACACTCAATAAAAGACAAAAAGGTTGTCAGAACCCAAACCAATGCTCAGCATTGTTAACATTTTTACTAAATGGGCCGAGCCCAATGTGGCCACAGAACCCTACTTCAGATTAATTGAGCCCATATGCTCATAAATTTTTGATCTTAGTCCCAAATTGGACTACAGATCTCCCAACTAATATTGGTTCAAGGGTACATCTCTTCACTCCTCTGATATTTGTCGTTGTAATCATTCAACGTCTTCAGAGAGGTGACGGGTCCCGACAACCATACATTCCATAAACTATGACATCTTTAAACTGGACTATGATGTCCTTAAACTTTACGGACCGTGGGGTCCTTAAACTCATGGACTATGATGTCCTTAAACTTTATGGACCGTGGGGTCCTTAAGCTCATGGACTATGATGTCCTTAAACTTTACAGACTATGATGTCTTTAAACTGGACCGCAAAGTCCCTAAACTAAAACAATAGAGCCCAAATGCTCTTTTGTTGGATCTAAATGATCCCGTTAAGTTGATCTTAGTCTAAAATTAGACTAACGTGTTCTTAACAAATGGTTAAGTAGATCTTAGTCTAAAATTAGACTAACGTATCCTTAACAAACGTTTAAGTTGATTTTAGTCTCAAATAAGATTAATGATCTTTAAACCCAACCCAAAACCGAAATCTAAGAAAATACGGATTTGGACTAATCCACGCCCTACGGGCGACAACATTAATTAGTCTCCGTATACAATCCACGGGCAACCAAAAATAAAATAAACAAACACGACACGAAGTGACCATCTGGAGAAGGAGAAAGTTGTTACTGCGATGCGGTAGCGTAATTAACTGCAGGGGCTTGCGCCTATAGGGAAGAGCGTCCCCACAATAAAAAACCCTCACAACGAGGGGGAATCTGACGAAGTCTGCTATATCGGCCGCATCCGTCTAAACCTCCGATACACGGTGCCATAAATCAACTTGGTATCTTCGGAGAGGTGGACGGATAAATCCAAATAGCATCTACCCCCAAAATTCAGGCCAGACGTCCCAACGTCCCAGTCGCGTCTTTCGGCGATAAACATTCACGTACAGAAGCCAAAATACAATTACTTATATTATTTCTGAAAGTGTGTCTTAACACCTGTACTTGGTTTCCACATGCATCAAGTATGCAATTTAAAAAAATCTAGAGGTCTAAGGTACACTAACCTAGAATCGAACTAGAGAATTAGGATTTCTATGCATGTAAACAATTTTACACTGAGTGAATAGAGAATACAACCTTTGTAGACCGGTCCTTCACTTCTTAAGCTCCAAGTAGTACTCCCTTAGCTCCAAGTAGTGCTCCCTAGAACTCTTCTTAGGCTACACCTGGTGAAAGGAACGGCCTTGCTTTGTCGTCTTCGAGGCCGAAGATGATCTACCTTGAAGTTACTCTAACTCAAGCTATCTCTTCACTAATCAAGAATTAGTAAAGCAAACAACCTAATCTTATGAGCTTGATGAGAGAAGGTTGATGAAGTAGGAATTTTGCTCACTTTAGAAATCTCTTTTTCTTTTTTCTCACCCCACAAAAGTTAGAGAGCAACAATGAGATGAAGAAGATGAACTAGGGTGAGGGAAATATAATGGGGTGACCTCACGTGAGCGCCTCAACTCTTAGTGTTTAACACTACTCTAAGCGCATCACGTGACCCCACTGTTCCCCTCCGAAGGACGGCGACGACGTGAAGACGTCTTGCCTGAGATTCGGGGCAGATGCTATTTGGTTTTATCCGTCCACCTCTCTGAAGATGCCAAGTTGATTTATGGCACCGTGTATCGGAGGTTTAGACGGATGCGGCCGATGTAGCAGACTTCGTCAGATTCCCCCTCGCTTGAGGGGTTTTTGATTGTGGGGACGCTCTTCCCTGCAGGCGCAAGCCCCTGCAGTTAATTACGCTACCGCATCGCGGTAACAACTTTCTCGTTCTCCAGAAATTTCACTTCATGTCGTGTGTGTCTGTTTTGTTTGTGGATGCCCGTGGATTGTATACGAAGACTAAGTTATGCCGTCGCCCGTAGGACGTGGATTAGTCCAAATCCGTATTTACTTATATTTGGGTTTGGTGTTTTAGTTTAAGGATACGTTAGCCATATTTGAGGCTAAGATCAACTTAAACGTTCGTTAAGGACACGTTAGTCTAATTTGAGACTAAGATCAACTTAACGGGATCGTTTAGATCCGACAAAAGAGCATTTGGGCTCTATTGTTCCAGTTTAGGGACATAGTGGTCCATTTAACATATGGCCGTCGGGACCCGTCACCTCTCTAACGTCGTTGAAGGATTACAACGACAGGTGTCAGAGGAGTTCAGAGATGTACCCTTGAACAAGGTGTAAATTGATTTAAGAGAGCAGCCGTGCTCAGTCAATTTAATTTGAGGACTTACGGCCAGAATTGGGCTACGTCCAATTGAGAATGTTCAACATTTTTATTTGCATTAGGCCTATTAGACCTTAATTAGGGCTCTGCCCCTGCACTGTATTTTATTCTGGCCAGTTAGGCCTTTTAAGTTGGGCTCTGCCCCCTTTTTTATAATGCAGAGCATTTGTTTTGGTCTATTGGGCCTTTTAATTGGGCTCTGCCCTTTAATAATGCGCTGCATTAATTAATCTGACAGAGTGCCACGTGGCTTGTCAGACGCTTTGCGCCAATTGAGGAGCGCAAGGCGCAAGTCCACGCTCTGGTGAGCGCAAGCGCAGTGCGCTGCGACAGTATGCTGCGCTTGTAAGTGCACGGCGGCGCCCCGGCCGTCAATCCGACGCCGGAATGCGGAAGCGGTGATAAACTTTAATTTTTGCGGACTTTGCAAACCGGCACCACCGCGCACTAAACTCCGGATCGTAACCATTAACAAGTCTAAGCTAACTAGAAGATGGGTTAGAGATATACCGACTGATCCGAGTCCTTCGGTCTTCATCTCCACTCCGATCTCCTCGCGGGATCTCCATCCGTCTCCTCCTCGTCGGAAAGGGCACCACGTCGCCTGTATCTTTTACGGGCTCCCACCTCAATACCGAGGCAACTCGGGCGCGAAGCTGGCGAATCGACGCGTCCAAGATTTGCTGTAGAATGTGTAGTGTCTATGTCTCTTTAGGGTTTTGTTGCCATGGAGGATGGAGGGATCATGAATGGACTTTTGAATGAAGTGTAGAATATTGCAAGCATGCAAATGAGATATAGATAATTCCCTCATCCAAATGAACTCATCCCCTTCTCTCAAATTATGTGGCCGGCCCTTTTTATCATGGGAAATGGTGGTGGGGGGGGGGGGTAAACAAAAGATGAGAAGGGAGGTGAAGGTAGGAAGGGGTGACCACATCCAAGACAAAATCATAACAAGCTTACATCCCCACCTTAACCCTTTCCAATCACAATAAATGCAAGAATGGTGCAACAAAAGAAAAGAATGGAAATGGAATCTAAAGATGCTATCATAATCATACATCTTACAAATAAACCCTCCACTAAAAGTTATTTGCAAACTTGCAAATAAACCCCTCCATCGGAAAAGTCCGGCCGGGAAAGAACAAAGGAAAACCGGCCGGAACGGAATGCAAACTGGCAACTCCAGAAAACTGGTCCCGTAAAAAATTACAGGAAAAACCCCGATACTGTGCATACACACCCGCATCTGTATTCCGTCCGGATACAAATGCAAAGAGACAAAATCTACACTGTACTAAACTAGAACCGGCTTAAACCAAAGCCGGCTAGTAAAAACCGTTCGATCCTGATCTGTGCAATACCACACGTATCTGATCGAACCCTGCCATATAACCATACGGCCACTAGTACAAAGCTGTCCGATCCTGGTCCGTGCAATACCGCACGTATCTGATCGGACCCTGGCATATCTCCATACGGCCTCTCCAGCGTTTCGCCCGAAACTTGAGTAACTGAAAGTGTGGTGGACTCTAAAGACTCGTCAATATTATGGCTGTTGATTTAACCACTAGCACGTCAGAGGTATAGGCCAATACGTGACGGGCCACCAGCTATTGACTAAAAGGGACGTCGATGAGTGAACTCATCCTGACACCCTACTGAGCCTGTCAGTGACAATATCCGTACAGTCCGGTCCGTTCGTCTATGAGCATCGCATGTCGGGCCTAGGGGGTTGGTAAAAGTCAGACCCCCAAAAGCGGTACAAGTCATGTCGGAGTGTAGCCCAGAACACCCTGAGATACTACTGGAATACCTACCAGTAAATCTCCTGCCTTGGCCAAGGACTTTGTGTAATGGCTCTCCTAGACACAGAGCGACCTCACCCCCAATACCGGGAGAGACGAACCCCCGAAGATCCGCTCACTGCCTCCATGTGGCTCGGGACTGTACCCAACTAAAACCTGTTTGCACGACTCCTTTGAGCCGTGGTAGGGTAGTAATCAAAGCACAGTGGGAACTCACACGAGACAAATGACGATCCCCAGGTCGATGAACTAACCTGTACACATGTCACCTGGGAACTGCTATCTGACGTCAGGTATAAGACCAACTAGCATGTTCCCGGCGAGTCCTGTCCGGTGTACTCATAACCCAATGAGCACCTGTATACATCTTAGGTGATCCAACTGACACCAATGGCTTATGAGACCGGCCATCGCCCCTCGTCGGGGTCTCGACTGTATACACTAGTCTACTCTGGAGAATCGATGCCCTGTCTCGAAACTCCCACGACTAGGGACCATTTAAGGATGTGCTTAAAGACTACCAGCTCCCACTTATATGATCGCCCTCATACTGCCGGTAGTCAAGCAAGAATCCCAGGGGCTCTATCAACGTTCAATAGTGACATGTCATGTCACTTAAAGCAGTACACGATGATAAAGGTAAACCAGATAGCATACTATCATCTCGAGTAAGACTGTCGTACCGGGATAGGTCCTCCTTCAATCATTGCAATCACGTGCCTGTGATCCAATAATTGACTCTGAGGGCACTATCTCCAACAATCTCCCACTTGCACTCAAGGCTAATTATTGCGATGTCGCATACTCACAGCCCGTGTGATACCGAACACCCAACTCCTCTACTAGTCAGTCTCACAAAGCCTGTTCGCGAAACTCTTGCGTTCGAGGAATAGCCTCAGCGAGTGGATCCGCTCTGAAGTTTCTTTCTATGTCTCTCTATATCTCAAGTTCGCGGAGAAAGCCATCTCCCGAAATGAGCAATACCTGTCTTAGAGTGTCTGGATGTCTGATGGGACCGAGCTCATAAATGAACTCCAAATCCAAACTTCTTAGACTGTATCGTCAACTGAACTTAATCAGTATCCTGCGCCATGCCTCCCTCAGTATTGCCTTAGATCACCTGTCCAGAATACTGCCCCTCGTCAGAAGGAAAAATATAACTCTGACAACCTCCTTGTCGTCCAGGTCACCTTGGAAGCCTGGAATGATAACTGTCTCCCGAATAGGGCTGTCGTTATCATATCACTAGAACATCCACTTATGTTCTAAAACTGCTTCCAACTGTTTTCCCAGGATTGGATCAATATCAACTTATTACACCTACTGCAAGAACAACATCTGGTGTGGTACATGACATCTCATGATTGACTCAATTGCCTAAGCAAGTGATCTGCCAATCATGCACATCCCTCTCTACTTTAGTCTATAAGACACCTTTAGAGAGGGTGACTCCATCACCTGCAGGTATACTACCGTGCCAGGAGTCGTCCATTCTAAATACTCTTAGAATGCTGTCAAAGTACCTTGATTGGGAAACCACCCAAATCTAGATCTAAAACCATAGATCTAGTAACCAGTATGTCTGATATAATGTCCAAGTCCCATGCGGAGAAAACACTGTGTGACGACCAAAGTATAACCGATCATAGTATAGGAATATCACTTCCTACTACCTTCTCAACAGATCCATCCCCTATTCTGATGACGTCAAACCTATGACTGTCACATCAGAAACAGATGATCTATCTCCGCTATATCTGCTTTAGTCTATAAATAGACATAAGCCTGATGTCCACCAATGCTTCCGCTGCTCCCACTGACTACGAAAACCCTCTGGCAGAGTCATATAGACGTGCACTTGTAAAGCTAGTTTAGAACGACGCTATACTCATCCTCCTGCCGGGTCTCGCAGCCTGGAACAACAACAATGGCAAGTGTGGGTAAAAAGGAACTTCCCTATCACCGTCCTTGAGGTTACCGGAGTACCTCTCGGGTGCCTGAAGTTACCCACCTTATCTGCGGAGTGGCTAATGGAATGTTAAATCAGATTGAATCTTTAGGTTCCTTATCAAATCTTCAGTAATAGTTTGCGGTTCTGGAATCGCTTCCAGTTCTACCATACTCCCACTACTGTTTTCTGAAAATTAACCATTTCTTTTAAAATGTGGCGAGTTAAGAACAATATCACTATTGATCTTCCAGATGGTAGAAAATCAACCCTCGTCATAGCCTGGGTCAACCCACAAACAGCCATTACAGAAACGTGCCTTGAGTTATCCAGAGTCTGGTTTTAATCATAAGCCGGACAACTCCCCGTACCTTAACAATGTTAAGATATGAACTGTACTATATCCAACATAGAACTAGAGGCACTGATTTAATTGAACCAGATTCAAATCATGCAGCTGTCTCCAGTGCATGTCAACTAAATGGAGAGAGGCCGATCAGCGTTACTCAACTTAGGAATGCTTCCAATTATGAGTAACCTGAAAAAGAAGCAATTTCTCTTTATCATTACTATCAACTGAATACCATACACAAGTATCTACATCTTCGATCACTTGAAGAATCCCGATACTTGCTACACCTGGTTCTCTACTCTATTCAAATACCTATAACTCCTCAAAACTTAGACCCTGTGTTTCAACGAAACACACGTCTAAGAACTAGAGAAGTTAAAAGTAAACAGAATATAGTATGAGGACCAACCCCTCTGTCCTAATGGACACTGGACAATATACAATACTCTGTATAAGTCCGCCGAGTCTAAGAACTCTTTCACTGTGTGTCGTAGGTTGAAAACTGTACTTATGGTTAAGAAGAATTACACCGCTGTTTAATGCTCCTTACCTAACCATCCACTGATATAGGTAAATGTCATCGACATAATATCAAAAGGTATATCTCACTCTATGAAAATAGACGTACAGATATATCAATTTGAAATTGGTGCACAACAGCGGATATTCAAAACCAAATATTTGCCGACCGGCAAACAGCCCAGGTGATCTCCTCAAAATATCACCGATTACAACGAATCCCGATATAATGAGGATGATCACCCAATTCCCAATAACTTACTCCCACTCATCCTCTGTAAAACCATACAGATGTGAGAATCATACCTGGTAAATACATACCCTGGAGTAAGTATCTAATCGGGAAATCAGTTTTCTTTTAACAGTACACAGTGAACTGAAACATTGAAATGTTTCGATGGGGTATCCCGGTATTCCTAGTAATGCCTCTACCATTATCCAGATTCACAACTATAACCGTATAATTCTTTGCCACTTCTCCAAATCCCTTTATATGTCTTTAGTCGTTACCTTCTGCACACCCCTTAGGCCAAATGGTTTTCTTCCTTCCCTACCGTTCGGCACCAGCCTATGGTTTGGAAGAAGACTATCCAATAAGCATAACGGGTGTACTGTCCTAGTCCTAGGAGCACTCGCAATGCGAGAGAAGGTGAAGATAAAAGACAACCGAATAAACCTTATTCCTATTTCTCCTGGACCAGAATCCATCCCCGAACTGGAACAAGTTCCTTTCGAGTTCGTATATAACCATACGATGGAGCATCCAATAAACTGTGGATCTTCGTAGTGATACGGAGTGTCTTGGAGAAATACAAAGGTGATTTAGGATTGGCGAAGAAAAACTTGGTTTGGTCGTGAATATCAGTCGCAATTTACTTTGCCCTCTTACTAATCCCTTGCTTTGTCTGAACTTAATACCTTCTGCACACCATCGTTATGCTAATTGGTTTTCTTCATTCCCTACCGGTCGGCACCAGCCTAAGGTTTGGAAGAAGACTATCCAATTTGCGTAATAGGTGTACTATCTCCTAAACCAAGGAGTACTCGCAATGAGAGAAGGTGAAAGGAAAAGACAACTGAATAATCCTATTCGTTTTCTCCAGAACCAGAAACCATCCTCGAAGTCCTTCGAGTTCGTATATAACCATACGATGGTTTTGTCCAATGGAAGTGGACGTTCGTAGTAATACGGGGTGTCCTGGAGAAAAGGGTAAAAGTAGGAGTGGCAATGAGGTCTGCAACTCTGACAATCCAAAAGCCTGTGTTAAGAAGGTTCGGTCAACTTGGTCACTGAGTCATAGTCTAGGGTCGGGTCAATGGTCGCTGCCAAAGAGAGAGAGAAAAGAAACACTCAGTGTGCACTCTAACCTAGATCAGAATGGTTACCAATTTATCTAATCAGGAAACCTCCCACTGTACCTCAAACTCTCCTCCAAACCTGAAAGAAGAATTAGTCGGGGTCACCCGAGGAGTAAACCAACTCATCAGTGGGAATCGGGATCCAACTATCATCGTATGATAACGTGACGGAATCCGCTCACGGTACTACACTCCAGAAGGTATGCGCATATCTGGCAAGTTTCAGTTCTTTTGAAACTCCCGATGTGATTTCTGCCCCATGCTCTTATGACCTTGACGAAGGTCAACAAATCATAAGTCACATGTCAAGTTCCACCCGTCATTGTCCAGGTTAATTTGAACCCACCCGTACAAGCCCTTGACGAAGGTCAACAAGGCTATACGACTGTCCCAAACCAACGCATCTATCTATGCAGCAGAAAAGCAACAAGCAGCTACCATACACTATGCCTTGACAAAGGTCAACAAACATAGTATGAATACTACTTGCTACCCGTCTGAAACGACGGAGGGCTACGAATGGTTTCTGGCGAAAACCTTTAACGCAATGAACTTGATATCGTTGAAGGAACGGATAGCTTTTTAGAAAATATAGTGACGAAAACCTTTACTAAAGAGGTCACTCCCGGTGAAGGGATCTCGGCTCTTTCCCCGTAGAATGGGGTGCTGGATATTCATAACCGAATATCTCGATGCAAAGCAAAAGCAATTGGCTATAGTGAAGTTAATGCCCTGACGCAAACTTCTGTCTAAGGGGTCACTCCCGGTGAAGGGATCTCGGCCCTTGCCTCGTCGACTGAGGAGCAGGATATTCCAAATGAATACCACGATGCAAAACAAAAGTGAACGTCCTTGCAATAACAGCTTTTTGAAAAGTGTTCCAACAACATCAGATTAGGTTTGTTTATCTTGCATTGATCCGAATCAATGCAGTCCCATCAATTGATCACACCACAAAGAACGAAAATATACTGACGTACGTATATGCCATCCGCATTCGCCACTGGGTCCCGTCATCACCCGTTAGGTTAGCTAACTAACGGCAGAGCGGGGACTGGACTAGCGCGGATGAAAAACATATACAACATCTACTAATATATATACCAATATATAGTATTTCGCTCAAGGCGTGAATAAAATGCAACATCACAGAAATGTACAGCATCACAGAACAATACAGATATCTGGGATCCCCGGGTTTCACAGAGCCACTACTGAAACCCGACGTTCCCCTGGTCGTGTGGATAGCCTGTGCAATGAAATCCTAGACCCCTACGGGCGCGGCAAGTCACCCGCCAAAACCTGAAGCGAGGCAGCCCCCTTCAGCGCCGTGAATGGACCACCCAGCACTCCACGGAATCCGGCAACTTGGGCACCCCTCCTGGGTCAACCTGTACCCCCTACGAGTGCGGCGAATAGCCCGCCAATCCTAGAGTGAAGCCCCCTCCGTCCCAATGCCATGAGATGCGGGCTTGTTGCCCTCTAGAACCCGGCTATCCGTGCACCCCTCCGCGGGGTAATCCTAGTACAGAATGTAAAATATACATACACCGGGTACATCGACCGCAACCAGGTCGTACCCCAAAAGAATAATACAAACTGGCAGTGACGGCAGTCCACATGTCGGACGCTCGCCCCGCAATATCAAATGTACATAATACAACAAAACTGTACTAGCATTGCATCCAGGCTATCCCCCACGACCGATCCGCAACATCACAGCAAAACACAGAACATCAACGTGAAAGTCACGTTCGCAAATCCGTCTAACCGGGCTATAGCAGTTAGACCGGATTTACCGATCAAGTGACATTCACGGTCGCAGATATAATGTAAATACTGTGAAAAATGTGTTTAAAATTTTCCGATTGACCAAAAATTAACAAGTGGGCCCCCAAGCAATACTGTAGCACTCACAGAAATAATTGGCCCAATTTTAATATTCCAAAACCCTTAAATTCAACCCAGAAGTCCACTAGAAAAACCCAACCCATTGATCCTTACAATCTGCGGCGGAACCGCGGCCCCAAGTGGGTATTGGCCGCGGTTCCGCGCTCCGGTTGAAAAGTCAATGAGTCGAATTTTCCCAGATGTCTTAGAATTTCCTGCACATCATTCTGAGACCACCTGAAAAATTTTTAGACACCAAAAAATCTTAACAGAAAACTGATGTGAGGTAAAAAGTAGATTTTGGAATTTTGGTCGATCGGAAACGCAAAACACATCAAACGAAAGCTAGACGAAGTTAATGGCGAGGCTCTGATACCACTGTAAGTGCACGGCGGCGCCCCGGCCGTCAATCCGACGCCGGAATGCGGAAGCGGTGATAAACTTTAATTTTTGCGGACTTTGCAAACCGGCACCACCGCGCACTAAACTTCGGATCGTAACCATTAACAAGTCTAAGCTAACTAGAAGATGGGTTAGAGATATACCGACTGATCCGAGTCCTCCGGTCTTCATCTCCACTCCGATCTCCTCGCGGGATCTCCGTCCGTCTCCTCCTCGTCGGAAAGGGCACCACGTCGCCTGTATCTTTTACGGGCTCCCACCTCAATACCGAGGCAACTCGGGCGCGAAGCTGGAGAATCGACGCGTCCAAGATTTGCTGTAGAATGTGTAGTGTCCATGTCTCTTTAGGGTTTTGTTGCCATGGAGGATGGAGGGATCATGAATGGACTTTTGAATGAAGTGTAGAATATTGCAAGCATGCAAATGAGATATAGATAATTCCCTCATCCAAATGAACTCATCCCCTTCTCTCAAATTGTGTGGCCGGCCCTTTTTATCATGGGAAATGGTGGTGGGGGGGTAAACAAAAGATGAGAAGGGAGGTGAAGGTAGGAAGGGGTGACCACATCCAAGACAAAATCATAACAAGCTTACATCCCCACCTTAACCCTTTCCAATCACAATAAATGCAAGAATGACGCAACAAAAGAAAAGAATGGAAATGGAATCTAAAGATGCTATCATAATCATACATCTTACAAATAAACCCTCCACTAAAAGTTATTTGCAAACTTGCAAATAACCCCCTCCATCGGAAAAGTCCGGCCGGGAAGGCCGGAACGGAATGCAAACTGGCAACTCCAGAAAACTGGTCCCGTAAAAAATTACAGGAAAAACCCCGATACTGTGCATACACACCCGCATCTGTATTCCGTCCGGATACAAATGCAAAGAGACAAAATCTACACTGTACTAAACTAGAACCGGCTTAAACCAAAGCCGGCTAGTAAAAACCGTTCGATCCTGATCTGTGCAATACCACACGTATCTGATCGAACCCTGCCATATAACCATACGGCCACTAGTACAAAGCTGTCCGATCCTGGTCCGTGCAATACCGCACGTATCTGATCGGACCCTGCCATATCTCCATACGGCCTCTACAGCGTTTCGCCCGAAACTTGAGTAACTGAAAGTGTGGTGGACTCTAAAGACTCGTCAATACTATGGCTGTGGATTTAACCACTAGCACGTCAGAGGTATAGGCCAATACGTGACGGGCCACCAGCTATTGACTAAAAGGGACGTCGATGAGTGAACTCATCCTGACACCCTACTGAGCCTGTCAGTGACAATATCCGTACAGTCCGGTCCGTTCGTCTATGAGCATCGCATGTCGGGCCTAGGGGGTTGGTAAAAGTCAGACCCCCAAAAACGGTACAAGTCGTGTCGGAGTGTAGCCCAGAACACCCTGAGATACTACTGGAATACCTACCAGTAAATCTCCTGCCTTGGCTAAGGACTTTGTGTAATGGCTCTCCTAGACACAGCGCGACCTCACCCTCAATACCGGGAGAGACGAACCCCCGAAGATCCGCTCACTGCCTCCATGTGGCTCGGGACTGTACCCAACTAAAACCTGTTTGCACGACTCCTTTGAGCCGTGGTAGGGTAGTAATCAAAGCACAGTGGGAACTTACACGAGACAAATGACGATCCCCAGGTCGATGAACTAACCTGTACACATGTCACCTGGGAACTGCTATCTGACGTCAGGTATAAGACCAACTAGCATGTTCCCGGCGAGTCTTGTCCGGTGTACTCATAACCCAATGAGCACCTGTATACATCTTAGGTGATCCAACTGACACCAATGGCTTGTGAGACCGGCCATCGCCCCTCGTCGGGGTCTCGACTGTATACACTAGTCTACTCTGGAGAATCGATGCCCTGTCTCGAAACTCCCACGACTAGGGACCATTTAAGGATGTGCTTAAAGACTACCAGCTCCCACTTATATGATCGCCCTCATACTGCCGGTAGTCAAGCAAGAATCCCAGGGGCTCTATCAACGTGCAATAGTGACATGTCATGTCACTTAAAGCAGTACACGATGATAAAGGTAAACCAGATAGCATACTATCATCTCGAGTAAGACTGTCGTACCGGGATAGGTCCTCCCTCAATCATTGCAATCACGTGCCTGTGATCCAATAATTGACTCTGAGGGCACTATCTCCAACAGCGCTGTTGCGCTGCTGACACGTGGCGCGCTCTGGTGAGTTGCGCCAATGAGAGCAGTGCTCTGTTTTTAGAAGCGCATAGCGCAGATCATTATGGGGCTGACACGTGGCGCTCTCTGGTGGCTTGCGCCAACCCGAGAGTGCAACAGTGCAGAATTTGCAAGTGCAGGGCACTGTTTTAATATCTTGATCTAATTTTGGATTCAAGAAAAGAATCTTTTAAGATTCCAGAACCAGTGGTTCATAAAAAAGGCAATGCCTTTTTTATTTATTATATTTTTTATTGAAGATCTTTGATCTTGTTCTTAGATCAATGATCTTTTCAGAAGAAGTTCTTCTTTTTATAAAGGTTTTACCTTTTTTTTTCCTTTCTGAATTCTTCTCCAAATTCTTTAGAGGAGTTCTTTCTTTGTTTCTGTGTTTTTTGTCTCTCCCCCTTCTTGTTTTGAATTGGGGTCTAGGGGCCTTTATATAGTGCCGATTAATTTGTTAAATTTGTTAAAGAGATCATTCTCTGAATGATTTGGGGATTTTCCCCCACCGTTGGATCTTTGATCCAAGGGCTTCTGTTTTACAGAAAACAGTCTTCTTGTTTTAACAAGAACAGAAAGATCTTACTGGAATTTTAATTCTGTTTGGCGCAAATGCACCAGCGCTTGACACGTGTCGCGCAGCGCAACTCCGCTGACATGTGTCGCGCAGCGCAACTGCCACGTGGCGCGCAGCGCAGAGCGCAGCGCAATTGCGCTGCCACGGGGCGCGCAGTGTAGAGCGCAAGTCAGCTGAAGCGTTGCTTCTTTAATTTAATTTTTTAATTTTCATTTTAATTTTCAAAACAAAGCCTTGCTCTGATTGGGGGAAACAGAAGCGTTGC
This sequence comes from Agapanthus africanus, assembly GCA_030015575.1. NCBI lineage: Eukaryota > Viridiplantae > Streptophyta > Magnoliopsida > Asparagales > Amaryllidaceae > Agapanthus > Agapanthus africanus. Next base: position 409,464,765 of record CM057349.1, on the reverse strand, counting down.
TTCGTTTCCCGCCTTGGAATTTGAACAGAGCTTTGCTCTGATTGGGGTAAACAAATGCCCCCCCACCGTTGCGCTTACGTGGCCCCAAATGTGAGCGCAATGGTGGCAGAATTCCAACCATTGCGGCAACTTTTGGAAGTTGGAAAGGCTCTTTAATGCCTATAAATAGGACCTTTGGTCCCTTAGATGATTTTCATCTTCAGAATTTCTACTTTCAGAATCTCAGAGCCCTGCTCTTTATTTTAAAGAACTCCGAGAGTTAAACTCTTAAAACTTTTAGGTAAAAATTTTAAGTTAAATTAAATTAAATTAATTTTCATTGACAGAGCCTTGCTCTCAATAGATCCCTGATCTAAAGAAAACCCATTTAGGGTTTCACTTAGCAGAGCTTTGCTCTAAAGGGGTCTAAAGAGAACTAAGGAGAACCCTATTAGGGTTCCATTAATAGAGCTCTGCTCACTGAAAGATTTTTGCTCGTATATTCCTCATTTCATTAATGGAGCTTTGCTCCTTCCAAATCATATAGCAGAACTCTTAAGAGTTGCTAATTTTTGTCGATTTTCTTTCATAGGAGTGATGGACGCCCACATGTACGACCTCGACGAGATTATCTCTTACGGGGACATCCGCCGACTTGGCCGTTCTCAAAATCGAGACTTTACCAATGCCGAATGTGCAGAGATCATGAGTCGCTTCGACGCGTACAACGGTCAACTGCTTCCTCGGCGCTCCCCTCTGCTGAAGCTTATTGTGGGAGCCATCTGGGAAACGCTTCCCCTATTCTTTACCGGCGTGCCGCTCAGGGCATTGGACGCCGCCGAGGACAAGGTGCACTCAGTATACCTGATGAACTTAATGGCGAGACAATCTTATCAATCTCTTGCATGAAGCCTTTCAACAGTTCGCCATTCTTGCTGCCTATCGGAGGGTGGAAGACATCAGTGGGGATCTCGACGCCTATGCTCGCGAAAGGAAGCATACCAGGATGGTTTGCCAAGCTTGGAAAGTCTTGGACAAGGTCACTTTCGAGTTCCTCAATCCCTGTCCAGGATCTGAGGTTTTGCCATTGTAATGATCCGGACAATGTCTTTGTTTATTTCTTTATGATTGTAAGAACCCTTTGCCATATGAATGGAATTTTTTTTATTTCAGCTTATTTTATTTCTCATTCTGAGTCTTTTGCATATGCATGAATGGATGTGTCTCGAACGCTTGATCAAATGCAAATCGGATGTTCTTTCTGTCACTTTCTTCTTTCTTCTATTATCAATACGTTGCCTTAGTAAACACGGTTGACCAATGATAGAGCGAGCATCTTGTCTTGGCTTCTTCAAGAGGTAACGATGGCTTAGGCCGCAGGTTCAGATCTGCTGCCCAAGACTTTTCAACTCTATGAGCCGTGAGGGTCTTATAGAGACTTTTCTCCCTACGGATCGAGAGCATCTCGTAGGTGGATTTTCTCTTTAGGAATCGTGAGGATTCCTAAGTGCGTTTTCTCTTATAAGTCATAAGGATCTTATAAGAGAATTTTCCCTCTTATGAGTCGAGAGGACCCGTAAGCGGTTGTTTCCCTCCCTATCGAGATTCGAGTTGGGAGAGTGAGACCCGTGGATAGTATGCAAGAGGCCGTTTTGGGCCAACTTGCAGGGTACCAGTGCTTAGGAAACGGTTTTTTAATCCCTGCTGCCTAAGGCTTTATCTTACGAGTCGAGCCGCATCGACAAGTTCCCGCAAAGACATCAATTTCTTCACAAGTCGAGACGAATCGAGCATTTCTCACAAGAATATCCTAACGTCACAGTTAACCTCTGCTCTTTACGACAGAAGTCCGTTAGGGTCTGTGGTACTTAGGGTTTTGGCCGTCGTACCGTCGCATAAGCCGATATGTTCCTCGATAGGAAATCGTGCTGTTCGAGTAGCCTTGCGACTGCCGTGTCTCTGATCCCTTCGGAGGCTGGACAAGACGTCTTCAAGCAATCCTCCTTGGCAGTTTGACCGTCGGAAGAGCAAGCGTTAGGTATTTTGCCATGCCGCTTTTTACTTGAGGTTAGGCTCATTTTGGAGAGCCCCGATGAGTCATAACCACTCCGCGCTGGTGTGGGATGATCTCTGATAGTCTTTCAGGTTTTATGTGGGTTGCCGTTAAGTCCCTGAAGCTAGGAATTTGGCCTTTGCTTCATTTGCTGGCACCGCGTCTGCTGTATCGAGACGAATGTCGCGGTTGTCTCTATGTTGCTGATGAACCGTCGAGGTTTGGAATTAGGGATTTTGCCGTGGCTCCGTTAGTTTGATTGTCGCGTCTGAACCCTGCTGGAGGAAGAACGCTGGGGTGACAACTCGTCTGCTGTATCGAGACGAACGTCGCGGTTGTCTCTAGGTTGCTGGTGAACCGTCGAGGTTTGGAACTGGGGATTTTGCCATGGCTCCATTTGTTTGATTGTCGCGTCTGAACTTTGCTGGAGGAAGAACGCTGTCGTGACAACTCATCTGCTGTATCGAGACGAACGTCGCGGTTGTCTCTAGGTTGCTGGTGAATCGTCGAGATTTGGAACTAGGGATTTTGCCATGGCTCCGTTTGTTTGATTGTCGCGTCTGAACCCTGCTGGAGGAAGAACGCTAGGGTGACAACTCGTCTGCTGTATCGAGACGAACGTCGCAATTGTCTCTAGGTTGCTGGTGAACCGTCGAGGTTTGGAACTAGGGACTTTGCCGTGGCTCCGCCGTTTGATGATGTTGCGTCTGCTGTGTCGAGACGAACGTCGAAGTGGTGACCATTCCGCACTGGTGTGAGATGATCTCCAGTTGTATTTCAGGCTTTATATGACTCGCCGTTAAGACCTTGAAGCTAGGAATTTGGCTTTCGCTTCGTTTTCTTTGTCACGTCCGAATCCTGTTGCAGGAAGAACGCTGTCGTGACATCTCGTCTGCTGTATCGAGACGAATGCCGAGGTGGAGCTGGGATTTTGCCGTTACTCTGCTTGTTTGACCATGGGGTCTTTCGTTGGCGTTGTATCTGCATCTTGACGGACTACGGAAGAACGCCGTGATTGACATCTCGTCTTCTGTATCGAGACGAATGCTGAGGTGGAGCTGGGATTTTGCCGTCGCTCCGTTTGATGGTGTAACCTCTGTGTCATGCTGGAATGAGGAGGCCGACCGTTGTTGGTCTCCAGGCTGTAGATGTGGCCATTGAGATTTGGAACTAGAGACTTTGCCATGGTTCCGTTTCATTGCGACTCTGAGGTCGATTGTTGACGTCACGTCTGCATTTGGTTGGAGTGCGGAGAAACGCCGTCGGTGATCTCTAAGTTGTCAATGTTGACGTCGAGACCCTGAAACTAGGGATCTTCTTTTACTTCGTTTGTTAAAATTGTGTCTGCAATATTGCGAAAAATGTTGAGGTTATCTCTAGGTTGTCTATGAACCATCTAGATTTGGCTTCACTTTCTGGTAGAGCCTGTTGGGAAGGTATGGTTCCCTCTTTGTTTGTGCTCCTGGATTGTATACAGGGATCGATGTGATCTCGTCTGTAGGGCAAAAGTTTCATTTATTTTTTTTTATTATTTTCTTTTCGCGATGCTCTATCATTTCAGCTTTTATATCGCGAAGGTCGCGATTGCCCAATCATTTCGGCTATTTTTCACGGTGCCCAATCATTTCGGCTACTTATTTTATTTTTACTCGCTGCTTTTTATTGCGAGTTGCCCAATCATTTCGGCTGTTTTTGTATGCATATATTTTTAATTGCTGATTTCATTGTAAGTTGCCCCATCATTTCGGCTATTTCATATGCATTTTTTTTTGGCTCGCTGATTTTTTTTTCGCGAGTAGGGAATTTGGGATCCGATACCAATCTTAGCATCAGCATCGCTGCGACTGGAATATTGCCAGGAGCGAATCATCATTTGCCATGAAAGAACTTGGAATTTGATACCGGTTTAGGCATCAACATCGCTACAACTGGGATATTGCCAGGTGCGAATCATCATTTGCCATTGTCGATGTCGAACAAAGGTGGCTTAGTAAACAGGGTTAGGATTCCGTCGACTAAGGCTTTTGACTTCATGAGCCATAAGGGTCTCACAAAGGTATTTCTCCCTATGAGTCGTGAGGATCTCGTAGGTGTGTTTTCTCCTTAGGAATCGTGAGGATTCTTAAGTGCATGTTACCCTATAAGTCGTAAGGATCTTACAAAAGGGTTTTCTCCTTATAAGTCGAGAGGACTTACAAGGTTGTTCACCGTATAGACATATCCCCAGTCACGGGTGGGACTTGGTTAGGGAAATGTTTATTCGCGCCCGTGGATTGTATATAAGGGTCAGTATTGAACCACTTGTAGGGCAGTATCGAAGGTTGTGGGGGTTGCTTAAGCACAGGTTTAGGTCTCTGTAACTTCAGACTTTCAAATCTTATGAGCCATGAGGGTCCCATAAGAGAGTTCTCCTTACGAGTCGTGAGGATCTCGCAAGTGTAATTTCTCCTTAGGAATCGTGAGGATTCCTAAGTGTGTTACTCCCTTGTGAGTCGTAAGGATCTCACGCAGGTGGTTTCTCCTTACAAAGTCGAGAGGACCCTGTAAGTGTTTTCTTTAACGAGGTTGCACCCTTTCGGGTTTTCATAAACACCCACCGGTAACCCTGCTGTTTTTACTCACGGAGCCCTTTCGGGTTTTCATCCGTGCCCATTTTTCTTATGGACATACCAATTTTTATTTTTATTCTTTTTATTCTTTTTTCTAACGAGGTTGCGCCCTTTCAGGTTTTCACAAGACTCGCCGGTAGCCCTGCTGTTTTTACCCATGGAGCCCTTTCGGGTTTTCATCCGTGCCCATTTTGCTTATGGGCATACCGTTTTTTTTTGTTTTTTTACCACGTCAGCCTGGGGTGCCGCGGGTTGGTAGTAGTTTAACGACGTTTCGGTCATTTGCAAGTTTTAGGACATTGCGGTCCATCATTAGTTTAAGGACGTTTCGGTCCACCGTCGCCGTATTTGAGGCGAATTTCTAGTTTACTGACTTTTCGGTCTAGGGGCTTTCCCTATGAATGAGCATGATGACCCCAGCGTGTCCACCTTTTTCGGAGTATGTGATTGTGGCGGGCTCACCTACCAATTTTCGGACAACGCGAACTTGCCCTGTTGGTATTGGTCTTCAACCCAGTTTTTGAAGACGTAGCAATCCTCGATCGGGTGGCTTACCGTTTGGTGGTAAGGGCAATAATTAGGATTATCGACATCATTCAGTTGTACCTGGTGTTTCGGCTTTGGTAGAGTGATAAGCTTGTTATGCACTGCTACTTTGAACAACCTCCTTGTTTCATCCTGGGGAAACGAGTAAGGACGTTTCAACTTTTCATGGAGGGTTTGGCGCTTGTTGTTTCGGCAAACAACCGGTCTAGGGTCACTCAATTGCTATTGAGTGTTAGCTACGAGGGCTGCTTGTCCCTTCCCTTTATCCTTTTTGCTCGATCCTTTGTTCACGGGGCCGAGATTTTTTTCGAGCAGCGTACGATTGCACGGCTGAACGTTCTCGCAACTCCTCAATTCTTTCATTTTTGAAATGGATTCCTTGAGGAGAGGGTTGAGGGTAGCTTCTTCGTCAGAGTCGCTTCCAAAGGTGATAATTTGCGATCCCTTGGAGTCGGCTATGTGACAGTCGTCGGCGGCTCTTTTGCGCTCACCTATTGCATTTTTCTGACGTCTACGAGCTTCGCGCTTTGTCTTGTTGAAGTGTTGCTTTTGAGCGACATACTCTTGCCACCAACACTTAAAGGAGTCGCAGTCTTCGGTAGGATGTATGATCTTCTGATGATATAAGCAGAAGTTAGGATGCGTCTCTACTCCACCAAGAGTATTTTCTTCAGAGGGTGGTAGCTTCATTCCCACTGATAGGGCTTTAACGAACCTTTCACTCGTCTTGAATTTGTTCTTATCCGCAGCGGATGACTTTTGATTTTACGGAAGTGCCTTGACTCTTTGGTCTAGTAGTCGGTGTTTGGCTCTTGCCAGTATGGCCATCTCACGCTCTTGATTGGCTTTAATTTTCAGACGAATATCATTCAAGAAGGCATCGATCAACTCGTCTGACGGCTGCAGAATTTCTGGTTCAGGGTCCGCCCTCGGTTTCTCGGCGCAAGGAGCCTCTTTATCATCCACCAATGAGTGAGAGATCACACGACAACTCGCTACGTAGTCTTCGGATTCATCTGATGAGTCTTCTCCATCGTTTTCGTCCTCAATAAAAGAACAAGCTGCCCCCATCGTGTCCGTCTTTTTTTGAGTGTGCGGCCATCGTGGGTCTACCTTCCAGTTTTCAGATAGTGCGAACTTGCCTTGTAGGTACTGATCCTCGATCCATCCCTTAAAGACGAAACAATCCTCGATCGGGTGGCTTACCGTTTGGTGGTAAGGGCAATAATTGGGATTATTGAGATCGCCTGGCTGTGACAGACGTTTTGGACTTGGCAGACTGATGAGTCTGTTGCGCACTGCCAGCTCAAACAGTCTTCTCGTTTTATTCTGAGGAAACGAATAAGGACGTTCCAGTCTTTCTTCGAGGGATGGGCGTGGGCGCACGTTATTTTGGCGAATGACCGGCTTTGAGTTGCTCGGCTGCTGTTGAGCATTGGCGACGACGATCGCTTTCCCTTTTCCTTTCTCATTTCGAGAGTCTGGTTTTGGAGGAGACGGTCCATGGCCCATCTGGTCCATTTGGGCTAATTTGTCGATTAGGTCTTGGAAGGTGGTCGGCCTGAAGAACATCATGAATTGCGAGATGGTCGCTTGCGGATTAAGAGTGCCCACGAACATACCTACTGCAGGTGCCTCTTCTATGCGTTGTTCGCATTTCGACCATAGGTTTCGCCACCGTGTTGCGTATTGGACCCAGGTTTCACCGGGCCTTATCCTGGCGTTAATCAGTACTGTTATCGAGGTGCGTCCACTAGCACTCGCGAATCTTTGTGTAAACAGTAGCTCCATTTCTGCAAATGTTTTAACAGAGTCGTTAGGTAGCTCTGAATACCATTCAAAGGCTGTTTCCGCTAAGCTGCCGATGAATTGGCGAAGTAACAGTTTATCATCGCCTCCAGTGTTGCCGCATAAGGCTCTGAATTGAGCGACATGCTGATGTGGATTCCCTGTCCCCTTGTACACATGGAATTTAGGGATCGTATATCCCGGCGGATAACTGATTTGGTCGTACCAGCTTGGATATGGTCGCCCCGTTTTTACGACCTGACCGGCTGCCTTAGTCGCCTGGTGAACCCGTATCTGTTGAGCTATATAGTCATCCAGGTCAGCTTTGGAAATTGTCTCCTCCTTGGCTGCTGACAGAGCTGGTGGAGGATTCGACGTTTCTCCTCTGTCATCTTCAAGGACGATCGGAGGATCTTCAGCAGGAGGATCTTGCTGGATCATCATACCCACCATATCCTGAAAGAGGAGCGCCATTTGTTTTATGTTAGCCGCTTGCTCTGCGGCTTCTTTATCCTTCTTTTCCAGTATCCGGCGAAGGAATTCAGCGTCAGTTTCTTGCTCCTGGCGTTGATCAGATGACACTTTGGGGCTTTCTTTTGGCTCAGTGAGTGCAGCCATCGTGTTCATCATTTCCTGGAGTTTCTGCTGTTGCTCCTGAGCTTTGGTCACTGACCGTGTAAGCGGTCTATGACCTGTAGATGTACGGCTGTCCTCCTTCCCCGACGCCATGTATACAGTATGGACTACAATGCCCCCGGACTTAGGGCGTTTAGGTTCGCCGCCTTTGGCATTTGCCACAGGCATAGGGACCTTCTCCGGCCTCCTTCTTTTTTGAGCGGTCGAAGTTGAGGGAGCCGTTGCAGCGGGCACCCTGGTGGTGGTCGTCCTTTGCTGTTTGTCCGGACGATTCTTTTCTTCTTGCACTTTTGCCCTTTTCTGTTGGCGAGAGTGATCTTGGTCAATTACCGAGTCTTGAGCTCTCCGCCAGACTTTATAAATCTTGGAGGACAGCCGTTGAGGGGGCTGCTCCAGCTTAGTTTCTGTAACTCTCTCCGCAGGTGGAGGAGATCTTTTTAGCATAGCAGTCGGAGAGTTCTTCCATACCCTCCTCAGCGGTTCAAAGCTGTTCCCAGTTGGAACAGCAGCATCAACTTCTACTACTAGAGCAGGTAGAGTTAACCCTGAGGGGGAGTTGCCCCCGGCCTTCCTTACTCGGTGCCAGTGGCGACGCCGAGCGCGTCGAGCTGTTGGGACCGGCTCGGCGATAGGGATAGTTTCGTCTTTCCCCCTGTTCGAATGAGGCGCTGCCGGTGCCAGCCTCTTAAAGACTGATGTTGTCCTTTGAGTGGCGATATTCAGTCTGTCAAAGACAGATCCTCGAGTAGGGGCAGGAGCCGGAATAGTCAACCTTGAAAAGACTGACTCTTTGACAGGAGAAGCCGCCTTGACGACTTCAGAAGCAGCGGTTGCTGTCTTCTTTGGGACAGCCACTTTAGGGTTCATAGGCTTCTTGGTGGGCCCATCAGAGTTCTGGTCCAGCCTGGCAAAGACAGAGGCTGCTGGTTTGATATTGGACGACCAGTTGAAAGGGGCCGTTGTAGCAGTGAGCTGATCAAAAACCGACTTCTTGTTCGCTTCTGGTGCGGGCACTGGAATAGCGAAGCTTGCAGGCGGGAGCATGGTCCCGAAAAACAGGCCGGTAGTGGCCTGGGTCACTTGTTCTACTGGCATAGCAAGGATGGAGGCCGCTTGAGGCCCATAGGCTACGCCTCCAGGTGAGGCGGAGCGTTGATTGCACTTGCATTTTGAGCAGCTCGAGCGATTGGAGGCCATTGATGCTTGATTTCTGCGCCAGGCAAAAGACCAAATCTTAGTAACTTGAAATCCAAAGGCAACCATTAACAAACCGCGATTCGTTCGCGAAGACGACACACGAAGTGTGGAGTGGAAAGAGGAAAAGGTCCCACCAGGCGTGCCAGAATCTGTTCCCCTCCGAAAGACGGCGACGATGTGAAGACGTCTTGCCTGAGATTCGGGGCAGATGCTATTTGGTTTTATCTGTCCACCTCTCTGAAGATGCCAAGTTGATTTATGGCACCGTGTATCGGAGGTTTAGACGGATGCGGCCGATGTAGCAGACTTCGTCAGATTCCCCCTCGCTTGAGGGGTTTTTGATTGTGGGGACGCTCTTCCCTGCAGGCGCAAGCCCCTGCAGTTAATTACGCTACCGCATCGCGGTAACAACTTTCTCCTTCTCCAGAAATTTCACTTCGTGTCGTGTGTGTCTGTTTTGTTTGTGGATGCCCGTGGATTGTATACGGAGACTAAGTTATGCCGTCGCCCGTAGGACGTGGATTAGTCTAAATCCGTATTTACTTAGATTTGGGTTTGGTGTTTTAGTTTAAGGATACGTTAGCTATATTTGAGGGTAAGTTCAACTTAAACGTTCGTTAAGGACACGTTAGTCTAATTTGAGACTAAGATCAACTTAACGGGATCGTTTAGATCCGACAAAAGAGCATTTGGGCTCTATTGTTCCAGTTTAGGGACATAGTGGTCCATTTAACATATGGCCGTCGGGACCCGTCACTTCTCTGACGTCGTTGAAGGATTATAACGACAGGTATCAGAGGAGTTCAGAGATGTACCCTTGAACCAGGTGTAAATTGATTTAAGAGAGCAGCCGTGCTCAGTCAATTTAATTTGAGGACTTACGGCCAAATTTGGACTATGTCCAATTGAGAATGTTCAACATTTTTATTTGCATTAGGCCTATTAGACCTTAATTAGGGCTCTGCCCCTGCACTGTATTTTATTCTGGCCAATTAGGCCTTTTAAGTTGGGCTCTGTCCCCTTTTTTATAATGCAGAGAATTTGTTTTGGTCTATTGGGCCTTTTAATTGGGCTCTGCCCTTTAATAATGCACTGCATTAATTAGTCTGACAGAGTGCCACGTGGCTTGTCAGGCGCTTTGCGCCAATTGAGGAGCGCAAGGCGCAAGTCTATAGGGAGGTGACACGTGTCACGCTCTGGTGAGCGCAAGCGCAGTGCGCTACGACAGTGCGCTGCGCTGTTGCGCTGCTGACTCGTGGCGCGCTCTGGTGAGTTGCGCCAAAGAGAGCAGTGCTCTGTTTTTAGAAGCGCATAGCGCAGATCATTATGGGGCTGACACATGGCGCTCTCTGGTGGCTTGCGTTAACCCGAGAGCGCAACAGTGCAGATTTTGCAAGTGCAGGGCACTGTTTTAATATCTTGATCCAATTTTGGATTCAAGAAAAGAATCTTTTAAGATTCCAGAACCAGTGGTTCATAAACAAGGCAATGCCTTTTTTATTTATTATATTTTTTATTGAAGATCTTTGATCTTGTTCTTAGATCAATGATCTTTTCAGAAGAAGTTCTTCTTTTCATAAAGGTTTTACCTTGTTTTCTTTCTGAATTCTTCTCCAAATTCTTTAGAGGAGTTCTTTCTTTGTTTCTGTGTTTTTTGTCTCTCCCCCTCCTTGTTTTGAATTGGGGTCTAGGGGCCTTTATATAGTGCCGATTAATTTGTTAAATTTGTTAAAGATATCATTCTCTGAGTGATTTGGGGATTTTTCCCCTCCGTTGGATCTTTGATCCAAGGGCTTCTGTTTTACAGAAGTCAATCTTCTTGTTTTAAAAAGAACAGAAAGATCTTACTGGAATTTTAATTCTGTTTGGCGCAAATACACCAGCGCTTGACACGTGTCGCGCAGCGCAACTGCGCAGCGCAACTGCGCTGCCACGTGGCGCGCAGTGCAGAGCGCAGCGCAACTGCGCTGCCACGTGACGCGCAGCGCAGAGCGCAAGTCACCTGAAGCGTTGCTTCTTTAATTTAATTTTTTAATTTTCATTTTAATTTTCAAAACAGAGCCTTGCTCTGATTGGGGGAAACATAAGCGTTGCTTCGTTTCCCGCCTTGGAATTTGAACAGAGCTTTGCTGTGATTGGGGTAAACACCCACGTGAGCGCCTCCAACTCTTAGTATTTAACACTACTCCAAGCGCCTCACGTGACCCCACGTGAGCGCCTCAAAATTCTTAGTGTTCAACACTACTATAAGGCCTCACGTGGGGGCACGTGAGCGATGAGCATATACTAGTGTTTAACACCATAAGAGGCCAGCTTCAAACCCCAGATTGGCTAAGTCTTTCCTGAGATTAAATCTCTAATAAACCAAGCCTCCATGCTCATGACTGATGACTCCTCAATCTGAAATCTGGTTCAAGGGTATATCTCTTCATACCTCTGATACGCGTCGCTGTAATTCTTCAACGTCTTCAGAGAGATGAAGGGTCCTCATAATCAATAACTTTTGGTGCATCCACAAACGGTTAAACCTTACAGACTATAATGTCTTTAAACCGTACAGACTATGATGTCTTTAAACCAGACTATGATGTCTCTAAACCTTACGGACTATGAGGTCCTTAAACTCATGGACTATGATGTCCTTAAACCCAATGGACCGCAATGTCCCTAAACTAAAACGATAGAGTCCAAATACTCTTTCGTTGGATCTAAATGATCCCAAAACCTTATTGAGTAGATCTTAGTCTAAAATTAGACTAACATATCCTTAACAAGTATTTAAGTTGATCTTAATCTAAAACAAGATTAACGATCCTTAAACCAACCCAAACCCAAATCTAAGAAAATACGGATCTGGACTAATCCACGCCCTACGGGCGACAACATAAATTAGTCTCCGTATACAATCTACGGGCAACCAAAAATAAAACAAACAAACACGACACGAAGTGACCATCTGGAGAAGGAGAATGTGGTTACCGCTATGCGGTAGCGTAATTAACTGCAGGGGCTTATGCCTGCAGGGGAGAGCATCCCCACAATCAAAAACCCCTCGTAAACGAGGGTGAATCTGACGAAATCTGCTACAACGGCCGCATTTGTCTAACCTCCGATACACGGTGCCATAAATCAACTTGGCATCTTCGGAGAGGTGGACGGATAAATCCAAATAGTATCTGCCCCCAAAATTTAGGCCAGACGTCCCAACGTCCCGGTCGCGTCTTTCGGCGGAGAACAGATTCTGGCACGCCCGGTGGGACATTTTCCTCTTTCCACTCCACACTTCGTGTGTCATGTTTCGCGAACGAATCGCGGTTTGCTATGGTTGCCCCTAGATTCGAGGTACTAAGATTTGGTGTCTTGCTCCGTGCAGAAAACAGAAGATCAATGGCTTTCAACTGCACCAACTGCAACAACAGCAATAATTCCCACTCCGTCCTTGTTGGAGGAGTGACCTATGGGCCTTAAGCGGCCTCCGTTTTCACGATGCCAGTGGAACAAATGGCGCAAGCCATAACTGGGCTGTTCTTTGGGACCATGCTCCCACCAATGAGCTTCAACGACCCATTGCCGTCGCAAGAAGCTCCGAAGAAGTCGATCTTTGATCGGTTTGCAACTACCGCGGCTCCTCTCAACGGATCGCTCGAATCCAACGCCTCGGTCTTTAACAGACTGGGCCAAAACTCCAATGGGTTTGTGAAAAAGCCCGCAATACCTGAAGGGGTTATCTCGAAATAGATAGCCATCCCTGCTCCAGTAAATGGAGTCATCAGAGGGGCTTCTCCTACTAGGGGGTCGGTCTTCACAAGACTGGTCATTCCAACTCCCGCTTCAGGCGAAATCACCAAAGCTGTTATCCCTGCTCGAAAGTCTGCCTTCGGCAGATTGATCGTTCCCTCTCAGCGGACGTCAGTCTTCGATAAACTGACACCGACAACAACTTCTCATCAGATCAGGAGGCATGACGAAGCTACCCCGACAACAGAGGTGGTCCCAGCCGCTCGACATGCTCTACGTCGCCACTGGCGCCGAGTGAGGAAAGATGGGGGCAGTTCCCCTTCTGGACTTACCCCACCAGCTCCAACGATGAAAATTGATGCTGCTGTTCCAACTGGGAACAGCTTTGAATCACTTAACAAGGTACGCAGGAATTCGCCAACTGCCATACTGAAAAGTCTCCTCAGCCTGTGGAGAACGTTACAAAGGCGAAGCTAGAGCCCTCTCGCGGCTGTCCTCTAAAATTCACAAGGTCTGGAGATAAGTCCAAGACTCGGTGATCAATCAAGACTACTCCCGCCGATCGAAGAAAATGAAGGTTCGGCAAGAGAAGGACCACCATGTCATACCACAAAAGATGTCATCTACTTGGGTACCCGCAGCAACAGCCCCCTCAACTTCGATTGCCCACTAAAGGAGAAGGTCGGAGAAAATCCCCGTGTCTGCGACGAATCTCAAGGGCACTGAAACTAAACGCCCCAGGTCTGGGGGCATGGTGGTTCACACTGTTTATATGGCATCCAAGAAAGAGGATAGCCGTATCTCTACGGGCCATCGACCACTCACCCGATCAGTGACAAAGGCTCAGGAGCAACAACAGCAAAAGCTCCAGGAGATGCTGACAACCATGGACGCACTCACTGGGTTAAAAGCAAACCCAGAGACATCGTCAGAGCAGTGCCAAGAACAGGAAACCGATGCCGAATTCCTCCGAAGAATGCCCGAGAGGAAAGACAAAGAGGCCGCGGAACAAGCGGCCAACATAAAATAAATAGCGCTTTTATTCCAAGATATGGTCGAAATGATAATACAGCCGGATCCTCCAGCTGAAGACCCTCCGATTATCCTTGAAAACAACAGAGGGGAGACGTCAAACCCTCTTCCTACTTGTTCAACAGCCAAAGGAGGAAACAACCTCGAAGGCTGCGCTCGATGATTATATAGCTCAACAAATACGAGCCCATCAAGGGAACGAAGCTGCTGGCCAAGTCATCAGAACTGGGCGACCATATCCTAGCTGGTACGGCCAGATTAAATACCCACCAGGATACACGATTCCTAAGTTTCACGTATACAAGGGGACAAGCAATCCCCATCAACATATCGCTCAGTTCAGGGCTCTGTGCGGCAACACTGGACGTAACGACACGCTACTGCTTCGCCAATTCGTCAGCATCTTAGCGGAGATGGCATTCGAATGGTATCCAGAGCTTCCCAACGATTCCATCAAAACTTTTACGGAGATAGAGTTGCTATTCACCCAGCGTTTCGCAAGCGCTAGCGAACGCACCCCAATCACGGCATTGATCAATGCCAGGGTGAAGCCTGGAGAAACATGGGTTCAGTACGCGATACAATGGCGGAACCTATGGTCGAAATGCGAACAGCGCATAGAAGAGGCTCCTGCAGTAGGCGTGTTTATGGGAACTCTCGATCCGCAGGTGACCATATTCCAGTTTATGATGTTCTTCAAGCCGACCACTTTTCAGGCCTTGATCGACAAACTAACCCAAATGGACCAGATGAGCCATAGACCTTCCTCTTCAAAGACGGAGCCTCGGAGTGAAAAGGGAAAAGGGAAAGCGACCTTTGTCGCCAATGTTCAGCAACAACCGAGTGGTCCAAAAGCAGCTGATCGCCAAAACGACAGATATCGATTTATCAACCAAAAGTTAAAACGTCCTTACTCATTCCCTCAGGATAAAATAAGGAGACTGTTCGAACTGGCGGTGTGCAACAGGCTCATCACTCTATCAGATCCGAGACACCCACTGTAGCCAGGTGATGTCAACAATCCCAATTACTGCCCCTACCACCGAGTAGTAGGCCATCCAATCGAAAATTGCTTCGTCTTTAAAGGCTGGATTGAGGACCAATACCAACAAGGAAAATTCGCAATGTCCGAGAATTGGAAAGTAAGCCCGTCCCAGCCGCACGCTCCTAAAAGGGTAGATACGCTGGGGGCATCATTCTCATTTAAAGAAGAAGCTCCATGGGAGGTCTCTCTTTCAGCCAAAACAAAAAGAATGCTGAAAGATCTTCAAACATGCATGGCGATCAAGTGGAAAAGTCCGCTGGAAGCCGAGGTCATTGAGCGAATGTTGAAGCCGCGCCCGACGCCAAGAATTGGTAACGATGGGCAAAACGCCCAGACCCAGTCGTTAAAGTCTTCGAAGAAAAAGAAGAAGACCATAAAGCCCGCACAGTCTGACGACAAGCGCACGGATCTGCAAAATCATATTGACGCGCTGGAGGAATATAACCAGAAGGCGCGAACCCCAGTCACACTTCAAGAGTTTCTCAATCACATCCTTGAAAGTGAAGGTAACGATAATGATGAGGGAGACGACTCGTCAGAGGAACCCGAAGATTATGTGGCAAGTTGCCACATGATATCTCATTCGTCGCTAAGTAACAAAGAAGCTCACTTGGCGTTAGAAGATAACAGAGAGGAGCTGGGGGCAGGAACACTGCCAAAATCCTTGGATTATGTGGCAAGGTCTATCAAGGGGAAACCTACTTGTTCATAGAGAATCAGGCGAAACTTCGCCTCAAAGCTACTATGGACCAAAACGTCCCTAAACTAATAGTGGACCGAAACGTCCCTAAACTAATAGCGGACCGAGATGTCTTAAAACTAACAAAGGACTGAAATGTCCTAAAACTAACTACTGACTGAAACGTCTTTAAACTACTACAAACCCGCAGCATCCTTGGGCTGACGTCGCAAAAAAAAACACTACGTCCATAAGCAAAATAGGCACGGATGAAAACCCGAAAAGGCTCCGTGAGTAAAAACGGCAAGGCTACCGGCGAGTTTGTGAAAACCCAAAAGAGCGCAGGCTCGTAAAAAAAGGGGGGTATGTCTACAAGCAAAATGGGCATAGATGAAAACTCGAAAGGGCTTCGTGATTAAAAACAGCAGGGCTACCGGCGAGTTTGTGAAAACCTGAAAGGGCGCAATCTCATTAAAAGACACTTGCAAGGTCCTCTCGACCTTGTAAAGAGAAAACTACCTGCGTGAGATCCTTACGACTCATAAAGGAGCAACACACTTAGGGATTCCCACGATTCCTAAGGAGAAATTACACTTACGAGATCCTCACGACTCATAAGGAGAACCCTCTTATGAGACCCTCACGGCGCATAAGATTCAAAAGCCTTAAACTACAGGGATCTGAACCTGTTCTTAAGCCATCACCTTTCCCAGATTGCCCTACAAGCGGTTCAATACCGACCCTTATATACAATCCACGGGCACAAATAATCATTTCCTTACCGAGTCCCACCAACGACGAGGAATGCCCTCGTTTGATGAACAAACACTTGTAGGTCCTTTCGATTTACAAGGAGAAAACACTCTTGCAAGATCCTTACGACTTACAAGAGAACATACACTTAGAATTCCTCACGATTCCTGAGGAGAAAAGACACCTACGAGATCCTCACGACTCATAGGGAGAAACACCTTTATGAGACCCTTACGGCTTATGAAGTCAAAAGCCTTAGTCGACAGGATCTTAACCCTGTTTGCTAAGCCACCTTTGCTCGAACCGACAAATGGCAAATGATGATTCGCTCCTGTCAATATCCCAGTTGTAGCGATGTTGATGCCTAAATCGGTATCAAATTCCAAGTTCTTTCATGGCAAATGATGAGTCGCTCCTGGCAACATTCTACTCGCAGCAATACTGATGCAAGATTGGTATCAGACCATGAGTTCCATACTCGGAAAAAAAATGCATATAAAATAGCCGAAATATTTGGGCAACTCGCAATAAAAGTCAGCGAGTAAAATATATGCATACAAAAATAGCCGAAATGGTTGGGCAACTCGCAATAAAAAAAACAACGAGTAAAAAGGAAAAAAATAGCTGAAATGATTGGGCACCGCGAAAAGACAGCCAAAATGATTGGGCAATCGTGACTTTCGTGATATATAAAGCTGAAATGATAGAGTATCGCAGAAAGAAATAAAAAAAATTGAAATGAAACTTTTTGCCCTGCAGGTAAGTCCATACCGACCCCTGTATACAATCCATGGGCATAAACGAAAAGGGAACCACATGTCCCAACAAACTCCATCAAAGGGAGAGTCGGGTCTCAGCGGCAATATCTGCATCCCAGAAGACCAGCAACTGCGTTCCTCCTCAAGCCAGCAGGATACAGACGCAACATTAACAAATGGAGCCATGGCAGAGTCCCCTAGTTCCAAATCTCGACGGTTCATAGACAACTTGGAGACAACTTCGACATTCATCGCAATACTGTAGACACAATGTCAACAAATGAAGCAAAGGAAAATCCCTAGCTTCAGGGTCTCGACGTCAACATCGACAACCTAGAGATCAACACCGGCGTTTCTCCATATTCCAATCGGATGCAGACACAATGTTAACAAAGCGGAGCCACGGCAAAGCCCCCTAGTTCCAAATCTCAACGGTTTAAAGACAACCTAAAGACTACTTCAGAACCATGGCAGAGTCCCTAGTTCCAAGGCTCGACGGCTACATCTACGGCCTAGAGACCGACAACAGCGTCCTTCTTCCTTCCAGCAGGATACAGGTGCGACATCAACAAACGGAGCTATGGCAAAGTCCCCTAGTTCCAAAACCTCGACGGTTCACAGACAACCCAGAGACAACCTCGACATTCGACGCAATATTGCAGGCACAATGTCAACCAAAGAAGCTAAGGAAAATACCCCGCTTCAGGGTCTTGACGGCAACTCAAATGAGACCTGAAAAGACTATCGGAGATCATCCCACACCAGCGCGGAGTGGTTATGACTCATCGGGGCTCCCAAGCTGAGCCTAACCTCAAGTAAAAAGCGACATGGAATACATAACGCTAGCTCTTTCGATGATAATATTACCTGGAAGATTATTTAAAGACATTTTGTCCAGCCCCCAAAGGGATCAGAGACACGACAGTCGCGGGGCTACCTGAACAAAAAGATTGCATATCGGGGAATATACCGGCCAACGCGACGGTGCGACGGGTAAAAAACCCCAGTACCATAGTCCCTAACAGACTTCTATTAGCAGGAGTTAACTGTGACGTTAGGAAACCCTTGCGAGAACTTCTCGATTCGTCTCGACCCGTGAGGAAATTAGTGCTCTTGTGAGAACTTCTCGATTCGTCTCGACTCGTAGGGAAAAACCTTAGGCAATGGGAATAAGGACCTGTTTCCTAAGCACTAGGGCCCTGCAAGTCGGTCCAAGATGGACTATTGTATACTATTCACGGGCCACACTCTCTAAAGTCGAATCTCGACAAGGAGGGAAACAACCACTTATGAATCCTCTCGACTTGTAAGCGGGAAAAATTCTCTTGTGAGATCCTTACGACTCTTAAGAGAAAACACAGTTAGGAATCCTCACGATTCCTAAGGAGAAAAGATACCTACGGGATCCCTCGACTCGTAGGGAGAAAACCCTTTATGAGACCCTCACGGCTCATAAAGTTGAAAAGTCTTAGGCGGCAGATCTGAGCATGTTTCCTAAACCATCGGTTCTTATCTCGATTCGTGTCGACCCGTAAGGAAATCAGTGTCTTTGCAGGAATACCTCGATTAGTCTCGACCTCCAAGGAAATCAGTGTCCTTGGCAAAACCTCGATTCAGGGAAATTAGCGTCCTTGACGAGAACATCTCGATTCGCGTCGACCCGTAAGAAAATCAGTGTCTTTGCAGGAATCTCTCGATTCGTTTCGACCTCTAGGGAAATCAGTGTCCTTGGCAAAATATCTCGATTCAGGGAAATCGGCGTCCTTGTCGAGAACATCTCGATTCGTGTTGACCCGCAAGGAAATCGATGTCTTTGCAGAAATCTCTCAATTCGTCTCGACCCCAGGGAAACCAGTGTCCTTGGCAAAATATCTCGATTTAGGGAAATCGGCGTCCTTGACAAGAACCTCTCGATTCGCGTCGACCCGTAAGGAAATCAGTGTCTTTGTAGGAATCTCTTGATTCGTCCTGACCTCAGGGAAATTAGTGTCCTTGCGCATGAAAAGAAAATTCTCTTGTGAGATCCTTACGACTTTCAAGAGAAAATGCACTTAGGAGTTCTCACGACCCTTAAGGAGAAAATTCACCTTCGGGATCCTCTCGACCTGTAGGGAGAAAAGTCTTTATGAGACCCTCATGGCTCATAAAGATGAAAAGTCTTAGGTGGAAGATCCTAACCCTGTCTCCTAAGCCATCACTGCCCTGCAAGGAGGTCAAGATGAACTATCCACGGGCCACACTCTCCCAAGTCGAATATCGACAAGGTGGGAAACAACCACTTACGATTCCTCTTGACTTGTAAGGGAGAAAATTCTCTTGTGAGATACTTACGACTCTCAAGAGAAAACGCACTTAGGAGTCCTCACGACCCCTAAGGAGAAAATTACACTTACGAGATCCTCTCGACTCGTAGGGAGAAAAGTCTTTATAAGACCCTCATGGCTCATAAAGTTGAAGAGTCTTAGGCGGCAGATCTTAACCCTGTCTTCTAAGCCATCACTGTCCTGCAAGGAGGTCAAGATGAACTATCCACGGGCCATACTCTTCCAAGTCGAATATCGACAAGCGGGGAAACATCCACTTACGAGTCCTCTCGACTTGTAAGGGAGAAAATTCCCTTGTGAGATCCTTACGACTCTCAAGAGAAAATGTACTTAGGAGTCCTCACGACCCTTAAGGAGAAAATTACACCTATGGGATCCTCTCGACTCGTAGGGAGAAAAGTTTTTATTAGACCCTCACGGCTCATAAAGTTGAAAAGTCTTAGGCGGCAGATCCGAACCTGTTTTCTAAGCCATTGCTGCTCTACAAGGAGGTCAAGATGGACTATCTGCGGGCCACATTTGCCAAAGCCACATTCGCCAATGAAATAAAGAAGCTACTTACGGGTCCTCACGATTCATAAGGAAAAATACCTGAGTGAGATCCTTACGACTCACGGAGGCGGTGAACACTTAGAAATCCTCACGATTTCTAGGGAGAATTTGCACCTTCGAGATCCTCTCGACTTGTAGGGAGAAAAAACCTTCTTGAGACCTTTACGGCTCATGAAGATGAAAAAAGTCTTAGGCTACATGGACTCTAAACTTGTACCCTAAGCCCTCAATTCTATTGCCATGCATAACTCTGCACTACTTCACCCACGTACATACTTACGTGGGCAAAATAATGGGGGGCATTTGTTCCCTTATAAAAAAATGAATAATAAATAAAAGCAAAGGGAAAAAGTCCCCAAATGGAGTATCACGTGCCCACACGTGATAGGCGCTGCGCTTGACAAACTAGGCTAAAACTGGGCCTCATGTGTAGACACGTGACCTCTATATACAAAGTATATAAGCACCAGAATAATGCAAACAATTGGCCAGAACAAAAACTCACATGATAGCATGTGACACTCTTTGGTAGGCTTAATTTGGTGGGGTCCCATGCTACACGTGATGGGCTCCTATGTCTTCTGAACCGATAGAATTAAATTCTAATTAAGAGGAATCATAACCCCTAGTTAGAAAATGTTTCCTTAAATCTTTCCAAATAAGAAAGATTGTGCTCTATAAATCAGAGCACCGTTGGATCAAAAATCCAATGGTGACTAAACATCACCAAGATACAGAATAAGTTCTGTATGGGAGAATATTTTTCCCAATCTTGCTAAAAACAAGAAAGATGACTTCTGTAAAACAGAAGCCCTTAGATCAAAGATCCAACGGTGGGAAACATTCCCCAAATCCATCAGAAATCTCTCAATAAGAGATTTCCCTAACTGATTCAACAAATCGGCCTCCCCTATATAAAGGACCCAAGACTTCAAATCTTGTACTGAGGAAACCCCCCATAAACTTCAAGTTCAAAAATATAGAAAACAGAGAGGAAAACCCATTGGTAAGCAAAAACCAAAAGAGAATTTAATTCTCAAACCAAGAGTTTAACTCTTCTCAAAGAACTTAGTTCTTCCTCTGGTTGGGATCTGCAGAAGCAGATCTCCCCACAAGTTGAGAATTTAATTCTTATTGGGGAGATTCTGTTATGTAGATCCAAACCTAGGGGAAAGAACTAAGTTTAAAGAATTTAATTCTTACCAAAAAGATATAGGAATTTAGTTCCTCTGATAAAACTATGGTTTAACCCTATAAAAGAATTTAATTCTTATAAAAATAAGGGACCTGAAATTCACAAAACTCAGATCCAGAGCTCCATACATATTAGTGTTCTATGCTACACAATAAAAGCTTACATGTCCCCACGTGAGCACCGTTGAGAAACAAAAAAAGGGAAGACTGAGATCTAGCCACATGACCCTTGAGAAGTGCTCAACACTTATAAAAGAGAAAAGGGAATAAACCCTAATTTTGGGGCGCCTCACGTGATCCCACGTGACCCTTGAGAAGTGCTCATCACTTATAAAAGAGAAAAGGGGAATAAACCCAAGACAGTTCCTATTCTGGGGCGCCTCACGTGATCCCACGTGACCCAACAGTGCTCGGCACTAGAATAAAAGAATAAAAGAGGCAGCGCCCAACTTTAAGCGCTTCACGTGCCACACGTGGGCGCCCCAACTTTTAGTGTTTAACACTGCTTCAAGCGCCTCACGTGACCCCATGTGAATACCTCAACTCTTAGCGTTTAATACTACTCCAAGCATCTCACGTGACCCCACGTGAGCGCCTCAACTCTTAGTGTTTAACACTACTCCAAGCGCCTCACGTGACCCCATGTGAGCGCCTCCAACTCTCAGTGTTTAACACTACTCCAAGCGCCCATGTGACCCCACGTGAGCGCCTCAAAATTCTTAGTGTTCAACACTACTATAAGGCCTCACGTGGGGGCACGTGAGCGATGAGCATATACTAGTGTTTAACACCATAAGAGGTCAGCTTCAAACCCCAAATTGGCTAAGTCTTTCCTGAGATTAAATCTCTAAATAAACCGAGCCTCCATGCTCATGACTGATGACTCCTCAATCTGAAATCTGGTTCAAGGGTACATCTCTTCATACCTCTGATACACGTCGTTGTAATTCTTCAACGTCTTCAGAGAGATGGAGGGTCCTCATAATCAATAAAGTTTGGTGCATCCACAAACGGTTAAACCTTACAGACTATGTTGTCTTTAAACCGTACAGACTATGATGTCTTTAAACCAGACTATGATGTCTCTAAACCTTATGGACTATGAGGTCCTTAAACTCATGGACTATGATGTCCTTAAACCCAATGGACCGCAATATTCCTAAACTAAAACGATAGAGTCCAAATACTCTTTCGTTGGATCTAAATGATCCCAAAACCTTGTTGAGTAGATCTTAGTCTAAAATTAGACTAACGTATCCTTAAAAAATATTTAAGTTGATCTTAATCTAAAACAAGATTAATGATCCTTAAACCAACCCAAACCCAAATCTAAGAAAATACGGATCTGGACTAATCCACACCCTACGGGCGACAACATAAATTAGTCTCCGTATACAATTTACGGGCAACCAAAAATAAAGCAAACAAACACGACACGAAGTGACCATCTGGAGAAGGAGTAA
Source organism: Agapanthus africanus (assembly GCA_030015575.1). Classification (NCBI taxonomy): domain Eukaryota; kingdom Viridiplantae; phylum Streptophyta; class Magnoliopsida; order Asparagales; family Amaryllidaceae; genus Agapanthus; species Agapanthus africanus. Next base: position 409,442,419 of record CM057349.1, on the reverse strand, counting down.
GTGGTTACCGCTATGCGGTAGCGTAATTAACTGAAGGGGCCTGCGCCTGCAGGGAAGAGCGTCCATGTTCTCCTCCGAAACACAGAGACGCGACCGCGTAGGTCCGTCTTGCCTGAATTTGGGGGCAGATGCTAATTGGTGCTATCCGTCCACCTCTCCGAAGATGCCAAGTTGATTTATCACACCATGTATTGAAGTTGTAACAACCTAGTTCATTTATACCAATTCCAGTTCCCGTATTTACTTATCTGTGGTATTTTCTTGATTTATCGTGTTTTGGGTGCGAATGGTACTTTACATTTTACATTGCATTCGACCCGACCCGCTTGCTTGAACCTGTTTGTTTCATATTTATGCATTACCTTGACTTTTTACATAGACACGTGCATTTCATGTTTACTGCATACTGGCATTTCATCTGGCATTGCATCTTTTACCATATAACATTTTAAGTCATATAAAATATTTTAAAAATACATAACATGGCTTGCATGATACCCTTAACCCCGTGGTAGCATCCGCGCATCTTGTTCTCGTCCCGTTCAGTGAAATGGACGTATTTGGATGGCTACGCGTACGTACGTGTATCCGTTCTTGGGGGTATGCATTTTCGTTACGTGAGCATTCATTTTGAAATTTGGAGGTCGCATATATTTTTCGTATTTTAAATATGAAATTTTAGACCCGACCCGGGCGCGTTTTGAAATATTTTTGTATCCCGCCAAAATTCAAATCAATTAATTTAATATCTTTATATTTTATCCAACTTTTAAATTTCGATAATAAATTAAAATCTTTTTAAAATTTTAAAATCCTAATTCCTAACTAACCCAGCACAATCCAGCTCTCCCTCTCACTGGCCGTGGCCCCCACTTCCCTCTCTCTTTCCTTCTCTCTCTCTTCTCTCTTTCTTTCTCTCTTTCTCTCTCCCCGCTAACTTCCAAAATTCTTTCTCCTCACTATTCACTCCCCTCCCTCTCTCCTCTCGATCTCGCTCTCTCTCTCCTCTCTCAGATTCTCTCTCTCTCTCCTCTCTCTCTCTCTCTCTCTCAGATTCACTATATCTCTTTCCTCTCTTTCTTTATCTCTCACTCTCCCTATATATATATTATTTATTCTTTCTTCCTCCTTCCTCATTTTCTTTTCAACCCGCAAGAACCTAATCAACCCTCGCCGTCGCCCCTCACCTGCCTCGCCGTCGACGACCGTACCCATCTCCTTCATCACCTCATCTCCGCCACCTCAATCTCTCCTCGTCCTCGTCCTCACCTCCATTCTCCCTCTCTCTTTCTTCAAAGAATAGAACCCAAGCACCCCTCCTGCACACCGCTACAACGCCGGCGAAGATCACCGGAGTTGATCTCGTCGTCGCCCCCTCGTTCCCTGACTCCAGTACGATCCAGTGAGCCTTCTTCTTCCCCTTTTCCTTCTTCCTTTCTGCCCTTTTCTTTCTTTCTTTCTTCTGTTCTTTCTTTCTTCTTTAAAACCGTTCTTTGTCCTTTTGTAGTTCGCAGGAGCCGGACGTGACGTCGACGATCCCGACGATCCAGACGTCGTACCTGGCTTGTGTGATCACCTTTATGCATTGTTTGGAACCATTCCGTGTACCGTGCGCGCGTCGCGACATTTCGCCGACGTGAGACGTTCCGTACACATCCGTTTCTTGATCCGTCGAGGCAAGTTAATCTTGCTACATTCTATATAACTCATTATGTATCTATTTAAATAAATATTATACCTATAGTTTAAATCTAGTACCCCATGTTTAATTTTATAACGTTTCGATGTTCCGTTTGCATCCGTTTATATCATTTTAGATCTAGGTTATAGAAAACCTATCTTGTTGCATACTAGATTACAATATACTGCACCCATATCAATATTTATATCATATATTGCTTAGTTGTACATCCTACATTACCATTTTATAGTTTTATAACTTTTCGGATACCGTTTGCACCCATCTCATTTAGAATATGTATAACTGCATCCATAGATCATATTAATACATAATACTGTGAAATTAACACCCCATGTTTAGTAAAGTGCATCCTAATTAGTATTGGAACTATAATGTAACCCTAATCGATAATTGTGCATCCATATCTTGAATTTATATTTATTGGCATACCACATCACATTATTGCATTTTATTGTTATATTAGTACTCCATACTTGTTTTTGTGTACCCATGCTTATTACAGTTTGATTATGAGTACCCACGTGATACTTGTGCATTCCCCTGACATGACTTGATACACTACTGCTTGACACGACTTGATACCTGTGCACTACTTGACCTGACCTGATACATGTACACCACCTGACATGACCTGATGTACCACATCTTGACATATTACCTGATCTTGTTACTAATGCCGACAATCTTGACCTATTGTCCCTACGGACATTTCCTGTTGTCTATTCAGACAAACCTGTACCTTCTTGATCCTGTGTTGGCATTAGCTCCAGATTTATCAATACCTGACTTGAACACATAACTTAGGGGTATGGGGAAATCAATGAAACCTGACTTGTAACTTGACAGTTCGATGCCTTTACTGATCAGTCTTACGGGCTAGGCCAGCCCCGGGATGATGCTGCTGACATCATTCATCGTTACATACTACCTTTTACTGCCTAGCGGCACGTCTCGGATTCAGCCCGAGAATCTTGACCGTGGTCCCGGGCATGCATGGGATACTATTGAGTTACATCGATGATTCATCAAATTGATTTCAAAGACTTGAGAGTAGTTAACCCAGTAGATCAGTTTAGATTACTCACTGCACACCTCCTGTGCCTTACCCTTCACTGTCCTTATTTATGTTACTGTTATACCTGTTTTACCGTTCATACTCATACCTGCATGTCTTGCTATCCCCTGTTTATATTATTGATTGATATTATGACGCACTGACGTCTGGGTTTTGCATGGCCCAGATTCTTTACCTTTGCTGTAGGTCGAGTAGGAGTATTTCAGTCAGCAGGCCGAGCAGTGAGGACCTGTTAGTATTTTGGTTTTATTTATGCATTTTCATTCCTGATGTGAGCCCGCATTATGGGACGTACATTCCAGTTTATTCTTGTATTGGATCTTTTGCTTCCGCATTATTTTATTCTTGACTCGTTATTCTGGCTTATGGACATGTATTAAATAGTTATTATTATTGTTCTTGATATCTCTACAGCCGTAATATGACTGTGGAGGGATATTTCCTATCCACGGGAAGCATGGTTGGCTCTGTCACGTGCCTATCTTAGCGTACTCTGGGAAGCAGGGCGTGACAGAAGGTTTAAATGGATGCGGCCGATATAGCAGACTTCATCAGATTCCCTCTTGTTTGAGGGGTTTTTGATTGTGGGGACGCTCTTCCCTGCAGGCGCAAGCCCCTGCAGTTAATTACGCTACCGCATCGCGGTAACAACTTTCTCCTTCTCCAGATGGTCACTTCGTGTCTTGTATGTTTGTTTTGTTTTTGGTTGCCCGTGGATTGTATACGGAGACTAATTTATGTTGTCGCCCGTAGGGCGTGGATTAGTCCAAATCCGTATCTTCTTAGATTTGGTTTTGGGGTTGGGTTTAAGGATACGTTAGTCTCATTTGAGACTAAGATCAACTTAAACGTTTGTTAAAGATACGTTAGTCTAATTTTAGACTAAGATCAACTTAACAGTTTGTTAAGGACACGTTAGTCTAATTTTAGACTAAGGTCAAGTTAACCATTTGTTAATGATACGTTAGTCTAATTTTAGACTAAGATCTACTTAACAGGATCATTTAGATCCAACAAAAGAGCATATGGGCTCTATTGTTTTAGTTTAGAGACTTTGCGGTCAATTACCAGTTTAAGGACATAGTGGTCCAGGGTTAAGGACATTATAGTCCGTGGGTTTAAAGGGACCCCACAGTCTGAGGTTAAGGACATCATAGTCCGTGGGTTTAAAGGGACCCCACGGTCCAAGGTTAAGGATATCATAGTCCATAAGTTTACGGACCCTACAGTCTATGGAATGATTGGTTATCGGGACCCATCACCTCTTTGAAGACGTTGAAGGATTACAACGACAAATCTCAAAGGAGTGAAGAGATGTACCCTTAAACCAAAGTTGATTGAGAAATCTGTAGTCCAATTTAGGACTAAGATTAATTAATTAGATTATGAGCATATTGGCTCAGTTACTCTGAATTGAGGACTTATGGCCAACTTGGGCTAAGTCCAATTAAGTTTGAAATGTTGGCCCTTTGTTTGACTGTTGAACATTTGTCTGGGTTAAGCCCTCCTATTATTTAGCAATGCTAAACAGGGGTTTGGGGGCTTTGACCATATTTTGTCTTTTATTGAGTGCTGAGCACTCATATGAGATAATCAATTTTGGAAGAAAAAAGTGTGTTTGAGGCTCAGTCAAAAGAATAGGGTACTGCCTCTGGAAGATTTAGCCAATTTAGGCTAAGACTGGTTAGAATATAGTGTTAAACACTAGCATATATCTGGTGGTCACGTGTTCCCACGTGATGCATTTAGAATAGTGTTAAACACTAGGGATGAAATGCTCAAAATAGTGTTAAACACTAAAAAGATGAAGCGCTCATGTGAGGACACGTGAGGTGCCCTAGGATTGGGCTAAGCTTCCTTTATTTTATTCTCAGAATATTTAAATAAGTGTTAAACACTTTCAACCTTCTAGGCCATCACGTGTGGGCACGTGATGGGCATCCATGCACTGGATATTGAAAGGATTTGCTAGGGGTCACGTGGGAACACGTTGTAAGTGCACGGCGGTGCCCCGGCCGTCTGAACGAGGCCAAAATGCGGAAATGATGATTTACTTTAACTTTTGAACCGACACCACCGTGCACAAAAATCCCGGATCGGGCCATTAATCTAATTCTAGCTAACTAAAGAATGGGTAGAGAGATATACCAAGCGATCCGTGTCCTTCGGTCTTCTCATTGTCGTCCCGATCTCCCCGCGGATTCTCCGGTCTTCAACTCCTCGTCGGAAAGGCACCACATCCCCGGGTTCTTTTACGGGCTCCCACCTCTGGACCGAGGCAACTCGGGCACGAAGTTGGCGAACCGACGTCAAGATTTGCTGTAGAATAGTGTGGAACGGTTTGTCTCTTGGGGTTACTAGAAGTTGCCTTTTGGTGGAGAGATGAACTATGGAGTTGAACTTGGGAATTTTGGTGAAGCAAAAATGATATGAGATGAACCAAAATACTACACCAAAATTGGACAGCCCCTTAGGCTTGTGGCCGGCCAAGACTTTTTGAAGAAGGAGAGAGTGTAGCAAAATGTCAAGAAGGGTGAGAAGCAATCATGCAAGCCAAAGGAAAAATGGTTATCATAATGAATCATGATCACCAAACCAAGTCCAACACTCAATCACCTACCATCTCATCACAAAGTCAAACAATCATGAAGTGAAGAAGTCAAATGATGGTGCAACCATCATGAAGCTACAATATGCAAAGACAACCCTCCAAAATGCTTATTTGCACAAATGCAAATAAGCCCTCCTCCACCAATCTTCGGCCAATGAAAGATATAAAGAAAAATGGCCGAAACGGAAAGCAAACTGGCAACTTCAAAAAACAGATCCCGTAATAAATTACAGGAAATCCCCGCTACTGTATATACATACCCGCATTTGTATTCCGACCGAATACAAATGCAATGAGACAAAATCTACACTGTACAATACTAGGATCCGGCTTAAACCAAAGCCCGCTAGTATTTTCCGTCCGATCATGATCCGTGCAATACCGCTCGTATCTGATCGAACCCTGCCATATCTCCATACGGCCTCTATAGCGTTTCGCCCGAAACTTGAGAAACTGGTCTGTGGGGGACTCTAAAGACTCGTCAATACTTTGGTTGTGGATTTAACTACTAGCACGTCAGAGGTATTAGCCTATACGTAACGGGCTACCAGGTATTGACCAAAAGGGACGTCGATGAGCGAACTCATCCTGACACGCTACTGAGCCCGTCAGTGACAATATTCGTACAGTCCGGTCCGTTCGTCTATGAGCATCGCATGGCGGGCCTAGGGGGTTAGTAAAAGTCAGACCCCAAAAGCGGTACAAGTCGTGTCGGAGAGTAATCCAGAACACCCTGAGATACTACTGGAATACCTACCAGCAAATCTCCTGCCTTCGCTAAGGACTTTCATGTACTGGCTCTCCTAGACACAGCGCGACCTCACCCCCAATACCGGGAGAGACGAACCCCTGCAGATCCGCTCACTGCCTCCATGTGGCTCGGGACTGTACCCAACTAAAACCTGTTTGCACGTCTCCTTTGAGCGTGGTAGGGTAGTAATCAAAGCACAGTGGGAACTCATACGAGAAAAATGACGATCTCAGGTCGATGAACTAACCTGTACACATGTCACCAGGGAAATACTATCTGACGTCAGGTATAATACCAACTAGCATGTTCCCGGCAAGTCCTGTCCAGTGTACTCATAACCCAATGAGCACCTGTATACATCTTAGGTGAAGCAACTGACACCAATGGCTTGTGAGACCGGCCACCGCCCCTCGTCGGGATCTCGACTGTATACACTAGTCTACTCTGGAGTATCGATGCCTGTCTCGAAACTCCCACAACTAGGGACCTTTTAAGGATATGCTTATAGACCCCAGCTCCCACGTATATGATCGCCCTCATACTGCTGGTAGTCAAGCAAGAATCCTAGGGGCTCTATCAACGCGTAATAGTGACCTATAAGGTCACCTAAAGCAGTACACGATGATAAAGATAAACCAGATAGCATACTATCATATTGAGTAAGACTGTCCTATCGGGATGGGTCCTCCATCAATCATTGCAATCACGTGCCTGTGATCCAATAATTGACTCTGAGGGCACAATCTCCAACAATCTCCCACTTGCACTCAAGGCTAATTATTGCGATGTCGCATACTCACAGCCCGTGTGATACCGAACACCCAACTCCTCTACTAGTCAGTCCCACAAAACCCGTTTGCGAAACTATTGCGTTCGAGGAATAGCCTCAGTGAGTGGATCCGCTTTTATATTTCTTTCTATGTTTCTCTAAATCTCAAGTTCGCGGAGAAACCCATCTCCCGAAATGAGCAATACCTGTCTTAGAATGTGTCTGGATGTCTGATGGGACCTAGCTCATAAATGAACTCCAAGTCCAAACTTCTTAGACTGTATCGAGAACTGAACTTAAGCAGTATCCTGCGCCTTGCCTCCCTCAGTATCTACTTGGACCACCTGTCCAAAATACTGCCCCTCGTCAGAGGGAAAACTATAACTCTGACAGCCACTCTGTCATCCAGGTCACCTCGGAAGCCTGGAATGATAACTGTCTCCCGAATGAGGCTGTCGTTATCATATCCCTAAAACATCCACTTATGTTCTAAAACTGTTTCCGATCGTTTCTCCGGGATAGGATTAATATCAACTTATTGCATCTACTGCAAAAACAACATCTGGTGTGGTACTTGACATCTCATGATTGACTCAATTGCCTAAGCAAGTGATCCGCCAATCATGCACATCCCTTTCCCCTTTAGTCTGTAAGACTCCTTTAGAGAGGGTGACTCCATCACCTGTAGGTATACTACCGTGCCAGGAGTCGTCCATTCTAAAAACTCTTAGAATGCTGTCTAAGTACCCTGATTGGGAAACCACCCAAATCTAAATCTATAGATCTAGTAACCAGAATGTCTTGATATTATATCCAAGTCCCATGTGTGACAACCAAAGTATAACCGATCGTAGTATAGGAATATCACTTCCTACTCTGTGTAAATCATCCAAATACCAGGACATCACACCCTAATACCTTCTTAACAGATCCATCCCCTATTCTGATGAAGTCAAACCTATGACTGTTGCATCAGAAATAGATGATCTATCTCCGCTATATCTGCTTTAGTCCATAGACATAAGCCACTTGTCCACTATGCTTCCGCTGCTTCCACTGACTACGACAACCCTCTGGCAGAGTCATATAGATGTACATTTCTAAAGCTAGTTTAGAACGACGCTATACTCATCCTCCTGCCGGGTCTCACAGTCTGGAACAACAGCAATGGCAAGTCTGGGTAAACAAGAACCTCCCTGTCACCGTCCTTGAGGCAACCAAAGTACCTCTCGAGTGCCTGAGGTTACCCACCATATCTGCGGAGTGGCTAATGGAATGTTAAATCAGAATGAATCTTTAGGTTCTTATCAAATTTTCAGTAATCGTATGCGGTTCTAGAATCACTTCCAGTTCTACCATACTCCCACTACCGTTTTCTGAAAAAATCCATTTTTGTTAAAACTGTGGCGAGTCAAGAACAATATCACTATTGATCTTTCAGATGGTAGAAAGTCAACCCTCGTCATAGCCCGGGTCAACCCACAAACAGCCATTACAGAAACGTGCCTTGAGTCATCCAGAGTCTGGTTTTAAGCATAAGCCGGACAACTCCCCGTACCTTAGCAATGTCAAGATATGAACTGTTCTATATCCAATACAGAAACAGAGGCACTGATTTAATTGAACCAGATTCAAATCATGCAGCTGTCTCTAGTGCATGTCAACTAAATGGAGAGAGGCCGATCAGCATTACTCAACTTTGGAGTGCTTCCACTTATGAGTAACCTGAAAGAGAAGCAAGTTCTCTTAAACATTACTATTAACTGAATACCATACACAAGTATCTACATCTTCGATCATCTTGAAGAATCCCGATACTTGCAACACCTGGTTCTCTACTCTATTCTTATACCTATAATTTCTTAAAACTCAGACCTTGTGTTTCTACGAAACACCTGTCTAAAATCTAGAGAAGTTATAAGTAAGACGAATATAGTACGAGAACCAACCCCTTTGTCCTAATGGACACTGGACAACATACAATACTCTGTATAAGTCCCTTGAGTCTATTAACTCATTCCCTGTGTGTCGTAGGTTGAAAACTGTACTTATGGTTAAGAAGAATTACACTGCTGTTTAATACTCCTTACCTAACCATCCACTGATATAGGTAAATGTCATAGACATAATTTCAAAAAGGTATATCTCACTCTATGAAAATAGACGTACAGATATATCAATTTGAAATTGGTGCATAACCGCGAATATCAACCAAATATTTGACGTCCGGCAAACAGCCCAGGTGATTTCCTCAAATATCACCGATTACAACGAATCCCGATATAATGAGGATGATCACCCAATTCCTAATAACTTACTCCCACTCATCATCTGTAAAACCATACAGATGTGAGAATCATACCTGGTAAATACATACCCTGGAGCAAGGACTAATCGGGAAATCAGTTTTCTTTTAACAGTACACAGTGAAACTGAAACATTGAAGTGTTTCATAGGGGTATCCGGGTATTCTTAGTAATGTCTCTTCCATTATCCAGATTCACAACTGTAACCGTATATTTCTTTGCCACCTCTCCAAATCCCTTCATATGTCTTTAGTCATTACCTTCTGCACACCCCTTTAGGCCAAATGGTTTTCTTCCTTCCCTACCGTTCGGCACTAGCCTATGGTTTGGAAGAAGACTATCCAATAAGCATAATGGGTGTACTGTCCTAATCTTAGGAGCACTCGCAATGCGAGAGAATGTGAAAATAAAAGACAATCGAATAAACCTTATTCCTATTTCTCCTGAACCAGAATCCATCCCCGAACTGGAACAAGTTCCTTTCGAGTTCGTATATAACCATACGATGGAGTATCCAATAAACTGTGGATCTTCGTAGTGATACGGAGTGTTCTGGAGAAATACAAAGGTGAAGTGGGAGTGGTAATGAAATACTTGGTTTGGTCGTGAATATCAGTCGCAATTTACTTTGCCCTCCTTCTAATCCCTTTATTTGTCTTAACTTTACCTTCTGTACACCATCGTTAGGCTAATTGGTTTTCTTCATTCCCTACCGGTCGGCACCTGCCTGTGGTTTGGAAGAAGACTATCCAATTTGCGTAATAGGTGTACTATCCCCTAATCTAAGGGGCACTCGCAACCTGAGAGAAGGAAAAAAGAAAAGACAACTGAATAGTCCTATTCGTTTTCTCCAGAACCGGAAACCATCCTCGAATAAATTCCTTCGAGTTCGTATATAACTATATGACTGAAAGGTTCCTAGGCACCCTATAGAGGTCTCACAAGGCATCTAACATGCCATTTTAAAAAAATTATGGTGCCGAGAAACCCTAACACGGATCTTAGACTAGAAATCTAGGCGAAAAGCTAAGCTAGTTAGCAAATTAACTAAAGGTCGGAAGCTACAACCTTTGTAGATCCGGATATCCTCCTCCTTAGCTCCTCGTGGTCATTCCCTCGCTGTCCATCATGAATTTTGAACTCATGCTTCGTCTTCGTCGGAGAAACGGGCGAGCTAGGTCGTCGGCTTCGTGCCGAAGATGATCTACGTCGAGGCATCACTAGTTCGAGCTCCGACTTCACAAACTTGTGAAACTTATGAAGTAAACACCCAAAACAACTTGGCAAGAGGTAGAGGGTGAAGAAATAGGAGGTGGGTTCACTTTAGAATTGGATTTTACTCACTAAAACTCAAGTTGCCATTAATGGCATCAAGGTTGCTCACTTGAAGAAGAAGAAGATGATGATGAAGCTAGTTATGATAACTTGAGTTAAAATGAATAATAAACTCAATATTTATCATAACTTAACTAAGGTTAAGTGTAGAGAATTAACCATGGTGATTAGAGTGGGTTAGGGTTAAGCAAAATGACAAGAATGGTTGCATAAAGTCAAATGTTCATGAAGCATCTCATAAGAAACAAAACTTGCCACCATTATCATTTATACTTATCCAAATGAATAAATGAACAAATAAATGAATAAATAAATATGCAAAACCCTAATTATCATAATAACCATGGTTTAATCCTATTCACTTAACCATATGATCAAGTATCATCAAACATGATACAAAAAGTACACAAAAGTATATCACATATACAATGTGCAAATCAAGTGAGAAAAATCCGTTTAAAGTGAACCAATACTAGTTAATGCAAAGTAATATATCAAATATATAATCATACATTAAATCATTAAATCAACACTTGATTCAATGATCCGGTCATGTCGCACACGACCGACTAGTATCCAATGTATCGCTTATCGAATCAATGATTCGATAACTAGGTCATATCGAATATAACCAATCGAAACATTTATCGCGAGAATGAAATGTGGTATCACATACGCGCATTATTCTCGGTCCCGCACATATCTCATATGCGCTCCTATTTCGTTTCGCTTGAACCAGGAAACCTCTGTGTAGGACTCTAAAGACTCGTCAATACGCCGGTAGCAGATGATGATCATATCATGCACCCACAAGCCGCAAGCGGTCTGCTAAATGTAACGGCCACCCGGGTATTGAGCGATCAGAAGATCGACGAGCTAGCCCGCTCACACTCCTGCGAATCCGACCAGTAACACTTACCGTACAGTCCGGTCTCTTCGTCTGATATGTCGCATATCAAGTCTAGGGGTGGTAAACGTCAGACCCCAATAACCCGATAAGTCGTGCCGATGTGAGGCTCGTAACGGGTCGAGAAACTACTGGTAACACTTACCAGCAAATCTCTGATCAGCCCTGGCCAGGGACTTCCCTGTTACGACCAATCGAGCACAGCGCAACATCTACCCCCAATACCGGGAGAGACGAAACCCCTCCTATCGCTCATTGCCTCCATGTGACTCGGGACTGTACCCAAAGACCACCGTTTTGCACGCCCTAATGGACGTGGTAAGGTGGAGATCAAAGCACAGTGGGAATCACACAAGACTCTATGACGATCTCGGGTCTACAGACTAACCTGTACAAGTGTCACCTGAGAACTGCCATCTGACGTGAGGTATAATACCATCTGGGAGTTCTCGGCGAGTCCGTCCAGTGTACCCAGTCTCCACTGAGCACCCGTATACCATCTCTGATGTCAAACACCAATGGATATGGGATCATCCATCGCCCATCACATGGGTCGAGAAGCGTATACGCTAGTCTACTCTGGTATATCGATGCCCCGTCTCGATACACCCACGACTAGGGACCTTGAAGGATGTACTTATGGACTACCATGTCCCCACTAGTATGATCTGCATCATAGTCCAGGTAGTCAAGTACAAATCCTAAGGGCTTTACCAACATGTAACTATAAGACAGTATAAAGAGACTAGTGTACATATTAAGATAAAGAGCAACCAGATAGCATACTATCATGTCGAGCAACAAAGTCATCTCTATATATGTCCAAGCATCCAATATAATATACATAATCTGTACAATACTGGCCTCTAGGGCATACATACAACTAACAATCTCCCACTTGCACTAGGGCCAGCTGCTGTAGTATCTCATACCGAGTATCCCGAAGAGTCTCTCAAACTGTATCTGGGGAATAGCCTTCGTGAGTGGATCCGCCGTGTTGTTCTTCGTGTCAACCCTCCTGACCTCGATCTCCCGGCGATCAACTATCTCCCGGATCAGGTGATACCGCCTCAGAATATGCCTGGATCGCTGATGGGACCTGGGTTCCTTGGCCAAAGCCACCGCTCCATTGTTATCGCAATACAAAGGTATTGGACGCTCAACAGATGGAACCACTCCAAGTTCAGTAATGAACTTCTTGATCCAGACAGCTTCTTTAGCAGCATCGTTGGCAGCGATGTATTCAGCCTCCATCGTCGAGTCTGCCACGGTTTCCTGCTTGGAACTCTTCCAGCTAACCGCCCCTCCGTAAAGGGTAAAGACAAAGCCCGACTGCGACTTAGAGTCGTCCTTATCACTCTGGAAGCTCGAATCGGTAAAGGACTCCAGTTGGAGTTCTCCGTTACCATACACCAAGAACATATCTCTAGTCCTTCGCAAGTACTTGAGAATGCTCTTCACAGCTGTCCAGTGACTCTCTCCAGGATCAGCTTGATACCTGCTCACTACACTTAGTGAGTATGCTACATCGGGTCTGGTACATAGCATCGCATACATGATAGAGCCTACTGCCGAGGCATAGGGTATCCCTTGCATGCGAGTGTTCCCCTCCGAACGGCGGCCTGCGACGTTAGGACGTCACATGCCTGAGGTTCGGGGCAGATGCTATTTGGTTTTTATCCGTCCACCTCTTCGAAGATGCCAAGTTGATTTATGGCACCGTGTATCGAAGGTTTAGACGGATGCGGCCGATGTAGCAGACTTTGTCAGATTCCCCCTCGCTTGAGGGGTTTTTGATTGTGGGGACGCTCTTCCCTGCAGGCGCAAGCCCCTGCAGTTAATTACGCTACCGCTTTGCGGTAACAACTTTCTCCTTCTCCAGAATTTCACTTCGTGTCGTGTATGTTTATTTTGTTTGTGGTTGCCCGTGGATTGTATACGGAGACTGAGTAATGCCGTCGCCCGCAGGACGTGGATTAATCTAAATCCGTATTTAGCTAGATTTGGGTTTGGTGTTTTTAGTTTAAGGATGCATTAGTCGCATTGCGGCTAAGATCAACTTAAACCTTCGTTAAGGATACATTAGTCATGTTCTAGACTAAGATCGACTTAACATAGTGACTGATTTAATTATCTGGGCGTCGAGACTCGTCACCTCTCCGACGTCGTTGAGGGATTACAACGACAGGCGTCTGAGGAGTTCAGAGATGTACCCTTGAACCAAAGTTGACTTGGGGTTTTATTGTTTATTTAAAGATCTAAGGACACATTAGCCGTAGCTGGGGCTAAGATCAACTTAGACGGGACCGTTTAGATCCGACAAGAGAGCATTTGGGCTCTATTGTGCCAGTTTAAGGACGTGGCGGTCCATTGCCAGTTTTAGGGACGTGGTGGTCCATTATTAGTTTAGGGACGTTTCGGTCCGTCGCCAGTTTAAGGACGTAGTGGTCCATATTCCAGTTTAGGGACGTAGTGGTCCATCGCCAGTTTAGGGACGTTTCGGTCCGTCGCCAGTTTAAAGACGTAGTGGTCCATATTCCAGTTTAGGGACGTAGTGGTCCAAATTAGTTTAGGAACGTTTCGGTCCGATATTAGTTTAGGGACGTTCCGGTCCGATATTAGTTTAGGGACGTTTCGGTCTGATATTAGATGAGTGGTCGTTGGGACCCGTCGCCTCTTTGACGTCGTTGAGAAATTACAACGACAGATGTCAAAGGAGTTCGGAGATGTACCCTCGGACCGGTCGTGACTTGGTTTATGAGAGGCATTTAATTTAAGGACTTACAGCCAGGATTGGGTTAAGTCCAATTTTTTATTTTAGGCTCTGCCCGATTAGAAGAATCAATCTAAACAGGGCTCTGCCCCCTTTTATTATTTTGCAAGTCTGATTTGGGCCAGGCCCTTTTAAATAATGAGTTACAAAAACTCAGGAATTCTCCACACAGGGCCTTGCCCTTTTATTTATTCTGCAATTGGGCTAGGCCCTTTTAAATAATGAGTTTCAGAAACTCAATAATTTTCCCAACAGGGCCTTGCCCTTTTATTTATTCTGCAATTTAATTTGGGCCAGGCCCAAAACAAGGGGTTGCAGAAACCCTAGAAACCTTTAGGTTTAAGAACACAAGTGCATGGCACTTTTGATTTGAATTTGGATCTAAGAAAAAACAAGTTCTTGTTTTTTCCTGATCATACAGAACCAAGGGTTCATATCAAGTGCAAGGCACTAATTTTTTTTTTATTCTTTTATTATTATTATTTTTTTTTAGAACCAGGGGTTCATATCAAGTGCAAGGCACTAATTTTTTGTTCTTTTTATTTATTTTTTTTTCTTTTCTCTTTTCAGAAATTCTACCTCTTTTCTTTGTTTCTTCTTCTCTGTTCTTAATCTTCGCCAGCTCTCTTTTTTCTCCAAAGTTGATCTCTTTTTAATGAGGTCTGGGGTCTTATTTATAGTGCCCACAAAGTTGTTGGATTTGTTAACAAAATCTTTCCTGAATTATTTTGGGAATTTTCCCACCATTGGATCAGAGATTCAAGGGTCCCTGTTTTACAGGAGAACAGAAAAGATTTATTTAAATCTTCATTCAGTTGCTGCGCAACACACCAGCGCGTGACACGTGTCGCGCATCCGTGCGCTTGCGCAGTTGCGATTGCGCAACTGCGCAGACACGTGTCGCGCGTCCGTGCGCTTGCGCAGTTGCGATTGCGCAACTGCGCAGACACGTGTCGCGCGTCCGTGCGCTTGCGCAGTTGCGATTGCGTAACTGCGCAGACACGTGTCGCGCTGCCATGCATTTGCGCAGTTTAAGTCTTAATTTTGTTTTCTGAAGAGCCTTGCTCTGATGGGACGCACTGTCTCGGGCGTTACGCCGCCGAATCACCTTCTGCCATGTGGCAAATTGCGCGCTGCGCACGGAGACCGAAGCGTTGCTTCGAATTTTGAATTTTCAAAATTCAGTAGAGCCTTGCTCTGATTGGGGGAAACAGATGCCCCCCCACCGTTGCGCTCACGTGGCGCGCGCGTGAGTGCAACGGTGGCAAGATCCTGACCGTCGGATTGACGGGTCAAGTGAACAGGCGCAGGCGCCTATAAATAAGACCCTTGGTCCTTGGTAATTTTTTTACCATTCTCAAGAAATTAAATTTCAGAGCCTTGCTCTTATTTGAGAACTTCCAGAGCCTTGCTCTTGCGATTCCTGAAGAACTTCCAAGTTCTCTCCTTAGAACCATTCTAGGTAAATTAAATTAATTTAATTCAAATCAAACTTAATTAACAGAGCCTTGCTCTTATAGATCTTTGATCTAAAGGAAACCCCTTTGGGGTTTCTTCAACAGAGCCTTGCTCTTATAGATCTTTGATCTAAAGGAAACCCCTTTGGGGTTTCTATTCACAGAGCCTTGCTCTCAAAAATTTGCAGAGACTCTGTTCTTAGGTTTTAACCCATGAACAGAGCTCTGCTCACAGATCAACCAGAAAACTTTTTAAAAGTTTCCATGGATCTTTAAGACCCCAAAATTTTAATTCTTAGGAGTTGTGAATTTTTATTACTGCTACAGAGTTGGGCTCTTTTTTAAGAAGTTTTATTCTTTTGAAACAGGAGTTTGACAAATGTCACTCTGTGACAGAGCTTTGCTCTGAAAAGAGAAGATCTTCTCCTTGTCTCTAGGGGTCCCCCCCAATGAGGATATTCTCTTGGGAGTTCTTTTTATTGACTGATAGTCTCATCCAATGGTGGGATTGTCTCATCAAATGATGCGCCGTCATCTTGATTTTGTGGGTCCCCCTTTGGTCCCCTACCCGCTGCATCACAGTGTGGAGCAAGATTTTTATTTATTATTATTTTTTTATCATTATATTTTTTTTTAATGTTTAAGCGCCAGGCCATTAATGATATATATATATATTTTATGCAGGAAAGATGTCTGACGACTTGTCTTTTCCCTTCGTTCGCTCAGAAGAAGGGTTCCTACATGCACCAGTGGACCGGGTAGTGTTCGCCTTGATTAAAGATCACGATCCTGAGTGCAAGAGACTTCACCTATGGGGAAGGTGGTACAGCCAGATTATCCAAGGCCGCCGCAGTTTTAGTTCCGCCTCGCCTTCCGAACCCATAGTTACGATCCCCTATGCGGACAAACCCCCGGTGGAGTATGCCGTGGAGGTAAAAAATTGGAATTCAGATGACCTTCTCCAGCCTGCAATCGGCGCTATTCCGGTACAGCCGCCGCCGGCCATAGATATCTTGGGAAGGCGAATCTGTCAGGGTGAAGCACGCCCTTGGGGACAGGCTTACAATATTGGATTGAATCCGCGACCGCTTGCTGGATACCTGCCGTGGGCCCGGTACATTTTAGCGGCGAAAAGAGCTCACCTGACGAAGATAGGTTTATATTCCGCCGTCTACGTCTCGCTTTTCGAGTATCCTACTCCTCCAACGTGGTGGACAAAGGCCTTCATCGAACAATGGAATATCCCCACGCATACTTTCCTGGCAGCGGATAGGGAAGTTTCAATTTCTCTAGAGGAATTCGTTGAGCTTTCTGGTTTACCGGTGAGGGGGGAGCACTACGAAGAGCTGCTTCCTCCTGATGAGTACGTCTTTGCCACCAAGCAAGTGGTACTCGACTTGACTCCGGAAAATGCCATCCAGCATCAGCATCCGGGCCTGGTGAAGGTGTTGGAGATTTACGAGGAGCTTCATTTGGAATTGGGCGACCGAGGAGTCAGTTTTGCGGACTTCATTGCTCGTTTTATTCGCCCGGAATTTTTATTAGAGCAAGGTGAGAAGTTCGCCCAACTTGCTGATCCTTTTGGTTTCGGCCTGGACCGCCGACCTTCATCGGAAATTGATCAGCGAAGTTTTTACCTTCCCGGCACTGCTAGCGTTCCTTTCTCAGAGATCGCCGTTCCTGGCATGGATGAGGAGACCTTCTTCATCGGGTTCTTAGGTCTGTGGCTGTGCAGCTTCGCGCTTCCCATGCACCCACGCCTCATGAGGTCTTCTGTCTTTTACCCGGCGCATCAAATGGTGGCCGGTCTGCAGTTATCAGTGGGGATCGCCGGGTTGGCTTACCTCTACAATGGACTTAGCGTAGTGGCGGACGCTAATAAACCTGGGGTGCAGCCTGCTAACTTCCCGATGCATTACTTCACTTCTTGGATGGAGCTGCATGTTCGAGGAGTGTTTGGTGCCTACAAAACTCCTCCATTCTTTGAGAGATTCATATTTCCAAGAATCATACGATTGATCGGGGCTTCCATCGTGTTTGCACCTCCGCGGGAGTCTAGGGGACTGCTTCTGCGTTCGCATCTAGTCGGGGTGAAGACCTCTTTTGTGGATAAGGTCATCACCATGGGTTCCGAGACCACTAAGTCGGTGGTGCCGCTGCGTGATGACTTTAAGGGCGGTGTCTCCGTGTTGAAGGCTCGGGAAATCCTCCACCTTTATTCCATTCGGCCGGGCTACTTGGTATTTAGGCAGAATGAAACGGCCCTCTTCATGAGGTATAACCCGCATCGATTTGCCTGGCAATCGAGTTATAACCAAGGAGTCCCGTTGGAAGCCTTCTTGGGAACACCTGCAGTCGGTCCAGAGGGAGTACGGAATGCGATGCATCACTTCATCCGGCTGAACACCGGCTCCTACTTTTTCATCAGTGAGCCCAGTTGTACCCCCAAGATACTCAATTCGTATGTGGCTTGGTACGCGCACGCGATGGGCCCAATCATCTTGATGGAGAAATGCTTACTGGTCGATCGTAGGGCTGCGCCTCCCGGCGGTGATCGCAAGGCTCCATTGCAGCCCAGGGTTCAGGTTATCCCTCCGACGAAAGAGGCCGGATCTGATCGACCACGCGTGTTGGCCCCTCCGCGTGGACTGCCATTACCCGCTACGGTGGATGCGCCATTGGCGCCTCGTGCTCCCACGAAGGTGGCTAAAGTAGTATCGCCAGAGTCAGGTGTAGGGGCAGATATTGGGACCCGCCGCCCTAAAGTGGTTTCCAAGCGCAAATCCGCTCCAGGTGGATCTAAAGCTGGTGGACAGCAGAAAAAGAAAAAGTCCGCCCTTTCCCTCGATGCGATCCTCGGGTTAAAGCCTGCGGCTTCTCCTGCCAAGACCATATGCGAGTACGGCAGCAATGAGGGCTTTATGGTGGACCCTGCGGACACCAATTTGGCTGCCGCCATTGCAGCTTCGGAGCGATCGGCGAGGCTCGAAGCAATGTTAAGCAGACTCGATGAGTCAGGTAATCATCAGCCTCCTTATTTGTCATTTTATCCCATTTTTTATTATTATCTTTAGCTAATATTTGCCTCATTTTCAACAGGTGTTTCTACTGAAGAGGCCATTGCTGCCTCTCTGAAGACCTTCCAGGAGGAGGAGAAGAGGCGTACCCTAGCAAGCGTCGGTATGTCTTATCCCTTTCTCTTTTATACGGAAAGTTCGTTATCTTTTATGATAGTCGACCTGACCTTCTCTTGTTCTTTTACAGGGGTTGTATTAATCGGCGTAAGGACCCTTCCCAAGCCCGTCATCGAAGTCCCAGCTCCGTCGAAGCTGCCGCAAGAGCCTCGGCTTGATGCAACAACGAGGGATGCTCTGAAAAATCTGGAGGCATCCCTCTACACGGATGAGGAGGCTTCGCTCAAGGAAGCCATGATGGCATCTGTCTCATCGGCTCGAGAGGAGCGGAAGCGGTCCAGACGCGAAGCTAAGGCGCGCAGAGCTGCTCTGGCCGCAGGAGCGGGCCCTAGCACTGTTCCTTGTGCCGACACTCCTTCTGAAGCAGAGGCGAGCGGAGTTGCTTTGGCCATGGGAGCGGGCCCTAGCACCATTCCTCGCGTAGACACTCCTTCTGAGGAGGCCCCTGTTGCCCTATCTACTGCTTATAGGCGAGCGGCGCGCGCGGCCCGAAGTGCAAATGGTAAATCTTCTTCAGATAGTACTTCTTTCAGAGCTTTGTTGTTAGAATTATAAAGCCATTGGCTCACATGCATTTCATCTGGCAGGGCCTAGTCCGACTGAGGGGGAGGTGGAGACCGTTGGACCCCAGGAAACGGCGGAGGCGGCGCCTGCCGAACCTGAGCCGACGGTGGGCACCGTCGTCGGGGCCACGGTGCCTGAAACCGAGATTGAGGAACCTGCCGCGGAGAGGGCCATTGATGCTGCGCCTGAAGTGGCGGCAGATGAGATGGTTGTCTCAACCGAGCCGAAAGCGGTAGAGGGCGAAGTGCTTGAGGCTGGGGACCTTGTGGTACCGATGGACGAGGCAGCTGTAATCGCCGATCCTGAGGGAATAGCAGGTGAGGCGGCCATGATTCCTGAAGACGAGTTAGGCGCTCCTTCTCAGGAATCTGGCAATGTTCCTATCATAGCCCTCCCCGCCTATGGTCCCCCACCGCCTGTAGAGCTTGAGAGCATAACAACGGTTCCCCTTGAGTCGGGCGACGAAGCTACAGGCGGTGGCCTTCCGTCAATGGAGGAAGGAATTGCCTCTGTTTCTGCGGGCAGCTTGTCGGGTAAGTTTTAAATGGCCAATGTTCTTCATTTATATGTGCCTCACGATCTCTTTTAACCAGTTCGTCCTTGTTTTAAACGCAGGTGCGGCTAGTGCCGATGCTCCATTGCTTGAAGGCACACCTTCAACCATTGCCTTGGCGGTGGTTACTCCTCAGCCTTCCCTTGTGCCATCACGGATGTCGGAAGGTATGAATTTACGACTTATGCATTAATCTTTTAACGTGTAGCCTATGCACTAACATTATACCACTATGCTCTTTTCAGGAGTGTTCTTCGATCATCTGTATCAAGTGCTGCTCCCACACTTCCTCTTCCCATCCGAGCTCGCTTCTCCCTCTAGGGGTGCCGGTAAGTGCTTTCTTGGTCTCTTTTGAGGGAATCTAGGATCGCATCTGACTTTTCCTCCTCCTGATTGCAGTGCCTCAAATCGAAGGAGGGGACACCAGGCCTGCGCTGCCACCGGCACCTCCGGCTTTGCCGTCCGTTGCGACTGGTATAAATATCCCTTTCCCTTTTTTATATGATCTTTTACCGATTTTTCGAATCATTGTTTGACCATGTTTCGTTTTGCAGCTATTGTTCCAGCTCTGATCTCTTTTGAGTCTCACGTCCTCTCACCGGCGGGTCCTTTCTTGAGACGCCCGTCTTCAAAGGGTGCTGTGATGAGCCTGGGTATGCTGAGCGGGTACATCGAAGAGCTCAACATGGATGCCCTTCCTTCTGCCGTAGATTTCGCTGTGGACGTTAACCCAATGTTGGCGGCGCTCGTAACTTTTCATAACGAAGGCGTCGTCGAATCGTGGGTTAACTACTGCAGAGAGATCGAGGCTCGCCTGCATCGGTTGGAGTCGACACGCCCTTCTCCCGAGGTTTTGGCCGCGAGCGCCGAACGGACAGCTTGGCTTGAGCAAAGCGCCTCTTATCTCCGCCATTTGGAGCAGGAGGCCGCTTTACGGCTAAAGGCGCATCAGGAATCTTCAAACGCAACCGCTTGCCTTCGTGCTGAAGTCAGGACGAATGCTGCTGAGGTGAAAGCTGTCTTTGAAGGTCTTCTCAAGCGTATATCTAATGGGCTAGCACTGAGGCGGAAACTTGATGCTG
This sequence comes from Agapanthus africanus, assembly GCA_030015575.1. Taxonomy (NCBI): domain Eukaryota; kingdom Viridiplantae; phylum Streptophyta; class Magnoliopsida; order Asparagales; family Amaryllidaceae; genus Agapanthus; species Agapanthus africanus. The sequence continues at coordinate 409,421,340 of CM057349.1, read as the reverse complement.
CTGAACGTGATGCCCGAGGCCAAGAAGCAGCTCAGCAGGTTGTTGGGGAAGAGCTTGCATCCTTCACGCAGCAGCGGGCTCAAGTAGAGGCGGAACTGGCAGTGGTAGTTGCTCAGGAGAAGGCGTGGGAGGAAGTACGCGAGCAATTGATAGGGCTATTTAAGACGCTTCCTTCCCAGTAGTTGCCCTTGTATCAATATACTTGTAATTTTCTTTTTCGAATAAGATGTATACATTCTTTATTCTTTTATACAATTCGCCCTGTATTTGATTGAATTAATAAATAAAGATACACATTTTTTTTTGCAATGTCTTGTATCATTTCTTTGCTTTCTCCCTTCTCTTATTATCAGCATGCTGTCTTGATAAACATGATTGACAGGTAATAGAGTAAGCATTTTGGTTCCTTCGAGATATAGCGATGGCTTAGGCCGCAGGTTCAGCTCTGCTGCCTAAGACTTTTCAACTCTATGAGCCGTGAGGGTCTCATAGAGACTTTTCTCCCTACGGATCGAGAGGATCTCGTAGGTGGATTTTCTCCTTAGGAATCGTGAGGATTCCTAAGTGTGGTTTTCTCTCATAAGTCGAGAGGATCTTATGAGAGAATTTCTCCCTCTTACGAGTCGAGAGGACTTGTAAGCGGTTGGTGAGTTGACTTGTTTCCGGGTCGAAGTATTGCTCTGACGGGGAGGTCGTCGGCTGGCTTGTTTCCGGGTCGGAGTACTGGTTGACTTGTTTCCGTGACGGAGGTCGTTGGCTGACTTGTTTCCGTGACGGAGGTCGTTGGCTGACTCGTTTCCATGACGGAGGTCGTTTGTTGACTTGTTTCCGTGACGGAGGTCTTTTGTTGACTTGTTTCCGTGACGGATGTCGTTGGTTGACTTGTTTCCGTGACGGAGGTCGTTGGCTGACTTGTTTCCGTGACGGAGGTCGTTGGCTGACTCGTTTCCGTGACGGAGGTCGTTTGTTGACTTGTTTCCGTGATGGAGGTCGTTTGTTGACTTGTTTCCGTGACGGATGTCGTTGGTTGACTTGTTTCCGTGACGGAGGTCGTTGGCTGACTTGTTTCCGTGACGGAGGTCGTTTGCTGACTTGTTTCGGTGACGGATGTCGTTGGTTGACTTGTTTCCGTGACGGGGGTCGTTGGCTGACTTGTTTCCGTGACGGGGGTCGTTGGCTGACTTGTTTCCGTGACGGAGGTCGTTTGTTGACTTGTTTCCGTGACGGATGTCGTTGGTTGACTTGTTTCCGTGACGGAGGTCGTTGGCTGACTTGTTTCCGTGACGGAGGTCGTTTGCTGACTTGTTTCCGTGACGGATGTCGTTGGTTGACTTGTTTCCATGACGGAGGTCGTTTGTTGACTTGTTTCCGTGGCGGAGGTCGTTTGTTGACTTGTTTCCGTGACGGAGGTCGTTGGTTGACTTGTTTCCGTGACGGAGGTCGTTGGCTGACTTGTTTCCGTGACGGAGGTCGTTTGCTGACTTGTTTCCGTGACGGATGTCGTTGGTTGACTGACGGATGTCGTTGGTTGACTTGTTTCCGTGACGGAGGTCGTTGGCTGACTTGTTTCCGTGACGGAGGTCGTTTGCTGACTTGTTTCCGTGACGGATGTCGTTGGTTGACTTGTTTCCATGACGGAGGTCGTTTGTTGACTTGTTTCCGTGGCGGAGGTCGTTTGTTGACTTGTTTCCGTGACGGAGGTCGTTGGTTGACTTGTTTCCGTGACGGAGGTCGTTGGCTGACTTGTTTCCGTGACGGAGGTCGTTGGTTGACTTGTTTCCGTGACGGAGGTCGTTGGCTGACTCTGCGAGTCGACGCGGATCAGAAGGCTCTCATCAAAGAGTGTTTGTATCCGTGAGTTGAGAAGTTTTTGTGAGGGATTATTTGTTTCCCAAGCGCCAAGGATTATTTGTGTCCTTGGGATTTGAAACGAGTCGATGATTCCCACGGAGGCGCTGGTGGCTCTGCGAGTCGACGCGGATCAGAAGGCTCTCGTCAGGGAGTGTTTGTATCCGTGAGTTGAGAAGTTTTTGTTGAAGTCATTGGCTTCTTCGGTTGAAATGGACCGTTGAGGTTTTGGCTTCGTCGTTTGACGGACTCCGCTGGGGAAGTATGGTTCCTTCTTTGTTTACGCCCTTGGATTGTATACAGGGATCGATGTGACTTTAACTGTAGGGCTAAAGTTTATCATTTCTTCTTTTTATTTTATTTTATTTCCGCGATGCTCTATCATTTCAGCTTTTATATCGCGAAGGTCGCGATTGCCCAATCATTTCGGCTATTTTTCGCGGTGCCCAATCATTTCGGCTATTTATTTTATCTTTACTCGTTGCTTTTTATTACGAGTTGCCCAATCATTTCGGCTATTTCTTCATGCATATATTTTTACTTGCTGCTTTTTTTTATTGCAAGTCGCCCCATCATTTCGGCTATTTCGTATGCATGTGCGGCCTACTGGCTTTTCGCTGTAAACCTGAATTTGGACACCGATTTCGGCATCAGCACCGCTACGACTGGGATATTGCCAGGAGCGAATCATCATTTGCCTTTGTCGTTGTCAAGCAAAGGAGGCTTAGCGACCGGGGTTAAGGTCCTGTCGACTAAGGCTTTTGACTTCATGAGCCGTAAGGGTCTCACAAAGCTACTTCTCCCTACAAGTCGTGAGGATCTTATAGGTGTATTTTCTCCTTAGGAATCGTGGGGATCCCTAAGTGTGTTGCTCCCTTGTGAGTCGTAAGGATCTCACGCGGGTGGTTTCTCCTTACAGGGTCGAGAGGACCCCATAAGTGTCTTTTAACGAGGTTGCGCCCTTTCGGGTTTTCACAAACACGCGTCGGTAGTCCTGCCTTTTTTACTCACGGAGCCCTTTCGAGTTTTCATCCGTGCCCATCTTGCTTATGGACATACCGTTTTTTTTATTCTTTTTCTTTTCTTTTTCTCTTCTTTTTATTTTTTTACGAGGTCACGCCCTTTCGGGTTTTCACGAACGCCCGCCGGTAGCCTTGCTGTTTTTACTCACGGAGCCCTTTCGGGTTTTCATCCGCGCCCTTTTTGCTTATGGACATACCGTTTTTGTTTGTTTGTTTTGTTTTGTTTTTTTTTTTTGTTTTTTTTTTATAGCCTAAGGATGCTGCGGTATTAGTTTAAGGACGTTTCGGTCCTGCTATCCAGTTTTAGGACGTAGTGGTCCGTTAGGCTTTTTCCATGAATGAGCATGATGCCCCCGGCATATCCATCTTTTTTGGAGTATGTGGTTGTGGTGGGCTCACCTTCCAATTTTCGGACAGCGCGAGCTCACCTTGTTGGTATTGGTCTTCAACCCAGTTTTTGAAGACAAAGCAATCTTCGATCGGATGACTTACTGCTCGATGGTAGGGGCAGTAATTAGGATCGTTTACATCCCCTAGTTGTAGTGGACGTCTCGGATTTGGCAGATTTATGAGTTGGTTGCGCAATGCCAGCTCAAATAGTTTCCTTGTTTTATCTTGAGGAAACGAGTAAGGACGTCCCAGTCTTTCTTCGAGTGACGGGCGTGGACGCATATTGCTTTGGCGAACAACTGGTTTTGAGTCGCTCGGCTGTTGTTGAGTGTTGGCGGCGAAGGTCATTTTTCCCTTTCCTTTATCCCTTTTGTTCGCTCCGTCGTTTGCGGGTCCGTGATTCTTTCCGGGTAGTATGCTCTCGCGCGGATGAAAGTTTTCATGATTCTTCAATTTTTCAGAGATGGATACCTCGAAGAGAGGGTTGAAGGCTGTTTTTCCATCAGGGTCGTTCCTGGGGCAATTGCCGGTGACTCTTTTATGCTTATCCGTCGCATTTTCTGACCGTCTACGAGCTTCCCGCTTTGTTCTATTGACGTAATCCTTGTGAGCGACATACCCTTGCCTCCAACAGTTAAAGGATTCGCAGTCTTCGGTAGGGTGCATGATCTTCTGATGATATAAACAAAAGTTAGGGTGCATCTCTACCTCAGAGAAATAATTTTCTTCAGAGGGCGGTAGCTTCATTCCTACTGATAGAGCTTTGGCGAACCGTTTCCTCGTTTTGAATTTGTTTTTACCCGCAGTGTATGGCTTTTGATTTGACGGGAATACCTTGGTTCTTTCCAGTATGGCCATTTCATGCTCTTGATTGGCTTTTGCTTTCAGACGAATTTCATTTAGGAAGGCATCGATCAACTTGTCTGACAGCCGCGGAATTTCTGTTTCAGGGTCCGCCATTGATTTCTCAACGCAAGGATCCTCCTCATCATCCGTCAGCGAATGAGAAATCACATGACAAGTCGCTACGTGGTCTTCGGATTCATCCGACGAACTCTCCCCCTCTTTTTCCTTTTGAAAGACGGGGTTGAAGAACTCCTGGAGCGTGATCGGGGTCCGTGCTTTTTGGCTGTATTCCTCCAGTGCATCAAGTTGTTTTTGTAAGTCCGTGCGCTTGTCGCCAGGCTTCACGGGCTTCTTAGATTTCTTCTTCTTTTTCTTCGAAGATTTCAACGGCTGGTTGTGAACGTTCGGGCCACTCCCATCGATCGTTTGAGTTGAACGCGGTTTCAACATCCCTTCAATGATTTGAGGTTCCAACGGGTTCTTCCACCTAATCGCTGGACATGCTTGAAGATCGTTCAGCATCCTCTTTGTTTTAGCTGATAGCATAACCTCCCATGGGGCTTCCTCAATGAGGGAGCACGTTGCCTCCGGTGTATTTGTCCTCTTAGAGGTGTGAGGTTGTGGCGGATTCACCTTCCATTTATCGGATAACACGAACTTGCCCTGTTGGTACTGGTCTTCAAGCCAATCTTTGAAGACGTAGCAATCCTCGATCGAATGACCTAGTACTCGATGATAAGGACAGTAGTTGGGCTCGTTGACATCATTTGGTTGTGATGGACGTTTTGGATCCGGCAGATTTATGAGTTGGTTGCGCAATGCCAGCTCGAATAATCTTCTCGTCTTATCTCGGGGAAACGAGTAAGGACGTCCTAGCCTCTCTCCAAGGGGTACATTCGGACGCATATTATTTTGGCGGATGGTCGGCTTCGGGTTGTTCGGCTGTTGTTGAGCATTAGCGACAATGATTGCTTTTCCTTTACCCTTGTCATTCCGAGGTTCTGGCTTCGGAGGAGACGGTCTATGACCTATTTGGTCCATCTGAGCCAACTTGTCGATTAAAGCCTGGAATGTGGTCGGCTTAAAGAACATCATAAACTGGGAGATAGTTGCGTGGGGGTCTAGAGTTCCCACGAACATGCCCACCGCAGGTGCTTCCTCAATGCGTTGCTCACATCTCGACCACAAGTTCCGCCAGTGTATAGCGTACTGGACCCAGGTTTCGCCCGGTTTTACCCTGGCGTTAATAAGTGCAGTTATTGGAGTGCGTTCGCTGGCACTTGCAAATCGCTGAGTGAACAACAACTCCATTTCAGCGAACGTTTTGATAGAATCGTTCGGAAGTTCCGAATACCATTCGAACGCTGTTTCTGATAAGCTGCCCACGAACTGGCGGAGCAACAATTTATCATCACCACCGGTGTTACCGCATAGGGCCCGAAACTGGGCGACATGTTGATGGGGATTGCCGGTCCCCTTATACACGTGGAATTTTGGTATCGTATAGCCTTGTGGGTATTTGATTTGGTCGTACCAGCTCGGATACGGCCGCCCCGTTTTCATGACTTGACCAGCTGCCTCAGTCGCGTGATGAACTCGGATTTGCTGGGCTATGTAGTCAGCCAAGTCAGCCTTAGAGATTGCTTCCTCCTTGGCCGTTGAGAGGGCTGGCGGTGGATTTGACGTTTCTCCTCGGTCGTCTTCAAGAACGATCGGGGAATCCTCGGCGGGTAAGTCCTGCTGGATCATCATTCCTATCACATCTTGGAAGAGAAGGCCCATCCGTTGTATGTTGGCCGCTTGTTCAGCAGCCTCTTTGTCCCTTTTCTCCAGTGTCCGGCGAAGGAATTCAGCGTCGGTTTCTTCCTCCCGGCGCACATCTGGGGACGTTTCTGGGTTTTCTTTTGGTCCGGTGAGCGCTGCCATAGCATTCATCATTTCTTGAAGCTTTTGTTGCTGCTCCTGGGTTTTCGTCACGGATCGGGTTAGGGGTCGGTGGCCCGTAGAAGTGCGGCTTTCCTCTTTTCCAGAAGCCATATAAACAGTGTGAACTGTTATGCCCCCTGACTTGGGGCGTTTAGGTTTATCGCTTTTAGACTTTGTCAATGTCATGGGAGCTTTCTCTGGCCTCCTTCTTTTGTAGACCTTTGAGGTTGAAGGAGCCGTTGAAGCGGGCACTCTAGCATTTGTTGCCCCCTGCTGTTTAATGGGGCAGTTTTTGTTATTCTCCACCTTCGCCTTTTTCTGGTGACGCAAGTGGTCCGGATCGATCACAGAGTTTTGAACCCTGTGCCATATTTTATAAACTTTTGATGACAGCCATTGAGGGGGCTGTTCCTGTTTCGTCTCCGGAGCTTTTTCTATGGGTGGAGGGGACCTTTTCAATGTAGCAACCGGGGAGTTCTTTCTCACCTTCCTCAGCAATTCAAAGCTGTTCCCAGTTGGAACAGCAGCGTTGACCTCCACCACTGGAGCAGGCGGGGTTAGCCCTGGAGGGGAGTTGCCTCCTGCTTTCCTTATTCGCTGCCAATGGCGACGTCGTGCACGACGGGCCGTTGGGACTGGCTCGGAAATCGATACAATTTCTTGTTGCCCCCTATTTGGGTGTGGGGTAACTGCCGGTGTCAGCTTATCAAAGACTGATGCTTTTTGATCAGCTGAAGGAGGAGTAGGAACCGTCAATCTTGTGAAGACTGACTTTCTGATAGGAGAAGCCGCTTCAACGACTTCCGAAGCTGTGGCCGTTGCCCTCTTTGGGACAGCCACTTTATGATCCTGACCTAGCCTGGTGAAAACAGAGGCTGTCAGCTTAGTAGCGGGCGACCCGTTGACAGGGGTCGTGGTAGCAGTGAGCCGGTCGAATACCGACTTCTTGTTCGCTTCTGGTGCGGATATCGGCATGGAGAAGCTTGCGGGTGGGACCATGGTCCCGAAAAACAGGCCGGTGGTGGCCTGGGTCACCTGGCCTACCGGCAGAGTAAGGAAAGAAGCCGCTTGGGGCCCATACGTCACCCCTCCTGGTGAAGTGGAGCGTTTGCTGCAATGGCATTTCGAGCAGTTGGTGGCCATTGAATCTTGAGTTCTGCGCCAGACAAAAGACCAAATCTTAGCAACTTGAAATTCGAGGGCAACCATTTAACAAACCGTGATTGGTTCGCGAAGACGACACACGAAGTGTGGAGTGGAAAGAGGAAAAGGTCCCACCGGGCGTGCCAGAATCTGTTCCCCTCCGAACGGCGGCCTGCGACGTTAGGACGTCACGTGCCTGAGGTTCGGGGCAGATGCTATTTGGTTTTTATCCGTCCACCTCTTCGAAGATGCCAAGTTGATTTATGGCACCGTGTATCGAAGGTTTAGACGGATGCGGCCGATGTAGCAGACTTTGTCAGATTCCCCCTCGCTTGAGGGGTTTTTGATTGTGGGGACGCTCTTCCCTGCAGGCGCAAGCCCCTGCAGTTAATTACGCTACCGCTTTGCGGTAACAACTTTCTCCTTCTCCAGAATTTCACTTCGTGTCGTGTATGTTTATTTTGTTTGTGGTTGCCCGTGGATTGTATACGGAGACTGAGTAATGCCGTCGCCCGCAGGACGTGGATTAATCTAAATCCGTATTTAGCTAGATTTGGGTTTGGTGTTTTTAGTTTAAGGATGCATTAGTCGCATTGCGGCTAAGATCAACTTAAACCTTCGTTAAGGATACATTAGTCATGTTCTAGACTAAGATCGACTTAACATAGTGACTGATTTAATTATCTGGGCGTCGAGACTCGTCACCTCTCCGACGTCGTTGAGGGATTACAACGACAGGCGTCTGAGGAGTTCAGAGATGTACCCTTGAACCAAAGTTGACTTGGGGTTTTATTGTTTATTTAAAGATCTAAGGACACATTAGCCGTAGCTGGGGCTAAGATCAACTTAGACGGGACCGTTTAGATCCGACAAGAGAGCATTTGGGCTCTATTGTGCCAGTTTAAGGACGTGGCGGTCCATTGCCAGTTTTAGGGACGTGGTGGTCCATTATTAGTTTAGGGACGTTTCGGTCCGTCGCCAGTTTAAGGACGTAGTGGTCCATATTCCAGTTTAGGGACGTAGTGGTCCATCGCCAGTTTAGGGACGTTTCGTTCCGTCGCCAGTTTAAAGACGTAGTGGTCCATATTCCGGTTTAGGGACGTAGTGGTCCAAATTAGTTTAGGGACGTTTCGGTCCGATATTAGTTTAGGGACGTTCCGGTCCGATATTAGTTTAGGGACGTTTCGGTCCGATATTAGTTTAGGGACGTTTCGGTCTGATATTAGATGAGTGGTCGTTGGGACCCGTCGCCTCTTTGACGTCGTTGAGAAATTACAACGACAGATGTCAAAGGAGTTCGGAGATGTACCCTCGGACCGGTCGTGACTTGGTTTATGAGAGGCATTTAATTTAAGGACTTACAGCCAGGATTGGGTTAAGTCCAATTTTTTATTTTAGGCTCTGCCCGATTAGAAGAATCAATCTAAACAGGGCTCTGCCCCCTTTTATTATTTTGCAAGTCTGATTTGGGCCAGGCCCTTTTAAATAATGAGTTACAAAAACTCAGGAATTCTCCACACAGGGCCTTGCCCTTTTATTTATTCTGCAATTGGGCTAGGCCCTTTTAAATAATGAGTTTCAGAAACTCAATAATTTTCCCAACAGGGCCTTGCCCTTTTATTTATTCTGCAATTTAATTTGGGCCAGGCCCAAAACAAGGGGTTGCAGAAACCCTAGAAACCTTTAGGTTTAAGAACACAAGTGCATGGCACTTTTGATTTGAATTTGGATCTAAGAAAAAACAAGTTCTTGTTTTTTCCTGATCATACAGAACCAAGGGTTCATATCAAGTGCAAGGCACTAATTTTTTTTTATTCTTTTATTATTATTTTTTTTTTAGAACCAGGGGTTCATATCAAGTGCAAGGCACTAATTTTTTGTTCTTTTTATTTATTTTTTTTTCTTTTCTCTTTTCAGAAATTCTACCTCTTTTCTTTGTTTCTTCTTCTCTGTTCTTAATCTTCGCCAGCTCTCTTTTTTCTCCGAAGTTGATCTCTTTTTAATGAGGTCTGGGGTCTTATTTATAGTGCCCACAAAGTTGTTGGATTTGTTAACAAAATCTTTCCTGAATTATTTTGGGAATTTTCCCACCATTGGATCAGAGATCCAAGGGTCCCTGTTTTACAGGAGAACAGAAAAGATTTATTTAAATCTTCATTCAGTTGCTGCGCAACACACCAGCGCGTGACACGTGTCGCGCATCCGTGCGCTTGCGCAGTTGCGATTGCGCAACTGCGCAGACACGTGTCGCGCCTCCGTGCGCTTGCGCAGTTGCGATTGCGCAACTGCGCAGACACGTGTCGCGCATCCGTACGCTTGCGCAGTTGCGATTGCGCAACTGCGCAGTCACGTGTCGCGCTGCCATGCATTTGCGCAGTTTAAGTCTTAATTTTGTTTTCTGAAGAGCCTTGCTCTGATGGGACGCACTGTCTCGGGCGTTACGCCACCGAATCACCTTCTGCCATGTGGCAAATTGCGCGCTGTGCACGGAAACCGAAGCGTTGCTTCGAATTTTGAATTTTCAAAATTCAGTAGAGCCTTGCTCTGATTGGGGGAAACAGCGAGCTCTCTCCAAATCAGTCTTGGGAGACATCTCTTTGGAGAGAGTGACTCCAGAGATCGTGGGCATGTTTCCACGCTTGGACTCTTCCATACTAAATCTCTTTAGTATGGCGTCAATGTACCTGGATTGGGACAATCCCAAAATCCGTTTGGATCTATCTCTATAGATCCTAATTCCCAATATGCAGGAGGCATCACCAAGATCTTTCATTGAGAATCTTTGTGATAAGAAGAGCTTGACCGATTGCAGCATAGGAATATCATTTCCTATCAAGAGTATGTCGTCCACGTACAATACGAGGAAGACAACCTTACTCTCTGCCACCTTCTTGTAGATACAAGGTTCATCTGGATTTTTGACGAAATCAAACTCTTTGATAACGACGTCAAAGCAGATGTTCCAACTCCGCGATGCTTGCTTTAATCCATAAATGGATTTAAGCAGCTTGCACACCTTCCCGCTGCTCCCACTGTCTACGAAGCCCTCTGGCTGAGTCATGTACACGCACTCTTCTAAATCACCATTTAGAAAGGCGGTCTTAACATCCATTTGCCAGATTTCGTAGTCATGAAAGGCAGCAATGGCAAGAATGATTCGGATGGATTTAAGCATAGCCACTGGAGAAAAGGTTTCGTTATAGTCCACACCTGGTCTTTGACGAAAACCCTTTGCTACAAGTCTAGCTTTGAAAGTCTATACTTTCCCATCTACACCAAGTTTCTTCTTGAAGATCCACTTGCTCCCAATGGGTTTTACCCCTTCAGGAGCAACTTCCAAAGTCCATACTTTGTTGGTGTACATGGATTCCATCTCGGACCGCATAGCATCCAGCCATTTCACTGAGTCCCCACTCGTGATGGCCTGCTCGAAGCTAGTTGGGTCATCATCCTCCATGATGCAATCCTCACTGCCACCATCAATGAGAAAACCGTAGTATCTCTCAGGTTGGCGAGGAACCCTACTAGATCGGCGGAGAGGCTGGGGTTCATTGGGAGCTACTGAATCCTCTGGTTCCACTAAATCTTCAGTTACTGTTTGTGTATCTGGAACCTCTTCCAGCTCTATCACTTTGCCACTAATTTCTTTTTCAAGAAATTCCTTTTCTAAAAAGGTGGCATATTGAGAAACAAACACTTTTTGTTCCTCAGCATGGTAGAAAAAATATCCTTGGGAATTCTTAGGATATCCCACAAACTTGCAAAGAACTGACCGTGCCTCGAGTTTGTCTGGATTTTGCCTTTTGACATAGGCCGGACAACCCCATATTTTAACTCGTTTAAAATATGGTCTCTTCCCACTCCATATCTCATATGGTGTGGTAGGTATAGATTTAGATGGAACTTGATTCAATAGGTATGCTGCTGTCTCCAGCGCATATCCCCAGAAGGAAATAGGTAACTCAGCTGTGCTCATCATCGAGCGCACCATATCTAATAGGGTGCGGTTCCTCCGTTCTGATACACCGTTGTGCTGTGGTGTATATGGAGGAGTCAGCTGAGAGAGAATCCCATTCTCTTTTAGGAAGTCCAGGAATTCATTGCTCAAGTATTCACCTCCTCGATCAGATCGAAGGATTTTAATACTTTTTCCGGTTTGGTTCTCGACTTCTTGTTTATATTCTCTAAATTTCTCAAAAGCTTCTGATTTGTGTTTCATCAGGAACACATATCCGAATCTAGAGAGATCGTCAGTGAATGTAATGAAGTACGAAGAACCATCCCTGGCATGTGTAGACATGGGACTGCATACATCACTATGTATCAGTCCCAAGAGTTCGGTAACTCTTTCTCCGTGTCCCGTAAACGGAGTTTTGGTCATCTTACCTTTGAGACATGACTGGCAAGTGTCATAAGATGAAAATTCGAAAGGTTTCAAATATCCATCCTTATGCAACTTAGCCAGTCGTGTCACATTGATGTGACCCAGTCTACAATGCCACAAGAAGGATTCGTTGAGTTCAGAACTCTTCCTCTTGTGTGTGTTTGTTATGCTCAGAACTGTTGATTGATTTAGAACATAAATGCCATTGCATAACGTGCCTGATCCAACCAACTTTTGGTTACGGAAAATGTTCATAACATTGTCCTGTAATACAAAATTATATCCTTCTTTGCTTAATAAAGAAACCGATATAATGTTGCATATCAGGTTCGGCATGTAATAGCATTCGTTCAGAACCAATGTATTACCAGTTGGTAATATAAGGTGATATTCCCCGACAGTCTTAGCTGCAACAATTGCACCATTTCCAACTCTGATGTCTTTATCACCTTCTCCAAGTTCTCTACCTTTCCTAAGCCCATGTAACTGATTACATATATGGGATCCTGACCCGGTATCTAATACCCAGGACGTAGAGCAAATGGAGAAACAGTTCTCAGTAACGAACACACCCGAAGAAAATGCATCAACATGTACTTTCTTCATTCGGGTGTCATGGGAATCCTGGTATTCCCCTATGTTCTGTTCATTCTTACAACTCTTATAAGAAAGAACGGAACCAACGTTCCCCAGCACAGTATAACATGCGGGTTCGGTCAATACATCCATATTATTATCTTGATTAGGGCCTGAAATGGTCGCTACGTGGAGAGAGAGAGAAGAAAACACTTTAGCGTATGCTCGTGCAAGATCAGATTGGTTATTATCTTATCTAATCAGGATGGCTCCCACTGCTTTTTATCAAATCTTCCTCCAAACCCTAAAAGGAAAGATTAGCCGGGATTAATTACACCCTACAACTTCGTCGATCTTTCAGCCAGGCCAGTGTCGGTACTTTGAGGGAGGTCCCCCGTGCTTTCGCACGAACCTAATTAATGTAAACCTCGTTTTCCCAGAGGCGTAACCTCGTTGACACCTTTCTAGACACCTACTTGATCGGCTAATTGTAGTGTGCAAAACTCTCCCAGGAGTAACTCTTACTCGCAGTGGGTATCGGGATCCAACTATCTCATAGAAGGTATGCAATCTCATTGCAAATTTCAACACTTGAAACTCCCGATAATGCTTTTGCCCCTAGCAGCTATATGACCTTAACATAGTCAACAAATCATAAGTGCTAGTCAAGTTCAACCCGTCATTTCCTGATTGAATTAAACCCACCCGCACGACCCTTAACATAGTCAACAAAGTCGCACGACTACCCTAATCCAATCGCATCATATGCTAATACAGATAAGCACTAATTAGCTACCGCACACTACGCCTTAACATAGTCAACAAACGTAGCACGAATACTAACTAGTACTTATCTGAAATGACGGAGGGCTACGCAGGTTTTTCATAAAAACCATGAGCGTAATGAACTTGATATCGTTGTAGAATCAAATGGAGTTTTGAAATGGAGTGATTTTGAGGCTTTTCCAGTTTTGCTAAAGGGGTCACTCCCGGTGAAGGGATCCTCGGCCCTTTCCTCGTCGAATGAGGTGCGGGATATATCATATATATCATTGTGCAAAGCAAAAACTCTTAAAAGCAATCAAAGCCAAACCGAGTGTGTAGCATCTGCCAGTTACTGCTAAAGGAGTCACTCCCGGTAAAGGGATCTCGGTCCTTTCCTCATCGAATAAGGTGCAGGGTATATCATATATACCGCTATGCAAAGCAAGAACTGTAGCTACCTGTTTTATTTTAAAATCTGATTCTACAACATCTTAGGTTTCTTATCTTTCATTAATCACATTAATGAAGTCCCATCATTTAAATACCTAAACATCACAGATAGATATGACGTACACTTATGCCATCCGCATTCGCCTCGATGTCCCCTCGTGCACCGTTAGGTTAGGTAACTAACGACAAAGCAGGGCAGGGCTAGCGCGGGTGTAAAACATAAGTAACGTCTATATAATATATCATATATACCATATACTATATCCATCACAGAATCACAACACAGATATCGCAGCAGAATAAACATATGAAATATTGGATATACTAGGATGTCCGTGTTTTCAATACGAGCCAGTATAAAACACGGATTCCACGGTCGTGATGAATAGCCAATCCCACACCCCTAGACCCCTACGAAAGCGGCAAGCAACCCTGCCAATTCTAGGGTTAGGAGACCCGGACTCGACTCCTCGAGTTGGTCTCCCATTGGACCCCAGAACCCGGTTACTTGTGCTCGCCTCCTTGGGTCTATCCTAATGCGGAAAAGTAAATAATATACAAAGGGTGACAACTTCCGCTACCTGGAAGTGCCCCAAATAAAAGAATATTACATACAAGTTTTTACATGAATGAAAATGAAAAACACTCATCTCACATAAAAACCCCCGTCTATTCAATCACGACGATCCAATATAACATATCCAGCAACACATAACATCACATGTCATCAACGTAAGTAAATATGTCCATCCCAATTGTCGTTGACATATAGCAACGAAACCGGCGATATCACATATTACACTTATGGTCACAGAAAAGAAAGTGTAAAACTACAACAATTGGAATCCGCAACCTCTTTAGACATCACATGCCTAACAGTTATAAACCCCGCATTTTAGTCCCATCATCGAAAACTCTTTTCGATATCTTGTGAAACTAAACTGCTAGATCTATAACATTCATCCAGTTATCTCATAACTGTTTGTGAATTCCAATTATTGTATCCATTTCCGGATAAATAGAATATATCAAACTTTCCGATCGAACATTCGAACACCCAAGTTTTCCCGACACCGATCAACATATGAAATAGGTTCAAAGACATTCACTTCATGCCTCAGTACCAACGGTCCAGCCGTAGAAGGGTCAAGCCAACGCCTCACATGTGGCACGCCGTACTGCCCCAAACCCGAAGGTTCAAAGGGCAGTTCAAGACGGTCACATAATCGAGTTAAGGTTTGTTGTCTTCTAGAGGGACCATCGCGTTACTTGCACTACTTCGAACGTCTTTTAACCACAGAAAAATCCAACACTTGGAATTTTTGCGGCAGGGGAAAACTTGGGTATTTGTATCCGGTCAAACTTTTTAACATATTCTACAGTTATCTGGAAAAACACTTAGACAAAGTTTGATATTCCGATCGAATCGTCGATTCCCAATATAACCCCAGAGCACTCAACCCTTAAATCAAATTAAAAAAATCCCAGAAAACTCACCAGAATTTATCAGGAATTACTGTGCAATTAAGTAGGGATGGCGTCACATTTTGAGCGCGGAACCGCGGCAGAAGCCATGCTTCTGCCGCGTTTCCGCGGCTGAAGGAACTGTTCATCTGAAAATTTTTACATCGTAATTCTTGTATTTCCTTGGTGAATTTTTTAGGCATTTTTAATATGAAAAAATCTCAGATTTATGAAAATGTCCAGAGAGCTCTAAAGTATTTGGGTTTCGGGTTCGTTCGGACTTCAAACTCCGTCTAGACTTTGCCTAAGGCTCTAGCTAGGCTCTGATACCACTGAAAGGTTCTTAGGCACCCTATAGAGGTCTCACAAGGCATCTAACATGCCATTTTAAAAAAATTATGGTGCCGAGAAACCCTAACACGGATCTTAGACTAGAAATCTAGGCGAAAAGCTAAGCTAGTTAGCAAATTAACTAAAGGTCGGAAGCTACAACCTTTGTAGATCCGGATATCCTCCTCCTTAGCTCCTCATGGTCATTCCCTCGCTGTCCATCATGAATTTTGAACTCATGCTTCGTCTTCGTCGAAGAAACGGGCGAGCTAGGTCGTCGGCTTCGTGCCGAAGATGATCTACGTCGAGGCATCACTAGTTCGAGCTCCGACTTCACAAACTTGTGAAACTTGTGAAGTAAACACCCAAAACAACTTGGCAAGAGATAGAGAGTGAAGAAATAGGAGGTGGGTTCACTTTAGAATTGGATTTTACTCACTAAAACTCAAGTTGCCATTAATGGCATCAAGGTTGCTCACTTGAAGAAGAAGAAGATGATGATGAAGCTAGTTATGATAACTTGAGTTAAAATGAATAATAAACTCAATATTTATCATAACTTAACTAAGGTTAAGTATAGAGAATTAACCATGGTGATTAGAGTGGGTTAGGGTTAAGCAAAATGACAAGAATGGTTGCATAAAGTCAAATGTTCATGAAGCATCTCATAAGAAACAAAACTTGCCACCATTATCATTTATACTTATCCAAATGAATAAATGAACAAATAAATGAATAAATAAATATGCAAAACCCTAATTATCATAATAACCATGGTTTAATCCTATTCACTTAACCATATGATCAAGTATCATCAAACATGATACAAAAAGTACACAAAAGTATATCACATATACAATGTGCAAATCAAGTGAGAAAAATCCGTTTAAAGTGAACCAATACTAGTTAATGCAAAGTAATATATCAAATATATAATCATACATTAAATCATTAAATCAACACTTGATTCAATGATCCGGTCATGTCGCACACGACCGACTAGTATCTAATGTATCGCTTATCGAATCAATGATTCGATAACTAGGTCATATCGAATATAACCAATCGAAACATTTATCGCGAGAATGAAATGCGGTATCATATACGCGCATTATTCTCGGTCCCGCACATATCTCATATGCGCTCCTATTTCGTTTCGCTTGAACCAGGAAACCTCTGTGTAGGACTCTAAAGACTCGTCAATACGCCGGTAGCAGATGATGATCATATCATGCACCCACAAGCCGCAAGCGGTCTGCTAAACGTAACGGCCACCGGGTATTGAGCGATCAGAAGATCGACGAGCTAGCCCGCTCACACTCCTGCGAATCCGACCAGTAACACTTACCGTACAGTCCGGTCTCTTCGTCTGATATGTCGCATATCAGGTCTAGGGGTGGTAAACGTCAGACCCCAATAACCCGATAAGTCGTGCCGATGTGAGTCTCGTAACGGGTCGAGAAACTACTGGTAACACTTACCAGCAAATCTCTGATCAGCCCTGGCCAGGGACTTCCCTGTTACGGCCAATCGAACACAGCGCAACATCTACCCCCAATACCGGGAGAGACGAAACCCCTCCTATCGCTCATTGCCTCCATGTGACTCGGGACTGTACCCAAAGACCACCGTTTTGCACGCCCTAATGGACGTGGTAAGGTGGAGATCAAAGCACAATGGGAATCACACAAGACTCTATGACGATCTCAGGTCTACAGACTAACCTGTACAAGTGTCACCTGAGAACTGCCATCTGACGTGAGGTATAATACCATCTGGGAGTTCTCGGCGAGTCCGTCCAGTGTACCCAGTCTCCACTGAGCACCCGTATACCATCTCTGATGTCAAACACCAATGGATATGGGATCATCCATCGCCCATCACATGGGTCGAGAAGCGTATACGCTAGTCTACTCTGGTATATCGATGCCCCGTCTCGATACACCCACGACTAGGGACCTTGAAGGATGTACTTATGGACTACCATGTCCCCACTAGTATGATCTGCATCATAGTCCAGGTAGTCAAGTACAAATCCTAAGGGCTTTACCAACATGTAACTATAAGACAGTATAAAGAGACTAGTGTACATGTTAAGATAAAGAGCAACCAGATAGCATACTATCATGTCGAGCAAGAAAGTCATCTCTATATATGTCCAAGCATCCAATATAATATACATAATCTGTACAATACTGGCCTCTATGGCATACATACAACTAACAGGTTTTATCCAATGGAAGTGGACGTTCATAGTAATACGGGGTGTCCTGGAGAAAAGGGTAAAAGTAGGAGTGGCAATGAGGTTTGCAACTCTGACAATCCAAAAGCCAGTCTTATAAGAAGGTTCGGTCAACTTGGTCACTGAGTTATAGTCTTAGGGTCGGGTTAATGGTCGCTGCCAAGAGAGAGAGAAAAGAAACACTCAGCGTGCACTCTAATCTAGATCAGAATGGTTACCAATTTATCTAATCAGGAAAGCTCCCACTGTACCGTCAAATTCTCCTCCAAACCAGAAAGAAGAATTAGTCGGGATCACCCGAGGAGTAAACCAACTCATCAGTGGGAATCGGGATCCAACTATCATCGCATGATAACGTGACGGAAACCGCTCACGTTATCACACTCCAGAAGGTATGCGCATATCTGGCAAGTTTCAGTTTCTTTAGAAACTCCCGATGTGATTTTTACCCTATACTCTTATGACCTTGACTAAGGCCAACAAATCATAAGTCGCATGTCAAGTTCTACCCGTCATTGTCCAGGTTAATTTGAACCCACCCGTACAAGCCCTTGACTAGGGCCAACAAGGCTATACGACTGTCCCAAACCAACGCATCTATCTATGCAGCAGAAAGGTAACAAGCAGCTACCATACACTATGCCTTGACTAAGGCTAACAAACATAGCATGAATACTACTTGCTACCCGTCTGAAATAACGGAGGGCTACGAATGGTTTTTAGCAAAAAACCTTTAACGTAATGAACTTGATATCGTTGAAGGAACCGGATAGCTTTTTAAAAATATAGTGACGAAAACCTCTGCTAAAGAGGTCACTCCCGGTGAAGAGATCTCGGCTCTTTCCCCGTAGAATGAGGTGCAGGACATTCCAACTGAATACCACGATGCAAAGCAAAAGTAATCGGCTATAGTGAAGTTATTGCCCTGACGCAAACTTCTGTCCAAGGGGTCACTCCCGGTGAAGGGATCTCGGCCTTTGCCTCATCGACTGAGGTGCTGGATATTCATAACTGAATACCACTGTGCAAAACAAAAGAGAACGCCCTTGCAATAACAGCTTTTTGAAAAAGTGTTCCAACAACATCAGATTAGGTTTGTTTAACTTGCATTGATCCGAATCAATGCAGTCCCATCAATTGATCACACCACAAAGAACGAAAATAATGATGTACGTATATGCCATCCGCATTCGCCACTGGGTCCCGTCATCACCCGTTAGGTTACTTAACTAACGACAGAGCGGGGACTGGACTAGCGCGGATGCAAAACATATACAACATCTACTAGTATATATATCAATATATAATATTCGCTCAAGGCGTGATAAAATGCAACATCACAGAAATGTAATAAGTATCACAGAACAATACAGATATCTGGGATCCCCGGGTTTCACAGAGCCGCTACTGAAACTCGACGTTCCCCTGGTCGTGTGGATAGCCTTTGCAATGAAATCCTAGACCCCTACGGGCGCGGCAAGTCACCCGCCAAAACCTGAAGCGAGGCAGCCCCCTTCAACAACGTGAATGGACCACCCAGCACTTTACGGAATCCGGTAACTTGGGCACCCCTCCTTGGGTCAACCTGCACCCCCTACGAGTGCGGGGAATAGCCCGCCAACTCTACAGTGAAGCCCCCTCCGTCTCAACGCCATGAGATGCGGGCCCGTTGCCCTCTAGAATCCGGCTATCCGTGCACCCCTCCGCGGGGTAATCCTAGTACAGAAAGTAAAATATACATACAACGGGTACATCGACCTCGACCCGGTCGTGCCCCAAAAGAATAATATACAGACAGGCAGTGACGGCAGTCCACATGTCGGACGCTCGCCCCGCAATATCAAATGTACATAATACAACAAAACTGTACTAACATTGCATCCAGGCTATCCCCACGACCAATCCGCAACAACACAGCAATACACAGAACATCAACGTGAATGTCACGTTCGCAAATCCGTCTAACCGGACTATAGCAGTTAGACAGGATTTACCGATCAAGTGACATTCACGGTCGCAGATATAATGTAAATATTGTGAATTAACATGTTTAAAATTGTCGATCGATCAAATTTTCCCAAGTGGGCCCCAAGCACTACTGTAGCACTTAAAGAAAATCTGGGCCCAAAAAGAATATGCCAAACCCCAATTTCCCTGTCCAAGACCCTTTGTAAAAAATTGGTCCAGTGAGGAGGCTAAGTGGCGGCGGAACCGCGGCCCAAGCATGGCTTTGGCCTCGGTTCCGCGGCTGAACAGTAACAAAAGGTGACCAAATTTTTACAGAGCTCTTAGAACACCTTGCATGTCATTCTGCAACAAACTAAAAAATTTTCTGAGCCAAAACAAAATCGACAGAGAACAGATGTACATGAAAATGCGGTTTTGGGATTTTTGTTCGATCGGAAATGTAAACACGTTAGACCAAGCTAGACTAGGTTAATGGCGTGGTTCTGATACCAGTGTAAGTGTACGGCGGCGCCCCGGCCGTCTGAACGAGGCCAAAATGCGAAAACGATGATTTACTTTAAATTTTGAACCAGCACCACCGCGCACAAAAATCCCGGATCGGGCCATTAATCTAATTCTAGCTAACTAAAGAACGGGTAGAGAGATATACCGAGCGATCCGTGTCCTTCGGTCTTCTCGTCGTCATCTCGATCTCCCCGCGGATTCTCCGATCTTCAACTCTTCGTCGGAAGGGCACCATATCGCCGGGTTCTTTTACGGGCTCTCACCTCTGGACCGAGGCAACTCGGGCATGAAGTTGGCGAACCGATGTGCCCAAGATTTGCTATAGAATAGTGTGGAACGGTTTGTCTCTTGGGGTTACTAGAAGTTGCCTTTTGGTGGATGGATGAACTATGGAGTTGAACTTGGGAATTTTGGTGAAGCAAAAATGATATGAGATGAACCAAAACACCACACCAAAATTGGACAGCCCCTTAGGCTTATGGCCGGCCAAGACTTTTTGAAGAAGGAGAGAGTGTAGCAAAATGTCAAGGGGGTGAGAAGCAATCATGCAAGCCAAAGGAAAAATGGTTATCATAATGAATCATGATCACCAAACCAAGTCCAACACTCAATCACCTACCATCTCATCACAAAGTCAAACAATCATGAAGTGAAGAAGTCAAATGATGGTGCAACCATCATGAAGCTACAATATGCAAAGACAACCCTCCAAAATGCTTATTTGCACAAATGCAAATAAGCCCTCCTCCAACAATTTTCGGCCAATGAAAGATACAAAGGAAAATGGCCGAAACGGAAAGCAAACTGGCAACTTCAAAAAACAGATCCCATAATAAATTACAGGAAACCCCCGCTACTGTATATACATACCTGTTCCCCTCCGAACGGCGGCCAGGACATGACGTCTCGCCTGAGATTCGGGGCAGATGCTAATTGGTGCTATCCGTCTACCTCTCCGAAGGTGCCAAGTTGATTTATGGCGCCGTGTATCGAAGGTTTAAACGGATGCGTCCGATGTAGCAGACTTCGTCAGATTCCCCCTCGCTTGAGGGGTTTTTGATTGTGGGGACACTCTTCCCTGCAGGCGCAAGCCCTTGCAGTTAATTACGCTACCGCATGGCGGTAGCAACTTTCTCCTTCTCCAGATGGTCACTTCGTGTCGTGGGTGTTTGTTTTGTGTTTGATTGCCCGTGGATTGTATACGGAGACTGAGTTATGTCGTCGCCCGTAGGGCGTGGACTAGTCCAAATCCGTATCTTTCTTAGATTTGGGTTTGGGGGGATTGTGTTTAAGAATACGTTAGTCTTATTTGAGACTAAGATCGACTTAAACGTTTGTTAAGGATACGTTAGTCCGATTTTTAGACTAAGATCAACTTAACGGGATCGTTTAGATCTGACAAGAGAGTGATTAGGGGAGCCCTGTTGTTTAGTTTAGTGACATTGCGGTCGATAGGTAGTTTAAGGACATTGCGGTCCATAGGTAGTTTAAGGACATTGCGGTCCAAGGTTAGTTTTAAGACGTTGCGGTCAAGGTTAAGGACCTCATAGTCCGTGGATTTAAGGACTCCACAGTCCGATGTTGGTTTTAAGACATCGCGGTCAAGGTTAAAGACCTCATAGTCCGTGGATTTAAGAACTCCACAGTCCGTTGTTAGTTTTAAGACATCACAGTCAAGCTTAAGGACCTCATAGTCCGTGGATTTAAGGACTCCACAGTCCGTTGTTAGTTTTAAGACATCACGGTCAAGGTTAAGGACCTCATAGTCCGTGGATTTAAGGACTCCACAATCCGTTGTTAGTTTTAAGACATCACGGTCAAGGTTAAGGACCTCATAGTCCATGGATTTAAGGACTCCATAGTCCGTATCAATATGTGGTTATCGGGACCCGTCACCTCTTTAAAGACGTTGAGAAATTACAACGCCAAGTATCAAAGGAGTGAAGAGATGTACCCTTAAACCGAGGTAGATCAAATAGTCTTTGGCCCAATTTGGGACCAAGACCAATTAATTATGTTATGAGCCCATTAGCCCAGTTAAGTTTGAATTGAGGACTTATGGCCAGCTTGGGCTAAGTCCAATCATGTTTGTAATATTGGCTTTTTGTTGGTCTATTGAAGGAGAGGCTTTGCCTCTAGAACTTAGTCAATTGGGCTGAAGCTAGTGTTAAACACTAAAGACCAATCAATGATGAACACTGGGAATGAGATTGACAAGTTAGTGTTTAACACTAAAAGATAGTTGGTGTTGAACATCAGCAACAGGGCTTTCGAATTAGTATTAAACACTAAAACAAATCAGTGTTAAACACTGGCAACAGAGATCTCAAATTAGTGTTAAACACTAAGATAATCAGTGTTGAACACTGGTGACAGAGATTTTAATTTAGTGTTGAACACTAAGACAATTAATGTTAAACTCTGTTAACAGAGATTTAATTTAGTGTTAAACACTAAGAAATTCAGTGTTAAACACTGCAAGTAAAGTTCTTCAATTTGTGTTGAACACTAAGGCAAATCAGTGTTAAACACTGGACTCAGAGGTTCCAATTTAGTGTTAAACACTAAGGCAAGAGGGGTCACGTGGTAGCACGTGAGGGCGCCCTCCCCTGTGGAGCTTTTCAGGGGTCACGTGGTAGCATGTGACCTTGCTTCTTTGCATGTTTTCTTAAGAATCAAATTCTTCATTAAATCCCCACTTTCTTCTGAAGAATTATATTCTTAGATAGAGTTGAACTCTAACTTGTCTTCTGTAAGAATTGAATTCCCATATATGTGAGGAATTAGGTTCTGTCATAGGGTGAAACCCTAATTTCTTCTTTCTTAAGGGAATTAAATTCCTGTTATTTTGACAGATTTAAGTTCTTAACTAGGGTTAAACCCT
The DNA here is from genome assembly GCA_030015575.1 of Agapanthus africanus. NCBI lineage: Eukaryota > Viridiplantae > Streptophyta > Magnoliopsida > Asparagales > Amaryllidaceae > Agapanthus > Agapanthus africanus. The sequence goes on along the minus strand of CM057349.1, from coordinate 409,398,598 downwards.
GGTTCTGTTCATTTTGAAGGAATTAAATTCCTATAACATAGGGTTAAACCCTAATTTTATTTCAAAGGAATTAAATTCCTATAGTTCTGTGAGAATTAAATTCTCAAACTTTAATTCCCTCCCTATGTTTTGGATCTACATGGCAAGATCTTAACCCAATGAGAATTAAATTCTCAATTCATGGGGAGATGTGCACTTTGCAGATCCTCCACTAAAGAGAGAACTAAGTTCTTCTTTTTTAATATAAGAGTTAAACTCTTTTGAGAATTAAATTCTCTTTTGAAGCCTCTCCTTTCTTACCTAAGGTTTTCTTCTGCAGCAGATCAAATTTTTCCAAAGTCTCAAGGCTCTATTTCTTTTTCTCTCTCTCTCTTCTTTTCCCTCTGTATATCTCTTGGCTCCTATTTATAGGAGAAGGAGCAGAATTAATTAGTTTTAGTGAATCATTCATTGAGGGATTTGATTTGTATTCATTAGAGATTTGATTTGCATTCATTATTCATTTGGACCTTTGGATTATTAGGTGAATTTTATTCACCATTGGATTTTAAATCCAAAGATATTTCTTTTGTTATTTCGGTTAGATTTTAAGGGGAAATCTTTCCAAGTTCAAGATTTTTCCATGAATAGGTGATATTTAATCACTTTTAGATTTTTAATCCAATCGGTTCCAAATAATCATTCTCCTTTGGAAAGATTTGAATGCCTTTCAGAATTTAATTCTGTTAAATAGAGAGGCTTTGAAAGCTGGTTACGTGTGACCACGTAACCCTTGGTCACGTGTAGGCACGTGACCCTTGGTCACGTGAAGGCACGTGACCCTTGGTCACGTGAAGGCACGTGACCCTTGGTCACGTGAAGGCACGTGACCCTTGGTCACCTGGAACGAGCTTTCTTCTCCTTTCTGCGCTCTGTTTTCTGGCCGCTGTTCAACCGTCACGTGCCAACAAGTGACCCCTGGTCACGTGTGAGCACGTGACCCTTTCTGGAGCCTTTTCTTTGATTTAATCGGGGAGCTGACTCTGCCTTTGCCGCCGCTTTTAAATGTCACGTGCCAACACGTGACTGCTGGTCATGTGCTAGCACGTGATGCCTCCTCCGTAAACTTTCCTGATTTTAAATCAGGAAACAATACCCGCATTTGTATTCCGACCGAATATAAATGCAATGAGACAAAATCTACACTGTACAATACTAGGATCCGGCTTAAACCAAAGCCCGCTAGTATTTTCCGTCCGATCATGATCCGTGCAATACCGCTCGTATCTGATCGAACCCTGCCATATCTTCATACGGCCTCTACAGCGTTTCGCCCGAAACTTAAGAAACTGGTCTGTGGGGGACTCTAAAGACTCGTCAATACTTTGGTTGTGGATTTAACCACTAGCACGTCAGAGGTATTAGCCTATATGTAACGGGCTACCAGGTATTGACTAAAAGGGACGTCGATGAGCGAACTCATCCTGACACCTTACTAAGCCTGTCAGTGACAATATCCGTACAGTCCGGTCTGTTCGTCTATGAGCATCGCATGGCAAGCCTAGGGGGTTGGTAAAAGTCAGACCCCCAAAAGCGGTACAAGTCGTGTCGGAGAGTAATCCAGAACACCATGAGATACTACTGGAATACCTACCAGCAAATCTCCTGCCTTCGCCAAGGACTTTCATGTACTGGCTCTCCTAGACACAGCGCGACCTCACCCCAATACCGGGAGAGACGAACCCCTGCAGATCCGCTCACTGCCTCCATGTGGCTCGGGACTGTACCCAACTAAAACCTGTTTGCACGTCTCCTTTGAGCGTGGTAGGGTAGTAATCAAAGCACAGTGGGAACTCACACGAGACAAATGACGATCTCAGGTCGATGAACTAACCTATACACATGTCACCAGGGAACTGCTATCTGACGTCAGGTATAATACCAACTAGCATGTTCCCGGCGAGTCCTGTCCGGTGTACTCATAACCCAATGAGCACCTGTGTACATCTTAGGTGAACCAACTGACACCAATGACTTGTGAGACCGGCCACCGCCTGATTTGTCCAAAAATAATATGTTTACCGTAATCAGAAACGGCGTCGCTTTGCAGCTAGCCGGTGAGTACGGGTCGATCCACAGAGATGTGTAATTTTCTGATTTGTGTTTTTACGAGTTGATTCAAAATGTTGTTTTGATTGATTTATCTAAAACCTAGATCCATCACTAAACTAAATTAATCTAATTTAAAGTCTTGCTAGGGTTAGATTTAGGGGAAGTTTGGAGATTAAAGGTTTCCTCACCGCTTTCAATGCCTTATTTTTTTGATCTATTAGATGTTACGGTAATTATCAATAAAGTGGATTAAAGTCTTTTGGGAAGATGTTTCTTCCTCTAGATTCTTATCCTTCCTTTATCGATAATTTCCTTAACCTCCATGGAAAACGCGCGCAACCGGCCCTTTATACTACGGTTCATCGTTACCTCGAGGGGTAGGATGCCATAGGGAGCGGTTGTGTGCGCGTGCATGGAGTTCTAATTCTTAGGTGTGTGATGGCATGAAAGGGGTGAGAGATCTCATCTCTCAAACCTTTCCCTAAGGCTAACCCTAACAAGCGAGGAGATTACTCGCTCATTAGGGGATTAAAAAACATTCAAAATTAAAAGAATTAAAACAAAGAAATAAAATTAACTTACTAATTTGATGGCTCCCTCCAAGCAATATAGAACAGATCTGAATAAACTCCCAACAACTCTGAATTTTATTGATTGAAAAGAGGCATAGCTTTTTACAGATCTGAGATTACAATTTATAGGAAAACATGGAAACTAGGGTTACAGACTCTCGCACATGTGCAATTACAGATTTGCCCACGGAAAATCCCAACACCCGCACCGACGCACCGATAGAAGAAAAATCCACCGATGTGCGCACTTAATGGCCGCGGAACCGCGGCAATGATGGGCCTTGGTGACTAGGATCCTAGTCACCAACAAGTAGACGGACCGTTCAATTTGACATTTCAGACTGCATTGCCTTATACAATTGTAAATTGTTCTTCGTGACTAGGATCCGTCTACTTGTTGGTCAAAAGTCTCTCTTTTGTATCATCTTCTGTCTTTTCTCACTGTCTTCGCTCCAAGAGCCTGTATCCTGTAATATGCAACAAACGTGCATCAAGAGTACCTGTTTATTTATAAAACGGATAAGAATAGGGGAATGAAAAATGCAATATTATGGTCTGAACAAATACCCCCAAACTTATCTTTTGCTCGTCCTCGAGCAAACTTATTTTTTTATTCACTAAAATCCTAACCACACTTTCGCAGGGAAACGCGATTGCACTGAGCTCGTGCAACAAGCCGTTGAACCTCTAGGTGTCCCTAGTAGGAGGAGTGTTGTCTTCTGAGGGTTTTCAGCGGATTACACCCACAAAATCCTATCAACTCGGCCCATTGACTTTTGTTCTCCAATTAGGTTTTCTAACAAGGAATTCTATTATCTTTTGACTCGTAAATTATCCACCCATATTCTTCACACTTCCTCATTATTTAACTTAAGATTATATATGTTATGTAGACCTACTTAGCTTTTGGCATTTCTTAAGTTTTCCTTCTAGGGTTCCATCTCCACTCAGGAATTTTTATCAACCCTTACTAAAGATACAAGTTCTATCCTTCATCCCTTTCTCTTATCTAAACTCCAATCACATACCCCCGCATGTGTGTAAATATCACCCCTACACTTGGAAATTCAAATCAAGCAATCGTACTCTTGTCCATTGTCCAAAGCACTTATTAGTGAATTTTTAACTGAAATTTGCTTACATATCCTTCATGCGATCGTTAATACTTCTTGAGGTACCAACAACCGATTACAAGATGTGTTAGCACTTTAAGACGTACTTCCTAGAGTTGCAACACCCAAGGCTTTAGTAGTGACTCCCAAACCAGTTGGTCTAAGGCACTAGGTGATGAAGCACCCTCGCTAAACATTTTTCTATTTTTGCAACCTTAAGTAATCACAAAAACCAGTGTCCATTTTTTTATTCTTTATTAACTTTTTCTTTCATTTTCATTGTACTAAGGACTTTAGACAAGAGCATTTCAAGGTCTCTTCTACTATTCCAAGTTTCAAGGTGCGTGATTGTGCAATTTATAGGGTATGCGTTTTCATAATCTAGACTTAAGTTAGGAACTATTTTTCAAACTTATACTCTAATAAGAACATCAATACTCTTCCCTCATTTTGACTTAGCCCGAGAAGTGAACCCAAAATTTGCCTATTTATAAATAAACTACAAGGCATATACTTTCTACCGTTAAACTTTAAGGAATGTTATTTTTAGGGTTTTTAATTTACTAAGTCTAAGATCTAGTTGTTCCTAACCAGTTAACCTATCTATCAAACTCTAGTCAAATAAGACAAAATTGAATACATTAATTTTTATAATTTTTGAAATTTTTCAAATTTTTATGGTTTTTCAAATAAATATGCAAATGCAAAAAATATGTACAAATGAATGCGAAGGAAGAAGACGTACCGAGCATATCCCCAAACTTGAACTTGACAGTGTCCTCACTGTCATACTAAACAAAGAGGGTCAAAATACGGGCACTTCCCTGTTTATTTATTTATAATTTTTTTTATTGTTAAGAAAAACAAATATATACAGAAAGGCCCTCCCCCAAACTTCATTTAAACTATATTAGACATTATTGCCAAACCTTGCATAGACCAAACGTCAACACCAACCAGTTGAAAAATTTATCAGTAAAGAGTATTGGTTGATGGAAGAATAAGTTGTAGCGATTCACAAAGAATTGGGGAAGATAGAAGTGATGGTATGGAAGGTGTGGAGGTGAATATACAGGAGGTTATGATGCATCTAAACGAGAATGTGAATGATCAGCAATCAGAGCAATATTGGCATTCTCGTAGCTTATTAAAAGAAGTGGGGGGTGGTTCAACTTCTAAAGAAGGAGGTTGACTAACCACAATACCTCCAAAATGTTCCTGTGGGTCCTCTATTGACTTGGCATCATCCATCAATTTCATATGATATTCAATTATAAAGGAACTAATCTCCTCGATGTCCGCCATAGTCCAACCAAAAACTTGCCGCCTATCTTGTAAGACCATCAAAAGGGCGACCTCTTGCTCAAGGGCTAGAGAAGCCGATATGATAATGGGAAAGGTCTCATTCTCATCTATGTAAGCATATTTAAGGTGAGGCGGTAAGGACATGAGTTCGAGTTTCAGAGGTGAAAGAATCATTGCGGAATCTACCTCGAACTCAAAGGACTCCAACACAGGTTCGAAATCACTGCAAACAACCGATTCAGATGGTTCAACTAACTCATCCACAAATTCAAAAGACTCATATTCGGGCCGTGAGTCGTCATCATCCGAAAAAGTGAAACATTCATAATCAATATCGGTTGTGTCAACGGTGGTAGGCTCAAGGAGGGACGCACTAGTGACGTCAAAACTGTTTTCATCAAAAATGAATCTTTCAAGCTCGCAGTCCTCCTGCGTGATTTCGTGAACAGAGCAAACTTCTCGTGTACTAGTTTTAGGCACGGGGGGCAGACTTCCCATCTTATAAATATTGAACTCACTAGACATCTTCCCAAAGGATAGAGTCATGGAGCCATTGCGACAGTTTATTACAGCATTGGAAGTGGCCAAAAATGGTCGACCGAGGATCACCGGAATTTGGTTCCGTGGGTTAGCAACAGGTTGTGTATCCATAACAATAAAATCAACGGGGAATATGAACTCCCCAATTTTGATCAACACATCCTCTAGCTGACCCCTTGGATGGATGATTGATCGATCAGCCACTTGGAGAGTACAACGGGTGGGTTTCAACTCTCCAACCCCTAATTGTTCGTACACGGAGTAGGGAATCAGGTTAACACTAGACCCAAGATCTAAAAGTGCTCGATTAATGTTCTTATCCCCAATTGTGATTGAAATCGTAGGACAGCCTGGGTCCTTTCGTTTTTGGGGTAAGGTTTGAGTGTGGTTAATAGCATTGCTCACTGCACTAGCCACTAGCACTTTCTTGGGTACTTGAGATGCCTTTCTTTTCGAGGTGCATAAGCCCTTTAAGATTTTCGCGTATGAAGGGACTTGTTGGATAGCATCCAAGAGAGATATATTTATGCCAACCTGCTTAAATAATTCCACAATCTTCTCCACTTGTGCAGTTGGTTTATTGGGACTCAACCTGTTTGGAAATGGTGCATTTTGAAAATTTGTTGAGTCAAATGTTTGTGGAGTAGAATGTGGAGTAGGAACGGATCCCAGTGTGGATGTGTTCGTGTTGTGAGAAATGGGTCCGTTTGAGTTAGAAGAAGTAGAGCCGTGTGAAGGGTGGAGAATAGGCTCTAAAGAAAAAGGTGAAGAAGAAAGTGAAGAAAATGAAGAAGGGGAAGATGACGATGGAGAAGAAGATGAAGAAGAAGAAGAAGAAGAAGAACCACCGGCGGAGATGTCATTATTAGTTCCCACATTATTTTGTAACTCTCTTCTGGATCTCAACGTGGTCACCGCATTTACATTGTGATTGTGATATGCGTTTTGTGTGTGACCGGAATTTGGCATTGATTGAGACGGAAGCTTTCCCTTTTCTCTCTCGCTCAACGCAGCAGTTAATTGTGCAATTTGTGCCTCAATAGATTTGATACTTTGATCGTGTGAGGCATTGTTATGCATCAAAGACTGAACATAATTTTCAAATCTTGCTGCGGATTCTGTAGATTGCTTGAGAAATGCATCTAGACTTTTTTCTAGCGAGATAACCTTATCATCATTTGGTTGAACCAAATTGTTCGTTTGATTTGTATAAGGTTGTTGTTGGAAAGGTTGCTAGTTTTGAGTTTGTGAAGGTGCTTGTTGTTGTTGTGGAGGAGGAGGTCTTTGAAAATTGTTATTTCCTTGGAATTGTTGATTTTGGTTCCAAGCGAAATTTGGGTGACTCCTCCACTCCGGATTGTATGTCGAAGAGTACGGATCATTTCTTTGTCGTTGCTGAAAGGCAGCATTGACTTGATCTTGTCCTTGAATAGGTGCATTATAAGGACACTCTTCGGTTAGATGCGATGGATTCGAACAACAAGCACAAACAGTTCGTGTGGGTAAAGCAGGGGCAGGAGAAGACGATGAGATTTTGGTCTCAATAGCTTCTAGCTTTTTCATAAGTGCGGCCATCTCGGCCTTCATAGCAATTGACATATCTACTTGATGTATGCCTGCCCTAGATTGACCAACAGAAGAAGATGATGTGGTCTTGGTACTCTCCCACTGAATTGTTTGCTCACTAAGATCCTCAAGAAACTGCCATGCTTCGTCGCTAGACTTGGAGAGAAAATGACCTTGACATATGGTTTCTAGCAACTGCTTCGTTGCCGAGTTCAATCCCTCGTATAATATTTGGCAAAGTTGTCAACTTTCGATTCCATGATGAGGGCATTGAACAAGTAGGTCTTTAAATCTCTCGAAGCACTTCCAAAATGGTTCGGAAGGAAGCTGTGAAAATTGTATAATCTCGTTACGGATTCTAGCAGTTTTGTGATGAGGATAGAACTTTTTCAGAAAAGCTCTCACAAACTCGTCCCAATTTCTAATGGAATGTGATGCGGTGCTGTATAGCCACTTCTCGGCTAGGTCACCTAAGGTAAAAGGAATGACCCTTAGCCTTATAGCGTCATCACTTAATTGGGTAGTTTTCATCATGGCGCAAACGTTTTGGAATTTATTGATAAAGATATATGCATCTTCGGATTCCAAACCATGAAATTTTGGCAGCATATTGATGAAATGTGGTTTTATTTCAAAATTGTCCCCATTTGCCGGTGGGGGTGAAAGACATGTAGGTAAAGAAGTGCGGACGGGGTAGAAGAGATCCTGGAGCGCGACTCGTGCGGGCGCTACAACAGGCGGAAGATTCGGGTTATTCGCACCTAACGGAGGTGGAATCATTCCCGTCGGTAAGGTATCGTTGGGTTCGTGTCCCGACATACCTTCGAAAGAAGAATTTGAAGGTAGAGGTAAGGAAATGGAGGGAATTTCGACTTCGGTGTCGAAAGGTTCGTCGGTCGATACCAACGAAACACGGACTAATCGGGCGTTAGTATCCCTAGTCCAAAGTGACATACACTAAAGGGGTAGTGTAGTCAAAAAAAAGAAAAAACAGAATGTGGGGGTAAGATAACGTCAATGAGAAGAAATGGTGGAAGTGAGGTGCAAGTTTCCTTTACGACAAGTTGCAAGTTTTGAAAGTATTTTTCTTTTTTTTCTTATGTTTATGTGAGAGTTTTGCAAAGAAGTTTTTGAAAAGGGACTTGTGACACAAATGTATCAACCACACATGCACAATCAGGCCTAGATCTAGGGTCACCTAGGTCTGCTAGACAGCTCCTAACTAGGGCTAGAAATAGGACCTCAAACCGCCTCTTCACCGACAATTACGGCCAGGTAAGTGGGAAGGAACCACAATAGTGGGCCTAATTAATAACCGCTAGCCTAGACACCGCAAAGTCAGTTAGGATAAACGGTCGATGCCTATACTAGTCCTTTTCCTATTGAGCTCGATGTCCTTAGGTCTGAGTCTAGTATTTTTTAATTAATTGTGGTCGATGCAGAATGCTTTAAGGTGATTTCTGGGGTCCTGGGAAGGGTGATAAAATCCCCACCCAATCTGAGTTTGGTCAATTAGCCCCTTAAAGTCTGATTAAATTATGCAAAACAATAAAATTCACTTGCAATCAATTTTTTTTTAGCGCGGCGCAAAGAAACCTGCAGAAAATCTGTTATTTAGAAGGGGGAAAAAGAATTTTTAGCGCAAAGAATTCCTGCAGAAAATTTTCATAGTGGATATATTGTAGGTTGCAGAGGGTAGAAAGAGAGATCAAACCATATAAAATTGATGCGCTGACGTGGCCAAGGCGCGGTGGAACCGCGGTTTGGGGCCCCTTATGCGGTGGAAACGCGGCGGGATGAGGAGAACAATGGCTCAAAAAATTTGTGTGGCTCTGTTGTAATCTTTCCCCTATGTTCTGATATGATTTATTTTCTTTTGCCCTCTGTGAATTTCCAGATCCGCGATTCTTCGCTGTTCTTGCAAGATTCAAACAATAAACCCTTCAAACAGATAAAAATGGATAAAAAATTTTGTACTTTTTTATATTTTCAGATTTTTATAATTTTTTAAAATTTATATTAACCCGAAATTACACAAAAGAAAGATTACGCCATCCCCGGCAATGGCGCCATTTGATTTGTCCAAAAATAATATGTTTACCGTAATCAGAAACGACGTCGCTTTGCAGCTAGCCGGTGAGTACGGGTCGATCCACAGAGATGTGTAATTTTCTGATTTGTGTTTTTACGAGTTGATTCAAAATGTTGTTTTGATTGATTTATCTAAAACCTAGATCTATCACTAAACTAAATTAATCTAATTTAAAGTCTTGCTAGGGTTAGGTTTAGGGGAAGTTTGGAGATTAAAGGTTTCCTCACCGCTTTCAATGCCTTATTTTTTTGATCTATTAGATGTTACGGTAATTATCAATAAAGTGGATTAAAGTCTTTTGGGAAGATGTTTCTTCCTCTAGATTCTTATCCTTCCTTTATCGATAATTTCCCTAACCTCCATGGAAAACGCGCGTAACCGGCCCTTTATACTACGGTTCATCGTTACCTCGAGGGGTAGAATGCCGCAGGGAGCGGTTGTGTGCGCATGCATAGAGTTCTAATTCTTAGGTGTGTGATGGCATGAAAGGGGTGAGAGATCTCATCTCTCAAACCTTGCCCTAAGGCTAACCCTAACAAGCGAGGAGATTACTCGCTCATTAGGGGATTAAAAAACATTCAAAATTAAAAGAATTAAAACAAAGAAATAAAATTAACTTACTAATTTGATGGCTCCCTCCAAGCAATACAGAACAGATCTGAATAAACTCCCAACAATTCTGAATTTTATTGATTGAAAAGAGGCATAGCTTTTTACAGATCTGAGATTACAATTTATAGGAAAACATGAAAACTAGGGTTACAGACTCTCGCACATGTGCAATTACAGATTTGCCCACGGAAAATCCCAACACCCGCACCGACGCACCGACAGAAGAAAAATCCACCGACGTGCGCACTTAATGGCCGCGGAACCACGGCAATGATGGGCCAAAGGGCCGCGGTTCCGCGGCCCTTTGGTGAGCTCAGCTCACCAAATTTTCTGGTCTTCATGCTGGGTATTTG